>OX438676.1:7296127-12296127 GCA_949316385.1 Globia sparganii
GACCGGCTGGTGTAAACGAAGGAAAGCAACAATAAGTCTAGACAACAATACTGGCGGTAAACAAAGCAAGAAAAAAAACGAGTCATTGAGTTAATTAAAACTGGACCATATAGACCGGAACTCAGGAATCAAGTGAAACGATCTTAGTGGAATAATTCTGTAATCTTTACACTCGAATAAATATCGCAGCTCGCTCGTTTGATAAAACTCTTGTAATACCCTCCAGCGATGTTCTCAAAGAGGATCTTTAGTGGTCTGTGTTTGATGGAAAATTACATGAAACCCCGGTCTCATGGTCGCAAGCGCGACTGTTGAGCGTGGGGTCCTGGGTTCGATTCCCGGGTCGGGCAGTGTTATTGAGTTTTTCCATTAGGAATCTCTTAGTAAAAGCCCGGAGTTTGGAAGTTAGCGGTGTGATACCCCCATGCCTCGGAAAGCACGTGAAGCCGTTGGTCCTGCGCGTGATCTCTCTCCGGTCATGTCGGATTGCCGTCCCATCGGACTATAAGAGTGAGGGAAGACGGAGTGCCTGGCTAATCTCCGTTGAGATTGACCACCGTGACTGAAATCGGTCGGGGAGGCTATTATTACATGAAAAAAGATATAAATGAATGAATGAATGAATTGCACCGATCCCAGCGTGGTTAAACCAGACTCGATTAATCGAATGAACCCCAAGATTCGCACTAGCTCCTGTAGCCTCATGTTCATGGTGCTACAGCGACCATTGCATATCAAGGAATAGACCGGGGGGCGCGGTAATTGGTAGGGAGGACGTGCCCGTAGGATAGGGAAGGATTTAAGAGCCTACCGGATATGCATCCTAGAGCAAGCATTGGACTAGTGGAGAGATGGGTAATTATTATCTATGGATGGGCATCTTTTAACGACCTTGCCTCCAGGTTGGTTCAGGTCGAGCTTCATCGGTGAGGCTTTTAGCGGTGTTCTACTGCTTTCTCGGTTCTTTAGTATGTCATTGCTCTGCTGTGATAAGTTGTGTTAGATGTTGCTGTTTTCAATGTGGTCGTCGGAGGTCTCGCTACTATCCGTTTCTGGTTTTTGTAAAGCTCACAAGCAGCAATCTTGATCTTATTTCTCCAGGTTGGTTCAGGTCGAGCTTCATCGGTGATTCTTTTAGCGGGGTTCTACTGTTTTCTCGGTCCTTTTGTATGTAATAGCTCTGCTGTGTTATGTTGTGTTAGATGTTGCTGTTTTCAATGTGATCGTCGGAGGTCTCGCTACTATTCGTTTCCGGTTTTTGTAAATCTCACGAGCAGCGATCTTGATCTTATTTCTGTTTTCCGGCGTATACATTCAAAAATTGATTCTCTTGTCAAAGTACTTCATGTCCTGTTTTAAGTTGTCGTTCCATGTGTAGATAGGTCGGCCGACCTTCTTGGATTTGGCCTTGTACTACGTTACTGTAAGCACTAGGATTGTTTTGCGGTGCCTTTTAACATGCGCGATGTATCACATCCTGTCATTCTTGATACGTTTGGTTACTGTTTTTCCGTCTAAGATTTCATGCATTTTCTTTTATCTTGGTTTATTCCTAGAGTGGTTTTTTTTTATGGTAGTAAACGATTTGGGGTTTCTCATGGCCTGTTCGCAACGGTTTTTAATAGTGATTTTTCTGCGTAATGTAGATGCTATGTATGTTGTACGTAGGTATTTAATTTCATCACATGTTGGTATGCTTATTCCATTAAGATTGCTGTTGACTAATTCCATTTGGACATCCTTTCTGATTAAAATTGCAAGTCCCCGGTATGCTTTATCTGCGGGTTCAGAGAGCCGCCCCATTCGTGGTGTGTATAGTTTAACTGCCCCGTTGGTCTCGTGGTTGCAAGCGCGACTGCTGAGCGTGGGGTCCTGGGTTCGATTCCAGGGTCGGACAATGTGTTATTGAGTTTTTCTATTGGGAATTTCTTAGTAGCAGTCCGGAGTTTGGAAGTTGGCGGTTTAATACCCCCGTGTCTCGGAAAGCACGTAAAGCCGTCGGTCCTGCGCCTGATCTCTCTCCGGCCGTGTCGGATCTCCGTCCCATCGGACCATGATAGTACAGGAACGGAGAGTGCACCTGTGTCCGCGCACACACTTGTGCACCATAATATCTCCCGCGTACCCGGCCAATCTCCGTTGAGAATGGCCACCGTGACCGAAATCGGTCGGGGAGGCTATGACTCGTATTAGTTGTATGCTCCTGAGTTCATATCATATCACATGAATGCCCCTATGTGAAAGTTCAGTTGTGTTTTGAGGTTTGGTTAGTTCTTGAGTTAGATCTAATGGGTTGCTGTTGTGTAATGTTCGTCGTCGGTCCTGGCACTGCTATCATAGTGCTTCTCTTTGTAACATCCTTGTAGAGCATGCGTATGTTGCCGGATATTGGTTCGCCGGTAGGTGAATACACTATTGTGATTCTGGTATCTGTGTGCACGATACAAGGAATTTGAACGCTGCGATTAGAATATACTCTCTTCCCCAGAACGTCTCGTTAAAATGCGCGGTTATGTATTTTGTTATCCTTTGTTCCTGAGAGAGATTACTGTTAGGGAGAATTTCTTGAATTTTATTAAGAATTCTTTTGTTTGTAGGCTGTCACAAGTGGTCAGCTCTCTCGACATGTGCAACTTGAGTTTGGTAACCACTATAGACCAGACTTGACAGGGGACCGTGTACCGTCTGAAATTTAGGGGCTCGGTCTTTGTTTCTTACCAAAAAATTTTTTGTTATGCAAACTTGAGAGTTCGGGTAATGTGTTTTTTTTTTTTTGTTTTTTTTGAGCTGTTGCTGCAAATTGAATGCACGTGGGTATGCAGACTTACTAGCTACGAATTAGATACCTTGTTCAAGGCAGTTTTCGGAATTCAGTACAATGTTACAATACGTACGCGGACGTTCCAAGTTGCAGTACGCAAGTCTAGGCAAGTGTACTTTATTGAGGTAGACGGTTGGTTTCTAAGTATTGTGAACCCAGTGACATCTGCGACTACTTCTGATAACGGTGTACACATTGGTGCTTGTTGTTCATATTGTGTTAATGAGCTAGCTAATTGAGGGCTGTTCGTTTGAGACTGGGATTTCGTGAGTTGACCTTTCTCTTCACGTGTGTTGTACTGGTTAATTAAAGGCTTATTATATAGTGTTGTTGTGACATTGTTCGATTTTTGCATTATATCTATCGGGTTGCTGTTATAGTGTTTGTCGTCGGTCATGACCCAGCTATCGTAGTGCTGGTCCTTGTAGAGGATGTGTATGTTGCCGGGTACTGGTTCGCCGGTAGGTGAATACACTAGGTTGTGTCTTGTATCCGTGTGCACGTGCAAATTTACAAGATAGAACTCGGCTGCGGTGATTAAGATATCCTCTCCTCCCCAGAACGTCTTGTTAAACTGCTGTGTTATGTATTTTGTTATTCTTTGTTCCTGGGAGAGAATGCTGTTAGGAAGAATTTCTTGTACATACATTATTTAGAAGGGCTAGGCGAATTCTTTCGTCATCTCGACGCACTAAAACATATGAAGCAAGATCCTGACGGACAGACACGTGATCGAAAGTTAAACCCATTACATTATTTATTTGATGTGCTATGGCCCTGAATAGGCAGTTTCCGTCTTTTGTCATACGCACAATTGTGCCCATTTTAAAAGAAGAAACTTTTTGTTTTTATGGTATTACAAGACCTGCTCTGCACACATGTGTTGTGTAGCTTTGGGTTTGTGAACCACTATAGCTGACAGGGGAGCTTAACGCTTGAAATTTATGAGCTTCGCTATTTTTTGTTACTTAACCTTTTTTTTTACCCTTTGGGTACAATTTTGCGCGCGGTATACAAATTTTACAAGCTAGGAAATAGGTAGCTTGTTCAAGGCAGTTTTGATAATTTAGTACAATGTTAAATTATGAAAAGCGTGAAGTACTAATTCTAGAGCGATACCGTATTTCAGGTTAAAATAATAGAATTTATTATTTTGTCCTTCGCTCCTAAATATAATATGAAGACATTTCCTTAAAGCCTATTTATAGCTTACAATGATGTTAAATTCACGCGTGGCGTCAAAAGTCCAAATTAACAACGCAAAACGCAGTTTTATACAGCCTCCAAGCCTCTAGCGGAGGTCTCTGAAATATATAATGGAAAGATCTCACCAAATCCACGTCGTCGATATTCTCGGCCGGAAGGCCTAGACCTCAGGCTTGTATATCAGGAACACACGTATGCCACTTTACCACCGTTTTAAGGTGTTTTAATTTGCACCCACAAAAACACAGCAAGCGAAACCCCGTTCGAGTTTCAAGCTCAGAGTCAGCCACGTGTTGTGCACATTGCATCAAGTAAAAACAAAGGCGGGTCACGACACGACACGTCTGTCCCCTTCGGCGGCCACTATCCGAATCTCATTACATGAAAAAAAGATATAAAGAATAATTATTATATTTTGATCGTAAAAGTGATCATGATCATCATCAAAAAGCAAATAAATCAATAAATAGTAATAATTCCTCGTATGGAACGTACGTAGGGAACGTGGATCCACGACAGACCCAATGGCTTTTTAATTCTTTTTTTAATTACGGCATTCAACTGGGTAAAATCATGCCTAGAACTACTAGGTACGCACATTGAAAGAAAGAACAAATTATTTTATTGTCACAGAAACTTGTACAGACGCCAGCACATCAAATTTTCCCAATGAACTTTGAACCTAAATGCTTTAGCGATAAAGTTGAAAATCTATTAAAGAAATTTGACAGCTTATAGTGGCTTGATGTGCTGGTGTTTCTCCCGACTCTTGACAGAAAAAATAAAATGCGTATATTGTCATTACACAAAAAAATAACAATAAATTCTGGTACTACCCAAAATCTAAAATATTTGTATAAACACGATAAATACCAAGAGTAGGTATTAGATTACCTTAATTAATTTTAACTTTACTGCTGACTGTACATAGGTACCTACCCAAATCAGGATGGTCCCATTCAAGGTAATTTTCTCTAGATAAACCATGGCTTTTCAAATGGGCATTGTTCGCAATTCGTAACCCAACTCAAATCTCACTGAATTTATTTGTTTTCGTTATGTTGACGCTTCATGGCGGTCCATACAAAATTATAATGTTTATTAAAGTTTCAGGAATTTTATTTTGTATTGTATAGAAAGGAGATTGGAGAGTTTTATATAGAACCTGGCATACCTACTGTCATTTTGTTTCTCAGAATTGCAGCCTCTCATGAAACCTATATAAATCGATAGCTGCAATCAGTGCAAATAGAAAATAAAGTTACACTAAACCCCGTAAATTGTCACGTTTCCGAGATATTGACGTTCAAATTTGTTCACGTGACAAAAGCGTGACAGCCATTTTGAAAAAAAAATGGCGGACAGGTATGCCAGGAATCTTTAAACCCCTTGCCATGAGCCCAATGGGATTCCTCTTCGGCAAAAATTACGAACTTCTATACTTTCTTCTCTGTTTAAACACTTTCGTTATACATAATAAGGAACTCTAATGCTAAGTTCAATGGTTCTAAACCCAGCAGTTTAGGCTGTACGTTGTCCGTCAGCGACTGAATCAATTACTTTAAGATTTTTATTAATTAGAGATTAAATCAATCAATATCGGCGAAAAATACCATATGTACACACTATACAAATAATTTTCTTTTGTATGGACCTGCAACAAAGCGCATCTGCCCAAATGCAGGTACTTGCGTACCTAACACATTAACCCACATCTTTACTTAAGCTCCCGCCATTTCGCTACTTTCAGTTGTTTCAAGATTAACCTTCACACCTAGAGAACCTGAAAACAAAAGGTTTCCAAAGCTTTTAGCCCATAAGTTGGTAAAGCTTTTAAATGTGCTGCATTTATTCCTTGAAAATGAGATTTATTTTATTTTAAAAAATGTATGCAAGGATTTTCTGCCGTTAAAAACACCACGCCGTAGAAAAATCGTATGACCTTGTATATGACACGGTTCTATGGTACATGGAGACGGCGCCGTGCCCCCGTCTCGTCAACAAACTTCCGTTAATAGTGATCCATACAACACTGTCGACCGTGCTTACACACGGCGAATAAACCGTAGTTTTTCACGGAAAGAAAAACGTGTGTGTTCAAAGGGCCTAAGTGCAGCAGTGATGAAGTCTTCTTATTAGCGTGTAGACGGCAAAAATAGAAAAAAATAAACATAGTTTTCTGGCTATCTATAGGCCTGCGAATTTCTGGTGGCGCGATACCAGTCAGTGGATACAGCATTCGCAACGGGGTTGGTTTAGGATTAGTCAATGAATAAGTAGGTGTACAGGCGGAGTTAAAGTAGGTGTACAGGCGGAGTTTTAGTGAGTGCAAGCCCCACATAACCACGTCGTCTCCCCGGATGGCGTGGTATGCGTTAGGCATTTCCTCCGCTGAAAAAAAAAAGAAAGGATTAGTCAATGAATCCCACGAAATAAAAATAGTTTTTTGCCAATTGCAACACTGTTTTTAGGTAGTTGTATGTATAGTATGCGGTGGTGGGTGTAAACAATAATTAAATTATAATCATTAAAAACATAATTGTTATTATTTTTTGCGTGCCTGAGTCAATGCCCATAAACAGTAATTTCTTGCACTAATGTAGGACTGTAACTAACTACTGTGAACATAAGCGCAGTGCAATAAGAGCAAGTTTTCGAACAAGTACGTTGAAAATGTTAAAGGAGTCGGGCGAAAGTTCATAGGAAGTTGGGCCTGACGTTACAGTAACGATTACTGCATTATTTTATTTAGATACTAATACCATTTAAAAAAAACTAAAAAGTTTACAATTTCTCCATGGTAGAAAAAAAATATAGGGTGTTATTGGTTTTATACAGAAACAACATTCTTGCTTATAAGTTATTCTTACACCGAGCTCTCACATTATTATTTGATAAAATAATTATCAGACTTTATTGTAGACTAGAATTTAACAGGTTTCATCGTAGGAAATTCACACATTGCGACCCACCAACTAGATTCTAGAGGTTTGAGAAAATTATAAAAAGGAGCGGGAGTATGAATTAAAAATACTTCTTTTAATGGTTTATTCACTTCGTTATTTACTATTGAAATATCGTATATGAACTGTGCAGGCAGTAGGTACCTATTGCATTGCTGTATAACTGAAAGAATGCCTCGTCTTCTATTTGATGTAATCCTATAGAAGGATTACGCCACCAAGTAGCTATGCCGCAGTTGTTAAAATGACTATTTTGATCACTCATTGTATTTTGCTTAGAAATCCAGTACATGAGGCTGAGCCTGCTGAGGTAAGTCGAGCAGGCAAGATAATTTAGTCCATTGTAAGAAATGTGTGGGTCGTTCGTCTAAGTAATACTTACCCGTCAGAATCCTTTATACGTAGCCAAAGTCGCAAAAGAATACTAATCGAATAATAACTACTACAGCACACGAAAACACGACAGAAAATAAAATATCCACTACCACCGCAAACTCCTGAGTCTCCTGTGAGCCAACCGAACAAAGCAAATTATTGTTTAGTTGACGTTTGTGTTTGACGTGACATTGACATGATTGACATGAATTCCAGTGTGTTGCCTGAATATTAAAACAAATGATAATCTATTGTGAAATCGATTTACAATTATTTATGCTTACGATTTTTTTAGAAACGTTGTTGTGTCACTAGGAAACCACCAATAATTTAAAAAAATGTTTTTTTTTTAAACTTAACTAAAGAAAAAAACACTGAATCACTTTTTATTGTTATTTTTTTTCTATTTATATTTTTAAATATCGATTAACTTACCTATTTCATCTGGCAACATTGTTTAAAAGTGAAAATAAGGGAAGTCAGTATTTTTTCCAATAAATATTTAATTTCTTATACCATGATAAAACTGCTTAATATTTCATGATTAACTACAAAAAAACTGAAAAAAAATTGTTGATAAATGTTTCATTTGTGTAACGTCAGGCCCAGATTCGCCCGTCTCCTTTCATTTGTTTACTAGCTGACCCCGCAAAAGTCGTTTTGCAAAAAAAAAATAGGGGTATGAAAAATAGATGTTGGCCGATTCTCAGACCTACCCGATATGCACACAAAATTTAATACAAATCGGTCCAGCCGTTCTGGAGGAGTATGGTAACTAACACAGTGACACGAGAATTTTATATACTTACTAGATTCGCATTCAGTGAGAGCAGAATTTATTTACCTAAAATATTGAGTGACTAAATCAACACTGTAGACGACAAGTCAATCCCGTCCCGGAGAATTTAACAAAATAATCAAAACTTGCAATTCCAAAATGTGACATCCATTTTAGGTATTCAATTTAACGCGGAATGGAACAAGCAGTGACAAGGTGTCGGGCTCTGACGTCACTCCAAATTTCCCTTTATTTTTTTCAAACTTAACTGATCCCCTGTGGATTACAACGTGTTTTTGTTCTGTTTCTCCTATTACACCGCTTTATACCTAACATGACAGCAACAGAGTATTCGTGTTGTGTAATTTAACTTTTAGGCGGCGATCCGATAAAATTGGTCGACAATTGAGAATGTTTGAAGAACGTGTCACGTTTAGGCACATTTCTTTACATGAGCACACTTTTTCTTATTTTTTTTTTACTTATATCACGTGCACGGTACTGCGGCGCTGCGATTTTTTTTTTTTTTATCAGTAATCTACTTATCTTTCTATTTCTATACATATTCTAAATTAAGGGGCGCGTCGCTAATAAGTAATAGGAAACAACGCCCACCACTGCTCTGAATATGGTAAAGAATAAAAATGAGGAAAAGCCAAAAGTTCAATAAAATTATGACATGAGGCTTCCACCATCATTCTCACTGAGAGAAGATTTGAGTCTTAGCAGTGAAAACATTATAGGCTATAATAGTAAGTTAGACCATAGGTTCATCATCTGCCTAGCCTTTTCACAACTACGTTGAGGTCGGCTTCCAGTCTAACCGGATGCAGCTGAATACCAGAGTTTTACATGGAGTGACTGCGTATCTGACCTCCACAACCCAGTTACTGGGTAATACGATATCCCTTGGTAAGACTGGTTGTCAGACTTTCGGGCTTCTGACTACCCATAACGACTGTCAAAGATCCACGAATGACAGCCAGGACCAACGGTATATAACGTGCTTTCCGAGGCACGGAGGGATCTCGGTATGTAAAGATGGTCACCCATTCACAGACCAACCGTGGCAAGCGTAGCTTAACCTGATCAATCGACCTGTGCGGCTGAAATTATTTAGCCACAAGCCCCTCCAGTTAGACCATAGGTTCCCAAACTTATTTCGCCCTGGTGGTGGGCAAAATTTGAGAATTTTTTTTTTTTCTAGAGCCTCCATTTTTTTATTTACCATCTATCGCGAATCTGGAACACGTATAACCATGATTATATTATTTAAATGTGTTATACTACATAGACGTAAGATATACAGCGTGTATCGTTTGGGCTATAGCTATCTTGAAGCACTAAATATAACAGCTGGTATAGAGTCACTATACATAGTTTCAACTCAAAATAAAATACTCTAAGAATTGATACCAAATTTTCGGTTTCATTGGTTTCTTAAATTCAAATCATAACAAACGTGTCACCGCACTACGTAGGTCAATAACTTTTTAAGTTACTTGCCAATATCACGATAAATCTCTTCCGTAACTCTGCGCGCCTAGTACCGTAGCCTACTGCAGCGCAGGCGGTGTTCTTTGTCGGCGCCAACTGACGGAATATTCCGCCGCCGCCGCCGCGCGCGCGCGCAATAAGCCATACGTACTTTACCGTGATGTAAAAATTAATGTGTAATTCTAATTATTGATTTACAGTTTACTCGTTAATATTAAGCCAGAAATTGCACGTAAAAACTGGAATAACAAAACTTACGTATACAATCGTAACAAAGTTTAGGTAGGTACCTAGGTTAACTAGTTTCATCCCTTATTATTACTTTATACCGAGTAAACAGTAAAATCTTAAAGCTTTGCTTAATTTAGTAAATTGACTTACATTTTTAAAGATGGGGTTCGATGTGGTGACCTTGGTATTGTATGCACAAGGCCGCTCACTTGTTCATGGACACACATTACGTAGCATGTCTGGTGTTATTGTCCTGAAAGCGGCCTCAATCCGCACTTTAATTTGTATCACACTGCACTGCGTACACTACACACGCACTATGGGTGCTGACCGTCGTTGCTCAGCACTCGCCATAGGTACCTGATTACCTATGGTTAGAGGCACCAAGCCGATGTACCATCCGAGATCAAACTAAAACATGCCGACGAAGGCATCTATCGACGCTCAGCATTTGGTCTACTCTCAATAAAACGGCGACGGTACAGTTCTCGGGCAGCTCGCAAATTACTGATGCGCATAATTATCATAGGGATAAAAACGAGTGTACTAGACGCAGGACAGACGTCGACTGACGGCGACGAGCAAAGCAATAACAAAAATGAAGCTCCTATTCCCTGCTATCCTGGTACGTAAATATTATTTCGTTAAATTTGATACCTATAGGGTAGCTGTCCCTATTAGTGTCCACTACTGTTAAAAATATTATTCAAGATTTCAAGATTATTTTACATACTAATAATAATTTCAACTAAACTCCGTTAAACTTTTAAGTAAATCTAACACAACCGAGCAAACTAATTACGAATTCAAAATTGAAAAATCATTCATTTTTTTTTTGGGTGGGAAAATCATCAATGACTCAGCTGCCGCCCTGGGTGGGGCGGAAGGCTGAAGGAAGTGTTAGACTCTTACTGACTAAATACCACCCTGTTCCTTCAGTTGCCCTTGCATTCCGGGTTATCTCGTTAGAATATTCCCGCAATCCCGGAAATTCCCAAAACTCCGGAAAATCATTCATTTCAATCCATTAAAGATCATAATATGGGTTCGCGTTATCTCGTTATAAGTCTGAAATAAAAATTGTATTTACCAGGAGTAATTGAAACTACACGGACTGCAATTGGTTCACGTACCCTAAACCCAGGTTTACACACACATCGATGTTACATTGTGTGTGTAACGACGTAATCAGGGTTCTGTGAGCAAACGATATTCAATTCGGAAATAACAATTCCTGTTACTCATGCGCTTCTAGTACTTTTATTCATTTCTTTCGACAGTCAGATGCAATTTTGCGACATTTTCTTATTTGAATTATAATAACAAAGACTAAACGTGCTCAAACTAATAAAACCTATGTACCACTCAAACAGCACCGACAGACCGTGAACTCCGATAATTCTTTCGGTTAGTTCTACACACAAAAATTATGCGTGCGTGGTATTATTTTGTAATAAAAAAAAACGATTAACTTGTTGCTAATAGTTTACGTCTTATTTAGTAAAAAAATAACCTTATTTTAAAAATTATGAACGGAACCCACTGTGATTTTATTTGTACTAGGAGAAGAATAAGTTGCGAAGAGGTGAATTGAAATGATGTTTTGGGTTCAGTTGGACAAAAAAATGGTTTCTAAATCCTTTTCCTATTCTAAGTACTAATGGCAAATAATAATGTTTATTTAAGCAATTAATTTCCGGTAGGATGCACGTAAGGATTCGATTTTTATGATCAATTCAATGGTTGTACAAGCTGTCGATTTTTCGAAAAAATCGTTTTAATGCGATCTTCAAGCAAATCGATTCAATAGTAACGTGAATCGAATCTCTTGGATCGTATGTGTAAATAAAGGCTCTTAATAGTTCAAGTTCATATTTGCCCAAAGCATTGTGCTGACAATCATAAACAGCGAATAGGTAGGTTTATCTATTTCAAACAAGATCAATTACATAAGTATGCCGACACTTTTTAACTTGTCCGAAGATTGAAACATATTAGTCATCCATCTGAATTAAAGTCATTGAATTACGCTGGAAAGGTTATCAAATATTATTGACGTACCTACCTGACTGGCAACTGTAAATATGTCACAAAATAGAGGTGTGTTAAATGTTGTTTAAAATTTTTTAATTACGATTTTTGAATGAATTTTTAGAAGATCGATGTAAGAAGAGCACGGGATTCGATCTGTGAATCGAATGAAAAATCGACTTAAAGCAAAAAATCGTTCATCTTTATGGCCACCAAAATAAAAGGTTAGAAATAATGTTAGGAAATTTACAGGAATATTGTTTTTGAATTAGGTATTTACTGTATTGTAGGTATGATGGAAAGGTGGGTGGCGGGTGGAAGATTACTACGAGGTAGATAATAATTATCTACAAAGTAATCTTCTACAAAAGGACAACTACGTAAAAAACCAACAAGTGTGTAAATGATACGTGACAATTCAAGCAGGTATCTAAATATTTCGTTAACTTTTGATACCTAGACCAATTAATTGTATTGTAGGTAGCTAGTTCACAAACATAATCAAAGTTTTGGAAAAGTCAGTAATAATATTTTGTGAATAAAAAATAAACATGCGGAACCGTTTATTCAGAAATACCAGGAGTAGGAGGTTTATCTTTACTTACAAATAGTTCGTTGACACCGATCAGCTGTTTTAGTGCTAGTGATGTGTTTATTTCAATTTGAAAAGTTCGGTTTCTGGTATCAATGTATTAAAAAATCTCATAACTTCCGAACATGTAGCGATAGGATTAAAAAACCCTTCCTATATCGTTTGATATCATCCAAAGAAGTCGTGCCCTTTGTATGTATATACCCTTTCCGTTACAGATTGTATATACATATAGAGCTAATAATAAAATATGAGTATATATAATTTTCTCTAGGTCTTCTGTTACCCTCCTGAAAGTCTCAAATGCACACGAGGGGGCGTTTTCGCCCACGTTGAGAACCTATGAGTTAGACCGTTCCGTCACTGAACAACGCACATTTTTACGTCATATTTGTTCCGTTCGTTTCCATAGGCCTCGTTCACGGCCTCGAGCGATGAGACTTACGAATTGACTCTCGTCAAGCGACAAGTGCGCGTCACTTGTTTCCGTCCAACGCTCCGCCAGTCGCGGTGACTCATGGCATGCACTATACAACTTCGTTCATTCGTTATCTCCACAGTCGCAGTCGCAAAACGCCTGTCGCTTGAGCGTGTAACTTGTAGCCACGGGTGTACGGTGTAATAGGTGCCTTAATAAATCTCCTACAACGTGAGATGTCGAACAAGACTGACAGAGGATACAGGAAAAATAATAACGAAATTATTATTTTGGTCTTTTATTTGGATAAAATAATATTAATATTATTTTTATGAGTACGTTTTCTTGTAAAAGCCTGATGTTTTGTGCGTTTGTTGATTGTCATTAAGGAAATAGTAGATCATGGGAAAATATGAGGTGAACAGAATGGAATTTTATTACTTTTACCTTCAATCGATTTGAGGCTGTGAAAATGTTATAGTCTGCAGGAGTTTTTTCGTCATACTTATGAATGAAAGGCAATTGAATTCAGCTGAGACGAGAATGCTAAGAGGGATATGTGGTGTTATACGAATGTATAGAATAAGAAATGAGTATATAAGAGGAAGTCTAAAAATGACACATGTAACTGAAAAGTTGTGTAGAAATTGATTGTCATGGTATGGGCATATGACACGGATGAATGAGGAAAATGTCGTGAGGAAAAGTTTTGAGTATGAATATCGATGGCTATAAGAGTAGGGGAAGACCAAAGAAACGATGGATGTACTGTGTGAATGATGTTATAGTTAGAAATGGAGTGACTACCGAGATGACGAACACCAAATAAATTGGTATAAGTAAGGTCAGAAGAATGATAGTGACTTATTTCTCCTGCCAAGATCTGGAAAATAGGTTGACAGTGATGATGGTGAATTCGGTATTCATCATCTTCATCATTATTTAAGCCTTGTTGCTCTACTAAATTGAGACAGGTCTCACTAAATATTACGCGCTACGCTCCGGTGCGCGGAACACGCACACGGCGCATATTTTTTTATCGACTTCAAAAAGAGAAGGTTCTCAATTCGACTGTATGTTTTGTATATATGTTACGCGATATTTTCGGCAACTGTGGATCGATTTCGAAAATTATTTTTTTAATGGTTACCTCAGGGATGGTCCCATACTCGCATAATTTTTATTAACTCTGCTTGTGTAGTTTTTGAGTTAGCTTCGATATCACGTATTTAATTCACTTTGTGTATCTTGATGATGTTCTCACTGTTCTTTACATAGCAACTAGTGGTTTACGAATTGTTTTTGGGTAGGTACCATAACTAAAAATAAAAAAAAAAGCTTTTTTACACAAAAGAGGTTACTCGAGGTTTTTTCTGTACTATCTATATCCACGCTTGACGCTAAATCCAAAATAATTTGTGAAATTCATCCTTCTGCCCAAAATAGAACAGAGCACAAACAAAAAAGGTCAAATAGAATTGCGTACCAAAATATTAGATACAAGTTGCCAATATATAGCCATTTCATTTTTATCAAACCTATGATATTCCCACGATATTCGGATTTATAATAACAAAAAGTATATGTACAAGTCTATAGTGATTGGGGAATTATTAATCCCAAAACGTCTCTGTTATTTTGTTTGGATTTATTTACATGTTGTTCTTTTGATAAGTTGAGCTTTTTATGTTTGGCGTGTAATAACGTAATGGTTTTTATGAGCATAGGTAGGTGTATACATGGGAGGGGCTTGTGGCTAAGTAATAACAGCCACACGGGTCGATTGATCAGGTTAAGCTACGCTTGCCGCGGTTGGTCCGTGGATGTGTGAGTGTGACCATCTTTACATACCCTCCGTGCCTCGGAAAGCACGTTAAGCCATTGGTCCCGGCTGTCATTCGTAGATCTTTGACAATTGTTACGGGTAGTCAGAAGCCCGAAAGTCTGCTGACCAGTCTTACCAAGGGGTAACATATTACCCAGTAACTGGTTTGTGGAAGTCAGATAGGCAGTCGTTCTATGTAAAATACAGGTATTCAGCTGCATCCGGTTAGACTAGAAGCCGACCCCAACATAGTTGGGAAAAGGCTAGGCAGATTGAGGTAGCATACAAAAATCAGCCCTTTTTTGAGTAGGCGTACAATATACAGGGTCGCAGAGATAGTTATCTAAGTGTTATCTATATCTGTGCGCGTGACATATTACCATGAATTCCTTGAAAAATCAAAATCCATAAAAATGAGACCGTGTACGTATTGCACTTTTTTATGAAACAACAGATTTTTTTTTGATAACTAACATAACATTCTACAAAGGGGGGACCAGAATCATATACTGCCGGTCGATTCTGTAAAAATCTCACCGTGATAACTTAGGCGAAGTCAACGTGAAGTGAGCTATCAATAGTGGGAATCCCTAACATTAGGTGGAGTGACAGCTCACTTCACCTAAGTTTTCACGGTGAGATTCTTACAGAATAGCACAGCTGATTCCATTGTAATAGGTTGCGCACCGATTTCCCTGCCACCTTGTTTAAAACGCAACATGCTATAATGAACCTAAAGTGGGTGGTAGACGTAAAGTACGCGTACTTACGGTGACAAACAAGCGAAAAATGTCGTCGAGCCATAAGTACGCATACTTGCTCGTACGTCTTTGTGCACTCCTTTACTCCTTGCTTAGCATTTCTGACCTCTTTGAAGAACATCAATTCAGTGTTTGTTTCACTCATATCTACGAGTACAACCAAGAAAAACAGCATTCTTTTGATAGAGAATGCTGTTTTTCTAACTATGCGGCCTAAAAAAATTGACAAAAAAGGTTTGAGAACGTGCAAACAGCGCTGTTTCGATACTCCATATACCAACTATATTGAATTGAATATAATTTGAATTTTTAAGACCCCCTTTCAATAAAAAAAGAAATATTTCTTTCTTGCAAAATAGTTGGGCAAACGTCATCTAAAACAATTCCAAATTTCAAGTTGATAGAATTAGTAGTTCTTGAGATATCATGCTGTGATAGACTGACAGACAGACTGAGTCGCACCACAAGGGTTCTTCTTTACCATTTTGGTACGGAACTAATGATTCAGATTGAGACTAATAGTGTGATACGCAATTTATTAAGTTTTTCCGCTCAGGCTAAACATTTTGTAAACTATTCAAAATAGTAACTGTAGCTTCCTACATTCTACTTTAGGTAGGTAGTATCCGATCACAACAAAAACAAACAATTACTTTACAACTCCTATATCCTTCATTTACACCAAAGCTAATTTAGTAAATGCGCAAGCGGGCTTCCCCGATATTAAATCTGCTGCGTTGTCACTCAAGTCACGACCTGCTGAAATTATCACTCTCATTTTGTAGGGGCCAATTTCTGTCAACGCTAGCCGGGAATGTTAAACACTGGGTGGGGGCAGCGAGGCAGCGGTTGACTGGGTTTGTGCTTTTGCAGGTAATTTATAATGAGTGTTTTATTTAAAAAATAAATTGATAATCTACGTACTAGAGATATTTATGGTCATCAAATATCAATATATAATATCAAATATAATATATACTTTTTATATAGAACTAGCTGACCCGGCAGACTTCGTACTGCCTCAATCGATAAATAAAAGACCTAAACTTTTGTATAAATTAATTTTAAAACAAACAAAACGAATCCGTATTTAATAAAAAAACATTTTTTGAATGAAGCATGAAGTTTTATTTATTATTATTTTGCAATAAAGTTCAAATTGACTTTACATTTTATTTAGAAAACGTTTGTATGGGAAATAGTAAAGGGCTGTTTTTAGGGTTTTCCCGGGAATTATTCGATTTTTCTCTTATAGGTACATTTTAAAATTTTGTGTGAATTGCAATTGCATGGAGAAACTCTAATGTTCAATCCATGTTGTTTTTAACCGACTACAAAAAAGGAGGTTCTGTATTCGACCCGTATGTATGTAGGTTTGTATGTCCGCGATTTACTCAAAAACTAATGAACCAATTTTGATATTTTTAATTGATGTGATCTTCATACTTTCAGGAAGGTTTTAGTATATAATACATTCGGTAATTATTATTAGAATGTTCGATTTATTAACCATTCGGTATTAAGAACGATCGAGTATTTAGATTTAGACGTTCGATTTATAGTGGTCGATCGATTGATATTCGATTATTTGGCATTCGATTTGGCATAGTACATACGGCTACACATCAAGCTATACATTTCCAGTTTTAGCTGACCTCGCATGGTTGGCAGGTTTTTCGTACAATCGGAAGTCAGCTTATACTGGTTATGTAGGTATAGCTTGATGTGTAGCCGTGCGTACACCCCCAGAAATCACCTCTTTAATCTCCACTCTGGAATTCGTACTCCGAGCCCCAAGATACAGACTAACTGTCTAGTTTGGAGCTTAACTACTATGTCGTCTCAACTAGCTATTAACCTTTGAACCTGCATAATATTGTATTACCTGGACAGTAAATATTCATTTCTTTTTTTTTTCAAGGCTTTTATTATTCATCATCATCATCATCATTTTAGCCGAATGACGTCCACTGCTGGACAAAGGCTACCCCCAAACACCTCCACTTCGACCGGTTCTGTGCTTCTCGCATCCAACGAGTTCCTGCGGCCTCTTCACAAGTTCGTCGGTCCACCTTGTGGAAGGCCTTCAACGCTACGCCTTCCGGGACGCGGTTGCCACTCCAGAATCTTTCGGCCCCATTGGACATCTGTTTTGCGAGCAATGTGCCCTGCCCACTGCCACTTAAATTTGCAATTCTTCGAGCTATGTCGGTTACGTTGGTTCTCCTGTGGATTTCTTCATTTCTAAATCGATCACGCAGGGAAACTCCAAGCATAGCCCTCCCACTGTGACTTTCAGCCTTCTAATAAGGCCCATTGTGAGCTTTAGGTACTCTAAAATAAATAAAAGAAAGAAAGAAAGAAAAAGTTTATTTGGACACATTTCGTGAAACACAAAACACAAAACTAAATAAAAATAATGTTGCAAACAACAATAATAATAACGATAATTGTGCGTGCCTCACGGCTGCGCCAAAAAGGTTCATTTCAGCATTAATGCCAGACAGATGCTGTCTGACGCTGGTTTTCTAATGAACCTTAGGGGACAAGTGACGGGGAGTACACACAGCCTCAACATACCTTATACGTACTTTTTACCCTTATAAATAGATTAGAAAACTGTGGGTTGATTAAAAAAAAAAAAAACAAGAAATAGTCGTAATAATAATAAAAACTAAGATAAAAAATTTACTCATTAAAATTTAAATTAATACTAGCCGACGAAAGTGACGTACCTACCTTTATACAATAGATGAAGTAGGCACAACTGTAGAAAAAGGTAAGCGATAAGCTAAGTACCTACTGTGGCATTTCATATAAGTGAAACATTTAGGGCGACCATATCTAGTTTCTGTTGCGAATCTATCAGATACTGCCGTAAACGTGTTCTGAAAGTGTGGATAGTACCCAGTACCCTTAATGGTGGTGGAATATTATTCCACACCTTAGATGCAGCGTATCGGAAAGTGCCTCTGAAAGCAGCTGTCCTATGAGACTGTGTTGAGAGTTGTTGTGCACATTGCCTGGGCGCGCAATCTCGTCTACTAGCCATCCAACTAAGCTTGTCGTACAAATACTTCGGTGTCTTAGACTTAACGACACCAAAAAGTAGGCACGCTAGGTGTAACTTTCGTCTCGACTTCATCTTGAGAATAAAGTGTTTGTTAAGAAAGGGGGTGACATGACTTCTAGGAGGAACAGAGTAACAGAAGCGCGCACATGCATTTTGGACTCTTTGTATTAGTCGATCGGTACGAGCCAGCAACCGTGGGCCGTAAACCGTATCAGCGTAGTAAATCGCGTTTCTCAAAGCCCCGTTTTAAAAGTAAACTGTAAACCTTCCTAATTTTACTCAGTAGCGGGCGCAAGGTGGGCTCAGAATTGTTTTACAAATTGTTTACCCCAAGAACGGTAATGATAGGTCCCTGGCCTGATCCTTACTTCTTCTTGGAATGCCGTTACCTTGAATTGTATAGATTTCTTCTATGCTGATCAGAAGGAATACTAGTTGTTACAAAAACAGTGTTGTCATTCATTGACCGAAGGATATTATTTTTGTTACTCTTAGCCTGCAACATCCCACTAGTGGGCAAAGGCCTCTCCCCATGACTTCCAGCTCTTTCGATCCAGGGCTAAAATGAACCACTGGTCGTTTGTTTTGTCCAGCTCTCCATCTTCTAGGGGGTCTGCCGCGACGCCTTCTACCTGTGTCAGTGCTCCACGTGGTGGTTATTTTGGCCCACAGCATAATGGGCATACGGTAGACGTGGCCAGCCCAGTCCCACTTCAGCTTAGCGACTTTTTGAGCAACGTCAGTAATCTGTGTTTTAGAGCGCAGTGTGGTGTTGCGAATATGGTCTGTCAATTTGATGCCTAGAATACTGCGCTCTATTGCATGTTGGCAATTGGCGTATTTTTGTTACCAAGGAGAATTTTTTTTACCAATTTGAAGAGTGTGGAGTGTGAGAGAGTAGTAGAGGATCAGTGGTAACAGCTGCGACTTACGTCTTGTAGGTCGTGGGTTCAAACTCAACCAGGCACTTTACTTTGTGTAAATTATTTCATCACCACTGCTCTCAAAACGGTGAAGGTAAACATTGTGAGGAAACCGTTATGTCCTAGAAATAAAATTCGAAAACTAGTGACCCACACTTGGCCCGCGTGGTGAATTATGGCCCACTCCTCCTCATAGAGGAGGCCAATGTCCCAGCAGCGGGAACATTATAGGCTGATTATGGATGTCGGTGTAATTACTAGCTATGTAAGACATTGTGTCTCTGCGATGTTTCTGATACTATAGATATCAGTCAGGTGGCGGTGACCAGATACCACCAGCAATGCTATTCTGTAAAAATCTCACCGTGAAAACTAAGGTGAAGTGAGCTGTCACTCCACCTGATGTTAAGGATTGCCTCCATTGATAGTTCACTTCACCTATGTTATCACGGTGAGATTTTTACAGAATCGATAGGCAGGTTGACCGTCTCCTTGTCTGCCACACAATAAACGATCCTATTCTTTCCTCGTGCACAAACTGTTTGAAAATTACAGTCCTACCGTCAAGAGAATACTCTTCTCACACCTGTCAATTCGACAATTCCAGTAGCTAATAAACATAAACACGTATTCATTTGTTTGTGACAGGTGTAACGAACGCATTCTCCCGCCAGCTGCCATACTGGAAAGATTATCCCATTCAGGAGAAAGCGGGGTAACTGCATGAAACATTTTAATTTTGATAATTTATCAACATTCATTGCGCAATTTACGCACACGAACTTTTCAAACTAAGAAACAAAATAAGAATAAGAAGCAATGGATTAGGAATTTCTTTCTAAATCCTTGGGATTATCGTTGCACAGCGTATTTATTTAAATATAGATTAATATAATAATCGAATGATTGTCACCACAATTAAAGATACACCTAGATAACGCAAGAGCAACTACTTCGCGTGCTGAAAATCGCACCAACTTACGTTCAAAAATCGTAAGCCGCCACTTTCCGCCGCGCTCAGTTCTGTGTACTGCTGGCTGGGTGAGCTTATGTGAAAAAGTGCTTGTGACGTCATAGTAGGTAGTCAAATAAATAGGTCATCTATATCAGTGATTGTCACGCAATTGGTGTGCTGATTGGGGCCCACCGTAGTGATTTATAATCGCAGCAAAAATATATGGGTAGATCACCACATTGACTTAGTGACCAAAAAGTGGAGTTTACTTAAAGCTTAAGATCCCAAACTGTACTTAATTCTTGACGGATTGTTTGGGTCGACTTCAAAATTCGAAGAAGGATTTCTAAAGTTTTGGGTCTTATAAGTAATCAGTTTTTTTATCTAGACCGCTGGAAACTTTTAATTGCCTTGGGCCTTGGGTATTATTTTACTCTTCTTAATTATGTATTTCTTTTTTTGTGGTACCTAAGTAGTGATTAAAAAGGATCTCCGAATGATACTTCAATCAGTTCAATCAACCTACGATGATTACGATTCTTCGAAAGTCGCCTGAGGCGACGAACAAAGTTGTATTCTACCTGATATTCTGAAAACATTTATAACTGTGCTGAGATGGTTTTATTTATTATTCAATTTTTTATTTATTTAATTTTTTATTTTAGTCGGTGGGTAGTAGCAAAACGAAGTTAGGGTTTATGCGCGGGTAAAAGAAATAGGCACGGCACGGGCTCATCTGTCATATAATTTGCAAAATGTGGTCATACTTGATAGATACAGACGCCAGCACATCAAGCTCGGGGCAGCAGGATTGTCCGAAAGGATTACCACTGCCCCGGAACATAAAGGGCTAAGGAAGAAACACGGGTGGGTTTTAGTCAGTAAGAGTGTGACACTCCCTTCTGCTCCACCCAGAGCGGGAGGGGTCATTTGGTGAATTCCCATCCTCAAAAGAAAAAAAAAAGCTAATCAAGCAAAAAAAAAAAAAAATATTTAATAGATTTTCAAGTTTGTCGCTAAAGTATAAAATCAAAGTTGATTGGGAAAATTATACAGTTTCAAGTAGCATAATTATGGTACAGCCACAATTCGCCAATTATAATTTAAGTTCTATGTAACAGGGGGCGCGCCAATTATTGTCATAGCCGGGCACAAATCCAGACACGGGGCTCTTACTCAGGATCTCGAACTTAGCAGTACTAGTTGCGACCAGTAGACCCAGGAGGCTGGCTTGATTGAACACCTCAGCCTCATTTAGGGAATTCCTATGTCATCATTTGCCTAGCCTACTTTTTCCTAACTATGATGGGGTAGGCTACCAGTCTAACCGAATGCAGCGGAATACGAGTATTTTACATGAAGCTTCCTACTGCCTATCTGACCTTAACAACCCAGTTACTATACTAGTTAGTCATATTATAATATAACATGACACCAACATTGTATACTTAGTTCGCAATAAACGTTTTGACTTTGATTTTTTATTATATATATATATTTATTATTTTTAGGTGTAATAAATTAATTAATGTACTTACTATATAATTCAAACACAACGCGAATTGTTATATGAATAAATAAATAATAAATAATAATAATAATAAAACTTGAAAAAAATAAATTTTTTTTTTTCCTTGGGTGCACTTTCATAGTGCATACAGAGATAATCGTCGGTTGGTGCCACATTTCATTGGTGCCACATTTCATTAAAATTTCTTAAGGGGCCTCTGCAAGTTGGCTTCGGCCCCTGGTACGGCTTGCAAAGGACCGGGACTCCATGGTCCCGAGATATATATATAAAAAAATAATAATAATACATTTAGAAAATTCCTATGCAATGTTATTTTATGTCGTATCTGCAACATACCCTCAACAACCTTAGAGAAAGTTAGTTATAAGTAGTTTAGTTTTAGTTATTACAAGGATTTTTTCACGAGGAACAGGCGTGTATTACATAACTACAGGCAAAAGAAAAGGGCTCGCCTTTTCCCACACCCTCATCCAAAACAAATTAAGCGCAAGATAGTGTAAAAAACAACAACCGCCAACGATCTAACGTAAATACGATTTTATTACCAGATAAACAAGCTGACTGGTCAAACTAAGGACTATCGTCAAATTGGTCATGATTTCGATTTTCAATCCAATTGTGTAAAATAATATCCTTTAATTCACTGTCAGACATCATCACATCACACAGCATAAACCGCTGGATCAAGAAGCTTGACATAATGCAGAATAGTTTCACAAATAAGTATAGGAAGAGTTTTTGAGAAATTCACTTCTTAAACGTATTATATAAAAATAAAAAAAATAGGAGATGAAAATCTGTATGGAAGTTCGTCATTTTTCCAGTGGGAAATTCCATCGGTTGCACGACTTTTTAATCAATAGAACTGGAGGCTAGGCCAGCAATGAGAAAGTCGGACTATCGGTGGTTGATGATGATAACGCGTGTCGGCTCTCCAAGCTGAGTCCTGCTCAATTCGAAATAGTACGCCATCAACTTACAAAATATCGGTTATCAATGGCAACCGGACGTAACCTCTATAGTACCGAAGTCTCTCGTTTACCCAGTCACACAATATTATACGAAACTTCTGTAACTTCAAACCAAGCGTGGAAGCATCCAGAAAAATCCAGGAAATTATTATCGAGTTCGCAACTAGCCAGCGAACTTTTTACGGGACTTGTTTATAGTACCAATGGATACAAAAGTGTCCGGAAAATATTAAACTGTTGTTGAAAGCTGAAGTAGAAAGTTTCGGACAGTATTTCTGAGTTGGTTCCTGTTTGAAGGTTGTTAGTGGAAAACGTTGGTTTTATGTTATAAAGGGTGATTATCATCGCATTTTGTATAGAATAGAATACTCTTTATTATTTATACCATGTAAATTACAGACCTACATTTAGATATTTGGAAATTGGTTTTTTTGTTGGTAAGTATTTATTAGTAGCGGCCTGTCCCGGCTTCGCACAGGTGGACATATTTTTTAAACATTTTATTTTTTCTTGTACTTTAAAAGCCTATATAGGTATTAATCAGTGATAATGTAGCATTCAAATGGTGAAAGAATTTTTAAAATCGGTCCAGTACTTTTTGAGCCAATTCATTACAAACATACATACAAACCTTTCCTCTTTATAATACTAGTATAGATTTGTTTCGTTACGTCGTTTAGGTTTTTGTGGAACGATTCTAGGGACATAGTTATTTTGAGAGATCCGTACCCAACTAAGTGTTAGGACACTATATACCTACGGTGACTTATATCACAAATTATCATACCGTAATAGGTAGCCAGTGTAATTTTTCACAGAAAACATGTTTTTCAGTTACTATGCTCTTAGTCCCCAAATGCCATTAGTACTTGTCCAATTTTTATTCAAAATATAAGTTAAATTACGTTCTTGTAAGTGCATGTAGTCCCATTACTCAACAGTGCGTCATTGAAGGCAAAAAAAAATGAGAGAAAATAAAGAAAGCAAAATTGTTTATTCTGCACAAATAAGACTCACATTACAAAAATAATACATACACTAATAAATTAAATGACTAACTAACTTACGGTACAAATAAATACAAAAACAAAGGACACATAACTCGAAGTAGTCGTCCGCATCGCTGTCATTCGGAAACGTGAAAAATAGTGAATTATATTCATTTAATTTAGTATCTAGTGTAAATAGTTAGTTATAAATAAACTGAAAAATAAAATGTTCTACTACACTAACAGAAAGTACTTACCCAAAAGCCTCGCAATCAAACCTTAAAAGTTTGACAATGTTGTCCATTGCTTGATGTCAGGATAGGTCACAAAATCACAATTTGCTGCAAGTGCAGCTCCATTGTCTATTTTAATAACTTGATTTTAAATTTATACTAATCCAAATATGTCCACTACGCGGATTGCGCCTCGTAATAATAGGAGTCTTGTCTAAGGGTGGATTATAAGGAAAAATCTGAAATAAAAATGTGCCAACGACGTAAATCCTGTTTCCGTACAATCACGATATTGGAGTAGGGCAAATAATACATGGCGTTGCTTATAAATAATAACAAAAGAAATACGTTATGCAATGAGACACTCTTTAGAAAAAATGCTATGAGAAAAATTGTAGGCGCTTCGTGAACAAACGAAAATAAATAGGTAATCTGTCTAGCCTTTTCTCAACTATGTTGGGGTTGGCTTCCAGTGTAATCGGATGCAGCTGAATACCAGACCTATCTGACCTCCACAACCCAGTGACTGGGTAATACGAAGCTCCTTGGTACGATAGGTACCTCTTGGTAAGATTGGTTATTAGAGTTTTGGGCTTCTGACCACCCGTAGCAACTGTCAAAGATCCACGAATGACAGCCGGGAGTAACGGTTTAACGTGCTTTCCAAGCCACGTAAATAACAGGTTTAATTTGTAAATATTTTCAAAGCGGAAAATGAAAATAGTCAAATCAAACCTCAAAAATGTCAATCATATTAATTCAAAAAGATTAAATATCAATATCATTACTCTCAACGTCAAAACTTACGGGAAGGACATAGGTATATTTCGGAGATTTTTTTTAAGGAAAAACTTTTAGGGTCTGACGGACGGAAAGCCTTTTATAATAAAACATCCATAGCATACCTACTTATCATTAGAAATGACGACGAAAACAGGAAATTCTCAGGAAACGTCGAAAATAAAGCTCCGTAAGACCCAAAAATATGTATACATAAGGAAGGAACAAAGTCACACCAAAAAGTGAGGGTCAGAAAAAAAACAAATGAATTACTTCACACCCCCATTTAATGTAGCATTTTTCATTGCCACGGTTACCCTTTGACAAATGAACGAAATATGCTAATGTGGATAAAACAAAGGGTTTGCGAGAATATTTTTTCGTGAAAGGCTTTTGAACTAATTTGTTCCTTTTCGCTGTACGCATATTTTGAGAGATAACTGCGTTGTTACATTGTTCTTACCGGGTGATATATTTCATAAAGGCCGCAGTTTTTATTGGGGATGTAACTAACCTCTTTTATCTGTTCTGTGGTAACTACAGTAGAATGTAAGGCACCGCCATTACATAGGCATATTCTATCGATCTTTAAGACTAACCAGATAAACTTTAGTTGGCCATTTGGTTACTCATCGAAGAATCCTTGTTTATTTTAATATTTTGTATTTGTTTTATTTTTTCTGGTTGATGGCAATATGATCGCCCTCGGTACGAGATGGGACAAACATAACTGGTAAAATCTAAGTGTATTATTTATGTAAAACTCTGTCTAACCTACATGGTTTACAGGAGTGATGTTATGTATTTATTTATTTCTAAGGAGAGATAACTTCACAGAGGGCTTGTGGCTAAGAAATAACAGCAGCAGGTTCGATCGATCAGGTTAAGCTACACTTGCCGCGGTTGGTCCGTTGATGGGTCATCTTTACATACCAAGACCACTCCTGCCTTGGAAAGCACTTTAAGGCGTTGGTCCCGGCTGTCATTCATGGATCTTTGACAGTCGCTACGGGTCGTCAAAAGCCCGAAAGTCTGACAATCAGTCTTACCAAGGGGTATAATCCAATAACTGGGTTGTGGTGGTCAGTTATCCAGTCGCTCCATGTAAAATACTGGTAATCAGCTGCATCTCGTTAGATTGGAAGCCGACACCAACATTGATAAGGAAAGGCCAGGCAGATGATGAATAGATAGTTTCACACATAGCAATATCAGCCTATAGTGTTACCAATGGGAGTGCGCCGTAATCCACTACGCGGGCCCGTTGCGGGTTGGTACATTTCACATGTCTTCGAATTTTAGGTTCTAGAACAGGTCGGGTTCTTCACAATGTTTTCCTTCACCGTTTTGAAAACAATGCTAAAGAAATGTAGAAGATGGATGAAGTGTTGGTTCACACCCACGACCTACAACTAGTAAATTTACTCTCTCGTTTCAACTCGTTAGGTTACAAGTTTCACACGTTACCTACATAACATACTTAGGTCTTAAACATACTGCGAGGATCGCCCAGAGGACATGGTGGAGCATACGGTGGAGGTCTGCCCCGCGTGGGCGGAGCACCGCCGTGTTCTCGTAGAGGCGATCGGCAGCGGCGGCGACCTCTCGCGCCCGGCCCTGGTTCAGGCCTTGGTCCGGGGCGAGAGGGAGTGGGAGGCAGTCACCTCCTTCTGCGAAGCAGTTATGCTAGCGAAGGAGGTGGCGGGACGGCTGAGGCAGAGAGTCTCACGTCCCAGCCGCTACGGGAGACGCTCCGGGCGTCGAGAGCCGCGTGACGACTCCCGACCACCGTAGGCGCGGGCCTGCGGCGGAGAGTAATGGGTAACTCTCCGTCCGATCAGGACCAGGCCCGTGCCGGACGGCGCGTACGTGTTCCACGCGCGCCTCAAAGAGATGTCAACATTAAGGAAGGGGCCCGTAAGGGCCGAAGCCTGCCGGGGCAGCAGGATTGTCCGAAAGGGTTACCGCTACCCCGGAACATAAAGGGCTAAGGAAGGAACACTGATGGGTTTTAGTCAGTAAGAGTCTGACACTCCCTTCTGCTACACCCAGAGCGGGAGGGGTCATTTGATGATCCCATCCTCAAAAAAAAAAAGGTCTTATACATAACCGCCGAAATGTTTTATGTTACACATTTCTGCCTAACCCTGTAGATTGCACAGAGGTGAATAATATGTTATGGAAAGAAACAGTCACCATAGCAAATCCTTTAACACAAAATTGTTTAAAAGCAAATACCCGAAATAAAGTCTGTTCAATCGCCAAAACTCGAACAACCAAAAACAGAACAAAGAAAATCTATTAGCGCAAACGATTAGCGGTCCAATAAAATCGAACCCCAAACGCGTTCAGAGAATTTGTTCACAAAATGTTGGGAAAGGATTTTTTCGATTTCTCAGATAAATAGACCGAGAGCTACTCATACGTCAGAGGCACAAAGTAGATAAGTAGGGTGCAGAAGGTCGGCTGTACAGGGTGTAATTAAATTAGCTAGCGAAACTCTGCAGACGAGATGGGTATCGATATCATAACAATGACAAAATGAAAAAAAATTATGATTTTTATTGGGGTCAACGACTTTTGTGAATTGTAATTGAACCTAGGTTAGGATATAGGACTTTTTTATCCCGGTAGTACGTTGCTGTTGAATCATTACCACTCACTCACATTACATCATCATCACTTTACGCGGAAGAAGCCGTGGACAAAAGCTAGATAAGAATATTATAAATGTCTAGTTTAAGAAAACATCGCCAGCTGAACAAGATTTTTTCTTCGTGATCCTATATATATACATATGTTGTGAAAATGATGGCCGGGGATTATCGTTTACTTTACTTTACTGTGAGTTTACTTTGTGCGTGCATAACGTGCATGTACAGAAGGTCGGCTCTTCGCTCGTTATATGGAGCTGACCTTCTGTCCTTAACTATTTTGTGTCAGCGGTTCTCCAATGTGTGGCGTCTCTTGGTTCAGTAGTTCAGTGTTTGTGAAGTTCAGTGGAGGTATCCACTGAACTTCACGTTCACAATATCTTTTGTTTTTATATTGTTTTGGTTGACCAAGTAAGAGGAAATGCGGTCGGAGAAACTTTTGAAAAAGCCTAAGTAAAAAGTCATAATTCTAGGTTTGGCTCTCGCCTGATTGAATGAAATTGGTGCAATATTGAAGGAGGAAATCCTCTTTCAATATTGCACCAATTTAGAAGATATTTAATAAACTGAATAAGAAGGATATACAGGGTTACTTTTCAATGACCAGCCAAATTTAAGGATCCAAATTTAAGGATTTAAGGAGGAGAAGGAAGGAAGGAGGAGGAGGAGGAGGGAAATTTAAAAATTCAGCCGTCCCATACGTTTAGGTCGAGTAGTTATTGAAGTTTTCTATGGGACAGTTGATACATTTTTCGCGATTACGATATTGGTCCCATGGAGAAAGTTGTTTAGTTTGATTGTCTGTACCACATCATTAAATTTGGCTGGTCATTGAAAAGTAACCCTGTATATCCTTCTTATTCAGTTTATTAAATATCTTCTAAATTGGTGCAATATTGAAAGAGGATTTCCTCCTTCAATATTGCACCAATTTCATTCAATCAGGCGAGAGCCAAACCTAGAATTATGACTTTTTACTTAGGCTTTTTCAAAAGTTTCTCCGACCGCATTTCCTCTTACTTGGTCAACCAAAACAATATAAAAACAAAAGATATTGTGAACGTGAAGTTCAGTGGATACCTCCACTGAACTTCACAAACACTGAACTACTGAACCAAGAGACGCCACACATTGGAGAACCGCTGACACAAAATAGTTAAGGACAGAAGGTCAGCTCCATATAACGAGCGAAGAGCCGACCTTCTGTACATGCACGCACAAAGTAAACTCACAGTAAAGTAAAGTAAACGATAATCCCCGGCCATCATTTTCACAACATATGTATATACAGGGTGGAATCGAAGTCATGGGCATTATTTTAACCTAAGGCACTACTCACGATACTGATTGCATTAGGGCTATTAATACGCAAATCAAAAATATTATTAATGCAAGTAAGGAAAACCTTAAAAATGTAGTAAGTCAAATTGCACAAGGCTTATTATTGCAAATAAACACTTAAAGTAATTAAAACAAAATACTTCGTTAACGCCAATAATTGTTGAAATATCAAAATCTTAAAGCGCAGTACAGCGCAAAGCGAAATGTAAACAAACATCACCTGCGCGCGCGCGGGTTTTTCCTTACAAGTAATAATAACAATGGGCTACAAGACATTCCGTCCGGCGGGATTCCCTGAACTCTCTCCGTCCCACTCCCTCACTCGCAAAAATACGAATATCACCCCCGCGCGGGGTATGCTTCCCGCCGCAACACGAAGTCACGAACCCGGAACCAGTGTCATAACGACTGCGCAGGTGCATTGACGCGTAATTGATTTATTGATCCCGTGACGTAATCGCCGTACTCGCCGCTCGCGTCATACGGTGCTTGGATTGCAGTGTATTAAGTGTTAGTGTAGTAGTTGTGTGTGTGTTTGTGTACACGATGCCTCGACCGCGTAATGTGCAGGCTAGGTACACCAACCAACAATACCCACAAATGGTTGTAATTTACGATCGCACAAGAAATTTAGTATGAACTCGTGAAATGTTCCATCGGCGCTACCCGAACGACCCTATTCCTTCACGGGGTCTCATTCCACCAGAACCACTCAGAACCTGTTGGATTTTTCGTCTTTTCACGTGCCAGCACATGCACAAGCTCGTGGAAGAGCACCCGTTTACCCTCTATCACTTTACCGACAAATAAGGTTTTTTCAAAACAATCCACAAGCTAGGTACGTAAATGTTTTTTTTTAATGTATGTTAGTTGACGTAGTTTTGACCGTCCTAAGCCGGCAAAGTACGAAGGGAAAATTGGAATTTATTATGAATCAATTCATTGGCAACTTACGAATGTCACGTGAGTCGGGCGGGGTCAAAGAATTCACGCCCAATGACGCGCGTACGGCGTAGTGTACCTACGCATTTGCTATCGAGAAGCGCAACTAATTTGATACTTTGTATGACTTACTACATTTTAAGGTTTTCCATACTTGCATTATTTTTGATTTGCGTAATAGTAGCCCTAATGCAATTAGTATCATAAGTAGTACCTTAGGTTAAAATAATGCCCATGATTTCAATTGCACCCTGTATATAGGATCACGAAGAAAAAATCTTGTTCAGCTGGCGATGTTTTCTTAAACTAGACATTTATAATATTCTTATCTAGCTTTTGTCCACGGCTTCGTCCGCGTAAAGTGATGATGATGTAATGTGAGTGAGTGGTAATGATTCAACAGCAACGTACTACCGGGATAAAAAAGTCCTATATCCTAACCTCGGTTCAATTACAATTCACAAAAGTCGTTGACCCCAATAAAAATCATAATTTTTTTTCATTTTGTCATTGTTATGATATCGATACCCATCTCGTCTGCAGAGTTTCGCTAGCTAATTTAATTACACCCTGTACAGCCGACCTTCTGCACCCTACTTATCTACTTTGTGCCTCTGACGTATGAGTAGCTCTCGGTCTATTTATCTGAGAAATCGAAAAAATCCTTTCCCAACATTTTGTGAACAAATTCTCTGAACGCGTTTGGGGTTCGATTTTATTGGATCGCTAATCGTTTGCGCTAATAGATTTTCTTTTTTCTGTTTTTGGTTGTTCGAGTTTTGGCGATTGAACAGACTTTATTTCGGGTATTTGCTTTTAAACAATTTTGTGTTAAAGGATTTGCTATGGTGACTGTTTCTTTCCATAACATATTATTCACCTCTGTGCAATCTACAGGGTTAGGCAGAAATGTGTAACATAAAACATTTCGGCGGTTATGTATAAGACCTTTTTTTTTTTTGAGGATGGGAAATCATCAAATGACCCCTCCCGCTCTGGGTGTAGCAGAAGGGAGTGTCAGACTCTTACTGACTAAAACCCATCAGTGTTCCTTCCTTAGCCCTTTATGTTCCGGGGTAGCGGTAACCCTTTCGGACAATCCTGCTGCCCCGGCAGGCTTCGGCCCTTACGGGCCCCTTCCTTAATGTTGACATCTCTTTGAGGCGCGCGTGGAACACGTACGCGCCGTCCGGCACGGGCCTGGTCCTGATCGGACGGAGAGTTACCCATTACTCTCCGTCGCAGGCCCGCGCCTACGGTGGTCGGGAGTCGTCACGCGGCTCCCGACGCCCGGAGCGTCTCCCGTGGCGGCTGGGACGTGAGACTCTCTGCCTCAGCCGTCCCGCCACCTCATTCGCTAGCATAACTGCTTCGCAGAAGGAGGTGACTGCCTGCCAGTCCCTCTCGCCCCGGACCATGGCCTGTATGCTGTCCCTATGTTTTTCTTTTTCCGTTAATAGTTGTCAAATTTGTACACGGTGGTAAATGCCCCGACTTACGAGTTGTAAGTCGTGGGTTTGGCTTTGACCTAGAACTAAAAATTCCAAGACATGTGACATCTACCAACCAGCACTGGTTCCACCTGCTGGATTACAGTTCACTCTCAGTCAGCCTGAGTCCCAGCGGCATTATATGCTGATTATGCATGTTATACTGGATACATTTTGTTGTATGTCCAAATTTCGCTATGTATCCAACCAGGCTTGCAATTCTAATCAAACAACCAACTTTGATGTCATACATTTTACACCCTCTATCACGTTTCCATTTCCTGAGTAACCACAAAGGAAACTACACCAGTAACCAGTGTACCTAATAAATGTTTAGGCCGAAACCTAGCCTTTGTGAATTACACTGACTAGCTCACAGGAATCAGAGCAGAGAATACGTTTGTCCTGACAGAAACTTGCCTTGATAACGCCGGGTACAGATTACATGTAACGTAACTCACGTTGAAACAAATTCGCTTAGTTGTTGTGTTGCATTTCATGTCACATTGCATACATTAGGACGGCTCATTTGTGTGATAAATTCTAATTATAAATGATTTTATTTCTGTAAGTAGATTTGTACAAATACTTTCATTTTATACGTCAGTCATGTTTTAAAAACCTAGACGAGGTTGACGTTTCCTATCTGAGTACTCTGAGAAGAAAGGCCGAAACAAACTCAAAGGTCACACACAGTCTCTTTGAAAGTCCATACATGATCTTGGTCGGATCATGTGAAGAGCATATAGATTGGTGTCTGAAATGGTTTTTTGAAGAAAGAACCACAAAAATTGAGTGGACCTGTTCAGTCAGTGCACGCATTTGTATTCATGCAGCTCAACTCAGAACTTAAGGAGCTCAACCAATGATATTTGGGGTATTACTTATAGTATCTTTGAGCTCAATGATTCGACGAACAATACCAAAGAAAGGACACGGATTGGTTGCATAAATTACTTAAACTGCCAGACCGTGATTAAAACTAACTAACAAGGAGAGTACCAAACTTGGGAATCACAGATTCCGTTGATTTTTATATATGTTGTAGAGTAGTCTCCCCTCAATTACCAGGTAAAATGGTAAGACGCACTTCGCTTTCATTTCCGAGAAAAATGAATTTAAAGTTTAAATCCACTCGACTCATTTTTTTCCAAATTTATTTATTACTCGACTCATTTTTTACAAATTTATTTATTTTTATTAAATAATTTGTTATTTTAATTAATATTAATATTTATTAAAAAATTGCAATATGGTACACTAGTATACATTTTAAACATTATAAAGTATTATATATAAACATTGATAATAACAGTCTTGAAATTTAACTTATTCACTCTCTATATCAGATTCATTTTCACATACACATTCATCCGGATGATATTTATCATAAAAACATTGAAAACACAAAGTTTTGTCACATACTGCACATTTGATAAAGCTTATATTATTACAATTGCATAGTTTCTTTAAAATAGTTGTTGAAAAACATAATTCATTAACATTCATAAAAATTTCTCTTTCATCAATCAATTTGGAGGCGAACTAAGCATATTGAATCATTGCTTTAAATTTCAATGAACTCAATTGATGTAAAACGAGAGAGTGAATTTTCATGATGTCTTCTCTCGATGTTATTTCCCTGTTTGCTCGTAACAATTCTGGAGTATTTTGAAGTTTTTTAACAAATATTTTTACTTGTCGAAAGAAGTACGCATCACACGGTTGACAAATAGGCGTGCATTTCGGTGGTATGACTTTAACTGTACAGGAAGCTGTTCCATTTTCGTTTTCAAAAATGTCGTCATATAATGTAGTGTCAGTTTGACCACCCCATGAATCAATAATTAAAAGGAAATTATTTTTCTGAACATACGGTAGCATACAAGATTTTAAAAACGTAACATATTCATGTTTTGTTAACTTTCCTGATTTCGTACACGTTACAATGACATTCTTAAATTTATCACACAACTGATCGATTTTCTTTGTTACTAATGGACCAAATACTCCACTTGGTTTACGGAAACAACTAAACACAAATGGTAAAATTTTTCCAGACGCTGTAATAGCGTACTGGGCAGTGTAAGAATGAGTGGTAAGGTTGATATTTAGTTTTTTCACCAAAATGGTTTTCTCTCCTTTTTCTGCTAATGATCTATTGTATGTCATTTGATAATGACATCCCATCTGATCAGTATTGATAATATAATCGAGTTCGAAGTTTTGCATTAAAGTTTTTGTTTGAACTCGAAATTTTTCGGCAGCGTTCATTACTTTGTCAATGGTAGCAACTTCTTTGTGACTCACGTACTTCGTTACTTTGCGTTGACGGATCCCATGTTTTTTTTTAATCTTTCCACCCACTGCTTACTAGCAATAAAATTAAATTCACTAGATAAAAACGGGAAGGCAGCATTCATTGCCCACTGCTGCAATGTTCTCGTTGTCACCTTCAAACAAGTAAAACAAAAAAAAAAAATAAGTAAGTACTGTTCTATTTTTTTAATAAAATATTTTTTTTTATCTTTATTGAATTTAAAGTCTTTCATACCTGCTCCATACTAGATCGAACTTCTACGAATTTTTCGTAGGTTTCATGATCAATAACCTTCCATTTGTCAAAGTGCGTACCACCACGTTTAACGTCTTCTTTCCACCGGTATAAATTTTGCTTATGCTTCAAGCGTGATACACCCTTCTCATGAAGGGTGTATCACGCTTGAAGCACATTTTGGATGCGCTTCAGCAATAGCAACTGCTCTTTCTTTATACCATAGTGGAATATAATCACGAGGCTCTGGTGAAAATTCTTCAGCTACGAAATCCTCATGATCTTCTGGTACACCAATGCACTGAATATACCAAATATTATATCATCAATCAAAACGAAATACTAAATTATTTTTATTACAGTAAACGATAAATATTTTTTTCTTATTTCTAACAATAAATCTACAACATTTATGTTGATAATTACGCTCATATATATAAAAACATAAGAAACGTTTTCAAGCATACCTTTTCATACTGATTAAATTCATCATCTTCATCAATAGTGATTAGCTCCTCATCATAAATGATTTCTCTTTCATCTAGCAGTTCAGAGATACTTTTATAAAATTCCTCTCCCATAGCAATTGATCTAGAAGAAATTTCTGATGGAGGATCGTCCACTATAAGTTCATTTCCTTTTAATAACGATTTACAATATGTAAATGCATTAGTAATTTCACCCTTCACTAATTCGTCAAGTTTGGACGTTTTATCTACAAAATCTTGAGAACTCGTACTCGCTCTTTCCATTTTGATAATATGCACCAATCACTCGAGCAAGTAGCACTAAACAATTTTTACGTGTTACACTAATGAAAACTCGTAGTCAAATGACTGTAGTTAAAAGCAGCTGCATGACAAGGCCAAATTTTGGCCAATAATATTCTTACACGTACGTCCATTTTCCCAGGTAGTAGATGTCGGAGCAGGTAAAATTAAGGGAAGAGGGGTCCTCCACCGCAGGAGCGTATAATAACTGAAAATTTATATTCCTAACAGAATTTATTAACGTTGAAAATCCCCAATAATAATAACAAGTATTATTAGAATTAAAAATGTTTAATATTTTATTATTATTGTTAACGATAAAATAAAATAATAAAAATCCATTAAAATTGACAAAAAAAATATATGAACATATCAGATATATAATAAATTTAACATCAACTAACTTATTAATTGAAATAACAAATTATTTTAAAAAAATAAATAAATAAATTTGGAAAAAAATGAGTCAAGTGGACTTAAACTTTAAATTCATTTTTCTCGAAAATGAAAGCGAAGTGCGTCTTACCATTTTACCTGGTAATTGAGGGGAGACTACTCTACAACATATATAAAAATTAACGGAATATGTGATTCCCAAGTTTGGTACTCTCCTTGTAAGAAAAAAAAAAGAAAAAAATAACCCACATAGTCTTCACATTCACAATAATTAAAATAATATATAATACTTTACAATCATCAGGGGCTTATGGCTAGTAATAACAGCAGGTGTCGATCGGTCAGGTTAGGCTACGCTTGCCGCGGTTTTTCCGTGGATGGGTGACCATCTTCACATATCAAGACCCCTCCGTGCCTCGGAAAGTACGTAAAACCGTTGGTCCCGGCTGTCTTTCGTGGATCATTGATAGTAGTTACGGGTCGTCAGAAGCCCGAAAGTCTGACAACCAGTCTTACCAAGGGGTAGCGCATTATCCTGTAACAGTTGTGGCGGTCAGATAGGCAGTCGCTCCATGTAAAATACTGATATTCAGCTGCATCTGGTTCGATTGGAATCCGACCCCAACATACACACATCAAAAGTGTCTAGGGATCAAGCATTTTTATGCGGATTTCTTGAGATTGAGATGTGGCTTTGTAATAAATTTATGATTTTATAAATTTATATGGATCCTTTTTGGTGCATTTCATAATTTGAATCAGGAACTGTGAATCAAATTCGAGTAAAAGATGAAAATCAGCTGTCAATATTTTCCCTATAAAAACATACAACGCATTGAAGACATTATTAGTGCTACTGTTTCCCTACTACTGATTAAAACCAACGTTATTATGGAGCGGCGACGTCATTTAAGCAGGGAAGAAATGCTCAGAGCCGTGGGAATGATAGAAGCTGGTTCCCGGCAACGTACTGTGGCTTTAGCTCTGAATACAAGTCAGAGTGTTATCAGTCGACTTTGGACACGTTACCGAAGCACTGGTACCGTGGCTGAGCGCCATGGAGGACGGTATCGCTGCACCACACGGAGACAAGACCGATACATTCAAATCTTAACTCGAAGAGCTCCAACAATAACCGCCATGATGTTAGCCGTGAGGCTTCATCACTCTTCAGGGAACTTAATTAGCGACCAAACAGTCAGAAACCGCTTGCATGAAGTGAACCTTCATTCCCGAAGACCGCTACGGGTACCACCTATAGCAATGCACAATCGTAGGATTCGATATCAATGGGCTCTTGAACACAGAAATTGGGCAGAAGAACAATGGCGTTTCGTGTGCTTTTCTGATGAGTCTCGTTTTGGTATGAGACCGGATACAAGACGTATACGACACTGGAGAACCCCTGGACGCCAACAGCGATTAAAATCCTGCCAGGAAGTCCATCCTTATAGTGGTGGAACCATCATGGTATGGGCGGGTATTTGGATCGGCGGAAGAACTGAGTTGATTTGGATCAGAGGCAACCTCAACGCTCAAATTTATGCTGAGACGATTGTATCAGACGTCATCGTTCCTCTACAAGTGCAAATCGGTCCCTTATTTCAGTTAATGCATGATAATGCACGACCGCACACCGCAAGAGTTGTAAGACAGACTCTCGCCGCAGCTAACATCAATGTCCTGCCCTGGCCTGCTCAGTCGCCAGACTTGAACCCGATTGAGCATGCATGGGATATGCTACAGAGAAGAGCTCTGCCGAATATGGAGGGTATCCAGTCGCAAGAAGACCTTTTTTTGTTGTTGCAACGAACATGGGCGGCCATTCCACAGCGTGATTTGGATGAACTCATTTTGAGTATGCCAAACCGATGTTCTTGTGTTGTTAGTGTTCGCGGTAGAAACACGGATTATTAATTGTTTAAGTTACCCAATAAAATTTTAGAGAAAACTGTTATTTCAGTCTTTTTTTCGAACTTTTGTGTTAGTGGTTCAAATGTCAAAAATCCCTTTATTAGGAAAATGGCAAATTTCTTTATTAATGCAAAGGTGACTTGGTTTATCGTTACTGTGACAAACGAAAACACTTTATTTGATGAATCCTTAAAGAAAATTTTAATTAATATCAATCAGGAGAAAAGTTATTGCAAAAATATATGTTGATCCCTAGACACTTTTGATGTGTGTAGTTGGGAAAAGGCTAGGTCGATGATGATGTAAAACTAATCTATGCCAATGTGTCATCAATTTCATTTCATGTTACGATTCACCAATCCGTACCCAACATTAGGTATTTGCCGGGGCAGCGGGATTGTCTGAAAGGGTTACCGCTACCCCGGAACATAAAGGGCTAAGGAAGGAACACGGGTGGGTTTTGTCAGTGAGAGTCTAACACTCCCTTCTGCTCCACCCAGAGCGGGAGGGGTCATTTGATGATTTCCCATACACAAAAAAAAAAAAAAAAATAGGTATTGTTATTCTGTTTGTGTGTGCAAAGTTGGAACGTGCTGGACATTGTAGCATTGTGGATTTGTGGGTGATGAACAAAGTGGGTGATAGTTTAACTGATTATTATTGTTGGTTGTATGTTGAAGTTGGTGGTTCATCTTACGAGTACATAGTATGTGAGGTGTGTGGTACAGTAGAGGATACACAGCATGTGATGGTGGAATGTGTCCGATATACTTACTTACAAAAGAAACGCACTTCCCAACTCTTTGAGATTGTCAAAAATGGATGTTGGTATTTTCCATGGTATTACTTATTATGGTATTATAATTACTTGGATGGATCCAAGTAATTACGTCGAGCGAAGAATTTCATAAACAGTCAGGGATAGTTTACCCAACTGAGACCCTACGTTAATTCGCCATCTTTTTTTTTTTTTTTTTGGTGTGGCACTAGTTATACTTTGTGCCATTTTCAGGTAAAAATTTGGGAAACAGGGAATTAAAAAACGGAACGGAAAGGATTACAATGATAGGAAATATGGATCAGGCAAGTCATTAATATAATATTTTATGTACAATATAATAAATAAACTAAAGTTTAATATCATTTATATACAGAAAGGAGGCAATTATATCATAATAAATTATTGGGTTATGTAATAAACAAATCATACGAGTGGGGAAAGGGGTTTTTAAACTAATAAGGGAATTAAGGAAATCAGAACGATCATGACGAGAACATGAAAAATATATATGGTCCAAGGTACCAACATCTTCCCCACATTCACACATGTTATCCTCTACAATACGGAATTCGCCATCTTTTAGCCATTAAAAGTAACTGTCAAAGAATGACAGTTGTGATTTAAATATACGGGTAACTTAAGTTGGTAGGTAGCCGATTTGCTAAACTGTTAATTACCCATACTTTACAATTTTACCGATATTTATATACTACTTACTAATAATAACGCTAAATATTTTGTTTGTTTGTTTGTTTGAACGCAGCAGTAATCTCTCCCTGCAGCAGTAAACTACCAGTCGGATTTAAAAAAAACTTTTTCCATTTGATAGCCCAATCTTTGAGTAAGGCTATATGCTATTTAACATCACGCTATGACTCTTATGAGCTAAGCAAAAAGAAAAAAAAGTCACAAAGACCGCTGAGCGAAAACGAAGTGATAGCGAGGGTAGGCAATGCGATGCGACGGGGTGGGTCGGGGGAACAAGAAATTTCTTGCGGACGAAGTCGCGGACAGAAACTAGTATCTAATAATACAGTCTCTTTTAAACAGGAACTATAAAACAAGATTATTAGGTCAATTTCGTTAAAGCATAATGAATGAAAAAAAAACCCTGAAGCTTCCGTCGACAAACTAAGAAAACAATTCAACCGAAATAATTTCAGTCGCAAAAAAAAGACAGCTCCTTCACAAAATTCGTCACTTCTCTTATTGTTCCGACTAAATTATTCGAAACAAGACGCCACAGACAGCCAGATGTGACACGCGAAATAATTTTGGCCTAATTGGGCTAATAAAGTATTACGTTTTAACCACAGCAGAATTACGCCTGTAGTGATGTAACAATATTGTATTTACGTTATTCGATTCTTTTTTGCTTGATTGCGTAGTCGAGTCGAGTGTACAGTCAGCAAAGGAGATAAGTATGCAGGGTCGTCGAATAAAGTTGAAGTTTATAAGGTAACCAATTGATGTTTTCGAATGAAATTTTATTTGATAAATGAACTGTTTGTTTTCTTTTAATTAAATTAAATTTTAATCGAAAACGTCAATCGGTTTCTTACTAAACTTAAACTATATTCGACGACCCTGCATACTTATCTCTTTTGCTGACTGTACGAGTATCATTGGATTTAGAACGGGTTGAGAGAATGTATTGTTAGGGCTATTGATTTGATGGTGAAGCATGAAGTTCTTCTATTTTTGTTAGCGTTTTTTTCCGAACGTACTGGGCACGCTTTTTAAGTAATCGATTGCAGGTTCAAAACTTGGCATGATGACCTCAAAAATGACGCAAAGAAAGAAAAAAACAAATCAGAAAAAGAACAAGTTGGAGCAAAATATGCGTCATATCCAAGCAAAATAACCAACGCTCAGCATAATGCTAAGACCCCATGCGAGACAGAGCCCCAGCGCTGGTTTGGCGCTGGTGACCTAAATTCTGTAATGTGTTATGGCAATGACTAACACTCATCATCATCTACAGCCCGACTTCACCCACCTGTTCAGCATGGGACTCTCTTTTCTTGTGCCAATTCCCACGCTCCTGTACCAGCCTCATCGAGGTTTTGCCCGCGATGGCAACGATATCATCTGCCCGTCTCGCCACCAGACGACTAAGTGCTAAAATTCATTATCTCATGACATAGGTAATGAGCAAGCGAGACAGGGAATAATGAACATTGAACACCAATCAATGCACATTCCTTATATTTATGAGAACAGGTGCTCGATAAGGCAAAGACATAATAAAAATCTGTCGCTGAATACCGTATCATTCCAAATAAAACGTGGATTCCATTTGTATTCAATAATTACATTCCAACTAGGGCATTCCAAATTTATTCCGATTGGAATCGATTTGGGAACGATTGCAATTTTGTCATTCACGAAATTCTAATAACGATACCTATCGTCTGCAATTTAGCCGATTTTTTATTACTTATTCGATTACGGCGCTTTCGAATTTCCTATTGTCTTTATTTTTAGCCGATCATTTTAATCGAATATTTTGGGGTGCGCAGAATATTGGATGGTATTTTTCGTTTTACCTATGTCAGAAGCGGGCGTAGTATTTCAATGAAGTTTAGATATTCCATATTAATGGCATGATGCTTGTATCTCATTGTAATTTTATGAATCTCGGCATAAAGTGACCTGTGGAGTAATTACGTAACACACGAACAGTAGGAATGGTTTTCATTTTGACAGATCAACAAAATGAATGTTATTGAACTGTCAAAATGAAAGCGTTATTTACGTTCTTTATCAGAAAAAATTTCGAATATAAGAGTTCAATTGTCACTAATGAGACGAAAGTCTATGCCGACCGCACAGTGGCGCCCTCATCGTTTGTTTGGTTATTTCATACAATTTAGAATGAATATAGTGGCTACTGTTATCCGTTTTAAGGATTATAATCAAACTAAACAATATATAACTACCGTTTGTATTAATTTTAAGGTATAATTTTGTGAAGCACAACTTAACGTGCTTACTTTCTGCATTTTCACTCTAAATTGTATGAAACACACACCAAATAAACGATGAGGGCGCCACTGTGCGGTCGGCATAGTCTTAAGCTTGCCTACCAGACGATGTAAACCATATATTAGCAATATCCTTCAAAATGATTCAGATTGTGATTGAGTTCGTTACGCAATTAGGGTGCTGCTCATTTCATTAAATCTTCATTTACCATGTATTTTGTTATTTATCCCTTATATAAAACCTGAGTTGAACAAGTTTTAACACTGTTAAAGGGTTGAACTTTAACTCGATCAAACTGCGACGATAAATAGATAAAGACGATGATGTTATAGTTGTTATTATAGTTTTTGACTACCTCCATGGGAAAAGGCGTGAGTTTGTGTATTATGTTATTGTATATATCTCGCAGATGGATTGTAGAATCCGCTGTTTTACAAAACCGCTAGTAGTTTTACAAAACAGCTCCGTTATGTAAAACAACTGAACAACGTTCAGCTGAATTGTCATTGCGCTACGGTTTACAAAACTGCTACCGACATTTAGACGTAATGCAGAATGGTTTATTTGCAGTCACAATGGTCGTCTTTCATAAAACTCGGAAAAATTTTAATTGATATTGTCCTTAGAATCACTGTCACTTTTACTCGTATTAAGTATTTATTTCTGTCTCGGACGCCATCATTGTTGTTACGACACACAGAGCCACGAGAGCGACGAAATTTAGAACTAAAATATACATTCTGACGTTTCAAAATCGCTATTGGTTGACCCGCTACTTTGATATATCCAAAACGTTTAAGCAATTCTGCGTGTTCAAGTTTAGTAATTATGGAAAACCGCTGAAAGTTGAACAGTTGTTTTTGAAAACAACTAGCGGTTTTGTAAAACAGCGGATTATACAATCCATCTGTGGCATATTATATACAGTCAGCATCAAAAAGATGTGTTTGCACCTTTTTGGGGCTTACCTCGTTTATTCTAGTTTACCTCGTTATTGAATGTTACAGTATCCATATTTATGAGATTTATGTAGATTACCTGGTTTTAGTCACAGGGTGTACAGATGTTTTGGAAGAAAATGTGTAGTATATTTTGGTAAAATAAATTGTATACTATGTGTTTTTTACCAATACGGTGGAAACAATATTATGGAACAAAGGCTTAGATAATAAAATGGTTTATTGTCCGTGTATACATCGTTTTGGGGCTGACTGTATCTACGACGACATTATACAACATTATGAGAGTACGATTTAAAACTAACATGTCAAAAAAAACAACATGGATTTAGCCCATCACTAAGAAAAATGGGTTATTTATCATCCCGTCTCCCTCAGAATAAGTCAACAGTAAATTAAACGTAGGTACACTTATTTACACGAAAAAAGGTGAGAATTTTCTCCCTTTTCTCGTGGTAAGGACATGTGTTTAACATTATTTCTTTTGTCTCCCTGTACGAGAAATTTATTATTGTTGTGGTACGTAAACCTTTTGTTTTCGGTGGCGGTGTGTGTTCGTGCTCGTTTATTCTTGAAGTACTGTAAGAGGTTTTAAGCCTGAGTATACTTACATTAAATGGAAACACCGCATAAATTGCATGAAATGTTTAACTTTTTTAACCCTTTGACCGCCACGGTCGTGTATAGACGACAAATGAAAACGTGCCCAACACGCCAATGCCGACAAGAAAACACCATATTTTAAGTATAAATACAGAAAACTGAATTTAGTTTATTTTGTACTTAAAACATGGTGTTTTCTTGTCGGCATTAGCCGACGGTGGCGTGTTGGCACGTTTTCATTTGTCGGCTATACACGACCGTGGCGGTCAAAGGGTTAAAGGATGAAATTGAATAGTTGCGCCAAATTAAAACATCTAATTCAACGTGTTGTGAAGTAGTAGAGCAAGGAATGCACACAGGTGCGCGTAGGCAAGCGATTTGGCAGCGGTGCGTGTTATCGGGTACCTTTTTTTTCATGGGAACGGTCTAGTAAATAGGTATCGCTTAAAGCCGACCGCTTAAGAGGCTTCTTACAAAAATGCGCGGAGATGCATGATTTCGTCGTTGAAATTGAATACTATTCATTGGTTGGTATAAATAACAATTCATTAGGAAAGATAATTCGTTTTCTCTTCTACTACAATAATACAGCGATTTTTTTTATTATGTTTCAACAATTTAGTTTGCACTTTGTAAGACGACAATAATTATTATTAATCTAATTTCTTGAAAAAAAAATCATGTACCTAACATGATTTTTTTTTCAAGAAATTAGATTTGGTAAATGTTGGAACCAGTACCAGTGTCATTTACCTACTGAATCCATGGTAAAAGGTTGCACGGCGATCTTCCTACCATGCTGTATTTTCCCGGATAACCGTAGACCCTCAAGCAGATATATCGTAAGTATTGTAAGAAACGGTCCATTTGCCCTCGTCATCATCTCGCTCGCACGATACTGCTTGCGTACTGAGTGAGAACGAGACAGAGTGCGGTGCTAGGCAGCAGGCAGCGCCAATAGTTTAGGTATTTGCTTTTTACGGTGAAAATAATGGTCATTAAAAAAAAGTAAATAACATAAGACTTGCTTTATAGTTAGTCCGGTTAGTATACAAAGTTTCATGATCTAATTTGAAGTATTTTTTGAATACCAGTGGTTTATTGTTCGGTTTGGAAGTAATTTTGGAATTTTTATCTATCGAGAAAATTTTATGAAATCGTATTTTCGTCTAACATAAGACCTAACATTAATCTCACTCAACTTTACCATATATTTATTTCAAAATTAATGCTGCAGTATTTTCGACATATCGGAGGATTATGCTAAGCCATTTGAGGTAGTATAGGCCCTTAACCTACAGCAGTCCACTGCTGGACATAGGCCTCTACCATTGCACGCTAATAAACTCGATTTTCGGCAACTCTCATCCAGCTGCTACCAGCCATATTGCGAAGATCGTCGCTCCACCTAGCTTGATTATTTGCCCTGATAGGTCCAAATTCCCTTAGTATTGTGGCAAGAAAACGTTGTTGTTAAAACCACCTTTACTTGAGATGTAATTAGTAGCAAAACTTGCATACATTGAAAGTAAAATCATGCTGCATTCATGTTTCATCATTAATTTGCAGTCACACATCTCCCTGGTTTCAGCAATCTTAGGTGCTACTTAGTGCACACGTCTCTCTGTACTTATTATGGTATAGTGGCGGACAATTTAATCACACACACACACACACACAAGTAAAATTAACTAGAGCTTTTTTTAAAAGTTGTCGCACGTTAAGGCCCGCTTGCATCAAAAATTACCATAAATGTGTTTAGCACTAAATTGTTTTAAAAAAAAAACATCACTCTGTCTGTGTCATCTTCAAACAATTGACGGAAGCAGAACGATGTTTAAAATGTGTTTAGTAATTATTTTTGGGTCCAAGCGTGCCTATAAGATTTTCGTTGTCGAGTTTAGAATTAAAAATACGAATGCGCACCCAGACCTATAACCACGGCCTGTTAGTCACATTATTAACATAATTTCGTGTGGAGATCCCACTATCTACAACAGCGCTGAGATGCTAATCACATAGTTTTTACTCGGAAACAGTCATTTATGCACTCTCAAAGAAAATATACATGTATTTTATTATCTGTAAAATAGAAAATAAAATGGAACAAACGTGTACTGTTTACTCTACATTACAGCTGTTCTGAGCTACTGAGTGCACCAGACGTACACTGGAGGACAATTTAATGACCCATTTAGTCCGTAATATATAAAGCTACTTAACACCACAGTATGGTATAAACTGTACTGCACTGTTGTAATTCGTTTCAAACAATTATCTCACTGTATAAATCTTTTTCAGTGATAAGAGTGCTCATTGTATTCCGAAATCTGTTATCTGGTGTAAAACAATTAAATGAATACTTAATGGATTTCTTTCCACAACTTAACGTTTGTTTTCATGCTGTAATTGGTTCAAAACAGACTTAAAATCCAACTAGATCTGCATGGTTGGGATTGGCTTGTGTGCGAGTCAATCCCGCTAAATGTTAATTCGTGTGGCATACAAATAGATTTCCCAGAACTGGGTGTTAGTGAATTTGGGATTTCTGTTTGTAAAAGCAGTCGATATTCAACGGAATTTCTAGTGTGGGCACTTCATTTATCTGTGGTAGGTACTGTTTTTGAAACACAAGCAAAAGATCTACATGCAAATAAAATTACGCAAATAAAATTATAAACATAAAAGATTATAAAGTCGTATATTTGTTAAGTTAAATGCTAAAAGTTATTTATTTTTATGTTTAATATACTACTGTCTGTTTTGTCTTACGAAATTATTTAAAATAAAAAATCTATTTCATAGTTTCTGTGTTCCATTTAATCTGCCCCAAAGTGCACGTCTCAAGAGACAAAACAAGGTTCTCTGAACTCGACACATGCAAATATGAAATTTCTGCGTTCATGCAATGCTTTCAATGAAAAAATAGTCATAATTTTGTTCCTTTAGGATATTATTACAAGTAAAATGTTGGAAGGTATATGTTAAACGTACTGAAAAGTGTGTAGGTTGGTGAATGGACGAGTTTTTGTTCGAATTTCAATTTTGACATTTAGTTTTACTGCTTAATTACACTGTGGGCAAGCTAAAGTTAGGTAACTCTTCTAAAAATCATTGGAATTTTGCTAACAATAATTTATAGTGCTTTTTCAGAAGTCTCTCCGACCGCATTTCCTCTTAATAAAACAATAATAATACCAGCGTCTGCTATCAGCTTAATATTATAAACCAAGCTGTTTCCACAAACAAAGCTCTTTGTCACTGAGAAGGTAAGTACTAAAACATCACACACACCCATGCTGAAAAATTAATTTTCCTTGCACTGTAAGCCGCTTCTCTACTAATACATGCCGTACTTGGCTTGTTCTTGGCTGTACGCGGCTCTACTTATAGCAAGCAAGACTTGGCAACGAGATAGGTACAACGTTATTAGCTTTTAGTAGATATTATGCTAGTAAGTGGGTGTTTATTGGCATATTAGTGCATTTTAGGAGTTTAGAGTAATTATTGGTATTGAGGGAAGTATTATTAAAGTTAGAGGTGAAAAGCTACAAGTGGGGATAATGCTTTTATTAATATGGAGTTGATAATAAATTGGTTACTTTCTGACATGGCTAGAGGTATAATAGAGGTGGCATGGTTAGAGGCATAATAATAATAATAGCCTCCCCGACCGATTTCGGTCACTGTGACCAATCTCAACGGAGATTAGCCAGGTACGCAGGAGATATTATAGTGCACAAGTGTGCGCGCAGACACAAGTGCACTCCCTCTTCCCTCACTCTCATAGTCCGATGGGACGGCAATCCGACACGACCGGAGAGAGATCAGGCGCAGGACCAACGGCTTAACGTGCTTTCCGAGGCACGGGGGTATTAAACCGCCAACTTCCAAACTCCGGACTGTTACTAAGAAATTCTTAATGGAAAAACTCAATAACACTTTGTCCGACCCGGGAATCGAACCCAGGACCCCACGCTCAGCAGTCGCACTTGCAACCACGAGACCAACGGGGCAGAGGCATAATATTAGGGAACCTTAATATGTTTTCGATATCGGAAAACGAGTTATGGAATTCAAATATCAAGTTTTGCTGACCATGGTTTTATTGTTGTTATTAGTAATAGCTTGTTCATTTAATTTGCTTCGATGGCCCTAGTTTATCATTTGTAATTTCAAGTGACAGCTATGTGAAAGAACCCAGCATTGCATAAACATGTAAGTTGTTACGCCCTTTATGCCCGGGGGCTTTTATTTAGGTAGTAAGTTTTTATTTATATATATTTTTTTTTGCTTGAATACGTATAGTTTTTAACCGACTTCAAAAAGGAGGAGGTTATCAATTCGGTTGTATATATTTTTTTTTTATGTTTGTTACCTCAGTACGCCGTCATTTATGAACCGATTTGGATTTTTTTTTTATCATATTTGTTGACATATTGGCGTGGCTAGCTGACATACGGCAAATAATTTAATTTAATGTTCTGTGTCTTGTAATGTTAATTACTTTACATAATCTAGTATTGTATATAATCAAGTATTTTCTAACTGAACAGACAGCTGTGATTGGGGAGTTTGTTGCACCACTTTTTCTCCCCAGCGAAAGCACTAGGAAGTGGTGAAGGGCGGGCGTTTTGGGGGACTGTCTTTTGTCATTTTAACGTTCAAAAAGTGTTGATTCTCAGCCTAATGGAGCTGAGCAGGACACCTAGCAAAGCGGAGTGATAACAGATGGAGTGGCGTCCAAGAACTGGAAGATAAAATCGATCGTCCGGTGGCGAGGTGGGCGGACAACATTGTTACTACCGTGCTGGATGAGGCTGGCACAGGGACGGGAGGATCGGCATGTGAAAAGGGAGGCCTTTGCTCAGCAGTGGGTGAAGTTAGGCTATGGATGATGATGATGAAAAGATAAAAAGTTAAAGGTCATTTGTGAGAAAACCGGCATGTCCTAGAACCAATAATTTGAAGATATTTGACATCTACCAACCCGAACTGGGCCCATGTGGTGGACACTCCTACACCTAATCACTGAGAGGAGGCTTGTGTCACAGCAATGAGAACATTTTAGGCTGATTATATAATGTTTATATTAGTCGTCATTACTTCCTGATGATCTTTGCTTAGATCAGAAACCTCATATCCACTAAGTAGGTCATAACCACAGAACACGGAATCATTGCGCTTAGAAACGGTAGTTTCAGTAAAATTCGTGGGACCCGAAAGTGTCTTAAGCGCACGATTTCTGTCGTGACCATCATTCAAAGCCGTCAGTTTCAATACGTCTTTTGTGTCAAACTCAAACTCAAATCATTTATGTCAATTAAACCATTTACAGACACTTTTGAATTGCCAAGGAGTCGGTCAGTCAGAAAATTTGAAGCTATTTGCCCATTCGAAAGCGTAATAGGCGCCTATGGAGAATAACGGGCAAGTAATGGGCACTCTTTTAAATTATATTTTTACAAAAATATAATTTAAAAGACCCTCAACATCATTAATGTTGAATTTATAATTAAATGTGAGAACGATGTAAAAAAAGACGTACACTTTAAAACCGTCCAGAGTTACAGCAAATCGTAAGAAAACGAACAAACGCCCGTTCACGAACATGAAGCATGGATCAGCACCATTCAGCTCAGCCATTTTGAAGGGAGCTAAATGATCCAACGCACATGCCACAGTCAGCGAGACATTTGAGTGAGCATGACATACTACCAGCCGCCAGGGCACATTCAATTCACATTCACATTCGCACTTCGTCCCATTCGCACTTCGTACCGCGTTCGCAGTTGGTCCCATTCGCACTTGGTCCATTTCGCACTTGGTCCCATTCGCACTTGGTCCCATTTGTACTTGGTCCCATTCGCACTTAGTCATTCGCACTTGATCCCATTCGCACTTGGTCCCATTCGCACTTAGTCCCATGCAAGTAGTTTGTAAGGGAAGAGGTAGCCATAAACGGTGACACGCCTAGTTTGAATAGAAACTGTTGACAATGCCATCTGTAGCAGCAGCTGCCAAGGTCTTTGTGCTCTGTAGTTCCATCCAATTTAGTGGTAACAGTCAATTATAATATATCGAGAGCAATGGTAGCCCATTAGTAACACCCCCGACTTACGAGTTGTACGTCGTGGGTTCAAACACAATCAGGCGCGCTACTTTGTGTTATTTATTTCATTACAGATAACATCGTGAGGAAACCGGCATGTGCTAAAAATTCGGAGACATGTGACATCTACCAACCCGCACTGAGCCCGCGTGGGGTTATCCTTCTTTAAAGAGAGAAGGCCTGTGTCCCGGAATTGGGCACATAGGCTGATTATCCATTGCCATGTATGCATGTTATAATATATCTAAATATCCTTCATTCATTAACTCGATAAAAACGACCTGACAATATTTCCTTCCCATATTCACCCAGCAACATATTATTTTCACGTTACATTTTATAGCAATTACCTCGAGCTGAAGTTTATTCTGCTCATACAGCCAAATACAAAAACATGTTTTCGTAATAAACAATTTTATTTCATCAGTGTTGATCAGGCACAAAAGGTAACAGCCACGTTATGTTGAAATGGTAGGAAGCGAATACATAACACAAAATAGGACAGAAGGTCGACTCCACACAATAAGAGAAAACTAACACACACATAGACACGCTTTATTACGTACAGCGGGTGCTAGCGCATTCGCGACTAGCATTTATTTAAGATCTTATATACTTACCCCCTTACTAATAAATGTTGTATAGCGTCACACTTTGTCTTCTTCTTTCGAAAGTCAAATTACTAACGACCGAAAGAGAGAAATCGGTGTGTAACTATTCATCTGATATAATACATTTATTAGTAAGGGAGTTGGACTTTAATCGTATCCAGTCAGTTGATAGTTCGAAGAAAAATAATGTTATCACACTAAAATTATAGTGTTCGGGTAGTGAACACTTTTGCAAAAAGAATGAATGGTAAAAATAGGTGAATTTGTAAAGCCCAAAAAATGTGAATAATTATTTTTCCAATCGTAAAACCACAAAATACCACCACCACCACCACCACCATTATGCTTCAGTTTCTAACTTTACGTATATTCAGTTCATTGACTTTTTTTTAAACGTGAAATTTTAATGTCTTTTAAAGTTTGAGTTATTAAATACAACTATGCATTTTCAAAGTTTATTCAATTTCGCTCAATCTTTTTTCAACTCACTACCTTTTTTCGACAGAAACTTGTACCCCTTCAACTGTCAAGTTACTGATTATGATTAAAAGTCGAGGAGACCTTCTGCACTATTTTGTATACTAATTTAGTTCCATAAAGTTTTTATTCTCTGTTCTCCATTACAATCGCTTTTGGTAAGTTTTGTTTATTTCTTTTCTACTGCCACCTATTCTTTGTTAAATCACGTACGCGTTAGTTTCTTTTTTGAAGCGTTTTTGAGCCCATGGTTGGAATGAGCTTCCAAAATGTTACCACAGCGTAGCTACTTACAGTGATTCATCGCTTATATAAACTTACAGCAGAGACCGAATTATGACTGTAGCGGTATCTACAAACGCAACATGCAAACTACGCGTCATACTGACGTTACACAAAATCCTACATCTCGCAAGTAGAATTTACCGCGCAACTAGCATTACAAAGGCCCGAAATGAATCATCGCGCAGTTGCCCGCCAGACACAACACCCGTCTGGTCGGCCTTTTCTATGGAGTATGAGTGAACTTTACATCCTGTTCCTCATACCTCTATACTGCATACTGGTGACCCCGACGGTGAAACTCAACAGTGTTCGTGATTTGGCAGTGTAAACCATAGCTAAGCCTACATGATGATTAAGAGCCCTTATTGTTCCAGTGCGAAAGAAAGATAGAACAATACAGTAGGTACAGATAGCGTCATTTCTTTTTGCAATACGGAACAGTGATGGCTTCTACACTGACTTCACAATGCAACTCCTGGTCTGCGAAACAGCTCCAGATGGATCAGTGTGAGTAGTTAGATACACTGTGGTGGCCCAGTGATAACGGTCGCGACTTACGAGTTGGTCGTAGGTTCAAACACAGGCAGGCGCTTTACTATCACTGCTCTTAAAACGGTGAAGGAAAACATTGTGAGGAAACCGACATGCCTTTTTTTTTTTTTTTTTTTTTGTGGATGGGAAATCATCCAATGACCCCTCCCGCTCTGGGTGGAGCAGAAGGGAGTGTCAGACTCTTACTGACTAAAACCCACCCGTGTTCCTTCCTTAGCCCTTTGTGTTCCGGGGTAGCGGTAACCCTTTCGGACAATCCCGCTGCCCCGGCAGGCTTCGGCCCTTTCGGGCCCCTTCCTTGCTGCTGACATCTCTTTGAGGCGCGCGTGGAACACGTACGCGCCGTCCGGCACGGGCCTGGTCCTGATCGGACGGAGAGTTACCCATTACTCTCCGCCCGCAGGCCCGCGCCTACGGTGGCCGGGAGTCGTCTCGCGCCTCCCGACGCCCGGGGCATCTCCCGCGGCGGCTGGGACGTGAGGCCCTCTCCCTCAGCCGTCCCGCCACCTCCTTCGCTAGCATGACTGCTTCGCAGAAGGAGGTGACTGCCTCCCACTCCCTCTCGCCCCGGACCATGGCTTGAACCAGGGCCGGGCGCGAGAGGTCGCCGCCGCTGCCGATCGCCTCTGCGAGAACACGGCGGTGCTCCGCCCAATTGGGGCATACCGCCACCGTATGCTCCACCGTGTCCTCCGGGCGACCCTCGCAGTGGTGACACCCGGGCGTTTCCTCCCGCCCGATGATGTGCAGGAACCTCCCGAAACACCCGTGTCCGGTGAGGACCTGCGTCAGGCGGTAGGTGAGGGCGCCGTGGCGCCTCTCTAGCCACTCCTCAAAGAGGGGTCTTACCGCCGCTATCGCGGCGTGCCCTGCGCTGGGTTGCGACAGTCGCTCTTTCCATGCCGCCATGAGATCGCGCCGGAGGTCGGTCCGCTCCGCCGCGATTTGCCGCGGAAGCGGAGTTTCCCCCCGGCGAAGTGCCTCCGCGCGCCACTCGTACAGGCGCGCGAGGACTATCGCCTCCAGATCCCACGGCGGCAGTCCGGCAAGGAGGCTTGCCGCCTCGCCCGAGATCGTGCGGTATCCCCGGATCAGCCTTACGGCTACCACCTTCTGGGGCGCGTTCAAATAGTGGGCGGCTCGCCGCCGCAGTGAACGCGCCCACACCGGGGCCCCGTACAGGGCCATGGACCGCACGACCCCCGCGTAAAGCCTCCGGCAGGAGGCGTTTGGCCCCCTCAGGTTGGGCAAGAGCCGCTTGAAGGCGGCCCCGGCCCGTTCCAATTTGGGAGCCAAACGTCGAAAATGCTCGACGAAGTTCCACCGGCTGTCGAGGACGAGACCCAGGTACCTCATCGTTGTCTCGACGCCGATGTGAACCCCTCCTACCGTTAATTGGGATCCCGAAGGCGGCCCATTCCGAGGCCCATGAAAAGACATGGCCTCGGACTTGTGCAATGCCACCTCGAGACCCAACTGCCGGATCCTCTCCACGACTATCGCAACCCCGCGTGTCATCGCGTCGGCCGCCGCCTGATGCGACCTCCCCTGCGCCAGGACTAGCGTGTCGTCAGCGTAGCAAACCACGCTGACTCCATCAGGGAGATCGGCCCGCAGCACCCAGTCGTAACCGATTTTTTTTTTTTTTTTTTAACCGACATGCCTTATAATCAAAAATTCGAAGGCATATCGACGCTTGAAAGGTAAAATTGACTAAGCGACAGGTCGAACTTGTCTGAAAAAAAAATCATGTAAATTCTTGTAATCATTCTACAGGCATTATTCTTACTGTTTTGGAAATCTTATTTAACATCTAAATCAGAATTTATATGATTTTTTAAAATGAAAAGTTAAACTTTAAACTGTTTTCCTGTAAAGTTAGTCCCACCCATGTCGCTTAGTCAATTTTGCCTTTCAAGCGTCGATATGACATCTACCTACCCGCACAGGGCCCGCGAGGTGAAATACGGCCCACTCCCTCTCACGGAGAGGAGGCCTATGCCCCAGCAGTGGGAATTTTATAGGCTGGTTATACTGTGTACTATATAATTATGCATTTATTTTACGATCGTCAGAGGAATTGTATTAATGACTGATGTTCTGATAATAAGTAAATCTAGTAGAACATTGTGTCTAAAGTTGACATAGAACGGGCTTTCAAGAACAAAGTTAGTTAACAATGGTTTCTAATACTCCAATGTATGTTGCATTGTATAATAAATCCGTTTGTTCTTTCAAAATCGCCAGAGAAATAAATAAAGACAACAAATTAAATCTTTAACAATCGTAAACGTATAATCAACATCATACAAAAACAACAACAATAACAACAGTAACAACAACAACAACATACAATAAATAAATCAACTACAACATGAAGACAGTTGAAAATGACTTAAAATTAACAACAACAATTATTTACAAGGTACTCAGTTTTCAAGTTCTTTGAAAAATTTAACAATTCCTTCCTAATTTTTTATAATATAGGGTCAACACAATAATGTGTTTCCCTCTTTGAAGATTTCCACATGATAAAATCAGACTTATGGTTGTGAAACAAATAAAAATATACAAATCATAGTTTCAACTTGAAGAAAAATTGTTAATTTCTTCTAAGAACATCATTCTGTACTACTCCTTAATGATCCTTATGGTGGTGGATGGTTTTGTACACTGGGATCTTAACAGGGTAAGGCTGGGGCACGTGCACTGTGACAGTCTTCTCGACCTTAATTGGCACGTGCTTCTCAACGGGGTAGGGGACGTGCTTCACTACAGGGTATGGCACAACCTTTTCAACGGGGATTGAGATTTCAGTCTCAACGGGTACAGCAACAGGCTTGTTGACGGGAACCTTGACTGGGTATGGATGAGGTACACCGATCAGAATTGGTTTGGGGACATTAATGTGAACGGTCTTAGGAATGGGGAACGTAACATGTTTGTAGTTGGGTACTTCGACGGGGTGCTCTTCGTCAACGTGTGTGCCAACAAGGGTCGCTTCACCACCGCCGAAATCGTGGCCGTCACCTTGTCCGTATTCCTGACCACCGTCGTGAAGAGTGAAGGAGCCGGGTCCGAATCCATGCACACCTTCGCTTTGGCCGCCGAATCCATGACCGCCCTGTCCCTGGCCACCGAAGCTATGTCCGCCATTTCCCTGACCACCAAAACTATATCCACCTTGTCCTTGGCCTCCGAAGTCATGTCCGCCTTGTCCTTGGCCACCGAAACCGTGTCCTCCATCACCCTGAGAACCACCGTCATCTTGTCCATGGTGACCGGATTCTTGAGCAGCTAAAAGATACGAATCTCCACTAAAATCCTGACCTCCCTGATTTCCGCCGTCATGGACAGCAAATTGGGCATGACCACCGCCGTTGCCGCCTCCGAAGTCTCCGTGGAATTGGCCACCAAATCCGCTGAACTCTTGGCCTCCGTCGTGTCCTTGGGATAAAGCGAGAGTATGGGTTTGGCCGCCTGAAAAATCATGGCCGCCGCCGCCGTCTCCAAAACTTTGTCCGCCAAGTCCTGCTAGACTATGTCCTTGTCCGCCTGAGAAGTCACCGCCTCCACCGCCGCTTGGTGCTGAATATTCGTATCCTGAGCCGCCACCTCCATGACCACCATCTCCTGCTATTTCGTTGGAGTAGCCGATCCCGGCCTTGCAAGAGGCAACTGCCAGCAACAAACACACCTGGAAAGAAAAAAAAAGATAAGTATTGAGGTTTATTTTCAAAATAAATGTTTTAAGATAACATAACTTTTATGTTGGGACCTTTATGTCTGGGTTAACAATATTAATACCTACTCTATTCAACGTGTTATACAATGAATAAATTTCGAAAAATTGTCACAGCAATAAGATAATATATATGCGACATTTTCAATCGAATAACATGTGAATAGCGACCCAAAAGCATTTCAAAACTCCCTGGATTCAAAAACGTACCCAAAATAACTAAAATTATTTTAAAACAGACTTCAAAGACCATTTATCTCATTTAGTACAATGAACGGACAGATTTCAATTTCAGATGTCTGACAATCAGTCTTACCAAGGGGTATTACCCAGTAAGACAGAAGAAAGAAAAAAAAGCCAGGCTAGGCAGATGATGATGATGAGAAACGGACAGATTTCATAATACTCGTACCAGAAGGATAATTAAAAACAAAAGAAGCAAATCAGCTTAACAACCGGTATCTTAATAGGCAATTTGAACTGAATGACCGCCTTAATTACAAAGTTGGAATAATAAAAAATACTGAAAACAACTTTCACAATTACTTTTGGAGTAACCTTTTTAAGGCTTGTTTCTTGAATTGACTCAGACAAACGCTGTAGAGTATAATTGTATTAAATTTCCGCCTTTTTTACGGTAGATGATTCTGAAGCTTTTGAAATAAAAGGGGAGTAGGTACATACTTTTAAAACTTTTTGTCTCTTAATGCCTGGTTACATTAAAATTTAAACTCGTGTGCACAGATCCCATAGTTTTGTATATTATTATTGCTCCATTATGGGTTTATCCTAAATAAAAACGTTTGTTAATCAAGCATTTTCTCCCTTAGCTTTAGTTCGCCCAGACCTTTTTATCCATCTAAATTAACTTTAAAAACAACTTTGATAACTTCAAAAAGAAATAGCATTCAATTTATTTTATTTCAGTCATGATTTTTATTTATTACACGGAAACTTTTATGATCAAATTGCATGTTTTACTTTGTTCTATAATCAGCATAACAGCCTACTATTATCTGAATTACATCACGAGATCGCTAGACGAACTGAAAGTAAAATAAAATGTTTTATGATCAGTTCTTACTACATATAGAGTTGTTATTGTAACAAGTTTGTTAAAACAACAGAAGTCCCCGTACATATCAATGCTTGATACCTAATGATAAACTAACATATTTATTTTATAATATTAGACGAACTGAACATTACAGCCAGTAGGTATGTAGATGACAAAGGTATTCAGGATTTATTAACATTAGGGTGTAAGACGTGTAAGTGGTGCCAAAATTAGCACCACTTTTCTTCCTCTGGGTGTCACATAAGATATCACTACAGCCACCAACAATATTACTAACAAAGAAATTATTAGCAGTAGCAATGAATGTGCCAATAACTATACATAAACTACCAATCCTAGTCTTCTTTTCTCAGAAAGAAAGAAAACCGCGTTTATTGGCATTACAGCAAAAAAACAAAAAAATATACTGTATAACTATAAAAAACAGAAAACAAACAGTTTATCAGCTTAACATAATGTCAGATGACAACATAAGGTGGCAAGTAGCGGTCTTAGTCGGATCCAAGATTACATTTCCGTACCTATTATAAATAAGCTTCGACTAGAATTCGGTCATCGTTAGCATCTACGTTTAGGCATCGATTAATGATTTCGAAATCCCAATGTCAGTGAACGCTTTACTAGCAATTAATGATGACGCTTATGCAATTTGAGCGTGAACTGGTTATGTTAGCCCAGTCACTTTCTGAATCGCTCTATTTTATAACATGTTTAAAAAAAAAGGATGTATTGAGTGTCATACAATCTCCTTTCACTGTACGTTCACTGCCTTTCTATCTACTTCTACATTGTCAAATTAATTGGTTCTATACCCACAAGAGCTCTTATTACTTAAAGTTATTTTGTTTGTATTACGTTCTTTGGAGCAAAAAATTGTGGCTATAAAAACATCACTGCTGATTCTGTATTATGATTATTGCGGATGTCTTTAATCTCGTTTGGTTTTCCAGTCATTAGCAACACTGGTTGTTTTTTTTTGGTATTTTGTAACTTAATTCTGGTGACTAGTGTACAATATGACATAAATGTTCTATATATCTCTCTCTAAAAAATTGGTGATAAAAAAGTTATCACCAATTTTTAAATTCTAGTAAAATTATTTATTCAACAGTTATTAACAAAATACGCTTTAAAAACTTGAATTGAGTTTGAAATATTTGATGACTAAAGAGAAGACTAATAAAATGTGCTAAATAAAACGCAATAATATTATGTTTTCTGACGAATAGAAGAAATTTCAAGAATGTTCTTTAAGTAGACAGCTACTAAATTGCTAATTAGAAATCCTTTCACGCTTGTTAGATGAACAAGTTTCATGATAACCTCATTATCTACCTACATAGCTTCTAAAGTTATAGACAGCTAGATCATACAACATTACGTGTAGTACATTTCTCTGTGCAATCAGGGTTTGCCAACATTGATGTAACAGTGGACGATTTAATGATCTTTTAATGTTCATCTCCACTTTAACATTACGTGCTTCCGTATCCGTATTATGTTGACTGTCTTTCTCTGGCAACTCAAATGGATTGCCACTACTGGCGGCTGTGTTTTTTCACCAGTAAATTATTGTTTATGTAGAAGATTTATCTTTTGATATTGTTTAAGTGTTTGACGTATGATGCTAAATGTATGTTATGACTTATGAGGTTTTAAAACCTTTGTGTGGTGGAATAACGACTTGCGATTTTGATTTGATATAGGAGACAGCAGTAAATGTAAATTGTCATTACAATACTTGCATTATTGGAATCCCAGAAAAATACTAGATGAAATGATGAAAAAAATGAAATGTTTTCATTTCTTGCAAATCAACGCGGACAATGCCATATTATTTGAAGAGCCGAGATTTAAATCGACAAATATTTTGCAATAAATAAGGAAGCAATGTTTGCTCATATAAGCATAGAAATATGACACAACAACAAAAAATACTGAATCTGAAAATAAGAAAGAAAGAATAAAGTTTATTTGAACACAGCTCGTGAAACAAAATACAAAATTAACAAACTAATGTTAAATAAAATCAGAGCAAGTATTGATGAACTAAGGGGACAGTCTACCAGAACCATCTAACTCTGTAACAATATCGAATAAACGCTATACATAGAAGAATTTGCATAACATTATTTAAAGCACACTTTATACTATGCAATCATTGGAATGGAAACACAAAAAACGGCTCACACAAAACCACTCGTTCACGGAATGTTGATTCCTTTGTGCCATTGAACTTTCAGATTTAACACAATGTCACATTTATGTAATACAACGTAATAAATAACGAATTATGTTGGAAGGAAATTGTGTCAAAATCGGTTTTTCAATTTTCTTAGCGGAGAGCAAAAAAGGCACAATAGTATCCGTGTTATTTTAGCGTCGAATTTCTCAACGTTCTACTTTTGTGTGCTGAGACCGAGAGTCTTTGCTTTATCGGTATGATTTCCGTGCTTGTTCTCTTTATAAATTTAGTGGAATGTGACAATACTGCTTGAGAAGTTAAAATTTCGGGAATCCAATTATTTAAGTATTACAGTTCTCTTCTTTCCTCCAGTGTACCAGAAACCTATAGCTGAAAATGCCATAAAGATAAAATAAAGAAAGTATATTCTAAACATGTGCTTATTAAACCCCCAATATAAATAATGGACAGAAAAAAAATGCGATAAATATTGCGGAAGTCAGAGAAACTGACATATGGGTAGACGCCGCTGCTACTCATAGTCGTTTAGATGGCTTGGCGACAACGGGAAGGCTGTTCTTTACGGAAACTATTAATAATATGTAACTCACTAAGTAAACAGTTCTACTATGGTTGACTACCTATTTCAACTGCAACTATAATAGACTGTCCACTTCTGTAAACATTGAAATGCTTCTCAGAACCGAAAAAAAAGCAGTAAATTTCCTGTTTCAAAGTTAATAATTATAACAAAAATCCGCATAATAATTTCTACCCAACCTATTTCATAAGGAATCTGCTTAATAAACCCACGAAATAGTTTCAGGCACTCTGCCAGCAAACACGATCAGACGAATAAGGTGCGCCAAATGAGGTGTTGAAATTGTTCAAATGGATAACAAAAGTTTGGAACAATACCAACGTGGGTGCTATATGAGGCAAAGAATAGGGCAATGAATTTAGAAGACTTTTGACTGTGGGTAAGCTCTTTGAGTGGTATTATAAAAACTTTATACAGACTAGGTAAAAGAGACTGAAAACAACTGCATTCCATGTTTTACTTAATATTAATAAGTCTGATGGAATGGAAGCTGTATCTAAGAAAACTTCATCGCGTGTTCCTTAGAAATGTGCCTCTGTAATCGTGAATTTCATAAAAGATGATTAATATCAGATAGATGAGAAGCAGTTTTTACAAGAAAACTAATAGAATTATGATGAAAAAATAAATTTCATATAAGAGTTGGAAAAGAGACGTCAAACGGAGATCAAACCTGACATACAATATGAATAAACTAGAAACAATTAACTATGTATTTGCTATAGAAGAACGGATTAATTTCTTAGAACAAATATTATTACAACAGAAAGTCTACCGAAGGATAATTGTCTTCCAAAAAATCAAGTGTAGGATACGTATAATGAATCAGAGTATTTTCTTCATGACTTAGAACTTAGGTAACTTTAATGACTATAATATACTCCCGTGAAAAGCACCGGTAACTAAACGGAATGTAAGGGAAGAATGCCAAGGTTATATGTAAGGCTATGTCTATGTGAGACGGGATAGCCCAAGTTATAGCTGTCACAAATTATCTTAAGGAAATTCCAGGTTTACGAGGTAATAGATCCCTCCTACCTGGACTCATAATTGTAGGAAGTTCCAGGCCTCTAAGCCAGAGCTGTAGTTCATTTACATTTCGCTAATGAGATAAGGCCAAAGCCTTGACTCGTATATTACTTTGGTAAACTTAATTTGGGAGAGTGTTAGCATCTGCGACATTTTTTTAATCTTGTGACGTTTGTCTCTGCAAACGAATATATTTGAATGGATTCTGTAAGAGCTAATTTTGCTTAGCAATCTACTAATGTCTTAAGCAAAACATGAAGAGTAAACCCATATAATGAAAGAGAAAGGTAGCTTATGTGTCTCAAAAACTGGTCTTAGAGATAGTGAAGGTGTTATCCCTTTTACTTATTCCTTGCAAAACCGGTCCAAGTTCGACGCACTGATTTGTAAATAAGATTAAAAGTTTATCGCCACAATCATTATTGGAATTATTTATATCGAAATTCATTAAAAGCTTTTGAGAAAGTTCTGAAAGTCACACGCTTTCTTAGAAATAGATATTGCTATCAAAATAACTATTTGAAGGTGTCCCCCAATGCTGAAAACTTCAGTTAATTGGTAATTATTTTTTTCATTGTAAAGTAATGATGCAATTAAAAACTAACTTGTCTAGATAAAGCCAGATTTTAACTAAAAGTTTGCCAAAACAAGTATAAAGAAAAGTCTAAAAGTTCATCAAAAGAACATTATTGAACTAGCTTTTAACGATGTTTATTATCAACCTCCAGTGTGTTAGTATCTACAAAGTTTTATATTTCTAAAGGGCAACACAATGTAAGGCAGACATTAACTACCATAAAACTAAAACATCCCTACTGTCTAAAACTTAAAAGCCATTCGAAATTGAACTCTATCTGTATCACGATATGGTAGTCAAAGATGTTTTTTGATGGATAGTTTCCTGAAGTAACTAATAAAATTACATTGCAACTTGTCTGCTCCAACTATGAAATTGATTGATGATGTAATTATGTTAATTTAATACTCGTTCTTGTCCGTTGATTTATTTAAATTAACTTCTGTATAATTTTTTGTTACTTTCGTGTTAATATAACCCATCTAAGTTTTTAACGTTTTTGGATCAAGTCCCATTTCAGTTTTAAAACAGTTTTTATTGGGATATATTTCGGATATATATATATATTTATTTTGGATAAGAATATCACTTTTAATATTGATTGTAACATAATATTTTTTATTTACCTGGTTGTAACTTTAACCAAGGTTTCTGTGAAATAAAAATAATAATAAAATACTGACCGATTGTGTGAAACATGGTATGGCCTAGGAAATAATGGCTCAAAAAATTCTGACATAATGGCTCAAAGAGATGTACGGAAAAAGAAGACATGCCGCAATGATCCCAAATAAATTGAGATAAGGACAGAATTATGATAGTGACGTTTATGAAAGTTCATTTCTCACATGATACAACACTTCATAAATAAAGCTTAATAAATTCTGTTTAAATATCTACTTCTACTCTTATGCTAGCATCCTTTCTTTTAACTGGGATACTATCCTGACCAAACTCAACATTAAGATCAAAACTAGGATCACGTTGATCAACTAAGCTTGTGTCATTAACAACACTAAAATCCGTGCTATGTAGCATCTTTTCCACAGTTTTAATAACACCAGCTCCTATATTATTATCTAGATGGGTATAATGATTACCTTCATTACACGTAACAAAAACATTTTGTAACAAAAAGATATCTTTATCGTGACAAAACTGTAATTTCGATTGTAATCAAAAGTCTATTGTAATGGTATTTTATTATACAAAGGAATGAATGTGGTGGTTTAACCGTGTTGTTTTAAATGCCTGTGGTTTGTCGGCGTTTGTTTTGTGATATCCTTAGTAGTTATTAGTTCTGCGGTTTTGATATGCCTGTTTGCTTGTCACGATTTTGTGTTAGTTTCTTGGGTAATTTTTGGGAGCACTTTTGAATTGTAATAGTCACTAGGTATCTAGTATTGTTATATATTTTGGTAAATTTGCGATTATTTTAAGTAGTTACACTTTTTAAAAGTTTTCAAATAATTAGATGGCGATAATGCAGTTTAGCAAGAAGCTTATTTGTTACAGTTTAATATTAGGTTAATTCAATAACAATAATACTAGACTTGGAACCGTTAATAAAATCACAGAGCTTTTTGACAATATGTCACAAAAACCGTATTAAATAATTTATAGGTATTAGTGCAAATTATAATTTAACTTCCAATAACAATCCAATACAAAATCACTGAAAATCCATGATCACCAAAATTCAATAAAAATCCAAAATCCACTAGCGCCATCTATAACTCACATGCACACGCACTTCTATCACTTTAGAGAAAATAATATTAATCACTTACAAAAGTCTTCATGTTTCTACAGCTTGGTATGGCGTATCAGCCGTCGTAGCTTGCAGTGATAGCTTCAGACAAATGCACAAACATTTTTATAGAGACCGGAAGTGACTGTCTCGGAGAGGAGTGCGGTAGAAAGGTGGAGGGAATTCTATAGAGTTGTTGTTACAGAGTATTTTTGATTATGATCTTATCAGTGACAAGACTTTTTTTGTAATTTGTGTGCGTTGATTGATTTTTGTGTAATTTGGTGTTAATTATTTATCGTGCTAGGGTAAAAAATATAGGAGTACAAATACAAAAATCAGCATGGTACCAATTTTTCTGATATTTTTAATTCATTGATATAAAAAAAACACCCGACTTAAAAAAAACTACCTACAAAGTGACAAATAACTTTAATTTCGGAAGTCGGTGTCGTTGGTTCTACATTTTTGTTTTTTAACACCGACTTCCGTAATTAATGTTATTTATCACTTTAATTTCGGAAGTTTTTTTTTTGAAGTCGGTTGTTTTTTGTAAAAAAGATTTTATTTTTCACTTTTTAGTTGTACCTACGCCACACAAATTCAATTAACACTAGTGCATTGAAGAATTGAAGACACCGACTAGAAGAATCATCAAAATTCGCAAAGAAATGCCTGAGATGCAGTAAGTATATTAATGCATATAACTTCGTACATAAGAATAATTACCTAATATATTATATACTAAAACCTTCCTAAAAGTATATACACATTAATGAAAGAATTATCAAAATTGGTTCTTTAGTTTTTGAGAAAATCGCGGACATACATACATACGGCTCGAATACAGAACCTCCTTTTTGAAGTCGGTTAAAAATAATTGTCTTACAACACATCTAAAATAAAACTATATAAAATAGGCTTGATTGTGTGTATACTAAGATTTAACAAAGCTATAAAACGTGCTAATAGTAGACTTTTTGCGGTCACGACCTTTCGATATCTTTTAACAAAAACCTAAATCAACACCCAACTTATCTACTCGTGCGAAAAATTTTGCGTATTTTTTCCAGACGTTTCTTTTTTTTGCAGCTCCGATGTTTAATGTTTTATTTATTTCTTTTATTATTATTAATGGACAACGCTTCTTAACAATAAAAGTAGATTTAACGATTACAATTTGTTTTGACAACATTTACTAAAATATTTCTCAGCACTTTTCACAACAGCAATTATTTACCAGACGAAAAAATAAAGATACAATCCCATACTCAAACCACATGGTTCATTTATCTTACGTAATAGACCACAATTTACTCAATTATCTCCAAAAATATCTTTACTAAGCCCTCATTAGTCTTTTGTTTCCACATTTTTCTTACAGCAATATTTTTTGCGTTATAATATAAATTTTCCTTCATCATGCATGGAATAGACATGCTGTGTACTTATTATTTTTGTACCTACTGCATATTTTAGCCAGATATTATTTTAATATTTTAAAGCGGTGTTCTGTAAAATATTAAAGTAACAGCCTATTTCATCACCTAGGATAAGTTTCAGTTAACTTATTTGGCCACTTTTTGGGCAAAAATAGAAATGAATAGCATTTATGGTATGTAAAAATCGTAGCAGGTGGCTTTCTGTAGTTTCTGTCTACCCCCAAGAGAAAAATGTATGACTTTATGTATGTTACTTTGACATAATTTTGTAAAAAATCAGTTTCATTTAATCTTTCTATATTGACACTTTGAAACAGCCCTGATAAAATGCACAGTTAAGTCATTGCTCAGTTTTACCAGTGCCATCAGAAAAAGCAATGCCCACCAAAACTTAATCCTTATCTAAATGAAAAACAAACTCGCAATCAAACATAACAAACTTATTAAAACAAAATCAATCACGAATCCCGCTATAAATTCGCTGGAAATGGAAAAGCTAGCTAATAAGTTTAAAAGAGAAATACACAAACCAAAATATCCCCGGGCCTTGGTAATCAAAGTTTCATTATCTATACAAACTAATGAATATAAATAAGATGGTCAAATACAAAGGGCCTTGATAATTTCGCGCCGGCCAAATAAATTTAGGATTCGGATCATTTGAATAAATTCCAAGTTTCAAGCCTTGTCCCTCAACAAATTATTAGATTTCCGGTATCTGGAGACCATTGGGTCATTGGATTTGGATTGAATTGTAATGACTAATATACAGGAAACCTTCGTCCTTTCTGGCCTTCTCAGAATTTGTTTTACCATAGCTGTTTAATTTCTAGTCCAGCTGAAACACTATTAGAAATGAAGAGATCTGCAAGAGAACCAAAGTAACCGACATAGCCACACAAATTGCCAAATTTAAGTGACAGTGAGCAGGACACATTGCTCGCAGAACAGATGGCCGATGGGGCCGAAAGGTTCTGGAGTGGCGACCGTGTACCGGAAGACGTAGCCTTGGAAGGCCGCAGGAACTCGTTGGATGCGAGAAGCACAAAGAAGCACAAAATCGGTCGAAGTGGAGGTGCTTGTGGGAGGCCTATGTCGAGCAGTGGACGTCTTTGGGCTGAAATAATGATGGATGATGATGATGAAACAATATTAGTTAATAACACTTTTAGGAACGCCCAGGCGTAATAACACTAAAACTTCTATTGTGTCTTGTTTGGTGTTCTTCAACCACTTAAAATCCATTTTAGTTTCTGTCTCCAAACTAGTGACTTCTTTCTTTTTTTTTTTGCTTAGCCTATGTACAGTCAACAGCAAAAGTAGATGATTAAAATCAGAAATTCAATACTAATGAACGGAGTTCGCGCTAGAACTGTGTGGCGTCGAAGTATCGTTATGTGATTGTAAATTACACTAAACGTTAACTACTTCGACGCCACACAGTTCTGACGCGAACTCCGTTCGTTGATTAGTATTGAATTTCTGATTTTCATCATCTACTTTTGCTGTTGACTGTACCACGTCCGGGCAAAGGCCTCCCCAAGCCTTTCCAGAAACGCTTTTCCCGCGCCACCTCGAACCAGCCCTCGCGGTAAACGTTCAGGTCATCTCGCCACCGCTTTCTGGGCCAACCTCGGTGGCACCCTCCATCTTAAGACACCTATTGTGTGGAGACTTTGGCCCAGCATTCATCCTGCATGCGGCTGATGTGACTCGTGATTGGTGAATTATTAGAGGTACAAAAAATCTCTCGATTAATTTTTATCTATTATTTTCTTTAAGTACTAAAGAAACATAACAGGTAGTAGTGCCTAAAGGAATATTATGTTTTTTGTAAATAAATAACCAATGGCAACAAAAGAGTTGGTAAATAGACAGAAGTTTGTTTCAATGTTTGTGCCTACAGGTAATTATATTTACTTTCATATGATATTTTCTTAGTAATTTACTGTCCTATTCTTTTACCTTATTTATTTTTGTCAATAGTAAAAATGTGTAATAAATGAAAGTTAATACTAATTAAATTATTATGCTTCCTTTAATAAAAATAAAGCTATAAAATATCAGTAAATTATCTAAACATTCACGAAATAAAACACTTCAAAATTGTACCTAAATTAATTTCAAAGTGCGGTATCACCAACTCTATACACATACCGCGGCCGTACCTTCTTTGGTACCAATTACCTTTACTTTTTTCATTTTTTGGCGTAGTTTGTATTATGTGCCGCCATTCAGTAACTAGTTCTTAATTCAAACTTGTTAAGCTTTCGATTTGTAGCGGTTCCAGGACCAAACTGGCTTTGTGACACGTCGGACGATATTTTTTAATTACGACGACAAAATAATTTAATAAAGTGTAAGTAAATAAAATGCCTTAAGCTGATGAGGCTAGAGAACTACCGGTGATGATTATAATGAGAATAGTAACAATCAACACCGCTTCTAATCTGTTCTGATCTTTATAATTGTGTTGGTGTGGCTTTAGAAAATTTAGCTATGCTCTGTGACTGTGTCTAAAGTCAGAAAGTACGGAAGTGGTAGATACTGACTGGCCAGGGTGAGCCAGAGCTACTTACAAACTCAGTAGCTTGTTGCTCAGATCCTTTAAATCCACAGGCCTTTGTCTTTTTGACAATACCAATTGCGATCACTAATCCACTATCAAAAACGTGGGTATTATCGCATACTCATAAGCGTTCATTGAAACGGCTAGTAGAAACTATTTACAGTTACGATACATTTGATAATTGTAGGGGGTTAGGGCCAAAGCACACGCGCTACTTTTAGCATCAGCGATCGGCGATTTAGCCGCTTCTTAGAAGCTGAATGCATTGATACAGTCGCAAAATCGCAGATAGCCGATGCTAAAAGTAGCGTGTGTGCTTCGGCCCTAATGACGTGATTAGCTCGACGATCAATTACCAATGAGCAACACGCACGAATGAGCTAAGATGGGGTGTTAAAGAAAGGAAGTATGCGAGTATGTTTTTTACTACTATTAACCGCAAATCCGATGACCGTGACGGGCTCGTCTAAAATCTGTGAAAATTTCACATTCAAAACTTTGGTGAAGTGAATTTGAAGAGAGCCATCATTGATACTATTGACAGCTCACTCCAAACTCACTCCATCTGAGATTTTTCCAGAATAGAACGTGTTTTTTGAGAAAAGATCGCAAATCGGCAAAAGTTAGGTAGGATGGCTTCAAGGAAGATGGAGCGGTGGCTCGAGCAGGGTGGCAGTTGAATGAGAGTAGGGAAACACACTTTGTCTAACGTGCTCGCACGATATGACTATATAGTCCTACAACCTGTTTGACTTTACTAGCTCTGTAAGCTATGACGGTACATGCATTTCTTCACTGTCCGAAATTAAGTCATTATCATCATCTGCCTAGCCTTTTCCCAACTATGTTGGGGTCGGCTTCCAGTCTAACCGGATGCAGCTAAATACCAGTATTTTACATGGAGCGACTGCCTATCTGACCTCCACAACCCAGTTACTGGGTAATACGATACCACTTGGTAAGACTGGTTGTCAGACTTTCGGGCTTCTGACTACCCGTAACGACTGTCAAAGATCCACGAATGACACCCGGGACCAACGGCTTAACGTGCTTTCCGAGGCACGGAAGGGTCTTGGTATGTAAAGATGGTCACCCATCCTCAGACCAACCGCGGCAAGCGTTGCTTAACCTGTGCGGCTGTTATTCGAAAATGTTACTGTCCGCAATTAAGTACATTTTATTAATGCTACGTAACAAAACCAGCCTATAATACATTATATAATAAGCCATTTCCCAATGCTGAGATACAGGCCTCCTTTCGGTGAAAGGGAGTGGGCGGTAATCCACCACGCGGGCCCGTTGCGGGTTGGTAGATCTTTTTTTTTCACTTGTCTTCGAATTTTTGGGCTTCCTCACAATGTTTTCCTTCACCATTTTGAGAGCAGTGGTGATGAAATAATTTTCTATCAGTGCTTACAATACTAAAAAAACAAAACTGTAAGTGACTGACATGAGTTACCAAAAAGCTTAAGTCAATTCTGTTGAAAATGGTTGTGGGGTTACGAAACGTTTTGAAAGTGATTGACTTTCTAGGCACTGATGAGAGACGCTCACTTGAGTTTTAACTCCTTTTCGGAGAAATGTCTCTTGACCAATATAATAGAAGTCTTCAAGCCCATCGTCATTTGAGATCAGGTGAGATAGTTGTCAAACACACTCACTGGCAGAATAAATAATAATATAAAAATATTAAATATTTATAAATATAGGTAGTATAACAACTAATTAGTGAAATAAAATCCCTCTTTTTCTCTCCCACTGTTGCTGTGCCCGACGGGGTCCACAATGATCATAAATTCTGTAAAACCTACCACCTAAGTTCACATGTGAAAGCAATAAATATATTGAGTATTTAGTATAAAACCCGATTTGCATTTTTATGTCAGCTCCCTAATCTTTCATTTGCTCTTATCCTACTAAATTAATATTAAAACAGCCCTCTAATATTATAAACGCGAAAGTTTGTGAAGAAGGATGGATGTTTGTTAATCGTTTACGCAAAAACTACTAAACAGAATTTGATGAAATTTTACAATAATATAGCTTATACATCAGTTTAACACATAGGATACTTTTATCCCGATATTCCCACGGGATCGACACTTATGCGCGTGAAACCGTGGGGTGCTGCTAGTTGTAAGATATTTAGATTTTGAAAGTAGATACGTTATATAACAGAAAGTGATTTCGTTAGCCATCGAGTACATGTTGAGATTAAATAATGTAGCCGTACTTATGTGTATTAGTTTTGGAACATTATCATTAAATACAATGTACCATGTCTCGTTTGAAAGAAACAATGTCGGATCATATTAAATTGACTGTGATGGATATTTTGCTGTCTTATTCTGATCTGTGAGCCTTGCAGGAATGCGCGGAGTAAACATAACATACCTACAGTATTTTTAACTCACGAAGCGACACGCGTTTTACCCGTGGTAACTAATAACACAATGTGAATGTATGCGTGAAGACGAGTAGCGTCAGCACTTAACACACACTCACACATTTCCGACTTCGCCAATATCTCGGACGGTACCGAGAGCTCCTGCGCTTACACACATATATTCACAGCGCGTTCGTTTACTTGGTAAACACAAGTAAAGCTCGCGACGCTTCCTGAGATAAAAATACTATAAATTCGAACAATTTTATTATTGAAAAAAGGTACATAAATACTTGTTTTGTTTTGGTATTATATTTTAGGCTGTGTTTAGTTTAGTTTGTGATCCTCCTGTACGAATCGCAATAAATACTTTTTCTTTCTTTTTGTAAATAAAGTTTGCTTGGTTTTAAGACTTTATTTATATTTATGGGTGATACTAATTGAGCTTGTCGTAAAAATGTAAACAAAATATATAATTCTATTTTAGATTCAAAAATCGTTCAATATTATAGCCCGATTCAAACTTTCTGGTGGCTCAGAACATGAGGCGAGTCGCTGCGCAGTAACAAATTCATCTTTCAGTAAGGCTGAGGCCAAACGAGCGGAATTTCTTGAGCTGTGAGTCGGGTATTTTGAGGTACAAACAGGACTTTAGTATGAAACCGAAGAAGCGTAAATTCCGCGACTCATTTTACGCGACTCACAGCTCAAAAAATGCTAGTAGCGCTCTTCAGAGCTGCCATAAAGTTTGAATCGGGCTGTACGTTACGTTTACGTCGCGCGTTCGTGATGCTCCGACTACGGCGAAAACAAAAGGAAGTGTTATGTATGAGTTACACCAGTTATGTCATATAACTACCTACATAATGGTATATGAGATGCTTATATTAACAACAAAATAAGGGTGTACCTATTTAAAAAATAAAACTTTATGGCAAACTAGTTGACAGCCCAAGTCATGAGAATTGGTAACAGCTAGAGACATTAGAAAAGTCTCATGTAAGTACCTGTAATAACACAAGTACGTTTCAAACAGGACCACAGCAGCGCTGTTTGGTGACAGATCCATATATTAACTTTGCTTGAGTAGTTTTGCAGTTAGCTTCAATAATACGTATTTTGCCACTTAATTTATATTGATGATGTTATAATAATTTCCTGTCACTAATATTTACATAGCAAGTTGCGTTATACGAATTTGTGTGGGGTCGGTACAACTTAAAAGTGAAAAATAAAAACTTTCCAAAAAAAAAAACCACTGACTTCCAAAAAAGACACTACAAAGTAAAAAATAACTTTAATTTCGGAAGACGGTGGCAAACAACGAAAATGCGAACCCAACGACACCAACTTCCGAAATTAAAATTATTTTTCACTTTGCAGTGTCTTTTTTTGGAAGTCGGTTGTTTTTTTTTTTTGTAAAAAAAATCTGGTCTCCTTGCGAAAACTCTAGGTACAAAAGTATCTGGGCCTAGTGCAAACTGAACTTTATTGTGTAGAAATTAAAGTTCGCTCCTGTTTCATGTTTATTATTATTACATTACTAAGTATATAGGGTGACTGGTAATTAGTGACCGATACCTAAACACGTGATTGTACTCATGATAACAAACAACTTTTACTATGGGACCAAACCTGAATTCGCGAAAAAAAAATCTGCTGTTCAGTACCTACATTTTGACCAGTTAGGCGAACATAAATGACTGAACAGCAGATTTTTTTCGCGAATTCAGGTTTGGTCCCATAGTAAAAGTTGTTTGTTATCATGAGTACAATCACGTGTTTAGGTATCGGTCACTAATTACCAGTCACCCTATATATATATAAATATATATATATATATATATATATATTTATTTAGATTAGTATAATAAGTATACTTTACTTTTTGTATTTATTATATTAAGTATGTAAATGGTACACCACACCAGCCTTACCGACAGTATCTGTATTTGTCTCAGCTTCCCCTTTTTAATCCATCCAAAGGATCCGGGGGTCAGGGTGAATCTATTTCGTAACAATCTTATTATTGTGCACTGAGCTACTAATTGGGTATCTAATCTTTTAGATTCATAGAAAATAATGTACTTACTTGTAAAGTTTGTTAAGGTTGTTGTTCTTTTGGCAAATAAAGATTATGATTATGATTATTATGAAAGGTTGTCTTTAAAAGATCACTCTCAGCGATAAGACCGCCCATGTCACTCTTTGTATAATTTCTATATTTATATCTGTAATTTATATGATGTACATAATAAAGAGTATTCTATTCTATTCTACAATAATAGTGAACAGACTATTTCGATGCAGGTACGTTTTTTTTTTACGAATTGGTTATGAGGTTCATAGTGAAACTTGTTCAGTTTGTTAGCCCACCCCCTTGACGGTTGCAGGTGACTAAATCGCCACCCTGTATTTCAAAACGAGTCCTAGCCTAAATATTTGAGCCAGTTACTGTATTTTGAACTATATGTAAAGTTCTTAGTGCAAAATTGACAACTCCGACTCGGGTTTAACGTCAGTTTTTGTAATAAGAACTTAGACTTTGTCGGATTATAGTCCGAAATATTAAAAATGGCTCAATGGTTTAAACCTGGGTGTAAAGATAAACCTTATTTTGTAATAAGGCCGTGTAGGTTTAATGTACTTAATTAATCCTTAGATAAAGTTTATCATATAGAACACTATTACTGCTCTCACTAATAAAACTATATACTTTCTAAGTATTACACTTTACAGTAATGTTTTTTTTTTTAACGTTGACCCACACTAGGAATTACTCCTGTATCGTGGGTGCGTTTACAAACACTTAAACTCACATACACAAACAGCCAGACCCGGAACAACTACTTCTAGGTCATACAAATATTTGTTCCGTGCGGGAATGGAACCCGCGACACGCAGCGCAGCAGACAATCGCTTATCCACTGCGCCAACCGTGCCGTCAAAACAACGTAAACAACGTAACGTAGGTAATTAAAGCCATCAATTTTAGAAAGGTTCTGTGCTATCATTACGAATGATAGGCATTAAAAATGAATCGTAAAATACGACTTGGGCTTTGTTAAAAGGATTAGTAGCAGTGTCTTTTAATTGGCTATTAACAACAAAATGCTATATCCAATTCATCTGTCAAAGGAAGTGTTTGCCAAAGAGAAATGAGATGACCCGTCAGAGAACCAGAGTAGGTGGCAATGGGCTGACACATACGGGGTCAAATAAAATTAGGTAGCGAAACTCCACAGACATGATTGGTGTCAATATCTAAATACGATAAAAAAAATGGTTTGATAATATTACTTTTTGTCGTCAACGACTGTACGCAGTGTAGTTACTTGAAATATCAGTTTAAAAAACAGTATAAATTTTGTTTAAACTTCACAGAGCCATGCCCATCAACAAAACACGATAAAACAAACATTAGTGATTTTCTCAACTTATCCTTCTCATAAACTAACAGAGGCCGCTGATCCCAAAAAAAAAAAATAATCAAGTCGTTATTTGTTTTGTTTTATTTTTCTAAGATATCGATATCAATCACGACTGCCGAGTTTTGTTAGCCGTTTTTCGATAGTTACCGCAAATCAGGAAGTGTATGTAACAGGGTAGGACGCCATTGGGCTAAGTGGAACGGTCTTCGCAGAGTGTCTCGCTAGACATCGCCTAGGTGAAGTTTAAGTAAAAGTACAGACGCCAGCACATCAAGCTACCCGAAACTGACAAATTTTCCCAATCAACATTAAACCTTATGCTTTAGGAATAGAGATGAGAAATTTGACAGATTGTAGTAGCTTGTAATAAAATCATAAACTGTTCAGTAACAATATTATCAATATATCGTTATTAGTATAACGATATAATAACGTTATTCATTTCCATACTCAACGTTGCCACTGTTGCCAGCTTTATGACATAAAAGACGACGAAAAAGTATGAAGAATAACATTACAAATTAATCTGTAACGTTTCACCTGTAACGTTATTACAAACGGATAAGCTTAATGTTACTGATACCTATAACGTTACCTATAATATCGTTCTACGAAAATGCTATTCTATAACGTTATGTTTTGTAACGTTGTTAATATTTTTAGGTTTTAGTATCTTTACAAATTTTGGAACGGAAAGAAATTCATTTCGTTTTCAAGTCCCTGATTGAATGTAAGGAATACGAACGAGACATGCATATTACAATTATCTTTAACAATAATAAAACTTGTATAGTAAATACGTTATCCTCATCGTCATCATCATTTCAGCCGAAAGTCGTCTACTGCGGTAATAGGCCTCCCCCAAGCACCTCCACTTCGACCGGTTCTGTGCTTTTCGCATCCAACAGTTTCCTGCGGCCACGGCGAGGCAAGGGCTGCTAAGAATCCCCGGAAGAGACCGATGACCTCGTGATAAGTTATCTTGTAATGTAAAAATTAGACAGTATAATATAACCTTTTCTTTATTTAAATAAAACTCTTTTAAAAAAAAATAACAGACTTAAAAAAAAAACACTACAAAGTGATAAATAACTTTAATTTCGGATGTCGGTGTCTTTGGTTCCGCATTTTCGTTTTTTGACACCGACTTCCGAAATTAAAGTTATTTATCACTTTGTAATATTATTTTAAAATGTATTTATTTTTCACTTTTTAGTTTTACGCACGACTACACATCAAGTTGTAGATGTTTAATGGTTAGGAAGGTAAACACCCACTTCAATAGTCACAAGTATAGTTTATTTTTGTAGATAGATAGGAGAAATTGCATAATCAGTATAAGCTGACTTCTGATTGTACGAAAAACCTATACAATGGTCAGCGGAGGTCAACTAAAACTAGAAATGTATAGCTTGATGTGTAGCCGTGTGTACAGACGCCAGCACATCAAGCTAGGTACCCGAAACTGTCAAATTTTCCCAATCAACTTTGAGCTTTGATAAAGTTGAAAATCTATTAAAGTTTGATAGCTTGATTTGTAGCCGTGTGTACCACACAAATTCAATTAACACTAGTGCATTGAAGAATTAAAGACACCGACTAGAAGTATCATAAAAATTCGCATAGAAATGCCGGAGATGCAGTACATTTGTGCATATAACTTCGTACATAACAATAATTACCTAATGTATTATATACTAAAACCATCCTGAAAGTATGCAGATCACATTAATGAAAGAATTATAAAAATGGATTCATCAGTTTTTGAGAATATCGCGGACATACAAACATACATTCGAATACAGACCCTCCTTTTTTTAAGTCTGTTTAAAAAATATTAAATGATTAGATTACGTCGATCCAAAAAATATTATATTATAATTAAAATTGAGAACAGTGGTGGCCCAGTGGTAACACCCGCGACTTACGAGTTGTAGGTCGTAGGTTCGAACTCAGACAAGCGCTTTACTTTGTGTAAATTATTTAATTACCACTGCTCTCAAAACGGTGAAGGAAAACATCGTGAGGAAACCGGCATGTCCTAGAACCAAAAATTCGAAGACATGTGATATCTACCAACCCACACTGGGCCCGCGTGGTGGATTACGGCCCATTCCCTCTAACCGAGAGGAGGCCTGTTTCCCAGCAGTGGGAACATCATAGACTAATATTATGCTTAATGCGACAAAAAATTCAAATAAAATTTCATATTGTCGCAAAGTGCTATCAACAAAAAAATAAAACGTAAGTATCGAGTTCAACGACCTCTAATAACAAAGTAACGTAATCCTTCCATTATGTTTTCCCATGTTTTATTCAATAAACGTATTTGCTTATCTCTCAAAAATAATTTGTTTGAGATACGATATAAAAACTACCAAGTTCGAAGCGACGCGTCTAGCGAATATTTGCAAACACAACAGACCAGTGGCGAAGGGTGAATTTATCTCAGAAGTAAGCCGGAGCAAAAAAAAAAAGGTCAATAAACCGTTTCATTATAATATTTCAATGAATTGACTATAGTGTGGTTGTGTTATTTATTTATTTAAACTTTTCGCACAAAAGGTACAAAGGCGGACTTAATGCCTTAGGCATTCTCTACCAGTCAACCAAGGGTGGTGCAGAGATTAGATGGCAGGTGCTTCAGTTTAGAGGAACAATGAGAAAAAAAAAACCTGTTAAAACTAGGTACACAAATACATAAATAGGTTATATACACATACATATTATAATATATATATATATATAATTATATACTAATGATATATATATATATAAATACTTATATATATATATATATACATACAAATTCGAGAGACAGATGTTGGGATGACTCTTCACTACTTGTGTTGAAAATAACTCTGCAATTTCCGCTTAAATGCATACCGACTAGTAGCCGTCCTGATATCTAGTTTTGTACTAGTTGGACTAGTTTTGTACTAGTCTCGACTAGTTTTGTACTAGTTCGACTTGTTTTGTACTAGTTTTGTACTAGTTCGACTAGTTTTGTACTAGTCTCGACTAGTTTCGTACTAGTTTTGTACTAGTTGGACTAGTTTTGTACTAGTTTCCTAGTTTTGTACTAGTCTCGACTAGCTTTGTACTAGTTCGACTAGTTTTGTACTTGTCTCGACTAGTTTTGTACTAGCCTCGACTAGCTTTGTATTAGTTCGACTAGTTTTGTACTAGTTTTGTACTAGTCTCGACTAGTTTTGCACTAATCTCGACTAGTTTTGTACTAGTCTCGACTAGTTTTGTACTAGTCTCGACTAGTTTTGTACTAGTCTCGACTAGCTTTGTATTAGTTCGACTAGTTTTGTACTAGTTTTGTACTAGTCTCGACTATTTTTGCACCAATCTCGACTAGTTTTGTACTAGTCTCGACTAGTTTTGTACTAGTCTCGACTAGTTTTGTACTAGCCTCAACTAGCTTTGAACCAGTTCGACTAGTTTTGTACTAGTTCGACTAGTTTTGCACTAGTCTCGACTAGTTTTGTACTAGTTCGACTAGTTTTGTACTAGTCTCGGCCAGTTTTGTACTAGCCTCAACTAGCTTTGAACCAGTTCGACTAATTTTGTACTAGTTCGACTTGTTTTGCACTAGTCTCGACTAGTTTTGTACTAGTTCGACTAGTTTTGTACTAGTCTCGACTAGTCTTTTACTAGTTTGACTAGTTTTGCACTAGTCTCGACTAGTTTTGTACTAGTTCTGTACTAGTTCGACTAGCTTTGTAATAGTCTCGACTAGCTTTGTATTAGTTTGACTAGTTTTGTACCAGTCTCGACTAGTTTTGTACTAGTTGGACTAGTGTTGTACTAGTCTCGACTAGTTTTGTACTAGTCTCGACTAGTTTTGTACTAGTTTTGTACTAGTTCGACTAGTTTTGCACTAGTCTTGACTAGTTTTGTACTAGTTCGACTAGTTTTGTACTAGTCTCGACTAGTTTTTTACTAGTTCGACTAGTTTCGCACTAGTCTCGACTAGTTTTGTACTAGTTCTGTACTAGTTCGACTAGCTTTGTAATAGTCTCGACTAGCTTTGTATTAGTTTGACTAGTTTTGTACCAGTCTCGACTGTTTTGTACTAGCCTCGACTAGCTTTGTACTAGTCTCAACTAGCTTTGTACTAGTCTCGACTAGTTTTATACTAGTTTTGTACTAGTTCGACTAGTTTTGTACTAGTCTCGACTAGTTTTGTACTAGCCTCGACTAGCTTTGTACTAGTTCGACTAGTTTTGTACTAGTTTCGACTAGTTTTGCACTAATCTCGACTAGTTGTACTAGTCTCGACTAGTTTTGTACTAGTCTCGACTAGTTTTGTACTAGTCTCGACTAGCTTTGTACTAGATCGCCTAGTTTTGAACTAGTCTCGACTAGTGTTGTACTAATCTCGACTAGTTTTGTACTAGCCTCGACTAGTTTTGTACTAGTCTCGACTAGTTTTGTACTAGTCTCAACTAGTTTTGTACTAGTTGGACTCGTTTTGTACTAGTCTCGACTAGTTTCGTACTAGTTTTGTACTAGTTGGACTAGTTTTGTACTAGTTTTTTAGTTTTGTACTAGTCTCGACTAGCTTTGTACTAGTTCGACTAGTTTTGTACTAGCCTGAACTGGCTTTGAACTAGTTCGACTAGTTTTGCACTAGTCTCGACTAGTTTTGTACTAGTTCGACTAGTTTTGTACTTGTCTCGACTAGTTTTGTACTAGCCTCGACTAGCTTTGAACTAGTTTGACTAGTTTTGTACTTGTCTAGACTAGTTTTGTACTAGCCTCGACTAGCTTTGTATTAGTTCGACTAGTTTTGCAGTAGTCTCGACTAGTTTTGTACTAGTCTCGGCTAGTTTTGTACTAGTCTCGACAAGTTTTGTACTAGTTTTGTACTAGTTTGAATAGTTTTGCACTAGTCTCGACTAGTTTTGTACTAGTCTCGACTAGTTCTGTACTAGTCTCGACTAGTTTTGTACTAGCTGGACTAGTTTTGTACCAGTCTCGACTAGTTTTGTACTAGTTGGACTAGTGTTGTACTTGTCTAGACTAGTTTTGTACTAGCCTCGACTAGCTTTGTATTAGTTCGACTAGTTTTGCAGTAGTCTCGACTAGTTTTGTACTAGTTCGACTAGTTTTGTACTTGTCTCAACTCGTTTTGTACTAGCCTCGACTAGCTTTGTACTATTTCGACGAGTTTTGTACTAGTCTCGACTAGTTTTGTACTAGTCTCGACTAGTTTTACACTAGCCACGACTAGCTTTGAACTAGTTTGACTAGTTTTGTACTTGTCTCGACTAGTTTTGTACTAGCCTCGACTAGCTTTGTATTAGTTCGACTAGTTTTGTACCATTCCCGACTAGTTTTGTACTAGCCTCGACTAGCTTTGTACTAGTTCGACTACTTTTGTACAAGTCTCGACTAGTTATCTACTAGTCTCGACTAATTTTGGACTAGTTTTGTACTGGTCTCGACTAGTTTTGTACTAGTCTTGACTAGTTTTGTACTAGTCTCGACTAGTTTTAGACTAGTTTTGTACTAGTCTCGACTAGTGATGCACTAGTTTTGGACAAGTCTCGACTAGTCTCGACTAGTTTTGTACTAGTTTCGACTAGTTTTGTACTAGTTCCACTAGTTTTGTACTAGTTTCGACTGGTTTTGTACTAGTTCGACTAGTTTTGTACTTGTCTCAACTAGTTTTGTACTAGCCTCGACTAGTTTTCTACTAATCTCGACGAGTTTTGTACTAGTCTCGACTAGTTTTGCACTAGTCTCGACTAGTTTTGTACTAGCCTCGACTAGCTTTGAACTAGTACGACTAGTTTTGTACTAGTCTCGACAAGTTTTGTACTAGTCTCGACAAGTTTTGTACTAGTTCGAATAGTTTTGCACTAGTCTCGACTAGTTTTGTACTAGTCTCGACTAGTTCTGTACTAGTCTCGACTAGTTTTGTACTAGCTGGACTAGTTTTGTACTAGTCTCGACTAGTTTTGTACTAGTTGGACTAGTGTTGTACAAGTCTCGACTAGTTTTGTACTAGTCTCGACTAGTTTTGTACTAGTTCGACTAGTTTTGCACTAGTCTCGACTAGTTTTGTACTAGTTCGACTAGTTTTGTACTAGTCTCGACTAGTTTTGTACTAGTTCGACTAGTTTTGCACTGGTCTCGACTAGTTTTGTACTAGTTTTGTACTAGTTCGACTAGCTTTGTAATAGTCTCGACTAGCTTTGTATTAGTTTGACTAGTTTTGTACCAGTCTCGACTGTTTTGTACTAGCCTCGTCTAGCTTTGTATTAGTTTGACTAGTTTTGTACCAGTCTCGACTGTTTTGTACTAGCCTCGTCTAGCTTTGTACTAGTCTCAACTAACTTTGTACTAGTCTCGACTAGTTTTGTACTAGTCTCGACAAGTTTTGTACTAGTCTCGACTAGTTTTGTACTAGTCTCGACTAGTTCTGTACTAGTCTCGACTAGTTTTGTACTAGTCTCGACTAGTTTTGTACTAGTCTCGACTAGTTCTGTACTAGTCTCGACTAGTTTTGTACTAGCTGGACTAGTTTTGTACCAGTCTCGACTAGTTTTGTACTAGTTGGACTAGTGTTGTACTTGTCTAGACTAGTTTTGTACTAGCCTCGACTAGCTTTGTATTAGTTCGACTAGTTTTGCAGTAGTCTCGACTAGTTTTGTACTAGTTCGACTAGTTTTGTACTTGTCTCAACTCGTTTTGTACTAGCCTCGACTAGCTTTGTACTATTTCGACGAGTTTTGTACTAGTCTCGACTAGTTTTGTACTAGTCTCGACTAGTTTTACACTAGCCACGACTAGCTTTGAACTAGTTTGACTAGTTTTGTACTTGTCTCGACTAGTTTTGTACTAGCCTCGACTAGCTTTGTATTAGTTCGACTAGTTTTGTACTTGTCTCGACTAGTTTTGTACTAGTTCGACTAGTTTTGTACTTGTCTCAACTCGTTTTGTACTAGCCTCGACTAGCTTTGTATTAGTTCGACTAGTTTTGTACCATTCCCGACTAGTTTTGTACTAGCCTCGACTAGCTTTGTACTAGTTCGACTACTTTTGTACAAGTCTCGACTAGTTATCTACTAGTCTCGACTAATTTTGGACTAGTTTTGTACTGGTCTCGACTAGTTTTGTACTAGTCTTGACTAGTTTTGTACTAGTCTCGACTAGTTTTAGACTAGTTTTGTACTAGTCTCGACTAGTGATGCACTAGTTTTGGACAAGTCTCGACTAGTCTCGACTAGTTTTGTACTAGTTTCGACTAGTTTTGTACTAGTTCCACTAGTTTTGTACTAGTTTCGACTGGTTTTGTACTAGTTCGACTAGTTTTGTACTTGTCTCAACTAGTTTTGTACTAGCCTCGACTAGTTTTCTACTAATCTCGACGAGTTTTGTACTAGTCTCGACTAGTTTTGCACTAGTCTCGACTAGTTTTGTACTAGCCTCGACTAGCTTTGAACTAGTACGACTAGTTTTGTACTAGTCTCGACAAGTTTTGTACTAGTCTCGACAAGTTTTGTACTAGTTCGAATAGTTTTGCACTAGTCTCGACTAGTTTTGTACTAGTCTCGACTAGTTCTGTACTAGTCTCGACTAGTTTTGTACTAGCTGGACTAGTTTTGTACTAGTCTCGACTAGTTTTGTACTAGTTGGACTAGTGTTGTACTAGTCTCGACTAGTTTTGTACTAGTCTCGACTAGTTTTGTACTAGTTCGACTAGTTTTGCACTAGTCTCGACTAGTTTTGTACTAGTTCGACTAGTTTTGTACTAGTCTCGACTAGTTTTGTACTAGTTCGACTAGTTTTGCACTAGTCTCGACTAGTTTTGTACTAGTTTTGTACTAGTTCGACTAGCTTTGTAATAGTCTCGACTAGCTTTGTATTAGTTTGACTAGTTTTGTACCAGTCTCGACTGTTTTGTACTAGCCTCGTCTAGCTTTGTACTAGTCTCAACTAACTTTGTACTAGTCTCGACTAGTTTTGTACTAGTCTCGACAAGTTTTGTACTAGTCTCGACAAGTTTTGTACTAGTTTTGTACTAGTTCGAATAGTTTTGCACTAGTCTCGACTAGTTTTGTACTAGTCTCGACTAGTTCTGTACTAGTCTCGACTAGTTTTGTACTAGCTGGACTAGTTTTGTACTAGTCTCGACTAGTTTTGTACTAGTTGGACTAGTGTTGTACTAGTCTCGACTAGTTTTGTACTAGTCTCAACTAGTTTTGTACTAGTTTTGTACTAGTTCGACTTGTTTTGCACTAGTCTCGACTAGTTTTGTACTAGTTCGACTAGTTTTGTACTAGTCTCGACTAGTTTTGTACTAGTTCGACTAGTTTTGCACTAGTCTCGACTAGTTTTGTACTAGTTTTGTACTAGTTCGACTAGCTTTGTAATAGTCTCGACTAGCTTTGTATTAGTTTGACTAGTTTTGTACCAGTCTCGACTGTTTTGTACTAGCCTCGTCTAGCTTTGTACTAGTCTCAACTAACTTTGTACTAGTCTCGACTAGTTTTATACTAGTTTTGTACTAGTTCGACTAGTTTTGTACTTGTCTCGACTAGTTTTGTACTAGCCTCGACTAGCTTTGTACTAGTTGGACTAGTTTTGTACTAGTCTCGACTAGTTTTGCACTAATCTCGACTAGTTTTGTACTAGTCTCGACTAGTTTTGTACTAGTCTCGACTAGCTTTGTACTAGTTCGACTAGTTTTGTACTAGTTGGACTAGTTTTGTACTAGTCTCGACTAGTTTTGTACTAGTTCGACTAGTTTTGTACTAGTCTCGACTAGTTTCGTACTAGTTTTGTACTAGTTGGACTAGTTTTGTACCAGTTTTCTAGTTTTTTACTAGTCTCGACTAGCTTTGTACTAGTTCGACTAGTTTTGTACTGGGCTCGACTAGTTTTATACTAGTCTCGACTAGTTTTGTACTAGTCTCGTTTAGTTTTGTACTAGTCTCGACTAGTTTTATACAAGTCTCGACTAGTCTCGACTAGTTATGTACTAGTTTTATACTAGCCTCGCCTAGTTTTGTACAAGTCTCGACTAGTTTTGTATTATTCTTGACTAGTTTTGTACTAGTCTCGACTAGTTTTGTACTAGTTTCGACTAGTTTTGGACTAGTTTTGTACTAGTCTCGACTAGTGATGGACTAGTATCGGACTAACTAGTCCGATACTAGTCCAAGGCTTACAAGGTGTACAAGGCTTGACTAGTCTCGACTAGTTTCATACAAGTCTCGACTAGTTTTATACAAGTCTCGACTAGTTTTGTACTAGCCTCGACTAGTTTTGTACTAGTCTCGACTAGTTTTGTACTAGTCTCGACTAGTGACGGACTAGTCGCGACTTGTGACGGACTAGTCTCAACTAGTGACGGACTAGTATTCGACTAGTGACGGTCTAGTCCTGCCTAGTTTTGTACTAGTCTCGACTGCTGACGGACTAGTATTTGACTAGTTTTGAACGATAAAAAAATATTTTCCGACTTTTTATGGTTTTGCCATGATCTGCTGGCACTCGAACGAGTTCTGGGCCTCAAGTCTGTATTACAATAGTGTCAGAATGGTCTATCACTGATTTCATAATTCTCGATTTTGACAAGTTTGGTATTCTACTAATATAATGGCGTCATTATGACTTTCCAATGGTCAACCACTTACACTCCATTGAAAGAAATGGTAATCTCGTACATAATGACGAATAAATGTCATGTTTATTGCTATTTACGAAGTTCTTACTACTTCAGATTGCAAACACTAATACGTAATATGTAATATATATTAAATGAAATTTAGTAGTTTTTCTGAGACCATTGACCGACCAATGATCGACCATTATGAATTTAGCAGATTACGAACTTTTAGCAAAATGACAATGGGATCGTATTAGAATGACGAATTTATAAAAATAGCAGACTTGGGCCCCTGGACTCGAATCGAGTTTTAGATTGCAGTTCTGATAAGAACCTGTGAAAAACGAAAGAGTTCTAGTTTTCAAGAATTGTTTGAAACGATAAAAATTGTATTTTTCGACTTTTTAACGTTTTGACATCATCTGCTGGCCCTTGGACGTGAGTTCTGGACTCGAATCGAGTTCTAAATTGCAGTTCTGTTATGAATCTGTAAAAAACGAAACAGTTCTAGCTTTCAAGAATTGATTGAATTTATGAAAATTGTATTTTTCGACTTTTGAACGTTTTGACATGATCTGCTGGCACTCAAACGTGAGTTCTGGACTCGAATCGAGTTCTATATTGCAGTTCTGATATGAACCTGTGAAAAACGAACGAGTTCTAGCTTTCAAGAATTGTTTGTAACGATAAAAAAAATATTTTCCGACTTTTCATGGTTTTGGCATGATCTGCTGGCACTCGAACGTGAGTTCTGGACTCGAATGGAGTTCTAGATTGCAGTTCTGATATGAACTTGTGAAAAACAAAAGAGTTCTAGCTTTCAAGAATTGATTGAATTTATAAAAATGGTATTTTTCGACTTTTTAACATTTTGACATGATCTGCTGGCACTCAAACGTGAGTTCTTGTCTCGAATCGAATTTTAGATTGCAGTTCAGATATGAACCTGTGAAAAACGAAAGAGTTCTAGCTTTCAAGAGTTCTAGTTTTTCACAATCATTTGAATTTATAAAAAAATATGACTATGTATCTATTGAATTTTTCGACTTTATAAACGTTCGACTTTATAAACGAACGCATATAAAATGTTAATGAATATGTATATTTGGGCCAACTTATATCTACAGATGATTGCATGAATAGAGAAATAGAACGAAGGATAACTAATACTTGGAAACGATTTTGGTCTCTTAGGGAAATAATGAAGGATAAAGATATGCCAATGGAAGGAAAAAAGAAAGTATACGAAATGTCATGCTTACTATACAGGTGCCACACATGGGCGTTAACAGAAATACAAGAAAATAAATTAAAAGTCTGCCAAAACGCAATGGAAAGGAGTATCCTAGGTATAAAAAGAAAAGATATAGTGAAATTACAAGAAATTAAAAAGAAAACAAAATTTAAAAATGCATACACAGTTTTCAGACAGCTTAAATGGCGTTGGACGGGACACATGCTAAGAGAAAGTAAAGAGAAATGGACTAAGTTAGTAACAGAATGGTATCCAAGAGATAGTAAAAGAAATAGAGGCAGACAAACGAAAAGATGGAAAGATGATTTCAAGAAAATAGCTGGTCCGGTATAGACTCGTTTAGCAAGAGACAGGAATACGTGGAAATCTTTAGAGGAGGCCTTTGTCAACAGACAAGCTGTTTCACACAAACATCCAGTTGCCGATCATTCAAATGAAAGTTAAATTTATTTAGTTTTAAAGTAGGCATGTAAGGCATGTATTAATATGTAATAATGATAAGAAAGAAACAGCAATAAAGGCTATTTTATTTTTTATTTTATTTATTTTATATCTTTGCCAAATTACAGCTTTCTAGTACTAAGAGTTTCTGAGCTAAGCTGCGGACGGACGGACAGACAGACATGGTGAAACTATAAGGGTTAATTCCTTGTTGATTACGTAACCCTAAAAACGGGGTTATATGATTACAGCAGTATTTTACATCCGGTTTATTCCATTCTACGAAGGATCCCAAATCCGAAGAAGAATAAGTAAGCTATAATAATATTGTAGGTACCAACTGACTGGTCTGTCGGTCTAATTGTCAGACTTTTGGTTTTCTGACTACCCGTTACCCGACTGACAAAAATCTACAAATGACGTGCTTTCCGAGGCACGAAAGGGTATTGGTATGTAATGATAGTCACACACCCACAGACCAACCGTGGCAAGCGAAGCTTAACCTGCACCCTAATTGTGTAACCCACTATCAATCGGAATCTGAATCGTTTTGAAACAAATTGCTAATCCATTGCTTCTTAGGTTCGAAAAATTTGTTTACTAAACACGTAAATAACGCAATGAATGTTGTTGAACTGTCAAAATGAAATCGATTCCCATTGATAATGTGTTACGCAATTGCTCCGCTGATCGATCGACCTGTACGGCTGTTATTATTTAACCACGGGCCCCACATCGAGATTTCTTTATTGCAAGTATGTATTAATCTACATGAAATAATTATAATATTATTTATAATTTATTTATTTATTAGATACTATTAATATTATAAAGAGAAAGAATTAGATTGTTTGTATGTTTGTTACGCTTTCATGCTAGAACGGCTAAACGGATTTACGTAAAAGGGCTGTGAAGATCCGTGATATTAAATTTGATGATTGAGTTACGTGATCAAATTTGAACGATAATATCTCGGAAACGTGACATTTTACGGGATTCTGTTTGCACTGATGTCAGCTATCGATTTTTATAGATCTTATAAGTGGCCGCCATTTTGGCATTTGGCAGAAGGACACGTGTGACAAGCATGGTTTCATCAAGGTGGAGAAGAAGAAGAAGAAGCTGCCTTATCGAAACCAATGCGGCACCGCGCCGGCAGGACCCAACATGCTGTTGCGTCCCTCAATCCCGACGACGCAGCTGTACGTGTCCAGACTGCACCACTCCACGAAGGTTGAGGAGATCGTGGAGTACATGCGTGTGAAGACCAACTGGACTTTGAGTGATGAGAAGTTGGAGTCGCGTCACAACACGAACTTCAAGTCGTTCGTGGTGCGTGTTCCGACACATCATCTCGAGAAGTTCCTCAAGGAAGAGTTCTGGCCGCAGGGTGTTGTGTACCGCCGGTTTCGTGGCCGGCTACATGACACCAGTCAGCGAAACACGACGCATACACTTCGTGTGTGTTAGTTAGTTTTTAGTGTAACTATAATGGTTTAATGTATTTATAGTATTTTTAAGTTATATTAATATTGTATTGTATGTGTGTATATGGGCCTTGATGCCTGAAATACATAAATAAAAAATAAAAAAATTTCAAAATGGCGCGACAGTAGATATACTTGACTCCATATAAAAATCTTCAAAGCCCTTTGATACATGGATAGACCATGACCTAGATTAGGACAAAAAATTAAATACTTTTTATTTAATCAAGACTTCTGCGGATGAAACCGCGAGGCACAGCTAGCATATTATTCATATGTAACACCTTCCGGAATACATTTTCTAAATCATGCTTTTGCGCGATCTTTTTTGTGGTTATATAATTAAAAAGACCAACGCGATCACAGACCGATATAAAAAGTAACTTTAATAGACAATATTTATCTATAAATATACAATTATACATAGTTACTAGCTGACCCTGCAAACGTCGTTTTGCAAAAAAAAAATAGGGGTATGAAAAATACCTAGATGTTGGCCGATTCTCAGACCTACCCGATATGCACACAAAATTTCATACAAATCGGTCCAGCCGCTAGCTGACCCCGCAAACGTCGTTTTGCAAAAAAAAAATAGATAGCAGCCGATTCTTAGACCTACTGAATATAAAATTTCATAAAAATCGGTCAAGCCGTTTCGGAGGAGTATGGTAACTAACACTGTGACACAAGAATTTTATATATTAGATAGTGAACAAATTATTTAACGACCTGTCAATCTTTCACTCAACGCTGAGTTCCGTTGTGGTTTTGCCCGTCACTTGACATTTAATGTACTTCACATCAAACAAAAGCCGAATTACATTCTCTTCGTCTGAAGATCGGGTCTTGTCAGTCACAATACCCGAAGCCATTCATGGGTAGCTTTGAAGTGGCTCGTGGCTAATAGGGGATTTACACTAGGTCGATTTTCGCAGTGCGGCTGGTCGCTTACCAAATAAAAAGAAAGAAGGATTTTTTTTTTATAAATAGTAATAAAACAGCACTTAAAACTATCAAAGGTACATTAAAAACAACAACAAAAAACCCAAATATAAAAAACCTGTGAGAGGACAAAAAGACTCGCCACTCCATTTACACATGTCGATAAAAATCGCAGGTAACTTGTTCAATTTACATAAAAACGCCTTCATGTGGTGGGCGATCGCCTGCGACTGACCACTTTCACGGTCGATTTTAGTCACCAGCTGTATGCGACCATTCGCCGCACGACAAAAGTTGAAACTAGAGAAGGTTTCGACTTTGGAATTCATTTTAGTCACTTGCAGACTAGCCGAATTTCAATTAAGACAGTCGATTTTTTCCGTGCGGCAAAAAGCCCGCATAATTGGCAACAGATCAGGGTGCGTAGACACGCACACTGATCTCCATGCCACCACGAATTACTGTGAGAGTGTCATTCGTGGTGGGTATACAAAAAAACAGTATATCAACAATCGTGTCATTGTTAATCCGATCCGAATCTCGTGTATGAAAAAAAAGTGCCTATTTGGTAAGTTTTGGAGGGGCGATCGCGTATCGGAAAGCGCAGCTGAGGTAGGCAGGTCCCACCATCGGGCGGGAGGAAACGCCCGGGTGTCACCACTGCGAGGGTCGCCCGGAGGACACGGTGGAGCATACGGTGGCGGTATGCCCCAATTGGGCGGAGCACCGCCGTGTTCTCGCAGAGGCGATCGGCAGCGGCGGCGAGCTCTCGCGCCCGGCCCTGGTTCGAGCCATGGTCCGGGGCGAGAGGGAGTGGGAGGCAGTCACCTCCTTCTGCGAAGCAGTCATGCTAGCGAAGGAGGTGGCGGGACGGCTGAGGGAGAGGGCCTCACGTCCCAGCCCCCGCGGGAGACGCCCCGGGCGTCGGGAGCCGCGAGACGACTCCCGGCCACCGTAGGCGCGGGCCTGCGGGCGGAGAGTAATGGGTAACTCTCCGTCCGATCAGGACCAGGCCCGTGCCGGACGGCGCGTACATGTTCCACGCGCGCTTCAAAGAGATGTCAGCATAAGGAAGGGGCCCGAAAGGGCCGAAGCCTGCCGGGGCAGCGGGATTGTCCGAAAGGGTTACCGCTACCCCGGAACACAAAGGGCTAAGGAAGGAACACGGGTGGGTTTTAGTCAGTAAGAGTCTGACACTCCCTTCTGCTCCACCCAGAGCGGGAGGGGTCATTGGATGATTTCCCATCCACAAAAAAAAAAAAAAAAGGTAGGCAGGCCCCACGAGGCTAACTGATGACCTGGTGAAGGTCGCTGAAATCCGCTTACTGAGAGAAGCATAGAATCTGTAGTGAAGCGTTGTTTAGGGGATGTCTGTGTCCAACAAGACTTCTTCTGACTAAATGATTCATCATCTCATCTGCCTAGCCTTTTCCCAACTATGTTGGGGTCGGCTTCTAGTCTAACCAGATGCAGCGGGAAGCCGACCCCAACATAATTGTGAAAAAGGCTAGACAGATGATGAGGTGATCACTGGCAACACGCATTGGTCAAAGACTTTCATCTTGAGACACTGCGGTATGTGGGTTGAGAGATATTGCGTAGCTTCCCGAACGCTGCTCAGCCGTGTCGGATTTGACAATTGACCTCTTTCTCAAATTGGATCTACCTAATAGTCGGTTTCTTTGTATCCCAATGGAGTTAGAGTTGTTTAATAATAAAGTAAGTAATTCAATTATTTAATTAACTAAAACGTGAGAACTCAATGCTTCTTCATGCGCAACGGACGCGTCGTTAGCTGCTCCAATCTCAATTTCAATTCCGCTTCCGAATTATTTGGCCAAGAGTTACACATTGTCTGTTGGTTATTACCTATGTGATGTAATTTCAGTGACACAGCGTGTCGTATAATAAAAGGTATTAGCTTATTACTGCATGTGAAAGTCATTCTTCTCGTGCAAATAATAAAAACGGAGAAATAAACAAAGAAGTTTCTGTTTTTTTTTATAGATTTCTAAGTTGTCGACATAGCTCACAGAATAAGCAAGCTGAAGTGGCAATTGGCCGGCCAAATAAAGGTCATCACTCATTATAACCGCACCACTCCAGCGCAGTATCCGCCCGTCACCGCCTCGCAAAATTTCGCCTGCTTGTTGCCAACGCCCCGTCAGCGACGCTGCGCGCGAGCTGTCCAATATACTGTGTCGCCAACGAAAAATTTACTTTAATACATTTTATTTAAAATCTTAATTTCAATGACAAGCTGTGTCGGATTGGTGCTGTTATAGTGAGCTTTCGGCGTCTTTCTGTGTTTTTTTGGCGTCGAATTAATAATCTTTGGGCTAGACGCGTACTTGAGTGGAGACCGAGAATCGGTAAGCGTCGCTCAGGCTAGGTGGAGCGACAATCTTCTCAGGGTGGCTGGTAGCAGCTGGATGAGAATTACCGGAGAGCTGAATAGAGGCCTTATGTCCAGCAGTGGATTGCTATAGGCTGATGATGAAATTTCAAAAAAAGATCACCATCATCATTATCACCTTCGTCCTCCATCCGTCACACCTACCATTATATTTGGAGTCTGCGTGACATAAGGCCATACGAGTTTATTCTCTATTTGACGTCAGTTCAGTAGGTATTCGCTTTCAGATACATTAAAGATTAAGTAATGCGGATTTAATCAGAATTTAAAAAAAAAAATGATCATAAATAACTAACTAATTTTATTAATGAATAAAAATTAAAACATAATATCCTAATTTACTAGACTGCTTCGTTGGCCTAGTGGTCGCAAGCGCTACTGTTGAGTATGAGGTCCTGGGTTCGATTCCCAGATCGGGCAAAGTGTTATTAGGTTTTTTCATGAGGGATTCCCAGTTACAGCTTGGAGTCTCGATTTGTGCGCGGTTGATGGCAATGGGGTGGCTCCCATTATATGGGATATAAACATAAGTGATAACTAAGTGGGTGTACTATGCGAGAGCTAAATAATAACAGCCGCACAGGTCGATTGATCAGGTTAAACTACGCTTGCCGCGGTTGGTCAGTGGATGGGTGACCATCTTTACATACCGAGACCCCTCCGTGCCTCGGAAAACATGTTAAGCCGTTGGTCCCGGCTGTAATTCATGGATCTTTGACAGTCGTTACGGGTAGTCAGAAGTCCAAAAGTCTGACAACCAGTCTTACCAAGGGGTTACCCAGTAACTGGGTTGTGGAGGTCAGATAGGCAGTCGCTCCATGTATAATACTGAAACTAATATAGACTGGAAGCCGACCCCAACATAGTTGGGAAAAGGCTAGGCAGATGGGATGTGGGTGTACACACGGCTACACATCAAGCTATACATTTCCAGTATAAGCTGATCTCACATTGTATAGGATTACCGTACGATGCGAGACCAGCGTAAACTGGTTTTGTATAGCTTGATGTGTAGCCGTGTGTACTATGTGTGCAGATTCACCTCCGCCTAACCCTTTGGGGAAAAACAGGCGTGATGTTGTCTTACGTGTGAAGCCCCCCAGCTAGATGGACCGACGACCTTAAGGGCCGGTGGTTTCAAAAGTACTTCAAATATAATAACGAGTACGTAGATAACCGTAATTATTTGACGTACGTCAAGGTCAGAATTTTGTAATTGTAATTTGAAACAACGCTTTTTTGGTTTGACGATAGTTAGCGCCATTTTTGATCGTATACGCGTGCGTCAAGTGAACGTGAAACTACCCGACCTAAGAAAGTAGCTGGGTCAAATTGGATACGGAAGGCGGAGGACAGGGTTTTTTTTATGGATCATCATGAATCATCAAATGACTCCTCCCGCTCTGGGTGGAGCAGAAGGGAGTGTCAGACTCTTATTGACTAAAACCCACCCGTGTTCCTTCCTTAGCCCTTATGTTCCGGGGTAGCGGTAACCCTTTCGGACCTCCGTAGCCTGCCGGAGCAGCGGGAAGCTTATTATTATTCCTCAGCCCTTCTTTATTGCTGACATCTGTTTGAGGCGCGCGTGGAACACGTACGCGCCGTCCGGCACGGGCCTGGTCCTGATTGGACGGAGAGTTACCCATAACTCTCCGTCCGCAGGCCTGCGCCTACGGTGGCCGGGAGTAATCACACGGCTCCCGACGCCCGGAGCGTCTCCCGCGGTGGAAGGACAGGGTGTTGTGGGAAGTACATGTCCATCAGTGGATTGCGATAGGCTATTTTGATTGATCCTAACTTAACTAAAACTTTTAACAAAACTAAAATATGGCGTTGAAAAATTGTTGATCATCGCTGTCGCCTGATAATATATCCAAGAGACTAGCGGTATTGCCACGTGGTATGGTAATGCTTAGGTAAAATAAAAGCCCTTAGGTCACGGTAGTGTCAGCCAGCCTCTTAAAAGTTAGATTTCCTAAAAGATACCATGAGCACTCGGACCTCACGGCCCGAGGGTTTCAACCCCAAACGACTCGAAGATATAAGCACCGATAAGCCGCCATTTGAGGTTTTCCATAGCCGCAGCAGAAACGCCAGCACAGCACGCCAAGCCAGGAAGATGGTATGGAACAAGAATGTCGACACACGTTACGTCCCACATTAAAGACCTACCCACCTTTCATGGAAAGAAATAAGATACCTGCTTACATTAAGAAATTTAATCTACCTTCTAAAGCGGACCCTAGACGATCATGCGGCTTGACATGCGTTACGTGCTGTCACGTATGCATGACCGTTTAAGAGTCTATACCTCAAATGCCTTAGCATGATCCTCCGTTATGTCGAAAATACTGCAGAATTAATTTTGAAATAAATATATGGTAACGTAGATGTTTGACGAAAACACGATTCCATAAAATTTTCTCAAAATCCAACTTTACCTCCAAACCGAACAATAAACCGCTGGCATTCAAAAAATACTTCAAATTAGATCATGAAACTTTGTATACTAACTGAACTAACCTCATGGTGGTGTAAAAACATAAGACCGGCTTCATAGCCGGTCTTATGTTTTTTATTTTTTTTAATTACCATTATTTTCACCGTAAACGGCAAATACCTAAACTATTGGCCCTGCCTGTCGCCCAGCACCGCACTCTGTCTCGCTCTCACTCAGTCCGCGAGCAGTATCGTGCGAGTGATATAAAGAGTGAATTTTAGGTGAGGTTGTATCTTAATTGTATTTATTGATGCAAATTACATGCGTAAACTACTGCATGCAGCATGATAATTCACGTAACTAACGAATTTCATGCCGCATGATCGTCTAGGGTCCGCTTAATAACTTAACCAAATTTGTAATTACAGCATGTTGACATTCCAGAACTTGATCAACCTACTAATTAATTAATTAGCCACTAATTTCGACATCCAGAGAAGTAATTTAAGTTTCTAATTTGTTATCCAAGTTTTAAAATTAAAACAGCTTGGTTAAAAATAGCCTCAATATAATTTGAATATTCTAATTTTAGTTGAACGAGTGACTTAAAATCTTGTTTTATCTTTTTTTGAATGTCGATTACGTTATGTTGACTTTAGTTAGGTTAGTTAGGTAAGCATTCGGTAGTAAAAGGTGTTTATTTGATGTAATATCACGTAATATCTGCTCTTATTCTTGTGTGAGTTATTAAAGTTATACCGGAACACATAGAACGTGGAGCCAAAAGGTGCTGGAGTAGCAACCGCGTACAGTAAGACGCAGCGTTCGAAGGCCTCCCACAAGGTAGGGATGTGAAAAAATAATCGATTATACAAAAAAAACGTTTTTTTTCTCATAAAAATCGATTTTTATAGCATAAAAATCGATTTTAACACCAAAAAAATCGATTTTTTGTAAAATCGATTATTTTTTCACATCCCTACGACAAGGTGGACCGATGACCTTATGAAGGCCGCAGGAATCCGCTGGATGCGAGAAGCACAGATTCGGTCGAAGTGGAGGTGCTTGGGGAGCGGGCTATGTCCAGCAGTGGACGTCTTTCGGCTGAAATGATGATGAAACACACCATTTGATTGCTGCTAATTGAGGACAGAAAGAGGTGCCTATGGCACGAGGTCGTAGAGTAACCATAACGATTTTATAAATTTGAAAATACTCGTTTAGGATGGAGTAAAATTATGCATAAGCAGGGTCAAATTAAAAATAACTAGCGAAACTCCGCAGACCTGATGCGTATCGACATTTTTTAACATAATAAAACATAAAATAAATTAATTTGAGTAGTTTTTTTCGGGTCATCACCCGGAAGTTGTGTGTAATCACTTGAAATATCAGTTTAGAATATTACTATTTTTTGTATAAGCTTCACAGACAGACGTGATGTGTATCGATATCTAAATATGATACAACAAAAAAAATGATGCTACACGTAAAAACAATACTTACCAGCGGTTGTTGACCCCAAAAATTTTTTTTTTATTTCGACGTGCTTACATATCGATACCCATCACGTTTGCGGAGTTTCGCTAGCTATATTAATTTGACCCTGTATGATGTTCTGTGAGAGAAAGTATGCAAGGGAGTACACTGTTCCATGTTAGTTTTAAATTAAATTATATAATACTTGTCAACGTAATACCTAATTAATTTATCTATGTAAAATAATGTAATTAGGGTTCGACCGTTTTAATTAACTATAAATAAATAAATGATACCTACTTATTTAATTTTAAGACTTTATTTTTATATATGGGTGATTCTAAATTATGCTTGTCACCTTAAACCAAAATGCTATAGGATAGTCTGTTGTATTTTCGATTGATATGTTACGTTTTCTTTACGCGATCTTTCTGGAGCTATGATGAGACTGTCATCTTATCAAAGAGCTGAGTAGGTACCCATCTGCCACAAATGCTGAATGCCCGCAGTTTTGAGGTATTTTAACCGGTGTTTATCTTTTATATAGTGACACAGGTTCAAAATCCTAACACATTACCTTTCTAAACACTGAAGAGGTTTATTTATAAACGTTGCTTTAGACTAAAAGACATTTAAACGTCAAAAATGTATGGTTAAACAGACGCTAATCATTTCTTAACTTTAAACAAATAATATCAGTATCTTACTTCAGTGTGGGAAAGAGATGGAGCAATACAGGACATGTAGCTCCATCTCTTTCCCACACTGGAGTAAGATTAAAATAATACTGCTAAAGAGGTGGAGGTAGGCCCCCTGAAGGCTTAAAAACATGGGTATGATTTAGTAATAAAACAAACTATGCTCCACTTCCTATTCTCCCTTCTGTGTCCCAAAACGTGTAGTCAAGTTATGTAGGTACCACAACCTTTATCAGGCTGATCTCAGTAAAACAAAATGTTATTTAGTTATTTTAATGTTAATAAGATATTTTAAATTTTATTGTTAATTTGTATCCTAGATTATGATATTTTTTAATTCTTGCTATGCCCTACAGGGTCCATAATTGTACCTTAGCTTTAAGCCATTGTTACACCTATACTACATTATGGAATTCAAATAAATATATGAATATGAAACGTGTAGTCAAAGTGACCTCTGCGCTACCACCGACGACGCTGTGGAAGTGGCGAAGTTTTGGGCCAGCAATATCTGAAAAAGTCATACGAAGAAGAAATAAAAAAAAAAACATAAACAGTTCCCAATAAAGATTAGGGTATCACCATCTGGCATAGGAACTACTACACAATAGATTTATGTTAGAGAAATCGAATGCAAAAACAAGATACGGGCAATCTTGGATTCAAACAGATATCAAATCTATTTCTTGCTCAGTACCTAAATCTCTCGCTATGTCCATCAAGATTTACGGCTACCTAACATCAGTTAAGAGCGGTGTGTAAACGCCCCTTTGATACTAACATTCACTTATGTAATCCTGGTAGACGATTTATTAATTCCAATTAGGTACTATTTGGTTGTAAATTAATAAAGGTGATTATTGTAGAATGTAATTTGTAGTAATTTTTGACTGTAAGTAATTTTTCTTTATTATTTTATTTCGAGGTGATTTTTTAATCGACAAATAATTTTTAGGTATTCGTGGAAAAAAATTTACGTCTGACAGATCTTGTATGGAAGTACTGCAAAAAAAATCAAAATTATTTCTCGGATAAAATTATCAGGCGTTGGATAAAAACTTTGCGTCAGCATATACAACGTGTAATGTTAAATGCGCAAAACCTCATACACCCCAATTAGAGCATTGAGCTAAAAGAATAATAATGAAGAAAAAAAAAATTTTTGTAAAGCTATTTTATTAAGAAAATCGTGTTGATCCTAGCATTGCTTTATGCATCCAAAATTGAGTCTTATAGCCTTAAGATAACACTTAATTTTCTTTGGCTCAATCGGCAGATAGTATGGCAAAATACATAATTTTTGCTAAAACAACGTATATTAAAAGTTACTGAAATCGATTCAGTAGTCAATTATGAACAAACTATTTTCAGGTTTTGCGCATTTAACGTTTCACGTTGTATACTTACTTAGGTAATAAAAACTCACACAACTATAAAAAAAACCGTTAGAAGCAATTAAATTGGAACACTGAGCATACGTTGCACTAACGCAAAAATATCGCGGCGGGATTTTATGCACTGGATTTTCAACTCTCGGTGTTGAACCGAGCATTGAGAATCCAACGGATTGCATCCCAGCGCCTCGAAAAAGTAGTTAGATTTTCAACCCTCGGCGCTAAGCAGTGCGTTGAAAATCCAGTGACCGAAAAATAATCGTCGCGGGAAAAAATCGCCTGTGCAGACTTGGAAGATGCTGCTGTTTAACAGCAGGAAGACTTCTCAGTCGCTTTCAACCCCAAATGTGGAAGAGATTCTTAGTTTTCAACAGCTGTGTAAAAAGCCCTGAATTACTTACCTATTAGGTAATTCCCGAAAACGGCTATAGGCATTATGGAGTTGGTTTTGCGTTTTAATATTATGCTTTTTAATGACGAAATCCTCAAAAGAGTTTCTGGTCTAATCCTCGTTTTCACTAACGCAAAGCGACCTAAAAGTAAGCAAATATTATTGCACGTCGGATTTTAAAGTTTCGGCGCTAAACTTAGCGTTACAAATTCAACAGTGCGCTATAAATACCATAGAGTAGACTCATTTTTTGTCATTAAATAGGCGTAAACAGAAACCTATAGTTAATGAATCAGTCACGGTGAATCAATTATTTTGTGTAACGAAGTCATGCTTGTACCGTTAAAAATCAATGTTTGAAATCATAAAAATAAAAGTTTCCGAGGTATTATTTAGAATCTTTTCCTTTTTGAGATCTGGTAAAATGCAGAATAAGTAGGCCATCTGATCATTAATTTGCAATTTAACAATGGTGGAATGCAGCTGCAGCGTGAAGGTTGGCCTAAGTTGTATTGGTTTAATATAATATACTTAATTAGAATTTCTTTTCCAATAATTCTTGCATGCCACCTGGCGACCTTAGATAATTTGAAACAAATACTTTGAACACAGTGCCATCTAGTACTGTTCAATTGAACTATTATGCTGCGTAATGCGTTCGTGTGCTAGTGGTGTTAATAGTCTATATACATATTTAAAGATGGCGCTGTTATTGGTAATATTTTGTTGTAAATCCATGTTCTAAAATTATAACTCCACTATAAAATGGTGTGAAAGGAATAGAATCTGATTACATGCTTAGATTTATGAAATTATTTTTTAAAATAGGCAATTTTTTAGGAAACCCTTGCGGAAGTTTAGAAGACTAACTACAACTTGTCGTTTCTGACACGATTCTGCGGTTTTGTAATAGATGGCGCTGATAGAAACATTTTCTTCTAAATTTCTATAACTGAAATTACAGTGACAGGAAGTTTAACATCGTCAAGATTATACACAAAAGTGGATTAAAATTACGTATGCTAACTCAATAATTACCCAAGTAAACTTAGTAAAATTTGTTTTTTTTTATATGAACACGCTACTTTTTATCACTCTCTATGAAAAAATAAGTAAGTGCAACTTATGAATAAGAATAGTAAAATTTACTTACATACAATTAAGTGTAAGCAATTACGAACGAAGGGAGAATGCTTTTCGCGCGTTTTTTATGTTTTCACATTTTTTTATTTGGATCGCGCGCGTTTTACTTTATCATAATTAGAGTCTGTTACTTGTTCATAAAATGTTTGTGATTGTTCTCTTGGAGATTGGAATTTTTACTAACAATATCGACATTCCAAATTCAAATCACTTTTAGTCCCTAGGGGTTAAAGAGCTATTTTAGTCCCTGTTTACGAAGAACTCACTACAATAGCCCTTTTTGAATAGATGTGAAAAAAAATATTATTCTACGATGCAGATGTAAATCTACAAGCATAATTTATTCCTTTCAATTTTGAACACATTCTTACCAACAGCACTGCAACAAAAACAAACAAATTCTCCACTCGGAATGCTAGTAATTATCAAAGTTTTGCAGCTTACCGAGCTCACCCGAGTATCCACGAGTATTTCCGAGCGGCGACGGTTGAATAATTAAATAAGTTTAGAAGTGAGAGCATGTATGTATGTAGATAAATGTGGACTGAAGACTCTTGGGATTGAAGGGTAGTCGCTACAAAGATTACAAGTACCTTAACTTCGTGGTAAAAGGTTGATGTGGGTCGCTTTAATTATGAGGGTTATAGATATTTTATATCTAAGTTTGACCGATGTCCACCGGCATCAGAGTATCTTCTTCTTCCGAAAACGGTTTCACAATTTTGAGGATAGTGACTCGTTCTAACTAGGTACATGCCGAACATGGCATGCCAATAAGTCCTATTATTATACCGTTGGCAAGCGTAGAAAAACTCTTTTTTTTTTTCGCCTTCCGCATCCAGTTCTTTCTAGCCACCTTCTATAGGTCCTTCGTCCATCTAGCTGGGGAGCGTCTCACACTATCCTTGCCGATACGCGGTCTCCACTCTAGGACTCGTCTGCTCCACCGGCCATCGGTCCTTCAACAAACATGGCCAGCCCACTGCCACTCCAGTTTGCTTACTCTTCAAGCTATGTCGGTAACTCCGGGGTATCAGCGGTTGGTCGACTCTTCACGTGACCAGAGGAGTGACTATTTTTAGACCAAAGTATTGCTATCCAACGTGGTAATACTGCCAACCTTTTGGGCTCTTATCCCATTGACAGCAATGCGGACGAATTTTTTGATGCCCAATGAGCTTTTCCCTTTTTCTTTTATGTGTAAATACTTCTATGTAATCCTATAGGAAGTTTTAGTGAACAGTAACTTTTTATGTCTAGGGCATTGACTCCAACCTGGAACTCCCCGGTTTCTTTAAAAGACATATTAATGTAATCGGTGGCCTAGTCTCATAACAAGAAGTGACTGACAGATGGTATTTCGGCTGAGCCAGCATCATAGAATAAACATGAGATTTGACAGTGTTCGTCGACCCCACCTGCCGCGATGCTTCTAGAAAATGACGATTTACAAACAAAATCACCAATGAGCAGCCAGAATGTCACAGCACTAGTATTTCATTGGTGGTCCGTCCATGACGCAACGAATCACATAACGCTTTAGTTTTATCGCGTTTGCAAAATGCATGACAGTTTCACAAGTTAAAATAAACATAACGGGCGTAATTTATCCCTATTTCGTATACACGCGGGACGCTATAGGTTCGTTACTTACGATCAAATCATCATCACCGCCACACTGTTCAGCGACCTATAATAATACTTAGACATTAATCGTACTATCCAATTAAAATAAGAGTGCCAGGTCTACAAAAAAAACTAAATTGATTAAAAAAAAGATGAGCGAATCATTAATCCCTTTAACTTTTCTAAGCTGATCAAATACAGAATTCGCCACACATATTTTGAACATGACCTTTACACTCAAAATTTTACTAGATAAGAAACGACCTAGGTATTTATTTGATAAGTTACTTCCTTATTTAATAAGTAGGTCGTTTCATATCTACAACCAGCTTCTGCCCGCGGCTACGCCCGCGTTAATGTAGGAATATATCCCACGTGAACTACCGGTATTAAAACTATCTTATGTATTAATCAAGGTTAAAAAGACAAAAATTCTACGTTACTACTTTACTATATGTACAGTCATCAAAAGAGATACATAAGTATGCAGCCTATTGATTCTGTAAAAATCTCACCGTGATAATATAGGTGAAGTGAGCTCATTTCGAGCTCACGCCACCTTAGTTTTCGCACTGAGATTTTTACAGAACAGACCAGCTGATGTCCTCCGGTCCATTTGTTTTACCACAACATCGCCGGTATCTTCGCAACCATAAACGCAGCGTTTTTCTTTGTATAGAAAATAATTGAATTCAAATTAATAATTGCTTGCAAAACAGCGTAATTAACATTTGATTTTCAATTTTAATGTTTAGAAAAAAGAGATCATTTCACAGGTGACTGAAAATTTGTGTGGAAATCGGTTGTCATGGTATGGATGGGCATGTGATGCGCAGGAATGAGGAAAATGTCGTGAAAGTTTTGAGTATGATTGTCGATGGCTAAAAATGTAGGGGGAAGACCAAAGAAAAGATGGATGGACAGTGTGCTAGTGAACATGGCTAGAAAGCGGGTGACTACCGAGATGACGACTAACAGAGAAGTGTGGAAGAAACAGTTATGTTTGTTTCATTGGGATAAGAGCAGGAGAGTAATAATGAGAGATCATTTTATAGTTTTATAATAAGTACATAAGGAGAAACATAGCTATTTACGGAACAGGTCTTAATTCTTCTAACGGTAACTTTATCTAATACCTAATTAGACAGAGACCGAATAAAAAAGTAGTTCGAGCGAAAGTAGATGACAAATTCGTCACAATTTCAACAAGCTCGTTGGCTGGTTTGTCAGAACAGTCAGTATTGGTGTGGCGACGTTAGACGATGCAGTGATACTATATGACAGTCGTAACTCGTAACAAGCTCAATGTTGTAGCAATGCAACTTTTAAAAACGTGACGGGTCATTCATTAGTGACGCTGTCTGTACTCAGTGACATCTCAAATTATAATATAATGAAAGTGACCTAGAGATAAAAATAGTACGATCCACAGTGCTATTCTGTAAAAATCTCACAGTGAAAACTAAGGTGAAGTGAGCTGTCATTCCACCTGATGTTAGGTATTGCCTCCATTGATAGCTCACTTCACGCTCACTTCACCTACGTTATCACGGTGAGATTTTTACAGAATCGATAGGCTGTGTAGAACACAACAAGGGGAATTAAAAGCAAGTCGTTCATTCTATGGATTTTATTTACAAAAAATATAACTAATATTTACAATTATGTACAATCTATATACAATACAAAATAGTTTGGCGTATTCGAACCTAAAAGTTAAGTAGAACTGTAGAAATAAATAATACAGAAAGGAACACACAATCATGTTACCAACATATAATACAATGAACATAAATGCAGAAAAGGGGTGTCTAATGTGGACACCCCTGCGACAGCGCTGGAAATTATCAATACCACTAAATATAATGGATCGTTCAACTATAGTGAAGAAAGTCTTTTAACTCTACTTAAAAGTCGTGTTCAATTTTAGCTTCTAATCCAAGTTGGGGCTTGTCATGTCCGAAGGTCTTCTCCACGATACCTCCAGCAACAAATTTGGTGTTCTTGTCGACTTTCCATACTCCATCACCGGTAAGTGTCATCTGAAATATGGAAAATATTGCTTAAGTTATTGCTTTAGTATTGGAGTGAGCGCTTTCTTTGACAGCAGCTTGAGTGAACAATAAGTCAACTTTAGAATCTGTTCCAAAGAACAGTCAGCCATTTTAAAATGTTACAAATCGAGTTTTAACAAAATGTTGATTCTCCATGGGTCTCTTCCAGCCTTAGGCCAGATGAAAATTGACAGAATTTAACTAATTAGAAGACTTTGTTCTTCCAAGTGCTTCTGGCTGGAATCTCTCTGAGAGATCGAATCCGCAACGAGGTGATCCGGCAAAGCACCAAAGTTGTCGACATAGCTCACAGAATAAGCAAGCTGAAGTGGCAATGGGGCGGCCATATTATCCGTAGAACCGATGACGGTTGGGCTAGACGTGTTCTTGAGTGGAGACCGCGAATCGGTAAACGTAAGGTGGGACGCCCTTAGGATAGGTGGAGCTACGATCTTCGCAAGATGGCTGTTAGCAGCTAGATGAGAGTTGCCGAAAATCAACTTGAATGGCGTGCAATAGGAGAGACCTATGTCCAGCAGTGGACTGCTATAGGCTGATGATCATGGCTGGTTTTGAAGTCTTTCGTATAGTTATCTAGACGCTCGGCAGGTAGACAGTAATCTACAGTAATGTTTAAGTTCGTTTATCAAAAAATAATACTTACACCACTACTCTTTCCGAGTTCCTTATGCAGATCGATGGCAGCTCTTACGTTGTCGTTTGCATTGTTCCACTTGAATTTGCTGCCTAGGACACTGCTATCACCATCAGCACCAAGCGTTCTCTGTCCGTACGCTTGTCCCTCGAGATGACCTCGACGGTCGTTGAAGAAGTCAGCCTTATAACCGCCTCGACCCTGTGGAAATAGATTTTGATTGGAAATATGGCACCAATGTGACGATAAACCACCGAAATGAAATCACTCTGGTGATTATGAAGAGTCTGTTATAGACGTGATTCTTTCGTTGTGAAAAAGGGCTATACAATTCGTTGTTTAGTTTTCTCTCACTATATCGCTTTGAAATAATTATGGTTTTATCACGACATGTTACAACCACAGCAAATCAAAATATTTAGATAAGTTTTCTTATGGTAATTATTTCTACTATTAGCAATTACGATGCTAGAGTATGATCTTTCGCGAGATGAAGATTGATGAGCTTCTCAAAAATGTCGGCCCTACAAAACAAAATAATACAATATTTCTTAGGAAGGCATTTACAAAATGGCCGAAAAAGATATATGTGTCCGTCTGCTCAAACAAAAACGGCACTCCTACTATGTTCGTTGGTTGTGAGCCCTTTGAGAATCATTGCTTGTCATCGGGTGAAAAGTTCCCTGTTTACCTTTGAGAAATAGATAGTAAAGTTACTTACAAATAACCCAGCATCACTGGCACCCAAACCGCCAAAGACTTTGCCTCCACCAGCGTTACGCTCAAAATGCAAGTCTTTTAACCACCTACTTTCATCCAATTCTGGTAGTCTGTAATGGGCGTATGAGCAAGCCACGAGAGCAGCGAAACACAATAGAACGGTAGACTGCATCTTAAACTGAAATATAGAAAACAGTTAATTAAAAAAAAAGGTCTTATGCTAGTTTAAGTACTAGTAGCTAAGTCCTAGGCTGACACCATTGAATGAATGTGAATTTTAGTTAGTCATAATAATTCCATAAACAAGAAGTTGACAGCTTCGGGGTTCCTTGTTGTTCAGGGTCCAAGTGTGACTGCTTTCTGGGTTTGATCTCCTAATCCGGAGATCGGAGCAAAATTTGATTAAGTTCTTCCATCAGAAATTATCAATAGCAACCCGAAGCTTCGGTACATGGTGCTGGATGCATAGGTCCAAACCACCACCACTGCCATAATTTTTTATAGACTTTAAACACCCTTGACTTCAGAGAATACAGGGATGAGATGGTATTACATCTCCATTAGAGCATAATATATCCCATAATACTCTTATATGATGTATAAGTAATAATATATACCTTATTAAAACTATGACTTCTTCTCTCTACAAGGAACTGTTGTAAACTGTGCCTGCTCAACCCCCGAACCGATCATTTATCCTAGCTTCAGTATCTGAGGTGAAATCCCTGGACCGAGAGGAACGGGGACTTATTTGAGATCGAGAGAGTCATAGAGTTCATGTTATTCTTAACTAACCAATTAAATTTTGTAATAGGATAGGTAATTATACGGCAGTGTGTGACCGTGTGTATGTATCGTAGTACGGAGATAAGATTGACTTGTAATAAATAACAAATTGGCACGCGTGTCGCATACGACATAGAGATAGTGAAATGTTGGAACAATCGCATTTCACCAGTTAATTTTATTTTTACTAGCCCTGTGAAATTATGGTTGTGCATTGGTGATTGTTTTGCGAAGCGTCGCGGTGGATGAGCTAACACCTGGCTTTCAAATAACTAACACTATCAAATCTCATACTACCTAATTGATGTGATGGCTTAACCGAAATTACCACAGTAAATCATCTTTTGATATGAGATCACACTGATTACATTTCAAACAGCAACCTAGACATGGTTGGGTACGACATACTTTATTACACCTTAATTACTTTTGTAATTAATAAGGCCTCCATGAACGTCAAAAGCTTATAATAATAAAAACAATTTTTTTTTTCGTAAAAAAAAATCACTTTTTAGTTGTACCATAACCACACAAATTTAATTAATACTAGTGCATTGAGGAATTGAAGACACTGACTAGAAGAATCATCAAAATTCGCATAGAAATGCAGCACATTTATGCATGTAACTTTGTGCATAAGAATAATAAAATTACTCAAACCTTCCTGAAAGTATGTAGATCAAATTTATGAAAGAATTATCAAATTGGTTTATTTGTTTTTGAGAAAATCGCGGGCATACAAATATACATATATGTATACAAACATACATATGGGTCGAATACAGAACTTTCTTTTTTGAAGTCGGTTAAAATCAATAGCCGCATGTATGAAATCTCATCATTTGAAATCGGCTCAACCAATTTGGCTGATTTTTTGTGTTTGTAATTGTCACGATAAGTTATGTATGAAATATATTTGTTTTTGGGTTAAAGATCTTTCACCGAAAAAGTCGGCATTTCGGGAGATATAAAATTCAGCCGGGCGACACCGAGCACGCAGGGTATAGCAGTGAACAGAATAATCTATTCTATTCTAGTGCAGAAGGCCAATTCTCGTAATTTAAAACGTTCAAAATATAGTCGCAGTCTCATCTCGGCGACAAAATAATGTCATAATGTAGGGAAATTTGAAGTATTTTTGACAGATTGAGACTGAGATCAGACTGTGAACGTTCTTAAAAATTACGAGAATTGCCCCTCAGATTGTGAACGTTCTTAAAAACTGCCCCGCAGTTGTGGGCCAGTAGTAACGACCGTGACTTACGAGTTGTAGGTCGTAGGTTCGAAGCCAGACAGGCGCTTTACTTTGTGTTAATTCTTTCATCACCACTTTAAGTACTCAAAACGGTGAAGGAAAACATCGTGAAGAAACCGGCATGTCCTAAAACCAAAAATTTGAAGACCGCCGTGACTCGTGGAAATCAACCCATACTGGGGAGCTATTCTCTAAGGATACAGCCTTGCGGACAGCGCTGTCGCAACTGTCGAACCCACCGCGACAGCGCTGCGACAGCGCTGCCCGCAAGGCTGTATCCTTAGAGAATAGCATGGCTGGGCTCGCGTGGTGGATCACGGCCCACTCCCTCTCACCGAGAGGACGCCTGTGTCCCAACAGTGGGAACATTATAATACTGTACAGCACGAATAGCTAGTTAGTAATAAAAACATGAGCAAACCATTCTTTACTTCGAACGTTCTCAAGCTGATCAAATACAGAATTCGCCGCACATTTGAACGTGACCTTCACAGTCATTATTTATGTTAGTAAGTACTTCGTTTCGTATCTATAATATTAATTACATAGTTACTTAAATAAGTAAGCACTTCTGCTGATCATGAGGTCTTGGTTTCGATTACCGAGTGCTGGGTTTATCCATCTAAAAGGAGAATGCCGTCAAATATATGGCGCACTAGCTGCGCCCCGCGGTTTCACCCGCGTAAGTTTTGATCCCGTGGGAATATCGGGATAAAAAGTATCCTATGTATTATTCTGATGTATAAACTATATTACTGTAAAGTTTCATCAAAATCCGTTCAGTAGTTTTTGCGTGAAAGAGTAAGAAACATCCATCCTCACAAACTTTCGCATTTATAATATTAGTAGGATATGACACGCTCCCTCGCAAGTTGGTACGGTCTCGCGGCATTCTCCTTTCTCAATAGCCCGGAGTCTGGATTTGTGCTCGGTTAATGGTTCGCCCCCTATTTCAAGGGATTTAAACATGGCGGGCGAAATGTAGTTGTAGGTACAGTCAACAGCAAAAGTAGATGATGAAAAACAGAAATTCAATACTAATGAACGGAGTTCGCGTCAGAACTGTGTGGCGTCGAAGTGTCATTATGTGATTGTAAATTGTACCAAACATTTACTACTTCGACGCCACACAGTTCTGACGCGAACTCCATTCATTAATTAGTATTGAATTTCTGATTTTCATCATCTACTTTTGCTGTTGCTGTACACAGTGGCCTAGTTTGTCCTAAAGGGGCCCTATATCAAATTTTTTGGGGCCCTTTTCACGGTTCGTATTTTTTTTTGGAAGTCGTCTGAGAAGAACGTTTGTTTCTGTAGGACTCCTACCGAAAACTTCACTGTTCTTTCCAGTACCATGAGTCGGGGGCCCAGCAGATACTAGTAAACTCGCCAATTTAGATTTTTAAAAATATTTTTCTGATAAATATATAACTTGGCCTATTACCCGATCCCGGCTTGACGTAAACTTCTGGGACACCCTGTATTATATAATTATAGATCCACTTACAGGCCTCTTAATGAACAATAAGAATTTTAGGTTCTCGATCTTATTTTACAAATTCTTGCTTACACACACGTCGGCGTCGCATCGGGGGCCCCTGTAGCTCGGGGGCCCCGTATAATTGATACAGCTGAGACGGCGGTAGCTGCGCCCCTGTATCTACACCTCAGCCTAACCTTTCAGGGAATTACAGACGTGTTGTTATGTTATTAATATTATTACTTAAAGAATTTAAGATAACCGGGACTCCACTTATCTTAAAACACACATTAGTTCACACTCGTATTCTGATGATGTCACGCGTCAGAATTTCCTTATGCGCAAGAAGTGCGGTGTTCTTTTATTTTTGCTAATCAACAGAGTAGGTTACATACCTACATGCTTAGTGATGGCATACAGGTTTCTTTTTACCGACTTCAAAAAAAGAAGGTTATCAATTCGACACGTACCTATGTATGTAATATTATTGGCACCGCAATATATACACTTAAGACAATCTATTAAGACTTCCAAACAAATAAACAAAATTTTATAGATGTATACATGTATGTATGTATGTTTGTCCACGCATTTCTCCGCAACTATTAATCGGACTGTGACTGTTATTTTTTTATTGGCTTACGTTTACTTCAATTTAGGGAACAGTGCAAGTGTCATCAAAATCGGTTTAGTAGTTTTCAAGATATGGACTGATACTTGTAAGTGTGACGGCCTGTCTTATTGATACAAGCTATTCGTGTGGTGTCAAAGGGAAAACATCTCAAAACCTACCAAACTAACCAAGGTTTTGAGATGTTTGTTTGATTTTGTTTGTTTTGAGTCGGTGGCAAATAACATTTAGAGGTCGCTTATAAATGAAAGACGAATGAATCAGAATGAATATTTATTGTTTTTTTTTTTTTTTTTTGGAAATGGCATCTCGCAGTTCAACCTGTAGGAGGTTGTCGACTGCTTAACCGGACTTTCCTGTGGATGCCTTGAAGTTAAGGCCTCCAGCCAGGGCTTAAAAACTAACTAAAAACTAAGCGACTCACGCTAAGGGCACCCCCCGTGGGGTTCGGACCTCGGCTTAGGGCGTCGCTGGAAGAGGGCAGCAAGGGACAGGCTGGATCGGTATTATTAAGGGACGAATTTAAAACTACAGGCTCAGCGGCGCGGGCTGGCTCGAGCAAGGGTCGGGGTGGACTGGGTACGGGGCGTCGCGACGGGCCTCGACGGCGAGGACGATAGGACGGCTGTCTGGGCTTGTACTTGTTTAAAGTACTTGTTTTCTTGCTACTCTCCTGTAGGAGGGTCGTAGCGTCGTCGGGGAGGGTGAGAGTATGCCTCGGTCGGCGAATCCTACTTATGCGAGAGGGAGTGTATCGGGAGGCCGCCGCAATCAGGGGATTGGGGTGTTTGATGGCAGAATCAAAGAAGCGCTTGGAGAGGCGTTTCATGAACTGCTGGACGGTGGGGATCCTAAGATCGAGATGGAGGTTGATGTTCCGGACATAGAAGGGGGCTCCCGTGACCTTTCTAAGGAAACGGTTTTGGAGGGTCTGCATTTTATGCAGGTGACGAGGCTTGGCGTGTGCGAAGACTACGCAAGCGTAAGTCATGATAGGGCGGATGACCGCGGTGTAGAGTCGCAATTTGCACTTCAGTGACAATTTGCTTCGGGCAGTGAGAAGGAAGTGGAGCCTACCGAGAGCGAAAGCGGCTCGCGAACGAGCCGTCTTTATGTGCTCTCCGAAAGTGAGGTGACGGTCAAGGATAACTCCTAGGTACTTCGCTTGCTTACCCCAAGGTATCTGTTTGTCGTACATAGTGATAGGACTGGGGAGGGGGGGGGCGAATCGACTATGTTTCGAAAAGAGAACCGCCTGACTCTTGTCAGGGTTGACCTCGATTCTCCACTTCCGGAACCAAGCGCCTAGGACGTTTGCGGAAGTCTGGAGAGTACGAGCGATGGCGTCCTGACAGCGACCCGTGTGATAAATGGCAGTGTCGTCGGCGAATAGAGCCAACTGTGCCTTTTTACACGTGGGAATGTCGCTGGTGAATAGGGTGAACAGGAGAGGGGAAATAACGGAACCCTGGGGGACTCCGGCACGGATGGGGTGAGGGGTGGAGAGTGCGCCCTCGATGCGGTAGCGAAAAGAGCGATCCGACAGGAAGTCTCGTAAGATGAGCACGAGACGGTCTGGCACTCCAAGAGAGTATAGCTTATATAATAAGCCATTGTGCCAAACTTTGTCGAATGCTTTCGCTATGTCGAAGAATAGGGCGCCTGTCGTAGCACTGCGCTGAAAGCCAGCGCTGATGTGCTCGACGATACGGTGGACTTGGTGGATGCAAGAGTGTTTGGTTCGGAAACCAAACTGCTCGTTAGGGATGAGGCTCTTTGCCTCGGCATAGTCTTTGAGACGCTTAAAAATAAGCCTCTCGTAGATTTTGCCGAAGACATTAAGCAGACTGATGGGGCGGTAGCTGGAGGGCTCAGACTTGGGTTTGCCTGGCTTTGGGATACCTATGACGGTGGCTTCTTTCCACGCGTTCGGGAAGATGTTGTTGCTCATGGCGCCATTGAAGATGGCGGTCATGAGTAGTATGAGTGGGGCGGGGAGGAGCTTGTACACCTTATTGGTAATACCGTCCGTGCCGGGAGCTTTGCGGGATTCGAGCCCCTTAATGATGTCTTGCACTTCGTCAGGAGTGACGGGAGGCAGAGGATCATCGGGGTCTTCGACTGGTGGAAGGGAGGCTCTACGTTCGACCTCAGCGTTCACCTTGTCGAGGTGTGCTCGGTCTACTGGTTGAGTGCTGGGGGAGCATTGGGACTCTAGGCTGTCGGCGAGGCATTCGGCCTTATCGGAGGGGTCAAATGCTACGGTCTTGTCGGGGCGTATGAGGGGAGGTATGGCTACTTCTTCAGGGGAACGTAGTTTCCTCTGAAGCTGCCAGAAGGCTTGGTGAGTGGGCTCAAGATCGCTGAGCGTCTTGTCCCAACCGTCGGAACGCCACTCCGCAATGCGTTTCTTTACAGCGCGCTGTAAATGGCGCATGTGGGCTTTGTTCGCGTCGCAAGGGAAGGAATCGTAGGCACGAATGGCCGCGTTCTTCTCGGTAATCAGAATATTTATTGTCCTAAAACATCGCTTTAAGTTACTGTCGAATATCATACAAGTAGTGGTACAGAGGAACTGCCAAAAAGAAGGTGAACCAATAGGCGAGACCCAGGTTGGAAGCTCTCCGAAGAAGACGAAAGAGACGCGCGCGCTCGCGCCGCTACATATAAATACGGCGGCACGGCTTCCAACGGTCAGTGCCCAATGATACTCGACGCAGGGATGTTGTCTCTCCTCGTTACGGTCGCCAGTGCAGGCGCAGGCCGCCAGCGGTGTCGCATTCATTCGGAGCGGGGCTCCGTGCGCGCGCCGCGCGCCCTTGCGGTCGCTCAGTGCGCTGCGCGCTGTGACGGCGGCCGGACGTGTGAATGTGTGATGCGCCCGATTGTGTAGGTTACTACATTATTCCCCCTCAGCGAAGCGTACAGGAGGTTTAGAGGTCCTGCCGGATTTAGTGACGTAGGCGTAGGTGATAGGTGCTTCATCTGCTTGCTCATCATTGCACTGGAATGCCGGCTTCAGGCGATCGATGGATATATTAGATCTTCTATTCTCCAACTGAACGGTGAAGTATTTATCTGTGCGATCGATAACGCGATACGGACCGTTATAGGTAGGTGTTAACGGTTTGCGCACAGCGTCGTTGCGAACATAAACATGTGTTGATTTATACAGATCGCCGTGAATGAAAACAGCTGTGCTTTTGTTGGCTATGCGCTGCACCTGTGCCTTCTCAATGCTTCGCTAAGATGATTCATGAAGGGCGATGACGTGTTGCATGTTGTGATTGTTTCCCCGTAGAATTCACCAGGCAGGCGTAGTGTTCTTCCGAATAATAATTCCGCAGTGCTGGCGCCGATGTCTGTCTTGTATGCGGCGCGAAGACCAAGTAATACGGTGGGTAACTCGTACGTCCAGTTCGTTGTATTACATCTTGCGGTGAGTGATGCTTTTAGTGTGCGGTGCCAGCGCTCCACCAAACCGTTCGACTGGGGATGGTACGCCGTAGTTCGTACGTGTTGGATACCCATGCGATGCATTAACTTACGGAATAGTTCGGATTCGAACTGTCTGCCTTGATCTGTTGTTATGGTCGCGGGGCAACCGAATCTTGCAATCCATGTTTCATACAACGTATTTGCGACTTTTTCAGCCGTTATGTCCTCGATTGGTTGAGCTTCTGGCCACTTCGTTGCTCTGTCTATCATCGTAAGTATGTAACGACAGTTGTTTGACGTTGGTAAGGGACCAACTAAGTCAATGTGCAGATGACCTAAGCGGTCTACTGGCATGAAACTGGATACTGGTGCTTTGGTGTGGCGATGAACTTTCACTCGCTGGCATTGGTCGCAAGCTCTTGCCCAGTCTGTGACATCTTTCTTCATGGTCAACCAAAAATAGCGTGTGGTAGTTAACCTTCTCGTCGCTCTTACGCCGGGGTGATTAAGGTCGTGTATCGCATGAAAAGCTCGCTTCCTGTATTGTGGCGGTAAGAACGGGCGAGGGCATTTTGTCGACATCTCGCAGATGACTTCGGTAGTTGAACCGGGCAGCGCTATACGCTTGAATTTGTAACTGTCGCTTTTCATGAGTTGCTTTAGTTCTTCGTCTTGTTTTTGAGACTTTGCTAACTCGTCGTAGTTTATCGGTGTTGGACATAAAATTGTGTCCACTCGAGACATGGCGTCAGCGACACAGTTATCCTTGCCTGCTACGTGCTTGATATCGGTGACAAACTGGCTGATATATTCTAAATATCTTGTGCGCCTCGGAGTTTCATCTTTATAGTTCGCTCGCAGTGCAGTGGTGAGGGGTTTGTGGTCCGTCAATATGGTGACGTCACGGCCTTCTATCATCCGGCGAAAGTGACGTACTGCCAAGTATATAGACGTAAGCTCCCTGTCATACGTGCTGTATTTCCTTTGTGCGTCGTCGAACTTCTTGGAGTAAAAGCCGAGCGGTCTCCAACGGCCTTGACTTTTTTGTTGAAGGACCGCCCCCGCACAGGTGTCGGATGCGTCGGTCATAAGCACGAAAGGTAGTGATGACGATGGGTATGACAACAATACGGCGCTGGCGATGTCGTCTTTGCATTTTTCAAACGCCTGAATCGCTGTCTCGCTCCACCTAATTTTCGTCTTGTCGTTCTTCTTTGAATCTTTCAGGTAAACATTGAGCTCTTTCTGATACTCGGCGGCGTGTGGGATATTCTCACGATAGAAGTTTATCATTCCCAGGAATCGACGTAATTGTTGGACTGTTTCTGGGCGAGGGTATGATTTTATGGCTTCGACCTTCTCGTCAGTTGGCTTGATTCCTTCGGTGGTTAGTGTGTAGCCCAAAAAGTTGAGGGTTTGTTGGCCAAATGTACACTTAGCTACATTTAGTTGTAACCCATGGTCGTTAAGCCTTCTGAATACATCTTCTAGGTCTCTTCTGTGCTGTTCTTTAGTTTCTGAAGCCAATAAAATGTCGTCCACGAATGGGAAAACAGGAAGTCCTCTTAGAACATTATCTATGTGTCGTTGGAACGTCTGCCCAGCGTTGCGCAAACCGAAACACATCCTCGGAAATTCGAATAATCCGAATGGTGTGATAACGGCAGTCTTCTGTATATCCTCTTCGCGATTTCTCACTTGATAATATGCCTTTTTCATGTCGATTATGGAGAAGTATTTTTTTCCCAGCAAGTTGTAGGTAAAATCATGCAGCCTCGGAATGGGGTAACGGTCTGGCACGGTCACTGCATTGAGACGACGGTAATCTCCACAGACTCTGTATTTGCCGTCCTTCTTTAGAACGAGGTGTATTGGGCTGGCCCAAGGACTCTTTGACGGCCGACAAATACCTTGCTCAATCATCAGGTCAAATTCTGCCTTGGCTGCCTTGTACTTATGCGGTGGTAACGGGCGTGCCTTCGCATATAATGGCGGGCCGGTAGTTTGTATGTGGTGTTCCACTTCGCTATGACAGAGCTTCAAATTCGGTCGGGTGATGTCGGGGTACTTTGCGAGCAGATCATGGTATGGCTGTTGGTCATCCACGGTGTTGATGCTGTAGTCGGAAGTTGACGTTACGCAGCCGATAACGGATAGGCCTGTTTTTTTGTCTATTAACCTTCGTCCGTGTATATCTACCGTGAGTTGGTGCTTATGTAGGAAGTCAGCCCCCAATATCGGTCTGGTCACTTCGGCGACGACGAAATTGCACATAAACGGTCGACGTAATCCGATATTCAACGTCATAGTACGTTCCCCATAGGAGGGTATTCGTGAGCCGTTGGCGGCGTAGAGATATTCGGTCGGCGACGTTTTTTCTTTGCGTACCCTCTTGACGGGCAATACTGAGACGTTCGCGCCGGTGTCGATGAGGAACTGCAGACCAGTTTCCAACTCTTTTATGAACAGACGGTGTTGGGTTATGTCGTTGACTTCAGCTCCCGTCGTAGCCAAAGTCGGAACTAGTTTTCCTGACTCGTATTCATCTTGCTCGCAAAGTTACAGGGCCTTCGACAGCGAAACGCCTCCTTGCCGAACTTGCGATGGAAATAGCAAATCGATGTGTCACGATTCGCGGACTTGGAACGAGATCTTGAACGGTACCTTCCTCGCTGAGGTCCACGGCGGTGGTTACGCGATCTGTCCATTTTCAATGCTGCGACCTCTTTCGTAAGCGCCTCGATCATATTAAAAATTCGATCGTTAGGCGATGTTGTCGACGACTGTGACGCGGCGCTAGTATGACTGCAGGAACACACGGAATTGGCCTCCTTCGTTTGTTCACTCATCTTGTCTGCCATCGCCGCTAGCGAGTCTAATTTTGATTCTTCGCTGACCGCCAGTACAGCTCTCGTCGAGGAGGGTAGGTGGCTCATCCACAACATTCGGAGGGTTTCATCGGGCATCTTGTCGCGAGCCAGATCACGCATACGGCGCAGCAGCTGGGATGGACGCTGGTCGCCTAGTTCAACCTCGTTGAGCAATTTTTGCAGTTGCTTATTCTCGGACTCCTCGTAGACGGATAATAATCGGGCCTTCAGCGCTTCAAATCTACCCGTCCTGGCCGATGATAATATGATGTCGCTAATTTGTTCAACATCAACCTTGTCGAGTTGTGCCACAGCAAGTCCAAACTTCGCTTCTTCACTAGGCTTCTGGTTCGACACCATGGTTTCAAATTGCGCGAACCATAAGCGGGGCTTGTCTCGCCAGAATGGAGGTATTCGAGACTTGACGGAGATCATCTCTATATCTTCTTCGGACAACGTGGTTCGCGGCTCCTGAGTTTCGTTCGCCATAACTTAGTTGGGATCACGTCGGGGTCACCAATTTAGAGGTAACTTATAAATGAAAGACGAATGAATCAGAATGAATATTTATTGTTTTTTTTTTTTTTTTTTTTTTTTTTTTTTTTTTTTTTTTTTTTTTAGGTGTGACCACTCGCAGTTGTGCAACTCATGGAGGTTGCCATACTGCTTAACCGGGCTATCCTGTGGTGGCCAAAAATTACTTTAAGGCCCCCAGCCAGGGCTTACAAACTAAGGATTTATATTTAAATGACTAGCACTAAGGGCACCCCCTGTGGGGTTCGGGCCTCGGCTTAGTGGGTCATTGAGGGGAGGGCAGCAATGGTCAGGCTGGGTCGAATTATTATTTGGGGAATTTAAAGCTACTTGCTCAGCGGCGCGGGCTGGCTTGTCGAGCAAGGGTCGGACCGTGATGTTACGGGGGGGTCGCGGGGGGCCTCGGCGGCGGGCCCGGGTTCGCGGTTTGTATTTGTATTTATTTTTACGTAGTGTGCTAGTTTCCCTACAGCCTTCCTGGAGAAGGGTAATGGGGTCATCGGGTGTGAGGAGGGTGTGCCTATTTATTGTCCTAAAACATCGCTTTAAGTTACTGTCGAATATCATACAAGTAGTGGTACAGAGGAACTGCCAAAAAGAAGGTGAACCAATAGGCGAGACCCAGGTTGGAAGCTCTCCGAAGAAGACGAAAGAGACGCGCGCGCTCGCGCCGCTACATATAAATACGGCGGCACGGCTTCCAACGGTCAGTGCCCAATGATACTCGACGCAGGGATGTTGTCTCTCCTCGTTACGGTCGCCAGTGCAGGCGCAGGCCGCCAGCGGTGTCGCATTCATTCGGAGCGGGGCTCCGTGCGCGCGCCGCGCGCCCTTGCGGTCGCTCAGTGCGCTGCGCGCTGTGACGGCGGCCGGACGTGTGAATGTGTGATGCGCCCGATTGTGTAGGTTACTACAAACAAAAACTAAAATACAGATCCCAAGACACCGACTTCCGAAATTAAAGTTATTTCATAATTATGAGTTAATTTCTTTTTGAAGTCAATTTTTTTTATTACTTTTTTATGATATGTTCATTTTTCACCTTGCTTTAATGTGGTATTTTAGCAAATCCCCTCGTTAGGCTTTGCATAGATCAGTACACTACCTATATCATCACGCTGCGTCTTCTAGTCATCTACAGACTGATCGAAAAATTAAATGAAAGGAGGCAGATGAACGATGTTAAACGATGAAAACTGCCCCGTTGGTCTCGTGGTCGCAAACGCAACTGCTGAGCGTGGGGTCCTGGGTTCGATTCCCGGGTCGGGCAAAGTGTTATTGAGTTTTTCCATTAGGAATTTCTTAGTAACAGCCCGGAGTTTGGAAGTTGGCGGTGTGATACCCGTTAAGCCGTTGGTCCTGCGCCTGATCTTTCTCCGGTCGTGTCGGATTGCCGTCCCATCGGACTATGAGATTTAGGGAAGAGGAAGTGCACCTGTGTCTGCGCGCACACTTGTACACTATAATATCTCCTGCGTACCTGACTAATCTCCGTTGAGATTGGCCACCGTGACCGAAATCGGTCAGGGAGACTATTATTATTATGTAATTTTGCCGGTTTCGCGAGAACGTAAAATGAAACAAAAAAGAACCATAAATGGAAGGAGAGAAGTTATGTATTATATCCTGCAGCTGGACAGACTTTGACCATGCCATGCGTGAGGGCTACACCGTTTTAGGTACGGAGGATACTTCCCCGACAACTTAATTGTCTTGATTTGCCACATGAGAAGGTGACCTGTTCTTCATTCTGAAGAAAAAACGGATAAGGCCATTGTGATAAGATCAAGGCCAGTTCTACCATAAAGACATGTTAAAAGAAATTACAAGCAGATGACGTTTCGATCCTTTATAATATTTTCCATGTAGAACATCATTGGCAAAAAATACATGTTCCTAGGCCCAGCTAAAACAGTTTTTTTTTTTCCTTGACAAAAAACAAGTGCAAAAGAACGAACTTGGCTTCTATCCCTAACATATATAACGAAACTGAAAAGCTGTTTAGCTTACCTGCATAATTTCTTAGTACAATATTAAAAAAAAGTGTTTTGTTTACTTTGTTCGTTTGTTGTTAAACCGAAGTGGAGAAAGTATACACCCCTGTCACACTCAGCATCTTAATGGGTCCGGGAGAGCCCCGACCTATTTTACATAATTAACGTGCTTATTGTACCAATACTCAAGAACAGAATGATTTGTAAGTGGTTAAACATACTCGTAACTAAGCAGTATGATGTTAAGTAAAAAAAAGCAAGACATTCATTCCATGGATTTTATTAACAAAAACTATACTATCTATTTACTATCTATTTACAATACAAAACAGTTTGGCACATTTAAACCTTAATAATACGAAAACAAACACAATTCAATTACCTAAATATTATACAATGAGCATAAATGCAGAAAAGAAGTGTCTTACGTTGACAGCCCCATTTAGAAAGATCTGACTGGAAATTATCAATATGACTTTAAATTGAGTTGACCGCTCATAGTTATATGAGCGATCAACTCAATTTAAAATCATAGTAAGTTATATAAGTCTGTAGTTATACAGCGAAGAAAGTCTTTTAACTTTACTTAAAAGTCGTGTTCAATTTTGGCTTCGATTCCAACTTGAGGTTTGTCATGTCCAAAGGTCTTATCAAAGTTACCGCCAGCAACTAATCTGGTGTTCTTGTCGACTTTCCATACTCCATCACCGGTCACTGTCATCTGAAATATGTAAAATATTACGTTAATATCTTGCCACAGATCGATCCAATTTTTTTGCTGTTTATTTATTGTTGGTTATTGATTCATAGATGAGTAAGCACAAGATCGTGGTGAGGTAAGAAACTGATAAATTATATGCCCGATTCCTATTTTACACTAATTGATATTGAAATCAACACGGTCTTCGACAGTAGTTTACATACATAAGTTAACTTCAGAATATGTTCAAGGAACAATCAGCCATTATAAAATGTTAACAAAATGTGGATCCTTATGGGTCTTTTTCACCCTTGGGCAAGAAGGGAACTGACAGCATCTTACTAGCTATAAAACTTTGTTACTCCAAGTGCTTTTGGCCGTGGTTTGGTAGTCTTTCGCACATTTAGCTACACCCTTGGCAGGCAGGCATATTTCCGTAATCTTTGAGTTCGTTTACAAAGACATAATAGATACTTACACCACTACTCTTTCCGATTTCCTTGTGAACGTCGATGGCAGCTCTTACGTTGTCGTTTGCATTGTTCCACTTGAGCTTACTTCCTAGAATACTGCTGTCACCATTAGGACCGAGCACTCTCTCTCCGTACGTTTGTCCTTCGAGACGACCACGGTGGTCGTTGAAGATGTCTGCCATGTAACCGCCTCGGCCCTGGAAAGATGGTTTAGTTAGAAAAAAACGTCTGGAAATAATCATCATGAGTCATCTGTGAAGTGTTAAAGTCATGCTTGGTTACGTAGAACTTATTATTCTGAAGAGCTGTATTTCTCTCTTGTACTAACATAGTACTATTCTAGCACTCCAAAACGAACAAAAATATCAATGAAATCGAATCATGTTCTTCTATACCTATACCTATTTCCTATTTTTCTGTTCTCAAATGGAATATCATAGGGGCAATTCTCTAAATTTTAAGAACGTTCACAGTCTGATCTGTCAAAAACACCTCTAATTTCCCTACATTTTTGACAGGTTTTTGACATAGATTGTCACTGTTGTAAAGATTACTTAATTAGCGGAGCCGGTTTTCCAGGAAGCACTGGGCTTCCATGAGTATAGTCTCGTTCATCTTTCAACGAAATAATAGTAAAGGTGCTTACGAATAATCCAGCATCGTTGGAGCCCAAACCGCCAAAGATTTTGCCTCTAGGAAGATTACGCGTATAATACAAGTCTTTGAAAAAATCGTTTTGATCCAATCCTGGTAGCTTGTAGTTTTGAGCGTATGAGCAAGCCACGAGAGCAGCGAAACATAATAGAACGGTGGACTGCATGGTGATCTGGAATGTAAAAGGAGATTATTAACACAACATACTTAGAAATATGTTTATGAAGAAAAAAAAAACTCTCAAAAATAAAAAATAAATGCTTAGGGGGGCGCCCACAAACAACTTTTGTCTCTGTAACTTATTTGTCTCTCACATCTTAATTATGAAATTGCTACCTTTGTCGCGTCACTACAGGCGCGCACATACACATACATACAAACCCGTAGACTTGATGTGAGATACAAAAAAATTGCTTGGCAATGGGTATGGGGTATGGGTATGTATGAGGGGTTTGCTGAGCATACCCTTTCGGCAGCTTTTTATAAGAGGTGAACCAATTACACGTAGGTATCTGGGCAAGAATCTGAATTTATTATTTATATTTATTTAGGTATTTATTTCTAAAACAACAGCCTATTTTTTACAGGGTAGTATTTAAACGCAAATCAAAAAATATCCTTTTTCTATGCAATAAGATTCCAAATTCCTATCAAAATTACTGATTGCACAGCAAAATATTCAACTCAAAATATCACTAAACACACTACAATTTATTTTCGCAGCGTACAGCGATTTTTACGTCAGGTCGACGGAGACCCGCTGCGCGGGGCTCCTATTTCTGTTTGCAGGGTTTAAAGGAACCTAACCAAACCGAACCTCGGGGTGCCCCTGACGTCGTTTAGTATTATGCGAATTAAATTGAAATTTGAAATAAAATATGGACAATTTGCAGTGCAGTCAGTATTTATGCTATGTATATAGTATTTTTGTACAAAAATAAATTTAACTGTATTGCATTATGAGGAAAAAAGTAATGATTTTGAATTATGAATTGATGTATAATTTCGAATTATCTGCAGTTTGAGTTTTGTTAAACATTTAGTTTATTTGTAGTGAAGTAAGTTATTTGATGTAAAAAAGAATATAAATGATGAGTATGTATTGATAGGCGATTATTTATTTGATATGCAATTTATAATATCCCTTTTTTACATATTGATTTAAGCCACACAACGGGTTTATCTGTGTGCTGGCGACCCGTTCATTAAACTTTTACAAAAATGTTATCACTACAATGACTTAAAAATATTTTTTTTATATTAATGCTAATAGTTACGTATCTACATTTTGAGCAATCTTGTGTAAAGAAAAGATTTGATCTAAAATTTTCTCTTATTCTAATTCCAATTTTGAATTAGAATAAGAGAAAAATATATAATATAAACCAAAATGAGAACCTCCTCCTTTTTTTGAAGTCGGTTAAAAGTCCTACACTCCCGGTATCGAACAGTCTTTTAAAATTCATTCGAATGCCAACTGTTTTTCTGAATATGCTATAAACGACAATCAAAGGAGAATCTAAAACTTTTACGTCCACCCAATAGTACCACAAGGGATAAGTTGTTTTGGCAACGCAAGATTGGTAAGAGCCAATATTCCATAAGACTCTCATATAGCTCTATCTATTGTATATTAGTTACTAGTAATTAACAAATACACACCTTAGCAAAACTGTTGCTTTCCTCCACAATGATTGTGAACTGTGCCTTCTTCAATCCCGAACCGATCATTTATACTAGCTGCAGTATCTGAGGTGAATTCCCTGTGCCGAGACGATCGGGGACTTTATTAGAGATGACGTGAGTTCACGTGAGTCATGCGCGGTTCATATAATAATCTTTCTTACTGAGCGATAACAAAATTGTAACGGGATAACTTGTATGGTATAGATAGTGCAATCCACGAAGACGCGCCCCACTCTTCTTCCGAATCGCTAGTGGTTATCGCTAGTTAAATCCACTATTGTTTTAGTTTTCTCGCTAGTTAAAACTAAAACATTAGCAGAATGTTGCACATTTGTGCTGTAACCATCAGGAAAAAACACTACAAAGTGAAAAATAACTTTAATTTCGGAAGTCGGTGTCTTTGGATGTGCATTTTATTTTATTGCCACCGACTTCCGAAATTAAAGTTATTTTTCACTTTGTAGTGTTTTTTATGGAAGTCGGTTTTTTTTTTTTGTTAAAAAGTTTTTATTTCTCGCTTTTTAGTGGGACTGTTTATAATGCATCAAGCTCATCGCCTTTTACAGAATATTACTTTTCCCGATACAGGGGGACGTTAATTGTTGAGGAGTTCTCCAACATCAGCTCCATTTCACCATTCGCATTGTGACGAGCATACATTGCTTAGCAACCATATTAAAGTAATCGAATCGCAACCTGTGAAATACTTATTATTGAGTTGTCCCGGTGGCCATCTGTGGTCTTCATCATCAGTTTTACTTCACTAAATTTTGCTTTCCGGAAGCACGAGTTACTATAAATAATACCCGAATCGCTATAGGTGTGCCTATAATATTTGAAGAGTTCCTTCGATTTCTCCAGGATCCCGCTGATAATTCTGGCAGCATCAGGCCAGACTTATGTCAACATTGCATTGAACTTAAAATTTAGTCCTGTATAAAATGAGCCCAAACACGACTACGGTGCTGTAATTTCAAGGTTTGTACTTTTTCTGATGCTCCTGGCTTCAGCATCAAGTCTCTATGTACTTCGGTGTTTCTCATTAACAGTACGTTTATCCATACATCGAGCCCTTTTCAATGAGCCTAAACACGATATATCTGCTGTTAGTTGTCGAGGAGTTAGGTACTCTGCAGACTATCCTGACTGCAGCATCAGGTCATGACTTGATGATCATGAGACCAAATGTGGCAAATGCCCTATCAAACATCAAAACAATTTACTAAAACTGTCCTTGTCTGTTCGAGTAACTTCTTACTGTTAAGGAGTTGTACCTTCCATCATCAGCTCAGCTACCTGAGATGGTGACAACCATACGCAAATACACAAGATACTTCATAAAATATGCGAAAAATAATAAGTGAGCCTATAAAATTTGAGGGTTGCCCTCGATTTCTCTAAGATCCCATCATCAGATCCTAACTTGGTGACAATGGGACCACCTCAGAACTATCTACTTTCGAACTAAAAAAGAATTTAGAAAATCCGTCGACAATTGACGGAGTATTCGATGAACAAACATACAAAAAAAAAAAAAAAAAAACATACAAACATCCGAACATAGTACCTCCTCCTTTTTATGAAGTCGGTAAAAAGAGTGGGGCGCGTCTTCGTGGATTGCACTGTCTGTAGTGTATTTCAAACTTTCAATTCATTACTGAGATAGGATTGAGTAGTCAATAAGGCATTTAATAACATCACGCGTGTTATCGAATATAGTGGTAGGCAGATGTATAGAATAGGTTAGTACACCCACATTTCACCAGCAATGTTTGTTTTTCTGCCGTTTGTTCCCGCAATCCCTCTTATTTTGAATTCGTGCGTTTCTCATGACAGAATTCTAGGTACCGAAAAGACACATTATCAAATTTCATGTTGAATGCAGTGATTGTGTGTGATGACGCAACCGAATATAAATATAAGGTTTTAAAAAAAACTCGGGTTGCCATAAGGCATTATCAAAACAATCAATAGGTACCCTATATCTACGTACCTACAAAACAAAATAGTCACTAACAAAAAGCCATGCCAAGCAAGTCATTGACCCAGACATTGATCAGAAATACACCTGTCCAATTAAATTACCTATGTAATGCCAGCGGGTTAGTTGCGTAATACTCTAACAAAAGGACTGGCTTTCATTTTGTCAGTTCATCAACATTCATTACGTTATTTACGTTGATGACCAGAATTTTTTCAAACATATGAAGCAATGGATCGCATCGCATTTTAACTATCACAAGTAAAGAAGAAAGAAAGAATGAGAATACATTTATTTAGCACATACTAAAAGACACAGAATACATCAGATACATATATCAGATAACAACAAATAAAAATAAAAAAAAAGTGTAAAGTCCGATGTAAGAAATTAGCAGGAAAGTGTGCCTCATGGCTGCACCAAAAAGGCCTAATTCAGCAAAAATGCCAGAGAACTAGTGGGTCTCGTCGGGGGAGGTATTCCACTAAGAGCACTGATTTCAACCGCACTTGCCCGAACCGCACCTGAGCGGGGAAAAAGAAATTCCACGTGGACGAAGTCGCGGACAGAAGCTTATTATTTGTAAGAAGCTAAGCAGTATGCGCACCAACAAGTCCATTCTACGCGAGCTCAGAATAAAGACCAGACTCTCTAAAACTTTCTCCGCAGAGTTTTGGAATTTTTTGGCCATATAGCGAGAAAAGATGGCAATAACCTCGAACAACTGATTGTAACCAGCAAGATGGATGGTATACGACCAACAGGTCGCAGCCCTTTGCGAAGGTCCGACCAGATAAGCAAAAGCTTATCTGGTCGGACCTTCGCAAAGGGCTGCGACACGAAATTTCATTAGGTGCTTCACTTGGCCAAGGATAGACAGAGATTGCGAAACATCGTCAGGGAAAAGATGTTTTCAAGGGAGGATCACGACCCTCAGTAATGAGGAGTACGAGTTGATGAGGAGGAGGGAAGCAGTATGCATAGAATAAGCTCAGCCTATAATGTTCCCACTACTGGGACATATCAGACACAAGCAGTATGATGATAAGTAAAAAGCAATACATTCATTCTATGGATTTTATTTACAAAAACTATTAATAATATCACTTTTATACAACTAAGTACAATATATTTACAATACAAAACAGTTTGGCACATTTAGACCTAAAAGTTAAGTAGAAATAAATAATACAGAAACGATCACAATCAAGTAACCTATGTACAGACGTCAGCACATCAAGCTACACGAAACTGTCAAATTTTCCCAATCAACTTTGAACCTTATGCTTTAGCGATAAGGTAGAAAATCTATTAAAGAAATTTGACAGGTTGTAGTAGCTTGATGTGCTGGCGTCTGTACATAAAGTAGAAAATGAACAATGAACATAAATGTAGAAAAGAGGTTTGCCCGGAGGACAAAAGTCCCACCAGAACGATCTGACAGGAAATTATCTAAGTGATCAACATGAATAAAGCCCATTTGCACGACAAATCACTAAATGCGTTTAGCGCCAAACATAACTTTGTACTTAAAATTCTTCTATACGTGGGTGTGTCACTGAGTTCTGGCTGGACCAATTTTAAGCTATTTTTTAATATGTTTAAATGGGACCCTGGATAGTTAAGATTCACAATTGGGCCCGGTATGTGTCATTGCGAACAAGTTCTAGGAAACAGGACAACGTCTGACCGGTCAGCTAGTTTAAAATATAGTTCTGTCTCCTAACATTGTTAGTAACAGAACGATGTTTTAAATTCATTAAGCGTTAAACGAATTTAATTATTTGTAGTGCAAGCCTAAATATTAATTTGATCACTCATATTGAAGAAGGGATGAAAATAGAATGGTAATAAGGTTCTCATTTAACTCTACTTAAAAGTCGTGTTCAACTTTAGCTTCAAGTCCAAGTTGGGGCTTGTCATGTCCGAAGGTCTTGTCCACGATACCTCCAGCAACTAATCTGGTGTTCTTGTCGACTTTCCATACTCCATCACCGGTCAGTGTCACCTGAAATATAGATAATTCGTCGCTATAAATTTTTGTGAACTCGTTGACATGATTTCTTAATTGCTTATTCAATCATTGTTTTGTCTGTAAGAGAAAAATAGAGTATACTCTCATGATAAAACACAAAAGGTTGCATCGTGAATAATGTTGGTTAGAATTAATTATTATTGGTTAATGCTAACGTAGGTACTCGATATTTCGTGCAAATAAGAAAAGTTATTTTCATATAACTTAGCAACGCTGACAACCTTTACATCCTTTAGATTTCATAGGAATACTCCGATTATTACTGAAGACTGGACCACAGACAAAATAACCTTCAAAATCAAACAATAAACAGAAATTTAAAAACAGCAAACTTTATGTATTTATGCGTATAAGATCGCATTCTAACAAACTTTTACACATAGAATAAGTCTTAGACTGAGAATATTTTTTTTTTAATTTTGATAGTTTTTATATACTAGAACTGTCAGATGTCAATTTTATTCTACGGATAAAAGTTATCTGACTTTGGTAAAATTAGCCCTAAGGTAAATTAATCTATACGTTACCTATGCGGGCCGTTTTTGGGTCTTAGGGACGGAGCATAAGTAAACAGTCAAATAACAACGATCGATTTTAAAAAGGTTATAATGAAGGTACTTACACCACTGCTCTTTCCGAGTTCTTTGTGAACATCAACGGCAGCTCTCACGTTGTCGTTTGCATTGTTCCACTGGAACTTGCTGCCTAGAACACTGCTGTCACCATTAGCGCCGAGCGTTCTCTGTCCGTACGCTTGTCCCTGGAGATGACCCCGGTGGTCATTGAAAACGTCTCCCCTGTAACCGCCTCGACCCTGTGGGAAAATGGTTTAATTACAAAATGGCTGGAAATTATCATCGTGGGCATTTATTATTCATAACAATCCATGAGGCATCTGTGAAGCGTTAAAGCCATCAACATTTGGTGGCGTAGAACTGTAGCATCCCAAAACGAATAATAAGTATCAAAATAATTCAATCATGATCTTCACAGCACAATTTTTTTTTTCTATTCTTCTGAGGTTACCATATTTTTCTGTAGGTACTCAACTAGAATTTTTTGTTTTTATCATTTTCTGAAGGGGCCCGCTCTCGACCTCGGTCACGCCCGATGGATGGAGGTCAATGATGGAACAAGCGTGCCCAGAAGATGCCTAAGGTACTGGAACTCCCACGCATCGACGAAACACAGCAGGCTGCTTGACGCTGGACTCCGGTAGGAGGATGGTCGCAAACGAGGCGGGCGTTAGCCCTACCACCGCAAGGGAAGAATTGGCTAGTCAAATAAGGTGTTGGGTGTGATTGACCAGAATGCGCCGAGCGCTCGATTCAGTTGAGTAACTGGCGGAACAAACTGAGCTACACTAGGAGACTTCCTCATGCATCCCAAGAAATATTAGGTATAGGGGAATAGATCATGCATTGGTGTAAATATTAGGTAACGGAGCCAATGCACTGGGCTTCCATGAGTTTGTCTATAGCCTTCAAGCTCTTTGAAAACACCCTTGTTCATCTTTTGATAAATAGACAATAAAGGTACTTACGAATAATCCAGCATCATTGGCGCCCAAACCGCCAAAGATTTGGCCACCACCAGCGTTACGCGTAAAATGCAAGTCTTTGAAAAATTGGTTTTCATCCATTCCTGGTAGTCTGTAGACTTGTGCGTATGAGCAAGCCACGAGAGCAGCGAAACACAATAAAACGGCGGACTGCATGGTGATCTGGAATGTGAAGAAGAGATTATTAACACAACATAACATTATGCTTATAGATAGCTATGTATAACAAGCAGAAGTGTTCTAAGTGCCCATACCCGTCGGCAGTTTTGTTTTGAGTGCCATTAGGGGGTAAGCCAATTAGTCTTATCTGGGCAGAAATCCAACTTTAGAATAAGAACTTCAGAAAATGCTAGACCCTGGTATCGAACAGTCTTTTTAAGTTAATCTGAATGTGGGCATTCAAATTAACTAAACATAAACGGTAATAATAAAATAAGAATCTAAAACTTTAACTCAACCTAATAGTACCAAAAGGGTTTTATTGGTTTAGCAACGCAAGATCGTTATGAGAGCCAATATTCCATAGGACTCCCATAACGCTCTACCTATTGTGTACTAGCAATTAACAAATACACACCTTAGTAAAACTGTTACTTCTCCACAAGGAACTGTTGCAAACTGTGCCTTCCTCAATCCCGAACCGATAATTTATACTAGCTTCAATATCTGAGGTGAACTCCCTGTGTCGAGAGAAACGGGGACTTATTTTAAGATGACGGGTCATGCGTAGTTCGTAATAATCTTTCTAACTGAGCTATTAAACATTTGTAACGGGGTCGTTTTTACGGTAGTGTGTGTCACTGTAATACGGAGATAAGATTGAGTAAGTAGTAAGTAATGCTTAACATCACGCCTGTTAACGAATATAGTGTTAAGCAGAGATAGTAGACAAAGACAGAGATATTTTTTCGGAGTAGGTACCGGATACTCACATTTTGCCATAGTTTTTTTGCCGTTTATTCCCGCAATCCCACTTAATATTTTTTTATTCGTCATGCATTTGACAGACCAACTCCGAGCTTCCTAAATGACTAACAAATGATCAAAATATAATATGCTATGTTCATTGCTGTGATAGGTGGAACAAAACCAATCACTTGACATGAGATTACGCAATCGATTACAATCATAAGGTTTAAAACAAAAAACTTGGGTTGCAACAACCAGTAAGTACCTACTATTGATATTTCCATACAATATAATCACTGACAAAAAGCAATGCCAAAAAAGTCATTGACCTTGACACTGATCGTGACTATCCAATAAAATTACCTTTGTAATGCCAGATCTTCATAAAAGCCAAAACTGATAAAAAATCTTTGTTACAAGCTGACCAAATACATTGGTACAAAATTCATGGTTATTAAAGTTATGATACTGTAAACAGAAAGCGATTGCACCATTGCCATAAATTTATATAATTGTATTGCTGAATATCATATATAGAAATTATTTATCAACAAAAAAAAACATGCAAATGCTTGCGTTTTGATTAATATTTTGTTTCCTGGTTAGTTTTGTTTATAAATGGACATATTTTTTTGTGATTCAAGCCTCAAATTCTTAACGCAACTCAGTCTATCAGAGTCCACTGCAGGATATAGGCATATCCCATGCTCTATAATACCCTCCGCCTTCCGCATCTAGTCAGTCCCAGGCACTTTTTTGAGGTCGTAAGTCCATCTAACTGGGGTGCGTCCCACACTACGCTTGCCGATAAACGGTCTCCACTCTAGGACTCGTCTGCTCCACCAGCCACCGGTCCTTCGTCAAACATGGCAAGCCCACTGCCACTTCAGCTTGCTTACTCTGCAAGCTAGTCAAAGCCCCAAGCCCCGAATTAGTCACCTTTTTTTTCCTAGCCTGCGCTGTCCCAATTCTGGATAAAGGTATCCCCTCCTATCCACTCCTTCCATCTTTCACGAGCCCGCGCGTCCTTCTCCCAGGTTAGATGAAACCTATCCAGTTCGTCCCGCCATCTCCAACGTGGCTTGCAGCGAACTCGGCTTACTGTATCAGGGCACCACATTATTTATTAGGTATTATATTGATTTATTTAAGATTTCCAAATACATCTATACTGCGTCAAATTAATTTAGCGAAACTCCACATAATTATGATGATTCATATGATGACGTAATTATACGAAATCAAAATACGGCAAAAAAAGACTAATTGTATTTTTTTTCAGTCAACGACTGCAGTTTTTTTGAAATGTCAATTTTTTTTCTGTGTCAACTTTGCAGACATGATAGACATAAAAAAATTAAATATTTTTCCTTTGTTTTATCGTGTGCACCACGTCTGTGGAGTTTATGTAATTAATTGCATAGTTATATAATAATTTAAGATAACCCGGGGACTCTGTAAGTCCGTAATTATCTTACACGGCACGAGAAAACGCGGAAATGACGTCTACATTTCCGATGACGTTATACCTATTGCGTTGGATTTCTTCGCGCACAAAGAAATGTAATGTCCTTTTTTGCTGATCAACAAACCGTGAAGTTAACTTAATGACAGCTAAGACTGGTTTATTTTGCTAACGGTAAATATTTATTACAACGCCTGAATGGTGCTTAGGAATTCCCTGATTTTGTTTTTGTGGTGATACGGCAGTCACTTTCACTGCAATTCCGTCAAAATATGTTACATGCTATAATGTAAAGATGGGTTTAAGTCAATGACTGTCACCGCGGTCACACGGTGTCCGCAAACAATAGATTTTCTATTGGGTTTGTTGGCTGGCAGTCAACGTGAATAAAACGAACATACAACAAGAGCAAGAGCATTCATCATCATCTGTCTAGCCTTTTTAACCGACTACAGAAAAGGAGGAAGTTCTCAATTCGGATGTCTAAAAAAAAATCAGCTGTTCCCTACATTTTGACGAGATAGACGAAGATAAATGTAAGGAACAGCTGATTTTTATTTCGCGATTTCAGGTTTGGTCCCATAGTAAAAGTTGTTCATAATGATGAGTACAATAACCTCTTAAGAGGTTGCTGGTGTTTTTCAAATAACCCTGTATAGTACACCCATTTCGCAACTTATGTTCCATGTAATAGGGGGCGAGCCTAATGCAACCATCGGGCAGAAATTCGGTTTATCATTATTTAGTGAATTTAATAAAAACTATATTAAATTACCACCTCCATATTAAAATCAGTTCTATTGTTTTTATTCATTTGAGTAATAAAATATTTTAAAAAAATAAAAATCGCAACATTTTTGCAATTTTCCGTAATTTTTTTGCAACATCCGAAAGTGAATTTCGTCTTCCGTGCATTCGTTTTTTCGTTCATATTGTTCTTAGAATGGCATGTTTTATTATTAGCTCTGTCTAGTTGACTATGCCTAAATAATGAGAGAGATCTAATAGAAGGAAGGTAGTTTCATAGATAATCGCAATGGTGTGACCACACCACAGTTGGGATATGGTTATACAAAGTTTACCAGTAGACTAAATTTTGACAGGACGGCTGTATACACCAGTTTTAACTGACCTCACATTCTAGTTTTTTGTACAATGAGAAGTCAGCTAATACTGGAAATGTATAGCTTGATATGTCACCATGCCTACGTCTTTTATGATATGAAGAGGTACGTACATTTTTATTTATTTTGTATCGATTGTAATTTTAGGACACAATGTATTAATTAATTCGCTTGATCTTTCTAAACTGAAACTAAAATATCTAACTTAGGTACTTGCATAAGCAAGCGTGCAATTTAGCCAACCGCATCGTCAATAAGCGACGATGTGGTTGGCTATTGGTGCACGCGTGCATCAGGCGAGATAGTGGCCAAACGCATGCCAAAAAAAAATCTCCAGTCCAGTCAGCTGAGATGTGATAAAAAAAATTATCACATCTCAGCTGACCAACACAAATCTAAAAATAAACATTTAACGTGTTAATTATAATTACAATGATAACAAGGTCGGCTAAAGTCACCTATGTTGATAAGAGGGATTCACTTCTTCACAGAAACTAAACGTTTTGTTTGATTGTCCGTGAGTCACGAGGAACGTGTCGAGGATTTCACGGGGATTATTTTGGCTTTTTTAGTGTTTTGATTTCCTTATGTTACTCGTATTCTTAATTGGCTGCTATTGTTTCTGTGATAAGTGTTTCTGCAAATAATTTTCCATAATTTTTACAGTTAGGTACTTACTTAGTTTTTAATTTTTCTCGATCACACCTTATGGAAAGCGATGGATGAGGTCTATGATGGAACGAGTGCGCCCAGAAGATGCCTAAGGCACTGGGACTCCCACGCATCGACGAAACACAGCCGGCTACTTGACGTCGGACTCCCATGGGTGTGTGGTCGCAAACCAGGCGGGCGCTAACCCTATTTACCGACTTCACAAAAAGGAGGAGGTGTTCGGATGTTTGTATGTTTTTTTTTTTGTATGTTTGTTCATCGAATACTCCGCCCATTGTCGACGGATTTTCAAAATTCTTTTTTTGTTTGAAAGAGTATGCTCCCGAGGTGGTCCCATTGTCACCGAATCGAAATCTGATGAGGGAATCCCATGGAAATCGAGGGAAACCCTCAAATTTTGTAGGCACACCTATACCGATTTGGGTATTTTTTATAGTAACTCGTGCATTTGCTCTCAGAAAGCACCATTTGGTGAAGTGGAACTGATGATGGAGACCACAAATGGCCATCGGAACTACTCAATAATAAATATTTCACGGATTGCGATTCGATTAGGTACTTTAATGTGGTTGCAATGCGTATCGTGAAGTGGAGCTGATAGTGACTTCTCAATCAGCTCCAGTTCTCCTGGTTCTTACAAGGAGAACTCCTCAACAATTAACGTCCCTGCATCGGAAAAAGCAATATTTTGTAAAACGTGATGAGCAGTTGACATTAGGCTATTGTAACTTAGATAAGTTACAAACTAGCCCACTAAAAAGTGAAAAATAAAAAACTTTTTTACAAAAAAAACTACCGACTTCCAAAAAACACTACAAAGTGAAAAATAACTTTAATTTCGGAAGTCGGTGTCAATAAAAAAAAAATGCGGAACCAACGACACCGACTTCCGAAATTAAAGTTATTTTTCACTTTGTAGTGTTTTTTGGAAGTCGGTAGTTTTTTTTGTAAAAAAGTTTTTTTTATTTTGAGGTTTCTTCTTGACTCATCATCATCTGCCAAGCCAAATCGTTGTCGTCAAATTTCTTTAATAGATTTTCAATTTTTTTTGATTATCTCTAAAGCATAAGATTCAAAGTTGATTGGGAAAATTTTACAGTTTTAGGTAGCTTGATGTGTTGGCGGCTGTACTATAAAGTACACCCGTGCTGATATTACAGTCGTAATATTATGTTATGCCTAAAAACAAATAGAACTTTACTCCGATTATGTATATCAAGTAAAACTTTCTTTTGGTAGGTAATCTATAGTTTGTCTCCCTCGGGGTAAAAATCCTTCCTTTTCTCCCTCCAAAAAAACATCCAAATTCTGTCCATGTTTGCTATGAATTCCCCGAACGCATGGTCCCCAGTTCCTCACCCCACAAACTTCCCGAATCGTAATTCACAGGCTATCACACAAAATCAGTATTACAGCCTACAAAACATTCAGTATGTCAACCGCTAGTATTGTAGCCTCTATAATATATAATTAAACAGTTTATGTAGCATTATCGGTTTGGCATAAATGCTGCCGTGTATTAATAATGAAATATGGTCGTATTGTTCTAATTAATCTGTGGGGATGGTTGAACGTTATTTGGTTTAATAACAGTCACATAGTTGGCTGTTAGTAGATTCCTATAACACGTAAAATCAGGCCTGTGATCCCTGAAGGGTTTGGCAAGGTGTAGGTACTTATAGTTCACCCGTCTTTCGCCAACTATCATCATCTGCCTAGCCTTTTCCCAACAATGTTGGGGTCGGCTTCCAATGGATTGGATTCAGCTGAATATCAGTATTTTACATGAAGCGACTGGCTTTTTGTCTTCCACAAGCTAGTTACTGCGTTATACGAAACCCGTTGGTAAGACTTCAAACGACACTGAACTGACTGAATAAACGTATTTTCTTTCTTTACTGGTTGTCGAATTTTGGGCTTCTGACGACCCGTAACGATAGTCAAAGATCCACGAATGACAGCCGGGAACAACGGCTTAACGTGCTTTCCGTGGCACGGAGGGTTCTTGGTATGTAAAGATGGTCAGCCATCCACGGACCAACCGTGGCAAACGTAGCTTAACCTGATCGATCGACCCGTGCAGCTGTTATTACTTCGCCATAAGTCCTTCCCGCCTTTCGCCAACCAATTTCCATAAACCATGCACACATCTTGAATGAGGGACGCACGGAACCTGGAATTATGGCAGAAAAAAGGAAGGCCTATACCCAGCAGTGGGTGATTCCGGGTTGAGATGATGATGACGACGCACAAATTTAGACTCCGGGCTGTTACTGAGAAATCAATATATCTAATATATAAAATTCTCGTGTCACTGTGTTAGTTACCATACTCCTCCGAAACGGCTGGACCGATTTGTATGAAATTTTGTGTGCATATCGGGTAGGTCTGAGAATCGGCTACTATCTATTTTTTTTTTACAAAACGACGTTTGCGGGGTCAGCTAGTATTATATAAAATTCAAAGTCCTGACTAACTGATATGTCAACGCACAGCCTAAACCGCTGGTCCTAGAGACATGAAATTTGGACGAAATCGTGGGCAGAAGCTAGTTACTGATATAAAAACTTAATAAAATTACTCCCGACTTGTGGATCGAACACAGGACCTCGTGCCCAGCAGTAGCGCTTTCAACTACTAGATCAATCTAGATCCTTATAATTTTCTGACATAAATCCCATCTGGACTATTTATAGACATCTGTAATACCTAGAATAATCAGCTAATAATGTTCCCACTGCTGGGACACAGCTCTCCTCTCGGTGAGAGGGAATGGGCCGTAACCCAACACGCGGGCCTAGTGTGCGTTGGTAGATCACATGCCTTAGAATTTTTGTTTCTAGAACATACCTGTTTCCTCACGATGATTTCCTTCACCGTTTTGAGAACAGTGGTAATGAAATAATTCACACAATACTGCAATACCTACCTGAACGTAATATATGCATACAATTGCGTTGCCGGCCTTAAGGGTCCCTATCAATTTCGCGGTCTAAACACAGAAAATTCAAGTTTTTTCAGCGCAAATTTCTCAATAACCTTAAGTCAACTAGTTTTTTTTTAAATAAAGTTATTTATCAACTATTTATCTAGTAAGTGTACAATTTTAAATTTTGATAACTACTTAATATAAATTACAAAAATAAAAATCTAACACATGTTTTTACGTAAGCACGAAACACCATGTTTTTCAATTACTTTCATAACTTACTGGTAGCAAATAACAATCTAAAAAAAATTATAAATACTGGGCATATATTATATTAGTAAGTGTACAATTTTGTTTTTTAAAGTTTAATGATTTAGTACTTGTAAAAAAATGTTAATCACGCTGAAAAAACCCAATAAAATCATGTGCAAAACCCTTGTCTACGCGTAAGAATTTATTGAAAATAATAATAAGTGTTAAATATTTTAAAATTTAAGGTATTTATCTACCAAAACCATAGTTTATATTTTTATTTTGACTACTTATTTAATTGTAGTAAAATATCTAAATGATGCCTTAAAAACTTAAATTCGATCGTTCGTTTACTAAAATTGAAATTCTTTAGACTTACTAGATAAATAGGTGATAAATAACTGTGTATTTAAAAAAAGAACGTAAATAACTTAAGGTTGTTGAGAAAATTGTGCTAAAAAAAACTGATTTTCTGTTTTGACCCCGCGAAATTGATAGGGACTCTTAAACATTATATAGTTGAGAGAAATCTCATGTACCTAAAGTTTCACTGAGAGTAAGCAAGGCAGCCTTACATTGTTTATTGACTGGCGAGCCTGTTATCGTAAGTTCGGTCCTCAGCCTTTGCAATATTCCTAGCCTAGTACGCATATAATGCTTTGTAGGAGAGAAATACTGGAATAGTACAGCTAACAGCCACATAAAAAAACAGTATAAGCTGACTTCTTATTCTATTGAAACTTTGAACTAGGTCAGCTCAACGTCAAAATGTTAGCACTGACGTGCAGCCGACTTTATAATAACGTTAACGTGCAATAGAGATTAGGACTTAAAAAAATGCTGGAAACAAAATGTTAGTATAAAAAGCAGAAAGCTACCCGGATGAAAATTAAAAAAGGGGGTTATTCCATATCGCCCCCAGAGAATATAATCCTATTAATAACCTCCAACAGTCGAGAACGTATCCATATCAAAACATAGGAACAGTTCGGAACATTAGACAGGTACATAATATACTAGTACATACTGTATCTAGCAGTAAATTTGGGCGTTCGCCAAATGCAATGCTCATCCATTATGTTGACTCGACGCTGCACGGGAAGTGGTGAGTTTTCATTGTCGTACGACACGATATTTTGGGGATTATGTTATGTTGTTAGACGTGTAATAAGGGTCTTGCTTTTGTAGGGTCATTATCATCATTTGTCTAACCATTTCCAACTATGATGGGCTCGGCTTCTAGTTTAATCAGATACAACTGAATCCCTGTATGTACCAAAATCAACCTATAATGTTCAGACTGCTAAGACTGCTAGGCTGCAGACCTGTGAGAGTGAGTGGGCCGTAATCCACCACGCGGGCCCAGTGCAGGTAGGTGTACGTAGGATAGCTAAGAATGATAAGTGAAGAAATTATTGGTAAACAACGCGTTTGGCTCACGGGTTGATGATACCCATCGTGGTAGCCATCACTGGAGGTTCGATCTGGCGGTTGAACGATACTTCAAAATATCTGTCGTTCCAGTACCTACCCAATTTCAAATATCGTACCTATTGCATGTCAAAGTTTTTGGAGGGTTATTTAAATATCCCCAAGAAAGTAATTGATATTGATGACCTCTTATGCTAATGCAGTCAGTTTTGTTAACTTATTGCCTAAAAAATTAATTAAAAACTGCACACACGCGAAGAACTTCTCCTCTTTTATTTGCCTCTAAAACCTCTGTGACGTTGTCGATGCCGCTACATGCAAACTACTCACCAAAGCCCTGACGTCACATAAATCCTGCATCATGCAGACAAAGTTTACCGCGCGACTAGCAATTTTACAACATCCCGATATCAACCGTCGCGCGTCAGGCAGTAGCCCACACAACACCCCTCTGTTTAGGAGGATATTCCCTTTTCTATGGAGGATGAGTGAACTTTCCACCATGTTCCTCAAGCCTCTATAAGCTATGTCAAGTAAACTTTACCGTATAACTACAATGGACACTCGCCCCCCTACATGCAGAGTAAATACAGCTCTCTGGAGTGTGCTCTGTGATTGAAGCATGTTACATGTCCGGTCGGGTCCATTTCACAAAATTCATGGATTTGGGTTACATAGCCGTGCTGGCCTATGGGACTATGATTGCTAATTATATTTAAGAGTATTTTAGGTTTTTTGTGAAAAAGTTCATTCGTATTTCTATTTCCCACCTTCTGATTTTACCTTGCGTGTAACTGTATTTTGTATCCTACATCATAAAGAAAGGTTTGGTCAAATTTAAGGGCGTGGTACTTACAGACCGTTAACTGAACAACTTTCTCCATGGGACCAACAAACTTTCGGTCAAAGATCAGGCGGTACTTATCTGAGCTAATATTATAAAGAGGTATTGAGTTTAAAAATGTAAGTATAGCTCGATACAATTAAAACTAATATACAACGTAATATAATACACTGGATTTAATACATTATACCAGTACTAGTTTCCATTTGAATCGCAAACTTCTCGCACATGTATACAGTTCACGGAACATTCGACGTAAGCACTCTGATTGAAGCGTGTTAGCTGTGGTTCGGGTCTATTTCACAGAACTCATACATACGTAGCTAGCATACATAAACGTAAATTGGTACATAATGTTGGTAGCTGTAGTAAATTGCAGTATTCAGATGATTAACGTCGTATATTTTATTTATTTATTTTACACGCCTCAGGAGTGTCCATCTATACTTACATGCGAAAGTAACTCTGTCTGTCTGTATGTTACCTTTTAACAGCTGAACGGATTTCAATGCACACAACAACACACACACATAAGATTTAGATCCAGTGTGATCATTTCCGGGAACCACGTGGGCGAGGCCACGGGCAAAGGGTAGTGACAAATACTGGTGTTTAACTGCATTCGGTTGGACTGGAAGCAGACCCCAACATAGTTGTTAAATAGCCACGCAGATGATGATCTTACCACCATGTTTTTGTTGCGAAATGCAGTGTTGGACATTTTTGTGTTAATTTTGTTCTGTTACCCCTGCAGTGCTGTTACCTAACCATGGTTTCAGGACAGCGTTAAAATTAGGTACTTACAGGCATTCAGAAAAACGTGCTAAAGTTAGAATAATATGGACCTAAAGATTTTTTTTTACATTGGTAACTTAAGGTATTTATAGGGCAGATGTGAGTAGAAACGACGGCAAACCCCTAGAAAGACATAAATAGTAACCTTATTGGTTTAGTACTCGCAATCGGCGCGGCATGCGTGTATGATCCAGATGTATGTACGTAAACGAAGCAAAAAAGTATTTAAGGACCGTAGCAGATGGCGTTCTATAGATTTTGCTCATCCCCATGAGAAGACATGAGTTGCATATTACGTATGTGTGTGTGTAAATCATTTCACTAAACTTTAGCTATTTTCCCGGCATCGACCCAAGCTATACGTGGAGCGTAAATATAGCTCGGAAACAAAATACGCTCTGTGATTGTAGCATGTTCCTCTAAACGTACGTCGAACGGAAACACAGCAAGGATTTCGGTTACATGCAGATCTCTACTAGTTTTGTTTGAGAATTTGATTTCGAATTTGGGGAATGAATTTAATTTAGATGTTGATTGCGGAGCACCGTATCAAATTCGTTGATATGACTGTGGATTTTTTGTAATCAAAAATCTTCTCAGATTCTTTACATTGTAAACTTTTTTAATACCATCTACGTTTACCGCGTAAAAGAAAAGAAAGAGAGAAAAATATTTTATTTGGGACAGGCACAGGAAATACAATTCATATTTAAAAAGGAACATTTAAAACTAAGAAAGTTACTTTAAAAACAACCAAAAAACCAAAGAAAAAAGAATCCCGCCGACGCGATACAATCGACACAGTCATCGTCAAATGGCGAACTAGTACGCCAGTGCGTACCACATAATAACGAACGTCGATATACGTACTCTTCTGCAACACGAAGAGCAAAATACATTAAATCACTTCAAACAAAACTACGCCGCAAACAACACAGAAAACAATGGACCAAAACCTCCAAGAACTACTGGACACTCCGCCCTCCTCACCAATACCGAACAGTCAAGCATCACCGCCGAATACTCCACACTCGGACAAAGAGAATTCACCTGTGCATTACGAACCACCAGCAAAAAACCCAAAGTGAAAACAACTACGAAATCGAAGCAACCAACCAAAACAAACAACGTGAAAGATCACCCATTAATGACGCCGTCTGCCCAATTCTTACGAAAACGGAACATCGACAATGCATTAATCAAGGAACTCCTTGGAAAGTCATCTCTTTCCATAGGGGAACAACAAACGACCATTATCATATCTTCTACATTTCCAGTGCAAAGCGTGGGGGTATAATAGTAAACTTGGAAAAATTATTAAAGCAAACTACCATCGATGTCTCAAAATTACATGCATCACTTGCCTTCTTGAGTATCTTAATCCCGGCAACAATCGTGCAACATTTAGAAACATTCTCACCGAAACTGAACAAAAACTTTGCATCTGCGTCTCTCATTCGCTGGAAATTTGTGGTTTGGCAGGGAAGACAACAAACCCGTTTAATAACACACATACCGAAGGGGGAAATCAGATTTTTCCCACACAAAGCCCAACATCACCCGAAATTGACAGATCAATGAATTCAGAGCCTATTACGACCAACGAAATTCTACCTCATCACGGACACGAACGAAGAATGGAGTATCAACAAATCCACAATGGAATTGACACACAACAGACTACCATTCAACAGCAATTCAACATTAGATCACCAAAAGACCACAGATTTACACAACAAAACAATGTAATTATTCATAATCTATGTCAAAACAGAACTTTTAACGAAGGAGACGCACAAAGAGTACTGTGCAAAACAATTGAAGGGATTACCGCTCAATTTGATCGAAACTTTGGAGAACGAATCAAAACCGCATTATCAATATCCAGAATTTTGGTATTTCAAGAAACAACCCCGCAGAGACTGGAACGCTGCAAACGCTATCAACTGGGGGGTTGTTTCTTGAGACACCAAGCACTTTTGGCTACCTTGGCCTAGTTCAACCTAAGTTTGATTTTGGTGGTTTTCGTCTACTTTTCGGTGGTCGACCTAAGTTTTTTCGCCGTTGATTTTCTCTTCACTTGTTGTTTGCATTTTTTTATTTTGTTTGTAGCCTACTTCTCTTAATCTAACCTAACCGATGCTATTTTGTTGTTTGGCGTGGGCCGAGCGGGCCGGCTGCGACACTGACGGTCGCACATTTACATGTAGATTGCGTCATTCACAAAACTATAATCCTAACCTAACCTAACCTGAGTGATTTATCTCAGCATAATGCTGCAATATTTAAAAAATAAATACCACAGCACTGGTATTCTGAGGCCCGACAGAACAGAACAACGTTGTAGTGTTCCGATTTGAAGGCATTAGAAAACAGGCATATGAAACACGCTTTTGAGATGACACCACACAACTGCTGTGCTTCTGGTATTGTTGATGTCCTGCTATATAGTTTGCCCTCAAATAACACAAAAAAACAGTCGAGAGAACCTGGGACACCCGGTTGGAAACGAAGTTCCTTTCGCTTTTGCAGACTTGGCGAATAAGAGTTAGACCGAAAAAAGTATAACATTTTGACCTCATTTGCCAAGTGTGCAGATTATAACGTGCAATAAGGAACTTTATTCCAAAATCTCAAACAGATTACGTGTCCTCCTTTCATTTTAAATCTAAGTTCCATCCCATAATATTACATCTAAAAATGTGTCAGTTCAATTTCAAATGATTTTTCTCCTCTCTTTCTTCGGCACGGATCGTAGGACACCTCATTTGTCAAATCGAATGAGTAGGTTACGAAATGCAGAGTGCATCTATTTTAGTTGTGCGTTTCTTAAAAGGATTTGTTATTCTTGTCCGTTTACTATTTTGATATTTTTGTGATAGTAGGTGTAGACCAAGAGATTTAAGAACATTGTTCGATGTTACCTTTGGACATTGACACAGCACTCGAAATTTGGCTGCATCTTACATATCTGTTACATATCTATACAGGGTGCATTTGATATCATGGGCATTATTTTAACCTAAGGTACTACTTATGATACTAATTGCATTAGGGCTACTATTACGCAAATCAAAAATATTATTAATGCAAGTATGGAAAACCTTAAAATGTAGTAAGTCATACAAAGTATCAAATTAGTTGCGCTTCTCGATAGCAAATGCGTAGGTACACTACGCCGTACGCGCGTCATTGGGCGTGAATTCTTTGACCCCGCCCGACTCACGTGACATTCGTAAGTTGCCAATGAATTGATTCATAATAAATTCCAATTTTCCCTTCGTACTTTGCCGGCTCAGGACGGTCAAAACTACGTCAACTAACATACATTAAAAAAAAACATTTACGTACCTAGCTTGTGGATTGTTTTGAAAAAACCTTATTTGTCGGTAAAGTGACAGAGGGTAAACGGGTGCTCTTCCACGAGCTTGTGCATGTGCTGGCACGTGAAAAGACGAAAAATCCAACAGGTTCTGAGTGTTTCTGGTGGAATGAGACCCCGTGAAGGAATAGGGTCGTTCGGGTAGCGCCGATGGAACATTTCACGAGTTCATACTAAATTTCTTGCGCGATCGTAAATTACAACCATTTGTGGGTATTGTTGGTTGGTGTACCTAGCCTGCACATTACGCGGTCGAGGCATCGTGTACACAAACACACACACAACACACAACTACTACACTAACACTTAATACACTGCAATCCAAGCACCGTATGCCGCGAGCGGCGAGTACGGCGATTACGTCACGGGATCAATAAATCAATTACGCGTCAATGCACCTGCGCAGTCGTTATGACACTGGTTCCGGGTTCGTGACTTCGTGTTGCGGCGGGAAGCATACCCCGCGCGGGGGTGATATTCGTATTTTTGCGAGTGAGGGAGTGGGACGGAGAGAGTTCAGGGAATCCCGCCGGACGGAATGTCTTGTAGCCCATTGTTATTATTACTTGTAAGGAAAAACCCGCGCGCGCGCAGGTGATGTTTGTTTACATTTCGCTTTGCGCTGTATTGCGCTTTAAGATTTTGATATTTCAACAATTATTGGCGTTAACGAAGTATTTTGTTTTAATTACTTTAAGTGTTTATTTGCAATAATAAGCCTTGTGCATATCGGGTAGGTTTGACTTACTACATTTTTAAGGTTTTCCTTACTTGCATTAATAATATTTTTGATTTGCGTATTAATAGCCCTAATGCAATCAGTATCGTGAGTAGTGCCTTAGGTTAAAATAATGCCCATGACTTCGATTCCACCCTGTATAAATAAAAAAAAGTCAGGTCCAAAAACAAAATCATAAATATCGACCGATTTTATGATCTTTGATTTGTTGGATTTGTCTTTACTAGGTAGATAATAAGGTAGGGCTGTAGGGCTTATAGGACTTAGGGTCGTAGGGACTCTTAGGCTTGTAGGTCTTAATAGGTACCTTTAATTATCATATATTTTCATGTACCGTCAAACCCATAACAATAATAATAATCCTTCCAAGCCGTTTTCGGCTACGGCGACCGTTTCATTATCAACCTACTGGCGTCTATCATATGCTCTCATGTGGCTAGAAAAACCCATAACAATATTGGGGCCTTAGATACGTGACGTTTGCTGAGGGTAGATGTACAAACATCAAACGCAATACCAAATAATGAATCCACTTTACTTACACTAGGTAATAAGTTATTTTTTTGTATACTAACATTATATGGATATTTGTGTCCGAAATAAAGCTATTCTATTCTCTTAGTTCCATTGAAACAAGACTGAATATTGAACTCTAGATATTTAAGAAGCTAATCCATACTAATATCGTCGGCTTAGAGTGTAAATCTGCTAACTCCATATTAGGTAAATTTTCAGGAGAGACAAAAAACATTCCTAAAAAAATATGAATCTTTCGAATGGTATGAATAACGTCATAAAGTCAAAAAATGGATTTGGCAGGTTCACACTCTAAGCCGACGATATTATCTCTATTAGAAAGTAACTCTGTCTAATTACCTTTTCACGCGTAAACAATAGATTTCGATTAAAGACAACGAGATAAATGGCATCTTGGGGAAGGACATAGGTTACTTTTTCCCGGTATTGCGTTTCCGTGGGATAATTTCCGGCATCCACGCAGGCGAAGCCGAAGGCAGAAGTGAGTGAAATATATATCATAATGTCTACGTGTGTAAATATCAATGTGACTTTCATATTTCATTTATAGGTTCCAAATTCCTAGATGAATAAAACTTAGAAAAACCACTGACTAACGTTAAGGTCAAAAGTCGTCAGTTAATCTGTTGTAAGTAGTCCGGCCATCGAGAATCGAATATGTGTTTTGCGAATTTGATCTTTGTTAGTTACTAGAATTGTCGAACTAACAGGAGTCAGTTACACCTGGACTGTAAGAGTCTGATTGATATCTTCATGTAGTAAGCAAGCTTGATGATCTATGCTTTTCCTTAAAAGTGGGAAAAGCAGCCTTATGATTTTCACAAACATTCTACAGACTGATATCATATGATGTTTAAACCGACACTTCTATTTTTCTTTTAGCGCTATTGCTGAGCATGAGGTATTGGGTTCGATTCCCGGGTCGCGCAAAGTGTTATTGGGTTTTTCCATCTAGAATTTCTCAGTAGCAGCCTAAGTCTGGATTTGTGCCCGCCTGATGGTATAGAGGCATGAGGAACAGGGTGTAAAGTTAAATCATCCTCCATAGAAAAGGGAGGATCTTCCGACCAGACGGTTGTCGTGTCTGGCGGGCACCTGCCCGATGATTCATGATTGCACCTACTACTGTTTGTCTCTGCATTACCCAAAAGTTGACTGGTAGAAAATGCCTATGGCATTAAGCTCGCTTCTGTGAATGTATGTGCTGGAAGTATTAAATAAATATATGTGATAGTTGCGCGGTAAACTCTGCTTGCGAGATGCAGGATTTTGCGTGTCGTCAGTATGACGCGTAGTTCGCATGGGGCGTTGTAGATAAGGCTACAATGATAATAGGCTCGCCCCCCTATTACTTGAGATAGGAGGAACATAACTGGCGAAATGTGTACTATAGGTACACCTTTGCCAAACACTTTGGGGAAACAATGCGTGATGTTATGTTATAACAATGATTATGATTTTGTTGATGTCATTATCATCTTAAACCAATTTCTTCTATGTCTTCTTCTTCCATTCATTTGTATCCTTTTTTATCTTCATCAAAAAGGGGGTATTTTTAGCCATATCATTTTTCACAGAACTCATTCAACTTTACTTTAATATTAAAAACTAATCAGTCAATACCGATTATTTTTCCATCAAACATATCTATCGGCCTTCCCGTTTCCCAACTACGTTAGGATTGGCTTTCAGTCTAACTAGATGCAAATGAATACCAGTCATTTACACGGAGCAACTGCCTATATGACCTCACAACCCAGTTGCTGAGTAACTCGATTCTTTTTCCATCAAACGCACTACCAATACCTTCAATCTCCATTACCAGTTCCATTGAACCAATCCTGAATAGTGAAAGCTCGAACCCCAGCTATTTAACAAGCAAATCAAATAAAATGATAGCCGCTACATTATATACTAGTGTTTGTAAAACGTCATGCGGTGTATGTGGATCTGGGACACGGAAGGCAATGTTTACTCAGTAATGCAGCGCTGTATGTTTGGATTTGTAGCGGAATTTCGATAGGTTTCATTCAAAGTTTTAGTATTTTTGGTAGGAATTTTTTGAAGGACATGGCCTAGAAAAGTTTGAAGTTTAAAGAAGATTCTAGAAAAAAAACAGCCAATTATTCTTTTTATTGGTGACTTTAACCAATCCTTTTGCCATAATTGGTAATTGAAAGGGCCAAAACACGCTTAGGAAAAGTATTTTAGAACAATGAGTCGCATGAAACAATTACCCACTTCTTTTTGAAAGGTGACTTGATCGGGCGACGTAGACGCAACATGAATTTGAACTATGTTTTTAACGAAAATACCAACTATCCTGCTGATCGATTTTGTAAAAATGTCGCCGTGATAACTTAAGTGAAGTGAGCGTGAAGTGATTTATTAATAGGGGCAATCCCTAACATCAGGTGGAATGACAGCTCACTTCACCTTAGTTTTCACGGTGAGATTTTTACAGAATAGCACTGCTGTAGCATTATGGGGAAATTTTCGCTGCAGTGACAATTAGTACTACCTAACAGATATGAATAAAGAGTTAAAACTAAATAAATATCATGAAAAAAATGAGTATGGTTTCAATTCTAAAAACATTCATGTTTACGTTACGTTTATTCCAGGCGTTCATGCTAGGCCCAAAGATGACGGATGGAAGCGTCGTCTAATAACAATAACTGCGATCACAAATCCTTTTGCCAAGGGTGGTGATTACACATACTTCATACCAAAGAACTTGCTTCATACATAGGATATAGGTAGGTAAATGTTTGTTAAACGTCATGCGGTAAGCGTGTATAAGGAACATTGTCGCGGGTTCCAGAGAGGATGCATTGTTTACGTAGCCAATGCAGCGCTCTAGGTTTGCCTATGGCCCAGCTTGTTTCTGCTTGATATGGATGGGAGTGGAAACTATGGTCTTTCTTACTTCTCTACTGTTATTTTCTATTAAGTTTCCAAGACGGTTCAAACATTTATTTGGTATTCGCCAAGCTTCTTTCTCTCAGCGATTTTCTGGTGGTCACCACTGTAGATTCTGTCTCACAGGAATACCACTGTTTAAGTACAGTACAGTGGCGATTATGACCCAAAACTAAAGTGGTAGTTACCACTGTCTATGAATAAAACCTGATTTATTTGATACAATTTAATTGCCCCTGGGCATATAAACGTTGAAGTAACTATAACAGTTGCACTATCTATACAGTGTTTAAAAGATGCAAGTAATTTGTTGCTTCAATTTTAAGCTTATTCTTCTTCTTCTTCCTGTCGCTAGCACGACTGTATTTCAGATCTCGTTAGCCCAAAACTTCGCCATTTCCACAGCGTCGTCGGTTTTTTTAGGCAAGAAACTTACGTCGTGGTTAAAAAGGGTTTTAAGACCATCGTCGTCCAAAAAATCGATTGAATAATCGATCAAGTTTCATCTAAAGCTCGCTCTCAAAATAAACGCCGAAAGACGAAAAAGACATTAAAACTAAAACGCGATAAATTTGAAAAGCAATAAATTCAGCAGTTACGTTAAATATAATATCAAGACTAAATTCAAAAGCAATTTGTTAGGAAAACACTCAATGTGACTAAGTGAGGGCTCGCTCAAATTTAATGGGCCCTTCGCCCTTCACTCTTTACGTATTTATTACAATCTTGAGTTTTGTTTTCCTTGTGGATGAGAATTTTGGGATTAAGATGTGTGAATACATAATGTTCCTGAATATGAAATTGCTTAGAGAAAGATCGTTAGATTTTGTCTGACACCCAAGATTTTTTTTTTGAAGATTTTGTGTCACCCTTCGCAAAATTTCTATATTTATGTCTGTAATATGGTGTACATAATAAAGAGTATCGATCTGACGTAGATCATGGAATTAGTATGTACTAGAGCGGGTGTGGGTAGGTTCTGGAGTGCTGACGAATGCTTGCACCGTCTAGACGGACAGGTTTACTCAAATTTGTGTGATTCTTTCATTTATATATATGTTACACAAGATTAGTAATAACCGCACCAAGGCGTTGCCACTAGACTGATGGCCACAGCCATCAGCGTAGCTAACGTCAGTTCAGTGCTCTGTGTCACGCCAACCAAAGTGAACCGAGTGACATGAGACAAAAAATATCGCGAAAGAATGCGATTCAAGATCACAAAAACATAATAAATTAACCGGAATTACTTTTCACACGTAAATTAATTGTCTCTGTGTATGTAGAAAATGTAGAATTTTGTAAATTAGGTTCAGTGTTGCCACTAAAAACTTAGTTTTAGTTTCCCATATTTGTGGGAGTTTTTAAGTTATGGAATAAGTGATTTTAAATATTTTTTAATAATAACAACGTAGCAGGGTGCCTAAAGATGCAGTACACCGTGAAAATACTGGTGACCCCGACGTGATCGTCAGCGTAGCCTTAGTGCAAATACTTCAGCGTGACATCACTATCATCACTCCTGCAAACTTTAGCAGCGAGTCACCCAGCCAGCCAGCACCCACGGCTTCAACGGGTATCCTGACTGCCAGCATGCAGCATCCGCAACCTGGTCCTGCACCCTGTTCCTCCTACCTCTATAGTACTTAAACATAATCCCTCGTGGCTTTTTCAAATGCGAGATGCATGCATCCCAGCTTAAACTAATAGAAATAACGCAGAATCGTTTATATATTCTAATGAAAGGTTTTATCATAAACGTTCGCCATTAGAGCTTATTCCGCTAGCGAAATATTAAAACTGAATAACTCTCATAAAGTAGACTTTGTTTAGTGGTCGGTGTTACTGCGGCGATTTTGTTATTAAAGGAGTTTAATTAAAATGGAATTGCTGTGTGGTTTATGCTGATGAGTAGGTGTGGTTACTGTATATATGCATGCACACCTTTGGGTCTGAAAAGGTTTAATTGGAAACTGAAAGCTTAAATATGACGATCGTTTGAATGAAATTTCAGATTATTTTATCCAATGATACAAGAATTTAAAGAGAAATAATTTCAAGAAGAAAAGTTGCCGAAGCAACAACCTTAGTGACCTTTTCGTTACGGCAATTTTTGACTTGCCTAATTAACACTTAGAGTTACTTAATATAAACAGTAGGTATATAATGATCCCACTTCTGAGACACAGGCCTCTTCTCGGCGAGGGGGATTGGGCCATACTTCCTCAGCATGTTTTCCTTCACCGTTTCGATAGCAGTGGTGATGAAATAATTTACACAAAGTAAAGCGCTTTTCCTGGATTCGAACCTACGACGTACAACCGTATTATATCGTCATTTTACATATACATATCATTAGTTTCCACTGAGCTACCACTTGTTCCAGCTAGCAATCGGGTGCAATTTATATCCAAGTATTTTTTTAATCTCAAAAAGTCGCACCAACGAAACCGTACCTTAAACAATTTCAATTTCCAAGCGGCGCGACTGCCTCTCCACGGATACATTAAGCACTTAACTATCACTGTCTGCTTACTCTCAACTTGCGCCGTGCCATTATAAAATCCAGCATTTTTTTTTCGTTCGTTTTTTTTTCTTGTATGGCTATTTTCATTAAAACAACATAAGTATCCCGAAGGCATATCCTGGCTGTCATTCGTCGATCTTCGACAGTCGTTACGGGTAGTCGAAAGCCCGAAAGCCTGACAACCAATCTTATCAAGGTAGACAGTCGCTCCTTGCCGATGCCTAGCTGTATCCGTTTAGAACTGGAAGCCGACCCATCGTAGCTGGGAGAAAGAAGATAATCAGACGGAATGATGATGACACAAGCCCCCCAAGCGTTTGTATTGTGGCATTGTTGTGGCTGGTTGATGGTAATGGACTCGCCACCTACATAGGACTTGAAAATAACCGGCGAAATGTGGGTGTACAAATAAGCACATCTCTGAATAGCCTTTTGGAGATTATAAGCGTAATGTTAGGTTATGTTATTATACAAGAAAGCCTCAATAACTTTCCGCCCATAGGGGTAATCGCGTAACACACTATCAATAGCAATGGCTTCCATTGTGACAGTTCCACAACATTCATTGCGTTATTTACGTTGTTGAGCAGATAACTTGTTCAAACTTATAAAGCAATGGATTAGCAATATTCTTCAAAATGATTCAATGTGTTACGCAATTAGGATGCAGGGCCCCAGGTGTATACATATATATTATAATCAAAGTCCACTCCCAACATCGTTCAAACAAATTCATCACCAGCAAACCAAGTCAATAGCTTTTCTGAAAATCCTCCCATTTTTCACAGCACCTTTCAAATCGGATGAGTTGCTCCATTTAGTTCAACCAACTTATAAAGTTGATATATATCTCATCTTATCCGGTTTAAAATTCTATCGAAAACTGAACAGAGTTTAAAGCTCTTTGGAATGAGATTAGGGAAAATGTTTAAAATGTACAAGTAGTTGGCTATTTGATAGTGTGGATTTATACGATAAGGGTTTTCTTTTTAGCATTCTGGAGGACTGAAGACCTTGTATAAATCAATGTTGGTCTCGTATTTTTGTGTTATTTGTGACAAAAATACGAGAACATTGACTTATACAAGGTGGAGAGGAAAATATGACAATAAAATAAAGGTTGTATATCTAATGACGTTCCCAGTCTAGACACGAAAAATCAACCAAATTATATAGAATAGTTCAGTCACTATTGCTAGTCGAAGATTGGCAAAACCCCTAAGCTGTGATGGTCCCATCACCGCTATTTATATGGTTTGTAAAAATCACTTTTTTAATTTAGATGATAAGATATATTAAATTTGATGGATGCCACTGTTTTATTGTCATATTATCATCTCCACATTGTTTATAGAATAGCACTAAAATAGTAGGAGTCCGATTACCTGACAAGCGAAGTCATATCATACAGGTTTTTAATATGTATTAGTTTATTATTGTATAAGATTATTCTGTGTATTTTATCTATGGGCCTTAGTTGCCTGATAATAAAATTATTATTATTATAGAAGAATATATAAATGTATTCAAAGTAGAACCGTTTTTAAGAATCATTATGGAGGTTATCACTATGGAAGTTATTTGACAAACCATCCTTTAATTTATTCATCCTGGTACCGCGAGCTCGTAAAAGGCTCACAGTATAATTATTTAATTTCGGACGCTAGTACTATTAGTAATTTTGTGATTTCGGACTAATTTTGTGACTGTAAATGAAAGATTAATAAAGCTTATCAGGTAGAGACAGCTGATAAAAATCCTAAAAAACAACGACACAATAATGTGTATTTAAAGATCGTTGATAATATTATTACTTGTTTAGGGCAATGTTTTAAACAAGGAAAAATAATTCTTAGAATGTTAATAACGTTTTCCGATTTCGTCGCGAGAGCGTTCGTCACTCTCTCTATAGGTAACAATGATGTTAAGCTGTTTTCGTGAATAATTCTGAAGTAAGTCTGGACCATCTTATTAAGACTATGCCGACCGCACAGTGGCGCCCTCATCGTTTGTTTGGTTATTTCATGCAATTTAGAATGAAAATGCAGAAAATAAGCACGTTAAGTTGTGCTTCACAAGATTATACGTTAATACTATTAGAAGCGGTAGTTATGCTTTGCTTGCTTATTTTCTGCATTTTCATTCTAAATTGTATGAAATAACCAAACAAACGATGAGGGCGCCACTATGCGGTCGGCATAGTCTTAATAAAAGTAACTAAGTAATTTAATTATCCTTTCAATCTAGATTTAAAAGGTATTCGTAATTATCTAAACGAAAGACAAAAAGTTTTGACAGAAAAAAGTAATTATAATAATGGATTGCGTTATGTAACATAAATTGTTTTATTAACTTTCATAAATTAAGAATGAAAAACGTCTTCATAAAGATAATAATTAAGAAAAGCGCTAATGAAAAATTTATTCAAACAAAGGTCACTAAACGTATCAAAAATGGTCACCCATCCCCAGACTGACCTCGACAATCGCAGCTTAACTTCGATCGCACCTATAAAATATAACTTGGGTTTGATAGCTTAATAGATATATCTATTGAGCTATCAAACCCAAGTTATATTTTATCATTAAAAGACGCAATAAATAGCTTTATAACGGCATTAAGTGTAGAATTGGTAACAAAAAGGTAACGCCTTATATAAAATAGACACTAAAGAGTTTTATAGCTATTTTACGATTGTCCCTTGATGACAAGAAATGATGACCGGCTCAATTGCTTCACAGGTCTTAAGAAAAGGACAATGTTCTTTATTTAGATAAAAAAATATATTAAGAACCAGCGAAAAATACTTAAAAGAATACCTATCGAGCCTGATTTTAACGTTTTAACCGTTATGTTCCACACTTTCTAAGTATATGGAAAATCGTACACCAATGCCCTAACTGTAGTTTTTTATCATCTGACGAGGAATCTTTATCAATAATAATTATGTAGAAGGCATGTCAATACGTCATAGAGTTCTTTATACGATAAGTCGAGAGTAAATCCCGCTTATCTTGGCTTAAAAACTGTGCCAGTTAATAGATAAGAAAAGTTGCTAATTGGCTGTGAAGGCCAAGTTCCATATTGACTGGTGGAATATTAAAAGAAAACTACGCTTTGTAAAGGACAATTCAATTCAATTTAGTGTTATTTTTATACTAGCTGCGCCCTGCGGTTTCACCCATATAAGCGTCGATACCGTGAGAATATCGGGATAACATGTAGCCTATATGTTAATCCAGGGTGTCAGCTACCTCCGTGCAAAATTTTATCAAAGTTGGTTCAGCCGTTTGAGCGTGAAGAAGTAACCAACATATAAACACACACACACTCACAAACTTTAAAAACTTTTGCAAAAATTAAAACAACAAATAGAAGAATTAAAAACAGAATTAAGTATAGCACACGAAGAAATAAACAATCTATCTATAGAAAATACGGAACTAAAAAAATCTATTAAGGACATGAAAAGTAAACATGAAATTGTAAATAAAGCAACGAAAAAAATAATGAGTGATTTGTGTACACCGAACAAAAACAAAAAATCTACAACACCACATCATACTTCTAATAAAAAACAGAATCAAAAATTTTTTGATATCGAGAAGCGGACAATTGAGCTTTCGGATTCACCATATAAAATACCTCTTGCACAGTCTGTGTCAGTAAATAGCGAAATAAATAGTCAACAAAATATCAAATCAGTGAAAAATAAACTATGCATTTTAAGCAGTAATAAAACAAATAAAGTTCTAACATTAGCAGAAAAATCTTTTCCAGACTATGAAATATGCCATTATTTGACACCATACTGTGGATTAATGAAACTCATTACTGACATCGAGACTAAAGTTAAAAATTATACATGGGATGACTACTGCCTAATTTTCATAGGCGAAGAAGATTTTCGGCGCACAAACAATTATCATAACTTAGTTATTAATATACGTGAAACTTTATCGAAAATACAACATACTAATATCATATTATGCCTACCAACATTTAAATTTAAACATTCTTTTATGTTTAACTGTAGAGTAGAAACATTCAATAATATGCTACATTTGGACGTGTGTACTCATGAATACGCCTGGTTATTTGATTCTAACTTGGATTTGTTATATGACTATAATATGTTTTCGCAGAGAAATGGGGCTCTTAATCATTATGGTATGACTAACATCTTTAAAAATTTAAGTAAAACAATTGACTCGAGTGTTAGCGAGTGGAACAAAACAAATGACGATTATACTAATACTAAAAGTAATACTTTTCGAGACCACAGAACAACATTTTAACATTTTATATCAAAACATACAAAGCATCTATAATAAACAACATCTGCTTGAGACCTTTATCCATGAAAAACCAATATATAACGTTATATGTTTATGTGAAACTTGGCTGTCACCAGAAAAATTAAGTAACTTACAGTTTACTGGTTACAAAATTGCTGCATCTTACTGTCGCCGTACTCGAGGAGGTGGCGGTGTGTGTATCTTGTTACAAAATCATCTCGAGTATAAGGAAATTTGTGATATTAGTAATATGTCTGTTGAGTATTGTATAGAGTTATGTGCAATAGAATTATCTAAAGAGAATGTAGTTATAGTTACAATTTATTGGAATAGAAGAGAGGAGGAAGTATTTACTCGCCAATTAATGTTGTATTATATTAATAAAAAATATTCAAAATATAATGTAATATTGGGAGGAGATTTAAATATAAATATCTTAGATAACTGTTTAAAAACTAACTTGTTCTTGGATCTAATGCTGGAACATAAATTTATACAACATATCAAAGTCCCCACACGTATCTCACAAACTACCTCGACATGTTTAGACTTAATTTTTACAAATTTTAATAATAGATGTAATTATACGACCGTAGAAGAATTAGGGTTTTCAGACCACTGTGCAACCATCTTTCACACGAAATTACTTAGCAACAACAGCAAAAAATCACACTGGTTCGTGAAAAAAAGGTTTTTTAATACACAAAATGTAGAAAACTTTAAATCAGAATTAAAAAAACAAAATTGGAATGAAATAATACAACCAAACAAAAATATAAATGAAAACTACATTGCATTTGCTAATACCTTAAATAAAATTTTAAATTTATGTATCCCGCTACAGAAGATAAAAATAAAAACAACATATAAAAAGTATTGGCTAACAAAGGGTATCAAATTATCTTGCAAAAACAAAAGACTACTTAAAATACTTACCACTAAAACAAAAAATCCCGTATTATTAAAATATTATAAAAAATACGAAAAAACCCTAAAGCAATCTGTAACGACAGCAAAAAGACTACAATATATAAATAGAATGAAAAAATCAACAAATAGAGTAAAAACGATGTGGAATATAATTAACGAAAGAACAAATAAACCAATGGAAAGGGAAAAAAATAATATAAAATTACATAAAAATGATAACTTGATAACAGAACCTAAGCAAATAGCTAATATTTTTAATGACTTTTTTGCTTCTATCGGGGAAAATATCTCACCAGCACAAGGAGCCCCTGTGATGTACCCCGCAGAGAACTCCATGTTTCTCAGCCCTGTTGATCCTTTTGAAGTAAATAAAATAATAATAAATTTAAAAAATAAAAAGAGCTGTGGAGTAGACGAACTACCCCCTTTTCTACTAAAGCAATGTGCGGACGAATTAACCCTACCATTTTATAAACTAATTAACCAATCGTTTGATGAGGGAAGTTTTCCAAATCAACTTAAAAACGCACTCATAAAACCCGTGCACAAGAAAAATTCTAAAACAGATCCTAGTAACTATCGCCCCATCGCGTTATTACCAACTGCGTCTAAAATCTTTGAAAAGGCTATGTGCAACCGCGTATACTCTTTCTGTGAAAAAAATAAAATATTTGACGACTGCCAGAACGGCTTCCGTAAAAATAGATCTACAACGTTAGCTGTATATAAATACGTACAAGAGGCTCTATCTATATCTAGTAAAATTTTATTCATCTCGTAAATAAATTGGTAACTATAGTTTTGTATAATTTAGAAGCATTTTTTTTTTTAATTTTGTAAATGTAAGAACCATGGATCCGTTCATTATAATTTTTTTTTATATTGACTTGAAAGAGCATGGCAGTTGAGAATGTGTCATGCTCACTTAAATGTCTCACTGATGGTGGCGCGTGTGTTGGATCATTCGGTTCCCTTCAAAATGGTTGAGCTGGATGGTGCTGATCCATGCGTCATGTTCGTGAACGGGCGCTGTCAGTTGAGACTGGTCATCTCTTAGCTGCCAGGGCTTCTTTTTAATCTTATAACTATCTTGAATTGTTTCTTCATAACATTGTTCTCACATATAGAAGCAACAAGAATACTGTACTCAGGATTTTGTAATATCTTAATTTAAAACAGTGTCCTTGGAGTTTCTTGCCCGTTCTTCTCCAAGAGATCTACGTTTTGGAATGGGCAACTAGCTTCAACTTTCTGACTAACTGACCGACTAGTTAATTTTGACAATTCAAAAGTGCCTGGAAATGGTTTAATTGAAATAAATGCTTTGAGTTTGAGTTTGAGTTTGAGTTTATCTGTCATTAATAACAAAAAATATGCCGTGGGTATGCTCCTTGACATGACAAAAGCCTATGATAAAGTGCAATTTAAAATATTATTAGATAAGCTTTATGGGATAGGAATACGAGGAAAAGCTCATGAATGGTTTGCATCATACCTAAAGAATAGGGTACAGTTAGTGCAAGTTGAATATTTCGATAAAAACACAAATGAAATAATAAAAATAAGATCGGACAGTAAAGCAGTTAATGCATCAATCCCCCAAGGGAGTGTTATAGGATGTTTATTATTCCTCATATATATTAATGACCTTCCTAAAATTATAAAAAGTACATGTGTCTTATTCGCGGACGATATTTCTCTGCTCACATCATGCCAGAATGATGACAATATAAACGCCCAATTAGATTCCCTTCTTTCTACAACTCTAAACTGGATGAATGACCATAGTCTAGAAATCAACTTCACAAAAACAAAATTAATTACTTTTCATCCCCATCAAAAACCACCATTAAAATTAAATTTTATATATAATAACACAAAATTAGAATAGAATGCAATTCAATGCCTATCAATGGTTTGATTTTGACTTAAAACATATCTAACAACTAAATTTACTCTAATGATTGCTAAGATAAATATTAATAATATTTAGCCGCATCTGGTGAACTTATCAAAGCTATAACTGCATGGTCAAAATGATGGATCAAATATATACTCGTATTTGGCTATTTCAATATTTATTAGTTTTGTAAGTAAATAATTATTATTTTATTATCTTACGTACTAAATTTTACTATGGGTGAATTTCACCAAACTTTTATACCTTACTTTTTAAGTCTTAAATATCCTGAGAATAATTTTTAAATTTTTGACACTTTTCCATACTAGAACTGTCTGATGTCAATTTTATTCTACGGATAAAAGATTTTGGTAAACCAAACTTGGCTCCCCACCACCATGGATTTACGCATACTAGCCTACTTTTATCCTGTTATAAAATGATTTAATACTTCAATCAACAAAGATAACATTATTTACAAACAATGCAATAATTCTCGTGAACGCAAATAAGTCCGTTTTCCTTTCGGTACAGGGAATTCACCTTAGATATAAGCCAGTATATAATGAACGGTTCGGGATCGAAGAAGCCACAGTTTACATCAGTATCTTGTGTTGTGAAGAAGTACCTAACCGTTTAAAGAAGGTATGTGTTTGTTAATAATCACTTATACAAATTAATCTGTAGATGTAACATGAAATAAATACATACTAAATATATTTATTTTACTTAAATTGAAACTATTTGTAACCTTAGTATCATTGAACAGTTTCATATCATAAAATCAAAGCTTTACATGGCTGTTTAACAACAGAATACAAATTAAACGTTCCTGGGCGAACTTTTCCTCGTTTGTTCCTTATTAAAATCTTAAAAAGTTTGTGAAGATGTTGATGTTTGTTACCCAATCACGCGTAAACCGTCGAACGGATTTAGATGAAATTAGCACACAGATAGTTTATAACTAGGATTAATACATAGGATACTTTTTATTTTCTTGTGTTTGGGTGGCTCACAGCTAGCAAATACAGAAGTAGTCGTGAGGTAATTGAAGACAAGCTATTTACAAACCTCCACAAGCCTATCTTATCCCGATATTCCCATGGGATCAAAACTAACGCGGGCGAAACCGCGGGGCGCTGCTAGTCCATCATAATATTTGAATATTTACAGTCTAAAAAGATGCTGATGTTGCACGCATCTATTCAAAATATTTCGATAGCCACAATTCATTTTCTTTCACCCACCCTATGTCAGCCATGCCTTCACATAAACTATTAATCCAAAATCTTTCACTATTTTTAATTAGGTAATATTTTTTTATTTTCTTTTCAGTTCACCATGAAGTCCCTCATTCTATTTTGTTTCGTTGCTCTCTCAGCTTGCGCCCACGCTAAGTTGCACAACCGGCCACCACACCATCCCCCAGGCTATGTAGTGGGCCACCCAGACGCGGCTTTTTACTATCCTCGAGGACGTCATCCTAGGGATACAACTTGGGAGCGTAATGCTGGTAGAGGCAAAGTCTTTGGCACTTTAGGCAGCACGGATGATTCGCTATTCGTAAGTGAATTTGACTGTTTTTGCCAATGGCTATTTTACCACCTTTGGCTAAGACTCGGTTAACTTTTCTAGCAGATTCTCTACCACTCTTTAATAAATCTAATAGATTTTGCATGACTGAAACACCAGGAGACAGAAAAGGCCCTTTAAAATTTGTAGTGGATTTAAAATTGCTGTCAAAAACATCACTGATACTTGTCTGGTGTAAAAGAGAGACAGACCTACAAGATCGAATAGCACCAGCTCTTTGTGCTAAGTTTTGATCTGTACTAGTAGGGTCCCATCTGAATTTCCCAATTTCAATATCTTTTTTTTTTTGACAGGGCCGGGGCGGTTACAGGGGAGACATCTTCAACGACCACCGTGGTCGTCTCCAGGGACAAGCATACGGAGAGAGAGTGCTCGGTGCTGGTGGTGACAGCAGTGTTCTAGGAAGCAAGTTCAACTGGAACAATGCTAACGACAATGTGAGAGCTGGCCTCGAACTTCGAAAGGAGATAGGAGGTGGAAGTGGTGTAAGTATTCTAAAAAGTTCTTTGTTATAATTTTTCGTTGGATGAGTGTCTTTGATCTAGTGATTGCAAGTAGGTTTCTGAGCTTTATCCCAAGGGCTGGCAAAAGTTTCATTGGGTTTTTCAATAAGGAAATTCTTGACAGCATCCCGTTTGATGGTAATAGACTCACCCGTGAAATGTGGGTATACTATAAGCCTCTGTTTACTCTTTGCAGGCTCAATGTTGAATTTCCTGTTATCCAGTTTAAAAAAGTAGAAACTTTTCTGGCTTGGAGATTCATATGTCCGACAATCTTTCAGTTGAAATAATGATGAGACATTGGTTAGGGAATTTAGGGAGTTTTCGATACTTAATTGAATTGGTTTGCCAAAACACATTTTTTTTTAAATCACACCATTTCAGATGAAAGCAACCGGTGATGGAGTATGGAAACTCGACCATAACACCAGATTTGTTGCTGGCGGTAACTTGCAGAAGAAGTTTGGGCATGACAGGCCTGAGTTCGGAATCCAAGGAGCTATTGAACACGATTTTTAAATAGAGTATTTAATTTTGTCTTCTCCATTTTCGATCTTCTGTAAAATATTTTTTAAACATTAATTTCATAGATTTTGTGCCAAAGTTATGTTTCGTTAAGCATTTAGGATACTTATCTACAAACTGTATATAAAAATATATTTTGTAAAGTACTAAGAAGTAAGTCAGTATTTATTAAATTATATTAATAGTAAACTTTTTTTTACTCCATATTTCCATCGTATTTCGTTATTCTCAAGTTACTTAAAATGAATACACTAAATTAAACAAAAACACTTAAAAAACAATATTCTCTTCTATCACACAGAAAGTTCTCATAACATCAGAATTACAAGGCATAACACCCCTCTGTTTTCATCGGGGGTTAAAAATTACTACCACTCTCCCGTCAGATGTACGAGAAGCATAGATAAGACAACCACACAGAAACTTATGCTCAGTATCTACTAGGGTGTAAGACATATTTGAGCTTTAGATACAGACTATCCACTGGTATGAGTGAGAGGGATGACGCTTTACAAAGCAAACTTCTTCTTAAATTCTATGAGCCCTAGTGTCGGTAGTAATTGTGCTCAGCATCACTTGTGCTCCTTAAGCCAGTCACACCTTATGCCTACTGAAGAAACATAGATCAGAGGGCCTAAACACAGTGACATTCTATTACCGATAACTATGATGGATAGGTCAAAAAGCACATCTTTCATTTCGTACCCACAAATTAAAATCAAATAAAATGCTGTTTTTTTATTAGCTCAACTGTGTGCTAATTAGACACAATTGAATTTGCATTGTTATAAATACAATTTTGACTTTTCAACAGTTGAGCGGAAATAACATCTTGAACATTTTTTTTTTATATTACAACGATAGTCTGAAAAATGGTGGCCCAGTGGTAACAGATGCGATTTGCGAGTTGTAGGGTCATAGATTCAAACCTCGACAGGCGCTTTACTTTGTGTAAATTATTTATTCACTACTGCTCTCAAAACGGTAAAGGAAAATCATGCAGAAACATGTCCTAGAACCAAAAATTCGAAGTTAAATGACGTCTAGCTACTAACCCGCACTGGGCCTGCGTGGTGGATTACAGCTCACTCACTCTCACAGAGAGGAGGCCTGCATCCCAGTGGGATCATTATAGGCTGATTATATTATGGTATGAAATTGCGTCACTTTAAACAAAAAAATTATAAAACTACTAGTTGACCCCGCAAACGTCGTTTTGCAAAAAAAGAAAAATAAATAGTAGCCAATTCTCAGACCTACCCGATATGCACACAAAATTTCATACAAATCGGTCCAGCCGTTTCGGAGGAGTATGGTAACTATCACTGTGACACGAGAATTTTATATATTAGAAGAAGATTTTTAAATAAGGACACATTAGAATAATTAGATCTTTGATAATATTTTCGGCATCGTTTGGTGCAATGTTATAAACAGTTCTTGTTTTAAAAAAGAAAAATTATTTAGTTTGAGAGTAAATAAGACAAAGTTAAAAACTTGGGGATCTTTATTGATAAGGCATTCTCTTGGACTGCCCAGCTACAGGAAGTTAGCCGCAAGTTATTTGCATCCGCTGCTTCTTTGGAGATTGCGAAATTTCCTGCCGACTGCCACTAAGATTGCGCTTGCACAATCGCTTCTTCTACCCATCCTTGACTATGCTGATGCCAGCTACCTTGATCTTACCCAAGACCAACTGGAAAAACTTGAGCGGCTTCAAAATTTTTGTATAAGGTTCATATTCGGTCTGCGCAAATATGACCATGTTTCCGAATTTCGTGTGAAGCTCAAGTGGTTACCAATTCGCCTTCGTCAGAATGCTCATATTCTTTCCCTCTTGTACAATGTGCTCTTTTCCCCTTCCATCCCACTCTATCTCAAGAAGCGTTTCCAGTTTCTTTGTGACTCCTATACGAAATTTTTAAGGTCATCAGATAACTTGAAGCTCAAAATGCCTATGCATTCCACAACCTTCCTTGATAAATCCTTTACTGTCCAGGCCGCTCGTTTGTGGAATGCATTGCCAGTTGAAATAAAACGCGCGCAGTCGTTACATGTGTTCAAAAGACTCGTAAAGGAACACTACTTGTCTTTGTGATATTGTTGTCCTAACTGCAATCATCTACTGTCTTCTTTTATTTTCGTTGCTTATATATTTAGTATGTATGTATTTATGTATCTATAATTTTGGATATGTATATACCTGTGTATATATTTTAGTGTATTGTATACATTATATTTGCACCAACGACAGCCCCATTTTATGTCCAGGAAAATCACTGTCCATCCTAAGGTTGCCTGGAAGAGATCGCAGAAAGCGATAAGGCCGCCCATTGTATATTTTGTAGTGTTTGATGTATCTTACTTGTTGTATTTTTGTGGTGTACAATAAAGTATATATAAATAAATAAATAAATAAGACAGCACAGCATGTGGCGCTGTCTATTGACATTTTACTATTTTGTTACGAAGTTACTGGAATCACAGAAATGGTCGGATAAGAGTGACACTGATTGGTTACAGTAGCTCTAGCAGAGCGTCGCATTCATGGTTGACATAGACCATAGGCTCCCAAAGTGGGCGATAACGACCCCTCGTGGGCACCACAGATTTCAGAAGGGCAGTAGAAGACCCAGGTAAAATTATATGTCCTATTTTACGACTGTATAATATTACTCATCTATATACACACATCAAAAGTGTCTAGGGATCAACATATATTTTTGCAATAACTTTTCTCCTGATTGATATTAATTAAAATTTTCTTTAAGGATTCATCAAATAAAGTGTTTTCGTTTGTCACAGTAACGATAAACCAAGTCACCTTTGCATTAATAAAGAAATTTGCCATTTTCCTAATAAAGGGATTTTTGACATTTGAACCACTAACACAAAAGTTCGAAAAAAAGACTGAAATAACAGTTTTCTCTAAAATTTTATTGGGTAACTTAAACAATTAATAATCCGTGTTTCTACCGCGAACACTAACAACACAAGAACATCGGTTTGGCATACTCAAAATGAGTTCATCCAAATCACGCTGTGGAATGGCCGCCCATGTTCGTTGCAACAACAAAAAAAGGTCTTCTTGCGACTGGATACCCTCCATATTCGGCAGAGCTCTTCTCTGTAGCATATCCCATGCATGCTCAATCGGGTTCAAGTCTGGCGACTGAGCAGGCCAGGGCAGGACATTGATGTTAGCTGCGGCGAGAGTCTGTCTTACAACTCTTGCGGTGTGCGGTCGTGCATTATCATGCATTAACTGAAATAAGGGACCAATTTGCACTTGTAGAGGAACGATGACGTCTGATACAATCGTCTCAGCATAAATTTGAGCGTTGAGGTTGCCTCTGATCCAAATCAACTCAGTTCTTCCGCCGATCCAAATACCCGCCCATACCATGATGGTTCCACCACTATAAGGATGGACTTCCTGGCAGGATTTTAATCGCTGTTGGCGTCCAGGGGTTCTCCAGTGTCGTATACGTCTTGTATCCGGTCTCATACCAAAACGAGACTCATCAGAAAAGCACACGAAACGCCATTGTTCTTCTGCCCAATTTCTGTGTTCAAGAGCCCATTGATATCGAATCCTACGATTGTGCATTGCTATAGGTGGTACCCGTAGCGGTCTTCGGGAATGAAGGTTCACTTCATGCAAGCGGTTTCTGACTGTTTGGTCGCTAATTAAGTTCCCTGAAGAGTGATGAAGCCTCACGGCTAACATCATGGCGGTTATTGTTGGAGCTCTTCGAGTTAAGATTTGAATGTATCGGTCTTGTCTCCGTGTGGTGCAGCGATACGTCCTCCATGGCGCTCAGCCACGGTACCAGTGCTTCGGTAACGTGACCAAAGTCGACTGATAACACTCTGACTTGTATTCAGAGCTAAAGCCACAGTACGTTGCCGGGAACCAGCTTCTATCATTCCCACGGCTCTGAGCATGTCTTCCCTGCTTAAATGACGTCGCCGCTCCATAATAACGTTGGTTTTAATCAGTAGTAGGGAAACAGTAGCACTAATAATGTCTTCAATGCGTTGTATGTTTTTATAGGGAAAATATTGACAGCTGATTTTCATCTTTTACTCGAATTTGATTCACAGTTCCTGATTCAAATTATGAAATGCACCAAAAAGGATCCATATAAATTTATAAAATCATAAATGTATTACAAAGCCACATCTCAATCTCAAGAAATCCGCATAAAAATGCTTGATCCCTAGACACTTTTGATGTGTGTATATAAAAAGACGAGTCCTGACTGACTGACTGACTGACTGACTCATCAACGCCCAGCCTAAGCCCTTGGACCTAGAAAGCTGACATTTTGCACACAGGTTTTCTTTATAATGTAGACGAGGAATAAGGAAGGAATTTTTTAAATTCAACCCCTAAGGGAGTTAAATAGGGGATGAAAGTTTGTATGAAAACTCTTATTCCTTGGGTTAATAAACTTGAAACTTGGCACGAATACTTATCTAAGTAAATTATGAAAATTGGTCTTTTTTGTTTTTCTAAACTACCTTCTAAAGGGGGATGGGGGGGTGTCAAAATTTGTATGGAAGAATTTTAATGCACGGTCCGATTAACTCAAAACTCAGTATTTATACTTCATATCAAAAATAAAGAATTACGTATATCAGGGTTTTTCGAAAATCTACCCCTAACGGGTAAAAAGGGGTAGTTAATTTTACAGGGCAAATTTTGCTGCCTGGCTTAATTAACTCAAAAATTGGTATAAATAATCTTTGAGTCAAGTAATGAACACATTCCAAACGATTTTTCAAAATTCCACCCCTGTGGGTGTGAAAAGGGGGGATACAACTTATATGAAAAATCTTATTCCTTGGGTTAATAAACTTGAAACTTGGCACGAATACTTATCTAAGTAAATTATAAAGTTTGGCATTTGTTGTTTTTCTAAACTACCCCCTAACAGTGGATTGGGGGGTGTCAAAATTTGTGTGGAAGAATTTTAACGCGCGGTCCGATTAACTCAAAACTCAGTATTTATACTTAATACCAAAAATAAAGAATTACGTTTCCCAGGGTTTTTCGAAAATCTACCCCTAACGGGGAGAAAAGGGGTAGTTAATTTTACAGGGCAAATTTTACTGCCTGGCTTAATTAACTCGAAAATTGGTATAAATAATCTGTGAGTCAAGTAATGAACACATTCCAAACGATTTATCAAAATTCCACCCCTGTGGGGGTGAAAAGTGGGGATACAGCTTATATGAAAAATCTTATTCATTTGGTTAATATACTTGAAACTTGGCATGAATACTTATCTAAGTAAATTATGAATTTTGGCATTTTTTGCTTTTCTAAACTACCCCCTAAAGGGTGATTAGGGGGTGTCAACATTTGTATGGAAGAATTTTAACGTGCGGTCTCCGATTAAGTCGAAACTCAGTATTTATACTTAAGACCAAAAGTAGAGAATAACATGTATCAGGGTTTTGCGAAAATCTACCTCTGACGGGGTGAAAAGGAGAAGTTAATTTTCCATTTTACTGCGTGGCTTGATTAACTCGAAAATTGTTGGACATAATCTTTGAGTCAAGTTATGAACACATCCCAAACATTTTTCAAAATTCCTCCTGTGTAAAACTTTATACGAAAAATCTTATTCATTTGGTTAATAAACTTGAAACTTGGAAGGAATATTTGCCTAAGTAAGTAATAAGAAATGGGTCTTTCGAAAGTAGACCCCTGACGGGTAAAAAAGTGGTAATTCGATTTTACCGAAACTAGCTACGCGTAGCTATGCGTAGCTTGATTTACTCCAAAAAAATGGTATGAATAAATTTAAGCTTCAAACTTGGCACAAATACTTATCTAAGTAAATTATAGTTTGTCATTTTATGTTTTTCTGCTCTAAAGGGAGATTGAGGGTGTCAGTTTGTATGGAAGAATTTTATTGCGCGGTCCAATAATATAAACTCGGAACTCAGTATGTATAGGTAGGTACTTAAGACCAAAATAAATAAAAAAGTGTGACTGGGTTTTTCGAAAATCTAACCCTAACGGGGTGAACGAGGGTAGTCCATATCACAGAGGAGTATTTTATTGCGTGGCTTGATTCAATGGGAAAGATATGGAAAAGTCCCAAACATGTTTTCAATATTTTGCCCCTATGGGGATAAAACCTGTGAAGGTGAAAAGGTGGTCTTATTGCTTTGGTTAAGAAAATTTTCAACATTTGCCTCAGTAAATAATAAAGATTGTCACTTTTAGGGGTTTACTACTTACTTACTTAAAATAAAAAAGTAAGAGTTTTAGGGTTTTACTTATTCGACTCCTACCGGGGTGGAAAAGGGTAATAAAGTTTAAGGAGTAGAAACTTCAACTTCCATTAACACGAAAATGGGTATAAATAATCTTTATATCATAAAAATGGAAACGTACCAAATGCAAAAAGAAGCCCTGTCGTGATGAAAAGGGAGGATAGTTTATTTGAAACATCTTAGGTAGTTTAACTAAAATATTGGCCCGAATACTTATTTCTTTAAATAAAGTAAGTATAAAGATCGTAAGCAATAATTTTCGAAATACCTTTCAGGGGGAGGTGGAGAGGGTGTTAAATTTATTTGAGGAAAGTACGAAACCCACGCGGACGAAGTCGCGGGCAAAAGCTAGTTTAAATATAATCGTGCAATAGCTGTTTCAGATTCGCGAGAGATGGTGAGTAAAAAAAATTAGGGACACTATAAAAAAAAATATTCTCAAAGTGGGCGCTGGACAAAATAAGTTTGAGAACCTCTGACATAGACGATATCAGGGGAGCCGCTGTCGTATCACGTCTACGACGAACTGCTACATTCCGACACAATCCTGATGATATTGAAGCTGCAGAATCACTTATACGATAAACACTGCTGGTAAAATCTATCTTGCGCCGTTAAATACTATCATCTGTCTTATATGTCGCGAGATCGTTCGTCACTCTCGCTACAGGTGTCAAGTTTTCATGAATAATGCTAAAATAAGTCTGAACCATCTTAGTAATGAAAGTAAATTTGTTAATACATTTTTGGGTATACAATAAAAGAGATTCGTAATTATTTAAAAGAAAGACAAAAAGTTTAGGCAAAAAATGTAATTTCCATAATGGATTCCGTTAAGTCACATTTGTTTTATTAATTTTCATTAATTAAGAACGAAATACGTCCTTATAAAGATAATTAAGAAAATCTAAAACCTATCAAATTATATATAGTATCAAAATTGATCACCCATCCCCAGACTAACCTCGACAACCACAGCTTCAGTTCGATCGCCCCTATGATCTCTATTGAGCTATCAAACCAAAGTAATATTTTTGCCCGACCACGGCGAAGCAAAAAGGAGTGTTATGATTTTAACCGGTCTGTATGTATGTATGATGTATGAATGTTCATCTGTTCTCTGTATTAATGTTCATCTGTTAATTATAATAATATTATAGTCTACCTCGACGGAAATGTTCTCCCTCAGATGTCTGAGTAAAGATCTTTGCCCATCTCTCCGGGTGCATTCCCGCGACATGTCCTGTCCACTCCCACTTCAACCTGACTGTTTCGTCTCCATCATCCGCTAGGTACTTAAGTTATGGAGCTCAGCTCAGGGTGACGATCTGATAAGGTTTTCAGGGCTAATATGGAGTACAGTGACAGGGAGGTTTGGAAGGAAAAAGGGGAGGCATTTACCCAGCAGTGGGACATAAAATACGCTAACAAAAAAAAAACATAATCTTCTTCTTCTATTATATAATATTCTCGTGTCACAGTGTTAGTTACCATACTCCAAAACGGACACGGCTGGACCGATTTGTATGAAATTTTGTGTTCATATCGAGTAGGTCTGAGAATCGGCTACTATCTATTTTTCATACCCCTATTTTTTTTTTTGTATAACGACGTTTGCGGGGTCAGCTAGTAATATTATAGTACTGTTCATATTTTCTCAAAAATTTTCACAATCAAAGTTTCGCACCTTCTATCTGGTAAAAACATAGACGACAAAGAGTCGTAATTAAAACTGGGTGAGTAGGCATGTCAATACGTCACAAAGTTCTTTAAACAATGTGTTACAGTAAATCCCGCTAATCTAAGGTTAATTATTTGTGCAGTTAAAAGATAAGAAATGTCACAAAAATTGGCGGTGTACTTAGGGGAATTTCTATATTTATAGGTAGGTACCTACAGCTGGAATATATAATCATAAATAAAAAAATATTCATATTAAAGAAAATTAAACTTTGGCGAAGGCAATTCAAGTCAATTTATTAAAACTATCTCTGCATGATCAAAATGATGGATCTATTACTCGACTTTCCTTATCTAATGCATTTATTTCTACTGTTACAATTATATTACGTAAATAAAGGGTTTAATTACGAAGGATAAGTAATAATAGCCGCACAGGTCGATCGATCAGGTTAAGCTACGGTTGCCGTAGTTGGTCCGTGGACGGGTCTTGATCTTTACATACCAAGACCCCTCCGTACTCGGTCCCGGTTGTTATTCGTGAATCTTTGACAGTCGTTACGGGTCGTCAGAAGCCTGAAAGTCTGGCAACCAGTCTTACCGTATCGTATTTACAAGTTAAATACTGGTTTCAGCTGCATCCGATTAGACTGGAAGCCTACCCCAACATAGTTAAGAAAAGGTCAGGCAGATGACGTTAAGCAATGTCACCAAAATCATCCTAAACAAAAGCATAAAAGTGTTTCAGTATTTTTCACATACCTACTTATAATATACCTTAAAACATGAACAATTTAATAAAAAATGAGGAGGAAACACCCATAGAGCATCAAAAACCTATTCATATAATTGTAAATAATGTCAGAAAATCATAGAGGGCAGTGGTGGACCCAGTGACAACAGTCGCGATTTACGAGTTGTAGGTTCGAACCCAGATATGCCCCTTTACTTAGTTTAAATTACACACATCAAAAGTGTCTAGGGATCAACATATATTTTTGCAATAACTTTTCTCCTGATTGATATTAATTAAAATTTTCTTTAAGGATTCATCAAATAAAGTGTTTTCGTTTGTCACAGTAACGATAAACCAAGTCACCTTTGCATTAATAAAGAAATTTGCCATTTTCCTAATAAAGGGATTTTTGACATTTGAACCACTAACACAAAAGTTCGAAAAAAAGACTGAAATAACAGTTTTCTCTAAAATTTTATTGGGTAACTTAAACAATTAATAATCCGTGTTTCTACCGCGAACACTAACAACACAAGAACATCGGTTTGGCATACTCAAAATGAGTTCATCCAAATCACGCTGTGGAATGGCCGCCCATGTTCGTTGCAACAACAAAAAAAGGTCTTCTTGCGACTGGATACCCTCCATATTCGGCAGAGCTCTTCTCTGTAGCATATCCCATGCATGCTCAATCGGGTTCAAGTCTGGCGACTGAGCAGACCAGGGCAGGACATTGATGTTAGCTGCGGCGAGAGTCTGTCTTACAACTCTTGCGGTGTGCGGTCGTGCATTATCATGCATTAACTGAAATAAGGGACCGATTTGCACTTGTAGAGGAACGATGACGTCTGATACAATCGTCTCAGCATAAATTTGAGCGTTGAGGTTGCCTCTGATCCAAATCAACTCAGTTCTTCCGCCGATCCAAATACCCGCCCATACCATGATGGTTCCACCACTATAAGGATGGACTTCCTGGCAGGATTTTAATCGCTGTTGGCGTCCAGGGGTTCTCCAGTGTCGTATACGTCTTGTATCCGGTCTCATACCAAAACGAGACTCATCAGAAAAGCACACGAAACGCCATTGTTCTTCTGCCCAATTTCTGTGTTCAAGAGCCCATTGATATCGAATCCTACGATTGTGCATTGCTATAGGTGGTACCCGTAGCGGTCTTCGGGAATGAAGGTTCACTTCATGCAAGCGGTTTCTGACTGTTTGGTCGCTAATTAAGTTCCCTGAAGAGTGATGAAGCCTCACGGCTAACATCATGGCGGTTATTGTTGGAGCTCTTCGAGTTAAGATTTGAATGTATCGGTCTTGTCTCTGTGTGGTGCAGCGATACCGTCCTCCATGGCGCTCAGCCACGGTACCAGTGCTTCGGTAACGTGTCCAAAGTCGACTGATAACACTCTGACTTGTATTCAGAGCTAAAGCCACAGTACGTTGCCGGGAACCAGCTTCTATCATTCCCACGGCTCTGAGCATTTCTTCCCTGCTTAAATGACGTCGCCGCTCCATAATAACGTTGGTTTTAATCAGTAGTAGGGAAACAGTAGCACTAATAATGTCTTCAATGCGTTGTATGTTTTTATAGGGAAAATATTGACAGCTGATTTTCATCTTTTACTCGAATTTGATTCACAGTTCCTGATTCAAATTATGAAATGCACCAAAAAGGATCCATATAAATTTATAAAATCATAAATTTATTACAAAGCCACATCTCAATCTCAAGAAATCCGCATAAAAATGCTTGATCCCTAGACACTTTTGATGTGTGTATTTCATCACCACTGCTCTCAAAACGGTGAAGGAAAACATTGTGAGGAAACAGGCATGTTCTAGAACCAAAAAAATCGAGGACACGTGACATCTACCAACCCGCACTGGCCCACTCCCTCTTACAGAGAGGAAGTCATGTCCCACCAGTGATAATATTATATTGCTAATTAGTTATGTGTTTAAGCCACATTGATAATAAATTACTTAAGATTTTGTGCAAGACTTTGCATTGATAAATGTGTTCCTTCGCTTCCTTCCTGCGCAGCCTGTGTACCAGCAGTGGGAATTTTATAGGCTGATTATGCTGCAGAAAATCATCCGCATCTTGACTCCCCAATGCCGTGCCTCTTACAAAATAATTTAATACTGCAATTAATTAAGAAATATAGTATTATTTACAAACAATACTATCAGAGCTCAAACAAGTCCCCGATCCACTCGGCACAGGGAATTCACCTCAGATACTGAAGCTAGTACTCGTATAAATGATCGATTCGGGATTGAGGAAGGTACAGTTTACAACAGTTCCTTGTGGAGAGAAGTAACAGTTTTAATATGGTATATATTTGCTAATTACTTTTAAACGGTTGCACCCCTGTGTTCAATTAAATCATCTCATCTGCCCTAGCCTTTTCCCAACTTTGTTGGGGTCGGTTTCCAGTATAACTGGATGCAGCTGAATACCAGTATTTTATATGGAGCGACTGCCTATCTGACCTCCACAACCCAGTGTGTTCAATTAAATATTTATTTATTTTTATTGTTAGAAGGAAAGTATTACCAAAGTCAAATTACCACATTTGTATCAGCCCATCTCTTCTATAGAAATCACACTGTAAAATCTAAAGTGAAGTGACCTTGCAGTGAGCTATCGATCCCTATCATCAGGTGGAATGCAGCTCACTTTTTTTTTTTTTTTTGTGGATGGGAAATCATCCAATGACCCCTCCCGCTCTGGGTGGAGCAGAAGGGAGTGTCAGACTCTTACTGACTAAAACCCACCCGTGTTCCTTCCTTAGCCCTTTGTGTTCCGGGGTAGCGGTAACCCTTTCGGACAATCCCGCTGCCCCGGACAATCCCGCTGCCCCGGACAATCCCGCTGCCCCGGAATGCAGCTCACTTCAAGCTTACTTCACCCAAGTTGTTACGGTAGACCGACTGATGGGATAGTAATATCATCAAAATATATTTTGTGCACAGCAAAAGTAAATCATTCTTATTTCCATAGTTTTTAATAAGTTTTAGAGTAAAAGAGTTGATTTGCAATAAAATCAAAGGTTTATGTGGATTGTTATTAAGAACTAGCTTCTGCCCGCTTCACAAAGAACACACCCTCCAAATTTCATGTCTCTAGGACCAGCGGTTTAGGCTGTGCGTTGATATAACAGTCAGTCAAGACTTTGAATTTTATATATATACTAGCGGACCCCGCAAACGTTGTTTTGCAAAACATAGTTTACGTCCTATTCTCAGACCTCCTTAATATACTCACAAAATTTCATAACAATCGGTCAAGCTGTTTCGGAGGAGTTTTGTTACAAACACTGTGACACGAGAATATTAGATATACATATTACAGATAGTATTTGTAATTAATATCTTTATTTTTTCTTTTTCAGATCACCATGCAATCCCTCATTCTATTCTGTTTCGCTGCTCTAGTGGCTTGCGCCCACGCTGAAGTGAACGACTGGGCACCACCCTCAAGCTATGGAGGGCGCCATAACGATGCGGCCTATTACTACCCTAGTTTGAATCTTGAACGTCATCCTAGAGATGTTTCCATAGATTGGGAGCGTAATTATGGTAGAGGCAAAGCCTTTGGAACTTTAGGCAGCACGGATGATTCGCTATTCGTAAGTATATTTTACTGTTTTTGTAGAGGGCTATTTTACCAACTTTGGATAACATTCGGTCAACTTTTCGAGCAGATTCAGATTTATTCTTTGATCGATATAGTAGATATTGCATGACCGAAACACCAGGAGACAAGGCTCTTTAGAATTTGTAGTGGATTTAAAATTATTGTCAATAACATGACTGATACCGGTTGTGGTTCAATCAGCATATTGTTAGACAGTTGCGTTGCGTACTTTAGTAAAGTCATGAGTTGCTAAATGCCTTCTCTTATAAGTGTATGAGAGAGATAGAGCTACACAAGTCGAATAGCAACACCTCTTTTTTGCAACTGAACAGTGCCAGGTTTTGATCCTTAGTAGTACGGCCCATCGGAATTTCCAAATAAAATATCAATCTTTCTACAGGGCCGGGGCGGTTACAGGGGAGACATCTTCAACGATCACCGTGGTCGTCTTCACGGACAAGTGTATGGAGAGAGAGTGCTCGGTGCTGGTGGTGACAGCAGTGTTCTAGGAAGCAAGTTCAACTGGAACAATGCAAACGACAACGTAAGAGCTGGCCTCGAACTTCAAAAGGAGATTGGAGGCGGAAGTGGTGTAAGTACTCTAAAAAGATTATTGTTATTATTTTTGGTTGGATTAGTGCCTTTAGCATTAGTGATTGCAAGTGGATTTCTGAGCTTTATCCCAAGGGCTGGGAAAAGATTCATTGGGTTTTTCAATAAGGATGTTCTTGAAAGCATCCCGGTTGATGGCAATAGACTCATCTGTGAAATGTGGGTGTACAATACTCTGTCTACTCTTGGCAGGCTAGATGTTATGTTCTATTGTTGGGGAGTTTGTTGCCCCACTTCTTCTCCCCAGCAAAAGCATTAGGAAGTGGTGAAGGGCGGGTGTTTTGGGGGGACTGTCTTTTGTAATTTTAACGTTCGAAAGTGCTGATTCTCAGCTTAGTTTGAATAAATGACTTAGTTTAAAATAGTAGAAACTCTAGTGGCTTGGGGAGGCCTATATCCGGCAGTCTTTCAGTTGAAATGATTATGAGACATTGTTCGGGAATCTAAGGAGATTTCGACACTTAATTGAATTGGTTTTGCCAAAAAACATTTTTTTTTAATCATACCATTTCAGATGAAGGCAACCGGTGAGGGAGTATGGAAACTCGACCATAACACCAGATTTGTTGCTGGCGGTAACTTGCGGAAGAAGTTTGGACATGATAGGCCTGAAGTCGGAATCCAAGGAGCTATTGAACATGACTTTTAAATAGAATATTAGTATTCTCTAATCTAGATCTTCTGTAAAATACTTGCCATAGTTATGTTTTGTTAGGATACTTATCTAGAAACTTTAGGATATAAATGTATATATTGCAAATTACTAAGAAGTAACTCAGTATTTTATTAAATTACCTATATTAATAGTAAACTTTTTTTACTCTAGGCTTTACCCCCATAATTTCGTAATCATCGAGTTACATAAATGAACACAGTAAACAAAAGCACACTCAAAACAATATTCTCTTCTATCACACAGAAAGTTCGCTTGACATCAAAATTACAAGGCAAAATTATTACTACCATCCCGTCAGATGAAGCATAGAATAGGAAAACCGTACAGAAGCGAAAGTCATGTCCTTTCTTATGAATAGCGCCTATGCCACAGGAATATGTAATCACCTACCGCTCATACCAGGCCTTCCTCAAGGTTCGATATTGGGTCCATTCCTCTTTTTAGTTTACATTAATGATTTATACTGGATGTGCCTACCATCGTCGCACAATCTGTTACCATGAATACAGCACATGATTTTGAAGCCCCATCATCATCTGTCTAGTATTTTCCCAACTAAGTGGGGGTCGGCTTCCAGTCTAACCGGATGCATCTGCATCATATTTTACATGGAGCGACTGCCTATCGACTGTCTGCCTGATTCTGAAGCCCCAATCGCTGAAAATATTAGTCGTTTATTTTTAAAAAATTGCTCAGACATACAATTTGACCGTGTACCTAACTATTACACTTTTCTATAATATGGTTGTTTTTTTTACGAGGACAAAGACTCGTTATCAAAAGTAGGTGAGTAGGCACAACATTACGTCATAGAGTTCTATACACGATATGTTAGAGTAAATCCCGATTATTTTATGTCAAAAAAGTGTGCAGTTAAAAAATAAAAAATGTTGATATTTTTTTTTTTTGAGGATCGGAAATCATCAAACGACCCCTCCCGCTCTGGGTGAAGCAGAAGGGAGTGTCAGACTCTTACTGACTAAAACCCACCTGTGTTCCTTCCTTAGCCCTTATGTTCCGGGGTAGCGGTAACCCTTTCGGACATCCCGCTGCGATATTGATACTTAACACTAGAATTTTGATTACCGACGAAAAATTTCTACCACCTGTTTATAGCCCGCATTAGGCATTATAATTTTCTTATTATTTTCTAAGTTTATACATGCAACCGATTACATCGAGCAAGTTCGTCTGTTCACATTGATCTGTCCATATTACGACCAAAAACTATAAAAATATAGGCATTAATTGAAATGCATACGTAGTAAGAGTTTCACTTCTTCATAAATCTTGTTCTATGACTGAAGCCAGGATACTGATTAGCGTCACCCGAAGCCAATTAGAACATTAAAAAGGCTTACAATTGGATTCACCCTCGCATACCACTAACAATTTTAGACAATTGCATTAACAATCACGCTTCGTGATGGTTCAAAAAGCTTACGAGTGTTTTGAGGAAGAGTTTTATATAGAAAATGGTCGCGAAGTTTGTGTGTTGGTATTAGTTGGTGATAATAATAAAAAAGACGGATAAAGGGCCAAATCGTTTGTCAGCGATTTTATTTCAGAATAACATTAACATTCCATACATTTTTAGTGATTAATACTTATAACAATGTTAGTAAAATTATTAATTATTTATTTTTTTATTATTATTATGACAGTTGTTTGGAAAGACTGGAATCTAGCAGAGAACAATGGTATTTTTTGTGACACGAAAATAAAATTTTGAAAACCAATTAGGTACTTAATGAGATAAGTGTTTCGTCTTCTATCTATAACTAATCACCCTGACTAGTTTAATAAATACAATATGGGATACTCGTATACATTTCCGTTAGACCGACATATGTAAGTTATTAGACGGAGTACAATTGATAAATATCACCATACATAGCTAGTCAACTAAAACTATGCAGTTATTATAATGTTGATTTTGTACCCGATCACCACTAATTCCTTTCCGAAAAATCCCGAGCAGTCGGATACTTTTTACCAGTGCAACATAATTCACACAAATTGCCGCGAGGCGGGGCGGCTTACTAACGTAACTTGATAATAAGTTACGAGACACGCAACGCTTTATAATATACTTCAAAGCCAGTTAGACTACAAAACTGTCTATTATTATCTGCAATATCGCGAGAAGTGTAAATTATTTTCATATTATTTTTCGAAAAATACGAGCAAAGCCAAGACTTTTCACTAGTGCGTCATAATTCGCACAAATTGCCGCGAGACGCCCGCGAGTACTGACGTAACTTGATAATAAGTTACGAGACAGCCAACAATTTTGCTAATTACCAACATCAAGGGATTAATACTTGGCTTTTTATACTGTTTCATTATTTTATTTCTGGTGTTATATAGGCTTTTGTGGCTATTTTGTATTGAAGAAGATTTGTGGGTTCGTGAAAGATTCTATTGTTAGTAAATGTGTTTTTTTTAAACTTGGATGTTATTAAACTACAGTCAGGGAAATTAATTGCTTAGCAGACTGACATCTTGCGTCAATTTGACATGACACAGCCATTTCATATACCTGTCAAGGATTGACAGTTGTGGTTTGAATAAACGGGTACATAATCAGTAATTTTGACTGTAATTTAAGAAGCATGAATGAGCACTAATTATAAATCACATGACCACCTTATTAGTGAAAGCAAGTTGGAAATTAAATCTCTATAGCCAGTCTCGCTAACGTCACACTACACACATTTTACGCTGCATCAAGCATTGCTATTAGCACTTTTTCCACCGGCCCATAAAGAAATCGCCATTTTGAAATAGTTTTCAGACATTTGGACTTCTGAATTGTAACGAATGTCATGAATAGTCGTATGACAATATAAAAAAAAAGTTATATTTCCGTAACCAGAAGGTTCCCATGTATGTAACATGGGGTCTCCGTCTCCGCACGAGTTTCCTCTACTAAATGAAAAAAGAATGACATTAAATCCGCATATATTATAACCTTCTCCTTTTATTTAAGTCATTAAAAAAATCTGTTAATCTATATATTTTGTCGAATATTGTGAGCACGAATATACTGAATATCTGTTTTTTTTTTTCGCCAAGCGTCCTTTAGTAAAATAAATAGTTAATAATGATGAGTACAATGACCCCTTGAAAGGATTAGGGTAAACAAGAAAAAAAACTTGTATAAAGCAACAAGCCCTTTCTACTAAAATCTTCTAAAGTAGGTACTTTCGTTAATTCAATCAAAACGGAAGAGTCTAATAATCAACGGAATATCCACTTGGCTCGGATACAATTTCAAAGGTCAATACAATCCTATTAAAATATTTATAGTATCGACGAGCTGATCGCAATATCGGACCGATTCACACAGTACAGGAAGCTTTGACAGAACATCAATTACTCTGTGACATACTGGATTCACCCCTACTATGTTCCCCGTCTATGATCCTTTTCGTCGTTAAAATCTTTGGTGAAAACAATTTTTTAGGGGTGCAAATCCCAGAGTCAGATTATTCAATTCTAAGACGTAAATGTCGATGGATTGTCGAATCCACTGTTTTATCTATCCACTAGTCGTTTTACAAAACAGCTCCGATATGTCCGATTACCATCAGTCTTTTTTCGGTCTAGCTCTCATTCGCTAAAATTTGTGCAATATGGACAGTACCGCCTGGTACCGCCCGATTCACTCTGAAGTGCGACTCGCTGCGCAGTACCTAACTTTTCACACCCACTGACACGTGAATTTGTTATTGCGCAGCCTCATGTTCCAAGCCACCATAAAGTTTGAATCGGGCTGAATTGCAAGATGGCGAAAAGTTTAAGAGAGCTTCTGAAAACTTATATTAGATGGCTGTGTATTAAAACGCGGATTAAATTCACTTTCTCTCTTTGTCTCTTTCTTATACATGGGTGTCGTGCGAGTATCGCGTAAGGGTCGTCGTTCCTGATGGTGGTCCCCCTCTCGCACACTTTTAGTTTTTTGAATAAAGGAGAATATTGGTGGTGATTGAGTTATATTCTAGTGAGTTACCGATACAAGCGATGCTTAGTTTGTGGCTCACCGAATCCGTCACATTGTATTTTTACTTTTTGATGAATAAACTTATTATTATTATTTATTTTTATGTTTTTACATATCTCGGGACCATGGGATCCCGGTCCTTTGGAAACGTACGAGGGGCGGAAGCCAACTCGTAGAGGCCCCTTTGGAAACTTATAATGGATTGGCTACCTCAAACTATGTCCCCTGCCTGATCAATGTTATACATAATATAATATATACGGATAAATAGGCTGGGGTTAACTTGCACACTCACTACTGGACCCCCGAAAACGGTCGCTAGCACATAGTGTCGTAGCGACAAGGCAACATGTCCTGAGGTACTTATGAGGATGGAGAGGTATTCCACGGCTATCAGAACAATCCCATCTTATTATTAGTTAACTTCGAACAAGACACATAGTAAGGCAATGCTGTCACGGCAAAGTTTTTATATCTGCAGCTCGCGACCCGGATTCCAAGAATTTAATCATGGAATGGCTTGCTAAGCAGATTTAGAACATGAGATATAAAACAAAAGCGAAATAAAACTTATCTACTTATACGATCATTTACTGTAGTGCCTTAGTTTATTGATGTCTCGCTAGAGTGATAAATTTAAAGAATAATATTGGCTAGTAGAGCTACTCTGCAGAATTAACTTTGAATTACCTATTAGTAATGGAAAATCAAACATATTTTTTTAGGAATAGTTATTTGTAGGTACCTAGTTATAAATGTAAGAACACTATTTGCTTAATAAACGATTTTTTCAAAATTATTATTACGTATTTATTTTATTATTATTATTAATCGATACGTTTTAAAAAAAGTTCTGACTGACTCATCAACGCCCAGCCCAAAATAAGAGCCGCAAAAAAAAGCTTAAGTATCGTAGTCAGCCTATTATGATCCCACTTTGACTGCCCCGTTGGTCTCGTGGTTGCAGACGCGACTGCTGAGCGTGGGGTCGTGGGTTCGATTCCCGGGTCGGACAAAGTGTTATTGAGTTTTTCCATTAGGAATTTCTTAGTAACAGTCCGGAGTTTGGAAGTTGGCGGTTTAATACCCCCGTGCCTCGGAAAGTACGTAAAGCCGTTGGTCATGCGCCTGATCTCTCTCCGGTCGTGTCGGATTCCCGTCCCATCGGACCATGAGAGTGAGGGAAGAGGGAGTGCACCTGTGTCTGCGCGCACACTTGTGCACTATAATATCTCCTGCGCACCTTGCTAATCTCCGTTGATATTGGCCACCATGACCGAAATCGGTCCGGGAGGCTATTATTATGATCCCACTGCTGGGACACAGGCCTCTTTTGTCTTGTCTGTAAGAGGGAGTGGGCCATAAATTTATAATGATATAAATTTTTGAGAATTTTTACTAATATAGTTTATGTGAGTTTTACTAACAACAATCATTATGGATCATTGTAATCTGATTTAAACAATAAATAATAATAATAAACCAACCTGCGGACCCAGTGCGGGTTGGTAGATGTCAGATGTCTTCGAATTTTTGGTTCTAGGGCATGCCGGTTTCCTCACGATGTTTTCCTTGAGAGCAGTGGTGATTAAATAAATTTACACAAAGCACCTACTTAGGTCTGAACCGGCAACTCATAAGTCGCAGCTGTTTCCACTGAGTCATCCCTTTTTTTGTTGTTAGCCTATTTTCTGTCCCAGTGCTGGGCAAAGACCTCCCCTTGTTCTTCATCAGATCGTCACGCCACCTTCGCCGTGGTCTACATCGATGGCGACATCTGCCCTCAGTTCGGATGTGAATTGTTTATGATTTTTTATATTTTTCATTTGTCTCCTTCACTCTTTCACACGCTGTCTACCATCGCGGGTATGCTGGAAGAGATTTCTTATATAGGGTGACTGGTAATTAGTGACCGATACCTAAACACGTGATTGTACTCATAATAACAAACAACTTTTACTATGGGACCAACCTGAATTCGCGAAAAAAAAATCTGCTGTTCAGTACCTACATTTTGACCAGTTAGGCGAACATAAATGACTGAACAGCAGATTTTTTTTTCACAATTTCAAGTTTGGTCCCATTGTAAAAGTTGTTTGTTATCATGAGTACAAGCACGTGTTTTAGTATCGGTCACTTATTATCAGTCACCGTATATATGAAATAAGCATCACCTTTGTACCTATTATTCTGTTCTGTTTTTTTCTTTTCTGTGTACATAAAAGAAAAAAGCAAGCCGTTGTAATTAATTATTAATAAATAAATAAATGGTAAAATAATAAAAATAAAAAAAAGCTTAGAGAGCTGAAATTATGCACAGAGGTTTCCTTTATGATGGCATTCGCTTTCAAAGCGTTACGTATTTCTACAAGGATTTTCAACACGATTGGCTAAGTTTTTTTTTATGTATGTATGTGTATAAACGCCAGCACATCAAGCTAGACGAAACTGTCAAATTTTCCCAATCAACTTTGAACCTTATACTTTAGCGATAAAGTTGAAAATCTATTAAATAAATTAGATAGCTTGATGTGCTGGCGTCTGAACCTTGCCACTTTCATTGGTAATAACCAAGGTATCTACTTGAAAGTCACACTGTGTACTACATATCAGTCGTATACCGTAGTAGAGAATATTCAATAGTCAACGTGTCCACGTAGCAGCAATAGATTATGTCCTGTTGGCAGATGGCGTTACGTAATAGTGTTCACGACTGGCATGAATTGTGAAGTAACAGTTCACAAATATCATCATCTGCCTAGCCTTTTCCCAACTATGATGAGGTCTGCTTCTAGTCTAACCGGATGCAATTCACAAATATAAATCATCATCTGCCTGCCTTTTCCCAACTATCTCGGGGTCGGCTTCCAGTCTAATCGGATGCAGCTGAATACTAGTATTTTACATGGAGCGACACAACCCAGTTACTGGGTAATATGATACCCCTTGGCAAGACTGGTTGTCAGACTTTTGGCCTTCTGACTACCCGTAACGACTGTCAAAGATCTACGAATGACAGCCGGGACCAACGGCTTAACGTGCTTTCCGAGTCAAGGAGGGGTCTCGGTATGTAAAGATGGTCACCCATCCACAGACCAACCGCGGCAAGCGTAGGTTAACCTGATCGATTGACCTATGCGGCTGTTATCATCTAGCCACGAACCCCTTGAATTCACAAATATAAATATAATTAAAATGTATGTTGGATTTTATGAGAAAATTTTATTCCATTTGAACTTATTACGACATTAAGTAAGCACCTACAGATTGTTAAGTATGTTTGGACGTTTGTTTTAGTTGATAACTCGAAAATGGCTGAACGCATTTGTATGAAATTTGGCGCACGGGTAGACTGTGACCTAGGTTCGTTTATAAGATACTTTTTATCTCGGTAGTACGTTCCCAAGGGAAAATTTCCGACCTTCACATGTGCGGAACCGCATAGTAGGCTCTATATTTTCCTAGAATACAAGATGATAACTGTTAGAGCAGACCAAAACCTGGAAAAATAAACGTCGTTAGTCGCAGGTAGCCATTTGTTTCAAACATACTTACGTACCTACGTATTTTTGAAACCACAGATTTTTGAGGATCAAGAGATAAAAATTATTCTTTATGATAAATAATCCTATGGAGGCGTCCTTAGTCCAGCAAAGAGTATCCAGCTAAGAACACCGTTCTGTAATGTTGCTACTCTTTCCAAACCATTGTCGGTCACATTTCTACAGATTTATCAGAATCATCTTCAGTACCTACGTATGGAAAGCAAAATCTTCATACAAACGAGTTCGTATCAGAATTCAGTCTTTAAATTCAATAAAAACTTGCAACATTCTATCACTACATACACATCAGTGTCTGGTGTGAAAAATGATGCTATCATTAACCCCTTTTGAAGATGCGATCATCAAAAACGATGGACGTTTCCATTGGATTAGTTGTTCCGATATTTATCCAGTGCAGTAAAATAGCACATTACGATACGGTCGTGTGACTTAGGTAGTAACTCCGTGCGTTAGGTACTAGACTAGGTACTTAAGTCAAGTGTATCGTATACTATTTTATAGGGGTGTGTAACAGTGAAAACGCGGCATTATTTAAAATGCAAATGTTAATAATTGCAGCCTTTCTCTTTCATAGAAATAAAGAAATGCTTTTGTTCTTGCGAACATCTTAATAATTTATTTTTAGGGTTTCGTACCTCACAAGGAAAAACGGAACCCTTATAAGATCACTTCGTTGTCCATCTGTCTGTCCCCTTTTTCTCAGGAACGCGCGGAGTTATCAAGTTAAAATTAATATCAAATACTCAAGGCGGCAATTCCTTGAAGCAGTGAAAAAATCAAACTTCTAAGTCAACGCAATCAAAAGATACGGGCGTTTATGTTCTGTTTATGTCGCATATTTTGACTCTCGCAAGGGAATCAAAACCTATTGGGTACTCCCCGTTGACTTAGAATCATGAAATTTGGCAAGAAGCAATGTCTTGTAGCACAAGACAAATTTGAATGGAATCCTCGGTTCGCGAGTCCGACTCGCACTTGACCGGTTTTTTAATATCCTGTTTATTTACAGCCATTAGTAAGTACTCGTCCGTAAGGACCAATCTTTGAAGCCATAAGTAGGTAGGTAATAATTACGAAGTACAATCTGTGTTGTATTTGTTCGCGTGGAAATTACAGATGATAGAAGATAATTCAAGCGAATCTTGGGCATGGCTATTCAAATTATATCTAGTAGAAACCCCATACAAATTACTCTGTTAACAGGGTTTAGTGGAAAGATACCGCAACTTAATATACTGGAGGCTCTCCACGCAATTATCAATTCTTATGTGGTAGTTGCGTAACTCAATATCAATACTTCAGTAGCAATGGCTTTCCTTTTGACAGTTCAACAACATTCATTGCATTATTTATGTTGTTGAGCGGACACACTTTTACCCGACTGCGCCAGAAGGAGGGTTATGTTTTTCGAGTGTATGCATGTATGTATGTATGTATGTATGTATGTATATTTCTTTGGCACGCTCTGTAGCCTAAACGGCTTGATCGATTTCAGCTTGAGAGGTGCCGTGTCTTTAAATTTTTTTTTTCCTCAAAACCTATCGACTGGGGTATGAAAATAAAGGGTTTTAAAACGTTATCACAAACATTTACATAACTTATATGGCTAAAAGTAATTCGAAGTGACATATCGTAAAAAAACACGAACTTTAATCGTCTGCGAAATCCTTCACATTTGTAAACTAAAAAGCTGGAAATAAAAAAAAAGTAATTAAATAAACTAAAAAACCCGACTACGGTAAAAAAACTTAATTAAAGAAAAACTAAAAACAAGCCCATTTTAAATTAAATTAAAGTTCGAAGGGGCTTATTTTCAGTGAAATAGGTGAATTAAAACCTACTCATTCAGGTGTACGCCAGATGACTCGTAACCTCGAAAGTGTCGGTTCGTTATTAATAAGACTCCGTTAGTGTTTTTCAGTGATCATGATGGTAGTACTCAATTTTATAAGCCACAGGACTCGGCCGACAGGCGCCGAGCTTCGTGTTTGTTAAACCGTCAATCCGTGAGTATTTTTTTATCTAGTATCTGGCTTGTGGAGGTCAGATAGGCAGTCGCTCCATCTCAAGTATTGGTTTTCTGCTGCATTTTCTGCATGACTGGTTGGCGTCCAGTCTAACCGAAAATACAGGAGAAAAGCTACGCAGAATCTCATGATCATGTCAGGCTGTCCGAATCGTAATAATTGTTCCTTTGCACGTAAACTCACGGGGCGTTTTTATAATTTGTAACGTGACGTTATTATCGTGGACGTCCATGGCATCATAATAGCACAGGGAAGTAAAATATACGTTACAAAAAAAACAACTAACATTAAAAAAAACACTACCAAGTGGAAAATAACTTTAATTTCGGTCTTTGGATTTGTATTTTCGTTTTTTGCACTGACTTCTAAAATTAAAGTTATTTTTCACTTCGTAGTGTTTTTTTAAGTTGGTAATCTATACCAATTTGTAAACCACTACTTATTATGTAAACAACACTGACAGAAAGTAGTATAAAATCATCAAGATACACAAAGTGGATTATATACGTATTTTCGAAGTTAACTCAAAAAGTACTTAGGCAAAGTGAATAAAATTTATATGAGACCACCACTGACGCATAAACCATAAAAAAAACCAAACCAAAAAAAAAAAAAATTTCGAAATCGTATCTTTATTGCAGGAGATATTACGTAACATATAAACAAAAAACTACAGTTGAATTTAGGCCTCCTCCTTTTTGAAGTAGGTAAATAAATTATACAAAGTGTTAAAAAACTTTAAGAAGTGCTTTAGACCATCGAACTGAACAACTTTCACTATGGGACCAACACTGAAATCACGAAATTAAAAATCAGCTGTTAAAACTAAAGTTTTTATTCGCACCTCATAAAGTTTTTCGGGTTAATTTTTTAACACCTTATACAGGGTTACTTTTCAATGACCAGCCAAATTTAAGGATGTGGTACAGACCATCAAACTAAACAACTTTCGCCATGGGACCAACATCGTAATCGCGAATAAAAATTCCGCCGTCCCATACGTTTAGGTCGAATAGGTCGACAGTTGATAAATTTTTCGCGATTACGATGTTGGTCCTATGGAGAAAGTTGTTTAGTTTGATGGTCTGTACCACATCCTTAAATTTGACTGGTCATTGAAAAGTAACCCTGTATAAAGACACTGTTATTTCGCTATAACGTGCGCATTTATGTTCTTTTTAAAAACACGTTTTTTAAAAGCCGTCGTGAATCAATGGAAACGCTGTAATAGATTAACCCGACGCTTGGTACTGACAGGCCATCCATTATAGAAAGACGATACGCCGATTGACACAGACGTTTATTGAACGTTCTTACTCTAACAACCTTACTTTCAAACGATCCAATTATGTTTTGAGAATTTGAGATTTTGTTGCATTAGATTTGCTAATGTGAGAGGCTCATTTAATAATTATTACTTATTTCTTACAAAATACACGAATAAAATATGACCACAGTACTTACTGTACGTAATCTGCGTTCGCGATTTATTTTCCAAAAATGTAAACAAATATGAATTAATGGAAAAATAACTTTAATTCCTACACAGTAAAGTTCAGTTTACGCGTGATCGTGGGCAATAACGCCAGTAATCAATTGTAAGTCTGAAGATGTTAAGTGGCCAATTTTGACCCCACTTAATATAAGATGGGTAAATTAATGCCTCGTTTTCGACCACTAGATGAAATGCCTCATTGGTTTAGTGGTTGCAAGCGCTACTGCTAAACTTGAGGTCCTGGGTTCGATTGGTCGTCCAGTGTTATTGGGTTTTTCTATATGGAATTTCTCAGTAGCAGCTTGGAGCCTGGATTTACGCCCAGTTGATGGCAATAGGCTCGGCCCCTATTATAAGGACTTACACATAACTGGCGAAATGGTCCCACGTTGGGCGCCAATGTGACGTGACACTCCGTGTTTATTATTTATTTTTAAGTTGAGTTTATTATTATTATTTTGTTTATTTATCGTCAGTAAAAATTCAAACAAGACTGTACGAGTAATAACTAATTTATAATAAAATTTTGTTGTACTGAAAATGTTTATTTTGTGCTTAATTGTACAGACGCCAGCACATCGAGCTACAATCTCTCAAATTTCTTTAATATGTAGATTTTCAACTTAATCGATAAGGTTCAAAGTTGATTGGGAAACTTTGACAGTTTCGGGTAGCTTTATGTGCTGGCAGTCTGTACATATCCATCGGACGAGTTGGGAATGAGTCGAAATTCAGCATGAAACGAGTTAAAAAAACTGACCAGATGCACAAGGTGATTTGTATTAGTGAATGTGACCTTTAATAGGGATAACGACCAAAAAGCCAATGTGACGAATAGTCATCAGCCATGCTATTCTCTAAGGATACAGCCTTGCGGGCAGCGCTGTCGCGGCGGGTTTCACCGCTGCAACAGCGCTGCCCGCAAGGCTGTATCCTTAGAGAATAGCTCCCCAGATCCATCTAACCAGTTTCTGTTCTTTTCCGTTTAGGCCTTGTAAAGATATCGATTAGTTTATCATCGTAAGGATTTCCCTCAGTCAGGTACTTATGTTTTACGAGGCTTTCAACTCATACCTAATTCAGTCTAAGATATAAGGGATCAAACGATAAACCTTTCATCAGAAACCACGTTCTCAGCTCATATTTATTACTATAGGCCGACCGCTTAACTGAGACGTTGCCTGAGGTAGCTGCGCTGTGCGGGAGATAGTTGTCACAATTTGACGAATCACTGAGCTCTCACATCACGTCACCGCACCCATCCCGCACCGCGCTGATACCTCAGGCGACGTCTCGGTTAAGCGGTCGGCCTATAACAGACGTTTTATCGATTTATGTTGTGAAACAGATTGAGGGGAACACCAATGTACCTATATGAAGGTGAGTTACGTCCTCCGTCCTTGAGCCACGGTTTCCTAGAAAAGCGGTTCGGGACGTCGTCATGAAAATTTGTCGTCAATAAATTCAACATTAATGATGTAAGTAATTTTTGTAACAATAATTGTAATTTAAAATAGTATCCATGGAGTTTCTTGCCCGTTCTTCTCCATAGGTACCTACTATGCTTTGGAATGGGTAACTAGTTTCATATTTTCTAACTGACCGACAGCTTAAAAGAAAAAGGTGCCTGTAAATGGTTTGATTGGAATAAATGCTTTGAATGTCAGTTTTTCATCATTTTAGCCAAAAGTCATCAAAGTCAAAGTCAAAGTATTTAATATTGTTATTTTTGGTGATACAGTAGGTCTTATATTTAGGTTATGGTAACTCAAAAAACTATCCATTGGACACTATTTAACAATATGAACATTCAAAATTGATATTAGGTACATACAAATTAACAAAAATTTCAATTTAAAGAATACAATCAATTTTCATCCAATTTTCGTCCACTGCTGGACATAGAGGCCTCACCAAGCATCGCCCTTTTATATAGGTTTTGGTGTAAGTAATACATCAAGATCATAAGGGGCCCGTGGCTAAATAATAACAGCCACACAGGTCGATCAATCAGGTTAAGCGACGCTTTCTGCGGTTGGTCTGTGGATGGGTGACCATCTTTACATATCAAGACCCCTCCGTCCCTCGGAACATTAGTCCCGGCCGTCATTCGTGGACCTTTGACAGTCGTTACGGGTCGTCAGAAGCCCGAAAGTCTGACAACCAGTCTTACCAAGAGGTATCGTATCACCCAGTAACTGGGTTGTGGAGGTCAGATAGGAAGTCACTCCATGTAAAATACTGGTATTCAGCTGCATCCAGTTAGACTGGAAGCCAACCCCAACATCGTTGAGAAAAGGCTAGTCAGATGTATACATCAAGATCATCACATAAATTAGCTTAAGAACCTTAATAAAATAATTACCTATGTATCTTATATCTACATCATATTTCACAAGAAAAAACCTAATTTTGAATTAAAATGATAAAAGAAGTGATAAAGTCAAAACATCTCTCCTATAAAATATTTTTATTTCGCATGATATTCATTTAAAAAACGTATTTCCTCATTGTAGAGCGCCGTCTGCGTAATCTGATAAAGACCACGGCTACTTCGGGGATGGTAGTCCAGTGATAGTTGAAATATAACAGTTTTATTTTACTTCTCTGCCTCATAGGTGTTGTGGTCGCAAGCGCTATTACTGAGCACGAGGACGGGTTCGATTCCCAAGTCGGTTAAAGTGGTTTTGAGTTTTTCCATCAGGAATTTCTCAGTAGTAGCCCAGAATCTGGATTTGTGCCCAGCTGATGGCAATACGCTCGTCTCCTATTGTGTGACGTTTTATCTCACTAGTGGTAGCATGTGTGGTGGCCGAATGGTGCCGATCCGTACGTCATGTTCGTGAACGGGCGCCATCAGTAGGGGCTGGTCATCTCTTAGCTGCCACGGCTTGTTTGAATTTCCGAGTTGCTTTTTTTGTTGTTTTTATCTGTTTTATTACATAATTTTTCTACATCGTTCCCACATGTATAACTTCAACATAAATGATGTAACCAATATTTTGTAACAATATTTTGATTTAAAAGTGTCCGTGGAGTTTCTTGCCCGTTCATCTTCATAGATATCTACCTATTAAGCTTTGGAATGGACAACTGGCTTTATCTTTCTGACTGACCGACTCCTTGACGATTCAAAAGTGCCTCTAATTGGTTCAACCCACACAATCGATGAATCCAAACGTAGCTAGATCATACTTCGCATAGCATAACTTTCGCTGTAACATCGCCCTATACTATGAAAAAAATAAAAATACAACGTAAGCTTGTTTCAGTTTTGCGAAGTAATGCTTTTTGCTGGATAACTCGGATCTTGTTTTGTAAGTTACTAAATACTTGTTGTTTGCAAGTTTACCTATTTTTATCTTGAGTAGAATTTTTCGTAAGAAAAGTCCGTTATGAGGTAGTGTGGCGTTGTTTTTATGTGGGAAAAGCAATCGTCTACAGGGTGCAATTGACGTCATGGGCATTATTTTAACCTAAGGCACTACTCATGATACTAATTGCATTAGGGCTACTATTACGCAAATCAAAAATATTATTAATGCAAGTATGGAAAACCATAAAATGTAGTATGTCATAGAAAGTATGAAATACTTTGCGCTTCTCGATAGCAAATGCGTAGGTACACTACGCCGTACGCGTCATTGGGCGTGAATTCTTTGACCCCGCCCGACTCACGTGACATTCGTAAGTTGCCAATGAATTGATTCATAATAAATTCCAACTTTCCCTTCGTACTTTGCCGGCTTAGGACGGTCAAAACTACGTCAACTAACATACATTAAAAAAAAAACATTTACGTACCTAGCTTGTGGATTGTTTTGAAAAAACTTTATTTGTCGGTAAAGTGACAGAGGGTAAACGGGTGCTCTTCCACGAGCTTGTGCATGTGCTGGCACGTGAAAAGACGAAAAATCCAACAGGTTCTTAGTGATTCTGGTGGAATGAGACCCCGTGAAGGAATAGGGTCGTTTGGGTTGCGGCGATGGAACATTTCACGAGTTCATACTAAATTTCTTGTGCGATCGTAAATTACAACCATTTGTGGGTATTGTTGGTTGGTGTACCTAGCCTGCACATTACGCGGTCGAGGTATCGTGTACACAAACACACAACTACTACACTAACACTTAATACACTGCAATCCAAGCACCGTATGACGCGAGCGGCGAGTACGGCGATTACGTCACGGGATCAATAAATCAATTACGCGTCAATGCACCTGCGCAGTCGTTATGACACTGGTTCCGGGTTCGTGACTTCGTGTTGCGGCGGGAAGCATACCCCGCGCGGGGGTGATATTCGTATTTTTGCGAGTGAGGGAGTGGGACGGAGAGAGTACAGGGAATCCCGCCGGACGGAATGTCTTGTAGCCCATTGTTATTATTACTTGTAAGGAAAAACCCGCGCGCGCGCAGGTGATGTTTGTTTACATTTCGCTTTGCGCTGTACTGCGCTTTAAGATTTTGATATTTCAACATTCATTGGCGTTAACGAAGTATTTTGTTTTAATTACTTTAAGTGTTTATTTGCAATAATAAGCCTTGTGCAATTTGACTTACTACATTTTTAAGGTTTTCCTTAATTGCATTAATAATATTTTTGATTTGCGTATTAATAGCCCTAATGCAATCAGTATCGTGAGTAGTGCCTTAGGTTAAAATAATGCCCATGACTTCAATTCCACCCTGTATATTCCTCGAGGGATGGAGTCAGGCTGCTCAATTGTCGCGGTATGTTCTGCAGCATCAACAACTGGTTTGCGTATCCTGTTCATTTATTACGTAAGACGATTTGAGGGGGAATGTCCAAACAAGTCTTATTTTTTCTTACGTGGAGGATCGGGCAGGATCTAGACTGTTCTTACGTAAGATCACAAAAGTAAACAAAAATTATAATTTTTTGATACAGTTTTGCGATTTTAAGATTATAAAGGGGTGAGGTTCATCCAAGTCTTATTTTTTCTTACGTAGGGGGGGGGGGGGGTCAGAAAGTGGTCAAATTGTCTTACGTAATAAATGAACAGACTAGCCCTATGCTTGTGTATGTTGATTCTCGATTGATTCGAATCAACTGGCCTATTCTATAAAATAAATCTCACCGTGAAAATTTAAGTGAAATTAGCGGTCAATATTGTCATTCCTAGCATCAGTTGGAATGACAGCTCGTTTGAAACTCTCTTCATCTAAGTTTTTACGGCGAGAATTTTTCAGGGAAAGCATGAAATAATATGTAACGTAAGCTATGTCACAAAGGTTTTGAATAAACTAAATTTGGACAGTAATCGGCTCGCCTGTCGTAAAAAAGCCCGTATAAGCTGGACTCCTATTCTATTGGAACTTCGGTCGTCTGTACCAAAATATTTACCGCGAACAAAACAATTTGATACGATTAAATCAGTTCAGTAAAGTAAAAATACTTTTTTTAACAAAATTAAATCGATGGAAAAAGACACTGAAAAGCGAAAAAAACCTTTTAGTCTAATTAGCTCCTAAATTAAAGTAAGTAACAAATTTCTAGGCAGCGCCAGACTATAAGTTTTCGTTATAACGTGAAAACCTTCTCTTTTTTTCGTCGGTCAAGAATTTTTGAGCTACAATCAATCACTTGAATACACCTTATACTTACAGGTAAAAAAAGATGGCAAAACCCATCTTAATCCCCATAATAGCTCAGTCGGTCAGTTAATCTTCAATATAACGCGGATGATACGCGGATGATATCACTCTCCAACATCCTCGTTGCTTTGTTCCCCTCTTGAGCGTCATTCAGACAGGCTGGAGCACACCGGGGGATGAGATAAGGGTGGAGGATAAAAAAGGGGATATTTTTTTAAGGTGAGTCTGGTTTGTGATTGATTTCGCTACATTCTGTGTAGCAAATATTTTTCCTATTTCTTTATCTACTTTTTACTGTTCCGAAATCTCAGAGGGGCAATTCCCGTATTTTTAAGGACGATCGAATTCTAATCTCAATCTCAATCCATCAAATTGATGGTCGCTGCACACACACGTACAGACGCCAGCACATCAAGCTACCACAATCTGTCAAGTTTCTCTAATAGATTTTCATCTTTATTGCTAAAGCATAAGGTTCAAAGTTGATTGGGAAAATTTGACAGTTTTGGGTAGCTTTATGTGCTGGCGTCTGTACATTGCAACTGATTTGATTTTAACGTTTTTAATTGCAGGAATTGATCGGAGTACTTTTTCATTTATATTGAAATATTGAACGGCGGGTGCCTGAGAATGGAGGGCGCCGCCGAGGCCAGCCCAGGAAGATATATGGCGAGACGACCTAGACGCTTACCGCAAGGGTTGGACCGAGGTGAATCTAGAAGAGATGCCTGGAAGGGATAATTTGGGGGAGGAATTTGCTCAGCGGTGGGACAGGGTAGGCTATTAAAAAAAAAAACGTTATTTCTAGCCAAAAAATTACGGAAAGCTTATGTCTTTATGGACGTCTTTCAGCTGAATAATGATGTTCATAATGATTTCTAGCCAATACTGTGCGGGTATGACAGATGTATACATTATGTGAGGAATTATATGAAAGAGAAGGGAGTGAATGATAACGTAATGGTCGACACAAGAAGTAGATACACAGGACGAGGTCAGAAAGATGATGGTGATGATGACTGTGTGACTATGACGTTTTTTAGTGTTAAGAACAAGCCGAATAATTTTGATCTTTTTCAGCACTCTCAATCTCGATAGAATTATCTTAGTCTGCCCGAAAGTGCTGAGTTGGTCAAGTTGATAGGCTGAATGAAAAGCGATTGACAAAACAGGCAAAGCAGATATGAGTGGAAACGCCGGATGGAGACGCCCCAGAAGGACATAAAAATATAGCGACCTTATTGGTGATTTTCTTCAAAAAGGTCAGATGACTACCTAGTACTCGCAACCGGCGTGTTTTGACACTCCGATTTATTTCAAATAGACACATACTCTCGCCCCGAGAGTAGTATATTCCTTGGGCACATAGAAGACACTTTTGAACGTCAAGATGTACAAAAAATGGAATTGATTCTAGTTGCCCCTTCAAACAGGTAATTTCGTATGGATAAGAATAGGCAGCAAGAAACTACACCGTTACTTACATGCGAGTATGACCGTGAAGGATGATTTCCACCAAACGGTTCGCATCGCATCGGATCGGATACAAACGGATGCGGCGACAGCCGATCGCGTCCGGCAGGATGTCGAGGCATATAATCGGCTCCGTACCGTCGCTTGCGAACGTATCCACCAAACAAATCAATTTTTCTTCTAAATCCATGATTGATTGACGTCTGCAGAGCGTGCACTTTCGAGAATGAGCGGTACCGCCCGGTCACGGCTTTGAGCACACGCAACGACAGCCGAAAGGATTCGATCGGATACGACGACAGGCGAACGGAGCCGATCGCGCGTCGCAGCATACTTTCGGCTACGATCGCGTGTCGTGGAAGACGCCCGCGGTCAAGGTGCTGTGCGCGGCTTGGTAATATTTAAATATTGTGTACACGATATATTATCGTTTTAAGATTATAAAATCCGTTCCGATCCGATGCGATGCGAGCCGTTTGACGAACGTAAACGAAGCAAAAGCAGTAGGTATGTAAGGATCGCAGCAGGTGGCGTTTTGAAGTTTCTGCCTAACCCCATGGAAAGACAGCGTCAGTTTATGTTTACTGAAAAATCTGCAATCTCAAATTATAAGTTCTCAGTGTATCCCAGTCATATGTAGCTCTAAGTAAAAACCACTATAACAATGTTTTGTTCGTCGTACTAGTGTAAATGAAGTGTTCCGAATCAAAAGGGGACATAGCGTATATCTGTACTTATGTCGCAGTTACCGCGGAGCCTAGAAGTGGATATGATTCATTGCACATTTAAGTGGATACGGCTGGGCAGGAGAGATTTTAGACGCTTACGGAAAGTTTTAGACGGAACTAAAACGTGAAACTGCTCCGTAATTGTGTAATAACTGCACACTATCAGTTGTAATCTGAATCATTTTGAAGCAAATTGCTAATACATTGCTTCATAAGTTTGAAAAATTTGTTTGCTCAACACTTAAATAACGCAATGAATGTTGTTGAACTGTCAAAATGAAACCGATTCCGATTGATAATTTGTTACGCAATTGCCTCGCTGGTTAAACATGTTATTTTGACCTTAGATGCTAAACCTTAGATGCTTGAAGAACGTCAAGCTACCCGAAACTGTCTTTTCCCAATCAATTTTGAACCATAAACTTTAGCGATAAAGTTGAAAATCTACCTATTAAAGAAATTTGACAGATTGTGGTAGCTTGATGTGCTGGTGTCTGTACATCAAATACCGCCGAAAGATGTTCATCAATTCAGCCTATCGCAGTCCATTGCTGGACATAGGCCTCTCCCAGGCTGCGCCACAACACCCTGTCCTCTGCCTTCCGCATCCAGTATGTCCCAGCCACCTTCTTAAGATCATCGGTCCATCTAGCTCGAGGAATTCCACGCAAGATGTTTTGACAGTTAATTTATACCCGATTTAATTTATTATAATGGTAACCCTGCAGTTAGATGTTTGAAAAATATTTACAGGCTTGACGGCGCGTCTAGAGATTTTGCGACGGTAAACTTACAGAGTTGATTTGAACTAAAAGTTTTAAGCTAAAGTTACGAATTTGACAGCTGTCATCCTGACGTAGCTCCGGGGTAGGTACTAAGGCGCGGCCCGCCAAAATTCAAAACAAATAAAACACGAACAGATCGATCGAGCCGCAATTATTTATTATGAACTAGCGACCCGCCCCGGCTTCGCACAGGTGCAATGCAATTTAATAAATTTAATTAAATAATTAATAATTTTAATTTAATGTTTTTTTTTTAACTTGCCGCCAGCCCCTGCCGCCTATACTGCAGCAACCGATATGTCCCTGCATTTTAAATCTGTAATATTCGAAAATATTAATTTAAATATGCTGTAAAGGGCCATATTGATCTATATTAAATGCACAATGTATTTAAGGTACTTAATTGGATAAGGATTAATGCTGTATTGCTTAAAATAGCTTCGTAATTAAGCCATCATTTCTCGTAAAAAGTAAAGGAAAAAAAAATAGTTATTGTGGGTTATCCCTAAGAGATAGACATATACCATCGCGGACTTTTTTGTAGACCTTTTTAAGGTGTACAATACTGTAGTACATTATTTTGACCTATCTCGTAGGGTTCAGCCAGCGTTTGAAAAGTAAGCTCAAAAAAATGTGTTTATTTACGACATGTATTATAATATATACCTATATAAACCTTCCTCTCGAATCACTCTATCTATTAAAAAAACCGCATCAAAATCCGTTGCGTAGTTTTAAAGATCTAAGCGTACAAAGGGACAGAGAAAGCGACTTTGATTTATACTATGTAGTGATGTAGTGATGTGATATTGATGATCACTGTGACTACCCTTGCAATGCACTGAGTTGATTTATTTGCCCTCGCGCCTCACATGCTCGGTGGAACGTCATTTACATGATTGTTCATTCCCTGATGTAATCAGAGACTTGTGATTATTCGGAATATTATTAACTTTAATTTACTTACATCTCCTCGCCTGCCATGCTCACAAGCGATAATGATAAGACCTCTTCTGATAAAGACGACGTATTTTAAACTTTTATTGAGTTTCAAAACTTTTCGTTGTAGTCTGCAATTAATTTCCATATATTATTTTATGGGTCCTATGTTTGAGGGGCCCGTGGCTAAATATTAAAAGCCGCACAGGTCGATCGATCAGGTTAAGCTACACTTGCCGCGGTTGGTCTGTGGATGGGTGACCATCTTTACATACCAAGACCCCTCCACGCCTCGGAAAGCACGTTAAACCGTTGGTCCCGGCTGTCATTTGTGGATCTTTGACAGTCGTTACGGGTAGTCAGAAGCCCGATAGTCTAACAACCAGTCTTACCAAGGAGTATCGTATTACCCAGTAACTGGGATGTGGAGGTCAGATAGGCAGTCGCTCTATGTAAAATACTGGTATTCAGCTGCATCCGGTTAGACTGGAAACCAACCCCAACATAGATCCTGAAATCGATTTACAAATGCTGGATGTATCTCGTAACATACCTAGGCCTACATACAAAAAAAAATACAGTCGAATTGAGAACCTCCTCCTTTTTGAAGTCGGTTAATAGTGTAAAGATACGGCACATTTAGCCACAATGCATCTCATGACAATTCCACTAAGCCACCACTGAAAAGTCATAAGAAAGCAAACGACGAAATTGAATTTTACCAGTAATTTTGGTTTACTGAACCGATTTTGATCAAATTTCTATGAAACTAATCTGAAAATATCGCTGACTGAATACATTAGTGGCACAAGTCGAATTTGTGGCAATTCGAGTTAATAATGAATTCTTGTTCTAAATTAGGTACTTTATTTTAAGCATTATAGACCCAACTCGTTAGTTCATAAACTAGCCGGTTGGAGGCGTAAGTGTCGTTAGTGAATAAACGATATTGTTGCATCTCTTTCATGCAACACCGGCTCATCGTTAGTCGGCCGCAAGTTACTAAACATGTATTGGTACTTTTATTTACGATTTAACAATTCCATTGATGAGCACTTCTAGTCTTATATTCTACTTAGCTAGTTTTTCGTGAAAATGCATTCTTATTTTCTTTACTTTTATAACATAGTTTCTAGCATTACTCAAAAAAGTGAAAACAAAACAATGCAATACTGGCACAACTCGGAGTCACCATCTTCTGAACCTCATATTAATAAAAATAACAAAAAACATTTCAAAACTATTACTGCCGGCAACTGAAGCTATAACGTAGATGTTTATAAACCAAACATAAACTATGTATAATTATATTCCATAAAATACAGTCAGTAAGAGCTTTTCTGTGCGCGCGCACTAGTCTTCGAATATTTATTGTACGTTTTCTCAAATTGTTGAATTTTGTCTTGTGCCACTATCGAATTCAGTCAGCGATATGTCCTTTCAACTAAGGAAAGAATTTTGCAAATCGGCTAATAAACAACGGAGTTCTGAGGTAACAAACATAAAAAATAAATATTCAACCGAATTGAGAACCTCCTCCTTTTTTTTAAGTCGATTAAAACAATGCATAGTATATGTTTGAATTCCTACGGGCAAAGGGCAATGACCGCTATTGTCATGCTAAAACGCGACAACTTTAGTAAAATCAGCAAGCGCAAAGACATTCTGACTAACAGAATGTTCGGATTGAGCATATTCAAGTGTAAAATTCTGTACCCTTTTCGCTGTTGTATGATCTGGAACGCTTACCTACGCGGTATTGTGACTATCCTCTGCTTCCCCACGTATTGTTGGGTGTTTAATTGTTTTAAATTGCTCTTCACTTCCACTCTGTTTGGTTCTAGTCGAGTGAATAGACAAAGAACTGATGCCTACGGTGCCAATAGAAACGTTATCTAAGGGCTTTGTGGAAACACACACAGTGAAAACATAGGATTCATATATTAGATGCAAGTGTGAAGTCTTCGTCGTATCGGTGTCGTAATCTAGCGATTTAAATCTTTGGGCACCGGGGTTTGACTTTAAGGTGTCAAAAACGTTACAACACACCAACTTACTTTCATAAATAACGTTTCAGTGATATCATTCACAGGTAAATTGCAGAAGCTATGTGGGTGGCCACCGGTCTTCTAGGAAACCGTAGCCTCAGTTGTTTATTTAGTAGGTACAGTCAGGGAAATTTATTATTTAGCAAAATGACACCCACACACATGGCTGTAACACGGTAGGGTAAGGTAGGGTGTCTCGTATTGGACATAAATAGAAAGAAAGAAAGAAAGAAAGAAAGAAAGAAAGAAAATAAGTTTATTTGACCCAGGTTAAGTAAGGCACACAAAAACAATAACAAAAGAATAATAATAAATAAAAAAACTTAAAATAGTATTGTGTGCCTCACGGCTGCGCCAAATAGGCCCAGTTCAGCATAAATGTCAGACAACTAATGCCTGACGCTGGTTTTCAACTGGACCCTATGTTACGAGGACGTCTTACGAATGTAAACCAGTTTTATGCTTTGTGTAGATATTTAAGTATAAAAATAAATAGTTAAAGTGTAGCGAATAATAAAAAAAAAAAACAAAACGAAGCCCCCAGATGGTTTTATACTTGTATTTCGATACAGAATAGGTTTTTTACAATATTTTAGTGGAGCGATCAACCTTGTGCAAAAATGAATATAATAAAATGTGATGTGGGGTACCTTGTAAAAAACTAAGGAAAAAAATAAAGTCCTAACTAATTACGGCGTTTCATATAAACGAAGCTTGTTGCTATGAATGTAGCACCAGGCGCCAACATAGGGTAATATAGGTACGGATAATTTCAGCTGGTAATCAATTTGGTTAACAATTAATATCCCTGACTTTACCTTCCCTCCGTGTCTCGGAAAACACGTTAAGCCCTTGGTACAGTCAACAGCAAAAGTAGATGAAGAAAATCAGAATTTCAATATTAATGAACGGAGTTCGCGTCAGAACTGTGTGGCGTCGAAGTGTCGTTATGTGATTTTAAATTATACCACACGTTTACTACTTCGACGCCACACAGTTCTGACGAGAACTCCGTTCATTAATTAGTATTGAATTTCTGATTTTCATCATCTACTTTTGCTGTTGACTGTACCGGCTGCCATTCGTAGATCTTTGATAGTCCTTACGGGTACTTAGAAGCCTGAAAATCTGACATATACCATGGGTATCGCGTTATCTAGTAATAGCCTCCCCGACCGATTTCGGTCACGGTGGCCAATCTCAACGGAGATTACCCAAGTAGGCAGGAAATATTATAGTGCACAAGTGTGCGCGCAGACACAGGTGCACTCTCTGTTCCTTTACTCTCATAGTCCGATGGGACGGCAATCAGACACTACCGGAGAGAGATCAGGCGCAGGACCAACGGCTATACGTGCTTTCAGAGGCACGGGGGTATAACCGCCAATTTCCAAACTCCGGACTGTTACTAAGAAATTCCTAATGGAAAACTCAATAAACTCAATAACTCAACACTCATAATTTTGTCCGACCCGGGAATCGAACCCAGGACCCCATGCTCAGCAGTCGCGCTTGCAACCACGAGACCAACGGGGTAGCGACCAACGGGACCAACGGGACGTTATCTAGTAACTGGGTCGTGGAGGTCAGATAGGCAGTCGCTCTGTGTAAAATACTGGTATTAGTTTGCAACTGGTTAGACTGCAAGCCGACCCCGCCATTGCTGTTAAGACTAGGCAGATTGATTTTAGTTAACAAAGATCTTAATTTTAAGTATGTTTTGGATTCCCTCCACCCTTACGTAACACACTTTCAATTACAATCTGAATCATTTTGAAGGACATTGCTAATCCATTGCTTCATATGTTTAAAACAATTGTCTGCTGAACATCGTAAATAACGCAATGAATGTTGTTGAACTGTCAAAATGAAAACCATTGCCACGCAAATGCGGGCTAATTGTGTGTTACGCAATTAGCCCGCAGGTTTCCAACCTGCAACCAAATTTTCGATAAACCATCCTTAGATCCCTCATGAGCAAGTCACCAGATTCTCAACTCACCAGATACTACCACGCAACGGTTAAGTGAGAATACTTTGAAAGAATATGCTATGAAAAGTAAACGATGTACTAAGAAAATGTTCGTCACAGTTGTTATTTACACACAGATATGCTCACAATAATCAAGATTATTACCACACAATTCATAACAATTAGCAATGATAGAAAACAGTCTAATAATCTAGTTTTATGCTGAGGCGTCTCGCTCATGAATATGCAATGTGTGTCTGCTCAAAGATATTAATTATGCACGGTTTTCGTCCTCCGTTCTTAAGGCGAAGGTTGATTTTGAAAACCGGGTGGACCTTAATTAAAACTGATTTACATTCGTAAGAGGCCCTTCCATTATGTCCAGTTGAAAACCAGCGTCAGGCACTAGTTTTTGGGTTTATGCTGAAATGAACCTATTGGGCGCAGCCGTGAGGCACACAATTTTACAACTAAGTTTTTTGTTTTTTTTTTTTTTGTTAGTATATTTATTGTTTGTTATAACCGAGGGACCCGTGGCTAAATAATAACAGCCGCACAGGTTGATGGATCAGGTTAAGCTACGCTTGCCGCGGTTGGTCTGTGGATGGGTGACCATCTTTACATATCGAGACCCCTCCGTGCCTCGGAAAGCACGTTAAGCCGTTGGTCCCGGCTGTCATTTGTGGATCTTTGACAGTCGTTACGGGTAGTCAGATGCCCGAAAGTCTGACAACCAGTCTTACCAAGGGGTATAGTATTGGCCAGTAACTGGGTTGTGGAGAAAGGATAGGCAGTCACTTCATGTAAAATACTGGTATTCAGCTACATCTGGTTAAACTGGAAGCCGACCCCAACATAGTTGGGAAAAGGCTAGTTAGATGATGATTGTTTGTTATAACCTGGGTCAAACAAATTTGTTTTCTATCTTAATTTATAGCCACACGGCTATAAATTAAAATGGAAAACAAATATAAAAATAAAATACCCATTTTGTTTCTATATTATCGTGCTTTAGAGCAAGATTAAAACTATAATCCTAAGCGCAAGTAATAACGGGGTCCTTGATTTCAAAATTCCAGATTGAGCAAAGTGTTCTGGGTTTCCACGTCAGGAATTTTCTCTGTGCTCCGTTAATAGTAGCAGGCTAGCCTCCCAGTTAATGGTACTTAAACATAACTGAAATTGTGTTGTATGAGGAAAACACAGCAGAACAATTCGTACACATTTAGCCGTACCTACCTACTTAAATGCTGTCTGCCTAGAGATGCCCATAAGTCGTTGTCTAGTGCTACTGAGTTATCGCACCGTTCATTGTTGTCTCTTGAGACCATTAGTTATTGTGCTGTATTAGAGTCCAATGACAGTTACAGTTCACCGTAACTTAGCATATCTTCAGCTCAAAATCACAATAACACTTCACCGTGTTTCAACATTGACAGTCAGAAATCCTGTTGTTAAACGTTTTAATTTACGTAAATCGTAAATTAAAACGTTTAAATCTTCCAAACATACATAGATACAAACATTCTTTGTATTTTATCTACATTTACGAGACTTTTCACGAGTCACCAACATAAACCAACAAATTAGGTACTTATATAATACAAAACTTAACATCACGCCTGTTTTTTTGTGTTTTTTTTTTTTCAGAAGAGTTAGGCAGGGCTGTACCACCCACATTTCGACGATTTACCTTAAATCCCATTTAATTGAGGGCGAGCCTATTCCCATTAACTGGGCACAAATTCAGAGTCCAAACTGCTACTCTGAAATTCCTAATGGAAAAATTTTAAAACAACTTGCCTGACCTGGGAATTGAACCCAAGACCTCGTGTTCAGCAGTAGCGCTTGCGACAACTCGACCAACTAGGCAATTTACGAAGAATAATAACAATGTGGCGGTGGCGGCATCTACAACGCCACATGCGAACTACGTATACATCCCATTCACGTGTCAATTTTTTCTCTTACAAAATCCGAAACAACTTCCCCTTAAGCAGGCACATAACGTTTTAAAGCTCAGATTTTAAGCGGCACGAAGCGACGGAAACTGCTGAGTGTGCGAAAAAAGAATGTTACTACAAAAATATTCGTCCAGTGGAAATATTCTAGAGTTAAAAATATTTTGTTGCGACTCGAAACTGTTTTAGAGTGTGCGTGTGTGGGAGGTGATTGTGCAATTTGTTAATGAATGGGTTTGTGTGATTGTGAGGGGCTCGTGGCTAAATAATAACAGCCTTACGGATCGATAGAAGGTAAAGCTACGCTTGCCGCGGTCGTTTCGTAGGTGGTATCTATTACATATCGAGACCCTCCATGCCTCGGAAAACACGTTTAGTCGTTGATCCCGGCTGTTGGCTGTTATTCGAAGAAGCCAAAAAGTCTAGCAGCCACCAAGGTTACCCAGTAACTGGTTTGTAGAGGACAGATAGGCAGTCGCTTTATGTAAAATACGGGTATTCTCCTGTATCCAGTTAGCTTGAAAGCCGACCTCAACATAGTTGGGAAAAGGCTAGACAGATTGATTGGTTGTGTGTGATCGTAAGACAATAGAAAAAGAGAAACGAAGTTTTGTATTTGCAAGTGGTAGGTATCGGTTTTTTTGATGATGTCATTACATTTGGGTCGACCACACAAAAAAAATTACCTTCGAATTCATTATTGCATAAGAATGAATGCGACAGGACAGGCACGAGTGTTTTCAGTATGTATTAGTACCTGAAATTGTTGAAATATTAGCTTTAGTAAAAAGTTGAAATACTTTTTCAATACTTCCCATTTTTGCTCGGCAAATATCTCCTCTAAATTTCTGCCTATCGATTCTGTAAAAATCTCGCCGTGATAACATAGTTGAAGTGAGCGTTAAGTGAATTATCAATGGAGGCAATCTATATCTTCTATATATATCTATACATATAATAAAACAGTAAAAAAACTGTGTCTGTACATTGAATATATTAAAAAAAAAATACTTGAGGGGGGTTTAGAAACAGTAATAGAGCACGAATCCAAAAAAAAAAATGTGTCTGTTTGTCTGTTTGTCTGTTTGTCTGTTTGTCTGTTTGTTTGTACACGCTAATCTTCGGAACTACTGGACGGATTTGAATGATTTTTTTTTTGTTGTATAGGTATTAAGTCTAGGCAACATATAGGCTATAATTTATTTTGGAAAATTGAACACCTGATGCAGAACCGCAACAGACCAGCTAAAGTATAAGAGATACAATAATGGTACTATAGCAAAAATTGTTCCACGTGATGAGCATTTTCTGCTGAGAGAATAAATTTGAAGATCTGGAACACCTGATGTGGAACTCCAAGAGCCCAGCTACACCATAACATATATAGGAATGACCATTTAGCAAAAGTTGTTCAATCTGATGAGCACTCTCTGTTGACTTATAAAAATCGAAGATCTGGAACACCTGTTGTGGAACTCCAAGAGCCCAGCTACACCATAACACATATAGGAATGACGTTTTAGCAAAAGTTGTTCAATATGATGAGAACTCTCTGTTGACTTATAAAAATCGAAGATCTGGAACACCTGTTGTGGAACTCCAAGAGCCCAGCTACACCATAACACATTTATAGGAATGACGTTTTAGCAAAAGTTGTTCAATCTGATGAGAACTCTCTGTTGACTTATAAAAATCGAAGATCTGGAACACCTAATGTGGAACTCCAAGAGCCCAGCTACACCAAAAGACATATAGGAATGACGTCTTAGCAAAAGTTGTTCGATCTGATGGGCATTTCCTGTTTACTTATAAAAATCGAAGATCAGAAACATCTGATGTGGAAATCAAAGCTATCACTAATTTCACTGTATAATTATAAAATAACATAAGCTGGGAGTACCTCAACGCGGTGAAGGCGGTAACAGTTTAGGACTGATTTTCGGTGACGATGGTATATCATTGAAAAGTTGACTCTACTGGTCAAAACTCCCATTTATTTTTTTACTTTATCAATAAATATGCCTTCGGGCTTATGTTATTTGAGTATTTAATTTCCTTTGCCATTTATCTTCGTGACACGGTAGCCTACCCGGTAACGCAGGGGAGCAGTCACTTAGATTTTAATTGATCAGGTATATTCACAATAAAACTACAACCATGCCTAGAAAGAGGTCAAATCTTTCCCAATGTTCCAAAGGAGCTGAAAGATTGAGGATCATAAGATCCCAAGAATCTACCGAAGAGCGTCAGGAGAGACTTGATGCTGTTCGAAAACATCAGGCTGCAACTCGCTCCGTGGAAACCTCTTCGGATCGCGAAGCACGCCTGCGTTCTCAGCGTATTCGCACATCTACTAACAGGTCTTTTGAAACGAGTGATGAACGTGATGCGCGAGTAACTGGTGATCGAGATTATCATACATTGTCCCGAACACGCACACAACAAAATATTCATAATCATTTAGAAAGTGAGAGAGAAAGAATTGCTGGAGTACGGCATGAAGAGACAGAAGAATAGCGCAACGAACGTTTGAATTCTGATCGACTTCGACATTCTCTGAACAGAATGTCGATATATAGCCGTAAGACGTGGCAACCTTCCTTGGGTTGATAAGGAACGGAGTGCATTTACGTATACTCTTATGAATGACTTGATTGACTACGCTACGTATTCTGCCGTCGGAGGTATGGTTCAAAATTGTACTTTTTGTGAAGCTGTTAAATGGCAAAAAGAAACAAACGGTATGTGTTGCTCAGGTGGAAAAGTACATATTGAAATATTACAAAATCCTCCAGAAATATTAAGATCACTGCTAATTGGTGACCATCCACAGTCAAAACATTTCTTGGACAACATCCGTATACAATGCCTTTCAAATGACATCTTTTGGTGCGAAACAGATTTCAGGAGGCCCATATATTCCAACATTCAAAGTGCAAGGCCAAGTTTACCACCTTATTGGTTCATTATTGTCTGAAATATACCCCAAGTTTCTCCAAATATATTTCGTATCCAATTATCAAGATCAGGCAAATATTAGAAACCAAAACTTTCCGCACTTGAACAAATAGTCTGATTTCACTGCTTCAAAATATGTTGCATGAAGTAAATCCCTACGTACACAGTTTTAAATCTGCCTTAGAATCTATAAAAATATATATAAAAATGGTGCCATAGCAAAAATTATTCCACGTGAAGAGCATTTTCTGCTGTGAGAATAAATCTGAAGATCTGGAACACCTGTTGTGGAACTCCAAAGCCCAGCGACACTACAACATATATAGGAATGACGTCTTAGCAAAAGTTGTTTAATCTGATGGGAATTTTCTGTTGACTTACAAAAATGAAAGATCTAGAACGTCTCGAATCGTCTCGCGCATCCCGTTTTCCCGACCCCGGGCTCTTAGAATTCGACATCAGACGTTTCAGATCTTCGATTTTGACGACCCCGTTGTCGCTGGCATAATCAACAGGATCCGCGTACGAAGTCGCGGGCAGAAGCTAGTTCTTAATATAAGGTGGAATGACAGCTCACTTCACCTTAGTTTTCACTGTGAGATTTTTATACTAGAATAGCACTGCAGTTGTCCGTGACGTTGCAATGTGGCATTTAAACTGTTCAGACTAAATTGTGGAATCACAACTCTTGGTGCCATCGTTTCCTAAACCTTAGCGAAGACTCTCATCTCTACACAACCACTGATGTGGCTTACCAACACCGATATTTTTTTTCAACCTGTATTGACCCATTGCTAGGCAAAGATCTCCAATGTTAAAGCTTTCGAATGTTCTTTGTGCATTACCTTCTCCGACCAACCTCCTGTAAACGCATCTAGGTCGTCACGCCAGCGTTTCCTGGGCCTCCCTCGACGACGACGATCAATCAATCTTATGATCAAAATAATAAGAAGATAGTCACACATCTTATTAAACAAAGCCTCCGCTCACACAAAAGCCCAGCCCTACCGCGACACTGCCACTGCCAAAAATATGCAACAAAGAAAAAAAAAACTTTCACGAGTCTACAGTTCAAAGTGCCCGCCGAATTATACATTTCTGACATTTATTTCATTTTGCTCTTTTTGGTAGACCGCCGACCAGCCAGTGTTTTTTGATAAATAAAACCTACTAAGTCATGTTAATAATGAAAACTGGCCATTTGTAAGACTTAGCTTCTGTAGAGGTTTTAATTTCTCGAAAAAAGACTTAAGTAGTAGTATATTCCTATTTCTGAGGGGCGATTCTCGTAATTTTAAGAACTGGCTACTTGGTTATGCCTGTGCAAGTACTCGCCGCTATCGTTACAGGTTAACTTCAAAATCAAGTAAAACCTACATTACATTACATTAGCAAAGCTTTTAATCAGATCAAACAGGGAGTTGAAGTTTGAATGCAAACAAATTCGATGGTAATAGCTTCCATCTAATGAATGAATTATTCTGAGCTCATAACCTATCCTCGTTAATTGAGATGCTAATTGAAATTCTCCATTCCTCCAACCTGCTTACTACGACCAATCTGCCTAGCCGTTTCCCAACTATGTTGGGGTCGGCTTCCAGTCTAATCGAATGCAGCTGAATATCAGTGTTTTACATTGAGTGACTGCCTATCTGACCTCCACAACCCAGTAACTGAGTAACACAATACTTCGAGGTGAGACTGGTTAACAGAATTTTGGGCTTCTGACTACCGTACGACTGTCAAAGATCTACGAATGACAACCGAGGTCAACGGCTTAACGTGCTATTCGGGGCACAGAGGGGTCTTGATATACAACGTGTAACGTTAAATGCGCAAAACCTCATACACCCCAATTAAAGCATTGAGTTAAAAGCATAATACAATGACCAAGACTATTTTTTTAATCCTATTTTATTAAGAAAATCGTGATGATCCTAGCATTGCTTTATGCATTCAAAATTGAGTCTTATAGCCTTAAAATAAGACTTAATTTTCTTTGGCTCAATCGGCGGATAGTATGGCAAAATACATAATTTTTGAAAAAAAAACCTATATTAAAAATTACTGAAATCGATTCAGTAGTCAATTATGAACAAAATATTTTCAGGTTTTGCGCATTTAACGTTACACGTTGTATAGAGCATGGTCACTCGTTCACGAAATGACCGCGGCAAGCATTGCTTGGTGCAGCTGTTATTATTTCGCCACGAACCCCTCCACTCCACATCCCACCATTAACCATAGTGGTATGTTATAAATTAACTTGAAGTAACATTTCAGCTCAGTTTAAAATCAATAATCTTGAGACGTAACTTTTTCATTAGTAGGTAACACTAAGCTTTCCAAACCTTCATTTTCAAAACATTCCAATTCATTACGATCAAAATTGAGAACCATTAACGAAATATCTATCATAACTCAAGCTCTTGGCATTCCTACCCAGCATGAGTTATTTAAAACAATTAATTAAATAAATTGTTTTACCCAAAACGGCAATTCACGAAGATATTAGGTCCCTAACAATTATTAAAATTATCAGCGAGGACCTTTTAGGGAAGATTAAATTTTCGACAGCGTAAGCGCCATCTTTTATTTTTAATTGTACTGTAGTAAGCAGTTTGCAGGAATGGAGAATTTCTATTATCATCTCAATTTAGGAGTATAGCTTTTGAGCTTAGATAAGCTCGTGGCTAAATGATGCACGGGTCGTTCGAAGGTTAGGCTACGCTTGCCGTGGTCATTTCGTGGATGGTTGACTATCCATTACATATCGAGACCCCGCCTTTGGTTGCGGCTGTCATTCGTAGATCTTTGACAGTCGTTACGTGTAGTCAGAAATCCTAGTCTGACAACCAGCCAAGGGCTATCGTGTTACCCGGTAACTGGGTTATGAAGGACGAGATATGTAGTCGCTCCATGTAAAATATATATAGATTTTAATTGTAAGTATGTTTTGGATGCTCAGGTTTCCATACTGCAACCGGATTTTTGAGAAACCGTCCTTACATTTACACACTTACAACTCATAATAATCATATTACCATTCTTCACTATCCGAAGGGAACGTCTTCCCTACCATTAAGGCGCCCCTCGGTCTACTCCTCGATATGCAATGGTCTTTGTAGCAGTATGAGGCTACAGAGGTTAGTGCAAATCTCATTCGATTATCCGAGTTTGGTCAAATCAAACCACGCTGGGGTCGGTGCATTTCATTCGTACCTCACAAAATGCAAAGAACACACAAGGCATGCTTAATAGAATACTGACTTATTAGAGCTTGAGTCAAAGTTATAGAGCTTGAGTCAAAGTTATAGACCTTGAGTCTAAGTTATGATTTCTGCACTTTTTTTTGCACTGATCAATGGTTTTTGAAAAAGTAGGTAATATTATATTTAACTGTTCATTACATATTTATTATATTGGCTAATAAGCCGACTAGACCCCAATTGCAAAACATTAAACGGAGAATTCCCAAAAATCTACTTTTTTAAGTCAGTGTTCTACACTGTATTCTATTATGCATGCGACAAGAACATTGCTACTTTTACCTAAGTCAGATATATTTTATCTGTGGAATAAAATTGACGTTTGACAGTTCTAGTAAGGAAGAACTGTCAAAATTCAATTTTTTTTCTCAGTATAAAGACTTCTTTTAAGAATAAAAGTTTAGTGGAAATTATACTCTTTGAGTGGAATGCGCCCATAATAAAAAAGAAAACTCTGCAAAATACTGCTCTTCAAAAGTCTTAAGAATTTTTAAATAACTGCGTTACTTACATTCCATTTCAAGTATAAATCCGACGTATGCTAATAGAAAACTTTCAAAGGAAATTTAATTTATGCTATTAGTTTCTTTTGCAGATTTTTAAGGTTCCGTGGCTTAACTCAGAAAACCTGATCTTTACCTACTGTTGTATTTCGTTTATTTGGATTTATGTGGCGGGCTATAATAGCTATTGTGTTTAGCATGGCAATAGCGGTCATTTCCCTTCTCTGTATGAACCCAAACAATAAACTATATATATTATGTTTGGGTTATTAGAGCACGTTGAAGATTACGATCGAAATTTCAGGACGTTAACGAACTTTATTTCAGTTTTAGAATAAGAAATGAGTACCTACATAAGAGGAAGTCTGAAAGTGACACCGGTAACTGAAAAGTTGTGTGGAAGTTGGTTGCCATGGTATAGGGCATGTGTTACGGATGAATGAGGAAAATGTCGTGAAAAAAGTTTTTAGTACGAATATCGATAGCTATAAGAGTAGGGGAAGGCCAAAGAAACGATGGACGGACTGTGTGAATGATGATATGGTTAGTAATGGGGACATTGTGCGCCGACCTCAAATAAATTGAGACAAGGGCAAGAGAATGATGAAATGTGATTCATAGTTTTCCTGCCCTTGTATATGTTACGGCTAATTGCCGAAGTGCGGCTACACCTAGTTTTAGCCGGGTACAACTAGGTGCATCCTACGTCGATGGAGCTATTTCTGTGTAAAGGGTTTAAAGTAACCTAACCAAACCTTACCTCGGGGTGCCCTTCGATCGCTCTTGCATTCTACGTCGCCTATCGACTGACCGCAACCATGCAACCGATGTCACCCGAAGTACACACGAACCGCATGTGGCCGGCTGCACCTAGTTGCACCCGGCTGCACCTAGTTGTACCCGGCTAAAACTAGGTGTAGCCGCACTTCGGCCGGCTACAACTAGGTGTAGCCGCACTTCAGCCATTAGTCGTGACATATACATAAACATGAAGAAGTGACCCCAGATCTATTCGTACTTAGCAAAAATCTTAAATTCACTGATAGACAACGTACAACCTAAACCGCTGGGTCTTGTTTACTAGTAAAGGACATACTTGTAAGCTTTTACAAGAAAATATTAATCCTACTACGGAACCCCATAGCGCTGTCCGACAAACACTAAGCGGAGTTTTTTATTAATTTCGCTCAACTTACTGAACGGAAATATTACAAAATTGCAGGGAATTTGTTATGAACATTATTATTTTTCTCTTTGATCTACAGTTTCTTTGAAGGGGGGATTGGCAGCATGGAGTAAGAAATAGAGAAGTTTCACTGTATACTAGGTCCACATAAAACTCATGGGAATTTGCAAAAAATAGTCACTTATTAATTAAGGATGTCCTAGAACCAAAAATTCAGAGACATGTAACATCCATCAACTGGCACTGGGCCCGCATGGTGGATTATAGCCCACTCCCTCTCACAGAAAGAGGAGGCTTGTATCCCAGCAGTGGGAACATTATATGAATATGATTATGATGATTCACTTAAAGGTATCATACTAATATTATAAAGGCGAAAGTTTGTGAGTGTGTTTGTTACTTCTTCACGCAAAAACTACCAAACGGATTTGGATTAAATTTGGTACACAGATAGTTTATAACCAGCATTAACACATAGGATACTTTTTAGCCCGATATTCCCACGGGATCGAGAACTATGCATGTGAAATCGCGGGGTGCTGCTAGTAATATTATAGTAGCATTCTGACTAAGAACTTTAAGCTATCATTGCGATCTTACTAACAGCATACAAGAGCGAGCGAAATGAGCTAGAAACCTGGAGAATCGTAACTTTGATATGTTTAATACTCCGACTTAGCAGTTTAAGCTGCTAATGTGATTTTACTAAAAGAATGCAAGAACTTGAGAAATAAGTTGCGCCTGAAGGATGCGCATTTGAGAGCTATAAACATATTACTTTATTTTTCATATAAGTAGTACGTTTTTTTATTCATTAATTAGTTCCGGGTCTTTTATCAATAAGAATTTCAGGATGTGGATAACATTTTACGAATTGACGGTCGGGGGGCTCTGTAGCCCGGGGGCCCCGTATCGGCTGATAGCTAAGAGCGACCATCAGAGAAAAATATTATTTTTCCTGAAAAGTATAAGTAGGTAAGTAGGTTTGTATCTACTTATACTTTTCCGGGAATTTTTTTATGTTATTATTGTTATGTTAAGTTCGAAAAAAATTGGATGTCTGTTAAGTCGGTTTAAGGACGATAGTTTTACGTGATAACGTCATAAAGAAACATTGATGAATAAATGTGTCACAAGCCAACGCTTGGGCCGATCGTGCCTCTCTATCGCTTGTTCCGCGCTCTCGCTTGCACTCTCAGGCTCAGGCGGAACGTGACACTTTTTCGTGCGTGCAGCTGGTGTTCATCAATTTATAGAACATTATCACGTCAAAAATAAACAACATAAATAACGCAATCAATGTTCTTGAACTGTCAAAATTAAAGCCATTGCTAGATACTGTTGTCTGTTACAATTACCCTGCATGTGTCCATTCCCCTGTATCGTAGGTGAAGTGGTACCTATAACATAGTACTTATAGTGTATCTAGTAGCGGAGTATGTTTCACACATCACTGGCGGCGCTCGTAAACGTTCGTGAACCGAGACGTTTGTGTCGCCGCAGCGCTGTCGTGCGCTGAAACTATCAGTACATGTGCAGACTGGCTGGATTGAAAATAAACGTTAACGAAAATAAACGTAAATTAAAATTAACGTATACCGAGCAAGAGATATAGAGATAGTATATAGAGATTACGATCTCTGGTCAGGACACAAAAAAAAATTATCACAATCAAAATATTTTATTTCACATAAGCCTACAAGGGCACTTATGAAACGTCAGAAACTAGGTGCACGGTTCCAATTGGTCGCTTTCTATGGAGAAGAATCGGCAAGAAACTCCACGGTAACACTTTTAAAAATAATTGGTTTTTACAATGTTTTCAAATTACAGTAGTATGGGAGGACAGCGTAGGCCTGGCAACAAGTACCAGGTACTTGATAAAATAAATAATGGTCTACAGATCTAAAATCTACAGGGCCTACAAAGTCCTCACATTTAGAAAACAAGAATCTATCAAAAAGTTAAATAAAATATAAAAACCTAGTAAAACCACGTGATTTTGATTTCTATTATAACCACTAAAGTGGCGTTCTGTACCTAGTTACCGCCTACCCCCATAGGGAGAGGGCTTTTGTAGGTGTTATATAAATCTAGTAACACATATCAATCACAATCTGAATCATTTTGAAGGAAATTGCTAATCCATTGCTTCATATGTTCGAAAAAATTGTTTGCTCAACAACGTAAATAACGCAATGAATGGCGTTCAACTGTCAAACTGAAACCTTTTGTTACTGATAATGTGTTACGAAATTACCCCGCTGGGCATTAGGTAATTGAATGAGAAAAACAGAATAAATGATGAATTGAGAAACGGCAAAATATTTGCTGGGTACCTTGGTATCTATAGCTTTAATAGATAATCCATAGACAAGTTTAGACGTGATTAAAAAATTGGCTACTAAAAATACGTCAATTTACGTCAGACGCTGACTAATTTGACAGGACTAAACTAATATTTATCATCTGTCCTTTTCATATTGAAACAGAAAGAAAAAGATGCACTGAACTTAAATTTAGTTTAGTTTGTGAACAACAAAATCGTGGCCAATATCATAAATTAAAATAACTTTTCGTTTCTGTCTGTGACCGAATGTTTCTTGTAGCTTTGATGCGGATTTCACCATCATTAGACTTTTTTTTTTTTTTGGAAATGGCATCTCGCAGTTCAACCTGTAGGAGGTTGTCGACTGCTTAACCGGACTTTCCTGTGGATGCCTTGAAGTTAAGGCCTCCAGCCAGGGCTTAAAAACTAACTAAAAACTAAACGACTCACGCTAAGGGCACCCCCCGTGGGGTTCGGACCTCGGCTTAGGGCGTCGCTGGAAGAGGGCAGCAAGGGACAGGCTGGATCGGTATTATTTAGGGACGAATTTAAAACTACAGGCTCAGCGGCGCGGGCTGGCTCGAGCAAGGGTCGGGGTGGACCATCATTAGACTTCTATGCGAAAGATTTAAGTGTGTATATAGGCTGATTCCTGAGGTAGCAGCGCGGTGCGGGAGTGATTCGTCAACTTGTGACAACTATCACCCTCCCGCACCGCGCAGCTACCTCAGGCAAGGTCTCAGTTAAGCGGTCGGCCTATTGTATTAAACTTAAATATAATAAAGAAATCTCGATGTTTTCTGGACACGTCGTAAAAACCGAAAGCAGGGGCAGGTCTCTAGTTACTTATACAACTTTAAATTAATCATGTGGATTGTACGATGACTGAAACTGAAAGTTATGAGCGAAAATTTATGTTCTAACTATGTTTTATTGATCGTGAGGAAACCGGCATGTCCTAGAACTATAAATTCAAAGACAAGTGACATCTACCAAACCTCATTGGGCCTCGTGGTGGATTACGGCCCACTCCCTCTCACTGAGAGGAGACCTGTGTGTCAGCTTTGGGACATTATAGGTTATGCTTATGTTTTAACATGTGTGCTAAAGACACGAAGCCAAGAAGAAAAAAAGTTCTCTCTCCAAGAAGTTCTACTGAATCGAGTATCCAAAAATGTATCTGCCGTTTCCTTGAAAACTCGAGGTACAGATGCCAGCACATTAAGCTACTACAATCTGTCAAATTTATTTAATAGATTTTTAACTTTATTGCTAAAGCATAAGATTCAAAGTCGATTGAGAAAATTTGAGTTTCGGGTAGCTTGATGTGCTGGCGTCTGTACGAGGACATAACGCCACGTCTGTATTCCTTGATGGTTTAAACAGAGGTGTACCTATAGTATCCCTACATTTCGCTATTAATGTTTAAGTCCCATATAATATGAGGCGAGACTATTGCCATCAACCGAGCACAAATCCAGAATCCGAGCTTCTACTGAGAAATCCCAATAACACTTTGCCCGACACGGGAATCGAACCTAGGACCTCATGCTCAGTAGGTAACGTAATGCAATGGAACTTATATCTCTTCAAAAACAAAAATCACGGACATCTTTAAAACCGCCAAATATCACGGACAGGCCTGCTACAAACGCATACGACACTTCCAACATCCACATACACGTATAAATACAGAACCACAGATAACCTACCTTGTTAGAACGCAGGTTTATGTATCGGATACCCTACAGCAGGGGTAGTAAACCTATGGCATCTCTGACACAATTTACAGCGGCAGAAAATGAATTTTCGTATGAAATTGTTCGAAAAAAATGACATATTTTTTTCCGTAAACTCGAAACTATAGCGAATACTATCATTCACTAAAATATTTATCCACAAAGACACAACAATTACATTATATTATGACAAAAATAAATAAAAAAGGCAGAAGCTCATTAGGCATCAAAAAATCATCTTTTACTTGTGTTAATCCCATATTCCCACGTCTGGTACACAGGCCCCTTCTCTGTGAGAGAGAGTGCGCCGTAATCCACCACGCGGGCCCAGTTGGTAAATGTCACATGTAACCGAATTTTCGGTCGAGCAGTGGTAATTAAACAAATTACACAAACTAAAGCGCTTGCTTGGGTTCGGACTTCGGACCCACGACCGAATAATAAGTAAACTAATAACTATAACTCCTAAGTCGATACCTCTGACTGGGCCAATACTGCTCTCTTGTGTTAATAATAATTGGTATAATATATTTTATAAATGATACCCTACTTAGTTTTATTTTTTAACACGGTAACTTTTTGCAGATATTGAAGGTTTTTTGGCTGTGACGAGGTCACGTTTCGATCACGACATCACAAGCAAAAAGATTACGTTGTAATAAATCACACATACATACAAGGTTCACCATCCCTGCATTACACCATTTTAGACGTACGGACGTCGCCATCGCTCGGTTGGTACGTAGGTATGCCACAAACACACGATATTGGAATACTGTATAAATTATGATCATGCATGCTTGTAATATTGGAAGTACGAGTACCTATTGGTTTTGAGGTAGGTACCTATTATCTATATTGGATACCTAAATATCTTGGCTAATGGCTGGAACATCTCAATGCAAGAATGTATGAATTACTTTTATACAATAAGGTGTTCAAAAATTAACCCGTAAAACTTTAAGAGATGCTTTAGACCATCGAACTGAAAGCCAATTCACGTAATTTAAAACGTTCAAAATCTAGTGCAGTCTCATCTCGGCGACAAACAAATGTCAAAAACTTATCAAAATGTAGGGAAATTTGAGGTATTTTTGACAGATTGAGACTGCGATCGGACTTCTTAAAAATTACGAGAATTGCCCCTCAGAACAACTTTCACTATGGGAACAACTCTGTAATCACGAAAAAAACAACTGTTTCATACTTACATCTTGGTCAAGTAGGTAAGTATTGAACGTTTGTATTAAACAGCTATTCTTTTTCGTTTTTTTTAGACGTGGTCCCATAGTAAAAGTTGTTCAGTTTGATGATCTAAAGCACCTCTTAAAGTTTGTAGAGTTGATTTTGAAACACCTTATATGTGAGTGTTCATCACATATTTATTACTAGCTTTTGCCAGCGACTTCGTCCGCGTGGAATAATGACTTCCGGAAATTGAGGCACTAACTCTCATAGAGTTTAACCGATGTGCTCTTTCCTCTGCCGATTCTTGAGAACGCGTATTTCTCATTCAACGCCTTTTTCAAGACAATAGCGGGCGGACGCCGGCGTCCGCTTGGGTCTTGAATAACTAAAAATATATAACTACGTCTAATATATAAAATAATATATAATAAAACCTACTTCAATTAAAACTAAATACCTATAACTACTATAATTAATAATACCTATACCTATAATTAATAAAAGTACCTACGCTTTTACCTACTTAATATTAAAAAAAAACTGAACATGAATTAACCAAAACTTACCTACTACCTACTAACTAACTACTACTAACCTATTACTTCTTCACCTAAAAAGAAATCCTGTTTTCCCAACATTTCCCTTCACTGCTCTGCTCCTATTGATCGTAGCGTGATGAAAAGTATACTATAACCTGCCCAGGAGTATGAAAAACAATTGTACAAAGTTTCGTTGAAATCCGTCGAGTGGTTTTTGTTTCTATAACGAACATACAGACAGACAGACAGACAGACAGACAAAAATTTTACTGATTGCATTTTTGGCGTCAGTATCGATCACTAATCACCCGCTGATTGTTATTTTGGAAATATATTTCATGTACAGAATTGACCTCTCTACAGATTTATTATAAGTATAGATATTGGCTAATAAGCCGACTAGACCCCAATTACAAATCATTAAACGGCGATTTCCCAAAAAAAAAAATACTTTTTTGAGTAAGCCAGTGTTCTAAATAATGATAATTAATTAATTAATAATAATAATTAATTAATAATAATTACTTAATGCTCTCTTGAACAATTTTTTTTTTCAGTTAACCTATGACATGTTATCCCACAGCTGGACAAAAGCCTTCCTCATATTGGTCCACTTTTCATAATCACAACATATGGCGCTCAAACTTGATCTTTGAACGAGCCTCAGAAGTCCAAACTCAAGGTTTTCCAAAGAGTGATGGAGCGTAGCATCTTTAAAATCAAACTCACCAACCAAATTCGCAACACCACAATACGCTCCAAGATAGGTATCGCGGATGTTGGCAATAAGTTTAGGAGGCTGAAAAGTGAAACTGGGTGGGTTACATGGTACGGCTATATGATGCATCCATACAGATGTGCCAGGATCGGCACACAGTCGATGCCTGAAGACAGGCGTCGTCACTGACGCATGCCTACGAAACGCTGGCGATTGACGGAGAAGGCACAGCATATTTTTTTTATTATTATTAATTAAATTACAATCTTCAAACTCTAAAACACAAACATTACTGTTTCGTATAAAATTGCTTAGTTACATTCGGGAAATGCAGTTAACACTGGAATTTTGGTAGAGTTTCTGTACTGAGGTTTGTAAAGGAATGTTGGCCTTTGCTGGTTACACAATAATTCCTTTTCCCATTGTCCTTGGGAATATCGCATACTCACTTAGTTTATAAGTTCCTAGCTTCTACCCGCAACATTTCCCGCGTGGTAGTAAACTGTGTAGCTTTTTTTCAGCGGAAGAATTTTTTAAATCAAACTATGCAGCTCCAGGGCAGGGTGTTAAAAGCGTTGGCGATGTCGAGTGACACCGCCCCGACGATCCCACCCCGGGACACCGCGTCCCTCGTCGTAAGGGCTCTCACGCGCATGATGGCGTCCACCGTCGAGCGCCCCTTGCGGAAGCCAAACTGGCTGTCCGCGGGAGGGGTCATTTGACGATTTGTCATCTACAAAAAAAAAAAAAAAACCCTTTATAACATTACAGTTCGGCTATCAAGAGAATGCTTTCCTTTCACATAACAGTACAACAATTCTTTTAAATAAAGATCAAATTCACAAAACACCGCTTCGTTAAGTGTCTGTTGTTTTAATTAAAATAAATGCTATGTAATAGTTTGAGTTTCATATTCACCAACTATGTACCTTGTTTGAGGAGTGGTTCTATATAATAAGTACGAAGGATGTGCATCGAACTCGAAGGGGCTCGTGGCTTATGAGCCACGAGCCCACTTATCCACCTGTGCTGCTGTTATGACAGTAGCACGGGTCGATTAAAGGTTAAGCTACGCTTGCAGCGGTCGGGTTTTGGTTGGGTGACCATCCATTACTTATCGAGAGCCTGTGTGCCTCGGAAAGCGCGTTAAGCCGTTGGTCCCGGCTGTTATTCGTCATCTTTGACAGTAGTTATCGGCAGTCAGAAGCCCAAAAGTCTGACAACCTGTCTTACCAAGGGGTATCGTGTCACCGAGTTGCTGGGTTGTGGAGGCAGCCGCTCCATGTAAAATACTGGTATTCAGCTGCATTTGGTTAGACAAGAAGCTGACCCCAACATAGTTGGGAAAAGGCTAGGCAGACTGATATTATTGGACATCGAATTTACAACCCCTACCTCGCCATGTCACGTTAGTACCTAAATCTTTTTATTGCAACGACGTTTATATTCAGAACTAACACGCACGTTCCTCGGGGCCAGCTGGGTCGAACCAACGCGAATGTATACGTACATCCGCGGTGGAGCGATCCAGACTGCCGGGCACTTCTTCTCATGCAACCGAGCGGGTGGGCAGGTTGCGGATAGCCCAACTCCGGCTGCGGGACCGACTGCAAGCAGTCGATCCTGCACCCGGAGCATCTCGAAAGAGATCCCGGACAAGAGAAGTGCCCGAACACCAGGTCCCAGGTCTAGGGTAACCCATATACCTTATCCCATGTACCAAATAATCCTAATCTTTCCAACCCTTCCCTATCCATAAAATCCCTTCAATCTCTAAATCCCTAGGCCAAATCCCAGACCTAGGGTGGCCCCCAAAACCTGTACCCTACCACCATATACCCTCCCTCCTATCCCTATATCCCGTCGGTCCCAGAGGATGGGTAACCTCGATTCCAAAAAAGCCCACCCCCCAACAAAATGAAAATGCAGCAGGTAAAAGAAAGTACCCAGGTGGGTTCCGGCCAAGCCGGGGAATCCCACACCGCTACGGCGGTCAGCCCCCAACGTATTCTGGGGGGGGCAACCAACTGCACTACGTTAACGTTGCCGTGCTCTTCAGCGCGGCCGGCTGCTGAATTAGCGCCCATAACACAGGCAGCGACTTACGCGCCCACTATCTCAACTCTGGCTGCGACAAACGCGCCAATAAATCCCACTGCGGCTGCGACACACGCGCCAACACCCACTACGAGTTGCATGCCTCTCCCGAACCTCTGGCAACAGAGTATCGTGAGGAATAGCATCACCTACCCAGACAATGATAGACACGGACAGAAAGTAATGGGGAAGGACGACGAGCCTGGCGACCCTACCACTCTTCCGGCTGACGGAGTACGACTGCTGAAGAAGCGCGGAAAAGTCGCAAGCCGGAGGAGGAAAGTAGGCGACCGAAAGTGCAGCACCCGCGAAGGCACTAGCCAGCGCGAAGCGCGATCGGATGCCGAAAAGGTAGTACGCGACCAGCCCCGAGTCCGCGACGGGGAAACCAGGCGCGAAAAGGGGCCGGACGCGGAAAAAAGAGAACGGCCGCAAGTCCGCGAAGGGGAAACCCAGCGCGAAAAGCGGCCAAACGTGGGACCACGCGACCAGCTGCAAGTCCGCGAAGGGGAAACCCAGCGCGAAAAGCAGCCGGACGCGGAACCGCGCGTGCAGGGGCAAGTACGCGAAGGGGAAACCCAGCGCGAAAAGCCCTTGCACACGACAGAGTCTGCCGGGGGCGCCAGCCGACCCCATCACGCTCACACTGACACGGACGCATCCCACGACAAACCCCGACCCAAACATCACAGAGGAAGGCGAGGTGGATCCTTGCGCCCAGATGCCACCACCCGGCCAGGCACCTCCATGCCGCAACCTGGACCGAGCGGTACAGGACCGGCAAAGAGGGAGCGCCCCGACGACTCGGCTTCACCGAGTACGCTCCAGGGGGACGCCAAACGGGTAAGGGTCCACTCCGCCCAGGGGGAGCAGAGGACCTACGCGCGGGCCACAAAGGATATTCCTGCGAGGCTTGCAGTAGCAATCTGCTTCCCTCCCCCCTCCAGAGACCTGACAAAAGAGGAGGCCGAGCTGGTTAAAGCAGGCCTAGAAGAACTACTCATGGACTCGGACTCGACAGCACCACTCCCTGCCTTCCGCGGATACCCACGGGTAGCGGAGGGCACTGTACAGGTCTGGTGTGAGGACGACCACGCCCTGACCTGGTTAAACAGGAACGTACCCCAACTTAAACTCCCCGACACTGACCTCACACTGACGGTACTCCGTCAATCAGACTTGCCCACCCGTGTCAGAGCCTCACTCTTCGTCCCCCGCTATAGGGGTGACATAGGGAGGCTACACAGTATTCTGATTCGTCAGAATACGTGGTATAATATAGCCAGGTGGTCACTGTACAGGGCGACTACCGTCGGTGGCGACAACTATGGGACTTATTTGACCCTGGGTGTGCCACCGGAGGAAGTAGAAAAGATCGTGGGGCGGGAGCGTCGGATATCGTACCTATTGGGTTCGATATACGTGCGCTTCTGGCCCACGATCCAGCCCTCGGACAGCAAGATGGACCCGACAACGACACAGACAGTGACACAGACGGACGACAATGACATTGCCCAACTCGAAGAGGTCATGGCCCGCGCGGCGATGGCCGACGACGTAGCCAGCATACCACCCGCATCTCCCGGCTGGAACGAGCAGTTACTAGCATCGTCGCCGGGTGAACAACACGACGACCAGTACAGAGAGCAGGCGGCGGAGGTTTCGTCCGATGGATCCACCTCCGACTAACCGCCCCCCATCACCGTCACCACCACTTCACATTATCCAAACTAACCTCCAACATAGCCAAACTGCCACGGCTAGCTTACGCAGGGCACTGGAGGTTAATCCCAGAACGATTGCACTGATCCAAGAGCCGTGGATCAGAAACAACAGAATATGCGGCCTCGGTAACATCGGAGGTAAGCTAATCCTTAATACACACAGCTCAGACAAACCTAGATCCTGTGCCTACATACCCAAAGACATCCCTACCACGCTACTCACTCAATTCTGTTCCAGAGATCTGACAGCTGTCAGGCTCCACACCGAGGGTGAATTCCCAGATGTTGTACTAGCTTCGGTTTACATGCCGGGTGAGGAAACAGACTGCCCGCCGAAAGAAATGTCCGATCTGGTGCAGCACTGCGAGCGCACCAATTTGGACCTGATCATCTGCACCGACTCGAACGCCCACCACCCGCTCTGGGGCAGCGAGGCATCGAACTCCAGAGGAGAGGTACTATCCACCTATTTATTCTCAACTAACCTGAACATCGTTAACCGAGGCTCTGAGCCCACTTGGGTCACAGTCCGAGGACAAACGATCATAGACTTAACTCTTGCTACAGAAAACGCGACAAATCTTATCACAAATTGGCACGTATCAAACGAACCTTCTTGCTCAGACCATAGAAGGATCCGCTTCACACTAACTACTAATACAAGGAAACCCGAACCGCGACGTAATCCGAGGCGCACCGATGTGCCCGGGTACAAGCGCCTCCTAGCCGCGATGCTAGCTAGGCACCTAACACAAACAAACATAACAGAATCCGGACAACTTGAATACACTGTAACAAAGCTATCGGAATACCTAACCGAAGCATACCATGCATGCTGCAAGCTAAAGGCACCACGAACCAACAGTGAGAGAAATCCCTGGTGGAACGCCGAACTTGGTAAACTCAGAAACACACTACGAAAGCAATTCAACAGAGCCAAAAACACCCGACTCCCGGAAGACTGGGAGCTATACAAAGAGACTCAATACACATACAAAAAGCAAATCAGAACCGCCAGAAGGACAGCCTGGCGGAAATTCTGTGAATCCATCGAGACCAATAATGAAGCCGCAAGAGTAAGGAAAATCCTATCAACAGATCAGGACCGAACTCTTGGCGCGCTGAAAAAATCTGACAACACATACACACTAACGGACCATGAAACCAGCAAGGTACTACTCGAGACTCACTTCCCAGACTGCAAACTCCTAGAGGACAGGACCTGGGAAGTTGTGCCCGATTGGACCCCAACGGAGCGAGACTGGTCCAGTGCCCACAGTCTAGTAACAGAAGACCGAGTAAAGTGGGCTATCAACACTTTCCAGCCTTATAAGTCCGCAGGACTAGATGGCATTTTCCCAGCCCTGCTACAATGGGGGGTTGACCATATAACACCATGCCTGGTAGAAATCTATCGGGCCTGCATAGCACTCAGATATATACCCCTAGCCTGGCGCGAAGTGAAAGTTATCTTTATACCCAAACCGGGCAAAGCCGACTACACACAACCCAAGGCGTACAGACCCATAAGCCTCACATCCTTTCTACTAAAGACCCTAGAGAGGCTCTGTGATCGACACATCCGAGACGGGCCTCTACGGACAAAGCCACTCCACAAACAACAGCATGCGTACTCCACAGGCAAATCAACGGAATCCGCACTGCACAGCGTGGTATCCAAAATTGAATGTGCGGTGGATCACAAATGCTCAGCACTGGCCGTCTTCATTGACATTGAGGGTGCCTTTGATAAAACCACCTTCAAAAGCATTGGCACGGCCCTAGACAGACACAATATAGACCCACCCCTGAGCGGTTGGATCACCAACATGCTCAAACAGAGGGCGGTACAAGTAACCGTAAACGACACCACAAGGGCCACCGTGGCGAAGGGCTGCCCGCAAGGGGGTGTCCTTTCGCCGCTTCTATGGAACCTGGTCGTAGACAGTCTGATCAAAGAACTGAACGACAAAGGTTACTTTACCGTAGGCTACGCCGACGACATAACCATAATAATAAATGGCACCCACGAAAACACTCTGTGCAACCTAATGCGCCAGGCCCTGAAAATAATAGAGAATTGGTGTGGAAAACACCAACTATCAGTGAACCCCACGAAAACCGATTTAGTTCTCTTCACAAAAAAGAGGAAAATGGCAACACTAAAATTACCAAGTTTCTTTGGTACAACCCTAAGCCTATCAACTGAAACCAAATACCTGGGCATATTCCTGGATAAACAGCTGAATTGGGCGAAACATATCAACTACATTACTACGAAAGCCAGCATATCCCTGTGGCAATGCAAGCGTATGCTTGGTAAGAATTGGGGCATTAGCCCCAAGGTCACTCACTGGCTGTACACCACAGTCATCCGACCAATCATCACATACGGCTCACTAGTCTGGTGGCCCAGAACAGACCTGAGCACAGCCCAGAGAGATCTCGAAAAACTGCAGCGGTTCGCGTGTGTGGCAATCACTAGCTGCATGAGAACTACACCCACTGCTGCCCTACAGGCTATGCTTGGACTGCCGCCCCTACACCTCATAGTGCGGGAACAGGCGGCCCTGGCTGCCTTTAGGCTCCATATATCAGGTACCCTAAGCAGAGATTCTAGGGTCAAACACATACGTCTAAAAGAAGATGCGATCAAATGGCAGCCAATGATGGCATCACCCTGCGACAAGGCCCCGAAACAATACTGCTCTCAAAAGCATTACAACATAGTGCTTAAAGAGGAGCAGTGCGACTACTCAGGCCCGAAGGAACTGAGAATTTACACTGATGGTTCAAAGACCGACTGCGGAACTGGAGTCGGAGTCTTCTCACACGACCTCAACATAAAAATATCCAGACCGCTGGGTATGCTCAACACTGTCTACCAAGCGGAGTGTGTGGGCATAACACAAGCGGCTTATGCCATAGCAGCCAGGAGAGTTACGGATGCCCGTATTCGCATACTCTCTGACAGCGCCTCAGTCCTTCAATCCCTAGGGAAGGAATGCATCACATCGAAACTAATACTAGAATGTCACAATGCGCTTGAACAGGTAACTGTTTTGAACCGCAATATAGTGACGCTACAATGGATAAAAGGACACAGTGGGTCGCTAGGTAACGACGCAGCTGACGAACTGGCCAGAAGGGCATCCAGTGCGTCAGCTTGTGGACCGGAACCTGTCGTACCCATCCCCTTTAATCAACTACGCAGGTGGCTACAGGAGCACACCCACACACAAGCAGTAAGTTGGTGGACGTCGTCACCAGGCTGCAGGCAGTCCAAGGAAGCTATGCCATCACTAGATGGCAGGCTAACCAGGCGCTTATTGCGACTAGACAGGAAAGGCTTGCGCCTGGTGACGGGGACCATCACGGGACACTGCTCGCTAAATAAACACTTCCACACTATAGGAATAACGGACAGTCCCCTGTGCAGAGCATGCATGGAGGCTGATGAAACTGTTGCGCATGTGCTCTTTGAGTGCACAGGCGTCACCCAGATTAGATCAGAAACCCTCGGGACACCCAGATCGTACACAGATGTTCTCAACAAACCAGGAGACCTAATCAGCTTCTGGAGGGAGGTGGGCTGGTTGGAATAACCACCGACGGCCGCCATGGCCCACGCACAATGGTCTAACTGAGGGACTAAGTGCGGAAACCAAAACCCATAACATAGAACATAGAACACGCACGTTCGCGCCATCTTTCACTACCAACCGAACTGCAGAATTCCAAGATGGCTGCCCAGAGTGAAATAACATAACTTCAAAACAATTTACGGCGACAGACATAATAACGTAAGTTTTGGAGTTACGGTTGACAACTTTATAGGTACTGTAGTATGTTTGTGAATTTGGTGGAAATTTCCTTGTTATGTTAATTAGTTTCAGTAAGGGAAATTGGAGGTGTGCGGCACTGCGTCCTGTTTTATGAACAATACTGTTGAGGTTGGAGAAATGTAACTCATTTGCAATTCCCAAGTGGTTTCTTATTGCTTAAGCTATGATTATGAAAGTACTGCGGGCCTAGCACAAAGCCGTGGTCGTATTGGCACCTACTCTAACAAAACAATTCATTCTAACAGTAGTAAGCGATCATAAGCTTTATGGAAAAGTCGCATATGCCCACGGCTATCCGCCGATTATCACTATGAATACGTATTAAATATACTAGCTTTTGCCAGCGACTTCGTCCGCGTGGAATAATGACTTCCGGAAATTGAGGCACTAACTCTCATAGAGTTTAACCGATGTGCTCTTTCTTCTGCCGATTCTTGAGAACGCGTATTTCTCATCCAACGCGTTTTTCAAGACAATAGCGGGCAGACGCCGGCGTCCGCTTGGGGCTTGAATAACTAAAAATATATAACTACGTCTAATATATAAAATAATATATAATAAAACCTACTTCACTTAAAACTAAATACCTATAACTACTTTAATTAATAATACCTATACCTATAATTAATATAAGTACCTACGCTTTTACCTACTTAATATTAAAAAAAAACTGAACATAAATTACCAAAACTTACCTACTACTAACTAACTACTACTAACCTATTACTACTTCACCTAAAAAGAAATCCTGTTTTCCCAACATTTCCCTTCACTGCTCTGCTCCTATTGATCGTAGCGTGATGAAAAGTATACTATAACCTGCCCAGGAGTATGAAGAACAATTGTACCAAATTTCGTTGAAATCCGTCCAGTGGTTTTTGTTTCTATAACGAACATACAGACAGACAAAAATTTTACTGATTGCATTTTTGGCGTCAGTAACGATCACTAATCACCCGCTGATAGTTATTTTGGAAATATATTTCATGTACAGAATTGACCTCTCTACAGATTTATTATAAGTATAGATTACGTGTAAGTTGTTTTTTAATAGACGAGAAATATTTAATAATTTTTACATAACAATTTCAGATGGGAATATTTTCTTGTTTCATACTTTCTAGAGAATGATTTTTCAGTAGTTAGGTTTTAGTTTTTGAACTTATTTTTAGCTGATAAGCTCTGGTTTTCTCATGATATTTTATACCATTTTTAAATAGTATCTTAGGTTTATTCTTAAATATCAGCTTTTAAAGCGTGGTTTTAACAAAAAGATCATTCATTTCAATCCCCACCAAAGTAGGTATAGAGTCGATTTTTACAACTGTTTGTTTTTTTACATGTCAATTGAGGACAGTAGGTACAGACGCCAGCAGGTCAACCTACCCCAATCAGTCAAATTTCTTTGATAGATTTTCAACTTTAGCACTATTAGGAATAAGGTTCATATTCAATTGGGAAAATCTGACAGATTGGGGTAGGTTGATGTGCTGGCCTCTGTACTTAATGCAATTTGTTGAGCTTCCAACCCAATGTATAATGAACTGAAATTTAATTTCCGTGCAAACCTTTGAATACGCTGTAAATAAAAAAAAAAATATATATATATACAGGGTGTAATTTATACCCTGTAGTTATCGTTATGCATTAAACATAACAGCTGGTATAGAGTCACTATACATAGTTTCAACTCAAAATAAAATACTCTAAGAATTGATACCAAATTTCCGGTTTCATTGGTTTCTTAAATTCAAATCATAACAAACGTGTCACCGCACTACGTAGGTCAATAACTTCTTAAGTTACTTGCTAATATCACGATAAATCTCTTCCGTAACTCTGCGCGCCTAGTACCGTAGCCTACTGCGCAGGCGCGAGGCGGTGTTCTTTGTCGGCGCCAACTGACGGAATATTCCGCCGCCGCCGCGCGCGCGCGCAATAAGCCATACGTACTTTACCGTGATGTAAAAATTAATGTGTAATTCTAATTATTGATTTACAGTTTACTCGTTATTAAGCTAAAAATTGCACGTAAAAACTGGAATAACAAAACTTACGTAAACAATCGAAACAAAGTTTAGGTAGGTACCTAGGTTAACTAGTTTCATCCCTTATTATTACTTTATACCGAGTAAACAGTAAAATCTTAAAGCTTTGCTTAATTTAGTAAATTGACTTACATTTTTAAAGATGGGGTTCGATGTGGTGACCTTGGTATTGTATGCACAAGGCCGCTCACTTGTTCATGGACACACATTACGTAGCATGTCTGGTGTTATTGTCCTGAAAGCGGCCTCAATCCGCACTTTAATTTGTATCACACTGCACTGCGTACACTACACACGCACATGGGTGCTGACCGTCGTTGCGCAGCGCTCGCCATAGGTACCTGATTACCTATGGTTAGAGGCACCAAGCCGATGTACCATCCGAGATCAAACTAAAACATGCTGACGAAGGCATCTATCGACGCTCAGCATCTGGTCTACCCTCAATAAAACGGTGACGGTACAGTTCTCGGGCAGCTCGCAAATTACTGATGCGCATAATTATCATAGGGATAAAAACGAATGTACTAGACGCAGGACAGACGTCGACTGACGGCGACGAGCAAAGCAATAACCATAATGCCCAAAATGAAACTCCTATTCCCTGCTATCCTGGTACCTAAAAGTCATTAGGTTTACACACACATCGATGTTACATTGTGTGTGTAGCGACGTAATCAGGGTTCTGTGAGCAAACGATATTCAATTCGGAAATAACAATTCCTGTTACTCATGCGCTTCTAGTACTTTTATTAATTTCTTTCGACAGTTACATGCAATTTTGCGACATTCTTTATTTGAATTATAATAACAAAGACTAAACGTGCTCAAACTAATAAAACCTATGTACCACTCAAACAGCACCGACAGACCGTGAACTCCGATAATTCTTTCGGTTAGTCCTACACACAAAAATTATGCGTGCGTGGTATTATTTTGTAATAAAAAAAAACGATTAACTTGTTGCTAATAGTTTACGTCTTATTTAGTAAAAAAATAACCTTATTTTAAAAATTATGAACGGAACCCACTGTGATTTTATTTGTACTAGGAGAAGAATAAGTTGCGAAGAGGTGAATTGAAATGATGTTTTGGGTTCAGTTGGACAAAAAAATGGTTTCTAAATCCTTTTTCTATTCTAAGTACTAATGGCAAATAATAATGTTTATTTAAGCAATTAATTCCCGGTAGGATGCACGTAAGGATTCGATTTTTATGATCAATTCAATGGTTGTACAAGCTGTCGATTTTTCGAAATCGTTTTAATGCGATCTTCAAGCAAATCGATTCAATAGTAACGTGAATCGAATTTCTTGGATCGTATGTGTAAATAAAGGCTCTTAATAGTTCAAGTTCATATTTGCCCAAAGCATTGTGCTGACAATCATAAACAGCGAATAGGTAGGTTTATCTATTTCAAACAAGATCAATTACATAAGTATGCCGACACTTTTTAACTTGTCCGAAGATTGAAACATATTAATCATCCATTTGAATTACGCCGGAAAGGTTATCAAATATTATTGACGTACCTACCTGACTGGCAACTGTAAATATGTCACAAAATAGAGGTGTGTTAAATGTTGTTTAAAATTTTTTAATTACGATTTTTGAATGAATTTTTAGAAGATCGATGTAAGAAGAGCACGAGATTCGATCTGTGAATCGAATGAAAAATCGATTTAAAGCAAAAAATCGTTCATCTTTATGGCCACCAAAATAAAAGGTTAGAAATAATGTTAGGAAATTTACAGGAATATTGTTTTTGAATTAGGTATTTACTGTGTTGTAGGTATGATGGAAAGGTGGGTGGCGGGTGGAAGATTACTACGAGGTAGATAATAATTATCTACAAAGTAATCTTCTACAAAAGGACAACTACGTAAAAAACCAACAAGTGTGTAAATGATAAGTGACAATTCAAGCAGGTATCTAAATATTTCGTTAACTTTTGATACCTAGACCAATTAATTGTATTGTAGGTAGCTAGTTCACAAACATAATCAAAGTTTAGGAAAAGTCAGTACTTAATAATATTTTGTGAATAAAAAATAAACATGCGGAACCGTTTATTCAGAAATACCAGGAGTAGGAGGTTTATCTTTACTTACAAATAGGTCGGTGACACCGATCAGCTGTTTTAGTGCTAGTGATGTGTTTATTTCAATTTGAAAAGTTCGGTTTCTGGTATCAATGTATTAAAAAATCTCATAACTCCCGAACATGTAGCGATAGGATTAAAAAACCCTTCCTATATCGTTTGATATCATCCAAAGAAGCCGGGCCTTCTCTATACATATACCCATTTCGTTACACGTTGTTTATATATATAAATAAATAAATAAATAACAAATAATGAAGAGCTCGGACCTAAATCCATATTATATTAATTCTATCATCATAATACAGGTGGCAGTAACATCGAAGCGCAATTCTTTACCGTGGATTCAGTAGTTAGGTACAGACGCCAGCACATCAAGCTACTCGAAACTGTTAAATTTTCCAAATCACTTTAGTAGAACACACAAGTTAGAATGACAGTACCAACACACCTTTCTTATACAAGTAAAAATCGTGTAAATTAAACTAGCTTTAATATGAGTGGGTGCGTTGAAATACGATAAAAATAATATTAGTTATTCCTCTTTCATTTTCAACCTATATATTTCACATTTCGTAGACCCGTTTTAGCCTCAGAATGTTTTGCGTATTAAACTACGTTAATTTTACTATCGAATAAAAATAAAACGAAAGTTGTAGCTCTAAAAACAAAATTACAGTGATTTAAAACGTTCGCGGTAACTTTCGGGCGTGCGGACATTTTGTTGTTTACGTTTCGTTTCGCGTGCGCTTTGTAGCACTGGGACATAGGGAGGGTTAAGAACTTGGTACTACTAAGTATTTAGAGAACGGAACGGAATCCGCTAACGTCAACATCGCTCCGTAAAACAATAATATAAAATTATTTGTTTTGTGCTACTAGACACTATTAAAATACATAACTGCATTTAGCGATCTTCACAGAAGAATTGACAGTGTTATCCATCAGTAAAACCTTCAAACTCATCTAATATAGCAGTGACAGTTCAAGTACGTTATTGGCAGTGATTAAGGATTATTACCCAACAACATCGCAAAACCATGTTAGCGTTTTAAAATATTCATACGGACTAGTGATACAAGAAATAACGTTTGAACGAAGGTAACCTTTGCGTCAAAGAAATTTACAAAAATCGTCTAATTATTACAGTTGTGAATTTGAAATCAGAAAAAAAATTTAAGTAAACAAAGGACACCTGTTACCATGAACCAATCGTAACCCAGCTCATAATTAATGACAGAAAAAAATTCGTTCAGAAATCACATTATTAAACAATATCGCAACTTGGATATAAGCCTTTTGATGCTAAAACTGATAACGTTCCGTTATATTCAAAACTCGATCAATTAACATAGTTTTAACTCTCAATATCAAAGACAATGGCTTCGAGAAATAAAACTGTTAATAATAGTGGCCATAAAGAGCCGTTACTAGTTACTTGCTACAATTGCAAAAATCGAGTTGAACACAGAAGTACCTTGTTATGCACCGTATGTAAAAACCACTTTGAATTTGATTGTGCCGGTTATCTGGAAAAAGTGTACCGCTTAAAAAGTTTCGAAGAGAGGAAGAAATTTAGATGGGAATGTAAAACATGCACCATGAAGGCAAAACAGCAGAACACACCCAGCTCTGTTATATCCAATGTGACAACGAGGAAAAAGCGCTCATCTCCCAAGTCATGCATAGCTGCTATTTCTAACGCCCCGGAGGAGACTACGCCCTGGGCTACCCCAAAAAGCACTTACTCTGAAACATACGACTCGCATATACTTACAATAGATAATACATATGATGACGTTGCGTTCTCCGATAAAACATTGTCACGAAGTATGGACTACACAGAAGTCGACTATATCAATGCTCAAGAGTTTAAGGATACAATTGAACTACTTCAGATGCAACTCGGTACTTCCCAAAATGAACTTGAGAATGTCATACTGGAAAATAATGAACTTCGTAAACAAAATGACAAATTACTCAAAGATAATGCAACATTAAAAGGATTCTTAAGCCAACCACCACAGAGAGAAAATAGCTGTGTAGATCTAGTAAATACAAGCAATGTGCATACATATTCTTCCTTGCGCTCAGATATGCTAGCCTTCTCTACGCCACCTAGATATGCGACTTCAAGCAAAACCAACAAAAAAACACAACTATATTGCAATATTTCGAACCTACATAAAGATATCGCAGATCTGGAAGAACAATTAAAACAAGCCGGAGCAGAAATAGTATACCTTCAAATCATCATCAAGGATCAAATATTAAATCTTGAGAAGCTAGTAAAAGAAAAAGTAAGGATAGAGAACCATAAAGAAAAAAACTTTTCATTGGATGATCTCAAGGAAGATCGCGTGAACAAAATATATATTTGTGGCACACAACAATGCGTTGGACTTTCATCGGCTTTGATACGATCACGAGTGGATACACCTTACGTTCATTATACTATCACGTCTGAAACAAAACCACACGCGCTTACCAGTGACGTCTTTAAAAGCTGTCAAAAAATTGAGTTATCGTGTAATGATAAGCTCATAGTCTGTGTGGGTGAAAATGACTATGACCTAAAGATTTTTTCATCTCAACTTCGTCGACTCCTCAGTAAATTCCGTAATAATGATGTCATTGTTCTGAGTCTACTGAAGAATATGTATATAAATGTAAATGACTTAAACCAAACTATACGGAATATTTGCAATGAATACAAAAAATCTAATTTTGTTGATTCCAATTACAATTTGTTTAATACCTGTAAATTTATTAATTATGTTATTGACTATGACGACTACGAGAAAAAATATTTAAATGTTAAAGCACTAAAGAAATTAATATTACGTAACCGAAATTCCAAAAAATCTGTCAATAAATGTGAAGTCTATCGAAAAGGAACAATCCCATATTACTTTGCAAGAAAACAGTCTGAACACGAAGCCACGAATGAACACGGTATTGAAAATCCTACTACAGCAAAAATCGGTACTATTCCTTACTATTTTAAGACTGTAGACAGGAATAAGCTTTTTCGTTAAAAACAGTGTTATGTCGCAGACCTTTAAAATATTGCATCAAAATATCGCAAGCATTTTATCTAAACAAGAAATTTTAGAACTAACGTTACTAGAACTACGAGACGCAAATAATGAACCCGATATTTTATGTTTTTCTGAAACCTTTATGCGTGCCGGAAACGAAAACTTTCTGAAAATACAAAACTATTCTTTGGCAACTGCGTTTAGTAGAGATCAACAGAGAGGGGGAACCTGTATACTTGCAAAAAGGGGCATTACTTATAATGAGCTTACTTGCGTCAAAAAATATTCGACGTATAAGTCTTTCGAGGCCTGTGGCATTGAAATCCCATTGCATAAATTATTAATAGTATGTGTTTATAGAACACCAACATCTGATCCTAACGTATTTCTTATTAAATTGGACCTATTGATGGGTGAAATACTCAAAAAATATGGGCCAACTGTAAAAATAGTTATTGCAGGTGACTTTAATATCAACACTCTAAAACCAGGGAAAGTCACTACCTATCTAACAGATCTATGTAATACATACAAGTTGCAACTTCACATTAATGTCCCTACTCGGAAAGACTCGTGTATAGACCACATAGTAAGTAACATCAATACTACATCTTCTAAAGTCTTGCCTCTTCACTTATCTGACCATGACACAGCACAGCTGTTAGAATTTCCAGTAAAAGAGCAAAATTCAAAATGCAAATCATACTTTATTTACAAGAAAGATTACTGCAACGAGAATTTAGAGAAATTCAAAGAATGCCTCAGAAGTATTTCATGGTCAGATGTCCACTTAGAAACTGACACAAATAAGGCTTTTAATCAATTCCATAATTTTTTATGTTGTTTATATAACTTATGCTTCCCAAAACTAAAAATAAAGATTAAAAATTCTAATACATTTAAGGAAAAATGGATAAGTAAGGGTCTTAGAAATAGTTGCAAAACTAAAAGATTTTTGCGATATAACTATTACAAGTACAAAACATTATCACACAAAATAAGATATAAACAATATTCAAATATATTGAAAAAATGTATTGTTAAATCGAAACTGAACTGTAATATCAATTATATAAAAAATAGCAAAAATAAATGCAGAGCAACGTGGTCAGTTATTAATCATGAATTTGGAAATGCGAGATCAGGTATTAATAATATTTCTGACGTACAATTAGATAAACAAGTTCTGACAAACCCTACTGACATAGCGAATGCTTTTAATAATTACTTTATTGACTCGACTAATACCTTGACATCCAATAATCAACATTATTATAATGACCCTAATTTTAAGTCAATTCCTAACTCCATGTTTCTTAGATCCATGACTGAAGATGAAGTCAAAAAAGAAATAATGGCGTTAAACAATACTAACTCTGAAGGTTATGACGGAATAAATACAAAAATAATTAAAGCGTGCAGTCCAGAATTGATTCCCATTTTGACATATTTAATTAATCTCTCGTTTTCATCAGGTATATTTCCTGATGCCCTAAAATTATCTGTCGTAAAGCCGCTGTACAAAAAACACGATAAAAAGGACGTCAAAAACTATCGCCCGATTACCCTTATTCCCATATTGTCAAAGGTTTTCGAGAAATGTATGCTCAAGAGACTGATCGACTTTTGTAGCAAATTTAATATCATAGCAAACGAACAGTTTGGATTCCAAAAGCAAAAGTCAACCACACAAGCAATATTTACTCTTGTGAGCAATATCCTGAGTAATCTAAACAATAATAAATTAACGACAGGTCTATTTTTCGACCTGTCTCAAGCGTTTGATTTCGTAGCACATGACGTATTATTGAGAAAGTTAGAAATCCTGGGAATAAGAGGAGTCGCACTGCAGTGGATTTCGTCTTATATAAGTGATCGAAAACAATACGTTATCATAGACAATATAAATGAAGACTTACTTACTTCCTACTGCTCTGACTCTAGAATAAATCAATGTGGCGTGCCTCAAGGGAGTGTACTAGGTCCCATATTGTTTTTATTATATGTAAATGACATACCACTGGTGTCTAATCATAAATTTATATTATTTGCAGATGACATTTCAATTATTGTATCATCTGATAAAAAATCAATTTCTGACCATGAATTAGACATTAATAATACTATTGACAAAATTTTACAATGGCTACAGAATAATAAATTAAAAATCAATTTAGAGAAATCAAATTATATTCAATTTAATAAGTCAAAACATGCCAAATACAATTTTAAACTTAATGTTGACAGACTAAAAGAAGTAGCACAAACCAAATTCTTAGGTGTGCTTATAGATCAAGACTTAAATTGGAAAGGACATTTGAATGATTTATGCAATAGAATTAATAAATTTACTTACGCCCTCAGACAAGTAAAGAACGTAACAAACGTAAAAACGGCAATTACTACATACCATGCATATATTGAATCAATTCTAAGTTATGGGCTTGTTATCTGGGGAAACAGTACGGATAAAGACAGAGCATTCATTGCACAAAAAAAGTGCATCAGGGCCATTTGTGGTCTTCGTCCTGACGAATCCTGTCGGTCGTTTTTTAAAAAGCTAGGTCTGTTACCACTTCCTGCACTTTACATATACGCAATCTGTAACTTTGTCTACAGTAATATGGGATTGTTCAAGAAAGCTTATGAAGTAATCCCTCGTCCAAAGGATCCACACAGACTTGTAATAAAGGATACTCCAAAATCAGCCAAGTATGCTAAAAGCTGCTTTGTGATGTGTGTACGCATTTACAACAAAATCCCGAAAGAATTAAAATGTTTAACTAATGTAAATTCATTTAAGAACAAATTGTATAAATGGCTGAATGGACATAATTTCTATGACATTAATGATTTCTTTGACATAAAATTATAATATTATATTGACCTATTAATTTGAACTAATGTTGTTTTGACCTAATAATTATTTTGCATGCAATTGACACATATTCTGTGTAGCTAAACATGTGGACATTGTTTAAATAAGACTACCACCATTATACCATGTTTAAGGCAAATAAAGACTTATCTTATCTTATCTTATCTTATCTTTATAAGTTTGTAAATGTATTACTTTGTAAAAGGACCTAAATAAAATTTTACTTATTAAAAAAAAAAATTAAGTTGAAAATCTATTAAAGTTTGACTGATTGTAGTAGCTTGATGTGCTGGCCTCTGTACACACGGCTACACATCAAGCTATACATTTCCAGTTTTAGCTGACCTCGTATTGTATAGGTTATTCGTACAATCAGAAGTCAGCTTATACTGGTTATTATAGCTTGATGTGTAGACTTGCGTGCATGATTCTGAACCCCACTGCCATGAAATGTTTCGTCGATTATGAAAAAAAATAACTGTTCCATACATTATGACCACGTAGGGACTTGGCAGATATTATTGATAGGTACTTAATCAAGCTACCCGAAACTGTCAAATTTTCTCACGCATAAAGAGAGAGATCAGAGATAAAGTTGAAAATCTATTAAAGAAATTTGACAGATTGTTAGTAGTAGTGCTGGCGTCTGTATACATTATTGCAAGCACTGGCTTTTACCTAGGTCAGACAGAGGTAGCTACGCTTTGTCAAACTCGTCTCTTGTCTTTCTCAGTCTTTTGGGTCATTACGGAAGAAATGTTTCGAAATCGACGCTATATTTTAGTAAGTTAATAGTTAGTTATTTTTATTTTATTAATTAATTAGGTGTACGTTTTTATTTATGTACTTACAGTTAATTTTAATTCCTAAACAAAACGTAGGGGAGTCGGGGGGAATGGAAGTCGGTGGGCAATGGGGGTCGATTCAAAATGAATTGAACCTAAAGCTTTACAGAATACGGCTATGTCATACGGGGCTTAGCTCTGCACCACTCCTGCACTGGCCAATACGCCGGCCCGCCAGTCATGCTCGCATCACCGGGAGCGACACACGTGTCACAGGGGAGAGGCCGTTGTAAAATTTCCGAAATTTCGATCGAAAACGTGAGTATCTATATTTGTAAATTTTGTGTATAAAATAATCTCAAAGTGTAGTGCTGGAACTAAATTTATGTTTATTAATGCAAGTTATTAGATTTTCTGATGTTTTTTGTGTAATAATTCAAATCTAGCAAACAAACCGTCATTGGGGTAATGAAAGTCAACTGACCCCCATTCCCCGCATCGTCTTTTACTATAATAAAACTTTTTTGTTCATTTCAGATACCAAGGAACTGGACAAGAAAGACCTCTAAAGCCAGTTGGACTACAGAGGTGACCTGCAGACAGCTGCTGTACGCATTAGACAAGGCGTTTCAATACGCAAAGTTGCCGAGAAAACTGGTATTCCTTTCCGAACATTACAAAGAAGGATAAAGAAAGATGAATTCAAACCTACAAAATTATGAAGACATGCTTTCACAACTAACTCCTCTGCCTTGCATTGGAAAAGGTAAAGGCAAAGGAAAAAGAACATAACAATCAGAAATTATTACTGCCACACCTCTGAAAACGGTTTTAGAAGAAAAAGCTAAGAAACGAAAGGAAAAAGAAAACCATAGGTACAAGAGGCAAAGTTATTAAGAAGATAAAAGAAGTAAAAAAGAACTTATTTAAGTCAAGTTCATCTGAAGAATCGGCTGACGAACAGGTTCCTTATGATGAGAGTGGTGACGGTAACTTAGAAAATATTGAAATCCCACTAAACATCCAGCAAAACTCCCAGAAAGAGCGTGACCAGTCTGTGTGCAGACCGAGTGTGAAAACCGAGAGAAATCTGGTACCGTTGCCGTCTCTGTGCTGGATGAGCCCATGAGGCATGTACAGGATCTGATGATCCAAGTCGCTATCGCTGTGATTTTTGCATTTTATTCGATTTTTATACTATTTTTTGTTATGATTCCATTTGGGCTATCATTTCTAATTTTTAATTTTGTTAATTCTTATTTTTTTCTTAAAAGATATAATAATTTTGTTAATTTTTTTGTTTTATAATTTTGACTCTTATTCCCCCATGGACTGACTTTCATTTCCCTTACATGTGGGTAATTGGAGTCAAAACTATTTTTTTGTTTTTTAATTATAATTATGTTTTTAGTAGTGATAGCCAAAAAAGGCTTATGTAACACGATAACAGATTAGTTTTTGAAGATAAGCAAAAGTGAACCAATTAAAAGACTGATTATTAGTGATTACAATAATGAGTTTTCCTTAAGTGACTCCCAATTCCCCCAACTCCCCTACGCTCTATCAACTTTTCCACGGATTATTCTTCCCATTAAATAATTGCCATTGTAAAAAAATATCCTATCACAACAAACATCCTAATTTCAAAGCAAAAATATAGACTACCAAATACGATCTTCCCAAACTAAACTCAAAAAAATACACGGTAGATATTGTCCCACCAACCCGCGATAGTTTCTTAATATAATAAAGACAGAACACGTAAAAAGTCTGAGCCATTTTCCCCGATGTCACGCAGTAACAAGCCTATAGTTACATTACATAAATCCACTTTATCACATCACGTTTTGTGTGAACACTCCAAGATGTACCGCGGACAAGAGTTAAGTAATGTTAGGCTTCCAAAGAATTATTGTACAAGCTTTTATGGGAAGGATTTTGGAAGAACTAGGTATGTTGAGAAATATGTAGGTTGGAATGATTTTTTGTGAGAGGAAAATGAGCTTGTATTTGGGCTCAGATTTATAAGCTGACTGCTTCCGTTGCTCATGTAGTTTAATTATTCCTTGACATGGTACTTTAAGTAATTAACTACCTTCCCCTTCAGAATATACCTACAGGGTGGCGGAGCAGGGACTTAAAACAGCTTCATAAATGTTACAGAATTATTTATTTATTTATTTAATACTTCAAGCACATACATTACAGAGGCGGACTTAATGTCATAGGCATTTTCTACCAGTCAACCTTTGGGTGATGCAGAGACAAACAGTAATTTTACATTCGTTATCCACTTTATTTTCTGTATAATTTTTACTGTTTTATATTTTTGCTTCATTTCTCTGTGACAATGAAACTGCACTAATGCCCCTGCTGTCCTTCGTGGGAACCAGTGTACCTTTGTGTATTAACTTTTGTTGGAACACTGGTACCCATAACACAAGTTAGATCTTACTTTGAGTACCAGAGTTCAAAATACGCTAGTTTCTAAATTTTCTGGTAACACAGTTCTTAACGTTAGTTACTAGTGTTATTGTTCACTTTTTTGCGAAAATAAAGAATTTATTATTATTTATTATTTATTAATTATAAGTGTTACCTACATATTGAATTGATAACAGAATCAATTAAGTAACAATTTTATACTTAGCTATGTTTTTAATGTGTTAACCCAAACTTATAAAAGTGTACCTAATCGTATAATATATGTAGGTAAGTAACAGATATGAAAGTGTTAATAAATGTAACCGGTAACGCGGCGTTGCCAAAATAACCTCACTAAATCCCGACTGGATTGAGTGAGGTTATTTTGCCATCGCCACCGCGTCTGTCTGTCCGCCGCGCGTTTTTGCGGTACCGTTCAATTATACCTAGGTGCCAATGCTTATTTCTGTTACTCATAATTAACACATATACGTGTTTTTCTTTATTTTCGAGCCGTTTGGCGTTGAAACCCATGCGCCGTGGGGTCCGAGTGCTCATGGTCTTTATAAGGAAATTAGGAAACGGCTGGTCGACACTTCCCGTGACCCGAGGCTGGCTTATACCTTCGCCAGAAGCTAAGCATTGCCATAGATCGTGGTAATGCTGCCAGTCTCTTGAATTTTTTGACGGTACACTTTAGTTTGTGTATAGTTTTCGTTAAGTTGGGATTTCATTTTGTTATTTTATATAGCTATATATTTTTTTAACACAGTGTTAAAAACTCAACTAGTTAAAAACAACTAAAACTAGTTGTAAACAAAAAACTAAAATTTAAGATATTAAGAAGATAATATTATCTTTAAATAATTAAAAGATATTTAAGTATCAAAATCAAAATCAAAAGTAATTTATTCAAACTAAGCTGAGAATCAGCACTTTTCGAACGTCAATTACAAAAGACAGTCCCCCAAAACGCCCGCCCTTCACCACTTCCTAGTGCTTTCGCTGGGGAGAAGAAGTGGCGCAACAAACTCCCCAGCAGCACAGCTGTCTGTTCAGTTAGAAAATATTTAATTGTATTAAATATTTTCTAATAATATAAAAATATATTATATTATTTTTACAATGAAAATGTAGGTACCTACCTAAAGTTTTAATTAAACTATATAAATAGACATATTAATGGAATTAAATCACTAAAAATTCAGTTTCTTATTACGGTTAGTTTGAGTCCCTGTGGCAGAGACTCCGACGCACAGTCTGATATCGTGGGTTCAGTACATGATTCTGATCCCCACTTTTCTATAAAACAGACGTTTTTTTTTTTGATAATCGATTAATAATTTCTACGCTAGGGGGTCTAGAATCATATACTTAATTCATCGTTACAGTTTGTGCGTCAAATTTCCTGCCACCAGTGCCACCTCTATATCGTAGGTATAACTAGGCGTGACGTACAGGCGCCAGGACATCAAGCTACGTAAAACTGTAAAATTTTCCCAATCAACTTTGAACCTTAGGCTTTAACAATAAAGTTGAAAATCTATTAAAGAAATTTAACAGATTGTAGTAGCTTGATATGCTGGCATCTGTACCTACCCATGTAAAACAAAAACGATTTCTGAAAGAAAGCAGTTCCTACCAACACCACCAACGGGTGGTGTTGATCAAAAAGAGAGGCTTCTATCTGTTGACAGAAGTCAGTCTTTCACTCTCTCACCCAAGGATAGATAGGTTAAGAATAGATAATCTAATAGCGAGCGTTTGTACAAGCCGAATCCATTTAGAGATCCAGTCCAATTACTGGATTAGTGATATCTATGCCTTCACATGTCCCAGAGAAAGAACACAAAAAAAAACTAGAGTCAAGAGTTGAACTCTGGGCGATTTCCGACCAATACCCGATTGGGTTAAAAATTGAAGCATAAAAAGAAAGAAAAATCTAACCATTTTCCCCTTAAAAAACTCATAACTAACTCCCATATAATCTTCATGTTAGCCGGACACTGTAATAAACTATATCCGAGAATCCGAACTACCCTCCTTAGGGAATTCTCTAGATACCTACATAAAGTTTAGTGTCAGTAAAAATGAGTACAACACTAATAACAATAAATTTTCTTTAGATGCTCCAGAGAGTGGAATGGGGCAGTGTAGCTATTGTTCGGTTGATGCGAAGTAGAAGTTACATGTGTGAGGATTTAATTGCAAACATTGTGTAGAGAAAAATATGTATCCAAGAGCACTTTGACGTCGTAACTCGTAAACCCCACCTACACACACTCACTTCCCTCACTAACACTACCCCACTCCCTCACACCCCGCTATATTCCCTCACTTTTTTTTTTGTTCACTTTAGCATACTAAAATCGTAATCATTAATGAGCGTATTTTGTTCCTACTGCTGGGCCTCCATTAGATGAGGTCGAGCCAAGATCACACAGTTGTTCTAAGAATTTGTCCAGGGGTTGTCAGATAACTTGGGTAACGACTTATTGAGTGAATAAGTTAATGTCGTACCATCATCAATCGCACCATCGCTTACCATCAATAATCGTGATCAAACGCAATCAATCTCCTAGCCTTTTCTAGACTACGTTGGGGTCGGCTTCCTGTTTAACCGAATACATTGGAATACCAGTGTTTTCACATGGAGTGACTGCTTATCTGACCTCCACAACGCAGTTACTGGGTAGCACGATACATACTTGTTAAGACCGGTTGTCAGACTTTTGGGCTTTTTAATACCCATTAGGTACGACTGTCAAAGATTTACGAATGACAGCCGGTACCAATGGCATAACGTGCTTTTCAAGCACGTAGGAGTATCGGTAATTAATGGATGGTCACCCATCCCCGAAACGTGATCAAAAGCAAGCGAACACAAAAACTGATTCCCTTTTCTCTCAGTAACTTCGTTCTCACGTCACACAAAACTAAGGGGTTGAATACACGCCGGAGTCATAAATGTTAGTAACATCGTGTAAATGACTAGTTCAACATAGGGTCCCGTTAGGGGAGAGCCTGATTTGCTCAAGGGCCGTCTTCGTGATTATTATTATTATGGAGGTATTGGCCCCGATTCTGTAGTTCACAAACTAAACTAAATTTAAGTTCAGTGCATCTATTTCTTTCTATTTCAATATGAAAAGGACAGAAGATAAATATTAGTTTAGTCCCGTCAAATTAGATAATCCATAGAAAAGTTTAGACGTGATTAAAAAATTTGCTACTAAAAATACGTTAATTTACGTCAGGCGCTGACTAATTTGACAGGATTAAACTCGTACTAAACTAATATTTATCTTCTGTCCTTTTTATAATGAAATAGAAAGAAAAAGATGCACTGAACTTAAATTTAGTTTAGTTTGTGAACAACAGAATCGGGGCCTTCATTTCTGTGCGTAGATCTTAGGTTTATTTTGGTGAATAAATAGACGGGGCTAAAAAAAAATGGGGTTTTAGTGGATGTGGTGGTTTTAGTGATGACATTTTCTGAGTTCCACTACTATTTTTTATGACGTTTTAATGACTAATATAAAGATTAGTTATGTAGATTCCTACAGTGCGGCCAACGCGAGTCTGCGTTCTTGAAACCTGATAGTTTCATACCAAACGAATACGTGTTTTGCGGGTTTGATCTTTATCAGCTACTTTAAGACTGTGCCGACCCTAGAGTGGCGCCCTCATCGTTTGTTTGGTTATTTCATACAATTTAGAATGAAAATGCAGAAAATAAGCACGATAAGTTGTGCTTCACAAGATTATACGTTAATATTATTATAAAAGGTAGTTTTATATTGTTTAGTTTCATTATAATCCTTAAAACGGATAAAAGTGGCCACTATATTCCGTTTTAAGGATTATGATAAAACTAAACAATATAAAACTACCGCTTCTAATAATATTAACGTATAATTTTGTGAAGCACAACTTAACGTGCTTGTTTTCTGCATTTTCATTCTAAATTGTATGAAATAACCAAACAAACGATGAGGGCGCCACTGTAGGGTCGGCACAGTCTTAATGGAGATCCACGCGCAAAGCTCAGCGCAGATGTCGCCAGCGGCGCGATGGCTGCTATCAAATCATTTTTGCTTTGTTTACGTCGGTTTAACTTTAATCGCTATTTTTTGTATTGAAACCGGTCCACCAAAGTTATCGATAACTTGTACTTTACCTGGAAGCTTTAAAGAACTGAAAGACGGACTAAAAAACAAATTTTTGCAACGTATAGCCATTTCCCACTTTTTTATAGTTATATTTTTGGGAAATAAATGTACACCGGGGTTAGTACATCCTGGTACAGCACACAGAGGCATTATCGAGAAAATTAAAAATACCTGAATGATAGGTTACAAAATGTATCTAAGTGACAGCTTTCAATGGCCATGTCGACTGTAGTGTATCTATTAAATAGATATGTAAACACTGTCTCATTCACACAAGCGGGGTAGCTGCTGTCACTAATGTCATCAGTCAGTCACGAGGAATGGCGGGAAACGGACAGGGTGAAGCAGGCTAGATACGATGGCGCTTGGTGTGGTAGTGAGCCAGTGAAGTGATATGATCAACATAAATACGGAATCAACAGGATTCTACAAGTGGCGACGAGGATAAAGGTCAGATAAATTTTATAGCAGGTGCCTACCTATACGGCAGACCAAGTAAAACAAAAAAACCAACGAGGTAAGTACCTACTTGCATAAATATAAACCCAAACTAATGCATGTATTGTAAATTGTCAGATTTCGCACCTAGTAACAAAGTATTTCAAGCAGAAGGAAGGATTCTGACGCTGTTTTATCGTAATAGTTAGGTACCTACTACATTTGTTACGAAAAAAAAAAAAACGTTGAAAGAGATGGATCACCCAGGAAATCTACATAATTTTTTATTGCATCGTGTTTGGCCATCACAAAATGACTACTACACCTAATATAAAGTTAAGAAAGAATACAAACCACAGTCCTTAGGTGACTAGAAGTGCTATGTACTTAGGTACCTACCTACCTACTTATTTGAAAACAGCAAAAATAAGTACAAGACTATCCACCTGCAGAATAAACTGGGGTTGCTCCCTACCTTATGACTGGACAAGGGCAAGAGGATGATGGTAAACTTTGTATTTTTCTTTAAATCTTTAATTATTATTGTTCTATTTTACTGTTATCAGCGGGATGGTACCAAGCAACAGCATTCAAAATATATTAGTCCTTTGTGATTTTCAGGAATAAAATGTAAGCTAGGTAGGTATATCAATGATGACTTCTTTAACTCTGAATTTGGTTTGTAATGATAACCTACCTATTCATTAAAATAAGAATACTTCATTATTTACTTGCCTGAAATGGTATGGATATCTATGGGTTTATGAAATTGGACACTGATGGTAACAGAAATACAAGCAGTGATTGATTAGGTTAAGCTGCTTCAGATCCTTTAAAAATATACAAATGTTAATGCTGGCTTACTAAGAATTATAAGAATAAAAAGGGAGAATTAGGTACTTGATTGTAGTGGACACTCTCATAGTGTAGAGGTGTTCCGCAGAGGATAATTTCCTGCACGTAGCAAGAACTAATGAGTACTACTGATAATGCTCAACATGTATCCGAGTTCTATTATAGGGTGACATAATTTGGATTGGTATCAACAGACTAAGGAAAAGACAAAAACTGTAATTGTTACTATAATTAAACACTAGTACCAACTAGTAAATTAAAATAATAAGTATACATACTTACATTGAAATAAAATGTATGCAAAGTGAAAATAAAAATCACAATAATAGTAAACTGCTCTTTGATGTTATTGCAATGATTAATTAGAATAACATAATATTTTCATAAGATTGATATGAATAGGTATGTTAATCGGTAAATCAATTATGTTTGAGAAGAGAAGTTACCTTCTTCTGTTGGAGTATAACTCCTTAATGTGGTAGTACCTTCAGATTTCACTAAGTTACAAGTGCCATGTAAAATAATGTGTAAATAATGTGTGCCTTAGTCAGGATTTGTAAAAAAATCATGACTCTCACCCCCATTACTCACTCCCTGTTGCATGGGATTTGGCCAGGATTGGCTAAGTTAATTATACAATACTATATCTCTGTCTGGCCCTCTGGTGGGAAAAGGCGTGATGTTAGGTTATGACATTGCCCTCTGTTGGGTCCTGTTGCCAGTATTACAATGGCCTATGTGAGGGTATTGCCTTTATTTATTTATTTATTTATTTATATATACTTTATTGTACACCAGCAGCAGCATCTCATGTATTGTATGTCACATTAGGAGTCAGCATGTATTGCTGGAAGATTAGTTCAAATTAAAATGTATTCATTTGTGCACGTGGTATGCCATAGTGGTACCTACGTGATAGTATGAACTTTATGAAGTCAGAAAATGTGTTGTATCACCATGTGCTGGCTTGCAAGGCGTACAGGGGTTGCTTATACAGTACCTGTAATAGGGGTATAGGCAGGCCTGCATAATTGCTGGTTGTTGAACTAATTTCAATGTCTTATGTATTAAACTAAAACAAGGAAACATTTTATATCATGACTTAGGGTAGTTAACAATTTTATTGCATAGCTGTTGTGATAACAGGTCTGCAGTTGGTTGAGATGCAGTTTTACCCAGTATTCTGGAACATGTTACGATTACTTATACGATTAATTTGATCTTGATGATTCAATGTTATAATGAAAATGAAATCACAAACTTAAATACCTAAATAATAAGATTATTTTACATGACAAAAGAAAGGAAGAATAACTACAGAATTACGCGCATGTTTGAAGATAGCTTAATGCTGTAATAGGTACACAGTAATTGTCTGTACACAAATATTACGAAAAATTGGAAGCTCTTCAATACTGTTCCGAAGTTTTACGGCGCGTTCCGAATTGCGTTGTGATCGATGTGAGCGTGCTTACAGTTATATACCGAATTAACGTGAGCGCGATGGAGGTGTCCCGTGAGTCGTTATGGATGGCATCGTGACATGCACCGTCTTACGATATCACCGTGAGCGCAGTCAAAATGTCAGTGTGTTGTGTCAGTATGTTTTGTTTTGAGTTGCTTATCTTTAACTAACGCGGCACTTTCGAAATTGTGCTTCTGGTTGACAGTTGCCACCTAACTAGGGAAGACGAGGAAACACCACAGTGTTTGTACAACAAAGAAATACTGTAACATCGTTTGTGACGTTGAGTGAGCACAGTGAGCGCGTTCACGACTGTCTTAATCGTAATATCTGGGTCGGAACGCGTGTGGGATGATGTGGGTGCTGTGAGCGATTATAGCTAATTCGGAATGCGGCCTTAATCAACTGAGTAATTTAGAAGTTTCAGTATTTTGTATTCAGAATCTCAGATAATTGTCAAGTTTTAGTAACAAAGTTGATGTCAGATCTTCATGATAAAGTTCAAATTCCATGGGAACTGTTGGGACCATGATATAGTAACACAAGTGGGGAGTCTAAAGGTAACTTCAGACTGGTATGACGTTCAAGATATTAACAAGTAAATTATCTAAGATCAATGATTATTCGTTTGCAGGTAGATTCTTGAATATGGAAACTAAGAAAGACATATATTCGATAAGAAGTGTAAGGGCACAACAACAATGACGGAAGCAAAATAATAGAAGAAAATGAAAACACTCGCGTGCACTCTGCGCGGTGTCATGGGCTATGGTCATGGGCCTCGTGTAAATTTGGAGTTCTGTTAAAAATATCTAAATAATTATTGTTTACCAAACAAGTTAAGTTGTGTCAAGTCAGTGTGAGTTAAATTTAAAAACAGCGACGGAAACAGGTCACTCGCCATATCTAAGTAATAGCATTTCATTTCAGCACGACAGTGGTGGTGGTCTAGCCCGACTAAGGTCGTGGGTTCGAAACCAGGCAGGCATTTTGTGAATTTTCACTCATCACCACTGTTCATCAACGGTGAAGGAAAACACCGTGAGGAAACCGGCATGTCTGAGAACCAATACTTCAAAGACTTGTGACATTACCAGTACGCACTGTTTACGCGTGGTAGATAGGCATCCATTAAATTGGACGCATAGGCATCCATTAAATTGGACGCATGGGCATCCATTAAATTGGACGCAATGGGCATCCATTAAATTGGACGCATGGGCATCCATTAAATTGGACGCAAGGGCATCCATTAAATTGGACGCAAGGGCATCCATTAAATTGGACGCAAGGGCATCCATTAAATTGGACGCAAGGGCATCCATTAAATTGGACGCAAGGGCATCCATTAAATTGGACGCAAGGGCATCCATTAAATTGGACGCAAGGGCATCCATTAAATTGGACGCAATGGGCATCCATTCAATTGGACGCATTGGGCAACCATTAAATTGGTCGCATTGGACATCCATTAAGTTGGACCAAATAAAATGGTGAAGGAAAACATCGTGAAGAAACCAGATGTAACACTCCATTAAAATGGATGTAACAAAACGGTGAAGGAAAACATCGTGAGGAAACCACGTGTAACACTCCATTGAATTGGATGTATCAAAGCGACGAAGGAGAGCATCGTGGGAGACCGGCGTGTCCTGGAGCGGATACTTCGGGAACACGGGCTTCTATCGGCTCGCGTGGAGGTTTGTAGCCCACTATTTTATTTTATTTAAACATGATTTCATGTCCCTCACGGAAAGGATGCTTGTATCCCAGGAGAGTGTTACGGTATCGTTTCATATTTTTTACATTTTTGTCCTTGTTGAGTCTTAGCAAGAGTCAGTTTCAGTTTCAAGTTGTCAAAAAAATCTGACGCCTACTGTTTTCTGCCTTCTCAATTCGTATTTTCGTTTTGTTCTGGAGTGTTATGCCATTAACTTGTGGTGACACACACCATGATCATAATCTCTACAGTACAAACTTAAGGGGACGTTATAAGCTGATAAAATTTTGTATGAGTCTTGTCTTTACATACGTAACTGTTTTATTTACTAAGATGACTTTGTCACCTGATATAATTATTATCATGAGTTATTGAGGTAGGAACATGTAAACAAACATTCATAAGACACAATCTTTTTGTGGCAACAACATGTAAAAAAAAAAAAAAACCTTAACGCTTGGATAAAATACCTACAAATAGTCAAACATCGAAAATTGGTTGGTGACCATTATAATAGACCAAATTATAGATATAATAATCGTCTGAGTTGTGACAGATAATTATGTTATCGTCCAAAACAAAAAAAAAAAAAAAATGTTGAAAGGGAAACGGATATCGGAAGAGAATAGCTACAGATTTGGGAGTCACGCAAGGTGTTACGGCTTCGGTAGAGAGGGAAGGATTCATTCCTATTCCACACGACGTAGAAGAAGCTAATGAAAGAGATGTGATAGATAAGATGTTCATATATGCAGATGATCCGGCACTTATGTTTTGTTGCAATTTAATTTAATTATTGCTTTAATATAATTGGCACTTGATTGCAAAAATGCATAGTTGAAATAAACATGTTTATGATTTTGATGTTACACGATTATTTGATAACGTGTTTTGAGTTGAACAAATAAAAATATAATAAGAAAGGGATGTAGTGTATCTATTAAATAGATATGTAAACACTGTCTCATTCACACAAGCGGGGTAGCTGCTGTCACTAATGTCATCAGTCAGTCACGAGGAATGGCGGGAAACGGACAGGGTGAAGCAGGCTAGATACGATGGCGCTTGGTGTGGTAGTGAGCCAGTGAAGTGATATGATCAACATAAATACGGAATCAACAGGATTCTACATCGACGATACGCCACCTATCGTGAAAAATTGGCAGTAAGGATCCTCATTGTCGCACCGACAGGTGTCAGAAATGCAATCTCTAGACGCCCAGTGTAATGTGCGCTTTTATAATTATTAATAACGTGACGATGTTATCTTGGACGTCTACATCCACGTCAAGGCATCACGATAACATGGAGAAGTAAAATGTATGGAAATATTATGAAGACACTTTTAAATTTTCGTCCACAATAATGTTATAACGTGTACACACGGCTACACATCAAGCTATACATAACCAGTATAAGCTGACGTCTGATTGTACGAAAAACCTATACAGTACGAGGTCAGCTAAAACTGGAGATGTATAGCTTGATGTGTAGCCGTGTGTACATATTTTCATACATTTTATGGACGTGGATGTGGACGTCCAAAATCGCACATTTAATGAATTACAGAATGAAAAGGAGGAGACCTAGGTTCGTTCTACCGGGCGAAGCTGATGCGGTGGATTCCTGAAATGATTATAAAATGATGACTGATTTTATTTCTGTACCTAAGTAGGTTTGTATACCGTCTTTTACTCATCAACCATATTTTTTAAACCTAGATGAGATCGGCGTTTCGTATCTGAGTACTCTGAGAAGAAAGGCCAAAACAAACTCAGAGTCTTTTAAAGTCCAGACGTCATAATCTTGGTCAGATCATGTGAAGACCATGTAGATTGGCTTGGGTTTTCACCTTTTTGGTGGGTAGAGGTACTTATCTCACTCTGAAAGAGTAGTGCTTAGGTATCTGCCTAGTAGGTACCTACGCACGATGACATATCCAGCTATTCTACATTTCCATGATTTCCAGTAGGTACCTATATCAAACTTCTCATTGTACAGACGCCAGCAGGTCAACCTACCCCAATCTGTCAAATTTCTTTGATAGATTTTCGACTTTAGCGCAAAGGAATAAGGTTTATATTCATTTGGGAAAATCTGACAGATTGGGGTAGCTTGATGTGCTGGCCTCTGTACAAAAAGCCCATACAAAACGAGATCAGCCACAACTGGAAATATACCTACTACCTACCTATATAAGTATAACTAGTGATTATGTCGTCGTGGGTACCTCCCGTTTACAAACTACGAAATTTTTAGTTGAAAAATGTAGACAGCTGTAGGTATGTACTATCATGGCCACAGAACAGATAAAGAGGTCATCTGTTCTGTGATCATGGCATTCATGGCATTGTAAAAAGAAGAAATAAATATCATGTCCAATAACTCCAGCCCTCCAAGCGCAAAAAAGATCACGCAATCTCGCATTGTCTCAAAAATATCTTTCTCCTCAAAAAATAGATTGCCAGTAAAGAAAATTGGATTCGAATACAACAGCACGGATAGCAATCAAATCTGGATTGGTCCGGTTTGTCCCGATTCTTGGAGCCAATGTGATTAGATTGGATGCCATTTTGATACGAATATGGAACATAATTGGCGCCAAAGTGTTATGATTCGGGGAGATTTTCTCCCCGATCATAACCCTTTAGCGGGCGTATTGGCGGTTCAAAGTTTTGTTGAGAGTTACCTAGATAAACCTGCTTTTAGGTCTGAACTCTTTAGTAGATAAGTATCTAGGTACGTATTTTAGATTTAATATGATCGCATGGGGTTTTTTACAAATAAAAAGTGGTTGAACGGAACAACCACAAATTTTTGCTTAGCGCCAAATTAGCCTATTCTCGCACAGAGGAGGCATGTGTCCCAGCAGTGGGAACGCTATAGGCTAATTATGCTTATTTGCCTCTTCATTCTAGCGACATTTAAATTGACAATTTGTAGTGGTATAAAAAGTGATTTTAGACAAATTTTGTATCAAAACTAGAAAAAAAACCTATTATTAACCTAAGATGTATGTCTGTAAACACCAGGGGGGGCAATTCTCGTAACTTTAAGAACGTTCACAGTCATCTTAGTCTGCATCTGTCAAAAATACCTCTAATTTCCCTATATTTTGACAAGTTTTTGACATTTGTTAGTCGTCGAGATGAGAAAGCGACTAGATTTTGAACATTTTAAATTACGAGAATTGGCCTTCTTATTGGAAATACAAGAGAAAGGCTTGATTATTTCTCAAGCTACCCAGGTAATAAATCAATCATTTAGCTAGCTACCACACTCTACAATACCTTTACGCCTTTCTAAGAAGAATCTATTGTCGCAAACCTCAGGCTTGTGTGAAAGCTAATTCAAATAAATGGTTTCTAAAAAACTATGTTAAGTACATTGTTGATATTTTGTGCTTTTTTGTTGAAGTAGAAACTGAAACCGCGGATTCCTATAGAGTTTACATCACGTTTTTTTTTCCTCGAAAGGGTAGGCAGTAGGTAACTATCTATACTTCACGCATTCACGCACATTCACCTCGCCAGTTATTGCTAAGCGGGCGATCCTATAGCTAAACCGGGAAGGTACTAGTCCATAATCCAGGCTGCTTCTGAGGATTCCTGAAAATAATACTTTGCCCCTTATTGAAACAAATTGAAACAACAACACATTCATCAGTTTCACTCTCGAACACTAGGCCAAAAATGGGGTAGGTAGTCAGAGAAAAGAAATCGCAAAAAAGCAAAACAACTGCGCCCCGCGGTTTCACCCGCATAAGTGTCGATCCCGTGGTAATTTCGGGATAAAAAGTAGTGTTAATACAGGGTGTCAGCTGCCACCATAACTTTTATCAAAATTGGTACCTACTGCGCCCCGCGGTATCACCCGCATAAGTGTCGATCCTGTGGTAATTTCGGGATAAAATTAGTGTTAATCCAGGGTGTCAGCTGCCTCCGTAACAAATTTATCAAAATTGGTCCAGCCGTTTATGCGTGAAGAAATAAGAAATATACAAACACACTCAGAAACTTTCGCCTTTATAATATTAGTGTGATAGATAAATAGATAAAGAAACAAAATACTTACATGAACCCTGAAAACCTTACACTCCTTTTACGTCAGTCAGTCAGTCGGGCAGTCATGTAAAGACCCAATGAATGACGTTTTATATCCGACAAGAGACGAGATTATGCAATTAATAAATTCGAATGACCCAGAAGCATCTACATTTCCGTAGTACCAAAATTTATTTCCTGTGAAATAACTATCTACCAAGTCACCATTCAAGCTTAAATAATCTCTCAAATACCTTGCTGCTCCAACTCAGTGACCGAGAAATAGGGGCTCATTTTAAGCCACACTTAAATCACTTTCCATTCGCAATTTCATCTAAAACTCATTGATATACAAGAGGGCCACATGTGTAAGTACTGTTGAGGCTTTTAAGTCCCTTTTAAAACTCTTCAACACGGAGTTTCAAAGTTCAGGGACCTAGCATTGTTCCTTGCGGAACAGAGATGAAGGTTGGTATACGTTTGGTGCTATCTCTTTCCCGCATCAACGACTATAGTTTCAGTTCTATTGAGCGGAAATGGAATACCTATAGTGAGTTTAGAACGTCCATTGACATGGAAAGTGATAAAATAAGCTTAGGTGAACCTACCTTAGCTAGGATTCAATTCGTTTCTGTAAATTTGGCAGGATTGCTCTGTAAACGAAGGCAATATTTTGTAACAAAATTTTATTCAAGAGTGTATGTGAAAGTTCTTACCGGTTCTTCTCCATAGGTACCTACTACACTTCGGAATGGGCAACTAGCTTCATCTTTCTGACTGCCTTGACAATTCAAAAGTGCCTGGTTTAATAATGAAGTAAATGCTTTGAGTTTGACCACTATATTTATATCCGTTGCTTAACTTTACTGTTTAACCGTAAGTACAGACTCCAGCACATCAAGCTACTACAATCTGTCAATTTTTTTTAATAGATTTTCAACTTTATCGCTAAAGCACGAGATTCAAAGTTGTTTGGGAAAATTTGACAATTTCGGGTAGCTTGATGTGCTGACGTCTGTACATTTTTTGACGTTTAAACGTCTCTTAACTTTATGCAGCGTTTTTAGATAAACCCCTCTCTGTTTAAATCTAGACAAGTAGGTATCATTGGAAAAAAATGAGACTACCAAGAGTTTTTGGCGCTATTTTTTAGTAACCCATCAATGGTGTCCTATATGACGAAGGGATAGCAGACGCTACGATACGTCGATAAGCATTGTTATAAAGTTTAAGTTTCAAATACTTGCCTTTAAAACTATGAATGAGGAAAAAACCTACGCGGAATGGAACTTCCTTCTGTACCTAGCTCTTCCCTCATGTCACAGCCCAAATGTATTGAAACAATAGAAGTTTAGAGTACACTCCGCAAGTTGTTCAAATACCACCAGATTTCCATGCAGTACGAAACGGTCCTTAGTTTTAGAATGATACCTATTGATTCGTTGGTTGGTTGGTTTGTATTAATGTTAATTTTTGACATTTGATGAAGTTTTGGTATGACATGTTTACTTAAATATTTGAATGAGTTTTAGGTAAATGATAGGTATGAATTTTTGAGATAGTGTCTTTATTTATTATTATTTTTTAACTATTTCTTCTTTTTTTTTGTAACACATTCAGACACAATGTTAATTGTTATTGAATAAATGAAATGAAATGAAATGTTGGCTACAAAAGAATGACTTTGATGGGGCGGTACCTACTTGATACAGCATTGTTTTATTCATTGAGAGTTGCAGATGTTAGATTTTGGGCTCGAAGGTACAGAGGCCAGCACATCAAGCTGCCCCAATCTGTCAGATTTTCCCAATTGAAAATGAACGTTATTCCTTTGTACTAAAGTTGAAAATCTATCAAAGAAATTTGACAGATTGGGGTAGGTTGATGTGCTGGCCTCTGTACATTATGGGAAATTAATTGTTTAACAAATTGGCACCTTACGTCAATTTGACGTGTTATAACCATTTCATACAACTGTCAAATAATGACAGTTGTAATTCGAATATACGGACGGATGAAGTTGGTAGCCTTATGAACTTCCATAAAAAAATATTTGCCTGACATTACGTAGTTAAAATTGATAGAATTGTATAATAGTAACAGCCCGGAGTCCTGATTAGTCGCCGATAAACGTGTAAAAAGACATTAGCCCCGATTCTGTTGTTCACAAACTATATTAAATCTAAGTTCAGTGCATCTTTTTCTTTCTATTTCATTATGAAAAGGACAGAAGATAAATATTAGTTTAGTCCTGTCAAATTAGATAATCCATAGACAAGTTTAGACATGATTAAAAAATTGGCTACTAAAAATACGTCAATTTACGTCAGGCGCTGACTAATTTGACAGGACTAAACCAATATTTATCTTCTGTCCTTTTCGTAATGAAATAGAAAGAAAAAGATGCACTGAACTTAAATTTAGTTTAGTTTGTGAACAACAGAATCAGGGCCATTGTGTTGTTGAACATTATGTCTACCAATAAAGTTACCTACAGACACATTATTTTCCGCCTACCCATCTTGTTTTCCCTAATAAATCGTCCGGCGTCAGTCTGTTAAAATAGGTACAAAGGACATAACAGAGGTAAATAGCACCGAGATGGGCTGAAATAGGCCAAATTATTGTTTTTTTTTTCCATTCCATGTTTTGGTGATTTCGCTTCATTGTAACACAATGAATACATGGTGGGTTTTTAGGTCAGATTTCTTGTTTACCTACTTATTTTTAACGAATGCCAATCTGTTCTCAATTGCTTTATATCAACAGTGATTCTCCACCACTACTGGAAATCGGTTTCCGTATTAGTAAACTTACGGGGACGTGTTATTCGGTGTTGCACTTTTATAAGCCAGGTAACACACTCGTATCTCAGGCTCCATATTATAAGATCTTCAATTCCCTTTCAAGTGTCTACCTATATCGGTTCAAAAGATACAGCCCTGTAATAGACGGAAGGCCGAACAGCGGAGCCCGTTGGGACCCTCTAGGTGCGGAACCCTAAGAACTACAGCCCGTACCAGAAACAATATTTACTTTCTATTTCGCTCTAGCGCGAAGAACGAATGGTGGAAGTTTTTATACCGAACGCTTAATCAATGCAGTTAAAAAGTTTTTATTCCATTTTTTTATACCTACTGCGATAGGGAATGGAAGATAAACATTGGTTACAGGTTCTGCAAATAAAATTGAATCGTTCATTTGAGTTAGGTACCTAACTCAAATGAATGATTTCTATCTCTGAAGATAGTAACGAGCACTTTTTCAGTTTGCAGTTCAGCTACTTTTGATAGTATAAGTTTACACGCTACGTATACGAAACAAAGTAACTTTTGTTATTATGATGTTAAGTTATTTTGGGACGTTGCCGTTATACAGACACTAGATAACTAAAACAAACATTTTATAATGTTCAGTAACTTTTGTTATTTATGATGTTACTAGCTGCGCCCCGCGGTTTCACCGGCGTAAGTTTTGATCCCGTGGGAATACCGGGATAAAAAGTATCCTATGTGTTATTCTGATGTATAAACTATATTACTGTAAAGTTTCATCAAAATCTGTTGTTGTTTTTGCGTGAAAGAGTAACAAAAATCCACCCATCCATCCTCACAAACTTTCGCATTTATAATATTACTAGGAAGTAGGATAGTAGGAAGTAGGATAGGATATAGTAGGAAGTAGGATAGGAAGGATAGTAGGAAGTTATTTTTGAACGTTGCCGTGAATACACTAGATAACCAAAACAAGCATTTTATATTGTTCAGTGACTTTTGTCAAACTGAATGTTATGATGTTTTCGGATATTATAACGATCAGCAACTTTTGACGAAATGGTGTTCAGTGTCCTTTGAGTGTCAGTTAATTTTGAACTTTAATGATGTTCATTCAATACTGGCTCCCTTTCTTGTTGAGCGATTAATGGGTGATATAGTGTAGGTACAGTGATTTTGAAAATCTGAATGTGATCATCGACTTTTGATGCTGACTGTACCTACTAACATCACGCTGTAACTATTCTTCGAAGGGGTAGGCAATGGTGTAAAGTCAGCAAAAAAATTCATTAGTAGGTACTTTTAAATCTTAAAAGTAAAACATACAATTGAAATCATAACAGAAGTCAAATATAAAAAATAAAACAAAGAAAAAAGACAATGTCTTTTATTCTTCAAAACATAAAAAATACTAAGTAGGCAAAAACGCCGTTGTCGACTAAAAAATATTAAGAATTGTTAAAAGTCTTAAAATTTATACCTACACACTTAAGTACCTAGGTACATCAGATGAATATAATTATTTAGATGATGTATTTTGTTGCCGAGTGTATCTACTGCGGTATGTAAAGACGGTCACCCATCCACGAACCGACAGCTGCAAGCGTAGCTTAACCTTCGATCGACTCGTGCGGCTGTCAGTAAGAACAGTGCGGTCAAACAGTAATTTTACCTACTATTACAACACTATTACAAAATTATAATTCCAGCTTTATTAGGTACTCTTACTATATCTTTGACCAGTTTTAAAAGGTGGACTTTATTACAGCGGCGGCCAATCTTAACGGAGACTAGCTTTCGGCGCGGAAGAGAAGAAGTCGGTTCACATCTGACGGAAAATGCGTCGAGCGTTTCATCGATCGCGTCTTTTCGCACTAAGGGTCAGTTCACACCGAGACGCGACGCGACGCGACGATACTGGAAGAGGCCAGTGATTTCGCGCCGCGCGTACCGGCGAAGTACCGCTGCGTCGCAATGCGTCGCTCTACGCCGCGAGGCGTCACGAGGCGCAGCGCTGCACGACGCAACGTATTCTGAACTCTCACAATGCAATGTGTACCTTTTCGTGTAGAAAATAAAGTATATTTTGAGTCACTCTTTTAAAGTGCGCGCAGCGTCGCGTCGCGTCACGTCTCGGTGTGAACTGACCCTAACGCATCATTGGTTGAGTGTGAAAGGTTGAATGTTTTATCATATAATTGTCTGTTCTGGAGTTACGCGACCGACAATACGCGAAGCATTTTCCGTCAGATGGGAACCGACCCTTATAGTGCACAAGTGTGCGCGCAGACACAGTGCACTCCCTCTTCCCTCACTCTTATAATCCCATGGGACGGTAATCCGACACGACCGGAGAGAGATCAGGCGTAGGAACAACGGCTTAACGTGCAATAACAACAGCAACAATAAGATAACTGCTAAAATGTGGGTGTTACACCTCGGCCTACCCTAAGAGGCGTAACACTGTTTGGTGTAATGTGGTTCAAAAACTATGACATAACATCACTTCTGCGAGGCAGACGTGTACGTGTACCATCGAGGAAACTTACAGCTATACCCTATAAGGGCTATTCTTGCTTGCAGCGCTCGGCCGCTATAGTACCTAACGCTTGCTAACTGATGTGGTCATCGTGTACACGGGATTTTGTTTTCAAATTGGGAAGATGTAAGTTTCGAAACTTACATCTAGGGGAGACTGAGGACACTTGATCCTTACGGGAGACTAGGTACAGTGGACTTACAGAGCTTCTGTGAACACTACATAATATTAGAGTAGCAACATTTGTAGTCTACGGTAAGTTCTAACTTTATAAAGTTGTTACTCCATTCAAATTTGACAGTTGAACAGATGGCGGATGATTATGTGTTTCGTGTTGAAGGAAAATATTTTTCATAAGTATTTATTTTGATTAAATAATTGGTTATTAAACTTATTTGGGTAAGTATCACTTTTAAACTAGTCACTATATATGTGTTTATACGCCTGTGTCATAGAAAAGTGTTAATAGTAGTAGGTTTTTTTACAATAGTTTTTTATAACCTCGTCATAGCTAGGATACACATGGTACACTTTCTTATGGGAGATATGATCCCGCCGGATCAAGTGTCCCCTAATGTTTATTTTTTAATAATTTCAGGATTCAATATGCCTAGAGTATATAAAACAAAAGAAGGTGCAAAAAAAGAATACCGATCGACAAGGAAATCTTGGAGTTGGCTGTTACGTCAGAGGATGAAGAATTACCGCCATCGCCAGAATCATTTTTAAGTGCGTTTGATGAATGTGGATATAACATTAAATTCGCTAAAATAATTAATGATAAAATGTTCAAGTGGCCTGTTAACGAGGATATTTGTTCAATTGCTAAATGTCATTAGTTTTGAGTTTCCAAAATTATTAAGAAAATTTAATATTAAGAAATAAAAAGTGAAAAGAAAAAATATAACATTAAGAAAAAAAATAACTTTAATATTATTTTCACCAAAGGTATATTGTTTTGTTATGCTAAACGCAAAATTTATTTTATGATTTCTCGTTAATTTAGTTCAACCAGAAGATTCTGTGATAATAAGAACATTAAGTGATGTTTGCTGAAAACTTAGGTATATGTGATTTACTAAACCAGTGGATACGTTGTTGCTATTTCTAGTTTACCTACTATGCTAATAAATCGATGTTAAAAAAAATAACATAGGTTTTTTCATTTTCTTCTATATTGGTATCATATCACCCTAAATGTGGGAGACTTGTTCCCCCCAGGATCAAGTGTTCCAGAGGGGGGGGATCAAGTCAGACATATATATGGGACACATGATATCATTCCCTATACGAAGTTTTCATGGGCTGGTTACTAAATTTATATAACGATATCATTAGCAATTATACTTAGCATAGCCAATGAAATTCCACGTATTTCAGTACGAAGATATTTCAAATCAAATCAATATTTACGAAATAATGGCAAAAAAACAAAAGGGGGGATCAAGTGTCCTCAGTCTCCCCTACTTATACACCGTAAGAGCTATTCTTCTTTGCAGCGCTCAGCCGTAAGAGTAACGCTTGCTAACATATGTGGTCATTGTGTGCACGGGATTTCGTTTTCAAATTGGGCAGATGTTAGTTTCCCCGATGGTACCTATAGTACACCCACATTTAACCAGTTATGTTTAGGGGGGAAGCGCTAAGGGAGCCCGCGAAATTCAAATTTTCTTACGATTTTTGCAATTTGCAACTCAGTAATTGGGTAAGTATACGTTGATTAAAATATGATTCGCGATCGTAACAAATATGTATTTCCAGAATTATAATCATTAGAATGAGTAAATACAACTTGTTAAGTTAGTATAATCCTAAATGTCAAGATTTCATGAAATAGTCATTCAATTTCAATAAGATTACTTGGTCTTGGAGAGTTGTATTGATGACTCTAGTGATTATAATTCTGTAAATACATATTTGTTACGATCGCGAATCATAATTTAATCAACGTACAACTTAATATTGGCCAGCAAATTGCAAAAAACGTAAGAAAATTTGAATTTCGCGGGCTACACTGGAGAGGGCGACCCTATTACCATCAACCAAGCAGAAATCCGGACTCCAGGCCACTATCGTGAAATTCCTGATGAAAAAAACAATTTGCTTAACCTGGGAATCGGACCCAGGACCTCATGGGTAGGAGTAGCACTTCTGACCACTAGATCAACGAGGCAATCAAATTCAAAAATTATTTAAGAAGGTTCAAAAACGAAATAAACTTTCTAGAAGACAGAGATGCACACGAGTACTTAACGCCTAGGTGTCCTTTGTTTTTGCATCTATTTGTATAGTAACTTAATTAGTCATTTAATTTAATATCTACTTTATTTTGTTAGATAACTAATATATAAAAAGAAAAAGAAACATCTGCCACATTTTTCTTGTCATGGTCTTCTTTATTTTAATTTGCTACCGCTACCTATATTTTAAATCAAATGGAAAAAAGGTGTAAAAATTGTTGAAATGTTGAAATTATGTATCTTGTTTAATATAATAAATAGAAAATCCTAATTTCCTATTTTGTAAGGGATTTTCTGTATGAGATGCAATGGAATATTTTAGTAAAACCTCTTTTATTGTGAACCTATAACAATTTGAAAAACCTTGAAATAAAAAATGCAAAAAAACTGTCATTTGGCTCAATTGTTTGGATAATTTGGTATTATTTTGTCAAAAATCATTAAATTGACTGAATAGTGTTTTTAACTCTGCTGATTCATCAGTAGAGAGTTATTTATTACAGTGGTTAGTGGTTATTATAGTAGTGGTTATAGTTTTTTTAGTCATAGTTAAGTATTTATTTTATTCATAATTTATAAATTTATAAATGTAGGTAGCCCAACGCTTTGGGGATACACGGCATGATCATACATCATGCCGTTGTTGATACAATTATCTACAATATTCCCCTCTATTATGATGATCAATCATAGTAGTAAGTTACTGTTCAATTAATTATTTTATTACTTTTTCATCATCCTCTTGACTTTATTAATACACATACAAATACTTACGTAAGCTTGGAGGGGCTTGTGGCTAAGTAATAACAGCCGGGCGGGTCAATCAATTAGGTTAAGCTAGGGTGGATGGGTGGACCATCTTTATAAATCAAGACCCTTCCGTGCCTCAGAAACAATGTTAAGCCGTTGGTCCCACCTGTCAATCGTGGATCTTTGGCAGTTGTTATGGGTTGTCAGAAGCCTGAAAGTCTGACAGTCAGTTTTACGAAGGGGTATCATATTACCCAGTAACTGGGTTGTAAAGGTCAGATAGGTAGTTGCTTCATGTAAAATACTGGTATTCAGCTGCATCCAGTTAGACTGTAAGCCAACCATAACATAGTTGTGAAAATAGGCAGATGATGTAGTCATCATCTGCCTATTTTCACAACTAGTGTCAAATTTTTCAATTTTTCAGTAGTCAATTTGACCAGTGTCAAATGTAATTAACAACCAATCTAACATAATCACTTAAAAAGTTCTCACTTAATACTTAGTTATTTTTCTGCAACAAAATTCAATGCCAAAAGAGGTTTTCTTCATATGACAAACTTTATGGACTTAAAACTGAATAAAATGATTGAATTTTTCATGTGCCACTATTATTACAACTACCTACTCTAAATAATTATAAGGAACATCAAATACAGGAGCGTATTCCAAATAAACTTTAGCTCACTGACAGTTCACATTGTACTTTCACTCCAGGAAACCTTCCCGATTTTTCAGCACTTCCTTCGATTCACTAACCGTGTCCTCAAAATTATACAATGCCCTTCCGAGGATAAATAAAAAGCGATAATAACTTCAAATTCTGAAAAGCTAGGAGTTACAGTCACTGCAATCACAAATCACAGTAATTTATTATATTGCTTAAAGTTTCCGTGTAGGTTTAATGTTTTCCATTACATAGAATCCATTTATCAGATAATCATTTACCTATTTCATTCATTCATAAAATTATTATATAAGTAAGTTTTAACCTCAACTCAACAATAACAAACCAGTGAAGCTACTGGACTGACTTAGAAACAAGTACGACAAATAGGAAATAGAACAGAAATTAACAGAATGCTCAGTATAATTTGACATTGTTGGGAATGGCGCTGCTGGCAAAGGCAATGTCAAACACAGTACATTTTATGCCTAGCTTCAAAACTTACCGTGCCTGTTGATAATCTGAGCATTCTGTATAGGAAGTGGTTCTGACTTGGAACGAAATCGACTATTTGTCTCGCTCACTCTTAAACTTTAATGTTGCTTTATCACTCTCTCACTAGCTAGGACGCAATGGTGTTTAAACGAACACTATGTTTCTCTCTTTTTCTCACTTGCTTGCGTTGCACATCTAACGTTTTGTTTGCATGGATCTCTTAACTCATTCAATCGTCTGACTTCAAGTTAGCACAGCGTTTTCACTGTGTAGTGTTTCTGTGTTTTACAAGATGGCGTCAACAAGCAAAGACATACCGGTAAGAATTGCCTTAGAATACGAAGATAATTGTGATTTGAGCGATTCAGAAATAGAATTAATTAAAACAGAATTCAATGAAAAATTACATGACTATTTTTTGACAACGAGAAACTCGGAACCATGCTCAATAAAGAGTGAGAATTCTCTCGATCCATTGCTACTAATGATAAAAACAGAAGAAGAGAAATCGCGTCAGGATAGTAGTTACATTAATAATTATCTAGATAAATATAAGATTATTGAAAGTCAGGATGGAAAAGAGCGATTGTTGTTGAAAGGCGAGGATGGCAAATTCAGAGTGTTCCTTCCTTGGGAAGAAATCTTTGACATTTTTTGGAAAACACATTTAAAATATTGCCATCCAACAACTGAGACACTTAAGCACATTTTGCAACATGACTACATAGTAGATGATTTTGCAATTCAAAATATTCGCGAAGTCTGTTACACTTGTTCGGGAATAAAAAAGCCGTACTATCGCTTAGCTCTAGATATAATAACAATGACTGGAAGTCCAGACTTTGCTTTTACTCACATTATGACTTGCCAAGACACGTTCACAGGGTTCATTCACTTAAGACCACTGAGCGTTGATAATAAGGAAAGCGAAATTTGTGTGGAGCTGCTTAGAATCTTTATGGATTTTGGGCCACCTAAAGAAGTAGTTATAAGCAATAACATTTTCGAAGTAGCACTAGATCAAATCAAACACCTTACTACATTCGCACCTATTTCAATTGCAATTATTAAAGTAAATCCAGACTTAGATAAATTAAATCGTTTAAGAAATAGGATAACTATATGGATGAAGAAGAACAACTTTGAACACTGGAGCATTGCTTGTTACGGGGTACAGTTGCATTTGAATAACGAAAGTAAAGGAATAAGCAGAAAGTCACCATTTGCCAACGTTTTCAAAAACATTGAAAGTCGTGCAATGAAAGCTTTACCCGAAATGGCTGTAAGAATAGATAAAGTGGTATCTAAACCATCACCAGTAGACTTTAATGCTGTAAGCATGTCTGATATAGAGAGTGCAGAACCAGCAAGTCCTGGTATGTCTTCAGCTGAAGAAGTACAATTGATTTGCAATGAAACTATTTCTGGTGTTGAAACATTATTCAAAGCGATTTCCGATGACGAACTGGTGCAAATTGAAGACAATGATCCCCTTGCTATTGATGATACTTTCTATCTATAGATAATCGACGTTGAAGAGGAGGTATGCTCAAAGCAGAACTAGAAAGAATGCATGAAAGTAAGATAACTAATGGCAAGGTTTGATTTACTTTCGATTCGAGACATCCCAGCCCTTTTATAGAAAGCAGATGGTAACTGTGGAGAAATATTCACTCAACAAGGGCCTGGGTTATAACTACGATTCTTCGTTGTATGTTAGACCCCATGTGATGAAACCTGAAACAATATGGTATGCTGTGTGTTTAATACCGTGTATCAAACTTGCTCACTTGTTAGAATTTCATTAGTTTCTAACTTAGGATTAAATCATTACCTACCTGCTAATAATGTTGTATTTTCTTACATTTGAATGTTCAACTAGTAGTAATGCCTTAGGACTTTAAAATAAAGTAAGTACCTAGGTATTTATTATTGTTTTTATATGATAATTTTGTTAATTTGTATCTTATTTTCTGATGTTAGCTTTAGAAACGTCATAGCAGCTTTTAAGACTTATACCTACTAATTGATGGTAGGTACTTAAGCAGGTAAATATTTTTAAGCAAATAAATACTTAACTGTGATTTGTTTTTGTTTTTATACAATTACCTATTTGTCGTCACATCTCGGTAGTAGGTACCTATTAGGCTAAGTTTAAAAACGTTTCAATACCGATAAACCCTTCAGAAAAAGTATAATTACACATTTGTTTGTGTCCAAAGTTCATGGTTTAAGCACTCATCCAATGCATTTAAAGATGTCCTTTGAATCATTTGACAATAGGTCAATCAATGATTTAAAATTCAATAGAATAACAATATGGATTGAAAAGCTGCTTGAGGCGCCAATAGCAATGTCTCTTACCATACTATTCTCTCTCATCCTAATCACTCACTGCTGAAATTCGTGAATCTGTTTTTAATTTGTCAAAGGTTTTTCTCTATTTGTCACGACGGAGAAAACTAGCCTTGTGATTTGCGGCGCTAATATTATCTCTAGTTGCTCGGTTATTTTGATCTGACCACCGTTTTGGGCTTCGAGCTCTCGGTCTTTTGCCCTCTACTTTCATCTCACCATTAAACTTTCCATGTTGTTGGTACCTCTGCGAGCAATGTACAGAGGCCAGCACATCAAGCTACCCCAATCTGTCAAATTTCTTTTGGTAGATTTTCAACTTTACTGCAAGGGGATGAGGTTCATATTCAATTGGGAAAATTAGACTGATTGGGGTTGCTTGATGTGCTGGCCTCTGTCCCATACTCTTATTGACATTATAAAACAATGAGGAAATCATCTACTTTTATTCGATATAAGTGCCTATTGTACCTATCCAAATTAAAACAAGAACACTATTGTTACGTAACAAAAATGCCGTGATGGTCAAAATGTTATTACAGTATTTTCAGTCTAGCTGTCATTCGAAAAATGTGCCGATGAGGAACTTCGTTCCAATATCGGAATTCATCTCTAAAGTGTTTAATCACACCCTATCATTCTCATCAACATCCTATAGCAGTCCACTGACATAGATTTATGAAAAACTGTATTTAGCGTTAGTCCTTTTTGTTTTGAATAAATTGTATTATTATTATTTCTGCTGGATAGAGGCCTCTCCTATTGTACGCCATTCAACTCAATTTTTGGCAACTCTCATCTAACTGCTACCAGCCATCCTGCGAAGATCGTCGCTCCACCTAGCCGGAGGGCGGCCCACCCTACTTTTACCGATTCGCGGTCTCCACTCAAGAACACGTCTACCCCAACGGTCATAGATTTTGCTGCTAATATGGCCGGCTCATTACCACTTCAGCTTGCTTATTCTATAAGCTATGTCGACTGCTTTGGTTTTCTGCCGGATCATCTCGTTGAGGATTCGATCCCTCAGAGAAACTCCAAGCATAGCCCGTTCCATAGCTCGCTGAGCGACCTTGAATTTAGAGACCAGCCGTACCGTGAGTATCCACGTTTCGGCTCCGTAAGTCATATCAGGCAGGGCGCACTGATTGAAGACTTCTGGATCTGTGTATACGCGACGAGAAGACTTGACGAAGCTTCCCAAACGCTACCCAGCCCAGCTGAATTCTTCTGGTAGCCTCCCTCTCAAAGTTGTTCTTACCAAAGTGCCCAAGGTAATCGTATTCTTAATCAGTCTTGAGAGCACCGCCATTGATAGCAATGGGTCTCGGGGTAACGTGTTCGTTGAACACGACCTGGGTTTTGCGGAGGCCAATGCGCAAAGACGAATCAACTAGGCCGTCCAGCATCTGCTGCAGGTCCTGCATCGATTCAGCCAATTTATGACGATGTGATCTGCAAATCTCAAGTGTGAGATGTACTCGCCGTCGATATTAATGCTCCGTCCTTCCCAGTTCACACGTCCTCCAATGCGTTAGAGAACAATTTTGGGGAAATTACGTCCCCTTGTCTCACCCCTCGACGCAGGGGGATAAGTTCAGTTCGCTGGTCTTGAGTTTAGACGGTCATTGTCGCGTTGTCAACATCTCAGCACTTGGATGTACCTATCGTCAGCCGACTTGGCATCGCTGCAGAGACTCCAAAACAGTCCAGTCTCGATCGAGTCAAGAGCTTTCACATAGTCCACAAAGCCAAGACATAGGGGCCGAATATACTCTTCGGACTTCTGTATAATTTTTCGCAAAGTGTGGATGTGGTCTATGGTGCTAAATTATCCTTGAAACCCGGCCTGCTCCGGTGGCTGAAACTCGTCAAGTCTAAGGAACGAAATGGGTCTGTATTTCTTTAGAAGGGTCTTATCAGCCTTCTTAAAAAAAAGAACGACCACGCTCTTTCGCCACGCTTCTGGAGTTGTCCCAGAGAATAGGACAGAGTTGAAGGTCTCATAAAGCTATTCCATCACAGGACTTCCTCCCGCTTTCAGGAGCTCGGTCGTAATCCCGTCCGTCTGTTTAAGAGCCGCCCCGATTTCGTCTTAACTGACTTCTGGCAGGTCTTCAGTGAAGTGACGAGTTATCGGGATACTTCTCATTTTCGAGATCAGGCTCAGATGCTTGCGAAACGTACAATTATTGGCCATGGAAGTTTTCGTCTTCTGAAAGGATCTCCGGCTTTGAAACGACGATATCCCCACCAGATTTGGTCAACTTCGTCAGGTGGCTCCTCCCAAGTGATTGGACAAATATTTTCGACCCCCCGAAGTTCCTCAATCGCTTTCTCTATAGAGCACCCTATCGTCAGTTGACAAATCGTCCAAATAGTGGGGCTTCATTTCGACACTGCCTGCCATTCGCACAAATTATTCACGAACCAATAAACCGTATTTTCGTAGCAAAACATTCCTTATTCGACTGACGTTTGACGTTAATTCAATATTCAATACTCTGTGATTCTCGGAGACAATGAGAAGCGCAGAACCTGCCTTTTGTTTCTTTTTTTTTTTGCCTATTGAAAAATAGGTATTGATACGAAAACTTTTTAGGGATGATGTAGTTTTTGCGAAAAATGAAATCTCTAGACGCCAAAGTCAATCAATCTGCCTAGCATTTTCCCAACTATTTTGGGGTCAGCTTCCAGTCTAACCGGATGTAGCTAATGCATTTCTTTAATAGATGAACGTTTAATTATTAATGTAGTATACACATATACATTTCGGAATAAATTTTCTAAATGATGCTAAAAACAAAACCGCAACAAAATCCGATGCGTTTAGAACTTAGAGCATTAATGCTCTAAAGTTTAGAAGAACAACAGCAAAGAGGAAAATATACAGGGAAAAGTGAGTCCACTTACGTGATAAAATCGCATACTTATTTGACAATACGCCATCTATAAATTGTCCTCAAACTAATCACATACATACATAGCTATAGCTATTCATGCATGTTATCATGTTCTAATTTAACGTTGTGAAACAAAATAGTCCCAATGGAATGAAAATAGTAAAAGGTAGAAAGAAAACAAAGAATTATTATATATTACAAAAAGCGTCTTTAGCGCACAGTAAAGTACAGACGCCAGCAGGTCAACCTACCCCAATCTGTCAAATTTCTTTGATAGATTTTCAACTTTAGCGCACAGGAATAAGGTTCATATTCAATTGGGAAAATCTGACAGATTAGGGTAGCTTGATGTGCTGGCCTCTGTACAACAATTTCGGAGTAAGGTCCCAATAGTAAGGGGAGGAACACAAGGCTCAACTCGACGCACTTACTTATGGTAATTACAACGAAATACAACAATACGGATCGGGAACTACAACATGCGCTTACGCAGAATGCAGCAAACCGCCCACAACCGCCATATTGTGATTGTTTATTTTCAGTTCAAGAATTGTCACTTTGTAGAATCTGGCACTAGGTCTTTTTAGATAAAGTTGATATTTGTGCTTTAAAAAATTGTATTTCATTTATGAGTCTATTTCAATTTGTAAGAAGAGTTTAGTATTTTTCTCATACTTATCTCCAATTAATATTACATTAATAATCTTATTTTAAATAAAAAAAAATCGATTATGATATAGCGTCATCTGTTGATAATTTAACGTACCTGGTAGACAGTAAATAGTACTTGGGCCAACATCTAGATGGCAACCCTTTCTTTACTTCGCTGTCAAAATGTATGTAGTAGGGAGGGGCCCCTGAACAACAGACAGACATCAAAAACTATTTTAATTTATAATCCCTTTGCATGCCTGGAATAGATTTATCTTTAATGTTGGATTATATTATTAGGTAATCCTGATTTTGAAATCGATTCTTCACTATTAAGAACCCGAATTGAAATATCATACCTACTTATTAAGTAGAAATGACTTCAAAAATAGGAATGTCAAATAGTGTTGAGTTATTGCTATAGTTATCATCAAGACATATTCAGTAGGTAGGTACCAAAAAAAATAACACCAAGACTTGCAAATCAGACAAAATTTAAACAAACTGAAGAAGTAACAATTTAAATTCTATTAGACAGAGTGTCTCGCTGCTCTTTTTTCGAAGCTCTTCCTATAACAGCGAATTTTAGACATCGCGTCGCGGCGCTCTGATATTCGCGAGGTTAGTGTGGATGTGACTGTTTATTTAATTCAAACTCTTCTTCTTTTTCCATGATCTAGTTGATTTGACAACCTTGTAATAAAATTGACTTCTGGCAGTATTTGTATGGAAGAACTGTTTAAAAGTCATAATAATTCCTCCGATAAAATTATCTGGCGTTGGAGAAATCAGCTCCTAAGAGTATTGTCAGTCCTTCAGAAATCCCAATGCGTGCGCCTGACAGAAAGTAAATAGCAATGTATCATATCATACTATGATTAACATTATAAAAGTATGAGGGATTAAACATATCAGTTGTATCTAAACTAACGTTAGTTAACGTTAAGCCGTTGGTCCCGGCTGTCATTCGTGGATCTTTGACAGTCGTTACGGGTAGTCAGAAGCCCGAAAGTCTGACAATCAGTCTTACCAAGGAGTATCGTATTACCCAGTAACTGGATTGTGGAGATCAGATAGGCAGTCGCTCCATTTAAAACACTAGTATTCAGCTGCATCCGGTTAGACTGGAAGCCGACCCCAACGCAAGCAGATGATGAGTTGTATCTAAACTAAGGGTAGTATTTAAACGGAAATAAAAAAATATCCTTTTTCTATGCAATAAGATTCCGAATTCCCATCAAAATTACTGATTGCACAGCAAAATATTCAACTCAAAATATCACTAAATACAACAATTACACACACACACACAACACAATTACACAATTTATTTTCGCAGCGTACTTACAGCGATTTTTACGTCAGGTCGACGGAGCCCCGCTGCGCGGGGCTCCTATTTCTGTCTGCAAGGTTTAAAGGAACCTAACCAAACCGAACCTCGGGGTGCCCCTGACGTCGTTTAGTATTATGCGAATTAAATTGAAATTTGAAATAAAATATGGAAAATTTGCTGTGCAGTCAGTATTTATGCTATGTATGTAGTATTTTTGTACAAAAATAAATTTAACTGTATTGCAATACGAGGAAAAAAGTAATGTCATATTGATGTATAATTTCGAATTATCTGCAGTTTGAGTTTTGTTAAACATTTAGTTTATTTGTAGTGAAGTAAGTTATTTGATGTAAAAAAGAATATAAATGATGAGTATGTATTGATAGGCGATTATTTATTTGATATGCAATTTATAATATCCCCTAAACTAAGACCTTGTTCTAAGTCCTAAAAACATAGTTTTCAAAGCGTATCAGATGCCAGCACATCAAGCTACGACAATCTGTCAAATTTCTATAAGTAATAGATTTATTGCTAAAGCATAAGGTTCAAAGTTGATTGGGAAAATTTGACAGTTTTTGGTAGCTTGGTGTGCTGGCGTCTGTACGTCATGTCAACGACAGTATTGCTGATAGAAAGATTTGAAGGCGTGCGCTTCAGAAGCGCATTTTTTTGCGTTGTAATGGTCCAAATTGAGCGTCCCAAGAACTCAGCTCTGTCTTTAGAACAGCAGTGCGATTCTGTAACCATCTCACCGTGAAAACTTAGGTGAAGTGAGCGTGGAGTGAGCTGTCGTTGTCATCCTGATGCTAGGGATTGTTACTCTTGACAGCTCACTTCACCTAACTTTTCACAGTGAGATTATTACAGAATCGATCGGCAGTAATGCATCTGCGATGCGAACTGACACCCATTGCAGATCTCCATGGGTGCTGGTAACCAGATAACATCATTCGGTTTATTTTGAAAACTTAAGTGAAATGAGCTGTCATTTAACCTCACTGAATGAAGCCGACTACATTCGATTCAGCGTCACCGACCCGAGCGTGACGGTTCAGTATCGTTCAGTTTTGTTCACTGTGCTTTTAGAAGTTTTCATTATTCACGATACGGTGCGTACACAGAGAATGCTGAGAGCATTCTCTGTCTACGGTACGGTGTATCTGGTCAAAATAAATATAGAATAAATACTTATTTACGTCATATCCTCGCAAATACCGTCTCAGCACCTACTTCCGTACTTGTTTCGCGAGCTCCAGACTAGAGACAGTTTGAAATTGAAAAAGAAAACTCCAACGGAATTCCCTCTGAAGAGAAATGGCTGGAAATATTGTTAAACAGTACTGCTGGCAAACGCTATGAATATATTGATGGTAGCTCTGATTGGTGGGATCAACTGATTTTGAATAAGGGGTTTATTTAGTTTTGAGAAAGAAGGATCAGGGCCCCGATTCTGTTGTTCACAAACTAAATTAAATTTAAGTTCAGTGCATCTTTTTCTTTCTATTTCATTAAGAAAAGGACAGAAGATAAATATTAGTTTAGTCCTCTCAAAATATATAAACCATAGACAAGTTTAGACGTGATTTTAAAAATTGGCTACCTACTAAAAATAAGCCAATTTACGTCAGGCGCTGACAAATTTGGGTAGGACATATGATCAGGAGCAAAAAAGACAAATGGTTTATGGACGGTAACAAAGTGGTGCCCAAGACAACACAAAAGATATTAAAGGAGATGGAAGGACGACTTTAGAAGAATACTGAGTACCTAGGTTACTTGGAGAAGTCAAGCAGAGAATCACAAGCTCCTGGCCGTCCGCCAAGAGCTATGCTATGCGGACCTATGCTGGAAAGCAGGACAATCTTCACGTACCGGTGTCAAATAATTAAACTAAATGTTAATGTCATGGATTGTTACATAATTATTTTATGGCAATAAGCTTCGAAACCTGTCAGGCGCTTTACTTTGTGTTTAATACTCGTATTTCATCACCACTGCTCTCAAAACGGTGAAGGAAAACATTATGAGGAAACTAACATGTCCTAGAACCAAAAATTTTGAAGACTTGTGACATGTACCAACCCGCACTTGGCCGGCGTGGTAGATTACGGCCCACTTCCTCTCACGGAGAGAAGACCAGTGTCCCAGCAGTGGAAACAATACAGCATTATGCTTAGGTATGGCAATAAGACAGAAACATTTCCTAAAGGCCACTTTAATTAACCAGAAGCATCTGTTTTTGCCCGTTCATGTATCTAAAATTCGCGTCAAGAAAAGGAAATTGCTGACTATGATATTTTTCACGCTTTTATTCTAACGATAATTATGCTGATATTGTCATCTGAAACGTTGACGACATCTTTATACAGTGCTCTCCACATTTTCCGCTTCAGCTCTAATGCTGCACTATGATTTAAAATTCTAGTCTTCAAAATGTTTATGGCCGTTATAATATTAATATGTCGTAACCGCTTTCCATGGAAACCAAAGCTACAGAGTGCCAGACCTATCATTGTTTACATTCAACATTTAGAAAACGACGTGGGGATGCATCGAAATGTGGTCGCGGTGGACAAGGGCCCCACTCCTTGGCTAAAGAGAACTGGCATAAGCCAGTAGTGCTTGACACTAATGATCGCATGGAGGTATGGCAGAGTAAGGAGCTTCACGGACGCTTTTTGATACACACGCATCAGCTAATTAGCTACTGGCCCCGATTCTGTTGTTCACAAACTAAACAAAATTTAACTTCAGTGCATCTTTTTCTTTCTATTTCAATATGAAAAGGACAGAAGATAAATATTAGTTTAGTCCTGTAAAATTAGATAATCCATAGACAAGTTTAGACGTGATTAAAAAATTGGCGACTAAAAATACGTCAATTTACGTCAGGCGCTGACTAATTTGATAGGACTAAACTAATATTTATCTTCTGTCCTTTTCTTAATGAAATAGAAAGAAAAAGATGCACTGAACTTAAATTTAGTTTAGTTTGTGAACAATAGAATCGGGGCCATTAGCTGCTAGTGTGTCTAAATTAGTATCGCCACATGTTCTGCGGGGTAATTGCGTAACTCACTATTAGTAGCAATAAGTTTCATTTTGACAGATCAACAACGTTCATTGAGTTTTTTTACATTGTTGAGCAGACACATTTTTCCAACATATGAAGCAATGGATTAGCAATATGCTTCAAAATTATTAAAATTAACATCGATTGTGTGTTTCGCAATTTAGATAATAGGCTGATTAAATTGATTGTATATTAATAAGTTACGTGTTGATCACGTAATTTATTGATAAGATAAAAATATGTTAATAAAAGGGAATTAACCTTTATATTTATATCATTATTTAGTAATAGTGTACGATTAAGGAGCTTGTTCGGGGAAGTACCTACCCATTAATTAACACCAATAACCAGCACTCTAATTACGCAACACACTATTAATCTCAATCTGAATCATTTTGAAGGATATTGCTAATCCATTGCTTCATCTGTTCATAAAATTTGTCTGCTCAACAACATAAAAAACGCGATGAATGTTGTTGAACTGTCAAAACGATAGCGATTCCTACCGTTACCCCACTGCTACCTAATTCTGCCACTATTAAGCAGCGTTGCTGTATTCCGATTTGAAGGGTAGGTATGGGTGCTGATGTAATTAGGTACAGCCACAAAATAATGATATTTTCAGTTTTTTTTTTTTGAGGTATGATAACGCACCTGCGAGCGTATTTCCCTTTCCGTGTTCAACTGGCGACATCGGTCTCGCGAAATCCACACGCTTTTGTTTTACTACGGAATCCTACGAGTCCGTGTTCAATTCGCGTCAACTGAGCACGCCTTTGTGATCAAGTGGCGCTGGGTAAAGTTTAACAAAATCGTGTGCAGTTGAGCTGAACACTTTTTTGACTTGACTCTTAGACTGTTCGAGACCGATGTCGCCAGTTGAACACGGAAAGGGAAATACGCTCTCGTACCTTTGGCAGCGGGGAACGCCTGACAATGGCGTCTCCGGTTGGTTTAATGCTCTAAGCTTCTGGCACATCGCCAGCCGCTGCTCGTGCGTTGTTTGTCATACTCTAACCTAACCTTTTTTTTTTTTTTTTTTTTTTTTTTTTTTTTTTTTTTTTTTTTTTGTTTGCGCTGGGAAAAAATGCGTTACGCATACCCTCCCATCGGGGGATGGGGGGCTATGTGGGACTCCCCGGGTCTGGGACCCGGTATACCCACTAAAATAACCCAGCGGCACTCCCGCTTCGTCTTAGTGGTGGGGGACTGGGAATCCGGCACAGCCTTTACGTCCAGTCCACCGCCGACGATTGCCCGCAACGCGAGCCCCTCACACCCCCCCCGTGGGGAGGGGGACGGGCCCGGGAGTGACCGACGAAGGTGGTGACGGGTGCAATGCGGGCGGAGGCGCCCCCGCGCCTGTCGCCCGCCCGTCGCCACCACGAGGAGGGGGAGGACGGCGCCCTCTCCGACCCCTTCTTCGTCTGCGGAGCGGCGCAGCGAGAGGATCGTCCTCCCGCGCGCGCTCCGCCTCCTCCTTTCGCGACATCACGTCCTCGCAAAAGGAGGCAACCGCTGTCCAGGCCCCCTCGGTCCCCAGCATGGCGTTCATCACGCCGGGAAGCGAGAGGTCCTGACCGATCACCGCGGTCAGACCGCGGCGCTGCTCGGACCAAGCCGGGCACACCTCGAGGGTGTGCTGCGCCGTGTCCTCCGCCGCGCCGCAGTCGTGGCACGCCGGGGACTCCTCCCTCCCGATCCGGTGCAGGTGCGATCCGAAACAGCCATGGCCGGACAACACCTGCACCAGACGGAAGGAGAGGAAACCGTGGGACCGCTCGAGCCAGTCCCGCAGGACCGGACCGAGCGCGTCCAACGTCCGGCGGCCAAAGGCGGCGGCAGCGAGGTCCTCCGTCCAATGGAGGACGATGGCGTCCTTCGCCTCCCGCCGCACGGCCTCCCGCTCTTCCGCGACGGGGTGCTCCCCGAGCGCCTTCCGACGCGCCGTCCACTCGTACACTCTGGCGAGCACCCAAGCCTCCAACTCCCAAGGAGGGGTGCCGGCCAGAGCGCACGCCGCCGAAAAGCCCACCGAGCGGTAGGCCCTCGCCACCCGCTGTGCAATGGCTCTTTGGGGCCTGCGGATGGCGGTCGCATTCTCCCTCCTGTGGAGGGAGTCCGCCCAGATGGGAGCCCCGTACAGGGCCATGCTCCGCAGGATGCCGGCATAGAGGCGCCGGCATTTCGCCTTGGGTCCCCCCAGGTTCGGGAGGAGCCACGAGAGGGCGTCCGCGGCCTTCAGCAGGCGCGTCGACAGCCCGCTGAAATGCGGGCCGAAGCGCCACCTGTCGTCCAGCACCAGGCCCAGATACTTCATCTGGGCCTGGACCTCTATCCGGACGCCCCCTACGACGATGTGGGCATCGGGTGGGCAGCGCTGCCGAGGCCCGCGAAAGAACACGGCCTCGGTCTTGTTCAGCGCCACCCTCAATCCCAGGCGGCGGATCCTCTCCGCAACCAAGGATCCGCCAGCCGAGGCCAGACAGGCCGCGTCTGCAAAGTTCCTCCCCCGGGCGGTGAGGAGAGTGTCATCCGCGTAGCAGATGACACTCGTGCCCTGGAGGAGGCCTCCCCGCAGGAGCCAATCGAACCCGATGTTCCACAGGGGGGGCCCTAGTACCGACCCCTGCGGAACACCGGACTCTGCGCCGTACCGCCTCAACGTGGCCGTCTTGTCCACGAGGAGGACCTCTCGGTCCTCCAGGTAGCTGGCCAGGACGTCCCGCAGGTATCGGGGCACTCCGTGATACCGGAGCGCCTCCAATATCGTCGAGTGGGGGACGGAGTTGAAGGCGTTTGCAATGTCGAATGACACCGCCAGCACTCCGTCCCCCGCCTCCACCGCCTCCTTTACCTGGCCCTTGAGTAGGGCCAGCGCATCGATCGTCGAACGCCCTCGACGAAAACCGAATTGGGCGTCCGACAGGTCCGGCCCTACCCCCCGCAAATGGCTATCAAGCCGGGTGGCGATAATCCCCTCGAACAGTTTACCGACCTCATCGAGCAGAACGATGGGCCGGTATGACGAGGGGGAGTCCACCGGGCGTCCGTCCTTTCGGAGGAGGCACAGCTGCCCCTCCTTCCACAGTTTCGGGAACCTCCCAGCCGTAAAGCACGCGCTGAAGAGGTCCCGAAACCTCTCCTCCATTTGGGAGGCGGCGATCGCCACCACCCGTGCGGGGACGCCGTCCGGCCCGGGGGCCGTCTTCTTTGCGCGGAGGCTGAGCACCCCCGCGTAGAGCTCCGCCGCCGTCACCGGGGGAATCCCCTCCTCCGATGGGGCCGCCTCTTGCGGGGGATCCATCGCTGGTGGGGCGAAGTCGGTCCTGCACGGAAACAGGGACCGGACCACCCCATCCAGCAACGCTGGCTCGAGGGTCTCCGTCAGTGGGGGACCATAGGGGCGAAGCTGGCTCCGCGCCGCCCTGTATGGTCTCCCATAAGGGTCCCGGTCGAGACCCTCCAGCATCTCAGCCCTCGCCGAGTCTTGCGCAGCGCCCATTGCAGACTTGAGGACCAGCGTCGCCTCTCGATAGGAGGCGTATAGGCGGTCCTCTTCTGCCCGGACTCGGTTCTGGGCGCTGCGCCTTCGGCTCCGCGCGTAGGCCCTTCTGGCCGCCACGCAGTCGGCCCGGAGCCCCGCCAGCTCCCCCGTCCACCAATAGACGGCACGACGGGGAGGCGGACGGCGAGACCGCGGCATGCTGTAGTCGCACACCTCGGTCAGGGACTCCCTGAGCCGGACCGCTGCGGCGTCCACGTCTGGGACCTCGACAGGGGGCGACAGCCAGTCCTGGAGGAAGGCCGCCTCCTCGGCTGCCTCCCGGTCCAGGCGGGTGAGTGTCCACCGCGGGAAGGGAGATTGCCCAGCGCGGGCCGTCCCCCCCCCCTGGGCGGAGATGTCGAACCGCACATATCGGTGGTCCGACAAGGTCTCCGCCATCTCTACCCGCCAGTTGACGACGCGGGCGGCTAGCGCGGGGGTGGCAAACGAGACGTCCACCACCGACCCGCCCTGTTGCCGCACACACGTGTGGACCGTCCCCCTGTTGAGGAGGGACACACCGCAAGAGGCCGCCCAAAACTGGACGGCGCGCCCCCGGACGTTGCATCCGGCGGCCGGGTTGCCCCAGGCCACCGACTTGGCGTTCAGGTCGCCCAACACCACGACCTGGCGCGGCGCCGCCCTCCCGACGACTGCGGTGAGGATCTCTAGGAAATCCTCAAAGTCCGAGAGAGGGCGGTTTGGGGAGAAATAGACCCCCACCAGGGCCATGTCTCCCCACGCGGCGGCCACGTATCCCGGTCCCCTCTCTAAGAGCGAGAGGGGAGGGGAGTCTGTGGAAGACCGCGTCACCATTGCCACCGAGCCGTCCCGGTCGCCCAGCCAACTGCCAGGGACCGAGTAGGGTTCGGCGACCACCGCCAAGTCCACCAACCACTCAGCCATGGTCTGCATCAGCAGATCCTGGGCTGCCCTGCAGTGGTTGGTGTTCGCCTGAAGGATGCGATGTTCGACCCTATCCATCACTCGGACATCGCACCCTCCTCCGCAGCCGCCGCAGGAACGACGGCGCCAGCGGCAGCGGCAGCAGGCCCGGTCGGCGCCTGCGCTTTTCCCCGCGTTGGGGAAGGATTACAATTCCTCCCCTTCATTACGTGGCCTGCCGGGCGGCCACTGGCGGCACACACCGCGCAGTGCGGCGTGGCGGCCTCGCACGAGACGGTTTTGTGGCCGTCCCTGCCACAGCGGTAGCACGCGTCCGACCTGTCCACTGCGGACGGACACTGGAGCCGTATGTGTCCGATGCCGAAGCACCGGAAACACCGCAGCGGCCGGTCCTCGAGAGCCCGGACCGCGGCCGAGCTGAACCCGACTGTGAGCCGTCCCTTGGCAAGGACGGCTTTGGCAGCGGCGACCGGGCACTCGAGGCGAATCGTGCCCATGCCACCACGGCCGGGCCTAATGTCCCGGCCTTGGACCGCCGCGGTGCCGCAGCCCCCTATCGCTGCGACCGCCGCCACCACCTCCTCCTTGGTGACGGAGTCGTCCAGGTCCGTCACCTCAATGGTCGCCGACTTGACTGGCCGGGCCACCTTTGCCGAGTCCGCTATGACCTCCTGCAGCTTGGCTGCGAAGAGGTCTGCGTGGGCACTCCCCTCGGCCCCGGGGAACTCAAAAATTCGAGCCCCGGCTTGGGTCCGCCGGCACGAAACGCTGCCGATCCCCAGCTGGGAAGGGTCGGCATTGGCACGCGCCCGCACCAAAACGGACGCGTACGTCTCCCCTCGCTCCGCAGCCTCCGCGGTGAGCGTCACCACGACGGCCGCGGTTCTAGGGGGGACTAGCCTCTTCTTCCCCTTCCCCTTCGGCTTTCCCTTGCCGGTCGTCTGCGACTGGCTGGGAGCGGTGGCGGCGGGGACGACAGGGACGGCCGACGCCGACTTCTTCCCCTTGCCCTTCCCCTTGCCCTTCCCCTTGCCCTTGCGGGCTACTTCCGTCCACTCGTTGGACGGGGTGGTGGACGGGAGAAGGGCATCCTCCGCCGTCGAGGTGGACGGCTCCGGCTCGGACCGCCTCTTATCCGCCGCGAGCGGTGGTCGGAGGCGTTTCTCCGGCAGGAGCCGGTCCTCTATCCCTGCGAAGCAGGACCTCGTGAAGGCCCTCTCCTCCATTACGACCTTGCGGATGATGTCCTCAAGGTTGGAAGAGGGGCCCTCTGCCGCAGGGCTTCGGTCTGGCAGGCTGCTTGTCTTGGCCTGCTGTGGCCGGGCCGTGGCTTCGGCCAGCCTCTGATGAAGCTGGCTGACCTCAGACTGCAGGCGATCTACTCTCGCCTGCAGTTGCCGCGTCTCGTCGCTGGTCGTCCGCTGCACCAGCTCAGCGACGACACCACGCATGCTCGCGGCCCTGCACTTCAGGGCCTTCTGCAGCGTGCCCTTCAGGTTGGAGGACTTAGAGGCGACCTCCATGATCTCCTCCTCGTCCTCTTCCGCCATTTTTTTCAGCTCGGCCAGGGAATAGTCGGCGTATACAACGCGGGACGCACCGTACCCAGACCTGGCCCGAGCGACGTGCGCACGTTGCTCCTTCGCAACAATCCGCTCCTCCAGCTCTTGCTGGAGCTGCGCTCGCCGGGCCAGGTCCAACTGGCGTTGGGCGTCCGCGAGCCCAACGACATGGGTGTCCGAAGCCACCGTCGACTTTTTGGCCTTTGACGCCCTCTTCGGCTTCGACCCCGAGGCCGAGGAGCCTTCGGACCCACCGCTCAGGTGGACCCGCTTCCGCGACCGAGAGTCGTCCAAGTCCGACACACTAATAAGTGAGTCATTGTCGGACGACTCGTCGACCCCTACAAAGAACCCAGCCGCAGACGGCGCGCGGCTAGGTTCTGACGCCGAAGCGTCTGGGTGGCCCTGAGAAGGGCCGTTTGGTTGGCCCTGAGAAGGGCCGTTTGGATGGCCCTGAGAAGGGCCGTTTGGTTGGCCCTGAGAAGGGCCTTTGGATTTTAAATAACGCCCGAAGGCGTCGCGCGGTGGTGGTGGCATAGCCTCCGCAGGTTCGCACTCGCACGGCAATTAAAATTATGCGATCGCACGGCGCACTTTGGCCAACCCAGTCTGCCACTCCGTTACGGTGGTCAGAGCTGGGCTGTTTCCAGGGGACACGACGAGGACGTAAGCGCTGTGGGGGGGTCCCCCACTCTAACCTAACCTAACTTAACTGTTTCCTTTTACAAAGCGATTCGCTTCTGGCACATCGCCGGCCGCTGCCGCGGCACGTTCGCTTCGCTCGCTCGGCTCGTGCGTTGTTTGTCATACTCTAACCTTTTTTTTTTTTTTTTTTTTTTTCGCTGAGAAATGCTATTACGCATGCCCGCTCGTGGGGGACGAGACGGGGTATGTGGGACTCCCTGTCGGAGTGACAGTATACCCACTAAAACTCAGCGGTGTTCCCGCGTCGCCGTGATGGGAGGGTCATGGGAAACCGGTTCAACCTTTACTTCCACAACCCTCCCGGCGCATGCCTTCCTATCTGGCGGGCCCCGCGTGCCCCCCAGATTGGGGGGCTACGGGAATGGCCGGGAACACCTGGCCATTCCCGTCCGACACTGGTGGAGGCCTGTGCAATGCAGGCAAGGGTGCCCCCACACCCGTTACCTGCTGGCCCCCACCTGGGAGGAGCCGAAGATGACGGTCATACTGACGTCTTCTTCGACCCCTCCTCCGCCTTCGGAGCGGCGCCGAGTCGGGATCGTCCTCCCGCGCGCGCTCCGCCGCCTCCTTCTGGGACATGACGTGTTCGCAGAAGGAGGCCACTGCTGCCCAGCACCTCTCGTCCCCCAGCATGGCGTTAACCAAGCCGGGGAGTGAGAGGTCCGGCTCGATCACCGCGGTGAGACTGCGGCGCGTCTCGGACCACGACGGGCACACCTCGAGGGTGTGCTGCGCCGTGTCCTCCGCCGCGCCACAGTCGCGGCAGGACGGCGTCTCCTCCCGTCCGATTCGGTGCAGGTACGATCCGAAGCAACCGTGTCCGGACAGCACCTGCACTAGACGGAAGGAGAGGAACCCGTGCGACCGCTCGAGCCAGTCTCGCAAGACCGGCCCGATCGCGTCGAGGGTTCGGCGGCCGAAGGCTGCGGTGGCGAGGTCCCCCGTCCAATGGACGACGATGGCATCCCTCGCCTCCCGCCGGACAGCCTCCCGCTCTTCCGGGGCTGGGCGTTCTCCTCTCGCCCTCCGCCCCGCCGTCCATTCATACACTCTGGCGAGCACCCACGCCTCGAGTTCCCAAGGCGGGGTGCCGGCCAGAGCGCATGCTGCCGCGAATCCCACCGTGCGGTAGGCCCGCGCGACCCGCTGGGCTATGGCCCTTTGGGGTGCCCGCAACGCGGCGGCGTTCTCCCTCCTCCGGAGGGAGTCCTCCCAGATGGGAGCCCCGTAAAGGGCCATGCTCCTCAGGATGCCCGCGTAGAGTTGCCGGCATCGCGCGCTGGGCCCCCCCAAGTTGGGCAGCAGCCACGAGAGGGCGCCTGCGGTCTTCAGCAGGCGCGACGACAGCCCGCTAAAATGCGGGCCGAAGCGCCACCTGCTTTCACCTCGATTCTGACGCCCTCCACGAAAATGTGGGCGTCAGGTGGGGGGCGCTGCCGAGGTCCGTGGAAGAACACGGCCTCGGTCTTGTGCAGCGCCACCGTTAAACCTAGGCGGCGGATCCTCCCTGCGACCAAGGATCCGCCCGCCGAGGCCAAGTTGGCCGCCTCCCTGAAACTCCCCCCCCGGGCGGTGAGGAGAGTGTCATCCGCATAGCAAACGACACTCGTGCCTCGGAGGAGAGTTCCCCGCAAGAGCCAATCGTAGCCGACGTTCCAGAGGAGAGGTCCTAAGACTGACCCCTGTGGAACGCCGGCTTCAGCGGCGTACCGCCGGACTTGGCCAGTCCTGTCCACCAGGACGATCGCCCGATCCTCCAGGTAGCTGGCCAGCAGACGACGCATGTGACGAGGCACTCCGTGGAATCGGAGCGCCTCTAGGATGGTGGAGTGGGGAACGGAGTTGAAGGCGTTGGCTATGTCGAATGACACAGCCAACAAACCGTCCCCCGCCTCCATCGCCTCCTTCACCTGGCCCTTAAGGCAGGCCAGCGCGTCCACCGTGGAGCGCTCAGCACGAAAACCGTACTGAGCGTCCGACAAGTCCGGCCCGATACGCCGCAAATGGCTCTTTAGGCGGCCAGCGATTATCCCCTCGAACATTTTGCCGACCTCATCGAGCAGAACGATGGGTCGGTATGCCGAGGGGGAATCCGCCGGGCGGCCCTCCTTCCGAAGGAGGCACAACTGCCCCTCCTTCCACGGTTTCGGGAACCTCCCCGACGCAAGGCATGCGCTGAAGAGGTCCCGAAACCTCTCCTCCATTTGAGTGGCGGCGATCGCCACCACTCTGGCGGGGACACCGTCGGGGCCCGGAGCCGTCTTCTTGGCGCGGATACGGAGAATAGCCGCGCCAAGTTCCGACTCCGTGACAGGAGGGGGAGCCTCCTCTTCCTCCTCAGCTGGCGGAGCTGTCCCCCGCGGAGGGTCCATCACTGGTGGGGTGAAGTCGTCCCTGCGTGGAAACAGGCACTGAACCACCCCATCCAGAAATGAGGGCTCCAGGGTCTCGGCCACGGGGGGACCAAAGGGACGCAACTTGTTGCGCGCCGCCTTGTATGGTCTCCCGTAGGGGTCGTTGTCGAGACCCTCCAGCACCTCCGCTCTCGCCGAGTCTCTGGCGGCGGCGATGGCCCTATCGAGGACCATTTTAGCCTCTACGTACACCTCGTAGAGGTGGTCCTCGTCGGCGTGGTCTCGTCGACGCCGCCGCCGGCTCCGCGTGTAGGCCCTCCTTGCCTCCACGCACGCCGCTCGAAGCTCCGCCAGCTCCGCCGACCACCAGTACACGGCCCGTTTGGGTAGTGGTCGGCGAGACCGAGGCATGCTAGAGTTGCATACCTCGGTCAGAGACTCCCTGAGGTGCCCCGCCACGGTGTCCACATCCAGGCCAGCGGAAGGCGGCGAAAGCCAGTCCTGGATGAACGCCGCCTCCCCCGCTGCCTCCCTGTCCAGGCGAGTGAGAGCCCACCGTGGGAACGGTGATCGCCCCGAGAAGGGCCGCGTCTCTCCCGGGGCGCCGGTGGAGATGTCTAACCGCACGTAGCGGTGGTCCGACATAGTCTCCACCAGGTCCACCCGCCAGTTCAGCACGCGCGCGGCCAACGCAGGGGTGGCGAAAGTGACGTCCACTATCGAGCCACCCTGCCGCCGCACGCATGTCTGGACGCTTCCTCTGTTCAAGAGGGAGAGTCCAGAGGAGGCTGCCCACATTTCCACTGCTCGCCCGCGAGGATCGGTGGCCCGGTTGCCCCAGGTCACCGACTTGGCATTCAGGTCTCCCAGTACGGAGACCTGACGCGGCGCCGCCCTGCCGATCACGGCGGCCAGGACTCCGAGATAGTTCTCGAAGTCCTGAAGAGGGCGGTTTGGGGAGAAATAGACGCCCACAAGGGCTAAGTCTCCCCACGCGGCGGCCACGTATCCCGGTCCCTTCTCTAATAGCGAGAGGGGAGGGGAGTCTGTGGAAGACCGCGCCGCTAGTGCCACCAAGCCGTCCTCGTCACCCAGCCAGCTGCCGGGGATCGAGTAGGGCTCGGAGACCACCGCTACGTTCACCAACCACTCGGCCATGACCTGCACCACCAGGTCCTGGGCCGCTCTGCAGTGGTTGGTGTTCGCCTGGAGGATGCGGTAGTCGGAAACCATTATTCCGACATCGCACCCCCCTCCTCAGCTACCGCTGCTGGAGCTACAGCGGCGGCGACGACAGCGGCGGCGGTGGTGGCAACAGGGCGAACCTGCGCCGGCACTATGCCCTTCCTCGCGGGAGGCTTGCAGCTCCTACCCGCCATCCTGTGGTCCGCGGGGCGGCCACTGGCGGCACACGCTGCGCAGCGTGGTGTGGTGGCGCGGCAAGTGGCGCTCCTGTGTCCCTCCTGCCCGCATAGGTAGCAACACTCCCCCCAGTCGGACTTGGAGGGACACGTGGCTCGGGTGTGGCCAAAGGCGAAGCACTTGAAGCAGCGCATAGGCTGGTCTTCAAGCGGCCGGACCACAGCCGAGCTGAGCCCCACAAGCAGCCGTCCCTTGGTCGCAGCAAGGGCAGCCCCAGCCGCGGCAACCGGGCACTCGACGCGGATGGTGCCCATGCCGCGGCGGCCGAGCCTGATGGTTCCGCACTTCACCGCGCCAGCGTCGCAGCCTCCAGCCGCCGCAACGGCCGCCACCACATCCTCTTTGGTGACCGAGTCCTCCAAATCGGCCACCTCCAAGGCTGCGGTCTTGACGGGCCTGACGACCGTTGCCGCATCCGCTATGACCTCTTGCAACTTTGTTGCGAAGAGGTCTGCGTTTGCACCGCGCTGCTCCCCCGAGAACTCGAAAATTCGAGCCCCGGTTGCGGTTCGGCGGCACGTGATGCCGCCGATCCCCAGCCTGGTGGGATCCGCGTTGGTACGAGCCCGCCTTAGGACGAACTCGTACGTTTCACCCCGTTCCGCGGCCTCCGGGGTGATGGTCACCACGACGGCCGCGGTTTTGGGAGGAACCAGCTTCCTCCCGCCGGCTGGAGCCTTTTTGGCTGCAGGAGCAGTCGCAGCGGGCTTGGGGGTCGACTTGCCTTTTCCCCTCCTGACCACTTCCGTCCACGACATGTTGGACGGGGTGGTGGAGGGAAGAAGGGCGTCTTCCCCCTGCGAGGCTGCTGGAGCGGCAGGCGACCCAGACGCTCCCTCCGCGCTTGTGGCAGGGGTTTGAGGAGCCGCGTTTGTCCTCTTGCCCCTGCCTTTGCCCTTGGAGGGCTTCGGGGCCTGGAGCTGCGCACCCGATGCCGGGCCTGCTACAGGCGCAGGTTCCGGCTCTCTCGGTGGAGGCGGGCTCTTATCCGCCGCTAGAGGCGGGCGGAGCCGCCTCTCCGGCAAGAGCCGGTCCTCGATGCCTGCAAGGCAGGCTCTGGTGAAGGCCCTCTCCTCCATAACAACCTTTCGGATAATGTCCTCAAGGTTGGAAGGGGGGGAGTAGGAGCCTCCTGCCACCGGCACAGGGGCAGATTGAGCAGGCCGGGCCGTGGCTTCAGCCAGCTTCTGGTGAAGCTGGCTGACCTCCGCCTGCAGGCGATCCACCTTCGCCTGCAGTTGCCGCGTCTCGTCCGTGGCCGTGCGAGTCGCCAGCTCCTTGACAATGCCGAACATGCTGGCGGCCCGGCATTTGAGGGCCTTCTGGAAGGTCCCCTTCAAATTGGAGGACTTTGAGGCGACCTCCAGAACCTCCTCCTTGTCCTCGAGCGCCATGCGCTCCAATTCCGCCAGGGAGTGGTCAGCATACAGCACATTTGATGCGCCGTAGCCAGCCCTCGACCTGGCGGCTTGCGCCTGGCGCTCCTTGGCGGCAACCCTCTCCTCCAGGTCTTCCTGGAGTTGCGCCCTCTTTGCCAGGCTCAACTGGCGCTCGGCGTCCACCAAGCCCACATCGTGGGCCAAGGCCGAAGAAGAAGTCGAAGCCTTTTAAGCCTTCGGCTTCTTCTTCGCCCTACCTCCAACCGACTCCGAGGAGCCCGCAGACCCGGTCTTCAGAGCGGCCCTCTTCCGCTTAATGCGGTCGTTTTCGGCCGCCGACGTGTCCATAACGGAGTCGTCGGAGTCCGAAAACTCGCCTGGCCTGCTGAACAAGCTGGCCGCAGACGGTGCTCGGCCAGCTTCCGACGCCGAAGCGTCGCCGGCGAGGCCCTGAGAAGGGCCGTTGGATTGGCCCTGAGAAGGGCCGTTGGATTGGCCCTGAGAAGGGCCGTTGGGTTGGCCCTGAGAAGGGCCGTTGGGTTGGCCCTGAGAAGGGCCTTTTGAGTCGCCCTGGGAGGAGCGACTCGCGATAAAACGCCCAGAGGCGGCACGGCATTGGTTTTTCTTCATAATTCGCAGACGTCCGCGTTTGTGTCTGCGAATCACAGCGCACTTTAGCCGCCGGTCTGCCACTCCGTTACGGTGGTCAGACACGGCGTTGCCCGGGGGAAACTACGTGGAAGTATGCGCTGTGGGGGTTCCCCCGTCATACTCTAACCTAACCTAACCTATCGTAACCTTAGACTTCTGTTGTATACTTCATCACGTCATTCGTCTAATAGTTGTGAAACTTCTTTTAACGTTGCTTGATCGCAAATGCGTCCTCAGTTGACGCGAATTGAACACGGGCTCGTAGAATTCCGTAGTAAAACAAAAGCGTGTTGATTTCGCGAGACCGGTGTCGCCAGTTGAACACGGAAAGGAAAATACGCCACCTGCGATGCCTCTGGTATAGTATTTTTATCTCACGAAGTGACGCGCGCTTTACTTGTGTTTGTCAAGTGTACAGTCACGCTGTGAATATGTGAGTATAAGCGCAGGAGCTTTGGAAACCTAACTTTTTAGACCTTTGCATCCTGCTTATGCGTATGTAGTTTCATTCAAATCGGTTCATTCATTTCGATAAACAAGGGCTTGAAAGTTTATATGAAATGCCGTACGTCGTAAACGCTCTTAATATGGTATTGCTAAAGCTGTGAATGTGTGCGTGAAGACGAGCAGCGTTAGCACATAGCACGCAAACACACACACATTTCGGACTTCCGACATTGTCTCGGACGGTTCCGAGAGCTCCTGCATTAACACACACAGTAAGAGTCGAAGGTGACTACTTACATATTTCTGTAGATGAGCTGCTTTATTGTATTAAGTAAGTAGGGCCAATCTGACTCAATAACATGAAACTATTCCTTGACGACTCGTAGTCACACCAGTATGAAAAACAGGGTTTTTTTTTTATCGTTTGCCACACCACTGATTTTTCCACACCATGTATAAGATTAAAAACTATTTTTAGTAGGTACTTCAGAAGTGGGTATCTCAAGTACTTAGATGTCAAGCACAGTTTTCGATGTAAACCTATATTAAAACTAGTGGGACATCGGGTCACGGGCAATTAAAGTTCAAAACGACGCGTTCCTCTTCTAGTCCTTTGAGTTAGGAAAGTTGCGGAGAAATCTATATACCTTACCTATAGGTAGGTACAGTTGCCAAAAGAGTATAAATACCTAACAAGGGTCGTCGGATATAGTTGAAGTTTAGTAAGAAACCGATGGATGTTTTCGAATGAAATTTAATTTGACAGATGAACTGTTTGTTTTCTATTCAATAAATTAATTTTTATTCAAAAACATCTACCGGTTTCTTTATAAACTTCAACTATATCCGACGGCCCTTGTTACTTATCTCTTTTGGTGACTGTAAGTACTTTGCTAGAAGAACAAAGGTTCTTCTAGCAAAGTACGTACAACAAAAACAAAAACAAAACACAAACAAACAAACAAAATAGTCAGAAGAACTCCTTATGAAAAGTCATAAGGAGTTCTTCTGACTATTTTGTATGCAAGCTTTGCAGTTTCTTTAAACCTTTTCGTGTTCGTCAAATTACTATGAGTCTTTGTAGTTCCTGAAAACGATTTCGCGCACGAGGAAGCAGAAAAATGACATAACATCAAACAAACAAACTTAAAAAAAATATTCTGTTTAAGTAAATACCTATTAGTGTATGTAGATAGGTATAGTCGACCTCGTAATTAATTTACCACTTTTGACAATAATTCCCAATAAATTAAACTTCACCAAGGTTGAAACTTTTGACAACAGTTACCAGCAAATTGAAACTTCACCAAGGTTGAAACTTTTGACAACAATTCTTTAGGCTGATGAAGTTTTAGTTTTTCCTAATTAATATTAGTGTTTCATAGCCGCAACGGTTGCGCGAAGATAGTGGAAATGGGCGGCCTACATAAGGCGTAGAACAGATGGCAGATGGGGTAGAACAGTGCTGGACTGGAGACCGAGACCTGGTAGTACAAGTGTGGGCAGACAGTCGATGGATGGACCGACGACCTGCAGGGCAATTGCGTAACACACTGTCAGTAGCAATGGGTTTAATTTTGACAGTTCAACAACATTAATTGCGTTATTGACTTCGTTTAGCAGAAACTCTTTTCGAACGTAAATGGAGCAATAGATTAGCAATAAGTTTCAAAATGATTCAAATTGAGAGTAATAGTGTGTTACGAATGATGATGAGTGTGTTACGCAATTACGGTGCTGGTCAAGATTCGTGGACGACTCTGGCTTAGGAAGATTAAAGACAGAGAAGATTGGCGTGCATTGCAGGATTGGGTGGCCTACACTCAGCATTGGGTGGCACATAGCTGAACAAGAAGAGAGTGTTAAGGTCGGTTCCTCATTACTGTCTCATAGACAAATAGACCTTGTTGTTTTACGCCGTGTAAGTGACATTCAACCTTAAGAGGTACGAGATTGACTGTTTAGTCAATCTAAGATTAATTTTGATTAATAGGTTTTTTATATTTTACTAGCTGACCCCGCAAACGTCATTTTGCAAAAACAAAAATAGATAGTAGCCGATTCTCAGACCTACTGAATATGTACACAAAATTTCATACAAATCGGTCCAGCCGTTTCGGAGGAGTATGGTAACTAACACTGTGACACGAGAATTTTATATATTAAGATTTATCCTTTTGATAGATTCTTATTTTATAAATGTGAAGACTTTGTAGACCCTGTAGATTTTAGATCTGTAGACAATTTTTTATTTTATCAAGTACGTGGTACTTGTTGACAGGCCTATGCTGTCCTCCCATACCTACTGTAATTTGATAATGTGATTTTTTTTAAAAAGAGTAACCGTGGAGTTTCTTGCCGGTTCTTCGCCATAGGAAACGACCAATTGGAACCGTGCACCTAGCTTCTGACGTTTCATAAGTGCCCATGTAGGTTTATGTGAAATTAAATATTTAGATTTGTTTATTTTTGATTTTGCGAACAATGATTGCTTTTTATCATTAGTCTGTTTGCAAGTCCTCAGCTTTTGGCCGATAAGACAGACATACCTTATAGCCTAAATAGGCAATTGGACAAATCTTCAAGTAACTAGGAACTTAGGTAGGTATTTATGGCCGCAGTTCGGTAAGGAAACTACCGGGATTGTGGGTCACGGGTAATTAAAGTTCTAAACGACATGTACAGTCAGCAAAGGAGATAAGTGTACAGGCTCGTCGAATATAGTTAAAGTTTACTACGAAACCGATTGATGTTTTCGAATAAAATTTAATTTGCTTAATAGAAATTAAACAGTTCATTTATCAAATTAAATTTCATTCGAAAACATCAATCGGTTTCTTAGAAAACTTGAACTATATTCGACGACCCTGCATACTTATCTCCTTTGCTGACTATACCTCTTCTAGAGGCCTTTGAGCTACGAAGAATATAGAGCAACCGGAGGTACCTAGATAATATAGGTAAAAGTTATATTTAGGGTTTTTTAGGGTTCCGTACCTCAAAAGGAAAAAACGGAACCCTTATAGGATAACTTCATTGTCCGTCTGTCTGTTAAGACCCTTTATCTTGGGAACGCGTAGAGATAAACTATGTTGGCATCGGCTTCCAGTCTAACCGGAGGCAGCTGAATACCAGTATTTTACATGGAGCGACTGCCTATCTGACCTCCACAACCTAGTTACTGGGTAATACGATACCCCTTGGTAAGACTGGTTGCGTAACGACTGTCAAAGATCCACGAATGACAGCCGGGACTGACGGCTTAATGTGCTGTCCGAGGCACGGAGGGGTCTCGGTATTTAAAGATGGTCACCCATCCACAGACCAAGCCTAGCTTAACCTTATCGACCGACCTGTGCAGCTGGTATTATACAGACACCAACTCTTCGTTTAAAAAAATACTAATTTTACTTATTCGAACTTCACAGTGTCCTGAATCCTTCAGTGTAATTTAAGCGATGCGGCTTCTTACATACTTCGTATAAGTGCCTGTTTCGTCAGACTTTTGGGCTTAAAGACGATTCGTAACGACTGTCAAAGATCTACGAATGGCAGCCGGGACCAACTGCTTAGCGAGCTTTCCGAGGCACGGAAGAGTCTCGATATGTAATGGATAGTCACACATCTATAAACCGATCGCGGTAAGCGTAGCTTAATCTTCGATCAAACCATGCGACTGTAATCATTTAATTAGCCACGAGCCCTTCCTAGGTTTTTACCAGCAGTTTCTAAAATATTATTGACGTGTAAAAGTGTTTGGGTGAACCTACTGACAGAAATAAAAATAATTTAAGTATCATTTATCATTGAAACTTGTTCATTAGCTGAATTTGATCGATGTTTGGAATTTCAGAAAAAAATCAGCAGGTAATAATAATATCTACCTACTTAATTTTCAACAAATCAAAAAGGCTTTCATTAACAAGTTCTGATGAATTAAACATATCTATACTATCTATACTAATATTATAAAGCTGAAGAGTTTGTTTGTTTGTTTGTTTGAACGCGCTAATCTCAGGAACTACTAGTCCGATTTGAAAATCTCTTTCAGTGTTAGATAGCCCATTCATCGAGGAAGGCTATAGGCTATATATCATAACGCTAAATCCAATAGGAGCGGAGCATCAATGAAGAATGTTTCAAAATCGGGGATTTTTTTTTCCTTTTGAGAGCTTCCGCTGCGTGCGCTGCGTAAACGGTTAAAGTTTCGCAAAAATCATATATGACAGAATTGTTCCCCTTTAAAAGCTTTAAAAAAAAGTCCGCGACAGCATATGTCCATCTTTTAAGATTAGCTCAATATAACCTCTTTTATGCTAACCAAATTTGTTCTAAAATAATGCATTATTTGCGAAGGTGTTTTTATAAACATGGTATTAATCCTTATCCAAATAAATACGTTATTCATCACATGTATTTAATTTTGAACAAAATTGCTTCTGACATCATTTGATTTCAATGTATATCTTAGGAGATATCATAGTTTTAAAATAATATTAATAATAAAGCTGAAGAGTTTGTTTGTTTGAAACACGGTTTGAAAGCTCTAAATCTCTGGAAGTATTGGTCGCATATATAAAAATATTTTTGCGTTTGATAGCCCAGTTCTTGAGGAAGGCTATATTCTATTAAACTTGACGCTAGGACCCTTAGGAGTTGAGCAAAAAGAAAAAAAGTCTGAAGTTTTCGCCAAGCGAAAACGAAGTAATAGCGCAGGCCGGCGACACGTTGCGACGGAGTGGGTCGGGGAAACAAAAAAAATTTACGCGGACGAAGTCGCGGACAGAAGCTAGTAATATTATAAAGCTGAAGAGTTTGTTTGTTTGTTTGTTTGAACGCGCTAATCTCAGGAACTACTGGTCCGATTTGAAAAACTCTTTCAGTGTTAGATAGCCCATTCATCGAGGAAGGCTATAGGCTATATATCATCACGCTAAAACCAATAGGAGCGGAGCACCAATGAAGAATGTTTCAAAATCGGGGGATTTTTTTCCTATTGAGAGCTTCCGCTGCGTGCGCTGCGTAAACGGTTAAAGTTTCGCAAAACTCATATATGACAGAATTGTTCCCCTTTAAAAGCTTTAAAAAAGAATCCGCGACAGCATATGTCTATCTTTTAAGGTTAGCTCACAATAACCTCTTTTATGCTAACCAAATTTGTTCTAAAATAATGCATTATTTGCGAAGGTGTTTTTATAAACATGGTATTAATCCTTATCCAAATAAATACGTTATTCATCACATGTATTTAATTTTGAACAAAATTGCCTTTGACATCATTTGATTTCAATGTATATCTTAGGAGATATCATAGCTTTAAAATAATACTAATAATAAAGCTGAAGAGTTTGTTTGTTTGAAACACGGTTTGAAAGCTCTAAATCTCTGGAAGTTTTGGTCGCATTTAAAAAAACATTTTTGCGTTTGATAGCCCAGTTCTTGAGGAAGGCTATATTCTATTAAACTTGACGCTAGGACCCTTAGGAGTTGAGCAAAAAGAAAAAAAGTCTGAAGTTTTCGCCAAGCGAAAACGAAGTAATAGCGCAGGCCGGCGACACGTTGCGACGGGGTGGGTCGGGGAAACAAAAAAAATTTACGCGGACGAAGTCGCGGGCAGAAGCTAGTATGACAATAAAACTGAAAAACTGTACCTACTTTCAGATGGAAATATAATAGCACATGATGGTGACGAAGGGCAAAAAACGCCGAAAAAAACATGGGGTCATACAAGAAACATGTTTTTTCCGCGTTTTTTTTTTCCTTTAATTAATTTTTAGTATGTGTAGTTCTATTGGCGACACTCAGTGAAATGTTGAATTTCACCTATTACAGTTCATGAGATACAGACCGCTGACAGTCAGACAACCGACGGACATCGACAGCGGAGGCTTAGTAATAGGGTTCCGTTAGCACCCATTGCCTACGGAACCCTAAAAATAACAGTAGGTAAATATGAATAATACGTCCTCTAGATTAATATTTCAAACAATTTCAATAGTAAAATCAACACCAGACTCTCAAAACAGTATGAAAAATATCGAGAACAGATTTTTATTAAAAAAATAAGAAAAAAATGCAAACGCTTTAAACAACTCGAAGTGGGTAATAAAATAAAACGGAAAAACAAACTCGGTACAACAGCAACAGTGGTGGATATCTGGCCCTGACGTGTATTGTACATACGTGCACTGCAAGCCAGAATAATTGGTACCTACACGATGTACGACATTGTTTTAAATTGTATTTTGTTTCGGTTTGTGTTTAATGTTGTTTCTTTTATTTTTTTGTTTTGTATGATGGTCGCTTGATTGTGAGCGTCTATAGTGAGTCTTTTTTTTTTTTTTAGGATGGGAAATCATCAAATGACCCCTCCCGCTCTGGGTGGAGCAGAAGGGAGTGTCAGACTCTTACTGACTAAAACCCACCCGTGTTCCTTCCTTAGCCCTTTGTGTTCCGGGGTAGCAGTAACCCTTTCAGACAATCCCGCTGCCCCAGGCAGGCTTCGGCCCTTACGGGCCCCTTCCTTAGTGCTGACATCTCTTTGAGGCGCGCGTGGAACATGTACGCGCCGTCCGGCACGGGCCTGGTCCTGATCGGACGGAGGGTTACCCATTACTCTCCGCCCGCAGGCCCGCGCCTACGTCACGCGGCTCCCGACGCCCGGAGTGTCTTCCGCGGCGGCTGGGACGTGAGGCTCTCTCCCTCAGCCGTCCCGCCACCTCCTTTGCTAGCATGACTGCTTCGCAGAAGGAGGTGACTGCCTCCCACTCCCTCTCGCCCCGGACCATGGCTTGAACCAGGGCCGGGTGCGAGAGGTCGTCGCCGCTGCCGATCACCTCAGCAAGAACACGGCGGTGCTCCGCCCACGCGGGGCAGGCCTCCACAGTATGCTCCACCGTGTCCTCTGGGCGATCCTTGCAGTGGTGACACCCGGGCGTTTCCTCCCGTCCGATGGTATGCAGGAACCTCCCGAAACATCCGTGTCTGGTGAGGATCTGCATCAGGCGGTAGGTGAGGGTGCCAAGGCGCCTCTCTAGCCACTCCTCAAAGAGGGGTCTTATCGCCACTGTCGTGGCGTGCCCTGCGCTGGGTTGCGACAGTCGCTCTTTCCATGCCGCCATGAGATCGCGCCGGAGGTCGGTCCGCTCCGCCGCGATTTGCCGCGGAAGCGGAGTTTCCGAGTCTGGAAATTCGTCTGGCATGTTTAAAATGTTTTAGCATTTTGGCTTTTACGCAAGTATTCGGAAACTGTTGAGTAAATAAGTATAATCAGAAACTTGATGAAATACTGGTATTCAGCTGCATCCGGTGAGACTGAAAGCTGACGCCAATATAATGTAGTTGTGAAAAGACTAGGCAGATGATGATGACGATCTGAAACTTTTTTAGTTTTAACGGATCTGCGAAGCCCGAACATTTAAATTTTGACACCACTGACCTAACTCAAAAAATAAGAGCATTCTGGCGTCATTATACTCCTAACAAATCGAACCATAAGTTTAGGCTAAGTGTCATCTCTCTATCTTTCCCCAAGAAACATTTTATATTATCATCTCATATTTCTCCCCTTATTTTTTACCTTCAGCTATCAGTCAGTTATAGCCACTGGACTCATCGTCAATAGCTTCCTATCCTTATCCCAATTTATTTGGGTTCGTCGCAACATGCCTTTTTCTTCCATACTTCTCTATTAGTCATCATCTCGGCAGTTAGCCACGGGACTGCTTCCTATAAATAGTTAAAAGTAGCTTAAAATTAACTTCTAAGATTTTGTCACATTATTAGTTAGTTGCAATTGAAGTTAATAAAAGCGTGTTAAAAAAATGGGTCTATTTATCTTGTCCTCAAGTGTATTCAAACTCACGTTGTTGCCTGAAAAATAAAAAGTATTTATTAGAGGTGCGTCCATTGTTCATATAAATACTTTAAGATTGAATATTTTCATAACAAAATGGCCGCTCGAATCTGAAATCATGATAGAAAAGTTTTTAATTCGAATAGAAAGTTTATAAACGCTTTTATAGTTGGGGGTTCATTAAGCTTTTATACATTATTATATAGCTTCTGCCCGCGGCTTCGCCCATGTGGATGTAAAAAAGACACAAACACAAAACAATGGGGCAAAAAGTAGTCCTACTTCCTTCCCCAGGATGCTATCTCCTTGGCAAATTTTATCAAAATCAGTTCAGTGGTTTAACAGTGAAAAGGTAATATTATATCTAGACAGAGTTACTTTCGAATTTATAATTTACTAGCTTCTGTCCGCGACTTCGTCCGCGTGAAATTTCCTGCACCCTAATTGCGTAACACACTATTACTCTCAATTTGAATCATTTTGAAGCATATTGCTAATCCATTGCTCCATATGTTCGAAAAGTGTGTCTGCTCCACAACGTAAATAACGCAATGAATGTTGTTGAACTGTCAAAATGAAACCCATTGCTACTGATAGTGTGTTACGCAATTACCCTGCTGTTCCCCGACCCACCCCGTCGTATAGTATCGCCTCTCCGCACTATCAATTCGCTTAGAGGTTCTTTCTGACTTTTTTATGTATAATTACAGCCTACTAGCTGCGCCCCGCGGTTTTACCCGCATAAGTGTCGATCCCGTGGGAATATCGGGATAAAAACTATCCTATGTTCCCGGGACTCAAACTATCTCTGTATCAAATTTCATCTAAATCGGTTCAGCGGTTTAAGCGTGGAGAGGTAACAGACGGACACACTTTCGCATTTATAATATTACTATGGATAGCCTTCCTTAAGAATTAGGTTATTAAACACATTTTTTATTTCAAATCTGACTGTTCCAGAGATTACCCCTTACATACAAACTTACAAACAAACAAATGTTACCTCTTTAGAATAATTAGTACAGATATTGGTACCTATGGTTGTATAAAATATTCACCGTCACGTCTGTGGGTCTTGTTCAAATAGGTTATCCCTTTTCTTTCTCTTGTGGTGTTGGAATACCTACCCTTAATAATAATTAGTATGTGCTCGTGTGAGTGAGTGGCCTTATTAGGTAATCGACTCGCCCGAAACGTGCGAATCGTCACTTTTAAATAATATTATTTTCTCTATAGACGACTGGCATGGATTTATTAACCGGCTTCAAAAAAGGAGGTTCTTCACGGCAATAAAACGTGTGTGTATAAAGGACCTAAAGTTATAGAAATAAAGTTCTGTCTTCGCAAAATTTTACAGTGCCCAATTTCATCATTGGTCCATACGTATTTTACAGTGCCCAACTTTATCATTGGTTTCCATACGTCCTTTTCGGGTAACCACTGAAAATCAGCGCTATTCTGTGGGTCCCCTATAGCACAGCATCATGCTGAGTGGAAGCCTTCTTGTCACAGTCATGACGTGCAGCCGTCGACTACCTCTGCTTTGTGCTCGTGTATTTTGTTTTTATTATATCCTGTCATTAGAATTAATTATCTTTTTGTTTGCTCGTGTTTCTGTGACAAATAATCCTATTTTTCTTTCTTTCTTTTTTCTTTCATTACCCTTATTTTCGTCACAGCCCACATCTTTAGGTATATGAATACTTGGAAAAAAAACCTATCAAGTGCGCGTCAGACTCGCGCACCGAGGGTTTCGTACAAATTTGTAGGTATGCAACTATGTACAAATTTACAGTTTTCAGTTTTTTTTTCCTTTGCTTGTGCCATATGGAATTGCTTCTTGCCAAATTTCATGATTCTAGGTCAACGGGAAGTACCCTATAGGTATTAATATTGCGAGTGTCAAAATATGCGGCATAAACTGAACATAAATGCCCGTATCTTTTGATTGCGTGGACTTAGAAGTTTGATTTTCACTGCTGCAAGGGTTGCAGCAGCCTTGAGTATTTGATATTAATTTCGATTTGATAACTCAACGCGTTCCTGAGAAAAAGGGTCTTGACAGACGGATAACGAAGTGATCTTATAAAACTTCCATTTTTCCTTTTGAGGTACGGAACCCTAAAAAATACTCTCTACGACAAAAATTCACGATGATAATTTTATGCAAAAAATATTCTTCTGATCAAAAAATATCCGAACGAAACACAAGCATGTCAGAATCTACTTACCTTAAGGGGGACGCGCTGGCGAGAGAGGTGAGTGCTTCAACTGTGCTCAGATCATTGAAGGCTACGCACCAGGGTAGCCCGCAAAATTCAAATTTTCTTAAGTTTTTTGCAATTTGCAAATCAGTGTCAGGTTGTATGTTGAACAAAATATGATTCGCGATCGTAACAAACGTGTATTAACAAAATTATAATCATTAAAATCACCAATACAACCTTTTAAGTTCGTAATATAATTCTATTGAATGACTATTCATGAAATATTAATCAGATTTTGTTAACAAATTGCAAAAAACGACCATTCTAATTTCGCAGGCTAACTTAGCGCATCCCACTTAAATCAGCAAATATTCCCCCAAGGATATTCAGAGAGGGATATTCTTTAAAATAATATTAGTGAAGTAATTTGCCTGTCTCAACGCTCATTAATTCTTCATCTTCTTACAAAGATTATGATAAAATTCATTTCCCCTCATTTCCGTAAACATGGCATTAAGGTGGGGCCATGAAAAGCGGGCTTAAGAAATGTAACAGTGGCAGTTTAATTTTTTTCCTAATTGTCAAAAAAGTAAAATAAAATAAAGTGTCAAAATAAACGAAAAAATTCTAAGTACTTTTCAAGAAATCTGGCCTTCAAGTCTGCTATTACAATAATGTCAGAATGGTCTATCATTGATTTCATAATTGTTTATTTTGACAAGTTTGGTAATCTATTAATATAATGGCGTTATTATGACTTGCCAATGGTCAATCACTGACATTCCATTGAAAGAAATGGCATAAAATGGTAATTTCGTACATAATGAAAAATACGTAATATGTAAAAATATACCTATATTAAATGAAATCTAGCATGAAATTTAGTACTAGTTTTTCGAAAATCATTTCTACTAACGGGTTTTATAATAATGGCAATACGACAATGTCATTAGAAAACAATTCTATTACGAGACCACTGACCGACCAATGATCGACCATTATGAATTTAGCAGATTACGAACTTTTAGCAAAATGACAATGGGATCTTGTTGGAATGAAAAATAGCAGACTTGGGCCCATGATGCAATGTGTGGCATTATTTTATTTCAATCTTAGATTTTATACAAGGAACTGTAAAGAATAATCTACAGCGTGAAAAATATAACCCTGTCTTTGCTGTCACGCAGTCGGCTTAAAACACTATTGTGTGTAACTATCCAGCAGTGCTATTCTGTAAAAATCTCACCGTGAAAACTAAGGTGAAGTGAGCTGTCATTCCACCTGTAATGCTATTCTGTAAAAATCTCGCCATGAAAACTTAGGTGAAGTGAGCTGTCATTAGTCTCAATCCCTAGCATCAGGTGGAGTGACAGCGCACTTGAAGCTCACTTCAACTAAGTTATCACGGTGATCTGTTTACAGAATAGCAGCGCTGATGTTAGGGATTGCCTCCATTGATAGTTCACTTCACGCTCACTTCACCTGTTATCACGGTGAGATTTTTACAGAATCGATAGGCAGCATCATAATTGCGTAACTCACGATCAAACACAATCTGAATAATTTTTAAGGGTATTGCTAATCCATTGCTTCATGTGTTCGAAAAATTTGTCTGTTCAACAACTTAAATAACGCAATTAATGTTTTTGAACTCTCAAAAGGAAAGCCATTGCTATTGTTAGTGTGTTACGCAATTAACTTGGGGTAAAGTAAAGATGTACTTTTCTGAATTAAGTCTTGTAGCTTGTCTTGTGTTGTCTTGTATACATTATTGTTTTAGCGCATAAAGGACCTATTTAAATATGTTCATTCAGGTGTGATTTCATATCTACAGGGCCGAAGTCGCGTGCAAAAGCTGGTCCTCAAGCAGTGCATTCACAATAAATTTTGAATAACGTAAAACTATTAGAAAATCATTGCAATGTAACCCGTATATAATTGTAACTAGCGTTGCCCCGCGGTTTCACCCGCGTTAATTTGAGGACCTACTAAACTACTAAAATATATTCCATTACTTTAAGATTATTACATAAGTAATACATTATTTTAAGAAGCTATTTTAGGTACATCACGCTATGATCAATAAGAGTGGAATTATAGTAAACCTCGCAGAGCTACGCGGCGCGGCGGCCGTGGGAATTTATTTTAAAACTATGATAATATCTCCTAAGATATTCATTGAAATCAAATGTCAAGGAAAATTTTGTTCAAAATTAAATATTTGTGATGTATAACGTATTTATTTGGATAAGGATTAATATCATGTTTATAAAAACACCTTCGCAAATAATGCATTATTTTATAACAAATTTGATTACCATAAAAAGGTTATTTAAAGTGAGTCAATCTTACGAGTAAAGATAGACATGCTGTCGCGAACTTTTAAGTATTTTGCCACTTCAGCTTGCTTATTCTGTAAGCTATGTCGACAACTTTGGTTCTCTGCCGGATCACCTCGTTGCGGATTCGAATCCAAGTTAAAAACATTGTCGGGCTCAAACGTTAGCATGAGCGTATCCTTTTACATTAGGTAAGTATTAGATAGATAGATAAACCATTTATTTGGCGCACACAAAAGTCAGCACAACACACAAAAGTTCAATACTAGGTGATAAGATAACCAATTACCTAAACGTATATAATATAAAAAACAAGGTGCCGATATAAAAACAAAAGGAAAAAACATGCTTAAAGAAATAAAAGTGACACTATGACGAATACTATTGCGGTGTGCGTCTCAAGGTTGCACCAAATGGGAGGTATTATTAGGTACAACGCTGACCTCAGAGCTCCAACAAAAATGTAACAGAAATTATATTATATTATGTCCTCATCATAATGTAACAGAAATTACGTTGGAACTTATGTACATAATAAAATGACGTAAAACATGTCATATTACTATACTAGCACATAAAATGAATTTCAACGTTTCTGTGTTGATATGGTAACATTGCAATAAATTATTAAGCATTTCAATGTTCAAGCATGCTTCATTTAAAAGCTAGAGTGAGCACTAATTTTAATTAATGCTCACTCTAGCTCCCAACTGAAGGTATTTATAGCTCCAGTTGCGCTGAAGTGTTCAGTGAAGGAAATTACTTTTTAAACGAATTGACACTACGTCAATTTGCCGTGCCCTTTCCAAAAAATGGGAAATAATGACAGTTGTGATTTGAATATACCGTACATTTAAGTTGGTTCTCAACTTGCTTAATAAATGATTTCTCTGACTTTACAATTGTGAAGTATTAAGTACTTACCTACCTACATTTTATTTTGTCTCTGTACATTTAAAACGTACTTTTGATAGCATAATAGACCTCCTCTCTGTGAGAGGAAGTGTGCCGTAATCCACCACGCGGTCCCAGTGCGGGTTGGTAGATGTCACACGTCTTCGAATTTTTGTTTCTAGAACATGCCGGTTTCCTCACGATGTTTTTCTTCACTGTTTTGAGAGCAGTTGTGATGAAATAATTTACACAAAGTGAAGCGCTGGCCCGAACCCACGACCTAACAACTCATAAGTCGCGGCCGTTATCACGGAGCCACCACTGTTCGCTCCATGAAGAAACAAGAAACTCCATGGACACTCTATCTATATCTATGTATACTTACCTATAAAATATCTAGGTAAGGTACTTACCTCAGCAGCTTTTGTCCTAGGTAAACTCTTTGTGTATGTTTCAGAATATTACCTAAAGTACATCGAACGCAGGCGTTTTGTACTTACGTTGTATAGTTCTTAAATATAATACGGTATAATGAAGTGTCCGGCTCGTAGATAATCTATTGTCAATGAAGAGGGGGACAGGCAGATGGATAAGGCTTAGGTTAGAGTGGTGAAAGAATAACGAGAACTGTTTGTTAAAGACGGAGCTCGTCCGGAGAAGTTGTGCTCCAAGGTCATTTTGGCGCCTGCATGATATTGACAGGGGGCGTTGCTTTACATTAATTGTGTATTTGTTACAGAATTGTAAAGTATTTTTATCTCACGAAGCGCGCTTTATAAATGTGGTAACCAAGTGTACAAACACGCTGTGAATGTGTGCGTAAAAACGAGTGGCGTCAGCACATAACACACTCTTTCGACTTTTATATCTCATGAAGCGACGCGCGCTTTAATTGTGATTACCACGTGTACAAACACGCTGTGAGTTTATGTGTAAGCGCAGGAGCTCGTACAGTAAACAGCAAAAGTAGATGATGAAAATCAGAAATTAATTACATCAGTATTGAATTTCATCAGTATTGAACGGAGTTCGCGTCAGAACTGTGTGGCGTCGAAGTGTTGTTGTGTGATTGTAAATTATAACAAACATTTACTACTTCGACGCCACACAGTTCTGACGCGCACTCCGTTCATTAATTAGTATTGAATTTCTGATTTTCATCATCTACTTTTGCTGTTTACTGTACGAGCTCCTGCGCTTACACATAAACTCACAGCGTGTTTGTACACGTGGTAATCGCAATTAAAGCGCGCGTCGCTTCATGGGATATAAATACTATATCGAAAAACAAGATGGCGGCGTAAATTCTGAATTGGTCATACGTTAAAAGGTTCTTGTTTGTATTCCCGATTTCTTCAGCCAAGCAGTGTTGTTGTTTTTCGGTTTGAAGTGTATGGGTGCCGGGGTTATTGCAGCTGCATGAGATATTCCAGCTTTGTCTCTATGATGGCAATGTATTTGCAATACCTCTAGTCATCATTATCTGCCTAGCCTTTTCCCAGCTATGTTGGGGTCGGCTTCCAGTCTATCCGGATGCAGCTGAATACCAGTATTTTAGATGGAGCGACTGCTTGTCTGACCTCCACAATCCAGTTACTGGGTAATTCGACACCCCTTGGTAATACTGGTTGTCAGACTTTCGGCCTTCTAACGACCCGTAACGACTGTCAAAGATCCACGAATGACAGCCGGGATCAACGGCTTAACGTGCTTTCCGAGGCACGGAGGGGTATTGGTATGTAAAGATGGTCACCTATCCACGGAACGACCGCGGCAAGCATAGCTTAACCATCGATCGAACCGTGCGGCTATTGTTTCATAGCCACAAGCCACTATTGCAATGCCTTTGGTATTAAATTTTTATAGGTGGCGACCACTTACCATCAACCATTTTAAGCACCATCGTTGGAAGTCCCAGAACCGTCTCCGGACACAAGTGGGAAGATTTTACTCCAACCTGGTAAAGTGGGGCTACCTTGATGGAACGGCAGCAGGATGCGGATGTGGAGCTATATCGCAGACCATGTTCCACCTCCTATCCTACCTTCTGTGTCCCAAAACTTGCAGTCAAAGTGACCTCTGCGCAGCTGCGCTGCCTTCGACGCCGTGAAAGTGGCGAAATTTTGGACCAACAAGATCGGAAACCAATTCTCATAATTTAAAACGTTCAAAATCTAGTCGCAGTCTCATCTCAGCAACCAACAAATTGTATACATACATACATACATTGTATCAAATTCATTTTCATTATGTCAAAATAATTTCCTTAAAATTTTAAGAAAATTACTTTCATACATCGTATCAAAGTCATTTTCATAAAATTTTTAGCTAAGCCACTTCTATTCTACAGGTGCAAAATGTCAAAAACTTGTGAAAAATGTAGAGAAATTAGGGGTATTTTTTACAGAATGAGACTGAGATCAGACTGTGAACGTTTTTATAATTAGGTATGAGAATTGCGCTTCTGCTGAAAAACAGTAGTGCTAGCGCACGACGAAGAAGAAGCATCACCATTCTAATTTTAGTCGGAGGTTCAAATCGCTCTCTTATGCACTAAAATCGCTATCTGTACGTTCACCGACCGGTGAAACAAGAGGCCCTATTGTCAAGTCTACTGTCTACAGATACGGAAAAACCCACATTCAAATCTACACCTCAGTCATTCGAAACTCAACCTTGCGCCTTTACAATTAAAGTCCTCCCAACCGAAAAACTAAAATAGTCGTCAAGTATCGCGATGCAAAGTTACTAAGCACACATAAGACGTCTACAATAGACTTTATGTCTTAGATTTAAGGTGCAATTTAACTGTAAATGTAACATAGTTTTAGCCAGACACGATGGTTAAGCACTCAATGTACCCTTTATCTTAGATTAAAAATGGGGGGATCCCCCCTTTCCCTAGTCAGGTAGGTAGGTGTTGATATTTATCGAAAATCGACGCTTCTCTTTAACAATGGTGTCGGAAGGTATTCTTTTAGCTTTTGCACTTAAATCAAAGGAGACTATAGGTACTGTTTTGTTTTTGAAAGGAAAAATTTTCAAAAACGAAAGGGAAACCTATAGTTATTGGGAAGACGTGAATCGCAATCAATGAATGCAAATACTGTATACTATGTCGTAAGGACATCGACGTACAGCCTGTTACAATAGATTCAGAACCTACATGAAATTGGGGGCATACCCTTCGTTGAATTTATTCGTCGGTTATTAAAAAAAACCGGTCAAGTGCGAGTCAGACGAGGGTTCCGTACAAAGTAGGTATGTAACTACAAATTTACGGTTTTCGGAATTTTTTCCTTTACTTGTGCTACATGACCTTGCTTCTTGCCAAATTTCATGATTCTAAGTCAACGGGAAGTACCCTATACATTTTGATTCCCTTCACAGTGTCGAAATATACGTTTTTTGTTCGGCATAAACGGCCATATCTTTTTTTACGTTAACTTAGAAGTTTGATTTTTCTCAGCTTCCGGGAACCGCAGATTTGAATTCGATACCTCCATGCGTTCCAAAGATAAAGGGTTTTGACAGACATACGGACGGACGGACAACAAAGTGATCCTATAAGGGTTCCGTTTTTCCTTTTGAGGTACGGAACCCTAAAAATTGAGTTTTCTGATCCAATTGTATACATTTTCGTCTGATTATGTTGGAACAGACCATATACGTACACATGGACGCGACCAGCTGAGCATACCTTAGCGAAAAGGTCAAAGTTCTTTATCACGGTACCTACTTTCATCATGTGTCGACCTGCAGTTGGCTATCTTTTTTAATCTGAACACTAATAATATTCTAGTTATCGGTAAGTGATTATTAAAGGTTTAAAAATACTTATGACACAATCATAATAATATTATTATTTATTTCAACCAAATTTTTTCAAACATGCTGACTGTAATTTCTACTTTGTTACGTAGTGGAGCGACTTCACGGGTCGATATTACGTTGTGTTTTGCCAAAAGCCGAATTTCAGTCGGGTGTAATTGCGTACATAATAGTCCTTTTACAGTTATTTTTATCTCTGACTAGCGGCCCGTCCCGGCTTCGCACGGATGGGAAAAAAAAGAAAAAAAAGCCTATATTAATCAGTGATAATGTAGCATTCAAATTATGTAAGAATTTTTAAAATCGGTCCAGTACTTTTTGAGCCAATTCGTTACAAACATATATACAAATCTTTCCTCTTTATAATATTAATTAATTAATATTAATAAGTATAGATAGTATAGATTTAACTTCACTGGCCAAATCACAGTGATCTTTATTCACGTTTTAATAAGGTTGCTGTTAGATTGCTTTGCTGCAGTAAGAGTAAAAATAACTGAAAGGACTGTACTGTACAGCAGGCTGCACATACATCAGTGGTGACAAAACTAGTATAAGCTGACCTCTTATTCTATTGGAACTTCGTACTACGATGGGCCAGCTCAAACTCGAAATATTACCTCTGACGTCCGGGCTCTTGTGCTTCGTAGATGCTATCCAGGATACACGTTGACTTTATAAAAGAGACGAAAAATTCTTACTTTAGTATATTACTGAATAAATCAACTAACGTCCTTCACAATAAAACCATGGATCATTAATTACATCTGCTGTGGAGAAAAGTTATAAGATTCAGTAATACTAGAATAAATAAAAAGTATTTAATCGGTTGTACAGTCAACAGCAAAAGTAGATGATGAAAATCAGAAATTCAATACTAATGAATGGAGTTCGCGTTAGAACTGTGTGGCGTCGAAGTGTCGTTATGTGATTGTAAATTATACCAAACATTTACTACTTCGACGCCACACAGTTCTGACGCGAACTCCGTTCATTAATTAGTATTGAATTTCTGATTTTCATCATCTACTTTTGCTGTTGACTGTACAGTGCTGTTCACTCTATCCTGATATTCCAATAAGGAATGCCTCAGAATCATGGTCTCGTCGTCCTTTGCATTGATTCGTCTTTCAAATTCTTCGAATTTACAATTTATATTTTCAGACAGCGATGAAATGTTTGCTTTGATTTCTCGCTTGTCTGCTCTAAGCATTTGAGTTTCAGAGAGAAGTGATGTTGTGTTTTTTTTTTTTGTTTTTGTATTCCTCGGTTGTGTTGTTGTCTTGACTAACCTCATATCCTTGTCTACGTCTTGGCTTCCGTAAGAAAGGTTGTCGAGCTACGTCTGGCTAGTACCTGAGCGTGGTCCTACCGGTCTCACTGTAATGTGGTATTGTAAGTCCCACATCCAAAATTATCAGTTCTTTTTCGTGTATTTGTCATACAGTACTCTTTTTTCCCTTTTCTCTTTTTTGGCTTTCTCTTTTTTTCTTTTCCTCACTCTGTTCCTATTTTTTCTCTATTTTCTTTTTTCTTTCTCTTTCTCTTCTTTTCTCTTTTTCTTTTTTCTCTTTTTTCCTCTTTTTTCCTGTCTCTTTTTGTTTTCTTTTTCTTTCTTTTTTTTTTCTCTCTCTTATTTTTCTCTTTTCAATGTTTAGGCAACTTATTTCATATTGTGAAGTACAAATTGAGCATTCCATGTAACGAAGATTGTTATCTTTGTTACGCAGCTCGGCGGTCTGTAGGCCATACTTTAAAATCAATCGTGCTGTGTCGTTGGAAATGACGTATTATTGTTGGATCTCCGACACGTCACTGCTTGCTGTAAGGTATGGTAGTCAAAGAAGTTCTGGAGTCACCACTAGAACGTGCAACACGAGGTGATCCGATTACCTGGTGATGGTTGCGGGAATCCACTGAAAGCGGCTCAGGGCCGGTTTGTAATAGCGATGCTCGCTTTTCTTGTCTCTGTCAATTTGTGGACGTCTTACGGCTGAATGATAATGACAATCAGCTGATATAAGTAGGTAGTATGATACGAAACGATAGAAGTCACTTTATCGTTGCGCGGTATCGAAGCGCATCGCGCAACGAACACACGACACAATATAAAAAAAAAAAACAAAAAAAAATTTAACGCGCGACTGTCAATCGTACGCCTTCATTATTTTAAGCTTGCTTGTAATATTATTGAGGTGAATTGTCGTCATTCATTTGTTATCAATAGATAATAAATGTATTTCGATTGATGAGCAATCTAATCACACCAGACTCTGGTTTCCGCGCATATAGTAGATACCTAATGGTGGCATTATACTGCATCCCTTTAGGAATCAGCAATTTTTTTTCTTATACAGGGTCAAATTAAATTACCTAGCAAAACTCCTCAAACGTCATGAACTTTGAGGAGTTTCGCTAGCTAATTTAATTATTATTATTTAGTTTACAAGTTAATATGTATAATAAGTTTTTTTTTTTGGGTCATCAACCGCAGGTAGTATCGTCACTAGAAATATCAGTTTTGTGTAATTTTCACAGAAGTGATGGCTATCGATATCTCAAAATGATAATACAAATTAACAACAGATTTTCTTAGCTCATACTTCAAGTAACAACAACTAAAAGTCGTTGACTCCAAAAAAAAAATCATCATATCATTTTTATTTTCTCGTGTTTGATACCGTCACGTCTGAGGAGTTTCGCTAGCTAATTTAGTTTGACCCGTATTATAGTAGCTGTCAGTAAAATGCAAAATTTCACGCGGACGAAGTCGCGGTTAGGATTGTGCCGGACGGCGCGTACGTGTTCCACGCGCGCCTCAAAGAGATGTCAGCATAAAGGAAGGGGCCCGAACGGGCCGAAGCCGGCCGGGGCAGCGGGATTGTCCGAAAGGGTTACCGCTACCCCGGAACACAAAGGGCTAAGGAAGGAACACGGGTGGGTTTTAGTCAGTAAGAGTCTGACACTCCCTTCTGCTCCACCCAGAGCGGGAGGGGTCATTGGATGATTTCCCATCCACAAAAAAAAAAAGGTCGCGGTTAGGAGCAGGTGCATAATATACAGCGAAAGGAATTTCGTTCCACCCGGATATCCCACCCTCTCGACTTTTTGTTCATTCCTTTCTTTCCTGAGATCAGCTGCCCGAACTTCAGCAGCCCGAACTTCAGCTGCGTTACTTCACCTTGAGTCACAACACTAACATACAAAATCAACTTAGGATGTTCTATAAAGTCAATAGCGAGTGAAGTTCGTACGAAGTTATTGACCGAACGACTCTGCTTGCGCTAACTAATGCTGTTTGCTTTCCTCTCGTTTTCAGTTGTTTGTAGGGAAAAGGTACGGATAAGTGCTTAATTTCGTTTGAGTATTTAGTTAGTGTGGTCAGGGAAATTAATGGACACCCTACGTCAACAGCCGTGTTATAGCCATTTATTTAGGTACTTACTAGCTTCTGCCGCGGCCTCGCCCGCATGGATGTCGGGAATTATCCCATAGGAACGTGCTACCGGAACAAACATCCAGGTAGTATAAAACCCTCTAAGTTCATATATAATCCTATTGAAAGAAAAGAAAGAAAGAAAAATGCGTTTATTGGCATTACAGCAAAACCATAAAAAACTATAAAAACAGAAAACAAAGATAATAATGCAATGCTGTAATGATTGCACCTACCACTGTTTGTCTCTGCATCACCCAAAGGTTGACTGGTAGAAAATGCCTATGGCATTAAGTCCACCTCTGTACATGTATGTGTAATAAATAAATTAAATAAATAAATAAATAATGCCATAAGGGCCTCAGCTCAGCATAATGTCAGATGATAACACAAGATGTGCCACCTGATGCTGATTTTCAGCTGCAACCCACGACATTATTATTGTTATTATATTGATTGGTATCTCATTGAAATAGTCATTTAATATATGACTAAATGAACTTACAGGGTTGTATTGATCATTTTAATGATTATAATTCTGTAAATACATACTTTTTACGGTCGCGAATTATATTTTGTTCAACATACCTTGACACTGACCTGCAAATTGCAAAAACGTAAACAAAAAAATAATTTTGCGCCCTACCTGGCGTTTCCCACTTAAAAAACACAGACAAAATATGAGCAGTTGGTAAAAAAGGCGAACATCGTTAAAATTATGATAATTTTTTAGAAGATCAACTTAATATTCCCCGTTTATTATATATGCCTTTTCTGCGTCTTTCTTAAACCTAAGTGTGTACAATAATAACAGATTGTTATTATTCTAGGGGTGATTGCATAACAATGGCATACTATCAATAGCAATGGCTTTTATTTGACAGTTCAACAACATTCACTGTGTTATATTTACGTTGTTGAGCTGACATATTTTTCGACCATTTAAAGCAATGTATTAATTACTCGGTTAGTCCCGCTATGGTATGGTCCCGGTATGGCACCCTCTTAAAATACCTATCAAAAAGTCCCGCTATGGTACCCTTCAGTTTTTGGTACTGTTGTAAAGAAAAGTTATACAATGCGTTAAGAAAAAAATAGTATTAATAAAAAATATCTTTTCTTAACTATTATAGTTAAGCAAGATAATATTTATTAATACTATTTTTTAAACAAATCACGCTCGGTAATTGTCGTTTCACTTCAGGTAGTTACCTGACCAACCGGTTTTTTCGTAAAACAATAGAGACGAGCCCTTCCTCGAATTCGTATCTAGCTCTTCCCTTTTGTTTTTATGAAAATAGAGAGAGACAGTATTATTCCGGGTTTAGTTTGCTATTTGCAGCTGTACTTTTGCGATATGAGTAATTAGGATAGCTTGTTAGTTTATCTATTGCAATGTCTGGGTCAAGTAGTTCACGTGGTGTAAATTTAATAATTATTGACAGTCGACGCGGTGGAAAAACTTTATTACGTGCCGGACATAAATACACACATCAAAAGTGTCTAGGGATCAAGCATTTTTATGCGGATTTCTTGAGATTGAGATGTGGCTTTGTAATAAATTTATGATTTTATAAATTTATATGGATCCTTTTTGGTGCATTTCATAATTTGAATCAGGAACTGTGAATAAAATTCGAGTAAAAGATGAAAATCAGCTGTCAATATTTTCCCTATAAAAACATACAACGCATTGAAGACATTATTAGTGCTACTGTTTCCCTACTACTGATTAAAACCAACGTTATTATGGAGCGGCGACGTCATTTAAACAGGGAAGAAATGCTCAGAGCCGTGGGAATGATAGAAGCTGGTTCCCGGCAACGTACTGTGGCTTTAGCTCTGAATACAAGTCAGAGTGTTATCAGTCGACTTTGGACACGTTACCGAAGCACTGGTACCGTGGCTGAGCGCCATGGAGGACGGTATCGCTGCACCACACGGAGACAAGACCGATACATTCAAATCTTAACTCGAAGAGCTTCAACAATAACCGCCATGATGTTAGCCGTGAGGCTTCATCACTCTTCAGGGAACTTAATTAGCGACCAAACAGTCAGAAACCGCTTGCATGAAGTGAACCTTCATTCCCGAAGACCGCTACGGGTACCACCTATAGCAATGCACAATCGTAGGATTCGATATCAATGGGCTCTTGAACACAGAAATTGGGCAGAAGAACAATGGCGTTTCGTGTGCTTTTCTGATGAGTCTCGTTTTGGTATGAGACCGGATACAAGACGTATACGACACTGGAGAACCCCTGGACGCCAACAGCGATTAAAATCCTGCCAGGAAGTCCATCCTTATAGTGGTGGAACCATCATGGTATGGGCGGGTATTTGGATCGGCGGAAGAACTGAGTTGATTTGGATCAGAGGCAACCTCAACGCTCAAATTTATGCTGAGACGATTGTATCAGACGTCATCGTTCCTCTACAAGTGCAAATCGGTCCCTTATTTCAGTTAATGCATGATAACGCACGACCGCACACCGCAAGAGTTGTAAGACAGACTCTCGCCGCAGCTAACATCAATGTCCTGCCCTGGCCTGCTCAGTCGCCAGACTTGAACCCGATTGAGCATGCATGGGATATGCTACAGAGAAGAGCTCTGCCGAATATGGAGGGTATCCAGTCGCAAGAAGACCTTTTTTTGTTGTTGCAACGAACATGGGCGGCCATTCCACAGCGTGATTTGGATGAACTCATTTTGAGTATGCCAAACCGATGTTCTTGTGTTGTTAGTGTTCGCGGTAGAAACACGGATTATTAATTGTTTAAGTTACCCAATAAAATTTTAGAGAAAACTGTTATTTCAGTCTTTTTTTCGAACTTTTGTGTTAGTGGTTCAAATGTCAAAAATCCCTTTATTAGGAAAATGGCAAATTTCTTTATTAATGCAAAGGTGACTTGGTTTATCGTTACTGTGACAAACGAAAACACTTTATTTGATGAATCCTTAAAGAAAATTTTAATTAATATCAATCAGGAGAAAAGTTATTGCAAAAATATATGTTGATCCCTAGACACTTTTGATGTGTGTATATTAAACGCAGAGAAAATAAAAATTCAAGTACTTGGCATTGTGTAAATAGGAGAAATAGTATTAAATGTAGTGGATATATAACTATTGAGAATACCAATAATACAATAATTAAAGATTATAAACACAGTGATCAGTGCGTGCCACATTTTGAAGACAATGAAGTTCAAATGGCTATAAGTGAGTGCAAAAAAGAAGTAAATTCAAATTACGGATCAGTACAGAAAATTTTCGAAAAACACATGGGTAACTTAAAAGACAAAGGGTTACACCTTACAGGAAATGTTCCTGACTATAAAAAATTAAAAACAGTATTATACAGACACCGAAATAAGTCGTTGAACGTACCAAAAACACAATTTAAGAATGTGGAAGAAATTATAATACCAGAAGAATTTAATAAGTATGTATTGGCTGATTATTGTAATGAAGACTGTAATCGAATAATTATATTTTCCTCGACAGAAGTAAAGGAACATATAAAATGTGTAACGCATTACTTTGGTGATGGCACTTTCGACGGCTGCCCAAACCCATTCGAACAAGTTTATGTCATTCATGGAGACATGGGAAGCACTGAGTTATCCACGAATGTAGCACCATTATTTTATATTCTGTTAAAAAACAAAGAAGGGAAAACTTATGAAAAAGTTTTCGAATTGATTAAACAAACTTTGCCTGAATGGCGTCCATCGAAATTTACCTTCGATTATGAAATAGGAGTAATAAATGCAGCAGCGAAGATTTTTCCTGATATCAAAATAAATGGATGTAACGTACATTTTCAAAAGAACGTTATCAAAAAAGCGAAATCTTTAAATCTCATGGAACACGAAGAGTCCTCGAACCATGTTAAGCAATGCATAGGCTTGGCGTTTTTGCCAAAACAAGATATTGAAGACGGCTGGCTGCATATAATGGAAAATAGGTATAATATCTTGGTTACTTTCCAAAATGATGTTTGAGTACTTAACTCTAATTATATGGCAAAAAAGTAAAGAACAACAATATCAGTAAGGACCTGTTAATTTCATTGCTTTACAAGTACGAACGTTTAATAAGTATTTTTTTCAGTTTCGACGATGAAGCTATGACCAAATTCAATGACTATTTTGTCACTCAGTGGCTTGAATATCCAGACCTCATTTGGTGTTGCCATAATGAACGCCATAGAACAACTAACTTGGCGGAATCATGGAATGGCAGATTCAACAAAATTATTGGAAAAAATCCCAGTTTATTATTGTTTCTGCAAACAATTGGCAACGACACATGTCACTTTGATATAAAACAAGCCAAGTAAGTTGTATTTTTTAGACAATATTTTTAAGCAGATATAATATTTTTAAAAGCATATATATATTTTTTTACATAATACGAGTACATAGAAGAATTTGAAAATGGATTTGATTTTATTTATTTTGGTAGATATTATTGGTTGTCGCCTTCTATTACAGACGGTTACTGAAAAAAATATAGCTTAACTTAAATAACTGATGATTTTTGTTATAGCTTTCGACTAAAAAGATCACCTATAAATTCAAGAAAAAGAACAAGTATAGAAATCGACCGCCAGATTCAAAAGCTAACAAAAAGTTACGAAAATAAAGCTATCTCCATTGGTGATTTTCTGATTAACATATCAAAGTCAATATTTCGATCAGAACATTTAAAAAAATAGTTTATTTTAATTTTGTTTTTAGCCTATTAAAATGTTTAATACTTTTTCTCGATGTTGATTATTTTTTGTAGTTTATGTTTACAATTTGCGCCTTTTTCTCCATGTTGATTATTTGTAATTAATATATTTGTCTAGTTGGTTGTTGATTATTTTTGTAGTTTATATAAATTTACAATTACTGCCTTTTCTCAATGTTGATTATTTGTAACTAATATTTATGTCTGGATGTTGTTTTTATTTGTAGTTTATAATATTTACAGTAATACTTTTCTGAGATGTGGATTTTTTATATTTTTTTTATTGTTGATTATTGGTAATTAATATTGTTGATTATTTTAAAAATTACATTGCAATTAATATTTCGTTTTACTGTTTGATATTTTTTTATAAATATTTTGAATTAATAAAAGACTGATTTAATATCGCAAACAGACGTTTTATTGATACACTCCTAAAAGTATTTATTTATAGATACACTTTTCTTTTCAGTTGTACCTTCTATTGTCTAACGTAGATCTAAAAGATGGGTACCATAGCGGGACTTTTTGATAGGTATTTTAAGAGGGTGCCATACCGGGACCATACCATAGCGGGACTAACCGTAATTACTAGCGGCCCTTACCGGCTTCGCACGGGTGAAAAAAAAATAGCATTCAAATGGTGAAAAAAATTTTAAAATCAGTCCAGTACTTTTTGAGCCAATTCGTTACAAACATACATACAAATCTTTCCTCTTTATAATAATACTAGCTTTTACCCGCGACTTCGTCCGCGTGGGATTCGTACTTTCCTCAAATAAATTTAACACCCTCTCCACCTCCCCTTGAAAGGTAGTTATTTCGGAATTATTGATTACGATCTATAGACTTTATTTAAAGAAATAAGTATTCGGGTCAATATTTTAGTTAAACTACCTAAGATGTTTCAAATAAATTATCCTCCCTTTTCATCACGACAGGGCTTGTTTTTATTAAAAAAGCATTTGGTACGTTTCCATTTTTATGACATAAAGATTATCTAAACCCATTTTCGTGTTAATGAAAGTTGGAGTTTCTACTCCTTAAACTTTATTACCCTTTTCCAACCCGGTAGGAGTCGAATAAGTAAAACCATAAATCTCATACTTTTTTATTTTAATTAAGTAAGTAGTAAAACCCTAAAAGTGACAATCTTTATTATTTACTGAGGCAAATGTTGAAAATTTTCAAGTTTCTTAACCAAAGGAATAAGACCGCCTTTTCACCTTCACAATTTTTATCCCCATAGGGGTGAAATATTGAAAACACGTTTGGGACGTTTCCATATGACTTGACTCAAAGATTATTTATACCAATTTCCCATTGCATCAAGCCACGCAATAAAACACTCCTCTATGAAATGGACTACCCCCGTTCACCCCGTTAGGGTTAGATTTTCGAAAAACCCAGTTACACTTTATTATTTATTTTGGTCTTAAGTATACATACTGAGTTTCGAGTTTATATTATTGGACCGCGCGATAAAATTCTTCCATACAAACTGACACCCTCAATCTCCCTTTAGAGCAGAAAAACATAAAATGACAAACTATAATTTACTTAGATAAGTATTTGTGCCAAGTTTTAAGCTTAAATTTATTCATACCATTTTTTTGGAGTTAATCAATCTACGCGCTATAATACCGCCCTTAAAAATCGAATTACAACTTATAACCCGTCAGGGGTCTACTTTCGAAAGGCACATGTCTTATTACTTACTTAGGCAAATATTCCTTCCAAGTTTCGAGTTTATTAACCAAATGAATAAGATTTTTCATATAAAGTTTTTCCCCACTTTTCACCCCCGCACAGGAGGAATTTTGAAAAAAACGTTTGGGATGTGTTCATAACTTGACTCAAAGATTATGTCCATCAGATTTCGAGTTAATCAAGCCACACAGTAAAATGGAAAATTAACTACCCCTTTTCACCCCGTCAGGGGTAGATTTTCGCAAAACCCTGATACTTGTTATTCTTTACTTTTGGTCTCAAGTATAAATACTGAGTTTCGACTTAATCGGACCGCACGTTAAAATTTTTCCATACAAATGTTGACACCCCCAATCACCCTTTAGGGGGTAGTTTAGAAAAGCAAAAAATGCCAAACTTCATAATTTACTTAGATAAGTATTCAAGTCAAGTTTCAAGTTTATTAACCAAATGAATAAGATTTTTCATATAAGCTGTATCCCCACTTTTCACCCCCACAGGAGTGGAATTTTGAAAAATCATTTGGATTGTGTTCATTACTTGACTCACAGATTATTTATACCAATTTTCGAGTTAATTAAGAAAGGCAGTAAAATCCTGCCCTGTAAAATAAACTACCCCTTTTCTCCCCGTTAGGGGTAGATTTTCGAAAAACCCTGATACACGTAATTCTTTATTTTTGGAAATTAGTATAAATACTGAGGTTTGAGTTAATCAAACCGCGCGTTAAAATTCTTCCATACAAATTTTGACACCCCCCAATCCCCTGTTAGGGGGTAGTTTAGAAAAACGAAAAATGTCAATCCTTATAATTTACTTAGATAAGTATTCCTGCCAAGTTTCAAGTTTATTAACCCAAGGAATAAAATTTTTCACACAAACTTTCATCCCCTATTTAACTCCCTTAGGGGTTGAATTTCGAAAATTCCTTCCTCATTCCTCGTCTACATTATAAAGGAAACCTCCGTGCAAAATTTCAGCTTTCTAGGTTCAAGGGTTTCGGCTGGGCGTTGATGAGTCAATCAGTCAGTCAGTCAGGACTTCTCTTTTTATATATATATAGATATAATATAATAGTACCTATATATAGTATATATAGTATAGATTAACAATATCGTTCAAAATGGTTCAGATTGTGACTGATAGTTTGTTATGCAATTAGGGTGCGGTTTTTACCTTATTAGAATGTGACGCCTCTCAACATAATGTTCCGGTGCGGGCTTACGAGGGCGCGAAGTGGGGACGCGCTGGGGTGAGACTTTCAATTACGCTCAGATGCTTAAGGTCATTGATGGCTACACGCACCTGTAAAACATTTAATCCGTTTCATGTAGCCAGCATCTCGTCCTAGGCGTAGTGGTGACCCAGTGGTGACTGCCCCGACTCACAGTCGTGGGTTCGAAACCAGGCAGGCGCTTTGTTTTGTGTAAATAATTTCAACACCATTGCTCTCAAAATGGTGAAGGAAAACATCGTGAGGAAACGGCGTGTTCTAGAGCCAAAAATTCGAAGACATGTCGACACCTGCAATTTAAAACATTGTAACTCTTTTATCACTATTTTTCAAGATAGCGATTTAAAAACATTCAACATATTCTCACTTTGTTCCTATAAAGTCCTAGCGTCTTCCAATTTTGTAAATATAAGTAAAAATGGATTATCTACTTTGCTGTATGACTAATATGTTGTTTACTTATGTATTTTAGATGTTTTTCTGACCTGCAATGATTTTTCATTAATAAGTGAGTTACAATGTTTTAAATTGCAGGTGTCGATATGAAATTTTTGACTTCGTTACTATTTTATTACTTAATTGTATAGATTTTAATTATTGAATGGCTTTCACCTTACTTAAGTAAAAGTGGGTAACACATGCATTGCCATAATAAAAGAGACGAAAATGATAAAAAATTTTAATTTAAAAAATGATACATAGGTAAGTAATTTATAATCTCCACTAGAAATATATTAATGACATTTTCTTTCTCATGTTCTTAAAAAGATACGTAAGTTGATGTTTCTATTTTACCGTAACTGGTTGTATAAGTTATAATAATATGTTAAGACCTTGGACCAATCAAATCGCTGTTTGGATACCACTTCATAATAGCCGTATAGGAACACCAGTAACACCAGTAACACCAGTATAAGTAAAAAGTTTTTAATGGCTTGCATAACATTGTCCAGCTTATTCTGTTGGTCCAATAAGGAATGTCTCAGAGTCATAGTCTCATCATTCCTCGAATTGAACCGAGTTTCAAGTCTATCAAATTTTCTACTCATAGTTTCAGACAACGACGAAACTTTTCCTTCGATAATCCAATTCTGCTGTTTGATATCTCGCATTCCTTCCGTAAGAATTCGAAATTCGGAGGCAAGTGACGTTTCTGCGTCCAAATTTTTCGGTGGTGATGTAGTGGCCATTTTGATCTTGTTGCGCTGGGCCGTTTGAAGTTGTTATACTGATTCACTAAACGTTTATTAATATCACTTACAAACGTTTTTTTGTTGGATCTCCGACTGTTCTGTTTACTGCTGGTATGGTTGGCAAAAAGCTTCTGGAGAGGCGACCGCGTACTGGAATGCGTCGAGGTGAACCGCTGTCTTGGGGAATCCTTTCGCCGCGAGAAGCACAGGATCGATCCTAGTGAGAATCCTTGAGGATATTCTTTGTCCACCAGCGGAAGTCTTTCGGCTGATGAATGATGATGACTGTAGTCAGCTGACGTAAATAGTACGATATGATACGGTGAAAGTCACTATATGCGGAACGCGCGCTTCGGGATCCAAGCACACTGCGGAGCGAATGAAATACGACTGTGTTTATTTTAAATTTCTTTATGATTTCATTAAGTTTATTTGCAAACATTCATTTGCTTATCAGAAGATAATACGAATTAGGATTGATAAGTAATCATACTTTATGTGACTTTAATACTAAACCAATTTTTAAAAAAAGGAGGAGGTTCTCAAGTCGACTGTATGTAGAATAGGTATTCACTTACTAAAACCCTTGTATCTTTATTAGACATTCTAGGCAGTTTGTTTCGAATTATAACGGATTGCTATCGTCACTTGAAACTTAGATGAAATGATTCTTTGACTGACATCCATGACGTCTATTGGGGGCGTATATTGGGGGCGGCCACCATCTTTGATTTCAATTTCGGGCCAAAAACTATGAACATGACACTCAAAGACGTTTGAATTGAAATGTCGACCTTTAACGAATCGTTCTGATAATAATGACATCCCAAATAAAACTTAATTGGGTATTTTTCCCGACAAGAAACTACCATACAACTCCACAAACTATCCGAGCCCAAATGTGTTTAAAGACCAACAACTATCTCAGATCAAATATTATAGGTAGACACAAAGTTACAACAGTAAATAAAGACATGTGTAATTCATACTCGGAGCCCTTACAATTAAGCTGGCTTTACGAGCACCAAACAATGGCAGAGAACAATAAATTCTGGTCCTTTGTATCGTAAAATTATATCAATAGAGGGTAAGGACCATAATGACGCCGGAATGGGAAGGTAGCTTGAGAATGTGTGGGAATGCAGAAGGGTCAGATGATGATAAAAAGAGAACTTGCGTTGATCTTTAATAGGTTTTGATCTATGGAAAAGAAAACAAGACGAACATTAGGTACCTAGTACCAGATTATTGGCTAGAGAAAGTCATGAATGACACAAAAACGTAATTTCAAAAGCGTATGCCTTAAAGGCACGCGCGTATGGTATGGTTATTTTTAACGTAGCTTGCATTATGGTTAACTTTCTAGGGTTAAAACAGAACTTACGATAATCTTTAAAGAATGAAAAAAAACAAGACGGTTTAGAAAAGAACCAACATTAGGTACCAGATTATTAGCTATAGAGAGAGTCATGAATGATACAAAAACGACATTTTAAAATGTTTATCATTAACGTACCTTGCATTATGTTTAGGTATCTTTCTAGGGCTAAAATAAAACAAGACGGTTTAGAAAAGATCCTTTGGTACCTTATACCAGATTATTGGCTAGAGAGAGTCATGAATAGGAGATCATTAATATCAAAAATGTCGATAACATAACTCAATATTATAACACAATAACTTAAAAAAATGATGAAGATTAAGATTTTTGGCATTAATTTTATACCTAAACTAGCTGACCCGCAAACGTTTAGCAAAAAAAAAAAATAGATGTTGGCCGATTCTCAGACCTACTGAACATGCATATAAGATTTCATAAAAATCGGTGAAGCCGTTTTGGAGGAGTATGGTAACTAACACTGTGATACGAGAATTTATATGTTAGATTTTGATTGGACGAAATAGATGAGTATAAATCTGAGCAGACAATATGAGAAGCACAAGAATAAACTTTAAAAATACACACACATAAAACGTTCATTTTTTGGGCAGAAACTACAGAACGCTACCTGCTCCGATCCACAAATACTCCTTTCCCTTCGTTTAGGTTCATATATTTATGTGGTCATACACGGACCTGCAGAGTAATTGCGTAACACATTATCAGTAGCAATCGGTTTCATTTTGACAGTTCAACAACATTCATTGCGTTATTTACGTTGTTGAGTAGACACTTTTCGAACGTGTAAGGAGCAATGGATTAGCAATAAGCTTCAAAATGATTCAAATTGAGAGTAATAGTGTGTTACGCAATTAGGGTGCTGACCTTTCTGAAGAATATTGCCAGTAAAGTCGGTAAATGACCTTCTAGCATAGCTGGGTACCGTTAATCAAATAGTTAACTGCGTTAATCGTTAATCCGCTACAAAAAAAGTTAGCTTTGTTAAACGTTAAAGCGTTATATTTTGGAAGAATTAACGCAAGTTAACGTTAATCGTTAATCCGTTAATATGTTTAAAATTGCGTTTTTATATCGTTGCGTTAGTGAACTTATAAAACCTGGTTTAGGTTCTGGAAGTTAACAGGAGAGGAACAAAACAAAATACTACAAGTATTTTGTTTTGTTCCTATCCTGTTAATTCAAACGTGTAATTTTATCGTCGGGCATAAGGTGCATATTCCCCTTTATGAACATACATCTTGAAACTCTCGTCTGAAAGCGAGGCTCGTTTTGGTGTTAACATGTCGTTACCCGTGGAAAACAGACGTTCAACTGCAGCGCTTGAGAGTATAGCAGTATTGTATTTAATGAATAGATTTATGAATATCTGTTCCCCGAGGAATGCAGCATCGTTGAACGAGTCTTTTGATTTCATGTCCAGTGCGGTAAATAATAAGTAGGCATTGGATTAACGATTAACGGACTTCTGCATATTAACGGAAGTTAACGTGTTCGTTAACATTTTTGAAAGTTAACTTAAAAGTTAATCCGTTGATCAAAATTTTAACTTCGTTAATTAACGATTAACGGATTAACGAGTGAATGCCCAGCTATGCCTTCTAGGACGTATTTAAAACATAAGAGGAGGCTGTGGCGAAGGCCGTGGCGTTGTATGGATACATAACATAATCATACTCGTACATAATCAGCCTATAATGTTCCCACTGCTGGGACACAGGCCTCCTCTCGGTGAGAGGGAGTGGGCCGTAATCCACCACGCAGGCCCAGTGCGGGTTGGTAGATGTCACATGTCTTCGAATTTTTGGTTCTAGGACATGCCGGTTTCCTCACGATGTTTTCCTCGTCGTAGGGATGTTTGCGGATAATAATATTAATGATTTTGCCGCCATTATTAGGAATAGATATGCATCCCTGATGACGCGTGTTTGTGGCAGCACCAACGGTCTTTTCAGTGTGTTCGCAGATTGGTGGAATCCCCGGTCTTGCGGAAGTAAATGCAGTGTCTTTAACACTAAGTTAAGTAAAATTGTTACTAACCCTATGGACTCCTGTCTGAAATAAAAGTTTTTCTATTGTATTCTATTCTTTATGGACACTCATTTAAAAGAATAATCCTCAATCTGTAACAACTACAAAAACAAATAACTAAAGATTTCCATTTGATCCAGGGATCTGACAAACTAAATAGGACAAAAACCTTTTTCCTGGAAATCAAATAAATACCCCTCATAACGACTTAAGCCTCCAAAAAATATACCTCTGGAACATAAGGCTGATCCAAACTAAAAAACGTATGAAGTCGGATACAGTGGGCCAAAAAGATGGTATTGTGCTTTTAGTTTCAAATTCGTTTGCGCGGGAATTCTGAAAAACTCTATATCTAGAGTTTGTGGTAATGCCTTGTGTTCCTAGTTTAAAGTGACGTCATTACTCATAACGGGTAGGGCCAATCTGAGTGAAAGACCGATGGTTTGCACTCATGATTCCGCTCCAGTGTGAGGGGTTCGTGGTAAGGTGATTGCGCAGTGGTTACCGCGAAATTCAAGTTTTCTTACGTTTTTTGCAATTAGCAGGTCCGTTTCAGGTTGTATGTTGATCAAAATTTGTTTCGCGACTATAACAGGTACGTATCTAAAGAATTATAATCATTACAATCATTAATACATCTTCCTAACTTAGATTTGTACCACAAGAAGAAATCTCTTATGGAAAAGTGCTTGTGGTACAAATCCCACTTAGGAAGATGTATTAATGATTCTAATGAATATAATTCATTAGATACGTACCTGTTATAGTCGCGAATCAAATTTTGATCAAGATACAACCTGATACTGACCTGCAAATTGCGAAAAATGTAATAAAATTTGAATTTTGCGGTCTACCACTACCCATTCACCTTAAGTAATAACAGCCGCACGGGTCGATCGATCAAGTTAAGCTACGCTCGCCGCGGTCGGTCTGAGGATTGGTGACCATCTTTACATACCAGGACACCCTCCGTGTCTCGGAAAGACGTTGGTCCTAACTGTCATTTTTGGACCTTTGACAGTCGTTACGGGTAGTCAGAAGCCCGATAACCAGGCTTACCAAGGGGTATCGTATTACTCATTAACTGGGTTGTGGAGGTCAGATAGGCAGTCGATCTATGTAAAATACTGGTATTCGGCTGCATCCGATTAGACTGGAAGTGGAAGCCAATGGGCAAAGGCTACACAAATAATGACGATTCTCCTCCAGTGTAGCAAGTGAAATTGTTCTTAAAATGCCATCTCTGACTTGAGAAAATAACGTTGCTACAGTGATTGAAGTTGCAAGCGCAAAATTCGGCTTTAAATTTCCACCCATTTGTCCCTAGCCTTAGCGATATTTTGATTTGCTTATAGAAAAATGTTGTCGAGACTCCACCACCACTTTCTTGGCCGACCCGTACCCAATCAAAGAAAACAATCCAAAGGAGAGATTTTATTCTGTTCATAGTTCATACATATTTCACCTGGCGTAGTATTCGCGGTAATCACTTTGGAATCGAGCCAATCGTACGAAAAATTGCAATTGGTCTCCGTGTCGCCGTGTCGGTTTCATTATAACATTGTCTTATACGTTTTTTAATGGTTTTTCGTCTTTTTTCTCACGTTGAATTTTCGTGCTGAGTTTGTAAAATGTTTTTGAACAGTTCGTTTTATGTGGTATGAAAACACGATTATCGCACAGAAATTGAACTATTATTATTTCTTATGCGTTGGAAGACCGCGTACTGGAAGAATTAGCGTTGGAAGGCCGCAGGAATCCGCTCGATGCGAGAAGCACAAAGCCGATCGAACCGGCGAAGCTTGGTGTAGGCCTATGTCCAGCAGTGAACGTCTTTTGGCTGATGATGATAATTATAATATGATGATGATGTCTACGAATAAGTAATAAGTCAGGAAATGTAACTGCGATAAAAAAATGACCAAACAAATATTAGGCCCAAGTAGGCGGGGCTTAAAAATTGTACCCAGCGCGTCATCAGTCGGACATTTTTCTTGCAAGCGAGCACTTCGGGTACGTTTTCGTTTTTATCATGGTGAACTACAGCTGTGAATCATCATGCCAGCATGTGTTGTGGAGTGGTGCAGGAGCCATACAAGATTAAAATGGCCAGGGATCACTTTTCACTGGTAAATAGTAGCAAAATTATAATTATATTCAAAGATGTTCAAATACGTTATCAAACCGAGGTGGTCAATACTATGCAAAATGAAGTCAGTAAATTTTTTACCAATTTAATTTTTCTTTTCTTCTTGATGAAATATTGAAAAGTAAATCCATAAAATTTAGTTATTTTTATAACATTATTCTATTTTGCTTATTTTGTTTTCTTTTAGTTTCCCTGCCGATCCAATTCGGCAAAATAAGCGGATAGCTTCAGTTAAGCTAGAAATAAAGAGTACGACTGAATGCCTGTGAAAGCCAGCAGAGTATGTTCCGTTCATTTTGACGAAAAATATTTTTATAAATCATTAAAAGCATATACCATGTTACACAAAACTGCGGGGCAATTGCGTAACACATTATCAATCGGAATCGGTTTAACTTTGACAGTTCAACAACATTCATTGCGTTATTTACGTGTTGAGCAGACAAATTATTCGAACTTATGAAGCAATGGATTAGCAATTTGCTTCAAAATTATTCAGATTCCGATTGATAGTGTGTTACGCAATTAGGGTGCTGCTGTACCTACTAGTTTGAAAGATTCTCTTTTAATGTCTTCTAGACAAAAACTTAATAAATTAATCATATTTCGCAGGACATAGAGGCCATTGGATTGTAAAAAGAAACCCAAAAAAAAAAAAATATTATAAAAAAAACATTGTACAATATTCTTTGACTTGGTCCGGTGCACTTAATGCATAACATCGTCCACGTCACTTGACTCAACTGTCATAGCAGACATTGCAGTACGCGCGAGAACCAATCCCGGCTTTCGTTCTGAATTTAAACCAATCACCAAGCATGTCTTTTTGTAACCTTGGAAGTGATTCGTATTTGGAATCATACGTCGTTTTGGTTTGAAGTAGGGCCACTTTTTCTGTGGAATTTGTTCTGAATTAGAGTTCCTGACTTATTACTTATTCGTAGGATGATGTGCATTAAAATCGAATTGTCTTATCATCACACAGAGGACCTGGACAAAGTGACATTCTATCAGCGTTAAGATGATGGAAAAGTAAAAAAGCTGATGTAAATTCTGTGGTGAGTCGTTGTTGATTTACGAAACGCTTCGAAGCGATTGCCACTTGTTTAGGCCTCAGATCACCGATCATTACACCCGTCTGGCAAGAAGTCCATGAAAATCCTAACCACTGTAACATAAATTGTCTTCTTTTTCATCGTGTCGATGATTCCATTAAGAATATATTAGGTAAATCAACTTCGGCCAGGATACAACCAAATCCATACGATAATGATGACACATTTTAATCAGTCGATTACTCGGTCGATATATATACAGCATGCGGGGACTTCCCGCAGGCGAGGTAATGACTAATGAAAGTTGTGAGTCCATAACGCGGTTGGTACTCCGTCTGCGGGGATCCCCGTAGAAGGCGCAACGATCAATGCAATTCATCGGTCAGTGAAAAGCGTGCCCAGTGAAAATTACCCTTCAAAGTAACTGCCAATCGTACGGTGTTCTCCGTATACCGGAATCGTTCCCTATCGATTAATGAAAACGGTTCCCTGCATGCGGGCCCTATGGTATACGTAACAGAAATCTTCCACACCCCGCATACGAGTCCTATTTTATAGACCTATAAAAATTATTCATAAAGCCGAATCAATTAGATAATTATTATATACTCTATGGTTGCAGGAGATAAAAAAGGTCCACTAGATTAGTAATCTACAGATCTGGAAAGATCTATGGTCGTACAATGATTTGCGATGTGATCAAAATTAAATGTCGTCTGTATGTAAACAACTTAGAAGTTTGAAACATTTCCAGGCTGCAATATCAAATAAAGAAAAAGAAAGAAAGAAAATACGCTTATTTGCGGCAAACATATCGCAAAAAAGAATACAAAAGGCAAAAAGAACAAGATGGATGAAAACATGAGTCACATCCACGCAAAATGGCCATCGCTCAGTATAATGCTATGACTCTATGTGAGACAGAGCCTCAGCGCTGGTTTCAATTACGGAGGTCTGTAAACATTTAAAATGGAAACTAGAGCGAAAAGTTTCGGAGTAAAATAATAATAAACAGTGTAAAAAAACCAAATGTATTGACATTATCGCGAATACGGCAAACGAAGCAGAAGTGAAAACCAAAAAAGTGGAAAATAAAAGAAAACAAGGTAAACAGTGATTCGTATTTTATATCGGATTTATTGGACCGCCAATTCGCACTTATGTTGTGTTGCCAAACCGAAAAAACACTACAGTTTTCAAGGGAAAAATGTCTAACTAGAATTTTTGGTGTATTTACTGCGTTTTAGTATCATGTTTTTGTTTTTGCTGACTGACTTTTGTTTCGTGTTTTGTAAAACAGTACATGAATTAGGTAGGTCGACGTATTTTTTAGGTCGTAAAGGTTTTGGTATACAAAGCATAATCTTGATATAACTGTGTACCTACATCATTTATTAGATTTGTCAAGTTTCAAGGATGTTTTGTGGTTAAAAAATACCTATACTAAAACAAAGGTGTATTATTATTCTGAAAAGGCGCGAGCATTAATCACCACGCTTGCTCAATAACCCGTATTGTGATTTCAGACTTAAATATCCTACTAATATTATAAATGTGAAAGTTTGTGAACATGTTTGGATGTTTGTTACTCAATCACGCGTAAACCGTTGAACGGTGTTGGATGAAATTTGGCACACAGATAGTTTATAACCAGGATTAACACATAGGGTACTTTTTATCCTGATATTACCACGGGATCGAAACTAACGCGGGTGAAACCGCGGATCGCTGCTAGTTCAGGTGAAGTGAGCTGTGATTCCACCTGAGGCTAGGGAGTGACACTACTGTCAGATCACTTCACCTAAGTTTCACGGTGCGATTTTTACAGAATAGACCAGCAAGTTTCCTCACGATTTAAAATTATTACAAAACCATAAAGTGGGTACCGTAGTCTGTCTCTGCCGTTGGTCCCGGCTGTCATTCGTGGATCTGTAGCGGTATCTACAACGCCACATGCGAACAACGTGTCATACTGACGTCACAAAATCCTGAATGTCGCAAGCAGAGTTTACCGCGCAACTAGCATACATACAACGGCCCGACATCAATCATTGGGCAGTTGCCCGCCGGACACAACACCCGTCTGGTTGGAGGATCCTCCCTTTTCTACGAGAGAGTAAGGGTGAACTTTACACCCTGTTCCTTCATACCTCTATAGATCTTTGACAGTCGTTACGGGTCGTCAGAAGCTCGAAAGTCTAATAACCAGTCTTACCAAGAGGTATCGTATTACCCAGTCACTGGGTTGTGAAGGTTAGATAGGTAGTCGCTCCATGTAAAATACTGGTATTCAGCCGCATCCGATTAGACTGGAAGCTGACCCCAACATAGTTGGGAAAAAGCTAGGCAGATAATGATGATGATGAGTCTCTCTCTGCCTAGCCTTTTCTCAACTTTTTTTTATATTATAAACAGATACCAAGATTCTCACTTCATAAGTCAAAGCAACGGTATCACTTATTTCAGCTCCCTCCCCTTGCGATCATGATACCTGAAGTACTAGTAAAGTACCTCTTAGGGTATCTGAGGGGTTTCCTATGTATAAGGGAAGGTGATATGATATTACGAGATGTTTGACATATAACCTTTGTGGTTGAGATCTTGATTTGATTAAAGACTAGCTTTTGCCCGCGGCTTCGTCCGCGTAGAAGTCGGAAATTATCCTTGAGTGTACCGGGATAAAAAGTATCTTAGCTCCTAGGCCAGGTCATGGTTGACATATAGGGCTGTGTGCCTTTCGTCAAACCCGTTCAGTTGTTAAGACGTGTATAGGTAGTTAGCAAGCAAAGTAACTTGCCCATTTATATTAAGGCTGAGGCCAAACGAGTGTAATTTTTTGAGCTGTGAGTCGCGTATTTTGAGTAACGCAATTTACGTTCAACTGAAATTCGGTTAGGCTGCTAGACAGACGGACGACTTCAGTCGCATTCTGTAACTTAACTAGTTATCTGACGCTTGCCTCTCTCCCCTCCCTCACCCTGAGCGCAATTCGGTTGAGATAAAGCGCGCGAGTCAGCTGCAGACAACTCATTTTGCGTCGCCGTGTGGTACAAACAGCACTTTAGTATGAAACTGAATGCAGCAGAATTTCTGCGACCGAAATTCTGCGACTCACGACTCACAAAATTACGTCCGTTTAGCCTCACACTAATAGTGTGAATTTAACATAGCATAATGCCTGTAATCTTTGAAGGTATCGGCAGAGGCGTATTCACTAGTTATGTTTTAAGTCCCGTTGATGTTCCCACTGCTGGTACACACTCTGGAACGCCTCCTTATTCTCTTCTTGGGCAGAAGTCACGCTTGCGACCACTGGACCAAAATAATCAATAATACAATTTCTAGGCATATTCATTAATTTCTACTTTTAAATATTTATACTGAAAGCATTCGAAAGAAACTTGCAAAAGACAATAAAAAGTTTAAAAACGTTTTTCTAAACCTGGTAACATTGCACCCACACAGAGTAGATACGCACAGGAAAAAATCAGGTATGAATAAAAGATGAGTCGAAGAGACCTGGGGCGTCTGATAGCACCCGCCCGCCGTCGGGATTCGATACTATTCACCTTAAATGGATTGTTTCTTAAACAAGTTATTTCCGAGATTTTTCCGAAAGGGATTTAAAAAAAAATAGGATTGAATTAACGTCAATAGGATAGACACTAAGGCCCACTGGCACAAAACTGGTACATAACTGCCTCATAGGCCTCGAGTTCGTAAGTGCGACTGTTGAGCGTGGGGTCCTGGGTTCTATTCCCAAGTCGGGCACCGTGTTATTGAGTTCTTCCATTGGAAACTTCTTAGTAACAGCCCGGAGTTTGAAATTCGGCGGTGTGATACCACCGTGCCTCGGTAGCACATTTAGCCGATGCTCCTGCATCTGGTCTCTCTCCGGTCGTGTCGGATTGCCGTCCTGACCCGGGAATCGAACCCAGGAGACGCGCAGCAGTAGCGCTTATGACTTGGAGACCAACGAGGCAGATGTCAATTAAAATGTTTGGAAACAGTTTCCCAGTGAATACACAACTTTAACTGAACAAAATCTTCAAAGTAGACACAAGCAAAAAGTATTAATATCTCTAAAACCACTTAATTTTAAAAATAGAAAAAAACCTCTGCACGTTTTTACTCTAGGCCCTTCAATCTACTCAAAATAACAAGGGCTATTCAAAAACAGCCGAATCGCAAAATCCTTTTAGTGATATTGAAATTTTCAGACGCTTGAAAACTTTTTCATCGTTTCAGAACGGGTAACATGGTGCTCTCGACTCGAGTCGAAAGCTTTAAAAACTTTAGATTATAGTAATAACTTAGTGGGTAGCTTGAAATTTCGGAACGAACTCGCGAGTTTTTGAAGACAATACGAGTTTTGAATTTAGAAATTAAGAAGGATTTGAATTTTACTGGTTTTGCGTTTGAGTATTGGGAAAATGGGAATGTCAATTTTCGAGTTGATTTTTTAAGAGCCTACACTACCTCAAATAAAATTCATTCTTTATCTCGCTCGCACGATACTGCTCGCGGACTGAGTGAGAGCGAGACGGAGTGCGGTGCTAGGCGGCAAGCAGCGCCAATAGTTTAGGTATTTGCTTTTTACGGTGAAAATAATGGTAGTTAAAAAAAAGTAAATAACATAAGACCTGCTTTATAGTTAATTCGGTTAGTATACAAAGTTTCATGATCTAATTTGAAGTATTTTTTTAATACCAGCGGTTTATTGTTCGGTTTGGAGGTAACTTTGGAATTTTTTTCTATCGAGAAAATTTTATGAAATCGTGTTTTCGTCTAACATAAGACCTAACATTAATCCTCAACTTTGCCATATATTTATTTAAAAATTAATGCTGCAGTATTTTCGACATAACGGAGGATCATGCTAAGCCATTTGAGGTAGTATAGGCCCTTAATGCGAGTGTAGCTCTATAGGCTGAGGGATTTATTTGTAAGCGATGATTAAAGTAAAGTGATGTTCAAACGTCAAAAATGACACACAGTCGCTAATAACTACTTAACTTTAAGCTACGTTTATGAATAAAGGGGTTAATGATCAATGATTTACTATTTCTTTCACATACTTACTCTCTTTAACATTTTGCGAAATCAAAGAAGTTTATACTATAGAAATAGGCAAAAAGAAAACTCAAGTGCATCTTAAGAAAAGATACTATGTGGCGTGTTGTTAGTACCGCGATCGCTTTCGACCTGTTTTCTTAGACCTCATATTTTAAAAAATACATTAGATACTTCGCAAAGCTTCCAGGGGTAAGGATATAGAATATTCTTATACTGCACCTGGTCTTTATTTCCATTCCTACGGTTAATGCTCCAGCATCTGACATAGCTAATATTCGTAATAGCTTGAAACCTTACTCACTGCAAAATGCTAAATGTCAGTTACTTTTTAATTATCAAACGGAAATGGAAGGTTTGGAAAAGATAGGTGGAAATTACTTGGTGCACACTACAAAAACGATATGCAATGTAGTATCAAACAATAAAGAAAGAAGAAAAAAGACGTGTACTGTCGGGGACGGGTCATCAGGACTGAAGTTCCTTACGAAATACTCGCACGCACACACACTCATATTATATGTTTCTTGAGGAAAGTTTTGAGTATGACTGTGGATGCAAAATCCGATTCACTAAAAAAAAAAAATTATTTTTCACTTTTATTTTCGTCAGTTTAAAATTCTAGCCGCATATGAAAGAGACAAAGAAAGGGAGAGAGAGAGGCGTGAATTTAATACGCTTTTTTTAATACAGACCCATCTAGTATAAGCTAATAAGTAGCTCCCATAAAATTGTCACCATCTTAGATTTTCATTTCGTCCTCGCTATTGGCACACCCTCGACAACTGTGAAAACGATACCCATGATGAAAAATTTGAAAGTTTTCGCAGCCGCCATCTTGGATTTTAGTACCCTCGAAAACCAGAAAATTGAGAGAGAAAGTCAGTTGCATGGAGGGAGATGTGGAGAGTCAAGTTATGTGCCCTCTAGTCTATACTATAATAAAATAATATATAATATTATAAAGAGGAAAGATTTGTATGTATATTTGTAACGAATTGGCTTAAAAAGTACTGGACCGATTTTAATAATTCCTTCATCTGTTGAATGCTACATTATCACTGATTAATATAAGCTTTTTTGATTGCAAGAAAAAAATAAAATGTTTAAGAAATAAATGTCCACCCGTGCGAAGCCGGGACAGGCCGCTGGTTAGTCTATGAATGGGTCACCGTTCCTTAGATTTCAAGAGAAAATTGACTCTCAATTTCGAGAACTAGATTTTCAGGAGCTGGGTATAAGATATAATATGAAGAGAGCTATTTTTAGAATTTTTTACGTTGGCAAGAAGAGATCTCTAAACTAATAGCACAACAGCACCCCAATTTTGTAACACACGATTAATCACAATCTGAATAATTTCGAAGGATCCATTGCTTCATATGTTCAAAATATTTGTCTGATCAGCAACGTAAATAACGCAATGAATGTTGTTGAACTGTCAAAATGAAAGTCATTGCTACTGTTAATGTGTTACGTAAACATAATTACCCTATTTGTTAAACCATTATGATATCGGTATTGCCCCGGATTAAACTTGCAAACTTATTTAACAGTTTCGCTTCATTTAATTAGGTACGAAAATCCTACTAATCCTACTTAATATTATAAACGCGAAAGTTTGTTAGGATGGATGGATAGATGTTTGTTACTCTTTCACGCAAAAACTACTGAACGGATTTGGATGAAATTGGCACACAGATAGTTTATAATTAAAACATATGATACTTTTTATCCCGACATTCTCAAGGGATCGAAACTTATGCGGATGAAACCGCGGAGAGCTGCTAGTCCTTAATAATATACGATAGTTGGGCAAAAACTATTTAAATTGTATACTTTATTAAATTATACCTTTTTAACTACAAACCCGCCGCGAATGTTAACTATATCTTAATAATTGAATAATCACGAGCTTAACTTCGTCTGAATCCGCAGTTCCTTTGTTTGTGGTCCAAGTTATAGAAAGAAGCTTCTCATAATCATCATCTACCGAGCTTTTTCCAAACTATATTGGGGTCGGCTTCCAGTTTAACCGAATGCAGCTGAATACGAGTATTTTACATGGAGCGACTGCCCGTCTGACCTCCACTACCCAGTTACTGGGTAATACAATACGATACCCCTTGGTAAGACTGGTTGTCAGACTTTCGGGCGAACGACTGTCAAAGATCCACACGAATGACAGCCGGGACCAACGCTTTAACGTGTTTTCCGAGGCACGGAAACTTCTCATAAATAAGTAAACTAATATTTTATAAAGTAAATATTTAGTTTTTTTTGTTGGTTATGCGTTCACGCTAAAACGGCAGAACGGATTTGATGACAAATAGATAGTCCATAACCTGTACTATGACATAAAATACTTTTTATCTCGATATTCTCACGAGATCGAGACTTATGCGAGTGAAACCGCGGGGTGAAGCTAGTTTAGCATAATTTTACGGTTTGGTTAGAATAGACAGAAATTTTTCGAGTAAAAAATAGCTTTTGGTCTTCTTAGCAATATTACCTGGTAGCATCTTTATAAAATATATCGTCTCCCTGTTTTTTTGTATATACCATCTGTCTACCGAACACCGCCTCTGTATTTATCACCACTATTCGGCACGATGATAGCTGGGTCTAAACCCGTAAGTATGTCGTAATCAGCGATAAACTCACGATGCTTGAAGTTGACATTTCTTTGTCTTTCTCGGCTGTCATAATATTGATGATATATATTATTGATATATATTGATGATACTCGTATGATTCACCACTTTACTAAATATGCGTATGAATGAAAATAATTTTATTCTTACGCATATTTCGTAAGGCATATTCGTCGTTTCATTTTGAGAGCAGTGGTGGCCCATAGGTATCGTCCCCGACTTACGAGTTGTAACCGGTGGTGGTCGTGAGTTCAAACCCAGGCATAGGCGCTTTACTATGATAATTTAATTTTATCACCACTGCTCTCAAAACGGTAAAAGAAAACATCGTGGGGAAGGGGAGCACATCGTGGGAGCTTTAAATGCCAGTTGCTGATATTTTGAACCAAACCCCGCCAGCTTGTTTAAAACAATCTGCCACAAGTCAGATTTATGCAGCTCTTAAAACATGCGCCGAAACTATGAAACTCAGACTTGGCATATAACTTGTTATTCTCCAAGAATCTCATTATTAATCTGGATAGAAGGTAATAATAATCTTTCAGTCTTTGTTTTGGAATATTACTTACGTTGAAAGAAAACAGTGTGAGGAAACCGGCATGTCCTAGAGCTAGAAATTCGAAGACCTTGGTGACATCCATTAACATGCATTGGGACCGCGTGGTGGACAGCCTCTCCCTCTCACATGTAGGAGGCCTGTGCTCCAGCAATTCATTATTATACGCTCATCACAGCGTTAAAAAAGTTTGCGTTACGTAACGCAAACTTGAATTTTAATATCATCAGTTTCTTAAGGTTTTAGATATTTGTATACGAAAGATTTTGTGAGACGGAATTGCAAAATTCAAAATATAATTACATAATTATGTTCATTTATGCGTGTATGACTAGAAGGCCAATTCTCGTAATTTAAAACGATCATCTGATAACTACAGACAGCTGTGTACCTGTGTTTAAGTCGTTGAAAGTACTGACCTTCCCATCACTGTACATTTTAGAGGTCGCAATTTTTGTTAAAACTAATTTAGATTTATTTCCATCACTAGCCGATATTAGAATGCGGTCAGGTCCAGTGAGACTACAATATAAAAACTTATTACATACAGGCAATTACAGAACAGCACTACTAAGGAAAAATATTATGTCGATGGGACCTATCATATACAATAAAATTCCGCAGTTTCAAAGAACACCCTATTCGAACATTTAAATCTAAGCTTACTGCATTATTATTGGATAAATGTTATTATTGTATCAATGACTTTTTAAATGATAAAAAAATTTGACAATAAAATTTGTAAATGACATTAAGTTTGTAAAGTAATATTGTACTTATTATAATTCCAATGAAATTCATTTTATTGACAAGATTAATTTATGTGCAATTGACTATGTGTTGATTATTATTACTTTATTATTATTTCCTTCTTTTTATGTCTGTTTGTGTTAATTAGAATGACATGTTAGTTGTTAATTTATAATAATATTGTATGCAATATATTAGTTTCTATGAATTTGCATGCCGTAAGGTAGAATGTAGCGGTAACCCTCAACTATTTGTATCATCTTAAACTTGTACCTACATTGATGGCAAATAAATAAATCTGAATCTGAATCTGAATCAAATTCTAGTTGCAGTCTCATCTTGGTGACAAACAAATGTCAAAAACTTGTCAAAATGTAGGGAAATTAGAGGTATTTTTGACAGATCGAGACTGAGAACAAACTGCGAACGCTCTTAAAATTACGAGAATTGCCCCTCAGATGTATGAATGTATACGAAGCAAAAGGAGTATGTAAGGATCGTAGAAGGTAGCGTTCTGTAGATTCTGCCTATCCCTATGGGCCTATGGGAAGAAGGCATGCTGACCTTCCACACATGCTCAAATACCCTACTAACCACTCGTTGTACGTATTTGAAGCTATAGAGATTTGGTTCCAGCAATTTTAAAAAACTATGTTTTAGTTTTAATGGCACATCTTTAAGATCTTAGACTTATGATGAAATTATTAAGCTAAGTTCACAAGAAGCTTCCAATAATTTTCTTATCTTTCCTTTTACATAACCTAAAGAAAACTTTAGCTTCCTTGAACTTGCCTTATTTATACTCAAACTAAAACTTTGCTAGTCTTTGGTTGAAAGAAAGCAATTATCGTTTCTTTCTTGTTATTGGGAAAGTTTAAAAAAAGTAGTATGTGAGTGAATCAATTAGTAAGTTTAAACTTTATGCTTGTGGAAAGTAGTTTTGGTCTTGTATGATGTAATTTTGTTAATAGTGTTGTTTGTGAAGGAGCAATTGGTGTAAGAACCTGCACTCCAGTTGTATAACACACTTCCTTTCACAATCAAAGGGTTTTGAAGGAAATTTATAATCCATTGCTTCATAGCTTCGAAAAACTGTTCTGCTCAAGAACGTTATTAACGCAATGAAAATATGAACTGTCAAAATGAAAGGAATTGGGATCAAAATACGTCATTTTATGTGTGTTACGCAATCAGTGGTTACGGGTAGTCAGAAGCCCAAAAGTCTGACAAATATTCTTACCAAGGAGTATCGTGGTACAACCTAGTTTTGGAGGTTAGACAGCAGTCGTTTCATGTAAAATACTGGTCTTCAGCTGCATCCGGTTAAACTGGAAGCCAACCCCAACATAGTTCAGTTGGTGTTCGGCCTTTCTTCTTAAAATAGTCAGATAGGAAACTTCGACCTCATCTAGCTTATTTTTTTATTTTATAACGTGACTTGTAAAAGTGATTCCGATATCCTATTTATAGAGTAAACGATTTCATTCTACTGTTTTAAAATGGCTTATGTTCGAAACAATAATTGAAGTATTTAGCATCTACGGGATCCAGGCGTGAATATGCACACTTTATTTATAAACGTTGCTTAAAGTTCAGAGACGTTTAAACGATATAAAATGTATAGATAAGCAGACGCTCTCAGTTACCTCTCATTTTAAACCACTGTCAAAACCACAGTGATCTTTATTTACGTTGCAATAAGGTTGCTATTCGTTTACTGCTGTCAGAATCAAAATAAATGTGAGCGGCCTGTAAACCTTTTTAACTTTTAGAATGTGACGGATAGACTTACAGAGACACTTTAGACATTAGAACTTAATCTAACATTATTTCATTTTTCAGATTACCAAATTCTGCTAACCATTTAATTAAACACATTATGTCACGTATTGCGTCTTACCCTTAACGTTTTGAAAACATACCTGGCTTTTTTGATCCGAAAACGGAAGAGATTTCCTTTCAAAATGTTACGTGAGGTCTCCTAGATCGAGCGAAAGCTCAAAGGAACTTTTTTCAGATATCTTTTTTGGAAAAACTTGAAAGCATTACTAGCTTTGATGGATTTCGACAGAGTTTTTGGCATACCAACCAAGGAATGCACTGAAATGGAATAGGAGGAATAAAAATATCACAGTGCAAGTGTTGTTGTGAACTTGTAGATCTATTCTGTAATATTCACTTCGAACCTCACTCAAGTGACGGCAAGCGATTCGAAAAAGAATTCATTCGTTTTAAAATTATTTACTTACTGCCGCACTTAGAGATGTCACTTAAAATTAATCAATAATATTATCTTTGATTAACCACAAGACTGACTGTCATATTTTTAACTGACAGCATTCCAATTTTTACTTGTCGATTAAAGTTAATTATTGATTAACTTTAAGTAACGACTCTGAGTTCTGGGGTTAGGTACATAAAAAACAAATGAGTTCGCTTTCGAATCTGACATCAACACCTCAAATTTTTCGAATTTTGAAATGAAGAATAGAGAGCTAACCGTTCTTTTAAAGTGGTTCTGCTGGAGAGTATGCTCTGTAGCATGATCAGTTTGAATTGATATTTTCCAAGAAACTAACAATATATACGATTTTTAATATTAAGCTACAAAAATATAGACATTATCTATGTTTTATCCTGTATTTTTTACATAATACAGTCAATGTGGTTCTGCTGTGGAGCATGACACCATGAGTCACGTCCGCCTCTACTGGGTTTCGTCATTGCATTGCGTTTATCAGACACAAAGTTGAAAAGTCTGAAATGTCCCATAGCTTTCTAACTATAATATAGCAAAGCTAATTGGCAACAAAAACAGTAAAGGTAGTAAGTACTTACTTCCTTACACAGGATAATCAGCCTATAATGTTCCCACTGCTGGTAGGTATGTACACATCAATCCTCTCTGTTAGAGGGAGTGTGTCATAATCCACCACGCGGGCCCAGTACGGGTTGGTAGATGTCACATATCTTCAAAATTTTAGTTCTAGGACATGCCGGTTTCCTCACTATGTTTTCCTTCACCGTTTTAAGAGCAGTGGTGATGAAATTATTTACACAAAGTAAAGCGCCTGCGTCAAGTAAACTTGTAAGTCGTAGGATGTTACCACTGGGTCACCATTGCTCTATGTACTATCTTTGCATAAACTCTTTCAAAATTAAATTTAGATACAAGTGGAATGATAACCAAATACTGTAACGAGAGTCAAAATATTCATTTGTTACTGGTACCGTGCTTAAAAGAGAAGCACCAAAATGTGGCCAAAGCAAATGTTACTTAATATCACAGTATCAATTCTACGCAAAGAATAACACAAGACCAAAACAAGAACATAATTACACCATCTCCTCAAGAATTAACAAGAAAATCTACCGGAATGTCTCTCAGATTTTTCAAGCGAAACTCCCAAGTCATTTGAACCGGGTAATTGGCTAAAACACGTCTATACATCGACTATACGACGACGTCTATACGACTTAATGCTTGTACGTAATCTCTCGTAAGGAAATGACAGACACAGGTGGCTCCGTCGCCAACTGCTAATAGCTTTTAGACAGCTAGATGGCGTAGTGAAGGGAAACAGTCGATAGTTTTATAAGCTTTTGTTGAAGTATAATTTTTAGTATAAAAATAGTTGTTCAGGACATATGAATAGTTTTGCCTTTTTAATGAGAAAAGTGATCCTCCGAAGGTAGAGGATATCACTCGGATTTTAGAGGAATGTGTCCGGAACGAGACAACTAGAGAAAACTAGAGTTAGCGGTAATTATTCCATATAAATATTCCACATATTCCATTGTAAATATGTGAGCACCATGTATCTATCACATAATTGATTTACCTGTCTTTGCTATATTTTTAATTCTTTTTACCATTTGTGGTAGACTAATTTTTATTTTAGGTGCATCGTCTTCACATATAATTATATAATGAATGTGTACCAAACCTTGTAAAGCATTTTCAGTAACGGTGGAGTTTCTTGCCATTCTTCTCCATACGAAAACTACCTTTTGGAAGGGGCGACTAGAATCAATTCGATTTTTTCATTTTAATTTTTGACATTCAAAGTTTAAGTGCCGATTTGAAATAAATGTTTGACTTTGACATAGAAAACAGTTTTAATCATATTGATGCTAGCATGTATCTTGTCTGCTCTCTTGTCCAGGACAGCCAAAACATTATACAAAATTGTAATCCTAGGTTTTAAACATTAATTACGCATTTTATCTACGTTAGCTGATTTTTTTTTTCGCGATTTCTGGTTTGGTCCCATAGTAAAAGTTATTCATAATGATTAGTACAATGACCTCTTAAGAGGTTGCTGGTGTTTTTCAAATAACCCTGTATAATAATCCTAAGGGTTTATTATATTTAGGTATTTTAGGGCTAATTTTTTGAACGCCAGTTAATTTTATCGGAGGAATAATTTTGAATTTTTGACAGTTCTTCCATACAAAAACTGCCAGACGTCAATTTTATTCCACGAATAAAAATGTTATCTGTCAATTGAAAAATCAGCCCTTAGTCGAAAGTTCTTGTCGTTTCGTCATAAATTCCATTTCGCAATATCGAACAACGAACAGGCGTGATTCTAATTTATATTTTCGAAAGAAAAGAAAGAAAAATTATTTATTGCGACTCGTACAGGAGGATCACAAACTAAATTAAAAACAGTCTAAATTAAAATACCAAAATAAAAACTAACAAAAATTAAAAAAGTAACAAAAAGAAAAATGAAACAAAAAGTCCTACACGAGGCCAAAAGGCTCCTATCTCAGCATGATGCTGCGATATTCCTAGATTTTCCTAGAAGAGTTATAAATAAAGTGTGAATGTAGACTGTAGACGGTGTATTAATATTTTATGTATACTTTTTGTAAAATTGTTATTTTGATGGCATATCGTCTGGGAAAATTATTTATAGAAAGAAAAAAATAAGGCTTTTTAAAAAAGATAAAAAACAAATGCCACTGGACTTAAAAGCAAATTGGTAATACTACCCATACAAAAATTGAAGCTACGTAGTGTCGTAGTCCGTAGTCGATCTACAGCATTGCGTAGCACTGTGTATTTTACTACGGCGTAGAGCAGCTGACGTAGCCGTGGCGTAGTCATTGCGGAGCTAACATGCGTTGCGTAGGTAGTTGAAAAATGTTATCTGTGTTCCCTGAAAATAGAATGGCCATTGTGTAAGGTTTTATACGATTATTGTTGTAAGCTTATGTTATATGTATATTATGTAGATGGTGTACCTACTTGTTTACATAAATAAATACATTACAATCTGTGAGAGAACATCATACAACTCGTATCCAAAAATTAACGAGCCAGATAAAAAAGGGCTGTTTTCTTATGGGAAATAACATTTTGAGCATTTTTTACAATTACAGCGAAAGTCTGTAATTAACCCGCTGACTGCTATTCGAAATTGAAAACTCCAAAAATCATGTTTTTATAACAAATGTTTCTAGCTCAAATGTTTATATATATATATTGAATTTAACATCCCGAACATATTTTAACTATTACAAAATAGATCTACCCCCAACCCCCTGGTATTAACCCCCTGGCTGTTATTTTAGTTTGAAACTAACAAAAGTTATATTATTGCCAACAGCTTAAATTTTTGGGCTTAAAATTTTCGACATTTGAATGATGTTCTTTAGCTCGTTAGTTCACTGCAGCCTTTATGAGACAGAAAAATCCTAAGCCCAATGTCAAATTACAAAAAAAATATTACGACTTCGAAATCTTCTACTTCATAAATTGCTTGCAATTAACAATTAAGTGACTTGAGATTGACATAAATTAAATTACAATGTTATATGGGTTATTGTTAGTTCGTGCTTCAAGTTTAACTTAATATGCTTGGCGAACTTATGTGCCGTACCTATTCAGTTAAATAGTTAATATATTTAAGGCGCTACCCAATCGTAGGACACCGTAAAACGCTCAGTTTTTGTCGCATAGTTAGCCGTATTGGTACATATTATAAGCCAGAATAAAATTAAGTGTTCAAAGCAAAGATTTATCCAAATATATTTCACAAAAATAAAATATTTAGTATCATGATTAAATAACCGTAAAACAGAGCTTAAAAACATTTTTTTCGTCGCATTATTTTCAAAATGTTGAGTGTAAACTATCATATTTTATGTAATGATAATGAAGGAAATTCAATCAACTAAAGAAATACCTAAAAATTATTCCACTGAGCCGTGTATTTATTTTTTAAATTACTCGATTAAACTAACGTCAAACGCATTGCTGTTTTGGACCTTATTTATTGCCGCGATGTGCTTTTGTCGCTTACCTAAAAATGTGCTTCTTACCGCGCCTTACGATGTTGCGTAGGTAATTATAGCTAGCTCACCGGAAGTCTTCATAAAGATTTGCTACGTAACATCACGCCATTTTCTTCAAAGGTGTGTACAAAGGTTCATCGTAATTAACTGGGCACTTAACCAAATATAATAATGTGAATTTTCTCATTATACGCTTTGTCCGACCTAAGAGCTCAGGAGTCAAGCTTACAATCACGAGACTTAAAAAGAAAATTGTAACTAGCCCAAAATGCTTTTATCATAATAACCATAATTCGAAGTTCTCGATAACTTTAAAACGTATTGTTTAAATCTATCGAACTGTTCCCCTCCCTAGCAGAGATGACATACAGTAATGGCCGCCTGCAACATCTGCTACCAACATTACAACGTGGTTGTCTTTATAGCAGAATTGGTACATGTGATATTTTAATTAGATCACGCGATTATGACTCCTATTTCTTTACTGTTAAGGCGGGGGTTGGGGTAACGGTAATGTGCTTAAGTGCTGAACTTAAGTGGTGCAGGTGTACTATTTTTATAGTTTATTGTAGGATAGATGCATTAGGTTTTAAGTAGGCTAAAAGGGCTGTGTTGAAGAGTAGTTTCATAAATTATTCATTAATGTTTTTAGAGTAGGTCTTCCTGCTGGAAGATTTTTAAGGTCTCATCTGGTCTTTCTTGGTCGAAACTTTGCATGTACCAATGTGACTTTTTCAATACATTATAATATATCGGCCATAAAAATGCTGCATCCGGGTAGACTGGAAGCCGACTCCAACATAGTTGGGAAAAGACTAGGCAGATGATGATGATGATGATATAGGCCATAAAAAGGCAATAGGTAGGTATATTATCGGCACATGCATTGAGTTAGTCCGGTTAGTAGAGTGATATTACACATTTACACTATCATATTATGGGTGTAAAAAACTCCGGGACGTAGAGGTGAAGCCGAGAGTCACTTGTTCTTCCCGTCATTAAGTTTTATTTTTTTTGTAGGAGGGTTATGATGTTGACCGGTATGTATGTATGTATGTATGTTCATCTGTTCCCTCATAATTACTAAACTACTTATCATAATTTGACAAATGAGGTATCGTTGAAAGCGTCTTGATCGTTCGCTAATTACCTATAGGATATGTGACGTAACATTAAATTGAATATGACGCCTTCTAGCGGACATAAAGTCATGACCTATTTTTTTTGATGATGCCTTGTTGGTTATCAAATGGAAGGGGTTAATTATCACATTTCAAAAATATATACATATTGTCAGCTATTGCTCACGGCTTTGCTTGCATACACCCGATTATTAGGAATAATTTATATAAAATCACGCCTCAGATTACAGTCAAATATATTTACCTATGTGTAAGTTTGGTATATTACTTACCTAGGTATAAAACAATAAAACCTGAACAAAAAAAAATATTGGACGGCAATCCGACACGACCGGAGAGAGATCAGGTGCAGGACCAACGGCTTTAAGTGCTTTCAGAGGCACGGGGGTATTAAACCACCAGCTTCCAAACTGTAAGTAAGAAATTCCTAATGGAAAACTCAATAACACTTTGTCCGACCTGGGAATCGAACCCAGGACCCCACGCTCAGTAGTCGCGCTTGCAACCACGAGACCAACGGAGCAGTAGCTGATGGTACGAAGAAAATAGCGTGGTTGATTCGATTCTTTATTAAAGGGATTTATCTCAGGCCCCGTAAGAAGCTGAAATGATTATCTATACAAAATATCAGTACCAAATAAAAGATATAGCCGCTTTTTGTGCCTGTATTTGCACTTAGTTCGAGTTAGAACTACACTATGGATAATGACGCGCTTTTTGACAATATTTAGAAAAAAAAATCCGGGACGTTTATGTGTATAAATAATGCATTCATATTTAGCTTCGATATAGCACAAAAATCTCATCGCGATATTTTGATCGCCAAATCAGAAGTACATTTCACGTATTTTTAATAATTCCCGTTCGCATTCTAATCTCAGTCTCTATCTGTCAAAAATACCTCTAACTTTCCTACATTTTTGACAAGTTTTTGACACTGATTGTCACTGAGATGAGATTGCGACTAGATTTTGAACGTTTTAAATTACAAGAATTGGCCTTCTGTACATTTCGCCAGGGAGGGCGGGTTCATAGATAGGGGATGGGGGGGTGGGGCATAGTGGGGTAGGTACTTAAGACTCAAGCATAGATAAAATATTATGATTAAACAACAAAGTTTAACTCAATATTATCATGGCAACAACAAATCGGTTCTTAGAATCGAGATTCGATTCTAAGAATTTCGAACATTGTTCTGGAAAACAAGATCATTCTCGTAATTTGTAATTTGATAACTTTGGTTGTCAAAGTTACGGGTTATCTAAAAACCCTCAAGCTAAATACAGTGATGATATTTGTGGTTTACCCGTCGATCAAAGCTGAACCCATACTCAGCCTATAATGTTCCTAATGCTGGGACACAGGCTTCCTCTCTGTGAGAGGGAGTGGGCCGTAATCCACCACGCGGGCCCAGTGCAGGTTGCTAGATATCACATGTCTTTGATTTTTTGGCTCTAGGACATGTCGGTTTCCTCACGATGTTTTCCTTCATCGTTTTGAGATCAGCCGATCGATTCTGTAACCATGTCACCGTAAAAACTTAGGTGAAATGAGCGTGGAGTGAGCTGTCAGTCCTGATGCTAGGGATTGATACTAGAAAGAAAAGAAAGAAACTCACTTAACCTAACTTTTCACGGTGAGATTTTTACAGAATCGATTGACAGTACCATGGTGTTGAAATAATTTACACAGAGTAAATCGCCTGTCTGGGTGGGGCAATTTGGTAAGTCACGCCCGTTGCCACTGGGCTATCACTGCTCCCAATAATTGAGCCTTATAATAGCAGCCAATTGAAGGAGCTTTGTTGCCTAGCAGTTTGCCTCCAATGTACATACATACATACAAAAAGTTTGACTGGAAGAGATCTCGGAAAGTGACGAGGCCGCCCATTGTATCTTCAGTAGAGTTCATTTAGTAGAAGTTCCAATTTAATGGGTCGATTTTGTCAAAACTGGTAAAGCAATTACGAGGTTGAATATGCCTGTTTTTATATTCTATCTAGAATGAAAATACGTTTTTTTACCAAAATCTTCTGAACATAAAAGGAATAGCAATAAAATATGATAATACCCACTTCAGGACAATCAGAGTTAAATAAAGACAATTGTTACAGAATATTATATATACTTATTAATAATATGTAGGACAGACAGAAGGTTCATTCAAAACTTAAGAGACATTCAAATTATCTTATTTTTTTTTGCAAATTGCAGGTCAGTGTCAAGTTTTGTGTTGATTAAAATATGATTCCCGTCCGTAACAAATATGACTTTACAGAATCGTAATCTTTGGAATAACCAATGCAAGTCAATGAGTTAGAATTGGTCTCAAATGTCATGATTTCATGACATAGTCTTCAATAGGGTATTTTAAAGTTGTATTGATGATTTTTAATTATTGTTGAATGTGTTCTGTAGCGAAGACTGCGACTCGGCTGACGTAAGGTCGGGCGCTCTCAGGCTAGGTGAAGACACTATACGAGCAGGATGGCTCGTAGTATCTGAACGAGAGTAGCCGTAAGTCGACTTAAATGGCGTGCGATAGCAGAAGCTTATCCATTAGTGGCCTGCCATACATGCATGCGTGTCTATTAGCAATCAAATTTGTTTTACATGGACGTGACATCGAGTAGCGAGCTTTGCCGCAACCGCGAGATATCGCAGTGAGGCATCTTTGGCATGTAATTATCCTGAAGATTGATGATGATAATTACTTTTGATGATGACTTTGGTCTTCGCCATCTCGTTTTCTGCCTAACATTATTTTCCTGTATATTTTTTCTTATTTGAGGATTTTGTTGTAAAGTTATACTTCTGTAATCTTCCTAAGTTATGACTGCTTTGAAGCGAGAGCTACAAAGATGATCTCTCAGTCTCCTTATCCGAGGGGGTATAAATTGTAACAAGTACCCTCTAATACGGATTGTCGATGTGTAACCGAGTGGAAAGCGATGCGATCTTGAAAGGAATCCATAATATGTGATATGGGACTGATTGTGATGTTATGTTCATTTGTTAGATTATAGAAGGGTGGTGGGTCTTGTCTTGTGATTATACAATGTTTGAATTGATGGAACAGTGGATTTTGAATTAAACGCATTCATTTGTTTTTCTTATTGTTTGGGATTTTGTCATTTACCTAAAGCAGTGTTCGTAATCTCACATAATTACATTCACATAATTACAGTTATTTACTTTAGTGGAATGTATTCTAAGTTGATTTTTGAGTGACCATTTGCATCAAAAAGGTCCTAATAAGTTTTTAGTTGCAATGGAATTTGAACTGTGTTAAGTACGACATTCAGTTTGTTGTTCCATAACTTTAAAATTTTCTCCAATTCCTGGCTTTAATATACTTAGTTTCACAGTTATTTTGACAGCAGTTGCTGTCAAAGGTTGCTGTTTGGTCAAAACAACCTTATAACAGCGTGGATGATGGATCTGCCTAGCCTTTTCATAACTATGGGTCGGCTTCCAGTACAGTTATAGATAGACCTAGATAACGCATGTGTCACGATCTGTATGAAAACCAAGCGTGCCATTTTATAAACTGAAGGTAGTTTATAAAATGGCACGCTAAGTTTGTCGTCACAAGTGCTCTTTCTCACTCACGCACACCCAGCCAGCAGTACACAGGACTGAGCGCGAAAGTGGCGGCTTACGATTTTTGAAAAGTTGGTGCGATTTTTGGCACGCGAAGTAGTTGCTCTTACGTTATCTAGGTGTATCTATATGTGGCTTCCAGTCTAACTGGATGCAGTTTTTTACTATATACCAGTATTTTACATGGAGTGACTGCTTATATGAGCTGCACAACCCAGTTACTGTGTAACACGATACCCTTTGATAAGAGTGGCGTAACGACGAGAGTCCCGTAACGACTGTCAAAGATCTACGAATGCAGTCCGGACCAAAGGCTTAACATGCTTTCCGAGGCATGGAGGAGTCTCGATATCTAATGGATGGTCACCCATCCATGAGCTGACCGCGACAAGCGTAGCTTAACCTTCGATCGACCCGTGCGGCTGTTATTATTTGGCCACGAGGCCCTCTAGCAACGTGGATAAAGATGACAGTAATAATAGGTAGGTATAGGCCGACCGCTTAATATTGAGACGTTGCCTGAGATAGCTGCGTGGTGCGGACCAGTAGGCCAATTCTGCTAATTTAAAACGTTCAAAATCTAGTCGTAGTCTCATTTCGGCGACAAACAAATGTCAAAAACTTGTCAAAATGTAGGGAAATTAGAAGTATTTTTGACAGATTGAGACTGAGATCAGACTGTTAACGTTCTTAAAAATTACGAGAATTGCCCCTCAGATTTTTAAGAGATTAGCCGGAATAAATAGAGAGACAGATCACAAAAATTAAAAAAAAAAATCGTTTTGTTGTAAGTAGCGTATATATAATATACTTTCATATGCATTTAGAAAAAGCTGTTAATTTTATATTACAAACAGACACTTCAATTTTATTTATTTGTATGTACACATGTATTGATGATTTCCCTGATTATAAAATAAAAAAATAAAAATAAAATAAAATTCATTTAATTCAGACTATTTAAATGTCCATATTTTGTTAGTATTGCATTATCTTAACACTAGGTTAGTCATGAGGAGGTCAAAAAATAATGAATTTAAAAGTGTAAAACATCGAAAACAAATGATTGAATTTGAATTAAAATTATATCTAAATAAATAATGAAAATAAATAAATAAAATAAAATTAATTAAAGTTAAAATGACCTTGAAATAAATAATTTAAAATTAAAATTGAAATAAATAATTTAAAATGGACCCAAATTGAAATAAATTATTCTATTAAAATACCAAGGAATCAGGTGACATGCAGCCTGATGAGCCTTCTCACAGCTGCCGAATCCGGTCTGTCTGCAATCATCTTTAGGATTCCGTTGCCACTCCCTCGAGTCCGGCGAATTAGTGAGTCTGACTTTTTGCGCATTATATATTATATTATGGTAAGCCATAATCAGGAAAATAGGTAGTTAGATAAACGCTTAGTATGTTCAATCTAAGTATGTTAATTCCAATGAAAGGCATTCAAATATAGACACACATTGTTTTTATTTTTGCATTCATGATCAACCTTGAACCTCTAATGTATTTATAAACGTTCCTTAGTGTTAATAGACGTTTAGACGTCAAAAATGTATGGTTGAATAGTCGCTTATCATTCAGTATTCTTTCAGTTTGGATTGAGACAAAGCATAAACAACATTTGACTACTCCTAATAAAAATATATTCCGTAAAATATAACAAAACATTAATTTCTAACAAAAAAAAAAATGTATGATCTCCTTGTGTAACAAAAAGAAGTTGTGTGTGTGTGTGTCTCGAATTTTTCATTAGGTACCTAGTATCGTATTTCGCCAGTAAAAGATACAGTATGATTGTTTATACTTTGTCTCAAGCCAAGTTAAATAAGGTACAACTTTAAGCAACGCTTATAAAATAAGCCCTTTAATCTATTGGCTCGTTGCCCCATATTCTTTTTTTATTACTGAATGGGCTCGCTCTTGACCTCGATCACGCCTGATGGATAGCGATGAATGAGGTCTATAATGGATCGAGCGTGTCCAGAAGATGCCTAAGGCACGGGAACTCCCACGCAACGACGAAATACAGCAGGCTGCTTGACGCTGGACTCCGGTGGGAGGGTGGTCGCAAACCAGGCAGGCATTAGCCCTACCATCGAAAGGGGCCAGTCAAACAAGGTGTTGAGTGTCCAGGATGCGCCGAGCGCTCGGTTCAGTTGAGTAACTGGCGGGACAAACTGCGCTACACGAGGAGGCTTCTTCATGCATCCCTAAAATTCACAATCCAACAACATTCATTACTACATACCCTAATTTATTCAACCACAAAATTTTCCCAAACATTCTAAATTTCAAACCGTACTAAACTATTGCTTCATCAAATTCTACGAACGGGAGGGAAATACAACTACGATGAACAGATGCACAGATTATACACCCGTAGTACCTATATACAACGGACCAGACCACCCTCAGTTTGCCGCGAATCGCAATCGAGGGTAGACGTATGCACTCCGGAAACGCGAGAACCCGCGAACTAAATTACGCGACTCCAAAAAAGAAAAAAACATTTTTCTTTTCTTGTCTCTGTTAACGTGTGCAAAAATTTAAATATGAAAATGGAACTGTTTATTTTGTGTTTCGAACTTTTTTAATTTAACTTTTTCATAAAGTGTTTTCCGAAATGGATTTGAATTTTTGGAGGCGTTTTGTTTTTGTTTTAACAGGTGAGTAAAAATAATTAAATCTGCCTTCATAATTTTGATAAAGCCATTTTTCCGCGTTTTCAAACTAAGATTGCCATTTCCCCGAGTATTTTTCTCTCAATGTTTCTTTAAATTATTTCCTGTTGAGTTACTGGAGCGGGATGATTATAATGCTTTCATTGTTTTTATGAATATTATTTTTTTTGAAAAACAAGAGCCTTTAGACATTTGCACCTTTTCAAAGCGGCAGTAGGGACAATTTTGTGTTTTTTTTCCGGAAAAAAACGGTTACGTTCCAATGGTTAGATAAAACTTGTTGATTTGATTTTAAATTGATTGGGACATATTTACGTAAGCAATTCCTACTTAATTTTAGTTAGTTGTTCTGGTAAAGCAGTGTTCATAATCACAGATAATTTACATTCCATCGCAACCTAATCAGTTATCTGTTTAAGTGAAATGTGTTCTAAGTTCATTTTTTAGTGACCATTTATAACAAAAAGGTCCTAATAAGTATTTGGTTGCAATGGAATATGAACTTTGTTAAGTATGACATTCAGTTTGTTGTTCCATAACTTGAAAATTATGCCTTCCTTCCTTTCTTCATAATATTGTAACACAATTTCATTTATTCTACAACCTACCCCTGCTTCACAAGGTTTCTATCATAAAACATCGAGATTAATTTATTTTATATAAGTTTTTAATTAATTTATTATACATATAAACTTTCCAGAATAATTTCTCTAAATAATGGTGGAAATAACATCAAAATCCGTTGCGTAGTTTAGAAGAACAACGTGCAACGTGGGCACACACACGGACACAAAAAGCGAATTAAATTTATAATTTAACATAGAAGATGGAAATTAGCGCACCATAATAATATTACACAGCTCCATAGTATTAAATAAAATAATAATCATTAGTTGAAGCTAGATTTCAACTAGCCCTGGCAAAAACAAAACAGAAGTACAAGATCAAAAAACAATTTTTATCACCCACTATCCAGCCTATTACAAAAATAAATCCACTGAACCTTTTTCCATAATGCGAAAATCGGCTCCATTCCCTTCCCTATCCAACAACCTCCAGAAACAAAAAAAAAAAAACAAAAACCCATTTTTGTCGCATAAAACTCTTGAACAATCTTGACACTTTCCTATTTTCACAAACATTCGACGGACGTTGAAACGGAAAGTGCGATGAACCGTGTATCGGAAACTCACTGAGGGTTCTGTTGCAAAAAACATCTTTTTTGATTATTTTTTTTTCCATTTTGCAGAGTTATGTTAATCATTCCTTCAATTTGTAAGTGCTACAAGCATGAACACTTATAATTAATAAACACAATGATTATACATCATTTTTTGTTCTAATCCTTTCCATTGCATATCGAGATCTCTCCGTGCTTCGGAAAGCACGCTAAGCCGTTGGTCCCAGCTGTCATTCGTAAATCTTTGACAGTCGTTAGGGTTAGTCAGAATCCCAAAAGTCTGACAACCAGTCTTACAAAGAGGTATCGTGTTACTAAGCAACTGGGTTGTGGAGGTCAGATAGGCAGTTGCTTCATATAAAATGTATTAACATAGTTGGGAAAAAAAGTTTCTTGTTTTAATAGTACCATATATTGGAAACAAGCGTGACACTACATTATGGGCTACGTTCGCTGTGTGAGAATAGCAAATAAATAATAGTTAGTCAGTCAAGTTTGACTAACGAATCCATTCCAAATAAGTACTTGGGAGGGGTTGTTTTATTCTGAAATATGGACCAAATAGTTCTGAATCCCTAATTAATGTGAATGGAGCAAGTTAAATGAAATTAGAGTTAGCTAAAAGTTCTTGTAGATTCGCCCAGGCCACAATTTGAGAAGTTAGACACTTACACATTGAAGTTTAACCCAATCTTAATCAAATCAAGTTTGAATATGCAAAAACAGAATACTCTACCAGTTAAACTTCTTAACTATACGATTTTCATTGTCCCTTTTCTGTTACAGAACCCTAAAAAACTTATCTAGACGCGAAAACGCGAAAAAAATAACTATACATGTTTATTGTTATTGTATACAATTCTCTGGCCGCCAGTGTAAGCCGTGAATGATATTCATGGCCCGTGGGAGCGATTCAGCTAAACATTGCCTAAACGTCTGTGGTGCTATAAAATCTTTTGTCGGATTGAAGCCCTGCAGCGCTGTATAGGCAAAATGTATGTAAATGTTTGTCATTTGTTTATGAAGTGTTGTTCTCAGTATACCACAAAGATTTAAGCGCTATTGTGCGTTATGGGAAGATATTGTATAGAAAATGATTGTCATTTGTTTGAAACGTTGAATGAACTTCAGTAGGTACCTTTTTTTCAAGATTGTATGTTCTTTATTCAAATTATCGAATAGACTAAAAAAAAAAGATTTAATATTACTACAAATTGGGTCGGGGTTCTCTGGGGTCCTATTATAATTTATTGGATATTTCGCGCGAGAAATAATAAAATGGCTGCTTTTTTAGTCTCGTCGTCACCAGCGTGTTCCCTAAGCATGAAGCCCTAGGCTGACCTGATTCCTGGGTTGGGTAAAAAGTATTACTGGGTTTTTCTTTTAAGAGATCCTCAGTAGAGATCCGTGACCGGTGAATGGCAGTCGGCTCGCTTCATAACTATTTGACATCACCAACGAAGTGTATAGGCAGTCATCTCCTTATTTTTATAATCTACTAGCGGCCTGTCCCGGCTTCGCACGGGTGGACATTTATTTTTTAAATATTTTATTTTTTCTTGCAATTAAAAAAGCCTATATTAATCAGTGATAATGCATCATTAAAATAGTGAAAGAATTTTTAAAATCGGTCCAGTACTTTTTGAGCCAATTCGTTACAAACATACATACAAATCTTTCCTCTTTATAATATCAGTATAGATGAGACTAGGTAGGTGCTTAAGATTCTGCACATCCCCTTGTTTATTCCTCGACCGCATCTCAAGGAAGTAATGGAAATTTTGCATTAGGGACTAATAGAGAAAATTGAAGGGCACAGAAAATATTTGGGGCAAAAAATTTAAATATAGATTTTTTGAGACACACGGCAAAACAATATTAATTGTTTTACCCGACTACGGAGAAGTAAAAAGGAGGGTTACGATTTTGACCGGTATGTATGTAAGGGTGTATATATGTATGTAGGTATATTCATCTGTTCCGTCATTAGGCGCCCTCTAGCGGACATAAAGTCATGACATTTTTTTAAAATCATGATGGGTATCAAATGAAAGGGCTAACTTAGCACATTTCAAAAACATATATACCCGATACTTAGGAATAATTTCTATAAAATTACGCCTCAGATTTGAGCCAAACATGTTTATGTATAAAGTTTGGTATATTTCCTAGGTACATGTAAAAAAATAAAAACTAAACAAAAAAAAAATTAAGCGGCTCTGCAAATATTTTATCACTAAATTAACCCCAAAATTATTTAAATAAAAAATAAGTTCAGAAACTAAAACCCAACTAAGTAGGTACTGATAATGATGAGACAAGAACCTTCCCGTGGTCGCATGCTGCTGTACGCAAATATATACGCCGTAGCCGCATGCTATGGCGGGAAGATACTTTCTCGTTTCATCCTTTTCAGTTGTCGGGTTTAGTTTTCAAACTTATTTTTTTTTTTGTTTTTACCATCAAAATATTCCACTATTTTTCAATTGTTTTTTTTTATCTAGTGTTTGATACTAAAATGCAATGCTATGTAGGTACATAGTATTAAACAGAAGTCTTTTTTGTTATATTTCGTAGTACCTAGTAGTATAGCAGTCGTAACCTTTATAATGGACCCACCATTATAGAAGTTGTTTATATTCGTAAGTACGTTCTTTTGGGTACGCCGCATAAAGTACTCAATCTGCCAGACCATCACTAAAACTAAATGAGAAAGAAAAAAGAGAAAAAAAATTATCCACATTTTTGGATCATGAGGACATAGTCCTCATATTCAAAATAATTAAATTACTTAAATAATTTACAGTGTAAATGTCCAAGTCATTTCGTTCATAATTTTTATCGATGTCAATGTGCACTAAAAAACCCAATTAGAATATTATGTCATAATCGAAACACATACACTGAATTTTTACTTATTAACTTTATTTTTACTTGAAACACTGCTAATTTATTAAATTATAATATAGTGATTGTAGAAGAAAATAAAATTGTGGTCACATTACAAATCTACGCACGCACACAGTCGCACAGGTTAAAGGATCTAGCGTAGTAGCTGATTTGGTCCATTTTGGTTTATTTTGACTGTACAGAGGAAGTGTGACTATAATTTATTTATTTATTTATTAAAACTCTATGCACAAGCAAAAACTGTACAAAGGCGGACTTAATGCCTTGGGCATTTTCTACCAGGCTACCTTAGGGTGATGCAGAGACAATACACAGTAGGTGCAATAACAGAAAACAAATTAGAAAAAAAAATTATAACTAAAAAAATATAGGAATAAATACATACATACAACAAAATATAAAATAAAAAAAAAGTTATGAGAGATAAACAAGAAAATCTACAACAACTTAAATCTGAGACGAATCTGCCAACTTCACTTGCTATAATTCATTTAGTCTTAATTATTTTTTGGGACAAAAAACTACCTATATTAAAAATATAAATCGATTCAGTAAACAATTCTGAACAAATTACTTTCATAATGTGCATTAATTCAGTTTGGTACACATTATATAAAACTGGTATATGATGATGTCATCCTTTTAATAATTTATTTTATTATGAGACTTATCAACAAACTTGAAGGGCCTACTTCAGAGCCCCTTTGTATCAAAAATTCAGGTAGGTATGGCGCTTAGCCGCCTCAAAGGCCTCTATGAATGCCGTTATCTAGGTTACATCTCTACGTTCCTCATTGAAAAGTGCTCTGAGAAGCACTACTCTTAAAAGCGTCTAACGTTTGAGGCCAAATAACAGAGCCCTGTTTAAAGATTGAAGTTGGATTCCCGAATCAGTCTTTCTTGGAGGAAACATTCATATTTTGGCTCGGGTTATTCAGTCCATGAGCTTATGTTATGCTGGAATCTGTTGTTGTTTTAGCTGCAAACTTTTATATTTATTTCGCTTTTAGTAAAAAAAAATAGAAAGGCCTCAACAACAGCCGCGCTGGTCGAGGTTTGTGGATGGGTGACCATCTATTACATATCGAGACACCTCCGTGCCTCAGTACCACATTAATTTGTAGGTCACGGCTGTCGTTCAGTGATCTTTGACAGTCGTTACGGATAGTCAGAAATAATTTCTATGCAGGGTCGTCTAGAATATTGTGCTGAATTCATGGTTACAATTTGCACGTCGATGCCCTCTGTCACTCCGTATAGAATATACTGTAAATGTAGCGTTGAAAGTTAATAAATCTTGTTTCATGAAAATCAACAGACTCATTCAACATCTATTTTTACCCTAAACCAATTAGACAGTCTAATTACTGAATCATTTTAAAGCCGCCTCTGAGTCCCGTGACGAAACCTTTTAAATCCCATTTAATTTTCTTATTTTCTATAAATATCCTTTTTATCACTTCTATTCAAAAAGAGCCACTGTAGTTTTCGTAAACAGGGACTAAAATAGCTCTTTAATCCCTAGGGACTAAAAATGTTTTGGATTTGGAATGTGGATATTGACAGTAAAAGTTCCAATTACCAAACAGATCAATTACGAGCATTTTATGAACAGTAACAGGCTATATGATAAAGCAAAACGCGTGCGAGCAAAATAAAAAAAAAGTTTGTGAAAAAATAAAAAAACCCGCGCGAAAAGCATTTTGCCTTCGTTCGTAATTATTTACTTAAAATTGTATGTAAATAATATGTACAAAAACTTGAAAATGTGAATGTATGTACTATTCTTATTCATAAGTTGCAATTACTATTTTTTCATATAGGGTGATAAAAAGTAGTGTCCACCTCGGGAGCGACACTATATTAATTTCGAGTGACGAACTTTGAATCCCTCGCTGCGCTCGAGATTCTAATCTGGAATAATTCGCTTCGCTCTGGATTCAAGAAACACTCGCTTTCAAAATACTTGTTTGCTCCCTTGGCAAACAATCTACTATTATTTCTACAAAAAATCATCTTTTGCTTATGTTAAAAGTATGCACTAACTCTGAGCAATAAACGGGGGCGCAACACTTGAACAGTATTGTTTTTTTTTTACAAAGGATAACACACGAAATCCCGCCAAATTTTTAACACGTCTCTCTCGACTGCCATCATCTACCTCTTTTTCTTTTCACATCAAGCCATGAACAACTGTCAACATTTTATACAATGTGTTAATGAAATAACCCAAAACCTGAAACTAGTTTGTTTAGAATCGGCAGCAAAATCGAATACAATAATTTTTAATATGGGTTATTTTTTTCCAAAAAATAATTATTTGTCATGCCGTGTCTAATATTTTTTAACGACGCTGTACGCTACTGTCCAACGCAATGAAAACAAACAGCGCGGGCGAGGGTGAGGAGAGCGGGTGCTAGAGCTGGCGCCAAGGCCGGGAAGCGCGCCGGCGGCGATAGAGCTACGAATCTGTAAGAAGTAGCGCGACAACAACATTAACAAATATCTTTTACTATAATTTTTGAAAATAAATAATTATACGTCATATCAATTTATTAATATAAAAATCGGTTGGGGTGTCCGAGGTTTTGGGTTATTTCATTAACACTTTGTATACTTGAGTACGAGGCTTTTTAACTACGTTGTTGTTATTTGCTTTCAATAGAGTAAAGAGATAGTGCTGTTTATACAAATAGTTTGAACGATTCCACGGCGAATTCGATATCCTGATGGCCCTCGATTTGCAAAATAAACGAGTGTAGTCGCTCTCAAACGGTTTAAACTGTCGTCTATCTCATTTTTGAAGCGATTTCTTTTCTAAAATATCTGTTGGTATAATATGAGAACTGTATGGCTTTTTATATAGTTAAAATATGTATTATATTTATATTTTTTATTGATAAACTAAACAATTAAAAACAAAGGTATAAACAATTTGTACAGTTTTGCATAAATGAAAGACAGAAAAATTGTTATATATGCATATATTTGACAGCTTTATTCTGGATCTAAGAATGGATCATATTTTTTGCGGAATTAACTTAATATTGAAATTACATAATATTTTACTGTCATGGATTTTCAGAGAGTAACACCTCTTTGGTCTAGTGGTCGTAAACACTACTCTGGACATAAGGTCCTGGGTCCGACTCCCGGGTCGGGCAAAGGGTTATTGGGTTTTTCCATCTGAAATTTCTCGGTTGATGGCAATAGGCTCGCCCCTTATTACATGGGACTTAAACATAACTGGCAAAATGGGGGTACTATAAGGTGCACTTCTGCCTTACTCTTCGAGGAATACAGGCTTGTTACGTTATGTGTAATTGTGTAACAAACATACAGCGCCATCTAGTGTATATTATCCAAAGCACTATTATGAGCGGTCTCATACAAACGATTTCTGTAGACCAGTGACGCCATCTACAATCTTCCTGTGCAACAATCTGTGCAAGCGCCAACCCGCGATTTATCTGCAACAGAACTACAGGTGACCATGTGTAGCGATTGTGCACACTTATGTCAACTATCCGCCTATAAAAGCAGAGCTTTCTTCAGAACAAGTCGTTTCAGCCATTAAGCACCCCAATCTCCTGATTGCTGCGGCCTCCCGATACACTCCCTCCCGCATAAGTAAGATTCGCCGATCGAGGCATACTCTCACCCTCCTTGACGACGCTACGACCCTCCTACAGGAGAGTAGTAAGGCCACCAGTACTCTCAATAGTCCCGACAACCGTCCTTCCGTCCTCGCCGTCGAGGCCCATCGCGACACCCCGTTCCAAGTCCACCCCGACTCTTGCTCGAACCAGCCCGCGCCGCTGAGCCTGCAGTTTTAAATTCGTCCCTAAATAATTCCGATCCAGCCTGCTGCCCTCTCCCACCGACGCCAAGCCGACGCCCGTACCCCACAGGGGGTACCTTTAGCGTGTAGTCGCTTAGTTTTTAAGTTTTTAAGCCCTGGCGGGAGGCCTTAATTTATTGAGGCACCCACAGGCAAGCCCGGTTAAGCAGACAACAACCTCATAGGTTGAACTGCGAGATACTAGCTAGAGGTTTTTGAGCTCGGTAGCCCCGCAGCCAGCTCTGATCCTTAGTACGACTAGTTTCCTCCTTCGATAGCCTAGCAGTCTTCAGGAAACTAGCCAGCTAGGGGAGGTCTAAAGAGCGCCAGCCACGCAGTTCCTATCATGGAGGTATGATAGGAACTGCGTGGTTAGGGTTGCCTCATCATACCTATATAAATTATTGTAACATGTAATGTCAAATAAGTTATGTTGTCAACAGGACTTTAATTTCACAACAAGCAACCCTACAAAAATAAATATTTGAATTGCATAACGTTTCCTTGTCATGGAGTTTCCGCAACGTAACGCCATAACTTTTTGTGAAGTTATTATAACTTTACATGGAGGAAAAGCTTGAGAAAAATTCCGGAGTAAATCTTGACATACATACTAGGTCGCAGGCACATTAACACACAACCTGTTAAAATGGATTCAGTACACGAATGTACATCCAGCTGCGTTGATATTTTTGTTGGTTATAAAATAAAAACTGGTCAAGTGCAAGAGCGATTTGTAGATAAATAAATAGTTTTTTTTTTTTTATTTGTAATATATTTTTTTGTAATATAACTACAAATTTACGGTTTTCGGATTGTTTCCTTTACTTGTGCTACATGACATTGCTTTTTGCCAAATTTTATGATTCTAGATCAACAGGAAGCATCCTATAGGTTTTGATTTTGGAATACAAACGCCCGTATCTTTTGACTGTGTTGACTTAGAAGTTTGATTTTTTCACCGATTCAAGGGATTGCAGCCTTGATTATTTGGTATTAATTTAACTTGATAACTGGACGCGTTCTTGAGAAAAAGGGTCTTGAATGACGGAGAGACGAACGGACAACGAAGTGATCTTATAAGGGTTCCGTTTTTCTTTTTGAGGTACAGAACTCTAAAAATAGCTGTACTATACATTTTGACTGCGTTGGCACGTTGTGCATCAATGTCTCTGCCATCTAATCTAATGTATTATAATTAACAATTAAGTGGAAATACTATAGTTTTTTGCCAACAAGGGTGTCGGCAAAAAACTACTTATAGGTATTATTTCAACACTAAAATACATTTTAAAGTTTCATCCCGATTCATCCCTACATCCCTATTCACCCCATTTGTAGGTAGCATATTATTATTGAACTTACATAAAATATAGAAATCTCGACGTTTCGTTATGTAGTAAAAACCGTAAGAAGCAGGAACGGGTAATAATCTATGCCTTGCAATCGCCGACATGCAGTGAGCGAGCGTGGTGATCAATTTTAAGGGGACTACAGGCAAGGCCTTAACGCAAGTTTTATAATGCCTAAAAGTATATGATAGACTACATCACTACAGTGAACAAAATCAGAAAAATGTATGATATTCTTCAGGATGCTAGTTAGATAGTGTGTTGAAAACATAATACAACTAATTTGATACGATAGAATAAAATCACGAAGATACCTGTAAAAGTTCCTTTTATCGATTAAAAACCTTACTAATAAATATGCAATCATTCTGATTTTTTGTCAGATCATTCTACAAGCAACATATTAACGTAATAGTGTTTTAATTTTTTTTATCTAATCAATAGATTTTTTGATAATTGCTTCATATTTTGCAATAAATTACCGGCGTTGTGTCATCGCGCTTCTCTTTCTTTTCGATGCAGTCCGACAGTGACCGCGCTTTAGGTCATGTAGTCCCCTTAAGACGAAGAATGGCAAGCGAGAGATCGTGAGTTGGGTCTCTAATAATGCACTGACTTGCATCCACTCCTGGCTACATAACTAAAGTTTAAGGTTCAACCGATATACCCGAAAACTTCAATAATGAAGTATACAATAAAACAGCTGCCCCATACACAAGCGGAATACCAACACTATCTAAATGCATGGAATAGAAGTTTTTTTTTAACTTTAACGCTGATTCTATAAGTAAAAGTTATTCATATTCATATAGAGGTATGAGGAACAGGATGTAAAGTTCACTCATCCTCCATGTCTTCTCGACATCCGTGTGTCACTAACGGGATGCAGCAGAATACCAGCGTCAGGTATTGTACCTGGCATATGGTGAGCTGGACTCCCTTTTGGTGCAACCATGAGACACACACCACCCAGTAGTGATCAAGACCGTAATAGATGTTGCGATGATGTCGGGACGTGTTGCGCGGTAAACTTTGCTTGCGCGATGCAGGATTTTGCGTAACGTCAGTGTGATGCGTAGATTGCATGTGGCAATGTAGATGCCGCCACAAGTACCAACTGGGTTCTATTAAGTTTGTTCAGGTACCTTGTTTAGACCTTAGTTTATTATGATTACGCAAACAACCCACATTGACCCTAGCATTTATTCCACAACCTTTCAAGGTACATCCATCAACAAAAATCCCCTCCAATATATTCACAATAGTTTCGTTATTAAATTTACGAACAGCTTTTGTACGCCACTGTACGTGATAGATGACGCGATGACGTCATAACTGAGCTCGTGCGAACCGCGTGCGCGTGACGTCATTAAAATACTGTCAATTATTGTGTAGAGTGTATATTGTTGTAATGCTTTCGATTGTACTGGAGAATACTAACGGGCGGTAAATCTTTTAAATTAAAAATCCTTTTTGGCTAAAGGCTTACAAATCATTATTATGATTACGTTTTACGGTTTTGCTTTCGAATTTCAATATAGGTAACACCAACAACACACCACGCAAACCTACGGTGTAATTGCGTAACGCGATGCTATCATTTTGACATTTCAACAACATTAATTGCCTTATTTACATTGTCGAGCAGACAAATTTTTCGAACATATATATGAAGCGATTAGCGATATCCTTCAAAATCATTCAGATTTAGATTGTTTTTTTAATATATCCTAAGCCAATTTCCGCTACGGATACTGTATTTGTTTCCGACAACAGATTACGGGCGTGTGCTCTGATATGGCTAATGTATTATCTTGGCTGTAAAAGTACAGACGCCAGCACATCAAGCTACTACAATCTGTCAAATTTCTTTAATAGATTTCCAAGTTTATCCCTAAAGCATAAGGTTCAAAGTTGATTGGGAAAATTTTACAGTTTCGGGTAGCTCGATGTGCTGGCGTCTGTACATGCGCAGTGCGGACAAGTTAGAATGCCATTGTGGTAGTGATATTGTATGTTGGAGCGTGGTTTACTCTTGAGGTGATCTCGCCTGCTGTCGAGATCTCTCCTCCCTAGCGGAGGAGAGATCTCGATAGCCGCACGGGTCAATCGATCAGGTTAAGCTACGCTTGCCGCGGCTGATCCGTGGATGGGTGACTGTCTTTACATACCAAGACCCCTACGTGCCACGGAAAGCACGTTAAGTCGAATTTTAAGTTTCGCTTCCGTGGAAATATCGGGATAAAAATTAACCTATCTGTTAATCTTGATTATAAACTATAATGTTATAACTTTGTGTGCCAAATTTCATCTAAATCCGTTCAACGGTTTACGCGTGATTGAGTAACAAAGATCCAATCATCTTCACAAACTTTCACATTTATAATATCGGTAGGATAGGACAGTAGCAGTAGTAGACTACGTAAAGCCTACCGACCCGCCCCTACTTCAAACGGTTTTTATGTCTTGACAAAACATCGAGATTTCTGTATTTTATGTAAGTCTAATACTCGTATTAATGTATTTGCAGGTATAAGTATATCCGTATGTATGAGTTCTTTAAAAAAAACGCAACAAAATCCATTGTGCAGTTTAGAATAACTAGGCGGTCATAAATACAAACACGAAAACCGACTTCAGTGTATAAAATGTATAGATATAGAAGTCTCAGCCCCTCTGTGCCTCGAAAAGCACGATAAGCCGTTGTTCCTGGCTGTCATTCGTGGATCTTTGACAGTCGTTACGGGAAGTCAGAAGCCCGAAAGTTTGACAACCAGTCTCACCAAGGGGATCGTATTACCCAGTAACTGGATTGTGGAGGTCAGATAGGCAGTCGCTCCATGTCCGGTTGGACTCCAACATAGGAGGCCGACCCCAACATGGTTGGAAAAGGCTAGGCAGATAATGACATGGTATTACTTGACAGTTTTGAAACCGAGCTCTCAATCCCATTTAAAACTAGACTTTCAAATTACTTACGAGTCTCTTAACACATCAAATGTAGAGAAAATCAGTTGAAACTTGAAAGTTTCGCAACAACTAGTTACAATCTCTATTAGTGAAGTAACAAGTCTGTATTCAACTTGATCACAATATTGTTAAAGTTTTAACGACTTCGAAGTCTGCTCGAAGTCATGTGATGTTGGCAGTTTGTTATGACACAGGCTGTGACTCACAGCGATATATGAACCTAATTATAGCACACTCTGTTTGGCACGGTTTTTACGACTTCAAAAAATGTCGGGATTTCGGTACTAATGTAGGTTTATATACTAATATGTGTAGGTATACCTACACATATCGTCGCATATTCCACAGAGCCTAAAGACTAAGGTCTTCAATCAGTGCGTCCTGCCAGTTATAACTTACGAAACCGATACGTGGATACTCCCGGGACTGGTTCATAAATTCAAGGTCGCTCAGCGAGCTATGGAACTAAGCTTGGAGTCTCTCTAAGGGATTGAATCTGCAACGAGATGATCCGGCAGAGAACCAAAGTTGTCAACATAGCTCACAGAATAAGCAAGCTGAAGTGCATTGCCCGGTCATATTAGCCGTAGAACCGGTGACCTTTGGGGTAAACGTGTTCTTGAGTGGCGACCGCCCTCATGCTAGGTGGAGCGACGATTTTCGCAGGATGGCTTACAGCAACTGGATAAGAGTTGCCGAAGATCGAGTTGAATATCGTGCAATGGGAGAGACCCATGTCCAGCAGTGGACATGGGTCTCTTTCTCTCTCTCTCTCTCTTGTCTCTCTTCATAGGCTGATGATGATGTTGATTATACACATAAACCTTCCAGGATAAATTCTTTAAAATATGGTAAAACCACATCACAATCCGTTGTGTAGTTCAGAAAACCAACGCGGCCACACAGCAGCTTTCAGAATAAATGCTATACAATTTTAAATGGTGGTGAAAACTGCATTAATACTCGTATCCATTTTGAAGTATAATAGAAAATCTAAGCGGTTACGCAGATAGACACAAAAACCAAATTTATTTTGAACTGGCAATGATACTAATATATATTTTCAGGCCCCGTAACATCACATAATTAAATTCCTGTCACTTCTAAAATTAAAAAGCCATAATTAAAATTACCTTATAAAATCGTATTACCCACAACAAGTTCTAGTAAATATTAAGATGTCTAGTTCAGAACCTTGTTAACCGCCTGACTTGCTTCAAAGCGGTACTTGGAAACAAATATAGAACTTTGAAGTCTAGGACTGAAATCAAGGCACTGGAACTGGAAGTTTTAAATGTCATATTAGCGTAACAAAGTAACTATAAAGTAATTGGTTCTTGTGGTAAAGGAAAACATCGTGAGGAAACTGGCATGTCTTAGAACCAAAAATTCGAATACCTGTAACATCCGCTAACCCACACTGGGCGTGCGTGGTGGATTATGGCCCACTCCCTTTCACAGAGAGGAGGCCTGTGTTTCAGCAGTGCGAACGTTATAGGCTGATTACCTATTCGTATTGTGTGTCGGTGGGGTCCATAATGCCCCATTTTGCTAGATCGTGCTTGCAGAGACTGACAAAACAAAAACAACGAAGCTGCGACTATAAATTCGTGGCGTTAGGTTTGTTTAGACCAAACGAGCGAATGCACTCTATCCCAATGAATGCTTTTGCTCTTGTTCTGGTTCTATATTCGTTGTGTCTTAAGACACCTGTAGGCGTTCGTTACGTTGTGTTATTGAGAAACTAGCTTCTGCTCGCTTCGAGAAATTACAAGAATTGCACCTCAGCAGCCTGCCGGGGCAGCGGGATTGTCCGGAAGAGTTACCGCTGCCCCGGAACGTAAAGGGCTAAGGAAGGAACACGGGTGGGTTTTAGTCAGTAAGAATCTGACACTCCCTTCTGATCCACTCAGAGCGGGAGGGGTCATTTGATGATTTCCCTTATACAAAAAAAAAAGGTACCATGGTTTCAGTTTATGATTCTGAACGCCCCTGCGTTGAAAGTTTTAGCAGGTTATTAAAAAAAAATAATTGCTGTTCCACACATTTTTACCGCATAAGTTACCCCTATTTCTATGATACAGTAGATTTTTCGTACCTGACGAAAAATTTCTATGCTAGAAAGTCTAGAATCATGTGAATTTAGATTCATGATTATAGTTTGTTTGCGTGTCAATGTTCTTGCCACCCCTAAGGACCTTCTACAAGAAACCAGCAATAATGTCGGAACCAAAACATCCTCAAAACTTACTCAATTAAGTCTGCAGTTACGGTCCCATGTCATCTGCGAATACTCGAAACTTGTAGATTTGTTTCAGTGAATTTCATACTTGAACTGGGTTATGATGTAAAACTAGACCACGTTTTCAAGTGAAATTGGAATAATTCTAGCTGTTAAGGGAATAATTAATGCGGTAAGGGGCCAGTTGCATCGGGCTGGTTTTTTTTACTAAAAGTGCCTTCGATTCTGGCATGTGGATTTGTCAAAGTGATTGTATTGAAACGAAGGCTAGCCGATTTATTCTCTGAGATAAGCTTGTGAGAAATGAACTTGAAAAGGGCTGTCATTGAGTGTCAGTGAGCTTGACGTGAGCTGTCAGTAGTTAGACAGCTCCAGTCCAGGTTAAGCGGTAGGCCTATAGGTGACTTATGACGTTGTCGCTCGGAGCTTTAGTGACCAACTGTTTCAACATCATTTATGTGGGTACATCGAATTTTTATTTAGGAAGACACCGACTTTAGTTACAGAAAAATGATATTTGGCGAGGAAAGTTTGGGTGATCCGTAACAAATATGTATTTTTAGAACTGTAATTACAACTCTCTAAGTTCAAATTGCCTAATTAAATGATTATTTCATACTTACTTAGAATTGATGATTCTTATGATTAAAATCAACATACAACTTTACACTAACATGCAAATTGCAAAACACTTTAGAAAATTAGAATTTAGCGGGCTACATTAGCACATACCCTACCAACTTTAAACTACAAAGCTTAAAGTTGAATAGTGTTTATGAATTCGGCTGTTAAAAGCTATAAATCTCTTACATGCATTGTTCAAGTGGGTTTAAATGAATGCAATATTTATCCAAACATGCGACATATTTAAGCTAAGAACAACTACTTAATTAAAATCTTATATATACTGACGGACAAGCAGCCTTACCCGCTGGCCTTGAACTAGTTCCTTAAGTAACGAAAATGACCACTAAGAAAAGATTTTTGGAAAAATATCGCCTACAGCGGTTAAATAGGGGATGAAAGTTTGTATCGAAGTTTGTTATTTTTGTCTATGGGAAGTCTTATCGGGCATATGGCTTGCAATATCTAAAAAATATCACAAAACCAATCTACTATGCAACAACCAAGTTGCAAGTAGATTGTGAAAGTTTGAAGCACTAACAACCGTCATGCGATGATGCGATGTAACTGCAGACTTAATTGAGCAAGTTTTAACGACGCTCGGTTGTGACGTCATAGCTGGGGTTATTGCGCCCATCTTCAAGATCTCTTTACGTCAATATAGTGTGGTTGATTGAAGAAATTGTTGTTCCTTTACAAAGTTCATAGCAAATAGGGTAGAGCCAGCTCCAAAGCGGCCGACAGCTAAGCTACGCATTTGCACTTCGTTTTGTTTTCTAAGAAAATGTAAACGGGATCGTCCACTGCGATTAGGGATACCATTTCGAAAGTATTGACATAAAAATGTCCGGAAAGCAAAGAAATCCGGACATTTTAATGTTTCTTTTTGCAGTGCCCATTTAACTTATTGTCAAAAAAGTCCCCCTCATTTGAAAAGTCCGGACAAAGTCCGGATGGTGGGCCAAAAAGTCAGATGGACGGTAACCCTATCTGTTACCCATGGCCACACCAGGCCACATCATCAATCATTCATCAATAATCGGGTACAAACTAAGACAGCTGCTGATACTGTTACTGTTAGCCTGCACCATCCCACAGCTGGGCAAAGGCCTCTTCCCATGACTTCCAGCTCTTTTGATCCAGAGCAAAAGTGGACCACTGCTCTTTTATGTCCAGCTCATGTCGCCATTTTCGACGGGGTCTGCCGCGACGCCTTCTAACTGTGTCAGAGCTCCACGTGGTGGTTATTTTGGCCCTCAGCTTATTGGGCAGACGTGGCCAGCCCAATCCCACTTCAGCTTTGCGGCTTTTTGAGCAACGTCTGATATCTGTATTTTGGAGCGCAGTGTTACTTAGAAATTGTATTATATATATTATATTATTATATCCTGTTATCCAAGTGGAAAAACCCAATAACTCTTCCAGAACTGAGGATCGAACCCACAAGACCCCACTTCTGTATCTACCCTAGGACCTATATACATATGTGTAAGTCCAAAAGCGATTAAGTTATCACATTAAGGGCTGATTTTTCAATCGACCGATAATTTTTATTCGTGGAATAAAATTGACATACTTATGACAGTTTTTGTATGGAAGATCTGTCAAAAATTTTAAATTATTCCTCCAATAAAGTTATCAGAAAAATCACCCTAAATAAGACAGTGGTTATTGCAAGTTGTTATCAGGATTGTTACAACAATACAACATTTTACTAAAAATAGAAAACTTAATTTTTCAAACAAAATAAATAGCTTAAAAAACCGCATCATAATCCGTCCATTCGTTTAGGAGCTACGATGCCACATACAGACACACAGACGCGTCAAATTTATAACACCGCCATTTTGCATCGAGGGTTAAAAATTGGCACGAAATAAACCACCCTTGATAATAAGGCACTGAACACGCCCGGAGCGATGATATTAACAATTCAACACAAACTTTATGGTATAGTTACCAAATAATCACAAGTTAAGTTTAATGTTGTTAAATACTAAAACGAAAAAACATTCTACGGCTAGAATGTAAATTGTTATGAATTATTTTAATTATGTATATTAAAAAAAACGTGATTTCAATTAATGTGATAATCTAATCGCCACCTGCATAAACTCATCCCTTTTCTCTTTAGGTTAAGGAACTCGTCACTACTCTACAAAATTCATAAGCGCCAACTGTCACACCACACATGATACATAACCTCGCTATTTACCACATTCGATTCCACAAAATCGTTTTTGCATTCCTTGAAAACATTTCTAACTGACTCAATTTCCTTGTTTCAGCCGTTCTTCGAACTACGGACGCTGCTCGATTTCCTGAAGCTGAAAGGGCCCGATTTAATGAACGGTAAGAAACAATTTTTGGTCGTAAATAGACTGGAGGCAAGATTTATAAGTTTCTTGGATGATTTATTTGGAAAGGATGTTACGTGGTCGGAGTGCTAAGTAGGCATTCGATTCTGTCATCGTCCTTACTGCTCTTAATCATTCATTGGTATCCGTCAATTCCCACGCCGCTACATTGCATGAGAATAAAATTAATGTTAGCCTATAATCCTATAAACCTTCTTAATCATCGTATTAATATTGTGTTCGTGAGAGAATATGGAGGCAATGAAGACAAGCCAAAATATACGTGCTCACGACGACATAATTATCAAGCTATACATTTCCAGTATAAGCTGACTTCTCATTGTACGAAAAGCCTATACAACGCGAGGTCAGCCAAAATTGGATTTTTACGGTTAGCTTGATAATATTGTCGTTGTGCACCTATGCGTTTATAGGGGCTTATTTTGACAGTTGACATTATCATACAGAGGTAGCTTCAAAAATATTTTTACCACAGTATCGAGACTCTTTTAATGCAGCATCATGATGCAGCATTATGTCAAAAAAATATAGCGTACTATGTACTCACTTAAAGCTGGTACTTACGCAAGAAAATGTAACCTGCTTATAAAACATCCGCCTTTCTCGAAAATTAGAAATTACAAAATATACGAAATATCTTAGACTGCGAAATGTAATTTGCTACTTTTCCTTGAAGTAACTATGTCAAAAATAGCTTGTTTAATTCAGTGAGAAGACCTACCTACTCAATTTTTTTCTACTGAGAAAAAAATTGAGTACGTAAGTCACGAAAAATTGTAGATATAAAAAATATACTTTTAGCCTTTTAAATTTTTTTTTTTGTGGATGGGAAATCGTCAAATGATCCCTCCCGCTCTGGGTGGAGCAGAAGGGAGTGTCAGACCCTTACTCAAAAAAGTAGAATAAATATGAAGTAAGTATATGTAGATCATACTTTTTAGCCTAGCTATTTAATTTGATCTATATATATTTCATAAGTTCGTAATATTAATTGCTTAATCCATTGCATCATATTTTTTCTAAATTCTTCTGCTCAAAATAAAATTCAAACGACAAACTTAACGGATACTAGCCATAATGTGGGAAAGTGCACACGTGTGTGCGCAGACACAGGTGCACTCTCTCTTCCCTCACTATCATTATCCGATGGGACGCCAATCCGACACGACCGGAGAGAGATCAGGCACAGGGGCAACTATATAGCGTGCTTATCGAGGTACGGGGGTATCACACCGCCAACTTCCAAACTCCGGGCTCTTACTAAGAATTTCCAATAGAAAAACCCAATAACACTTTGCCCGACCTGGGAATCGAACCCAGGACCCCACGCTCAGCAGTCACGCTTGGGACCACTAGACTAACGGAGCAGTTTTGTTCAACAACGTCAATAACACAATTAATGTTGTTGAACCGTCAAAATGAAAGGCATTGTCATTGTAAGGGTCTTACGCAATAACCCCGCTTTTTTCTAAAGCTCTATGTCCTTTGCATGAAATGATAAAATTCTAGAGGCCATATTCTACAAAGAACTCAACATTATAGTGAATCCTCTCACAGTTTACAATGACCTTGCAAAACCGTCCTCGCAAAATTGTGAAGCATCCAAATCCTTTGTACTCCCTTTTCCCTATTTACGTACGTTTACGTACCCCTAAGGGTTGCCGCTCAACAAATAAGCAAAAAATCTTCGCATTCCATTACAACACACATCAGACGGGTAATAAAGCGGATTCCTATATTATATAATGGTATACGAACATTATAACAAGTGTAGGTGAGAGTGGGAGCACTCTAAACATCAGCTGAAGGACGCCCCTACTACGGGCTTCATGAAACTTCGTAAAACATCGGAAAATCTCTGAACTGTTATATTTTTCAAGTATCATTGAGGGTATATTTAATTTTGTTACTGAAGTCTGAGGATGTTATTTATAGAACGGAACGTATTTATTTTATTGATGTTTTGGTTCAATGGTTATTTTTTCTTTAATTTATTATAGTTCAAGCCTTATTATGTTTAATTTTATTTTAGACTCGCCTGTCCTGGCTTCGCACGGGTGGACATTTATTTTTTTAACATATTATTTTTTTCTTGCAATTAAAAAAGCCTATATTAATCAGTGATAATGTAGCATTCAAATGGTGAAAGAGTTTTTAAAATCGGTCCAGTACTTTTTGAGCAAATTCGTTACAAACATATCCTCCTTATAATAATACTTTAGATTTTACTTATATTTTCGTGTTTAAATTCTATCATCTTTTGGTACAGTCAACAGCAAAAGTAGATGATGAAAATCAATGAACGGAGTTCGCGTCAGAACTGTGTGGCGTCAAGTATGTGATTGTAAATTATAGGTACCAAACATTTGCTACTTCGACGCCACACAGTTCTGACGCGAACTCGGTTCATCAGTATTGAATTTCTGATTTTCATCATCTACTTTTGCTGTTGACTGTGCACCACTTTTACCATTTTATAATTTGTCATTGAAGGGCGGGGGCCTCCTAGCACAGGTCCTTATGTAAGATTTACTGTAAATGTTTTAAAACTTTTTGTATTTTTTGTAACGGTAACTTTTTGTATAATAATTTTGTTGCATTGTATATAATAATTGTGCATAGAAAAGATTTTTTAAAGCTCTCTGTTTTCCTGAAGTCTTTACGCAGCCATGTCATCATGTCTTTTTAACGTCACTAACAAACGCAAATTAAGTCATTAAATTCCTTTAAATTCTATGGACACTCGCCTGAATGCTGGGATAGGAACTTTTTTAGCCTCGCACATGTCTTTTTTTGTTGTTTTTTTAATATAAATTTGTTAGTTTTAAATGTTATTTTTTACTATTTGCATTTCCAGTGCGCGTCCCAAGTAAAATATTGTTCTTTCTTTCTTTTAATGTAAATTTTTGTTTCATTCCAAGATCACAAGACACCAACAAAGTTACATAGAAATTAATGTCCATCTGCTCATTTCAATCATTTGGAGCACGAGCAAAAGATTCAGAATACCCAAACTGAACATCGTTTCCTTTCGATTTCTTTGTTTTTCTCTTTTAAAACTAAAGCTTCGTATTTCGGATTTAGATTTTAAACATGTTAATCCATATTTAAAATACCCATAATATAACAAAAATATTCACATAATAATAATATTCTCGTACCAGTTTCAAAGGCTTCCTAGAAATCTATACAAAATACTGTCGCAAAATCTCGAAAAACCTACTTCCCAAGGTAAGGGACGCAAAGAAACTTGCCCGAGTTTTACAACAACAATAAAACAAGTGACTCTCGTACTCGCTTACATCCACGAGATGAAACTTATGTTCACACTTAGTTGTTCTTGCGAAAGACTTAACTTGTGGTTTTAAACTATGGGTTTTTGTGACTCTTTAGTATTTTCTTCATCACTTAGCCAGAAAACGTCAACTGCTGGATAAAGGCCAAACATCCCCACATTGAGCGGTTCTATGCTTTCCACATCTAACGGATTCCTGCGACCTTTATCAGGCCAATGGTCCACCTTGTCCACCCACCCTTTTTTTTGTGGATGGGAAATCATCAAATGACCGCTCCCGCTCAGGGTGGAGCAGAAGGGAGTGTCAGACTCCTACTGACTAAAACCCACCCGTGTTCCTTCCTTAGCCCTTTATGTTCCGGGGTAGCGGTAACCCTTTCGGACAATCCCGCTGCCAGCCTACCCACCCTGGACATTCTGATATGCGGTCGCGACTCCAGATTCTTTCGGCCCCATTCACCACCCATTTTGCTAGCAATTTGCTTTGCATACTGCCGGTAATTCCTCAGCCTATGACCGTGGCTTTGGTCCCCCTGCGAGCACTTTATTATTCATGGGAAAGTAACATGAAACCATAATTTTGGAAGATAAAAATATATGGTAATAAAAAGCTGCTTATAATAAAATATATGGTACCAAAAATAGTCCCTTGTGGCATTCTACTCAGCGTATAAAATTCTAAATAAACTTCCGTAAATAATGGGCAAAAATATGCCACTTCCGAATATATCGTCTTACAAAATGGACCGATTCACTCGTTTATTAATTCGTATGTATCAGTACATTCTACATTTGATAAGGTACTTAGTACCTTATTAGGCACCTCATACAGGAAATAAAAGTAAAATGAGGAACTATATTTTGTTTTTCTACCCAAAAAGCTACTAAAATTATATTTAAATCAGTACCAAACAGGTTTAGCTGTTATCAAAGCATCAAATACCCAGTCATTTTTGCAAATTCAACGCAGGTATTCAAAGCAGCGTTTGATCGACTCCGATCATAATAATGCAGGCTCAATACATCGGTTGGATGCGTTCCTTCAAACCGTGTCACGTAAAATAGATAGATGCAGAAGCCCGGCTCTATACAACGAGCGGTAAATAGACGCACGTACGCACGCATACAGGTAAACCAGAAAAAATATTGCGCTTCGGTAATCTTGGTGTTTCCGAATTAGCACGAACGGTGCATCACAGAATAACCCCTCACAAAGGTAATGCTTCTAAGTTTTGTACTGCCGAGCTTTGTTGTAGTGCATTACGTGTTTGTATAAAGTTTTCTCGTTCCGCGTTACCTTCGCAGATCGTCGTTTGTCACTCAAAAGTTTATTTTTTGTTATTGTATACTTTTGTGATCATGGTGATACAAAATAGGCACCTACTTCCATTGTTGTAACAGCTCTAGGTATATTAGATCTCATCATCACACATTTATATTTCCGTAGTTTGATGATTATTCCCGTAGCGCATACTATTAGGGCTCTTTCAATTTAGACGGTTCGTGTCGAAACAGCGGTGCGGTTGTCGTATTGCGAACGGCTAGTCGATTTTTTCCATACAATTATTGCAGTTAGAATTTGCAACGTTGCCGTCCTGCTGTCGTGCGCGCACGGCACCGGCTCGCGCCGCGCCGCACTGCACGTTTGGTGCATACGTTGTATGGAAAAAATCGACTAGACGTTCGCAGTACGACAACCGCACCGCTGCGGCGCCGCAGCAGTCCAACACGAAACGTCTAAATTGAAAGAGCCCTTACGAAAATTTTACGTCGGTACAGCGATCTCAAACGAATGTTTGTACTGCACGTGAAACGTGTCTATGTGTGCGTGTGTTTCTTGTATGAAGCCGACCTTTTGTACCTATCTATTTTGTGCCTGTAGCATCTGTGGCTTCAAAGCAAAATCGATCAGCTGGTTACATGTCAGTTAAAAAGCTATTTCGTGTTTCAAGCATAATCAACCTATAATATTCCCACTGCTGGACACAGGCCTCCTTCTTTCTTGAGAGTTCTACTGCTTATAAAAATAATGTATTATCAAAAAGGAAAACATAGGGACGTACAAGTAGTTAATATTTTATTATTGTATAAAAAAAAAATCATTACTTTATGGGCACTAACCATAAATAAGAAGAATATTCTTTATTATGTATACTATATAGATTACAGACATAAATATAGAAATTTTACAAAGGGTGACACAATGGGCGGTCTTATCGCGAAAAAAACACGTAAGAGCGTTTCTTTCTCCATAGAAACGCTCTTACGTGTTTTTTACGACCACCCACATTTCTTCATAAGTCCCATGTAATAGAAGATTAGCCTATTGCCACGACCGGGCACGTCCTATCAATGACAGAGAGAGTTCAGAGACGAATATCGCCGAATGGTAATGGAATCACCTACTTTCTATTTTAACTTTGTGATCAAATTCGCCAGCAGTACCAAGTAAATTAATAACCTGTGGGCTCAAGCGCGCGACGTAAACGTAACGTAAATTTTAAAAATTGAAAATACTCGTTTTTTTCATAATATTTATTTAGTTCTAAGACTTTTCCATATCTATGGGTGAAGAGGGACGTTTTGCGGGACTATCTTATGTAATTTTGACGTTCAAAAAGTGCTGATTTTCTGCCTAGTTTGAATAAATGACTTATGATTTGATACATATTGTGCTTGTCGCATAAATTTAAACCAAAATCCTATAGGGCAGTTGTATTTTCTATCAAAAGTCGTTCGTATTCACGTAACTTGCGTTAACTTTGAGCGTTTCTGCTAGAGCCTCTGAACAGTAATTTAATAAAAATAATAAATTTAAAATAAATATAAACCAAAATCTTATAGGGTAGTTGTATTTTCTTTCAAAAGTCGTTCGAATTTAAGTTACTTGCGTTAACTTCGAGCGTTTGTGCCTCTGAACAGTAATTTAATAAAGCTAGTAAATAAGGCTAAAATTGAGAGCCCTTTGTGATTTACTAAGGGCATCTAAAATATGCCTACGTAGTCTACAGTCTAAGTTTAGGCCACTTTAATCCATTTTCGTAGGCACTAGAAGAAGAAAATAATTTCATTAAACCTCTATCGGATAGTCTACTGTAACATAGCCAAGTCTATGTCTATAGCCTTTCCGATAAAATAAAAAAAAAACAATATTGAATTATACCTTTAAAATTGAATTTTAAACCAATGCTTTTAGAGATTAAAAGCAAAGAGTAACAAAAAGTGGAATCCGGGGAAAGTAGCGTCGAAATTCTTTAAGTACTAAATGTCTTTTTAGAAGCCTTTTTTCGTACAATGTAGGTCAAAAATGTTGGGTTTCGTGTCCTGATTTTTTTCATGGAAAAATGGTAATTATTATCTTGTTTCAATATACTTTGTATTGTGTATTTTTATATCTAACTGCCTCTACATGCCAAACGCACTTGCTTAAGATCTGCGGGGAAATTGCATAAGGTGGATCACCCACTGCAACGTTTCACGCGACGGAGCGCGGGAAACGAAGCCAAATTTCCCGAGCGGAAGCGCGTTTTTATTGAATTTGTATGTAAAAAATCACGCGCGGTGGCGCGTTATCTGCGTTCCGCCGCGTGAAGTGGTGCAGTAGGTGATCCGCCTAACACGCCTATAGGCTAGTTTCCACCATCAATAAATTGAAAATCTATTTAGTCCATCAGTTAGAGTATTGGAAAATAATGGACACCTTTTTTTTTTTGTAAATCAATGAATATTGACAAAGATAAAACGCATCAAAACTCGGGAGTGGGGGCTCATGATGTCAAATCGTCGTATCTTGGTCAATTTTTGTTTACGTAACAAAAGAAAGAAACTACGGGTCAAAATTTTTTTGATAATCTAACTGACGGAGTTATTACCTAGATTTTTTCACTTGACAAGCCTATTGCAATGCCTATAGTTTGGACATTTCGACAATATTCTTTGCGTTATATGTTGTCGAGGAAGCAATGTGTTCACGCAGACAAGGTGTGATTCTTAGTCCACGCCAGGGGACGCGCGGAGGGCGCGGCGCGGCGCGGGACGACACCGCGGCAGCAGGCTGGCCGCCGCCCGCACGGCACTCCACTACCGAACACGGTCATCGACGCGCGCGCATACTTGCTGTCCAAAGTCTAATTCAACATTGTACTCTGTCTTTAGAACCATTATTATAAGTGTTTATAGTCCACTATACTTTCATTTACAAACCTTTAGTTAGGTCCTTAACACAATGCATGGAATTTCTTCCAAAACCCTTTGAATTGTGAAAGACTTGAGAAGATTTGTGTTACGCAATTGGGGTGTGCTGCTCCTGGGTTCAGTGCCCATGTTGGGTAAAGTCTTAGCTTGTATTCCCTTTTCTATTCGTCACAAGCATTAATTTGTATACACTAAGCAACTTTTAAAAGTTATTTTCTCCTACTATATTAAATGGTACTAATAAATGGTATAATAGATTCTCCTGAGCTTTTAGAAAAAGTGAATTTTAGTATCCCACGTAGTAGCAGCCGCTTACTAAACTGAAGGACTTTCGTCCTGCCTCATAGTCGGACTAATGTCGGTAATTTTTCACCCATTTGCCGCATGCTTTCTCTTGCCAACTCAATTCGTGGTGAAATAGATGTCTTTACTGGTGCTGTAGTCTCAGTTAGGACTAAGCTTAGAGTCTTAATTGTATAATTTTATTTTTGTCTTTTTGTACTTTCCCAAAACTTTTTCATTAAGTATGTATAGAAAATTTTACATTTTGTAAGTTTTGGTTAATTTTTGTTGTTTAATACTAATTGTTTTATTTAAATTATGCATGCTAAATTCACATCTAGTTGATGTCAATCAGAAATATTGTTTTGTAACTGTTTTAATGCATTTGTGATTGTACATCAGTTTTGTGAATTATATATAAAAAAAATGTTGAATGTAATTTTATATTGTTACGAACATAGTATTTTGGGCTGAGAGGCTTGTGGTTAAGTAATAACAGCCGCACGGGTTGATCGATCAGGTTAAGCCACGCTTGCTGCGATTGGTTCATGGATGGGTGACCATCTTTACATACCAAGACCCCCTCCGTGCCCCGGAGAGCACGTTATGCCGTTGGTCACGGCTGTCATTCGTGAATCTTTGACAGTCGTTACGGGTCGTCAGACGCCCGAAAGCATGACAGCCGGTCTTGCCAAGGGGTATGGGCCCACTGCGTTGTGGAGGTCAGATAGGCAGTCGCTCCATGTAAAATACTGATATGCAGCTGCACCCGGTGAGACTGAAAGCTGACTTCAACATAGTTGGGAAAAGGCTAAGCAGATTGATTGACGAACATAGTATTTTGGAACCCATACTGTTATGAATTAGGTCTCATCTCAAAGTTACAATCGCTTTTCATGAGAAAATCAGTTTTGAATTTTGCCTGTGTGTGTTTGTGAAATGTGTTGACATAGGAGCGCTCATAACTTTACACCCAGATTTCACGGATTTCATATAGGTACCTAGAAAGGGCGAGTCTATAAACAGGCACAATTATAGTTAACAACAGGCCGCTTCTGAGAGTTTGATATTACGATTTTAATAACATGATCACAATAAACCATTTCTACAAATAAGTGAAAGGAATAATCATGGTACAAAATCCTTCAAAACATTACAAATGAAGTCAACAGAATTCTCTCAAATTAAGGGGCTGACGAGATATATTCATCCTCGAGCTCTCAGCCTTTGCACTCCGTACCGTGCACTTCGAAACAAACTGAGTTAGGCAAACCAAGTTATTGGGGAAACGCCTGCGCTCCCAACCAACCATTAGTTTATGTAGTTTCTTTACACGAGAAGGAAGGGCTTTGCTAATATTCCTGGGTGACTGTTAGACTGCGTTTCTGGTAAAAAACATAGTGGAAAACTTTATTTTGTCTTATCTTTTTTTTTATCTTAGAAGATTGGCTATAATTACCAAATCATCATCTGCCTAGCCTTTCCCCAACTATATAGGGGTCGGATTCTAGTCTAACCGGATTCAGCTGAATACCAGTACTTTACATGGAGCGACTGCTTAAGTAACCTCCACAACCCAGTTACTGGGAAATACGATACCCCTTGGTAAGACTGGTTGTCAGACTTTCGAGTTTCTGACGACCCGTAACGACTGTCAAAGATCCACGAATTGGCTTAACATGCTGTCCAAGGCACGGAGGGGTTTTGGTATGTGAAGATGGTCGCCCATCCACGGACTAACCGCGGTAAGCGTAGCTTAACTTGATTGATCAACCCGTACGGCTGGTATTACTTAGCCACAAGCAGGGGATTGTAAATTACAGATACATTACATCCAATCTAGGGAGATTGGCTATAATGTATCTGTAATTTATAGGTCACGATAATTTATGCAATATGAGTATATTGCACAAAGTAAATTGTCATAGAATATTTCATATATTTTACAGTTACCCCTTTACTAATAAACGTATTGTATCAGATGTATAGTTACACACCGATTTCTCTCTTTCAGTCGTCAGTAATTTGACTTTCGAATGTAGAAGACAATTAAGCGTGTGTAACTAACTATACAGGCACTATAAGTACAACGTTTATTAGTAAGGGGGATAGTCTTATAATATACATCGACACACAACCGGTTACAATGGATTCAGTACATGTCTACATGATTCTGAAACTGCGTTTCTGCTGCATAATGTATGGTTGTAAATGAATTTTATAACACATTTGCTCGTAAAGGGTCTCTTATTTCGCCAATTTCAATATCCTAATATATGTCATTACGAACTTGTGCGTTATTGTAATGTAAAACGCACGACTTTCTTTTTAATAAGGTAAAACGTACGGTTTATCAAGATGCTCCGTCTAAAACGAACGGTACTTTTTTAAATCATAGCAAAGAGTTTTTATGTCAGAAAAGTGGTCAACATTTTATGAATAAAATTAACTTTAGGAGATAAAATATAAAAAAATAAACATTTAATTCTTTTATTTAATTAATTTTGACAATAAATTACAACCATTTATCTGTAACAAAAACAAAAAAATATAATTCACTTTATTAGTAATACTGGCTGTTTTTGTGCCTTTGCCTTAAAAAAAAAGAGCTGATGCGCGCGCATCACTAATTTGTGAACAAGTAAAAATTATTTCGCGCGCTTTTTCTTTTCGCTGTATTGTTTTTATTTGAAAATGTCGTCAAGTAATGATGAATTTATTCATTCGACACCGCCAGAAGTCTCAGAGGCAGCTGAAAAGGCTACTCTAAGCCTCTTGCCCGAAAAATCGACCTATAGATACTTACAAGCGTATCAAAATTTCATCTTATGGAAAACAAGCAAAGATGCAAATTCAGACCGAGTTTTATATATTACCTCGCAAATATGTTATAAAATTCCTTAATGATAAATTGTAAGTTATTTGACATTGATATTTATAAATTTTGACATTGTATTATCTTTATTTCCATTCATTATTTATATTCAATTGTTAATGTTTTGTTTTTTTTTTTATTTTTTGTCCTAAGTTATGTTGTGTTTTGTTGTAATTATTTTATTTTAACATGTTGATTATTCTTTTTATTTATTATTAAATACGTGAAAGAGTGTACACCTTTAAGGTAGATTTTTTGAGGAACTAATTATTTATTATTAAGATCTCATGTAGAATGTACCAAAAATCACACCAATAAATGAATTTGAAAACGTCGTATGACATACGTGCGCTTTGATAATTAAAACCTCTGCTTTCTTGCTAGCCAATATCGCCTCGGCTGTAATTTTCAACTTACCGCACTTATATCATAATGTACAGTCAACAGCAAAAGTAGATGATGAAAATCAGAAATTCAATATTAATTAATGAACGGAGTTCGCGTCAGAACTGTGTGGCGTCGAAGTAGTAAATGTTTGGTATAATTTACAATCACATAACGACATTTCGACGCCACACAGTTCTGACTTGAACTCCGTTCATTAGTATTGAATTTCTGATTTTCATCATCTACTTTTGCTGTTGACTGTACTATTATTGAATGGGGCAAAGTGCTATAGAGTTTCTGGTATTGTCCTTTTTTGTCGGTTTAAAAAAAATGCCGTTCAATATATTTAGGCCGCGCCAGCACATCAATCAAGCTACTACAATCTGTCTTTCTTTAATAGATTTTCAACTTTATCGCTAAAGCATATGGTTCAAAGTTAATTGGGAATTGACAGTTTCGGGTAGCTTGATGTGCTGGCGTCTGTACCTATTGCAACTTTTTATGAAACAACCGATTTTGTTGCTTGATAAGTTGATAACCGACGAAAAATTTCTACGCAGAAGGGTTCAGGATCATGTATCTACTGAATTCTTGATAACAGGGTGCGGGTCGATGTCCCTAACATCCTATATATCTTCGTCAACATCGTTTCATTGCTGAGACAAATCCCTGTGATCTTTTAGAATTTTGTTAATCGCTTTTAGGCTACGGACACGAAGTCAGAGGGCGCGGGGCGGCGGCGGCGGTGGCGCGGGGGGCGGCGCGTTTCAATGCATAGACTTTGAAGAACTGGGGAGCTATTCTCCAATGATACAGCCTTGCGGGCAGCGCTGTATCCTTAGAGAATAGCATGGCTGGCCTCGAAGGCAGCGGCGCGGCGAGCGATGCGCACGAGCCTAGCGATGCCCGCGCGTCTGCATTATTAATAATAATCATAATCTTTTACCTTTGATTTTTTTGGCATTGACGTAGTGTTGTGCATTTTATTTTTTGCTTTTTAATGAACGACGTTTGAAAATGTTGCCTCAAAAAGATGTTCTCGTCGTTGTTTAGACATTTTGTTCGCGAACAAAGACACTAATTTCTCATAACACAACACTACACGGCTCTAGCGCCGCGCGATCTGGCTGCTGGCTTCGAGACCGGGTCTGCGTCAGCGCGTCGCTCCCCGCTTCCGCCACCGCCGCCCCGCTATCGCTGATTTCGAGACCGAGGCCTTAAAGATCATTGGACCCGCTCGATGTTCACGCATTATCGCATCATTTTCCCCTTCCCAACAAGGTCACATATACCCTTTGGGTCCACATCAAAGACGATTAGCATTATGGATCAGATAGTTTCTGTTATTATACATACAGTATCATAATATTGTAGATACACCGTCTATGCTTCTAAGTACACCTTCAAAGACCCTCAAGTGACTTCAAAGTGTATTGGAGAGTATTAAGCTTTATCGACACAGTGAGTTTCTAAATAATTTGGTTGATAATCTTCAAAGGATGTCCGGGTCTTATCAGGTGACTATAGATGCTTCTGTAATAGTTGGCATTTCCAGTTTCTGTGCCGTTGTTTCCGAGTTATCTTTGTGGGCGCTTGGCAGATTTGATTTTAAAGTTGAGTTTTCGCAGTACTACAATTTCTGTGCAATAGTTTTGATTAAGTATTTAACTGTATGTCGAGAGTTTGGACAGTGGCCCCTTGCAGTGATCAAAGAAGGCAAGGTTATTCAAAGCAAGGTGATTGAAAATGTCAATGGTTCTCTAGTACAAGGTGGGGCTAAAGGAATCACCCGATGTTGTGTTGTCGTTCGGCGTGGTGGTCTAAAGGGGAGGCCTTTGTTCAGCAGTGGACGTCTTCCGGCTGATGATGATGATCATGATAAATTATCAAACTCCTCGACTTTGTTTGTAACATTGTAACCTACACACACACATTGCCGCATAGGTGTATTTGTGTATGCCATAGTTTAGCTTTCTGTACGTATTGGCAACAGTACGCACTTTAAACAACTTTTTCATAAACAAAAATAATAAATGAATAGGTGGTACACACGGCTACACATCAAGCTATACATTTCCAGTTTTAGCTGACCTCGCGTTTTATAGGTTTATCGTACAATCAGAAGTCAGCTTATACTGGTTATGTACAGCTTGATGTGTAGCCGTGCGTACACTGGTATTCAGCTGCATTCGGTTAGACTGGAAGCTGACCCCGACATAGTTGGGAAAAGGCTAGGCAGATGATTAATAAATAAATACATAGGTGCCCCAGCATACAACAAACACGAACTATAAAGTAGTACAGATTACATATCAATATTCAACATGAATATTCTTTCTCACTTTTTAGGTCGGTACGCGTAGATTTTCGTATGACAACAAAAAACCTGGGCCCTAATTCACTATGACCACTTAACGATTCCTTACTTCGAAACCACATCAATTCTTTAGTAAATCACGACATCTTTAGGCCAATTCTGCTAATTTAAAACGTTCAAAATCTAGTCACAGTCTCATCTCGGCGACAAACAAATGTCAAAAACTTGTCAAAATGTAGGGAAATTTGAAGTATTTTTGACACATTGAGATCAGAAACAAAAACTGTGAACGTTCTTAAAAATTACGAGAATTACCCCTGTGATAATAACCTAATCTCGATGACACAATGGCCCACGCCATTGTGTTAGAGACCAACACAGTTAAAAACTGTGTTGGTCACTGAACTATATACATGTTGTCCTTACGGTTGACATTTCGATTCCTAGCCATTAACAAGACACGATGGATCAACCAAATAATTTTATTTGTTCAAATCCTTTTTTCTCTCCTTTTTTTTCTCTCACACACTTGTTGTTGGCGCAATAGTCGACATCATTTATTAAAAACTAGCGGCCCAAGTGATAATGTAGCATTCAAATGGTGAAAGAATTTTTAAAATCGGTCCAGTACTTTTTGAGCCAATTCGTTACAAACATTTACATTCAAATCTTTCCTCTTTTTAATATTATATTGTATTGTTGCTGAAATTATAATCTTTTATATGATCTAAAATGGATTGAAATAAATGATTTTTGAATTGGATTTTTTTTTTAAATTATAGTATAGACAGAATAGAACAAGGCACGATATTAACGTAGATTTCACGTGGTAAGATTTCGCGGGGAATAATACAGAATTGGGGCCCTGTGCCACCCTTAACATAACATAAATCCAGCAAAGGACAAAAATACTTAAATTCCTTCACGTATTTTAATAACAATCCCCTTCATTAAAGCTAAAGTTTCGTCTTTCACGTCATTATAAATAATTAGGATCTTATAGCTATGTTTTTTTTTTCAGGTCGCATTACAGTATCGGGGAGTTTATGCTCAGGAATATACAACGCGATGTAAAAAGTAAGTTGAACAAAAATCCTTATTATTTTTCTACTAGCTTCTGCCCGTTCCTCTGCTACAAGTTTTGACATAAAATAAAACATTCTATGACACGTAAGAAAAGTGTAGTTTTTTATCTGTGAAAGAATTTTTCTGATCGTATCAGTCCTGCTTCCAGAGATTATCTCTTACCAACAAACAAACAATTTGACCTCTTTCTATATCTATACTTTTTATCAGGTTCGTTTTTAGGGTTCCGTACCTCAAAAGGAAAAACGAAACCCTTATAAGAACACTTCGTTGTTCGTCCATCTGTCAGGGCCCTTTTTCTCAGGAACGCGTGGAGTTATCAAGTTGAAAATAATGTCAAATACTCAGGGCTGCAATCCCTTGAAATAGTGACAAAATTAAATTTCTAAGTCAACCCAGTAAAAAAAACGGGCGTTTATATTCCGGAATCAAAACCTATATTTCATCTAAATCGGTTCAGCGGTTTAAGCGTGAAGAGGTAAAAGACAGACAGACAGACACAGTTTCGCATTTATTTATTTATTTGCATAAAACATAGTATAAAAAGGTGTTACATGAGTTAAGGATGAGATCATACATGTTTTGCTTAATACTAAAGCACGCAAAATTATAAGTACAACTTATGTTCAAAGTATTCCTTAATGCTATAAAAATTATTATCATTTAGCCATTTAAACAAGTGAATTTTGAACAGTCTGCTATTTAGTCATTTATAATATTAGTATGGATTGGTCTTATAATTTCAAGCGCAACTGCTGAACGTCTAGTCCTGGGTTCGATTCCAATATTGGGCAAAGTGTTTTTGTGTTATTCCATTAGTTATTTTTTTTTTGTGGTTTGTAATCATCAAATGACCCCTCCCGCTCAGGGTGTGGAGCAGAAGAGAGTGTCAGACTCTTACTGACTAAAACCCACCCGTGTTCCTTCCTTAGCCTTTTATTTTTCGGGGCAGCGGTAACCCTTTCGGACAATCCCACTGCCAGGGTGCAGATTTGTGCCTGGTTAATGGTAATAGCCTCGCATCCTTTTACATGGAACCTAAACATTACTGGTGAAATGTAGGTTTACCTCAGACCAACCCTTTGAAGAATTGCCAAACTTAAGTAGCAGTGGGCAGGGCACGTTGCTCGCAGAACAGATGGCCGATGGGGCCGAAAGGTTCTGGAGTGGTGACTGCGTACCGGAAGATGTAGCGTTGGAAGGCCTCCCACAAGGTGGACCCACGATCTTGTGAAGGCCGCAAAAACTCGCTGGATGCGAGAAGCATAAAACCAGTCGAAGTGGAGGTGCTTAGGGGCCTATGTCCAGCAGTGGACGCCTGTAAGCTGAAATGATGATAATGATGAACCCTTCGAGAAATATCAGCGTGTTGTAATGATATTATTATTTTAATAAAGGCAATTAATTCAGGGGTGAATTATTATTATACCTTTAGCACAAGCTGACAACCAGTCTTACCAAGGGGTATCGTATTACCCAGTTACTGGGTTGTGGAGGTCAGATAGGCAGTCGCTCCATGTAAAATACTGGTATTCAGCTGCATCCGTTAGACTGGAAGCTGACCCCACCTTAGTTGAGAAAAAAGCTAGGCAGATGATGATGTTGTAAACCGAAAGTAGTAGAGGGCAACCCTATTGTCAATTACAGATCGTGCAATCCGCGAAGACGCATCCCACTCTTTTTCCTAATGCTTACAGCACAAGTGTGCAACATTCCGCTAGCGTTTTAGTTTTGTAACACAGTAATTATTTTTAGTGAGTAATTAGTGTGTATCAAAAAAAACTAAAACACTAGTGGAATAAACTAGCGATAACCACTTACGATTCGGGAGAAGAGTGGGGCGCGTCTTCGTGGATTGCACTATCTATATAGGGTAACAACCATGTAAATCTAACAGAAAAATCCTATACCGTTCCTCCGATCTGGAGATCGGAGGAACGGTATAGGATTTTTCTGCATTTTTTCTGGATTTTTCTAGGCCAACTAGGCCAATGAGGCAGTCGGTAATGTGACAGTCATTTGTTTCGCATTCACCTCACAAAGTTTACTCCATATTTAGTATTCCTTGTTCGCCCCTCATTTAAGTCCTTTGCCCCGAAAATCATGTTTCATTTATTAATTACTAACTTCTGCCCGCGACTTCGACTCCGTGAAATTTCTTGTTCCCCCGACCCACCAGGTCGCATCGCATCGCCTGCCCAAGCTATTAATCACTTCGTTTTCGTTGGCGTCACTTCTGACTTTTTATCTTTTTGATCGGCACCTAACGGTCGTAACGTCATGTTAAATTTACCCTATAGTACCCTATAGTGTAGTCTTACTGAAAAATTGGGCTATCAAATACAAACCTAAACCTTTAATATAAACCTTTTTGATTTTGATTTAAAACTATTTTTTCATGTCTAACCGATAGTTCCCGAGTTAAAATAAACAAACTCTTTAGCTTCTTATTAGTAGGTGATTTTAAGTATGTTTTCTTTAGAGAACAAATTACAGATATATTCTTCTTTATTACAGATTCATATGAAGTTCAGCATAGATACAGACGAAGCCTAGAAATGATCATATCACAACACTTCAGCGAGACTACTGTTATGCCTGGCGTTGATGTAAGTATGTAGAAAGGAATTAATTATCTTTATCACAGTTCTTTTAACGCTGGAATATTTTTTTTATTGTTTAACGCTCTTGACCTCGATCACGCCTGATGGAAAGCGATGGATGAGTTTATGATGGAACGAGCGTACCCAGAAGATGCCTAAGGCACTGGAACTCCCACGCATCGACGAAACACAGCAGGCTGCTTGACGCCGGACTCCGGTGGGAAGGTGGTCGCAAACCAGGGGCGTTAGCCCTACCACCGAAAGGGAAGAATTGGCCAGTCATATAAGGTGTTGGGTGTGACTGACCAGGATGCACCGAGCGATCGGTTCAGTTGAGTAACTGGCGGAACAAACTGCGCTACACGAGGAGGCTTCTTCATGCATCCCAAAAATCATTAAATTTGGTTGGTTTATTGACACAAAATACCCTAACCCCAAACAATTATCTACAGACCATTCAAATATTCGTTTTGTGCAGTATTGAACTGGGTTTTGAAAGCCAAACAAAATTATTTTTCAAGTTAAATGTGGTCAGCTGAACAGCCCTAGGTAAAATTGAATTTATGTTGTCAAAATGTAAGAATATCTTGATCTGATTGATATTAGTCATTCCGACCAACAAATCATAGCAGCTAACTTTTGAAGGCTACAACATAACATAAGCCGCCATAAAGTTTGAACCGGGCTGTACCACAAATTGTCGTTAAAAGGTTTGATATTAACATGTACGCATGGCTACTTCACATCAAGCTACACCTACATAACCAGTTTAAGCTAACTTCTGATTGTACGAAAAACTTATACAATGCCAGGTCAGCTAAAACTGTAAATCTATAAGCTTGATGTGTAGCCGTGTGCACGATCGCATCTAGTTATAAAATAATATTTAACTTTTGTTAAAATGTTTTGTACAACCAATTTTCAGAAATAAATTATCATATATCATTTCTCAGATTTGTGTCTGTGAACTCACATTACCCACAAATTCCAAATAGCGGAATAACTCAATAAAATATTTACCACACATAAGCAATGCGAGGTTTCTGATATAAAAATCCAATATGGCATTCTTGGAACCGGGGATCCATCCTTTTCGTTCACGGCGGTATCACTCACCCTAATAATTCAATGTCATTTTTATTCATAACGTCATTTGATTTATTTGTCTAATAATTCCCATTTTGCGCTCCTAAAAATATTTTTGAATACCTACTCTAATATAATTATTGCTTAATTATTGGAGGGGCCCGTGGCTAAATAATAACAGCCGCACAGGTCGATCGATCAGGTTAAGCTATGCTTGCTTGCTTGTGGATGGGTGACCATCTTTACATACCGAGACCTCTCCGTGCCTCGGAAAGCACGTTAAGCCGTTGGTCCCGGCTATCATTTGTGGATCTTTGACAGTCTTTACGAGTAGTCAGAAGCCCGAAATTCTGACAACCAGTCTTACCAAGGGATATCGTATTACCCAGTAACTGGGTTATGGAGGTCAGATAAGCATTCGCTCTATGTAAAACACTGGTATTCGGCTGCATCCGGTTAGACTGGAAGCCGACCCCACCATAGTTGGGAAAAGGCTAGGCAGATGGTGACTCTAATATAATTATTGCGCCTCTTTTTCTAAAAAAACTAAATAGCCAAGTAACTGCGACCGACTTAGATTACGTGATTGGTCACAGTTTTAACTTAACCCCCCTTTGGTTGGGGTGTCCTAGTTTAGATACTGTGACCAATTCGACTCGCGCGTGGTTGATAACCCTTTTTTTTTTGTTTCTGGGGTGGAAAATCCTCATGGATGTCCGCCGTCCTAAGGTGGGTGGCAGGGTCTGTCAGACTCTTACTGACTAAAGACCACCCCGGTGTTCCATCTCACACCTACGTCATGGGTCGCGGGAACATACAATCCTTTCAGTTCTAGCCTAACCTAACCCAAACGGGTGACCTTGATCAAATGGTCAGGGTACCCTGGTTTAGTAACTGTGAGAAATGAAAAACGAGAAACGAAGCTGTGAGAAAAGGCGAGGCTCAATTGTTAAAAAAAAAGTTCAACGTTAGAAGCGCAAGTGCGTTTTTAGATGTTCATTAATATAAAAGGTGTCTATCGACGACTGTCCCGACCCAACATACGGGTTTTTCAAATTGGTATGCATGAACTTATTTCACAAAGAAAGCTTTCTAACGATACTAAATATACTTGCAAAATCTGCAATCGTAGCACAGCCGTACGGCGTAGGTTGCTTGCGTAGCAAATTGCTACGACGTAGGTATGGTCTATTTCAAAAGTATCTGATGGAAGTGTAAACAAACCCTGTTCAAATTAAATTATTACGCAATCTCTCGCTAAAGGAAATTATTGACTACATTTACAGAGTAACATTCATATGAATGATCTGTATTTACATTGTGACGAAAATTGAGGTAATTGAAAAATATCTTTAAGACTATTTAACATTAGAATTTCAGGTTTAAGTATTCAAATAATCAAAGCAATCTATTTATAAGTGGCACTATAAATTAGCTTCTACAGGTACATTTATGATCCATTTGTTTGCTTTTACATTAGATACTTTTAGAACATATCACGCTCGCGTAACACGGCGATACGGATTTCCATCTTACATGAGATACTCGAAATTTAGTTCCAATTATCGTCAATTGTTCAAGAAATATTCCATTATAGGTACTTCACTCCAATAAACATCAAGTATTTGCCTAATCAATTTAAGCATTACTTATTTTTCTACCCACGGCTCCTATCTTTGTAGTCAGCCCAAGGGAGCCGTAAGCTTTCCCGGGAAAAATTAGCATGTCCTCGCTGCCTCTTACAAAATTTAATTATGTTGCTCTTCTTCGTTCAGACGTGATTGAGCAATGAACAACAGGGTTTCGGGATTTTTCGGCCTTTAATTGAGGCTCAAATTATTCATAAATACTTGAGCATAAAATACTTGTTATTAATTTTTCAATTCGTAAACATCCCTCGATAAGCATGGGGTGATAGAATTTATAAACGATGTTAATAAGAGCAGTCGTGGTCCAGTGGTAAAGGCCTCGATTTTCGAGTACGACGTGGGTTCGAACCCAGACAAGCGCTTTACTTTGTGTAAATTATTTATTTAATCACCCCTGCTCTCAAAACGGTGAAGGAAAAAATCGTGAGGAAACCGGCATGTCTTAGAACCAAAAATTCGAAGACATGTGACATCTACCAACCCGCACTGTGCCCGCGTGGTGGTACGGCCCACTCCCTCTCAACGAGAGGAGGCGTGTGTCCCAGCAGTGGGAACATTAGAGGCTGCTTATGTTTATTATGTAGGCAGACAATAAACGTGAAAACACCTTTATTACTTCCTTAATAGAGTTCTCATGAAATAAATCAAAAGCTGTCCTTACCAATCCAAATCAACGAGCCGTGAAGAATGATGACTTGCATTTATAGTGTGAATACATGTTGGAAAATGTTTTTCTTGGGATTGCATTCTGTTGTTATCAGTAAATAAATAAAAGACGACATTTTAACTTATCCTGCAGAGGTATTATGAGTACTCAACTTTAAACAAACCCAACTATGAAAATAAAGATAAATTATTCCAGCAACAATAAAAACCCAGGTCTTTCAATTAAAGTGCCATTTTAAATTCAACATTGTATTATATTCAGAACCGTTCTTTGTTTCCCGATTTCAATGTTATACTTCTTATCTTGCTACTTAAATTTCCACCTTGTTTCTGGAAAGTTAAAGTAGATTCTTGCTTACAGGTCAGTCTACAATGTACGCTGAATGGACCACATCCTGGGAGATTCGTGTGGGAAAGAGATGGTATTGTTATATCATCTAATACTGATTCTAGGTAAGCTTATTTTAATAATGTTGTCTTAATAACACTACTGATAATAGCGAAAGGTGTTGATAGGCTTACCACAAAGTGTATCGAAGACCTAGTAAAGATTACGGGAATGCAGCAGTGGGAATATTATAGGCTATGATTGCATGGATAATGCTTTTTCTTGTGCATGACTGTAGAAGAAGCAAAATCCTGTCATCATTAATTATCCTGACGCTATCGTAACGTCAATAAATAGTAAAATGGAGTAGCACTATTGAATAGTCAAATCACTTTAGAAAATAAACGTAAAATCGATATCCTGGAACAGTTTTTAAGTAAATCCCGGATAGTCTGGCGCTCAGTAATGGAATCTATTCCTGGAATGTGTGGAATAAAATGACAACCATTTAAAAACGACGATGCAGAACGTAGGAAATAGCTGTAAGCGTTTATCATACGAGAACATTAATTTTGCTTGAAATGATACGTTATCTAATATCTATGTATGTATGTATTATTATATAGGTTGAAATTTTAATAATAATTTTAATAATAAATGATTGAAATTGATATAAAACCTAAAAAAATATAAACTAATTCCTTGCATCTTAAAACTCAACAAGATCATTAAATTATTCGTGCTAAAATATTATTGTATCGTGTCCGCATGCGATTAAGGACAGAAAGTCAGCAAGAAAATAAGTAATTGGTGTAGTTTCATAGAAAGCAAATTTATGTTTCCCACATGCGGTTCCATGCCGCAACCGAAGTGCAACAACATTGGTTTTGCTATACATCTTACAGAGATGCGGCCTTACGCATGCGGGTGAATATTAAAACCAAAACGCCGTGCTGTAAGACCAAAAAATATAATTGTAGACTCGCATATATGAAAACGTATGGAAACATACACTCGTTAATTTCTTCGCAAACATCATCGGCGTTTGCAAATACGGCTTGATTAAATAGGTACTGCGGAGCCAAATATTTAAGGATTCTTTTTATACGGAACTGATTTTAATAACGGTCACGGTTGGATAGTTTCGACGTATTAAATCAGTTGATTATTATATATTAATTTTCTCCCAGCTCGTAAAAGGTGGATTTAAAATCGGTAGAAACGAAAAAAATACATGAAACCATTTAGTAAATACAACTGAACGTGAGCTACAGCATAATCAGCCTATAATGTTCCCACTGCTGGGACACGGGTCCTCTCATCTAGAGGGAGTGGGCTATCGTCTACTACGCAGGCCCAGTGCGGAATGAAAGATGAAAGAAAAAAGAAAGACGAAGAAAAAAGGTGAAAGATGGCTTATGTCTTCGAATTTTTGGTTCTAGCACGTTACCTCACGATGTTTTCCTTCACCATTTTGAGAGTAGTGCTTCTTTTTTTTTTTTTGTGGATGGGAAATCATCAAATGAACTCTCCCGCTCTGGGTGGAGCAGAAGGGAGTGTCAGACTCTTACTGACTAAAACCCACCCGTGTTCCTTCCTTAGCCCTTTGTGTTCCGGGGTAGCGGTAACCCTTTCGGACAATCCCGCTGCCCCGGCAGGCTTCGGCCCTTTCGGGCCCCTTCCTTGCTGCTGACATCTCTTTGAGGCGCGCGTGGAACACGTACGCGCCGTCCGGCACGGGCTTGGTCCTGATCGGACTGAGGGTTACCCATTACTCTCCGGTCCGAGAACACGGCGGTGCTCCGCCCAAGTGGGGCAGACCTCCACCGTATTCTCCACCGTGTCCCCTGGGCGACTGAGAGTAGTGCTGATGAAATTATTTACACAAATTAAAGCGCCTGCCTGGGTTTGAACTCACGACATACAACTCTTAAGTCCAGCCTGTTACACGCACACTGTTCACTGCGCAAATTGAGCTATGATCATCATCATTTCTATCAAAAGACGACCACGACAGATTATATGCTTATACTACACAGATTGATTGCTAACACGCAATCAGCGTAGTGTTTAATTCTCGCAGTAAAAGTCTTTGAACTAATGGCTTATACAAAGTGTTAAAAAATTAACCCGAAAAACTTTAAGAGGTGCTATAAACCATCGAACTGAATAACTTTCTCTATGGGACCAACTCTGAAATCACGAAAGAAAAATCAGCTGTTTAATACAAAAGATGTTGGTGACAGATCTGGCAACCCCGTTGCTAGGGTCTTGTTGTTAGTTGGCTAGCAACGGGGCGCGGGTTTTTCATATTATTGTTTCTTGTGATCTTTATCTTTAGTTAATTGCACCTTTACCTTTCTTTAATTTGGTGCCTAATATAAATACAGAAAATCTTTCGTGGAAACTACTGGGGTGCAGGTATTATGCAGGTATTTCTGCCAGGCAGTGTTGCAGTGTTCTGGTTTTAATGCTACGGTAGATACCGGTGTAGTTTTAAAGTGGAAAGTTCCTCATGCTACAATGAAAAGTGAGAAATCTCCAACCAGATGGGTGTTGTGTCTGTTGGGCTACTGCCCAATGGTTGTTATCAAGCTGTTATAATCTATTTTCGTGGAAAACTCTGCTTGCGCGATGTAGGATTTGCGTGACGTCAAATGTAGTTTGTATATGGCGGTATAGATGTCGCCACATAATTAAAGGCATTTTCGGCTTTATCTCTGGAATGGCGACGCATCTGCAATGACTCTAGTATTGCAAATGCCCGTAGTCATCAATGACCAACCACATACAGCCTTTTTGTTTGCTATCATAAAATTTTTGTAACCATCTTTTTGCTAAAATATTCTTCTCTTTCAGATACCTTATTGGTCAGACAATGGCTCCAGACGGCGGAGTCATCACTCAACTCAACATATCACACCTGAGAGTGGATGATGGTGGGCTGTTTGCATGTGTGGCTCACCATGGTGATAATGTGGTGGTACACCATGACCGGCTTAACGTTTATGGTAAGTTAACTTATAGTTTTTTAGGGTAAGTCTGTTTGTTGGGTTCGCCCAAGGATGAGTTATCAACATCAATATCTACGCTGTATTACGCTGTGCTCCATCTATCTAATTCGCTCTAACATTATAACGAGAAAACCAACAAGAATTGCAACTGATTAATATTGGCCCTTTTAAGCCATTATAAAGTGGCAGTGCGCTGGCCATGTTTGTCGAAGGACCGATGGCCGGTGGAGCAGACGAGTCCTTGAGTGGAGACCGCGTATCGGCAAGCGTAGTGTGGGACGTCCCCCAGCTAGACGGACGGACGACCTAAAGAAAGTGGCTGGAATGGACTGGATGAAGAAGGCGGAGGACGGGGTGTTGTGGCGCAGCCTGGGAGAGGCCTATGTCCAGCAGTGGACTGCGATAGGCTGAGTTGATTGATTGAAGCCATTATAAGTCAATTGGGAAGCCAGTGGAAGAAGTTCAGTGGTAATGGCCCCGACGTACGAGTTGTAAGTCGTGAGTTTGTCCTTTGTGTAAATTATTTCATCACCACTGCTTTCAAAAACGGCGAAGGAAAACATCGTGAGGAAACCGGCATGTCCTAGGACCAAAAATTCGAAGACATGCGGCATCTACCAACCCACTGGCACTGGGCCCGCGTGGTGGATTATTAGCCCACTCCCTCTCGAAGAGAGGAGGCCTGTGTCCCATCAGTGGGAACTAGGCTGATTATGCTACGTCGTCAGTCACACATTAATTTGGACCTAGTTATGCAAAAAGGATCCAACCCACAACATGACCGAAAATGAGTTAAGTATACCAAACTGCTCGTCAAGGTCTATACTTTCGATTAGCAAAAACAATCCAAGTAAAATACGAATTTTTAATGTCAAAATATTCGTATTTTACTTGGATTGTTTTTGATAATCGAAAATATAGACCTTGACAAGCAGTTTGATTTACTTAACTCATTTTCGGTCATGTTGTGGGTTGGATCCTTTTTGCATAACTATGTCCATTTATTGATGAAATATTAAATATTGATTGAACATTATCTGATGTTGCAGAGGGTATTACCAATATTATGTAGGTAACTTCGGGATCCTTACATAAAATTCCAATAAAATTCACAGTCACGTAAGCGCTGCGGGCACAGTTAGTACATTAACTAAAACTTAGAAATAAGTTTGTTTACGTATACTAAGACTTAGAACAAGAATAATTCAAGTAATATAAAGATACTAGCTGCGCCCCGCGGTTTCACCCGCGTAAGTTTTGATCCTGTGGGAATATCGGGATAAAAAGTATCCTATGTGTTATTCTGATGTATAAGCTATATTACTGTAAAGTTTCATCAAAATCCGTTCAGTAGTTTTCGCGTGAAAGAGTAACAAACATCCATACATCCATACATACAAACTTTCGCATTTATAATATTAGTAGGATTTCTCATGTGGGGATCCAATAAACTTCTAAACTTTCCTTCTTTGACCAAACCACTAAGCCGATTACTAGAATGTGACGCTATGTTTAGCGTCACTGATACATCTAGGAATTTACACTGGACACGAATTTGTACACTCAATTTCGTAGGAAACCGACTAAGCCCAAAGTTGTCTTCGCCATAGCATTTCGCGTTCCAGTTGACAATTTCACGCTATAGCTGGTCTTATACAGACTACAGCCCTTCTAAGAAATGTTACTTTGAGAGAGAAACATGAAGAACTTATAGTTCTGGTATCAACGTTAGGATTCTGCGTATTTCATAAAACTTTCAATAATATGTATTTAGTATGACCGTATTTGAAATTAGCATGAAATTTATGTTTGATAGTGGTACTAATTCTGTTGTTCTCAAATTTAACTTAATTAAAGTTCAGTGCATCTTTTTTTTCTATTTCGTTAAGAAAAGGACAGAAGATAATTTTCTGACGTAAATTGACGTAATTTTAGTAGGCAAGTTTTTAATCACGTCTAAACTTATATATTACTAGCTGCGCCCCGCGGTTTCACCCGCGTAAGTTTTGATCCCGTGGGAATATCGGGATAAAAAGTATCCTATGTGTTATTCTGATGTATAAGCTATATTACTGTAAAGTTTCATCAAAATCCGTTCAGTAGTTTTCGCGTGAAAGAGTAACAAACATCCATACATCCATACATACAAACTTTCGCATTTATAATATTAGTAGGATGGAGTAATGTCAGGCGCTGAGTAATTTGACAGGACTAAACTAAAATTTATCTTCTGGCCTTTTCATAATTAAAAAAGAAAAAAATGCACTTAAATTTAGTTTAGTTTGGAAACAACAGAATCGGCACCAGTATTTAATTAAATTCTTAAAATAGAACCTTTTCTTATATGTTAAAATTTTTGCCGTAAAGGCCACAACCGAACAAAATACCTGAACATTTTTTTCAACAACTATACTCTACCTTGACCCTTAAATAAAAATGTTTATGCAAGGTCGAATTAAATTAGCTAGCAAAACTTCGTACACGTGATGGGAAAATTGTGGAGTTATGCTAAATAAATTAAATTTATTTGACTCTGTGATGAATATAATACACACCCTGGATAGTCAGCCAATATAATAAATAGCTTTAGTCTTAAATCTTCCTAGTTCCTTTAAGTTCTTTACAGGAAATGACCCTTCAAACCAGTATAAAAGAACGTTCTTTTATACTGGATAAAAGAATGTTCCTATAAAATACATGATATCCTTTTTACTGTGAAGGTACGACAGTATCCCACAACTTTCATGAAGAAACCCGAAGCTAAACTGTGTTAAAGTAAAAATAGAATAACAAAGAGATCCCTTATCTCTTTTAGTTCACAAACTTTATTTTCTTCATAAAGTTTATGTATTGTGGATGATATTGTTCTTAGAGCGGATGCAGACTTAATAACAGCTTGCAGCTGCATCAGAATTTTAATGGCCTTTTAGAGTTGCTAGCTGCGCCCCGCGGTTTCACCCGCATAAGTAGCGATCCCGTTCGAATAACGGGATAAAAAGTATTCTATGTCCTAATCCAGGTTATGGTCTATCCATGTACCAAATTTCATCCCAGTCCGTTAAGTCGTTTTAGTATGAAAGCGTGACAAACAAAAATACAAAAATCAAATAATTTCCCTTTATAATGGCCCCGATTCTGTTGTTCACAAACTAAACTAAATTTAAGTTCAGTGCATCTTTTTCTTTCTATTTCATTATGAAAAGGACAGAAGATAAATATTAGTTTAGTCCTGTCAAATTAGTCAGCGCCTGACGTAAATTGTCGTATTTTTAGTAGCCATTTTTTTAATCACGTCTATGGATTATCTAATTTGACGGGACTAAACTAATATTTATCTTCTGTTCTTTTCATATTGAATTAGAAAGAAAAAGATGCACTGAACTTAAATTTAGTTTAGTTTGTGAACAACAGAATCGGGGCCATTACCTAGCAGTTTAGAATTAAATAGAGGATCTTCCGACCAGACGACTGTTGTGTCTGGTGAGCTACCGTCCGACGATTGATGTTGGGGCGTTGTATATAATATTCGTGCGTCAAACTTTGCTTGCGTGATGCAGGATTTTTGCATGACGTCTGTGTGATGCGTAGTTCGCATGTGGCGATCTAGATGCCGCCACCGCGTTCACAAATGAGGCGCCCTGGCCAGTCTGTCTTGCTACCTCCTTAGTGACTGGCTAATATTTTTGACAACGGCTTGAACTATTCTCATGAAGTCGATACAGGTGAATCAAAGCTTCTTTGGTGAGAAAAAAGATAAAGTCAGCCATGGATATGTAACTAACTTTCACAGTCTGTGTAAGAAGTTGCTTTTATCATCATAATTTATCTTGATTGAGGACTGACTGCGTAAAGTTTGTATTTCGTCATTTTTATACAAATATCCTGGATGATGATGCCCGTTTCCTTCTCCAGGTCCGAGGGCTACCGGTCATTCCAATTTCATAATATTTAGTGATTTAGGCGTTAAAAGGTAAAAGACAGACAGACAGTCAGGCTTACTTTCCCATTTATAATATCAGTAAGTAACCATGCCTCTACGATTGATGATACTTAAGTATGTCCGGTGTACTGGGGCAGTAAACTCAGTTTCTAACCTCACTGGCAGGCAGATATTGCAGAAATACTAAAATTAATACGTAGCCACAACCTACCGAAGCAATTTCCAGGAAACAAGCTATTCGATCGATTCTAACTTGACGGTAGATTTAACTAGGTAATATGGTTGAAATGGATCCGATTTTACGCTGGAACGGTGGGTAAATGTCCAGATCAAATTACTCTAGTAGATATATTTCCTATCTGTTTGATGTAAACAGGTTCAAATTAGGACATCATTCATTTCGTACCCAAAACAAAATGCGGCCAAAAAAGAAAGTACTGCTTTCTTACGAGCATTTTTAACCGACTTCAAAAGAAGAGGAGGTTATCAATTCGGTTGTTTTTTTTTTTTGTTTATGTTTGTTACCTCAGAATTTTTTTTTTGTTTGTCGATTGTTTTTTTTTTTAATATTTTTACTATTACAGCGAAAGCAAAAAAAAATAACCCTCCGGCAGCTATTTGAGATTAAAAATGCTAAAAATCATATTTTTATAGCTAGAGATGTTCAGGATGTTACATTCTAATAAAAGTTAGTATATTGTTAATGTTATACACAAAACACTTGAAAATATGAGTTTAGACATTTTCTAACCAAGCCGTTAAGGAGAAAACAGTGGGCTTCGTAAAGTGACCATCTTACGGTACTAAACGAGAGTAAGGCGCTTAAGGTATTTTTAGAGTTATTACATTAGATTTTAGAATGTTCTCAGTAGTAGCCTGTGTCTAAATTGGTGATCGATTAATGGCAATAAGCTGATCGCCGCCTTAGTCTTTATAGTGTGATTAAACATAAATAAATGTAAAATTTTTGCCTACTTCAATGGGTAAAAGGCGTGTCCTTATGTATGTAATATGTAAGTGTAAAGTCAGCTAAATGACTACAAACTTAAATCGTCCGCATATTCAAGTCACAACTGTCATTCTTTATCAGTTGTATGAAATGGCTATAACAGGACAAATTAACGTACCTATGTCAATTTGCTTTCTTCTCTCTCTTTCTACTTTTTCTGGGAAAACAGGCGTGGTACTATGTTAACTTTAATTTGTTATAAATAATTCAGTATCACAAATAAACTCCAATTTATTTTGGTTGCATACGACCCACATGTGTTCGAGGAATCAATACGTGAAGAATCGGGCATTGATCCCCACGCTTACCATTCGCTTTACTGATTTTAGGTTCTTCGCCCGAAAGTTGTCAACTAACCATAAGAAAGTAATAATAATTATGTCATATCTTTATGTATTTTTCTGTGTGTACATAAATTATAAAATAAATAAATAAATAAATAAAGTGTGTAGTATAAATATGTTTCTATTAATTCCTTGGTTGGATTTGTTATTTGAGTTTTGAACCCATTACTGGCAATAATTAATGTTATTGGTTTGCACGTTGTAGTAAGGATGTTAAAATCGCAATTTTCAAGGCATATTGCCAAACCTTCAAAACGTGCAGCTTGTGGGTGAAATACACGCAGAGAGCCTACTATGACCTGCGCGTACAGTACACTTATAATAATAGATTTAGGATGTTGGTCGGGCGTTCGCGCTTCTGCAGCGGTCCGCAGATGTTCACAGAAGCCCGTGTCGACGATTTTCATAACATTATGAGGAAGACAACAGCGTCGTTAATGGGTAGGTTGCGCGGAAGTTTCAACTGCTGTTGTAACTTTCTTTAAAGAGATATGAGGAACAGGGTGTAAAGTTCACTCAACCTCCACAGAAAAGGGAGGATCCTTCGACCAGACGGGTGTCTGGCGGGCCACTGCCCAATGATTCATGACGGCCGTTTTATATATGCTAATTGCGCGGTAAACTCTGCTTGCGAGATGCAGGATTTTGCGGGACGTCAGTATGGCGCGTTGTTCGCATGTGGCGTTGTAGATCCGCTAGACCTTTAGGATGCTTCCTAAAGACTATAAGACAAAGTGGGCAGTCCCTTTGTAAGGCACTGGGTACGGAGGCAAGTGCCAACGTATGTTGGGCCATCTCTTTTTACTTGTTTTAGTTTGTAAAAGTTTAATTACTAACGTAGTTTTTAAGTCATTGCTACTAATACTACTAGTCCTAAATAAATAATATATTATTATATATATTAAGACCAGAGGTAAGACCCTGGACAAAGGTGACTTTCTGTCAGCGATAACAATGATGGAAAAGTAAAAAATATATGGGAATGAAATTATCTAACGTAAAGCTTATGTCAGTCTCGTTGAAATGTGCTTTGAAAATATGAAACGCTTTGTAAGCGATTGTCACTTGCCGAGGCCCACTGAAATTCGGACAGACATAAACTGAAAAAGTTCACACTTTATTAACTTGTTTGGACTGTCTAGGCATAAATAGATCTATTGTATCATCGTCGATTTTTTTATTGAAAAAACTCATTTCGCACATAATATTTACTTAGTTTTAAGACTGTATTCTTAGGTATGGGTATTACTAATTATGCTTGTCGCAAAATTTTGAACCAAAATGCTATGGGATTGTCGTATTTTCGAACCAGAAATCGTTCTCATTTACGTTCATCGCGCGTTCGTGCTAGAACCTCTACAATTCCGCCTCTATGACAACCCACTGACCCTCTACTTTTGACAAAGTTCACGCCAAAAAACACGTGTCATAAAAGTTACCACAGAATTTTCATTTTCCTCTGAATTTTAAATGAATATGGGATTAAAACTAATTTGACTAAAAGGCAGGCTGCTTATTCCAGTACTCAGCATAGTGATATAACCAAATGATGCTCGCAGGCTAACGATCCAGGGCTAATTAGACTAAATCTGTACCAAGCACACGGCTAACGCAAAATTAAGCAGAAATTCAATAGGAGTGATTCGTATTTAGTGAAACGAAAATGTTAGCTGTACATTTTACTGTCTCATTAGATCCTTACGTTATGATTTTGAATGTTTCACCAATGTGGGTTTGGGTGGTTAGTAGAGTAATGCACATTTTGGAGTGTGCAGGGGCTAAGGACCTTTCGACAAGTTTTGTCACTTTTGTTTTTTTTTTCCATGGACCTATTTCTCAATTGGTGTGCATACAGTATCTATAAGTATAGGTCGCAGCCAACTGGCTTAATTAGCCAGTTAGCGGCGACATATACAGGGTCAAAATAAATTAGCTGTTAGTTATTAAAATAATCTATTGTATTTTATCGTGTTTAGATTATCGATACCCTTCAAGACTGCGAAGTTTCGCTAGCTAATACAGGGTGATAGGGACATCGACGCGCAAACTGTAACCATGACTTCAGTACATGATTCTAGACCCCCTAGCGTTGAAATTTTTCGTCGGATAAAAAAAAATAGTTGTTAGTTGATCGCGTAGGTAATGCATTTTTTTATGAAACAGCAGATTTTTTCACTCGTCTTTTGTAAATGTCTTTGCCGCTTTGTATACTTAACTTTTGACGTCATCATTTTCGTGCTCTGACAAGATTCAGAATAATTATGGTCAAGGTTCCCTTAGTTTGACTGAACACAAAATCTATTTTCCAGATTTTCACAGTATTTTTGTCTTCTAAGCGGTAATGCTCCGCAAGCTGCATGCAAATGTGATTTAACGGTCTGAATTTCTGAAATAGCCAACACACAGTGAGCAGTCTTTGCCCTAAAGTGAGATAAGCTGGTTTTATGCACGGCTCACTTACGCCTTTCAACTTCGAAGAAGCAACCAAATAGAACTGTTTAAACATACAACTGAATCATTAAATATGGGCTAAGTATATAATAACATTAACTTTTTTGCTTTTAAAGTAATTTTGGATCTGGTGAACTAATTTTGATATGGAATGAATATTTCCACGCCATATTTTAGTTTGTTAATAGTTTTAGTTTAAGATATCTTAAATAATATTTAAATAAAAATAAGATATCTTAATTAAGATATCTTATTTTTATTTAAATAGTTTGTTAGTTTATTTAGTTTTATATTAATATTTATATATTTATTTGGATTATATAATGTTGTAGAGGTTTATTTGAAGTTTTTCCGTTTAATAAATAAAGAATGGATGTTATTTTGATGTTTTTTTTTCTTTTCGAGTCGACAGTACTTTTTAAAATTAGTTACTTCACCGAATTTGGTTGAATTGCGTAAATGCTATGGAAAATTCTGCTTTCTTTCTGAGAAAACACGTACTTAATTAACTGAACCCCGATATTTAATTTATTAATTACATGGTTCTAATAATTTCTGTTACACTGTTTTCGTTAAAGCATATTTTTCAACCTCTTAATTCATTAAAATAATTTTAATAGAAGCTTGTTTCCATAAAGATTAAGTATTTTATTAATTCAAGTTGTTGGGGTATCGTATTACCCAGTAACTGGGTTGTGGAAGTAAGATAGGCAGTCGTTCCACGTAAAATATTGGTGTTCAGCTGCATCCGGTTAGACTAGAAGCCGACCCCATCATAGTTAGGAGAAGGCTAGTTAGATAATGGCGCCGATTCTGTTGTTCACAAACTAAACTAAATTTAAGTTCAGTGCATCTTTTTCTTTCTATTTCATTAAGAAAAGCACAGAAGATAAATATTAGTTTAGTCCTTTCAAATTAGTCAGCGCCTGACGTAAATTGACGTATTTTTAGTAGCCAATTTTTTAATCACGTCTAAACTTGTCTATGGATTATCTAATTTGACGGGACTAAACTAATATTTATCTTCTGTCCTTTCATAATGAAATAAAAGAAAAAGATGCACTGAACTTAAATTTAATTTAGTTTGTGAACAACAGAATCGCGGCCAGTATTTTGTTTGTTCAAGTTAATATTTTCATAAAACTCTTGATCGCTATACGTTTTGAAGTACACCAGAATCCACCCATTTTCTTCAGAAGCTATAATATTTTATATCCAACTAGCGGTCCGTCCCAGCTTCGCACGGGTGGAAAAAAAAAAAATATATAGCCTATAATAATCAGTGATAATATAGCATTCCAATGGTGAAAGAATTTTTAAAATCGGTCCAGTACTTTTTGAGCCAATTCGTTACAAACATACATACAAATCTTTCCTCTTTATAATATTAGTATAGATTGGAATATTTAATGCCACGCTGCATATACCGATAAAAGATGGTCGTCCCCGTTTATGTACTGTTTAAAACTCTTCGTGTAAAAATAAATGGGACTCAAAATAAATGGGTTGGAAGATGTTTCGATCAACTTTAATGGAAAATGGTCTTGTCTTAACATTAATTTGGCTCATTGATGTTCATTTGTTTCTAAAAAGTTTTGGTTTTCAGTGTTCTTTTCGACAAGTAACGTAACAGAAAATGGATTTGTTATCTTACTGGTCTTTGATTCAAGTTAAGTGAATCCATCAGCAACTAGTCAGCTCAAAGGTGCTATGACCATTATTATTGGTTTTTGGATTTCAAATTACTATCCTTCTGTAAGGGTATAGGATATTGCATTGAGGAATCTATGGCATGTAATTACCTTAAGTGGATTTACATCATGCAGTAGTACCGATCTCTGGACCCCACTCAAACCTTTTATTTATTTTACCTCACTAAAACCACCTCGGTGATCACCATTAACACATACGGGTGGTCCCGGTTCCTCTCTGTAAGGCACATCCTGGGGAGACTGTAAAGGGGCCTCCCCTGAGCCTCGCTATGCACGTCAGCACGTGACCACTGTGCAACCGTCTTCCCTGGAGTCACTTAGTGGGCGGACGACGTCCCCACTCTGTGTGCCCGCGACCCCAAAGGTGATTAGTGAGCGAGTTTCGACGTATTAGGCGCCAAGGCGGTTGTCTCCCTGACGCTCCATCTCTGAGCAGGATCAGCCCTCTCCCGATCTCTCCGCCTTCTTGACCATCACGGTCTCACAGAAGAAGGCTACTTCCGTCCAATTCTCTGTCTCGCCCGAAGACAAAAAGACAAACCTTTGAGCTAGTGCCATTTAATCCCGTTGGTGTTTTAGTCGCAAGCACTACTGTTTAGCATGAGTTCCTGGGTTTGATTCCCAAGTTGGGAAAAGTGATATTGGGTTTTTCCATAAGTAATTTCTCAGTAGCAGTCCGGAATCCGGAACTGTGCCCGGTCGATAGCAATAAGCTCGCCCCATTACATAGGACTTAAACATAATTGGCGAAATTTGGGTGTACTTATAATAGGTCTACGCCAACATATCAAGCTACTACAAGCTGTCATAGATTTTCAACTTTATCCCTAAAGCATAAAGTTCAATGTCGATTGGGAAAATTTTACAGTTTCGAGTAGCTTGATGTGCTGGCGTCTGTACATTTCTGCCTAAACCCTATGGGGAAAAATGGCAAAAGGCAAAAGGAATATACCTATTTATTTTACTCAAATAAATGCACAAACTTCAAATTTCGTAAATATTACAAAAGTACTCCGAATAAATTCAATACCGTCTCCTTCAATGCATCACAAACTTCAAAACCAATTTTATTCCCGCATATAAAATGTTTGAAACAAAATGTTTTGTTCCAGGACCGCCGTATATACGGACGTTGCCGCCTTTCAAAGTACAGAGTGGACAAAGTATCACGTTAAAGTGCCCGTACTATGGGCACCCAGTAAGGTAAGGTTTCAAGATTTTTTTTTATATTTATAACTTATGTTCATCTGTTTTACGACGTAGAACTATCGTAAAGTACTTTCACAGTTATTTTGCCTTTGAATTTGCATCACTGTCCAAATCACAATGATCTTTATTCTCATTCTAATAAGGTCGCTGTTGGGTTGATACCACTGACAGGCCTGTCAAAATCATTGTGATCTTTTTTGTTGTCACAATAAGGTTGTTGGTTTGCTGCTGTCAGAAGTAAAATAACTGTGAACAGACTTTAGATTGAGCATTGCCTATATTGGCTGTCATTTTGACACTTCATCAGAAGGCCAATTCTCGTAATTAAAACGTTCAAAATCTAGTCGCAGTCTCATCTCGGCGAAAAACATTCGTTTGCTTTATAGAATATTGACTTATTAGAGCTTGAGTCAAAGTTATGATTTCGCTTTTTTTATTGCACAGATCTATGGTTTTTGAAAAAGTAGTAGATATAATAATTATTATTATAATATTACCTATATTTAACGGTTCATTACATATTTATTATATTGGCTAATAAGCCGACTAAACCCCAATTGCCAAACATTAAACGGCGATTTCCCAAAAATCTACTATTTAGAGTTAAGCCAGTGTTCTATTAAGTGCGCGAAATGTCAAAAGATTGTCAAAATTTTTTGACAGATAGCGACTGTGAACGTTTTAAAATGACGAAAATTACCCCTCTGGTTTCAAGATTATTTTTTATTTAAAACTTGATATTCATTTGTTTTTTTACGTACAACTATCGTAGAATTCGTAGATAGAGTATATTGTATAGATTAGCAGTCAGCGAAACTAGTATCGCAGTGAAAATCTTACGCGGTAACGTACATCGAAATGAAGTAGTATCGCAGTGAAGATCTATCGCGGTAATGTGCATCGAAGTGTACCTAGTGGCTTCGCAGAGACGGTCTTACGCAGTAACGTGCATCGCAATTTTGTAACATCGATTAGCATTTATCGATATTTTGTGAGTCGAAATTCCGTATTCTACTCTGTCTATATTGCTATTATGTTTACAAGAACTATATTTAACAAACTGTTGTCGATAATGTCAATACGCGGTTAATTTATCAGCTACATTCGGGCGGTCTTGTGAATAGGATTAAACCAGTTTTCGTTGCATCAAACCAAAATCCGTAACTCATTTCACTGTAGTTTTTTTTTATATTTTTCATAGTTTCAGATTTGGCCATCCAAGCCCATTGTTTCACAAGACAAAGCTTTCCAGAGAGTTTTTCAACAAGAATATTTTAGTCTAATTTCTGTTGCTGAATAAAAAAAAGAATTGTAGGATAAGTTTAGATGGTAGGTAGATAAGCGTTAAGCTGCACAATAAAGCGCTTTTTAAAAAAAACCAGCGTATAAGTCCTGGCGTTCAGCTAAATGTAGATTTCTTCTGTATTTATCCATAGGTCACTTATTATCATTGGTTGCACGAAGTTTATTGAATTCTCTTACTTCTGTTAATTTTATAACAAAACCTTTTCATTTCCAGTCCTTTCATTATCACAATTAAATCAATCAATTGAAATCCTTTAACGCCAAGGAATTTATCCTTCCATCAGGAATCAATTTATGTTGTCGTGTCCGATATTCTTTTGTCTTTTTCCATTTTCCCTTCTTTTTGCCTTAAACATTATTTTTATGAGACAAATATTCAGTAGATTCACGAAGAACATTTTTAGCTTTGATGTCATTTTTATGATCTCTTTCCGGGAACTCCATCAAATATTTTTATGGCAAATAAAGAACGAACGTGTAAAATTTTTGTAGAAAAATTTTCCAATATGGTTTCTTTGTTTTTTGGCAGAGTATCGCTGTACCGCTAATTGGGAAAAAGTAGAAAAGTTGGACGCTAAATCGGTTTTTGCTAACTTTTTCGTAGTTTTGTGGTCTCGGAAATCGGAATATATGTGCATGTTTATCAAATTCTGTTGAATTATATAATCTTTTATCTGAGAGGGATTTTGGCACAACGACTCGAAGCAAAGCTTTGTTAAGTAGTATTTTAACAACGAAATCCTTCATTTCCTGGTTTTTCACATTGCATAGTCGATTAGTTCTTTAAATTTAATATTGTGTAATTTTGTTCACAAATACAGTAGTATAAACGATTTTTTTTAGGTATTTGTATCATAATGTTTTCCATACAAGTTCTGAAGTTCTTATCTTTAATGCTTTTTCGCAGAACTACTTAAAATAATTCCTTCCACTAAAGATGCTATTAGATAATCATGTATCCTAATCTTTATTAAAACAAACACTAACACAGAAGCTTTAAATACTTCCATTTACAGAGAAATAACATGGGAATACAAAGGAAAGGAAATAAACACAGATATAGCAGCACAGAATAATCGCTACAAAAGATCAGCTAACAAAACAGCAAGTACAGAAATATTTGGACGAAAACCAAAGTTAAGAAAGAAGAGAGACGTACCGATAGTCTCAAACGATGGTACACTAAACATACCGAAAGTGTCTAAAACTGATAATGCAGCTGCATATTCTTGTATCGTCAGAAGTCCTTCGGGTGAAATGGCTAAAAGATCTTTCGAGTTACATGTAGTTGAGGCACCGCAGTTGGAAGAGATATTATTACCGTCAGATTTACAGGAAGGACAGATTGTTCAAATACATTGTAATCTTAAGAGCGGAGACTCGCCTGTTTATTACTCGTGGTTGAAAGATGGGAAGAAGATTCCAACGCATCTGAAGGTAAGTTTTCTGTTTTGTAGTTTGAAATATTTTGTTTTGTAAGTAGATAAAACAAGGATATTTGGTGTCGTTGACTTCGTATTCAGTACTTGTACCACAAAAGCTATAAAACTGAAACAGTTTTTTAAAAGTGCATACTGCGACTCACTGGCAAACGATCAAAAGAAATACTGAAGCCATGGCGAGACAGTGCTTCCCACAAAAACCATTCGTTCCACCCGCCGAAGATCTCTAATCTGGATATGAGTTGCCTTGGGTAACCTGAAAGTCTTTAAACAGAATCCAGACCCAGGTTGGCCGACGCAAGGACGACTCTGCCTTGAAGTGTAAATGAGATGCTGTTCCATAAACGATGGGGCACTTAATATCATTTTCTGTGTGTCCAGTCAGCTGCACGTTACAAGAACTATGTTGCGAATGCTAGTAATGACGCCAAACACGTAGCCGAATTCCGAAATCCGATTTCTTTTACATTGCCATCGCCACGCTAAGAAATTAGAAATGAAAATGCTGCTGATTTTTATCGCACCCATTTGTCTTCTACTAAACAGAGGTTTCATTTTATGAATGAACGGTTCAAAAAGAATTTCTGTATTATGCTTGCTTTATAAAAATATTTTTGTCTTCAACATTCAACTCATAACGTAGGAATGTTTGTCAAAATTTTATTAAAATGAAAAGGTACCAAATATTTCCCTCCGTCAACATTCTCAACATCTTATTTTACCTGACTCCTAATATTTCAATCAAAATTCTTCAAATTCTAATCAAATTTCAGATCGTGGAGAGGAGCTTAGAAGTATTCAGCGTTCTTATAATAAAGAATGTCTCTTTGGATCATTGCGGTACCTACACTTGCGTCGCTGCAAACCACGTCGCCAAAGTAAACCGAACTGTGAACCTCTACATAAAAGGTAAAGTTACAGAATAATACAGAAGGTCGGCTCTATAGGAGTATAAGGAACAGGGTGTAAAGTTCACTTATCCTCCATAGAAAAGAGAGGATCCTCCAACCGAGTGTCGTGTCTGGTGGGCAACTGTTCGACGATTGATGTCGGGACGTTGTATATTTGCTAGTTGCGCGGTAAACTCTGCTAGCGATGCAGGATTTTGCGTGACGTCAGTGTGATGCGTAGTTCGCATGTGGCAATGTAGATGCCGCCACAGCTTCATACATTGAACTAAAATGCACGCACACACAGAGTCACAGACACGCTTGACGTACAGCGAGTGCAAACACACTCGCGACTAGCATTTGTTTGAGATCGCCGTACGTATGCGTCCATGTGTGCGTGCTCCTGTTTTCGCTCGTTGTATGGAGTCGGCCTTCTGTACTATTTTGTGGTAAATAGAAGGACTAAACTCATTTGTATCGAATAGATGACACTGAATACACAACCAATTGAAAACATAACATATGACATTAAAATTAAGATCGTATTAATAGTAGGCATATTGTAGCAAGACAGTCTGTCCAGCGAAATAATTTGATATTTCTAGATCGTTTTCATTTATCATTTATAGTGTTTTGTGCCGGTTATTATATTCTTATGTTGAATATAATTTTAGAAAGGTTTTTGGTTTTCGATCACATAAATTTTCATAATATTCCGAATTTGAGATTGTTATATACTCCGGATTTCATTTTGTACCTCGTTCGTTCTACACTATAAAAAGCGGTTATTTGGTAAATTAAGAAATATTTCCTTTTCTAACTTAGACATAACAATTTCTACTGATTTGAATGCAATATTATGTAGCTTTAACGAATTCTGAATTTCGCTAATTAATTTTCATACAGAACCCTCAAAACCTCTCTTGATTTAGAAACATGGTTCTCACATTATACTACTTGAATATGCAAAGAGTTTTGACATAATACTAAACATTCGTCTCATATTTTAGCATTCTTTATACAGAAACACTCAGTAAAAATGAGTTTTATCATGAATATTTAATATTAAATCCAAGTGCCTGATCAAAGGTGAATTGCAATTTTATTTCCTGACTTTTCTTTCTTTATTGAAAAGGACGCATAAATGATTTCCCTACTCTCGCTCGGTATCTGATTGAGAGTCAAGATGGAATTTCAGGGACTTTTAAAATAGAATTAGTTTATCTTTCTACCAAAAATAGATTTAATTTTTAATTTTAACTTTTTCGTTTCGAAGATGTTTGACTAGAAGCTAATTAATTTTACATAAATAAGGTTTCAAAGGGAAAACATGTTTTTTTCTCGTAATATGTACTTTTCGTTTTGCGAACAATATGATAGATACTAATATTGTATAGCTAATAATGTATAGTGTAGCTTAAACAACTCAATTAATTAAAAAGTTAATAAAAAAAAGTCTGTAACAATTTTGACTTTCCATTAGTATAAAACACTATTTGCAAGGAAAATAATACAATAAAACAACCCAAAAACAAACAGAGTAAACACAAATAAACAAAAAACAACCACGCTTATTACACGAACAAAAACAAAAAAAAAAAAATTTAACGTAGTCTTTACAGCAAAAATCTCGAAATAAAATTTCGCTTTATTTTCGCTATGACCACTAAATAGATATGTAAAGAAGGTCGGCTCCATATATCATGCACACAGACATTTATAATACACTCGTACGTATAGTCTCTTTCAAAAGTACCTACTGAAATTGTGAACAAACCATGTTCAGGCTGAATCCACACTCACTAATGGGAATTAATACATATCATATACATTCATTTGTATTTAAAAAGTTTCAACTTCTTCCAACAAATCTTGTTTGACTTACATTATTAAATTGTAATTAAAAACTTATTCATTATGAATTTTTGACAGTTATCGTGACACTACATATTGGCATCTACAAGTACGTTTTCAGATCCATTTGTTTAGATTTCATCAGATATTTTTGGAAAGGATTTCCTGCCATCATGATTCCAGTGTAAGAGAAAGACGGAGCTATATATGACCGATAGCACCATCCCTTTTTCGGACTGTACACATGATGTCATTAATACTTCGTGACAAATAACAGTCCAAGCGCGCTTGCACTTGCTGTATAGATAGTGCAATCCACGAAGACGCGCCCCACTTTTCTTCCGAATCGTTAGTGGTTATCGCTAGTTAATTCCAATAGTGTTTTAGTTTTTTCGATACACACTAATTAATTGCCCACTAAAATTAGTGTGTGTGAACAAAACTAAAACGCTAGCAGAATGTCGCACACTTGTTTTGTAAGCATTAGGAAAAAGAGTGGGGCGCGTCTTCGTGGATTGCACTACCTATACGTGAACCGTGTATGTATAATATGTGTGCGTGTATTTTCGCTCGTTGTATGGAGCCAACCTTCTGCACCAATATATTTTGTACTGCTTTACGATATTGAGTTTCATTACTCCCTGCGACTAATTAAAGCGTTCGCTAGGTGTTTTTAATAATAAACCGTTATATGTTTTTATTTAGGCTGTTATAAAGCTTCGCTGACTTAATGGTTTTTGCAGTACATTATATTACGTAGACGTTTAATTAATATTTTGTTAGTCTTCCTTGTAATATTTTACTTGAAAAAGAGATAATTTTTCTGAAAGGAAATTTTACATTTTACTATTTTTGATACATTGTTTTTAACACGCCAATGGAAGCATGAAAATCTCGTTCTTTTGATATTGAAACACAATATGTGTTTTCCATTTTAAAATCTCGGTCCTCACTTGGCGGGCAAAACACTCGTTGAGAGACTCACCCTTGGTACATACGCAAACGTTTATGATTGAATAAGAAATAAATGAATAGGAATAGAATACTCTTTATTATCTACACAATATAAATGGGGACATAGGATTAATGCTTGAATAAGAAAATCGAAGAGATATACTCCAATGAAGAAACTTCAGAACGTGTTCAGATTCAAGACTTGTCCCCTGTGATTTGTTTTGAATCAGAAGGCCAATTCTCGTAATTTATAATCTTCAAAATCTAGTCGCAGTCTCATCTCGGCGACAAACAAATGTCAAAAACTTGTCAAAATGTAGGGAAACTAGAAGTGTTTTTTGACAGATTGAGACTGAGATCAGACTGTGAACGTTCTTAAAATTACAAGAATTGCCCCTCTGAACTCGTGTACTTATATCCAAACATATCGATATAATGGTTTTATTTTTGACGCAGTTGCCCCTAAATGGAGTGAAGAACCTCAGAACTCATCTCTACTCCTTGGTCGAGGAGGTCACATATCCTGCAGCGCAAATGGCTACCCACAACCACAAACACACTGGCTGAAGAAAGACAGTAAGTATCTCTATAGCCTTATACTAAACTAAAAGAAGTTGATATTCAAACCAGCACGGCCATTTGTCAGATTGATAAATTGCAGAACGATGCTATAAAATTCTCGACTGTCTCTTTGGGTCCTGAGTTGTTAAAGTCAGGTAAAGTGTTATTGGCTTTTTTCACTGGGGCATTCTCAATAGCTGCTGGAGACTGAATTTGTGCGCCACTTTTGGGGTTTATTCACAAACGTTGCTTACAAGCTAAGAGCGTTTATGAAGTACGGCATTTCATACAAACTTTCAAGCCCTTGTTTTTCGAAATGAGTATACCGATTTTAATGAAACTACATACGCTTAAGCAGAATACAAAGGTCTAAAAACATAGTAGCGCAGAGAGCAGTGGTGGCCCAGTGGTAACGGCCGCGACTTACGAGTTGTAGGTCGTAGGTTCGAACCCAGACAGGCGCTTTATTTTGTGTAAAATATTTCATCACCACTGCTCTCAAAACGGTGAAGGAAAACATCGTGAGGAAACCGGCATGTCCTAGAACCAAAAATTCGAAGACATGTGACATCTACCAACCCGCACTGGGCCCGCGTGGTGGATTACGGCCCACTCCCTCTCGCAGAGAGGAGGTCTGTGTTCCAGCAGTGGGAACATTATAGGCTAATTATGAAAAACATAGTAGAACATTTTCGAAATGTCTTATTTAAAAAAAGTTAACTGGAAATCTCTGTTTCTATGGAAAATTTAAAATCGGTCTAATTTGGCTGTAACATTATTTTTCAAAAATGTTTTTAACTAACTATTTAGACCTTTGTACTTTGCTTATGCGTATGAAGTTTCAATAAAATCTGTTCATTCATTTAGAAAAACAAGGGCTTGAAAGTTTGTATGAAACGCCGTACGTCGTAAACGCTCTTAAAAGACGTTTATACGTCAAAAATTTAAGCCTAAACATTTGCTATCATTACTCAGCTTTTAGCAACGTTTATAAATTTTATAAATAAACCCCTACACGTTACCAAAGTTCTATTAAAATATCGTTACATAAACAAATATGTTGTCACTAATGTGGATAGTTGAAACATTTTAAATGGTAATTGACTCGTTGCCTTGGTAACATAATTGCCAAAATGTGGTAAATACGCATGGCAAAACGATGTAGATTTACTCTAAAATGTTATTGTCTCTGCGGAATAAGGAACGTTATACATTTTTTTAGATAGTACTAAAATAAAAATATACCTAATCAAGCGCACAAAATGTGGGGACGCTCTTTCCATCAGGCGTGATCGAGCTCAAGAGCAGGCCCAATCAGCAATAAAAATTTTAAAAAATGTGTCAATAACGATCCTCAAGGTGGTGAGTGTTCTTGTACCAATCCTTTTAAAAAAACAGTGGCGTGCAATCGTAGTAAAACATACTAAAACTTCTATGTCGTTTTCTGGTTCAAAAAAAGTAAGTGAAATTTCAAACAGAATCTTGAAACTTTGCCAAAATTCTGAGAATTTCTTGTACGGTGCTCTCTTTACTAAGAGTGTTTGTTAGTACAATCCTTATAGTCTTTTTATTTGTTCTTTGTCTACTCATAATCTGTTTAGAAATACCAGTTTTGAGAGGATTTTACGTCACTGCTACAGATTCTCGTAAACGTGGAAAAAGTCTATATTTTTGTCCATACAAATAAGTATGTATACAGCGCATTAATTTAACACACATATACAGTTTTGGCGTTTTCGTTTTATGAACATGTTTTAATTTCATTAAACGTTATTAGTTATTTTCAATTTTCTAAAATAGCGTCTATACATAAAGAACATCAGGGGTCAGGGGTCATTTGCCGGGGTCGACGGATTATAACATCGCATCAATGAAGTTAAAACGAATACAATGCAAAGAGTAGGCTAATTCAAGGAAATAGAGAGGGCCCTATGTCGGCGAGCGGCGCTTGCGGTAGTTTTCAACATACGAATTATTTTACGTTGTTATAATTTTTATGTTTACGGGCCATTAGTTGTATTGCATTGCAAAATTCATTGTTGTTCCTCTACTACCTCGGAACCCAGGCTAATGTGATGACGCACCATGAAAAGTAGTTACCCCCGCCTTTAACATCTACAAAACCACCATTGTACTTACCTATGCAGCAGCTTAGCGCAAATGCAATGGTTTTACAAGATATTGGGTTTTACTTGGTCCCTTGAGTTAAAACTCAGTTGAAATATCTCATGTACAGAGGCCAGCACATCAAGCTACCCCAATCTGTCAAATATCTTTGAAGGATTTTCAACTTTACAAAGGAATAAGGTTCTAATCCAATTGGGAACATTTGGCAGATTGGGGTAGCTTGATGTGCTGGCTTCTGTACCATCATGTAACTCTCCTATTCACATCTCCTATAACATTGTTGTAGCCGTATCAGAAGCATGGAGACCAGTTCTAGAAGTCGCCGGAGGTGGTGTCCTGAGCCTCTCCAACGGATCCCTGATATTCGACTCAGTAGCACTGTCAGATGCTGGATTATACACCTGCCATGTGGAGAATGGCGTCGGCGAAGCCCTCAGTAAGACTGTGTGGATCTCCGTTAACAGTAAGTGTAAGATGTTTTGCGAGGATTGTTGCTATATTATTTTGATTGCTGGTCATTTCTTAGTTTTGTGATGGAAATGACTGCAAAAATATAAACTTCATCTTAATTTCTACCATAGCAATAAGTTTGACCTGCCTTTAGAATTCTACTATTATCTGATTATAAAGGACATGAATCTCAGGCCCTGAGTATTTCACTTCCTCCAGATTGGCCTTATTCATCAGATAACTGACCCGTTGGGCTCGTGGTCGCAATCGTGACGGCTGAGCGTGGAGTCTTGGGTTCGATTCCCGGGTCGGGCAAAGTGTTAATGAGTTTCTATTAGGATTTTCTTAGTAATACACTTACACGGACTTTGGAAGTTGACGGCCGTTGGTCCTGCGCCTGATTTGTCTCCGGTCGTGTCAGATTGCCGTCCCATCGGACTAAGAGAGTGAGGGAAGAGGGAGTGCACTTGTGTCTGCGCGCACATTAAAATTTGTCATTATAACATCTTCTGCGTACCTGACTAATCTCCGTTGAGATTGGCTACCGTGACCGAAATCGGTCGGGACAGCTATTATAACATCAGATAAATTTAGAAAAAACATCCAGTGATGAAACAAACCCTACAAGAAACCGTGCAGTGTACACAGGGTCTAAGGCCAAGGAGACGGCACGGTTCCTTTACGTTGCGGCGAAAAACCGTGTCGCAGAAAAAACGTGTCTATCAACAAGCTTCCATTAGTGATCCCTACAACACTGACGACCGTGCCTACATACGGCAAATTAACCGTAGATTTCAACCTAGATTTCAAGTCAAAGTTCATCTCAGGTCATTTGAAAGGACCTGAGATGAACTTTGAAATCCACATCAAAGTTTTTCGTTGCCCTGTAATTAATGAGTCTAGTTCAAGAAGTAAAGCCTGTATTTTATTAATGAAAAGTTCCTTCATTCATCAATCACATTCATGTCAAGTTTTTAATTTGTTACAAATAAAGCTATTCATAACATTTACACAACTTCTATTTACTTAAGATGTAGAAATAGACTTCCATAATTAATCATTCACAAACAACCCAGATATGAATCTGAATTCATGCTAGCTAGCAGTATTCTTACTAGTTAGACAAATACAGAAGTTTAATTCTCTATAAAGAAGTTAACTGAAAATAATTTTATTCCTGTATGAGTTAAGTCAAAATAATTTCCTTCCTTTATGAGCTAAGTCAAAATAATTTTCTTCATCTATGAGGTAAGTAATTCAAAATAATTTTCTTCCTCTGTGAATTAAGTTAAAATAATTTTGCACCTCTTTGAGTTAAGTTAAAATTATTTTCATCCTCTATGAGTTAAGTCAAAATTATTTTCTAAAAAAACAAAACAAATGTAACACTAATAAAATTGTTCTTCTAAGCATCGTATTCATTGAAGGACCAGTTTCTCACGTCTTGCCTTGTGTGAAATCTTTCGTGATGTCTCTAGAAATTCTAGATCTCGCTAAACAGACGCCGGAGACCCGTAGAAGAATACATTACCACAATATGTCCCGCTATGACATAAGCCAGAACCCTAATTCCGTAAAACAATGTCAATCTCAATCTGAATCATTTTGAAGGATATTGATAATCCATTGCTTCGAAAAAATTGTCTGCTCAACAACGTAATAACGCAATGAATGTTGTTGAACTGTCAAAATGAAAGCCATTGCTACTGATAGTGTGTTTCGTAATCACCCCCCCTTTTTTTTTTGAGGATGGGTAAATCATCAAATCGCTCTGGGTGGAGCAGAAGGGAGTGTCAAACTCTTTCTGACTAAAACCCACCCGTGTTCCTTCCTTAGCCCTTTGTGTTCCGGGGTAGCGGTAACCCTTTCGCACAATCCCGCTGCCCACGTAATTATCACCCTGGCCGCACAACGGTCTATGCGTTACCATTACGGTAATTGTGACATCACAATTGATGAGTGACTATTGTGATTGATGTGTGACTGCTTAGTTGGTCTACTGCTCGCAACCACTACTGCTGAGCATGAGGTCCTAGGTTCGACTCCCGTGTCGGGCAAAGTGTTATTGGGTTTTTCCATCTGGAATTTCTCGAGCCTGGATTGGTGACTGGCTGGATGGCAATAGGCTAGCCCCCTATTACATGGGGCTTAAATATAATTGGCAAAATTTCTGTGTAGTATAGGTATACCTTTGTCTAACCTTACGGGAAATGCAGACGTGGTGTATCAACTCAGCCTATTGCAGTCCACAGCTGGATATAGGCCTCTCCCGGGCTGCGCCACAACACCCTGTCCTCCGCCTTCCGCATCCAGTCCGTTCCAGCCACATTCTTTAGGTCGTCCATCCATTTAGCGGGGGGGTGTCCCACACTACGCTTGCCGATACGCGGTCTCCACTCAAGGACTCGTCTGCTCCACCGGCCATCGGTCCTTCGACAAACATGGCCAGCCACTTCAGTTTGCTTACCCTGCAAGTTATGTCGGTAACTCCAGTTCTTTCCGGACAATTTCATGGACGTAGTGTAAAAACACCGCGAATTGTAACATAAGTTGAAAATGAAAACGAAAAACGACCTTTAGATACCTACGTGACTCTTTATATAAAACAACTTAACGTTAGTTTACTTTACAGTTCTCCAATCCCTTTACACACAACCCCTTACTATCCCTTTACATACAAGCGTGAAGTTATGTCTGAGCCTTCTATTCCTACATATTATAGTGGTAATACTCAGTAATAGAAATTGTACCCTGGCACAAATCTCAAAGTAAAGCTGATTGTAATCGTTCTGAAGTTTGTTCAATAAGTCAAGATCTTTGGGCGGTGCCAATGAATATTAAGTCTATTTCTCGGTAATGCAAAGTATAAATTTGATTGTTTCTTTGAATATTGAGGCTTTGTTTAATATCAGGTTTCGGTAAAGAGGTAAATCATTCTAAGGTTTATTCAAATATATATTTCCAATTATTGTTATTTCAAGTTAAACAAGTATAAACTTTATCTTTGTGGGAATTAAGTTGATTTCAGAGTGACTACCACTGTGGAAAAAGTTATAAAAATGGTTGAAGTTGTAGCTTAAACTGAAGATTATTGTGTGGGCATTAAAGCTATTTTTCCAAAAGTTATGGTTTGTAGCAACAGGAGTGAAAAGACTGTCACAGGGTGCAGGTTTCCCGTGCCGGACAGCGCGTACGTGTTCCACGCGCGCCTCAAAGAGATGTCAGCTTTAAGGAAGGGGCCCGTAAGGGCCGAAGCCTGCCGGGGCAGCGGGATTGTCCGAAAGGATTACCGCTACCCCGGAACACAAAGGGCCTAAGGAAGGAACACGGGTGGGTTTTAGTCAGTAAGAGTCTGACACTCCCTTCTGCTCCACCCTGAGCGGGAGGGGTCATTTGATGATTTCCCATCCTCGAAAAAAAAAAGGGTGCAGGTTTTCTCGATTTTTTTAACTGCTTTTATTTTTTTATTACACAACTTAGATTTTTTAAATATTTTTCTGATAACTATTATGATTTGGCCTATTACCCGATTCCGGCTTGTCGTCGACTTCTGGGACACCCAGCTGTATATTTATCAATACTATAAGTATTATCACCCATAGCCAGTTCTAGTCTATAATAGCCTCCTCGACCGATTTCGGTCACGGTGGCCAATCTCAACGGAGATTAGCCAGGTACGCAGGAGATATTATAGTGCACAAATGTGCGCGCAGACACAGGTGCACTCCCTCTTCCCTCACTCTCATAGTCCGATGGGACGGCAATCCGACACGACCGGAGAGAGATCAGGCGCAGGACCAACGGCTTAACGTGCTTTCCGAGGCACGGGGGTATCACACCGCCAGCTTCCAAACTCCGGGCTGTTACTAAGGAATTCCTAATGGAAAAACTCAATAACACTTTGCCCGACCCAGGAATCGAACCCAGGACCCCACGCTCAGCAGTCGCGCTTGCGACCACTAGACCAACAGGGCAGTTCTGTTCAACAACGTCAATAACGCAATATTAATGTTGTTGAACCGTCAAAATGAAAGGCATTGTTATTGTAAGGGTGTTACCGCTTTTTGCTAAAACTCTATGTCCTTTGCATGCAAAGATAAAATTCTAGAGGCAATATTCTACAAATATTCTAGTCTATATCAACCTTCTAAAACCAATCTACAGACCTATAGGCAGTGCAACTTTCTTTTTAGTCTCAATATTAACTTTTCCATAAAATCGTCTATTCTTTTTCTCCTCTTTTAACCCAAATAAAGCATTTCATACTTAATAGAACTGTTTATTCAAAAGATAAAGTTACGATTAAATTCATTGCTGACGTCATCCGATTCAACCTCAGATTTTAATTAATTCTAACAACTTGCAAACACAGTTCTTTGCGAAAGTTTGTTTTTCTTTCCCTCCCTTATTACTTGTTAGGGAATGTTACTAAGCTCTTCCTTAAGAACTTAAGACAAATATACTTTGTAAACATGCAAATGTAGGTAAACGGTTTTGTTTCATGGGGAAAGCGGGAATTGTAGGGAATTTTTTATGATATAATACTGTTATTATTTTCGTCTCTTTATCTTTATTACGCTGGTTGTAAATATCTTGGTACTGTCCTTTATCAAGAACGTCGGTAATAAAACTACACACATCAAAAGTGTCTAGGGATCAACATATATTTTTGCAATAACTTTTCTCCTGATTGATATTAATTAAAATTTTCTTTAAGGATTCATCAAATAAAGTGTTTTCGTTTGTCACAGTAACGATAAACCAAGTCACCTTTGCATTAATAAAGAAATTTGCCATTTTCCTAATAAAGGGATTTTTGACATTTGAACCACTAACACAAAAGTTCGAAAAAAAGACTGAAATAACAGTTTTCTCTAAAATTTTATTGGGTAACTTAAACAATTAATAATCCGTGTTTCTACCGCGAACACTAACAACACAAGAACATCGGTTTGGCATACTCAAAATGAGTTCATCCAAATCACGCTGTGGAATGGCCGCCCATGTTCGTTGCAACAACAAAAAAAGGTCTTCTTGCGACTGGATACCCTCCATATTCGGCAGAGCTCTTCTCTGTAGCATATCCCATGCATGCTCAATCGGGTTCAAGTCTGGCGACTGAGCAGGCCAGGGCAGGACATTGATGTTAGCTGCGGCGAGAGTCTGTCTTACAACTCTTGCGGTGTGCGGTCGTGCATTATCATGCATTAACTGAAATAAGGGACCGATTTGCACTTGTAGAGGAACGATGACGTCTGATACAATCGTCTCAGCATAAATTTGAGCGTTGAGGTTGCCTCTGATCCAAATCAACTCAGTTCTTCCGCCGATCCAAATACCCGCCCATACCATGATGGTTCCACCACTATAAGGATGGACTTCCTGGCAGGATTTTAATCGCTGTTGGCGTCCAGGGGTTCTCCAGTGTCGTATACGTCTTGTATCCGGTCTCATACCAAAACGAGACTCATCAGAAAAGCACACGAAACGCCATTGTTCTTCTGCCCAATTTCTGTGTTCAAGAGCCCATTGATATCGAATCCTACGATTGTGCATTGCTATAGGTGGTACCCGTAGCGGTCTTCGGGAATGAAGGTTCACTTCATGCAAGCGGTTTCTGACTGTTTGGTCGCTAATTAAGTTCCCTGAAGAGTGATGAAGCCTCACGGCTAACATCATGGCGGTTATTGTTGGAGCTCTTCGAGTTAAGATTTGAATGTATCGGTCTTGTCTCCGTGTGGTGCAGCGATACCGTCCTCCATGGCGCTCAGCCACGGTACCAGTGCTTCGGTAACGTGTCCAAAGTCGACTGATAACACTCTGACTTGTATTCAGAGCTAAAGCCACAGTACGTTGCCGGGAACCAGCTTCTATCATTCCCACGGCTCTGAGCATTTCTTCCCTGCTTAAATGACGTCGCCGCTCCATAATAACGTTGGTTTTAATCAGTAGTAGGGAAACAGTAGCACTAATAATGTCTTCAATGTGTTGTATGTTTTTATAGGGAAAATATTGACAGCTGATTTTCATCTTTTACTCGAATTTGATTCACAGTTCCTGATTCAAATTATGAAATGCACCAAAAAGGATCCATATAAATTTATAAAATCATAAATTTATTACAAAGCCACATCTCAATCTCAAGAAATCCGCATAAAAATGCTTGATCCCTAGACACTTTTGATGTGTGTATATTGTACGTAAAGCAAAATAAAATATTTAGATTCGTTTTAAATGCTGGACATTTCAAAATTTTAGTAATTACAGTTTTGATAAGGTGATATTTTGTTCAGAGAACTACCATTATTACATTTTATGCCAACTTTTATCTCTTGGAGAAAATGTGGGATACCTACAACATCGCGTGACATTACTCTTTCACCTCCCTGAAACTTAGAACGTCAACTCGCAGGAGTAAAATTAAAGATTTCGACTAATCTCTCGATCGATGGAGATCCTTCTTCATTTTTGCAATCGCTTAAAACATGAAAAATTATGTTGACAGTTCTCAACCGTCGGTATTTATTTATTTATTACTTCAAGCACATAAATGTACAGGGAATTTCCTACCAATCAACCTAAATATCTCTATTTAATATATTGGTATCTCTTTCTTTGACATGCTATGAGTGTATGGTAAATGCCAGAAAAATAATTCGTTCCAAAAATCAATCTAAGTAAACAGTCTACTCAAAAAGTAACTAATGAAATCTACAACAAATGAGGAAATCTAAAAAGATCCAACTCTTGCAAATATTGGAAAACAACGAGATATTTGACCATTCAAAAAAAATCACATACGTGTGAACGGAAGGAAGACAGTTACATTTCAACCCAAACTAAATTTACTTAGTATTAGTTTTCTTCCAGAACCGGTGACTTTCGATGTCCTCTCAAGAAACATGACTGCGAAACTTGGACAGCATGTCTCTATTGAGTGTCAAGCTAAAGGAGATGATCCTATAAGGATAATGTGGACGAGGAATGGGAAGCCTATCAGTCCGCTAACACAAAGGTAATTATTTTTTCTAAACTTGTAGACATAACGCAACATGGAATATACAGATACAAACATACGGTTTGTGAATGTATATGTTACAGTCGAAAGTCTTAACCGGTCAAAAGTACTTTTAACTGAAAAAATCAGGCAAAAGTAATTTTGACTGAATAGGTACGTTGGTCAAAAGTAATTTTGTCTGAAAATCGATAGTTAACAGTGATTTTAACTGACAATGACCCCGATTTTGTCGTTCACAAACTAAATTAAATTTAAGTTCAGTGCATTTTTTTCTTTCTATAGCATTATGAAAAGGACAGAACATAAAAATTAGTTTAGTCCTGTCAAATTAGATAGTCCATAGACAAGTTTAGACGTGATTAAAAAATTTGCTACTAAAAATGCGTCAATTTACGTCAGGCGTTGACTAATTTGACAAATTTTCTTATTTAACTATTATTTGTAACGCCGATATGTATTTATATTGTTGTACTTCGAATTCTTAAATCAGAAACCGGGTGTAACACAATCTCATACTTGCTAAGATACTCACACCCTAGCTTCGATCAACAATATTGTTGATCGAAGCACCCTACGTTATAAAACAAAAGACACCATAACAAAAAACATTGATACAGCATAGCTTGAATAAATAAATTAAGCTATTTCTTTGTAAATATAAACGAGATAATTCTTCAAAGATAAATAATCCAGCAAAGAGATAATTAGTTCATTTCATTAACACTGTTTATTTTGCCTTCACCCTGCCTATAACTAGGTCAACTTTGTTTAAAGGAATAAGCAAATTATCCAAGGAATTAGCAGAGTTTATAAACACAAGGCTAACTCTTTTCTATTTGTATATTTTCATGAACGTTTGCAATAATTCTTGGAAAAAAATCTAGTTTTTTTTCATAGACTAGTGATTTTACAGTTGATTAAAATTGCATGTCCTTGGAGTTAACCTTAATACCTATTAATAATTAAAGTTATATTAATTGCACAAATGATAAAATGAATACAAGATTTGTATTTAATATGTTACAGACGCCAGCACATCAAGCTACCCGAAACTTTAAAAATTTTCCAACCAACTTTGAACCTTAACATTCGCGATAAACTTGAAAATCTATTGAAGAAATTTGACAGATTGTAGTAGCTTGATGTGATGGCATCTGTACCTACTTTATGTTTACGATACCAAGGTTATATGATAAGGTTAAGCCGTTGTTCCTGCGCCTGAGGGGCAAGTCTCGTAATTTTAAGAACGTTTGACACTCTGATCTCAGTCTCAATCTGCCAAAAATACCTCTAATTTGACATTTTTGTCAAGTTTTTGACATTGATTGACGCTGAGATGAGATCGCGGCTAGATATTGAATGTTTTGATTTACGGAATTGGCCTATTAATCTCTGGTCTTCGGTCTTGTCGCGTGCTTCCCATCGGACTATGAGCGCGACGGAAGACAGAGTGCATCTGTGTCTGCGCACACGCTTGTGCGATATAATATCTCCCGCACCTAGGCTAGTCCGTTAAGATTGACCGCCATATATGGTCTCGAGGACTAATATGACAACGAAATTTTGCTATCCTTCATCAAGTTATTGCTACTTCCTAATAGAACGTTCCAACAATCTATACTTCTATACTAATATTATAAAGAGGAAAGATTTGTATGTATGTTTGTAACGAATTGGCTCAAAAAGTAATAGACCGATTTTAAAAATTCTTTTACCATTTGAATGCTACATTATCACTGATATATAATATAGGCTTTTTTTCCCAGCCGTGCGAAGCCGGGACGGGCCGCTAGTACTTTATATTCTCCGTGCTAAATATACAACGTGTAACGTTAAATGCACAAAACCTCATGCACCCCAATTGGCTCAATAGTATGGCGGCGGATAGTATGGCAAAATAAATAATTTTTGAAAAAAAAAAAACCTATATTAAAAGTTACTGAAATCGATTTAGTAGTCAATTATGAACAAACTATTTTCAGGTTTTGCGCATTTACCGTTACACGTTGTATATTATGTAAAATCATACACTCAGTATATTAATGGATATTAAATTCATAACATAACACGCGTGAATGATTCATACTCGTACAAGACTCTGTCTGCCTAGCCTCTATAATAATATATAATTATTTTTTTCCCAATTGTAACCATAATAATGATAGCTTTTCTTCCAGAGTAAAAATATCGGAAGCGAAGTCAGAGGACGGGATGACAAGTATACTGGAACTGTTACAAACAGAAACAAGTGACGGTGCACTATATCAGTGCAGAGCCGGCAATCCATTTGGAGCTGATGTGTTTAGTGTACATCTTACTATACTGGGTGAGTTTGAATTTTTGTACGCTGTGATTATCATACAAGCATGGATTTAGTGCAATATGATTATGAATTCCCATGCGTTGAAATATTTCGTCGGCTCAAAAAAAAAATTGCTGTTCTATACATTTTGACCGGGTAGGTATTGCACTTGTCTATGACATATTTTTTTTGATAACGACGAAAAGTTTCTACGCTAGGGGTCTAGAATCATGTGTTGAATTCATAGTTTCAGTTCGCACATTGATGTCTGGCACCCTGTATTACCTAGTTAATTTTTACGGGGGACTTAAAATATACCGGGTGAAATGTGGGTGCGCTAATGGTACACGTTTGCATAACCTTTGGGGAAACAAGGCGTGATGCTATGATAAGTGTGTGTTGATTTATATGTCACAAGTTACCAGTAGGAAAATATGAAGGAGAGTGGTTAAGATATGTTCAGGGAAATTAGGTGATTGCAGTGCTATAGCCATTTCATACAACTGTCAAAGAATGACAGTTGCGATTTGAATATATGGACAATTTAAGTTGGTAGTCAATTAAATAATTTCCCTGGCTTTAATTACAGTTCCTTAAGGAAAGGGTGCCAACTGGACACTATTACTAAGCTTCCTCTATTCATGCATCCATCCTTCCGTCTGTCTGTCAGCGGGCTGTATCTCATGAAACACAATAGGTAGACAGTTGAAATGTTCACAGTGTGTATTTCTATTGCCACTATAACAACAAATAATAAAAATAGTATAATTATACGGTGGCACGGAACCCTTCGTGTGCGAGTCCGACTCGCACTTGACCAAAACAGATTGACAGATTGGCTTTTACGGAAACAAAATAATAAAGTTCAAAAATAAGCAGTAGGCCAATTCTGCTAATTTAAAACGTTCAAAATCTAGTCGCAGTCTCATCTCGGCGACAAACAAATGTCAAAAACTTGTCAAAATGTAGGGAAAGAAGTATTTTTGACAAATTGAGACTGAGATCAGACTGTGAACGTTCTTAAAAATTACGAGAATTGCCCCTCTGAATGTGTGAACGACGACGCAACATAAAAGAAGATGGAACTTCGTAGGCCTACTCAACAAAGCATTGTGCAAGCGAGATTACATGCAAAAATTAGGTTAAAAGGAATGAGATCTTGCTACAATCAACACACATCAAGGGAGCAAACCGTCGAGATTAGATTAGGGCTGTTAGTATACTACGTAGGATAAATCATCATCTGCCTAGCCTTTTCCCAAGTATGGTGGGGTCGGCTTCCAGTCTAACCGGATGCAGATGAATACCAGTATTTTACATCGTACGACTGCCTATCTGAACTCCACAACCCAGTTACTGGTAATACGATACTCCTTGGTAAGACTGGTTGTCAGACTTTCGGGCTTCTGACTACCCGTATCGACTGGCAAACATCCACGAATGACAGCCGGGACCAACGGCTTAACGTGCTTTCCGAGGCAGGGAGGGGTTACGGTATGTAAAGATGGTCACCCATCATCATCGGCAAGCGTAGCTTAACCTGATCGATCGACCTGTGCGGCTGTTATTATTTAGCCACGGGCCCCTCACTATGTAGGATAAATATGCCCACATAATCTGCATTCGCGATTTTATTTGCCGAAAATGTAAACAAATATGAGTTTATGGAAAAATTACTTTAAATCCATAAAGTTCAGTTTATGGTACAACTTCAAACATTTTTATAACTTTTTTAAATAGTGCTAGTCTCTGAAATCAACTTAATTACCATTAAAATACAGTTGATATTTATTTAACTTGAAGTAATATTAATTTGAAACATAAGTTTGAATAGACTTTACATACATACACAAACTCACGTCTTCTTCCCATGGGGAATGGCTGAAACTACAGAACGCCACCTGCTATGATCCTGACACACTCCTTTTGCTTCGTTTACGTTCATTTATACACACGCACACACGCACACGTACACTCACGCCGGTTGTAAGTACCACGCACCAGCACTCTAATTCTGTAACACACTATTACTCTCGATTTGAATCATTTTGAAACATATTGCTAATCCATTTCTCCATATGTTCGAAAAATGTGTTTGCTCAACAACGTAAATAACGCGATGAATGCTGTTGAACTGTCAAAATGAAACCGATTGCTACTGATAGTCTGTTACGCAATTACCCTGCTGATCTTCCTAAGTGTGCGATTACAGTGGCGCGGGGCGGGCAGCGAGAGCGAGTGGCGGGTCAAGCGGAAAACGCATATTTCTATGGATGAACACAGTAGCAGCGGGGTGATTGAGCGGTCCGGACGTACCTACCTTGTGCGATATCGGAAATAATAATAATGTCAGATTATTTGAAAAATATAAAATGGGACCTTTCTTTTCTAAAAGCATAGGTGGCCGATCCAATACGGCATTTATTAAATCTTCAGTCGTCAGCGGCATGTCCGAACAAACAACAAAAGCGGGAAACGCAAACTGACTTGCGTCCACCCACCCCGCTCGCGACACCCGGTTGTCCCGCTGCGATTCCCGCTCACCCGCCCCGCCCGCGCTTGGTGCACCTTAGTCAAAAACTATGTGTATGCGTTACCCGCCAGCGGATTTCGCTGCCCACCCCGCTGCCACTGTAATTTCACACTAAGACTATCACAAATAAGGTCATATAACTAATTGAGTTAAAGTAATACCTATTGTAGTTTCATTAAATACTAGATTCAGAAAGTAGTTTTTCTTGATACAGAATGTATTAAATGTAAGGTTCTTTGAGGAACTAACTAACGGTATCTTTGATCCTGTTCCATATACAAGCAATTCCATAACTATGTATTTTTTCAAAATGTTATACATTTTTCGGTCTACCTCGCATTTGACTTCTTATTTCAATAAAATATTCGTATCAATGGATTTAAAATGGGATGATAATTAGATTACTATCATAATATCCATTCAAAAACTGATTTACAGCAAAACACCATATCAATCGTAAACAAACTCCCAGCTGGACATAATTCACGTAACATGATTAGCCAGCTACAGCCAAACAGATTTATGGTACCGTTCCCAATCGGTTTGGGTTTAGCGGCAAACATACTGCTCTGATATTACCATAATGAGGTTATGTACTGAAACTGAAATTCATATTACGCACAATGTGTGTTGTGGTATACCGAAATAAGGGACTACCGCAAACTGGGCAGACTTACTAGCAAACACTTAAGCCGATATACAGCGTGCCCTATCAGAATATAAGGATAGGATAAGAGATAGGAGCCTTTTCGGCCTCGCACAGGTATTTTTTTTGTTTCTTGTTAATTTATTTTTTGAATCTTTTAATGTAATTTTGTTCGTTTTAAATGCTCCTTGTCTACTGTTTGTATTTCCTGTACGTGCCCCAAATAAAATATTTTTCTTTCTTCCTTTTCTGTATGAAATTCTTCACTTTACGTTCATTTTTGCCTTTCATTAAGCATCTTTCATTCGTGAAGCGTCTGAATATAAAATAAATAAAAGTAAAAAATGAATTCATTAGTGAACCAATCGATCGCTGTTGGAGTTCGGAGCTCATCTCCCGAATTATCGAAAAATCAAATGTAACGAGAAGATGAACGTTCAATCGTATGTAATTGTTGATTTATTTGATTTACTTATTTACAAAAATCAATCTTTAGTCGATTCTGTAATAATCGATATGTTGTAGGTACTTATTTAATCAAAATAATCTCCCCTTCTAACCGCCATCTTTATTTTATCTTACTTGCTGTTTGCGCCTTAGTAAAGACGGACGTATAACCTTCCTAGTGACTTTCAATTGGCTATTATACTTACAGTTATAAAAAGCACATAACTCGTTTTATTTAAGAGTTAGAACCTAGATTTCCTACAGGTTATGGGTCCAGGTTACGTTTTTACTGCAATATAAGTGATTAAAAGTAAGTCCGTTACGAACTTTTAAAAATGGATAATTTAAAAACTAAACGTAATATCAAGCCATTCGATGGGAAAAAATACAGTGTCTGGAAGTTTATAATACGGCATTGTTAAGTGGTATGGATGTGATAAAAGTTATCGACAACGATCCGGTAATTCGATGTAACTTGTGGGAGAAAAATAACCGGATATCAAAAAGTGTTATCGTCGAGTATTTATCAGATTCCTGCCTCGGTTTTGAGAAAGAATACGACGAAAGAAATTTTGAAAAGTTTGGATGTTTTGTATACCTAAACGGCTTTACGAAAAAAAAAAAAAAATGTTGATTTTAAAACTGCAAGGTGACGTCATACTCCTAAAACATTTTACGATTTTAATCGAATTGTTAGCCGCCGGTGCGAAGTTGGAAGAAACCGTTATGGTAGCTCATTTGTTGCTCATCCTACCCGCAACTTATGATGGCGTGATAACTGCGAGCGAAACTTTATCGGAGGATAATTTAACGCTAGCATTCGTTAAAATAAGGCTTTTGGATCATGAAGTCAAGTTGAAAAATTAGTCCAGTGATACCAGCGTCAAAGTTTTGCAAGTTAAACGAAAAAAAAATGGTCACGAATTCCGAAAAAGAAAATTCGATAATTCTCAAAATAATAAAGGGAATAATAGCTACTACCAGAAGAATAACAAGCAGAAGAAGAAGTCTCAGTTCTTGAAGTGTCATCAGTGTGGCCGTAACGGGCATGTGAAAAACGATTGTTTCTACTTCAAAAGAAAATACGAAAAGGTCAAGGACGGTCCAGGCAGTTGAGATCAGTGGACCATCCACGTCGAGCAATTTTTCTGGATTTGCTTTTATGATGGGAGACTATCAAGGGAATGATGTTGGAAGCAAAGTTACTTTCCTGTTGGATTCTGGATCATCGGACCATATTATAAACTGGGAAGATCTTTTCATTAGTCACACCGTTTTGCAGCCGCATTAAAATTTTCTATTGCTAAAAATTATGAATTTATTTCAGATACCAAAAGGGAACGATGTATGTGACCAGCGACATGGGCGTTCAAGGAGTTTTAGAGGACGTGCTCTTCTGTGCTGAGGTACCATACAACCTGCTGCCTGTATCGAACATGCTACGTGCTGGGTTGACAGTCAGTTTCGACCAGCATGGAGCCCACACAAGTAAGGATAAAACCATTATGCAAGGTATGTTGAAAAATAATTAATTGCTGTAGACTTAATGGCATCTGTAAATAAGTGTGAATCTGTTTCTCATATGTATCTGTATGCAGAAATAAAAATATGTACAAAGTATGGCATCAACGCTTTAGTCATATTAGTAAAAAATAAATTCATCGAAATTAATTAAAAAATAATAAAATGGTTGATGACACCAGCCAAATCGAAACTGTAATGCCAGATGATGAATTGTGTTAGGCCTGTATAAATGGGAAACAGAGTGGACTTCCATTCAATCAGGTTAAAGATAAAAGTTATGTTAAACGGCAATTATTTATTGTGCACTCAGATGTTTGTGGACTTATTACTCCCCAACAAACGACAGCAAAAACTACTTTGTACTTTTTGTTGACGAGTATACGCGTTATTGTATTACGTACCTACCTATTAATCTATAAATCAGACGTGTTCGCTACTTTTTAAGATTTCGTGGCTAAAAGCGAAGCTAAGTTTAAGTTAAGATTAGTCAACTTATACTGTGATAATGGTGGCGAATATCTATAGACTGAAATGAAAATGTATTGTGTAGAGTTAGGGATATCTTATCACTGAACAGTTCCGAGAAAACCACAGTTGAATGGCGTTTCTGAACGTATGGTCAGAACCATTACTGAAAAATCTTGTTCTATGATAAACGGTGCTCAATTAGACAAAGTGTTTGGGGCGATGGAGTACTTATTGACTGCTGTTTATTTAATTAATTTGAGCCCAACTAAAGCTTTGAAACTTTCAAAAACACCATTCGAAATGTGGCATGATAAAAACCTCAAATTAAATATTTGAAGGTATTTGGTTCAACTGTTTACGTTCATAATAAAATCAGTAACACCAAGTTTGATAAGAAAAAAAAAAAAATCATGGAAACTATACTAGTGGGTTATGAACCATACGGCTATAAAGTTTGGAACCCAGAATGCGAATAATACGTACTAGTCAGGGATGTTATTGTTGATGAGACTGGTTTTCTTCAATCCAGGCCAGTCCTCAAGTCTGAAGGGAATATTAAAAATTCTCACGGCAAAACTGATGATTTAATATCCAAGTCAGTGCCGGTAAAGTCTCATAATTCTGACAGCTTAAAATCAGATATGCCTAAATCTGATGGGCACGAGTGTCCTAGTAAAATTCGCAAATTAAACCATGATAATTCAATTAAATCGGAGCAAATAGTTGATACACTTTCTGATAACCCATCTTCACCAAAATAAAACACAGTAATCCTGAAGTTAGAAGAAGCAATAGGTTCAAAAAAAAAAAATCGTCCACCTATTTCGTATATGTAATGAAGACGATGTTGATGATTACACTTTGTGTGCTCATTCTATTAAAATATGTTAAAGGTATATTATAGGTATATTATGGTATATTATGTTATAGGTATATTATTATAATATATGATTCTATGTAAAATACCAAATTCATTAGAAGAGATCAAAACTCGAGAGATCTCAGTGGGAAAGCGCAATTAGGGACGAATTAAATTCTCTAAAGTTAAATAATACTTGGACTTTCGTACCAAGACCTGAAAATAAAAACATTGTCGGTTGTAAATGGATATTTACTGTAAAACATGATGAATTTGGAAAACCTTTGGAAAAGCTAGTTCATCATAATATGGACGTCAAAACCGCCTTCTTAAATGGCAAATTAAAGGAAGATATTTATATGAACGTCCCTGACGGCTTCTCTTGTCCAGATAATTATGTTTGTAAATTAAATAAAGCATAAATAATTAAATAGATGTTGGCTTGAAGTTTTCGAACAATTTCTAAAAGAAGGTTTTCAAAGTTCTTCAGTTGATAGGTTTATGTGTATGTATTTGCTAGACAATGGAGATGTACATAAAATATTTATGTCGTTCTATATGTACATAGATGATTTAGTTATAGTATGCGCTGATATTGAAACAATGAATAATTTTAAAAAAGTATTTAATGAGAAAATTTAAAATGAATGATTTAAAAGAGATAAAATTATTTCTTGGTATAAAATAAAAATTACAAGGCATGCAAATGAAATTACATTTGATCAAAGTGCATACATAAAAACGGTATTATATAAATTTAATATGCACGATTGTAAACCTGTCAATACACCCATTGAAAATAAACTTAACGTTATAGAATGTTTAATGTATGTCATGTTATGCACTCGTCCAGATTTAAGTACAAGCGTTAATATACTGTACTGAGCAGGTATACGAACAAATATACTAAAGAACTCTGGCAATGTCTTAAACGAGTGCTCAGGTACTTGAAAGGTACTTACCGTTGATTTAAAATTAAGTTATAAAAGATCTGCTTACAATAATATTGTATGTGGTTACGTAGATTAAGATTGGGGTGGCAGTGATGCAAACGACAGGAAAAGTACAACTGAATATTAAGTTAAGCTCTTTGAGCACTGTTCTGTAGCCTGGAGTACAAAGAAACAAATTTCAGTTGCTGCCTCTTCAACAGAGGCGGAATATATGGCATTGTATAAATCTGTTAAGGAGGCATTATGGCCTATATCACTAACAGTTAGTATTAAGATAGATATCGATAAATCTATCACAATCTATGAGGATAACAATGGCTGTATAAGCATTACAAATAATCCAACCAATCACAAACGTACAACACATTTTGATATAAAGTATCATTTTTCTAGGGACCGGATTAAGAAAAATGTAATAAAATTAAATTACATTCCAATAGGTCAACAATTGGCAGATGTTCTGAGTTCTGACCAAGCCATTACCTGCTATCACTTTTCAAAAGTTGAGAAGCATGATGGGTTTAGAATAAGATTCTGATATTTTTTTTATTAATTTAATTATTATTTAGAATGATTTAATGAAGTGGTCTGATTAAGGTTTTTTCTGGGTTTTCCTTAATCCTTAGAACAAATGTTAGACCATTAATTGTATTTCCCAGCAAACACTAGGAAGTGAATATGTTCCGGTCAATTAAGTATTTACTATGATTTATTTTATTTGTATAATTGGTAGATTAATTTTTGAGGGGGCGTGTTGATTTATTTGATTTACTTATTTACAAAAATCAATCTTTAGTCGATTCTGTAATAATCGATATGTTGTAGGTACTTATTTAATCAAAATAATCTCCCCTTCTAACCGCCATCTTTATTTTATCTTACTTGCTGTTTGCGCCTTAGTAAAGACGGACGTATAACCTTCCTAGTGACTTTCAATTGGCTATTATACTTACAGTTATAAAAAGCACATAACTCGTTTTATTTAAGAGTTAGAACCTAGATTTCCTACAGTAATTGTGTAAACGTGGAGTGAAACATAAATTACCATTCACTAGAGTGAATCGTCTGATCTCGTAGCTTTACTTAATACTCAATTCTTTAATTTAGCTGCGGGGTTCATTTATTTGCTAGCCATGCATCCTTGTATCGCTGTCCAAATCCCAATGATCTTTACTCTCATTCTAATAACGTTATTGTTAGGTTGCTGCCACTGATAGGTCTGCCAAAACCATTGTGATCTTTATTTTCGTTACAATAAGGTTGCTATTTGGTTGTTGCTGTTAGAGGTAAAATGACTGTTAACGGACTGTAGCGTAGCTGTGGGTCGCAATGTATGATCCCGCCTGCATTTTTAACCAACTTCAAAAAAGGAGGAGGTCCTCAATTCGGTTGTAAATATTTTTTTATGTTTGTTACCTCAGTACGCCGTCATTTATAGACCGATTTCGATTTTTTTTTTATTTAAAAGGATATACTTCTAAAAAAAAAAAAAAAAATAACTTTAATTTCGGAAGTCGGTGGCAATAAACTAAAATAAAGATCCAAAGACACCGACTTTCGAAATTAAAGTTATTTTTAATTTTGTTGTGTTTTTTTTTGGAAGTCGGTTTTTTTTTGTTAAAAAGTTTTCATACAAACCGAAGCTGAGTACACGTGCGTAGCTTAACCGTGGGCTGCTGTTAAGTGGCGCCTTTACTAAATCAATATGGAAATATAATGTCTCCACAAATCAGTCTTATTATGATCGTTGGCCCTAACTCATATTTTTTCCTCTGATTAAAACCTAGTACATACGAATAATATAGGGAGCCGTTAATTGCGGTCCCGGACGTTAATTGGTTTTGGTCGAAGCCGGTGCCTGTGGTAGAGTTTATCGGTTTCTAGTGATTAATTGTTTGTTATATTTGCGCGAATATTTGAAACTCCATGCTTTGCGTTTATTTCTAAAAGCGATGTTAGGTACTGACATTATTCTGTAGTCACCAGCACGCGTAGCTTGACGGAACGGAAGACTAAATAACAGATTGTAGTGCGATATCGAAAATAAACAAAAGAAATGTCACTTTGTATAGAAATAGCTGAAATAGTACAAGGATATTTTGGAGCGTGACCAAAATCGAAACTAATGGCGCCATGTTGTTTTTTCAATACATTTCACGAAACAATGGCACAAATGTTTACCAACAGCGCCCCGATCATTCTAGCAGTGTTTATCTATTCTTCGTAGAGTAGAGATAGACATAGAAGTGGTCATGCTACGCTTACATATACCGTCTCTTTCTGAGACAAAATGTGCCAATAAAAACTCAATCCTTGAACGTAGGATCAACAATAACCCAATTTTCTCTTACAGAACCGCCAGCTCCACCAACGGACCTATCAGTGGACTCAATAAAGAGCAGATCAGTGAAGTTATCCTGGAGAGATATGACCAGATCTCTGGCACAGTTCTACAGCCTACAGATCAGCAGCAGCCAGAGATTGTCCTGGAATAGCGCTAGAGTTATTAATCTAACCAGGTATGTGTGAAAGTATGACTTTCCAAACTAAACAACAACAACAATAACTTTCGAAAAACATATTTGATATGCAACTAACAATATCATTAAAGGCTTTTGATTAGTGTACCTACTCGATATAACTAAACTAAATTCCACCAAAATTGTAACCATAATAAGAATCGAAATATCAATCGCAAAAACATTATTCTAAAACACAACAATTGTAATTTAGAGTTGTGTAAACTTGCTCCAATTCCAAAAAATACTGTATTACTATGGTGTCCCACAAGGTGCAATATTAGGTCTCCTTGAATTTCTGCTTTGTAGACTTATTGACGGTAACGCTCCCTCAATTTTTATATTATTTACATAGGTTAGAAGAACTAAGGCACAGTATAGAAGTAGATGATCTTCTACCAGCAACCAGTTATACAGCAAGGGTAGCTGGTGGAAACCAAGCAGATCTCAGTCATTTTTCTACACCAGTCAGATTTACTACTACTGAAGAAGGTAATTATGAAATACCGCTTAACAATTACAAAGTAATCATCATCATCCTCTTGCCCTCATCTTAGTTTATTTGGAGTCTATGCAGCATCTCTGTTTCCATAAATCCTTATCAACCGTCATATCAGTATCCACTACCTTTCTAGCCATGAACCTTCTTTCACACAATCCACCCATCGTTTCTTTAGCCTTTCTCTGTTCTTATAACCATCCACACACACCCGCACTCATATCCAATCTCGCATTTCACCCCTCATTGCTGCTGGGGAGTTTGTTGCGCCACTTCTTCTTCCCAGCTAAAGGGCTAGGAAGTGGTGAAAAGCGGGAGGAACTGTCTAATGTAATTTTGACGTAACGAAAAAAGTGCTGATTGTCAGCCTATGTTTAATAAATGACTTTTGATTTCGATTTTTGATATTTTGATTTTGATTCATTTTCGGAGTGAGCAAATAAATTATTCATCCATCCATCATTACCATTGTTATAATATATAATATGTTTTTTTATTCAGAAAGTAACGATAAAAGTACAATCATTGAGACATGTTCGGTGAGCCACAAACTAAGCTTCGCTTATACATATTTAGTGGCCCAAAATTCAGGCTCATTAAAGTAGTACACTGCTGGATATAAAGCCTCCTCTAATCTTATGTATTTTAATGGATTTTTATCACCAGCCCCATCATCACCACCTATTGGAGTACAACTAGAACAAACAGAATCACCAGGAGAGCTCAGAGTAAGATGGCTGCCTCCACCAGCTGATACACATAACGGACTTATAATAGGATATCGGTTGAAGGCAGTCCCTCAGTTGACGGGGATCAAAGGTAAGTCGAAATGAATTTCTATTGATCTTTTAGACCCAAATAAGTTTATATTGATGTTGTAGACTTTGTGGAATTATTTTTTTAGGTAGACAATCAGCAACTATGTACAGATGCCAGCACATCAAGCTACTTCAATCTGTCTAATTTCTTTAATAGATTTTCAACTTTATCGTTATACCATAAAGTTCAAAGTTGATTGGGAAAAATTGACAGTTTGGGGTAGCTTGATGTGCGTATGTTTAGTCAGGCAGCTTGATTGATAAGCAACTTGACTATCAACTTCAATTGTCAGTCTTTGTTTATTGTCACTTTTGTCTATTTTTTTTCAAGTGCTTATACCAGAGCAAATTGATGTACCTAGTAAGTCATTTTGCTCAACAATCTGTACTGTATATTAAAGTGTAGGTATGTATTAGTGGTATTCAATTAAAAGGAAAATTAATTATTTTTAGAAACAGAAGAAACAAGTGATAAAACAATTAAAACTGCGTCGTTGTACGCTAAACAAGAATCCGTTGTTTCCGGATTACTCAAGGGAGTGAGGTAAATAATTGTACGTTTAATTAATTTAGAACTTACTTAGCCCACGGGCGATTTTGTACGCGCACTGTATTTTATTTTTATTTCCATAATAATTAAAACGCAGAACTTTCCATTACCTTTCTCTAAATAGATACAGTTAGCCCAGGTAGACACGGGCGAGTTTTTTTTCCGCGGCGATGTTTTTTCGAGAACTTGATTCTCAACGCACTGCTCAGCGCCGAGAGTTGAAAATCCAATAATGTATTTTTTGACACGCTGCGATGCGCTCTGTTGGATTCTCAACGCTCGGCTCAACACCGAGAGTTGAAAATCCAGTGCACTATACAATCCCGCCGCGATATTTTTACGTCCCTGCGAACGTGGGCTAAGCGCGCAATTTTGTTAGTATCGTAAGAAATATCATAACTGATCGTACTAATTAGGAATCGTAATAAATAATTGTAGGAAAAACAAATCAGTTACTGTAATTAAATTCCAGCATATATTTAAAATGTGTTTTTGGTTTCAAAACGGCCTCTTGTAACTAATCAGAGGAGCAATTCCCGTATTTTTTTAACGTTCAAAATCTAATCGCAATCTCATCTTGAAAGTGGCAAACTGGATGCGGAAGGTGGAGGGCAGGGTGTTGTGGCGCAGCCTGGGAGAGGCCTATGTTGAGAGGCTGAGTTGATTGATCTCAGCGACAAGCTCAAAAATATGTCAAACATTTTGATAAAGAAGAGGTTACTTTGACAAAATTGAGAATGAGATTAAAATGCGAACAAATGGAACTACCCCTCAGAAATAGGTCCATATGACTATCCCCTGACTAATTATAATCGCTGCTTAAACCCTTCCACAGACCTTTCTTTATCTACATCTATTTTACATATTATCAGGTATGCAGTGTCAGTAGCCGCATTTAACAGTGCCGGGTCGGGACCTTTCTCAGTTCCGCTGTTTCAAGACACCAGAGAAGGAGGTAAGTGAAATTGATGATCCATTCAAATGATACCTTCGTATAGGTGTAAAAATGAAGATAGAATATACCAAGGACTGAAAAGTTAACATCTATTTTGGACGTAAGAATAAGGAACTTGATTGATAAGCAAATTGACTATAAACTTAAATTGGTCGTTAAGAAGAAATGCGGTCGGAGAGACTTTTGAAAAAGCCTAAGTAAAAAGTCATAATTAGAAGTTTGTCTCCCTCCTATTTCCTCCTCCAATATTGGACTAATTTAAAATATATTTCATAAACTAAATGAAGAGGATAAATACTATGTCCCTTTGTTTTTTCATTAATAGTTGTCAAATTCGTACACTAGGCCTCTGTTGACAGCGGTTTATATTGGCAATTTTGAGCATTTTTTGAGGGTTCCAGTGCTTATAAAAATGATATATCATTAAAAAGGAAAACATAGGGACATAGGGACATACAAGTAGTTAATATTTATTATTCTGTAAAAAAATCACTGCTGTATGGTCATTAACCAGAAATAAACAGGCGAGAGCGTTTCTATGGAGAAAAGACCACCCGCATTTCCTTTTAATTCCATTCACAAAATCAACATATTTGATTTCACATAAACCTACATGTGTACTTATGAAACGTCAGAAGCTAGGTGCATGGTTCCAATTGGTCGATTCCTATGGAGAAGAGCCGGCAAGAAATTCTTTTACAATGTTTTCAAATTATTGTGTTAACAGGTAAATTTAGGCAGGTAATATGCGAGAAATTAGACAGCCCACTGGTGTGGAGCCTCACCCAGAGGACTAAGTCTCACTTAGTTATTAGGTACTAACATAGTTTTTAAGATCATACTAATAATATAAATATAATGTAATGTAATGGATCCATGGTTGTCTGAAGAAATTAAATTATTATTATAGTGATAATATCCATTCCTTATTTACATGTTCTATTTTGTTACGACGTTTTTACGAATAACAAAATAGAAAAAGGTCTACAAAGCTACAGCCTACAAGGCCTACAACGTTCTCATATTCACGAAATATAAAATAATCTACTTAAAAGTTCACAACTGTCATTCTTAGTCAGTCTTATAAAATGGCTATAAAGTCCTGGCCACACTCGTGTGAAACCGGCGCGGTGCGAGGAAGTCACGCGTTAGCTCATTTATCCTACTAATCCTACTATCCTACTAATACACACATCAAAAGTGTCTAGGGATCAAGCATTTTTATGCGGATTTCTTGAGATTGAGATGTGGCTTTGTAATAAATTTATGATTTTATAAATTTATATGGATCCTTTTTGGTGCATTTCATAATTTGAATCAGGAACTGTGAATCAAATTCGAGTAAAAGATGAAAATCAGCTGTCAATATTTTCCCTATAAAAACATACAACACATTGAAGACATTATTAGTGCTACTGTTTCCCTACTACTGATTAAAACCAACGTTATTATGGAGCGGCGACGTCATTTAAGCAGGGAAGAAATGCTCAGAGCCGTGGGAATGATAGAAGCTGGTTCCCGGCAACGTACTGTGGCTTTAGCTCTGAATACAAGTCAGAGTGTTATCAGTCGACTTTGGACACGTTACCGAAGCACTGGTACCGTGGCTGAGCGCCATGGAGGACGGTATCGCTGCACCACACGGAGACAAGACCGATACATTCAAATCTTAACTCGAAGAGCTCCAACAATAACCGCCATGATGTTAGCCGTGAGGCTTCATCACTCTTCAGGGAACTTAATTAGCGACCAAACAGTCAGAAACCGCTTGCATGAAGTGAACCTTCATTCCCGAAGACCGCTACGGGTACCACCTATAGCAATGCACAATCGTAGGATTCGATATCAATGGGCTCTTGAACACAGAAATTGGGCAGAAGAACAATGGCGTTTCGTGTGCTTTTCTGATGAGTCTCATTTTGGTATGAGACCGGATACAAGACGTATACGACACTGGAGAACCCCTGGACGCCAACAGCGATTAAAATCCTGCCAGGAAGTCCATCCTTATAGTGGTGGAACCATCATGGTATGGGCGGGTATTTGGATCGGCGGAAGAACTGAGTTGATTTGGATCAGAGGCAACCTCAACGCTCAAATTTATGCTGAGACGATTGTATCAGACGTCATCGTTCCTCTACAAGTGCAAATCGGTCCCTTATTTCAGTTAATGCATGATAATGCACGACCGCACACCGCAAGAGTTGTAAGACAGACTCTCGCCGCAGCTAACATCAATGTCCTGCCCTGGCCTGCTCAGTCGCCAGACTTGAACCCGATTGAGCATGCATGGGATATGCTACAGAGAAGAGCTCTGCCGAATATGGAGGGTATCCAGTCGCAAGAAGACCTTTTTTTGTTGTTGCAACGAACATGGGCGGCCATTCCACAGCGTGATTTGGATGAACTCATTTTGAGTATGCCAAACCGATGTTCTTGTGTTGTTAGTGTTCGCGGTAGAAACACGGATTATTAATTGTTTAAGTTACCCAATAAAATTTTAGAGAAAACTGTTATTTCAGTCCTTTTTTCGAACTTTTGTGTTAGTGGTTCAAATGTCAAAAATCCCTTTATTAGGAAAATGGCAAATTTCTTTATTAATGCAAAGGTGACTTGGTTTATCGTTACTGTGACAAACGAAAACACTTTATTTGATGAATCCTTAAAGAAAATTTTAATTAATATCAATCAGGAGAAAAGTTATTGCAAAAATATATGTTGATCCCTAGACACTTTTGATGTGTGTATTATAAATGCGAAAGTTTGTGAGGATGGATGGATGGATGTTTGTTACTCTTTCACGCAAAAACTACTAAACGGATTTGGATGAAATTTACAGTAATATAGCTTATACATCAGAATAACACATAGGATACTTTTTATCCCGATATTCCCACAGGATCGAAACTTACGCGGGTGAAACCGCGGGGCGCACAAATAAACCAATTACAGGTACTTTTGAATTGTCAAGGGGTCGGTCAGTCAGAAAGATGAAGCGAGTTGCCCGTTCCAAAGCGTATTAAGTACTTATGGAGAAGAACGAGCAGGAAACTACATTCAAGAACGCGCATCGAATGTTTTAATGATCAGGAAGTCACGCGCCTTCTCTAGCTTGAACACCTCCAAATATGTTACGTGACACAATCACCATGAGCGAATACCGTCTCGCATACCGCTCCGTCACTTCTTTTTGGCCAGAGCAATTATCTGTAAATTCAAATGTGCACCTACATTCTTTGCCAACCGGAAATGGCTGTACCTTGCAATTGGTGGGTTTAACTTCGAAGACTGTAGCTAAATCTAATTTGGTTTGTGTAACATCTTATTCCGTTAGGATCAATTACTCTTCATTAGCCTTTTGTCCCCTCTGGTTGAGTTTTCCTCGTTTTCTTTTTAGTTTATAAACAACTCGTTAAGAAGTTCGACAGCTACAATTATTGTACGCGTCGTTTGTGTTTTGTTTTGAACACGCTAAAATATCACTTTACAATTTTGGCAATGCTGCTAGCTTTTTGGACCTTTTTTACGTTGAGCGCGATATAGTATAGGATTTTTCCTGCCATATGACTTCTTCCTTCTACAAATTATGATTATTATTTCAAAACTGTTAGTTTGAATCCTGTAAATATCTTGTTTGAAAATAAATAGTACTTTTTACAATTTCCATCTTATGTTTAGTTCGTATTTTATTCGGTCATTCCAGTATCTCAGTTTCAATAAATATATAGTGCACAATCACCCGTAGAGGTAAACAATCACCTCTCTTATGCCCATTTTAATGGTCGCCCTTCACTAACATTTATATCTTCACAATCCATTCAAAACACTCTTTTAACCTCCCTAAAACCATTTCCTTCTACAATTCAGCAGAATAAATCTCCAAATTAGTACCTATCTGACAATATTTAACATCTCCAAGACCATTATCACACCGTTCATTGCGAGTTACGCCAGAATTTTATCTAACATCAACTATGTAAATTGCCGAAAGTTTGCCAGAACAAACTTCGTCGTAAACCTTTATCGTCTTCGTTAGCATTCTTGTAACTTTTATGTTGTTGTTATAATTAGGTACTCTTTACCTTTTATGCTTCTGTTTTAGAGCGTTTTGGAGACATTTTGCTTTATTGTTTAGCTTTCTTTTGTCTGCTTCGATAATGTAATGTTCATCATCTTCCCGCACTTTTTTTCAACCTATATTTTCCTACTGCTGGGCAAAGGTCTTCCAGCTTTCCACTCTTCCCTGTATGTTGACCTCTCCGGCCATCCTGCGGGGTAATAGTTTAACACACTATCATTATCAATTGCTTTCATTTTGAAAGTTCAACAACATTCATTGCGTTATTTACGTAGTTGAGCAAACAATTTCTTCGAATATATGAAGCAATGGATTGGCAGTATCCTTCAAAATGATTCAGATTGATAGTGTGTAATCCCAATTTATTAAGGATATATCACCTTATCTGTCTCAATATTATTGTAATCGTTACAATAATATTGAAACAGAACGTGGTCATAACTGTATCGTGCATAAATGCCTATGATATGGTGTCTAAATATTCTCTTTCACTTGCTAAAAGATTACATTCTGAACCAGATAATAATTTTTCTTCGTTTTATTACATACACATCTAAATTTTGCAATTTCTCAGTATTTCATCAAATTCTACATGAGAATTCTACTAAACTTCTTCCTAAGTCTTGTTTTTAGAACAAAATAAGTAGCTCATAATGTCAACTCATAATGCTTGACAGAAAACTTTCTTCAGTAAAACTTGGGGTTTTTCTTCGCTCGTTTCCAGACTACCTACTTTGTTTAAGGAGAAAAGTTTGAAACTGTTTTAGACTACGCCTCCTTCTTCATACTTTCAAGGCTTTGTATGAAACTTTAGCTGTAAAATGTCAGCCAATTTAGACTTTATTTTATGATTGTTTATTTTTGTTATCGATACGAAATATGATGAATTTTGGGTCTTATTATTTGTTAGAATTAATATTAGGTACATGGAGTTTGTAGAACTAAAGAAACATAATTACGTGTTCGTACAGGGGGACTTTTTGGGTATAAGAGGTTTCTCAAACTTTACAAAAACATTTAAATTAAAGATATCCAGCCGATCGATTCTGTAAAAATCTCACCGTGAAAAATTAGGTAAAGTGATCTTAGAGTGAGCTGTCAAGAGTAGGTATCAATCCCTAGCATCAGGATGACGCTGACAGCTCACTCCACGCTCACTTCAACCTAAGTTTTCACGGTGAGATGGTTACAGCGGTGCTATTCTGTGACAATCTCACCGTGAAAACTTAGGTAAAGTGAGCGTGGAGTGAGCTGTCAATAGTGTCAATTCCTAGAAAAAACAAACTCACTTCACCTAAGTTTTTACGGTGAGATTTTTACAGAATCGATCGGCAGTTTATCGCCGAAACATCGTTGAATTTTTAGACCTGCATCGTAATTGCGTAACATATTACATACCTACCATCAATCTTAATTTAAACCTACAATGAATTATTTGAACACATTGATATATTTACATGCTCTTTGAGAAGGTTTCGTAGCTTATTGTATGAGACACTTGAACTCTCAGATTAATTGTTTATTGTTTTAAAAATACTGTTTTTTTATTGTTTTTATAATATTAGCGTAACTGTCATGCATGAACAGTTCACCTCCTAGTGACTAAGGTTTTATTTATTAATGGTAATCTGTGAACAGCGCTGTGGGTTACATTATTATTTAATTAATTTATGCTATTCTGTTTATAATATTGTATAATGTAGCTGTTTGTTGTTCCTTTTTTAATAAAATAAAAATAAAATAATCTGAATCATTTTGAAGGAAATTGCTAATCCACTGCTCATGTTCTATAAAAATATTTGCTCAATAATGTATATAAACGCAATGAGTGTTGTTGAACTCTCAAAATGAAAGCCTTTCCTACTGTATATGTGTTATGCAACTACCCCGAGGATTTTTTAGAGGCAATATAGATAAAACTTTACTATCAACTTAAGACGACACCAACCGCGCAGTGGCGCCCTCATCGTTTGTTTGGTTATTTCTTTTATTTTAGAATGAAATTGCAGAAAATATGCATGTTGTGTTGTGCTCCACGTATAATATACGTTATTATTATTACAAACGGTAGTTGTTAAGGATTATAATAAAACCAAACTAAACGAAACTACCATTTGTAATAATAATAACGTATAATCTTGTAGAGCACAACGTAACATGTTTATTTTCTGCATTTTCATTCTAAAATAAAAGAAATATCCAAACAAACGATGAGGGTGCCACTGCGCGGTCCAGGCTAAAATTATGATGATGATGAATTTAAAACACGGCTGTCATTCTTAGTCAGTCGTATAAAATGGCTAGTCAGTCAATTTGACATTGTGCCTCAGTTTACTTAACGATAAAGTTTTCTGATTGGACAACAATATTTTTCCAAGCATAACTCCAGCATATAATCTTATGACTAGACAATGCTCTAGAAAACGCTACTGTTTTTACTTCAGCAAATTTTGTTAACAGTTCCATACTTGGTTCAAGTGCTATAATTTACGGAATGTTTCACTTGAAACTCCTTGCTTATACGGAAAGTTTTCTCTAATTATCATTACTGTGTTTTGTGTATCTGCTAACTTAAGGCGCTCTGTTTATGTATGAGTTGAGGAACAAAATTGAAGACGCTCCTGCACTCTGGGTTGTTTTGTTTGTAATTTGTGTTATTACTAATTTTGAATGTATGGTTATTTTAATTAAAGAGACAAAAAAAAGATATGATAGATATCTTTTTTCAGTCTTCAAAAGCACCATTTTAGATTTAATCGAATTGATAACATACGCTTGATTTGTAATGATTTCGCATACAGTCTGATATCAAATGTGATTGAATTTTTGTTTTTATCTTTTAACGTGCATATCTATAAAAATCGTTCTCACATAATATATAATTTCAACATGAATCATAACAATGTTATGATTTAAAAGAGTGTCCATGGAATTTTTTGGCCGTTCTTCTCCATAGGTACCTCCTACACTTTGAAATGGGCAACTAGTACCTATCATATTTCTAACTGACCCCTTGGCAATTCAAAAGTACCTGTAATTGGTTTATCTAAAATAAATGCTGTAATTTTGTGTTTGTGATTCGATATCTGTGATACAGGTTTATTCTAGTACAGGCATCTAACATTATTATACTTTTGTAAATAATTTCTAAGACTTTATGTAATAATTTTACCAATTTTTAATATTGAATAAAACATTTATTATTTATTTTTATTATTTATCTGAGGGGCAATTCTCGTAATTTTAAGAACGTTCACAGTCTGATCTCAGTCTCAATCTGTAAAAATACCTTTAATTTCCCTACATTTTGACAAGTTTTTTAAATTTTGTTTGTCGCCAAGATGAGACTGCAACTAGATTTTGAACATTTTAAATTACGAGAATTATTTATTTATTTATTGGATCGCCAACAGAGGCTACACAGTTACACGCATGTTAACATAAACATATACAAGTGTGCGCTTCCAATTATAGGCAAACCACATCATGCACTTATCATGAAGAATTTGCCTTTACATGATATTTTGCTTTTGTCTCAGCTCCCGAAGAAGGTCCATCTTCAGTAGAATGTGGCGGTGTGACGTCAACAGCGTTACGCGTCAGTTGGCAGCCGATACCGCCGCACAAACAGGCTGGAGCGCTCATTGGATATACTGTGCTGTATGCTGCTCAAGGTACGTACTCAATGGACAGATATTTTTTTATTATTACGTACTGGAATTTTTATTACTAGCTTCTGCTCGCGACTTCGTCTGCGTGAAATTTCTTGTCCCCGACCCACCACGTCGCATCGCAATCACTTTACTTCGCTTAGCGTTCTTTCTTGTTTTTTTTTTTGCTCGGCTCCTAAGAGCCATAGCGTGATATAGAATTGCTAATAGCCTTCCTCAAATATTGGGCTATCAAATGCAAACAGAATTTTTCAAAACGGACCGGTAGTTTTAGAGATTAGCGCGCCCAAACAAACAAAAAAACTCTTCAATTTTATTATTAGTAAATAGATAGACTTAGACTTACAAGTTATTGATTTTAACCCTTTGACTGCCACGGTCGTGTATAGCCGACAAATAAAAACGTGCCCAACACCGTCGGCTAGTGCCGACAAGAAAACACCATGTTTTAAGTACAAAATAAATAAACTAAATTCAGTTTTCTGTGTTTATACTTAAAACATGGTGTTTTCTTGTCCATATTGGCGTGTTGGGCACGTTTTCATTTGTCGGCTATACACGACCGTGGCGGTCAAAGGGTTAAGAAAGAACAATAGACTGAATAGTAAAATTACATCGATGTAGACGCCAGTACTGGAAGCTACCCGTATCGGGTAGCTTCCAGTAAGTGTCAAATTTTCCCAATCAACATTGAACCTTATGCGTTAGCGATAAAGTTGAAAATCTGTTAAAGAAATTTGACAGATTGTAGTAGCTATGTATACATCTACTAAAATAGTAACAAAGTCAAAATTGTACATTGATTTTTTTTTAAGTAATTGGATGGAGTCTGATGTCGAAAATATCGTTTTTAGAATTTTTGTCTGCTTGTCTGTTTGTGTGGATGTATGTTCCGGATTGTCGCAAAAACGGCCGAATGAATTTATGATTTGACACGCAGATAGATTCTTACTTATAATCTCCGTAGTACGTTCCCATTATCCATGCGGCCGAAGGTGCAGCCAAAGCTAGTTTTAGTAATAAACTTATGCACGGCCCAAGTAAAACTGATCTAAAAGTGATTAACCTTTTCATTCCGCGACTGTACATCACTGACCACACTTCTAACAAAACTCCCAACATTATTACCGTTACTTCCAACCCGTTGACCACAAACAAAAACAGGACTCTACCCAACTCAACACAAAGCAATCACTAGTGAAGCGCACCGTCTCTATCATTATGTAAATCTATCCAACAGGTCGACAATGGCTGAACTCTACGTCGCTTGTGACTGAACTTCGGCTGCAGGGACTCTACAAATTCACTAACTATACTGTCAAAGTGGCCGGGTTCTCTAACTATGGGCTCGGGCCTTACTCGTTTCCTATTGTCTGCTCTACGTTGCAAGATGGTGAGTTTTTAGTAGCTCTATGTTGAGTTACATAGAGATTTGTTATTTTTCGTAAATACATTAAATTTATTCTAGATATTATTTAGTAATGTTTTTTTACTTAAAATAGTGTCCTATTATTATTTTTTGTATATATATAATTCTTTTGTTTTTAGTACCCGAGGCACCTGCAGAAATAAAACTTCTAGCACAATCTTCAACTACCCTCCTAGTCAGTTGGAAGAGACCTCGACAGCCAAATGGAAGGCTCCTACATTATACCGTGTATTGTAAGCCTACTGCTAGGTAAGTATCTTTTATATACTTTTAATTAACTTTTTTCACCCAAAGGGCAATGGAGAGGGCTATGCTTGGAGTTTCCCTGCGTGATCGAATCAGAAATAAAGTGATTCGTAGGAGAACAAAAGTAATCGACATAGCCCGAAGAATTGCCAAACTTAAGTGGCAGTGGGCAGGGCACATTTCTCTCAGAACAGATAGCCGTTGGGGCCGAAAGATTCTGGAGTGGCGACCGCGTACCGGAAGACTTAGCGTTGGAAGGCCTCCCACAAGGTATACCGACGACCTCGTGAAGGCCGCAGGAATCCGTTGGAAGCGAGAAGCACAGAACCGGTCGAAGTGGAGGTGCTTGGGAGAGGCTTATGTCCAGCAATGGACGTCTTTCGACTGAAATGATGATGATGACGATGATCATGCTCCATAGAAAATTACGATGTTGGTCCCATGGAGAAAGTTGTTTAGTTTGATAGTCTGTACTACATCCTTTTAGGCTGGTCATTGAAAAGTAACCCTGTATAACGAAGTTTTTTATGGAATGGAAGTTTGTCATTTTTACTGATAGGATATCCCATCGAGCACACGGCTAGTGACTAAATAAATTAAATACGATCTAGAAATGGAAATAACCTCTTTACATAAATAAAATTATATTTAACCTTTTTCTACCAGCAACGACGGCCCCCAAGCAATAAGGGTGGACGTCCAAAGCACTGCAGAAGCCTACGAAAAGTCCCAGACGTTGGAACTAAAAGGGTTGATTGAAGGAAGACAGTATGACGTGTGGGTGACTTCCAGTACTGCCGTCGGAGAAGGACCAGAGAGTAGGAGAGTTACTAACACTCCTTCGCAAAGAGGTAACGTAATCGTAATCTACTTATTACCCTTATCTCAGTTTATTAGGCTGGATTTAGCGTTCGACCACGACGGGTCAACGCTGACATCTGTCGAACGTATCAATGAAAACTTATGAACAACTACAGTGCAGTGCTGATGATGCGCTACGCGCGTAAAGCTACACCACGCTGACGAGTTCGGTCGGTGGCGGCGCGTAGTGTTCCACGCGCGCCCCTCTTAGACGTCGCGGGGGGAGTCAAACACCTCACTCCCCCCCCTGACCCGAGGAGGCCCGCAGTGGCGGGCCGGCACCAGTCGGGGGTTGCGGAAGGATCGTACGTTCCCGCGACCCCCGGCGTAGGTGTGAGATGGAACACCGGGGTGGTTTTTAGTCAGTAAGAGTCTGACAGACCCCGCCGCCCGCCCCAGGGCGGCGGACATCCATGAGGATTTTCCACCCCGGAACAAAAAAAAAAAAAAAAAAAAAGGCGTATGTCGGCGTCAGTCGACTGATGCGCTATGTCGGTATATAGGGTATTTAGTGCGACGCTGACCGAGCGATCGACCGACGCGCGTACGCGTCAGCGCCGCGTACCGTATACGCTAAACCGTCGGTCGAGCAAAAACTCATCCTTAAAGTCGGCACAGAAAATTTTCTTCTTCCATATTTTATCATCTCTACAGGGTGGGTAAAAAATCGTGGATCAACAGGGCGAAAGTTGGGATTATTTGCAGTAAAAAAAAAAGTATCATCACTAGAAAACTGCTTTTGACACAGTGGGTACCATGATTTAGGAGTATTGGCACCTTTTTCAATACCCTTTAAGTCTCACGAAAAATTATTTTTCACTTTAGAACCTTACCGTAAAAAAAATGTACTACCAAAACACTCAAATTGTCATAAATTATAAGGAGATCAAGTTAGGGCTTTACCATACAGATATTTTTTACTGCAAATAACCCCAACTATCGCCCTGTTTCGTTTGATCCAAGATTATTTACCCACCCTATAAGCTGTAATCTCGGTCACTATATCATTGTCTCCGAAGTAGTATCTGCATAGAACCAGAAATAATCTTGTAGAGCGTATTATACGCCCCGAATATATGTACTAACCATAAACTGGCGCTTTCTTCCCGTGGAAAAGAAAGACAGAAACTACAGAACGCCACCTGCTATGATCCTTACGTCTCTTCGCTCATACACGCACGCCGATGCGAGTACTACGCACCTTTTTTTTTTCTATGATGGGAAATCATGAAATGACCCCTCCCGCTCTGGGTGGAGCATAAGGGAGTGTCAGACTCTCACTGACTAAAACCCACCCGTGTTCTTTCCTTAGTCCTTAAAAAAAAAAAAGATTCTTTATTACCTTCAGTTGTACAAAAACACTTATCTAAACACTGTGCAGCGTTACAACTAAGAGAAAGAGTGTTTTCGATGAACTCTGGCACCCAAAGTAAGATTTAACTTGTGTTTAGGGGGCCAGCGTCCTCGCCTATAATTTGAACATAATAGTTGTAGGACGAGCGCAGTATAATATTATTATTATGATAACTAGTTACTAATAAATGCATAGAAGTGGCCTATTAAAGTACTTATGTGTATGTATTGAGAGTAGCTTTATGTTCCGGGGTAGCGGTAACCCTTTCGGACAATCCCGCTGCCCCGGCAGGCTTGGGCCCTTCCCTACAGCTGACGTCTCTTCTTCTCGTATTGCGCACCTGACCTTTTTGAAAAACTTCACCAATAAGGTCACTATTTGTCTTCCTAGGGAGTTTTCGTCATTACCACTCACATCTGCCTTGTAAAGTGTTAGGCTATTAATACTTTTTTTAAAGCCTTGGTGTCTATCAGACGCCTAGAAACTGTAGCGCTATAGCGTGGTTAAAAACGCAGTCGCAAATGATTTGTTTATTTATTTTTCTACCTGTTGAATTTATGGACATTTGAAAATGTGTATTTTATTAAGAATAAGCTGTAATTGGAGTAAAAATAACAAGATTATCGATGATAGAAGAGAAAAGACAAAGGAAAGTTTAATCTCAATGAATAATGCACATTGGTCTTTTCATACGCAACCATTTTTTTTTCTACGGGTAAACTTCATCTCATGTATTTATCTTCGTACGTAAGGATGTTGTGTAGGCTGAAGTATTTATCTTACGATCGGTTCGACAAATGTTTGCTCGGCCTACAAGTAGTTTCACAGGGTCCCTTCCGGTTTTATGTTTGTAAACGCACGCAGGATAATTAATAAAGGCGAAATTCGGGGCAGCATTGAAAACAAAGGAATAAAACAAAAGAATGTCTGCTTTGGGATTTCGTTGGCTAACCGTATTGACTATACGTGTGTTATTAACAACGTTCGAAAAACCATTTCAAAAGTTTTATTTATAAGCCAAATATTGAATGGTATTTTTGTTGTTGTATATGCCAGTGCTTTTACACAAAGTTATATGTATCCAAATTGTTCTTTATTATGCACAAACTGATATGAAAAACATTAATATCTATACATACAAATATACAAATAAATCAAATTGAAATGTCTGTTTGTGATGTCAAAATAATAGTTTTTTTACTAAATGCATATAAACGTATATACGGTATTTATAATTTAAAAAAAAAACATTTATCTATAATTTTTTTGGCTGTTTGTACCGACTAATCTCCGAAACGGTGGAACCAATTTTGACTAGACGTTCACGGGCAGATAGCTGATGTTATAAGGAGTAACTTAACGTAAAGGCTTAACCAACTTTTTAGAAAAAGAATTAGGGTTCAATGCAAAAATATTAAAACCCAAGAAATCCAATAGTTTTCTTTAATAAAAACATGTACAAAGCCCAGCTTAACCCAAAATAGAGTTCTCGACCAATAAACATGAAATCGATAAAGATAAGACGATTAAATTACAAGGAAGGTAGGAAAAAATACCTAAAAAACATTACTCTTTTTAATAGGTTTCCATGGAAAATTCAGGTTTCCATAGAAACTGTAGGTTTCCATCAACTTAATAAAAACCATAATTATTTCAATCTCTCATTGACCGACAATGCTTAGCCTAAAGTTACACATATCAACTCGGAACGGGATCGTAACCGTATCGCCTTTCGCCTCCCCGTCAAACAGGCGTCATCCTAACGTAAGCACGTAACCAAAGCGGATCAGCAGCCCCGATACATTGAGTCGGCTACGACTAGACGACGCCGCGCTGGTCCCGAGGTGAGGCGATTACGTTACGATTCCGATTAGTGTGCGTTGCAGTAGGAAGTTTCATACAAAGAATACTGAATGGCTCGAGTTGATACGGTTACTATCCCTTTCCGAGTTGATACGTGTGGTATGTCCTTAAACCGGAGGGGTGGGTCTAGAAGCATAAAATTTTCTAAAAGATTTCCTTATACAGCGAAAGTGAGCACTATGGAAGGGTTTTAGAAAATTCAAAAAGGGGTTAAATAGAGGTAAGTTTGTATGGAAGTTAAATAATAATTAACCTAATTTTTGGTGAAGGGAGATTCCATAACACGGCTTGTAAAAACAAAACTACATAGTTTTTTCGTGTCACCTGAATATCTAACATCCAATCCAATACACATAAAGTTACATACAGTTGTAAAAGAGAACTAATATGCACGAGTACCAGCTATTTCTCCACAGCCAAAGCTAAACTTTTTACTAACTTATTCTAACACTAAAACTTCTTCATTCAGTTGTGGCTGGAGTTGCATCCCTCGGAGGCGAGATAACTGTAGCAGTTAGAAACTCTCTGCTGTTGGAGTGTAGGAGTGTTGGGTCGCCGCCCCCTAGGACCGTGTGGTATCATAATCAGAATATCATCACTCACCATCCGAGGTTCACGAGGAATCGAGATGACAGTTTGCTGATTAAGAGTAAGTAAGATTTTAAAGGGGAAGCGCTAAGGTAGCCCGCGAAGTTCAAATTTTCTTACGATTGTTTCAATTTGCAGCTCAGTGTCTTACGTTGATTAAAATATGTTTCGCGACTGTGACAAATATGTATTTGCAGAATTATAATCATTAGAATCAGTAATAATACAACTTGTTAAGTTAGTATAATCCTAAAGGTCAAGATTTCATTAAATACCTAGTCATTCAATAGGATTACTTGGTCTTAGAGAGTTGTATTGATGACTTTAATGTTTATAATTCTGTAAACACATATTTATTACGGTCGCGAATCATATTTTAATCAACGTACAACTTAATACTGACCAGCAAATTGCAAACTACGTAAGAAAATTTGAATCTCGCGGGCTACCCTGGCGCTTTCTTTCTGGCGCGCCTTAAATAAGGACATATATTCATAATATAACATTGACCCTGTAATTCCGAAGGGTTACATAAAGGTGGACCTAAAGTTATAGTACAGTTTTGTTTAAGTTACATGTAATAAGGGATGACCATATTGCCATCAACCAGACACAAAATATCAGGTTCCGGCGCGGTAAATAAGACACAATTGAACTTTTATTTACGCGATGCAAGTTTAAGCAATAAAATATGACATGGATCGTCCAAATACTGTTTAGACAATGCAACTGTTATTAATGCTTCAACTGTTTGTATGCTACAGTCAATTGAATCGTACTGTGTAGTGTAATCAGCACCCCGATTGCGTGACACACTTGATGCTTCGGGTTTTTCACCAACTCGGCACGAGACTGGGTAAACGTGTGTCCAGTTGGTGAAATTCAAAATCAGTAGGTACCACTTATTATTTCGTCATCTGGACGCCAAGATTTTTACACGTGTCCACATATTTATGTTTTCGCCAACTGGACATACCCAGTTCTTTTGCAAAAAAAACGGTCCAGTCCCTCGTGTCGAGTTGGTGAAAAACCTGATGCTACAATCCAAAGGATTTTGAAGGAAATACCTAAAATGTTTCATAGGTTTGAAAAATTCGTTTGCTCGACAACGTAAATAACGCAATGTTGTTGAACTGTTAAAATGAAAGACGAGACATTATGAATATGTTACGCAAATGCCCAGCAGGCTTTATAAATAGATTTATCATCTGTATATACAACTTATTGTACCCGGTCTCCTAAACTAGGTTATCCTGTGACTTAGGAGGCAGTATGTTTCGCTTATAACGTCGAGTTATAGTTTGTGTATGAATCCAAAAGTTGGAAACAGTGTATTTACGAAGACAAAAAATAAATTTGTTTTCTTTCATACCCTTTACTTATTAAGTATCTAGACGTCGCTTTTCACGCTAGACTTATAAAATATGAATATCTTACACTTTATGAAAGTTTGAATAGAAAACCCTAATTTTACTCTATTTGAATGTTTCATGTTTTAACTTATAAATATTTGACGTACCTAAATAAAATTTCGCAAACACTAATGGATCCATGAACAAATTTTCTCTAAAGGCCCTACCTAAATATCATTATGTAAAAAGACAAACACCCAATTTCTGAATTTTGCGTCACCTTATCATTATCATCACACCTCCACCGCAAACCGCAGTAGTTCCACCATGACTTGCCCAATGTTCCACAAGCGAAATTGAAAGCGAAACTGCCTGTTCTAACGTACAGATTTGATCATGATTCTATCTCTTTCCCGCGTGATTTCACTAATCCGCTCGAAAGCTGGTTATACCCCCGTGCTCAGCCTGCCATGTTATTGCGGTGCCGCGTTTGTTTTGCACGTATCGTTTAAAAAAATGTTATTATAAAGCGAAACTTATTTGTAAGGTGGATGTTGATTTAACGGAAAACTAATCCAAGAGAGATCTGGAGTAGACCTATACTGTATTTACTCAGTCAAAAGCGACGACTTTTGCTCCCTTTGGTTGTCCGATGATATTCCTCTACTCGAAACATGACATAATGTAAATGTTTCACAGCGAAATACGTTTAGCGGCTTCGCATAATTATTTTCGCGTCGAAAGTGTGCAAAGGCCCTAAACGGCGACGATCGCGAAGTTCGAAATTTCTTAGCAAAAAAATAAGAAATTTTGAATGTCCCGGGCAGGCGGGTTTTTTGAAGGAATCACCTTAATTAATACAAAAGCAGAATTTGACATGTTCTCAACTTTAAATAATTATTCTTAAAGTGCAATAATGTTTTAACTCACACATTTTATTTTCTTTTAGGTATAGACCAATCATTAAGCGGAAACTACACTTGCTTAGCCAAGAACCTATACGGTTCTGACTCAGTTGTTTTCACCGTCAAAGTGTTACCGTTGCCTGACCCGCCGACGTTGAGAGCAACGCCTTATAAGGACTATATTGTGGTGGAGTGGGACGAAATTAGGTCTTACGGAAACGACTCAATGGGATTTGGAATAAGTAAGTATTTTTAGTATGGTTTGTACAAAGATCACATCAGTGGTAACTTTGAGCTGGCCTAGAGCAGTTCAGAGTTTCAATAGAATACGACGCCAGCTTATACAGCGCATGGGACGTGGTTGCCTCCTTTTGCGAGGATGTCATCGAAGGAGGCGGCCGAGCGGGAGAGACGCTGCAGCCTCTCTCCCCTCCCGCAGGAGACGCACCGGGCGCCCAAGAAGGGCGCAAAATGATCTGCGACCTCCATGAGAGGTAGCCTACGGGCGGCAGACTAGGGGCATCCGTCGTCCGACCAGACAGGCACGAGTTGGTGCCAGAGTGTTCCGCGCGCGCCACTCGAGAGTGAGTGTGGCCATTATGGGAATGGCCGCACGGGGAGGTGGGACCCGCTGAGGAACAGCAGGTCGAAGCCTGTCGCGGAAGCGGTGAATGCTTATGCGAATCCCGCACCCCTGACCATAGGCAGAGGTGGAACACCGCGGTTGGTTTAGCCGGTAAGAGGCATGCCTCTCTGTCACCCCCACTATGGAGGAAGTCCATGAGGATTTCCACCGCGCACCAAAAAAAAAGATGATTAAAAAGGCCAGCTTTACTGGTTGTGTTATCACTGAGAGTACTAATAGATGTATTTGGTCGTGAAATTAACACAATCAGTAACTTTACGACCAGGTACTTGTTATTTTTTTTCCTCTTGTATCCCACTTCTGGGCAAAGGCCTACCCCTTTTCCTTTCAAACCTTTCTGTCTTGTTCATTAATATCATACAAAACATTATTGCTTCATACAAAGCAAGTAACTTTGCACAAACAAAAATGTTAAAACGTTTATTTGTAAAATCCAGTTCAATTTCCGAATTCTTCGATCATAAAAGCCGATATTGAAAATATTATAGTCGACTGGCTGCTAATACCTGTACTAAACTAGCTTTTGCCCGCGGCTTCGCCCGCGTGAATGTCGGAAAATATTACACGGGTCTACTGGGATTAAAATTACTTAATAGGAATAATTCCGTAATAAATTGTTTTCATATAACTCTATCGGTTTACGCGGCGCGGGTAAAGCTCCTAATCGGCACGATTTTTCTGACATCTTCAACGATCAGTTAATTATCACAACACCTTAATAAATTAAACCCTTACTAAAAATCCGTTCTGTAGTTTTTGAGTTTATCGCATTCAGATAGACAGACGCAGCTTTGTTTTATAATATGTAGTGAAATAGAGGTTAACCTCCTCACATTGAACCCAGTATAAAGTTACAACAAGCATTAAACATAAAAAAATGTACTGACGTTATTCATGACATAACTTTAAACAACTTTGGGCGTAACCCCCTTTTTAACCCCTGCATATAAAGTAACTACAATTTCGTTCCATGTCAGATAATACAATTTAACCCCCTTTTTAACCCCTGCATATAAAGTAACTACAATTTCGTTCCATGTCAGATAGTACAATTTACTGTCAAACTCTCCGCCACCGTCTGTCTTAACAACACTTTAGTGTGTATACACACAAGCGACACGCGTCTACGACTGAGGCAACTGCGAGCGCCGACGACACGTGTCGGTCGTGTATAAGTACACTTAGTCCCGTATTACAGAACGTCACTCAATACTCAAGCATTATTTAAAACTAGTTTCAACCAATCAAATGGCTTGAATCTAGTTTTAAGTAATGCTTGAGTATTGAGTGACGTTCTGTAATACGGGCCTTAGTTTCATTTAAACTCCCTTTCAACAAGAGTGTTTACGACGTACGACATTTCATACAAAATTTTAAACCCTTGTTTTTCGAAATGAATGAACCAATTTTAATGAAATTGCATACGCTTAAGCGGGATACAAAGGTCTAAAAAGTTAGTTAAGAACATTTTCGAAAAATAGTGTTACAGCCAAATTAGACCGATTTAAATTTTCCATAAAAACAGATTTCCAGTTATCTATTTCGAAAATCTTGTTTACTAACTTTTTAGCCTTAACCTTTGTATTCTGCTTATACTTAAGAATTTTCATTGAAATTGGTTTATTCATTTCGAAAAACAAGGGCTTGAAAGTTTGTATGAAATGCCGTACGTCGTAAACGCTCTTAAGTTCTGAGTTGAGATAGACAGTTACTGACAAACGCACTGACTGGACTGGTTCACTCAATCAGTGTGGTGCTTTCCTCAAAAGTCTATTTCAGACACCAATGTAAATAGCTTTCACCATGATCTGTCCAAGACTATGTCCGAACTTTAAAAGAGACCAAGCCAAAACAAAATCAGAGATCACAACAACCTCTGAGTTTGTTTTGGATTTTCTTCTCAGAGTTAGATAAGAAACGCCGACCACATCTAATAAAAAAAAATATGATTGACGTGTAAAAGCATTTGTACAAACCTGCTTACAGAGATAAAATAATTTATTATTTATCATTTACTAGCAGCGCCCCGCGGTTTCACCCGCGTTAGTTTCGATCCCGTAAGAATATTGGGATAAATCCTATGTGTTAATTCTGGTTGTAAACTATCTGTGTGCCAAATTTTATCTAAATCCGTTCAGCCGTTTATGCATGATTGAGTAACAAATATCCAAACATCTTCACAAACTTTCACATCTATATACATACTAGCGTCTGCCCGCGACTTCGTCCGCGTAAAATTGCAACCTTCCCACCGCGTGGGATCCGATACCAGCCCGAGCTACTACTGTTTTGGCGGTTATTATCGTTGTTTCTGACTTTTTTCATTTTGTTCGGCTCCTTAGGGTAATTGCGTGATGTTAAATAGAATAATGTACCCAAATTTTCTAATATCTTTTTAAAAGAGTGTCCTTGGAGTTTCATTTTTTTTTTCAGATTTTTTTTTTCTTTATATTTTTTTCCGTAAGAACCTTGTACAGAGTATTAAAAAACTACAAAAAAAAATCTGCCAAATCGGTCAAGCCGTTTTCATGTTATGTCGTGACAACGGAAAACGGGTTTCATTTTTATATATATAGATAATAAAACAGTAAAAAAACTGTGTCTGTACATTGAATATATTAAAAAAAAAATACTTGAGGGGGGTTTAGAAACAGTAATAGAGCACGAATCCAAAAAAAAAATGTGTCTGTTTGTCTATTTGTTTGTACACGCTAATCTTCGGAACTACTGGACGGATTTGAATTATTTTTTTTTTGTTGTATAGGTATTAAGTCTGGGCAACATATAGGCTATAATTTATTTTGGAAAATGGAACACCTGATGCAGAACCGCAACAGACCAGCTAAAGTATAAGAGATACAATAATGGTGCCATAGCAAAAATTATTCCACGTGAAGAGCATTTTCTGCTGTGAGAATAAATCTGAAGATCTGGAACACCTGTTGTGGAACTCCAAAGCCCAGCGACACTACAACATATATAGGAATGACGTCTTAGCAAAAGTTGTTTAGTCTGATGGGAATTTTCTGTTGACTTACAAAAATGAAAGATCTGGAACGTCTCGAATCGTCTCGCGCATCCCGTTGTTTTCCCGTCCCCGGGCTCTTAGAATTCGACATCAGACGTTTCAGATCTTCGATTTTGACGACCCCGTTGTCGCTGGCATAATCAACAGGATCCGCGTACGAAGTCGCGGGCAGAAGCTAGTTTATAATATTTGTAGGATTTTTAACAGTTACAGTTATTAACAAAATTACTTCCCATCCAGGTTACAACCTAACTTGGAGAGAGAACGATGGTCTCTGGCAAGAAGCATGGCCGGTGACAAGAGAGAATCGTCTACAAGGAGTACAGTCACACACATTGGCTGGTTTGAAATGTGGCACTAAGTATTCCGTTAGGGTGACAGCTACTGACAGTGTTGGTACTTCTGCTCCTGCGCATATTGATGTTACTACTTTGGGTGGAGGTGAGATTTATTTGTAGATTTGTTTCTCATTTTAAGATTCAGACTTCCGCATACAGGCGTGACGTGATGGTGCGACGCGATTCTGATAGAATAATTTCCATTAAGATTTCATAGAAATTGTTCTACCAGAGACGCACTGCGCCTGGCTGCAGGAGCCTGTTTATGTACTGCAAATAGTAGATGCAAATTAATTACGACATGTTTACTTAACTGCCCATTCCAACATTTTTACTGGTCATTAGTTTATTACATTACTTGAGTATTTGTTATATTGATATTGTAGGATAAATAACCGACTAATTTTCTTTTTATTGCTGTTCATGTTTTACCATACGTTAAGCACGCTTAGCCGTTGGACCCAGCTGTCATTCGTCAGAAGCTCGAAAGTCTGACAACCAGTCTTACCAAGGGGTATCCTATTACCTAGTAACTGGGTTGTGGAGGTCAGAAAGGCAATCGCTCCATGTAAAATACTGGTATTCAGCTCAATTCAACATGGTTTAAGATCAGCCGATATATTCTGTAAAAATCTAAACTTGCGTTAAGCGAGCTTGAAGCTCACTTCATCTAAGTTTTCACTGTGAGATTGTTACAGAATAGATCAACAGCTGTAATAATGTATCGATTAATGCAAACATATCCGCTATCACTATCAATAATAAATTAATAACAATATTGAAATGATAGTAATACCCGCCAAAGCCTATCAATAGGCAATGTTGATCTACAGGAAGACATAACTTCTTTCATTTACTGAGAGTTATCTGAGAATCATAATCTTACGTCAACATCAAAGATTGCTTCTTGATATTTTGCTCGACCACTCATAATAATAACTAGAATTAAATGTGACACCATTCGAACGAACGACGCTTTCCGAATCAGAGATATATAAGGTAGTTTTATTGTTTCTTATCGAAAACAAGCCTCCAATTTCGGGACTAAAGGTACGAATTACTACAAATAATTTGTAGTTTATCATGGAAAACCTACGTACATTACACTAGTTTTTGTCCGCGGCTTCGCCCGCGTTACGGTCGGAAAATATCTAACGGGAACCTAACCCAGATTATGGTTTATCTGTCTGTACAAAAAATCCGCTCATCCGCAAAACGGTCATGTTATATTCTAACATACAGAAGGCCAATTCTAGTTCCTAAAAAACGTTCAAATTCGCAATCCCATCTCAGCCATAATCAATGTCAAAAGCTTGTCCAATATCTACAGAAATTGATTGAATTTTTGACAGATTGAGACAGATTAGAATGCTAAATCGAATCGGCCCAGAATTCATTACGTGTTTGGCCCCCTCAATAGCATCCATCAGTTCCCGTAACATATCCTGCATGCGTGCCCTGTGGACATTAAAGTGACGTTCAAGCGTCAAAAATGTAGGGTTATACATTCGCTAATCACTACTTAACTTTGAGCAATGTTTATGGATGAAGAGGTATGTGTGTCATCGTTTGTGGAATAGCATTACATTCATAATATTAGTGTGGACAAATTACTGTATTGGAGTATATTCCTATGAGTAGGTAATTTCCGTACGTGCTAATCGACTGGTCATGATGAAAATCAGAAATTCAATACTAATGAACGGATTTCGCGTCAGAACTGTGTGGCGTCGAAGTGTCGTTATGTGATTGTAAATTACACCAAACATTTACTACTTCGACGCCACACAGTTCTGACACGTACTCCGTCCGTTATTGAATTTCTGATTTTCATCATCTACTTTTGCTGTTGACTGTACGATACTCCTGCACCATAACTGAGTAGTGAGTAACATACTATCAATCTCAATCTAAATAATTTTGAAGGGTGTTTGCTAATCCATTGCTTCATGTGTTCGAAAAATTTGTCTGCACAGCAACAAAAATAACGCAATGAATGTTGAAATTGAAAGCTATTGCTATTGTTAGTGTGTTATGCAATTACCCCTCTGGTCATCTTACACTTAGACTTTATTGCCTATTTTCATTGAATTTAACGTCTAGATCTTATCTTTGGGCCAAAAGGAACAATTTTAGCAGTCAGATAATCCATCCATTAACCTAATCAAAATCATGGTTAAAGTCGAATAATTTATTTAAAGTAGGACATTAAAAGGCACTATTGAACGATAGCATTTACATGTTAATAAAAATGTATTCTAGTTGCCGTCCTAAAAAGTAGTTTCGTACGAAAAAGAATGGACAGGAAAGTCCTTTCATTGAATTTAACGTCTAGATCTTATCTTTGGGCCAAAAGGAACAATTTTAGCAGTCAGATAATCCATCCATTAACCTAATCAAAATCATGGTTAAAGTCGAATAATTTATTTAAAGTAGGACATTAAAAGGCACTATTGAACGATAGCATTTACATGTTAATAAAAATGTATTCTAGTTGCCGTCCTAAAAAGTAGTTTCGTACGAAAAATAATGGACAGGAAAGTCCATAGTTACTCTTTTAAACTAGCTTAAACTATAGTCTAAGTAATAAAGATCAAATTCGTAAAACAAGCATTTGTTTGTACGAAACTGAGAGGTGTCCAGAACGTATTCTCTCGACGGCTGGACTGTAGTACGTTTTTTTTCATATGGCTTTATCAATTTTCTTTCCACCCAGCACCAGTATCACCACCTTCAACCGACTGGCTGTGGAGCAACGCCACCCACATCTACATCCAGCTAAGTGGATGGGATGACAGTGGTTGTGACGTCACAAGATGGGAAGTGGACTACCGACTCCTTGGATCCAACGTTTGGCAACGAGCGGAGAATAAAGCAGTAAGTCGGAATCACAGATATAGATACACCTAGATAACGCAAGAGCAACTACTTCGCGTGCCAACGAGTGCTTCACAACCCGCCCCTGCTTCACACGGAAACAATCTTATCAAAACATCGCAATTGCTACCCTAAATCTAAGTTAAATATTAATGTATTATACATAAACCTGCCCTAATAAATTCTCTAAACGATGGTAAAAACCCCATCAAAATCCAAGGTGAAGTTTAGAAGAACTAAACGGACAGACAGACACTAAAAGCGTCTTTGTTTTATACTTTTACAGATAATTATACTCTGCTTTATATTAAGCTTTCCTTGTACCAAAGTTTGCGAAGTTTGGATGGTATAGCGATGCTCGAAGTTTTCAGCGAGATAGAAAATTGTTACTGTAAAACTAGTATGCGAAGTAGGAGCTTTGAATTTTGCGTTTACAATAAGTAGATTTCATTATTATTATTTAGCACTTAAGCCATTACATCTACTTCTTGAGTAAATCAGCCTAAGTCGCACAGATCCCTTTGCGACTTAGAGCCAATTTACATTTGCATGATTTATGTAGCAAATGAGGAAACCGGCATGTCCTGGAATGAAAAATTCGGAGACATGAGATATCTACCACCCGCACTGGGCCTGCGTAGTGGATTACGACCCACTCCTTCTTACCGAGACGAGGCCTGTGGCCCAGCAGCGGGTACATTATAGGCTGTTTATGTTAAAAGCTCATAGGCGTAATAACGATAAAACTTCTATTGTATCTCGATCAGTGTCCTGCAACAGATTATAAATAATGTCTTCCTCTCCTAGCCCATGGACCTAAACCTCGGCTGGAGCTACATAGAAGGCCACTACCAGGCACCACCTCTTCGATCCATACCCACGTCATATGCAGTCGGATCTCTCGCTCCCGCAAACTGGTACCAGCTAAGAGTGACTGCGGTGAACGATGCTGGGACTGCTTCTACGGTTTATACTTACGCTACCAAGACTTTGGATGGAGGTGAGTTTTTTGTTCGTTTGTTTGTATTCAAGTCTTGAATATTTTTGTAAACAGTGGTAAAGGCCCCAGCTTAGGAGTTGTAGGTCGAGGGTTCGAACCCAGTCGGGCGCTTTACTTTACGCGTATGTAAAGATGGTCACCTATCCACAGACTAACCGCGAAAAGCGTAGTTTAACCTGACCGATCGACCTGTGCGGCTGATAATATGTTTTCGATTAACAATATGTTGTTAACATAATTAATAATTGTGGTTACTGAATTTCTAATCCCAAAGGACCAACTCTATGAAACGGTAAGTTCGTTAATTCCTTCAATACAAGGCTTAGTTAGTTACTGTTTACGTAAACTGTTTACAGAAACGGTTTGTGGCCCTTAGGCTACGAACATTCGATAACTAATATTCGACAACTTACAAACAAATACACATAACCGATTAATTCGATCGTATCTATTCGAATTTGTATTAATTAACTTTATTTTTGTTGTGTGTTTTGTTAATTGTGCATGATTCACATCTTTACAATAATTATTATAAAGTAAAAGAACTGATTAAATGAGCCATTATTATTCTTTATTTATTTGGGACAAACAAACAGTTACACATTAGGTCTTATGAACTAATTTACAAAACAAATACATGATACGAATGTGCAAGTCACACCGTTATACAGAACAAAAATATTTATGTAATGAGCAAAACGAATTAAAGTTAAGGCTGTCCAGCGGGCCAAGGATATGGCCCGCGAGGAGATGGTGGAGACTCTGAACAGAGATCCATGGGGGCGCCCTTATAAAATGGTGCGGAATAAACTCCGCACCTGGGCCCCCCCGCTGACGCAGAGTCTCCGCCCCCAGCTGGTGGAGGAGGTGGTGAGCGCTCTGTTCCCTTCACGGGCGGAGCATACTCCCCCGCCCATGGCTCCGCCACTTGCGGTGCCTGAAGCGGACCACGCGGACGACGACGACATCCCTGAGGTGACCGGGGTAGATCTGAGAGTGGCGGTAGATAGGCTGAAGGCCAAAAATACCGCCCCAGGACCCGACGGCTTGCCGGATAAGGCCTGGGTCCTGGCCTCGACTGCTCTCGGGCCCCGACTAGAGGCGCTCTTGAGCGCATGCATGGAGAGGGGCCAGTTTCCACTCCGCTGGAAGACGGGGAAGCTGGTCCTCATACAGAAGCCAGGGCGCCCTGCGGACTCTCCGTCCGCATTCCGGCCCATCGTGCTGCTCGACGAGGTCGGCAAGCTCTTTGAGAGAGTGATTGGGGAGGCACTCCGGTATCACCGGGTGCCGACCTACCTCCGTCGAGTAGTCGGGGCGTATCTGACGGACAGAGCCGTCATCTACCCCGGTCGCAACGGGGAATGGAACCGGCGAGAGATGTCGTGCGGTGTCCCACAGGGATCGGTTCTGGGGCCGCTCCTGTGGGACATCGGTTACGACTGGGTGCTGCGGGCCGATCTCCCTGATGGAGTCAGCGTGGTTTGCTACGCTGACGACACGCTAGTCCTGGCGCAGGGGAGGTCGCATCAGGCGGCGGCCGACGCGATGACACGCGGGGTTGCGATAGTCGTGGAGAGGATCCGGCAGTTGGGTCTCGAGGTGGCTTTGCACAAGTCCGAGGCCATGTCTTTTCATGGGCCTCGGAACGGGCCGCCTTCGGGATCCCAAATAACGGCAGGAGGGGTTCACTTCGGCGTCGAGACAACGATGAGATACCTGGGTCTCGTCCTCGACAGCCGGTGGAACTTCGTCGAGCACTTCCGACGTTTGGCTCCCAAGCTGGAACGGGCCGGGGCCGCCTTCAAGCGGCTCTTGCCCAACCTGAGGGGGCCAAACGCCTCCTGCCGGAGGCTTTACGCGGGGGTCATGCGGTCCATGGCCCTGTACGGGGCCCCGGTGTGGGCGCATTCACTGCGGCGGCGAGCCGCCCACTATTTGAACGCGCCCCAGAAGGTGGTAGCCGTAAGGCTGATCCGGGGATACCGCACGATCTCGGACGAGGCGGCAAGCCTCCTTGCCGGACTGCCGCCGTGGGATCTGGAAGCGATAGTCCTCGCGCGCCTGTACGAGTGGCGCGCGGAGGCACTACGCCGGGGGGAAACTCCGCTTCCGCGGCAAATCGCGGCGGAGCGGACCGACCTCCGGCGCGATCTCATGGCGGCATGGAAAGAGCGACTGTCGCAACCCAGCGCAGGGCACGCCGCGATAGCGGCGGTAAGACCCCTCTTTGAGGAGTGGCTAGAGAGGCGCCACGGCGCCCTCACCTACCGCCTGACGCAGGTCCTCACCGGACACGGGTGTTTCGAGAGGTTCCTGCACATCATCAGGCGGGAGGAAACGCCCGGGTGTCACCACTGCGAGGGTCGCCCGGAGGACACGGTGGAGCATACGGTGGCGGTATGCCCCAATTGGGCGGAGCACCGCCGTGTTCTCGCAGAGGCGATCGGCGGCGGCGGCGACCTCTCGCGCCCGGCCCTGGTTCAAGCCATGGTCCGGGGCGAGAGGGAGTGGGAGGCAGTCACCTCCTTCTGCGAAGCAGTCATGCTAGCGAAGGAGGTGGCGGGACGGCTGAGGGAGAGGGCCTCACGTCCCAGCCGCCGCGGGAGACGCCCCGGGCGTCGGGAGCCGCGAGACGACTCCCGGCCACCGTAGGCGCGGGCCTGCGGGTGGAGAGTAATGGGTAACTCTCCGTCCGATCAGGACCAGGCCCGTGCCGGACGGCGCGTACGTGTTCCACGCGCGCCTCAAAGAGATGTCAGCATAAAGGAAGGGGCCCGAAAGGGCCGAAGCCTGCCGGGGCAGCGGGATTGTCCGAAAGGGTTACCGCTACCCCGGAACACAAAGGGCTAAGGAAGGAACACGGGTGGGTTTTAGTCAGTAAGAGTCTGACACTCCCTTCTGCTCCACCCAGAGCGGGAGGGGTCATTGGATGATTTCCCATCCACAAAAAAAAAAAAGCAAACAATTATTAAACAATTTTTAAAGGCGCTTGATTGTTATAATGAGGTAGTTACGAAACTTATAAACCGGCATTACAAATATTTATAATTCCGTTAATAGTCCATACTAATATTATAAATGTGAAAGTGTGTGTGTCTGTTTATTTGTCCGTCTTTCACGGCAAAACGGAGCGACGAATTGACGTGATTTTTAAGTGGAGATAGTTGAAGGGATGGAGAGTGACATAGGCTACTTTTTTTTTAACCGTGTTACCCCGAATTTAACGCGAGCGAAGCCGCGGGCAAAAGCTTTTTTATTATAATTATTACTAATACGGTGCAGATTAATCTACAGTAGGTACAGAGTTTTAATAGAATAAGAGGCTACAGTATACTGATTTGAAAGCAGTGGTGGCCCAGTGGTAACGGCCGTGACTTACAAGTTGTAGGTCGTAGGTTCGAACCTAGACATGCAGGCGCTTATTTCATCACCACTTTTCTCAAAACGGTGAAGGAAACCGGCATTTCCTAGAACAAAAAAATTGAAGACGTGACATATACCAACCCGCACTGGGCCCGCGTGGTGGATTATCGCTGACGTGTGGGCTACAAATTTTCATCTGCCTTGTTTTTCCAACTGTACTATGCTGTGTGTGTGTGTGTGTGTGTGTGTGTGCTGGTCAGCTTCCAGTCTAGCCGGATCCAGCTGAATAACAGTATTTTACATGAAGCGAGTTCCTAACTGACCTCCACGACCCAGATACTAGGTAACACGATACCCCTTGGTAAGACAGCACCCTAATTGCGTAACACACTATTACTCTCAGTTTGAATCATTTTGAAGCTTATAGCTAATCCATTGAGATCTTTCCGATAGAGACCCCTCTATACCTATGTTCAAAAAATGTGTCTGCTCAAACGTAAATAACGCAATGATTGTTGTTGAACTGTCAAAATGAAACCCATGGTTACTGATAGTGTGTTACGCAAGTACCCTGCAGCTTGCGCGAAAATTGTTCCTGAAACTTTCCAAATAAACAACTAAAATTCCTTCTATAAATAAACTAAGCCAACAGCTTCAACTAGAACATCAAATAAAGCTCTTCCAAAACTTTACGTCCTAAATAACCAGAGGTTTAGCACGAACGCGCGACGTAATGTAAATTCGAACGACTTTCAATCTAAAATACGACTACCATAAATCATTTTGGTTTAAATTTTTATGACAAGCACTATTAGTATCATCCATTTGATATGAATAAAGTGCTGAAATTAAGTGTACTCAGTTTTACCTGTTTACAATTTTAAAATTATTAAATAAATATTTCAAACTTAGCATTGCCATACAACGTGGCAATGTCACCACTCTCTTGGGTACATTACCAGTCGACAGCGATTAATAGTTTGTTAGTTAAATTAGTATAAGAAGTTTATCCAGTGTATATATTTAAGCCTCTTTAATAAATAAATAAGCCAAGAGACAAAACATATTTCAAGTAGGCCATTAAAAGTCACTTAAGAACATCAAAATTTACGAGTAAATAGAATTAATTCTAGATGCCCCTTCTAAAAGGAGCTTCGTATGGAGAAGAATAGGCAAGAAACTCCACAGTTTCTCTTTTAAAATGTTTATAGCTCTGTGACCGAAACCCGCATTTAAGTCAAGCTTTTCTGTGACTTAAGGGCCTATACTACCTCAAATGGCTGATCATGACCCTCCGTTATGTCGAAAATACTGCAGCATTAATTTTGAAATAAATATATGGTAAAGTTGAGGATTAATGTTAGGTCTTATGTTAGACGAAAACACGATTTCATAAAATTTTCTCGATAGAAAAAAAAATCCAAAGTTACCTCTAAACCGAACAATAAACCGTTGGTATTCAAAAAATACTTCAAATTAGAACATGAAACTTTGTATACTAACCGAACTAACTATAAAGCAGGTCTTATGTTATTTACTTTTTTTTAATTACCATTATTTTCACCGTAAAAGGCAAATACCTAAAATATTGGCGCGGCCTGCCACTTAGCACCGCACTCTGTCTCGCTCTCACTCAATCCACGAGCAGTATCGTGCGAGCGAGTTAGAGTGAATTTTAGCTGAGGTAGTGTAGGCTCTTAAGTAGTCCATTTTTACACAGAAAGGCGTGACCTGAGTGCGAATTTAGGTCACACGAACTATAAAATAGTATACGATACGTATGACCTTTTTTTATGGATGGGATATCATCAAATGACTTCTCCCGCTCTGGTTGGAGCAGAAGGGAGTGTCAGACTCTTACTGACTAAAACCCACCCGTGTTCCTTCCTTAGCCCTTTATGTTCCGGGGTAGCGGTAACCCTTTCGGACAATCCGGCTGCCATACACGTGACCTTAATAATTAATTTGTATACAAAGTTACGTGTTCGAATTTACGTTATATTTACTCCGCGCTTTCATGCTAGACCCACAGAGGATGGTTCCACCTGTGACCTAGTGCAGCCAGTACGAGCAAGTTCGGTCTAGCAAGACACATTAAGGCACACAAAGTTAGACAACGTTGCAAGTGACTGGAACTCCATTAATATTAATTTTCAGGGGAACTCTGTCTAGCTTAAATATTGACTCGTGACTTGGAAATAGGTTCTGGGAAATTGATTTACCTGTGTTCCTATTACCTATACAGGTTGAAATTGAAAACATGCGACAAACTGAAATGAGAGATTGTACTCATCATTATGAACAACTTTTACTAAGGGACCAAAGGTGCAATCGCGAAAAAAAATCAGCTGTTCCCTACATTTAAAAAAATAAAAAATCGAATATAAATGTAGGGAACAGCTGATTTACTTTTGCGCGATTTCAGGTTTGGTCCCATAGTAAAATGTACAATCTCCATTTCGATTTGTCGCATGTCTTTAATTTCACCCTGTAGATCAAGCAAACTGTTAAATTGTTGTCATAGGCAAGCTATTATATTTCAATCAAGCAATTATGACCTTTATTGTCGCGGTAATCGTAATTCCTCATATTGGTATTTACTTAGTAAATTGGCCAACTGACCCTAAGTAACACCGATCGAAATAATTATCTACCGATCTTATTCTTCTTCGTCTCGCTGGCAGAACTGTAATTTAGATATTGTTTGCCCAAAAGTTTGCCACTTCTACGGCGTCGTCGGTAGCAGCGCAGAGGTCACTTTGACTGCATGTTTTGGGACTCAAGTAGGGTAGGAGATGGATCATAGTTTGCGACATCGCTCCAAAACCATACCGTACCTACTGATGTGATGACAAGATGAAAAACTAAGTTTTAATATTGTTAATATAAGATGAAACACAACCGTTCGTATTCAATTATATGTAGTAGAGCTCTTTATGAAGGAGCCCCGGAAAGTCTGTTGGTCTCGTGGTCATGCTGAGCGTGGGGTCCTGGGTTCGATTCCCAGGTCGGGAGAGTGAAATGGGTTTTCCCATTAGGAATTTCTCAGTGTCTCAGCAGCGGGAACATTATAGGCTAATTATGCATGCGATAGACGGTGAAGACCAATTAAGTACCATTACACCCTACCGCCTACTAGTTTGCCTCAAATCCAGTCATTCCCAGGAATAACATTATCTATTATCACTATGAGCTTTGCTACATACTAATAATATTATTTAACATGAAAATAATAACAACATCGTGTGTACATAAATCATCTCGAAACTTGCTTCCTTTGAACGCGGTCAGCTAACGAACCATCTCGCTTATTGCCTTAATGTAAATAGTTTGTAAGGCATGATCGATCACCCCGCTTATGTAACAACAAACCGATCTTAGGGCTAATTCACAGAGGGTTAAAGGAAGCATTTACTTCGATGGTTTATGGAATAAAAGTTGTGACCGAGAGCTGTGATGGTGCAGCGGTAACTGCGCGAGTTATGAGTTGTAGGTAGGTCGTAGGTTCGAACCCAGACAGGTTACTTTGTGTGAATTAATTCATCACCACTGCAAACATTGTGAGGAAACTGGCATGTCCTAGAAGACCTGGATCAAAATCAAAATCAAAATATTTAGTTCACATAAACCTACATATGCACTTATGAAACGTCAGAAGCTAGGTGCACGGTTCCAATTGGTCGTTTCCTATGGAGAAGAACCGGCAAGAAACTCCACGGTTACTCTTTTAAAAATAATTGGCTTTTTACAATGTTTTCATATTGTATGGATGACAAAAGGAATACAAGCAGTGGTCGGCCATTGATAACAGCTCCGAATTGCCCCTGAGTAGTAGGTCGTCATCCCAGGCAGGCATGCACTTCACTTGCAATGCAATTTAATTTTATTTGAACGCCACGTCTGTCGGCAAAAGAAAATATAGTGAGGAAACCGGCCTGTCTTAAAATAAAAAAAAAATAAAACTTATAATATCCACCAACTCGCATTTGGCTGGCGTGGGATTGTGATGAGGCCAGTATCCCAGCATTGGAACATTAATGGCTGATTACAATAATATATCACTGGCAGTGGCTCTCTTAACTCACTGCATTAGCTCTGCTGATCCGTATACGAAGAGAATAGAATAGAATAGAATACTCTTTATTATGAAGAGTAGATTGTCGTAGAAACCATAACATGCAGTGTTCGATTTCACGATGCTTTTGACATCTACAGATGTATAGTCAGCAAAAGAGATAAGTATGCAGGCTCGTCGAATATAGTTAAAGTTTAGCAAGAAACTGATGGATGTGCTCGAATAAATTTAAATTTTATTAATAGAAAACAAACAGCTCATTTATCAAATTAAATTTCAGTCGACAAAATCCATCGGTTTCTTACTAAACATCAACTATATCCAACGATCCTGCATAGTTATATTTTTTCTTGACTACATTTTAACATGGATCTAATACAAAAAGTTTTCAAAAGTAGTTACTTGTTCAATAACATCAATATACAATTTCAAAGCAGCATCGTTATAAACTTTAACATTAAAGTCCTCATAATATTCGAAGCAAGCCGTCTTCGCCGTGTACAACAGCCTTAATAGTTTGTCAAGAACATAATTGTTAACAAATGACACAAGTTTGGTCAAAACTTTGATGTTCAGTATCAAAAGTTTAGTTATCTGCTATGACAGGCTTAAGATGAAATTGTCATTGAAGCAAAGTTAAGGGTTATGGTTTAGTAATAAGCGGGTGCGGAGTAGGTGGAGAACAGTAGTGGACCAGTGGTACCGGCTCCGACTTACGAGTTGTAGGTCGTGGGTTCGAACCCAGGCAGGCGGGCCGCTTCGGCCGTCAAGGAAACCGAGGTTTCGTAACTGGTTTCCATGAATGCTTTTTTTATACTTCTACGTAACTGGTTTCCATGAAGGATTTATTTATAGTAGTACTAGCTGACCCCGCAAACATCGTTTTGCAAAAAAAAAAATAGATAGTAGCCGATTCTCAGACCTACCCGATATGCACACATAATTTCATACAAATCGGTCCAGCAGTTTCGGAGGAGTATGGTAACTAACACAGTGACACGAGAATTTTATATATAGTACTATGTAACTGGTTTCCATGAAGGTTTTATTACTTTGTGTAATTTATTTCACCAACAGTGCTTTCAAAAACGGTGAACGAAAACATCGTGAGGAAACCGGCATGTCTTAGCACCAAAAATTCGAAGACATGTGACATCTACCGACCCGCACTGGGCCCGCGTGGTTGTTTACGCCCCCATCCCATTTCACAAAGAGGAGGCCTGTGTCCCAGCACTGGGAATGTTTTAGGTTGATTATGAGTAGGTGGAGAGATATTTAATATTATAGTTAGCAAACAGACCTCTTGAAGTTAGGAGTCTTTGGCCATATTTAGTTTGTGGTTGTCACGACTGCGATGTTTCTTCACAATATTTCCAACAAATTAAATACTAAATTGGAAGTAAATTGAATTTCTAAATACATAGTATAATCAGCCTATAATGTGTCCACTGCTGGGACACTCGGTGTAAGTGGGCCGTAATCCACCACGAGGGCCCAGTGCGGATTGGTAGATATCACATCTCTTCGAATTTTTGGTTCCAGGATATACCGGTTTCCTCACGATGTTTTCCTTCATCGTTTTAAAAACAGTGGTGATGAAATAACTTACACAAAGTAAGGCGCCTGTCTGGGTTCGAACTTACGACCTACAAATCGAAAGTCGCGACCTTACCACTGGGCCACTACTGCTCTCGGTCCTGTAAATACATTATTCTCAGTATATTATATATGTTATATATTTTTTTTGTATATTTTACAATATTATCATCATTCCCCTGCCCTTATCCCAATCTATTTGTGGTCGGCGCAACATGTATTTTTCTTCCTCATCATCATCATTCACACAGTCCATCCATCGTTTCTTTGGTCTTCCCCTACTCTTATGGCCATCGACATCCATACTTAAAACTCTCCTCACGACATTTTCCTCATTTCTCTGTAACACATGCCCATACCATGACAACCGATTTCCACGCAACTTTTTATTTACCGGTGCCACTTTCAAACTTCCTCTCATCAAGATTAGTATATTTTACAATATTAGTACTAATAATATTTAGTATTCCTTTCGTCTAAGATTATGTCGCGGTTCAAATAATTTAATTCATACTTGAATAGAAGTCATGAAGGCCTTAAAGGTGAATAATTAATTAAAGACTAGCCAGGTGAAGTGAGCCGTCATTCCACCTGATGCTGAGGAATGACACTATTGACTTCTCTTGATTGAAATGAGCTCACTATACCTAAGTAATCACGGTAATTTTTTTCCAAAATACAGAGGCTGTGTTAACTTCCAAATGCTGGTTCGCTAAAAGTTGACAAAGACTATAATTAAAGCCTGAAAATCAATGCTGAACATTGACCTTTATTTGGGGTAACCTAGTTTTCATTTGAGTTGGGCGCTCTGTGAGCTAATGAAAAATTTGGGAAACATGAGATTAATATTACGACTAACGCTTACTTTGAGTTGCTCCTTTTACACAAATGTTTCATTCTAACTATAAAACCGTGGCTATGGAAAGTATGGAGTAACATATCCTACATAATCGCTTGATTATCAACGATTGAATATTTATTTATGGTCTTAATATACTCGAGTAAATGTGTAAGCAACAGACCATCGACATCGTATTTTTTACAAGCGACATTCCCGATCTATGAAATCGAACTAATCTGTAAGAAGCTGCCAGACCTTATTGATTTTCAAAACACAGCACATCGAGCGACAAGAAAGGTCGTTAAAATACGAGCAAATCTACCGACATTTTGTTTTTTTTAGATTGTTTTTTTAATTCAGTCACGGTACTGCTTTATAATTGTGTGGAAGATTCATGCACTATGATCTTCCAACATTATCTAACCGTCACCAGAGCCTAATCCCCAATATGTGGCACTTTAAAGATGCTCAACTCCCCGCGCCCTTCTGACTGCCAACCCTGAGTGTAAATTACATACAACATAAATGCTTATATGTTAATTCATGTAGTTAGGTTAGTACCGTTAGAATTAACTACAAATAAATACATTAAGTTCTTGATAACATGAATTATGAATGTGAACTACAAACTTACAAATTTCCTTTGTCACTATAATCTTGATAATTATTCTTACAATCTACCAACACTGCAAATTAATTCAGTCAACAATATTTTCCAAATACGTTTCCTAAACGCTTACCAAATGCACCATAACCACACCTTCACAACCAAAATCAAGCCATTTAGTTCACCAACTTCTAAGAATGTTTTGACGCGTCAAACATAAATTATTTCATCAAAATTTTGTCGTAAAGCTGATTATGGTTGCCCTGTTTTGGACTCGTGACGTCGATTCTTATTCGAGTATATTTTAGGATCGTTTTATAGTACATCATTGTGTTTTTATGTAATGGCTTTGATGAAATTTTGTTATGGTTTCTAAAGGCTTTGTAATCTAAGGAAGTTGGGGTATTTTGAGACTTGTTTTCTACTTATAATATTGCTGCTTTTAGATTTAAGCCCTGCTAATATTATTGGTTTATAATCTTGCCATTAGCATTGCCAAATCTAAAACCTTCATTTTTAAATAGAGCAACGTGATATATACAACATAACTTAGTAGTTTCTTTATCTTTCATATTCAAAAGATATAATAAAATACAAAAACAACGTAACAATATAATTAGATACACAGTGCCCTCCAAAAGTTAGTTGAAATTTTTCCACTTCAGGTGCAAAGCCACATTATAATACCACAAATGAAAAACGGTTATAAAATAACTGACAATCCCTTCATAGGTAGGTACCACGTAGTTGAATTGGTCAATAATTTTTTTATTTTTTCACTAAAGACTAGCCAGGTGAAGTGAGCTGGCATTCCACCTGAGGAATGACACTATTGACTTCTCTTGATTGAAGTGAGCTCACTACACCTAAGTTTTCACGGTGATTTTTCTTTCAGAATACATAGTAAAAGTTAGTTAGTAGGTAGAGAGAGATTTATTTTTTTTTCCTCTTACTAACAAACGTATTGTAGATGAATAGTTACACACCGATTTCTCTCTTTCAGTCGCCATTAATTTGACTTTCGAAAGAAGAAGACAAAGCGTTGTGTAGACTGACGCTATACAACGTTTATTAATAAGGGGTATAAGTTCAAACATTAGAAACAAGAATTTTAAATCAACAGTGGGCTTAGTTACAGCTGTAGTGGCACTATATATGAACTTTTAAATATTCCAACGTGTTAAAATTGCTAGGAATTTCGCAGAACATCTTTTGCTACATTTTGAAGAATAAATCGTGACGTAATTTAAGTAATTCTCTTAAATTTATTTCTCTAAACAAACCTTCTTATATCACGTCACATTACGAGAATACTCGAATACAATACGCCTGTAAGACAAGAACATTCAAGCACATTCAAACCTCAATTTAACAATAAGTATCTAAATATCAATGATGCTCGTATACACTAACAATTCTGGAGACAAAGATTTAAATTGTTAGATTCGCCCTACCCCGTCAAAAGATGGTGGCGTTTCTGTTTTGTTTTGACAATAATGTCGCAGTGAGTTGACTGCCATGGAATCGCCATACATGGTTTGTCTGAGCTCACTCTTCTCAGTACTGTTTGTTTATATATTTGCATACATGTACAATTTATAAGGGCATTTGCAAGTCCAGGGGCCTACTCCCTAAGCACGAAATTTGTAATTTGGGCCGAGGTTACGGGCATATTCTACTTCGTATCACTTACGTACATATGATTAGTTCGGGGGCCGATCAAAATGTATGTCAATACAATTTGACAGTTGTTTGCGGAGTAATAATTGTGTAACACACTATTAGTAGGAATACTTTTCAATTTGACTAGTTCAACAATACTCATTGTGTTATTTACGTAAGTGAGCAAATAATTTTTTTGAACAAATGAGGCAATGGATTAGCAATATCCTTCAAAATGATTCAGACTGTGGCGTGTGTTTCGCAGTTAGGATGCAGTACTCCCGATATTATGTATTTGCCCGGTCAAGAAATTGAATTTCAACTTGTTTTGATGGATCAACTACTTTCAGACGGGCCCGTATCTTCGTTGACGAACTTAGAGAGAAGACTCTCAGTGTGATTTGCTTTTCGAGCAACGGAAGTACGGTGTAGGCAAATCTAACGATTGAAATCTCTATCTGGAGGAGCGATATAATCGTATTACGCTAGGGTCGGATTGATAGCTGCAATATATTGTTACACAATATTACTGATTCCCTACTTCCTCGTTGAACTGTGTATGGTAATATTCATAGTAAGACTACTTGGAAATTGACTTGATTATACAGAGAATAAAAAGACAAACCACATAGCCATCAGCTACACATTCAGTATATCAAACTAAGTAACATTGCATTAAAATTAATTGCTGTGAAACGAGTTTTATTTTTGGTCTGAAAATTTGCTGATTGCGATAGTGCACAATGTTACACACGCAAAACATTGTGCTTATAATTATGGTTGCATACAACAGTACATTACTAGGTCGTGGGGGTATTTCAAGTTGTGTCGTATAACATGAAAATTTTTTTTCGTAAAAAAAACGTTAGTAAAAGTTGGTATTTTGACCTTCAATATCTTCCGTAACCAGAAGGTTCCAGTACAAAAAAATTACTACAGTGAAGGGGAATAGTAGTGACTCTCAGCTTCGTTAAGGGTCTTTTTACACCCGTTAGAATCAAGTAAATTTTCAAGTAGTCTAGTAAACTTTTTTAGGTAAGCGAAATTAACCTAGCCTGTTTAAGCTTTAGCATAGCCTAAAGCTTAATTTCACTTATTTACCAAGTTTATAAATAGATTAAAATTTTCATCTTTTACTTGACTAAATCCTTATAATATATTAAATACCGCCATCAGACTCCCGTAATTTAATCACTTAAACTTCTCGAATTTGAATATTCTAAAATTAGATCGGGCGTCAAACTTTTGGGTTCATAATTTCCATGACTAAAATTATAAAATTGTTTACTGAAAAAATATGAACTACCATGATAATCGCAGTTTAGCTCGTTAAATGGAAGCCAGTAACTTTTTAGAGCGTTCGCAAAGTTAAGCGTGCGCACGTGGTGGGTGCCCGCCTCGCGTGTTTGTATTGAAAGATAATATGAGCAGCGCTCTCTTGGTGCAGACACGTGCAACGGGTTTGTACTAGCGCAGGGCGCCCGTTCCGTCCACCCGCCGCGTGCGCACGCTTAAGGTCTCTGCACACAGCGGGCGCGGCGCGGCGGGACGGGACGGCGACGCGACGCTGAGCAGTATATTACGGACGACGCCAAAAAGAGCCGTCCCGCTCGACGCGACGGTAACCGTCGCGCCACGCCGCCGCCGCGCCGAGCGCGAATACAACTCAGAAGCGGCGGGGCGGGGAAAAACATCGAATGTATTCGTGCTCACGTATAGTTTGTACGAATGGGCGCGGCGGGACGGGACGTAATCGTGCCCGCAGTGTGACCGATGCCGCCGCGCCAGCGCCGCCTCGCCGCCCCGCCACGCCGCGCCCCGCCACGCCACGCCGGCTGTGTGCAGAGACCATTAATGTAGTGAACGCCCTTAGAGCATATACTAACTCAGCTAAAATTCACTCTTTATCTCGGTCGCACGATACTGCTCGCGGACTGAGTGAGAGCGCGACAGAGTGCGGTGCTAGACAGCAGGCAGCGCTAATATTTTAGGTATTTGCTTTTTACGGTGAAAAATATGGTAATTAAAAAAAAAATAAAAAACATAAGACCTGCTTTATAGTTAGTTCGGTTAGTATACAAAGTTTCATGATCTAATTTGAAGTATTTTTTGAATACCAGCGGTTTATTGTTCGGTTTGGAGGTAACTTTGGATTTTTTATGGAATCTTGTTTTCGTCTCACATAAGACCTAACATTAATCCTCAACTTTACCATAGATTTATTTCAAAATTAATGCTGCAGTATTTTCGACATAACGGATTATCATGCTGAGCCATTTGAGATAGTATAGGCCCTTAATGTCGTTGAAACTGATATTAACATTAAATAATTTGTTGCAGAGGAAATCGGTCCCCCATCAGAGCTGTTTGATCTGAACATGCTGGTCATCATCTGCAGTTCTATTCTTCTCGTCATATGCCTCATGGCTTTCTTCTGTATACTGTTTAGAAGACACAGGTAAGTGATGCTTCATATTGACTGGCAACCATCTTGTTTTTAATTCAGTGGTGTTGTTATCCGCAACATGTTGTGGGCCCAAATTTTGAAACGAACTTCCTTATCGCCCGTTATACTCTGCACAATTGGCGAATGAGAGCTAAACCGAAAAAAGTGTATCATTTTTGACGTCGTGACTCTATTTGTCGGGACGACACTGCAAAAGCGAAAGGACCTTTGTTCCAACCAGACTTCATTAAGCATTAAGTCCGCCTCTGTACATTTATGTGCTTAAAGTATTAAATAAATAAATAAACTTTGTTCCAACCAGACTTCCCACAACTCATCTCGACTTTTTTTTAATATTTTGTAATTATGATTTCCTTCGCAAAAACTGGGTCTTTAAATGAGTGATTTATTATTCATTTATTGCATGGAAGATTTACAGACGAATAAAATCTAATCAAAATCTAAAATAATCTTGTAATAATTACAAAATATCTTCACAAAACAAAAAAAAAATGTAAGTATATTGTATTTTTGATAATAGTTATCAGGGTCAAAGAAGAGCCCGTGAAAGGACCACAAAAATTTTCATACTGAAAGAATCACCATTATTTTCTGCCAATCCCGCAATTTTCCATTAACAGCAAACCAACAGAACCTTATTGTGTTTACACGCCCGTACTACTCCGAAACAGTTATTAATTTTCTGTCTATTATCTGAACCAACATGATTACTGTCATTCGATTGCCATGAAAATTGAATACTTACAGAGAATATAATGATAATTATTCAGTAGCTAGTCTGTCCATTCTGTCTGTCTGTAATATCGACCAACACACACTGAGCCATCAGCCAACGTGGTGGATTCTGGCCCACTCCCTCTCAGAGAGGAGGCCCGTGTCCCAGCAGTGGGAACCTTATGCTAGTCTATTCAATCGAGATGAGCGTTGAATAGATGTTTGTTGTTTTAAAATAAAGCACCATCTCTATTGTCATTTATGATTAAAGGCAAACAAATATTAAATTAGGTAAGTACCTGGTACTTGTTAACAGGCCTAAAAAGTCGTATCAAACCTATTAACACTAATAATATTGTAAAAAACAGCTATTTTTAAAAGAGTAACTGTAGAATTTCTAGCCGGTTCACCTCCATAGCAAACGACTAATTGAAACCATGTACAGTCAGCAAAGGAGATAAGTATGCAGGGTCGTCGAATATAGTTGAACTTTACTAAGATATCGATTGATGTTTTCGAATAAAATTTAAATTAATTAATAAAAAACAAACAGTTCATTAATCAAATTAAATTTCATTTGAAAACATCAATTGGTTTCTTAGTAAACTTCAACTATATTCGACGACCCTGCATACTTATCTCCTTTGCTGACTGTACCTAGCTTCTGACGTCTCATAAGTACCTATGTAGGTTTTTTTTTATTTTATTCATTTTAATTTTGAATAAACAGATAACAGATATTTATCCATTAATCACGAGAATAGCTCATGCTGGTGACTAATGGATAAATAAAAGTCGTTGTCGTGTTAAAAAGAGAGGATTAAAGAGAGAGATTAACCAATCAACAACGTTCGATAATGTTAAAATTGGTTTATCGCACTAATTGAAAACCAATGAGAGCTGTTACGCTATCAAGACTCCTGCTAATATGTTGAAGGTAACAAAAAACAAAGTGGAATCACCCCAACGTTATACTCCAAAACTTTATTCCGGAGTCAAATCTATAATTTGAAGCGAACAGTTTTGAATACTAATCAGTGTTTACTTTCCAAACAGGCAAAACTATACATCCCAGTACCGGCACTCCATTGCTGATGAAGTTAAATCCCGTAATGAGAGCGTAGCGTCTCAATCAGAACATAAGGAACGGTACGCACACGCGCCAAGGATATACACTTCGCCTGTACATAATAGAAAGGCTAGCAAGAATGGTAAGAGAATACCGAAGTTAAATTACCTCTTCATTGTCTATCTTCGATGATTGAATAACGTCTGTCTAAATGGCTCGTAAAGTTTGTCCCAAATTAGCAATACTGGTTCGTAAATCCAACACTGCCAAAATATCTATCGAGCGACGAACGTTATTATTAATTTTCTGATATTTCGAAATAATGGACACCTTCCGGACAATCCAATATTTATGTTGCGATACTGAAATCTGGAATACGCAGCTTGTTTGAGAAATCACGTTGTATTGCAATACTTAGCCTGTGGGTAAGGTAAAAAAAAAGCCAGTCCTTGAGTTACGGGAATTGTCAACTGGAGATTTCGTTGAAAATGAAAAAGATAATATTACTGTATAAAAGTGTATAGGTATTTATTATAACTTTTAACCTAACTTCATTAAAACCATAGTAGTCAATAGTATTTTATTCCACAGAAATGTTCGAGATAAGTCCTTACGCGGAATTTGCGTTGGGCTTCAGAACGTTTGATCACGTGGAAAATCAGGACCTACCAAGCAGATTGCCTAGTAGACCAAGGTTTGATACCGGTAAGTGAATAAATACCTACACTGTATTAATACCAGTAACTTATCATTTTACCTTATTTAAACCTAATACAATAGTAATTAACAATAATAAGACTCGGTGTCCCCCAAAGAATATACTTTGACCAGTAATGATTTTGCTCATAACAAAATCCTGACAAAAATTCGAAAACATGTGACTTCCACAAACCAGCACTGGGCCCAAGCGGTGGATTATGGCCCAGTCCATCTCATAGAGAGAAGTCCTATGTTTCAATAGTAGGAGCGTTGTGCTGATTATGCATAACAAAACATATGGAAATAGTTTTACCATTATTCTGCTTAGCAATACGATAAGCAGAAAATAAACGAACCAAGAGAACCTCACTAACAGAATATTGAACAAACACTAATAGATTTCCATTAGTTTATTAACGCACTACGAAAACCAAAACAGAAACGCGTACTATTCACTCATTACTAATTCATATATGTGCATAATTAGGCTTTTCAAATAATATGATTCCCGTCCATACAGTTAAATACGTTACTATCGAACGTTGTATGTTTATCGTACATACATGCGAGCGAGATAAAATGGAATTTGATAACGAATTTTGCAAATAATGCAGGAAATGGAATTTTGAGGCGGACACTTTGAACATTTGCGAATTGGTTACTGAACTTGATAATTGTAATTAGTGCTATTTAAATGTATTGTGTTGTGCTTGTGTTTCAGGGCGGCAATAATAGGGTTATTAGTGTTTTATTTGACCGTATCTAGTGAATCTACAGCAGGGATAATTATGCTGCGCCTAGTTTAATGGAGTCCATCGGTAACGGCTGCAACTTATCGGTTTAGGTCGTAGGTTCGAACCCAGACAGGCGCTACTTGTGTAATTATTATTTCATCATCACTGCTCTGAAAACGGTGAAGGAAAACATTGTGAGGAAACCGACATGACCTTGAATCAAAAATTCGAAGACATGTGACATCTACTAACCCGCACTGGGCCCGCGTGGTGGAGTACGTCCCACTCCCTCTCTCCGAGAAAAGACCTGTGTCTTATCAGTGGGAACAATATAGGCTGATTAATGATTATGTTATGTCCGTTTTTCGGTCAGCTAAGTTTTACCAGATAGCTAGTTGGATAAATTGGATTAACCTATAAATTACTTGGATCATCCTAGACACAAATCTACATGGTCCTCACATGAACTAAGATAATATCTGGCTCCAAAAGAGTCTGTGACCTCTGAGTTGGTTTCGAATTCAAATTCAAATTCATTTATTTTCTAATATGGGTACACATAATGTTGTTAAAATAAAAACAAATAGAGCATAGTTCAACCATATTACGCCTTGAGGTATGCAAATCTCAAGCTTTTACTGTATCACAACATTGTTAAACAATTACTAAGAACAATAATTTAATAATTAATAAATAACACATTTTGGTAATTTCACCGTGGCAAATAATAATGGAATATTAGCAAATATTAATGTCACAAGAATAATAATTAAAGATTAAAATGTCACATATTAAATGAGAATGTCAAGATGTATTTCTAAATAAATGTTAAAGAATAATAATAGATAATTAAGCATTAATCACATGTGACATCAACTACAATATTTCTGAGAAAAATATGTCCTTACATCTTCTGTTAAATAATCCTGAATACTATAGTAACATTTAAATAGCAAGAATTTTTTAAATTTATTTTTAAATTCATCGACAGATGGAGTTTCTAGTATAGACTTTGGTAAGTGATTGTATATACGCGGTGCCATACTGAAAATGCTTCGGGCATATAAGGCTGTCTTGTTAGATTTGCAAAAAAATTTATCACTATGCCGCTTACTTCTGTACTTATCAAAAAGATGTTTGTTAGTTCTTCCAAAGCTAGCAAACTCATAAATGTAAAATATGGTCTGCAGCTATCAGTCTGGCTGATATTAAACATACCCCTAATACATCGCTTTTGCGCCTTGAATGCAGTGTCCTTATTAGTAGAATGACCCCAGAATATAATACCATACTTTATCAAGGATCCCACGTAGCCATGGTATGCTGCAAGTACAGCAGAAGTGTCTACCGTTTTTGCCAGCATATGTAGGGCTTATGATTGCTTATTTAATTTTTGATTTAGAGTACCAACATGAGTCTTCCAGTTCAAATTATAATCAATTGACATGCCTAAGAATTTTGTAGTTGCTATCTCATTTATTTTGTTCCTTGTGTAATATATATTAATGTCAGTAAATTGGGCTTTACGATTGCGAAATATCATAATTTTAGTTTTGTCAAAGTTCATTTTTAGATTGTTATTAGTTAACCAGCAAATAAATTAATTTGAATTTGAATTTTCGGTGTTTCTTCTACGAGTAGTCGGATAGGAAACCAGAACACATCTTGTTTTGAAAATATTATTGGCGTGTTTTCTAATACTTATTTACAAAATAAATATCACTTATCATTAAACAAGATCACTAGTTTTGGATTTTAATATTTTAGCCTCGCTGAGAAATCTATTAACATAAAACTAGGTTAAAGAAGCTGTTCATTCTACTCTTAGAACTTTCTAATACCTAATCTTACACAGAAATTTTTGCCTTTCATCAAGAATTCAATATCCGTAATTAAAATTGTCATGCTTAAGAAAATTGATCAAAGTCCAATTAGTGTTATATAGCGTGCCGCTTTAATGGCAACATTAATTTAACACACTTTTGAATTGAGCTAGTTGCCCATTCCAAAACGTAGATCTCTTAGTGAAGAACGGGCAAGTATCTCCAAGGACACTCTTTTAAATCAAGATATTACAAAATCCGGGGTACTGTAGCGCAGAGATCATTTGCCGGGGTTACAGATCATAACATTGCATCAAGTAAATTAAAACGAATAACTTGCAAAAAATAGGTGAATTGAAGGAAAAAGAGAGAAACCTATGTCGGCGAGCGGCGCAGACGGTGGTTTTCAAATTCCGAATTATTTTAAGTTGTTATAATTTGTATCATTACTGGCCACTAGGCTTACCCGTGTTAAATTAAAGTCACCATCATTGTAGCGGTACGTTGGTCCTTAGATCCGAGAAACCATATTTTACTGTAAATTGCCTTTAATTAAACATAAACAATATGAGTTGGACAGACAACATAAATCTGTTTAGTACGTTCTATTCAATATTCAGGATTTGGTATGAGACAATTTGACAATAAATTGTTACGTACCTTACAATCGCTTGGGTCACATGAATAATTTATTTTCTGGATGAGACATTATTATTCGTTTCGATCCAGGTAGCTTTTTTTTTTTTTTTTTGTGGATGGGAAATCATCCAATGACCCCTCCCGCTCTGGGTGGAGCAGAAGGGAGTGTCAGACTCTTACTGACTAAAACCCACCCGTGTTCCTTCCTTAGCCCTTTGTGTTCCGGGGTAGCGGTAACCCTTTCGGACAATCCCGCTGCCCCGGCAGGCTTCGGCCCTTTCGGGCCCCTTCCTAATGCTGACATCTCTTTGAGGCGCGCGTGGAACACGTACGCGCCGTCCGGCACGGGCCTGGTCCTGATCGGACGGAGAGTTACCCATTACTCTCCGCCCGCAGGCCCGCGCCTACGGTGGCCGGGAGTCGTCTCGCGGCTCCCGACGCCCGGGGCGTCTCCCGCGGCGGCTGGGACGTGAGGCCCTCTCCCTCAGCCGTCCCGCCACCTCCTTCGCTAGCATGACTGCTTCGCAGAAGGAGGTGACTGCCTCCCACTCCCTCTCGCCCCGGACCATGGCTTGAACCAGGGCCGGGCGCGAGAGGTCGCCGCCGCTGCCGATCGCCTCTGCGAGAACACGGCGGTGCTCCGCCCAATTGGGGCATACCGCCACCGTATGCTCCACCGTGTCCTCCGGGCGACCCTCGCAGTGGTGACACCCGGGCGTTTCCTCCCGCCCGATGGTGTGCAGGAACCTCCCGAAACACCCGTGTCCGGTGAGGACCTGCGTCAGGCGGTAGGTGAGGGCGCCGTGGCGCCTCTCTAGCCACTCCTCAAAGAGGGGTCTTACCGCCGCTATCGCGGCGTGCCCTTGTGCTCCACGCTTATACGTTGTTATTATTACAAACGGTAGTTGTTAAGGATTATAATAAAAACAAACTAAACGAAACTACCATTTGTAATAATAATAACGTATAATCTTGTGGAGCACAACATAACATGCGTATTTTCTGCATTTTCATTCTAAAATAAAAGAATCCAGGTAGCTTGGAAATCATATTTTAAGTGATAACTAGATATCTGTAAATGGCATAAAACAAAGGCGCTTTTTTGTCTGTCTGTGAGTGTGCTTAGTTCTTGTAAACTACACAATGGTTTTTTATGTAGTTTTCAACATCATTAAGTGGTTACAATTTTCTAAATTATGCAGTCGATGATTTTGGTGCACGGTAAAACTCTAATGAGTTTATGTTGGCACCAACTTAAATGTATAAACTGTATGTGTACTACTGAATGAATAAATAAATAAATAAATTAATTAAATAATTTATTCCGGAGTGATGTGTATGTATGTAAAGAGCAATAATCTCAAAATTTTGCCTGTCGCTAGATCACCGGTTCTCTAGATCGCACCCATTCGAAGCAGAAGCGAGTGCTATTATAAAATACGAGCTGTTGCCTGCAAGTTCGTCTGCGATCCAGGATGAAAAGTAGCCTATGTCCTTATCTAGGTCTATCTGTTTGCCAAATTTCATCTAAATCCATTAAGCCGTTTTAGCGTGAAAGCGTAACATACACAACTCTCTACTCCATTTATAATTTTAGTTAGGCTAAGAGTAGACCAGGTTATTGGGTTTTTCAGCAGAAGGGTGGTTCTGCTCCTGATCTCTCTCCGGTCGTGACGGATTGCCGTCCCATCGGACTATGAGAGTGACGGAAGAGAGAGTGCACCTGTGACTGCACACACACTTATCCACTATAATATCTCCCGCACCGAAGGCTAGTCTCCATTAAAAGGAGGATGGCAAGGTTGCATGTACAATGGGACCCACTGTTAGGAGTATCGTACAGTATGGAAACTTATAACCAGTTGTAGAACAATATAAAACTAACAAAAAAATAAATGGGCAGTAAGTCGTAGAGGCTAGGAGAAAAAAGATATGCAAGGTAAAAGATTATAACCTAAAACAAATCTAATAGTGCTTATCTAACAATAGGTACGCTAAACTATCTATGCAGATTGCAGATTTTAAAACAGACTTACAAGTTTTTAAAACATTTTCTACAGTGAGGATATACAGGGTTATTGGTAAAACACCAACAACCTGCTGGACTGGATTACTAACATCATAAACGACAACTTTTGTCTATGACTTTTTACTAAACATAGTACATTTACCAAAAACAAACCTTCAAGATTTTGTTGTTCTGTCTAACCCTCGCTCCCATCCGCTGAATTTTGTACTAGACACGGCAGTTTGTTTACCTAACTAGCGCTTTCTTTTTCTTCGCGTAGAGTTCGTAAAAGAAAATCGAATATTTCAATTAGTTGAATTGAAATATTTTTATTTTTGTATGAAATTCTGATGAATTCATATCTGAAGGCCAATTCTCGTAATTTAAATCATTCAAAATCTAGTCGCAGTCTCATCTCGGAGACAAACAAATGTCAAAGACTTGTCAAAATGTAGGGAAATTAGAGGTATTATTGACAGATTGAGACTGAGATCAGAGAACGTTCTTAAAATGACGAGAATTGCCGCTCTGATGAACTAATAAAAGTCATAGAATAAAAATTGTTGTTTATGGTGTTAGTTTTATAGTCCTGACAGGTTGTTAATGTTTTAACAATAACCCTGTATAGATAATGGATATGAAGGAATTACTCAAAAATACTAAAGACACATCCAAAGACGAGCGCCTGGAAGTATACCCGCTAAATAAAAAAAAATATAATATATAATTTTTAAGAGTCTTTAAATAATATAATTAGTAAACTCACTTATGAAGAAACAGAAAACTTATTAAAATATTGAAATAGTAAACTCTTATACTCACCCTCTCTCACTCTTTCACACACTACGAGTACTCACCGAGAGGTTAACACTCCTCAATCCCATTTGCTTATTTTATTTTAAACTTGTTTTCTATTTAATGATATACCAATATGTCTAATTAAGCTAGTATTGTAATAGTCATCATAAGAAAGAGTGCTGATATCTACGATACAGATATTTTTATCTAGTTCAGACACAGGTGCCTTCACTATAAAACTAAGAAAATTTTAAATTTTCCTGTATATCTGTCTAATTGAAACATAAGTTTTTGTGACAAATAAATTATTATTATTATCTACAAACGCTTCCAGTTCTCACGTTTCGTTTGAATTATGAGACAGTCCCTCCTCGTATATTTCAGTCTGACATCTCAAATGAACGCTATTCAAATTCTAGACGCTGTTATCATTAATTGAATTCCCTTCAAAGCTCCGCTAAATTATTATTTAGTTATACCAAAACCTTTCAAGTTGATTTTTAGAATTATTTTGCTTTGACAGGTTAAATATTTATGGATTGAGAGGAAGTTTATCTTTGACTGAAATTTAAATTTAGTTTAGACGTTATCTGTCCAGGGTTTTGAGAAGTATTTCTTCTTTATTTAAGTGATGTATCTACAAGGTCAAATTAAATAAGTTAGCGAAACTATGCAGACGCGATGGGTATCGATATCTAAAGACGTGAACAAGTGTCACTACCCAATCACCTTAATAACACAAAATGATTCGTCTAACTGTTTTTAATAACTGCTTTGCGGCACCAATGAAAAACCTTTACTTCACAATAGCAAATTATGCTCCTTTAGAAGATTTTTCTCTTATTTTTTTCCAGTTACAATTTTTTCATCCCCATCAAAAACAATTTCGCTGTCACTGCCCTATAAAAACTTTGAAATAATTCGTGAAGATTTTCAGTAAGACAATTTTTGACGGTTATGCTAATCAATTTTCATTGTACAAGTTAAATAAATCTTTTTTTTAATTACACGTCTGCTGGCCAAAGTTAGATTGCTTTCTAAGATTATTAATCAAAGTTTTTTAAGTGTGTTCTTTCTCTTAACTTTATCGGTGCGAAAAATTAAAATATCTTCGAGTTTTGAAGTGTTTCGTTGATAGAGCATTCAATTCATCATCTATCATCAGCATTCTATGTTGGGGTCGGCTTCTAATCTAACCAGATGCAGCTGAATACTAGTGTTTTACATGGAGCTACTGCCTATCTGACCTCCAGAACTCAGTTACTGGGTAATACGATACCTCTTGGTAAGACTGATTGTCACACTTTCGGGCTGCTGACGACCCGTAACGACTATCAAAGATCCACGAATGACAGCCGGGACCAACGGCTTAACGTGCGTTCCGAGGCTCGAAAGGGTCTTGGTATGTGAAGATGGTCACCCATCCATGAATCCGGGTAGTAAGTTCCGGTGGGATAATTTTTTCGTCATCCACGTGGTCGAAGCCCCTTTTGTCGCTGACTGTAGGTAGGTACGTATCGTGAAATCTCACTGGAGAGTTCTTTAAAACAAAAAATATTGAATGGAGGGTTATGATTTTAATAGCAAATTCCTCCTTTTGGCTTTGAGTTGGTCGGATATAAATAGACTAACAACAGTCTATATAAACATGACGGCTACATTGTACGAACTTCGTGGCTACGGCGTAGGTGTCACTACGGCGTAGGCGATGCTACGGCGTAGGTTTTGCTAACGTTTCTCGCTACAAAGTTTATTGGCAATAAACTTGGGCATCCCTATGAATGATTGCTATGAACGAAATTAGTAATAATATTTCAATCACTATTTTTGCATTACTTGTAATGGTATTTGATGTAGAAAAATGCTGTATGGGAAGTTTTTTTTCATTCCAACTGAGATTTTTTGCCAAAATATAGCATACAAGTATTTCATAATGATAGTACACATACAGCATCTTCACCTTAAAGATTCCAGTAACATAATATTAAACACCATTATATGATAGGATAAATTCCAAGCTATGCTGTTAATAAACTGTAAATTTTAGGGAAAGCAAACTGAAATCTCTAAGCGACGAAATTCAATAGTTTTCGAGATATTTGAATTTTAAGGGTGTTTTGATATATTTCCAAATAAAAAAGACTACATATTGAATTGGTACCATTACAAAATAATATTGTAGCTGGCACTTCAATGAAGCTATGAACATAATTAAAAGTACTTAATTCAACAAAATAAAAAAAAATGTTGTATCTTTCATTTATTACATCGTTCCACTCACGTTATTCTCCCCCTGTTTTTTTCGTAAACATTTTTATTAGGGAGTCGACGAAAACATTTATTTCTTAATTTAATTAGTTTATATATTACTCTTCCTGTCTGTGCTTTGTAGGGCCCTAAAACCAGTTGATTTTTTATAAAATTTTGTTGTCTTTTCGCCATTTCTATGAAAAATATAATGTTTACTGTATGATGTATTATTAATTTATTACTAAAAACTTGTAGTACCGTTTTACCGCAGCAACCGCTATGTCCCTGCATTTTAAATCTGTAATATCTTCGAAAATATTAATTTAAATTACATGCTGTAAAGGGCCATATTTATCTATATTAAATACACAATGTATTTAAGGTACTTAATTGGATAAGGATTAATGCTGTATTGCTTAAAATCGCTTCGTAAATAAGCCAATATTTCTCGTAAAAAGTAAAGGATAAAAAATGATTATTGTGGGTTATCCGTAAGAGATAGACCATCGATATATACCATCGCGGACTTTTTTGTAGACCTTTTTAAGGTGTACAATACTGTAGTACATTATATTGACCTATCGCGTAGTTTTAAAGATCTAAGCGTACATAGGGACAGAGAAATCGACTTTGTTTTATACTATGTAGTGAAGTGTATTGTGCGAGAAGATGTATCGTTGGAAGGCCTCTCACAAGGTGGACCAATGACCTTATGAAGGTGGCAGGAATCCGCTGGATGGAAGAAGCACAGAACCGGTCGAAGTGGAGGTGCTTAGGCCTATGTCCAGCAGTGGACGTCTTTCGGCTGAAATGATGATGATGGAAGTGTATTGAATCGTGCTATTTATTTATACAAGCTTAAATTCAATTAGCTAGCGAAACTACGCAGACGAAATGGGCATCGATATCTAAGCATATGTTATGACACACAAAAAAAAATTTTTTTAGTGTAGTTACTATTATAAAAAATAAGCTAGATGAGGTCGGCGTTTTCTATCTGACTACTCTGAGAAGTAATTCCGAAAAAAACTCAAAGGTCTCTTTTAAAGGCGGAACAAGCTTGGTCAGATCATGTGAAGACCATATAGTTAGATTGATGACTAAAATGGTCTTTTGAAGAAAGTACCACACAGATTTGAGTGGACCAGTCCAGTAGAGGGATTGGTGATATGATAACATGATTTTGATTGATTTTTCAAGGTCTTTATTACCATAAAGAATATTACAATAGTGCTTACAAATGATCTTTTTCTATTTGTATACAGATCGTGATTAATTTTTATTACATAAGCTATATTTCGCCTTTACAAACATTAAAACATGTTTTTATTGTCATATTTTTAGTTGCCATGAATTGACTTATAATGTACAGCGTTTAACTACTAGGCATGTGCAAGTCTTAATATGGACCCACATAAATTATCATCTAATCTCTTCACCATTCTTGATTGACTGGTAAAGAATGCCTAAGGTATTAAGACCGCCTTTGTACCTTTTTGTATGCGAAAAGATTAAATAAATAAATATGTAATGTTTAAGTTACAAAATGTACGGTATATTATAATAAGTTATAATAAAATTAGTTAAGTAGCGGGTAGTCTGCGCTATGAGCGATATGATAACAGTGAATAGTATTAACAAAAAGCAAACTTAGCTACACTACACCCCATCCACTTGACACGATCCCTAAGTCACCGTTTACGACACCCGAAAGTGTAAAACCATAAAATTCTCTAAGCCATTTTGTTGAAAGTCACTCTGTCTATAAACTCCTTATCGCGAACTTCGCAGCCACGAAGCATCGTTTCGTTTGACCATTACTCTTGATCTAATTTAATAAAATTGATGACTCTCTTATTCCGTTTAGTTTCAACATTTCGGGTGTTTACTTTGAAATAAGAGAGAAAACAGTCACAAGCTCTGAAATATACAATAGTGGAGGAAGTAACAAGTCACATGAAAAGACGAAAAGTAAAAAAAAATTGTAAAAATAAATAAATTACGTAAATTGTAAAATCAGGGATAGGTAATGTTTTTTTTTTTTAATCTTTACATAATTTAAAAAGCTAACAGTCTCAAAATAATAATAATAATGTACATATAAAAACAGGGGAAAATAAAAATTCGTCCGCTTCGCTGTCAACAGGAAAAGTGCCCAAAAGTCTGGCAGAATGTCACTTAGCCATGGCCTCTGGTCACGTAGAGAGTCGACCAACTGCTTGGCGATATCTCGAAAAACTAAATAAGCACTCGGACCCATAGTCCTTGTGTTTTAACGGGCTTGGCCAGACTGGCAGCGCAGGCGCGGCGCGTCGTACTCAAACATAAGATTAATTTGAGTGTCCTTAGTGGGAATGCGGGCGCGGTGAGCGGCACGGGCTGCTTGGAGTGGGGAGCGCGCGGGCAACTCATGCCATAGCTCGTTAATACAAGTGGCCGCAGTGGGTGCGCGAGCGGCCCGCGCGGGAGCCGAGGTTCTCAAACTAGTATGAGCTTTTTTCTAGTAAAAATAAGTCTTTTTCATCCATATTATATTTTGACAAACACTGGACACGACAACACGCAGTAGCGCTCGACTGCGGACAGGCTTATCGCGCGCGTTCCCGCACCCGCGCCAGTCTGGCCAAGCACAACCCCAAACGACTCGAACATATAAATCCCAAAAAGACTGGAACAGTGATTGGTTAGCAAATTGACTATCAACTTATTTTTCGTATATTTATGTAGCAACTGTCATTCTTGTCTTATGTAATTAGTTTACGACTTCAACCAGTATGTCGATGAACTGACCAGTTTATTACCTTATACACTGTTTTCAACATACATTTCTGCCACATCTCCCATCTTTCTTTACTCCCGTTAAAAGTCCACGTCTAGCGCTACAATTGGACGTTCCTAGCTTCTGTTTAATTGATCTGTCACGAGGTTGTAAATGTAAGAAAATGTCTCTTTTATCTCGTCTCGTGATTGTTTTACTTCTACTTTATCGGATGGGTAAACGACTTTAGGGACGCTAAAACAGGTACTTATTGTGTATCTTTTATGTCCTTATCTTTTATGTAATTTTATAGTTATTACGGAATTGGAAATTTGAATTTTAAGGGTCTGTTACACTACGTCTGGGTAGGCACTATCTACCAGATAAATTGAACATAAGCTTCTGCACTAGGTACTGTAAAGGTTGTACACCAAATATTTATTTATTTAGTGCAGGCTGGATATAATTTAGCGCGGGTTCCATTCGAACATTCAAGCAAGTTTAGAACGGGGTGTCAAAATATTTAGGTTTTTCTTTTAGAAAAAGACAGTGCTAGTTTACTCGGCAATATGTAAAGACGTTCAGTCAAAATAAACGTCAAGAAATCGTATCGTTGTTTGATTCCTTTGAAGGGCTCATCCGCCCTTCACAGCATTGCTACACCATGCTACCGAGCGCCTAGCTTCCGACGTTTTATAAGTGCCCATGTAGGTTTATATAAACTTACTAATAATAAAGCTGAAAAGTTTGTGTTTATTTTGTTTGAACGCGCCTTAGCGTAAAAAATATTTTTTTAAATCCGACTAGTCGTTCCAGAGCTTACTCTGGAACGACTAGTCGGATTTAAAAAATGATATTTTGATTTACATAGCCCAATTCTTGAGGAAGGCTATAGACTTCTTAACTTCTTTGACAGGCCTGTTGGTCTAGTGGTTAGTGACCCTGACTGCTATGCCGGAGGTCGTGGGTTCGATTCCCACCCAGGACAAATGTTTGTGTAATGAGCATGATCATTTGTTCTGTGTCTGGGTGTAATTTATCTATAATATTTATATATTTAGAAATATATAAGTATGTTTATCAGTTGTCTAGTACCCATAACACAAGCTCTGCTTAGCTTGGGACTAGATGGCGTTGTGTGATAGTTGTGGAATATTATTATTATTATTATTATTAACTTCACGCTAGGACTCTTAGGAGCCGAGCAAAATCAAAACAAGTCAATCATCAAAACAAATCAGACGGGGTGGGTCGGGGAAACATAATTTCACGCGGAAGATTGAAAAGGCATATGGGTACTTGTCTAGGTTTGAAACAGGCCATCACAACTTATGGCCCTTAGGTTATCTGGCTTACCAATTTTATAATGCTTAATAAAGTTCTTTTGTTCACAGAAACAAGTTTCCAGACTCGATCAGAGTCGGATGACAGTGACAGCACATCCAAAGCCACAGTCACTGCGGTACCAAGACGTAAGTATTTCTGCGCACAGTCATCATCATCTACCAGCATATACAAAGTGGTGATGATAATACAACAATAAATGAAAACACTAACAATACTATTGCATTGGAGTATTTAGGAACTATCAAATAAATCCTAACGTTGAAATTAAAAAAGTGATTTTTTCTAACGTATTAAATAGCATAAAAGTGTAAACAAAAAAAGAACACATTTTAAATATTGCGGTTATAGCGAGGTGTTATTGATCCAACAAACATATGGGCGAAACCAGAAAAAATTGGTAAGTCCAGTGTGCCGGGCACCCCTTTTATTCAGGTTTGTAAAAAAATTAACACAAATGTAGTAAGTAATAACTTCCGCATGCTTGACTCTTGTCTCAAGCATTATGGTATAGTATGTATTAGTTCGCAACGGGAAATAAAATTTAAGAACACATTTGGTGCAGGTTATTGAACTAGCGAGCTGGCAACATATTGTGTTTAACTGCAGTAGGCCAATTCTCGTAATTTAAAACGTTCAAAATCTAGTCGCAGTCTCATCTCGGCGACAAACAAATGTCAAAAACTTGTCAAAATGTAGGGAAAATTGACGTATTTTTGACAGATTGAGACTGAGATCAGACTGTGAACGTTCTTAAAAATTACGAGAATTGCCCCTCAGATGTCTTTCAACTGTCGGTGCTGGCTTGTTAACAGATACATCATGTAGAAAATTTAAAAAATGAAAAAGAATGTCCAGTGACTAAAGTAATGGATATATTTGATTAAAATTTTATACGCAGACTAGGAACGTCATTAGATATACGAAGTTTAATAATTTATTGTTGAGTTACCATCTCCACTTTGTATACAACATTCCAACATGAATCGCAGGGCCGTAGTTTGTCTATGTGTCAATTATTTTATAGAGTCTAATACGTTGACTCATAGAATAAAGAAGTATTTTATTAGCGTTAGAAGGTCTCCCACAAGATGGACCGATGACCTGATAAAGGCCGCAGGAATCCGCTGGATGCGAGAAGCATAGAACCGGTCGAAGTGGAGATGCTTGGGGAAGCCTATGTCCAGCAGTGGACGCCATTCGCCTAAAATGATGATGACGATGAAGTACTTGCTAATTTTATAGCTTAGTCAACAGTTTTACGTTAATTTTTTTCCGCTATATTTTGCACTTGTACCCAGTCTAATGTGTTCTTAGTCAATACAAAACGCTCTGGGACTATTTCACCAAAATTGTTTTGTTAATTAACCTTAATTAGGGCGAATTCCAACAAACTTATTCCTAGATTAACTCTTATCCTGAGAATAAGTATTGTATTTTTGACAGTTTTTCCGTACTAGTACTGTCAGACGTCTATTTTATTCCACCGATAAGAATTTGGTAAAATCAGCCCTTAGAAATTTTTTGTAGAAGAAAAACAGAAACATTTTATGTATTTTTATTTCAATCCCCGGATTTTCAATCCTACTTATGTATAATAAATCTTCCTTAGCTTCTTTTGTTTGATTTGTTATTGTTATTTTGTTAAATAAACACAATAGCTACCTTAAAAAACAGATGAATAACGCCTAGGTATAGATAAGTCTACATCAATAGAGTCTAAATAACAGATGACTTGTACCATAATCATACATAAATGCTGTATAATTACACGTCATACTCCCATAATTGGCAATCATGAACGCCATACTACGAAACTGAAATAATAATGACACAAAACGGATAAGTACAGAAGATCAGTTACATACATCGAGCGATAACAAACGCTCGCACACATGAAGCGTACGTGTATCGATCTCAAATAAAGCCAGTCGCGAGTCCGCTCGCACTCGCTGTACGTGTCTATGTGTGCGTGCGTTTTCGTTCGTTGTATGGCGCTGGCCTTCTGTACCCATCTGTTTTGTGTAAATGACCTGCCAAACAGACCAACAAATCATTTTACAGCTAATTTGAGACGCCTCTAACTATAAATTAGTTGAGTGGAACTGACAGTGTTGCTGAAATTAGGCACTAATTCAATTACTATTTTGGCTGTCTGTAATTGGCATGTAGGCGTTTTGTCCCGGTCCATTTACCATCTATAGTCCATCAGTTATTAAACCTCTGATAATAGAACGGAGAATAAAGTCTTTATTCTCCTCCTTGTCGACTGCCCCATTAGTCTCATGGTCGTAAGCGCGACTGCTGAGCGTGGGGTACTGGGTTCGCTTCCCGGGTCGGGCAGTGTTATTGAGATTTTCTATTGGGAATTCCTAATAACAGCCCGGAGTTTGGAAGTTGACGGTTTTGATACCCTCGTGCCTCGGAAAGCACGTTAAGCCGTTGGCCCTGATCCTGATCTCTCTCCGGTCGTGTCGGATTGCCATCTCATCGGATAATGAGCATGAGGGAAGAGAGAGTGCACCTGTGTCTGCGCACACACTTGTGCACTATAAAATCTTCCGCGCCAAATGCTGGTTTCCGCTGAGATTGGTAACCATGACCGAAATTCGGTCTAGAGGACTTTAATAAGGTTGCTGTTACTACTGACAAGTGTGTCAAAATCACAATGATCTTTATTCTCGTTATAATATGGTTGTTGTTGGGTTGCTGCAAAAATTAGTAAAATAAAACAACTTGTATTTAATTTAGCTACATTTTATGTTGGTTTATTGCCCTAGTAAGGACGATTATGACCAAAGCTGAAAACTTACAGCCTGGCGACGATTTCGAAATCCTTGCACTAGTTGATTGAGCTAATTCATCCTGAATCATTCGCTCAAAGAAAACAGTGCGTGACACACGACACAAAAACTTAATTGTAAATCGAACAGAAACAGAAGGGCAATTCTCGTAATTTTAGGAAAGTTCACAGTCTGACCTCATTCTGTCAAAGAAACGTCTAATTTCCTTACATTTTGACAAGTTTTTGATATTTGTTTGTCGCCGAGATGAGACTGCGACTAGATTTTGAACGGGAATTGACCTTCAGCTGTTAAACTCTCGTATCTTGTGCCTTTATGAAGTGTTCTAACTGTGTGACGTTTATGATGCCTTGTTTATTCTCATTTCGTTTCCAAGTTATGTGATACATGTGATAGCAGAACAGAAACGTAACCTTGTTTGGCGCAGATAGGCTAACGATTTAAATCTTTGTTTATGCTTTTTTATTAATCTTTTTATTTGTTTCAGGACACTGTCGAACTCCACATCATAGATAACAACAAAAATAGTCATAAAAATATACATTATTATTATCAAAAAAATATTTAGGTAATTATAATTTTTACTTTAAGCATATCAAACTGTACCCATAAATTTATGAAAAAATGTAAAAATAATTAATATTATGTATCATTTATCACTCTCTTTGTAACATAACGAAAAGCGATAAGAAAAAAATCTTCTGAATGATGTGTATTTGGTCTTCAAGACAATATCAACCTAGAATTTTAAGGTGATAAAAACAGAACGATTCTGAGATGAATATTATTCGATTTTGAACTCTATTTTCCACGCGATGAAGTACGTTATCTCACTTCAAGGCACTGAGGAATTTCGGTAAAAAAAGTAAGTACGGTAGGAAAATAGTCACCACGCACAACATTTTTTTTTTTCTCTCTGGTAAAGTCTTGTGCTGACAGCTGAGTTAATTTAATATAAAACTTGGTTGTCTGCGCGAATCTCTCAACTATAGCATATTTTTGTTACTAAATATACAACTACAAGAAAATCTTGAACAGGTGCCAAAGTATTAAGCAATATTTCTCGTTTATAAAAGAAGTCGTTGAATAAATTGTTCGTCAAAAAGATGTGGTTGATTTTTGACGGTGGACAGTTTTCTATTGTATTTCTTCATCATAACGTACTAAAAAAAAAAAGAGTCGGTCGTCAAAAATCGAGCCAATAACACACTTTCAATAACAATACTATACCTATATTTTAAAAATTCAACAACAGTCATTCCACCTTTTACTTTGTCGAGCAGACGAATTTTTCAAACTTAAGAAGCAATGGTTTAGGATTTCCTTCAAAGTTCTTCGGTTTGTTATTGAAAGCGTGTTACGGAATCGGGGTACTATAGGCACCATTACTGGCCTATATCCTGATTTTTGGAGCTATACTATCAATTTTACTGACATGAGAGCATCTTTAATACAAAACATGCTATGATTTGTAAAGACAAAACTCGATATAAGTCTAAAAGACTTATCTTACTTCACCTATTTGCTATGTGTAGTAGTAACTCACCAAGAAACTCATACTTAAAGTTTGCACTGTGAACGAAAAATAGTATGACCGAAGATTATATATAGATAAGAGAGTAATTTGAGTAAAGGGAAACAAAAATAATCCCTTTGACGGTTTTCTTCTAGCATTTTCAAAAGTCTCATTACAGTAGTCAGTTGATTATAAATCCAGATTTCAGACATGACTTATTTTCAAACCACGATTTGTACTACCTATAGCTGTCGCGTTTGAGCATGACAATAGCGGTCATTGCCCTGTCCTTAAAATCTTTCCTTAGGAACCCAAACACTAGACTATGACTGTGTGGGTTTTCATTATTGGAACATGTTGACGAACATAATAGATATTGATTCAGGATGTTAACAGACGAGTTTTTGAAATAGAAAATGAGGTGGGTCAATGGCCGCAATTGTTACGTTAAAACGCGACAACTCTATATCCAGTTCACTGCCCGTATGCTTCAATCGAAGCAACAGACTTAAAATACATAAAGAAATTAAATAAATAATAATATAAGAACAAAAATATTCGTCTCGAAGTATCTTTATTAAAAGACTGATGTTTTAAAAGTATAAATAAGTTTTAAATGTTTGTGTCAAAACTAATAATAAATATGGTGACGGGCTTCGGTCATTCGCGTGCCGTTTAATTGAATTCGCGAACTTGTAATTCAATTTTGTTTACATACTTAACTAAAAATGTAAACGTTAGTTGTAGTCTGAATTTTGTGGAATGAAATGTTAGGCAAAACTAGAATAAGTAGTAAATATTTAGTTATTAAAATAATGGAGCTGAATAATTTGATGATTCTAAAACAAATATTTTAACATTTATAAATTTCTTCTTACCAAATATAACTTATATTTGGTAAACAATATTACGTTATGAAAATCATAAGTTTTCTTAATCATGATAGGCTTGTCGACTGAAAAAATCTAATTAGTCCGTAAGTTAGATTATCAAAAAATATTTGACCCGTATTTTTTCATTAGTTACGTAAACCAAAACTGACGAAAATACAACGCTTTTAAAATTTTCAATACGTCACACCTTGGTATAATTTTTAGTGCGTTCTGACGTCACGAGCCCCCACTCCTGAGTTTGGTGCGTTTTATCTTTGTCAATATTCATTGATTTACAAAAACAAAAAATACGTGTCCATTATTTTCCAATACTCTAACTGACGGACTAAATAGATTTTCAATTTATTGATGGTGAAAACTAGCATAATATTAGATCTTTATAAGAAACTCATAACCTCATGTTATAATAATATCAGCCTGTTATTGTCCCTCTACATGGCAAAGGCCTCGTCTCATACAGAGAGGGCATAAGCATCGATCACCACGCTTGCTCAAGACGGATGATGATGATCAAAAACAACATTGAACCACATGGAGAATGTATTGAGATTTCGATTTAACTAATTGATGTGCTGAAATGACATTAATCTTCTCAAATTGAAATTTCGATACGTCTGCCATATTTGTTTACCAAATCAGACAAGCAGATAAAAACACACTTTACTTTTTGTTTTTGCATCCCAGGAACGTGACAATTTCTTGCCTTTCTTTTCCACGAAGTAACCAAGTTGCTACGTCTTCAAGTTCTGTGTTCTGTTGTTGGACATTTTCTTAACAGATCTATTTTCCTTTTGTTTTGTATATTTTAAAGTTTGGATTGGATGCTGTTTAAGTGGGATGCTACTGCATTATATTTGTGTTGTTTTTTCTGATTTTAATATAACATAACGCTCATAACGCCTGTTATGCCCGAAGGGTTAGACAGTGGAGTACTTGTGGTACCAGTTATGTTTAAGTCCCATAATTGTGGTCTAGCATATTGCTATCGACCGGGAATTAAGCCAGACTCCGGGCTGCTTCTGCAAAATTCCTGATAGCAAAATCTAGTAACACTTTGCACGACCTGGGACTCAAACCCAGGACCTCGTGTTTGGCAGTAGCGCTTGCGAGCACTCGTCCAATAAATAAATAAATAAATAAACAATGGAATGGCGTAACAATTTAAATTGCTTTAGGTTTTACGTGAGTTTGAGAGTTTAGCTCTCAAACTCACGCAGTATCTACCTAAATAAATACTCAGGAGATATCATAGCGCGAGACAATAGTATTGTGGCGGTATCTACATCGCCACACGCGAACTACTGCGCATCATACTGACGTCACGTAAAATCCTGCATCGCGCAAGCAGAGTTTACTGAGTGAATAGCATATATACAACGTTCCAAAATCAATCGTAGGAAAGAAACCCTCCAGACACAACACCCATTGGGTCGAAAGATCCGCCCTTTTCTATAGAGGATTAGTGACGTAACTCATAATAATCGAAACGCCCACGTAATTATCGAAGCACATCACCATCAGTAGTTCGTAACTGCCAAATTAATTTTAATAGCAGTTGTAGGAAACTATCTTCGACCTACGAATTGTTGTTAACGGTTCGTAGTTCGGAACTTTTGACGACAGTTGATAATGTGAACTAGAGTTAAGTCTTTTGTTGATTCTAGTCATTGAATTGTGAAATAAATGTTTGAAGTATCCGTTTTGATGTTTTTTTTTTTTTTATACTACCAATATTACTACTACACACAGATACCATACTATACTATCTCTTTATTTTACTTCGATGTTCCTAGTCACAGATATGGATAGACCTAGATAACGCAAGTATCACGATCTTTAACGTGAATCTGAAACGGCACGCTTGGTTTTCAACCAAGCGTGCCGTTTTTTTGTCTACCTACTATGACGTCACAAGCACTATTTTTAGTGATGGGTAAATTAAAACGATTCAAAGCGGCCGCCGCATGCGGCACCCATCTCGCCCCACCCCCGGGGCCTAGCGCCAGCGCTCATGCTCACCCAGCCAGCAGTACTCAAGACTAAACGTGAAAGTTGCGGCTTACGAAAGCTGGGCACGCGAAGTAGTTGCTCTTGCGTTATCTAGGAGTATCTATATCTGTGGCGCTAGTTTATTATTTGTGACTTCGAGTGACAGCTATTTGAACCTACCAGTAGTGCAAAAATATGTAAGCTGTCACGCGCTTTATGCCTGGAGGCTAGCTAACAAATAATTTAAATTGATGTTCTGTGTCTCGTAATGTATACCTACTATTGTATAGAATCAAGTTTATCTTACTGAACATAAGCTGTGCTGCTGGGGAGTTAGTTGCGCCATTTCTACTTCCCAGTGAAAGCACTAGGAATTGGTGAAGGGCGGGCGTCTTGGAGGACTGTATTATGTAATATTGACGTTCGAACAGTGCTGATTCTCATCCCGATATGATTAAATGGCTTTTGATTTTTTGAGACACACTACTAAGTTTTAACATGGTTTCTGTATTCTCCAAAAATATAGGCAGAGGTCTATAGAACCTACACCCATCTTCATCGTCAGCATATAGCAGTCCACTGCTGGACATAGGCCTCACCTATTGCACGCCATTCAACTCGATTTTCGGCAACTCTCATCCAGCTGCTACCAGCCAACCTCCGAAGATCGTCGCTCCACCTAGCCTGAGAGCATCCCACCTTATGTTTACCGATTCGCGGTCTCCGCTCAAGAACACGTCTACCCTAACGGTCATCGGTTCTATGGCTAATATGGCCGGCCCATTACCACTTCAGCTTACTCATTCTTTGAGCTATGTCTACAACTTTGGTTCTCGGCCGGATCACCTCGTTGCGGATTCGATACCTCAGAGAGAACCTACACCCACATATATTTATTATTATTATAGCCAGTTATCTAAAATTCTACCCACGATCTACGGGACGAGCATATATTGCCTTTAATAAGGAAACAATCAGAACACCAGGCTGTTACTAGGAATTTCATAAAGAAAATTCCAACATCACTTTGCCTGCCCCGAGGACACATACAGAACGTCACTCAATACTCAAGCATTACCTAAAACTAGATTCAAGCCATTTGATTGGTTGAAACTAGTTTTAAGTAATGCTTGAGTATTGAGTGGCGATCTGTAATACGGAACTTAGTTTTGAAAGTCAAGGCGAAAGCGTCAGGATAGCCCGCGATATTAAAATGTTCTTACCGTTTTTTTTATATTTGCTGGTCACAATTAAGTTGTACGTTGATTAAATAATTTTACAGTAAATAATTTTAAGGATTATAATAAAACTAAACAATATAAAACTACCGCTTCTAATAATATTAACGTATAATCTTGTGAAGCACAACTTAACGTGCTTATTTTCTGCATTTTCATTCTAAATTTTATGAAATAACCAAACAAACGATGAGGGCGCCACTGTGCGGTCGGCACAGTCTTAATTACAAACACACTTCCGATGATATGACAAGCATGCATCAATTTTCACAAACACATCCCGTTTGAAGTTGATCAGTACGAATTAATTGATTGAATACATTCGGAAATACCATCAAACCGCAGTGTTAAACAGAGCTTGAAATCGATTAATTGTTTACTGAAACGAAAGTGTGGTTAAAAGTAGGAATTAACCCTTTTTCTAAACGTGGGTTAGTGACCCACGGAAAGACGAGTAGGTCAGCGATGATCTTCATCAGCGTCATCTGCCTAGCCTTTTTCCCAATAAGGTATGTTGGGGTCGGCTTCCAGTCTAACCTGATGCAACTGATTAACAGTATTAATTTACATGGAGTGACTATCATCTGAAATTAAATGAAATGTTTATTTCTGTGGGTAGATTTTTTAAGACACTTTTACATTTCAATATTTTAAAATTAGATGGCGCCACGGATATCGATGGCGCCGACATTTTCTAACTAACTGATCCCTAAGATGAAAATATTGCTGAAACAAACTCGGAGGTTATTTTCTCTTTTAAAGTCCAACCACTATATTATTATTAGGATTTTTTATGATTCTAACAATGCAGGACCATACCTGGAAGGGCATTTTGAAGAAAAAGCCAATACAGCTTTGAGTTGACCTGTCCCAACAGACGGCACGCATCCATCAGTAATCGTGCAGCTCAACCCGATTTTAAGGAGCTCAACGACCCGTCACATAACGCTAGGATATTTGCGTAGATCATATACATAATACTAAAAACCAGAAAATACTCAAAGATAGTTATAAAGTCATGTATTCAATCTACCCTGCATTGTACTTACATTGAGCTCTATCTTCCACAGCCCAGTAACTGGGTAACACGTTACCCCTTGGCAAGACTGGTTGCCAGACTTTCAGACTTCTGACTTCCTGTAACAACGTGCTTTCCAAGGGCTCGGTATGTAATGGATGGTCACCTATCCACAGATAAACCTCGGCATACCCTTGAAGATCATACGGCTGTTATTATTTAGCCAGGAGCCCACGAGGAGGTGTCTTCAACTAGTATCCTATTTTGGAGCGGCAATAGCATCTGCAGTACAAGAAACATCTGTAAAAGATTTATGTCTACGTAAACACGACCAATTTTCCGGTTCCGACATCCGAAATGAATAAAACTAAAACAACAGTTTCAGAAACAAACACCTGTTTTTTACATTGAAAACTTTGAGCAGGTCAAAACGTATTTCAACGGAGCTACAAAATACATAGTAGGTGCACAGAAGGTCAGCTTTATACAACGACTATCGAAGACAGGCGCTCGCATACATAGATACGTATGGTTTGTTCCAAAATTATGTGATGAAAGTGTAAACACACCCTGGTCAGGTTAAATTCTTACACAATCACTCACTAAAGGAAATTAGTAACATATTCTTTTATTTATTTAGTTACCATTTATGTACACATATACAAAGAAATAAGAAACATAAAAACAGAACAGAAAAATAGGTCAAAGGTGATGCTTATTTTATAAGAAATCTCTTCCAGCATATCTGCGATAGGACAAGATGGAGAGAGGTAGACAGAGTGTGAAAGAGTAAAGGAGACAAAAAATAAATTCACTTAATAAAACTAAACAAATATTATGAGAATATACTTAAATACATGATACAAATTAACATACATACTTCTAAAATAAATGTCACTAGAATGTTAATATCATCATCATCTGCCTAGCCTTTTCCCAACTACGTTGGGGTCGGCTTCCAGTCTAACCGGATGCGGCTGAATACCAGTATTTTACATGAAGTGACTGCCTATCTGACCTCCACAACCCAGTTACTGTGTAATACGATACCCCTTGGTAAGACTGATTGTCAGACTTTCGGGCTTCTGACGACCCATAACTACTGCCAAAGATCCACGAATGACAGCCGGGACCAACGGCTTAACGTGCTTTCCGAGGCACGGAGGGGTCTCGGTATGTAAAGATGATCACCCATCCACAGACCAACCGCGGCAAACGTAGCTTAACCTGATCGATCGACCTGTGCGACTGTTATTATTTAGCCACGGGCCCTTCAATATTAATAATTATAACACAACTATGATGAAGTGGACAGATAGTGATCTTTTACTCTTCTTTTAAAACTGCAACAGTCTCTAATGTCAAGTGGTTATCAATTCCACAACTACACCGCGTGCACTGTGAAGGAGAGGGAGTTGAAATTGGTGGAGTGGAGAGGGGACCAATCTGCAAGGCGCATCTGAAGGACGGGCGAAGGAAAATGCTCCCGCAGATAGGATGGTGTTCTAAGATTGTGAAGGAGATTGAATAGTAGACATAATATCCGAGAGTTCCTGCGAAGTCGAATTCCAGTCACTTGAGTATCTTGCGAAAGAAGGAGACGTGATCATATTTCATTTAAATTTAGAAGGTTTTAACTTTATATCTCGCCATTTCCAAAAATATTGTTTAAATAACATAATTAAATTGTAATTGAAAACTGTCGACGAAAATTGGGGTATAAAATTTACCTCATTCGTCAAATTAAAAACATCTAGGGAATTAAAAATTTTAATTTTGTGATGAATTATTCAAATTATTAAATCATAGCACTCAATTTGCATGTGCAAATTGGTATCCACAGGTACGTTTTCTGATTTATTTGTTCACATTTTTAATTTTTTTAGGATTCCGTACCTCAAAAGGAAAAACGGAACCTTTATAAGATCACTTCGTTGTCCGTCTGTCAATACCCTGTTTCTCAGGAACGCGTGGCAATTGCGAATTGAAATTAATATCAAATACTCAGGGCTGCAATCAATTGAAGCAGTGATCAAAACGCAATCAAAAGATACGGGCGTTTATGTTCCTTATGCCGCATAATTTGACACTCGCAAAGGAATCACTTCCCATTGACCTAGAACCATTAAATTTGGCAAAAAACAATGTCATGTAGCACAAGTAAAGGAAAAAATCCAAAAACCGTAAATAACTACTTTGTACGGAGCCCTCGATGCACGAGTCTGACTTGCACTTGACCGGTTTTTCTCTTGTTCTTGATCTCGCCTGGTAGAAAGTGATGGAATTTTCATTGGAATAAGGTACCTAAACGTACGACGATCTCAAACAAATGCCAGTCATGAGTGCGCTTGTACTCGTTGTACGTGAAGCGTATCTATGTGTGCGTGCGTTTTAGTTCATTGTATGGAGCGGACCTTCTGTGCAATTCTGTGACTAAGCTATGACCGTACCCTTGGAAGTTGGCAAATAAATAAATTAAGGTGTGTGAGAATTTATGTTTACAGCAGAATTCCCTGAGGGCATTGGACGCACGTTTTCAATATTTTAACAACTAATATATACGTTAGAATTCCTCTGGCGTTTGGAAACTATAGTAATTATATCAAAACCTCGTGTAGAATCCGCCCCCCCTCCGCTGTGTATATTTTACACTTACTTTTCTGGTACCTACATTTACTTTAAAACGAGTTTTTTAAAACGAGTTTCTTAAAGACGTTTTGAAATCGTGCAATTCAAGCTTAAGTTGGTTGGAAGTGTTGCGAGTCAGACGCCCGAAAGTCTGACAACCAGTCTTACCAAGGGGTAACCTGTTACCCAGCTACTGGGCTGTGGAAGTTAGAGCTCAATGTGAGTACAGTCAACAGCAAAAGTAGATGATGAAAATCAGAAATTCAATACTAATTAACGAACGGAGTTCGCGTCAGAACTGTGTGGCGTCGAAGTAGTAAATGTTTGGTGTAATTTACAATCACATAACGACACTTCGACGCCACACAGTTCTGACGCGATCTCCGTTCATTAGTATTGAATTTCTGATTTTCATCATCTACTTTTGCTGTTGACTGTACCATGCAGGGTAGATTGATTGCTGCTGCGTCCCGCAATCCCGACGACGCAGCTGTACGTGTCCAGACTGCACCACTCCACGAAGGTTGAGGAGGTCGTGGAGTACATGCGTGTGAAGACCAACTGGACTTTGAGGGTCGAGAAGTTGGAGTCACGTCACAACACGAACTTCAAGTCGTTCGTGGTGCGTGTTCCGACACATCATCTCGAGAAGTTCCTCAAGGAAGAGTTCTGGCCGAAGCGTGTTGTGTACCGCCGGTTTCGTGGCCGGCTACATGACACCAGTCAGCGAAACACGACGCAGACACTTCGTGTGTGTTAGTTAGTTTTTAGTGTAATTATAATGGTTTATGTATTTATAGTATTTTTAAGTTATATTAATATTGTATTGTATGTGTTTATATGGGCCTTGATGCCTGAAATAAATAGATAATAATAATAATTACTTTATCACTGTTTTTGAGTATTTTCTGGTTTTGAGTATTTTGTATATGGCCACGTATTACCCTGTAAATGGGTTGTGGATATTCGATACGCAGTCGTTTAATTTTAAATACTAGTGTTCAGTTGCATTCAGTTAGACTGGAAGCCGATCCTTACATGGTCGAGAAAAAGCTACAATAAGCATAATCAGCCTGTAGCTTTCCCACTGCTGGGATACAGACCACAGCTAGCTAGCTGGTTGGGATACAGTGAGAGGAAGTGGGCCGTAATCCATCACGCGGGCCCAGTGAGGGTTGGTAGATATCACATGTCTTCGATTTTTTGAGTTATTCCGGTCTGATCCCCTCAACCCCCCTCCACCCCCCCTCTGGATCCACCGCTAGATCTTCTTCTGTTTTAAACTCGTGTCTTATCCACTATAAACTTTTTCATTCCAATCTGATCCCCTTTCTCTTTTGTTTTTGGTTCTAAGACATGCCGGTTTCCTCACGATGTTATCCTTCACCCGTTTTGAGAGCAGTGGTGATGAAATAATTTACACAAAGTAAACCTGTCTGGGTTCGAACCCACGACATACAACTCGTGAGTCGCGGCAGTTACCACCTCTACACCTGAAAAAACGCTAAGCAGATGAAAATAATTGTGAAAAAGTTCTCCTAGCGAAATATCATCTCCGAAACAATTTATTGAACGATTAGATTGTCGTGTTTCTCGAGACCCAGTCTTCGTAAATCTTGATACAATATACGAAAAAGGAAATTGAATTTTGCATACTCAATACACTTCACATAATACTCTCTACCTACCATTTACACACCCACATAACTCGAACCTTTTATTTCTCTCTCAAATCCATTCCTTCGCATATTGCAGCAAGTTTGTATATTTAATCACATTAAATTTTAAAAACTCGGCTATAGTGGAGAGCTCTTTTTCGCGGATTCTGTTGGTACAGCTTGTGGTAGCTGTATTTGTGTTTCTGAAACTGTGCGCCTGGGTTTTGAAGAGTTGAGAAAATATTGTGGACGGATGTCGGAAAATACTGGATTTCGGTGGTTGGGTTATTTTTCCAGTAGTGATTCTAAAGTCTGTACTGTCTCACTGCAGGCCAAAGACGGGTCTTTGTCCTGCAGTGGGCTTCCTTTTTTACATAATTCTATATATGTCTATCAGAATTGCTTAGTTACCATTATTAGTTGATAGGTGCACTTTTTGTGGATCAAAAGAAAACCATTTAAACCGCCACCTTAGATTTTCATTTCTAACTCATTATCGGCTTCAGTGCCCTCGAAAACCATAAAAACGACATCCATGACGAATAATTTGAAAATTTTCGCGGACACCATCTTAGATAAATGTAGATTGGAATCCCATTTCTGTCAACAACGACCTCAAAAGAAAATGACAACCCTATTCATGGTTTTTAAAACTCGGCTACACTGGAGACCACTCTTTCGCGGTTTCTGTCTGTAGGTACAGCTCTTGTGGTAGTTGTATTTGTGTTTCTGAAACTGTGCGTCTGGGTTTTAAATAGTGTGGAGTGAAGTGGGAAAATACTGGATTTCGATGGTCGGATATTTTTTGTGCTGTACAGTCACGAGCATAAGATAAATATCTTACACTTCACAAAATTCAAAAGCAATTTTCTTGTGAAATAGCGGTTGCAACTTTAAGAAAAGACCTATTTCATAATATTGTGGTTTTCCAAAATACCATAAAATTTCTATCAATAGCTTAGGATAAAATTGCTTTTGAATCTTGCGTAGTGTAACGTACGTATACGCTCATAACAGTACCTATCGCTTGGATATTATTGTTGGCGTAAAGGAGCTTTAGCTTATATTAAAATACAGTAATTTAAAAATAATCTTCTTGATTTTTATTTCCAAGTTTGTCTAAAATTTACCTATCGTGTTACAAGGCCCATACCATTTTGCTTTCCATCCTACATGCTATCAATACATAGTTAGGACAACGACAAAATAACTAATCAACAATTCAATGAGAAGCTTATCTAGATCATTTCCCATGTGAAACATACGTGAAATGCTAATTATAGTTGCAATAAAAGAATAATAGTAATTTTATTATTCGACTATTGTTAACATTGCAAGGTCAAAGGACATCACCCATTCTGGGATATTTTTTTTGGTGGCCATCAATTATGATTACATATTTTTAAAGTACATTACTAGCTGCGCCCCGCGGTTCCATCCGCATAAGTATCGATCCCGTGGGAATATCGGGATAAAAGTAACCTATATGTCAGGTTGTCAGCTACCTCCATACAAAATTTTATCAAAATTGGTCCAGATGTTTGAGCGTGAAGAAGTAACAAACATATAAACACACACTCACAAACTTTCGCCTTTATAATATTAGTGTGAATTTTTACTAAGGCGTCAAAGTCGAGAACAAATTAGATTCAGAGATATATTATACATATTTGAAGGCGGATCTTTGTTCTCAAATTCATTATAGCGTTGTCGCCATACAAATAAATGTTTCTACTACTGCGACTCTTCAAATAAAATGTAATTCATTCCTGGCCGCCAACTTTTTATTTTTTATCCCAAGTCGCCGAACAAAACGGGTGATCTCCTTTGCCGAAACAAACTATAGGTACTACTTTTACCAATAAAATATAAAACGCCATACAACATTCACAGTCTTCGAAACAATAAAAAATAATAATAATAATATTCCACAACTATCACACAACGCCATCTAGTCCCAAGCTAAGCAGAGCTTGTGTTATGGGTACTAGACAACTGATAAACATAGTTATATATTTCTAAATACATAAATATTATAGATAAATATGTATACACCCAGACACAGAGCAAATGATCGTGCTCATTACACAAACATTTGTCCTGGGTGGGAATCGAACCCACGACCTCCGGCATAGCAGTCAGGGTCACTAACCACTACACCAACAGGCCTGAAAAATCATATTTATTCGTCACAATACCATACCATGCAGCTTCCTCACCTATCTCATTCATCTTCAATACTTCCAAAGAATTGACGCAGCTCCACCGAAAATATCAAAAGTTTTCCAATCTTCAAGTTTTAGCGACTAACCATAGCTTTGTTGAAACCCCTCATAAATCACTACCTACATAGCCTTTGTCAGGTAATTTCCTAACCAATTTCTATTGATTCTCTTTGTAAATACCTGTTTGGGAAAACTTTGGGCCTATCGACATTCGAGGCAGAACAGCAATTGAAGTTTAATGAAAATGACGTCGAAGAAGTTATGTAGAATTCAGCAGAATAAACATAAATCACGCCTTCTTCTTCCGCGGAAAAGGCGACTAATTTTTCACCGTGCAGCTGGTAGCTTAGAAAATTCAAACGATTCGGCTTATGAGGCGCATAAGCCGAATCGTACCTGCGATTTCTATCGACAATTTGGGGTGGCCATTTACACTGTTCAATAAAAATCGCAGGTGACTACTTAGTTTATTTTGCATCGAAATGCCGACCTTCATCTGACGGGCGATCACCTGCGACTGAGCTTTTACACGGTCGATGCGACCTGTCACTGCACGACAAAAATCGAAACCTACTCTACTTTGGAACATGCGATTTAAATCGTGCGCCTATACCTAGTCATCGGTGTAAAGCCCGCATAACAAAAAGTGCTTACAAGGGACCTTATCAATTGGTGAGGTTTTCAGAAAAGTCAAGTGCGTATTATTCGCAACCGATGTGCGTAGTACTCGCAACCGATGTGCGTGTAATGACTCAAAGGCCAATTCCCGTAATTAAAAACGTTCAAAATCTAGTCGCAATCTCACTTCAGCGACAATTAATGCCAAAAACTTATCAAAAATGTATGAAAATTACAGGAATTTTTGACATTTTGAGACTGAGATCAGTCTGTGAATGTTCTTAAAATTACGAGAATTGGCCCTCAGATATATGAACGTAAATGAAGCAAAAGGAGTATGTTGGTAAGGATCTTAGCAGACGGCGGTTTGTTGGTTATGCCAACCCCAATAAAACATAATAAATTGTAGGTAGAAAAGCTTTTCAATCCTTAACAATGGTGTTCCTTCCCGTTCTTTGCCATAACATCGACAATAGAATGGGGAACTAAGTTCTAACTATAAATACCTTTGGGTCCGAGTGCTCATCGAATATTTAGAGACATTGCCAAGCGGTTAGTTGACTCTTCACGCGACCAGAGGGCTGGCCTATTTTTAGCCCAAAGAATCAGCACTGCCATCCAACATGGTAATGCTGACAGCCATTTAGGCAGTTATCCCATTGACAGCGATGCGGACGAATTTTTTTATGCCCTACTCTAGCTACTATCTTTTTCTTTATTTTTTTATTATATACTTGTATGTAATATAAATATATTTTTAGTGTTAGATTGTAAATTATAATTATTGTGTCTTTGTGAATATAGTTCTAACTTATGTTTACTTATTATTATACTGCTGTTTGTTGTGCCTAAATAAATATATAAAGTAATTTAACTGGGGACTAACTATTCAGACTCCTTAACATTCCCAAAGGTAAAGTAAGATTAAGATTTGAAATAAGCTACACAATGACTGCAAGTATCATACACAGCAAAGCGAAGCTTTTTAAATTCTGAATTAAGCTGCATGATTATGACAAAAACGTGCAGTGTCTGTCCTAAAAATCCTATTTCATACACCAATCTACATGGTCTCCACATTATCTGACCAAGATTACGTCTAGACTTTAAAAGAGACTGACCTCTGATTTTGTTTCGGCCTTTCTTCTCAGAGTAGTCAGATAGGAAACGCCGCAAATCTCACCAAGCAAAAAGTAAGTAGGTTTGTACAAACCTACTTATAAAAATAAAATCATTTATCATGATTAGGGCGATACAAGCAAAATACAGTTAAACGAAAGAAGGAAAAACTAAAATAATATCACAATCACAAAGGCGGAGGCAGATAACCTAAGGAAACTAATTCTCCAAAGAGTCAAAATAGATACTAGTAACATAGCAAAGAGAAATCTAATAAAACCTCTTGGGCAGATTTTTCAATCATCTGATAACTTTATTCCAGGATAATTTCGAAATTTTGACAGTTATTTCATACAAGAACTGTCAAACGTCAATTTTATTCCTCGAATAAAAGTTATTCGGCGAAAAATCAGCCCTTACTTGTAACAACTAACGTTATCTCGTTTAGCTCGTCCAATCTCGAATAATATTAATTTATCCGAAGAAAAGTAGCTCTTTATCTGGCAATGAAATGACTTAGCGCTGATTACAGTGCGTGCCGTCGCCTTTCAACTTCCCACAATGTTACTCTGCAAGATTTTTAATTACCGGCAAAACTGTGGACAGAATTCTCAGGCTCAAATCCACTGCTGGTTATGTTAGAGGTTGGTTGAAACATTTTGGTAGGAAGCCAGCAATGGATAGTTTGTGATGTTCATTGGTCGTTTTATCGTTGGTTTTGTGGTACATGGTCTAAGCGGATTAACTTAATAGCTCCTCACAGGTTCTTTCCATTGAATGGTGAAACAAATCGGCCTTCCTTTCCCCAACATTAAGGGTTTCAGAGTATTTCTTCCCGCGTTTAGTTTTTATTGAGCTACGGAATCAATTAGTGAGCATTCTCGTTTAGTTTGGGTCCTTCATATATCGCTTTCGTGATTAAATGGTAATCAGGGCACGTCGGCGATTAGGGAAATTCTTTCAGGATTGCCTTTTGTTTTTCGTTGTTCTGTTTTTGTTCCTTTCTTTTTTTGTCGGATGCTGGTTTTTGGCTGGTGAGAAATCGTGTTGTAATACTTACTGTGTGGCAATGATATTATCGCAATTAATTAAAACAAAAGAGTTTAAAGCTAAGGTTAACTGTAAAGTTAAGGTTTGCGAGCACATTCGCAAGAAGGTGGCAGTATCATTACAACGCTAATATTTTCCCATTGTTTGTCTTATTTCTTTTTAGTATATTCATGTATTTTTTATATTTATTTGTGCTTATATTTATATGTAATTATGTATATATTATATTTTTAGTTTGAGTAGGTTTATGCGCATCTTTATATTTAAAATATTTATTCCTCAATTTTTATGAATGCATAGGTGCATTCATAAAAATTGAGGAATAAATATTTATTTTTATATCTACTGTTTCTCTCTGCATCACCGAAAGGTTGACTGGTAAAAAAAGCCTACGGCATTAAGTCCGCCTCTGTACATTTATGTGCTTGAAGTATTAAATAAATATAATGTCAGTGGGTAGGCACATGGATCGCAGAACAGATGGCCGATGGGTCCGAAAGGCTCTGGAGTGGCGACCGCGTACCGGAAGCCGTAACGTTGGAAGGCCTCTCACAAGGTGGACCGATGACTTTGTGAAGGCCACAGGAATGCGCTTCATCCAGGAAGCACAGAACCGGTCGAAGTGGAGGTGCTTGGGGGAGGCCTATGTCCAGCAATGGACGCCTGTCAGCTGAAATGATGATGATGAAAGTAACTACGAATGTAGGATTCGTGGTTTAATTCATTTTTCATTTGACGTTCTTTTAACATAACATATACACTAAAAAAAAAAACAATTGACATTCTAGTCGCGGTACGCACGGCTACACATCAAGCTATACATAACCAGTATAAGCTGACTTCTGATTGTACGAAAAACCTATACAATGCGAGATCAGCTAAAACTGAAAATGTATAGCTTGATGTGTAGCGACTTAATTTTTTTTTAATATTTAACAATATCATATAAATGCATAGAGATACAATTTCATTTTCTTGCCGAATACTAGTGGTTGAACGAACTGTAGCCCGAACAGCAGTATTTTACTTGAAGCTACTGCCTTTCGCCACAACTTAGTTACTGGGTAACACAATACCCCTTGGTAAGACTGGTTGTCAGACTATTGGGCTTCTGGCTACCTGTAACGACTGTCAAAGATCTACGAATGACAACCGGACCAGAGCTTAAGGTGCTTTACGAGGCAGGGAGAGGTGTCAATATGTAATGGATGGTCCCTCGTTCAAGAATTGACCGCGGCGAGCATAGTTTAACCTTCTATCGACCCGTGCCGGCTGTTATTATTCGACCACGAGCCACTAAAGTTTTATCGAACCTCATCAAAGACACAAAAAAAGGAAATCCCGATTTACACATACTCACAAAAACATAAACACATAATCCGAACAGAATCTTCTTCCAAAAAACGTATAAAAGTGAAAAAAAAGCGTCCAATGAATAAATGCTATCCTTCGATTTATTGTCCGCAGTAGCTTCGAGTAATGAAACTGAATAATGCAAGTCAGTGAATATGCGAGGTGATACAGGGTTGGCGCGGGAGGGTTAGAAAACTTTATTGATTTTTTTGGTAAAGTAAAAATTTGGGTTTTTTGGAAGATCGATTCGGAACGATGGTTTTATTTTGAATTTGATTTGTTATTAGACACTCACAATTTCAAAGTAGCTCTTTCTTATGGAGGATGCCCATGAACAATTTAGTTGCTCAGCAACTTTTTGTCTCTGACTCCTTGCCGAGATTTGGAGGATGCGCGACGTCACAGGAGCTAAAGCAACGCTACTTGTTTACTGGCTGGCCAGCAACTTTTTAGTCGCCATGCACGCACTTCCACTGCAATCAATAGACGGGTGACAGTTGCGTCTCCGGCCTGTCCCCAAACCCGCGGACGAAAAAGTCTCCCAGCTTAAAGACTTCGCCCGGGCGAAGTCTTAAAGGGACCCGTCCCTTAAAGACTTCGCCCGGGGTAGGACCAGCACTACCAGCATACAAATATCTGCCACCTTTGTCTTGGTTCTTGGGTGCCGGTATAATTAACTGCCGGCATTTTATTTTATATCAAAAACCGACTTCCAAAAAAAAACACTACACAATGGAAAATTACTTTAATTTCGGAAGTAGGTGTCTTTGGATCTGTTTTTTTAGTTTTTTGCCACCGACTTCCGATATTAAAGTTATTTTTCACTTTGTAGTGTTTGTTTTGGAAGTCGGTTTTTTTGGTCTTCATCATCAGTTCCGCTTCACCTAATGGTGCTTTTCTCTCGGAAAGCACCATTAGGTGATGTGAAAGCAAATGCACGAGTTACTATATAAAATACCCAAATCACTATTGGTGTAGTGCCTATAACATTTGAAGAGTTCCTACGATTTCTCCCGAATCCCATGATCAGATCCTGACCTGATGACAATGGGACCACCTGAAAAGTATACCATTTCAAACAAAAAAAAAATGTTCAAATCGATTTAGCCGTCTTCGAGTAATCGGGGAACATACATAAAAAAAATAAAAGATTCCGACGAACTGAGAACCTCCTCCTTTTTTGAAGTCGGTTAAAAACACTAGCTTCTACCTGCGACGTCCGCGTGAAATTTCTTGTTCCCCGACCCACCCCGTCGCATCGCGTCGCCCGTCCGCGCTATTACTTCGTTTTCGCTTGGCGTTCTTTCTGATTTTTTTTTTTCTTTTTATTGGGCTCCTAAGAACCCGAATGTGATGTGATAGTCTTCCTCGGGAATTGGGTTATTAAATGCATAAAGAATTTTCCAAATCCAACTGTTAGCAGAAGTGACCCAGTGCTAACGGCCGCGACTTACGAGTTGTTGATCGTAGGTTCAAACCCAGACAGGCGCTTTACTTTGTGTAAATTATTTATTTAATCACCACTGCTCTCAAAACGGTGAAGGAAAACATTGTGAGGAAACCGGCATGTCCTAGAACCAGAAATTCGAAGACATGTGACATCTACCAATCCGCACAGGGCCCGCGTGGTGGATTACGGCCCACTACCTCTCACCGAGAGAAGGCCTATGTTCCAGCAGAGTGGGAACATTATAGGCTGATTATGTTTAACTGTTAGTTCCAGGGCTTAACGCGTTCAAACTAACAAACAAACTCCTCACGTTTATTATTAGTACCTATAGATTATGAGGCATTTGATTTTTGTCTCTGCGAAGGCAACTTACCTGCGCTATCTGTGGTATTGCAGAAGCCAATGATCGATACTATAGTCCGCGCGGAACTAGTTGGCTGCGCCTTAGGTATGTGAGCGGTTGGACGGAGGGGCGGGGGCGCATTACTCAGTACGTGCGTTGTGAACCGCCGCCTCACCCCTTTCCTCACCTCAGCGGCCAACTAGTTACGCGCAGACTATAGTCGAAGGGTCTAGTGTTTTGCATATTATTATGTATCCCGGAATACTACTTCTTAACCTCATATTTCCATGCGTCACTGATACCGATATTGCAGAGCAAAATTGAAGCTTGCCAACCCTAGATCTGGCATAATTAGTACCGAACAACTATTTGTACGTGAACTATGAATACGACCACGCGAACAATCTATCCAATATCAGCAATATGGGCGGAAATAATATACACTGTCATTGATCAGATATTCTGTGATCAAAATGTGGATATACTGTGGTTGTTTGTTTATTTATTCATAGGTTTGCCAAATAACGATATACACAGCATTAACCCACACTTTTTGTCATAATTATAGATATCGCATGTATCTAAATTATAGTAAAGCACGGCTCTATCAATTAGCGTACTTCGCCATTATACAAAAAATCAAATTATAATAAAACAATAATGCATAATTTCATTAAAAACGTCTAACGGGCCTCTTCGAGTTGGCTTCGGCCTCACGGACGCCTTCCAAAGGTCCGGCAGATGTATATCCCAATTCAAAATATTTAAGGGGTGAAAAAAAATGTGAATTTTCGAAATCTTTACTGAACTGTGATATTTTACAGTTAGTAGTGCCATCCCTACCCACCACACCAAAGCCGTGATCACACAACGATTAGATTTTCATGAAGCTTTGACTGCGTAGATGCGCCTGAAACGTATCAGTAGTAAAGACAGACTCCTTTCATATCGGCTTAAAAGACGAGTTCAGTGTTCTTAGAATTAAGCTTGAAGGATGAATTATTTTGTCAATGACGAAATTTTGCATTTGCATTGTATTTTGCTAAAACATCAGGGTACGATTGATATGCGAGAGTAGGAATTGATGTTTTCTGGAGAAAATATTTTTGGTTCTTTGATACTGGTAGCCAAAGTTGTTCCTTTTTTTCGCAAGGAATGGAAAATATTTTTGGTCCTTTAATTCAACTACCTAGATAGTAGAGAGGCTCCTTAACAGCTTAAAAGGAATCCTCTGAGGGAGATAAGTCCAGTGATCTGAGAATTGATATTGAAGGAAGTTATTATTTTGTTAATGATGGAGTTAGTAAATTGCAACATCAGTGTACCTATGATCCACGGGTGTTTTCTGGAGAAAATATTTTTGGTCCTTTAACAGGATACGGAATAAGGTGGATAGGTTCCGTCAAACTGGAAGAAGGACGCGTAAGCTCGCGAAAGATGGAAGGAGTGGAGGGAGACCTTTGCCCAGGAGTGGAACGGCATACATTGATAAAAAATATGTATATATATCCGTCTTTTGGTCCCAGCACCTAGAGATGTACCTTGATTTCACACGGAACCAGTATGCCTTTAAATGATAATGGTCGATGTGTTGCGGTGAAAATATATTTGGTCCTTTAATACAAGCATCCTTTTTTCTGCACGGTACATATATTAGTATATCTTATACTTACAAATAAGTATACATACATAAGTAAGCTGTGGTTACCTATAATTGAGTGTGCATTACAGGATAATGTATATTATACAAGTTCTATAATAGTAAAAATTAATTGTAATGTATGTCGTTGGTAATCCTTAAATAAATAATAGGGTATTTGTGCTTATGAGATAATTGTTTGTAAAAAGCACCGACTATGAAACCTTTAGTGGATCATCATTTTTCTGTAAATAATCTTTGAAAGCTGTTTTACATAACGTGCTTCAGACTAACTCAAGTAATTTAACAACACTTTTTGCTCTTATCTCGTTAATTAAACATCACTTTATAGTCCGTCCGTCTCAAAGGGAGTTAATATAAGACCTTCTTTCTAGTTTCCTCAAGAAATAATTAATACATAAGTAGTTTTCTTTGTCAGAATTTTTATCTTACATTAACACAGAATTTTTCAATGTTTAAAATGTTTTATGACCCTTGAAATGAGGTAATTACTTACGGGTCTAGAGATGAAAAAATTGTTAAATGTTCAGACTGAAAGAATTTTTGTATAAATTGCTTGAAGTAACTCATAAAGTGCTACATTTTATTTTAGACAAGTTATCTTTTCGTCGAATATTTTTTTTACTTACCATATTTTTGTATGATGATGGCCCAGGTAAAAATAATTTGTTACCACAATTTTTAATCTCAAATAATAATATTCAGAATATGCTATTTACAGCAATTAGTGAAAGAATGCTTAATGAGCACGTGAACTCTGCAAATGGAAATCAATCAATTATTATTCACCGAGAAGCTTTTAGTTTTTATTTTAAATACATTTTAATGGAAAAGCATGGGGTTATGTTACTAATGTGTACTTTAAAGCTATTCGCACATTATAGCCGAGGCGGCCGCATCACACCGCATTTGAAAATGCGCCAAAGTACATTAGGGTAGTCACACCGAAGATGCCTCACAGCAATACCTCGCGGTCGTGGTTTAGCTCACTACCTCGATGTCACCTCCATGTAAAACAAACACGCACTCACATGCCGATGGATACCTCACAGAGATACATCGCGGGCTGCTTGGGGGTTTACCTCGATGCCTAGCAAGAGCGTGCGCGTCTATTAGCATGCATTTGTTTTACATGGATCGAGGTAGCGAGCTAAGCCGTGACCGCGAGGTATCTCAGTGAGGCATCTTTGGCATGTAATTACGTTAGAAGGGTGTACGCATCAAAGCAAAATGAAGCAAAGGATTATCTAAAGATCGTAGCAGGTGGTGTTCTGTAGTTTTTGTCAACCTCCGTGGCAAGAAGGCGTGAGTTTATGTATGTATTATTTGCGAGTACTACTCTATAATAATTATACTACTAGTAATTTTTCATTTCATTTCATTTATTCAATAACAATTTACATTGTGTCTGAATGTTTTACAAATTTCAACACAATCTCATTACTTTCTTACATTAATATTATTTTTACGTGTAGATGTCACTAATACCTATGTAATAATTTCATTTAATTTCCGATAAATTAATATACAATGTCCACTATCCATCAGGCATTATATTTAAAAAAGGAAATAAAATAACGGTTTAACTCCTTAACATTCCCATCCAGACTTAAAATATTTTATCTAAAATTCACTATATTAATCTAAACGAGTCAGAACCAGGCACTATTATCAATAACATTAAAATCCACACATGCCTTTATTATCACCAGTGTACAATGTCACAGCTAAATTCGTTGATGTTAGCATTTCTAAAATGTTATATTCTATTATGTAATAATGGGCTAGCTAAAACACATAGTCACACAATTATAAGCTTTAGATTTTAAACTTTGCTTAACTCTTTCACAAAACCGTATCAATTTTCTTATTCAAAACCTAAGTACCTTCTCAGAAGGCTGAAAGTATAAAGATTATGAACCCAAAGGTAGAGCTTAGCGTATTTCAATTTCCTGCAGGAAATATTAGAGGCCCGAGATGCGTTAGCGAAGTTATTTCATTATTCATAAACACATTCTGAGCAGGAGACAATGTGTGGAGGAGTTAGAAGTAGTTTCAAGTTCTTTAGAAATAAGAAGTTCACATCTAACATAACATCACGTTTCGCAAAGGATTAGGCTGAATTTAAATTATACCCACATTGGTGGCAGTGGGCTGGCCATGTTTGCCGAAGGACCAGTGGAGCAGCCGAGTCCTTGAGTGGAGACCGCGTATTGGCAAGCGTAGTGTAGGACGTCCCTCAGCTATCTAGCTGGGGGGCGTCCTACACTACGCTTGCCCCTCTGGCTTGCCCCTCTGTCTTGTCTGTTTGCCTTGTCCATGTGGACGGACGACCTAAAGAAAGTGGCTGGAACGGACTGGATGAGGAAGGCGGAGGACAGGGTGTTGTGGCGCAGCCTGGGAGAGGCCTATGTCCAGCAGTGGACTGCGATAGGCTGAGTTGATTGATTGATTGACCCTCATTTCGCCAGTTTTGTGTACGTCCCATGTAATAGAAGGTGAGACTGTTGCCATCAGCCGCACAAATCCAGATTTCGAAAATTCGAATTAAATAATAAATCGAATAAAATTTTATTTTGAAGAAACAATTTTTTTCTGGCTCTCACAAATTTAAATTCAAATTCTTTATTTCAGACATGAGTCCATAGTGTTAGTAGGAACAAGATAACTTAATAGCTAGTGTTAGTAATAAGCAGATAAAAGTATTTAAAATATCAATTGGTATGGATCCTCACCCAGTGGCGCAGCAGAGGGGAGTCCCACCGATCTGAGAACACGCTCAGGAGAGTGTTGGTGGCGGAGCGTAACCTGCTGGCTGAGGAGGCGGTCCTTTTTCTTATAATGGCGTAAAAATCGTCTGTGTGCGCCTCCGCAAACATAGTGGACGCACTATAACGCCACGACAGCCCCAACAGTATCCTAAATCACAGTCGATGCGGAGAAATTTGTCGACGCCATATTGTGACTATTTTTCATAAAATTAGTATATTTTATTGTTGTTATTATTTAGTAATCTTCTTCTAATATACAAAATTCTCGTGTCACAGTGTTAGTTACCATACTCCTCCGAAACGGCTGGACCGATTTGTATGAAATTTTATGTGTGTTTTTTGTGTCTGAGAATCGGCTACTATCTATTTTTTTTTTTCAAAACGACGTTTGCGGGGTCAGCTAGTTAGATATAAATTTGTTATTTATGTACATTATATTTTAATGCTGAATAATATAAGTTTTGCACAATATGAAACTTCTGTGAAATATCTGCGGCACATAAAATCTTACGCAAATCACATTGTCTTCTGTGGAATAAATTACAGAATACGTGTCTTGAAAAGAGGTTTTATTTACGTAAGCTCCTGAAAGCAAGAAGGTACACATAGCTTATAGACTAGATTTATGGGCTATTGTAATGTAATTGTAGTTTTGGTTTAGCCCAAAAAAATATAATTATTGGGTTAGGTTTCATTCTGGAGAGGACCATTTTGGGCAGGATTGAGTGCTCTCAAAACGGTGAAGGGAAACATCGTGAGGAATCCGGCATGTCCTGGAACCTGGAAAAATTCGAAGACACGTAACATCTACCACCGCACTGTACCCGCCTGGTAGATTACAGCCCTCTCGAAGAGAGGAGGCCTGTGTCCCAGCAGTGGGAACATTATAGGCTGATTATGATGGACATGAATCCTATGATATGCTGAAACGATATTTTTTGCAAAAAAAAAAAATCGGATATCGTACAGAAGATCTTAGGAGTTCAGTACGACGCGTAGAATCTCCCCTTAGCTACTGCAGATGATAAAATCAACAGCCTGAATACTTGCTACTCTTTCTAACAGAAATTCAAATAAAATTAACATCTTAACTTCTCTATTACAGAGAGTCATAAGCTCCCAACACCGACTTTCAAAACAGCAATTGAAACTTTTCATCATAACCTTTAAACAGCTGGCTACATAACCAACTGGCTACACGGCTGACTATTCTAGCGGAAAAAGCCTCGCCGTTTGTACCCAACTGTACGTAATTATAAATGCAACAGATGGACTAGTTTTGATACTAATTAACAGTGATTCTGGGTACTTTCATTAAGGTCATAGCATTCAGTCTTCATAAATAAACTCTGTGGTACAGCCCTTCTAATACCCGGAGGTATAAAGCATAGATGTATAGTAAATAGACTTAAATTTCGCCAGGTACAGTCTTATGTGAAGGAATCATACTATTGTTTTTTAACTACAAATACACTCGGGCAAATAGGTACTTTATTATATTTACATAGTTTAAAAAGCTAACAGTCTTAAAATAATAATAATATGTATAAAAAGGAGGGGAAATAATCAAAGGGCATCAAAACATTTGTCCGCATCGCTGTCAATAGGAAACGTGCCCAAAAGGTTAGCAGCGTTGCCATGTGTATGGCAATGCTTATTCTTTGGCCAAAAAATAGGCCAGCCCTCTGGTTAACGGCTAGAACATATAAGTTCCAAAGAGATTGGAGTATTTGCGCCGTTTGAGGTTTTCCGAACCTGCAGCAGCCGCCCCAGCACAGCTCACCGTGCTTGGGAGATGGGATGGCGCAAGAGTGTCGACACACGTTGCATCGTAGATCAAAGGCCTACCTACCTTCCAAGGCATTATAGTCATTTTGTCTGGTCCCTTTTCATCGATGCGTGCCAAGCCATTGGGTTCTAAAACAGCTAATTGGAAAACCCAATAACACTTTGTCTGAAACTGGAATCACAGTTAGCAGGGGTGCTTTGGATCACTTGACAAATATGGCTTTCCTTTTAAAAACAAGCCTGATCCCAAGATAAAATTTCCCATGGGCAAAAATTACGAACATAATAACATTTTCATTGCCTATTTTAACCCCTTCAGGAGATGAATTTTCAAAAATCTTTCGTTAGTGTTCGACTTCGTTATACTTACATAAAGTTAAGGAACTCTTAAGCAAAATGTCATGCTTCGGAACCCCGCGGTACAAGTAAAAAAAAACATCACAAAGGTGGACCTAATGGCTGATACATTTTCTAGCAGTCAATCTTATGGTGATGCAGAGACAAAAAATGCTAAGTACAAAATACAGGATAGATAGCTCGCAAATAACTATAAAATATAAGAATAAATACTAATCTATATCTATATATATAAAAATGAAACCCGTTTTCCGTTGTCACGACATAACATGAAAACGGCTTGACCGATTTGGCTGATTTTTTTTTTGTAGTTTTCTAATACTCTGTACAAGGTTCTTACGGAAAAAAATATAAAGAAAAAAAAATAAACTGAAAAAAAAAACTGAAACTCCAAGGACACTCTTTTAAAAAGATATTAGAAAATCTTGGGTACATTATTCTATTTAACATCACGCACAAAATGAAAAAAGTCAGAAACAACGATAATAACCGCCAAAAAAGTAGTAGCTCGGGCTGGTATCGGATCCCACGCGATGGGAAGGTTGCAATTTTACGCGGACGAAGTCGCGGGCAGACGCTAGTCTATATATATATAAATGAAACCCGTTTTCCGTTGTCACGACATAACATGAAAACGGCTTGACCGATTTGGCTGATTTTTTTTTTGCAGTTTTCTAATACTCTGTACAAGGTTCTTACGGAAAAAAATATAAAGAAAAAAAAATAAACTGAAAAAAAAAAAACTGAAACTCCAAGGACACTCTTTTAAAAAGATATTAGAAAATCTTGGGTACATTATTCTATTTAACATCACGCACAAAATGAAAAAAGTCAGAAACAACGATAATAACCGCCAAAAAAGTAGTAGCTCGGGCTGGTATCGGATCCCACGCGATGGGAAGGTTGCAATTTTACGCGGACGAAGTCGCGGGCAGACGCTAGTATGTATATAAAAATGAAACCCGTTTTCCGTTGTCACGACATAACATGAAAACGGCTTGACCGATTTGGCTGATTTTTTTTTTTGTAGTTTTCTAATACTCTGTACAAGATTCTTACGGAAAAAAATATATATAAAAAAAAAATCTGAAAAAAAAAGCTGAAACTCCAAGGACACTCTTTTAAAAAGATATTAGAAAATCTTGGGTACATTATTCTATTTAACATCACGCAATTACCCTTAGGAGCCGAACAAAATGAAAAAAGTCAGAAACAACGATAATAACCGCCAAAAAAGTAGTAGCTCGGGCTGGTATCGGATCCCACGCGGTGGGAAGGTTGCAATTTTACGCGGACGAAGTCGCGGGCAGACGCTAGTACATAATAAAACATGATAAATTTGTCAGGAGAAATAAAGATCAGTAGAGGAGAAAACGAATCCAGCAAATCAGCGCTGGTTTCTGTCAACTTCTTTCGAATATTTTCACGTTATCAAAATATTCATTAGGAACATATTTCATTCAGTTAATATTCCATTTCAGATGCATTGGATAACTATAGTTTTACCAGCAAAAGTTAACTAAACAAAGCTAACAAACGCGTGCAAAAGACATAACTTCGAAATAAAAAATGTACCAATTTTTATCGGAAAATACTTCAATAATTTATCTAATCAGTCAAAAATTTACGAAATACGAGCTTTATATTTATGTAACAATAAAAAAATATTTATGTAACAAAAACGTTGGCTCTGTAAATAAATGTGCGTCAAATAAAACATTTTAAAAATGTATGATGATCAACATCTGTAATCCGATTCCCACTTCGCTGTTTAAAGGAAAACACGTTAAAAATAACAGGGGAAAAAGCGACCTAGTACGAATCGGACTTGTACCCGAAGGGTTCCGTGCCACCGTACAATCTATACTAATATTATAAAGCTGAAGAGTTTGTTTGTTTGTTTGTTTGTTTGAACGCGCTAATCTCAGGAACTACTGGTCCGATTTGAAAAACTCTTTCAGTGTTAGATAGCCCATTCATCGAGGAAGGCTATAGGCTATATATAGTCACGCTAAAACTAATAGGAGCGGAGCACCAATGAAGAATGTTTCAAAATCGGGGGATTTTTTTCCTATTGAGAGCTTCCGCTGCGTGCGCTGCGTAAACGGTTAAAGTTTCGCAAAAATCATATATGGCAGAATTGTTCCCCTTTAAAAGCTTTAAAAAAAAGTCCGCAACAGCATATGTCTATCTTTTAAGGTTAGCTCACTATAACCTCTTTTATGCTAACCAAATTTGTTCTAAAATAATGCATTATTTGCGAAGGTGTTTTTATAAACATGCTATTAATCCTTATCCAAATAAATACGTTATTCATCACATGTATTTAATTTTGAACAAAATTGCCTCTGACATCATTTGATCACATAGGAGATATCATAGTTTTAAAATAATACTAATAATAAAGCTGAAGAGTTTGTTTGTTTGAAACAGGGTTTGAAAGCTCTAAATCTCTGGAATTATTAGTCGCATATATAAAAATATTTTTGCGTTTGATAGCCCAGTTCTTGAGGAAGGCTATATTCTATTAAACTTGACGCTAGGACCCTTAGGAGTTGAGCAAAAAGAAAAAAAGTCTGAAGTTTTCGCCAAGCGAAAACGAAGTAATAGCGCAGGCCGGCGACACGTTGCGACGGGGTGGGTCGGGGAAACAAAAAAAATTTACGCGGACGAAGTCGCGGGCAGAAGCTAGTATTTAATAAGTACCTACTACATATTTCTATAACACATTTCTTGTCTCATAAATGTTTAACTTTATTTTTATTTTTTTTTACTTTTGTTTTATTTGTTGTTATAACGGCCATAGAGAAAACAGGTATACTCTGTGAAATTCTCAAGTGTCTACTTATTACGGATCAAAAGATACAGCCCTGTGGCAGATGGACGGATGGACCGACAGCGGAGCCACGTGAAACTATTTCTAACCGTCCCAATCCGCGCGCTTCTGGCGAAAACGCTTCTCCTTCCCGCTCGGCCAATGAGAACGATTCGAAGCTTCTAGAACATTCTAAAAGCTTCCTTTAAAAAAATTCGACGCGCACCTATTTTGACAAGAAATAGTTCCTCGTTCGCACCCTTGGGTACGAGACCCTAACAAAGGTACTTAGATTTTTGCAAAACAAACAAGCTCTAAATGTATAGCTAGGATCTTTCCTGTTGAAACAAAGGTAATTTTAGAGCAATTAAGCAAGGTTTTTACAAAAAAGACGGTAAATTTGCTCTCAGGGGCGTACCGTAAGCAAAGCACTTTAGGAATATTCGCGTTACTAACAGGTGGGTGAAACTGTGGGGTTGATTTTCTTAACACGGTGTGCATTCAAAAAGTCTTCACAATTTAATAATATAAAGAATGTATCAGAGCTGAAGGATTCTCGGTTACTTTGGTCACAATGCCCGTGGGAACCAGATAATCTAGAAATTTGGTGGTGTTGGGCAAGGTAGACGGGAAAAGTCCTCACGGGCGGACACCTAACCGCTGGTCAGACCAAGTAACTGCCCTCACTGGACTCTCTGTTAAGAGCGCCTTGAGAGAAGCTAAGAACCGAACGAAGTGGAAGAACATTGTGCATAAAGCCACGAAGGCCTTTCAGTGACACGACCCTCAGCAATGAAGTAGGTGACCAAGAAGAGAAGAGATCAGAGCTGAGCCAAAATAACCACTACGTGAAGCCCTGAGACAGCTAGAAGGCATTGCGGCAGACCCCGTAGAAGATGACGGGACGAGCTGGAGAAAACAAATAACCAGTAGTTCAGTTTAGCCCTGGATCGAAAGAGCTGGAAGTCAAGGGGCCTTTGACCAGCATTGGGATGTCGCAGGCTAACAAGTAGTATCACTATCAGTATGTATCAAAAAGGTGTGGTCATATTCCAGGGTGTGGTAAATACCATCAAACTGAACAACGTTCTCCATGGGACCAACATCGAAATCGCAAAAAAATAATCAGCCGTCCCATACATTTGGGTCGAGTATTGAAGTTTTTGATATTTTTTTCGCTTTTACGATTTTGGTTCAATGGAGAAAGTGGTTCAGTTTGATGCACACTGCAGATACAGTTGTACTTTCACTGTATCCTTTACAGTTAGTCACTCTATAAACCTCACTGACTATTGCAACTATGACTACTTATAATTTCAGAATGATCTATGCTACATATCACTAAGGCTTTTATAATTTCTTTCGTCAGCTTCATAACTGACTTTGATATTTTGAATCGCCTTTAGTCGATTAATTATGTGGACGTCACCGACAAACAGATGAGGAAAGCATTGTGAGACACCTAGTCTAGGTTTCGAAATTGATTGCACACTTTCTTGGAACGTGACGTGGCGATTCTTGCTCGTTCCTTATTTTCAGGTCTACCTACAGCACAAGAAGAGTTAGTGAGACGACTTAGACGCGTACCGCAAGGTTTGGATTGAGGTGGCGCTGAAAAAGGATGCCTGGATGGATTTGGAGGAGGCCTTTGCACAGGTAGTGTAAATAAACTACAAAAAAATACTAATGCTGTAACACAATTAAAGGCAATTTTTTTTATTAACAGTAAAATCTGTTTCCATTTAAAAATGACCATAACATTATGGAAAAAAATAACTTTTTAAAATTAACAGCATCAAATACTCTCACGTTACCGCGAAGCGCTCTTTACTGCAGACTAATGACCGAATTCACTGAGTGTCGCTTCCATATTCATGTGGTCTGCATGAATAGCGGTAATTGATAGCGAGAGACCGCTGTGGCACTGTGTGCCTCATCTGATATCATTTTGGGGGTGAACAGAATTGCTGGTAATAGTTATGACCTACGAACATAGATTATTATATCGTCCTACCGAATAATAATTAATAGGTGCTGTACCCTCAGGGTTGTACAAATCCAGGTCACCGACTTGAAAAGCAGTGGTCCTATTTACTTATGTGCAAATGATACGACTGAGTTAAGGGTGGATTGGCAAGTACTAGGCTTGCATAAGTTGTATAGAGACGTGGCTCAAATCACCACAAAAAGAGACGGGATGGCGTGCTTTTGGTCAAGATCTACTTGATTTGAGTCATACCGGCTACCAAGATAACAGAACTTGCATGGAGGTATTGCTGGTACTTGATTGCCTAATGAAAGAACTGCAGGGAGATGGGGGTAGGTAACTTCAGAGGGGGAATGACTTCAACGTTCATATGGTCTGATTACTAGTGGTAATTGATAGCGAGAAACCACTGTCTAATATCATTTTGAGATGAGCTTAAATGTATATAAGTAATAAAAAGGTCATTAAGTTAATCATCAATATTTTGAGGATCCTGGTAACAACAGTGCCATATGGTCTATTTTATCTGCAGAAACTACTTGACTGCATTCCCGTTGGCGACCAGGCTGACAGAAATGACAAAAAGATCTAGCCTTGTTTGAATGCTTGCAATAAAACATTGCTATCACCACAATTGGCGATACGGTGTTCAGTGAACGAAAAATGTTGTTGAAGAGAGCAAATAGCCTTATTTTCACTACAACACCAATATCTTCCAGTATCTTGTGCAATTTTTTTAACCACCAACTCATGTATGGAAAAAATCTGCATTCTTCTCCCATAAAAAAACAAAACGACATCACCAAAGATTCTAATTAACCACCTATTGAATAAGCTCCATTCTAGCCCTAATTAAGAACAAAACAAACAAAAACTACCCACCTTTTGTTACGGCTAGGAAGCCAATGGAAAGCGTCCATTCAAAAAAACGCCTTAGGCCTCGACCCAGCAATTATTACTGTAGCGAAGTCAACAATGAAGAATGGTGAATTAAAAGCTTTAGAATTAGCGAACTCAGAAACTAAATTCAAGCCGAATATAAGTAAATGTTTTCGGAACGGATTGTTAAAGCAGGGTTTGACTTACGCAAATTTTATTAAAATTATGTTTTTTACCTGTTCCATCACTATAATAACTGATGTCACTCAAAAAGCTGCCACGCTTAAATAGAATCGGGCTGGACACAAATCTGCCTCATGTCAGACGATCAGTGGGCCAAACTTACGACCTAGTGGGTCCCTCTTAAGACTATGCCGACCGCACAGTGGCGCCCTCATCGTTTGTTTGGTTATTTCATACAATTTATAATGAAAATGCAGAAAATAAGCACGTTTTGTTGTGCTTCACAAGATTATACGTTAATATTACTAGAAACGGTAGTTTTATATTGTTTAGTTTTATTATAATCTTTAAAACGTATAACAGTGGCCTCTATATTCCGTTTTAAGGATTATAATAAAACTAAACAATGTAAAACTACCGTTTTTAACAATATTAACGTATAATCTTGTGAAGCACAACTTAATGTGCTTATTTTCTGCATTTTCATTCTTAATTGTATGAAATAACAAAACAAACGATGAGGGCGCCACTGTGCGGTCAGCATAGTCTCAAACGACATCGCGGCAGACCCAGATGGATATGGCGGGATGAGCTGGACTCCTGAAAGATTGGTCCTTGGCCACCGTGGACAGAGAGAGGTGGAAAGAGAGTAGGGAGGCCTTTGTCCAGCAGTGGGACATTAACGACTAATAAAAAAACAATTATTTTATGTTTGACATGTTTTCTCTTTACTTCTTAAAATAAAGTATAATAATGAGGTATAGGTAACCATAGTTCGCGTTTTTTTTTTTTGTGGAAGGGAAATCATCAAATGACCCCTCCCGCTCAGGGTGAAGCAGGAGGGAGTGTCAGACTCTTACTGACTAAAACCCACCCGTGTTCCTTCCTTAGCCCTTTATGTTCAGGGGCAGCGGTAACCCTTTCGGACAGTCCCGCTGCCCCGGTAAACCATAGTTTGCGTGCGTTTACAAAAACAGCCGTCGGAATATTAAATCCAGTTACATTTTTCACGCAGTACCTTAAAAAAAAATCTTAACAACACAAAACAGCCCATAAAAAACAGCTCGAAAACATAAAATTACATTCTCATTCAACTCAATAAAACACATTACAAAAGCAATATTTACTCTAAATACGAAATAACGCAACGAACTGACCACCCTATAACTCGTTGCGACAATGTTATCATTGCCAAAACGCATCCCGGCCAGTTAGCAAAAGAACCGCAACACAAATACTGCTGTGCGCATCGAATGCTACAAAACACCAATAAATAAACAACGAATAGGTATTCTGCACTGTTATTTTAGGCTCACCCCTATTATATATGGGACTTAAACATATGGACTAAATTGACAACCTTTTATTGCTACAGTACGAGGCTTATGTCTAATTTGTATCTGTATGTATTTTATGTAATTTATCTTTTGTAATGTGCGTTTTATTTGTGCAGAATATATTTTTTTCTTTATTTTCTTTTCTATTTCTATATTTTAAAGAAAATACGATGTATTAGTGAGTCTTAAAATAAACCACTCTGAGTTTGAAATCCTCATAAAATCAAAATTGAAACTCGCTTATTCAAATTAGACTGATTCTATCAGCATTTTTTAAACGTCAAAATTACTTATTACAGCCGATCGATTCTGTAAAAATCTCACCGTGATAACCAAGGTGAAGTGAGCGTGAAGTGAGCTATCAATAGGGGCAATCTCTAACATCAGGTGGAATGACAGCTCACTTCACCTTACTTTTCACGGTGAGATTTTTACAGAATAGCACAGCTGTTCCTCAAAACACAGCCCTTCACCACTTCCTGGTGCTTTGGATGGGAAGTAGACGTGGCGCAACAAACCTCCCAGTAGCGCAGCTGTCTGATAAGTTAGATAATCACATCTAGACTCGGAAGCCATAAGCACTTAAGTCAAAATTTTTTGCATGTAAAAAGATTTGACTTAAGTGCTTATGGCTTCCAAGTCTAGCATTGATCATAGATATCCTAGGCTTTGAGACAAGTGGAAGAGTCTTAACTTGTAAAATGGTTAGCTCTGGAGTTTAATCAATAATATCTTAAGTAAACTGAGGTAGAGAGGTTAAGCCAATGTATACGTTTTTATAATAAACTTCCTAGCCACATTCAAGATCTAAGCCTTAATAAATTCAAATCTTCTATAAAGCGGAAACTATGCCAGAAAGCCTTTTATTCTGTTAAAGACTATATTGAGGATAAACATGCTTGGGATTGAGCTGCTCCACTAAATTTACACAGTGAATCTTGTTTGGTTTTTTTTTTTGCTTATTATTTATTTTATTTTCTCTCTTTATAGACGTGAATATTTACTTTGTAAAGTATAATATTATTTTAATTGTCGTGAAAGTGAGGACTATGTGGGTCTTTTCTATCTTTTTTTTTATGTTTTCCTTCTTAGTTAGTTTTATTCATGATCTGGCAGTTTGAGTAATTTACGCGGCTTACCTAAATGTCCATTCTTTGGTATTGTTTGTCGAATCGTTGAGCTCCTCAAGTTCTGAGTTGAGCTGCACATTTTTTTGACAAATGGGAGCACTGACTGGACAGGTCCGCTCAATCTGTGTGGTTCTTTCCTCAAAAGACCATTTTAGACACCAATCTACATGGTCCTCAAAATGATCTGACCAAGACTATTTCTGGATTTTTATATACACATTGACATTGATAAATTTTACATATACAGTGACATGAATATTTACTTTGTAAAGTATTATATTATTTTTAATGACTGTGAATGTGAAGACTATGTGGGTTAATTTTAGTTTGCCTTTGTTTTTTTTTCTCAGATAGTTTTAGTCATGGTCTGGCAGTTTGAGTAATTTACGCGACCTACCCAAATGTCCTTTCTTTGGTATTGTTCGTCGAATCGTTGAGCTCCCTAAGTTTGAGTTGAGCTGCATGATTACTGACAAATGCGTGCACTGACTGGACGGGTCCACTCAATCTGTGTGGTTCTTTCCTCAAAAGACCATTTCAGACACCAATCTACATGGTCTCCACATGATCTGACCAAGATTATGTCTGGACTTTAAAAAAGACTGTGACCTCTGAGTTTGTTTCGGCCTTTCTTCTCAGAGTAGTCAGATAGGAAACGCCGACCTCATCTCGTTTTAAAAAAATATGATTGACGTGTAAAAGTGTTTGTACAAACCTACTTACAGAAATAAAATCATTTATCATTTAAGTATAGTATAGGTTAAAGAGTGTCCGTAGAGTTTCTTGCCAATTCTTTTTCATAGAAACCTACTTCTCTTTGGAATGGGCAATTAGCTTTATCTTTCTGACTAACCGACACCTAGACAATTCAAAAGTGTTTGTAGTAATTGGTTTAATTGAAATAAATGCTTTGATTTTGAAGCTTTTAGAGGTAACTATCATAGACTTGTAGCCTATTAAAGACGAAATGGACAAAAGTATTTATCTTTTGAACTAAAGTAGAAAATGAAAGCCTAGAAAGTTCGCCGCGTCAGCTAATTAGTTTTCTTTCTCACTTGTTCAAAGAAAACCGCAACTTCTACAGTTAAAATAACCTTTATGAATTTCAGTACCGAGGTTACTTTTTCACAAATGAATGAAAAAAAAAAAACGAGTGTGCTTATGACCACACGACTGAAGTGAAACTTCTTTCGCTCCATCTGTATGTATATTTCATTTACTAGCTATAAGAGAAAGAGAGAAAGAAAATGTGCGCGCGCACTGCTCTCTCTTGCTCCTACACTGTGATACAGACAATAAGCCTGCAGTGTGCTTAGATATACGGAACGTATTTGGCTATGAGAGGAAGAGAGAAAGAAAATGTGCGCGCGCACTGCTGTCTCTTGCTTATATCCCCCACTTAACTTCCGTTCGCCTTGCCCGATCACACTTTTCGTAACGCTTACGTCACGCGTTCGCCAGCTTACTCCCCAAGTCAAGCGTGCGTAAAGAAGTTTCACTTCAAAAAGTTGAAGCCCTCAAAGTAGCTTTATTTATCGGTACCTGTCGGTCTATTCTGTAAAAATCTCACCGTGAAAATTTGACTGAAGTGAATTGACGCTCGGGTTTGGCACTATTGACAGCTCACTTCAAATTCACTTCACCTTTGTTTTCACGGTGAGATTTTTACAGAAAAGCACTACAGCGGTGCTGGAAAAATAACACCGTGATAACTGAGGTGAAGTGAGTTTAAAGTGAGCTGTCATTCCACCTGAAGCTAGGGACTAACACTCACGTTAAGCTCACTTAATCTAAGTTTTCACGGTGAGATTTTTACAGAACAGCATTACAGGTTCGCAGAATTATTATTATTTATCTGTGCATCAAAACGAATCTAATGACGCCTCATGTGTTAAATTCCGCCAAGCCAATTAAGTAAAAAAAACATTACCCTCCTTCGGAGACAATCGGGCCACCAGCACAACAGCCGATCTATTCTGTAAAAATCTCACTTCTATTCTTCTCTATTGCAACAATTCTGCCAATTTCAGAAGTGTTAAAAGATAACGTGCAAAGGAGGCCAAGAACTAAAAACCTAAATCACAGAATAATTAATCCTAAATCTAACACCAGTTGATTAATAAATAATTGAATTTAATGTGAAACTTGTTGACGAGAATTATAACACTGAAATAAACAGATGAAAAATATTGTTAGTTATATAATAAAATATGTACAGACGCCAGCACATCAAGCTACTACAATCTGTCAATTTCTTTAACAGATTTTTAACTTTATCGCTAAGGCATAAGGTCCAAAGTTGATTGGGAAAAATTTACAGTTTCGAGTAGCTTGATGTGCTGGCGTCTGTACATAAAGGATCATAAACCATACAAAGACTATCATAATTTTAATATCATTGACGCCGATAAAAACAGTGAGTTGTAATTTCACCTGATGCTAGAGATTGACACTATTGACATCTCACTTCAAGCCCACTTCAACTAACTTTTCACGGAGAGATTTCTACGGAATAGATCGACCGGTAGCTAGATAGCAATCACTCAAACACTAACGACATCATACTGTGGCTACCGAATCGCTGCCAACCTTGTTAATTATGCCAATATCGGGCTTAGATAATTTGTTGGACCAATCTGTGGTATCGACCCAATACGGGACAGGACGTGTAGGGTAATTTGTGTTTAATAATAATTTTGACTTGTAATATTTGTTCGAAACTTGGAAAATGGAAATTCAGGAAAATATACTGGCCTAATAGATAATACTATGTAAATGTACAACTTTCTGATTGCTATCTATAATTTGATAAAATTCAAAGTCCTGACTGACTGATATATCAACGCACAGCCTAAACCACTGGTCCTAGAGACATGAAATTTAGAGGGTGTGTTCTTTGTGAAGAGTAAGTATCCTCTAAGAAAAGTGTTTTTCCAAATTTCACCCCTAAGAGGCTGAATGGGGGGAGGATTAAATTTCACGCAGACGAAGTTGCGGGCAGAGTCTAGTTCTTAAATATTTCGTGACAATAATGAAAGAAGAAGGCCTGTAACCAGGGCTTGAAATGCCGGTATTTTTGGGAACTGGTACCGACCTCGGCGCGATCGGCAACTGGCCTTGGCGTGATACCGGTACCAGAGTAGTACCACTATTATTGGTGTTTTATAATCAGTATATGTACTGAACCGGTACCCAATCCGGTACAAAACAAATATTCTGTAAGTTAGAGAGGATCAGAGGACCGAAAACGAATATAGTAAGTAAAATAGATAGTTAACAATCAAAAATCATTTAACCAAACTAGGCTGAGAGTCTACACTTTTTGAATGTCAAAATTACATTAGACTGCCCCCTCAAAACGTCCGCCCTTAACCACTTCCTAGTGCTTTAGCTGAGAAAAAGAAGTGGCGCAACAAACTCCCCAGCAGCACAGCTGAATGTTCAGTTAGAAGAACTTGATTATATAGAAATAAATAAATAAAGTCCTCTAGACCATATTTCGGCCACGGCGTCCAATCTCGCACAAGTATGCGCGCAGACACAGGTGCACTCCCTCTTCCCTCACTCTCATAGTCCGATGGGATGGCAATCCGACACGACCGGAGAGAGTTTAGGCGCAGAACCAACGGCAATTGATTATTATAGAATAGTATGCAAAGCACATAACAAAATAAAACCTATGTAAGGTGTACTTTCAGACTGGTATTCTTACTTGCCGCTAATAATGAAATAAGAAGAAAGAAGGCCTGTAACTGACGTATAGAAAGACAAAGCCTCTTCTTTTGCAGAGAAGGAACGAACATTTTCCAGCACGCTTGATCAATACACATTGGCATTATTACTTATTCTAGTTTTACGACGATTTTATTACAGTAAGTGATTCATTGAACTAGAACCTTAAACCTCAAACTGCGCAAATATATTAATATATATATTAATATTATATACCTTGTTGGTAGCTATATGTTTGAGCCGTTTGCTGCTAGCCTTTGAGCACTTTTCCGATGCGGACAAATTTTTGATGCCTAATGAGCTCTCCCATTTTTAAATACTTGTAGATAATATACTTATAATTATATTATAGTGTCAGCTTGTTTATTGTAATTAAGATTTGTCAAAATTAGTTTTTATTAGAATCTAGTTTCAACTAGGACTTATAAAGGAGAATGTCGTCAAAAATAGGGCGCCCTTGTACCAAACGAAAAGGCCGCTGTCCGCTGTCACAACCAAACCTGGTGTATTTGGAGGAGAATTTAATGCCCTTCCTATATTGCTAACTACTTTTTACATAAATTCTCGCAAATCGTATTTATTTGCCATTTACCTGCTTAATATTTTGAGGTTACATTCGAGAAATCATGCCATCTGATCTCTTCACCACCCTTGGTTGACTGGTAGAGAATGCCTAAGGCATTAAGTCCGCCTTTGTACCTTTTTGTGCGGAAAGTTTAAATAAATAAATAATAAATAAAATGACGAATGAACGAGGCCGATAAATGATGCTGGCATCGCTAAGAATTATCACACAAAGACTACGTTATGAAAAGCACGTTAACCTGACTTGTATATTAATATTATGTTTAAATAGTTCAGTTGAAACTATTAAAAGTAACGTCATCCGTGACGGCGCCACAGAACAAATGCAATACCTACGTCACAATAAAAACGATTTGTTTTTTTAATCGATCCTCTTTTCTTTAAATGCATAAAATGTATTCCAAAATAATAATTAAAATAATACAACGCAACGTGTTACCTAAAGATTTTTTGACACACATAAAAATATAGGTACCTAATATCATAGAGAATGACTGAATAGTAAATTGGTGTCGGCAGGTTTGTAAGTAGGTTTACAAAATATTTTCTTAGCAACATTCGGAAATGAAGTGCAATGGCTGTGACATAAGAGAAAATACGTACAAAAGTAAATAAAAATACTTTTATTTTTGATGTCCGAAACCCAGGAATTATTTATTTATTTAATACTTCAAGCACATAAATGTACAGAGGATGAGGATGAGATGTATGTATCTTTTTCATAACAAAAACGTAAATCTAATTTAAAAAATAGGAGTAATTTTATGAATTTAATTTGGTTGTGACCCGCTCCCTCGCAAGTTGGTACGGTCCCAGGGCATTCTCCTTTTAAAATGTCAATGGCAGGTACGAAATAGAAATACATAATTTGTTTTTTCGTATAAAGTTCGCGTAAAATAAACTAAGCCCTTACAAAACGTTTTAAATTCAAATTGAGAAACTTCGGAAGCTTTCTATTCCGAAAATTATTTGTGAGCGGATTCCAAGACTTAACTCCGAACTCATAACACTGATGAATGCGAAAATTTTCTATAATATTAAATTCTAATGAATTTCTCGAGACTGTGGTGAGTTGAAAGTTTTATACGAGCCTCCACTCTTGACCTGTTCATGAATCGAGAATTTAAAGTGAGAAAAGACAAAATCTTTCTTAAGGAGATTCCTCCAACCATAACCAGCCTATAATGTTCCCACTGCTGGGAAACAGGCCTCTTTGAGAGGGAGTGGGCCATAATCCACCATGTGAGCGCTGTGCGGTTTAGTAGGTATCACATGTCTTTGAATGTTTGGTTCTTTTTGAGAGCAGTGGACCAGTGGTAATGAAATAATTTACACAATGTAAAGCACCTATCGGGGTTCGAACCTACGACCTACAACTCATAAGTCGAGGCCGACACCACTGGGCCACCACTGCTCGGAGTCACCTTAAGCAATGCTAAAGAGGAGTTTGACAAGGTCTCAACATCAAATTGTCAATTCAGAAGCCGGGTGCTAGAACATTAATAAAAATGCAAAAAGACTCTCCGGCGGGGAATCGAACCCCGGTCTCCCGCGTGACAGGCGGGGATACTTACCACTATACTACCGAAGACTTGCTACTTCTGTTTGAATTTTCCGTACCTATCCAAAATAGTTAGTCGATTTTGTACCTACCTTATCCCCCTTACTAGGGCAGCGGGATTGTCCGAAAGGGTTACCGCTACCCCGGAACACAAAGGGCTAAGGAAGGAACACGGGTGGGTTTTAGTCAGTAAGAGTCACTCCCTTCTGTTCCACCCAGAGCGGGAGGGGTCATTTGATGATTTCCAATCCCCCAAAAAAAAAATCACCCTTATTAATAAACGTATTATATGATGAATAGTTACACACCGATTTCTCTCTTTCAGTCGTCAGTAATTTGAATTTCGAAAGAAGAAGACAAAGCGTTGTGTAAAGTAACTATACAGACGTTATACAATGTTTATTAGTAAGGGAGTGTATAAATAAAAAATCTTTATATTCCAATATCTTTACACAAATGAATGCAATTATTTGAGCAGCTGGCTTGAACGACATAGAAGTATTTACCTACTTAATAATAATAGATGGACCTACATAAAGTATATTTATTTATTTACTACCTAACTTAGCGGTGAAAGAAAATATCGTGAGGAAACCAGCATGTCCTAGAACCAAAAAATTTTAAAGACGTGTCATCTACCAACCCGCACTGGGCCCGCGTGGTGGATTACGGCCCACTCCCTCTCATAGAGAGGAGGCCTGTGTCCCAGCAGTGGGCACATTATAGGCTGATTATGTTATTATTACTACTTAATTAGCTTCTCGACACCTGCAAGGAAAAACATCGTAACTAATTAGCGCGTCAAACATAAAAAAAATCTCTCAGGTTTCGGTTAAGTCGTAATGCCAACCAACCTTGAAAATTTGAGGCAACGAGGGAATGGCCATACTTTTTTTATGATTATATTACAACAATATTATAATATAATCATAAAAAAGTAAGTTTGACGCGCTCTCCTGAAAAACTAAAAATGAGTTACGATGGTTTTCCTTGCAGGTGTCGTTCTGCAAAATTCGGGCCCCCGACCCACCCTGTCGCATCGCATCGCCTGCCCGCGCTATTACTTCGTTTTCGCTTAGCGTTCTTTTAGTTTTTTTCTTTTTGCTCGGTTCCTATGGACCGTAGCGTGATGTTAAATAGCCTTGCAATAAATTACTTTCAGTGGTTATAAAGATCGAAATAGTTCATAAAAGTATTTTTCTATCGAAGGATATGTACTATCTCAATTCTGACGACACGGTTGGCGCAGTGGCGGAGGAATCGACTGCTGCGCTGCGTGTCGCGGTTTCGATTCCCGCACGGAACAAATATTTGTACTGCCTACAAGTAGTTGTTCCGGGTCTGGCTGTTTGTGTATGTGAGTTTAAATGTTTGTAAACGCATCCACGATACAGGAGTAATTCCTAGTGCGGGGCAAAGTTAAAAAAAAAAAATTGTTCAATATTTTTTTTTTTACTCCGGTTCGTTACTATCAGCGCCACAATGGCGAAAATCAAATGTCTTCATTAAGGGCCTATACTACCTCAAACGGTTTAGCATGATCCTCCGTTATGTCGAAAATACTGCAGCATTCATTTTTAAATAAATATATGGTAAAGTTGAGGATTAATGTTAGGTCTTATGTTAGACGAAAACACGATTCCATAAAATTTTCTCGTTGCTAACCGCTGGTATTCAAAAAAATACTTCAAATTTGATCATGAAACTTTGTATACTAACCGAACTAATTATAAAGCAGGTCTTATGTTTTTTATTTTTATTTAATTACCGTTCACCGTAAAAAGCAATTACCTAAACTATTGGCGCTGCCTGCCGCCTAGCACCGCACTCTGTCTCGCTCTCACTCAGTCCGCGAGCGAAATAAAGAGTGAATTCTAGCTGAGGTAGTATAGGCTCTTAAGTCATCGAATTCGATAGTATGAAGTCCAGCGTACTTGTCAGTCCTGTATAGGTCAGTGCGTCACATTCTTAACAGTATTGCGGCCTTACGTGACGTTTGTTAAGGATAGATGTATAATGGAGGATGACTGAACCTTACACCCTGTTCCTTAAACCACTATAATACTATAAGTATGACTATACTATAAGTAGTATATTTAATTTATGTTCATATTATTACTTTAGCTGTATAAATATGTAAAAATTGATAGGTACACAGATTTCTCTTAAAACCCTCTACTCTCTTCCAAAACCAATCCACTTAGGACAAGTCCATATGAAAGAGTAGAAAAAAGATAAATATAGTAAAAGATACATCAAAAGTCAATAGATTAAAAGGGGAACCAGAACACGGGCTAATTAATGTGAAACATTTGGATTAATTACTATGGAAACTCACTATAAGTATAAACTCGGAAATATCTCAGACTAGCTACCAACGACTTCTCGATCAACAAACGTATAAGAGCTGGTTCACATTAGGTCGGACCGACAGTTTTACCGGGCCGACAAAAGTGTCGGATCCATGTTGGCATATGTATTTCAATAGCGCCGTCCACATATGGGCGACCCGACAAAACTAACGGAGCCGACACTTTTACCGGGCATACCTCTCCCCATGACTTCCAGCTCTTTCGATCCAGAGCTAAAGTGAACCACTGGTCGTTTGTTTTGTCCAGCTCGTCCCGCCATCTTCTATGGGGTCTGCCGCGACGCCTTTTATCTGTATCAGGGCTCCATCACGTGGTGGTTATTTTGGCCCACAGCATAATGAGCATACGGCAGACGTGGCCAGCCCAGTCCCAATTCAGCTTAGCGGCTTTTTGAGCAACGTCAGTAATCTATGTTTTAAGACTGCCGTGTTCGTAAAAGGTCGCTCACTGGTCATTGAGGTGAACATTGATTGATTGGTGTTGAGGTGGACATTGGTCGCTGACTGGCTACACCTCCGTCGAATAGTTATTTTTCCCAGCGACAAGAGATTACTCGCTCAGCGACGCTCGCTTGAGGGACAGACCATCCGCTTTGAGACATACTCATAGCATAATCAGCCTATACCGTTCCCACTGCTAGGACACAGGACTCCTCTTGGCAAGTGGGAGAGGGCCGTAATCCACCACGTGGGCCCAGTGCGGGTTGGTAGATGTCACATGTCTTTCTATTTTTTGGTTCTAGGATACACCGGTTTCCCCACGATGTTTTCCTTCACCGTTTTGAGAGCAGTGGTGATGAAATTTTATACAAAGTAAAGCGCCTGTCTGGGTTTGAGTCTACGACCTACGATTCGTAAGTCGGGTCGTTACCACTGGACCACTACTGCTGAAACATTCACATATCAGTGAGTAATCGATTGTCGCCATCGCGCACACGGTGCTCATTGCTCGTCAACTCTTATTTAGATGCTAGCTCTACTTGCTTCTCGTTAATCGACCAGTTCATTTGACTTCTGTCCTATCTTTATTCAATTGAAACTCGTCACAGTAAGTCTTCTCATTCTTCTATCAGCCCCCATCTCAGCATTCACCTTTTTTCTAACCATATAATCTTTGAAACTGTCCATACATCGCCTTTATGGCTTTGTACCCAGAAGCTTATGCCGACTGTCCATCACCGAAGAATAAGTGTGGCTATTACAGCAAATAACAATAAAAATAAATCTGCAAGTCCATGAGGAAAACATACAGGAAAACTCAAAATAATATTTTTTCTACGATTTATTTCACAGCTATGTGATGGTAATCCCTTCAGCTACGGTTTCTTAGGAAGGCGGTTCCGTCATATTATAATGGCTGTCATAAAAATCTGTAATTTTCACCAGTATTTGATATTAAGGTGGAACTAGTCGCGAGCTCGAACTCCCTGGTGTTTATGACCAAAAAGCACGCTATCTCACCTGGCTTCGTGTCCGATAGAACTAGTAGAGTAAACGCTAGTGGGTAGTTCTTCGAAATTTGATTCTTCGACTGATCTATATGGCTAAAATTTAATTTCACTTTCAGCTCTGTAACACATGTTCATATGAAAATAGGTATACCAAATAAAATATATATGAATGAGGGACTCGTTTTTTTATAGTAGTTTTCAAGGTCAACGTTAAAATATTTTGTGCCCAGACCAGAATGCCACCTGAACCAAACACAGATGAATCAGATATTTACCTTCGTAACACCAGGATCTAAGCCAACCAGCCACACGTCCGACTTCTAGCTCGTCCGTTACACGACTTGCTTCCCCCGTGCGGGAAGCCAGACTCTCATTATAATCACCCGACCAAGTATGGTCAAGCGCAGCTTACGCCACATTAATCAGTATTATACGCCGGACACTTCTTATTTAATTATTTATAAACACACTAACGCAGTTATTACTAATACACATTTACAATTTTTTGTAAGAGGAAAATTCATTTCCTTTCGATATAAATATAATTTATATTGATGTAACAAAGGGAAAATGCGACATCGACCATTTTGTCACGGTGTCAACGGACGCGCTATATGAATCAGAAGAACAAACTTCAAATATTTTTATTTTGTATCTAGACAGCAATTATTTAAAAAATATAATTTGTCCCAGTAAGAGATAAAGCTAAATTGTACAAAAAAAAAATTACATGCCGATAAGTTAGTTGGTTACAGAAATATACCCATAGAAATCGAAAATTTTGTCCCTGAAGAACTACCCGTCTACATGCACAACGTCTAGTTCTCACGCACAGAAACATCATTCCGAACTGGAAGGCGGAAGAAGGACTTTGAAAAATCGAGTTTTATGAAAAAACCACTGCATAAATCAATTACAAATAAAGTTTATTGAACTCTTCGAATAACTGCGCTTTTTCGGTACCGACTTTGCGTTGAAGATTTTACAATTATTTTATTACTTAATTACACCCAAAGTTACGTTAAAAACAGCCAGAAAAACGAATCTTTGTTGGCATAACTTTTTAATGGCTTTTTTTACTATTCTTTTTCCGTGCAGACAAAATTATTAATAAGACAAAACGATATCATGTTTAACTTTGGATGCACAGTGTCAAACAGTGGAGTAATACTCTCCCTAAATTTGTATGCAAAAAATATCGACTAGTGGCACCTTAAGACCAAAAAACGTTTGGACAACCATTATTGTGTGACCATTGTCCGCTTTCCGAAAAAGCTTTAGGGCGTGAATCCGACTCGCAGATGCTCGACTTCTTTTATAGCTATTCATACCCAAACCTTTTGAGGGGCTTGTGGCTAAGTTATAACAGACGCACGGGTCGATCGATCAGGTTAAGCTATGCTTGCCGCTGTTGGGTTTATCTTTACATACCAAGATCCCTCCGTGCCTCGGAAAACACGTTAAGCCGTTGGTCCCGGCTGTCATTCGTGAATTTTTGACAGTCGTTATGGGTCGTCAGAAGCCCGAAAGTCTGACAACCAGTCTTACTAAGACGTATCGTATAACCCTGTAACTGTGTTGTGAAGGTCAGATAGGCAGTCGCTCCATGTAAAATACTGGTATTCAGCTGCATCTGATTAGACTGGAAGCCGAACCAAACACAGTTGGGAAAAGGCTAGGTAGATGATGATGACTCAAACCATTTACACATATTCCTCATTCATCCATGAGCCGACGTTCGCATGGACGTAAAAATTCGCGGCGGGATTTAATCGCGCACTGAATTTTCAAGACCGCATTCCAGCGCGTCAAAAAACCACACTGTTTGATTCTCAACTCTCGGTGAAAAGCAATGCGTTGAAAATTCAGTGCGCGGAAAAATCCCGCCGCGAGTATTTTACGTCCGTGCGAACGTCGGTTAAACAAAAGCACTCAGAATTCCAGGGATTCGAAATCGATATAAAAACTCTTTTCACATCTTTATCACTTCACCTACACTCAAATAGTAGTGACCATGATACCCTCATTCAATTTATTAAGGCAAAAGGATCCAAGGGTGCTTACTTTGCGATCCGTACGGCTTAACCTGACGGCGCGCGGCGCGGGCGTTTTAAGAAAATGAACTTAACATAAAGGTACAGGACTCTAGGCATTCTACTTAATTACTAACACTCTTAGAAGATTGCTTTTGCTAAGATTTTTTTTGTATTGGATTGGTTTGCGTTTAACTTCTGTCTCATTTTAATTATTTCACTAGCTTTTTCCAGTGGCTTCGCCCGCGTGCATGTCGGAAATTATCCCAGGGGAACGTACTACCGGGATCCTATGTAATACAGGTCATGGTACCATCAACGACCTTCAAACTCAGACTGATGTGTTTACATGTTGTGTGAGTGAATTAGCGAGAGTATTACTATACAGGGTGTCCCTGGAAGTATGGATCAAATCAAATAGGGGCGTGGGCAAAGTCATTTACAAACTTTTTGACCCTGAGAATGTTGGTGAATTTTTTTACGGTTTAAAAGTTATGACCGACTTTTGTTATTTTCAATCACTTTGCATAGTGCTCAAAGAACAAAATCATTTTTAAAAAACTACCAGAAACTGTCAATTTAAGGTTTTTACACAGCCCTGATAGTTTTTTTTAATGATTTTTTTTCTTTGAGCACTATGCGAAACGATTGAAAAAAATTGGTCACAACTTTTGAACCGTATAATAATTCTCAATCATCAATCATTCTCAGGATCAAAAAGTTTGGAAATGACCTTGCACATGCCCCTATTCGATTTGATCCATACTTCCAGGAACAGCCTGTATATTATGCTACAAGCAAAATAATACTTATTTTTTTTTCATAAAATAAGTAAAGTATGTTTGCGTTTTTGTTGTACTATGTTATGTTTGTACTAGGTGACGTAATTAATTATGGTTTTTGTGATTTTAGTGGTGTAATAATTTAATAATGTTGTTAGTTTTAATTTTTCTAATTTGGTTATTGTAAGTATAATAGTTTAATTTCTTAAAAGTTGCATTAGGGTAAACCATGTAATGGTAGTTATAATAATAATAAATAAATAAATACCTCCCCAGACGAACTCTTTCACTAAGAGCTCTTCTAAGTGCTACCAACACTAGTCACCTAGTCTACATTCCTGGACAAGCTCTTAATCAATAAGTTTTATACCTACTTCTAACAAACCATGCTTCCCGGCTGTCATACGTGGATCTTGGACAGTCGTAAGGGGTAGTCAGAAGCCCCAAATTCTGATAACCAGTTTTATCAAGGGATATCGTATTACCCAGTAAGCAGTCGCTCGATGTAAGATGCCGACCCCAACGTAACTGAGAAAAGGCTAGGCACATGATGACCTACTTCTAGCAAGATTAAATGGTTAATTGACCCAATCAGCCAGCAAATTGAGTTTGACTTCGCGACTCCTTATTCCCGAAGGGCTTAACTTGACCTGCCCTTACCCGACTCACCTTTAGCCTTTAACCCTTACCCCCTTACTAATAAACATTGTATAACGTCTGTATAGTTACACAACGATTTATCTTCTTCTTTCGAAAGTCAAATTACTGACGACTGAAAGAGAGAAATCGGTGTGTAAATATTCATATGATATAATACGTTTATTACGAGTAGTAAGGGGGTTAACCGATAACGTATACAAAATGATAATATAACTCTGATTTTAAAATCAGCATTCTAAAAATCTTGTCTCTTCTCTTCTAACTAGCTTTTTCACAGCTATGTTGGGGTCGGTTTCCAGTCTCACCAGATACAGCTGATTAAAAGTATTTTGTCGACGTCATATCAACTCAGCCTATCGCAGTCCACTGCTGGACATAGGCCTCTCCCAGGCTGCGCCACAACACCCTGTCCTCCGCCTTCCTCATCCAGTCCGTTCCAGCCACTTTCTTAAGGTCGTCCGTCCATCTAGCTGGGGGGGCGTCCCACACTACGCTTGCCGATACGCGGTCTCCACTCAAGGACTCGTCTGCTCCACCAGCCATCGGTCCTTCTACAAACATGGCCAGCCCACTGCCACTTCAGTTTGCTTACGCTGCAAGCTATGTCAATAACTCCGGTGCTTTTCCGGACAATTTCATTCCTGACAACGTCATAAATAATCAGCATATAATGTTCCCAATAAGTACTGATACCCAGACCTGCTCTCTGTGAGGGGGAGTGAGGCGTGGGCCGTAATTCACACATGTCTTTGAATTATTGCTTATAGAATAAACCTGCGTTCGCACAGTGTTTTCCTTCACAGCTATTCCTCGCGTGGTTTTCCTTCGTCACAGTATCTAGCTTAAAAATGAATTAAATCGATTCCATAACTAATTCTAAACAAACTCCTTTCAGTTCTGAACAACGTCGCAGAAACATTTTCATATAGAACCACACAAATGCTGAGAAATTGTTTAAATCCGCTTTACTTTATATTTACATACAACCCAGTACCGTGCAACGCAAACACGCTGCCGGTAGAACAAACACGCTGACTGCTGCGTCGCTCCACGATGCAAATATCTAGTTTGTTTAATTACATGACAATTTAATGTACAAATTTCGTGCTCGTATAGTATATATTTGCTATAGTATTTGCTGGGTGGTTATAAATACAAATGTCACCTGCAAATACAGCTGGACAAAGACAAAGAACTAACCGTAGACTATACAATAAAATCTTGCAATTAATTTAACTTTCAGTAGTAATGTGACTGAAGCACAGTCTTTTATGCTGGGCTTAGAGAAATAAACTGACTCGTTCTAGAAAATACTTATTTAATTATCCAGTTTGGATAACAAACTATGAATTAATATATTGATCGCACGGTACGTCCGCTGTTGACCGATCTGTAGACGAGTAGATAGACGAGTAGTGGGGCGCGGCCGAGGCTTGATCAGCTGTTTGACCCCTCCGCCCGCGCGTTCCCCGCCGCTGCTGGTGCACGCGTATGATGCGTGAACATCCTCCGGCGCGTTGAAAGCCTTAGCTTTCAAGACGTTGATGAGGAAGGGAGCCTGGAAGCGGCCCTCTGTACTTCGTTGTCATCCTTGGATTCTGAAGTTGGTAAAAGGCATAGTTTATTGACAGCCCTTCGTATAATGCCCCTTGAAGTAGTGACGTCAGCTACCCTGCTGACGCCGTCGGCTCCTGGATAGAGGCGACACACGCGCCCTAGCCGCCATTGTAATGGCGGTAAGTTGTCTTTCTTCAGTACAACCACGTCCCCGCTGGTGAGTCCTTGTTGTCCGGTGCGCCATTTGGTGCGCTGCTGCAGCTCAGAGATGTACTCCCGGCGCCATCTCTCCCAGAAGTGCTGCCTTATCTTCTCTAGGAGCTCGTGTCTATTAGGTCTGGTAGCGGTGATGGGCTTCGTTGGAATAGACATAAGTGGTCTCCCAATTAGGAAGTGGCCTGGGGTCAGAGGAGAAGGATCAGTACAATTGGACGAGAGAGGAGTCAGCGGGCGTGAATTCAGGATAGCTTCAATCTGTGTGAACAGCGTTGCTAGCTCCTCAAACGTCAAAGCAGCCTTTCCAGCTACACGTTTTAAATGGAATTTAGCTGATTTGATTCCAGCCTCAAATATTCCGCCGAAGTGGGGAGAATAAGCGGGGCTAAATACGAATTTGATTCCTTCAGAAGTGGAATAATCACTGACAGACTGACGGCTAGATCTAAGCAGCTTGCCTAATTCATTGTTGGCTCCTACGAAATTCCTGCCGTTGTCGCAAAAGATCTCATGACATTTTCCTCTGCGTGACACAAATCGTCTTAGGCATAAAATAAAAGCTTGCGTAGTCAGTTCACTCACCAGTTCCAAGTGAACTGCCTTTGTACTAAGGCACACAAATAAACATAGGTAACATTTACTAATTCGGTTACCACGACCTTTACGGTTACTTATCATAAAGGGTCCAGCAAAGTCAACTCCACACGAGTAGAATGGGAAACAAGCATTAGTACGCGCTTCAGGTAAATGACCCATTATCGGTTGCACCGTATTCGCTCGCAGACGAACGCAAATAATACACTGTCTAACCACTTGCCGCGCTAAGCATCTCCCTCCAATAGGCCAGTACTTATCACGCACTGATGCTAACAGTAGCTGTTGACCTGCGTGGAACAAACGTGTATGTTCATTAATCATTATTAATTTAGTTAAATGATGTTTTGAATTTAATATTATAGGGTGCTTCTTATCAAAATTATAATTCGAGTTCTCTAAACGACCACCCACACGAACAATGTCATTTGAATCTATAAATGGAGTTAACTGTAACAATTTATTTTTCTGTGGTAATGTTTTCCCTTGCTTAAGTAACCCAATTTCGAACGAAAATGATTGTAATTGACCAAATTTAATTAATAGCATAACTGAATTATTTATTTCACCTGAGTTTATAGGGCCTGAGTACCTTTGTTTATTTTTATTACAGTTATTAGCAAAACGTAGAACATACGCAAATATTCTACTTATTTTATTGAAACTGGAGTACTTGTTGAAATCTATAAATAAACTATTGTCAGCAGAATTGTTTGCTGCACTTAATAACGAATGTACCTTTGACTCTGGTAATTTTTGAGCTACGAACGAATTCTGTGGCCATTCTAAACGTTCCTTCTTTAGGAAAGAAGGACCTTCCCACCACAAAGAAGAAGATGGTAGGTCCTGGGGTTCAACTCCCCTTGAAGCCAAGTCAGCTGGGTTCATATTCGTAGGTACATGTCTGTGTTCAAAACCATTTGTTAACTCATTAATTTCATTAACCCTGTTGCAGACAAACATGTTAAGATTTCTCACATCTGTTTTTAACCATCCTAAAACTACAGTTGAATCAGTCCAAATCGTTTTGCCACTTATATTAAATCGCAATGACTGTATAATTTTATTACATAATCTAGCTCCCAGTAAATTACCAAGTAATTCCAATTTTGGTATAGTAATAGGCTTTAAAGGTGCAACCCTTGCCTTTGCGCACAAAAGTCTTACCGTAACCTCATTTTTGTCATTTATGGAACGTAAGTATACACATGACGCATACGCTTTCTGTGACGCATCGACAAAACAATGCAGTTCTATGGATATCGGGAAATTACAAAGAACATTTCTGCTAATTTTAATATTAGAAAGGAAGTGCAAATTAGACATGAATTTGAACCATGTATTTAATAGGTTTTGTGGTATAGGCTCCTCCCAACTTAACTTAATGACCCATAGCTGCTGTAAAAAGAGTTTTATATTAATAATGCATGCACAAATTAATCCTAAAGGATCAAATATTTTACAAATAGTAGCTATAACGACCTTTTTTGTAATAATTTGTGGTGGCGATTCGACCTTTGAGGGAAACTCAATAATGTCTAGTTTTGGAGAATAATTCAAACCTAGCACACTGGATTCTTTAGTTAAATCTACCGGGTCGAACTTATTATCATCACCAGCAAATGCCAGTAAACAGTTAGTGCGAATTTTTCTTAAGGGGAAGCATGCTGAATCTAAAATTTCCTTAATATTTATATATATATGCTGTAATTCACTTTCACTATCCGCTCCCGTATTCAAGTCATCTACGTAAAAATCACTTTTGATAATGTTCGCGATAGTGTCGTCTTTACATTCTTTAGCTAATTGTAATAAACACCTGGTGCTTAAAAACGGAGCGCTGGCCAACCCATACGTTACTGTGTTTAATTGTAAAACTTTTAAATGACTATTATTATCGGGTTCCGCAGGAGATGAGTCCCTCCACAGAATTAACTGAAGGTGACGTTGAGAAGGATGCAAGGCCGTTTGTCGGTACATTTTCTCAATGTCGCCTAAGAGAACAAATCTATGCCCGCGAAAGCGTAACAAAATTGAGAATAAGTCGGATTGCACAACTGGACCTACAGCCTGTATGTCATTTAATGACTTACCAGAGGAAGTTTTGGCTGAGGCGTCGAATACCACTCTCAATTTCGTCGTTTCACTCTTCTCACGTATCACGCAGTGATGCGGAAGGTAATTACCAAATTCTGGGCGAGCTACTTCACTCAGATGACCTAACTCTTTATATTCATTTATAAATTTAGTGTACGACTCCTTAAGTTTCTGATTTTTGTTTAACTTTAATTCTAAATTCAAGAAACGTTTCTTAGCCAGATAATATGAATCACCAAGACTAGTTTCGGGTTCTTTTAATGGCATACGGACACAAAACCGACCGTCAGGTAAGCGGCTCGTGTTTTCTATAAAGTCAGTTTCGCAAAACTGTTCTTCTAATGAATATGTTTTTGTCTCTGCTGGTAGTTCTTCAATCTCCCAAAATTTCTTCAGAGAATTATCAATGTTCGAAAATTGATTGAAATAACAATAGACCTTAGATTTGGATTGACTGATACCGACTTGGCCGGCTATTAACCATCCCAATTGTGATTCTTGTAAAGTAGGCTTATTAGACCCTAGTTTAATTTGATTTGTCCCAATAATGTTCCAAAATATGTCAGCCCCTAACAACACATCTATAGTGGAGGGCTGGAAAAACTTGGGATCCGCTAGCTGTATACCGCACGGAATATCTAATTCTTGAATGTCTATTTCGACACTGGGTAAAATACCTGTTATGGTTGGCACTAATAAACAAGAGACCTGAGCACTGTATGCAGTTAAATAAGAATTAACTTTTACGACACACTTTCCTAAAATGTTAGTTTTAATGTTATTAAGCCCACAAACATTTAAGCTTTCACTGGAGCTCTTATTGAACCCTAATTTCTCTCGCATAACATCTGTTAAAAATGACGATTGACTACCAGTGTCTAACAATGCTCGCGCCTTAATCTTTTTATTGTTTGACTCATTAACGATTTCTATCTGCGCCGTACACAACAACGTGTGAGTCATCGTCGTAGTTGATAACGTAACCGGCACGTTTAGTGTATTATTTGCATTTTGTTCTACGCAAGAATTAATTTCGCTTTTATGAATCAAAGTGTTATGCTTCCCTTTACATATCTGGCAAGAACCCTTCAAACGACACTGATGACTCTTATGCCCACTACGCAAGCATTTAGTGCATAGTTTTAACTTATTTACTTCGCTAATTCTATCGTCGTAGTTCATTTGCTTGAACTTCGAACATTCATGAACAAAATGATTCTGATTACAAATTACGCATTGATATTTTGTAGTACTCGAATCCGAAGCAGCCAAGAAAGATCTCACTGGTTTATTATTCTTAGAGTATGCCTTATTATATTCCTGTTTATCAGATCTATTATAGTGGGTAGTTTCCAAAATGTCTGCTCGGTTGCGCAAAAATGAGTAAAAGTTATCCAACGACGGTAAATCCGATAAAGTATTCCTATATTCCTCCCATTTCATACTAGTGGTGGAATCCAACTTTGCTGAGACCATGAATATTATTAAAACATCCCACTGCTCGGTAGGAAGCCCTAGAGTGTGCAAAGAACTCAAGTTTTTTGATATGTGATCAATTAAGTACCGCAATGCCTTAAACGATTCTTTCACAATAGGATCGATGCTTAACAGTGACTTTAGGTGGTTATTTATTAAAATATTTTTACTATTATAACGGTCACATAAAATTTGCCATGCATTCTCATAACTATCAGCGTTAAACTCAATCGACCTTATAACTACAGCGGCACTATTTTCTAAGCTTGATCTGAGATAATGATATTTATTAATTAATGGAATCGAGTCGTTTTTATTAACGAGGGAATCGAAAGTGTCCCTGAACTCTAACCATTTCAAATAGTTCCCATCAAACTTTGGTAAATTTATAGTAGGTAATTTTATAGAATTCACGGAATGTGAACATTGGTTCGACATACTTTCATCATTCACTGATTTTTTCTCTAAATTAGCACATTCAATCAAGTCTTTAGCTGTGGAAAGAAGAAAGAAGAATTGTGATTCAATAGATTCCCGTTCAGTTAGCTGCTCATCTTCATTTGAAGAGAGTAATTCTATGTCTGTTTGCATCACGTTGTAATCTGATAGCAACTCTTGAAACTTATCAACCCGTAAAGATAATTCTTTGACCTGAATACTAGTCAATTTATTCGCGCCCACCTGGATTAAGACATTCACATAATCTTTAAACTTTGTTAATCTTCCTTTCATTATGCTACGCCTTTTAACAAGTTCCTTCAAACTCTCTTTTCCTTCCATAACTAATTATTGCAAACAATAAAATTAAACAATGAACTAGGCAAGAGAATGAAATGATCAAACCAACGGTTCCGTCGCACTTTGATCCAGCCGCCCACCTGCAGTCGCCACTCAAACACTCGATGGGCTCGCCAACCACAAGCTAAGCACTGGGCACATCGGAATGGAAACTGCTAGGCGCGACGTTAGGCAGTCCCCTTAGAATTTATCTGGAATTTTGCATAAATGCGAACAAGTTAACAAGAAATCAATAAGACGGTAGGCGGAAAAACAAAAAAAAAAAAAAAAATGTCGATGACGGAAAAAATGACTAGGCAATATTTGTATAAATTGATGTATACTTTTAGATATGTAGCTAGGGAAGGATCAGCTTTATGCATATGCGTGTATGGATATTTTAAAGTATAAGCTGATACTCTAATTACTACAACTGAATAAGATTTAAGTTTAAGAAAAGAATATTATAATGCAGTAAGTAGGTACTGGCAAGCTCTTGCAATAGCCGAAGCGTAAATTATAAAAGATAGTACGTGCACACGAAATGCTATCTCATTGGCGCTTTCGGAGCAGCTAGCTGCACACAAGTTCGAAGGGAAAGAATAAGAATTAGTGGATAGGATTATGTAGGCCAACTTCCCTTGAGTATCCAGCCAGATGTCCAGCAGTCCTCAGCAAACTTTTCACTCCACCAGGGCAGAAGGCAGCATAAGCAGCAATCCGATCCAATCTTCCTTTCGGTTAAAATTCAAATTCGTGTAGCGGTTACCCGTTGGTACTTTTGATCCGAAGATTGCAGAATTTGCTTGATATCGAAGACGGTCGCCAATTGTTTAGAATATGAAATAAACTGACTCGTTCTAGAAAATACTTATTTAATTATCCAGTTTGGATAACAAACTATGAATTAATATATTGATCGCACGGTACGTCCGCTGTTGACCGATCTGTAGACGAGTAGATAGACGAGTAGTGGGGCGCGGCCGAGGCTTGATCAGCTGTTTGACCCCTCCGCCCGCGCGTTCCCCGCCGCTGCTGGTGCACGCGTATGATGCGTGAACACATAGATAATTGAAAACCTAGTGAGAACCTACCAGCGTCGAACTCCATCATTACATAATAATGCTGTAACACGCTGCTGGTGGAACAAACGTCTCTTGACGATACAAATATCTGGTCGGTTTAATTACACGCCCATAGTATTTCATGTGTAACTATTGAATCTGATGACGCAACACAAAAGCTACGGTCACACACAAACACGCTGTGTGCATTTACACATGCAAGCTTTAACACGCTAGTGGTACAGAGGCCAACACATCAAGCTACCCTAATCTGTCAAATTTCTTGGATAGATTTTCAGAATAAGGTTCATATTCAATTGGGAAAATTTGATAGATTGGGGTAACTTGATGTCCTGGCATCTGCACAACAAATGCTGTAACTACGAATAAATATACCCAATCTCTAGTAGGATATGCTTCTAATGGGTACATTATTGAAAGCGTATTACTATTACTTAAATACGATGACGTAACATAAACGCTACGGTCACACACAAACACGCTGTAGTGGTGCACATATATGCAAGCTGCGATACGCTACTGATAGAACAAATGCTGTACACTACGAATAAGCATAATTATCCTATCTCTGTAGTAATCCTGTCTCTATATTATTGAAAACGTATAACTATTTAATCCGATGACGATGAAGGGTCGCCGAAACGATCAATCGCAAGCAAACATCAATGAGTATCAATCACGTAAAAACTGACAGTCAATTGATTGTTTCGGGGACCCTTAACACAAACAGACAAACACGATGTGGTAGTATATACACATGTAAGCTTTAACACGCTGATAGTACAACAAACGTTCTAACTGAGTTAGGTACGTCTCTCAGCGATGCAAATATCTGGTCGGTTTAATTACACTATGGTGGGATGTAAGGTAATTATCACGTGATTTAGTAAGGTTGTAGCTAGGAAGCTAGGTCGTGTTTCGGTTACGGCTCGACCGCAGAAAGTGGCGCTCTGGGAAGTGGGTAAGGTATTGTAATTGGTGGCAAAACTGCTACGTAAATACACTGGAAATTCAGAAGGTGGGTAATGTAAAACACATTTAAAACCATTAATCGTTACTTTAAAAATATCACCTACTACAAAGTAGGTGATATTTTTAAAGTACCTAGAATATAAATTCATACATTCTATCAAAGATGAGATTTTATTACAGATTTTCAATTTATTGAAAACGATGATTCATGGCGATTTATCCTCCACAAACTATTTTTAAAGCGCGGTAAGAAGCTTTTTAGGTAATTGACAATATCTTATCGCGGCTACAAATACGGCTCACAACAGCGATGCGTTTGATGTTAGTTGAATCGAATGACCACCAAAATAAAAGGTTTTTTGCAGTTTTAATTAAATTAAAAAATAAACTTAAATGGCTCAGTGGCATATTTTTTAGATATTTCTTCGGTTGATTGAATTCCCTTTATTATCATTACATAAAATATAATAGATTAAGTTCAAAACTTTGAGAAACATTTAAAAAAAAAAAATTGAGCTCTGTTTACGATTGTTTTATCGTGATACTATTTTATTTTTATGAACTATTTTTAAGTAAGTCTTTTCTTTGAACATTTGACACCACATTAAATTTTTATCTGGCTTGTAATATGTACCAATATGCCTAACAGTGCGACAAAAAACTGATTGTCTTACGGTGTCCTACGTTTGGGTAGCGTGTCAATAAGGTAGGTAGCAGTTACCTAGATTTTCTAAAAAAGCTACTCTATATAGGTATATTTAACCCAAAACTTACAGTATTGTCGGAAAGTACACTTATTCAAACTCTCGTTTGCCGGCATTTCTTAAAACTTCTACGTCCTTTACAAAGAACCTATAGGTATAATTCAAATGTACACTTTACACTTACATCCAACAACACGAAAAACCTTTACACTGTACAAACCTACACAGATTTAAAGGTAATCCAATCACTACGCCTCCGGACGGGCATGGCGCAAGGATACTCAAATAGAAACGTACATAGCAATCAGCTTTGTGAATGGGCCAGTTCATAAAACGGCTTTCCACCTAACCCGATCTGGGTCAGACGGATTCGGATCGTAGTTTCACGTTGCAGTTTTGTTTTTTAAAGTTTCGTGTGAATACTGTTTCGGTAATTTACAAAATTGTTTGGTTACATCGAATGATATTTTTATTTGTCGTATTCAGTGTGAATGACCAGGCAAGAGGGCATAAATGAAATATCACCTCTATCTGAGATGATGTGGTGTTGTGGAGTAAAGGTTTTAACTATGATGCAAGAGCTTTGGAGGGGGCCTATGTAGCAACAGTGAGAACATTATAGAATTATGTATGTATGAGCTTTGTTCTTTTCTTTTCTTTCTTCTGTTCTTCTGTTATAATTTCGTGATTTGATTTCCTGAGACACCGGTCGTATAACCACAACAAATTACCTAGATGCATCAACAGCCTAGCCTTTTCCCAACTATGTTGTGGTCGGCTTCCAGTCTAACCGGATGCAGCTGAATACCAGTATTTTAGATGGAGCGACTGCCTATCTGACTTCCACAACCCAGTTACTGGGTAATACGATACCCCTTGGTAAGACTGGTTGTCAGACCTTCGGGCTTCTGACAACCCGTAACGACTGTCAAAGATCCACGAATGACAGCCGGGACCAACGGCTTAACGTGCTTTCCGAGGCACGGAGGGGTCTCGGTATGTAAAGATGGTCATCCATCCACAGACCAACCGCGGCAAGCGTAGCTTAACCTGATCGATCGACCTGTGCGGCTATTTTTGTCGTTTTTTTTTTTAAACTTCATCATAAACACTAATTATTACGCTTGCATTAAACACACAGTGCTAGTAAAACAAGTGATGAGTTTCTCTCATCAAAATCTGTTTCGCAATTTTGCAAAACGCCTTTACCTTTCGTTGCCATTTATAATATTATCGTAGGTACCTACTAAGCAGGGGTCGCGAGCGCACAAAGTGGGGACTCTGTCCGTCCACTAAGTGGCCCCAGGAAAGACGGTGGCACAGTGGTCACGTGCTGCCGTACATAGCGAGGCTCAGGGGAGGCCCCTTTACAGTCTCCCCAGGGATGTGTAGGTACAGGCTTTACACGGGGGGTTCCGGAATCTGACTTTTAAAAGGAACCGGGACGACCCCTATTTGTGCTGATGGTGAACACCGGGGTGGTTTTAGTGAGGTAAAAATCCCACACTCCCCGACCTCGCTCCCCGGAGGTCGGGTACCTTTTAAAGGTTTCCGCCCGAAAAAAAAAGGTACTTACTAAGCAAAAAAAAAAGTTTGGCTTCAAACACGCTGGTGGTAGTATTAACACAAAGGCAAGCTGTAACTTGCTACGTGTAGCGGGTTTGTTCTGCCTACAACTCCTGACAATACAAATGTCCAATTTATATTTACATAAAACTGCAATAAGAAATATTCATAACACATGCAACTATCGACAAGATTTGAAGATTTCTAGCTCTCTGTAGTATTATTTACATAACAAATCGGAGCTTGGCATTGTTTTAATTTTCCGTGACGAAAAGTACTACTCGCCTATTCAAACATCAAGCTACCCAAAACTGTAAAATTTTTCCAATCAACTTTGAACCTTATACTTTAGCAATAAAGTTAAAAATCTGTTAAAAAAATTTTGCAGATTGTAGTAACTTGATGTGCTGGCGTCTGTACATGTAAGCCACATCATTGTCTACCTTATCTCTGCTGATTAGTTTTAATACCTATATACCAAACAGATACTGTGTAGGATAGTTAATCTATACTTATAATAAATCTGTAGAGAGGTCAATTCTGTACATGAAATATATTTCCAAAATAACTATCAGCGACGCCAAAAATGCAATCAGTAAAATTTTTGTCTGTCTGTCTGTCTGTCTGTCTGTCTGTCTGTCTGTCTGTATGTTCGTTATAGAAACAAAAACCACTCGACGGATTTCAACGAAACTTGGTACAATTGTTCTTCATACTCCTGGGCAGGTTATAGTATACTTTTCATCACGCTACGATCAATAGGAGCAGAGCAGTGAAGGGAAATGTTGGGAAAACAGGATTTCTTTTTAGGTGAAGTAGTAATAGGTTAGTAGTAGTTAGTTAGTAGTAGATAAGTTTTGGTTAATTTATGTTCAGTTTTTTTTTTTTTAATATTAAGTAGGTAAAAGCGTAGGTACTTTTATTAATTATAGGTATAGGTATTATTAATTATAGTAGTTATAGGTATTTAGTTTTAAGTGAAGTAGGTTTTATTATATATTATTTTATATATTAGACGTAGGTATATATTTTTAGTTATTCAAGCCCCAAGCGGACGCCGGCGTCCGCCCGCTATTGTCTTGAAAAACGCGTTGAATGAGAAATACGCGTTCTCAAGAATCGGCAGAAGAAAGAGCACATCGGTTAAACTCTATGAGAGTTAGTGCCTCAATTTCCGGAAGTCATTATTCCACGCGGACGAAGTCGCTGGCAAAAGCTAGTATTTATTATAATATTAAACCGTTGTAAGAATAACAAAACGCTACATTCACACAAACACGCTGGTGGCAGTATTGACACTCCGGCAAGTCGTAGCGTTCTACGTGCACCGTGTTTGTTCTGTCTACGACTCTCGACGATGCAAATAATATAGTTTGTTTAGTTACAGCGTATGGTCCGTGGGTAGTCGAATTTACTACTGTATTTTGGGCATAGTTACATAGTATTAGATATATCAAAAGTAGTTTGTACATTATTTCCAGACTTACTACTATCATAATAATATGTATTTAGAAAGAAGCGGAAATAATCAAAGGGCATCAAAAAATTCGTCCGCATCGCTGTCAACAGGTAACGTGCCCAAAAGGATTGCCACGTTGTATGGCAATGCTGATTCTTTGGCCAAAAAATAGGCCAGCCAAAAATAGGTCACGTGAAGAGTCGACCAACCGCTTCGCAATGTCTCGAAAAAAGAAGTTAGGCTTAAAATATATAGTATTTATTGTATTATTCTTTAGGTGCATACTACTATAGGCCTTAGGGAACAAAGTAAATAAAACGTATTGTAAGTAGGTTAACATTCAAATCACACATTTTTTATTAATTATCACGATTTCTCGTAACCTTTTCACATCACACATACACATAACATAGCCTATAATGTTCCCACTGCTGGGACACAGGCCTCCTCTCTGTGAGAGCGAGTGGGCCGTAATCCACCACGCGGGCCCAGTGCGGGTTGGTAGATGTCACCATGTCTTCGAATTTTTTATTCTAGTCTAGGACATGCCGGTTTCCTCACGATGTTTTCCTTCACCGTTTTAAGAGCAGTGGTGATGAAATTATTTACACAAAATGAAGTGCCTATCGGGGTTCGAACCTACGACCTACAACTCGTAAGTCACGGCTGTTACCACTGGGCCACCACTGCTCAACTGCTTTTCACATCATTCACACATAATACTTAGTATTTTTGAAATATAGAACATTGTACATACTCGCTACATAAATTCCACAATCTACTAATAGTTACATAATTTAGAATCCAATATTGAAAACGAAATAACAGTTTATAACTTAACATGATATTTAAAGAATAGTTATTAAATCAGATTGATTTACAGTAGGTCTTTCACTTGATACCTGTAAAACTCTAGGAGTATAATAATTGACCTGTTCTCTCGGTGGTCCGTGCACGAATGCCGCCGAGCCCCGATGTTCTCAACCTCCTTGAAATACACTTTGTCACGTGACAGGCAAAGGAAATATAGACAATCAGCCAATATGATTCTAACAAAATTAAAAATGCAGTAAGCTAAATGTACCTAATTTTTGTGGAAAAGTCATAAAATTCAATCTTAATTTTCAAGGTTTTTTAAGCGAATCTGAACGCACTGTTGGAGTCAAAGACGTAAAAGGTTTCTAGGCGACCTCTGTGCACCTTGTTATTGTTTGCGATTAACATGGTGTTATTGTAAAAGGAATCCATTTAATTTACAAACATCAGTGTAGGTACTTGTATAATGTATGTTCCTTAGTTCTTTCTAATTCTCAACCAGAGAAAGGCAAAATCTCTGTAGGACTTTTCTTTACTAGCTCATAATGTTTTACGTCTCTCTATAACAAGTGCTATAGTGTTTTACTGTTAGTACCTAAGTACTAACAACAAAATATTTATAGCAAAATATTTAACATCTCTGTCGTAAAATATAGTTGTAGTTTTAATGCGAGATTCTGTAAATAAACTCACGATACAATCTTGAGGACACAATCTTAGTTCAAGGAGGAAAAACGATCGAAACATAACAAAATATCTTCCTGTTTACTATCGCAATCATCACACTATTCCTTCTCACTGACCCCCATTCCATCAGAAACTAGAAACACATCACAACCACGAAGTGCGCAATAAATAAAATAAATTGAACACGGACTCCATACATAAACATCTATGTATATAAAATTATTCATTGCCGGTCAGGTTGACTATACCAGGGACTCATGTTTTATTCGCACGTCTTGTTACCCTGGTGGCTCGTATCGGGTCCGGCGATAAATCCGATATACTTGGTATAATGCTTTAGTTTGCACACCGTACTGTGACCGTCCATAGACTCGTGGAATCCTCGTTGCGGGTTTGATTTATTACGAAGTGATTTTATTTTTTTTGGTGGCCCATAATCTTTTCGTCATCATTTCAGGCCGGAATCACTCACTGCTGTATAGGCCTTTTTCTGCCATACCTCCCGTCTCCGTGCGCTCCCCATCCAGGAGATCCATATTTTTCTATCATCTTCTACGGCTGTATTAACAAGCCATCGATTATACAAATAAAAAAACAATGGCCTCCCCGACCGATTTCGGTCACGGTGGCCAATCTCAACGGAGATTAGCCGGGTGCGCAGGAGATTTTATAGTGCACAAGTGTGCGCGCAGACACAGGTGCACTCCTTCTTCCCTCACTCTCATAGTCCGATGGGACGGCAATCCGACACGACCCGAGAGAGATCAGGCGCAGGACCAACGGCTTATCGTGCTTTCTGAGGTACGAGGGTACCACACTACTAACTCCCAAACTCCGAGCTGTTACTAAGAAATTCCTAGTGGAAAAACTCAATAACACTGCCCGACCCGGGAATCGAACCCAGGACTACACGCTCAGCAGTCGCGCTTGCGACCACGAGACCAACGGGGCAGTCCGGGGCATTATACAAATTACGAATACGCCAAAGCTAAACGGGAAATATTCATCCAAGTGGTCGTAGATACTTTTTTTTTTGACGTTAGTGTCCCACAGCTGGGCATAAGCCTCTCTACTCTTTTTCCATCTCTCTGTAGCAGAGTAGTCGCAGTTACTTGGCCATTTAATATTTTTAGGAACACAAAATTGGAATTATTAGAGGTTCACCAAAAGTGGCGCAATCATTATATTAGCGTGTTCAATCATATTTTTAGGAGTGCAAAATATTAGAGGAGACGTTTAAGAGGTTCGATTAAATACATGCCAAACTAAACGAATCCGGCACGATGAATTTTTTCAGGGTGAATCGTCAATGGTAGATGATAGCGTAGCATGGTATCGTAAACATGGCTATTATTTTTACCTCTAGCGCACTTAATTTCTGCAGGGATGCCTTGGATATAGCTCGTTAGAGCTCGAGTAGACGGCACCGACACCACTCTGCCACCGCACTTCTGCTACGAAGATCTACGAAAACACGAGGTCAAGTTTCGGGACGCGGCTCGGTGGCGGCGCGGTGGCAGGCTTTACGCGTCTCGTATACACAGCGCAAAGGTACGGCGGCGGTGAGGTGTCGGTGCGGTTGCGGTGCCGTCTTCACGAGCCCTTCGAGATAAGGCGAGCAAAAGACCAGCACGTCTTAACCTGTAAGACGCTCCGTGGCACTATTGACGATTTGACGCGCCTGATCTACATGCTGTGCTGTGTCGTTTCTTGGTCCCAGACAACTACCTACTGCCGCGGCAGAAGGCACAAGCTGTTTTCTGTTCCTCCGTGTCGCACCGTCATGCGTGCTAAGTCCCCAGTACCACGTACTCTGGTCGCACTTAATGATCTTTTGAACTCTAATCCAACAAATGACCTGTTTGCGGACGAATGGACGAAGATTTTGTCGGCATGTCAGAAGTACTGAGAGGGATTTATAAGTGTTGTTAACTTTCTACTTGATGTTTTTTTTTTATTTTACCTTGTGTTATGTGTATTATAAATACAAAATGTGTCTTTAATTTCTGTAATTGATTTTAAAACGATTTAATTAAAGAAATAAATAAATGATAAATCGTGAATCGTCATCATGTTATTAGTGTGGGACATACCACATGGCGTACTATTATTAATATAATATGTCAATATATGTTTATTTTTCTCTCTTTACGAAGGTTCACATAGTTATTAAGAAATATAGTGTTTTGACAACAATGCACAAAATATGATCCTTTGTCAGATACTATCATCCATACTCACACACGCACACCCACTCTTTACGCACGCACACGTACGCACGCGCATACATACACACACCTACCCCCCTACACACACATACACACTCACACAAAATTATAAATGAGAACAATAAATACATATTTTATTTTATTTAAAGTTTTTATTATTATATATCATATTTTTAATTTAACTATGTAAAGAAATACTTTGTACAGACGCCAGCATATCAAGCTACCCGAAACTGTCAAATTTTCCCAATCATCTTTGAACCTAATGCAATAAAGTTGAAAATCTATTAAAGAAATTTGACAGATTGTAGTAGCGTCTGGCGTCTTATGAGTTACAAATATTGGCTTGTGACTTTGCTGCGGAAGGACACTGATCTCTAAGATACAGCGACACCCTTAGTTTGGAGATCAGATTTTCAAAGTATTGTGCATGGCATATAATATAATATAACATTGTTTTAATATGTACTTAGGCTTTACTTCAATAAACATTTTTTTTTACTAGGACACCCTGTCTAACAGATCACGAGGCTCTCGCCCCGAATCAAAGCTAACTAATAATTTACTAGCGCTTGGTTCTGTCTTCGCCACTTTTCCAAAACTACCTACGAGTATTATATTAAGTATTCTTCTCTGTGAGGAAACAAGTCATCATGGTGTACAAAAATCGGCATTGTCAAAATCATCAAAATCGTCTTTCTCAGCAAATTTTCTTCTTCCCTGCTTCTCTATTTTAGCCGTCTTCATCATATTCAGCCCAGCATCAGCAGCAGGTTTTATGCTGTCAACCTCTGATGATGAGCTGACGACTGTCGTGGCTCCGATGCGTAGATCCTGGGATCCTTCCGATGCTAGTTTTCTTGGCCCGAAGTCGACGATGACTTCGACGATCTTTCTTGCGCCGCCCGTTGGTTTGAACTTGATAAAGACGGCTGCTGCCGTATCGAAGTTCACGATGACCAAATGCAGACGATGACACGTAGAAAATGAAGACCGCTTTGACCCGAAGATGAAGACCTTTGTTCTTCAACCGACGAACCGTTGTTCAAAAATGTTCGTTATTTTTGAAAAATATCCGTTTTTTTTTTTCGTTTTGGTTCAAACTTTAACGGTAGAAGGACCAATGTGCGCGACGATAGGTGATGGAAAATGCAATGCAAAAGAGGAAGAAGAGTGGACTGTATAACATGTATTAAAAAAGGTAAAATAACAACGGTCGGTTAAAATAAGAAAATGAACAAAAAATAATATGTGTGCTAGAAAAATGCGCTAGCGCAGCCGTGCGTGGAGGCGTGCTACAGCTGACTTGGTGTCACGCGGCGGGCGAGCGGCCGGCCGGTGGTCGGCTGGCTCCCCGCTGCCCCGCGTCCCTCGTTCACTGCCGCTGGCGCGCGGTGATGTTGAGAGGAGTGACCTCAACACCCCCCTTTCTAGGTCTAACCATATAATCTTTCATACTATATATTCATCATTTCAATAGTCTTTCTCTGTTCTCATTCCTGTAATGGTCTATTACGGGTTGTGGCAGTATTTATACCACGCATTCCCCTCATACCTCATAATTTCCCGTTCCAGTTCAAGCGCGTACAGTTCCCCGTGAGTGTTTGCTTCGCGATAACCATCAATAAGTCGCAGGGGCAGACATTGAGGGCAGCGGGTGTCTACCTCAGGACGAGTTGCTTCTCACACGGGCAACTGTACGTCGCTTGCTCCCGCGTCACCAGTCCTGACTCTATTTACATTTTGGCTCCTGGCAGCATAACTACCAACGTAGTTTATAGGGAAGTGTTGAAAGGTATGATACCTTTGTACTTATTTTTACTCTTTTGTGTCCTGGAATGTATTCCTGCATTATTTTCTCTATTTCCTTCAGTCACATCTTATGACTGAACTCAGCAGGATTCCTTTATAACTCTCTTCACTTGCTTTGCTTGCAAAAAAAAGTTGTGTACATAGAATGCTATAGCGACACTGGCATCTTAGGTATTTTTGGTGTTGTAGAGCCTTCACGCAGACGACGTCGCGGGCAGCGCTAGTGGTCTATAAAGAACTAGCCCAAATGATGATATTGAGTTTGTATATTACGAGTACATTACTTTCAATATATACAACACAAAATACACAATAAAATTGAAGTTTACCATTCTAACAATCGGAAATAGTTCACAATGTTGTGTAAATAAATTGCTAGCTGCCTCCAAAATGGCAAAGTTATCTATGTACGAGTACCTATAGGCCGAGTATTATCAAGATAGGTAAACTGCGTTCGCGATTTAGTTTCCAAAAACGTAAACAAATTTATGCTTTTGGAAATACAACTTTAATCATCACTCATAAAGTTCAATTTGCGCTACAACTTCGACCATTTTTTTGTTTCCAATACAATCACTCTACTTATTTTACAATCCACTAGGATTTTTTATATAAAATAGTAACACGTTTCTAAAAGGTTTGTAATATTATTAACTATAGCGATGACGTAGTCGGTTAAAAAACTAGCTCAAATGATGATATTGAGTTGGCATACTACGTTACAATAATTTACTACACGCAACAAAATATACAATTTATGTACTCCATTCTACCAATCGGAAATAGTTCACAATTTTGTGTAAATAAATTGCTCGCTGCCTCCAAAATGGCAAAAGTTATCTATCTACGAGTATAGGCCTTGTCGATATATGTACCCATTCGTCATAATAACTGCCAACTCAAAAGTAGTCCAGCCTCGAGGGAATATCATCAAGACACAAATATCTTCAAAGTCGAAATACCTTTTCGGTCCAATAATACAAAAATCTTTTCTGAAGCGACTAATGGATCGTGTCCTTTGACGGGTATATTGACTGACTGAAATGTTTAGTGCCTATCAAGATAGGTAAACTGCGTACGCGATCCAGTTTCCGTAAATGCAAACAAGTATGTGCTTTTTTGGATCTCATCATAGCGCGTTCGTATTTCCGATGAAAGACGATGATAGCCGAAGCACATTTTTTTCTGGGAGATGTGTAAGTTCGGTGTAACAAGCAGTTAATTAGACTTGTAGAAAAATCTCCGCCGAAATCCCAAAGTTGGAAGGACGTCGCGAGGTCCTTCCAACTTAGGGCTTCCTTTGCGACGACGCGACGCGTCGTCGCAAGGGAATTGAGCCAATCCCACTATTAATTAGATTCTGCGGACATCCAATAACATTTTGTACTGAAACAATAATTAATTTCACTGTTTGTTCCCAGTACCTAATTATTATTTCTGTTAGTCAAATAGATATGAAATGTAGTTCGTAATTAATTCTCGTTGTTTGTGGAGTAAGATAATTATTTCATACAGTTTGATATTGCTTTTCACAGAGAAACAGACTGTATTCGATTTCACGGTGTAATTTAATTTCCTAACGAATCATGTGCACGCGTAATGTTGAGCGTGCGTGTGTTTATCTTGGACACGGTAACAAGATGAGAAGTGGGGCGACCTGCATCTGTTTTAGATGAAATACTATCTAAGTACTTCTAAGTCGTCTTTTTTTTGAGGATGGGAAATCATTAAATTACCCCTCCCGCTCTGGGTGGAGCAGAAAGGAGTGTCAGACTCTTACTGACTAAAACCTACCCGTGTTCCTTCCTTAGCCCTTTATGTTCCGGGGTAACCCTTTCGGACAATCCCGCTGCCCCAGCAGGCTAGGGCCTTACGGGCCCCTTCCTTATTGCTGAAATCTCGTTGAGGCGCGCGTGGAACACGTACGCACCGTCCAGCACGGGCCTGCCGATCGATTCTGTAAAAATCACACCGTGAAAAGTTAGGTGAAGTGAGTTCAGAGTGAGCTGTCAAGAGTACCAATCCCTAGCATCAGGATGACACTCACAGCTCACTCCACGCTCACTTCACCTAAGTTTTCACGGTGAGATGGTTACAGAATCGCACTGCTGGTCCTTTTCGGACGGTGAGTTTCCCATTACCTACTCTCCGCCCGCAGGCCCGCACCTGCGGTAGCCGGGAGTCGTCACGCGGCTCCCGACGCCCAGAACGCCTCCCACGGCTTCTAAGTCATCTGACGTTGAAATTGATATACTTACTTAAAATGCATTTTTACATATTTAATTTTTGATTTCATGAACAACCTTTGTTCCTAAGTACTTTATTTTACTAAATTATAATACCAATGAGGTCAATTTACTCACTAGTAAGTAGCTCTTTTAGTGAATGTTTAGTTTCGGTTATGACCGCATTTCTCAGTAGGTATTCCCGTTAGACGAAGTATAATTATTACTACCACTGTAATCTAGAGATCTTATAGAACAAATCAACATGCGTTTCATTAATAGACGCCACAATTTGCGTCGGCCTCTGCTAGACACGGAATTGACAACACTTTCCATACAAACCCAGCATCTCATCGTTTACACGCAAAGGCTTCCTCCGTATGAGAGGGAGTGGGTCGTAATCCATCACGCGGGCCCAGTGCGGATGTCTTCGAATTTTTAGTTCTAGGACACGCCGGTTTCCTCATGATCTTTTCCTTCACCGTTTTGAGAGCATTGGTGATGAAATAATTCACACAAAGTAAAGTGACTATCTGGGTCAGACTGGGCCGTCGATTCAAAATACGACACAAATAGCATAAGCATAATCAGCCTATAATATTCTTACTGCTGGGACACAACTGCTCCTCTCTTTAAGAAATACATGATGTATAGAAACTGACGGCTTTGAATGGAGATCCGTGACAGAAGTAAAGACTCAACGCACTTTCGGCGCTACGAATAGGGGACTACATGATCTAAAGCGCGGTCACTGTCGGGCTGCATAGAAAAGAAAGAGAAGCGCGATGACACAACGCTGTTAATTTATTGCAAAATATAAAGCAATTATTTATTTACAAAAAATCTATTGTTTGGAATAAAATTAAAACACTAGTGCTTTAAGTATGTTGCTTGTAGAATAATCTGACAAAAAAATATTCTGAATGTATGTACACACATCAAAAGTGTCTAGGGATCAACATATATTTTTGCAATAACTTTTCTCCTGATTGATATTAATTAAAATTTTCTTTAAGGATTCATCAAATAAAGTGTTTTCGTTTGTCACAGTAACGATAAACCAAGTCACCTTTGCATTAATAAAGAAATTTGCCATTTTCCTAATAAAGGGATTTTTGACATTTGAACCACTAACACAAAAGTTCGAAAAAAAGACTGAAATAACAGTTTTCTCTAAAATTTTATTGGGTAACTTAAACAATTAATAATCCGTGTTTCTACCGCGAACACTAACAACACAAGAACATCGGTTTGGCATACTCAAAATGAGTTCATCCAAATCACGCTGTGGAATGGCCGCCCATGTTCGTTGCAACAACAAAAAAAGGTCTTCTTGCGACTGGATACCCTCCATATTCGGCAGAGCTCTTCTCTGTAGCATATCCCATGCATGCTCAATCGGGTTCAAGTCTGGCGACTGAGCAGGCCAGGGCAGGACATTGATGTTAGCTGCGGCAGTCTCAGCATAAATTTGAGCGTTGAGGTTGCCTCTGATCCAAATCAACTCAGTTCTTCCGCCGATCCAAATACCCGCCCATACCATGATGGTTCCACCACTATAAGGATGGACTTCCTGGCAGGATTTTAATCGCTGTTGGCGTCCAGGGGTTCTCCAGTGTCGTATACGTCTTGTATCCGGTCTCATACCAAAACGAGACTCATCAGAAAAGCACACGAAACGCCATTGTTCTTCTGCCCAATTTCTGTGTTCAAGAGCCCATTGATATCGAATCCTATGATTGTGCATTGCTATAGGTGGTACCCGTAGCGGTCTTCGGGAATGAAGGTTCACTTCATGCAAGCGGTTTCTGACTGTTTGGTCGCTAATTAAGTTCCCTGAAGAGTGATGAAGCCTCACGGCTAACATCATGGCGGTTATTGTTGGAGCTCTTCGAGTTAAGATTTGAATGTATCGGTCTTGTCTCCGTGTGGTGCAGCGATACCGTCCTCCATGGTGCTCAGCCACGGTACCAGTGCTTCGGTAACGTGTCCAAAGTCGACTGATAACACTCTGACTTGTATTCAGAGCTAAAGCCACAGTACGTTGCCGGGAACCAGCTTCTATCATTCCCACGGCTCTGAGCATTTCTTCCCTGCTTAAATGACGTCGCCGCTCCATAATAACTTTGGTTTTAATCAGTAGTAGGGAAACAGTAGCACTAATAATGTCTTCAATGCGTTGTATGTTTTTATAGGGAAAATATTGACAGCTGATTTTCATCTTTTACTCGAATTTGATTCACAGTTCCTGATTCAAATTATGAAATGCACCAAAAAGGATCCATATAAATTTATAAAATCATAAATTTATTACAAAGCCACATCTCAATCTCAAGAAATCCGCATAAAAATGCTTGATCCCTAGACACTTTTGATGTGTGTATGTAGTATGGTTGTTATTGTAAATAGAAAGTTTTTAGATTATGATTTTTTCTACCGTATCAAATTAGTTGTATTATGTTTTCAACACACTATCTACCTAGCATATATTCTGAAGAATATCATATATTTTTCTGATTTTGTTTACTGTAGTCGATCCTATACTTTTATTGCTTCTAAAACTTGCGGTTTTTTTGCGTTTAGGTCCTGTAAACACTACCACCGCGGCGATTCCGTTCCCTGTTTTTCAGACCAAAATCTAACTAAAACATCCTCTACAATCTCAAAATAATAACCCTACTGTATCTACCTACCCCTAACAGCCAGCGTGTATTAACTACAGTGTGCCGGGAATCAGAGCGCGGAAGATTTATAGCAGCAGAGCAAGCTACATTTAGAGCTGTCCAGTGCTTCGTACTGCTGCAGTGTAAGTTACTGTTACGGGGGGGAATTAACTTCCCTTTTTTAAACTACTAAGTACCTTTAAAAAGTTTTTCAAAGAACAAAAATTAGAAAAAATAGGGTGTAAGTGTACGGTCTTATTCATAAAAATGATCGAACATCTAAAATCTTGTTTAAGTCTGACTGTCAAAAAATTTTATTCGTAAACGCATTTTAGCACTAAAACGTTCTTTAGACCTACTATAAAGATAAGAAAGCTAGAACCCTAATTTAAATAAAGGTCAAACATTTATAACCCTTCTTTTAGGCTTCGCCGGGGTAAAAAATGGCCAACTCTACATCAGCTGATAAATAAGAAAATGACATTTGACGTACAGATATAACATGTAAGCCCACCAACATCTGAGGGGCAATTCTCGTAATTTTAAGAACTCGAAGTTTACAGTCTAATCTCAGTCTCAATTTGTCAAAAATACGTCTAATTTTCCTACATTTTGACAAGTTTTTGACATTTGTTTGACACCGAGATGACACTGCGACTAGATTTTGAACGTTATAAATTACGAGAATTGACCTTCAGTTTTGAAAAAAATCGTACGAGACTACGAGTACATCGAGGAGATACAGTTGTATTTAATTCATTTTTCACGATTATTACTAGCTGACCCGGCAAACTTCGTACCGCCTCAGAATCAAAAAAGCCTATCCATACAAAATGTACCTATAAGAAAATCTTTTTTTTTTTAATTTATTTATTTATTTAAACTTTTCGCACAAAAAGGTACAAAGGCGGACTTAATGCCTTAGGCATTCTCTACCAGTCAACCAAGGGTGGTGAAGAGATTAAATGGCAGGGTGCTTAAATTGAGAGGAACAATGAAGAAAAAAAAAACCTGTTAAAACTAGATACACAAATACATAAATAGGTTATATACTTACACATAATTTTTTTCTTTGTTAATTTTCCTCATGTTTTAATAGTGTTTCTGCTATTCGGGGCGGAGCCAAATCCAACAAACCAAAGATCATATAAACCGGTCCCGTGGTTCTTCTATACTTCTATACTTATATTAATATTATAAAGAGGGAAGATTTGTATGTATGTTTGTAACGAATTGGCTCAAAAAGTACTGGACCGATTTTAAAAATTCTTTCACCATTAATTAAATGCTAAATTGTCACTGATTAATATAGGCTTTTTTAATTGCAAGAAAAAAATAAAATGTTTAAAAAATAAATGTCCACCCGTGCGAAGCCGGGACGGGCCGCTAGTAAATTATAAATGGTGTAACTATCCCGACTTTCTTTTATGTAAATAGATTATGTATATGTATACAATGCAAGCTTTACAAAGCCTGGACACTATTTAAAAAAATGTATCTACGTCTTGAATACCGTCCGCTTCAAAGAAAGTTTTACAGATACTCCTAGATTAGATGACAAAGACCTTCGGACCTTCATATAATTACCCTTGTACATGAGGATCTTATCTTAGATCGTAGAGGTTCTGATACCTCACCAGAAATACAGGATTTAACTGGCATAAAAAATGTGAAATTTTCCAAACTATTATTGGTTGCATTGATTGCATATCACTAATCTAATGAACAACATAAAATACAAAAAAACATCAGCTGTTCCCTACATTTTGACCAGATATTAAGCGAGCATAAATGTAGGGAACAGCTGATTTTTTTATCGCGACTTCTGGTTTGGTCCCATAGTAAAAGTTGTTAATAATGATTGATTAGTACAATCTCCAACTTCGGTTTGTCGCATGTTTTCTATTTCACCCTGTATAGCAACAAGAAATACTGTGGAACGCTGCTTGCTTTGGAGTGTGGAAACAACGCTTTCAGTGCCTTTTACATGGCATGACCTGCAAACAAAAAAATGCGGAAACAACCGAAGTGGATCTAGCAGTACTTCGCAACATTGTAGTTGGAGACATGCAGTTAGAGTCTAGCAATATGTTGCTACACTTCTTCCCAGCGAAAGCACTAAGAATTGGTGAAGGGCCCTGTTTTGGGAATTCTCAGCCTAATTTGAATAAATGAGTTTTGATTTGAAATAAAAATGAATATCATACAAAATAACCCAAAAAGTCGCAAGGAGAAAATAAATGCAAACGCTAATGCTATTTTACAAAGGAGAAATTGTAGCGTGTATTTCATCAATAAAAAATAGCAGTTTAATTTATTTTTTTATTATTCGAAACCCTAATTTGTCTTTTAGAACTTATTCTATAAGAACTATTTTTTTTTTAATTTTCTTTTGGCATCTGTGCCTCATGTAATCTCTTCTGTAGGCCGTTTCAGTTTCTGCTATGTGTAGTGCAGCGCCATCCTTACTAGTTCTACTGTCCTGAAATACAAAATTAATGTTATCATTATTTATCTTCATTATCATTTATCATACCTATTCCAAATTAATTAAATCAGTAGCGGCAAAAGAATAATTAATATTACGAGTCATTATTAGTTATTCTTATTGACATTACTCTTTACATAAATATATGTAAATTGGATAGGTACCTAATTCGTAAATCTTACCAGGCCGCCACCTGTTCGCATTTTCTATTGTGGAGACACTCTCCCTGACCAATTCTTTCAAAATAATCTAAGGAATAGAAGCAAAAACAAGGGTAAATACAAGAAATTGAGAATGTTTACAAAATAAAACTTTGAACACATTCGACTGTAACTTACAGTACACACCTTATCCTCCTCAAACCAATTTTCATTTATTTGTCTTGAAAAGAAATGGAATGGAATTATAATTATTCAAAAGTTTACGCGCGCTAAAATATCCATGACATTACCGCGTCAAAACTGTCGGAACTGTAGACAATAAAATACATAGTTTAAAGTACGTAATAATGTACAATTATTATTATTACAATTATTCACAATTATTCGGTGCGTAAACACATATTCTCATTTGACGATTCTAATTTGTTTGATGACTTCATTATAATGGCAACGTTTTGATTTATAATGAAATTAAAAGACATTTTAGATAAAGAACGTTTATGAATTCGAAATTTTATCAAAGATTTTATAAGCTTATCGAGCACTATAATAATGAATGTCTCTTAAACTTTCTTTAAGCTGCTTTTATGAATAAGACCGGTAGTATTTTTTTGATGCAAGGAGTTTTTTCTTTGCGGCGAAAGTGGTGTGATCATGTTTGCGGAGTCAACATGGCCAGAGAGGTATGAACGGAATAAGGGATGGCCTTTGCCCAACAGTGGGACTCAACATAGGGTAATTAAATGAAAACATTGAAAAGGGATCTTTTAGGGATGTGACCTGTGACTGACAAAACTTCGGATGGTCAATTCATTTATAGCAGCCGAGCAAGCTACATTTAGAGCTAGTGGGAATTTACTTCCCTTGCTAGTGGGAATTTATTTCCCTTTTTGAAACTAATGATAAAAATGGGGTTTTTGGTAAGAACCACTTTTTTGGGGAAAAAACACGTGTCGTAATGAAAGCCGATGATACAATATTGTTAAGTACCTATTACGGTTATATCGCTGACTGAATTCGATAGTGGCACAAGACAAAATTCAACAATTTGAGAAAACGTACAATAAATATTCGAAGACTAGTGCGCGCGCGCACAGAAAAGCTCTTACCGACTGTATTTTATGGAATATAATTATAGTTTATGTTTGGTTTATAAACATCTACGTTATAGCTTCAGTTGCCGGCAGTACCTAATAGTTTTGAAATATTTTTTGTTATTTTTATTAATATGAGGTTCAGAAGATGGTGACTCCGAGTTGTGCCAGTATTGCATTGTTTTGTTTTCACTTTTTTGAGTAATGCTAGAAACTATGTTATAAAAGTAAAGAAAATAAGAATACATTTTCACGAAAAACTAGCTAAGTAGAATAAGAAGCTAGAAGCTAGAAGTGCTCATCAATGGAATTGTTAAATCGTAAATAAAAGTACCATAAATGTTTAGTAAGTTAATTTATTATCATACTTTTCACGATGAGCCGGTGTTGCATGAAAGAGATGAAACAATATCGTTTATTCACTAACGATACTTACGCCTCCAACCGGGTGGTTTATGAACTAACGAGTTGGGTCTTTAATGCATAAAATAAAGTACCTAATTTAGAACAAGAATTCATTATTAACTCAAATTGCCACAAATTCGACTTGTGCCACTAATGTATTCAGTCAGCGATATTATGTAGCTACATTTAGAGCTGTCTTATTACAACGGTGGGGGGAATTTACAACATTTGTATTAATAAAAACAGGAGATTTTTTTAAGTTACACATTTCATAAGAAAAAGGATGTCAACATTCTCAAAAACGAATAAAAATACAAAATGATTCTCTCCGGCGGGGAATCGAACCCCGGTCTCCCGCGTGACAGGCGGGGATACTTACCACTATACTACCGAAGACTTGCGTTGCATTTTTGAATTTTTCGTATCCAAATGTTTTACAGCTGGTACAACATAAATTCTTGCAATAGGTAATAGTTACCTATTATCTTACTTGTACATCGGTAAAACTCAATTTTTTACAGTATTTTCTTGCCTAAAACCTAAGCTTTCTGAGCAAAATATCATCTTTGTTACAATTTACTAGCACTTTAAATCAGTTGCTAGCAGATTTGTTTTTTAGAAAACTGTAAACAGAAAATACGCATTATAAAGCTATTATTACTATAAGAACTTTGATTTTCTCATTAACCAGCCCGAAATTAAACGCTTAGAAAATGCAAAAAGTTTCTCTCCGGCGGGGAATCGAACCCCGGTCTCCCGCGTGACAGGCGGGGATACTTACCACTATACTACCGAAGACTTGTTACACAGTGGCCAAATTATCATTCTATTATCTCTAAGCTAATATTAGATATTGACGTCACATTACGCATTGATAACTTGTGATTCTGTATAGTCAAAATGTATTAAGCGCCATTCAAGGTTATGCTTTTATTATGCGTCATAACTACAAGCTGTTGATACGTCAGTCGTTGTGGAATCAAGAACAATACGAAAAAAAGGTGATTGAAACAAGAGTGACCTTGTAACAAGATTGTCTTAAGTAGGTATTTTAAACAGATTTTTTTCCGATCATAGTGTCTATTAAGTACCACGTCTTCATTATATTGCACAGTACTATTTAGAGGATTTTGAACATGAATAGATAGGTACCTACCCAAATATACATATTTGTTCGGTAGGTAAGAAGTACCTAGGTAAGACCTACTATAAAATTCAATAATCAAACCACTTTCGATGATTGCCAATGATAATAAATTATGGGATTCGTAAAAATTGAATAGGAATCATTCTAGATTATAAAAAACCATCTAGGTGTTCTAGTATGGACCTTGTAGGTATACATAGACAAAGAAACATCGATTACAACGCATAAAACCGTATACCATTAAACTAGTAAGTAGTTCCAACCAAAATGCTCTTCAAACACAAAATCTACGTAAGACAAGAAAACTCCTTGCTACAAACTTCTAACTACGACTCGTCATTATAACTTAAAGTATCGGTCATTATGGTACTCAACAAAGTTCTTAATGTTCGTAAATCGTAGTACTTGTTGAAAAGTTAGAACTTTTCATACTGCTAACGATGTCCCTGGCATTGGATGATATAAATTCTTCGTTTATTAGAAGAAATAACTTTTACAAGTTTATTTCGACGAGTGGCGAAAAATGGAAATAAATTTGTATGTACTGAATTTGACTGTCTGCGTAGAAAGTAGCGTCGCGGTGAGCGGTAAAGTTAAAGTGGTAATGAAGTTTTGACAGTTGACAAGTTTGCGTGTATGTTACAAAAGATGGCGCTGTAGTAAATTAAAGTTAAAAGTCTTTATGTGCCAATGATTTTGTAACAGTATGTTTTTGTGGCATTTTAAAGTTATTAAGTACCACTCTGAGAAAAAAAAAATTAGTTATTATCATATCGAAACCTTAACTTATTCGAGAGTTAACTCTTTTTAATTTTAATATTGCAAGGACAAGATTGATTGCTGTTAGTTGCTATTGCATTTTGTGTAGGTGCATTGTGCTTCATTTCTTTTGCGTGCTTTGTTTGATAGATAGGTACGGAATTCGTGACAGCTAAACAGTGGCCTCGAAAAGCTATTGTCAACTTCAACTGTGATGCCACATTATGATTTAATTTTTTTTTTTATATCCGCACCCTTATTGCGTAACACACTATTACTCTCAATTTGAATCATTTTGAAGCTTATTGCTAATCCATTGCTCCATATGTTCGAAGATGTGTCTGCTCAACAACGCAAATAACGCAATGAATGTTGTTGAACTGTCAAAGTGAAACCGATTCCGATTGGTGGTGTGTTGTGCAATTTCCCCGCAGGTAATTACTATTAGGAAATTACTTGATTATTTTTTATGATAAGTCAGAGGTACTTTGAATTAGTCAATAATAACGTTTTATTAGATCAAACATTTGGATCACTAGAATTTTAAAGCGTTATGTGTTGTTTAACAGCTGAAGTGGAAAAATGTCAATTAGCTTTTGGAGTCAACACATTCAAGCGACCTAAAAGGAATGGAGTCTCTGTCTTTGCTATAATAATATCATCTTTCGCTTTAATTACCTTGACTTTCCCTCATTTATCTTTATCAGACGATGATTGAACAGACGAACCATACTTTACGTTTCATCTTAACGTTTCATTCTGTACTCATCCATGGCGTCAATGTATCATTTTTATAGTGTGCACTCGACGTTAAAAGGGCGCTATTTGATGGACGACCTTATAGCAATATTTCACAATTAATAAAAGCCTACCAAACACAGCAATAAAAACCTTATGCTAGATCCAATATAGTTGAACCGAAGTGTAAATAAATTTTTGCAGAGAAAAGGGGGAAGTAGACACAAAACGATAACCGATTGGCTGTCAATGTCAGTCATAGTACATTTTCTTTGTCGCTTGGGTGGTTCCAATTTGGGTCAAATCTCGTTGTAACAAGGTCATTCGGTGTGACAAGTTGGACCAATATGTGGCGAAGGCGTTACGTGAGAGAGAAGTGTCACATCGAGAAAACGAAACGCATAATTGTGTCTAGAAAAACGCTGTTTAAGTCAAAAATGTCGCTTACGATAAGTCGACGGTAATAGCTCGATTTGTGCATTTGTTTATGTTCACCACGCTTACTCTCTGCGTGTTGACGAATTCAGGCTTAGGAGTTCTGGGTTTTCTTTAGGTATTTATTTAAACTGCGTCCGCAAGGTATAAAAACAGACGATTAAGTAAGAATTTCACAAATGAGCTGTCATTAAATGTCCGGTTCTCAGCAAAAGATGTTGCTGCTGTTATTAAAAGTATGATTAGGGGCAAGTCACCAGGGCATGACTACCTCAGTATCGAGCACCTGCAACATGCAGAAGTTCACCTGCCCAGGGTACTGGCGATGTTCTTTTCACTCTGTCTAAGCCACGCTCATCTGCCCTGTGACTTAATGAAAACTGTGGTTGTACCTATTGTAAAGGATAAGACTGGGGACACATCAGATCTCTCGAACTATAGGCCCATATCCCTTGCTACTTTCATTGCCAAGGTGCTGGACAGTTTGCTTGATAGGCATATGGCGAACCGCATCGAACTGCATGATGCGCAGTTTGGGATCAGACCTGGTCTCTCCACAGAGAGTGCCATACTGTCTCTCGAGCACGCTGTGCAGTACTATACGTCTAGGAAAACGTCTGTTAATGCGTGTTTCCTAGACCTTTCCAAAGCGTTTGATCTGGTGTCGTACGAATTGCTGTGGCAGAAACTATTGAATGATACGTCAGTGGATAGAGAAGTTATATCAATTCTACGGTTTTGGTATAACAATCAGACAAATTGTGTAAGGTGGGCTGGCTCGTTATCGAATGAGTATAGGCGGGAGTCCGGGGCGAGGCAGGGCAGCTTGACCTCCCCTCGCATTTCAGTCTGTACATAAACAGGTTGATCGTCGAGCTCAGCAACACCTATCAGGGTTGTCATGTAGACGGAGTATGCGTCAACAATATTAGTTATGCTGATGATATGGTGTTGCTGAGCCCTTCAATTAACGCTATGGTAGACCTGCTTACGATATGTGAGAGGTACGCGGAAACTCATGGGCTCAAATACAATGTTAAGAAAAGTGAGGTACTAGTCTTCAAGGCAGGCACTAAAACTTACCCGATTGAACCACAGTTGAAACTTTGCGGAAGTACCATAAAGCAAGTCACTTCTTTCAAGTATCTGGGTCACTGGGTTTCCGAAGACCTAAAAGACAGTCTGGATATTGAGCGTGAGCGCAGGGCGTTGGCTGTCCGCTGCAATATGTTGGCTCGCAGATTTGCAAAATGTTCGACTGAAGTAAAAGCTACACTATTTAAGGCGTACTGTCAGTCGTTCTATACATGCAGTCTGTGGGTCAACTACACGCAGAGGGCATACAGCACCCTGCGCGTACAATACAATAATGCTTTCAGGGTGTTGATGGGGCTGCCGCGCTACTGCAGTGCATCCGGCATGTTCGCGGAGGCGAGAATAGATGGCTTTCACGCTATCATTCGCAAGCGTTGCGCTTCTGCACTTGCACTATGCGCAGGGTACGCGCCAGTCCCAACAACACCCTCAAAACTATAGCTGATAGGTCCCCATACCGGGACTTTGGATGCGCCTACATGCCACTGTGGCGTGTTAATGAATAGTTTGTGTTGTTTTTTCTTGTAGATGTAAGTACTAACACTAGGTTTTAAGTCGTATGTATACTAACGAAATGGACTACAAGTTTTGGGTTAAAAAATTTTTAAATTTAATTTATTCTATTAATTGTTTTAATTATTTGTTTTAATTTGAATTAATTTTACTCGATTTAATTTGATTTATATTGATTTCATTTTACTGAATTTGATATTTATCTGATTCGATTTTTCTATTATGTTTTCTATTAATTTATATCGTGTGATGAAATGAATTTATTATTAATTTATTATTAAAGTTCATCCCTAGCATCAATAGTATTATTCTGTAAAAATCTTACCGTGAAAAGCTATGTTAAGTGAGCTGTCAATAGTGTTAATTTATTTTTAATCGACTTCAAAAAGGAGGAGGTTCTCAATTCGACTGTATGTTTTTTTTTTGTATGTTTGTTACACGATATCTCCGCTAATTGTAAATCGATCGGGTATGCCTCAGGAGTGGTCCCATATGAATTTTAATAACTTTGCTTGGGTAGTTTTTGAGTTAGCTTCAATAATACGTATTTTTGCCATTTAGTTTATATTGATGATGTTATAATAACTTCCTGTCACTGATATTTACATAGCAAGTAGTGTTATACGAATTTGTGTGGGGCAAGTACAGAGGCACATCAAGCTACCCCAATCTGTCAGATTTTCCCAATTGAATATGAACCCTAATCCATTGTGCTAAAGTTGAAAATCTATCAAAGAAATTTGACAGATTGGGGTAGGTTGACCTGCTGGCGTCTGTACAACTTCAAAGTAAAAAATAAAAAACTTTTTTACAAAAAAAAAAAGCAACTAAGCAACTTCCAAAAAGACACTACAAAGTGAAAAATAACTTTAATTTTGGAAGTGGGTGGCAAACAACGAAAATGCGAACCCGACGACACCGACTTCCGAAATTAAAGTTATTTTTCATTTTTATTGCCATCTTTGGAAGTCGGTTGTTTTTTTATTTGTATTAATTTTTTTTTTTTTTTAGTATACAAGTAACAATGGACTCAAACTTAACCTAACAAAGCCACACTGAATAAAATAAACAGTAATTAAAAATGAAAAACATTGATGATCTGAATTGCTATCAGTTCCGTATGAGCTTAACGTTCAAAACAGTATTTTTAATGATCGGAAAACAGTTAAAGCTTCAAGCAAAATGTTACCATCATAACCGTTTTAACTTTTAACAACGTGTTTTTTTCAGTAAATGGTATGTTCAATCATTAAACGTTTTTTTTTTTTTGTCTTTTATTGTTTTACAAACATTTCTTTTTACTACATAAAGTCAGTAAATCTTAATAAAATCCCTTTAATGTGGTATAGTAAGAAATTATTTTTTTCAGTGCATATAGTTATGAAAATCCTTGCTAGAAGCTCAACATCGATGTGGAAAGCTTGCAGCAGCGATTCATACAGTCCAGTCTGCTCGCGATACACCGCAGTATTAGTCCCTAGCATCTGTCGATTTATTCTGTAAAAAATCTAATCGTGAAAACTTACGTGAATTGAGCTGTCAACAATGTCAATCCTTGGCATCAGGTGGAATGACCGCTCACTTCAAGCTCACTTCACTTACTCGTATATTTCAAGGTGAGATTTGTACAGAATAGATCGGAAGTAGGTAGTGCGAAGCGATGTGTCCCTGTGCAGAGAACCGTGAATGATGTGAATTTAGGAGAATACTGTTGGTTAATGTTTTAGTAGCTCGTTTCTGCTCGAATGGACAGGCATCCTGAGACTATTCTGCCTTCCTTTAACTAGAACCCTCAAATGGTAAATTTTTACTATTTAATAGAAAATGATAGAGTTCAAAATTCTCTAGCTTTCTATCTAAGAAACATTTTTAATAAATAATTCCAGAGATTTAAATACTTTGTAGGCCATTAAGTAACAGAATTTATGATGATTCCATCACTTATAAGCGTGTAACCCGCACTTTACATTAAGATTCCTTATTTCTGCGCTTAATGTACAGACGCCAGCACATCAATATTTCAAATTTCTTTAATAGATTTTCAACTTTATCGCCAACACATAAGGTTCAAGGTTGATTGGTAAAATTTGACAGTTTCGGGTAGCTTGATGTGCTGGCGTAATCCCTGTCCGATGTGATGATTATTTTCTGCAGTGCTATTCTGTAAAAATCTCACCGTGAAAACTAAGGTGAAGTGAGCTGTCATTCCACCTGATGTTAGCGATTGCCCCTTGATAGTTCACTTCACGCTCACTTCACTTAAGTTATCACGAAGAGATTTTTACAGAATCGATCGGCTGGTCTTCTACTTAACCACAGTTACGTTATCTGATTATATTCTATTTTTAAATTCTTTGGTCTTGCCCTACTTTTCACATCCACATTCATTCTCAGAACTTTCCTCAGGATATTTCCCTCATTCCTCTACATCAAATGCCCATACGACGACAACCGATTTCCACACAACTTTTTAGTCACCGTTGGCAGTTTCAGACAGGGACTTGAAACGTTACTCAAAATAACGTTACGTTACGTTACGTAGTTCCGGTACCGATAATATGTACCGTATCACCAGAATCGTAACAAAATTAATTCCTTGGCTATAACGATACTGACAAACGGAACGAAATCTTAAACTGTTCACTAACAACATTATCAATAATTATATCGTTCTTAGTATAACGATATAATAACGGTATTCATTTCGATATTCAACGTTGCCACTATTTCCAGCTTCATGACTAACGTAACAAATGAACTTGTAAGTAACGTTTCACCTGTAACATTATTACAAGCAGATAAGCTTAGTGTTACATCAGTAACACACGTAGTATAACGTTACTTATAATAATTTTCTATGAAAATAATATTCTATAACGATTTTTCTTGTAACGCTATTGATATTTTTAGGTTTTAGTATCGTTATAAATTTTAAAACGTTATACGATAACATTAGTAGTAATGGAACGAAATTCATTTCGTTTTGAAGTCCCTGGTTCCAGACTTCCCCCTATGTACTCATTTCTTAATCTATCCATTGCATACTTTGTCAAATAAATAAAACATCATACTCTTGCAGCAATGAGAGCATTGGTGGCCTAGTAATATCAGTCCCGACTGACGAGTTGTAGGTCATGAATTCGAACCCAAGCAGACACTTCACTTTGTGCATTTAATTTCATCACCACTGCTCTAAAAACGGTGATGGAAAACACCGTGAGGAAACCGGCATGTCCTAGAACCAAAAATTCGAAGTCATGTGACATCCAGCAACTCACACTTGGCCCGCGTGATGGATTATTGTCCACACCCTCTCAGAGAAAGGAGGCCTGTATCCCAGCAGTGGGAATATCTCTTACTATGTAGCAAGCGAAAACCCCGCCATTTTACAAAACACTAAAATACCATAGATAATTATCCCCCTTGCATCCTCCTAGTATTGGCTTCGTAAATTATCGGCACCCGAGAACAGATGTACCGAATGGCCTCAAATAGCCCCGAGGTCGTTTTTACGACTACAATTGACTTTTAAGATTAAAACGCTCGCATTTTGCGAATCATATGTGGTTATAATAAAGTTTTATGAGAGAGATATTGGATGAAAGCTCGGGTTTATTAGGAGGGGTTTTTATTAATGGTTTTCGATTCTTCTTCTTCTTTTCGTGTCGATTGTACTCTTCTTCGATATTTAATTTATACTCGCAGCGCCCCGCGGTTTCAAACGCATAAGTGTCCATCCCTGATTAAAAAGTAGTTGTTGTATGTGTTAAGTTACAAGTTCGTAGCCGACTGCATACAGCAGCAGACGTGACGACATGACGTGACGTTGCGACATGTTGCTGCAGTCATGATTCCGAACCCAACTGCAGCTGGCTGCAGCAGCACAGCGCCGTATTCCAGTTAGTTTGAATGAAGATAGAATAGAATACAGCCAATCGATTCTGTAAAAATCTCACCGTGATAACTTAGGTGAAGTGAGCTATCAATAGGGGAATCCCTAACATCAGGTGGAATGACAGCTCACTTCACTTTTCACGGTGAGATTTTTACAGAATAGCACTGCTGTATTAACATAACAACCCTGGTTCCGCCAATGTAGGTAACTAAAATAATATAAACCGCCACCGCTTTTATTTAACTCCTGTCCTGTGTTTCAATTATGATCTTTTACGACACCGTTTATATGTTTTTGTGAGATGCATCGTACGGTGTAGCATATTGGGCCACCTGGTTTATCAGTTTTTCTTCCTCGGAATCGGAAAAACTCTTTTTTTGAGAAAGATTCAACGTGCTGTCGCTCCAGCGTCTGTGGCACTACTGATCTGCGGTCGGGCGACACGACGTCCGTCTGCGGTCGTGTGACGTGTAGTCGGGCGACGTGTCGCTAGCTGCGGAAGGCATCTCGTAAAAATACATACAAACCAGTAGTTTCGTAGCGACACGTCGTCTGCTGCTGCTTTCTGCAGTCGGCTACGAACTCGTACCTTTATATTCTGATGAATAAACTACTTATATCATCTCAAGAAGTTTCTCAAGGGAGAGTTCTGGCCGAAGAGTGTTGTGTACCGCCGGTTTCGTGGCCGGCTACGTGACACCAGCCAGCGAAACACGACGCAGACACTTCGTGTGTATTAGTTAGTTTTTTAGTGTAATTATAATGGTGTATGTATTTATAGTATTTTTAAGTTATATTAATATTGTATTGTATGTGTTTTTATGGGCGTTGAGGCCTGAAATAAACAGATAAATGAATAAATATTCCTGTACCAGGCAATTTCTTCAAAAAACTTCAAAGCTTACGGTTTCCCTGTTTACAAAGCTATCCTGAACGATAGTTCTAGAGGCGTATCTAACGTGTCAGTTTCCACTGAGAGCTATTAATTCACTCACATCTTGTACCGGATTAATTCATCAGCGGACCAATCCAGTGAGTGACGCTAACGTACATGTAGATCCCTAGATACGCGGCGTGTAGATTAAGTAGAGTGCTACAGCGTCAGGAAATGAGCCATCCAGTATTTTGATAGACAAGATATGGCTAAATATGGCAGCCATCAATTCCCCGTTAAAATAAAAGAAAAAAAATGCTCATGTGTGTATCTTGATTTAACACTACTTTGTAGGCGTACTTTGACGCTTAATTGTGCTTGGTTAAACATATATAATGATAGAAAATCAGACAGATTTGAATCAAAGATCATGCTTGACCATCGAGTCAGCCTGTTTCAGTATCTCCAAATTGGCTCCGGTTAACTTATTTGGCAGATAAAAAACTGTACAAAAATTTGGGATACTTCGAAAGAACCTTACCGGAATCAGTGCCTTTGTGAAATAGGGAACAACTTTCCTATTTGTCGCATCTAGTACTTTAATTCCTGTAGCATGAAAATGTAACGTGGGAGAGTAATTTATAGGCTCTCAAAGAAATCAAGGCTGCATTTAGATACCTACTACCTAGTCGTCCAATTTAGTGATGGATTACAGATTCGTTACCTATTCAGTATTAATATTCATACTATCTATTTTGGCTTTAGTCCTTCCTGTTATTTTATTCGTCGATCGAACACATTTCTACCCTCTTATGAATAAAGGCGTAGTTAAGTTATACCAAACATAAATAGCGGGGTAATTGCGTAACCAGCCTATAATTTTCCCACTGTTGAGACAAAGGCTTCCTCTCTTCGGGAGGGAGTGGGCTATATTCTACCACGCGGGCCCAGTGCGAGTTGGTAGATTTCACGTCTTTCGAATGTTTGGTTCTAGGCCATGCCGGTTTCCTCACAAAGTTTTTCTTTACCGTTTTGAAAGCAGTGGTGATGAAAAAAAAACAAAGTAAATTAACGCCTGCCTGAGTTCGAACCCACGACCTTCAAACTCGTAAGTCACGGCAGATTCCACTGGGTAACCACTGCTCATCACTAATTGGGGTAATTGCGGAACACACAAACAGTAACAATGACTTTTTCATTGCTTCATTTTGACAGTTCAACAAAATTCATTGCTTCATTTTGACAGTTCAACAACATTCATTGCTTCATTTTGACAGTTCAACAACATTCATTGCTTCATTTTGACAGTTCAACAACATTCATTGCTTCATTTTGACAGTTCAACAAAATTCATTGCGGTTCTATGTTCTATGTTATTGGTTTGGTTTCCGCACTTAGTCCTTCAAGTGGGCTATTGTACGTGATTCAAAAATTTTACATTCATTGCGGTATATAAGTTGCTGAAAAGACAAATTTATCGAACATATGTAGCAATGGATTAGCAATATCCTTCAGAATTATTTAGATTGTTTGATAGTGTGTTACGCAATTAGGGTTAAATAATAAAAGTGTATGGGTTATCTGAAGCATTTACTCCGCGTTTATTGATGTGTCCTTACCCAAAGCGCGATTTATTACGCGATTACGCAATAGCATTTCTATAAATTGCTAGCAGCACCCCGCGGTTTCACCCGCATTAGTTTCAATCCCGTAAGAATATTGGGATAAAAAGTATTCTAAGTATTAATCCTGGTTATAAACTATCTGTGTGTCAAATTTCATCCAAATCCGTTCAACGGTTTACGCGTGACTGAGTAACAAACATCCAAACATCTTCACAAACTCTCACATTTATAATATTATATAGTAGGATGACCGAGGTAGGTACGCAACTTGATTGATCTCGCTTGATTCCAAAAGAAATAATAAAGTATTCATTGGGATTCGCGCAGGAATATCACAAACTAAACTAAACACACTCATAGAACAAAAAAAAAAAACAAAAGAAAAATGAAAATAAAAACAGAAAGTCCTGTACGAGGTCAAAAGGATGAGGGTAAGAGATATCTCAGCATGATGCATGATGATTGATACTCTCGTGTACATTCCTACATTTTCGGTTACACACGGTTACGTTTGTCCCTATAGTAATATTGTATTGTATACACAGCAATTAAAGTTTACTTGAAAACATATCCAATTACTGTTTCTATCAAATTATTCAGACTACAATAGGCTTTTACTGTTGGCTTAAACATTTGAAATACTTCGTGTTCATGAACCCCAAGGGTCTGATCCAAACAAGGTATTTGTACGGTATACCGCTCAAAATCGATTGAAATAGACATTCTTCATTGTTTTGAAATCCAATCGGCTGGAATTATACACAAATGTAACATAGCAAATATAAAGAATTTAGAGGGTATGTAATGGGTTACTGTCTTCTCCTTCTTTCTAGCACTCTTGACGGAGCAGTCGTGGTCCTCATGTAGTTTTTTGTCTAGGGGCTGATGTGATTCGCCTCACGATTTCTCGCCACCTAATCCGATTTCTGGTATTTTTGTGCACTCATACAAGGGATCGCCCACTGTGGACATAATTTAGTCAGTCCATCTCATGGGTGAGCGTCCGCGTGGTCTAGTACCCTCCACTCTACCCTGCACGACAAGGCACTCTATAGAGTCTCCCTCACGCCTCGAGATATGCCCGAAATATTTGAGAATGCGCTTTTGGACCAGAACAGATAGACGAATTTTGATGTTGAGTTTTTGGCGTATAGAGGTGTTGGTGCGAAATTCAGTCCACGATACCCCAAGCATTCTTCTCCAACACCACATTTCCAGAACGTCTATCTTCTTCTTCTCGATGTCACGCAGAGTCCACGTCTCAGCAGCGTATAGGAATATAGGGAAAACCAGTGATTGAAAGAGCCGGATCTTGGTGGGTTTTGTAAGATCTCTGTTCCTTGAGACTTTTTTCAGCTTGTCCATCGATGATTTAGTTATCGCCATACGTATACGGTACGGGTTACTATGCTTTTCCCACAGATCAGATAAAAGAGTTTCTCCTAATAAATATTATTATTTTTTGGAGTGGAGTGGACTGGAGTGTCTTAAATGTCAGTTCACCTGCACCCCGAGAATAACCTAAAGAGTGCCACTGATGTCGCAATCAACGTGGCCACGTACTGGTATCAAACTATATATAAAAAAAAAACCATCGACACGAAAAGAAGGGTCCCCTTCCTTCCAGCATTTCCTCACATCTGCCTTGTTAGTCGCCTTTCGTTCATCCTCTTTTCAATTCTTTATTTCTTTCTTTCAAATCTGTATATGCCAGTGTAGTTCAGTACCTATAGCAAAACAGACTTCCGTCAATTACTTCCTCCCACGATACTATACAAACACTAAAGATATTAGATATCCGACCTGAACTTCGGAAAACAAAGGGGCATCATTGGAAATCGGATAATCCATTAATTCAGAGTCCAAATTTCCTTTATGGCCCACCCGGGAGTGTTCCAGTGATGAATCGCGACAAATTCGCTTTGGAAAGCAATTTGGAAGAGTAGAGTTTTGTCGATGTATTAGGTAGGTACTTGTTTGGGTATAAAGTTTGTATTCAGATGGGGTAGGCCCTAAACAAAGTTTGGATTAGAATAAGTATAATGTAAATGATTAAGGCGCGAATTTGCAAGCAAGTGGTCGTGATTTCTATCCCATTTGTTACACTATTGATGTAACATTTAACACACACCATAAAAATAACATGGAAACATAGTGGATAATTTTTTTTATCAAAACAGAGCTAAAACCAAAGCCGTTTGTTACTAAAAATATGAAATACATTCAGACACAACTTTCAGGATACCTTCTTATGATCGAAATTGAAATTATGGGAAATCAAACAAAAAGTTGTTGCTTCCATAATAAGTGCTTCGCCTCGTGCTGCATGGGTGCTTTTCTTTCTCACTTTTACATTAATAGCATTTAAGACCTTCATAAGTTTAAACCACGAGTAATTTTTGGCCCCTCAATCAAAGTTCTGGTTCAGACAGAAGGTCCAAAGTCGTCACACACTGGATGCCTAACCATTGCCTGACCTCACCGAGGCAGGCCTAAGAGATGCTGGCGTGACGATTTAGACTAGTTCCTGACCATTGGACGGAGAAGGCGCAGCATAAAGAAAACTGGAAAAATCTGGGGTCTCCTCCATATTATTCCTTTGCAGCAGTGGGTAAATATAGGTTAACGGGGAAAAACAGGTCAACAGTTCAAGGCCACTAAATCGATAACTCCTCATAATCTTTAGTACAGTAATTAAACAGACTACCTTGAGCCAGGCCTTTCTTAACTTTTGATGAATCATTAAAAAATTTACCCTTCGTTAAGGCTGTGTGCAGACCAGAAGGCCAATTCCCCTAATTTAAAATGTTCAAAACCTAGTCGCAATCTTAGGATTTTGACATTTGTTTGTCGCCAAGAGGCGACAAACAAATGTCAAAAACTTGTCAAAAATGTGGGAAAATTAGAGGTATTTTTGACAGATTGAGACAGATCAGACTGCGAATCTTCTTAAAATTACGAAAATTGCCCCTCTGAGCCAACACTGTCTTTAGACAGACTAAATACGTTTACAATTAAGAATAATGATTTAGATGTCAATTTGCAAGCAAAAGGTCATGGTTTCGATGCCCATTCGTTGCATGACGTTACATACAAAAAAAAGTGGATGATAAAAAAATACGTCGTGACAGAATTGCAATATTTTAACGAGAATATAAAACCACATACCCGTTCGGTACTAAAAATATGAAATACATGCAGTCAATACCAATCTTATATTTTCAGTATACGACGGTCGAGTACATGGAACCAAAATTGAAATATGGGAAATGTATCTCGATGTTGCGTTCATACTAAAAGTTGGTTCTCAGGGGTATCTTCGCCGCCCGAAGGGTGCCGAATTTACGTTTATTTCACTCTTCTTTTGTATTAAAAAAATATGATTCCTAAGTCCGAACACAAGCATTTTGGCCCCTCAATCAAAGGCCAATAGTTCAAGACCACAACAGCGATAACTCCTCATAATCCTAAGTACAGTAACTAAACAGTAAACTGCCTTGAACCAGCTAAGCCTTCCTTAACTTTTGATGAATATCAATAATTAAAAATGTAGCCTTCTTTAGGCTATGTGCTGACCTGAGCCAATACTGTCTCATATCATTACGCCTGTATTTATCGAAATGAATGAAATTCATTCATTCAGAATTAATGAATAAAGGAATGAAATTCACCGATCTCAGCGTGCTTAAGACCAGACTCGTTTATCGAATGAACCCCAAGATTCGCACCAGCCCCTGTAGCCTCACGTTCATGGTGCTACAGCGACCATTGCATATCAAGGAATAGACCGGAGGGCGCGGTAATGGTAGGGAAGGATTTAAGAGCCGTACCGGATATGCACACTAGAGTAAGCATTGGACTAGTGGAGAGATGGGTAATTATTATCTATGGATGGGCGACGTCACCGCCAGGTTGGTTCAGGTCGAGCTTCACCGGTGAATCTTTTGACGGGATTCTACTCGTTGTCGGTTTTTTTGTATGTGATTGCTCTGCTGTGTTATGTTGTGTTAGATGTTGCTGTTTTCAATGTCATCGTCATCGTCGGAAGTCTCGCTACTATCCGTTTCCGGTTTTTTGTAAATCTCACTAGCAGCGATCTTGATCTTACTTCTGTCTTCCGCCGTATCCATCCAAAAATTGATTCCCATGTCGAAGTACTTCATGTCCTGTTTTAAGTTGTCGTTCCAAGTGTAAATAGGTCGGCTGACCTTCTTGGATTTGGTCTTGTACTGTATTGCTGCATGCAGCATGTGCAAAGTTGCCCATCCTGTGATTCCAACGCCTGTTTTTCCAGAAAAGGTAAAAAAGATGTACCTGTAACTACATGACGATAACGAGATGGAGCTGGTACTACGTACGAAATACGGTACGGTACTCCCTGGATCAATAGTCAAGAACAATATAAGGACACCACCACATTTGTTGAAATCGGTTCAGTGGTTTGCAAACTTATGCGAACGAACTTACTTACGAGGGCGAGTTTACAAACTTACTCACATACATGCCCTTGTGGCAGGGATATCTATGCACAACCTGTTACCAAGGATTCAGTACATAATTCTGAACTGGGGTGTTCAGAATTAGGTTAAAACTAGTCGTCGGTTATTGTAGCGGTATTTACAACGCCACTTGCGAACAACGCGTCATACTGACGTCACGCCAAATTCTGCATCTCGCAAGCAGAGTTTACCGCGCAACTAGCATATATACAACGGCCTGACATAAATCATCAGGCATTTGCCCACCAGACACAACGCCCGTCGGGTCAGAGAATCCTCCTTTTTCAATGGAAAATGAGTGAACTTAACACCCTGTTCCTCATTTGACTACATTATTTTTTTTTAAATCACCTATTCTACATTTTGACCGCGTAGGTTTTGTACGTTTCTATGAAATAGCAAATTTTTTTTTATAACCTACGAAATATTGCTACGCTAGGGGGTCTAAAATCATTTATTTATTTATTTTACCATTTATGCACACACATACAGGGTGTTCGGTAGAACGTAGAACACACGAAAATGGCAGATAGGTGGGGTCGTTTGCTACCTACCCAGCCCAAAAAAAAATACCTAGGCCCCATAGATTTTTAATTTTTTTTTTTATTTTTGAAAGTATTCATAATTAATTATTACTAAAATCCACAGTTTTTTTTTAATGCAAAGAAAAGCTCAAAATCACGTTTTATCCCTTTTTGTAATTTTTGATGGCTTATAACTTTTTGTCTAGTTACTATTTGCACCAAACAATAATTTTAGATGAATCTACCAATAGTCGAGACAAAAACAAAAAAAAGAGTTGCCAGTTTCGTCTATCCTACATATCTATACTTATAATAAATCTGTAGAGAACTCAATTCTGTACATGAAATATACTTTTCATCACGCTACGATCAATAGAAGCAGAGCAGTGAAGGGAAATGTTGGGAAAACAGGATTTCTTTTTAGGTGAAGTAGTAATAGGTTAGTAGTAGGTAAGTTTTGGTTAATTTATGTTCAGTTTTTTTTAATATTAAGTAGGTAAAAGCGTAGGTACTTTTATTAATTATAGGTATAGGTATTATTAATTATAGTAGTTATAGGTATTTAGTTTTAAGTGAAGTAGGTTTTATTATATATTATTTTATATATAAGACGTAGTTATATATTTTTAATTATTCAAGCCCCAAGCGGACGCCGGCGTCCGCCCGCTATTGTCTTGAAAAACGCGTTGAATGAGAAATACGCGTTCTCAAGAATCGGCAGAAGAAAGAGCACATCGGTTACTCTATGAGAGTTAGTGCCTCAATTTCCGGAAGTCATTATTCCACGCGGACGAAGTCGCTGGCAAAAGCTAGTATTATAATAAATCTGTAGAGAGGTCAATTCTGTACATGAAATATATTTCCAAAATAACTATCAGCGGGTGATTAGTGATCGATACTGACGCCAAAAATGCAATCAGTAAAATTTTTGTCTGTCTGTCTGTCTGTCTGTATGTTCGTTATAGAAACAAAAACCACTCGACGGATTTCAACGAAACTTGGTACAATTGTTCTTCATACTCCTGGGCAGGTTATAGTATACTTTTCATCACGCTACGATCAATAGGAGCAGAGCAGTGAAGGGAAGTGAAGTTTGTATGTAGGGGGTCATCTCTGGAACTACTGCTTCGAATTGAAAAAATATTTTTGCGTTAGATAGTTCATTTATCGAGGAATGCTATAGGTTATATAATATCACGCTACGACCAATAGTAGCGGAGCATCAATGAACAATGCTGCAAAAATGGGAAAAACCTTTACTAATAATAAAGCTGCCGAGTTTGTTTGTTTGAAAGCTCTAATCTCTGGAAGTATCGATCAGATTTATAAAAATCTTTTTGCATTTGATAGCCCAATTCTTGAGGAAGGCTTTAAACATCACGCTAGAACCCTTAGGAGTTGAGCAAAAAGAAAAAAGTCAGAAAACGAAGTAATAGCGCAGGCAGGCGATGCTATGCGACGCGGTGGGTCGGGGGAGCAAAAAATTTCACGCGGACGAAGTCGCTGGCAGAAGCTAGTCCTACATAAAGTTCCTTAAAAGTTTTAAAACCCACAAATTTCGGTAATAAAAAAATAAATAAAACTGTGGGGCCTGGCTAATTTTTTTTGGGCAGGGTAGGTAGCAGACGACCCCACCTATCTGCCATTTTCGTGTGTTCAACGTTCTGCCGATCACCCTGTATATAAATAGACAAGAAAAAAAACAGAACAGAAAAATAGGTATAAAGGTGATGCTTATTTCATAAGAAATCTCTTCCAGCATAACTGCGATAGGACAATAAATAGAGAGATAGAGACAGCGTGAGAAAGAAGAAAGAAGACAAAGAAATACATAAAATCATAATCAATTCACTTAACAAAACTAAACAAATATTATGAGAATAATACTTACATACTTACAAATAAACATACATACTTCTAAAATAAATATCACTACAATCTTAATAATTATAACATAACTAAAATAAGTAGTAGTGTGTCGACACCCTTGCGCCATCCCATCTTCCATGTACGGTGAGCTGTGCTGGGGCGGCTGCTGCAGGTGCGGAAAACCTCAAACGGCGCAAATACTACAATCTATTTGGAACTTATTTGTTTGAGCCGTTTGGGGTGGAAACACTAGGGCCATGGGGCCCGAGTGGCCTCTTAGTATTTCGAGACATCGCGAAGCGGTTGGTCGACTCTTCACGTGACCAGAGGGCTGGCCTATTTTTTTGCCAAAGAATCAGCATTGCCATACAACGTTTCCTGTTGACAGCGATGCGGACGAATTTTTTGATGCCCTTTGATTATTTCCCCTTCTTTTTATATACTTGTAGATATCAAAATAATAAATACATAGGTACACAATACACAACACACAACTATGATGAAGTGGAAAGAGAGTGTTTTTGTTAGGTACAGTTTGCGCGTCGATGTGCTAGCCCCCCTCTATAAAGCCAGTGAAATTCATGACCCTCCTCTCTAATGTACCTAGTCGGGTTGAAAATTTTCTAATTCTGGTGTGCACACGACTTTACTTTGTGTTCATCTTAACTTCGACGGTTAAGAGTTATGACACTGTGGATATTCTTCGGGCATTTTTACGCTATTATAATTACATTTCTTTGGCGAAAGGCGGAGAACTTTCGCAGGAATTATGTTTTTAAAAGATTTTGCGTGGAAGTTTAATAGTTTTTTTTTTTTTGCCTTAAGGCTTAGATTCATAGAAAAAATTATGGTTGCAAAACAATATATACTCATACAAAAGTGAAATAGCTGTAGGTATAAAAAATCTAAAGTAATTTATTTAAATTAATTACTTTTGATTTTTTATACCTGAGAATCAGCACTTTTCGAACGTCAAAATTACAAAAGACAGTCCCCCCAAAACGCCTATCCTTCACCACTTCTTAGTGCTTTCGCTGGGAAGAAGAAGTGGCGCAACAAACTGTCCAGCAGCACAGCTGTCTGTTCACTTAGAAAATACTTGATTTGCTACAAAGAAGATACCTACTCCTTTGCCTAACTGTTCGGGGATTAGAGGCGTGATCTTATGTACCAGGTAACTCTTTGAGGTCCCTCTTTCTCTAGTTGGTAAATAATACCTCACTTAACAATATCAACTCCCTTTGAACTGCTTTGGTGTAAGTAATACATTTAAACCTTTTGTTAGTTTACCTCAAAGCCGGGTTAAGTCCGCATACCATCATTCATGTCGTATTTCACTTCCTCATTAAAGATAGTTCCACATACCAAATGCTGCCCCATAAATTATGTAAGAGAACCTTCTAAGGGCCTGACTGTATTAAAAATTAAAACGGAAACATTTACTAATCCTGCATTTGTACTCGGAGATTCCTCTGGGGAATCAAATAAATTGTTCTCTCTCCAGATGCATTACTTTCAAAGTAAATATGTTATTAGATTGTTTGTATGTGAGACTTAAAAGAAGATAGTTATAGACTTACAGAAGAAGTGTTACTTGAAAAAAAACCGGTCAAGTGCGAGTCGGACTCGCGCACCGAGGGTTCTGCGTGTAGTTATGTTATTTTGTATGTGCTATTATTTGGGACTTCAAAGTGACGAAATATGCTAAAAAATCTCTGTCCTAACCCTTTAGCGAATACAAGATTGTTGTTCACTAAGTATTTAACTTTTAAAAAGAAGCTATAAGTATTTTGCCAGACGTTAAAAAAACGATCGGTAAAAATAGGAATCTGGCATACTTTTACGTCACCGTTTTAATCCATTTCAGTCCATTAATATCCAGCCGTCTCACCAAAATCAAAACAAAAGACGCTCAAAGCAGATTACCCCATTTATATCAAATTCCAACTATAGCGCATCCTCTATATCTATAAAGGACGGTGTAATCTATTGTGCGTTTCATCACGACTGTGACAGGATTCGTACTTACTCACACTGACAAATTGAGGCAATTTACCTTCTTTTCAAACAAGATACCAGAGGCTTGAAATAGGCTCGAAAAGTAGAGAAATATGTCTATCTATATATCTCTTTTAAGGACCTAATACATAAGTATAAATAGTTCGTACTTTACCGACTACCGTCGTTTTGGCCGTGGAATCCGTAAGACAAGTAAGGGATAATTTCAATAGGATGATATATAGGCTGGCAAGGACTTAGACATGCAAACTGAAACCATGAATTCAGCATATGATCCTAAACCGCCTAGAGCTATATTGCTCGGGCCTGGCTTATTTATACTGCGACCAATTCGGCTACTGCCAAGACCGACAAATCAGGGACGGTTCACAATTAATCAAATCTCCCTATCATTACACTAAAAACTCTGACTCGCGGCTTACAGCAACACACGACGTCGCATAATATATGTACATACTATGCAGCAGCGTCCTACATAAACGAATGCTGTAACTGTCTCACTGTTAACTAAAAGCCTGTCTATATAAAGGGAGATAAAAGGAATTGTTGCACATTTAGGCATTTTTGGGTTATGACTTGTGACTGTCCTGCACTGGGCCCGAGTGGTCTAATCCTTTAGAGGAACAAGGCGTGATTTTATGTTATGATTGGCATAAAAAGAATCAAGAAGATTGCCATCATCCCTATGTTTGAAAAACAGCTTAGTAATCTCAGTTTCCTTTAATCATACACCATCCTAAATGTTCTTAACAAGAGAAGAAGAAAAAGTGGATTAATTCAATACTGCAAATAAAGGTTAAATATATTCCATTCAATAACCTTTAGTCCCCCAAAAACATCATCAAATTACCATATCCCGAAAAACAAAAGGAAATACTCAGAAGAGCGAATTTAATTAATACCAATGTTTTCTCCGTTTCATGGTGTTTGTGACTATGAATAAGTTATGAGCCTTCGGACCTATCACATTGGAACAAGGGTACAACCGGTACAACTATTGCAGAATTCATTCCTTATGTACTTACGGTTGACGGGATGGTAAACATTGAGATGTCATACCTCTTTTGTTTGTCTTGATATTATTTATTTGTCCTAGAGAATTGGGGAAGAATAATGGAAATAAAGGCTTATGGCGCGGTAAGAAGCTTATTATGTAATAGACATCGCATCGCGGCATCAAATAAGCTTCAAAATAGTGACGTCTTTGATGTTTGTTGAATTGAATGACCACCAAAATAAAAGTAATTACATGATCAATTACATAATCATGATAGTTTACACTCAAAATTCTCAGAATTATGCAACGAAAAATATTTTGAGCTCTGTTTTACGATTTTTTTATCATGACACTATTTTAATTTTATAAAATATTTTTTGAATAAGTATTTTCTTGGAAAATTTGACAATACACTCAATTTTTTTCGGGCTTGTAATATATACCAATACGCTTAACTGTGCGACAAAAAACTGAGCGATTTACTGTGTCCTACGTTTGGTCAGCATATTAAAAAAAAAAGTTTATTGTCGCCGGTTAATACATTCATCTTAGGGTAATCTAACATATGCATCGTATTAATGTATTCCACAAAAGGTACTACTACTGCTACTGGTTCCCAAGCTAAGCTTGAGCTTGTATTATGGATAACAGTGTTCAGCCGCAGGAATTATCACATAATAAAATACGAATACATTAGTTTGAATGTCGCCGCAGTAGACTTACAATATTCTCAATCTAATAATAATGAATATGAAGCAGATATATATAATGATCCTAAGGTGAAGTTCAAATCAAGAATCTTGGCCTCCCTACACACCAATGAAACGTAGTCGTAATTTCTAAACTCTGATTAATGGTGCAAATCCTTTCTTATTTACTCTGTTTTTATTTTTATTTTATTTTCGTAACTTAATTATTTGTTTTTCTTTTTTATATTTTCTTAATCAATTGTAAACCTAGACTTAAGTTAGTGACTAAGCGGTAATCAGGTGTCGTTCTTGTAAATTTTGTGTTTACCTGTAATTGGCACATATATTATAATATTACCGTCTGATTTACTATTTGTTTGTATATGTATGTGCTGTGGGTGAACCTTAAAGTAAATAAATATTATTAATCTTTAAATAATATTATAGTCCTTTTTTTTTGAGGATGGGAAATCATCAAATGACCCCTCCCGCTCTGGGTGGAGCAGAAGGGAGTGTCAGACTCTTACTGACTAAAACCCACCCGTGTTCCTTCCTTAGCCCTTTGTGTTCCGGGGTAGCGGTAACCCTTTCGGACAATCCCGCTGCCCCGGATATTATAGTCCTGTACTTATCATCAGTTCCCTGCCCTTATCTCAATTTATTTGTGGTCGTCGCAACATGTGTTTTTCTTCCATACTTCTCTATTAGTCGTCATCTCAGTAGTCACCCCCTTTCTAACCATATCATCATTCACACAGTCCATCCATCGTTTCTTTGGTCTTCCCCTACTTTTATAGCCATCCACATTCATACACATATTTTAGCCAGTACTCCCCATCCCATCATCATGTGCCTAGCCTTTTCCCAACTATGTTGGGGTCGGCTTCCAGCCTAACCGGATGCAGCTGAATACCAGTATTTTACATGGAGCGACTGCCTATCTAACCTCCACAACCCAGTTACTGGGTAATACGATACCCCTTGGCAAGACTGATTGTCAGAATTTCGGGCTTCTGACTACCCGTAACGACTGTCAAAGATCCACATATGACAGCCGGGACCAACGGCTTAACGTGATTTTCGAGGCACGGAGGGGTTTCGGTATGTAAAGATGGTCACCCATCCACAGACCAACCGCGGCAAGCGTAGCTTAACCTGATCGATCGACCTGTGTGGCTGTTATTATTTAGCCACGGGCCACTCCCCATCCCATCTAAAACTGAATATTTCAGATCTTTTCCAGTCTAGTATTTCTCACGACGCAGTGGGTAGGGCAAATTGCTCGCAGAACAGATGACCGTTGGGGCCGAAAGATTCTGAAAAATGGAGTGGCGACCGTGTACCGGGCGACGTAACGTGGAAGAGCCTCCAACAAGGCTGACCGGCGACCTTGTGAAGGCCGCAGGAAGTTTTAATTATTTCTGAGATAAAAAATTACCTATATTAAAAATAACAGAAATCGATTCAATAAACGATCCTCAACAAACTACCTACTTTAATATTGTGCATTAATTCAGTTACACATTGTACTTATATAAACGATTTCAAACACTTGGAGTTTCTCTTTTATCGTGAGTATGTTTACAGACAAAACAGCCAAACCATTCTCTCTCATTCTCATATTTTAAGTCATCGAGAAATCTACAATGAAGCCCAAAAGAAGTTCAGATACTGATTCAACATTCCTCGCGAAATAAACATTTAAACCCCTTCCGTATCCGAACTCTTCACCACTCAAACTAAGTTATTTTTCTCGCCAAAAACATTTAATTGTGTTGCCAACTTTTTGCTGGCAAAGTTTTCCTTCAATCTATCTTGTAAGCCCTCAGCAAACCTCTTTAGGGCGCTTCGATCCGGTAAATCAATAAGCGGAACCCACTTTGAAAGTTGGTAAACTCTTCTACGCAGAATAGTATAACTACTGTAAACAGGGACTCGCCGAAAAAAAATATCCTGAATGCTTACGAAGTAGGTATCTATGAATTAAACTTTATTTATTGTACCGAGGAAGATAATAATTACATAATAGCTAAGCTAGAAGTCTTAAAATAACACATAATATTGACATGTACGGTCACCAAAGGAGATAAGCTACCAGCCGGTCGATTCTGTAAAAATGTCACCGTGATAACTTAGGTGAAGTGAGCTATCGATAGGTGTAATCCCTAACATCAGGTGGAGTGACAGCTCACTTCACCTGAGTTAAGTTAAGTTTTCATGGTGACATTTTTACAGAATAGCACTACATGGTCGTCGGATATAGTTGAAATTCAGTAAGAAACCGAAAGATATTTTCGAATAAATTAAATTAAATTAATAGAAAATATACAGTTAATTTATTAAATTAAATTTCATTCGAAAACATCCACTGGTTGCTTACTAAACTTTAACTATATCCGACGACACTGATTACTTGTCTCTTTTAGTGACGGTACATATATGTATAAAAAGGGACGGGAAAGAATCATACAGCATCAAACAATTCATCCGCATCGCTATCTCTGGTCACGTGAAGAGTCGAACAATAGCTTGGAGTTATCGTGAGATGTGTGAAATGATTTGAGCACTCGGACCTCATTGCCTTAGTGTTTAATTCCAAACGGCTTGAACATCATTAATATAACACCCTCGGAGGTTTTCGACACCTGCAGCAATCTTATTACACAAGGTGGTCAAAAAATCGTGGATCAAACGAAATCGGGAGTTAAAGGAAGTAATTTCCAATAAAAAATCTTTCTACAGCATGGCCATAATTCAATTGCCCTAAAAGTTATGAATATTTTTGTATACCGAGTTCTTTTACAATTAGACAATTTTTTTTTTAATTTGGTGCAAAACAATAAAAAAAACGTTGTTGTATTATTGCTACATAGTGTATCAGCACTGCAAAGGCTCCATTGCGGCTCTGGGTACCAAATTTCAAGAGCAATAAATTTTTTTCCAAAAATTTTCATGCGTTACCCAAAAATTATTTCTCACTTTAAAAGCTTTAGAAATGACCTCCTTTATCTCCATATTTCGTTCGCGATTTTTTGACCACCTTGTATATGTCGGAATCATTCGTTTGATTCTTCGTTGTTGAGAGCTGAGAGCTCTGACTACTTTGTTCTTTAATCTTGACAATCCCACTACTCCTTCTTGCATGACTTCCCAATTTCAATATGTATGCTCTGCCCATGCTAAAAATCTTTGTTCTACCAACAATCGCCTCCTACGATGTCCTTCTCACCGTTCTGGCTTCATCCATTCTTCTTTCTTTGTCCAGGTGGTCTTTCTTTGGAATGCGCTCCCTCTGAACATCAGGACGGCAACCAGTCGGTTATCTTTTAAAGTGAAGGCACGTGAACATATCTGTCAGAAGTTGGCCGTAACATCCCAGCGCTGATTTCCTGGATTCGATTTCTCTTCTAGCGATCATTTTTCTCCTGACAGTTCTTTTTGTTTATATGTATGTATGTATCTATCTATGTATTATATTATTTTATAGTCATTTCCTAGCTATTTATTCCGTATGTTGCATCTGCCATATCACCCTAAGGTTGACTGGTACAAAATGACGCTCAACAGAGTCTAGCCAGATGTTCGTGCGAGTCGACGAAGGTACTACAGCGGTGTGGTTCAGAGCAGTTCTTTTGACCCTTGGACATCGTATGGACAACATGTGCTCAGAAACTGTATCGCGTTCCGTATCTATACTTGACTTGTGTACCTACAGTCGTGTGTGATTCGCTAGAGTTATTAATTTGTTCGTAACATTATAATTTGATTTGAACTGCAAACGGTTTTTCTATTGCGCAATGACCAACACTATCCATAGTACGCCCACAGTAATTAAAATACGACTGATGATAACGAGGGACACGTACCTTCTCCGTCATGTATATATTAGACGTCATTGGTAACTAAAAATTACAACACATTTGGATGCGTAATGCCAAAGCGCAAGAACTCTTAACCAAGAGACAATAGCACACGCGAGGTACAAATCTCAACGTCAGTCATAGTTTTCAGCATTCCGCAGTGAGCTGTGAGTCATGGAGGTCTTCTCATAATTTGCCTAAGTTATCAAGGTGTGATTAATACGAAATATACCAGCTTAACAGCCAGCTTTACAACAGCAGATAACTCTAGCCAGCATACCTACTTATACAGTACCAGCTGCGCCCCGCATTTTCATCCACATAAGTTTCAATTCCTTGTGAATATCACGATAAAATATCTTATGTGTTAATCCTGGTTATAACCTAAGTAGAAGTAACAAACATACAAACACACTCACAAACTTTCGCTTTTATAATATTATGCGATAGTGTGATGAAAACTTATGTGAATTGAGCTGTCATTTTACTTGATGCTAAAGATTGACACTATGAACAGCTCACTTCATGCTCACTTGACTTATGATTTCACGGTGAGATTATTACAGAATAGACCGGTAGCAGTAAATCATAAGTGCAATGCGTAAATCATGCAATGTGGGCTGACAGGCGGTGACGTATGCATTTTTGAGCTACTAGTTTTTAATTTTCCGTACCGAAAGCATGCCATCGGGATATTATTAGAAAGTTTACACGGTCTCTGTCTGTCTTTCGATTGGTCTGTCACCGTCTCTGTCTGCCCGTCTGTTTGCCACAGGACGGGATCTTAGAAGTTCGTGTTCTAATAAAAAGCGATCGTCTTGCAAAGACCCAATCGTCGCCTTACGGTTCTAAGATACAGCCCTGTAGCATAAAATTGGACAGACAGGCAGCCGGTGACGGACTATCTATTAATTTTCCTATGATCTTTATCTTGTCAAATAATGTAATATAATACTTTTGGTGGCACAGAAGCGCGTTCGAGTCTCGCACTTGGTCGGTGTTTGATTTGGTTACAAACAAACACATATTTTCCTAAAAATAGACATAAAAGCTTTCGACTTAATTATACTGCTACAATTCAAATGATCTTATTTATATATAAAGGCGTCTCAGAGCTATTGTTTAAAATTAATTATTTAATATTTTGAGCAAAAATAAAATGAATTTATGGTATTCAGCCGCGGTTTGTACTGGAATGTTACTAAATAAGAGTACCTATGTGAGCTATTTAAATGTCGGAATTCCGTTCAGTTCTATTGTCCAAAATGTTGATCCAATTTGTGTGAATGTTCTGTCAATTAAATTCATACATATATGAATGTATACAAAAACTTGTAAAACATTTGAAAAGAGTAACGGTGGAGTTTCTTGCCCATTCTTCTCCACACGAAAACTACATTTTGGAATGGGCGACTAGAATCAATTCTATTTTTTAATTTTTAATTTTGACGTTCAAAAGTGCCTTTTAAGTGCCTATTTGAAATAAATGATTTGACTTTGACTTTGACTATAATTTATGATATTAACAGTAATTAAATTTAATATAATTTCAATAAGATACAAAATATTTCTGCTGACTACATATTAACATCATAAAATTAGGCCTGTAAACCCCAAAGGGTCAGGCAGAGGTGTAGGTTATAGTTTTTACATTTCGCAAGTTATGTTTTAGTCCCATGTAATCCACGCAATAAATCAATCGGCCTAGCTTTTTCCCAACTATGTTATGGTCGGCTACCAGTCTAAGCGGATGCAGATAAATAACATAACAATATTTTACATGGATCGACTCCCTATCTGACCTCCATAACCCAGTTACTGGGTAACACGAAGCCCATTATACAAGGTGTAACAAAATAAACGAAAGTCCTGAAAGTAGTTTTTTCATAATTGACTACTGAATATAATTATGTAGGTACTAACACTAGTGTTTAAGATGTGGATGTATTACTAACAAATTGGATTGTATGATCTGTTAAATAAATGCTAAAGTTTATTTTAAGAAGTCTAGTTTTACTCTATTAATACATATTTAATTAAATGTAAGTCAATTAAATAAGTTAAGTCATAATTAAACAAATAAAAACAAGGACAATCAAACAAAACAAACACAACAACATGAAAACAATTAGTCAAATAACCCGCCCCTAACTGTTCCCGGCGCAAAGGTGCCCAAAACGCTTGCTGCATTGCCACGTTGGATAGCAATGGCTAACCTTTGCACCAAAAACGAGCCGGAGCGGGAGTCACCCGTTTTGTTACAGAGCCTGCGCCCTATCTCACAAATGAGCCTCTTGGCCTCAATGCCCCAACCACCCAAGGTCTCCACGGCAATGGGCACAAAATGGTATCGGTCCGCCAACGGCGCGTACTTCACCCTCTTCCTCTCAGCGGCGGCTTCCGCTGCCACTGACGGAGAGAGGATGGTACGACCAAGGTGGCTGGCGGCAACAGTGCTGACGCAAGTCGCGTCCCATATCAGGCACTTACCGCTACTCCAAGGCACCAGGGTCAGCCCGTCCGGCCTCTTGCCGTCAGTCCTGCACAGACTCCAGCACGCAGGGGACGTCTGCCGACACAAATGCTCTCCGAATAATATCGTTGAGTGCATGGTGACACGGGAACCTCCCCGAGCAACGACGACAACTCAAAGCGTGATGACCATCGGCCTCCACCATGGAACCGCAGGTGCATCTGTGGGGTTCACACACCTTGCAGCCCAGGCGGAGGGCCACCGCCACACGCAAAGAGTCATCATCAAGAAATGTGCCCAGGTGAGGCGAAGGAAGCGCGTGCAACCATGCCCCCGATTCCGGCTGCGATACGGCCCTGAGTCTGGCCAAATCAGCCCCCGAGGAACCCACCAACATCTGTTCCTGGACCAGCTTAGACGTGACGTCGTCCCAAGCGCGCTGAACATGCGTCGCGTCAGGGCTTGCTGCCCCCCTGTTGAGGACAGACCAAGCTGACCCGGCATCCAACATAAATGGAATGTGTGCCCCGTCACCATTGGAATTCAGAATTACAGTGACGAGGTCAGCCACCCCATGTGTCGACGCCAGGAAAGCCGGCAGGCCCACATCATGCACGCACCGCACCCCAAGACCCCCGTAACGAACAGGAAGAGCCGCCTGCCTCCACTGTGCATCATTAAAAGACAGATTCAGGATCGACTCAACCGTTGATTTCAGAGCACAGTCAAAGGAACGCACCTCCTCAGGACAAAGCCAGGTAGGTGCGGTCCGCAGGAGATACGTTACCTTGGGTAAGGCAAAACACATGCGCAATAACAAGATCGCAACGTGGGCGGAGAGATCCTTGAGACGTTCCTGAGCATTGAGGAGAATCTGTTTACGGGAAGAAATGGCTTCTGGCACTCCGTCAAGAAAAATGGGAGATCCCAAAAGGGAGAAAGAAAGAGGAGAAAGTTCCTTGAGGCCAGGTAAATGAGAACCAAAGCGTGAGAAGTGTGTACGAGCTCCAACGCCACACGCAAAAAATTCACACTTGGAGGGATTCACCTCCAGACTCAGCTCCTTAAGTCGAGGAACAAGAATCTCCAAGTCCTGGCAAACCTCCTCCGGTGAACCGCCAATAATGCCATCATCAAGGTACCACAGGTTCAGAGACGATTTCAACCCAGAGATGACTTTGTGGATTGCTAAACTGAATACAAGTGGTCCCAATGGATCTCCCTGCTGCGCTCCCACTTGTGACGCAATGTGCTATCACCAAAGAACAGATTAGAAGGGGAATAATATACCTGAAAGAGAAAGGGGTATAGGGAAGGAATTTTATCCTTGACCTCCCTCAAAAGAACGTCTCTTTCAAGGGTGTTAAAGGCATTGCGTATATCGAGCTTCAGCACCACGCAGTCCGAGTTCTTGGGGTCCATGACAAACGCACGCGTCGCATGGATAGCGGCCTCGCACCCCCGACGCGTTCCGAACCCTAGTTGATGCGGCTGCAGGTATTCGGACATAGCTACTCTTACGGACCGGCACGCCAGCTTAGCCGTCAACCTTCTGAACACGCTGCCAATGGCTATTGGTCTCAGCCCTCTGTCCTTTTTCTTGAGTGCGCAAAGAGAAGCACCATACAGAAAAGGACAAACTACCGGATTGCTTTGTCAAACACTCCAGCAGACGCCTCCCATTTTCACCCGCAGAACTAGACGTAAGCTCTTTTAAATGCCCCGGACGAATTCCATCCAAGCCTGCCGCAGAGCCACTATAAAAAGAGCTCAAGGCCAGAGCGACTTCCTCCACTGACACAGTTACCCTAGGAAATGATGAGTCCGGCGCCGAAGGGAAATTGAGCGGACGCGATGGGCGTGGGTGCTTCACCGTAAGGGCGCTTAGCGTGCCCGAGTCGTGTTGCGCGAACGAGTCGTCTGAAACCAGCAACCGAACCGCCCCTCGGAGGTCGCCCTCGAATACCTTAGACTCGATGGCTTTTCGAATCCCGCGCGACTTAGCACTCCCTGCCACACAACCTGGCACATCCGCAAACTGGTCAGCACCCACCGACTCGACGTTTGACTTCACCTTTGCAGTCATGTTTCCAGGTGCGTCCCTCGAAGGAACTCTCAGCCCCCCAAACGCAAAAGTGAGAAGCGCGCCCCAGTCCTCCACACCGTTACAGCTAACGCACTTATCAATAATGTCGCACAGCTTGCCCGCCGCCTGATTCCGCGCACCCTTAGGAACGTGCCTAAGTACCGGCGTACCCACCTTCAAGGCCGAGAGCCTCTCCAGAGGGCAAGGGCGTGAAACCGGCAGCACCTGGGTCACTGGCTGGGAATCGGTGACAGTAGACAAGGTATGAGGAGTGGCGACAGGTTGACGCGCATTCCTGTGCATACGGCCTATATGGACCTTGAGTCCATGCGAGCTAAATGTACGAGAAGACCCTGGGCATTGAGGACAAGACGACATTGCGGACATGGCACTCAGGCGTCTATAAATATACAATAATCGCAATAGCAACAAATACAGTAAATTAAGTCTGGCTACAATCAATATCACACATTTGAAACATATATAATTTAAATATTAGTATTAGTTATAATGAAATAAGATTCTGAATCGATTTCAGTAACTTTTAATATAGGTATTTTTTCGAATATTATGTATTTTTTCATACTAACTGCCGATTGAGCCAAATAAAATTAAATCTTATTTCAAGGCAATAAGACTCAATTTTAAATGCAAAAAAGAATGCTAGTGTCAACACGATTTTCTTAATAAGAATAGCTAGCTTTAAAACAATAAATTTTGGTCATTTTATTATGCTTTGAACTCAATACTCTAATTTGGGTGTATGAGGTCTTGCTTTAATTATGTTACACCTTGTATAGGGGGCGAATCCCTTAACTATATTCGAATTCACTATACAGTTTGTTAATATTTTATAGTCCACAAATTGACATGAAACGATGTAGTTAATTTACGTCGTTTATCAAAACAATTATCAGCTGTTGCATAAAAAAGTGCGATACTTACCTACGTTTTTTTTAATAACCGACGAAAATTTTCAACCGCAGGGGCGTTCAGAATCATAAGTCAAAGTCAAAGTCATAATTTATTTCAAATAGGCACATGAAAAGCATTTTTGAACTTAAAAAATTACAATAAAATAGAATTGATTCTAGTATGTCATGTAATAAATGTTATCAGGTTGTCGATGTCTTTGCATGTATTAATATTAAAAAGTGGGATTACCATCACAAAAACAACCTAGGCCCACAGTTTCAGTAGCAGCATCGTTTACTAAATGAACTCGTCTGACGTCACGTAGATACACAAACTCAGCAGATCGGGACTCACACAATAATCAAGTTGGCAGCACTGGATTTGATTTGATGTCTTCAGGCTGCTGGAGTAATTTATTGTGTCAATGTTTTGTTTATGGTTAAGTTTCTGGTGTTAGATCTAAATTTTGGCGGTTGGTAGGTGAAATTAAGGAAATTCAACCAACTTTAACTGTCCGTATATTCAAATCACAATTGTCATCACAATCGCAATTTTCTTTGACAGTTGTAAGACATGACAAATTGACATATGGTGTTGATTATTATAACAGTTATTTTCCCTGACTGTACCTATTCTGGGTGCAGGAGCAATAGTAATTAATATTTACTCTAACAAGTTCTTCCTTGTTATGACTTGTGGGGGAATGCAAGCAGCTGACTCCACTTACTTAGAAGTAACTTTAGATACTAACTAAATGAGCCGCAGTGAGTGACTGCCCTTTGGTCTAGTGGTCGCAAGCGCAACTGCTGAGCGTGGGGTTCTGTGTTCGATTTCCAGGTCGGGCAAAGTGTTAATGGGTTTTTCCATTAGCCACGGTACCTCGGGACGCATGTTAAGCCGTTGGTCCTGCGGCTGATCTCTCCAATCGTGTCGGATTGCCGTCCCATCGGACTATGAGGGTGAGGGAAGAGTGAGTGCACCTGTGTCTGCGCACACACTTGTGCGCAGACGCAATAACACCCGCATAATATCTCCCGTGTCGATAGCTAGTCTCCGCTGAGATTGGATGCAATGACCGGAATTCAGTCTGGAGGACTACCTATTTCTAAATACCTAAGTATCGAACTCTCACCGTAGCTTGAAAAACGATAAACTAAAAAACAACTTTTGACAGCCAAAAGGATTTCCTCAAAAGCGGTAGGTAATTTCAAATTGATGTCTTAAAACAAACTTAGCTTATGTAGCGGTATCTACAACGCCACATGCGAACAACGCGTCATACTGACGTCACAGAATCCTGCATCTCGCAAGCAAAGTTTACCGCGCAACTAACATAGATACTACGGCCCGACATGAATCATGGGGCAGTTGCCCGCCAGACATAACACCCGTCTGGTCGGAGGATCCTCCCTTTTCTATAGAGTATGAGTGAACTTTACACCCTGTTCCTCATACCTTCTATACTTAAGAAACGGGAAACTAACCTCTGGACCATTACGGCATTAAGGAAATAAATTACGACAACCTAAGCTTCTTTTTCACAAGCTTATTTTTATTGCGATGCATCAAGAAGCCTCCTCGTGTAGCGCAGTTTGTTCCGCCAGTTACTCAACTGAACCGAGCGCTCGGCACATCCTGGACAGTCACACCCAACAACTTATTTGACTGGCCAATTCTTCCCTTGCTGTGGTAGGACTAATACCCGCCTTCCACCGGAGTCCGGCGTCAAGCAACCTGCTGTGTTCCGTCGATGCGTGAGAATTCCAGTGCCTTAGGCATCTTCTGGGCACGCTCGTTTCATCATAGACCTCATGCATCGCTTTCTATCAGGCGTGATCGAGGTCAAGAGCGAGCCGAATCAGCAATAAAAAAATTGTTCTTCGTGCGTAATAAAACAGGCGAGTTATAAACAGAATTAATTGACATTCTCCTCTCCTGTCCTTATCACAATTTATTTATGGTAGGTGCAACATGTCATTTTCTTCTAGACTTCTCTACTGGTCTTCACTGGTAGTCACCCCTAGCCTTTCACACAGTCCGTCCAACGTTTCTTTGGTCTTTCCCTACTCTAAGGCCGCTGCCTGGAATTTTGCGGGCAGCGGGGCGGCAGCGGCGGCGGCGCGGGAGTGGCAGGATGTTATGCGTACATTTAAATGGACCGGTTCTGGAAAACAGCGGCGCGGGAGCGGGCAACAAGGGGTGCACTCAAGGCAATTGGCGCTGCCGCCCCGCTGCCCGCAATATTCCAGGCAGCGGCCTAATATGCATCCACGTTCATATTTAAGGGGACTACAGGACCTAAACGCAAAAAATGCAAGTTTTTTAATGCCTAAAAGTATATGATCGACTACAGTAAACAAAATCAGAAAAATACATATATGATATTCTTCAGGATATATGCTAGTTATATAGTGTGTTGAAAACATAATACAACTAAATTAGATACGAAAGATAAAATCATAGATACCTCTAAAAACTTTCTTTTCACAATAAAAACCATACTAATAGATACAATCATTCTGATTTTTTTTTGTCAGATTATTCTACAAGCAACATACTAAAGCACTAGTGTTTTATTTTTTTAGTGCAAACAATAGATTTTTTGTAAATAGATGAATGCTTCACATTTTGCAATAAATTACCAGCGTTGTGTCATCGCGCTTCTCTTTCTTTTCTATGCAGTCCGACAGTGACCGCGCTTTAGGTCATGTAGTCCCCTTAAAACGACACCAATCCCAAATAGTACGCGATTATACTTTAGCCCTGGATCGAAAGAGCTAGAAATCATAGGGAAAGGATTTTGCCCAACAGTGGGATGATGCAGGCAAACAGTAACAGTAACACGATTATCAATAGTTCTAATAATAATCAAAATAACGTATCATTTTATACTGATTGCTCAAAAACAAACTTTCTCCCAATATACAGACTGTTCCAAAAACCAAACAGTCAATCTTCTCTATATATACAGGTTGGTAATGATCGACGCTAAGCGGCAGTAAAAACAGTCGGCGGACGCACAGCGCCACTGAGCTGTAAAACACACAAACTGAACATGCCTAGTTAGTGAAGGAAACCGCGTGATGTCAAAGTGAGATGGGTTCCGTATGTTTTTTTGTGGCAGTTAAAATAGATATACAGGGTTATTTTTCAATGACCAGCCAAATTTAAGGATGTGGTACAGACCATCAAACTAAACAATTCTCCTTGGGACCAACATCGTAATCGCGAAAAAAAAATCAGAACTTACTTACTTTTGAAGAACTTGTTGTTTTAAGTGATAGATTATGATATAACTAAGAATAGTGTCCATTTGCACTTTTACACAATTTCGTAGCACTTTCTTGTGCTACGTGCTGTGTCTGGTAATTAATAAAAAGAAAACAAATAAATAAATAAATAAAAAAAAAAAACTTTGTTCATGTGTTATATAGGGTGATTGGTAATTAGTGACCGATACCTAAACACGTGATTGTACTCATGATAACAAACAACTTTTACTATGGGACCAAACCTGAATTCGCGAAAAAAAAATCTGCTGTTCAGTACCTACATTTTGACCAGTTAGGCGAACATAAATGACTGAACACCAGATTTTTTTTCGCGAATTCAGGTTTGGTCCCATAGTAAAAGTTGTTTGTTATCATGAGGACAATCACGTGTTTAGGTATCGGTCACTAATTACCAGTCTTCCTATATATAGCACAACCTTTTTATTCTCATGCAAATTTGAAATTAAGTCTTTTATATTGTTTTCATAATGGTTCTGGTAACGAATATCTCCTTATGAAACATAAAATGTCTAAATTAGAAAAGTAAAACGGAATTGATTTCGGATGTCAATAACACAAATTATGACACGTTAAACGTAAAAAAAAAAACATTTATTGCAGTCTAATCTTAATAAACGTCTTTTCTTAATGTGGGTACACAGAGCACTTTACCTTACTCCACGACTTCCGCCTACACAATAACATCAAATAAAAAAATACCCCTAAGTTACATTTATCGTCATTTTATTCGATCCCTTAGTCATAACTACGCTGCCCATGGAGAAAAAACAGTAAGTTCGGAACCGTACATCACATACATAACATAAAGATAAAATGTCATATTTATTGCGGATCCCTAAAAAAGTTGTGCCTCTGCTCTACCCCAGTTTATTTGCTTTTATGCTTAAAGAACGCTCCAGCGCGGGAAATTGTGTCCCCTGCTTGCTAAACGAACATATTAAAATATTTCTTTTATTTTATCTCCTAGCTGAGAAGTGGAACTGTTTTAAAGTACAGGTTTGTAGAATTTTCAGGTGTTTCGTTAATATGTAGAACTTGATTACATGTGGATTTGTAATGTTAGTAGCCAAGACTGAACAATCATAATCGCTTATAAAGTAGGTACCTACATATAATAAAGGTATTTACAAAACTTTGTGATCCCAGTTCAATCTACATAAAATGCCCTGTCAATACATGCAAACATTGCAAAGAATTACTTAATGAAAAAAAAATTAAAAAACACGTCAGTCAAATTAAAGTTGTAAAAAAATGATTTAAAAATAAAAACTTTTTTTCAAAAAAAAAAAAACGAAAATGATGACTTCCGAAATTAAAGTTATTTTCACTTTGTGGTGTTCTTTTTTATCTTCTCAACCCAGTTACTGGGTAACCCGATACCCCATCTATACCCGTAACGACTATCAAAGATCTACAAATAAGTAAAAGTCAGGACCAACGTGCTTTCCGATGTGCGGAGGGGTTGAGACCTCTGCATTGTAATAAATGGTCACCCATCCATGAACCAACCACGGCAGCCGTAGCTTAACCTTTTATCGACCCGTGCGGCCATTATTATTTAGCCACATTACCAAACTACGGTTTGTATTTCAACCCGAAATGATGCGTTTATACTGATACAATGAACAGCACCCTAATTGCGTAACACACTATCAATCGGAATCTGAATCATTTTGAAGCAAATTGCTAATCCATTGCTTCATAAGTTCGAAAAATTCGTCTGCTCAACACGTAATAAGGCAATGAATGTTGTTGAACTGTCAAAATGAAACCGATTCCGATTGATAATGTGTTACGCAATTGCCCCGCTGAATTAAATACTGGTTTCAACCAAATTATTATTATGTTGTTTCATGTAAATTCGGGAGCGATAGCGATCCCTGAACGCGATGGGAAACCATTGTGATATCGTCATGATAAAATTGGACCACTACCATTGATTTAACAGGAAATAAATATTTTTATTAAAGAATATCATTGAGTTACGACATTTTTTTTAATTAATGATGCTAAGAATTTTTTAAGTTAAAGGCCGTCGAAGTCGGACCAGAAAGAGATGGCGAGATGCCCTGGACGCGTATCGCAAGGGCTGATTTGAGGTGATGCAGGAAAAGATTTCCTGGAAGGATTAGGGGGAGATTTTTGCCCAGCAGTGGGATATAGAGTAGGCTAACAAAAAAAAAAACAAAAACAACTGTTGGGTTATCTGTCGTGTCGTTTGAAAGGAAATCTGAGACAGGATCTGCTTGGGTGTTTAGAACTTAAGTTGATTATTGCAATCGAATTTTGAGATTTTTAATAATATTTTGATTTATAATTTATGACACAGTTTTAAATTTTTCTTACACAGATAAGGGAAGCATACCACAGAGGCTTATACTAAGCAGCTTATCCTATAATCCTCCAGACCGTATTTCGGCCATAGCGACAAATTTCACTCGGAGATTCTTCGGAGAGCCTTCGTCGCGGAAGATTTTATAAAGCACAAGTGTGTTCGCAAACACAGGGACTCTTCCCTCACTCTCATACTCCGATGGGACGGCAATCCGACCTGACCGGAGAGAGATCAGGAGCAGGACCAAAGGCTTAACGTGCTTTCCGAGGCACGGGAACCCTCAAGCCACAGCGCCAAGTTCCAAACTCCGGGCTGTTAGCAAGAAATCCCTAATAGCAAAATCCAAGCTTAGACGAAGCAGAGGGTGGAAGATTTTTACCATCACACCTACGAAGTGTGTAATTCAGGAAACTTGACAGCATTTATAATGAAAAATATCCCTCCTCACATTATTCTCACTCCAAACTCAACGCTATCGAATACCAACATTAACAGTGAACCAAAACGAGTTCGCAAGAGTTCAGTGAGCAAAATAATCGACTTAGCTCCGGTGTGGCGAAAATTCATTTATTTAATTAAGACCCAACAAACTTCCTGAAGCAGACTTAGAGCGAATTAATGATTATAACGTCTTATTTTAATTGAACATTAAATCGGAGGCTTATTTAAATTTTCAACGAATCGGTGCGGTGAAATATGCCTATCGTTATATTGATTGACTAGCTTCTGCTCGCAACTTCGTCCGCATAAAATTTATTGTTCCCCCGACCCACCCCATCGCACTGCATCGCCTGAACGCGCTATTACCTAGTTTTCTCTCTGACTTTATTTCTTTTAAATATTACAGGAAAATTAGCTTGTAAATCTATTTATATGCCCAGTTTGGCAATAAAAACGCTACCACTGACAATCAAAATGATTCGTTTTTTTCATAGGAGCCGAGCTTAAGCCTTTGGTCCAGCGCCTGATCTCTCTCCGGTCGTGTCGGATTGTGTGCCGTCCCATCGGACTACCTATGAGAGTGAGGGAAGAAAGAGTGCACCTGTGTATGCGCACACACTTGTGCACTATAATATCACCGTCGAAATTAGCCGCCATGGCCGAAATACGGTCTGGTGACTATTTACTCTATATTTTAGTCGATATATCCCACTTTGTTCCCAACAAAACCGCACAACTACTTATAAACATCTGACTTGCATCATTAATTCAGGGGTCGAAAACCATTTTAAAGAGAAACACAAAAAATATCAAACCTACCCTTTTTGCACTATTCGACGACAGAACACCGCAATAAAGTTATTACACTGGCGCATGAGAATATTTGGACCACTACTCTGATGCCTGCACTATACAGCGGGTTGAAAAAGCATTGCAATGTAGGGGTGAAATGTGGGGGTGAAATATGGGTTGAAATTAAATTTCGGATATGGTTTTTATGTGTGAAATGTTTTTTTCGTGGAGTGGTAATGGTAATGCTGTGTCCGGTGTTTTCTGTGCGCAGTAATGTTATCGGAATAAAAGCGTCAAACAGAAACTCAATATTTTAATTCTGTGGAAGTGCTAGAGAAACGCACAGAAAAAAATAACTCGATAAAACTTGTCGTTGGCGCGCCAAAGCTTCGCTAATCTCTCGTACCTACGAACAGTTACATCTGAAAAAATATTTTTGCATTTGATAGTCCAATTCTTGGGGAAGGCTATTTAACATCAGACTAGGTCCGCAACACCCTTAGAGGCCGAGCAAAAAAAAAACATTCAGAAAGAAAGAACGCTAAGTGAAAAAGAAGTAACAGGGCGGGCAGGCGATGCGATGCGATGTGATGCGACGGGGTGGGTTCGGGGAGCAAGAAATTTCACGCGGACAAAGTCGCGGGCAGAAGCTAGCAATTATATAAAACCGTTACATGTTACTCCAAAAGTAGGTCATGAGCTTTCGAATAGCTGAAATTCCGTAAAAACTAATTTTGTTGTTTTTGCGTAGTGCATCCGCGCCGAATGTTGCAGGCACAAAAACGGAAAAAAATATGTTGTTAACGAACGAAACTTACTGTTGTCCTAGCTAAGCAGAAAAAGGAATTTTCAGTATTGGAATAAGAGGACGACGAGTTGGTGATAGTCCATTTTTTATAGTGAAGGGAACGTACAACCGTACAAATCAAAACGAGCTTTAATTAAATAAAAATCATAATTACCCAGCTACTTTGCTGATCAAGTGCCATTAGCCCATGATGCTACATGTTACTTGACAAGCGTAACACAGACAAACTGGTATTTGATCGCAATGCCTTTCATTTTGATAGTTCCGCCATGTACATTACATTATTTGTGGTATTTACGAATTTTTGAAACCTATGAAACAATGGATTACGAATTTCCTTCAAAACCCTAGGCTTGTGATTGATAGCGTGTCAGGGTACTGGAGTCTGGAGTTATGCGAGTATTGTTGACGATACGCTCGCCCCCTATTACATGGGATTTAAATATAAATGGAGAAAGGTAGACCGGAAAAAATTTATATTAAAAAAAATCTAATCCGTCGAACCAAAACTACTACACTAATGTTCCTAACAAGCCGCTACAAGTATCAAAACTACACGAACCACTTACTACCCGAAACACCCTGTATAACATCCGTTAAACGTACGTGTGTGGTCTCATGAATATTCCGGATCCACGATGAGATTTATTACGGCCCGGTTTTCCGTCTTCCACCAGATTTATGCGTCGGACTAACCGTACGGCCCGGACTGGTTGTCGGCCGGCACCCGCCGAATTAGATTTGTGACTGAGCGTGTGAGTTCGTTAATAATTTATAGTTTGATGTTAATATGCAGGTGGGAGATGCTAGGATACTTGTACACACGGTAGGTAAATGTTGTACGGTCTTGTTTCGTATTCGCCAACAAATTGTTTTCGGACAAAAATACATATTTCAGTGACTTACTGACGGGCATGCACGCCTTAATGTATGTAAGCGTGAATTTCTCTTACATCAGTACTTAGGGGTGAAATGCAATGGCTCTTTCTTCAAAAGGCCCTTCCAGACTCACACAGTAACTTAATAATTATAATTTAATGTTTGGACTTTAAAAGAAACCATCACCTCTTGAGTTTTTTTCGACATTTCTTCTCAGGAATCAGTCGGCTAGGAAATGCTGGTGCCACTAGTAAATACTGACTGAAAAATTAACGTGTCTTACAAGATCTACCGACAGAAAAAAACATAATTTCATCATTGCAATAGCATTTTATTTCAACGGGTTAAATTTGTAACGAAAACCTCCATTAACATAAACTAAGATGGAAGCTGTATATACCAAATGAATTCGCGAGGCCGTTGCCGACTGTCAGTCAATGTCACCCAGTTTAATTATACCACCGAAAATAGAAACATGAAACTTAGAGATTGCGAAGGTACAATAAATAGTAGATTGATGCATCGAGCGCAAAGTGAATTATTATTAATGCACTAGTGCATAAATTACTCACTTTAGCAAGGTGCGTAATCTACTTTTCTTTCAACTACCAATCTGCCTACCGTGATAAAATATCCCTACTCAAAATAAAAACTCAAGTTAATGAAAACAAAGCATCCCGCGACTTTTGCGGCAAAAGGTTATTAACAATTTCATTTGCAGCTGTTTTTATACTTTTTGGAGTTGAATTAACATCGCTATCGCTGTCTATTTCCATTTTTTTAAACTTTTCTTGCTAAATATAAAGTATCAAAGTTTTACAATGGTACAATATTTTTTTTCACCAAGTAGGTTTTATTCAGCCGATTTTTATTTTCAGCCAGTATCTTTTTGATCTAATGCATACATTTTACAATAAATTTTAATGAGAAACATTAAACCTCTGTGATAAATTTTTGTCTAAATAAAAAATAAAAAGCAGTGCACTAATGAAAAACTGTGCAACCTTGAGGTTTCATATAACATTTCTGCAGTTTTTTAGTTCTAAGTAAAAAATACGTCCTTTGTGATCGGTTTTGTAGTGATTAATGATAACTTTACTACGTAGTTGAAAGAAAAAAGTATTTATTTGAAACTCAAACTCAAGAGCGCGTACAGAAAAATGAAAAAGTAATCATTGTTCTAGAGTGCAAAAAAGAGAAGCAGCTATAAAGGCCGTTATAGCACCAACCCTGTTTAGTGGGACGGACATGACATTAGAAACGTCACATTGTCGCTAGCCAGCCAGTCTTTACTGTAAAAATGACACCGTAAAAACTTAGGTCAAGTGAGCTGTCATTTCACCTGATGCTAGGGATTAACACTATTGACAGCAGCACTTGAAGCTCACTTCACTGAAGTTTTTATGGTAAATGAGGTCGATAAATACGCGTCGGGAATCGAGAGCCGATTCCCGGCCACCGAAGGGCTTGCGGACGGCGAGCATTGGGTAGCTCGCCGTCCGCTGGACCAGGCCCGGGTTGACTGCGCGTGGTATTTCCACGCGCGCCTCAAAGAGATGTCAACACTGATTAATGGGGTCCGCTAGGGCCGATGCCTACCAGGGTCGCGGGTTATTCGAAAGAGTTACCGTGGCCCAGGCACAGGCAACTAAAGGAACACGGGTGGGTTTTAGTCAGTAAAAGTCAAAAGCCTGACAAGCCCTCCCTCTCCGCCCAAAAAAATAAAATGTAGGTAAATATTGAAATGATGATGACACCATCATTTCAGCCGAAAGACGTCCCCCAAACATAGGCCTTCCCCAAGCACCTCCACTTCGACCGGTTCTGTGCTTCTCGCATCCAGATACTGCATAGCATTCACTACCATCCGACAGGCTATCGTATCGCAAATAACACATTTCGATAAACTGGTTTGCCTTGCCCCCCTCCCCCCTCTCCCCTCTCCCCCTTGCGGATGATGACCGATATGGTACGGAAGCGTATCGAGTGGTTGTGAATAGCTATGCACGTAGGACCTAAACCATTTGATGCTCAAAAAGCAGGCATTTGAACTACCGAGCCACTTCCCAGACCTTTTCATCCATTGTGGACACAAAAATCCTTTTACCGCTTTCACCCTCTACAAACACAAAATCATCCGTAGGTACTCAACGATTCGCCTTAAAGATCGTTCAAGTATAAAAATATGACAATCACTAATACGGTCGCTTCGCACGGTTGGCTCTGGATTTATAGCCTACGACAAAATGTTGCGCGCTCCGGTGAGTTTGTGAGATTTAATGGAAGCGACTTGGTCTGTGATTTAGTTTTTAAAAGTTTGTGAATTATTTTATGTGTTAATATAGCACGGCACGGTACGGCATTTACTGATGATTTTTCAAATTTCAGATAATTAGCTTTTATTACCAATTATCATTTATCATACCGGAAGACGTACGGTTGGAAGGCCTCCCACAAGGTGGACTGATGACGTCGTGAAGGCCGTAGGAATCTGCTGGTCGCCTGGGAAGTAGAGAACTGGTCGAAGTGGAGGTGCTTGGTCCAGCAAAGGACGTATTTCGGCTAAATAAATGAATATTTTATCATAGGAATAAAATTGTCTTATAACAATTTTTGTATGAAAGTTCAAAATATTCCTCTGTTATAAGATAATATGAAACGTTCGATTTTTTTAAACTTTTTGTGTTGTTTGTCGGGAATAAACTCTGAAACTGAAACTGCCTGAAGGTACTCGTGTCAACAAAACCTTTTGCCAACTTATTTTCGTTAGCCTGGAAGTTTAGGGTCACAAAATATAATCTAAACCAAAAATCTTTTTGTGACATTACCCATGGAACAGCTGATTTTTTACGCGACCAATTTCGTTATTTTTTTGTATATCATCAGAAAAGGCGATAAAAAGTATGTGGTATAATATGTAGTTTCCGTACCGTCTATGTGCCAAATTTCATCCAAATCCGTTCAGCAGTTTTTGCGTGAAAGAGTAACAAACCTCCATCCATCCATCCGTCCTCAAAAACTTTTACGCTTATAATATTAATAGTATTATTAAATAAAGTCACATTAACCGGATGCAGCTGAATTTTTTAAGTTAGCCTATACTGTCCCCCTGCTAAGTAAAGCCCTCTCACAAACTCTTCCAGGCATTATTTTGTGAGGCCACCTCGATCCAACCTTAGCGGTACGTGTCTAAGTCTCCTCGCCATCTCTTCCTGGGCCGGTCTCGGCGGCACCGTCCATCCTTGGGCACACGTGTGGAGTCTTTCCCAGCGGTCACTGTGCATCCAGCTGACGTGACCCACCCAATTCCATTTCAAATTGACAGCTTTTTTGCCTGCATCTAAGTTCCCTGTTTTGGAGCGCAGCGTGGTGTTTCGTATTCTGTCAGTTAATGCTGCGTTCCATTGCTTTTTGGCATACCCCAAGGCGGAACTTTTACGACTCAGTGAGCGACCAGAGGGGCAATTCTCGTAATTTTAAGAACGTTCACAGTCTGATCTCAGTCTCAATCTGTCAAAAATACCTCTAATTTCCCTACATTTTGACAAGTTTTTGATATTTGGTTGTCGCCGAGATGAGGCTGCGATTAGATTTTGAACGTTTTAAATTACGAGATTTGGCCTTCTGGTCTGAGCACCGTAGGTTAGGACAGCAGCTGAAATACTTACCATTATTTTACATGGAGCGACCGCTTATCTGATCTACCAAACCCAGTTACTGGGTAACACAATACCCCTTGGTAAGACTGATTGATTGTTGTTGGGATTTACTAGTCTCTTCCAGTACCTACATATATTGACTCTCTGCCCCGCGCAAACAATATATTCCACGTTGCGATATCTGTGACGTTCGCTACGGTATCTCACGTCATCGTTATGATAACGACTGATATTGCGGAACTCTGCTGACAATATATTACAGAAAATAAGTATGTGTAGTACAATAATATAGAGGTCATATTTAAGGGTGTGGTACAAACCATCAAACTGAACAACTTTCTCCATGGGACCAACATCGTAATCGCAAAAAAATAATCAGCTGTCCCTTACATTCGGGTTGAGAATGTATTGAAGTTTTGTATGGGATAGCTGATTATTTCTTCTCATACAGAGAAGGACCGAGCATTCTCCTTCTTAGTGTCGATGGCAAATATATTGCTTTTTCTTAAAGTTTGGCCCAAAATTCAGCAACGCGGGTAGCAATCGCTGACGTAGCCATTAGGTCCTCATATGTGCAGGTAATCGGGCATGTGGTGTAAGATGGGAAGTGAGTCGAGCATTGATCAGCATGCTTGCTCAACACTGGTTGATACTTTCAGACCATTAAAACTCCGGGTTTCCTGAAGATTTTTCCCAACATTTGATGTTTCAGATTAACTCAGAAAGGTGGGAAATTGAAAAAGTCAGTTGGTACTTGCCGGAATCGAGAAGCGACAATCCTCCTAAGAGTCTGTTTCCCAATTACCATATAAGTATGAAACAGATAAATTGAAAACTGGAACAGAATTTGTAAGATAGATAACTTATGAGATGGTTAAGCAGGCCATGAAATAATAATGAGTCTGAAGTCTTGACAAAACGAATCACCGCCGTCATAACTTATATGTATTTTCAGATCTAAGCTACGGTACGAGCGCGGGCCTGCGGGCGGAGAGTAATGGGTAACTCTCCGTCCGATCAGGACCAGGCCCGTGCCGGACGGCGCGTACGTATTCCACGCGCGCCTCAAAGAGATGTCAGCATTAGGAAGGGGCCCGAAAGGGCCGAAGCCTGCCGGGGCAGCGGGATTGTCTGAAAGGGTTACCGCTACCCCGGATCACAAAGGGCTAAGGAAGGAACACGGGTGGGTTTTAGTCAGTAAGAGTCTGACACTCCCTTCTGCTCCACCCAGAGCGGGAGGGGTCATTGGATGATTTCCCATCCACAAAAAAAAAAAAAAAAGCTACGGTACGAGTATCTTAGAAAAGAGGTAGCTGCCACATAGCTGCCGCAATTTACCGGCGAACGTTATTTGTGAAAGCAATTTGGTGTGTTTTCATAGAGAGCGTTGTTGATACCGTAAAGTCAAGCCTTCACTTTAATGTCAACCGTCACTGCAGCCGGTTGTTATTTGGTTGAGCTCCTCAAGTTTAGAGTTGAGCTACACGATTACTGACAAATGCTTGCACTTACTGTACGGGTGTTTACAAATGCTTGCACTACTCAAATCTGTGTGGTACTTTCCTCAAAAGGCCATTTCAGACATCAATCTACACGATCTTCAAATGATCTGACCAAGATTATGTCTGCACTTTAAAAGAGATTGTGACCTCTGAGTTTGTTTCGGCCTTTCTTCTCAGAGTAGTAAGATAGGAAACGCCGACCTCAACTAACTTTTTTTTCATATTTAGGGTTCTGTACCTCAAAAGGAAAAACGAAACTCTTATAAGATCACTCCGTTGTCCGTCTGTGTGTCAGTCTGTCAAGACTCTTTTTTCTCAGGAATGCGTGGAGTTATTAAAATGAAATGAATATCAAATACTCAAGGCTGCAATCCCTTGAAGAAGTAAAAAAAACAAAGTTCTAAGTCAACGCAATCATAAGATACGGGCGTTTATGTTCCGTTTATGCCGCATATTTTAACACTCGCAAGGGAATCAAAACCTATAGGATACTTCTCGTTGATCTAGAATCATGAAATTTGGCAAGAAGTAATGCCATGTAGCACAAGTAAAGGAAAAAACCGAAATCCGGAAATTTGTGGTTACATACCTACAAATTTGTACGGAACCGTTGGTGTGCGAGTCCGACTCGCACGTGACCGGTTTTTTTTTTAATATGACGTGTAAAGTGATTCCGATATCTTATTTACAGAATAAACAATTTTATTTCTAACAATTTTCTATGAAACCCTAGCTTTACTTATAAATAGTCCAAACGCCTCATCATTAACCCCTCATTAACTCTAATAGAAACACCTCTAAGGTCATGCCACACCAAACTCGACCTTATTACACACGTTAACCCTAAAATACCTGATCGCTCCAATCACTTACCAGATGTTCCGATTCCGCGGCGGGAAATGAGCCGTGATGTTACTCGATTACGTGCGAAAAAAGGGGGTTACATGTTTTTACAGGTGATGTAGATGTGCAGAGGTGTGCGGAAATTGCTCGGGCGTGGTTATCTGTTTAAGATTGCGGGGTAGTGTCGGAGTAAACTGTTTTTGAGTTTTTGAAAGGAAGTTTAGTTATACAGTACGTTTCTAAGAGCACACCTCTTCTGTGAAAATAATGATGGGAAACCGTATTACAATTACAAAATTAGGTCGCGATTCGAGTAGCGGAACATCATGATAGTCAGTTGAATTGTAGCAATCGGAACAAAATGTCATCGCTTTCGACTTAGTAAATACAGTATATGTCTACTTCGGACCTCTTAGATGAGTTTTTTTATTAAGCTTGCAAAAATAAAATGGGCGAAACCTCATTTTTTACCTTTATAAACTCGTTGACTGCCACAGCGCGGAGATGTAACTGGCTTCTGAGCAGCCGATCGATTCAGTAAAAATCTCACCGTGATAACTTAGGTGAAATGAGCGTGAAGTGTGCTATCAATAGGGACAATCCCTAACATCAGGGTGGAATGCTCACTTCACCTTAGTTTTCACAGTGAGATTTTTACAGAATAGCACTGCAGAATCCTAAAGATGACAAATGACTATCGGATTAAGGGTAGTGAATGTAAAAGTGTCAAAATCTTTCTTTCTGTCGGTTTTATCGGGCATATACTGAGCTGGACTCCCATTGGTGCAACCATGAGACACTCACCGCCCAGTAGTGATCGACCGTTATAGATGTATCGTTTAAGAGGTGTCTATGGGTCAATTTATCTTTTTAATCTTTGTTTTTTTTTCTTTCACCTTTTTTGCTGTTTTTTTTTGTAGTATCTGTATTGTGTCTTTTGTTGTACTGAATAAACGTTTTATCTATCTAATGTTTCGCCAGGAATGTTTAAATCTCATGTATAGTATCTTATAGTATATCTGATCTTACAGTATGTCCTCTTTATCGTGTCCGACGACAGCGACGCAGACTAATTGCGTGAGCACTCTGATGACTAGCTGGTCTTAATAACCTCCATCTTAATTGCGTCACACGCTATAAATCATAATCTGAATAAAGTTGAAGGATATTGCCAATCCATTGCTTCATATGTTCGAAAGATTTGTCTGCTCAACAACGTAAATAACCCAATGAATGTTATTGAACTGTCAAATTGAAAGCCATCCCTACTCTTAGTGTAAACTAAATGAATTACGCAATTACTCCGCTGGTCACACAGGTCCCAATTAAGAAGTCTATTGCCATCACCCGGGAACCAATCCGGACTCTGAGCTGCTATTGATTCCTGATTGAAGTTTCCAATAACATTTTACCTGACCTGGGGTCAAACCACATGTTTAAAAAAACCTATGAAAACAAACCAAATTATTTTCACAAATAACATTTCAGTGACGTCATTCGCCGGTAAATTGCGGCAGCTATGTGACAGCCACCTCTTTAAAGAGTATTTTGGACTTAGGGTTTATTTTAGTTATTTTTTGACGCCCATTACTCAATTTAACTACATACCTACTATAGCTATCACATTTTAGCATGGCAATAGCGGTCATTGCCCGTTCCTTAATAACTCCGTAGGAACTCAAATAATAAATTATGTATGGTTTCGTTATTGGAACATGCTGAAAATCACGTTAGATTGATTGACCTTACCTTACCTTCACCTTAGTTTTCACACTGAGATTTTTACAGAATAGCACTGCAGAATCCTAAAGATGACAAATGACTATCGGATTACGGGTAGTGAATGTAAAAGTGATTACAAGATTCCGACCGTTATAGTTATCACGTCTTAGTATATATGGCAATTACAAACATTGATCCAACTACATTTTCTAACATTTTTTATCTAAAAAAAAACTGAAATAAATCTATTAAAGGTCCTGCATCAAATCAATCTAACGTGATTTTCAGCATGTTACAATAACGAAACCATACATAATTTATTATTTGAGTTCCTACGGAGTTATTAAGGAACGGGCAATGACCGCTATTGCCATGCTAAAATGTGATAGCTATAGTATGTAGTTAAATTGAGTAATGGGCGTCGAAAAAGAACTAAAATAAACCTAAGTCCAAAATACTCTTTAAAGAGGTAGCTGTCACATAGCTGCCACAATTTACCGGCGAATGACGTCACTGAAATGTTATTTGTGAAAATATTTTGGTTTGTTTTCATAGGTTTTTTTAAACTTGTGGTTTGACCCCAGGTCAGGTAAAATGTTATTGGAAACTTCAATCAGGAATCAATAGCAGCTCAGAGTCCGGATTGGTTCCCGGTTGATGGCAATAGACTTCTTAATTGGGACCTGTGTGACCAGCGGAGTAATTGCGTAATTCATTTAGTTTATACTAAGAGTAGGGATGGCTTTCAATTTGACAGTTCAATAACATTCATTGCGTTATTTACGTTGTTGAGCAGACAAATCTTTCGAACATATGAAGCAATGGATTGGCAATATCCTTCAACATTATTCAGATTATGATTTATAGCGTGTGACGCAATTAAGATGGAGGTTATTAAGACCAGCTAGTCATCAGAGTGCTCACGAAATTAGTCTGCGTCGCTGTCGTCGGATACGATAAAGAGGACATAGGTACTATAAGATCAGATCAGATCAGATCAGATATACTATAAGATACTATACATGAGATTTAAACATTCCTGGCGAAAAATTAGATAGATAAAACGTTTATTCAGTACAACAAAAGACACAATACAGATACTACAAAAAAAACAGCAAAAAAGGTGAAAGAAAAAAAAACAAAGATTAAAAAGATAAATTGACCCATAGACACCTCTTAAACGATACATCTATAACGGTCGATCACTACTGGGCGGTGAGTGTCTCATGGTTGCACCAATGGGAGTCCAGCTCAGTTTAAGCCCGATAAAACCGACAGAAAGAAAGATTTTGACATTTTAAACTTGTTATACTTGTGTAGTGTCTACTGGATTACTTGATTATCACAGTATAGGTGATAATAATAGTAATAATATGTTATGTAATTAATGAATGACAAGTTTGTGTTTTTAAGCGTGATATGTACGAGTTTACATCTTGTTGTTGAGATAGATATACAACGTGTAACGTTAAATGCCCAAAACCTGAAAATATCGGGTTAGTGCATAAGTTCTTGGACACTCAAACACATTTATTAAAAATAATTTTATTTATTATTAAAGAAATATTAATCCACAATATAATGACCGTCATGTTCAAAGACCAACCATCAACCATCAACCATCAACCAACCATCAACCATCAACATCAACCATCAACCATCAACCATCTCTCTGGCAAAGACATTATGCCGTGTTCCCAAAAAGCAGGAGGCTGGTGGTCAATAAACTCGGCGATATCGTCTTGGAGTTGTTCATAATTTTCAAACTTCTTCTTTCTTAGATGTAACTTTAGAGCCCGAAACAGACAATAGTCCGACGGCGCAGTATCAGGACTTTATGGCGGGTGAGGTACCACTGTCCAGTTCCGCTTTTCCAGAATGTGGCGGACAGACTTCGCAGTATGTGGTCGAGCGTTGTCCTGAAGGTCGAGCGTTGTTGTGATACAGACAGCCTTTTTGGACGCTTAGTCGCTATTTCTGAGACTAACTTTTGCAGTTGCTGTCCATAAATAGTAGCGTTAATAGTCTGCTTCTCGTCCAACAGTTCCCAATAGAGAATGCCTTGCCAATCCCAGAAACATTATCTTTTGTCCATGACGATCTGGCTTCGGTTCCGTTGGCGCCCTGTCTCCGCGTGGAACCCAATAGGCCTGCCGCGGTTTGTTGTTGTAGTGAACCCAGGATTCGTCGACAGTGACAATAGACCTGAGAAAGTCTTGCCTGTGTGGTTGCAGGAGGAGACTTTCGCATATGGTCACGCGTGCTGCGCGCTCGCTGTTTATCAAAGCGTGGGGTGTCCACCGACTCATTATTTTGTGGTAGACCATTGCTCGCAGGTGCCGAATTGTAGTGGAATGGTCGTATCCAAGTTCCTTCTCTAAGTCCCTGGTAGTCGCATCCGGATGTATTTCCAAATGTGAGCGTAGAAGGTCTTCGTCGAAGACAACTGGCCGACCGGAGCGAGGAGAGTCTTTCGACAAGGGGGATACCCCTTGTCGAAAGACTTAAACCAATAACTCACTGTGGAATGAGCAATAGTGCCTTGTCCAAACGCAGTGTTAATATTCTCGGCCGTTAGCCTCGCACTCGTTCCTAGATTATGCTCCTAAAGCATGATCGCTCGTAGTTGACGCGGTTCCATTTTGAACTAAACTAAACAACTTGTAACGCGCGCGCCCTTTTATACCCCTTCTAGAACATTCTGTAGAATAATAGATTATTCTAGCGCGTAACCGAATTGAAACCTAGAAAATTTTTAATGAAATCCAAGTGTCCAAGGATTTATGCACCAACTCAATAGTTTGTGCATAATTGACTACTGAATCGATTTCAGTAACTTTTAATATAGGTTTTTTTTTCAATAATTATGTATTTTGCCATACTATCCGCCGATTGAGCCAAAGAAAATTAAGTCTTATCTTAAAGCAATAAGACTCAATTTTGATAAAGTAATGCTAGGATCAACACAATTTTCTTAATAATAATAGCTTTAAAAAAATAGTTTTGGTCTTTATATTATGCTTTTAACTCAATGCTCTAATTGAGGTGTATGAGGTTTTGCGCATTTAACGTTACACGTTCTAATAGACAAACCATTTATTTGGCGCACACAAAAGTCAGAACAACACACAAAAGTACAATATAAGGTGATAACCAATTACCTACATGCCGATATAAAAACAAAAGGAAAAGAATTGTATTAGGAATTAGTGTTCTGCCAACCCCTGCTGGCACCTTAGGTATAGGGAATCATTCAGTCATGATCTTAACCAAAGTGATAAAAATAGGTTTGTCCTCCTCACACGGTGTGTCACTAGAATATTAATTCCTTGCACTATCCCTGCGCACTTCAAAGCAACATTTAACACAGAGAGTGTAATTCTAAATTCACAGTCACGCTCGCACGGGGTTGGTCAAAACGTGCTTTTAGTGCCGAGTGGATGCTTTGACGGGCTCCATTAGCAACGCATGTAGATGTATGAGTGCATTTGAGTGCTATGTTGTAAGTATGTTGGAGCTTTTAGATGTGCAAGATAGGTGAGGGTGTAACCACACCCTCACCTACGAATAATAAAAAGTCAGGAAGAATAACTATAAACAAAATCAACGTGAAATTCCGCTGCAAACTTCAGTACATTGACAAAATATCTCAAGTATTTGAACGAAAGAACACACATGCAAATAAGCCAATGACCAATCAGCTGCGCTCGCGTAAAGCGTTGTATTCCGGCAAGCGCCGTGATTGGTTCTGGTGCGCGGTGGCCTTTTCGGCAACGCCCACCGCGGTAAACATTTGCGTGGTGCCACTTTTGAGCTTGAGTCACATTTCATGACTTTTATTATTCGTAGGGGTGTGGATATGTTGTTGTGATATTCTCAAGAATATCACTAGGAGACTTGAAATTCTTGATTATTTATTTATTTACTCTTGTACACACAAACCAGCGGGGTAATTGCGTAACATGCTAACAATAAAAATGGCTTTCATTTTGACAGCTCAACAATATTCATTGAGTTATTTACGTTGCCGAGCAGACAAATTTTTAGAACATATGAAGCAATTTATTTATTACCCATATAAACACAAACAATACAATATTAATATAACTTAAAAATACTATAAATACATACAACATTATAATTACACTAAAAACTAACTAACACACACGAAGTGTCTGCCTCATGTTTCGCTGACTGGTGTCATGTAGCCGGCCACGAAACCGGCGGTACACAACACGCTTCGGCGAGAACTCTTCCCTGAGGAACTTCTCGAGATGATGTGTCGGAACACGAACGACATGAAGTTCGTATTGTGACGCGATTCCAACTTCTCGACCCTCAAAGTCCAGTTGGTCTTCACACGCATGTAGGTACTCCACGATCTCCTCAACCTTCGTGGAGTGGTGCAGTCTCGACACGTACAGCTGCGTCGTTGGGATTGCCGGACGCAGAAGCATGTTGGGTCCTGCCAGCGCGTTGCCGCACTGGTTCCGACAAGGAAGATTCTTCTTCTTCTCCACCTTGATGAAACCATCCTTATTTCTATTTCTGGTTTCGATCGGCTCCGTTTACCCTCTTTTGTAAAAAAATATAATCTTTCTCTTTCTCTCTTTCTTTTGTAATGGATTAGCAATTTCCTTCAAAATGACTAGATTGTGATTGAAAGTGTGTATCGCAATTAGGGTGCTGTTATAATAATACCAGCCTATTATTGTCCTATTGCAGGGCAAATGCCTCTTCTAATACAGAGAAAGTACGAGCCAAAACTAGTTAATAGCGAAAAATATAGAAGAGCACACACTGATTTACATCCGTCACCTCATACATCAGATCCAGTTGAGAACCAGCGTCAGGCACTAGTTGTCTGGCATTTTTGCTGAACTGGACCTTTTTGGCGCATCCGTGAGGCACACTTTCCTGCTTATTTCTTACGTCCTACTTTACACTTTTTTATTTGATATTTTTTTCTAGTCTGTGCTAAATAAATGTATTTTCTTTCTTTTCACAAAGATACTGCTTATTTCAACAGAAATTTCTCTCAGCAGGAAACAGAGGACTCCCTGCGACAGAAGAGATGAATATGTTTTTTTATTAAATAAATAAGAGACGTGGATACAGTGTTTTAAAATACAATATTGGAAAACTTAAATTCGACTTTAGTACCTAACTGTGACATAAAAAAAAAATCAATTATAAATCAGTACTGATACAAAAAACATGAGCACAAATATTATGCATGTATAGAAAATTTTGTTTCATTGCGGTTAGTGGAACTGCTCAGGTCAGGTGCGGTCCGGTCAAGTGCCGTTGAAATCAGTGCTCAAAGCCTCATAATTTAATACCAATAATTATTACTAGCTGGTGCCTGCTACTTCGTCTGTGATCCAAAATGAAAAGTAACCTATGTCATTCTCCACATCATGGTCTACCCAAATGCCAAATTTCATTAAAATCCGTTCAGCCATTTTAGCGTGAAAGCGTAACAAACAAACAAACTTACTTTTTCATTTATAATATTAAAGTAAGGATAACAATAAAAGATCACAATATAAAAAGAATTCTCTTTGACTTATTACTTTAATGTCGCTTTAAATAAAAAAAGAAAAGTAATTAAAAAAACTAAAAAACCCGACTGCGGTAAAAATAAAATGACTAAAAACAAGCCCATTTTAAATTAAATAAAAGTTCGAAGCAGGCGGGACCCATTTGAGTTTGTAAATATAAAAACGGAATGGTCCCGCTTGCTTTCAACTTTTTTTTCTTTATATTTTTTTGTTAAAGCGGCCATACTAGTATACACTCCGTGAAAAATTCAAGTGTCTATCTAGTGCTGTTCAAAACATATAGCCCTGTGATAGACGGACGATAGCGGAGCCTTAGTAACAGCGGTTCCGCACTACATCCGATCCGAATCCGAGATCCGAAGTGACCGTAGTCCTATTTGTATGAGGGGTTGCGCACTACATCCGAACTCTATCCGTCGGAATTTAGAACATTCCCAATTCGTATTGAAGTCGGATCTTTTATTCGGATTTTCGGATTCGGAACCGCTCTAATAGGTTCTCGACGTCCCGTTACCACCCTTTGGGTACGAAAACTTAAAAAAAATAAATGCACAAAACAAACGACCTCTTCACCACAAAACATCTCTAGAGACAGCAATAATCTTCAAAGACCCTTGGGAATTAAAATGTTACCGTCGGAAATGTCTCAAGTTATATTGGGTGGCAATAAAGACGAATATTACGACCTTTAAATTCAGAGCCTCGGCGCAGTCATTTGGGGTTGATACTTTTGTCGTATGTTGGAGAGTTATCTTTCGAAGTCTGGAGGTCGTATTTGCATACAATACTGTCGTTGGCGTGATATTCAGATGTACCAAGAGGCCTGAAATGTTAAGTAAGGTTTAGTGGGTTCTGGGCGTCGGGAATAAAGAGCAGATTCCCGGCCACCGTAGGCACGGGCTTGCGAACTGCGAACAATTCGTAGCTCGCCCCGTCCGGTAAGGACCAGACCTGGGTCGACGGCGCGGCTTTCAGCACTAACTGACGGGGTCCGCTAGGGCCGATGCCTGCCAGGGTCGCGGCTTGTTCGAAAGAGTTATCGTGGTCCCTGGCACAGTCAACTGAAGGAACACGGGTGGGTTTTAGTCAGTAAGTCTGACACGTCCTCCCGCTCCGCCCAGAGCGGGAGAAGCTATTTGGTAATTTCACACCCAAAAAATGGTTTAATGGTTGATTTATTTACTTGGGTGACAAAGAAATGAAATGAAATTGTTTATTCTGTAAATCAACTGCAGTCCACTGCTGAACATAGGCCTCTCCCAGGCTGCGCTACAACACCCAGTCCTCCGCCTTCTGCATCTAGTCTGTCCTGCACGCTTCTCTTGTAATGAATAGTCACAGACGCAAACGACAACTCTGCGTCTTACTGCAGCGACTAGACGCAGTGACAAGACGCACAGTTTGTGTTGGCACTTATACGAGTACATAAATATAACTATCATCAATTTCTCCTACAAATTCTTCATTGACTATCCAAACCAAAAGCAATCAATTCTAATTCGGCCTCTCCGCTGCAGACTTCGCGAAAACCAACTAAAACAATTGAAGAGCACCTGTTCTATAGTTTTCTTTCGATAAGTTAAAAAACTTAGTAGTGCTATCTTACGAAGGGGTCGCCAAGAAAATCGGGAAAAAGGAAATTTTCCTGGATTTCCGTTGCTTTTTAGATCTTAATGCAAGAAATAGGGATGATGATGATGGGATGATGATTAAAAATGTTCGAACAAATAATGTAATTTCACGGAAGACATTGTAAAACTAGATAATCGAAAAAATCAGTAAAATCAATAGAATGGACTGCTTTAGAAGATTTTGGGGGGTCCTCGTCGCCCGGTAGGTATTGCCAATGTATGGCGCTAGTAAGAAGTTACATAGTCGTGACGTCATTTCTATGGTGGTGCCGTCTTTTTAACTTAGCAATTTTTTAAGCTTTTAGTATATTTTATAAGTAACACGAGGTATGGTGTTGGCTTCCTTATATCGAAACGCTGGAAAGAAAACATAATAGAATTTGTCGCATATTCCAACAGAATCGCACTGCTCAAGTTTCGTGTGGCTAAGGGAAAGTTACTTACAGTAATTCAGGTATATGCTCCAACATCTTCACATAGTAACGTCGAGGTGGAAGAGTTCTACGACCTACTCAACAGGGCATGCGACGAACACAGAGGGACTTGGACACTGATCATGGGCGACTACAATGCCAAGATTGGTCCAAGAAGACCATCCGATAACACGAACGTCCTAGGACCATACGGTCTGGGTGATAGGAATGAACGCGGTCAACGCCTTCTTGAATTTGCTTTTGGGCAGAACTTAAGTGTAAGTAACAGCTTTTTCCCCAAAAAGCCTCAACGTCGTTGGACCTGGTTTTCTCCAGACGGTCACACGAAAAATGAGATCGATTTTTGTCTCTCTTCAAACAAGCAAATAATACAGAATGTTGAAATACTTAACAGTCTCAAATGTAGTTCAGACCATCGTCCACTTAGAGTTGTAGTTAGTTTCAATATGAAGATTTATCGAAACAAAATTATTAAAAAAACAATAAAACGGATTGATAAAACAACATTAATTGCGAACAAAGACAAATTTAATATACAAATCAAAACTAGTTTCAGCATACTCGAGTCTAAAAATTCAGAAGATGTACAAACACAGTACAATAACGTCAAGCAGGTCATCACAACAGCTAGTCAGAACATAAGGTGCCTTAAGAAAAAACAGAAAAAGCTTACTGACCAAACAGTTCACCTCATAGAGGAGAGACAGAATCTACCACATCAGTCCTCTGAATACAGAGTGCTGGACCGAAAAGTAAAGCGGATCATACGTAAAGATATAAGGCTTTACAACACCGAATTTGCTCACTCGGCTTTAATGAATAACCGCTCCTTGAGGTTAGCCATGCGTGGAATGGATGCGGGGAGATCCTCTATAACACACTTGAAGGACAGTAATGGTGTGAGAGAGGGCGATAGGTCAAAATTAATCCAAATTTGCACTCAATTTTACAAATCTTTATACTCAGATGACGACACAACTTTCCAACCTGCAGATGAAGTCTACTCATGCTCTGATGATGTCCCAATGGTAACTGGCTTTGAAGTTCATAAGGCTCTCAGTAGCATGAAGTACAATAAAAGCCCAGGAGAAGACGGTATTACAACAGACGCACTGCGAGTTGGGGAGCAATTTTTACTACACATTTGTAATCTATTTAACTCAATTTTAAAATCAGGCATATTTCCAAGTAATTTCTGTCATTCCAACATAATTCTGCTACATAAAAAGGGAGACAAATCCGATATAAGTAATTACCGTCCTATTAGCCTTGTCTCACATCTGTACAAAGCTTTCATCAAGGTCCTCGAAAACCGAATTTCCGACCAACTAGACCGCCACCAGCCTCCTGAACAATCTGGTTTCCGCCGCGGCTTGTCCACTACCGACCACTTACACTCTTTGAACCAACTGATAGAAAAGCACGAAGAATTTAACTTACCGTTGTACCTTGCGTTCGTGGATTATTCCAAAGCATTTGATAGTCTATCACATAAAGCCATTTTTAAGACACTCTACAAACAGGAAATTGATCCCACTTATGTTAAATTACTGGAACGAATTTATCTTAACAGTACAGCTGCCATACGCTTAGATACTACTGGCCCATCCTTTCCAATTCGAAGAGGTGTCAAGCAGGGGGATCCGCTGTCTCCAAAACTCTTCACAGCAACGCTCGAGGAAGTCTTCCAAAATTTAGATGTACACTGGCGGGACAAGGGCATTGTCGTTGGAGACAGAAGATTAACTAATCTACACTTCGCCGATGACATTGTCCTTTTCTCATCTTCGGCGGCTGAGTTGAGTGTTATGTTGGAACAACTGAGCCATGCCAGCCTCGAGGTCGGACTCGGAATGAATATGACGAAAACAAAGTTAATGACAAACAGCATGAAATGCAAAGTGGACATTGGGAGGGTGGAGGTTGAATATGTACATATACCTCGGCCAAATAGTCTCTTTCCAGGCGAGGCAAGATAAAGAGGTTGCTCGACGCACCGAAAACGCCTGGAAGAGCTATTGGTCGATGAAACACCTAATGAAAGGATCACTTCCACTTTCCCTAAAAAGAAAACTCATGGACATGTGCATCCTTCCGACCCTCACCTACGGAGCACAAATGTGGTCGTTAACGAAACGTCAAAAGTCCGCACTCGGGGTCTGCCAGCGAGCAATGGTACGAAGTATTCTTGGAGTCAAACTCACGGACCGCATTCGGAACAGTATACTTCGTTCCAAAACACAAATCGCACACGTGGGCAACACAGCCGCCAAACTAAAGTGGAATTGGGCAGTCCACATCTGCCGCATGTCGCAACAGAATTGGGCAAAAGTAGCCACTGACTGGGTTCCGAACAACAGGAATCGGCGACGCGGTAGGCCCAGAAAGAGATGGCGTGACGAATTGGACGCCTATTTAAAGGATTGGCCAGATGTAGCAAGAGACAGGAGAATATGGAAAGACGGAAGGGAGGCCTTTGCCCTGCAGTGGGACATAACAGGCATAATAATAATAATAATAGAATAATATTGTTCCCGATACCGGTGGCCCACTATTTTTTATATTTTTAAATGTTTTTATATTTTTTATATTCTAATATTTAAAAATATAATTTATATGTATATATAATGAAATAAAGGAGATAATAATAGTATATTTTATAGTATTGTTTGTACTATTTGCAAACAAATATTGTTTAACCCAATTCAAAAAAGGAAGAGGTTCTTATTTCGATTGTATTTTTTTTTTATGTATGTTACACGATATCTTCGGCATTTGTAAATCGATTTAAAAAAATATATATTTTAATGTATAGGTTATGCCTCAGGGGTGATCCCATATATGTATATATTTTTTAACTTTGCTTGAGTAGTTTTTCAGTTAACTTGAATAATACTTACTTATTTTTGCCACTTAATTTATATTGATGATGTTGTAATAACTTCCTGTCACTAGCAAGTAGTGTTATTCGAATGTGTGTGGGGTAAGTACAACTTAAAAGTGAAAAATAAAAACATTAAAAAAAAAAACAACCGACTTCCAAAAAGTCTTTACAAAGTGAAAAATAACTTTAATTTCGGAAGTCGGTGGCAAGCAAAAAAAATGCGAACCCAACGACACCGACTTCCGAAATTAAATTTATTATTCACTTTGTAGTGTCTTTTTTTGGAAGTCTGTTGTTTTTTTTTTTGTAACAAAGTTTTTTTGACATGAAACTGTGCCTCCACCATTTACTTAAGTACTAGCTGTGCCCGCGACTTCGTTCGCGTGGTTGTCGAGAACAAAACAACGTCGTTTAGATAAGAGTATATCACCTTTTTGATGATTTAGATAAGAGTCCTGACTTTGGTATAGTTGATTACGTTAATGCTTCTCTATATACTATGTTAGCGGTGGAATTACCCGGAGCATATACAAAAAGGTTGTTTGGGTTGCTAACACGTGATAGAGAAACATAGAGTTGGCCGTGTGAAAAACAATCAAAAGTAAGGTCTACACCCGCAACGGATAACGTCTGGCCTTGGGCTTTATTAATAGTCATAGCGTAACAGAGGCTTACAGGAAATTGCACACGTTTGAAAGTAAACGGAAAATTATTGGGGATAATGGGTATCCTGGGAATGAAAACAACATCACCGGAGCCGCAACCTGTTAAGATTTCGGCTTCGATGACATTTCGTTGGAGATTTGTTACTCTCAACCGAGTTCCATTGCATAGTTTTGGTGGGCTTAAATTTCTGAGTAGAATGATTGGTACTCCGACTTTTAAATAAATTTTGTGTGCTGGAAGACCTGGTGTATTTAGAGAGTCTAAAAACTCTACTGGATAGTGGGTGGCATCTCCTTCTTCTAAAACCGTGTTAATAGATAAATATTCCCTACTTTCTCCAGAAACATGTACCAATATTTGAGAATTTATTGCTGCTGCTTGGTCGTTGCGAGGTGCCAAAATAGCTCGTTGGCATAGCCAAGCAGCGTCATGGTTCGAGATCTCTGATGGATCTCCGTATACAGAGGAAATGAGTTCCTGCTGTGAGGCAACAGAAGAACACAGGCTTTCGACTAAAGTTACTTTACCTCCTTCTTGAGTCGGGTATGTGCCGTTACCAATTTGAAGTAGTAAATTTGAGAAAACCTGCGCGTTTGCGTCACCTCCCAAATATGCTCGCATATTAAAGCTCAAATTAGTTAATATGACACTACGCCATAAAATAGAGCTCTTTAAACAGGCACCTATTTCATCGGCCCTCGTTCCTCTGGGAATTATAGGGAGTGTCTGCCTGAAGTCTCCACAGAATAGCACCGTTAAGCCTCCCATCGGTCGGTCATTTTGTCTTATATCTCGCAACGTTCTATCTACAGCTTCCACAGCTTTACGATTTGCCATCGTACACTCGTCCCAAACGATAAGGGCGCAATCGCGTAAAACCCTTGCTTTATCACTATTGCGAGACACGTTGCAAACAGGGTTTTCTGTGCGGTCCAAGTCGATTGGTATTTTAAATGTTGTATGTGCAGTTTTTCCTCCTGGTAATAAAGTGGCAGCTATTCCTGAGGAAGCGACGGCAAGGGCAATTTTGTTGTATTTGAGCCAAGATAACTTTAGTGAGGAAAGTTTTACCTGTTCCACCAGGTGCATCTAAAAACAGCATTTCTCCTAATGAATGTTCTACACTACAGCATACTCTATCAAAGATTTGACGTTGTTCTGACGTCAAATTTGAACAGCCATTTCGCAATATTTCTGCTAACTCTTCGGGGTTGTAATTCATTTCAGATGTATACTCCCTATTAATTCGTTCCCCACCAACTGTCGGTGTCGGCAAGCCGTATTGACTGAGGGGGTTCCCTCCTATACTTGTAACTATATCTTGTATAGCCAGCAAAGCCCTATTATGGCAGCTTTCACGTACTTGATCAGAAGTTTCACTATTTATATTTTGCTGTCTCAAAAAATCTTCGGCAAACGCGTCTTTATATTTTTGCCACAACTGCCCAGCGTCCGATAGGCCACAAAATGTCAACAAAATGGCAAATAAATGGCGCAAACGATGTGGACTATCACTGACGCATGCTTCGGCTAAAGCATCATCCCAATGCTGATCGCCATCTAATAAATGCCGTGCGCGGCAAGCAGCTTGAAATGTGGGATATTCTATATCGTCCACTTTGCGGAGCTCAGCAAAAGAAGTAGGTCCTCGCACTGTGTGAAGAAGAAGGCGTAAATAATAACACTCTGCATTATTTGGGTGCACCGTGTATACTCTTCCAATCACGTGTTCTTTAAAAATGCCGGACTCGCCTTCTACAGCAGTTCCACGTCTCCTGCGATTAAAAACACCTTGCTGCTTGTTATAAGTATAATAATGTGGCACTTCATTGTACAACAGAGACTTAGCGAAATTGTCTCTTTCGCAAAGGCGAAAGAATGCGAGCAAGGTGGTTTGTCTTGGGTTGTTCATTCTTTCTGCCACATTTTCTGGCTGAAAGTAAACTCGCTGCCCGCCTTCCAGGTGCACGTCAAGATGGATGACTGGCGGATACCTTTCATGAATAGGGAAACTCAAAATGCGCCAAACTGCCTCCGAAGAGCTTATGTATCGGCCAGATTGATACCTTGTCACTTCATCAAATTGGTTGTTATTTCTTAGTGCTATCATGGCTTGATCACTACCTTTATTAACATATTTACATATATATTTTATAGATTCGACGCTATTACAAATTTCAACATTAATGTGTGCTTGAAAAGCGTTTGACAAAACTGGAGAATACGGTACCACCCAACTATTATTTAGAATTATTTCTTGTCCACGGAATCTGACAGTAGCTGTGAAACCACCTTGTGACGGTGATCTTCGCCGGTATTGCGGATACCCATTTTCCCCAGCCATAGTTAGTTCTTTCAGTGCTCTGGGGTATTTTTTTGAGCATTGACCATCTTTCATGCACGGTGATTCCCTGTTTAAGAGGCCACATGGCCCGTGAACCATATGTGTTTTTACTATGTCATGCAAAATCGGATCTGCATTATAGTCCGGAAATTCTGCACTTATGACACTGTCTATAGCATCGGGACGAATTTTTTCTTCCAGCCACAGAAGAATGTGCGCGTGGGGTAAACCACGCTTTTGCCACTCGACGCTATACATAAAACAAAGAGTTGAACCGAAATTTTCTCCTTTGTAAGTAGATTAATCAAGACTTTGAGTTTTAAATGAAAAATCCTAGCAATAATGTCATGTCTGTCGTATGACGCCTGTCCTGTGAGAAGTGCCTGGCAAATCTCCGTCCACTTTGGATTTGTTGTAAATGTTATAAAAAGGTCCGGCCGGCCGTATTTACGGACGTAACAAAAAGCATCTTGCGTTCGTTCGTGCATATACCGCGGACCGCCTGTGAAACTGGATGGCAAAATAACCAATCGACCCAAGTTTTCGACGTTATTATCTGATTGCATGGCGTCCCGCAAGTGCACGTATTCTTCAGCGCGTAACCGTCGCTGGTTAGTGCGAATATACACTAAACGTTCAGTTTCTATTTTTGCGTACATGTCCACAATAAATTGGCTGAACAAACCACGAAATCGTTGCAAATATACGAAACTGTTTTGCCTTATTTGTAAAAGGTAGGAATAGTATTGTTGAGCAGATATTTTTTTTTGATAATTAGTGACTCTCGTAGTAGGGTTCACTTGGTACAGCCCAAAATTGTACCCATCTTCACCATGACAATAAATTAGTGGATATTGCAGGGCGTCGTAAGCTCGGTGGGTTTCCAAAATGCGTTGAAGGCGATCGTCGCGTGTACGCAACACGATATCACGTCTCTCACACTCCTGGTCGACTAAAACAACTGCAACTTCATCTGCGACGGGTGCATTGTGTCTTCCACGGTGTTCACCCACAGGACGTCTATCGGCACTTATAACAATTTTGAAATCATTGCTGCCTTGTGGAATTGACTCCAATGCAGCTTTGAATTCACGAACGTACTGGTTAACGTGATGCAGCAATTCTTGAAGTTGACCCAAAAGCTCAGCATTGAGCTGGGGAAAATTGTGATTTCTAACATTGAGCTGTTGCGTGTAATCGGATACAAAATAAATTTGGAGAAATTTGGGTTCATTTTCTGGCAGCAAAGATCCAATAAGGTGATAAACTTGACCTTGTACTTTGAAGGTTGGCATGAACGGTCCTTCCGTTATTTGTTTTGCCCCAAAGGAAGTCATTTGGAAAGCACTGTTATATAAACGAATATTATCCAAAAAACGGTTCGACTGGGGATGATCGCCATTCAGGAGACTTTTAAGTAAGTGTGGTGGATCTTGGAAATTTGGAAGAACAATTTTTCCATTTGAGCAGCACATTCCATCTGTCTCTTTCCTCCATTTCAAAGCATGACAAAAATTACAAATTTCTCTCATGTCACCCACGAAAGTAAAGCCAGCATAATTAATTCTAGACGAATATGTGAACCCTGATTTTTCCCTATTGTCCCAAGGTAATAAAATATTTGCATCGTCATTTTCCATGGACTCATCAGCTCCGCTATTTGTTTCTCTATTCATATGGTATCGAGCTCGTTCTATTTCTAGGCGAGATTGACGTTGTTCTGCTGTTTCTGCTCGTCTTAGTTCATCTATTCTTTCCCTTTCAGATGCAAGATAACTTTCATTGTTTCTTTGTACACCTACATAGTTATGTCTAGCTATTTGTAATCGTTCTTCTCTTTGGGAGAGAGATTCAGACTCGCGCGAGAGAGCGTGTCGCTCTCGGTCAGATGACAGACGTGCTTGGCGTTCCTCGATACTCTCTTGAGAACGCAAAGTCGCGGTCCGAGTTCTTTGCGAACTTAAGCGCGACTCCCTTTCTGTGAAAGTCTCTGACTCGCGTGAGAGAGACTGGCGCTCCCGATCAGCAGACAGCCGAACTTCGCGTTCCTGGATATTCTCTTGAGAACGCAAAGTCGCGGTCCGAGTTCTTTGCGAACTTAAGCGCGACTCCCTTTCTGTGAAAGTCTCTGACTCGCGTGAGAGAGACTGGCGCTCCCGATCAGCAGACAGCCGAACTTCGCGTTCCTGGATATTCTCTTGAGAACGCAAAGTCGCGGTCCGAGTTCTTTGCGAACTTAAGCGCGACTCCCTTTCTGTGAATGTCTCTGACTCACGTGAGAGAGAGTGGCGCTCCTGATCAGCAGACAGCCGGTCTTCGCGTTCCTGGATACTCTCTTGAGACCGCAAAGTTGCGGTCCGTGTTCTTTGTGAACTTAAACGTGACTCCCTTTCGGTGAACGTTTCCGATTCACGTGAAAGAGCGATGTGCTCTCGGTTAGCAGATAACCGTGCTTCACGATCTTCTTCCGATTCCTGAGACCTACAAAGTCTCATCCTTTTCGCATTTCGGCTACGCAGCGAAAGGTTAGTTTTTTTTCTTTGAGGCATTTTCAAGGAAAATTAAAGCAATAAACAAAACTAACAACACTTATGACTGAATAGCCTACAAACTTAAAAGAACGGTGCGTCGAACAGTCTAGTGTGACAACGTATCGTCTGTTCGTGGTCGTGACTCAACGAATTGGCAACACTAACTTACTGTATAACGATTGGCACTATTGGATTCAAACTACGAAGTAAATCAAATACAATCTTTACTTCGTACTTCAAACCAATGACCAAAGTTGACCAAACGAAACCAATAAGATAAGCAAATACTTTTTTTTCGACCAATTTAGAAAATCGATAAACCAAGCAACCAAAGAACTTTTACGACACACGAAAGAACTTTTAAGACACCTAACGAAACCCAATTTGCCTAGTAAACACGGTGGACGTCATCCTCGCGCGGAAAATCTTAACACCGCGATTCAGAAAATGACGTCATTTGCACAACGCCATCTATCGGATTTAGATTTCAACTATCAACATTAGTTCTATTTTTAGTCTTAAGATGTCGTTGCAAGTACTATACTTAATTGCGTAACGTAATATTTTACTTCTTGAACTCACTAAATTAATCATATCTTTTGATAGAGTGAACCGATTTCGATGAAACAAAAACTAAGTTAAACCTCAAGTTGCGTATAATTTTTGTATATAAACATTGTCAGCATTGAATTCGTAGATTTTACGTGATGTGCGCACAAACAAACAGACAAACAGACAAACAGACAAAAATGTCAAAAATGATGGAAATGGGTTCTGTTACTTATCTTTTCACACGCTGGCTATTTTTTGTTTCAATTTCTTCAATGTACAAAAATGACTTTTCTACAGATTTATTATATGTATAGATATGAACTATTTTTGAACAGAAGTCTAATGCCTTCTGATATCCCATTAAAACTGCACCCTAATTGCAAAACACATCTATCAATCACAATCTGCATAATTTTGAAGGATATTGCTTCTTATGTTCGAAAAATTTTTTCACTCAAGAACGTAAAAAACGCAATGAATGTTGTTGAATGAAAGCCAATCCTACTATTAGTGTGTTACGTAACTACCCCGCTCTAAATAAGTTTATAGTTTATTTTAAACAGAGACCAAATAAATTTCTACCACATTTTCCGGATAGCAAGCGTGCGTACGCATCGAATAGGGGGACTTAACTAAATAGGTTACAGTAGTGGCTCATTACTTACTATAAAATGAGGGCAGACCCCTCGAACCACCCCCCATTAAGTTAAGTATACAGCACTGGCCCAGATACTTTTACACACCAACAATACTTATTGCTATCTTTTTTGTGAAGATATAATATAATAAAAACTTTTTTTATAGCACAGAATTGGTGCTCTGAGACAGTGAGGCGGGGTCGCGGCAGACCACGTAGGAGATTGCGGGACGAGCTGGATAGGTTCCTTCAAAACTGGAAGGAGGACGCGCGGACTCGAGAAAGACGGAAGGAGTGAAGGGAGAGCTTTGTCCAAGAGAGGACAGGACAGCGTAGGACAGTAAAAAAAAAAAATTTGGAAGTCGGTTGCTTTTGTTTTTTTTTTATATTTCACCTTTTAATTGCTGTACCTACCCCACACAAATACGTATACCACTAATTGCGCTAGGTAAACAACATTGAATGTATTTTTCTTTTCAAATCATCAACAGACACAAAGTGGATTATTGTTACTCTTTTAAAAATACAAAGCTTTTACAATGTTTACTATGCCAATAGGTATGGGAGGACACGATTGTAGGCCTTCAGCCTATAATGTTCCCACAGCGGAAACACAGGCCTCCTCTCTGTGAGAGGGAACCCTTGGTGGACTGGTAGAGAATGCCTAAGGCAGTAAGTCCGCCTTTGTACCTTATTGTGTGCGAGAAGTTTAATTCTATACAAATAAATAAGATGGAAGTGTCTGCACTTGTAATGTCAAAATAACAGCTTTTTACTAAATGCTTTTTGATATGCTTATGCAACTAAGGATAAGGTGTAGAGATAAGATGGCAGGTGCTCTGAGTGAGCGGTGTTGATTATTAAGTTTCAGTACCAACAAGTTACTGTTTCAATAACACCCTGAAACAAAAATAAAATCCAAGAAAACGCAGAAATTTGAGTTACAAACAGGAATGGAGCACTCGAAAAAAATCCTCGCAGAATTTCCAGGAGTCGGCGCTTCAATTAAGTTTCCACCGCTGTGCACCATTGTACCAGCGCTTAAAGTTTAGATTTGCGTTACCGAGTGTACTTCACTGTTGCTTATACAGCAAAACTTTTTGCAGCTTTATTTTTTTTATTTATCTTTTTTTTTTCATGACGAGTAGAGATAAATAAGCATAGAGAAATAGGAAAAGTTTTACTGCGTTTTTAATAAAGGTATAAGATTTTTTTTTTTTGGAATAGTAATGCTCTCGTGGGATAGTACGATAGTAAATTCCTTTTCCGTTTCTAATTAAAAATATGAAGTAAGCTTATGTTAAGGGCGGTTGCTCACGGCGGCTTTTTGCAGCGATTTAGTAGCGCGTTTCGTTGCGCGTCTGTATCGCTACTTTTGGCCGTTTGTTGCATTTGCGACGCGCGACACAAGCGACTAAAAAGTGTTATTGGGTTTATTTATTTGGAATTTTTCAGTAGTAGCCCGGAGTTGGGTTTGTATTTATTTAATACTTCAAGCAGATAAATTTATAGAGGCGGATTTAATGCCATAGGCGTTTTCTACCAGTCAACCTTTGGGTGATGCAGAGACAAACAGTGGTAGGTGCAATCATGAAAATTGAGGAATACATATTTTAAATATAAAGATACGCATAAATCTATTAAAACTATGAATATAATTTATAGCTAATTACATATATATATATATATCACTACATAGTATAAAACAAAGTCGCTTTCTCTGTCCCTATATCCCTATGTATGCTTAAATCTTTAAAACTGCGCAACGGATTTTGATGTTTTTTTTAACAGATAGAGTGATTCAAGAGAAAGGTTTATATATATAATACATGCATAATATAGTAGAGAAACACTGATAATTTTAGAGGTTTCTAATGTGATGTCGTAAATAAACACATTTTTTGCGCTTACTTTTCAAACGCTGGCTGAACCCTACGAGATAGGTCAAAATAATGTACTACAGTATTGTACACCTTAAAAAGGTCTACAAAAAAATCCGCAATGGTATATGTCTATCTCTTAGGGTTAACCCACAATAACCATTTTTTATCCTTTACTTTTTACGAGAAATAATGGCTTATTTACGAAGCGATTTTAAGCAATACAGCATTAATCCTTATCCAATTAAGTACCTTAAATACATTTTGCATTTAATGTAGATCAATATGGCCCTATACAGCATGTAATTTAAATGAATATTTTCGAAGATATTACAGATTTAAAATGCAGGGACATAGCGGTTGCTGCGGTACCGGCCGCGGCCCCCCGGGCCGGGCGGCACGTGCTGACATTATTGAGTATCAGCATTGCACCCGTGCGAAGCCGGGGCGGGTCGCTAGTATACTAATAAAAAGAAAAACTTACTAAAAAGAAATGAGACAAACAATGAGAAAATATTACCGTTGTGATGATACTGCCAGCTTCTTGCGAATGTACTCTCGAACCTTAACTTTAACTTTTTGTACCCGGTTGATGATAATAGTCAGGTGGTAGTCCGGACCTACGAGTTGTAGGTCGTGGGTTCGTACCCAGACAGGCCACTCCCCTCAAAAACGGTAAAGGAAAACATCGTGAGGAAACCGGCATTTCCTAGAAGCAAAAATTCGAAGACATGTGACATCTATCAACTCGCACTGGTCACGCGTGGTGGATTACGGCCCACTCCCTCTCAGGGTGTGTGTCCCAGCAGTGGGAACAGTATACTTAGACTGATTACGTGATGACAAATAGGCGCGCCTTGTTCCATGGGACTTAAACATAACTGGCGAAATATTGGTGTAGTATAGGTAAGCCAAGTCTCCCTAGGCCTCCGGAATTACAAGCCTCGTGTTATGAAAAGCTCATGCTTTTCATTTAAATCTGGCTCGGGTCGGGCAGTCGATGCAGCGTACAGTCAACAGCAAAAGTAGATGATGAAAATCAGAAATTCAATACTAATTAATGAACGGAGTTCGCGCCAGAACTGTGTGGCCTCGAAGTAGTAAATGTTTGGTATAATTTACAATCACATAACGACACTTCGACGCCACACAGTTCTGACGCGAACTCCGTTCATTAGTATTGAATTTCTGATTTTCATCATCTACTTTTGCTGCTGACTGTACCATCGATATGGTGTACTGTCGATACAACGTGCTATCGTTATGGTGTAATAATAATAGCCTCCCGGACCGATTTCGGTCACGGTGGCCAATCTCAACGGAGATTAGCCAGGCACACAGGAGATAATTATTATAGTGCACAAGTGTGCGCGAAGACACAGGTGCACTCTCTGTTCCTTTACTCTCATACTCCGATGGGACGGCAATCCGACACGACCGGAGAGAGATCAGGCGCAGGACCAACGGCTTTACGTGCTCTCCGAGGCATGGGGGTATTAAACCGCCAACTTCCAAACTCCGGACTGTTACTAAGAAATTCCTAATGGAAAAACTCAATAACACTTTGACCGACCCGGTAATCGAACCCAGGACGCCATGCTCAGCAGTCGCTCTTGCAACCACGAGACCATTATGGTATACTGTCGATATAGCTTACAATGGATTTGATGTACTGTCGATATTGTGTACTGTCGATTTGGTGTACTGTCGATGTAGGGTACCATCGATTTGGGCTACTGTCGATTCATTAACCCGTCGATAGAACATTTTCTATACAGCGACCGTGCGTCGATGTAGTGGACTGTCGTTATTGTGAACCAGATCCGAGTTTTGTACGTAAGCTAGTGCAATTTTTGACACGCGAAGTAGTTGCTCTTGCGTTATTTAGGTGTATCTATGTCTGTGGTTGTGAGAGTCACAATTGGTTCTGTGAAACAGTAAAGGTTTCTAAAATACCCAGATACCTACTATCCTAAAAAAATGTTCCTCTAAATTCCAAAAAGAACAAGACCTCCTCACCCACAGAAACAAGCTAGCAACAGACTCGACTCCAGTTAAAAAGTAACCACTAAATAACTACTTTAATTAAAATTTAAAATCATACCGAATTTTATTTTCTGCATTAATACCACCGAGTGTTGAGTGAATGGAGGATTAAGGAAAGGTGTTCGATTGCTGGCGAGCTAACCAATCAGGAACACGAGATATAGGATTAATGATTTATCGACAGCCAATCGAAACAGTTTACGTGCGTTTGACATTATGTCACATTTATTTGCGATAATTTTCGTTCGAGAAACTGGCCCAAAATTCGACTTTGGTTATCATCCTATGACGAACGTTTTGGCAATAATATTAATATATAAATATATAGGTATTATTAAGGAATAATTATAATTTAAAGAGTGAGTATAGTTACCAGAATAATGAAAAACTTTACGCAGGTTTGGGCCCAACCTTGAAATATATGAAAACAAAACTGCTGTTCCATAAACAATGCAAGACCATTGCGAATAAAATGAATGGAACAGTCGCTATTTTTTCAACATTTCGGATTTGTATATCCCTGAAGACTCCACCTATTATTACATGAGACTTGAACATAACTGACGAAATATATGTGAACTATCCACCTGTGGGAAAAACAAAGCGTGTTCTAATATTAGTTCTCCATTTCCTACTTATCCATGTTTCCCCCCACAGCCGTATATTTAGCATGGGGACACAAGTTTCTAGATCCTCGTTTTTTTGCCTCAATCTGTTTAATGGCAGCGGGAATGAAATGCGGGCGAAGGCCACAATTCTAGAAATTTCGAGCATTTTTATTGCGAATGCTAATAAAAATTGCACTCGCAATAAAAATTCTCGAAGTTTATATTTGAACTACTCAAATTTGGCTGTGCAAAAAATATGGGCTTTTATTAAAATAAACGCGTCTAACCAAAAAGATCGTTTGCGCGAAAACGCGATCGTCGCGTTCATAATTATGTTACTCTTTTGTTTGGGAAACTGGGGAGCTGTTCTCTAAGGATACAGCCTTGCGGGCAGCGCTTTTTTTTTTTGTGGATGGGAAATCATCAAATGACCCCTCCTGCTCTGGGTGGAGCAGAAGGGAGTGTCAGACTCTTACTGACTAAAACCCACCCGTGTTCCTTCCTTAGCCCTTTGTGTTCCGGGGTAGCGGTAACCCTTTCGGACAATCCCGCTGCCCCGGCAGGCTTCGGCCCTTACGGACCCCTTCCTTATTGCTGACATCTCTTAAAGGCGCGCGTGGAACACGTACGCGCCGTCCGGCGCGGGCCTGGTCCTGATCGGACGGAGAGTTACCCATTACTCTCCGCCCGCAGGCCCGTGCGGGCAGCGCTGCCCGCAAGGCTGTATCCTTAGAGAATAGCATGGCTGGAATGCCCACTCTGTCGACGCGACCATACATTCAGGAACAAAATGAACGCGACGATCGAATACTCACGCGACGATCGCGAAGGTCTGGACGTGGGTTGCATTGGTTTTGGTAGAATCTGGTCTCAGCATATCACGCCTATGTGATAGCAAGTCACAAATCCAGCCTCCGGATTTCCACGAAAAAAAAAACTAAAGGAAAAACTAATAACACTTGGTCGTCCTGGGAATCGAAAAACTCAGCAGGCGCGTTTGCGACCACTGAGCTAACGGGGCAGTCAATACAGGGTAGAGACATCGGCAAGCAGCCTTTGACCATTGATTCAGTGCGTGATTCTGAAACCCCAAAGCTGAAAATTTTCGAAGGTTATTAAAAAAAAAATCGCCGTTCCATATATTTTGACCGCCTAGATAATTATTGCACTTTTCTATGAAACAAGAGATTTTTTTTGATAATCGTCGAAAAAGACTTCATAGTTACAGTTTGCGCGTCGATGGGGCCACCCTGTGTTACATAAGAAACTATGTCATCATCTGCCTAACCTTTTCCCAACTATATTGGGGTCGGCTTCCAGCCTAACCGGATGCAGCTGAGTACCAGTACTTTACATGGAGCGACTGACTATTTGACCTCCACAACCTAGTTACTGGGTAATACGATACCCCTTGGTAACACTGGTTGTTAGACTTTCGGGCTTCTGACAGCCCGTAACGACTATCAAAGATCCACGAATGACAGCCAGGCCAAACGGCTTAATGTGTCACGGGTCTTGGTATGTAAAGATGCTCACCCATCCACGGACCAACCGCGGCAAGCGTAACTTAACCTGATCGATCGACCCGTGCGGCTGTTATTACTTAGCCACAAAAATAAGAAACCATGTAAATTCACAAAATAACAATGATTAGGAAAACACCTTCGGGGCAAACAATGAATAAAAATCTTTGTGTAAGTAAAATGGAATTTATTGATTCGAGACTTCAAAGAATATAATGTACAGACGCCAGCACCATCAAGCCACCCGAAACTGTTAAATTTTCCCAATCAGCTTTTAACAACATAAAGTTGAAAATCTATTAAAGAAATTTGACAGATTGTAGTAGCTTGATGCTGGCTGGATTTTGGAGGTGAACATTGACATTTACAGGCAGCAAATGTTGACCTCCAACATGTCCTAATAACATCTACTCACGTCTCAAACCACCTTATTACAAAACAAGGTTTTAATTCGAGCCAGTTATTGAATTAAGAACCTAACTGTTATAGAAATGTAGTTCTTTATACAAAAATGGCAGCTTAGTTCGGTTGTCAAAATCGAAATAAAGTTCGAAATACAAATACTGGCCTAAGGGTTTAGGCTAGAACTAACGTTAGATTTTGTTTTGTATGGTAACCTTGAGCTGCCGATCGATTCTGTAAAAATTTCACCGTGATAACTTAGGTGAAGTGAGCTATCATTAGGGGTAATCCCAAGCATCAGGTGGAATGACAGCTCACTTCACCTTAGTTTTCACGGTGAGACTTTTAGAGAATAGCACTGCTGCACCCTTAAAAAACCCACCCGTGTTCCTTGAAGGGACTAATCACACTTATTCAGCTCTGTTCAGGGTTTGTCCATAGAAAACAACGATTTTGTATGAGATGCGTACGCGGATGCGTACGCATCTCATACAAAATCGTTGTTCAGCTTTCCGCTGAACTGAACGGACTCCATACAAAATCGTTGTTTTCTATGGACAAACGCTGAACAGAGCTGAATAAGTGTGATTAGTCCCTAACTGCGTAACAATCACAATCTGAAGCATTTTGAAGGATATTGCTAATCCATTGGTTCATATGTTCGAAATATTTGTCTAATCGACAACGTTAATAACGCAAAGAATGTTGTTGAACTGCCAGAATGAAACCCATTCCTACTGATAGTGTGTTACGCAATTACCCCGCTGGTCTACAAAAGTGTCGTGCGAGAAACGAAGTTCCTTAGATCTTCGTTCCAAAAGATTTTTAAATATAAGAATTGTGAATATAATAGCCTCCCTGTCCGATTTCGGTCACGGTGGCCAATCTCAACGGAGATTAGCCAGATACGCAGGAGATATTATAATGTACAAGTGTGTGCGTAAACACAAGTGCAGTGTCTGTTCCTTTACTCTCATAGTCCAATGGGAAGGCAATCCGACACGACCGGGGAGAGATCAGGCATAGGACCAACGGCTTTACCCAAAAACCCAACAACGCTTTATCCGACTTGGTAATCGAACCCAGGAGCCACCCTCAGCAGTCGCGTTTGCGAATTTTGAATTATACAACTATACATTTTTTGTTCAACAAAACTGACAATTTAATCCCACATTCCCGCAGTTTACTTGTTACAATTTTTTGTGGTTGTCTGTCCTTTCTCTTCTCCGAAAGTGACAGCCGGGCTTTGTAACTCACAAGGGACCATTAACGTGATTGCGCCATTAGAAAATTAGGCTATTTATTTAGGTATCGTTTTTAATCATCACAGCAGACGATGTTATATTACTTACTGCAGTAAGATTCCTGTATTTCCCGAATGGTTAGGCGGAGGCGTACCTGTGGTACCCCCACATTTCGCCGGATATGTTGAAGTCTAATGTAATACGAGGCGAGTCTTCATTGACTTGAATGTGCCCTGGCGGCTGAGAGTATGTCGTGCTCGCTCTCAAATGTCTCGCTGGTGGTGGCCTTTAAGTTCCCTTCAAAATGGTTGAGCTGAATGGTGCTGATCCATACGTCATGTTCAGCTCAGTAGGGACTAGCGGACTAGCCATCTCTTAGCCACCATGCCTAATTTTAATTTAGTTTAATTTCTGAATTTTTTTTTTTTGTTATTATATTTTTTAGTACGGACGCTTTTAACTTCCACATCTTTCTACATCGTTCTCACATGCATAACTTCAAGAATGAATGATGTTACTAATATTTTGTAACAATTTTATTATTTAAAAGAGTGTCCGTGGAGTTTGTTGCATCTTCTTCTCTATAGGTACGTACTACTCTTTGGAATGGGCGTCTAGCTTCATCTTTCTGACTGACCGACCCCTTAACGATTCAAAAGTATATAATTATATAATTGGTTTATTTGAAATGAATGCTTTGAGTTTGAGTTCGGAGCCTGGCAATAAGCTCGAAAACGAGCCCAAATCCAGTCGTCGGGCTATCATGCTGAGATAGGAGCCTTTTGGCCTCGTATAGGACTTTCTGTTCCATTTTTCTTTTTGTTACTTTTTTTTAATATAATTTGGTTATGGACGTGATAACGTCTTATAAATCGATGAACACCGGCTGCACGCACGAAAAAGTGTCACGTTCCGCCTGAGCCTGAGCGTGCAAGCGAGAGCGTGCAAGCGAGAGCGTGAAACAAGCGATAGAGAGGCACGATCAGCCCAAGCATTGGCTTGTGACACATTTATTCATCAATGTTTCTTTGTGACGTTATCACGTAAAATTATCGTCCGTAAACCGATTTTACAGACAACCAACTTTTTATATTTGACTGCTTTAGTTTAATTTGTGATCCATTTGTTTACATTTCTATCACATACTTTTGAAACAGACCATAGATAGGTACATCATAATCCAAACCCCCGAAAAATATCGAATTAAAATCTCACCATATTGTCGAACGCTCACAAGAATAGTCCCCAAACTTTTTTCCATCTCACAGCGCTAAATCAGGGCGTGCTTACTTTAATGTAGTATCGACAGTAATAATGTTTTCGAAACAGTCATATTTTCAAACTACCCGCGGAAAATGTGGCTTAAAAATACGAGTTTTCTCGACCACGGTATACGGTGTTCCGTTTCGACGGCTCCCGTTTTTAATTCGGGCAAAAGTTTTCGGTAAAGCTGTTTGGATTTTGTTTCATGTGTGATTTTGGTTAAACCCAGTTTCTGGAACGAAAACTATCATCATCTGCCTAGCCTTTTCTCAACTACATATGTTGGGGTCGGCTTCCAGTCTAACCGGTTATAGCAGACTACCAGTATTTTACATTGAGCGACACAACCCAGTTACTGGGTAACCCCTTAGTAAGACTGGTTGTCAGACTTTCGGGCTTCTGACGACCCGTAACGACTGTCAAAGATCCACAAAGGACAGCCAGGACCAACGGCTTAACTTGCCACGGGTCTTGGTATGTCAAGATGGTCACCCATCCACAGTCCAACCACGGCAAGCGTAGCTTAACCTGATCGATCGACCCGTGCGCTGTTATTACTTAGCCACAAGCCCCAAAGATCGAAAATACAATTTTCGTTCGAGAAACTGGCCCTAAGGAAAGTTGACTAATGGCAAGATACTTAGATTGCTGACACAAGATGGCGGCCATCTTTTTTTCGTTCTCTGTTAGTTTTAATGTTGGTCTGGCAGTTTTGAGTACTGATAAGTGCTTGCACTGACTGGACTGGTCCACTCAAATCTGTGTGGTGCTTTCTTCAAAATACCATTTCAGATATTAATCCACATGGTCTTCACATGATCTGACCAAGATTATGTCTCGACTTTAAAAGAGGCTGTGACCTGAGATACAGATGACCTGTGATCTGAGTTTGTTTCGGCCTTTCTTCTCAGAGTAGTCAGATAGGAAACGCTGACCTCATCTAGTTTATATTTTTATAATAAAACGATTCCGATGTCTATTTAGAGAATAAACCATTTCATTTCATTTTTCCATTTGTGTGAAGTGGCCTAGGCCATAGTACGCATCAAGTGATTTCAACTGGCTACCAATTAAATCAATATAGCCTTGTAACAGACAGATCTACGGACAGACAGACAGATGGCGCGCCGTAGTTTTATTAATAGAGTCCCGTTTTCACTCTTTGGCCAGAACATTAAAAATACATCCTTAGACAGACAGACGGACGGATAGACAGGCAGACGGCGTGGCGTAGACTTAGTAATAGAGTCCCGTTTTCACTCTTTGGGCAGAATACTAATATAATACACCCCTTGTAAAAAATAATAAATAATTCAGTGAAAGCTCTAACGTAGCCCGCAACATTTAAATTTTCTTGCATTTTTTTTGCAATTAGCAGCTTTGTGTGTTTGTATGATAATAAAAACTATGCGCGCCCGTAACAACATGTATTTCGCCTTATATAAAAAAATACACTTCAAAAATTTTTATCTTTCAATTGCGAATTCCTTTCCTTTTTAACTGAGCTATTTCATAATAGACAAGCTGTACTGGTAAGGCATGATGAGGGTTTTGCATGGGCCCTGATGATATCTGTGTATGGATTATACTTAATGATCACTCTCCAACAGTGCGTAGAACGTTAGGTTCCCAGTTACTTCTCGTTTACGGAGTGGTGATAATCTTGAATCTGACATTAATGTCTACCAAGGAGGTAGACTACGAAAGAGGTTTCTCTCTCTGAAGTAATTCTTACTGCCGAGGAACGGATTTCTGCTGCACCGACCTTTTTGCTGAAATGAAGAAGATTTTGTTTGAATCAATATTATTATAATAGGTAGGGTACAGTCCGTTCTCAGTTATTTTACCTGTGATAGCAGCAATCTTATTGTAACGAGAATAAAGATTACAATAATTTTGAGAGACTTGTCAGTGCTAGTCTAGACTAAGTCACTTCCACAGGTAAGACTTGTTATTATAAGACACATAAACAGAGTGCCGATTCGGTTATCACATTAAATAGTACAGCGGTTATTACAACTTGTTAAAATAATAACATATTCAATTTGACTAAAAATAGAAAACTGAATTTTTAGACAGCGTAAAAATAAACCACCAATAAGGCATCAGAAACGCGCGGGGTGATGTGGTATCAATAATTCAAAACAAACTGTATTGTATCGTTACCAAACAATCAGAGGAACAATTCCCTTCTGCTCCACCCAGAGCAGGAGGGGTCATTTGATGATTTCCCAAAAAAACAAAAACAAAAAAAAGGGTAATTGCGTAACACACTATCAGTAGCAATGGGTTTCATTTTGACAGTTCAACAACATTCATTGCTTTATTTACGTTGTTGAGCAGATACACTTTTCGAACATATGGAGCAATGGATTAGCAATATGCTTCAAAATGATTCAAATTGAGAGTAATAGTGTGTTACGCAATTAGGGTGCTGATCTCAGTCTCAATCTGTCAAAAATTCCTATAATTTCCCTACATTTTGACAAGTTTTTGACATTTGTTTGTTGCCGAGATGAGACTGCGACTAGATTTTGAACGTTTTAATTACGAGAATAATTGGCCTTCAGAAATTAAGTTTAATGTCGTTAAGGTGAATGCGCAGTGTAATTTGCAGATCAGTGTCAGATTGTATCTTGATCAAAATATGATTCGCGACTATAATAGATATGTATTTACTGAATTATAGTCATTAGAATCATTGATATGTAGAAAAGCATGTGTATAAGCTAGATTTGTTCCATAAGCACTTTTCCTTAAGAGATTTGTTCTTATGGTACAAATCTAACTTAGAAAGATGTTGATGATTATAATTCATTAGAATCATTAATAAATCTTTACCATTACTAATACCAATGCGCATTCACCTTAAAAACTAAAACGAAAAAAAGGTTTAAAAAAAGGCTAGAATGTTAATTGTTATTAATTGTGTATGTATAAAATATGTAATATACATTACAAGGTTATCAAGTAATGTGATAACCTAGTCGCCACGCTGCATACAATAAATCATTACCCTCTTTCTGACGTAGTCGGGTAACAGTACTCACAGATTTTGAAGCATCAATCCTTGTAACACTTTATTCTTGACTTCATCAAATCCAGCATTGAGGACATTTCTCTCATTTTGAACCTTCGATACACCCGTATTCAAGCCTTTAGCATCATCAGAATTTGAAAAAAAGCCTCGTATTCATGGCAAACAATAGTTGAGCAACAGTTTTTAGGGTTCCGCACCTAAAGGGTGCCAACGGGACCCTATTTGGTACTAAACCTTCGCTGTCCGTCCATCTGATATACGGACCTGTCAGCGGGCTTTATCTCAAGAACCGTAATAAATCGAGGGTTGAAATTTTCACAAAGTATGTATTTCTATTGCTACTTTATAGTAGCAATAGAAATAATTGTATTCATACACAAATAATAAAAATAAAATAAAGTTAAAAATTACAGGGGTCTTCAATCTCCATACAAGAAACGTGTTTTTTTTTGCCTTGTGGTACGGAACCCTTCGTTTGCGAATCCGAGTCGTATTTAGCCGGTTTTTTTCTAAAGCAAACCTAATGTTTGCGCTCTAACCCAACCAGCCACATAAAAACATGTTGCAAAACACTGCAACTTGTTCCCGCAACAAAAAAACATGTTGTTTACCATGGATATGATGCTTCAGAATGCCTTCTATATTTCTGGGCAGTCTTTTCAACTCCATCGGGCTTATCGTTTCGTACTGGCCCTCAGTCTCAACAATAGGATCCACTTCGTCAAAATCAGGTAAGGGTTTGACCCTATAGACATAGGATCCTATTTCGTTTGAACATACTACGTGGAAAGTCAAAATGTTAGTTTTAACGCTTTTGGGGCTTCCCAAAAGCGTTAAAACTAACATTTTGATTTTTCTAACTTCTTTAGAAGACAAGAGCTTAAGTTCTTGGTAATTTATATTCTTGACGGTAGACGGGCCACTGAAATTAGCCGGTTCATATGGGTGTGAAATTAGTCGGTTCACTGATAATATTAGTCACATGCCCAAGATGCTGAATACAAATTAAGAAAAATGTATCAAAAACACTAAAGTAACTTAGGCTGACAATCACGTAAAAATAACATAAGGCCGGCGCCCTTCATCACGTCCTAGTACTTTCTCTAGGAAGAAGATAAAATAAAATTTTGCTCTCATAAAATAATGATATTCTTTATTGAAAATTTTTTATTGTATACGAAATTGTGACTAATTATAATAATGATAAAAATTACCTATTTGTTTATGTGCCGTCTTTTTTTTTTTTGAGGATGAGAAATCATCAAATGTCCCCTCCCGCTCTGGGTGGAGCAGATGGGAGTGTCAGACTCTTACTGACTAAAACCCACCCGTGTTCCTTCCTTAGCCCTTTATGTTCCGGGGTAGCGGTAACCCTTTCGGACAATTCCGCTGCCCCGGCAGAAATCCTGTTTATTTTTGTCAAATTCGTAAAGAATGAAATTTTGACATCTACTTAGAATATGTCTCTTTATTATGTACAGCACATAAATTACAGATATAAAATATAAAAAAATATAAAATATTACAAAGGGTGACACAATAGGCGGTCTTATCGCTAAGAGCGATATTGATTACATGGGAGTCTTGGGACTTAAACATAATGGGCAAAATAGTTACAGCGATAGGCTGAGTTGATTGATAATCATCATCTGCCTAGCCTTTTCCCAACTATGTTAGGGTCGGCTTCCAGTCTAACCGGAAGCAGCTGAATACCAGTGTTTTACATGGAGCGACTGCCTATCTGACCCCCAGAACCCAGTTACTAGGTAATACGAGTTGACTGACAATAACAGGGGGTATTCCTCGAAACGCACCAACTTTGAAAAGCACCAAATGAAACGTCTATCAATATCATTTATTACGAATCCTTCATGCTCTACTCTATGTTTTATCGTTGATGCATTTCGAGGAATAAAATTATAACATATTTATTTAGATATTTTTTTTTTCGAGGAATACTATGGGTGCGTTTCAAAGTTGGTGCGTTTCGAGGAATACCCAAATAACAGACAAAAAGCAAAAAACCCCTTGTTTCGACAACAATTTCACTGTCGTCACACAACTGTCGTTGTTAAAATATCTAAACTACTATTTCAAGAGTTATCATCTTGTGCATCAGAATTGCTCCAAACTGAAGGAATTTTCACGACAATTTTCCGACGTTGAAAGCTCTTGATAATGTCTCGAAAACTTCGCTCCGTTTCCGTCCACAAAGATGTTTAGTAAAACAAGAAGAGAAAATGTACAGATACTTACAAAATAAAACAGTTTAACTGTAAAGGTAGAAGGTAGATAAGATAATTTTTTGCCGACCCGTGTCCCATATTGTTTGCACAAGGCTTTTAATTGGGTACCTACCTTATTTAACCAACTTTAAAAATAAGAGGTTCTCATTTCGTCTACCAGGGGGCCTACCACCACCTCTCAAAGCAGTATTATTTTAATCTTACTTCAGTGTGGGAAAGAGATGGAGCTGCGTGTCCTGTATTGCTCCATCTCTGTCCTACACTGAAGTAAGATTAAAATAATACTGCTATAAGAGGTGGTGGTAGGCCCCAAGGTGTGTATTAATTAAGAAAGCTTTTAACGCTGTCATTTGTTTTAATTGGTTAGTTTTTTGATGTAAAAGGTCAGCCATTGAAACGTCTTTTTGACTATTTCATGAAATATCAATAAATAGGGTTATATGAAGTTAGAGGGCCGTATTGATGATTTTAATTCTAATTACGGTCGCCAATCATATTTTTTTCAACATACAACCAGACAATGACCTGCAAATTACATAAAAAAATAAGAAAATTTGAATTTTGCGAGCTACCCTTCCGCTTCTCCCTAACCACTTCTAGCTCCAATAGTTCTTTGGAAATTGTCACCAGTCTATTATGATTGCAAGTTGCGGCCCATTGGGTTCGAAACAAAGGATTTATTCAACAAATATTGAGAACAAACATTGTTTATTTGAGAGATATTTAAGGAGGGACACGTCAAAGAAATGGTTAATATCATATTCTACAATTCTATGGCCCGTATTATAGAATCTTACTGAAGACTCAAGCATTACTTAAAACTAGTTTCAATCAATCGAGACAGGCTCGAACTAGTGTGGAGTCCACAAGTTAAAATATTAAAATTATGTTTACCTTGAAACAATATTTTAGGCGTAATGTATTTGTACAGATGCCAGCACATCAAGCTACTACAATCTGTCTTAAAAGATTTTCATCTTTATCGCTAAAGCATTAGATTCAAAGTTGATTGGGAAAAGACAGTTTCGGGTCTTGATGTGCTGACGTCTGTACTTAGTTATAAGGAAATGTAAGAACACTATTTGGTTAATAAACGATTTATTACTTATTATTATTATATTTTGTCTTTGACACATCTCGGGACCCTGGGGTCCCGGAGCTTTGGAAGGCGTACCAGGGTCCAAAGCGCAGAGGCCCCTTAGATAATTTTAAATTATGAGAAGATTATTATTAATCAAATCGTTATAGACGAGTTTTAAGTAATGCTTGAGTATTGAATGAGGTTCTGTAATACGAGCCTAAGTGTGGCCCAGTTCCACAACATTCATTGCGTTCTTTACGTTGTTGAGCAGACAAATTTTTCGAACATATGAAGCAATGGATTAGCAATATCCTTCAAAATGATTCAGATTGAGATTGATAAAGAAACCTACGACTACATGGTACAGTCGAACCAGCTTTTTGATATGGAGGTTAAAATATTTATCAGTCCTCTCAGGCACCTGTCCCATTGCCGGCGTGTTACGAGAAACGAATAGCGCTATAGAGAGACGTTGCCTGAGGTAGCTGCGCGGTGAGGGAGGGGTGATAGTTGTCACAAGTTGACGAATCACTGAGCTCTCGCATCACGTCACCACACCCCTCCCGCACCGCGCTGCTACCTCAGGCAACGTCTCAGTTAAGCGGTCGGCCTTTAGTCTCTTTCTCGTCTGCGGTGGGACAGGTGACACACTGCCAATATTCATTTTTATTGGTAACTTTTATGGCAAGCTTATTATTATGGCATACATAAAAGAGTGATATAAAAGTATTGAACACAGTCACAACATTGTTTAATAGTAGGTGCAAGTTAGCTGCCAATAAATAACTTATTCACGTGGACTCGAGGTCAGCTGACTATGGGTTTCATTTTGACAGTTCTTTTTTCATAAATAAGGCCCAAAATGGTAAGTTTTTTGTGCATTTCCATTTTACACGCGATCAAAACAAACAATCGAAGTTGCACTAGTGATTGATTCATTATTTCATTTATTAATATTTTTTTTATTTTCGCGTGCGCTGATGGGTTCGCCGCGATCATGCGGAAGCGTTGCGCTTCCATGATAGGGCGCTTGCGCTCCTCCTCCAATGGCATCCTGAATGTGTTTTCAGACCGATTTAACAATATTATCTTACCCATATTTTCATTTTACGCTTTAAAAATGTTTCAAATCTTCAATTCTTAAATCGCTCATTTTAATTATTTGTTCAATTAAGAGTACTTTTAATTATGTTCATAGCTTAATTAAGAAGATTACCCCTTATATACGACCTCACAAATTTTACCTCTTTATAATAATAATAATAATAATAATAATATGGTCTAGCGATCCGCCTCTGCTTCACACGGTTTTTAAGATATGACAAAACATTGAGATTTCTTTATCTAAGGGCTGTTTTTTCAATTGTCAGATAACTTTTACCTGAAGAATAAATCTGACAGATTGACTTACCTACATAATTTCTATACAAAAGATGTCAAACCGAAATATTTATTCCTCAGATAAAAGTTATCTGACTATTGAGAAATTAGCCCTAAATATAAATTAATATTATAAAGTAAAAATATTTGTTTTTTTGTATGTTTGTTTGTTACGCTTTCACGCTAAAACGGCTACGAATTTAGATGAAAGTTGACTCATGGGTAGACCATGCGCTGTATTATAAGATAGGCTACTTTTAATCCCGATATTCCCACGGGATCGAAACTTGTGCGGGTTAAACCGCGGGGCGTAGCTAGTATTGTAATAATTTAACCTTGTTGGATTCACCACGGTCACACAGACAGACACGAAAAGCGACGTAAATTCATAACATGTATAGATGATATGCGGTTGCATGTACTAAGAATTGAAACTGGAGCACCAACCTCACGGATATAAGACACTAATTTGATATTGTTGCAACTGATAAAATTATGTTTACCTTGAAACAATATTTTAGGCGTAATGTATTTGTACAGATGCCAGCACATCAAGCTACTACAATCTGTCTTAAAAGATTTTCATCTTTATCGCTAAAGCATTAGATTCAAAGTTGATTGGGAAAAGACAGTTTCGGGTCTTGATGTGCTGACGTCTGTACTTAGTTATAAGGAAATGTAAGAACACTATTTGGTTAATAAACGATTTATTACTTATTATTATTATATTTTGTCTTTGACACATCTCGGGACCCTGTGGTCCCGGAGCTTTGGAAGGCGTACCAGGGTCCAAAGCGCAGAGGCCCCTTAGATAATTTTAAATTATGAGAAGATTATTATTAATCAAATCGTTATAGACGAGTTTTAAGTAATGCTTGAGTATTGAATGAGGTTCTGTAATACGAGCCTAAGTGTAGCCCAGTTCCACAACATTCATTGCGTTCTTTACGTTGTTGAGCAGACAAATTTTTCGAACATATGAAGCAATGGATTAGCAATATCCTTCAAAATGATTCAGATTGAGATTGATAAAGAAACCTACGACTACATGGTACAGTCGAACCAGCTTTTTGATATGGAGGTTAAAATATTTATCAGTCCTCTCAGGCACCTGTCCCATTGCCGGCGTGTTACGAGAAACGAATAGCGCTATAGAGAGACGTTGCCTGAGGTAGCTGCGCGGTGAGGGAGGGGTGATAGTTGTCACAAGTTGACGAATCACTGAGCTCTCGCATCACGTCACCACACCCCTCCCGCACCGCGCTGCTACCTCAGGCAACGTCTCAGTTAAGCGGTCGGCCTTTAGTCTCTTTCTCGTCTGCGGTGGGACAGGTGACACACTGCCAATATTCATTTTTATTGGTAACTTTTATGGCAAGCTTATTATTATGGCATACATAAAAGAGTGATATAAAAGTATTGAACACAGTCACAACATTGTTTAATAGTAGGTGCAAGTTAGCTGCCAATAAATAACTTATTCACGTGGACTCGAGGTCAGCTGACTATGGGTTTCATTTTGACAGTTCTTTTTTCATAAATAAGGCCCAAAATGGTAAGTTTTTTGTGCATTTCCATTTTACACGCGATCAAAACAAACAATCGAAGTTGCACTAGTGATTGATTCATTATTTCATTTGTTAATATTTTTTTTATTTTCGCGTGCGCTGATGGGTTCGCCGCGATCATGCGGAAGCGTTGCGCTTCCATGATAGGGCGCTTGCGCTCCTCCTCCAATGGCATCCTGAATGTGTTTTCAGACCGATTTAACAATATTATCTTACCCATATTTTCATTTTACGCTTTAAAAATGTTTCAAATCTTCAATTCTTAAATCGCTCATTTTAATTATTTGTTCAATTAAGAGTACTTTTAATTATGTTCATAGCTTAATTAAGAAGATTACCCCTTATATACGACCTCACAAATTTTACCTCTTTATAATAATAATAATAATAATAATAATATGGTCTAGCGATCCGCCTCTGCTTCACACGGTTTTTAAGATATGACAAAACATTGAGATTTCTTTATCTAAGGGCTGTTTTTTCAATTGTCAGATAACTTTTACCTGAAGAATAAATCTGACAGATTGACTTACCTACATAATTTCTATACAAAAGATGTCAAACCGAAATATTTATTCCTCAGATAAAAGTTATCTGACTATTGAGAAATTAGCCCTAAATATAAATTAATATTATAAAGTAAAAATATTTGTTTTTTTGTATGTTTGTTTGTTACGCTTTCGCGCTAAAACGGCTACGAATTTAGATGAAAGTTGACTCATGGGTAGACCATGCGCTGTATTATAAGATAGGCTACTTTTAATCCCGATATTCCCACGGGATCGAAACTTGTGCGGGTTAAACCGCGGGGCGTAGCTAGTATTGTAATAATTTAACCTTGTTGGATTCACCACGGTCACACAGACAGACACGAAAAGCGACGTAAATTCATAACATGTATAGATGATATGCGGTTGCATGTACTAAGAATTGAAACTGGAGCACCAACCTCACGGATATAAGACACTAATTTGATATTGTTGCAACTGATAAAGGAATAATGGCCGCCTCACGAAACAGCCCCCTGATTGGGTAACACACAACCAATCACAATTTGAATTATTTTGTATGATATAGCGAATCCATTGCTTCATATGCTCGAAAAAATATCTGCTCAACAACGCAAACAACGCAATGAATGTTGTTGAAATTTCAAAACAAAAGCGATTGCTACTGATAGTATGTTACGCAATTACCCCGCTAGTTCTTCGACTAACTAAACAGCAGCTGAGTACAGTTACAGCAGCCTTAACTGGCCACGGATCAAACTCAAACTCAAAGCATTTATTTCAAGTAAACCAATTACAGGCACTTTTGAATTGTCAAGGGGTCGGTCAGTCAGAAAGATGAAGCTAGTTGCCCATTCCAAAGCATAGGTACCTATGGAGAAGAACGGGTAAGAAACTCCATGGACACTCTTTTAAATCAATATACTTAATACAATATCCTGAGCACATTATTCTTGTATTACAGTTTGTTTGACTGTTTTCTATATAAATAAAAAGAGAAGTCCTGAACTCCTGACTGACTCATGAAAAGCCCAGCCCAAAGCCTTAGACCTAAAAAGCTGAAATTTTGCACAGAGGTTCCGTTTATAATGTAGACAAGAGATAAGGAAGGTATACAAGGATTGGAAATATAATTCAATTTTCAAGTGCTAAAAGATGATACATATTTTTGAAAAGTTCAAAAATATGGTATCTAATTAATTTCGAATTAAATGAGTAGATGAATTAAATAATTAATTTATGAATTTAGCATTAGATTGTAGACCTCGCAGAAATTCTTCTTCGGTTATCAAAACAAAATCTGCTGCTTCATAGAAAAATGTAATACGTAGGTATTGCACTTTTCTTTTTCCGCGTCAAAATGTATGGGACAGCAATTTTCTTTTTATTAACCGACGGAAAATTTCAATTCAGTGGGGGTATTGAGAAGACGGTTAATGAATGGAAAAAAAATGACGGTAGGTAATAAAAATTATAGAACCAACTTATCTAAAACATTTTTTTATTTACAGATCTTTTACAGAACTAATTTACAAATGCAATATAATACAAAATGTGTACCTTACTTTTAAATTAATACTTAAATATAATTATACAAACTTGTTAGTAAATTTTGAAAATATTTACAATTATTTTTCAACTCAAACTGAGTTAGTGAATGAATACTTTGTCAATCAAAATCACTTGTCTCATGTTTTTGTAGCTAACATATTATATTTTTTTCACAAAAAGAATCAAGGAAAATGTGAAAAAAAAATGTGGAAATGAACACTTTTTGATAAATAAAATATTACAACTGAATTCACCTACTGACTTAAGACTCCCGCAGACAGGCGCGACGCTACGGTGTGACTCGATTCTGGTAGAACAATTTTCATAAAGTTTTTATAGAAATTGTTCTACTAGAATCGTGTCGTGCTGTCGCGTCGTGCTGTTTTATTTTCGGACTTATCAAAAAAAACATACTACAAAGGAAAAACAACCATAATGAATCAAATGTATGGGTCAAATCTTGCAACTGAATTTTATAACAGTTATTACCAACCGATTGAGCTGAAATTTTGTATACACGATTGACAATGCACGGTTAACTAAGTCACGTCATTCTAAATCCAATAAGGGGGACTCCCAGAGATGAGGGACCAATTTATTTTAATACAACTGAAATATTGAAAAAGCTTATTTTTTAAAGTTTTTTTTATTAGTAATTTTTTTATGAACCAAAAGTGACATGAGAGGAGTATGAGAGAGAAAACATTCGCGCAAGTTTGGAGAGCCTATGATCAGACCGGCCATGACTCATCGGCCGTATTGTACCAACAGTTTGTTTCGTAAGTGGATGTCTTTGACTTGCAGTGTTAATCTCAGATAATTTACAGTCCATCACCACTTAATCAGTTATCTACTTTAGTGAAATGTATTCTAAGTTGATTTTTGAGTGAACATTTGTAACAAAAAGGTCCTAATAAAATTTTGGTTGCAATGGAATTAGAACTTTGCTAATTATGAGATTCAGTTTGTTGTTCTATAACTTAAAAATTATCTAAAATTCGTAATCCAAATATACTTTTTTTTTGGGTAAATTTAAAAGAATTTCCTAAAAATAAAACCAGTCGAGGGTTCCCACGACGAACTCTTCATGAAGGGTGACACAGACTTGCTCAAGCCTGCGTTGAAGTCCAGAGAACTGGATTTACTTCTGAAGAGGTTCAAGTTTCCGTTGGCAGAGTAATCAGTCCGTTGCAGGAACGGAGTTTGAGCTACCCCTAATGAGGCGCCGACTCTGTTTCTGTAATAGAGGAAAAGAATTAGAAAACTTTATTTTTAACGCAACGCAATCACTAATGATGTAGAAGAAGAAGTGCCCATTCTAAAAGAAGAAGACAGTCATGGAGACTGCCGACACAAGTGAAAACATAAAACTAATGAATTACTAACATTTATATATATTTTTTAAATTATTTTAGTTTCAAAATTTTTAATAATTTGTAAATACAATTATGAATTAAAATACATATGCTTTCACTGCTGGCCAAGCGCAACACGTCATACTCATAGCTACAGATTAATGTCGGTGACGTGAACCCATAAGATTGCCCCCTACCAAAAATCGCTCAACGCGCCTAAAGAAGTTTCCACTTCAAAAACGATGGAGGAGTTGCGTAAGAAATATGTATATTATGGCTAGAAAGGAGTTGAATGACTTTGCATTAGTTGTCGCAAAACAGCGTTTCTGCGTTCCAGTTTGAAGGGTGTCGGTGTGAGACAAAAATGTTAGCTTTGTCTCTGAGATGGCAACGAATTTACGATTTCTTTGGTATTGCTGATGTTAATAGACTGTGGTGATCACTCATCATCAGGTGAACCATCGTCTTGAAGCTCTAATCTTGTACCAACTATATTGAGGTCGACTTCCAGTCTTACCAGATGCAGCTGAACACCAGTTTTTTTACATGGAGCGATTGCTTATCTGACCTCCACAACCCAGTTACTGAGTAACACGATACCCCTTGGTAAGACTGTCTTATAATACAACCTTAATAGTTTGATAAAATACTCACTTGTACATATAATCAACTCCGCCTCCATGAGTGTTGAAGTTTGGAACTTGAGAAATGGAAGGCATATTTCTGGACACGAAGGCATTAGCTCCGACCTTGTGATTTGGGTTTTGGAAGAGGGTCACGTGGCCGGCTAGTGTGGCCCTGTCGCCGAAGTTAGGGATGCGCGTATTGGTGAGGGAGAGCCCGTGGCCGTTGCTGTAATTAGAGAACGATAAAATGTGAAATTATGTTTCATAGATATTGATATTTATTTCGACTATGGTTATGCAAGAATAGCTTAATGCCATAATGAAGAGTTTGAATAGTGAAAAGAGTGTTAGCGTGGCTGACTGATTAGATACTCTAGGATGTTCTTTTGAAGAATTATGTAAAGTCATCCCGGGAGGTTGTTTATCAAATTGATTAGCAACTTAAATTTTGGAATCACAACGGTCATTCTTCGACAATTGTATGATATAGCTGTGACATGGCAAATAGACGAAGTGTGTCAATTTGATAAAAAACTGATTTCTCTAACTGTACTTATGGATAAATCTCTCTTTTCAGAATCAAACTGAAGTTTAATCCGAAACGCACGTGATTATAATAGGTAGTATCCTCAAGCTGTGATATTCAAACGTTGAACAGTCAAAGGTATGACGATTTTGCCTTTTATTTTATGTGTCATTGAACATCCAGCTCTTTCTGGAGTCAGCCCTGCAACCACCTTGCTGCATAATCAGCCTATAATGTTCCCACTGCTGGGATATATGCCTACTCTCGGTGAGACGTAGTGGGCAGATATCACATGTCTTCGAATTTTTGGACATGCCAGTTTCCTACAAAGTATTCCTTAAAAATTTTCAGAGCAGTGGTGAAGAAATTATTTACACAAAGTAAAGTGCCTGCCTGGGTTTGAACCCACGACCTACACATACATAACCTATTCTCAATTTCTCACAGAGTTCATATCAACACGAAAGAAGAAAATAATGAATATAAAAACACTTACACATTATCTAATGCCACTCCAGCGGTTGCTGACTGCAGGTGCTTGTTCGCATCGAAGTCAGCTCCACCAATAGCACTGAGGACATTCTTATCGTTACCAGCAAATGGCAGTTTGGCGTTAAAACCTGGGAAAGAAGAACAAACAAACGAATTAAGACATATCAAATTATCGGAAGCAGCTGGGTAGGTGCGTCGCTAGTTTTAATACCCTTCGGAACGATCATCCACGCGAGACACAATGGCTTTTTAATTGTTTGTGTTATAGAATAGAATAGAAAACTTTTTAACCGACTTCAAAAAGGAGGAGGTTATCAATTCGGTTGTTTTTTTTTTTTTTTTTTTTTTTTATGTTTGTTACCTCAGTACGCCGTCATTTATGAACCGATTTGGATTTTTTCTTTTTTATTTGAAAGGATATGCTTCCAGATTGGTCCCATTTTTTTCAAAATCCAGTTCTGATGATGGGATCCATGAGGAATTGAGGGAACTCCTCAAATATTATAGGCATACATATAGCAATTTTGGTATTTTCATCAACATGTCAAGCATTTGCATTCAAAAAGTATAATTTGGTGAAGTGGAACTGATGAAGGAGACCACAGATAGCCACAGGAACTCTTCAATAGTAATAATAAGTATTTCACGGGTGATAGATAGTGATAGTAATAATAAGTATTTCACGGGTGGCGATAAGATATCTCGATTAAGATAGTTAAGCGACTATGACGAAGCAAATTTAAATAAATGGTTCTGACGAAAATGGTACCATCAAACCGATCTGATGATGAAGCTGGAAGGTAGGTACTGGAACTTCGTAATAAAACCATGTATTCTAGCCGTGTTTGGGCTTATTGGAATTGTCATGAGATGCACTCTGACTATAAAAAGTAAAAAATAAAAACTTTTTAACAAAAAAAACAACGGACATCAAAAAAAAAAACACTACAAAGTGTAAAATAACTTTAATTTTAATTTTGGAAGTCGGTGGCTAAAACGTAAATACAAAAACAAAGACACCGACTTCCAAAATTAAAATTAAAGTTATTTTACACTTTATAGTGTTTTTTTTTTTGAAGTCGGTTGTTTTTACTTCAAACAGGAGTCCATAGGGTTACTAAGAATTTTACTTAACTTAGTGTTAGTAGGTTATATACATAGATTAACATATACAATTAAAATTCAGCGTGGAGCTGCATCTACTTCCTCAACATCGGGCGATCCCAAACATACTGAGAACACTGTTGGTGCTGCCGCGAATATACGTCATCAGGGATGCACATCTATTCCTAATAATGGCGGCAAAACCATTAATATTATTATCCGCAAACATCCCTGATGCATGACAATGCCACGGTAGCCGCAGCAGTACTCTCAGTGCATTATTATATTGATAATAATGGAATTCAACCGGTTAAGTCTAGTGTTTAGGAACGCTACTAGGTTTTTCAAAAACTTACCGCTAGTTTTGTCCGATTTCACAAAAGCACTTCCATGCAGCTGACGAGTTTGTCTTCTATGTTGCTCCTGGTGCAAATACCGGTAGAAATCATCGTTCAGATCCTGCTCTTGAGGGCTCAGCTCCAGCTGATAACCTTCAGGGACAGTCTCCCAAGCGGTTACACTCACTACGAAGACAGTAAAGAGAATTGGAGAGAACATGTTTGTTGAGTTCTGGATTCACGAATGATGTCTCTCAATATTGATCCCTCAGTTTATATAGGGAAGTCTGTGTTTAGAGATAATTTTGTTCAGGCATCGGGACTTTACCAGCGTCCGTTTGAACTTGCAGTCTGAGTATTATCAATGTTTTTGTATGATTTATATTATGTGTGACGTAATTTTGATTGATGTTTGTGAGTGTGTGTGTTGTTAGTAAAAGCTTTGAAAGCTAGTTTATTAAATAGATAGAATACTATTTCACCATTAAAATTACAGACATGAATGTAGAAATTTTACACTGGGTGACACAATGGGCGGTCTTTATACGTACTATTATATAATTACTATAGCTGATTGGCAAAATTCATGATAGATAGATCTTTTTTGATGTTTTGGGTGGTATTTGTTGTTTTTAAAATACAACATCATCTGCCTAGCCTTTTCCCTACAGTGTTGGGGTCGGCTTCCAGTCTAACCGGATGCAGCTGAATACCAGTATTTTACATGGAGCGACTGCCTATCTGACCTCCACAACCCAGTTACTGGGTAATACGATACCCCTTGTTAGCACTGGTTGTCAGACTTTCGGGCTTCTGACTACCCGTAACGACTGTCAAAGATCCAGGAATGACAGCCGGGACCAGCGGCTTTGCGTGCTTTCCGAGGCACGAAGGGATCTCGGTATGTAAAGATGGTCAATCGTAGCTTAACCTGATCGATCGACCTGTGCGGCTGTTAATAATTAGCCACGCGCGGGCTCCTCATACATTAATATTGGCAATGTTTTCATTTGTTGTCGTATTATCATTCCTATTTGTTATAATGTAAAGTTTATGATAGTTGGCAATAGTTCGCAATTTTCGATGATTTTTCCTTGATTGAAACCGCAGGCAAGTTTAGGTAGGTTCCCAAATAAAACACATTTAATGGCTTTAGTCATGGTTTAACAATACATTAAATGAATAAGAAACAAAAGGAAAATAATTAAACAAAATTATTTAATTGTAGTTGTTATTGTGGTAAGGAAACTGATATTTTGGTCAGCGTTCCACGTCAGAAAAGATGGTTTAAACAAAAACAGTTCTTTTATAAATGGCTTTTCGAAAGAAAATTAATAAAACGGCCATCCAAAGGTTGCCTGTAAAAGATCTCTTTTAGCGATAAGACCGACTATTGGTTTTATATCATGAATCCATAATGTACACCATTATAAAGAATATTCTATTCTATTCAAAATGACAAAAAATATACGAGATACTCGTATAGATATTTATGTAAATATTGAAAGCACCTCGTGTTTTTAATAAAAGATGCTCACACATTTCTTCCTCCTCGATCTTGTAGTCTCTATCGCAACTACTGAGGATGACGTTCTGGGTTCAGTTCTTAGATATGGTGGAGTGTTAATAATGGAGTTTTTCATTACAAATCTCTCATACAATATACTCGTCTTAACACACACAACATACATAGATATTTATAAAAAAAGCCTTTGATGTCCCACTGCAAGGCTTAAGGTATCCTTACTCTCTTTCCACTTCTCTCTGTTTAAAGATTCTGAGGACCAGTTCTTGTTGAAGGAGACGAGTTCATCCCGCCATCTCCGTCTAGGCCTGCCGCAATGTCGCTTGCCATTAAGAGGGATCGTAAGTTTGGCCCATTGGGCGTCTGACATGCGGCAGATGTGTCCAGCCCAATTCCATTATACCGTGGCAGCTTTCCAAGTGACGTCAGTTATCGTTGTTATGGAACGGATGGTCGTATTCCTAACCCGGTCTGTTAGTTTGATACCTAGAATATTCCGTTTCATAAGCCCTCTGGCTAACCTCGAGGCGATAGGAACCTCACTCTCATTCTTAGCGTATCGATGGCAAAAAGTTCAAACATCTTTGGCCCAAAATTCAGCTACGCGAACTCCGCTCACTGCCAGAGTCATATGATCATCAAGTACATAGGTGACAGGCCATGCGGCGCAGGATGGTAGGTGGGCCATTGTCTGTGGGGAGGTGCCGCATATGCACATGAGATCTGAGCCGTTCGTGAACACCCATCTATGGAGATTGTCTTTGCTCCGGCCGACTTGGATTCGAAGTCTATTTACATACTTACCTACATTACCTACCGCGTCCCATACTAGCGTGATGTTACGTCACATTATTAACCTGACATTTAACTATTCAAGATAATCGTCTGTGTTGATAAGTGGAAGTAATTAGATGCTATTCTTGTTTAAGGTTAAATGCGGTCAGCCTGTGATATAGCGCGGGACTGGGGAATCCTTTGTTCATACGTAATACGTATTAATTTAATTCCGCGTATTCATGTAGTACGCTGAAAGAACTTGAGTTAAAGAAAATAATTAATTACTATTGGTCCATTCTTATTAATTTATTATAATAGAATAAACTATGGAGTTAGGTATCAGACGCCAGCACATCAAGCTACTACAATCTATCACATTTCATTAATAGATTTTCAACTTTATCGCTAGAGTATAAGGTTCAAAGTTGATTGGGAGTTAAAATAAACTATACCGTACCAAGGTCCTTTTGCGCCAATTTTGCCATGTAGTGTCACGAAAGTGTTTCCAGTCTTTATTGAAAATACCGAATGCTGTTAATTGTTCGGCTATTTCCTTCCATTTTTTTTAGTTTTATGTCGTGGGTCAATTTGGTCACTAAACTTCCCAAAGAGTTGATATATTCATTCATTTATTACGTAAGACGATTTTCGCCAGTTTTTGACCCCCTCCCCCCCCTATGTAATAAAAAATAAGAATTGGCCGACCCCCTCCCCCTTGTTCAATATTTATTACGTAAAAATCTAAAGGAAAAAATTAATACACGTTTGGTTTGTTTTAATTTTTATTTTTAAAAGAAAAAAACATTTTGTAAGTAACCTTTGTTTCGTAGATACCAATCATTTTTACCTATAATCTTATCTCTGCGCATTTTTGTGATCTTACGTAAGATCTATCAAGACTCCCTCCCACCCTCTTGTAAGAAAAAATAAGACATGGTTGACCCCCCTCCCCCCTAAATCATCTTACGTAATAAATGAATGGCCCCTAAATAAGGCCCAAAATGGTAAGTTTTTTGTGCATTTCCATTTTACACGCGATCAAAACAAACAATCGAAGTTGCACTAGTGATTGATTCATTATTTTATTTGTTAATATTTTTTTTTATTTTCGCGTGCGCTGATGGGTTCGCTGCGATCATGCGGAAGCGATGCGCTTGGCGCTTGCGCTCCTCCTCCAATGGCATCCTGAATGTGTTTTCAGAACGATTTAACAATATTTGAATTTTGCCCGTCAAAAATGTTTCAAATATTCAATTCTTAGATCGCTCATCATTTTAATTACCTAGTTTGTTCAATTAAGTACTTTTAATTAGTTCATAGCTTAATTGATGTGCCAGCTACAATATCTTTTTTTTAATGGTACCCATTCAATATGTAGTTTCTTGTTTATTTGGAATTATATTGAAAAACCCTCAAAATTCAAATATCCCGAAATCTATTGAATTTCAGCCATATACGTATATATGGCGGGTTCAATTTATTGAATTTTGGCCCCCCTATCAGCTCCTGACGGATATACGTCGAATTACAAGTAACCCTGTATATAAAAATTAATGTTAGCTTATTTAGTGTATTTTAGATTTGTTGTTGTAATTTACAGAAATGTTAGTATCTTGTTTGACTGCGCAATTTAATCGAAACTAATATTAAAAGATTTGATTTCTAGTATGTTTGTTTGTTACGCTTTCACGCTAAAATGGCCGAAGGGATTTGGATGAAATTTAACACATGGGTAGATCATGATCTGAATTAGGACACAGGATACTTTTATCCTTTTATCCCCACGGAATCTCGACTTACACATGTGAAACTGCGGGGCGCAGCTAGTATAAAATATTATAAATGGATTCAGTTATTGATGAAACTACTTCCAGGATTCACATTACAAACAACACACAAACCAATAAACACGTAGGCTTAGAAATGAGGTCCCGTTTTTACCCTCTTTACAAGGTGCAGACGACAATACAACAATAAATTAAATTTTTGTACCTATATCTAACGACGTTCCCAGTCCGCATACGAAAATTCAATCAAATATATCCAATAATTTAGTCAATATAGCTAGTTAAAAACCCTTTTTTATTTTGATGTATAGGATTCATTTGATAGTTCGGAAATACTGTTATGCATTAGTAATGTCATGTGTCATGTTCTTATCTCCACATTGTATACTTCAAATATCAATCACGATATTTTTAATCAAAAATTCTCTTCAAATTCTTATATATTGAAACTCGCAAGCAGTCACAACACTCACTAGTGGGAAATAGTACTGGCATGAACTAACTAGCCCCCTTACTAATAAACGTTGTATATCGTCTGTATAGTTACACAACGCTTTGTCTTCTATCGAAAGTCATATGACTGACTAATGAAACAGAGAAATCGGTGTGTAACTATTCATCTGATATAATACGTTTATTAGGAAGGGTCTACTTACTTACGCACTATCTTGAGACGATCGAAGAAGAAGAAGAATAGCTATCCTACTAACGTTCCACACAACACCGCATCGACGGATTTACTACATTTGAACCGTACGCTCAAACGCACAGAAGTGGTAAAACTTGCACTGCAAAAAACGCCCTTAAACGTGTGCCACGAAACTATCGCTTAAGCGTTTTTTCGTTACACGCGAGCTGATTTTTCCATCGCCAGATAATTTTTATTAGAGGAATAAAATTGACGTTTGGCAGTTTTTGCATGAAATAACTGTCAAAATTTAAAAATTATTCCTCGAATAAAGTTATCAGATGATTGAGAAATCGACCCTTAAACAAATAGCAACTTTACCTTAGTGTAAGTAAAGTTAATTTTGTTTTTCGGTGCTCGATGCTGACTTTTGAAAAACACTACAGGCCTTCGTTTCGTGGCCCTCAGTTACTCAGTTACTGTTTTAACCGCAACATAAAGACGGTGTCACTTTCGATTAACTAGCATCAGCCCGCGACTTCGTCGAGTAGAATACGGAATTTCGACGCACAAAATATCGATAAATGCTAATACGATGCTACAAAATTGCGATGCACTTTACTGCGAAAGACCGTCTCTGCGAAGCCACTACACTTCGATGTACATAACCGCGAAAGATCTTCACTGCGATACTACTTCACTTCGATGCACGTTACCGCGAAAGATTTTCACTGCGATACTACTTGACTTCGATGTAGTGGCTTTGCAGAGACAGTCTTTCGCAGTAACATGCATCGCATTTTTGTAGCATCGTATTAGCATTTTTAGGTATTTATAACAGAAGGCCAATTCTCGTAATTAAAAAAGTTAAAAATCTAGTCGCAATCTCATCTCGACGACAAACAAATGAAATGAAAAATTTCTTAGGTATGTTTTTTTTTTACAAAGGGGGCTTTTAAAATAAAATCTTCAAATGTCAAAAAAATTGTGTTGGGAAACTAGAGGTTTTATTGACAGATTCAGACTGCTGCTTTGCGACCTTGCCAACCTGTATTTATTGAGAAGACGGCTGATGAATGAGAGGTATTTTTGACAGATTCAGACTGAAATCAAACTGTGAGCGTTATTAAATTACAAGAATTGCCCCTCTGGTTGCGCACCGATGTCCTTGCCAACCTGTATTTATTGAGAAGGTTGATGAATGGAAAAAAAATAACGGTAGGTAATAAAAATTAAAGAACCAACTTATCTAAAATATTTTTTTATTTACAGATCTTTTACAGAACTAATTTACAAATGCAATACAATACAAAATGTGTACCTTACTTTTAAATTAATACTTAAATATAATTATACAAACTTGTGAGTGAATTTTGAAAATATTTACACTTATTTTTCAACTTAGTTAATATGAATGAATACTATGGCAATAAAAATCACTTGTCTAATGTTTTCCTAGCTTACATATTATATTATTTTACAAAAAGAATCAAGAAAAATGTGATAATGATGATTAACCGTGGAAATTAACACTTTGATAAACAAAACATTACAACTGAATTCACTGACTTAAGACTCCCACAGACATGCACGACTCGACGGTGTGACACGATTCTGGTAGAACAATTTATTTTCATAAAGTTTTTATTGAAATTTTTCTACTAGAGTCGCGTCGGGCCTTTAACTTATCGAAAAACGGTTCATTACGGTTGTTTTTCCTTTGTAGTGTTTTTTTTTTCGATAAGTTAAAGGCCCGACGCGACTCTAGTAGAAAAATTTCAATAAAAACTTTATGAAAATAAATTAGCCGTATTGACGGATGATGAATCATAACATGTCCGAACCTTGCGCAGAAGGCTGCGCATTAACATATTTACAAGCTTTTATTTAAAATGCCTTGTTAGTTAGTACCTATGTATGGGTCAAATATTGCAACTGAATTTTATAACAGTTATTCCCAACCGATTGAGCTGAAATTTTGTATACACGTTTGGTTTCGATGACAATGCACGGTTAACTAAGTCACGTCATTCTAAATCCAATAAGGGGGACTCCCAGAGATGAGGTACCAATTTATTTTAATACAACTGAAATATTGAAAAAGCTTATTTTTAAAAAGTTTTTTTTATTACTTAGTATTTTTTTATGAACCAAAAGTGACATGAGAGGAGTATGAGAGAGAAAACATTCATGCAAGATTGGAGAGCCTATGATCAGACCGGCCATGACTCATCGGCCGTATTGTACCAACAGATTGTTTCGTAAGTGGATGTCTTTGACTTGCAGTGTTAATCTCAGATAATTTACAGTCCATCACCACTTAATCAGTTATCTACTTTAGTGAAATGTATTCTAAGTTGATTTTTGAGTGACCATTTGTAATAAAAAGGTCCTAATAAAATTTTGGTTGCAATGGAATTTGAACTTTGCTAATTATGAGATTCAGTTGTTCCAAAACTTAAAAATTATCTAAAATTCTTAATCCAAATATAGTTTTTTTTTTGGGTAAATTTAAAAGAATTTCCTAAAAATAAAACCAGTCGAGGGTTCCCACGACGAACTCTTCATGAAGGGCGACACAGACTTGCTCAAGCCTGCGTTGAAGTCCAGAGAACTGGTTTTACTTCTGAAGAGGTTCAAGTTTCCGTTGGCAGAGTAATCAGTCCGTTGCAGGAACGGAGTTTGAGCTACCCCTAATGAGGCGCCGACTCTGTTTCTGTAATAGAGGAAAAGAATTAGAAAACTATATTTTAACTCAACGCAACCACTAATGATGTAGAAGAAGAAGTGCCCATTCTAAAAGAAGAAGACAGTCATGGAGACTGTCGACACAAGTGAAAACATAAAACTAATGAATTACTAACATTTATATATATTTTTTTTTATTATTTTAGTTTCAAAAATTTAAATATCATAAGTAATTTGTAAATACAATTATGAATTAAAATACATATGCTTTCACTGCTGGCCAAGCGCAACACGTCATACTCATAGCTACAGATTAATGTCGGTGACGTGAACCCATAAGATTGCCCCCTACCAAAAATCACTCAACGCGCCTAAAGAAGTTTCCACTTCAAAAACGATGGAGGAGTTGCGTAAGAAATATATATATTATGGCTAGAAAGGAGTTGAATGACTTTGCATTAGTTGTCGCAAAACAGCGTTTCTGCGTTCTAGTTTGAAGGGTGTCGGTGTGAGACAAAAATGTTAGCTTTGTCTCTGAGATGGCAACGAATTTACGATGTCTTTTGTATTGTTGATGTTAATAGACTGTGGTGATCACTCATCATCAGGTGAACCATCGTCTTGAAGCTCTAATCTTGTCCAACTATATTGGGGTCGACTTCCAGTTTTACCAGATGCAGCTGAACACCAGTTTTTTACATGGATCGATTGCTTATCTGACCTCCACAACCCAGTTACTGAGTAACACGATACCCCTTGGTAAGACTGTCTTATAATACAACCATAATAGTTTGATAAAATACTCACTTGTACATATAATCAACTCCGCCTCCATAAGTGTTGAAGTTTGGAACTTGAGAAATGGAAGGCATATTTCTGGACACGAAAGCATTAGCTCCGACATTGTGATTCGGATTTTGGAAGAGGGTCGCGTGGCCGGCTAGTGTGGCCCTGTCGCCGAAGTTAGGGATGCGCGTATTGGTGAGGGAGAGCCCGTGGCCGTTGCTGTAATTAGAGAAGGATAAAATGTGAAATTATGTTTCATAGATATTGATATTTATTTCGACTATGGTTATGCAAGAATAGCTTAATGCCATAATGAAGAGTTTGAATAGTGAAAAGAGTGTTAGCGTGGCTGACTGATTAGATACTCTAGGATGTTCTTTTGAAGAATTATGTAAAGTCATCCCGGGAGGTTGTTTATCAAATTGATTAGCAACTTAAATTTTGGAATCACAACGGTCATTCTTCGACAATTGTATGATATAGCTGTGACATGGCAAATAGACGAAGTGTGTCAATTTGATAAAAAACTGATTTCTCTAACTGTACCTATGGATAAATCTCTCTTTTCAGAATCAAACTGAAGTTTAATCCGAAACGCACGTGATTATAATAGGTAGTATCCTCAAGTTGTGATATTCAAACGTTGAACAGTCAAAGGTATGACGATTTTGCCTTTTATTTTATGTGTCATTGAACATCCAGCTCTTTCTGGAGTCAGCCCTGCAACCACCTTGCTGCATAATCAGCCTATAATGTTCCCACTGCTGGGACATATGCCTACTCTCGGTGAGACGTAGTGGGCAGATATCACATGTCTTCGAATTTTTGGACATGCCAGTTTCCTACAAAGTATTCCTTAAAAATTTTCAGAGCAGTGGTGAAGAAATTATTTACACAAAGTAAAGTGCCTGCCTGGGTTTGAACCCACGATCTACACATACATAACCTATTCTCAATTTCTCACAGAGTTCATATCAAAACGAAAGAAGAAAATAATGAATATAAAAACACTTACACATTATCTAATGCCACTCCAGCGGTTGCTGACTGCAGGTGCTTGTTCGCATCGAAGTCAGCTCCACCAATAGCACTGAGGACATTCTTATCGTTACCAGCAAATGGCAGTTTGGCGTTAAAACCTGGGAAAGAAGAACAAACAAACGAATTAAGACATATCAAATTATCGGAAGCAGCTGGCTAGGTGCGTCGCTAGTTTTAATACCCTTCGGAACGATCATCCACGCGAGACACAATGGCTTTTTAATTGTTTGTGTTATAGAATAGAATAGAAAACTTTTACTTCAAACAGGAGTCCATAGGGTTAATAAGAATTTTACTTAACTTAGTGTTAGTAGGTTACATACATAGATTAACATATACAATTAAAATTCAGCGTGGAGCTGCATCCACTTCCGCAACATCGGGCGATCCCAAACATACTGAGAACACTTGGTGCTGCCGCGAACATGCGTCATCAGGGATGCACATCTATTCCTAATAATGGCGGCAAAACCATTAATATTATTATCCGCAAACATCCCTGATGCAAGACAATGCCACGGTAGCCGCAGCAGTACTCTCAGTGCATTATTATATTCATAATAATCAAATTTAACCGGTTAAGTCTAGTGTTTAGGAACGCTACGAGGTTTTTCAAAAACTTACCGCTAGTTTTGTCCGATTTCACAAAAGCACTTCCATGCAGCTGACGAGTTTGTCTTCTATGTTGCTCCTGGTGCAAATACCGGTAGAAATCATCGTTCAGATCCTGCTCTTGAGGGCTCAGCTCCAGCTGATAACCTTCAGGGACAGTCTCCCAAGCGGTTACACTCACTACGAAGACAGTAAAGAGAATTGGAGAGAACATGTTTGTTGAGTTCTGGATTCACGAATGATGTCTCTCAATATTGATCCCTCAGTTTATATAGGGAAGTCTGTGTTTAGAGATAATTTTGTTCAGGCATCGGGACTTTACCAGCGTCCGTTTGAACTTGCAGTCTGAGTTTTATCAATGTTTTTGTATGATTTATATTATGTGTGACGTAATTTTGATTGATGTTTGTGAGTGTGTGTGTGTTGTTAGTAAAAGCTTTGAAAGCTAGTTTATTAAATAGATAGAATACTATTTCACCATTAAAATTACAGACATGAATGTAGAAATTTTACACTGGGTGACACAATGGGCGGTCTTTATACGTACTATTATATAATTACTATAGCTGATTGGCAACATTCATGATAGATAGATCTTTTTTGATGTTTTGGGTGGTATTTGTTGTTTTTAAAATACAACATCATCTGCCTAGCCTTTTCCCAACTATGTTGGGGTCGGCTTCCAGTCTAACCCGATGCAGCTGAGTACCAGTATTTTACATGGAGTGACTGCCTAACTGACCTCCACAACCCAGTTACTGGGTAATACGATACCCCTTGTTAGCACTGGTTGTCAGACTTTCGGGCTTCTGACTACCCGTAAAGACTGTTAAAGATCCACGAATGACAGCCGGGACCAACGGCTTAACGTGCTTTCCGATACAAGGAGGGATCTCGGTATGTAAAGATGGTCACCCATTCACAGACCAACCGCGGCAATCGTAGCTTAACCTGATCGATCGACCTGTGCGGCTGTTATTATTTAGCCACGGGCTCCTCATACATTAGTATTATCATTCCTACTTGTTATAATGTAAAGTTTATGATAGTTGGCAATAGTTCGCAATTTTCGATGATTTTTCCTTGATTGAAACCGCAGGCAAGTTTAGGTAGGTTCCCAAATAAAACACGTAATGGCTTTAGTCATGGTCTAACAATAGATTATTTACTTAAATTAAATGAATAAGAAACAAAAGGAAAATAATTAAACAAAATTATTTAATTGTAATTGTTATTGTGGTAAGGAAACTGATATTTTGGTCAACATTCCAGGTCAGAAAAGATGGATTAAACAATAAACAAAAACAGTTCTTATTAAATGGCTTTCGAAAAAAAAAAATAAAACGGCCATCCAAAGATTGCCTGTAAAAGATCTCTTTTAGCGATAAGACCGACTATTGGTTGAATCCATAATGTAAACCATTATAAAGAATATTCTATTCTATTCAAAATGACAAAAAAATGTATATTTATGTAGGTATTCTAAACACCTCATGTTTTTTAATAAAAGTTGCTCACACTATTTCTTCCTCCTCGATCTTGTAGTCTCTATCGCAACTACTGACCATGACGTTCTGGGTTCAGTTCTTAGATATGGTGGAGTATTAATAATGGAGTTTTTCATTACAAATCTCTCATACAATGTACTCATCATAACACATACAATATACGTAGATATTTATAAAAAAGCCTTTTATGTCCCACTGCAGGGCTTAAGGTATCCTTACTCTCTTTCCACTTCTCTCTGTTTAAAGATTCTGAGGACCAGTTCTTGTTGTAGGAGTCGAGTTCATCCCGCCATCTCCGTCTGGGCCTGCCGCGATGTCGCTTGCCATTAAGTAGGATTGTAAGTTTTGCCCATTGGTCGTCTGACATGCGGCAGATGTGTCCAGCCCAATTCCATTATAGCGTGGCAGCTTTCCAAGTGACGTCAGTTATCTTTATTATGGAACGGATGGTCGTATTCCTAACCCGGTCTGTTAGTTTGATACCTAGAATATTCCGTTTCATAAAGCCCTCTGGCTAACCTCGAGGCGATAGGAACCTCACAGGTGAAATGTCGTATTACTTTAAGTACTCTCATTCTTAGCTTATCGATGGCAAAAAGTTCAAACATCTTTGGCCCAAAATTCAGCTGCGCGAACTCCGCTCACTGACGCAGTCATATGATCATCAAGTACATAGGTGACAGGCCATGCGGCGCAGGATGGTAGGTGCGCCATTGTCTGTGGGGAGGTGCCGCATAAGCTCATGAGATCTGAGCCGTCCGTGAACCCCTGTCTATGGAGATTGTCTTTGCTCCGGCCGACTTGGATTCGAAGTCTATTTACATACTTACCTACATTATCTACCGCGTTCCATACTAGCGTGATGTTACGTCACATTATTAACCTGACATAATATTTAACAGTTCAAGATAAGGGGAGAGAACCGTCTGTGTTGATAATTGGAAGTAATTAGATGCTATTCTTGTATAAGGTCAAATGCGGTCAGTTTGTGATATAGCGCGGGACAGGGGATTCCTTTCGTTGATAAAATACGTACGAGTATTAATTTAATTTAATTTATAATTTGTAATAACTAAATACTTAATAATACCTAATAATAATAACACTAAGTACTTAATGCTTATTTATGACATGTAGTCACTATGGGTGAAATGTAATGTGCATGTAAAATCCCTGAAATAAAATGATTTATTTATTATTTAATACAGAGAATGCAGTACGCTGAAAGAACTTGAGTTAAAGAAAAGAATTCATTAACATTCGCCCATTCTTCTTAAAATAGAATAGATTTATTTTTTCTCTAAATCTTTATTGTATATGTTACGGTAAATCTGATTAATTGAAAATTATTAATATTTTTACAAAATTATTAATAATAACCAAGAGCGATGGGCAAAGTGATTAATTTATCACTTTGACCGGCCATTATTAATAATGCCCGACAGCCCGTGGTCCATGTAATAAGTCAGTGTTTGAGATAGCTTGAATTTATCACAAACGACGTCAGGGGCACCCCGAGGTTCGGTTTGGTTAGGTTCCTTTAAACCCTGCAGACAGAAATAGGAGCCCCGCGCAGCGGGGCTCCGTCGACCTGACGTAAAAATCGCTGTAAGTACGCTGCGAAAATAAATTGTAGTGTGTTTAGTGATATTTTGAGTTGAATATTTTGCTGTGCAATCAGTAATTTGATGGGAATTCGGAATCTTATTGCATAGAAAAAGGATATTTTTTGATTTGCGTTTAAATACTACCAATTTTTTACTGTTTATTTTTTAATTAATATGTTCAATAGTTTATTTTTTGTTAACTTTTCATGGGTTTTTATTTATTTTATAACTTTCACCAATATGTGTCGTGAATTATTAATAATGACTACTAAAAGTAATAAATTTCGATCGTTTATTCACATTTACCAAAACATGTGGTTAATATTAATAATTTTGTAAAAATATTAATAATTTTCAATTAATCAGATTTACCGTAACATGTATATAGATAAATAACTATTTAAACTACACTCCGTTGGTTTAGGTACTCATCTAAAGGTAAACAAAAAAAAAACCACGTAATTCATGGGTACTAAGCCTTTTGTTACGAAATTAAAATCATTTTATTTATTGAACAAGGCTTTGTAGCCCTGCTTGTGCATACATACCGAAATTTTACCAAAGCCTATTCACACGCACTTTTAACAAAGTTATTTTATGATATACCTAAATACGTCAAACTTTCACAAACCGACTAAATATAATACCTGATACTCTTCAGTTGTCATGCCACGCCACAGTTGTACTCTTCAATTTAGTAACGTAATCTAATTCGTTGCATTTTTTAAGAAGAACCTGTCTTTATGGGCTCTTTACAATAGACGGATTACAAAATATTTTATTATAATTCTAACAAAAAAAATGTGCTCAGGCATCTAGGAAAAATAGTTTAAGAATAATTAATGTTTAACACACTATTAAAAGAAGAAACTATTGTAAAAATCTAAAATACATTTATATAAAAATACATTGTATTTTTAGACAAGAAAGTGTCATCTATAAGAAAACCCTTTTTACGATTTGTTTTAGCGTGAAGAGGTAACAAACAGACACACTTTCGCATTTATAATTGTACCTATGAATATGCCTAATCTACCTATTCAGAGAACAGCACTTTACCAATAAACGAATTTTATTCTCCTACACAACACATCAAACACGAAGCAAATATCCATAATCAGCTTTTAACATTTCCCATCCCCCCAAAGAGCATTTAAAACCTCTTTTCCGCAACCTCTTTCCTTATCGAACCATTAATACCCCCCCTCATAACATTCGCCGTTATGAGCAAGTTTCTTTATAAAGTCCATTTTGCAACAAATTAATGGCAGCATCTTTCTATCACACCATCTCCGTACATTATCTGAAAAAGAAACATTTAAGCCCTTTTCTTTGACTAAAAAGCTTGTATAAAAATATCGTTGAAATAACCGTTCCACACTGACCTTTGAAAAAATCCAATTAAATACTATTTCTATTATCATAAAGTTCATTTTTGCTTATTTTTACAATAAACGCGTTCGCACATGAGCTGGAAAATTCAATATCACACTAAATAAAAAAACCTTAACGTCACGATAAAAATCCTCAACAAAGCCAAAAAGGTCGGCGATTTTACGAACGTTTACATTGCGAATGTGGCCCTTATTGCAAACGTTATAAGGGTCATGTAAAAATGTTATGTAAGCTAAAGTAAGTGAATAGTGCAAGAGATGGATCGGATTTTAATAAACGATGAAGATTTTCCTTTTGTTTGTTTTCCGAGTTAAAAAGTAATTTTTTTCTCTGAGGATTTTGGCTATAAGATTTACTGGTACGCTTTTAAAGCAACAGGTTTAAAAAAAAACTGTTAAAACCAGACAAGTCCTACCAATGTACCTTTTCAAAAAACATCATGAGGAAACACATGATCGATAAATTAGGCGTGGTGATTAATACCCGATATTTTTTGTTTTGATAAAACGGGTTTTGTCCTTAAGTGGGAAAATACAGATGCGTGTATGCACTCTATAGATTAAAAAAAAAATAACAAGCGCTTCTCGCAATCAACCTAGGAAGTATGGCGTGTATAATTTGTAAGAACAAAAAAATATGTATGTTTGTTAGTAATATTTTTTTTTTACTTTTTGCAAAACTAATAAACTAAACTAATAACTTCTTATCGTCCGCGTGTTTTAAAATAAAACATTTATCCTATGGCACTTGGCAATAGCATAGATTTCTATTAGTGTAAGAATTTTGAAATCTGTTGAGTAATTGCGAAATGTGAGTAACAGTAGCAATGGCTTTCATTTTGACAGATCAACTTGTGTCCAAAAATTTGTCTGTTCAACGACGTAAATAACGCAATGAAGGTTTTCATTGCGTTATTTACGTCGTTGAGCAGACAAATTTTTCAAACATATGAAGCAATGGATTATTAATGTCCTTCAAAATTATTGTTAGTGTGTTACGCAATTAGGATGCAAATCTGTGGTTCAAAAAATTATTCTTCTTCGTATTGTTGGCACGACTGTATTTTAAATCTTGTTTTCTCAAAACTTTGCCACTTCCACGGCGATAAAACTTGGAAGTCTTTGAACCGTCTCTGGACACAAGTGGGAAGATGTAAGCCCAACCTGGTAAAGTCGGGCTACTTTGACGAAACGGCAGTAGAGTGTGATTGTGGAGCTATGTCACAAACCATGCTCCACCTCCTATCCTGCCTTCTGTGCCCCAAAAAATGCAATTAAATTGACTTCTGCGCTGCCACCGACAACGCCGTGCCGTTCCAAAGATATACCCCATACATACAAACTCACAAATTTTACCTCTTTATAATAATAAGTAAAGACAAATCCTGAATACAAGCCTTTAGCAACACCAAAAATAAATTCTATTTAATACCCAACTTGCAAGTTACAAGCCAAGAATAGTAAAAAAAAGTTTATAATTATATGCCAAGTCAACGAGACTCTATGAGAGTACTTTATTAAGTTGAAAACAAAGTTTTTTAAGTGGATTCCTTGCGGATTCCACGGATTTAAACTTTGACTTTTAAGCTGTATAATCCGGATTTAAGTTAGATGAGCAAAAATCTGCTTATATAAATAGGGAAATTGGTAAACAGATAATTTTATAATTGATTACTAAAATACTAAATAATGGCGCCGTTTCCCTTTTTCACAAACTAAACAAATTTTAAGTTCAGTCCATCTTTTTCTCTCTATTTCATTAAGAAAAGGGCAGAAGATAAATATTAGTTTAGTCCTGTCATATTCATTCAACCATAGACAAGTTTAGACATATTAAAAAAAATATTACTAAAAATACGTCAATTTACGTCAGGCGCTGACTAATTTCGCCTTTATAATATTAGTGTGATTAAGTATGAAATAGGATATACATATGTATATGTAGGTGTATATGATAAATTAGCATACTTTTCATGTTACAGATTAAAATGCAAACACAGAGCCCTCTGGAGCATCAACTTTATAATTATTAACGTGCATTTTATGGCAATAAAAAATAAATACCCTGTCTCCCTGTCTAAGACCTTGTGCACTGCCTCTAACTTTATAATTATTAACGTGCATTTTATGGCAATAAAAAATAAATACCCTGTCTCCCTGTCTAAGATCTTGTGCACTGCCTCTATTGAAATCAGGAAAAGGGCCGAAAGGTCCCAAAGTATGGGGCTATTTATTTTGATCTCAAGTGACGTTCCCTAAATCGTTCGCGGAATGTGAAAATTTTTAGCCATTCGCCGTCGAGGATATAAATTGTTTCCTAAATCGGATAAGGGTCAACGATTTGGAACAATTCTGAGTCAAACACCTTTTGGTGTAAGATTGATTAATTTAGGGAAATTAATTTGGTTTTAATGATGATGCCGTATTTAAGGGATCTTGGGGTTACTTTGAAAAAAAAAATGAAAAAAAAAATGATGTTTCTTGTGGTTTTAACTATGGTTGTGGATGGCTATAGAAAAGTGGTGGTCTATTAGTCCAGCCATCGAGATAATGCGATCAATTCCCGTAATTAAAAACGTTCAAAATCTAGTCGCATTCTCATCTCAGCGATAATCAATGTCAATAACTTCTCAAAAATGTATGGAAATTATTTATTTTTGTGACAGATTTTGACAGTGACGCAATTCTCGTAATTATAAGAACGTTCATAGACTTGATGTCATTCTCAATCTGTCAAAAAAACCTCTAATTTCCCTACATTTTGCCAAGTTTTTGACATTTTTGTTAGTCGCCGAGATGAGACTACATTTTGAACATTTTAAATTACGAGAATTGGCCTTCAGGCTGTGAACGCTCTTAAAATTACGAGAATTGCCCCTCTGTTAGTGCGACAATTCAAGTAGCTAATAAAGATCAAATTCGCAAAACACGTTTGTATGAAAACTAACATAACAGGTGCCAAGAACGCATTCTTTCGTCGGCCGCAATGACGACATAATATGGATGGAAATTTGTTATAAAAAACGTTGATTTCAGACCCATAACGTCCATTTGGTTACTATACACAGTACTTAGAAACTATTGTTAAAGTACTTAAATCTACCAGAGAAATAATACAAACTATTTATTATTACGCCTCAGTGGCATGAAGGCGTATCCATTAGACCTACCAACTAAATACAAAAAAGATTATGAAGATTATGTTAATGAACAACCCGCACTGGGCCTGCGTGGTGGATTACGGCCCACTCGCTCTCACCGAGAGTAGGCCTGAATCCCGGCAGCGGGAACATTTTAAGCTGATTATGCTATGTTAAAGATGGCTTCGCTTTTCTTTAGAATTATAATTATTTCATTAATTATTTCTAAAACGAGGGTAAGTACCAATATAAATTACAAGCTAAACATGAAGTTTTGAGTACATTTTCACGAGTAAAAACACCGCGTAAGCAGAACGCGCGGATTTGCGAAGCAGCCGCCATTTTGAATCTTCATCATTCACGGTTGTTGACTCCTTAAAATACAGACGCATCCTGTTTTAAAGTGGATAAACTTTTGTTGCTTGTTTATAAAAAAATATCCTCATTTTCATGACTGTGTCGGATGCTTCTTCTTTCATATCAGCGAAAACTATTTAGCATAATCAACCTACAATGTTCCCACGTCGTCTTCTCTCTGAGAGGGAGTGGGTTATAATCTACCACGCGCGCCCAGTGCGGGTTGACAGATGTCACACATCTTCGAAATTTTGGTTCTAGGACATGCCGGTTTCCTCACGATGTTTTCCTTCACCGTTTTGAGAGTAGTGGTGATGAAATTATTAACACAGTGTAAAAGCGCCTATCTGGGTTCGAACCCACGGCCTACAACTCGTAAGTTACCACTAGGCGACCGCTGCTTTTCTCTCTCCACAAACTATTTAAGTAAGGATATTACCCCATGCCACCCTTTGGAGACATAGGTGACAGATATTCTACCTGTCTCCTTAGCTCTTACGCGTATTGGAGGTGAAGTTGTGATATACACAATACGTGACGCTGAAATAAGTAAGTGAAATAAGTAAGCGAAATTCCACCTATGTGGAACTATCCATACTATACATGCGAAAGTGTGTCTGTCTGTCTCAATGACTATACAACCTCTTGACTGCTCATGCGGGCGACTCAGGCTCACGACACATACATGAAATTGCACTGTTGTTAGATGAAACTACGAGTGGCCATTTTAGTATTGACCAGTTATTGGATCTCTGCACACGCAGTTATTTTGATACCTTTTAAAACATTTCTGTATAAATAAAAACAATTATGAGCTCATGTTCAACTAAATGGTGTGAGAAATCGTCTAGAACATCCAGCTATAAAAAAGATGTTCATCTGTGAGTAAAACATATATAATTTAATAATATTATGAATAATTGCAGGGCTCAAGCTAAACTGGTTGTTTACGTAAAATGGCACAAAAATGTATACCGCGTTGATGTCTTTTTGAAAAGTCCCTTTCTCTCACTAGGGTATTGTCTATACGTCTGTCCCTTTCTATCCGTACTAATGTGGTGTTGTGACAACTTATTAACCACCAAAACAAAGTTTTTATTGACGATAAAAATTACGATGTTCCATAATGGTAAAAAAACTAACATTACTTAATGTTTATATTTTAGATTTCCAAATATTCCGGAACAGAAATAAAAGTGGATTAATGCAGTTCACAAGGAAAATTGATTTCCAAAAAAATATAGCGTTGCTTATTCATGGAATTTTACAGCAGATTGCTTTGAAACTTTAAAGAACCGACGCCGTTTATTTAGTTCATCAACACTGACCCTGTTTTTGCCTGTAATAAAAAAAATATATATATAAACATCCAAATTGAGAACCTCCTCCTTTTTTGAAGTTGGTTAATAAAGATAAATTTGAAGTGTTACGTTAGAGCTTTATTTGCACCCAGTTAACAACCTATCAGTATAGTTTAAAAAATGTAGTATTAATAGACGTCGATTTTATCGATATCGATATTATTGTCGCAAAACTGATTTGTGCATCACTTTTTTTGCAACTTTCGTCCTGACATTGTTGCATCGGCCAATCACAACCGCTGTATTTTCTTCGTCCCCCGGCCCACAGTGGTGAGTCGTGTGCCTAAGCGAAATCGGTCTATCAGCTCTCAAGTGGTTTTATTCTCTTTGGTCTGTCTGTTACCTCTTCACGTTTAAACCGCTGAACCGATTTAGATAAAATTTGGTATAGAGATATTTTGACATTCCATGAGTGTCCATGTAGGTAAGTAAGTCTATGTGAAATCAAACATTTAAATTTTAATTTGCTCATCAACTATCTTTATCAGCCTTACTGCGAATAGTTCTATCATTTGAATCAGCTTATTCCCGTATATTTCCGCAAAAACCTCGGAATCTGATTTGCCCTGGAATCCTCGGGGAGTTCTGCTTTGCATATTACTGACATAGTTACCTTTCATCTACCTATGTATATTCTAGTTGATCAATTGGAGCGACGGATTTCTGGTACAAATCAAAATGGCAGCATTGGAATTGGATCCTTGCATCAAACCGTCTTACTCGTTATTGTTGCAAATCGTTTCCTGGAGAAGAACTGCGTTTAAAAATAACGTTATTAATTCTTTTCTTAACTAACACTTTCAAGCGCACTGTACGGCTATAGCTTCTATTGTGTCTTGTTTACCGTGCCGGAACCTGTTCAGTAGGCCTGCTCTCCTCTAAAGCAGAGACGATTCGAGAGGAGAGAAGATGTGTTGGAAACAACCAATAGGATTTCGTTATTTATAATGACGGAGAATATTTTAATTACTGTGGGTGTATTATGGGTATTGCGAGACTGCCACTATATATAATATATTACCCTATAGGTACTGTTGGTTATTGCGTGGTCGCAAGCGCGACTGCTGAGCGTGGGGTCCTGGGTTCGATTCCCGGGTCGGGCAAAGTGTTATTGAGTTTTTCCATTAGGAATTTTTCAGTAGACAAAAAAAATCAGCTGTTCCCTACATTTTGACGAGTTATACGAACATAAATGTAGGTAACAGCTGATTTTTTTTTCGCGATTTCAGGTTTGTTCCCATAGTAAAAGTTGTTCATAATGATGAGTACAATGACCTCTTAAGAGGTTGTTAATGTTTTTTCAATAACCCTGTATAACCAGCGTCGCGCGAGCGGCACCACTAGTTCCGCCGCGTCACAAAACCCGCCCGCCGCGCCCGCGCCTCATTCAACGCTCGCCGCGCGCATCCTCAGCTCCGCTCTAACCAGTACACATCTCTGCTCCTGCTCCAGTCTAACCAGTACGCATCTCCGCACAAATTCGATGGATATGTCACAGCCAACTGGTTTAATTAGCCGTTTAGTTAACCGTCTAGCCTTTTAACTAAACGGCGGCCGTTCAACTAACGGCCTGAATGATATTTAATTACAGTTGAGGTTGGAACTGTAAACAATCACGCGCGAGCCAAATTGGTCACAGTAACTAAGACAAGGCACCATGACCGAATGGGTTAGATTAGGTTTGAACTGTGATCAACCGCGTGTGAGCCGAGAGAGCGAAGCGAGGCGAGCACTACTTCCAAAGGCCAGGCGGTTAACTATACGGCTAATTTAACCAGTTGGCTGCGACAGATATACCTTAGATGTTAAGCATCTCCTCTCTTCTCCGCTTCGCACACCTCTGTCCATATCCACTTTGGAAAAGGCCTTGTAGCCGCGGCGGGCCCTAGCGCACTGCAAAAATCAGCCAGTGCGTTGCGCTGCAGCCCAGTGCGGGCCGAGCAGCGGGATTGTCCGAAAGGGTTACCGCTGCCCCGGAACATAAAGGGCTAGGGAAGGAACACGGGTGGGTTTCAGTCAGTAAGAGTCTGACACTTCCTTCTGCTCCACCCTGAGCAGGAGGGGTCATTTGATGAATTCCCATCCAAAAAAAAAAGAAAAAAGATTAATACAAAATCGACACCTCCATGCAATAACATCGTAACTCACTTTTTGTGATTTTACAGGAGAGCGATTTTAAAGTTTGAAAAATTATAGCAAACTCAAAACACCCCGTACAATTTTTGAAGCTGGCTCTATTTAATATAGTTTAGGCGGACTATAAATAGGTATGGTTAAGATGTAAAAGAAAAATTGTTTTTTTGCAATTATACTGTTGACAAAAAATATTTTTTGGATTAGTTACAATACTTTGACGTTGGTTTATTTTTAGAAACGAAAGGGATTAGAATTACAATGATAGTACAGAAAAAATGCATTTTTTTTTTACATAACAATGCCGTTGTAACTCAATTTTTGGAAAAAAGTGAGTTACAATGTTATTGCATGGAGGTGTCGAAATGTACTAAAGTGATGCAGAAGGTTTTTTGCAATAATAATAATAATAATAATCATTTTATTATCAGGCTACTAAGGCCCATAGATAAAATACACAAAATAGTCATAAACAATAATAAACTAATACATATTAAAAACCTTAAAACTATGATTATACACGTAATGTCGGCGTCGTGTTTCGCTGCGTGGTGTCGCGTAACCGTCCTCGGAAACGACGATATGCGACACCTTTCGGCCAAAAGTCCTCTTTCAGGCAGGTCTGCAGATGTTGTGTTGGAACTCGTACCACGAATGACTTAAAGTTGACGTTGTGGCGCGATTCCAACCTTTCGACCCTCAGAGTCCAGTTGCTCTTCACCTTCAAATACTGCACCACTTCCTCAGTTGTCGTGGAGTGATGCAGACGCGAAAGGTACAGCTGCGTCGTAGGCACAGCAGGGCGCAGCAGCATGCTGGGTCCACTCGGTGCTGTGCCATACAGGAATACAGATGCAGGAGTGCAATGCGTTGCGATGCTACACGGCACGCCCATATTACCCCGTGTCTAAAAGAGACGTCCGAAGCGTGAAGGACTAAACGACCACGGACAAGCCTCGGCTACCACAGCTTAACCTCTCACATACACCAATATACACGAAAGTGGGGCTATTGTAAAAGCCACAAGCCCCTCATAAATAACAGAGCATATAGTCTAAATAGCAAAAGTTCAGAGTAACAGTTTCAAACAATCCTTCCGGAGTTTTATTGAGAGAAACAATTCAAATTGGAACGTAAATTACAGACGCTTTCAATTTAAATGACCTTTTAGACGATTAACTGAAGCCTTTAGGGGTGTGCCAAATGTGGTTATATGTTTTATTATGACCATTTTTCATTTTAGGGTTATATGGAGATGGGGTTATAAGTTAAGTTAAAAAGGTTATTTATCAGAAAATACGTAAATAGACGTGAGTGTATTATAAGTATGAAGTTCGTGAGAAAGACTTGGATATTCTGGCATGATGCATGGTTGTGTTTCATTGAAGTTAATAATATGTCATTATCTGTCTAGTCTTTTCCCAATTATGTAGGGCTCGGCTTTCAGACTAACCGACTGCAGCTGAGTAGGTACCAGTTTTTTCATAATATTTATTTTTAAAGAAACCTATGGTACACGGTCCACCAGTGGCGAAGGTACCATACAACTCGATTCCCGCCGGCTTCCCTTCGAAAATTCAGAATACAACCACTCTATAGTCAATTCATCATTGAAATATAATGAAACGGTTTATTGCCTTTTTTTTTTGTTCCGGATTACCTCTGTTATTAATACACCCTTCGCCACTGCGGTCCACATACCACCAGATATGTTTAAGTCCCATTTAGTAAGGTGGCGAGCCTATTGCCATCAACCGGGAACCAAATTCAGACTCTGGGCTGTTCCTGAGAAAGCAAGATTGAAATACCCAATATCATAAGGCCTGACCTTGGAATCCCCAGGACCACATGCTCAACACTAGCGCCTGCGACCACAAGACTAATGAGTCAGTCAGCTTATTTTTACAGATTTAATTAATCTAAGAAACCACTTATGACAAACATCGAAAATAAAAAACACACTGCGAAACCTGGAATAGATGGTCTGAAATCGCCGGAAATCGTCAAGTTGAAATTCTGATGGCCATTTTGATTTAATAGTCAATCAGATAGAATCGATATCTCGGAACCAAACCAACCAACTACGGATTTATGGGTTTAATAAAAAGATACTTGTCGTGATGACATACAATATAAAAAAAAAAACAACGAGTAAGAGTACCATCGATAAGAAATGAAGAAGATAAAAATATAAACAAATATGTTTTTTTTTATCTATTTGCTTAAAAATAATATTTAAAAATGTAAGAAGTATTTTAAAAGGAATAAAGAGTAAATAAATATTATTTTTTGAGCTGCCATAAATCGTGTCCTTGAATTCCTATATTGTTCAAATCTTTTGCACAATATAAAGATGACACGCTACAACTAGCCCCTTTTTGCTGAGCTGTTCAGTCTCAACAACAGTTGCCGATTACCTACCTCGTTAAAACTTTTATATCACAAGAACAGCTAGATTTATTTGCAACGCAGTGTATATCTTTTACTTCTTGCCGACTGCGGGCACCTCTACACAAAGCATAGCTAAGTATAAGATTACTGAAAACTTTCACTCCGCGTAATGGACCGCGGGCGCCGTTTAAAAAGCTACTATAGCTACCTACCGTACCTACTTACCTACCGTCACTTTTGGACAGATTAATGGATCTGGAGCCGCCTGAGAATCACTAAGTGGTTTATAAAAGGTCTTTATACATATAAAACTTGAGTGTTTCTTGAGAAGAAATGGTGTTGGGGGCGGCAAAGCATATAGTAAGAATGAAATAGGTAGGTACACGTATGTGGTACACTGATGTTGGCAGGTTTGTACTGTCAAACTATAAAATTATAAAAGGTCAAATTAAATTCGCTAGCGAAACTTCACAGACGTGATGGGCATCGATATTTAGAAAGATAACTTTAAAAAAATTTGGGTCAACAGCCCATAATTTCTGAAATAGTAGTTCAAAAACATCAGTCTTTTTGTATAAACTTCACAGACGTGAACCTAACGTGACGTATAGAGGTACTTATGAGGAACAGGGTGTAAAGTTCATTCAAACTGCATGGAAAAGGGTGGATCCTCCGACCAGACGGATTTTGTGTCTAGCGGGCGACTGCTCAATGATTCATGTCAGCCCGTTGTATTTATGCCAGTTGCGCGGAAAACTCTGCTTGCGAGATGCAGGACTTTGTGTGAAGTCAGTATGACGCGTAGTTTGCATGTGGCGTTTTTAGATACCGCAGTAAAATGGGCATCGGTGTTTAAACAAGTTAAAACCAAAAATAAACAACTCAACTCAAACTTCAAGTACCTAACCACAATACCAGCCGTCGTTGAACCCAAGAAAAATATCATGTGTAGATATCGATACTCATCACATCACGTCTGCGGAGTATCGCTAGCTAATTTAATTTTACCCTGTATAGTTAGAATTGGGCCCACCTAAACTTATGTCAAGAAATCGGAAAAAGAATGAGCAGGATTTTCCTCTTTCTTTGCTGACAAAAGTAGCACAGTACAGTAGGCCAAATTTCATTGGTAACAAAACCAGTATGAGCTGGCTTCGTATTCTAATGAAACTACGTTCGTATCGTATTAAATTGCCCTAACTGTACGACGAGCGCTCTGAACTATCTTAATCATTACCTACATGTTAGGTATTATTAAAACTTTGTTTCTCATTAAGTGATTATGTAAATCTTTGAGAAATAAATTATATTTTAAACCGTAAACTCCGTACTAGCTAGGTCAGTTCAAGGTCGAAGTGTTACCACCAACGCGATGTGCAGTCGATCATACCGAATTAATCATCGTCCGCCTAACCTTTTCCCAAATATATTTGGGTCGGCATTCAGTGTAACCAGACGCAGCTGAATACCAGTAATTTACATAGAGCATTTTTGGGATGCATGAAGAAGCCTCCTCGTGTAACGCAGTTTGTTCCGCCAGTTACTCAACTGAACCGAGCGCTCGGCGCATCCTGGACAGTCACTCCCAACAATTAAGTTGTTGGGAGTGAATTTCCGTCGAATCACGCAACTGAAACTTTATTTATGAAAGTAAGTTGTGTGTTTTCCTAGCAAGTGTTTTTTGAGAACGTATAAAGTCAAACCGACTGCCATCATTTTCATGACAGCGTCACTGCGATGGTTATATGGCGGCCATTGCTTTTCTAGAAAACGGTAGCCTTAGATAACCCTTATTACGTACCACACTAGTCTCATCGTCGTATCGTCTTGCTTTTGGGATGCATGAAGAAGCCTCCTCGTATAGCGCAGTTTGTTCCGCTAGTTATTCAACTGAACCGAGTGCTCGGCGAATCCTGGACAGTCACACCCTTATTTGACTGGCCAATTCTTCCCTTGCGGGTGGTAGGGCTAACACCCACCTGGTTTGCGACCACTCTCCCACCGGAGTCCGGCGTCACGCTCGTTCCATCACAGATCTCATCCATCGCTTTCCATCAGGCGTGATCGCGGTCAAGAGCGGCCCATTCAATTTTTTTTTGTAATGTTGCTATTTTCTTCACAGCCTAGTAACTGGGTAAACCGATGCCTCTCGGTAAGACTGGTTGTCAGACTTTTAGGCTTCTACCTACGTATAACGACTGTCAAACGTTTACAAATGATATCCGAGACCAACGGCTTGACGTGCTTTCTGAGGCACGAAGGGGTCTCGATATGTAATAGATGCGCACTCTCATTCATGACTCGACCGTGGCGAGCGTTGCTTAACCTTCGATCGACCCGTTCGGCTACCGTACCGATTAAATATTGATATGCTATTGTTCAGCCAGCTTAAATCTAAATTATGTTTCCTTCCCACAAAGTAGCCTAGCCGACCACAATAATAAAGGAATAAGAAACAAAGTTTCTTCAGACGAAAAAGAAAAAAAGACACCCATTAAGAAGTTGGAGTTTCGTTCATTTGGCTGTCTGCCTCCGAATTGAGTTTTTCTGTGGTACTAGCTGACTAAGGCGAATCACACACTACAACGCGCCACGCGAGACGGGGCGCGGGAAACGGATCCAAATTCCGGCGCGTAAACGCGTTTTTATTGAATTTGTATGTCAAAGGCTCTCTCCCACAGGCGCGTTATGTCGGTCGATAATATCGGATGCGTTATTTCGATAATACGTCTCCATTCTTTGCTGCTGCGTTTTTATCGTCCGATATTACTAACGTGCGCGTGTAATGTAACCAACACTATAGGTAGCCCCCCGCCCGCACTACACTTTACTACGTTATTAACACAGGTGCGTGTAAGATCGTATGCGTCCTAATACAAAATGTTATAAGAAATCATATCGGAATATCGCAGGACGAAGGAACGCAAGCGTCCTACTGCTATTACGTCATTATTATCGCAGCAGTATGTAACTTCGTGGCCATACTGAAAACAGATATCGCAATAACGCATCCGATATTATCGACCGATAATAACGCGCTTGAATTTGTGCTCTGCCCGAGCACAAATTCCATCGGCAACGCGTTTTTTTTTATTGAATTTGGATGTAAAAAATCACGCGTGAGCGTTATTTGCGTCACGTCGTGTGGCGCGTTGTAGTGTGTGGTCCACCTTATGTACTTATATAGCGACACTTTTTATACCTTGATTACTTAATCAAGGTAAAAAAGGTGTCGCTATATTTTCGTACAAAATTGACTTTAGTATACCTAGTGATTATAGGAGTAGGATAGCCATTTTTCGAGTCATCATTTCGGCCGAAAAACGTCCACTGCTGGACGTAGGCACGCACGCACGCCCAAGCACGTCCACTTCGACCGGTTCTGTGCTTTTCGCATCCAACGAGTTCCTGCGGCCTTCACAAGGTCGTCGGTCCACCTTCTAAGAGGCCTTCCAACGCTATGTCTTCCGGTACGCGGTCACTACTCCAGAACCTTTCGGCTCCATCGGCCATCTGTTCTGCGAGCGATGTGCCCTGCCCACTGCGACTTAAGTTTGGCAATTCTTCGGGCTATGACGGTTACCTTGGTTCTCCTGCGGATCTCCTCATTTCTGATTTGATCACGCAGGGAAACCCCAAGCATTCTCCATTGCCCTTTGGTTTGCTTCATTTTTGGAGTAGGAAAGAAGATTTTAATACATACATACATAACATCACACATGTAATACCCGAAGGCTTATGCGGAGGTATACCTTTAGTAGAACCACAGTTCGCCAGTAATGTGTAAGTCATAATAATAATAATAATGTAATAGGGGGCGAGCGTATTTCCATCGACCTGGCACAAGATCAAGCTCCGGGCTGCTGCTAAGAAATTCCTGACGGAAAAACCCGATTTGCCCGGCCTTGGAATCGAACCCAGGACGTCACGCTCAGCGGTAGCGCTTGCGACCAGAAAACCAAAGTGGCAAGACCTTAATGTTGTTAAATTATAGAAAAAAAATTACCTAACCCTTGAAGATGAGGCTCATCATCTAGGTACCAACGATAATCTAAAGTGGTAGTCATTAAATATAAATGGTTGACATTTTATAGAGCTACTTCGAACCTTACATATCCGCAACTGCAAAACAAATGCCTTCTTATTGTATCTTGATCTTTTCTCGCAATGAAAGGATTGTCCACTCAGCAATGTTGGTTAACGTACACGGTAACCGATACCCTTAAGGCTCCCGCAGACTGGCGCGACGCGACGCTGCGAAGCGATTCTTATAGAACAATTTTCATGAAGTTTTCATAGAAATTGCTCTATTAGAATCGCGTCGCGCTGTCGCGTCGCGGTAGTCTGCGGGAGCCTTTATAAGGAGAAGAAAAAATATACCTATTCCAAGAAACTGCCAAATTGATGTGCCCACTTACGCTTAGTACACTAGCTTCTGCCTGCGGCTCCGTCCGCGTGGAAACCAACTATACCACAAAATAGTACACTTTCTATCGGTGAAAGAATTTTTGAAGTCGTATGAGTAGTAGTAGTAGTTTCGGAGATTACTTCCTACATCCAAACTTACAAACTTTACGTCTTTACAGTATTAGTGTAGCCTAGCTCTTGCCCGTGACTGCGTCAGCATGGAAAAACATATTCTCTGGCACTTAGCAACAGTGTCACTTTCTAACTTTAGAGTCATCTTTGACACTGGAACAGACATTATGACTATGTAGGTATATAGACATAAAACACAGCATTATTCAGGAAGTAGTCTGCCCCAGGCAGTCTCAAAAGCAGAGAAAACACTAAAGACGAACTCAAAACTCATCCAGGTTAATCTTCCAGTACTTGATACCATTACATCTTCGAAACTTCATAACAAACTTCTCGAGAGTTCCGAACTAAAATACGATGGGAAATAATATGAAAAACAATTTAATACTTTAAGCAGGCGCGCAGTTCGCCGAGTTGTGAGACGTACTCTTTTTGTCTAAAGACGGACTGCTGTAACAAGTTGTTCGTCCCATTTCGCGCTTCAACGAAACGCGACGCTCTACTCCTTAGGAAGAAGATGCAATGGGAGTATTTTGATTTAAAGATTATGAGATTTTTGGTCTACAGGGTCATATGAAATTAGTTAGCGAAACTCCGCTCCGACTTAGATATAACTGTCAAAATGTGGGTGTACTATAGAGTACACCCACATTTTGCCAGTTATATCTAAGTCTCATGTAATAGATTATAGAGGGCGAGCCTATTGATATCAACCGGGCACCAATCCAGACTCCGGATGGCTACTGAGAAATCTCTGATGGAATAACACGACGCACACACAGTGCACCACTTACATATACTACACTAGCACACCGTGACCGTGATGACACTGCTCGACCTGGCAATCGAACCCAGGACCTCAGCAATAGCACCGAGATTCATATTAAGAGCCTACACTACCTCAGCTAAAATTCACTCTTTATCTCGCTCACACGATACTGCTCGCGGACTGAGTGAGAGCGAGACAGAGTGCGGTGCTAGGCGGCAGGCAGCGCCAATAGTTTAGGTATTTGCTTTTTACGGTGAAAATAATGGTAAATAAAAAAAAGTAAATAACATAAGACCAGCTTTATAGTTAGTTCGGTTAGTATACAAAGTTTCATCATCTAATTTGAAGTAATTTTTCAATACCAGCGGTTTATTGTTCGGTTTGGATGTAACTTTGGATTTTTTTTCTATCGAGAAAATTTTATGAAACCGTGTTTTCGTCTAACATAAGACCTAAAATTAATCCTCAACTTTACCATATATTTATTTCAAAATTAATGCTGCAGTATTTTCGACATAACGGAGGATCATGCTAAGCCATTTGAGGTAGTATAGGCCCTTAAAAAGATTTCAAAATTATGTAAATTAGTTTCTGAAAATTGGCTACGTAATGTACCCAGTGTAACTCGCACCTTATTGCCGCTTATTTTCATAAACTTAGCTATCTCTGTCTTTAACGAAGTCTCGTAGGACGGTAGTACTCGTACCGACTATTTCATTATAAACTTCGCCAATAAATATTTTATAACTGCAGTCCTGTTGTTTATTATGACATTTGTATTTTATTCTTTGTGTTTGTTATTTATGTTGAAGTATTTTATTTATTTATCTTACCATTTATGTACACACATTTGTAAACAGACAAGAAAAAAAAACAGAACAGAAAAATAGGTACAAAGGTGACGCTTATTCCATAAGAAATCTTCCAGCATACCTGCGATAGGACAATAAATAGAGAGATGTAGACAGCGTGTGAAAGAATAAAGGAGACAAAAAAAATCATAATCAATTCACTTAATAAAACTAAACAAATATTATGAGAATATACTTACATACATACAAATAAACAATCATGCTTCTAAAATAAATATCACTAAAATCTAAATAATTATAACGTAATCAAAATAATAAATACACAACTATGATGAAGTGGAAAGATAAGAGTTCTTTTACTCTTCTTTTAAAATCTGCAACACTTTGGCAGTCCTTAGTATAGAAGTATGTATAATTTGTGTCTGTATTTGTCAGTTGTTCAAGGGGTATTGTATTGCCCAGTAACTGGGTTCCTTACTTGAGTAATCTTACCTCCGCAACCCAGTTACTGGGCAATACGACGGCAGCCGCTCCCAAAAATAGGCCGACCCCAAAAATAGTTGGGTAAAGTGACTGAGAAACTCCAGATGAAAAAATTACCAACCTATTATAGAGAAGAATAGAATACTCTTTATTATGTACACCATATACATTACAGACATAAATATAGAAATGTTACAAAGGGTGACACAATGGGCGGTCTTATCGCTAAGAGCGACCTTTTAAAGACAACCTTTGAATGGATTAAAAAAGGGAAGGAGAGACAAATACTGTAGGTAGTCGGTGGTGTACCTACCATTTACATAATATAATAAATACATACACAAAGCATATTATACTAATCTAAATAAATAAATATATATAATAATAAACATGAAACAGGAGCAAAAAAAATATAATGATGTTGTTTAAGGATAGAGGGAGTGCTTTTTATAATAATGTTGTAGTTAATAGACAAAGATTGAGCACGCCTTACCGACACGGGCAAGTCATTCTATAACCGTACTGCTTGAACAGTAAAATATTTTTCATAGAAACTGGTGGAATGCATCGGCTTAACTAGTCTCAAGTCTATACTATATTATACGTTATACCTACACTTCTCCCTCCCCCTTGAGGGAATTGAGGCGTGTTGTTTCTGTTATGGTTGGACATAAGTACTTTCTTAAGCCTCCAGGTTGCCACTACAACATCTAAACTAACAAAGTTCCTTATACGTATCAGAAAACAAACATACACTTGATATTAACTTAGTAATAATCTCAAACAGGGAGTTCGCTTCCCCATATTTGTATTAAATCCATGGCTTTTCAGAGCTTATTAAATAACTTTCTTATTGTGAGGAGTTTTGGGTTTTAATCAAAATTGGGTTGGGATATAAAAGTTTGGAATTGTTTCTCGGCCTTTAACCCCTGGTCTTTAGGATCTTTAACATAACCATAACCAAGGGTTAAAGGCCGAGAAAACTCATCTCTATAGGTGGGTCTTAATTATTTATTTATTGCTGAATGGGCCCGCTCTTAACCTGGATCACGCCTGATGTAAAGCGATGGATGGGCACGCTCGTTCCATCATTGAAGGTCTATGATGGAATTAGCGTGCCCAGAATATGCCTAAGGCACTGGAACTCCCACGCATCGACGAAACACAGCTGACTGCTTGACCCCGGACTCCGGTGGGAGGGTGGTCGCAAACCAGGCGGGAAGAATTGGTCAGTCAAATATGGTGTTGGGTGTGACTGTCCAGGATTCGCCGAGCACTCGATTCAGTTGAATAACTGGCGGAACAAACTGCGCTATACGAGGAGGCTTCTTCATGCATCCCAAAAGCGAGACGATACGACGATGAGACAAGTGTGGTACGTAATAAGGGTTATCTAAGGCTACCGTTTTGTAGAAAAGCAATGGCCGCCATATAACCATCGCAGTGACGCTGTCATGAAAATGATGGCAGTCGGTTTGACTTTATACGTTCTCAAAAAACCCTTGCTAGGAAAACACACAACTTACTTTCATAAATAAAGTTTCAGTTGCGTGATTCGCCGGCAAATTGCAGACGCTATTTTATTTAATTTTGTAAGGGAAAACAAACAGTAATTATATTAAAAATAAACAGAAATATTTATTCTCAAAGACAAAAATTACAATTTACCAGCTAACACTAATATATACAGCGTGTGGCGTAAATAATGGAACTAATGGATAGGTAAATAATGGCGAACCCTGAAACTGTCGACTGGCCAGATTATCATCTATCATTTACCCCACTTATATCATCCATATGCCCATGGATGACCAAATTATTGATATTTTAAATAAAAATCTTACTTACTCATACATAAATCAGTTGCCATTTCTACAATTGGCGAAATTTTCTCGTTCTGTTTTTTTATGTTACTCCTGAATATTTGTGTCATCAGACCAGTATCAAGTCTTTTTTTATAATCTAAGATAACTTCGCAAAAAATACTTATTCTCAAATTTTAACAAGTTTTGTATTGGGCATATAGGCCATTGGTATGTTTCATAAAACTCTAAACAGCTTTGCCTTACAATAAATTCTAAACAATCTGTGACATCATAAATATGTGACTACATTATATCAATAAAATTGATACAGACAAAGACAAAAAAAAATTGCGCACTATCCCTTGTTCATATTATTCAGCGCAAATGTATGTTCAGAAATATCTATGAAATTTTTCTATGAAAAATATCTTGATAATTTGGGATGTCTCGAATTGATACTTTGAACAATCTTTACTTACAAAAATATATCCTATTGTATTGTAATCATTTTCTTAGAAATAAATTCAATTTGAAGTTGTCAGTTAGGACATCCTTCAACGGCAACATTGCATTATTACTCGTACTTCTGCCCCAGCAAGCAAAAATAAATTTAATGATAAAGGCCATTTAGTCGAATATTCAAAGCTTTATAGATATTTACGAATCCTAGGTTGCACCAAATATATTGAAATCTAATAGGAGTAGTCAGATATTTTTGGCTGTACTACCGAAACATACTTATGAACAGTTTATATGATAACATTTTAATGATGTCTAAGTTTGAAAATGTTCATAATATAGTCACTATATTAAAAACATTTTAACGCTTACAATATTTTGAAACATTTTCACTGCCAATATATTAGTGAACTCGACTGTTCATGGGTCTTAAACATAACTGGCAAAATTCCGGTGTATTATAGGTAACTTACAAATTCCTGGTTGTTACTAAGATTTTCCAAATATTTGAGATTTTCCAAAAACCCAATAACACTTTGCCTGATCTGGGAATCGAACACAGCAGCAGGAACCCACGCTCATCAGTCGCGCTTGCGACCACGAGACTAACGGGCCAGTCGAAATGGTGGTAGTACCTAGGTAATACCTTTCCAACCGTATTCCTTCTCAAATAACTCCCACTACCTACTATAGGTAATCATAATATTAGTACGATGCAAGGATATTTATTCCCAAATAATTGTCACTCTAAATTCAACAGTCTGTTGGTGTACAGAGGACGTATTAATTGACTAGTTAATATTGAGCTGGGTAAACCGAATATTGCAGGCCCAATCAAACTCGGCGACTCAACTGTTTATTGAGTCATAGTAGCTATATAATAGCATAGTTACATACTGAGTATACCTACAGCGTGTATCAGTCAGCACCACACTTGCGTAACAGAATCTGAATCATTTTGAAGTATATTGCTCCATTGATTCATATGTTCGAAAAATTTGTCTGCTCAACAACATAAATAACGCAATGAATGTTGCTGAACTGTCAAAATGTTACGTTCAAGTGTTACACAATTACGCCGCAGAATAGTGTGGTAATACTTAAAAATATGGAAAAGACCATCAAACTGAACAATTTTCTCCATGGGACCAACATCGCAATCGCGAAAAAATTCTCAACAAAACAAAACAAACACAACTACAAAACAAAACAAAAAAATAAAAATAAAATCGGTTCAGCCGTTTGGGAGCTACGATGGCACAGACAGACACACAGATACACGCGTCAAACTTATAACACCCCTCTGTTTTTGTCGGGGGTTAAAAACAAAACTTCAATACCCACTCGACCCAAATTTAGGAGACGGCTGATAATTTTTACGCGGTTACGATGTTAGTCCCATGGAGAAAGTTGTTCAGTTTGATGTAAGTACATACCACATCCTTAAATGGACCGATTTAAGCAAAAATGTTCCAACCCACAATCTCGACAATTTTGAGTTATTGTGACCTATGCACTCCAAATAAGGTATATTTTAACATATCAAAGACTCATAACTCCATGTTAATAATTGACGAAAATCCATATGGAAAACCCTTGAATAACCTTGAATCATTTTAACTCAATTCCAAATAACATTCGACTACAGAACTTTACTGATTCAGGCCACATGCATCTAATTAAATAAAGAAATACGAAAATTTTCATTATTTTATAATGATTCACAACATTTTATACTCGTAATAACCATATAAATATGATCACACATTTCAAAATTTCTGTTAACTGAGTTTAATATTTAATGCCGTTTAATGTGTTCAAGTAAGACATTTTAAAACACGCTGTATAATAGCATAATTATTGAGTATATAATATAATTAAATGCTAGTTTACGAAGCTGGCAGTTGCGTTAATTAGGAAACGCGTGTGACTGAGTGGCTGTTCGTAAATAAATAATTAGGAATGGAGAACTCTAGGAATGGGTAATTCTAAGCAAACTTGCCTGTGTTTATTTAAATAGGTTCATGTTTTTCTTAATTTGCTCGTTGTTCTAATGACGGGCTAATTAGGTTCGCGTGTCACAATAAAGCCTGATTTACTTGATGCGATTTAATTGCCTAATATGGTATACCATACCTGAGCTGAAGGAACTATAAAAGCAGCACCGACTATATTGTCTGCCTCATTAGTTTGGTCTAGTGCATAGGTTCTCAACGTAGGGATAACGCTCCCTCGTGGGCATTTGAGACATTCAGGGGGGTTGTAGAAGACCCATACAAAATTATATGGGTGATTTTCAAAATTTATGTACATTGTGGGACGTGAAAACGTCCCCCGGAATATTGTCCAGGCATAACATATTAAACGATCAAATTATTGTTATTATCATTGAATAAAAGTTTATTGCGAAGGATTTTAACATTTCAGTTTAAAAAAAAATAAGTAATCTGAAATATATGACATTTATGTTCTTAGTGTGATAATATTTCCATACCTCGTGTCTCTAAGCGAGAGCGCGTTACAAAAACCATCATAAAGATTAAACTACTAATTTTATTGTAAATTCTCTTTGCGCAATATCTTAATGGGTAATTATTATGTAAATTATACAAAATTGTAATAAAAAAACTTTATGTAATAATTATAATATAAGCCTTTCGAAATGTGTCTTCTATTTCATTCAATTTTGTTGATCGTTATTGTAACACAAATAGGTATTAGTAGATATTTGAGATTATTTATTGGAAACACATTCTTGTCAAAGACATCCAATCAGATGACAACAAAATATTACTCCGCCATTTTGTCTGCAGGTGTCATTGTTGTTAAACGTGTGTTTCTTGCGGTGTAGTGTTTTTTCCACAATAAAGTTTTCATTTTAGTTGATCAGCTATAAAAACAACGATAAGTCTCTGTCTTACTATTTTTGCGTAAATTCAAAGAATAATATTAATTCAATTTGATTATGGTGATAGACAAGTCCAACAACCTTCAACCTTCAAATATTTATTTTCAACCTTCAAATGTTGAAGGTCGTTATTCAACAAACCGTTGATTTTCATTTTCGTAACGATTTGTTACATATTTTTGTTGCGTAACAAAAAGGATGTTGTAACAAATATGAAGCAAAGCCGATTTCAAAATGGAATTATTTTTTGGATTTGTAAAAGTAATTAACAATTTTTAACCGTAAGATTCATCACCAATGGTTTGTTTTCTGTAGGCTAAACTTTTTAATAAATACTTAATGACCAAACGGAATGCACAATTTATTCTGAGACTGTTTTGTAATTAAAAAGACTGCTTAAGTTATCAATAAATGATTAAGATCTAATTTCATTGTTTTAATAGTGTTGTGAAATAGCCCTAATGTTTCCTTTTTGTTATTTTTTTGTAACATTGATCACTTTTGTAACGATATTTTTGTTTAATTTTTGTAACTGTACAAAAATTTTTGAAAATCACCCATATATCCTATCTTTACACTATAATACACGTTTAAATATTCCTGGCAATATCTTTTTCAGATTCGCGACAGATGATAAGTGAAAAAAAATTAGGGGGAGCTAGAAATCAAAATATTCTCAAAGTAGGTGGTGTGCAAAATAAGGTTTACTGCGACTCGTACAGGAAGATCATAAACTAAACTAAACACAGACAGAAATAAAAAATCAAATTATATTTTTTTAAGTTAAAAAAGTATAAACATCCGAATTGAGAACCTCCTCCATTTTTGAAGTCGGTTAAAAATATATAAATTAAACAGAAAGTCCTATACGAGGTCAAAAGGATATAAGGCCTATCTCAGCATGATGCTGCGAAATTTAAATAATAAATGTTACAGCGCTGGTATTCTGATAGGGCCCGATGTGATGCTGTCTACCGGTTGCAAGCGTTAGGTACTGCTGAGGTCCTGGGTTCAATTCCCAGGTCGGTCAAAACGTTATTTGATTTTTCCATCAGGAATTTCTCAGTGGCAGCCATTTTTTTTTTTGAGGGTGGGAAATCGTCAAATGACTCCCGCTCTGGGTGGAGCGGAGGGGTTACTGACTAAAACCCACCCGTGTTCCTTCCTTAGCCCTTTATGTTCCGGGGCAGCGGTAACCCTTTCGGATAATCCCGCTGTCAGTGGCACCCTGGAGTCAGGATCTGTGCCCGGTTGATTAGTAATAGTCTCGCCATCTATTACATGGGACTTAAACATAATTGGTGAAATGTGGGTGTGCCTACTATAGGTACACTGCTGCTTACCTTTCGAAGATTACAGATGTCATATTATGTTATCTATACAGCGTTAAGACGATTCAAGTCATTATTGCTTTTTCAATTTCATTGTAAGTATGCCACGGGCAAGACACTTGCATCGTGGGCTGAAATGTGAACCGAAAAACCCTTTGAAACGCGTTTGTTATACCGCTGATCTTAATACGCGTTTTGTTTCGCCTAGATATGGTGGGTTATCCAACTTGGCATTAATGCTAAGTAGATAGTGGTGCTGCCCAATAAGCAGTAGGACACAATATATCGTTGCCTGCAACAGGAACTGATGGACGGTACTGAAGGCGCCAAATTCTGGGCTGACTCTAATTAGATTGCCACCGACACGCTTTGAAGAAGAAGAATTGATCGATTTTTTTTCTTTTGTTATTATATTCTGGTGTACAATAAAGTATATATAAATAAATAATAAATAAATAATTCTAGATACGATGAACCGATGGAGGGGACGCGCACGCGAGCATCGTTTCACCTCTTTTCATACTTCAGTTCACATCCCGAACTACATAAGCTACGTCAGCGATACAAACGATGCGAACGAAATATCCGACGATGCCAGCGATGCTATTCGTTCACCTCGTTAGCGTAGCTTAGCTCTGTAGTTCGCGATGTGAACCGAAGTCTGAAGAGGTCAAACGATGCTAGCCGGCTCGCCCGCCTGTCCGCCTCGCCCCGTGCGCCCGCCCGCTCCCGCTATGACGATCTTCTTCGGACTAGTCGACGCTCGAGTGACATGAGACGGAGCGCTCCCCTCGCTCTCCCCGGACGGACTGGCGAACGAGCAGGCGCAGGTTTTCGGTCTGAACCCACATAGATTAGCTCGCCATTTTTTTTTGTGAATGGCATCTCGCAGTTCAACCTATGAGGTTGTCGTCTGCTTAACCGGGCTTGAATTTTTAGCTCGCCAAGCTTCGCTTAGTTTATATAGTTCCCTCGCCTCGCTTCGTTTGCCAGCTCGCTCGCTCGCTAATTAGCGGTGTAGCCTGCGGTTAAAGCTACGGTTTCTTAGAAGAGCGGTGGCACGCCCGCAGTGACGGTACTGACGGCTTACGGTTTCAAAAAACGATCTCTTGGAAAACACACCAACTCACTTTCGTGAAAAACGTTTCAGTGACGTCATTCGCCGGTAAATTCGGATGCTATGTGGGCAGCCTCCAATCTTTTAAGAAAAGTACCAGAACTCAATTAATAGATAAGACTACAGATCAAAATCGGTAGGCTACGCGTCGATTTTTGAGCGCATTTGTTCTTGGAACCGAACGTAATCCCCCTGTAACCGTACAACAGATGAATAAGTAGTTACACACCGATTTCTCTCTTTCAGTCGTCAGTAATTTGAATTTCGAAAGAAGAAGACAAAGCGTTGTGTAACTATACAGACGTTATACAATGTTTATTAGTAAGGGCAAATATGTTTTAATTAATATTCCACCAATATATTTGGCACTAAATAATACAGACAAGCTCACCGATAAATTCCGGAGAATTTAACTAAATTTAGACCAGTGACATGCAATCTTAATAGCTCCGAGCGATGTTACTCCAATTTACAACCGTTCGACTGGGGTTTGAGTTCAAGTCAAAGTAATTAGAACTTTAATTGCTGTTCTGAAAGTTGGTTTTGGCTTGGAAGAGACCTCGTTGGGCGAGGTAAAGGTAGAGGCTTAGTAGTAATGAAGTGCTGTTTAAATTATTAATAATAAATTAGGGATAGGAAGTGATATGTGTGGTTTGTTCATATGGAATTGGGTAGAAATGATAATTGTCTTTCTGGCTAAATTTGCTGAATTAATGCCTACTACTAAATTAATTAACACACAGACACTCTTACGCTTTACAGAATAGATCAGCAGAACTCTCCCGTTGCACCACGAGACCACAATATCGCCATTGTGTGTTAAAGAAAGAAAGAAAACACCCAGGACACGCAATTACGCCGCGGAATTCGCCCAATTTGCACTACAAAACCCAGTTTTCACCTTCCGCATCTAGTCTATCCTGTCTATATACAAGGTGTAGTTTGTTCGTAATCGACTACTGAATCGATTTCAGTAACTTTTAATATAGGTAATTTTTCAGCAATTATTTATTTTTTCATACTAACCGCCGATTGAGCCAAATAAAATTAAATCTTATTTCAAGTTACTAAGACTCAATTTTAATGGCATATAGTAACGCTAGTGTCAACACGATTTTCTTAATAAAAATAGCAAGCTTTAAAAAGAATAAGTTTTGGTTATTGTTTAAAAAAATAAGTTTTGGCTTTCAACTCACTACTTTAATTGGGGTGTATGAGGTCTTGCGTTAATTATGTTGCACATTGTATATAATGTCCAATGTACAGAGGGATAGATTTTCAACTTTACAACAAGGAATAAGGTTCATATTCAATTGGGAAAATTTGACAGATTGGCTGTCAAATTTTAAATCTGTACTACAAAATCACTTCCGCTCCTCTAACCGCTGCGCTCGGCACTTCATGCTGCCTTACCCTACAATTTAATTCGTCCTCATGCTAATAGGTCCCGGTCCCGGGCTAGGAGGCAATTTCGCAAGACGTTTCAGTTACTGATGGCATTACGTTGTATCACGACACTACGGTTTTACATTTAACGCTACTATGAAAGAGTAGGTATAAACTAGTCTTTCATAGTAGCGTTAAATGTAAAACCGTAGTGTCTGAGGGGTTTAGTTTAGGTAGAGGTTGATTGGTGATACTTAGTGGCTGAAAAAATGCAATTTTATTCGAAAGTATCGATAGATATTTTACGTACATGGTACTCTTAAAACCATACTATTGTGAAATAGATATTTTCTCAAAGAAAACGAAAAACACTTTCTCAGAGAAATGTTTTTAAATTTTGAGTAATTATAAGGTAATTATGCTCGAGACTGTACCTAGGTACCTAAAAAAGCAGCTTTGGCTGGGAACAGTGTGAAAATGAAACCCAAAAATTTCTATAAAACCATTTATTTTCCTTACATAAACTTCCATAAACCTACTTCAATTATCTACTATGTACAAACTAGAACAATATCATTGTTGTCACGAAATAAAAACACAAATTCTTTGTTTATAATAAAAAAATGGCAATCTCTTATTACTAGGACTGTTAAATTAATACAAATATCTTTTACATTACAATAATCAATATTGTAATACACTCCCGGACTCCTAAATCGAACCACCATGCATTTATATATTATTCCCCCGACCCTCCCCGTCGCATCGCATCGCTTGGGCGCTGTTACTTCGTTTTCCCTTGGCGTTCTTTCTTTTTAATTTTTGCTCAGCTTCTAAGGGACCTAGCGCGATGTTAAATTGCCAATAGCCTTCCTCAAGAATTGGGCTATCAAATGAAAAAAGAATTTTTCAAATCCAACTAAATTTATTATAATATAATAATGATAATTTATTAAGTATTTATTTATTTTTTCAGTTCTGTTCCAGAGATTAGTGCTTTTAAACAAAATAACCCTTCAGTTTTATTATTAGTACTTATATATATTGATACCAGGCCTAATACCTCAATTACATTCAGCCCCTGCCGCTGCCCCTCGCGCTGCCAGCGATACTTCCCTAAATACTGCCGCAGCAGGATCGAGGAAGTGTGTGTTTACATACTGCCCTACCACTCACTTCGCTTTCAAGTTTCGCCGGGCAGCGCGAGTGGCAATGGCAGTGGCATGAGAAGTATCGCGTTTACACACTCGTCCTGCCCACTTCCCTGCTCACTACGGCTGAATGTAAATGAAGCATCAAACATTAAAATAATGATGAGTCAAAGAAAAAGTTTTCATGGAGTTTTGAAGCCCAAATACTGGCCATTATTTTGGTGTCATCAATCAACATTGTTCCGAATTTGAATTCACGACCATTAAATGGGATGTATTTAATAGCACTTTAAATTTGATGAAAACAGCTATATAATTGTATATCAGCACTTTAAATAATAATACATCTATAATTTAATATTATTAACTATGTCGAAAATCAACTCCGAATCCAGTTAATTTCTGAACGCACATTAAAATGTCCACGAAGGGGATTGGCGGGGTCTGAGTTTGCTCGCTAAGCTCGCTCATTAGACCCCGCCCCGTGGGAAGATCACGTGGCGGGTTTAAGTTGGTTTACAAGCAATACTAATAAGATGTAGTCGACGGAGCCCCGCTTCGCGGAACCCCTATTTCTGTCTTAACGGAACCTAAGTCGGGGTGCCCCAAGTCCCGAGATCGCTTAAAGAAACTATTATTTTTATAGTGCATTCAATTAATTTTAAAGCTAAGCATATTTATAGTAGAAACCATTATTTTTATAGTTCATTCAATTAATTTTAAAGCTAAATATTTTAAAGTGTGAAACATTATTTTTTTTGAGTGCGTTTATATATTCCCCTTAAAAAATGTAAATACAAAAAATGCAGGGTGGCTCGATTAGGCTCGAGCAGTATTACTATGGAGTTGTTTTTATGGAAAAGGCGTTTCCGTGTTATGTGGTGTAAGGCTGTTCAGTCAACAACTCTAATCTATCCATTTTATACTATTCTAAGCTAAATGATAACTGCCGTACGGGGGTCGGTTCGTGGATGGGTGGCACGGCTCCTCCGTGCCACCGATCTCGATATGTAATGTATGGTCCATTACATATCGAGACCCCTCCGTGCCTTCGAAAGCACGTTAAGCCGTTGGTCCCGGCTGTCATTCGTTGATCTTTGATAACAGTTTAGGGAAGTCAAAAGGTCAAAGTCTGAAAACCAGTCTTACCATGGGGTATCGTGGTATCCTGTAACTGGGTGGTGGAGGTCAGATAGGCAGTCGCTCCATGTAAAATCCTGGTATTCAGCTGCATCTGGTTAGACTGGAATCCGACTACAATACCGAGCATTTAGATAAATCATATACATAGTTTTCTTAAGGCTGATTTTTCAATCGACAAATATTTTTTATTCGTGGAATAAAATTGACCTCTGCCAGTTTTTGTATGGAAGAACTGTCAAAAATTCAAAATTATTCCTGTGATAAAATTATCTGGCGTTGGAAAAGTCAGCCCTTAGATAAATGGCAAACTATCCGACGGTTGGTAATCAAAGATTGGTGTCGGTAAAAGTGTATCGTGTCAAACTTGGCTATTATATAATTTTGCTAGCTGACGTCAAAAAGACATGGTATCACAGTTTTTCTATGACATCTCATCAGATCGCTTCTCTATAGTATCTCAAATCTCTTTGATTGCACCCTAAAACAGCTGAGTAAAGCTACGGTTACCTAGAAAACCGGTGGCCGCCACATAGCGTCTGCAATTTACCGGCGAATGACGTCAGTGAAATGTTGTTTACTAGCGACCCACCCCGGCTTCGCACGGGTGCAATACTGATACTAAGTACAGGTATTTCAAGAATGCCAGCACGCGCCGCCGCGGCCGGTACCGCAGCAACCGCTATGTCCCTCCATTTTAAATCTGTAATATCTTCGAAAATATTCATTTAAATTACATGCTGTAAAGGGCCATATTTATCTATATTAAATGCACAATGTATTTAAGGTACTTAATTGGATAAGGATTAATGCTGTATTGCTTAAAATCGCTTCGTAAATAAGCCATTATTTCTCGTAAAAAGTAAAGGATAAAAAATGACTATTGTGGGTTATCCCTAAGAGATAGACATATACCATCGCGGACTTTTTTGTAGACCTTTTTAAGGTGTACAATACTGTAGTACATTATTCTCTTAGGGTTCAGCCAGCGTTTGAAAAGTAAGCGCAAAAAAATGTGTTTATTTACGACATCACATGCATGCATGTATTATATATATAAACCTTCCTCTTGAATCACTCTATCTATTAAAAAAACCGCATCAAAATCCGTTGCGTAGTTTTAAAGATCTAAGCGTTCAAAGGAACAGAGAAAGCGACTTTGTTTTATACTATGTAGTGATAAAAGTAAGTTGGTGTGTTCTCTTAGAGAGCGATTTTCGACACCGAATTATAGTCAAACCGCGCACCCATGTTTTATTCATGACAGCCTTCACTGCAGCCGTTATGTGGCAACCACCTCACTTCTAGGAAACTGTAGCTTAAGATAGCATCATTTGCATGGCCCAGCTACTTAAGCTATTGACTGTACTTAAAGATTTTACCGAAATAATATTTATTTTTATTTTAAATAAGTGTTTTTTGTTCAGCAGCCTATGAAAAAATTTCGAATAAAGAAAATATAAATTAATAGAATAGAAATCACAAGAAAAACGTACAATAAAAATATGCTTGAACATAATTCGTATAAATATTGCCTCTTAAATTATAAATATTACTTATACAAAACTTAAACGTAATTTTTTTTTTATGTTCCAAGTGTTCTGTTGTTGAAAAATTAGTTTTTACAAAATGTTAATTTTAAATTAAAAAAACCTCAAAGCACACTCGAACAGTTTTCAGTAACAAGCTATTTAAAAAAAAAATATGTTGTCTATGCCAAATGTTATGTGTTTTCAATTCATAATAATTATGAAAAACAATATTTTCAAAAAAAGCAAGCATCCGAAAAAAAACTGAAAGTCGTAAGAAGTAAATATGCTTTTAAAAATCTAATTCTTCTGTTTCGTAATTAACAAAATGCAAAGAAAATGGAAAATCAATTATATTTTCACAGGCCAAGGCACACAAAATTACTATAAAGACTACTTACTACATTTAGGATTGAATTACACTTAATCTATATTTGTACTCTTTTCAATTACCAGATAGCCTTAGAATGAAATTTTATTTAGACTTACATGATATTTAGTGCAAAATCTACTTACATTTTATGCATAATTAGCAATACAACAAATTAATAGTATAGAAAATGTGATCTTATTACATCGAATTAAGTATGAAAATGAAATCATATATTCCTTGATTAACTACTTATTTTGTTTCTACTTATTTTTTAGATATTTTTTTCTGACATGCAACAAGTAATCTTTCCAAACATTCTAGTGATTTCAAAATTTATTTGGAAATTGGAATTAAAAAATATATTTTCAGTGACATAAAATCTATAAAAATGTGCTGACTTAATTAAACTATATTCTCCACACAATATTAAAAACAAACTATAAACTGACTGACATAATATTAATTTACCACAAAACCTCAAAAAATATATTTAAAAATTTAAAGACACAAAACTTACATAATTATAATATTCTTAACTTTATATCCTCCATATTATTTTTTTAATAATTACTGCTACAAAATTATCGGTACATAATTGTCCTTACACTAGAATCACACTGTTTTAATTTACAAAGACTATTACTTAACTATAACTACCCTAACTAAAACCCATAATCTAAAATAATAAGCGTACTTACGACTTCATCATATTTTACTACGTTTTCAAGTCGTGGTCTTGTGAGGCCCAATTTTAGTAGAAATTTTTGCACTGTTGCATTTTCTGGCCTCAAGATTAACACATTTTTTTCATAATGACAAAATTTAGGCTACGATTGATAACTAGAAAAGTGACAATAACAAATAAAATCACTAACTTTAAAGTCCAGATTTCTAAATATAAGCCCTCAAAAATCCGGAATCCAGTCCATATTGAGTTCACCAAAATAGTCCTTATTTATAGGAAGTTAAGAGACCTAGGTTTTAGTGCAGTTTTCCTCATGTATTGATGAGCTAACTGGGTAAGGTCCAATTGGTCTTGAGTCATGCCGCATGCGAAGGTTTGCCATTTGTAGTTACCCTGTAAAATTTAAGGTAACGTTATAATGAGCTCTTCTAGGGTTTCAGCTGTTGTTTTGCTGTCCGCTGTCAAAGCTCCTCAGTTTGACACTAAAGTAAATTTTCAATAAAACTTGACCAACTAATAGAGGCGTTCAGTAACTGAGGTCTTAGTTCCGCCAAGGAATCAAAATCTCACTGTGCAACCAAATTAATTTAGTTAGTATATTACCATATGTAATATATTATTATAGTATATTACCATATGTAATATAGTATTATATTATTATATGTAAATCAATTTGTATCCTCCAATAACTATTTGGGCCTTTCAGCCAAACAGTCCTGCCTATCTACTAAAAACAAATTGATATCACCAATGTCTACAAAACGTGGCGGCTTATATTTTTTTTCCGCATTTTTGTGTGTGCTGATTACGATAAAGGTATTAATAATTACTTAGCCCGGGTCTGGGTTTGTGCTCTGTTGATAGCAATAGACTCGCGAATATTACATGGGACTTAAACGTGACTGGCGAAATGTAGCTGTACTATAGGTACACTTCTGCCTGAGACCTGTGATTAAAATGTGTTTATTATCTTAAATCTATACAATAAAGTTGCCGGGGCTTCCCAGAAAGTAATCCGAAGATACTTGTGATGGGAAAACCTCGCTCTCCCTCGATTAATTTACAATTGTTTCACTGTGCTAATTAGGTGTACGTTACACATTTTTTTTTTTAAACCAATAAAAATAAAAACAAAACAAAACCAATAAGAAAAAAAGAAAAATTAAAATCGTGTTTATGGCAGAATGGTGTAAGGGTGTGTTTATGTGTGTGTGAATGTATATTTTGTGTGTATGTGTGTGTGTATGAGTGGGTGTGAGGGTGTGTGTGTGTGAGTTAGAGTGTATGTGAGTGTGAGTGAGTGGGTGAGGGTGTGTGTGTGAGTGTGTGTGTATATGCATGACGTTCAACCCAGTGTAGCCAGTATGTCCTCCACGGCATCATAATTAAGTGTGAATAGCCATTCCGTCACTATCTTCTTACACTCATACAGCTGCATAGGGTAAATGATAAGTATGCGATTTACTTTATTATAAACGCGTGGGGCTTGAGCTAAATTTTGGCGACTAGCAAAAATTGAACGTGCAGAGTATGTAGGTGCTACTATATCACACCGTCTTTTTTTAAGTTTGGCATGGCTAAAAGGTAGAATTTTATGGAGATTGCGTATAGAGATTCAGTAGGGAACCTGTAGGGCTTACAGTACATGACTTTAATCAAGGATCTCTGTGCCCTCTCTAGATCTAAAAAATACGTCTTAGCTGCTCCACCCCATACCGAGATACAATAAATGATTACAGATTGGGCCAGTGCGATATATATTTTATTCTGTAATTCTGTACTCATAACATGTCTCAGAGATTTGAAAACCCATATGAGTTTTCTTACCCTCCCTATAGTTAGTTCGAGGTGCGGGTACCAGCTTAACCCTTGATCTACTACAATACCTAGGTACTTGATGGAATTTACTTTCTGAATAACAGGGCAACTACAGGTAGATTGGGTTGGGGTAGGACAAGAATGTATTCTAATGTTAAAGTCAGGCCCAGGCTGAGAGTTTGTGTATTTAGTGAAGCAGACGTAGTTTGTTTTTTGGGTATTAAGCGTAAGTAGATTTTCATTTAGCCAACTACTAACTCTAGCTAGTCCCTTCTCAGCCTCAAGCCTAACTTTGTCCCAGGTCTTAGCGGAGAAGATAATAGCGGTATCATCCGCGTAGGACAGGATCCTCGCACCGTCGAGAATAAGGTTGCAGAGCTCATTAATATATTATAGATTATAGGAGTGATGTTTTGTTATTTTGATATTTGAACCATTGCGATAGAAAAAAATAATATTTTTAAAACCGAAACTTAAATACAAACTCCGCCTTGAGCTTCGGTACGCATGATATGTCCAGCGATCTATTCTGTAAAAATCTAACCGTGAAAATTTATGTAAAGTGAGCTTAAGCACAGATATAGATAAACCTAGATAACGCAAGTATCACGATCTGTATGAAAACGAAGCGTGCCATTTTTTTACTACCTACTATGACATCACAAGCGCTCTTTCTCTCTCACGCTCACCCAGCCAGCAGCCGATCGATTCTGTAAAAATCTCACCGTGATAACTTAGGTGAAGTGAGCTATCAATAGTGGTGATCCCTAACATCAGGTGGAATGACAGCTCACTTCACCTTAATTTTCACGGTGAGATTTTTACAGAAAAGCACTGCAGTACTCAGGACTGAGCGCAAAAGTGACGGCTTACGATTTTTGTACGTAAGCTGCCACGCGAAGTAGTTGCTCTTGCGTTATCTAGGTGTATCTGTGGCTTGAAGTAAGTTGTTAATAGTGTCAATCCCTAGCACCAGATCGAATGACATGAGCTGTCATTCTATTTATGCCGATTCTTTTTATGCCGACCGCTTAACTGAGACGTCGCTTGAGCTAGCTGCGCGGTACGAGAGGGGTTATAGTTGTCACAAGTTGACGAATCACTGAGCTCTCGCATCACGTTACCACACCGCTCCCGCATCGCGCTGCTACCTCAGGCAACGTCTCATTTAAGCGGTCGGCCTATAACCCAGATTTAACTAAAACTATATTTTCCAGGAAAACCAGGAAAGGCCACCTTTTAAAAGGCCCATCGTAATATAGAGGTCGTATGCATATCATAAATATGCGATTAGGGTTTTTTAAGAGGCCCGTCGTAAGGTGCCACTAGTCGATATATTTTCCATACTCGGGAGAGTATTACTCCACTGTTTGACACTGTGCATCCAAAGTTAAATATTATATCGTTTTATCATAATATATTATTAATTTTGTCTGTACGGAAACAGAATGGTGAAATAAAAAGCCATCAAAAAGTTATAATAGATTTGTTTTTCTGGCAATTTTTTAACGTAACTTTAGGTGTAAATAAGTAATAAAAGAACTGTAAAATCTTCAAAACAAAGTCGATACCGACAAAGCTCAGTTATCAGAGAGGTGGAATTGATTTACGAAGTGGTTTTTTCAAAAAAACTCGATTTTATAAAGCACTTTTCGAATTTTTTTACGCGCCTTTCAGTTCGGAATTGCGTTTCTGTGCGCAGAACTAGACGTTGTGCGTGTAGACTAACGTCTAACTGCTCACCACTGATACTATCTCTGTCAGACACGATGCCAGGTGAGACATGGTGCTTTTTGGCCATGACCACCAGTGAGTTCGAGCTCGCGACTAGTTAAACCTTAAACTCACTTAACCTACTTTTTACGGTGAGATTTTTACAGAAGTTTCCCTCATACCTAAATTATCTTTTCTTTGTCTGAACTTACCATAATTTCAATAAAAACTGATACTTACCAATATAAAAGGCGATGGGTTCTCCTCCTTCATATCCGAGAGCTCTTCGAGTCGTTCGAACTTGATGGAACGGACGGCCGATTTCTTCACAAGTATAGGCTCGTTGCCACGGGAGATCTATAAGGGAATACGTTTTGGGTGCAATTTATGTACGCAGAGCATTTAAAAAAAAAATATGACCAAAACAGTTTTACAGAATTTTGAATCGTAGAAATTAATGTAAGCACCGAAAAAAAATGCATATTTTTTAGCTAATCAGTTATTGGCCCCGATTGTTGTTCACAAACTAAACTAAATTAAGTTCAGTAAGTACATCTTTTTCTTTCTATTTTATTAAGAAAAGGACAGAAGATAAATATTAGTTTAGTCCTGTCAAATTCTATGGATAATCTAATTTGACAGGACTATACTAATATTTATCTTCTATCCTTTTCATAATGAAATAGAAAGAAAAAGATGCACTGAACTTAAATTTAATTTAGTTTGTGAACAACAGAATCGGGGCCAATGTGTCTTACTTCACTGGTTTCCTTTTTATAAAAAAAACTTATTTTCTTTTACATTTCTAAAACTTAATGCAGCACTTTTTTGATCTGATATTTTAACTATGTTTATTTATACAATTTATTAAAAACTTATGAGGGATTTCTGTATTTTATTATTTCTACCATACTTTTAATGTTTGAATGTGTGCTTTTGTGTGGTTAGCAGGAAGCAGTTTTGCCAATGACTAAAAAAAGAAAAATAATGTAAAATAATAAGCTAGTAAAATATTGTTAGGCGTCGTTTGTTTTACCAAAAAATTCTGGCCATTATATTCAAGGTCTTGTCCTAAAGATTGGACTAGACATTAAGATCAACATTACCATAGTCAAAAATATTGAATTTAAAACCAATAAAATTAAATTATTGTATGCTTGTGTGAATGAATCCAGATCTGTAGTACAGTCAGCAGCAAAATTTTATTAATACTTATTTCTATAACGGCATTAAGCAATTAAAACGAAATTATCTGCGACTCTGCCTCTCTAGCTGACTGTACCAAGGGTGAAAAAAAATCAAAACAAAAATTAAATGTACAAAATACATTTATTGAAATAAAAAATGACATCGGATCTCTTTTGGATTGGATTGGAATACAAACAATATTGACAGAGACACTAAACTACTCAATAAAAAAAAAGAAAAACACATCGAAATACAAAAAAAAAATGTTGCCATAATACAAAGAAACTACAGCTACAGAATAAATTAAAACATTTTTTTTAAACATAAATAGTAACAAAAAACAATTTCTATAACAAGATATAAATAAATAAGTATTTTTTAAGAAGATTCAACACTGGCCTGTCAATATTGTGCGGGAGTGGAGTTGGCGGGAAAAATACAAAATGGAGGGAACTATGGTAAAGGTTAATGTCATTTATTTATTTCAAATAAAGTTTTCTTAAGTAGCTGCCGATATAAAAATGTTACAATTTAACAAAAAAAAAAGTGACTGTATAAATACAAATTCCACAACCTATGCGAGACAGCATTTTAGTCGTTATTCGAATGACAGTTAAATTAAGTATAAAAAATGTTAATATTTTTAAAGGCAAAATACAAAGCAAAAATAATAATAATTAATAGAATTTCTAAATAAATAAATAAATACAGGGATAGGACAGGTCACCTACTAGGGTTAGTTAGTAAATCGAAAGAATCGTGCCCTAAAACTAAAGACACTAAATGTCAGTTTCTCAACGATTTTTCTCATACAATTCCGTATATCAAAAAAAGAGTCATTTATAAAAACATTATTTTTTACATTTCGTGATCAACATTGAACATCGCGTCCTAAATACTGTTGAAACTCAATAATTATTTTGTACTTATTTGTTTTTTGTTACTACGAACAAGTATTTTTTTTAACCTAAACAAATTAATACTTGAAATTATTATAACTAGTAACACTTAGATAATTTGGTGCATGGTAAACTTGAGGTATACTTTTTGACGATTCCTACAGCTATATTTTTAACTAGAGAATTAAGAATATATTAAATTAAATTAATAGAAAAAAAAAACGAATAGTTCATTTGATGAAAACCTCATCTTTGGTACCTTATTCTCTAATACCGTTTAACGTTTACATTAGTTTGGTGCAAAACCTACCTAAGAATTGATAATTCGAGAATATAAAATTAGAAAAATTTACAACCGAGTATCGATAACACGATAAGCCCAAGTTCGCACGAACGATTTTGATAGCGCACTGGATTTTTAACGCTCTACTCTACTTAGCGCCGAGAGTTGAAAATCCAACAGTGTGTTTTTGACGCATTGGAATGCAGAGTGCATTTCAATGCGTCAAAAAATGCGTGTGTTTGATTCTCAATGCTCGGCTCAATAGCGATAGTTGTAAATTCAGTGCGTCATAAAAAGTCGAACCTGGGCTGATGTAGAATATTCGATACATATTTATACGATATTTCGTTTTAAAACTTACGTAATTTGTTATTATTTTAAACGTATTTTTAGTTAGTTTGTCCGATTGATTTAGTCCCAATCGATTTTCCATCGACATCGATAATTATTTTACCGGGAAATGAATCGAATTTGATCACCAATTTGCGCCTTGATTTTTAGTAATAGATCACAATAATATCGCGTGTTATGTTAGTTCATTAGTCGTTTAATGATTAGTATAAGTGGGTTACCAGTTTAAAAATACCAAAATGAAAAGTTTAATTATTTAATTTATTAATCAAATGGGAATCTTGTCCTGCGTGCTGCCCTGTGGGTCTAGTAAAACGCGCGAAATAAAAGTAAATTTAACATTTAAAATACGTTTCACAAATAATATTTCCTTAGTTTTAAGACTTTTTATACCTATGGGTGATACTAATAATTGTGTTTAACATAAAAATTTTAACCAAAATTCTATAATATTATTTTAATTTAAAAAAAATCGTTCCAATTTACGTTACGTTTACGTCGCGCGTTCGTCCTAGGGCCTCTGATTTCTGCGCGTTCAGGAACTTAAATCCGGGTTTAAAAAAATGTACTTGTGAGTGTCTTAGAAGATCTACTTACAGATAATACATCATTTCATTTCAATAGATTGTCACCGAAACGCTTAGAAGTATAATCTAAACATTCTAGTCTACTACTACTTCCTCTGGTGACCCACGTATTTTATTAAATTGTTAATGTTTATGACTTAGTTAAGCGTATCTTTAACTTCTATTTTAATCACTATTATTCACAGTCCATAAATAAGTCTTGTGATATTATGTTAGCAGTCTTTATTGAAAAAAAACTTTATTAACTACATGGTTCTAATTCTAATGGCCAGTGTAGAATTATTGACACATAGCGGTCGATCAATAATATTGTTAATCGAATTTCGAATCGAATATTCTATGGGTTTTTTTTTTAATCGGTTGAAGGATAGTGAACGAGACCCAATAAGATTTATTGTTATTACGTCTGTGGGCGCTTAGTGAAGTTAATATATCCTTTGCAATGAGAACCCAGTAATTTTCAAAATAGCCATGTAATATCGATACAGCATAATACGCAAAAGAATTTTAAAACCTTTATTTTTAATCGATTTAAGTCTGTAGTAGTGATTTTTCCGATTTAACACCCGGTTCCAGTTTTTTTTTTTTCGAGAAACTGATTTGGATCGATTGTTATCGCCATGAAATTTAATCGATTCAACATTTCATAACTAACAAAATATCACAAGTCCAAACTAATATCAATAAGCGTAATCCTGACCTACATATTAGTGAACATATAATAATCATTTAACGCATCCTCCTCTCCATTATCCTTATCAACGGTCCACCATTGGTTCTCCTTTTGCGCATAATCATTCTTATTCATAATCTTATTAGTTAAAATCTCATCAATGCGTGATGTAGACGGCTTCTGATTGGTTACTTTGTAAATGTGATCTGCTAAGGCATTGGCTAGGACTTGTTTTGGCGCGATAAGCGTGTCACAGGCTAATTCATTGCCCGTTGTAATAGTACGCAATCTATCAGCATTTAGTCGACTAAAGCTAGGATTTTCTAAATTCGTAACGTCTCGAAAGGGTGTGATCTCCGTAATTTGTGAGTTGTATTCAGGGTATATGATTTGAGTGGGTCCTGAGGTGTTAGGTTCGGGATTAGTAAGGAGTATAGACCTGTGTTGTACCTTAGTTTTCTCAGAGATGACGGCCTCAATGTCAATTTCTTCGTATTTGCTGGTTTCTGGGGTGTTTTCGGGGCTTATAAGGGAATGTAAGCTGGTTGATTCTTCCAGGAGGGAATGCTTGACGATCGATGGTGGTGAGAACATTACTGAGCTGTCTCCGGCTAAGGTTTTGCTCTGGAACAATATTGAAAAGGGTTTTGTTAGTGATATGGTGAATTTAATCTAAGTTAACGTATCTTTGAAGACCAGGGCTGATTTTCGAATGTCGGATAACTTTAGTCTAGAGAAATAAATATTGCTGGTTGGAAGATTTTGCTAGAAAATAATATGTTAAAATGTTATATTTTTGTCCTTCACATTAAAATTATTTAAAAAAAACAGCCTTAAAACCACACCATGGGAAACTAAAAGTAGAGAAAATGTGTGGGAAAAGTATGTTATTTATTGTGCAACCTATGTTTGCCACGAATACGAAGCTTTTACATGCTGCGAGTAATACTGGGACATTCTATGTTGCCAGCAACATGCCCCGTTCACGGCTACGAGCTATGCGACTTAGGTCAAGCGACACACGAACGCGTCACCGGTTTCCGTCCGTCGCTCCGCAAGTGACGTCAGTCAGTGACTCGTGCGTAAATAACTTCTTTCGCTTGTTGTCTCCGTAATCGCTGTCGCAAGACGCGTGTCGCTTGAGCTACACGCTTGTGAAAGAGCATAGATTAGAGTAACATCACTCCTGTAATCCCGATGAGTTAGGCAACGGTGTGCCTATAGTACAGCCACATTTCGCTACATATTTTTAAGTCCCATGTAATGGGGGCGAGTCTATTGCCATCGACCGGGCATAAAGCCAGACTTGGGGCGGCTACTGAGAAATCCTTGACGGAAAACTTAAGGTGAGTGCGTAGTAGTAGACCGCGAAATTAAATTTTTATTACGTTTTTTGCAATTTGCACGTCAGTATCAGGTTGTATCTTGATCAAAATTTGATTCGCGACTATAACAGGTACGTATCTAAAGAATTATAATCATTAGAATCATTAATACATCTTCCTAAGTGAGGTTTGTACCACAAGCACTTTTCCTTATGAGATTTCTTCTTGTGGTACAAATCTAAGTTAGGAAGATGTATTAATGATTCTAATGATTACAATTCTACGTACCTGTTATAGTCGCGAATCAAATTTTGTCCAAGATACAAACTAAAACAGACCTGCAAATTGCAAAAAACGTAAAAAAAATTGAATTTCGAGGTAACCACTGCGCAATCACCTTAAGACTATGCCGACCGCACAGTGGCGCCTTCATCGTTTGTTTTATTATAATTCTTAAAACGGATAACAGTGGCCACTATATTCCGTTTTAAGGATTATAATGAAACTAAACAATATAAAACTACCACTTCTAATAATATTAACGTATAATCTTGTGAAGCACAACTTAACGTGCTTATTTTCTGCATTTTCATTCTAAATTGGATGAAATAACCAAAAAAACGATGAGGGCGCCACTGTGCGGTCGGCACAGTCTTAATAACATGAGCATAGCACGTTTTAAGATGTTGAATAGTAAACCCTTACCGGAGTCTCAATATAAGACACGTCAGGCACTCTGCTGTTCGTGTTGTGATGTGAATGCGGGGTACTGGTCACCGCGCCCCAACTGTGTGCGAGTGCCTTGCGAGCTCGCTTGTGAGTTCCCGGAAGGTTTTCTTTGCCGGGTTCCGAACGACGCTTGAGGCTGCCTATGCCGGAGTCGTTTATCTGTGCGAGAATTGTGTGAGTTTTAGTATAATGTGGATTGGGATACGTATAAGAGAATTTAGGGTGCGAGGGCGAGCGAAGTGAACTGTCCTTCGTTTATATTTTGCATACAATATGTATATTAACTCCCAAACTGCCTGTTAGTACTGAAAATATTTTGGCCTTGTTAGGGACTTCATTAGATAACACTTATTAATTATTTATTTATATAACAATTGCTTGGCTGCTTTATTTTTGTATTGAACATCATCATCTGCCTAGCCTTTATTATTATTATTATTATTATCTATTTATTTCAGGCATCAAGGCCCATATAAACACATACAATACAATATTAATATAACTTAAAAATACTATAAATACATAAACCATTATAAATACACTAAAAACTAACTAACACACACGAAGTGTCTGCGTCGTGTTTCGCTGACTGGTGTCATGTAGCCGGCCACGAAACCGGCCTTTCCCAACTATGTTGGAGTCGGCTTCCAGTCTAACCGGATGCAGCTGAATACCAGTATTTTACATGAAGCGACTGCCTATCTGACCTCCACAACACAGTGACTGGGTAATACGATACTCCTTGGTAAGACTGGTTGTCAGACTTTCGGGTATCTGACTGCCCGTAACAACTGACAAAGATCCACGAATGACAGCCGGGACCAAAGGCTTAACGTGCTTTCCGAGGCACGAAGGGGTCTCGGTATGTAAAGATGGTCACCCATCAACAGACCAACCGCGGCAACGTTGCTTAACCCGATCGATCGACCTGCGGCGAGCGGCTGTTATTATTTAGCAATGGGCCCATTTTTTTTTTTAATTATTGAACACTTGTCTTAGAAATGTATTTTCTTTTTCACCCGGCCCCGACACACAGCACAGTACAGGCGGTGTCCTTTCACTAGTGTAACGCCGGTACTATTGCTGGCTTACATAGCTCGCTAAGTTCGCACGAAACGAAAGATTCGAACCTATAATCAGAACTTAATTACATATATGAAACTAAACTTTTTCTGAGGCCCTTAGTTGTCAAGATAATAATAGATTTTTTTAAATGTACGTTTTTTTAATTATTGCCTATAAATGCCGATTATTCTTCCAACTTTTTTTAATAAATTATCAAGCCAACATATTACTAAAGCAGTGGGCTGGCCAAGTTCGTCGAAGGACCGATGGCCGGTGGAGCGGACGAGTCCAGGAGTTGAGACCAGGTATCAGCAAGCGTAGTGTGGGACCCCAGCTAGATGGACCGACGACCTCAGAAAGCTGATTGGGACAGACTAGACCCGGAAAGCGGAACACAGGGTATTGTGGCGCAGTCTGGGAGAGGCCTAACTCCAGCAGTGGACTGCGAAAGGCTTATCTGACTATTATAACAATATTCACCTGTACAGTTACATTGTCCTGCTCTGCCGTAGACGAGAGTAGCGAGTCGTTAAGCTGCACCGTACTACTATCAGAGTTCTCTCGCTTCATCATCATTGTAATGTCTTCTACTAATAAACCGGGACTTGATGGTTCGTATTTCAAGCCGGATTTCTTGCCGAGCTCTGCCATTGCGATTTTGAAGGGGGTTGGAGTTCTGTAAAAAAAAAAAGCATATTGGAACATTAGATAAAGAATAATTCTACATAATCTCTATTTATTGTCCTATCGCAGGTATGCTGGAAGAGATTTCTTATGAAATAAGCATCACCTTTGTAGCTATTTTTCTGTTCTGTTTTTTTCTTGTCTGTTTATATATGTGTGTACATAAATGGTAAAATAAATAAATAAAGAATATTTTTATTTTGCAAATATGGGTACAAAGGTTAACAAAATTATCACAAGATTAGTAATATTTGGAATTCACTTAAATTATAATAACCCTTCACCGCTAAAAAGCTTCGAAATCTTTTTTTAAAATAAAGAAAACGGCAGCTCTTTCAAACTCTTCGGTATTTTATTAAAGATTACTGGAGCAATGCAGTAGACACTTTTGCCCTTAAGTGCTGTCTTGGCTGATTGTAGACAGCACGTTATTATAACGTCAATTGCGGGGAACTACGTCATGCAGATGTATTAGCTATTTTCTCTTTACTTAAATGCCACCGTAACTTTGCCTTCATTTTAAAATTAAAGTGACCATGATTCTCACAAAAAACTATCCGATTTCCGGAATCTACTTATCTTTTGCAAAATACATAAGCATTTATTTATCTCATTTATGTTAGTTAGAAATTTTCAAACAATAGTAAGTTTTAAAACAATTACACTTTACATTTACATTTCATTTCCAAATGGAAAATTTTACTTTTAGTATATGTTCGTGAGAAAATTATCATACTTTGGTGTGTTACTCTTCAGCGTATTCGGTCCGCCCGGCGTGACGTGGTTCACAGGCGTCGGCGTTTGTAGTAATGGACTTGCACTCCATTCCTGAAAGAAGATTATTCTAGTATTAAATACGGTAAGTGGCGCTGGTTCATTGTCTCCTATAGACATCTGTACACATTTGTGAGCTCGTAACCAAGTAATAACAGCCGCACGGGTCGATCAATCAGGTTAAGCTACGTTTGCCGTGCTTGGTCCGTGGATGGGTGACCATCTTTACATAACGAGACCCCTCCGTGCCTCGGAAAGCACGTTAAGTCCCGGCTGTCATTCGTGGATCTTTGAACGTCGTTACGGGACGTCAGAAGCCCGAAAGTCTGACAACCAGTCTTACCAAGGGGTATCGTATCACCCAGTAGCTAGGTTGTGGAGGTCAGATAGGCAGTCGCTCCATATAAAATACTGGTATTCAGCTGCATCCGGTTAGACATTCGGTCAGACGGCTGCATCGCAAGTGCATTGCCATCCCAAATAAGGCAATGAAAATTAAATGTCTCGTGCACATGAGACATTTCATTTATTACATTGGCACCCTTCAAACCAAAACACAGCAACTCTGCATGCAGGCAGAAATATGTATTGTGGTATACTAATACCTCCCCAGAGTGCTTTAGTAGACTCTAAAAAACTATGCTATCCACATAACATTAGGATTAAACTTGATGCAAATTGTGATTCTATAACTAGCTTAACTAGCCTAATCAGCCTATAATGTTCGCACTGCTGGGACACAGGCCTCCTCTCTGTGAGGAGGAGTGGGCCGTAATCCACCACGCGGTCCCAGTGCGAGATTTCACATGTCTTTCGAATTTTGGCTTCTAGGCCATGCCGGTTTCTTCACGATGTTTTTCTTCACCGTTTTGAGAGCAGTGGTGATGAAATAATTTACACAAAGTACTATTAGTACGTAATTGATGAGTTTGGTAAAGGTGCTAACGCGCCAATGTAGTTACAACGTTTGAGTGTCTCAAAAAGAAGGAAAATATGGTTTAGTTGAATCAGGCCAAAACAATATTTTTTCTTATTTTTAAAGCCAAAATAAAATTGTTACTCGTAACTTACCTTAGTGGCATGCCTAAGAGGCGTAGAATCTAGCGTCGCGAAAGATATCGCGGCGGGCGAATTGAGGAACTGCGAAGGACTGAACGGGAGCGCCTTTATCGGAGTCACGCCCGACTCGCGACAGTCGAACGCTTTCGATAGAGTGTCGGTCCAAGCCTGGAATTGAAATTATTAATGTTTGATTAGTATGTGATATAATCAAATTATAAATAGCTGAGGTTATCATTGACAAAGCGACGTTTATGTGGCTAATTAGTCACAAAGATCGACACTTTTCGACTTTTATTGGATCAACAAAATTATGAATTCCTGAAATTCTAGCTAGGAGGAAAGAAACATTCCAAGTTTTTACTCTGAAAATGATCATTGATAGTTCGCAATAATCACTTTCAGTGTAAAAACGCACTATTATTGATCAATTTTAGTTTAACTTCTTGGAAAATTTATCACTGATAGTGCGTAAAAACTTGGGATTCCTGTAGCCCTCGCATAATCATTTTGCAGCAATGGTTATTGATTAGAAATTCGTCTTTTTTAAAATATTTTGGTAAATTTACATTACCTTTACATTTACATTATCTTTTCAACAGAAACCGGAGTCAAAGATACTTGCTATCACAAAAGCAAGTTTCGCGCAAAGTCTAAAATGTACTAGAATAATAAAACAAAACACAGATACAATACTCTGACTCACATTAGCGTTGGGAGTGATCGTGTTGATCTTCTTAGGTTTCCTCCTGAGTATCGGGGGCGGGCTACTGGTCTCTAATACTTTCTTCTTAGGAGACGTGTAGATTGAGGGTACGTCTATCTCTCTGGTCTCTGCTCTCACTGAGTAGGTAACTGAAAAAGAGAATACATATATTAATAATGAGAAAATTAACCAACATGGCAACCTACTGGGCTCAAACTATAGAAAGTGGAGATGACAATACAAAAATAAATGAAAACAATAACAATACTAATGCAAAGGAGTATTTAGGAAGCATCAAATAAATCCTAACGTTTAAATTAAAAAAGTAACAAAAAAGAACACACTAGTTTAAATATTGCGGCAACAGAGCGGTGTTATAGACCCAACAAACATAAGGCCGAAACCTAAAAAAATGGTATAGGTCAGTGTGCCGGGCACCCCTTCTTTTACAGGTTTGTAAAAAATGTAACATTTGGAGTAAATAATAACTTCCACATACATGCATAATAATAGGCGTCAAGTTATGGTACGTTTTAATAATTAATTCAGTTCTTTTTGTATCAATTATCGAAAAATTGTTCTGTTTCGAGGGTAACATTTCAATCCAACTTCCTTTTTAATGTCTATTTGAAAAGAAGTTGGCCGTCCAAAATACTGTCTACTTTATACTGTCTTCTATTACATTACTATTCATTTTACATAATTTAGCAGTTACTTCTTATTTACTTACTAGCATCTTGATTGTTTTCATTCCCTGTAGAAGTGTTGCTCAAGTAATTTCTGAGAGGCGAGTCCGTTGGTAATGTGTCTATGTTCACGAATCTGTAATTCAAATATATTGGTACTGTTAAATAAAGGTAAGACAGGTTGAAAAGCGAGAGTTCTTATATCCTAAGGTATTTTTAATGATATCGTATTTATGTATAATTATGAATATCGGGATAAAAAGTATCGTATGTGTTATTATAATGTATAAACTATATTACTGTAGTGTCATCAAAATCCGTTCAGTACTTTTTGTATGAAAGAGTAACAAGATCTATTCTCACAAGCGTTTATAATATTATACGTAGGATTGCCTCATAGATACTGGTACTTGTTAACTGCAAAACACAATATTGTGCAGTATATAGCAACACCAATTATTGAGTCTCTTGAGTTGCAAGCATTTATAAACCTGTTGTAATACAAAGGCACTTTTGGGTGGACTAAAAGGAATATTATTTACTTGAAAAGCGCATCCACGATTTCAATATCAGCGGCCACCAGTCCCCCTATATCAGGAGACTTTAGAGGAACAGTTTGTTGTTGTAGATTTATCTACATAACCTAACATGCTTCTAGACTATTCTAGAATGTACTAGACTATTCTAGAATGTTCTTAAGTAATACTCACTTAAAAGGTGTATCCACGATTTCAATATCAGCGGCCACCAGTCCCCCTATGTCAGGGGACTTCGGAGGGACAGTTTGATGATGTTAATTTATCTACATGCATAGCCTAACATGCTTCTAGACACTTCTAGAATGTTATAGACTATTCTAGAATGTTCTTAAGTAAAACTCACTTAAAAGGCGTATTCACTATTACAATATCAGCGGCGATCAGTCCTCCTCTGTCAGGGGACTTTGGAGGAACAATTTGGTAATGTTGATTTATCTACATGCATAACCTAATATGCTCCTAGACACTTCTAGAATATTCTAGACTATTCTAGAATGTTCTAGACTATTCTAGAATGTTCTAAACTATTCTAGGATGTTCTTAAGTCAATAATACTCACTTGAAAGGCGCATCCACTATATCAATATCAGCGGCGACCAGTCCCCCTCTGTCAGGGGACTTGGGAGAAACAGTTGGTTGTTGCAGATTCGTCAGTTGATCCTTTAGTAGCTGTCTGAAGTGTAGTACATGCTTCGAAGGAGGTTGGCTTGTGTTTGAGGAGTTGCTTTGCGTTGATTCATTGAAAGGATCGGACCAGGTTTGCTGTGGAAGAGTATGTGGGTTAGATGAAGAGTTATAGTGATTTTTGCCTCGTTGTTTGGGGTATTTTGACGTCATTGTGGTTTTCAGTTTGTAGCCCATTGCAGCTAATACGGTTTCCCCGTACTGGTCTATGTTTCTCTGTTCTGTAGCTAACGTGGGTTAGGTTAAATATTCTATAATGTTGTCAGTATTTATGATGTAGTTTTATTTCACAGTCAAATACAAGTAGAATTTGACGAGACCACAGCATTTGGGCAGTAATTATATTCCAGTATAGAAAAAATTACGTTTCGAAAACGAATACAGTATTTTTATCTCACGAAGCGACACGCGCTTTACTTGTATTAACCAAGTATATAAACAAGCTGTGAATTTGTATGTAAGCGCAGGACCTCTCGGTACCGTCCGAGACAATTTCGAAGTTGGAAGTGAGTGTGGGTGTGTGTGTGTGTGTGTGTGCATGTCTTTTGTGCTGACGCTGTAGCGGTATCTACAACGATGCCACATGCGAACAACGCGTCATACTGACGTCACAAAATCCTACATCTCGCAAGCAGAGTTTACCGCGCAACTAGTATAGATACAACGGCCCGACATGAATCATTGGGCAGTTGCCCGCCAGACATAACACCCGTCTGTGGTCGGAGGATCCTCCCTTTTTTATAGAGTATGAGTGAACTTTACACCCTGTTCCTCATACTTCTATAACGCTACTCACGCACACATTCACAACATGTCTGTATACCTAGTTACTACAAGTAAAGCAGCGTGTCGCTCCTTTGAACTATTCGGCTGTCCCATTTCAAAACCTAGTAAGGGACATTTAAAAAAAAATCCTTTTATTGCATAATCTTGCTAACCTAGACTAAGTTAGCAAGATTATGCAATAAAACGATTTTTAAAAAAATGTCCTTTACTAGGTTATAAAATGGGACAGCCGTATTAATCATTGCAATTTCTGTAGAATAACACATTCGTTTTAAAGAAATTATATTATTTAAAAAGATGAATCATTATTTACATCGTGTAAGTTACATAAGCATCTACTAAAGCTTGAAGCACACAGAACTACAAATAATTTAGAAAAAAAAGCCCAAAATGTAAAAACCCAGTGGAATTACAACATTTAAATTTAATGAAGTGTTATTTGTACAGGTGTGATGAAATATGGGAGCAAATGAACAGAAAAAAAACATTGCTAATTAATATAAAAAGGTTTAAATGTATTTGCTGACCACTTAGCAATTACATAAGTTCTTGTATTTTCATAAATAGAAAGTTTTTATTTCGATAAGGTTATCCAGCGTGTATAATAAAGGTGTGGTCATATTTAAGGGTGTGGTACAGACCATGAAACTGTACAACTTTCTCCATGAGAAACCGAGCAAAAATAATCAGCCGTCCCATACATTTGGGTCGATAAGGTATTGAAGTTTTGTATGGGACAATTGATAATTTTTTCGATTACGATGTTAGTCCCATTGGGAAAGTTCTTCAATTTGCTGGTCTGTACCATACCCTTAAATATGACCATGCATTTTTGTTATACGCTGTAGATAAAATACGATCAGCATATACATTTTAAAGGCGAAGATAAGGCTAAGGTTGTCCCAGTACCGTGATTTACGTAAAAGTGCGGTTGTTATAGCCATATCTTGCCTTCCGGTGTCGATTTGGTTGGTTGATCTTCAAAGAAATAATTACATATACACACTAATCCACTCACATGTCCGAAGTCATAAAGTTGACCCAAACGAAAACACAGAACGGAAAGGTTTAAATTAAACAGGATCAGAAACCTGGGATATATCGTATAGCATAGATAGGCAAACCAAAACGGTGAAACTACTCTCAAAACGGTGAAGGAAAACATCTTGAGGAAACCGGGATGTCCTAGAACCAAAAATTCGAAGACATGTGACATCTACCAACCCGCACTGGGCCCGCGTGGTGGATTACGGCCCACTCCCTCTCGCAGAGAGGAGGCCTGTGTCCCAGCAGTGGGAACATTCTAGGCTGATTATGTTATGTATAGACAGGCAAATCAAATTCAGATTTCTTTTGGCATTCAAAGATTTTTTTTGTAAGTTTAAGTTTTTTGTCTAATTAATGTTATATAGCCTTGCGATTTATTTTTACCAACTTCAAATAAAAGATTTTCTGTTTTTACCAACCAAACCGACCCCGATCAAAAGAAACACAAAAAGCGACTAACATCGTTATAGGCGACCTGCACCTTCTCGGCTACACTACTCTCGCTCAACTCTCTGGGCGGCTTTACCCGCGTTTGTTTGCGTCGCAGCGTCTCGAAGCTGTCGAGGAGATCCGGCTCGTACTTCCGACGCATCGTGGAGTTCCAGTGGTTCTTTATTGCGTTGTCGGTCCTGGAATGGAGATGATTTTGATTAGATATTGGTCTGAATTGTAATTTACGAAAGGAATTTTAGTAAAAACGTTCCTTAAAACATGTGACTTAGGGGGGCGTTCAAGTATTACGTAACGAAATTTTTGAAGATGTAGGTCAAGTAGTTCAGTTGCTTACCTGCCGGGCAATAATTTAGCAATCTTGGCCCACTGGTTGCCAAGTTGTTTGTGCGCTTGGTATATCACTCTGTCTTCATGTTCCGTCCATGCTGTTTTCTTTATGGAGGGATTCAGATGGTTGTGCCATCGTTCTCTGAAACATGAAAGAAGTTAATTAGTGACTGAAAATAAAAATATATACATATATATTGTTTTGAAGTTATTATTACCCTGTAAGCCTAAATAAGCCACTGTTTAGCATCTCTGCTGTCCATATTGTCAAATCTAATGTAAGTTTTTGTAACTGGTTCATAGACATAAAGTCAGCCATTCAAATCATTTGATATAAGATGTTTTAGTTACATTAGATGAAGTTAGTACTAAACGCAAATAAAACATAGATTCTGTAACTAAAGTAGTTACAGAATCTATGTTTCATTTGCGTATCGGCAGTCTATGCAGTCTGAGTAAAAAATCGTGGATCAAACGAAACAAACCGACAGCTGGGCTTATTTGCAGTTAAAAAAAATTAAAAAATACTAAAATAAAATAAAAAAAATATGTAAAAAAAAGCATCATCACTACAAAAGTGCTTTTATGATGGTGGGTACCAAGATTTATCAGTATTGGCCCTTTTTTCAATATCTTTTAAGTCTCACCAAAAATTATTTGGAACATTTGAATCTTACTGTAAACACTCAAATTGTCATAACTTTTAAGGAAATCAAGTTAGGGCACTGCCATAGAGAATTTTTTTACTGCAAATAACCCCAGCTTTAGCCCTGTTTCGTTTGATGCACGATTTTTTACCTACCCTGTATAAGCTACTTGAATTATGATCCTTACAGTAGTAATGTGTACTTAAATATTCACAATATTGTTCAAGACACCTGACACAGTAATAAATAAATAAATATGTACCTGCACTGTTTTCCTATCCTTCCTTTTAAATGGCGCGCGATGAGCGTCCATTTCTTCGGCCCGTATTTCGCGACCAGTTCCATCACCTTCTCATCCTCCTGTAATAAACGAAATAAAAGAAATTTAGTAAATGTTCTCATGTTAAAGTGGTTATAAGGCAATCCTTACATAGTCGCCGAAATATCTGTACGCGCATAACTTCCGAATGACTGCACCAAATTGGATAATTATTTTTTTTTTTGTTATGTTTGGTATTGCCAGAACAAGGTTAGCATGAAAGAAATTTTCGAAAAAAAAATTACACCCGTGCGAAGCTGGGGCGGCCCGCTAGTAAATAATATTTAAATTCCGACTTTACACAAAACCTTACCATGTGTAGGTAAGTTAAAGAGTTTTCAAAAACTACTAATTACAGAGTAAAAACTGTACTATTTAGGTATAGACAAAATCAATAAAACCTACTGAATCAAACCAAAAAGGTTTTTTTTATTATTTGAGTGGCTTTTTACCGTGCCCTTCTGTAGACGGGAAGGACATAGGATGATCATAATTATTGTTTGCTTAAATATTGATTACTACAAAAAAATCTCTTTATAGGCAAATCCCCCAAAGCAAAAACCATTATTTTCTTAAACATCGTGATGTTCGATGCTGGTACTTGTACCAGCCCAAAAAAGTACAAAAAGAATCGCCAAATCATTACTTAAACCAACACCCTTTCAATTCAAATCGAAACAATTGCGAATCGCCGCTCATCCTAAAAGGAACCTCTTAAACAAAAAGTTTATAAATAAAAACAATAGCACATCTGATCGTAGCGTGCGAAAATACGTTAAAACGCAAGGTGAACGAGTGTGTGGGCGAAAAAATATGAATAGGACGGTTGATCAGCTGATTAATAACACAAAATAATTAGGTACAGAAGACCGGATCCATACAACGAGCGAAATCAGGCACGCACACAAACATATGTAGAAGCGTACGTACAGCGATCTAAAGCGATTGCCAGTCGCGAGTGCGCCTGCACTCGCTGTACGTGAAGCGTGTCCAAGTGTACGTGCGTTTTCGCTCGTGGTATAGAGCCGACCTTCTGTATCTATTCATTTTGTGGTTTTAAGATATTGAGAGGTATGCAAAAAGTGCTTCCACGTGTCAGAATGGGTGAGTACGTCCGGTGTACAAGTTACTATCCTGCTAATTGCTCTGACTAAATATCGCGAATTCGACATTATCTGCCTAGCCTTTTCCCAAACAAAATTGGGGTCGTTTTCCAGTCTAACCGAACGCAGCTGAATACCAGTATTTTACGTGGAGCGACTGCCTATCTGATCTCCACTACCCAATGACTGGGTAATACGATACCCTTTGGTAAGACTTGTTGTCAGATTTTCTGGCTTCTGACGTCCCGTAACGACGTTAAAAGATCCACGAATGACATCCGTGCTTTCCGAAGCACGGAAGGGTGTCCATGATGGTCACCCATCCACGGACCAACCGCGGCAAGCGTAGCTTAATCTGATCGATCGACCCGTGCGGCTGTTATTACTTAGTCACGGGCCACTCAAATATCGTGAGTTCGTGATTAATCGAACCCTACAAGTACTTTTAAACATCTCTATCAAATCGCGAGTCACGTAGAAACCAATATAAACGACCTTTCAATTTAAAAAAATAGCACTTTTTGCTCAATAATGGACTAAATAATTGGTCATAGTGTGATTGTAACAATTTAAATTGTGCAAAAAAACCGGTCAAGTGCGAGGGTTCCGTACAAAGTAGCATGCAACTACAAATTTACGGTTTTCTGATTTTTTTCATTTACTTGTGCCAACGGGAAGTACCCTATAGTTTTTTATTCCTTTCCGAGTGACAAAATATGCGGTATAAACGGAACATAAACGCCCGTATTCTTTTATTGAATACGGGCGTTTATTGAGAAGTTTGATTTGTTTCACTGCTTCAAGGGGTTGCAATGCAACCGTGAGCACTTATTCAATATTAATTTCAACTTGTTATCTCCACGCGTTCCTAAGAAAAAGGGCCTTGACAGACGGACCGACAGACGGACAACGAAGTGATCTTATAAGGGTTCAGTTTTTCCTTTTGATATACGGAACCCTAAACATTTTTGATTATTGACTGACCTTGTATGATTAGGTATGTTCATTGAAGATGTATTTAAACAAGATGGTCTCGTTATAATTGTTAATAATGAATCATTTAAGTTCCGGCAAGTAGCTGTTGATTTAATCAGTAAAGCACGAACTAAATACTTGATACCTTGGTCGAAAAACCACTAAAGCTTTTTTCATTATGTATGAACCCACTATCGTGCTTTTACTACCGGAGTACCAGAAGTACTTCAGCGTACCATCTACACTTGGTTGATATCCCGACCAGTCGTATTCAGTGCTCCTCCTCCACGTTTATCATGCGCACAGCCTAAGTGTGGAACTCTCTGCCTGAGTTTGTTCCCCTTCCCTTCAAAGCAAGAGTGAACAGGCATCTTCTGGACACGCTCGTTCCACCGTAGACCTCATCCATCGCTTTCCATCAGGCGTGACCGAAGTCAAGAGCAGGCCCATTCAGCAATAAATAAAAATATAAAAAAACATTGGCCTCAACAAGAAACATTAATAAAGAATATTGTAATCAATCTTGCAAAACGGATAGATAAGTCACCATCATCTGCCTAGCCTTATCTCAACTGTGTTATGATCGGCTTCCAGTCAAACCGGATGCAGCTGAATACCAGCGTTTTACATGGAACTACTGCCTGTTTGACCTCCACAACCCAATTACTGGGTAACACGATACCCCTTGGTAATACTGGATGAATGTTGCACTACATACTAATCCTCTTTTACTAAAAAAAATGTACCTAAATACAGGCCGGAATTTTATCCTTATCAGACAGCAGCTGGCCTCAAGTCAATATCCTTGCCCTTGACTTGAAGTTTTTTGTCTATTTTTTGTAGTGTCATGTATGCTGGCAGTACATTTGGCGTATTTGTCAAAATATTCGCGCGACTCGTGTAACAAAAAATATACCCTATCCTAATTGTTTTAAAGTTTATTTTGTACCTCATATACTGACACTACACTTGGCATATTTGTCAAAATATTCACGCGACTTTGGTGAAACAAAATACACCATACAGCTATTGGAATAAAGTTAATTCTATGTTAACGAAATAATGTGAATAAGTTCAAGTGTGGTGCCATAATACAAAGATGTTTTAGTGCTTATTATTAACTAGAGCATTTTTGTTTGGTAATTGATGATGTCATTCTTAATGGGAATGGAGACTGGGACGTATCTCTTAAATAGGATTATTTTTGTGTCAGATATAAATACTCTTTGCTGCTGGACACTTTAAAGCTGGATAATAATGGTCTGAAACCGTCAATAAACACATTCAGCAAAATCTGTATGAGAAACACCCTTTGCCCTGCAGTAGGTCAATTTCAAACTAATATTAAGTAATTATATATTCCAAATACTACCATTTTTGTTAAATATTATTTTTCATACAAAACTTCTTTACAATACAACTTGAAATAAAGAATTTATGTTCTGGCTTTAGGCTTCCAACCAGTCTTACCAAGGGGTTTCGTATTACCCAGTAACTGGATTGTGGAGGTCAGATAGGCAGTCGCTCCATGTAAAACACTGGTACTCAGCTGCATCCGGTTAGACGGGTAGCCGACCCAAGATAATTAGGAAAAGGCTAGGCAGATGAAGACATTGACATAACAAGATATAACTTGTTTTGCATTTCCATCTACTAAAATTATTTAAAATTCATTCACAATTCTTGTGATTGTGTAAATGTAAGCCATGGTTTTAAATAGCGGCCTCTATTTCTATCTTGTTCGATGGTAATCAATCATGTTATGTCGGCCACTTAATTGAGACATGTGACTACAGCTTTACGAGTATTTAATTTATTAAATGAATTCTCCTCGACCGAGTTAGGAGTATGTTTTTTAACTTTGAAACAACATCTAATGTGACTTCTTGTGTTCGGAGCACTCAAATTAATTATCAAACATATTAATTGCAATATTTCTAGTACCTGTTAACAACTTTAAATACGGGGTGGCAAATAAAAAAAAGGAAAGTGGAAATGGAAGTAAAATTATCGTAGGTTATCCAAAGAAAAATATGCTGTTAGAAATGTGCAACACAGTCCTAGGCGGTCAAAATTTATGGAGCAGTTTTTTTTTTATATAATAACCGGCCAAAGTTTTAGCACACGTCTAGAATTATGTACGGAATCTGCCACCCTGTATAATATACTTAGTGATAAAACCAACTACAACTATAACTTACCTACGTATTATTAAGTAAATTGTAATACAACACTTGTATGGATTACCTTGAGGAAACAATACTCTACTCCACTTTTCCTGTAGTGACTTGGTTTACAGATGTTTTACTAAAAGTCTATGAATACATCTATAAGTACATCTACCAAATCCAAAATAAAGTGATACACATTATTAGTTCCGTAAAAGGTTTTATCTCTCAATTCCGCATTCTATCGTTTTCAAAACTAAATAAAAGAAATAAAATATGAATAATTTATACTTCTCAATTATGATATTTAGATTCGCCTAGATTTCCTTTTGAGGACAATATTTATACATGATCTAATGCCTAAAACACGCCCATTCAATATTAGCGAGAGAAAAAACGTGTCCATTGTACAATTTGCATATTTGATGCATGATTTGATTAGGGTTCCGTGGCAAAGAAGGGAATGCTTGAGTGTCTGCAGACACTTTAATTTTAACTTAGCAACTTAACTAACAGTACTTAGATATTGCAATTAAAATTATGCCAAGTGAGTGTTCTCAATAATTTTGAGAAATATCTCAATAGTGAAAAAATCTGGTTCAGTCTAATAAAAATGCCGTAGTAGATAGTTACCAGACTTTTGAATTTTAAAATTGCAAGTGACATTGAAGAAAGAAAACGTAGACCATATAATATACTTTATACACACATCAAAAGTGTCTAGGGATCAAGCATTTTTATGCGGATTTCTTGAGATTGAGATGTGGCTTTGTAATAAATTTATGATTTTATAAATTTATATGGATCCTTTTTGGTGCATTTCATAATTTGAATCAGGAACTGTGAATCAAATTCGAGTAAAAGATGAAAATCAGCTGTCAATATTTTCCCTATAAAAACATACAACGCATTGAAGACATTATTAGTGCTACTGTTTCCCTACTACTGATTAAAACCAACGTTATTATGGAGCGGCGACGTCATTTAAGCAGGGAAGAAATGCTCAGAGCCGTGGGAATGATAGAAGCTGGTTCCCGGCAACGTACTGTGGCTTTAGCTCTGAATACAAGTCAGAGTGTTATCAGTCGACTTTGGACACGTTACCGAAGCACTGGTACCGTGGCTGAGCGCCATGGAGGACGGTATCGCTGCACCACACGGAGACAAGACCGATACATTCAAATCTTAACTCGAAGAGCTCCAACAATAACCGCCATGATGTTAGCCGTGAGGCTTCATCACTCTTCAGGGAACTTAATTAGCGACCAAACAGTCAGAAACCGCTTGCATGAAGTGAACCTTCATTCCCGAAGACCGCTACGGGTACCACCTATAGCAATGCACAATCGTAGGATTCGATATCAATGGGCTCTTGAACACAGAAATTGGGCAGAAGAACAATGGCGTTTCGTGTGCTTTTCTGATGAGTCTCGTTTTGGTATGAGACCGGATACAAGACGTATACGACACTGGAGAACCCCTGGACGCCAACAGCGATTAAAATCCTGCCAGGAAGTCCATCCTTATAGTGGTGGAACCATCATGGTATGGGCGGGTATTAGGATCGGCGGAAGAACTGAGTTGATTTGGATCAGAGGCAACCTCAACGCTCAAATTTATGCTGAGACGATTGTATCAGACGTCATCGTTCCTCTACAAGTGCAAATCGGTCCCTTATTTCAGTTAATGCATGATAATGCACGACCGCACACCGCAAGAGTTGTAAGACAGACTCTCGCCGCAGCTAACATCAATGTCCTGCCCTGGCCTGCTCAGTCGCCAGACTTGAACCCGATTGAGCATGCATGGGATATGCTACAGAGAAGAGCTCTGCCGAATATGGAGGGTATCCAGTCGCAAGAAGACCTTTTTTTGTTGTTGCAACGAACATGGGCGGCCATTCCACAGCGTGATTTGGATGAACTCATTTTGAGTATGCCAAACCGATGTTCTTGTGTTGTTAGTGTTCGCGGTAGAAACACGGATTATTAATTGTTTAAGTTACCCAATAAAATTTTAGAGAAAACTGTTATTTCAGTCTTTTTTTCGAACTTTTGTGTTAGTGGTTCAAATGTCAAAAATCCCTTTATTAGGAAAATGGCAAATTTCTTTATTAATGCAAAGGTGACTTGGTTTATCGTTACTGTGACAAACGAAAACACTTTATTTGATGAATCCTTAAAGAAAATTTTAATTAATATCAATCAGGAGAAAAGTTATTGCAAAAATATATGTTGATCCCTAGACACTTTTGATGTGTGTAGATCCGTCCCCCGCCCCCCGCGTTCTGCTCGCGCGATGACGCGTGACCAATCAGGACACTCAAAAGAGATTTGTAGCTTTGATTGCACGATCGCACGATCAAACCCATCGTACGATAGTTTTTAAGCATTTCACTGTTCTCGCGCGATATAGCTTGCAAGTGTGCAAGCTCTATTAGGACACACTAAAGAAATTAGTGTGTTTCGATGAGAACGCATCGTTTGCTCGTACGATCGTTGCCAATTAGGACGCCGCCTAAAGAATCCTACTTTATGCGTAGGCAGGCTCTAATATATAAATATTTTAATAGATTTTATTGTCCTACAGCTTACTCATTGGGTGTTCGGGCAATAAAATGTGCGAAAACATAGTTTCGTTCTGAGAAAATATTTCTATTAAAAGTTTTATACTGGCTATTGTATTCATAGAATGTAGTAGTTGGGTATAAGGAATAACAATGAAACTGTTATTAGGTTATAGTTTTAGTGTTTGGCGATTATATCTGTTGACTACTACGAATAATAAAAGTCAAGAAATGTAACTCAAGCCCAAAAAAAAACTAAACGAAAATCGGTTCATCCGTTTGGGAGCTTCGATACCACAGACAGATACACAGATACACAGACAGACACGTTAAACTTATAACACCCCTCTCTTTTTGCGTTGGGGGTTAAAATGGCACCACGCAAATGTTTACCGCGGTGGACGTTGCCGAAAAGGCCACCGCGCACAAGAACCAATCACGGCGCTTGCCGGAATACAACGCTTTACGCGCTTTCGTTCGAATACTCGTGGTATGAAGTGGTGAAGTTTGGAGCCGATTTTCTAGTTGATTTTGTTCATAGTTACGCTTCCTGACTTTTTTTATTATTCATAGGCTGACTTAGGACATTGACCAAAAGAATTTTTGTCATTGAACTTGCTTTGGGTATTTTCATATGCAGACATATGTATAAAAAATGTCCATTTTCAGATCAAGATCACTAGAAAGGATGTTCAGGTGACTAGCACGGTCATCATTCTGCTTGTAGCACAGCATCAGTCTAGCCATTTTCCAAATATTTTTCAGGTCGGCTTCCAGTCTAAGCGGATACAGCTTAGCTAAATACCAGTATTTTACGTAGAGCGACTTAGGCCCGGGCTCCACCAAAGCGGAGATGTGCGGAGCGGAGCGGAGACGTGCAGGAATCGTCCAATCACAAACGAGACGAGTGACGCGATGAGGATTTCAACCATTGTGATTGGTCGATTCCTGCACGTCTCCGCTCCGCTCCGCAGATCTCCGCTTTGGTGTAGTCCGGGCCTTATAGCCACATCAATGAATAAATTCAGGTTTGTTCCACAAAATAGTGTGATCCAACCCTTAGTCATGGGTCATTACATAATTATCGGTTACCAAAGAAAAACTGCCATACAATGTTATAAAACGAAACTTTCTGGTATTGTAAGGTCATCATCATCCACAGCCCGACTTAATCCACTACTGAGCATTAGGCCTCTCTTTTCTTGTGCCAATATCTGCGTACCTGCACCAGCCTCATGACCGACAGGTAAGGTAATTTCAAAAACAACTACAAGAACAAAAGATATCTCCTAATATTTAAGTTAAGACTTTCTTTTTACAGATACTTTGCGTGCTTTCTTTCTTACATAATTATGTCATGACTTGATGTGGCTGTAAGTCGCTCTACGTAAAATACTGGTATTTAGCTAAGCTGTATCCGGTTAGACTGGAAGCCGGCCTGAAAAATATTTGGAAAATGGCTAGGCTGATGCTGTGCTACAAGCAGAATGATGACCGTGCTAGTTACCTGAACATCCTTTCTAGTGATCTTGATCTGAAAATGGACATTTTTTCTTACATAATTATGTCATGACATAATTATGTAAGAAACAAAGCAGGTCCTACACCAATAACCACCAACATCATCTGCCGAGCCTTTTCCCAACTATGTTGGGGTCAGCTTCCAGTCTAACCAGATGCAGCTGAATACCAGTATTTTACATGGAGCGACTGCCTATCTGACCTCGACAACCCAGTTACTGGGTAATACGATGCCCCTTGGTAAGACTGGTTGTCAGACTTTCGGGCTTCTGACTATCCGTACTGTCAAAGATCCACGAATGACTGCCGGGACCAACGGCTTAACGTGCTTTCCGAGGCACGGATGGGTCTCGGTATGTAAAGATGACATCTACGGACCAAGCGTAGCTTAACCTGATCGATCGACCTGTGCGGCTGTTATTATTTAGCCACGGGCCCCTTCAATAACCAACAAAATTGTAAATAATCGCAGCGGTATACAGAAACCCTTTAAACGTACGTAATGATTACCGTCCATACACAGATAGCTATAGATAACACATTAGCATTCTAACCCTGTTCTCATAAACAATGGATTCATTCATAAAATCTAAGAATTTGTGTCGTGAGCCAGTATTGCGAGACTATGGGCAATATTGTGCGTGCTCGAATTTGGATGACAACGTGTGATCTCACATATATAGATAGACCTAGATAACGCAAGTATCACGATCTGTATGAAATCTAAGCGTGCCATTTTTTACTACCTACTATGACGTCACAAGCGCTCTTTCTCACTCACGCTCACCCAGTCAGCAGTACAGACTGAGCGCGAAAGTGGCGGCTTACGATTTTGGAACGTAAGTTGGTGCGATTTTTGTCACGCGAAGTAGTTGCTCTTGCGTTATCTAGGTGTAGATTGTTCAGTTTGATCATAGATGAGTTGCTGATAACTATATTGAACTATAGACTATTTTGGTAGCGACTGAGAGAGACTGAGCGTATAAGAAATAGAGAAAAGTGGTAGAAAAGGGGGTCATAGGTCGAATTCGTAAAAAAAGATAAACTGTTGTTTATCATCGTAGAGTGTTATATCTCCAAAAATCTGTTTGCCACTACTAATAAATATCGAAAAAATCCCTTAGTCCATGATTCCAAATTTTTTCCTAGAAGTGTTAAAACCCTCTTTATATTAAGTTTTCGCAGATTTAATATATTATAAAAATAATAGGAAAGTATTTTTAATGCCAGTTTACGATTGCTTCTCCCACACCAAACAATATCACCTTCACTTCACGAAACATTGAGACAGCAATGCTACTCACTAATATTATGCACATTCTATGCGCACACGCGTGTTGTATCAACGACCGGTGACTCAACGCCGCTTCCGAGCGTTGTTAGACTGATTGGCACGTTGAATGAGTGCAGTTAAAACTTTTTGTACTTTCATGATCACCCAACTCGTTCAAGTCGAAGCTGCGATTCTGCTTTCCCTTATAACCTGAACTATTTGAAAAGTTGCTTGGTATCAGAAATAAATTGGCTCGCAAAGATTACATTGTTAAAGCATTCATCCGAAATAGTATCCTGGAAGAAAGTTTTAAAACACGATCTTTCATAAGAGGCTGTTCTACTTCAAAACTGCAAGATTTTTTGCATATGCGGTAAAATTGCTCTTATTGTTTACCTTTAATGAAACAATGACCACCATCTCGTGAATAGCCTGAAACCTTTAAACAGCCCAATTACGTGCCTTTTCTTATACATAATATCCTCGTGGTTTAACAAGACATTGTGGTCGGTGTACCAGCGGAAGCCATTTTGATGTAATTTGCGCCTCATGAGAGTACTTTAAGACATCCATTCGTGATATTATGGTAAATCATAGCCTTTAGGGTTTGTGATGGTAAAATAGGTTTCAAGGCGTGTAAAGGGTTTTGTTTTTTTATAACAGAACAAGCTAGACTAGTGCTTGTTTGGGTAATGTATGCTGGCTATTGGTGTAGTAAGTAAAACGTTTTTAAAAGTTAGTGGACTAAAATAAACAGACTAAAATCATAGTTTAAAACCCTTTTAAACAGTCTATTCAGATTTATCCAACAAACTTTAGAAATTATGCCTAAGGTCCTTCGTACAGACGCCAGCACATCAAGCTACCCGAAACTGTCAAATTTTCCCAATCAACTTTGAATCTTATTTAATTTTATTATTTTGAAGTTAATTTTCTATCATGTTACACCTACTATGTTTTGTCTCTGGAACACCTTAAAGAAGACTGGTAGAAAATGCTTAAGGCATGAAGCCCGCTTTGGTACGGTTGTTTTTACATATCCATAACCATTCGATCAAAAAAAAAAACAGACCAAAATCACCCGTGAAAAAATCAAGACCACATCATCAGTTCTACGAAACGAGTAGCCCTAAGAAAGTAGCCGCAACTTTCAAGTGTTTTCCTAACCAATCAGCACAAATTATCCCTGGGAACTGAACTCATATCCTCAAACACATGGACTTAAACGATTCATCACAACATTGCAATTTGCAACGTAAATAAGTGATGACGTAACAACGTTCAATAAACTCTCAGCCATTTGTTCTAACCGCAAAAGGATGTGCCATACTAAGCATGAATTACCAACTCATTGAAGACTTATGGTAATAAATAATGAATCAAAGTAATGCATTACAACAAGCCAAAGATCATCACAAATGGAGGGCGATCGTCAAACATTTTAGTCGGGCATATCACGACGACCGTCAGCAATGGACAAACGAATGAAGGAGGAATGAATCAGAATCCATTCTCATTTACGTAATCACACTTTAGGCAGGCCTACGCTCAAAATACACCATACAGCATAACCTTATTGGCCAATTGCTTGGTTTTCCGGAATAAGTGTTTTATTGCATGTTATAGCATCTACCTACTACAGACCTATGTATATACTTACACTTTACATACATTCACATTTATTCATCATGCTCTTTTATCAGGTTTACATTTTATTTTGCGAATCGGCCTAAAACGATTCATTTCCTTATATAATTTCCAAATTAAATATTTCTATAGTTTCATTGTTATGACATTTACGTCAGGCTGTCAAACTGCTATTACTTTTTTCTGTTAAATTTCTTTCGTAATTTCTTACTGGCTTAGTCTATGAAGGTTACTCTTGATTTGTATAATTTTAAATTATTTTTATGTTTATGTTAGCTCAAATATTGTATTTTATAGATAATTGTGACTGTTTATTGAATAACTGTATCCTAACTTAAATTCATAAAAATAATTAACACTCTCTCAGTATTCATCAAAGAGGTTATTATACAAATATTTCTGGCCGCTTCAAGCTCGTGACAGGAGCATATGTTAACTTCAATTTTGGAAAGAGCTAAAAGAAATGAAGATGGAAAAACAAATGGCAGACTCATATAAAAGGACCTCTGACATATTATTTGGATGATTTCTGCTCTGGTTTCACTCAAAGAAACATCTCCGCTACAGAACACGTCCAATTACTAAAGGAAAAGTACAACAGAAGTCAAGCCTCAACTAAACTTAACTAAACTACTATTTTGACTTCATATCTTGACGGAGTGACTACGCTGAAGTCCAGAGGACCATCTTCTCTTCATCTATTCTCCACTATCTATCACTACTGTGACCTGTGGCTTCGCACTTGAAAAAAGAAAAACGGACTGCGACTACAAAAACCTCTCTTCTTTCTACTGAGTGATATTGGTATCTTTTTTAATCATTTATGTAATTTTTATCTCTAATTATATTGTTCAAATTTACTTCATACCCTTTTATTTTGTTAGGTTAGTAGATTTGTTACAGTTTTTAAACTGTAACAAATCTACTAACCTAACAGTTTAAAAACTGTGTTTTTTCAAGTGCGAAGCCACAGGTCACAGTAGTGATAGATAGTGGAGAATAGATGAAGAGAAGATGGTCCTCTGGACTTCAGCGTAGTCACTCCGTCAAGATATGAAGTCAAAATAGTAGTTTAGTTAAGTTTAGTTAAGGCTTGACTTCTGTTGTACTTTTCCTTTAGTAATTGGACGTGGTCTGTAGCGGAGATGTTTCTTTGAGTGAAACCAGAGCAGAATCATCTAATAATGTGTCAGAGGTCCTTTTATATGAGTCTCCCATTTGTTTTTTTCATCTTCACTTCTTTTAGTTCTTTCGAAAATTGAAGTTTTCTTCATAACATATGCTCCTGTCATGAGCTTGAAGCGGCCAGAAATATTTGTTTAAAAACCTCTTTGATGAATACTGAGAGAGTGTTAATTATTTTTATGAATTTAAATTAGGATACAGTTATTCAATAAACAGTCACAATTATCTATAAAATACAATATTTGAGCTAACATAAACATAAAAATAATTTAAAATTATACAAATCAAAAGCAACCTTCATGGACTAAGCCAGTAAGAAATTATGAGAGAAAATTTACAGAAAAAAGTAATAGCAGTTTGACAGCCTGACGTAAATGTCATAACAATGAAAACTATAGAAATATTTAATTTGGTAAATAAATAAGGAAATGAATCGTTTTAGGCCGATTCGCAAAATAAAATGTAAACCTGATAAAAGAGTATGATGAATAAATGTGAATGTATGTAAAGTGTAAGTATATACATAGGTCTGTAGTAGGTAGATGCTATATTTCCCCATCGACCCCGAGAAAATTTTTGGTCTAGAACAAAAATTTTGTAAAGGTTAAAAATAAGTCCTTGATCTAACACACAACCTCTTCCATGCTTTCGTCGAACACTCCCATTCAATCACACATAGGAGATATGGTTCACATTTAATGACGCATACTCCAAGAAGGAAATATTTATTTATAATTACGAAGGCTTATTTTTTTTAATTAGGTGTCGTAACCCGCACCTGTTTGAAAACCCAATTAGAAAGAGAGCATTAGGGCTTTTTTTAACGAGTTGCTTATCCGCTCGAAAGGTTCAAGGTTTAAGAAAAACCTCCAGTTGAGAGAAAACTCAAGTTAGTTTTGAGTTTAAGAATCACCCAAGTTTAAGAAAAACTTTGAGAGAACTCAAATTTGAGTCCTAGTTTAAGAAAAGCTCAAGTAAAACTTGAGTTTAAGAATTAGAGGGTTTAAGAAAACCTCTAAAAAAAAATTGCATTAGGGGCTTATTTAATGAGTTGCTACCGCTCCGAAAGCAAGGCATTAGGGGCTTATTTAGTGAGTTGCTACCGCTCAAAAAGAAAAAGATGGAATAAAATTTTACCAAATAGGTTTTAAAGGAGAGCTGAGTGTTTTAATGTTGATGAGTGAAATGATAAGTTTAAAATGATTCAGTAAGTTTAAGATAATATCTTCAGAGAAAAATATTTCTAAAAAGTCTAGTCATTGGTTTAAAGAGAGTGTTTTTACCACAAATCAGTTTTTATTAAGAAGAACAGAAAAATCCTATCAAATTATTAAATGGTTTAGATATAATTTAAATCGAAAAGGCAATTCCGAAAGTTTTTATACTAGAGATAGTATTTTTTAGAATTTTGAAAAGAGTCGAGCCCACGCTATAATCATTATTATAGGAGGAAATAACCAAGGAAAACATCCTAGTTTTTTTTTTTTTACTAGAAAGGTTTAGATATAATTTTTAAATCGAAAAGGCAATTCCAAAAGTTTCCATACTAGAGGTAGTATTTTTTTTGAATTTTGAAAAGAGTCGAGCCCACACTATAATTATTATAGGAGGGAGAATTACCTAGGAAAAAATCCTAGTTTTTTTTTTTATTAGGAAGGTATAGATATAATTTTTAAATCGAAAAGGCAATTCCAAAAGTTTCTTTACTAGAGGTAGTATTTTTTTGAATTTTGAAAAAAAGTCGAGCCCACCCTATAATTAATATTATAGGAGGAAATCACTATGGAAAAGATCCTAGTTTTTTTTTTTAGAAAGGTTTAGATATAATTTAAATCGAAAAGGTAATTCTAAAAGTTTCCATACTAGAGGTAGTATTTTTTTTTTTTGAATTTTGAAAAGAAAAACAATTCCTACAAGGAATTGATCCAATCAACTACAATAGTTGATGAAGACAAATTAGTCATCAAAGAGAAAAATAAGTCAGTCAAATAATAAAGGTTAGGCAACATATCTAAATAAAATTATCTGAAAAGAACAGATAAAAAGAGAAATTAAAATAATCTTCTGAATGGTTTACCAACCATTAAAAAAAAATCTAGTTTTAAGAGAATTATTTACATAATTATATACATTATATTTTAAAATCTTTTATATGCCATTTAGCTTGGTTGCCATTAGGATCCTCTAGTATATAAACCAATGGGGATAATTTCTGCAACACAGTGGACTTAACATATTTTGGCGCTAATTTTGCGCTGAAATAAGTTCCAGCCTGACTATTTACATAGTTTCTTCTCCAGACTATATCTCCCACGTTATATTCTTTAAAGGAACGACTTTCGTTGTAACTTGAAGTGTTACGAGCATGAGCAATATGGAGGGCTATCTGAACTTTATCAAAAGTTGCAGACAATAAACCTATGTTAGTAGCATAGATGTCCCTAGGTAGAAACACGATTTCATCAAGATTATTAGTTGGCGTATAAAGTGAGCCAGAAGTAACTGTTTCACGTCCAAAGAGTAAAAAGTTAGGAGTGAAACCAGTAGTAGTATTAGTTGTACTATTCATAGCGTATTGGACTTTAGGAAGATGGGTGTCCCAAGATCTATGGTCTTCACCAACCAAAGATGACAAAGCTGTGATTATAGTACGATTGTATCTTTCAGTGGGATTAACCTGAGGGCAGTAGTTAGGAGAGAAAGATACGTATGGTATATTATATCTGCCCAGAAAGTTTCTAAATTCATGGGATTGGAATTGCGATCCATTGTCCATAATAATAGTCTGAGGTACTCCATGAACTAGAAAAACAAAATTTTCTAATTTAGAGATGACATTAGCGCTAGTAGCTCGTTTTAGTGGAAAGATCAGGGAATATTTAGTGAAACAACAGTTAACCACTAAGATGAATTGATTTCTACGTCTAGTCATAGGTAGAGGACCCATTAGATCCAAAGAAATTGTTTGAAAAGGCCTGGAACAAATTTTTGGTTTACCCATAAGGCCAAAGGGAGAGTGATTTGCGTGTTTGTAAGTTAAGCAATTATCACAGCTAGAAATTATTTTAGCGATATCCTTAAACATAGCTGGCCAGTAATAAAGAAGTGATAATTTTTTATAAGTTTTAAAAATTCCTAAATGTGGTTGATCTGGGAATCCATGGTTATCTTTGATAAGGGTTTCCCGGAGATTAGGATGAGGAACTTCTTTCCACGCGAAATCTTCAGATAAAGCGTAAGGAGATAGAGTATAGCGGAATAATTTATTTTCGCGAATAGTATAATTGGGATATTGATCAGGATTGTTACGGCATTCCAAAAGTAGTTTGTTATATTGTTCCAATGCTGGAGATACGGGTTGAGAATTAAGTGAGATAGGATTAACACCAAGTGGACATGTAGAATTACGAGAGAGTAAATCAGGAACTAAATAATTGTCTTTACCTCTTTTGTGTTTTAGAATAAAATTAAAAGATGACAACCTCAGAGCCCACCGCGCGAGCCTACCGGATGGATTGGATAAGTTTAGAAACCATTTAAGTGCTGCGTGATCCGTATAAACAGTGAACTGTTTACCATTATCGATATAACAACGCCAATGTTCTAAAGCTGTAATTACCGCAAGAGTTTCTCTTTCTGTAGTTGAGTAATTGCGCTCATTTTTATTAAAATGATTTGCTCATATAGGCTATAACTACTTCTTTATCATCCTTAGTTTGGGTCAACATACCACCACAACTACCACATAGGTCTGTAGTAGGTAGATGCTATATTTCTGGGGAAATATAGCATCTACCTACTACAGACCTATGTATATACTTACACTTTACATACATTCACATTTATTCATCATGCTCTTTTATCAGGTTTACATTTTATTTTGCGAATCGGCCTAAAACGATTCATTTCCTTATATAATTTCCAAATTAAATATTTCTATAGTTTCATTGTTATGACATTTACGTCAGGCTGTCAAACTGCTATTACTTTTTTCTGTTAAATTTCTTTCGTAATTTCTTACTGGCTTAGTCTATGAAGGTTACTCTTGATTTGTATAATTGGACGTAGTTATGCAAAAAGGAACCAACCCACAATATGACCGAAAATGAGTTAAGTATACCAAACTGCTCGTCAAGGTCAATATTTTCGATTAGCAAAAACAATCCAAGTAAAATACGAATTTTTAATGTCAAAATATTCGTAATTTACTTGGATTGTTTTTGATAATCGAAAATATAGACCTTGACAAGCAGTTTGATTTACTTAACTCATTTTCGGTCATGTTGTGTGTTGGTTCCTTTTTGCATAACTACGTCCAATTTTAAATTATTTTTATGTTTATGTTAGCTCAAATATTGTATTTTATAGATAATTGTGACTGTTTATTGAATAACTGTATCCTAACTTAAATTCATAAAAATAATTAACACTCTCTCAGTATTCATCAAAGAGGTTATTATACAAATATTTCTGGCCGCTTCAAGCTCGTGACAGGAGCATATGTTAACTTCAATTTTGGAAAGAGCTAAAAGAAATGAAGATGGAAAAACAAATGGCAGACTCATATAAAAGGACCTCTGACATATTATTTGGATGATTTCTGCTCTGGTTTCACTCAAAGAAACATCTCCGCTACAGAACACGTCCAATTACTAAAGGAAAAGTACAACAGAAGTCAAGCCTCAACTAAACTTAACTAAACTACTATTTTGACTTCATATCTTGACGGAGTGACTACGCTGAAGTCCAGAGGACCATCTTCTCTTCATCTATTCTCCACTATCTATCACTACTGTGACCTGTGGCTTCGCACTAGAAAAAAGAAAAACGGACTGCGACTACAAATACCTCTCTTCTTTCTACTGAGTGATATTGGTATCTTTTTTAATCATTTATGTATTTTTTATCTCTAATTATATTGTTCAAATTTACTTCATACCCTTTTATTTTGTTAGGTTAGTAGATTTGTTACAATGTGGACTCCATTATCCGCACTTTTAAGACTCCCATTCTCAGTCCCAGTCTGTTGGGCGTGAGTCCTGGCTAATACAGTCAGCCTAGCTCCGGACTCAGTATGGTCGTATGGCCGTAACACTTTTCGTCAGTCTTGTTTATCTATATGTGCACAGAACAGCACACTTCTCTTTGCGAAACTTAGTCTATAACCATCGGCGACCTAGAATCCTCATCGTCTACATTATTCGCTTGCCCTTATCCCAATTACTAAAGCGAAGCAAGGAGTCGGCGCAGAATATCTTGGAATAGCCCATAGACACCTCATATTATATTGAAATTCATGCAGGCGTTAGGATGCTTCGAGGGTAAATATTATCCCATATACAAAGATATGAAAGATACTTAGAGGAACACTGGCAAAACAAAACATAAAATGAAGTATGCAAGTGTTAGTTACCTCCTTGGTCCACGGGCCTTTGACTAGTTCAGGGTTGACGACTTTGCACCACCGCTGTTGGCACTGGACGTCGGATCGGTCGGCGAACTCGGCCGATATCAGGTCCCAGTTCTCGTTGTACATCTTAACGTATGCTTTCAGCTTTTTGTCCTGGAAAAAAAGAGTTGGGACGAGTTAGTAACAGTGGTGGATGGTCAGGATGATGTTCTAATCGTAATATTTTACTTGAGGAAGGTTATCAAATCATTGATTTAAAATACACAGAGAGGAATGCACGAACAAATCAAAATAAGTAATTAATGATAGAATGGTCTTGGTAAAAGGCCTATCGATGGTGAACAGGGCGACGTCATGCTCGTGGGAAATACGCACACACAGAGAGTCACATTTCTAGGATCACATAGGATCTTATAAAATATTTTATGTACTAGTCTAGTGGATTTCTTCCGCCGAAACCTTGCGCCATGAATAGACTGACGCTTACCGCCGCAATTCAGCCATGAAAGGCGATACCTTTTCATGTTGTTTCGTCATCGTTTCCCTTACCTCCTCCTTTGTCCACCGTCCCCTATTAATATTCTTCCGCGACCCAGAACTTTTGGTTGCAACCTGGACATCCTCGTAGGCCGCTGTCGAGTCCTCTGAGTATTCACTCGTCTCCGAATCATAGCCGCTACGTCTGTTGATAAAGAGAAAGGATCTTTAATATGAGTGGTGTTAGGATTGTAATTGATTGGTATTGGGAGCTGTATTTGTTTATCAGAGTGACTAACATCCACTTAAGTCTTCTTTATGTGGGTAATTAATAGGACATTAAGGCCCCCTTGCTTATCATTTGAGAGTTTCAGTTTGGTGTTGTTTTTTCGACGAAGATTCTTGTTTTTCTTTGACATGTTTTATGTACGGGGAGAGAAGCAAAACATGTCTTGGGGTTGAGATATCATGTAGATTATTTAGTTTCAAATCTATGTAAAACGACAATGATATTGGTAAATAAGAGAAAATACTTAAGTAAAACCAAATTGAGTTAATTTAAATTATTTTCTGCTGCTATCAATAAATAATGGAACCTGCGGGGTAATTTCGTAACACACTAACAGTAGCAATGTCTTTCATTATGAAAGTTCAACAACATTCATTGCGTTATTTAGGTTGTTGAGCAGACATTTTTTTCGAACATATGAAGCAATGGATTAGCAATATCCTTCAAAATCTCGTCATGTTTTAAAAGTGTCAAGAAAGTACTAAAGGATAACGTTTTATTCGTGGTTTTATTACATCTGTATACAGTAAGTATCCATGGTACTTCAATTTAGGTAGGTACCTAATGTGTAGTTGTTTTTTTTTTATATTCACTCAAATTACATACCTACTTCAACATAACATTATCGTACATGCTCCTCAAACAATTCATATCTCAAGACTTGACTAAGGTACTTATATTTTTTCTCTTTCCTCGTCTTCAAAGTGTACAGAAGGATGTCCTTGTTTACTTTCGACCTTGCTTAGGAACACACAGGTACCGTTGTGAACTAACATGCAGTGGCGTGCACAGAGATTTCAGACAGGGTATGCACAAAAAAAAACTTATCAGAAACTGGTAAGTTTTTTTACCCTACCTATACCGCAAGCGCCATTATTGGCTTTGCATGATGTTTGTTTGAGACCACCATGAAAAGGTATCTAAATAAGTGATTGATGGTACCTAACATAACAGGTCACATAAATTATATCAAAAGTAGCCATTAAAAAGGTCTGGAGATGTTAATTTTGTTTTCTTTGCGCAAATTAATTAAAATTTTATATAAATTACTAGTTAAATTTGAACTGATTACTTTTTACAAGTTAGGTAATGTTTGAATCAAATCGACGCGCCTATCTGACTAAAGAACTAATCACACTTATTCAGCTTTGTTCAGCGTTTGTCCATAGAAAACAACGATTTTGTATGAAGTCCGTTCAGCTTTCCGCGGCTGAACGGACGCGTACCTACGCATCTCATACAAAATCGTTGTTTTCTATGGAAAAACGCTGAACAGAGCTGAATAAGTGTGATTAGTCCCATAAAGTTCTTTTTCGATTGTAAACATAGATAAACCTGTGAGTCTGTTTTGGCCCCGTGTGTTTCGTAAATATGTAGGTATGAATCCAAGTAGGTACCTACTCTTTGATGAATCCTTTTTAGACTAGAAAATGATCGTTCGGTAGATGCGCTGACTGGAATCGTAACTATTAATTTTCCTAATTTGTAAACTTCAGAAAATATGGAAGTCAAATTGTTTGAATACTTATAAATTTTGAATGAGATCGAATATGTATAAGTAATTATCCATTTTTTACAATAAACTTACTAAATAATTACTTGACAGGCAATCACTTGCGCCAAGAAAAACAATAAATGGCGAAAAAACTTTGCAATTTTAGATACTTACGAAAATCTTACGAACTAATACAAAATAAACTAATAAATTACTCGGGTCATTTGGTCAATCCGACTAAAAAAAGTCGACCCTCTGCAAACAACAATTAAGCGGTGCTTATACGGGTTCTCAATTTGGCCGGCTTGCAATGTAAGCTATGCTTCTAAAACTCCAACACGCGCGCACATTTTCACGCACACACTCACACTTTTACTGTGTACTACACGAGATGTGTTGAATGAAGAATAAGCAAGGCGTAGTATTGCTTTTGCTCACGCGAGCGCTGCCTGCGCGCTGCACGGCGGCGAGCGTTCGCCGATCCAACGAGTTAGTTCCAAAAAATATAATAGATGGCGCGTTAGCTAAATTACCATGATTTTTTAAAAATTAGTTATCTAACATTTAGAGGGACATGTATGTATGGGACTACAGGAGTACAGGGTATGCAGAGCTTATTTGCATGTATGGAGTGCACGCCACTGCTAACATGGAGATGATACTTGAGGTGAAGCTGTAGGTCCTGTAGTGTTAGAGGAAACTTGGTTTGTGAGTATGATATTTATTTAATACTTCAAACACATACATGTTGAGAGGCGGACTTAATGTCGTAGGCATTTTGCACCAGTCAACCTTTGAGTGATGCAGAGACAAACGTGGTAAGTGCTATCATGAAAATTAAGGAATACATATTTTAAATATAAAGATACGCATAAAACGAATACCTAATTGCATATTATTAAATGATACTGTGTTGTAGGTACTTGTAAGTAATTAGCAAGTAGATGGTGGGGTAGGGTAGGATTTAAGAAACATCACAGTTTCAGCAACAATCGCAAAACTAAAAGTAAAACAAAAACAACAACTACAACTATGGGTTAAGTTTAAGCTTCTTATGTTTAAAAAAAATAATCCTTTGCATTAGAAATGATTAGTTTAGAGTTAGACTCCTACCATACTACCACAAAACTATTTATCAGTCAGGGCTAGCTAACCACCTTTTAATCACATAATTACATGGAATATGACGTTACAACACTGACATTAGATACTTTATAGTAATGTATAATGTCGCTTTTTAATTGAATTAAGTAGTATCGTTCGTATTGCTACAATGAGATCTCACGCACTTACGGTTCAAATATGGGTTAAACTACAAATTAAAATCGTTTGCAACGTTCTTTAAACTTTTCGAGAGCTTTTCACAATAATTTGCTGTGTTAACTGTACCACTAGAGACTTTAAGTAAACAAGCCACAACCACAAAATACCCAAAAAAAAACTAATCAATAAAACCAAGTCAGGTCCAAAATTACCACAAAGACATTTGTCAATTTGCAAAAATTGCAAAAGTTTACAAAGGAAAACTGTCAACAATATTTCAAATGCAATACATTTACATTTAATTCCATGTTTCGCCGTCTGCAGAGTTAGGTTGGTATTATTTACACAGATCCTGTTTTTATCCTCTGTCTAAGTATTGTGTTTGGATTACGTAATCTCCCGAGTTGTCCCGAGGCCCCGTTTGGGCATAACACATGATAATTATTACTAGCTATGAGAACATTTTGATAGATAATCAGTAATTATTGTGTCGGTTTTTAAGTGCTAAGAGATAATTAAAGTCCTGTTAGTCTGTAAGATAATGTGTTTAGCCCGAAATGCAAAACAATATTAACAAGTCAGTTTGTGAAAGAGATATGACTAGTTTTCAATCATCAGACAAATCGTCAGAGAGGAGGCCTGTGTCCCAGCAGTGGGAACATTATAGGCTGATTATGTAGACAAATCGTTTGCAAAAGGGTTTTGTTTGTGTGAACAGCCGCACGGGTCGATCAATCAGGTTAGTTATGGTATGCTTGGGCATCTTAACACACCGAGAATAGATGCAGAACGGCTTCACGTGCTTTCCGAAGCAATGAGGTGCTTTGCTTCGGAAAGCACGCTAAGCCCTTGGTCCCGGCTGTCATTCGTGGATCTTTGACAGTCGCTACGTGTCACCAGAAGCCCGAAAGTCTGTCTACCAGTCTTTACGAAGGAGTATCGTATTACCCAGTAACAGGGTTATGGTCAGATAGGCAATCTCTCCATGCAAAATTCAGCTGCAGCCGGTTAGACTGGAAGCCGACCCCAACATAATTGTGAAAGGCTAAGCAGATGATGAGCATCACATATTTTTGCGATGCGTCTACCAATGGTAAGATTTAAAAAGTATTATATTATTTAGTTAAACGAATGCAATTCCTTTTACCTGTACGTGTACCTTTATTTAATCTGGGTTTTGGTTTTACCGTAAAATTTTTACAGTAAAATTTTACAATCTTTGTAAATATGTGAGCACCATGTATCTATCACATAATTGATTTATCAGTCTGTTATATTTTAAATTCTTTTTACCATTTGTGATAGACTAAATTTTATTTTAGGTGCATCGTCTTTACATATAATTATATAGGTAATGAATGTATACAAAAACTTGTAAAACATTTTAAAAGAGTAACGGTGGAGATTCTTGCCCATTCTTCTCCACACAAAAACTACATTTTGGAAGGGGCGACTAGAATCAGTTCTATTTTTTTATTTTAATTTTTGACGTTCAAAAGTGCCTTTTAAGTGCCTGTTTGAAATAAATGATTTGACTTTGACTTTGACCGAGAGCAAGAAAACTTAAAACAAAAGAATTTCTACTTTTCGTCGAATCTTCTAATGGAACTAGATTACGTGCATAAATCATGGCTAAATACAGATGCATATAAAAAAAACCCCGACACGAGAGCCAAAAATAAATATGATGTTACTATACTTACGACATTTCATGAATTAATATGTGTTATCAGAGCATGTACCGAACAATTCTTAATCTATGTTAAAAATATTGTTATGTATATTTTGGTTACGATAACAGAAGAAAGGAGTGTTGAGACGAAAATGTAAACATTTCCAGTTCATACTGTGTGGTCTTATTTGGGATTGCATTTCAAAACATTACTCTGTAGACGTAATAAGATAAAAAACTATTAATTTATTTATTTGAAGGTAGAAGGTAGATTTTTTCTGTAATACCTAAGTATCATTGTAACTTCGCCGGAAAAAAAAGACTTCTTATCAATAATTTTAAGGGAGATGATAAATTCCTTCTTGTTTTCTAAGATTATTTTCTAAAGTCCATGGGACGGAGAAAAAACTGCAGCAAAATAAAAAATAAACTCGATTTTTCACTTGTGCTGTGGCACATCGGGGATATCAGATGCAGACAGTACAGTCAGTTAATAAATTATTATATAGCAAAAACGTATAAACTTTTTACGGATATCATTTTGAAGAACAGAAATACATAATATATTTGCCACCCAAGAGAGTGAATATAAAACAAGAATTATCGTCGTATTAACTAAGATCGATCGCGCATATAACATATTGCAACTTTTTTCTCGACACTACAATATTGCTAGGTTAACAATTACTTCTCACTGTTCGCATTATTTGTCGCGGGCTTACTTTTGACAAAAAGACAAAAACACGTTGGCGCCAGAATCCCCCGTAGACACACAAATTCGAAGAAGTAACCAGCCCTTGGAATTTCCCATCACAGAGAATCCAACGTTATTACACAAGCAATAAAATCTAAAATTTAATGGAGTATGTAGATCAATTTCTTCGAAAAACGAGTTTCGTGTAGCTATAGAAGAATAGCCTATGTTAAGACGACTAATAATTCTTGAATCGATGTTTCGGCGAGGTAGAAAAACCTGCGTGCTTATTTATGCATACCGTGCTCGCCATCAGCTGATATGGAAACCTGTTTATGTTCTCAGTTCTCATTCATTGCAAATAACATGGATGGAATAAGGAAACCGGAGCGATGCTAACTGAAAGTAACTTATTTTAAAGAATTTTATAAAGTGTTTCATCTTGATCTTGACTTTGGTAATATATTTTTATTAATTTCTTTTTTGTGTCTCGTGCTATCGTTGGGAAGAAAAAGTGGAATCTTGACGCGTCGCCTTGATCTGACTTTCGTCTAAGGAATGTTGGATTAAAGAACAATGTATGGGTATATATTATCACACCTACACACATGTAAGTTTACCTGCCATGAAAAAAATATTGGCAAAAAAGCATTGGAATTCCACAGATATTTGTCATTAAAAGTATTCTCACGTAGATTTCGGCACAATAAAAAACACAAAGTTATAGTTGTAAAACAAAAACCTTACTCACACATTTATCATCACGACGAATTATAAAAAGAATCTCCGACATCCAAAACCCCATTATTCACTTAAAAACATCACCGCACAGTTTAAAAACATGATAAATTTACAAAACACCGTACATTTTAAGGTTTTATACCCCAAAGTTCCCGCCAAAACGCACCCAACTCACATTTCGGGAACCCGACTCATGCGCATCGAATGCCGAAACAACACTGCTGCCGTCTGCCAGGGGCAGGGGGGACTCTACATACATTTTGACAGCGAAGTACAGAAAGAGTTGCCATCTAGATGTTGGCCCAAGTACTATTTACTGTCTACCAGGTACGTTAAATTATCAACAGATCGCTATATCATCATCGATTTTTTTCATTTAAAATAAGATTATTAATGTAATATTAATTGGAGATAAGTATGAGAAAAATATTAAACTCTTCTTACAAATTGAAATGACTCATAAATGAAATACAATTTGTTAAAGCACAAATATCAACTTCATATAAAAAGACCTGGTGCCAGATTCTACAAAGTGACAATTCGTGAACTGAAAATAAACAATCACAATATGGCGGTTTGCTGCATTGTGCGTAAGCGCATTTTGTAGTTCCCGATCTGTATTGTTGTATTTCGTTGTAATTACCGTAAGTAAGTGCGTCGAGTTGAGCCTTGAGTTCCTCCCCTTACTTTTGGGACCTTACTCCGAAATTGTTGTACTTTTCTGTGCGTTAAAGACGCTTCTTGTAATATATAATAATTCTTTGTTTTCTTTCTACCTTTTACTTTTTTCATTCCATTGGGACTATTTTGTTGATAACATGCATGAATAGCTATAGCTGATTAGTTTGGGGACAATTTACAGATGGCGTATTGTCAAACAGGAATGCAATTTTATCACGTAAGAGGGCTCACTTTTCCCTGTACTTATATTAGTTTACTCTTTGAACACTGCCGAAGAAATATTCTATTCGTACATGTTCCCACACACACACCATGGATATTCACAAACACACCCACATTGATCGCATACTCGGGACGTAATAAGGGTGTGGGGAACAACAAAAACCCTGTAAGGGACGCGGCAATTCCGATGAAGGAGACAGCAACTACGAGAAATAATGATAAAGACAAGGATGGAAAATCAGGTATAGAAATCATTACCCCGCAGTGGGAATGTGACGCAACACAGGCAAAGGTAAGCAGGTGTAGGTTTGTAATAGAAAGGTACAAAGAAAAATTGATCATTTTTATTGGATAGGTCAACGTAGTCGCCATAAAGAAAAATAATCACATGGTATTAAAATTCCCGAAGGAAAGGAAACGGTGATATTTCAAAGCCTTAGGCAATAAAGCAAACATAATTTAACATTCATGGCACAATATGTGCTTTGTAACCTTTAGGATTAAATTAAAATCGAGAAGGGATTTCTTCCTTGCTTTAATATCGACTTTACAGCTTATAGCAAAAGACATGAACATCAATCATGGTATAAAATTATTCAACCTGGACCAAAAGACCAGTCTTTAATCACGAAGAGATTTCTGGCAAAAATCACAACAATTTCATAAGACGAAAGTGAAACGAAACACAAAATGGAAAGAATTTCGACAACCCAACATACCAATGTTGCACAAATTCGGGAAATCGCGATACTCAAATCAAACCAACCAAACCACATGTTTTGGATTAGACGAACGGCACTTTCGATTGCAACAAAAAAGGTTCAGAGGGTAGGAACGTGTGCCGGATGCTAAACTAATTTTGGATAACCGGGACTCAGTTTTTGCAAGGATGGGTGTTGCGAATGTGGAACGTCCATTACGTTTAGGAGCAGCGCGCATCGACATTGGATCTATAACTACGAATATTTCTCTGAAACTAGTCTTGCATGGAATTTACGAATTTCTAGAAGTCCTCCCAAGATCTAAGCTCCAACAAATACCTCTCACTAAGCATACAACTTTACGTGAGATTTAGGAAGAGAAGCTTTTCTCCTCTATTCACATTCATCGAATTGGAAAGTATATTGAAAACTTGGAAAAGTATATCAGTTGAACGATGTTTATCAAATTCTATTTTCACAATTCCATTGGCTCCAACCGTTACCGACAAGCTTTTTCAATTAGTCGTAAACTGTTTGATCAGATCAGACGTCTGGTATTTCGTCCAAATATTAGTTTAAATTAATAGGTGCTATCAACATTACTTCCGAAGCCACACAATGATAAGAATACTGTGAATGCACTATGTGATCATATTTAATGTAAGGGCAATGTCAGATACGAATTTATGTAATCAGATATATTTTTTTGATAAGAAAGACGTTTCACATTTGTACCATTTCTCTGAATTATTGAGTTTCGTTTTCGTTACCCATTCATCTAGAATTGAGACCATTGATAACTTGAGTTGAAAACAACTTGGTTCGTTCACTTTACTGTCATCACTAGCAGCGCCCCGCGGTTTCACCCGCATAAGTTTCGATCCCGTGGGAATATCGGGATGAAAAGTGTCCTATGTGTTAATCCTGGTTAAAAACTATCTGTGTGCCAAATTTCATCCAAATCCGTTAAGTAGTTTTTGCGTGAAAGAGTAACAAACATCCATCCATCCTCACAAACTTTCGCGTTTATAATATTATAGTAGGAATAGGATTCATCATTTTCAGTGGGAGCTTCTAGCTTTTATTAGCCTTCCCTTCTCCTTTCTTCGCTATTGTACCTAGATCAATATCTGTAGCACCTCGGTTTTGATATGGTATCCCTCCTTATCTGATTGTCTTCTATGTTACTAGCTACTAACTTTGTTGCTTTCAACTTCCACTCCCACTCAAACATTTTTGGGACTATGGACTAGAACTTAAAGTATTCCTTACATAGAAATTACTACGGAAATGTCGCAATTAAACGACAATAGAAACGCTATTGAAGGTAATAATAATTATTATTAATAACTTCCACAATCTTAGATCACATTTTAATCACATAACTAATTTAAATGAGGAAGTGGTAGCCATTTTGTGTCGTCATTTCACCTGTCCAGTCGTGACCACCCCCTGATGTACCACATTTGATTTCACGAGCGATTATTTGGGGAAATGGAACAAAAAAGGGAGCTGTAACCTTGTTAAAGTTAAATTATGTTGCTTAAAGATTTCTATCAGAAGGTGAGTAGACAATCCGTGAATCCGTAACTTTCGAATTGTCTTGTGGTTTCTTTAGGGTTGCGCTGGCTTCACATAAAGAATTGAGTCATGAACTCATGATGGCCAAAACTATTCTAATTTATGAGGTAGCTTGTCACTTATATTTACTTCTACTACAGATAGTCTCGTCTTACGAATTTCCAATATGAAACAGTTGGCATGCACTGAAATTCATCAGCAAGATCAATGCCAAATGTAAGTATCGTAAACTAATGACTGAATACGCAACTTAATTGCAATGAAAAGACACGTTTTGGCGTAGTAGTAGTTAAACCGTCATTATAATCTACTCCGCCTCCATTCATGTCGACATCTATAATTTTGCACGTTCTCAAATTACCTACTTCTTTATCAAGACCACCCACTTCCATTGACGCAAACCTAGATTCATTTCCTTTCATTGGAAACAAAAGCTTGGACATCGCCAATTTTAAAAGGGGAACAAGACAAAAAATTGTCAAGGGGTTCCCTAAGGAAGCGTCCTGTTAAGTCACGCATCGCCCGTGTTTCCTGTCCTCTGTCCCCTTGTGTGTGTTGTGTATGACCTGCTTATTAGCACTTCGGGTAACTCAAAGTCAAAACATTCTTAGTGCCCGTTAGAAATTTACAACTTCTTTACGTGGTCAGTGACTTGTATTTGGGAATATTGCTTGCACACGGTGTTGATTTGAGTTTGGTTTGTAAATGCACTAATCTCCATGGTAGGGAAATGTGTCTGTTCTGGTTCAATTCTCCTTTATGAGCGGAAAGCAATAAGGACATGACCAATCAAATGTCAAAATTATAAAAAAGAGTGATATTAAAAGGATCAATATTTCTCATTCTTGGATGAAAGGACCAAAAATTTCGCAACAAGTGGCAATCCCATAGAAACAAACTTAAGTAACAATGTAACTAGCGTCGTATAAAATCGATTAAAACAGTAATAAATATTAATTACAATACTACCTTTACTTCTGATTAAATATAACACGACACAAACACAAACGAATAAACGATGGCAATGCTTCAAATAGAATGAACAAAATGTTGCAACTCATTCATAATTCATCTCGAACTACGAATGAGATTTCATCATAGACTTTAAACAGATCCAAAGCCTTGGAATATCGATATCCTGTTAGGTTGATATTATTAAATGAGGTATTTTAATCGATACCTAAAGACTTCCTCTACTTAGTGCACGGAGTTCTAATGGCTTATACTAGTAACTAAAAGAGTTGGTCAAGCGAAAATGAAACCAAAATGGAACCAAAAATATTGTTATTTTAAAAATAAGTCAACGTGGGGTCAAAATGAAACACCACCGCAAAGGAAATAACATAAAAACACATGCAAATGATTCAATTATAACTTATCGGTAAGTTTTAAACATTTCATAATAAGTTAATAACGCTCATATAGGTCAGGCGATAAGCACAAAGTTATATCGGAAACATAATAATAAATGAAACCTAATCTCTGATCTGGGCATGAAATCGAAAATAAATTAATAATTTGTTTTTATTAACTAACGCATTAAAGAAAAGAGTATATGTAGGTTAGTTAACTTACCAATGAGGCGGGTAGGCGACAAGTCAACATTATAATTTTGAAAGTATTTCTGTCAGAAATACTGACAGAAAGATATACTACTCGACAAGTCGTGAAACATCCCTTTATGCTCTTATTTCTACATTTATTTATTTAATACTTTGAGCACACAAATATGTATATACAGAGGCAGATTTAATTGCCACTGACTACCTACAGTATTTTTCTCTCCTCCCCCTTTTTAATCCATCCAAAGGTTGTCTTTAAAAAATCGCTTTTAGCGATAAGACCGCCCATTGTGTCACCCTTTGCAAAATTTCTATATTTATTACTGTAATTTATATGGTGTACTAAAGATTCTATTCTAATGCCAGGCATTTACTAACAGTCAACCTTTGAGTGACATTTATTGTTTGTCCATCCTTTGCGGAAATGGGACTTACTTACACAGTACACAGAGGAGTTCTCCGCCTTATATCAATCTGAAAATGCATCGATATCAGCCTCTATCCCGTGGGAAGGAATGACGATAAACTTCGTAATCCTTAGCGGCGCCAAAAGTCTAGACATGTACTTTACATAATGTACTAAGGATGTTTTTTCAGGTCATTCGTGTGATTGAATGAGCATGTTTTATAAACACAGTCGTAAAATTTACGAATGTGATGACGTGATCTATGGTAAAGGACCAATATTTTAGCATGTAGCCCATGGCAGCAAATTCTGAGACTGTATAAAAGGCATCTTCACTGTTTGCAGAAAGGACAAAAGTAGCGAATTTGCTGTTGAAAGACCGATAACAGCTGAAGCAGACCGTCAAAAGGCAAACAAAGTCAGATTCTGCAACGCCACGATGCAGAAGGCGAACAGAAGTTTTCACGGAAACAAGGGCAGCTTTTGTCATGCATTGCATTTGCAAGTATTGCCATAGGCTAAGGTAATTAATTGAAGTCCCAAGACTTCCCCAATTAAATCAGGTACGTTTAACACCAACATCAATACTCCACGGAAGACCAAGTAATATGGCAACAAAGCATGTCTGAATGATTGGATACAAGAATTAAGCTGTCAAAAACAATAAGACTAGAGCAGAAGCGTACTTTTGTCGCGTGCAACACCTAAAAACGAACACGCCCCTCATCGTTAACAATACGAAATCTTTGCATTTGCTAACGCGACTATTAAAGCAAATACTATCCAATGGGAGAGTTGGAAAACACTAGTTCGCATAAATCTCCTTTGCTTCTTTTCCCATGATGACAATTAAAACAACAACAACATAATTTTCTCCATATCAGATTTATATTCTACTTCAGCATCGTTTCTTCGAAGTCAATTGGTTTGCATTACAAATGACGTCTCTCCCACAATTAAGGCAAAGCTGTAAAGAGTCGAGTTTGCAGTAAAAATAATTAAGATAAGCATTGGCTGTATCTTATTACGCGTTGAATAAGATGCCTGGTTGACATATGCATTCGACGTGGAATGGTGAATGAATGAGTCATGCGCGACAATTTGTAGATAAAGTAAGGAATGTTTATTGAAGACGCAAACGCAACGTGTGGTTATATTAAAATAATAAATATTGGCGAATGTGAATAACCTGTACTCCTGGTTGAAACATTTGTATATTGGGTGCATTTTTAAATATCAATGATTGGGTGGCAAAAATATGATAAATTTCAAAAAAATGGTCTATACTTCAGACTATTTTTATTATGGCTTACTTTACTATAGACCAAACTATGTTAAAGGCGAATATATAGACACTATAGAATCGCCTTTTACATAATTTTCAGTCAATAGTTAAATCAGGGATGCCCAAACTATTTTGGACAAGTGACCCCTTTTCCAAGATGAACTGTTACCTCAGACCCCCATGGCCAAATTACCTACTTTTAAGATCAACCCCGTCGACCCCCAAAATCAGTTTTCGTTTATGTCGACCCCTAGGAAACCAATATCTACCCCAAGGGGTCGATATCGACCACTTTGAGAATCCCTGAGTTAAATCATCACCATAAATTCAAACTAACACAAGCCACGCCACCCTTGGGTTAATTAGATTGCACGATATTGGACTGCATCACGTACTAACGTCCATATAAACTTTTACAACTTTTGAGGATAGAAAGAGCATCAACATGAAACACAAGGACAATAAAAAACTCCTTTCGAAGATCTTAAGCCTCCATGTTGTTTTTGCTCAGCAATATGACACCGGAATCTGTGCCGATGAGAACTGAGAAAGTCGATTCGATGTGGTGGCCCACTGCGTAATTTAATCCAGGTCAATCAAGAGGAATGAATTTGTCGTCCTTTAAATAAATGGCAAAAAAAATATTGTGAAGCTCGACAACGATTTACAAGATGATGCAGTATAAGAAGATGAAGTGGACGAAAACATTTAAAAATTCTATCATCATCTAGCGTTTTCCCAATTATGTTGAGGTCGGCTTCCAGTCTAACCGGACACAGCTGAATTCTAGTATTTTACATGGAGTGACTGCCTATCTGACCATTCAGAAAAATCTATAGATGTTTCTTCTGAGTTGTTACTATTCAAAGCCATATGGATAAGGAAAAAATTTAGAAAATCCAAAAGTGTACGACGCATAATGCTCATTTGATCGTTTAAAAACCATATATTAGTTAGTTTTTTATTAATTATAATTAAACTACTTTGAATAAAAGAGCTATTTTCAATAGGGTTCCTACAGGGGGTAAAACGAATCTATTAAAAAAAATACTCAATTAATTAATTTTTTCGCAAGCTACAATGTTTTCAGGTTTCACACTTGATCGACGGGATTTTTTTTTTAATTGTTTTGATGCCTTTTTCGTTTATACTGCATTAAATCAAATTTTGAAAAGAACAGTGTTATCTATACAATGGTATATACATTAAGTAGGTTCTGTATACTAGCAGGAGTATACAACAGAACTTTTGTCCCAGACATTTAAAATTCAGCGATATTTACTCAAGTGTTCTTGCCATTGAACCACCAATCATGGTGTCTGGCTATCAAGCCAGACAAAACGAGCTGACCCGAATGAATGATTGCCTATTCAGTGGCCGCTATTTTCTATTTAGCGTCATAGGAGAATAGATGGGTCTTTTATTATTTAAACACCCCTTCGCAAAATTAATGCTACGTTGATACGTTCTCACACTGTCTGGAAATAAATTGGTTTGTCCGCTGGTTTATGAGAACATAAAATTGAGTTTTATTGCAAGTAAGCTTGATGTGGTTACTAGTGAAGTTTACAATGTCGAATTAAAGATGCGGGAGTTGAAATCTTTTACCATTCCCGAAAAACGAAATTAGTGTAATGCAAAATGATGGAAAAAATATGAAGACACAAATAAAACCTTAGCATAAGCATAATCAGCCTATAATGTTCCCACTGCTGGGACCCAGGCGTCCTTACTGTGGGAGAGAGTGGGCTGTAATCTACCACGCGCGCCCAGTGCGGATTGGTAAATGTCACATTCCTTCGAATTTTTGGTTCTAGGACATGCAAATTTCCTCACAAAATCTAAATCCTTAATTATGCAGATTTAATTGAAACGCCATGCATTTGCTTTCTCAATTAGCTCATTAACTATAAACATGACCGATATCTTCCGGAACTAGAGTTCTTTATCATGAACAGTGAAAAAGTCAAAGGCTACTGTAGTTGAATGCATCGCGAACATAGAAACACAATTAGATGAAGTTCTGGGAACTATTATTGGGGCAGACAGATCTAATTGATATGCCCTATATCCGCATCGTGACATTGACCGAAATTCTCATCAAGATTATCGCTCATGAAGTCATGAAGGCTCAAATGAAAGCATCCTTTTTAAATATTTTATTACCTTTCTTTAGTTTTAACAAACGGACACCATCGTAGCCATAGCCTCTAATTTACCCACAGCTCATTCTGATCTCACCCTTGAGAATCTATTTAATTTCCACACAATGCGTAGAACACCTGAACTAAGATAGATTCCCTCCTAAATCATAGGCAGGGGTTAGAAACAGGTTCTTGGCCTTTACAAAGTAGATAAATAGGCATTAGATGAAAGGATGGCTCGCTACGATTATACAAAGGATGATAGACAAAGTTTGAAGGGGATGTATGCGAAAACAGAAACCCTTGTCTATTTGAATGTACTTTCTCACGCAATGGTTAAAGGTCTTGCGTGGCCATGTGCGATTCATCATAGTTATTGTGTTAGTCCGTTCCTGTATCAGTCTTATCGGGGACAGTATATTCTTGTAATGAACTAGTGTTTGTTTTAAAATAAATAAGTTTTTAAAGGTTACTCAAAATATGTCCGAAGTCCTTGCGGTTCCTTCTTTCATATCTTAATTTTTTTGCAGATTTTAGTGCCGAATAAAGCAAATAAAATGTTGATAAACCCCGTTACGAATTTAAAAAAAAAAACATCTTTTCCTTACAAAATCTGGAAGCTACTTCCGACTTGCTAGTCAAATAGAGGGGGACTTTTTCATACCTATCTTCGTGTGTCAAAGGCAACAGCCGTGCAGCCATATGCCGCGGATGACACATTTAAAACACATGTGAACTTTTTGCTGAACTCGTCCATTTAACGTGTTTGTCGATCGTCTCAATTTTATCAACAAATTGATAAGAATTAATTGCGTTAGTCGTATGAGAACATGGAGATTTTTTATCTGTATTTTATTTCTTTAGAGATTAGGCTTCAGTCATTTTGGGATTTGAAAAAAAAAATGGTACAGACGCCAGCAGGTCAACCTACCCCAATCTGTCAAATTTCTTTCATAGATTTTCAACTTTAGCACAAAGGAATAAGGTTCATATTCAATTGGGAAAATCTGACAGATTGGGTTAGCTTGATGTGCTGGCCTCTGTACAAGCTTATCGCCTCACTATTGTGGTTTTAAACCATAACCATTTTATAAAGAGAAACATAATTATATCTAAGACAGGAATTAGGACCACTTACAGAATAAATAGACTTCAATAGACTTAGAAAAATTCAAGCACAAGGTTCGCAATACCAAGGCCTTTAATAATCTAAACAGGAAAATAACTACCGAAGCTAAAAAACACGAAGTACCATAATTAAATTCAGTTATACATAGATGACATTAGGACCCATACGAGGGGGTGCGTACAAAAGACCAGCTGCTACCTTTGAAAACGATTAGCATCAATACATGTTGCAACATGTATGAAATTACTTGAGGCTCCTAAGTTAAGGAGTTCGATAGAATCTTTATATTGTGTAATGATATGGACACTTGGCTTTGAATTTCGTTCTCATGATTACTGTTATGGAGTTGAAGAAGATGCAAGTTTACTGGAAGTTATGGATCCGTTTGCGAATGAAAGAGATTAAGATGAAGCGACAATGCCGAGTAATCGAATAGGTTGGAGGAATGTTAAAAACTTGTATGAAAAATGGAGATAATAGAGCTAAATGTGTCCTGTTATAAAGCTGCAACTTGCTCGATTAGCATAGCATGGTTTTTGCATTACACAATCTAATGTAAATGGCGTTGAAATGGTTTTTACTATTTAGTTTAAAAAATGTTTCCTCTTCCGTTAGGATAATATGTATGAATCTAATAAATTCAGAAATTCATACTGCTCATATATTCCGAATGTGCAAATATTTCGATGGCTATGATGGAATTTCCTATGGATTTAGTCAGCAAACCAGATTCTAGACTTCAAAATTAATTGGAATTTGGAATCACACTACTACATTAACTCGGTGACCTCAGAAAAAAACAGCTGTACAAAACGGTCAAAATTTTCGGCCTGCACTACGTATTTTCGAAAGCACAAAGGTTCAAGGGTGTTCACCTGGCCACCCCCTAAGATTAATGTCTTAAGACAGTACAATGGCTCGCCCCCGCGCACATGGCCTGGCATTTCTACCCCAACTTGTATTTTTTCTACTTCCTCCCTTATTATATCGTCTTACAATAATTACGCACGCGCCCTAAAGGTGTTTATAGAAAGCGTTAATGAACCATTTATTTATATATATTTTTTTATTAATATTGACCTTTTTGTCGAGGACTTTTTTATGAAATGTCGCGTGCTTAGGAAATGTGCAGTTTGTTAATGTGTTTTGGAATCGGAAGTTAGAGTAAATAATTTGTTTTTTTTTTTTGCTCAAATCCGAAAGCCTTAGAAAGCAATGAACATTGAACATGGCTTGTGACAAATTGACAAACGAGTGACAAATTAAAGCTCAAGGTGACAGATGAAGTAAAGGGAAACCTTACCAGTCTGACAGATGAAGTAAAGCGAAACCTTAGAATTAATGAATTTTTGGTTACTTTGTGTGTGCTTGCTTCATAAAACACTTAAGAACCGATGAAATACAGTCGCGCCAGCGATACGAAGAAGAAGAGGAACGATGAAATATGGAAGTTAATGATACAAAAGGCGGTGGTACCGTAATAAAGTTTAGAATTACACAAATCGCAGATATGGAACATTTCTGCAGCGCCATAAAAATAAACGACGCATAAAAAGGCAATAATACAAAAAAAGAAGTTACAGAGCCCTGTAAATGACTTTATTTCGGATCAAAACACGTCTGAACCTTCACATATTTTCTTATTATTTTGACAAAAACATCATAAAGCAACTTTTAAAATTTTATTTTTATCGAATAATTGCATGCTACCTGAGGGGCAATTCTCGTAATTTTAAGAACGGTCGCAGTCAGATATCAGTCTCAATCTGTCAAAAAATACTTCTAATCTCCCTACATTTTGACAAGTTTTTGACATTTGTCTGTCGCCGAGATGAGACTGCGACTAGATTTTGCACGTTTTAAATTACGAGAATTGGCCTGCTGACTTGTTGACTGTTCCTAAAGGTTCTACAAGGACCATTTCAAATTTCAAAATAATATACTATCCGAGTTACAAGCACTTTTACAACGTAAATCGTTTACGGTCTCCTATAGTCTCTAGCCCTACAGATCTATTTCAAGATCTCTTCACGGTTCCGATGAAGATGAGGCATGCAGACTCTAATGATAGCAGACTATAATATGAATGCAATTCGAGTCAGTGAATTTTTTACTGTGATACATAAATCTATCTCACACCCACACAGAAACTTTTTGTAGAAATAAATGAGACCAATTATTAACACGGGCTTGGTTTATTGACATTACAAATAATTGGATCATAAGTATTCTGCATGTCAGATATTGGTCCTTACGAACGCGGAAATAAAATTCAGCCTAAGCCTTGTTCAGTATAATAATATACATGTATTCGTTTGTTGTTTTGTGAACTTCGTCACGTACTTTTTTGTCTTTTAACTCTTCTCTCAGTAGCTAGTAGTAGTTAGGGAATGCCACTTCAACAATTGCCTACTATATCATAAACAATAATAATAAAATCGTAGGAAAGTCAAAACTGTACATTGAATATTTTTTAAAAAGAATACTTGGGGCGTGATCTACAATCGATACCGAAGCCAAAAATATAGTTTTTAGAATTTTTGTCTGTTTGTCTGTTTGTCTGTCCGGGATAAACTCAAAAAGTACTGCATGGATTTACTTCAAATTTTGCATGAATATTACTAAGAGGTCGGGTCAACATATAGGCTACATATTATCACGCTATCACCTACGGGGGAGGAGCTGTGAATCTTTATTTTTCTTACGCATTCTGTGACAGCGTGTAATCTAACGACGCATATCTAAATGTTGTTTTTGAGTAAGCCATGCTATTATCTAGCTTTACATTATAAAAACTACGCCATTTAAGTAACTTGGGCAGAGAAATATAGTTTAATGAATGTTAGTAGTATAAAGACAATTTTAAAACAGCGCCATCTATGAGATTTCATAAAAATCAAATCAAGTTACATGTTAACATTTTATGGAAATTAATAATTTAAATTTGATCATGTTGGCGAGGTAAGTAGTTAGTTATTCTTAAAATTCATAGATGGTGATGTGCATTTTCTTCATAAAAGTTGTATCGTATAGTTCGTTTTGACAAATTCAAGTTCCAACAAAACCCTCAAAATCTTGAGCAGAGTTGAGGAAGACAATTTAAAAAAAAAATGCGGTGTCAAGTATTACAAAAAAGTTATGTTCATTGATGATGATCATTTCATTTCATGACACCCTCACGGAGGCGAGCGTCAGTGACAGTCCCAGCCGCATGCGTCATCTGTTTGCCGTCATCTTGGTGTTTTGTGGAGTCGCGAACCCGGTAGCTTTGTGGGAGAAGTATCGCCATCATCTGTCTGAAGATTTTCTACGAGCTTTGAGGCGCGCTACTGAAGACGAAGTCGAAGTAACTGATGAACGCGTGCTGAACACCTGTCTCAGTTCACTTCAATATGTGGTCATTTCTATCGGCGGCAATCCACTGATCAAATATGGGTTACCAGCTCCCCAATCATCACCGCATCAAGACCGTGAAAATCGGGAGTATAACGTGAAATGACCACCATACGAAATGACCATGTCGCTTTGTTCTCTTCAGAGCAAAAGCAAATTTATGACACCGTCCTTGAAAGCGTTGGGCAAAACCAGGGTAAAATGTTTTTCTTGGAACATGTTTTCCTGGTGGAACAGGAAAAACATTTGTTACCACTGGCATACTTGCAGAGGTCAGGAGGCAAAGCAAAATTGTTATTGCTGTAGCGTCGTCGGGAATCGCTACCACACTGCTTCCAAGTGGCAAGACAGCACATGCCATGTTTAAAATTTCCATCGATTTAGAGAGCGCCGAAACGCCTGTTTGTGGTGTGTCTCGTAACAGCGATAAGGGACACGTGCTCAAGGATTGCTCTCTGATCGTATGGGACGAGTGTACGATAGCCAATAGGAAGGCAGTTGAGGCCGTGGACAGAATCCTGCAGGACATCCGCAGGAACGAACATTTGATGGGTGGTGTCACAGTTCTGTTCAGTGGTGATTTTCGGCAAACGCTTCCCGTGGTGACGCGGGGCTCGAGGGCTGACGAGGTGAATGCTTCGTTGAAACGATCTTCGTTGTGGTCACGAGTTCGTACGCTTTGCTTGACCATTAATATGAAAGCTCGGCTCGGCGGCAATACACGTGCTCAAAAATTCTCCGATGTCCTTCTAAGTCTTGGCGAAGGCACTCTACCAGAAGAGACAGGTGGTGCTTCCAGAGTCTCTCGGTAGAGTGGTATCCAGCTTAGAAGAACTAATTCGCTGTGTATACGGGGACATGAGTCGTATACCGCACCAGCAGAATTCTTGGGTGAAAAATGATCAGGCTGCAGCAATTAACGAATGCATTCTCTCGGAAATTAAGGGGAATAAAGTGGTCTACACCTCGATAAACACTGTTGTCGAGCAAGATGACGCCACACATTATCCCGTGGAATTTCTGAACTCCCTGTCAGCAAGTGGACTTCCAGCGCATACCATCAAGCTGAAGGTCGGTGTTCCGATTATGCTTCTTCGGAACCTATCTCCTCCGAAGTTGTGTTAACCGCCTTAAAGTCATCTCGCTCCACAGACACACCATTGAGGCGGAAATTCTGACGGGTTGTGGCGTCGGCGAGGCAGTATTTATACCACGCATTCCCCTAATACCTCATAACTTCCTGTTCCAGTTCAAGCGCGTACAGTTCCCCGTGAGTGTTTGCTTCGCGATGACCATCAATAAGTCGCAGGGCAGCGGGTGTCGACCTCAGGACGAGTTGCTTCTCACACGGGCAACTGTACGTCGCTTGCTCCCGCGTCACCAGTCCTGACTCTCTTTACATTTTGGCTCCTGGCAGCATAACTACCAACGTAGTTTATAGGGAAGTGTTGTAAAGTATGATACCTTTGTACGTATTTTTACTCTTTTGTGTCCTGGAATGTATTCCTGCATTATTTTCTCTATTTCCTTCAGTCACATCTTATGACTGAACTCAGCAGGATTCCCATATAACTCTCTTCACTTGCTTCGCTTGCAAAAAAAAACTTATATTTTAATGCTATTTTAAAAGTTGTGTACTTATAATGCTATAGCGACACTGGCATCTTAGGTATTTTTGGTGCTGTAGAGCATGCACGCAGACGACGTCGCGGGCAGCAGCTAGTAAACAATAAGTACGTGACAACATATGAGAAACAGATTGCGGCCGGCCCCTGAAGAACATCAATATATGAATATATATATGTTTGAGGTCATTGTTCCTAGCCGTGCTTCTAAATTGCTACAGTTTATTACATTATTGCGGAGTTATGGACTACGAAAATGGTGGTTGATTTATTTCTGTTCTAGCTTTAATGGCGTTTGTTTGTTCGTCATTTGCAAGAACCGTTTTAGTGTTAAGTGCTTAAATTCTCGCTGTAACTAGATTTTTTGCGAATAGTTGACAGGAGGGGCATAGACTAGGCAATTCTGGCTTTCGAATTTAGAAGATTTTTTTAGGCACCACAATTTAAGTTAAGACTTTCTTTCAAAACTAGTGACTGGCGAGTGTGGAGAGACGGGTATAGCTCGCCAATTGAAAAACCAGTACCTTCATGGATATCATGACTAGTTAGATTAAGCAGAACTTAAATTGTTCACACACACGAGGATATCATTCTTCTAACTAGAAAAAGAGAAGACATCAAATATGAGAACTTAACTAATTAACAGAAAGAGTTCCAAAATCCGCAGAAAAATTGCAAAAAAAATAATAAGAAATCGAACAGCAAGTCAACGACCGAGTAGTAGTGATGGGAATTCGTTTTACTAAAGAATGCGGTCCCGGACCGTCTTGTTCCGCAAACCCATACAGGACTATACCTCTTTACTCAGACGGCAGGTGATACCGCCATCTGGCTTGCCACGTGTCAATGAACGGCGAATTTGCGATACCGATACCGATTCGCAATAATTATCGGGAGTCCGGAACGATTCCCGTAAAGTTCCCACACGGAAGTTTTTTTGTTTTTATAGATTTTTAAATGAGCTATTAGTTATCGGTTAGCTTTTAGTTCGCAGTTGCTAATTATAAAGCAGTTTGTAAAGATTTGTGAATGACCTCCTCGAAGTTGGAGTATTTTGAGAGTATAGTGATAAATAACTGAATGTCAGGGATGGAATAACAGCATTGTTTAATTTTTTTTGCAATATTTTTACTATTATCTCAAAATCTAAGGTAAATTGGTTTCAGTGAACCGCCACAAAATTGCACATTAAGTTGCATACTTACTTAAATTTTATACCGACCTATGTTGTTGGAAAGTGATAACAAATACTTAAGTCAAATGCAAATCCTAATTTGTAATACCCGTACAATCTAGTAATAACTTACTAGATCTCTATACGGGTATAACTACCCGTATAATAATTATCTCGTAAGGTATACTAGATGATACAGGATACTGCCCGATTGAATTACCTCAAAAGCTATCAGCAGAAACATTATTTAACATACGTCGTACAACGCCAACGCCAATAACTAAACTCCCATCAAACAAAAAACAACACAAGTCATACAAAATATCGATTTTTGGTACGTGTATTCCCAATTCCGGGCGGGAGTGCGCTTACGCCATCTGCGACCCCCACGCACGACACAGCTGCGTTTAGGCATTCTGAGGGATGCGCGTAGAAGGCCAATCACAAACCAGGAACATAATGCCTTTCGGTACTGGATCACTGAATGGAGAGTGATTAAAATAGGGGTTGCTTTTGTGTATAATATGATGTTTATTTTATAGTGTTATCATTTCCTTTTGCTATAGTTTCTGATGGTATAACAAATTGTTTGACGAATTTAGAATTTTATGTAGAGTATTTGTTTCCGATGGTATGATGAGGATATAACGATTTAGATTGGATACAGGTCGAAAAAAATAAAACATTAAACTAGAATGCATTCTTGAATTAGGAGCCTTCTGACAAACAAGGTTAATCCAAGTGAGTGACGAATTCTTAAGACAAATCTTGTCCAAAAATCTGGAATTTCCCTTTTGGAATTAACTAAACAATGCGTAATTTAAAGCTTACTTACATGCTTCAAAAATCCTTTAGCAAAATGACCCATTTAGAGGGCAATGCACTTTCAAAATCTTAACAATAGTCTCCCTTTTAAACTAAAGGGGTGCTTATTAAAAAATCTTGTTCTCGAAGTGCCGAAACAGGTTTGGAGGTACTACATTTGTTATGGATAAACTGTAAGGAGCGTGATTCCTTACTAACGGATGGAAGAAACTTTTGCTTTTGTATTTATTGTACTGTTGAAGGTAGATAGTGTAACTCTTTTTAAAAAGGGTTCTACTAGTCGTTTTTAATAATGCGTAGACTTCTGTAAGATGAACACTAAAGATATTTTCTAGTTTTTAAAACTGAGCCCTTTTTTGAATGTTCAGTATCAATATGTCAAAATCAATTTGAAAAACTTTTACCAAAAGAAAAGGACGTTATATAAAGAACGAAGCAGCCAGGCAAGAGACACCCACTAATGGGTATGAGTTACCCTACTTTGCCACGTCTTACTCGTGTCATTCCATATTTTTTCTAACACAGCTAGTTCTACTCATCTAACCCAATTCTGTGGTTAAAATCCTACATGGGAACATCGGAAATTTAATAAACATACCGTCACCACATCTGCTGGTTCATCGTTTACAAATTTAGATTAAAAAGATCAGAAAGGACATGCACCAATGCTTTGGCCCCTTGTCCGAATCTATGCAAGCCCCCTGTTTTTTGACTCGTGGGAATATAGTGATGTTACCTGTAAAATAGGGTGGTTCGTCTACCCTTACCCTTAATTATAAGTGCAATAAATTACAATCAGTATTTTGATTCCATTCATGCGTGATTGGGTAATTCGATGCGGGAATTACATCGAATATTATATCAAATCTTATTGTTGGGTGCATAAAAGTATGAATTATGAATGTAGATCAATAGATGCAGATGGAGTTAAGAATAAGACTCCTTTTCATTATTAATATGTTTTAAGAATGCGACATATTTAAGGAAACCGACCAAATCTTACGAGTCTAAAACTCTAAGCAAAAAAACTTCCGTATAGCATAAAGGTTACCAGAACAATTCCAATGATGAAAAATGAAAGATACTATCAATAGACAGAATCTGACCGAAAAAAACTTGTACAAAACCAGAATTAGTAGGTACAAGGATATTAATGTATTCTAGTTCCCCATGTAGCCACATCTTCGCAAACTATCAGAGCATGGCATGACCATGACTCATGAACAATATGGCGTTCACGCTCGATGATAACTAAACGATATCATTACTACTGAATTAGGAATGAATAACTAAGCAATGAGAACGATTATATGGTTGTTGGGTTTAAGCATGATCTTAATGAAGGGCGTGGAAAAGAGAATCTTTATGTACTTGATTTAACTCTTGATTCTATTAGGGAAGCCCCACAGTATAATAGCTATGGTAATTAAAAGTGCTATTCAGATTTCAATGGCAGCATTTCTATTAACTAGAGAGGAAAGGATTCCTACTTGAAACATAATGAATCATACCCAAATCTCTGACGTTATCTCAGTCAAGGGCATTTCGAAATTACAATAACTTCAGAAATGATGAGAAGTGATTTAAGCTCAGAGCAAACATAAATTCAAAAGAGTCAAGAGAGCAAATATGCGTAAGGCGTGCCTTGAAGATTCAGAACCAGCCAAGGAACCACAGAACCTGTTTCGTGATTTCGCCAAACATTTACGAAAACATCAAAATTGGTCCACGTGTCTTCAAGAAAGATGCTTAACTAACATATTCACGCCTTAAAAGTAACATCGTTTTTTCCAACGTAAGTAAAAATACTCAAGAAGGGGATACTAAAGAAATATCCGACGGAACCGGTCTCTAAAATGATATCAGTGTTTAATTTTAATATAAACTATTATGTAACATGCCAGTAGAACCATAAAATCGATTCGATCGACATATGGCAGACGGCAATAAAGGAACTGATAACTATTTAAAAAACCCTCATGCAGGATAATGGGAAACTATCAATACTTTCCATAAAACAGTGAAATTATCTAAAATATAGGGGCCCCTTGAGAATTTCTCCACTGAACTTAATACCCGCATTTGCAAGCAGTTTTTACTGTTTTTTGTTGCGGTTTAGACAACTGCAAGATTATTTAGGAGTGGAAAACAACTTATAAAAGTGTAACTACATTGCTAGTTGCTAACTCAAGTAGAAAATACTAGTTATCTAAAGGTGCGTTCATGAATCCTTTGGTTTGCACCACATAAGTGATAAAAACTTGACAGCTGTAATAAATGTAATATATTTTGAGGTACCCTCCCAATTAATGGAAATGTTTAGTAGAATGAATTAATGAGACAACTGTTAAGGAAATAAGTCTTGAGAATCCATATGAAAGTAGAGAAGGCTTTACATCCAACGACACAACATCTAGCAGGATTTAAAAACGAATAATAAAATGAATCGAGATCCTGTGTGTCGACAGGGTGGCGTTTCATAAACTCAGAATATCCGCAAGGTATTCGCTGCAGGTCGTACAGGCATACGCCCCAAGTATGAGGTGGAGACCATGTATGAAGATATTTCCAGAGCCATGCATGGCTCTAAAACTCACTTCACTGTTGTCACGGGGGACTTTAACGCGAAAATGCGCAAAGGAAGCGATGATGAGCTGCGATTGGGGCAATTTGGAGTTTGACGTCGGAACCATCGGGGCCACCTACTGGCTAGTTTCATGGAGAAGGAAGGCCTCTTTATATTGAATTCTTTCTTCAGAAAACGTGAGCACAGAAAGTGGACCTGGCGGAGCCCGGATGGTGCAACTAAAAATGAGATTGACTTCTTAATTCTTCTTCTTAATTTACGCTTGCGGTATATAATTACGTTCAAGAAATCTATAACTACATAAATGATAAACAGTATGCCATAGGTTTGTTCCTAGACATGACTAAAGCATATGACAAGGTTTCCCATGACATTTTATTACAAAAATTATATGGCATAGGAATTAGGGGTACCGCCTATAAATGGCTAAAATCATACCTAAAAAATAGAAAACAATATGTTGAAATAGAGTACTACAACAAAGAAGCGAAAGAAATGCAAATTGTAAAATCACGGACAAAGACTATTAACCACTCCATTCCCCAAGGCAGCGTGATAGGGTGTATATTATTTATTATATACATAAATGACCTACCTAAAACAATTGACTCGAAGTGCGTTCTATTCGCAGACGACGTATCGCTGGTGTTTAGAAGCACTGAGAACACTGAAACTTTGACCAACATAGAAAATACTTATAAAATAGTTAATTCGTGGTTAGAGAAGCACAATCTACAAATAAATACAAGCAAAAGTAATCTACTACAATTTAGGACGTACCAACGAAAGCCGCTAAACATAAATAACTTTAGTAATAAATTAAATATCCCAGAAACAGATGATGTAACACTGCTCGGTTTAACATTGGACAATAATTTAACATGGAAAAAACATATTGAAAATCTTGAGACTAAATTATCAAAATTTACATATGCATTAAGCAAATTAAAAAGCAACACTAACTATGAGACAGCGCTCTCAACATACTATGCCTATGCTTATGCGTGGTTTAACTATGGCTTAATATTGTGGGGTGAAAGTACGGACTTCTATGACATCTTTATCATGCAAAAGAAATGTATACGCATCCTTATGAACATTGAGCCATGGGAAAGCTGTAAACCACATTTTATAAAAAATAAAATACTAACGCTACCCTCTCTTTACATATTACAAGTAGCTACGTTTGTGCAAAAACACAGGGACTACTTTAGATCAAACATAGAAGCAAACCAAAACTATAACCGAAGAAATAAAAACAAGTTGATTACACCGACACCAACATTAAAAATAATGAAAAGTAGCCCTAATTATAGAATCGCAACAATTTATAATAAATTACCAAATTATGTAAAAGATGACCAGAATACAAAATCATTGTGTAGCAAACTAAGATCACTTTTAATAGAAAAATGTTATTACACAGTAGACCAATTCATGACGGATAACACTTTATAGATCTATGTCTCTTGTAGGTACTTAATTCGTAATTATTTTTCTTTATTTTGTTATTTACGGTGTGAACGAATACTTAAATATTGTATATTCCAGTGACGTTAAGATTTTATTTTAAGATTTTATTTTATTTTGTATTTTATAATGACAACATAAATTAATTAAATTTACTAACAATGAATTGACATGACTAAGATTGTAACTATTACCTATTATTATTACAATTTGCTTACCTACCAACTAAACTAATAACATCTGACGTAAATATGACTATCTATGTTATTGTACTTTGTTTATTACTGTTAATTGGACATCTTAACGACATCTAGACTACTATTTCTGAGATTATTTGTATTTGAATTTGTTGACCAAATTTATGTTAATTACTCAATTTGTTATTATGACCACAACTCAGCAGCAAACCAACATTATTTAGCAGCGCCCTGACGGGTTCATGTACAAAACCTATCTAGGTAGTAATTATTCCTTAAAATGTGTGATGTGCATGAGAGCAAATAAATAAATAAATAAATAAATAAATAATGTCGACGAAGAAGCAAGTATTCAATGATGTCGCTGTAATCAACTCTGTGAAAACCGGTGATCATCGCATGGTAAGAGGCACATTGAACTTAAATATCAAGCTGTAAAGATCTCGACTGATGAAATCTACGCTTCGCCCAGTACCGATCCAAGTCCTAACCCCCGAGAGCTTTCAGCTCGAACTTCAGTTTCGAGTGCCTAGGAAGTTCCGTGGACGAATATAACGATGGGTTCGTGCAAACTGTTCATACGGTCGGGTCTAAGATCTTCAAGACCTGTCGTACGCATACAAAAAGAGGCTCTCTGATCCTACTTTGCGGCTCATGAAGGAGAGGCGTGAGATGATCCTGCAGTCTTCAGATGAAGCACTCAAGTACCGGCAGCTCAATAGACGGATCTCTAAGTCCTTGAAAAGCGACCTTCGTCGCTTCAATACAGACCGCATTGAAGACACGATAGAGCAGAATAAAGACTCCAAGGTCTTTATTTATTTATTTAATACTTCAAGTACCTACATAAATGTACAGAGGCGGACTTAATGCCATAGGCATTTTCGTCAATCTTTGGGTGATGCAGAAACAAACTGTAGTAGGTGTAGTCATGAAAATTGAGGAATATAATATTGTAAATATAAAGATACCCATAAACCCATTAAAACAAATATAATTATATCAGCGGCCTGTCCCGGCTTCATACGGGTGGAAATTTGTTTTTTAAACATTTTATTTTTTCTTGCCCTAAAAAAAAATAGCCTATATTAATCAGTGATAATGTAGCATTAAAATGGTGAAAGAATTTTTAAAATCGGTCCAGTACTTTTTGAGCCAATTCGTTACAAACATACATACAAATCTTTCTTCTTTATAATATTAGTATAGATATAAGCACTAATTACATATAAATATAAGCACAAATAAATATAAATAAATACATGAAGATACTAAAATGAAGTAAGACAAATAATAAGAATATATTAGCGTTGTGATGATACTGCCAGATTCTTGCGAATGTGCTCACGAACTTTAAAGGATAATCGGTTGGATGCCATCCTGATTTCCAGGGGGAGTGCGTTCCACAGAGAGATAAGACTGAACGAAGAACGAAGAGTGAATGAATTCTGTGTGGTGAGTGGGACATTATCCTTCTGCAGCGAGATATTAGACAGGGAGACGTTATCTCTCCGAAACTGTTCACTGCTGCACTGGAGGATGTCTTCAAGGTTCTGGACCACAACGGCGCTGGCATTAACATCAATGGCGAGTTCATAACTCACCTTCGGTTTGCCGACGATATCGGAGTCATGGCTGGGACTATGGAGGACCTCAGTACAATGCTTGATGACCTCAGTATAGCCTCCGAAAGTGTAAGTCTTAAAATGAACATGGACAAAACGAAGGTCATGTCAAATGCCCATGTAACACTCTCAAAGATCGGAGACGCTACATTCGAAGTCGTGGACGATTATGTTTACCTAGGACGAACTGTCCAGTTAGGTAGGTCCAACTTCGAGAAAGAATCCGACTCGGCTGGGCAGCGTTCGGGAAGCTACGCAATATGTTCTCGTCCCACATACCGCAGTGTTTCAAGACGAAAGTGTTGTCAGTGATGACATATGGCACTGAAACGTGGTCGCTCACAATGGGCCTTATTAGAAGGCTAAGCCACCCAAAGAGTAATAGGGAGGGCTATGTTTGGAGTTTCCCTGCGTGATTGAATCAGAAATGAAGAGATCCGCAGGAGACCCAAGGTAACCGACATAGCCCAAATAATTGCCAAACTAAGTGGCAATGGGCAGGGCACATTGCTCGCAGAACAGAGGGCCGATGGGGCCGAAAGGGTCTGGAGTAGCGACCGCGTACCGGAACACGTAGCGTTGGAAGGCCTCCCACAAGGTGGACCGACGACCTTGTGAAGGCCGCAAGAATCCGTTGGATGCGAGAAGCACAAAACCGGTCGAAGTGGAGGTGCTTGGGAGAGGCCTATGTCCAGCAGTGGACGTAATTCGGATGAAATGATGATGATGAATAAAATGAAATGGACATGTGTTATATTTCCTATTATCCAACCTTTAAACAAACACAAGTCTTTAACATAATTAAAGCACATTCAAAATATATGTGTAGAATTTCCTGTAAAACACTGATAAACATACAACAGTGACGAATATCCTGGACATAATTATAACGATGGCAAAGGGCATTGAAGATATCAGAACGCACGCTATCATATTGCTTGTACTGACGTACGTCCGAAAACCCGTCCACGAATTCAATATTTTTGTTCTAAACAGGATTTCATTCTTAAAGAACATCAATAAGGAACTTTTTTTGGATTGTTTTCCTTTAACGGTTGAAGATTTTGAGACAAAAGCAAACTCTGACCAATATAGGGGCACTTGATAAACATCGCCGCTCTTTACAAACGACTACGAAGAAATTGTCTGACGCACCGTGGGGTTAGCAAAAACCTCATTTAAATAAACTCGCGACGTTAAACATCTTCGGTGCATAAGTAATTCTGAACGCACCCGGCTCGAAGGCATAGCACGCGCCAGCGCGGGCGCAGCTTATCGAAACACCTACGCATCACTGGCATAAATCGATTCATTCATCCGATGTGCACACAATCGATGTTTTTGCTGAGCATGACTGTCGGAATAGCGAGTGCATATCAAACTTTTTATGTATTTTTTGAGAATATGTTTCCGAAAAAAATATAATGTTCTCCAGTACGTTTTCGATTTTAACATCAAATTTAGAATTATAAAAATGGTACTAACAGCTTTGATCATAAATGTATTGAAGTGTACGCTTAAGATTTCAAAGCTCGTAAAATTTGGGGACTGTCAATAAATTTCGATCTCGTACCGCGATTCCGGGAACTTTTCGTAACTGTACTAAAAGGGACCTTGATGAACTTTGACACAAATACAAGATCGACCCATGTAACTTATTCATGGCCGAAAAAAATCGTACCTACTCGTCAACCATTGCGAATCCGTCTCGTGGATAACAAAAGACGGCTCGTACGAACTTTTGTTAAGACCGTCCCAAAAAAGAATAGTTCCCTTAATATCTTGGTCTCCCCTCTAAAGTGTATACAATATTTATTCTGACATAAAACCAGCTGGTCTATTCAATGTATAAAACTAAAAAACAAGGCCTGTATCCACGTGGTCGGAAATTCGACTGGTTCTACATGGATATTATTAAAACGCTTGAATGGTGACTCAAAGTTATTTTGTCACGACTATGGTAATAAATTATTCATCGTAAGTGTTCCTTGTAGCAATGTATTGGTGTGTTATTACGTAAAAAAACGCCTTCCTAAAATGTCAACTTGACAAGACATCAGTAAAAACTTCACGGTGACGTTTAATAAACTAGTAAAGAGTACGTAATGTGTGTGCTCTAGCATTAGGTGCAGTTGCAATCGTGTGAAAGTCAAGTCCTACACTCACCCCAATTACTTTAGTATTCATAGAAAACTCACGTTAGATATGGCTGGACGGCTCACTTATCGATACTTTATTGATATTGATGATTAAACGCACTATGAACATAAAACTTGAGTTGAGGAAGTTCTGGTTTGTAACGAAAAATGCTTAATGATAATTTGGACAAATAGTTAATCCAAACATGCGTGGTTCCTAAAAACGTGATTTTGCATTCAAATGTATTAGGAAGAACAAATACAAAAACCAAATGATTACAATAAGTACAGTATAAATAACAACATTTTTATAACAGTTAGTGATAGTTTTAAACTACCATCGTATTTAAATTTCCTAGGGTCACTTTCTCATGGAGTCTCACAGCTATTTTATAGCCTGTATTACTCATAAAGAAAGATAGCTGCAACATGAAATAAAACAAAAAGGAACAACCATAAAATTCAAACCACCCAACAGAACGCAAATAACTAAATACTTTTTTGAAATAAAAACAGAAGTCCAAGCGCAAAGATCAAAAGTCGCAAGCGCATTTTATCGATAAGCGAGGGACATCACTTACTCGCACCTTGCTTGCCATCTGCCGCGATGCACGTGAGGCAATTAAGGCCATCGGTTCTTTGGGGGTGCCACCCTCTGTACAATGGTCGTTTACCTCAGTACGGAGGGGTTGCAACCTGGTCAATGCACCAGGTTCATTGTGTCGTGTTTAGACTCCCACGGCAGAGAAAGAGGGCAATCGTGGTAGGATTTTCGACCCTCTTATGAGATTCTGGATAAGGTGATGGATTTTTTGTCGTGGAACTACGGCGTTGAAAGTAGTGTAGAGATGATAGCCTATTTGATGCTTACATACAACCTCCGCGAGTTAGTTAAAAGTGATTGGCATGAGAAATACGAGACAAATATTATTAAAGGTACTTTAAGTTCAGATTAGGCTGACAAGCAAAAGAATTAAGATACGTAGTATATTTTATCCCACCGAAAACATTTGCATGTAAAATGTTGCCAAGACGAGGCCATATGGCTCGCACTGTTAAAAAGTTATCAGATCTCATGTAGAGCCAAGCTTCTAACTCTACAAGCCCTAACTTCACAAACTCTACAGCTTCGTTACTACAAGAACTACTGTATAACAGAAAAGTAATGAAGTGAATACATTGTTCAACTTACGCCCATGTGATGGTAGCGAAACGACCAAGCCAAATATTTTGACTAAGGTGTAGTTTGTGAAGTTAGGGCTTGTAGAGTTCAAAGCTTGACTCTACATGAGATCTGATAACTTTTTGACAGTGCGAGCCATAATATGGCTCGCACTGTCAAAAAGTTATAGTAGACGAGACCATATTATGGTCTCGTCTTAGCAAAATTTTACAAGAAATTTTTTTGGTGAGATTTCAGTTCTTTTTGTAAATTGCAAACTTACAAAAAAATTTTTTTTTTTCTTTTCGGGGGTTATTAACTAAAAATCCAGAAATATGTATTTTATTACCATAACAAGGGACCCCTATATCAATTTTCATACCTGTAGCAAAATTTGCGAAAGTCTCATACAAACTTCCATCCCCTGGGGTTGGGGGGTAAAAGTTCCAAGTTTTATATTTTTTTTTTGTTTGTGTACTAATGGTGGTACTAACTTACATACCAAATTTCAGCTTTCTAGGACTTCAGGAAGTACCCTAAGAGTTTTGCTGATCATCAGTGAGTCAGTGACGAAATCGGGGTTTTTTTAGATATCAATAAAATCTAAAGTATAAGAGCTATGCGATTGAAACTTTATATGTTTAATAAGTCCACTATTGACATCATATCCGGAGAATTTTGTTTATCTGGTATAATCCAAAGCCAAGTTATGAGGGTTAAAAAAAACTACGAAGCGCTTCGAAAAAAGGTAGGTAGTGACCTTGCGCTTCGCTTGGCTCGTCTTAGCGGTAGCACTACCGTGCCCCCAGATAGGAATAATTATTGAACATTCGAGATGAGCCGTAGTCTGATTTAATTTCTCCCAGTACCGTAAAGCTCGTAGAGTGCTTCATCACAGTACTTTCATATTTAGATCCATTAAATTATAATCGAATCTAGTCAAAAGTAAATAATACATTCAAAGAGCCTTTGTTTTTTTTTTAATACGAGTAAAGTTACATTTTTGGGACAGAATTCAGAGAAACTTTTTAGAGCTATCACCCTGTCTAATAAAAAACTTTTTTACAAAAAAAAAACCGACTTCCAAAAAAACACTAAATAGTGAAAAATAACTTTAATTTCGGAAGTCGGTGTCGTTGGTTCCGCATTTTCGTTTTTTGAAACCGACTTCCGAAATTAAGTCGGTTTTTTTTTTGTAAAAATGTTTTTTTAAACGTTTTAATTGTACTCATCCCACAAAAATTCATATAACACTACTTGCTACGTAAATAACATATTTGTGTTATTCCAGATATGATGTTAAATACGATTGGATTTTTAAGTTTTTTATCAATAAATGGTAAGCATTTTTGTGTAGCTCTCACACTAATGTACTCTACCTAAATAATATTGGAACCAATTGAAACCAAGTATTGGTTATGGTTTCAAAACTAACCGAATTAATATAGGTAAGTACTTACCATAGAAATATCAAAACAACTTCTTTCTTATAAGTATATCTAAGTATGGTACCTTTTAACACATTAAAACGAATATTTTAAGAAATCAAACCACTGAACTTGTTTGTATAAATAAAACGCCTAAAAAACATCCTTAAAATCCCTTCCATAATGGGTGCTAAAACTTTGAATGAAGCCGGCTATGACTTCATTCAATAAGTAACACCCAACTAGTTACACTACCTACGCTAACGCAAAGGCATCTCGCGAAGCTACGTGAGGCCTTGGTAACACCTCAAGGTCTCCGAAAGCACGCAGGATTATCCGGGCCATTTGCTAGTCAAGTCGTAACCAACTTAAGTATTTAAATTTTATTCGCCTGTGGCTTGTTTTGTAAGTCATAGCTTCCTTTTCTATTAATAGCATTCATCTGTTGTCACATTTTTGATGATTCTGACCACTGTAATAGCTTCAATTCTATATCGTTTTTCTACTAATGTGTATATATGTGCCACTGCTGCTTTCGTTTTTCAAATATGCCGTAAGATTTTCTTCTACAAGTCTTGATCTTCTCTTGTTACTTGGGGTTCGGCGCAATATATTTTCTCTTCCATTCTCGCCTATCAACTGTCAGTCACCTTATCATTTACTCCCTTTTCCTTCATAACATCCCTACCACCATTCATCCATCTTTTATTTGGTTTCCTTAATCCGCAAGTTACTAGTGTCATAATCATGGCGGTGCTTTTCTAAGTTCCGACTGTTCCGAGTAAATATCGCCAGCTGATAAAGCGTTTTTTTGGATGCCAACCGGTCACGTACAAAAAACAACCTTGTTCTCTAAAAACATTAAGATAACATCTTTCTAAGAGGAACGAGTTATTTCTATACTAAATATCTACTCATTCCTCTTTGCTGTACGACAATATTGGTCTAATTTTATATCCTACTTGCAAGCAACTTGAAGTTTCTCATGCGCAGCACCTTTTCTAACTCCTTTGTCATGTCATAGGACTTGATCTACATTTTCAATGGCTACTAATTGGTATGTTTGCAACTCCTCCAAATTATTTGCGAGGTCAAAAAGTTCAAAGAAACAAGGTTTTAAACGAGCTTGCTTCCTCTTAGTTACCGCTTACAAATATCGCCATATAATCCACTGTGACTGTGATCAAGGTCTCGGTTTTGCATAGGTAGTTTAAGTACATTAAGCACATGTGTGTGGCTCGTATAGTTGTTTACGCTGGAAACGTTATGCCACGTTATGCTGGCAACATGAAATGTTGCAGTGTTGCTGGCAGCATGTTGATTGTATCTATCTGTAGTCTGTATCTCAGTCAAAAAATGTTGCATCATTCAGCTCTTGGTTGTCTTCGCAAATTTAATATGCAACATTGCATTCAGTCTGCTCTTTCGATTTGAAATTTTGTTTCTATTCTCTTTTTGTTCTCGCTAACGGAGTTCTCGACAGTTTTCCATAAATCTTAGTCGTGCGGCAACATTTGAAGTTGAGAGATCTTTATTAGCTCATAAATTAGCTTTTAAAGTGATCATTCATTTGTAAGATGTACAACCTATAAAAGGTTCTCAAATATTTACTAACAAGCATGTTCATTCTTCGCACCCATCGTCGAACATCGTCGACAAAACACTATTTTCTTCAACTACCCATTTCTGAGAATCTATTAATTTTTTTTTATTTGTGTCATCTCGTATCAGGATTTTCTGGTTTTAAGCAACCTCACCACGTCCTGCCGTCGATAGACATGTTCATTACATTTTAACATTATGAACTATAACGCGAACCATTAATAAAATTGTTCGGAACGAAGATTAAATAATAAAAAACAAGTTTAGTTTTTTCAGTCGATAAAATTGGTGAGAATGAGAATGTTACGTAATAGGAAAGGAATATGGATTTAAAAATTGGCAAAAGGAAGGAAAACCTTAGTTTTTGACGTGTTTGTATTGTACGATTACATGGTACAGAATCGGCTGAGCTTATTTCTATACAATTCTTTTTACCGACTTCACAAAAAGGAGGAGGTACTATGTTCGAATGATTGTATGTTTTTTTTTTTGTATGTTTGTTCATCGAATACTCCGCCAATTGTCGACGGATTTTCAAAATTCTTTTTTGTTTGAAAGGGTATGCTCCCGAGGTGGTCCCATTGTCACTAAATCGGAATCTGATGAGGGAATCCCATGGAAATCAAGGGAAACCCTCAAATTTTGTAGGCACACCTATAGCGATTTGGGTATTTTATATAGTAACTCGTGCATTTGCTCTCAGAAAGCACCATTCGGTGAAGTGGAACTGTTGATGAAGACCACAGATGGCCATCGGAACTACTCAATAATAAATATCTCACGGTTTGCGATTCGATTAGGTACTACATTAATGTGGTTGCTAAGCATTGTGCTTGTGCATATCGTGAAGTGGAGCTGATGGTGACTTCTCAATCAGCTCCAGTTCTCCTGGTTCTTACAAGGAGAACTCCTCAACAATTAACGTCTCTGCATCGGGAAAAGCATTATTTTGTAAAAGGTGATAAGCAGTTGACATTAGGCTATTGTAAGTTAGATAAGTTACAAACTGGCCCACTAAAAAGTGAAAATTAAAAAACTTTTTTACAAAAAAAAAACTACCGACTTCCAAAAAACACTAAATAACTTTAATTTCGGAAGTCGGTGTCAATTAAAGAAAATGCGGAACCAACGACACCGACTTCCGAAATTAAAGTTATTTTTCACTTTGTAGTGTTTTTTGGAAGTCGGTAGTTTTTTTTTTTTTGTAAAAAAGTTTTTTCTCGAATCGGCATGAGATATACGATAATCGCCCATGTGATCATACGTGGCTTTGCACGTTGTAAAAAACAGACAGCAAGGTTAATCTGGCAGAATCGTCTCGAATGTAGCAACAGAATTTGGTGAAACAGATCCTCAAATTCAAGTTATCTTAAACCTATTAGTTATTCTGTGATTAAACTTAAACAATTACCACGTCTGCTATTAGACTATTAATGTTTCCCATACACAATAATGTTTGAAACTAGAAATAGACCTTTTTAAACAATGCGACGGAGTGAGCGTATCGAATGACCTAGACCGTAGACCTAGCATTAGGAGCCTCGCGAATGGCTTGGTAATGTCGTGGTCTCGGGTAATATCGTTTATCACGGACGGTAAAGCAAAGTTACATGTAATGTATGGTGCGGAGGTGTGATATTTTGTCGAATTCATTTCGCGATTCTAACGCGATGCTTGAATAAAATAAAACATTGACCAAGTGAAAATAGGTATAATTTTAGTTCGGTACTACTTTAGCTAGAACACCAAAAGAAGTCAAAACTTCTTTTGTTTTTCACGTCACCTGATGAAGTAGGTAAGTATGTCGGTACGCTTAACCTTATCCTATGTAGGTAGATAGCTGCCTATAAGACCTTATCCTATTATAACTCAGGCATACATGGTTTTGTAAGTATTATTGGCTAATAATACTTCTTACTTGAATAGATAACACGGATTTTCTAACTACATTCGAGAGCATGTTGCAGGAAACTTTGACGCTGGCATTATCAAGGTCTTTACAGGTGTACACTGTACAGTCAAAAAAAGAGATAAGTATGCAGGATCGTCGGATATAGTTGAAGTTTAGTAAGAAACCGATGGACGTTCTCGAATAAAATTTCATTTTATTAATAGAAAACAAACAGCTCATTTATCATATTAATTTTCAGTCGTCAAAATCCATCGGTTTCGTACTAAATTTCAACTATATCCGACGATCCTGCATACCTATCTCTTTTGTTGAGTGTACCTGTAAAACTAAGTAGGTACCTAGCCAGGTAGCCTAAGCATAATCAGCCTATGATTTTCCCTACTGTTGGGATACTGGTCACACAGGGGTCCCCTCAGTGAGAGAGAGTGGGGCGAAATCCACCATGCGGGTCCAGTGCTGGTTGGTCGATGTATCACGTGTTAAAATTTTTGGTTCCACCAGCACCACCAGCCAGGTAGTACCTAGCTCATTTTTCCCGTGGGGAACTCCCCATGGCCTTTTGGGAGAACGGAGGGTTGTGTCCGATTCTTACACACTCACTGTTTACTGCCATGAGTCGGGAAAACCTGCTAATTTCTGCGATCTTACGAAGATGTTACTTTTTTATTGTTACGCATAGTCGTCAATGTTCCCAAGCTAAATGGAACATAAAGGTACAAGTTCGTAGGCGACTGCAGACGACAGCAGCAGGCGACATGTCGCCGCGACACTACTGATTTGTATGTTTCTATGAAATACCTTCCGTAGCTAGCGACACGTTGTCACGCCACGTATTTTATAGAAATACATAAAAACCAGTAGTGCAGTCGCCTACGAACTTGTACCTTTATAAGACATTGCATAGGTGTACAGTACGAGGTATTAGCAACAACTTATTTATAACTAGCTGTGCCCGCGACTTCGTTCGCGTGGTTGTCGAGAACAAAACAACGTCGTTTAGATAAGAGTATATCACCTTTTTGATGATTTAGATAAGAGTCCTGACTTTGGTATAGTTGATTACGTTAATGCTTCTCTATATACTATGTTAGCGGTGGAATTACCCGGAGCATATACAAAAAGGTTGTTTGGGTTGCTAACACGTGATAGAGAAACATAGAGTTGGCCGTGTGAAAAACAATCAAAAGTAAGGTCTACACCCGCAACGGATAACGTCTGGCCTTGGGCTTTATTAATAGTCATAGCGTAACAGAGGCTTACAGGAAATTGCACACGTTTGAAAGTAAACGGAAAATTATTGGGGATAATGGGTATCCTGGGAATGAAAACAACATCACCGGAGCCGCAACCTGTTAAGATTTCGGCTTCGATGACATTTCGTTGGAGATTTGTTACTCTCAACCGAGTTCCATTGCATAGTTTTGGTGGGCTTAAATTTCTGAGTAGAATGATTGGTACTCCGACTTTTAAATAAATTTTGTGTGCTGGAAGACCTGGTGTATTTAGAGAGTCTAAAAACTCTACTGGATAGTGGGTGGCATCTCCTTCTTCTAAAACCGTGTTAATAGATAAATATTCCCTACTTTCTCCAGAAACATGTACCAATATTTGAGAATTTATTGCTGCTGCTTGGTCGTTGCGAGGTGCCAAAATAGCTCGTTGGCATAGCCAAGCAGCGTCATGGTTCGAGATCTCTGATGGATCTCCGTATACAGAGGAAATGAGTTCCTGCTGTGAGGCAACAGAAGAACACAGGCTTTCGACTAAAGTTACTTTACCTCCTTCTTGAGTCGGGTATGTGCCGTTACCAATTTGAAGTAGTAAATTTGAGAAAACCTGCGCGTTTGCGTCACCTCCCAAATATGCTCGCATATTAAAGCTCAAATTAGTTAATATGACACTACGCCATAAAATAGAGCTCTTTAAACAGGCACCTATTTCATCGGCCCTCGTTCCTCTGGGTATTATAGGGAGTGTCTGCCTGAAGTCTCCACAGAATAGCACCGTTAAGCCTCCCATCGGTCGGTCATTTTGTCTTATATCTCGCAACGTTCTATCTACAGCTTCCACAGCTTTACGATTTGCCATCGTACACTCGTCCCAAACGATAAGGGCGCAATCGCGTAAAACCCTTGCTTTATCACTATTGCGAGACACGTTGCAAACAGGGTTTTCTGTGCGGTCCAAGTCGATTGGTATTTTAAATGTTGTATGTGCAGTTTTTCCTCCTGGTAATAAAGTGGCAGCTATTCCTGAGGAAGCGACGGCAAGGGCAATTTTGTTTTGGCTCCTTATTTGAGCCAAGATAACTTTAGTGAGGAAAGTTTTACCTGTTCCACCAGGTGCATCTAAAAACAGCATTTCTCCTAATGAATGTTCTACACTACAGCATACTCTATCAAAGATTTGACGTTGTTCTGACGTCAAATTTGAACAGCCATTTCGCAATATTTCTGCTAACTCTTCGGGGTTGTAATTTATTTCAGATGTATACTCCCTATTAATTCGTTCCCCACCAACTGTCGGTGTCGGCAAGCCGTATTGACTGAGGGGGTTCCCTCCTATACTTGTAACTATATCTTGTATAGCCAGCAAAGCCCTATTATGGCAGCTTTCACGTACTTGGTCAGAAGTTTCACTATTTATATTTTGCTGTCTCAAAAAATCTTCGGTAAACGCGTCTTTATATTTTTGCCACAACTGCCCAGCGTCCGATAGGCCACAAAATGTCAACAAAATGGCAAATAAATGGCGCAAACGATGTGGACTATCACTGACGCATGCTTCGGCTAAAGCATCATCCCAATGCTGATCGCCATCTAATAAATGCCGTGCGCGGCAAGCAGCTTGAAATGTGGGATATTCTATATCGTCCACTTTGCGGAGCTCAGCAAAAGAAGTAGGTCCTCGCACTGTGTGAAGAAGAAGGCGTAAATAATAACACTCTGCATTATTTGGGTGCACCGTGTATACTCTTCCAATCACGTGTTCTTTAAAAATGCCGGACTCGCCTTCTAAAGCAGTTCCACGTCTCCTGCGATTAAAAACACCTTGCTGCTTGTTATAAGTATAATAATGTGGCACTTCATTGTACAACAGAGACTTAGCGAAATTGTCTCTTTCGCAAAGGCGAAAGAATGCGAGCAAGGTGGTTTGTCTTGGGTTGTTCATTCTTTCTGCCACATTTTCTGGCTGAAAGTAAACTCGCTGCCCGCCTTCCAGGTGCACGTCAAGATGGATGACTGGCGGATACCTTTCATGAATAGGGAAACTCAAAATGCGCCAAACTGCCTCCGAAGAGCTTATGTATCGGCCAGATTGATACCTTGTCACTTCATCAAATTGGTTGTTATTTCTTAGTGCTATCATGGCTTGATCACTACCTTTATTAACATATTTACATATATATTTTATAGATTCGACGCTATTACAAATTTCAACATTAATGTGTGCTTGAAAAGCGTTTGACAAAACTGGAGAATACGGTACCACCCAACTATTATTTAGAATTATTTCTTGTCCACGGAATCTGACAGTAGCTGTGAAACCACCTTGTGACGGTGATCTTCGCCGGTATTGCGGATACCCATTTTCCCCAGCCATAGTTAGTTCTTTCAGTGCTCTGGGGTATTTTTTTGAGCATTGACCATCTTTCATGCACGGTGATTCCCTGTTTAAGAGGCCACATGGCCCGTGAACCATATGTGTTTTTACTATGTCATGCAAAATCGGATCTGCATTATAGTCCGGAAATTCTGCACTTATGACACTGTCTATAGCATCGGGACGAATTTTTTCTTCCAGCCACAGAAGAATGTGCGCGTGGGGTAAACCACGCTTTTGCCACTCGACGCTATACATAAAACAAAGAGTTGAACCGAAAACTTTCTCCTTTGTAAGTAGATTAATCAAGACTTTGAGTTTTAAATGAAAAATCCTAGCAATAATGTCATGTCTGTCGTATGACGCCTGTCCTGTGAGAAGTGCCTGGCAAATCTCCGTCCACTTTGGATTTGTTGTAATGTTATAAAAAGGTCCGGCCGGCCGTATTTACGGACGTAACAAAAAGCATCTTGCGTTCGTTCGTGCATATACCGCGGACCGCCTGTGAAACTGGATGGCAAAATAACCAATCGACCCAAGTTTTCGACGTTATTATCTGATTGCATGGCGTCCCGCAAGTGCACGTATTCTTCAGCGCGTAACCGTCGCTGGTTAGTGCGAATATACACTAAACGTTCAGTTTCTATTTTTGCGTACATGTCCACAATAAATTGGCTGAACAAACCACGAAATCGTTGCAAATATACGAAACTGTTTTGCCTTATTTGTAAAAGGTAGGAATAGTATTGTTGAGCAGATATTTTTTTTTGATAATTAGTGACTCTCGTAGTAGGGTTCACTTGGTACAGCCCAAAATTGTACCCATCTTCACCATGACAATAAATTAGTGGATATTGCAGGGCGTCGTAAGCTCGGTGGGTTTCCAAAATGCGTTGAAGGCGATCGTCGCGTGTACGCAACACGATATCACGTCTCTCACACTCCTGGTCGACTAAAACAACTGCAACTTCATCTGCGACGGGTGCATTGTGTCTTCCACGGTGTTCACCCACAGGACGTCTATCGGCACTTATAACAATTTTGAAATCATTGCTGCCTTGTGGAATTGACTCCAATGCAGCTTTGAATTCACGAACGTACTGGTTAACGTGATGCAGCAATTCTTGAAGTTGACCCAAAAGCTCAGCATTGAGCTGGGGAAAATTGTGATTTCTAACATTGAGCTGTTGCGTGTAATCGGATACAAAATAAATTTGGAGAAATTTGGGTTCATTTTCTGGCAGCAAAGATCCAATAAGGTGATAAACTTGACCTTGTACTTTGAAGGTTGGCATGAACGGTCCTTCCGTTATTTGTTTTGCCCCAAAGGAAGTCATTTGGAAAGCACTGTTATATAAACGAATATTATCCAAAAAACGGTTCGACTGGGGATGATCGCCATTCAGGAGACTTTTAAGTAAGTGTGGTGGATCTTGGAAATTTGGAAGAACAATTTTTCCATTTGAGCAGCACATTCCATCTGTCTCTTTCCTCCATTTCAAAGCATGACAAAAATTACAAATTTCTCTCATGTCACCCACGAAAGTAAAGCCAGCATAATTAATTCTAGACGAATATGTGAACCCTGATTTTTCCCTATTGTCCCAAGGTAATAAAATATTTGCATCGTCATTTTCCATGGACTCATCAGCTCCGCTATTTGTTTCTCTATTCATATGGTATCGAGCTCGTTCTATTTCTAGGCGAGATTGACGTTGTTCTGCTGTTTCTGCTCGTCTTAGTTCATCTATTCTTTCCCTTTCAGATGCAAGATAACTTTCATTGTTTCTTTGTACACCTACATAGTTATGTCTAGCTATTTGTAATCGTTCTTCTCTTTGGGAGAGAGATTCAGACTCGCGCGAGAGAGCGTGTCGCTCTCGGTCAGATGACAGACGTGCTTGGCGTTCCTCGATACTCTCTTGAGAACGCAAAGTCGCGGTCCGAGTTCTTTGCGAACTTAAGCGCGACTCCCTTTCTGTGAAAGTCTCTGACTCGCGTGAGAGAGACTGGCGCTCCCGATCAGCAGACAGCCGAACTTCGCGTTCCTGGATATTCTCTTGAGAACGCAAAGTCGCGGTCCGAGTTCTTTGCGAACTTAAGCGCGACTCCCTTTCTGTGAAAGTCTCTGACTCGCGTGAGAGAGACTGGCGCTCCCGATCAGCAGACAGCCGAACTTCGCGTTCCTGGATATTCTCTTGAGAACGCAAAGTCGCGGTCCGAGTTCTTTGCGAACTTAAGCGCGACTCCCTTTCTGTGAATGTCTCTGACTCACGTGAGAGAGAGTGGCGCTCCCGATCAGCAGACAGCCGGTCTTCGCGTTCCTGGATACTCTCTTGAGACCGCAAAGTCGCGGTCCGTGTTCTTTGTGAACTTAAACGTGACTCCCTTTCGGTGAACGTTTCCGATTCACGTGAAAGAGCGATGTGCTCTCGGTTAGCAGATAACCGTGCTTCACGATCTTCTTCCGATTCCTGAGACCTACAAAGTCTCATCCTTTTCGCATTTCGGCTACGCAGCGAAAGGTTAGTTTTTTTTCTTTGAGGCATTTTCAAGGAAAATTAAAGCAATAAACAAAACTAACAACACTTATGACTGAATAGCCTACAAACTTAAAAGAACGGTGCGTCGAACAGTCTAGTGTGACAACGTATCGTCTGTTCGTGGTCGTGACTCAACGAATTGGCAACACTAACTTACTGTATAACGATTGGCACTATTGGATTCAAACTACGAAGTAAATCAAATACAATCTTTACTTCGTACTTCAAACCAATGACCAAAGTTGACCAAACGAAACCAATAAGATAAGCAAATACTTTTTTTTCGACCAATTTAGAAAATCGATAAACCAAGCAACCAAAGAACTTTTACGACACACGCAAGAACTTTTAAGACACCTAACGAAACCCAATTTGCCTAGTAAACACGGTGGACGTCATCCTCGCGCGGAAAATCTTAACACCGCGATTCAGAAAATGACGTCATTTGCACAACGCCATCTATCGGATTTAGATTTCAACTATCAACATTAGTTCTATTTTTAGTCTTAAGATGTCGTTGCAAGTACTATACTTAATTGCGTAACGTAATATTTTACTTCTTGAACTCACTAAATTAATCATATCTTTTGATAGAGTGAACCGATTTCGATGAAACAAAAACTAAGTTAAACCTCAAGTTGCGTATAATTTTTGTATATAAACATTGTCAGCATTGAATTCGTAGATTTTACGTGATGTGCGCACAAACAAACAGACAAACAGACAAACAGACAAAAATTTCAAAAATGATGGAAATGGGTTCTGTTACTTATCTTTTCACACGCTGGCTATTTTTTGTTTCAATTTCTTCAATGTACAAAAATGACTTTTCTACAGATTTATTATATGTATAGATTACGTAGCTTAGATGCAAGTGCAATGCTCCCGCGACCCTGTATTACTTAGGTACCTACATTGTGCATTGCGAGGTGAAAAGGAAATCATCTGAATTCTGGTGTCGTGCGGTGCTGAAGTACCTACCGTACATATTTATTTCCTTCTCGAGTATACCTACAGATAGAGGTAGAGTCCGTGGCTAAGTAATAACAACCGCACGGGTCGATCGATCAGGTTATGCTACGCTTGCCGCGGTCGGTCCGTGGATGATGGGTGACCCTCTTTATATTATACCGAGACTCCCGGTGCTTCGGAAAGCACGTTCAGCCGTTGGTCTCGGCTGTCACTCTTGCATCTTTGACAGTCGTTACGGGTCATCAGAAGCCCGAAGGTCTGTCAACCAGTCTTACCAAGGGGTATCGTATTACCCAGTAACTGGTTTGTGGAGGTCAGACAGGCAGTCGCTCCATGTAAAATACTGGTATTCAGCTGCATCTGGTTAGACTGGAAGCCGACCCCAACATAGTTGGAGAAAAGGCTCGGCAGATGAGTTCTTTTCTTTCGATAGGTGTCCGGTGTCACAAGAAGGCAACAGATATAGGTAGTTGAAGTACCTAGGCCGCATGAAAGTGGTAACAGAACCAGTATAAACTAGCCTTTTATTATATTCAAATACGCTAAGCTAGCTCAAGTGATAGCGCCGACGAGCAGTCGACAATAATTAGGTAATTAAATAATTTTATTAACGAAAGCATCCATCGGTTTCTTACAAAACTTCAACTACTCCGACGAACCTGGTTACATAGCTCCTTTTGGTGACCGTACCTATTTACGCTTAAAAAATCGATAAAATATTAACAGGGATAGGTCAAGCTCATGAAAATTTCGTACCTATAGGTGGTAGGTACCCAGGTACTTACGTACCTACTGCGGTAAAATATTACGGGACTGATCACACTTATTCAGCTCTGTTCAGCTTTTGTCCATAGAAAACAACAATTTTGTATGAGATGCGTACGCATCCGTTCAGCCACGGAAAGCTGGACGGACTTCATACAAAATCGTTGTTTTCTATGGACAAAAGCTGAACTGAGCTGAATAAGTGTGATTAGTCCCCTATAGACCACGTACCTACTTAGGTATTCTGCTGCAATGCGTGTTGTCAGGGTTAGCTTATACCACGATGATGCCGATAAGGTTTGCTCTTCATAACAGACTGCCAACTGTGCCATCAGCAGCGTAACGCGATGAAATAATAGGTAATAAACAAACATGGTTTCGCTTCGTGTTTTTCGGAGGATTGGACGAAAGTTTTTAAGTTTTAACTAGTGAAAAAGTTTATCCCTTTAGTTTGCGTACCTAATTAACGAATCCAAAATAAGCTTAAGCTGATCTGCAAAGAATATAAAAGTATCCTAGACAAGGAACTCACTTTCTACGCCGGCCGGCAATTGTTTTGTTCTCGATGGCAAAGTTGAAGGATTCGCCAAAAATCCGATATTGCAGGTCGTCGTCATTACTTTGATATTGCATTTCTTACACACAAATTACTACGTATTGAATAAATAAAACACCCCTAACACTATTTAATCTTAGAATCATTGTTACAAAGCATTATTCTAACACTTTTTGTTTGATTTTAACGCGAACATCACATTTGGCTTTACGATACCGCCAAAATGAATCGATGGTTTGGTTATTTTTTAATTGTTTTTTTTTTTTTTGACGCAAGTCGCGGTGAATCTCGGCCGTAACGCGCGCGAAGCCGGACTGACTGAAGAGCGGAACGTGCGACAGACGCGGGAACCCGGCGCGTTATCCCTCGACAATGGTGTTGCCAATGCGGGGATTCTCCACTTAGTAAAGCGATTATAGTTGATGACCTTGACGTCATAAATATTTTATCAAAGAATTTTAGGGTAAATGACTAGTATAATGAAAAAATACAAATTCATAGAGGGCTTTGAAAATTAGCCGACTGCTAATCGGCATCGAAAGGTTTTTCTACAACCAGCAAAAATATTGGTTATGGGCTGTTTAAGGACCGCTATAAATACTTGTTATAAAAGTTATCAATAAGGGCCTTTTCTAAAGCTACCAGAATTGTCTGGTGGCTTAAGTAAGTACTCGTATGTGTGGTCATTGGCCTACACACACGCTTACCTATTACCTACAGATAGGTATTATGATTATGAGTGTGATCAGCAGATTCAATTCCGACAAGTTTTTCTATTTATACATATTGCAAAAGGCAACATATCAGGAAAAGTTTTTGATTAAGTTATTAAAAACTGCATCCAAATAACAATATTGTATTCACCGTCGCGTTGTCGGCGAGACGCTTTGACATTTATAGTTTCGAGCTAAAATCGTCAAGGCTGGTCATTCACTCTAAATGAAATATAATATGCACATTATTACATTAATAACTTAATTAGTTACCATTTTAGTCTTAAGCATCTCATTTAATTTTGAGGGAGATAAAAAAATAATTTCTGGCAACACCGTCGTGTCCCCGTAAGGCCCGGGGGCCGTGCTATAATGACCATGGAATTCCATACTTAATAGTTCAATTTATTGTAGAGATGTGGGATTCTTACTGGCACGCAGGTGTAAGTGTAAGAATTTGTAAGGAAAGTTAGTAAAAAAAAAGAAGTCTGCCTCTAGTCTAGAATAAATTCGACCTTCGCGGAACGTTTTTGCATTTAAAATTCGAAGAACATAACAAGCTATTCTTTTTAATTTATCATTGGCTGATTTTTTAAATTTAAATAAGGTAATAATTCCGTCTTTTTCAGTGGCTGGGACGTTGCTAATAAGAACTTTGAAGTGTCAAATCATTAAATTAAAGCGGTGTTATAAAAGCGGCAAGTCTTAGTGCAAATCGGACCCGCTCACGTAGGGTTTTTACCACCGTTTTTTAAATTCTTTAGTAAAAAAAAACCCGTTTCTGGTAAAAAATAAAATTAAAATGAAAGGTCCCCTTTATTTATTATATCTGCCATAACAATACCTACACATTTTCTGAAAATTTCAAGTGTCTATCTACTACGGTTCAAAAGATACAGCCTTGTGACAGACGAACGGACAGCCGGACAGCGGAGCCTTAGTAATAGGGCCCGTTGGCACCCTTGGGTACAGAACCCTAAAAACGAATTGAAAAGTTAATGACTAAGAAGTAAGAACAATAATTACGTGAACATAGTACGTAGGTACTTACCTAATTACCTACTTTGTTTAAATAAGTTTTAAATATAACACGACATCACGCCTGTATTCCCCGAAGGGCTGGGTAGAGGTGTACCTATAGTAGGTACAGTCAGCAAAGGAGATAAGTATGCAGGGTCGTCGAATATAGTTGAAGTTTACTAAGAAACCGATTGATGTTTTCGAATAAAATTTAATTGAATTAATAGAAAACAAACAGTTCATTTATCAACATACGAAAACATCAATCGGTTTTTTAGTAAACTTCAACTATATTCGACGACCCTGCATACTTATCTCCTTTGCTGACTGTACACCCACATTTCGCCAGTTACGAAATAAACAACCAACCAAATAATAGGTTAGATTGTGTCTTCTTATTTTTTGGTATCTAGTAGTAATGTAGGTACAGACGCCAGCACATCAAGCTACCCGAAACTGTAAAATTTTCCGAATCAACTTTGAACCTTAATGCTTTAACGATAAAGTTGAAAATCTATTAAAGACATTTGACAGATTGTAGTAGCTTAATGTGCTGGCGTTTGTACGCACGGCTACACATCAAGCCATACTTAACCAGTATAAGCTGACCTCTGATTGTACGAAAAACCTATACAATGCAAGGTCAGCTAAAACTGGAAATGTATAGCTTGATGTGTAGCCGTGTATCTATTGAACTTTGGCGGGTCGATGTTTCTGAGTGGTTCCTCGTGCAATTATTAAATTATCCCTAGTTTGTACTTGTTCGAATCTTTTATTTATTCTGTGTCTTTTCGTCTTATATATGTTTGCATTAAAATAAGGCTTATTGTCGTGTCGATGGTACTCTTGTTTTTTTTTTTAGTTTATAGCTTGAGCCCAGCAGGGCCACGTTGATTACGGCATCAGTGGCATTCTTTAGGTCATTCGAGGTACAGTACAGCACCCTAATTGCACAAACTATCAATTTGAATCTGAATCATTTTGAAGCAAATTGCTAATCCATTGCTCCATACGTTCGAAAAATTCGTCTGCTCAACACGTAATAACGCAATGAATGTTGTTGAACTGTCAAAATGAAACCGAATCCTATTGATGTGTTACGCAATTTCCCCGCTGGTCAGATAAAGGCTATCAACAATATACGCAGAGTATTTACCTTAACCTAGTTGCCGAACAGTGGTGGCCCAGTGGTAACAGCCACGACTTACGAGTTGTAGGTCGTAGGTTCGAACCCAGACAGGCCCTTTAAAACATAAATCAGCCTATAATGTTCCCACTGCCGGGGCACAGGCCTCCTCTCTATGAGAGGGAGTGGGCCGTAATCTACCACGCGGGCCCAGTGCGGGTTGGTAGATGTCACATGTCTTCGAATTTTTTGGTTCTAGGACACGATGTTTTCCTTCACCGTTTTAAGAGCAATGGTGATGAAATAATTTACACAAAGTAAAGTGCCTGACGGGGTTCGAACCTACGGCCTAAAACTCGTAAGTCGCGACCGTTACCACTGGGCCACCACTGCTCTTTACTGTGTATAAATTATTTAAATCACCACTGCTCTCAAAACGTTGAAGGAAAACATCGTGAGGAAACCGGCATGTCCTAGAACCAGAAATTCTAAGACAAGTGTCATCTACCAACCCGCACTGGGCCCGCGTGGTAGATTACGGCCCACTCCCTCTCATAGAGAGGAGGCCTGTGTCCCAGCAGTGGGAACATTATAGGCTGATTATAGTTATGGAAATGTTTTGGTCTTGTTCGCACGGGATTTTTTTATCGCACACTGGATTTTCAACTCTCGGTTTTGAGCAGAGCTTTGAGAATAAACAACTCTCGGTACTAAGCAGTACGTTGAAAATCCAGTGTCCGGAAAACAATCGTACGTGCGATCCCGGGCTAAGGGTCACTTTTCTGGCAGGTAATTTCTTAAGTTATACGTACATTTTTGGATTTGTCTGACACCCTTAAAAACTAGTCATGCTTAGTCATCATTCTCCTGCCCTTATCCCCAATTCTTTGGGTGTGTGATTTATGGCATAATAACAGATAGTATAATATCACTTGAAATTTCGTTCATCTATACTAATATTATAAAGAGGAAAGACTTGTATGTATGTTTGTAACGAATTGGCTCAAAAAGTACTGGACCGATTTTAAAAATTCTTTCACCATTTGAATGCTACATTATCACTGATTATTATAGGCTATTTTTTTTCTTTTTTTTCCACCCGTGCGAAGCCGGGACGGACTGCTAGTATGATATTATATATTTCATCTAATATATAAAATTCTCGTGTCACAGTGTTAGTTACCACACTCCTCCGAAACGGCTTGACCGATTTTTATGAAATTTTATATGCATATTCAGTATGTCTGAGAATCGGCTACTATCATTTTTTTTTTTTACAAAACGACGTTTGCAGGGTCAGCTAGTATGCTATAAAAACGTATAACCTAATTTAGGGTCTGTGCAGCATGTATTTTTTTCCATAATTCCCTATTAGTTGTCATCTTGGTATTCAACCCCTTTCTAGCCATATCATCTTTAACACAGTCCAGCCATCGTTTCTTTGGTCTTACCCTACTCTTATAGTCATCCGCATTCATACTCAAAACTTTCCTCACGACATGCTTAGTTAATTCTTCTAATAATTGTTAAAGAATTACCGATTTGATTCTATTTATCGGTCTTCGCTAGGCTGGAATCGTTTTATTTCATCTTCGTAGTTACTTATGACATTTCGTATTCAGCCCATGAGGTACCTACTGATTCATGACGTCATCGACGCACCTTTGAATGGCGCTTGCGAATAAGATGGCCAAACAGGCTCCACACCCACGGTCTTTATTCAAAATATCTTCTTAAAGCGTAGGCGTTGGAACTTGGAAGTTGTAGTGACTTGTAGTCGTGGGTTTTACTAGATAATGTTACGTCAAAGACGATCTAGGACACTAATGAATGGGTCTTCCTTTTAGATAACGAGGAAATGTCGCTTCATGCACGCGAGTTTATAATCGCTATGTGAAATTGCATTCCATATTATTCCAATGATCTAAAAATATACCTACACGGCTTATTTTTTTTTCGCAATTAGGATGTGCAGAAGTTTGCGGTTCAGACTGAAAATTAGGTTTTGCCTGGGCATTTTGGGACGTACTGAGTAAATGCCCAATAAACGTCCATTTACGGCAATAAACGTACCAAAACAGGGCAGTTATTGGGCATTTACTAAATACGTCCCAAAATGCCCAGGCAAAAACCCTTTTAATGCTGACTATGCAAGCTGTCTCGACTTGAACACGTGTGCCTAAATTTGTAGAGTTGTACAAGGATCTTTTGGTGTGTGGCCAAAATCGGAACTAATGCCGTAATTTCGTTCTTTCCAATACAGTTTTACAAACGTTTACTAACAGCGCAGCCCTGTCTAATTCCATTTGAGCGCCAAATGATCCTAGTAATCCTTTCACAGTTATTTTACCTCTAATTTTGCATCACAGTCCAAATCACAGTTATTTTTATTCTCATTCTGATAGGGTTGCTGCTGTCAGATGTAAAATAACTGCGAACGGACTGTAGTACCGAAACGTTGTGTGCATCTGCTTTGGTGAACAACCAGAGATAGCTATGTATCTGCCAAAATTATGAGGGAGCTTTGAGTTCGTTGGTTCGTAACTTTTATCTATAGCTCGACAGACTCCCTTACTTTTGCGTCTACTTGGTCTATGCTTTTCATGCATCAACCTCAAACCGATTCAGTTGTTCTTGTTTCCCACATTAGTAGCCGGCTATTATTTAATAGGATTCAGTCGCAAGACCTTATAAAGACAGTCGGAATCTTGAGGTATTCGCAACAGGACAAACCACTCCAGCCTTGATAGATAAAGGAACAGACTTATGGGAGTTGATTGCTTGGATTTAAATGTAAGATGTTTCGTAATTAGTGTAAATGCAATGTTAATAAATTTATCTACGATACGTCTTCGTGTCTTGCATTTGGCAATCTCTAGGCCGACCGCTTAACTGAGACGTTTCCTGAGGTAGCAACGCGGTGCGGGAGGGGTGTGGAGACGTGATGCGAGAGTTCAGTGATTCGTCAACTTGTGACAACTATCACCCCTCCCGCACCGCGCAGCTACCTCAGGCAACGTCTCAGTTAAGCGGTCGGCCTATACTAAGGTTTCATTGAGCTGTCTGTGATTCGCTGCTCACGTAGCTCGTTAATTTTTCGATTCTACCAAAATACTGTCCTATAAATATACATAATTCATATTCATCATCTGCCTAGCCTTTTCCCAACTAAGTTGGCGTCGGCTTCCAGTCAACTGCATGCAGCTGAATAGCAGTATTTTACATAGAGCGGCTGCCATCTGTCCTCCACAACTAGAGATGGGAATATACCCGGTAAAAATGGGTATAAATGGGTAAATACCCATTTATACCCATTTTTACCTTCCCATTTTTAATTTATACCGGGTAAAAATTAAAATCAGTTTAACTGAAACTAATTATTGTATTTTTTAATAGATACGATTTATATTCAGTTTTTTTCAACGGAATTGTGTGAAGTCTTGTTCTTAGAACACTATAAAAGAAGGTATGTCAATTTTAATTCATAGTACAGACGCGCCAGCACATCAAGCTACTACAATGTGTCAAATTTCTGTAATAGATTTTCAATATCGCTAAAGTTGGTTCTTTAAATACTAATTATAATCAATTTTGGACTTATAAGTCTAGAAGAACTTGGCCCACGTGTTATTTTCTAACGTCTTTTTTATTTGAAATTGATTTTTTTACATCGGTATTCGGGATCGAACTAACAACCGTCAAGAAATACTATGTCAAAAGCTAAATATAATATGTTAAATGTATTTTGCACTTATTATTAACTTCATTAAATTCACTGTTTTTTTTTTAGATAATGGGAAAAGGCAGAAATAAACGAGATGAAATTTGGAAACACTATAGTGTGGGTCCTGATAAATCAGCAATTTGCAAGTATTGTGATCATAAATATAAAATAGCAAATGTCAACAAAATGGGAGGTCATTTAGTTAAATGTAATAATTAGTGTCTAAAAAAATATCTCTGTTGCTAAAAATTACCTGAAGAATCAAACTGACGTAAATATCACCAATACTACTAACGCTCCTATTATAACAATGACATCCTCGCACCCAGCGCCCCAGGTTGGTTCGCTGGATTCAGAATAATCACAATCTGAATCAGCCATCGTCGTCATCACAAAAGGCAATAAGAGGAAGAAATCGAAAGGCTGACAGTGAAATTAGCTAAGGCAGTATTCATTTCTGGATCAGCTTTGAGCCTGGTCTTCTTCTTAGCGTGTCGATAGCAATCTAAATGGACTAGGTCCAGAATTCAGCTACTTGTTTGGCGCCATCACCAACGTCCACCAATTCCTGTAACGTACAGCTGACAGGACACGCAGGACACGATATTAAGTGTCCCATCGTTTGTGGAACAGCACCACATTTACACTCCAAGGCGGAGTCGTCTATGAAACTCCACCTGAACAGGTGTTCCTAGCTTCGGCCAACCTAGGTCCGGTGTCTGTTTAAAGAATTCCAGGTTACCCAAGGTAACTCATGTCCAGGTGGGAGGTATTCAGCGGGTGGAACGAACGGTTTGGGTAAGGAAGCACTGTCTCGCCACAACTTCAGTCTTTCTTGTGATGGTTCCTCAGTGAGTGGGACGACACACTTTAAAAAACTGTTTCGGCTTTTCAGCCTTTGTCGCACAAGGAAGTTGTTACGCAAAGGGTGTCGTGTGACGTAGACCATTTTGGCTCTTTCTCTTGAGCTTGCCACCGCTCTGCGAACTACTGCGCCACCAGTAGTGGATTCCTGCTAGTGGAAACAGCATTTGTACCGGGGTCGATTTTAGGCAACCAGTGATGATCCGGCACGTTTCATTCAAAGCTGTATTCACCAGCTTTGCATGACCAGAACGACTCCACACGGGGCACGCGAATTCTTCCGCAGAAAAGATAGCGCTAGACCAGTATTCCGTATAACGTCAGGCGAAGCACCCCACTTCGATGAGACCAGTCGACGAAGAAGACTGTTGCAAGTTTGCACCTTCTGCTTGATAATCTTGCAGTTTTTGCTGAATGTTAGAGACCTGTCTAGGGTAACACCAAGATATTTAGAGAAGTGCCTGTGCCCGATGGACACCCTACCCCAAACGATGTTCAGTTTACGGCCCGCCTCTCTATTGCGGAGATAAAATATGCAAGACTGGGTTTTGCTTGGATTGGGCTTGAATGAGTTAGCGAAGTAATATGTGGCTAAGTTACCAAGAGCGTCTGAGAAGTGGGCCTCAACCTCCTCAAAGGTGGTGGCTTGTGACGTGAGAGCAAGATTGTCTGTATAGAGAAAGCGGGACGTGTTAGGGTTAGACGGTTGGTCGTTGGTGTAGATATTAAAAAGAAGCGGTGCCTTGAGGTAGGCCGTTTTTCTGCGCTCTCCAACGACTTGTTTTCGAGAGAAAATGGACCTAAAACCGACGATTGTGGAGAAGTTCTCGGAGCCTAGTGGAACATATATTGTGGATAGACTTTTTTAAAGATCTGCAACCATTATTTCAATTACCATCACGATTGTGGAGATCAGATAGGCAGTCGCTCTATGTAAAATACTGGTATTCAGCTGCATCCAGTTAGACTGGAAGCCGGCCCCAACATATTTGGGAAAAGACTAGGCAGATGAGATGATTTCTAAACAGTTTATTTGAAAATATATGTTGATTAAAGATTTAAAAGATATTTAACTTCGTTTTATTTAAAATCAATGTTTTATCTTCAATGCTTAAGGTCAATATTAACATGGTCAATCGTAGTATTGATGACGAAGCCATTTAAATAATTTATAGATAGTAATCATTTTTTAATTTTTACCTTTTTTTACCCTTTTTTACCTTTCCTTCCAATTTTTACCTTCCCAATTTTTACCCACCCGCCCATCTCTATCCACAACCCAGTTACTGGGTAACACGATGGGGTGGCAAGACTGTTTGTCAGACTTTTGGGTTCCTGAACGACTTAACAACGGCTTAATGTGCTTTCCAAATCACGGAGTGGTCTCGGTATGTAAAGATGGTCACCCATCCACGGACCATCCGCGGCAAGCGTAGCTTAACCTTCCTATTATTATTCTATAGGAACGCCAATCCATACTAATATTATAAATTCGAAAGTACCTCTGTCTGTCTGTCTGTATGTTACCTTTTCACGCCTAAACCACTGCACGGATTTCGATAAAATTTGGCAGAGATAGATTGCATCCCGGGAAAGGACATATGCTACTTTTTGTCTCAAAAATATCCCTAAAGGGGGGGATATAGGGGATGAAAGTTTGTATGGGAAACCTGTTATTTCTTAAGTTAGGGACAATTCAAATTTACGCTTTTGGTAACAAATAATGAATTACGTATTTCATAGTTTTTCTAAAATGACCCCTCAAGAGGGTAAAATAGGGGATGATTTTAAAATTTACATGTATATTGTCAATATTATTTTTTGTGTAACTATTTTCAAGAGATCTAAGCGATTAGAAATACAACGTGTAACGTTAAATGCGCAAAACCTCATACACCCCAATTAGAGCATTGAGTTAAAAGCATAATACAATGAACAAAACTATTTTTTTTAGCCATTTTTATTAAGAAAATCGTGTTGATCCTAGCATTGATTTATGCATTCAAAATTGAGTCTTATTGCCTTAAAATAAGACTTCATTTTCTTTGGCTCAATCGTCAAATTGATTCAGTAGTCAATTATGAACAAACTATTTTCAGGTTTTGCGCATTTAACGTTACACGCTGTATAGTAGTTAGTACTGGACGTGACAATTTTTAAGCGAAAATGAAGTAATGGCGCAGGCAGGCGATGCGATGCGACAGGGTGGGTCGGGAGAACGAAAAATTTCACGCGGATTAAGTCGCGAGCAGAAGCTAGTTTTAAATATTCTCAGTGCAATATCAGTTCTTAAATAGGCCTTGATAATGCCAGAACAAAAGACTCAAACGATTATAATATAATATGTTCATAAGACACCTTTAACAAATCTTATAGCTAATACTTACTTCTCTTCTTTTATAATGACGTAATCTTCTTCAGCTTCCGTCGACAGTTTCGCTTGCAAGACTTTCAGCCTTTCTATCTGGAACTGCAGATAGGATTTTGTTCCTTTTTCTTCAGCCATTCTGCGAACAAAGTGTGGTTTTATTTAGGAAAGTAGGCGATCGCCCCAGAATGCACAAATGTATGGAATATAAACTGCAGTGCTATTCTGTAAAAATCTCACCGTGAAAACTAAGTTGAAGTGAGCTGTCGTTCCACGTGATGAATATGGATTGCCTCCATTGATAGTTCACTTCACGCTCACTTCACCTATGTTATCACGGTGAGATTTTTACAGAATCAATAGGCTGGATATGGAAAATGATGGGGTGTGTTTCTCTAAACGTGGAAGATTCGAATAATTAAGCCTGTCAAATGGCAGTCCATTCGACAGGCTTCCGAGTTGAAAAATACACATTTTAGGTGACCTGCCGATCGATTCTGGAAAAATCTCACCGAGAATAGTTAGGTGAAGGGAGCTTAGAGTGAGCTGTCAAGAGTATCAATCCCTAGCATCAGGATGACACTGACAGCTCACTCCACGCTCACTTCACCTAAGTTTTCACGGTGAGATGGTTACAGAATCGCACTGCTGATTTGCCTAGTCCGCAAAAAGCCTAGACAGCAAAAAGCCGTCGGAAGTATGAAGTGGTCGTCTATTTGATTTAGGGCTAATTTTTCAATCGACCGATAATTTTTATTTGTGGAATAAAATTGACATCTGACAGTTTTTTGTAGGAAATAATGTCAAAAATTCAAAATTATTCATCCGATAAAGTTAACTGGCATTGGAAAAATTAGCCCTAAAACTGACAACATTTTCTAGTTTTAGATTTGTGAACAGCGTTAAGAGGACTCCTACGAAAACATTGATTGTTGTTCGACGGTACGGAAGCGTATCGAGTGGTTAAGAATAGCTATGCAGATTCGGTAAAGCTCAGTTTAGTGCTCGCATACCATCGGGCCTAAAATCAACGTTTGGAGTTCGTGTATGATCTTTTAGTGCCATTTTTCGAGATATTGGCGTTAGCTAGCACGGAATTGAACCTAGTAGATTGAATATTGAATAGAAAACAATAAATTTACACAGTGAATCTTGTTTGGTTTTTTTTTTTTTGCTTATTATTTATTTTATTTTCTCTCTTTATAGACGTGATTATTTACTTTGTAAAGTGTAATATTATTTTAATTGTCGTGAAAGTGAGGACTATAAAAAAATAAAATAAAAATAAAATTCATTTAATTCAGACTATTTAAATGTCCATATTTTGTTAGTATTGCATTATCTTAACACTAGGTTAGTCATGAGGAGATCAAAAAAATAATGAATTTAAAAGTGTAAAACATCGAAAATAAATGATTGAATTTGAATTAAAATTATATCTAAATAAATAATGAAAATAAATTAATAAGATAAAATAAATTAAAGTTAATAGGTAAGTTAAAATGACCTTGAAATAAATAATTTAAAATTAAAATTGAAATAAATAATTTAAAATGGACCCAAATTGAAATAAATTATTCTACTATGTGGGTCTTTTCTATCTTTTTTTTTTATGTTTTCCTTCTTAGTTAGTTTTATTCATGATCTGGCAGTTTGAGTAATTTACGCGGCCTACCTAAATGTCCATTCTTTGGTATTGTTTGTCGAATCGTTGAGCTCCTCAAGTTCTGAGTTGAGCTGCACATTTTTTTTGACAAATGGGAGCACTGACTGGACAGGTCCGCTCAATCTGTGTGGTTCTTTCCTCAAAAGACCATTTCAGACACCAATCTACATGGTCCTCAAAATGATCTGAACTAGACTATTTCTGGATTTTTATATACACATTGACATTGATAAATTTTACATGAATATTTACTTTGTAAAGTATTATATTATTTTTAATGACTGTGAATGTGAAGACTATGTGGGTTAATTTTATTTTGCCTTTATTTTTTTCTCAGATATGTAGTTTTAGTCATGGTCTGGCAGTTTGAGTAATTTATGCGACCCACCCAAATGTCCTTTCTTTGGTATTGTTCGTCGAATCGTTGAGCTCCTTAAGTTTGAGTTGAGCTGCATGATTACTGACAAATGCGTGCACTGACTGGACGGGTCCACTCAATCTGTGTGGTTCTTTCCTCAAAAGACCATTTCAGACACCAATCTACATGGTCTCCACTTGATCTGACCAAGATTATGTCTGGACTTTAAGAGAGACTGTGACCTCTGAGTTTTTTCGGCCTTTCTTCTCAGAGTAGTCAGATAGGAAACGCCGACCTCATCTCGTTTTAAAAAAATATGATTGACGTGTAAAAGTGTTTGTACAAACCTACTTACAGAAATAAAATCATTTATCATTTATCAATCAAAAGGCCTTATTTCATAGCCGACAGCATAAGCAGAGTGACCAGATTCAGTATTTTTTTTATAGTTTTTCTTTTCTGAGCATCTGTATTTTTTAAGGTATTTTGGGGTTTTTTGGGTAAGTGGTTGGCGGAAGTAAGTATTTTAAAAACAGTTAAGTACCTTCAAAAATACTGATGCCCGAAAAAGTCGATAAAATACACCGAAAAAGTATTAAAATACTGAATCTGGTCACGCTGAGCATAAGATGCCGGTCGGCCCTGCCAACAGACTTTGCAAAAACCATTACTTCACTCCTGTCCTGTGTTTATATGTCATCAAGATTCCTCCTCTCGAAATAGAAATAAGTTGCCAAGTGTCCGGTAATTTTGATTGATTGAGTGAAACCTGTTTCTAGAACGTAATAAAGGAATACGTGCCACGACAACTCTGGTGGGTGAGATGAGGCACATTAATTGTGCAAAAATGTAATTAAAAGTTAACTGGGGTCTGGGGACCACCGTGTTTGATGGGAATTGACTCAACGATTCTCATCACTGTCAGACTAGTCTATCGGAGTTACAAGCGATTGAAATTAATCTAGGATTAGGGTAAAATATCCCAAAAGTAAGCAAGACACGATGTCAAAAAAGGGAGAGCAGAGAATCTTCGCTTAAGAACAGCAGGGTAATTGCATACCACTTTTACATTGGTAAGCCTTTAATTTTGACAATTCAACAATATTCATTGCGTTATGTAGTAAGGCAGACGAATTTTTCAAACATAACATGAAGCAATGTATTAGGAATTTCCTTCTAAATCTTTCGGATAGATCGGGTGCAGGTAACTAACTTCCTAATTGACTCCATAACAACTCAAAAGTACCGTGTAATTGGTCTAATTGACTTTGAATTAAAGTGAATTCCTTTCCGCAAATCGATTTATGCATCTGATATAATGGTAATTACACTCTTTAAGGAAGAGGGACCAAAAGGCTTTTGAATTGTACGTCCCTAGGGCATGTCTACTCATTATTTATTTATTCACTACGATCAGTATCTTAAATCCAACGTACTACCGACATGTGGCTTGGAATTATATTGATGCACCTGGTGCCAATGTCATTTAGGCTCCAATTACGGCGTGAAAGAACCGTGAAATAATAATGTGTGATATCTTGCCTTGTGGAGCCTACCTAAGTACCTAAGTAGAGGTCATTCCATAGTTTTCCGTTTGGGTCTCCAAGCTAGACTCCTTGGTCGTTTAGGAAGGAAAGACGAAGTTTAAAGCCTCGTTAGCATTTACCAAGGAATTCTTTACAGTTGATCTACGCTATTGTGCGCTTTTATAAGCTTCTAACCTGACGATATTATCGTAGATCGTCCACGGTATCACGATAACACAGCGAAGTAAGATGTATTGAAATATATGAAGACGCTTTTCCCTTCACGACAACGTTGTAAAGTGCACGTATTTCCATACACTTTTAGGACGTGGACGTAGACGTGGACATCTACCTTAATATCGGCACGTTGGTCGATATCTTGCGTATTCTGAACACCTTAGAGAAAGACTTTGGCCGGTGACCTGTAGGCCAATTCTGCTAATTTAAAACGTTCAAAATGTAGTCGCAGTCTCATCTCGGCGACAAACAAATGTCAAAAACTTGTCAAAATGTAGGGAAATTAGAAGTATTTTTGACAGATTGAGACTGAGATCAGACTGCGAACGTTCTTAAAAATTACGAGAATTGCCCCTCTGGGCCGTGACCCGGTTAAAGAAAGACTTATTCAATAGCAATTGTGTTCATTTGAGTACTTACAACAGAATTCAGGCAAAACTGTTTTAGTAAGCAAACCACCACTCGTGCTACAAAATGATTAGAGCGAGCGAAGCTACCTTAGTTCTAGTTGTTTGCAAAATATTTAAGAACACTCAACGAAAACTCGACTAGAGGCTGCACCAAGGTTATTTAAGAAAGGCTACTGTCTGATATCATCAGGCCTAAATCATCTGGTTCTCCTTAGGTTTAAGAAGGTTGTATCATAGGCAGAGAACTCCTTTTGTATATATGTAAGTGCAGGCACACCCAATAATATAATGAATGACGTCATTATTTTCGCATTCAGCACACATGATTATAAATTAAGTATGATAATCCTCCAGGATTTAAACGTGTTTTCTTCTCACAGAAATAAAAATAACATCAGCTGTTTTTCAACATTCACGTAGGAAACCGGTCCGCGTCCATTGTAGGTGATTAAGTTATTGGTAACTTGAATGGATGGCAAACGCATCCATTAAAATCAATTTGAGTAATTCGAGCGATTTATTCCATTCAAAGATCATTAATAAGTAATACTAATAACTTATGTTCTTGCGAAAACACGATCCGAAGTTATCAAAGGGATGCTACAAATAGTAGCTATTATACTAATCATCAATGAGTCATACCGCGAAATCCTGCTTACCTTGAGATTATTATTATCTAGGTAGTTAGGTAAGTACATACCTAATAGAGTTTAAGGCCGCGCAGTACAAACGCCCCCCACCCATTTTAAATGAATCTTTTCAATGTCGATATTCTGAGAAATTTCATCGACATTCATGACTTATCGATCAGCCAAAAGATTTAAGACAGTATCTATCTTATGAGTGCGATCGCACTGATGGGACACAGGCCTCATCTTTGTGAGAGGGAGTAGGCCGTAATCCACCACGCGGGCCCAGTGCGGCTTGGTAGATATCACATGTCTTCGATTTTTTGGTTCTAGGACATGTCGATTTCCTCACGATGTTTTCCTTCACCGTTTTGGGAGCAGTGGTGACGAAGTTATTTACAAAATCTAAAGCGCCTGACAGGATTCGAACCAACGACCTACAACTTATAAGTCGGAGCCGTTGCCATTGGGCCACCGTAGACCACTGCTCGCGTCGTCAAATCGACATTATGAACCGGAATAATAAGGTATCAGGCTCGCAACATCACCACTGCTCTCAAAACGATGAGGAAAAACATCGAAAGGAAATCGGTATGTCCTAGAACCAAAAATTCGGAGACACCAACCTGCACTGGGCCCGCGTGGTGGATTACGGCCCCCTCCCACTCGCCTATAGGAGGCCTGTGTCCCAGCAGTGGGAACAATAAAGGCTGATTATGCTATGCTATAATATTAACAAGCCTCGTTTGGTAAAAGAATCCAGCACAATTTTCACAAGAACCCCAAACTCACGCCAACGCAATACGTCATTTACTACAATGAACAAAAGAATATTGAGCACGTATGTGATCTGAAAACTACGGTGTTATACGAAGGCATAGCCAATTGAGCCGATTCAGTTTTATGCCTCCCAAGCGATCATCACCACTGCTCTCAAAACGATGAGGAAAAACATCGAAAGGAAATCGGCATGTCCTAGAACCAAAAATTCGGAGACACCAACCTGCACTGGGCCCGCGTGGTGGATTACGGCCCCCTCCCACTCGCCTATAGGAGGCCTGTGTCCCAGCAGTGAAAACATTATAGGCTAATTATGCAAGCTCGCAACAAGCAACCTTAGTTTCTTTTAACTAAGCGTGATTTTTGGCTTTCAAACATCTAAAGTGGACCATAAGGGTTACCTTTCATAGCACTATCTTAGATAGATAGCCTCATCCGTATTAGACTAAACTCCAAAATGCCAAGCCTTAGAAGCCTGAAGACTTGCCAAATTTTAAAAGACCTTGGTATTCAATCAACTTGTCTTCACAAAGGTTTATTTCCGGGTGTGGCTTGTGGGTCCATCCGGTACTGCACTCTCATACTGTACCATCTACTGGAGAACTCGGAAATTTAAAACCAGGAAGGTATCTAGGTAGGTATACGTAATGATATCGATAGGAGAGGACCACTAAGATGGTTTTAGTGTGCAAAAACACAAAAAAACCCTCAATGACCTTTTTTAGCACATGGAGAGTTGGAGATGGCACCAATCAATGTGCCTAGCCTTTTCTCAACTATGTTGGAGTCAGCTTCCAGTCTAACCGGATGCAGCTGATTACCAGTATTTTCTATGGAGCGACTGCCTATCTGACCTTCACAACCCATAAACTTGTAACTAATACGATCTGCCTTGGTAGCACTGGTTGTCAGACTTTTGGGCTTTTGACTACCCTTAACGACTGTCAAAGATTTACGAATGACTTATAGAGATTTCCGAGGTACGGAGGTCTAGATCAAATAAGTAATGGATGCTCACCCATCCACGAACCAACCGCGGCAAGCATAAGCTAAACCTTCGATCCACCCGTGCGGCTGTTATAATTTAGCCATGAGCCCCGGCGAAGAGGACACCGTATCCTCTTAAAATACCTGCAAGACCTAGGTCACCCCAGAACCCCGTGCAACACCTGTTAGGGCGACATTCACGTCCCTCAAGTGCTCGCTATTTTCATGGCTCATTGCCCTAGGTACTTATCACTCCCTAAGACTGGGAAGGTTCAGAGGTTCTTCACTTTCCTCTCGATCAAAAAAGTACTTCATCTTCTTTCACATAAAATGTTGTACCTACTTATTCTTATTTGAAAGCTGATACCTATATTTCTTTCCCTATAAGTACATTAAATACAAAAAACACATGGCATTAAATTTTAGTTACGTACACGCAGGTACGTCCCAGGTCAGATAAGGAAAATAAACACAAAAACGCTATCATCGCATTTATGTTTACTATCTTCTTTCGTGCAGATAATCCCATGTGTGTTCATACACGAAAGTTGACGAAAGCAAAGTTTCACGTATTGTCAAGCATAATTACCAGCTATAAAGTTAAAGGAAATGACAGAACTCTGCCAGTTTGAAAATCGAACAAATAAAATGGCTGAGTTAACGTTGCATAATCGCACCTAATCACGGGCGACATTGAACCGTATTACGTAGTTATGCATCGAGTTAACGCTCATGAGATGGCGAAAACCGCATTGAATCCACAATTTAACTAGCTGAATTTGCTCACAGTCTCTATGAATGCTGAATTAAAACACAAAATAACGAATTTCTTTCAAATTGGAATCCGTTAAATATTCGAAGATCGAATTCGAAGGAAAAACGTTATGGCCAACGGTGAACGTTGTGCCAATAATAACCCGAAATAAACAACTCCTGTCATGATTTTCTCTAAAATACCCGCACGAATGTCAACAATGAGGTTATTATCAACAAACAAGCGAGGTAGAAGTGAAAATAAGTGAGCAAGAAAGTGTATTTGTGGTTAGAACACATTCATAGTGACGACATTATCGATCGTCCACATACCTTGACTTTTCATTTTTCTCCATTTATCCTCCGTGTCGTATGTTATTACGAAAATAAAATTACAATTAAAAATTATAGACAATACATTAACTCTATTAGCGAATAAATTACTCTGGATTGCACAATAATTAAGTAAAATAAATAAAAACTTTTTCAAGTCATAACCACAATTCGTTAGTATTCGTTACAATCAAAATGGAACATTGCCTATCTCATTCGTACGAACGAGCATCGGTGCATGTGCGACAGAGAGCGAAGATGTACCGTAAATAGAACTTTATCAACACGACAGCGCCATTCGAGCCATCTTTGTAGGAAATGGGAACGCATAGATCTTTGTCTATGCTTAAAATGATACCATTCTAAAATAATAAAATCGACTAAACTGGGTCCAAATAAAAAAATACTCAAATGTGAGTTCAACTACCGTGCAGGGGTTCCGTGCACATAAAACTGCTGCTCTATAGGGCTCTGTGAAATACAACCAGAAATTTCTCTATAATCTAATACAGCAAAATAGCTGTTTCAGATTTAAGAGAAATTGTATGTGCTGTTTATTTCCTACAAAAGAAACGAATAATAAGAGAAAAAGTGTAGTTATCACACTTTCTCTCATAATATTCGTTTCTTTTCAGTTGTGCATAAGTGTTTCCTCACCTCTATCCCTTTCCGAGAAAGGAACAAATGAACCGACTGACTACAAAGTGATGCTATAATTAGGGGTTCCGTTTTATTTTTTTGTAAATACGTAACTCTAAAAACACAAAACAAATAATCATCAAGATTCGTTAATTATTATGTCTGATTTACATTTACTAGTAATCAAAAAGTAACTCAGTATATCTACTGATAGAAACATACCCTGTATATTATTTGTTGCAGGGCTCTGGACACGTTTATACAGGGTGTAATTTAAACGCTGTAGTGATCCTGAAGGAGTAAATATAACAGCTGGTATAGAGTCACTATACATAGTTTCAACTCAAATAAAATACTCTAAGAATTGATACCAAATTTTCGGTTTCATTGGTTTCTTAAATTCAAATCATAACAAACGTGTCACCGCACTACGTAGGTCAATAACTTTTTAAGTTACTTGCTAATATCACGATAAATCTCTTCCGTAACTCTGCGCGCCTAGTACCGTAGCCTACTGCGCAGGCGCGAGGCGGTGTTCTTTGTCGGCGCCAACTGAAGGAATATTCCGCCGCCGCCGCGCGCGCGCGCAATAAGCCATACGTACTTTACCGTGATGTAAAAATTAATGTGTAATTCTAATTATTGATTTACTGTTTACTCGTTATTAAGCTAGAAATTGCACGTAAAAACTGGAATAACAAAACTTAAGTAAACAATCGAAACAAAGTTTAGGTAGGTACCTAGGTTAACTAGTTTCATCCCTTATTATTACTTTATACCGAGTAAACAGTAAAATCTTAAAGCTTTGCTTAATTTAGTAAATTGACTTACATTTTTAAAGATGGGGTTCGATGTGGTGACCTTGGTATTGTATGCACAAGGCCGCTCACTTGTTCATGGACACACATTACGTAGCATGTCTGGTGTTATTGTCCTGAAAGCGGCCTCAATCCGCACTTTAATTTGTATCACACTGCACTGCGTACACTACACACGCACATGGGTGCTGACCGTCGTTGCGCAGCGCTCGCCATAGGTACCTGATTACCTATGGTTAGAGGCACCAAGCCGATGTACCATCCGAGATCAAACTAAAACATGCTGACGAAGGCATCTATCGACGCTCAGCATCTGGTCTACCCTCAATAAAACGGTGACGGTACAGTTCTTGGGCAGCTCGCAAATTACTGATGCGCATAATTATCATAGGGATAAAAACGAATGTACTAGACGCAGGACAGACGTCGACTGACGGCGACGAGCAAAGCAATAACAATAATGCCCAAAATGAAACTCCTATTCCCTGCTATCCTGGTACCTAAAAGTCATTAGGTTTACACACACATCGATGTTACATTGTGTGTGTAGCGACGTAATCAGGGTTCTGTGAGCAAACGATATTCAATTCGGAAATAACAATTCCTGTTACTCATGCGCTTCTAGTACTTTTATTAATTTCTTTCGACAGTTACATGCAATTTTGCGACATTCTTTATTTGAATTATAATAACAAAGACTAAACGTGCTCAAACTAATAAAACCTATGTACCACTCAAACAGCACCGACAGACCGTGAACTCCGATAATTCTTTCGGTTAGTCCTACACACAAAAATTATGCGTGCGTGGTATTATTTTGTAATAAAAAAAAACGATTAACTTGTTGCTAATAGTTTACGTCTTATTTAGTAAAAAAATAACCTTATTTTAAAAATTATGAACGGAACCCACTGTGATTTTATTTGTACTAGGAGAAGAATAAGTTGCGAAGAGGTGAATTGAAATGATGTTTTGGGTTCAGTTGGACAAAAAAATGGTATCTAAATCCTTTTTCTATTCTAAGTACTAATGGCAAATAATAATGTTTATTTAAGCAATTAATTCCCGGTAGGATGCACGTAAGGATTCGATTTTTATGATCAATTCAATGGTTGTACAAGCTGTCGATTTTTCGAAAAAATCGTTTTAATGCGATCTTCAAGCAAATCGATTCAATAGTAACGTGAATCGAATCTCTTGGATCGTATGTGTAAATAAAGGCTCTTAATAGTTCAAGTTCATATTTGCCCAAAGCATTGTGCTGACAATCATAAACAGCGAATAGGTAGGTTTATCTATTTCAAACAAGATCAATTACATAAGTATGCCGACACTTTTTAACTTGTCCGAAGATTGAAACATATTAATCATCCATTTGAATTACGCCGGAAAGGTTATCAAATATTATTGACGTACCTACCTGACTGGCAACTGTAAATATGTCACAAAATAGAGGTGTGTTAAATGCTGTTTAAATTTTTTTAATTACGATTTTTGAATGAATTTTTAGAAGATCGATGTAAGAAGAGCACGAGATTCGATCTGTGAATCGAATGAAAAATCGATTTAAAGCAAAAAATCGTTCATCTTTATGGCCACCAAAATAAAAGGTTAGAAATAATGTTATGAAATTTACAGGAATATTGTTTTTGAATTAGGTATTTACTGTGTTGTAGGTATGATGGAAAGGTGGGTGGCGGGTGGAAGATTACTACGAGGTAGATAATAATTATCTACAAAGTAATCTTCTACAAAAGGACAACTACGTAAAAAACCAACAAGTGTGTAAATGATACGTGACAATTCAAGCAGGTATCTAAATATTTCGTTAACTTTTGATCCTAGACCAATTAATTGTATTGTAGGTAGCTAGTTCACAAACATAATCAAAGTTTAGGAAAAGTCAGTACTTAATAATATTTTGTGAATAAAAAATAAACATGCGGAACCGTTTATTCAGAAATACCAGGAGTAGGAGGTTTATCTTTACTTACAAATAGGTCGGTGACACCGATCAGCTGTTTTAGTGCTAGTGATGTGTTTATTTCAATTTGAAAAGTTCGGTTTCTGGTATCAATGTATTAAAAAATCTCATAACTTCCGAACATGTAGCGATAGGATTAAAAAACCCTTCCTATATCGTTTGATATCATCCAAAGAAGCCGGGCCTTCTCTATATATATACCCATTTCGTTACACGTTGTATATTAGAATAGAAGATTCTTTAAAAGATAAACCAATAATTTAGACAGGGGTCACAGCAGCGAACAAGAATTTGAAAAACACTCTAAAATACTTTTTTTATTATTTTTTCCGTCGATAAAATTAAGATTAGTTTCCTTCATATCGTGATGTGCACGTTATGAAGACTCACACAGTATTATTAAGATTCGCATAAGTTTAACCAAAACTCAGTAGGCCGGATCCATCAATCCAAAACAATCAAGGCAATTATTTTCTCTGATATAACTCAGACCGCAGTATTGTCTCCCTTTCTCCCATAATCCATCCAAAGATTGTCTTTTAGCAATATGCAAATAATTTATTATTTGTGTTTTGACGGTGTGCTTATACAAAAAGATCTGTCACTATGAAACAAACTCAATAATGACTGGAAATAACAGGCCGTCTTCATCAAATAAAACCTCAAGAAAAAAAATCGCCCTCAATTGGGAAAAGTGTTTTTTTTTAGCAAAAAACATAACTATTCATAATTATATTTTTATAATATTTGTAGTATTTCTCAATAAAAGCCCGGATTACCTACCGTTTTTTTATTACTTTAAATTATTCTCTATCGTATAAGCTTTCTAAAAGTAAAAATAACATGCTTATAATTATTAATCACAACATTAATTCCTAACAACTGTTACAGAAAGACCTTGCACTCGGCTACGTATGTACAGTACATAAAATACTTTAACATGTAGAGACCCTTTTAATTTTTATAAAAAAATATTTTTCATCGGCAAGCTTAGTTTTCCCTCATTTCGATATAATGATAGAGAGATGGTGTTTTTTTTATTATAATTTTAAAAGTGGGAAAATATTGAGCACGCCCTTTATGCGTTTTAGTCGATTTTATATTTATTTAGTAGATATAGATCACCACTTACAAAAAACATTTTAATTACAGCCACCCTAATTCTTGACGTCAAGGACTGCTTGTCTATGCTTCTTCACCAATCGCCTGCTGTCAACTCAAAACATGAAAACAAACCAAATTCGGCTCTGGAAGCCCGCGAACTTTTATATAAAGAGAGTTAGCGATAAATGCGTCAAATATCTCATAAATTCAAAATAAACTATGAAATTCCGCGCTGTAATGATAGACGCCGGGCCGATGCGAGAATTTTCAAGTACTTATTTAACCTCAAACAAAATGTAAACAATCGTTCCATTTCAATGTAAACAATCGTTTCATTCATTGCAGATGTAGTGACAATAATATCGAAGTTATCCAAAGAATGTGTGTTAAGATTGACTGACGACCAGTTGTATTTTATTGTGAGTGAAGAGAATACTGGGCCTAGCCCACCGATTTTGTGGTGTGAGATTCCTCAGGCAAGGTTCTGCTCCGAATATCATATGATTGGGCTGGATGAGGAGCACAAAGACATTTATATGACTTTAAGTTCAGGTTAGAACGAACACTCACTATGTATAAGTTCTCGTTGCTGTTTTTGCGTGCCTGCCTAGCTTTACCCAACTATGTTGGGGTAGTCTTCCTGTCTAACCGGAGGCAGCTGAATACCAGTATTTTACATGGAGCGACTGCTTAAGGGTGCTTACATAAAGAAGCGGGTTTTCGGTCCCGACTCCCGGTAGGTACAGTTCTCCGCAGGATTGATCTTCAGAAGGAAACGGTTACATGTTTCTTTATGTGTGAGAGCATAAGTTAATGTGGGACTATTTCACCCGCACCGATCGGCACCGACCCGCACAGACTCGTCTGCACCGGAAACCTGTTTCTTTATGTAAGCACCCTAACGGACCTTCGCAACCCGGTTACTGGTTGACATGATGATTGCAGTTTTATGTGTAAACTTTCAAAATGCTCTGAATAACAAAAGCACTAGTAATGGTAACAAACCCAATGAATCTTACATTTGAATATATTCTTATATACTTTACAGGTAATTTAGCAAGAACTCTAGTCACTTTAAAGACAGCAAAATCTTTGAAGATGAAGTTAACAAAGAAACAATGTCCATGTCTTACTTTAGAAATTGAAACGGTAAGTAAATGTTTGTTAATGTACTCAAGTAATGCTTTTACTTTTATTCTAATAGATTAGTAATTTAACTATATTTGTGCCTACGCTACGGCTATTTCTGCATTTAAAATATTATATCTATTTTCAGCAATCATTAGTGGTAATGTTAAAAATAAAAAACAACACAGCACATGAAATCACGAGTATAATCAATTAATTTTATTAAAAATATTTAAAAATTATTACAACCATTAATTTTCTTATACAAGGAACCAAATTATATTGACTAAAACAAACATAAACCACCACTGGTAGTAACTAATAGAATTAACCTCTAATTATGTTCAAACGAATATAACAACAATAAGACAATAATTATAAGAATTACAGCCCTTTGAGCAATGCTGCCACCACGAGTGACACCCGACAAATGAATCAAATCCCGTGATTTGATTCATTTGTGCGCACTCCTTCTACACCAGATTGGAAATTGTCACAAGATTCTTGCTAACAATATATTTTTTTTGCAAAAGCCAGTCTAGTCTGTAAAAATCTTTGAAAACTGAATCATTAATATGGTAAAGTAACCATGAAGTGAGTTGTCATCCTACCTGATTCTAGGGATTGACAATATATTGGCAGTTCACTTCACCCAAGTTTTCTCAGTGATGATATTTTTTCAGAATAGGTCGCCAGCACTGGATGCCAAACCATCTCTGTCAAAACCTGTAGTGTTATTAGAACTACTGAAAACTTGACATACATACTAATGCAACATCTAGTAAAGAAATATTGACATTGAATACAATAAGAAGAGGACTAAATAGCATAGGCATATCTGTTTATTAATATCTTCTAATTCACTTTGCAAAATGTTAAGATACTCCAAGATTTCTGAATAATACACTACATAATCTGTATTAAAACTTCAAACGTCATCTACCAAGCCTTTTCCCAATTAGGTTGGAGTCGTCTGTCAGCTGAATACCAGTATTTTATATGGAGCGACTGCCTATCTGACCTCTACAATCCAGTTACTGGTTAATACAATACCCCTTAGTAAGACCAGTTGTCAGTCTTTCGAGTTCTGACTACCCATAACAACTGTTAAAGATCTACAAATGATAGTCAGAATCAACGGACACCACCAACAAATTAAGCCACCGGCACATTACTGTGTCGTGTTGTATGTGACTCGGAATACACCAATCATACTAATGTGTTCAGGACTAAGTCAAATCACAACAAGTTTTGATTGGCTACCATTGCGTCAGAAGGCGTCACGACACAACACAACACAGTAATGTGAATCTGGCTTAAGACCTTAAAAAAATAACAATTAATTCTCTCATTTCAGCCATGTGTAGTGTCACAGCAGACAAGACAAGTGACGCATGATATACCAGTAACGATAATACCTAGGAAATTGTGGTCTGACTACCATGAACCCAGGATACCTGACCCTGATGTAAGTTATCTCTATGGTTTTGTATTTTTCCCCAACTGTGAGTATTAATAGAGATAAAATTTTGCTAAGAATGTCTGGGCACAGAATCACTGATATTATTCTTCTAACTTAACAGACAGCTGTGGTGCTGGGGAGTTAGTTGTGCCACTTCTTTCCAGATAGAGCACTAAGGAGTAGTGAAGAGCAGGTGTTTTGAGAGACTGTGTTATGTAATTTTGGCGTTCAAAAAGTGTAATAACTTTAATTTTGCAAGTTGGTGTCAAAAAACGATTTGTGTGGTTTTTTGACTGCCTCATTGGCTACTGCTGAGTATGAGGGCCTGGGTTAGATTTCTAGTTTGGGAAAAGTGATAATGGCCCCGATTCTGTTGTTCACAAACTAAATTAAATTTAAGTTCAGTGCATCTTTTTCTTTATTATTTATTTAATCTTTTCGCACACAAAAAGGTACAAAGGCGGCAGAAAAAGATGCACTGTGTTAACTTATTAGCGTTATCATCAAAAATGCCGTTCCATACAAAATGTATGAGAAAATGAATTACCTTCATTATTATTTTTGTTCGTGAACTTTTCCATGTTTTAATAGTTATTCTGCTATTCGGGGCGGAGACAAATCAATGATCATAAAAATCGGTCCAACCGGTCTTGAGCTATAAATGGTGTAACTAACCTGACTTTGTTTTATTTCTATAGATATCAATAGAACTGCCATCACTAAAACAGTTGCGGACTACCATAGATAGAATGAGGACCATGGCCTCTGAGGTTGTTATAAGAGCGTCGGCTGAAGGGAGACTGACTTTACAGATCAAGACTGATATGGCTAAAGTGTCCACGAGGTTTAAAGGGCTGAGAGTGGAAGCTTTTGGAGGTAAATCATTATGGCTATTGAGATTCAGTACAGTCAACCGTAAATCATTGTTAACAATTTGATATAGATGGCGCTTTATGTTATGATTATGACACTGGCGCCGATTCCTTTGCTCACAAACTAAACTAAATTGAAGTTCAGTGCATCTTTTTCTTTCTATTTCAATATGAAAAGGACTAGATAAATATCAGTTTAGTCCTGTCAAATTAGTCAGCACCTGACGTGAATTGACGTATCTATTAATAATAGCCAATTTTTTAAGCATGTCTAAACTTAACTATGGGGTAAATTAATTTGCCAGGACTAAACTAATATTTATCTTCTGTCCTTTTCATAATTAAATAGAAAGAAAAATATGCACTAAAAATTAAAGGGGTCCCCATAAAAGAAACTTGATTTTATTCGGCTTTCATCTCAACTACGTAACCCACCGCAACGCACGCGCAGCGCGTAACGCAGTTAGCCGGTTTTTTGTTGGCCGTTCTCTTTTGTATCTTTTTATTACCTGTGGGTCGCTATGGCACCAAATTTTAGTGATATAACTTTTTTTTTGAGGGTGGCAAATTAGCAAATAACTTCTCCCGCTCTGGGCGGAGCGGGAGGGCGTGTCAGACTACTGACTAAAACCCACCCCGTGTTCCTTGGCACAGGCAACTGAAGGAACACGGGTGGGTACTACGGTATCTTTCGAACAGCCTGCGACCCGGGCAGGATGATAAGATATTCTGAGATACAAACCTATCCATCTCGAACTTTCCAGGTCCAATAGAACATTCCGACTCCGAAACAGAAGAGACGCAAGCTAACGAAGACACATCGCGTATTTGCTACTGCAGGGTGGACGCTAAGAAGCTATCAATGTTCCTAAGTGCCGACCAGATATCGACCAACAAGACTGTCTGTAGTATTGTACATAAGAAACTAGTGATATTGTGCTTACAGACCGATGAGAATGTTAAACTACAGTGTTTTATTAGTGGGATTGTTTATTGAAATAAATGTTAGAATAATTTTAACTTGATTTCAATTTCTTTGCGTGACATATTGGTGCAACGCAGACGACAGACTATCCGTGACGCACTTTTTAGTCTGTGAAAATAGAACCTATGCAGTAACGCACACGACGCGCAAAAAGTCCGGCGCACAAAAAATCCGTGTAATTCGGGTAGACCGCGCCGCGCCGCTCCGCACAAAAAGTCTGTGAAAAAAAATGGAACGTTTGCTTTAACGCGCGCTAACGCAGACGGCGCACACTTTAGTCGGCAATCTGCATTTGCTAGGGGTGGACGTAACGCACGCGATCTATTATCATGGCGCGATTTATTATCAAAATAATACTTCGCGATCTCTGCACGATTTCCATAGCGTCTACGTCCCTACAGCTCTGCAGACAGAATGATCAAAGATGTGCGTCGTGTGCGTTGAGTCTGTGAAAAATCCGCGACTGACTTTTTGCGCGCCATGCAGACTTTTTGTGCGCCGCAGACTCGATCGCACAAAAAGTGTGCCGTCTGCGTTGCACCATTTACTTACGGTTCTAGGTTATCTCCTGCGTTTTTCGCCTCTTGGTCTTCAAGCCTTTCTGATATCTATACATCTAATAAACTGCCAGTCGGATTTGAAAATTTCGTTTTGCATAAGTGATAGCCCAATTCTTGAGGAAGGTTATAGGCTTTTTAACCTCACGCTACGACCCTTAGGAGCCGAGCAAAAGGAAAAAAGAGTCAGAAGAACGCTAAGCGAAAACGAAGTATTGCGAGCGATGGAAGTCGCGTGCAGAAGCTAGTCGTCAGTATAGCCATACCCACATTTCACCAATGAACTAATAATCACTTTTATTTCACAGAAATACACTTTCATATGAGTAACAAAAAATTTTTCCAGGTTTAAGATTAACATAAATTTTAATGTAGTCTAGAATTAATATTACTTTGATATTTTTGGCCATGACCAAAATTATGTCCATGAAAATATATTTTTGTTCAATTTGTTAATTACATCATTCACAGCATATTAATAAGTCTAGTTATCACAAAACTTGTAGCTACTTATACAGTGTTAAAAAATTAAGGTGAATGGGAAGTGGTAGACCGCGAAATTCAAATTTTCTTACGTTTTTTGTCAGGTTGTATCTTGATCAAAATTTGATTCGCGACTATAACAGGTGCTTATTTACAGAATTATAATCATAAGAAACATTCATACATCTTTATAAGTGAGATTTGTACCATAAACACTTTTCCCTAGGAGATTTCTTCTTGTGGTACAAATCTAACTTAGGAAGATGTATTAATGATTCTGACTATAATTCTGTGGATAAGTACCTGTTATAGTCGCGAATCATATTTTGATCAAGATACAACCTGACACTCACCTGCTAATTGCAAAAAACGTAAGAAAATTTGAATTTCGCGGTAATCACTGCGGAATCACCTTAACTAGAAAAAACTTTAAGATGTGCTTTAGACCATCGAACTGAACGACTAACTATGGGACCAAAACTGAAATCACGAAAAAAAAAAACAGCTGTTTAATACATTTTGGTCAAGTAGGTATTGAACTTTTATATTAAACAGCAGATTTTTTTTCCGTGATTTCAGAGTAAGTTCTATAATGAAAGTTGTTCAGTTCGATGGTCTAAAGCACCTCTTAACGTTTTTCGGGTTTATTTTTTAACACCTTATAAAGGGAATATTATTAGGACATTCACTGCTTAGATAATGAAAGAGGGTTTATTTTTACATGTTATGGGCTAAGTACTATTTTAATTTAACCAACATGCAAGATCTGTCCAGAACACAAAATGAAAATATATTGATACTTACATCACCCGGTCGTCCTGTTTGATTATTTTTTTTTATTATTTTTCAATCGACGGATAACTTTTATTTGAGGAATAAAATCGACGTTTGACAGTTTTTGTACGAAAAACTGTCAAAATTTCAAAATGATGGAAAAATAAACCCTAAATGTTATTTTTTTCTAATTAGTGCATACTTAGTTATGGTCTCACTATGCAAAGACAATCAGGAATTACACTTCGATTCCTAGGGCCGTATTATTGAATTCTGACTTTTTAGAGCCATCATGGTTGCGATGTGAAAGAGATGGCAATACAGGACGAAAAGCATCATCTCTATTTCGGAAAGGAGCGGCCCACTGAAAGCCAATTGAATTTACTCTGCTGGCAAATCTCATTATATTGATAGCCGGATGTCTTTTTGTTCAACCTGGACTTATCTATAGCATGAATAAAAATGAAATACTGTTCGTTGGTAAGGGCATCACTAACGGCTGGACCGATTTGGCTATTTTGTTTGAAAATGTTCGTAATAGTAAGAATTAGGTTGTATCGAAAGAGAAATTGGAAAAGGAAAAATTTTAAATTTAGGAAAACTGAACATCTATAGGCTTTTTGTATGAATGATTGAAATGTCTGTCTGGTCAGTTATCTATGCAGTGTGCGTAACAGCTGAAAACAAGATTTGACAGCAGTTTTGCCAATTTGGATTCAGAAACCGAGAATTATTAATTATATGAACTATTTAATTGACAATAAAATGAAGAGACATTATTAAAACGGTCCTCACCTCACTATACCCCATACAAAATATCACGAATGGACATCGTATTCTTTTACATTTTAATATACAAACTATGGCACGGATTATGCTACGCACTCACTAGGCTGAATGGCTAAAACTATTGCTATCTTTTTCTCGCAGATAACAAGAAAGAGATGGAAGAAAGTAAGAACAAATCAGGCTGAATTCCATACAAGTTTAGACGGAAAGTACGATTTAAAATTTATAAAGTTACCCACCCCTGTCGAATTTAGTATAAAACAAATAAAATTAAAATTAAATTAGTTTAGCATTTTTTGATATTAGCACTTCCAAACAGATACTGACTTTATACTAAGTAGTGATTTTGGCAGCTCTAACGCAAAACGGCCATTGCTCAGCATAATGAATGCATTTATTATATCTAATAATAATAAATGCATGCATTATGCTGAGCGATGGCCGTTTTGCGTCGATATGACGCATATTTTCCCCCAACTTTTTTTGTGTTCTTTCTCTGCGCCATGTTTGCCGCAAATAAACTTATTTTCTTTATATCTCCATCTCTTTCCCACTATACTCATTAAAAGAAGACAGCAACACTCATTATCCCAGCCAGTACTTAACAAAATCAACGCCAAATAGTTTTAACAATCAATTCTTATTAACTGCGAATACTGTGAACATCAGTTGTAAGTCAGTTGGTAAGATCTCTCATTATCTCTTCGTAAAGTGTCGTGTGTCGCCTTCAATTGGTCCAGTTTTGTAGATATTTGGGCTATGGAGTTGTCTATCCATTGCATTGATGACATGTGAGCGTTGAGTATGCGGCCGATTTGAACGATCTGGAAAGATATTTAATTTATTTATATATTTAAGTAACGTGAAATGTTGTGTATTATAACAAGGTGTAACAGAATAAACGCCAAGCCCTGAAAGTAGTTTGTTCATAATTGACTACTGAATCGATTTCAGTAACTTTTAATATAGGTATTTTTTCAAACTAACCGCCGATTGAGCCAAATAAAATTAAATCTTATTTCAAGGAAATAAGACTCAATTTTAAATGCATAAAGTAATGCTTGTGTCAACACGATTTGCTAAATAAAAACAACAAGCTTTAAAAAAAAGTTTTGGTCATTGTGTTTGGCTTTTAACTCAATACTCAAATTGGGGTGTATGAGGTCTTGCGTTAATTATATGATTTTTTTTCGTGATTTCAGAGTTGGTCCCATAGTGAAAGTTGTTCAGTTCGATGGTCTAAATTTGTAAGGTTAATTTTTTAATACTTTTTATAATTAAAATGTACGTATATTAGCGCAATGGCTTTAGTGAAAGGCTTTTGCACTATGACGCGGTTTTGATCCTCGCACGACTGTGTTTACAAATTATCCGTTAGCCGTGAAAGTAGAGAGAACCAGCATCTTTTGGGTTTGCTCCTTTCATCTTAAACCTCATCTATCGATTTGCACAAGATCGCGACTGAGAGAAGAACTAATTATTTCAAAAAATATTGTTTTCTTTGAAATTGCAAGAAGAAAATGTCGCCGAAGTATATGCTCTCTTGACACAGGCAGATTTAAATGTAAGATAATTGCGCCTGTAACTTTGACAACGCCTCTCTCCAGAACGCAATTAACCATAAAAATGCGTTGCCTCAACTTTAAGCGGCTGGCTAAATGTTGGCAAATTTATTTGATATTAATTAGGATTGACCTTATGACTGGACCATACAAGTTTGCTGTATGTCGAACGAGTCAACGGGTCAAATCTACAACCACGCGGGTCCTAGAAAACATCCGGCAACAGATAAGATTGGTCTACACTAGAATAAAACAGAAAGGAGTGGAAAGGTGAAAGGGAGGTCTTTGCGCTGAAGTGGGAGACCATAGGCTCAAAATAAATAATAATAATTAGTTTAAGAGTTTCTTAGTTAAGCTATGACTTAAGGTGATTGCGCAGTGATTACCGCGAAATTCAAATTTTCTTACGTTTTTTGCAATTTGCAGGTCAGTGTCAGGTTATATCTTGATCAAAATATGATTCGCGACTATAACAGGTACTTATTCACAGAATTATAGTCATTAGAATCATTAATACATCTTCCTAAGTTAGATTTGAAACACAAGAAGAAATCTCCTAGGGAAAAGTGTTATGGTACAAATCTCACTTATAAAGATGTATGAATATTTCTAATGATTATAATTCTCTAAATACGTACGTGTTATAGTCGCGAATCAAAGTTTGATCAAGATACAACCTGACACTGACCTGCAAATTGCAAAAAATGTAAGAAAATTTGAATTTCGCGGTCTACCACTTCGCATTCACCTTAACCAACTTTAATGCAGATGTGTTTTACTCACAGGGTCATTACTGTCTTGACTCCTATTGGTCTCGTTGAGGTGTTCAATAACTTCTTTCAAGTCTTCTGACATCTGTCTCAGCTGCGTGTCCAAGTTCTCTGCTAAAGAATACCTGAAAATGGGTTTTTAAAATACAAAAAATATAGTATTTTACACGAGGTTTAGTTTAAATTAACATCAACAGAGGGGCAATTCTCGTAATTTTTAAGAACATTCACAGTCTGATCTCAGTCTCAATTTGTCAAAAGTACCTCTAATTTCCCTACATTTTGACAAGTTCTTGACATTTGTTTGTCGCCGACATGAGACTGACTAGATTTTGAACGTTTTAAATTACGAGAATTTGACTGATGTTGTAGAGTATGTAAATTATTGTTGTAGAGTAATTAAATATGGATTGGTATACTATGACATGACTCGACTATTATCTAATGACTTCGGACTATTATCTATAATATATATTATCTATAGTATAGTGCCAAAAAAAAAACACATAGTCAAATAAGCAAAGCTGTGGGCACAGCTAGTTTTAAATCGTTATTAAACATATATGACTAAAAAGCTTTAAAAATTATATGAAGCATGAAAAACCAATTACTGTTACAGTATAGTTTTTCATAATGGAGACTAAGGGCGATCGCTGACCGTACATTCCTGGGTTCGATCCCCAAGCTTTTCTCTTTCTCGCATTCCGAATTTTTCATCTAGTAGAAGGTAATTAGGCTCTGCTGACATTACACAGGACTTAAACGTAACTGACGCCTCTGTCTAGCCCGTTGGGGAATACAGGCGTGAAGTGACTTACATATGTTCCCTCTCAGGATCCCGCAGTCTGTCGACAGTCTCCTCAGACAACTGTTTCTCCATCGGCGCCAACAGATCTTCCAGCTCCTTCTGCTGAGCCAGCACGAAGTCTAACTCGTGTTCAAGACTTTGTTGCTCGTTTTTCACTGATTGGACGGCGTCATTTAGTTCTACGATCTGGGAAAGGAGATTGATTTTATTTATTTGTTTAACCAGTACTAACACACTTACAATAAACTTATTATATAAGATGAATAGTTACACACCGATTTCTCTCTTTCAGTCGTCAGTAATTTGACTTTCGAAAGAAGACAAAGCGTTGTGTAACTATACAGACGTTATACGTTTATTAGTAAGGGGGTTAAAAAGAGGATAAAATTCGACAGATTAAAGAGTGGAGATTTTATTGGAGATTTAGAGTAATTTTACAGAAAGTGGATTATAAATTTAAGAATCCTGTACAGTGAGAGTAGGTCTCGCGCACAAAGGGCTCCATCATACTAAAAACACTATTAAAATAATGTTTGTTTTTTTCAATAGCTTTGCCATTACAGCGTGATCCCGATGCCACCCTATGGATTTGTTACACTATGAAAACACTCAATAAGGACACACTTAAGGGCCTAGTCTTCTAGTGCACAATTTATGAATCGCGTGCGGCGAGTCCACGCGCCGAGCGTCTGCACCCGGGCTCCCCGCAGTCCCCCGCATACATCCTACCTAGCGTAATTTGACACGGTCGGAAAGTTGCTCTACTAAGTATTATTTATTTTACCATTTATGTACACACATCGCACCTTCAGAATTGAAGTGGCTTAGCTAAAAATTTTAAGGAAATTACTTTGATACAAAGTATTTAAAAAAAAAAATCTTAAAATTTTAAGAAAATTACTGATACAATGAAAATGAATTTGATAGAATGTATCAAAGTCATTTTCTTAAAATTTTAAGAAAATAACTTGGATACAACGTGTCAGTCATTTAAAAAAAAATAGTTAAGCCACTTCAATTCTAAGGTGCGACATATAAACAGACAAGAAAAAAAAAGCAGAATAGAAAAATAGGTACAAAAGTGATGCTTATTTCAAAAGAATCTCTTACAGCATACCTGCGATAGATATAAATAGAGATATGTAGACAGTGTGTGAAAGTGTAAAGGAGACAAAAAAAATACATAAAATCAAAGTCAAATTATTATTAATAAAAAAATTAATAAAATAATAATTAATTAATTAGCCTTTATTTCAAAAAGGCACATAAAAGTGATTATTAATGATACGGAAAGGCTCGTGAGACATAGAAAGTTCAGCGGCTATCAATCTCAAACTTGAATGAGGATTTTCAGTCACTATTTCCTTCACTTTTGCGATATTAACTTCAGTTGAAGACGTTGACGGCCTACCAGGGCAAGGCAAATCTAGAACGCTTTTAAACGCTTTGTATTACTCATAAGCACGTGTTTTTTATAAAGTCGATTCACCGTAAGGCCTTCTGTAACATTTTCAGTGACTTCGAACACGAAATACCATTGGCGATGATCTAACTAATATATTATACTCTATCACATACATTACAGTTACATTCTTATATAAAAAATATCGGTAATGGACATTAGTGGTTTGCATCGCATATTTTCAATCATCAATGGTACTCCCATAGTAGAAGAGGTAGGATTAATATTTCGAGCTTCTGACAGGTTGCTTATATCTGAAAACGGTTGACGTGAGCCAGCAGCGGACCTATGAAAATAAATAAGTCATATAATGACAGAGTTTTCAGAAGTACCTATTCGTAAAAAATCATCGTACTAATATTATGTAGCACCCTGTGGTTTCTTCCGCTGCGAAAAACTAGCCTATGCGTACATTGGCTACTTTTTCGCAGCGGATCCTTAGGCTACCTCTATAAAAAAATTATCTGTATTAATTCTGCCGTAACGGAGTTTAGAGGAAACAAATATACTGAGTGTAATTTTATCATCTCTTGAGGGGTCATTGTACTCATCATTATGAGCAACTTTTACTATGGAAACAAACCAGAAATCGCGAAAATAAAATTAGCTGTTCCCTACAACCTAGGGAACAGCGGATTTTTTTTCACGATGTATCGATTTCAGGTTTGGTCCCATAGTAAAAGTTGTTCATAATAATGAGTAGAATGATCTCTTATGAGGATAACGGTGATTAAAATGCGCACACTATGTGGACAAGGATATTACAAGTTGGATGATTATATCGTAGATAAAAATGTTTGGCTAAATGCTGGTCCTGCCACAGGCACTTGGGCTCACTAGTTAATTTTGACCTCACTATCAGCCTTGTCACCCTAGAAAACCACGAAAACGATATCCATGACGAAAAATATGAACATTTTCGCGTCCGCCATCTTGGATTTTAATTTTGACCTCACTATCGGCCTTGTCACCCTAGAAAACCACGAAAACGATATCCATGACGAAAAATATGAACATTTTCGCGTCCGCCATCTTGGATTTTAATTTTGACCTCACTATCGGCCTTGTCACCCTAGAAAACCACGAAAACGATATCCATGACGAAAAATATGAACATTTTCGCGTCCGCCATCTTGGATTTTAATCTTGACCTCACTATCGGCCTTATCACCCTAGAAAACCACGAAAACGATATCCATGACGTAATAATGTGGAACTACTGATAACAAATTCAACATTATTTTCAATTCTTTTAAAATGGAACTAGTGATAAAAAAAAAAAACAACCAGTAGTTCCATCATGGAACAGTTAATGATACTAGTGACAACGAAACGTTCCATGTGGGAAATAGAGACTCCACTAGTTCTACTATTTTGTTATACCTAATATCGTAGTACTAGTGAGAATAAAAATTCCCATTAGTTCTACCGTGGAACTGTTGAGTAGAACAAGTGGGAATAAAGAATCCCACTAGTTCTACTATTTTGTTATACCAAATATCGTAGCACTAGTGGGAAAAAAATTCCCATTAGTTCTACTGAACAGTTCTACGGAGAACTGTTCAGTAGAACTAGTGGGAACATACCGATAAAATCGAGATGAGATATCGATACTCATCATGTCTGTGGAGTCTCGCTAGCTAATTTAATTTGACCTTGTAGTTAGGCCCTAAACATGAATACTGTAAACAGTTTTACTTACCTTTGGAATCTATTTCTCTTCATTACTTCTATGTTTGAGCCCAATTTTTTTTTTCGTACAGGCATATTTTTTTTTAATTTACTATCCATATTGAAATCAAATATTTACAAAACTATTACTGTATTACAATTATTTACAAAACACTCGAAAAATTATATACAAAAAATAATAAAGTAGAGCAACTTTAGATAGACAACAGTGCGTAACCTATGTTAGAGCAGGAGCAAAGTTAGAGCGAGAGGGAACAGTTAAAATTCGTCGTGGACCACACGTCTGAACGCTGCGACCGTGCAGCGGCCATTAAGGAATTTCTCTTTCAATTCTTGTATATAAACTCTTATTTTGTAGGTCTTTTGAAATTATAATTATTCTTTGGATAAGGTGATTTAGGTGCTATTTTTTTTAGTATTTGCTTATTGAACCCTTGGCATTAAAATAATCTAATTGTTACTTAAATACAATGCATAGTTATTCTGAAAAAAACCGTTTATTATGAGATAAAAACAGAGAATTTTGATGAAATTGCGACCTCTGGATTAAGAAAATGAAGGATAATTCGAAAAAACTAATCAGCGCATTTTGAAGACAAGAATGTTGAGCTAATTATGCGCTGAACAGATTTTTAAATTAATTCTTCATTGCCATAAACGAAGAGCTCAAACGGAACTCGAAATGATGTTGGGCGCGAATGAGCTGTGTTTAACACTTGATTTACCTAACATAATCTACCTAGATGAACTTAAAAAAAATATCTAGCTATTACTTATATTATGGTTATTCATGTGCAATAATAATATTTAATGTTATTTCATTATTTTGTTTAGAAAAAAAATTACAAAGTTGCGCAAATAATTCGCCGCGAGTGAATTTTGCAAGACTGTAGCCTTAACAATTGCAATTTTGAACATAAATTTATTTCTGCTTATTTGGTGAAACTAAATATTTTCACATTCCAATTACAATGTATGGTGACCCTTTTTGCTAAGATCTTATTAGAACTTTAGAAACCCTGAAGGGAACTGGCACTGTACTGTATTACCTGCGCATTTACGTAGTCCGTGGCTAAATAATAACATCCGCACAGGTCGATCGATCAGGTTAAGCTACGCTTGCCGCGGTGACCATCTTTACATACCGAGACCTCTCCGTGCCTCGGAAAGCACGTTAAGCCGTTGCTCCCGGCTGTCATTCGTGGACCTTTGACAGTCGTTACGGGTAGTCAGAAGCCCGAAAGTCTGACAACCAGTCTTACCAAGGGTTATTGTATTACCCAGTAACTGGGTTGTGGAGGTCAGATAGACAGCCGCTCCATGTAAAATACTGGTATTCAGCTGCATCCGGTTAGACTGGAAGTCGACCCCGATATAGTTGGTAAAAGGCTACGCAGATGAGATTTACCTAGATTTTTACATGAGATTTTGTATGTCTTCAATTACAGGATTTGGCCTTCAGATACAAAGATGATAGGTATACCTTCTCCCCGTTAGCTATGAGCAGTCGGTCCCACGCGTTGATCTGCGTCGCCTGGTTGATGAACGTTTTTTCCTGTTCTTCTAATTCAAGCGTCCATTTGTTTATATTTTCTTCTAGCTGAGCGAACGATATTGATGTTATTGTCTGAGGGGGGACTGAGGCTGTTGTACTGGAAATAAAATTGTAATAAATTAATATTGCGCCCTTTTAGTTATAAGTTATAACCAGTGATCAGATAATCCTACATTCCTTATTTTCTGCAAGTTTTTCACCTCTCAAGAGTGTTTTTTTTATTTTATTTAATTATTTAAAAAACTTACACGTTCACAAACTTACAAGTATTAGCATGCAGTTCTAACCAAGAGAGAACTTAAACCAAATTAACAGCGGGTCCCAAACTAGACACAGCCTGTATCTTGGTGACCCAAACACTATAATTAGTTACTAATTGAGTCAGTTCAGCTAGCGCAAGATTGGCGTTGATGATTACATGATAGTTAACTCTTAAAAATTTGCAATTTAAAAATTTAATTTTATAATTAATAATTAGCTATTAACAAAAATGTGAGTAAAAAGAAGCTAACTAGAATAGACATACAAAAACAGTTGAGGTGAGTGAATGTGGAGTGTAATGTGTGTGTAGCTGTGTATGTTATCAGAGAGTGTGGTGGGTATTAACTTGAGCAGCAGAGTAAACTTTCTGTTTCGTCATAGTTGAGTGTTGAGGTACACAATGATTGATTTAACTGTGCCAGCTATTAGGGCAGGCTTACTGAAAAATGTATGCTCATGCTTACCTAGTGGCTGTAGTTAACGATGCCATCGTTGTGGTAGCAGTAGTTTTTCCAAGAGCTATAATTCCAGATGGTGCTGTTGTGGATGCTGAAGTTTATAGAAAATGCATAAAGTTTAAAAAAGGATACGATAATAACTGAGACCTATTTTAAACGTTTTTTAATATATAATGAAAGTGAGCTTATCAATCTATTTAACAAGTTTTCATGATTACCCAACCCAAAGTGACTTTGGTATATTTCATTAAAAAAAATTACTAGGTTTGGTGAGTGGTGTAGGAAAGAATAAATTTTATTTTCAAAACGATAAGTGCTATATTGGATTACAAATAATTTTGTAAAATTATTAGAAAACATAAATTAAATAATTTTGAGACAAACAATTTTTAGACATTGTCATCATGACAACGTATTGAATATTTAATTTGAGAATAGAATAAGAAATCGTTATTTTTAACAGTAACGAACTTTTTAAAAATAAAAACAGCATGAGACTACACCTGTTTTACTGGAAGGGTTAGGCAGAGATGAATCTATATTACACCCACATTCCGCAAGATAAACTTTCTTTCAAATTACGTAACGCAAATATTCTAGATTAAAACATATATACCTGCAGAAGAAGCAGCAATGGAAGTAATCGGCTTTCCAAAACTAAGCACACTTTTATTAGCGCTTGTACCAGGCAAACCAAACCCAGATTGAACCGTCGAAGCCGCCGTAGATACCGCTCCGAAACTAAGCCCGGTAGGCGCAGCTGTACTGGTACCAAAACTAAGCCCAGTTGTTGATTGAGTTGTGGTAGCAAGGGGAGTAGACCAGGCTGTAAGACCTGCTGACGCGGCTGGTGTCGTTGATGATGCACTGACGCCTATGAAAGAGAAAATCGGTTATTTAGGGCGCATGTAGCGATGGTCCGTTCATACATTTTTAAACACAGACACTTTCTGTTTTAAACGAATCATTTGATCACTTTCCTACACAATTTTGTTGCAGATGACTTTTTAAGGGATGAACTTACAACATTTACTAGGAAAAACATTCGTGAAATCCAAGAAAAATTTGGCACTTGGCATTACAGTGTGAATGAGATGTAACAGTTCTTCAAAGCACCATAATGGCGAAAGTTTAGGCTGAGAATGTAATGAAATTAAATTATTTATTCTGTAAATAGGATATTGGAATCACTTTTACGTTGTTTAAAAAAAATGAGCTAGATAGGTTTTTTTTTAATTTCTATCTGGAGTAAACATTTCCTATCTGACTACCCTTGAGGAGAAATGGCGAAAAAAACCCTTGAGTTTGTTTTATTATTATTTTTTATTGCTGAATGGGCCCGCTCTTGATCTCGATCACGCCTGATTGTTTCTTCTTTTAAAGGTTTTTTTTAAAGTCCAGTACAATTTTAGAATGTCAGCAAGTATAGCAATTTGCTTTCAATTAGACTTATTAGAATTATTTTCGATTCAAAATCACACGAATTAATGTTACGTTTACATCACACGTTCGTGCTAGGGCCTCTAAAAAAACTTACCTTGAGCAGTAGAAACTGGAGCAAAACTAATTGGGGCAGCAGATGTTTTAGGAAACTGTGCCCCAGGTCCGGCGGGCTGTGATTGACCCAACATTAAAGGCTTCTGATTGGCTGTCGACGTTCCAATCACCCCAGCAGAACTTATAGGGGCTTGTGTAGGTAGAGCCGTTCCAAAACTAAGACCAGGTTGGGACGTAGTGGGTGTTCCAAAACTAAGTCCCGGTTGGGCAGTAGCTGTTGATGTTGGTGCGAAATTAAGCCCAGTTTGTTGTTGTTGTTGTTGTGGTTGGCTTGTTGGTAGGGCAGTCCCGAAATTGAGTGGGGCTTGTTCTGAAAATGAGATGGAATTGTGGTTTATTTTATGTGTAAGAGAAGTTGCATAATAAAGAAAAATATTTGATTTTTTGAATGTTTGTTTGTTACCACAGATATAGATAGTCCTAGATAACGCAAGTATCACGATCTGTATGAAAACAATGCGCGGCATTTTTTTGACTACCTAATTTGACGTCACATGCGCTCTTTCTCACTCACGCTCACCCAGCCAACAGTACACAGGACTGAGCGCGAAAATGGCGGCTTACGATTATTGTACGTAAGTTGGTGCGATTTTTGGCACGCCAAGTAGTTGCTCTTGCGTTATCTAGATGTATCTATATCTGTGTTTGTTACACTTTCACGCTAAAACGACTAAACGGATTGGATGATATTTGGCACATTGGTAGACCATGACCTGGATTAGGACATGTACAGAATGTCCCGATATTCCAACGGGATCGAGACTTATGCGGGTGATACCATCATGTAATCAATAAAGTTACTGTTGAAATTTTTACTGTTGTGATTGGTTGATTGAAATAGTTACAGCCTGTAAAATTACTTAGATTTGGCAACATAGTTAATTGAATAGGTTTTAAAGAGCCTCAAGAGCTCACTAGTCTTCTAAATTGTTATAAATCTGTATCAATGAGGACTAATATTCAAAATGTATTAGAGTTTGCCATACTTACTTTGAATAAAGTAATCAACAAAAGTGTGAAAAGCTGTATTTGTAGTACAACGTCAGTTTTAAGTATTGCTGTTAATTTCTAGCAACGACATTCGCCATTTATCTAGATATTTTTTATCTTACGAGTTAAAAAATATTACCTTAAAAACTAAAAAATACAATTTAAACTCACGTCCACCTCCAAACGCGGTATTAAACTGTCGTCCGTCCCCAGCAAGAGGTTGAGCGGAACCTTGAAAACTCGGCGTCATGGTGCCAAATGCCGGCGCAGCCGAGGCCGTAGTTTGTGCACCGCCGAAGCTTAGACCGGTATTAAGCCCCGTGTTCTGACCGATAGAAAGGTCGGTACTTTGGCCGGTCGGGGCACCGGTGGTACCACCGATGGCGCCGAAACTAAGAGCGGCTGGTTTTTGGCCGAAACCGCCTGGGGTAGACGCTGGGGGAAAATAAATTATATTAAATAATGTTCCCTTATAGTATTTGTTGCGTAACACACCAACAATGGCATTAATTTTGACAGATCAACAACATTCGTTGCGGTATTTATGTTATTGAGCAGACAATGTTTCAAGCATATGAAGCAATGGATTCATAATGAATTTCAGACTCACACTGAAAAAGCGTAGTAGTGAAGATTCGTTGTTCTCTGTATGAGATAAGGCTTTTGAATTGCAATGGGTCAATAATTTTAGCTGTACCTCGGCATTGTATTTGTTGTAATTAAAAGCCTACCTTACAGCGTGAATGAGCATCATAGTTATGTTTCTCATTTCGGCAAAAAGACTCTGGCCCCGATTCTGTTGTTCACAAACTAAACTAAATTTAAGTTCAGTGCATCTTTTTCTTTCTATTTCATTAAGAAAAGGACAGAAGGTAAATATTCGTTTAGTCCTGTCAAATTAATCAGCGCCTGACGTAAATTGACGTATTTTTAGTAGCCAATTTTTTATTCACGTCTAAACTTGTCTATGGATTATCTAACTTGACAGGACTAAACTAATATTTATCTTCTGTCCTTTTCATAATGAAATAGAAAGAAAAGGATGCACTGAACTTAAATTTAATTTAGTTTGTGAACAACAGAATCGGGGCAGTGTCATGATTTTTTTCTAATAATACATTTGTTACTAAATAACAGTGTTATTGTAGGACAACAGTCGAAAAATGTTCAATAACTCTTTTTCACCAATTTTAGCACGAAAGACGCGGAATTATTGTCAAAAGTACTTACTAGGTGCCGGAGCAGAACTGAACGCAGGCGGCGCTGCAGTATTCCCTCCTCCAAAGCTGAACGCCGAGCCCGGTTTAGCACCGAACGCTGTCTGAGCGAACCCGCTCGGTGCGCCGCCAGGCGACAGGAACGACTGAGTTGGGGCCGCCGCTGATGTAGTGGCGGGCTGCTAAAAAAGAAAGATATAATAATCAATATATATAATTAAAATTATCTATGACACAAAAAAAAAACTAAACGAAAATTGGTTCATCCGTTTGGGAGCTACGATACCACACAGATACACAGACAGACACGTTAAACTTAACTTATAACAACCGCTCTTTTTGAGTCGGGGGTTAAAATGCTGTTCGTTGATAAGCGCATCACTTGCGAACGGCTGGACCAATTTGGCTATTAGCTTTGTGCACGGTGAAATGCCTGCACAAAATATAGAAAACACAAATTTTATATATTTTGAAATTAAGAGCGAGGGCAATTTCTAATTAGACGGCTAAATGGTTTCGGATTTTTTATTCTCACGTCGAAAAGAATGTAATTCAAACACCAATATTGAATTGCTCATTTTAAATTTTGCTCTATTTCTAATAAAAGAATATTCAATAATATACTTACAGTACTAGGTTGAGGCGCAGAGAAACCCGAAGCAGGTGTCGAGAACCCGAATCCAGAAGTCGCAGGTTGAGTACCGAAGCCAACAGCAGCTGGCTGTGCGGGTTGGCCGAAACCGGTGCTAGCTGGCTGGGCGGGTTGGCCGAAACCGGTGCTAGCTTGCTGAGCGGGTTGGCCGAAACCGGTAGTCGCTGGCTGAGGCGATTGGCCGAAAGCCGAAGACGCGGGCGCATTGGCTTGGCCGAAACCGAAACCGGAAGGCGATGCGCCGAATCCGGTTGAAGCTAGAAAAGATGTAATCAAATATTACACAGAACTAGATTGTTGAGGATAAATATCCACACATCTGAATGTTTGTAATAATAAAAAAAACAAATTATATTATCTGTGGTGTGTGCGTGCTGACGGAACGCTCGGTTAGAAGTAGATTGAAGAATAAAGAGCTTCTAATGTAACTTAAATTCAATATTAAAAAGGAGCTAATAAATAATGAAGAAACAGAGGAAACAGTGTTTTCAATAAACTATCTAAAACAAAACACAGATGGGGCAGTATGGGCTATAGTAATTATAATAAAAATGAATACGGACGTCACTATGATATTTATATCTGTAAGTAGGTCACTTGTACAAGTCAATAAAATACATCCAAGCTTTAGAAAGAGACTGACTGTAAGTGACCAACACGACGCTCTGCAAAGCCGAACCTTTTCTTTTCGCAAAGCTGAACATTTTACCTCTGACAGCAGCAACATCTGTTAAGTTGTAACCTTATTGTGACAAGAATAAAGATCATAATGATTTTCACAGGTTTGGCAATGGCAGCAACCCAACAGCAACCTAATTAGAATGCAAATAAAGATCACTGTGATTTGGACAGCGATGCAAATAACTGTGAATGGATTGGAAAACTTGATGAGCCATATTGAGGCCGGATACTGTACTAAATAGTTAAGATCATAAAAAGACAGCTTCTCCCCGCCACTTCGTTCACATGGAAGTTGTAAGCTACACAACATACAATAACAGAGATTATACAAACAGTTTGAGAAGTGGTCAAAAGGGAATGTTTGCCGTACTCTACTAACCTTGTGTGGTAGGAGTACCAAATGCAGGTGCCGGTTGTGGTGTATTATTTCCACCGAGCGAGCCTGCACCACCCTGAAAAGAATAAAAATATATATTTTTCTATTTCCATTATTGTTCTGCCATTGAATAAATAGACTTATAACAAAACCCCACGATGCTATTCCTACTTTTGATCCCGGTTGTCATGCGTTGATCCTTGACAGTTTTTAAGATAGAAGCCCAAAAGTGTGGCAACCAACCTTAATAAGTGGTATCGTGATACCATATACAATAGGCAGTTACTCCATGTAAAATACTGGTATTCAGCTGCATCTGGTTAGACTGGTAGCTGTCCCTAACATTGTTAAAGGTTACGCAGATGATGATGATTTATACATATACATAAGGAATTAAAGTAGCATACCTGCATTTGTCCAAAACCGGGACTCCCAACAGTCTGGTTGGGTGGTGACGCAAACCCTCCAAAGTTCACTGGCGGTTTAGCTGCACCAAAGGCTGTACTAGCACCGCTGCTTGTGGTTGGTGTGGAAACTGTGGAGATTAATGTTCTAAGATAAGGAAAAAGGTTGAAATTGTCTAGTGTTGTCATGATCTTAAGAAGTTCAAGTAAAGATTACTAGTAACCATTAGGTTCATTTTTAGTACTTCAATTTATTGTTCTGGTACTATTCATGTGTTCTGTGTTATGGTATTAATTTTCGAAGATTATAATAATATGATTAAATTATTTAATTATAATAAATCCTTTTATTTTCATGCAACATGGGCTGGCCCATAGAGAAATACCTTTAACCTAAACATACATATTTTTACTGTAAACACAATTTGTCTTATTATATAAGGATGATTAGAGAGACTATGTTAGTAGTACTTTACTTTGCACTGGCTTGACACAACATACTTAATACTTGTACACAGCAAACTGCCCTTTACTGACAAATATGTGCACTGACTGGACAGGTCTACACAATCTGTGTGGAAGAACCACACAGATTGAGAAAAAAGAAAAAAAAACCATTTCAGACACCAATCTACATGGTCTTCGCATGATCTGACCAAGATTGTCTGGACTTTAAAAGAAAGTCCTCTGAGTTTGTTTCGAGCATTCTTCTCAAAGTAGTCTGATAGGAAATGCCGACCTCATCTAGTTTAAAAAAACTGTTTGTTGAATAAATTGTATTATTATTATTACAGTGTAAATTCATGACTTCTTGCTCATCAGACAAAGCTGTCGGGCTTTGCTGCTTCAAAGAGAATATCTGATGACCGTGATGGTTTCTATCTAATTACTAAGTACAGACGCCAGCAGGTCAACCTACCCCAATCTGTCAAATTTCTGTGATAGATTTATTTATTTATATATACTTTATTGTACACCAGAAAATACATAACAAAAAAAAAACAATTATTTCAATTATTTCGACTTTAGCGCAAAGGAATAAGGTTCATATTCATTTGGGAAAATCTGACAGATTGGGGTAGCTTGATGTGCTGGCCTCTGTACATACATACCTACAGATTTGCATTAAGGCAAAAGCGTCATGGTATCCCGCGAAACTCAAATTTCTTACGTTTTTTGCAATTTGCAGGTCAATATCAGAATGTATGTATGTTGATCTAAATATGGTTTGCAGCCGAAGCATAATCCTAGTGTTCCCAAAACTGGAACACAGGTGTCCTCTCACCACTGCTCATTGCTCTATTGAATGGTTATTTCATGAAATCATGACATTTGGGGTCAATTCTAACTGAAGGAGTTGTATTGCTAATTCTAATAATTATAATTCTGTAAAGTCATATTTGTTATGGTGGCCAATCATATTTTAATCAACATACAACCTGACACTGAACAGCAAATTGCAAAAAACATAAGGAAACTTGAAAGGCAAAATTGACTAAGCGACATAGGGCTAACTTTACAGAAGAACGGTTTAACTTTTCAGAAAAAAAAAAAATCATATTGTCACTGGAAAGGCAAAATTACTTAACCACCAAATGCGACCTTTTGCCTTTCCAGTGAGTATAAATCATTTTGCCTTTCAAGAATTGATACGTAAATTTGAATTTCACAGGCCTTAGTGTTTCTCCGTTAATTGGGCACCACTCCCTTTTCTAAAATATTTATATGCATGAGGAGTAACTGTGCCCACTTTGGCATAAAACACAAGGCAAAGTACTTACAAAGTGAAGATGTGGGGGCTGCTGTAGTTTTAGCGGCACCAAATGCAAACCCTCCTCCCGAAGGACTTGCGAAATTGAATGCTGGCTTGTTTTCTGTAGTGTAAGAAGTATACAATTATGATTCCTTGTTTAGAAAAGTACCTAGCTATTATAATGGTTCGCTATTTAGAATACTACTACAACTATTAATTATACAACTATCTATATATATAAAAGGAGAAACTGACTGACTGACATATCAACGCACAGCCGAAACTGCAAGGACTAGGAATGTGAAATTTTGCATACGGCTTCCTTTTATTATGTAGGGGAGCACTAAGAAGGGGTTTTTGGAAATTCAACCTTTAAAGGGGAGAAAAGGGGGGGATTTTGTTTGTATCAAAAATCTTATTGCTTGAGTTAATAAACTTGAAATTTGGTACGAAAACACGCAGACGAAGTCGCGGGCGAAGTGCTAGTTAATTATAAATAATTTGCATAATATTAAGGCAGAATGTGTCCTGCTCTAAAAATATCTTTAAATCCTTAATATTTGCTATGCCTCAAGATAAAAGCAACGCTTAGTTTTTGGCTCACTGTACATGTCACTTATTGTATTCTTACTTATTGTTAATTAAACATTATTATTTACCACATTTATGCAAATAAAGATACAACAAAATAATAATCTCATGCTGTCTGTCATGGCACATTGCAGTGACAAAAACACCTTTAGAAGTGACTTAATGTTAAGTCGCAAGTGAATATGTTACTTTAAGACAAGTATGGACCTTCGTTGAATGCATGTTCAATCACCAACAGGAGAGTTAGTGGTAAAATAGGAGCCAGCACTTTGAGCCTATTAAACTACTTTCGAAAGAAGTACAATAATTGATATTTATACTATAATCATCCACGCACAATGAACTGAATGGGAGTCTAAGTCCCATATTACAGAACGTTACTCAATACTCAAGCATTACTTAAAACTAGTTTCAACCAATCAAATGGCTTAAATCTAATTTTAAGTAATGCTTGAATATTGAGTGATGTTCTGTAATACGGGCCTAAGTGCGGAAAAGGGAGACCCATCATAGTATAATCATGAAAGTGTAATAAATTACTAAAGAAATTGTAGTTTTACCTGCATTATTGCCTCCAGCTCCAAATAATCCTTGTTTGGCAGCATCACCACTGCCAAATGCAAACCCAGAACCTAAAACAGTTACAGTTGTTTGATTTTTTTTTAAACAAAATCCTAATAATTTTATGAGTGCAAAAATAAAAATTTTGGAGATGTATTTTGGTTGTTAAAATTACTTTGCTAAAAGAAAATAATAATACGACTTCTTATTTTCTTACATCTTCACCGACTTCAAAAAAAGTACGAGGTTCTCAATTCGGATGTTTTTGAAATGTAGCTTTGTAACCCAGCAATCAAACTGATTAGAAAATAGATTACTTTTGTGTTCCGCTGTTTCTCAATGATAGAAAAGGTTAGGTTAGGATTTGTGACATCAATGCAAATAAATATTCATAAATTATTTCTGAATATCCAATAAGCATGGACACTGCCGAATTACAGATATTTTTAGTAATTAATGGGAATTAATAGAGACATGTATAGAAATTTACCTGTAGAAGGGGTGGTAGTGCCGAATGTGCTTCCTGCCGTCGTAGTAGCTGAACCGAAATTGAAACTCATCTTTCAACCTTATTAAGCCCTGCGAAAACTATACAGGCACTGCCTCTTAATTAAATTGATTTAATTTCAATAGTATTTACTAATAAAATCACGTTTTCCGTTACAACAACAAATAAAAGTCAACAAACGCGGCCCGCCATTAAACGACATAAGTTCGGGTGCGTTCGTCTTCGTTCATGGTTCATTTTATTTTTTCTATGGTTGCGTTCAGTATTGAATTTTTATTTTTGAGTAAAGTATCCAGCATCCAACACTCTTTCCGGCTATACGAGTAAAATTAAATTATATAAGGAAGAAATATATCAATATTTAAGGTATAATGAAATCCAAAAAAAAAAATATCGTAAGATGAAACAGGCCCTAAATTGTAAGGTTACGCCTCAAGAGGCTAAGGATCAGCGTATTTCTCTAATAAACAGCATCTGACTGCCGACCGGACAGTAGCGCCCTTATCGTTTGTTTGGTTATTTCATACAATTTAGAATGAAAATGCAGAAAATAAGCACATTATGTTGTGCTTCACAAGATTATACGTTAGCATTATTAGAAACGGTAGTTTTATATTGTTTAGTTTTATTAAAATCCATAACGGAATATAGTGGCCACTGTTATCCGTTATACGGATTATAACGTGTCACGTGACCATGTCCTACAGCTTGTAATCTTCGCCACTGTCATTTCTTTTACCACGTCTGTCGCTTACAAAAACCCTCCCTGCCTCCCTCAACTCCAGTCAAATAATAACTGGGAATAACAAACCATCGCATATCACAAGATTTTATTTATGCCCATTAAATAAATAGTCACTACTTACCAAAACAGAGGCCGCATGCGGTATTTCCTGCACTAATTCAAAATGGCATCTTGCCAATTTGCTAACACACCTGATTTTGCATAAATTCCCTATCTAATCTTTTCATTGGGTGAATTTACAAAGCCACTCAACACCTAGCTTCGAGAGGGTATCCTGGCTTGGCAGAGTGCCAAACGGCACTGGCTGCAAATCATAGGCGTTTGTCATCCCTGTAACTACTTGTAAACAAGGTCTTTTGTTAAAAAATAATGGTAGTATCGTGGTTATATTTCGTTTTTGCCCCTAGTGTGCATTTCCTAAGAACAAGAAATCTAATATGACTGACGCAAGTCATGCCATGAAACGAATCAGTGGCAGGGGTGCATAATTTTTCAACAAAAAGTTCAGTGGACATATTTTTATCTAACTACTTCCATCTTGGGCTAAAAAGTACAGGCATGGGTCATTTTATCTACTTTCATCCTGTTTTTGCTGAATATTTGTGACTGTCGATGACCGATAAAAATCTGTACAAAGATATTGTTAGAATCATTTCTGAGATCTCTAAATGTACTGCTGGATTGACGAAAAAGGTAGGTCTTTGACATGGAGAAAAATTAATATAAACACAAATTCAAACAACGAATCATACTATATAATATTTAATACTGATCACACAAAGTTGCTAAATAATATAATACGACAAAGAAAAATTAAACCACGTTATACCTAGCTCTTTGTACGAATGGTACTGGCAGCGAATCTGGCGTCAGGAGTAGTCTGACGTTGACGTTGGCCCTTCGCCACCGATTCCACATGACATAATGGTCCTTCCAGAGAAGGTAGACTGTGACTGAGTATCCACAGAGGACTATGGCCATGAAGAAGTCCATGGCAGTTTCGGTGATGCGGTGGGAGATGCCTGAAATTATACCAACTGATTCATTCATAACATAACTGCCTTGTATTCGCACGTAATGTAGACATAACTGATTTGGACTTATATAGACGGTTTCAGGAGTAATAAATGGAATGGAATGAAATGAAACATCTTTGTATAGTAAACATCAAACATCTGGAATTGTATATCAAAAGGCAATTTTGCTTTTGCACTTGTCACGACAGAAAAAACGGTCACAAAGTTTAATCAAACTTTAAATTCTCAAAAATTTCAATTCTCAAACAGCAAAATTTCCTTTTTTAACCCTAGAGGCCTAGAACAAAATTAAAAAAGCAAAAACAAAACACACCTTCTTTTCGAGCGTTGAGCTTACCAAAATTGGTTCCCTCAATCACAAAGTATTGAGTTCCGATGATGCATACTGCGAGGAGGCCCGCAGTCACGGTCGATAGCAACCAGAATATCAGACAATCAGACTGTGGAATAAAAGGCATGGTATGAATATGCAGAGTTAAATTAAATTAGCTAGCGAAACTCCGCAGACTTGGTGGTTACGATAATTGAACACAATGTATAAAAATGTATTTAAACACAATTTTAAATTTGATGAGTTTTTTTTGGGGTCATCAACTGAAGGTCAGTTGATATATCAGCTTAAAAAATGAGTTCTCTTTGTGTACATAACGCAGACCGAAAATAACAGCACATCGATATCTAAACACGATTAACAACAAAAAAAAAAAACCCATTTACTCAACTCATTGGCACGTTCAAGGAATAAAACCACTAGCAGTCGTTGACCCCAAAAAAATTATGAATTTTAAATTTTGTCTTTTTAAATTATCGATACCTATCAAGTCTGCGGAGTTTCGCTAGCAAATTTAATTGTACCCTGTGTACCTACTGCGTAATGTTCAGGGGTTTTCATTAGGTCATCTGATGCTTATAGGATAGGCAGATGGCAGATGAACCCGCGACTATCCGCGTGGAAGTTGGAAAAAATAGTGAAAATGCGTTGTGCTAGACATTTTCATATCCTGTCTGGCATACCGCATTAACCAACCAAGGGCGCATTCTACCAAACTTTTATACTTAAAATAAGTCTTATCCTGAGAATAAGTACATTTTGAATATTTGACAGTTTTTCCATACTAGAACTGTCAGATGTCAATTTTATTCCACGAATAAAAGTTGTCTGACTTTGGTAAAATCCCTAAGCCCTAAGTAGTTTCTCAAATGTTAAGGATTGGTGGACAAGGTGGAACAGCCCCTTTACTAGGTACTGGGTGCAGAGGCACGTGCCAACATGTATTGAGCCACGTAGTTATTAGGTTACTTTGTAAGGCCCGTATTACAGAACCTCACTCAAAACTCAAGTGTTACTTAAAACTAGTTTAGAGCCATTTGATTGGTTGAAACAAGTTTTAAGTACTGCTTACGTTTTGAATGAGGTTCTGTAATAAAGGTACTAGGCCCGTATTACAGAACGCCACTCAATACTCAAGCATTACTTAAAACTAGTTTCAACCAATCAAATGGCTTGAATCTAGTTTTAAGTAATGCTTGAGTATTGAGTGACGTTCTGTAATACGGGCCTTAGTCTTTACTAACAAAGTTTTTAAGTTGTTGTTACTAATTCTATCTGGATTATGTGTATTTTTTTAAGTGATGCGCAATAACGATATTATTGTTCAGGAAATAATACCTTATATTTCGTACCTACATTTTGTCTTCAAAGAAAATTGTTCCAAAATATGAGTTTATAAGAAACGGAAACTGTTTTTCAGCGTTCCCGAATGAAATATAGCCGTAACTAACGAAGGGGGAGTCCACGTCAAAAGGGTATTTGTCAAAAGTGGTACCTACCCCCGGAATTCTGGGCCAAACCCGAAGATTTGAAGCGACAGTGTTATATCGCTGAAATATTTCATCATCTACTTCGCTACTGTGATATTTCCAAAAGACTGGGTGTTGCAAATCGATTTAAGGATGATTATGCCTAGTATAGATTATATAGTAACTTTAATGTATTGAGGAGTTTCTTGTTAGTACATACCAGAGGTACATACTTGGGAAAAATAAACGATGGAAATGATGCACCGGCAGAATAGGCTAGTTTCCACCATCAATAAATTGAAAATCTATTTAGTCCGTCAGTTAGAGTATTGGAAAATATAGGACACGTATTTTTTGTTTTTGTAAATCAATGAATATTGACAAATATAAGACGCATCAAAACTCAGGAGTCGGGGCTGGTGACGTCAGAACGCGCTAAAAATTATACCAAGTTGTGACGTATTGAGAATTTTAAAAGCGTCGTATCTTCGTCAATTTTGGTTTACTTAAAAAAATCCGGGTCAAATATTTTTTTGATAATCTAACTGATGATAATGATGACTATTACCGAATCTAGATTTGTGTCTTGTTTGTCATAGCCTGGGGGTAATTGCGTAGCACACTATCAGTAGCAATGGGTTTCATTTTGACAGTTCAACAGCATTCACTGCGTTATTTACGTTGTTGAGCAGACAATTTTTTCGAACATATGAAGCAATCAATCAGTCAATCAACTCAGCCTATTGCAGTCCACAGCTGGACATAGGCCTATCCCAGGCTGCACCACAACACTCTGTCCTCCGCCTTCCTCATGGAGTCCGTTCCGGCCACTTTCTTTAGGTCGTCCGTCCATCTAGCGGGGGGCGTCCCACACTACGCTTGCCGATACGCGGTCCACTCCAGGACTCGTTTGCTCCACCGGCCATCGGTCCTTCGACAAACATGGCCAGCCCACTGCCACTTCAGTTTGCTTAGATACTCTGCAAGCTATGGATTACGAAACGCATTAACAATCAGAATCTGAATATTTTTTAAGGATATTGCTAATCTTCTCTCCTTCATATTATTAGGTATGTTCGAAAAATTTGTCTGCTCAACAACAACGTAATCAATTCAATGAATGTTGTTGAACAGTCAAAATTAAAGCCTTCCCTACTGTTACGCAACTACCCCGCTGGCAATCTCGTCACAAGCCTATTGAAATATATCTGAATATTTGAGCAGCCGTGGAGCATCATCACAAAACCCCTTTTAATAAAGGTGTGTGATATTACCTATTATATCACATTAAAAATCTACATACAAAACTCCATCTTATTATAATATTTCGTATATCTTCGAGGACAACAAAGCGAGCACGTCGCCGCTCAGCGCAACGTAATGTAATTCAATAAACGACAGTCTGACAACAGAAATCCAATATATGCGTGACGCGTCACGTCAACTCGTGTCAGCCATCTTTGAGACGCCATCTTGCGGTCAGCGGCGCGCGTGAAATATCGTCAACGTTTGAGAAACGCTTGACAAGACGTTAATTTTGAACGATGTCACGTTGTATGTTCTTGAATTTAATTTGGGGACGTCAAAGGCTTTGTTTATGTTTTGGGGACACATACTTCGCATACCTACGGGTGATCAAGACTCTGAACGGTAAATCTGCCGTACAAAATCCTTAGGTATCTATTTCTCCAAAGGGGTTGTGGCTGTATTTCGGCAGCTACGAGTATATAGCTCAATTAATTTACATAGGTACGTACCTACCCCAGTCGTGTAATATATGAAAATGTATGTAAGTAATGCCTGCCATATAATAAGGCCCAGTCCCAATCCTCTGTACAGACGCCAGCACATCAAGCTCCTACAATATGTCAAATTTCTTTAATAGATTTTCAACCTTATTGCTGAAGTATAAGGTTCAAAGTTTTTTGGGAAAATTTGATAGTTTCGGGTAGCTTGATGTGCTGGCGTCTGTACCTAATAGGAGGTGTGCCTAATGCCATTCGCTGGGAACAGCGGGGTTATTGCATGACACACTAAGAGCGGTTCCGCACTACATCCGATTCGAATCCGAATTAAAGATCCGACTTCAATTCGAATTGGGAACAGGGAATGTTCTAAATTCGGACGGATAGAGTTCGGATCTAGTGCGCAACCCCTCATACAAATAGGACGGCATATCTCGGATTCGGATCGGATGTAGTGCAGAACCGCTCTAACAGTAGTAACGTCGTTCTTAACGTGTTGAGTTGGTCATTAACGTGTTGAGCAGACAAATTTTTCGAACATATGAAGCAATGGATTTGCAATATCCTTCAAAATGGTACAGATCGCTTGCTTTTTTATTGCTTTTTAGGGTTCCCGACCTCAAAAGGAAAAAACGGATCCCTTATAGGATCACTTTGTTGTCCGTCCGTATAACTGTCTAGACCCTTTATCTCGGAAACGCATGGAGGTATCGAGTTGAAATTAAAACCATATATTCAGGTCTGCGGTCCCTTGAAGCTGTGAAAAAATCAAAGTCCCTTGAAGCTGTGAAAAAATCAAACTTCTAAGTTATCGTAAAAAAAAGATACGGCCGTTAATGCCGCAAACAACGTATATTTTAACACCCAAGGGAATCAAAATGTATTGTAGGGTATTTTCCGTTGACTTAGAATCTTGAAATTTGGCAAGAAGCAAGGTCATGTAGCACAAGTAAAGGAAAAAAATCCGAAAACCGTAAATTTGTAGTTACATACTTTGTACTGAACCCTCGGTGCGCGAGTCCGAATCGCACTTGGCCGGTTTTTTTATTTACTAAGACATCAGAACTTCCTGTAAAAAAACGAATTAACATTTTGCCCGTCCTAAGAATAACACGACGAAACTGACGATTCGATTTGCGTCTTCTAGACCAAAGCGTGAATAAATCTGCTATTCACTAGGTAAGTATACCAAGGACCAGTAAGTAAGTTCTGTCCGCTCTGTTTAGCCTTCAAAGGACTCGATTCCGATTAGCAATCGCTAGTAAATTGAAGAAGTGATTTTAGCTTAGTCTTACGAAGCCAACCACATCACATTAATAATTAAAAGTGATACAGTTACATTTACTAAAGAAAGATAAACCGTCCATATATCTTCTTATGGACAACAGCAAATGGGTCATACACAAAAAGTGAACATTACAAAATATAAATAATAAAACTCCATGAATTGTTATGAAACATTATATTCGTTTAAAGTTAGATAATAATATTGTCAGAATAATATTACTAGAGATCAGTTTTGGATATTTTAGGAATAAATCTCATTTTTTGTTTTTTTACGTCTACAGAAGAGATCGTGTTGTCTACAGAAGATAACAATAATGGGCGTTATATAATCACATCAATAACATCAAGAATAGAAACAATGAAAAAAGACTTAAAATAAAGTTCTCCTTAACCCCTAAAGAAATTATAATCAAAAATGTTTACCAATTGAGTACAAAAAAATAATCGAAAATTGTCCACAGAACAGACATTATGCTTCTGTGGGCATATAAATGAACAGAATATTAAAATATATTATCCTCGTCAGAATCGTTCCACATGAAATTCTTCGGCCGTTTTTCTGTGGTGAATTTTCAGAAGCTTCAGAGTCGTCTGAATAGATTCTTATCTTCTGGGGTCTATGCCTTTGACTGAATATTTCGATGGAAAGATCTGGTGTCAATCTATCTGACAGTCCTGGTGAATTTGACTCAGTCGAAGCTTCAGGAGTAGCTGGAATAATAGGAGTCTCTTTGCGTGTAGTCTTTAACAGTCTTAATTTGACCTAGCTGTTTTTTTCTTTTGTATCTCTCTCTATCCTTCCTTCTTCTTTCTTCGAGAGCTGCGTCATCCATTTTTGCCCAAGCACGGCGTATAGTAAGTTTTCTCTGCTCGCGCCTGCGTTTCTTTTTTTCTTCTTCGGATAGCTGCCATGATCGACTCGTTCGTGGCATCGTACCCTACCTGAAATAAAATACCCTAACATTCATGCGCTGCAAGCAACAAAATGCAAAAAAATAGCAAAAAAACAGCCGGTTGATTCTGTAAAAATCTCACCGTGAAAACTTAGGTGAAGTGAGTTTGTTTTTGCTAGGAATTGACACTATTGACAGCTCACTCCACGCTCACTTCACCTAATTTTTCACGGTGAGATTTTTACAGAATAGCACCGCTGATTGCAAAAAAAAAGTGAATGGTAAAAGTGAAATAAGTGGCGTGACAGACAAAATAAATGATGAAATTATAGGAAAGTTCATTATTCAACTACGAAACCCTAAATGTACACAGAGTAAATACACAAAGAAACTCTTTTTACAAAACTATCTTTAATTATCTAGGAAACCCATCAGATCTCTACCAAATTAACATGGAACCGCACTAAAGTATGCCCATTAAAAAAAATAGAATAATCATCCAATTCGGTTAAAAAAGGATTAAAAACGAATACATTCTAATTAAGAACCTCCTTAAAAATTCACTTCTGTTGACATAGCTCCCTTCTGTAGACACTAAGTCTACAGTAAAGATGTCTACAAGAGAGACAAATTTTGGTAAATCAAAGATGGCATCCTGCATTATGAGGTTAGAATTTAAGCGATATGATATTTGCATACCGCGCCCAAATGCATATACTGTCTTGATCTTTTTATGTATTTGAAAAGGCTACTTACTCAGGTATCCTTTGCACAGGAAAGAAACACTGATCTCGACCGGAAACTTGTGTAATTGAATAAAATTCGGATTTCTCACGTCACACGCTCTTTACGTAAAATTCACAACCGGGCAAATGACAGAGAATATAGTGCTACCAACACAACAAACAAAATATTTACGATGCGTTCATCTTTGGCAAATTTTGGTTCATTTTATGCGTCTACAGAAGTAGACCTAAAATCTTTGAACAACATGTTTATACGTTTTATTTCTAAATTTAGAATTATATGTTTTTTAATACGTTGTGTTAAGTATATTTGATAATATAACTGATGTAATGAAACGAAATAAAAGTATCTAAAGTATGTGTATATATTTTTAACCATCACTTAAACTCAAATACTTGTCATCCGAACAGTCTACAGAAGGAGATTTTTTCAGATTCAAATGGGAAAAATATCATGTAAATTTTAGTAAAGCGCTAATTTTTTATGAAAGATGATAAGTTTTCAAGACAAAAGAACTATTAAATGTATTAAATGTTGATATAATAATAAAATAACGGTTTTAAGTTACATGAACATATTTTTTTTGGTTTTTGGGTATGACCCAAATAGCAATAAGTAATTACCTATTTACAAAAAAAAATCTCCTAAATCATCTAAATAATGGCCTGTCACTAACTTTACACTTACCCCCTTACTTATAAACGTACATAAATTATATCAGATGAATAGTTACACACCGATTTCTCTCTTTCAGTCGTCAGTAATTTGACTTTTGAAAGAAGAAGACAAAGCGTTGTGTAACTATACAGACGCTACTTAAACAACGTTTATTAGTAAGGGAGTTAATATTTATATGACTGCCCCATTGGATTCGTGGTAACAAGTGGGACTGCGATGGATTCCCGGGTCGAGCACCAAAGTATTATTGGGTTTTTCGAACGGAAAAACGCTTACTTCAATATGAAACAAGACTTTCAAATTCCGGGCTGTTAACTCCGGGTTGTTTCCCGTACATACCAAAAACCGCTCAACACGCTTGAAGTTTTCACTTCAATAATTTTATGGTGAACAAAAAGGTCTAAAAGTACCTGCTTCCGAAAATCCAATTGATTTTCCTAATGCCATTACTTAAACTTTACCTGAAAATGAAAGGCCTCAATGTTATCTAACGATTCAAATACAACTCAGATTCATTAAGTGTTTCAGTCCACAGCATAATCAAATAATTTTAATGATAATCGAGGTTTCGTCAAACAATTGGAGTGTCGATTGGAGTCAGTCGGAGTTTCCATTGAAATTAAACGCTTAAGTCTCAGTTTAAACCAAAATGTTGAAATGTAGAGGGCATGAAGAGCAAATTGTGTGTCAATTGCTGATGAATGTGCTTAAGGACTATCTGAAATCCCTGAAATTAGGTAAGAGCTTGTTAAACAAGATAATAGTTTAAAGATGAATTAGGCTGACGCATCGTAGGTATGTAGTTTTAGGCGCAATCTCCGCGGGCGCAAACTTTAATTTCGGAAGTCGGTGTCGTTCGGTTCGCATTGTCGTTGTTTGCCACCGACTTCCAAAATTAAACTTAATTTTCACTTTGTACTGTCTTTTTTGGTAGGTACCTAGACGGTTGTTATTTTTTTGTAAAAAAAAAATTTTTCACTTTTAAGTTGTACCTAACCCACACAATGTCATATAACACTACTTGCTATGTAAATATCAGTGACAGGAAGTCATTATAACATCATCAATATAAACTAAGAACCTCCTCCTTTTAGAAGTCGGTTAAAAAAGTTTTTTTTACATATTTATATGGTGGAGACCGTGATGCGGTGCCAACAAATTATCGTCGCGATGATATAGCCGGATGTAGATTGATTCATAGAGTTTCTATTTTTGATTGAGACTATATCGCTGTGATCCTTACGCTCATGGAAATGGCGACTTAGGCAGTGTCAGATTAAGATTTAGCTGGGACTGTAGCAAATTGCATATCAAGCTATTGTAGTAGCTTGATGCTACGTTTATTCTAGGGCGCAAAGTACGTTCGTGCGAGGACCACGTGTGGCCGTATTTGGCGACAATTGGTCTGTGGGACCGACGCATGTATAAGATCCAGGGTTTATTTTCAGTGATTTTGTACTGTGTTTTGTACTGAGCTGAATTGATGACACTTCACGTGATCACGTCCGTGAAGATTACGCAGTAAAAAACTGATTTTTAAACTGATATTTTAAGTGACTACACTAAATGTGGTCGGTGACTCCACAAAAAAAAGAACGTCAAATTAATTTATTTTTGTTTGTGTCGTGTTAGATATTATCCATTACGTCCGCGGAGTTTCGCTAACTAATTTTAATTCGACCCTGTATATTTTGTGGTTTGTTTTATTTTTTGTTGTATATTTTTGTGGTGTAGAATAAAGTATATAATATTAAGTAATAAATAAAAATACTGTCAAAAGATTTAAAATCTCACTAAGAGAACGAACAACAAGACAACCTACAAAAATAACCTTACAAAATCCAGGTTCCCAAAATTCCATCCTGCGCTTCATTGAAAACTTAAGACGGTGGAAATATTCAACGGCTTTCAAGGAAGCCAGTTTCAATTGGGACAAAGTACCTTTAAACCTTGCAGACGCGACTCAATATGCCCTTGTCCGCCTTGTGGCGTCAACGCCCGTCACTCTTACTCGAGATTACAATCGATTGCAGACTGAGTGACGTCCTTCAAAAATGTTGCGAAACATTTGTTTGGATAGGACATTTTTGACGGGAATTTTCTTTTCTTTTAAGATAAGGGAAGTTTGTGTAATGAGGTTTGGGTTTAATAGAATGTTGATAGGAATCTTTTCAATAGAGAAAACCTAACATATCCTAGTTCAAGCAAGACGAAGGACCAAAACGATGTGATGTCACTTGGGAGAAATCTAAGCTGAGTTGGTTATTCTCACTAAAAATCATAGTAAGGGTCGCAGACATCGACAGGAGACATAAAATCTGGAGCGCCCGGCGTGGAAATAGTTCGTCGGTTATATAGAAAAAATCTGTTGTTTCATACATTTCGACCGCGTAGGTATTGCACTTTTGTAAGAATGATACTGGATACTCCAGTATGATACTGGAGCCACCTGCATTGTAATTTTTCGTCGATAGCTTGATGTGCTGGCAACGGTGAGATTTTTACAGAATAGCACTGCAGGCAGGGACATCGAAGCGCAAACTGTTATCATGGATTCAGTAGGTACAGCAAGCATCAAGCTATCCCAACCTGTCAAATTTTTTTGATAGACTTTCAACTTTACCACAAAGATATAAGGTTCATATTCAATTGGGAAAATTTTACAGATTGGGGTAGCTTGATGCTTGCTGTATCTACTGACTCCATGATAACAGTTTGCGCTTCGATGTCCCTGCTTACAGTGCTATTCTGTAAAAATCTCACCGTGAAAACTAAGGCGAAGTGAGCTGTGGTTTCACTTGATGTTACGATGTTACTCTAATTAAACTTATTAATTTGTACATTTATATTCAGTTAGGTAGGCTGCTTTTTTAAATAAAAAAATGGTTCTTCTAAAACTTCAAACGTACTAAAAGACCAATCTATTTCACATTGCATCAAAATTTATTCGAATATAAACCTCCTCACCTGCAAATGGCTCCTGTTTCTGGGGTTCCCGAACCACAGCCGAAGCGCCTGTAGCACAGTGTATCTCGGCGTCCGAATCGCAGGGTAGCTGAAAAAAAAAACAGAATTTTAGCGGGAACTACGGGAACTACCTTTTTGGAGGGAAAAAGCGTGGTGTGACGTTTCATATGTCGGTAGAGAAGTGTCATTGGAATGCAAGTGGCTAGCCTGTGGTATAAAATGGTTTTTATTTTATCAGCAGCCAGCTATTTGTGTATACTTTTCTTTATCAAAGACAACGATGAATTGTTTCTATTGCCCCTTTTGTAAGAGTGTGTGTGAAGATTTTCATAAAAAAATGTCAGTGTCACTAAGAAATTCGTCCACTTCGTGTTCAGACACGTTTTGAGTCACAAAATTCATATGAACAAGTAGGTGGAGTGTCTTAATTTGCAAATATTGTGGTAACTACCTTTAGAGGATGTTACAGACATCTTCGTGCAAGACTCATTCTGCCATAATAGTATGCACATGATTTAAAATAGCGAGGCAATTGCGTAATACACTAACAGTGACAGTAATACACTAACAGTGACAGTTCAACAACATAAATTGTGTTATTTACATTGTTGAGCACACAGATTTTCCGAACATATGAAGCAATGGATTAGCAATAATGATTCAAAATGTCATTTATAGTGTGTGACGAAATGGGTGCAGGTTTGAAATATTCCAAATATTTTGTTTCGTGCAGGAAAAAAACCTGCGACCCGTTCCGCAATAGTTAATTGCACTGCACCCACATGGCACCAATCGTATCATCAAGTTATATATTCTCCCTAATAAACATGTAACGCTATGCTTTAGTTTATTATATGGCCTCTGGCTTAGAACTTACCACTCTATTTCTTCCTGTAAGCGTCGTGAAAGACACTAAAGGATTATCCGTCGAGGCGGTAGCACCGTCTTTCTTGAGCGCAATTCCCGAAAAATCTTTTTAGCAGTGTCCAGACGCCAGGGATTTTTATTGTTCTAAAGTTATATTTTTGTATCTATGTACAGAGGCCAATTGATGATAAATTTTCAATTTTACCACAAAGGACTAAGGTTCATATTCAATTGAGATTTGACAGATTGGGGTAGCTTGATGTGCTGGCCTCTGTACATATTCATAGTTCAACAACATTAATTGCAATATTTACGTTGTTCAGTTTCATAGGTGCTATTTTTTAATTTACCTAAAATATTCGAGCAAAAATGAAAATTTCAGTACGGACGAGACAGCTACAGCAGTACAACAATTCCAGTAGCCAATGAAGATTAAATTCGCAAATCAAGTATTCGTTTGTATGAAACTGACGGGTGTCGGGAACGCATTATCTCGACGACTGGACCATAAGCAGCAAATTCTACATATGGTACAGAGGTCAGCACATCAAGCTACCCCAATCTGTCAAATTTTCCCAATTAAATATAAACCTTATTAATGTGCAATAAAGTTGAAAATCTATCGAAGAAATTTGACAGATTGAGGTAGCTTGACGTGCTGGCCTCTGTACAACAATCTCTGTCGATTTTTGAAAAACTGTGGAAGAAACAAAAGTATCTAGCGTCTTTTCTGTCGACCTCTACAATGAAAAGTCAGCATTTTTTCAGTCTTAGGAACCTACCCACCCACGACGTCTCAAAAAATTGCGTTTAGCCGTAGTTTTGATTTTGGATACATTTTATCCACGATCCCTTATTGTGGCGATCTATTACAAGGGTTGGGTTCCGCAGTGGACGCTCCCGAACTGACAATGATTGATTGAGATGCACATTTCTATCTTATTCAGGTTAACAGGTGTGACGTCACAGTGTGATTGATTGCCATAATAATTCAATGAGAGATATTAGCTGCCCCTCTAATCGAACCTCAGCTGCATTTAAATTAAATAATCTCAATCCTACCGAAATCGGAACAGAATTAAATTCTTTGACAAATTCATTCGTAATACGAATGGGGTCGCCGTGGCGGTGAATAGGATTCTTTATCTTGAACGGCTTTAATCCGAGTCATTATTGGAATCAACTTTTTTATTATTTTCAATTTGGTCCTTCTTTTTTTTTAATCGTTAGAATTATGTAAGAAAGGATTTAGATTTTTTTAAGTTTGAATTTGATTTCGGTTTTGAGGTATCTTGACTTCTTGAGAGATTATAATATAGATTGGTTTTTAGTTTGGAACTGTATTAGCAGCGCGCGGCGCGGCGCGGCGGTGGCAGATTCGTTAGAATATAATTTTGTGAAAGATAGATTTTTATTAACTTTTTATCAGAATGTCGATTAAGTAATAATAGGTCGGGGCAAAAATATTTTCGTATTTTGAATCTATTGTTAGTAATCAAACCTCTTTGGCAGTACTGAATGTAACTGGCTGGTTTTAATACTATTAAATGTTGACATTCTAAAGATGCAATAAATTAAAAAAAAACTAGTTCCCCCCATTTCTCAATTGTTTTTCAAGCAAATAACATGAACGTATGTGATGAAGAAATTCGGTACATTTTAAAATTTTATTACAAAAAAGGTAAAAATGCGACGAACGCCGCGAATAAAATTTGTGCGGTTTACGGACCTAATGCGGTATCAATACGAGTAGCACAAATGTGGTTCAAGCGTTTCAAGTCAGGAAATTTTAGTGTTAAGGATGAAGCTTGCTCTGGACGCCCTGTCACGGATAAAATCAGTGCCATTTTTGAAAAAGTGGAGCAAGCTAGATCGGCATATTAGTAGTTATGATATTGCTGAAGAACTGGATGTTGATCACAAAACAGTTTTACGGCATTTACAAAAGTCTGGGTACAAGAAAAAACTTGATATTTGGGTACCACATGATCTCAGTATCTTACCGAGAGAAACTTAATGCAACGTGTTTCCATTTGCGATTCTTTGTTGAAACGTAATAATTCCGACCCATTTCTTAAATGGTTGATTACGGGTGATGAAAAATGGATCACTTACGATAAGAATGTCCGAAAAACAAAGTGATGCTGTGTGTTTGGTGGGATTGGAAAGGAATCGTCCACTATGAGCTTTTGCCGCCGGGTAAAACTATCGATTCTGACCTCTACTGTCAACAACTGATGAGGTTAAAAGAAGCTATTGAGAAAAACCGGCCGGAGCTGGTGAATAGGAAGGGCGTGGTGTTTCATCACGACAACGCCAGCCCGCACTCATCTATAGCCACTCAGCAAAAATTGAGAGAGCTTGGCTGGGATGTGTTGATGCATCCTCCGTATAGCCCTGATCTTGCTCCATCAGATTTTCACCTGTTTCGGTCACTTCAGAACTCTTTAGGAAGCATAAAGTTAACCTCAAAAGAACACTGTGAAAACTACCTGTCAGATTTTTTTGATAAAAAATCTCAAAACTTCTACAGCAATGGGATCATGGCATTGCCCACAAGATGGCAACAAGTCATCGATCAAAACGGCACATACCTACATATTATAAATAAATAAAAAATTAAACCTAAAACTATTTTTTTTTTTGTATGAAAAATACGAAAATACTTTTGCCCCGACCTAATATTAAAGGTTATAACACAGATAAAGTAATATTAAAGGTCATAAATGGTAAAAAAGAGATTTTTAATTTGCTAGACTAGGATGACAGCTACGATAAGACTTTTTTTGGTAAACATAACATTATTTTGGTCAAGCAAATTAAAACGCAGAATTTAGTTAGCAAGATTGGTAGAAAATTTCTATAGTGAAAATACGTTAATGTCACACAAATTCAAAACCAGCTTCAAAACTAGTACTTTCGACATACCAATATTGGTAACATACCTACAGTAGGTCTGCTTTCAAACAAACTACAACTGAAATTAAGTTCGTACCGAATAGCTCCGATTTGGGCCGAATCAAGCCGAAGGCATAATCTAGTCCCGTAATATTGCTGTTGATGGAATTAAATTTAAATTGTTACTGGCATTTACCTGAGAGCAGGGCTGCCAACAATTCAGTTATTACTAGATATAATTTAATCGTTTTAAATGTCAGACAGACATAATGTACTGTACTACTTAGGAGCTTTGCTTGGAGTCTCTCTGAGGGATAGAATTCGGAATGAGAGCCAAAGTGTTCGACATAGCTCATAGAATAGGCACCATGGGCCGGCCATATTAGCCGTAGAACTGATGACCGTTTGTGGTAGACGAATCGGAAAACGTAAAGTAGGACGCCCTCAGGTTAGGTGGAGCGACGATCCTTGCAGGGTGGCTGGTATCAGCTGGATCAGAGTTGCCGGGAATCAAGCTGAATGACGTGCAATTGGAGAGGCCTATGTCCAGCAGTGGACCACGGTAGGCTGATAATGTACTACTTATTAAATTGTGAAAGAAAAGATGGTCCTTTGCTCTTCTCCAGTATTTAGAAAATGCCCTCAACTTTGGTTCAACAGCACTAGAAACAAATCATACGATTTTCTTTGATTTAGGACGTTCCATCACTTTGACTGTCGACATGAAAGTGCTACGGTGTGTAAAAGACCCATCACTTAGCCGTTATCTACGCATTCTATACAACAAACTTGGTATTATTGATCAAAAATGATTACTGGGAAACGACTTATAGTTTTAGTGTGAAAAATCGCTGTTTACGGAAGCGCGCAATCACGCAATGTCATCATCATTATCATTTCAGCCATAAAACCTCCACTGCTGAGTGCTGAACTAGTGCTCATCGAAGAACCACCACTTCGACCGGTTCTGTCATCGGTCCACCTTGTGGGAGACCATATAACGCACCCAAAACATTGTGCTTATGGGTTCATGCAACAGGTTTCCAGCTTAGGGACCAGAACAAAAAAATAAAAAACACAATGACGGAATATAAGTGACTCTTGGCTTCGTAAAGCGTCTTTTAACACCCGGTCGGTATGACGCATGTCACGTGGGACGGAGTGACAGGCTTCTTTCACGGAAAAATGTACAATTCCTCTGGGAAACTTCATGCGGATGAACCCACTAACGATAACGAGTGGCCTGTAATATACGGCTTCTAGTGGCAGCCCTACCTGATCACTCCGGAGCGAAGCAAGTTGGTCAACTGTTCCACTCCATTTGAAACCGTAAAATAAGTTTTAACAATCGGTTATCGGAAACTTCGCGAGCAACGTTTTTGTCGTTATTCGGTTTTGTTGAAGGTATTTAATAAATCGTATTTTATTTTGTGAATAAATTGCTGGTTTGCGATTTGCGACGAATTAAAATTTTGTATTATTTTCTTTGTGTTTATCTCTGGAACTACTACTCGGATTTGATTTTTTTTTTTGCATTAGATTACCCAATCCTTGAGGAAGGTTGTATGCTCTTCAACATTACGCCACGACCCTTAAGAGCGGAGCAAAAAGGAAAAAAAACCTCAGAAGGAACGCTAAGCGAAAACGAAGTAATGTGGAGGAACAAGAAATTTCACGCGAACGAAATTGCGGGCAGAAGTGAATGCGCAGTTGTTGTTCAATTTTTCTTACGTCTTTTGCAATTTTCAAGTCAGTGTCAGGTTGTATCCTGATCAAAATTTGATTCGCGACAATCGCGACTATAACAGGTACGTATTTACAGAATTATAATCATTAGAATTATTAATACATCTTTCTAAGTTAGATTTGTACCATAAGAACAACGCATTCACCTGAAGCCGTTGCTCCCTGCAATTCGTAGATCTTTGACAGTCGTTACGGGTAGTCAAAATCCCAACATCTTGACAACAAATCTTACCAAGGGGTATTGGGAAAAGGCTACATTGATTGTAATACAGACATAATTATGACTCATTTGTGAGCTTTGATGTAACATATATTTCATACAGGGTGACACTCAAACTGTTTCTATTCCTATTGGATTCAGTACAAATAATTCTGAACCTGCGTTGAAATTTTTCGTCGGTTATCAAAACAATATTCTGTGGTAATTTTATTGTATAATGAAAAGTGCTGTACTTTGAAAGTCTTTCATTGAAAGTCCAACCTCAAGACTTACTGTGTTCAGATCTTGGAGCATTTCCTCAAGTTCTGAGGGTGATGTGGAGAATGACCAACAGCACGCAATGTTGGGTCGAGGTAGACAGACATGAGTTGCAGTATGTCAATGAGTACACATACTTGGGCCAGATAGTGTCTTTTAAAAATAGACAAGATAAGTCAAAAGAAGAGTCCAGAATGCTTGGAAGACCTACTGGGCCCTTAAAGACTTCATGAAAGGTCTTCCTATGTCATTAAAAAGGAAACTCATCGACATGTGCATCCTGCCCGTCCTAGCCTACAGTGCAAAAAGTTGGTCACTTACTGAACAACAGAAGTCCAAACACAAGATTTGCCAAGGGCCAATGGAGCGCAGCGTATTAGGTGTTAAGCGTACAGGGGCCCAAGTCTGCTATTTTTATAAATTCGTCATTCCAACACGATCCCATTGTCATTTTAATGTTTATTGCTATTTACGAACTTCGAATAAATATTCATATGTCATTATGTACGAGATTACCATTTTATGCCATTTCTTTCAATGGAGTGTCAGTGGTTGACCATTGGAAAGCCATAATGACGCCGACTTGAGGCCCAGATCGAGTTAGAAACACCATCCTGCGCTCCATAACTCAAGTAACGGATGTTGGAGAAAAAACAGCCAGACTGAAGTGGGAGTGGGCCAGACACGTCTCACGAATGCACCCGGAGAGATGTGCAAAGATCGTCACTCACTGGACGCCTGAAGCCCATCGCCATCGAGGTAGACGAAGGCTAAAATGGCGTGACAATCTAATATCATTTGCTGGGCCAACAGGGCCAGAGATCGCACAAGACAGGGAGGTTTGGAAGAAAAAGGGGAAGCCTTTGCCGAGCAGTGGGATACAAAATAGGCAAACATTAAAAAAAGTTCTGCGGTCATTATGGAACATCAACAATTATTTTTTATGGAACATTAATGTACTCACTTAAACCCGCAAAGCTCGCAGTGGTTTCTACCCACTTGATTGAGCCATCTCTCCAGACAGCTCAGGTGGACATTCGCCATCGATCCCTTACAGTTGCACGGAGAAATCAATCTGAGGAAAATTTTCCATAAATCAGCCACAATCCATATCTAAGCTAAAGCTATAAAAGCAATTAAGAACTGGCTACCCGCCCCTAAATCGCACGGTTTCTTTACGATTTAACAAAACATCGACATTTCTTTATAAGCAAGTTTAATACATACATTACATACATTTTTTAATGTATGTATAATAAATATTATAACCATCCTGAGGGGCTTGGGGCAATGTAATAACAGCCTCACGGTTCGATCGATCAGGTTAAGCTACGCATGACGCGGTTGGTCCGTAGATGGGTGACCATCTTTACATACCAAACCCCTCCGTGCCTTGGAAAGCACATTAGATTTTTGGTCTCGAAAGTCTAACAACCAGTCTTACCAAGGGGTATTCATATATATCTGAAACGAGTAAAGAATATAGGTTATTCTTTCCTATCGTGCTTGTTAATATGATCCTAAAATTTCTACTACATTTTCTGTTTTACCCGTGAAAACCTGTAATTAGGTTTATGTCTCGTATACAATTGTTATGATTCTGATAAAGCTGTTAATACTCTTTTAAATAAATAAATAAATATCGTATTACCCAGTCACTGGGTTAGGTGGAGGACAGATAGGCAATCGCTCCATATAAAATACACCAGTATTTTACATGAAGCTGTCGCTTCATGTAAAATACTGCTGTCAGCTGAATACCAATTCAGTTGCATTCGGTTAGACTGGAAGCCGATCCCAACATAAGAAAAGGCTTGGCAGATGATGACATAAGTATACATCACCATCCGGAATAAATTCTCTAAATGATAGTGAGGATCCGGATCGCGTCAAAATCAGCGTATACAGACAGATACGAAAAGCCACTTCATTTTTAGATATAGTTAGATATAGAAGACAAAGTTAATGCAGCACATAATAAGATAATAGTTTACAGGATATAAATAGCTACATAGGTCGTTCAAGATTGTCTCAGGCAACATGTGCGTAATGTCGGGTTTCGATTATAAATAAAATGTATTGGATTAATAGCATCTATCGAACTATAAGACGTATTAGTATATTTATTTTATAACTTTTTTACTTACGTAAATAAACTTTTTCATGACCTTTCCAGTAATATACTACTGATGTAAATACGATACGAAATGAGATCCACCGGACAATATTCGAAGTCCAACCCTCAAACTCAACAGTCAAATATAAAACTCACTCAATCCCACGATCACGTTTACCAAACATCTTATATAACACTAAAACGAATATCTTTCAAGGAAATAAATATTTAGGTACCTACTACATACACATATATTTCCCGTTACCAACCTTTCCCTACCACGCGTCATACATATTCTGCAAACATTGGACCCAATACTGGAAAGTGAATCTCTGGCAATAACTCCCAATTCAGACTTTTCAGAGAGGCTCCCAGGAGTCTTCTTTTTATCAGATTTAGATATTTTAGCTTCAACAGGCTTAGTAACAATCACTTCATGCGTATTGATTGGAACAGTTTCGGTTTGCACCATACTGTTACCAGGTTTTGGAATGTCCACAGTGACAGGTCTTGTTGTGTCTGGACTGGGTACTATTACATGGTGAACGCTTTGAACGTTCGGGATCTCATCCAGAACTAAGTTCGGGGCTTCTTTGACAAACTTGAAACATGACGCCATGAATTTCTTCAGATCAATCAGGGTTGTTGAATCATCTGTTGTGTTATCTAGGATTGGTATCTTCAGTTCTTTAATGTTTAGATTTTGTATTGTTTGCGCTGGTGTACTGAAGCTTAGAGATTTCAATGCGTCTGTCACATCTTTGCTGGTGATAATGTGTCGCATGCTGTGTTCAGATTTCGATATACCAGGTTTGGCTTGCATTATTTTTGCAAGGCTAACGGCTCCAGGTAGATTATTCGCTCCTGAAGGACCTGCATCTTCGTTTGCAGTAGATTGTTGGCTTTTACTATCAGTTGCCTTCACTTCACTCGATGTCATAAAGTTATTATACTCTTTGCTCGACGTAGTTTCGTCTCCATCTGTTATTTTTTTTTCCTTGTTGTCCATCAATACTTGCGAACCATTTGTAGTATTTTAAATAAAATATAATTAAAATAAATCTTCTATGAATGATGCGGTGTTTGACATAACAATTTGATGTTTGTTTTGTGTTGAATATAAATAATTTACTGTCAACTTTTTTATTTATTATGAGTACGTCAAGGTGTACGGAGGTTCTTTTATCTACAATTATGCGGACCCAGTATCTTTATGCATTTTTTTTGTTGAATAAATAGTACCTTAAAATAGTAATACTTTGGAATTCTTAAAAAACAATTTTAATCAATCCATAAAAAAAAATACAGCACATGTTTACACTACACCTCGATAGATGGCGTTGCTCGATTTAAATGCGCGCTATGGTTTCGTTACCGCGCCGAGTATAAGATCTCCGCGCGCTTAATCTTGAGTTGCCATCAGGAGGGTCTTAACTGACTCGACTGAACAGCGGGTGATGATCCCGGGATATGATTCTATGTGATTCAAGTCCGCTCACCCACAGGTCAACTATCGCAGATTTGTGGGTTGAATAACTGACGCTGTTTTTTGGCCACTTTTTAAAACCCTTTTAATAGAATGTCCGTAAAATCTAAATCTATTAATAGAAATTGAATAGTGTTATTCGATTCACGTTAAATGTGTTAAAATACAAAATCGGATAATGTAGTACATATATTTGTCAATCATTCATTATCATCAATGGATTCTTTGATTATTATTACGGTCTTATTATAAAATACATTAATTTGTTTTAAAGCAGAAGGTAAATAGATGTTTTGAAATAACCATGACACTGGCTAACCTAAAAATAACATCTACACCTTGTAAAAAATCCTAATTTCAATATTCTATGTCTAATTGATGAAACATAGATTATGTATTTGAACTATGCATTTAAATGATAATTCTTCTTCAGGGAAACGAGGATTGTTCTAGAATTACCCGTGGCATGAGTATAACCAATGGACGTTTAATGGTATAACTACACCTGTCAAAATATTCATAGCAACCACAGGCATAATTGGTTGCTATAAAACAACGATAAGGAGTCATCAAACACATATAGGTTAAACCCATTATTCACTTTTTCAAAATAAAGACCACGTCTATATCTGATATTAAAAATATACCTACCATAAATGTGACACTAAGCCTGACAGTGATATATTCGCAAACGAATGGAACAAGATCTTGTCAGTAGGTATGTCTGGAATAGGTATTGTGAAATGAACGTTTGACTGATCTAAACTTCATGTTTTAGTATTTGTCTCTAATATAATAATTATAAATAGTAATTTGCCAAGGCAAATTCATTACCATTTATGGCCATTTTATGTTAAATTAAGCAAAAATACTTATATTGGTAAATTCGTATTTAAAACGCAAACTCTACCTTCACACCTCAAACCAAATTCTCTAATTACCGTCCCGAAACCAGTCTAAACCGGCTAAAACTAGATATAAATAAGATCTTTAAACAATCCGGAGTGGCTTCGCCGCGTCGCGGTTGCAACGTCCACCACAGTTTGCGGTCACCCTAAACCTAGTTGCACTGGTGGATTGGTTATTTAGTCCGTTTTAGTATATTGCTAATTTATGTAGTTGGATTTATTAGGAGAAATTCGTGTTTAGTTTGCAGATTGCAAACATTTGTGAATGCAACTATTTAAACATTCTAAGTTTAGGTTATAAACATGTGCGTGTAAAATTCTGATATACAGCTGTATCCGATTAGACTGTAAGCCGACCCCGAAGGAAAAGGCTAGGCAGATGATTCTTATTTCCTCACGATATTTTCCTTCACCGATGTCAGTAGTGCAACATAAACTTAGGAAGTCGTCTTATAACAACAAGGTTGACAGTTACTTAAGTATAGGTATTATAGGTAGTAATATAGGTATATACGGAATATAGTGGCCACCGTTATCCGTTTTATGGATTATAATAAAACTAAACAATATAAAACTACCGTTTCTAATAATATTAACGTATAATCTTGGGAAGCACAACTTAACGTGCTTATTTTCTGCATTTTCATTCTAAATTGTATGAAATAATCAAACAAACGATGAGGGCGCCACTGTGCGGTCGGCAGAGTCTTAACGATAAAGTTAAAAATCTATTAAGGAAATCTGACAGATTGTAGTAGCTTGATGTGCTGGCGTCTGTACATTATATAGGGTGACTGGTAATTAGTGACCGATACATAAACACGTGATTGTACTCATGATAACAAACAACTTCTACTATGGGACCAAACCTGAATTCACGAAAAAAAATCTGCTGTTCAGTACCTACATTTTGACCAGTTAGGCGAACATAAATGACTGAACAGCAGATTTTTTTTGCGAATTCAGGTTTGGTCCCATAGTAAAAGTTGTTTGTTATCATGAGTACAATCACGTGTTTAGGTATCGGTCACTAATTACCAGTCACCCTATATATTAATAGTTGATGGCCGGCTGGTCACACCACCGTGCACCGCCCGGCGAGAACTCTGTCTAACAAACGACTCCTTACTAGTTGATAGATACCTGGATTATAACGTGTCTTTTACTTGTTGAAAGTGAAAAGTTCTAGTCTAGGTAATGTTGATTAAAGCCCTTGTGTACTAAATATTAGATTTCATGGATATCTTGTACGACAGAAGAGTGTACCTAAGACCTAATGTTTCTTTGAGAAATTTTATCGTGTGAAAATAAAAATAGCGAGTGTTGATTTTTTTTTAGCTGGTTCTATTCCCTTTTTAGGTACGCTTGTCGAGAAATCAGAGAATGCAGTTTTGTTCCTTTTTAAAAATAAAGGAATGTTTCCTTTAAAATTATATTTTAATTAAAATTTTAATTATTTTAAGTAAAATTATATTTTGTATCCTCAACACGATCTCTTAAAATGTCCATAATTAAAGTTGACCCATAAAAACTCGTTAGGTACCGATCAAATTAGTCTAATTAATAGTCTACATACAGCGTTAGTTCTGAAAACAGTGTTGCTTTGATAAAATCTACTGAAAACCAACTTATATTTGTAGTTGCAAAATCACTTACCATTATACATAAAACCTTATTGTACACATAAAAGGTTGCTTTTCAAACGAGTTTTTGAATTGTAGACTTTCAGAGTTGCGTGAGTAACTTTGTGCAGTTCTATTTTCATTGTGTTGCAATCGTAAAATTGTTGCTTTAATAATAAAAATTAAAGCATAAAAGTTGAAAAAATGTTTTTATTGGACGTCGTAATTTACTGTGTAACAGATTTTAAGACAATTTTTGCTATGTTTTATTCAGAAATTGAGGAATGCGAATGGCCAAAATATTTTCCATACCAGAGACAATAACATAATTTTTGCTGGTAAGCAATTATGTTTTATGGGAAACTGACCATTGATACGCAGACTCCCTTCATTACATAGAAATGTAAATATATCCGGCGAAATCTGTCTAGCGCTTCAGGCAAAACAGGCCTGATGATATGTTATGTTATTTTAGTAGAAATCAATTACTTCATACAACGCCTTCGTAGTCTCGTTGATTCGGCGAACAGCTTCCAATTACTCCCTAATCCACAGAGCTCGGAATCGTTGCCCGCCCGCGTCTAGAGACGGTAGCACAAATAAAAAATAAATTCGTGGCGAAGAAAGTGCGTTTAACGGACAACTTCTGTCACGGACCGCCTTCAAAGTTGTCACTCCGTGACGTGGCCACGAGTTAATGACATGCAACTTGCGACAGCGACTGCGCAGAAAACAAATGAAAGTCTTCGTTTAGAGCATGCCACGAGTCGTCAACTGAAGTAACAGTGACTTGGCCATGTTCGTCGAAGGACCGATGAACGGTGGAGCAGACTCGTCCTGGAGTAAAGAAAGCGTAGCGTGGGACGCTCAGCTAGATGGATCGACGACATCAAGAAAGTGGCTGGGACAGACTGGATGCGGAAGGCGGAGGACAGGGTGTTGTGTCGCAGCCTGGGAGTGACTTATGTCCATCAGTAGACTGCGATAGATTGACTTTATTGATTGACGAGTCATCGCGATGCTGCTTGCGGAGCGAGGGACAGAAAAAACTAGTGAAGCACGCGCGTTTCGCTTGACGCAAGTCATATCACTCGAGGCGGGTAGCTCAGTAGTGCTATTCTGTGAAAATCTCACCGTGAAAACTTAGGTGAAGTGAGCTGTCACTCCACCTGATGTTAGGGATTACCCCTATTGATAGCTCACTTCACCTAAGTTATCACGGTGAGATTTCTACAGAATCGACCGGCTGGCTCGTGCTTGAGATTAGTACGACATTTCGTAGTGCGAGTAAACGGAGACACGCTCAGTTTGTATGGAAAGTCTTCACAATGCCGCCTCTAGCAGCAGCCGCCGCGACGTCTCCGTGCTCTGTGCCTCATCCTATTACGTGTTATTCTCAAGTAATAATTATAAATCTATGAATATTAATAGCTGTTATTATAATTAAGCTTTAGTTCAAGGCGCTGCGTATGATAGTGGCAATTTACCTATTTTTGGAGTGCATTCAGATGTATCTCACCCGTATGGGGGGTAAACTGGTAACGTGAATAATACAGTAAAGTCAAAGTTGCTGCTTTTGTATACATACCTACATAATCAGCGTATAATGTTCCCACTGCTGGGACAAAGGTCTCCTCTCTTCGAGAGTGAGTGGGCTGTAATCTACGCGGGCCCAATGCGGGACATTTTTTATATTTTGTGAATGTGAGAAAGTTGTAGGCCTTGTAGAACATTTTTAAGTATTTGGTACATGATGACAGGTCTTCACTGTCCTCCTATATTTATTACCTAACACTGTAATTTGAAAAACATTGTACTTAAAAGCCATTTTTTTTTAAAAGAGTAACCATGGAGTTTCTTTCCGGCTCTTCTCCATAGGAAACGACCAATTGGATCCGTGCATCTAGCTTCTGGTATTTCATAAGTGCCCATGTAGGTTTATATTATGTGAATAAAAATGTACCAGTTTTACTTCAAAGCTTAGTAATAAATAACTCATTATTTAACCCAAAAATGAAACAAGTCGACAACAAAAAGGTCACAATCACAAACTAAAATATTTTTAATTAAATTTAAATAAATATACCATTTAAAACAATTCGTTAATGATGAATCAACCTTTAATTATGCTGGCATTTCAATTATTAATATGGCTATTAATTATTTTCTTCCAGCCACCGGTTTCAGAATGACATCGGCCGTTGGGTTTCGAAAATAATTTACGCCGAAAAATTATTATTTTCGCCGAATTTTCGGGCAGTAATTAAGGCTCTACTTTTCTTGCATGAAGTCAGCGAAATATTTTAATTAGGTGGTCCGAACTGGCAGCTTCGGGTACACCTATGTGGCAATTGACAGTGGTTATGTTAGAGTGCGGCAGTGAAAAAAAATCAAAAGCTGGGCTCCACGTGATGGTTATTTTGACCCATTGTTCAGATTGCAAATTTTAATTGGGAAAAGGAATTATTTTTCGATACTTAATTATATATGATTGGGAATTATAAAAAATATATGTATATTTAAGATTAGAATTCGGTTTTTGGAAGGAAGTTTTGTTCGTGGTGAGTTCTATTCTATTCTATTTTTAATTATGGCAAGTAAGGCCGATGTCGACTATTCTGCCAATGTCAAAAGTGAATAGGAAAAGCAAGTGTGCTCGTGGTGAGTTGAAAATGCGACCACCACGAGCACACTTGCTTTTCCAATTCACTTGAAAAACCGGCCAAAAGCGTGTCGGACCACGCACAATGAATGGTTCCGTAGTAGGAATGATTTATCCCAAGAACAAACTTATATCGCAACTACACATTTATTTATTTTTAAAAATACTAAAACAATAAAAAAAAACTGTTCAATTTCTCGCTTGTTCAAACGCACTGTGTCATAGGCTTTAATAAACAAGCATTGTTCGCGCCGCCGTAGGCGCGCACTACACACAATCCACTAACATTTTTTTTTAACGTTACCAAAAACGCTAATCGGTTATTTTGTTTACTTATTATTGTATTTTATCTGTAAGTGATTAATGTAATCTTTTGAGAAATAAATGTCTTAAACCGTAGTTGGTCGACTAGTACTCGTAAACTTGTAAAGCCTTGTAACTTGTAAACTTATCTGTGATATTTTTCCTGTTAATTTCATTATAATATAAATACTACTTCCGTGAATTTATTCACATATCCAAAAGCAAAAAAAATACCAATTTAAAGCTTAATATTTCACAAATGGATCCTTGAATCGAAAAATGATATTTACAAGCCCGGAATATTTTTGAAAGACCTATCCAACGGTACCCCACACCGGGGGGTAGACGAGAATTCCAGGTTTTTGTACCACTTTGTCGGCGTGATCAAAATTATAGCTTTCTAGTACTAAGAGTCTCAGAGCTAAGCTGCGGACGGACAGACTGCCATGGCGAAACTATAGAAATATAGTTCTTTGATGACTACGGAACCCTAAAAAGGGAAATCTATTTCTAGAATTATTTAAATAAGACCTTGCCGTATAAAATGTCTATTCATATTCTGAATAGAAAACCCACTTTCAGGTTAAATGTCTAACTTTTCCAGAACCTTTTTTTTGTGAACCTGTATTATCCAGATCGTAACCCTCTTCTTCGGATTACAATAGAAAGAATGGCAGTGTGTAGATGGATGGTACTGGGTACAGTGTGACTGGGTAAGCGATGGACATATTCATTCAAGGATATTATAATTAGTAACTTACATCCTACTAATAATAGAAATGTGAAAGTTTGTGAAGATGTTTGGATGTTTGTTACTCAATCACGCGTAAGCCGTTGAACGGATTTGGATGAAAGTTGGCGCACAGATAGTTTATAACCAGGACTAACACATAGAATACTTTTTATCCCGATATTCCCACGGGGTCGAACTAACGCGGGTGAAACCGAGGGGCGCTGCTAGGAGATTATAAATTACTCGCTCCATGTAAAGTATGGTTTTCAGGTGCCAGTAAGAATGGAAGTCGACCAACATAGTTGAGAAAAGTCTAGGCTAATAAAATTTAAAGCAAATACATGTTTAAATGCTAATGAAAACTGTAATGAAAATTGTTGCACCGTGAACTGCACTGGGCTGGCCATGCCTGATAAAATTATAATCTGTCAAATTTCTTTAATAGATTTTCAACTTTATCGCTAAAGCATAAGGTTCAAAGTTGATTGGGAAAATTTTACAGTTTCGGGTAGCTTGGTGTGCTGGCATCTACGATCTTGGCCTTTGGACTGTCAAAAATGAGTTTCCACAATTGTTATTTTCTAAAACAATGCTGTTTAATTATACAATCAATCAAACCTATCACCAACCCGCACTGAGCCCGCGTGGTGGATTATGGCCCATTACCTCTCACCGAGAAAAGGCCTGTGTCCCAGCAGTGGGAACGTTATAGCCTATTAAACCTACTTATAACCTATAATCAACCTATAACTCAAACTCAAATTCAAAGCATTTATTTCAATTAAACCATTTATAGGCACTTTTGTATTGTAAAAAATTAACTAGTCGGTCAGTTAGAAAGTTGAAGCTAGTTGCCCAATCCAAAGCGTAGATCTCTTGGAGAATATCGGGCAAGAAAATCCAAGGACACTCTTTCAAATCAAGATATTTCAAAACTTATAGGCTGATAATATTTAAACCAATCGCAGTCCATTGATTGCTGGACATACCTATGCGGCAACCAAGTTACACTTTTTGAAGGTCGACGTCGACGATCAAATATTTTAAGATCCCATTTTTTTCATATTTGGTAAGAGAAAACCTTCTTAAATATGTCCCTCGCTTAACCAGTCAGCAGTATATTTGACGTGACAATGACTTATGCGGCAGCGGCGAATTTTAGACGTTCATAGATGGATTACTAAAACTCTTTTGGTGGTAGACGTCAGATCATTTTAGGGTTAGACTCAATACAAATCGGTTATACAGAGGTAGCAGTTGATATTTTGTATCTCCACATCTAGTTAAAATGGAGTAAAAATTGTTATTATATGAAAAAATATTAAGAGCGTTTACGACGTACGGTATTTCATACAAACTTTCAAGCCCTTGTTTTTCGAAATAAATGAACCGATCTTAATGAAACTTTATATGCATAAGCAGGATACAATGGTCTAAAAGATTAGTAAAGAACGTTTTCCAAAAATAGTGTTACAGCCAAATTAGACCGATTTTAAATTTTCCATAGAAACATAGATTTCCAACTATCTTTTTTTAAATAAGATATTTCAAAAATGTTTTTTACTAGATTTTTGTATCTTGCTTATGCTTATGAACTTTCATTAAAATCAGTTCATTCATTTCGAAAAAAAAGGGCTTGAAAGTTTGTATGAAATGCCGTACGTCGTAGACGCTCTTAAAGGTAAGTACTGCCTAAAAAAACAGTTGCTTAAAATCACGACGATCGCTTTATGGTAACCATTTGAAGTGTTGTTAAGATACTTTTCGTTTTCCAGAATTTTGTTTTTCTTCATCATTCATGTAGTTTTGATGAAAAAAGATTCATCAGTTTTTAAATCGCTCTGTGGTAGAATGTTATTCTTAATTTTCGTTTGGTTAAGATTCTTTTCTTTTTAAACCACATGACATAAATCGAACAGAAAAAAAAACAACAATAGTGACAAGGCTGCCCATTGTGTATTTTTAGTTTTCGATCTATTTTTCTTTTTTACGTTTTTTTTGTGGTGTACACTAAAGCATACTTAGATAAACAAATATCTAAACTTGAAAATAACAAAAATTAATGAATTGCATAATTTTTTCAGGTAACTTATTTTATTGTATTTTTTTTCTTGCTTCCACCTCACATAACACTAACCTTCCGTCACACTTAGCTGCACTTTTGACAGCACAGGTAGCGGTGTGCACTAATTTGTAATTACTGCCACCGTCGGGGACGCAAGAGCACCAGTTTTACCAAGCAAGCGGGTTTGTTTAGGCTTGTTGCGGATTTGCGATTAGTTATAAAAACTATGAAGTCAGCTGTTTGTCGACCGGTGTTATTGAAGTACTGTTATTTATTTTTTAGTGGTCCTTCGGTATGATTGGTCCTTCGGGACGGATTGAATTAAGAAATTCTGACACACGGTATTGCAATTACATATTAGGAATAAGCGCCACGAATAGTGTCTCGTGCAAAAAAGTACAATCGTCATATTTATCATTTAGATAGGTACTTACATCATCATAATTAGCCTATAACGTTCCCACAGTTGGGATGCAGGTCTTCTCTCTGTGAGATTGGGCCATATTCTACCACATGGGCTCAGTGCGGGTTGGTAGATGTCACATATCTTTGAATTTTTGGTGCAAGAACATGTCTGTGTTTCCTCACGACCCTATTACATGGGACTTAAACATAATTGGCGAAGTGTGGGTATATTATATAACCCTTCGCGGAAACAACCCGTGATGTCACGTCATGTTTATGTAATAACATTAAATGAGACGCACATAATCAGTGTCGTATGTTTACACACGTAGACATGATTGCACATAACCGTATTTACCTATACACTGTTTACATAACATTATTATGTACATACATGTAACCATGTGCACTAATTTGTAATTATAGGCGAGGACGGTGACGTCAGCGTTACACTAATACAGATCGCGGTTTGCTGTTAACGATTCATCGGTTACTGATAATCGATTGAACTCAATTCAAATCGATTGTCACTTTAATTGAACTTGTGCGTGTTCTAATTAAAGAACGTGGAAGGAATTATCGCTGACACTTAGTAATTGCTTTATCTCCCTAAGGTTGAATGTCGCTTGCACGGTATATATAAAACGATAAGGTCCATTTGCCTATGTGACTGTTAGCCAGTTTTCAAAATTAAATGACAGTATTCATGACACACTACTCGTACAACAGATGGCCAATGGGGCCGAAAGGTGACCGCATACCGGAAGGCGCAGCTTTGAAAGGTCTTCCACAAAGTAGACCGATGACATTCTGAAGGCCGCAGTAATCCGCTGGAGAAACACAGAAACGGTTGATGTGGCGTTGCTTGGGGCAGGCCTTTATCCGACAGTGGATGTCTTTCGGCTGAAATTATGATAGATAGTTTCAACCTTAGTGAAGTTTAATTCTCGGGGTATTGCTGACAACAGTGGTAAAGGAATATTACGAAGTCGACTTTATCTACTAAAAAATGATACTCAAGATACAATTTTTTAAGACAATGACGACGCTGATAAAATCTAACTTAATTATGTAGGTATCTACTTTTATCACAACAGCAAGACCATCTCTTAGGCTATGTACGCACAGATGGCTTGTTTAGCGCCTAGAGCCTAGGCAGTTACCTTGTGAGTAGCGAAGTGAAACGAACACTTAAGAGCCCTCTTTGATTTAGGTACTCTGCGCGCATCTTTTTTTTATTTTTGCTTATAAATGGCATCTCGCAGTTCAACCTATGAGATTGTCATCTTCTTAACCGGGATTGCCTGCGGATGCCTTAATAAATTAAGGCCTCCAGCCAAGGCGAGCGCGCATCGCCGACGCAGTGAAATTTAGAGTACTTTTAGTTTATTTATTAAACGATAAAAGTATCAATATTTGTTTTTTTTAATTAATATTGTTTAAGCAATTGATGAAGACTATTTTGGTATGAATACTACGTGAAAATGATGTGGAAGTTCAGAGATATTCAGACTTGTTTCCAGTAGAAAATTGATTTAGGTCCAGTAATTTTTTCTTCATTATTTGTGATATAAAAAAAATCTTTTGATGGATATTCAACAGAATCTGCAAATTAGTGCTCTCAAAGCAGCTCTCCATGAGTTTTTGCCGAAACACGCATCAGGAGAACGCTTATTGCTAAATAAACAGACATATAATAAAAAAATCGCTTTATTATTATTGTAGGCGAGAAAACGAATGATCTTTACTAATTAATTCCTATTTATACCAACCACCGAATAGTATTCAATTTCAACGACGAAATCATGTATCTCCGCGCATTTTTGTAAGCGGCCTCTTAAGAATTTCCACAACCGGCCGCACTGCGCGCTTGGCACCTTCGCTGGTCGCCAAGCGTGTCTAGAAGGATGTTAAGTTACTAGGCGCTAAGCAAGTCACCTGTCAGTGCGTACGTAGCCCAAGTCTTTTAATATTAACATACTTAAATAAATAATTATATTACCTGCCCATCTCTTGCCAAAAATCCCTAAAACTCGCAGAATAATAAAGTCTTCCAGACCGTATTTTGGCCACGGCAGCCAATCTCAACTGAGACTAGCCTTCGGCGAGGGAGATATTATAGTGCACAAGTGTGCGCGCAGACACAGGTGCACACCCTCTTCCCTCACTCTCATAGTCCGATGGGACGGCAATCCGACACGACCGGAGAGAGATCAGGCGCAGGACTAACGGCTTAACGTGCTTTCCGAGGCACACCATCACACCGCCAACTTCCAAACTCCGGGCTGTTACTAAGAAATTCCAAATGGAAAAACTTTAACACTGCCCGACCTGGGAATCTCACCCAGGACCCCCCGCTCAGCAGTCGCGCTTGCGACTACGAGACCAATGGGGTAGTTAAGTAATACGACACACCTAAATACAAAATTAGCATACAAAACGGATATATAAAAGCGATTGACGACGTCTGAATTCTTTACAACTTTTTTACGACTAATCCAGAGTGCGCGGGCGGCCTAATTTCCTTTTCATAAATAATTGAGTTCATTTCGTTTGGCGAGGTGCGAATCATTTATTAAACGGCAGAGTTTTTTGTGTCTAGGTTTTAGAGTGAGCCTATGTTTGTTAATTAACTTTTTGTGTTTCTAGTGTTTTTATGGTGTAATTTTAATTTTGTATGTAAGTGTCATGCTTTTTTTTCATTTACAGAGTGAAACGGTTTCAATGTTGTTAATGTAGAGACAGGAAAATTAATTGTTAAGAAAATTTACACCTTACGTCAATTTGCCGTGTTATAGGCGTTTCACAGAACTGTCAAAGAGTGACAGTTGAGATTTCAGTCGGTAGTCAATTTGCTTAATAATTAATATGCCTGACTTTACGTGTGCTAAGCTATAATACAATCAATAATGCCACTTGCAGAAAAAAATTAGTATACCAAACCATATTTAATTATAATCAAAAGATTGATAAGCAGTAAAAGGAAACAAAATCCGATCAAATGCGGAGTGAAGGCCAGTAGATCCCACGACGATCTATGTATCTTGAATCAATGGGTTACCTAGGTTGCAATAAAGGTGCCTCTACGAGTGACAGTAGGTACTTGGCTTTCGTCCAGTACATTCTAGACAGTCAGCCGCGCCACCAACACTCATATTTCTACCACAGCAACGGCCTATAATATAGCCAACACGAAAGATGAAGAAGTTAGTAGGTGCTGTAAGGCGTTGCTGCCTTTCCGGGTCAAATGGGAGCAGCTGCCAATAAAAAGGCTCTGCTCCATCATCATCTGCCTAGCCTTTTCCCAACTATGATGAGGTCGGCTTCCAGTTTGTGTGATGTGATGCAGATTGGTTTAAGTCGCGCTGAAGAGAACTCTTCACAACCAGTCTTACCAAATCTGACAACCAGTCTTACCAAGGGGTATTGTATTACCCAGTCACTGGGTTGTGGAGGTCAGATAGGCAATCGCTCCATGTAAAATACTGATATTCAGCTGCATCCAGTTAGACTGGAAGCCGATCGCAACATAGTTGGGAAAAGCCTAGGTAGATGATTATGTTAGCAATCCTTATTACATGTGACTTATATAACAGCCGAAATGTGGGTGTACTAGGTACACCTCTGCTTAACTCTTCGAGGATTAGATCCATGATGTTATGTTATATAATTGTCTAAATATGCTTGAGTGACTGATCCATGTTTTGCCAGCCTGCAAGATGTAAGGTTGCCTTTGGCAGGCAATCTTTATACTACCTACCCATCTACCAATAAAAAACCAACGTGTAAATCTCCAGCCCCATAAAATTTCACCATCATTTGATACTCTCTAATATCTATAGTAACACAAACGACACAGCATCGCACACGAAATATCAAGGGCTGTTACTGGAAGTGCGTGAACAATAAAATTTTACGAATACCGAGCGGTAATAATACCCGATATTATTAAGTGGAGCGTTTTTGGCCTGTATTTCCGTACTAATGTTCCGTGGCTGTGTTTGTTTTTTCGATGTTTGTGCAGGAAAAATTTGTTGGAACATAATATGGTGCCCTGGTACTGCTTGTTAAGATGGGATTGTTTGTCAAATAATAAATAGCCAAATGTATCTAAAAAAAGTGTTATACGAGGCAGTGAGTGAGTAATATGTTGTACGTAACAGTCCGATGGACTGCTAAGATATAAGATTGTTCAAAGTTTTCCTACAATTAGTAGCTGTAAGAAAGGACACATAAGCCTCCAGGTGAAGAAGTTTAATAAGATGGATGACTGAAGGAAACGACTAGACAGATTGTGGAACCTAGCAATAAAAATGCAAGAAGAAGAAAAGTATGATACTATAATAGCTAAGAAGCAGAGACACGCGCTGATGGAAAACGATTCACAGTACGTCATTTCAGGCCACAGACGTATACTGTTGAGAGAGGTTTAGCGAAGAATAACAGCCGCACGGGTCGATCGATCAGGTTAAGCTATGCTTGCCGCGGTTGATCCATGGATGGGTGACCATCTTTACATATCAAGACCCCTCCGTGCCTTGGAAAGCACGTTGAAAGCCGTTGGTCCCGTCTATCATTCGTAGATCTTTGGCAGTCATTACGGATCGTCAGAAGCCCGAAACTGACAACCAGTCTTATCAAACAGTATCGTGTTACCCAGTAACTGGGTTGTGGAGGTCAGATAGGCGGTCGGTTCATGTAAATACTGGTATTCAGCTGGATCCGGTTAGATTGGAAGCTGACTCCAACATAGTTTGGAAGGCTTGGCAGATGATGAGACGTCTACTGCTGGACACAGGGCTCCCCCCAGGCATCACCAAATCGAACGGTCGTCTGCTCCGCGCATCCAGCGGACTCCCTCGGCTTTCACCAGATCAACGGTCTACCTAGTAGGAGGCATTGAAAATGATTACTGCTTCATAAAGAAACCATCAATGGATTTGTCGATCAAGTTGAAACGCCATCACCGACCCGACACTCGGTAAAACGTTTTCGATACAGGTAAACCCATAGCAAGTAACGAGTACGATATTAAGGCTATAATAATAACACAGATAGACAGATCAATACGCTCCAAATTGGGCTGTTTCGTTCAAGTGGATGGTCCTTTTAATATTGATGAAAAAGGTTGCTGGTTAAAGGTTTTTGTTGTTTGGTGCGATTTTTTCTGGAGTGCGAAAGGCACTAGGGTAAATTCTTAGCCTGGCACCAGAAAATACAACTCAATCGACTCAGCCTATAGCAGTCCACAGCTGGACATAGGCCTCTCCCAGGCTGCGCCACAACACCCAGTCCTCTGCCTTCCGCATCCAGTCCGTCCCAGCCACCATCTTAAGGTCGTTGGTTTATCTAGTTGGGGGGCGTCCCACACTACGCTTGCTGATACGCGGTCTCCACTCTAGAACTCATCTGCCCCACCGGCCATCGGTCCTTAGAGAAACATGGCCAGCTCGCTGCCACTTCAGTTTGCTTACTCTGCAGGTTAAGTCGGTTACTCCGGTTCTTTTCTAGAACAACAACTATCCTATAGAACTTTGGTTTGAATTTTTGCTACGAGTACAATTAGTAACACCCATAAATATGAATGCCCCCCTTTATTTTTAAACGTTACTTGGAGCTAAGAGACTTTTAAACCTAAAACATGTATGGTTAAATAGTCGCTAATTATAACATAAGCTAAACTTTAAGCAACGTTTATAAAGGGCGAAGCTACAGGATAATCCACGCCACTCAATGCACAACATTAATTCCACTGAATTAAGCCTCTGTAGCACTCTACAGAGGCTTAAAAGCCGCAAAAAAGTGCCAAAGTGTTGATAAAGTGAATTTTGTGGTGGTAGACCACCGAAATAAATGATTTGGCTTGACTCCCTAGAGGTAGTCAAAGTCAAGCCAAATCATTTATTTCAAACTAGCTGCGCCCCGCGGTTTCACCCGCATAAGTTTCGATCCCGTGGGAATATCGGGATAAAAAGTATCCTATGTGTTATTCTGATGTATAAACTATATTACTGTAGTTTCATACAAATCCGTTTAGTAGTTTTTGCGTGAAAGAGTAACAAACATCCATCCATCCATCCTCACAAACTTTCGCATTTATAATATTAGTAGGATAGGACTAGTAGGATCAAATCAAATCAAATCAAAATATTTATTTGCTAGAATACGGTACATAGGGTGTTACAGTGAATTTGTTTCAGCATATCCTGCCATGACATGGCGTGCAAATGTATTCACAATCAGCGATGTCAATTAATCTATCTTACAAATTGCAGCTTCTATTGAATTGTCTTCTAAGTAGTCCTTAATGGTATAATATCTTTTAAATAGCAATAGTTTGAAAAGTATTTTTTTAAAAATTGTCAGTGGTAAGTCTTGCAAACCATTTGGTAAATGATTGTAGATAATAATCGACATGCAATTACATTTTTCTTAAATAATTTTAGTTTTATTGGTGGCAGCCGAAGTCTGTATTTATGCCGTGTTCGGCTATTTGGCCTGTCCGTGCTCGTTTCAAATAAATTGTAGTTCCTCTTAACAAAAATACATATTTCAAAGGTATATAAACAGGGCAAAGGTAGAATGTTAAGTTTTTGAAAAAGTGGCTTACAGCTGTCTAAAAAGTGAGCACCACAAATTGCTCGGATACATTTTTTTTGAGCTTCAAAGACTCTGTCAAGATCTACTGAGTTACCTCATATTACAATGCCGATAGTAGGATTATAATATTAGTAGGAAGTAGGAAGTAGGATAGGCACCTATTTAACGTCATAATTTACAAAAAAATAGAATTGATTCTAGTTGCCCCTTCCAAACGGTAATTTCGTATGGAGAAGAATGGAGAAAAAACTCTACCGTTACTCTTTTAATTGTATGCGAAGACGATGCACCTACAATAAAATTACTATACCACAATAGTGAGAAAAGGTATGATTTTCTATGGTAATATAGGTGAATTACTCATTTTCCTAAAACCCACTCCAAACAATAGGTACCTTTAATAAGTCAATAGGTATCTACGGTTGTAATGCTCACTCAAGATTCACACTCCAGATTTAAGTTTAATTTTGTCGATTTTTTTTTGTGAAAAAAAAAAGAGATTTCTGTTCCATAGGATTCTACTCCGTTCACCTTTTGTACCCTATTTTTGTCCAGACGGTAAAAAAAGTCACTCGGTATATCTACCCCGTATCTCTAAAGACTTTTTACTGGCATTTTTTTAGTTGAAATTCAAATACGGGCACAATAAAACCCGATGAAGCTTATAAAGAATACCTAGGCAATATTATCGTTTTAACTTTATAGTCTTTTATATATCGCTTTATGAAATGTCAATGCTTGAAAGTAGAATTTGAAAAGCTAGCAATAAATTGGCAATAAGCCAGCCTCTGTGCTTGAAGTATTAAATAAATAAATAATACTTAAAGGTGGACTGGTTTTAGACCAAAATGGGGTTCTTAATAATGACCTGCTATTGTGGCGAGGTCGCAATATGAACTTGGTTTGTGACCTGATGGGATCAAGGCACCGCTCCACAGTGGCCCACGGCTAAACTAAGGATTTTTAAAGATATTTTTTTTCCTTTAACCTATATTGTCCCACAGCTGCGCAAAGGTTCCCCCCATATTTTTCCACCTTTCTTTGTGCTGTGCCTTAGCTGTTCAATCAGTTAGGAACGAGTCCGATCGTCACGCCAACGTTTCTTAGGCCTGCCTTGGTGACGACGCTCGTCTTCAGGCGCGTGTACTTAGCTTCGCTTAATATGAAAACCTAGGCGGGAGCGACGTACGACCACACTATGCACGAATGCGTGGCTGGCAAACAAATAAACCGCGCAGCTAACGTGGCAAACCTCCCTGTACAGACGCCAGCACATTAAGCTACCCAAAACTGTCAAATTTTCCCAAACAACTTTGAACCTTATGCTTTAACGATAAAGTTGAAAATCTATTAGAGAACTTGGACAGATTGTAGTAGCTGGATGTGCTGGCGTCTGTACATCCTACGTCTTGATACTGGTGGACGGCTGTCTTAACCCCGAAAGAATGTACGCACGTTTCTAAGTAAAGTCGTTCAGACTCAATAATAATCAGTGCCAGAATTTAAGCTCACCTTCCAAGATGAGGTTACACGCATACCTACACACGTGCGTCATTCTTTGGCGGTCAAAATGAATTTTAGAAAATTCTTCTCTTGACGGCCAATCCTTTGGTTGTACATGACTATTTGAACATTCAATGAACGCAAATTAAATTTAAATATAAAACGTAATTGAATAAAAAAACCTAAGGTATTTTGAAAGCAAAACGTACCGCAAGATTAATTCCAGCCTGAATTACACTTCAATAAATAAATATAAACGGCTCGAGAATTTTATCTGAGTTTTATTCTCGTATCTCAGCGAAACCACTAAAACTTTGTTGTGAAGACTTGCAGCTTCTTAATCATTTTCAAATGTTAAGTTTCACACTTCGAGATAAAATAGTTGGGAATCAAAGCTAGTTTTAATGAAGTGCGGAGCTATTTAAATTGTTTGAGAAATCACTTTTGTTTTACGATGTGGTCTTTTTGCGGGTAAAAGGACCAACATTTCAGGTTTTGTTTCGAACAAAAGATCAAACACAAATGATTAACACCACATAAATCAGAGTTTATGGGAATCTAAGTTAATACTGCTGAGCATATATTAGCTCTCTCTCTCTCTGTATTGGATTTGATTCCTGAATTCGGGCAAAGTGTTATTGGGTTTCCCATCTGGGATTTACTTTAACATAACTGCCAGAGACTAAATTTTTATAGCAGGAATTCCAATTGCAGGGCAATCAAAATCTTTAACAATTTACCCCCACGCATCAAAGTGTTGACCACTAATAAATTCAGGTTTCACAATATTTGCCTGACTTTTAGACAACTGTTTCTATTCAGTTAATGAATTTTTAAATGATAAATTTTGACATTACATTTTATCAATACTTTGTGTGTGTACAGTGAGAATCACGATGTGGGAACGTAGATGCTTTCAAGGGGGGTACCCCTTGAAAGCACCTACGTTCGAACCCGTGATGGCCGCATCTATCAGTTTGGTATTTTATTCTAATATTTTATCAAACAGTTTATACGTAAACAACAATGCACAAAAAATACATGCAATATTTCAATAGCGATGGTAACAGTTTAGTTGGTCTGAAGGTTGAGGATGTGACATATGAATCCGCTGATTCAAGTTCAATTCTGGCAATACGATATAATTAGCTTTTTGCTGTCGTCAAATTTTATTTTTCTCTAAGTCAGAATTATTTATGCAACTTTTTCTTTTATATATTGTTATAACCAGTAGGTTTATATTAAAATAAAATAAATATAATTTATTTTAGTAAAATTTATTATAAATTGAAAAACTTAACTATATAACTAACTAATATTATAGATAACTAACTGTAACTTTAAAAAAGTTTGTATCGTTTCACAGAAAAATAATCAACTTACAACAACTACATAAAATGGTTGCCTTTCAAACTAGTAGAATAATAAAGAACTACAATCTTTGTTCTCAAGAAATGATCTATCATTTTATTTTTTTTAACACAAACACGTATCGTATGCAAAAGGAGAATCAAAACTAGACTCATCAGACGGTAACTTAATTAGAGATTAGTAAAATGTATGCATAACTACCCTCAATTAACAAACTATGCGGTATGCATTCTCTGCGAGCTCGTCTAAATTGATTAGACAGAGACAGAATTATAACGCTAAGTAGATTGTTAATTCATTGTATTAATAACTACCTAACTGCCTCAGTTTGTAAGAGCTCGAGGTAATCAATGGATAACTAATGATTCGATGGTTCGAATCTCGTCCGGCATATGAATTCTTTTTGTGTTATTCTTAAGGATGTATACGTTTGAATTGTAAGTTGTAGCAAAGTTAATTTTAATACAACTGGGGTACCCAATTGATGCAGCCCACTGTACCAATTGATTTGTACTTTTTTTCACTTCATTAATAAATAATAACCATAACCAAATTGTGCTTATAAAACTTGATATTGTATAAAAATTACCTAAATTATTATCTGAACTAATTTATAATTAGGTACATGAATGGGTGAATGTATCTTCTTAGGGTTTCGATGACAAAGTAACTACTATAAATTATTATATTGTTGCGGCCTAGAACTAGGCCACTTAGACTTTGTAAGTTAATTTTAATATTTCTACACCAGCAACGGTAGTGTATGTGAAACTGTTTAATATTAAGATCCGAATGTACAGACGCCAGCATATCAAGCTACCCGAAACTGTCAAATTTTCCCAATCAACTCTGAACCTTATGCTTTAGCGATAAAGTTGAAAATCTATTAAATAAATTTAACAGATTGTAGTAGCTTGATGTGCTGGCGTCTGTACTTTATACTCAGAAATAATTAAATCTATCTATCTATCTAAAATGTGGGTGTACACCTTTGCCTAACTCTTCGTTGAATAGAGGCGTGATATTACGTTATAAGTTAATACCTTCAAGATACTAGACAAAGTCAAAAAGTCAAAGTCAAATCATTTATTTCAAATAGGCACTTAAAAGGCACTTTTGAACGTCAAAATTTAAAATGAAAAAATAGAATTGATTCTAGTCGCCCATTCCAAAATGTAGTTTTCGTGTGGAGAAGAATGGGCAAGAAACTCCACCGTTACTCTTTTAAACTGTTTTACAAGTTTTTGTATACATTGTTTATATAATTATATGTGAAGACGATGCACCTAAAATAAAATTTAGTTTACCAAAAATGGTAAAAGAATTAAAAATATAACAGACTGGTAAATCAGTTATGTGATAGATACATGGTGTCCACATATTTACAAAGATTGAAAAATTTTACTAGTATTTTAAAAAGTGTGTGAGTTACATTTGTCAAAGAATGTAAAAAACAATGTAAAAAAAATGTGTATGCATAAATTAAATTAGCAACCAGTTTGATTTTGTCTAGACTCTAGATTGTCCTATGGAGCAGGACCAGCATGTTTCCAAACATTGTTATCTTGGATATAATCCTCCAATTTGTAATATCCTTGTTTACAAAGTGTACTTTTTATATGAGTTTTAAATTTTCTTTCATTTAATTGTAATATATCAAAAGGTATTTTGTTGTAGCATTTAACACAGTACCCCATAAAAGATGTTTGCACTTTAGATAATCTGAAAAAAGGTTGATCTAAATTATCTTTATTTCTAGTATTAAAATTATGTCTATCACTTATTTTATTAAAAAGATGTTGATTTTTTCTTACGTACATAATATTTAGACGAAAAAATAGCTCATTCAAATTAATAAAAGAACGACTAAAATCCACTCAAACGAACAACTTCCCTAACCTAAAAACAATACATCTAAAACAACAAGACACATTATACGGTCATGACATCCAGCCAAGACCGCGACCGGAGCCAAGCCGTTTGATAGATAAAAACGCAGACGGTTCGGACAACGGCTGCCGGACGGTAGGACCACACTACATGGATTGTATTATTTTTACTGGATACTGCTCGGAAAATGGACACGGAAATGGTACTATCCTTGAATTTTGTGGTAGCAAACTGTATTGCACTGAATATAGTATTTGGTTTGCTCCGTTTGTACTCATATTTGAATGGAATTGTATTGTTTTGTGTCTGTTTCGTTTATTCATTCGTATTTTCGCAGATTTTTACAAGATGTTAATTTTTTTTCGTGTTACAATTGTAACATAGAATGGATTATGTCTTTACGAGTGACGATACTTAATTATTTCAGGATCACCCTTTACAGTACCAACTTTGGTAATCGATTAATCTTATAATGGCCTCATTCTAACTTTATAGGGACACTAATCGCTTGTAGCCTTCTGCTGCACAACATATTCAATAATAATCTTTATTACATAAGAATGTGGTTACAAATTGTGTGAACACACTTGTGCTAGATGGTTAACCAGCGAGGTAATTGCGTAACACATTATCAGTAGCAATGGTTTTCATTTTGACAGTTCAACAACATTCATTGCGTTTTTTACGGCGTTGAGCAGACAAATGTTTCGAACATATGAAGCAATGGATTAGCAATATCTTTCAAAATGATCCAGATTTTGATTGATAGTATGTTACGCAATTATTAGGGTGCAGTGTTACAAGAGCCAGTGTCCTCTCCCAGGATGAAATACTACTTCCTAATATATCACATTAATATTATAAAGGCGAAACTTTGTGAGTGTATGTGTTTATATTATGTTTGTTATTTCTTCACGCTCAAACAGATGGACGCATTTTGAAAAAAAAAAAAAAATTGTATGCAGGTAGCTGACACCCTGGATTAACCTATAGGCTACTTTTTATCCCGATACTCCCACGGGATCGACACTTACGCGGGTGAAACCGCGGGGCGCAGCTAGTAATAATATTATAAATGCGAAAGTTTGTGAGGATGGATGGATGGGTGGATGTTTGTTACTCTTTCACCCAAAAACTGCTGAACGGATTTTAATGAAACTTTACAGTAATATAGCCTATACCTACATGAGAATAACACATACGATACTTTTTATGCCGATATTCCCACGGGAATATCGGCATATAACCTATTAACGATTAACCTATAGGCTACTTTTTATCCCGATACTTCCACGGGATCGAAACTTATGACGGTGAAACCGCGAGGCGATGCTAGGACTGTTATAAACATATGCAATAAGATTAACAAGTGAGGAAAAAAAGACCAAAGTGATACAACATAATAAAACATGATTAGAAAAGCCTGTTATGGTGAATGTATGTATGCGTGTAGCATTCGTATAAGTGTATATATATATGTGTGTGTGTGTGTGTGTGTTGAATTGAATGTTCAGGAAAGGTTGATTGGGATCGTAAATATAATCCTTTGGACTCGGGAAATCAATATGGTGCAAAGAGGCCGTAATGGATAACCACACACACATTTTGTTAAGATTTCTTTAAATGTTGGTGTAAATATTCCACACTATCAACTGAACTACCACAACAAAGCCTCAAAAACCTAATCATAAATTATGATCCAACTAAATTCTCAACTTAAGACGATACGTGAGCCAATATACTACAAAATGTCCAGAGAAGTAAGTCAGTATTCTGAGCAAGGGGCAATTTACGAAGCAAATTGGAAGGTAGCCAACGTAACAAGGGCTGTAGCGTTTCGTTCTAATACTACCAATTGTCTTCGTGTTCCAGTAATTTGCCCTGATGCGAGGTATTTTGTTGAAATGAAAATGGAATTGGTTATTTGGGCTTGGAGGCTTTTGAAAGAGGAGAGAGGCCTTTTTGAGGTCTTTAGTGTAAGTAGTAAGAAAATATGATTGGACTTCTTCTTAGCATGTCGATGGCAATCAAAAATGGACTCGGCACAGAAATCGGCTTTGTGTTTGGCACCATCAGTAGCGTCCATCAGTTCCTGTAATGCCCCTCGCCCACGGCGACTTTCTGTATTTATTTATTTATTTATGAAAACAAAGCGCTACAGAAGCGATGTCAACGCGCTACTTACGCGCTACAGCATCGCGTCTGTATCGATGCAAACGCGCGACCGTGTCGGACGACATCGGGGAGAGCACGGAGGGAGGGTGGCCTAATGTTGCTTCAACGGAGTCAACTTTGCAACTGTGGCGTTTTTGTGCGTTTGCATCGCGACAAAAGCGCGACAGTATCGCGTTGCATCGCGACTGAGAATCGTAGTGTGGGCGAGGGCAAACAGCTATCGACCGCATCGCGACTTATCAATGCGAACGCGCGACAGCGTCGCTACTGCATTACTACAAAAAGTCGCCGTGGGCGAGGGGTCTAAAGTACAGACGACAGGACACGCAGGACATCATCATCTGCCTAGCTTTTTCCCAATTATGTTGGGTTTGGCTTCCAGTCTAACCGGATGTAGCTGAATACCAGTATTTTACAAGACGCGACTTCCTATCTGACCTCCACAATTCAGTTACTGAGTAATGCGATACCCCTTGGTAAGACTGGTTGTACTGACGACCCGTAACGACTGTCAAAGATCCATGAATGACAGTCGAGACCAACGGATTAACGTGCTTTCCGAGGCACGGAGGTGTCATAAGTATGTGAAGATGGTCACTCATCCACGGACCAACCGCGGCAAGCGTAGCTTAACCTGATCGATCGACCCGTGCGGCTGTTATTACTTAGCCACAAGCCCCATGATAGGACACGCTGGAAACTATATTAAAAGGCCCATCATTTGTGGAACAGCACCGAAAATGAATGAACAAGGAAGGAAATAGTGAGATGGTGGTGGAGCAGATGTATCGTGTAAAAAAGCGTAGTACAGTGATTCCAAATATTTTGAAATAGGGGCAAGAGGATGATGAAGTAATAAGATTTCGTATTGATTCCAAGAAATCATTATAATATGTAATTCTTGGAGGGGAGCATCCATTTGCAAATCATAGGTATATCAAAAAAAATCATTATAAATCTTAATTGATCGCAGATTTGCACGGATTGGTACATTTAACTTAAGGTTAACTAGCAGAGTCCCGCAGTTTCTTCTGCATAAGTCTCGATCCCGTGAAAATATTGGGATAAAAAATATTCTATGTGTTAATCCTGGTTAAGAACTGTGTGCCAATTTCATCCAAATCCGTTTTGTAATTTTTGCGTGAAAGAGTAACAAACATCCATTCATCCTCACAAACTTTCGCGTTTATAATATTAGTAGGATTGTAGGATACAAAAAAAATACAAAGGACGAGATAGAAAAGATTAGGTTTATACTCGTACTAACGGAAAGGAAAATAAAAATATATATAACCTCTCACAATCTTAAAAGAGTATTGATATAACTGAAGTGTATGCAGAATAAGATATAGTCATAGAGATATATTAAGCGAGCGACGTCGTGAATGTTCTTACATAAATATTTATTGAGGTCCTTTAACATAGTGGCCGGTACCACCGACAGTGTTGGATGGGAGGACCATCATTTTCGTCCGAGGAGAGGACTGACATGTCTATACTTCATCAGGTTAAATTTGTTTGTTTGTATGTGGGGGGTAATCTCCCGAACTACTGGTCGGATTAAAAAAAAAAATGCATTTGATAGCCCATTTCTTGAGGAAGGCTAAACTATAGGATTAAATATCACGCTAGGACTCTTTGCGGTCGAGTAAAATGACGAAAAGTGTTAAAGAACGCTAAGCGAAAAAGATAACAGCGCGGGCAGGCGATGCGATGCGACGGGGTGGGTCGCGGGACGAAATTTTAAGCTAGAGTAAAATCGTCATTTGTAAATCATACAATGTAGTCTACAACCTCCTCTTTCTCCTTTCAGCTGTCCTGGCGATGTCTATTGCCAAGAAAATTAAGCTTTCAGAAATGTTGTGTTCTAGGGATTTGTGGTAAGAAATTCAACGGTCCGGTGAGATTGAGCAAGTCCTGCTTTTTGTAGTCTCTTCAGTGTAACCAGGTTTATCTGTTTGGGACAAGATTGGCTTGACCCTAAAAAAACAAAAGAATATAGGTACTAGGTAATACGGGCTGGTGTCCGCAACTCCACGTCATTGCGCGTATTTTGCAAAAAAAGAAAACAAAAGAATATATATTGCTTTAAATGCCTCAAGATATGGCATATACTTCTACTCGGACAGAGATGCTGATGGGAACATTCTGGTGGGATGATTCTCAATGGAGAATCGCCTAATTATGTGTGCAAGACTTACTTTTATTTACATATTGACATTATTTTTATTTTGTTACTTGATATTCGATTACCTAAGATATTTTGTATGCTTTTTGACGGGACATAGCATGGACCAACATTATTTTTTGTATAAGTTCTGTATAATCGTACCCTATGTTCACAAAATAAATAAATGAATTTGAATGCTATTTGAATATGCTTATAATAATAATAACATTAAAACACAGAAGAAAAATAGTACATTACCATACGTGTGATTTAACTAGACCTTTATTGCACAGTGTGAAATTAGCGCCCGAGCGTAGCGAGGTTTCTAAACACCCTGCATTAATAGACTACTTTAGTCACACGTGTCGTATAGATACTATTTTATAGCTTGTGTGACCTAAACCCGTACTTAAGGCTCAGGCCACATATAAATGGCGTCAGGCACGGTCGTGGCACGGGCGGCTTCCTATTCCATTTAAATTTCATACAAAACGCATGGAAATAAAGCACTATTTAGGACACACGGTATGCCGTTGCTCGAACGTGGTTATGACGCGCCATATTGTGCTTTATTTCCATGCGTTTTGTATGAAATTTGAATGGAATAGGGAGCCGCCCGTGCCGCCTCCGCGCCCGACGCCATTTATATGTGGCCTGCGCCTAAGTTTCACTTTTCTGTGTAAAAATGGACTACTTAAGTCAAAGAAAAGCGTGACTTAAGTGTGGACTTAAGTCACACAGTGCTATAAATAACATTAACACATATAAGAAAAAAAAATCTTTAGATTCGATTTTAGATTGCCTTCAGATAACACATGACCATTTACTAAGACCCCTCTCACATTTCTTACTAAAATTCGGAATGCTGCCAACATTAGTAGTAGCAGAAGTACTATTTATATCCAACAAACGCAGTTGTAAAGACTCGCTCCACTAACCAAACCGCGATTACAGCGTACTAAAATCGAAATACGAATTCGGGAATGTCCACAACTGCTTTCAGAGCATATGCATATGAGGTTTTGCCTATATCGCTTGGGAGGCATAAAACTGAATCGGCTCAATTGGCTATGCCTGCGTATAACACCGTAGTTTTCAGATCACATACGTGCTCAATATTCTTTTGTTCATTGTAGTAAATGACGTATTGCGTTGGCGTGAGTTTGGGGTTCTCGTGAAAATTGTGCTGGATTCTTTTACCAAACGAGGCTTGTTAATATTATAGCATAGCATAATCAGCTTTTATTGTTCCCACTGTTGGGACGCAGGCCTCCTCTCTGTGAGAGGGAGTGGGCCGGAATCCACCACTCGGGCTCGGTGCGGGCTGGTAGGTGCCTTCGAATTTTTGGTTCTAGGACATGCCGGTTTCCTCACGATGTTTTCCTTCACCGTTTTGAGACCAGTGGTGATAAAATAATTCAAACTTAATACATTGTTGTGAATGGTTAAATAATAATAGCCGCACGGGTTAATCGAAGGTGAAGCTGCGCTGAACGAGGTCGGTCCGTGGATGGGTGAACATTAAGCTGTTGGTCCCGGCGGTCATTCGTAGATCCTTGACAGTCATTACAGCCCGAAAGTCTGATAACCAGTCTTACCAAGGGGTATCGTGTTACCCAGTAACTGTGTTGTGGAGGTCAGATAAGCAGTCGTTTCATGTAAATTACTGATATTTAGCTGCATCTGGTTACACTGGAAGCCAACTTCAAAATAGTTGGGAAAAGGCTAGGCAGATTGATTGACTGTTTGGTATAAAACGCTGTTTTACCCTTGAGAAGCGATGAGATTCCAAAGGACCAGTCCCTCATACTGTAATTAAGTCCTCGGAGCTTTGATTCCATCGTCGATGTTAAAGTCCGCATTCAGTCCGATAGTATCGGGGTTGCAGAGATTGGTTGGCAGTCGCTGTGTGTAAAATACTGATATTATAAATTGATAAATGGCTTACAAAATAATATATTCAAGTTCCCTATCTTTTGTCTGACAGAAACTTAAGATTTGACTCGCAGATTATTTTGATGTAAAGCTAGCCTGTAGGTAATATTTAAATTTTACATATATTTTACGATTTTGTAAAATATAAATTCATCATACCCGAGCCTAACTTTTACTGACATAATAAAGTAGGGCTAAAGTGAAAAAATATCTGTAATATATTCAGTCCATAAATCCGAGGTCGGGGTTAAATATGGAGTATGAATAAATGGAGTACTCATGTGCCTGGCATCATTAATCTTTACGGTATACTTGGTTCACCACGCTGATCTATGATAGTTGTCGTTGTTGGTTGTTGTTGGTGTGTGCGTTGTTGTTGTGTTGTTGTTATGTGTTGGTGTACCACACACCAACACATAACAATTGTCACCAACACATAATTGTTGTCTATGGTAGTTGTTGTAGGTGCTGTGTGGACACTGTTGAAAACAGGATTTCATGTAATTTATTAGTATAAATAAGATGTAGTAATTTAACATATTATAAGGATGTGTGACTAATGGATATAAATTAATAGTAGTCACCTGGATGACACAGGGTAAACTGTAATTGTTCTCCTGTCTGTAATAATAACAACTGACTACTAAATACTAACTATGACCACAAATCCATCTGCTATGTTTTGGTTATTAATACTAATTTCTTTTTGGTTATTAGTTATAGTGATACTTTTGGGAGTCCTAAGTTCAGCAGTAGACATTTACGGGCTCATGTGACGATGATGATGTATTCATCTCATCAGATACAATGCTTTACCTGGATTTTCCTCATCTTACCACAGAATATTATTACAGACGTGCATTAGCACTCTATTCAAACTTACTCCATCTCTTACAAGTATTAAACATGTGGGTGAACATAAAGAATGTCTGAACGTCCTATTTATAGTACTGACCGCAATTTACCGAATATTAGATAGTAGGTCCAGACCAAGACTTATGTGGGTGTTTGACTAATTTACAAGTTTGCCTCCACAAGGCTGCTCGCCGAGATTAGGTTACAGCCTCTCCTCCGTGGCTCGTAAAACGACGAGAAGCTAAAACGTATTAAGATTTTTTACCGAATCCCAAGTAGCGGGTTTTTAGTACGATTTTTGAGGTGTAGAGGTGCTATATCATTTCATAGAAAGATAGTTTTATTTTTATTTTTAAAGTATATTGTTTTAAATGCTACAAAAAGCAACGTCTCTTGGCCATTCTGTCTGTTAGTCTGCTTACAACTTGAGTAAAAAAAAATATTCGATGTTTATCTGATTTGCACTCTGGCTAGGTTTAATATTTTGTGACATTTTGAAACATAGTCAACGACTGCTAAAAAGTTAAGACTTTTCCTGTGCGTTATCCTACTGACCATAATTATCTCAATTTTTGTCGTGGTCGGACCTGGGTTTTCTTCTTCCTTGCATCTCTATCAGTCATCATCTTTGGTTTCTCCTCACCAAATATACCCAAAATGATTCATAGCTATGCTGACTAAGATTACGTTTAGCGGTGTAACTTTTCGTGCTTATAATATCCCTACTTCGAACTGGGCAGTAACTTTAGTCCCGGATTTAAAGTCCCAACCATGTAAACGGCCTACGCGGTGGGCAGTGAGCCAAGTATTTGAGATAATACACCGAATATAAAACTGTTGTTATGTACTTGTTTTGATGTAGTTTTGGTTTAGTGCGTTCATGTGGGAGTTAAAGTAAGTGTATTGTACAGGCACGAACATAAATACTTTCTGTTGTACTCGTGTTCTTTTGTAATTATATTTTGAATGTTTCCTTAACTATGTTTTTGTTAGAACTTCCTTAGGAAGCTTGCGGTAGAAGTACACTTGTAGAAATAGTCACATAGCGAAAAAGCGTTTTGCCTCGTCCATGCGACTTTTTATTTTTGCAAGACAGAGAGAGAGAGAAGGATAGTTTTCATGGTTTTCGAGGGTGCTAAAACCAATAGTGAAGTCAAAATGAAAATGCAAGATGGCGGCTGCAAAATTTTTCTTCATTTAAAAATTTTCGTAGCCGCCATCTTGGACTTTAATTTGGAACTTCGTTCTTGCCGGGGGTCCCCCGAGTTACAGTTAAGGTAATTCTACGAATTGTTTGATAGCTGAATGAATACGTCGAACATATTAAAATATAAGTAAGGGCTGACTTTTCAATCAATTATAATTTTTGTTCGTGGAATAAACTGGACGTCTAACGGTTTTTGTATGGAAGAACTGTCAAAATTTAAAAATTATTCTACCGATAAAGTTATCTGGCGTTGGAAAAAGCAGCCTTAAATCGAACACAGTTTTCTTTGAAATCGTTTAAAGTAATACAGTGATATTGAATTATTATAAATGGGATCAAGACACGTATTTCAGGCACGTTTTGTCCTTAATGATTGTTTGACATGCTCTGAAATCAACTGATTGTATCCCGGATCCGAGCCAAAAATCCAGATAAAAGTTTTATTTCGACACCGAAATGAAGAAAGAGCGATGAAGAAATACATCAATAGAACCCGCGGGGTAATTGCTTACAAATTGCCATGCTTTTCATTTTGACGTTCCAACAACATTCATTGCGTTATTTACGTTGTCGGGCAGACAAATTTTTCAAACATATGAAGCAATGGATTAGCAATTTTCTTAAGATTAGGGTAGAAAGTTTGCTACAGTATTTTGTGAATGTGTGTGTAAAGCGCTGGAGCTCTTGGTATCATCCGAGACAATGGCAAAGTCGAAAGTGTGTGTGTGCGGTATGTGCAAACACTAATCGTCTTCATACACACACATTCACTGCGTGTTTGTATAATTGGTTACTACAAGTAAAGCGCGTGTCAGAATGGTGAATGGAGATTATAAGGATAGTCAGTAATATCAGCTTAATTAGCAAGCTGTGAGTCTGGCTGGTGTTAATTACTATATGAAGTAAAGAATATGGTATGTAGGGAAAGGGTTTTTATGAAGAAAAGCACAGAAAGACAAGACTAGGCATTTATTTCAATTATGCTTGTCAGTTAAATTCTTTAGTGAGAAAACTAGTTGTCCGTTCCCAAAACTAGGTCATCATGAAGAAGGAAGGACAAGTAAACTTCATGGCAGCTTGTTTTAAAACATTGTAGGTTGTAGCAAGCAGCAACCCATTTTTACATTTGGTTAAAGTACAATTATTTTTAACACATTATTCTCAAAGCCATAGCGACTTAGCAACGGAAAGGAACAGAACATGAATATTCCCTATTTCCATTTTACACAAAAATGCAACAATAGACATATTATAGGTAGGTAACACATAAGGAACAACATAGTAGTTATAGTTAACAGCAATAATATCAATTAACTTACATGAATGGTAGCCCATCTTTTACCATAGTTGAATCCAAGGGAAGTGGTTCCCGCCCCGTCGGTCACCTACTCTTTTATACCCTTTAAAAGTACCGCCATTTTCGACCAATCATAGAGCATCATACAGACTTTGGATAATTAACTATTTTTATATTTAGATATTAATAAACAAAACTTATATAGCGAGACTATCTTAAAACTTAATGAGAAGGTATAACAATATAGCTTGTGTTTATAAATAACTTGTATTTTAAGATCTGATAAGATTTTAGTATCCACCAATCACAGATCGTCAAACAGTTTTGACTAACTAATTTCTTACATGAGTAATAATAAAAAAATATTATATAGTGGTACTAATTTAGAATTTATTAAGATAATTTAGAAATTTACTAAGTATATAATTGTTATCTTTATATAAAGTTGATAAATTGGTAACATCACATCAAAGTTCCGAGAACCGTTTATAAACAACTTGGTACATAGAAATTGCAATGTAAAATCTAATAAACATTAAAGTATCATACTATTAATTATTAAGTTCTCAAATTGTAATGTTAAAATTAATAAACATTGTTTTGATTATGCACAACCGCAAATCATAATTTATTCGTTTGGAATCTAGTCTTTTAAGTCTCAATATTTTATTGTGACTTGAAATACTTGACTTGTCTTGAGTATTGACATAAATTATCTGTTTGTAAAATATCAATGCAAGGAGTGGTAATTACATTTATTTTAAATTAGAACTCTCGTTTCACAGAATATTAATTTACAATGAGAATAAAATGAATAAATGATGTTGAAATGGAACACATCCATAAGTCAATGTCATCTGTTTTATGACAGCTGACAGTGTGTTTGTTATATAAACAAGTTCTAAATGTAGTTATTTGTTTAACAGAGCAAATTATACATACGGACAATTGGTTTTACAACATCGTTAAACAACAGTTGTTTCCTATAAATATGAGCAATCTAACACGCGCGTCGCTTCGTTAGATAAAAATATCTTACGCATTTGAGGTGTAGGACATATAACAATAGAAACAGCCTGAAATCGTCATACTGAGCGTGTGTGATAATCAATGCTTTGCTTGTAAATAAATACATATAGGTACAGTCAGCAAAGGAGATAATTATGCAGGGTTGTCGAATATAGTCGAAGTTTAGCAAGAAACCGATTGATGTTTTCGAATGAAATTTAATTTGATAAATGAACTGTTTGTTTTCTATTATTTAAAATAAATTTTATTCGAAAACATCAATCGGTTTCTTACTCAACTTCAACTATATTTGACGACCCTGCATACTTATCTCCTTGCCTACTGAACATGAGGTCCTGTGTTCCATTTCCAAGACGGGCAAAGTGACATTCGGTATTTCTATTAGTAATATCTCAGTAACAGCCTGGAGTCTGGAATAGGGCCCGGTTGATGGCAATAGGCTTTTTTTTTTTTTGTGGACGGAAAATCATCAAATGACCCCTCTCGCTCAGGGTGAATTAGAAGGGAGTGTCAGACACTTACTGACTAACACCCACCCGTGTTCCTTTATGTTTCCTTTATGTTCTGGGGCAGCGGTAACCCTTTCGGACAATCCCGCTGCCCCGGCAAGCTTCGGTCCTTACGGGCCCCTTCCGTAACGTCCTAACGTTCTATAACTGGCGAACTGTCGGTGTAATATAGGTTCAACTCTGCCTAATCCTTCGGAGATTATCGTCATATCAGTTACTATAGTTATAATAATAATTAAAGTCCTTACCTGTATCAGTTTCATAGGGTATACAGATAACAATTAGTACGCATGCAAGCTACGTGATACTCAAACGAAGTCGTTTAGGACCAAAGCGGCATTTTCAAGAAGGACCAATGATTTTGAGAGAGGGAAGCGGTAATCAAGGCAAGTTGGGGGGAAGAATGTGCTTTTGTCGTCTCTTATTGCTACATACACCAGCACATCAAGCTACCGGAAACTATCAAATTTTCCCAATCAACTTTGAAGCTTATGCTTTAGCAATAAAGTTGAAAATCGTGATTGAGAGGTAGTTGCTGAAAACCAGCGCTGTTGATGATAGATTCGTCCGAAGTTACAGCATTTTGCTGAGCAACGACCAGAGGGGCAATTCTCGTAATTTTAGGAACCTTCACAATCTGATCTTAGTCTCAATCTGTCAAAAATGGCTCTAATTTCCCTACATTTTGACAAGTTTTTGACATTTGTTTGTCGCTAAGAGACTGCGACTAGATTTTGAACATTTTAAATTACGAGAATTAGCCTTCTGTTCTTGCACAGATGCGATGAACAGCTTAATTGTTCTTATTATTGTTGTTTGTTTTTTAAAAAAATAATTATTTTTCCACTCTGCAATCGGCATTTTGTTTTTATTTTGATTGTTGTTTTTTGTTATCATCTGTCAGTGTCGCAACACAGGTTTTTTTTTCGTTTGGCTTCGCACGGTTTGACCACAAAGATTAATGCTATTTTATTATTGTAGGTACTCTGTGGATTAATGTGTATTGTCTTTGGTCCCTAGCCCAGACCAAGAAGTATAAAGATAAAAGTGGAGCCAACACTCTGAACACCTATGTGAAACCGACTGTGGGCTGTCGCTCTCTTTCTGAATACATACATAAGACAAAGAAAACATATATCACTATCTCGTTCTTAAGTGCGTATTTAGAAAGAGAGCGTCAGCCCACAGTGGGTTTCAGGTATTTAGAGTGTTGCCTCCATTGATATATATGTTACACTAGATTAGCAATTACCGCACCAAGGCGTTGCCACTAGGCTGATGGCCACAGCCATCAGCGTAGCTTATGTCAGTTCAGTGCTCTGTGTGACGCCAACCGAAGTCAACCGAGTGACATACGACAAAAAATATCGGGAAAGAGTGCAATTCAAGATCACAAAAACATAATAAATTAACCGGAATTACTTTCCACGCGTAAATTAATTGTCTCTGTGTTTATATCAACGTAAAAACGCAATCAAATGTAGAATTTTGTAAATTAGGTTCAGTGTAACCACTAAAAACTTAGTTTTAGTTTCCCACATTTGTGGGAGTATTTAATTTATGGAATAAGTGATTTTAAATATTTTTTAATAATAACAACGTAGCAGGGTGCCTAAAGATGCAGCACGCCGTGAAAAATGGGTGGAAATAATCCGATTGCTGAGAAAAGAGACTGACTGGCTACCTACTAAACCATTAAATTTCATTAATAATAAAGAAAAAATATTCAAAAAGAAAATGTCTTAATTATTTTCATTATTTATAAACTTCTATTACACATCCAATAAGAATTACATAATTCAAATATTTAAAAAATAATTTAACTTAACCTAAAACGCTTTTTATGGCTTAAAATGTTGGCTAAAATTTCGCATGGGTAGGCAACCCCATCCCGTCATTGCATGTTTATATTGCGGTCTTTGTCTAATCTAAGCGACGGTATTATTCTTACGACGTGAGTAAGTGAGACAGATATATGTTTACTTTTAAATGTTTAGTGGTTTCAAAGCTACGTCGTCGCGTTTATAAAGTGGCTACACTTTTTTGACACATTTTATTGAGGTTTGCTTCTCTAGTTATATAGCTCAATGGTTGCCTCCATTTTTATCTACAAGCTTCTTGAGCCCAGACAATAAGCAAGGGACTAAAATATCAACCTTTTATTGCTTGAGTACGAGGCTTTTGGCAACTTTGTATGTGTATATCTTATGTCATTTTGTTTTTTAATGTGCGTTTTGTTTGTGTAGAATAAACGATTTTTTTCTTTCTTTATTCAGTTTTCATGAACTCTACATGGTTTCAGATACTAAAACTTTTTTCTCAAACTCTTGTGTCTAGAAAACTAAACTACTTAAATAATTATTTTCGAAAGTATTCGTCGATTTCTTCTCTCTAAAAAGACAAGTACGGTTTTTACTGCAGATACAAGAACCCCAATACTTTAAGAACTGTGCACCGTATAGTTTTGATTGATAAGAGCCCAGCAACCAATCGAAATCGTATTCATTTGGCACTTACTTATTTTTTCGTATACCAATACATATTCTCATCACTTTCTACGTTTAAATCGTAAGAGATTATCCAAGTCACCAGCACTCCACACCAAACTTAGGCTTGACAAAGCATCGAAGATACATAGTGGCGATAATGACTGCAATTCCCTTGATGGCTCTGTTAATGGCTCAGCTACGTTCACGACAGTTAACCAGCGATGGATTGCCAAAAACTTTGGCCGCGCTTGTGGCTGTGACAAATGTTGGTACCAACTTTGGAAGTTTGTGGAAAGTGTGGTATGTATACCATATGTTATTTCTGTTCTTCGCAGCTGCTAATTATTACTGAGTACTAAGTAGAACTTTGCCAGCTACTTCGTTCGCCCGTGATTTAGAGAGATCGTGGGAATTTCGAGAAATCCGTATTCCTTGTCTTCATCATAAAGGGAACCTCTGTTCTATATTTCAGTTTTCTAGGTCCAAGGGTTTGGGCTAGGCGTCAATGAGTCCTTAGTGAGTGAGTTAGTTAGGATTTTTTTTATACATTTATCAACATACTGTAGTAACTAGTGGTTTAGCTATAATTCATATTTAAGTGCATAAGCGGACGAGGCCGAGCGGGGCCCGTGGCTAAATAATAACAGCCGCACAGTTCAATCGATCAGGTTAAGCTACGCTTGCTGCGGTTGGTCTGTGGATGGGTGACCATCTTTACATGCCGAGACCCCTCCGAGCCTCGGAAAGCACGCTAAGCCGTTGGTCCCGGCTGTCATTCGTGGATCTTTGACAGTCGTTACGGGTACTCAGAAGCCCGAAAGTCTCACAACCAATCTTAATCTAGGTAGATTAACACATAGAATACTTTTTATCCCGGTAATGCGTTTTCATGGGATAATTTCCGACCTCCACGCGCGCGAAGGTTTGTATCCTATCACACTAATATTATAAAGGCGAAAGTTTTGTGAGTGTGTGTGTGTTTATAATTATGTTTGTTACTTCTTCACGCTCAAACGGCTGGACCAATTTTGATAAAATTTTGTATGGAGGTAGCTGACATCCTGGGTTAACATATAGGCTACTTTTTATCGACAATTATGCGGGTGAAACCGCGGGGCGCAGCTAGTAACGTTTTATTTCATTAAACAATACGCACGTATCACCGACAGACATATAATTGTATTCAACATATCTATTAAGGCAGTCAGATGAGAGTCTCCATCAATCTGTATACATAATCTCGCTACTGCGTCCAGTAAATTAGCTGCGAGTATTAATTTATAGCTACACATAATTATCTATATATATAAAAGGAGAAACTGACTGACTGAATGACTGACTGACTGACATATTAACGCACAGCCGAAACTGCAAGGACTAGGAACGTGAAATTTTGCATACGGCTTCCTTTTATTATGTAGGGGAGCACTAAGAAGGGGTTTTTGGAAATTCGACCTTTAAAGGGGTGAAAAGGGGGAATTTTGTTTGTATGAAAAATCTTATTGCTGGAGTTAATAAACTTGAAATTTGGCACGAATACACGCAGACGAAGTCGCGGGCGAAGTGCTAGTGTGGTATATGACTGATTCGTTGGTCTAGTGATCGCAAACGCTACTGCTGAACATGAGCTCCTGGGTTCAATTTCCGAGACGGGCAAAGTATTAATGCAACAAAGAAAGAAAATACGTTTATTTGCGGCCATCATGACGCAGAGAAAAAACACAAAAATTTGGGGAAAAATATGCGTCACATTACATCCACGAAAAACGGCCATCGCTCAGCATAATGCTACAACTCTACGAGACGAGCCCCAGCGCTGGTTTTCACGGCTACAGCCGGCGTTGGCGTGTGTTTATCTACAACGTGTAACGTCAAATGCGTAAAACCTCGTACGGGTCCCAATTAGAGCACTGAGTTAAAAGCATAATACAATGAACAAAACTATTTTTTTTAAAGCTAACTATTTTTATTAAGAAAATCGTGTTGATCCTAGCATTGCTTTATGCATTCAAAATTGAGTCATATTGCCTTAAAATAAAAATTAATTTTCTTTGGCTCAATCGGCGGATAGTATGGCAAAATACATCATTTTTGAAAATAAAAACCTATATTAAAAGTTACTCAAATCGATTCAGTAGTCAATTATGAACAAACTATTTTCAGGTTTTGCGCATTTAACGTTACACGTTGTATATGGAATATCTGAGAGGCACCCTGGTGGTGGATTTGAGCCTGTTTGATTCCTCGAAAAGTTAGGCAAGGGCGTACCCACATTTTGCGAGTTCTGTTATGCTATCAACCTGGCAACCAGTCTCATTTCTAAACTAGCTCTGGCTAATCTTATCACCACAGCAGATTCGATGTTTAATGGCTCCCGTGTGAGCCCTCTTCCTCAGTTAAGGGCTGAGAAAAGGGATGAGGGCATACAAGGAATACAAAAGCACTTATCTATTTCCTTTCACCGATATCATAAAACAGTAGACATTCAAGCAAACATCCATTTATTTTCAGACGGCAATAACAAAAAGATAGAAAACTTCAATAAAATATAAGTTTGAAAGGCATTAGACATTACATTCGATGTCTGGATGGCCTCACTATCGATTTTCAGCAGAGATACATTTTTGTTGCGGTTTGGTGAGGCAAATGGTAATTTTAGATTATTGCCTAGAAATCAAAAGGACAATTCCCTTATTCAAAAACGTTCAAAATCGGTCGCAATCTCATCTTAGCCATAATCAATGTCAAAATTACAGTGTCAGATTAAATTAACTAGCGAAACTCTGCAGACGTGATTAGTATTAATATCTAAACACTATGAAATAAAAACAAAAGGTAAATTAGAGGATTTTTTGACAGATTGAGACTGAGATTAGAATGCTAACGTTATCAAAAGTGCAGGAAGAAGAACGCAAAGTGACTGAAAACTCTTATCGCATACTTAAGAGTAATCAAGTCACGAGCTCGAACTCACTGGTGGTCATGGCCAAAAAGCACGCTGTCTCGCCTGGCTTCGTGTCCGACAGCGCTAGTATCAGTGATGAGCAGTTAGACGCTAATCTACACGCATAACATCTAGTTCTCACGCACAGAAATACCGTTCCGAATTGAAAGGCGCGTAAAAAATTTCGAAAAGTGCTTCGTAAAATTGAATTTTATGAAAAAACCACTGCATAAACCAATATAAATAAAGTTTTTTGAACTTTTCGATAACTGAGCTTTGTCGGTACGAATTTGGTTTTGAAGATTTTACAGTTCTTTTATTACTTATTTACACCCAATGTTACGTAAAAAATAGCAAGAAAAAGTAATCTTTGTTAGCTCATAACTTTTTCATGTTTTTTTATTTTACTATTCTGTTTCCGTACAGACAAAATTAATAATAAGTTAAAACGATATCATGTTCAACTTTGGATGCACAATATCAAACAGTGGAGTAATACTCTCCCGAAATTTGTATGGAAAATATCGACTAGTGGCACCTTAATTGTTCCTTAAAAACAATAATCCACCAATACAAACAATCTGACCCAACAAAGCAACAAAGCGCCCACAAGGACCAATCTTAGTCATTTATCGGGACGCCATACATCACATACTGCTGGCAACACATGCATAGCACATAAAATTTCAAGGCACGTCCGAATCAGGGGCAGTTACGCAATGTAATCGAAGCAAATGTACCAGTTTGGAGTATACGGGGCGAGTAGGGAGGCCATTTATTACTTGTTGAATTTTTAATGGGAGCATAACCGGGTTTTGGTCTATGGGAAGTAATTTTTAATGTGGGGTTTTATGTAGTGTTATTGTCTACAATAACACTACCAAACTACTATTGATATATTAGACTACCCTAGTAATTTCAAATATCATTGTTTATTTATTTATTTCCTACTAGCTTCTACCTGCGCCTTCATCCGCGTGAAATTTCTTGTTCCCCCAACTCAACTCGTCGCATCGCATCGCCTGCCCGCACTATTAGTTCATTAGTCCATTTTCGCGTCCTTTCTTACTTTTTTCTAAGTTAGATTTGTACCATAAGCTCTTTTCCATAAGAGATTTGTTCTTATGGTACAAATCTAACTTAGGAAGATGTATTAATGATTCTAATGATTATAATTCAGTAAATAAATAAATAAATAAAAATAAATACGTAGTACCTGATATAGCTGCGAATCATATTTTGATCAAGATACAACTTGACACTGACCTGCGAATTGCAAAAAACGTAAGTAAAATTGAATTTCGCGGTCTACCACTGCGCATTTACCTCCAACTATCGAATTTTGACTGACAGAGTTCAAATACCTATCAATTAATGTGATTGTTTAATAAACTAGCAACGACTCAGAGTACCGGCACAAGTTATACAGTACCATATGTTAATTATCATATAAGGATACTGTTGCGACGGCATCTACATTACCACATGTGGACTACGTATCACACTTACGTCACGCAAAAATCCTGAATCTTGCACAGTTTAGCGCGTAACTAGTAATATACAACGGAGCGATATGAATCATCGGGTTCACAAAAGCGAATGCATAAAATTTCGCTGTAACCCTCAAAGAGGTAAGCAGTGGTGTTGTAAAACACAAATTTTGATACATATGATTTAAGTGCCAACGAATAAAAGACAAGCCTAACAAAACAAAACTAGCCTCTTCTGGAAGACCGAGTCAGGAATCAAAATCATGAAAAATCTAAATATTTTATTTCACATAAACCTACAAGGGCACTTACGAAACGTCAGAAGCGAGGTGCACGGTACCAATTGGTCGTTTCCTATGGAGAAGAACCGGCAAGAAACTCCACGGCTACCTACTCTTTTAAAAATAATTGGCTTTTACAATGTTTTCAAATTACAGTAGGTGTGGGAGGACAGCGTAGACCTGTCAACAAGAATCAGGTATTTGATAAAATAAATAAAAAATAGTCTACAGATGTTATTAATCGATCCTGGAACCTCATAATCACAAAATCAACGCCAGCCTCAAGATAAAAACACAGCTTAGTTTAAGGCTCACTGACATTATTAACATTTATAATGTAACTTTTGTTAACAAAATCTAACTTTGTTATTAAGTACATCAATCATCGAGATCATTAGAGGGGATTGAGGCTAAGTAATAAAGCGGCACGGGTCGATCGATCAGGTTAAGCTACGCTAGCCACGGTTGTTCCGTGAATGGGTGACCATTTCTCTCCGTGCCTCGGAAAGCACGTTAAGCCGTTCGTCCCGGCTGTCATTCGTGGATCTTTGACAGTCGTTACGGGTCGTAAGAAGCCCGAAAGTCTAACAACCAGTTTTACCAAGGGGTATCGTGTTACCCAGTAATTGGGTTGTGGAGGTACAGATAGGCAGTCGCTCCGTGTAAAATACTGGTATTCAGCCGCATCCAGTTAGACTGGAAGCCAACCCTAAAAATAGTTGGGAAAAGGCAGATGATGATCAATCATCGTTAAATAAACAGAGTAAAGTAGGTAACTTATGTACGTAGTATACTCAATAAAAATATCGTCTAAAGTTAATATCACATTCATAGCTAAACCAAGACACATCGCCTGCATACGGAATACCTCTAAAATCCATCATAAAATATATGGTGGTACCGCTAACGGAAAGTGGACCCATTTCACTCGGATCAGAGCCCCTCGGAGAAGATGAAGGATTTGTTTGAGTAATGGTCCTGATCGCAGCATTATACAGGACGGCATTCAAATCGTGAGGACATTTCACACTGGGAATGGACGCTCGAGTTGGTTCCTACATAATTTAGTAAGGATGTAGAAAGGGTGTAGTGTATGGTGGTAGAAGGACCAACATTTGAAAGATCAGAAGGCCAATTTTTGAAATCTAAAACGTTTAAAATCTAGTCGCAGTCTCATCCCGGCGAAAAACAAACAAAATTTTGGGAAATTAGAGGTATTTTTGACAGATTAAGACTGAGATAAAAATGCGAACGTACTTAAAAAAACGGGAATTGCCTCTCCCTCTGCTCTTTTTGAGTCCTATTCTAGCTCACGGAGCGCATGTGTTACGCCGACCTACGAAAAGCTACGCCATAGCTCACTGCGTAGTCTGTAGCGTATTAAAAGGTTGTGAATCTTCTGTGTTGTATGTTTATGCTATAATCTCTTCATTGATTGAGTTTATTCTTATAATCAAAAACCATCTTGTTTATTTCGAAAACGTTTGATGTATTCTCCAAACATTATTAACTGCCCCCTTGGTCTCGTGGTTGTAAGCGCAACTGCGGAGCGTTAGTTCTGGGTTCGATTCCCAGGTCGATCAAAGTGTTATTGGCTTTTTCTATAAGAATTCTTTAGTAACAGCCCGGAGTTCGGAAGTTGGCGGTGTGTTTCCCACGTACCTTGGAAAGTACGTTAAGCCGTTGTTCCTGCGCCTGATCTCTCCGGTCGTATCGAATAGCCGTCCCATCGGACTATGAGAGTGAGGGAAGAGAGTGTGCACGTGTGTCTGCGCATACACTTGTACACTATAATATTTTCTTCGTCGAAGGCTAGTCTCCGCTGAGAATGGTCGCCATGGCCGAAATTCGATCTGTAGGACTAATATTGTTATTTTACATTTTAGAACTATGAAGCCCAATCCATCAAAAGTTATCTTTCCTCATTTCTCTCAGCCTTTTTATTTTATCTCCATAACCTAAGAACTTCCTCCCAAACATAGAGAAAAGAAGTCTCAAAAATATATGCGAACAAACTCGCGAAACTTTACTGATAACATCATAATCTAACAGAAACTTCACCCACTTTGTTTCAGAAATCAATTCGTAACTAATCCGGATTCCGTTCACGGATTTCCCGCCAAGTTATCGGAACATGTTTCGGAGTTCCGTGTTCCGTTTCTGTTTGTGAGCTTGTTTCTTGACCTTTGCTAAACGAAGTGAATTATAATCTTTTGTGTCATTTGTACAGGATACTATATATTATATATACACAAATTATGTTTCTCAAAATACCATGTATTTGTATAGGCGTTGACATCTTGTGATCGTAGAAGTAGAAACTGTGTTGTAGCTACATTCGTAGCACTTTGACTAGGTACGCGTCGTAGCAAAGCAAAGCGTGCGCTACGCCGCACAGTGGACCGAAATCAAAATCGTTTGTACATTTTTGAAATCCACACACTGATGCAATACTTTTTTTGTCATTACTTAAACAAAAAATAAATATTATACAAATAGTATGAAAAAATAATTTGCAAAATTTGACCAACTACCACCGTCTCGATTTTTTCTTCTGATACAATGAAATTATCCTTACACGAAACAGAGTCGAATAGCAATAAAAAAAATATTGGTGGATTTCACTCATTCTTGTGGACAACTCACACTTGAGCAAAAAAAAATAATACTTATGCCAGAACTGTTAAAATAAAAAAAGGACTAAGGTTTTCTAAAAAGTTTTCTTTTATCTGTTATGGATTCCAATTTCCACCTGTTGGCCAACTTAAAAGAAACACTGTACATCTCCAATAGCGCAAAATATCTCAATAACAGACTAGATGCAAAAATGGGTTAATAAATTTGTGCTATTCAAATCTTCAATCCGTTGTTTGAGAAAACTTGAGAATTGCGAGATATTCATGAATTCATGTTTTTCTTCATACAAAAAAATCTTCAAATATTCATAACATTAAAACATATAGATAAAACGTAAAAGTCATAGCACAATATTATAATAAATTTAATATATTTTTAATATATATTTTTATTTTTAATATATATTTTTTATTATATATTTAATATTAAATTTGGTTTCATTTGTGTCATTATTTTTTCAAATAAATCAATCAGGTTCCTAAGTCTTCTACGGTTAACTTTCAGCCCACTGTGCGCCGTAGTTCGTCGTATAGCTTATTCTTCTTTGAATTACGCAAGAAAGTCGTTGTTCAGACATAGAAAGCTAACAACACAGAAAATGAACATATTTTCGCAGACAAACAAAGTCACTCCCACAAGTTGTACCACATCTAGATTACATCATAAATCTCGTAGCGATGACGTCACACTACAAATCAACCATCGGTGACGTAACACTTGCGACCGATTGAATTTATGATGTGTTTCCTCAACAATATGTGGGTAGTTGAATATAAATAGGTCTAAGTCGCGTTTTATTGGGGAGATGTGTCTTGTGAGAAAGGAAATGAGGTATTGCTGTCGCTGTTTTTTGTTTTAGATGTTTTGTTTTTATTTAATACTTACCTGTTTTTATCTCACATATATACATATCATCACTCCTGTTTTCTTCAAAGAGTTAGGCACAGGTGACTTATTATAGTATATTTTTCACACCATGTAGACGCCGGTAATGAGCTTCACGTGGACTGACGGGGTGGAAGAATGATGCAAACTTGATTTTTATAATTACTGGTGTAATGACCAAGAGAAATTTACAAAAAAAAAAACAAATTTTAAGATTATGCATATGGCGGTTCCAACGATCTATGACTGACCCCACATTAGGCGTGCGCGATCCTCGGGCGTGTGAGTAGCGCGGGCGAAGCGCGCGCGTCGCGAGCGCGCTGCGTGAGCGTCGCGTTTTGCTGCTCTGCGGCGTGTGTGAAAAGTGCAAGCGGCGCGCACGCGGCGCTCGAGTCGCGTTCTTACCACTTCGCCCGCTACTGTTTCGGTCAGTCACATGGTGGCGAGCGCCGCGTGCGCGCCGCGCGCTCGCTGCACACGTCACACGACGGCAACACCCGACGCTTACGCAGCGCACTCGCGTCGCCTCACACGCCCGAGGAACGCGCGCGCCTAATGTGGGGGAGGCCTATGGGCGAGTGACGCGACATCGTCGCTCGCGGCTGCTGCTTTCGTGTCGTACGCGTGTGTGCGTGAGACGTTGATGAGCGCACACATGCTAGGCGTTAACACACCACATGCTCGCTAACCTAAAGATAGTCATTTAAGCCCTAGGGCTTAGCTCTAGCCGGGCATTAATATTGTACTAAATTTCATTATCAGCTGCTGGTCATTAATGTGATTTGAATTTGGAACGTTAAGTGAGAAAATCGTATGGAAACGGTATGTTATTCAAGTTAAGTTCTAAACTAAAAAAGTTTCGTAACAAAAATTAAAGAAAAATTTTCAACCGAAAACTTTTGATATAAGTATAGATTTAAGTCTATATCGAATAATATAAGTCTTTATCGAAATTTGTATATTTATAATATAAGTCTTTATCGAAATTCGTTAAAATTTCGTAATCTTTTGCAATTCTCTTTGCAGTTGAATTATATTTAAGGATTAATGTTTTTTTGGTTTATCTTTCTCTTTTCTATTAAGTTCTTACAATAAAGCAAGGGCGAATTAAAAATAGTGCAATAAAGGAACCTACACTCCACGTTTATTTTATATACTAGCTTCTGCCCGCGACTTCCGCGACCCGCGAGTTCGAATTTACGTTACGCTTACTCCGCGTGTTTGTGCTAGGCCCACTAGACGTAAATGATAATCTATTTAAACTAATATTATAAGGACGTAGAATTTGTTTGTTTGTATGCAGGAAGTAATCTCTGGAACTAACGGAGGGATTGAAAAAAAAATTGCTTATGATAGCCCAATTTTGGAGGAAGGTTATAGGCCATTTAAAAACACGCTACGACCCTTGAGAACCGAGCAAAAGGAATAAAAGGAGAAAGAGCGTAGGTAGGTAATGTGATACGACGGTGTGGGTTGGGGGAATAAGAAATTTCACACAAACGAAGTCGCGGGCAGCAGCTAGTAGTTGATAAAATTCAAATAATAAAAACATTCATGTTAAAAAAAAACTTTTTTACAAAAAAAAAAGAACCGACTTCCAAAAAAACACTACAAAGTGAAAAATAACTTTAATTTCGGAATTCGGTGTCGTTGGTTCCGCATTTTCTTTTATTGACACCGACTTCCGAAATTAAAGTTATTTTTCACTATGTAGTGTTTTTTTGGAAGTTGGTTGTTTTCTTTGTAAAAAAGTTTTTAATTTTTAAATTTTTAGTGGGCCAGTTTGTAACTTATATAAAGTTACAATAGCCTAATGTCAACTACTCATCACCTTTTACAAAATATTGCTTTTTCCGATGCAGGGACGTTAATTGTTGAGGAGTTAACTCCTTGTAAGAACCAGAAGAACTGGAGCTGATTGAGAAGTCACCATCAGCTCCACTTCACGATACGCATTGTGCTTAGTAACCACATTAAAGTACCTAATCGAATTGCAAACCGTGAAATATTTATTATTGAGTAGTTCCGATTGCCATCTGTGGTCTTCATCATCAGTTCCACTTCACGGAATTGGGCTTTCTGAGAGCAAATGCACAAGTTACTATAAAAAATACCCAAATCGCTTTTTTAATTTTATTTATTCATTTAGTTTAAGTTTAATTTACTGTATGGAATTTTGGATCAATGAGTTATCCGAAATAAATGAATTTTATTTTTTTTTTATTTTTATAGGTGTGGCTACAAAATGTGAGGGTTTCCCTCGATTTCCATGGGATTCCCTCATCAGATTCTGATTTGGTGACAATGGGACCACCTCGGGAGCATACCCTTTCAAATAAAAAAAGAATTTTGAAAATCGGTCCACAGTTGACGGAGAAATCAGTGAACGTACATAAACAAAAACACATAACGTCGAACATATAACCTCCTCCTTTTTGGAAGTCGGTTAAAAAATATAGGGTCATCTCGTCATATGAAGCTGGATAAATCTCCCCAGCATTGCAGACATTACACTTAAAAACGCAATGGTTAAATCTAACGACGTTGCACTTATCGAGCTTGCACTGGGATTAATTTATTGAGACCGATCCTTTTCCCCCATTATCGTAACTCTAGACCAGCTAAGATCAACAGCGCTGCAACTCGAGGCAATTAAACTTGGCTGTCTCAGGAGACATGGGTCTGCCTTGATATCCACTGGTAATTTAGACCGAGGAGATTTCTGATGGCATTAGAAACTTGGACATTTTTTGTTTGTTTTGTTTGAAGAAGTTACAAGTGACTCTAGATGGACCTAAATGCCTAAGTATCGTGAGTATTTAAATGATTAATCAATAAAAGCCAGTCTATGATTGCCATTAAGAGCGTTTACGACGTACGGTATTTCATACAAATTTTCAAGCCCTTGTTTTTCGAAATGAATGAAACTTCATACGCATAAGAAAGATACAAAGGTCTAAAAAGTTAGTTTAGAAAATTTTCCAAAAATAGTGTTACAGCCAAATAAGACCGATTTTAAATTTTCCATAGAAATAGAGATTTTCACTTAACTTTTTGTAATTAAGGCATTTCGAATATGACTTTTTAGACCTTTGTATCTTACTTATGCGTATGAAGTTTCATTAAAATCGGTTCATTTATTTCGAAAAATAAAGGCTTGAAAGTATGTATGCAATGCTGTACCTACGTCATAAACGCTTGACGCTCTTAACTATACCGACTGACTTTTCTTACAGTCTGGACAAAAACAGGGTATAAAACGGTGAACGGAGCAGAAGCCTATGAAAAAAAAAAAGATTTCTGCACAGAAATCTCTTTTGTTTACCAGACGCGAGACGGTAAAAAAGTCAGCCAGCTAGCCAGTTTTTAGGTTCTCACGCAAGATTAAAAAGTGACTTTATCATAAAGAATTTGTTCGCGCCAATTCTTCACCTAATCATAGAGTAAGTTTTGGGTTCATTAAAGTTTCCAGTTTTAGTTAGTTCAGCATCTGATGAACTTAATGAAAAGAGTTTGTTTATATCGACACCTCCATGCAATAACATCGTAACTAAGTTTTTGTGATTTTACAGGAGAGCGATTTTAAAGTTTGAAAAATTATAGCAAACTCAAAACACCCCGTACAATTTTTGAAGCTGGCTCTATTTAATATAGTTTAGGCGGACTATAAATAGGTATGGTTAAGTTGTAAAAGAAAAATTGTTTTCATGGGTTTTCATGACTTACGTGAAAAACAAAACAGTGAAATGACATATAAGTTACGAGGACAAACATTGTATGTCTGAGTTACAATTTAGTTTAATTTATTTTTGTGGTCAGATAATTGTAACTCCAAGGTGTTAAGTTACATAAAATGTTTATATTTTAGAAACGAAAGGGAATAGAATTACAATGATAGTACAGAAAAATGCATTTTTTTTTACATAACAATGCCGTTGTAACTCAATTTTTCGTAAAAAGTGAGTTACGATGTTATTGCATGGAGGTGTCGAAATGGTTTGGTCATGTTGAGAGGATGAATGAAAGGCGATTAAGAAAAAGCATTTACAAGGCAGATGTAGATAAAGCGCCGAAAGGGGTTGCCCTAGAAGGACATAGTGACCTTATTGTTGATGTTCTTCAAATAGGTCAGGTGCGTAGGACTCGCCGGCGAGCGTGTATGACCAGAACGATGTATGAATGTAAATGAAGCAAAAGGAATATGTAAGGATCGTAGGCATTCTGTAGTTAGATAGCGAAAGACGAATTTTGAAGTATCTTTTACGAACTCTTATTTTTTTAAGTTAAATCATCGTCATCTGCCTAGCCTTTTCCCAACCATGTTGGGGTCGGCTTCCAGTCTAACCGAGTTAACTGTTAAACCTCAAAAACAGTGGTTTAAAGAAATTACTTCAAGCGGTACCTACTTACTAATTACAGGCCACCACCATCAAAACCGAATCGATCACAAAACTGATTACATAATAATCGATTCTAACTATCGCGATCGGTGTACCGAGACGAAAATCAATTAGCTAACGACGATTAATCACTAGTGCAGTGCACAGCTTTATCGATTTATCACAATTCTGGATTGTCGATCAATCTAATCGACACTGCGTTGATTTATTTCAATTTGATAGTTGATATCGTGACGTATTTCGGTGACATTTTGGATTTAGAATAGGAATTTTGTTTTTGGAAACGGAGTACAAGTCTTTGATTGGTGGATTTGCTGTCAAATCTGTTCAAGCTGTTGTGATTGATTGAAAAAACAAAATAATTTAACATGACATTTCACATTGGCTATTGGTTTGGCATTGGGGTATAGTATTACCCAGTAACTGGGTTGTGGAGGTCAGATAGGCAGTCGTTCCATGTAAAATACTGGAATTCAGCTGCATCCGGTTAGACTGGAAGCCGATCCCAAAATAGTTGGGCAGATGATGATGATGATTTCATATTGGTTTCTATTACACTGCTATAGTCCGTCTCACGAAAAAAAGTTCCGTAGCGTAGTAATTTTTATTATATATTTAGTAACATTCCTACAACAACACTAAAGATGACAAAGACCTTTCTCTATTTAAGATTGTGCATTTTTAACCGACTTCAAAAAAGGAGAAGAGGTATATTTTTTATATTGATTTATTTTACCATTTATGTACACACATATAATATCAACATACAAGAAAAAAATAGAACAGAAAAATAGGTACAAAGGTGATGCTTATTTCATAAGAAATCTCTTCCAGCATACCTGCGATAGGACAATAAATAGAGAGATGTACGTGTGTTCGGGCATAACCTCCATCATGTATAGACGGATTTGCAAAATTCTTGTTTTAATCATAATGAAATAGAAAGAAAAAGATGCACTGAACTTAAATTTAATTTAGTTTGTGAACAACAGAATCGGGGCCATTGACCATCATACACATAAATTAATTTTATTTTTCTGATTATTTGTAACTAACTATTTACAGTAGATACTAAATTAAATTACTATACAAATAAAACAAAAAACAAAGGACACTTAAGCGTCGAAGTACTCGTCCGCATCGCTGTCATCCGGAAATGTGCCCAGAAGACTGGCAGCATTGCCATGTTGAATGGCAATGTTAATTCTTTGGCCAAAGAACAACCCAGCTCTCTGGTCACGTGAAGTGACCAGCCGGCGAGAAATTTCCTTAATAAAAAGGAGACGTGCACTCGGGCCCCATGACCCGAGCGTTTCGACCCCAAAGGGCTCAAAGCTGTAGTTGCCCATAAGGTCACAGTATTTGAGCCGCTTGAGGGTCTCAGCAGTCACAGCAGCGGCGCCAGCACAGCCCGCCGTGCTAGGAACATGATAATGGCGCAAGGGTATCGACACACATTGCGTCCCGTACCAGAGGCCTACCCACCTTCCAAGGCAACAAGGTCATGCTGTCTGGTCTCTTCCCATCGTCATGTACCATACAGGTTGAACTTTTCTATGAAAAAGCAATTTTTTTTTAATAACCGATTTTCTACTCTAGGGGGTTTAGATTCATGTGATGTGATTACAGGTAACGCGTCGATGTCCCGTCACCCTGTTTATCAAGATTAACGCAAAGATCGCCATGTTAAAAAAAGTAGAATCCCAACCTAATGTTGACAGCTCTTATTATCTTTTATCTCTGTCTAACTTAATGCGCTAGGAAAAGACAGCAATAGTTTTAGTTGGTGCACAAAGAAATTATCCATCACCAAAACGCAATAACCTACTCGATTCCTTACATACCGCTATATAAACTGAAATAAAGCAGGTATTCTATGTAAAACAATCCAGAAATATAGGTCGTAGCCTAGAATAAATACGATTCTAAATCGATAAGTCTGCAAGTTACGATTCAATCGAGAACAGATTCGCACTAAACGTATATAAGTTTCACTTAGTTCGGATTTATTCCGCTATGGGCGTGGCGATAGCTGGAGTTACGTTAAGCCGTAGAGGGGTGATTTTTCAGTTGAATTTTTTTGGTTTGAAAAAGTGTTGGTGACAAGTTCTGACAGGTAAATGCTACTTTACGATGGATATCCTTGTTATTAAAGGATGCTGGGGTGCATGTTTTCAGCAACATTATTTACTTATTTTACCATTTATGTACACAGATATGTATAAACAGACAACAATAACATTCGATAAAATTGTATCATTTAAACTTTCACACACATACGTATACTAAACTTAATGAGTCGAAAACCTACAAAACTAATGAAATTACAGGTTTTGACTACGTCAAACCCAAATAACTAAATAACACCATAAATAAATCCGCAATGAATTTCCCTACAATAATAGCCTCACCGGCCAATCTCAACGGAGATTAGCCGGGTGCGCAGGAGATATTATAGTGCACAAGTGTGCGCGCAGACACAGGTGCACTCCCTCTTCCCTCACTCTCATAGTCCGATGAGACGGCAATCATACAGGATTGGAGAGAGATCAAGCGCAGAACCAACGGCTTAACGTGCTTTCCGAGGCACAGGGGTATCACACCGCCAACGTCCAAACTCCGGGCTGCTACTAAAAATTTCCTAATGAAAAAACTCAATAACACTTTACCCGACCCGGGAATCGAACCCAGGACGCCACGTTCAGCAGTCGCGCTTGCGACCACGAGACCAAAGGAGCAGTTTTCCCTATAAAGTTATAATGTATATGCATAATTTATAATCAGTCTATAAGTAGTGTTACCACTGCTGGGAGAGGCAGCGGGCTGTAAGTAATCCACCACGCGATCCCAGTGCGGGATGGTAGACGTCACAGGTCTTGAATTTTTGGTTCTAGGACATGCTGGTTTCCTCACGATGTTTTCTTGCACCAATTTGAGAGCAGTTGTGATGAAATAATTTACACAAAGTAAAGCGCTTGCCTGGGGTCGAACACACGACCTACAACTCGTATGTCGGGGCAAATAGCACTGGGCCACCACTGCTCTCAGCATTTTCCGCCCGGCTGTGCCGATTAATGCCGACCCGAATTAGTGTTGTGGGAGGTCCCATGTTTATGTCCCGACAAATCTAACAAAATTTAATTTGATGAAACCAGTTCAGTAGGTAATTTAGGCAGGGCGAGGAAACATACACAAAAGCCAAAAGATTATGAATATTTAAAACCTTTCAGCGTTGCTGTAGCCAGGTTAATAGCAATCCAAATACAGATGTAATTAAAACACATGTTTCAAAAGGTAATTTAGAAAACAAACTCGAAACAATTCCATATTTGAGCCAGCTATGTCAATAAAATATGAAAATGGAGAAATAATTCATAGTTTTCATAGTCATACTGTTTGCATTGAGTCCCAAAGGAAGGTGTTTCCAATCAGGTACTCAGTTACTAGAACATGAAAAACTGCACACCAAATTAAACTCTAGTTACTAAAGTTTTAAGTTCAAAATCTGGTGTAAATTTCGTGTGAAAATGTCGCAGATAGTGCATTCTTTTTTTTTGCTCGTCGACGCTTGGTTTCGTTTGAGAGAAGTTTATTTTTCAAACAAATAGATGATGGAAGATATTGAGTGGTGTCTAAAACTGGTTTCCGAGTTTTTCACACTTTGTTTTACATCAGACTCTTCGTGTTGGCATTGTTTGCTAGTTCTTTGGTTTTTCATTAAAATATTAAATTCTATGAAATTAAGTGATTTTTTTTATTATGGAAATTTGATCTCGGAATCACTCATGTCACGTCACGTCATTCATCTGCCTAGCCTTTTCTCAACTACGTTGGGGTCGGCTTCCAGTCTAACCGGATGCAGCAGAATACCAGTAGTAGTCATTTATAAAAAAAAATAAGCTAGATGGAGTCGACATTTCCTAACTAACTACCCCCATATTAAGAACATCGTCAAGTACCAGGAAATCATAAACGCTAAGAATACCTACTTAATTCCTAACATGCTCACAAGTCATAAATATGTGCCTCCTTATAAGAACACTGTTCCTTAATAGCAAATTCTTACGTTACTTGACGTCCATTGTTTTTTTTGTAAAAAAATATTTCTCTAGCTGTATCATTGTTGCCTTTTTTTTGTGGATGGGAAATCATCAAATGACCCCTCCCGCTCAGGGTGGAGCAGAAGGGAGTGTCAGACTCTTACTGACTAAAACCCACCCGTGTTCCTTCCTTAGCCCTTTATGTTCCGGGGCAGCGGTAACCCTTTCGGACAATCCCGCTGCAAGGACGAGCCTAAGCTGCGCCTCGAGTGCCTTTTATGCCCCAAATTAATCAAAATCCTCAAGTCCTCCATATTTTAAGTCCATCTTAAAGTACCAGGAAATCATAAACGATAAGAAAACCTAATTAATTCCTAACATGTTCACAAGTCACAAAAATTCTCCACCCTCCCTTATAAGAACATTGCTCCTTAATAGCAATTCCTGAAGTAGTTGAAGTATCATCTGAGTACTCGAAGATTTTTCCCCTTTTCTTTTCTCGAACTCAGGCACGTTCAGAATTCAGCAATCTATAGACATTACCCTTTAAAATTACCATTGGTATTTGTTTGACGGAATTCAGAAGAGCAATTCTGTTCGTTTTATTCCAGTTTCAATTTGAGTCTTGGAAATTCGAGGGCATCTATGCTCTTAGGAATTGTTGAGCTACATATTAGGCGTCGTATGAGGTTTTCGGGGAATTGTATGTAGATTAAATGATTCTAACGTAGGCATTGCCGATTTGTGTACCTATTCAAAAATATTGTTGAAAAACTTTTTTACAAAAATAAAAAAAAAAACAACCGACTTCAAAAAAAAAAACACTACAAAGTAAAAAATAACTTTAATTTCGGAAATCGGTGTCGCTAATGGTTACACGTTTTCGTTTTTTGACATCGACTTCCGAAATTAAAGTTATATTTCACTTTGTAGTGTTTTTTTTTTTGTAAAAAAGTTTTTATTTTTCACTTTTTAGTTGTACCTACCCCACACAAATTCATATAACACTTCTTGCTACAGATAAATGAGGGTGTACCGTAGTATACTGAACACATCTGCGTACCTCTTTAGAGGGTACAGGCGTGATTTTATGTTGTGTGATTGTGTAAACAATGCATACATAGGTATGCGATAACAGCAATCGCGGTTGATTTGCTGGCATTTATTGAAGAGTTCCGTTGTCTGTCTCCGAAATTCATCATCAGATCTTTACAAAATTTGAATGGGACCATTCCGGAATACACATCTTTCGAACGAAAAAATATTTTTTCAAATCTGTCTATAAATGGCATAGTTATGCCCGAACATACATAAAAAATATAAACACCCGAATAGAGAACCTCCTCCTTTTTTAAAAGTCGGTTAAAAAGTCAACTTTTCAACTCAACTCAACAACTCAACTCAACTTTTCAACAACTCAACTCAACTGTTCTCAACTCAAAATAAGTTGACTGCCTTGTTGGTCTATTGGTTGCAAGCGCTACTGCTGAGCCTGAGATCCTGGGTTCGATTCCCAGGTCGTGAAAAGTGTTATTGGGTTTTTCCATCAAGAATTTCTCAGTAGCAGCCCGGAGTCTGAATTTGTGCCCGATTGATGGCCTTGATGTCTAACCATACATTTTTGACGTTTAAAAGTCTCTTAACTTTAAGCAACGTTTATGAATAAAGTATACTAGCAAACTTCTAAACAGGAAAATACACAAAAATCCTTCAAAAATACAACATCTTAAATTATAAAGCTAAAATTCAAGAGGCCAATTAATTATCGCATCAAGTCTTCTTTAGGTGTTCGTCGACGGCCAAAGTTTGTCGAAGACGGCCGAGTCGCACCGAAGTTTATTTATTTAGACTTAGGCTCGTCGTTCACGACGCAACTCAATAGAAACGTATTAAAACAGTTCACAAACTAGTTAATAACACGTTAATAAGTCGCGTCGTGTAAGGATCACCACTGTAAGACGAGTGCTGTTACTTTCTGGCTAGTCATTGGTGATTTGAGTTTGTAACTGAGGGGCAATGCCCGTATTTTGCCCCCAAAGGTTAATTAGAAAACCAGCGTCAGACAGCATCTGTCTGGCATGAATGCTGAAATGAACTTTTTTGGCGCAGCCGTGAGACACACACTATTGTTTGAAACATTATTTTTATTTTGTTAATTTTTTATTTTGTGTCACGAACTGTGTCCTAATAAGCTTTTTTCTTTCTATTTTTTAGAACATTCGCATTCTAATCGTAGTCTAAATCTGTCAAAAGTACTCTAATTTACCTTCATTTTTGTCAACTTTTTGACATTGATTGTCGCTGAGATGAGATTGCAACTATATTTTGAACATTTTTGGAACGTAGGAGTAAACTTGTAGAAATCGTCACGTAACGAAAAAGCGATATGCCCCCTCCATGTGACTTTCTCTTTCTTTCTGTCTTTTTATAGATCACAGAAAGAGACAACGAGAGAGTGCTAAAGCCGATAGTGGGGTCAAAATTAAAATCCAATATGGCGACGACTTCATCAGAGCTTCCAAAAATTATACTAAACGGCTCTGTATTAAAAACGCGTATTAAATTCACACTTTCTCTCTCTGTCTCTTTCTATATTCAACAAATAAGTAGAGCATGATGTGCTTACCTGTAAGAAATTGGTACACTAGTCTATAGGTCTATTGGATGTATCTCAATATCTTTGCATTAGTCTATTCAATTGTTGGTGAGCCAAATAAGTAAAATATATTACAATATAAGTGAATGTGCGTGCGAGTATTGCGTAAGGAACTTCGTTCCTGACAGGGATTCCCTGCATACGTTTTTTTTAAATTACAGGACTTGGTATTCTGTTAAGTTTTTAGTAGCGTCGTGGACGACAGGCCTAAGACGGAGGCCATTCATAATACGTCACTGGTACGACGTACTAATGTCCCGAGAAAAAGGGGTTTGAAATGATAAATGGTGAAGAAACAAATTCTGAAAGAAACCAAGAGACACAAACGCGTTGACAAAAAGAATTCGGTTTACGTTACAATATTTATTTTCTTTTATGTGAAACTGCCAAAATTACATAGACAACCTTTTTTGTTTCGGCACAAATTGTTTTGTTCCGTTTACGTGCTTGATGTATTTCTTTCCGATTTGTGTTGCTTTGATGAAATTTTTATGTCGTTCGAGATGTTTGAAGAGAAATATGTCATTATATTGAACGTTTGTTATTGTTGCTTGATACAATTTTCGGTAACGTTGTCAAAGGGATATAAAATATTTGAAAGATTTGAGAAATAATCTTTAACGCAGCCATTGTCATGTCTACAACATGACAGTGTGTTGCAAAAGGAAAGCGTATTTCAAAATAATTGGTCAAGATTATAATTTCAAGGGTTGTGAATGTAAACACCGGGAGGGGACGCCCTGAAAGGGCATAGTGACCTGTAGTGCTATTCTGTAAAATATTCACAGTGAAAACAGTGAAGTGTGCTGTCACTCCACCTGATGTTAGGGATTACCCTTATTGATAGTTCACTTCACCTAAGTTATCACGGTGAGATTTTTATAGAATCGACCAGCTGATTAAATACACTGGCCTGCAAAACTAAGTACTACACTTTTAAAATTTAAACTTCTTGATGGCCAAGCCATCACGCTGATACCAATCTCCTGAATATACTCTTGCACGACGTTTCCCAGCAATTATTTTTATGCAATGTTACTTAGTTTTATATACAGAATGCGTAGTTGACGGGTATGTGATGTGTCTTTTTATACCCTTTATATGTTTTAGAACATGAATTACATCTCCCTTATCACACTATGTGTAATATTACGTACTTAGTATCAATAAACTTACAGTAAATTCCATATTTTGTTATCCTACTCAAATATGGTACGCCGCAATTCCGCAGGATTCAGTTTGAACCAATGTTGATATTGTGGATATGTCTTGCCGACAACACTATGACTAGATATTATTGGAGAAACATACGTAGCTTATATTTAGATTGCTGCTGATGTAGGAGCAGTAGCTAAAACTCATAAAATAACAAGTAGCTCATGAATAACTTAAAAATATAATATAATATATATATAATCAGCCCATAATCTTCCCACTGCTGGGACACAGGCCTCGTCTCTGCGAGAGGGAGTGGGATCTACCACGCAAGCCCAGTGCGGGTTGGTAGATGTCACACGTCTTCGATTTTTTGGAACGGCGAAGGAAATCATTGTGAGGATACCGGCATGTCCTAGAACCAATAGCTCATATCATGTGCGTGTGGTGTGAGGGCCACTTTATTAAAATTCTTTGAAAATGTGCTTAGGATTTAGTGAACATTCCCAAAGAATTGTGAAAGTTGGAATCAGATTTTGTGAAAGTTAAATAACCGAGTTATGGACTGTAAAGTTGTGCCCTCAGTTCTCACATAGAGGATTGAGGGCCCACCTGAACCGGCTAAACTATGAACACTACAAAAAAAGTCTTTATGCCAAAAGCTAAGCCAATGCCAAACAAAATTTGTGAAAAAACGTGGTAAAACGAATCATGGTTGCCATAAGGCAAGTTAATAATGTAATGGGCTGGAAATTGGAACCTTTTTCAAAATATGATCAGGAGGCCAAATCTGGTTCTTAATTGGACATACACACATCAAAAGTGTCTAGGGATCAACATATATTTTTGCAATAACTTTTCTCCTGATTGATATTAATTAAAATTTTCTTTAAGGATTCATCAAATAAAGTGTTTTCGTTTGTCACAGTAACGATAAACCAAGTCACCTTTGCATTAATAAAGAAATTTGCCATTTTCCTAATAAAGGGATTTTTGACATTTGAACCACTAACACAAAAGTTCGAAAAAAAGACTGAAATAACAGTTTTCTCTAAAATTTTATTGGGTAACTTAAACAATTAATAATCCGTGTTTCTACCGCGAACACTAACAACACAAGAACATCGGTTTGGCATACTCAAAATGAGTTCATCCAAATCACGCTGTGGAATGGCCGCCCATGTTCGTTGCAACAACAAAAAAAGGTCTTCTTGCGACTGGATACCCTCCATATTCGGCAGAGCTCTTCTCTGTAGCATATCCCATGCATGGTCAATCGGGTTCAAGTCTGGCGACTGAGCAGGCCAGGGCAGGACATTGATGTTAGCTGCGGCGAGAGTCTGTCTTACAACTCTTGCGGTGTGCGGTGGTGCATTATCATGCATTAACTGAAATAAGGGACCGATTTGCACTTGTAGAGGAACGATGACGTCTGATACAATCGTCTCAGCATAAATTTGAGCGTTGAGGTTGCCTCTGATCCAAATCAACTCAGTTCTTCCGCCGATCCAAATACCCGCCCATACCATGATGGTTCCACCACTATAAGGATGGACTTCCTGGCAGGATTTTAATCGCTGTTGGCGTCCAGGGGTTCTCCAGTGTCGTATACGTCTTGTATCCGGTCTCATACCAAAACGAGACTCATCAGAAAAGCACACGAAACGCCATTGTTCTTCTGCCCAATTTCTGTGTTCAAGAGCCCATTGATATCGAATCCTACGATTGTGCATTGCTATAGGTGGTACCCGTAGCGGTCTTCGGGAATGAAGGTTCACTTCATGCAAGCGGTTTCTGACTGTTTGGTCGCTAATTAAGTTCCCTGAAGAGTGATGAAGCCTCACGGCTAACATCATGGCGGTTATTGTTGGAGCTCTTCGAGTTAAGATTTGAATGTATCGGTCTTGTCTCCGTGTGGTGCAGCGATACCGTCCTCCATGGCGCTCAGCCACGGTACCAGTGCTTCGGTAACGTGTCCAAAGTCGACTGATAACACTCTGACTTGTATTCAGAGCTAAAGCCACAGTACGTTGCCGGGAACCAGCTTCTATCATTCCCACGGCTCTGAGCATTTCTTCCCTGCTTAAATGACGTCGCCGCTCCATAATAACGTTGGTTTTAATCAGTAGTAGGGAAACAGTAGCACTAATAATGTCTTCAATGCGTTGTATGTTTTTATAGGGAAAATATTGACAGCTGATTTTCATCTTTTACTCGAATTTGATTCACAGTTCCTGATTCAAATTATGAAATGCACCAAAAAGGATCCATATAAATTTATAAAATCATAAATTTATTACAAAGCCACATCTCAATCTCAAGAAATCCGCATAAAAATGCTTGATCCCTAGACACTTTTGATGTGTGTAGTTTAGCAGAAAGGACTCAACCCACAACAAGTAATTTTTGAGTTATCGAGGTTTTAAGTTTAGGTGTATTAAAATGTACTAGTTTCTGTGAAGGTATTTTAACAGAATCGATCAGCAGGTTACTTGAATCGTTTCAGTTAAAATACCTTCACAGAAACTACATAGTACATTTTAATACACCCAAACTTAAAACCTCGATAACTCAAAAATTACTTGTTGTGGGTTGAGTCCTTTCTGCTAAACTATGTCCAATTAAAAAAAAGTTCAAATTAAAGTCGAAATCTCATCCAGCGACAATCTATGTCGAACACTTGTCAAAAAGCATGTAAATTGATTGTATTTTTGACAGATTGTGACTGAGATTAGAATGCAAATGTTTTTGAAAATTCGGGAATTGGCTCTCAGAAAAATATGGTCATATTTAAGGGTATGGCACAGACCATTAAACTGAACAATTTACTCTAGGGGACCTACATCGTAATCGGGAAAAAAATATCAGCAGCACCATACATTTCAGTCGAGTACCTAGGGATTGAAGATTTGTATAGGAAAGCTGATTATTTTTTCGCGATTACGAAGTTGGTCCTATGGAGAGAGTTATTAAATATGACCATACGTGTCTGATACACGCTGAATAAAGTAGCTTGCGAGTCAATTCCGTTTTGATTTCCACTTTTCAATACTGAAGGTACTATATACTATACGACTAGCTTCTGCCCGCGACTTTGTCCGCGTGAAATTTCTTGCTCGCGCTATTACTTCGTTTTCGCTTAGCGTTCTTTCAGAATTTTTTTTCTTTTTGTTCGGCTCCTAATTGTCTTAGCGTGATGTTTAATAGCCTATAGCCTTCCTCAAGAACTGGGTTACCAAATGCAAAAATACTTTTTCGAATCTGACTGGCAATTCCAGAGATTAGCGCGTTCAAACAAACAAATTCTTCAGCTATTATTAGTATACTAGCTTCTGTCCGCGACTTCGTCCGCGTAAATTTTTTTTGTTTCCCCGACCCACCCCGTCGCAACGTGTCGCCGGCCTGCGCTATTACTTCGTTTTCGCTTGGCGAAAACTTCAGACTTTTTTTCTTTTTGCTCAACTCCTAAGGATCCTAGCGTCAAGTTTAATAGAATATAGCCTTCCTCAAGAACTGGGCTATCAAACGCAAAAATATTTTTATATATGCGACCAATAATTCCAGAAATTTAGATCTTTCAAACCTTTATTTTAGTATTTTTTTAAAACTATGATATCTCCTAAGATATACATTGAAATCAAATGATGTCACAGGCAATTTTGTTCAAAATTAAATACATGTGATGAATAACGTATTTATTTGGATAAGGATTAATACCATGCTTATAAAAACACCTTCGCAAATAATGCATTATTTTAGAACAAATTTGGTTAGCATAAAAGAGGTTATAGTGAGTTAACCTTAAAAGATAGACATATGCTGTCGCGGACTTTTTTTTAAAGCTTTTAAAGGGGAACAATTCTGTGATATATGATTTTTGCGAAACTTTAACCGTTTACGCAGCGCACGCAGCGGAAGCTCTCAATAGGAAAAAAATCCCCCGATTTTGAAACATTCTTCATTAGTGCTCCGCTCCTATTGGTTTTAGCGTGATGATATATAGCCTATAGCCTTCCTCGATGAATGGGCTATCTAACACTGAAAGAGTTTTTCAAGTCGGACCAGTAGTTCCTGAGATTAGCGCGTTCAAACAAACAAACAAACAAACTCTTCAGCTTTATAATATTAGTATAGATACTTAGATAGATATTATTTTTGTCTTGGTATGAGCATGTGATGAGAACGTATGAAATGCGCGTAACTAAAGTATAGATGAAGTGAAGAAAATACGAGTAAAACTAATGATGAATATGCAAGTTGATGTATAGGATGATATGAAAAAGAGAAAGGAGTGAATGACAGAGTGACGGCTGAGGGAACTGAATGGAAAAAGAATCTGTTGCGCCGACCCCGAGTGAAATAAAATTGTTTAGTTGTAAATAAGATATCGAAATCACTTTTACGCAAACTCAAAACTCAAACTCAAAGCATTTATTTCAAATAAACCAATTATAGGCACTTTTGAATTGTCAAGGGTCGGTCAGTCAGAAAGATGAAGCTAGTTGCCCATTCCAAAGCGTAGCCGTGGAGAAGAACGGGCAAGAAACTCCACGGACACTCTTTTAAATCATAAAATTGTTACAAAAATCTTGGTTACATCATTCATGTTGAAATTATACATGTGAGAACGATGCAGAAAGACGTGCACGTTAAAGGCGTCCGTACTAAGTACGCGTCATATTAAGAAAAAAATAAACTAGATGGAGTCGACATTTACTATTTGACTAACGCTGGGAACAAATGGGAATATGGGACAAAGGCAAGAAGAAGAAGTACTATAAAATATCCGCAACTGGAGTCCAATGAAACTGTATCATTAAAATTATGCTTCATATCGAAACTTTTGAGTCCAGCCAAAAAGTTTTTTATACAAGTCTAACACAATAAATTCCTCAATACGAAAACCTGTTACAAAATCTATGTAACAATTTATAATTCCTTAAGATTTGAGTTAATCAGACAGAAATGGTGGGATGAGCTGGACTCCTTGGCAGCTCTGGACAGAGAGAGGTGAAAAAAGAGTAGAGAGGCCTTTACCTAGCAGTGGGCAAAAAAAAAAAGTTTTGAGTTACGCTGCACGAGACTGCATGACTACTAAGACTGCACGACATGCGGGGGTAGGGTTGCCACCTTTTTTTTGTGCTAATAAAGTATATTGGTTGTTACAGGTAGAAAAAAAGTACATGGTATGCAAATAAAGTATTACCTAGGTATTTATTTTTACCTTTAGAAACATACTTCTACAAATGCTTGTCATTTGAGGTTAGGTTACGTTCAAAAACAATGAACTCAATGCAAATGCGATCCGCTCCGTTATAAAAACACCGTACACAAAAGTACAACCAACTTTATATAATGATTTATAATTTAATAATAAATAATTTAATAATAAAATAATTTAAGCGCTGCTAAGGGCGCTGACCACCTTGTTCTCATTTCTTGATGCTCCGTCTTCCCCTGGTTATCTAGCCCCCCACTTTCAGTACATTTGCACCAACCACAATAGAAATCTACGTTCATCACACAATCGTCTTCTCCAATGTCCCACTCACCGCACAGACTTCATTCACTCTCTTCCTTCTTCGTTCAGTCTATCTCTCTGTGGAATGCGCTTCCCCAAGAAATCAGGATGGCAACCAACCGATTATCCTTCAAAGTTAAAGTTCGTGAGCACATTTGCAAGAAGCTGGCAGTATCATCACAACGGTAATATTTTCTCATTGTTTGTCTTATTTATTTTTAGTAAGTATATTCATGTATTTATGTACATTTATTTGTGCTTATATATATATATATGTAATTAGGTATACAGGGTGGAATCGAAGTCATGGGCATTATTTTAACCTAAGGCACTACTCACGATACTGATTGCATTAGGGCTATTAATACGCAAATCAAAAATATTATTAATGCAAGTAAGGAAAACCTTAAAAATGTAGTAAATCAAATTGCACAAGGCTTATTATTGCAAATAAACACTTAAAGTAATTAAAACAAAATACTTCGTTAACGCCAATAATTGTTGAAATATCAAAATCTTAAAGCGCAGTACAGCGCAAAGCGAAATGTAAACAAACATCACCTGCGCGCGCGCGGGTTTTTCCTTACAAGTAATAATAACAATGGGCTACAAGACATTCCGTCCCGCGGGATTCCCTGAACTCTCTCCGTCCCACTCCCTCACTCGCAAAAATACGAATATCACCCCCGCGCGGGGTATGCTTCCCGCCGCAACACGAAGTCACGAACCCGGAACCAGTGTCATAACGACTGCGCAGGTGCATTGACGCGTAATTGATTTATTGATCCCGTGACGTAATCGCCGTACTCGCCGCTCGCGTCATACGGTGCTTGGATTGCAGTGTATTAAGTGTTAGTGTAGTAGTTGTGTGTTGTGTGTGTGTTTGTGTACACGATGCCTCGACCGCGTAATGTGCAGGCTAGGTACACCAACCAACAATACCCACAAATGGTTGTAATTTACGATCGCACAAGAAATTTAGTATGAACTCGTGAAATGTTCCATCGGCGCTACCCGAACGACCCTATTCCTTCACGGGGTCTCATTCCACCAGAACCACTCAGAACTTGTTGGATTTTTCGTCTTTTCACGTGCCAGCACATGCACAAGCTCGTGGAAGAGCACCCGTTTACCCTCTGTCACTTTACCGACAAATAAGGTTTTTTCAAAACAATCCACAAGCTAGGTACGTAAATGTTTTTTTTTTAATGTATGTTAGTTGACGTAGTTTTGACCGTCCTAAGCCGGCAAAGTACGAAGGGAAAATTGGAATTTATTATGAATCAATTCATTGGCAACTTACGAATGTCACGTGAGTCGGGCGGGGTCAAAGAATTCACGCCCAAGGACGCGCGTACGGCGTAGTGTACCTACGCATTTGCTATCGAGAAGCGCAACTAATTTGATACTTTGTATGACTTACTACATTTTAAGGTTTTCCATACTTGCATTAATAATATTTTTGATTTGCGTAATAGTAGCCCTAATGCAATTAGTATCATAAGTAGTACCTTAGGTTAAAATAATGCCCATGATTTCAAATGCACCCTGTATATTATATTAATAGTTTTAATAGGTTTATGCGTATCTTTATATTTGAAATATTTATTCCTCAATTTTCATGATTACACCTACCACTGTTTGTCTCTGCATCACCCAAAGGTTGACTGGTACAAAATGCCTATGGCATTAAGTCCGCCTCTGTACATTTATATGCTTGAAGTATTAAATAAATAACAAACTGTGTGAAATAAAGTATTTTCGTGTACTTTATTGTCCTCATAAAGTATAGAGTACAATTACCCCGAAATAACGTATATACTTTATTATAAAGTACGGGTGGCGACACTATGCGGCGGGGACGTGCACCAGACAGGTCCACTAATCTGTGTTTTTTTTTCTCAATCCTTAAAAGACCATTGGAGACACCAATCTTCATGGTCTTCACATGCTGACCAAGATCTGGACTTTAAAAGAGACTGTGACCTCTGAGTTTGTTTCGGAAAGAAAAAGAAAGAAAGAAAAGAAAGAAAAATTGTTTATTCTGCACAAACAAAACGCATATTACAAAAAAAAAAAAAAAAAAAAATTAAAAAGAAAAGACAAAATATACACAATGTAGTCAAAAGCCTCGTACTTCAATCATAAAAATGTTGACAATTTTGTCCATTGCTTGATTTTTCGGCCTTTCTTCTTAGTCAGATAGGAAACGTGGACCTTGTCTAGTTTTAATCTATATATCTATATACATTTAATAAAATTGTAGAAAAGTGGTGTCTGTACAATGGAAATATACATAAAAAAAGTAGCAGGGGTTGTTATTATATCGATGCCGAACCCAAAATTGTAACTAAATTTTTTTTGTCTGTTTGTCGGTTTGTCTGTTTGTCTGTGTGTTTGTGCACGCTAATCTTCGGAACTACTGGACGGATTTGAATGATTCTTTTTGTTATTGTATAGGTATTAAGTCTGGGCAACATATAGGCTATAATTTATTTTGGAAAATGTAACACCTGATGCAGAACCGCAACAGACCAGCTAAAGTATAAAAGATACACAAATGGTACGATAGCAAAAAATGTTCTACGTGATGAGCATTTTCTGCTTAGAGAATAAATCTGAAGATCTGGAACACCTGATGTGGAACTGCAAGAGCCCAGCTACACTATAACATATATAGGAATGACGTTTTAGCAAAAGTTGTTCAATCTGATGAGCACTCTCTGTTGACTTATAAAAATCGAAGATCTGGAACACCTGTTGTGGAACTCCAAGAGCCCAGCTACACCATAACACATATAGGAATGACGTCTTAGCAAAAGTTGTTTAGTCTGATGGGCATTTCCTGTTGACTTACAAAAATGAAAGATCTGGAACGTCTCGAATCGTCTCGCGCATCCCGTCGTTTTCCCGTCCCCGGGCTCTTAGAATTCGACATCAGACGTTTCAGATCTTCGATTTTGACGACCTCGTTGTCGCTGGCATAAGCAACAGGATCCGCGTACGAAGTCGCGGGCAGAAGCTAGTTAAAAATATGATTGGACGTGTAAAAGTGGTTGATCAAACTTACAGAAGTAAATGATTATTCACACTAATATTATAAAGGCGAAAATTTGTGAGTGTGTTTGCGTTACGTACAAAGAGCTGAACGAATTTGGATGAAATTTGGCACACAGATATTTTATAACCAGGATACTTTTTATCTCGATATTCCCACGGCATTGACATGGGATTGATACGAGTGAAAGCGCGGGACGCAGCTAGTCATTTATAAAACGAAAAACAATTAAATCTTCACTATTTTCAACCAAATGTAGGTCAGGGAGGAAACACGTGGCCATCGGAAGCTATTAACGGCAATAGTTCTCCCCGATTGGTCCGATCTCTTAACCAATAGGTACTTAACGTTATTTATAACAGGATTCACTGCAGCGGTTTACTTAAATCAAGTTTAAAGCCCAACTTCTGGATTTGAAAAGTGTTAATGCTTGAGAATAAATTGTTTTTAAACCGACTTCAAAAAAGGACGTCCTGTATTCGATCCGCATGTATTTATGTATGTATATTTTTATGTCCGCGATTTTCTCAAAAACGAATGAACCAATTTTGATGTTTCTTTCACTAAAATGTACATACTTGTAATTCTTCTAATCTACATACTTTCAGGAAGGTTTTCGTATATAATACATTAGGTAATTATTCTTATGTACGAAGTTATATGCATGAATGTACTGCATCTCCGGAAATTCTTTTCCGCTTAGTTTATTTTGATGATGTTTTAACTTATATTTACATAGTAAGTAGTTGTAATTGATTTTGTGTGGGATAAGTATAACTAAAAAGTGAAAATCAAAAACTTTTTTTACATAAAAAAGCAACCGATTTAACAAAACACTAAAAAGTAAAAAATAACTTTAATTTCGGAAGTCGGTGTCAAAAACGAAAATGCGGCACCAACGACACCGACTTTCAAAATTAAAGTTATTTTTCAGTTTGTAGTGTTTTTTTTTTAATAAGTATTTTTAACCCACCTAATATTACCGTACCTTTTTAGGCGACTAACAAAAGGTATTTACAAGGCAAACGTAAGTGGAAGCGCTGGGAGGGGACGCCCTAGAAGGACATATAATAACCTTATTGGTGATATTCTTGGGGAAGGTCAGGTGCGTCAATCGGTGATCTCGCAACCAGCATGCATGCATGTATGAACATGGAATTCTCTAACAGCAAACCTCAATACGATAAAGAGATTTCTAAACGAAATAGCATTAAGTTAGAACCGAACATAGCTCATAATGAATCGTCATGATCTAATGAAGAAATCCTTCAAAGATAATGTCTTCGATGAATGACAGCTAATTTTCCTTGAGAGACCCAACTGTTTATGTGTGGCTTAGTCACTCTATTCCGATTTTTGGATATCACGCACGTTAAGTGATTGGATTGGTTCTATTTCGGTCAACAATCACAACAGTTATAGTGCCACCAACTTAGCTTTTCAGGCGGGCAAAATTCGTACTACAGCCGCCATTTTGAAATCGCTGTCATTTTCTGGCTAGTGTGAGTGCTTAGATAGCAATACCAAATTCTCTACTACCGACGCTGGATGGTTTGACTGTAGCATTAGATTTGCTAGCAGACTTGGTGATCAGAAACTTTATTTTTGTTTTACAGAATGCTGAAAATACAGGGTGATAGGGACATATGTACTTGAAGGGAGTGTACTCATAAAATGAAGAACTTTCAATAAGCCAAACCTGACATTGCGATTACATATTCGCGTAGTTCCATAAAATGTAGTGAACAAGTGTTTTTTCTTTTTCATATTTCCGACTTGGTCCCGTAGTAAAACGAACAAGTGTTACTATGGACCCACCCTCTTTTCCATGAGTACTTCACTGCCTTATTAGTATGTTCCTCATTTAACCTGACACCCTGTTTAATCTTCGGTGTTTAGAGTGTGTTTACAAAGCTATACTCAGCAAAAATATCTCTAGGTTACACAAATATATTTTCGTTACGCACTCCCAACACTGAAGATACTTTATTTCGTTCTCGTGGGATAGTTCCCAATTCCCTTACCGGAGAAGCCGCTGGCAAAAGCTAGTTGTAAAATGAATAAGTAATACTTGTTCTTATTAATGTAAAGTTTTACTATTATTAAGTCTAATTCAGACAGCAGTAATGCACACATTTTAATACGCACTAAGCTATTAATATTCTAAGTAAAACCTTGAAGATAATCTCTACAAAGGATTGCTCATGGTCACAGATGTTTCTTACAAAATCACGGTGAGATGTAGCTTGGGCTCAAGATACACAGCTGAGCAAAAAGGATATAAAAGGCTATTTAGTTCGTACGGTTCCCTAAAAGTACATGTATAGATGCCAGCACATCAAGCTACTACTCGTATATATGTCAAATTATATATGTCAAATTTCTATTAGCTATATGTCAAATTTCTATTACTATATATGTCAAGTTATATATGTTTAATTTCTATAGCTATTATACAGAGTGTCCCTGGAAGTATGGATCAAATCGAATAGGGGCGTGGGCAAGGTCATTTCCAAACTTTTTGGTCCTGAGAATGATTGATGATTGAGAATTATTTTACGGTTCAAAAGTTGTGACCAATTTTTTTCAATAGTTTCGCATAGTGCTCAAAGAAAAAAAAACATTAAAAATAACTATCAGGGCTGTCTATTAAATTGACAGTTCCTGGTAGTTTTTTTTTTAATGATTTTGATCTTTGAGCACTATGCAAAGTGATTGAAAATAACAAAAGTTGGTCATAACTTTTGAACCGTAAAAAAATTCACCAACATTCTCAGGATCAAAAAGTTTGGAAATGACTTAGTCCACGCCCCTATTTGTTTTGATCCATACTTCCAGGGAAACCCTGTATATGTCAAATTTATTTAATAGATTTTCAACTTTATCGCCAAAGTATTAGGTTCAAAGTTGATTGGGAACATTTGACAGTTTCGGGTAGCTTGATGTGATGGCGTCTACCTATGTATATAAGATTTTAAACTTTGGATGTGACTGTTGTTTTTATTTTATGGCAAGGTTAGGGGTATGAATCTCAAAGGTTATGTTCATTATCTCGGAACATTAAAACAACCCCCGGACTAATTTGAACGTCACAGGAAATTTAAAATGGCGGACATTTTGTACATAATTATACTTCACGTTTAAGAGTTTACAAAAGAAATATTTGGAGCATATACGTCAACATACTTTCGTCGTGGATTTTGTATTGGAACGCATTTCATTAATGTTGCTCCCGTTAGGAGTAAACTGGTAGAAATTTTCAAGTAAGTAACGAATAAGCCTTATGTGATTTTTTATTACAAACTAGCTGACCCGGAGAACTTCGTACCGCCTCAGAATCAAAAAAGCCGATCCATACAAAATGTATGAGAAAATCTTATACTTTTTTTCTTTGTCAATATTCCCTATGTTTTAATAGTTATTCTGCTATTCGGGGCGGAGACAAATCCAACAAAAAATATCGTAAAAATCGGTCCCGTGGTTCTTCTATACTATTATACTGATACTAATATACTAATATAAAGAGGAAAGATTTGTATGTATGTTTGTAACGAATTGGCTCAAAAAGTGCTGGACTGATTTTAAAAATTCTTTCACCATTTGAATGCTACATTATCACTGAATAATATAGACTTTTTTAATTGCAAGAAAAAAATAAGATGTTTAAAAATAAATGTCCACCCGTGCGAAGCCGGGACGGGCCGCTAGTGAGTTATAATATAAATGGTAATAATATGGTGTTAACCCTACTTTCTTTTTATATAAGTTTTAACGTTATCGAGGGTGCTGAAGCCGATTGTGAGGTCAAGATGAAAATCCAAGATGGCCACTGCAAAACCGCGACTTACGAATTGGTTCGTTGGTTCGAACCAGATCGTTGCTTCGAACCCAGACAGGCGCTTTACTTTGTATACATTATTTTATCACCACAGCTCTCAAAACGGCGAAGGAAAACATCGTGAGGAAACAAAGAACCAAAAATTCGAAGACATGTGACATCCACCAACCCGCACTGGGGGCTTACTCTTCAAACTAATTTTAATTTTAATATAATGCCAATATGATTCCAATGTTAATTTTACAGTCACATGATTCAGTACTCTTGAAAACAATATTGTCAACATTGACATTAAATTGACATTGATCCGCTATTATTTTGATACATGTGAAGTTAGCTATGTGACGGGTTGCAATAGTGTGGTTCAAATCATTACGGTAAACCGGTATTATGCCTTTAAAAGGTTTTATCCTTTAAATAACAAGGCTAATAAATAAATATGGTATAAATAGTTGTATAATTGATTAATTGTAACGTATTTAATTCATTTGGGCGTAAGGAAACGATTAAAATCATAAAATTTACCATGACTTTGGCTGCATGCGGTAGATCGTTGCCTACACTACAAAAAAAAAGACTGCGTATTATATTTACAAACAAGTTTTCCAATGAATTTGAACTATGAGTTTGTTTAACAATATTGTTCGCGTTTGATTATTTTTAAGTAAGAAACAAGTACTGTCCGTTATGTTACTTAACTAATATTACAGTTTTAAACAAGTCGTAAGTACTTAAATCGATAGATAACTTCTATAAAATTAATGTTTTTGTAACGAACAAAGTGCATGTGAATATAGTGAACATGACTGAGTTAAATACCAGTGAACCGATAAATAAGTTATAATAAGTGTAAAAGTGATTAGAATATTATAGTTATAACCCTATCCGCGCCCCGGGGCTCCAGGCGCATATTTACTGTTTTACTGAGTAAGATTTTGATTTGCTAATTAGATTTTAAGTGTTTTGTATTGTTCTAATTAGCTTTATAATTTGTTTTTATTATTAGTTTTCGTATTAGAATCTGATAGGAATATTTAACGAAGAATTTTTGACAATTTTAATATATGATGAAAAATTATAGAATATTTACGTAACTTGAAAACGAGGTTTTTTGTTTATTGGAATATTTGCGTGATTATAGTGTCAAATGAGAGGATTATGTTTAAAACTGATATTCCTGTTTGAATTTTGTAAATTGGTTCACGGGTTTTAGAGATAGAAAGAATTTTGCATAATGAAAACATGCCAAAGTTCGAATTTTAGTAAGTTATTGTTCTAAAAAGTTTTTATTGCATAGAAATAGGATTTATAAATGTTGTTATGTAATACGAAAGAGGAATAAAATCCTATCTAATTTGCTTTAAATTCGTATTCATTCATAGAAAACGCTTTGTCCCTAAAACGCATCATCCGACGTTCATCTCGTCTTTATTTCAATTGTTTTTTATGGGAATTAAGTAAAACACTATGTATTACTGCTTATCGTGCCATATTATATACATGTTACCGACTGAAAACCACTTCAAAACGCATAATAATTCCTAAAAAGTTACACATTTGTTATTGGAAAAATCACAATCAACAAACTATCCCAACGCAATATTGACGCAATACACAGCTGTCAAAATACACTCAAGAGTACCGTTTACCCCACGCCAAGCCCGATCTTAATTCCATTTAGTTCCCCAAAATGGACACCCAATTTAAAAACCATTTGGCGCTAGCATCGAATTCAAGAGTACGAAACGTCACAATTCCAATGTCGATCTATCGGAATTAAATTCAAGAGTAAGCACCCTGGGCCCGCGTGGTGGATTACCGCCCACTCCTCCTCACATCGAGGAGGCCTGTGTCCCAGCAATGAGAACATTATAGGCTGATTAATATGTTGTATTTTAGTTTAAAATTATTGAATAAATACGAAATGACTAAGACTACTTTCTAAAAGTTTCTTCGGAATGTCTTCACGAATTTATTATAAGCTTCTTAAGCAAATAAAAAAAATTTAAAACATTATTGTTTTTTTAAGATAAAATAAATAACTTCTTGGTGAATAGACCATTTTAATTTTGTCCAACAGATTCGTGATGAGTTAGTGACAAACTGTTTTTATGTTTTGATGCAAAATATAGCTCTATTTCAATTAAAATGTTTATATCACATGAAATTAAGTCTAAAAGATAAAAAATTGTTCAATCAAACTATTGTATGTCTAACATAGTGGAGCAGTGCAAACGCACACAAAAATAACTCAATAACAACTCTATAACCACTGTCTCACAAAACTCACTATAAAGATTTTTGACTTTGACTAAGACAAGTCAGATCGCGACTTTATTAACACGAAAATAAACAATTCTTAAAGCTGTTGCACCAATAACATAAGAAAACCCTAAACATTTTGAACGACAATCCAAGCCGCTCACTGCAAACGCAATCAGAATAATATTTAAATAATATTTCCGTCATCTTGCAGCCTCTTACAATAAACACGCTTTGCATCTCGTTACCCAAGCTTTCCTACATAAATTAATTTAATTTTTATCCTTAGCTGAGGGTTTCAACAGCTGCGGTAGCCGTGACAACTGTCAACGACAAATTCCTGCGGGCGAGAGGGGAAAGAGGACTTTGTTAGGTGACACACGGATGCATAAGGATAGGGAATTTCTGTTAGAGCTATTTATCTATACAAATACATAAAAAACTTGAGAGGTGTCAAGGGACACCCGGATGGAACGAAGTTCCTTTCGATTAATTAGTGAAGGAATTGTAATAAAATTTTATTTTTTTTAAGTTATAATAATAAATAATGTAATGTATTGAATCTTGTATAAAATAACTAGCTTTTGCCCGCGACTTCGTCCGCGTAATTTTTTTTTGTTTCCCCGACCCACCCCGTCGCAACGTGTCGCCGGCCTGCGCTATTACTTCGTTTTCGCTTGGCGAAAACTTCAGACTTTTTTGCTTTTTGCTCAACTCCTAAGGGTCCTAGCGTCAAGTTTAATAGAATATAGCCTTCCTCAAGAACTGGGCTATCAAACTCAAAAATATTTTTATATATGCGACCAATACTTCCAGAGATTTAGAGCTTTCAAACCGTGTTTGAAACAAACAAACTCTTCAGCTTTATTATTAGTATTATTTTAAAACTATGATATCTCCTAAGATATTCATTGAAATCAAATGATGTCACAGGCAATTTTGTTCAAAATTAAATACATGTGATGAATAACGTATTTATTTAGACAAGGATTAATACCATGTTTATAAAAAACACCTTCGCAAATAATGCATTATTTTAGAACAAATTTGGTTAGCATAAAAGAGGTTATAGTGAGTTAACCTTAAAAGATAGACATATGTTGTCGCGGACTTTTTTTTAGAACTTTTAAAGGGGAACAATTCTGTAATATATAATTTTTGCGAAACTTTAACCGTTTACGCAGCGCACGCAGCGGAAGCTCTCAATAGGAAAAAAATCCCCCGATTTTGAAACATTCTTCATTGGTGCTCCGCTCCTATTAGTTTTAGCGTGATGATATATAGCCTATAGCCTTCCTCGATAAATGCGCTATCTAACACTGAAAGAGTTTTTCAAGTCGGACCAGTAGTTCCTGAGATTAGCGCGTTCAAACAAACAAACAAACAAACAAACTCTTCAGCTTTGAAATCAAATGATGTCACAGGCAATTTTGTTCAAAATTAAATACATGTGATGAATAACGTATTTATTTGGACAAGGATTAATACCATGTTTATAAAAAACACCTTCGCAAATAATGCATTATTTTAGAACAAATTTGGTTAGCATAAAAGAGGTTATAGTGAGTTAACCTTAAAAGATAGACATATGTTGTCGCGGACTTTTTTTTAGAACTTTTAAAGGGGAACAATTCTGTAATATATGATTTTTGCGAAACTTTAACCGTTTACGCAGCGCACGCAGCGGAAGCTCTCAATAGGAAAAAAATCCCCCGATTTTGAAACATTCTTCATTGGTGCTCCGCTCCTATTGGTTTTAGCGTGATGATATATAACCTATAGCCTTCCTCGATAAATGCGCTATCTAACACTGAAAGAGTTTTTCAAGTTGGACCAGCAGTTCCTGAGATTAGCGCGTTCAAACAAACAAACAAACAAACAAACTCTTCAGCTTTATAATATTAGTATTAGTATAGATTATATTAATAATTATATTCAATGCGAAATAGAAATGAAAATATCTGGCTTGCTTTTTATAAGAGAGAGAGAGACAGACAGAGAAACATGCGACGCCGCACAGCTTACAATAGCTTACTATAGCAAAAAGTGTCGTGACAACTTTTCGTAAGAATTTTTTCCGTCTAGCCCCCTTTCACAACGCGCGATAAGGAACTTCGTTCCAATAAAATAGAAGTTTCTGTTTGTAATATCAAAATAACAGCTTTTTACTAAATGCTTAAGAAAGTATACAGGGTTTATTTTCAAAGACCAGCCAAAACTGAGCCATGAAACTGAACAACTTTCTCCATGAGACCAACATCGTAATCGCGAAAAATTTATCAACTGTCCCTTAGAAAACTTCAATGCCTCGAGTAGGTATTGAAGTTTTCTAAGGGACAGTTGATAAATTTTTCGCGATTACGATGTTCCCATGGAGAAAGTTGTTTAGTTTGATGGTCTGTACGGCTAACCCTGTATATATACGCTACTTAAAACAAAAAAAAAACATTTATTTTTGTCTGTCTGTCGTCTGTCGGACCGATTTTGATGGGAATTTCATTGGCAGATAGCTAATTGTATGGAGTAACATAATAGGCTACTTTTTATCCCGGTTATCCTTTCCTGTCCCGTGGGATAATTTCCCGTGGGCAGAAGCTAGTTGATCAATAAATAAACATAATACTACAGTTTATTTAGACGAGAAACGCCGGCACAGAGTTCACAAGCTGACATACTCGTAATAATCATTGTCTATTCCAAGATTGCCTGGAAGAGATCGCTGAAAGCGAGAAGGCCGCCCATTGTATATTTTAGTGTTAATTTTTTTTGTTACGTATTTTTGTGGTCTACACTAAAGTATATACAAATTAATAAGCAATTTAATAGACCTTACAAGAGGGTTTTGAAAAACTGGATACGCAAAGTGGTGAACCGGATAAATAACCAACTATAGAAATTGAAATAAAAGAGAAAGACCAAAAGATTTTATCGTCATTGTAGTTACAGTACTTTTATGAGACTTCTTTATTTTATTTTACTTATTCGGGAAAATAAACAGTTGTACAATAAAATCTTATACTAAGTTATAAATACACAAGAATTATAAATGTATAATCTACGACATTTTCCACAATATATTAACAGTTATATCTAACAGTGAACTATTCTAAGCTGTTAAAACAGAAAGTAGTTAATAATGAACTTAATCATCGCCAGGCATGCAAACAACAGAGAATTTAAACATTAAAAACAACACAAACATTAAAATCTAAATAATTTTGTGGAGACTTCTTTGAGCAGAGACAGAAAAAAAGTCGACGTCTTCAAATATCTTGTTGTATTTATTGGTAAGGCGGCGTAGGGGTACCTGCGTTTGTACGACAAGAACTGACTGCAAATAAAGGTCTTGCGCGCACCCCACAGCATTGTTCTCGGTACTACATAGCTAATTTTGTTGCGAATATCGATACAATCATAAGTATTGCACAGATCAAACAAGAACATCTTTTCCAACATAATTCATCTAGACTTTAAACTTTTATTTATTTATTTCTTTAATTAAAACGGTTTAAAACCAACTACGGAAATTAAAGACGACATAAAATCATCGATATAAAATAAACGATATAAAAAAGTTAACAACACTTTCATACATCCCTCTCACAGTACTTCTGAGGGGCAATTCTCGTAATTTTTAAGAAGTTTCTGATCTCAATCTGTCAAAAATACCTCAAATTCCCCTACATTTTGACAAGTTTTTGACATTTTTGTTTGTCGCCGAGATGACACTGCGATTATGAACGTTTTAAATTACGAGAATTGGCCTGATATGCCGACAAAATCTTCGCCCATTCATCCGTAAACAGATAGTTTGTTGGATAAGAGTCCAAGAGATCATTAAGTGCAGCCAGAGTACGTGGTACTGGGGACTTAGTACGTGCAACTGTGCGACATGGAGGCACAGCAAACAACTTTGCAGATTATTATTATTGTAATGAAGAAGGTGACCAAACAGTTGAAAGTTTTCACACACATAACATAATCAGCCTACAATGTTCCCACTGCTGGGACACGGCCCACTCCCTCTCATAGAGAGGACTCTATGAGAGGGAGTGGGCCGTAATCCACCACGCGGGCCCAGTGCGGGTTGGTAGATGTCACATGTCTACGAAGTTTTGGTTCTAGGACATGCCGGTTTCCTTACGATGTTTTCCTTCACCGTTTTAAGAGTAATGGTGATGAAATAATTTACACAAAGTAAAGCGCCTGGCTCGAACCCCGTGAACCTACGACCTACAATTCGTAAGTCGCGGCCGTTATCACTGGGTCAACACTGCTCCTAAGTTTTCAATTATGAAAGTTTTCAAATTAAAATCAATTTCAATAATCTTTTTACAAAGAGACAGAGAGAGAAAGATCATATTTTTTTCTAAATTACAAATCTGTTCTCACTAGTTTCTCATTCTAACAGTCCGTGTGTTGTTCCAATCGCCGGTGGTCTCTCAACAATGTTCTGAATTACCACTACGAATCGCGGCTTCCTCTTGTACCAGACAGTCTAGTTATCTACTTGCCACACCTTCGCTACTCCACTTCTTATCTAGAACATAACAAGTTGGTTAACTAGTTTTTGCCTGTGACTTTGTTTGCGTGAAACTTTACCATTGTTTGACAAGGTTTGGGGGGGACTCGTCCCGTATTTAAATTTCGTCCTTAAGGCGAAATTCCCCAATGATTGTTCAAGATCTGTCAGTGTTACGAGTATCATTGTTGTGAAATATTGACTGAAAGCTTTTTTAGATATACTGATTTAAGTTCAGTTGTATTGCTGATAGTTAGTCGGCAACTTATCTAGCCTTATCGTTGGTATTTTTTTTTTTGAGGATGGGAAATCATCAAATGACCCCTCCCGCTCTGTGTGGAGCAGAAGGGAGTGTCAGACTCTTACTGACTAAAACCCACCCGTGTTCCTTCCTTAGCCCTTTGTGTTCCGTGGCAGCGGTAACCCTTTCGGACAATCCCGCTGCCCCGGTTATCGTTGGTATAAGATGATATCTTGAGGTCGGCTTCCAGTCTAACAGGACGCAGCTGAATACCAGTATTTTTACTTGGAGCTACTTCTTATCTAACCTCCACAACTCAGTTAAGTACTGGTAACGCGATACAAAATCATTTCTAGTATAATAATTTATAGTTATTTAAATGGAATTGGGCTGGTCACATCTGCCGCATGTCAGGCGACCAATGGGCCGAAATCAAAACCCAATGAATCCCTCGTAATGGCAAGCGACATCGCGGCAGGCCCAGAGAGGGCGCTGGACCTCTCCCAGACTGCGCCACAACACCCTGTCCTCTGCCTTCTGCATCCAGTCTACCCTAGTCGCCTTCTTAAGGTCGTCCGTCCATCTATATGGCGGGAGTCCCACACTATGCTAGCCCCTAGCAGCTTTGAATAGAGAAAAGTGGAAAGAGGTAGGGAGACATTTGCCCTAAAGTGGGACATCACAGGCTTTTAATAATAATCTATACTAATATTATAAAGAGGAAAGGTTTGTATGTATGTTTGTAACGAATTGGCTCATAAAGTACTGAACCGATTTTAAAAATTCTTTGACCATTTGAATGCTACATTATCACTGATTAATATAGGCTTTTTTAATTGCAAGAAAAAAAAATATTTAAAAAATAAATTAATATCCACTCGTGCGAAGCCGGGACGGACCGCTAGTAATATAATATTACTAGCTTCTGCCCACTACTTTGTCCGCGTGAAATTTCTTGTTCATCCAATCCACCTCGTCGCATCACATTGCCCACCTGCACTATTACTTTCGCTTTTTGTTTAGTGTTCTTTCTTACTTTTCTTTCCTTTTGGTCGGCTCTTAGGGTCGTAGCGTGATGATAAATAGCCTTTCTATAGAATTGTGTTACGAAAATAAAAAAAAAATCTAATCCAATCCGACTGTTAGTCCCAGAGATTAGTGTGTTCAAACAAACTCTTTAGCTTTATATACAGGGTTAGTCTTCAAAGACCAGCCAAATGTAAGGGTGTGGTACAGACCATCAAACTGAACAACTTTCTCCATGGGACCATTATCGTAATCGCGAGTAAAAATTCAGCCGTCCCATACGTTTAGGTCGAGTAGGTATTGATGTTTTCTATGGGACAATAATTGATAAATTTTTCGCGATTATTATATTCGTCCAATGGAGAAAGTTGTTCAGTTTGATGGACCACACCCTTAAGGCGTTCCCCTGACCAAACATCCTTGAGCATTCGTTCCCTCCTTACCGCACCCCACCTCTACAATACTTCGTAAAACACTACTAGCGCCATCTAGTGAACAACTTATGAATACAAGTAAAAATCACTGACCTTGGAATGAGAAAAACGATGTTTTGGTCGGGGTACCGCCTTAAATTTGGCTGCTCTTTGAAAATAAACTCTGTATAGATTAGTATAGATGATTCAGGCAATCCATCTGTTTGTTTTGATAATGAAAGAACTTCTGGTATTAGTACCTATCGTTGCCGTATTCTTATGTTTTCGCTTGAGATAATGGTTTTCAGTTACAACAGGCACGTGAACTGTATTATGTACCCTGGCGATCTATCTGTAGCTGTACAAATCTCACGGTGCAAATTTAGGTGAAGTGAGCTTGAAGTGAGCTGCCATTTCACCTGATGCTTGGGATTTACACTACTGACAATTCATATTCAAGGTTAGCAACGGATTTGATACCCACAGAATAGCATTCATCAATTGATGCTTAAATGAAGATTTACAATGTATTCTCCATCACTGTAAACTAGTTAAGTAACTCAGAGTCATCATCTGCCTAGCCTTTTCCCAACTATGTCGGGGTCGGGGTCAGCATCCAGGAGTCTAATCGAATGCAGCTGAAACCAGCATTTTATACGCAGCGACAGCGTGTTTGACCTCCACAACACAATACACCAAATTATTATTGTAAATGTAGGTAATTAATTAATGTAATTGGTATTGTACCGTTTTAATTAACTAAATAAATAAGTACCTCTTGGTAAGACTGGGTGTGAGAGCCGTGGGTGTCGCCGGCTGTTGCTGAAATGCAGCGCTGAGACTGTCTCGCACAGAGACATCGCACAGCATTATGTTGAGCGATGGCCGTTTTGCGTTGATGTGACGCATATTTTCCCCTAACTTGTTCTTTGTTGTATGTGTTTTCGAATGAAATTTAATTTGATAAATGAACTGTTTGTTTGCTATTAATTAAATTAAATTTGTTGCCAGTGATGACATATGGCACTGAGACGTGGTCTTTAACTGCTGGCCTTTTAGAGAGACTGAGAGTCACTCAACGAGCAATGGAAAGAGCTATGCTCGGAGTTTCTTTGCGTGATAAAATCCGGAACGAGGATATTCGACGAAGAACCAGAGTCACTGACATAGCTCTTAAAATTTGCAAGTTGAAGTGGCAATGGGCAGGCCACATCGCTCGTAGAACTGATACCCGATGGGGAAGAAAAGTTCTTGAGTGGCGACCACGAACCGGAAGACGCAGCGTAGGCAGTCCTCCCGCTAGGTGGACCGACGACATCGTGAGAGTCGCGGGCAACCGATGGATGCAAGTGGCGGATTGTCGTTCGGCGTGGTGGTCTAAGGGGGAGGCCTTTGTTCAGCAGTGGACGTCTTCCGGCTGATGATGATGAAATTAAATTTTATTCGAAAACATCAATCGGTTTCTTACTAAACTTCAACTATATTTGACGACCCTGCATACTTATCTCCTTTGCTGACTGTACACACAAAATATAAACAGACAAAAAAAGGAACAGAAAAATACGAACTAAGGTGATGCTATTTCTAAGGAAATTTTAAACCTGCCTTATGGCAGGTTTAAAATTTCCTTAGAAAAAGATAAAAGAATGAAGATATCCAGCAGATTATTCTGCTGGATATCTTCTGTGTGTATGTGTTCTTTCTCTACGTCATACATAATCAGCCTATAATGTTCCCACAGCTGGGACACAGGCCTCCTTTTAGAGAGAGGAAGTGGACCGTAATCCACCACGCCGGCCCAATGCGAGTTGGTAGATAGTTCTAGGACATGCCGGTTTCCTCACGATGTTTTTCTTCACCGTTTTGAGAGTCTGTCTCGGATCGAACCTACAAACTCTTAAGTCGCGATTCTGTGTCATGTTTACCGCACGGACCGTATATTAATGTATTTTCTTTCTTTTCTAGACTTTCAGGCTTCTGACAATCGGCAACAACGGTCAATGTGAGTCAGAGTAAATGGTGCAAAAGTTAATTTATGTTTAAACTGTTATTTTTACAATCTAGAATTAAATACAAACACGGTTTTAAAGCTTACGCTCCACACATTAATTATTCCTTGCACAACAACAGAAAATCTGTGCAAAGCACGTATAATTTAATTAGAATTTCGAGCCATTAGCTAATTTATACGGTCCATAAAGTATCAAGTAATTATGCAGTATAACTTAAAGGCATAAAAATAAGTTTTATGCGCTAAATGAGATTTATGAAATTGCGTTTTAAGCTGGTTAAGTTTAACTCTAAGTTAAGTTAAATCACTTTGTTATTATCTAGGAATTTACTTAGACAGAGAAAGCATTATGAGTTTAATATTTGAAAATGTTTAATTTTTGTTATAGTGTTAATTTGTTTTTCAGACCACCTGCTCGCTAACGTTAAATTGTAAGTCATGCAAACCGAACCTAAAGCAAGTGATTTAAGCCTTAGGCTCTAGCCGGGCTTAAATCACTTGCTTTAGGTTCAATATTGTACTAAATTTCATTATGACCCGCTGGTCATTAATGTGATTTGAATTTGGAACGTCAACTGAGAAAATCGTATGCATCAGCTGTGGCGCATATACCGCGTTAAAATATTGGATTTGGGCTGACGTTCCATTGACGATATTATTTATTGTGATTTTGATGAAAATGTGTGAGATTAGATTGAAAAAAAAAACGTAGGTATGTTATTTTAGTTTAATCTCAGATTTGACGCCACCAACTGCATCAGACTACTTGAAAAGTAGATATCTAAGCTTGCATTGAATCTTGTAGTCGGGTTTTGATTTTGTCATTTCATTTTAATTCTTCTAGTGTGTTGTTTTGTTGGAATTGTCTCCTCAACCCCTTATATTGATACCCCACATAGTGATGGTACTATTTTTTTTCTCAAGATCTTACATTTGTTGTCGTCAAAACTCCGCCATTTTGATTTTATAAAAACAAAACCTAACCAATAATCAGCACATAACTAGGTATTCGCCGGATATTTAACAGTTTCATAAACTACTAATTCGAAAATCGAATTAGTTTTTATTACCTCGCACTAGGTGCGAAAAGTAGAGTATTCTCCTCGGGGATAAAGGTGTCTTCGACTTGGGCGAGCTTGACACACTCATCCATCATCTAGACACACTCATCTCCGAGCTCCGTCGTTGCGTTCGGGAGTCCTAGGATCATTCGTTGCGTTCTGGGTTCTAAACAGCGCCTGCGACATTAAGAGCCTACACTACCTCAGCTAAAATTCACACTTTATCTCGCTGGCACGATACTGCTCGCGGACTGAGTGAGAGCGAGACAGAGTGCGGTGCTAGGCGGCAGGCAGCGCCAATAGTGTAGGTATTTGCTTTTTACGGTGAAAATAATGGTAATTAAAAAAAGTAAATAACATAAGACCTGCTTTATAGTTAGTTTGGTTAGTATACAAAGTTTCATGATCTAATTTGAAGTATTTTTTTAATACCAGCGGTTTATTGTTCGGTTTGGAGGTAACTTTGGATTTTTTTTCTATCGAGAAATTTTTATGAAATCGTGTTTTCGTCTAACATAAGACCTAGCATTAATTCTCAACTTTACCATATATTTAATTCAAAATTAATGCTGCAGTATTTTCGACATAACGGACGATCATGCTAAGCCATTTGAGGTAGTATAGGCCCTTAAGACACAGCTTTATACCCTTAGTGAATAATCTACGATTATAACTTAACGCCTGTATTCCTCGAAGGGTTAAACAGAGGTGTAATATAGTACACCCACATTTCGCCAGTTATGTTTAAGTTCCATGTAATTAGGGGGCGAGCCTGTTGCCATCAACCGGGCACAAATCTAGACTCCGGTCTGCTACTAAGAAATTCCAATTATGTTTTATGTCATGTCGTAACGACTTAATGAGGTATTATATTGGGTAATGTACGAAAATGCCCTCTACCCTACGTATGTACAGTCGATCGGGCATCGGTAGTAACACTTTGACCTTGACGTGACCTAGCGTAACGCGGAGTGTCAATTTCAGTAGAATAAGAAGCCAGTAGGAGAGGGGCCTGTGGCTAAATAATAACAGCCACACAGGTCGATCGATCAGGTTAAGCTACGCTTGCCGCGGTTGGTCTGTGGTGGGTGGTCTTTTTCATCTTTACATATCGTGGACCCCTCCGTGCCTCGGAAAGCACGTTAAGCCGTTGGTCCCGGCTGTCATTCGTGGATCTTTGACAGTCGTTACGGGTAGTCAGGAGCCCGAAAGTCTGACAACCAGTCTTACCAAGGGCTATCGTATTACCCAGTAACTGGGTTGTGGAGGTCAGATTGGCAGTCGCTCCATGTAAAATACTGGTATTCAGCTGCATCCGGTTAGACTGGAAGCCGACCCCAATATAGTTGGGAAAAGGCTAGACGGATGATGAAGAAGCCAGTTTATACTGGTTTTGTTTCTTGTTCCACTGAAATACGGCCCACTGTACGTATTTAGCATCGTCATTAGAAAAGGATTTTTAAAGATTTTGACTGCTGGGCAAAGGCCTCCCCCATATTCTTCCACATTTTTTTGTGCTGCGCCTTCTCCGTCCAATCGGTTAGGAATGTGTCCAAATCGTCACGCCAGCGTTTCTTAGACCTGCCTCGGTGTCGACGCCCGTCTTCAGGCACCCACTGTGTGATGACTTTAGCGCATCTGTCTGGATCCTGTATGTATGACCCGCCCAGTCCCACTTCAGGCTAGCAGACTTCAAAGAAATAGTGTTGTAATTTTATTTCTACTCACCCTTTCACAGTCAAATATTGGACATAAGCCTCTCACAGGCTGCGCTACCACACCCTGACCTCCGCCTCCCGCATCCAGTCTGTACTAGCCACCATCTTAAGGTCGTCGGTTCATCTAGCTGGGGGGCGTTCCACACTATGCTTGCCGATACATGGTCTCCAATCTCGGATTCGTTTGCTCCACTGGCCATCGGTCCTTCAACAAACACGGCCAGCCCAGTGCCACTTCAGTCTGCTTACTCTGCAAACTATCTCACTTCTGAACCTCTCTTATAATTTTAGTTACCAGCGGTAAAAGTTTTATTGAAGTAGAGTGTAACGAGCGCCCTGTTGTACTTATTTAACATCGTCACTTGAAAAGGGTTTTTAATGCAATAGTTTTCGTAATTTTATTTACCAACAGTAAAAGTTTAATTGACGTCATGAGTGTAAAAGAGGCAGTGATATTTTTTGCAGCCATCAAATTCTTGACTGTAGGTGTCGCCGTAAAAGGCAAATGAGTGGAACATGTCTAGAAAATACAGAGCAAATTTATTCTTCTATGTGTATTTTCCAAATTCACTTAATTTCACTGTTTTCCCTTCTTCAATTATTTTTAAAATTCACCTAATTTCACGGCTTCTTTAATTTGTTACTTCTCCAAAGAATTTGAATGCGCAAAGAGTAGATACGCTCTCTATAAAAGCAGGGAACTCTTCAACATAGGTAACCATTGGTAATAATTACAAATCTTTTATTTCCTTTTGCAAATTAAGCCGAATTACGTATACGCTTCCGAACAAAAAAAAAAGTACTGTTGATTTCTACTATTCTCCTACTAATTTTACGTAAGTAGGAATATAAAAGTATCTTTGGAAAGGTGGGTAACATAAGGTAGGTTACCTTTCGAATGTTAAATATTTGAGAATATGTAAGTATATGTTTTTCACTAGCCTTTTTTGTCCCACTGCATACTAATAAAAAACATAAAAATGCAAAAGTTTACCCAATCAATGCAGGTATCTTTTTCAAAGATAAATCACCCACATACTCGTATAAAGCGTTCCCCATAACTACAATCTCCTCGCTTGTCGACAAACAACTCTCTTTGCACGTTTATCAGAATGTTGACCCCTTACTGCAGACTTTTTGGCGTCAGTGACGTCACGGAAGGCAAAATAAATGTGCCATTCTTTCGGTGAGAAGGGAAAACAGTCTCTGTATTCAGGATGTTCGTAAAAGAGGTCATTTCGAGCTTAGAAAGTGTGTATGTGAGCATAAAGTGAGCATTTAGACCGGCTGAGGCCAAAATAAGACGCGGTAGTAGTGGAGTTCTTTGTAAAGAAGTCAATGAATATATTGCCCGGTGATTGAGCCCAGAACTCTAATTGACCAATTTAAATCACAATCCGAAATATTTTGAACGAAATTGCTTCATATTATTGAAAAATTCGTCTGCACAACAACGTAAATAACGCAATGGATGTTGTTTAACTGTCAAAATTTGCAGGCGTTTGCAATGTTGTAAGTGTGTTGTGCAATTACTTATACCCCGTAGGACTGTGCCCATTTAGAACTGATAAGTCATCTTCAATGTCCTGTCCTTATTCTATTTTTTTTTTAATTGCAGCGTGTCTTCTTTTCAGATGTCATCTCAGTCAGTATTCACCCCTTTCATACCAATATCATGGAGCAGTAGTGATCCAGTGGTAACGGCCGCGATCGACGACTTGTACGTTCGAACCCAGACGGGCGCTTTACTTTGTGCAAATTATTTCATCATCACTGCTCTCAAAACGATGAAGGAAAACATGGTGAGGAAACTGGCATGTCCTAGAACCAATAATAATTTGAAGACATGTGACATCTATCAATCCGCACTGGACCCGCGTGGTAGCTTACGGCCCACTCCCTATCACAGAGAGGAAGCCTGTGTCCCAGCAGCGGGAAGATTACAGGCTGATTATGTATAACCATATCAACGATCACACTATCAGAGGGGCAATTCTCGTAATTATAAGAAAGTTCACAGTCTGATCTCAGTCTCAATCTGTCAAAAATACGTCTAATTTCCCTACATTTTGACAAGTTTTTGACATTATTGTTTGTCGCCGCGATGAGACTGCGACTAGATTAAGAACGTTCTATATTACGAGGATTGGATTTTCAATATTCCTAAAAAAAACAAGACATTCAAATTACTTAAGAATTTAAACAAAAGACAGTCATGAATAAACCCTAAAGTCACTTTTGAATAAGATCTCATTACACGAACAAGGTAAGTTCTAAGTGGAATTAAGCTTGACTTAATATGAAATGAAATGGGGTATCAAATAATTAAATATACATTGTTGCTCTTAATTTATAGTTTAATTTGTAGCGTTGGTATTAAACTGGCGGCCATCTTGTTTCAACAAGTTTTGAACAATTATTAAATAGTTTCAGGTTGTTCATTTGTGTTGAAATGTTTTGGGGACGAATTGTATCTTTGTTTTTGTAGGTGTTGGTTACGGGTTGGTTTCCTCCCATTGGTTTTTGCTTATGTTAAATGGGTCAATGTCTTAAATAATTTCATCATGTTCTTTTTATAAAGCCTGATTTATAAGGTGCCATTTATTTGTCTGTTGCATACCATAAGTTGGAGAAACAATAATAGTTTCACTGTGTAAACGTTTTAAGACAATTTTATTGTATGCCACAGGCAAGAAACTTGCGTCGTATTGTCGTTGGCTTTTATAACTCTCGTATTTTGCAATGAAAACAAATTTGAAGAAACAACACTGTTTTTACCGCGTCACTCTTCGTCCATTTGCTTCAAAACCTACTTTAATTATCCATTCCTTTTTACGGTCTTTTTAATTAGTTACCACCTAAGTGACTACTACAAGGACAGTAGAAACAGCTTCGTTAATATTTCAAAGCTATTTAGTCTTACTTCAGTTTTTTAAAAGTAATTACATAAACATGATGAGGGGCCCGTGGCTAAATAATAATAGCCGCACAGGTCGATCGATCAGGTTATGGTACGCTTGCCGGGGTTGGTCTGTGGATGGGTGACCATCTTCACATACCGAGACCTCTCCATGCCACGTTAAGCCGTTGGTCTCGGCTGTCATTCGTGGATCTTTGACAGTCGTTACGGGTAGTCAGAAGCCCGAAAGTCGGACAACCAGTCTTACCAATGGATATCGTATAAACCAGTAACTGGGTTGTGGAGGCCAGATAGGCAGTCGCTCCATGTAAAATACTGGTATTCAGCTGCTTCCGGTTAGACTGGAAGCCGACCCCAACATAGTTGGAAAAAGGCTAGACAGATGATGACATAACCTATGCTCACTATGAGCAGTGCTGGCCCCAATGGTATCGGCTCCGACTTACGAGTTACGTCGTTCGTGGGTGCAAACCCAAGCAGGCACTTTACTTTGTGTAATTATTTCATTACCACTGCTCTCAAAACGGTGAAGGAACCAGGCATGGAAACAGGCATGTTCTAGAATCAAAAATTCGAAGACACGTGACATCCACCAACCCGCAACTTACGAAGTAACTATTTAGTAATCTGTGCCGCAACTTAATTGCGTAACACACTATTAATCGAAATCTGAATCATTTTGAAGCAAATTGCTAATCCATTGCTTCATAAGTTCGAAAAATTTGTTTGCTCAACACGTAAATAACGCAATGAATGTTGTTGAACTGTCAAAATGAAACCGATTCCCATTGATAAAATGTATTATGCAATTGCCCCGCGGCATTGGGCCCGCGTGGTGGATTACAGTTCGCTACCTAGTGGTAGAACTCACTCACTCCTCTCTGTTAAAAAAGAGAGGAGTGAGTACCAGCAGTAGCAACATAATAGGCTGATTATCACACTATAATATTATAAAGGCGAAAGTTTGTGAGTATGTTTGTATGTTTGTTAGTTCTTCACGTACAAACGGCTGAACAGATTTGGATGACATTTGGTTCATAGATAGTTCATAACCAGGATTAACACATAGGATACTTTTCATCCCGATATTACCACGCGATCGACACTTATGCGGGTGAAACTGCGGGGCGCTGTTAGTACTACATAAACATAAGACCACGCCATGTTTTCCCGAAGGGTAAGGGAGAGGCGTACCTATAGTACAGATGCCAGCACATCAAGCTACCCGAAACTGTCAAATTTTCCCAATTAACTTTGAACCTTATGATTTAGCGATAAAGTTGAAAATCTATTAAAGAAATTTTACAGATAAAAAAAAAAAATTACAATCTGTAAAATTGTACCGTACATCCACAATTCGCCAGTTATGTTAAAAGTGGCGATTCGGCTTGTGAGGCGATTTTTGGAAAGCAAACAGCCACACGGCGAAAATAGACCTAGTGTAAATCGCCCATTATCACAAAAAAAAAACAGTAGACACGAAAGAAATGGAAATAGAAAGATAAACAAAGTACTAAATGCAAATCTTAGTGTTCATATTTCTGCGGCCAAACGATTTTGTTTGAAAAATTGTGAAACAGCAAACAGCGTTGTTTTAATCAGGCGATTCGTATTTAAAGTCTTGGTTAAATTGCCTGAAACAACGATTACTGAAGAAATTCAGGAAGGAGGCCGTTTGCGTTTAGTTTTTATGGCGTAGATTTATAAGAAGCGGCCCGTGGCTAAATAATAACAGCTGCGCAGGTCGATCGATCAGGTTAAGCTACGCTTGTCGCGGTTGGTCTGTGGATGGGTGACCATCTTTACATTCCGAGACCCCTCCGTGCCTCGGAAAGCACGTTAAGCCGTTGGTCCCGGCTGTCATTCGTGGATCTTTGACAGTCGTTACGGGTAGTCAGCAGCCCGAATGTCTGACAACCAGTCTTACCAAGGGGTATCGTATTACCCAGTAACTGAATTGTGGATGTCTGATAGGCAGTCAGATAGGCATGAGAACAATGTTATGAAGAAACAATTCAAAATAGGTATAAGATTAAAAAGAAGCCCGGGCAGCTAAGAGATGACCAGTCTCAACCGACTATGCTACTACATATGTTCCAAACTGATTCTGATTATTCTAATCACATTTACTTCTTAAACGTAGCAAAACGAAAGCCTATCACATCATACAAAAGACATAATAACACATCTACCAAAAAACCGGTCAAGTGCGAGTCGGTGTCGCGCACCGAAGGTTCCGTACAAAGTAGGTATGTAAATAGTTTTAAAGTTAATTTTTTTGGAGTGATGTAACTACAAATTTACAGTTTTCGGATTTTTTTCTTTACTTGTGCTACATCACATTGCTTCTTGCCGAATTTCATGATTCTAGCTCAACAGGAAGTACCCTACAGTTTGATTCCGGAGCATAAATGCCCGTATCTTTTGATTGCGTTGACTTAGAAGTTTGATTTTTCCACTGCTTCAAGGGATTGCAGCCCTAAGTATTTGATATTAATTTCAACTTCATAACTCCACGCGTTCCTGAGGAAAAGGGTCTTGACTGACGGACAGACTGACAACGAAGTGGTCTTATAAGGGTTACGTTTTTCCTTTTGAGGTACGGAACTCTAAAAACAACTCATCATCTGCCTAGCCTTTTCCCAACTCAGGGGTCAGCTTCTAGTCTAAACGGATGCAGCTGAATACCTGTATTTTACATGGAGCGACGGCTTATCTAACCTCCACGACCCAGTGACTTGGTAATACGATACCACTTTTCAAAACTGGTTGTCAGATTTTCGGGCTTCTGCCTACCCGTAAAGACTGTCAAAGATCCACGAATGACAGCCGGGACCAACGGCTCAACGTGGTTTCCGAGGCACGGAGGGGTCTCGGTATGTAAAAAGGGTCACCCATCCACAGACCAACCGCGGCAAGCGTAGCTTAACCTGATCGATCGACCTGTGCGGCTGTTTTTATTTAGCCACGGGCCCCTCTAACCTACGGACCCTAAAAACAACTGCCTATCGGCAAACTATATATTTTCAAATCACTACCTACTGCAATAACCCAGTAGTTCTCATATACCTACGCTATCCCTTAACATAATAATGGAAATCCCTTGTTTTCAACATGACTTGGGTACGGAAACAACTCCTATTAGATAGGATTTTAAACATTAGTTGATAAGGAAAACGTTAATAATTTGACTTAATCGTTAAAGGGCTTTCTTGCTTTCCGGGGTGGGTAAAGTTTTGGTCGGATAATTTTGTTGCATTTGTTTTTTCTATAATCGAGCTATAGAGGTATGAGGAACAGGGTGTAAAGTTCACTCAACCTCCATATAAAAGGGAAGATCCTCCGACCAGACGGGTGTTGTGTCTGACGGGCAACTGCCCAATGATTCATGTCGGGCCGTTGTATCTATGCTAGTTGCGCGGTAAACTCTGCTTGCGAGATGCAGGATTTTGTGACGTCAGTATGACGCGTTGTACGCATGTGGCGTCGTTGTAGATACCGCTACAGAGCTATTAAAACCATTTGTCTGATATTTTCAGACAGTAAACCTTAATAACACTGCCCGACTTAGGTAGCGACCCAGAACCCCGCTGCTCTACGGTCACAGGACTAAGTGTGCATACACACGAGTGACTCGCGTCGACGGCAGAGGCAATTGTAGCCGTCGACACTCGTCAACGCCCGCCGTCGACGCGTCGGCGGCTCCCGTCAAAAACGTTCCGCTCGTGTAATTGAGTGCACTCAAATACACGAGCAGCATGTTGTCGACGGCTGCCGCTGATACGCGTTGACGGCTGCAGTTGCCGTACGTTGACGCATTTCGCTCGTGTGTATGAGCACTAACGTGACAGTCGACACGTAACAGTCGACGTGCGACCGGAGATTCAAGGACTGTCGCAATCACAAATTGACAATGTTGCAAACTGACAAGTAAAATTCTCAATTTATCAAGTTCACAAAGTAGCTAATCTGCGTTCGCGATTTATTTGCCAAAAAATGTAAACAAATATGAATTAATGAAAAACAACTTTAATTCCTACATAATAAAGTTCAGTTTACGCTACAAATGAAATCAACTTAATTATTATTAAAATAAAGTTGATATTTGTTTAACGTAAAATAGTGTAGGGGTGTGCAGCACTGCGCACTTTTACTATACTTAACTTGGATCGTGATCAACATTTCTGATATCCACAAATTCTCACAGTAAACACAAACCTAATCTAAAGTAATCTAAACTAATATTGTTTGTTTATTTTAGGAGGTAATCTCTGGAAGTTCTGTTCATTCCGATTACAAAAAATATTTCACATATAGGGAGGTAGGATATCGACGCGCAAACTGTAACAATGAATTCAACACATGATCCTAGACCCCTAACCTCGCGCATAGGTATTGCACTTTTGTAAACAGTCATTGATATATTATTTTCGTAGATACGTAACGGTGAGGATGCGCGTCAATATCTCGGCCATCCTGTAAAACAGAGGTTCTCAAACTTTGTCCGCCGCCCACTTTGAGAATATTTGTTTTATAGTGTCCCTAATTTTTTTTTTACTCATCATCTGTCGCGATACTGAAACAGCTATTGCCATGATTATATTTAAAATGAGTAATATTATAAGGTCGTAAGATAGGTAAGATAAGATATAAGATATACAGGTTGAAATTTTAATCACCGTTTTCCTCTTAAGGGGTAATTTTTTTTACATATCATTTTGAACAACATTGTATTATCATTGTACCCATCAGGGTCGCAGTATAATGCTGAGCGATAGTCGTTTTGCGTGGATGTGACGCATTTTTCCCCCTGCCTTTTATTTATTTTATTTTTTGTGTTTATTTTATTTTTGCGTTATGTTCACCGCAAATGAACGTATTTTCTTTCTTTCTTATAATTATGAATAACTTTTACTACGGGACCAAACATGAAGTCGCGAAAAAAAATCAGCTGTTCCCTACATTTTGACGAGTTATGCGAACATAAATGCAGGGAACAGCAGATTTTTTTTTTCACTCGGACCAAGTCGTGAGCAGAATTTAGTAAAAAAGTACCATCGAAATTAAAGCTAATGTATACAAAAAGTTTCTAAGTTTCCACTATTTACCACAGCGCAAGCTCGCACGGCCGTCAAAAAAGCATTAGTCAAACTCTCGTTAAATCTGTTGTAACTTATGTAGCAAACATTACAACGTCATTAAACACAATCGCTGCTCCCGGTCACGTGCGGCGTTGCTTGTATATTGCTGGGTTTTTTCTCTTGCATCCCTAATAGTGTGGTTGGGAAGGAGGCGTTGGCTACGGAGCGATTTATTCAAAAGAATATGCGATGGATATGTTTTGGGTGTGTATTTAAACCTGGAGTTTTTCAAATAGATCATTTACTAGGTTAAAAAATCTAAGTTGCCATAACTACTTTATTTATTGAATACTTCAAGCACAGAAATGTACAGAGATGGACGTAATACGTTATCACATACGTTTACTACAACCTCAACTTAACAGTGCACGGCATCTGACTACCATCAAAAAAGCATAAGTTAAACTCTCGTTACATTGCTACAAGGATCTTTTGGCGCTTAAATGACGTTGGCAGGGGGGCGCTGTTGGTAAACATTCGTGTAATTGTTTTGTAAAATGTACTAAAAAACCAAGATGGTGCCGTTAGTTCCGATTTTGACCACGCGCCAAAAGAACCTTGTAGTGATATAAATCTGTTGCTACCATATAAATATATATGAGTTGCTACTTATGCAATCGCTGCTCCCGGTCACGCGCAGCGTTGCTTGTATGTTGCTGGGTTTTTTCTCTTGCATCCCTAATAGTGTGTTTAAGAAGGAGGTGATGGATAGGGAGCGATTTGATCAAAGGAATATGATGAGGAATAAGATTGATGTATTGGTTTTGTAAGATACTGGGAGCTTTTCAAATAGGTACTTAGACCGAGATTATTTATAAATTTAAAGTCCTCCAGATTGAATTTCGGCCATGGCGACCAATCTCAGCGGAGACCAGCCTGCGACGCGGGAGTTATTACTTATAGTGCACAAATGTAAGCGTAGACACAGGTACACCAACTCTTCCCTTACTCTCATTGTCCGATAGGACGGCAAGCCGACTGGACCGGAAAGTGATTCAAGAGCTTAACGTGTATTCCGAAATATGAGGGTCCGCCAACTTCGAAGCTCCGGGCTACACTAAGAAATACACAAAATCCAATAACACTTTTGCGTCCGCCACCTGAATCGAACTCAAGACCGCACTCACTCGTTCAGCAGTCACGCTAGCGACCACGACACCAACGAGGCAGTTAATATCATTTTCTAAGTTGAACGACTGTGGCTTACCTATGTATATAAAAACAGTGAGACAACCATGTTCGTCCGGTTAAGAGTCCCTATCAATTTCGCGGTCTAAAAACAGAAAATTCAAGTTTTTTCAGCGCAAATTACTCAATAACCTTAAGTTAACTAGTTTTTTTTAAATACACAGTTATTTATCAACTATTTATCTAGTAAGTGTACTATTTAAAATTTTGATAACTACTTAATATAAATTACAAAAAATAAAAATCTAACATACGTTTTTACGTAAGCACGAAACACCATGTTTTTAAATTGCTTTCTTAGCTTTAGCAAAACAATCTGAAAAAAAATTATAAATACTGGGCTTAAATTTTATTAGTAAGTGTACAATTTTGTTTTTTAAAGTTTAATGATTTAGTACTTGTAAAAAAATGTTGATCACGCTGAAAAAACCCAATAAAATCATGTGCAAAACCGTTGTCTACGCGCAAGAATTTATTGAAAATAATAATAAGTGTTAAATATTTTAAAATTTGAGATATTTATCTACCAAAATCAATGTTTATATTTTTATTTTGACTACTTATTTAATTGTAGTAAAATATCTAAATAATGCCTTATAAACTTAAATTCGATCGTTCTTGTACTAAAATTTAAATGCGTAGACTTACTAGATAAATAGGTGATAAATAACTGTGTATTTTAAAAAAGAAACTAGATAACTTAAGATTGTTAAGAAAATTGCGCTAAAAAAAACTGATTTTCTGTTTTTGCACTGCGACATTGACCCTTAACACCTTGCTGTTCGGGTCAAATTAGCAGCGACAGGAGGAGATTGAGACGAAATACAGATGTCTTTTCTGTCGAGGTCCACTGTTCTACAAACGAAATCAATTCCTAAGCCCATAATTTGTATTAGAATTCAAGTCTGGCCCATCTGAATTCAAATCCCCAACAAGCAGAAAGCAAGCGTGATGATCACTGCTCAAGAAAACATAGGGGCAATTCACGGTCAGTCAAAAACGCTCACAGTCTGATCTCAGTCTCAATCTGTCAAAAATACCTCTAATCTCCCTACATTTTTGACAAGTTTTTGAGATTAATTGTCGCTGAGATGAGATTGCGACTAGATTTTGAACGTTTTTTATTACGAGAATTTTCCCTCAGGTACTAAAAAATTTTAATAAATAGACTTATAGCAATAGCAGCAACAGCTGAAGAATCGTATAATTATTATAAGGAGTAATTACTTACACTTTCCCGCTGATTTCCTTGCCAAACGCTAAAACAACGTAGCAGGCGCGCGGATCGAATGAGAAACGCGCTCATTACAGCCGGCACATCTATCGAATTTGTACACAGAGCTATTCTTTTGACGCCCAACATCAAACTTGGGATATTTATCGATGTTTTTTATTGGATACGTATTTGTAGTCGTAACGTAGTAAAACATAGGTACTTACTGTTGTAATACGTTTATTTGCGGTAAACAGGACGCAAATAAAAAAAAAAACGCTCTTTTGGTTCCTTAAAACCGACCCCGTTGCGAATGCTGTATCCACTGATTGCCATTGCGCCTCCAGAAATTTGCAAGAGTATAGCCAGCCACATCGAGAGGGTGAAGCTACAGGATGATCCACGCCACTCAATACACAATTTTAATTAAGTGCCACAGAGCGCTCCGTCGCTGTATATCATATTCTCAAAAGACCACATTCGTAAAACATCACATTCGTAAAACACGATATTCGCAAAACATCATATACTCATAATATCATATTCTGAAAACATCATAATCTTTTAAGGCCATATTCGCAAAACACAATATTCTTGTGTTACCACATTCCAAGTACAGTTCAGTACAGTAAAGTTCAGTTACAGCTTAAAAGCCGCAAAATTTTTGTGAGTCCAGCTAAAGGCAAGCCCTCCATGGAAAGAACTGCTTAAACCCCTGCTTGCTTTGATCTCTTTATTCAACAATCAGAGAGTCTCACATCCGGGTATAAGTTACCGTGGTCTACTTGGAAAACCTTAAAGAGTTCATGGAAGGCTCACTCTCCACAGACAATGGCTCACCTCCCATCTTGAACCGCAAGCCCTGTCACATGCACTCGTGAGGACTTAATGACAAACAAAATAAAAAAACACACGCTAAGCAGAAGAATGAATATAATGGCAATAAGCTCGCCTCCTATTTTTTGTATCGGTATACCAGTATACCCCCATTATCAGTCTAGGAATAACAGCCAAACTATGCCACCGTTCCGTTCCGTGCCGTTCGATTTTATTTGGTGAAATCTCACTGTGAAAACTTGGGAAGTGAAGTGAGCTGTCAATAGTGTCAATCCATAGCATAAGGTGGAATGATGGCGTACTTCAAGATATATCTAGGTATCATCTGCCTGTTGGGGTCGGCTTCCAGTCTAACCGGATGCAGCTGAATACCAGTGTTGCGAATCGAACTCATTGCAGCATAATATCACCTTTTCGGAACATTATTTTTATTCTAAATTCTAGTATGTCTGTCAGGTTTGTTTTTGACTGATTGTGATTTTTTTGCCTTTTATTCATTGTTCATTGTTGTAAAATAAACTGTGGCTACTTTACCAGCGCGTTTTAGTTACGATCAGTAATATTTTGGTCCTTCTCCCACGTAAAAAGGAGCCATGGTTTATAATACACGATCTAAAAAGCAAAATAGTGAACCACCACCAGGAGCTTCGAACGGAGTCGCCGGCCCTAGCGGAAATGACAATGGACGCACAGCCCACCCGTCGGAGGCACCAAGCGCCGCCCGTTAATATTAATAGCAGCGTGCCCCCGACAGCTGATGAACCTAACTCAAAGTCTGTATGTTTCCCTCACCTATTAGAGGCCCACCAAGCACCGCATGTCCATGACGACAGCAGTGTGCCCTCAGGTAGCCGTGACTCCCCTCCACAACACCCACACGACACACCTAAGTCGATCACAACACGATCGCTAGGGTCTACACGATCCTCGAATACCATAAAAGCGAGAAAACTCGCCGCTGAAGCACTACATGCACGTCAGCTCTGCGACATCACAGCCCGACAACACAACCAACAAGCCGATATGGCAGCCCAACAAGCCGAACTCGAACGTAAAGCGGCTGACCTACACCTTCAGGCCGAACTTGCCGCTATCGACGCAGAAAGTGTAAGAGGTAGCGTAGGTAGAAGCAGTGTAAGAGGCAACGATCATAGTAACGACTGCGCACTAGCGCGAACAGACAACATCAGTCGTTGGCTTAACGATGTACAACCAATTATCGTCCCAAAAATCCCGACGGGAGGTAAAGTACCTCCCGCCGCAACAAATACACCACGCCATCAAACTTACACAACGGTATACAACGAAATGCTTGACGTTCCTTCTGGTTCAGGCCCAGGTCGATACGTACACCCCGCTGTATTGAATGCCACGCACCGTCAGACCTATGCGCCTAATCAAAATCCAACTGACGTTTCCCCAATTAAAATATCTAATCATTTACAGCCACCTGATGGAGATACCGTCAGCTGCGGACATAACGATCTTATCGGCATTCTTGAAGCAATATCTAACAAGCCCAAGAAGTCTGACATCAAACTGCCAGTATTTGACGGAAAATCAGCCACGGATTGGCTTGGTTTTAAGCGCATTTTTATCGATACACAGGCATCATTCACTACAGTAGAAAACTTAGCCCGCATTAGTTCATCCTTACGTGGCGCCGCTCGTGAAGCTGTTTACATCCTACTGGTGTCAGCGAACGACCCTATGGAGGTTATAGATGCCCTCGAGATGCGTTTCGGTCGTCCCGAGAGAATTGTGATGCAGGAGATCAACGCTGTGCGAGCTTTACCTAAAGTTGGCGCAGAAGGTAAAGATTTAGTTAATTTTACTTGCCGTGTTAAAAACTGTATTGGCATAATGAGACTATTGGACCAGTCCGACTATCTGCATTCTCCCGAAATTTTTAATTCATTAATGACCAAATTATCCCCAATCGTTCGCGCAAAATGGTATGATTTTGCTGCTAGTCATACTGGCAAACGCATGAGCAAGTTGGAAATGCTTTCTGACTTCCTAACTCATGAGGTTGAGCTCCAAACAAAGTTTGGAATTCAGGATTTCCATTCCTCGACGGCTTCAGTTCAGTTACCTACCGAGAGGGACACACATTCTTATCAAAGCCTACCCGACGAGAAATCTTCTAATTCTGTTGTAAATAAAACTGTAAATAAATGTATTTTTTGCTCGAAATTGCATAATGTAAACAAATGTGACAAATTTTTGGCATTGTCAGTGAGTGAAAGATGGCAATTTATTAAAAAAAATAAAGTCTGTCACAGATGTTTGGAAAATAGGTCACATAGGTTTAATCTTTGCAAAGTAAAATCTCCGTGCAGCGTTGGGGGCTGTACTTACAAACATCATAGCCTACTACATAACTTAGATAATGATCAGAACGTGCTAGCTCACGCCGATCTAGAGGACACCTCGGACTCTGAGCTTGAGGCAGCGCCGAAACCATCTACTGATATCGAAGACGAGAAACCTGAACCAGACAGCTGCGATGTCGAAGTATCAGCTCATGCGACCGCTATTCGCCCTTCGTCGAGCGTAAGTAGACCTAAATCTCGACCACTTCTCAAAGTTGTCGCAGTTCAAGTAACTGGTCCCCACGGTACTGTGGAGACTCACGCACTTTTAGATGATGGTTGTACAACCACTTTCATAGACTCCGATATTACAAAGCGTGTTGGTATCGAAGGACCGAGTAAACGAGTTCGTATAGATTGTGTAGGAGGCTTGTCACGTGATTGCGACATTCAGTATGTTGATTTTATAATTAAAGGACGTGACTGTACCGACTCTTACCATATACATAGTGCACGCTCGGTCAAAAATTTAGGTATAAATTATAGAGCTTCTGTAAATAGGGAAGATATTTGTAAATATTCGTATTTATCTGATATAGGGGACATTTTGTGTTGTGAAGAAGTACAACCTATGCTAATAATTGGTGTAGATAATTGGAAGTTGACCGTAGCAGATTCTATTCGTGCCGGCAAAGATCACCAACCAGTTGCAGTTCACACTGCTCTTGGTTGGGTTTTATACGGCTTCGTGTCAAGTAGAACATCAAAAGTTGACTTTCTTCATCATGCTAACATATCCGAAATGCCAGACGATCATTTTTCTATTGAAACCCTAATCAAAGACTACTACAAATTAGACTCTATTGGCATAATAAAGAAAGACCACCACGGTAATTCCGATACACATGCATTAAAAATTTTGCACAAGACTGTACATAGACTACCCGATGGTCATTTTGAAGCCGGTCTCCTCTGGCGGCCCGATATTAAAGATGTACCGAACAATTTTAAATTAGCCCTTTCTAGATTCTTATCTCTCGAAAAGAAAATGCAGTCAGATGTACAATATGCCAATATGTATAGACATAATATTAAAGCAATGTTGGATAAGAAATATGCTGAAGAATGCACGGCCCCCCCAATTGGTATCACATGGTATCTCCCACATTTTGGCGTTACTCATGCCCATAAACCTGGTAAGTTGAGAGTCGTACACGACGCAGCCGCGAAGTTTCAAGGAATCAGTCTTAATTCTCTTCTGTTACCAGGTCCTGACTTATTACAGCCATTACTTGCGATCTTGATGAGGTTTAGGGAAAACGCTATAGCACTTACGGCGGATATACGCGAAATGTTCCCACAGGTTCGAATCCGTCCAGCAGATCGCGATGCACAGCGCTTTCTGTGGCGCAATGACCCCGCGGACAAATTAAAGCTGTATCGTATGTCATCCATGATGTTTGGCACTTGTTCGAGCCCGTGTACTGCCCTATATGTAAAGAACCTTAACGCGACGGAATGCAAACTTGAGTACCCCGATGCTGCGCATGCAACCATACACAATGTGTACATGGATGACTATATTGGCTCACTAGAGAGTGAAGACCAAGCTGCGCGACTGGCCCGAGACATCGTGCATTGAGATGCACGATGTCTCGGGCCAGTCGCGCCAGGCGGCAGGCGGGTTTTGAGATGCGCGACTGGGTCTCGAACGATCCAAGAGCTCTTTCTTTATTAGTACCTGAATTGATATCTCAGAAATTTAACGATGTAATGTTAGGTAACGATGACAACGTTTCTAGGGTGCTCGGTCTGAACTGGCAACCTAGGAACGACGTCATAGGTTTCAGTCTCAACTTGGATTCTAAATCGCCAGCTCAGCTAAGTAAACGTGACGCGTTGTCCCATTTAATGCGAATTTATGATCCTTTGGGTATTTTAGGCCCACTTGTTTCTAGAGGACGCGTCATGTTCCAATCAATTTGGCGAAAAGGTTTATCATGGGATGATGAACTCGATCAAGGAGACCAAAAACTTTGGAACGAATGGCTCCGAGATGTACAACTTGCTTCTCAGTTTCTCCTGCCGCGATATTATGGTTTAAGATCATCCAATATCATTCACCGCGAACTTCACCTGTTTTGCGATGCCAGTGAGTTGGCATACGCTGCAGTGGCATACTGGCGATATATCTATGCAGACGGAACAGTGAAGCTCGCTCTCATTGGTAGTAAAAGTAGAGTCACACCATTGAAACCCGCCTCCATCCCACGGCTCGAGTTACAGGCGGCTTTAGTGGCCGCTCGGTTTGCATCATTCATTCACAACTCACATCAGCACAAACCAAATAAGCGAATATTTTGGTGCGATTCGCTTAACGTCTTGAGTTGGTTGCGTAGCGATGCGCGATCATTCAAACCATTCGTAGCACACCGAATCGGCGAGATTCTCGAAATCACAAATGTAAAAGAATGGAGATGGATTCCGACCGCTGAAAATGTGGCAGATGACGCGACACGTCATAAACGTGCAGTATTCAATCAAGAATCTCGCTGGATTACTGGTCCAAAATTTCTACTCGAATCAGAACAACAATGGCCATCATCACCATACTTAAATACGGCCAGTAGTTTGGAACTAAAACCATCCGCTCAGAATCATTGTCATCTCATTTCCTCACATCATTTTCCGATACCATTGACTGTTGACCCAGAAAGACTGAGCTCATGGGGAAGGTTATTGAGAGCTACGGCAAGAGCCCATAAATTTTTGCACCTATTAAAAAACAAAGACAGTTCAAAAGAAATAACCGCCGAAGATCTACGCGTGGCTGAATCACATATTCTGAAGAAAAGTCAACTCGACTCCTTCCCAGATGAAATCTTCTACCTCTCTGAGAAAAGACCATTACACCGAAAAAGCCGATTATTCAATCTGGCCCCCTACATAGATAGTAAGAATTTACTGAGATTAGGCGGAAGAATCAACCGAATGCAAGATATTGGCGACGGGGTGAAAAGTCCTATAATTTTAGATTCCAAACACCCTGCTGTCCAGCTTTTGATTGCCCACTATCACGTGAAGTCCGCCCACGCTAATTCCGAGACAGTAGTTAACGAAATGCGACAAACCTATTGGATCATCAATTTACGAAGCGCGGTTCGAAAAGTCGCCCATGATTGTCAACTGTGTCGGCTGAAGCGCGCTCAACCATTCACACCGTCTACAGGAGACCTCCCACCAGCCCGTCTAGCCCATCATCGTAGACCGTTCACTTTCGTTGGCTTGGACTACTTCGGCCCAGTTCAGGTCACAGTTGGGCGAAGGAAAGAGAAACGCTATGTAGCATTGTATACCTGCCTTGTTATACGAGCAGTTCATCTAGAAGTTGTACATAGTTTGTCAACCGACGCGGCCATCATGAGTTTGCGCCGTTTCATTGCGCGCCGTGGAACGCCGAGTGAAATATGGTCCGATAACGGAACAGCTTTTGTGGGTGCCAATAGGACGCTAAAAGAGCTGTATGGAGCGGAAATTAACCGTTTTACAGCAGATGAGAAGATCTCATGGCGATTCATCCCCCCTTCGGCCCCATTCATGGGTGGAGCGTGGGAGCGAATGGTAAGATCAATCAAAACAGCACTCAAGACCCCCCTAAGAGAACGCTCCCCTTCAGATGAAGTTCTACAAACCTTTCTACTAGAGTCTGAGAATTTGGTGAATATGCGTCCACTGACACACGTTCCAGTTGATCCAGAATGTGAGGAAGCCTTGACACCGATGCATTTTATATTGGGATCGTCCTCAGGAAGACCTATCCCAGCTACGTTGACGGATCGGGATATCATCGGACGAGACGGTTGGCGCAGAGCCGTAAGACTCACGGATCATTTTTGGTCTCGATGGATGCGAGAATATCTTCCGACTTTGGTGCCTCGACGCGGCGGTGGATCATCCCCAAATATAAAAGAGGGCGACTTGGTGATTGTGGCAGATGGACAGTTACCCAGGGGATCTTGGCCGAGAGGTAGAGTGATTAAGATATACACAGGCCCAGACGGAGTAGCAAGAGTGGCGGACGTACGAACAGGTGCTGGTCCTCTCAGGAGACCGCTTAAGAAGTTAGTGCCCCAGGAGCTCTAGGCTTTTTTTTAAAAAAAAAGTGGAGTATGTTGCGAATCGAACTCATTGCAGCATAATATCACCTTTTCGGAACATTATTTTTATTCTAAATTCTAGTATGTCTGTCAGGTTTGTTTTTGACTGATTGTGATTTTTTTGCCTTTTATTCATTGTTCATTGTTGTAAAATAAACTGTGGCTACTTTACCAGCGCGTTTTAGTTACGATCAGTAATAACCAGTATTTTACATGGAGCGACTGCCTATCTGAACTCCACAACCCAGTTACTGGGTAATACGGTACCTTAGGTATGTACCTATTTACTTTCAAGATATATAAATGTAGATATTAAGCACACTTCATGGTGAGGTTTTTACAGAATCGACAAGTTGGATCTGATACACCATGCAATTCATACTCGATAAAAGTAATGAATGACTTACCAAGTATTTCATTAAAATAGAAGACTTTAAAGGTAATTCTTGAAGATATATCTGTGTTCCATTTATTCAAACGATTATTAGCGCCCAATTATAGTTTTGACTAACTCTTTTCTGTTCGAATCTCCACTTTATTGCACTAGTGAAATAATTGGCAATTATCGTATGGAGTGCAAAACATATAAATTATTAGATTACTGGGGTTTTTATATTTGGAAGTAGAATTTTGGATCTTTAAAGTACTGGCACAATTGAGCTTAGCAGTACCGAAGTTCTGTGTGTGGTGAATATTAATATGGAAACTCGTGATTTTGATACTGGACGAGGTTGTTACCAGGGACAGAATAGGTAGTATTGTATTTCGACAATCATAATATTAAATTCGTTTATTTCCCACTCCTCATACGCACCTCAGAACATGTTACCCCCTCATCGCTATAACACTATGTGCAAGCGATCGGTTTTGGGGGCAATTTTTATGTAAAAAATAACGCGCGGTGTCGTGATCTGCGCCTCGTCGCGTGCGTGGCGCGTTGCAGTGTGTGATCTACAACAGCCCGATAGTAACAATCAGGCAGTACCCGACCAGACACAACACTCGTCAGGTCGGAAGATCCTGCCACTTCAAAAGAGGATAAGGAACTTAATCCTCGAAAGAAAATTTTCACGATGGTATTTATATAATATCTCCTATTGTCTGAATAAAAACCGACTAATTAAGTCACATAATCAGCCTATAATGTTCTCACTGCTGGGACACAAGCCTCCTCTCTGTGCCAGGAAGTACCACCCCACCCACCCAGTGCTGGTTGGTAGATGCCACATGTCTTCGAATTTTTGGTTCTAGGACATGTCGGTTTCCTCACGATGTTTTTCTTCACCGTTAGTAGTAATGTAATGATCTACACACAAGTAAAGCGCCTGTCTGGGTATGAACCTACGACCTACATCTCGTAAGTCGCGGCCGTTACCACTGGGTCAACACTGCTCTCATAGTTTGTCACGCAGTGGCAATAATAAGCAGCGGAAAACAAAATAAAATGGGAAAACGTAATAATACAAACAGAATTTGAGTTGCGTGGTATGAACTCTTTGACATTTTCAAATGTTACTAGAATTAATAAGGTAGATTAATCTAATATACAAAGTGTTAAAAAATTAACCCGAAAAACTTTAAGAGCTGCTTTAGACTATTATTTATTATAATATTATATTCACTATGGGACCAACACTGAAATCACGAAACAAAAAAATCTGCTGTTTTGTTCCATTTTGGTCACGTAGGTATTGAACTTTTGTATTAAACAGCAGATTTTTTTTCATCCAGCCGTCGAGAGAATGAGTTCCTAAAACCTGTCAGTGCGACAATTTTAGTATTTAGCCGCCTGAACGGCACGCGCTTGAAAGTGGACGTGAAACGAAACGTAAACAACAAAATGTCCGCACGGCCGAAAGTTACCACGAACATTTTAAATCACTGTAATTTTGTTTTTAGAGCTACAACTTTCGTTTTATTTTTATTCGATAGTAAAGTTAACGTAGTTTAATACGCAAAACATTCTGAGGCTAAAACGGGTCTACGAAATGTGAAATATATAGGTTGAAAATTAAAGAGGAATAACGTTGTCGTGCGGTCGACGGGCGGTCCGGTGATATTATTTTTATCGTATTTCAACGCGCCCGTACTACATCAAACATTTGTATGCAATTTACGAAATCTGATAGCCGTACATGTTACTGGGTAGTTAATAAAGATCTTTGTAAAACACGTATTCGTAAAACTGACAGATGTCAGGAGAGCATTCTCTCGACTCGACTTTACAGTCCGTTCAGTTATTTTACCACTGACAGCAGCATCCCCGAATAGCAACCTTATTGCAACGACAATAAGGATCATTGTGATTTTGACAGTGATGCAAAATCAGAGATAAAATAACTGTGAAAGGATTCTCATTTTAAATGACTGACGAATAAGATTCCTAAGCTTTTAACCTTCACAAGCAGCTGGGTTATCTGGCTAATCTTATGAGATATTTTCGCAGTGGTCGAGCTTTTCATTAGGAAAAATGGAAAAAAGAGGAAGATTAAATATAACAGTTTCAACGACTGGAAGACAAGATGTTAGTCATCCGGCGGCGAGGTGGGCAGATGACGTTGTTGCCATCGCGAGCAAATCCCGGATGAGGCTGGCACAGGAGCGTGGTGAATGGCAGAAGACAACTGAGTCCTATGATAATGATGATGAAGCATAATTATAAATAATTGTTTAATCAAGTATCTTGGCTCGCGCGGTTGTCGGCATGTGGGATGTGGACTCAGCGATCATTGTGCCGACAGTCGTGACAGCCAATGGGATTATAGCCAAGGGCCTCGACCAACACCTAAGGAGGCTCTCGTTGGGCAGCTGGATCAAGGGCTTGATTCAGAGAGTGGTACTTCTGGATACGCGGCCCGCATTGTTAGGAGGTTCCTCTCTGGAACCCTGACCGCCGGTAGCTTAGACCCTTTTCCCGATACCGGTGGGCTACTATTTTTTATATTTTTAATTGTTTTAATATCCTAATATTTAAAAATATAATTTATATGTTTATTGTTTGTGCTGTTATTTTTTGTCAGTTGAGTGTGGTATGCATAGATATAAGAATTTATATTTTTATGGTGGTAAGGGTTATTTGGTGCCAAAGCATGCAGTGCGACAGACCGGAGAAAGCGTTTTTGACACCAGCCAGTTTCATACAAACGAATACGTGTGTTGCAAATTTGGTCTTTATTAACTACCTACTACCTATTCAAATTTAAATAATTTATTTTCTCTTCACAAACAATGGTATCATAATTATAAATTTAGGCAAGCTTAGAAACAAGTTTGTGTGAGACTGGTGTCTCCACTAGGAATTCCTTTATAGCAGATCACCAGGTTTCCCACCGCACGGTCAGTAAGCATAATTAGTTATTTAGTAAATGTGAAGGAATATAGGGTATAATATAAAATCAATGATAAACACACAGATTAAAAACAATACAACAAAAAGAGAACTAAGTTTTAAAAGGAGATCTAATATGTGTAGGGAAAGTAGGGGGTTGGACTATTTTGGATGAGTAAGTAAATCCTCAGTTGCTTTATAATCTAAATTAAGGAGCCATTCAACTTGACCAATTTTACAAGCCTTTGTTGTTAGGTGACCTACTAGAATTTTCGCACTAACATGTGCCAGGAACGCATTCTCTCGACGGCCGGACTGTAGTAGATATGTTTGTCTTTAAAGTTGTCGCTGGTTCAAGCACTAAAAGTCACATTTCAGCTTTATTGCAATAAGTCCAATTCCGTTATCGCACCGCAACCATTACATTACGTGCCAGAATTACGGCTACACCTACGGTCACAATTTTAACTGCTCCTAAAGGTATATAAATTTCAATTTTAAAATCTCCATATTGCCGCACGGTGTCGTGTTTGCAAAAATGCGGAAAATAATTCATAATGTATTCATTTATTTTGCTTCCACTGTAGTTTCTGGGCCTTCGTTGTTTCTGGCTGGAACTTGGTGCTGTTGATATTCGCATAGTTATGCAAATAAGTAATGCAAAATGGCTTTAGGCTTTATTAAGCGAAATGAAACGGTCTATAAGAGAGTTTTTGTTTGTAGTTTCCTTAATGTATTTTTTTGTTGGGTCTTTTGGCTTAATTTCCAGGTCGAGCAAAGTATTATTGGGTTTTTCCCTGTGGTTTTTCCGATAGGAATTTCTTATTAGCGACTAAAATAATTATGAGTTTTTGCCCGGTTGATGCTAATAGACTGTAAATAATAATTAAAACAAAAAAAAATATTAAACCTACCTTACCTTACCTTTGTAGGTAGGTACCTATTTTTCTGTTCTGTTTTTTTCTTGTCTGTTTATACACGGTATAAACGCAAGTCCTGAAAGTAGTTTGTTCATTATTGACTACTGAATCGATTTTAGTACCTTTTAATATAAGTATTTCATAAAAAAATATGTATATTGGCATATTAACGGCCGATTAAGCCTAATAAAATTAAATCTTATTTCAAGGCAATAAGACTCAATTTTAAATGCGTAACTCTGCTTGCAATATGCAGGATTTTGTGTGACTTCAGTATGACGCGTAGTTTGCATGTGGCATTTGTAGATACCGCTACAAATAAATAATTAAAATTACTAGCGAAGGGTATTTACGCCCTTGCCTAAGCTTTCGTGGAATATAGGCGTGGTGTTTTTATGTTATGTTTGTAGTTTAAGACAGATTTAGTAGCTACAGTATAATAATAATTGAGTGTTTATTTATCCGTCTTGAGAAAATTCCTTAAATAAACAGAAAAAAAAAAAAAAAAATCCGTCTTGAGGCTAAATATTAACAGCCGTACGAGTCAATCGATCAAGTTAAGCTACGCTTGCAGTGGTTGGTCCGTGGATTGGTGACCATCTTTACATACTAAGACCTCTCCGTGCCTCGGAAAGCACGTTAAGCCGTCGATCCTTTCTGTCATTGGTATATATTCAACAGTTTTTAATTGTCGGCAGAAGCCCGAAACTCTGACAATCAGTCTTACTAAGTATTATCGTATTACCCAGTAACTGGGTTGTGGAGATCAGATAGGCAGTCGCTCCATGTAAAATACTGATATTCAGCTGCATCCGTTTAGACTGAAAGCTGACCCGAACATACTTGGGAAAACTTGATCTCACTCAAGCAATGATGCGGTCAATAAGTGTACGCTAGCCAATGAAACTGACTTTTCATATCGGTTATTTAATAAAATATCACTTTAGCCTCCGACTCTTCAAGCCAAAACTAAAAACGAATTTCACCAACAGAACTGAATGCGCTGAGGACATCGTGGAATATTCACACTTAATTTGAACTCAAGCGCAATCAGCCCAGGTACGCACGGGCGTATTTCTATCGGTGTGACTTTTTTCGCGCACTGAATTTTCAACGCTCTACTTAGGCACCGAGAGTAAAAATCTAGTGCGCGAAAAAAAATACACCCGTGCGCATCTAGACTGACTCCGCATGAATGCGGTTTAGATGTCCTTATCGCATTCAGTTTTGTTGGTGAAATTCACCCTTAGTCTTGACTTTAAGTGTCAGAGGCTAAAATTATATATTAGTAGCTGTGCCCCGCGGTTTCACCCGTGTAACTTTCGATCCTGTGAGAATATCAGGATAAAAAGTCCTATATGTTAATCCTGGTTATAAAAAATCTGTGTGCCAAATTTCATCTAAATCTGTTCAATAGTTTTTGCGTGAAAGAGTTACAAACATCCATCCATCCTCACAAACTTTCGCATTTATAATATTACTAGCGACCCGCCCCGGCTTCGCACGGGTGCAATGCTGATACTAAATACACTACATATAAACCTTCCTCTTCAATCACTCTATCTATAAAAAAAAGCCGCATCAAAATCTGTTGCGTAATTTAAAGATTTAAGCATTCAAAGGGACAGAGAAAGCGACTTTGTTTTATACTATGTAGTGACTAGCTGCGACCCGCGGTTTCACCCGCGTAAGTTTTGATCCCGTGGGAATATCGGGATAAAAAGTATCTTATGTGTTATTCTGATGTATAAACTATATTACTGTAAAGTTTTATCAAAATCAGTTCAGTACTTTTTGCGTGAAAGAGTAACAAACATCCATCCATCCATCCTCACAAACTTTCGCGTTTATAATATTAGTAGGATAGTAGGAAGTAGGATAGGATAGGATAGTAGGATAGTAGGATAGAAGGAAGTAGGATGAAATAACTGAGAAATATGAAAGTTATCAAAGAAAATAATATCACGATTCTCCTCTCGATCGGTATTCCGAACACAGTCCAATTATCTGATGATGAAGTTTAATGTCTGAAAAGATTTACTTGCAAGCATTCCGGACCAGCGTGTTGTGGTGAATTGAAATGTCTTTTAAGATGCCTGCTATGCTCTCTTTTTGTCTAAATTGGGATCGAACAAAATCAAGCAGTTGTCTCGAGTTACTAATAGATATAACTTTTGTCGACAAACTGACAAAAAATTAAAAAAAAAAAAAAAACAAGTGGACCTGTATTTAAGTTTTTTGCCACCGACTTCCGATATTAAAGTTATTTTTCAGCTACAGCTTTGTAGGTACTGTTTTTTTTTGGAAGTAGTTTGTTTTGGTAGGTTGGTTGGTTGGTTATGGTTGGTTGGTCGGTTGGTCGATATTTATTTTTAAATATCGCAGCATCATGCTGAGATAGGAGCCTTTTGGCCTCGTATAGGACTTTTTGTTTCATTTTTTTTAGTTTTTATTTTGGTATTTTAATTTAGACTGTGTTTAATTTAGTTTGTGATCCTCCTGTACGAGTCGCAATAAATACTTTTTCTTTCTTTCTTTTTCATTTTCGAAAAAAGTTTTTTATTTTACAGTTTTTAGATAAGGCACCTAACCCGCATTTATTTGTATACCGCTACTTGCTATGTAAACAACGGTGACTAGAAGTATTATAGCATTAACAAGATACACAAAATATATTAAAAACGTATTATCGAAGCTAACTCAAAAACTACCCAAGTATGGAACCACGGCGCAAGTTTCTTCTGCCTAGTGAAAAGAGGATTTTGAAATCGATCTATAATTGCCGGAGATATCGCGTTATTTAAACAATAATAAACAAAGTGGTCAAGTGCAAGTCGGACTCGCGCGCCGAGGGTTCCGTTTCGTTTAATTATGTTAGGGTCGGCTTCCAGTTTAACCGGATGCAGCTGAATACCAGTATTTTACATGCAGCGACTGCCTATCTGATCTCCACAACCTAGTTACTGGGTAATACAATACTCCTTGGTAAGACTGATTGTGAGACTTTCGGACTTCTGACTACCCGTAACGAATGTCAAAGATCCACGAATGACAGCCGGGACCAACGGCTTAACGTGCTTTTCGAGGCACGGAGGGGTCTCGGTATGTAAAGATGGTCACCCCTTCCACAGACCAACCGCGGCAAGCAAATGTTTTTTATTTTTTTTAATAACCATTATTTTCCCCGTAAAAAGCAAATACCTAAACTATTCGCGCTGCCTGCCGCCTTGCACCGCACTCTGTCTCGCTCTCACTCAGTTCGCGAGCAGTATCGTGCGAGCGAGATAAAGAGTGAATTTTAGCTGAGGTAGTATAGGCTCTTAATATTAATTTCAACTTGATAACTCCACGCGTTCCTGAGAAAAAGGGTCTTGACAGATGGACAGACGGACAACGAAGTGATCTTATAAGGGTTCCGTTTTTCCTTTTGAGATACGGAACCCTGAAAATACAGTCGAATTAAGAACCTCCTCTTTTTTCAAGTCGGTTAAAAATATCAGGCAAATCAAACGATTTATATTTTTACGATATAGAAATAACGATATAGGTCATAGCGTGATATTAAATCCTCAAGAATTGAGCTATGTATTTCAACTATGATACTTATGATAGTAAATGTAAATCATCATCATCATCATTTTTACCGAAAGACGTCCACTGCTGCACATAGGTCTCCCCCAAGCACCACCTCTTCTTATTTGGCAGTGGGCAGGGCAATTCTAAAAAAAAGCCTTTATGAACTTGAAACATACAAAAATGTCCCAAAGCGTGCACCAATGAATTAGATTCTGATTTATTTCTGCCTCATATGCTCACTTTATGTAAACCCAAAATCTAATAAAACACCTGCCATTCCAACACAACCACTTATTTTGAAACCCCCCTAACAACCTCGTCTAAAAAAAAAAAACTATTAGCCCGAACATTTTACAACCCTGTTTTCAATTACGAAGGCAAGCGTCGTTCAAAATTGAGTGACAGCCCTTACAGACCAGTGACCCTCTTTTAGTATGCAGCCAAGAATTTTCCTCAGAATTAAGCTTTGAATAATTAAAGGGAAATAATTATTATTTACCTAAAGAAGGTATATGATACGATCTTGACAGTGAATTCCGGAGGTATTAGGACAAGAATGCTAAATTATATTGTTTTTGGAATTTGCGACTGTTTCTCGGAAAGATAAGATGCTTTGATATTGCTTAAGTTACCTTTTGTACTTAGCTTAGGTACCTATAAATTCCTTTTATAGTTTGCCCGTTTAGCCTAAACGTTGCTCTAGACCAGAGGTTCTCAAACTTATTTTGTCCAGCGCCCACTTTGTGAATATTTTTTTTTATAGTGTCCCTATTTTGTTTTCCTCACCATCTGTCGTGAATCTGAAACAGCTATTGCACGATTGTATTTTAATGAGTAATATTATATATCGTAAGATAGGATATATAATTTTATCTGGGTCTTCTACTGGCCCTCTGAAAGTCTGTGGCGCCCACGAGGGGGCGTTATCACCCACTTTGAGAACCTATGCTTTAGACGAACCAAATTACAGTAAGTACAGTTCGGCCGTCGAGAGAATGTGTTCCAGACACCTGTCAGTGCGACTATTCTAGTAGCTAATAAAGATCAAATTCTCAAAACACGTATTGGTTTGTATGAAACTGACGGGTGTCGGGAACGCATTCTCTCTCCGACCGCTCTGTAGTTACCACCATTTAAGCACCATTTTACCAGCTGGTATTGTGCACAGGGGGCGATTCTACTAATTTGCAACGTTACACGTTCAATTGTGTTTTAATAACAGTTCGATTTCGATCGCCGTTCGATAGTTACTTATAAAGTCATTCTACTATTTCTTAAGCAAACTGGAAACTAAACCTATGCTGAATCGCAACTGAATGGTAGCGGGAACGTAAAAGCGGGTAAACTGTGTTACCAACATGCCAAATAGTATGTTTAATAATACCACAGAAAAAAAAGTTGAACCTCGAAAGTATTTTCGAATACAAAATTATATTTAGACCATTCGATTCTAACAAGTGTCAAAATAACAGTAGAATGTGACTGAACGTCACGCTCATGTTCGATTTTGTTAGCAGAGTATATTTTGAAATTATTTCGATCGATCGTTGGCTTAAACTAAAACGTAACCGCAGTTGAATCGTTGTTCATTAGTAGAATATGAAAACGCTTAACAGCCGTGATTCAGCTGTGGTTCCATTGCGATTTTTGAACAATTTTGTTAGTAGAATCGGCCCACAGGTGCGTTGATATGCTATCTCAGCGTTAAAGATGATAATATCATGTGCATAATACAAACAGCTGCTTGGTGATGATAAATAACATATGCATAATCAGCCTTTAATGTTCCCACTGCTGGGACACAGGACTTCTATCTGTGAGAGGAACTGGGCTGTATACCACCACACGGGCCCAATACGTGTTGGTAGATGTCAAATGTCTTCGAATTTTTGGTTCTAGGATGCCGGTTTTCTCACGATGTTTTCCTTCACCGTTATGAGAGCAGTGGTGATGAAATAATTTACACAAAGTAAAACGTCGAACTGGGCTCGAGCCTACAACTCGTAAGTCGCTGCCGTTCACCACTGCTCTTCGATCTCAGATACTGGGTATAAATCATGTGAAACGTAATAATACCTCCATTAAATTATCCTCCAAAACCTTGATTCCCGAATCTTTCATAATTATTCACTCGGAACGACGTTAACCCTATTAAAAATGATTGCTCGAGTTGTTCTGATGCTAAACTTGAGCGCGTAACTTAATAGACCCTTGTCAGCCGGTGTTACTTCACTCAGATAACTTTGAAGGGTCACATATATACAGATAAGGGCTAAGTTGGTACTTATATAGATGTTGTCCCTTTACTTATACATCATTTATGTTAATTACTAGTTATTTGGTTACGGATTGTGAGTGAATGGAGTGTTAGCTTATTTTTTGTCTAACGTTTTTAATGAAAGAAAGAAAAAGTATTCTTTGGATCTTGCATAAGAAGATAATTCAATCTGACTAATCTTTTTCGAATTATGTTTGGGTAAGGTTCCATTTTTGCAACTATGTTTGGGTCAGTTTCCAGTCTAACCGGTGCAGCTGAGTTCCAATATTTTACATGGAGCGACTGCCTATCTGACCTCCACATCCCTGTTACTGGGTAACACAAAAGCCCTTTGTAGGACTTGTTATCAGACTACTGGGCTTCTGACTACCCGTAACGACTGTCAAAGATCAACGAATGACAGCCGCGACCAACAAATTAACGTGTTTATGAGGCACAGAGGGGTCTCGATATGTAATGTATGGTCACCCATCCACGAACCGACCGCGTCAAGTGATGCTTAAACTTCGATCGATCCATGCGGCTGTTATTATGTAGCCACGAGTCCCTCTTGCACAGGAAGATAATTATGTAAACTAAGTAGTACCTATACCTTTTTGTTTTTGTGGATTGGAAATCATCAAATGACCCCTCCCGCTCAGGGTGGAGCAGAAGGGAGTGTCAGACTCTTACTGACTTAAACCCACCCGTGTTCCTTCCTTAGCCCTTTATGTTCCGGGGCAGCGGTAACCCTTTCGGACAATCCCGCTGCCCCGGCAGGCTAAGGCCCTTACGGGCCCCTTCCTTATTGCTGACATCTCTTTGAGGCGCGCGTGGAACACGTATGCGCCGTCCAGCACGGGCCTGGTCCTGATCGGACGGAGAGTTACCCATTACTCTCCGCCCACAGGCCCGTGCCTACGGTGGCCGGGAGTCGTCACGCGAAGTAGTATACCTGTGCTACAATACAAAAATATAACTACAAGTCTTGCGGTTTTATCGGCGCGGCGGCGACTGGATGTCGCGGTTTCAGAAATTCAAAATTCAAAATATCTTTATTTACAAATATCGTTAGTTACAGGTCTTAACAATAAATAAAAGTTCCAATATATCCTACCTAATAGGCATACAATGATTATGTAGTGACATTATATTTAAAAATATTTTACATGTCAAATTTAGTTATTATAAATGAAGAATATTATCTACGTGATAATACAAGATGTGTATTTGTAAAAGTAATTGTTTATGAGAAAATCTAAGAGCATTTGTTTAAAAACATCCTGTCAAACAGTATGTTCAGACAGAATATGAATGTTTAAAATCCTATGTTTATTATTGTGTTTATAATATTGTTTGCTTATTTAGTCATACAGTATGATGGCGCTTTAAGCAAGCATGGTAATCAATCATAAATCCTTCATAGTATAAAAGAACTCTACCTTGAAAGGTGAAAGTGACACACTGTTATTTTTTCTCAACCCATTTGTAACCAGGTCAAGGTCTCCATTAACTGTCTACTCCATGTTCCGTGTTTACGAAAGTTTGGCGAAATTCAACGACAACAGTGGACTAGGGTTTTTGTTAGAATCCGGAACCGACCGCGGAATCAAGAGGAAAGTTTATATATCAACTGAGGATTATGGAACTAACCACCGACTGTGGACTTTGGATAGTGATGGAAAATACAATGTGTTCGGGAAATAAGTTTGAAAGTTCGATTTCCTCGGTTACAATCCCTTTTCATCTTTATTTTAAGTGCCTTGTTATGTAGTTATTATGACCGGGTGAAGGCCGCAGGAATCCACTGGATGCGAGAAGCAAAGAAGGTATACTCGCTAAGCACACTATTCGTAATTTCTGCCGAAATTACGGGCATTTCGCACATCGTATCATCTGAACTCAGCCAGTTGTAGTCCACTGCTGGACATAGGCCTCTCCCAGGCTGTGCCACAACACCCAGTCCTCCGCCTTCCGCATCCAGTCTGTCCTTCCCTTCACCCCGACCTTCTTCAGGTCGATTTGACAGTTGTCTTTACTCCCGAACTCCTGATGAGTTTTTGCCCGTCCGAAAAACTTATTAATCGTGAGTTGGGTTTACTCCGAACTATAGAACTACTTTTGGACGGGACTGATTTTCGTTGATGGACTTAAGAGAACCCAGAGCCTGTGTGTGTGTCTTGTTATCTGTATTTTAGTTAAAATTTTTTGCCTCCGACTTCCGAAATTAAAGTTATTTCATAATTTTGAGTTAATTTCATTTTTTAATCGATTTGTTTTTTTTATTACTTTTTTCTTTCTTAAATTTTAGTTTTAAGTAAAAACTGGAATATTTTTGTTTGTGAAAAATTTTGAGATGTTTTCCCTTTGACACCACCTCGTATCAATAAGCCAGGCCGTCACACTTACAAGTATTAGTCCATAACTTAAAAACTACTGAGCCGATTTTGATGAAACTTGCACTGTTCCTTAAGTTGAAGTAAACGTAAGCCAATAAAGAAATTGTCACAATCCGATTAATAGTTGCGGAGAAATGCGTGGACAAACATACATACATCTATAAAATTTTGTATATTTGTTTGGAATTCTTAATAGATTGTCATATGTGAATATATTGCAGTTCCAGTAGTGTTACATACATACGTGTCGAATTGATAAGATCCTTTTTTTGAAGTCGGTAAAAAACACCACTGATGCCACGAAAGAGTTCTATAAAAAACCTCTTTGTCAATACGTCATGTAAACTGCTCTACTCTCAAGCCATGCACAAAAGTTAATTAAAAATCCTTTCACAAACATAAGCACTGTAACAAGTTGAGATACTTTCCTATAAATTTAAATTCTGTAGCAATTTCGTTTGAAAATTTGAATCATAGTTAAAGGTAATTAGTAGAATGCAATACGGCCAGAAGCGTTGCATTTAGGTAAATTATAATTAGTTATATCATATTTAGTGCTTGTATGTGAGACTCGCTTTTATATGCTTATGATCAGCTTTTTGTTTGTCTGTTTGTTTGTAAAATGAGGGAAATCTCTTGAGGAAGGTATTGAGTATGAATGTTGATGGCTATAAGATGAATGGACTGTGTGTGATGATTTATGGTTAGAAAGGGCTGACGACCGAGATGACGACAAATAGAGAAGTATGGAAGAAAAAGTTGTTTTGCGCCTACCACAAATAAATTGGGATAAGGGCAGGAGAAATATGACGTTTTTTTTGTAAAAGGGCAAATAGTGATGAAGGTTTTATTAATTTTTTGATAGGCTTGATGTTCTTGTGGTCGCAAGCTCGACTGCTGGGTTAGATCACTGTAGTCTGATTTTTAATTCGAAGGAATTCTGACATTTCCAAAGTGTTGCCAATAATAAAGTGGTCCTACTAAAAACAGAACACATTTAAGCGAAATAAAAAAAAAATCTTACTTATATTAAGGTTTCAATTAGAAAAACTAAAACTTAAAGATTTTCTGATAATTTTAAAATGGTAATCAGATTTTTTATTATCAAATTATTGAAGACTAGCTGCTGCCCGCGACGTCGTCTGCGTTCATGCTCTACACCACCAAAAATACCCAAGATGCCAGTGTCGCTATAGCATTATAAGTACACAACTTTTAAAATAGCATAAAATATAAGTTTTTTTTTGCAAGCAAAGCAAGTGAAGAGAGTTATATGGGAGTCCTGCTGAGTTCAGTCATAAGATGTGACTGAAGGAAATAGAGAAAATAATGCAGGAATACATTCCAGGACACAAAAGAGTAAAAATACGTACAAAGGTATCATACTTTACAACACTTCCCTATAAACTACGTTGGTAGTTATGCTGCCAGGAGCCAAAATGTAAAGAGAGTCAGGACTGGTGACGCGGGAGCAAGCGACGTACAGTTGCCCGTGTGAGAAGCAACTCGTCCTGAGGTTGACACCCGCTGCCCTACGACTTATTCATGGTCATCGCGAAGCAAACACTCACGGGGAACTGTACGCGCTTGAACTGGAACAGGAAGTCATGAGGTATTAGGGGAATGCGTGGTATAAATACTGCCTCGCCGACGCCACAACCCGTAAGAATTTCCGCCTCAATGGTGTGTCTGTGGAGGGAGATGACCTTGCCGCGGTGAGCGGCGGCTAAGCGCGGGGCGGCGAGCAGTAAGAACAAAAGTATGAAAATGTTTGAAGCACGCCACGAGTCGCCGCTCACAGCGAAAACGCGCGCGGTTTTGTCGGAGCGAATCGTTGCAGCGGCGCGCGGTGCGGGGAGCGGCGAGATCAAAAGTACTGGCGAATGAGTGCGACGCGACGCCACGAAACACAGCGGCCCGGATAGCGGCGTAGATGTGACGGACTCGGCGGTGAACTTATAAACAAAAAATTTTAGACGATTTTGTGGCGGTAATGGATATAGTTTAAGTATAGAATATAATCAAATGTTTCCACACTCATTCTTGTGTACTCATAAAACTTATCCGGATATTTTCCGTAATTTTCGTATAGGTCACGAAATTTGCCATTTAAATATCGATCTTTATTCAGTTCGTGCACTCCTTCTGTCATACTTGTTTTAAAAATATACTGCTTTCTAAACACAAAAGAGATAATTTTGATAACGCCATAATTTTGAGCACGTTCTAACTACCTAAATACGTCCACCTCGACCACTGCCGCTAGCCGCTACTGAGGGTACGTGGCGTGTAAAACGCACGCCGCGCCGCCTGCCGCGCCGCGCGCCGCTTAGACCGAAGTCGTGAATGGGCCGTAAGGCGGTTAACACAACTTCGGAGGAGATAGGTTCCGAAGAAGCATAATCGGAACACCGACCTTCAACCTGATGGTATGCGCTGGAAGTCCACTTGCTGACAGGGAGCTCAGAAATTCCACGGGATAATGTGTGGCGTCATCTTGCTCGACAACAGTGTTTATCGAGGTGTAGACCACTTTATTCCCCTCAATTTCCGAGAGAATGCATTTGTTAATTGCTGCAGCCTGATCATTTTTTGGCATCAAAATGGCCCGCTAACACACCCAAGAATTCTGCTGGTGCGGCTGGATACCACTCTACCGAGAGACTCTGGAAGCATCACCTGTCTCTTCTGGTAGAGTGCCTTCGCCAAGACTTAGAAGGACATCGGAGAATTCTTGAGCACGTGCATTGCCGCCGAGCCGAGCTCTCATATTAATGGTCAAGCGCAGCGTACGAACTCGTGACCACAACGAAGATCGTTTCAACGAAGCATTGACCTCGTCAGCCCTCGAGCCCCGCGTCACCACTGGAAGCGGTTGCCGAAAATCACCACTGAACAGAACTGTGACACCACCCATCAAACGTTCGTTCCTGCGGATGTCCTGCAGGATTCTGTCCACGGCCTCAACGGCCTTCCTATTGGCCATCGTACACTCATCCCATACGATCAGAGAGCAATCCTTGAGCACGTGTCCCTTATCGCTGTTACGTGACACACCACAAACAGGCGTTTGGGGGCTCTTTAAATCGATGGGAATTTTAAACATGGCATGTGCTGTCTTGCCACTCGGAAGCAGTGTGGTAGCGATTCCCGATGACGCTACAGCAATAGCAATTTTGCCTTGCCTCCTGACCTCTGCAAGTATGCCAGTGGTAACAAATGTTTTTCCTGTTCCACCAGGAGCATCCAAGAAAAACATTTTACCCTGGTTTTGCCCAACGCTTTCAAGGACGGTGTCATAAATTTGCTTTTGCTCTGAAGAGAACAAAGCGACATGGTCATTTCGTATGGTGGTCATTTCGCGTTATACTCCCGATTTTCACGGTCTTGATACGGTGATGATTGGGGAGCTGGTAACCCATATTCGATCAGTGGATTGCCGCCGATAGAAAGTACCACATATTGAAGTGAACTGAGACAGGTGTTCAGCACGCGTTCATCAGTTACTTCAACTTCGTCTCCAGTAGCGCGCCTCAAAGCTCGTCGAAAATCTTCAGAGAGATGATGGCGATACTTCTCTCACAAAGCTACCGGGTTCGCGACTCCACAAAACACCAATATGACGGCAAACAGATGACGCATGCGGCTGGGACTGTCACTGACGCTCGCCTCCGCGAGGGTGTCATGAAATGAAATGATCATCATCAATGAACATAACTTTTTTGTAATACTTAACACCGCATTTTTTTTAAATTGTCTTCCTCAACTCTGCTCAAGATTTTGAGGGTTTTGTTGGAACTTTAATTTGTCAAAACGAACTATACGATACAACTTTTATGAAGAAAATGCACATCACCATCTATGAATTTTAAGAATAACTAACTACTTACCTCGCCAACATGATCAAATTTAAATTATTAATTTCCAAAAAAATGTTAACATGTAGGTAACTTGATTTGATTTTTATGAAATCTCATAGATGGCGCTGTTTTAAAATTGTCTTTATACTACTAACATTCATTAAACTATATTTCTCTGCCCAAGTTACTTAAATGGCGTAGTTTTTATAGTGTAACGTCAGATAATAGCATAGCTTACTCAAAAACAACATTTAGATATGCGTCGTTAGATTACACGCTGTCACAGAATGCGTAAGAAAAATAAAGATTCACAGCTCCTCCCCCGTAGGTGATAGCGTGATAATATGTAGCCTATATGTTGACCCGACCTCTTAGTAATATTTATGCAAAATTTGAAGTAAATCTATGCAGTACTTTTTGAGTTTATCCCGGACAGACAAACAGACAAACAGACAAACAGACAAACAGACAAAAATTCTAAAAACTATATTTTTGGCTTCGGTATCGATTGTAGATCACGCCCCAAGTATTATTTTTAAAAAATATTCAATGTACAGTTTTGACTTTCCTACGATTTTATTATATGTATAGATACAATAAATAGTAAGGTAATTATTTTTCTTTCACTGGAATCCCTGGCCACTAATCCATGGGTTACAAACCTTTTATAGAAAAATCTTTTTGATTGTAAAATCTTCGCTTCTTGTAACTACAGATTTGGCGGTATGGGCCTGGATTCCTTAGCCAGTCCTTCGGGACAATTAATAATTATAATCATTATAATGTGTCATTATCATGCATGTTATTCGGCCTCTAATGTGCTCACGGTGTTTGTTGCGATTTATTGTTGAGTTTTTATTTGCTGTTACGTTTTGTTTGTTGTTTACATTGTCATATAGTTTACTTGATCTCATTCTCTTTCATATTTATGTTATTTTAACCGAAAAATTCTAGTCATTTAAATAACTTAGAAAAAGGACAAGACAGGAAAGGTTTCTGATATCTGAAGTGTCAAAAAATGACCGCTGTCAGAATTCCTTCGAATTAAAAATCAAACTTTAGGTCGTTTAAAGTGTTAATGGGATATTCTCAGTAGCAGACTTGTCATCTGAATTTGTGCCCGGTCAGTGGTAGATACGTAACAGGCTCGTCCTTTTATACCTTTTGGAAGGGGCAACTGGATGCAATTCTTTTTTTTTTTGGAAATTTTGACGTACTGGACTGCTTTTTATGTGCCTATTTGAAATAAATACTTTGACTTTGACTTTCACTAACGTGGAACTTATACATGTTTGAAAAGTGGGTGTACTGTACTAAACATCTCTTCATAGCTCTTCAAGGAATGCAGGTGTGATGTTAAGGTTATGTGACGCCACACACGGGTCCCGATTTAATAAAAAATGGACATTGATCCTAGAGCGCTGATATTTTTTTCTGATATTGTGGCAGTGATAACAAATAAAATAAAAAAATATTATTGTCGATTATAATGTTTCGTAAAAAAATTATTAATTTTTTTTTTGTATGAGAATTAAGTATTACATTTTATTTAATTTCTCAAAAACGTTAAACGATGTCGAAATGGCAATCCTGTATGTTAGAAAACGAATCATTCTGAGTAATTCGCTCGAAGAAACTATTTGCTTAACTCTACTATACTGTACTTTGGAGATAATGAGCATCTTAAATACTGTATTTTTACTACCAAACTACAGTTTTAGTAGTAAAAATAATATATAATAATATTTTTTTGCCTTATTTGTTAAAACTGCCACAACATTAGAACAAAATATCAGTGCTCTAAGATCAATGTACATTTTTTATTAAATCGGGACCAGTGTGCGCCAGCGCCATCTGGTGACGTTCGACAGAGTTTAGCCTGATTTTGTGGGTGTCGAGGAGAGCTACAGCTACAAGAGCGGTGTGGAGCAGTGCTCTCTTGACCATTGGACATCGTACGGACAACATGTGCTCAGAAACTGTCCCGCGTTCCGTATCTAGTTGTGTCGTGTAACATAGTATGTGGATTCGCTAGTGTGATTAATTTGTTCATAAAATTATAATTTGATTTGAACTGCAAATGGTTTTTTTTGCGCATTAACCAAAATTATTTTTTAAGAGTTCACTTATATAGCACGTTCGAATTTAATTTATTAATGTAACCTATCTTGGAAGGCGCTGGTGTCTGTGATACAATGATGTTCTTTCATTAGTACAGGCACCAACGATACACTTTTTTCTGTAATGCTCATTATTACTTGGAAAATTGTTTTTGTGAACCTTAAATGTGTTTTTCTGAAATAAAAAATTATTATTATTATTATTATTAAAATTACCCTTAGTACGCCCACAGCAGTTAAAACATGGATGATGATAACGAGAAACACATGCCTTCTCCGTCATATTTATGTATATACTATAGTGTATTGTATCTATAATTATACTCAATAATTTGTACAAATTACAACCCCATTTTTACATCCTCGCAATGATAGTCCATTCCAAGGTAAAGGTTGCCTGGAAGTGATCGCAGAAAGCAATAAGGCCGCTCTTAGCATGTTTTGTAGTGTTCTGTCATGTTTGTTTAGTTATTTAAAAAGGTTATATATAATTCTAAAAGAAACAAGAGAGAAATGAATTTTTCGAAATTTATTCTCTGAAGTAAACTTTTCAGCAGATTTACGAAATATCATGCACTTTTAGGAATTGCAATAAAGTTGCTGTAAAAAAATATTTGGGTATTTTTGCGGCCAACGCGTCGCAATAAATTTAAGTGAAGCTGTCTGTTGTTTTGTCGTAGCGCTGTTTGTCGCACGTTTGTATAAGTGGCTTTATCGTTTGTCTGTTTTTTTATTAATTAGTGTTGTGTAATTTGTTATTATATTCTATTAGATAGGTTTAAAAAAAAATGTAAGAGCTACGCTGTACATTGACATTTGTGGAAGTTTGTACCTCACACTCGTTAATGTACAGAGGCCATCAAATCAAGCTACTTCAATCTGTCAAATTTCTCTCACAGATTTTCAACTTTATCGCTGAAGCATAAGGTTAACAGTTGACTGGGAAAATTAAACAGTTTCAGGTAGCTTGATGTGATGGCGTCTGTACATCCATATTATTTAGCGGTGCATTTCTCTAATATAGCATTTGAGATCTAAGTGCCCGTTCACCTGTACCTTGGATGACCCAAAAAATGCCACTAATGCCGCAATTAAAGTGGCCACCTACCTAGCCTCAAACAATATTAAATAAAAAAAAATAACTAGCTAGAGTACCATCGATACGAAAAGAAGAAGAAACATTTAACTGTAATAATTGTGTTACTATTTAAGGGGGCTTGTGGCTAAGTAATAACAGCCATATGGGTCAATCGATCAGGTTAAGCTTCGCTTGCCGCGGTTGATTCATGGATGGGTGATCTTCTTCACATACCAAGACCACTCCATGCCTCGGAAAACACGTTAAGCCGTTGGTCCCAGCTTTCATTCGTGGATCTTTGACAGTAGTTACAGGTCGTCAGTAGCTCGAAAGTCTGACAAACAGTCTTATTAAGGTGTATCGTATTACCCAGTAACTGGGTTGTGAACGTCAGACAGGCAGTCACTTCATGTAAAATACTGGTATTCAGCTGCATCCGGTTAGACTTGAAGCCGATCCCAAAATAGTTAGGAATTAAACGGCTAGGCAGATGATGAATTGTGTTATTATATTCAATAACAATAAATCCATCAAGGGAATTGTTCGTCTACTCATTTACATAACATAACATACCTTTCAAGTTTACATAAAAAGTACATAGCATTTTCACTGTGGTGGTCATAATTATGAACAATGTGTTCGATGCTACAATATGGATTCTCTGTGTGTCCGTCGACTGACACCGGATCTAATGTTCCTCTTCAAATTGTACAACAATAAATTAGACTGTGACAAAATGCCCAGATACCCAGATACCCAGACCTCCAGATGTATTTCACACTCAAGCATTTAAGACAAACATTGGTGTAAACTCATCACTAAACAGACTCAGTAGAGAGATGAATTCTTTGATCAAATTTGTACCAGATGTCGACTTATACAATGATTCCATAAAAGTCTTTGAAGCCAAAATACTGAAGTCCCGAGCAATACAATCCCATAATTTGTTATGTTTGTTAGTTATTTTGGAGAATCTTCGCCTGTTTATACTTTATTTTAGAAGTTATACATTATTTCCATTATGATCTAATTTTTAACTGACTTCAAAAAGGAGGAGGTTCTCAATTGTACTGTTTTTTATTATTATTTTATTTAATTTTTTTGTATGTTTTTTATGCGACATCTCCGGCAATATATTGTAAATCGATTTCAAAAGATATTTTTTTAATGGATAGGGTATGTTTCAGGGGTGGTCCCATAAAGGAAGGGGCCCGTAAGGTCCGAAGCCTGCCGGGGCAGCGGGATTGTCCGAAAGGGTTACCGCTACCCCGGAACACAAAGGGCTAAGGAAGGAACACGGGTGGGTTTTAGTCAGTAAGAGTCTGACACTCCCTTCTGCTCCACCCAGAGCGGGAGGGGTCATTTGATGATTTTCTATCCACAAAAAAAAAAAGGGAGGTCCCACAATGTCGCTGATATATCTGTACGCGCTTCCGAATGACTGCACCAAATTGGATAATTCTTTATTTTTTGTGTTCAGGACAAGGTTTGTATGAAAGAAACCTTAGGAAATTCGAGAAAAAAAATTCCAAAAGGGCGGGCTTCTAGTTATTGATAAAAGCACGTTTGGATTCGTTTTGATAGGCATCGGTTGAAAATCAAAGATAGCATAATACAAGGTAGCAGGTACATCGACGTGCGAACTGAAACCCTGAATCCAGCACATGTTTCTAGCGTAGAAATTTTTCGTCGGTTATCAAAAATAAAATCAGATGTTTCATAGAAAAGTGCAAAACCTTCGCGGTCAAAATGTATGGAACAGATTTTTTTATTAAATAACCTATGAAAAATTTCAACGCAGTGGGGCTTAGAATCATGTTTTAAATCCATAGTTATAGATAGTGCAGCTCTCGAAGACCCACCCTACCCACTAATAATAATTAGTGTGTATTTTTAAAACTAACGGAATGTTGCACACTTCTGCTGTAAGCATTAGGAAAAAAAGTGGGGCACGTCTTCGTGGATTGCACTATCTATACAGTCGATGGGACATCGATGCGCAAACTACCCGCCACCCTGTATAGTACGAATTGATCGTAAAATCGATTTCAAATCATCATCATCTATCTAGCCTAGTCCCAACTATGTTAGGGTCAGCTTCCAGTCTAACCGAATCCAGCTGAATATCGGTATTTTACATGGAGCGACTGCGTATCTGACCTTCAAAATTGTTTCCGAATGTTATCGAATAGGTAATATTGAAAATTGGCAGGCAGAATCGAGTGAAAAACTTACACAATAACAGTCTCTGTTACTTGCAACAAACTAATTACCATCAGTACAGTTTTAAGCTACTAAATTATTCAGTGTGTACTAAGGATATTAAACGCGATCAGTTTTCTCTTAAGTTTATTAAAATGAGATACGAAATTGTTCACGAAACAGTAATTAGGTTAATAATTGCGAAATTAGGAATATTAATATCCTAATCCATTTCACTTTTAGGTTACTTGGTCAGAAGTTCAGAACTGTCTGAATTCTGACGTTTGTAGAACTGTGCTGAATGTTAGATGTGAGCAAAATATTTGGGTATGAGGAAAACGTTTTATTTAATTAGTTTTATTTGATGTTGAATTTTGCGAAGTATTTTTTGGAGAAAAATAAAGTATATACAAACAAATATATAATATATTAATGATAGGTATTTATTTCATGTGCCTGTTTGGTTATTTTCGTCACACCGGCAACGAGGCAATTCAGCTGTTAGATCCAACAAATATAGTGCGAAGACTAAAACGGACAAAACCTTTTGAGTTAGTGTAGTGTAAAAAGTGTAGAAATAATAGTGCCAATGACACACATAATAACACACGAACAAAGTGTTCATATCATCATATCAGACTCTAAGAAAGTGGAACAGACTTGAGTAAAGTACAATCAACACTATTCTAAGTTTAAAATAAGTATCACGTAAAAAATTAAGTTAGATTAAAATTGCTTATTAGTCTTATAGGCTAGATTGTAATTAATTATTAAGAACCTAGTTCTTTTTAATAAAGGATAAAAAAAAAACACCGGCAACGGATGGCCTGTGTTTTATTAAGCCCTTCTTCGTCACATACCTAAATCTTTCAAAACATCCGCTTATTGCTCCCAACCCTCCTTCGTCAACGTAGCAGAGTTTCATATTCGTTTGCCTTCTAATAATAATACAAATATGTTTGCCCTCCCTAATGGAGCGAACTTGCTTACCTAACGGGAAGGGGTTAATCGATCTGTGTTTGTTCTAAGATAATGTCTGACCTGGCTTAAACGTAATCTGTTATATTACTTTTGTTGATTTTGGGTGTGTGTTTGGTGGTGTCTTCTTATGTAATGTTTGATGTGCTCGTGTGGGATAATACTTATGGGCTTTCGGGACCGGGATCGCGGTCCCGGATTTCACCTATAAATACAATAATTATTTTTTAAGTAGTATTTTGGGACCGCAAGAAAAAGGAAGTTAAAGTACAGTTAACAAAAATGCTGATATACACACATCAAAAGTGTCTAGGGATCAAGCAATTTTATGCGGATTTCTTGAGATTGAGATGTGGCTTTGTAATAAATTTATGATTTTATAAATTTATATGGATCCTTTTTGGTGCATTTCATAATTTGAATCAGGAACTGTGAATCAAATTCGAGTAAAAGATGAAAATCAGCTGTCAATATTTTCCCTATAAAAACATACAACGCATTGAAGACATTATTAGTGCTACTGTTTCCCTACTACTGATTAAAACCAACGTTATTATGGAGCGGCGACGTCATTTAAGCAGGGAAGAAATGCTCAGAGCCGTGGGAATGATAGAAGCTGGTTCCCGGCAACGTACTGTGGCTTTAGCTCTGAATACAAGTCAGAGTGTTATCAGTCGACTTTGGACACGTTACCGAAGCACTGGTACCGTGGCTGAGCGCCATGGAGGACGGTATCGCTGCACCACACGGAGACAAGACCGATACATTCAAATCTTAACTCGAAGAGCTCCAACAATAACCGCCATGACGTTAGCCGTGAGGCTTCATCACTCTTCAGGGAACTTAATTAGCGACCAAACAGTCAGAAACCGCTTGCATGAAGTGAACCTTCATTCCCGAAGACCGCTACGGGTACCACCTATAGCAATGCACAATCGTAGGATTCGATATCAATGGGCTCTTGAACACAGAAATTGGGCAGAAGAACAATGGCGTTTCGTGTGCTTTTCTGATGAGTCTCGTTTTGGTATGAGACCGGATACAAGACGTATACGACACTGGAGAACCCCTGGACGCCAACAGCGATTAAAATCCTGCCAGGAAGTCCATCCTTATAGTGGTGGAACCATCATGGTATGGGCGGGTATTTGGATCGGCGGAAGAACTGAGTTGATTTGGATCAGAGGCAACCTCAACGCTCAAATTTATGCTGAGACGATTGTATCAGACGTCATCGTTCCTCTACAAGTGCAAATCGGTCCCTTATTTCAGTTAATGCATGATAATGCACGACCGCACACCGCAAGAGTTGTAAGACAGACTCTCGCCGCAGCTAACATCAATGTCCTGCCCTGGCCTGCTCAGTCGCCAGACTTGAACCCGATTGAGCATGCATGGGATATGCTACAGAGAAGAGCTCTGCCGAATATGGAGGGTATCCAGTCGCAAGAAGACCTTTTTTTGTTGTTGCAACGAACATGGGCGGCCATTCCACAGCGTGATTTGGATGAACTCATTTTGAGTATGCCAAACCGATGTTCTTGTGTTGTTAGTGTTCGCGGTAGAAACACGGATTATTAATTGTTTAAGTTACCCAATAAAATTTTAGAGAAAACTGTTATTTCAGTCTTTTTTTCGAACTTTTGTGTTAGTGGTTCAAATGTCAAAAATCCCTTTATTAGGAAAATGGCAAATTTCTTTATTAATGCAAAGGTGACTTGGTTTATCGTTACTGTGACAAACGAAAACACTTTATTTGATGAATCCTTAAAGAAAATTTTAATTAATATCAATCAGGAGAAAAGTTATTGCAAAAATATATGTTGATCCCTAGACACTTTTGATGTGTGTAATACACTTGCGTGCAAAAAAATCGACCCACTTCATGCTCTTTGATTTGAAACAATATAATTCAACAAGTTTTACTAACAATAGCCTAATATATTGTATATTAAAATCTTCCTGGAAGTATGTAGATTACATTAGTAAATAAGCTATGAATTAAAACAAAAACATAGTTACAAAAAGTGGCTCTCTAGTTATAAGCGCACAGACTAACAGACATACATACTTTGCGTTTTTCAACCTTTATAAGTAACTAGCTTCTGCCCGCGACTGCGTCCACGTCAAATTTATTTTTCCTCCGACCTACCCCGTCGCATCGCATCGGCTACCCGCGTTATTACTTCGTTTTCGCTTTCTTTTTGCTCGGCTCCCAAGAGTCCTAGCGTGATGTTAAATAGCCTGTACCTTTCCTCAAACAACAAACATACAAAAAAAACATACAGTCGACTTGAGAACCTCTTCCTTTTAGAAGTCGGTTAAAAAAAGGTGATCTAAAACTAACAAAGTTACATTAAAACACCAGTAAAAAAAAAAAAAGAAAAATGACCTGTGCGAGTCCAAAAAGGCTCCTATCTCAGAATAATGCTGCGGTATTTAAAAAATAAATACTGCAGCCACAGATATAGATAGACCCAGATAACGCAAGTATCACGATCTGTATGAAAACCAAGCGTGCCATTTTTTTGACTACCTACTATGATGTCACATGCGCTCTTTCTCACTCACGCTCACCCAGCAGTACACAGGACTGAGCGCGAATTTTTGAACGTAAGTTGGTGCAATTTTTGGCACGCGAAGTAGGTGCTCTTGCGTTATCTAGGTGTATCTATAGGTATCTGTGACTGCAGCGCTGGTATTCTGATAGGGCTCATCAAGTTATATCAAATCAAGACATATTTGACTTCAGTCCTTTCACAGTTATTTAACCTCAGATTTTGCATCACTGTCCAAATCACAGTGATCTTTATTCTCATTCTAAAAATGTTGCTATTGGGTTGCTGCCACTGACAAGTCTGTCAAAATCATTGTGATCTTTATGCTCGTTTAAATAAGGTTACTGTTGTCTTAGGTAAAATAACTGTAAACGGACTATACAGTACGGCCGTCGAGAGAATGCGTCCCTGACACCTAAGTATCAGTGTAACAATTCTGAAATGAAGTGAGCTGTTAATAATGTCAATCCCAAGCATCTAGCATGGTGCGATGACACTGACAGCTCACTCCACGCTCACTTCACCTAAGCTTTCACGGTGAGATGGTTACAGAATAGCACTGCTGCGTTGGTTTGTCGTTGGTTATTAAAAAAAACATTTGGTGTGTCATACATTTTGACCGCGTAGTTACCTGGGCCCTGTAGGGTATCTGGGCGTTTTGTAAGAATCTTTTAGTCCAATACGCTCCAACTAATCTGTCACCGTCTAATTTATTACTGAACAATTTGTAAAGGAACATTATATCCTGTGTCAGCACACGCTGACCGTATACAAACTTTGGGTTGAACCTTTTTGTGACGAGTTGTTTTTTCGTAAGGGTGAATGGGTTTTTTAAAAAACTAACCGGTTACAGTGATTTTCATTTGTTCTCGGTTTGAATTGGTAAGTCGGTATGTTTTCGAGGAAACATACTGATATTTTTTTTTTGGAAATCTGTAATTTTAAGAACGTTCACAGTCTGATCTTAGTCTCAATCTGTTTCTAATTTGCCTACATACGACAGCACATTTACATCAACATTATTTTTTTCTACATTTTAGACAATTGTCGCTGAGATGGGATTGCGACTAGATTTTGAACGTTTTTAATTACGGGAATTGGCCTTCTGGTCAAGATGTACAGACGCCAGCACATCAAGCTACTACAATCTGTCAAATTTCTTAAATAGGTCTTCAACTTTATCGCTAAAGCATAAAGTTCAAAGTTGATTGAGAATTGACAGTTTCGGTTGGCTTCATGTGCTGACGTCTGCACCTATTCTAAAAGAGTGATGAAAAGTACTAGCAAGTGTCTCTACCAATCCTTTTAATAGGTAAAAAAATATTATTTTAATAGAAATATTATTCTGTGTTATATTAATCGGTTCTGTGCTTCTCGCATCCAGCGAATTCCTGTGGTCTTCACAAGGTCATCGGTCCTCCTTGTGGGAGGCCTTCCAACCCTACGTCTTCCAGTACGCGGTCGCCACTCCAAAATCTTTCGGCCCCATCGGCCATCTGTTCTGCGAGCAATGTGCCCTGCCCACTGCTACTTAAGTTTAGTAATTCTTCGGGCTATGTCGGTTACCTTGGTTCTCCTAAGGGTCTCTTCATTTCTGATTCGATCATGTAGGTGAGACACTTATTCTAATAAAATAAAAAATAAAGTATACGTTGAAAATAAGGTTTTCTATTATAACCAGAGTGCACTCTCCAATTTATTCAAGAGAGTGCGATGTTCCGAAAAATATAAAGTTCTTTTTATATTCTGGTTGGTCTCCGGTATTCATACTACCTAAAATGGTAGTTGGGACGTAAAAAACGCCATTTAACAGACTTCCGTGAAAAATTGTTCAATTTGCATTCAAGTTTCAAAGTAAAAATGGTTTTGCTGGAAATTGATCAACGGTTTTTCTTACGAACTGAAGATTATAATCAGGCTATGTGTAATTTTTGTTTTTTCTTGAAAAACCTCTATTAATACTAACATTAATAAACTCTATGGAATGGAGGGGCTCGTGGTTAATAATAACAGCCGTACGGATCGCCAGGAGTGCCATAGGCTGGAAAAACAAACACATAGGGAAGTGTGAGTCGTTGAAATAAATTAAGAGAATTAATGAAATGTGATAATATGGAAAAGCTCATAGGAGGATAGAGGATAGGTGCATATCTATTAATATTAATAATAATCTATTTGAACGCGTTTATCTCTGGGACTAGGTACCAATCAGATTTATAGCCTAATTCTAGTGGAAGGCAATAAGCTATTCACGCTACGAATCTTGGGAGCCGAGCAAAAAGAAAAAAATGTCATAAAGCAATCTAAGTAATAGCGAGGGCAGGCGATGCGATGCGATGGGACGGATCCAGGGAACAAGACATTTCACGCGGACGAAGGGACCAGCAGAAACAAGTGTTGTGTAAAATATAACTACAGTCCTTTTTACAGCTACGTTACCTGTTACAATGTGCATTTGGATTGAGTGATCTTTTTTTATTTCGTGACAAAATCTGATTGTACATTTAGTCAAAAATAGTCAAAACTCATAGCCCAAAGTAAAAAATTTGTCACTCTCAAGGGTCTTCAGTTATTGCCCAAAATGTAGATCACTCAAATCAGACATTTTGCAAAAACGGCTATGAGCTAAATCTCAACAAAAACTTACTCTACTGACTAAATTTATACCTCAAAAATTTGTTAACAAATTGTCACAATATTTTTTAAAACCATCAAGCCATTTGAAGCTACTTCCAGGTATTTAAGACAGTATCATTGGATCACTCAGTACAGACACCATTTTGTCTGAGAGATCGTTGTAATAAGGTTTAGGTTGACTTTTTCTATACATCTTTTTTTAATCCTAAAATATATGTTCCGAATATATTTGTACAATAAATATCATAACATAAATACCTTTTGTTAAAAAGTTATGAGTAATTCAATGTTTTCAAATTTGCTGAACTGAGTGATCCTTATGAATACTTATAGGTAACTACCTGTTTCGTATTGATTTACACAACTTACGATAAATTTTTGTACAACTTTATGACTAAAGTTTTACATAAAAATTATTTACATAGACGGCTTAGTTTACCAGGATATTAGATTTTTAATTTTTTAAAGAAATTACGTCTTGTAGGGTACATATGATTTTAACTTTTAATGTATATATTTAAATGTTTCATATTTTATTGTTATTTGCTTAGTCATACGTTTCATTTAGTTTTGTACGACATTTAGTGCACATAAGTGAGCTTACGTGATAGTGACAGTATCAGTGGTTTTCCTGTTTTATGCAAGAACAATGTAAGTACCGAACGTATTTATTTAGGGTCCGACGTCTCAAAATTTGCCAAAGATGTAAACAACAATAGCCGCTCGAAATTGTAATTTATTTGTGCGACTAAGCAAATAACAATAAAATATGAAACATTTAAATATCGCCGCCGACATATACATTAAAAGTTAAAATCATATGTACCCTACAAGACGTAATTTCTTTAAATATTAAAAATCTAATATCTCGTAAACTAAGCCGTCTATGTAAATAATTTTTATGTAAAACTTTAGTCATAAAGTTGTACAAAAATTTATCGTAAGTTGTGTAAATCAATACGAAACAGGTAGTTACCTATAAGTATTCTTAAGGATCACTCAGTTCAGCAAATTTAAAAACATTGAATTACTCATAACTTTTTAACAAAAGGTATTTGTGTTATGATATTTATTGTACAAATATATTCGGAACATACATTTTAGGATTAAAAAAAAAGATGTATAGAAAAAGTCAACCTAAACCTTATTACAACGATCTCTCAGACAAAATGGTGTCTGTACTGAGTGATCCAATGATACTGTCATAGATACCTGGAAGTAGCTTTAAATGGCTTGATGGTTTTAAAAAATATTGTGACAATTTGTTAACAAATTTTTGAGGTATAAATTTAGTCAGTAGAGTAAGTTTTTGTTGAGATTTAGCTCATAGCCGTTTTTGCAAAATGTCTGATTTGAGTGATCCACATTTTGGGCAATAACTGAAGACCCTTGAGAGTGACAAATTTTTTACTTTGGGCTATGAGTTTTGACTATTTTTGACTAAATGTACAATCAGATTTTGTCACGAAATAAAAAAAGATCACTCAATCCAAATGCACATCCTGTTACAGCAACGTTTTAGGAAAGAGAATAATGGTCGCTGTCAAGCGAACACTGAAAGAAATAAGCAGTAAATAAAAATGAAAAAACATAGATCTGAACTGCTTTAAACAGTTCCATATGAGCCTAACGTTCAACACAGTATGTTTTACTGATCCGAAAACAGTTAAAGTTTCAGGCAAAATGTTACTGTCTTGACAGTAAACTTTAACGTTTTAACTTTTAAATGGAACGTTTTTTCAGTAAATGGTGTGATCAATCATTAAACGTTACTGTTTTGCCTTTTATTTTTTTACAAACATTTCTTCTTACTGAAGTCAGTAAGTCTTAATGAAATCACTTTAATGTGGTTTAGTAAGATTTTTTTTCAGTGAAATTAGACGTAAAATAACTGTGTCGGGACTGTAGGTTCATTATGTACCATACTTGCGTAATGTGATTTATGTGATTAATTGTTTTCTCATCAGAAACAGCTTTTAAAGAAAAAATCTTGCTCATCAAAACACAGACTCGAAAACTCCAGTACAAATAAAAAACGCACCTCAAATCGAATACAAAATAGGCCTCATATTTTCCCAACAGATTTACTAGCTCAATAAAAGGCTGGATTCACGCAAACGGCCAGTAAAATACTGAGATGGACACATACATCTTACCTGAGGCTCTGTACAAACGCGCGAAGTAAACGTAACGAAATTCAAACGATTTTAAAATTGAAAATACTTGTTTGGCACACGGCCCCGATTCTGTCGTTCACAAACTAAAATATTAGTTTAGTCCTGTCAAACTAGATAATCCATAGACAAGTTTAGACGTGATTAAAAAATTGGCTACTAAAAATACGTCAATTTACGTCAGGCGCTGACTAATTTGACAGGACTAAACTAATATTTATTTTCTGTCCTTTTCTTAATGAAATAAAAAGAAAAAGATGCACTGAACTTAAATTTAGTTTAGTTTGTGAACAACAGAATCGGGGCCAATATTAACTTAGTTTTACGACCATATTCATAATAGGTGACACGTGGAATTTATTTATGTTTATTCAGAATTAAAACAATAAGTACGTAAATAACAAGTAATAATTTATTAAAATAACAAAATTATATCCTAACTCAACTAAAACTATTCTCAAATCAAAATATAGCGTCGAAAAATTCATCTGCATTGCTGTCGAATGGTGATGTAGGTACCCAAGGTACTGGCGGTTACAACGTTGTATGGCAATATTAATAGGCATTTTTTAAAAACATAATTTTGTATTTCGTTAATCGAAGTATTGGTCATTAGTGCAGATGTACTTTTGCCATTTTAGTGGAAGTTCGTTTATATCTCAGCTATAAAAATCCTGGCGACGAGAATCGATGTACTCTTTAGAGGCGTTTTTCACCGCCTTGTTGGATTTGAAATTTTCCTCCTGTAAAAAGTTATCCAAATTCCGAATAAAAATGGAAATTAGTTGGAGCAAGGTTTGGTGAGTATGGTGGGTGACGGATAGTTTCCAGTCGTAACTCCTATAGGTTGTGAGGTGCTTCGACGCGATTTTGTTGTTGTTGTTCATCGACTTCATACGGTACCCACTTTCCGAGCTTTTTGTCTTTCCAATTTGAAGGAAATTAATCAGTATCCACTTATTACGTACGTTGAAGGATGCTGCAAGTTCCAACAGGGTTTGAGATGAATCTGTCTTCACTATGGCCTTCAATTCCTCGTTGTTCCGTTCGGCCATGGGGCTTATTGCTGAGATCAAAATTTCCATCTGTGCTGCGTTGATGCCCCAACGGAACTCTTATTTGAAAATATCACGCAATTTCGATTTTTCAATGGTTACAGAAACAGCGATATTAAAAAAAAATCGAACAGCGGGAAAACAAATGATCTACTGACTTCGAAAAACAAAATGTCATACTATATTATAAAATTAATTTGAATTTAGAATTCTAAATATAATGAAATATATCTTCACAATAGCCAGTATCGAAAATCGGCAATGGGCATTGTCCATATTTTTTATATGTTGTAATTGAAAAACCATTTCCAGGAATAGCGTTACTGATCATTACGGACTAATTAATCATGAAAAATGTTCATATTTTATTGTTAATTATGATAAAATACGATTGACCTTCTTTGCCCTTCAAATCACGTTAGCTTTGGCCGTACAGTGTTGTATCGTTACCTCAGAAAATAAAAAGTAAGTGGCATGTATTGTCTAGAATCTGTCAAGTGTCAAATTATAATGTCAAACATGTAAACATAATTACAGTTTAAAGTTTTTACAATATATTATTCCTGCGACTTGCCTCATAATCTCGTAAAATCTCACTACACTATGATGGCTGCTAGTAGAAATATACTCTATTGTCATAACGGTCTCAACCTTAGGCAGGTTTCAGGAATCAGCTTTAACAAAAGTATCGCTCATTGTAGTCATTTGTAATTCAGGAAAACGAACAATAAATAATGTCGCTGCGTCGGTTGTTAGTGACGTACTTACACCTTCAAAAACCACTTTCCGTTTAAAAGGAGGATCGGCACATACGGTTTGTATATTTGTAAACGTTATGATAGGATTCGATTTTAGATGACGTCTATTGATACTGACAGATGTGACGTGTTGACAGATTGTAATTTTTTTATTTATGTACTAGTGAGGCAACGGCACTTAATGTTTTGTGCCACTTATGACGTCACCTGCCTTAATAATTTTAAATATTTAATTTTTTTTTTTAAATAACTATTGAGCCAATCCTCAAAATATTCAAATTGGTTTCTCAAAATGCGCAAAATTTTCAAAAAATAAAATAATATCTAATGGTTAGAAATTTTAAACAATCCCCGTTCCAGTAAGCACCTAATATAGTTATAATTATTTTCGATTCAAATATAGTTCTGACTTACATTACGTTTTCGTCGCTCGTTCGTCCTAGGTCCACTGGTCGGCCAGATGTGAACATTACGCACAGAGTAATCAATAATTCTAGAGATTGTATAGATGGGTTTTTATTGTAAGATGGTGTTTTATTTCTGATGGGGAATTGTTTGACGTTCCTTAAAAAAAGTGGAATGGAGGTTTAAATACAACAACATAACATCACGTCTAAGTCTAACCGGATGCAGCTGAATACCAGTATTTTACATGGGGCGACTGCCTATCTGACCTCCAAAATCCAGTTACTGGGTAACACCCCTTGGTAAGACTGGTTGTCAGACTTTCAGGCTTCTGACGCCACATAACGACTGTCAGAGATCCACAAATGTCAGCCGGGACTAACGGATTAACGTGCTTTCCGAGGCACGCCCTCCGTGCCTCGGAAAGCACGTTAATCCGTCTTGCTATGTAAAGATGGTCATCCATCCACGGACCAACCGCAGCAAGTGTAGATTAACATGAACGAGCGTCCCATGCGGCTATTATTACTCGCGGCTATTATTATTAGCCACGAGCCCCATAATGTATGTATGTCTCTTTTACTTCGCACGGCAGAAAGTAATAGATAATCATTTCTAAACAAAAACTTTTTCAGCTCAAGCAAACGACCGACGACCAACGTCAATCGACGGTGTAACGATAATCGTTCACATTCTTTTCCATTTGACGCTCAAAGATCTTATCTTGAACATTTATGTTATTCCACTCTAATGCCTTGATTCATTGTTTAGGTTCCACTAAAGTGGAGTTTAAGTCTGTAGGGCTGGTGGAGGTCACATTACGTATTTGGTCTCAAGTAAAAACTTACTGAAGAGTCCACCAAGTATTATTTATTAACTCTTTACGACATCTGTTAGTAACCTTAGGTATCTGGCATTAAAATAAATATGAAACTTGACATGAAACTTTGTAAGTTAAAGAATATAACAATATACAGGGTGAAATTGAAAACATGCGGCAAATCGAAATGGGAGATTGCACTCGTCATTATGAACAACTTTTACTATGGGTCCAAACCTGATATCGCGAAAAAAAATCAGCTGTTCCCTACATTTATGTTCGCAATAAGTCATCAAAATGTAGGGAACAGCTGATTCTATTTTCGCGATTGCAGCTTTGGTTCCATAGTAAAAGTTGTTCATAATGAGGAATACAATCTCCCATTTCGGTTTGTCGCATGTTTTCAATTTCAACCTGCGGGGCATTTGCGTAACACATTATCAATCGGAATCAATTTCATTTTGACAATTCAACAACATTCATTGCGTTATTTACGTGTCGAGCAGACAAATTTTTCGAACTTATGAAGCAATGAATTAGCAATTTGCTTCAAAATGATTCAGATTCCGATTGATAGTGTGTTACGCAATTACGGTGCCGTATATTAACAATTTATTGTGTCTTTGACATACTGTAATTTATTTATTTATATTGTACACCAGAAAATACATAACAAAAGTATATTCAGCACTACAAAACATACAATAGAGCAGTGGTGGCCCAGTGGTAACGGCCGCGACTTACGAGTTGTAGGTCGTAGGTTTGAACCCAGACAGGCGCTTTACTTTGTGTAAATTATTTCATCACCACTGCTCTTAAAACGGTGAAGGAAAACATCGTGAGGAAACCGGCATGTCCTAGAACCAAAAATTCGAAGACATGTGACATCTACCAACCCGCATTGGGCCTACATGGTAGATTACGGCCCACTCCCTCTCACAGAGAAGAGGTCCCAGCAGTGGGAACATCATAGGCAGATTACGTACAGAAGCCAGCACATCAAGCTACCCCAATCTGTCAGATTTTCCCAATTGAATATGAACCTTATTCCTTTGTGCTAAAGTTGAAAATCTATAAAAGAAATTTGACAGATTGGGGTAGGTTGACCTGCTGGCGTCTGTACATAAAAATTCTGTGTGAGAAAACATCAGGGTTTTCCGTTTAACCGTTTATGCGCAAATTTCGTAAATCGAAATGAGAATCATCTTTTTTGTAAGTACAGCTTTGAAAATGCCTAAAAAAACAATTAGGTATAAAAAATAGCATTGAATAATCATTATGTCGTTCAGTAAATCACTTAACAAATTAATTATTCGTGATTGGTTAACCAAAACAATATCTAAAAAAAACAACTGGATGAGATTTGGCAACAGATTCATTCTGAATAACCTTCAAGAAAATGGTTACAAAATTCACTATTCATCTGTAACCAACAGTTTACAGCTGAATAGTGCATTTTGTAACCGTTTACCTTTCTTTACCGCGAGGTAGAATTTTTGAATACGATAGGAACGAAAAGGTTATGCATGTTCACGTTTTTGCCCAAATGACGGGTCCCTAAATTCGTGTAGGGTTTTGCTTACGTTTCGAAGATTTTTAGAAAAACCTTCGACATTTTTTATGAACAGCAAAATACATACATCAAAAGTGTCTAGGGATCAAGTAGCGTTTTAGAGTATCGCCGCAATTGAGGATTATTATTTTAACTTTTTTGGATACTTTCTTTTTAGTGAATTTCACTATTTGAATAAAATTTTTTCTATAAATTTTTATTAAACCTAGAAAATCAACTGTAAATCAAGATTCCTATAAAATTGTGTAATAACGTTTTTACAAAACCATTACCATTTCTGCATTGGAACTGAAAACTGCTGTGAATTTGAGTTTGACTATTTTGGTACTAGATGACAAGCATTTTGTAGGTCTCCAGGAGTCCGTGAACAAAGATAATTATGGGCCCGTCGAAAAGTAGTTAAACTATCAAAACAAGTGTCGCTCAGTCTGTCTCATCTCAGTCTCAATCTGTCAAAAATACTTCTAATTTGACAATTTTTGACATTGATTGACATAGATTTTGAACTATTTAATTACGAGAATTGACCTTCTGACTGTGAACGTTAATAAAATTTCGAGAATTACCCCTCTGATCTTACGTCCGAAAAAGATACGGGGTATTAGAAGCTCGTAACTTCGGTCGAAACTAAGGATGGATCACTTCATATTTTACAAAACTAGTTTCAACCAATCAAATGGCTTGAATCTAGTTTTAGGTAATGCTTGAATATTGAATGACGTTCTGTAATAATAAAGGCCTTAGAGTGATGATACTTGAGTTGGTTTAGCACACCCTGGACACGGTAATATTATATACAGTATTCCAACTTCATACAAACGGACGAAGCGCAAGCTATGCCTACGCGCCTCGATCTCGGCACGCAGACAGTCGCGACTGTGCCGCAGTGACGAACGGACGGGGTGTTGTTTTTTTAACAATAAACGCGCGGTTTTTCACTAAAAATAAGTTCAAGTACATATTTAATATGACAAGTAGGATATATTGTGCTGGTTTTTGGTTGCATGAATTCGTCAATAACGCATCCAGAGATAACTTTTTTTAGATTACCTGGAAACTCTGAAAGGTAGAAATGACTATAAAATAATTTTACTTACTAGTAGATAGGTACATAATGTGTGTCTTTTTAATGGATAAGTATTTCCTTATATCTCCCGAAAAAAGATGTCTGGATTAATAAATAAAGTGAATAGAGTAAAGGAATGTGATTGACACGAGTGAAATAGGTAGTTATAGGCGGTTTATGAATCATGATTCGGTAGGTACTTACGCTTGTGTTAAAACTTTGGGGCATGTGTGTTTTGTTTTGTTAGTTTGTCTAATTGAAAGACGTGGTATTTTATTATTAATAATAGTTGTTGATTGTACTGTGTGTATGAATAATACTAGAAAAAAATAATTTGACCGTCTGTCTGTCACTAGATAGTTGAAATTTTCTCAGATTAAGTATTTCTGCTGCTGCTATAACAACATATACCACTAAAAACCGTTTTTTTTTTCTCGGTATTAATAACAACGACAACAACAGCTAGACTCATGAAATATTCACAGAATATTTAGATGTTTACAATCACATAACTTGCAATCACAAAAAAGTATATTTACAATTACAAAACCAAATGGAAACACAAAGTAGGCAAATGTAATTAAAATGCTGGAGGCGGGCAGCCCTATCGCATGTTTACGTACCGCGCGGCTGTAGGCATTTATTTTTATAGATACGGCCGAGTTACAATACTGTATATAATATTACCGTGCCCTGGAACTTTTTCCAAGCACATTGTCGGTTTTTAATCTATTCAGGTACATACACGATCAACGTACAACCATTAGTAAGTCCTTTTAATCTAACTTTTATCTCGATAAGGTAAGGTATAAATTAGAATGATTACCGAGAGTTTTATTAAACTCACGGCTATCGTTCTAATTTATACTTTATGGCAATGAAATAAGACTTACATTGCAATGGCTTACTAATGTGATACTTCATAATTATGTCCCTGTATTTAATTGGTCATATTTTAGTGTTGTATTTCAGTCAGAGATGTTGAGCATATTTCCAGCATTACAGCTAAAACACAATCATGTTTTTCAAATTTAAGTTTTAAAGTTTCTATCAAACTAAATTTTAATTAACAAAGTTCCGAGATTTCAGTTGAAACATTTTTAAACTGCATTTAAAACTTTAAATACTTGTTTTTCAAAGTCTAGACTGCTGAGCTAAATATATGGCTGTTGGAAACTAAACTTAATTTATTATTGTTCTTTGTCAGTTTAAATAAAAAAGTTATTTAGAATTTGTTTTATCTATATCTATCTAATATGTTTTATAAATAGGTGCATAGGTATTATTGTAGCGGTATCTACAAAGCCTCATGCGAACAACGCGTCATACTGACGTCACAAAATCCTGCATCTCGCAAGCAGAGTTTACCGCGCAACTAGCATATTAAACAACGGCCTGACATGAGTCGTTGGGCAGTTGCCCGCCAGATACAACACCCGTCTGTTCGGAGGATCCTCCCTTTTCTATGGAGTATGAGTGAACTTTACACCCTGTTCCTCATACCTCTATATTATAATTTAAAGTAAACCGCGCCGTATGTAAAACGCGCGCAGTCGTTACATGTGTTCAAAAGACTCGTAAAGGAACACTACTTGTCTTTGTGATGTTGTTGTCTTAACTGCAATCATCTACTGTCTTCTTTTATTTTCGTTGCCTATATACACACATCAAAAGTGTCTAGGGATCAACATATATTTTTGCAATAACTTTTCTCCTGATTGATATTAATTAAAATTTTCTTTAAGGATTCATCAAATAAAGTGTTTTCGTTTGTCACAGTAACGATAAACCAAGTCACCTTTGCATTAATAAAGAAATTTGCCATTTTCCTAATAAAGGGATTTTTGACATTTGAACCACTAACACAAAAGTTCGAAAAAAAGACTGAAATAACAGTTTTCTCTAAAATTTTATTGGGTAACTTAAACAATTAATAATCCGTGTTTCTACCGCGAACACTAACAACACAAGAACATCGGTTTGGCATACTCAAAATGAGTTCATCCAAATCACGCTGTGGAATGGCCGCCCATGTTCGTTGCAACAACAAAAAAAGGTCTTCTTGCGACTGGATACCCTCCATATTCGGCAGAGCTCTTCTCTGTAGCATATCCCATGCATGCTCAATCGGGTTCAAGTCTGGCGACTGAGCAGGCCAGGGCAGGACATTGATGTTAGCTGCGGCGAGAGTCTGTCTTACAACTCTTGCGGTGTGCGGTCGTGCATTATCATGCATTAACTGAAATAAGGGACCGATTTGCACTTGTAGAGGAACGATGACGTCTGATACAATCGTCTCAGCATAAATTTGAGCGTTGAGGTTGCCTCTGATCCAAATCAACTCAGTTCTTCCGCCGATCCAAATACCCGCCCATACCATGATGGTTCCACCACTATAAGGATGGACTTCCTGGCAGGATTTTAATCGCTGTTGGCGTCCAGGGGTTCTCCAGTGTCGTATACGTCTTGTATCCGGTCTCATACCAAAACGAGACTCATCAGAAAAGCACACGAAACGCCATTGTTCTTCTGCCCAATTTCTGTGTTCAAGAGCCCATTGATATCGAATCCTACGATTGTGCATTGCTATAGGTGGTACCCGTAGCGGTCTTCGGGAATGAAGGTTCACTTCATGCAAGCGGTTTCTGACTGTTTGGTCGCTAATTAAGTTCCCTGAAGAGTGATGAAGCCTCACGGCTAACATCATGGCGGTTATTGTTGGAGCTCTTCGAGTTAAGATTTGAATGTATCGGTCTTGTCTCCGTGTGGTGCAGCGATACCGTCCTCCATGGCGCTCAGCCACGGTACCAGTGCTTCGGTAACGTGTCCAAAGTCGACTGATAACACTCTGACTTGTATTCAGAGCTAAAGCCACAGTACGTTGCCGGGAACCAGCTTCTATCATTCCCACGGCTCTGAGCATTTCTTCCCTGCTTAAATGACGTCGCCGCTCCATAATAACGTTGGTTTTAATCAGTAGTAGGGAAACAGTAGCACTAATAATGTCTTCAATGCGTTGTATGTTTTTATAGGGAAAATATTGACAGCTGATTTTCATCTTTTACTCGAATTTGATTCACAGTTCCTGATTCAAATTATGAAATGCACCAAAAAGGATCCATATAAATTTATAAAATCATAAATTTATTACAAAGCCACATCTCAATCTCAAGAAATCCGCATAAAAATGCTTGATCCCTAGACACTTTTGATGTGTGTATTTAGTATGTATGTATTTATGTATATATAATTTTGGATATGTATATATCTGTGTATATATTTTAGTATATTGTATACATAATATTTGCACCAACGACAGCCCCATTTTATGTCCAGGAAAATCACTGTCCATCCTAAGGTTGCCTGGAAGAGATCGCAGAAAGCGATAAGGCCGCCCATTGTATATTTTGTAGTGTTTGATGTATTTTTACTCGTTGTATTTTTGTGGTGTACAATAAAGTATATACAAATAAATAAATAAAGTTGCTTTTCGTATCTGTATGTGTGTGACCGCGTTGTTTTTCTGAATTAGGTTATGTAATGGATTTTGATGTGGGTTTCAAAATAATTTAGAGAATTATTCCGTAAGGTTTATGTAGGTATAATACGTTAATACACTTACGTGCAAAAAAATTGACCGATTCCATGCTTTTCGATTTGAAACTATATAATTCAACCGGTTTTATTAACAAAAACCTAATATATTGTACATTAAAACCTTCCTGAAAGTATGTACATTACATCAGTGAAAGAATTATGAAAACTGATTCATTAGTTTTCGAAAAAATCGCGAACTTACAAATTAATAGGGTGTTGAATAAAGAACCGCCTTTTTTTTTGAAGTCCGTTAACAAAATCAAGTTCAATTTTGATTAAATAAACGGAAACAAACAAAATTTTATGTTTGTCAATTTCATTGAAAAAAAAAGTCACGCACTTTTCCGAGCAAAAGTGAGTGATGAGGACATCTGAAGAATCAAGTCGATCTTGTCAATAATATTGCTTTTATCAAAGTACCTATGTTCAAATAAAGTGTATATTACCTACCTTCACACAATATAAAATAATAAATTACACTCATTACGATTTTTGAAATATCGTCTCACAAATGGGAGCATGGGAGCAGGCCAATTTTTTTGCACGCAAGTGTATTAAACTTACATAATATATAATAAAGAAATCTCTCAAAGTTATTAAGTGCATGCTAAGCACGGGTGATTCGCTAGTGTAAAATAATTATTAAACGGCTTGGACGTCGTACTGGCGAGAGGTTGTGAGTTGTGTCACTGCCTGTGGCACTAATACTGTGAACCCAAAAGTCACGAGGTGGCGGGTTCTTGGAAAGATTCTGTAGTTATGTCTTCGAATTTTTGGTTCTAGGATATGCTGGTTTCCTCACGATATTTTACTTCACCGTTTAGAATGATGAAATTATTTACGCAAAGTAAAGCGCCTGTCTGGATTTGACCCTACAACACTCAACAGGTATAACGGCCGATACCACTGGGCCAGCGGGCCACCACTGCTCTCGTAACATAAGCTTATGTTTATATGAAATCGTCAATAATTAGTGATACTACCTCGAATGGCTTAGCATCATCTTCCATTATGTCGAAAATACTGCAGCATTAATTTTGAAATAAATATATGGTAAAGTTGAGAATTAATGTTAAGTACTATGGTTGACGAAAACACGACTCCATAAAATTTTCTTGATAGAAAACAATTCCAAAGTTTCCTCCAAACCAAACAATAAACCGCTGGAATTCAAAAAATACTTCAAATTAGATCATGAAACTTTGCACACTAACTATAAAGCAGGTCATATGTATGTTTTTTATTTTTTTTTAAATTGCTATTATGTTTACCGTAAAAACAAATATCTCAGTGGGATAAACAGGCTGTTATCATACTCGAATTCAAAGCATTTATTTCAATTATACCATTTACAGGCACATTTGAATTATAAAAAAGTCGGACAGTTAGTCAGAAAGTTGAAGCTAGTTGCCCATTCCAAAACATAGATCTCTATGAAGAAGAACGGGCAACTCAAAAGAGCAAAAAGATAAATCTTGCCAGAAAACACGCTCCAGAATTACTTTCATGTATCAAAACATTCCGATTTGCACCTTACTAAGTCAAAACACAGACACAAATTACCTTGTTTACGTCCCAACTTTCGAATAGCCATTGAAAATACAATATGACGCTATTCCGACTGCCAAACAGTAAGTTGTAAATAAAAACATATAGGAATATAGAATGGTGAACGAAATTGCACATTTGCGATTTTATAGCACTGAAAACTTGTTATGGAAACATGGAATATTTTGAGGTGAAGCAACGTGAGTTGGTTCCATTTCTTTCTCTGAAGTCGCATGACCGCTGTTATCTCAATTCTACAAAGAATGGACGTAATAAGAGACATTATTTCTTTTCTTCTTTTTGACATCGCGAAAGTCTGACACTTGTCTTTAGTATATAATATCAATCTACATTTGCCAAAGATGTTATTAGTTCTTTAAATAATATAGAGCAAACTTTACCCACCAACTCGCACTGGAAGCGCGTGATGGATTACGGTCATTCCCTCTCACAAAGAGGAGGCCTGTGTCCCAGCAATAAGAACGTTATAGGCTATTTCAGCTATTAGTCTTAGGCACCTGTAACACCGCCTACGAGGAAACGACTAGCTTTCAACGATGTTCTCGCTCAAGAAACATCCAAAAGATTGTTGGTCCCGTGTAAGTAAATGAGATACTTCTATTAATCATTGGTCACTCACTGTTCACCGGCGAGTACTCGCTTGTCGAAGCGACAAGAGCTGCCTAAAAGTAAATAATCGCTCAATGACGCTCGCTTGGCGGGCAGAACAGTCGCTGAGGGACTTGCGCCTGGTACATATGCAGACCAATGAATAATCGTTCATCGCCGTCGCGCACTCTCTACTCGTTGCTAGCCAAATTGTTTTTATTTGCTCTCTCTAGTTGCTTCTTGTCAATCGCCGGTGGTGGGACTGTATTTCTCAATGTGCTGTAAAGTTCACTCAAATGACCGCACACAGTTCAAAACAAATTGTATTCCCTTGAGATATACTCCACATAATGTGTCTAAAACTGATGGACTGACTGAAGCGTATAGATTTCGGATCTTCGCCATGCATGTGCTATATCATTTGGATTGACTCCACATCAAATAAAACTTGGATTAAGCAGAAGTGGATATGAAAGTGTGAACATTTTAAAGGCAAAACTTATGCACCTCCGACAGTAAAACGGTTTCCGAATGCCAGATCTAGTCACTGTTGTCAAATATCACGTCAACTGTGGTAGTTTGTTGACTACTAAAACTACACACATGTCTTTCTTGCTGTGAAAAATTACGGTTTGCCGGTTGGCCGTGTTTAGGCATGATCGTCAGTGTTACGAGTATATGGATCACTATGGAAGTTTGTTGACGAACACTTTTTTTTCTACGGCGCGGTTTAATACGCCGTAGGTACCGTAAATAAACCGTGCCGCGACGCAATATTTTACAATACAATCACGGCATGCAAACATAGAACAAAAAATTTCAACCGGTTGGAAGAATAGAACATGACAGGTCTCCTCGCCCCCTTCTATCCTTTTTCACCCCTCTTACACCCGGTGCCAAAACTATAGACAATTTACAAATGTCACTGTGAAATTAGGGCGGTAGTCGAATAAGTTTTCGACTTTTTCGCTACCGTCATTACAGTTTTGTTGTTGATCAAGTGAAGTCAGTGTTGATTAATTTCCGTATTTACCTATCCTTTCAGTGATTTTAAACTGTAATATTTAGCGTCGGTAGTGCAAGATGTACAACAAGTGTTGTATCGAACATTGTGGTGCTAAACGAAAGGACGGAAAATATGCATCCGTTTCCTTGTAATGAGATAAGACTCAAAAATTGGCTTCTGAGCAAGAACTTCAAAAACTACGTGTATGCCAGAAACACTGAAAAAAGGTTCATCAGTGGGAAGTATCGGCTCAAAGCTAGTAATAAATATAAACCTAAATTTAAAAAATAAAAAATTAAGTATTTGCTGTGTTTAATTTACATATTTCTCAGTAGTTCCCCGGTAATACCGATGAGCTCATCTAATGGCTCATTGGTTTTTTTCTGCTAAAAGCAAAAAAAAAAACATGAGATCCGAATACAGAACCAATGGGGTAATTGAGGCTGTATGTGTGAGCCTTTGCCCATAACTCAAGACCCAAATAAAAAAAAAAAAACGAACTGTCATGTTCTAAACTTCCAACTTTTGACAATCTCTATTAACCATTTTTTCTCTATGGGAGTGGGTCGTCTGATACGTAGTATCTCTAAGTAGTCTGTGAATACAATTAATATTTAAGGTAGGTAGGTCGTTTGGTTAAGAAGCAATGTCATGTAGCACAAATAAAGGAAAAAACCACAGATCAAAAAAAAAAAAATTACAACAAAATAAACTATTGGAAGATTGATTCCAATGGATGTGAGAACGCTCATTACTCGTTAAAATCATCGATAGAGAAAGTTATTTTATCAATTTTAAAGAACACTGGTATAAATTAGTGTGTCATCAGTGGTAACATGGTGGTAGCTAAGAAACTAGGCGATAAGTTTTTGCAAATACTGCCTTAGAATTGCGAAGGAAGTATCTGCCCCGACAGCATTCAGGACGCTATTGTGACTGCTTTTTATTCTGCTCAGGAGAAAATTTTAAAAGCAGTTTCTTATCCACGTCTCTCATTCCAAGACCCGACATTTCTCCGGTGCATTGAAATTTCTCAACGGATATCAACTTATCCGAGACTTACGGAACTAGATAGCTCAGAGATAGCCACGGTTGTACCATCTCTTCGCTCTTTGATACACTGCAGCATCCAATTAATATAGATCTTGGTTCGATTTGTCACCAGTTTATGTGTAGTCTGTAGATAAATAGATTTACTTGTGGGTTGATAATTTCAGAAACGTTTTGAGGGTTAGATTGATAGTTTGTTTCAGAATTTGTCAAACTTTTTGCTGAGCTTAGTCATTTTTACGGTTCCGTACACAAAGGGTGCCAACGGGAACTTATTACTAATCCTCCGCTGTCCGTCTGTTCATCCATCCATCCATTCATCCATTTGCCAGTCTGTCAGCGGACTGTATTCATGACCCGTTCTAGGTGTCTAGTTGAAATTTTCGTTTGTATATTCTATTGCCGCTATAACTACAAATCATAAACATAAAATAAAGTTAAAAATTAAAGGGAAACCATTATAAAAAACATGTTTCTTTTGTCGTTTGCCTTGTGGTTCGGAACCCTTCGTGTCCGACTCACACTAGGCCGCTTTTAAGGGAATGTGAAGTTATATTGGAATTTCTTGCCAGATAGGATGTGTCTGAACGAAATAAGTAAGGGTAGATGAAATATAAGCTGGGCTTTTTCTATAAAATGAAACAGTTGATTTCGACTAAAGAGCATTTAAAAAGATCAATCAGCTCAACTGGACATAAGCCTCTCCCAGGCTGCGCTACAACATCCATACCTTCTGCATCCAGCCTGTTCTAGCCAGGTTTTTAAGGTCGTCGGTCCATCTGGCTGGGGGGCGTTCCACTCTACGCTTACCGATACGCGGTCTCCACTCCAGGACTCGTATACTCCACCGACCATCGGTACTTACATGGCATGCTCACTGCTACTTCAGTTTGCGTACTCTGCAAGCTATCTTTGTAAATCCGATTATTTTCCGGATAATTTCATTTCCGATTTTATCCTACAAAGAAACTAGCCCGAGCATAGCCCGCCACATAGCGCGCTGAGCGACCTTGTATTTGTAGACCAGCTCAACTATAGTGTTCACGTTTAGGCACCGTATGTTATAACGTGCAGGGCGCGCTGGTTGAAGACCGTAGTCTTCAAATATTTTGGAATAGGCGACGAGAAGACTTTGGTTGAGAACAGAAGAGAAGAGAAGAGTTGGGTTGAGCAGCGTTTGGGAAAGTTTGTCTCCCAAACGCTGCTCAACCCAACTGGATCCTTCTGTCGGCTTCTTTCTCAAAATAGTGTCTACCGAGCAGTTTTTAAAAAGATAAAATAGCTCAAATAAAATGATCTTAATTTTTTCAACCGGCCAACTTATATCAAGTTATGATTTCAAGACATTTTAAATAACTCCCTAAACGAAATAATTTTCTTTTAAAACATTTTTCAGTAAACTTTAAACATTTGCAAGCATCTCACAGTCTAGGCATACGTCAAGTTTGGTATTGCGTCTCGTAGAACCGCTGGCGGTTTGAAATTCAGAGATGGGCCGACTATGACTTTGACCGACTAGCCGACTGACCAACAAGTCGGCTGCAATACTATCGACTAGTCGGTCAAGCCGATCATTATTTCGGAAGGAGTTTCGCAGAGTAAAGGTGAAAAAAACCAAAACTGTGATTCTAAAATACCTAAATACTTACAGTCCGTTCACAGTTCACAAGTCCGTTCGGCACTATCAATTGAAATCTGAATATTTTTTTTTTCAATTGCTAATTTATTGCTTCATAAGTTCGAAAAATTTGTCTGCCCGTAAATAACGCAATAAATGTTGTTGAACTGTCAAAGTGAAACAGATTCCGATTGATAATATGTTACGCAACTGTCCCACAGTTCGTTGTTTCGTCTTCTGATTTTGCATCACTGTCCAAATCACAGTGATCTTTATTCTCATTCTAATAAGGATGCTTTTCGGTTGCAGCCGCTTTAAAGCCTGTCAAAATCATTGTGATCTTTAATCTCGTTCTAATAAGGTTGCTGTTAAGCTGCTGCTGTCAGAGGTAACTTTGAACGGACTGTTTAGTTCAATGATTGATTACCAAAGGAGTAGTAAGCACTGGGAAGTGGTGAAGGGCGGGCGTTTTTGGAGACTGTCTTATGTAATTTTGATGTTCAAAAAGGTGCTGATTCTCAACCTAATTTTGATTTGATTTGATTATAAGCATAGAAATATGTATAAAGTAAAGAGCCGACTAATCGGCGCTTTTTGTCTACCAGTTGCCGACTAGTCGCCGACTAAAAATATAGCCAGATAGTCGGCTTTCCCGATTAGTTGGTCGGTACAGTCAGCAAAGGGGATAGGTATACAGGGTCGGCGAATATAGTTGAAGTTTACTAAGAAACCGATTGATGTTTTCGAATGAAATTTAATTTAATAAATGAACTGTTTGTTTTCTATTAATTGAATTAAATTTTATTCGAAAACGTCAATCGGTTTCTTACTAAACTTCAACTATATTCGACGACCCTGCATACTTATCTCCTTTGCTGACTGTACATCTCTACTGAAATTCTGAATTATTTGAAATGCACTGTGTACACGTCGGATTATGTTTAACTAGATTAGAGGCTGCTAACTTTAGAGAGATAATGTATGTAGGTTATTTAATTCGATACTGATGATGTGTGTGGTATTGTTTTATTGTATTTGACTTCGAATCCATATTCATATTATAAATGCGAAAGTGTGGCTGTCTGTCTGTTACCTCTTCACGCTTAAACCACAAAACGATAAACAAATTAGTACCTATAGATTACTAGCTGCGCCTCGCGATTTCACACGCATAAGTTTCGATCCCGAGGGAACATTGGGATAAAAACTATCCTATGTATGTTGTTTTATTGTATTTTTAATTTTGAGATTTTTGCTATTGTGTTTTGTTTATTATAGATTTTTTTTTACTTTTTGGCTCCATAAGTATTAAGTATACATGATTATTGTGATACTCAAATAGGTAGTTGAATCTGTCTCTCCTAAATACAGATTACTTATTGATCTAGCTAGGAGAGCAGCGCTTCACCCAACAATTCCTTGTACTTACAACATGTAATTAATAATGCAAAACCTTTATGTACAGTCAGCAAAGGAGATAAGTATACGGGGTTGTCGAATATAGTTGAAGTTTACTAAGAAACCGATAGATTTTTTGAATGAAATTAGTTTGATAAAAGAACTGTTTGTTTTCTATTAAATAAATTAATTTTTTTTCGAAAACATCAATCGATTTCTTAGTAAACTTCAACTATATTTGATGACCCTGCATACTTATCTTCTTTGCTGTCTGTACATAATAAAGAGTATTCTATTCTAAAACAAAAAGCTATCTCATACCCAAATCAAAACCTAAGGACCAAAAATTAAGCTCGCGACATTGAACAAGACCGTTAACCCCATCAGACATGCTGTGTAACCCTCAGATTCTCGCAAACACCAAGACACGGGGTAAACACAACATGATTAATTAAACCACGAAGGATTAGGTCCCTTAAATGGCTAACGTTTGGTTTACTCGTATTTGTGTAGAGGGTTTGAATAATATTCAGGTTGGGAGTAAAACAATCAGGTGAAATACATAAACGTTTTGGGTAATGATTTGTGATTGATTCGAGTTGTTTTAGAGAAGTTCAGTGTTGGCTGTCTCGGCTTATTATTCGCACGAATTTACTCGCCCGAAACGGGCAAATCGTCACTTTTAAATAATAATTGTTTTTTCTATAGGCGACTCGCACGAAGTTAATTTATTCGTGGGTGAATCGAAAATTCCAGAAATATTATTATATTATGCAATTGGCAATTTAAAGTATAGAAGAAATGACACTAGCGCACAGAAGTGATAAGAGTTAAATTTTATAAAACGTGTGCTTTTTCTTAGCTTCATTGCATAAAATTCAAAATGTACCAGTTGTCGACTCGCCCACAAATAAATTAACGTCGTGCGAGTGGCTTAAAGAAAAAATAATTTATTATTTAAAAGTGACGATTTGCCCGTTTTGGGGGAGTAAATTCGTGCGAATCGACTAATAAGCCACTGACTTCCATAGGTGTTTATTTTAAGAGTAATTAAAATGTTGCATGTATTTATAGTATTATTAAGTTATATTAATATTGTATTGTATATGTTTATATGGGCCTTGATGCCTGAAATAAATGGATAAATAAATCACACAAATATTACAAAGGCGAAAGTTTGTGAGAGTGTGTGTTTATGTCTGTTACTTCTTCACGCTCGAACGGCTGGATCAATTTTGACAAAAATTGTATGGAGGTAGCAGATACCCTGGATTAGCATATAAGCTACTTTTTATCCCGATATTCCCACGGGATCGACACTTATGCGGGTGGAACCGCGGGGCGCTGCTAGTAAATAAATAAATAGGGTCACAGCATTATGCATCACAACATCTTTGATACAGTGTTATAGTTAATATTACCGAGAGATGTTTTGATGTTTTCATACAAATATTCCATACAATTGTAGCGTCGCCTACGTGAATAAGTGGGTAGATGTATTGTTAACATGAGACCACTTACACCTGTCTCGTATAAGGTGCAGCGCAGACGACAGACTATCCGTGACGCACTTTTTAGTCTGTGAAAATAGAACCGATGCAATTATATGCAGTAACGCACACGACGCGCAAAAAGTCCGGCGCACAAAAAATCAGACATTTAAAAAGACAGACAGCTCTGCCGACAGAATGATCGAAGATGTGCGTCGTGTGCGTTGAGTCTGTGAAAAATCCGCGACCGACTTTTTGCGCGCCATGCAGACTTTTTGTGCGCCGCAGATTCGATCGCACAAAAAGTGTGCCGTCTGCGCTGCACCATAATCACAGATTAAGGTAGGTAGGACACTAAATATTTGCTCTATTATGAGCAGTGGTTGCCCAGTGCTAATGGCCCCGACTTACGGTCGTGGGACCCAGGTAGGCACTTTACTTTGTGTAAATAATTTCATCACCACTGCTCTCAAAACGGTGAAGGAAAACATCGTGAGGAAACCGGCATGTCCTAGAACAAAAAATTCGAAGTCATGTGACATCTACCATCCTGCACTGGGCCCGCGTGGTGAATTACGGCCTACCCTCTCACAGATAGGAGGCCTGTGTCCCAGCAATACGAACATTTTAGGCTGATTATGCTGGTCGATGACGTTCAAATTAAACTATTATATAATTAAAACATTCAAGATTTTTTGTGCGAAATAGTTTCAAAAATGGTCCTTGGGTACGGATTTTTTCCCTTAATTTTTTTTTTTATTTCATTCTTTTCCAAATTGCTTTTTAAACATGCACCATAAAAAATATTTTCAGCTTAGTGACAATTCGGAAGAAAAGTAACAATGAAGTCGGTTAAAAACAAAAAAGAACATCACTCATTTGTGGCCTTCCTACACCAACCAAAATTAGCACAACCAAACCTTTAAACCAAATCCTTTACATCCAAAACCTTCAAATACCTTCGCCGGGATAAAAAAAAATGTATAAAGCTGTTAAGAGCAGCAAACAAAAACTAAATCGCGAACAATCCTTTGATCCTTCCAATTGAAATATTTCACGTAAAGGTATTTATCAAAGAATAGATAGGTACAGAAGGTTGGCTTCATACAACGAGCGAGAACGCACGCACACATAGCTACACGCTTCACGTACAGCGAGTGCAAGCGCACTCGCGACTCGCATTCGTTTGAGATCGCCGCACGTACTCGTCTATATGTGCGTGCATATTCGCTCGGTGTATGAAGCCGACCTTCTGCACATGTTCTTTTTTGTGGTATTAATGGTTCCATGTGTGAATCGAACTGTTATTTACTCGATAGCGCTGTATATACAGGGTGCAAATATACGCTAAATGGAATCGTGTATCTGAACTTGGTAGTAGATTTTAGATATAGGTGGCTTTATTTTAGAGTAAGCATAGCATCCTGTATTTTATGCCACGACTAACTAGGATAGGACACGTATCGAATCTCACTTAATATCAACTCATAATTTGCCAGGGGCCACTTTTTTTTTTTTTGAGGATGGGAAATCATCAAATGACACCTCCTGCTCTGGGTGGAGCAGAAGGGAATGTCAAAATCTTACTGACTAAAACCCACCCGTGTTCCTTCCTTAGCCCTTTATGTTCCGGGGTAGCGGTAACCCTTTCTGACTATCTCGCGGCCCCAGCAGGCTTCGGCCCTTCCGACCAGGGGCCACTGACCCCGTAAACTGTTTTTTTCTTATGTTTTTCTGCGATCAGTTTCTGGACTATGAGCAGATTTGTTGTTGGATTTGATGGTGCAGAGTGGTTTCTCCAGCGAGATTTTCCTCATCATATTTCATGGCAGCATGTTCTAGTTGGCATTGGCAAGGTCCACCACAGCTAAATTTTTCAGCCGCCTAAACTGTAAACAAAAAAAACTTTTTTATAAAAAAAAAAAAACAACCGACTTCCAAAAAAACACTACAAAGTGAAAAATAACTTTAATTTCGGAAGTCAGTGTCGTTGGTTCCGAATTTTCTTTTATTGACACCGACTTCCGAAATTAAAGTCTTTAACTTTGTAGTGTTTTTTGGAAGTCGGTTGTTTTTTTTTATTTTATTTTTTCATCTATACTAATATTATAAAGAGGAAAGATTTGTATGTATGTTTGTAACGAATTGTCTCAAAAAGTACTGGACCGATTTTAAAAATTCATTCACCATTTGAATGCTACATTATCACTGATTAATATAGGCTTTTTTAATTGCAAGAAAAAAATAAAATGTTTAAAAAATAAAAGTCCACCCGTGCGAAGCCGGGACAGGCCTCTAGTTAGAATATAATTCAGTAGCAGCCTGGTTTGTGATTTTTCATCACCTTTTACAAAATATTGCTTTTCCCGATGCAGGGACGTTAATTGTTGAGGAGTTCTCCTTGTAAGAACCAAGAGAACTTGAGCTGATTGAAAAGTCACCATCAGCTCCACTTCACGATACGCATTGTGCTTAGCAACCACATTAAAGTACCTAATCGAATCGCAACCCGTGAAATATTTATTATTAAGTAGTTCCGATGGCCATCTGTGGTCTTCATCATCAGTTCCACTTCACCGAATGGTAATTTTTGAGAGCTATAGGTGTGCCTACAAAATTTGAGGCGCGCTGGTTAAAGACCGTAGTCTTCAAACATTTTGGAATAGGCGACGCGAAGACTTGACAAACTTTCCCAAACGCTGCTCAACCCAACTGGATCCTTCTGTCAGCTTCTTTCTCAAAATTTTAAAAAAGATAAAAGCTCAAATAAAATGAGCTTAATTTTTTCAACCGGCTAACTTACATCAAGTTTCAAGAAATTATTTCAAGATATTTTAAATAACTCCCTAGACGATATACTTTTCTTTTATAACATTTTTCAGTAAACTTTAAACATTTGCAAGCGTCTCTCAGTCATACGTCAAGTTTGGTATGGCGTCTCGTAGGATCGGTAGTCTGAAATTCAGTGATGTGCCGACTATGACTTTGACCGACTAGCCGACTGACCAACAAGTCGGCTGCAATACGATCGACTAGTCGGTCAAGCCGATCATTATTTCGGAAGGAGTTTCGCAGAGTTCTGGTGAAAAAAACCGAAACTGTGATCCTAAAATACCCACCTAAATATTTATAGTCCGTTCACAGTTCACAAGTCCGTTCGGCACCCTAATTGCGTAACATACTATCAATTGGAATCTGAATCATTTTGAAGCAAATTGCTCATTCATTGCTTCATAAGTTCGAAAAATTTGTCTGCCGAACACGTAAATAACGCAATGAATGTTGTTGAACTGTCAAAGTGCAACTGATTCCGATTGATAATGTGTCCCAATTGACCCGCAGTTCGTTGTTTCGTCTTCTGATTTTGCATCACTGTCCAAATCACAGTGATCTTTATTCTCATCTAATAAGGATGCTTTTCGGTTGCAGCCACTGACAAGCCTGTCAAAATCATTGTGATCTTTAATCTCGTTCTAATAAGGTTGCTGTTAGGCTGCTGCTGTCAGAGGTAACTTTGAACGGACTGTTTAGTTCAATGATTGATTACCAAAGGAGTAGTAAGCACTAGGAAGTGGTGAAGGGCGGGCGTTTTTGGAGACTGTCTTATGTAATTTTGATGTTCAAAAAGGTGCTGATTCTCAACCTAATTTTGATTTGATTTAATTATAAGCATAGAAATATGTATAAAGTAAAGAGCCGACTAATCGGCGCTTTTTTTCTACCAGTTGCCGACTAGTCGCCGACTAAAAATATAGCCAGATACTGAACTGTTCGTGAACTGTTTGTTTTCTATTAATTGAATTAAATTTTATTCGAAAACGTCAATCGGTTTCTTACTAAACTTCAACTATATTCGACGACCCTGCATACTTATCTCCTTTGCTGACTGTACATCTCTACTGAAATTCTGAATTATTTGAAATGCACTGTGTACACGTCGGATTATGTTTAACTAGATTAGAGGCTGCTAACTTTAGAGAGATAATGTATGTAGGTAATTTAATTCGATACTGATGATGTGTGTGGTATTGTTTTGTTGTATTTCACTTCGAATCCATATTCATATTATAAATGCGAAAGTGTGGCTGTCTGTCTGTTACCTTTTCACGCTTAAACCACAAAACCATAAACAAATTAGTACCTATAGATTACTAGCTGCGCCTCGCGATTTCACACGCATAAGTTTCGATCCCGTGGGAACATTGGGATAAAAACTATCCTATGTGTGTTGTTTTATTGTATTTTTAATTTTGAGATTTTTGCTATTGTGTTTTGTTTATTATAGATTTTTTTTTACTTTTTGGCTCCATAAGTATTAAGTATACATGATTATTGTGATACTCAAATAGGTAGTTGAATCTGTCTCTCCTAAATACAGATTACTTATTGATCTAACTAGGAGAGCAGCGCTTCACCCAACAATTCCTTGTACTTACAACATGTAATTAATAATGCAAAACCTTTCAGTCAGCAAAGGAGATAAGTATGCGGGGTCGTCGAATATAGTTGAAGTTTACTAAGAAACCGATAGATTTTTTGAATGAAATTAGTTTGATAAAAGAACTGTTTGTTTTCTATTAAATAAATTAATTTTTTTTCGAAAACATCAATCGATTTCTTAGTAAACTTCAACTATATTTGATGACCCTGCATACTTATCTTCTTTGCTGTCTGTACATAATAAAGAGTATTCTATTCTAAAACAAAAAGCTATCTCATACCCAAATCAAAACCTAAGGACCAAAAATTAAGCTCGCGACATTGAACAAGACCGTTAACCCCATCAGACATGCTGTGTAACCCTCAGATTCTCGCAAACACCAAGACACGGGGTAAACACAACATGATTAATTAAACCACGAAGGATTAGGTCCCTTAAATGGCTAACGTTTGGTTTACTCGTATTTGTGTAGAGGGTTTGAATAATATTCAGGTTGGGAGTAAAACAATCAGGTGAAATACATAAACGTTTTGGGTAATGATTTGTGATTGATTCGAGTTGTTTTAGAGAAGTTCAGTGTTGGCTGTCTCGGCTTATTATTCGCACGAATTTACTCGCCCGAAACGGGCAAATCGTCACTTTTAAATAATAATTGTTTTTTCTATAGGCGACTCGCACGAAGTTAATTTATTCGTGGGTGAATCGAAAATTCCAGAAATATTATTATATTATGCAATTGGCAATTTAAAGTATAGAAGAAATGACACTAGCGCACAGAAGTGATAAGAGTTAAATTTTATAAAACGTGTGCTTTTTCTTAGCTTCATTGCATAAAATTCAAAATGTACCAGTTGTCGACTCGCCCACAAATAAATTAACGTCGTGCGAGTGGCTTAAAGAAAAAATAATTTATTATTTAAAAGTGACGATTTGCCCGTTTTGGGGGAGTAAATTCGTGCGAATCGACTAATAAGCCACTGACTTCCATAGGTGTTTATTTTAAGAGTAATTAAAATGTTGCATGTATTTATAGTATTATTAAGTTATATTAATATTGTATTGTATATGTTTATATGGGCCTTGATGCCTGAAATAAATGGATAAATAAATCACACAAATATTACAAAGGCGAAAGTTTGTGAGAGTGTGTGTTTATGTCTGTTACTTCTTCACGCTCGAACGGCTGGATCAATTTTGACAAAAATTGTATGGAGGTAGCAGATACCCTGGATTAGCATATAAGCTACTTTTTATCCCGATATTCCCACGGGATCGACACTTATGCGGGTGGAACCGCGGGGCGCTGCTAGTAAATAAATAAATAGGGTCACAGCATTATGCATCACAACATCTTTGATACAGTGTTATAGTTAATATTACCGAGAGATGTTTTGATGTTTTCATACAAATATTCCATACAATTGTAGCGTCGCCTACGTGAATAAGTGGGTAGATGTATTGTTAACATGAGACCACTTACACCTGTCTCGTATAAGGTGCAGCGCAGACGACAGACTATCCGTGACGCACTTTTTAGTCTGTGAAAATAGAACCGATGCAATTATATGCAGTAACGCACACGACGCGCAAAAAGTCCGGCGCACAAAAAATCAGACATTTAAAAAGACAGACAGCTCTGCCGACAGAATGATCGAAGATGTGCGTCGTGTGCGTTGAGTCTGTGAAAAATCCGCGACCGACTTTTTGCGCGCCATGCAGACTTTTTGTGCGCCGCAGATTCGATCGCACAAAAAGTGTGCCGTCTGCGCTGCACCATAATCACAGATTAAGGTAGGTAGGACACTAAATATTTGCTCTATTATGAGCAGTGGTTGCCCAGTGCTAATGGCCCCGACTTACGGTCGTGGGACCCAGGTAGGCACTTTACTTTGTGTAAATAATTTCATCACCACTGCTCTCAAAACGGTGAAGGAAAACATCGTGAGGAAACCGGCATGTCCTAGAACAAAAAATTCGAAGTCATGTGACATCTACCATCCTGCACTGGGCCCGCGTGGTGAATTACGGCCTACCCTCTCACAGATAGGAGGCCTGTGTCCCAGCAATACGAACATTTTAGGCTGATTATGCTGGTCGATGACGTTCAAATTAAACTATTATATAATTAAAACATTCAAGATTTTTTGTGCGAAATAGTTTCAAAAATGGTCCTTGGGTACGGATTTTTTCCCTTAATTTTTTTTTTTATTTCATTCTTTTCCAAATTGCTTTTTAAACATGCACCATAAAAAATATTTTCAGCTTAGTGACAATTCGGAAGAAAAGTAACAATGAAGTCGGTTAAAAACAAAAAAGAACATCACTCATTTGTGGCCTTCCTACACCAACCAAAATTAGCACAACCAAACCTTTAAACCAAATCCTTTACATCCAAAACCTTCAAATACCTTCGCCGGGATAAAAAAAAATGTATAAAGCTGTTAAGAGCAGCAAACAAAAACTAAATCGCGAACAATCCTTTGATCCTTCCAATTGAAATATTTCACGTAAAGGTATTTATCAAAGAATAGATAGGTACAGAAGGTTGGCTTCATACAACGAGCGAGAACGCACGCACACATAGCTACACGCTTCACGTACAGCGAGTGCAAGCGCACTCGCGACTCGCATTCGTTTGAGATCGCCGCACGTACTCGTCTATATGTGCGTGCATATTCGCTCGGTGTATGAAGCCGACCTTCTGCACATGTTCTTTTTTGTGGTATTAATGGTTCCATGTGTGAATCGAACTGTTATTTACTCGATAGCGCTGTATATACAGGGTGCAAATATACGCTAAATGGAATCGTGTATCTGAACTTGGTAGTAGATTTTAGATATAGGTGGCTTTATTTTAGAGTAAGCATAGCATCCTGTATTTTATGCCACGACTAACTAGGATAGGACACGTATCGAATCTCACTTAATATCAACTCATAATTTGCCAGGGGCCACTTTTTTTTTTTTTGAGGATGGGAAATCATCAAATGACACCTCCTGCTCTGGGTGGAGCAGAAGGGAATGTCAAAATCTTACTGACTAAAACCCACCCGTGTTCCTTCCTTAGCCCTTTATGTTCCGGGGTAGCGGTAACCCTTTCTGACTATCTCGCGGCCCCAGCAGGCTTCGGCCCTTCCGACCAGGGGCCACTGACCCCGTAAACTGTTTTTTTCTTATGTTTTTCTGCGATCAGTTTCTGGACTATGAGCAGATTTGTTGTTGGATTTGATGGTGCAGAGTGGTTTCTCCAGCGAGATTTTCCTCATCATATTTCATGGCAGCATGTTCTAGTTGGCATTGGCAAGGTCCACCACAGCTAAATTTTTCAGCCGCCTAAACTGTAAACAAAAAAAACTTTTTTATAAAAAAAAAAAAACAACCGACTTCCAAAAAAACACTACAAAGTGAAAAATAACTTTAATTTCGGAAGTCAGTGTCGTTGGTTCCGAATTTTCTTTTATTGACACCGACTTCCGAAATTAAAGTCTTTAACTTTGTAGTGTTTTTTGGAAGTCGGTTGTTTTTTTTTATTTTATTTTTTCATCTATACTAATATTATAAAGAGGAAAGATTTGTATGTATGTTTGTAACGAATTGTCTCAAAAAGTACTGGACCGATTTTAAAAATTCATTCACCATTTGAATGCTACATTATCACTGATTAATATAGGCTTTTTTAATTGCAAGAAAAAAATAAAATGTTTAAAAAATAAAAGTCCACCAGTGCGAAGCCGGGACAGGCCTCTAGTTAGAATATAATTCAGTAGCAGCCTGGTTTGTGATTTTTCATCACCTTTTACAAAATATTGCTTTTCCCGATGCAGGGACGTTAATTGTTGAGGAGTTCTCCTTGTAAGAACCAAGAGAACTTGAGCTGATTGAAAAGTCACCATCAGCTCCACTTCACGATACGCATTGTGCTTAGCAACCACATTAAAGTACCTAATCGAATCGCAACCCGTGAAATATTTATTATTAAGTAGTTCCGATGGCCATCTGTGGTCTTCATCATCAGTTCCACTTCACCGAATGGTAATTTTTGAGAGCTATAGGTGTGCCTACAAAATTTGAGGGTTTCCCTCGATTTCCATGGGATTCCCTCATCAGATTCCAATTTGGTGACAATGGAACCACCTCGGGAGCATACCCTTTCAAATAAAAAATCGCGTAACAAACACAAAAAAAAAACAACATACCGTCGAATTGAGAACCTCTTATTAACTCGTTATTAGATCGATCGATACCCATCACGCACTTATTTGAAGTTTCACCAATCAATTTAAGGCAAGGTAAACATTAACTAATTACTAACTACTACTACACTACTTTTTAACTTTTTAGGCCTCTGTAAATCTAGCAAAATGTTAATTTTGCGCATAAAGAAAATATTTTAGGAAAATTGAACTTATTGTCAAGCACTGTGTGAAGATAGAAACGTGAATTAAAATAATTGGCTCGATATAAAAAAAATAGATGACACTAAATCGCTATTTAAAACGTGTAACTTGAAGAGATATCATCGTTAAAACATGTAAAAGTTATACCAAAAGATAAGCTTTATTGTTTTTTCAGAACTTGGTGAGAACACTTTTTATAATATAATTTCTTTATTGTTTTTTTCTATGAAACAAATATACACAAAATCTAACAATTCAAGAGCTCACAACGGCTGGTCAGTGCCTGCGAGAGAGAGATTCCCCGATACCTATCATGCGGGGAGTAAGGAAACGTTATCACATCTACACACCGCAATACAAGACGGCCTTAATAGACTAGTTTCCACCATCAATAAATTGAAAATCTATTTAGTCCGTCAGTTAGAGTATTGGAAAATAATTGACACGTATTTTTTGTTTTTGTAAATCAATGAACATTGACAAAGATAAAACGCATCAAAATTCGGGAGTGGGGGCTCGTGACGTCAGAACTCACTAAAAATATACCAAGGTGTGTGACGTATTGAGAATTTTAAAAGCGTCGTATCTTCGTCACTTTTGGTTTAAGTAACAAAAGAAAAAATACGGGTCAAATATTTTTTGGTAATCTAACTGACGGACTAATTAGAATTTTTTCAGTAGACAAGCCTATTTGTTCTTGAGTAAAATTGTTTACAGTTTCGTGGACGTCAGCTAAAACCACTACTCAATAATACCAATCTATTCTGTCCCGCAGCAGGGCAAATGCTTCTTCTCTCTTCTTCTCAGAAGCCACGTGCATTGATCACCACGCTTGCGCAAGGCGGGTTGGCGATTTCAAACTTATATTAACTGTTACTAACTTCACCATCGTCAGTAATGTTCAAGATAAACTCAAAAAGTACTTAATAATTAATTAAAAGTCACATTGGTTCTTGCCAGGATTCAAACCCACAACCTTGTGCACAAGGACTTAACCACTGGGTCATCACGACCTGAGCCACTGTTGTACAGTAGGTACTCGTTATCTGTTCTGTGGTACTCGTAGTGAATCGATCAGAAACTCTGAATACATTCAATAACAAGCAGATTCTGATAACCTGAATCTATTTATAAGGCGTTCATTTTATCCTCCCTGTATATGTTTCAACTAGCTGTGCCTCGTGTTTTCACCCGCGTTAATTTGAGGAAAAACTTACTAAAATATATTCCATTACTTTAAGAGTATTTACTTAAAATTATTACTAAACGTAGGTACCTATATTCCCATGACAGGCCGCCTTATGGAGTAATTAAAAAAAAAACAAAGATATTTCCTAAGATAGGGCAGTTTTGTTCAAAATTTACTTGTGATGACTAACGTATTTATTTGGATAAGGATTAATGTAATGTTTATAAAAACACCTTCGCAAATAATGCATTATTTGAGAACAAATTTGATTACCATAACACATTTTATAGTGAGTCAACCTTAAAAGATAGACATATGCTGTCGCGGAATTTTTTTTAGAAATTTAAAGGGAAACGTGATACATGTTTATTGCGTAACTTTAACCGTTTACGCAGCGTACGCAATGGAAGCTCTCAAAAGGAATATTTTTTCCCGTTTTTGCAACATTTTTCATTGATGCTCCGCTCCTATTGGTCGTAGCGTGATGTTAAACAGCCCATAGCCTTCCTCAATAATTGGACTATTAAAAAAAAATAATAATTTTTCAATTCGAACCGGCAGTTCCTGAGATTAGCGCGTTCAACGAAACAAACAAACTCTTCAGCTTTATAATATTAGTATAGATATATTAGTATAGATAGATATCTAAATATATACGACAGTTAGTGTGGGTGTGAGGAAAGTTATAGATTACCTTTTTGTATCATGTCTTTTATATTGGACGTTGTCCTTATGTTGACTCTCGGTATATTGAAAGAAGTGTTTTGAGGGGGTTTCACAGTTCATTTAGTTGGCTGTGAAGTTGTAACGCCTGTAGTGATGCTATTATTATAGTGAGAGTCATCCTTATGAAAAATATCGTTCGGAAAGACACAGACGGTTCTGTGTTTTTAGAAATATATTTTTCTGACCTACTCAAATCAGTTACTTTACTTCGTAACGACGATACCCCTTGGTAAGATTGGTTGTCAGACTTTTGGGATTCTGACTACCGAAACGACTGTCGAAGATCTACGAATGACAGCCAGGACCACCGGCTCAACGTGATTTCCGAGGCACGGAGGTGTCTCTATTTGTAACCAATAACCATTCCTGTCTTGTGTTGCATTAGTGGTTGCAAGCTTGATTGCTATTTTCAATCCCTGGGTCGGGCTGTATAAATGACTAGCGGTCCGTCCCGGTTTCGCACGGGTGAAAAAAAAAATAGCCTATAATAATCAGTGATAATGTAGCATTCAAATGGTGAAAGAATTTTTAAAATCGGTCCAGTACTTTTTGAGCCAATTCGTTACAAACATACATACAAATCTTTCCTCTTTATAATATTAGTATAGATGCAAAAATAAAATCTATACTAATATTATAAAGAGGAAAGATTTGTATGTATGTTTGTAACGAATTGGCTCAAAAAGTACTGGACCGATTTTAAAAATTCATTCACTATTTGAATGCTACATTATCACTGATTAATATAGGCTTTTTTAATTGCAAGAAAAAAATAAAATGTTTAAAAAATAAAAGTCCACCCGTGCAAAGCCGGGACAGGCCTCTAGTTAGAACATAATTCAGTAGCAGCCTGATTTGTGATTTTTTAATTAATGACAATAACCGCCCCCACAGACATAATATAGACCTAGATAACGCAAGTATCACGATCTGTATGAAAACCAAGCGTGCCATTTTTTTTGACTACCTACTATGACGTCACAAGCACTCTTTCTCACTCACGCTCACTCAGCAGAACTCAGGACTGAGCGCGAAAGTGGCGGCTTACGATTTTGGTACCTACCTAAGCTGGTGCGATTTTGACACGCAAAGTAGTTGCTCATACGTTATTTAGGTGTATATTTATATATGCTCGCCCCATATTGCATTGATTATGAACATAAGTAGCGAAGTGTGAGACTACTACACTACTCTGCATATCCCGGCGGAGAATGCAGGCATGATGCTATATTTATGAACTACTAGCTGCGCCCCGCGGTTTCACCCGCGTCAGTTTTGATCCCGTGGAAAAATCGTGATAAAAAGTATCGTATGTGTTATTCTGATATATAAACTATATTACTGTAAAGTTTCATTAAAATCCGGTCACTAGTTTTTGCGTGAAAAAGTAACAAACATCCATCCATCCTCACAAACTTTCGCATTTATAATATTACTAGCTGCGCCCCGCGGTTTGACCCGCGTAAGTTTTGATTCCGTCGGAATATCGGGATAAAAAGCATCCTATGTGTTATTCTGATGTATAAACTATATTACTGTAAAGTTTCATCAAAATCCGTTCAATGGTTTTTGCGTGAAAGAGTAATAAACATCCATCCATCCATTAGTAGGATTAGTAGGAAGTAGGAAGTGCTCTTTTTAAAAAAGGTCGTTCGAAGAAGCGTAAAACCAGTTGTGAACTTAATTTTTGGTTAAGCTATTTAAACCTAGAATCGAGAGATAGCATAATCAGTCTCTAATGTTCCCACTGCTGGGACACAGGCCTCCTTTCGGTGGGAGGGACTGGGCGTAATCCACCACGAACGTCCAATGCGGGTCGGTAGATGTCACGTGTCTTCGAATTTTTGGTTCTAGGACACGTCGGTTTCCTCACGATGTTTTTCTTCACCGTTTTGAGACCAGTGATGAAATAATTTACACAAAGTAAAACGTCTGTCTGGGTTTGTATCTACGAGCTACAACTCTTAAGGGCCTATACTACCTCAAATGGCTTAGCATGATCCACCGTTATGTCGAAAATACTGCAGCATTAATTTTGAAATAAATATATGGTAAAGTTGAGGATTAATGTTAGGTCCTGTGTTAGACGAAAACACGATTCCATAAAATTTTTTCGATAGAAAAAAATTCCAAAGTTACCTCCAAACCGAACAATAAACCGCTGGCATTCAAAAAATACTTCAAATTAGATCATGAAACTTTGTATACTAACCGAACTAACTATATTGCAGGTCTTATTTTATTTATTTTTTAATTACCATTATTTTCACCGTAAAAAGCATATACCTAAACTATTGGCGCTGCCTGCCGCCTCTCACTCAGTCCGCGAGCAGTATCGCGAGATAAAGAGTGAATTTTAGCTGAGGTAGTGTAGGCTCTTAAGTCTCACCCGTTACAACTGGGCCACCACTGCTCTCGATATTCCCCAAAAATCGTCGTTGCATTCCCCAAAAATCCTTCAAACTTCAACACAAAATTCACAATAAACTATCATGAAAAATCCATGAAACTGTCTCTATTATCCTTCACTAAAAACTTCAGTGATTATTCGAATCCGTAGCTCGGGGAGACCGCTTAGCGCTCAGGTGGCACCGAATCCCCTTGACAAATAGCTTGTGAGAGAAATTTACGGACACTGCTTTTACCGACTGAAATAATACTTCGCTCGCTTTTGTTTTTACTTCGATTGCTTCAAGAGTTTACTGGGATATGTGGCTGTTGTTGAAACCACGAAGAGTTTAAGTAAACGTTGATAACTTTTGGTCTTTTTCACATTAAATTTAACTCGTTGCTTGTCATTGTTCAAGGTTGAGGGGCCCGTGGCTAAACAATAACAGCCGCACAGGTCGATCGATCAGGTTAAGCTACGCTTGCCGCGGTTGGTCTGTGGATGGATGACCATCTTTACATACCGAGAGGGGTCGTGCCTCGGAAAGCACTTTAAGCCGTTGGTCCCGGCTGTCATTTGTGGATCTTTGACAGTCGTTACGGGTAGTCAGAAGCCCGAGTCTGTCAACCAAGGGGTATCGTATTACCCAGTAGCTGGGTTGTGGAGGTCAGATAGGCAGTCGCTCCGTGTAAAACACTGGTATTCAGCTGCATCCGGCTAGACTGGAAGCCGACCCCAACATAGTTGGGAAAAGGCTAGGCAGATGATGAACAAGGTTGATTGGGAAAGTTTGAAAGTTTCGGGTAGCTTGATTTGCTGGAGTCTGTACAAGAAATATTCTGAAATAGTAATATAACATCACGCCAGTCATCCTCGAAGGGTTAGACAGAGGTGTACATATAGTACACCTACATTTCACCAATCATGTAAGTCCCATCTAATATGGGGAGAGCATATTGCCATCAATCGGGCACAAATCTAGACTCCGTGCTGATCTATGTCATTTATTTATTTTTTATTTCTTTAACTGCCCGTGACACCACAGCGGGCCCTATCAGAATACCAGCGCTGGGAAATTTATTTCTTCAATATCGCAGCATCATGCTGAGATAGGAGCCTTTTGGCCTCATATCTATAGGACTTTCTGTTTCATTTTTCTTTTTGTTACTTTTTATTTTTTATATAATTTGGTATTTTAATTTAGATTGTGTTTAGTTTAGTTTGTGATCCTCCTGTACGAATCGCAATAAATACTTTTTCTTTCTTTCTTTCTTAGACTGAGAAAGTCCTAATGCCCGAACTGGGAATTGACCCCAGAGGCCTCGTGGTCAGCAGTAGCGCTTGCGACCAATACACCAACGCATCATCATTTTTCATCAATATGTGTGGCTCTTTCCTCAAAAGACCATTTCAGACACCAACCTACATGGTCTTCACATGAATCTGACCACGCTTATGTCTGGACTTTAAAAGAGACTGTGACCTCTGAGTTTGTTTCGGCCTTTCTTCTCAGAGTAGTCAGATATGAAACACCGACCTCATCTAGTTTTTAAAAATATGATTGACGTGTAAAAGTGTTTGTACAAACCTACTTACAGAAATAAAATCATTTATCATTTATCATCATTCTGCTGCGCTTATCCCAATTTATTTGGGGTCGTCGCAACATGTGTTTTTCTTCCATACTTCTCTATTTGTCGTCTTCTCGGTAGTGACCCCCTTTCTAACCATATCATCATTCACACAGTCCATTCATCGTTTCTTTGGTCTTCCCCTACTCTTGTAGCCATCGACATCCATACTCAAAACTCTCCTCACGACATTTTCCTCATCTCTCCGTAACTAATGCCCATACCATGACAACCGATTTCCACCCAACTTTTCAGTTACCGGTGCCACTTTCAAACTTCCTCTTAAGTACTCATTTTTTATTCTTTCCATTCGTATAACAACACACATCCCTCTTAGCATTCTCATCTCAGCTGCATGCAATTGCCTTTCATTCATACCTTTTGTGGCCCAACATTCTGATCCATACAAGACAGCAGGTCTAATCATGGTTTTATACAGGGTGTCCCTGAAAGTATAGATCAAATCAAATAGGGGCGTGGGCAAAGTCATTTCCAAACTTTTTGATCCTGAGAATGTTGGTGAATTTTTTTACGGTTCAAAAGTTATGACCAACTTTTGTTATTTTCAATCACTTTGCATAGTGCTCAAAGAACAAAATCATTTAAAAAAACTACCAGCAACTGTCAATTTAAGTTTTTTAGACATCCCTGATAGTTTTTTTAAATGTTTTTTTCTTTGAGCATTGAAAACGATTTGAAACGATTGAAAAAAAATTTGTCACAACTTTTGAACCGTAAAATAATTCTCAATCATCAGTTATTCTCAGGATCAAAAAGTTTGGAAATGACCTTGCCCACGCCCCTATTCGATTTGATCCATACTTCCAGGGACATCCTGTATATCTTTCCCTTAAGTTTAAGGGGATCCAACGCGACAGTCAATAAATCCAACAACAAATTACCTGATATTTTTCAACTCGAACAAAGTACAGAAGACCGAGTGCGCCATAATAGACCACTGGAGTACACTCCATTTCCACGAAACACACGAAATTTTAATATTTTAACGGGAAAAACAGAATTATGTGCATTTGGAAGCAAAGAAAACCTTTTAAATGTACATTTTGTTTCTAACAAACACATGTTACTCGTTAGACAGTGACTGATGATGTGCTTTTGTTTTAAAATACGTGGTAATTAAAAGTAATATTATGATGAATGCGGGCCTGCTTGGGCGGAAAAAACAGTAGGTACCTTCTTTTTAGGGTGCCAGCGAGACCCTATTATTTAGGCTCTGCTGTTTCTTTATAGGGCTGTGTCTTTTGAACCGAATAATTTTTGGGATGGATGAAGAAGCCTCCTCGTGTAGCGCAGTTTGTTCCGTCAGTTACACAACTGAACCGAGCGCTCGGTTCAGTTGTGTCAAAAAAAAAATTGGTTGGACTGACCAATTTTGTTTAAGGGCTAACGCCCGTCTGGTTTGCGACCACCTCCCATCGGAGTCCGGCGTTAAGGCGTTTCATCGTTGCGTGGCAGTTCCAGTGCCATAAACATCTTCTAGGCACGCTCATTTTTTCATAGACTTCATCCATCGCTTTCCATAAGGCGTGATCGAGGTCAAGAGCGGGCTCATTCAGCAATAAAAAAATAATAATAGACAAAATGATTTATATGTTTTCCTAAGAAATCTTGTCTACAATCTGTCATTTTGTATATTCTTCCGTCGACAAAACTCGTCTATGGTTGTTATGCTACGTGTGAATAGGCTTGTTGAAGGTATTACGCAAGCGAAATTAGAGGAAAAAGCTAGCAACACCATAAAATCGTCCATTATAGCTGTTAACATGATGACGATGAAATTAATAAGGATATCCAAAGTCCATATCACTTTTTGCTCCACATTACATCATCCATTACCCATTCTGAAGGGACGAATAAATTAGCCTGTAAATCTTAGAGTATGTCCTTTTTGCGGTTCAACAACCTCATATATTTTAATATAATGACGTCACAACTTGAGGCGACGTGTGTGAAGGAAGGTTTTTGTATACATTTTCCTTGTACTGAAATATTCATATTGAATAGATTTGGGGTGTATGAAGAATATATGGGGAACAACGGATTGACTGCTCAAGCACAGATGGCTCAGTTTTGTAAAGACGATAGAGAATAGGTATATTTTTGGTTCTTGATATCGCTTTATTTATTTATTTATTTATTTATATATACTTTATTGTACACCAGAAAATACATAACAAAAAAAAAACAATTATTACTACAAAACATACAATTGGCGGCCTTATCGCTTTCAGCGATCTCTTCCAGGCAACCTTGGAATGGACAGTGATTGCGTGGATATATAAAACTATGCTTTGTTTGATAAAAAGTCCGTTACAGAATATTTTTATACTTAAGCATTTTTTATCCAATTACCTGATGTATTTTCATTGAACGATTACAAATTGTAACTATGTGAACTTTGCAAAGATGTAGGTACAGACGCCAGCACATTAAGCTACTACAATCTGTCAAATTTCTTTAGTAGATTTTCAACTTTATCCCTAGGTTCAAAGTTGATTGGGAAAATTTGACTGCTACGAGTTGCTTAATGTGCTAGCGTCTGTACTTTTCTTCAATCAATTCAGCCTATCGCAGTCCACTCCACATAGGACATAGGCCTCTCCCATGCTGCGCCACAATACGTTCTCCTCCGCCTTTCGCATCCAGTCTGTCCCTCAGATAGCCACCTCTTTGAGGTCGTCGGTCCATCTAGCTGGGGGGCGTCCCACACTAGGTTTGCCGTTACGCGGTCTCCACTCCAGGACTCGTCTGCTGGCCATCTGTCCTTCGACAAACTATTATTATTATTTGGTTAGACACACTAGCAGCTAATTAGCTGATGCGCGTGTATCGTATAGCTTGCAGATATTTAATCTGTCCAGTCGATTCTTGAAGCAGTTCAGTGTGGGAGCCGTCACAACATTTTCTGGGAGCCTATTCCATGCTGTTACAACTCGGTTAGACAAGAATTGCTTGCTTTTTTTTAACTACTATATACTACTAACTTTTGCCCGCGGCTTCGCTCGCGTTAAATTCGGGGTAACACGGTTAAAAAAAAGTAGCCTATGTCACTCCATCCCTTCAACTATCTCCACTTAAAAAATCACGTCAATTCGTCGCTCCGTTTTGCCGTGAAAGACGGACAAACAAACAGACACACACATACACTTTCACATTTATAATATTAGTATGGATCTATTTTTCTTACTAGCATATATATCTATATATTAATATTTATGGTGGTTTTTTTTCTACATATATAAACTATCAAATAATTTATTGTGCTTCGGATCTTCGAGACCAGCCGGTTGACATTCTAAATGAGCTCGAGTAATTACTCGATTTCGATAAACCTTCCAGAACTCACATATTCGGTTACATGTCGCACAAACTACAAGACACCTATCCTATCGGCTATCGATACCTACTACACTACACTATGTAGACAACATGGCTTTTCCACGTTAACCAGGATACCGACCGTCGGGATAGCATGTCGAACGTAGTCGGTAAACTACGACTTGGCACCAATTTCTGTTGCACACACAAATTTTTCAGAATACGCCGGTTTTCGAAGTTAACCTCTATCAATTTAGTATCGTATATATGGTGTTTGGAATTAATTTTTAATCAAATTGACATATGTAAATTAGCCGTGATAGGAGCTCAACTGTCACTAATGATATACTCTAGGTGCATTATCTTCACATATAATTATACAACATTAATTTTAGTATATGCGAAACCCGAAACACGTGTCTAGTATTTTTATGTAAAGAATCTATGTGCAAAATTTCAAAACTGTATTATGAAAAATCACAAAGTTATAAGCTTGTTAAGTTACCTAGTTGTCTGTACAAAAACATGATCGCGGCGCGCGGCGCCCCCGCGGCGTCTTGCGCTCGATGATGACAAAAATAATATAACATGGTGTAAACATTATTGAAATCGATTCAGTTACTTCTGAGCAAACAATTTTCAGGTTACTATATACTAAAAATAATGTTGTATAACTAATGTATGTATACAAAATATTGTAAAAAAATTTAAAGGAGTAACGGTGGAGTTTCTTGCCCATTCTTCTACATACGAAAACTGCCTTTTTTTTTTGGCACTTGTGGGTTGCAGCTGAAAATCAGCGTCAGGTGGCACATCTTGTGTTGTCATCTGACATTATGCTGAGCTGAGGCCCTTTCGGCATTATAATCTTTATATTAATCAGAATATCTGTGGGTTGTCTTTAAAAGATCGCTTTTAGCGATAAGACCGCCCATTGTGTCACACTTTGCAAAATTTCTATATTTATGTCTGTAATTTATATGGTGTACATAATAAAGAGTATTCTATTCTATTCTATTCTATCATCGCTCTACCTAGCCTGAGGGCGTCTTAGCTTACGTTTGCCGATTCGCGATTTGTACTCAAGATGGGGTAGACGTGTTCTTGAGCGACAACGATCATAGGTTCTACGTTTAATACGGTCGGCCTATTGCCACTTCAGCTTGCTTATTCTATGAGTTAACTAGAAGCAATTCTATTTTATTGTAAATTTCGACGTTCAAATTGCTTTTATGTGCCTATTTGAAATACTCATAAATGCTTTGACTTTGACTTTGGTGTACTTCAGGCAAGAAGGATCGGACCACATTGGTTTAGAACACAGAGCACGGAAACGCCTCGGCGGCCGCTGCTAGAGCCGGTATTGTTAACAATTTTTATACAAACCAAGCATGTCCCCATTTACTCACACTATTTATCTATGACACAGGAGACGTATAGAAACTGACGGCTTTGAAAATGATTCGTGACAGAAGTAAAGCGTTCAATGCAATTTCGGCGATACAATTTTTATCAGGACTGCCGTCTTTAGACGCTACCGCCGCGGTAATTTATTTTTTAAATATTAATAAAGCTGAAGTTTGTTAGTTTGTTTGAACGCGCTAATCTCTGGAACTGCCGGTTGAATTTGAAAAATTATTTTTGCATCTGATATCCCAATTTCCAATTCTTATCATCATGCTATGACCCTTAGGAGAGGAGCAAAAAGAAAAAAAAGTCAGAAAAAACGCTAGGTGAAAACGAAATGATAGGTCGGGAAACAAGAAATTTCACGCGGACGAAGTCACAGGCAGAAGATACTGTTGTATTAACGCTACCTCTCCTTTTTAACCGACTTTAAAAAAGAGGAGGTTTTCAATTCGACTGTATGTTTTTTTTGTATGTTTGTTACGCGATATCTTCGGCAATTGTAAATCGGTTTCCAAAATTATTTTTTAATTAATAGAGTATGCCTCAGGGGTGGTCCCATATGATTAACTTCAGTAATAACTTTTTACAAAAAAAAAAAAAAAACAACGGTCTTCCAAAAAAGACACTACAAACTGAAAAATAACTTTAATTTCGGAAGTCGGTGGCAAAAAACGAAAATGCGAACCCAACGACACCGACTTCCGAAATTAAAGTTAGTTTTCACTTTGTAGTGTCTTTTTTGGAAGTCAGTTGTTTTTATGATGACAATATCAAGAGCTGATGACCTTTGTCTGTCTATCCTGACAACCCAAAAACAGAATTTTAATTCGAACACAAAATATAGTAGAACTGTACCAAACGTCTACCAAAAACACCTACCTACTACTAAAACATCAAACACAAAATATTTACATAATGTCAGAGAAGCATTTACGGATAAATAAAAGCCTCTATGAAAGACAACACCGAACTGTACATATTTTAACAGTAAGTATGTAGGTACTACTAGCAAACATCACGCGAAATATTCGGGCGGAGTAAATTCAAACGTGGGGGTCGATTATAGAAAACGTTTTTTACGCGATGTGTTTGAACGTACAGACGCCAGCACATCAAGCTACTACAATCTGTCAAATTTCTTTGATAGATTTTCAACTTTCTCGCTAAAGTATAAGGTTCAAAGTTGATTAGGAAAATTTTACAGTTTCGGGTAGCTTGATGTGCTGGCATGTGTACATTACCTTTTTATTATGCGTGGGAGAACTTATTTGGCAGATACTACTAACTAAACTATACTTGACAACTACACTACTTACTAAGTATTTATTTTAATTCATAAAAGTTTTTTTCTTTCGTTTTATTTCTCTTTTTGAATATTACTGGGTTAGTCTATTCTGTAAAAAAAATGTTTAAAAACTAAAATCCTTAAGAGATGAAACATGAAAGTACCTTCTCGTGGTCGCATGCCGCTGTACTAACATACTTATAAGCCATGGTAGCGCGGCAAGCGTAGCTTAACGTAATTGATTGAGCCGTGCGGCTATTATAACTTAATCACGATGTTCTTCGAGAAGAAATTCAGTAATATCAAAATATGGACACGATACGAAGCGCTCGCTTCACATAGCGAGTGATTATTTTTACGAGTGATTCGAGAATCAAAGGTTGGATGTGGAAATACTGAACATGACAGTTAACAGGATAAAGAAAATTACCATTTGTTTACTTACTAATGTGTAGATAGATTTTCAGTAAAGGTTACCCTATATTGAAAATATATGAAATACTACATGCATCGTTATAATGTAGGCACTCCTTTTGTTTGTGCGAAAATCCTTTAGCAGAATCAGCCTATAATGTTCGAACAACTGGGACTCAGAACTCCTCTCTTCGAGAGGGTTCAGTGCGAGTTTCCTCGTGTTTTTCTTCACCGTTTGAGAGCAGTGGTGATGAAATAATTTACACTAAGTAAAGCACCTGGCTGGGTTCGAACCCACAATCTTCAACTCAAGTCTGAGCCGTTACCACTGGGCCACCATTCATCATCATCACAAACATTTTATTGAGGATGATATTCTCATAGCATGTACCTATGTCTATTTCCTGTTTAGTAAATATTGTATCACTTTTAAATTCAATTAAATAATTTTTCTTTAAGTACGCTGTGCCGGTACAGTGTCCTGTTACCTAAGTGTTTGCTGCACCGGATGACGTCATTACGTCAGCGCCGGCTGTCGCTGAAAACCAGCGCTGGGGCTTTGTCTTGCACAGGGTCGCAACATAATGCTGAGTGATAGCCGTTTTGCGTGGATGTGACGCATGTTTCCCCCTAGCGTGTATTTATTTTATTTTTTGTGTTTTTGTTCTTTTTGCGTCATGTTCACCGCAAATTAAACGTATTTTCTTTCTTTCTTATCATCAGCCGGAAGACGTCCATTGTTGAACAAAGACCTTCCCGCCCACTCCCTAAAATTTCAATTTTTCTCCTGAAAATCCTTCGCCTTAAACAAATGGTACGCCGATTTACAGATTTAAACCACATTGTGGCATGTCCTTAGGGCCTAGACAAGTGACAATCGCTTTCAGAGCGTTTCGTATTTCCGGAACGAATTCCCACAGGATTGACATAAGCTTTTCGGTAGCTTAAATGTCAGCCTCATGCATTTTTAACTTTTCCATCTTCGTTTTCGCTGACAGAATGTCACTTTGTCTAGGCCCTCTTAGTACAGTCACCAAGGGAGATAAGTAACCAAGGTTGTCGGATACAGTTGAAATTAAGTAAGAAACCGATGAATGTTTTTAAATTAAAAGTGAGTGCATATGGATGTCGGGTGTGTACCGTCGCAGCATATCTCTAGCTAGTGGTTCGCACCGGTGCTATCTATGCCTTTGGCAAATTCCGGAGGCTCCGAAGTCGTTTGGCTCAATAGCCTTTAGGTGCAAGACAGCATGTTACCACTACATGTCAAAGATATACAGACTACTAAATTGACCATTAATCCTAGAACCGAACCCTGGGTACAAATAAAAAAATAAAAAAAATTTCGCGATAACTTTTTCATTACTTAATCGATTTTTTCGCGCTATAGCGTATTCTCATGTGGCGGGCGCGGTAGCGTCGAATAATTGGTCGGGCGCAAGTCCTGTGAGCGTGTGGTCGTGGTCAGTATCTCCATACCTCTGTAAATCGGGAGTTACCGTGTTGCAAGGGTAAAAATACGGTGTTTTTAGACAAAATTACGGTGAATCTGCTAAAAGTGTACCGTGGAAATTACCGTGTAATTTTTCAAAGGAAAACAACGGTAGATAAAGACCAGATTACCGTGCATCTACGGTAATTACCGTGTATATGGAGACACTTGTCGTGGTACGTTGCGCTTGGGGTACTCCAGTACCTCTGGGTACTAAAATTGCACCTATCACATCGCATCTATCATCTATCATCTATCATCAAATAAATATTGGGAATATACTTAAGAGTAAGTAAGTAATAATAATAAGTAATCAGACACTCCAACCCCTTCAGATTCTAAATCTGGGAGATGTTCGTTATGTCCATAGTCAAAGGCCGTCAATCAGAAACTAATCGTAATTCATGTAAATCTTCTATGTTTACAGCACCAAAAAAAAACACAATATTTTTAACTAACTTTTTTTATAAAAAAAAAATTTTACTTACGAGTATAAGTAAAACTGATGGTTAGTGCCTTAAGAGGTATAAGTTGTATTTAATACATTTTTATTCTTACGTAGTAATGACGTTTTGTTTCATATTTTCTATTAGAAGTACTCCAGTACCCCTGGGACCTATGCACTATTTGTTTATGAGAAGGGTCATACCAAGACCAAAGACAAGATTGCATAATTACTCTGTGTTGCAAAACTGGCAAATGACAGCAAACAATTAAAACAAAACAAAATACCGATTGCAGAGTGGAAATTATGTCTTTCTTATTTATTACTCATCAAACTGCAAGTGTTTGCTGCCATTTTATTCATATTTTCAATAAAAACAACGAATGACCCAACGTAAATATTTATCGGCCTACGTAAATCAGAAAATGATAAATAAATGTCAAAGTGTCATTCCACTGAAAGCACACGAAATAAAACTTTAAAATATACGCCCCATCAGCGCTTTGTAATGAAATAAAAATATCAACATGAATAACAGTAGAAAAAATATCGGAATTTATGACGTGAAATAATATAAAATAAGATACTTTTGTTGGTTCAAAGGCTTTCAATATGCAATGACAAGCTCTCAATGTACTACATGAAAAACTACTTTTGAAATGTTTTTGTTTGTTAATATTATTTCTGTCTTATGATGAAATATTTTACAATGCGGCCCACGAGAGAATGCGTAAATGACACCTGTCAGTTTCATACAAACGAATACGTGTTTTGCGAATTTGATCTTTATTAGCTACTAGAATTGTCGCACTGATTGTAGAGGGTGGCGTGCTGAAGTTTCTGCTTAACTCCATCGGATGCATGAAGAAGCCTCCTCGTGTAGCGCAGTTTGTTCCGCCAGTTACTCAACTGAACCGAACGCTCGGCGCATCCTGGACGGTCACACTTAACACTATATTTGACTGGCCAATTCTTCCGTTGCGGTGGTGGGGCAAACCCCCGCCTGGTTTGCGACCACCCTCCCACCGGAGTCCGGCGTCAAGCAGCCTGCTGTGTTTCGTCGATGCGTGGGAGTTCCAGTGCCTTAGGCATCTTCTGGGCACGCTCGTTCCATCATGGACCTCGTCCATCGCTTTCCATAAGGCGTGATCGAGGTCACCTTTTCCGATTTATTTTTATTGCTGAATGGACCCGCCATTCAACAATAAAAAAAAAATCGGAAAAGTTTTATAATTATATGTATTTTATTTCCACACAACTTCTCGTTAAAAGCAAAACATCATCATCTGTCTAGTATCTAATAGGATACAGCTGAATACCAGTATTTTGCATAAAACTACTGTCAGACCTCTATAATCTAGTTACTGTATAACATTATACCCCTTGGTCGAAGCAAATCAAATTCTCTAAAACACTTTTGTACTCGCCGTGTGTCCATTTCGTGCGTCACACGCCGCCTCCATTTTGTGCACTTACATTTTGCGACGAGTTATGTTTTGCGTAAAATTTTATAGTCTGTTATTTGACAGTATTGGTATACTGTTACCGTTATTATGTCCAGACCCTGTCGTAAAAAATTATGACGATTTATTATGGTTGATACTTTGTCATCTATAATGGTATGTTTTGAAACGGTTGACTTTTTTGAGGTAAACTCGCGATAAAATTGTGATGTGTTTGTTTTTATTTTGGAAAAGGTTTGTCTTTTGTTTAATTTATTTTTTGATTTACCTTTTTTACAAGGTGAAATTGAGAACCAGTCTTATCAAGGGGTATCGTATTACCCAGTAACTGGGTTGTAAAGGTCAGATAGGCAGTCGCTCTATGTAAAATACTGGTATTGAGCTGCATCCAGTTAGTTTGTAAGCCGACCCTAACATAGTTGGGACAAGGTTAGGCAGATGATAGTGATTGAGAATGTGTAATTGAAGAATATGATGCCATTTCTCAAGATTCAATGGTCAATTCAGTAAATGCATGTATTGCAATTTCTTGATTTCATTTTGACGGCCAGAAATGGAAAAGACTCTGAAGGTTGTTTTTGTTGCCTGCCACTGTTCCTTATTTGTTTATTTAGATAAAGATAAACGAGGTTTGATGTCACTAACAGATTTTACTACGAAAAACTTAAAATAACAACATTATTATTCAAGGGCCCTAGAAGACGTATTTTAATTCAACCTTTGTAGTTATATTTGCGTCCAAAAAATCTCGTATCTCGTTACCATTTCATTCAACTCGTTTTTATTCCGTAACGACTTATGTCTTCAGACCCAACAAACTCAATTAAGAAAGTCAAAAGACCTACGTTTTTCTACATAAACTACTAAAAAGTTTTTATAAGGGTGTCATCTGTCTGGGCGCGTAGTCTTTTTATTACCATTTACATAACACGTGTCTACAGTTTCGTCCGTTTCTTTAGTTTTATTTACGAACTAGCTGCGGGGTCCGTGGCTAAATGGTAACAGTCGCACAGGTCGTTCGATCAGGTTAAGCTACGCTTGCCGCAGTTGGTCTGTGGATGGGTGACCATCTTTACATACCGAGACCCCTCCGTGCCTCGGAAAGCACGTTAAGCAGTTGATCCCGGCTGTCATTCATGGGTCTTTGACAGTCGTTACAGATAGTCAGAAGCCCGAAAGCCTGACAACCAGTCTTACCAAGGGGTATCGTATTACCCAGTAACTGGGTTGTGGAGGTCAGATAGGCAGTCACTCCATGTAAAATACTGGTATTCAGCTATATCCGGTTAGACTGGAAGCCGACCCCAACATAGTTGGGAAAAGGCTAGACAGATGATGATGACTCTTGTCTACGACCGAGTGACTGAGTGGCGTTCAAGTTCTAGAAGACGAAGTGCCTGTTCAAAAGCATTCGATACATAGGAATGGACTCTACTCCTGATTACTTAACTTTTTCGGACGGGCAAAGACACATCGGGAGTAAGGGCAACTGTCAAATCGTGTTGTCATTCATTCTTAGTACGGGTCCCGAAGTAATCTTATGTGTGTAAGTGATACTGCGAAGAGATCGCCCGTAAACTTCGGCCAAAACTACGAACTTCGTGCCTAGAGAGTAGACCCCCTGAATGAGACTCGCACAGGAGCGTAGGGATTCGCATAAGAAAATAGAGGCCTATATGCTTAGCAGTAGGTGAGGTTGGTCTGTGGGTGATGATGATGACATCCTCCATAGAAAAGGGAGGATCCTCCAGACCACATGTGTCTGGTGGACGAATGCCCGATGTTTCATGTCGGGCCGTTGTATATATGCGCGGTAAACTTTGCTTGCGAGATGCAGGATTTTGCGTGACGTCAGTATGACGCGTACTTCGCATGGTGTTGTAGATACCGCTACAGTGGATTTACGCAGATATCCTTCAAATGTTTGTTAGGTTTTTTGTAACAAAACAAGTTTATGTGTGTACTTTAAATACTTCCAGTTCATTGGAAAACCACCCTTGGAATCCCTACGAAACTAAGTCGGCAAACTTAAGACACATTGCCCTTAGTTTTTTAAAACTAACTTCTTGTGTGTTGAGGTTTTTAGGAAATAAAAAGAAAACTCGACAAGTGTATTGTTCTTTTAGTTTTTTTAAAGACTCGGTTGTACAGACGCCAGCACATCAAGCTACCCGAAACTGTCAAATTTTCCCAATCAACTTTAAACCTTATGCTTTAGCGATAAAGTTGAAAATCTATTAAATAAATTTGACAGATTGTAATAGCTTGACGTGCTGGCGTCTGTAATTAGAAAAGGGGTTAAATATCTTAAGTCAGTGTTTCCTGAAAGCGTAGCGTTAGGTAACATGGTTGAGAATCCTATTTATAAAAGTAGGAAGGCAATGACTGCCTCAATGCTTAGTGGTCGCTAAGATGGCTGCTGATTGTGTGGTCAATGTTGATTGACCACACAATCAGCAGCCATCAGCAGTGGACTGCGAGTTGTCGCAGTCCACTGCTGCACATAGGCCTCTCCCAGGCTGCGCCACAACACCCTGTCCTCCGCCTTCCGCATCCAGTCTGTCTTAGCCACTTTCGTCGTCGGTCCATCTAGTTAAGGATTGTGTGGTAACCTGGTAACGCATTTATTTCAATTAAACCAATTACAGTCACTTTTGAATCGTCAAAGAGTCGGCCAGTCATGAAGATGAAGCTAGTTGCTATTTTTAAAGCGTGTTAGGTTCTTACGTAGAAAAACAAGCAAGAAACTCCATGAACACACTTTTAAATCCAAATATTGTTAACATTAAAAAGTTGAAATTATACATGTGGGAACGATGTAAAAATTATGAACGATAAAAGCGTCTATTAGTAAAACAATTCAAAAAATTGAATTATTAAAATGAGTGGCAGCTAAGAGATGATTAGTCCCTACTGACGGGCGATGGCGCCCGTTCACGAACATGACGTATTTAATTTACGTGCTTGCTCACTGTAAAAAGGATAACAAAAAGCTTTTGAAATAACGCACCTCGGTGTGAAGTTTTTTTTTACGAATAGCGACTACAAACTAGAATAAATATCAATAAAAAGTGTTTTTTTTTCCAAAAAAAATTGCGTATTTCGAAACAAATATATATATATATATATATCTCGAAACAAATATATATATCTCGAAAATCATATAAATCACAAATAAAAATCTATTCAATCTAACATAGAAATAAAACAAAACTCTAGGGAGTTACCAAACATAGCCTGGAATTGAAACACATACAGCAAAAAAGTTTTAACAACAAACGTTAGAATTCCACGTTTTCTCTATTTTTTAGCTAAAAATCTAATTCCGTTCAGCCGTTTATGCGTAACGCGTACGCGTATGCGTAAGCTGTCTGGTACAAACCTTCAATGCCTCTTCAAACCAAATGTATGGGATGGCTGATAATATTTTCTCGATGACCATGTTGGCCCCATGGAGTTCTTCAGTTTGATGGTTAGTGATACATCCTGTATCATGAGCACAGTACACGAGTAACAAAATGAGCGCACTTTATCATAAAGCGATCGCTCGGGAGCATTTCGCCACAAACTCCTCTTGCGTGGTACCAGAACACTGCATATGCATAAGACTATCATTCAATTAGAGCGCCTTCGAGACTGCATGACCTTGTTAGTTATAATATTAATGTCATAACAGAACACCACAGACTAGGTATTGAAATAGAAGCAGTCGGTTATCTTTTAAAATAAAGGCATGTGAACATATCCTTCACAAGTTGGCTGTAACATCCAAGCGCTGATTTGCTGGATTCGTTTTCTCCTCTACCGATATTTTTTTCTTCTAAATGTTCATTTTGTTTATATGTATGTATGTATTCTATGTATTAGTATTTATTCTTGTATTTTATAGTAATTTCCTAGCTATTTATCCCGTATGTTGCATTTGCCATGTTTTGTCTCTGCATCACCCTAAGATTAAAGTACAAAATGCCTCAGGCTTTAAGTCCCCTTTTGTACAGTAATTTTTTTACTGCGCATAAAGTTATAGTCAATAAATAACACAGTTTCATATTATAATCACACCGCAAAACCTATCATACACTTACCCTCTTAAAAATAAACTTGCAGTGTAGAGTCGAGAGTCAGGAGAATAAGATTTTGTTTTCCAAAAGAGGAAATGCGGTCGGAGAGACTTTTGAAAAGCCTAAAAAGTAAAAAGGCATAATACACCTGGCTGCAAACACTGGATTACCCACAGACCGAAAACTTACTCAAAGAACTATAACACACACACACACAAAACACTGCAAACACACACACACACGCGCACGAACACAAACCACACAAGAGCATGCACGCACTAAATTTTGTTATTGTAGAAATATCTAGCATAAAATTGTTAATGTTCCAAAAACGGGTGAAGACACTGACTCCTGTAACACAGGTACTACCTAGCTCAGGAGTCAGGGTTTCCATATAAAATGTAATAACTTTTTTTTTACGTCAATAAAACCTTTATTATTATAATTCGAGGTTTGGCTTTCGACTATTTCTTCCTTTAATATTGGACCAATTTAAAAGATATTTCATTAATTAAATAAGAAGGATATATACTGTGTCCCTATGTTTTTCTTTTTTCATTAATATTTGTCAAATTTGTACACTAGGCCTCTGTTGACAGCGGTTTAAATCGGAATTTTTTGAAGGTGCTTATAAATAACATGTAAAAGGAAAACATAGGGACATACAAGTGGTTAATATTTGTTATTCTGTAAAAAATCAATGTTTTATGGTTATTAACCAGAAAGAAAACAGGCGAGAGCATTTCTATGGAGAAAAGACCACCCGCATTTCTATTTAAGTTTAGCATAATTGATGGTAATCTGCGTTTATTAATAAGGGAGCTAATGTTTTTCTAACTTTTTTCGGTTACAAGATTTTAACGACAGCCCCCGATTCTAAAACTAAGATATCTCACTTAATCCAAGCGCACATTACAGCTGCTACGGGCTGCAGTGCGACGCATTTTAATATAATAAAGTGCGGTCCTGTAGTCTGCGTTGGATTTTTGCAATTCGTTACGGCGAGGCTCGGCCTGCCCCAATATTTGTTAGCCCGTAACGCCTGTTACAACGGTTAAATTATCATTTGCATGACATTTTGACCACTGTGAAACGGGTCCTATTTATTTATATATATCATCATCTAACATCACGCTTTAATATTGCATGCATTGCGTTCACATATGCGCGACGATTGGACTATCCCGTTAAAATTTGGTACACATATATTCGCGCTATACAGTATGCGCTGCATGGCCGTGCCATACAGTAATATACCTTTCACATGGACATTGAATGAGCAGACAGTGGGTGTCTGCCAGATGATCTGGTCTGTGACAGCGACGCAGTGACGTTGCGGTAACTATGTTATTGGTTCTCTTAAACAATTCATAAATATATATTGTCTTGCAAACTAGGTTGGTATCTTTCTGTGTCAGTTTGGAGATATGTATTGATGTATTGTCGAAAATATGCTTCTGTAAAAAGATTTCGAGTGGAACATGAGATTCTCATACACCAGAAGGCCAATTCCTGTAATTGAAAACGTTTAAAAGATAGTCGCAATCTCAACTCAGCGACAAATAATGTCAAAAACTTGCCAAAAATGTAGGGGAATCAGAGGTATTTTTGACAGATTGAGACTGCGATCAGACTGTGAACGTTCCTAAAATTACTAGAATTGCCCTCCTGTTTTCTGCAAAGAGTTCGGCGTAGGTTTACCCATAATAAACCCAACCTTTCAGTTCTTCAAGTCCCATTATATGCTATTGCCATCAATCGGACACAAATCCTGGGTGGATTTGTGTCTAATAATAATTGTCTGAAGATTTACATCATCATTTAAGTCAAAAGGAAAGAAAGAAAATAAATAAAGAAAAGAAAGCAAGAAAAAAAAGAAAGAAAAAGAAAAGTGCGAATACGAAAGATGTCTACAGCTGGACATAAACCTCCTAAGAATTGCCACAACGACCAGTCCCATGCTGCCTGCTATCAATGGTTTCTCGACACCGTATAACCAGGTCATCAGTCCATAGCAAGGTCTTAGTCAAATACCTTGTCATGATGCTGTTTACCCACTGTGTTGTCTTCCTGTGTTCAAGCGAGATGGTTATAGCTATAATAACATAACGTAGAGAAGTAACATTGTTACCTCATAGCTTACAAAGGGCTTAGAACAAAACACTACGTGGTATGTCGTCAACATTCCTTGGGGTTGCAACTTTGTCGTAGTTTGCAGTTACGGTCTAGAAACTCTTTGGGGGAATTGTATTTTAGCAGTTATTGCTCGGATATTTATGAAAAGTTAAGATTTCAATTAGGTTTTTTCTTTACAAACATTCATGTATCACCTCTTATCAAATTATAATTAAAACATCCTCTTAAACTGGCTATACTTAAATGTAGTGAGAGAATTTAATTCTTTAGGCTTCAAATCTACATCTCCACATGCGAACTACGCACAACATTGACGCCACGCCACCAAATATCCTGCATCGCGCAAGTAGAGTTTGACAATGATCGTCGGACAGTAGCCCATCAGACACAACAACTGTCTTTTCTATGGAGGATGAGTGAACTGTACACCTTGGTCTTCATACCTCTATAGGCACACTGCTAACATTTTAATTTCTCTTTTTGTTTTTTTTTTATCTGACGAATAAGAGTTTTTTGGCTTCTTTGTGAGTTTTTTTTTACTTTCTTATTTGTGCAGAATAAACATACCTATGTCTAAAAATTATTCTTTATACAAAATGTTTAGTTCTATTTTGATATGCCCATTGGCCCTAGGGATTTTTCCATAAATAAAGGTATAATATTCCACGTGTATCTCGAAATTCTTACGACGAAAAGTACAGTAATGTGAAGATGAGGTATGAGTTTCACCACGTGATCGAATCAGTAAAGATATCCGTAAGAGAGCCAAGGTAACCAAGCTGGCCCGAAGAATTGCCAAACTTAAGTGGCAGTAGGCAGGGCACATTGCTCGCAGAACAGATGGCAGATGGGACCGAAAGTTTCTGGAGTGCCTACTGCGTATCGGAAGACGTAGGATTGGATGATTTTGCGAAAGCTACGAGAATGATTGAAGTGGCGATTCTTGGAGGAAGTCTAAGTGGACGCCTTTCGGCTAAAATGAGGTATGAATTTATTTGCCCAATAAGTCAACTATAATATAACTAATCTGGTCGTTGTGAAACTGACTATGAGGTACAAGCCTGACACTCCGTACAAACGAAATCATATAATTGCCAGCTATTACTGCAGGGGCATTGGCTTACCCGCTCACGTTATGTATGTGCGTAATCATTGTCTGGCCAGAGATAAGCCAACCCCGATACGGCAGTATTGCCTGATCTACTGCTGTGTTCCAAGGGACGATTCATTGCTAATGGCAGTAAATGACACGTAAAAATCTGGAATTTTGAAAATTTTATGGTTTTGCTGTCAAATTGCGAGCACCTTTTCACCAAAGTCCAGTTATGATTATTTGACATTTAAACGTCTCTTAACTTTAAGCAACGTTTATAAATAAACCCTAACTAGAGTGTTCTTACTTCAAAATCTAATAAATCCCTTTATTTAGCTACTCTTACTACTTTATTACAACAGCTTTTAATACACGAACGATATATCTTCTGGTCCCGCCTCGTGATAAATGGTTCATACTTGTGACTAAATTCCTCTAATTTATATGGGGACCAACATTCTTTGTTGCTGTACGTCGGCATGTAATAAGTAGATTATTATGAGTGGTCATGTGTTTTTGGATGAAGAATTTGTGCTGTAAATATTTGGGAAAAACCTGCCGTGTAATTGCGTAACACACATAAAATGACAATTGATAGCATTTCTTTTCATTTTCATGGTCCAGTTACGTTCATTGCATTATGTACGTCGTCGAGCAGACAAATTTTTCGAACATATGACACAATGGATTAGCAATATCCTTGAAAAGGATTTAGATTGTGATGGATAGTCTGTGATGTAATTAGGGTAACTTTTAATAAATCATTATCTGCCTATCCTTTTCCCAACTATGTTGGGGTTGGCTTCCAGTATAACCAGATGCAGCTGAATACCAGTATTTTACATAGAGTGACCACCTATTTGACCTCCCTAATCCAGTTAGGTACCTACTGGACTACTAGACGAATTTTTGGCCAAAGATGTTTGAACATTTTGCCGTCGATACGCTAATAAGAAGAAATTTGTTTACAAAATTTTGGAGCACATGGGAACAAAACTTTATTTTCTTCATCTTGATAAAAAATATACACAAGATTACGGTACATGGAAGGAAATATAGGAGGCCATTGCCTAAAGTGGGATTAAGTTTTTATAATTTATAGATCCATAGCACTCGGGTTTACTAAAATTAGGAACGATGTTAGCACTCAACTCCACAACCCGACGAGATCTTTAAAATCTTGAAGAGCTTACCCTACTAAAGCCCATTACTATGAATTCCTTTTAACAAACAATCAAGGCTTCAAACTACGGAGTACCCAGAATGCGAAGAATGTTTACGTAGAACAAAGTCGTGACAAAGTTAACAAACCTTTTGACCTCGCTTTGCTAAAAAGGTAAGGAATTATAACGTCTACCTAGCTCAGTTTATTTAAATACTCTAATGAATATCCTTATGTAAAGACATTACGTTTACGTTACAGGTTTATGTTATAGGTCGTACATCGTGTTCGTATTTCTTGTTCCTGTAAGAATCGTGGTCTGTAGGGATGTGACTTACCTTTTTCTTTTTAGCGTGTCGATAACTTTATTCAGTGGCAAAAGCTTAATCGAGCACTTTAATTGCGTAACATGCTATAAATCACAATATGAATCATTTTAAGGATATTGTTTATCCATTGCTTCATATGTTCGAAAAATTCGTCTGCTCAGCATTGTAAATAACGCAATGAATGTTGTTGAACTGTCAAAATGAAAGCCATTGCTACTTTTAGTGTGTTACGCAATTACCCGCAGAACTTAGCCACTTATACTTGCTTTCAAGGAATATTAATAAAAGTCTTTCCTTAAATAATATAAATCTTTTTAGCTGCTCGTCAGCTCTTCAAAGCGAAATGATTTTTTCCGATTACGAAGTTATTTTTTTATTCATAGTTAGGTATATGGTTTTATTATTTAATTTTCGATAGAGTCTTATAAATTTTGTGAATGTGCGAACATTGTAGGCCTTTGTAGACCATTTTTTATTTATTAAGTACTTGTTGACAGGTCTACATTGTCCTCCCATACCTATTAACACTTAAATTTGAAAACATTGTAAAAGCCAATTATTTTTAAAACAGTAATCGTGGAGTTTCTTGCCAGCTCTTCTCCATAGGAAACGACCAATTGGTACCGCGCACCTAGCTTCTGACGTTACGTAAGTGCCTACATAGGTTTATGTGAAATAAAATATTTTGATTTTGTTATCGTGACACAATACCTGTATATTCCTTGAAGAGGGAGTTAGAGGTGACCTTTGTGATAGTACCACCACAAGTCACGCTTATGTTATAGAGGTATGAGGAACAGGGTGTAAAGTTCACTCATCCTCCATAGAAAAGGGAGGATCCTCCGACCAGACGGGTGTTGTGCCTGGCGGGCAACTGCCCGATGATTCATATCGGGCCGTCGCATCTATGCTAGTTGCGCGGTAAACTCAGCTTGTGAGATGCAGGATTTTGCGTGACGTCATTATGACGCGTTGTTCGCATGTGGCCTTGTAGATACCGCTACAATGCCATCAAACTAGAAGAAATCCAGATTCCAAATTGCTACTTTAAATTCTTGGTAAAAAACCGAATTTGTTATTTATCGTATCTGCGAATTTTACTGAAACTATAATCAAAAGAAGACGGCTTAAAAACGGTAAAGCAAATCATCGTGAGGAAAACATTCGAAGACATGTGACATCTACCAACCCGCACTGGGCACGCGTGGTGGATTACGGCCCACTCCCGCTTACTGAGAGGAGGCCTCTGACCCAGCAGTGGGAACTTTGTGGGCTGGTTATGCTGCTGCAGTCAAACAAAAGAACATCGTTGTATTTAGCCTAAAATACGTCACATCCCTACTCCTAAGTCACCTACGTAAAAGGTCCCTTTAATTTGGGATTTTCCAAGTGAACACATTCAGCTTTTTAGATTAAAACATCGCGTAAATTTGCGTAAGTTACGGCTGAGAGTGAAAACGTTCGCGCCCGTAATTTCAAGGTTACTCCGTGTAAAGCCATAAGGCTTGAAAATTTACGTTCAGATGAAGCCGTCCAGTGAATCTTTTGGTAAAGAAATTTAAATTTTTAGGTTAAGGTGTTGATTGTCTGGTTATTTGTTGTTTTTGAGAGTTTATTCATATGGCCATAGCGGTAGGACGATAAGAGTGTCTTCTAGTTTTTAAACATAATTTAATTTGCGACGTGTCTAAACAAACCTACTTACAGAAATAAAATAATTTAACGTTAGAATTCAGGGTTTTATATATGTTCACTACAGATAATTTCAACAAATGAGGTATTTTTAGATTTGTCTTGATTCAGAAAGCTGCACAAGAATAAAACGAATGTAAATGTCGATTGTTCAATGTCAATTTTGATTTGACTTTATGTTACCGCACATTTGTGACGAGCGATACAAAAAAACACTATTGTCTACATATCTTTTACATTTCGTCTTACGAAGGTCTGCTGGAAGCAATTTCTTCAGAAATAAACAGTACATTTTTGTACCAATACTTATAAGTCGTGTCTGTATCTATTTTATTTACTGTATGTACGTATATCCTAACTATCCATATTAATATTATAAATGCGAAAGTGTGTCTGTTTGTCTGTTACCTCTTCACGCTTAAACCGCTGAACCGAATTAGATGAAATTTGGTATAGATATAGTTTGAGTCCCGGGAAAGGAGAGAGGATAGTTTTTATCCCGATATTCCCACGGGATCGACACTTATGCTGGTGAAACCGCGGGGCACTGCTAGTAATATCATAAATGCGAAAGTTTCTTTATTACGCTTTCACGCTGAAACGGCTGAACGGATTTGGATGAAATTTGGCACGTGGGTAGACCATGACCTTGGAGAAGGACATAGGCTACTTTTCATTCTGGATCGAAGACGAAGTCGGGTAACAGCTAGTAAATAATAAAACAAATAAATAAAAAAAACACCGAATATCAAACATCATAGAAACAAAAGTAAACGAATTAAACTGTCTCGTTGGTTTAATGGTCGCAAGCGATTTTGCGGAGCATCAGGTCATGGGTTCGATTTCTAGGTCAGGCAAAGTGTTATTGGGTTATTCAATCTATAATTTCTCAGGTGCAGCCTAGGCTCTTGATTAGTGCCCGTTATATAGCAATAAGCTAGCCACGACTAGCGAAGTGTAGGCGTATTAAAAAGGTACACTTCTGTCCAACCCTTTGAGATCTACAGGAGTGATGAACTCAAACTCAAAGCATTTATTTCAATTAAATCATCTACAGGCACTTTTGAATTATCAAGGAGTCGGTCAGTCAGAAAATAATTGCAACAACTAATTAAACACAGCGTTGAATGAAATTCAAACAACCTTAGTTAATCATTTTAATTACTTAGATATTTATAGAAATCACAGCAACTTATTTGAACTTAAATCCATTATAATTTAGTCAACCAATAAGCAATTAACAATCACTAATTTTAATATAATAATATTACACTACCATCGTTTTATAGATAATCTTAGAAACTAGATGACAAGTTATTATTTTTTTTAAATCAAATATTTCACAGCTACAAAATCAATTTAATAAATTAAACAATTAACAAAAATTATTTAAATGTATACGAGATTATCAAAGAAAATAAATGTGGGTCGCTACGACGTGTTGATGGTCCGATGGATCTCGAGCAAATGGGGTCGATGTTTTTTTTTTTTTTTTGAAATGGCATTCCGCAGTTCAACCTATATGAGGTCATCGACTGCTTAACCAGGCTTGCCTGTGGATGCCTAAACTAAGGCCTCCAGCCAGGGCTTAAAAACTAACGCTAAGGGTGTCTTTTGGAGTTGACATGATGTAACTAATAATTTTGTAAAAATATAATTTAAAAAGAGTGTCCATGGAGTTTCTTGCCGGTTCTTCTCCATAGGTACCTACTACGCTTTGGAATGGGCAACTAGCTTAATTTTTTCCTGACTGACCGACTTCTTGACAATTCAAAAGTGCTTGTAAATGTTTTAATTGAAATAAATGCTTTGAGTTTGCTTTGAGTTTGAGTTGGGACCTCGGCTTAGGGCGTCGCTGGAAGACGGCAGCAAGGGACAGGCTGGATCGGGATTAAGGGGGGCGTTGTGTGACAGCGCTTCCTTTTATACCGATTGATTTGTTGAATTTTTCTGATGACCCACAAAACAATATAAAAAGATTAGGTATATTTAACTTGTTATACAAAAAGTGGTGAGTTTACAGAGGTTTGATCTGGACAGTTGTTTTTGTGAAAAGAGAGCGAGAATAAGACGTGCAGACTTATTTATGTACAGACGCCAGCACATCAAGCTACCCGAAACTGTCAAATTTTCGCAATCAACTTTGAACCTTATGCTTTAGCGATAAAGTTGAAAATCTATTAAAAGAAATTTGACAGATTGTACAGGCACTTGGAGTGCGTGGAGGGGCTTGACAGTTGTGAGGGCACGCCAAAGTGTTACCAGCGTCTTAGAGGGTCAGTATAGACGCAACATAATGATAAACGTTTATTAATGATGACATATGTTATGTTCACTAATTGGACGTAGTTTAGCAGAAAGGACTCGATCCACAAAAAGTGATTTTTGAGTTATCGAGGTCTTAAGTTTAGGTAAAAAATTTACTAGTTTCTATGAAGGTATTTTATCTGAAACGATTCAAGTGTTTTGAGAGAATTCTGTTATATTAAAAATATAGGCCTACTTCTTTTAAGTTGGATTTATTAAAAACGACTCAAGCAGTTTGGGTTATTATACAGTGGTTTGTAGAAAAATACCCGTCTTTAAATGGGTTAGTTCGCATCATTAAAAAATCAACCTTATCTTTGTAGTATCACGGATCTTTTTCGCTGAGTGAAAGAACCAACCTTTATATACAACTCATTTTTGACCATAGTGTGGGTTGAGTCCTTTCTGCTAAACTACGTCCAATTAATTCCTTAATAAACATGTCACACTCCAAATAAAGTCGTGGACAAACATCAACACCCTATATTGAACATAAAATAAAATCCTTTTTCCAACGCCCAATTCGGTTGACGGAAAAGCGCTAAAAATCGGTTTTCCATGTCAGCCAACTATCGGATAAAAAATTCGATACGCATACCTAAAAGGCTTCCGATGACCAAAATATAAAACTAAAATAACCTTCCTAGAATCAAAATGGAGATTGACGGTGTGACGTAATTTGATTTCTTGAGTTTGGGTTTCTAAGATAGCGGTGGCCGCCACTTAGCGTCTGCAATGTACTGTCGAATGACGTCACTGAAACGTTATTTATAAAATTAAGTTGTTTTTTTTCCCTAGAAAGCGTTTTTCACACCGTAAAATCAAACCCTGCTGCCGTAGTTTTCACGGCGGCTGTCATTGTGGCCGTTATGTGGCTGCCACCGTTGTCGAAGGAAACCGTTGATTGAGTATTAAAAAATGGCCTCACATGTCGCCTGTCATGCAAAATTGTACAAGTACCAATGTGACATTTTCAATTCGTATTGTACAGACGCCAGCAATCAAGCTACCTGAAACTGTCAAATTTTCCCAATCAACTTTAAACCTTATGTTTTAGCGATAAAGTTCAAAATGTATTAAAGAAATTTGGCAGATTGTAGTTAGCTTGATGTGCTGGCGTCTGTACATAAGTTTTTCGAGTTTATCAAAAACACCGTGAGGAAACCTGAATCTATGTATACTTAATGTAAGCCTGTCATTGTGCCTTCTCTGTATAAGAAGAGGCTTGTTCTCTGCCTTGCGGCAATAATATTTTGGAATTGACATACCTCGGGACACTGGGGACCTCGGACCTTTGAAAGGCGAACGAGGGGCTGAAGCCATCATCGTAGAGGCCCCCAGACGTTTTTATTGAAATTAATAAAATGTTTGTACTTTTATTCTAAGGTGCCAACCCTAGTGGGGGAAAATTCAACCAGATTTTAAAGTAGTGAAATCTGTCCCACTAAATTGAAGTGTTCCACTTTGCCCCACCGGTGGGGCTGCCGGTGGGGCAAAGTGGAATAATTCACGATTATCGCTATACGCACTATGCAAGTGCCCCCAAGGACAACCCCCAGTTGGTGTAGGACAATTGCAAGATAAGGAAACAAAGATATTGGAGTGTGTTTGGATGGCTAAAGTGGACTGGTTTCCTAGAACTATGGAAAGACTATGGCCCCTACCTGATAAATGTTTTATTATACTTACATGGATAATACGGCACAGCCCCCGGTCAATAATGGGCCCCCGGAATTATTATTATCAGTAAAATATGTTCATTTTCATGAGTTTTTCACTTCCTTAGAATATGTCTTTCGTTTAACCTAAACCCTCTATATGCAAAACATCTCTTTTCTGTTAGCACATAATCAGTTTACACTATCCTAAAACAAAGACATTGTGTCCTCGTACTCTCGGCAAAATCCTTGAGACTTCGCTAATGTCCAACTATTTCAGATGGACACTAGGAAAGTTCTCTCGTGATTATGTAAATGTAGCTGCTCTAGAAACGAGTAATGTTTGTTTTGCTTTACAATTTATGTTGGATGAAAATGTGTAGAAAGTTGTTGCTTCAATTTAGCTTAGCATAGTTCTATCTGAGAAACAGCGCGTGCGCGTTTTGCATAGCGTCAGTGTGATGCGTAGTTCGCATGTGGCATCGTAGATGTCGCCACAGTTCTGACGGGATAAATAAAAAAGAATGAAAGAATAGTTATTTATTTATCTAATACTTTAAGCACTCAAATATACAGAGGCGGACTAATGCCGTAGGTTAACTAGTAGAAAATGACCAGTCAACTTTTGGGTAATGCAGAGACAAACAGTGGTAATTACTATTATGAAAACCTACTTTTTTTAAAACTAGCTTTTACCCGCAGCTTCGCCCGCTTTGAGGTCGGCAATTATCCCTCAGAAACATACTATTACGTATAGAAGAATAATTCCATGCCTCGGAATACACGTAAAGCCGTTGGTCCTGCGCCTGATCTCCCCCCGGCGCGGTCGTGTCGGATTGCTGTCCCATCGGACTACTCGTATGAGAGTAAAGGAACAGAGAGTGCACCTGTGTTTGCGCACACACTTGTACATTATAATATTTCCTGTGAACCTGGCTAATCTTCGTTGAGATTGGCTACCGTGACCGAAATCAGTCAGAGGGATTATTATTATTATATACAATGTACCTACAAAATTAAGTGAATTTTGCCGGATTTTTTGTTGTTACTATATACGTTCATAGTGTTGATGGATAAGCTGTATGACTTGTTATTAAATACACATAAAAAAATCTCAAATATCTAAACAATACATTTCCCTGACTTTACATAGAAATCTCATTTTATTTTGGAACTCTCGATGATTCGACAATTATAAATAAAATAAAAAAATAAAATTAATTTATTTCCTATAGGTACCCATAGTATGAGAAAGTTAAAGAAATATAATTATATTAAAATAAATTATTATTATAATATTATTATTATTTTTATACATTCAAATATATTATAGTTTTCTTATTTAATGTCAGGTAGGTTTAATCTAGTTTTAAATTCAAACAGTCATACTAAGTGGTCTTTTAAATAGTGCGGAATACAGTCATTACAATGTTGTTTTTACAATTAATCAGTCTCAGGTGAAATTATACTTTAAGCCTATGTAACACAGCATAAAAAAATTGTTAAAATTTATTTTAACATATAATACCTAGATACAATAATACATACATATATACCTACATATATTTTTTTAAATATATTCATTACCTAGTTCCACACTAGTTCAAACTATTCCATACTACTAACTAACTAGATTTAACTAGCAAAATATCCGGAAAAAAAATATACTGAAACTCGTTGGAAACTACAACTAAATATTCAACATGTGCCGACGGGAAAGTTGTTGGAGTTTTTTACTCGTAAATATATCAGTATTATAATTTATGGGCCCAATAGGTAGAGGGTACGAACGAGAAAAGCATCTATCAAATTACCGTTAGGGTTCCGTATTGAGAAGACAGTTTAGATTTAGAGGATCATATGTTATGTTTATGAAGAAATCAGAGGAAAAAAAATCTGCAAAATTACAACAAAACTTATTTGGAACTTGATGATTTATTAAAAAACTGAATGATATTATCAATTTAATCACCACATAATTATTATTTCAACCCGCAATGGGCCACTAACCCGCACTGCACTGAAAGAAATAAGCAGTAAATAAAAATGAAAAAAAAAACATTGATTTTAACTTTCACGTTTTTTTCAGTAAATGTTCAATCATTAAACATTACTGTTTTGTCTTTTATTTTTTTACAAACATTTCTTCTTAGTGTATAAATTCAGTAAGTCTTAATGAAATCCCTTTAATGTGGTGTAGTAAGATTTTTTTTTTCAGTGTAGTACGTTCGCGTGGGACTACTCAAAGTGCGTATTCAACTCGCACTTTGCACGTTATCTTTATTCACTATAGGTCCACGAAGACGCGCCCCCCTATTTTTCCTAATGCTTACAGCACAAGTGTGCAACGTTCCGCTAGTGTTTTAGTTTTTTCGATACACACTAATTATTATTAGAGGGTAATTAGTGTGTATCGAAAAAACTAAAAAACTAGTAAAATTAACTAGCGATAACCACTAACGATTCGGAAGAAGAGTAGGGCGCGTCTTCGTGGATTGCACTATCTGTAAAGGCAAACGCACTAGTACCGTAGACAAGTAAATTGTTTTAGGGGCAGGGCGAATTTCATCAAAGAAACTGAACGCGATCAGTACATCTAAACCGCGTTCAAGAGTTACTGTCAGTGTCACTGTTGTGGAATATTGACACTGTGTCGCGGGGTGGTGGCGTAACACACCAATAGTAGCGATGACTTTAATTTTGACCGTTCAACAACATTCATTGCGTCATTTACGTTGTTGGGCAGACAAATTTTTCAAACATATGAAGCAATGGATTAGCAATATCCTTCAAAATTAATCAGATTGTGTGAATGCTGGTGACTTTCAGTTTCTTTGCTGTGAAAATCGCCCGTAATGTTTATAACTGCTAATACACTTATGGCTTTGTGTTTTTCTTGCCGGCTCTTCTCCATAAAAAAACGACCAATTGGAACCGTGCACCTAGCTTCTGTCATTTCATAAATGCCCATGTAGCTTTATCTATGTACTATTTACTATTATTAATGAATTATTATTTAATATTATAAATAAGAAAGATTTGTATGTATGTTTGTAACGAATTGGCTCAAAAAGTACTAGACTGATATTAAAAATTCTTTCACCATTTGAATGCTACATTATCACTGATTAATATAGGCTTTTTTAATTGCAAGAAAAAAATAAAATGTTTTAAAAATAAATGTCCACCCGTGCAAAGCCGGGACAGGCCGCTAGTGTGAAATAAAATATTTTGATTTTTGATTTTGGTTTTCTGCTTTTTTCTTTCTTTTCTTATCAATAGCAAGCAATCTTTGAAGGTTGAAAGGTTAAACCAAGTCTTTCTTAAGAAACCTTCAATTGATAACCTTTAAAGGTTGCAAGAACGGAGTTCGTGTTATTATAATTATCACAATGGAAACTTAAGTTTGAGTTTAGAAATCAAAGATTAATAATTTGATTGAGTTCGATGTTCATTTTGGTCGAACAATCATCGAACTGCTTAAATTAATTATGACGTATTTTTTGCTCTTTTCATCTTTCCAATTTGCACCCTTAAATTCTAATGTATTAGTTACATTTCGACTGTATTCATCGATGGAATAACAGTACACAACCACCAGGGGCTCGTGGCTTAGTACGAGTAATAACAGCCACACGGGTCGACTGATCAGGTTAAGCTAAGCTTGTTGCGCTCGGTCAGTGGGTGGAAACTCGTTAAGCCGTTGGTCACGGCTGCCTGTGTGATTCTTGGATCTTCGTCAGTCATTACGGGTCGTCAGAAGCCAGAAAATCTGACAATTAGTTTTACCAGGGGGTATCGGGTTACTCAGTAACTAGGTTACGGAGGTCAGACGGGCAGTCACTCCATGCTGGTTTTTAGCTGCATCCGGTTAGACTGGAAGCTGACCCCAACATAGTTGAGAAAAAGTTAGGCAGAATGCAAAAAAAAAATTGTGCAAAATCAGAAAAATCCCCAAAAAATAGGCTGGGTCACAAACAAACTGAGAGGTTGGAAGATGTTGCGACTGTTTACATACAGATGTAAACAGTCGCAACATCTTCCAACCTCTCAGTTTGTTTCTGTATTTCTTCTTAGAGTAGGAAACACCGAATAATCATTGAGCTTTTAAAAATATTATTTACGTGTTAAATTGTTTGTATAAACCTACTTAGGGCTGGTTTTTCCATCGCCAGATAATTTTAATTTTTTTCGGGAGAGATTACTCCACTATTTGACGTTGTGCATACAAAGTTAAATTATGATATTGTTTTGTGTTATCACTAATTTTGTCTGTACTGAAACAGAATAGTAAAATTAAAAGCCATTAAAAAGTTATGAGCCAACAAAGATTTTTTTTTGCTATTTTTAACGTAACTTTGGGTGTAAATCTATACTAATATTATAAAGCTGAAGAGTTTGTTTGTTTGTTTGTTTGTTTGAACGCGCTAATCTCAGGAACTACTGGTCCGATTTGAAAAACTCTTTCAGTGTTAGATAGCCCATTCATCGAGGAAGGCTATAGGCTATATATCATCACGCTAAAACTAACAGGAGCAGAGCACCAATGAAGAATGTTTCAAAATCGGGGGATTTTTTTCCTTTTGAGGGCTTCCGCTGCGTGCGCTGCGTAAACGGTTAAAGTTTCGCAAAAATCATATATGACAGAATTGTTCCCCTTTAAAAGATTTAAAAAAAAGTCCGCAACAGCATATGTCTATCTTTTAAGGTTAGCTCACTATAACCTCTTTTATGCTAACTAAATTTGTTCTAAAATAATGCATTATTTGCGAAGGTGTTTTTATAAACATGCTATTAATCCTTATCCAAATAAATACGTTATTCATCACATGTATTTAATTTTGAACAAAATTGCCTCTAACATCATTTGATTTCAATGTATATCTTAGGAGATATCATAGTTTTAAAATAATACTAATAATAAAGCTGAAGAGTTCATTTGAAACACGGTTTGAAAGCTCTAAATCTCTGGAAGTATTGGTCGCATATATAAAAATATTTTTGCGTTTGATAGCCCAGTTCTTGAGGAAGGCTATATTCTATTAAACTTGACGCTAGGACCCTTAGGAGTTGAGCAAAAAGAAAAAAAGTCTGAAGTTTTTGCCAAGCGAAAACGAAGTAATAGCGCAGGCCGGCGATACGTTGCGACGGGGTGGGTCGGTGAAACAAAAAAAATTTACGCGGACGAAGTCGCGGGCAGAAGCTACTAAGTAATAAAAGAACTATAAAATCTTCAAAACAAAGTCGGTAACAACAAAGCTAAGTTATTGAAGAGTTTATAAACTTTATAAATATTATAATTGATTTATGCAGTGTTTTTTTCATATAACTCGATTTCCCAAAGCACTTTTCGTTTTTTTTTTTTTACGCGCCCTTCAATTAGGAACGGTGTTTCCGTGCGTGAGAATTAGATGTTGTACGTGTAGACTAGCGTCTAACTGCTCATCACTGAGACTATCTCTGTCAGACACGAAGCCAGGTGTTACAGCGTGCTTTTTGCCATGACCACCAGTGAGTTCGAGCTCGCAACTAGTTCCACCTTAACCCTACATGCGAAGAGAGAGAGTGAAACTAGTTTAAAGAGCAACCAAGAATACCTATAGTAGTTACTTGTAGTAGTTATTTTTCCACTCTGCAATCGGCATTTTGTTTTTGTTTTGATTGTTGTTGTTTTTGTTGTCATTAATTAGTGTTGCAACACAGATTAATGTCTATTGTGGTTCCTGGCCCTGACATCAAGCAATGGAAAAAATTGTCAACCTATTATTGCTGGAGTATGAGCTTTTGGCTATTTTATATGTGTATATTTTATTGTAATGTGCGTTTTATTTATGCAATATAAACAATTATTCTTTCTTTATGTCTATTAAAAAAGACCAGAGATGTGAAAAATAGTTTTGTAAAAGTATTTAAATACAAAATGCAAATGCATAGCTGTTACCACTATTTCAAATAGAAATACAAAATAGTTTTAAATAAAAGTATTTAAATACAAAATGTAAAATACGTATTTTCAAAATAGGTTTTGAAAATAAAATACATTGTTAAGGACATTATTTTTATTTAACTTATATTTATTTAACATATTAGGTCGGGGCAAAAGTATTTTCGTATTTTTCATACAAAAAAAAATTGATTTAGGTTTAATTTTTTATTTAGGTATTTATAATATGTATGTGCCGTTTTGATCGATGACTTGTTGCCATCTTGTGGGCAATGCCATGATCCCATTGCTGTAGAAGTTTTGAGATTTTTATCAAAAAAAAACTGACAGGTAGTTTTCAGTGTTCTTTTGAGGTTAACTTTATGCTTCCTAAAGAGTTCTGAAGTGACCGAAACAGGTGAAAATCTGATGGAGCAAGATCAGGGCTATACGGAGGATGCATCAACACATCCCAGCCAAGCTCTCTCAATTTTTGCTGAGTGGCTATAGATGAGTGCGGTCTGGCGTTGTCGTGATGAAACACCACGTCCTTCCTATTCACCAGCTCCGGCCGGTTTTTCTCAATAGCTTCTTTTAACCTCATCAGTTGTTGACAGTAGAGGTCAGAAGCGATAGTTTTACCCGGCGGCAAAAGCTCATAGTGGACGATTCCTTTCCAATCCCACCAAACACACACCAAAAAGTTGGATGTAGAATTCAAACTTCCTTCTAGTGTTTTCAAACACTTTTTGCAAGTTCCTTATATATTTACGTCACTTCCAGGATCATTTGTAACGTCTTTGAAGAAGTGTTTTAATATGAATGGAATGTTTTTGTCCCTGAAAAAATAAGAGGTTTTATATATCACTTAATGATGTACTGTACATACAATAAACATATGTATAATAATGAATCACATTCATTTTTTTTATGACAGAACAACGTCTGTCGTAAGAAGCTAGTGTATAAGAAATAGCTTAGCATGCAGATTAAGGGTTAGTAAATAAATGTGTTATCTACATAAAAACGTAAAATCCATGAATTAAACAATAACATCGAATAGGCGCGAATTATGCGATATTGTGATCAACTAACGTCGGTCTATATCGGTTAAATTATATTTTACGCTAAGCTAGTAAAAATAACAATAACTAGGTACTTAACTATTTCTAACACTAATGTTTTACTTACATTTTATTTATTTATATCCAGCAAGCGAAGAAAACTGAGCAAAATCGCAATAAAAACTAAAAATCAACACACGAACCCGCCTTCGACCTCAAGTTTGTTTGACGATGGTTTGACAGTCGTTTTTTTTTCTGACTTGCATGGGCCGCAATGTTGGCATTATTGTTCTAGTTGACAATGACAACACTACAATCACGATCAGGTGCGTTCATAAATAAGGTGGTCTTGGATTTAAGAATGAAAATTTGGAAAAATGAATTAGAAATGTAACAAAACTATTTTGTATTTTATAAATACTAAATATTTTTAAAAAAGCATTTTAAATAAAATACAAAATACATTTAGAAAAAAAGTATTTCAAATACAAAATAGAAATAGGTATTTTGCATTTTGTATTTGCATTTCAAATATATGTATTTCAAATAATTCACATCTCTGAAAAAGACTACCTTAGATATATAGCTATCGATACATATATATATCGATAGCTATCTCAAAATTGAAGGATACAATACTAACTTTCGAAAGCAATGATATCAAATCGCTGAAAGGATACGATAAGGACGCTCAAAGCGTACAGACTCGACCAAACCGCCTCAAGACATGGCCTTCTAATGACTGAACGCAAACATAATATCACCGAGAAACTGCTCGGATGCAATAGAATCAATACGGCTGCTATATTGATACTGTTTGCAAGAATAAGTGGATTTGTGTAGCGTTGAAATAATATGATTTGTGACAATTCATATACAATGTGGAGATGTCAATACGACGAACACGTGAACACACTATCAATGCTAATGCATAGCTATATTTTGGAACAATCAAATAACTTCTAGCCTCGAAATTGAAAAAGTGATTTTTTGAAACTATACCTATAGGGTGAAATTTTAATCACCGTTTTCCTCGTAAGGGGTCATTGTACTCATCATTATGAACAACTTGTACTATGGGACGAAACCTGAAATCGTGAAAAAAACAAAAACAGCTGTTCCCTACATTTATGTTCGCATGACTCGTCAAAATGCAGGGAACAGCTGATTTTTTTTCGCGATTTCAAGTTTGCCCCCATAGTAAAAGTTGTTCATAATGATGATAGTCCACCTAGCTGGAGGGCGTCCCATACTACGCTTGCCGATACGTAGTCTCCACTCTAGGACTCGTCTGCTCCACCGGCCATCGGTCCTTTGAAAAACATGGCCAGCCCACTGCCACTTCACTATCTATTAGTTATCAAAAATCTGTATAATATCCGTTCAGCAGATACGACAGACGTATTAGGTTGCTTTTTTAGTTTTGTAGGTATTAGTTATGTAGCGATAGTCATCATCGCCTGCCAAGCCCTTTCCCTACTAACTTTATTCTTTTTTGACATTGATTAACATTCTTTAATGATTCTGACTTATTACTTTTTACTTGTTGATTTTTTTTTAAATGAAAATCGTCTATTTTTACCATGTTTGTAAATGTGTGAGCACCATGCATCTATTAGATAATTACTTTACATATATGTCAGGTTTTCATTTTTTATTTTTTTACCTATTGTGGTATGGTAATATTTTATTTTAGGTGCATCGTCTCCACATATTATTATATGCATAATATATGCAAAATATTGTAAAACATTTAAAAAGAGTAACGGTGGAGTTTCTTGGTCGTTCTTCTCCATACGAAAACTACCTATTGGAAGGGGCAACTAGAATCAATTCTATTTTATTGCAATTTTTGACGTTAAAAAGTGCCTTTTACGTGCCTATTTAAAATAAATGCTTTGACTTTGACTAAGTTGGGGTCGGTTTCCAGCCTAAACAGATGCAGCTGAATACCAGTATCTTACACGGAGCTTGACTTACACAACTCAGTTACTAACACGATACCTCTTCTAAATATGTGCGTACTATTTAGCGATGATTAAGACTGACAACTGGGTCAATCGTCGAATCCGACTTGGCTGGGCAGCGTCCCATATCCATACCGCAGTGTCTCAAGACGAAAGTCTTTGACCAGTGCGTGTTGCCATTGATGACCTATGGCACTGAAACGTGGTCACAATGGGCCTTATTGGAAGGCAAAAAGTCACCCAAAGTGAAATAGAGAGGGCTATGCTTGGAGTTTTCCTGCGTGCTCAAATCAGAAATGAAGAGATACGTAGGAGAACGAATTCGAACGAATTTTACATAGCCCGAAGAATTGCGAAACTTAAGTGGCAGTGGGCATTGCTCGCAGAACAGATGGCCGATGGGGCGTGTGGCGACCACGTACCGGGAGTCGTAGCGTTGGTAGGTCTCCCACAAGGTGGACCGACGATCTTGTGAAAGCCGCAGGAACCCGTTGGATGAGAGAAGCACAAAACCGGTCGAAGTGGAGGTGCTTGGGAGAGGCCTATGTCCAGCAGTGGACGTCTTTCGGCTGAAATGATGAAGACTGACAATGATTCAGGAGAAAACAAATAGCGTGACAGAATCAATAATGGGTAGGTTGCGCGGAAGCTCCAACAGCATCCTGAAAACATTATTAGACAAAGTGGACAGTCCCTTTATAAGGCACTGGGTACGGAGGCACGTTCCATTGTGTGTTAGGCAACGTCTTTTGTAGTTGTATTAGTTTGTAAAAGTTTACTAACATAGTTTTTAAGTCATTGTTGCTAACATTATATGGATTAAACCGGAACCCGAAACAAAGTAAGTAAAAAAAAATAATAAAGAAAAAAAGAATATAATTATTATTATTATATAAATGAAATCATCCAGTGACTGTATATCACCTTACCTACTTACCCTAGACACTTAAAATATAATTGAACCTTTTCAATTATCTATCAAACTTGTCGAAAAGGCGGTACAATTTGTACTGTTTCGGTACTGGGTCTTTCCAATTTATTTAGTTTATTGTGTAAATTAATTGACGTATTTTAGAATAGAATAGAATATAATAGAATTCATTTATTTATTAGAATATTGTACAAGGTTGTTATGTGTAATAATTATGATCATAAATATTCTGCCGTTTCCGGCGAACAAATAAGGTTTACAAAATAACATGGGTCATCATTACATTAAAATTAGATAAGAATTAAAAATAAATTAAATACATTGAACAACATTAATTAATTTAGTCAAAGAGATACATATGTTTTGTAGGCAATAATGTCAAATATTCAGGTAAATTTTTCTTTCATATTCAATTTCATTTCGGGGTAGCGTTCTTGTTTATATTTGTATTTGGGTCAACTAGGCTTGAATGCTAGGTTAGGCAGTTGTTTCAAAGTTAGGCGGAAATTGTGTATATTTTTTTTTACATAAATGTTGATTTTTTTACGTAACGTATTTTTAACAGACTTCAAAAAAGGAGGAGGTTCTCAATTCGACAGTATGTTTTTTTTTTGTGTGTTTGTTACGCAATTAATCCGCCAATTGTGAACCGATTTTCAAAATTCTTTTTTATATGAAAGGGTATGCTCCCGAGGTGGTTCCATTGTCACCAAATCGGAATCTGATGAGGGAATCCCATGGAAATCGAGGGAAACCCTCAAAATTTGTAGGCACACCTATAGCGATTTGGGTATTTTTTATTGTGGTTGCTATGCTCAATGCGTATCGTGAAGTGCAGATGATGGTGACTTCTCAATCAGCTCCAGTTTTCCTGGTTCTTACAAGGAGAACTCCTCAACAATTAACGTCCCTGCATCGGAAAAGCAATATTTTGTAAAAGGTGATGAGCAGTTGACATTAGGCTATTGTAACTTAGATAGGTTAGAAACTGGCCCCCTATAAAGAGAAAAATAAAAAACTTTTTACAAAAAAAAAAACAACCGACTTCTAAAAAAAGACTACAAAGTGAAAAATAACTTTAATTTCGGAAGTCGGTGTCATTAAAAGAAAATGCGGAACCAACGACATAATGGAACGACCGCCTATCTAACCTTCACAACCCAGTTCTAAGTCAAATTCAAATAATTTATTTCAAACAGGCACTTAAAAGGCGTTGAACGTCAAAATTTACAAAAAATAGAATTGATTCTAGTCGCCCCCTTCTTATGCTTTAGCTATAAAGATGAAAATTTATTCAAGAAATTTGACAGATTGCAGTACTTAGCTTGATGTGCTGGCGTCTGTATCTATAAGTTTAAGAATTAAACTTGCCAGCAATAAAGCTGGGTAAGTCAGAGTTTAACTAGGAAACCCTTAAATTAACACAACATATCCTCACGCCTGGTTTTTGCCTAAGGGTTAGACAGAGATGCACCTATAATAGTACAGCCACATTTCGCCAGTTATGTTAAAGTCCCATATAATAGGGGCGAGCCTATTGCCATCAACCGGGCACCAGATTCCGGGCTGCTACTAATATATTCCTGGTGGAATACCCAATAGCACTTTGCTTGACCTGGAAACCCAGGAGCTTATGATATGCAACAAGGCAGTCTCTTAAATTAATTAAATCCTAAATATAAAATACTTTTAGCTACGTCTCGCGTCTCTCGATTGGTGCAACGCATTTTTATGGCTAAATGCGCTCAGAAGAGGCGAAGCCTAAAACAATGCCTAAAAAAAGCGCACTGTTAGATACGCATGCAATCGTTGAAAATCTGACAGCGCTCTTTAGGTGAAAACCGGCATTATGTATAAGAACTTAGGGCGTTTTTAAAGCTAAGAGCCAACGGCCATTAGATTAGAGTTATATCATCGAAACATTAGTCTGTCAGACAGTCATACAACTGTTTATAAGAATGGGTACATAATCAGTATATAGTGTTCCCACTGCTGGGACTCAAGCCTCCTCTGTGTGAAAAGGTGTGGGCCGTAATCCACCACGCAGACTCAGTATGGATTGCATAGACAAAAACTTTATATTTAATGATTTTTTGCAAGTTTTGTAATTAATTTTGTTGGGCAAAGTTAGATAGAATAATAATTTGCTTATTTTCAATTAAGAAATCTCATTAATACTGGAGATTAACTTTTAAAGTTGGTTTCAAAATATTTGAAAGAATGAAAGTAATTACGAGTTAGTACTTTTTAGTTAGTAATTAAGTCTGGGGGCGCGGTAGTGTCTTCGCCGAGACGAGCCAAGCGAAGCGGCAGTACCTACCTTTTCTCGAAGCGCTTCGTCGTTTTTTTGAACCCTCATAACTTGGATTTGTATAACACCAGATAAACAAAGTTCTCGGGATATGATATCAATAGTAGACTTATTAAACATATGAAGTTTCAGTTACATAGCTCTTATACTTTAGATTTTATTGATATCTAAAAAACTCCGATTTCTTCACTGACTCACTGATGATCATCAAAACTCTTAGGGTACTTCCTGAAGTCCTAGAAAGCTGAAATTTGGTATGTAAGCTAGTATTTGTACACAAGCAACAAAAAAAATCTAAAACTTGGAACTTTTACCCCCCAACCCCTTAAACTGGGGGATGGAAGTTTGTATGAGACTACCGCAAATTTATATGCAATTTTTTTTATTTTATTTAAAACTATATTTTAAACAACTTATCATGGAACATTTTACATCATAATAGCACTCAATCTTTGATATAAAATAAGATTATGTGCGGAGTTTGCTCACTTAAAATTAGAGTTAAAGGCTAAAAACCTACACGCAGACCTCCATTCCAAACTTTTCCACGGTAAAGAAGGCTTTTAGAATGTTTTTAATTTTTTGCCCTTTTTTGTTTTCTAATTTTTTGGCAATTTCCTTCGGCGGCTTATTCAGAATGTTAGGAAAAGCGTACATCCAGGTACTCTTACCATACTTATTATTAATCTTTGGCAGTTTATATAGAGGCAAGTACGACAGGTTACGAGCAAAGTTTGGTCTGTTTGTATTCTGCAGCTTATTCATAAAAACAGAGCAATCAGAGGCAACAGCCAATTTGACTTTATCGAACACATTATGATTTTACAATATTTAAATAATATATCATAATTAGGCTTATATTTTAGTTTAATTTTATATGACACCAATATTTTTAATATGCTTATCTAAATATTATAATTTTTTTTAAAGATACGTTTTATAAGTTCTTTCATAACTAGTTGTACCATAGCTAATGACAGAGTCGGCCAGTGTCATATACAACAATCGCAAGGTCCTGTAATGTATGGTCAATGGTAAGGCAATTTGTGCTTTAATATACGCAATATAGACATAATAGTCCTAAGCTTACATACATACATACATACATACATAGTCCACATGAGGGCCCCAGTTAAAGGACAATGCCAGAAACTCTATAGAACTTTGCCCCGTTCAATACAATTATTCATTTACAATCATGCAATATGCAGCATCTTATTGCTTTTGTATTACTGATAACTAAACATTTTTCCTAATGCCTCTAGCTAGACTTTCGGTTTCTGAAATGTTTGATTAGGAAATAGCAAAAAGGAATTTCAGGGGTTGAATTCCATATAACATTGATTTGTAATCCGCAAGTCCTAAAGAGAAACGATTTATTATGATAAGGTCCTATATTCATTACAATTATTTTCATTAATTTACATTTGCTGTAAATTGCTGGGGCAGGATCTGGCATTGTCCTTTATGATCAATCTTGAACCCGAGATAGACATGTTCTTTGACGTTTTCAATAGGTTTACAGACACAGACATCCAAAGCTAGAGGTCTGAAAATTGATATAAGGACTCATTGTTATAAATGATATAAAACGTATTTCAGGATTTTTAGTAAATCAAAGCATACAATTTTTTTTTCATAAGCAACTTACAAAAAGAATTAAAATCCCACCAAAACCATTTTCATGTAACGATTCCAACGTATAAAAATAAGTATAAACAAAAAAAATCTAATTAACAATTTGGGAGAAAACATGTGTCACATCTACGCAAAACAAGGACAATGAGAGTAGGGGTAGAGAGAGTGCACCTGTGTTTGCGCAAGCACTTGTGCTCTATAATATCTCCCGCGCCGATGGCTAGTCTCCGCTGAGACTGGTCACCTTGGTCGAAATTTGGTCTGGAGGACTTTATTTATTAGTCGTCATCTCGGTAGTCACCCCCTTTCTAACCATATCATCATTCACACAGTCCACCCATCGTTTCTTTGATCTTACCCTGCTCATAGAGCCATCGACATTAATATTCAAAACTTTCTTCAAGACATTTGACTCATTCCTCCGTGTCACATGCCTATACCATGACAACTGATTTGCACACAACTTATCAATTACCGGTGCCAATTCTAAAGACAAAGATTCCAAAATTCGAATTCTCTATCAACATAGCACCACATACTTAATATCAGCACATTGTAAAAAGTAGCTACGCATGATCCGGGTACGGAAACGCGGAGCAATTACACCCAACTTTTAGGCAAATGAGGACTGACATTCATTCATTCGAACTTCATTTGGTACGGCTGACAAGCGTTTATTTTACGGTCCCAGCAATTTCGTTTTAGGGAATGACTTGACATTTGAAGGGTTACCCCCGAAAATCTGTTTTGTTTACTTTAATTTGGGTATCGGGTAGCCCTTTTAATTTTACGGAAACTGTGATTAACATGCAGATAAAATAGTGTTTGTGGAAGTTTGTCAGGGCGCTTCGTGCGTAATTTTGAATAGGTTGACAGTTATGAATTTGTGAGTTGTAGTTTTGACAACAAATGTTGTGTGTCGTATTATTGTGCGCTTTGACTTACGTGTGAATATTATCGTTAACTTCCACGGCAGGGTAGTAAAAGTATGGAAATACTCGCACGTTATAACGTTATCGTGGACGGAAATTAAAAAGCTTCTTCTTAATTTTCCATATATTTTACTTCAGGCATGTCCTAGAGCCAAAAATTTTAATACGTGTGACGTCTACCAACCTGCACTGGGCCCGCGTGGTGGATTACGGCCCACTCCCCCTCACAGAGAGGATGTGACCAGTAGTGGGAAAATTATAGGCTAATTATGCTAATGCTATATTTATCTAGATTGTTTTGTTTAGCATATATTATGTAAAGGTCCATTGATTAAAATCAATCACTTTTAATGAGTCTTAGTAAAATTACATTCTCATGAAATGTTTCTATTTTGGTTTCTGTAATACTGTTCATTAGTGCTATAAAACCTACTAAAATGGCTGCGTTTTTAGTTGCTGATTATTACAAATAACATTGAAAAATAGTGACCTAGACAGAACAGAGGTTCATCACGCCCTCGTTGGTGATTATTTGGAATTTTAAGTAAGTCAGTAATTAGAAATTGTAATGAGAGGATGAATTAATGGTGGCAGAATTTACATTTAAAGTAAAAACTATGGACTTTATTACTGCGCCTAGATTATCTACCACAACTCTGGTCCCCAATATACACGCGCCACCGCCTAGTTTGGGGTTTGTCGTTAAGATCTAAAATTAAGATCGCTGACAATTACAGAGCGATACTAAGTTAATTATAAGGTAACATTAAACATTATCATCTTTTGATTAGGGTTATAAACATTGGTTCAACAAATGTACCTGGGTCGATCAATAAGTTCCGTGTTCCGTGTTTGACGACAGATGGCATTGTTATGAGAAGTTGACTTTCCCGCCATGTTTAAATGTGCCTATCTGTAAAACGACATCACACTAAATTCCAGACTGATGCATAGGTTAGTTTTTATTTGGTAATCAGTTTTATCAGACGTGTTTCATCTTTCTTGATAAAAGGACAAAATAGCAGTATCGATCAGTAATTCGCTTTTTATTTTTGGATTAAATACCATGCGAACAAATAAAAGTGAAGTTGGATGCAGTCTATGGGGACTTCCTATGGAGTGCAGTCTATGGGGGTCTTCGCCATCTATCAGAACAATGAGATATTCGTTTAGTAAATTCAAATGTGGTCGTAAATTTGTTTTTGATGAAGAGAGGCCAGGCTGCTCTTAAGATGTGGTTTCCGAAGAAATCGTAGAAAAAGTTCATGAAATGATTTTCGCTGCTTGCCAAACTAAAGTTCGCGAAGTTATAAAGTCCGTAAGAGTGTTATACGTTACAGAACGGCAATAAAGATTTTAAGATAAGGAATTGAAGGAAAAACGGCTAAATTTCGCTATGAAAATAGTAGATTATACAACAAGTGAAAAAAAAGGGAATTTAATTCGAGGGACTACGTTGGATCCCGAGAGCAGCGAAGGATTCTAGAATAAAATCCCGAGCGTAGCGAGGTATTCTAGATTTGAATCCTGAGCGGAGCGAGGGATACAAGGACCGAGATGAATTATTTTTTTCACGAGTTGTGTACTCTACTTTTTACCATTGACTGCGAGAAAATAAATAGTATTTATCACATTTTACTATAATTGCTGCTTTATTTCGAAATGATTCCGGAGTTAGTGTCTCATTTTCGTCACTGGAAGAACTCATTTTATTATAATTTATGTTATTAGATTTTCCAATGACTTAAAACAACGATAACAGATAGAAAAGAACCTAAAATGGCGGGTTTTTTTTTTTATTATGGAATAGCTCCGTATAGCCAGCCAGTACGTACTTTCAGCACGTTTTATTTATTTTTGTATATAATTCGTATATTCGTGCTTGTTCCAAATTCAAAATGTTTTTATTCACTCAGTGACTAAAAGAGAGTTTTATTCACTGTTTTCGATGAATAAAATGCCCTTTTTCGAGTGGCAATGGTAAAAAAGTGCTTTTTCACCACGTTAGCCTGCTGCAGTATCCTCCGTACTCATCGGACCTAGCTCTTAGTCTTTCTTTCTCTTCCCCAACATGAAAACATGGTTCGGGGGAAAAATCAGCTCAAATGAAGAAGTTAATGCCGAAACAGAAGCATATTTTGAGGACTTTGGCAAATCGTATTTTTAGATGGGTTATAGAAATGGCAGAAAAGTATATAGACCTAAAAGAGATTACGTAGACAAATAAAATAAAATAATTGAGAAAAACTTGGGCTTTCATAGCTAACACGGGTGCTTATTCACGTATAATGAGAACCTCTAGTTCATATTGGAGTTTGGAACCTTCAACTATGATTAAATTGAGTTTTTTAAGTTTTTTTTAATACCTATGTATTTTTTTCTAATGTTTAAATTACAATTTACATTCATTTATAAGTATGTAGGTATTTTAGTGTCCCATTATGGACTGTGGGACTGTAGAATATCTTTTGTCATTAAATTTGAATAAACTGAAATTCACAAAAACAAAATATTCTTTAGTCTTAGTAGTGTTTCATTATATACTTATTTTTTTTAGACTGTTGTTAATATATATAAGTACTAGCTGCGCCCCGCGGTTTCACCCGCGTAAGTTTTGATCCCGTGGGAATATCGGGATAAAAAGTATCCTATGTGTTATTCTGATGTATAAACTCTAATACTGTAAAGTTTCATCAAAATCCGTTCAGTAGTTTTTGCGTGAAAGAGTAACAAACATCCATCCATCCATCCTCACAAACTTTCGCGTTTATAATATTAGTAGGAAGTAGGATTTCTTATGTCATTTTAACTCATTTTTCTTATTTACTTACTTACTCAACGATTTTAAATCTGAAGTACTAGGTATTCTGTAAAAATCCCACCGTGAAAACTCACGTAGAGTGAGTTTTGAGTGAGTTGTTATTAATGTCAATGTCACCAGGGGAAATGATAGCTCAGTTAACCTAATTTTTCACGGTGAGAATTTTTACAGAATAGACCTCTTCAAGTAAACCAATGCAATGCACGACTCCTTATAATAATGTTCACAAATGCTGCCATACTCGAAACTCGGTAAAGAGGTTAGCATGTACTAGAAGAACTACGGTTGAACATAATCGATTTTGTTCCAAGCTACTAATACTATAACTTTGTAATGTTTCTACCTACGTATTTCTCAACTTTAGCAATGGATTTTTTTTTGGATGGGAAGAAATTTCCCATCCAAAAAAAAAAAATCTATTAAGAAATTGAAATTGTATTGGAAATTTTAATGGATTTTTTGTGCTAAATACCAGATAGTATGAGATAGGCATGTCGCTAAATAATAACAGCCGCACGGTTCGATCTAAAGAAAGAAAGAAAAATGCGTTTATTGGCATTACAGCAAAATAAATAATATATCAGGTTAAGCTACGCTTGCCGCGGTTGGTCCGTGGATGGGTGACCATCTTTACATACCAAGACACCTCCGTGCCTCGGAAAATACGTTAAGCTGGTCCGGGTCATTCGCGGATCTTTGACAGTCGTTACGGATCGTCAGAAGTCCGAAAGTCCGACAACCAGTCTTACCAAGGAGTATCGAATTGCCCAGTCACTGGGTTGTGGAGGTGGGATAGGCGGTCGCTCCATGTAAAATACTGGTAAGTATTCAGCTGCATCCAGTTAGACTGGAAGACGACCCCAACATACTTGAAAAAAGGCTACGCAGATGATGATGTCAGATAGTATGAAGTTCAAAAGTTAGAACGTAGTCCTAATGTCTTTTTTACCCGACTGTCCCGGGAAGCTTATGTTTTTTACCAATGTTAAGTAAAAAAGAAGTAGATAGGTTATAAACGCCCCGCAACTGACACGTCAATACTCGGCAGGCAAGATTTTTTGTCTTGTCTCTTTTTCGTTCCCGATAATTCTATTCTATTCTATTTTTCTCTATGGCAATGGTGCCGATGTCGACTATTCTGCCAATGTCAGACGTGTTATGAGAAAACGTGCGAAGGAGCTGCCGATAATTACAACTTGACGTAATACTTTCACGTGTCATCTTATAGTGTGACATTATGCCGTTTTTGAAGATCAAAATGTTGGGGAGAGTGCTCGCAAAACAAGTTTGCGCGCAGCCGAAATTGGAAATAATCGTTTGCCGCCACCTTGACGTTTATTATGTCAGCATAGCTATTCACAATCACTCGATACGCTTCCGTACCGTATCGAACTTCAATCAATGTTATCGTAGGAGTCATCTAAGCGCTGTTCACAAGTCCAAAACCCGAAAATTTTGTCAGCTTAAATCAAATAGACGACCACTATAATATTCTTCCGACAGCTGTTTGCTGTCGGGGACCAGGCAAATCAGGTTATTGAAATGTGTCATTTTCAATACGATATCTTGTTGTATGGTTGTGAATTAGGGTGCAGCTGTCAAGAGAGAACGCTGTATTCCGTGTTTTCTAAAGTGATTAAAAGTGCTGGCAGAGATATCTTGAAGGTCAAACGTCGCGCGCAGACTTATCTTTCGCGGACTCCAGGTAACGTAAGTGCGTTTTCTTAATTTATAATATAATTGTTTAATACACCCACTGTTCGTCAGTTATGTTATTTTAGATATCGACCAGACAACTTCGTGTTCAACAGTCATGATCGCGACCACAAGATCATCAATGCAGTCGTAATACGACAAATGCAACAGAACCTTGCTAGCACCTTTATTTTTGATACAAAACAAAGCACGGTCGCATTTCAAAAGAGTTTTTGATTTGTGTTACCAAGTTGGTACAAACTTGCTGTGAATAGTGTGCAAGCGTAGAAACTCTCGGTACTGTGGGTGTGTTGCTGTCGTGTGCTGACCCTACTCGTCTTCATGCACACATCCACAGCGTGTTTGTACACTTGGTTACCACAAGTAAAGCACGCGCTGCTTCGTGAGATTAAAATACTGTAATACAAAACGAAAACCGATCACATTTCACAACAGATACGAGTTCGAGTGTATGTGTGTTATAAGTTTTTGCGCATTCTTGGAGCTACTATGGGATGGAATGTCTTCATTTTGTCACTATTCCAACAAGACGTTACCAGGTATGTAATGTTAGTGTTGTCTTCGTGATAAGACGTCGCTGTTTGCAGCGTCAGCTCCACCAAATATATGTACTGTTATAGCAACGGAACTGGAAGCATATAAACATATCATATGTAATATAAATTCGAAAGTAACTCTGTCTGTCTGTCTATTACCTTTTCACGCCACCACTGAACGAATTTCGATAAAACTTGGCAAGGAAATAGATCTCAATATAGCGGATGAAAGTTGTTGATGTTTGTTAAAACTTTGGTTTTAACAAACTAACTTGCTACAAGAGCCCTTCTGAAACAAAAAAATAGCTTGTTAAAACCTCGTATTACGAACATTTTGCAGTTGCATAAAAACTACACTCCAACCTTCCTTTTCAACATTCAAAAGAACCTTAATCGTTAGATTCGCGAGACAAATTGCATGAAGAATCCACGTTTTCATAAATTTGTCTGTGAAGCATTTCTCTCGCACACTCGGTAAAGTGAAGTGACAGGGCTTTGCAAGATAGAAAGCAGTGCCACATAATTTGTTTGAGAAAATGTACTGTTCCCTCGTATAGTTTTTGAAAAGAGATATAATTTGTAGAAGGTGTCGTTTTGTTTTCGAGGTGCACGTTAAACCAGTATCCTTATTGCGTAACATACTATAAATCTAAATCTGGATCATTTAGAAGAACGTTGCCAATCCATTGCCTAATATTTTCGAACAATTTGTCTGATCAACATCGTAAATAACGCAATGAATGTTGTTGAACTTGTCAAAATGAAAGCCAGTACTACTGATATAGTGTGATACGCAATTACCCCGCAGTGCTGGTTGGGTTATCTTCTTCTAATATATAAAATTCTCGTGTCACAGTGTTAGTCACCATACTCCTCCGAAACGGCTTGACCGGTTTTTATGAAATTTTGTGTGCATATCGGGTAGGTCTGAGAATCGGCTAGTATCTATTTTTCATACCCATATTTTTTTTTTTACAAAACGACGTTTGCGGGGTCAGCTAGTACGTCTATACAGTGTTATTTGAAAAACACCAGCAACCACTGAAGAGGTGATTGTACTCATCATTATGAACAACTTTTGCTATGGGACCAAACCTGAAATCGCGAAATAAAAATCAGCTGTTCCCTACATTTATCTTCGTCTATCTCGTCAAAATGTAGGGAACAGCTGATTTTTTGTTCTTTATCTTAGTATATCGACAGTTGTAGGTACCCGTAAGTAGGTATTTGGGCGCAGTTTAATAAGTTAGTCTCAAAAGAAATACTGCGGGCAGAGGCGGGACGAGCGACGAGCTGCTAATGAGAAGTTCTTCGTGCAGTTACATAAAAAGAAAGAAAAAGTACTCGTACAGGAAGATCACAAACTAACCTAAACACAATCACCAACCCACCATCAGCTACCTGCATTCTGCACTACCACGGGGAGATAGTGTAGTTATGTGGGACTTTAACCACTAAAACTCCACGGTGTCCTCCTTTGCCGCTTACGGCGGGAACACGGGCACGCGTTAGCACTCATTTATGAACCCGCCGCGGCTGTCCGTCACCGGACCCTCGTCTGGAGAGTACTCCCCATCACTGGCGCACCAGAACACATAGCACGCCGTGACCACCCCAGGGACCTAACCAGCACATGGGTGCCAGACGGCCTCGTGCCCGGGCACGCTTGGTCTCCCTGCGACTGGTCAGGTCATTGGCCCCGCCGCCTGCTAATTTTTGGGCCGCAGAGGATAGGGAGAACGGCCAACGTCATACCAACACTCCTCCTCCCCTGCGGCCCCACCGCGTCCGCCATCAGACGGTGGCGACACCGTCAAGACCGCAGAAGGTAGGGAGAGCGGCGCACCGCATTACCGGCACTCCTCTCCCGCCGCGGCCTCCAATCCTTAGCCGCGATGCCTCCTATACGACATCGCGGTGCGCCTCAGTTGTGATGTCGCCCAAGCGGCACCGCAACCTATTTGTTGGCCGCTATGTTGTCGGCTTATAAGCAAAAGCCCTGACGAGCGGCTCCTCCTCGGGTTCCTCTTCGCTTCACCGTGGGTGACCACGGCTACTGGGCTCCCCTGCCTCGACAATGCCCACCGGGGGAGACCATCAGTTACCTAACCCGAGATCTTACACAGAACCAAGCGCAGTTCCCCAAAAGTCAAGCTTACCAGCAGGAACAACACTGGACTAACGAGGAACCAACGAATACCTGCTAATATACAACAGTTTTAAGTCACTAATCAGAATTTATCACAACCAAATCCAGAACCTACCAAATCTTCAATTCCCAAAATGGAACCCTCTCACCTACTCAAATCATCGCCGCTGTCATAAACCGACAATTTTCATCCCGCAGCCTTATCAACAAGTATATGAAATTTTATGTAATAAATGACCGAAACAGTTAACCTTTAAACATATAACGGAGTGTGTTACGCCATAAAAAGACATTTTATGAGAGACTTGAGGGTCGTAAAATGAAGGGTTACGTGTCTTTGATCTGACGTTACTGCTTAGTATACGTTCTATTTGCATGATGTTTGCGATGCGGGGCGAAGCGTTGGTGAAGAAAATAGTGCAAAAATCGCATATAAGCCTATCTTACTCTCATTCCAATTCTTTCTATATAATGACCAGTCTTCAATAAAGGAGTCCAGCTCATCCCGCCATCTCCATCTGGGCTTGCTGCGCTGTCGCTAGCAATTTAGAGGGAACTATTGGGTAGTATATTGGGCCTATCATATAGCCTATAATGGAACTTGGAATTACACAAATTATTCAATCACCATCGTTGTCTGTAATTTAGCAGATGTGTCTCGTCCCAATTTCATGTCAACGTATCAGTTGCCAAGAACATCTGCTGGACCTAGACCTCCCCCAAGCACCGCCACTTCGACCGGTTCTATGCTTCTCGCATCCAGAGGATTTCTGCGGCCTTCACCAGATTCCAGATTATTGGTCCACCTTATGGGACACCTTCCTATGCTACGTCTTCCGCCGTTGGTCCTGCGCCTGATCTCTCTCCGGTCGTGTCGAATTACCGTCCCGTCGGACTATGAGAGTGAGGGAAGAGGGAGTGCACCTGTGTCTGCACGCACACTTGTGCACTATAATATCTCCTGCACCGAAGGCTAGTGTCCGTTGAGATTGGCCGCCGTTGGCCAAAATACGTTCTGGAAGACTTTTACGTCTTCCGGTACGCGGTTGCTACTCCAGAATCTTTCGGCTCCATCGGCCATCTCTGTTAAAGTGAAAGGAAAACATTTTAGAAGGTGGGTAGCCAGGTAGTAGTAGAGCTCTCTCTGACGGAACTCGTACGGGAAAGTGCTAGCACCATATCTAACTCTGCCACCAAATGACAAATCCAAAATCCACATGGACGAAGTCACAGGAAAAGCGCTATTGTATTATAGCATAGCTTCCGTCACTCGCATGGGACAGTGGATAGCGCGGCTCTGATCCGATCTCAGTACTAAACGGCATGAATATGAGATTTGGAAGTTTATCGGATTTGAAAACACGCGAGCATCATTCTAAAAACCACAACAAAACTGAATTGGGTCATAAACTGTTTAATATGTTGCGAATTTGAAACAAGTAGTTAAGGATTTTGAAATACCTTCCGTTTTATTACTTGTTGGAAAATACAGACAATATCAGCCGGTCTGTTCTGTCAAAATTTTACTATGAAAACTTGGGTTTAGGGTGCATGGGGTGCATGGGAGTTTACCCTGATGCCTGGCATGTGCGTGCGTGTATTTTACATGGAGATCTATCGTCGGCATATAATTACCCTAAAGTGAACTTTCCACCTGATGCTAGGGAATGACACTATTGACAGCTCACTTCAAGCTTTCACGGTGAATAGATCGGCAGTGATGTTATCATAATATCAAAAGACACATACAAGTTTTACTGTTCTACGTTGATTCGTAACCTTTTCGCGTACCTGAACAATGGGGTCGGGGCAACATACTGCCATGGCCGACCTGGAAATCCCTTAGCGGATTAAGAAGCCAGGCGAGCCGTTGCAGATACAGATTTGTCAAGTGGGAGTACTCCGAGGAGTCACAATGCGACTGCGGAGCCACATAAGGACGATGCCTCATCTCTTGTCGTGCTCGCTGTGCACCTATGGAAGATCTTTGCGAGGCTAACGCTAATGCTGTCGAAGTGGCCAAACGCTGGTCGAAGCTTATCTATCTTCTTCTATATTATATCTTCTATAATAATAATAATAGCCTCCCCGACCGATTTCGGTCACGGTGGCCAATCTCAACGGAGATTAGCCAGGTACGCAGGAGATATTATAGTGCACAAAGTGTGCGCGCAGACACAGGTGCACTTCCTCTTCCCTCACTCTCATAGTCCGATGGGACGGCAATCGGACACGAACGGAGAGAGATCGGGCGCAGGACCAACGGCTTAACGTACTTTCCGAGGCACGGGGGTATTAAACCGCCAACTTCCAAACTCCGGACTGTTACTAAGAAATTCCTAATGGAAAAACTAAATAACACTTTGTCCGACCCGGGAATCGAACCCAGGACCCCACGCTCAGCAGTCGCGCTTGCAACCACGAGACCAACGGGGCAGTCATCTTCTATACAAATAAAACAAAGTCGGGTTAGTTACATCATTCATAATTCAAGAACGGCTGGATCGATTTTTTTTAGATGTTTGATTTGTTGGATTTGTTTCCGCCCCGAATAGCAGAATAACTATTAAAACATTGGAAATGCTTACGAAAAAAAATCTGAGGCATTACGAAGTTCGCCGGGTCAGTTAGTTTAAAATATACCTAGGTGTAAATTAAATCATCGACACGACAGGGAAGAAGGGCCTCAATTTGAGTTCGGAATTAAGTCCCGAAGAGTAAAATATTAATCATTGAATTAGGTTCAAGTACTTACTGAAGTTTGTCCTTGTCCATGTCACGTGCCGCACGTATTATTGCTATCATTACTATGTCGAGGATATCTCAATATAAAGGATTTTGAAGGAAATTCCGAATCCATTGCTCCGGTAAAAAACTCGTTTGCTCGACAGCGTAAATAACGCAATGAATGTTGTCATATTATGAAAATTAAAGGCATTGCAATTGGTTACGCAATTAGACCGATATTCTCCTTAGCAGTTCTCTATAACCACTAAATAAATTGTCACTCTACCCTAACGATACGAGTACCCATGGGTATTAAGATGGTCTATTTACTGTCAAAACAATAGCCATTAGAGCCCATCGAAGCCCATAATCGATGTTTTGAGCCAAACATGAAATCTAATCATCGTCTGCAGCTAACAAGTGGGTAGTAACGGTGCCTATATCGACCCAAAACCACAATTATATTCCATTAGAGGGTACTTGAAACTTGTTGAGAGTGACAAGATTGTATTGGTTTATTATACTAGCTGTAAGGTGTAAGTAAACAGGGGCTCATGGCACAGTATAAATATAAACAGTATGGAAACTAGGTCTGTTTGTTGAAATAATTACCTAGGCTCCATTGGAGCGTTAGGGTTGTCACTCTTAATGTCTGTAAAATTGATAAGTGTTTTATTCTAACAAAGTTTTTTAACGCGGTTTGCGGTTAAGAGTTGCCTAGTTATCTTTTCCTCCTTCTAGTCAAAACGTAAATCCAAGATGGCGGCTGCAAAAAATTCAAATGTTTCATCGTGAATATAATTTTTATAGCTATCGAGGGTGCTAAAGCCAATAGTGAAGTCAAAATGCTCGACCGATGCCTAGTTAACACTGCACCTTACCATTTCAACTCGAGAATGGGTGTAATAGTAATCAAGGAAAACATTATTTTTAAACAATATCTTTGATTTTTTCACTGCTTCAAGGGATTACAGTTGATATTAATATCAACTTAATAACTCCACGCGTTCCTGAGAAAAAGGGTCTTGACTGACGGACAAACAGACGGACAACGAAGTGATGTTATATTTCGTTTTCCTTTTGGGGTACGGAACCAAAAAAAAAAAAAATTTTAATCGCGAACGAAATTTGTTTCGCGAAAGAACGTTCGCGAACAAAGGTTCGCCAAACAAATTCGTGAAGCGCATGCTCGCTTTGGATAACTTTAAATAATAACCACGGAACTTGTAATCTAATACTTCTGTCTCACAAATGTGCTTTTACGATCTTCACTTTTTATTTTTATGACTTTGTTTTCTTGCTGTCATGAAACTTGTCTCGACTAACGCTAGAATGGACCCGGTTCATATTACTAAGGAGCACTTAGGCATATTATTTTATTAGGTAATTCTGTTGGCTATTGTTTTAAGTAGGTAGATAATGTGTGGGTGGACGATGGAAGGATAAAATGTTGTTAGTATCACACTATTGATAAAGAAAACTTGATGTTTTAAGTACTATAATTATTATGTACCTACCTATTTCACATTTTCTGTCAAATTACGTACAGTGAAGTAATTTTCTAGTCAAATATCGATTGCAACATCGAGAAAAGATCTATTTCATAGGTACCTTTCAAAAATAACAAACACAACTTCACGCCTGTATTACCTGACGGGTTAGGTAGCGGTGTGCATACCTATAGTACACTCTCGCCAGTTATTTTGAAGTCCCACATCATAGGGGGCGATCCTATCACCATCAACCGGCACAAATCCACACTCTGGGCTTCTACCGAGAAATTCCAGATGGAAAAACTTAATAACACTTTGTACGATCCCGGAACCGAACCGGGAATGACCGAACAAAACTTAAAGAATCTTGAAAAGGAAATTAATGAAGAACTACTTGATTAAAATCAAAAACAAAAGACATCAAATTAGGCTAAGAATCAGTACTTTTCAATCGTCAAAATTACATAAGATATTCCCCTAAAACGCCCGCCCTTTACCATTTCCGTCCTTTCCATTTAATTTTAATTTTTCGTTTTAGCTGCAAAAAAGAAATGGCGCAACAAACTCGCCAGCAGCACAGCGCGCAGCGGTCTGAAAATTCATCAATCATTAAAAGAAACTACAAGTTTTAAGCGTGATTAGACAACATCTTAAAAAATCATGCCGTCTAAAAACATGAACTGGTTTGACAGCTCTAAAATAAACTGCCTCTTTTCGCTCTAAAACTTTTATTTTACTTTAGTTTTAGAGAACAACTTTCTGCAACTTAACTTCAATTTCAATTTATATCTATTCGGAAGAATCGGTCAGTTCCGTTACGAATATTAGTCTCTGGTGAAACTATTCACTATGGTCTGTTCTAAAAGTATCTCATAAAAATCTAAACATACGGGTCAGAAAATGTACACGTGGATACCACTGGCAAATTGATTTCTTTGATTTGATTATTTGAATGATCAAATCTATTTATTTATAACCTCATATTTATATTTATATATTATATCCCTCCATCCTCCATATTTTCCTCCTCCTTCATCCATATTTATATCCCTCTCACAGAGAGGAGGCCTGTTTCCCAGCAGTGGGAACATTATAGGCTGATTATGTATTTATTTATAAAGCCGAAATCCTAATTTAAAAACAAAACACCTTCAAGACGTTTGACATTAATTGAGGTTAATTTTATAACCTCAATTATAATCGATGCTTTTGCAATCAGAATTTAGTACTTAATGTGTTTCAAACAATATTTTTTTGAAAAAGTGGTCAGATATGTGTTAAAACCTCCTAAATACAGACGAATGTGTTACTAATTCCCTTTAGTAAGTGAATGAGTAAGAATTTAACTTGAACAGGGTTTGTTTACACTTTCATCGGTTACTTTTGAAAAACATTATAAACCATTCTAAAATGTACGCTAACACAACTTCCAGCTCAAACGTACCTCAAATACAGCTCAGTATTAATTAAAACTAACCAACCTACGTACCACACGAGAGTACCCAACTTTACTCCTATTTACTGCATTCAAAGACATCACCTTTAAACCTGCAGCGTCCCACTTTACTAGTCAAATTGGTATGTGAATAAATTAAAAGTTACATCGTCTCACCTTCCAGGTAATTTTCTTAGACAGAATTAACTTTTCATGGATTCCGTGATGACTTTCACGATTGCTTTACTTGTTGTAATGGCTGTTGTCAAGGGCACTCCGTGAAGCTACCTATGATTTTTTTATATATTTCTGGGCAGGTTAAGGCCATAATTTATCTTAAGGACTCATGTACTCGACTCGAAGTACCTAAAACCTTTAAAAGTGAGTTTTATGTCGTGTTACGTACAGTAGAGTCGTTACGGGTAGTCAGAAGCCCGAAAGTCTGACAACTGCCTTAGCAAGGGGTATTATATTATCCAATAACTTGGATGCGGATGTCAAATGTAAATACGGTTAGATTAGAATCTGACCCCGAGACAGTTGAGAAAAGGCTAGGCAGATGCTGATATACAGTAGGATTTAAGTGAAAGTAGTAATTTTATGTCGCGTGGACGCGCTTTGCTCACGGGTGGCATCTACATTATTTTCAGTTCACCTGTGCCCCCAAAATGCCATTCGTTGGACCTACGATGGACACTCTTCGATCCCAAGTTGACATCGCGTTTTCAACTAGCGGGAAAAGCGTTGCCTGCGCGTCATTGCGTTTCGATGGTTGGTCCAATATTTACCGTCCACCTGTAGGCGTAACGACGTATAAATTTTATTTTTATTTTTAAATCACTCTTTTAAGAGTGTCCGAGAAGTTTTTGGCCCGTTTTTCTCCATAGCTTCATCTTTCCAATTCAAAAGGGCCCATAATTGGTTTATTTGAAATAAATGCTTTGGTGATGGCGCCAAACAAGTAGCCGAATTCTGGGCCGAATCCATTTAGATTGTTATCGACACGCTAAGATGAAGACGAATGCTTTGAGTTTGAGTTTATAGATGAGCTGAACCAAAAGTTGAGACGTTGTTAGTGAGGTGTTAAGTCGATTATGTTGCGAGGTGGTCTTTACGCCCTTGTTAGATTGGACAGATAAGTGAAACATTTATTACAGCTTGGCCGTTAGGTACAATAGCAGAATAATAATAATTCATAATTATTATTATGTTCCCAGGGCTGGGACACAGGCCTCCTTTCATCAAGAGGGAGTTGGCTGCCGTCTACCACGCGGGCCCAGTGCGGGTTGGTAATATTAAACAAATAATAAATAATTTCTTTAATAATAATAACAGCCGCACAGGTCGACCGATCATGTTACGCTTGCCGCGGTTGGTCTGTGGATGGGTGACCGTCTTTACATACCGAGATCCCTCCTTGCCTCGGAAAGCACGTTAAGGCGTTGATCCCAGCTCTCATTCGTGGATCTTTGACAGTCGTTACGGGTAGTCAGAAGCCCGAAAGTCTGACAACCAGTCTTACCAAGGGGTATCGTATTACCCAGTAACTGGGTTGTGGAGGTCAGATAGGCAGTCGCTCCTTGTAAAACACTGGTATTCAGCTGCATCCGGTTAGACTGGAAGCCGACCCCAACATCTGTATTTAAAAAAAATTTCAACATACAGAAGAAGTATTTTAAACCTAGGTTCCCTGGCTCCTAAACTAGGTTTATACCTGTGACTTGGGAGTCAGAATTCTACATTAAGAAACAGAACTTATTTATTCATAAAGATACAAGTACAAAGGCTAACACCATTCATTTAGGATTCTAGACAACCTAATCAAGTATTTTATGTCAGTTTTTATTAGAAAACTAGGTTACGAAACACAAAAATTAGAAAAAGTAAAAATCTCAATATAGACGAAAAACTTATTTCGGGAAAAATGACGCTACACAGGACACATCAACTCTGAAAGAGATCGTCACCCACTACAATCTGTCAAATTTCTTTATTAAATTTTCAACTTTATCACTAAAGCATAAGGTTCAAGGTTGATTAGGAAAATTTGACAGTTTCGGGTAGCTTTATGATGTGCTGGCGTCTGTACTACAGGTACAGACGTCCCCTTCGGGGAAATAAGGCGTTATGTAAAGGAAATTAATTTCCTTTATAATTTTAGTTTTATCGTCAGACAGCGGCCATCATAAGGCTTATGTTCAGTTGAAGACAGTATTTACAGACAAGGTCGTGAAATCCGTTTTGTACACAACCAGACCTTTGGATTTCTGAAAAAATAACGCTAAAGGGCTAATGTGTTTCTTATAAATAATGATTCGGTGCTCCGTGCTCTCAAATTTTCATAGCAAACTCTTTTGTACATTCCATTAGCCTTATTATTTTATAACAAAAAGATTCTAGGTCGTAACATGATATTCTGATAAAGACCTATCATCATCTATCTGGATTTTCTTTAGTTTTATATATGAACTTGCGGCAAATTGGTAAATTGCTGTTATGACGTCTTGAATAGAATGATTATTATTGAAAATCTTAGTAGATTAAAGTTACACATGAATCAAATAATGAGCCGTACCAATGTTCAGTACTTTTCATGGTTTGATTCGATTTGTTTGGTATTTCTTTTTTTTTTTGTTGGGTTTTTTTTTTCTTTTTTTATATGATCTTATATGGATTGAAATAAATGATTTTTGAATTAGATTTTTTCTTTTAAATTTAAACAATATTTTTAAGACTTTTCCCATGCACATATGTACGCCCAAACTCTTAACATTATCTTACCATAGAAATATTTTGATCCATTCGGGTATCAAACCCACGACACGTAGTACAAAAACCACCTAGAAGTGTGTTTCTTAGAAGATCGGTAATCGCCAAATGCGGCTGTAATGTCCAAATACAAAGCGTATTTTGACACCTAAATGTCACATACTGATGAAAATGACTTCATGGCATCCGTTCTAAATATGGCGGAAATGTTCTACTAGAAAATAGCATTAGCCACTAGGCCGACCGCTAAATTCATACATTTGACAACATAAAATTAGAGTGCTAAAAAGATCTTCTCTGATCTATTTCTGTTTTGTGCTCGTGATTATAGATCTATTTTTTTCCTTATTAATAAAATTAATTATCTTTTTGTATGCATGTGTTTCTGTGACAAATAAACCTATTTTTATTTCTTTCTTTATATATTGAGACGCCTGAATGCCATTGACAGGGGGGCGTTGTTCGTAAACGATAATGAAATTGTATTGAAAAAAGTAAGATGGTGATGTCAGTCTGGTTGTCAGACAAAAAACAAACACTAAATAATAAAACAAAATTTGACAATTTTGTGTTAATACATCGCTGATAAAATAAAAGATGGAAAACTATGAAGTCCTCAAAAAAACAATTTAAATCACACTCCGCACAGTACAACAAATCACGTCTCAACAAAATTTGCGACAAAAATATTTCCTCAAGTTACGTCAACTTAACTCGAGGTAACACGTTTATAACTCTATTTCAACGAGTGTACCAAGATTATGTTTCATTTTTAAATCCATATTTCAGTTCACACCAAAAAGGTTCAAGCACTCTCAAATAATAATTTTACATTAATACGAACCTCACCTTAAGCCGCTCCTCATTATAATTCTCTATGGTCGGTCCAAGTTTTCAGAAGTCACGTTAACCCTGTAATACTGTTAATAATTTAAGCGAAGGTCGAGCGCGTCATTTAGCAAACAACGCTTTGAATGTTAATTTATTAAGACATCTCGGGGCTGATGGCTCGTCATGACTTAAGGGATGGTTCTGGTTGCTTTGAAAGCGGAAAGCGGGTTTGGCTGTCTAGGCTACAAGGTTCTACGAACATGTTAGGTATATTATAAACTAGTGTTGTAGTACCTACTCGTTCAGTTGTAAATCGGGATTATACACTGAGGGTGAATTTCACAAATTAAACAAAATGTGATCAACGCATTTCGCGCAATTTCGCCGACCGGCATAGCTATTCACAAACACTCGATACGCTCCCGTAGCATATCGAACATCAATTAGTGTTAACGTAGGAGTCCTCTAAACGCTATTCACAAGTCCAAAACCCTAAAATTTTGTCAGTTTAAATCAAATAGACGCCCGCTATTCTTCCAACAGCTTTTCAATTTGCCGTCGGGGGCAAGTCAAATCAGGTTATCGAAATGTGTAATTTTCGATACGATAGCTTGTCGTATGGTTGTGAATAGCTATGCTGCTCAGCAGCCAGAGACACCTCCGCGCTCAGCCCGCTATATTGTTGCGGTGTCGTGTTTGTTTCGTACGTATCTGTAGCAGTCGTAAAGTTTATTAAGCGATTTTTTTTTGTAAAATGGGTGATGATTTTATGGAAATCGAATCTAAGAGGTCTGAAGTAGATCTATTGTATTTATTAAGTCGAAAACGACGATAGTTTGTTTCGATTGCTACAATTCAAATTATTTTCACGGTGTTCCGCTACTCGAATAACGACATAATTTAGAAATGCTTCTTAGCGGAATTTGTTAAGCGGTTTCCCATAATTATTTTCGCGGCGGAGGTGTGTTAAGGCCTTCAACAGCGTTTAAAAGTTGTCATGGTCATCATTGTTATAGTATGTATTTTGACGCTAAAAGCTCTTGTGCGCATTTTAGATTGTGCTGATTGTATTACTATTAACTTTGTAAAAATATAATTTAAAAGGAGTGTCCATGGAGTTTCTTGCTCGTTCTTCTCCATAGGTATCTACTACGCTTTGGAATGGGCAACTAGCTTCATTTTTTCAGACTGACCGACTTCTTGACAATTCAAAAGTACCTGTAAATGGTTTAATTGAAATAAATGCTTTGAGTTTGAGTTTATTCAGTTTCATTGGTGGAATTTGCCCAGAGTCAGGGTTCAGTCAGGGGAATATAAAATTCATGCGGATGAAGTCGCGGGCAGAAACTAGTGTTTGATAAAGCAATTCAGTTTGTCACAACATAGGACAATGCGTTAGTAAGTACTTCCACATTGAAGACATTGTATCTAGCCTGACTGCCTCGTTGGTCTCGCAGTTGCAAGTGCGACTTCTGAGTGTGAGGTCCTGGGTTCAATTCCCAAGTCTGGATTTTTTTTATTGGGTTTTTCTTTATAGAATTTTGCAGTAGCCGCCTGGAGTCTGGATTCGTGCACGGTTGATGGCAATAGGCTTGCCCCCCATTAGATCGGACTTAAAAATAACCGACAAAATGTGGGTGTACTCTAGGCACAGGTACACCTCTGCTTAACCCTTTGGGGATTACATGCATTATATACCCACATGAATGTTATCTGTTACGTTATGTGTCTCAAAAAGAAATACACGGTCGTCAGATATAGTTGAAGTTTGGCAAGAAAACGATGGATGTTTTTGAAAATTGCTCATTTTCCTGCTGACTGTACATTCTTTTCAAAATCTGTGATGCAAATCAAGATTTCTCAAAAAGTTAAGGAAAGTCTCCTGAGACTGTTTTCCTGTAGCTACAATGGTTAAGGTAACTCCCCCTACTGCCTCATCTCAAAAATCCACTTTGTATACAGGATAAATTTTTAACCAGTGCGGTAATTGTAACCATGAATTTAGCTCATGATTTTAGACAGAAATCCAAGTTCCCCTAGCGTAGAAATTTTTGTTGGCAAAAATAAGTTTTTTGATACTTTCAAACTCAATTATGAGCCAGGGTGTTAATTATAGATCTATGTTTAATAGTTAACCCCATGTTCGGGATGTTATATTCAGTTGTGTTGTGTGTGTTCAGTGTTGTGTTTTTTTTTAGTAGTTATGTTAAGTTGGTATTTTTTAAATGTTATATGCTTAAAACACTTGTTAATAATATGATTTTGGCATTTTCAATCTCAAATAGCAGCCGGGGGTTAATTGTAGACTTTTGTTATAATGGTAAAAAATGCTCGAGATGTTATTTCCTATAAGAAAATAATAAGTACTTTTTTTTTCTAAAGTTTAATTTTTGTGTATAAAAGGTTCGAAGCTTGAATTATGTCCTACTAGCTGCACCCCGCGGTTTCACCCGCGTAAGTTTCGATCCTGTGGGAATATCGGGATAAAAAGTATCCTATGTGTTATTCTGATGTATAAGCTATATTACTGTATAGTTTCATCAAAATCTGTTCAGTAGTTTTTGCGTGAAAGAGTAACAAACATCCATTTTCACAAACTTTCGCATTTACAATATTAGTAGGATAATTTGATATATAAAAGGAGAAACTGACTGACTGACTGACTGACATATCAACGCACAGCCGAAACTGCAAGGATTAGGAACGTGAAATTTTGCATACGGCTTCCTTTTATTATGTAGGGGAGCACTAAGAGGGGGTTTTTGGAAATTTGACCTTTAAGGGGGTGAAAAGGGGGGATTTTGTTTGTATGAAAAATCTTATTGATTGAGTTAATAAACTTGAAATTTGGCACGAATACACGCAGACGAAGTCGCGGGCGAAGTGCTAGTGTCCTATAATTTGACAAATTAATTGTTTATTTCTCAATAGGGCTGAATTCTCCACCGCCAGATAACTTTTAATCAAGGAATAAAAGTGATGTTTGACAGTTTTTGTATGAAATAACTGTCAAAATTTCAAAATTATTCCTCGAATGATAGAAAACTCAGCCCTTAATAAAAAAAAATATTCGAAGACATCCATATTTTTTTTACTAATTTCAACTATATCCGGCAAACCCGGGCCTCAAGTCTGCTATTACAATAGTGTCAGAATGGACTATCATTGGTTTCACAATTGTTGATTTTGACAAGTTTGGTAATCTACTAATATAATGCCGTCATTATGACTTTCCAATGGTCAACCACTGACACTGCATTGAAAGAAATGACGTAAAATGGTAGTCTCGTACCTAATGACAAATGAATAAATGTAATGTTTATTACTATTTACGAACTTCTTACTATTTCACATTGCAAACACTAATACGTAATAATAATATGTAAAAATATATATTAAATGAAATCTAGCATGAAAAGTAGTAGTTGTTCTCAGACCATTGTCCGACCAATGATCGACCATTATGAATTTAGCAGATTACGAACTTTTAGCAAAATGACAATGGGATCGTGCTGGAATGACGAATTCATAAAAATAGCAGACTTGGGCCCCTGGTTACTTATCTCCTTTAGTGACCTAGTAAATATTTCCAAAGCGCTGAATCATAGCTTAGTATAGTCGAAGTGTTCTCTCATTTTCTGCTGATTTGCAAATACATAAGAACATAGAATAAACTATCTGCTTACATTTCAACGAAGTAGCAAATCAGCTGATCCCTCTTGGCAGGGTTCCAAATAACGTTTAGGTCAGCTCTGGCAGTAAATTATCTTTGTTTAAATGTCGCTAATATTTTACATTGACAAAATATCGATGAAGAAAGATGAATAAGATATCTTAGCTTTCAGAAACTTTGAGGTCTCTGAAATCCTTACCTATTATTTATTGAGCCCCGAGAAATGAATGCCATCATGATTTCTGCGCGAGAAAGGGATGGTGCTATCACTCAAGTACAGCTACGTCTTTCTCGGAATCGTGATGGCATTATACCGTCATAATACAGCACCTGATCAGTAAATCTTCCGTCGGGACCCACTTTTAATTGAATAGATTTTCAGAAAACTGGGCGAAAACCTTTTGAAAAATACTATATAAGAATAATCAGTCTATAATGTTCCCACTGCTGGGAAGAAGGTCTCCTCTCTATTGTGGAGTGGGCCTTAATCTACCACGCGGAGGTTGGTAGATGTCACTTGTCTTCGAATTTTTTGGTTCTATGACATGTTGGTTTCCTCACAATGTTTTCCTTTACCGTTTTGAGAGCAGTGGTGATGAAATAATTTACACAAAGTACACTTTACTTTGTGTAAATTATTATTATACTTACCTTGTCTGGGTCGAACCTACGACCTACAACTCGTTAGTCGCGGCCGTTACCACTGAGCCACCACTGCCCATCCTAATACTGTGAGAATGATGAAATGCGTTTTATGATGTTATCATAAACTCAACACAAAATAATTTTATTTGCTAAGTGGCCAGTGATTTTCGTACAATGCAATTCAATTAATCGAATACTGACATTTTAATCGAATAAAAAGTGTCTCTAAGGAAATCTTGAAACGTTTGGTTGACACTCCCGCGACCCAAGGGCTGGCTTTTACCTTGCCAGAGGCTAAGCATTGCCATACAACGTGGTACTGCCTCCAGTCTCTTGGGTACATTAACAGATGCGGATGATTTTTTCAACGCTATATTTTAGTTTTATAAAATTAAGTTAGGATATAATTTTGTTATTTAATTAATTTATTACGTATTTATTGTTATTTACGTACATATTATTTTAATTCTGAATAAAAATATAAACAGAAAGAAAATACAAATACAACTTCAAACAATTATAAACTTGTTTACATCTAAAACAATTGTTTTGGTAGTTGAAGATCGAAGACTAAACAATATTAAGTAATGTAAAGTTGTAGAACAACATTAAAACAACTATTGGATTTTAACAATGTTTATAAGCGAACTAATAACATAGACGAAGAGAAAATACCGATACAATAAAACATCAAAAGAAAATTATTTAGTCCAAAAGAATTGTTTCGATAACATTCTTACATTAATTGTTAATGTTTATTAAGTGGCTGGAAAGGCCTGGATGAGGAAGACCGAGGACAGGGTGTTGTGGCGCAGCCTGGGAGAGGCCTATGGCAGTGGACTGCGATAGGCGGATTGATTGATTGAATAGATAGTGAGAACAGTGGTGGCCCAGTGGTAACGGCCGCGGCTTACGAGTTGTAGGTCGTAGGTTCGAACCCCGTGAGGCGCTTTACTTTATGTAAATTATTTTGTCACCATTGCTCTTAAAATGGTGAAGGAAAACATCGTGAGGAAGCCAGCATGTCCTAGAATCAAAAATTCGAAGACACGTGACATCTACCAACCTGCACTGGGCCCGTGTGGTGGATTACGGCCCACTCCCTCTCACAGAGAGGAGGCCTTTGTCCCAGCAGTGGGATCATTATAGGCTGATTATGTATGAATAGTTTGAGCTAAAACTATTTAAACGGAAAGCGCCATAGCCTGTCCCGGCTTCGCACGGGTGGACATTTATTTTTTAAATATTTTATTTTTTTCTTGCAATTAAAATAGCCGATATTAATCAGTGATAATGTAGCATTCAAATGGTGAAAGAATTTTTAAAATCGGTTCAGTACTTTTTGAGCCAATTCGTTACTAACATACCTACATACAAATCTTTCCTCTTTATAATATTAGTATAGATAATATTCAAAGTCAAAGTCAATCCATTTATTTCAAATAGGCACGTAAAAGACACTTTTGAACGTCAAAAATTACAATAAAATAAAATTGATTCTAGTCGCCCCTTCCAAAAGATAGTTTTCGTATGGAGAAAAATGGGCAAGAAACTCCACCGTTACTTTTTTAATCTCATTTCAGAAATCGGCGGGGTAATTGCGTAACATATTATCAATTGCAATGTGGCTTTTATTTTGACAGTTCAAAAACATTCATTGCGTTATTTACGTTGCTGAGCAGACACATTTTTCGAAAAAATTAAGCAATGGATTAACAATATATAACTTCAAAATGATCCAGATTAAGATTGATAACGTGTTCACGCAATCGGGAGGCAGCCGATCGATTCTGTAAAAATCTCACCGTGAAAAGTTAGGTGAAGTGAGCTTAGAGTGAGCTGTCAAGAGTATCAATCCCTAGCATCAGGATGACACTGACAGCTCACTCCACGCTCACTTCACCTAAGTTTTCACGGTGAGATGGTTACAGAATCGCACGGAAACCAGCACAATTTACACTCAATAACACACTTTCAATCACAATTTAAATAATTGTGAAGGATATTGCCAATGGTGTAAGTCGTATAAGAAACTGGGGGCAAGATAATTTACCAATTTCATTTTCCAGAAAAGAGTTTTCACTGACTTTGCTGACTGCTAATAATCTTGTTAGCACGTCATGACTTGCTACGGTGTGTGCCGACACGAAACAAGAAAACTTTATCAGTGAGTGTTGCTCAATTCAGGTAAACAAAAGACTGGTGAGCCGTGGTCTAAGGGTAATTACATGCAGAAGACTGCGATACCTCGTGATCGTGGTTTAGCTCGCTACCTCAATGTCGATACTCGCTATTCTACATGGATGACAGTGCAAACACGTCAGTTCAGCGCCTAAAAGCTCAGGTGCTCAGTCATGTATTTGTGCTGTACCTACTCCAGAAGACTAGAAGACTACTACTTCAATAAGAAGTAGATACTTCCAATCACTGGCTAAAACATCTGTTGTGGTGGTTTCTCTCTTATGCCGCAAAGCTTGAATATTAAAAATAAAATCAATGAGCAACTCCATAATTCAATTCACATAAGTAAACAATCGATTGGAAGTAGCACGAGACTGAAACACATACTTACGATATGATGAGATGAAGATCAATGCTTGCCGTTGACCGCGATGTAAAAACAAAATATTTTGTTTTCACGTAGAAAAAAAAAAAAAACTTTGTACAGAATGGCCATAATTCAATTGCCCTAAAAGTTATTCTGAATATTGTTGTATATCGAGTTCTTTTACAATAAGACTAATAAAAAAAAACTGTGATAGGAAACAATAAAACGAACGGTGTTGAAATAATTGTACTAGCACTACTAAGTTCTATTGCGGCTCTGGGTACCTAATATCAAGAGCAATTAAATATTTTTTCAAAATTTTTGAAGCGTTATCAAAAATGTTTTTTCATTTTAAAAGCGTTGGAAATGACCTCCTTTATTTCCTTTGATCCACAACTTTTTGACCACCCTGTATTATGTTCGAAAAAATTGTCCGCTCAATAACGTAAATAACACAATGAAAGTTGTTCAACTGTCAAAATTAGCATGTTACGCAATTGCGTAACAAAATAACAGTAATTAGGTTAGGAGTAATTAACCCGCTGGCTGACAAAAATTTTCTTTTATTTTTCCATAAGATCAAATCTTCTCACAAAATCAGTATTTTTTCCCCCTGCCGTCAATTTTGTCATTGACAAGACTTCACAAGACCAATCAACTCCCAGCCCAGCATATTTAAAAAAAAAAGTTATATAGGACCCTGATCTCTACGCAGGATATGAGGTGATAAGGGCGTCACATGATGCCAATATCGAAATCTGAATATTACTTTGAAAATCTTAAAAGCATATTCTGATAAATCTTTGCTCATGTCGTTTTAGGAAATTGGATTACAGTTTGATTCATTTTCTCGATTTAATGTTGTTTTTATCTTTTTGGGGGCCACTGTTTTATAAGAAGAAAAGAATTTATCATTTGTAATTTATCATTGTTAGTGATAGATTGCCTTAGAAGGGCCTGTGATGCTAACTTCAATTAATTTATTTATTTTCACAAGTATATAAAAAATCTTGACTTATTACTAACACTAGTTTGTAAGCTTGCAAGTGTATTAACAAATATGGATGTAATGAATCTGAAATAAATAATAATAATAATTATTATTATTAAAAAATATGCCCCGCAAAACCATCAAAATATTAAGGAATATTTAATATATTGCTATTCTGTAAAAATTTCACCGTGATAAATTAGGTGAAGTGAGCTGTCAATCTACCGGATTAAATAATAAAAAAAAAACCTTGAAGGTACCAATATGCTTTTTAAAAATTAGTTTCCAAGTACTAACTGGCTGCTGACGTCATTGCCATACAACGTGGCAAAGGCGTCAGTCTCTTGGGTACATTACACGATGGGGAGGATTTTTTCGACGCCATATTTTAGTAAGTTAATAGTTTTAGTTAAGGTAAGGTCAAATATACTTTTATTTTAATAGTTTGTTAGTTAATTTCTAGGGTTGATTTTTTAATCGACAGATAATTTTTATTCGTGGAATAAAATTGGCGTCTGACAGATTTTGTTTGGAAACACTGTCAAAAATTCAAAATTATTCCTCGGATAAAATTATCAGGCGTTGGAAACATCAGCCCTTACCTTGTATAAGAAGTTACAGTGTATTTTCATCCTCTTTAATAAAGTTACTAAAGCGCTAATTAAGATCTTGCACAGTTAGAGGCCTATATAGTATAAAGAAAGAAAATAAGTTAAAAAAAAAAAGAATACAACTTAAAATAGTATTTTGTGCCTCACGGCTGCGCCAAATAGGCCCAGTTTAGCATAAATGTCAGACAACTAATGCCTGACGCTGGTTTTCAACTGGACCCTATGTTACACGGACGTCTCGGATGTAAATCAGTTTTATGATGTTACAAGGAAATCTATCCTTAAGTTTTAGTAATAAAACAACAACCAGAAGAATATTAACTTCAACTAAACTTTTTCTTTTACTGACATTAAAAAACCACTGAATCCATATTTAGCCAGCTCAGCAAAAAAGAGTCTCATAAAGGTCAAACATTTCTTGAAGTCACAACAAAGTTGTTCGACGAAATGTTCATAGAAATAATAAAAAAGAAGTAAAATTATTTAGGTTTGAACTCGGCTAAATGTTGAAATATTACTAGTTAATTGGAATAAAGTTTCAACAACTGCCTATAAAAGCCTCTTAGAGTGCGTTCAGACGAAAAACGTTAAAACGCGTGTTTGGAGTGTGTTAAAATTTTGAACTGTAAATATGACGAGTATTTATGTAACTTTTCTCTGATTTTATTCAATGTTTTGACAGTAGTTAATATATCTTCAACTGGATTTTTTATTTTATTGCGTTATAAGGTTGGCAGGGACTTCGATACGCAGCCTGTTACCACGGATTCAAAACCGGATTCTGAACCTCCCTGTGTTAAAAAAAAAAGCTACTGTTCCATACATTTTGACAGCTGTACCTACTTAATTTAGCGAAAATAATAATAATCACTACATTGAAGATAAAACGTATAATTTTTTAAATCAAATTCAAATATAAAATGTATAAAAGTAATCCAAATAAATAAAACACTAAGGTTAGTTACTTTACAATTATTGTTGGTAAAAAAATATTCGGAATATTTTTTTATAAAACGAGGAATTAGGAGATTTTTTTCAAATCCAGGATATTTTTTTAGATAATTTTTTTTAACGAATTTTATTTACCTGATTGTAATTGGGTTTAAGGTTAGAATAGGTTTCAAAAGAATTAATTATAAAGTACAGACGCCAGCAGGTCAAACTACCCCAATCTGTCAAATTTCTTTGATAGATTTTCAACTTTAGCACAAAGGAATAAGGTTCTTAATCAATTGAGAAAATCTGACAGGTTGGGGTAGCTTGATGTGCTGGTCATTATTTGCAAAAAAGGTTTTAACCTGTGAGGTTTTACCCACAGAGGTAACGCTGCAAAAAGTAGGTATCGTACTTTTCAATTATTATTTAAAACATCAAAATGATGATAAATGTCGTAAATTATCGACAAGAATAGTGAAATATTGTTTCTGTTTTAGAATAAAGCAACCTGATGAAAATTCAATCAGGTGAATATGCGACTGTTCTTGCTGTCTCGCTACAAGCAAATATCAATACTGTAACTGGAACAGTTTGACTACAAACATAGGCGGACTGGAATATAACGTCGGTATGACGAAACGGCTAATTTGCCTTGGTACTTTGTACTCGCCTGTGTAATTTGTAAAATCAACACTATCCCAATATTCCAACAGTTGGTGGTTTGGTGCTTACGGTTAAAGTCTTACCAGTATATTTTTATTTTAAAAAATCCTTTGTACAATTTCAAACAAACACCATCAATTTTATGATATACATGAATCCGTACAGTCGAGACCAACGAAACGAATGAGTTGCCAATATTTCGCTTCATCTCTCGTTCGTTTCCTGAGCAATTCTATACGTTGATATCTTTAATTTCCTCATTCGACCGTCCACGGGTCACTTTCGTTTTAAAAGGTTCAACTTGCTGTTTCTGTTAGAGTTAGAACGAAATATGATTTTCGGCCGAAACTGAAACCGTAACCGAATATTCGGCCCCTCTTCAAGTTTCGGCCGAAACCAGAACTTATATAATTATGTAAATTCACATTATACCGTGGAATTTATTGTTTATTTTCTAACATTGTAACTTTAGCTAAGTTACAATGTTGTACAATTCAGTGAAGCCCTCAGTTATCATCATGGGGTTCAGGGTCCGACTCCTAAGTCGGGCGAAGTGTTATTGTCGAACCCATCAGATGACTAGACCAAGAGGCGGTCTTTAGTTATCTATCACAACAGTTAGCTCATGAACGCTAGTTTCTGCAGAGCCGCAGTTTTGGCCTGTGTTTGGCTAAAACGGAAATAGTAGCCGAAACCGGCTTTCTTGGCCGAAACTGACCAAAACCGTAACCGAAACCGAAGCTTCGAGTGGTCTCTACTTTCTGTATTTGCAATCTTTATACATTTGTACGTACTTAATATTTGATGAAGGTAAGGGAAATTGGTCTTTTATATTCTCGTCATATTTTATTCAAAAATGTTGGTCTTGTTTCGTGTTTGATGTCAATATTGAATATGTGTGAAGCGATGAGTCCAGTGCTTTTGAACCCTTTTTGTTATGTTTTATTTCAAGCTAAGCTTTTAATTTTGGAAAATAGGTCATCTCATATAATTTAGGGTGAATTTCACCAATGAAACTGAAGGCGATCAGCACATCTGATCGTTCAAGAGCTGTCAGTGTCAATATTCCACTATAAGGACACTGATGACAGCTCTTGAACGCAATTTAGATGTGCTAGTTGCGTTCAGTTTCTTTGATAAAATTCGCCCTTAGTCTACGAAAGAGAAGTTTAAAGTAGCTTTAGTTATTACTTAAAAATTAAAACCCTATATCAAAATTCAGTTCAATGGTTTGTCCTTGAGTCGAGTAGACAGGCAGTTTCCATCCCATTTAAGTATACTAACTTAGTGCGAATTTTCATACCATCATTCATGACTTTTTAAGCTCTTGAACGATGAATAAATCTGAATAACCATTATCCACTAGCCTCGTAAACTTCTAGCTGAAGATTTGTTTACATAAACCGATCTACTTCACAAATGAGCTCTAGTATCATTACACGATCTACCCTTAAAAACTTCAGCCTAAAAATCAACGTTAAAATATACAGTTTGTTGAAAAGATTAGCTCTATCATCTACAGCCTTGAGACTCTCGAATCTCGAAGAATTTTTAAGAAACACTTCCGCAAAATTGTTCGGAAACGCGAGCCGTGTCAGAAAATTTACATTTTATTAATCTTCGAATGAGGAGAATCTTTGGCTGGGTGGAAAAGAGAGAAAAAAAACAATATGAAAGCTCGGCTGAGAAGATTGGAACCTTCCTCTTTCATTGATGAAATTTTGCAAAAAAGATTCTATAAAATTAAAGTTGATGTCTCGGAGAACGAAGGAAGATTAAAGCGATCCTGTCGGGATTTGAAATCTTGGTCGAATATTTTGTTAAGTGAAAGCACATGAATTATTTAAAGTCCACAAGCATGTTATTTCATCGGTCTCGATTTTGATTTTGACGTAAAAAAATGTACATGTTTTTCATGTTATGTCAGTATATATACACAATGTACAGCATATCATACTATTTTCTGATAAAAAAAAGAAAGAAAATACGTTTATTTGCGGGAAATATGACGCAGAGAAAGAACACAAAAAAGGAGAAGCTGAGGGAAAATATGCGTCACATCCATGCAAAACAGCCACCGCTCAGCATAATGCTAGGACTCTATGCGGAACAGAACCCCAGGGCTGATTTTCAGCGACAGACGGCTCTCACATGATGACGTCAACCAGTACAGTGTACGAAAAGATTTAAACAGCACAATAAAAAATAAAAATCAAATTAAATTCATGGAAAGATGGCGGATAGTTGGTGTCGTAATGTAAAGTTTCAGTTCCTTTTTTAGTTTTGGGCCAAAGATATGTAGTAGGTAAACAAGTCTTGTTGCATCGACTTGAAAAGATAAAGTTTATTTCACACATTAAAAAAAAAAATCACCCGTTCTAACTGCCAGTCTCGGCCACCTCTCTGACAACAAAACTCACATAATCTATAATATTCTATAATGAGTTTCACATAATCCTCTAAACACCAACATTTGAGCTTACCATAAACTTAGCTAGTTAAACTTTGGGCTCAACTGAGGTCCTTGGGGTGTCCCTGGTGAGCCCACGAAATATATAGATACAGAAGGTCGGCTCCATACAACGAGAGAAACCTGCCACACGCTTCACATAATCCTCTAAACACCAACATTTGAGCTTACCATAAACTTAGCTAGTTAAACTTTGGGCTCAACTGAGGTCCTTGGGGTGTCCCTGGTGAGCCCACGAAATATATAGATACAGAAGGTCGGCTCCATACAACGAGAGAAACCTGCCACACGCACACATAGACGCGTATGCGCGGCGATTTCAAACAAATGTCAGTTGCGATTGCGCTTGCACTCATTGTGCGTGAAGCGTGTCTATGTGTGCGTGCGTTTTCGTTTATTATATGGAGACGGCCTTCTGTGCTTATCTATTGTGTAGTAAGCCTATGTTTACATGAAGAGTCCAATATAACCCTGTAATATTAATGCGAAATCTTCAGGGTATCCCGCGAAATTAAAATTTACTTAAGGCTTTTGCAATTTGCAGGTCAGGTTGTATGTTGATCTAAAAAATATTTATTCATACAATCACTACATAGTATAAAACAAAGTCGCTTTCTCTGTCCCTATATCCCTATGTATGCTTAAATCTTTAAAACTACGCAACGGATTTTAATGCGTTTTTTTTAACAGATAAAGTGATTCAAGAGGAAGGTTTATATGTATAATACATGTATGTATTTTAGAGGTTTGTAATGTGATGTCGTAAATAAACCCTTTTTTTTGCGCTTACATTGCAAACGCTGGCTGAACCCTATGAGATACATCAAAATAATGTACTACAGTATTGTACAAAAAAGTCCGCGATGGTATATGTCTATCTCTTAGGGATAACCCACAATAACCATTTTTTTTCCTTTACTTTTTACGAGAAATGATGGCTTATTTACGAAGCGATTTTAAGCAATACAGCATTAATCCTTATCCAATTAAGTACCTTAAATACATTGTGCATTTAATATAGATAAATATGGCCCTTTACAGCATGTTATTTAAATTAATATTTTCGAAGATATTACAGATTTAAAATGCAGGGACATAGCGGTTGCTGCGGTATCGGCGGCAGGGGCTGGCGGCAAGTTAAAAAAAAAACATTACATCAAAATTATTAATTAAGTATTTAATTAAATTTATTAAATTGCATTGGACCCGTGCGTAGCCGGGGCGGGTCGCTAGTAAATTATAATCATCAAAATCATTAATACATCTCTAAGTTCACATTACGCTATTGAATTACTATTTCATGTCATCATGACATTTGAGGCCAATTTTCATTGGATTTGTATTGCTAATTCGAATGATATTAATTCTGCAAAACCCTTATTTGTTACAATCGTGAATAAAATAATTATTAATCAGCATATAACATGTTACTCACCTGCAAATTGAAAAAAATGTAAGTAAAGAATGATGGTCATTTTTGTATGGAGCCTGCCCTGATGACCAATAGAGTTCTAATGCATGTCAACTTATTGCTTATAACCGGCAATTACTGTAACAAAACAAAAAAACTACCGGGTTTGCACAGTCGATGACAAAAAAAAAATATAATTTTCTGGACAATTCTTTTGTAAAAAATAAATCGGCTGATAGGTTTATGCTGGGCCTATGTGCTGCCATTTTGCCAAACATTATCACTTTGGTAAGTACCCTTAGGTGGTTAACAATATTTTGACATGGACTGAACAAAAAATTAAAAAGTAAACATTTAGTATGGTTATAACAGACATCACACAAGATGATAAAGGTAATAATAAATCTAGAATCACTTCTGACGCTTGTAAATATAAGTTGCATTTCAAACAGAGATCGATAATAATTAAAATGTAAGCAAAATAAACAATTTACTGTTTAATTATATGATGAATGTTATTATTACAAGTTGGATTAGTATTTGAATCGTGTTTACAATTAAAGGATAGGTATTGGTCAAAATGGACGTTCAAACAACAGAGTCGAAAGCGTTTGAAAGCTTACATTCAGTAACTACTTCATTTTTTAGTCGTTCGTGCTGTTTTTGCTAAAGGCCATAAAAGAACGACGATGTGTTACATGTCCACAATCTATTTACTGACAAAGGCGACATGTTTTGAAAGACAGTGTTCCTGAGACGTGCTATGATACATGTAAGATCAAAATGTTAACTTACATAATTCATGAATTCGGTTCAACGTGATTTTATATAGATTTTGTCAGACTTGTTAATAACATATTTTTTTGTCTTCTTTGTTAGACTCGTTTTACAACATTTAAGTATTTTTTTTTTTTGTTTTCAGTTGTGTGTGGAGTTTAATAACAAATGTACCACCGCACCATACACACACTACCCCATGTAGCAGTGCCGCCACATGAAGCTATACAGGAGAAGGAACAGCAAACTATACAAATGCCAGTTTAAACGAGACAGATCGCTCGCTGTATTTTTAATAACTGTGAGACTGAAACACGGCACAGGATTCCTAAATCGCTTAGTATACAAATGCTTTGTGGGTATAGCAGCATTTGAAAATAACTGGAATTAATCAACTCAGCCTATAGCAGTCCACTGTTGGACATAGGCCTCTCCCAGGCTGCGCCACAACACCCTGTCCTCCGCCTTTCTCATCCAGTCCATTCCAGCCACTTTCTTTAGGTCGTCCGTCCATCTAGCTGGGCGACGCCCTTCACTACGCTTGCCGATACGCGGTCTCCACTCAAGGACTCATCTGCTCCACCGGCCATCGGTCCTTCGACAAACATGGCCAGCCCACTGCCACTTCAGTTTGCTCACTCTGCAAGCTATGTCGATAACTGAAGCTATGTGGATACTGGAATTAATGAATTAATAATATTCAAACGTATGTGCTCACTTTACGAACATATAATTATGTAAAATAAAAAAATAAAGCTATTTTGCAATCTACCAGATTTGATTTAAATGCGATGACATAGCTAGATGAGGATGATTTATATTTTTGGGTGGGTCTTAATTATGAGCAATTTAATACTATATTAACTAAGACACTAACTATAGCAGAACAAAGTACCTAATCGTCCGAAGATGGTCCTTGATATATATTTAGCAAAATTTCGTACAAGTGAAAGTAAAGAGCGCTTAGCGTTGTTATTATATTCACGAATGATAGCTAGGATCACCGGGTTAACTTTTCGTAGGCATGGAAGGGTTTTGTTATGTAAAACTGGTCACCACAAAAACTATGGGATAGTATGTTGTATTCTGAATTCAAAAATCGTTCGAATTTACGTTACGTTTACGTCACACGTTCGTGCCAGGACCTCTGCGGGGTAATTGCGTAACATTTTGAGAGTTTATTGCGTTATTTACATTGAAGCAATATATATACATAACATATGAAGCAATCGATTAGCAACATCCTTCAAAATTATTCGAATTGTTATTCATAGTGTGTTACGCAATTAGGGTTGCAAACATTGCAGTGGCTGAGAACAGTGTGCCAAGCATGACCCAAAAACATATGTTTATAAAAACAACAGTAGGTATATTGTCTTGCCAAAAAAATCCGTTTCTCATTCTTCGTTTTCGTCATCCTCTGCTCCCTTTCATTGTGTAATGGCACATAAATTATATATGATTGATCACCCTCCCGCTTACCCATATCTAAATACTGCTCCATATTTTGTTTACATAATAAAATCATTTACAATATTTTTTGTCCTATAAAATAAACGATTATTTTTGTTAGAATACAAATCATTGTTTTTATTGAAATATGTTACGTTTTGGACAAATTGTGGCTGGTATTTTAGTCTTTTCATTATATTCTGTCAATGATAAGTTGCCAAATAGGCGGCGAGAATTTTATGGCATTGTCTATGATAATAGTGAAGTGTGTTATCGAGCGCTAGGGATATTAGAGTTGGTCCACACTAGATTTGTAACGAGTTGATCTCGCTTCACCTCATTGAATATGCACTGCTCTTTGAGTTTTTCAAGTCTTCTCAACAGCAGCCCAGAATCTGCGTATTTGCCTGGTTAATGGCAATCTTGTGACGCATGCCCTGTCATCTATGCACTTAATGACCTTATGACTGCGTCTGCGGGTAAGTTCGCATAGCTGAAACATACTTAAAGTTCATGGCAAAACTTAGATTCGCTAAGAAGATGGCAATAAGGTCATCCACTACTAAACGGCGTATATAACAGAACTTTCGAAACGAAGGGTTACCAAACACATTTGCTTAGCTTCGAGTAGCTTGACCTTAGATTGGCTTCTGCACTTTATTTGTTGGGTGGGACAGACTGGTTGCGGAAGGCGGAAGACAGGGTATTGTGGCGTTGGGAGAAGCCTATGTCCAGCAGTGAACTACAATAGACTAAGTTGATTGATTAATTGACTTTATTTATTCCTAAAAACCGTACACCAGAATTCCCCATTCAAATCCTAAACATAAAAAACTCAACCCACCATCTTATGTTACGTATAGATTATTAAGTCAACAGAACAGTAATATCTATTTATTGTATTGAAATAAAATGAGAAGAAAGAAAGATGGCGACTGTTATAATGTTTGTCTCGCGCCTGATTTAGAGCCGAAAATATACGGGAATATGGTCGTTAAAGACTATTTATTGTAATGTATGGTATTCCTTAGAGAGTGAATTGAAAATTATGGGTTAAGCTCTGGATTCGTAGTTGATGTACTTAATGGTATTTTAGATTTTGTTTTATGGATGATGATAGCTGGATTTTTTATTTTTTTGCAATAGTTTGCATGATACCTACACTGATAGAAAATAAAAAAAATGAAATTTTGTTGATTTACAGAATAAAAGAAAAAAAAAGAGAAGAAAGAAAGAATAACATTTATTTGGCAAGAGTTCGAGGAACAAAAAATACAAATAAGAAAAAAAAAAGTCAAAATAATGACTGTCTGATGTCTGGCTGTCTGTATGCGTGTGTGTCTGTGTCTGTACCTTTATGAGACTGACTGTAAATTGTTACGTTTGTTTGCGAATGCTTGGAAGATCGTGACACTCCACCACTTGGAATGTTTGATGAGAACCTAGACTCATGAAGGAATAATTCTATATATTTGGAACGGAGTAACCTGGGTTTTGAACTTGCACATTGATTTAGAACTAATTTTTCAAAAGTTAGTTATTGTCTTTCATCCGTGGGATTAAATTGACGTTTGACAGTTTCTATATAGAAAAAAAAAAAATTAAATCCTCACATGATAGAGAGATCTATGGTTGTAAAATTCAGCCTATAAGTAAACAACTATTCGTTCCATCAAATATATACCTGATGAGTGATGGCACTCCAAAAACTGCTACGCTAAAATGGAATTAAGCTGGATACCATCTGTCCTATTGTAGGCTAGTAATGGGCTCAAACTCACGACCCAATGGCAAGCGACAAATCCTTAGTAATCACTACACACTAATTTACTGCATACTACTTTTTCGTGCCATAGAATGACCTACACCTAATGGTAAGTGGTCAACTGCAATACCAGAAGCATAGCAGATGCGATACCTACCCTTTTTACCTGATGGCGGTGAAGTCCAAAATGATGGTATTGTTTTTCAAGAGAACTATATTTTTACAGGGTCGTACGTACAACCATGGATGCAGCAAATGATACAGCGTTGAAAGAGATCGTCGGTTTTCTGTGCTATCGTGCCTAGAATCACTCTAGAATCATATCCTGACTTCATGGTAACAGTTTGCTCATCGATCGCCAGCCTTTATGGAAAAGAAAGTCTCTAAAGTTTGCCTACTCTGTGCACTTCTATTACACACTAAATCTAACTTAGCAACACAGACACTTAAAAAGCATTATCGTCCAGTATAATTTGCGAATTAAACAAATCCACTAAATTCATTGCCTGAGTTTAATAATGACGCACTTTGTTGGTATAAAACGAGTTGTGAACTTGTGAGCACTTTGACCGAAGTATTTATATTTTATACGCAATATAAACTGAACCAGCTCATTCTTTAAGATGTCCTGGGTATTGATGAGATATTATAAAAAAGTATTAGTATATGTCTGTTGAACGGTTTAGTAAGTAATGGAAGTTGATCAATCCCACCGCTACACAACATCATTTTAGTATATGCGAAACCTGAATATAGTTTGTTCAGAAGAAGTAACTGAATCGATTCCAATAATTTTTACATCATGTTATATTTTGTGCCAAAATATTTAAAAAAGTTTACAAGTTGTACACCGAGCGACGCTACGTAATCATTACCGAGCGCAAGACGACGCTGCATGCGCGGGCGGCACGGGGAGCATGATTTTGTACGGACAACTAGGTAAAATAACAAACTTATAACTTTGTAATTTTTCATAATACAGTTTTGAAATTATGTAGGTACATACATTCTTTCAATAAAAATACTAGAGACGTGTTTCGGGTTTCGCAATATACTAAAACATGTTGTATAAGTTAGTGATCGACAAAGCCGCTTCGTATAATCAGCCTATAATGTGCCCACTACTGGGACACAGCCCTCCTCACTCTGCGAGGGAATGGGCCACACGGGCCCAGGCAGTGCGGACTGGTAGATGTCACAGGGCTTCGAATTTTTTGTTCTAGGACCTGCTGGTTTCCTCACGATGTTCTTCTTCAGCGTTTTGAGAGCAGTGGTGATCAAATGATCAAGTAATTTACACAAAGTAAAGCACCTGTCACCAACTAACCAACCTGTAAACCAGAGTCATTGACATAGCTCTTAAAAAATTGCAAGTTGAAGTTGGCAATGGGCATGTCACATCGCTCGTAGAACTGATACCAGATGGGGAAGAAAAGTTCTCGAGTGGCGACCACGAACCGGAAGACGCAGCGTGGGCAGGCCTCCCAATAGGTGGACCGACGACATCGTGAGAGTCGCGGGCAACCGATGGATGTAAGTGGCGGATTGTCGTTCGGCGTAGTGTTCTAAGGGGGAAGCCTATGTTCAGCAGTGGACGTCTTCCGGCTGATGATGATGATGATGATGATGAAAGCGCCTGTCTGGGTTCGAACCTACGACCTACAGCTCGTAAGTCGCGGCCGTTACCACTGAGCCAACACGCTTGGTGAGGACTAAACGAAACATTATAATTATGTAGTCTAAAGTTCAAGTCACTGAATTCAAATACCTTCAAAATATAACCAACAGAATAACAGAACGAAAGCACTATTCAAAATTAGTAAAAATACCCACTTTACATATTAAACAGTCCCTTTGAAGTGTACATTATGAAAGGAGCAACGAATTTACTTTACAAAAACCCCCAGAGAGAAGTTTTAATGGCGTTCAAATATAATATTAAATTTTGCTTACTGTTTCTGTCACAACATCAAGATGACTCGACGAGTTTGTAGTTAATTTATCTGTCGAAACAATATTAACGAGTATAATGATATTAAAGAAGTATGAGGAACAGGGTGTAACTTTCAGCCAGGGACTTGAGTCGTTACACAAAATAACGTTACGCGTAGTTCCGGTACCGATAATTTGTGTATCGTTCCACCAGGGTAACCGGAGAGTAATTGGTAACTCTGCGTCCGATCAGGACCAGGCCCGTACTGGACGGCGCGTACGTGTTCCACGCGCGCCTCAAAGAGATGTCAGCAACAAGGAAGAGGCCCGTAAGGGCTGTAGCCTGCCTGGGGAGCGGGATTGTCCGCTGCCCCGGAACATAAAGGGCTAAGGAAGAAACACGGGTGGGTTTTAGTCAGTAAGAGTCTAACACTCCCTCCTGCTCCACCCTGAGAGGGGTCATTTGATGATGTCCCATCCACAAAAAAAAAGGATCGTAAAAAAAATAATTCTTTGACTATAACGATACTGACAAACGGAACGAAATCTTAAACTGATCACTAACAATATTATCAATATATACAAAGTTGATACGACAGAAAGGCTTTCCTTTAAACTGCTTATACTAGGTACCATTTTCAAGCTCTGTACCAAATATCATTTAAATTGAAACAATAGTTTAGTCGCAAATGATTTTTTAAGTTTTTGGCCCGTTTGAACATGATGTATTTTTCCTAACAGCTGATTATGTCTATAGGCATAGGTCATGCACCTTAAAACGATAAATCTACGATACGTTGTTGCCGCTCTTACGCAAGTCATAAGCAAATACGTCCTACAACAGAAAGTGACAATCCCATTAGCAAAACATCACGCGCGTAAAAGAAATAGAAATAGGTCAGTGTGTTGCTATTGCATCTTTGGTCCTTGCGAGGGGGGCCTCTAAAAACTAAAAAACTTGGTTTTTCAGTGCGCCAACGCTATCCTTCCGGGACGTATGTACGTTACGTAACACGGAAGTCCTGTGCCGCTATTGTTTTGTCGAACTCGTGCGCTGACAATTGTGATTTTGTTTTGTTATTGTGAATAGGACACTTCTTTCTTTTTTTTTATTGTGACAAGACACGTAACTTGCTATTATAATTATTTAGTGTTAGTGTTTTTTTTTGTGATTTACTGTTTTTTATTGTGATAGGACACGTAATTAAACTTTGGTTGTGTGTGTGTATACCTAATTAAAGTGTTCAACAATGCCTCGTCTAACTTACACGGCGTCAGAATACACTGACATGATTTTAATTTACGGTGAATGCCGTGGAAACGCAGCATTAGCTCTGCGAACATACAGAGAAAGGTATGGTGACAGCCGCAATTGCCCTAGGAACGCCCGCACCATACAGTTGGCAGTACAAAGATTACGGGACAATAAACGTGTAGTGCCGCAACAGGAGGGAGTGCCACCGCGGCAAATACCCGCTGCATGGGACGACCGAATATTAGATCATTTTTCCCGCAACCCGACAACGAGTCTCCACAGAGCCGCCCGGCAGTTTAGATGTTGCCATAGAACCATCCACAAGGTTCTAAAACGTAACAAACGCAAACCTTATAAATATCGGAAGGTGCAAGCTTTGTTATCGAGAGACTTACCGATCAGGAACAGTTACTGCCAATGGCTATTAAATAAAACATCCGAAGACCGCCATTTCTTAACAAATGTAATATGGACCGATGAGTGTACTTTTACTCGGAACGGCATCTGGAATCGGCAAAACCTCCGGTACTGGAGTTTGGGAAATCCACACGTGTTTCGAGAATCTGAACACCAGTACAGATTTTCTCTCAATGTGTGGGCTGGTATCCATAATAATAATATTATCGGCCCTGTTTTTATTGACGGCACCCTTACAGCGGTGAAATTTTTAGATTTATTAAGTGGTCCTGTGGCCGAGTACACTGACCAACTACCTTTAGCCGTTCATCGCAAGTTGTGGTACCAGCTGGACGGTGCGCCTCCACATTCTGTGATGGCTTCCAGGGAGCGGCTCACAGAAATGTTTGAGCAGCAATGGATCGGTCGATTCGAACCTGTTCGGTGGCCACCACGATCTCCGGACCTCACTCCCATGGATTTCTTTTTGTGGGGGTACATTAAGGGTGAAGTGTATGCCTCCGAGGTAAATACAATTGTTGAACTAAAAAACAGGATTATTTTAGCATTTCATAAATTAAAGTGCTTAGCGACGGACAGTGATTTAATTACAAAACTAAATAACAATATTCTCCGTCGGTATAATTTGTGCATTAATGTGAATGGAGGACACATAGAGAATTTAAAAATTTAGTGTTTTTGTTGTCGGCGTACTTCAAAACTATCTAACATAACAGCCAGCGCGAGCGGAGGCCTAAGCCGCCGCCCGCGCCACCGCCGGCCGCCCGCTTCGACACGAAATAACACATGCCGCGCCCCGGCGCGCGTGCGACGTTGCCACTTTGTAAGGTCAGTCGCCAGGTCCAAGTTTCTATGAAATTTGGGTTTTTCCTTTACTTACAAAGGGTGGTTGCGTTTTACTCTGATTTGTAAGCTATTTAGTTTGTTTGAAAAAAAAAAAATCTCATTTTTGGCGCTTTTTATTTTTATACCTTATCGAATTAATACTAAACACGTATAGTATACGTAGTGTAATTTAATGCCCTCGGTCGTATCAACTCTGTATATCATGAAAGAGGAAGACAAGGTGTTGTCGTGCAGCCTGAGAGAAGCCTAAATCCAGCAGTGGACTGCGATAGGCTGAGTTGATTGTTGATTGAGACCTTTCAGTTTTGTGTCTTGAATATCCTCGCATCTTCAATTCTGTTTCTGGTATTGCAAAAGTCACAACAACTTACCCAAATATACAATATAAAGCAAGGGCTTAAAATAATGACAAATCTTAAAGGAAACCACTTCGTCTACACAAAATAATACTCAAAGATAACGCAAAATTAATTCAACAAAAAAAAAAAGAGACATTCTAAGAACCTTTTCCAATCTCGAAACCGGTTAATAGCAATTGAGTTTCAGCAATTCTTTAAAGAGTTCGTTACACTATTGATTTTGAGGATATTGCTCGCAAGCACTTCGTTACCAAGAAGCTTTTATTCTAATCTTATTCGACCGATACACCAGCCGAAATTAACTCGCAATGTTTTTTAAAGTAACAGCAACACACTCGCCGAAAATCGCGTCACATTTTGGCGTAAGCATAAAAATCAATCCCTGCGTAAAAATCCGTTGGCCGGAATTTTAACGTTTCTTTTTTAGCATAGGTAATTTTCAACTTGGTGCGTCAAAATATTCGGATACGTTGAAAAACATTTCCATGTCGAAATAGAACGATTATATAATTGTATCTATATTATGTTGCACCACTCATAACCCCGTTTTTATATATCCACGCAATCACTGTCCATTCCAAGGTTGCCTGGAAGAGATCGCAGAAAGCGATAAGGCCGCCCATTGTATGTTTTGTAGTAATAATTGTTTTTTTTTGTTATGTATTTTCTGGTGTACAATAAAGTATATATAAATAAATAAATAAATTGGCAAATCTCGTTTCGCCCATGTTTTTTTACAAATTTTTAGGGCTTTATTCATATCTATCGATAATAACTAACTGTGCATGTATGATAGTTGTATTTACGATTCAAATACCGTTCGAAATTACGTTACGCATTCGTGCTAGATAGAGCCTCTGCGCAGAATTACGCGACGTAATTTTCGGCAGGTGTGTCTCTAGACTAACATAATATACAATCATAGCGGCACACACCTCAACGGATCAAATTCGACGTGATTCGAATATCTCGTCAGGAATTTTGAGTGAACGTGACGATTATTTTAATCGAATTTGAATCTGGTTCTAGGGTAATCAGATGCTTTAATGAAATTCCGCATAACATAACTAGAGCAGATTTATGTTAAGACTAACTTCAACCCGCGGCTTGGCCCGCTTGGATTTAAGAAATAATCCCATGGGAAATGTTCCTGTAGATAGGCTACTTTTTGTCCCGCTATCGGGACAAAAGTAGCCTATAAGTTACTCCATAACACCCGCTATCTGCTAGTGAAAGTCCTATCAAAATCTGTCTAGTCGTTTCGGAGATTAGTCGGAACAAAAAAAGAGACATTTTCATATGCAATTGTTAAAAAGCAGTTATTTCGATATTACAAACAGACACTTAAATTTTATGCATTTGTATGTATAGACTCGGTTGCTTATTTTAATGGTGAAACAATACAGGCAGGATTATTATTGGGATTTCGGAAAACTTCATATTTCAGTTAAACTTTGATTTTCTCCAGAATTGAGCTCATGTTTGACCATTATTCACTAAGCCTAAATTCAGTTTTGCCTCTGCGGATTTAGGAAAGGAATATTTATATGCCGTTCATATAACTTAAGCATAATCAGTCTCCAACGTTCCCACTGTTGGGATACAGGCCTCCTCTCTATGAGAGATAGTGGGCCGTAATCTACCACGCGGACCCAGCGCGGGTTGGTAGATATCACATGTCTTCTAAGTCAAAACTCTAACCCCTCCCCCCTCCTCCTCCCCCCTCTTTCTCTATCTTGAAGAAAATATCCTAGAACCAAAGTTCTAGGATATTTTCTTCAAAATGTTTTCTTTTACCGTTTTCAGAGCAGTGGTGATTAAATAATTTACACAAAGTAAAGAGCATGTCTGGATTCGAATTTACGACCTACAACTCGTAAGTTGCAGGCGTTACCACTGGGCCACCACTGCTCATATTATATAATTATTAGATGCTAATCTAATCTGGATGTGAAAATAAAGAATGACAATTAAATTAAATGGAATCAGCAAACTTCGTTTATCCACCTTCATTCTATTTTTAAAACAATACGCTGCCGAAGTCTTAATGAAATTTATACCCAGAATTCTAATCCAAACCGATATCCCTTTTAAAAACAAAAACACATTTACATACGTATTATAGCTATTCGCAATCCAATTCTTTTTATTTTTACCTACGAACCAAAGTAAATGGATAATGTATTCGACCAGCCGTGATCTGCGAAACCCGACGAGGGAAATGACGAATGGGTAGCAAAATCGTACAATAAGGAAACGAGCCGAAATCCGGGAGGTTTTTATCCCTGTATCTCTTTAAAGGAAGGCGGTCTGTATAAATTAATTTGGGTTTTTGTTCAGCATTTAGATCTTGTTAATGGGATCCGGAATTCGGTGCTGATTTCGGATTTGTATTATGTGAAGGTTTTAGAGATAAAGGGTGTGTTTGGTGGTGTTGATTTATTTTTTATCCGAACACGGTGTAACCCAAAAGGAGGTAAATAACCTGCCAAAAACAGAAAACAACTCGGAAACCACTAACTACGTAACGTAGCAGATACAAAACTCCTCGTCGTGCAAATCCAATTTGTAGAGAAATCTCAAAAGCTTAGCCTATATTACGCGCAGCATCAAGTAGCTACGAAATCAAAGCCTACGCGGCGTAGCGTATCTCGCTCACGTAGCATAACTCCAACACGTAGCGTCGTATTCTTCGTAGCGTAACGTGGCATCGAAATCGTAGACGCCATACCGCAGCTTCATCGCGTAGACCAGTAGCACAATGTAACTTTGAAATCATAGCCTATGCGCCGAATATAACGTAGCGAACGCTACAAACTCCGTAGCATGATGTTAAAATTCGTAGCAAATGCTCCGGAGTATAGCGCAGAAAACATTATTCGTAGCATCATTAATACGATGTAGAAAAATTCTAATGTGAGGGGACAAAGACAAAAGAGCGTCATACTTTACAGTAATCTTTAAAATCTCAGTCGGCATGAAGGAACGTACAGTCACAGCCATAATGCTTACCTGGGTTCTTCGCAAAAAACCCGCGTAATTTTTCCCCTGGGCCGTGTCAAAGGACAGTGCTCAATCACCTGCCGACTGCGGTTGAGCCATTAGGAGAGCGAGAGTGCGACCTTAATTTATGGAAAGTAGTTAAATAAACTGCAGAGCACGGAACAAGATCTCTTCATAAGCGTTGATTGTCAGGGTTTAACATAGCGTTTTGTCGATTTGACACCACAAATCATGGTTTCTCTACGAAGTCTTTTCGTTTTCTTTAACGTATTCCACTTCTTCGACACTGTGGTTTCACATTGATAAATGGAAAATTATGTGACTGTCGGCTTAGTGATGGGTCTTTTTGCACCCGTTACAAGTACCACCTGTCTCATCAATTTTAATATCAATGAAGCGAGATACTTACTTTCCCGTGACATTTTTGTTAGAATGTATGACTAAGGGCATAACACTAAATTCTCCGCTGTTTTAATGTCCTAACAACTGATTCGACTGCATCTGCCGGTGACAAATGAACGCGGTTTTTTAAGCACGTTGAACATATCCGCATTTTGCAAATAGCATTATACATCATGAATACCTTACTGCTCACAACATAAGGTCTACTTTTGCTTGTTCAGAAACATTAGATATTTTTGCCCCAAAACGCGAGATAGAATGAGAGGGTATAATGTAGGGTGTTTAAGTTATGTAGCGCTAAGTAAAGGTCTTTTATTATATTTTTTGGCGTTTACCGCGATTTTTGTGTGAGAATTAAAAATGGTGAGAGAAAAAGTTTCTGGCTTCGTTGTTTTTGTCGAAAGGTAAGTGAATTGTTAAAGCCCTTTGCGGGCCATAGTTTTTTTTTGTTGTTGTAAGAATTTTGAGGAAAAGAAAAGCTTAATTTAGTAAATTGGCTGGATAATACTCGGTTTTGTTTTATTTAAAGGATCTTCGTTTCGTTTGTTGTTAGCCATTTCGCTGTAGAACGTTATAAATAGATTTTATTTTTCTGAATCGTGTTTTTCTTCCCTCCGAACCTTCATTTTGTACCTAAATGGTTGTAAACAAGATAATGTTTAAGCAGAACGATATCTATCCTTAAGTTTATTTCTCAATCTATTTGGATTATATTGTATCTCCCACACACAAAAAAAAAAACAAAAATAATATGGATATAACACATTTATCCCAGAAACATCCAACAAAAGGTGCGTAAAGTGTGTCTTTGATAAGCAGACAATACATTATATAGACTCAGAAGTCTACGCAATGTATTGTCTGCTTATCAAAGACACAGAGTACCGAATCGCCGCGTCGCAGCGTCTAGAGACGGCAGTACTATTAAAATTGGTGGCTCTGAAAGCGTGTTGAGTGCACAACTTCTGTCATGGACCACCTTCAAAGCCGTCAGTTTCTATACGTCATTTGTTTCGTAATGCTAGGAAATAGTGACTCACTAGGTTTGTATGGAAAGTGTTGATAAACATTGGTTAACAAAATTTTAACTTTTTTTTGTCACATGAAAACTTATATCAAATTTTGAATGTACTAAAAAAAAATTGACACATCAGGTTTCCTTGCGACATCAAAACATATAATTATTTTCGTAAAAAGCACAAACATCAGCTACATTTAGAGAAATTATTGCTTAATATGGAACAAATACTTATGATTTTCGTGAATATTTGGCTTCTGGAAGATCTTTTTAAGTCTCCAACAATAAGTTACTAGCATTTCTGGACTTCATTTCCCTTGATAGCGCTTTTCCATTTAGGAAATGTCCTGATGGAACTTCTCGCCTTGTTCGTCACTCACAGCATCCAAATCTGCCGGAAAGAAATCCAGATGAGAGTCCAGCATATGTATTTTTAAGGACTTATTGCATCCCAAAGCTTTATATGACATTATAAGTTAATTTATTACGTCTTTGTAATTTTTAAAAATATAGTATAGTAAAATAGAAAATTAAAAAATAAAAAAAAAACTGGACGTGATTGGAACAAAATTATTATATATTGTTAATGAGGGTACACCAACATGAAAAAAAATCATCACAAAGTTCATGTGACAAAAACAGTGTTTACCAGTGTAATTTATTTATTTATCCATTTATTTCAGGCATCAAGGCCCATATAAACACATAAAATACAATATTAATATAACTTAAAAATACTATAAACACTTACATACAACATTATAATTACACTAAGAAACTAACTAACGCACACGAAGTGTCTGCGTCGTGTTTCGCTGACTGGTGTCATGTAGCCGGCCACGAAATCGGCGGTACACAACACCCTTCGGTCAGAACTCTTCCTTGAGGAACTTTTCGAGATGATGTGTCGGAACACGCACCACGAACGACTTGAAGTTCGTGTTGTGACGCGACTCCAACTTCTAAGTCCAGTTGGTCTTCACACGCATGTACTCCACGATCTCCTCAACCTTCGTGGAGTGGTGCAGTCTGGACACGTACAGCTGCCTCGTCGGGATTGCCGGACGCAGCAGCATGTTGGGTCCTGCCAGTGCGGTGCCGCACTGGTTCCGACAAGGACATCCGACATCTAACAGCAGACAGCGAGGCAACTCCGTGCTCTGTGACTCAAAACTATCATTATCAGAAGGTCAGTTCCTGTAATTAAAAACGTTCAAAATCTAGTCGCAATCTCATCTCAGCGGCAATCCATTTCAAAAACTTATCAAAATGTGGGGAATTAAGAAGTATTTTTGACAGATTGAGACTGATAACAGACTGTAAACGTTCTTAAAATTACGAGAATTGCCCCTCTGTTCTGAATAGCATATATCAGAAAGATGTTTCCGCTGGGGAGTTTATCGTGCTACTTCTTCTTCCCAGCTAAAGTACTAGGTCCTAGAAAGTGGTGAAGGGCGGACGTTTTGGCGGCAGTGAACGAGGGGTGCGGGGTCAGCGAGGAGTCAGCCGGCCGACGGCTGAGCGCGGGCCTCCGCGCCACATCGCCAGACCAGCCGCAGCATTCAGCTGTCAGCATTCAGCTGTTGCTCGCCTTCATGCACGGCTGCGCTTGCGCATTTTAATTACCACTCTCTTATTTACATCTTTTAACCGACCGTTGTAATTTTTTTTCCATTCTTTATTATACTTTGTTATGCAGTCCGCTATGTTTTCATTTTGCTCCACCACGACCTATCACGTCGCGATCAACTGTCTTATGTAATTTTGACGTTCAAAAAGTGCTGATTCTCAGACTAGAATAAATGTCTTTTGATATTTTGTGGTCTAATTAAGGTACAGACCATCAAACAACAATTTTCTCATTGGGACCAACACACACATCGTAACACATCATCATCGCAACACAACATCGACATCGTAATCGCGAAAAAATTATCAACTGTCATAAAAATCTTCAATACTTGCTGGACAAAAATGTATGAGACGGTTGATTATTTTTTCGCGATTACGATGTTGGTCACATGGTGAAAGTTGTTCAGTGTCATGGTCTGTATCGCACCCATAAATAAAATCACATCTTCCTGAAATACGCTGTACAGATACATTTCCTTTCGTAAGCCTTCATTAAGGTTCACTGCCCCTACCTACATAAATATAGCATTGCTGAAAACATGGTTCGCCATGTTTTTGCGGGAAAAAGATCGCTGTACCGAATAAAAACGACATCAATCCCCCGTTAGTTTCCTTGTGTGTACTTACAGGTGGCGTCAAAAATATAGGGACGAACAGACCGTTAAAACACAACGGGCTGCTTCAGAATAAATACAATAAACGACAACTATTATTTTGACAAGGATTTTGAGATAAATATTAACGTTTTTAATTAATAAAATTTATTTGAACATTGTTACAATTAGTTAAGATTAAGATTAGTTTAACATAATAATTCTGTCTGTAACTGTCGGTGACATTCAATTTGTTGCCTGCGGTGGTCTCAAAACTGGGCGGTGCCTGTATCTTTAGATCCTGAAGTATGAAGAATTTGATCAGATCATTTAAACTGTAAAAAAAAACATCGATTTTTTTACGCTGATCGCTGATGTACAGTTAAACAAAGAGATAGTAGCAAAATTTATTTTTAAACTAGTTTCAAGTCTTTTATATCATATTTCTAAGTATGTCAGCAATATTTTTAAGATAAACCCTCTCTCACGTTTCTTTTGTCGTATCATATTTATTGTATATGACTATAAAAGTAAACGGCCTATGTATGTAGCGGTTGGTATTTGAAATTGCGTAGTTTGTGCAAGTTCTTGTTTTGCCTATAGATGTATCTATATTTTTGATATGCTGAATATGGCAATTTTCAAGGTTTGCCAGCTAGCAAGGTTGATAGCCGAGCTTATTTACAATAGGTGCACCGTATCACTAACAACATGAAATAACATCAAATGGAAACACAAATTTGAGTAGACTTTAGCGGCTTAGGTTGATTTAACTTACACGTTTGTATTACAAAACATGTTGTGTGCTATTTACTTAACATAAAATCACGCCTTTAATCCCGAAAGGGTTAGGCAGAGGCGTACTTATACAGTACACTCACATTTCGCCAGTTATATTTAAGTCCCATGTAACAGGGGGCGAGCCCATTGCTATCAATCGGGCACAAATCCAGACTCCAGCACCATAATTGCGTAACACACTATTACTCTCAATTTGAATAATTTTGAAGCATATTTCTAATCCATTGCTCCATATGTTCGAAAAATGTGTCTGCTCAACAACGAAAATAACGCAATGAATGTTGCTGAACTGTCAAAATGAAACCCATTTCTACTGATAGTGTGTTACGCAAAATTACCCTGCAGGCTGCTACCGAGAAGTTCCAGATGGAAACAACCATAGATATAGTTACACATAGATAACGCAAGAGCAACTACTTCGTGTGCCAAAAATCACACCAGCTCACGTTCAAAAATCGTAAGCCGCTACTTTCGCGCTCAGTCCTGTGTACTGCTGGCAGGGTAAGCGTGAGTAAGAGCGCTTGTGACGTCATAGTAGGTAGTCAAAAAATGGCACGCATGGCTTTCATACAGATCGTGATACTTGCGTTATCTAGGTCTATCTATATCTGTGGAAAAAAAACCTTTAATGAGGTGGTATTTTTATTTTTTTAAAATGATAAATGATTTTATTTCTGTAAGTATGTGTTTACAGACGCCAGCACATCAAGCTACTACAATCTGTCAAATTTCTTTAATAGATTTTAAACTTAATCGCTAAAGCATAATGTTCAAAGTTGATTAGGAAAATTTGTTTGTTTTAGGTAGCTTGATGTGCTGGCGTCTGTACAAACGGTTTTATACGTCACTCATATTTTAAAAACTAGATGAGCGTTTCCTATCTGACTACTCTGAGAAGAAACGCCGAAACAAACTTAGAGGTCACAATCTCTTGTAACGTCCAGAGATAATCTTGGTCAGATAAATAGATTTCATGAAACAGATTTATCATTTACTAGCTGCGCCCCGCGGTTTCACCCGTAAAATTGTCGATCACGTGGGAATATCGGGATAAAAAGTATCCTATGTGTTAATCCTGGTTATAAACTATCTTTTTGCCAAATTTCATCCAAATCCGTTGAGTAGTCTTTGCGTGAAGAAGTAAAAAACATAATTCTAAACACACACTCACAAACTTTTGCCTTCATAATATAATATTAGTGTGATAGTGTGATGTGATAATCCGCTAATTCCCAGACAATTTTCAAAATAACCTTTTTATCAACTCTCTTTACAACCATAAGTCCACAAGTATCTGCTACAGACAAATGTCGTGAACAAGACTTGGAATTAATTCGCTGTATATTAAATGAGCACGATGCTTCTACAGGGACCTAAATCAGACAGTGGTCGATCGGATTAACCGGTGAGTTACGGCAACCGCCGTCCGCAATGTATTTGACCCGATTTGCCTGATATTTTTTTGGCGAAATAATACTTAAGATTTATACTGATATTTTTGAGAGAATTGGAAAGAAAAAGATGGTTAGTTTTGTGCTAACTACATTGGCTTGAATCATTTACTCTACGAGTAATCATCCAACGGTTTTTTTAGATAAATCTTTGCAATCTTTTGTAATCTTTGCTACATACCTATATCTATTGTATGGTAAAGTTTCACGATGATTTATCGTGAAAAAACCTGGACTGCATTATTATAATATGTGAAACATTCAACACAAGCGGTTCATTTAGTTGACAAACCGGCGGGGTAATAACGTAAATATACAATGGATATGCCTTTTATTATGGCAGTTCAACAACGTTCATTTTGTTATATGCGTTGTTACCTAAGCATATGATTTTTTAAGCATATAAAGCAATGGATTAGCAATTGCCTTCAAAATCGCACGTGTTGTGATTGCAAATGTGTCACGCTATTAATTAGGATGCGAGTACCTGACTGATATGTGTAAGCAATTTGTTTGACAAGATAATAAAACACGTAACGTATGCGTACATATATACGTATTTTGTTAGTAAGCGCGTAATCAATGCTAGTTTTTGTCAGTGTGTGTAGAGGGTCTTACCCTGCAGTCGGGTAATCACATGCCGTGTAGTTGCGAGATTTCAAAAAGCCAGTTTTTCGAAAATATGTCCAGATTTCCTTACAATGTTTTCTATAAGAGTTCATCCGTAGACTAAAACGAAGCAAAAGGAGTATTTATGTATGTATCGTAGCAGATAGTGTTCTATAGTTCCTGCTTACTCTAATGGAAAAGGCATGATTGTATGTTATTTAATGTAACAATTTAGATTGTACAAATCAGGTTAAGCTATGCTTGCCGCGGTTGGTCTGTGGATGGGTGACCATCTTTACATACCGAGACACCTCCGTGCCTCGGAAAGCATGTTAAGTCGTTGGTCCCGGTTGTCAGTTATGAATCTTTGACAGTCGTTACGGGTCGTCAGAAGTCCGAAAGTCTGACAACCACTCTTACCAAGGGGTATCGTATTAACCAGTAACTGTTTTGTGGAGGTCAGATAGGCAGTCGCTCCTTGTAAAATATTCAGCTGCGTCCGGTTAGACTGGAAGCTGACCCTAACATAGTTGGGAAAAGGCTAGGCAGATGATGATGAATCTAGATTGAACAAATAACACTGAAAAACACACTACTCCAGATGAAACCGGCAACTAGTTACTCAAAAACTCGTTCTTTAAACATCTGAGTGAGAGCCCCCAAGTTTATCCTACATACAAACCACAGCATTCTACACAGCCTCACTGAAGGCGGGAAGCTTAAGTTGCTCCACGAAGCGTGTGCAAAGCCTAGGTCTAATACGCAAACATCTAACGTGAACGAAACCGCACGAAACTTTCAATTTACGACTAACTTTACTGTGTTAACTAATATTGTAGTTTCGACTTTGTCTTTGTACACATATATAGCTGCATGCTAGGTTTTAGCGTTGTAGTTCCTTTCAAATAATTGTAGCATTGTTCTTAACATCGCTTTGAAAATGATCTATAGGGTGATTACATGTCGAAGATCTCCCTGCGATATCTCGCGGTCGAAGTTTATTTATATATTTATTTCAGGCATCAAGGCCCATATAAACATATACAAAACAATATTAAAATAACTTAAAAATACTATAAATACATACACATTTATAATTACTACTAAAAAACTAACTAACACACACGAAGTGTCTGCGTCGTCTTTCGCTGGCTGCTGTATGGTGAAACGCACGTCGCACGTGCCAGGCATAGAAGTAAACCCTCAAACAGCCCGCGATATACCGCAGTGAGGTATACTTGCGCATTCGCGTGCGTGTCTAGTAGCATGCATTTGTCTTACATAGAGGTGCCATCGAGGTAGCGAGCTAAACCACGACCACGAGGTATAGCGGTGAGGAAAATTCGACATGTTACCCTTAAGGCCCTATGAAAATCAATAGGGCAGGTTAGAGACAGTTTACAATTTCATTTTCGTATGGTACAGCCGCACGTCGGGGGGTAATAATACTAGTATAAGTTGGCTTCGTATTCTACTAAACTCCGTACCTACTAGACTAGAAATTTAATTTCAAACCAACCGTCTTCTAACGGGTTATTCACCAAAACTAAGGCCACCACAGGTATAGATAGATCTAGGTAACTCAAGTATCATGATCTGTATGAAAAATAAGCACGCCATTTTTTTGACTACATAATATGACGTCACAAGCACTCTCACGCTCACCCAGCCAGCAGCAGTGCTATTCTGTAAAAATCTCACCGTGAAAACTAAGGTGAAGTGAGCTGTCATTCCACCTAATGTTAGGGATTGCCTCCTTTGATAGTTCACTTCACGCTCACTTCACCTATGTTATCATGGTGAGATTTTTACAGAATCGATAGGCAGTACTCGGGACTGAGCGCAAAAGTGGCAGCTTACGATTTTTGTACGTAAGCTGGTGCAATTTTTGGCACGCGAAGCAGTTGCTCTTGCGTAACTCGGTCTCGGTCAAATTATGTGTAACTCGGTCTTAAAAATGTGATTGTTTGATGTTCTTCCAATATTATTTTTAACAACAATGTACGAGTATAATCAATATGCTCACCTAATCTGTCTCTATTCAGCTCAAAACTGCAGACAGGCCTAAAAAGACACAACGAAATGTCCTAAACAGAACATAGTATAAAAGTCATTAAGGTGAATGTCCACTGGCATCCGATGACACATGCAATTTGTCGAAACAATTGATAGTGACAGCCGTGCCGAAAACGTAGAACCATATATCGCCCTCCGATGAATTCAATCTACGAGTTTAGATAGGCCTGTGTGTGTGTGTGTGTGATCAGGGCTTTACAAATGTGTGTTTGGGGGTTGGCTTTAAGTCTAAATAACTGTCTGGAAAGTTACCACAACTGATTTGGCTTGCAATAGCGCATAGTAGCTACCGTATGTTTAAAAATGATTTTTTGTGCATATGTGTTTTTGAAGATATTGTAACTTATGCTTAGACTAGCACTTCGCCCGCGTCTTCGTCTGCGTGTATTTCGAACTTTCCTCTAAAAATTTCCAAAATGTATGTTTATGATCTTTATAATTTACTAAGATAAGTATTCGTGCCAAGTTTCAAGTTTATTAACCAAATGAATAAGACTTTTCATATAAATTGTATCCCCGCTTTTCACCCACACTGGGGTGGAATTTCGAAAAATCGTTTGGGATAATAATTATGTTCATTACTTGACTCTAGATTATGTATACTAACTTTCGAGTTAGTCAAGCCACGCAGTAAAATCCTCCACTGTAAAATTAACTACCACTTTTCTCCCCGTTAGGGGTAGATTTTCGAAAAACCCAGATACACGTTATTCTTTTTTTTTGGTCTTAAGTATAAATATTGAGTTTTGAGTTAATCAGACCGCGCGTTAAAATTCTGGCATACAAATTTTGACATCCCCCAATCCCCTTTTAGGGGGTAGTTTTGAAAAACAAAAAATGTCAAATTTCATAATTATACTTAGATAAGCATTCGTGCCAAGTTTAATGTTTATTAACTCAAGGAATAAGATTTTTCATACAAACAAAATCCCCCCATTTCAACCCTTTAAAGATCGAATTTACAAAAACCACTTCTTAGTGCTCCTCTACATAATAAAAGGAAGCCGTATGCAAATTTTCACGTTCCTAGTCTTAGTAGTTTCGGTTGTGCGTTGATATGTCAGTCAGTAAGTCAGTTTCTCCTTTTATATAATTATATGCTTAGATATATTGGTCCATGTTGACAGAATGAAAGAAAACTGATTTACAAAAGAAAACTGCACCCTAATTGCGTAACATACTATCAATCACAATCTAAACAATTTTGAAGGATATTCCTAATCCATTGTTTCATCTGTTCGAAAAATTTGTCTACTCAAAAACATAAAAACAGAGAGAAGAACACGAATAAGAGTAAAATAACTATCTTACCACTTCATCATAGTTGTGTATGTATGTATTTATTATTTTGATTACGTTATAATTATTAAGATTGTAGTGATATTTTAGAAGTATGTATGTTTATTTGTATGTATAATCTCATAATATTTGTTTAGTTTTGTTAAGTGAATTGATTATGATTTTTTTTTTGTCTCCTTTATTTTTTCACACGCTGTCTATCTCTGTGTATTTATTGTCCTATCGCAGGTTTGCTGGAAGAGATTTGTTATGGAATAAGCATCACCTTTGTACCCATTTATCTGTTCTGTTTTTTCTTGTCTGTTTATATATGTGTGTACTTATATAAAAGGTAAAATAAATAATAAAATAATGACGTAACGAATGTTATCGAACTGCCAAAATAAAAGTCATTGTTACTGTTAGTGTATTACGCAATTACTTGGCTAATTTACAAAAATTTACAAAAATGTCATTACTGGAAGTGACTCCGTAGTCGCTTCCAGTAATGACATTTTCATAAGTCACCTGAAAAGGACATACACTGAACTGATTAGGGATGTTCTTCAAAAGGTTAGGTGCGTAGTAATCGCAACCGGCGTGCGTGTATGACCAAATTCATGAACGCCGACTAATTTATTAAAAGGTCCATGGTTTACCCCCATGGGAATATGCCGTGACTTTAAAATGTAAAAAATACCTATTACAAGCATATTCTGTTTACTAGATAAACTCCTTAATCACCAAGTTATTGTTTCAAGAAACGCGTTAATTTGTTCAATTTCGTTATTAAACAAATCAGCTCTTTCCTGGAATTCTGTTATTGCGAAGTGATTTGACTTGTTTGTTGTGTGTAAACAGATTTTCTTTGATTATTATCAAGTTGTGTTACCAATTACATTGCAATGTTCGAGGAGAAGGAATTTTGTTAGACTAGGTTTTGCCCGCGGCTTTGCCCGCGAAGTGGTCGGATCCCACGGGAATGAACTACCGGGAAAAAAGTATCCTATGTCCCTGACATGGGTTCATTGCATCGCAAGCATGGCAGAGCAAAGCATAGCAAGCATAGCATAGCATGCATAGCAAGCATAGCATAGCAAGCATAACATAGCATGGATAGCATAGCAAGCATAACATGGCATGCATAGCATAGCTTGCATAGCATAGCATGCATAGCATAGCAAGCATAACATAGGATGCATAGCATAGCTTGCATAACATAGCATGCATAGCATAGCTTGCAGAGCATAGCAAGCATAGCATATCAAGCAGAATATAGCATGCATAGCATAGCAAGCATAACATAGCATGCATAGTATAGCTTGCATAGCATAGCATGCAAAGTATAGCATGCGTAGCATGGCATGCAAGTGACATTAAAGTTTAAAAAAAAATCATTTTATCACTCTGAGCTTTACTATTATTCTATTCCATACATACAGTAAGTTTTCACCACATTAATTTTTGGTCCTTTAATCCGGCTCGAAGGACCACAAACAAAAGCAAGGTGTTAAAGCAGTTACGAAGTCGACTATACTAATATCTGCCTATATGTTTGAAGAATACAGGCGTGATTTTATTACAATATTATAAAAACAATATCATGAATTTGAGTGCCCATAATCTCCTTGTTTATTCACTTGTTCGGTGATAACGACTTTTCCCTTAGGCATTATTTGAGATTAACGCTCCATAGCTGTCCTAAGGATTGACTGCTTTCAAATTCTTTTGTGTGGGGAGATAACAAAGTTGCTCTTTGTTAAGTTGTGTTGTGGCCATGAAGACGGCATAAAAGCGCCTTAGATACTGAATGAAGTACAATTTATGAATGTGAGAACGTTGTAGGTCTTATAGACTGTAAATTTGTTGACCATTTTCTGTTTTATTAAGTACCTGATGCCCGTTGACAGGCCTACACTGTCCTCCCATACATATTAACAGTATAATTATTTTAAAACATTGTAAAAGCCGATTATGTTTAAAAGAGTAGTGGAGATTCTTGCCGGCTCTTCTCATTATGAAATTACCTATTTTATCCTATTTTGTCGTTTCTATTTTGAACTGGTCACTTTCGTCCGTAGGGACATGTGAGTGTAAAATATTTTGATTTGATTTATATCCGAAATCCGATCGAAAGAGCAAAACACCTCTCTGTACTTTTTTTTTTTGTTGAAATAACATTTTTCCACACTGGAAATGTCTTCTGTATTGTGAGTGCGTTTACAAACATATAAACTCACATACACAAACAGGCAGACGCGGAACTACTTGTAGGTCATACAAATATTTGTTCCGTGCCGGAATCGAACCGGCGACACGCAGCGCAGCAGTCAATCGCTTAACCACTGCGCCAACCGTACCGTCAAACCGTGTTGCTGAAATGCTTTGTTAACATTCAATTTTGCTAGACAAATCATGAGTTAATGAATGATGCATCTGTTGCAGGCTTGGTTGCATTTCTGGATTTGGGTGCGCAAGTGTAAACGCATCCAGATGACTGTACCTGAGAAGTACCAAGGGCAGCAATCCTATTAATTCTTTAGGGACCAATGGGACCAGTCCACTCAGCCAGTCTATTTGAAAGGCAGCATAGCTCGTTGTATTCTTTTAATAGGTTCTTCTTTACTCTTCAGACAAGTATAACCATATGTTTTACTAGCTGCGCCTCACGGTGTTACTCGCAATAAGACTCAATGCCATTGGAATATCGAGAAAAAAATTATCTAATGATCTTATTTTATACCCATCTAGGTCATTTTCTACCCATATGCCAAATTTTATTCAAATCCGTTCAGCAGTTTTAGCGTTTTACGCTTTTTTTAGCGTAAGAAACGAACATACAAAAATCGAATCTCTTCTATTTCAGATTACTACCAATTTGTGTTGAAAAACATGGATGCTAGTACAATTACAGACCTACATGAACCTTTCCTGCTTTGAATTTTAGATCGGCGATCCTTTCGGCTATTACAATTTTTTTTTTTGTAAACAAACGAGACCGAGAACTCGCAACCTTCGTGGCCCCACTAAATAGTTTACCTCAGTAACCGCACTTTCTTTAATTTTACTAACACTTCAGCAACTGGGACTAATAGCGAGTAATAATCATTACGCGCTAAATGTTCGCTGAAACTGGGTTCAGTTTTCGTTGAGAACTATTTGTAAGCAATTACAAAATAAATCAAGATAAGTATTTCAATGTGCATTTAAGATTTTATTAGTAAGAAACTTGACTAGTAACAGTAATTTAGTTCGATAATATGATACTGCATTTAAATAGTATTTTATAATTAAATACGTAGTAATTAACTTGAATCGAAATACAAAACTTAATGATTAATATCTATAATAAAATAATAGTTTACATTTTACGAGTATATTAAAACCTCCATCAATAGACATAAAATTCGCGCGCTTTGCCCCACTTTGTAACGTGGGCGCGGAGGTGTCAATCGAATACTGTTTTCTGAGCCAGTAAATTTTGGACTGTCGAGCGGTATAGACTAAGGGCTAATTTTTTAGATAATTTTTATTCGCGGAATAAAATTGACGACTAACATTTTTTATACGGAAGAATTGTCAAACATTCAAAATTATTGCTCCAGTAAAATTATCTGGCGTTCGAAAAATCAGCCTTAAGACTACTAAGTGACTAGTGTAAGACTATCTGTGTATTTGACAACGTGTATTGGATAGTGTTCATGATTAAAAGGACTTACTACATTATAAGTGACTTTCCTTTCAATATGAAGGTGCTTTCCTTGTTCTTAAGGTGACATTTTTCGATATTTTTCTATGCAAATTTCGGGAGAATATTACTCCACTGTTTGACATTGCGCATCTAAAGTTAAACATGATATCGTTTTGACTTATTATTAATTGTGTCTGTACGCAACCAGAATTGTAAAATAAAAATCCATTAAAAAGTTATGAGCCAACAAAGATTCGTTTTTCTTGCTATTTTTAACGTAACTTTGGGTGTAAATAAGTAATAAAAGAACTGTAAAATCTTCAAAACCAAGTCAGTACCGACAAAGCTCAGTTATCGAAGAGATCAATAAACTTTATTGTAATTGATTTATGCATTGGTTTTTCATAAAACTCGATTTTCCGAAGCAGTTTTAGATTTTTTTTTAAGCGCCTATCAGTTCGGAACGGTGTTTCTGTGCGTGAGAAGTAGACGTTGTTCGTGTAGACTAGCGTCTAACTGCTCATCACTACTAGCACTGTCGGACACGAAGCCAGGCGAGGCAGCCTGCTTTTTGGCCATGACCACCAGTGAGTTCGAGCTAGCGACTAAGAAATGTCTGCATAAATCACTAAGTACCAATGATGTTAAAAGTAAGAATGGGTAGATAGGTTACCTACCCAACATTTGATCTTCAAAAACGGCAAAATAATATATTAGACACATCGGAGTAGGACAGCTGTTGTAATTATCGGAAGCGAAGAAGAGACAAGACGAGGAAAACTTGGCTAATTAGCCAAGGTTTTACGCGTCACTTGTTTGTGTTACTTTATCATTGCTGACTACAGTAAGGAAAACATTGTGAGAAAAGCTTGGCTTTAATTATTATCTTAAATCACCAAAACTCAATGAGGAACTGCGGTCATTAATAAGCTATGATAAATATCTACTGTCGATCGTCCTGTGCTACGTTGGGTGTGCGGGAGAGGTTTGCCACGTTAGCTGCGCGGTTCATTTGTTTGCCAGCCACGCATTCGTGCGTAGCGTGGGTCATAGTGGATGATCCCGCTTATATTTTCATATCTCAGCCTTTTTATAGGTAACTTATTCAATAACTTAACCGTGGGCAACAGAAGGGGTAACAGAAGGGGCATGAGTTAAGGCATCGTTCCACAGTTGTGGAACGATGCCTTAACTCATGCCCCTTCTGCACACGAGATATACATATTTTCGCATCGTTCATGCGTTATCCAATATGAGTTTTTCAAACTTGAAGTTGCTCTTGTGAAATGTCTCATGTGACCGTGTAGATTCTTAAAACGTCCGAATGTATTTTGATGTGGTTTTCACCACCATTAAGATAATTTACTCTGAAGGTTTGTGTATAATAAACATATAATGTAATTCAAGATTACATATAACAATGAAACGTTTTGTCAAATCGTAGAAATCGTGCGAAGCGGGGGCAGGTCGTTAGTTGTTTTATGTTCTGAACGCACCTTAGAAACGTAGCTGTTATCATTAATATTATGATAAGATTAAGGTTTACCGTGTAGTTTGTGTTGATAGTTATGCTCGCAGTTTAGGCGCTGTAGCGTTCTTATCTATAAAGATGGAGTATTAAAGTTTATGCTTTCTTTGTAAATGCCCTTTTTAATGAATTAACAAGAGATATATGAAAGCAGAATTATTGAAGCTGTAGTAAAAAGATTAACCGATCAGACAGTTTGGTAGCGAGGCAGACAGCGTACTCTCCAGGGTGCTCTGAACTTACTTAAGTATCGTCATTTGTGGAGGTACCTATAATCTTTCTTTCGTGTACTTGGGTATCTGTCAAAAAGAGTAAGAGGATCAGACCTAGATAAAGTGAATAAGACAGAAATTGAAACATAAGAATAACTAGCTGGGGATCCATTGGGGGAGGGTTCAGGGCATCAGACGGGAATAAATCAATAATTAGTAGCTCCCCTTTGACAGCTAACAAAATAAAAACACTTTTTCGAACGAAATTTGGTCCAAGCCTTTCAAAGTTATCGGGCAACAAATGAATAAATATAGCTTTCTTTTAGTACATATGCTATCTTTTAGTACATTATTCTTTGTCTGCGGACAAGAAAATATGACGTTGCTACAAAAATTGCGGGAAAAAATACGCTTAGTTCCGTTATAATTTCGCTAAGTATACCTACCAGTGAGTACGAGAACATAAATAATTGGGGGGCAGTAGAAGAACCAGAGAAAATTATATATCCCATCTTACGATTATACAATATAAAACGTTTAATCAAATCTCTCTGCAGGGTGTAACCTTCCGTGGTCCACTTGAAAGTCTCCGAACCGTCTTCGGACACAAGTGGGAAGATGTAAGTCTAACCTGGTATAATAGGGCTACCTTGACGGAATGGCATTAGGGTGTGATTGTGGAGCTATGTCACAAACCATGCTCCACCTCCTAATCTGCCCTCTGTGTCCCAAAAAATGCAGCCTAAGTGACGTCTGCGCTGCCACCGGCTACGCAGTGGAAGTGGCAAGTTTTGGAAATATCCCAATACATGCCAGCGACACGAAGAAGAAGAAGAAGATGATACAAGTGAGAGCTTTCAATTATAGGAGACCACATAATTTACTTATTATCTACACATATACAGTGAATTTAGCATAGCATAGCATTTAGCGGGTTGGTAGATGTCACATGTCTTCGAATTTTTGGTTTTAGGACATGTCGGTTTTCTCACGATGTTTTCCTTCGCCGTTTTGAGAGCAGTGGTGATGAAATTATTTACACAAAGTAAAGCGCCTCCACGGGTTCGAAATCACGACATACCGATACAACTCAGTTAGACGGGACCGTTACCACTGCACTGGCCCACCAATATACACAATTTTATTCAAGCTTTTCTATTTTTTTTTAAATCAAAACAGAACAAAATTAAATACAGGGTTACTTTTCAATGACCAGCCAAATTTAAGGATGTGGTACAGACCATCAAACTGAACAACTTTCTCCATGGGACCAACATCGTAATCGCGAAAAATTTATCAACTGTCCCAAAGAAAACTTCAATACCTAAACGTATGGGACCGCTGAATTTTTATTCGCGATTACGATGTTGATCCCATGGAGAAAGTTGTTTAGTTTGATGGTCTGTACCACATCCTTAAATTTGGTTGGTCAATGGCTGGTCATTGAAAAGTAACCCTGTATATTCGCCTCGTGCATTCGAAACGCGAAATGTTAATGTATAATATAGCTCAAACGCACGATTACTGGTTCCGTCACGTATTATTCGTATTTTTTTTCACGTTTGTGATGTTTTTGTTACGTTTGTATTGCTTGTATAATGTTTGAAATGTGCTTTCATAGTTATTGCATGAGTCTTAATTTCTCTCGGGACACATTTTCTAGACACTTCTGTTGGACTATTTATAAAAGTTTGCAATTATTACGATTCTTGAAGAAAAATTGAAATGGTTTGTAGAGAGGCCAGCACATCAAGCTACCCCAATCTGTCAAATATTCCCAATTGAATATGAACCTTATTTATTAGTAGTAAAGTTGAAAATCTATCCGACCTCATCTCGTTTTTTAAAATATGATTGACGTGTAAAAGTGTTTGTACTAACCTACTTACAGAAATAAAAACATTTATCATTTATATCAAAGAAATAAGAGAGATTGGGGTAGCTTGATGTGTTCTGTACCAGAGGTTTTACAGGTGTACTTATACAGGGTTATTGGTAAAACACCAACAACCTCTTGAGAGGTCATTGTGCTCGTCATTATGAACAACTTTTACTATGGGACCAAACCTGAAATCGCGAGAAAAAACTGCCTTTCTTTTACAGTTGTATGAAATGACTATATGTCGGAAAATTGACGTAAGATGTAATTTTGCTTAACTAATTGCGTAACACACAATCAATCTTGATTTGAATTAAGTTGAAGAATATTGCTAATCCATTGATTCATATTATGTTCAAAAAACTCGTCTGCTCAAAAACGTAAATAACGCAATGAATGTTGTTGAACTGTCAAAATAAAAGCCATTACTTTTGATAGCGTGTTCACAATAATCCCATAGGAACAAAATAAAAATAATACCGCAATGGCTAATCCATAATGACGTCTTAGTACTCTTTAGAATTCATACCCAATTACATTTTAGAACACAACATAAAAATAAAACTTGGTCCTTAGCGGCGCTTAATTTTCTTATTCAAAACCAACTTCAACAGCCGAAGGAGGGATAACGAATGTCCTACAAAAAGGGCCATAAAGGACCAGATTAATGGACCAAATGGCCAGTCATTAAGTACAGTTAACAGGATCCACAATGTCACGGGTTCGAGTGTATTTGTTCCAAAATTTTCTTAGCTTTCTTAGCGGATGAGCTGGTCGTGAAATACGGGTGAGAGATTGTAAGACCGACAACGATTAGGGAATTAAGATAAGTACTGTTAAAATGTATTGAAATTTTACTTGATTCATAATTTCTTGTTAAAATATTATCGACTAACGAGATAAGTGAGAAATATATTTGTGAAAGATAAAAAGACATTATGTGATAACCGGAAATAAGTTGTTTTAATAGCAGGAGAGTGGATGAAGGTACAACTCTGAAAACATAATTATAATTCTATGATATTTAACATTTCTAAGAAATCGCTTTTGTACATGGCGACAGCGGCTACTACATAGGCATACCAGTAGTGCTGTCAGTGTCTGTCACTAAAAAAGCGACGAAGATCGAGATTCGATCTCGATCTTCGTCGGCTTCTAGAGATCTTCTAGTTTGATAAATGAGTTTCTCGAAACTGAAGAAGAGTAGTGTCGCTACTCTTCGTCTTTAACTCACACATTGACTTATTACTTGTTAACTTTTTTTTTAATGAAAATCGTCTACTTTTACTATGTTTGTAAATATGTGAGCACCTTGTATCTATCACATAATTCATTTATCTGTCATGGTTTAATTTTTAATTCTATTCTCTTCAATTTTATCTATTGTTTTATAGTAATTATAATCTAGGTGCGTCGTCTTCACATATAATTAATGTATTCAAAATATTATTATAAAACATTTTAATCAGTAATGGTGGAGTTTCTTGTTCATTCTTCTCCATACGAACACTACCTTTTGGAAGGGGCGACTAGAATCAACTCAATTTTATTGTAATTTAGACTTTCAAAAATGCCTTTTATGTGCCCATTTGTAATAAATGCTTTGACTGATACCGGCATAGATGTGACTTCGCATTCGAGATCAAAATTACAGCGACGCAGTCGCCTGCTTTTATTCTCAACTGCAATGCTGCAGTTTGCTGGCTCCTTCGAAATTGTACCTTGCACGCACTTTAAAAGAGCATGCGAACATATGAAAGTAGGCTTTGAGAATTGATAATTTTTTAACGTTGTACAAACGTGTTGATTTAAGTATCGTTTGCAGATTTTTATTTTCTTTCAGCTGAGGTCCCAGTAAGAGCGATATAAATTCAATGTTATTTTATTAAAAGCGCTGTACCGTGTTGTCCATATTGCAAGGGAGGTAAAAGACTTTATATTTTTAGTTATTGTATTTATGTATTTTAATATTCTATCTGTGTTATGTTGTTGTAGTTAATGTGTCTATACGATATGGGTTTAATAATTGACTGTAATAAATGTTATTTAATTTATTTTTATTTTATTTCTAACTGCTATTTTATTGAAAACAAGCTATATTATTAAGCATTTTTTGTTATTATTATGTAAAAATATCTTGATGTGTATTTGAAAATTCTGTATGAGAATTCGTAATAGTATCATAGTAATTATGATCTTCATTTGCTTTTCGTTCTAATAAAGGTTTTGTCGAGTAATTCCGGTCTGATCCTCTGACCCCCCACCTCCACCCTCCCTGGATCCCTTGCTACTTTTTCTTCTGTTTTAGTCGTCATGGAAAGTTTTTATAAACAAATTAAGTGTGGCTGCCGTATTCCAAGTTTTCATTAAAGATTATGAAAAATTCTTTGGAAGTGACGCATTCCGATAAATTTGTGTTTGAGCGTTTTATTGTAAACTAGCTGCGCCCCGCGGTTTCACCCGCATAAGTTTCAATCCCGTGGGAATATAGGGATAAAAAGTAGCATATATGTTAATCCAGGGTGTCAGCTACCTCCTTACAAAATTTCAAAATTGGTCCAGCCGTTTGAGCGTGAAGAAGAGACAAACATACACACACACACACTTACAAACTTTCGCCTTTATAATATTAGTGTGACTAGCGACTCGCCCCTGATTCGCAAGGGTTTTGACGACTTGACGAAACATTGATATTTCTTTATTATAAGTTAAATCTTAATGTAATATGTATAGCACATAAACCTTTGGGAATCAATGCTCTAAATCATGGTGAAAACCGCAACAAAATCCGTTGTCCAGTTTAGATGAACAGCGTGGCCATACAGACACGAAAAGCGATTTAAATTTATACGACGTATAGATTCAATGTTTGTTTCAACATTTTTCGCTAGCTTAATGCCTCGCGAGGAATAACAACCGACGACCACCATGGCACACGCACAATGATCCACTTGAAGGACTATAGATAGTGCAATCCACGAAGACGCGCCCCACTCTTTTTCCTAATGCTTACAGCAGAAGTATGCAACATTCCGCTAGTGTTTTAGTTTTGTAAATGCACACGAATTATGATTAGTGGGTAATTAGAGTGTATCGAAAGAACTAAAACACTAATGGAATTAACTAGCGATAAACACTAATGATTCGGAAGAAGAGTGGGGCGCGTCTTCGTGGATTGCACTACCTATAAGTATGGAAACCAAACCCATTCGATTCATTAAAATTTCGTAAACCTTTAGAGGTATTTATACACATAAATACCTCTTGAGGTTTACGAAATTTTATAAGTTTTTAGAGGAGTTAATTCATTCGGTAGCACTTGCGTAAAAGCTACTCTCTGTCCATACAACCACACCCTAACTTCGTGACTCCAAAGATGTTTAAAGCAAAATGTTAATTAAAAACGGCCAGCCTCCCAGAACTCATTAACTATGCTTTGTGGTGACGTCTTCATTTATATACTAGCTTCTGCCCACGACTTCGTCTGCGTGAAATTTCATGTTCCACCGACCCACCTCGTCGCATCGCACCGTCTGCATCGCGCTATCACTTCGTTTTCGTTTAGAATTTTTCCTGACTTTTTTTCATTTTGCTCGGCTCCTAAGGGTTAAAGCGTGATGTTAAATAGCATATAGACTGGTAGTTTCAGATATTACCCCCTACATACAAACAAACAAATATTACCTCTTTATAGTATTAGTAGGTATTGATAGTATAGACAAGCCACCCACCCGACCCTGCTTCACACAGGTGCAATGTACTGATGCGGTAACATGATCATCATCATCATCATCACCAGCCTATAGCAGGCCACTGCTGGACATAGGCCTCTCCCATTGCACGCCATTCAATTCGATTTTCGGCAACTCTCATCCAGCTGCTACCAGCCATCCTGCGAAGATCGTCGCTCCACCTGGCCTGAGGGCGTCCCACCTTGCGTTTCCGATTCGCGGTCTCCACTAAAGAATACGTCTATCCCAACGGTCATCGGTTTTACGGCTAATAAGGCCGGCCCATTGCCACTTCAGCTTGCTTATTCTGTGAGCTATGTCGACAACTTTGGTTCTCTGCCGGATCACCTCGTTGCGGATTTGATCCCTCAGAGAGACTCCGAGCATAGCCCGTTCCATCGCTAGCTGAGCGACCTTGAAGTTATGGACCAGCCGTACCGTAAGTGTCCTCGTCTCGGCTCCGTAAGTCATAACTGCCAGGACGCACTGATTAAAGATCTTAGTTTTTAGGCTCTGTGGAATACGCGACGAGAAGACTCGACGAAGCTTCCCAAACGCTGCCCAGCCCATGATAAACCATCGAAATTTCTGTACTATATCTAAGTTGACTAAGGTAGCCATGTTCTTGTGTGGAGACCGCGAATCGGCAAATATAAGGTAGGATGCCCTCAGGCTAGGTGGAGCGCCGATCTTCGCAGAGTTATTGATATTTGAGCTGAATGGCGTGCAATTAAAGAGGCATATATCCAGCATTGGATTGCTGTATGCTGATGGTGCTAATGATCATCTGAGTTTTGTGCTAAAGTGATATACACTTATACCTTTCGGAATAAATTCTAAGCGGTCACACAGACAGACACAAAAAGAGTCTTTGTTGTATATTATTTGTAAGGACACATGTTTCTTTTTATACATTTTTTACATTTCTTTGTCTAGCTTCGTGATTGTTTTCAAATCGTGTTCCTGAAGTGTTTGGTTTGTTTCTTTACTTTATTACAAGAGCGATTCTGTTTTGTTTTGCTTTGCCTTTGTTTTACATAATGTGAGCGTGACTCATTTCTTGTTAGAGAATTCAGGTTTGGAATATTTTGTGATGTGCTTTGATTGACTCGACCTTAGATCATCATCTAACCTTTTCTTCGACACCCTATAGACTTTCGGGCTTCTGACGACAAAGATACACAAATAACAGCCGAGACCAACGGGTAACATGCTTTCCGTGGCATGGGGATGTCTCGGTATGTAAAGATTGTCACCCATCCGCAGACCGACCTTGGCAAGCATAGCTTTACCTGATTGATCGATACGTGCGGCTATTATTAGTTAAACTCGACCTTAGGTATATAATGTATAATATTTCGTAAGCATCGTGTTTGTAATTGATCTCAAGTACCACTGCTAAGCGGTCCTGGTTTCCATCTCAGGAGACGAGTCTTTTTCATTTTTAAATTCTCAGTTGAAGTCGGAGTTTGTGTTTGAGTCCAGTTATTGGCGATAGATTCGTCCTTTTTTACATGAGAGTTATATAAACCTGTCTAGCAAAATCTGAGTAGGGGGTAGGCAGGCGGGTGCCTACCCTTTTAAGAAATTTAGGCATAATGTTATGTGGTTTCATTTCAGAGAAAACGACATTGAATTTCGTGAATTTTTAATATGCGGTATAAATCTTTCTGTAAGCTCCAAATTAAATAATATATTTACCCATGTACGTCTAGCTGTCACAGTTTTTGTATAAAACATGTCTGAGTTTGAGCTGGGTCTAGTCTAGACTTTAGATATGATAGCAGTATTCTATGACCTCAATACTATAAAATGCGTGTAGGCTTACTTAAGGTGATTGCGCAGTGGTAGACCGCGAAATTAAAATTTTCTTACGTTTTTTGTAATTTTCAGATCAGTGTCAGGTTGTATCTTAATCTAAATATGATTCGCGACTATAAAAGGTAATATACAGAAGGTAATATTTACAGAATTATAGTCATTAGAATCATTAATACATCTTCCTAAGTAAGATTTGTACCACAAGAAGAAATCTCCTAGGGAAAAGTGCTTATGGTACAAATCTCACTTAAAAAGATGTATTAATGTTTCTTATGATTATAATTCTGTAAATAAGTACCTGTTATAGTCGTGAATCAAATTTTGATCCAGATAAAACCTGACACTGACCTGCAAATTGCAAAAAAATGTAAGAAAATTTCAATTTCGCGGTCTACCACTGCGCATTCACCTTAACTGATAATTGACATGGATAGTTTTGTCTGTTATTAAAATTTATTTTTATCATCTGCCTACCAAAATTGGGGATTTGACTATGAGTGCGGTGCTGTAAAGAACACGAGCCACTTGCTGAAGAAAATTCCCAAGAGAAAAGAAAGAATGAAAATTATGTTGCTGTTTATGATACGTAATCTACGTTCGCGATTTATTTGCCAAAAATATAAACAAATATGAATTAATGGAAAAATAATTTTAATTCCTACAAAATAAAGTTCAGTTTACGCTTCAACTTCAAACATTTTTATAACTTTTTCAAAGTGCTAGTCACTCTAAAATCAACTTAATTGTCATTGAAATAAAGTTGGTATTCCTTTAACAAAGTTGGCATTTGTTTAAAATAGAGTAGGGGTGTGCAGCACTGCGCACTTTTACTATACATATAGTATAGGTATGTATTTACTGTATAATAGCTTTGCTCGCGACTTCTTTCGCGTGCATGCCGGAAAACAAATAGGATTTCATGGGTTTTAATTATTTCTCACGGAAATCATTTTTTTTTTTCTTAAATAAAAGTCTATCTATCTGCTAGTGGAAGTCGCGTCAAAATCTATCCAGCCGTTTCGGAGAAAAGCCGGCACAATCAGACAACAATTTTAAAATTTTTGTTTTTGTTGAAGTAAATGTACTTTCATATCCATTCAGCAAAAAGCTGTTATTGTGCCATTTCACACAGGCACTTTTTTTTTTTTGGTGGATGGGAAATCATCAAATGACCCCTCCCGCTCTGGGTGGACCAGAAGGGAGTGCCAGACTCTTACTGACTAAAACCCACCCGTGTTCCTTCCTTAGCCCTTTGTGTTCCGGGGTAGCGGTAACCCTTTCGGACAATCCCGCTGCCCCGGCAGGCTTCGGCCCTTACGGGCCCCTTCCTTATTGCTGACATCTCTTTGAGGCGCGCGTGAAACACATACGCGCCGTCCGTCACGGGCCTGGTCCTGATCGGACGGAGAGTTCGCATCCGATCGGAGAGAGGCACTTTAATTTTATTTATTTGTATTTGTATAGATCTTTATGAATAATTGGTGCACCATAACGTGTTAATTAATTATTATTGGTACACTCCAGACTATCTGCAATATTGGCCCCGATTATGTTGTTCACAAACTAAACTAAATTTAAGTTCAGTGCATCTTTTTCTTTCTATTTCATTACGAAAAGGACAGAAGATAAAATATTAGTTTAGTCCTGTCAAATTGGATAATCCATAGACAAGTTTAGACGTGATTAAAAAAATGGCTACTAAAAATACGTCAATTTACGTCAGGCGCTGACTAATTTGATGGGACTAAACTAATATTTATCTTCTGTCCTTTTCTTAATGAAATAGAATGAAAAAGATGCACTGAACTTAAATTTAGTTTAGTTTGTGAACAACAGAATCTTTGCCACTGTCTCTCTTTCTCCCTTTAAGTCCATCTAAAGGTTGTCTTTAAAAGACCGCTTTTAGCGATAAGTCTGCACATGCCCATGCCCTGCCTTGCCCTCTGTAAAATTTCTACATTGAGGTATATCTGTAATTTGAATGGTATACATAAATAGTCAGCCCACAATGTTCCAACTGCTGGGGCACATGTCTTTGAGACCCGGCCGTAATCGACCACGCAGTCTTCGTGTTTTTAAAATGCTCGTGTATTCTTTAGGGGGGACATAGAAACCAAAATAGGTACAGTGTCAACCAAAAGTCCATAGGCAATCTCACAAAGCAATACCTTGACATTTAGTTTGACTTACGACCTTATATTATCAAGAAAATAGACACAAGCATCATCAATTCATCACTGTCGTAACAAGTGATTGTAAGTTCATAATTTCAACAATGAGTCAAGATGACCTAGCGGTTAAGCGCGTGCAAATAGATTTGTGAATCAGTGAGCCGTGTGTTCAAATCCCACGCAGTACCTTTTTGTAAGTTTTTACTCAATTGGAAGTAATGGGACAGAAATATAATATTCATTATCTTGTTCGCTTTGTTCACACATTTCGTAAAGTTAGAAAGGTGGATCATAGAAAACTAAATAAAGAATTTAGATTTCTGAGAGGTAGACAATGAGTTTTTTTAATATGTAACTTGATCTGAATGTACGTTGTCGATTGTTTGTATTTATTGGTTAGTGACGTGTGGTTTAATAGATAGCGGTATTGTATTATTCTCAAAATGCAGGCAAATATGAATATTGAGGCGAGGGCGACTATTATGTCGTTGTATAAAAGTGGTCTTAATAGAACACAATTATCTGATGAAACCGGACTGAATGTGAGTATTTTATTTATGAATTGGAATTTATAATTTTATTTGGAATTTATACCTAAGATTATTAGGATTAGGATTTTATAGGGATTCATTATTTTTATAGTTTTTTTTTTAAATCTATCATGAATGTTTTAATATTATATTCTTACATTAAATAAATATTATTATATTATATACTAGCGGCCTGTCCCGGCTTCGCACGGGTGGACATTTATTTTTTAAACATTTTATTTTTTCTTGCAATTAAAATAGCCTATATTAATCAGTGATAATGTAGCATTCAAATGGTGAAAGAATTTTTAAAATCGGTCCAGTACTATTTGAGCCAATTCGTTACAAACATACATACAAATCTTTCCTCTTTATAATATTAGAATAGATAGTATAAATAAAAATGAAGTCACTTTAGTATTTTGTTATAACTGCCTTATATCACTTTATAATTGTTTTAGAGGAATACTGTAAGTCACTGGATCAAAAGATATGAGAAAGAGGGTAGCGGGGCACAGCGAGGACATACGGCGGGCGAGAAACAAATAGTTTCACCACAACGAGACCCTTTGCAGTATTATTCGACACCTCATTATAAACTGTTCGCCGTAATTTTCACGCTGAAGGCTTGTATCACAGAAGACCAGCTAAAAAGCCCTTCTTGACAGAAAGACATAAACAAGAACGATCACGTTTCGCACGGGATTATTTAGATTTTGACTGGAATACTACCATATTTTCAGATGAAAAGAGATGTAAATATTTCAAAGCGTAGGCTTCATTTATAGCGCATAACGCTCGCTGGTGTGATAAAAACGTAATCCTTAATACAGACTCAGGTCGAATTACGATTAATATGTGGGGATGGGTGAGTTCAGCAGGGCTAGAAAAACTGGTTTTTATTCTTCCACGCGCCAACAGTTCTACTTTTTACCCAGCTGATGTGTTGAAACAATTAACATTTGTCCAAGAAAATTGTCTTATTCACCGGGTGGTCTCTGTGCGTGAGTGGTTTTACAATCTGTGGAGGTAATAATAGTTGTTCCATGGCCAGCGCGCTCACTTGACCTCAACCCCATAGAAAATCTATTTGGTTTGATGTTGTAAGGGCGGGAGTCACGGGATGACAGGTGTCTACAACAATTAAAAACCCCTTGCATGGAGGTGCGGGAAAATTTAAGAGGAATCGAAATATGTGGTTGGTGATTGCATTGAAGATAATGGGGCTTATACAAAATATTAATGAACCTAGATGTTTTAATATAATTAAATGGTGTAACTAAATATTTAGTAAACTACTAATATCATCATCATCGTCTCCCTAGATTTTTCGCAACTATGTCGGGCTCGGCTTCAAGTCTAACCGGATGCAGCTGAATACCAGTGTTTTACATGGAGCGACTGCCTATCAGACCTCCATAACACAGTTACCTACTGAATAATACGATACCCCTTGGTAAGACGGGTTGTCAGACTTGTTGTGCTTACAGGCACGGTTTATCGGTCGATAATATCGCATGCGTTATTGCGATAATACACCCGATTCCTCGCCACACAGCTGCCTTTTAACGTACGATATTTTCTAACGTTTACGTGTAATCTACAGTACAGCAGTGCGATTCTGTAACCATCTCACCGTGAAAACTTAGGTGAAGTGAGAGTGGAGTGAGCTGTCAGTGTCATCCTGATGCTTAGGGATTGATACTCTTGATAGCTCACTAGCTCACTTCACCTAACTTTTCACGGTGAGATTTTTACAGAATCGATCGGTTCGTGTCCCACCTGCACTACGCGTTACCACGTTATTAACGCAGGTGTTTGTGAGATCGTGCGTCCTAATACAATATATTTTAAGAACTCGTATCGAAATATCGCAGGATGGAGGAACGCAAGCGTCCTACTTCTATTGCGTCGTTATTATCGCAGCAGTGCGTAACTTTTTGGCCGTCCTAATACAAAATGTACTGAAAACAGATATCGCAATAATGCATCCGATATTATCGACCGATAATAACGCGGCTGTGGGAGAGCCGTTAATCTACTCCGAGACGAATTTGTATTATGAATTATCTTAATCCAACTTGTTCTTTCATGCAAGCTGACATCGAATTCCAACTATTGTGCAACCAATATAAAATGTTGGTAGCAGATCTGGTTTCAATGCACATTGTGTATGTCCCGGAGTTCCAAGTTCTATTGTTATGCTGTTCTGAGCACGGCATTGATGTTTCAGCAGTTTAAATAAGTAGTTTCGTGGTTCGAACCTGGAGTCCGACCGAATTTCGTTTCGGTTTTCGGCAATTTTCGTCAGAAATCACCATTTTCGGCAGACTCTAAAAGTGTGACGTTGTTTAATGCTACACGTTTTTTATAGAAACATTTACATTGCAAATTAGATCTGACAAAGCTATCCGTTACTCCAGCTCGTTTCACGTTAGACCGAACAAAAAGTCACCAGTTGCAGTTGCAAGTCATCAAAAGGGTTAATTTATGAGGATACAATGCGGGACACCGGACATGTCGTTGCGGGGACAAAACAGTTCCCTCGACGTCACCCATTTAATTTTATTCCGTCTGACTTTTGGCGTTTAAAAATTACTTTGCTATTTATATTTTTGCAAAGTTACGTTTCATATTATAGTTTAGTGATTGCGACTTTCAAGACACCGAGATAGCTGTATTATATTTAAGATTTCTATGAATGAGTTACCTATAGATATACATAAACCTTCCGGAAAAAAAATCTAAATAATAGTGAAAACCCGTTGCGCAGTTTAGAAGGACGACGCGGTCACAAAGATACACGAAAAGCGACACGAAATTTAATTAAATAAGTATACAGGGTTATTGGGAAAACATTAACAAGATTTTTTAAGAGGTCATTGTACTCATCATTATGAACAATTTTTACTATTGGACCAAACCTGAAATCGCGAAAAAAAATCAGCTGTTCCCTACATTTTGACTAGTTACACGAACATAAATGTATGGAACAGCAGATTTTTTTTTGTAATTTCAGGTTTTTTCCAAAAACCCTGTGCTCGCGGCGTTTTGTTGAGCATCGTCAAGGTTGGAAAGAGAGGACACTATTCCGAATGCTGCATCGCACCTGTGACGTGTGGAAGGTCGGAGCGCCCCACCGTGAGCCTATATATAGGCCTACACACGCGCAAAAAAAAGACAGTGTTTAACTACCGCACCGCTAACTAATAAAAATTCGCCAAATTCGGTCAACTTTCGGCTTGAGTACGCTAAAATCAAATTCCGCTTAATAATAACTCCTCATTAAACTCTCCGCAAAGTTAAAACCTCGCTGTGTGACCCGGGTCACGCTTGGCTGGAGTACCCACATCGCGAATTTCGCCGAATTTAAACACCAGAAGAAAGGGCGCCCTCATCTGAGCAAGCAGCGGCGGAACAGCATAAAAGTTACTGGAATCAAACTTCCTTCCTGTGATTGTGTCTCTCATCGGCTGGTTATCCTACATTGCCTATACGTACTCCGGGCCCACAGTTATTTGTCCCGCATTAATTAAAATAATCTTCCCGCATTTAGAACAAAACAACATAATTATTCCCGCGCCACCATCCTGTATATTTATAGTCTATAGGTAAAAGGACACAGTGGATCGCTAGGTAACGACGCATCTGACGAGCTGGCCAGAAAGGCATCCAGTACGTCAGTTTGTGGACCGGAACCTGTCATGCCCATCCCCTTCCACAAATTACGCAAGTGGCTATAGGAGCACACACATACACAAGCAGAATGCTGGTGGACGTCGTTACCGGGCTGCAGGCTCAGAAAAACTCGGGGCACCCAGATCGTGCACAGATGTTCTCAATAGACCAGGAGACCTAATCAGCTTCTGGAGGGAGCTGGGCTGGTTGGAATAACCACCGACGGCCGCCATGGCCCACGCACAATGGCCAAATTGAAGGACTAAGTGCGGAAACCAAACCCATAACATAGAACACACTAGTTTTTCATTTGTCCATTGAGGTTAATACATAGAAAGACTCTGAACGAGACACAATAGAAGTTTTATTGTTATTACTTCGAGGGGCGTTAAGTGTCCTGCAGTGTTAATTTATAAATTCAATTTTCGTTGATGATTCTTCAATTGCAATTTAATAATTGAGATAATATAATGAGTGATTACGTAAGAATTTAACCTAAACAGGATTTGTTTACAGTATCATCAATTACTTTTGGAACAGACCATAGGTAATAGGTAATACGGGCTGGTGTCCGCAACTCCATACATCAATGCGCATATTTTGCGTACGTACAGACCATAATAACTGTTTTACGGATTTGCCCGCAGCTTGAAAGCTTGCTGGCATAAAGTGGTAGGAATTAAATTCTAGCATTATAGACTAAAGTAACAATACCATTTCAGTTTCCCAGTAATTCACTATTGTTAGAACTCCATTTCGAACAGTTCTGAACAAAATAATCAAATTACCATTACTTAATGTTTTGGATTAAAATTCATGGAACATATCAAAATATATATAAATCACGTTTGTATCCCCAGCAGGCTTAGCATGACCCATTCTATTTCTACGTAGAATAGACACAGCTCTTTCTATACAAAGTGACATTTCGTTTCTTCATTGACATCGCACCGTAGAAATCTTTCTACAATCTGTCATTTTGTCTTTCGTTTCTAACAATCTTTGTCTAGGTCTTTTTATATGTAGACTATTTCAGAAGAAAGTTTTCTATCCCAACTGTCAAAATGACGCTGACGGCTGACAGTTGTAAGGAGATTTTAAACTTTCTACACGACTACCACAAAGTATATACGGTTATCTACAAAATCATGATATAACTACGATATTTTTTTGTTCCAAAACACGGTACTTCGACACTGAGAACAATTGTTGTAGTTGTCTTTATATACGTGATTTATTATCAGTAAAAAAAACGAATAAAAATCCTATGAAAAAACAGAATTTTGAGTCGAATTATGTAAAAGATGTATGTATTTCGTAAAAAGTGCAGTTGACTCTTTCTACTTTGCTGCCGTCGTACTGTCTACACGGAACGTCATCTTTCTCTACTCTTCCGTAGACAAAACGGTGCTCATGCTACGCCTGCAGATGGGGTAGGCATAGGTATGAAATTAAGTAGTAGAAGACCCTGATCACGTGCACGGAGCTTACCGTACTCTACGCACTTACGCGCCATGCATTCTGCATACACAGAATTTGAACCTAAAATGTATGCATACTACCTGTCTTGAAGAGCCCTGGTCGCCCAGTAGTAACTGTCGCGACTTACAAGTTGTAGGTCTGGGGTTCAATTCAAACCCAAGCAGGCACTTTACTTTGTGTAAATTGTTTCATCACCACTGCTCTCAAAACGGTAAAGGAAAACATTGTAAAGAAAACCGGTATATCCTAGAACCAAAAATTCGAAGACATGTAACATCTACCAACCTGCAATCCCAGCAGTGGGACCATTATAGGTGGATTATATGTCTGTCTAACCTTTTCTTAACTATGTTGGGGTCGGCTTCCAGTTTAACTGGATGGCTGAATACCAGTATTTCACATAAAGCTACTGCCAGTCTGACCTCCACAATCCAGTTACTCAGTAACATGATACTTCTTGGTATGACTGGTTGTTAGTCTTTTGGGCCTCTGAATAAAAGACTTTCCGAGATACGATGTAAAATATATTTTAATAAATCAAATCAGTGTTTAACGAACATTGAATGGTTTTATTGCATTATACCAATAGGATCGTCCCGTTATCATATGAGTAAGTGTAGGGATCCCCTATACACATGTATTTTGGTCCTTCGAGCCGGATCGTCACCGCCTTTAGTATTTATTCTCATAATCATTTCATAATCACGTTACTTATGTTTAAGTTACTATGTAACAAGGGCGAGCTTGTTGATACTGTCATGAATACAGACTTCGGGTTGCTACTGTGAAGTTCCTAATGGATAAACCCAATCAAAATAAAAAAATTGGCACTTTTTTCCATCTCTTGCCTTTATCAATCCAACTTGACATGGGTTGGCGCAATTATGCCTTCTTCTTCCATATTTCTCTATTAGTCATCATCTCTGAAGGTAAATTCTCATTATTTAAAACGTTCAAATTTAGTCACAGTCTCATCTCGGCGACAAAAAAAAATTGTAGAGAAATTAGAGGTATTGTGACAGATTGAGACTGAGCTCAGACTGTGAACGTTCTTAAAATTACGAGAACTGCCCTTCAGATATCATCTCTTTATAGCCATATCATCTTACGCAGGGTTCATCCATATAGCAGGAGATAACAGAAAGAAAAATGCGTTTATGGGGCATTAGAATAAAAAATACCATACAATTATAAAAAAAAATCAAAAAGAAAACTGCTTATAGTGGCAAAAGTACTTCAGCTCAACATAATGTCAGATGACGATACACCACCTGACGCTGATTTTTAGCCGCAGCCCACGAGTGCCATACGCTCGAATATTAATCACAGGGAAGTGCATTTGTCCGTTCGAATAATTTCACTGTCATCATAATCTCTTGAGCCCGGAATCTCCCACTGCTGGGTATAGGCCTCCCCTTTCATTTGCCATACTTCCCGGTTCTGTGCGTCTCTCGTCCAGGTGTTTGACGACATCGTCAACCCAGCGCGCTTTTGGACGGCCCTGGTTTCTCTGGCCGAGCTTTGGCCACTATTCGGTCACAGCTTTACTCCATCGGCCAATTCTTCGTCTAGCTTAGATGTCCTGCGCAACTCCACTTGAGGCGCACCGCTCTGTCTCCAATTTCACTTTGCTTCAAATTACCATGACTAAATAATCCGATTAAGTAACATCACTATAGTTAGTTTCGCATCTAATCCCAGCCGAAAACAAAGTTTGAACGTATCCTTACAGTAAATAATTTAGGAACCAATCCTTTCGTACGCTTGGGGTTGAAACTAGTGTTCCACTTTAATATTAGTGGTGCACAAAATTTCCTGGTTCTTTCGGCCATGTTTTTTCTGAAGTAGATGTGAGTGGAAACGCTAGGAGGGGATGCCCTGGTACCACATGCTTATACAGGGTTATTGGTAAAACATTGAAACCTATCAGGACCATATTGCTAACATTATAAACAACCACTTTTGTTCTATGACTTTTATTAATTCAATTCAACAAATTGATATATTCGATTTTCTGTAAGGAACTCTACATGAAGCAGAAAGCGCTAGTAAGGTTAACAAAATACCGTGTCCAGTACATAATTCAGCGGATGGGAGCGGGGGTTAGATGGAACAACGAAATCTTAAAGGTTTGTTTTTGGTAAGTGTATTATGTTTTGTACAAAGTCATAGAACAATAGCTGTTGTTTATGATGTAGCGGTATCAACAACGCCACATGCGAACTACGCGTCATACTGACGTCACGCAAAATCCTGCATCTCGCAAGCAGAGTTTACCGCGCAACTAGCATATATACAACGGCCCGAGATGAATCATCGGCAATGGGCATTGTCCATATTTTTTTATATGTTGTAATTGAAAAACCATTTCGAGGAATAGCGTTACTGATCATTACGGACTAATTAATCATGATAAATATTCATATTTTATTGTTAATTATGATAAAATACGATTGACCTTCTTTGCCCTTCAAATCACGTCAGCTTTCGCCGTACAGTTTTGTATCGTTACCTCAGAAAATAAAAAGTAAGTGGCAAGTATTGTCTAGAATCTGTCAAGTGTCAAATTATAATGTCAAACATGTAAACATGTGATGATTACGCTAAAAAGTGTTACAATAGTTACATTGAGAGTACAGAAGAATCTATTGCCAGATGTCCTAAATTTTTTTGGTCATACGTCAAGAATAAACGGGGTGGAAAAAGTTCGTACCCAGCATCAATGACTAATGGTCCGATAACATCTTCGAACGGAGAAGAAATATGTGAGCTATTTGCTTTAAATTATAACAACATTTATAAAGAAGAAACAACATCGCCTTCGGATCAAAACTATGTAGCCTCCGAATACCTGGAATCAATAGCTACACAGTCAGACAATATAGCTTCTGTTGACATCAATTGTGAAAGTGTTGAGAAAAAACTAAAAAGCCTTGATATTACTAAGGGGGCAGGCCCAGATGATATACCGCCACGGTTTATTGCCAGATGTGCACCTAGCCTGGCTGTTCCTTTGGCGAAGATATATAACGCCTCAATCCGATCTGGACAATTCCCTAGAGAGTGGAAACAGGCGAAAGTGGTACCGGTCTACAAGAGTGGAGACCCTTGTGATGTAAAGAACTATAGACCAATATCCATCCTTTCGATTTTCGGTAAAATATTGGAGTCGTTGATTTGTCCACATATTCAACGCTATTTTTCCAAGTTCTTAAGCGACCATCAGCACGGCTTTGTAAAGAATAGATCCACAAGTACAAATCTGATGTCCTTTGTTGAAGCCGCATGCGAAGCCATGGATAAAGGTATACAGGTGTTTATACGAGGCTGACGCTGTTTATACGGATTTTAGCAAGGCGTTTGATAAGGTCTCGCATAAACTGCTTGTTAAAAAACTAGCTATGTACGGCGTCACCGGTAGTCTTCTAAAGTGGTTTGGTTCATATCTGGCTGGTCGGGAGTTTTATGTGGTTGTCAATGGGTTCCGGTCAGGCAGCTATGCAATTGCCTCGGGTGTCCCACAAGGTTCTCATCTGGGCCCAGTATTGTTCATCATTTATATAAATGACGTGGTATCGTGCTTTCACAATACTAGCAAATTCCTTTTTGCAGACGACCTGAAAATTTCAAGAGCCATTAGGTCTCAACTGGATGTAAACCTAATGCAAGAAGATATCGACCGATTATCTGCATGGTGTTATCATAACAAAATCTCGTTGAACAGTTCGAAATGTAACCACATAAAATTCACCAGGAAAGTAAATATAGTGAACTCGGCGTACCAAATAAACGGAGTGAAATTGTTCGAGGTGGATGTAGTACGAGATCTGGGAGTTATCTTGGACTCTAAACTCACATTTATACCACATATTGAAAACATAATCAGTCGATCCCAACGTATGCTTGGATTTGTCATTCGTAATGGAAAGGTATTTCAACGCCCACGTACTAAATTAGTACTCTACAATAGCCTTATAAGAAGCATCCTGGAATACTGCAGTGTGATATGGAGGCCTCACTATGCAACCCACTCGCTGCGGATAGAACGAGTCCAAAAAAGGTTTGTCCGACACCTAGGGTACTCAAAGGGAAGGCAATTTAAATATCTGTCCTACCTTGATAAACTAGGCTGCTACAAAATGAGCACCCTGGAAGCTCGAAGGGAGCTCTTAGATCTGAGATTCGCATATAAACTGCTCAATAACACCATTGACTGCCCACAATTGTTAAGTAAGTTCCATTTCAGAGTACCACGTAGACCACCTCGCAAGCCTATAACACCCTTAGCTCCACCTCTTCGCCGTACAGTGTCTGGTGCTAATTCGCCTATACCCCGCATGTGCAAACTCATGAACGAACGCAGCGACCTGGTTGACGTCCACGCAGACTCAATATCGACGTTTGTTGTCAGACGTAATTAGTATTAGTAGGTATTTAATATAATTATCTAGAAGTTAAGTACATTAAGTCTTTAAAATTAAAGGAGATCGGACGGGGGTGGCCCAAGTGGCGTCTGTGCATGACGCTTATTTCATTTGAAAGTTCATTAACTAAGCTTACTTTTTTTGTATGGGTACAAAAAAATCTAACATGGGAGAAAAAAGTTATAGTGTGTTTAAAATACTCATATATCAAGCTATTTTCAACTATTTACTCAATTAAATCTATTTCTTTAACTTAATAATTATGTTTGAATAATACTCTGTTTTTGAAAAAGTATTTAAAAGTGTTTCAATAAAACTCTGTTTCTGAGAAAGGATTAAAAAATCCAATTATTGAAAAAGAAAACATAAAATAACCGACTATACAATATATTACATCGTAAGTAATTTAACTGAACTAAACTAACAATATATTGTCCAGAAACGCTGCAGGATGTTAGTATATTCTCGAAACGAGCCCACCCGAGATACCACACTACGCTCATGATGTGGGCGCAACCTCCGACTGTCTTTTTCCCTATGATACAACTACAGTAATAATGTTGAATACCCTGTAGTCCTTCCTCCTCCTTATACATTATATATTTGTATAATATTTCTTCAACCTCACGTGACGTGACTGAATGCGACTTCGCAGTAGTATCAAGCCATTTTGCTTCGTTCCAAAATGCGCAAGATCTGCGGGTGGTTGTTCGTCTCTAAAGACTTCAATATGATAAATACCACTTCTTGCATGCTCGCTATAATAGCTCCGAGCCAGTTTGAGTCGGTATGTGCCAATGGCTAATAGAATCAGTTCATCCTGTGTCAATCGCGGAGAGCAAGCCAATTCTGGAATATTTCCTGAAATGCTCTGAAAACGTACGCGTTGCCTATTCAGGTTTTTGGCAGTCACGTATTCTGCTAAGTTATTAGGAGTGTTTGTTGTGTTGCTTACAATAATATTGCTAAGGTAGTCGTCCAGTCAACTGTACTAGTTTGCAACGCAAAAATTGATGCGTACCTTTGTATTTATTTATATCTACCAACATTCATGCCTTTACCTACTTTCTTATTGCGACTCTAAACTATGAAGAGCAATAGCTAACCTTAAATTATCTATCGGCTAAAATAAATAGTTTCAGCTAGTTTGGTATACCTTAATTATATAACAATAATATAGGTACTTAGACGTATTTGACGTACCTCTCGTTGACCGATTACTGCCTGCACATATGCTGCAATGCCTTGATTTGCTTCAAACAGAGCTTGGGTCACGGTATAACTCTGTCTTCTTAGCACAGAACGATTGCAAAGTGATACGACCGAGTGCTGGTGTGACGTTGCTCGTCACACTAGCACTCGGTTGTATCATGTTGCAAAAGTAATCAATCTAAAACTGGTAAGAAGAATCATACCAGGGTAATCGAGAAGAAATCGGACAGTTCAAGTAAACACGCCAAGGTCATCAAAAAGCAATCAAACACATCAATATTAAACACAGCTGGTAAACAGTAGACGAATAACAGAAGAGGTAACGCAGTTCAAGCACAATCGCATCAAAAAGCAGCGAGCGGAGAGAATGACTGCCAGAGATAGTCACTGTCATTGACAGTCATTCTCTACGCTCGCTTGTCTCGTTCGTAGTCTGCGGACAGTGGTGACTGACTTGATCATGGAGCAGGGGGAAGGGGAACAAACTACTGCGCTGCGCCCGCGTTGCGTCTTTTTTCCCTTCCTACTAAATCGCGCAGCGACGGCCATAACATTTTTGTCTCTTTTCTAATGTTAACGCAAAAAATACCACGTGTATATTTTCTCTTTCTCATGTTGGCGCAAAAAACACCACATTGGATTTGTGCTGGGCGCGCGCGTTACTCGAGCGTGCGACCGCCGCGTCCGTGCTGTGCACACGCGCGCGCTAGTAGAGCGCGATATGCGCGCCGCGTCGGTCGCATGCTCGAGCAACACGCTCGGCACACGCCCAATGTTAGGCAACATGGCTTTATGTTAGGCAACATCAAAGATACCATATTGGGTTAAAATAAATAGATTTAATTGATAGATAGTACAAAATAACCCGATATATTAAGATTATGTAATATAAGCAGTAACATTTCTCTCCTAGGATAGATTTTTTTGTACCCATACAAAAAAAGTAAGCTTAGTTAGTGAACTTTCAAATGAAATGAGCGTCATGCTCCGACGCCACTTGGGCCAGAGCCCATACAAAAATGTCCGATCTCCTTTATAATTACGAAGAGCATTTTGCATGTGGTGTTTGCCTGTAATTGGTTGTGCAGTTAGATTTAAGACACAATTATTTGTATGTTCCTACCTATATAATACCTGTAACAACTGTTGGTGAACCTTAATTAAATAAATAAATAAATAAATAAATCACGTCAGCTTTCGCCGTACAGTTTTGTATCGTTACCTCAGAAAATAAAAAGTAAGTGGCAAGTATTGTCTAGAATCTGTCAAGTGTCAAATTATAATGTCAAACATGTAAACATAATTACAGTTTAAAGTTTTTACAATATATTATTCCTGCGACTTGCCTCATAATCTCGTAAAATCTCACTACACTATGATGGCTGCTAGTAGAAATATACTGTATTATCATAACGGTCTCAACTTTACGCAGGTTTCAGGAGCCAGCTTTAACAAAAGTATCGCTCATTGTGGGCATTTGTAGTTCAGGAAAACGAACAATAAATAATGTCGCTGCGTCGGTTATTAGTGACGTACATACCTTCAAAAACCATTTTCCGTTTATAAGGAGGATCGGCACATTCGATTTGTATATTAAAAACGTAATGATAGGATTCGATTTTAGACGACGTCTAAAATAAAAAAAAAATAAAATAAAAAATAAAAAATACTGACAGATGTGACGTGTTGACAGATTGTATTTTTTTATTTATGTACTAGTGAGGCAACGGCGCTTAATGTTTTGTGCCACTGATGACGTCACCTGCCTTAAAAATTTTAAATATTAAATTTTTTTTTTTAAATAACTGTTGAGCCAATCCTCAAATTATTCAAATTAGTTTCTCAAAATGCTCTAAATTTTCAAAAAATAAAATAAAATCTAATGGTTAGAAATTTTAGACAATCCCCATTGCCCTCCAGACACAACACCCGTCTGGTCGGAGGATCCTCCCTTTTCTATAGAGAAACGGTGAACTTTACACCCTGTTCCTCATACCTCTATAATGATGTTAGTAAAGTCCTGCAAGGTTGTTAGTGTTTTACCAATAACCCAATAACCCTATATAATGATTCTATTGGTGGTGTTCTTCAAAAAGGTCAGGTGCATAGTACTAGCAACCGGCGTACATACCAAATGTATGAACGTAAACGACGCAAGAGAGGTATGTAAAAAAAAAAATATTCACCGAGATCATTTTTTAAAAGGTGTAGTATATTACCTCTGCCAAACTGCAAAGCAGTTTGTTGGCAGACGTAGCGGGACCGTAGCAGATGACGTTCTATAGTTTCTGCCTACCCTTTCGGTAACAAGGCGTGAGTCTATGGAGTCTATGTATGTATCTATGTATACAACGTGTAACGTTAAATGCGCAAAACCTCATACACTCCAAATAAGACTTAATTTTCTTTGGCTCAATCGGCGGATAGTATGGCAAAATACATCATTTTTGAAAAAACAAAAAAAAAAAAACAGATATTAAAAGTTACTGAAATCGATTCAGTAGTCAATTATGAACAAACTATTTTCAGGTTTTGGGCATTTAACGTTACACGTTGTATATTGGAGTTTCTGTGAAACTAGACCTCGGATTTAGAAGTCTATGATAGCTTTTTTAATGTTCCGTTCCACGAATAGCATGAGCACTTTACTTCACTTGAATGTGGATTACTATAGAGTGGGCGGATACCAAAGGAATTATGGTTGGATTGTGTGAAATATGAGGCTAGAAAGGGGTGACTACCGAGACGAAGGCTAATTGAGATTTATGGAAGAAAAATACATGATGCGCCGACGCGACATTAATTGGAATAAGGGGAGTAGTTCAGACTAAATAAAGACTAAAATCGAGTGTACTTATATTTTTTTCATGTTTATAACACCCTACCCTACCTAATTTGTTTTTTTTTTTAGATTGTGTTTAGTTTAATATGTGATCTTCCTGTACGAGTCCCAATAAATACTTTTTCTTTCTTGTCTTTACCACGCCTATTCATCATCATCATTTCAGTCGAAAGACGTCCACTATTGGTCCCCCCCCAAGCACCGCCACTCCCACAGAACAGATATTTTATCGTTTCTGTGACCACTTCGACCGTTTCTGTGCTTACCGCATCTGCGTTTATATACACGCAAACCTAATTAAATTATTGTTGTTTTAATTAATTTATTTCATAGTAATTTTTATTTCATATCACCATTTAGTAACGTGGTTTTTATCGTGAACGTGATTTTTTTTTTAATATTAATTGTGTTCAATATTTTATACGTAACCTGTAGGCTGCGTATAAAAATATTGAGCGCAATAATTTAGTCGTGTCGAAACGACGAAATTATTGTGTTGACTGTGATTACCATTACTGAGTGTTTGTAATCGGATAATGTGTGTATTTCTGATGTTTAATAAATCATTGATTTTATTGGCAATCCTCAAATAAATATTTCATTTGAGTTCTGAAATGGTTCGTGGTGCTTTATATTAGTAAATAAAAAGTGTGCGACAAGAACTCATAATATCAGCACGTTTTATCTAAAGCTAAAATTAGATACCGAAATAAAAAAAGAATAGGGTTTATTGAATTAAAAAAAAATTACAAGTGTGCTGTCGGCGGGGTGTGGGAAGAGCGGTAGTCGCTTGTCCACATGAACTATGGGACGGACAGTCATCAATGAAAAACTCTCCCTACATTTTGGTATCATTTAAGCTGAAAACGCCAGGATAGCCCACGAAATTTAATTTTTGAAACGAAGTTTTTTTTACGGAGTTTTCGGTAGGAGTTAAATGGGAGAAATCGTCACGTAACGAAAACGCCTTATGACCCCTCCATGTGACTTTTCATTTATGTAATAGAAAGAAAGAGAGAGAGATAGTTCACATGGTTTTCGAGGGTACTGAAGTAAATAGTGAGGTCGAAATGAAAAAAAACAAGATGGCGGCTGCAAAATATTTCAAATTTTTCGTCATGTGTGTCGCTTTTATGATTTTCGAGGGTGCTAAAACCGATATTGTGATCAAAATGAAAATCCAAGATGATTTGCTGCAAAAATGTACAAATTTTCTTCATTTCTATACTTTTGCAGCCGCCATCTTGGATTTCATATTTTGAACTTCGTTCCTGGCGGGGGTCGTCCGAACCCACAGGTTTTCTTTTTCTTTTTTTCCAGTTTTCAGGTCAATGTCAGGTTTTATGTTGAACAAAATATGACTCGCAAGCGTAACAAATATGTATTTATAGAATAATAATCATTAAAATCTATATCTATACTAATATTATAAAGAGGAAAGATTTGTATGTAAGTATGTTTGTAACGAATTGGCTCAAAAAGTACTGGACCGATTTAAAAAATTCTTTCACCATTTGAATGTTACATTATCACTGATTAATACAAGCTTTTTTAATTGCAAGAATAAAATAAAATGTTTAATAAATAAATGTCCACCCGTGCGAAGCCGGGACGGGCCGCTAGTCATCAATAAAAAACTAAGTTCAACAGTTCGTTCTGTTCTTTTATGAAACCGAATTATGTATGCGCTTGTACCACTGGCCCTTAATACAATTTATTTTATAACTTGATAAGGATGCTGGTTGCAACACTTATCTGATTTGTTAACTAGCATAAGTCAAGTGTACATACTGATTACTACTATTTAATATTAACATTGTTATTTGATTAGAATAAATGAAATAAAAAAAAATAAATAATAGGATTATATCAAAGTATAATAATACTTTTCGATGGGATCATTTAACTCTTGGCGCTTGAGTTATTACGTTCAAAACATAGTCTAGGGTACTGCGCTACATTTTATTTTATTAAGTACCTGGTACTTGTTGACAGGCAATGCTGTAATTTGAGAGCATTGTAAAAGCCATTATTTTTAAGAGAGTAACCGTGGAGTTTCTTGCCGGTTCTTCTCCGTAGGAAACGACCAATTGGGACAGTGCACCTAGCTTTGACGTTTCATAAGTGCTCATGTAGGTTTATGTGGAATAAAATATTTTACTTTTGATTGATTTTACTGGCCCCGTCGTCGTGTTTTCATCCATCCAAAATACTTTATCTAGCACATACTCAACTGTTCAATTATCTGCAACAGCTTTTTCAAGATAGCGATTAAAAGTGTGTTAGATAAGCAATAGGCTTGTCAACTGAAGAAATCTAATTAAACTGTCAGTTAGATTATCAAAAAATATTTGACCCGTATTTTTTCTTTTGTTATGTAAACCAAAATTGACGAAGATACGACGCCTTTAAAATTCTCATTAAATCACACCTTGGTATAATTTTTAGTACGTTTTGACGTCACGAGCCCCCACTCCCGAGTTTTGATGCGTTTTATCTTTGTCAATATTCATTGATTTACAAAAACAAAAAATACGTGGCCATTATTTTCCAATACTCTAACTGATGGACTAAACTAGCCTATTAGGGTGCTGGTTATAAACGCCCATCGGCGTGACGGCGGAACATATTATCGCAATCTTGAAATAAATATTTTGATATAAATTGCTAATCTATTACTCTATACAAAAACGAGTTCATATACATACTCCGTACACATCCGTCTAAGGTAAACGCAGCTATCAACGACCCATCGAAAATCTGTAGTTATTACCGACCTATAAAAGTAATTCGAAATCTTTACTTTCTAGAACTATTCTAGCTTTAAGTAGGCAAAGTTACACACGCGTTTATTCCTTGAGCATCGTATACTTTTACGTTAGTGTGAGTAGCTGTTCAAAAAAGAGTTAAAATACGTTAATTACTGCGGAGCAGCGTGGACGCAGGACGTGTCGTACTGTTCCCTTGTTCCTTCAAGTAAGTACGTGACTTTTCTATTTAAGACATTTATACAAACAAATGACGTCTATACTTTATCTTATATTACTAAATGTACTTATTCATTTAAGTGTCAACTCCTGATTTCTTACGACATTTTATTAATAAAAAGTAATTTGAAACGATTAAACTTTAAATTAAAATGGGATGGTGTTAGCTTCATCAGTTTTAGTCGTGGCAGCTATCAACGACCTTATGGGTCGGCAATGGCAGCAACGTAACTTTTCGTTTTATTTTTCTTTTATTTATTATATCACACTAACACAAGTATTTTTATGGACCAGTTTAAATCTAAGCTATCAGTCTTTATAAAAATCTATTAGCGACTAAACTTTTTTGTCTAGTTTTTACCTTTTAGCGTTGTCAATTTAACCAAAGTTATGATATTTTTCGAGGATCGATATTGAATAGTTACAGTAATAAATCATTGTTTTTGTGTTTAAAACAGTGTGCATTTGTTCATATTTTTGTGATAATAATCAATTATAATCTACTTTATAGTCTGAAGGTCAATTGAATTAAAATAACCATTTTTTTATTAGTCGGTAATACAATTTATGTTTATACTTACATACTTTATTACCGACCCATGAGGGTCGGCAATTGCAACTATAAGAAGCTATTACCGTTCGTATATAGATTATTTAGTTTCTCACCTACTTTTATGACATAATAGGTACCTATTAATAAATGCTACTTCTTGGCTAAAGCAACATAAAACATACCTATAATTATATTTTTTTCCAGAAGTATGGAGCCACAAAAGCGGTGAAAAGTATACAGTAAAACAACAATACAACTCGCCGAACGTGATGATTAATATTATAATTTTCATAAAATGATTAAGATCTCAATAGCATAAGGAAATATCCTTGAGTTTGAAATCCTTAAATTAAAATATATATGTGTGTTAATAGTATTATGTTGATTAATTAAAAGTCTATAATCATTTAGTTCATAGGTATCACTAAGAAGTACTAATTTGTTTTATTAAAAATACTTTTTTTAAATAACCATAATAAAAAAAATACGAATAAGTATTTGCATTTTTATTTTGTTTTATTATATTAAGATCGGTAATCATCATTATCACTAGCTTATATACATTCCATTGCTGGAAAAAGGCCTCCTCTCATACACGATCGGGAATAGCTGCATAAAAATCGTTAATAGCTTCACAGCCGTTTTTATGGGTCGGTAATTGCAACAATCGACTAAGTCACATTGTAAATTATTTTTTACAAGATAATCCTTTACTTAAATGTATTTGATTCAGTAAATACATTTTTTATACATAACACTAGCATATAAAATGAAACTATTAATCTTTAGAGGAACCAGTATACTAAAAAAATATAGTTGATTTTAAAATTGCCTTAGGGGGGTCGTTAATACCTGCGTTTACCTTACGTAATACTCCTGCAGTCGCCCTAAGCCAAAATAAATTACCATCACTATCTTTAATAATGGTAAAAATACCTCCCGTCTCACTGTTAGTGGAGAATATTGTCAGTACGTTTTATCGAAGGAAATTCCTCGGGATTTAATACTGAAAAAAACTTGATGTAAACATTCAGAGGAAAAGGAAATTCTTTTATGTTTTTTTTTGCTGTTAGGAAAAAGCTTAAAGAAAACTTTTGACTATCTGAGCTTCCGCTGGTTTCTTAGATTTTGCTTTATGTTATTTAATACTGAATCAATTTTATTTAGATTTATGAGTTTTGCGATATTTATTTGTATACGAGTTGTGTGCTCGATGCAATGTCCAATCGGAAAAAAACGAACTTTCATACTTGAAACTCATCCCCTACGTAACTCTTTAAGGGGATGATGGGTTCTAAAATAGCTGGCACCCCGGCGGTGACAAGAGCACGACGGATGATATCATTAATGCTGGCGTGCCATGCTGTCTGGCCTGCGCTTCTACTGCAAGATAGGCCACGGAGTCCGATGCAATCGCCAGCCTCACCGCACTGACAGCTATTTAGATAGTGGGTAGATATTATTGACCCGTGTTCAAGCTGAAGTCAACCTTTAGTTTTGTTATTATTATGTGTGATCACTTATTTTTTAGATTGCTGATAAACCTATAATTGGCGATTGTGTAAGACCGAGACTATGGTTATCTATAATACTTAAGATAAATTATACTTAAAATCTGTTCCTGTAGGTACCTTAATAAATAAATAATTAAAAACGAAAAATGCTGTTAGGTACTCTTAGCGCTGATTTTTCAATACTCAGATAACTTTTAATAGAAGTGAATTTCATATATTAGAGAAGATATATCTAGCTGTCAGCGTATTCTGACCTATTTCGGCCACATAATGCGAAGGGGAGATAGCAACCTTGAAAAGCTGGTAATTGTTGGCAATACCGAAGGAAAGAGAGGACGAGGCCGGTCGCCAACACGATGGTCCGACCAAGTAAAGGAAGCTACGTCCTCAAGCAATTTTCAGCAGGTGGTGATGGCAACTTTGGACCGGGGTAGATGGAGGCAGATTGTCCGTTTAAAAGGGTCCAGTGACCACGATCCTCAGTAATGAGGGACCGATTGAAGAAGAAGAAGATATCTAGCTGTCATATTTATTCTTCGCATAAAAGTTATCTGACTGTGGAAAAATTGACTTAATTAAAAAATTAATAGTATAAAAATTTATAGTCAGATATCGTTTTTAGTTGAAACTCGACTGAAGAATAAATATGGCCGTGTCACATAATTATTTCATAAGTTATTTCTTATATACACAAACTGTAAAAGCGCAATAAAAATGCTTAGATAAAAGTTATCTGATAATGGGAAATTCGATTATAAGTAGGTAATGCAAAAATAATTGCAGCAAGAACAGTTTCTACGTGCTGACTTCCGTGTATAAAAAATAAGAAGTTTTAACGTTAAACGCAAACTCAAAGTATTTATTTCAATTAAACTACACACATCAAAAGTGTCTAGGGATCAACATATATTTTTGCAATAACTTTTCTCCTGATTGATATTAATTAAAATTTTCTTTAAGGATTCATCAAATAAAGTGTTTTCGTTTGTCACAGTAACGATAAACCAAGTCACCTTTGCATTAATAAAGAAATTTGCCATTTTCCTAATAAAGGGATTTTTGACATTTGAACGACTAACACAAAAGTTCGAAAAAAAGACTGAAATAACAGTTTTCTCTAAAATTTTATTGGGTAACTTAAACAATTAATAATCCGTGTTTCTACCGCGAACACAAACAACACAAGAACATCGGTTTGGCATACTCAAAATGAGTTCATCCAAATCACGCTGTGGAATGGCCGCCCATGTTCGTTGCAACAACAAAAAAAGGTCTTCTTGCGACTGGATACCCTCCATATTCGGCAGAGCTCTTCTCTGTAGCATATCCCATGCATGCTCAATCGGGTTCAAGTCTGGCGACTGAGCAGGCCAGGGCAGGACATTGATGTTAGCTGCGGCGAGAGTCTGTCTTACAACTCTTGCGGTGTGCGGTCGTGCATTATCATGCATTAACTGAAATAAGGGACCGATTTGCACTTGTAGAGGAACGATGACGTCTGATACAATCGTCTCAGCATAAATTTGAGCGTTGAGGTTGCCTCTGATCCAAATCAACTCAGTTCTTCCGCCGATCCAAATACCCGCCCATACCATGATGGTTCCACCACTATAAGGATGGACTTCCTGGCAGGATTTTAATCGCTGTTGGCGTCCAGGGGTTCTCCAGTGTCGTATACGTCTTGTATCCGGTCTCATACCAAAACGAGACTCATCAGAAAAGCACACGAAACGCCATTGTTCTTCTGCCCAATTTCTGTGTTCAAGAGCCCATTGATATCGAATCCTACGATTGTGCATTGCTATAGGTGGTACCCGTAGCGGTCTTCGGGAATGAAGGTTCACTTCATGCAAGCGGTTTCTGACTGTTTGGTCGCTAATTAAGTTCCCTGAAGAGTGATGAAGCCTCACGGCTAACATCATGGCGGTTATTGTTGGAGCTCTTCGAGTTAAGATTTGAATGTATCGGTCTTGTCTCCGTGTGGTGCAGCGATACCGTCCTCCATGGCGCTCAGCCACGGTACCAGTGCTTCGGTAACGTGTCCAAAGTCGACTGATAACACTCTGACTTGTATTCAGAGCTAAAGCCACAGTACGTTGCCGGGAACCAGCTTCTATCATTCCCACGGCTCTGAGCATTTCTTCCCTGCTTAAATGACGTCGCCGCTCCATAATAACGTTGGTTTTAATCAGTAGTAGGGAAACAGTAGCACTAATAATGTTTTCAATGCGTTGTATGTTTTTATAGGGAAAATATTGACAGCTGATTTTCATCTTTTACTCGAATTTGATTCACAGTTCCTGATTCAAATTATGAAATGCACCAAAAAGGATCCATATAAATTTATAAAATCATAAATTTATTACAAAGCCACATCTCAATCTCAAGAAATCCGCATAAAAATGCTTGATCCCTAGACACTTTTGATGTGTGTATTTACAGGCAATTTTGAATTGTCAAAGTTCGGAGAGGTCAATTATTCAGAAAATGAATGTTAGTTGCTCTTTTAAATCAAGATATTACAAAATCCTGAGTACATTATTCTTGTTGCTTTTATATTTGAGAACAATGTAAAATATACAATGAAGAAAAAATTCAAAATATAAGATTATTAATAATAGGCCTTGGCAGTTAAGAGATGACAGGTCCCAACCAACGGCGCCCGTTCGCAAACATGACGCGTGGATAAGCACCATCCAGCTCAACCATTTTGTAGAAAATTGAATGATACAACACACGCGCCGCCATCAGTGAGACATATTTATTCTCAACTCCCATGCTCTTTCAAGTCAACATACATCATAATAATAATTATAATAAACTGATCCGTGCTACTCATATTTAAAAACCCGCGCCTACCTGAATGACCCGTTACACTCGTGGTCGCAAGTTTTCAGATCGGGCAAAGTGTTATTGGGTTTTTTTCCGACTTCACAAAAAGGAGGAGGTACTATGTTCGGATGTTTGTATGTTTTTTTTTTTTTTATGTTTGTTCATCGAATACTCCGCCAATTGTCGACGGATTTTCAAAATTCTTTTTTTGTTCGAAAGAAGATAGTTCTGAAGTGGTCTCACTGTCACCAAGTTAGGATCTGATGATGGGATCTTAGAGAAATCGAGGGCAACCCTCAAATTTTATAGGCTCACTTATTTTTTTTCGCATATTTTATGAAGTTTCTTATGTATTTGCGCATGGTTGTCACCATCTCAGGTAGCTGGGCTGATGATGGAAGGTACAACTTCTTAACAGTAAGAAGTTACTCGAACAGGCAAGGACTGTTTTAGTAAATTGTTTTGATGTTTGATAGGGCATTTGCCACATTCGGTCTCTTGATCATCAAGTCATGACCTGATGCTGCAGTCAGAATAGTCTGCAGAGTACCTAGCTCCTCGACAACTAACAGCAGATATATCGTGTTTAGGCTCATTGAAAAGGGCTCGATGTGTGGATAAACGTACTGTTAATGAGGAACACCGAAGTACATAGAGACCTGATGCTGAAGCCAGGAGCATCAGAAAAAGTACAAACCTTGAAATTACAGCACCATAGTCGTGTTTGGGCTCATTTTAAACAGGACTAAATTTTAAGTTCATTGCAATGTTGACATAAGTCTGGTCTGATGCCGCAGCCAGGATTATCAGCATCTAGTCTAAAAACTAATAAATATTTCTCAAAGTGAAATACTTTTGCGAGTTTTTAACCGACTTCAAAAAAGGAGGAGGTTCTCAATTCGACGGTGTTTTTTTTGTGTGTTTGTTACGCGATTACTCCGCCAATTGTGGACCAATTTTAGAAAGTCTTTTTTTATTTGAAAGGGTATGCTCTCGAGGTGGTCCGATTGTCACCAAATCGGAATCTGATGAGGGAATCCCATGGAAATCGAGGGAAACCCTCAAATTTTGTGGGCACACCTATAGCGATTTTGGTATTTTTTATAGTTACTCGTGCATTTGCTCTCAGAAGGCATCATTCGGTGAACTGGAACTGATAATGAAGACTACAGATGGCCGTCGGAACTACTCAATAATAAATGTTTCACGGTTTGCGATTCGATTAGGTACTTACAAGGATAACTCCTCAACAATTAACGTCCCTGCATCAGGAAAAGCAATATTTTGTAAAAGGTGATGAGCAGTTAACATTAGGCTATTGTAACTTAGATAAGTTACAAACTGGCTCACTAAAAAGTGAAAAATAAAAACTTTTTTACAAAAAAAACTACCGACTTCCAAAAAACAGTACAAAGTGAAAAATAACTTTAATTTCGCAAGTCGGTGTCAATAAAAGAAAATGCGGAACCAACGACACCGACTTCCGAAATTAAAGTTATTTTTCATTTTGTAGTGTTTTTTGGAAGTCGGTAGTTTTTTTTGTAAAAAAGTTTCTTTAATTAGGAATTTCTTATTAACAGCAGAGTTTGGAAGTTGGCAGTGTGACACCTCCGTGACTCGGAAAGCACATTAAGCCGTTGGTCCTGTGCCCGATCATTGGTGATGCGCCTCTCCAGTTGAGTCGGATTTCGTGCCGTTCCATCGGCCTATGAGAGTGAGGGAAGAGGGAGTACATCTGTGTATCGCGCACACACTTACCTATGCACTATAATATCTCCCGCGCCGAAAGCTAGTCTGCATAGCCGAAATACGGTCTAGATGGCTGCAAAAATACTTCGAAATTATACACAAGTATAAACCAAAACTTACACGAGAAAACTGAATAAACTAAAAATAGAAACTACACGAGCTCCTTCCGTTATCCTTCCTTAGTACGTAAACAACAACAAAACATTAGTTAAATTGTGCTAGATAACGTTTTTCTGCAAACAATCAACACTTCCTACATTTTCATTTGTTTCAACACCTAACATACAAGTTTAATTTCAACCCTTACATGCCCGTGGCTAAATAATAACAGCCGCACAGGTCGATCGATCAGCTTAAGCTACGCTTGCCGCGGTTGGTCTGTGGATGGGTGACCATCTTTACATACCGAGACCCCTCCGTGCCTCGGAAAACACGTTAAGCCGTTGGTCCCGGCTGTTATTCGTGGATCTTTGACAGTCGTTACGGTTAGTCAGAAGCCCGAAAGTCTGTCAACCAGTCTTACCAAGGAATAACGTATTACCCAGAAACTGGGTTGTGGAGGTCAGATAGGCAGTCGCTCCATGTAAAATACTGTTATTCAACCGCATCCAGTTAGACTGGAAACCGACCCTAAAAATAGTTGGGAAAAGGCTAGGCAGATGATGATGACAGAAATGTAAGTACATGAAATCACGAAAAAAAATCAGCTGTTCCCTGCATTTTGACGAGTTATGCGAACATAAATGTAGGGAACAGCTGATTTTTTTTCACGATTTCTTATTTGGTCCCATAGGAAAAGTTGTTCATAATCATGAGTACAATGACCCCTTAAGAGGAAAACGGTGATTAAAATTTCACCCAAACCAAAACCAAACAACCAAAAATCCAAACCAAATAACTAAAAATCTCAAATGAAACGCAGAAATGATAGAGGTAGGTACGTACTTAGAACAAAAGGTCAATTTAAACCTCGATCTCAATCTGTCAAAAATACCTGTAATTCACTTACTTGACATGTTTTTGACACTGATTAACGCTGAAATAACGAGTAAAATAATGAGTAGTGTATTTGTTGTCTCTATTATTAAGTTCTAACCTATGTTTACTTATTATTACACTGCTGTTCTTTGTCCCTAAATGAATAAATAAATGAGATAGCGACTAGATTTTTAACGTTTTAATTATACGGGAAATACCCTCCCGAACTACGTATGTAAAAGGTCAAGTGTGAGTCGGACTCACTCGCTAAAGATTCCGTACCATCAGATAGCAGAAAGAGACCGGTAATCTAGTTTTAATTAAGGGTCTTTGAATACAGAATCCAAAACATATGTGGGGTCGGGGGATCCCCGGCAGGAACAAAGTTCAAAATGTAAATCCAAGATGGCAGCTACGAAAATTTAAAAATATTCGCAGCTTCCTCTAAAACCATGAAAACTATCTCTCTCTCCCTCTCTGACTACCTCTATTATGTAACTAGCGGCCTGTCCCGGCCTCGCACGGGTGGACATTTATTTTTTAAACATTTTATTTTTTTTCTTGCAATTAAAATAACCTATATTAATCAGTGATAATGTAGCATTTAAATGGTGAAAGAATTTTTAAAATCGGTCCAGTATTTTTTGAGCCAATTCGTTACAAACATACATACAAATCTTTCCTCTTTATAATATTAGTATAGATAAAAAAGTCGCATGGAGGGGTCATAATGTTTTTTCGTTTCGTGACGATTTCTCCCAGTTTACTCCTACCGCAAGCTCCGTTAAAGAACTACGTTCTAATAAGCGGACTCGCACACGAACGGTTCTGAACCACAATACAATATTTAACACTAATATATTTAGCCATTCATTGTTATAGTAGCCATTTTAATCTGTGAACATTTCTAGTGTCCTCCTATTACGGTTCAAAAGATACAGCCCTGTGACAGAGGGACGGACGGACAGCGGAGCCTAAGTAATATAGCCTAAGTAATATGTATTTGAGCCCAATGGCACCCTTTGGTTACGAATCCCTAAATTAGCTTACAGTATACGTATAGTAAACACTTGCATAATTTAAACACACTATAAGCAGAAAGGCGTATACGTATAGTAGTAGGCGTATAGGTATAGTAAACACTTGCATAATTTAAACACACTATAAGAAACGGCGAGGTGCGCCGCCGCGGTCGCCCGCGACTCCGCTGGGGTGCGTCGCGCAGTTCGCGGGACCCACTTGGACCAGGATCGCCAAAGATAGCAAAATAATGGAAATGCATGGAGGAGGCCTTTGCCCAAAATTGGGTACCCCAAAACTAAAAATCTACTATAATCCTTATTATTATATCAATTTAATGAAAATGTTATTTATCGTACCTATATTAATTTATTGAATCAATTGCTACTAATTTCAATTTTATTATTTATCCAACAAATGTTATTAATTGTTTTGATTCAGTGTTATACCTTAATATTTATCAATAACTAGCTGCGCCCCGCGGTTTCACCCGCGTAAGTTTCGATCCCGTGGGAATATCGGGATAAAAAGTATCCTATGTGTTATTCTGATGTATAAGCTATATTACTGTAAAGTTTCATCAAAATCCGTTTAGTAGTTTTCGCGTGAAAGAGTAACAAACATCCATACATCCATACATACAAACTTTCGCATTTATAATATTAGTAGGATTGTTATCTGTCATTGAATTTATAATGAGAACATTTTTCAATTAAATAAATTGTAATTGTCTAATTTAAAATAATGTATCGGTAAATAAATAATAACAATATAATTGCAAAGTATATACTTACAAAGGTATTTGAACATCTACGGTCAGGAATAGTACATGTAAAAATAATCTTACATTATCTCTACTATGTAAAACTTTTATTAAGTTATTATTTTGTTGCATGTGTCCTCTTTTCTTTGTTCTTATTGCATGAAATAAATATTTAAAAATAATAAAAAAAAAAAAATGAAATTGGTTAAATTTTGGAAATAAAGGGCTTTATTATTATTATTATTATTATAAGCAGAAAGGACCACCACTGTGAGCAGTAGTGGTCCAGTGGTAACGGCCGGGATTTACGAGTTGTAGGTCGTAGGTTCGAACCCCGTTAGGCGCTTTACTTTGTATAAATTATTTCATCACAATTACTCTTAAAACGGTGAAAGAAAACATCTTATGAAACCGGCATGTCCTAGAACCAAAAATTCTAAGTCATGTGACATCTATCAACCCGCACTGGGCCCGCGTGGTGGAATACGGCCCACTCCCTCTCATAGAGAGGCCTGTGTCCCAGCATTGAACATTAGAATAGAATAGAATACTCTTTATTATGTACACCATTATAAATTACAGACATAAATATAGAACTTTTGCAAAGGGTGACACAATGGGCGGTCTTATCGCTAAAAGCGATCTTTTAAAGACAACCTTTGGATGGATTAAATAGGGGGAGGAGAGACAAATACTGTAGGTAGTCCGTGGTGTACCATTTACAAAATACAATAAATACATAAATAAAATAGGTATATTATACTAGTCTAAATAAATATATAAACAACATTAACAACATTATAACAAAACATTAACAACAACAACATTTTAACATTATAGGCTGATTATGTTATAATCAGAAAGTGTATCTCTATACATTTTTTCAGAAGCAGAACTGTGAGTTATATCGATATTTGCGCCTCTATTTACGTCAAAACGTCGCGTAAATCTGTTTGGATAGTTAAAAAGTTTCGTCTTGTCCCAAGTCGAGGTGGACGGGTGTGAGGTCGGGCTATTTCTAGTTCGGGAGTTTCTATTTGGGTTTTCCTATTACGGTAACTTTTTTTATTAAAATGAAATGAATGACCGAAATAAACTCAGAGGTTAAAGGAAACACCAAAAGAAAGGCCGTTTTAAGGATTGCAATAATAAGTTTTTTATTCTTTCCTTTATATATTGGAATGTGTGTTTTACTTATGTAACGACGGACGCGTGATTCTACGCAATGTTAAATAATACAGTCACATATGAAAAAGTAAGGAAAAAAGTATTTTAGTCAAGTGGTAAACGCGGGCTCGATAGTTAATAAAAAATATTATTAAGTGAGAAAGAGAAAGACTATAGTGTTGATTTGTTTTAGCTGTAAACTTAATGTATTGGAGTTTGGAGTTTTGCCGTACAGTGGTGCACAATTATTATTTACAGCTTCTGCCCTTCGGCTTTGCCCGCGTGGATGTGGGAAATTATCCCACGCGATCGTGCTCCGAGCACGAGGTGATCTGGCAGAGAACCAAAGTCAACATAGCTCACAGAATAAGCAAGCTGAAGTGGCAATGGGCCGACCATATTAGCCGTAGAACCGATGATCGTTGGGGTAGACGTGTTCTTTAATGGAGATCGCGAATCGGTAAACGTGAGGTAAACCCTCTTAGGCTGCTATGCTGGCAGAGACAGAGAACTGGACGGTAGTAGCCTCCTTCTATGAGACCGTGATGGTTAAGAAGGAAGCCGCCGAGCGGGATCGGGAGAGGGCTTATCCTGTTCGGAGAAGAAGACGTCGGGATGGCAACTCCCTTGCCGACTAATACGCCGAAACCCACTTGCTAACAAAGGTGGGTAGACCTTTGGGGTCGCGGGCGCACAGAGTGGGGACTCTGTTTGCCCACCAAGTGATCCCAGGGAAGACAATGGCACAGTGGTCACGTGCTGCCATGCATAGTGAGGCTCAGTGGAGGCCCCTTAACAGTCTCTCCAGGTCTCTCTATTTTTTCAAAAATTAAACTACAATATCACATTAAATAACGAATTTAACAACGAACATAATCATTTAATAATCATTAAGTCGGCTGGACATTAATTTACTTATTAAAATTCATAATTATTAATAATGTCAGAGCCTGCCGTTATTAAATCAATATAATTACATGATTGAGCGGACAATGTAAGGTCGGTCGACCGCTTATTGATAAATGTGTTATAATTTATCATATGAAGTTTGGCGGAAAAATCTAATTAAAGTTATTAGTTAATAACGTGTTTCATTTGAATTTTAATCCCCGTTTGACCCGATCAGGGTTTTAATGTAAAAATATCTGGATTTAATTAACTTTGCCGTGTCAGTCAGTCTTAAGGATATTTTATAAAATTAGTAGAGGATATTATTGCACAGTGAATGCTGGACAACATTCTCCACATGGTGGGTGCTTGAGAATTTACGGCGCCACCGAGGCCACCCTGAAAAAGGTGGCGAGAAGACCTAGATACGTACCGCAAGGGTTGAATCGAGGTGGCTCTAGAAAAAGATGCTAGGAAGGCGGGCTTTTGCTCAGCAGTTACAAAACAGGCTGACAAAAAACAGGGACAATACAGGCTGATAAAAAATTAGAACATAAAACTGTCGAAAGCTAAAGCCCTTCTGAAAAAAATATAAAAGTATTGTACCTTTATTATAATAAGTACAGAGGCCAACACATCAAGCTACCCCAATCTGTCAAATTTCTTTGGTAGGTTTTTCAACTTTATTGTAAGGGAATAAGGTTCATATTCAATTGGGAAAATTTGACAGGTTGGCGTAGTTTGATGTGCTGGCCTCTTTACTTCAAGGTACATACGCCAGCACATCAAGCTAGTACAATCTGTCAAATTTCTTTAATAGATTTTCAATTTTATCGCTAAAGCCTAAGGTTCAAAGTTGATTGGGAAAATGTCAAGATAAATGACAGTTTCGGGTAGCTTGATGTGCTGGCGTCTGTATATACATGCCAGGTTTGTTGGCTCATCGCACAGTCAAGGCCAGGAAGGAGGGTGTAATACTCAGAAGGAAAGAAAATGTATTATCACAAGCATGTTGTTGATATTTTTATTCACTTACAGTGACCTCCAAAAGTTAGTTGACATTTTCCACTTCAGCTTTGAAACACCACATTATGATTTAAAATTCTAGTGATCCAAATGTATAAGCTCCTATAACGTTTTTATTGACTAACTATCTGTTGCCCGCGACTTTGTCTGCGATCCAGTATGAAAAGTAGCCTATGTCCTTTTCCAGGTCATGGTCTACCCACGTGCCAAATTTCAGCCAAAGCCGTTCAGCCATTTTAGCGTGAAATCATAATAAACAAACAAACTTACAATAATAATAACTTTGCATTTATAATATTGGCTAGGATTCAACTACCTTTGACTTATCATAAAAAATAATCAAGTAATCCCTAAGCCTAAGGAGTACCCGATTATTTTTTTTTTATTTTATATAATAATGTGGCATCATAGATGAAGTGGAAAAATGTCAACTAACTTTTGGAGGCAAATTGTAAGTGCAGGATTTCTCGCAATTTTTTACTTCTCCATAATCATTCTTATTACAGACAGATTTTCTTATTATTCTACCTCATTATTCACTTCTACTTTTGATAGGGTCGCTGTCGATTACTACTTCACAAAAAAATTGCTAATATATTTTCTACCATCCCACATCAACTTTTCCCGAACTGGCAAACTATCAAATAACGACGCTAGCCAAAGTTGTGCCTTGGTGGACTCACACGGTAAAACTTGTCCTGTATTTTATACTACACAACTGATCTTAGTCCGCATACTTTATACTTTGATTCCTTACTTAAAGCTGCTGTATTATACACTACTTTAAAGTTAGAAAGCGCTTTTTAAGCTTAAGACGTTTGCGGAAATGTATGATGGATTTTGCTCGTCGCTTTTTATTGGACTTGACTTCCGTTGCATGTAGAACTACTATAAAGAATTTTTAATTTGATTTCAGTGTATGAAGAAAAACAGATTAAGTAGCTCATCATCTGCCTAGCCTTTTCCCAACTATGTTGGGGTCAGCTACTGATCTAACCGGATACAGCTGAATACCACGATTTTACATGGAGCGACTGCTTAACTGAGCTCCACAACCCAGTTACTGGGTAATATGACACCCCTTGGTCAGACTGATTGTCTCCATCTGGGGAGAACAGAGGGTTACGTTGGACTCCTACCCCTCCTGAAACTCCACCGTTTCTACAATTTCCATGAGTCGGTGGCCCGGGAAATACTTGTACATTCACCGCACCCCCGACTGGTATCTTTCATACCCTGAGCAGATATCTATATTCCTGTTAGCAATGAAATCACGTTAACCTTATAAATAATATATCATATTCATGAAAATTAAGAACATTAACCGAATTCGCGTTAGTCACGTCTTATTAAATGTAAAATATTGAACGCCTCTCGAAGTTTTCACAGTTCCTAACTCAAACTTCGCTGTTTTATAGCAGACTTCGTTTAAACGATTTTCTTTGACTTTGCTACTTAGCTTTGAGTTGGTCATTGGTCTTAATTTTAAAATTAGTCGTATAAAATTATGTAGTACGTTGTATTTAAATAAAAATATCTTGGAGCTATGTTAAATATTATAAGTGTTTTTGGTTTTTCAATCAATGACAATAAATTTGAGCTATGTACTATTTCTACTATTCGTATAAAGGAAATCATTTTTTCACTTTTGTGTGGAAAATTTTTTCTTGTTCTTCATCTGTGTATCGAAAGACCAAAAATGTGACTGGCTCACTGTTCAGTATGTGTAGTAAATTGTCCAAGATTGGTCCTTGTATACACGAGAGTTCAAACGCTTAATTTTATCACTTTATATTTTTTTTATTTTTATGGGACTGTCATGTATTTTATATAAAAGTCCCTAAATTAAATAAAGAGAAAAGAAAAAAAAAACAAGCGTGATTCTCACGCCTTATTCCCATGTGCTACGATACTCCTTTTGCTTCGTTTAATGTCCATACATAAACGCTTGGCCAGTGGTAACGGCCGAAAATTACGAGTTGGAGGTCGTAGGTTCAAAACCCGGCAGGCGCTTTACTTTGTCTAAATTATTTCATCACCACTGCTCTCAACACGGTGAAGGAAAACATCGTGAGGAAACCGGCATATCCTAGGGCCAAAAATTCGAAGACATGTGACATCTACCAACCCGCACTGGGCCCGCGTGGTGGATTACGGCCCACTCGCTCTCACAGAGAGGAGTCCTGTGTCCCAGCAGTGGGAACTGTGACTGTGTCCTGTGTCCATCAGCGCAACCAATCTACTCACAATGAGTGTCCGTAAATTAAGAATCAGCCCTCAGTCAGGCTACAAATATATTTTCCTTAACACTGACCTGGTTTGAAACAGCCAATAAAATATTCCCAGTTCAGGGCAAAACGGATTACACCACAAATACCGATGTGTCACTCTGATTGTCACATTTGTCTTTTTTACGATGTTCAATGACGTTGCTATGGACACCGGTACTGTCTTATAAGTCCGTGATATTTATGTTATAAAAGAAAAAGTTAGATTGGCTTTGATTTTCTAAGATTGTATTTCGTCTGTAAGAAACAGACTATAAAATATTCCCAGTTTAAGGCAAAACGGATTACACCACAAATACCGATAGGTCACTCTGATGGTCACATTTATCTTCTTTACGATGTTCAATGACGTCGCTATGGACACCGGCTTATAATTCCGTGACCTTTTTGTTGTAAAAGAAAATGTTATATTGGCTTTGATCTTGTAGGATTTTATTTCGTCCCTGATCTCGTTTTAGGAGGTCGTCATAATTCAATTTTGGAAATTCGTCTGTGTTAAAGTGATCTAAGAAACTGAGTAAAATACTGTTAATGGAACTTGGGGATATAGATACTGGTCGGTTTTAAAAGATTTGATTAGGTGTAAGACAAAAATGAAAATAAAAAAGAAAACCTCTAGCATTGATATATTTTTTTCGTAGATACGTTACTTAGTCAAAGCGCCTGTTCCTACTAAACTGGGTGATTGCCCTTAGTTGGCACTCAGTCGCGCACGGAACATTGTTGATCACACAGTTCAATAATTTTAGTTTTTTTGTAATAAATATGCATTAAAATGACTTATTGTGTACTTAAACAGTGTTTTAATAATACAAGAAAAAAAAAATAAGATACACAGGATTAATTACCACACGTAAATGCAGCAAAAAATCGTAGTTTGTTGAAAATTATAATAATATTTAATGTTTGCTTGGCCATATTTGTGAGAGCGAAATATATATTACAAACATATGCGTGAGAGACACGTTACGCACGCAACGCTACCATATGCAATGTCATTTATAATCGTAAACATTCGGCTAACATTCGGCGAATAACGCGATTTCGCTCGCACGATAGCGTCGGCTCCTGTCTCTGTCCTTGTCTATCGGAACTGTAGGTTTGCGACTGATGATGCAATAGCTGTAATACCTGGGCGGGTTCATATAATTAGTCCTATTTTCTTCCACCTGAGGCACTACTAAACAAAACAACAAATGGAGTCGAGTAGTACAAGTGTTTCCGAAAATAAAGGTGACAACAACTATTAGGAATCTCAGATGGGATCATTAAAAAAGCCGTGACTAGAAAAAAAAAATTAGATATACCTACAAAGGAAATTATTAATAAAATTACTCACACAATACAGTCTCAAAATCAGCAAGAAAGTCTTATTAAGCAAACCACTGACAAATTTAAGATCCCCCAATATGCATCGTGGTATCTTTCGCGTAACTTAGGACCAAAAACTTTGCAATATATTAGAAAGTTAAATAAACTGGGATTACATTAAGGCAGGACTTATCTTCTTGACAAAAGGGACTTGGTGCGTTACACTGTGGCATTTGTTATACAATTTTGTGAGATTAGACTTTTGAAAGAGCTTTGAATTTTCTGGAGAGGCACGTTCTGGAGTTTAGGCTTCTAAGGCTTGTAGAAAAAATATTTACCGTAGTGTATTTGTGCTTTGTGAGTGTGTGCGGTGTAAGGAGCTCGTGGTTAAATATTAAAGCCGCACGGATCGATCGAAGGTTAAGCTACGCTTGCCGAGGTCGATCCGTGGATGGGTGACCAACTATTATTACATATACCCCTCCGTGTCTCGGATACTACGTTAAGCCATCGGCTGTCCTTTGCTGCTAATCTTTGATAATCGTTACGGATAGTCAGAAGACCAAAAGTATGATTACCCAGTATCTGGTTTGTGGAGGCAGTCGCTTCATGTAAATTCACTCAGTTCAGCTCAGCCACTCAGCTGTATCCGGTTGGACTGGAAGTCGATCCCAACTTTGTTGGGAAAAGGCTAGGCGGGTGATAAATTGTTCTGGGTAAGTGGTTTGCACGAGGTTGTGGGCTTCAATGTGACTTATTTCATTCATAAGTACTTTCTGAGTTTATCTTGGACATAACCAGGCCAGGCGCACTCCGCATTTTAGGTATGAAGCTACAAGTACGCGGCGGACTCGACTTGCCGGGCCAATCCAGTGTGGCTAATAATTCGCCATTTTGTAGCGGCGGCCATCTTGGATTTACAATAATACTAATTAAATTGTATTGTCATCAAAACTAAAGGAGTGTACCAAATACCAGATCAATATACCAGATCAATATATCAGATCAATCTGCCAACAGGAAGGGGTAAAATTTCAAATACTAAATGTGACCCAAATAAATAAATAATAACAAACAGTAAATAATAAAAACACGATTAAATAATAACCAATTTCGTGAATGGTAGGAAATAGCTACATGGTGCCAAATAAAAAAAAAAAAGAAGACAAGACATAAATGGGGTTGATATACTAGGTATGTGCGTATGTGAGATTGAACCTGAATTGTCTAAGTCCCGTATTACAGAACGTCACTCAGTACTCAAGCATTACTTAAAACTAGTTTCAACCAATCAAATGGCTTGAATCTAGTTTTAAGTAATGCTTGAGTATTGAGTGACGTTCTGTAATACGGGCCTAAGAGTGGTGATCAATGATCTTGCCATCGACGTATGAGAAGGGACCTTAGGCCTGCAATCAGAAAATAATAGGCAGACATTGTTTATTATTGTATTACAACATAAGAAATCCTAGAACAAAAATCATTAAAAACCTTGATTAATCAAACTACCCAGTAACTCCTTACTAAGCTCAGTATAAATTACTAGATCGAATCGAAAACGTTGTTTACACTCCAGCCAGTTACTGGCTTGATACCGTTAGCTTACTATCCTGGCTTGGTATTGGCGTTATGTATTCAGGATTTATACGACGTGCCGAAGATCACAGCTGGATAAATTGTTGCAGATTGCAGAAGCTTTGTGAGTTTATTTTGATTCTTAGATAAGCTTGCAAGGTAATTTAATTCGGATTAATTTTTATGTAGGTTTTTGAATAAAAAGGACGCAACAAAAATGCGATGACGAATGTTCGAATTTGTGATTGAGAACTTTTGATTTTTATAATTAAAATATCGGTTTAATATACGGTGATGAATACTAGTTAGGGAATACATGGAAAAAGTACTTTTGTACAAATAATATTACCATTTTTATTTTCAGTGTAAAATAATAGTAAAACAACAAAAAGAATCAATAACTTCGTCCATTATACAGTATTTCGTAACACATTATTCGGGATATCATTTTTCAATCATAATTATGAGTTTTCTTTCTTTGACACTTGTAAACGATGTTCGCTTTTATCTGCCTAAATGTTGTGATATAGTATAACATGCGCATCAAAAGACTCCATAAAAGAACCATGCAGAAATTAATCCTTCCATTAATAATTTATAGTAAAATTATTAACACTTGAGTGAAATAGAGGTTTTGTAGAAACCAGTTATTTTTACCAGTTAGTTTATGGCCCTATATTGTAAATATTTATGCAATTCAATTATTTCAATAAACAATTTCAATTTAAAGGCTGTGCCGGAATCCCGAACAGCCAGGTGAGATAAGTAATTTCCCGTAGAACCACCGAATATGAGGCTGGGGACCAACCCAACCGACCCTATCATAAATATAACATAATATTACCTCTTATACCATGTAACTTGCGTTGGAGGACCAGAATTTTATCAGTGGAATTTTGACTCTCTACTTCAAGTGTTAAGGGTGGTTTTAGAAAGGGTGTACAACTAACAAATGAACGCAGGTCTTAAGTAATATGTTCTCACATAATTCTTGGGTTAGGCCCTTGTTGTAAATTAATTTTTTCGAGTTAACTTCGTTGGGTATGATTATTATAATTATTACTTTACGTTGAAGGCTTAAGGTGAGTTATAATCTTCATGGACATGACATTACGTTATACGTGGAGTGGGCTATTTTTAAGAGAACGTTGTTTACGTACAACGGAGTAAAGGAGAGTAAGGTAGAGTGTCATTTATGAATAATTCAATGATCTCAGGCTACCATTGAGAGCACTGGTGGTTTAGTAGTATCATCGGCCACGATTTACGAGCTGTAGGTCGTGAGTTCAAACCCAGGCAGGCACTTTACTTTTTGTATTTTATTTCATCACTAATGCTCTCAAAACCGTGAAGGAAAACATGGTGAGGCTTGTTTTCGAACCAAAAATTCGAAGAAATGTGACATCCACTAACCCGCACTGGGCCTGCGTGGTGGATAATGGCCTCTCATAGAGAGGAGGCCTGTGTCCCAGCAGTGGGAACATTATAGACTGATTATGAGGCTACTATTAGCATTGGGTACCAGAGTAAAAATAGGGCAGTCCATCGCAAGATCAGAGACAGACCTATGGTAGAAGTGGCACAAGGTGACGGCCATTGGCAATTTAAATAGTGGATCAGTCAATACCTTCTAAGAAATTAGGCCTACTCATTAAGAGAAGACTAAGGGTGTCGTTGAGCACCTCAAGTTCTGAGTTGAGCTACACGATTACTGTCAAATTCTTGCACTGATTGAACTGGTCCACTCAGATCTATAAATAAAATAAAATTGTTTATTGTGTCTCAAACTCATATATTCAGCAGTCTAGGAAAAACGAAAAATATTATAGAGGTCTATTTCACAACTGTATTATAATTTACCTAATAAAATTGTCATTACTCCTTATTTACGTTCTTGAACCTTTGGGAAAATATTATGGCCTAAACAGGTGTCATAGGCTATTCGTCCTGTATAGCTCCATCTCTTTCTCACACTGGAACAATGATGGTTTTAACACGTCATAGTACGGCTCTTGTTCGTTAACTGATACGAGTAAAGTTTAGTTCTAAAATTATTTCATTAGCCAAACAGTTTACACTCCAAATAATTTTGGATAAAAGCCTTGACACAAAGGCCTATATTTGGTGTAAAATAAAGTTTCGTTACAACAAATAGGATTAAATAGGGATCACAGTTAAACTGTTCTATGTGTTAGTTTTACTAAAGCTGAGCTATTAAGCGGATCAAAACGAAAGCAACTTTGTGAAGTAAAAAGTTAGAATCGGTGTTGTTCTATTTACGTGCAAAAGGACCAAGGACATAGAACCGAAGTGGCATAGTACCTTCATCGCCATTTTGTTTTTTTCTGCAAAGTTGTGGCATATTATGGAACTGCGGGATAATTGCGTAATACAATAACAGTAGCAATGGCTTTCATTTTGACAGTTCAACAATATTCATTTCGTTATTTAAGTTGTAGACCAAGCACATTTTTTGAACATATGAAGCAATGGAATTGCACTATCCTATAAAATGCTTCCGATTGTGATTGATTGTGTGTTACGCAATTAGCGTGCTTCTTTATGTGGGTAGAAGTTGCCCTCTATTTAAACAAATGGGCACTTAAAAAATCAAATCCCTTTTTTTCAAGGAGTGCCAAACTGTTTCAGTATTTAAAAGAAGAGTGAAAGAACACTATTTCTCTACTTCATCATAGTTGCGTATGTATGTATTATTTGAATATATAATAATATATAATTTGTAAGTACATAAAATTTTCGTATAATTTAAATATGTGAATTGTTTTATGTACTTGTTATATTTTCTCTTCTATTCTTACACGTGTCTACGTATCTTTTTATTTTCTTTACCATCGCAGGTATGCTGGAAGAGGTTTCTTAAGAAATAAGCTTTATGAAATAAGCTGGTATGTATTTTTTCTGTTGTTTTTTTATTGTCTGTTTATAATTGTGCGTGTACAAATAGTTAAAATAAATAATTCCAGTCAAATAGGATTCGGAATCGAACACCTAGTGCGCGGTTTGCATTTATAGGTTGCGTGATCAATGCGTAACTGGCAAGCTGAAGCGCGGGGCGATGGCGACACGGCTCGTCCTGATGACTACTCGCTTCAACAGAGTCCACCGCGACGGACGATACTCCTAACTTACATTATTAATGATTTGTCCGTAAAGTTAATAGGAATGGTAGTAAACTACTAAAATATAGTCCACTCTAAAATATAGTCCACTGTTTCATTGCTCCCCGAGCTAACATTGGTCCTTGGAGCCGGATCCTTTTTTTTTCTAATAAACTGCACAATTATAAAATGTATTTCGCTTAGACCATTTATTTACGAGATAACTGTTTAAAAAAGCTGCGGTTCAACCTTTTATTTATGTATAATGATTAATGTCTCTGTCGACAGAAAAACATATTTCAACAGTTTCTATAATGAAAAATTACTCGAGAAATAACTAATGCCTTTTTCAGCTGCAAATAATACTCTATCTTCATTATTGGCTTTCTAAAAGGACGCTGAACTTGCTTTGTGGTTTAAATAGAAATAGCAAAATAATTTACGACAAGTTTCAGAGCCCTTCCATACAAAAGCGCATATCTCTAAAATTTTCCTGATACTTACACCTGAGTTGCTCGAAATCGTTCATTCGTTCACTCACCTCGCTCGTTCACTGAACTGACGCTATCTGCGCTATGTCGCCACGAACGAATGGACGAGAATAGATTCAAAATATGCGAAGCGTTTTTGCGAATTTTAAATTCAGATTTTCATATTCTTTATTCGAATCTTGATATTAACGACTCATCTGTCATCTTTGTATGTCTTAAATCTTTAAAAAATATATTTTAGAATTAGTGGGTTATTAATGCGTTTTTAATTTTGAAGAGTAATGTAACATAGGTTTTATATTTACTTCAACTTATCTCATTCTTTTGTCGATTTTTTATTTGCAGATTAGTTAACAAGCAGCGCGCCTTGGTTTCACCCGCGTTAGTTTCGATCCCGTGGGAATATCGGGATAAAAAGTATCCTATGTGTTATTCTGATGTATAAGCTATATTACTGTACAGTTTTATCAAAATCCATTCAGTAGTTTTTGCGTGAAAGAGTAACAAACATCCATCCATCCATCCTCACAAACTTTCGCATTTATAATATTAGTAGGAAGTAGGATATTAGTAGGAAGGAAGGAGGAAGTAGGATAGTAGGATTAAAAAAAAAATAGTAACACTGATCACTTTATCCCGCAATTTTCCAGATTGCTAAAAAAATATCTGAGATTATCACTAACTATTTAACTGCTCCGATTACTTTTAGTCGCTATTTTGCTCTGGTTACTCGTGATAATTCTATGTTGGTATCTAATAACCAGATTTGCCAAGGGCTATCCTATTATCTAGTAACTGGTTTGTGGAGTTAAGATAAACAGTCACTCTATGTAAAATACTGATATTCAGCTGCAACCAGTTAGACTGGAAGCCGACCCCAACATAGTTGGGAAAAGTCTAGGCAGATGGTGATGAATTCTAAGTTGGTATCGTTACAAGCATTTTTTTTTCCTTTTTTTAGTATCTTGAGAAATGTTTTATCTCACCTACGAACTGTTGCTTTGTTACTGTGCTCGACCATAAAGACCAGACCTAACCCGCCAGATAAAAATATTCGTAAAGGCACCAAAACTGATGGACAAATAAATTCATACAGAGTATGAGATTTTGAGGTATAGAATAAAGCAATATTATTAAGCCTGCCTTGCTTGCCTTGCGTGCCTTGAGTGTGTGAAAGATGATGTGACAAAAAAGGGCGTAACTACCGAGATGACGACTAATAGAGTACTCATCATCATCTGCCTAGCCTTTTCCCTACTATGTTGGGGTCGGCTTCCAGTCTAACCGGATGCAGCTTAATACCAGTATTTTACATGGAGCGACTGCCTATCTGACCTCCACAACCCAGTCACTGGGTAATACGATACTCCTTGATAAGACTGGTTGTCAGACTTTCGGGCTTCTGACTACCCGTAACGACTGTCAAAGATCTACGAATGACGGCCGGGACCAACGGCTTAACGTGCTTTCCGAGGCACAGAGGGGTCTTGGAATGTAAAGATGGTCACCCATCCATATACCAATCGCGGCAAGCGTAGCTTAACCTGATCAATCGACCTGTGCGGCTGTTACTATTTAGCCACGGGCCCCTCAAATAGAGTAGTATGGAAGAGAAATACATATTCTCACATAGAGAAGAAATGAGCTTTGAAGAGCTTTCTTAGGGTATTTACATCATTAAAGACCACATTTCTTTAAAATGTTAAGGAAATGTGGAATGTGTGTGAGGGTGTGTGTGTGTGTGTGTGTGGGAATGTGGATATGTGTTGTTTATTCCCGTAGTTTTAAGAACGTTCACATTCTCAATCTGTTTAAAATACCTCTAATTTCTCTACATTTTTGACAAGTTTTGAATTGAATAGTATATCCATTTTCAATTTCAAAATTACTATCTAGAAAACTCAACATGAAAGCTACATTTAAAAACGTTGCTTGTCTGTAAAAACAGATTGAACACTTTCCTCGTCTGTACTAGAGTTAAAATAGAATAAGTATACTTGCACAAAAACAAAGCTAACAAAAAAATCCGGATGACCCAGTAATATCGCACAAAATACGCGCTCCTTCACAACGCTCTGAATGATTCAACACACGAATAACTCAACACACCAATCATCAAAAAATGGCTTAAATCTAGTCTGCAACATTTGCGTTAACAAAGTACAATCTAAAAAGGTCTAACAGCATTTCAAAACATTGCTAGTCTTAAAGCATACTTAAAATAGCCTTTACTTGCACTTAGTAAAGAATAAACTTTCATCTTTCTCTGCAGAAAAAGATGAAAATGTAGCATAGACAAAAAAACATAAAAAACCCGGATGGCCCAGTAAAATCGCACAAAGTACGCGCTCCATCACAACGCGCTGAATAATTCAACACACCAATAACTAGTTGGTTTAAAAGGAAAAAAAATAAGAATGCTGATGGAAAAACCAAGTTCAAAAGACAGGTTTTATAACCTTGATTTTTCCTTCTTCTTGAAGATAATTTAACCAAGAAACCAAGATTAATATTGAAGTCTGTAAGCAGGTGAAAAACTAACCCACGAAAAACTTGGAGGATAAACAATTCAACACTGACTGGATATTATAGTGAGTAGACTAAAAGGCAGTTTCAGTTCTAGGCTGCAACATTTTTTTTATTACCGAAGTACGTACCTTTTTCTGAAACAAATTTTTGCTAGTCTTAAACCAGACTTAGCTTGTACAAAAATAAAGAATAAAGACAAAAATATACCTAGTTTGTACACATAAAAACCAACAAAAACCCGGATAGCCCAGTAATATCGCACAAAGTAAGCGCTCCGTCACAACGCGCTGAATAATTCAACACACCAATAACTAGTTGGTTTAAAAGTAAATTTTTAAATTTACTCTCAAAGTGTGTTTGCGTCACATTTGCTTAGAGCAGACAGGTTCCCTCATGTGGCTGAGAGTATTTTTTGTGGTTCAAGTTGGGAGAGATCGCGATTTAAGTAGAGACTGGAAATCCGTCAGCGCCACTTAACATAACACTTGGTTTTATCCAGTATATTTAAAACTAGTTTTATTAGTAAATTATTTAGTGTCAAGGAAGTGTTTATTTTTTAATTAGAAAGCAAAAGGTCTTGATATTAATTTCTAGTAGAAATGGCAAACGAAAACAAAATATATTTCAGGCAATCCATTTTCTTCGATCCTATAGTTTATTGGTTACATGACCTTATCTAACCCATACTAGAGAGACTGAGCTTCTCATTGATTCGACCGCGGTATTATTAACTGCTAGCAATTAACTATGTCACCAAACAAACTGACAACAACACCACCACCCACCACCGACCACATAACTGTAACTGTCTGTGTAAATATGTCTGTGTGTGTGTGTATAGTAACTATGCAATTAACACAGGCATTTCATAAATGATAAATGATGATAATACATCTAACATAAATGTCCGAATGAATCTGAAAGTGAATGTGTCTGAATGTGTATTGGTTCGAAAAAAAACTTTAACACATTAAAATTAAATTATTTGAAAACTAGACGAGTTCGGTGTTTTCTAACTGATTATTCTGAGAAGCAAGACCAAAACAAACTCAGAGGTCGCATTCTCTTTTAAAGTTTTACTTCTAAACATAATTATGCAGACTTGCATAAGAAGTTAGCCTCTGCCCGCTTGTACTTGGGACACACAACAAAAACGTCGTCGTGTTTTCGTGAGAACATCTTATTTAAGCCCAAGCGAGCGTGATGTCTCCAGGATTTTCTTGGAATTTTCCGTTCAATAACAAAAATTCGCTTTTGAGATATCACCTATCAGTTACAATGTGTCTTGTCATTTTGTTGCCCGTCGAAAAAAACATGGCAACTTTTTATGAGCAAGCTAATATTTATCAACCACAGCCAACTTCCTCATGGCCTGTCAAATTGACATATATACCCATTGCGTTCTGATGGTGGAGCATTTGTTTAATAGTGTTGTCAGAAGCCCAAAAGTCTGACAAATATGTAGTTTTACCAGGTAGGTCGAGGAGGAAAGAGGAAGGTTATGGAGGTAAGATAGGCAGTCAACATAACAACATAATCAGCCTATAATGTTCCCACTGCTGGGACACAGGCCTCCTCTGTATGAGAGGGAGTGGGCCGTTAGGTTAGTCAGTCTGCTTAGCCCTTTTTCCAACTATGTTGTGGTTGGGTAGTCATAAGCCCAAAACTCTGACAATCATTCTTACCAAGGGGTATCGTATTACCCAGTAACTGGTTTGTGGAGGTCAGATAGGAAGTCGCTCCATGTAAGACACTGGTATTCAGCTACATCCGGTTAGATTGTAAGCCGACCCCAACATGCTGCATGGGAAAAGGCTAGGCAGATGATGTTGTAGTCGGCTTCTGGTCTAAACGGATGCAGTTTATTTCCAGTATTTTACATAGAGCGACTGCCTACCCGCACTGGGCCCGCGTGGTGAATAACGGCCCACTCTTTCTCACAAAGCGCAGGACTTTGTCACAGCAGAGAACATGATAGGCTGAATTTTATGTAAACGCGCGACTGTCACTTTTGGTTAGGTTAAGGTTAAGCTAATCCTGGCGAGCGAGAGGTGTGTTGCACATTTTTATTTGTTTGGGTGAATAGAATTCAAACAGACAAACAAAATGTGGGTTAAACATAATTAGAAACGACTTGAACATAAATTAACGTGTATATAATTAGACGAAAAATAAAAGAAATAGCAGTAAAATAAAACCTGCATTTCAACTTTCAACCTTAAAAGTATAATAACGCGTGAAATACGAGTACAAGGTGTAACATAATTAACGCAAGACCTCATACACCCCAATTAGAGTATTGAGTTAAAAGCATAATACAATGACCAAAACTTATTTTTTTAAAGCTTGCTGGTGATATTAAGAAATAGTGTTGACACTAGCATTACTTTGTGCATTTAAAATTAAGTCTTATTGCCTTGAAATAAGATTTAATTTTATTTGGCTCAATCGACGGTTAGTATGAAAAAATACATAATTAAAAAAAAACACCTATCCTAAAAGTTACTGAAATCGATTCAGTAGTCAATTATGAAAAAACTACTTTCAGGACTTGCGTTTATTCTGTTACATCCTGTATAACACAACAATTAATTAGAACGCTACATTAAATACCTGCGCTCTAATTACCATGTAAATTGAACTATAAATCACCTAATTAAGGCATATTATGACGTCAAACTATCGATTTATCATGTAATGACCGGCTTATCTTGGTAGGGGGATGTACGCGATTTTACAATTTGTGTAGTTCAGCATACTATGCGAAACGAATTACAAGATTCAGTAACTCACTCACTCATTCATTTTTAATAGTTTTTAGTTGTCTAGCAATTTTGCACACTTTTCTGTAAATTTCTTACATCGGACTTTATTTATTTATTTATTTAATACTTCAAGCACATAAATGTACAGAGGCGGACTTAATGCCATAGGCATTTTCTACCAGTCAACCTTTATTTGATGCAGAGACAAACAGTGGTAGGTGCAATAATGAAAATTGAGAGAATCTTGATTGGTGATAATATTTGATTTTTATTTATCTGATGACAATTCTATTTGTTCATATAATCGATAAGTATAAAATAGTAAAAAAGAAATAAAATATTAGTTAAGCTTGTTCTGGCTCTGAGTCAATGGCTTTGTTTTGTGCTTTTGCTAGCGACTGCGAAAATGTTACCTATAAAATGTTTCATCATGGGTGTCGTTTTCATTGTTTTTGAGGATGCTGAAGTCAATATTAAAGTCAAAATAAAAATCCAAGGCAGCGGCTGCAAAAATTTTCTTCATTCAGAACTTGTTCCTCCCCGGGCTGGGGTCCCCGACCCCTCTCGTTTTTTTTATTTTTTCTTGAAAACTTTCGATGAATACGCTACAGCTCAAAAGCAAGTATGTACTTAATATACAATGTGCTATTTAGCTATCGTCTACTATTTCTTAATCATTGAGTTTTTCAACGACATACCGAGACCACACCACAGCATACCGGTAAGTGCGTCAGATAAAGCTTCAAGTTCCGCATCTTATTATGCAAATAATCTACTTTCACAGAATATTATAATAATAATATTTTAATGGGCCCGTGCCGGTGCAGTTATCACCGGCTATTATAATAATTATGTGTCCTTACGGCGTTAATATTTTTTCGAGGAGGTTAAAAATATTATAAGAAGTGAATTTTATTATGATGACTGACTCTATATAATATTACTAGCTTTTGCCCGCGACTTCGTCCGCGTGGGTTTCGTACTTTCCTCAAATAAATTTAACACCCTCTCCACCTCCCCCTGAAAGGTATTTCGAAAATTTTTGATTACGATCCTTATAGTTACTTTATTTAAAGAAATAAGTATTCGGGCCAATATTTTAGTTAAACTACCTAAGATGTTTCAAATAAACTATCCTCCCTTTTCATCATGACAGGGCTTGTTTTTGCATTTGGTACGTTTCCATTTTTATGATATAAAGATTATTTATACCCATTTTCGTGTTAATGGAAGTTGAAGTTTCTACTCCTTAAACTTTTTCCTAACCCTTTTCCACCCCGGTAGGAGTCGAATAAGTAAAACCCTAAAACTCATACTTTTTTATTTTAAGTAAGTAAGTAATAAACCCCTAAAAGTGACAATCTTTATTATTTACTGAGGAAAATGTTGAAAAGTTTCAAGTTTCTTAACCAAAGGAATAAGACCACCTTTTCACCTTCACAGTTTTTATCCCCATAGGGGCAAAATATTGAAAACATGTTTGGGACGTTTCCATATCTTGACTCAAAGATTATTTATACCAATTACCCATTGAATCAAGCCACGCAATAAAATACTTCTCTGTGATATGGACTACCCCCGTTCACCCCGTTAGGGTTAGATTTTCGAAAAACCCTGATACACTTAATTCTTTATTTTTGGTATTAAGTATAAATACTGAGTTTTCAGTTAATCGGACCGCGCATTAAAATTCTTCCACACAAATTTTGATACCCCCCAATCCCCTGTTAGGGGGTAGTTTAGAAAAATAACAAATGCCAAACTTTATAATTTACTTAGATAAGTATTCGTGCCAAGTTTCAAGTTTATTAACCCAAGGAATAAGATTTTTCATATAAGCTGTATGCCCACTTTTCACCCCCACAGGGGTGGAATTTTGAAAAACCGTTTGGAATGTGTTCATTACTTGACTCACAGATTATTTATACCATTTTTTGAGTTAATTAAGCCAGGCAGTAAAATTTGCTCTGTAAAATTAACTACCCCTTTTCTCCCCGTTAGGGGTAGATTTTCGAAAAACCCTGATACAAGTAAATCTTTATGTTTGGTATTAAGTATAAATACTGAGTTTTGAGTTAATCGAACCGTGCATTAAAATTCTTCCATACAAATTTTGACACCCCCCCATAGAAGGTAGTTTAGAAAAACAAAAAAGACCAATTTTCATAATTTACTTAGACAAGTATTCGTGCCAAGTTTCAAGTTTATTAACCCAAGGAATAAGAGTTTTCATACAAACTTTCATCCCCTATTTAACTCCCTTAGGGGTTGAATTTCGAAAATTCCTTCCTTATTCCTCGTCTACATTATAAAGAAAACCTCTGTGCAAAATTTCAGCTTTCTAGGTCCAAGGGTTTAGGCTGGGCGTTGATGAGTCAGTCAGTCAGTCAGTCAGTCAGTCAGTCAGTCAGTCAGTCAGTCAGGACTTCTCTTTTTATATATATAGATTATCTAAATAAACGACTCTAAACGTCCCACTAATCCCACTATCCCACTAATATTATAAACGCGAAAGTTTGTAAGGATGGATGGATGGATGGATGTTTGTTACTCTTTTACGCAAAAACTACTAAACGGATATTGATGAAAAATTACAGTAATATAGCTTTTACATCACAATAACACATAAGATACTTTTTATTCCGTTAGTCCCACTGGATCCATACTTATACGGGTGAAATTGCGGGGCGCTGCTAGTAATATTATAAAGGAAAAATTCTTTTTTTTTTGTATGTTTGTGACGCATTCACGCTACAACGACTGAACAGATATGGATGAAATTTGGTACATGAGTAGACCATGACTTGGATTAGGACATAAGATACTTTTCATCCCGATGATCCCGTAGGATCGAGACTTATCCGGGTAAAACCGCGGGGCGAAGCTAGTTATTCAATACAATGCTCAGTAGTACTAGTAAATAGGACATCGAGTGTAGGTAAACCAATTTACCGAAATACCGGGAGTGATAAACCAGGTGAATATTCTAATTTGAATGAAAAAAAAGCACTTTTCTTGACTTAGGGATGAAACCTAAGACCCTTAATTCAGCAGCCGCGATTTCGGTCACTACACCAACAAATCACTCTTTACGGTAATTGTATCTTTAAAAATTGTCTTTTTAATTTGACTATGGAACCCAAAAACAATTCAATACAAAATAGTAGCCCAGCGTTGTTTGCTGGAGGTTACGATAATATCAGTGTCATTAAGCTTTATGTCTCTGTTTACGGTGTTTTTCGGCAAATACCGGTTTTTTTTACGTACTTTCCTCCTTCTCTTAATGTTAGCTCGTTTCGCAAAGGAAGTAGGAGTGACCGCTTACCTGATGTTGCGGTGTTAATCTTAGTTTAAGGCCTTTTGCTTTGCTGTTTTATGTGGGTAAACTTGCTCAAACACATTGAGCAATTTATTACATCGACAGGGTTAATGTGTCGATTGACACATTAACCCAAACCAGCGTTCGGGTTAACCAGGCAACCAATTGAGCTCAATATTATATATGGTTTTATAAAGGCCAGTACATAATTGATAGATAGATAGATACATAAAACGTTTATTCAGTGCAACAAAAGACATAATACAGGTACTTAAAAAATAAACACCGAAGAAGGTGAAAGAAAAAAAAAAACAAAGATTAAAAAGATAAATTGACCCATAGACACCTCAACATCTATTACGGTCTCGATCACTACTGGGCGGTGTGCGTTTCATGGTTGCACCAAATGGGAGTCCAGCTCAGCATATGCCAGGTACAATACCTGACGCTGGTATTCTGCTGCATCCCGTTAGTGGTATCACTGTGATACGGACCCATGGAAAAATATCTACATTATTCTCCGCCACTGAATTTCATGAAAATAAAAAATGATCTGGACTTTGGAGAGAGGAAAGCTACAGGATATTTTAATGATGGCGTTTGAAATTAATAGGTAACTTCAGTGTGCACAGTCTAGCTAAATAAAGGCGCCTTCGGAGCATAACATTTGTGTTTAGTTATTTAGAATTGTGCATCAAATTAAAACTTCGAATTGACCTTGCCCCAGGCCTCAGTGCCGGTTTTCGTTCGATCTTTAACAGTCGCTACGGGTCGTCATGCAGAAGAGTCTGACAACCAGTCTTGCCAAAGGATATCGCGTTACCCAGTAACTGGGTTGTGGAGGTTAGATTAGCAGTCACTCCATGAAAAATACTGGTACTCAGCTGCACTCGGTAAGACTGGAAGCCAACCCCATCGGCCATCTGTTCTGTTAGCATTGTGCCCTGCCCACTGCCACTAAAGTTTGGCAATTCTTCGGGCTATGTCGGTTACTTTGGTTCTTCTGCGGATCTCTTCATTTCTGATTCGATCACGCAGGGAAACTCTAAGCATTGCCCTCTTCATTGACCTTTGGGTTACTTTCAGCCTTCTAATAAGGCCCAATTCGAGCGACCAAAATAAAGAGTATTCTCTATTATTTATCTATCTTAACGAGACAAAAAAATCGTAAATAAAAACATACAAAGGGGACAACCCACAGCTTCGTCCCCATTATCAATGCATCACATATTTGTTCACGCTCCTCTATTTATACTTACTCTTACTCTGATTAGACCGGGTAAACGTGGTCAACGTTTTCTTTAAGAATTTTCCCTAAGCATTATGTGGATTTATTTTTCCTTCCCCTTTTGTTAAGGAAATGGACCCTACGTGTCTGACTGTGTATTGGAGTTAATCAGTATTTTGCTGGGGTAACAGATGAGTATTTATGATGTAGCTGGAGGGAGGAGATTCTTTTTTTGTATTTGATGTAGGTACCAATGAGTTTTGAATTTTGTTGGCAGATTTTTCAGGACTCTTTATAATATTATGATTTGTCAAAGTCAAAGTCAAAGCATTTATTTACCCGGCGAACTTCGTACCGCCTCAGAAAATGCATTATTCATTTTTTTTTCGTGAATATTCCCATGTTTTCATGTATCATCACATTCTGCCAAGTGTAGCGTGCAAATATTAGGTACAGATGCCAGCACATCAAGCTACTCGAAACTGTCAAATTTTCCAAATCCACTTTGAACCATATTATGCATTAGCGATAAAGTTGAAAATCTATTAAATAAATTTGACAGATTGCAGTAGCTTGATGTCTGTTTATATATTTATTACAGGACAGAGATTATTAGGTTAGTATTAACATTATTGTTTGGATAATTAGGAATTGAAATTACAATTTGAGGTATGTCAGTTAAAAATAATATCATATCATTTAAATGTCAGAGTAAGTGACAAAGAGTCAGATGTCAACGTATAAAAGATCAGAATTGGGATGTCAAAATATCATTCAAATAGTCGTAATGTGGAGATCTATAAAAGTTACTTAGCACTTACTTTGGGACGCGTTATTCTTGTCACAGTCGCACAACTGTCAAACTATAAGTGCAAGATAGAGACGTAACATGTCGAAGCCAAATCAAGTGTTTAGTGACGTTTATAGATCTCGGCCTTCTGGTCTAGTTTTCTAGAACTTTACATCAAACTCTCATTTATATTTTTTTGGTCACAAGCTAAAATTACTTTATTTAGGCTATATCCATCTCCTTCTATCTAATAGATGAAGAAAAGGGCAGATATAAAGAAGAACGGTCAATCTTAGTTGATTTAAATCTTCCACACAAATGTAGTGGACACGTTTAAGCCACAAACTAATTTGACATCTCTAAGTTCTTATCTGACATCCTTTTTTTCTCGAGGTGTCTGTTAGTAAGAAATGTCTAATCTCTAATTTATGTTAAGGTTGTGAACGACAAAATCGCTGCTATTGAGGATATTAGTTGAAATTTAGGAACGCTACGCATCCTGGTCTCAGGTACAACTCAAGTAAAAGTGACGTACTGATTTTTAGGGCAGGAAAACAGAGATCGTACATACAGTGCCTCCGATCATTGTCGATGGAACGGCATTAAAAATTGTACAAAGATTTAAATATCTAGGCCACCTGGTTACAGAGGACTTAAAACGCAGCGTGTTGGCGGTAAGGAGCAATATGCTGGCCCGTAAGTTCGCTCGATGTACTAAAGAAGTAAAAAAAAAATATTTTTAGGGCATACTGGCCCTGATTCTGTTGTTCACAAACTAAAGTAAATTTAAGTTCAGTGCATCTTTTTCTTTCTATTTCATTAAGAATAGGACAGAAGATAAATATTAGTTCCGTCAAATTAGATAATCCATAGACAAGTTTAGACGTGATTAAAAATTTGGCTACTAAAAATACGTCAATTTGCATCAGGCGCTGACTAATTTGACAGGACTAAGCTAATATTTATCTTCTGGCCTTTTCATAATGAAATAAAAAGAAAAAGATGCACTGAACTTAAATTTAGTTTAGTTTGTGAACAACAGAATCGGGGCCAATATCAGATAAAGCCAATCTTTTTACTCGAGTGGTCTGTGGGTTTGGTATACGCAAAGAGCCTACAACGTCCTGCTTATTCGGTATAAATATACTTTCAGAATGCTGTTGGGGTTTGCCGTCGCATTATAGTGCGTCGCAAATGTTCGCAAATGCGTGCATTGACGGTTTCCACGCTATAGTGCGTAAGAACGTGGCGTCATTCTTACTGTGTGGTTGCACCAACAGCATTTTGCAAATGATTGCTTCAAGATATAACTGTCCCATACAGGCACACTAAGTGGGAATAGTTACGGTAAAGTTGTGATTGTAAAAAAAAATTTAATTTTCTTATTATTATTTCTTATGTCTTTTAATAAATATCTCGGGATCCTGAGAACCCAGACCTTTGGAAGGAGTACCAGGTGCCAAAACCAACTCGCAGAGGCCTTTTAGACAACTTTAAATGATAAGGAGGCACCAGCCAACTATTAACTCTATATGCACTATGCAAGTGCACCCAAGGACAATGGCCGGCTGCTGCAGAACTATTGCAGAACATGGGAACAAAATATATTGGGCTATGGGTTTGGGTTGACTATAGTGGATCGGTAACCTTGAATTATGGAAGGACTATGTCCCCTGTCTGACCAATGATATTATTATTATTACCCATGAATGAGATATTAGATATGATTTTCAGAACAAAATATCCTAAAGCTACATAGCCATCAAAAACAAATAAAGCTTAAATCCCTAAAGCAAAAAATAATAACGGTGAGCCAAAAGACCCCTGTCGTACCTAAACCCTTCGAATAAATTACCATGAAAAAAATCCCCCTGTGATATGCAAAAGACTATTTTATACTACAAAAAACAGTCTACTAGATGAATTTTCAAAGACTTCATACATCAGGTCCACACATGCCGGCAAAGTAAGGTAATTGCCACTTTCAATGCAAAAACGACATCCTCACTTGAATTTTAAACGTCGGGATAAGTGTGAACTAATGCCAATTTTTACGAGACAACCCTGAACTGAATACTCGATGAGGTAGTGACGTAGTGACGCAGAACGTCCGTTCAACCCTAGTCGATTTATTCGATGTCGAATTATAATCGGATCGGTAATCGATACAGCTTAGTGAATCGGCTATTCAGGAAAGGTCACGTTGATCTGTTTTAATGTACTGTGTATTTTTTTGAATGTAATATCCGTTGAAACGCATTGGTGAGTTCTTTTTATCTATTTTTGAATGTCCGATTTTCCGCTCTTGTTTGCGTGAATTTAAATAGGATTTTTGACTGTCAAAAACTGAAACATATGACATTCGTTGAATTTATTTTTTAGAAACTAAGTCATTTTCGATTCAGAGTTAGCAATACAAAAATATAACGTCCTATTTCAAATACAGTTCGGGATGACTTTATAGTTCTGTGGAATCAAGTTGGGAATCAACAATAGTAAAATTATGATTGTAAACATAATTACTTTAATTATAAATGCCATTTTATTAAATAAATTGGTGTTAAAGAACACTCTTACACGTCAATTTTCTTATTTAAAAAGTAGAAAGATTATTTGAATCAAACCGAATATCAAAGTGTCCAACGAACCAATTAATCGATAAATCGTTTTCCCATCTCTATGAACCGTCGAAAGAGTTTAAGTTTTTATAGCAGCTTACTTATTTCACTGCAAAGCACTCTAGAGTAAGATTAATTCCCATGGGCATGTTTTTCAGCGGACCGATTAAGTGAATTCGCTTCAGCAGCTTTACTGTAAATAACATTTTTTATTACCTGACTTATTCTTAATTAAATATTTTATTTATATCTTGCTTTTTCTCTGGTTTATTCGTTGTGGCCAGGAGTTTTACGATTGCGTGTATTATTGAGAAAACGAAACGTCGATTTTTTTAGCCGACTACGCCACTGCAAAAAGGAGGTTTAGGATTTTGACCGGTATGTATGTATGTTCATCTGGTCCTTCATAACTTCTAAACTACTTATCATAATTTAACAAATGAGGTATCGTTGGAAGCGTCTTGATTGTCCGCTAGTTATAGGCTATGTGACGTCACAATAAATTAAATATGGCGCCCTAGAGAGCGCCATATTACCTAAAAATATATATTTTTTTAATCATGCCACCTTAGGTATCAAATATGTAAAAGGATTTAATTAGCACATTTTAAAAATATACAGTGTTATTTGTAAAACACCAGCAACCTCTTAAGAGGTCATTGTACTCATCATTATGAACAACTTTTACTATGGGACCAAACCTGAAATGGCGAAAAAAAAATCAGCTGTATACTATTTGACGAGTATTTGACGAGTATAATAATTGACGAGTTACACGAACATAAATGTAGGGAACAGCTGATTTTTTTTTCGCGATTTCAGGTGTGGTCCCATAGTAAAAGTTGTTTATAATGATGAGTACAATGACCTCATAAGAAGTTGCTGGTGTTTTACAAATAACACTGTATATATTGTCAGCTGTTGCTCACGGCTTTGTTTGCATATACCCGATAATTAGGAATAATTTATTTATTTATTTTATTATTTCTATACACACAGTAAAATACATAGGGATATGACATAATTATAATTTGAGTAGTTTGAGTATGTATGCCGCTGTACTAACATACTTATAAGCCATGGTAGCATGCGACCACGGGAAGGTACTTTCTTGTTTCATCCTTTTCAGTCGTCGGGTTTTAGTTTATAAACTTTTTTATTATTGCCTACATGCCTATGTAGGCAAAAATTTAAGTTAGTTAAATCCGCCTGGACTTCTATGTTATGGGGTTTAGTTTCCGCACTTAGTCCTTCAAGTGGACCATTGGCGCCAGTATATCAAGCTACTCGAAACTGTCCATTTTCCCAATCAACTTTGAACCTTTAGCTTTAGCGATAAAGTTAAAAATCTATTAAATAAATTTGACAGATTGTAGTAACCTGATGTGCTGGTGTCTGTACTTATAGAATTTATGACGTAGCCTTTTAAATTAGACGGTCTATACTTACCTTAGTCACATTAAAACGAATCATTTATTAAATTACATAGTTTTTACGAGCAATAAAAAAATAAAAATAATAAATCTGCTAGCTAGCTTGGTGCTCATTTTTGTATGAAATTAAATTTCTGCTCAGCAGTACACAAATATTTAAATCTTCCGTTGCTTTGAAATCATATTATATATAAATGCTTTCCTGTTTTTGCCTTTAATTGACATTCATTTATTTCATTTTTGCGTGGCCTGTTTTCCCTCAACTTGTATTTTTTTTGTGTGTTTGTATTCTTTTTGTACGTCATGTTTACCGCAAATAACCGTATTTTCTTTCTTTTTCTCCTTTCATTCGCATTGAAGGCAATGACGAATTAATTTTATGATTCCCAGAAAACTGAAACTCGTTATTATTTTTGATTTATAAACGCTTTCAGAAGCGAAGCTAATGGGAACGTTTCGAGTGGAGATTATTTTGATGTTAAATTAAAAATCTCTCGATGAAACCGCGGGAAAAGAGAATTTCATGTATAAAGTTGATTGGCACTGCGTTGAACTGAATTTTAAAAATTGTGCTGTCACTCAATTTTGTACCGGAAGGGCATAAATGGGCGAGAAAATGGGCTACTGTTTCCTTCTATAGGGATTTTTACTTAATAAAAATCTTATTCACTTACAGAAAACCCCTGAGTCTAGAACCATGAAATTTTGCACAAAAGGATCACTTATAAGGAAAGTATTTTTGAAAATGTATAAAAGAAGACACACAAAACATCGTGCGAAACATGGACCTATCTGATCTACCTATTTATGTTGTAACATAATAAATGCAAGTCCTGAAAGTATTTTGTTCATAATTGACTACGAATCGATTTTGAGTTTGATTTAAGTAACTTTTAATATAGATATTTTTTTTAATATACTATTATTTTATATTTTACCATACTGACTGACGATTTAGCCAAAGAAAATTAAATCTTATTTCAGAGCAATGAGACTCAATTTTAAATGCGTTAAGTAATGCTAGGGTCTACACGATTTCCTTAACAATAAAATAATAAAAAGTTTAAAAAAAAAAATGGTTTATGTAATAGTATTATGCTTATAACTCAATACTCTAATTAGAGTGCATTTTTTTTGTGGATGGGAAATCATCAAATGACCTCTCCCGCTCAGGGTGGAGCAGGAGGGAGTGTCAGACTCTTACTGACTAAAACCCACCCGTGTTCCTTCCTTAGCCCTTTATGTTCCGAGGCAGCGGTAACCCTTTCGGACAATCCCGCTGCCCCAGCAGGCTACGGCCCTTACGGGCCCCTTCCTTGTGATGCTGACATCTCTTTGAGGCGCGCGTGGAACACGTACGCGCCGTCCAGCACGGGCCTGGTCCTGATCGGACGGAGAGTTACCCATTACTCTCCGCCCGTAGGCCCGCGCCTACGGTGGCCGAGAGTCGTCACGTGAATTAGGGTGCATGAGGTCTTGCGTTAATTATTTTACAGATTGTACACAAGGCGGGGATGAGAATACGACGGTAAATTATATTGCGTATCCGTAGGTATAATATCTAATGATGTTCCCAGTTAGCTTACAAAAATTTAACCATATACATCCAATAGTTTAGTTACTAATCAACATTGTCAAAACCTATAGTTGGCCCTTAACTACTATTTAGTTTGATTGAAAGAATCGCCTTTTTTAATTTCGATGTTTGGATTTATTTGATAGTTTCAAAATAATCCAATGCATTACTATTTTCAATGTTTTCATTTATTGTCGAACTCTCGCTTACATACTCGTATTGTATCCATACTAATATTATAAATGTGAAAGTGTATGTGTGTGTCTGTTTGTTTGTCCGTCTTTCACGGCAAAACGGAGCGACGAATTGACGTGATTTTTTAAGTGGAGATAATTGAAGGGATGGAGAGTGACATAAGCTACTTTTTTTTTTAACCGTAATACCCCGAATTTAACGCGAGCGAAGCCGCGGGTAAAAGCTAGTATATTATGAAAATGAAATAATGTTAGTTGGTAAGCACATCACTTGAGAACGGATGGACCAATTTTTCATGCTTTTATAAAAGTTTCTCGGAAAATGTTCATATTCGGGAAAAACTAAACGTATTTTTTTCCGTTTTATATAGTTTTTGTATAAAATATGGAAATTGGGACAGGATTACAACTGTTGGGTCAGCTAGTAGTTAATATACATCTGAAATCGCCAAACTGTCTTGAGAAAACGTGCTAATTAATGCTCGCGGCTTCTCTGTATGATACGAAGCCTTTGCCTTAAAGTGGGTCAATAATAGGCTGGCATGTTTGACAGACTTGTCAGTGGCAAAGACTCAAAAGCAACTTAATAGCAGACATTGGCTCAGTTGCCATTAAAAAAAAAACCTTATTGCAACTAGGAAAAAGATCACTGAGATTTAGACACTGCTAAAAATCTGGGGTAAAATAACAGTTATTTTACCTTGACAGCTGCGACACAACATCAACCTTATTAAAACAGCAATAAAGCTCACTGTAATTTTGACAGACTAGACAGTTGCAGCAACTCAACAGGAACCTTATTGTCATGAGATTAAAGATTACTTTGTGATATTGACAGTGAATTTTGTCATTAATTTCTTCTTTTTTGAAACTTTTGGCGCGTAGCCATAATAGGAACTAACGCCGCCATTTTGTTTTTTCAATACATTTCACGAAACGTTTGCACCAAAGTTATCAAGACAAACAATTTGTACAAATGACGTTGTCAGGGAGGCCTGGTATAATATCATTCGAGTGCCAAAAGATCCTAAAACCACTGTAGGACAAACTATACATATTTTTGCTATTCTTTTATTCAAAAGACCAATTCTTGTAATTTAAAACGTTCAAAATCTAGTCACAGTCTCATCTCGGCGACAAACCAATGTCAAAATCTTGTCAAAAATGTGGGGAAATTAGAGGTATTTTTGACAGACTGAGACTCAGATCAGACTGTGAACTAAAACGTTAAAATTACGAAAATGTCCACTGTTCCTGCATGCTGGCTTTACAACACCGCCTAAAGTCATACCAATATTAATCACAATATATCTCCTACGTCAACAGCCAAAATTATTCAATTTAAAGTGCGTTGCTTCCAATTATTTCTTGTGAAATCAATAAGAGCAATTAACTCACGTGAGCTGAAAACATAAAACTAATTAGCATACTGTAATGACGTCATCAGACCATTTATTCCAGAAACATTTTGATGAATTCAAATGGTTGTTGCGTTCTGTGAGTTCTATGAGATCGTGAGAGTAAAACTTGGCAAGAATTAATTTGTTTTGTATTTCCTAGGAAACTTGGTAACCATCATCTTGTTAATACAAGATGATTTACGATAAAGGAACACATGTAATCTAGTTTCACTTGGTAGGTACACACAGCTACACTCAAGCTATACATTTCCAGTTCTATCTGACCTCGCATTGTATAGGTTTTTCGTACAATCAGAAGTCAGCTTATATTGGTTATGTATAGCTTGATGTGTAGCTGTGCGTACATAAATAATACATCAAATTCTACGAAGTGGGCTGCTGTTTGCAGACATAATATTCAAGTTGGTTTGATAAATGGCTCAACTTTATATTTTAATAATAAGTAAAATTGATTGAAAATAATCAAAGTTTGTAACTACGAATTCAGATTTGAAATGGCTATCATCATCATCATCGTCTGCCTAGCCTTTTCCCAACTATGTTAGGGTTGGCTTCCAGTCTAACCAGATGCAGCTGAATACTACACTGTACTTTACATGGAGTGACTGCCTACAAATTTGACTTCCACAACCCAGTTGGTTACTTGATAATATGATATTTATTTACTTTATTGTACACCAAAAAATACATAAGTAACAAAAAATACGATTATTACTACAAAACATTCAATGGGCAGCCTTATTGCTTTCTGCGATCTCTTACAGGCAACCTTGGAATGGACAGTGATTGCGTGGATATAAAAAAATGGGGTTGTCAGTGGTGAAAAATATTATATTATAACAGATACATAGATATATACAGCTTTGCTGTATAACAGATACATAAATAAATCTATACTTATAATAAATCTGTAGAGAGGTCAATTCTGTACATGAAATATATTTCCAAAATAACTATCAGCGGGTGATTAGTGATCGTTACTGACGCCAAAAATGCAATCAGTTAAATTTTTGTCTGTCTGTCTGTCTGTCTGTATGTTCGTTATAGAAACAAAAACCACTCGACGGATTTCAACGAAACTTGGTACAATTGTTCTTTATACTCCTGGGCAGGTTATAGTATACTTTTCATCACGCTACGATTAATAGGAGCAGAGCAGTGAAGGGAAATGTTGGGAAAACAGGATTTCTTTTTAGGTGAAGTAGTAATAGGTTAGTAGTATTTAGTTAGTAGTAGGTAAGTTTTGGTTAATTTATGTTCAGTTTTTTTTAATATTAAGTAGGTAAAAGCGTAGGTACTTTTATTAATTATAAGTATAGGTATTATTAATTATAGTAGTTATAGGTATTTAGTTTTAAGTGAAGTAGGTTTTATTATATATTATTTTATATATTAGACGTAGTTATATATTTTTAGTTATTCAAGCCCCAAGCGGACGCCGGCGTCCGCCCGCTATTGTCTTGAAAAACGCGTTGAATGAGAAATATGCGTTCTCAAGAATCGGCAGAAGAAAGAGCACATCGGTTAAACTCTATGAGAGTTAGTGCCTCAATTTCCGGAAGTCATTATTACACGCGGACGAAGTCGCTGGCAAAAGCTAGTATATACTAAATATACATATAACAACGAAATTAACGATACCCCTTGTTAAGTCTGGTAGTTAAACATTTGCGCTTTTGAGTATAAGTAACGACTGTCAAAGATTTACAAATCACAGCCGGGACCAACGGCTTAACATGCTTTCCGAGGCGCGGAGGGGTCTCTATAATGGATGGCCACCCATCAACGAACCAACCGCGGCAAGCGTGGCTTAACCACCGATCGACCCATGCTGATGTTATCATTTATTTATTAATGTGCGGATAAGCCATTAATCTATAAATAAATAACAGGTTTATCAGAGTGTTACACGCATGGTGATACTTAAAAGTAAGGTTAGCAAGATTGGTAAGGTTCGCATAGGGTCTAAGCATTTGCTGAGCGATGGCCGTTTTGCGTGGATGTGACGCACATTTTCCACCAACTTTTTATTTTTTTTTTGTGTTTGGGTTTTTTCTGCGTCATTTTTACCGCAAATATAAGTATTTTATTACTTTTTTTTAGCTGCCACTTGTTAAGTTCTAGCATATTATTTACTATTTCACACGTTTTTCGTGTCGATGTCCCTGACAAAATAAGAAACAGATATTTTTTATTTTCGCTACATGATAAATGATAAATTATTTTATTTATGTAAGTAGGTTTGAATAAACACTTTTACATATCAATCTTATTTTTAAAACTAAATATGGTCGGCGTTTCCTATGTGACTACTCTGAGAAGAAAGGCCGAAACAAATTCTCTTTTGAAGTCCAGACATTATCTTGGTCAGATCACGTGAAGTTCATGTAGATTGATGTCTGAAATGCTCTTTTGAGGAAAGAATCACACACAGATTGAGTGAATCTGTCCAGTCAGCGCACGCATTTGTCTGTAATCGTGCAGCTCAACGATTCTACGAACAGTGCCAAACAGGGACCTTTAGACATGTAGGTCGTATGAATTACTCAAACTGCCAGATCATGAATAAAACTAACTGAGGAGAAAAAATAAACATGATTAATACTGAAACAACGGCCTACATATTTTTCATATTAACTTTTATTAAAATAATATAATACTAACAGTGAATATTCACGTCATTCATTGTATTAAAAGTTAGCTAAAGAAAAAAAAATGCAAAATACTCGTAAAATAAAATATAATTATCTGTATAAATTTATTGGAGCAGTGAATGTTGTTAGTTTTTTTTGTTTTGGTTCCCAAGCCTTTTTGTCCTCAATTACTCCTAATATCAGTTAAACTACGCCTTTGTATGTGTCTGTGAACCACGCCATGCCTACATGAGTTTAGGTACGCAAAGAATTTATTCCATCTTCGCAGCTCCGTACATTTTCTTCAACAGATGAAATAATTTACTGAAACCGCCTATTCTGTGAGCGACACAGCTTACTATACGCGCTTTACACTCATACGACACGGTGACCACATATTTTCGATACAGTTTTTTTGTGTTATACCCTTATTTATTTTGTATTATTTTAGTTTTTATACACATATACACAGACAAGAAGCAAGGAACGGAAAAATACGTACAAAGGTGATGCTTATTTCTATGAAAATCTCTTCCACCTGCGATAGGAGAGTAAATAAAAAGAGATGTAGACATCGTGTACGATGTACAATGTAGAGAAGAAGGGAAAACAAAATACATAAAGCCTGTATATAATTTTTTTTCAGATTATGATCAGGTAAGTATATTTAAGTTTCGCTTTCCTTAACGTGCTTGTAAAATATCGAAACGAAAACTTTAACCGTTATAGAGTTCCAAGAACAATAAACTGCCTGCAGATTCAGGTCTTCTCAATCAAGCAAATGTATTGTCATCGAAATAGATCGAGTATCCAAAGTTCTAATTTGATAGTCCACGAGGAAATTGTCCACTATTAGATTCTAAGATATAAGCCGAAAAATACTAGCAGTTCAAAAAGCTAGCAAGGAGCGCGTCGGAGCGTATCGACATGGACAGAAGCGCATCCTTACTGGCTTCTACGTTTTCTTTGCTTGACTTGTTATTAAACTTACCAATGATTGATGTTTTAATCTTTTACGCGCTACGTGTTAGGAAAACCTATTAATTACGCGATTCCTATGAGCATCGGTATTTTATTATTTTTCAAATGGACCACCACGCTTGCCGCGGTTAATCTGGGATGGGTGACTATCTTTACATACCAAGACCCCTCCGTGCCTCGAAAAGCACGTTAAGCCGTTGGTCCCGGCTGTCAATCGTGGATCTTTGACAGTCGTTAAGGGTCGACAGAAGCTCGAAAATTTGACAACCAGTGTTACCAAGGGTAGGCAGTCGCTCCATGTAAAATACTGGTATTCAGCTGCACCCGGTTAGACTAGAAGCTAACCCCAACATAGTTGGGACAAGGCTAGGCAGATGATGATGATGAAATGGACCACATAAGGTTCGCAACGGGCTATGAAATATTTTAAATAATAGAGCATCATTTTGTCACAATTGGTGAACAAATTCCGATGTCCAAACAGACGAATAATATACCTACTTACCCAGTTTCAAACATCACAAAGAAAAAAAAAAACACAACCATGTCATGTCTCATGAACCAACAAAAGGCAGGTCGCCTTATCACAAGAGATAATAATTTACCATTCAAAAACACTTTTATTCATGAAAGAAGGAAGAATTTATCCACGCAGACGTCGGGAAAACTCGTCGCGAGATATAAGACCTTGGACGTTTTAACGATAAACGTGGAATTATGAGGAGTTCGTGTATTAAGAAAATATAATAATATGTGGTTGTTTTTTAGATGAGTTTATTTTAAAACTGATCCGCCCCTGCTTTTCACGATTTTTACGACTTGAAAAAACATTAAGATTTCTTTATTGTGTATAATTTTAAGTTTTTTGGCCAAAGAATCAGCATTGCCATACAACGCGGCAATGCTGCCAGCCTTTTGGGCACGTTTCCTGTTGACAGCGATGCGGACGAATTTTTTGATGCCCTTTGATTATTTCCCCTCCTTTTTATATACTTGTACATATTATTATTATTTTAAGTCTAGCTTTTTAAATTATGTAAGTTTTATATCAATTTTATTTTATTTATTTTTTTATTGACTGGGATGTCACCTCTGAACTAGACTAGAGTCAAGAGCAAACCCAATTAAATATAAAAAAAAAAATATTATAGACATACAACGACTTGCGATTTGTTGGTCGTAGATTCGAACCGAGTCAGGCGCTTTAGTTTGTGAAAATTATTTCATCACCACTGCTCTCAAAACGGTGAAGAAAAACATCGTGAGGAAACCAAAAAGACATGTGACATCTACCAACCCTCACTGGGCCCGCATGGCGGATCACAGCCCTCTACTTCTGACGGAGAGGCGGCCTGTGTCCAGCAGTGGGAATATTAAAGGCTGATTATGCTTATAGACATAAACTTTCCGGAATATTTTTTTTAAATGATGGTGAAAAATGTATCAAAATCCATTGCGTAGATTAGAAGAACAACGCGGTCACACAGCTATCTATGTGACCGCGTTCAACTTTGATATATAATATTTATATTAAAGCGACTTTTATTTATAATATGTTCAGATAATTCTATGTCATTCTATGCTATTTGTACTTCATGTGCTTAAAATATGGATGGTTTGGCTTTCAGTCTAACCGAATGTGAGTGAAAATGAGGGCTTTATATGTAACCCATTTACTGGGTAACAACGATATCCTAATTTTACACAGGGCCATAAAATAGCAGTAACATGATTCGACGCGTAACCGGCTTAGTGTGCATTATTGGCGTAGCGATGGCTACGAACTGCTACGGCGTAGCAAGCTTCTCGTAGCACGGCGTATTCAAATTGCTATTTTGTTACTGGATTATTCTATCTTGCGTTTGCGCATTACAAGCGTAAAAAACGGAGTAGTAGGTATATATACTAGCGGTTTTTCGTCGAAAATTGATTTTCATAGAAGAAAACACTTACCTACATATGCCTTCTAAATTGTCACTGCTACGAGTAATATATCTTCTATTAACAAAAATTTGAATTAATTAATCTAACTAACTGACAGACAAGGCACAACCTAAACCACGGAAGTATGAAAATTAGCACAAGGGTTCCTTAGATAATAGAAATGAGTACTAACGAAGATTTTTGGAAATTCATACCATAGGGAAATCCCCTCGGGCACATGCCACATAATTAAAAAAAACATCAAGTTTTTTCAGAAAACATTGAGAATTCTTTTCATCCAGAACATAAATAGAATTTATAATAATTAAGAGCCTATAATACTTCAGCTAAAATTCACTCTTTATCTCGCTCGCACGATACTGCTCGCGGACTGAGTGAGAGCGAGACAGAGTAAGGTGCTGCGTGGCAGGCAGCGCCAATAGTTTAGGTATTCGCTTTTTACGGTGAAAATAATAGTAATTTAAAAAAAATTATAAAAAATAAGACATGCGTTATAGTCAGATCAGCCATGCTATTCTCTAAGGATACAGCCTTGCGGGCAGCGCTGTCGCGGTGGGTTTGACAGTTGTGACAGCGCTGTCCGCAAGGCTGTATCCTTAGAGAATAGCTCCCCAGTTAGTATGCAAAGTTGCATGATCTAATTTGAAGTATTTTTTGAATACCAGCGGTTTATTGTTCGGTTTGGAGGGAACTTTGGATTTTTTTTCTATCGATAAAGTTTTATGGAATCGTGTTTTCGTCAAACATAGGAATTAACATTAATCCTCAAGTTTAGCATAGATTTATTTCAAAATTAATGCCGCAGTATTTTCGACATAACGGAGGATCATACCATTTGAGGTAGCTCTTAACGATCCTTGTGAAAAGGTTCAATGTTTGTGGTTATAAATGTATATACTGGATAAACTTCTTATACTAAAATAACCATTAGAATAAAAATAGATAAGAAACCATGTATAATAAGGAAGATTTCAAATGGAAAAAACCTCAACGCATTAGGCTTCCTACTTAAAAATCATTCCCATATCTATAGCATTAAAATTTAGTTTTTCATCTTCGATTGTACTTAAAGAAGTCTTTTCAAGAAGACATAATGGACCAATAAATTTGTTCCGATTCCGATCAGGAATTGGTACAAGTTATTCAAGCTGAGTTCTACTGGTTATCCACGCTTAAGTGCTTTTAAATTTATTTTATTTTGAACTATTTCTTTGGGGTAAGCACCAATAAGTTAATTGGAAATACGAAAAATATTATGATCTGATTTGTTTTGTTTTGTCATGTTTGCCGCAAAAAAACGTATTTGCTTTCTTTATGTCAAACGTCGGTTGCTAAGACAGTCGTTATTATGCGGCCGTGATATTTTGCAGCCGTGAATGTCGGTACCGCTTTCTCGGTTACACAAAACAAAAGCACAACAACCGCGTGGCACTGCATCAGTCACTCTACGTTCGGGGTTTCGAGGCTCCTAAAGCCGGCTTAACACCGAGACAACATCTTGCAACATTGGAGCATGCATCGCGTGTGTTATGTGGCGACATTTCAGAGATTGGCACTATTTGTAGCTACTAATGATGTGCATTGTCTTTCCTTTGTGTTCAAAATAAACAATTTGATTCTTTTAAGTTGGAAGGTGATATCAGAGTAACTATTCATAATTACTTTTGAAATGTTAATGAGTCGGTCAGTTAGTGGCAGTAAATCTCTCAAAAATAAAGCTAGTGGGTGATTCACACTAGCTCAAGTTTTGCCGTACGGCTGGTTGCTTACCAAATCGCCTTACAAGCCGAATCGCCACCTCATTTACACAGGTAAAGAAAGAAAGAAAGAAAGAAAAATAGGTTTATTTGTCACAGAAACACGTGCAAACAAAAAAATTATTAATTCTAATGACATCATATATAATAAAAACAAAAAAAATATATATATCTTTATACATGAGCACAAAGCATAGATCAGGTCCATAAAAGTCACAGATCCCTAGTTTATTTTGCTTTAAAATGGCTATTGCTTGCAATTGAGCGTTTCATGGTCAATTTTAGTCACCCGCCGCATACGTCTTTCTGTTGTACAGCGAGACGAGCAGTGTGCGAGAGAGAGCGCTCGAAATTTAGTTACCTTTATCAACAAAATGTAGCCGCAGCATAACACAATGTCGCACTGTGTAAAGCCGCCTTTAGGTTTAAATAATCTTGCATTGTAGAACAATTCACTCCTACAAATTCCCGTTCATTTCTTTGCCCTTTTGTAGAACATGAAGACAAATATGTAAAACTGATAAAGGCACCAAAACAAACCGTTTCCGCTTACGCAATCAGCATTCGAAGGAAAAATAAGTGACCCACATCAGGCCACATCCTAAATATATTCCGTCTTGTAGCGAACTAAGGTTGCTGGAATGGGCTTTGTGAGAATTAGACCAAAAGGACCAGCCTGAAAAAGGCTCTTCCACCGTAATGTCATCACAATGTTTGCATTTAATTATATTATAAATAGAATAATGCGACAGCTTGGTTTATAAAAATGAAAAAAGTATTATGGGCTAATAAATTAAGTTTAAGAATTAGGTTCTCGAACCTTCGAAGTCAAAATTAAATTGACGTTTTAAAGAAGATTTAAAATAATAATGATAATGATTACTTGGGTTTTTTGCAACTGACCGTTACTTGAGTTTGAAGTAAAAAATTATGGACAAAACATTAAAGATCCAGCTAAGTCAGCAGCCAGCAGTAAATTTCCCATAAAATTAACTCATTGTCAATGTATAATTGTCATTGCATTGTCAATAAATAAGTTATAACAGCTCAATTATTTTACATTCTGGACAAAAACAATCTTAAAAGCACAGACATTTTTATTTCACCAAAAAAAAATCGACAAATAATACAAAAGTTCAAATTAAAGGGCGTTCTCTACGCGCGGAAATTATCAATGAATTCGTAACGACATTCAATCCTTTGACTGAATCCATCAGCCGGCTTCAATCAAAGGAAGGAATGTAATTATTTTATTTTTGTGAAAAAAAAGACTGCCTTAGGTGGTCTACTCCGTCCACCTTTTTTATCCTGTTATTGTAAAAATGTCAGCTGTTATAAGTAGAAACATCAATCCAATTTTCATCCATAACAAACACAGTACAAAACACAGACACCCACTTTTCAACTCCAAGTTAAACAAATTGGTGCTCAAGCGAAACATCCTACTAATATTATAAATGCGAAAGTTTGTATGTATGGATGTATGGATGTTTGTTACTCTTTCACGCGAAAACTACTGAACGGATTTTGATGAAACTTTACAGTAATATAGCTTATACATCAGAATAACACATAGGATACTTTTTATCCCGATATTCCCACGGGATCAAAACTTACGCGGGTGAAACCGCGGGGCGCAGCTAGTTGTTGAATAATTTCTGCTGCGAATTTCTCAAAAATAAAAGTTCTACAATGTAACCTGCCACATCCAGCGTAACCTTAAAATGCCGAGGGGTAAAAACGGGCGAGTGTTGGTTCAGACAGGTGAAATAGTGCGAAAAATTGCCCAGCGGTCAACTCGGTCCGTTTTCTCTGTTCGCATTGTCAGGGTTGAATTCACATTGCTTATATTGAGCTAATCAGGTTGCTGAAGAGTGGAGGTTAGGGTACAAATACTTGGACAGTATGGTGTTCATGTTGTTAGATGAAATTGAGGGGAAATGGAACTGTAAACCGACGTATAAAGATCCCACAGTTTTGAGAACATTGTTACAGAAAGACAGATAATAAATGTTTATTTGTCACATGTTAGAGGTTCACACAGTCATTATAAAAAAAAAAAAAACGAAGAAAGATATTATTATTTGTTTTGTTTTACTAGAATTATTGTTTTTGATTTATGTATTTTTTGTTCTCCTTTACTTTTACAAACGCTGTTTACATCTCTCTCTACTTTCCTATCGCAGGTATGCTGTAAGAGGTTTCTTATGAAATAAGCATCAACTTTGAACCTATTTTTCCGTTCTGTTTTTTTCATATCTGTTTATATGTATGTACACATCACACTAATACTATAAAGGCGAAAGTTTGTGAGTGTGTGTATGTGTTTATATGTTTGTTACTTCTTCACGCACAAACAGCTGGACCAATTTTGATAAAATTTTGTATTGAGATAGCTGACACCCTGGATACAAAATACAGAGAGTACAGAAGTCAATCTACATACAAAGTGCGCTCGAGCAACGCACACATACACACCGCTCACGGACACGATATCTCGGACCGGTCGGGACCTGTGCGAGCGTGAGTGCCATCCGCTTGAGACACGCGTCTCTGAAGTGCAAAAATGGAGCAACAAAAAAAAAGTTATTATCACTGTTCAGTGAACGATTGTTTAAATTCAACATGGTGAATTGTCGTTTTTTAAGCTACCAGTTGTTTCAGAGAGGTAAGTAGGTATATGCTTGTATTTCGATGGTTCGTTTTACCGTAACACAGTACTTAGGTAGGTAGGTAAGCGCCCCGGGCCCCGGCCCCCTGCCCTGCGCCGTAAAAGCAAACATGACTTTGTGGCACTTTGTGACAAATTTGTAATATAACAATAACATTAAAATTAAAATATTTTTGTCATTATTGGTTTATATTTCCTTCCTGTTCATTCTCAACAATAAATCAAACAACTAGATACGAGTGCCACTACCACGATAGTTTTTTTTGTGCATAAGCCAAAGTTGACAACCCTAGCGCGACCGTCGAGCGTAGGTATGAAAAGTGAAGTACATACATGTGATTGACTTCTGTACTCTCTGTATTTTCTACTTTAAGAAAACAAGTTTTATTATGTCATATTTACTTTATGTCGTGATAAAGAGCATGTCAACTTTCATGAATGCAAAGTTTATAGGAAAAATAATTCTTGGAGACCCATGGAACGGTCAACTTTTACTTTAAAAGCAGCTTCGGGGAAAAAGTTGTTCCATAGAAATACCCTTTTCAACCAAAATGTATGGAGCAGCTGTTTTTTCCAATTCAGTAACCACAGCGTGAACTTTCACCAAAAGTTAGTCACTTTTGTTGCTTGATTTTTTTTTTTTGTATTTTATGAGACATCGAGGAGATTTCTGATGGCATTAGAAACTTGTTTTTTTTTTTTTGTTTGTCGAGTGACCTTAACCGGTTGAATGACGTAATTACATAAACAATTATAAAGCCATTTTGCCTCACGTGGATCCACGTTCCGGCTCCAGATACGAATGATGCTGGAACGTGGATCCTGACGGCCTAAACGCGAAGGATGATTGTGGATGATAATCAATAGGCGTTGCTCCCAGCTGTCACTTGTAGATCTTTGTAATCATTACTGGTTGTCAGAAGCCCGAAAGTCTGACAGCCAGTCTGAGTAAAGGGTATCGTATTACCAAGTAACTGGGTTATGGAAGTCGGATAGATAGTCGCTCCCTATAAAATACTGGTATTCAACTGCATCCGATTAGACTGGAAGCTGAGTCCGACATAGTTGGGAAAAAGCTAGGCAGATTGCTAGGTAGATGATGTTCATGATAAAGAAAACCTAGCCAAAGTTGAATGTTGTTGGTGTTCTTAATAAGTAGACACATACTAAATTAAAATTGGTTTTCATGTCTGTGCTCGTATTTTGATGCGGTATTCGCCATCATTTAGAGCACATATTCCGAAAGTTTTATGAGTATAATACCTGAATATTATTTACCTTATATAATAGTACGTTAGTAGCTCTTGCGCCCGTTCTAAGAAAGGGCGGCTCACTTGTTAAACAAATAAATAAAACCTTCTTCAATATTCGCAAGCAGTCAATAAATATTCGTCTTCATAACATAAACAAAAATTATAGATGTTATAGCTCCAAAACCACAAGGGACTAAGCATTAATTTGCTCAAATATTTAGACTGTCGCGCTACAAGGAGAAAGCCGCAAGAAGTCACAATATCTAAATACGACATATAATGTTGCTCAATTCTTAGAATAGTACGGTGCCGCCAGTCGATATTTTATACGAATTTCGGGAGGGTATTACTCCACTGTTCGACATTATACAGACGCGCCAGCACATCAAGCTACCCAAAATCTATAATTTTACATTTATTATTATTATTATATTTTTTTTCATTTTATGTCTAGGAAAATCACTGTCCATTCTAAGGTTGCCTGGAAGAGATCGCAGAAAGCGATAAGGCCGCCCATTATATATTTTGTAGTGTTTGATGTATCTTTTACTTGTTATATTTTTTGAGTGTACAATAAAGTATACATAAATATAAATAAATATAAATAAACATATTTGTGTTACAGTTACAATTGCCGACATAAATCTCAGTGAGAAACAAACAGAAAGACTGACATCGTAAGCTTAGGCACCCTTTGTATAACCCCTAAAAATGAAACCTAATGAGTCTCAAACACAAAAGCTTACCAATACGCACCAAATTTTACTGTGACCCCTGATATTGTGCTCCGTAAAGAAGTCAAATCTATTGACCTCCACAAATGAGTTCCAAACTCAACTAGTTTCTTTCTCTAAAATGGGTTCAGCCAATTTCATCAATACTTTCAGGCGTAAGTTCAGACACAAATATAGGGGAATTTCATTTGTTAGGGTTATGGTACAATACAGAATTTTAGTAGTGCGATTTCACTGAAGAGCCAATAAAAAGCTCGTAAAATGAAGTGATAGTTCTAAATTAGAGTTTTGAAAAAGTCTATTAAAAACAAATTGCAAGAAAAGCATTTATTGTGCACGAAATATAGTTTATTTATTCATTAGGTTTTATTACGAATTTAGTGCTATGACGCACCTAATAAGTAGCGTAAAGATGCGTTAGTGGTACGGTATGAGGAACAGGTTTTAGTTCACCTCCGACCAGATTGGTGTTGTCTCTGGTGGGCAACTGTCCGACGATTGATATCGGGACGTTGTATTTGCGCGGTAAACTCCGCTTGCGCGATGCAGGATTTTCCGCGACGTCAGTGTCAGGAAGTGTGTGTTTGTTCGCATGTGGTGATGTAGATGCCGTCACAATATCTATTTAACATCTAGCGTCTAACACACAAAATAAATGACCAGTGGTCCACATAAGTCCTGGATCGCAAGCACTGAAAGTTATTGGGAGAAGCCTTTGCTAAACATTGGGATGATACCAGGCTATCAGTTATAGGAACAATAATATTCGTCTGTTCCACATAAAATCTTACCAGTGTGTCCCAACGTTAAAACCTTTCGTCTCGAATACAGTTATCGTTCTTAGTACAAGCTAGGTCACCATTCAATTCCACTGTTATTTCGAAAAGCTCAAACCGGCGTGAAAGTATTTGTTCACTTCTCTATTCGAGAAGGAAGGGGCGTTTTATCGGAACAAAAATAATATTAGGTTTTTCTAATAGATTTTTTTTTGTGTGGGACGTCCCAGTTTAAATAACGTTATTATTAACTGTCTATTCTGACCTTAAAGTTGTGTTTAAATAGCCTCAAGTGCACAGGAGCAGTGATGGCTCAGTGGCAACGGTCGCAACTTACGATTTGCAGGTCGTAGGTTCGAACCCTGACAGGCACTTTACTTTGTGTAAATTATTTCATCACCACAGCTCCCAAAACGGTAAAGGTCATCGTGAGGAGACTGGCATGTCCTAGAACCAAAAATTCGAAGACATGTGACATCTACCAACCCACACTGGGCCCGCGTGGTGGATTACGGCCCCTAGCACCGAGAGAACTGTGTCCTATCGAGAACATTATAGGCTGGTTATTCCAAGTGCACAAGTGACAGCCGCATGCCTTTTAGCGCAAGATGAAAGGATCTCATCATCATCCGTCTGAGGAGAATGAAGGTTTATGTCGGACTCTTACTAACAAAAACCCCACTGTTCTTTCGACTACCATAAGATGGAATGACTTGTGCACTTGAGGATCTTGTGACTGCGTCAGCAAACGGGATTCGCATAACTGAATTTTGAGGTAAACATAATGTTTGAATTTTCACATCAAACTTATTTGCCATCAGAAAACTCCTTACTAAGCTACACCGAAGGTCAAAAAGTTACCACTAATGTGCGGCCAACTAAACGAGTGACGATACATATGTAAATGCTTCTGGGACCGCCGGACTGTGTCCCAGTTCATGTCCGCGCCGACCCTTGCTCGACCCAGCCTACGCCGTTAAGCCTTTAGCTTTAAATTCGTCCCAAAATAACCCGATTCAGCCTGCGCTTGCTGCCCTCCCCCAGTGACGCCCTAAGCCGAGATCCGTATCCCACATGGGGTGCCCTTAGCATGTAGTCGCTTAGTTTTTTGATTTTTAAGCCCTGGCTGGAGGCCTTAACGTATTGAGGCAAGCCAGGTTAAAAAGCCGACCATCTCCTAGTCAGTTAGCTAGTTGAACTGCGAGGTGTCATATGAAAAAAAAAGCCGAGCTGTGTCATACCTGCTGCCAAACTTGCTGATATTTTCATCATACTGTTTGTGGTTACTAGTAGTTTAGTTTGCATTTTATGAGAAGTAGAGCATTTAAACTAAAATATTGCGTTAGTTTTTTCTTGTTGCTAAAAGGCTGCCGGTTATAACTTTATGAAAAAAATTTAGATTAACTAAAACTAGCAAGTCATTCCTTATAAATAGCATCCGTTTTTATAACAAGTTGCCAAAGCCGGTTACAGAAATTAGCGATGGAAAGTTCAAAATCCTCATCAAACGTGTTCTTATCAAAAAAGCATATTTTATGATTAAAGACTACGTTGAAGACAAGGTAGTTTGGCAATAATTCCTTCTGTAAATGTGGCTTCCCTGGCACCTCATTAACGGCATAACTACGTAATTATTAATAAATAATTATTAATAAAATTAAGATTTTTATTTCAAACTCAAACTCAAACTCAAAGCATTTATTTCAATGAAACCATTTACAGGCACTTTTGAATTGTCAAGAAGTCGGTCTATTTAGATCTGTAGACCATTTTTTATTTTATCAAGTACCTGGTACTTGTTGACAGACCTACGCTGTCCTCCCATACATAGTGTAATTTGAAAACATTGTAAAAGCTAATTATTTTTAAAAGAGTAACCGTGAAGTTTCTTGCTGGTTCTTCTCCATAGGAAACGACCAATTGGAACCATGCACCTAGCTTCTGACGTTTCATAGGCTTAAGTGAAATAAAATATTTTAATTTTTGATTTTTTTTTTTGAAAACTGAACAAGCATTTATAAAATTTAATAAACGCTTAAGAATTACGTTGTAACGTTCCAGAATATTAGTCCTAAGATCCGCGTCGCCACTATGAAATTCCACAATCGAAATAATAATTAAGCTGCTTTACTAACCTGCAAGAAAACAAGATCTTCTCTTAGCAAAACATCTGCACAAGACAAGTGTCCCCATAAATCTTCCTTTACCAAGAGTTCCATACAAAACTGCAAGATCCATTCCTCTTCAACTCAAGGTTAGTGAGAAAATTAATAAACCATTATCTCTTAAACTGAAAACGTGCTCAGCAAAAACAAAAGACGGCAATTAATCCCCACACTGTTTACGGCGATGTAAAAGTTTCGAACCTTATTTAAGCACCTCGCTTCTATGGCTCATTTACACGACGAGAGTTTCTCGCCTCGCATAGGTAATAAACGGATTCGAGTTGTGTAAATAGTAAAAAAATCTGTCATATTATCGACCGCGAACTATACACCCTCACGCATTATGTGCTGAAATAAAAACACAGCATTAGAGCAAGTCCCTTGCTGATGAGTGAAGACACTAAGAAAACCTTAATGGTCGATCGCCTGAACTAGTGGGGTGACCCCTGCCGGTATAGACAGGTAACAACATAAATCCATAGAGAATCAGTCTGGAATGTTTTTTAAATTTTATGCTCCCAGAAGCCTCATAGACAGCTTCTTAAGGTGTATAGTTCGCGGTCATTATGAATTATACTAACTGAATTATTTGCTGTACAACAAATATATTATAAATTAGACATTGTTATATAGTCATGCGAGATCAACTCAAAATTGTGTTTTCTCCCAGCAAGCCTTTGAGTGATAGAGAGAGTTCACAATATAGGTAAAGATGAAATGTTCAATTTTATAGTTGCACAGTCTATGCAAAATCCATGTGCCTCATCCTTCTAAAAAATAGCATTCAACATCTTCTTTCAAAATTGGAAGAAAAAAAATCGTAGGTATTTCGAGTTTTCAAATGACAGTTCGGGAAAATTGTCTGACAAGCATCGTAGGGATCGTCTATTTAAGTTTTTATTTCCCCAACACATAAGTGCTATAATAGCTTGGCGAATTTCACCCGAACGGGCGAGAAACTGTCCTCGTCTAAATGATCCTTTAAGCACCTTGCTTTTAGAAAGTTGCTAACTATTTTAATTAAAAATCTTAGACTAAGAGGACAGGGAAACAATATGAGAGGGACAATGAAATCTTTTAGCGAAAATTAAGCAATTAATTGTTTTCGTAAAGGAAGTGTTTTGGTATGCCTTTTCGGTTCCTGGAACGTATTCGTGACAAATTTGGGATTATTTTGTGGCGTTTTGTCATCCTTTTCCAAAAATCAGACTTTGTAAATTGTGTATTTGTAAGACAATTAAGGGGTATTTAGTCAATTAAAAAATTGCTTTTGGGGGGCTTTTCTAAGTAATAACAGCAGCACGGTTCGACCTACAAGTTAAGCTACGCTTGACGCGGTTACTCCGTAGATGGGTGACCATCTTTACACAATAATACTCCTCCGTGCCTCGGAAAACACGTTAAACCGTTGGTCACAGCTGTTATTCGGGAATCCAAAACTCTGACTACCAGTCTCACCAAGGGGTATCGTATTACCCAGTAACTGGTTTTGGAGGTAGGATAGGCAGTCGCTCCAAGTAAACAGGTATTCAGCTGCATCCGATTAGACCGAGCCAACCCCAACATAGCTGGGAAAAGGCTAGGCAGATGATGAAGTCAAATAAAAAATTGAATCGGGTAATTTGCAGTTGCTTTTAATTTAGTAGGTACTACAATTTCCCGGGCAGGGAAAGAAGCGAGCTCGGGAAATGAGATTGAGATAAGCAAGTTGGAATGTTGTGATGATTACTGTGTGAGGTATAATATGAAGGAGAAGGGTGTGAAGGACAGCGTGACCGTTGACAGGGAAGATTAGAAGAAAAAAACGTGATGCGCGACCACAATTAACACGATAGACGTATTTTGTTGGTACTTAATTAATACAGGGTTACTTGTAATTCGACGTATCAGCAGCTGATAGGGGGGCCAAAATGCAACAAATTAAACCACCTATATGTATGGCCGAAATCCAATAGTTTTCGAGATATTTGAAACATTTTTGAAGCGTAAAATGAAAACATTGGTAAGATATTATTCTTAAATCGCTCATCATTTTAATTATTTTGCTGAGTTAAGTACTATGTCCATAGCTTAATTGAAGAGCCAGCTACAAAATAATTTTTAATGGGACCCATTCAACATGTAGTTTTTTTTTTATTTGGAATTTTATCGAAAAACCCATAAAATTGAAATAGCTTGAAAAATATTGAATTTCGGCCATACATAAGAGGGGTTCAATTTGTTGCATTTTGGCCCCCCTATCTACTCCTGATGGATATACGTCGAATTACAAGGAACCCTGTATAAAAGTGAATATACATTAGCGGAGATAATTAACTATTTTAAGTAATCCTGTCACATGCAAGCATAAAATAATTGTGTAAAATTGTGAATATTTTCCCAAAAATGTTCCTTATTTATTCAAAATAACGTAAATAACACCTTAACAGACAGCCATAACGCCAGTGCAATGTTACTACCACAAAGATACACATAGGTACATCTAACTTACATTGACTACCCAAAAATACAATTCAAAATACAATCAAAAATACAAATAAAATACAGTTAATAAATAAAATTGCAAATACTATTAAAATTACAATTAAAATCACTTCTCATCACTTATGAAACCTAAAATACTTAAAGTACTGAGTAAGGCTTTTAGGTTATATTCAAACTGGCCCGTAAACATGACGTAGAATTATTAGTTATAGTCTATTACTGTAGTTCTAGAAAAGTCTTTAATTCGTGTAGAACGATGGAGTGTATATTGCGGCCGGTCGGAAGTATACCTGCAACTTTAAATTATGGGCGGAAGTTTTAGGAGACTATCTTATATAATTTAGACGTTAGAAAAGTGTTGATTCTCAGTCTAATTTGAATAAATGACTTTTGATTTAATTAGGAATATTTTTATTACAAACGAAAATTACCAGAAGGCCAATTCTCGTAATTTAAAATGTTCAAAATCCTCATCTCAGAGACAATCAATGTCAACAACTTGTCAAAAATTTAGGGAAATTAGAGGTATTTTTGACAGATTGAGACGGAGATCAGACTTTTAACTTTCTTAAAATTATGAGAATTACCCTTTAGATATTTTCCCTATGATTATAAATTACTAGCAGTGCCCCGCGGTTTCACCCGCGTTAGTTTCGATCCCGTGGGAATATCGGGATAAAAATTCCTGCTTATAAGCTTCTGTGAGTCGAATTTCATCTAAATCCGTTCAACGGTTTACGCGTGATTGAGTAACAAACATTCAAACATATTCACAAACTTTCACATAAATTATGATATTAGTAGGATGTATTAAATAGGTTTGTCAATTTTATATGAAAAATAATAAATAAGTACGCCATAACTTCGTGTTTTTCACCGAATTTTCGAATACTTTATTAGGTACTCCACTATCAAAGTCACAAATATTCTGCTTTTAGTGTTCAAAATTGACAAAGTATTCGACTTGGTCACCCTGTAAAACTGACAAAATGAAAAACATCTGACAGCTTAAGGCAATGCAGACAGAAACAAGACATACAAAAGTATATAAAAGTACATAATTAACTCTTCTTCTTATTCCTATCCCTGTATGTGAACCACCCTACGGTAAGCACATCTTGCACGCCACGGCTCGAGCATTTTAAATGGAAAGATACCTTGTTCGTGCTATCTCGTTATGTTTGCGATCAAATCAAAGGTATTATAAATAAATGGATGGTGTGACGTCAACCGTTACGCTAGGGTTCATTCCCTTCATTCATATCTTTCCTCGCACAACCCACCCATCTTTTCTTTAGTCTACCTTCGTATTTCCTCAGCATTACTCGTAAGAGATCAACTCGAGTTTCGAGTTTCGACCCTGTGGTGTTTGTTTGTATATTTATGTGGAGGAGCTCGTGGCTAAAAAATACCACGTTAGGCCACACTTGCCGTGGTCTGTTCGTGGATGGGTGCCAAAGTAAGTTTAAAAAGTTTCCCCGTGCCACGGATAGCACGTTAAGCCGTTGGTCCTGGTTGTCAATTATAGATCTTTGACAGTCGTCACGGGTAGTCAGAAGCCCAAAAGTTGAACAACCGTCTTACCAAGGTGTATCGGGTTACCCAGTAGCTAGATTGTGGAGGTAAAACGTCACTCCATTTAAAAAAAATACTGATATTCTGCTGTTTCCGATTAGACTGGAAGCCGACCCCAACATAGTTGGGAAAAGACTAGTCAAATTGATTGGTGTCAAAGTTTGTAAATGAAAATAAAAACAAGCTACTTTTTAAAGTAATAATAAACAAACCGAAATATATCTTAATTCAATTATATACCTACTCTACTTTAATTGAACACGAAATTAATATTAACTACCAAACAATTTGTGTATGAAATCAAAAGAGCAAATATTGGCTGCAAATAATCTGCGAAATAAGTAATTAAAACATTTCAATGGAATAAACTTATCTACCAAATTAATGGGTATAGCTGTTAGTTTGCAATTAATCACAGATTTATTTGATTAAAGTTCTAACTGAATTATAGTTTGTTTTGTAGAATTTAGACATTATCATTAATTTGTGGAAAGTTTACGCCTGAGAATTTTGTGAACGTTCTGAGTTTTCGTTACAATATAAATAAAATAAATCTTACTGCATTTATAATAAAACCTTTAAATCGACATCAGCCCTAGTGTTCGTTTTCACCAAACTCAAGCAAAACAGTGCCTAGTTAGAAAATGCCAAAAGTAAGCAGTTCCTAAGAAACCACTCCGGTTTCACCTCTTCGTTTTCATCTCTTAGTAGTCTCTTAGTCTCATAAGCTTCGAAATCCTAATTTTTGCCCACAACTTCGAAAAGTTCTATGATTTTGAACACGCTTAGCTTTACTTGTAACAGTTGTAACTAACTAACTGATAAACAATGTAATACAATTTTAAAGATCAATTTTAACCTTCTATTAACTGTCGTATCGAAATTAAAAGTTCGGATGACAAAACCATAATTTAGTATTTTGTAGCCGATCTGATGATGGAGCCAAGATGTGGACAGTGGAACTCTTCAGCGACTACTAGTAAACCCCTCGAGTTTCCGATCATATGATTTGTTTTGACGAGTCCATTATATTGGATAAGCGTGGTTTTTTTTTTTAAATCAATCTTTTCATTGCAGTCGGAAGACGGTTCAGTTTTCCACTTTTGGGTACAGTGGCAGTTTTATTGCACAGTAAATATAATAATATATTTAGTACTTACCATGTGCCCAATCGGCACTAAAATCATGTAAGTACTTAGCTTGTTTTTATTTTTTTGGTTCAATTTTTATATTCACATTTTTATAATTTTTAATAATATAACTTAGGTTTTAGTTCGGTGGTTGTCAATTTTGGTAAAAACCTGTTGCTAGGCAAGACGCAAGAATTGTCTGAGCATTACTTACGTATCGTTTAATTAGTGTCGTAATTGTAGTGGCTGGTGAAGTGTTTTTCTGTGAAAATAGGTATAAGGAGCTTTATTGACGGTAAAGAAACCAAAATCTTTTTTTCATTCAGCCAACATTTTTTCCCTAAAATCATCCAATCTATAAAGAAATAAATATAATGAAGTGTCTGTTTGTAATGTCAAAATATTAGCTTTTTACTAAATGCAAAAGTATTTACGGCACATCAAGAAAACCATTTAAAAAAAAAAATTGGTTCCGGCTAATCTCCGAATCAGCTGGACCAATTTTCACGGGACTTTCACTAGCAGATAACTGATTTATAAGAAGTAACTAGGTTTTATTTGAGATAAAGAATTAGGGTTCCGCGCAAAAGAAAACCCATGAAATCCAATTTGTCATGAAAACGAAGTCACACACAGCTAGTCACTCAATAAAAATGAAACAAGCCAACCAGACTACGGCACCAAATTCATTAGTTGGTGTAATTTATCATGACAATCCGAACGGCCAGGCTACAGCAATTAATGCTCGGTTAACCATCTCATTAGTGCATGTTAGATTTGGAATGATGCGTATTACAGTGATGCTTTGGCTCTGGAAGTGGTGCGTTGGAAGGTTTCGGTATGTCTGGTACGCTTAATTATAGCATTATAATTAAGCGTACAGTTCATTATCCATCTGCGTTTCATAATTTTTTTGAATACTTAAATATTTAAGAAGAAAAGTAACGTTTGTCCTTCTCTAGGTCACAGGCTATCTGTCAGATTATATATAAAGATCGGATCAGTGGTTAAGGCGTGAAAAATTACATACAGAGAACCAGAGATATGTAGGTATTTTCGCATCGGATTTTATGGACTGATAAACAAACACAATTCAATTAATCACAAACAAATCCAACCCAAAAATTTTAAGTTGTCGTCACTAATTCTTTTTATGCTGTATTTAACCAACGAGAATACTTTATAGATCTTATAAATGATATTGTCATAATGTTTAGAATGAGTTATTTTATTTACAAAGTTAGTGCTTGTTCACTTAGAACTCGTGAGTGCGGGTGTAAGGACCGGATTCTATGTGCCTGACAAGGCAAATACATTGTGTAAGTTACCTAGATGCTGCCTAAGATTCTTGTATACTCATCAAACAACTTAAGACTTAGCAGTTTGAAAGTATCGCACTAGAACCAGGCTGCCACGCGAGTTTGCCGCAAGTAACACCCTACTAGCGCACTTCGTAAACTCACACAAGGGTGTTAGTGTTACACTATAAGACCATAAGTTTGATGTTTCGTATACGTACCCGCCATCCTATCCATTAAAATAACACGTAACATATTAACACGCTATAATCCCCGAAGGGTTTGGCAAAGGCGTAACTGTAGTATACACAAGTTTCGCCAGTTATGTAATACCGGGCGAGCTTATTGCAATCAACCGGGTACAAATCCAGTCTCCAGGCTGCTACTGGGAGATTCCCTATGGAAAACCCCATGAAAACATTGAACATGTCAAGGGTTATATCATTTAGTTGCAGTTGCAGCTCGCTGAGAAATCTATTCTTAACGAGCTGTTGTTACAAAAACCTAATAAGGGGTGCTTGCGACTACTAAAACAACAAGGCAGACCTAGCCGTTAATGAAGTGAACAAAAGAAAAGAAAGAAATAAAGAATAAAGATTGTTCGGAAAAAACAAAACGATCTATCTAGGTGAGACAAGAATTTTATCGTCATTTTAATAGTCACTTGAACAAGATAGGCACTATCCGGTTAAAACCACTACAATATTATTACAGATTACACAATGGCTTTAGTAGTAGTAATACCATAAATAACACGAGCTATAATGTTGTAAGTAGGTACGAAGACAACGCGGTCTTCTCAATCTTTTTCTTATCTACATAAGCTTTCGTTAATGGTTCTATAAATCCACTTTAATGTAATATTTGGTGAACGTTAAATCTGTTAAAGTTAAGGCATTTTACTCTAGATTAAGGAGAGGGTAGTTGTACTTACATTTTTTATACAAAACTCGGCAGTGGAATCCTCTAAGAGGTATGCTACTGATCTTACAAAAGGTAACAGCAAAATCAGTTTTTTTTACAGATGTTAGGAGCTTAGAGATAGGAAATTATCCCACAGTTCAGACGATAAGGCTTGAAAAAGTAAAAACCATAAACAGTTACTTTCGCATATATAACATTAAAATATGGATAGTATATCGATTATAAGAAAATAAAAAAAACACTAGCAAGATGATCCACGAGTTCCATACTAATAAATCAAATACAGACCTTACCCCTTCCTTCAAATCCACGTCAATGACCACAGAATATTGTTACGGAACCATCACTCGGTTACAAGGTATTATAACCTATTTATACCATGATTAATTGACATTTCAGCGCACCAACCGGACGGCTATCTCCTGAGGTTTGATTATGATCAGTTAGTCCGCTGACGAGTAATTAACTGCTTCATGATTTAGCGTTAAATCTCCCTTTGTTTCTGTTCATTGCCAAATTCTTCCAACCCCTTGGAAGAATTTGGGTAATAAGAAAGTATAAAGAACAAGGAAAAAGGGTGATTAGTAAGCTTGTTTTTTGGTCCTTTGAGTCAAAGTCGGATTCTAAAGACCAGTTGAGATTTTAGATCGAACAAGTATTTGACGCGAATGAATGGATCTTAGGCAGTAAGTTGCGTGTTTAAAACTTCGTACAGATCAATAAGACATTAAAATTTGAAGTTAATCTTCGACATCACTGTCTAACAGTAAGAAATTGTAGATAAAGTGAAACATCAATCTATACATACAAACAAATGAAATTGAAGTGTCTGTTTGTAATATCAAAATAACAGTTTTTTTACTTATATGTAGGTCTATAAAAAACATTTTTTTAAATTTTTGTCTATCTATTTGTTTCGGCTTATCTCCGAAACGACTGAACCAATTTTGACGAAATTTTCACTGGCAGGTAGCAGATGTTATGGAGTTAAATATAGGTTTTTTGTCTCGATAGCCTGATCCCGTGGTATAATTTCTGAAATCCACGCGGGCAAAGCTGCGGGCTGAAGCTAATTGCTAATATAATTTTTACGCTTTGGCTTTTGACATTAAACTGATGCAGAGAATAAAAGTGAAATAGGCTGTTCCTAGTTATTGGACTATCCACTGATAACCATGACTCTTAAATGGCTGAACGAATTTTCATGATATTTGGCGCACCGGTAGATTATGGTCGAAAAAATATGGCATAATAAAATATGGGACATAGGTCTCCTCTCCTCCTCTCAGACCCACTGCCTCTCACCGTGAGGAGGCTTGTGTCCCAGCAGTGGGAACATTATGCTTATGCTACGAATAAAACCGCGGGCAACAGCTAGTGCAACATATTCCTAAACACAGTCAGTATCCCTTAAACCAAGCGCTCTACAACGCTAGAGTATGGCGGGATAAGTCCAATTGCCTGACAAGTTGTGAGTACATCATTAATCAGCACTTGCTTGCCTTCAATAATGCTTGAAGCCGGCTCCATGTATTCACACTGATCCTTTAGTTCAACCACTGCGCAACATGACACAGGCATTTAGGTAACCTTGTTTAAATATTTCGTTTCATGTCTTCGCTTGGTAATACTAACTTGGGGGGCCCATGGCAATCAGATTAAGCTACGCTTGCCGCGGTTGGTCTGTGGATGGGTGACCATCTTTACATACCGAGACTATTCCTTTCTTTTGAGGGTCTTTGACAGTCGTTACGGGTAGTCAGAAGCCCGAAAGTCTGACAACTAGTCTTACCAAGGGGTATCGTATTACCCAGTAACTGGGTTGTGGAGGTTTGATAGGCAGTCGTTCCGTGTAAAATGCTGGTATTCAGCTGCGTCCGATTAGACTGGAAGCTGAACATAGTTGGGAAAAGGCTAGGCACATGATGATGTCTTGGTAATACTAACATAAGCATAGTCAGCCTATAATGTTCCCACTGCTGAGACATAGGACATCATAGACATCATAGACATCCTCTCTTCGAGAGGGAGCGGGCTGTAATCTACCACGCGGGCCCTGTGCGAGTTGATAGATGTCACATGTCTTAGAATTTTTGTTTCTAGGACATGCCGGTTTCCTCACGATGTTTTCCGTCACCGTTTTGAGAGCAGGGGTGATAAAATTATTTACACCTACACCCTTACTAATAAACGTATCATGTCAGATAAATAGTTACCACACCACTTTCTCTCGTTCAGTCGTCAGTAATTTGACTTTCGAAAGAAGAAGACAAAGCGTTTATTAGTAAGGGGGTAAGTAAAGAACTTGCCTGGGTTTTAACCCATGTAAGTCCGGGCAGTCACTACCAACCACTATGCAAATAAAAAGCATATAGCCACTCAGAAAATAAAATGGTACTGGGCGGGGTATGTAGCGCGATTGACAGACGAGTGATGGACCTTCACGGTCAAACCCGATAACCTATTTTCAGTGAAATAGAGATCCCTATTAATGATAGCCAGTATAATCATATCTGTCCTTGAATGTCGTCTCACAATCAAAGGCTATCCATCTAGCGAAAACAATAGATAAGGTTCTTTAAAGGCTCTATACTTTTTCCTCCCGTGCGTTCCGTTACAATCTTTTTATAAAAAAAAACTTCGTTAAATTTAAATTCTTAAATCACTGAATTAAGTTATAGCTTAGGTGTATTCAATTTTGTAAGTATAGTATTATTATTAGTATTCAAAAGTTTGTAAGTAAATAAAGGAATTTACTGCATTTTTCTGAACAAATTGTTTACGCTGGAGAGAAGGAATGAAACGTAATTGATAGTTTGACATAGGAAACACCAAACCTTGTTGAGGTTACTTTTAAATGCGGATATATCTCGGTGAGTACATAAATCACTGCTGTTTTTTTAAATCTATATAATATGTCTGTTCATAGCAACATAATTTGCTCATGTTATTATGGTCAATGCGGAATTTATAAGATTTAAAGATTTTTGAGTTTCTTGCCCATTCTTCTCCAAGAGATCTACGTTTTGGAATGGGCAACTAGCTTCAACTTCCTGACTAACTGACCGACTAGTTAATTTTGACAATTCAAAAGTACCTGGAAAGGGTTTAATTGAAATAAATGCTTTGAGTTTGAGTTTTGATTAGAAGATTTTAAAGATCATTTTCGTCTTATTGCTGATTCTAGTGATTATAATTCCGTAAAGTCATATTTATTACGGTAACAATCATATTTTAATCATCATGGTACATAAATTTTCTTACGTTTCTTGCAATTTCGCTGGCAAACTTAGCCGCCACATCCCCCTTAAGAGTGACACCGTGGAAAGGTCAAAAAGGGAAACACTACAGAAGAAGATCGTACAAGAGATGGAAAGACGATATAATCTAGACGGCTGGACCAGGCTAGATGCAAACAGCCCGAGGTAGAGAAGATTGGTTTTATTTAAAGGAGAACTTCTCAAATAAGCCTGTTTCTTTCTTTCTTTCACCTGCGGAAGGGCTCTTGCAGACTGAGTTAAATTCAATTTTAATTAGTGTTAATATAAAAAGTAATAAGTTTATCAATACATCCAACACTAAAAATAACATTATACCTTAGGTACCAGCATAGAATTTTATGGGAACCGCTTCTGTTTTTAATTTTATGCTGCATTCTTTTGTTACATAACAAAACCACTGCTTGCTGATAAAAAAAAATAAATATGAACATTATATTGCTACTAAAGCTCCGGTTATCATCCCCGCCCTATTTATTGCAAATGTCAATGAACTTGACTCCCTCGTTCATTACTGCCTTTAATTAATAAACTAGTAGGCGCCTGCGGGTTTTAAAATCCCTCTTTCAAGATTAATTTTGTTATACGAAATCTGCCAGGTACAAAATGTATAAAATGTCCTTAGAAATTTAATTTTAATTTTAACGATTTTTAGTCGGGCAATTTATCGGGTTGTGCTTGGTAATTTAATTGCATTCTTAATAAGATTTTAATTCTTTGAAAATAAGGATAACATTTTATTAAATTCTTAAGAGTTTTTAGTACCTACCTACCGACAATCAAAAAGATAGAAGGTTGAATTTATAAAACGGTATACTATCAGTTCACTAAAAAATAATTTTCAAATTTTTACTTGGTTAGCAACGATTGGTAAAAATATGATTTGTCATTTCATCATTATACTCTTACGATAACAAGTTTACCAAATAATTCACTTAAGAAAATAATCATCCGATATCTTATTTTTATAAAATAAAACATTTGCGGAATAAGTTGTTTGTGAAATAAAATAGTATACGACACGTCGGTTGTAAACTAAAAATTTGAGAATGGTGTTTTGGTGAAACATTAGTGAACCTTATAAGACAGATTATAATATAAAGATAGGACAAAACCTTTTTTAAGATGTAACACAGCAGATCAGTTAATTTCATCTACCTGAAAGTTCATTCCTCTCTTAATACTTTTAATAAACAGACACATTTTCTTTGCTTAATACAATAGAATACCTTTAAAGCGGTAAACTATGAAGAAACACTAAAAGACTTCAAAATGAATGCTTGGAGCTACACGCCAGAGACCGAATATTTTAATTTAAAGGATTCCATAGTTAAAACTTTATTTCGTACAACAAAGCTCCTTACATTTTGTGCAGCAAACGTTGCCTTATTAGTTTTTTCAAGACTTTATACAAAGTATTTCGTCGGTCTTAATAGTAGCATGTCTTACAATATTATGAAAAATTCATGTCCAGAGAAGTCTGGGCAAAATGTAAGCAAGATTAGGGTGACGCAAAAAATGCATGTGAGGAGTTTGAAGCTGCAAGAAAGTTTGAAGATAATAGAGAGTTTTGTGAAGAAACAGGAGTGGTACAGTAAGTACAAACTGCTGTTGTTAGTTTAGAAGAAAATAAAGTTTCTTAGTAGATTTTAAAATTCATTTAAAGCGGTATGAGGGGTGGGCAACTGCCCGACGATTGATGACGGGACGTTGTATATATGATAGTCAAGCGGTAAACTTTGCTTGCGCGACGCAGGATTTTGCATGACGTCAGTGTGATGCGTAGTTCGTATGTAGCTATGTAGATGGCACCACGCATAAATGGGCAAAAATAGTTCAGTATTCTTTTTAAATCAGATGAGGTGCTTCAAATTCTACTGCAAAAAAAAAGAATAAAATGTCCGCTACAAAAAAATTCCTAAGCAAAAAATCCCCAATAGAAACTTATCCAAAAGTTAATCTTGCTACTCCAATGGGAACCGAATTTCATTCTTAATTATAGTATTTACATATTCATAAAGCGAGGCTGGATTACACACTTGGACGTAATTATACGGCTCGGTCTATAATTTATTATTGAGGAAATATAATTAAAATTGTTGGTGTTTCAAGGGTGGATTAACTTTGAGTTTTGTGACTTTTCGACAGGTATAGATTTAGCTTTAAGTCTTGTTAGCCTTTATTTTGTTTATGCTACCTATTTTTGAAGTGAATATGTCTTTAGGCACGTTGAGTGATTTTTGGAAGGAGAAAATCTTATAGTTCGCGTCACCGACATGCTAATGTTGACATTATATCTGCAGCTATACAAAGTTTTGAAATTAAATTAAAGGGGATTGAAGATCTTTTATGGAGCCTGGCATACTTACCTATCCGCCATTTTTGATACTATCGCTATCTATCGATTTATATAGGGAGGAAACTCGGCCGCCATTTTAGAAAACAAAACAAAATGGCGGACTGGTATTTATGCCACGGACCTTCAAAGCCCTTTATTTATTGGCAACAACAACAATGATCCATATTATGTGGAGTACTAAGCTAACAGAAAAACAATATTTACAGTACATTCACCTGATAAAATGAATCACTCCTACCTAAAAAACACTTGTTTTTATCGTGGAGAAGTGCTCATGCATTCTGCACTACCGCGGGGAGATACTGCAGTTATGTGGGACTCTAACTCACTAAAACTCTACGGTGTCCTTCTCTGCCGCTTACGGCGGGAACATGGGCACGCGTAAGTACTCATCCGTGAACCTTGAACCCGCCGTGGCTGTCCGGTGACGACCGGACTCTCCTCTGAGAAGCACTCCCCATGATCACCTAACCAACACGTGCATGAAGTGATTCATTATCGGCGAGTTAAATTTGTCTACTTTTAAGTTATTACTTTAAACTGGGGACAGTCAAACAGTCCCAATGAATGTTTATTTAAATTGATTTTATTGGTTTTATCTTCTTGTTTATCTAAATCCGAGTCTCAAACTGTTGAATTTCCTAGTCCACGATGCAACCAATCATAAACTAGTTAATAAAGCGTTAGTAAGTCGCGTCGTGTACGGACCACCATTGAAATACTAGTGCTGTGAGATTCTGGCTACTCATTGGTGTTTTGCGTTTGAACTTTTGAGTAGCGCCCAGGAAGGCGGGGCTTAATGGGCCCGGATTTCTCCACTTGAAGATACAATCGTTAGTTTACATGGCTCCATAGAAATTTTTTGTTGAGTCGTGTATCTGTTAAGCGGCAATGTGCGGCGCACCCGCAAAAAAATTTAAAAAATGTTCGGGGACGTTTGAAATGACGTCAAGTGGATAACGGGACGGGTCAGTGGCAAAACACAGTCAAAAAAAAAAAAAACAAATTATATTTTTAAAAAAGTAACAAATACAAAAATGAAACAGAGAGTCCTACACGAGATCAAAAGGCTCCAAAAGCAAAAAAAAAAAACAAAAAAACTACTTGATTTATATTTGTCACATTTTCCATGACACTTGCCTGGTCCGCCGATTGGAGTTAGAAGGACTAGCTCAAAGGTAAAGAAACCAGTAGGCACGAGATAGGAAAAGTAACATTTTATTAGCGATAACGATGATGAAAAAGTCAAAAATGAATTTGATTGACATATGCTACCGAAAGAGCAGTGGTGGCGTTGCGGTTACGGACCCGACTTACCGTGTAGTAAGTTCCCTGGTAGGCGTTTTACTTTGTGTAATTTATTTCATCACCGCTGCTCTCAAAACGGTTAAAGGAAAATGTCGTGAGGAAATCGGCATGTCCTAGAACCAAAATAAGAAGAGAAGACACCCGTTTCCCAGGTTGATTATGTAAGCCACCGAAAAGCTTAAGTTAATCCTGTTGAAAGTCGTTGTAGAAATACGTCTTTGTCTCTTATGTAGGCCCTGAGGCAGTAACAAAGTATATACAATTATACAGGAATATACTATTAATCAGCTTTACTTTGCCCTTCAAGTTTGAAATGAAAAATTCAATAGCCACGCCGAAAAGTTTTCTAAAATAAGTTCCATCTTAATAAAATGTAGATGAAGGGAATGTCTGCCGAAAGTTTTCCGGACCATCAGTAATTCTTATTAGAAGAGACTTCAGCGAAACATGGCGTCTGGATTAATAAAGTGTAAGTAGAAGTATTTATCGTACGCATTATTTGTTGCGAGATTAATTTTATTTGTTATAAGAGCTTCCTCTTGTGTATGCCATTTATATATCGTTATTAACATTTTATGTAGGTATATGTAAAAAGATATTGTACAAAGGTATTATGAATTCTGTGACAAAGGTAGACTTAATCTCTGAGGCATTTTATACCAGTCAACCGTAGGGTGATGCAGAGACAAAGTATGGAAGGTGTAACATATATGGGATACATAGCTCAGAGATATCTATAAAACATACAGACATACATACTACATTACTTACTTTGTTAAAATTTAAATGCTCCTTTTTTACTATTTGTGTTTCCTGGATGTGTCCCAAACAAAATATCTTTCTTACATATTACATACACATATTTATTTGGTTCTATGCTTGATTTCTGACTTACTAATACTCCATGAAATTATAAACGGATCCATAGATGCAAAACTGGTAAACTATTTTAACTTTAGGTCTAACCATCGTCATCACTGCGTCTTTGAATTGCCTGCATTCACCTTAAATACTACATTTGATTTGACCCTTTTTTTTTTGATGATGGGAAAACACTCCCTTTCGACTCTCGTGTCAGACCCTTACTGACTAAAATCCAACCGTGTTCCTTCCTTAGCCCTTTATGTTCCGGGGTAGCGCTAACCCTTTCAGACAATCCTGCTGCCCCGGCAGGCTTCGGCCCTTACGGGCCCCATCCCTATTGCTGACATCTCTTTGAGGCGCGCGTGGAACACGTATGCGCCGTTCGGGCCGGGCCTGATCCTGATCGGACGGTGAGTTACCCATTACTCTACGTCCGCAGGCCCGCGCCTACGGTGGCCGAGAGTTGTCATGCGGCTCCCGACGCCCGGAGCAACTCCCGTGGCGGCTGGGACGTGAGGCTCTATCCCTCAACCATCCTGCCAGCTCCTTCGCTAGCATGACTGTTTCGCAAAAGGAGGTGACTGCCTTCCTCTCCCTCTCGCTCCAGACCATGGCTTAAACCAGGGCCGGACGCGAGAGGTTGCCGCCGCTGCCGATCGCCTCTACGAGGACCCGGCGGTGCTCCGCCCAAGCGAGGCAGACCTCTACTTTAATAGCTCCCTTACCTAACACGTATGACAAGTCAATTTAACTAAAGTTCCAACTTGACATATGTATTAAACTCTATTGATATTTTTTCAATGAGTTTCGCTTCGAAACGAAACGTCTCACGACATTCACGACGACGTCGACGTCTGACGTCTGGTGACGTCTGTCGTCGAAGGAAACGTCTGTACGTTTCCTATTTAAACAGTGCAGACTGTACCCCCGTGCCGGAAAGCACTTTTTTTGTTTTGTTTTCTTAGAAGTCGGTTGTTTTTTTTGTAAAAAGTTTTTTATTTTTCACTTTTTAGTGAGCCTGTTTGTAACCTATCTAAGTTACAATAGCCTAATGTCAACTGATCATCACCTTTTACAAAATATTGCTTTTCCCGATGCAGGGACGGTAATTGTTGAGGAGTCCTTGTAAGAACCAGAAGAACTGGAGCTGATTAAGAAGTCATCATCAATTCCACTTCACGATACGCACTGTGTTTAGCAACCACATTAAAGTACCTAAGTGAATCGCAACCCGTGAAATATTTATTATTGAGTAGTTCCGATGGCCATCTGTGGTCTTCATCATCAGTTCCACTTCACCAAATGGTGCTTTCTGAGAGAAAATGCACGAGTTACTATAAAAATACCCGAATCGCTATAGGTGTGCCTACAAAATTTGAGGGTTTCCCTCGATTTCCATGAGATTCCCTCATCAGATTCCAATTTGATGACAATGGGACCACCTCGGGAGCATAACCTTTCAAATAAAAAAAGAATTTTGAAAATCCGTCGACGATTGGCGGAGTATTCGATGAACAAACATACAAAAAAAAAAACATACAATCATCCGAACATAGTACCTCCTCCTTTTTGTGAAGTCCATAATTAGTTTATTTTGACGTGTTCTACATTTAGGTCTACTAGACAAGATTTATTTTTGTCCTTTGCCTCTAATATTAATATACCAATGTCAAGCATACCTGTTATTTGCATGGTTACTGAATAGCCAATTAAGACTTTGTTTACCTACTTCCTACTAATATTTATAATCCTACTGATATTATAAACGCGCAAGTTTGTGAGGATGGATGGCTGGATGTTTGTTACTCTTTCACGTAATGACTACTGAACGGATTTGGATGAAATTTGGAACATATATATTTATAACATGGATAGGATACTTTTTTGTTTATCCCGGCAGTACTTTCCCATGGGATAATTTCCGACCTCTACGCGGATGAAGCCGCTGGCAAAAGCAAGTTCTAAAGAAGTAAATAACTTCCTATGGTCATACATGTCTCCTATAATACTCTTCCATAATCCAATGGGATGCAGGCAGCAGACACGACCGGAGAGCGATCAGCAGAACCAACAACGTTACGTGATTTTTGAGTCATGGGGATGATTCACCACCAATTTCCAAGTTCAGGGCGACTGCTGAGAAATTCCTAATGGGATAATCCAATAACACTTTTGCCCGACTTGGGAGTCGAACCCAGGACCCTACACTCAGCAGTCGCACTTGTCTTGACAATGAATACCTTAAAGGACGCTTGAATAAGTTAACATGAAGCTCAACTAACTAAATATAATTGTTGGTTAACCTAAATAAATAAATAAACTAACTAAATATGAAAGTAAAGAAACGGACTAAGATCTTAACAGACATCTAATAATTTCATTCAATAAATCAACTTTAGGCTAGTCCAGTCCCTGATTAATGAGTTTATGAGCGAATCTGCTATCGAACCATCTAACAATCCAAAATCTGAGATATTATCCAAAGAAGTGTGGTATCTCGAGATTACGCAACACAACCTAGAATTGTTAGTTCAGGATCATTTTTATCCGTCAGATATTACGATCCCGTGTCAACATCTGGCCCTTTGTTAGATATTTTCGGTATGGGAATATTAGGTAACTGCGTTCTATCTTCTATGTTATGTGTATGATAAATATCTGACAAATGTAACAAGGTGGCACACAATTTGTCACCCGGTGTTTTTGGCTGTATTGTTTTTTCGATTCCGATTTTAATTCCGATAGAAAGAAAGAAGAAGCGGGGAATGAGGGGCCCGTGGCTAAATAATAACAGCCGCACAGGTCGATCGATCAGGTTAAGCTACGTTTGCCGCGGTTGGTCTGTGGATGGGTGACCATCTTTACATACCGAGATCCGTGCCTCAGAAAGCACGTTAAGCCCTTGGTTCCGGCTGTCATTTGTGGATCTTTGACAGACGTTACGGGTAGTCAGAAGCCCGAAATTCTGACAACCAGTCTTACCAAGGGGTATTGTATTACACAGTAACTGGGTGGCTTCATGTAAAACACTGGTATTCAGGTGCATCCGGTTAGACTGGAAGCCGATCCCAACATAGTTGGGAAAAGGCTAGGCAGATGAGAAAGAAAGAAAGAAAAATTGTTTATTCTGGACAAACAAAACGCACATTACAAAAAAAAAAGACAGACGAAAGGTAGGTAGGGTGATGACTTTTGCACCTAGTTTGTATTGAATTTTTATTGGTCTGAAATGTGCGTGAAACTTTAGAGGAATATTTTGGTTTGAGTATAATTCATTCCTTGGTATAGGAAATCTAGGTTCTAACACTTAAATAAAACGAGTTAAGGGCTTTATATAACTGTAAGTATATTATAGCCAATTGAAAGTCACTAGGAAGGTTATACGTCCGTCTTTACTAAAGCGCAAACTACAAGTAAGATAAAATAAAGATGGCGAAGAAGAGGAGATTATTTTGATGAAATAAGTACCTACAATATATCGATTATTACAGAATCGACTAAAGATTGATTTTTGTAAATAAGTAAATCAAATAAATCAACACTTGGAGACGTTTGCTGGAAAATATTTTGGATAGTGGATGTTTTTTCAAAAGGATCGGGACCCTTTTACGAAGACTCTCCGCTGCCTGTTCATCTGACCGTCTATCACAGGGCTGTATCTCGTGAACCGTAACAGATATATACTTGAAATTTTCACAGAGTGAGTACTTACTATAGCTGCCATAACAACAAATAATAAAGTTAATAATTTAAGCGAGTCCCCATACAAGAAACGTGTTTATTTTCGGCGTTTTTTGCTTCAATCTTAATAATGAAAATACATACAAACATCAAAAAAAAATTTTTTGTTAAATATTATTTTGTGCGGTGATACGGAATCCTTTATGTGTGAGTCCGAATTGCATTTTTATGGTGCTCGGCCGTATTTTATGGTAGATGTAATGATGAAAATGATTGCTATGTTTCAAAACTTGTACATAAAATTTAGTTATTGCAAACAATTCCTGTAAATAATCGTCATTTCAGTCAAAAGACGTCCACTGCTGGATATAGGCCTCCGTCAAGCACCACCACTTTAGCCGATTCACGTTTCCAGTGGATTCTTGTCGCTTTCACAAAGTCATCGGTCGCCCTTGTAGGAGACCACTACATAACCCTTCGGTCCCATCGGCCATCTTCTCTCTGCGAGCTCTCATCTTCGTTCTGCGAGAAATGTGGCCTGCCACAGTGTGTTACAGTTGAAATCAACAGATTGTTATTTTTGGCACAAGAGTCGTATCGTCTGTGTTAAGGAGACATAAGATGATGACTCATTCCATCGCAGACTAAAAACTTATACAGTAAGTAATTATTACCCCGTTGGTCTCGTGGTCGCAAGTGCGACTGCTGAGCGTGGGGTCCTGGGTTCGATTCCCGGGTCGGGAAAAGCGTTATTGAGTTTTTCCATTAGGAATTTCTTAGTAGCAGCCCGGAGTTTGGAAGTTGGCGGTGTGATACCCCCCCGTGCCTCGGAAAGCACGTTAAGCCGTTGGTCCTGCGCCTGATCTCTCTCCGGTCGTGTCGGATTGCCGTCCCATTGAACTATGAGAGTGAGGGAAGAGGGAGTGCCCCTGTGTATGCGCGCCACTTGTGCACTTTAATATCTCCTGCGTACCTGGCTAATCTCCGTTGAGATTGGCCACCGTGACCGAAATCGGTCGGGGAGGCTATTATTACTTAACTTTACAGCTAGATCACACACATCTCCCCTTAACAAATTCTCAGAATACTATGCGCAAACCAAACATTAACTAATTAAACGACCTCGAAAGCGGAGTACAGAACAAATATTATACCAACAGTGATATTTCTCCAGAAAAAACTGGTTCGCCAATGAAATATTACCGTTGCGGTACCCACTTAATTAAATAAAACGGGCCCAGCCAACTCTAGGGGGACATTTACGATGTTTACCCAAACCCGGCCGACAACTGACACGGCAATTAGGGACGTTTTTGAAATTAAAAATATTAATACTCTGGGCTTAAGAGCTTTGGGGTTGATAGAGTTATTAGTCTGTACAGTCAGGGGAATTAATTGCAAAGAAAATTGACAGGCTACGTCAATTAGCCGTGTTATGCAATTTCCTTAAGGATTCATTTCGCAGACTCCATTGTAACTACAGGTAAACCTACATATTTTTTTTTTGTAATTGTTAATTTATTACAAGAATTCCCTTAAGATGTTAAAGTCTGGAACAAATGTCTTCCATGTATTTTGCGTGGGGTGTTGATAGCCGCGCCACAGTATTTTATTTTTGCAGCCATCTTCGTGTCTTTTGTTAAGATATACCTCAAATTTTCTTAATAAAATTTTATATCAATAAAAACATTTATATCATATTTTTAAGTTACCGGCAGTCAGGGCTCCAGAGAGAGGAACCTCTTGACAATACGAGCCGTGTCCACAAGTACCGCTTTCCGAATGAAGCCCTTGATCCAGCTACCCAACGAGAGCCTCCTCAGAAGTTGGTCGAGGCTCTTGGCTATTAACCCATTGGCTGTCACGACTATCGGCACAATTATTGCTGAGTACACATGCTACATGTCGACAACCTCGCGAGCCAAATCAAGATACTTGATTTTATTTCATATACTTTTATTATAATAAAACTTTAAAATCAAGAAATCTTCGAATCATTATCTACAAATACAAAGTAGGTTTCGTGACTGGTTGATTGACTGATAGGTAACGTATAGCCTACACAATAGAAGGTAGACAAACAATTTGGAATGAACCACAAACTACTGACAAAAAATACAGGAACAAGTTCCTTGGACCACTAGCTTAAGATCTTAGGAAATGATTAATGAATGAATGATACCGTTTGTCCACCACAATTGCCAACGAGGTGTCAAGGAAAAACGAGATTATTCGAAACGACTGTGACGTCCTGGTGACGGCGTGCAGGGGTCACGCGGCCATGGTAAAACTACAGTTAAGGAGCACGACGACGGAGGAGTACGAAAATAAATAAAAAAAATCTTTTTTACAATTAAAAACAATCGTTTTCCCAAAAAAAAAAAAATACTACAAAGTGAAAAATAACTTTAATTTCGGAAGTCGGTGTCGTTGGTTCCGCATTTTCGTTTTTTGAGCCCGACTTCCGAAATCAGCTTTGATTTCGGAAGTCGGGCTCAAAAAACTATGATTTTTCACTTTGTAGTATTTTTTTTGGAAGTCGGTTGTTCTTTTTTTTTTGTATAAAAGTTTTTGTTTTTCGCTCTTTAGTTGTAATAACCCCATACCGCACAAAAACAGTCTCCAAAGATACCTTATAAGTATCAAAAAAAAACATTACGCTCTAAAGGAATTCTTTGACGATAAGTGAATATTGACATTGAAATTCATATCTGTACACAATACACACAGCACCTACAATTTTGACTTACCACAGTCCGCGAGGTCTAAACTGAGCTTTGCATTTGTGTGAGTGCGCCTCAGGCCGATTGCCAAAATGCAGTATACAAAAGGACGCGTCGCGCTCTAGGCCGACGTCACATCTACACTATCTATATATTATGAACTTACCTACTTATTATATGTTATGTTATTTTATGATTATTATTGTTATCGCTACTTGTTTTAATTCATGAATAAAAATTATAACCAATTACTTCTTCTTCCTTTAAATATCATGACAGTTACTTATCTAGATATAACAAATGATGGACATCTGTTAAACATGTAGCGGTATCTACAATGCCACATGCGAAAAACGCGTCATACTGACGTCATAAAAATCCTGCATCTCGCAAACAGAATTTACCGCGTAACTAGCGTATACAGGATTATTGGAAAAACACTAACAACCTCCTGAGAGGTCATTGTACTCATCATTATGAACAACTTTTACTATGGGACCAAACCTGAAATCGCGAAAAAAAAATCAGCTATTCCCTACATTTATGTTCGCATAACTCGTCAAAATGTAGGGAACAGCAGATTTTTTTTTTTTAATGACCTCTTAAGAGGTTGTTAGGTATTGATTTCCTAATAACCCTGTATACAACGGCCTGACATGAATCATTGGGCAGTTGCCCGCCAGACACGACACCCGTCTGGTCGAAGGATCCTCCCTTTTCTATAGAGTATGAGTGAACTTTATACCCTATTCCTTATGAGGAATAGGGTGTAAAGCTCTATACTGACGACCCCGATGTGATCTGAACACGCAACCTTCTAATTGTTGTTTGTTCATTTTCAAGAGAAATAAAGTATGTCCCTCGTTTAACCTAACAGTTTCTCAGGATAGACACTTTTTCGCATGCCTAAGTACGGTGAGGGCAAATCTAGCTATTTAAATATTTGGGCAGCGGAGTTTGATTTTAGGGTGTCAAAAATGGTCTCTAGGAAGCACCAATTTAGTTTGATAGATCGAAACGTAACTTATAACGTTTTAGTGACGTCATTCACAGGTAAAATGCAGACGCTATGTAGGCGGTCACCGATCTTCTAGGAAACCGGTCAAGTGCGAGTCGGACTCGCGCACCGAGGGTTCCGTACAAATTTATAGGTATGTAAATAGTTTATCACGGGATTTAAAAAAAAGTAACTTCAAATTTATGTTTTTCTGATTTTTTCCTTTATTTGTGCTACGTGACCTTGCTTCTTGCCAAATTTCATGATTTTAGGTCATCGGGAAATACCCTATACATTTTGTATCCCTTGAGAGTGTCGAAATATACGTTTTTTGCGGCATAAACGGCCGTAACTTTTTTTCACGTTAACTTAGAAGTTTGATTTTTCAAGCTATTACAATCTGTCAAATTTCTTTAATAGATTTTCTACTTTATCGCTAAAGCATAATTATGGTAAAATGGATTGGGAACATTTGACAGTTTCGGATAGCTTGCTGTGCTGGCGTCTGTACGTTAATATTTACTGAAAACTACGTATCTCACAGTAAGATTTTTCTATAGGTAATGGAAAAATGCAACGAATCCGCTTAATGAAAGAAAATATGACAAAGGATCATAAAACGATGTAATTTTAACGAGTGAAATCTAACTCTGCGAAATACATTTTTTAATGAACAATCCCGGATTCCCGGCAAACAAATAAGGTATTATTTACTTCAGTAAACATTTTTAAAAGGTAAACGTATTTGTTTCTTAATTACATTGAGACATCAAAAATTATTTGTTGTTAATAAATAACAATGGCTAGGAAATTGATGATGGAATTATTGAGCGTCTACGTATGTCACCGTGATAGATAGCGACGAAATAATTTAATAAGTTTTACCTAGACTTATATTATTTACTGTGAAAATGCATTTCTATCAATGTTATTTTAAGTGGAAAGTAGGTATTTCTATATTTCTTTTTCCATTAGGGTCTGTTGTCAATAAGACATAACCTCTAGTACTACTTCAAACTGAAATATCTTTGATTCCTGACTTTCTATAATGGTATGACTGAAGACAAAACTCCTCAGAAATTTAAACTCTGTATTTTAATATTTTTTTCATCGGCAGACGCAAAAAAAAAAAGTCAACATAAAGTTTGGGAGTTCGCCAATGTTCTTTAGTTAAATGTTAATATTAGGCCATGAACTAAGCATGGGCGGGAGTGATTTAGAACTAAGGTAGAAGCCACTTAGGACCCGTTCACGGCCGCAGGCCATGCGACTTGCGTCAAGCGGCATGCGCGCGTAATAGATTATCCTAATTAAAGGTATTGTTATTATAAGTATTTCTTTTGCATAACCTAAAACTTGCAACAAGTATGTAATACTTCATTTATATTATTCAATCATTCTTTCATTATTTCAGTATGTCTGTAAAAGTAGGCTACTTCATTTATTGGGGTATAATGTAGCAAAACATAAGAAATTCGAAACGGATATCCACCTTTTAAGTCATTGATATTTTGGATGACGGTAGATGAAACATTACAGTTGTTTGTTCACGACTATAAAAGGGGGAGCTCCGAGTGGCAGAGACCATTCTTGTTCGAGACATCGACCAGAGCGGAGCTCCAGCCTACAGCTACAAGTTAAGTAATTTGATATTGTACCTTAATAATTGTTTATTATGACTATTTTTATGTGTAAACCATATTATGTCCAATATTGCTAATGTTCTAAAATGTGTAACACAATATTCCTGGCTATTGTTATTATTTTCAGTTCCCTTGGGCCATAGTCCAAGAGATAGAATTAATTGTTGTTAAAATAACTATATTTCATGGTAAAGATTACTGTAAGACTGTTTCCGTGGAGTTTCTTGTCCGTTCTTCTCCATGATGACCTAGATTTGGAACGGACGACTAGCTTACTGACTAATTACTGATAAATAAACGTCTAGCCTTGTCTTTCTGTGCTTTACTTTGTTAAATCCTTCCCTACACACCATATTCATGAGAACATTCGTACACAATATATAATTAGTAAACATTCTGGTATTCAATGCTTCCTATTGTATAATACACATCATATTCATGAGAACATCCACACCCAGTAAATAACTAGTAACCATTCAGGTATTCAAAGCTTTCTATTTGGGTAATTTATATTACCCAGATTATACTACTACCCTACTTTTTGCTATTATCAGAAGTGGGATCGATCTACCGTTCACTATAACTAATATTTCCTTAAATTATTATTACAGAATGGAAATCCCAGTTTTGCAAGACCTACTGAGGGCCATCAAAGACGCTGTGTCCGGAGGTCATCATAAAGAGAGTGACGTCGCTTTACCAATCTTCGATCCAGCTACGAGTGACCTGGGTGCCGACTCATGGTGCGGCAACATCGACGCTCTTGCTAAGGAGTTTGGTTGGAGCAGCATCGCAACCGTGGCCAAAGCCGGTAAGGCCCTTAAGGGATCTGCTTTGTTATGGTTCGAGACATGGGATCCCGCAGACGGTCGTACATGGGAAAATTTATGCTTAGAACTAAAAGCGTTGTATCCTGAAAAAAGGAATCTTGCAGAAAAAATGCGAAAAGCTGTACTGTATTCATCAGAATCTGCAGATTCTTATTGTGAATATACTAGGGAGAAAATTAGGTTACTCAGAAATACTAAAGTTTCGTTTACCGAATCACAATTGGTAGAATTAGTTTGTGGAAGTATATGTGACGTTAATGTAAGAATGGCCTCTTTTAACAGCAATGTCAAATCTACATCGGAGCTAATTTCCTTATTTACCTCTTATACGAAACTAAAGAAACGACCCTTGGAAAATAACGGTAGAAATTCTCCTAGTACTAATCCTTCTAAACGTCCTAAAGTAGATTTTCGGTCTGGCGACATAAAATGTTTTACATGTGGCAAGGTTGGGCACACTAGGGCACAATGCTCTACAAAAGATGTAGATACCAATGATGCACAACAGCGTGAACAAAAATCTGGCTCTTTCGCAAGTAAATTTTGTACTTACTGTAAAAAACCCGGTCATAACGATTTGATTTGTAGATACAAACCTAAAAGTGACTCCAATACAACTGAAAAGGTGGTTAATTTTTTAGACCAAACAAATTGATACTGACAGCAGTATCAATATATGGGGTTGCCATAAATTCACTTGTAGATACTGGAGCTAGTTGCAGTTTAATCAAAGAATCAATAGCTAAACGTCTTGGCTGCCATCTTAGCCCATGACATAACATAAGAAATTCGAAACGGATATCCACCTTTTAAGTCATTGATATTTTGGATGACGGTAGATGAAACATTACAGTTGTTTGTTCACGACTATAAAAGGGGGAGCTCCGAGTGGCAGAGACCATTCTTGTTCGAGACATCGACCAGAGCGGAGCTCCAGCCTACAGCTACAAGTTAAGTAATTTGATATTGTACCTTAATAATTGTTTATTATGACTATTTTTATGTGTAAACCATATTATGTCCAATATTGCTAATGTTCTAAAATGTGTAACACAATATTCCTGGCTATTGTTATTATTTTCAGTTCCCTTGGGCCATAGTCCAAGAGATAGAATTAATTGTTGTTAAAATAACTATATTTCATGGTAAAGATTACTGTAAGACTGTTTCCGTGGAGTTTCTTGTCCGTTCTTCTCCATGATGACCTAGATTTGGAACGGACGACTAGCTTACTGACTAATTACTGATAAATAAACGTCTAGCCTTGTCTTTCTGTGCTTTACTTTGTTAAATCCTTCCCTACACACCATATTCATGAGAACATTCGTACACAATATATAATTAGTAAACATTCTGGTATTCAATGCTTCCTATTGTATAATACACATCATATTCATGAGAACATCCACACCCAGTAAATAACTAGTAACCATTCAGGTATTCAAAGCTTTCTATTTGGGTAATTTATATTACCCAGATTATACTACTACCCTACTTTTTGCTATTACGCGCGTCACTTGTTTTCGTCTGTCGTACGGTGAGTCGTGGCATGCTCGAAATGACCTTTTTCATTTGTTTTGTCCGCAGGCAGAGGTTGTCACAAGACGCGTGTCGCTTGAGCGTGTACTTCGTGGCCACGGGGTTACTAGCTACGGTGTGTGTTAGGTGGCATGCTTCTGGCCAACCAAGGCGTAGTCTTACAATTACAATGTCCACACTGACGCTTGGTTCCATGCTAGTTGACTAATTTGTCTCTTGTTTGAGCCACGATACTCACCAAGCATGTCAACAACCTTCTTACTGTGTGACTTTGGCCTTAGTATTATTTTTAATAAGATCTCACGTTATGTTTACAATGAATGTAAATAATAATAATGTCTGTAAATACGATGAGACTAATAATTGGCTTATGCTTTACATAAATATTAATATAGAGAGACCAAATCGTGAAAAATTCAACTTTAGTAAAGTACGTTTATGTCATGATGCATAAGGCTGTTAGTGATATTATGAAACCTTTATGTAATAAAGAAATATGACTAAGAATTTAATTTTGCTAAGGTACATTATCTGAGCAAAATTAAATTCCTCATTTGTGAAATTCCTTATTCCAAATTGCTTTAAATTATTATTTGCTTACGCAAATATATTCTTAACAAATATCAGCCACCAGTCATACTGAATTTTCAGGAAAACAATTTATTGTGAGCAAAAAAGGTTTAAAAAGTCTAAAAATGAGCAAAGTCATTACAAAGGACAACATTTAAATTTTGAACAGTCCAGTACAAATGATATTGCATAAAAATGAGGCCATTTTGACCCCTGACCTCTCCACTCCCGCTGCACCCAGTAAAAGCTTTAGTAGCTAAATTACATGTTTTGCAAACCCATTCATTTTTAATTTCAGACACAAGGGCCCTTTGTACAGGCTCATTATTATAATTAAAAGATTATGAACGACAATTATTTTTTGGTTGAACGCGTTCAATATTTTATGAGAGTAATTAATTTATGTATGAGAAAAGGCATCGTTTGATAATATCTAAAATATAACAGAAGGAATTCAATAGATTACATAATTCTTCTCAGGTAGATTGGACATTATTTGATCAAAAACATATTTTATTATCGAATGGGTAGCAAAATATCTTTAATTCATAGATATTAATATTATAAATACGAAAGTAACACCGTCTCTCTTTTACCTTTTCATGTCCAAACCAAGAACCTGATCGTTATGGACAGATAGGTAGCCCACGACCAGGGGGGCAATTCTCGTAATTTTAAGAACGTTCACAGTTTGATCTTAGTCTCAATCTGTCAAAGAATACTTCTAATTTCCTTACACTTTGACAAGTTTTTGACATTTGGTTGTCGTCGAGATGAGAATGCGGCTAGATTTTGAACGTTTTAAATTACGAGAATTGGCCTTCTGGTCACTTGGAGAAGGACATAAGTGACTCTTATCAAAATGAATGAAATACCACACAGATAAGTCGTAAGTAAGTACTAAGAAACTATTAAAATAAAATATATAATATTCTAACCTAGCTAAAACTATTAACAAACTAAAATATGGCGTCGAAATGTCGACTGTTAATGTACCCAAGAGACTGGCAGCATTACCACGTTGTACTGCAATACTTAACCACTGGCAAAGGCAAGAGCCAGCCAGCCCTTGGGTCACGAGAAGTGTCAACCAGTCTTTTGGAGATTTCATTGAACAAACCATGAGTACTCGGACCCCTGAGGGTTTCAACCCCAAACGGCACGAAAATATAATTACCGATAAGGTAAAAAGGATTTATTGTCATTATTAAAATTCAAATTGATCTAATCCAATTACGAAACATTGCGGAAGACCAATATTGTGATTGAATTAGGACGTTTTGTAACCAATTAATGGTTTAGGCCTCAATTATTTATTTCAAATACATTTGCAGTTTCAACTATTTGCGGTTCGACATGTGGGTAAGTAACCAAAACTAAATGTAACAATTTAGTAGCGAAAGTGTTAGTCGGTCAGCAAAAGTTGTTGTAGCGGTACTAATTTGCTGTACCATCACTTTTGAAGGCTCAATGCAGTTAATGTTCCATTTATTTATTAAAACTTTACGCACAAGTAAAAAAAATACTGTACAATGGCGGACTTAATGCCTGAGGCATTTTCTACCAATCAACCTTAGGGTGATACAGAGACAAAACATGGCATGTGCAATATACGGGATAAATATCTAGGAAATGACAATAAAATACAAGAATAAATACTAATACATAGATAGATACATACATACATATAAACAAAAAGAACTGTCAGGGGAAAAGTGATCGGTAGAGAAGTAAACGAATCCAGCAAATCAGTGGTGGGATGTTTTCCTTTACTTTATCCTAACTATGTTGGGGTCGACTTCCAGTCTAAATAGATGCAGTACTTACATGGAGCGACTGACCAGTTACCGATCAACACCTAAAAACCCAAAAGGCAGTTATTGAGCAGTTCACTTACAGTCAGATAAAGAAATATAAATTGTACTACTGCCGTATAAGAAGGCTCAATCAGTTTCAGGACTATAAAGGTACCTACGGGTATGACAGAATATGAATTCAAGAAATTCTAAAGATAATTATGTTTCTTAGAACATGTCAAGGTGTACAAAGAATTTTGTTCGGGTCTGACGAAGGATGGAATTTTGAATGCAAATGTAGTCTGTTGGGAGCTACAGCTAATACAGACTTTAATAATCGGTCCTGACCCAGTAAAACACTACCCTTTGAGAGTTCATTCGAGCGGATAATAATCAAATAGGTTTATTTGGGATCAATCAAATGGGTAGTTGGATAATACACAGTTAAATTAACAGAGACCAATGGAAGATAAAGGTCTGAATGTAACGGGCTTACGTCTTTAGAGTGAGAAGAGAAGGATAATCATTACTATAATCAACTATTAAGATAATATTTACATAATAATAAATAAGCTAACAGACTTAAAATAATAATACGGCAGCACATCAAGTTACTACAATCTGTCAAATTTCTTTAAAAGATTTTCAACTTTATTGTTAAATCATAAGGTCCAAAGTTGGTTGGGAAAATTTGACAGTTTCGGCAAGCTTCATGTGCTAGCGTCTGTACATGTACATATAATAAAATAAAGAGGGGAAAGAATCTTAGGCGCTTCAAAAGATGTTGCTACGAGTAGCTCATCATCTGCGATTCTACCAATGTTAATTCTAATGTGCTTTCTAAGATTTTTCAAAACACCGCTGAATTTAATTATAAAATAAGAATACCTACTCGAGAAAGGCTAAACTTTTTTATGAAAAATAGCCACGGAACAAGCGTTTTCAATAATGATCATTTCATATCTGAGTTAACATAACTATTTACATAACTGAACAGCCGCACGAGTCGATCGATCAGGTTAAGCTACACTTGCCGCGGTTGGTCCGTGGATGGGTGACATCTTTACATACCAAAACCTCTCCGTGCCTTGGAAAGCACGTTATACCGTTGGTCCCGGCTGCCATTCGTGGATCTTTAATAGTTGTTACGGGTAGTCAGAAGTCCAAAAATCTGACAACTAGTCTTACCAAGGGTAGGTATCGTATTACCCAATAGCTGGGGTGTGGAGGTCAGATAGGCAGTCGCTCCATGTAAAATACTAGTATTCAGCTGCATCCGGTTAGACTGGAAGCTGAACCCAACATAGTTGGGAAAAGGCTCAGCAGATTGTGACTTATCTGAATGATAAATGATATTTGTCTAGCAGAGGAAAAATCTATAGGTCAGAATTGGGACACCACGCTGCGTTCCAAAACGACATACTTGATCTAGGAAGGAAAGCTGCCAGGCTCAAATAGAATTGAGCGAGTCACATAATGGGTTCCTGAAGATGGACGGTGACGCCCAGGGCAGCGCAGGAATTGATGGCGAGATAACCTGGACGCGTACCGCGAAGGTTGGTTCGAGGTGGTGCGGGAAAAGAGTTTCTGGAAGGATTTGGGGGAGGTCTTTGCACAGCTGTGGGACGGTATAAGCTAAAAACAAAAAAAAAAAATAATATCACGCCTCTTTAAAGCCTCCTCCGCTTTTTCGTTGAAAAACCCATTATTACCATCTAACAGCAGAGAAAATATTATAAGCTATTCACAGCAAGGAAGAGGAAACAGCATGAGATCAATAATCTCAAACGTACTTCAAAACACAAGCCCTCATTAACAATTTAATCCCTTTCAAGAATACTTCAAACGGTAATTAAGATATATATATACAGGGTGTTCAAAAAGTCGTGGATCAAACGCAGGGAGATAAAGGAGGTCATTTCCAACGCTTTTAAAGTGAGAAATAATTTTTGGTAACGCTTCAAAATTTTTGGAAAAAAAAATTAATTGCTCTTGAAATTTGGTACCCAGAGCCGCATAAATTTTTGTAGAGCTGATAATTATCTAGTAATAATACAACACTGTTTGTTTTATTGTTTTATGTCACATTTTTATTTTTAATTTGTTTAATATTGTAAAAGAACTCGGTATACAAAAATATTCATAACTTTTAGGGTAATTGAATTATGGCCATGTTGTAGAAAGATTTTTTGTAGGATTTTTTTTTGTAGGAAATGAGATATTACGTTTTGTCTGAAGAAAGGGTTTTCATTATTAGTAAATAAAACTTAAAAAAGACAGTCATTATAACACTGAGTATTCGCATACTTGCACAAGTATTAAAGGCATAATATTATGCTAAGACCTTTAAGGTCTGTTATAAGACAATGTATAACAGTGTTCCCAGATTCGAAGTAATTTGTATCAGGACGCAACAACAACAACATTTCCATGGAGTTTTTGTCCGTTCTTCTCCATAGTATCCTATGTAGATTTTAGAATGGGCAATTAGCTTCATCTTTCTGACTGAACCTCTAATAATTCAAAATTGTAATTGGTTTAATTGAAATGTTTTGAATTTGAGTAGTACTTACAATAAACATTTTTTGGAGACGGGTAAAATTACCCATCTATCAATAGGGAGGGGGGGCTTTTAGAAATATACAGGGTTACATACATTTTGACCTACATTTTGACGAGATAGACGAAGATAAATGTAGGGAACAGATGATTTTTATTTCGCGATTTCAGGTTTGGTCCCTTAGTAAAAGTTGTTCATAATGATGAGTACAATGACATCTTAAGAGGTTGCTGGTGTTTTTCAAATAACCCTGTATAATTACTAGCTGACCCCGTAAACGTCGTTTTGCGAAAATAAAAATAGATAGTAGCCGATTCTCAGACCTACTGAATATGCACACAAAATTTCATGAAAATCGCACAAGCCGTTTCGGAGGAATATGGTACCTGTGACACGAGAATTTTATATATTAGATTATATACCCAAATATCCCCTCTTATAGAATTACCCATTGTAATGTAATTTTTAAATAGTGGCATGGAAGATATAAGGCATTTAAATGAATAAAGTCCTCCAGACCGTATTTCGGCCACGGGCGGCCAATCTCAACGGAGACTAGCCGGCGCGGGAAATATTATTATAGTGCACAAGTGTGCGCGCAGACACAGGTAGGTACACTCCCTCTTCTCTTACTCCCACGGCATTTCCAGGCATTTATGCACTATAACAAACCGTAAGTAACATTCCCAATTGCATAATATGAAGGCGGCAAATATGGGTTATAACTTCGAATGCACTGAATTTGACACAATTAATAACCTACAGTCTAAAATGTCTTTTGCAAGGATCGACGTCGCTTCGAAACGCAATGATAATGTATTTAGTAGCAAAGTGTGATGGGTGCCCCGTACCTTAATCATACAAGGACTACGTTTAAAAAACTCCGATTCGATCGATCAGAAGAATTTCACCAACAAATGTGATGATTATGACACATCAATGCCTAAACAAACGTAGGTTCTGGAATTATAAAAAGCTCTGACGTATTGAATTCTAATTCAATAAAGTTTGACTAGCTTTTCGCCCGCGGCTTCGCCCGCATGTGTGTCGGAAATTATTCCACGAGAACGTGCACCCGTGATAAAAAAATCCTTTGTTCTAACACAGGTCACGGTTTGTCCGTATGCCTGATTTCATCCAAATGCGTTCAGCCGTTAAAGCATGTAAAGATTACAAACAGAAAGTTACTTTTGCATTTATAATAATTTGTATAGCATGGGTGACAAGAAAGTATTGTATGTGGTTGATTGTAAGACAAGAGACAGATTAACGAAAAGATGGATGGTATAAAACGCAATAAACATAGCTAGGAAGGAAATAAACACTGAGATGACGGCTGATAGAGATGTATGGAAGAAAATGACGTCACCGACCCTAAATAATTGGGTCAAGGGTAGGCGTACTTGGTGGATAGTATGTTTACGCCGGGAGCGTTAAACCTAATTGCGAAGCACGGTAACTGCGTTACCGTGCTTCGCAATTTGCGACCCAGGTTGGCAAAAGCAAGGAAAACCTATTCAGGTGGAGATTCATAGACGACTCCACCTTGGAGTGTAAATGTGGTGCTGTTCCACAAACGATAGGATATTAATATCGTGTCCAGCGTGTCTTGTCAGCTGCACGTTACTGGAACTGATGGAGGCTGGTGATGGCGCCAAACAAGTAGCCGAATTCTGGGCCGAGTCCATTTAGATTGCTATCGACACGCTAAGAAGAAGAAGGGTAGGAGGAAGATAGTGACATTCTTGTTGGAGTTACTCTTATAACAAACTGTAGATTTTCCGATTACGATCGTGAAACGAATCAGAGTAGAGGAGAAACGCTCTTAATCCATTTTGGTTTACAGCTTAAACTTAGATAACCTAACATTCGCCATGGGAGCCGTAAAAAGGGATTATCCTTCGTGGATGCGTAACTCGGCCACCTGTGCCCTAATAACGACGATTACTTCGCTTGCCACCCACACGTTTGACCATTCGTTGTAATGGTTTATGAAGAGCTAACATTACATCTGGAATTATAATTTTCGGGTTGAACTGGTTTTTCATATTTCGTAAAATATTTTAAAGGCTCTAAAATGTTACTGTCTATTTGCGTAGTCATTTTTAAATGACACTAACAGATTTTGTTAAGTACACGTAAACGGAGATGAAGCATTTTTTAACGATGAAAATAAAAAAGATGACAAACAATAGATATTTACTAGAACTATACCTTATCAGCTATAAATATAAATCACCGGGTCAAAAAAAACAACGACAAAAAACATAAAATTCTAATTTATACTCAACATGAACCTGAAAAAATAAGTCACAGCCATGAAAACATTTATACCCATTATGACATCAGAAAAATACGAATATTTGTCAGTGAACAAGGAAGAAACCATCATAATACCCACACTTATTCAATATAAGGTGGAACGAAGACCAATCTCACAATGGGTACGTTACAAAAGGAGGAATTTCTCAAAAAGGAAAAATTACTTTTCCAAATTGGTGCGATATAAAAGGCATTTTATCAATATTAAATTTTTTTGTTAGCACTCGACCCTCGAAAACTGACTGGAATCTGGCGGAATTAAAAAGTCGAATGCCTTGGTATTTATTTATATTAAAGGTGTTATTTGGAATGTTGAGGAGCTGCGGAGAAGTGATTGCGCAATTGAAGGCTTTGGTTGCTTTGTGCGATCCTTCTTTAGGAATGGTTTATTGAAATGTTAGGAATAGCCATTTAGTTGTTTTATCTTCGGTAATTATGTTTATCAAAGGCCATAAGTATCTTACATTTGGTTCGGTTATAAATACTTTCATGGTATTTGGGGTCAAATCAGAAATCAAAATCGAATAAATTAGAATTGTAACAAAGCAGGTATTTTTAGTACTTAGATAGATCTATTATTGTTGTCTGTGTTAGGTAGAGGGACTTGCGGCTAAGTTATAATAGCCGCATGGGACCGGTCAGGGGGCTTACTCTTGAAACTAATTTTAATTTTAATATAATGCCAATATGATTCCAATGTTAATTTTACAATCACGTGATTCGGTACTCTTGAAAACAATATTGTCAACATTGACATTAAATTGATATTGATCCGCTATTATTTTGATACATGTGAAGTTAGCTATGTGACGGGTTGCACTAGTGTGGTTCAACTCATTACGATGAACCGGTATTATGCCTTTAAAATGTTTTATCCTTTAAATAACAAGGCTAATAAATAAATATGGTATAAATAGTTGTATAATTGATTATTTGTAACGTATTTAATTCATTTGGGCGTAAGGAAACGATTAAAATCATAAAATTTACCATGACTTTGGCTGCATGCGGTAGATCGTTGCCTACATTACAAAAAAAGACTGCGTATTATATTTACAAACAAGTTCTCCAATGAATTTGAACTATGAGTTTGTTTAACAATATTGTTCGCGTTTGATTCTTTTTTAGTGAGAAATAACTACTGTCCGTTATGGTACATATCTAATATTACAGTTTTAAACAAGTCGTAAGTACTTAAATAGATTTTTCTATAAAAATTTATATAATTTATATAATGTATCTATAGAACTTCTATAAAAATTATTGTTTTTGTAACGAACGCCGAACGTGCATGTGAATAGTGAACATGACTGAGTTATATACCAGTGAAGTGATAAATAAGTTATAATAAGTGTAAAAGTGATTAGAATATGATAGTTATAACCCTATCCGCGCTCCGGGGCTCCGGGCGCATCTTTACTGTTTTACTGAGTAAGATTTTGATTTTCTAATTAGATTTTAAGTGTTTTGTATTGTTTTAATTAGCTTTCTAACTTGTTTTTATTGTTAGTTTTCATATTAGAATCTGATAGGAATATTTAACGAAGAATTTTTGAGAATTTTAATGTATGACTAGCTTCTGCCAGCGACTTCGTCCGCGTGAAATTTTTTGCTCCCCCGACCCACCGCGTCGCATAGCATCGCCTGCCTGCGCTATTACTTCGTTTTCTGACTTTTTTCTTTTTGCTCAACTCCTAAGGGTTCTAGCGTGATGTTTAAAGCCTTCCTCAAGAATTGGGCTATCAAATGCAAAAAGATTTTTATAAATCTGATCGATACTTCCAGAGATTAGAGCTTTCAAACAAACAAACTCGGCAGCTTTATTATTAGTAAAGGTTTTTCCCATTTTTGCAACATTGTTCATTGATGCTCCGCTACTATTGATTGTAGCGTGATATTATATAGCCTATAGCATTCCTCGATAAATGAACTATATAACGCAAAAAGATTTTTTCAATTCGAAGCAATAGTTCCAGAGATATAAACTTCACCCCTACACACAAACTTCACTTCCCTTCACTGCTCTGCTCCTATTGATCGTAGCGTGATGAAAAGTATACTATAACCTGCCCAGGAGTATGAAGAACAATTGTACCAAGTTTCATTGAAATCCGTCGAGTGGTTTTTGTTTCTATAACGAACATACAGACAGACAGACAGACAGACAGACAAAAGTTTTACTGATTGCATTTTTGGCGTCAGTATCGATCACTAATCACCCGCTGATAGTTATTTTGGAAATATATTTCATGTACAGAATTGACCTCTCTACAGATTTATTATAAGTATAGATGAAAAATTATACAATATTTACGTAACTTGAAAACAAGGTTTTTTGTTTATTGGAATATTTGCGTGATTTTAGTGTCAAATGAGAGGATTATGTTTAAAACTAATATTCCTGTTTGAATTTTGTAAATTGGTTCACGGGTTTTAGAGATACAAAAAATTTTGCATAATGAAAATATGCCAAAGTCCGAATTTTAGTAAGTTATTGTTCTAAAAAGTTTTTATTGTATTGAAATAGGATTTATAAATGTTGTTATGTAATACGAAAGATGAATAAAATCCTTGCTCATTCTATAATTTGCTTTAAATTCGTATTCATTCATAGAAAACGCTTTGTCCCTAAAACGCATCATCCGACGTTCATCTCGTCTTTATTTCAATTGTTTTTATGAGAATTAAGGAAAACACTATATATTACTGCTTATCGTGCCATATTATATACATATTACCGACTGAAAACCACTTCAAAACGCATAATAATTAATAATAATATTCCACAACTATCACACAACGCCATCTAGTCCCAAGCTAAGCAGAGCTTGTGTTATGGGTACTAGACAACTGATAAACATACTTATATATTTCTAAATACATAAATGTTATAGATAAATTACACCCAGACACAGAACAAATGATCGTGCTCATTACACAAACATTTGTCCTGGGTGGGAATCGAACCCACGACCTCCGGCATAGCAATCAGGGTCACTAACCACTAGACCAACAGGCCTGACAATTCCTAAAAAGTTACACATTTGTTATTGGAAAAATCACAATCAACAAACTATCCCAACGCAATATTGACGCAATACACAGCTGTCAAAATACACTCAAGAGTAGGTACCGTTTACCCTACGCCAAGCCCGATCTTAATTCCATTTAGTTTCCCAAAATGGACACCCAATTTAAAAACCATTTGGCGCTAGCATCGAACTCAAGAGTACGAAACGTCACAATTCCAATGTCGATCTATCGGAATTAAATTCAAGAGTAAGCACCCAGGTTGGTCCGTGGATGGTGACCATCTTCACATACCAAGACCCCTACGTGCCTCTTAAAGTACGTAAGCCGTTGGTCCCGGCTGTCATTCGTGTATCTTGAACAGTCGTTACGGGTCGTCAGAGGCCCAAAATCTGACACCACTCTTACCGAGGGGTGTCGTATTACCCAGTTATTGCGATGTGAATGTCAGATGGGCGGGCAGTCGCTCAATACATGCATCACTGCATCAGGTTAGACTGGAAGCCGACCCCAACATAGTTGGGAAAAAGCTAGGCAGATGAGATAGATCTGTAAATACTAATGCATTCTGACTTTTTACCACACCCAAGAGTCGCATTATATTTAAAGTCCTTGTTTCAAAACCCAAGAAAAACTAGAAGTAGTAGCGAGAGAGAGAGAGAGAGCAATAGAAGTAATTGAGGTAGTAGATATCCAAATAGGTTTAAACATAGATTTAATACTTTCCTAGAAAATCCCTTTTAAAACAGTTCTCCACCAAAACTACATCAATTCAAACACACTAATACAAAAGCTTTAAACGAACCAGGATATGTTTCACTGCTCTAGAGGCAATATATATTCATTAGCAACATCGCATCAAGATTAGTGGCTGTACATACATACATACGCATTACTATGGTAGTTCTCAATAATACCTTGTTTAGCATACTCATAAATATATTAGCTGTGCAATCCTGTATGTTGGTACCTATAAATGCGTTAGTAAGTAGTTAATGTTTATGCGTTAGAGAATGAATTCGCTATGTTACCATTTATAGGTTGGTTTGAAATTGAGGTGTTTTTATTGAAATATAAGGTTGTAATGAAAGCTTTATGAGACAAATTGTGGCGTAAAAAACGTTAAGAATAAAAGACACTACAGCTGAATTGTGGTAACACGAAAAATCGTGAGAAATCCAAGACTGCATGATCTGACATCGCCAACTTACAGTTAACAAACCTGGTAATTAATGGACGTTCCTTCTCTCTATGAGGAGAGATTGCCTCTCAGTAATGTTTCATATATTTCACTAATTAGGTATATTATATTTTTTCTCCTTAGATTTGATCAATACCTTTCATACCTACTAAATTAATTACTCAATGGCCCCGATTCTGTTGTTCACAAACTAAATTTAAGTTCAGTACATCTTTTTCTTTCTATTTCAATTGAAAAGGACAGAAGATAAATATCAGTTTAGTCCCGTCAAATTATATAATCCATAGACAAGTATAAACGTGATTAAAAAATTGGCTACTAAAAATACGTCAATTTACGCCAGGCGCTGACTAATTTGACAGAACTAAACTAATATTTATCTTCTGTCTTTTTATAATGAAATATAGAGAAAAAGACGCATTGAACTTAAATTTAATTTATAAACAACGGAATCGGCACCAATGTAAGTAATTGATTAGGAATTGTAACCGTTCACAGTTATGTTACTTCTGATTTTGCATCACTGGCCAAATCACAGTGATCTTTACTCTCATTCTAATTAGGTTGCTGTTGCATTGCTGCCATTAACAAATCTCTCAAAATTATTATGATCTTCATTCTCGTCACAATAAGGTTGCTGCTATCAGAGGTAAAATAAAAATGTGAACGGACTACAATGTCGTTTTGATTGATCGTCATTTGTTTGGCCATTGCCCCTTCTAGTTGCCCAAGTTTTTTCGAAGATTTTGACATTGAAAACTTTTAAATATATATCTAAATTTCCCGAGGTATCGTAGATCGAATGCGCGTTGGTCTAGTGTTAGCAAGGGCAATTGATAAACATGGGCTACTGTTCGATGTCCAGCTCAACCATTAGCTCAACGACTAAGAAGTTCTCTGTAGTAGACTATAGTCCCATTTTCATTCATTTATGCCAGATTACTGGCAATAGCTTCAACCCCTTTTACAGGGTACTTATAACTGGCAAAATGTGAGGGTTGGTACTGTAGATATTATAGCCTATTTGGTCTTACTTGCAACCTTGGCGAGTCCATTAAAAGTTATTGTCAAGAGATACGAGGCAAACATTAATTTAGTTTGAGATTAGAATATAAAACAAGTAGAGATATGTCTAGTTGACAAGCGGGAAGACAGAAGATGAAAAAATATAACGGGTGTAAAAATACAGTTAACGAAGCCGAGAGTCACATGTATTCCCCGTCATTGTGATATTTTTTTGGACCCATACCTGGGGAACCTATGGTTACAGAGATATTGAACGCCAAAATTCCAACTTTTACAGGTGTTTTTTTTTTTTTTTTTTAAGAAATAAATTTATAATGATATAACACACAACTTTAAATACCCCCACGAACCATGTACCGTTGCATGGGTGCATACAACGGTATATGCGTCGTCGTGGGGGTAAGCACAATATTTTGCATGTGTTAGGTACGTTGCGCACTGCCATAAACAGTGATTTTTCACACCAATAGTGAAGGTCGTGTCCCAGCAATTATTTTTGCACAAAGTTAAATAGTTTTATGTACAGTATGCTGCGTAGTTGACGGCTATTAATGGGTCTTTGTAGACCCTGTATAAACTTAAAACGTACATCCATTCTAGGAATAATTATGAATGTTATATCATCATCATTTGCCAAAACTTTTTCCCAACTTGTTGGGGTCAGCTTCCAGTCTAACCGGATGAAACTGAGTACCAGTATTTTACAAGGAGCGACTGCCTATCTGACCTCCGCGACCCCGTTACTGGGGAATCCGATACGCTTTGATAAGACTGGTTGTCAGACTTTCGGGCTTCTGACAACCCGTTACGACTATTAAAGATACACAAATAGCACCCGGGACCAAGAGCTTAACGTATTTTCCGAGGCACGTAGGGGATTGTGAATGTTATATAATAAACTGATTGTTTAATGTACTCATCCCGGTACGGAGAGCCTTCAAGTGCTCTCACAGTACACTTCTGTTTATCCCTCTTGGGGAATATAGTTGTTATGTTAAATCTGTCAGACCCTTATATCCCCTAATGGCCCTCGCTTGCCACTTGCCACTCAGACGGAACTATTCCTAGATTTACATTAGTATTGAATGCTGGAGACCTGTTACCGCATTAAAGGTAGTTCGACGCAATATTGACGGGTGGGACATTAACAAGATAGAAGCAGAAGTATCACGGTGAAATTGTAATAATTTGTTTGGTAAACTTTTAACTTTTTAAAAACAAAACAAACTTGAGCAATTTTTTTGCATTCCCATCCTTACTCCGATAGGATAAAGTTCATACATCTACCTTTAAAAACGGATCTAAATTGTCAGTTTTGTATTATGGAGTTTACTGAAGCTGGAATAAAGTTCGAAAGAATTAAAATAAACAAACTGACGCGGAGTTTGTGTGTGTATGTGTGTTTGTGGTTGTGGAGTAAGCACGCTCCTTTATTAAATGGTTTCTTCTAGTGCAGCTAGGCTAATAGCTGTCACAGCTCGATTGTTAGTGGTCACTAAAAATTTCCGTTTAAATTTTTCATTTTCAATAAACTTGGCGAGAGTAGCCTTATCAGAGCCACAAAATAGGGTGACTGTTTCTAGTCACCGACGCCATGAGTCACCGACAACAGTTGCAGGACGCATTTTACTAAATTTAATTAATTCTCTTCATTTATTTTACCAGACACACACTTCCCTGTTTGTTTGTTATTCCAGCGTATGGCACTCGAGGGTTGCAGCTGAAAATCAGCGTCAGGTGGCACATCTTGTGTTGTCATCTGACATTATGCTGAGCTGAGGCCCTTTTGGCATTATAATCTTTGTTTTCTGTTTTTATAGTTTTAAGGTGTATTTATTTTGCTGTAGGTAGGTAATAGGTAATACGGGCTGGTGTCTGCAACTCCACGTCAATGCGCGTATTTTGCGTAATTATTAATTTATTTTGCTGTAATGCCAATAAACGCATTTTTCTTTTTTTCTTTACTACTTTTTACGAATAGCGGCCAGTGGATATTGGTAATAGGTAAAGTCCCTTGAACAAATTTTGACAGCATAAGCACACATCTAAGACAGTCTCTCTTTCTTCTTCACTGCTGATTGCACTTGTTACTTTTCAATTTATGAAAGGTCAAAAATTATACCACGGGAACGTATCACCGGGTAAGTATCCTTTATGCTAACCTAGGTTGTTGACAACGGTGTTGCGGTCTGCCTGTCTTTTAAACTTCAGTAAAATTGTAAGTAACCATGTATGCTTACCTTAAAAGTATGTTTCTTATTACAGTTGTATTTTTAATTTTAAATTAAATCGTAGCCCTACAAGAAGAACAACTCATTGGTTGATGCGTGACGCCCTCACCCCGTCTACCGCTGCGGCCGCCATTGCAATAGATAGACAGAACGAAACGATCAGTGTCAAAAAACCACGCGATCACTTCACGCGTAAAAATCGCGCGCCGGCGCATTCCGTTCTAGTGGTCTATTTTACCACTACCTAGCAACTACACATATATCCATATGTCAAATTTCGCCCAAATCCGTTCGATTGTTTAGGCGTGACAAGGTTACAGACAAAACAGACGTACAGTCAGTTACTTTTTGCATCTGTCATTATAATATTAAGTATGGAAGTATTGATATGCATAACATTCCTACACAAGGAACTTCTGAATTTTATTTGTATAGTGATGAAGCTTCAGTGGTCGCTGGTCATGTTCGAGGGCGAGTATGAGAATTTGAAGTGGTTAGTGGCTGCTTGTGATGCCAATGATTGTTTAAGCCTCATTTTAACTGTTCGTATGATGAGTTTTGGTATAGTCCATCATCTGCCTAGCTTTTTCTCAACTATGTTGGGGTCGGCTTCCAGCCTTAAAACCGGATGCAGCTAAATATCAATATTATACACGGAGCGACTGCCTATTGAACCTCCACAACCCCGTTGCTGGCTCGATATCGCTTGATAAGACTGGTTGTCAGACTTTCGACAGCCGAAATCAATGGTTTAACTTGCTTTCCAAGACATGGAGGGTGTAATGTCTCGGTGTGTAATGGATAGTTACCCATCAATGGACCGACCTCGTTTCTCAACCTTGAAGATCGACTCGGGCAGCTATATTTATAATATAAACTAACATAATAAAATTAAGTCACAATATCTCTTGCTCTTTTTACATAAGTTGTTATAATACAAACCACAGTCCTCACATAGGTACATTCAAATTTAAAATACATGAACTGGCGACCAAATTAAAAACAATAACCAGAGTAAACACTTCGCCACCAACCAACGCTTCCATACATCGAATGGAATGTAAAATTGAAGCAGAAATGTCGCAATAATGTCGAACGAAGGTAACATCGCCATTCACCTCTCATCAATTATGGAGGCGCACAATCAAAGCATTCACTCCCGTTTTGTAGAGAGAAAATTGTTGATGTTGGTATTTTTGACGATGGTACAATCAATTTCAAAAGGTATGCATAATTTTAGGCGTGTTTCAGGAATAAAGACCATAGGACTCTCTTTTCAAGTGCTAATCCCCAGGCGCTTTACTTTGCGTAAATTATTTCATCGCCACTGCTCTCAAAACGGTGAAGGAACACATCATGAGGAAACCGGCATGATCTAGAACCAAGCATTCGAAGACTTGTGACATTTACCGACCTGCACTGATCAGGACCAGGCCCGTGCCGGACGGCGCGTACGTGTTCCACGCGCGCCTCAAAGAGATGTCAGCCTTAGGGAAGGGCCGAAGCCTGCCGGGGCAGCGGGATTGTCCGAAAGGATTACCGCTACCCCGCAACATAAAGGGCTAAGAAAGGAACACGGGTGGGTTTTAGTCAGTAAGAGTCTGACACTCCCTTCCGCTTCACCCAGAGCGGGACGGGTCATTTGATGATTTCCAATACATAACAAAAAAAATGGGGGGCCGACTATGGGTTTTGCCAATTAGCTGACTAGCTATAGCGACAAACCTATTTAATATATTTGGTTTAATATTTGTATGCAGACTGGGAATGTCATTAGACATATACATAACACAATCCCATATCATAACCTGTATGGCACAGCGCCGAGTGGACCCAGCATGCTGCTGCGCCCTGCTGTGCCTACGACGCAGCTGTACCTTTCGCGTCTGCATCACTCCACGACAACTGAGGAAGTGGTGCAGTATTGAAGGTGAAGACCAACTGGACTCTGAGGGTCGAAAGGTTGGAATCGCGCCACAACATCAACTTTAAGTCATTCGTGGTACGAGTTCCAACCCAACATCTGCAGACCTGCCTGAAAGAGGACTTTTGGCCGAAAGGTGTCGCATATCGTCGTTTCCGAGGACGGTTGCGCGACACCACGCAGCGAAACACGACGCCGACATTACGTGTATAATCATAGTTTTAAAGTTTTTAATATGTATCAGTTTATTATTGTTTATGACTATTTTGTGTATTTTATCTATGGACCTTAGTTGCCTGATAATAAAATGATTATTATTATTATTATAATCAGTCTATTATGTTCCCAATGCTGGGACACAAGCCTCTTCTGTGTGAGATGTAGGGCTACCACGCGGGCCCAGTGCGGGTTGGTAGATGTCACATGCCTTCGATTTTTCGGTTCTAAGACGTGCCGGTCATTAGACATATAAAGTATAATATATTGTCGTCTTCACTTTATATACGGCTAGCACTCCAATTACGTGAAACCCTTTCTGAGCCACTGCTTTATATGTTTGAATTATTGTCTGCTCGACAACGTAAATAACGTAATGAATGTTGTCGAGTTGCCATTGTTAGTGAGTTACGCAATTACCCCGCAGCGCTCTGCTTTAATATCTTGATTTCTTTGATGTCTAGAATATAATAGAGGGTGGCTCTTCTCTCAAGATATTTTATATTAAGGATGACACATCAGAGATGTTAGCCGCTGCAAAAGCAATTATCTATTGACGTGTTACTGTTATTTTTAGCCTGCATCATCCCAATGCTGAGCAATGACCACTTTTTACCGACTTCAAATAAAGGAGATTATCAATTCCACACGTATGTATGTAATATGTTGGAACTGCAATATATGACAATCTATCAGGATTTCCAAACAAATATACAAAATTTTATAGATGTATGTATGTATGTTTGTCCACGTATTTCTCCGCAACTATTAATCGGATTGTGACTATTTTTTTATTGGCTTACGTTTACTTCAACTTAGGGAAGAGTGCAAATTTCATCATAACCGGCTTAGTAGTTTCCAAGATATGGACAAATACTTGTAAGTGTGACGGCCTGGCTTATTGATACGAGCTACTGGTGTGGTGTCAAAGGGACAATATCTCAAAACCTTGGTCAAATTCTAGAGCAATATTTATAACAAAATTATTACCTATTACAAACAAATATCCCCGTTTTTACTTAAAACTAAAAATAACGAAATAAAAAAAAAGTAAATAAAAAAATCGACTTCAAAAAGAAATGATGAATGATGTAACTAATAATTTTGTAAAAATATAATTTAAAAAGAGTGTCCATGGAGTTTCTTGCCCGTTCTTCTCCATAGGTACCTACTACGCTTTGGAATGGCCAACTAGCTTCATTTTTTCCTGACTGACCGACTTCTTTACAATTCAAAAGTGCCTGTATATGGTTTACTTGAAATAAATGCTTTGAGTTTGAGTTTGAGTTTGAAATTAACTCAAAATTATGAAATAATTTTAATTTCGGAAGTCGGTGGCAAGAAACTAAAACTAAAATACAGATTCCAAGACACCGACTTTCGAAATTAAAGTTATTTCATAATTTTGAGTTAATTTCATTTTTAAGTCGATTTTTTTTTTAAATTATTTTTTTCATTTGTTTTCTCCAGCTCATCCCGCCACCTTTTATGGGGACTGTCGCGACGCCTTCTAGCTGTATCAGCGTTCCTCGTAAATTAGTTAAAAAGCGATTAACATATCAATGCTCAATACTAATGCTTTTTAATTAATTTAACTAAACACTACTTCAATTTAGCTATAAAACAAACATTATCTGAAGCAACTCTCAAATTAACATCATCAAAGGCATCAAAATAAAATTCTAACGTTATGCAGAACAGAACCAACGAAATAATTGCATTTTGCCAGCCTTATACAACATGCATGAGTCGGATGCAATAACTGAAATTGGTGAACCCATACAGTGGTTGTACGTTACTCGCGGAGTATAATATTATATTGTTTATTTAATATGCCTCATGGCTGACTGTTACATAATATACTCCGTGACTCCACTGCGATACGCTAGGGATTTGGTATCGAATAAAAAGTATCGATAATCGTGCTTGTGACGTAATAAAAGCATCGATACGCTACGTGAATAATATCAAAGTATGAATTACATACACATAAACCCACGCCGCACAGTGTACCGCGTAGAGCATGCTAGGTGGACAATATTATTTTATGATATTTAACGATGCTTTTATATATAAGTAGTCATATTGAGGCATTATTAATAGTTTTTGGTATGATTTTGTAATAAAAAACAAACAAAATATATCTAAACAGAAAATTTTATTTAAAATAATAAACAAACAACAAAATTGCATTAAATAAATAAATACCTACAATTCAAATTAACTTAACCTAAACCTAATCATCAGAATCATCATCAAAATCTTCTGGTGAATCGTCATCATTTTGCGGCAATGTGCGACAATATGATGACGTTTCTGGTCTTGATGCTACTATGGTCGGGCTTACAATTAAGTTTAATACCTCTGCACATATTTTTTCCGGCTTTTTTTGGGGAATCTCACGAAGGCTATTAATCAAAGGGTCAGATGTTATTATTAACATGGACAGCAAGTCTCTATTCGTGGCAACACGTGAGCACTTGCGGGTGTTGTACTCCCTAAATCTGCGGCAATCTTTGTTACGTGCTTCTTGAGCCTCTTCGGAAAGCTGCCCAATTGGAAGCAATGCCGCTTTGATGACCTCAGTACTGTGTACTAATATTTTATGTACAGTAGCAGGCATATAGTACCACGAATAGAGACTAAGGTAATGTCTTCTAGTTTCAAGACAAAATTTATTAAATTCAACTAAGTTTATTTCGAACCCAGAAGACAATGTCCTCAAAATAACATCAAATTGTTTGATAATAGTAACATCCAACCCTGTGATTTGAGCGCTCATCTCAGCATTCTTAAAAAAGCGACGGGCTGTGTTTCCATCATTGGAAGAACCAAATCCTGGCTTTGGTTTATCTACAATGAGTCCCATTTCGTTCTTGAATTTCAACTTGATTTCTTCGGAACGAACCTTGATATCAGCTTTATCTTCGTCGCTTCTAGCCTGCCATTTCTTAATATTCAACTTATAGCTGATATGTAAAAGGCATTCAAAGCAACGAATCCAAGCATGAAGTGTAGATAAACCAAAGCCAAAATGTTCCTGATTGCTGTTAAACTTCGCGGGGTCATCGTTCATCGTCTTGGGGGTGGCACCACAGATGAAACACTTTTGAGATGAACGAGTTTCCGTTAAGGCGTTACATACCTTTCCGTCTGTCATTGTCAGAAGAAGTTCGTGTTTCACAGAGATTTGAGAATCACTAAAGTTGATAAGTGTTGGAAGAAGAGCATTAATTTCTTCCAACAATCTATTTGTCTCCGCTAACGTGAAGTCGTTCGTTTCCTTAGCAAATATAAATTTGATTGGGCGACAATACATAGTTGATGAAGACCGAGGATTTTGCCAAATAATTTTGGACCCATCATATAACTTAAGGGGAACGAAAGAAAATACGAAAAGAAATTCGTCCGTATCTTCAGTGTTCTCAAATTTCTGTTTGTATGTGCTGTGCCCAGAACTTCCATCACATCCCCATTTACTAACAAGTGTAAACGTTGAACTTGTTGGGAGGACACTGCTGATAACTTGATTCTGTGCTAATACTAGACGTTCCGCTGTTTTATTTAATAAGGCTTGCAAATTTATTTCAGCACGAGTTTCTGTTATAGCAATGTGCTCCTCTGCAGGGTAACAGGCCTGTTTGGATTTTACTACACTAAAATATGACGGAAACACATTATGTCCTGCCATTATGGACCACTTCCTAGTTTGTTTGTAAGCATGTGTTGTTGACTTAGAATCTATATAGTATGCTAAGGCTTCGTCACTACTTAACTGCCTAGGATCACAACTGGTATTTTTTGACTTAATAATATTATCTGGGCTCTCACTAATGTCTCTAATCACATGGGCAACTTTTCTTTGCCCTGCTGAACGCATAGCAATTTCGGCAGCAGTCACTAATTCACTGGCACTTCGAGATTCTACGAGATCCACGACTCGACGTTTCTTCGTCTTAAACGACGTTTCCTCAAAATCTTTGCGAGGTCTTCCTGCAGATGTCACAGCCTCACTCGATGTCGAAGGTTGTGGGGCTAAAGAACTCATAGTAAACTGTATGTCTCCTTCATCCAGCCATGTCTTATTTGTTATTAAAAAACGCTCCTTCGATTTTCCCGAAGCCAACCATTTGGCTCCAATCTTAGTAGAAAAGTTAGATATTTTCAGCTTTATTTCTCTTTGGCTGCTTTCAGTAATGTCACCAAAGTGAAATTTTGAAGAAAGATAGTCATAAATACGCGACCGTTTATCATTCTTTGCGTGTTTCGACCACTCTTCAAAAAAGGCTACCCTTGAAATAGAGTAAACGTGTTCTGAAAAAAAAAGAAAAAAATATGTTGTACTGAAGTGTGCTGAACAATATGTGTAATTTTACAAACTACACAGTTATACCTACAATATATCTAAAAACTAGCCCGAATAGAGGCGAATCAATGTATTTCCTGAACGTTCTAAGTTTTCTTTATGAAAAAAATTACGCTAAAATTTATGCATCAAGTTAAAAAAATGCTAAAAATTCATTTAAATAGATTCTGATAAAAATAATATATTAAGTAATAGTACATACCCTCAGTATTAATATCCATCACAAAAAACTTTCACAATATCACTATAAACCACTATGAGATGTGCACAAATGTGTCGCTAAATTGCAACTGATTGCCGGAACGCTTGCATTAAACTCATTACCTGACTTCTGGACTCTATGACTCATCAGTTAAGTATTTGAAAAACAACTTTTTCTCGGAATTTGGAGTTTGGGGGTGTTGATTGTGTTATGCAATTAAGATTTCCTGGAAATGAAAACTTGAATTTTGTCCACCTAGCATGTTCTAGGCGAAATACCGTGCGCCGTCTTCCCTTGGGGATAGGATAAAAAAATCAGCTTTTCCCTACATTTATGTTCTTATAACTTGTCAAAATGTAGGAAACGGCAAATTTTTTTTTAGTGATTTCAGGTTTGGTCCTATAGTAAAAGTTGTTCATAATAATGAGTACAATGACCTCTTAAGAGGTTGCTGGTGCTTTTCTAATAACCCTGTATAAGACAGTTAGTCTGTACCTAGTAAACATAAATAGTTGTTAAACATTTTACTAGCAATTCGCCCTTGGTTCACACGGGTGCAATGTGATATGTCAGAACATTGAAAATTTAGTGCTGTCTAAATTAAATAATGTGTTATTAAAAATAAATATACGAGTATTTTTTTATCTATGTCATTTTTATATTTTTATATTTTTTTATATCCTAATATTTAAAATAATATTTATGAGAAAATAATGAAATAAAGGAAAAAGCATACCAGGAAACCTCTCAGAATGAAACCTAAATAATGATGAAAACAGCATCCAAATCCATTATGGACTTGTATGCATGCGGTCACTCCGACACGAATAGCGTCTTTGTATATTAAGTATAGATTGAAACGTATTGAAAATAATTATTAATCGTCTCTAATTTACAATCCTGATTACCCATATTCTGATTTGCAATTTGTTAGACCAAAATGACAGCTGCGATCGAAATTTTTTGTTACTTGACAAAAAAATATTTAAATCACTCTTAAGAATGATTTCACGTTTAGCGATTTTATCGATAAGCGATCAAGAAACTGCCGGGTCTATGAAGTGTAGCTTGAAGTATACTGTCATTCCACTTGGGGCCCAAGTCTGCTATTTGTATAAATTCGTCATTCCAACACGATCCCATTGTCATTTTGCTAAAAGTTCGTAATCTGCTAAATTCATAATGGTCAATCATTGGTCGGTCAATGCTCTCGTAATAGAATTGTGTTATAATGACATTGTCGTATTGCCGTTATTATAAAACCCGTTAGTAGAAATTATTTACTAGAAACTACTACTAAATTTGAACATTTATTCATGCCAGATTTCATCTATATATATTTGTAAATATTATGTATTACTGTTATAAGCAATCTGAAGTAGTAAGAAGTTTAGCAGATTACCGCCTAAGTTAGTCATTCATTTGTTATTGTGTACGAGATTACCAATTTATGCCATTTCTTTCAATGGAGTGTCATTGGTTGACCATTGGAAAGTCATAATGACGCCATTATATTAGTAGATTACCAAACTTGTCAAAATAAACAATTATGAAATCAATGATAGACCATTCTGACATTATTATAATAGCAGACTTGAGGCCCTGATCCGGCCATCGAGAGAATGCATTCCTGACACCTGACAGTGTGACAATTCTAGTATCTAATAAAGATCAAATTCGAAAATTACATATTATTTGTTTGTATGAAACTGACAGGCGTCAAGAACGCATTCTCTCGTGTCGGCCGCACTGTATGTTTTCAGATTGAGATTTTAACAGAATATATCGACAGTTTTCTGAAGATGTAACAAAGATGACACAAGTATATTACGAGTATCGAGTGGTTCGAATATATCAATACTATTGAAATAGGTAGGTACTTGAAAAATATCGACATAAACATTTCTGATAACCTCACTGTTGTATAATTCATAACCAGATTTATAAATATTGCCGATTCGAAACAAAATAATGAATTTATATTTTGCTTTAATTAAAAGGTTTCCAGTTTCATTAATTACATTAGCAATTAAGATGATGTTTAAATTAAATAATTAGGGATAATTTATGCATTGTTGCACTCATTTAAAATGTTGCGTTGTTATTGTATTTATTTAGTTACTCTCATTTTACAAGTAGTCGTGATTGAATAAATCATTTGGCTGTTTGTTTTATTATTAATTGTGTAGATTGCGTGATTCCTGAAATGTATCAAGTATTTTCCTACTAATATTATAAACGTGAAAGTGTGGATGGATGTTTGTAACTCTTTCACGCATAAACTTCTGAATGGATTTTCATGAAACTTTACAGTAATATAGCTTAAGCATCAGAATAACACATAGGATACTTAATATCTCGATATTCTCACGGGAAACCGCGGGGCGCTGCTAGTAATATATTACATCATATCATCACGACGGAATTTTCCAATGGGTTGGGCAGAGGTATGCTTATAGTAAAGACGCCAGCACATCAAGCTACCCGAAACTGTCAAATTTTCTTAATTAACTTTGAACCTTAGACTTTAGCGATAAAGTTGAAAATCTATTAAAGAAATTTAACAGATTGTAGTAGCTCGATGTGCTGGCGTCTGTACACCCTCATATCGCAAGTTTTAAGTCTTATGTAATAGGGGGAAAGCCTATGCCATTAACTGTGCACAAATCTAGACTCCGGACTGCTAATGAGAAATTACTAATGGAAAAACCCCACTTTGCCTGACCATGAACATGTACAGACGCCAGCATATCAAACTACCCAAACTGTCTAATTTTCCCAATCGACTTTGAACCTTATGCTTTAGCGATAAAGTTGAAAATCTATTAAAGAAATTTGACATATTGTAGTAAGTCGATGTGCTGGCGTCTGTACATTGTAATTATAAAATCGTCAGAACTGGTCTTTCTAGAGTGGCACAACGTCGTCATCATCAGCCTATAAAGTTCTCACTGCTGAAACACAGGCAAGTGGCTGCCATCGACAACCGTCGTCACCCGTCGTCGACACGTCGGTGGCTGCCGTCGACAACTTGCTGTAAGAGCCAGTCCACACGGCGCGTCGCGTCAGCGTTGCGTCGACGCAGCGCTGCCGTTGCGTTGTTTTACATACAAATAACCATAGTGTACACACGGTGCGCTGCGTCGTCGCAACGCACACACGACGGACAGCAGCCCAGGAGACGAAGCGGGAGGGGAATAATTACCTGTGACTGCGTTCTAGCACCACTGCGTTGTCGCAGCACCCGTGTGGCCTGCAATGTGTTAAAATTCATGCGTTGCGACGACGCAACGCCCTGTGTGGACTGGCACTAAGGGCGAGGCCACAACACTGCGTTGCGGCGTCGTATCGCTAAAACACACTGCAATACAAAGCGTCGTAGATTTTTACGATGCGACGCCGCAACGCAGTGTTGTGGCCTCGCCCTAAAGTCGTCAAATACACGAGTGGCACGTTTTCGCCGGCTGCAGTTAGCTCTGTCGTCGATACACACTTAAATTCATAGCACCGAAAGTGTGTTGAGCGAACAAGTTCTGTCATAGACCGCTTCAGCTTCTATACGTCATGAATGTGCCAATGAATGGTGACACGCTTTTTTGTATGGAGAATGTTGAAGATGCTAAATTATTTATTATTATTAGTACGGAAATTAATCAACGATGATCGACGATCAGCAACATACCTGTAAAAAATGACAGTGACATTCATAAATTGTCTATGGTTCTGGCACGGGGCATCAGATGGGTGAAGCGAGGAAACCTATCATATTTATTTTTTTCAGCCATAGAGTACACGGTTAAAAACAAGGACGTTATCAAGTCCTTGGTTAAAAATTTTTGTTCTTACAATCCGGCCGTCGAGAAAATGCGTTTCTGACACCTACAATGCGTCAATTAGGTATAGTGACTGTTTGAGAATAATAAGGGTCACTTCAATAATAGGCGAGTCAACTCTTGGAATTATTAAATTTCTCAACAAATTACAATAGACGCAATGCATGACAGCGTGTACGCACGCGCTTGTTAAGTGACCCGAGAAGACTGTCGGCGGTTGGCTGGCGGCGAAGCGATGCGGCCGCGCGGGCCCCCGTCCCCCGTGCCCCGCGGGCACTCGTCGTCGTAGCTGCATAGTGGGCTCGCCGCAGCGACACGCACAGTGTGCGCGTTAACAACCTCCCACACCTTGATAGCTCAGCTATCTATCCATCTTCATTTGATTCAAGTAGTCCTTGTCATCTTCATCAGGTATAATACAAAACTTATGGACTGCTCTCTTGATAGTACCTCTCGACGTGTAGACATCAGCGACTCTGCTGACACCATCTCGTCCCGGGTATAGCGTTTTTATGCGGCCTAGACGCCAACATAATGGAGGTAGGTGATCTTCCTTCAGTATAATCAAGTCACCTACTTTGGGTTCATGTTGTGGTCTCCTCCACTTAGTTCTTTGTTGCAGTTCGGCCAGGTACTCTCGACGCCACCTCTCCCAAAATTGCTGCCGCAGTTGTTCTATCCTCTCGTATCTGTTGGGTCTCGTTTTATTAATGGTTAGAGACGGCACTGATGTGAGTGGCCGCCCGATGAGGAAGTGCCCTGGAGTAAGGGGTAGGATATCTGATGGGTCTGATGAGAGAGGAGATAAGGGTCGTGAATTTAGGATAGCCTCTATTTGTGTAAACAACGTTGAAAGTTCCTCAAACGTTAATGCAGCGTTGCCTGCTACTCTTTTTAAGTGGTGTTTCGATGACTTTACCCCAGCTTCCCAAATACCCCCAAAATGAGGTGAATATGCAGGGCTGAATCTGAATCTAATGCCTTCAGTGCTTCCATACTCTGTCACAGCTTCGCGACTAGACTTGAGGACTCGACCCAATTCATTGTTTGCCCCTACAAATGTTTTGCCATTGTCTGAATAAATTTCGTAAGGTTTACCTCTTCTTGCTACAAATCGTCGTAGGCACATTAGGAACGCTTCCGTAGTGAGATCACTTACAAGCTCTAAGTGGACAGCTTTAGTAGCAAGGCAAACAAATAAACAAAGGTAACATTTAGTTACACGATTACCTCTGCCTTTCTTACTCGATATCATGAATGGACCAGCAAAATCTGTTCCACATGTATAAAAGGGAAAACTGGGATTTGTTCTAACATTTGGAAGGTTACCCATTATAGGCTGCACTGTTTTACCTCTAAAACGTATACACACAATACAGTTTCTTAATATGCTACGAGCCAAGTTCCTGCCACCTATTGGCCAATATTCCTCCCTAATGGATGATAAAAGCAATTGTGGTCCGGCATGGAATAAACGTATATGCTCATATCTCATTAGTAATTTAGTAAAATTATGTTTAGAATCAAGTAATATTGGGTGCCTTTTTTCAAAATTATAATTTGGATTTTGAATGCGACCACCTACCCTGAGTATACCATCTGAATCTATGAACGGGTTCAGTGGCAGTATTTTAGATTTATGATGGAGCTCTTTGCTCCTTTTGATTGTATCTATTTCACTATAAAATGATTGCACTTGGCAAATTTTAATTAATGTTTTTAATGAATTACTAATCTCATCAGTGCTAAGACAACCTGTTAACCTTTTATTAGTTTTATCCTTACTATACTTGCAAATAAAATTGTTAATAAATCTATGGACATATGCTATAATTCTTTTGAGTTTATTAAAACTTGAATATCTAGAAAAGTCTAAGAAATTAGCTTCTAATCTGATTTGTAGAACCTTTAGTTCTGGTAACTCTATATTTGGAACACTTAGTTGTGGCCATTCGCTTGGTTCCCTTCTAAGGAACGAAGGTCCCTCCCACCACAAGGATGAGGACTGTAACTGCTGCGGGGTTACACCTCTTGAAGCCAAGTCAGCAGGATTACAATCTGTAGGCACATGTCGCCATGAATAGTCAGATGTAATTTCATTTATTTCGTTTACCCTGTTCCGAACAAACGGTTTTAGTTGTTTGTATTGAATATTGAGCCAACCGAGTACTACGGTTGAATCGGTCCAAATAGTTTTACTAGTAATGTTGCAACGGAGTGACTGTAAGACCTTTGCACACAATCTGGCTCCGAGCAAGGCACCACACAATTCCAAACGTGGTATAGTGGTTGGTTTTAAGGGAGCTACACGGGCCTTGGCACATAGTAGCTTAACTGTAACTTTATTATTAACATCAGTTGTGCGCAGATATACACAGGCACTATATGCATTTTGTGAAGCATCAACATAACAGTGTAGCTCTATTGATATAGGCAAATCACAAATAACATTTCTTTCTAATTGTATACTAGATAGACATGATAGGTTTTTTATAAACATCATCCAAGAATTTTTTATATCATTAGGTACTGGATCATCCCAGTCTATCTTAGCACTCCATAAACGTTGTAAAATCATTTTTGCAGTAATAGTGCAAGCACATAGAATACCTAAAGGATCAAAAATTTTGCAAGTCATTGAGATTATTGTTCTCTTAGTTATTTTTGAAGTAGATTCTATATTTATTGGAAATTGAAATGTGTCCATTTTAGGGGACCAATTGAGACCTAGAACACATGATTGCCTTGTAAGGTCTAATGTATCATTTAACGTAGGTTCGTCTGCAAATATTTGAGGACAATTTGTGCGTATTTTGCGTAACGGAAAGTGTGCTGAGCCTAATATTTGTGTCACAGTCTTATAAATATGCATCAGTTCTTCCTTAGTAGATGCTCCAGTGCTTAAATCATCATAATAAAAATCATTTTTAATTATGTCAGCAATATGCTGATCTGCGCATTCCTTTGCTAGCTGAAGAAGACATCTAGTGCTTAGAAACGGGGCTGACGCTGTACCATAGGTCACAGTGTTTAACTGCAGAACCTTGAGAGGCAGAGATGCATCTTCCCTCCACAAAATTAACTGTAAATGACGTTGTGATTCCACAATAGAAATCTGTCTAAACATTTTCTCAATGTCACCCGTTAGTACGAATTTATGAGTGCGAAAACGTAACATAATATTAAACAAATCATTTTGTACAACTGGGCCTATCATCTGGATATCATTTAGTGATTTTCCAGAGGATGTTTTCACTGAAGCATCAAAAACTACTCTAAGTTTCGTTGTTTCACTTTTTTCTCTTAGTACCGCATGGTGAGGCAAGTAATTACCAAACCTTGGACGCTCTATTTCTTCCAAATGACCTAGATCTGAATATTCTTTAATAAAATCACTATACTGTTTTTTAATAATTGGATTCTTAACCAACTTGCTTTCTAAACAAAAAAAACGCCTTTTGGCAATATTATAAGAGTCACCTAGTGCTTCTTCTGGTGAATCCTTGAGTGGCATTTTAACCTTAAATCTACCACTTTGCAAACGACTCATATTTTTTATAAAACTGTTCTCACAAGCTTGTTCTTCAAGGGTGTAAGATATTTTGTTTGAAGGCAATTCATCAACCTCCCAAAATCTTTGTAATGATTCTTGAATATCATCCTGTACAACGTTACAATGTAATACATTAATGCTAGAGTAAGCATTTTTAGTACGATTTAACTTAGAGTGTCCATTCCCTATAGGGCCTGACACAAGCCAACCTAGTTTTGAATGTTGTAATACAGGTTGGTGTTTACCTAATCTTATTTGTTGGGTACCTACAATGTCCCAAAAAACGTCTGCCCCCAACAAGATATCTATGTCAGAGGGACAATGGAATCCAGGGTCTGCAAGATCCAAATCAGCAGGTAATCCTAGGCCTAAAACATTAACATTTAGTGTCGGTAATGTACTAGTTATTTGAGGTACTACTAAACACATAACTTGTAAATTAAATGAATTGTCAAAACGTGAGTACAATTTTAAACTACAACGCTCCTTAATGTCACATTGTACATTATTGATGCCGGAAATCCTTATTGGTTCTGTACATTGAGTTGGTATTCCCATATTTGCTTTAAGTTTTTCAGTAATAAAGGAAGATTGACTTCCAGTATCCAAGAGAGCTCGTGCATGGTATCTAGAATTATTTAAAGGATTAACAATTTGAACAACTGCTGTACATAATAGGACCTGTTCCGCAGAGATAGCAGACAGTGTTACAGGTGGTGTACTTGGAGGTAAGTCATCATTATTTGTATTTAAATTGGAAGAAACATTACTACATCCTGCTGTTGTATCTTTATGCACTAAGCTATTATGTTTCCCATTGCAAAGCTTACAAGAACCTTTAAGAAAACATTTTTTTGCCGTATGTCCACTACGCAGACAGTTAAGACATAACTTCAGCTTTAAAACTGTATCTAACCTAACTTCAGGTGACATATCATTAAACTTTGTACACATATACAAGGGATGATTGTCCTTACAAACAACACATGAATTTTTAGAAGAGTTGCTACTCGTAGAACTCACAAAAGCCTTAGCAGAATGCTTTGGCTCCTTGGAAACACCATGTGACTTACCATGCTCATTTTGACTTTGTGTGGTTTCTAGAACATCTGCCCTGTTACGCAAGAAATCAGTAAATTGATCTAATGTAGGCAATTCTGGTAATCCATTCTTATATTCTTCCCATTTTCTACTAGTGGTGCCATCAAGCTTTATTGACACCATATATATTATTAAAGCATCCCATTTATCTGTAGGCTGCCCTAAAGTATTCAACGCTCTTAGATTTTTTGAAACTAAATCAATAACATATCTTAAAGCCTTATGAGATTCTCTTGTTAGTGATTCAATACTGAAAAGCGCTTTCAAGTGATTATTCATAAGTAGATTTTTATTATTATATCGTTGGCAAATTAAATCCCATGCTACTTTGTAATTGTTCGATGTAAACTCTATAGACTTTATTACTACTAAGGCTCCTCCTTCTAAGGATGACCTTAGATAGTGAAACTTGTTCATATTAGGGATTGTATCGTTAGAATTTATCAAGGAATCAAAAGTATCCCGATACTCTAACCATTTAATATAGTTGCCATCAAATGAAGGCAATTTAATAGTAGGCAACTTCACTGAATTATACTTATTATGAGTACATTGACTATTATTATTTGAACTACAGTCCGAGCCATCAGACCTTTGTTGATCAGTTTTAGACACATTGGCAGATTCGTTTAACTCTTGAGCCAATGATATACATGAAAAGAACTGATTCTCAATTAACTCTCTTTCTCTTAATTGCTCATCCAAATCTAGACAATTCAATTCAATATTATTTTGTAACTTATCAAACGTACTCAGTAAAGCTTGAAATTTATCTATTTTCATTGTAATTTCTTTAGCTTGCAAGCTACTGAGTGGACTACACTTTGACATTTGTTGTAAATAGTCTTTAAATTTAGTAAGTTGGCCTTTCATAGCACTACGTTTTCTTATTAGACCTTTAAATTCTTGTTGGTCAACTTCACTCATTTCTTCTTTATTTATCTCACTATCCATCTTATTACTTATATTTATTTGTAAGTAGTTTAGTCTATATTCTAATCTCTAGTTACCTAAGCAACAATGAATTGGGTACAACAGTCACTGTCTATTATGTGAAATTAACTCAAAACCGCTAACTTACGGTAGGTACTGAAGTTGTGACAGCATGAAGTATGCAGCACTCACCAGGCGCCCGCACTGCAACGCGTAGACAGGCAGGAAGCTAGCAGATCAATTAGCGAAGCTCAGTATCACTCATGCCATGCACACTCACCGCACCTGAAATAGTCGGCAAGCTTTGGTGAAATAACTGTTAGTATTAGGTTGCACTATATAAAAAACTAGAATTTAGTTAGGTTACCTAGGTATGGGCAATAGGTGTAAACTCCAAGTTAGATATTAGTACAGAACACAATCGTCTGCGAAATATATAGGCTTACACGTACACGTGTTATAGGGTGTACAATAGTTTAAGTACCTACCTAGTTACCGAGTGCAATAATTAGGTTTTAGTGCTTAGATTGAAGCTTTATATAAGCAAACTTTTAGGCCCATAGAGATGCTATTAACATCCACCAAACAAATAGGTAGGTAGGCGCGCAACAGGCGCCAATCGCACACATAAACGCAAAAATAGACTCGCCCACCACGTGCGGCAAGGAAATTAGGTTCCTTAAATTGAAGCTTTAGGCAAACTTTTAGGCCCCTCTAAGCTATTTAGATGTGCACCAAGCAAATAGGTAAGCGCGCAGCAGGCGCCAATCGCACACACAAACGCAAAAAAATGGACTCGCCCACCACGTGCGGCAAGAAAATTAGGTAGGTATCGTACCTATTTTGAATATTAGGCAAGCTGATCAAAATGTTCGAGCAAAACCAACTAGGCTATTCACACAAATAGAAACAAGTACCTAGATAGGCATAAGTAGTGGAATAGGTAGGAATACGGCTTACTTCCCTCGGGCTAGACCTCTGGTGCACGTGCAGGCGATGCTGTTGCTGCCAGCTTGCGTAGTCCGAAGGCCCCGTGGTGATTGAAGAACAGCATACGCGCCAATCTTGTCCTTGATAGACACCCGCTGTGTCCGGTGATCCGGTCTCGACGTGTTTTCTCGAACGTTCTCGCAGCTTCGTAAATAGGTAGGTATTGGTTTGTTTGTAGTTGTAGGTTCGACAATTATTATCTTAGACGGTCGCCAATTGTTTGAGAATAATAAGGGTCACTTCAATAATAGGCGAGTCAACTCTTGGAATTATATTAAATTTCTCAACAAATTACAATAGACGCAATGCATGACAGCGTGTACGCACGCGCTTGTTAAGTGACCCGAGAAGACTGTCGGCGGTTGGCTGGCGGCGAAGCGATGCGGCCGCGCGGGCCCCCGTCCCCCGTGCCCCGCGGGCACTCGTCGTCGTAGCTGCATAGTGGGCTCGCCGCAGCGACACGCACAGTGTGCGCGTTAACAGTGACTAACAAAGATTAAATTCACAAAACACGTATTCCTTTGTATTGTATTGCATTCCTTTGTAAATTACTAACATTTCCAGCTCACATGTACATTTACATTTACGAAACTGCTTTGTTTGTCAAAATCAATTTACATCAGTTTCAAAAACTCTCTGATGTTAAAAAAACTCCAATGCGTTCTCAATAGGCAAACAAACTGTGCGACAAAAAATGCAGAACCGCTTTAATGAAAAAGAGTTTTTTGGCATGGCTCCGAAAATTTAACATTAAAAATTTGCCCTTAATTAAATTCAAGAAGATTTTACTCACTATTAATGGAAAAATATTATTAAACTGTAGAAGATTTTATCAATGACAATCTTTTTTAATATTTCTTAAGCGGTAAATACCTATATGTATTAAATGTAATTTTAAAGATTGTTTTTGAGATTTTTAAGACTCTTTTTTATTAAGTTCTTTTTAATTATAAATTTTATAAGGTTATTAGTTCCTTTTCTTATGTAAGAGTTTAATTTTGTTTTCTTTGTATGTTAGTAGTTTAATTGTTATTTTTTATGATTTTTTGTTTTCATTTCAATATTTTTACGCCTTCACGGCAAAACATAGCGCACTTATAATACCTAATCTAAGATCTTTTTAATGTTAAAAACTATGTTTCACAAATAAAACGCTGACGCTGAACACGCTAAACGCTGATTCTGATTCTATGAAACTGATACGATGTGTCAGGAATGCATTCTCTCGAAGCCGGACTGTAGTTTGCGTACCCTAGGCATTTCCATGTTCGGCGATTTCTACCCTGCAGTAAAATAAAAACGGATGGCTGGCTGATATTATGGAAAACATTTAAATCTTGATATTTTATCTATACAAATGCAAACCTTGTTCATGCAGATAGTCACCAAGATTCAAGCCATAAAAATATCTCCGTAGACACGTACGGGTTCCTGGAATAGTAAAATAGTAGGAAAAGATCATAAACGTAACTTTATTATACGTTTTACTGCTTCATCTTTTCTGAATATGCCGCTGTCATATTTATGTATCAGGCTATCATAGTCCTAGGTTTTCTTGAGATTTTATTTTTATTCTTCGATTTCGTTTTGTTGGATTATTTAGCTATTGTATTTTAAGGCGGCGACTGACTTGCAACGTTTGTTTGTTTTGTATGGAGTTTTTGTAACGCGTCAGTGAAGCGAGCCGAGCCGCTAGATGCGAGCGCTGCATCCTCCACTCGACTGTCGGCTTTTTCGTGAATTCCTTTGAAGCGCCTTACAGTAGTCAGTGCAGCGAGCCGATCTGCTCGATGTGAGCCTCTCAATGCGAACATTACTATACACCGTTACACTTTGATAGTTTTAATCCTTAAAAGAGGTCATTGTACTCATCATTATGAACAACTTTTACTATGGGACCAACCCCGAAATCGTGAAAAATAAATCAGCTCATCCATACATTTATGTTCGCATAACTCGACGTAATGTATGCATCAACTGATTTTTTTTCGTTTGGTTCTAACACCGCTGGTAAGCCGGCGGTGCCAAGGGCTCGACGAATAATATCGTTGATGCTGGCGTGTCGTGCTATGCGACCTGTACTCCTGCAGCAGGACAGGCCAAAGAAAAGAAAATATGTAATTAAATGCTATTTAATTTCTGTCTTTATGTATGGACTAGCTGCTGCCCGCGACGTCGTCTGCGTGAAGGCGACACTGATAGCGACACTGGCATCTTAGGTATTTTTGGTGCTGTAGAGACCAAAAATACCTAAGATGCCAGTGTCGCTATAGCATTATAAGTACACAACTTTTAAAATAGCATTAAAATATAAGTTTTTTTTTTTGCAAGCGGCGCAAGTGAAGAGAGTTATATGGGAATCCTGCTGAGTTCAGTCATAAGATATGACTGAAGGAAATAGAGAAAATAATGAAAGAATACATTCCAGGACACAAAAGAGTAAAAATACGTACAAAGGTATCATCATACCTTACAACACTTCCCTATAAACTACGTTGGTAGTTATGCTGCCAGGAGCCAAAATGTAAAGAGAGTCAGGACTGGTGACGCGGGAGCAAGTGACGTACAGTTGCCCTTGTGAGAAGCAACTCGTTCTGAGGTCAACACCCGCTGCCCTCAGTATCTGTCCCTGCGACTTATTGATGGTCATCGCGAAGCAAACACTCATGGGGAACTACGCGCTTGAACTGGAACGGGAATGCGTGGTATAAATACTGCCTTGCCGACGCCACAACCCGTATGAATTTCCGCCTCAATGGTGTGTCTGTGGAGCGAGATGACTTTAAGGCGGGTTACACAACTTCGGAGGAGATAGGTTCCGAAGAAGCATAATCAGAACACCGATCTTCAGCTTGATGGTATGCGCTTGAAGTCCACTTGCTGACAGGGAGCTCAGAAATTCCACGGGATAATGTGTGGCGTCATCTTGCTCGACAACAGTGTTTATCGAGGTGTAGACCACTTTATTCCTCTCATTTTCTGAGAGAATGCATTCGTTAATTGCTGCAGCCTGACAATTTTTGGCATCAAAATGGCCCGCTCACACACCCAAGAATTCTGCTGGTGCGGTATACAACTGATGTCCCCGTACACACAGCGAATTAGTTCTTCTAAGCTGGATACCACTCTACCGAGAGTCTCTGGAAGCACCACCTGTCCACCTATCTCTTCTGGTAGAGTGCCTTCGCCAAAACTTAGAAGGACATCGGAGAATTCTTGAGCACGTGCATTGCCGCCGAGCCGAGCTCTCATATTAATGGTCAAGCGCAGCGTATGAACTCGTGACCACAACGAAAATCGTTTCAACGAAGCATTCACTTCGTCAGCCCTGGAGCCCCGCGTCACCACGGGAAGCGTTTGCCGAAAATCACCACTGAACAGAACTGTGACACCACCCATCAAATGTTCGTTCCTGCGCATGTCCTGCAGAATTCTGTCCACGGCCTCAACTGCCTTCCTATTGGCCATGGTACACTCATCTCATACGATCAGAGAGCAATCCTTGAGCACGTGTCCCTTATCGCTGTTACGTGACACACCATAAACAGGCGTTTCGGCGCTTTCTAAATCGATGTGAATTTTAAACATGGCATGTGCTATCTTGCCACTCGGAAGCAGTGTGGTAGCGATTCCCGACGACGCTACAGCAATAGCAATTTTGCCTTGCCTCCTGACCTCTGCAAGTATGCCAGTGGTGACAAATGTTTTTCCTGTTCCACCAGAAGCATCCAAGAAAAACATTTTACCCTGGTTTTGCCTAACGCTTTCAAGGACGGTGTCATAAAGTTTTTGCTCTGAAGAGAACAAAGCGACATGGTCATTTCGTATGGTGGTCATTTCGCCCGGATCGTAATTTGTCTCAGCGTTATACTCCCGATTTCCACGGTCTTGATACGGTGATGATTGGGGAGCTGGTAACCCATATTCGATCAGTGGATTGATGCCGATAGAAATGACCACATCTTGAAGTGAACTGAGACAGGTGTTCAGAACGCGTTCATCAGTTACTTCGACTTCGTCTCCACTAGCACGCCTCAAAGCTCGTAGAAAATCTTCAGACAGATGATGGCGATAGGTACTTCTCCCACAAAGCTACCGGGTTCGCGGTTCGAGGGTGTCGTGAAATGAAATGATCATCATCAATGAACATAAATTTTTTGTTATACTTAACACCGCATTTTTTTTAAATTGTCTTCCTCAACTCTGCTCAAGATTTTGAGGGTTTTGTAGGAACTTGAATTTGTCAAAACGAACTATACGATACAACTTATAAGAAGAAAATGGACATCACCATCTATGAATTTTAAGAATAACTAACTACTTACCTCGCCAACATGATCAAATTTAAATGATCAATTTCCAAAAAATGTTAACATGTAATTTGATTTGATTTTTATGAAATCTCATAGATGGCGCTGTTTCAAAATAGTCTTTATACCACTAACATTCATTAAACTATATTTTTCTGCCCAAGTTACATAAATGTCGTAGTTTTTATAGTGTAAAGCTAGATAATAGCATGGCTTACTCAAAAACAACATTTAAATATGCGTCGTTAGATTACACGCTGTCACAGAATGCGTAAGAAAAATAAAGATTCACAGCTCCTCCCCCGTAGGTGATAGCGTGATAATATGTAGCCTATATGTTGACCCAAACTCTTAGTAATATTCATGCAAAATTTTAAGTAAATCCATGCAGTACTTTTTGAGTTTATCCCGGACAGACAAACAGACAAAAATTCTAAAAACTATATTTTTGCCTTCGATATCGATTGTATCACGCGCCAAGTATTCTTTTTAAAAAATATTCAATGTACAGTTTTGACTTTCCTACGATTTTATTATATGTATGTATAGATGTCGGCTAATAGAGATGTAGGTATTGAAGTAAAAGACGTGCTATGTCGGATCGAATTGATGACTCTAGGGATTGTTTTGGATTTGTGAAAAGTTTAATTTTTTGATGGAATCAAATAAACGTAGGTATCTACCCTACTTAATAAATTTATTAAAAAATAAAATACAATTTTAATGTTTCTATCTTTATTTGTCAAAGTTTGCCTTACCATTAGTTACATAATCATTTTATTTAACAGTTTTCTACGATTTGTAAATTGTCTTTGAAAAGTAATCCAACTTTTACCCAACGTTCAATTGTCTACCGCACATTATTGCATAATAATTATAATAAATAAAATAACAAATAATTATTCTTTCAATAAATTATCATTATTTAACTATTTACAAATAATTATTTACAATTTATATTACACTTTATTATTTTTATCCTATTTAAACATTCGACTAGAAAAACAACTACAAAATAACAATACAAGTATAATTCCGTGCTATTTTATTTTCGATCGTGTACTTAAAATCTGTTTAAATATAATTATTTACAATAAATCTCCTAACAATTAAATGTAACATTTATAACTGGAAACAATAATTGAGTAATATTTCTAACAATATAGATTTAAATGTTAGAAACAATAAAATATAATATTAGTTCCTATAAAATTTACAAGTCTTTTAGGATTTCAAATAATAAATATTAAATTAAATTACATTTACAAAATTAGTTTACTCAAACTTGCTCTAATAATAAATCAAACCTTTCCTTTTCGCAATTTCGTAGGATAGAATTGAATTTGCTACATAATACCTAGAACTTAAATTAAATTGCTAAAAAGATTTCACAAAGGGAATTGAAGGAAAAGTATAATTACTAGCTCAAACTATAAGAGATTAGCAACTAAAAGGTTTTTAAAAAGCTGCCATTAGTGAGACAAAAACAAAATTATTTTGTGGAAATTACTAGTTTTACCAGCTGAATAATTTTTAAGAACACAGAGAAAGGACTTTGTCCATTTACACTAATATTAAAGAGTTACCTTTTTTAATGTGCCAATAGTACATTCACACATCATTTTATTAGGTGGCATTTTATCCAAATACAGATCGTTTTTTTCATCTTAAGGTGGTACTAGTCAATATTTTTTCCATACGAATTTCGGGAGGGTATTGCTCCACTGTTTGACATTGTGCATCCAAAATTAAACATGATATCGTTTTGTCTTATTATTAAGTTTGTCTGTACGGAAATAGAATAGTTAAAAACCATTAAAAAGTTATGAGCCAACAAGGTTCGTTTTTCTATTTTGAACGTAACTTAGGGTGTAAAAATTAGTAATAAAAGAACTGTAAAATCTCGAAAACAAAGTCGGTACCTACCAACAAAGCTCAGTTATCGAAGAGTTCAATAAATTTTATTTGTGATTGATTTATGCAGTGGTTTTCATAAAACTCGATTTTCCAAAGGACTTATGCAATATTGAAGTAAAGACGCGAACACGACGCGCAGTTGTGACGCAGGTTTTGTCATAAATTATAAATAGTTACAGCATTGACATTTAAAAATTCTACTATTATTTTACAATCGCTATCTCTTATAAATTACACCACATTTTTCTCAATGGTATACCTATCTAACATTACATTAAGTTTATTTACATTTTGCCGAAATTAGAAGGCCATTTTCTTGGATAAAATAGTATAGAAGATAAAGCTGGGTCAGTGTTCATAGAATTTTCAAGATGGTGCAAACTACTGGATAATTGTGTTCCAGTCCCAAAATGTGTATAATTTTAAGATATTTTTTTTTACTTAAAATTGTTTTTAATTTAAATTATTAAGAAACTAGCTTTAAAATAAAACATTTACAGACAAGAAGTTACGAAATATATCATTCAATATTTCGAGCTAGGTGAAATTTAATTTTCAAAAATAATTATTTATCAAAGCAAGAAAATAAATTGTAGTTGAAAATGTGACAAAACATTTACAGAGTAACCCTTTATTTTTTTAAAGTGTGTTTAGTGCCGGCTGTCATAAAACGTTTTCAAAAAACGCACCAACTTACTTTTATAAATAACATTTCAGTGACGTTATTCGACAGCAAATTGCAAACGCTACGTGGCGGCCACCACAGTCTCAGAAAACTAGCTTTAGTTACTACAATAATAAATTATAGACTTAATTCTCCACACTTTTAGTAAAGTCTCTTATAAAGAAACTGTACATTACAAAGATAATTCCGGCAATGACGTGAAAATTAACAATAATTTTAATTACAATAATATATTCGTATCTTATCCTATATCTTATTAACATGAAGGCTATTCTATACACAGTTCAATGAAAAAGGTTTTATTATTAGGTATGGATCATTGTTACGGACGTGAATTATTTAAATGTGATAGACTTAATATAAATGTGAATTACTGTTTATGGGAATAAAAAAAAGTGTCTTGACCGTCGAAATGTTACCCTTTTTTCAGCTTCGTTCTAAGTTACTTACGAACGATAAGTTACTTCGTTCCCAATAAAATCTTTGCAAAATCGAAGAAGATAATATTTCTGTATAAAATTTATGTTTAAATAACACTTCAAAAAAAAAATCCAAAATGTATCGCTGTCGTAAATGGAAAGAAATTAATAAGTATCACGAGTATTTTTTGCAAAATGACGCTTAATAGATTAGAAACCTACAAAAACATGTATTGAAATTAAATTGATTTTCCTATATACAGGATATCCTAATCACTTTTATACGGTAGCTAATACTTATATAAAAATCTCGTGTCACAGTGTTTGTTATCGATTTCCTCCGAAACGGCTTGACCGATTTTTATGTTTTTTTTTGTGTAGATTTGAGAAAAGGTCTTAGGCTATTTTATGTTTTTGCATTACAGCGTTTGCGGGGTCAGCTAGTAATAAAATAAAAAATCGATCGGAGGAAAACGGAATTGACATTTTCTATCTAACTATCCCTGAGAGGCGAAAGAAATGGCGAAACAAACAAAAAAACAATTTTTAAAAACTGTATCTCTTTCGTTAAAAATTATTCCACTAATTTTACTAACGCTGAACCAAGAGACTACGCTGTAACAAATGAAAAGCTAATTTAAACGTGTTTTACAAAATCAAAGTGAAAATGTAATTCAATGTAACCACTGAACTTGCTCATTGAACTAAAAATATAATTGACAATATCGAAATTAACACTTCAGTAGCAAAGAGCAAGGGAAGGATACCTTGTTACTTGAATATTTGATCGCCCATTACAACTGGTCCGTTAAATCCTTCTATTTAAAACTCATTGGACTGGTCCTGACACATTTATAAAACCCATTGGACCGGTCCTAACACATTAAAGTACAACCATGGGAATTAATCTAATCATTTGTTAGATGGTTAAGAGGACATCCCAATCGAGCTAGATAATTTCTGTGACTGAAACAAAGTAGTTTCAAATTGCGTTATACAATGTAGAACAACAATACGACAATAAATAAAAATACAGTATTTTGGAATTATCAAATAAATCCAAACATCGAAATTAAAAAAGTGATTTTTACAAGCCAACTAAATAGCAGTGACGAGCTGACTAAGGATTTTGCCAAACTTTGTCTAGCTATAGTGACTAAATTAATGGATATATTTGGTTGAATTTTCGTATGCACACTGGGAAAGTCATTAGATATACGAAGTTTAATATATATCTATTTACCACAACGATTTATATTAACTTCAAAATCAAATGAAAATATTTAAGTGAAATATAATTTGGTCAGTCATTTTAAAATGTAAGAAGCTCCTTGGGCACAGGGTTTCGTTTCTAATTAACAATGGTTAAATTCTAGCCTCTGTGTATGCACAGAGGCCGGAGTAATTTTCTTGTTTATTTCCTACGTGCAGACATGAGAATAGAAGTGACTACAAACACTCTGCAGTCTGTTCAAATTCTTGTTTCCAATTAATCAACAATGGTTTTATTTTCAATCAAGTCAATATTAACATAATATAAGCTAAAAGACTTTAAAAATGATTTTATCTCCACTAAAACAAAATATATGTAAATTAGGTTGATATCGAAATGACTATTACAATTAAAAAGTCATTAAAAAATACTGTATAATTAAGTTGTAGCGCAAAATTTTTGTGGTGTGAGATTAAAATAATTTTTACAAAAACACAATCATCTTTGTTTACATGTTTGGAAAGTAAATCACAAACGTAGTATAGATTTAATGTTTTATGCAATTCACCAAGGCCTTTCTGAACTGACCGATATAATAATGAGGTTCAAAAACTGATAAGGTAAATATTTTTTAACATCAAAAAATCACGTCCGCAACAATTATTCCCTTACCAAAATCTACTTAAGACTCATTTATACATAACAACACCGTGTCATAATGTTGTTTCATAGTACCTTGTGTAATTTTCATCTGAATCCATCTACGGTGCTCGTGTAGAGAGTCGCAAGCGTGCAGTATAATGAAATGAGTAAATTAACCGACAATGCACAGGGAGATGCTGTGTTTGCGTTTCCATGCTGCATTGCTGCTGGATGCTCGCCTGTTGAGAAAGAAGATTTTGTATTAGGTAATTATTAATCAGATCTTAGAATCAAAGCTGCTTCGGGTATTAACTTTTCTTTGAATTTCTTTTGCATTAATGATTTTACTTATCGTGTTTTTTTTTTGTTTTAGACTGTAATCGCTAACTCGTATTCAAGAAGCGTAGTGATCAATGTTTGTGCTTTCCCTGTATGTGTAGGGTCCTTTTCCCAGCAGTGGGATGATAATAGGCTGGTAGTTAAAATTATTGTCCCGTTTTGGGAGATTTGGAACCTAACTAAATCGGCATTGGCTGAAAATAACATTGTTGGAACATACTCCAGTACCAAATAACATTATTGGAACATATTTCAGTACCTAATACCTACTCAGAGCTTGATAGAAATAGGGTTGTCAACTGAAAAAATCTATCAAAAAAAAAATTGACCCGTATTTTTTCTTTTGTTACGTAACCCAAAATTGACGAAGATACGACGCTTTTAAAATTTTCAATACGTCACACCTTGGTACAATTTTTAGTGCGTTCTGACGTCACGAGTCCCCACTCCCGAGTTTTGATGCGTTTTATCTTTGTCAATATTCATTGATTTACAAAAACAAAAAATACGTGTCCATTATTTTCCAATACTCTAACTGACGGACTAAATAGATTTTCAATTTATTGATGGTGGAAACTAGCCTATTGTAACACTTTCTTTCTTCTGTCAAATCGTTTTGGTATATAATCTTTAGCATACTTTGAGGTAAAATATTTCATCATAATCAGCCTATAATGTTTAAAGTGCTGGAGAGGGAGTGAGGCATAATCTATCACGCGAGTCCAGTGCGGATTGGTAGATATCTTCGAATGTTTTGGTTCTAGGACATTCCGGTTTCCTCACGATGTTTTCAACTTATTCCAGCTTGTCACCTTTATGGAAATTCCAATTCAGTTTCATATTTTAACAGTTCTTATTATCTTCCGTCTCTTTCTTATTCGACTGTCAAATAAGAGACAGCAATACTTAAAGCTTAGTTAAGTTGTCACAAAACACAATCAAGGCTGCTTCCATGTGACCCTTTTTGCTATTTGTATATAGGTCACCCCATATCTTGGACAAGGGTGTTGTAAGTGGCAACTTAGAGATTATATCTGATGGATGGAGTCGAAAATTCACGTGGAGCGTGTTCTTGAGTAGACTATAAACTATAATAAGGGTTAATTTGGCTCTTGCTAGTTAAGCCGTTTGCGAAATATGGACGGGACGAAAATAGGTGTTGTTTTTTAGGGTGCTATACTCAGGGAGCACCACTGGTACCCTATTCCTAAGTCTGCGTTGTCCGTCCGTTCGTCTGTCAGCGGGCTGTATCTCATGAACCGAAATAAATAATTTTTTTTTCTTGACAGTACCTTTAAAGTACTTGTAGTTTGGGACGAAACACAGCTTTAATAGTGATATGGGACAAACTAAGATTTTTTTAGAATGTGGGACGAACGAAGAATAAATCAATAGGTAGACAGTTGAAATTTTCTCAGTGTGTATTTCTTTTGCCACTATAACAAAAAATCATAAAAACAAAAAACGGTCACTAAAAATTAAAGTGGTCTCTCACGGAATGACAGTAGGCTGTGGTTGTGGAGCTATGTCACAAAACATGTTCCACCTACTATGCAGCCCTTTGTGCCGACAACGCGGTGGAAATGGTAAATTTTTAGGAAAATCCGATAAAAATAACGTCTTGCCAGCGGGCACGACTGTATTTTTGATCGGGTTTTAAAAATAATTATTTATGGGAAAAATAATAATTTACTTTTGTGTATACATATACTTACCACCACCTGCTTTTTACTGGAGACAATATACGGTCTCAATAGGATGAGGTATTCAATTCGTTTAGCGCTAAATGCATTTTGTGATTTTTTGTGCAAGTGGGAAATAGAAACAGGAGAAAGTTAACAAATAAATCACATTGATCTTGCCAAATCAAGATCAGTGTGATTTTGGCAAACTTGACAGTGGCGGCAACCAAATATCAACTTTATTGTAATCACTATAAAGATCATAGTGATTTTGATAATGATGCAAAGTCAGAGGTAAAATAACTGTAGACTAAGATTCTCACCATTTATGACATGCACATTAACCGAAGCCGCTTCGGCCATCGTCGGCACACAGCTATAGTTTCCGCTATCGCCTGGAAGGAGCTTCTCCACCGTCAGCCGTGACGTCAGCTGCTCCGTCCATTCCGTCTTCAGTCTCACACGAGGCTCTTCCTGCAGCTCGTTCTCTTCTAGTTCCTTATACTCTATTATGTTTGATCCTGGGGATGGAAGATTATGGTTAGATTTTGTCATGTGTCACAACCAGCATGCGTGTATAATCAACCGATATATTCTGTAAAAATCTTAACGTGAAAAGTGAGCTGTTTATAGTCTCAATCGCTAACATCAGGTGGCTCACTTCAAGCTTACTTCACTTAAGTTCTTATGGTGAGCTCAAACCATTTATTTCAAATAAACCAATTAGAGTGAGATATTTACAGAAAACACCGGCAGATGTATGAACGTAAACGAAGCAATAGGAGTATGTAAGGGGCGTTCTGTAATTTCCGTATGTTGGTCATTTGTGTTTGATTTTGTAGTTTGTGTAGGTAAATAATTTGAATTATCAAAATCTTTAGTGACTTAATCAATCAAAGAGATATAATAAACAATATTTTTTTCATCACAAACATTGGTTATGTTTTTGGGTTCGGCGTCCAGTCTAACCAGATGCATCTGAGTAGCAGTATTTTACATGGAGTGACTGCCTATCTTGCCTCCGCAACCCAATTACTAGGTAAGACTGGCTGTCAGACTTTCGGGCTTCTGTCGACCCGTAACGACTGTGAAAGATCCACTAATGACAGCCGGGACCAACGGCTTAAAGTGTTTTCCGAGATTTGGGGGTGTCATGGTATGTAAAGATGGTCACCTATCTACGGACCAACCCCGGCAAGCGTAGCTTGTTTTTTTTTTTATTGTTGAATTAGCCCACTCATGACCTGTTCAATCGACCCGTATGGCTGTTATTCCATAGCCGCAGGCCCCTTTCACCCCCACTTGACAGCCTATTCTATTTAATATGTTGTCTCATATCAAGAAAAAAGAAAAAAAAAATAGGTAGAAAATGCTCAAGGCATTAAGTCCGCCAAGTACAGTTTTTTTACTTGTACATAAAGTTTTAATAAATAAATAAATCATGTGGTTTTATTGGCTGTTATTATTATGGATAATTATAACAGTTAACATAAAAAATAATAGCAGGTTCACTAATTAGAGCCTTTAAGTAAGTAAAAGAATCCGGGAGAGCCTTTACTCTCTTTTGTTCTCATTTTATCTAAATTGATTGAAAACAAATCAATTCATTTAAAAATTGATTGTGAACGTACTATCTCACACAACAACTCACTCGTTTACATACTCAGCATAGTATTTTAAATGATTTTATTTCTGTAAGTAGGTTTGTACAAACACTTTTACACGTCAATCATATTTTTAAAAACTAAATGAGGTCGTCTTTTCCTTTCTAATTACTCTGAGAAAAAAGGCCGAAACAAACTCAGAGGTCACAGTATCTTTTAAAGTCCAGATATAATCTTGATCAGATCATTTATATTTGTGTCATTACGATACGTAAGCTAAACCCGCACTTAAGCCACGCTTTTCAGTGTAAAAATGGACTACATAAGACACAGAAAGCGTGACTGAAGAGTGGGTTTAGATCATACAGTGTAATAAATAGTATTTTGAGGAAAGAACCACACATATTGAGTATGAGTCAACAATAACGAAATTCTACCTCAAATGGCTTAGCATGATCCTCCGTTATGTTGAAAATACTGTAGCATTAATTTTTAAATAAATATATGGTACCGTTGAGGATTAATGTCAGGTCTTATGTTTGAAAAAAACACGATTCCATAAAATTTTCTCGATAGAAAAAAAAATCCAAAGTTACCTCCAAACCGAACAATTAACCGCTGGTATTAAAAAAATACTTAAAATTAGATCATAAAACTTTGTATACTAACTGAACTAATTGTAAAGCAGGTCTTATGTTTTTTATTTTTTTTAAATTACCATTATTTTCACTGTCAAAAGCAAATACCTAAACTGTTGGCGCTGCCTGCCGCCTAGCACCGCACTCTGTGTCGCTCTCACTCAGTCCGCGAGCAGTATCGTGCGAGCGAGATAAAGAGTGAATTTTAGCAGAGGTAGTATAGGCTCTTAAGGATGGAATAACTGACTTACCCTTATACCAAAATATCGTGCCTAGGTCATGCGGACCCTGACTCAATATACACGTCAGTGACAATGAGCTGCCAGTTTTCACGTACAAGTCCACCGGACCCAGGATGTGTGCTTTTGCTTCTGTTGACAAAACAAAATGCCAAGAATTAGTTTGATGACAAAAAAAAGTTTCGTCATTTTTATGTTATATAAGTGAAAAATACACATCGCACACCTAGATCTAAAGAGAGCTAACTCGTAAATCTCAATTTTTGAGTTATGCGTATCATCGAATTCCTTAACTCACTACACGATTAAAACACAAGATTCTTATAACATCTTTTACTATCTGCATTTTAAAAAGTATTGATCAATACAGAAAACTCCTTCAGTGCACAGGGAGACAGTAATCAGTTTTCATCTTTTCTGAAAAAAGTGTTTTTTTGAGTTAATCGCTGTTTAGATCTAGGTGTGCGACATGTTGTTTACAACACGAATTTGTCTTGTGTCGTGGGAGCGTAAACAAAATACGTAATCCCTCTTTCACAAATAGCTAAAAGATTTTGGTAGACTATTTTTCATAGAAATATTTGATTCGTCCGTTAAATGGCACAAATGTTACACAACAATAAAATCGCATCAGGCGGAAAGGATATCTGTAATATGTTTGGGGATAGTTTCGCAAGTACATTTAGTGCCCCTACAAGTAATCCAGATCTTACGAATACTAATTATTCTCTTACGCCTGCGACACTGTGTAATTTCGATAGTAATGAAATATACCGTGAATTAATTGGATTAGACGAAACTAAAGGCGCGGGTGGTGATGGTATTCCTCCTATATTTATAAAACGCTGTGCAAAGGCCTTAGTATTACCACTACAAACAATCTTCAATAAATCTTTGCGCGATAGTATCTTTCCAGACACCTGGAAAGAAGCTCTAGTAATACCCATATTTAAATCTGGTGAAAAGCATTTAGTGGCTAATTACAGGCCAATCTCAATACTAATAACATTTGGGAAACTATTTGAAAAACTGGTTAGCAAACACCTGATGTGGTATCTTAAACATCAAATTACTGAATATCAGCATGGTTTCGTTAAATCCCGGTCTACCAATACTAACTTATTATGTTTTACATCCGCTTTATCTAAATGTCTTGACAACCGTATTCCTGTGGATGCCATATATACTGATTTTAGCAAGGCATTTGATAAAGTAGATCACTGCCTTCTTATCAATAAATTGGATAAATTGGGCGTGGGCGGAACTTTGTTAGGATGGATTAAATCTTACCTAGAAAATAGAAATTCAAAAGTGGTAGTTAACGGTCATTTTTCTGACAGCTATCTGGCAACTTCCGGAATTCCGCAAGGATCGCATTTAGGTCCGATTCTTTTTAACGTTTTTATTAACGACATAACCGAATGCTTCAAACACTCCCGTTTCTATTTATTTGCTGACGACTTAAAGATAATGATGCCGATTCAGTGTAGCTTGGACTCTTATATGCTTCAAGATGACATCAACAGACTCGCAAACTGGTGTAAAGAAAACAAAATGCTTTTAAATATTAGTAAATGTCATTACATCCAGTTCACCCGTAACAAAAAAACCTTAGAGAATAAATACAACATTGAGGGAGTAGAAGTAAAAAAACTAAACAATGTTCGCGACCTTGGTGTTCAACTTGACCAAGCCCTGAAGTTCGATGTGCACATTCTGAATGTTGTATCAAGATCTTTTAAGGTACTGGGATTTGTTTTGCGAAATAGCAGAGAATTTAAAAGAGCATCTACGAAAATAAAACTGTTTAACACTCTAGTCCGTCCAATTTTAGAATATGGTTCAGTGATATGGAATCCGCATTACGAGGTTTACACCAAGCGATTAGAGAGTGTGCAAAAGAGGTTCCTTTACCATCTATGCTACGGAGATCACTTGGCTAAACAACTAACCAGCTACACTGAAAGGTTGAGACACTATAATATGGAAACTCTAGCTAGTCGTAGGACGAAACTGGGCTTATATATCCTCCACAAGATATTGAATGGATCGATAGACTGCAGTAAACTTTTGAGCTCGTTAGAAATTAAAATTCCAACTCGGATTCCCAGGTTTAATACTTATAATCTATTTTACACCCCAGGGTCCAAAACAAACCTAGGTCATTACGCCGCTGTACCAAGACTTTGTAGGCAATATAACATGCTGGCTAAAACTACAGATTTCGATATCAGCCAATCTCTCGATAAGTATAAGAAATATCTTAAAGGTTTATTTTGATGGTTTTTATTTTTATTTTTGTTATGTTAATGTTAGGTATTTTATTATTCTATGTTTTAAATTATTGTGTTTTTATGTTCCCTTGTCTAAATTTTTCCTTTAATATGTATTAGGTATTTAACCTGTTAGCTTAGTTGTTTATTTTGTTGTGCATGTTGTGGTCTCCTGTAATTGAAAGAGTGCACCTACAAAATACTTTGTCATCCATTAACAATATAATGTTTAGTGTATATCTTTTGTTGGAGATCCTAAAATAAATAAATAAATAAATTAATGTTACTTGAAGATCTGACACTGCGTCAATTAAGACGACAAAAGTTACAGCTACAAGCCTACAACTGTAAAGAACTAACTATTCAAAACCACGTGACAGATATTTTCTAAGTACACGACACCCGCACACAAATCCCAACGGACCAGTTTAATTCCACATCAACACACACACAAACATCTCACAAATTACTTGTAAGCCCAATAATAATTCTGATGTCAACATACATATTTATTGAATATAAATATGTATGTTGACATCGGAATTATTACGCAATTTATGAATATTTTTTAAAACGTGTCAATTCCTATAAAGTTCACTGTCCTATATGGTACAGCATTTTCCTAGTTTGAAGGGTCTTAAAAAAAAGCCATAAGTACATGGGTATGGCTTTTACACAACCTTTATTGAAACAGTACTGATGTTACCTAGGCTAAGTATTTTGGTAAATAAATGATTAATTACTTACAGTGATTAAGTTCACAATTGCATTAATTATAACATAATATTTAAAACGTAATTACATTATTGAAATTGTAAATTCTAGCCTATAGGGTGCCACTAGTCGATATTTTTTCCATACAAATTTCGGGAGAGCACTAATCCACTGTTTGACATTGTGCATCCAAAGTTAAAAATGATATCGTTTTGTCTTATTAATAATTTTGTCTGTATGGAAACAGAATAGTAAAATATAAAGCCATTAAAAAGTTTTGAGCCAACAGAGATTCGTTTTTCTTGCTATTTTTAACGCAACTTTGGGTGTAAATAAGTCTTTATCTTCAAAACAAAGTCGGTACCGACAAATCTTAGTTATAAGTTAAGCTGAGTTAATAAATTTTTAATTGATTTATACATTAGTTTTTTCATAATATTTGATTTTAAAAAGCACTTTTCAAATTTTTTTACGCGCCTTTCGGCTTGAAACAGTGTGCGTGAGAACTAGACGTTATGCGTATAGACTAGCGTCTAACTGCTTATCACTGATACAATCTCTGTCAGACACGAAGCCAAGTGAGACAGCGTGCTTTTTGGCCTTGACCACCAGTGAGTTCGAGCTCGCGACTAGTTTACTCTTAACTGAACTCAACCATATGATGTTCCACAAGTTTGTGCACATCCCCAGGGAAATTACTTGCTAAGATTTCTTAACTACTAACTAGCTTAAAGAACTTTGGAGCTAATTCCCCTAATTTATCAGTATTTATGTAGTTCTACAAACAATACTTAGACCGCTTTCATACTTAGGCGACTTTAGCAGCGCGACAGTCGCGAGACAGACGTGCGACCGTCGCTCAGCGGCAGCGCGCGGCCTCCGCGTGAGCACAATTGGTGATGAATCAGTGTTGCAAGCGCACTTGATTATAGACTGCACAATGAGCGAGTTTGACATCGAACGATTAGATCCAAACTGCGGGGCGGCAGCCGTGCTGCTGACGTCTTCATGTGAAAGCAGCCTTAATCTTCCGTTGGTCTCGTGGTCGCAAACGCGACTGCTGAGCGTGGGGTCTTGATTTCGACTCCCAGGTTGAGCAAAGTGTTATTGAGTTTTTCCATTAGGAATTTCTTAGCAGCCCGGAGTTTGGAAGTTGGCGGAGTGATAACACCGTGTCTCGGAAAGCATGTTAAGCCCGTGGTCCTGGGCCTGGTCTCTCTCCGGTCATGTCAGATTGTGTGTCGTCCCATCGGACTATGAGAGTGAGGGAAGAGGAAGTGCACTTGTGTCTGTGTAATATAATATTTTCCGCGCCGAAGGTTACTCTCGGCTGAGATTGGTCACTATGGCCGAAATACGGTCTGGGAGACTATTAATCATATTCTAGATCCTACAGGCTGTATCTATCAAAAAGGTGTGGTCAAAAGGTGTAGTTCAGACCATCAAACTGAACAACAGTCTCAATGGGACCAACATCGTAATCGCGAAAAAATTATCAGTTGTCACATTTGGGTCAAGAGGTATTTAAGTTTTTTTGCTATATGTTATCTCTTAAATTGCTAAATAACGAAGTTATTCCAATTCAAAATGAAATGGAAACAATAATTTAGCTCACAAATCTTATTTACAAGTCTGTAAATATTCATCACAAAATAAGTTAATGAATACATTAAGTTATTCCCCACAGTATTTTTAAAGAAACAAATATTCAGCTTTGCAAATCCTCATACATACAGAAAAGCGTCCTACATTTTGTAACGACTAATTCCAAGTCTTTTTATAAAGTAGACAATTTCCAGACTTGATTTTGCCGTCCTAAAATAATCAAAAAGCCGAATCTCCTAGCATAACATTATCAAGACCGTAACGACATTTAAAATTCAAATTATGTTCCGTAATATGAAAAATACATTCGCTGAATCCACTGAGCTCATACGACGGCAATTCTTAAACACAAGTCTTCTCCACAACAATAATAATTCTATGAATATCTAAGAGTGTTGTGCAATAGAAGAGATAAAAAAAAAACAAATTTTCTCGTTTCCTGTCCTAATTCCGCAAAAGATGTTGTCTGTTAAGATATTAAAGACACAAGAGCCTATCAAGTACCTTCAAACCGTGATACAGCACGTGTATAGTAGAAAGAAAATGCCCCTTAAAACGATGAAGGAAAAATTAGGCCAAGATTAAATCTGACGAAGCTCGAAGGTTGCGTTGAAGCTCTCATTTCACATTGTTATCGGGGGATTTGAAAAGTTCAAGAGGGTTCATGCAAGGGGTTTCCGTAGTCACGGCTAATAAGTAAGGATAAAGAAGATCAGAGGCTGTTAGGTACCTTAAACCAATTAACAACTTAAATGAAAATAAACTGCTTGTTAACCACAAAGATTTTGCTGTCGTACACTGTCTTATTTAAAAAGCCAAGTTCTCTAATTAAGAAAATAATCGTCTCAGCAAACAATTTTAAATTTGCATAACTGGAATTACTTATAGACTCTGTAGTCGCTGTGTTAACTACAGCGACAAGTAACAATAACTATAAAGTGAAACAGTTTCCAAGAAAGTTAAGAGAACCCAATTAAGTTATGAAAATAATGGAGAATCTCACAGAAATAGCTTTTTACCTATCTTTGAACAAAGAGCCTCAGAAATGAATGATGAAAATGAATACAAACATGAATTTAATTTTATCTTTCGCTATATGTATGGGACGGCAAAGGTATGTGTCTCTCGTTATCATCAGTCATATTTTAACTACTGTAGGCACACTATGGGTAGTGCGCAATAGAAAAACCGTTTGCAGTTCAAATTAGATTATAATTTACGAACGAGTTAGTCACACTAGCGAATCACGCACTGTAGGTACACAACACGACGATACGGAACGCGAGACAGTTTTGAGCGCATGTTGACCGTACGATATCCGCTGGTCAAGTCAAGAGAGCTCCACACCACTCTGTAGCTCTCTTGTCTACTCCCACGAAATCAGGCAAGACTCCGTCGAGCGCCGCCGGGCGGCGCTGGCGTTCCGAATAGTCAAACCAATGAGTCCGATATACGATATCAAGCTTGACGATACACTAGCACGCCAAAGTATAAATTAAATTATAGCGCAATTACCAACAGTTTACGTGTAAATATGTTTCGTTGTGATCTTTTAAAAGATATTTTCGTTAAGAACCATGAATAAAGATAATGAAATTCAGCTTTCATATTGTGTACCCTTAGTTGAAAATATTATATTAGATTTCGCTTCTGAGATCTCATTGAACCAATCATATAATATTATTTCAGATTTATTGAGTATGCAACAATATCATTTTATGTTATTCTCCTACGTCTAAACTATTTACTGCTTTCTATACAAGATCTTTTATTTAAAAATAACGTTATTATCTGCTATAAATTCGGCACCAAATTCATCATTCATTACGACCTCGCCAAAATATCTATATAAATCAAAACTTCGTGTGAAAGCCGTAATCCCCAAAAACATCTTAGCGTTTGACCCACTTACTTCGTAAATATTCAAGTTTGGGGAGCATGTTTTGCTGTGTCATTAGACCGGCTCAAGAGAGGCGAGTGGCAAGACAGCGGAGCATTAAGTGCTCAGGAAGCTAAGAAAATTGCAATGTCAAGTGGCGCCAGTTTTAGCCTTTGTATTGTATGTAGTTGGAAAGTTTGCGGTGAAACTTAGACTACGTCACTAGTGAACGCTTCTATGTCGCTTAGTTTATGCTTCATTCAAGTTATTTGACACTTTGCTTCTGGATTTGAGATTATCTCGTTAGGGTTTGCGTCTAAAACTTAAGAATCATTTTAGATTCTAGCTCTTTGATATAGTCATGCCATGGTTGCAATCGCTACTGCTGTGCCACGCTAGGTCTTGGGTTATATCCCCAGTAAGGAACAAAGTGTTAATGGGTTTCCGTTTGGAAATTGTCAGTACCAGTCTGACCCCCAAATGTCAATACACGAAACTTATAACATAACTATTGAAAGAAGAGTGTAATGTATTATGCACTATTATCAATATTGAATTTTCAAGTGTTAATCATTCTGCGATTTATGACCTTAACAAAAGCAAGATAAAGTGAATCGAAGCGTGGGCTACGATTAAATAAAACTGCGTTGGATTTATTTAATAAAGAATTCAGTTCGAAAGTAGTTTCGTGCATCTAATCAATCAGGAAACGCTGGCGTGACGATTTAAATGGCTTTTCGAACGATTGCCCTCAGAATGAAACGCGAAACATGAAAGTCAAGGCAAAATATCTGGAGAGAGCGAACCATTTCGTTAACATTAGAATGGTTCCGGTTGCTTTTGTGTTTTGAAATAAAAACTCCTTTCAACGACTGCAATGCGGATGGTAAAATTAGACTTCTAACGAGGGCGTTGACACCTTTCTTTGGATGAATACAAACATTCTCTTGTTTATAGTGAAGATTTCATTAAAAAGTACCTTTTATTGTACACGGAACCAACAATGTCTAAAAGAAAGTTTTATTTTGAGATCTGTGTAGCCTTTTCCTATCTTGGGGTCGGATTCTAATCTAACCGGAACCACCTGCATGCCAGTATTTCACCTCCACAACCCAGTTACTTGATAACATGATACCTCTTGGTAAGATTGATTGCAGACTTTCAGAATGCCCAAAACGGCTGTTCAAATTCCTATAAATAAATCTCTAAAAATAATTCCCCAATTTTATTTCTTACCTACCAAGCAAAAGTTTCTCTAAAATTAATTGGATCTTAATTACGTTTAACGAAGTCATTTCTCTATTTCTTTCCCAACCTTAGATCACGTACGGACCTCAGAAAGATTAAGAAATTAAAGCAATTGATATAATTGGACTTACCGACGACGTTGAGTTGAAAAGCCAGAGACATCTTCGGTTCGGTGTTGACTTGACATTCGTAGATACCTGCGTCCCTTTCTTGCGGGAACTTTATTTGGAGCGTCCAATTTTCTGATTTTTCTGGTCTGATCACCTGGGGGAAAATAATGAATTGGAATTTGACCTGAACTTTAAAGCTGAGTGCACATTATAGACGCAGTGGGTCGCAGTGGGCAGGATTTAAAAAATATGCCAAAGCACACCTGAGGGGGTAATTCTCGTAATTATAAGAACGTTCACAGTTTGATCTCAGTCTCAATCTGTCAATACCTCTAAGTTCCCTACATTTTTGAAAAATTCTTGACGTTGATTGTCGCTGAAATGGGATTACGATTAGATTTTAAACGTTTTTTATTACAGGAATGGGCCTTCAGGAGCCGCGGCCGGCCGCACGGCTACGCAGTAATTGACAGATTCAAATTTCGAATTTGAATTTGAACTGTTTCCATTCCAGTGCGAGGCTTGCATATTTGGGTATCACATGTAGGAGGTTTCTTGCTTTGCGTTGCGATGCGACGCGGCTCGCCTAAATATGTGCGAGCCTTAGTGTGCACACACACGAGCAGCACGCATCAATGGCAACTGCAGCGGTCGACAAGCGTCGACGCGTCTTACCGCTCATGTATTTCAGTACGATGCTCAAATACACGACAGTAAATTGCCGACGGCAGCCGCCGACACGTTGACGGCGGTCCTGGGGCCTAAGTCTGTTATTTTTATAAATTTGTCATTCCAAGACGATCCCATTGTCATTTTGCTAAAAGTTCGTAATCTGCTAAATTCATAATGGTCGGTCAATGGTCTGAGAAAAAGTATGCTAGATTTCATTTAATATATATTTTACATATTACGTATTAGTGTTTGAAATCTGAAGTAGTAAGAAGTTCGTAAATAGCAACATTACATTTATACATTTGTCATTATGTATTGTCACGAGATTACCATTTTATGCCATTTCTTTCAATGGAGTGTCAGTGACCATTGGAAAGTCATAATGACGCCATTATATTAGTAGATTACCAAACTTGTCTAAATCAACAATTATGAAATCAATGATAGACCATTCTGACACTATTGTAATAGCAGAGTTGAGGCCCTGGACGGCTGCGGTCATCTCTGACGTAGACGCACGCCGTTCGTGGGCATGAGCACTTAATAGACTATTTTAGCTAAAGTTGTAGTCTGTTCAGCAGGGTAATTGCGTAACACACTATCAGTAGCAATGGGTTTCATTTTGACAGTTCAACAACATTCATTGCGTTGTTTGCGTTGTTGAGCAGACACATCTTTCGAACATATAGAGCAATGGATTAGCAATATGCTTCAAAATGATTCAGATTTAGAGTAATAGTGTTTTACGCAATAAGGGTGCAGGATAGGTTCGGTTTGTTATAGATCTCTAATGCTTATCTTCAAAATTTCAAAGGAAAGTTATTTAATTTTTTGATAATCATTGATAAACTGTTCTAGCTAACAAAATAAATGTAAAACGTTATTTTCGCACCGTACAACCCGTCCTTTCCAGAACAACTTGGGAAGTCTGAACTTCAAGATAGTAACAAGAGACCTTTAGTTCCTACTTTGAGTTAGGGTACGCGGGTCCCAGATTCAATTTGCAGATTGTATCGCATCTTATTGAAGTCAAACGTTATCCGAGCTTAATGGCTAAACTTGTATAGCGTTTAGCCATTCAAAATAGTTTATTTGACAGTTTGTAATTATTAGATAACATACACTTGATAGTTGATAATTATATTAAGCACAATAATAACTATAGGGCTTGTTCATACAGGTAAGAACACTACGATATTTTACCGTAAAAAGTTGGGATCTCACGTCAAAATCCTACTGATCATAATTATTAAAGTTAAAAACAAAATATGCAGTATGAAACTGACATGTGATCCCAAAATTCATCATCATCATCTGTCTAGGTTTTTCCCAACTATGTTGGGGTCGGCTTCAAGTCTAACCAGATGCAGCTGAAGACCAGTATTTTTAACAGACTTCAAAAAGGAGGAGGTTCTCAATTCGACTGTATGTTGTTTTTTTGTATGTTTGTTACGCGATATATCCGGAAATTATGAATCGATATCAATAATTATTTAATTAATGGATAGGGTATGCCTCAGGAATAATCTATATTTTTTTTTCAACTTTGCTTGGGTAGTTTTTGAGTTAGCTTCAATAATATGTATTTTTGCCACTTAGTTTATATTGATGATGTTATAATGATTTCCTGTCACTGATATTTACATAGCAAGTAGTGTTATAAGAATTTGTGTGGGGTACCTAAGTACAACTTAAAAGTGAAAAATATTTTTTTTTCCAAAAACAAAATACAAACAACTTCCAAAATAAGACTACAAAGTGTAACTTTAATTTGGGAAGTCGGTGGCAAACAACGAAAATGAATGAACCCAACGACACTGTACACACTGCTCGTGGCTATTATTACTTAGCCACGAGCCACTCCATGGCAAAATGCCATGTGATCCTAAAATTATACTGTAAAATATCGTACCTACTGATCATTGTCGTGTGAGCGGGGACCATACAAACGAATTTATCATAATAGTGAATCTTGATTTTTTTTGAAGAATGTTTTAATGGTAAAAACAACAACACAATACAATACAACACAACAACAACAATAGATACAATATATACAATGTTACAATAGATATAATTTCACAATTCAGGGAAAAATCATAGAGTTACAACAGAATTAAATATGGCGTCCCAGCTAGGTTACATGGTAACTCGTATTAAGGTTCGCCAGCCCAGTTTTTCTGGATGGAGCACCGCCGTGTCCTCGTAGAGGCGATCGGCAGCGGCGGCAACCTCTCGCGCCCGGCCCTGGTTCAAGCCATGGTCCGGGGCGAGAGGTAGAGGGAGGCAGTCACCTCCTTCTATAAAGCAGTCATGCTAGCAAAGGAGGTGGCGGGACGGTTGAGGGAAAGAGCCTCACGTCCCAACCACCGCGGCAGACGCTCCGGGCGTCGCGCGTCGGATGCCGCCTGACGACTACCGCCTACCGTAGGCGCGGGCCTACGGACGGAGAGTAATGGGTAACTCACCGTCCGATCAGGACCAGGCCCGTGACGTAAGGGCTGAAGCCTGCCGGGGCAACGGGATTGTCCGAAAGGGTTACCACTACGTGTTTTAAGTTTGTATGTTTTTAACACATAGGAACATAAAGGGCTAAGGAAGAACACGGGTGGGTTTTAGTCAGTAAGAGTCTAACACTCCCCTCTGCTCCACCCAGAGCGGGAGAGGACATATGATGATTTCCCATCCTCAAAAAAAAGTCAAAAAAAAAACAGAAAACTGCCTTTAGATATCACTGTATTGTTATTGGCACGGCAGACAAGATCCTATAAAAAAATAATGTATGTTCTTGAAATGATTTTAAGTGCAATTATTTATAATCTTGACTAGATAAAAATGGAAAGTAGAAAGCTAGAAATCTGATGAAATTATATGAAATTTTGCATAGAATCGTTCATTCCGTTTGTAGAACTTTCACCAAGTCAGTCAATGTCATGTCTTTCGGAACGAGTTTTCGAACCTCTAGTTTCATAAAGAAGTCGAAGTTTATTTCGAAGTGTAGCAGTTTGGGAAGTTTTCTCAAAGAATTGAATTTCCTGTTTGTCGAATTTCTCAGAGACGATTTTGTTATAAGTCAATTTTAGAAAACTAGATTTATTGCAACTTTGTCGATAAAATCTGGTTCAAGTATTATTGTTTATCCTAGATACATAGTTTTTTTTTAATGCTGAATGTGCTTGTTCTTGGCCTCGATCACGCCTGATGGAAAGCGATGGATGAGGTCTATGATGGAACGAGCGTGTCCAGTTTAATCTTGCTTTGAAGGTAGACGGGTTAAATGCGGAAGGGAACACAGACACTGGCAGGGAGAATATCATAGAATGTATGTGTTAATATGCACAGTTGGTATGTGCAACTGAATTTCCGTACATTAATTAGGATGACAGCTGAATAGACCAGCGGAAATCATACTACAGACTAAGTTTGAATAGGATTAGTGGTAATAACTTCTCAGTAATGAAACGATTCAGTAACTTAATCCGTTTAATTTGTAATTCCAATTCTTTTGTAAACTTTATCGGTTATTACTATTGTGGGTTATTACTGTATCTTGTGTCTTTATCATATGAATAAAGCATGTATCAGAAAGGAGTGGTAATAATAAAGGGTATGGTACAGACCATCGTAATCGTAAAAAAGTAATCAACTGTCCCGTACAATATTTCAATACCGATGATGAGGTATTGAAATATTGTACGGGACAGTTAAAAGCAAATATTGTACTGCCTAGCCTGTTCCCAACTACGTTGGGGTCGGCTTCCAATCTAACCGAATACCAGTATTTTACATGGAGCGACTGCCTATCTGACCTCCACAACCCAGTTACTGGGTAATACGATACCCCTTGGTAAGACTGGTTATCAGACTTTCGGGTTTCTGACAAACCGTAACGACTGTCAAATATCCACGAATGACAGCCGGGACTTACGTGCTTTCCGAAGAACGGAGGGATCTCGGTATGTAATGATGGTTACCCGTCCATGGACCAACCGCGGCAAGCGTAGCTTAACCTAATCGATCGACCCGTGCGGCTATTATTACTTAGCCACGAACTCCTCCAATATTTCAATACCTATTCGACCCAAATGCATGGGACGGCGGGACTTCGGCGGGAGCAGTAATCATCCCACGTGAATGTACATCCAGGATTAAAAGTATCTCATGTCCTAACCATGGTCTACCTGTGCGCCATATTTCATCGATATTCGTTCTGACTTTAAGAGCCTACACTACCTCAGCTAAAATTCACTCTTTATCTCGCTCGCACGATACTGCTCGCGGACTGAGTGAGAGCGAGACAGAGTGCGGAGCTAGGCGGCAGGCAGCGCCAATAGTTTAGGTATTTTCTTTTTACGGTGAAAATAATGGTAATTAAAAAAAAAGTAAATAACATAAGACCTGCTCTAAAGTTAGTTCGGTTAGTATACAAAGTTTCATGATCTAATTTGAAGTATTTTTTGAATAAAAATTACTTCAAATAAAATTGGTTTATAGTTCGGTTTGGAGGTAACTTTGGAATTTTTTTCTATCGAGAAAATTTTATGAAATCGTGTTTTCATCTAACATAAGACCTAGCATTAATCCTCAACTTTACCATATATTTATTTCAAAATTAATGCTGCAGTATTTTCGACATAACGGAGGATCATGCTAAGCCATTTGAGGTAGTATAGCCCCTTAAGAGGAATTGCGGTCGGAGAGACTTTTGTAAAAACCGTCATCATTCGAGTTTTAGCTTTCGCATATTGCCTCCTCCAATATCGCACCAATTTAAAAGATATTTCATAAACTGAATCTGTCTCTATGTTTTTCTTTTTTCATTAATAGTTGTCAAATTTGTACACTAGGCCTCTATTCATTTATTGAGAGTTCTAGTGCTTATAAAAATAATGTATCATCAAACTAAGGTTTTATTTATTAATGGTAATCTGTGAACAGCGCTGTGGGTTACATTATTATTTAAGTAATTTATGTTTTTCTGTTTATAATATTGTATAATGTGGCTGTTTGTTGTTCCTTTTTTAATAAAATAAAAATAAAAAGGAAAACGTAGGGACATATAAGTAGTTTATATTTATCATTCTGTAAAAAATCATTGCTTTATGGTCATTAACCAGAAAGAAAACCGACGAGAACGATTCTATGGAGAAAAGACCAACCGCATTTCCTCACTTTCACAATTATTATAATAAAACTTTTTATTTGAGAGCAATGATGGCCCGGAGGTAACGACCCCGACTTATGAGTTGTAGGTCGTGGGTTTGATCTTAGCAAGGCGCTTTAATTTGTGTAAATTATTTTATCGTCACTGCTCTCAAAACAGTGAAGGAAAATATCGTGAGGAAACCGGCATTTGTCCTAGAACCAAAAATGCGAAGACATGTGACATCTACCAACCAGCACTGGGCGCGGGTGGTGGATCAGAGCCCACTACCTCTCACAGAGAAGAGGCCTGTTTCCCAGCAGTGGGAACTTTACAGACTGATAATGTATGGGACGGCTGAGTTTTTTTTCCTTTCTGATTCAAGCTGTATAATTAAGGTGCCACTTTTCGATATTTTTTCTATACAAATTTCGGGAGAATATTACTCCATTGTTTCACATTGTGCATCCAAAATTAAACATGGTATCGTTTTGACTTATTATTAATTGTGTCTGTACGGAAACAGAATAGTAAAATAAAAAGCCATTAAAAAGTTATGAGCCAACAAAGATTCGTTTTTCTTGCTATTTGTAACGTAACTTTGGGTGTAAATAAGTAATAAAAGAACTGTGAAATCTTCAAAACCAAGTCCATACCGACAAAGCTTAGTTATCGAAGAGATCAATAAATTCTATTTGTAATTGATTTATGCAGTGGTTTTTACATAAAGTTCGATTTTCCGAAGCACTTTTCGAATCTTTTTACGCGCCTATCGGTTCGGAACGGTGTTTCTGTGCGTGAGAACTAGACGTTGTTCGTGTAGACTAGCGTCTAACTGCTCATCACTGATACTAGCACTGTCGGACACGAAGCCAGGCGAGACAGCGTGCTTTTTGGCCATGACCACCAGCGAGTTCGAGCGCGCGACTACTTTACTCTTAAGTACTCATAGAGAGTACCCTATTAGTTGGGGAATTAAACAGTATTTTTCAATATTTAATTTGGCAGTAGTATCAAGTTTAAAATTCATAATTTTGACGAATTATTAAATCTGGAGAGTATGTTGGGTTAAGTTCGGCACTGGGATAAGACCGAACGAATTAAATTCCCGACTAATTTAATATTTTTTAATGCTGACACCATTGTTTTCTGTGTCATTTGAGTGGCAATTGGTAGCTGCATTATTATAGTGGGTTTCACAAGACGTGTCCGTGAAATAAGTAAATAAATAAAAAAATATATCCCAGCTAAATGACGCAGAATTTGATTCGTACGGCCTTATCCCAGCGCCGGGTTTACCCGAACATAGCAACCGATCATTACCAGATGTACTGTACCATTTATTCTACGTGACCAAAATTTATATTAATAATATAAATCATACCTGAAACCGTTGATCCGATGTATAAGTCAGGATTCCTGCCGTTAATATATGAAGATCTCGCTTCCGTATCCAAGATACCTGAAATGAAGGGAAACTTGAGTACCAATTTTCACCACTTTCTCGTTCCCTTGACCCAGTTTTGATTCCCAAAAACAGACTTTTCGTCACGGCACATAATAATTCAACATACGCAGAACCGTTCGTCGTTAACAAATTCAAAGGGAATGTTTAATGTTTTTGAGTTTGTTTCTCATGGAATTCTAATTCTTCTATTTTATAGGAGTGTTTGTTAGTGACAGTTTGTTGCCGAGAAATAAATTACTGATAATAAAAAATACTGGCCCACTGTAGCCGAAGAGGCTCTACAGAGAAGGTAAAAAATTGGTTGTCTGTAAAGTCGGTTTACGGACGATAGTTTTACGTGATAACGTCACAAAGAAACATTGTTGAATAAATGTGTCACAAGCCAACGCTTGGGCCGATCGTGCCTTTCTATCGCTTGTTCCACGCTCTCGCTTGCACGCTCAGGCTCAGGCGGAACGTGACACTTTTTCGTGCGTGCAGCCGGTGTCCATCGATTTATAAAACGTTATCACGTTAAAAATTATTGAGTATTAAAGATTTTGGAACGACACAGAATTTACCACTATATGTATCTCGGCACTATATGTATCAGCGTAAGTATCTTCAGCCGTGGTGATATAAGCCAGTTAAAAAGACTGTAGCAAGCCATTATTCTATGACTGTATACTCGTAGTCATTCAATTTGTATTATTTCAATTGGAGTTTCGTTTCAGAATATGTGTTGAAACGTCTGTGCTTTGACTTTTCACATGATTCTAGATCTCCTCGCAAAAAGTCTTCTGTTTCATAGGAAAGGGCAATAACTTCGCTGTCATAATGTATAGCAGGGGTATTTTTTTTAATAACATACGAAAAATTTCAACGCGTTGCATAGCAGCGAAAAGTTTCAAAATCATGTGCAGAATCCATGGTAACAGGTTTTGCCTCGATGTCTCTTCCGATCTTTATAATAGCCTCTAGGAACGACATACTTAAATGTACGCCTGCCGCCCCATAGACAATCTACCCCTCTTCTACCTACTAAATTCTATTCAAACTTATGTTTTAAATTGATACAAATATTAACTTTATTTTAATGATAATTATGTTGATTTCAGTACTATTGAAAAAGTTGTAAAAAAGTTTGAAGTTATAGCGTAATCTGAACTTTATTGAGCAGGATTTCAAGTTATTTTTCCATAAACTCATATTTGTTTACATTTTTGGCAAATAAATCGCGAATGCCGATTACACACATTACATTGTTGACTGTCTCACATTACCGTCGCATAGGCTACTCTTGTAAAGTCGTATAGTTCTCGTATTGATACAAAACACTCACACACATTTCACTAACTGTTTTTGGTGCAATGGTTAAGCGATTGACTGCTGCGCTGCGTGTCGTGGGTTCGATTCCCGCACGGAACAAATATTTATATGATCTATAAGTAGTTGTTCTGGGTCTGGCTGTTTATGTAGAGTTTAAGTGTTTGTAAAACACACCCACAATATAGGAGAAATTCCTAGTGTGGGCCAACGTTTAAAAAAAAAAACGAATTATTATTTGTGAAATACGACTGATTCTTCAAGAACCGCTTCACTATAGCTAAAACAAATACTTTATCAATTCATAATTAAAAACCACCATTTAATTTCCGTTTACTAGAATTTACTAAGCAAAGTTCTCAGGGCAGCTGCCAGTCCAGATTGCAATGCTAAAATAGCTAATAATCAATACTAGGCTCTTTGTTTCTGTACCGGTATTATATGGAATTGGAACACTATATCCAGAAGGCTGTGGCCTGCCAGTTTATTTTTGCAGCGGAAAGTATGTCAAACTGAGTCGGTGACAATAGTATTAGGAGATTTTAAAATAATGGAAATGTTTTCATTTTATTTCAGTAGTCTATTTCACGTTGCAAAAATTCTGGTTGATATTTCTTGGACCTAGACAATTCTATTCCTTTCAAGTGGCCGAATTCTGGTCGAAGTTTATTTAAAATATACAAAATGGAATCATCGATATGACGAAGAAGAAGATAATTCTATACAAATTATTTATTTATTAAAACTTTATGAACATGAAAAATAAACTGTTCAAGACGTACTATGCCTGGGGCATTTTCTGCCAGTCAACCAAAAAATGTGATGCAGAGAAAAACAGAAAAAAATGTCGGGAGAAATAATCATTTCATGTGTCACTTTGGAAAAAATCTAATTCTTCAAATTCTGTTAGGTATATTTTTTCATTTATCCGGTGAATATAATAGCGATAAGTGCCTAGGGTACATCACTCAGAACAGAGATACTGAAGTACCTATCCTTACTAGTTGAGGCTCTTTGAATGTCATTATTGGTCTCCTAATTCTCTTAAATAATCACATCGATCTGACAGACTCGTTAACCAATCAGTGGATTAGCCTATGTCTACAGTAGCTTACTGGTTGTTGACCTAGTACAGTCACGAGCACTATTATGTCAACATTTGGCATCTTTCAATTGCGATTTTTTCGTAAAATAACGAGTGCAACGTTGAAATACGACACTTTACATAAACCTATGGGTTCGAAAATATTATGTACGTAATATCATAAAATTTCATTAAAAAATATAGGAGTAAATCGCCTTTTTATAAAGCCAAGTGTATACATACTTATGCTCGTGATTGTAAAGGTAGACAGTTCATTTAATAGATAATAGATATTTTCTCATGTTCACTGAGCGAGTTCGCAAAGGTAACGTAGGTTACACGTGATATGTTTGTAATTTGTAAATCTTATGTTATGTTTGTGTCTATGAACGGTTAATTAACTATACACTATCGAATTGGGAAACTGTAATGGTAGCGTATGTATGTAATAAATAAATAAATAAATAATAAATAAATTTAATATTGCACCTAAGGTGTTCCACTTACTGGGCATGAAGACTGGGCACGTAAAATTTTGTGTCCATTTCATATTGACAAAAGACAAAATAAAACCTTATTCGACTGCTGGCACAGCACTGCGCCAATTTCGGAGTGTGGGGATCAAAATTGAGTAGATCCCAGATAGTATTTTAAAAAGGAAAGGCTTAAAGTCACATAATTTATTTTAAATAGGCACATACAAGCACTTTTGAACTTCAAAATTCGCAAAAAAAATAGAATTGGTTCTAGTCGCCCCTTCCGGTTTAATTCGATGTTCCTCTGTAAACTTTCTTTGTTTCGTTTTGTACTTCTAATGGTGTACGCTTGTTTAAAATGTTAAACGTGCCCCTTTTTAACTCTCTGGTATTTTTTAAAAGTTATTCGCAATAACTATATAGCTAGCAATAACTATAAGCTAGGGCAGCCTGACCAAATTCTTCTAGGACCAAAGGTTCTAGCCTAACCGGAACAGTGCTCAACGGCGCACCAGCTGAGCGAGCGGAGCGAGCAGTACCACGGCAGTGACGTTAAATGCGCAAAACCTCATACACCCCAATTAGAGTATTGAGTTAAAAGCATAATACAATGACCAAAACTATTTTTTTAAGGTGACTATTTTAATTAAGAAAATTGTGTTGATCCTAGCATAACTTTAAGCATTCAAAATTGAGTCTTAATGCCTTAAAATAAGACTTAATTTTCTTTGGCTCAATCGGTGGCAAAATACATAATTTAAAAAAACCTATAGAAAACGTTATTGAAATCGATTCAGTAGTCAATTATGAACAAATTGTTTGCAGATTGTATGTTCTTTATGAAGAGTAGGTATCCACTAAGAAAGGGTTTTTCGAAATACCACTGATAAGAGGATGAATGGGGGAGGGTGAAATTTCACGCCGACGAATTCGCGGGCAGAAGCAAGTTATTTATATTAGTGTCTAGTAATCTTCTGACCCAAATGGGATTCGTTTAAATACATGCTATTTTTTATGTTTTATGTCTGTCGTTTTTGGCTGTTCCAACTGTATCGTGACGACAGAAAATAATAAGAATAATACTAAAACCACGACAGTTAATCGTACTGTGGTTTGGAACAGCTCCATACCTATAATATTAAAGTTGAACACGTGACGACTCTGTCGCCACGACATATTGCGAACTGGGCCTAAGTGTGTAGCCGTATTGTTGTAGAATAATCTAACATGTAATACCCAGGAGAGCAACAGCTTGTGTCAACACTACGTTGGTCACGAATTAACTGAAACACACTTCGGTTGCAGTCAGTCTAAATTATGTTGGATCGTGACTAATCTAGAAACTAATCAAATCCCCTTTTTTACCGACTTCACAAAAAGGAGGAGGTACTATGTTCGGATGTTTGTATGTTTTTTTTTTTTTTTGTATGTTTGTTCATCGAATACTCCGCCAATTGTGGACGGATTTTCTAAATTCTTTTTTTGTTTGAAAGGGTATGCTCCCGAGGTGGTCCCATTGACACCAAATCGGAATCTGATGAGGGAATCCCATGGAAATTGAGTGAAACCCTCAAATTTTGTAGGCACACCTATAGCGATTTGGGTATTTTTTATAGTAACTCATGCATTTGCTCTCAGAAAGCACCATTCGGTGAAGTGGAACTGATGATGAAGACCACAGATGGCCATCAGAACTACTCAATAATAAATATTTCATGGTTTGCGATTCGATTTGGTACTTTAATGTAGTTGCTAAGCACAATGCGTATCATGAAGTGGAGCTAATAGTGACTTCTCAATCAGCTCCAGTTCTCCTGGTTCTTACAAGGAGAACTCCTCAACAGTTAACGTCCCTGCATCGGGAAAAGCAATATTTTGTAAAAAGTGATGATCAGTTGACATTAGGCTATTGTAACTTAGATAAGTTACAAACTGGCCCACTAAAAAGTGAAAAATAAAAAACTTTTTTACAAAACAAAAATAGGTACCGACTTCCAAAAAACACTACAAAGTGAAAAATAACTTTAATTTCGGAAGTCGGTGTCAATAAAAGAAAATACGGAACCAACGACACCGACATCCGAAATTAAAATTATTTTTCACTTTGTAGTGTTTTTTGGAAGTCGGTAGTTTTTTTTTGTAAAAAAGTTTTTTTTTTATATTACTTTTATAGGACAATGCTCTTGGATGTATGGAATCTCGTACTCTGCAACAAAGTCAAACTTTATTTTTTACAAACTACACTTTTCATACTAACTCCTATAAAAGTTATTTTTGTAAACAAAGCCCGGGTATCGGAAACCTAAAATCAAGGTACTTTATTTTGTTTGACATGTCATACACGAACAGCCATTATTGCTTTATTAACAGCGTAATCCGCGCCGTCAGACTGAAGCGCTCGTTGAGTCTAGAGAGCGTCTTGAACAATGACCCTTCAATAATCATAAAATACAATAATATAATGACAGATATTATTGCCCATGCTCTTAATGTCGTCGAGAATCGACTATTATCTATTCTATTCTAGTTATTTTAATTAATGTATGTACACACATCAAAAGTGTCTAGGGATCAACATATATTTTTGCAATAACTTTTCTCCTGATTGATATTAATTAAAATTTTCTTTAAGGATTCATCAAATAAAGTGTTTTCGTTTGTCACAGTAACGATAAACCAAGTCACCTTTGCATTAATAAAGAAATTTGCCATTTTCCTAATAAAGGGATTTTTGACATTTGAACCACTAACACAAAAGTTCGAAAAAAAGACTGAAATAACAGTTTTCTCTAAAATTTTATTGGGTAACTTAAACAATTAATAATCCGTGTTTCTACCGCGAACACTAACAACACAAGAACATCGGTTTGGCATACTCAAAATGAGTTCATCCAAATCACGCTGTGGAATGGCCGCCCATGTTCGTTGCAACAACAAAAAAAGGTCTTCTTGCGACTGGATACCCTCCATATTCGGCAGAGCTCTTCTCTGTAGCATATCCCATGCATGCTCAATCGGGTTCAAGTCTGGCGACTGAGCAGGCCAGGGCAGGACATTGATGTTAGCTGCGGCGAGAGTCTGTCTTACAACTCTTGCGGTGTGCGGTCGTGCATTATCATGCATTAACTGAAATAAGGGACCGATTTGCACTTGTAGAGGAACGATGACGTCTGATACAATCGTCTCAGCATAAATTTGAGCGTTGAGGTTGCCTCTGATCCAAATCAACTCAGTTCTTCCGCCGATCCAAATACCCGCCCATACCATGATGGTTCCACCACTATAAGGATGGACTTCCTGGCAGGATTTTAATCGCTGTTGGCGTCCAGGGGTTCTCCAGTGTCGTATACGTCTTGTATCCGGTCTCATACCAAAACGAGACTCATCAGAAAAGCACACGAAACGCCATTGTTCTTCTGCCCAATTTCTGTGTTCAAGAGCCCATTGATATCGAATCCTACGATTGTGCATTGCTATAGGTGGTACCCGTAGCGGTCTTCGGGAATGAAGGTTCACTTCATGCAAGCGGTTTCTGACTGTTTGGTCGCTAATTAAGTTCCCTGAAGAGTGATGAAGCCTCACGGCTAACATCATGGCGGTTATTGTTGGAGCTCTTCGAGTTAAGATTTGAATGTATCGGTCTTGTCTCCGTGTGGTGCAGCGATACCGTCCTCCATGGCGCTCAGCCACGGTACCAGTGCTTCGGTAACGTGTCCAAAGTCGACTGATAACACTCTGACTTGTATTCAGAGCTAAAGCCACAGTACGTTGCCGGGAACCAGCTTCTATCATTCCCACGGCTCTGAGCATTTCTTCCCTGCTTAAATGACGTCGCCGCTCCATAATAACGTTGGTTTTAATCAGTAGTAGGGAAACAGTAGCACTAATAATGTCTTCAATGCGTTGTATGTTTTTATAGGGAAAATATTGACAGCTGATTTTTATCTTTTACTCGAATTTGATTCACAGTTCCTGATTCAAATTATGAAATGCACCAAAAAGGATCCATATAAATTTATAAAATCATAAATTTATTACAAAGCCACATCTCAATCTCAAGAAATCCGCATAAAAATGCTTGATCCCTAGACACTTTTGATGTGTGTAGAATCGGCAAAGTATAATTTTTTTACATGTTTTTTGAAAGACGTGATCAGCACTTTCAAAATTCAAGGCAATTTTGTTTTATTATAACTATTTACACTAGCTATAGAATATGTATTTATTTATTTGGTTTCGCAATTATTTACATAAAATAAGCTAACATTTAAACTAAATAATAAGTACATGTATATGAAAAAATAAGCAAAAGAATTATAGGGCAACGAAAAATTCGTCCGCATCGCTGTCAATTGGAACACTGCCCAAAAGGCTGGCAGCAATGCCACGTTGTATGGCGATGCTAATTCTTTGGCCATGAAATAGGCCAGCCCTCTGGTCACGTGAAGAGTCGACCAACCGCTTGGCGATATCTCGAAACACCAAGTGGGCGCTCGAACTCCATGGCCCTAGTATGTTTCAATCCCAAACGGCTCGAAAATACAACTCTTATATTAATTATATCATTTGAAACGGAATGTCATGTAAATGGGATAAAACAACACTTTTTTACTTTAAATTAAATTTCCTGTTCAAAATCAAATCCCCGACGCGTAATGCCTTAAAAAATTATGAAAATAATTAATATAATATTTTGATCTCGATGCATAAGACTTTGGTACGAATTTTGGTCATTCTCTTTTAGTGGAGTTTATCGAAGACATAACATGCGCCTGTATTTCCCCAAAAAGTTTGACAGGGGTTCATAGTAGATAAATACACCCACATTTATGATAATTTACAGCGCCATATATGTAGTCACAGAGAGGTGAGGCTATTGGCATCATCAGGGTACAAATCTAAACTCCGAGCTGAGAAATCCCAAATGGAAATACGCAAAAACGTTTTGCTCAACTTAGAAATTAATCGGACCCGGGCTCAGCAGTCGCTCTTTCGACCTAGAGCAACGAGGTAACTTAACTTTCTGATTTTACAGGGTTAAATTAAATTAGCTAGCGAAACTTTACAGATAAAACAAATAGACTGCAGGTAGTGTAGTTACTTGAGTTATAGTTCAAGAAATCAGTTTTTTTTTGTTTGTCGTGTTTAGGTATCGATACCCAGTACAAACAAGTGTGAAGTTCACATAAAAAAAACAGATTTTCTAAAACTACCTGCTGTCATTGACCCCGCAGTTACTTGAAGTGTGAGTTCTGTCTAGTATTTTTTTTAACAAAATTCGTTTAGTTATACTCATCACTTTTATGTTAAGTTTCAGCTAATCTGGGGGTAGGATAGCGCTCCGCCAAGACGAGCCAAGCGAAGCGCAAGGGCACTACCTACCTCTCCTCGAAGCGCTTCGTCGTTTTTTTAAACCCCAATAACTTGTGTTTGGATGATACTAGATAAATGAAATTCTCGGGATATGATATCAATACTGGACTTATTAAACATATAAAGTTTCAATTGCATAGCTTTTATAAAAAAAAAACCCCGATTTCGTAACTGACTCACTGATGATCATCAAAATTCTTAAGGTATTTTCTGATGTCCTAGAAAGCTGAAATTTAGTATGTAAGCTAGTATTAATACACAAACAACAAAAACATTTTAAATCGTGGAAAAAAACAAAAGAAATTGTCATAAGCAACTTACAAAAAGAAGTGAAATCCCAACAAAAACATTTTCATGTAAAATGTTGCCGAGACGAGACCATATGGCTAGCACTGTCAAAAAGTTATCAGAGGGATAATTCTCGTAATTTTAAGAACGTTCACAGTCTGGTATCAGTCACACAGTTTTACAAATTTGGAAAATTATCAATCTTATTCCCATTTCACATACTAACCGCGTATCTTCAACTACCATTAATTTAACCACATAATTACTGACGCATTTGATTGACACATAATTGCTATATCACTGCGCTATACCGCAGGATCGGAAGGGGGTCAAGGTCACTAGCGTTGATGTCCCTTATGCCTTTTATGGGATGCGGAGTGACGCAATGGGTCATGACGGGACATTATGCGTGGGATAATATTATACAGTGTTAAAAAATTAACCCGACAAACTTAAGAGGTGTTTTAGACCATCGAACTGAACAAACTCTGAAAAATCTGCTGTTTAATACATTTTGGTCAAGTAGGTATTGAAGTCTTGTATTAAACAGCTGATTTTTTTTTCGTGATTTCAGAGTTTGTCCCATAGTGAAAAATGTTCAGTTCAATGGTCTAAAGCACCTCTTAAAGTTTGTCGGGTTAATTTTTTAACACTGTATAATATTATTAGTTTGTGGTTGTTTTTTTTTTTTTTTGCATTTTTAACATAATCGATATAGGTACACAACAAAATTATGAACAAGTGCGGCCCGCCTTTAGTTCATGTTACCACCACGTGGCCCGTGCCTGCGTTACCGACCGCAGACCTACGCTAGTATATTATAAAGAAGAAAGATTTGTTTGTTTGTTTGAATTGGTAATGGTAAAAGAATTTTAAAAATTCTTATAATTTCGAATTTTAAGAATTTTAAAGAATTTTAAAAATTCTTTTACCATTAGAATCCTACATTATCCCTGATGAAAACTGGTGATAGAAAATTTTCAAAAAGTTACGGATCCGTATGAAAACTTCGATAATGTAACCCAAGGTGTGAAAAAATCTCCTTATATCGCATACGCTGCGGAAACTATTGACAATAGAGCAAAGTGATGTAATACAGTTTTATAGAAGACATCAATATCTACAAAAAAACCTGCAATACCATATGTCTAACTAAAACAGATTTGTCATAATAACTACTTTTTCATGTTAAAATATGTAATAGTAATGTTGGTACAAACTAGGCCACATTATTCATACCATGGTATTAACCCTTATCTAAATTATCTTTATAATATACCTACTATTTTTTTATTAAGACCCGACATAAAAAGAGGGGTGTTATAAGTGAGACGTGTGGATCTATTTGTCTGTGTGTGTATGTATGGGAAACGTTTGTATGGGAAATAGAAAAGGGCTGTTTTTAGGGTTTTCCCGGGAATTATTTGATTTTTCCTCACCTTTTAAACCTTTCCTAGACCTCCACGAACATTTCAAGACTAAGATAAGATAAATCCGTTCAGCCGTTCTCGAGTTTTAGCGAGACTAACGAACAGTAATTCATTTTTGTATACATATTTAGAGATGAAACATGCTATCAATCAATTTGCATTAGTACTATCGTACATACGTATACATCACCCGATGGTGCCTAAATTATCACTTTATCTTTCACCGATTTGTCGTCAAACTGTAAACAAATAACGCAAAAACATCCTCAACCCTCACACGTCTATAATAATTTACAAACCATGTTACTTACAGCTTTGTCCCCAAGTTGTTCAACCCTACAATGGAGGAACGCGGTCTGTCCGACCACAGTGGTGACGTTTCGAGGCACATTGTACTCGAAGTACGGAAATGACCCCACACTGTCCTCTCCGTAGTGCGCTGTACCTGCAGGCAAACAAATTGTTCGTTTAGTGTTGAATATATTTATTTATTACCTAAGAATTGAAGTTAAGTACATTACTACACGTGGGACTTAAGTAGTTCATTATTGCACACCGTGAAATTAGGGCCCGAGCTTAGTGAGGGTGCCAAAGATCCACGAATGACAGTCATGACAGACATACATTTAGAAATTACCTATAAAAATTGTTTTGAATACCATACTCAAACTCTTAATAGTGAGTAGTGAGCAAATAATCCTTTGAAATCTATTCAGACTACCCACTTTCAACAAACGTACTGGCCAGGTATAACTGTGCGCCAATATTTTGAAATCAAGCTGCATTCAATTCGCATTGACTTCACGTTGACATTTGTTGTGCCAGTTTGTGCATACTGCGCGAACAGTCCCGCACTTCAGCTGTTTATCAGACTTCAAATTCGATTTCATTAGATGCCAATGCCAATTCGATTTTAATAGAAACGTTGTTTTAATGGATAAACTGATTCATTACTATTGTGACTTATAAATCTATGATTGTGACTCTATTTTCAGAATTAACTTTTTCGTATAATTTTTTTTTATTATTTTTTTGACCTTATCCGTCACAAAGTAGGTACTTTAGAGGCTTTATCAGAATGGCTTTCTTATCTAACCTCCACGAATGTTATATGTTATTGGCATAATATGGAGATAAACACTATGTGGTCGAGTATCTGGCCTGACGGCTGACAATAGAAATAATATAATAAGCCTATAATGTTCCCACTGCTGGGACATAAGCCTCCTCTCTGTGAGAGGGAATGGCCCGTAATCCGCCACGTGAGAGATGTCAGCATAAAGAAGGGGCCCGCAAGGGCCGAAGCCTGCCGGGGCAGCGGGATTGTCCGAAAGGGTTACCGCTACCCCGGAACACAAAGGGCTAAGGAAGGAACACGGGTGGGTTTTAGTCAGTAAGAGTCTGACACTCCCTTCTGCTCCGCCCAGAGCGGGAGGGGTCATTGGATGATTTCCTATCCACAATAAAAAAAAAGCCCAGTACGGCGGGCTAATTGCGTAACACGCTATCAGTAGCAATGGGTTTCATTTTGATAGTTCAACAACATTCATTGCGTTATTTACGTTGTTGAGCAGTCACACTTTTCGAATATATGAAGCAATGGATTAGCAATATACTTCAAAATGATTCAAATTGAGAGTAATAATGTGTTACGCAATTAGGGTGCGGGTTGGTAGAAGTCACATGACTTCGAATTTTTGTTTTAGGACATGCCGGTTTCCTCACGATGTTTTCCTTTACCGTTTGGAGAGCAGTGATGATAAAATTATTTACATCAAGTAAAGCGCTTGCCTGTGTCCAAACCCACGACCTTCAGCATATAAGTCGGAGACATTACCACTGGGCCTCCACTGCCATCCACGGACCAACCGCGGCAAGCGTAGCTTAACCTGATCAGTTGACCCGTGCGGCTGTTATTTCTTATCCACGAGCCCCTCAGAACGTAACAGACTGTTAATATTAATGGCTAAATGTGAGGACACAGATACCCGCATACTACATAAATATAAACTATTATTTATCGAATGGTCAAGCTATAATTTTATGATTTGTATTTTTCTCTCCTAAATACAGATTGCTCAGTGATCTAGCTAGGAGACCAGCGATTCACCCAACATTTCTTTGTACAGTCAGCAAAGGAGACAAGTATGCAGAGTCGTCTTATATAGTTGGAGTTTAGTAAGAAACCTCTTGACGCTAGCACATCAAGCTACTACAATCTGTCAAATTTCTTTAACAGATTTTCAACTTTATCGCTAAAGCATAAGGTTCAAAGTTGATTCGCATAATTTGACAGTTAAGGGTAGCTTGATGTGCTGGCGTCTGTACCTATATAAATTATAGTAAAATAGGCGCCATCATCTAGGGCAATGGCGTGGTTGGTTTGTTATTTGGCTTCTATGATTCTCTGTCTATTTCCTCCAAATTAACATCGTATTTGCGTTCTATTTTGCATCCTTTTCCTAGATAAATTGGTCCAATTTATCTTCTTTGCAAGTCAAAATAGGAAAAGAAATGTTGGTTATCTTACAGCAAGTTCGTAGCTATAATAAATTATGCGCAAAGGGTCACTTTGACGTTCCGAATACACGGGTGTTTGAATTTGTAGACATTCGTTCTCAAAAACTATTCCGGTTTTTCGATTTTGTGATTTCAATTTATTTTATTTGTGTGTTTGTCCGGTCTATCTATCCAGATCTCGTGGTTTTTTTTCTAATTAATAAATTGTTGTAAAAATATTTCAAGAAACAAAATAAAAACATTGTATCGATTTATTTTTGCATGTAATTAAAAGTAAATAAATAAAAAACTGTCGAGAGATATCGTGGGACACTCGGTTGAAACGAGGTTCCTTTCGCTGTATATGAAGGATTAACTAACAGGAATAATAATAGTAGAATATTACTTGAGGGGATAAAGCAGTGTCTTAATGTCGCAGGCGCTGTTTTGAATCCTGAACGCAACGAAGGATTCCAGGGCTTCTGCGCGAAGCAAGGGAGCTCTCAGTTAGCTTCTGAGCGAAGCGAGGGAGTTAAAACTAGAATCCTGAGAGCAGTGAGGGATTCAAGTACGCCCAAGACGAAGACTCCTTTATCCCTGCGGAAAACACTCTACTTTTCGCACCTACTGCGAGGTAATAAAAACAAAATCGATTATCGAACAAAACACAATAAACAATATCGTCAATGGAACATCAGCCCAAATCCAACATTCTAACGTGGGGGGTATACGCGCCACAACCAAGCAACAAGCAAATTCATCAATTCATCATCAAAATCATTTTGTCGCGATGGCGACTAAAACCTATGAAGCGAGAACTCTTTGGTCGATCTGTATATTAATAGAAAAAAGTTTTGTTTTTGGTTAATGTTTCCATCCGATTTCATTAGTTGACGTTCCAAATTCAAATCACATTAATGACCAAAGGGTCATAATGAAGTTCAGTACAATGTTAACGCCCGGCTAGAGCCTAAATTTATGACTTTAGGTTAGGTTTGAATGACATATAATTTGATGTTAGCGAACAAGTGGTATGAAAAATAAATTAACGTTTGAGAGTAAACGAAAAAAATCATAAATACAGCAAAAGTGTCGTGACGGTCAAAATGTACACTTTTTTCAGTCTAGCTTTCATTTGACAAGTGTGCGGAGTAATACGCGCGATAGGGAACTTAGTTCTTCTCTCAATCTTTTTACGTTTAGAATGTCCACTTCCTAAAAGATCCAACGGTTGCAAATGTCCAATTCCCAAAATATCCAACGGCTTCAAATTGTCCGTTTCCTAAAACTATTTTTACGAAATCTGAAACAAAATTTCACTCCGATGCTGGTGTCAGAAACAGTTGTGTTAGTTTAACAGTGCATGTCATGTGTAATTATTATAATTAATTTGTGTCTGTGAAAACACCCACTTTGTCAGAGAATCCTAGTTTTATTTTAATACTAAATATTATAACAAACGCAACTACTAATGCAGCTCATTATATGATACCTAGCAATTCTGCTTGCTGCAAAAAGAATACAAAATGACACAATTATCCTAAACAAAAGGTTGTGCGAACTATAATGTTTCTGTTTAGGTAAAGATCCCTAATTTTAGGGGTCATTGAAGCCCCTTTTTGTGGATGATAAAATGTTGTAATGGACTTGGTAATATAAGGTTCCAATATATCTAGAGAGTGTCAAATTGATTCGGCAATAATAACTTTACTGTATAAAGACAACCAAGGTGCTCGTAACTCCTTATCTGCCTAGCCTTTTCCCAACTTTGTTGGAGTCGGCTTCCAGTCTAACCAGTTGCAGATGAATACCAATACTTTACATGGAGCGACTGCCCAACCACATTTAACTTCTGACTTCCACAACCCAGTTACTGGATAATACGATACCCCTAGTCTGAAAACCAGTTAAGACTTCCTCCGGATTCCTGACTACCCGTAACGAGTGTCAAAAATCCACGAATGACAGCCGGGTCTCGGTATGTAAGGATACCACCCATCCACGGACCAACCGCGGCAAGCGTAGCTTAACCTGATCGCTCGACCTGTACGGCTGTTATTATTTAGCCAGGGGCTCGTAACTACATACACAAATCGTTAATTCAAACAAAAAGTAGTAGGTACATAATTATAGCACATCTTCATCATTTCAGGATATAGGTTGCCCCCAAGTCAGTGCTTCTAGCATCCAGCGTATTCCTGCGACCTTTACCAGGTCATCGGTCCACCTTGAGGGAGGCCTTCCGACGCTATGTCTTCCGGTACGCGGTCGCCACAACAAAAAGTCGCACAAAGTAACATCAATTTAGTTTTTCCACATCAAGATTTTTAGGAGTTTATTTATAAACGGTACTTAACATTCCTACACGCGCACATTGGTCTGTAAAATCGACCAAACAATCTTTCGTGATTTTTCTTTTTTTTTAAATGCTGCCATTTAGTATTTTCTGTAAGCTGCCTGATTCGTTGATACGTTTATTGTAAGGCGCAAAGTACGTTCGTGCGAAGAGCACGTGTGGCCGTATTTGGCGACAATTGGTCTATGAGACCGACGCGGGTATCTGATCCAGGGTTTATCTTCGGTTGGTCTCGCTGTCGCAAGCGCGACTGCTGAGTGTGGGGTCCAGGGTTCGATTCCCGGGTCGGGCAAAGTGTTATTGAGTTTTTCCATAAGGAATTTCTTAGTAACAACCCGGAGTTTGGAAGTTGGCGATGTGATACCCCTGTGCCTCGGAAAGCACGTTAAGCCGTTGGTTCTGCGCCTGATCTCTCTCCGGTCGTGTCAGATTGCTGTCCCATCGGACTATGAGAGTGAGGGAAGAGGGAGGGTACCTGTGTCTGCGCGCACACTTGTTCACTATAATATCTCTTGTGTACCTGGCTAATCTCCGTTGAAATTAGCCACCGTGACCGAAATCGATCAGGGAAGCTATTATTTTGTAAACTCAGAAAATCTTACTATTTCAGAGACTGAAATGATAGACTGTTACTCGGTAAATGAATGAATTACTAATTGAGGTTTGTTCGTGATATTCCCAAGTTTCTGTATGCATAGTTTCAACATATTAATTTTTTTCCAAAAATGTACTGAAATAGGGTTCCGAACTTTCGGTCTGTGAGACCGTGTGTGGGTATAGGTGTCAGGAAATTTGACGCGGGCATAGCCCATAGGAAGGTTAAAGTAAACAGACGTTTATACGTCAAAAATGTAGGTTTAATAGTTAAACAGTCGCTATATTTACTTAACTTTAAGCAAAGCTTGCTTAAAACTCCACTATCCCAAAACACTATTACAAAATAATTCATGTAGTGTAAACCTTAAGTTGGCTCCGTCGTAAATAGTTACTGTTTGTCTAGAATTTGAAAGTCTGACCACGGTCTAACCTTAGGATATCCGTTTTCCATCAGTAATTGGATTGCGGAAGGTGGGCGCTTCGTGTAAAATATCTATGTTTAGCCGCACCTAGTAAGCTTAGAAGCAGAACCAAGTATAGATTGTAGGAACTGGTCACGTTCTAGCTCATAATCTTCTTCTTTTGTTTTACATGTTCCTAAATCTTTGCGGTTTCCCTAGAATTTTCCCTTCAGCCCACTGAAGGGGAAATTCTTGGGGAAATAATTGCAGGCTGAGATGATGACTTTGTATTTTGAATTTTAATTTTTTATGTCAAAGTACTGTCTAAAAGCGCTTAGGGTTGACGATATCGTCAAAATCGCGGAAAACACCTGGGGGAGGGACGCGCGGAACCAGGAAGTATGGCAAAAGAAAAGGGAGGCCTATAGATAACCAGCAGTGGGTGATTCCGGGCTGAAATAATGATGATGATGTAAGTCCTAATCCAACCCACAGAGCGTTTCTGCTGAAATAAAAAATGTATTCATTTTAATATATAATATTGGTGTTGGTGGGTGCCTACACATAAAAAACAGGTCAAGTGCAAGTCGAACTCGCGCACAAATTTACGGTTTTTAAATGTTTTCCTTTACTTGTTACATGCTAAGTAGGTACATGACATTGCTTCTTGCTAAATTTCATGATGAACATTTAAAAATGGAATATAACTGTGGTTGAATGAATAACAGATAATAGGTATTATTATCTGTTAAAAAGTTCTTAGAATTCACCGACTATTTAAAACAATCTCAACGTTCTCATTTTAAACCTTTGACCACCCGACTTTATATCAGTTGTTGTGCCCCCAGCGCCCGGTACAGTGATTCGATTTTTTTTTTGTTTTTCGTTAATAAAAAAACAAAGTAAACGAGCTGTGGTATTTGGTCGTAAATACCCTGGCGAAATGGGCACGAAAATATTTGTCGGATTAATCCGACGTAGGCGGTTAAAAGGTTAAATAAGAAGTGATTTTATTTGTAAGGTATTTTAGTACATATTACTGATTTTAGAACAAACCAACAAAGGGATTCGAACGTTTTTATATGGTAGCTTGGCATATTCACCCGCCACAATTTTGATTTTTTTTTCAGTTTCTGCGCTCGATTAAAGTAGTACAGTCGAGTTCTCTAATAACTGAGCATGTTCATGAATCATAAATATATAGGCAATGCTAAGTTTCATATAACTAAGCAGCTTTGCCTTACAATAAATTGTGAACAATCTGTGACATTATAAATATGTGACTACATCATATCAATAATATTCCTACAGACAAAGACTGTAAGGTTGTGCGCAATCCCTTGTTCATATTATTTATTGCAAAGTTAGGTTCACAAATAACTATGACATTTTTCTATAAAAATAACTTGTCAATTTTACATGTCCTCGAATTGTTGTCTTATATTCTTTGAACAATCTCTTTACAGAAGTATATCCTCTCAGAAGTATATTCTCTATCTTTTGCATTGAAACAAATTCAATTTGAAGTTGTCAGCTATGACATCCTTCAACAACATTGCATTATTACTCGTACTTCTGCTCCGGCAAACAAAAATAAATTTAATGGTAAAGGCCATTTAGTTGAACATTCAAAGCTGTATAGAATAGATATTGACGAAACCTAGAAGAAGAGTAGTCAGATATTTTTGACTGCACTACCGGAACATACTTATGAACAGATTATTTAATGACATTTTATTGTTGTCTAAGATGTATAGAACTATATGATCATTTTAACGCTTACATATTTTGAAACATTGTCACTGCCAATATATTAGTAAAGTCGATTGTTTATTGCACATCAAGCTTAGAACCTCCAATCAACTTAGAACCTTATGCTTTAGCGATAAAGTTGAAAACCTATTCAAGAAATTTGACAAGATGTAGTAGCTTGATGTGCCTATATGTCTGTACCTATAAGGGTAGGGGTACCTTTACACACTTAAACAAACAAAAAATGTCAAGTAATAAGGTACCCTAAATAACACGTTTCCGATATTATTTTAATTTTTAATTACTAGTTATTATTCCATTGTATCCATTGTATAATTTATATTTAAATATGTTATAGTTCCCAGGTTGATTTTACTATTTATTAGAAGACAATGTAAATATTTGCACGAAAAAATTTGCTTAAAAATCTTGCAAAAAAATCTTCGCGACACAGCTTTTCATGTATATCTGTGTGACCGCGTTGTTCTTCTAAACTGCGCTACTGATGTTGATGCGGTTTTACCATCATTTAGAGAATTTATTCCGGAAAGATTATGTTTTCTTATAAAACATTCATATAACAAAGAAATCACCATATTATTTGTCTGTTGTTGGAAATTGCAACATTTTAATTAATATTTACACATTGTAACATTGTACTACTGTCATTTTGACAGATCATCTGTCAGTTGTATTGTGACACTTTCTTTCTTCTCTCTTTCTTAATCTTAATAAATATAATCTTAATTAATATATATAGGGTGACTAGTAATTAGTGACCGATACCTAAACACGTGATTGTACTCATGATAACAAACAACTTTTACTATGGGACCAAACCTGAATTCGCGAAAAAAATCTGTTGTTCAGTACCTACATTTTGACCAGTGGCGAACATAAATGACTGAACAGCAGATTTTTTTTCACAATTTCAGGTTTGGTCCCATAGTAAAAGTTGTTTGTTATCATGAGTACAAGCACGTGTTTAAGTATCGGTCACAAATTATCAGTAACCGTATATAAGTTACGTGTCATGTTGTTTGTCCGCAATGGACTCCTAAACTACTGAACCGATTTTTATAAAATTTTGCAGACTGTGTGCAGTTTCATTCAACTTGAAAGAGAGGATAGTATAAATCTCAATATTTATAATCGAAATATTATTTTATTGCGAATATTGCCAGGACAAGGTTTGTATGAAAGAAAATTTCGGAAATTTGAAAAAAAAAATGTACCCGTGCGAAGCTGGGGCGGGCCGCTAGTATATAATATAATAATATTATACATGTGATAGTTTGGATGTTTAGATGTTTGTTGCTTCATGACGCAAAAACGGCTGAACGAATATGAATAAAATTTGGGAAGCAAATAGTTTATAATCTGGATTAACACATGGGATATCCCGGCATTACGTTCCCATGAGATAACTTCCGACCTAAACGCAGGCGAAGCCGCGGGAAAAAGCTATTGAGTAAACGAAAGCGTCACATCGCTAGAACGCCAAACAAAGTTACCAGTACATTACATTCTGTCAAATATCATTTTAAACAACACATTTTAGTACTAAATGCAACTTTTCCGCTCAACTCTTTAACAACGCCAGTCAAATATTTATGCAATCGTTTGTATAACTTTCATTTACATCCAACCAAGCGTACTTTTACACTATACGGCGTTTTAAACACTGAATACGATGTTTGATAGTGATAACATGTTTGTTATACATTTCGTTTAGTAGCAGCGCTTTGTGAAGGATCTCGTCGGGCAACATCTATACAATAAATAAAATTGAAGTATCTTTTTTTAATTTTTTTGTCTGACTGTCTGTCGGTCTGTCTGTTTGTTCCGGCTAATCTCCGAAACGACTGCACCGAGCAAATGTTATGGAGTAACATAATTATAGGCTTTTTGTCCCGGTAGCACGTCCTTGTGCGTTAATTTCCAACATTCACACGGGCGAGACCGCAGCCAGAAGCTAGTGCCTACTAATTTCTGTCGTCAAGCATTGTTGCTGTGTCTAAATTAAGGCGGAAGCGGTTGGATAGTCCGAAAATCATATTCAGATCAACATATAACCTTTTACTGACCTGCTAATTGCAAAAAAAAAAATAAGATTTGTATGTGCGGGCTACCTTAGCGCATCCCCCTTAAAAAGTATATAACAGTAATAAGGCAAACAGAGGTGCGACGTTAACGTAACGCAAATTCGAACGATTATTTAATCGGAAATGCAACGTAATACCAAGTCACACGGTTCGATTTTAGTTGATGAACTGCTAAGCCGAAATCGATTTGAACCATTTCAGTCAAATTGAATTTCAATTTCTGTTGAACTTGTAAAAAAACAACGTTTCGTTTGAACCCGGTTAGCAGTATTATGATCATCCAAGAGCTTTTGCCTCATCTAGTTTAAAAAATATTATTGTCATATAAAAATGTTACTACTCACAGAACTAAAACAAAAAAAAACATCGTGAGGAAACCGGCTTTGTTCTAGAACCAAAAATTCGAAGACATGTGTTATCCGCCAACCCGCACTGGGCCCGCGTGGTGAATTATGGCCCATTCCCTCGCAGAAAGAGGAGGCCAGTATCCTGTAGGAATATAATAGGCTGATTAAGATAATGCCACAGATATAGATAGATCTAGATAACGTAAGTATCACGATCTGTATGAAAACCAAGCGTGCCATTTTTTTAACCTACTATAACGTCACAAGCGCTCTTTCTCACTCATGCTCACCCAGCCAGCAGTACACAGGACTGAGCGCGAAAGTGGCGGCTTACAATTTTTGAACGTACGAGTAAGTTGGTGCGATTTTTGGCACGCGAAGTAGTTGCTCTTGCGTTATCTAGTTATGTCTATATCTGTGGATAATGCTATGTTGTCTATGGCAATTACGTAATTAGGTCCCTATTGATTTATAAGTATGTTATTGTATTAATTGCATCGTTGTGTAACTCAACGTTATTAGAGGTAAATACTACAAAACTCTAAACAAACAAACTACCAATTACTTTTAAAATGTTTTGCGACCCAATGTATTGTTGCACTAACGTTTCATATTAGACGTAACAGCTGTTATTACATACCGTTGTTCAAGAAATTAAACTCATTTCCAGAAAATCGCGACCAATTACAACTGGACTTGTCTCGTGAGGTTTTCAGTTTTATCAAAATGTCTTCGGGATCTTGTGTCAAGTCCAACTTTCAAGTAAAATTGAAAAACCGACTTGGAAGACTTGAAACTGAGTCCGTACTCAGGTCGACTGCAGCAAAGACAATTTCCACAGGTGGATTTTCTCGAATTGTTTCGAGCTTGAATGTACAGTCAGCAAAGGAAATAAGTATGCAGGGTCGTCGAATATAGCTGAAGTTTAGTAAGAAACCGATTGATGTTTTCGAATAAAATTTAATTTAATTATTATAAAACAAACAGTGCATTTATCAAATTAAATTTAGATATAGTCAAGGGCAAACCCGTTTCAAATAATAAAAAATAATATAAAAACTGCCAGATGGACTGATGACCATAAAAACACAGAAGAAAGCCAGGACAGACTGTGTGTGTGTGTGTTGTGGTGTAACTTGGTAGAGGCCTACATGCCTAGCAGTGAACTGCCATAGGTAGAGTTCACTGATAGATTGATATGAAATCAATACAAGGTGTAACAAAATAAACGCAAGTCCTGAAACTAGTTTGTTCATAATTGACTACTGAATCGATTTCAGTAATTTTTAATATGGGTATTTTTTTTTATATTACTTATGTATTTTTTCGTACCAACCGCTGATTGAGCCAAATAAAATTAAATCTTATTTCAAGGCAATAAGACTCAATTTTAGATGCATAAAGTAATGCTAGTGTCAACACGATTTTCATAATAAAAATGCAAGCTTTGAAAAAAAATAAGTTTTGGTCATTGTATTATGCTTTTAACTCAATACTCTAATTGGGGTGTATGAGGTCTTGCGTTAATTATGTTACACCTTGTATACATATATAAAACTAGCAGCGCCCCGCGGTTTCACCCATGTTGGTTTCGATCCCGTGGAAATATCGGGTTTAAAATTATTCTATATGTTAATCCTGTTTGGTGTGCCAAATTTTATCCAAAGCCATTCAACAGTTTACGCGTGATTGAGTAACAAACATCCGAACATCTTCACGAACTTTCACATTTATGATATTAGTAGGATTCAAAATCCTGACTGAGTGATATATCAACGCAAAGCCTAAACCGTTGGTCCTAGAGACATGAAAGGAGGGTGTGTTTTTTGTGAAGAGTAGGTATCCACTAAGAAAGGGTTTTTCAAAATTTCACCCCTAAGAGGCTGAATGAGGTTATGATGAAATTTCACGCGGACAAAGGAAACAGGCAGAAACTAGGTACATAATCAAAATCAAAATATTTTATTTCACATAAGCCTACAAGGGCACTTATGAAACGTCAGAAGCTAGGTGCACGGTTCCAATTGGTCGTTTCCTATGGAAACGAACCGGCAAGAAACTCCACGGTTACTCTTTTAAAAATAATTGGCTTTTACAATGTTTTTTAATTACAGTAGGTATGGGAGGACAGCGTAGGCCTGTCAACAAGTACGAGGTACTTGATAAAATAAAAAATGGTCTACAGATGTAAAATCACACACATCTTAAGCCGTTAGAAGTATCAAATTTTGCACAAGAGTTCCTTATGTAACGAAATTGAGTACTAATTCTCTAAAGGGGTTATAAAGGTTTATATGGAAGTTCATAATTTTATGCCTATAGGAAATCCTATCTGGGTCACGGCTTGTATATTATAAGACTATAAGTTAAACGTCAAATTGATGCCAAAGAATAAATAAATTCCCTTGTGTTTTAAAGGAAAGTATACTTTTGCTTGTGAATCACTTACAAACAAAGCAATTTTCAGAGGGAACTCCTTGTGAAAATAAAAATTTGTATTGTAACAAAAAAAAAACATTTTTTTTATTCTTGTAATATTGATCTCAGTAATTATGAATAAATACTCTAATAATTTGTAATCATCTGGTCTTAATAACTATTTATGTCTTTATTGTTAAATTACTTCAAATACATAGATTTTTATTCTGATGAATATGAAATCATATTATTATAATAATTATTATTATGATATCGTATTTTTCATCTCACCAAGAATATTTTTTATTTGTTTCACTTTCCGGAACAAATTACGTGAAACTGTATAAACATAATAATTTTGGCTGGCTGACAAACAACTGAATCAAAAGATATTTTGATTAATTTTATTGGTGGCATTCCGCATCTGTCGCCAATTATAATATATTGAACGTCAATGAAACCCTTTCATATTCTGGCCGCCATTTTGCCAAATTACCAGACTCAAATCGCGCAGTTCACGTCTCATTTACTCTGTTTTTATGATTTTATTCCATGTTTTTAAGAGACAAACTTCAACGGAAATTATATCATATAAAATCAGAAAGGCGTGGTCAAATTTATGGGTGTGGAGGCCATCAAACTGAACAACGTTCACCGTGGGACCAACATCGCCTATTGGACCCATTGAATAAAACCGTCAGCCAACCGACAGCCCACATGTGACAAAAGACAATCCAACAATTCAACAATTTTACAAGTTTTTTTTTTTTTACTAACAAGTTTCTGCCTACGGCTTCGCCAGCATGAATGTCGGAAATTTCATGGGTTTTAATTTTTTTGCGCGGAAGCCTAATTCTTTTTCTAAAATAAAAGTAGCCTAAGTTAACACATCACTTATATGCCAGTGAAAGTTTCGCCAAAATCGGTCCAGCGGTTTCAGAGATTACCTTTGTTATATATACTTTCATATGCGTTTAGTAAAAAAAAGCTGTTATTTTGATATTACAAACAGACACTTCAATTTTGTTTATTTGTGTAGATTTAAAAGACGTAGAAACACAATATTCACCACAATCTCTTGCTGCCTTGAAATTAAATTAATATATTAAATTAAATACGATAGACTTGCGTAACTATGCTAAGTAGCAAACAGTAAAAAAGAATTGAGAGTTGCTTTATTAAACAGCACCTGTAGTGACAATAAATAATCATGTCGCATTGTTAGTTATTTTAAAAAATTTTGAGGTTACTATCCTGATTATGACGTCAAATACGCATTAGATGAACCCATTGTGTTCCCGAGCTTATTATTCTTGTTGATAATTCAACAGAAATAATGACAGTGAAAATCAATATGCAAGATGCAAATATCTGATAACAGTTAAGCATGACAATGAGAATCACAATGCATTGAATGATATTTTGACACACAAAAGATATTATATAATACAGTAAGGGTTAAATAGTCACATTATAATATCAGCAACAATGATGAATGACTGAAAATTACAATGAAAAGTATCAAAAATTTTACATTTATAAGGTAATTTAATTAAACTGGAAAGCATCAACCTTATTCCACCTATTTCATTCAATACAACGATACCTACAGCTACTATTACAGAAAGTATAATAGATAGCATTACAACGGCTTCAATGTGATTATACAAAGGTAAGCATCGTAAGCCTATTAATAGATTTTCTGCTGCTATCAAATGTTCACAGTTGGATTTACTGCTGTATAGTAATGCATTATATTGTGCGGTTGGGTTTCTTTATATTACCGGTCGTTATATTTTAAATATTACGAAGCTGATGTATTTTGTTATCTGTCCTGTTATTGGTATCTATTAGGTCCATTTTTGTTTGCCATTCAAAAGTCTGTTAGTATCCATGTTATACTTTCATCTGCCTAGCCTTTTCCCAAATATTTTGAGGTTGGCTTCCAGTCTAACCGGATGCAGCTGAATACTAGAATTTTACATGGAACGACTGCCTGTCTGGCCTCAACAACCTAGTTTTTGGGTAACACGATACCCCTTCTTAAGACTGGTTGTCAGACTTTCGGGTTTTTGACGACCCATAACGACTGTTAAAGATCCGAAGATGTCGATAATGACAGCCGGTACCAAAAGTTTAACTTTCTTTCCGAGGCACGGAGGGGTCTTGGTATGTAAAGATGGTCAAGCATCCACGGACCGACCGTGGCAAGCGTAGCTTAACCTGATCGAACGAGCCCTGATAGTGACACATAAATATTGCATAATGCTAACATATCACATTACATAATTTTGGCCATTTTTTAATTTCTTATATCATACTTTCTTTGGTGCATGTTGGGTTATGTCGAATAAGGACGCTTCGAAATGTTTAATGTTATAATAATAATAATCTTTATTACATAAGAACGTGGTTACAAATTGTGTGAAGTCCCTGACACTTGTGCTAGGTGGTTAACCTGTGTTACAAGAGTCAGTGCCCTCTCCCAGGAGAAAAAAACTATTAGTAACTTATGCAATAAGACTAACAAGCAAAAAAAAATAAAAAATAGTAATAATAATAAAGAGACTAACAATTTAAGTTTATTTATGTTATAAATGCCTGTGATGGTGATTGTGTGTTTGCGTGTAGTGTGCGTATGAGTGTTTGTATGCGTGTGTGTGTGAAAGGGGAGGGTGTGTGCGGGTGTGTGTGTGAGGGTGTGTGTGTGTGTGATTGTAATTTGAATTAAATATTCAGGAAAGGTTGATTGGGATCACGAGTATGGGGTGAGGTTGAGTACCTCTCATTGGGTATAATTGGTTTTATGAAAGAGTTATAATTATTTGCTCTGTTTCGTCATAATTGAGGGACAGTAGCCATGACTTAAGGCTCTGCTTGACATTATGCAGGGTAAGTTTATAAATTGATAGTTTCTTGTTAATTTTGTTATACATTTGCGAACTTTGGGCACAATAGTGTCGTCGGGCAAGCGCAGAACGACACTGAACAGATCCACAGATAGGAAAGCCAATCCGCCGATTGGATAGATGTATATCTAGTGGCATCGTGGAATGTCGACGCAAGACAGTGCGGAGGACATAGAGTTTTCTCACCGTGAGTACTTGGGCTTCAGAGTACAACAGGGCTGTGGGGTAATCCCTTTTACGGAAATACATGACTTTGAGGACAGCCTGCTGAGCTCGCTCCACCCTAAGCATCACGGTTTTGAAAGTCCCCCCCCCACACCGGGATGCAATACATAATAATCGACTCACACAGGGAGCGATATACAAGTGAAGCTGTTGCAATGTCAGCCGAATGTCTGAGCTCTTTAAATAAATAAATAAGTTTACGAAGCCGGGTGCACAGAGTATCCGTATGAACACGCCAATCTAGCTTCTCGTCGATGTGAACACCTAAATATTTAATGTTTGAGACCATAGCAAGGCAACTGCAGTTGCATGGTGAGACATCACGACAAATATGCGCTGTTATTTTGGTTGAATCCATTGGTGGATTACCTGAATTTGGTGGTTTAAACTGAATTACTTTAGTCTTCGAAATATTGAGTGTCAGGAGGTTAACAGAAAGCCAGTCCATAACAGTTCGCAAGGTGAGTTCAGTTCTATATTTAGCTTTGTCCCAGGACTGATCATATATCAAAAGTGCCGTGTCGTCGGCGTAAGTAAAAATGTCACAATTAATTAGGGGTAATTGACAGAGGTCATTTATATATATTTGAAACAGTGTGGGTCCCAAGATACTTCCTTGAGGTATACCGTAGCTGATAAACTCTTCGTCACTAAAAACGGAGTTGATTTTAACACACTGGCTACGCCCCCTGAGGTAGTCTTTGTAAATATTTAGGGCTACACCACGTATTCCCATATGTTCCATTTTGGCCACAAGTCTGGGAATAGAAACTGTATCAAAGGCCTTCGTTAAATCTAAGAAGACACCATAGCATTTGAGGCGAGTGTCCAGTTTGTTAATCAGGGAATTGTTGCCACTACTTTAAAGCGTAAAACATTTATTGAGGACTAGCTTTTGCCAGCGACTTCGTCCGCGTGGAATAATGACTTCCGGAAATTGAGGCACTAACTCTCATAGAGTTTAACCGATGTGCTCTTTCTTCTGCCGATTCTTGAGAACGCGTATTTCTCATTCAACGCGTTTTTCAAGACAATAGCGGGCGGACGCCAGCGTCCGCTAGGGGCTTGAATAACTAAAAATATATAACTACGTCTAATATATAAAATAATATATAATAAAACCTACTTCACTTAAAACTAAATACCTATAACTACTATAATTAATAATACCTATACCTATAATTAATAAAAGTACCTACGCTTTTACCTACTTAATATTAAAAAAAACTGAACATAAATTAACCAAAACTTACCTACTACTAACTAACTACTACTAACCTATTACTACTTCACCTAAAAAGAAATCCTGTTTTCCCAACATTTCCCTTCACTGCTCTGCTCCTATTGATCGTAGCGTGATGAAAAGTATACTATAACCTGCCCAGGAGTATGAAGAACAATTGTACCAAGTTTCGTTGAAATCCGTCGAGTGGTTTTTGTTTCTATAACGAACATACAGACAGACAGACAGACAGACAGACAGACAGACAGACAAAAATTTTACTGATTGCATTTTTGGCGTCAGTATCGATCACTAATCACCCGCTGATAGTTATTTTGGAAATATATTTCATGTACAGAATTGACCTCTCTACAGATTTATTATAAGTATAGAATAGAAGAAGATCATATTCCCATAGCATGTACCTATCTCTATTTCCTGTTTAGTAAATATTCTATCACTTTAAATTATATTATTTTTCTTTAAGTACGCTGTACCGGTACAGTGTCCTATTAAGTGTTTGCTGCACCGGACGACGTCATTACGCCAGTGCCGGCTGTCGCTGAAAACGCAGCGCTGGGGCTCTGTCTTGCACAGGCGCAGCATAATGCTGAGCGATAACCGTTTTGCGTGGATGTGACGCATGTTTCCCCTACCTTTTATTTTTTGTGTTTATGTTTTTTTTTGCATCATGTTCACCGCAAACAAACGTATTTTCTTTCTTTATTTCTTTCCCTGTGGCTAACTACGAGCCCCTCTAGTAGGTATCCATTTTGTATAATTAAGATAAATTACCTAGCTAATTTTGTTGATAAGTAGGACAGGATTCAGATAGAACGATAATATTTGTTGATCAAATCTTCCAGATTTCAAAATAATTATTATCAATGATGTTTTGAACACTCACCGTTTAAGTTAAACATTAGATTTTAATACTACTAAGTCTTAATATTAATAATACACATTATTTTTAGGCCTATATACAGCATACTTACATAATATCTTCAAATAAAAAAAAGACTTATAAGGAACTCTTAAATTAAGCAATTATATTACTAATCGTACAAAATAAAACAGCCAACTTCTTTAAAGAAAAAGACCACAAAACTCCAAGCTAACGAGAATATCCTTCACGACCTTTTACAAAAATCGCCGTAAAAGGAAAATACGGTCTCACATATAAAATGCTAAAGGAAAAACCTTTTTGCATTTGCATCCTCAACCTAATGCGTTTAGATAGCTAGATATTAGTACTTCCTTTAAAGCCTAGGCTTAGTGTAAGACTATTAGGTCAAGTGGCCGTCGTGTGTGGCTTCTAGTTAAGCCTGTTACATTAATAAGAATCCTGGAACTTTCTGCAGACTAAAATGCGGAGAAATTCTGTGTGGGTGCTGACTAGGTGTGGGATTAAGTTGCTGGTGGTGGCTGAAATCCTTGGGATTATGATACGTGGTTTTGTTAAAGAAGATGAAATTGAAATAGTGGCTGATGGAGATGAAAATGATGGTATCAATTGGAATTTATGACAGTATAATTGTAATAATAATTTTGAATGCCTGACATGGTGCAACACAGTGGACTGAGCATTCACTTGACATCTAGATATGTATTATTATGTACACATCTAGCAATAAACATTTGAATTTGAATTTGAAAATGAATGATAGCGTAATTGTTGACAGAAGGAAGGGGAGTATAGAAGAGAAGAACGCGTTGCACCAACTGAAAGTAACATAAAAGAAATAAAGAAAATACGTTTATTTGCGGTAAACATGACGCAGAAAAAGATCTCACACACAAAAATAAACAAATTACCGGAAAATATAAGTCACATCCAGGCTAAACGGAAATCGCTCAGCATAATACCAAGACCCTAAGCGAGACAAAGCACCAGGGCTGGTTTTCAGCGGCAGCCGGCGTTGACGTTTTGACGTCAACTGGTGCAGCAACAACATGGGATAAAGGGCAGGAAGATGATGTCGATAAAGAACAAAATAAATAAAAAAGATAATCAAATTATATTAACAGTAGCTTGTGAAAGAGTTTACAATAACAGAGAAAATAATGAACAATATTAAGTATCAAATAACATAAACATAACATAATCAGCCTATAACGTTCCCACTGCTGGGACACAGGCCTCCTCTCTATGAGAGGGAGTGGGCCGTAATCCACCACGCGGCGGTGGCGGCAACGGTTCGCTGCGGTGCTCTTAAAACGGTGAAGGAAAACATCGTGAGGAAACCGGCATGTCCTAGAACCAAAAATTCAAAGACATGTGACATCTACCAACCCAAGTATCAAATACATATAAAAAAGACAGAGAGCGACATTTCATTGTTAAAAGAGAACAAATTGGGATTCAGATCGGATCGTGAAACGAAATGAACTTTTTTATGACAAAAACTTATACATATTTCACCACATTTTATGAACATATTCCTAAATATGGACAAAGTTAATAAAGTAACACATTCAATATTAACAGAGCACGTTTTCATATTACGTTCAATATTTGCTGTATTTTTTTCACCTCAAAACAGCTTTGATAACCGTTGTTATTATGATTGTAAAATACGTAAAAACCTTACAAATAAGAACAGGTTTAGAATCAAAATTTTCTTTTACGCTTATTGTTTGTTTCTTAATAGTATTAAACAGAATTAGATTGGATTTGATTTTATTGTTAAAGAGATTTTGCTATTCACAAAACTTTTGACATAAAAGTGTTTGACAAACACTGGGAGTTTTCTCGTTGAGTGGTAATTCAATTATAATGAAAGTAGGGATTCCTGTAGAAGGTTCTTCTTTTAGTGAAGTAGGTATTTTGAATTAATATTATTAAGGATTTTGTCAGTAATTTTATTCTATTTAATTATTTATTTCACATTTTGAAATATTTCTTAAGCTCTTGAGAAGACATCAATCAAAATATCGTGAGCCTTGATGGAACTTAAATTAATCTGTCATAAATAATTAAAGTTCTGAATTGGTATTATTAAACATTCTCGAATATCAAAATATGAAAAATCAACCGTTACAAAGTCTAAGATGAAAGAACGAATAAAATTATATTTTATAAATTATATGTTTAATAGAAAAACCTACTATTTATGGTCTAGAGGTACATATTGATAGAAAAATAACTAACTCCTTGACAACTCAAGGAAAATGCAAAATAACTTTTAAGCATGCTACGCAACAGAATGAGGCGTAGCAATGTCCAACTTCCCTCATACATAGTTCAAAAGAAACCCGAACAACACTTGTAGAAACACCTGCCCTAAATTCAAGGTTCAAATTTGAACGCAAGTGGAAGTGAAGTGGTAACGTTTTTGGTCGGTCAAGTGAAAGGTTACCGCAGAACGCACTTTGAATACATATTACCGTTTTTCTCGAGAGTACCCCAAAGTTTTCTGGGCAATAGAACTGTGGCAAGGTCAGAGAAGAAGCGACAAGCGGGCTAATCAATACTTGTTGAAAGAAACTTTTAATTGTTTACTAGAAATGTTTGTTTTTAGGTAAACAACTCACGTTCTTACTCCTTAAAGAGTTAAACTGTGTTTTGTTCAATTTGCCGAAGAAGTATTTTTTATTTGGTTTTGTTATATCGGAATTTTGTTATCTAACTGCGCATTTAGGTACACCTATATTTTATAATTTGTGATGTCTAAAAAGAACATGTATCATTTTTATATAAAATAAATAAATAAATATTGACGTTGTTTTAGACATGTTTTGTTAGCTATCTTGTTCACCTTTTTGGAAAGTGTCTAGAAGTTTTGCATACAACATAGTGTGTTTACAACTTGGTATAAAAGATAGCTGAAAATACTAGTCACAACATTTAAAAAACAAGTTTTATGCCTTGGTTTAAACGCGCGATAAAATTTACAGTAGACTCAAATACAGATAGTGCAATCCAAGAAGACGCGCCCCACTCTTCTTTCGAATCGTTAATGGTTATCGCTAGTTAGTTCCACTGGTGTTTTAGTTTTTTCGATACACACTAATTACCCACTAATAATAATTAGTGTGTATAAACAAAACTAAAACACTAGAGGAATCTTGCACACTTGTGCTGTAAGCTTTAGGAAAAAGAGTGGGGCGCGTCTATCTGTACTATTTTAGTCTATTTGTTACATTGCAAGATTAATCTCAAAATGGATACCCAGGATTTATCTAAAGGTACATTTCAAAATTCCCAAACTACATTTTATAGTCTTGACTTGAACCCGCATCCACATAATATGTGGATGCGGGTAGATATATTATATCTTCCTTTAGACAAGAGGCCTTTACACTAGTCCTGTCAGAAACTGCTACTTTCCTATAAAGATGATTTATATTTCCGTTTTAATTATTAACTACCCTACTTCGTACGTACTTATACGATGCTCATTAATCATTAAAGTACTATCTCGGAGCAACTAATTGTTAATTTTCCGGTATTGTATTTTCATATTAATTATATAATAAGGGATGTATTTAATATCACTTTAAATTTGATGAGAACAGCTATAAAAATTGTATATCAGTATATAAAATAATATACTATAAAATAATAATACATGTATAATTTTATATTATCACTTTAAAAAGAATGGTTTGCACTAATTATTAGGTCCTTACATATGAAATTAGCGTTTTGTCGTGTTTTTTCCTCATTATTTTTTTCTGTTGGCGTCGCTTATTACCGCACAATGGAAAACATGAAATATCAGTATATTTACGAGTACGAGTTCTACCGTGGCACCAGTGCTGCAGAAACAGCTCGAAGGATTAGTGATGTGTACGGCGCTGATGTCGCAAAAGAAAGCATGGTACGTTTTTGGTTTCAACGTTTTCGTTCTGGAAATTTCGACCTTCATTCAGAACCAACCCCGTGGACGGCCGGAGACCAAAGTGGAAAAAGAAGAATTAAAGGCTATTGTGGAAGCGGATCCAACACAAAGCACTTCAGAGATAGCTGCAGGCCTTGGGGTAAGTGATAAAACTGTATTAATCCACTTGAAGCAAATCGGGAAAGTAAAAAAACTTGAACGATGGGTACCTCATGAATTGAGTGAACCGAACTTGCAAAACTGCTGTGTTACTTTGCTCAACCGACACAATAATGAAGGGATTTTAAATCGAATCATTACTTGTGATGAAAAGCGGATACTGTACAATAATCGGAAGCGCTCGTCACAATGGCTGAACCCTGTAGAACCAGCCAAATCCTGCTCTAAACAAAAATTTACTCAGAAAAAGTTACTTGTGATAGTTTGGTGGACTAGCGCCGGTGTCGTTCACTACAGCTTTCTAAAATCTGGCCAAACCATTAGGACAAATATCTATTGTCAGCAACTGCAAACCATGAACGAAGAACTAGCTGCTAAACAACCGAGATTGGTCAATCGCTCTAGGCCACTGCTGCTTCACGACAACGCAAGACCACACACTGCACAACAAGCAACCACTAAGTTAGATGAGCTACAATTGGAATGTCTGCGCCACCCACCATGCTCCCCGGACCTTGCTCCAACAGATTACCATTTTTTCCGGAATTTGGACTTCTTACAAGGAAAAAATTAAACTCCGAAGCGGCAGTCCAAACCGCCTTCAAAGAGTTCATTGATTCTCGCCCCCATGGTTTTTTAGTAAAAGGATCAATGAACTACCTATGAGATGGCAAAAGTGCATAGATAACAACGGTGCATACTTTGATTAATTAAATATATTTTACAAAAAAAAATTTCTTTAAATTCCTCCCGTACAAAACGCCAATTTCATTTGTAAGGACCTAATGTAACTATGTTGAAAACCAACTCCGAAACCAATTAGTTTCTGAACTCACATTAAAATGTCCACGAAGGGAATGGCGGGGTCTGAGTACGCTCGCTAAGCTCGCTCACTAGATTCCGCCCCGTGGCGGGTCTAAGTTGGTTTACAAGCAATCATAATAAGAAGTAGTCGGGAGAGCCCCGCTGGCCTTGCATTTCTGTCTACAGGGTTTAAAGGAACCTAACCTGGGATGCCCCAAGTCCCAAGATCGCTTATAGAAACCATTATTTTTATAGTTCATTCAATTAATTTTAAAGCCAAAATTTTAAAATGTGAAACATTATTTTTAAAGTGCTTTTATATATTCCCCTTATAATAATATTATTATCTTTTACTATAAAGGGTAAGGACATCGACGCGCAAACTGAAACCATGAATTCAACACATTTTTCTAGATCCACGTAAAAGGTTTACGTCAGATAAAATAACAAAATCAGCTGTTTCAAAGAAAAGTGTTATACTACGCAGTCAAAATGTATGGAAAACATTTTTTTTTTTAAACAACTTACGATTTTTTTTATCGCAGGGGGTGTTAGAATCATGTAAGTACTGAATCCGTGGTAACAATTTGCACGTAGATGTCCTTTGCACCCGGTATAGAGTTAAGCATTCTTTCTCTGTTGCAAATTAAATTCATTTTTGTTATGGCATGATTGAAATGTTAATGATCATCTACCATTTGATAAGCATTTATTTTATTACCTTTCAAGGCCGGTTCTACGCGGTCTAGATAAGTTTCAGTTAAATTGATTAGTATACAAGTTCTTTTTTTTTTTCTTGTTCATCATCAACTGCCTAGCCGTTTCCAAGTAAACTGGGGGTTGACTTCTAGTTAGTTGGATGCAGCTAAATACCAGTATTTTACCTGTAGCGACTGCCTGTCTGAATTCCACAACCCAGTTACTGGTTAACACGAAACCATATATAAGATTGGTTGTCAGACTTTCGGGCTTCTGATTACCTGCAACTGCGTTTTATCTGGTTGATAGTGCCTATCTACAAAACTGTGAAACACAGGCATTTCAATTGCTGCTGCTGTAACATTTAAAACTCAGTGCACACGTATTTAGTTTAGAAAAACAATTCAGAGGTGTCCCCGTACATATTTGACTTCGACGCCACAAAAGTAAACATGAACCAGGTACCAAATAGCAGTGGTCAAAGCGAGAATGTCTTTTGTGAAAACACGCGTACTATATTTGGTATACACGGTGCAAAAGGCTCTAACAACCGATTTGGCGGTATAGCCTCAATTTATGAAGTAACAATGGACTTGACACCCAGTGCTAAGCAATTTGTGAAGAGGTTTTTAAAGGACTTTCCTGTGTCCAACTTTTATCACGGAATTGTGTTTTCAGAACAATTTGTCATGAAAACCTACACGTAGATATCAGTATTCTCTACATTGACATTATACATTGTTACCATAGAATAATGACCAAATGTATGAACGTAAACGAAGCAAAAAGAGTATGTAAGGATCGTAGCAGGTGGCCTTCTGTACTAAGATGTATGTGTATGTATGTACAATTGCAATTATATTGGTCCAAGAAAATCCCAAAACTCTCAATTACGGTCACTTTGTTCGGGGTCGTAAGGAATATTGGACTTCATAAAAATGACTATAAAACGAGAATAAAAACGATAAATACTTGAAACCACTTATGTTCATCGGTCAGGTTAAGCTACGCTTGTCGCGGTCGGTCTGTGGATGGGTGACCATCTTTACATACCGAGACCCCCAGTTCCCTGGGAGGCGCGTTAAAGAGTTGAGCCCGGCTGTCATTTTTGGATCTTTGACAGTCGTCACTGGTCGACAGAAGCCCGAAAATATGACCAACCAATCTTACTCGGCAGTCTTAGCGTATTACCCAGTAACTGGGTTGTGTAGGTCAGATAGGCAGTCGTTCCATGTAAAATACTGTTATTTAGTTGCATCCGCTTAGACTGAAAACCGAACCCAACATAGTTGGGAAAAGGCTAGGCAGATGATGAATTTGCTTTTCAATTCAAGGCTATGTTTTGAAACACAATAAAAGATAAATAGGGCTCAGAATAAACAATGAGGCATCATTTTTGCCTGCGAGCTTCTATTTGCAAAACTGACAAGCGACTGATACATTGAATATTCGATGAAACAAAACAATATTAGATGCCAAAGCTATTCTGGTTTTGCGTGCCATACATTTGAATGCATAATACTGCTTGTCAAACGAATATTTCTGATGTAGAAATTATGCATTCGTGTTCCAAAAAGGTAAACAAAACAATGATTTATTATACCGAAGTTTAGGTCAGGGACGGATCAAAAATGAGTATGGGATATGCGCATTCTTATTTGTTGAGTGACTTATAAAATGTTTGACCCACTTGCGATGAATGCAAAAGTTGAAGACAATCACTAGGAAGACGTTGAATGAAACTGAGTTCTTGAAATAACGATTGGTGAAATGAAATGGAAAGAACAAGCAATTCTCGTTCGTGAGATGCGAAAAAACTTTCAGAACTGAAATAATTTGCTTAAGTGAAGAAGCTTTCAAATTAAAAGTAAGATTTTTAACAACAACAGTTATTCCCATTTTAAAATCTTCAGCCATAAAGCATAAGCAGCCTATTATGTTTCCGAGGAGACAGACCTCCTCTTGGTGAGGAGGCCGTAAGTGATCACGCGGGCCCAATGCGGGTACTTATATGTCACATGTCAATCTTTTTGGTTCTAGGACATGCCGGTTTCCGTACGATGGTTTCCTTCACCGTTTTGAGAGGAGTAGTAATGAATTTATTTACACAAAGTAAATCGCCTGTCAGGGATCGAACCTGAAGCAGTCATGCTAGCGAAGGAGGTGGTAGGACGGCTGAGGGAAAGAGCCTCACGTTCCAGCCGCCGCGGGAGACGCTCCGGGCGTCGGGAGCCGCGTGACGACTCCCGGCCACCGTAGGCGCGGGCCTGCGGGCGGGCGGAGAGTAATACGTAACTCTCCGTCCGATCAGGACCAGGCCCGTGCCGGACGGCGCGTACGTGTTCCACGCGCGCCTCAAAGAGATGTACCGCTGCCGCGTAACATAAAGGGCTAAGGAAGGAACACGGGTGGGTTTTAGTCAGTAAGAGTCTGACAATCCTTTTTGCTCCACCTAGAGCGGGAGGGTCATTTGATGATTTCCCATACTCAAAAAAAAAAAAAAGGGATCTAACCTACGACTTACAATTCGGAAATCGCATCCGTTACCACTAGGCCACTCTACTCTTCTACTATATAAAAATCTTAAATTCACTGACTGGCAGAAATTGCACAGCCTAAACCGCTGGGTCTAGAATATCTTATTTAACGTGCGCAATCAGTAAGGATTTTCGAAAATTCTTACCTTAAAGAAATCAAATAGGGATTTTTACTGTTTTTTATGGGATATCGTCATTTTTGCTGATGCCCATCGGGCTAAAAAATGTGACAATAACTTTCCTAATTGACTAGTCGAATTTCAGGAATACGATAAAAAGTCTCTATGTCAGACATTTAAAGTTTAAAGTGCTATTTAAACCTACAGAACATAGCACAGGTAAAGTGCTGTAAGTAAAGGGACACTTATTCAATTAAGGACCTATCCATGAGACTCACGTTTATGGAAAGGTCTAGGAATTCTTTTTTTCTGTGCAAAAATCCATTAGGTAGTGATCTGAGTACTGTCAAAGAATCTTTTTCATAAAAGAGTCCTTTTAGGAAAACCTTTCTAATGAGCGTTGCCCTGAGAATAATTGAGGAGGTACAGAAGTATCTAATTAACGAAATGAAAAAGAGGTACAGTAATCTTTAGAGGTACGAGATAAATAATTCTAACTCAGAGAATTTTAATGCTTGTTGCCGATCGTTTTTTGGATTTAATGGCGTAGCTTATGCTCAGCAGTGAATATAATATAATAACTTCGATTAAAGGTAAAGATGATGAAATAAGTAAATGCAGTTTTATAATGACTTGGTTGGCTCCACTTTAAGACCATAATATTATGAATAAACTTTTAACACTATTTTGGTCTTGCCCAAATATTTAAATCATTATCAACTAATTACAGTTTTATGCGAAACCAACTAACATTACAACCTGAATCCACACCATTAAGCTCACACTCACTTATATCAAGCGTACTAATGCCCACTAATTTCAAGAGTAACACACATCTCCATAATTTCATCCTACCTAAATGTTTGCCCATAAATAAAATTTCCATTAAAACCCCGCTAACAACATAACCTAGTCCTTACCGAGCTCATAAAGGCAGTATGTAATACACAATGTTTGTTGAACGAGCGCAACTTTTATAATAAAGACGTAGAGTGGAGGAAGGCCTATAAGTGGCTAGGCTCCCAGAAGAGAACTTCGAATGTACTTGAGTACTTTGAGGTATGGTTTATGTTAATGGACGCACCTGCTGGTGGTAATGTAGGAGGCAAATTTGGTGGAGCTAATGACCGTGTTTGAGGATGTAGGAAGGATGATGTAAAGGTCTAGATTGTTGCCATAGGAGAAAAGGAAAATTTCAAAGATAGTATTTCTGGCTGATGAAGATACAATGCTCAGTAGCATGGAAGCTGTTTTGATATAAAATAAAACTTCGAACAAAATAAAATTTTCTTATTATTATTAAGATAATTTTACTATTGTTTCTTTATTTCATTAAATACATATACATTTTTTTTTTTAAATATTACAATATAAAAATTACAAAAAAAAAGAATTAACTACTCTCGGTCTTTACAAAAATAAGTGAAAATAAATCTTGACAATTATATACATAAATAGCTTTTGCCCGCGACTTCATCCGCGTGGGTTTCGTACTTTCCTCAAATAAATTTAACACCCTCTCCACCTCTCCCTGAAAGGTATTTCGAAAATTATTGATTACAATCTTTATACTTACTTTATTTAAAGAAATAAGTATTCGGGCCAATATTTTAGTTAAACTACCTAAGATGTTTCAAATAAACTATCCTCCCTTTTGATCACGACAGGGCTTGTTTTTGCATTTGGTACGTTTCCATTTTTATGATATAAAGATTATTTATAAGTACCTACCCATTTTCGTGTTAATGGAAGTTGGAGTTTCTACTCCTTAAACTTTATTACCCTTTTCTACCCCGGTAGGAGTAGAATAAGTAAAACCCTAAAACTCATACTTTTTTATTTTAAGTAAGTAAGTAGTAAACCCCTAAAATTGACAATCTTTATTATTTACTGAGGCAAATGTTGAAAAGTTTCAAGTTTCTTAACCAAAGGAATAAGACCACATTTTCACCTTCACAGTTTTTATCCCCATAGGGGCGAAATATTGAAAACATGTATGGGACGTTTCCATATCTTGACTCAAAGATTATTTATAACAATTTCCCATTGAATCAAGCCACGCAATAAAATACTCACTGTCTTAAGTATACATAATGAGTTCCGAGTTTATATTATTGGACCGCGCGATAAAATTCTTCCATACAAAGTGACACCCTCAATCTCCCTTTAGAGCAGAAAAACATAAAATGACAAACTATAATTTACTAAGATAAGTATTTGTGCCAAGTTTGAAGCTTGAATTTATCCATACCATTTTTTTTGGAGTAAATCAAGCTACGCACTATAATACCGGCCTTAAAAATCGAATTACCACTTTTTTACCCGTCAGGGATCTACTTTCGAAAGACCCATTTCTTATTACTTACTTAGACAAATATTCCTTCCAAGTTTCAAGTTTATTAACCAAATGAATAAGATTTTTCGTATAAAGTTTTTCCCCACTTTTCACCCCACACAGGAAGAATTTTGAAAAAAATGTTTGGGATGTGTTCATAACTTGACTCAAAGATTATGTCCAACAATTTTCGAGTTAATCAAGCCACGCAGTAAAATGGAAAATTAACTACTCCTTTTCACCCCATCAGAGGTAGATTTTCGCAAAACCCTGATACATGTTATTCTTTACTTTTGGTCTTAAGTATAAATACTGAGTTTCGACTTAATCGGACCGCACGTTAAAATTCTTCCATACAAATGTTGACACCCCCTAATCGCCCTTTAGGGGGTAGTTTAGAAAAGCAAAAAATGCCAAAATTTATGATTTACTTAGATAAGTATTCATGCCAAGTTTCAAGTATATTAACCAAATGAATAAGATTTTTCATATAAGCTGTATCCCCACTTTTCACCCCCACAGGGGTGGAATTTTGAAAAATCGTTTGGAATGTGTTCATTATTTGACTCACAGATTATTTATACCAATTTTCGAGTTAATTAAGCCAGGCAGTAAAATTTGCCCTGTAAAATTAACTACCCCTTTTCTCCCCGTTAGAGGTAGATTTTCGAAAAACCCTGATACACGTAATTCTTTATTTTTGGTATTAAGTATAAATACTGAGTTTTAAGTTAATCGGACCGCACGTTAAAATTCTTCCACACAAATTTTGACACCCCCCAATCCCCTGTTAGGGGGTAGTTTAAAAAAACAACAAATACCAAACTTTATGATTTACTTAGATAAGTATTCGTGCCAAGTTTCAAGTTTATTAACCCAAGGAATAAGATTTTTCATTTAAGCTGTATCCCCACTTTTCACCCCCACAGGCGTGGAATTTTGAAAAATCGTTTGGAATGTGTTCATTACTTCACTTACTGATTATTTATACCAATTTTTGAGTTAATTAAGCCAGGCAGTAAAATTTGCCCTGTAAAATTAACTACCCCTTTTCTCCCCGTTAGGGGTAGATTTTCGAAAAACCCTGATACACGTGATTCTTTATTTTTGGTACTAAGTATAAATACTGAGTTTTGATTTAATTGGACCGTGCATTAAAATTCTTCTATACAAATTTTGACACCCCCTCATCCCCCTTTAGAAGGTAGTTTAGAAAAACAAAAAAGACCAATTTTCATAATTTACTTAGGAAAGTATTCGTGCCAAGTTTCAAGTTTATTAACTCAAGGAATAAGATTTTCCATACAAACTTTCATCCCCCATTTAACTCCCTTAGGGGTTGAATTTCGCAAATTCCTTCCTTATTCCTCGTCTACATTATAAAAGAAACCTCTGTGCAAAATTTCAGCTTTCTAGGTCCAGGGATTTGGGCTGGGCGTTGATGAGTCAGTCAATCAGTCAGTCAGTCAGTCAGTCAGGACTTCTCTTTTTATATATATAGATTATCTTCCGTGATATTGCAAACGGATATAATTTTGTTACTACAATTTGGAAGAAAATGATGTAAATATTACTGTGTGAAAGATGGTCCGATTTATGGGCAAAGTCGTTACAAATATGAACAGGAATACTGGATCCTAAGCATTCGTGATTTCAACCCCGATGTCATAATAGAGGGATTTTATAGCAAAAATCTCATTGCTGTTTGTGAAACTACTCTTTCAGAAACGGTTTTTTCTTGACTTATCTCGCTTTATAAATCTAAATTTGTCCAAAATATATTTCCTTTTCCTATTAAATTAGCAGTACTTATTTCTTCTGCTATAAAAGAACCTTATATATCACACAGCTTTAGCCTGTTGAACGCACTGATTATGGCAATTACTCTCCAATTAAAGAGAAGCCTTGCTGCATCGGACGTTTCCCGACTTCGAGACGGACTGGAAGAGACGTGATAATTACTTCCCCTTAAATAATGGTCTAGTGACGTGACAATCTGTAATTATCAAGGTCTTTGAGCGTAGTGTTGTTACTGTTTCGTTTGTGGTCATTGAACTTACTAATCTTGTTTTTAAGGAACCTGTCCTGTCCGTTATTCTCCTTAGTAACCTATTACGCTTTTGTATGGGCAACTAGCTTCATATTTCTGACTGACCGCCTCCTTGACAATTCAAAAGTGCCTGTAAATGGTTTAATTGAAATTTTTGTTGGAAGAGGTTTAAGGATTCTATCTGGGTTTTGTGTTTGGAATGAAACACACCATGATCGCAAGGTGGACGACGATTTATTTACTTTTTCTTGGGAATACCATTTTACATTGATGGTGGCGCCACGGTGTATATCGGCTAATATGAAAACAATATTTGTTGTTGCGTTCACAGATAAATCAATTTAACATCAATGGGTGCATTCATTTTAATACCTCCCCTCAACAAATATTTTCTTTCTATCCTTATATTCTATGTTTTACACTGTACTCCCAATATACTTCAATTACACAGAGAAACTTAACTTGGCTGGCTATGCATCTAATTAACAATTCAACCTGTTTGAGAACTATCTTAACTTATTTATTTTACTAATGCATGACCAGCTGATATGAATACTTAAAAATTTACAATTCACACAATAGCTTAAATTCTAATGCAATAACTTGACAAGCTTTTCAAACGAAGTTTTACCTAAAGGTTTAGTGAGCAGATCTGCCAAGTTATCTTCTGTTCTAATATACTGCAGAGATATACATTTCTCTTTTATTTTGTCAATAATGAAGTGATATCTGAAGTCCAAGTGTTTGAGCCTTTTATTATTTTCATTGTTGAAAGCCAATTTTATTACTGATTGGTTATCTTCATATACAATCACATCATTAATGACAATATTGAAATCACATAACAAATTTTTTAACCAGCATGCTTCTGTTACAGCCATGCTTAATGCAATGTATTCAGATTCAGTAGATGATAGTGATACACTGAGTTGTTTCTTACAACACCATACTACACTACAATTGAATACTTTAAAAATGTAACCCGTTGTAGACTTTCTGTCTTGGGTGTCACCAGCCCAATCTGCATCTACAAAGCCTTGCATTCCTGTGCCCGTGCTGCTGTACACTAATGCAAAATCTAAGGTTCCTTTTATATACCGCAAAACACGTTTTAACGACTTGTACAACATAACACTAGCACAGTGTTGATATCTACTAAGAAAATGTACTGATACACATAAATCTGGTCGAGTACCACATACTGCATACATTAGGCTACCTATAAGTTGTCTACACTTTCTTTCTATTATTGGATTTTCAGATTTTTCCCTTTTCAACAAATCAAACTTGTAATTCTGATCCAAAGGAGTTGATATTGGTTTACAGTTTGACATATTAAAACGTTCCAAAATTTTAGTTAAATATGTTTTCTGACTGATTATTGTTCTGGACTTTTCTTGTTTGATGTCTATGCCTAAATAACTCGTTGCTAACCCCAAGTCCTTCATTTTAAAGTTATTGTGCATCGCTATTTTGAAATTTTCTAAAACCTTATTTTCAGAACAAAACATAAGTATATCGTCTACAAATAGTAAGACGTATAGTTCACATCCATCTAGTTTTCTATAATATAAACAGTAATCGTTTTTGGATCTATTGAAATTTTCTTTAGTCATGAACTCATCGAACTTTCTATTCCAACATTTAGGAGAACCTTTCAAACCGTATAGGGATTTATTCAATTTACATGTTTTACCATTTGGTAGTTTTAGGTATACTATTTCATCTATATCACCATGTAAGAAAGCACCTACCACATCCATTTGGTGGACTGGGAGTTGTAGTTTGTTGGCTACGGCCATAAATGCTCTAAATGTTGGTAATTTAGCTACCGGAGAGTATACTTCTAAATCAGTGTCTGATTGCTCGAAACCTCTAGCTACTAACCTAGCTTTGTATACTTTTTCTCCACCTACTTGTTTTACTTTGAAACACCATTTACTTGATATAACTTTATTTCCACTTGGAATACTATTAACTTCTGTCCATGTATTGTTTTCTTTCAGGGTGTTTAATTCAATATTCATAGCCTTTTCCCATTCTTCTTTTTCTTCTGAATTTAATGCTTCTTCCAGAGTTGTTGGTTCAGTGTCAATGGATAAGAAGTTTGTGTTATATTCTGATAACCATGATGGTTTCTTTGTTTCCCTACCTTTCCTTGTTGTTGTTACCTCTTGTGGTTTTTCTTCTTCTATTGCTTTGTCAACTAAATACTCCTCTTCTGAATCTTCTGCAGACATTCTTCTTTCCTGTTCTGGACCTGATATTCCCCCCGTGGGAATTTCTAGATTCTCTTCTAGCTCTGATGCCTGTAAACTGTCTTCTTCTTCTTCTTCATAGAAACTATGATATTGTTCTATTTCTTGGCTATCATTTTCTGTTTTCTCTGTTTCAGAGTTTGTGATAACAACTGAGGGTATACTGTTCTGATCCTGACTACTTTTACAGACCTTTTGCATGTTAATAAATTTTCCTTTTATAAATGTTACCTCTCTTTTTATTAGAACATCATTTTTATGTGGGAAATAAATTCTAAAACCTTTTGTTGTTTCACTATAGCCTACAAAATATCCTATTTCAGCTTTACTATCCCATTTCTTACGCCGTTGGTCAGGGATATGTACTCCTACTTTTGTTCCAAATACTTTCAAATTGTTTATATTGTATGCTTGCTTTTTATACCAGAGCTCATAAGGAGTAACACCTTTTATTCTACTTTTACCAGTTCTGTTTATGACATAAACAGCTGTGTTGACCGCTTCAGCCCATAAAGACTTTTCTAAACCACTTGACAACAGTATAGTTCTAGCTGCTTCTGTAACTGTGCGCATTTCACGTTCTATACACCCGTTTTGCTGAGGTGTGTATGGAACACTAGTTTGGTGAATAATTCCTAAACTATCTAACAAAGATTTCAGCTCTTTATTTGTAAATTCTAAGCCACAGTCTGACCTTATTGTTGTCACTTTGTATTCAAGATTCTTAATTACATAATTCAAAAAACTTTTTATTTTATTGTTTGTTTCATACTTATTTTTCAGAAAATAAACCTTTTTGTACTTTGTATAATCGTCTTTTATTAATAGGTAGTATTTGGCACCGCCTAATGATATGGTTTCCATAGTCCCACATAAATCAATGTGTAAAATTTGACCAGGCTGTGTTGCCCTATTTAGACTTTGTGGAAATGGTTGTTTATGAGTTTTGCCAAGGAGACATGGCTCACATGTGAGTTCCTCATGTTTGTCTGCAGTAAAATCAATATTACACTTATCTAACATTGTTTTTATTTGTTGTATGTCTTGGTGGCACATTTTTTTATGCCATTCTGATAAACTGTCAAAAGATTTACCTACACAAGCTTTTTCAACTGTATTGTATCTGAATTTCATGATAAATACGTTATTTTTACGAAAAGCTAAAGCACTGACCTTTTCTTCATGATTTTTCCTGAAATAACAGCACTCTTTATTTATTGTCATATTATAACCTCTATCTGCAGCTGAGCTTGCTGAAAATAGATTTATTTTTATAGCAGGGACATGTAGGACATTATTTAATGTTGAACTGATCCACTCTTTACCGTTAAATGCCTCTAACTGTATAACACCTTTACCTATGGCTTTTATGACTTTACCGTCACCGATTATGATTGGTCGAGGACATTCTAACTCTTTGTATTTAGTAAACATGCTAACGCTGCTACACATGTGCTCTGAAGCTCCACTATCCATTATCCATAGACTGCTGTCTGACTCACTATAAAATGCTGATGACAGCACGGACACAGGAAATGCATTACCTTGCTCGCTAGGCTTATTTTTATTTACACCTTTATTTTTACTATTTTTGAACCAACAATCATCGGACTTGTGATTTGACTTTTTACAGTAAACACAAATATTACCTTTTACCTTTATTTTACAATCCCTTTTCATGTGTCCTGTCTTGCCGCATTGAAAACACTTTCTTGTGGACCTGGATGCTAATGCTGCTGACTCATTATTGTCTTGCATGCAGGTTGTGGCACGCTGTTCCTCGATCAGTAGTCTTGCAGTAAGCTCCTCCATCGTGCGCTTCTCTGCTGGCACCGACTCCCATGCTGACACAAAGTGCTGATACTTGGAAGGGAGAGATGACGTAATTTTGGTTATAGCCATGCTCGTACTGACTTCTGCTTTGACGTTTTTCAGCTTGCATAACAGACTCTCGAATCTGCCTAAAAATTCCGTAACTGTTTCTTTTTCTTCAAATTTCATTGAGAAAAATTTCTGTTGGAGAATGTGAACCGACAATTCTCCCCGTTGCTCGAATACCGTGTGCAGCTTGTTCCAAATTTCCTTCGACGTTTGGCAACTCACAATTTGCGGAAGTACTTTTTCAGAAATACGTGTGACCAAAATACCTTGAGCTTTGGCGTCCTTGTTCATCCATTTTTCGTATTCTTCTACCTTTTCATCTGAAGGAGGCTGGAGTGTACCGTCCACGATGCTTAGAAGATCTGCCGCCCTTAGGATTATCTTGATTTTGTACGACCACGTGCTCCAGTTTTCGACGCCTTCCAGTAGTTGTTGCTGGCCGCCAAAACCAACTGCTGGCATGTTTCCCAAGAGATCCATTGTATTATTGCTATACCGCAATGCCTAATAGTCGTTTCCTAATTGGATTGGTACCTTTACCGGTCCGTCCGACGCGACGTTTTCCCGCGTGGAATTTTCCACTCGTCGTTGTCGTTTTAGCTGCTGATACCGCAGCGACCCCAAAATAGATTTCTCTTGAAGATCTGACTCCTGTGAGCGGGATCTGGGCCCATAACCTTTTGTTGGAAGAGGTTTAAGGATTCTATCTGGGTTTTGTGTTTGGAATGAAACACACCATGATCGCAAGGTGGACGACGATTTATTTACTTTTTCTTGGGAATACCATTTTACATTGATGGTGGCGCCACGGTGTATATCGGCTAATATGAAAACAATATTTGTTGTTGCGTTCACAGATAAATCAATTTAACATCAATGGGTGCATTCATTTTAATAGAAATAAATGCTTTGAGTTTTATGAATTACTAGCTGCACCCCGCGGTTTCACTCGCGTAAGTTTCCGTCCCGTAGGAATATCGGAATAAAAACTATTCTATGTGTTATTCTGATCTATAAGCTATATTACTGTAAAGTTTCATCAACATCCGTTCAGTAGTTTTTGCGTGAAAGAGTAACAAACATCCATCCATCCATCCTCACAAACTTTCGCATTTATATTTATAAATAATATTAAGTAGGAGTAGGATAGGACGTACTAACAGACTAGTTCACTGGCAAACACTGGCAGGTCTATATGCAACTCGGGCCTCGTGATATTACATAAGTAGATGTTCTATTGAAAGCAATATTGGCAATATTATAAAAATGTTTTTGAAACAATTTGGCGAGATTTAAACTTTCTTTAAACTCTCTAAACCTTATTTTAATGAGCGTGCTGATCATCATTGAAATCAGCGTCATCCAGTGAAATAATTTAAGCATTCAAGCATCCAAGGGTACTTTCAAGTTCAGAGCACGGGTACGGTTAAGAAGAGCTAAACTGCAATTTGATTTATCAGGTTAGAGCGTAATGGCAACACAAAAGTTAACAACCAGTTAGCAACTATAATGCTCTTGATATAATAGCTTTAAGTTTTCAATTTGAGCGCACACTAAAATAAAATAATTTCTGCTTTTGCAAAGAAATTACACCTGCAAAAATCCCAAAAATATTTCAGTACCTACAAAACTCAACGCTTTATGTATATTTCTACATACAGGAAGACTATGCCGCCAAGATAAGGTAGAGAGATACATACACATTTCAACGCACTCAAAATATACAGCCGCAAAGACCCAAATATCCCACACAGAGATAACCTTTATATGGATTCTTAGTACACCTTGGGGACCCAGCTCGTAACATTGAGCACGCACTGACGTATAAATGGGCGAATTTCTATGATTATATCTATTTTTACAAACTTTCTCTCTACCGGCAAGTTTTGGACAGAAATTTTAACGCACAGTTTCGTTTTCGACGTTGTTTGAGAGAGATTTTAATTTTGAAGGATTAGCTGATTCGGAAGTTTGATTCTATTGTTTTTGGGCGAAATACGAAACAATTTTGACCTTGATACTGTATATACACAAAATCAAAAGTCTTTATTCAAACTAGGCTGAGATAAAGCACTTTTTGAACGTCAAAATGACATAAGACGCCCGCTCTTCACACCTTCCCAGTGCGTTAAAAGACTTTGATTCTATACAATATATTATGCAAAGTAATTAACATTACGAAACATAAAACAATAAATTTTTGCAATATGGCAACTAGCATCCGCAATATACATAGCGTTTGTACAACAGACTTTCATTCTCAGCCTCAACTTATCATATATGGAACTAGCGTTGATCGCCATGCTTGTTTACTTCGGTTTGGCGATTTAAGACTAATATTGTCTTATTTTTCCTATTGTTAGTTAGTTTTCAGTTTCAAACGTGACGGTCACATTAAAGCAAATAAGGGCTACAATTTACTTTTCTTATAAAGCAGGAGTTTATGTCTAGTAACCGGGGCGTGGAAGTCAGATAGTCAGTAGCTCTATGTAAAGTACCGGTATTCAGCTGCATATAATTAGACTGGAAGCTGACCCCAACATAGTTGGGAAAAGGCTAGGCCGATGATGATGATGATCTATTTCATAATGGGCAATCATAAAAAACTACCCGAAAAAATACACTTCGTATAAACGTAAATGATCTGAATAAGAGCAAAAAATCTTCGAACAAAATAAATACCGCGTAAAAAATTGCAATTCTCAATGTTTACTTTACATCCACTGTTTTATTTAACTTTTAATTCTCGTAGAAATGCATTACTATCAGTTTCCAGTGCAAGACTTAATTCCATTTTCAATTTAAATGCTGATCGAGAATTGAGAGATAAAGGTGAAGTTACGGAAATTCCAGAACATTCCGGAGAAGATTAGAACAATTTTCGTACAATGCCACGACTCGTTGAGATAGCCCCGAAGTTATTTTAAGGGTCTTTGAACTTGGCGTGGTATTCAATTTTGAAAGCGGTTTTTGAAGCTGTCTGTGCTAACTTATACTGAATAGTTCCGTAAGTGACTGACAGACACACTCTTAATATAAACCACTAAAGATAGAAAAATAACTATGTTCTTTAAATAGAGAAATGATAAAGCATTTTCGAAATAATCCTCTTAAGGCTGATTTTTCCATCGCCAGATAACTTTTAATCAAGGAATAAAATTGACGTTTGACAGTTTTTGTGTGAAATAACTGTCAAAATTACAAAATTATTCCTCGAATAAAGCTATCAGATGATTGAAAAATCAGCCTCTAGTGGGTTATCGTACTTATACCTTATGAGATAGCAAAAGTCTTTGACAGTCACTGGTACTATCTAATGCAGTTGGGTAATACTTACCGAAAAAATCAGCTTATTAGTCGATTCGCACGAATTTACTCGTCCGAAATGGGCGAATTGTCACTTAATTAATATTATTCTTTCTTCGACTCGCACTAAGTTAATTGATTTGTGGGCGAGTCAACAACTTCAGAAATACTTATTAGGCAATTGGGTATGTAAAGTTTTTTTCAGGTATTTTTTTTATATTTTTAATTTATAGCTTTAGTTATTTTATGCAACTAATTTCAAAATTTTGGTTTTCTAAGCAGCCATTAATTTTAAATAAATTTTCTAAATTCTGCTTCAAAAGTAGGCTGAAGAGTTCAATATCTATGCCACGTATAACACAATAATAAAAATCCTAAATTTGACGTTTTTTGCTTGACATCAGAAACTTCAAGCATGACACTAGACAGTTTTAGAGATGGGAATGATCGACATAATCGATTGAACCTTTACTTAATACAGTTATTAATTTTGTATAGGGATAAGTGGAAGGAGGGAAGGGAGGCCTTTGCCCTGCAGTGGGACAGAAATGACTAATAATTAATAATTAAATTAAATAATAGGTATTATTAATATGTCATTATCAAAATCAAACCAATAACAAGTAGCTACAGTACCTAGTTATATTTGCAAGTTTCCAACACCATTTGTGGTTACAAAATAGTTCGAATGATTTTATACTTAAAATTATTATTTAAAGGGAATGCATTTTATTTAAGCTATCATTATAATGATTGATTAACGATAATTCAGAATTCCGGATTTAGATTTTTTGTGTGAATAGATTTTCAATGTTTGATTTGAATCGATTCAAAGGCCGAAATTTTCGCACGACTGCATTACTTACATATATTATTATGGTCATCCCTATAGTTGACATTATATGACTAACTTTTTATCATATGATGAGAGGAGGCACCGAAAGTATTCTCAATCTGCTTACTTGTGACGTCATTTGGAGGTCAAATGAAAGTCAAGTGGTATTAAGTGTTTATGTTAAAATAAACTCCATCTTATAATTTTAAGCGCTAAAAATAGAAAAATTAAGTTAAGAAACCTTAAATCTCGAAATGGTTTGGGAATCAGCGTAGGATTTTTTTTCTTTACATACCGAATTGGCACATTTTGATTTTTATGCAATGAAATTAAGAAAAAGTACCTATACGTTTTATAATATTTAATTTTTATCACATCTAATTCTTCTATTTTTTTCTGTCGACTAACTCAATAATATAGACAGATCGCTACTGATGGTAGCCAGTATAATCATAAATGCCAGTATAATATGATAATCATACATATCGCTAGTGATATAGACTATTGGGACGTTAAAACCAGAGATATATAGGATTTCCACCTCCAGTATGTCAAAACTGGTCATTCGTCCGTTTTAAGCCAAGAAATCGTGACGTGACAGCAGTTTCTGTTAGATAGAGAAAAAAACATTCTGTCTCGTTTACTCTTACTACTGGATCTGATAAGTGTGCTTGTCTCATTATTATTTATGTATTTAGTGACTTGTCTATTGTTAAAGTCTATTTACGTATGTAAACAAAATCGTGAACACACACACAACTTGTATAAAAAAATGTGTAAGCCATACATATACCACTTTAGAATCTAAAAATCTAATAGTGAAAAGAGTCGGTAGACTAGCGTTGACTAAGACATTCCATTAAGTTGTGAATGAGATTGATGTAGAACTAAGGAGTCACGATCCTTACTAATGAGCTAACTACTCAGAAGGATGAAAATCAACTTTAGCTCAGCGCGGTGTACGAAAACAATGTAGGATGTATTATATATTTTAAGACAAGGTAACACTTAAGTACAAGTCACCTGGGACGCGAGATGGAAACGTAGTGTACCTTCGAAAACACGAACGTGTGGAACCGTAAGGTTACAGCCGTTCGTGTTTTCGAACGGTTTTTAATCGAACTGTTTTCCCGATTAAAAACCGAACAACGAAACCGAACCGATTAAAAATTAAAATGGTATAGTATATCTACATATACTATAGCGTTTTTAAACGTATACACCTTAGCATTATAATTTAAATTTTCACAACAAGTATAATAAATATCAACCATACTAAACGAAACCGTACATTACTTACGTGTTCTACACACGCAGCATTAGTACCTATTATTGCAAAAAATGCGTATGTAAAAATATATTTCAATAAATCAATATTTAACGAACATTCAAGGCGGTCGGTTTCATTTCCTCATCCCAATAGAATCGCCCCGTTATCATATCAGCAAGTGTAGGGATCTCCTACATTTATTTTTGGTCCTTCGAGCCGGATCCTCGGCTCGGCTCTTCTGAATTGTCTTGATTGACATTTAGATCCAGACTTGTTACCAGTAAACAAGGACAAAACAAAGGATCTAAATGTCAATCAAGACGATTCAGACGAACGAACCAAAAGAAAGCGACTTCCTCGCAACAACGTGTCTTCGAGGAGCCTGTTCACTAGTTTTTAGTATCGATCCATAATCTGCCTTTAGGTGTTCAATATTTTTATTCTTTGCTTCGGAACCGTCTTCAATAATTTATAGTTCTCTGATCCCTTACCGAGATGAAAAAGTGTCGTCATTTATTCATCCTGACTCGATACGAAAGTTAGGGTTGTCGAATGAAAACCAGGATACACTACAAAATGAAAAATAACTTTAATTTCGGAAGTCGATGTCATTGGTTTTGTATTTTAGTTTTTTTTCCACCGGTTTCCGAAATTAAAGTTATTTTTCACTTTATAGTGTTTTTTGTACGTCAGTTGTACTTTTTTATAAAGTTTTTATTTTTCGCTTTTTTTTCGCTTTTTAGTTGTGGAATCTACCCTACACGGATTTGTATACCTTCACTTGCTAAGTAATAGTGACAGGAAGTTAATATAACATCATCAACATGACACTAAAGTGACAAAAAAAACGTACGAGTATTATTGGAGCTATCTCAAAATCTACTAATCAGAACCGGATCAAATTTATGAGACCACCTTAAAAGCATACCCTTTCAATAATAATTATAAGTAGATATTATAATATATATAGTATACATGTGTATTATAGGCTTTTAACATATTTATGTATTTGTGCACATTTTATTTATAATTCAATAATTTTAATAGTTTTTTTTTAATCATTGTTTGGCTCAACCTAAGCACCTGCCATCTCATCTCTGCACCATCCTTGGTTGACTGGTAGAGAATGCCTAAGGCATTAAGTCCGCCTTTGTACCTTTTTGTGCGCGAAAAGATTAAATAAATAAAAAAATAACCGAATTGAGAACCTTCATTAATGTCGCTTAAAAACCAGAAAATTCTTATTACAGTTAAAGTGAAATCATTTATTTCAAGTAGGCCATTAAAAGGCACTTTTGGACGCCAAAATCCGTAGCCTGAGGACCTAGACAAGTGACATTGAATCATTACGCTTTCAAAGCGTTTCATATTTATACAACGTCTTTCAATAGGATTAATATTAGGTTTTCGGTAGCATAATTTTTTACATCTATAAAAAATATCAGGCCAAATGGTCCACGAAGGTATGAGAGCAGGGGTGGCTCAATGATAACGGCCCTGACTTACGAGTTAAAACCAAGCGTGGGTTCAAACCAAGCAGACCATTTACTTTGTGTTAATAATTTCATCACCACTACTCTCAAAACGGCGAAGGAAATCGACGTGAGCGAAATTGTTCTGGTACTAAAAATTCGAAGACATGTTACATCTATCAACCTACACTGGGCCCGCATGGTAGGTTATAGTCCACTCCCTCTAGAAAAAATGCCTGTGTGCCAGCAGTGGGTACATTATACGCTGATATACTACGCTTTCACAAGGCGGATTGGCAATTGCACATTTAAATCCAGATTAAGAAAAGAAAACGCAAAATATGCAGAATGTCTCGGAACAATCCGTGTGCCGACCCTGATTTTGGTATAGGTAACTCAACTTTGCCATATTCTTTTAGTGTTGTCAAAGGAAATATCTCTTGTGACGTTAATATTATTTTTCTAGTATCCATGTTTTTTCGTTCAAGAGGGTTGTTTAACCCAGTTAGTTTGATAAACAAGTAATTGTTTTGTCTAGATATATGGTGCTCTCTTTCTGTAATTTTTTTCTTTACTGAAACGGACGAAAATTCTTTATTATATCCACGCCCCAATTCTGTTCGGTAATTATTATTCCTCGCAAAATCTTACCGAATCCAAATATCAACCGTACGGATAACATGTATTTTGACAGTTCAAACCACACCGACTTCGCTTTCATTTCACGGGGTTTCGTTAATTGTGTCATAGAGAATACGTTAACAGCAGAGGGGCAATTCTCGTAATTTTAAAAACGTTCACAGTCTGTTCTCAGTCTCAATCTGTCAAAAAATACCTCTAATTTCCCTACATTATGACAAGTTTTTGACATTTGTTTGTTGCCGAGATGGACTGCGACTAGATTTTGAACGTTTTAAATTACGAGAATTGGCCTTCTGATGTTGTGATTAACTAAAGAAATGACGTGGTTTTGAATAAGGAATCATTAAGTGGTCATGTCATAGTGACAACCAGTCGTATCAAGGGGAATCATATTACCCAGTAACTGGGTTGTGGAGGTCAGATAGGCAGTCGCTCCATATAAAATTACTGGTATTCAGCTGCATCCGGTTAGACTGGAAGCCGACCCCAATATTGTAGGGAAAAGGCTAGGCAGATGATGATGAAGTGGTCATAATGAATTAGGGCTCTGGTTTTATATTTAGTGATTAGACGAACTTACCTGTAAGCGCAATTCGATCATAATTATATGAAGCCCTTCGTCCGAAGAGACACATCTTAATCACATATAGTAATATCTTAATACACATATAGTAACATACACAGACACTGTAGCCACTCTTGTAGTTGAGAGTTTCTTTTTTTTACTGCAGGTATCTCTCATTTCCTGATAACTTGGGTTGGAATCACTCGTCAATTAGTTAGGGATAAGCGTTACTTAATCTTTCTGAAAGAGAATTAAGGACGTAGCAGCTAAACTCTTAGTTCACCTAATCCTTTATTTAGAAAGCCGGCCTGTGTTCGAACTTACGACTTACAAACTCGAACCCAGGCCAGCGCTTTCTGACACTCCCTCCTGCTTCACCCTGAGCGGGAGGGGTCATTTGATGATTTCCCATCCACAAAAAAAAAGTCCGGCACTTTACGTAAATTATTTCATCACGGTGAAGGAAAATATTGTGAGGAAACCGGCATGTCATAGAACCAAAAAAATCGAAGACATGTGACATCTGCCAACCCCCTATGGGCTCGCGTGTTGCATCACGGCCTACTCCCTCTCACCGAGAGGAGGCCTGTGGTCCAGCAATGGAAACATGATAGGCTGATTATGCCAATACGGTTGCTATGCTACAAGAAACTTTAAAAAAGCAATATTGCGTATCTTGAAAAAAAATTTACTACTACTGCTAAAACTAATTTTTAAACCACTCTCAAAAGACAGTTCATTCTCTCCTTCTTTTTGCAAAGACTCAAAATTCCTTGGTATTTAGCGCTTATATGTCTCACATTCTTATCTACAAGACTAGGCTGTAATATGTTAGCCCATTTGTAATAATACCCTCAATGAAAATATGACTAGATTGGACACCATTACCGAGGGCGCCCACGAGTAGCTTTTGTCTCCGCAACTAATTTGTCTCTCACATCAAGTCTATGGGTTTGTATTAAAGTCGCATGTAGCGACGCGACAGCTGGGAGACATTTTTTTCCGCGGGCTTGGACGCAGCTGTCGCCCGTCTATTAGTTACAATGCAAGTGCGCACACGGCGACAAAAACGTTGCCAGATAGCCACTTAGCCAGTTGGTGCTCAACCGAAAGAGTAACATTGCTTTCGTTCCTGTATGCGCATCGTCCAAATCTTGGCGGGGAGACAGCGAAAGAGATAAAAATGATGCTGTGCAACTAAGTTGCTCATGGGCTTTTAAAAGACTTCTTATAAGTTGTTAGAGGTGAAAATTTTAAAATGAATTTTTCATTTATTTCAGGTACCACATCATAACCCATATTAGAAAACATCTTTAAATTATTCAATAATAAATACAAAATCACACATCAATAAATACAAACGAATAAATACAATATAAATAATTACAATATCAACACATAAATTAGATAAATCAAGATTTTTGGCTTCACTTTGTTACTTACAGCAAAGAATACCCACTGGTTACAGATAATAGATAGAACAATGACTACAGATAGGCAGTGCAATCCACGAAGACGCGCCCCACTCTTCTATCGAATCGTTAGTGGTTATCGCTAGTTAATTTCACTAGTGTTTTAGTTTTTTCGATACACACTAATTACCCACTAATAAATTAGTGTGTATCGACAAAACTAAAACACTAGCGGAACGTTGCACACTTGTGCTTTAAGCATTATGAAAAAAAGTGGGGCGCGTCTTCGTGGATTACACTATCTGTGCAGTCCGGCCGTCAAGAGAATGTATTACTAACAGCTGTCAGTGCCACAATTCTAGTAGGTAATAAAGATCAAATTCGCAAAACACGTATTCGTTTGTATGAAACTAACAGGTGTCAAGAACGCATTGTCTCGTCGGTCGGCCGCACTGTAGGACTTTACATAAAGTCGATGTATTTGGTATTGTATTTACAGTTTTAGCAACAGGCTTCCGAAATTCAAAATATTTTTCACTTTGTAGGTACGTATTGTGTTTTTGGAAGTCTGTGGTTTTTTTTTATAACTTTATAATAAATTGTGACCTACTGCTATGTAAATAACAGTACAAGAAGTTAGGTAGTTAGTTACTGATGTAGTTTTTTAAATTATTATTGACGAATGAAAGTGTTCGTATAACCGTACTTACAGAAATAAAAATCTAGATTTAGTTAAACCACAATAATTCATTGTTATAAGAACTCTGCAATGATGACGTAGACATAACCATTTTTAAATTACCGGTGTTAGACTTTGTGAACGAAACCTCATTGTATGTGAAAGTGTCAAGATGACCTTTGTGTCTGTTACTTTTGATGATGTCTGGCAGGTTAGCATTTTTCAACCTTAAACAGTACCCATTAGGTCTCAGTATCACTATGCCAATATTATTGACGAATGAAAGTGTTCGTATAACCGTACTTACAGAAATAAAAATCTAGATTTAGTTAAACCACAATAATTCATTGTTATAAGAACTCTGCAATGATGACGTAGACATAACCATTTTTAAATTACCGGTGTTGGACTTTGTGAACGAAACCTCATTGTATGTGAAAGTGTCAAGATGACCTTTGTGTCTGTTACTTTTGATGATGTCTGGCAGGTTAGCATTTTTCAACCTTAAACAGTACCCATTAGGTCTCAGTATCACTATGCCTTTGGCTTCTACACTTCTCGACTTGGGAACCGTTACATCCAATCAAAAGGCACGTGCATCCTAGATATGTGAGCTTCAAGTTGACAATACCACACGTCTATGGTTACACTGTGACATTGACAACGTCTTTATTTCTTTGTAGTAAGGACGGTTTTCGCAGTTCAAGTGTTGGTGGCGTGCGGTTGGGTATAAGAACCCGTCCGTGATCGACACAATAACCCTTTTTGCTTATATGGGGTTGTAAGCAGCTTATGTAAGTACTCTAGTGTATGTAGTTTGTTTGTGTACGTGTAGTGATGTTCTTTTGTTTTATCGATTGTTACTTCCACTAATTCCGCGAGGGTCTCGTGGCTAAATAATAACAGCTGGACGGGTCGATCGAAGGTTAAGTTACGTTTGCCGTGGTAGGTTCGTGGATGGGTGACCACCGACCATCTATAACATATCGAGACAGTTCATGCCTTGAAAAGCACGCTAAGCCGTTGATCCCGGCTGTAATTCGTAGATCTTTGACAGTCGTTACGGGTAGTCTGAAGCCCAAAAGTCTGACAACCAGATTTAGCAAGGGGTATCGTGTAACTTCCATGGAAAATACTAGTATTCGGCTCCATTCGGTTAGACTAGAACACGACCCCATTATAGAAGGGAAAAGGCTAGGCTAATTGATTGATTCTTACTTCCACATTTTTTAAATCGATAAAGAGACACTGGTCAGTGGATCGCCCTTCGGGGATATCTCTAAGAGTTAGGCGTGAGTGTTATGTTTTGTTTGTAAGATAAATAATTTATTTGATTTGTGCGAACATTTTCATTTCGTACATTTTGTAATTTGCTGCTGGCAACTTAGTAATTGATTTTCCAATCTCTACCTTTTCGAAGATAGGGACTTATACGGCAAGAACGTTTCATTTATTGAGTTACTAGCTACAGCCCGCGGCTTCGCCCGCGTGGTAGTTGAATATTATCCCAAGGGAATTTACTGCCGGGAAAGAGTATCCTATGTGTTTGCCTAAGTTATACAAATATGTACTACCTATGTGCCAAATTTTTGATATAGTATACGAATGGACCATGATTTGGGTTAGAACACAGAATATTTTTGATCCCGGTATTACCTAGGTAAATTCCCATGGGGAAACAGTTGGCGAAAGTTAGTTTTAATAAAGCCCGTCATTTAAATAATTCTGTTATTTTGAACATAATTTGTCGCAAAAGCGTTTTAAATCCAAGATATTTATCAAAATACTGCAATACAACATATTATAATTAAACTAGCGATAAGACCGCCCATTGTATATTTTGTAGTTTGATGTATTTTTTTATGTTATGTATTTTTGTCGTGTACAATAAAGTATAAATAAATAAATACATTCTTGAACGAATCAATGTGTTTGAAAATCCTGTAATTAGTTGATTTTCTTTGACTTTATTACCGGTCTTTCCATTTTCATAAATATTGTTTGTACAAAGATTAAAATGTCTATGGATATGGCAAGACTTAAAAAAATCCCAAAGGATTTAAACACTCGCATGCCCGGTTTGAACAAAGTTCCTTTCGCTTGAGTATACTTTTGTTAGGTACGTAACAAAAGTGTCGTGATGATCAAAAGGACACTGCTTTATACCCATATCTCTCACTGTTTCATGTGCAGAGGTATAAAAGGCGATAAAGAAATGTGTACCCAAAAAAAAAAAAACTTAAGCTTATATTAAATTGCTGCTAATTATTATCATTATAATAATATCATGCCTGCATGCTCCGAAGAGGTAGGCAAAAGAGGGTACCGCCATTTCGCTCATTATAATCAGACTACAATGAATTTCACATAATAGCTTAGCCTATGTTAGTGTGTACTTATTAATTAAAACAGATCAAATTCTATTTTATTAATAAATAATAAATTACTGAACAGATTTCAATTATTTTTTTATTTATTCTTTGTAATGGATTTCTGTCTAAAATTTCAATGAAATTTGTTTACTTTTAATAAAACGTTCGCGCTCATTTTGAAAAATCTTAATAATAAATTTATTTCATGATTCCTTTTGTGAGTGAGTCTTAAACATTTTTTACTGTGTCAACTCGAAATGAGTTCTGTCAAATTATTTTTTGTAATTTACCTTCATTATTCTCTGCTTTATTTTCCTTGAATAATTTAGACGTTTCTGAATATTTTTAATGTTTGTGCTATTTATTTTTAATACGCAAGTGATGGCATGATTCAAAGTGGTTAAGATACATGCTTTGAGAAACAATTGTACTTTATCAACTTAATAATTCTGAATTTTTACTATTATGCATATTGTACACATCAAAAGTGCCTGTAATTAGTTTATTTGAAAGGAATGCTTTGAGTTTGACACGCGTAACATTTTTATTTGGGAATCCATTAAAAATTATCACCTCTTAGTTGAAAAAACATAAAACTATATCCACTTTTATTTTTTGGCCAAAGAATTAGCATTGCCATACAATGTAATAATGCTGCCAGCCTGTCAGCATTTTGGGCTCTTTTCCTGTTGACAGCGAAGCGGACGAATTTTTTCAAACCCTCTCCCCCCTTCTCATTCATTCCTCTCTCTTTTTTATATACTTATACCTATTACTATTAGTATTTTAAGACTGTTAGCTTTTAAATTATGTAAACTTTATATTAAATGTAACTAGCAATTCTTAATTTAAAAACATCACTTTTCTCAAATTGAAATAGCTTCACACACTTACAGATAGTGCAATCTACGAAGACGCGCCCCACTCTTCTTTCTAATCATTAGTGGTTATCGCTAGTCAATACCGCTAGTGTTTTAGTTTTTTCGAAACATACTAATTAGCCACTAATAATAATTACTGTGTATCGACAAAACTAAAACACTAGCGGAATGTTGCTCACTTGTGCTGTAAGTATTAGGAAAAAGAGTGGGGCGCGTCTTCGTGGATTGCACTATCTGTAATAATTATGAAAACAAAAACCAAAAACGAAAATCCTTTCCAAAAACTACACTTAAATTCTAACCAGTTTCACTCTACCGCTTCCATTTGCCACTATCCGTGCTCGCTCACTAATGAAACACATTAATAACATCTGCGCTCACTAAAATGTCTTTTGTTTCTTGCGATTTCGGAAATTGTACCCCTCTTTTGTTTCGTTATATTCGGTTAATAACTCCGTATGTAGGCGAAATATTGTATAGAAACGGTATAGAGGCTTATGGTCCGTAATAAAGGTCGTATTGTTTACAAATGAAGGTGAAATGGCCATATATGTGACAGATTCTATTTCGGTTTCAGTGTGGGGCATTCGAAATAGAATTTGCATGTATTTTGTATGAGATTGTAACGGTCAAACCTTATTTTGAGGTGAACTAGATCGAACTTGTTTACAAAGCGTGTTTTAATATACCAGGTTACCCGAGGAAAAAATATCTTATCAACTTATCTCCCTCTCACCGAGAGGAGACCTATGTCCCAGCAGTGGGAACATTATAGACTGATTATGCATAAGCATAACAAACAAATAAAAACAACAGCAAACTAGAGCCAATTATGACTTAATAGCATAAGCTAATAAGTCATAATCGGCTCTAGTTTTAATAGGTCGAGAAGTATCCTAAACCAGATTTAATAATACATAAAAGGTCCTTAAAATCTAAAACAGATTATCGCTCCAATTAAAAGGACGTAATAAATATAAAAATAGCAGATAATTAAAACAAACATCAATATCAAAACCTTAGAAGGAAATAAAAAATGGAAAATATTTAACTGATTCTCTAAAAACTTATGAATCTTCTAATAATAGGTACGATCTAGTGAACAGGTATCTTTTGGGCACGCTCGTTCCATCATAGACCTCATCCATCGCTTTCCATCAGGCTTGATCGAGGGCAAGAGCAGGACCATTAAGCAAACACACTTTTTTAATTAATTGGGCCTCTTTTTTACTTGGTCTTTTATGGCAGGTGGTCGCATTACCTTTTTCACAGGTGCCACGGTACGGCTGCGTAGCACTACATTCAAATTAGTCACAGTTACTTGGGTCTTTAGTACTTTTGGGTCCCTAAAATAGGAATTTTTTGAGGTTCGATTTAATATCCATACTAATAATAATATAAATGTGAAAGTGTATGTGTGTGTCTGTTTGTTTGTCCGTCTTTCACGGCAAATTAGAGCGACGAATTGACGTGATTTTTTAAGTGGAGATATTTGAAGGGATGGAGAGTGACATATGCTACTTTTTTTTTAAACCGTGTTACCCCGAATTCAACGCGAGCGAAGCCGCGGGCAAAAGCTATGTCACAAAAAATAAATAAGGTAGGAAAATACAACCTCTAAATTCTGAAATAATAACTGAAGCAAGTTCTCTTCAGTAATGTTATAATAAAGTAACTGAACACAAGGTACTAATTGAGACCATGTTCCTTTTAGTACAACGAAAGAACTGATTACATTATATCCTATTAAGAAAGATCGTTTAATTCCAAAAGGTCCCTTATTAAGGATTTTTTAGAAAGATCCCTATTATTAGTAGAAAAATAATTGATATCGTAAACGCGTGTGGCTTTCCTATGTTATTGTTCTAATTATCCGTTTCTGTTTCGCCTTCGTTGGATCATTTTGGCTGTATCTTATCTTTATTTATGAATACGATTTTGTGTTCATTTATGTTCCTTTTAGGTGTATTGAAAAGGTTATTTTTGGTTGAATTATTGGATTTAAGCTTCTTTGGATCAAAGCTATTAACAGTTTAATAACCGGTTTTGTTACTGGTAGGCATTACTGTAGCTTTATATAAAATTCTCGTGTCGCGATGTTTGTTACCAAACTCCTCGAAACGGCTGGACCGATTTGCATGAAATTTTGTGTGCATATCGGGTACGTCTGAGAATCGGCCAACATCTACTTATATTACCCCTATTTTTTTGCAAAACGACGTTTGCGGGGTCAGCTAGTAGTTTTATAAAACATTAAAAATATGAACAATATAAGCGTTTAGAAAGTATTTAAAGATGTCAATAAAAAAATTCCACCAAAGCAAGCCATACAAAAAATTCCAATACGAAATCAAAACGATAAGCCAATAAAAGCGTTAATAAAACAACTTTCAATTAAAAATCAATTCGGCTAAACTTGTTTGTGGCTCAACAGTCAAAAAATAGGAATCCAAGTTGAAACCAACAAACAAATATGACAAACAATATCCAAACGTTGGAAATAAAATACATTCCGAACAAGGCTCTCCATGAATATTGTAGTATGCGAGTGAATATATTTGAACAAAATAATCACATTAGTTAAACAAACATATGTAGTGGTGCACAAATAGTGTAGCCCTCTACGCGTTATTTGTTGATAGATACGATTTGATATTTGCTGTGTTGTTTCTTTTTTATTTTTTTTGCTGGTATTGTGGATATTATTTTGCAAACATGATATTTGATATTCGACGCAAATCTCGTAAAAACTAATATCGCTTTCTAAATAAACCGGTCAACTGCGAGACGGACTCGCGCACCGGGGGTTCCGTACAAATTTGTAGGTATGTAACTACAAATTTACAGTTTTTGGATTTTTCTTTTACTTGTGCTATATGACATTGCCTCTTGCCATATTTCATGATTCTAGGTCAACGGGAAGTATCATGTAAATTTTGATTCCCTTGAGAGTGTCGAAATTTTCCTTTTTTTGCGGCATAAACGGCCGTATCTTTTTTCACGTTAACTTAGAAGTTTGATTTTTTCACAGATTCAAGGTACTATAAAATTGAGTATATGGTGTTAATTTCAACTTGATATCTTTACACGTTTCCCAGATCTAGGGTCTTGACAGACAGACAGACAGACGGACAACAAAGTAATCTGAAAAGGATTCCGTTTTTTTCCTTTTGAGGTACGGTACCCTAAAACAACTCAATGATGACAAGAAAAACAGTCACAGGTAAAAAGCCAACGACAGATTCCATTCTTTGCATATGGGAAAAGAGAGTGTGCCGCGTATGGCTGCACAAAATAGGTCCAGTTAAGCACAATGCCAGTCTCTTAGTGCTCGACGCTGAGCTGTTAAAGAAAAAGTAGAAAATAATGGTAAGTTAATCCATATACCTAGAGACTCATATCATAAATGCGAAAGTAACTCTGTCTGTATGTTACCACGCCTAAACCGCTGAATGGATTTCGATAAAATTTGGCAAGGAGATGGCATCCTGTGTGTGTGTGTGGGTGAGGATATAGGCTAGTTTTTGTCCCGGTAGCACTAAGCATGACATCCATGCGGGCAGAGCCGCGAGCAGAACATACCAGCTAATAAATTTAAAAAAAATTGTATGATGGTATGTAAAGATGGTCACCCATCCACAGACCAACCGCGGCAAGCTTAGCTTAACCTGATCGATCAACCTGCGCAGCTGTTATTATTTAGCCACGGGCCCCTCTAAACATTAGTCCCATCACCAAAGTAACCAATCACTCAATCATCATTTCATCAATACCATCAAACTACATTGGATCTCTAATCGATGACGTCAGAGCCTTCTATCATTTCGGAATCTTCACAATATTCAGCCATTGATGTGTCATAATCCCACGTTTGGTAGGATTAGTGATCGTAAGAGAGATTAATGCGAAAGCATGTTGGTCTGTCTGTCCTTCTGATATAGATATTGGGTAATCCGTTTGAAGCCGTACTACCTCCCTAATTTATATTTGATGTATATCATATGGTTTAGGACTAATGATTGGTTTGTTGTTATTTATAATATGGATGTATTTGAATTTTATTTCTATTTATTTTTTACTGCTAATAACCCCAAGAATCACGATGTTTTACCCACCCTGTACCACCCCCTTTTACTATCCAACCCCAGAGGGACAATTCTCATACTTTTAAAAACGTTCGCATTCTGTTTTTTCAGTCCCAATTTGTCAAAAATAGCTCTAATTTGTCTAAAATTTTTCTTGACCTTCTGGTTTCTGAAGGCTTGTAGGTTATTTAAATTAAAATGTAATCCATTTAATTTGTAGCTCAATGTCATGTCAAATGATTTGATTGTCTACTGTTATTTACGTCAAAAATCTACAACAGTGACCAATCACTAAATAATAATAAATAGATCCAGTAGTATTACCAGACTACATTACATAGTACCAGTACTCAAGTGAGTGTCAAATATTTTAAGACCTTATTTCCTATATCGTAAGGTCTATTATACGCTGATAGCTAATCTATACAACTGCTACCATGAATTTTGACAGCAGATTTACGGCTCAGATACTTCATATTCAGAAACCTTACAAAGATCTTGTCTATTAAACTAAGATAAGCAACTGTTGTATGATTAAACAGCAAGTTCTAACATTAGGTGCCAAATTAGTTGGTGGCTTCCACAAACTTAGCCATGGACAATGCCAAGTTTACCTAGAGCTTATAATTATTCTCGACTATTGTGCTAAGTTTGGCGATATCTTAGTCTATAGTAAAACAGCGTATTTGTGTATTTAGGGACTAAGCTGGAAATGTTTATTGATGATCGGTATGACCTAAATTGCTGTTTGCGTTTCAACTTTTTATTAAAAGGAAATGCGGTTGGAGAGAGTTGAACGTTCTTTTATAGACAACAGTTTCATAGAGTTTCGTTCCATATATTTTTTTCCCATATTATCATTTCGTAGAATAATCAATACGCAGAATACTTAGTTTGAAAAAAAAAAATCATAGATTTTTGTTACTATTTATAATATAATAAAATAAAATTTAATGTTTTCATATCATAGAATAACAAATCAAATATTCTTTATCCTCATATTGTTTAGTTAATATAAAACTTATTACCAAGAAAAACATTTGATCGAGTGACAGTTTCTAAACGTTTCAATTCGTGAGAAAGATCACGTGGCGGGTCTAAGTTAGTTTACAAGCAATAATAATAAGACATGGTCGACGGAGCCCCGCTACGCGCTACGCGGGGCTCCTATTTCTGTCTACAGGGTTTAAAGGAACCTAACATAACCTAATTCGGGGTGACCCAAATCCAGAGATCGCTTATAGAAACCATTATTTTTATAGTTCATTCAATTAGTTTATGCCCCAAGTCCCGAGCTCGCTTCGCTCGTTCTTGCATCCTAAGTTCAAGTTCAATCTTGGGTGTTTCTGGGTACGAGTCTAGCATAATGTCTATTTTTAAATTTTCGTTGTAATAAAATACCTACCATGAAAAAATACACGAAATAAACAATATTCGTTAACAAATAATTCTACTGTTTGATTATTTCTTTAAATAAAAAATCGTGATTATAAAATTCACTGAATTTTGTTTCTGTGAAATATGTTTCATTCAAGTAAATACTCACTGAAATAATAATATGCGGGTTAAAAATACAAGGACCAAATATTATATGAAACATTTTCTCCAAAACGAAATTCTATGAAATTTCTGTCTGTGAAACAAGGGGACACCGGTCGGAGAGACTTTTAAAAAAGCCTCAGTAAAAACTTAAAAAGTCATGATTCGACGTTGGGCCTCGCCTATTTCCTCTTCCATTACTGGACCAATTGAAAAGATATTTCATATTCTGAATAAGAAGGATATATACTGAGTCCCTATGTTTTTCTTTTTTCATTATTAGTTTTCAAATTTGTACACTAAGCCTCTGTTGACAGCGGTTTCAATCGGCATTTTTTGAGGGTTCTAGTGCTTATAAAAATAATATATCATCAAAAAGGAAAACATAGGGACATACAAGTAGTTAATATTTATTATTCTGTAAAAAATCATTGCTTTATGGTCATCAACCAAAAAGAAAACAGGCGAGAGCGTGTCTATGGAGAAAAGACCACCCGCATTTCCTCTTAATCGCTTCCATTTCAACAGGGGATATTTTTGATATGTTCATATAAATTATTCTTGCCTTTGTTCAGCAGTGGACGTCTTTCGGCTGATGATGAAATTATGCTTTTTTCTAAGACTCATATAATAATAATAATAATAATCATTTTAGTATCAGGCAACTAAGGCCCATATATAAAATACACAAAATAGTCATAAACAATAATAAACTAATACATATTAAAAACCTTAAAACTATGATTATACACGTAATGTCGGCGTTGTGTTTCGCTGCGTGGTGTCACGCAACCGTCCTCGGAAACGACGATATGCGACACCTTTCGGCCAAAAGTCCTCTTTCAGGCAGGTCTGCAGATGTTGGGTTGGAACTCGTACCACGAATGACTTAAAGTTGATGTTGTGGCGCGATTTCCTTTCAACCCTCAGAGTCCAGTTGGTCTTCACCTTCAAATACTGCACCACTTCCTCAGGTGTCGTGGAGTGATGCAGACGCGAAAGGTACAGCTGTATATAAATATCTTGATCAGCCTATAATTTTCCCATTACTGGGACACAGGCCTTCTCTCTGTAAAAAGGAGTGGGCCGTAATCGACCACGTGGGGCTAGTGCGGGTTGGTAGATGTCCCATGTCTTCGAATTTTTTTGATTCAAGTGCCACGATGTCTTACTTCACCGTTTTGGTTTAGGGCAGTGGTGATGAAATAATTTACACAAAGTAAAGCCGCTGTCTAGGTTCGAACCTACGACCTACAACTCGTAAATCCCGGTCGATACCACTGAGTCACCACTGCTGTCTAACTGATCACTATTCTCACTTTATCTGAAGGATTAAGGTAAATTATGGATTTTGTTACCGATAAAAGACTTTCAAACCATGCCCCAACCAACTGTACCAAGACCACGCGCGCCTCAAAGAGATGTCAGCATTAAGGAAGGGGCCCGTAAGGAAAAAAGCCGGCCGGGGCAGCGGGATTGTCCGAAAGGGTTACCGCTACCCCGGAACATAAAGGGTTATGGAAGGAACACGGGTGGGTTTTAGTCAGTAAGAGTCTGACACTCCCTTCTACTCCACCCAGAGATGGAGGGGTCATTTGATGATTTCCCAACCTCATAAAAAAAAACTTTATGTTTTAAGTCCATTCAACTGTACTTTTGAGGACCTAAATATGCCAGTGATGCCGCGATTAACGTGGCTACCTGCTGAGTTTTTAAAAATACATATTAAATGCAAAGAATTCTTCATTGGATCTGTAATTTTCTTCTTTTGTAAAATCAATAGTCATTTATTCAAAGTAGTTTTTTTTTTTTTTTTTTTTTTTTGATTCAAAGTAGGCTGAGAATCAGCACTTTTTGAACCTCAAAATTACATAAGACAGTCCCCCAAAATTCACAACTTCCCAGTGCTTTACCTGGAAAGAAGAAGTGGTGTAACAAACTCACCAGCAGCTGTCTGTACCTACAGTTAGGAAATCTTGATTCCATACAATCTGGTAAGTAATAAAATGAACATTACAAAACATTCATTTAAATTATTTGCCATATGTCAGTTAGCAGACGCCACTGTACCAACAAATACATTGAAAAGTATATAGTAATTATTACAGACGTTGTGACTAATAACGAGACGTATATTTCAATTTAGTTGACAACAAAATATATGTTGTTTTACTGCAACTTTCCCAAATAAAATCTTGTGAATAAATCGTAGAACTTAAAACGATCATTTACATTCACGTTATCTAAAACTTAAACACCTATAAATTGGCTGCAGCAATGGCTTTAAACCCACTTTACAAACTCACTCCAATATTCCCCAAAAGACCATTCATTGCGCTCACAGAACGCGAAACACAAATTCATAATATCAAAGTCTATTTCCCAGAGTTTATTGGTCCATACTCAACAGTTTATGGTAGCCTAATAGCCCAGTACGTTAGGCCACTAAATCTAACTTATGATCTAATTAATGAGGTATTAGGAAGCATTAATTACGACGTTCCCAATGATGCAGAGCAAATGGATTTGACGTGTTTACACTAGTTAAGTGGCTATTGGAATGTGGTTCGAGATATTGGTAGCATTATGTATATAAAAGACGGTTAAGATGGTTAATATTGTGAATTTATTAAGGTATGAACTATATTGTAGTATATTACGACCAATTGGAACCGTGCACCTAGCTTCTGACGTTTCATAAGTGCCCTTGTATGTTTATGTGAAATAAAATATTTTGATTTTGATCATATCAAGATTGTTTTTAACTTTTTTATACAATAATGTCTTAAATAACGAAGCTTAGCTTCATAAAAAACGGAACCTTTACAAGATTACTTTTTTGTCCGTCTGTCACAGAGGCTTTCCTCGAGATCTTTGCAACGTAGGAATTTGATTGGTTACATTTTGATTAGGCCTCAATGACGCGCACAGATTGCCGTTTAAATAGCAACATTTATTTTTGAATTCTTTGGTTAATAACTGCTAAAAAAAACATCGTCAAAAATAACACGTACTAGGTATAGCACCATCATACTATTAAAGATACATAATCAGCCTATAATGTTCCCACTGCTGGGACACAGGCCTCCTCTCGGTGAGAAGGAGTGGGCCGCAATCCAGCACGCAGGCACAGTGCGGGTTGGTAGATGTATTCGAATTTTTGGTTCTAGATCATGCTGGTCTCCTCACAATTTTTTCCTTCACCGTTTTAAGGGCAGCGATGACGAAATATAAGCAAAGCGACTGCCTGGTGCAAAGCAAAGCGACTGCCTGGTTTCGAACCCACGACCTACAACTCGTTAGTAAGCCTGCTTCTTCCTTCTTCATCATATCTGCTTATTATTTTGCGAAATATAACCCAAGTCACATTTGCTTGCTCCATTAAATCAATTAATCATAAAGAGTTAAGACAAAATCTTAATCTAGGTTTAAAATATAATAAAATATAACTTCAACAAACTCACCTTGACTTTCGTTAAAAAACCCCAGAACCATGATGACCATGACGACGATACCGATCTTGAGTCGGTAGCTGAAGCCCATGGCATGCATATCGACCCTCCAGTTCAGCCCCGGCATGACTCAACCTTGCCTTATCCATTCGTTGTACAGTTTTGTACTTCCAGTGTGTTCCTGTTCTTTGTTACTCGAATGCATCATCTGGAACAAAAGAGAAGGGTATAAGAGGGATGCTAATTAAAAGAGGAAATGTTGCTTGATAAAATTATAATAACGATATCTCTGGGCTCAAAGGGCGTATAGCAAATTTTGGCCATTTTTATTTTACTATGTTTTTGATTCTCTATCGATCAAATAAGTTGTGTTTACGTAACGAAAATTACGAGGTTGTATTTGACATTTTTTGCGAATTTCACCACGTGGATTACACAGATCGATAGAGAATCGAAAACTGAGCGAGAATAACAAAAAAATTACAAAAATGTGCCATACGCCTTTTGAGCCCAGAGGTATCGATAATACCTTTTTTTGATTTTATCCCACTGCAGAGCAAAGGACTGGTTTCATACCATAGATTTATTATAAACTACGATATACTTAATCTATGTCTCATGCAGAGAAGATTTAGAGCATTGATCACCACGCTTAATCAGCGCGGATTGTCGACTAGCATTTTTTTTTCTTTCTCTTAGCCTATATTTTCCCACAACTGGGCAAAGTCCTCCCCCATCTTCTTCCACCTTTCCTTGTGCTGTGCCTTCTCCAACTATCATTAAATAACCTAAATATATATAGGTAATTCAAAGTCCTGACTGACTGTTACATCAACGCACAGCGTAAACCGCTGTGGTCCTAGAGACATGAAATTTAGAGGGTGTGTTCTTTCTGAAGAGTAGGAATCCACTAAGAAAGGGTTTTCGAAATTCCACCCCTTAGAGGATGAAATTGGGGGTTGAATTTTCTGTGAATAATTTCCGAACTCCACGCGGGGAAAGCCGCGGGCAAAAGCTAGTAAAAAAAAAAAAAAATATTCTGGAAAGTTTCAAAATTTTAAATTGCACTGGCAGACAACACACAGCCTAAACCGGTGGGTCTAGAAGCATGAAATTTACACATGTGTTACTTTTATAATAAAGTTGAATACTAAGGCAAGATTTATGAAAATTAATCCCCTAAATGGGTCAAATAAGGGATGAGAGTTTGTATTGGAATTCGTCAATTTTGCAGGAGGGAAATCACATCGGGCTTGAATGTGTATAAAAATACATTCATATTTAACTTAGATATAGCACAGAAATCTCGAAGTTTTGATATGTTTCCACATCAAATCAAACCCGATTAAACCCGCTTGCGAAGCTGGAGCGGGTCTCTAGTAATATTAATATCAAGGTAGGTATAAAGTCGGTCTGTATTGTGATCCCCAAAGGATTAAGCAGAGGTGTAATGTACAACATTACACATAATATACAGATAACATTATATTGTGTACCTACATTTGTAATGATCTGATATGACGCTAACCCAAACAGTCCCAAGCGAGAGTACAACTATTTCACAGATGCTTTTAAAGCCTTTTTTAAAACAAAATTTAGGGCATAAAGAGCTCGCTGTATGGAAGAAAAAGTATGGAAGCAAGAAATGTCTGCCAACTGTTTCAATGTTCACGCATCAAAAAACCCAATGAAATTTACGATCTGCACTATTTTCTAGCGCTGCCTTTTCTGGAAATGCATTGATGGTGGTCAGGTTAGAATTTGTGACTCAAACCATCCTTCACTGATGTACAATCATTTTGTAACTTAGATAGTACATTTAGGTAAATTAATTGATTATCAAATTGAAACTACACCAATTGGCCGTGTTTTAGACATTTCCCACAACTATCAAAAAAATAGTAGATTGTCAGTTTGCTAAACAATAAACTTTAAATATTTACATCACACTAATATTATAAAGGCGAAAGTTTGTGAGTGTGTGTTAATTGTTTGTTACTTCTTCACGCTCAAACGGCGGGACCAATTTTGATAAAATTTTGTATGGTGGTAGCTGACACCTTGGATTAACATATAGGCTACATTTTATCCCGATATGCCCACGGAATTGACACTTATGCTGTTGAAACCGTGGGGCGCAGTTAGTAATACATAAGGTGTGCGGGGGTTTGCCTAGAGTGCTGGCGCTGTTTTTCACGCTTTGCGTTAGTCACTCATACCTGCCACCCGATATGCTGAAAACAATAGTGGTGCCAATCGTGAAAAATAAAACTGGGGATGTATCTGATAAGGCGAATTACAGGCCGATATCCTTAGCCACTGTAATTGCTAAGGTGTTGGACGGTTTGCTGGACAAGGAGCTTGATAAATGGATAACTGTACATGACGCACAGTTTGGGTTTCGGCCTGGACTTTCCACTGAAAGTGCGATCCTTTGTCTCAAGTAGACCGTCCAATACTATAGGGATAGAAGTACTCCGGTGTATGCCTGTTTCCTTGATCTCTCAAGGGCATTTGACCTTGTGTCATATGATGTCCTTTGGAATAAGCTCAGGGGAGCGGGTGTACCACCGGAGTTGACAGGTTTGTTCCAGTACTGGTACTCTAGTTGAACCAAGTTCGTTGAGGAGACGTTCTGTCTGATGCGTACAGGTTGGCGAGTGTGGGGTAAGGCAGGGGGGGTTGACCTCGCCTAAGCTCTTCAACCTGTATGTAAATGAGTTGATCGGTAAACTCAGCAGCAGACCAGTTGGATGCAAAATAGGTGGGGTTAGTGTTAATAATTTAAGCTATCCTGATGACATGGTGCTGCTGGGTCCAACGGCTGGCTCAATCAGGGACATGCTAAGCGTCTGTGAAAGGTATGCAGCAGCCCACGACCTGGTATACAATGTAACTAAAAGTGAGTACCTGATCTTTTCTGCTTCCGGGAAACGTTTAAATTATGAGCCCTTAATATCCCTCAATGGACGAACCCTTAAAAGGGTCGCTCAATTTAAATACCTAGGTCATTATGTCACTGAGGACCTGAAAGATCAGGTAGATATGGATCGCGAGCGCAGGGCGCTAGCAGCCAGATGCAACATGCTGGCTCACAGATTTGCTCGTTGTAGTAACGAAGTCAAAATAACTCTGTTTAAAGCTTATTGTCAGGGGTTCTACACGAGCAGTTTGTGGGTCAACTATGCGCGGAGGGCTCTAGACGCTCTGCGTGTGCAATATAATAATGGCTTCAGGGTGCTGTTGGGGTTGCCCAGGTTCTGCAGCGCGTCAAGCATGTTTGCTGTAGCACGAAATGATGACTTTTATGACATTATGAGGAAAAAGACCGCATCCCTAGTAGGCAGAATGAGGGCTAGCCGCAACAGCATTTTGAAAACCATAGCTGAACAGCACGATGCACCGTTAGTGAAACACTTTGTTCGGTTGCTGGTGTAGCAGGGGTGAAAAATACATGTACTTAGATAATAAATACTAACACTTAGTTGATAAATTTGCTTTATACTAACCAGTGGACCAATGTTGTCAAATCAAATAAAATATTTTATTATTATTTCCTTTATTTCATTATATATACATATAAATTATATTTTTAAATATTAGAATATAAAAAATATAAAAACATTTATAAATATAAAAAATAGAAACTACTATTTTTTTATTATTATTATTTTGTTTATATATTTTTTTGTTCTCGGCCTAGCCGGATAGAACTGATGGCACGGGCCTAAGCCAAGTGTCCAACAGTGGGGTTAAGTGTGGGAGTAATATTATAAGTAGACTGTATGGTAGATGAAACAATATTTGAGTGGGAGTGTTGGTGTAAGTTGTCCGACTCACACTGAAGAAATTTTCTAACTAGCCTGCATGTGTTAAGAATCACTGCCTTTTGCAGCAGGTGGTAAGTATTGGGTGGCAGGTTGAGGGAACTAAGGGACTGATGAAGCTGTTTTGGAATTACTCCTCTTGTAGATAGCACTATGGGAACTATTGTGACTTTTTGAAGATGCCAAAGTCTGGTTATTTCATCTTTTAGTTCGGTGTATTTGGATAATTTTTCGGCTATTGTAGTCTGTACGTTATGTGTATTTGGCACGGCAATGTCTATAAGGAACCCAGTTTTATTTATTTTATTAATTAGTGTGATGTCGGGTCTATTAAAGTGAATTGTCCGGTCTTATTATTATTATTATTATAAGCTAATAGACTTGAAATAATAATTATGTAAGTAAATTTGTGTATAAAAAAAGGGGAAAAGAATCTTAAGGCATCAAAAAGTTTGTACGCATCGCTGTCAACAGGAAAAGTGCCCAAAAGGCTGGCAACAAAGCGGCATTGTATGGTGATGCTGTTCTTTGGCAAAAATTAGGCCCCACTAGGTGTCCCTCTAGATGTCCCGCTGGTTACATGAAAAATCGACCAGCCGCTTGCCTATGTTTCGAAAAACTAAGTGGACACCCAGACTCCATGGCCTTAGTGTTTCAAACCCAAACTGCTCGAACATATAACTCCCAACAATAAACTGAAATTAATTATCCAAATGATGTTTGTTCTAGACACTCCTTTGGCATTTGTATCTTGATCCACAGTATTAATCAAGCGAAACTTTACGAAACTTCAATAATGTATCTCATTTATTTCATCAAATTAACAGGCTCTGTCAGGTACCGTTTCCATCCAGAGAATACGTCGTTGAACTGCTATGCTAAACAGCGCGTCGTCATAATTATCATCTAAAGTTTTTGTGACTGAAAAGATTATTATGTTACAAAGTTACAAATTAATGACAAAGTTTCGAGGATATACAAGCATTTTGATTTGATTAGAGATTATTTAATTTTAAACTCCTATTTAGGTATACGTCTCGTTATCGCAGAGGAAGGGGCTCGTGGCTAAGTAATAACAACCGCATGGGTCGATCGACTAGGTTAAGTTACGCTAGCCGCTGTCAGTCTATGGATGGGTGACCATCTTTACATACCGAAATCCGTCCGTATTTTGAAAATCACTTACAGCCATTGTTCCCGGCTTTTTGGCATTCGCAGTTCTTTAACAGTCTTTACGGGTAGTCAGAGGCCCGAAAGTTTGACAACCAGTCTTACCAAGGGGTATCGTGTTACCCAGTAACTGGATTGTGGAAGTCAGATAGGCAGCTGTTTCATGTAAAATACTGGAATTGAACTGCACCCGGTTAGACTGGAAGCCGACCCCAACACAGTTGGGAAAAGGCTAGGCAGATCGATTAAGATACGTCATAAATTTTCGTTTTCCGCTTTGTTTTTGTGATAGTCTCATATGTGACTCTTTTATTGAATATTTCCTTAGCTTTCATCTTTTTCATAATATTTATCTTTAAGGGCCTATACTACCTCAAATGGCTTAGCATGATCCTCCGTTATGTCAAAAATACTGCAGCATTAATTTTGAAATAAATATATGGTAAAGTTGAGGATAAACGCTAGGTCTTATGTTAGACGAAAACACGATTTCATAAAATTTTCTCTATAAAAAAAATTCCAAAGTTACCTCCAAACCGAACAATAAGCCGCTGGTATTCAAAAAATACTTCAAATTAGATCATGAAACTGTATACTAACCGAACTAACTATAAAGCAGGTCTTATTTTATTTACTTTTTTTTAATTATCATTATTTGCACAGTAAAAAGCAAATACCTAAACTATTGGCGCTGCCTGCCGCCTAGCACCGCACTCTGTCTCGCTCTCACTCAGTCCGCGAGCACTATCGTGCGAGCGAGATAAAGAGTGAATTTTAGCTGAGGTAGTGTAGGCTCTTAAGTACTGGTATTCAGCTGCATCCGGTTAGACTGGAAGCCGACCCCAACATAGTTGGGAAAAGGCTAGGAAGATGAGATGATGAACTCCGGTTGTAGGATACTTTCAATTTTAATCATGTTTAAAACTTTAGCTGCAACTTAAGCAAGTTTTATCTTTTCCTTTTTAATTTGTCAGCGTAGGTAACTTCTGCTTTTTAATTTGCAGTTTAACGAGAGGAGGCAAAGCTGCCTCGCTTAGCTTAGCTCAGCTTCACGTACTTCTGCGAATGGCACCCTACTAAAGTCTTTATAATCCAAAATGCTAAAACTTTGCTGTCTAGAAACTGTTTGTTGAATCTGATCGGGGTTCAAACGATTTCACTTCTTTGAGAGCACCTACTGTTAACCTGAAACAACTCTGAAAACATGAATTTTCCCACATTTTTGTTGTAAATAGGTCTTTGCGAGCAAAAAAGATTGTAACAAAGGTTTTAGATTTTTGTTTGTTCCCCAGGGCTACCACGACAAACGCGAGAACACTATCTCTCATGATTTGTAGAAAGTTGTCTCCAATTTTGACGTTATCCTAATGACTACCATGACTGAAAAACATAATTTAGAGAATAAGAAATATTACCAGTACCTATAAATACCTATACACTACACAGTAATCTACAAGTAAGCAACTTATATCGTCAAAGAGCACCAAAAATTACTAGGAATACTGTAAGTGGAACGCCAACTCTCACAATCTCTATACATTTAATATCATGCAAAGTCCAGAACTAATTATGAACTTTAGACTTTAAACATGGAGAGAGTTTCTAATACCTAGTAACTTGATGAGGATAGACAAAGATCAGACATGTTGGGAAACTTAAAAATAAACATGGATAAAAGCTTATACATAACACAGATTGGTAACTGACAGATGACAAAAAAGCATACTAGATCGATAAATAAAGAAAGATTACAATTATTGTAAATAGATACAACACACAAATTTTGGAAATAATATTTCTTAGGAGTTGTAGCGTTATAAGTCATATATTACAGTTAACGTCTTCCAGATCTACTTTCGGCCATGGCGACCAAGCGAAGACTAGCCATCAGCGCGGGAAGTATTATAGTACACAAGTGTGTGCGCAGACAGACAGGACAGATAGGTGCACTCTCTCTTCCCTCAGTCTCATTGTCTGATGGGACGGCAATCCGACACGACTGGAGAGAGATCAGGCGCAGGACCATCGGCTATTATACGGTTACTAACGGATATAAGAGTATTAAGGGATCATAAAGACAAAGAGATAGTGACACATAGTGGTACTGAGATTTTTTTTTGAAACTCAATCCGTTTGCTTATCATGAGGTGAATGTTTATATACTTTGTAAAAAAAAGGTGAAAACTAGTTCAAAAGAAAAATAAGAGAAACTATGATTCTGCTAGTGGAGACACAATAAAAAATGTACTTCCATATCCTAGTTATCTAGTTTATAACATCGAAACTTATTTTGATATGAAAATAATAAAAACATTAATACGCTGTTGCCATTCATCTAATTTAATTATACATAATAACTTCTAACTTCCGACAGTAGATAACCATCACATTAAAATGTCTGACACTTGAGCCCATCAAAATTCTGTGCCCTTTACAAAATACATATTATCCGAACAGTGTAATCCCAAAACAGATTCGCCCTCTAATCTCGGAACTTTTCAATTAGTAAGTTCACTCCTTCGGAAAGTGGTCCCAACTTTCTTTAGACCATTAAAACAGTCTTTTAGAATCGCCACAGTACAAGTTTTAATGTGTCTCACGGATTTTCCTTGTGTTGGTCGTTCGGTGGGCAAACAAAAAATTGGTCAAGTGCTACCTCGGTGAATATTTTAAAGCTTCCGCGTCTAAGTAACGTCTATGTTTGTTTTAAAGTGCAGAGTTTTTAAGTGTTTTTATGTTGCTATGGATTTTGTTTTTAATGCCATTTTATGTGGGTTGTTTGTTCCTTGCTTTTTATGTACAAAGAATCTGTAAGTATAGATAAAACAAAATCTTAGTTACAAGAACTTGCACCCAATAAGGACCGGCACCTATTAAGGGCCACTTTAGAAAACTCACACTTGGCATTTTTTCAACTGCTTCAAATTTCGCGCGCACCATGCTATACCACCTATTGGTTAAATGCAATCGCGCGATGACGCGTAGATGCCGTTATTTTGTCAGTAGCGTCCAGTTTGTGACAACGGTTGGAGATACCATTTTATAAAATTTATGCGCGTTGTTTTGTAAGTTTTCGTGAAAAAATATAGTGTTTTTAAGTAAATTTTTATAGAACATTGGATTTAAGCATTCAGAGATAACTCTACAAAGGTAAATACATTGTTATTTTTACATTATACAACTTTAAAATGTGTTCATCTATCACGATACCCAAATCCTAACAAGGACCACAATACGAGTTTGTATTAAGGTCGGGTCCTTATTAGAAGTATGAGTTTGGCGTAAATTTTTAATGATTTTTTAATATTTTTATTTCTAATTATGAATATAGGATAACATGAAGTAAGTAAATAGATATTATTTTGTATTTATAACAAGGCACGCCAATAATAAGAGTCATTAAAATGGTTTCTTCTTATGGTTTCTAATCTTTTTATAAGTAAGTACATACTTTCATTTACCTATTAACATGTTTCCATTATCTATTCTGGAATCTTTGGTGTTCATCATCTTTGAGAATAATTTTGGAATCGAGGGCTGAAGTAGCACCTTTTTGCGAATATTTATTTATTTATTTATTACATTACATAAATACGCTACCATTACAGTTTCACAATTCGATAGTGTATAGTTAATTAACAGTTCATCGACACAAACATAAGATTTACAAATTACGAACATATCACGTGTAACGTTACCTTTGCGAACTCGCTCAGTGAACATGAGAAAATATCTATTCTGTCGGCTACCAAATTTAGTGTGCGCATTGTTCGCGTTAGAGGGACGTTATCCAACAGTTTAAGTTCGACCGCGCGGCACCGCGAACAAATTGGGCCGTCGTCGGCGATACACGTACCCATCTGGCACACACAAGCCTATCCACTGTAGCACTCCCGGATTATTTATGTTACCCCGGAACACTCCAAGAATATACGACGCCAGTGCTAGATCCCTCCTTGTTTCCAACTTGTTGTATCCCACCATGCCCAACACAAACAAGGTAGGATACATCAAGGGGTAAAAGGGATATACTCCATACCGCCTTAGGTATATGTATCTCATAAACTTGTTTTGTATGCGCTCCAACATGTGACTATATTTAGTCTCATGTGGGGCCCATACTGCCGCATTACCCTCCAACTGACTCCTTATTAGAGCGTCATACAATGCTGAAATGGCTTTAATATTTGTGAAATCTGCCGCTCTGCGAAGCACAAACCCTAGTCGCTTGTATGCCTTTTTACAGACATTAATAATATGCTCCCGGAATCTCAATTGAGTGTCCATACAAACACCAAGGTCTCGCACTGCCTCTTCCCTTTTCATAGGCACATCGTTCACTTTGTAGCTGTGGTGGAGTGGTACTCTTGCCCGACTGAATGTTAGAACTGAACATTTCGTAACATTGAATTGCAGTTTGTTCTTTCGACTCCACTCCACTACTCGATCAATGTCTTGCTGAAGGCGGTGAATATATCTGTGTGGCGATCAAGTTTTATAATTATAGTTAAAGTTGGTTTTCTAGCACCTTGATTTCAACTAAATTGTTGTTTAATATTTATTTTTTTTTATTTTTATCACTAGGCAATTCACAATCGAGGAGCTACCAGCTAGAAAAAGACGTGGCAACTGGTCTGAAGATGCTCTTAAATTAGTCATGGATGCAGTAATGAAAAAAGAGATGTCAGAAGGAGTGGCTGCGACCACATAAAAAATACACATTAAAAATCATCTTGTTACTGGGAGTTACAAAAAGAGATTTGGTGGAAAGTGTACGTTGACTGAAGATCTTGAAAATGATTCAGTTGCGAGAATACTTAAGTTCGCTCATATTGGTATGCCTTTAACTTCTAAAGTTAGCATTTCAGTATTCCTAATAAGGCACATCAAGGTATCATATAATAAATTAAGACTGATTTTCCTTAAAATGCTCTAATTAATGACTGAAGAAAAAGTAATTACTTACAAAATATATATATATATATATGTTGATTACCGAAATAAAATTAGTTTTATTCTTAATTTTCACTTTGATATACATAATAAGGCCCACCTTAAAATTTTTGGTCAAATATTAAATATTTGCTAATAACATAATAATTAATTTATTAATACTATTGTATACGTTAGATTAAAAGTAATATTATTACAAAATAATCGAAATATGTTACATTTTATTATGGTCCTTAATAGGAGCATAGATGCTTAATATGGCCTAACATAAACGTTTTTGAAACTGTTTTTTTTTTCAGTTTAACAAAGCAAGCTGTGTATTTTTTGGCATAATTATAGATCTTCATAAAATTTCATTTTTATTTTATAAGCGTTACTTTGTGTAATTCCATAAATTTGTAATTTATAAGAATTCTAATAAAGGTGGTCCTTATTGAGTGCAAGTACCTCACCATTTATTTGTAAGTCAAGAACGGCTGGACCGATTTTTGTGATCTTTGATTTGTTGTCTCCACCCGGATAGCAGAATCGCTATTAAAACATGGGAAAAATGTGCGAAAAAAGAAAATTAATTTTCTCATACTTTTGTTCTTATCGATTCTGAGTTCAGTCAGCTAGTAAATATAATATAAAATGTAAAAATACAAAGAGCATTGTTGGCAAAACGAAAAGGTGATAACAGACAGTAATCTTACATAAACACAATTAAGTTTGTACGTCACAATTTTTTTGGTTTGCCCGTTGACGGGCTTGGCAGGGCTTTTATCTTGAGGGTCGGAGCGCGAATGAGCAGAAAGAAATATGTCGGTTTTCAAGCCTACTTTAGTAAAGCATGTATTTTGTAAGTGCGTTTTTGTATGTCTTTTTAATTTAAGGATCTTAGCTAACAGATTTCAGTGTGAAACAATCAAGTATTGTCTAAGAATGCTGTTGGTGTTGTATTGTTGTAGCATTTTCAAGTTTATTATGTAACTAACTGTTCGTCACGTAAAATATTGTTAATTTATGATATTTTAGTTATTTTTTATCTTTAAAAAACATGCATAATTTCAAAATGAATGATGTAACCAATATTTTGTAAACATAATATTATTTTGATTTAAAACAGTGTCCGTGGAGTGCCTTGCCCGTTCTTCTATTATGTACCTACCTACTAATCTTTCTGACTGACCGACCCCTTGACAATTAAAAATGGTTGTAATTGGTTTATTTGAAACAAATGCTTTGAGTTTGAGTTAAGTTTATGGAAGATCGTGTAATATTCTGTTGCCCTCGACTTCGTTTCAATACAAACTTCACCACCACGTTTGAGTAGATCAAAGACGAGCGTAAAATCATTTCATGGTTCTATGCCCTCTAAGAAATATAACTCCAAAGTTTATGACTATCTCCAGAAGTTATTGCAGCTAGTCAATCACATAAACTACTGTACTTTCAAAGGAGATAGATTTCTCAGATCCAAACTTAAATAATAGGAACCACAGTTTCTTGACTCCCACACAACGAGAAACAATGTTCCAATCAGGCGCCCACGGAACCCTAACGTCGTTAGCCGGACATCCTGTGGAAACGATGGTGATTCCCATAGAGCATGGAATTGACTAGAGGCGGCAGATCCTTTTTAATTTTAAATAACTGATGTCATTCTTTTGCTAACCTCAGTCTGTAGTGTAATTCTAGCATAGTTTTTAAGACCGTTTTAACTAAAAAAATATTGTGGATGTACTAAAACTACTGTATAAGTTGTGTAGGTACCTAACAAAATGGATAAAATAAACAAATGATGATGATAATGAGTTCTAATACTATTCGTGGGTTGCAGTTGAAATTCAGCTTCAGGAATTACGTAGTACTGTAGGCCGCATGTCAGTAGTAACAAAACCAGTATAAGCTGGCCTCGTATTCTATTATAACTCCGTACTACGCCAGGCTAGGACGGAGGACAGGGTGTTGTGGCACAGCCTGGGAGAGGCCTCTGTCCAGCAGTGGACTGCGATAGGCTGAGTTGATTGATTGGTTGACCTAACAATCTGCTGAGCTGATACCTTTTTAGCGCAAGTATTCCCCCCTGTACTAATTTCGTAGTATTTTTTTTTTCATCGTGTCAATAAACGCAATTTTATTTTTCTATTCGACGCACGCCATTTTTGTTGAGCGCAAATACGGCTGTCACGTGCCTTCAGTTCTTCTTCTTTTTAGCGTGTCGATGGAAATGTAAATAGACTCAACCTAGAATTCAGCTACGTATTCGCGGCCGTAAGTTCCTTTAACGTGCAGCTGACCGGCCATGCAGTACATGATATTAAGTGTGCCATCGTTTGTAGAACAGCACCACATTTATACTCCAAGGCCGAGTCGTCTATGAATCTCCAACTGAACAGGTTTTCCTTGCGTCGACCAAGCTGAGTCCGCAGTCTGTTTAAATACTTCTAGGTTACCCAAGGAGACTCTTGTTCAGGTCAGGTCAGGGTGGTATCTTCAGCAAGGAAGCACTGTCTCGCAACAGCTTCAGTATTTCTTTTAATCGTTCACCAGTCTCGTCTCACAGAATTTTGTGAAAATAATAATGAAAAAAGCAATTTGGTGTAATAATTAAAGTAAATTCTGGAGTATCTTTGTTAAGATACTCCAGAATTTTGTTTTAATGTTGTTTTGTTTTGTTTGTTTTTATTGGACTTGTGTTCAAGTAAATTACTAAAAATGGTGACACCCTTGGTTTGTACGGAAAGTGTTGATAATGCCATCTAGCAGCAGTCGCCGTGGCTTGTCTGTGCTCTGTGGTTCCCCATTGGGAATTCTGTTTTATGTAGTATTCTTAAGAAAACGACTTTATCTCTTTGTGGGGAAGCGGAAGGTGAAAAGTTTTGATAGTTTTGCGGTAAACACTTTAAGTTATTAGGAAAATGGTTACATTGTGGGAGTTTTATTAAAGTGAGTAGGGAAGTTTATTGCTTGTTATTTTGTTTACTCTTTTGTGAGAGACCAGATAGAATAGAATAGAATAGTTACTCTTTATAAGATAGAGGAAACGTTAGTTTATATATTACTAGCTTCTGCCCGGATCCGCATGAAATTTCTTGTTCCCCGTCGCATCACATCGCCCACCCGCTATTACTACCGCTATTTCTTCGTTATCTCTTTGCGATCTTCCTGTTTTTTTTTCGTTTTGCTCGTTTCCTAAGAGTCGTAACATAATATTATGTAGCCTTCCTCAAAGATTGGGCTATGAAATGTAGAAATATTTTTTCGAATTCGACTCTCAGTTCCAGAGATTAGCGCGTTCAAACAAACAAACTCTTCAGCTTTATTATTAGTAAGTTTTTTTTTTTTTTAAAAAAAACGTTGCCCCACACTAGGAATTTCTCCTGTATTGTGGGTGCGTTTACAAACATTTAAACTCACATAAACAAACAGCCAGACCCGGAACAACTACTTGTAGGTCATACAAATATTTGTTCCGTGCGGGAATCGAACCCGCGACACGCAGCGCAGCAGTCAATCGCTTAACCACTGCGCCAACCGTGCCGTCTATTATATGTATAAGTATACTTACGTTATTTTTCGAATGAGGGCGAATTTTACCAATGAAACCGAACGCGTTCAGCACTCTAATCTGCGTCTAGTTTCATAGGTGAAACTGGACGCGTCACCATTTTGTTCGGCGAATTACGATAAAAAATAAAAAGTCGGCGGCCAGGAATGAATTACATTTTATTTGAATAGTTGCAGTAGTAGAAACATTTATTTGTATGCCAACGCTATAATGAATTTGAGAGCAAATATACAGGATGTCCCTGGAAGTATGGTTCAAATCAAATAGGGGCGTGGGCAAAGTAATTTCCAAACTTTTTGATCCTGGAAAAGGTTGGTGAATTTTTTTACGGTTCAAAAGTTATGACCAACTTTTGTTATTTTCAATCACTTTGCATAGCGCTCAAAGAAAAAACATATTAAAAAAACTACCAGGAACTGCCAATTTAAGTTTTTTAGACAGCCCTGATAGTTTTTTTAATGATTTTTTTTTCTTTGAACACTATGCGAAACAATTGAAAAAAATTGGTGTCAACTTTTGAACCGTAAAATAATTCTCAATCATCAATCATTCTCAGGATCAAAAAGTTTGGAAACGACCTTGCCCACGCCCCTATTCGATTTGATCCATACTTCCAGGGACACCCTGTATACATCGAGCTTATCCTTCCCCTCCAAATATATACATATATACTCGTATTCTCCGAATCCAAATTGTCCTCGACTCTGACACCTTAGTAAAAAATAATGAGATACATGTGTAATTTAAAAATATGTAATTATTTTAGATGGCCGCTAAAAAAAAAACAGAATGGATGATGTCCTTTGCACTAAATACGCTTAGAAATGGCAATAAATGATGATGGTGATAAAAACTAACCACACAATAGCTATTGATGATTGATTATGTGCTAATTATTTTTCCCGCATTATGTAAGTAACCTATAGGTCTGTCTGGATTGTCTTTTAGATTAATGTTCCGAACATTTTCTTTATATTCTGGGCATAGACAATTAATCTGACATTAGCTGAAATCACATCGAAGGACTCGTGGCTAAATATTAGCCGCAAAGGTCGATCGAAGGTTAAGCTACGTTTGCCGCGGTCGGTTCATGACCACTGAGCACCGTGCCTCAGAAATCACGTTAAGCTGTTGGTCCCGGCAGTCATTCATAGATCTTTGGCAGTCATTACAGGTAGTCAGATGGCCGAAAGTCTGACAACCAGTCTTACCAAGGGGTATCGTGTTACCCAATAACTTGGTTGTGGAGGTCACATAGGCTGTCGCTCCATGTGAAATACTGGTATTCAGCCGCATCCCGTTAGGCTGGAAGCCGACCCCTGAAAAGGCTAGGAAGATGATGAATTATCATTGTCCACTTTACAAAAACAATGTGTCAAAATCCTTTTGAAATTAAACTTTTATGATGAATATGAACTAGGCTATAAAGATGAGTAAGTAGATCTTGTTAGTCTTCTCTTGGTTAAGCCGCCTAGCACAGCCAACCTAAACATAGGTGGGAAAAGGTTAGGCAGAATGATTTGCTGAAATCACATCACCTGTATTCCAAGAGTTTAGGCCGAAAATGTAACACACATCATCACAATCAGATTATAATGTGCCCACTGCTGGGATACAGGCCTTCTCTCGGTGAGGAGTGAGCCGTAACCCATCTCGTGGTAGATATCATGTGTCTTCGAGTTTCTGGTTCTAGGACATACCGGTTTCCTTACGATGTTTTTCTTCGCCGTTTTGACAGCAGTGGTGATGAAATAATTAACACAAAGTAAAGAGCCTGTTTGGGTTCGAACCTACGACCTACAACTCGTACGTCACGCCACTGACCACTGGGCCACCATTGTTCGAAAACGTAACAAAATAGCACAATTGTTTTGCTTTGACTTCTCATTTTCAACACAGACACAAAGAAATGTCCTACTCGTTAAAAGCTAAAAAAAATTCCTGTATTACTACCACAGTCTAACTGAAATACATACATTCATAATTTTTAACTACACTTGCTCAGCAAATAAAGCATAAACAAGACAAATAATAAGAGAACAAACATTGCTTTGATACAAAAATACATAGTAAATGTGAACGGAACTTGTCTAGCGAGTCGCTTTCGCATCCATTTTCGTGTTGAAGAAAATAAAAATATCCAACTAGCGTTATGAGATTTTTCGTTATACGAGTACGCTTTCATTGATATTTTTCGCTGAAGTGGAGACCCCTTATTCACATTAGCTGTTATTTTAAAAGGATTTTGAAACCGGGATTTTGTGAAAAAGACAATGATCACATTAGGGGAAAAAATTTGGAAGTGGTTTCAAACTAGGTAAATAAAAAAGAAGTCCATGCTATCTTATGCCTATTTCTAATCAAATCATACTATGAAATGCAAAAAAAGCACGGTGCAACAGCTGTTGACATTGCAACTTGAAACAAAACAAAAGAACATATCGTCCATGTGCCGAGGTGATTGCAGCAATCAAGTAACTACGAGGCATGCCTTTTAAGTTTTGTCGTTTGAAAAAAAAACACAACTAGAACCTTATAGTACTTTTTATTGTTTTTCAAAGCATTCACCACGTAGCTTATGAGTAATACACTTTTCCTTTCGCTAACATTTATTCCACTCTAAAGTGGGGGTGTTCAAAATGGCTGACTTGAAAGCGTCGACTGCTTCTTCACCGGACTGGAACCTTTGACCACGAAAACTTTTCTTAATTTTAGGAAATGTAAAGAAATTGTTAGGGCTTAGGTCAGGACTGTATGGAGGATGGATAAGAATTTCTACTTTTTCCTGCTTCAAATACTCAATCGTTTGACGAGCGCTGTGTGAGCTTACGTTGTCGTGGTGCAAGATGATGCGTCGCTTTAAGTTAGATTGTTGGCCATGCAACTTGAAACAACAGTCCATGTGCCGAGGTGATTGTAACTACTCGTAGTTTTTTAGTCGTTTCTTTTTCTTTAGTCTAGTAATTCTAACATAGGTCAAAGATTCTATGCTAAGCGGTTTAGATCTGGGCAGCGGGATTGACCGAAAGGGTTACCGCTGCCATGGAACATAAAGGGCTAAGGAAAGAACACGGGTGGGTTTTAGTCAGTAAGAGTCTGACACTCCCTTCTGCTCCACCCAGAGTGGGAGGGGTCATTTGATGATTTCCCATCCACAAAAAAGGTGGTGTAGATCTAACCAAGACAAGACCAACAAGATCTACTTACTCAACTTTTGAGCCTAGTTCATATTCATTCTAAAAGTTTAATTTCCAAAGGATTTTGACACATGGTTTTTGTAAATGGAACAATGATAACGTTTATCATCTTCCTAGCGTTTTTTGGGGTCGGCTTCCAGTCTAACCGGATGCAGATGAATACCAGTATTTTACATGGAGCGACCGCCTATGTGATCTCCACCACCCAGTTACTGGTTAATATGATATCCCTTGGTAAGACTGGTTGTCAGACTTTCGGGCTTGTGACGACCCGTAACGACTGTCACGAATGACAGCCGGAACCAACGGCCTATCGTGCTTGCCGAGGCACGGAGGGGGTGGGGGGGTATATGAAGATGGTCAACCATCCACGGACCAACTGCGGCAAGCTTAGCTTAACCTGATCGATCGACCTGTGTGGCTGTTATTATTTAGCCACAAGTCCTTGGGAGAATGATAACATTAAGAGAAAAAATTTAGAAGTTGTTTAAAACTAGGTACAGCTAATAAAATGTAATGTCATTTCAATTCCATAACTTAGTTCTGTACAGCTTTTATGTTTCAAAATGTGAGCTAATTCATCGATAGCCATATAGCTGACTTTCAGTATGATATTTTGTTATTGTAAAAGAATGTGTGACTTTAGGTGTCAGCTTAGGATTTATATTCCAGTAACCAATTACTATTGATTTTTTATTTAACCGACGCTGTCCCACTGGCAAAGAAAGGCCTCCCCCAAATACTTTCATGAATCCTTTTACAAAGCAAAAAGCTTGTTCTAGCGCCACCTCGATCCAACCCTTGCGGTACGCGTCCAGACCATCTCACCGCTTCATCCTGGGCCGGCCTTGGTGGCGCCGTCCATCCTCTGGCACCCACCTTGTGGAGAATGTTGCCCAGCGATTACTATTCATGCGAATGACGTGACCTGCCCAATCCCATTTCAGCTTGGCAGCCTTTTTGCCTACGTCTAGGATCTCCGTTTTGGAGCGTAGCCTGGCTGTATTCTGTCAGTTCGTTTAACGCCTAAAATGCTGCGCTCCATTGCTTTTTGGCAATTATTATTGTTAATATTAATCTTTATTTATTCAGACTACAATGAAGTCTACAAAGTTAGGAGCACTTATGCTGTAGTAGTACTTAATAATCAAAACAGATCAGAGGATCTTGTAGTTTTGAGAACGTTCACATTCTGATCTCAGTCTCAATCTGTCAAAAATAGCTCTAATTTCCCTACATTTTTGACAAGTTTTGGCATATATTCTCGCTGATCTGCGATTGCGACTAGATTTTGAACATTTTAAATTACGAGAATTGGGCTTCTGATCTACTGACGACCCACACACCATATGGAATCAACTTCGGCACATTGCTGACTGGCAATTATTTTAAGAACGATATGAGCTCTTTTTAAAAATAGTTTCTGCCTATAATAGAGGAGCAGATTAGGCAATGCCTTTTTTCATTATTTCCTGTTGACATTTCTGTCTGTATTTTGGATTTCTTACATCCCCAAATCAATGTAAAACAGTTCTACACATTCACTTAACCAAATAAACCTTAAAACCTCCACCATAATAGTCTGCAAAATGGTGGTAGTTTTGATGCGTGTAAAACAATAGAGAGAACGTTGGCAATAAAACTTTATGACAGCGGCGTACGATAACTGCGCGCTGTCAGTATAGTACGTTGTTTAAAAACGACGATTTTATATACGGTATAATGGATCAGTTTTTAAGTTTCCGAACTAAAATTAAAAAAAAAAACAAGCAATCTTTTTTTTCTGGGTGGGAAATTATCAGATAACTTCTCCTGCTCTGGTCGGAGCAGGAGGGCGTGCCAGACTTTTGACTTTTACTGACTAAAACCCTCCCATTTTTCTTCAGTTGCTTGTGCCAGAGCCACGGTAACTCTTTTGAACAACTCGCGACCCTGGTAGGCATCAGCCCTAGCGGACCCCATCAATCAGTGCTGACATTTCTTTGAGGTACGCGTGAAACACAACGCGCCGTCGACCCGGGCCTGGTCCTTACCGGACGGCGAGCTAAAGCAAGCAATCCTTATTTATGTAATGAGCATGTGGATATTATAGACCACTTGTGGAATAGAGGAGTGGACTGTAAGATTACGCTGGTTTTAGAATAATGAAATTAGGTAGTTCTGTTCGAACGGCGTTCACCGTTCACCCAATCAAGGAACAAATTCACAGCAAAAAATCTGAGTACGACTCACCTTTCTTATTGCTGCGACGTGACTTCACAATTTATTAATCGGTGGTCTTTTGAGTGGACCGACGATCATGGAGACTGGCACGAATAACACCACACGGTGATGCACAATTTGTCCTTGTTTTATCAATTTTCACTCACGGAGTCAAAAATTAAAAAGTTTATTGGGTTAGCGGCGACGACAGACTAAACGGCGCTGCGCGTTGTCGCATCCTTTTCTAGATGGCGCACTTGTCGCTTTGGCGCCATAATTTTTAGCAGCTCGTGGGTACGGCACAGCCAATCGCGTGCCGACTTAGCGAGCGTATACAGACATTCACTGTCAAATTCGTCCAATCATGGGTTATTTACAGAACATACCCCCTACCGAAACCATAATGATGGTTTCAGAGAACTAAGATTACCTTATTACCTATAAAAATTTAAGAAATCCCTAAAATAAACACTAAACTAGGTACCTATGTAACAAAAACGTTTTGTTTGAATCTAGTTGGTATAAGGTAATAGGCAGAGTTTATTAGTTGGTCTTTGTAAGACACTTTTTTCAGTGCGCAGCGTCACACACCGAACTATACCGTCGGGACCTGGGTGTAATTTTTCTATTTTGCCAAGAGGCCAATTACAGGAGGGAACATTATCAGTTTTTATGATCACTAAATCTCCAACCTTTGGGTTAGAGGAAGACGTAAACCACTTAGCTTTCTGCTGAAGAGTGTTTAAATATTCATGACTCCAACGTTTCCAGAAAAGTTGAGAACACCTCTGAATATACTGCCAACGTGACAATCGGTGAATGTTTATCTCTTGAACGTTGTATTCGGGGATAGAGGTCAAGCTACGGCCAATGAGAAAGTGTCCGGCGGTTAAAACATTAAATTCGTTGGGATTTATCGCTAGCAGGTAAAGGGCACAAGGGCCGCGAATTTAAAATGGCTTCCGCCTTACAAAATATCGTAGAAAGTTCCTCAAACGTTAACGACTTTTCCCCTACACTTCGCACTAAATGATATTTTGCGGACTTTATGCCCGCTTCCCAGAGACCACCCATATGTGGAGCGCTGGGGATATTAAATTTCCAATCTGTCTTTTAGAGCAGCCATCCGAAATGTCATCTTGACTCTCACGTAGGAACCTTTTTATTTCAGACAGATGTTTACTTGCACCAATAAAATTAGTACCACAGTCAGAGTAGAGAACAGCGCATAGACCTCTACGAGCTACGAATCTGTCTAAGCACGCAAGGAAACAGTCTGTGGAGAGAGACGATAACACTTCCAGATGTACTGCTTTTGTTGAAAAGCAGACAAACAGTGCTAAATACGCCTTCGTCACTTTAGCATTGCGACGTAAGCTCTCTTTAATTAAAAATGGACCTCCGAGGTCAACTCCGACGTTAGAAAATACCTTATTAGGTATCAACCGAGTTGGTGGCAAAGGTGCCATTTCGGGTTGCAGTAAAGATGGTTTACATTTAAAACACGTTTTGCACTTAGATAAAACGGATCTTATGACGCTACGAGCAGACAATATCCAAAAATTTTCATTGATTATACTTTGCAATGTTCGTGGTCCTACATGTAAATATTTTTTATGTAAATAACTGATTAATAGTTTGGTAAATAAACTGTGTTTCGGAAGAAGCCGCGGATGTTTAGAATTATACGGGAGTTCGGAATGACTGATGCGACCCCCTACCCTGAGGAAGTCGTTGGAATCAATAAATGGAGATAATTTTCGTAAAGATGAAACGTGTTTCTTATCTTTAATTAATTTTAATTCCGCTTCAAAATAAGCATTTTGAACTAATTTTATCAATTTATCCTGAGCTTCGTTTAATTCGAAGGTGGATAATACTCCCGATTTGTGGTTAGTGTCACTATTTTTTTGTCGAAATCTTAAAATCCAAGCAAACGATCTTTGCAATTTGGAAAAGGATGAAAACTGTTGAAAGATTCTTTCACAAAATTCTGTTTTAGATTCATTAAAATTATCATTATTTTTATGTTCAGTCAAGAAATTAACAGACGCTTTTAATTCCGGTACTTTATTATTACTCTCATTAACAAACACAGTCAGGGGCCAATCGGTATAATTTTGATACATCCAATCAGTGCCCTGTAACCAACGTTGATTACAACTGACAAGTTGTTCCGGAGACGCTCCGCGAGAACAAATATCGGCTAAATTATTTTCACTACACACATGCCGCCAAAAATGAGGCGGTAAAACCTCAATAATTTTCGTAACGCGATGACTGACAAAGGTTTTTAGTTTATAAGGTTCCGTTTGAAGCCACGACAGTACGACTGTCGAGTCTGAAGCTGCTATTATTCTATTAATTTTAACGCGAGTAAATGTGTCAATTACGAACTTTATTAACGTGCTTAACAAAACAGCACCCATTAACTCCAACCGAGGAATCGTGACTGGTTTTATTGGTGCGACTTTAGACTTCGCGGTCACAAGACGAACCTTTACGTTACCCTTTTGATTGCGGCTGATAACATACACGCATGCTGCATAGCCACGCAATGAAGCATCACAAAATCCAACTAAGTCGCATTCCGTCTCCTTTGGTAATAGCATATGACGCTCTATACGTAATTCCTTTAACAGAGGAAGTTCCAAAATAAAATTTTGCCACGATTTTTTAATGTTATCGGGCAACTTTTCGTCCCAACCAATGCCTAGCTTCCACAGTTCTTGCATGATCTGCTTCGCCACAAAAGTGCATGGTGCGATAAAACCCACGGGATCATAAATCGACGCTAGCAATTTTAGTACTGATCGTTTGGTTGACTCGTTGTCTGTTAAATTAACCGAAAAAACAAAATTATCGGATTTTGGAATCCATTTAAGACCTAAAACCTTAATGGTACTATCGTTTTCATCTCTAACGAATGTTACGGAATTTTCCCTATTTTCTGAGGGGACGCGTTGTAGTAACTGCTCACTGTTACTCATCCACTTTTTTAAAGTAAAGTTGGCACTTTCAAAAATACCAATTAATTGATCCTGTACTAAGCAAGCTTGCTCAAAAGTGTTACATGAATATAGAATATCGTCCATGTACACTCCCTCACGGAGGACCTGAGCAGCGAATGAAAAACGTTTTCCTTCATCGTTAGCTAACTGAAGTAGCGTCCGAATTGCTAAGAACGGTGAACAACTAAGTCCGTACGTTACGGTTTTTAATTCGTATAATTTAATTGGATCGTTAGGCGATTCCCGATATAAAATGTGTTGATACAAACGATCTTCTTTTCTTAATGCGATAGCACGATACATTTTACAAACATCACTTACTAGACAATATTCAAATAGCCGAAATTTCAAAATGATTGCCGCAATATCCGGATACAACTTAGGGCCGACTAATAGTATATCATTCAAAGAAACATTATTGCTACTCTTCGCGGACGCGTCAAACACTACACGTAAAGGGGTGGAGGTACTAGTAGGTCGCAAAATACTGTGATGTGGGATAATGTATTTACTAGGCTTGTCACCCTGATAAAGTTCCATATGACCGAGGTCTTCGTATTCTCGCATAAATTCCTTATACTTTTTATTTAAATCAGTAGTACGCGCGAGTTTGCGTTCCGTGTACAATAACCGGCGCTCAGCCACAGTGCGTGTTGCACCTAGAGGCGAGTGTTCAGGCGCAAAAGGCAGCGGCACTACGTATTGCCCGTTCGACTCTCGAGTATGTTCACTAGAGAATATCTCCTCGGCTAATTGATCCATTGGATTTATTGAAGGTGTGCACGGCACTTCCTCAATTTCCCAAAAACTGCGTAAAGTTTTCTCAATCGACTGTTCTTCGTTATATGAAACCGATAAATTAAGATTTTGCGAACTATTATTATTAAGTGGATATAACTTTCCGCTAATAACATAACCAAAAACTGTTTTAATAACACTCGGAATACCATTCTTAATTACTAATGGTTTATCTCTAATGATATCTGGCACTATGTCGTTACCTAACAAAATATCTATTCGCGAACGCTTAAAAAACAGTGGATCCGCTAACTTATAAGTGTCATATTCGTTAATGACATTATCTGTGAAAGAGATATTAGGCATATCAGCGGACACCTTAGAAATAACTACTAAATTAACACTAAATGTGGGACCCTTCGCATGTCTTGGTTTTAATATACAAGTAACCATGCCTTGATTTTTAACTATGCCCCCACCTATCCCGTGAATGGTGAAAGGACATTTTTTACGTTGTAATCCTAGTTTCTGAGCACATTCAGTGGTTATAAAAGAACTCTGAGCGCCTGAATCAATGACTGCACGGCAATCTTGATATTGACCAACACAGTCAATAACATGCGTAAGTGTAGTACCTAAGACTACTCCATATTCGCAGTTATTACTAAATAATGCTTGCTGTGTGGGTGCATGTGTTGTATCACTTACGAAGTGAGACGACACTAACGCTTGCTGCGGGTGCGAAAGAGACGGCTGCACGTTTAGGGAGTTCGTCACGGACGACATTCCCGCGCTTTCTTCCTTCGCGTTATCTTTATGTAATAAATAATGATGCGATGATGCGCACACTCCGCAAGTCATTGTACTTTTACAAGTATTAGACTGATGATCTGATTTAAGACAATTATGACATAGTTTTAGTGAATGAACTCGGCTCATTCTTTCATCAACAGACAATTTACGAAATTGTTCACATCGATAAATCATATGATTTTGTTTACAAATCACGCAAGTCAAATTTGAGTTATTATTATTGCGGTTATTATTATTGTGCGGAGTTCGTGCCGTATTAAGAACTGACTTCGACGAAGATTTAATTTGGTTTTTATTTTGTGTATTATTACTATTAGACTTCGACGTGTTATTCGAGGCGCTGTCTGTAAAAGTGTGTTCCAGCACTTTAATTTGTTTGTTTACAAACGCTATTAGTTCTGCGAACGTAGGTATCAACTTTTGATCACGGCATTCTTCGAATAATTTTCGCGTATGAGGGTCGAGTCGTTGTAATGCTAAATGACACAATAAAAAATCGTCTAGGTTATTAATTTTCAATGCTTGAATCGCTTTAAGAGAATAATCAAAGGTTTCTATAAATGAAGTTAAGTTCGACGTAGTATCTTTAGTTAATGGTGCAAAGTTGAACATTTTATCGAAATACCTACATGCTAGTGTTCTGTGGTCGTGATATTTATCAACTAAATTTTGCCAAACTAATTTGTAATTAGCGGCAGTGATAGGTAGATTTTTAACGATATTTAAAGCAGGACCTTTGACGCATGAAAGTAAATAATGGAATTTATCGATGTCTGAGAAATTTCTATTGTGAACTAATGATGAAAACGTGTCATAAAAAGTTATCCAATTTTCAACTTCTCCGTCAAACTGAAATAATGTTATCTTTGGTAATGCGGGTGCAGGTACTACTGCATCATTTTTGTCTGACGCAGTATAGAAATCAGATTCTGATTTAGAATATTTACTAGCGATTAACTGACATGCATTATACATTTCGTCAAATGTTTCAAGTTCACTAATAGACATTTTTGCAGTAGGTTTTATTTGCACTTCTATTTCGTACAAATCAAATATGGTGGATTCAAACTTCGCACGAACACTTTCCATTTCCGACAATAATACCGTAAACAATTGTAATGTTTCTGAATCTGTTCCCAACTTTTTGGAATAGTCATAAAGCTTTTGTATTTTCGTAAATAAATATTGCTTTCTAACTATTAAGATTTTACGTTTTGTTTCTAAAACTTCCGCCATTTTGGACGCGTGATTTTAGAAAAATGAAATTAAGAAATACGGGCTGGAATGACCAGAATCCGTGCTCGAATGGACCAGAATGTGGAATAGAGGAGTGGACTGTAAGATTACGCTGGTTTTAGAATAATGAAATTAGGTAGTTCTGTTCGAACGGCGTTCACCGTTCACCCAATCAAGGAACAAATTCACAGCAAAAAATCTGAGTACGACTCACCTTTCTTATTGCTGCGACGTGACTTCACAATTTATTAATCGGTGGTCTTTTGAGTGGACCGACGATCATGGAGACTGGCACGAATAACACCACACGGTGATGCACAATTTGTCCTTGTTTTATCAATTTTCACTCACGGAGTCAAAAATTAAAAAGTTTATTGGGTTAGCGGCGACGACAGACTAAACGGCGCTGCGCGTTGTCGCATCCTTTTCTAGATGGCGCACTTGTCGCTTTGGCGCCATAATTTTTAGCAGCTCGTGGGTACGGCACAGCCAATCGCGTGCCGACTTAGCGAGCGTATACAGACATTCACTGTCAAATTCGTCCAATCATGGGTTATTTACAGAACACCACTGGTATTGGGATCAGGGTCCAAGCTACCGGGGTCAGGGCTCCAGAGAGAGGAACCTCCTTACAATGCGGTCCGTGTCCAGAAGTACCGCTTTCTGAATCAATCAATTTTTCTTTCAAATCAACCATCATAAATGTTATTATTATTATAATTAGTTGGTATACTAAAAGCATCAAAGCGTCTAAGGCAAAATTCTTCCTCCACTTCTCCACATATTTTTGAATGTGGGATTAAATAGTTATACACTTTGTACTCCCACAATTTTTTTAAAGACATAGTTATTTACCAATGAGATACATTACTGTAAACATAATTGTATGCTGTACCTACACTAAACAATCAAAATTATCTTAATTTCAGCCGAAAAACGTCCACTGCTGGACATAGGCAAATGCTTGGGAGAACTAAGCCTCGCCACTTCGACCCGTTCTGTGCTTCTCGCATCCAGCGGATTCCTGCCGCCTTCACCAGGTCATCGGTCCAGCTTGTGGAAGGCCTTCCAACGCTACGTCCTCCAGTACGCGGTCGCCACTCCAGATCCATTCCCATCGGCTATCTGTTCTGCGAGCAATGTGCCCTACCCACTGCCCCTTAAGTTTGGCAATTCTTCAGGCTGTGTCGGTTGCCTTGGTTCTCCTACGGATCTCTTCATCTCTGATTCGATCACGTACGGAACCTATAGTAGATATTACAAAAAAATCTACTGTCAATACATAAACGTACAAATTATATAATTCGTGGTTTTATAGGAACCTGTAGTTTCAGCCAAGCAATCCAAACATTTTATGTGATTTATTAGGTATGAATTTTAAGAACTACGAGTAGCATTAAAAAGTTTTAGCACATATTTTATTCAAGGGCCTTAGATTCTAGAATTGCTTTTGAATTACTTTTTACTTATCTCTTCAGCCGCCTAAGTTAGAGAATTTTAATGATTGTAATCTTATTTATGAATTAAAAGTCCAGGCATCTGGGTGTCCATCTATAATTATTTTTACCATCGTCTTTTCTGTACTACAAACATACCTACTTCTTTTCAATCAACTTCTACAAATTGGTTAATAACAAAAACGGGTAGATACATTTCGTATTTTCTCTGTTACTCTAAGACCCGGAAAAATCCGGCTAATAAAAAAAAGAAAATCGTTGAGCCTCCATCTTGCTTTTCACTTCAATCACGTTTTAGGGTTACGTATGTTAACATGAAAAAAAAACTCCGGTTTTTATGAACTTTTTAACTACAGAAAATGAACACAACTAAAAAAAACGTAACGATTCTGCCTAGTACATTTCTCGACCGTATGAATTGTCATTAGTTATTAACTGTGTCGGTTTGTATTTACCAGTACTACTTCAGTTTATTATCATGCAAAATAGGCTTATTAGTCGATTTGCTAGAATTTACTCGTCTGAAACGGGCGAATCGACACATATCCTACTTCCTACTTCCTACTAATATTATAAATGCGAATGTTTGTGAGGATGGATGGATGGATGTTTGTTACTCTTTCACGCAAAAACTACTGACCGGATTTTGATGAAACTTTACAGTAATATAGTTTATACATCAGAATAACATCAATAACATCCTCTTCCCCCCGGACCGCCGTACGGTGTTAACGTGCCCTAATACCTCTATAGTTTTATTTAAAATATTTAAACTCAATTTGAATTAATTAAATCCATCGAATAAAATAGGATCACATAAAACCGAGGAGCTCAGCGAAGTTTAATCAAAATTATGTATTTTAAAAAAAGAAGATTCTCTACGGAAAGCTTGTATCAAATGAGTAATTTACTCTCTGTAAGGAAATTGTACATTGTTCAAGTCGTTCTCAGGAAACATAAGTCTCTACCATATAATAATAGTACCCAATCAAAAAGAAGAAAAGATATAATCGCAGATATTCCCCGAACTAAATTGAAATTCACTAGCAGACAACTACACAAACGTTCAGCTCAATTATATAATAAAATAAACAAATACGTGTATGTTCATAATAAAAATAGGTACAATTGCAAAACAAGCTTAGTAAATTGGCTTAAAACACTTTCCTATGATAAAACGGAGGCTCTGTTACAACAGATGGAGTAATCGGACATATCACTCATTATTCATACACCTCATTATATATATTATCATAATCACATCAAATCACAAACACCAGATTCACACCACAACATACTTTACATTCTTATCACGACACACGATACTGTAACTTCACACACATCACTTCACGTCACAACACACACCTCACATCACTCTACACGTCACGCTTAAATTAGATACCTATTCCATTGTTATGGAAGAGCGAAGCCTTCTAACACAGGCATTATCTGCCTAAAAGGAGACTTCGAATACAAATTTGTAACTATTTGCTGATTTGTGACAATAAACAATTTTTTTTTTTTTTTTTTTTTATTATAACACATAGAATACTTTTTATACCGATATTCCCACGGGATCAAAACTTGCGCGGGTGAAACCGCGGGGCGCAGCTAGTAATATTATAAATGCGAAAGTAAGTTTGTTTGTTACGCTTTCACGCAAAAACGACTGAACCGATTTGTATGAAATTTAGCACGTGGGTAGAACTCGAATTGGAAAAGGACATAGACTACTTTTTATTCTGGATCGCAGACGAAGTCGCGGGCAACAGCTAGTACTTAAATATTTCTTAGTCTGTGGTCCGTTCGTATTTTTTTATACGTACCTAGTTATACAGGGAAACCTATTATTGCCATGCAATTCTATAATACACATACTCTGTTTGTATCGCTGTTGGTTGCCTAAATAAATAAAATAAAAATATTATTTTTTCTATAGGCGACTCGCACGAAGTTAATTTATTTGTGGGGACACATAAGAGTCGTTTCGCTTTCGTTTCGGGCGAGTAAACATATGCGAATCGACTAATAAGCCGCAAAATATTAGCTTAGGAGATAAGTACAATGCATAAACGATAGGTCGTGTAAACTATGCAAAAAACAAAATTGATTATCTGTGTATTCCCTTAGTAATACTGATACTTAGCTCTTGTTACGTAAATTTAAACTTTCTGTTGGATTTTAATGCAGATTTCACTATTATTTAGCACGTCAAAAGCTTTGGTGTACAAAACATTCATATTTATAGGCTGGAACTACGGAACCCGTACCGAGTGAAACCAAAATGCACTTGAATTCTTCCTCCCTTCAAGCTTTACTCTTGCTAGCATACAATGAAAAAATAATATCAAAAGAGTGCGTGTTCTAATTTACGAATATGGAAAGTTTAACCTTTATGTTACTTATTGTTTTTTATTGTTAATGCTTGACTACTCTTTACTTTATATTGCCAGTTATATTTTTTGATAAAACTGATGTTACTAATAATCACACTTTGTCAAAGTTAAAGACAAATAATTTATTTCAAATAGGCACATAAAAGACACTTTTGAACATTAACATTTATAAGAAAATAGAATTGTTTTTAGTTGTCCAAAAGGTTATTCTTAGATTGGACCTAGAAACACATCAATAATGAGGTCTTAAAGCAGGTGACTATAGGCGCATTTAAGTGGCAATTCGGCTAGACGGAAGTTGACTAAAATCGCAAAATTCAAAGTAGAGCAGGTTTCGACTTTTATCGTGCAGCGACAAGTCCCGTAAATACGCTCAGTCGCAGGCGATCGCCCGCCGCATGAAGGTCGACATTCTGGTGCAAAATGAACTAGCCACCTGTGATTTTTATCGACCTGTGTAAATGGGGTGAGAACATCGTGCATAAAGCCACGAAGGCTTTTCAGGGACACGGCCTTTAGTAACAAAGTACACGACCAAGAAGTAAAGTAAATGGGATGGCGATTTGGCTTGTGAGGCGATTTGTAAGTGACCAGCCGCACAGCGAAAATCAACTCAGTGTAAATATTTTTGGTACTACTCGCTTAAAAACTAAACTAAATGCGTTCATTTGTCCTGGCTTTGTTTTATTTAACACCACCAAAAATCAATCTGCGTTGCTTTTTCCCAACTTATTTAAAGGTCGCCTTCCAGTCTCACCAAATACAGCTGAATATTAGTATTTTACATGGAATGACTGCTTATCTGACCTTTACAAACCAGTTACCGGGTAAGACCAGATACCCTTTGGTAAGGCTGGTGGTAAGACTTTTGAGCTTCTGACTACCGTAAGTAAGTTATACAAATGGCAGCTGGTACCAACGGCTCAGCATGCTTTCCGAGGCATGGAGAGGTCTCGATATGTAATGGATGGTCACCCATCCACGAACTGGTCGCAGCATGCATAGGTTAACCTTTGATCAACTTATACGGCTGTTATAAATTAGCGACTAGCCCCTCATTAAAATCAGGACTATGTTGCCCATTGATTTTTTGTCTTTGTAACATTTAGTATCCGGCGTCTTAATTATACTATTATAAAATACTTTTCACTCTTTCAAATGGTTTGTTGATCAATTACCGTAAAGTCTATGTTGTTTAGAGTTAGTAATTAAGTTTTCCCGTTAAAGTAATCAACACAAAAATGTGTCTTTCTCTCGATAAATAAGTTGACACGAATAAACGCCATGATATACTAATCTCAATTCCCTACTAACAAAAAAGAATCTAAAGATATATCCACATAACACAGTACCGTAGTCATAAATTTTCTATCCACATTATAGCTCGTTGGATACACAAAACGTTATTGGAAAGGATCGAGTAAGCCGCTCTTAAGGAATCCCGAGAGTTTATTCATGATGTTCGCACAAAGGGTGGAGAGGAAAAAATATTTTTCTCCTCACATGACGGACAGGGAACAAAAAGTAGTGAGACAGTTCAGAATCTTACGTCATGCAATATTGATTGTTTAGGAGAGATTTCTATTTTCTCGTTCTTTGTGCGTGAAGATGAAAGGAAAATCTTTGCGAATGAGAATCGAGTGTGTGCGAGTGAGATTCTTATTCCCTTTCGTTCGTAATAATACTTTGGGCTAAGATGGATTTCGGTGGAATGGAAGGAAATATTGTTTGGATCAGCTGTTTCTGATCTCACGTTATTTGACACAATGATTCTTGTGACTAGACTAGTCTAGACTGTTCTTTGCATGTATTGCCTTGAGTTCTTTTATTTTATGATGTGCTTTTGTTTCACACCTGTCTTTGAATCTTAGGATCGCGTTTGAACCAACATCGCGTAGGTAATGTTATTGGGGTGCTTTGCAAAATTTTCAGTAACTTTTTTTTATATCCGAATGCAAAATCAGCATAATTATAATGTCCACTGCTGGGACACAGGCCTCCTCTCGGCGAGAGGAAGTGGGCCGTAATCAACCACGGATCCCAGTGCGGGTTGGTGGATGTCATATGTCTTCGAATTTTTGGTTCTAAAACGTGCCGGTTTCCTAACGATGTTTTCCTTCACTGTTTTGACAGCAGTGTTGATGAAATAATTTACATAAAGGAAAGCGCCTGTCTAGATTCGAACTTACGACCTACAACGTGTAAGTCGCGGCTGTTAGTACTGGACTACCATTGCTCATACCCGAATGCGGTGAATCCCAGGCGGTTAATGTTTTTCATTCCTTTTCAAAATTAACAGTCTATTTCCTTATTTGATTTGCTATCCGCAATTGTTTTAATGGCTACACAAACAGAATTTTTAAACAAGGGATTATTTTATATGTCTCTGGCTTCTACCCGCGGCTTCATCCACGCGAAATTGCTTATATTAACATAAATAATAATAATAATATGAAGACACTCTGCAATAACAGTAATGGCGATTTTGACTTAACAAATACAAAGCTACAGAGCTTCCCATTAATGAAAGAATTTTCGAAATCGGATCATTAGTTCCGAAGATTACCCCAATATACAATTTCAAAACTTTATAATATAGATCACATTAGATACATAACTAGATGGCGGTCTAGGTGTTCAAGAAAACGAATATGATTCACTTCTTCTTCTTATTTTTCTTTGCTCAAAATATATTGCCCGGACCTCATTAATGCAGGCACACGGAAACTTCCTTTATCCCGGATATGGTAAAATTTCGATTGCATGTTGAAGGATGATATCCGAACTTTGCGATTCTAAGTGAAATAATTTCGACTTGGGAAGAGGCAGATGGGTTAAGGGAACTTAAGATTAGGACAGTAATGTGGTTATGAGGAAAGTGGTACCGCGGGCACGAATAGCACATGTACCTATGAGACTATAAGTACTATGTCATCATCTGCCTAGCCTTTTCCCAACTATGTTGTGATCGGCTTCCAGTCAGTTACTGGATAATACGATACCCTTTGGAAAGACTGGTTGTTAGAATTTCGGGCTTTTGACGACCCGAAACAACTGTCAAAGACCCACAAATGTTAGCCAGGACCAACAGCTTAACGTGCTTTCCATGACATGGAGGGATCTTGGCATATGAAGATGGTCACCCATCCACGGACAAACCGCAGCAAGCGTAGCTTAACCTGATCGATCGACATGTGCGGCTGTTATTACTTAGCCACAAGCCCCTCTGAGATGGCTAAGTACTGTAGAGGCTCTCTATGTAGCCTCACGTTTTATAGTGTAGGCTGGTTATAATTGAGCGCGTGTTCCATTCGAACATTCAAGCAAGTGTCCTATACATATTTTTTTTTTGTATTTTTGTTTAGTTGAAAAGTGCTAAACACAGCGTTGTAATGTAATAATGTAAAGTCTTCCTATAAATATAATATATCCAAGTCAAATCTTATCGCTGTTTAATTACATTGTAAACCTCTCATCTAGAGCTTCACAGTACTATGGCTTAAGACTATGTATCTACTATAAATCTAGCATTTACTGGGTATGTCTTTCACTGTCGTGAAAATGGCGGGCGAGAAAATGTCATGCTTACTCAAATGTCTCGCTGATAGTGGCGTGTGTGTTGAATCATTAAGTTCCCTTCAAAATGGTAGAACTGAATGGTTCTGATACATACGTCATATTCGTAAACGGGAGCCGTTAATAGGGACTGGTCAGCTCTTAGCTGTCGCGGCTTATTTCAATTATTGTTTTTTTTTACTTTCTACATCGTTGTCACATTTATAATGTTAACAATATTTTGTAGTATTATTTTGATTCAAAAGGGTGTCCGTGGCTTCTTTCTCGTTCTTCTTCATAGGAACTCACTACGCTTTGAAATAGACAACAAGATTTATCTTTCTAACTGACCGACACTTTGACTAATAAAAAGTGCCTGCGATTGGTTTAATAAATGTTTTAAGTTTGATGTATACGAGTATGTACTTTTGTTGTAAATATCGTGTCGATATTGACAAATTAATAAATGCGTTGGAATTTTAGTGTACCTAGTGAGCGCTACGTGGGTGCCTATTTGAAACAAAATTGATTATATTAAAAGCACGGACGTGTAACAGCTCTTTTTATCTCATCTGAACACGTCTTCTTATCGAGTCGGTGGCAAAAGTAAAAATATTTTATTGTGTTAGACTAGCAGTGCCTCGCGGTTTCACCTGCATAAGTTTCGACCCCGTTGAAATATCAGGATAAAAAGTATGTTATTTGTTAATTCCGTTAAGTAGTTTTTGCGTGAAAGAGTAACAAACATCCATCCAATCATCAATCCTCAAACTTTAGCGTTTATAATATTAGTAGGAAAATATGTTGGGCCCCGTAGGTGACCACGCCAATCGTGGCACCATCTACATAGTATCATATGGATAACCTCTTCAGGGGTCATTGTACTTATCATTATGAACAACTATTACTATGGGACCAAATCTGAAATCGCCAAAAAAGAATTAGCAGTTTCCTACATTTTGACGAGTTATGCGAACATAAATGTATGTCCCATAGTAAAAGTTGTTCATAATAATATGTACAGTGACTTCTTAAGAGGTTATCCATTAATTACCGGACAGTCGGACATCCTGTATATGGCTATATCGGTATCTCATATTTAAAAAATCTCAAATCAAATCTTATAATTATCGTCAAGAATGAGCATCACATTGCCAGTCGTGTTATACGAAACTGTACTTGGAGTTGATACTAATAAAATTGAATTTAGTCTATTTATTTGGTTGTCTATTTATTACATGTTTTAAAGTCATGTTTTGTCTTTTAATCGTTGCTTTTATATCTTTATAGAAAAAAAAAACACCGCATATTAATGTTCACGCTTATAAATGATACGATTCGATACCGCATCAATTATGCAAGCAAGCTTGTTTCTAGTAGGTCAAACTGGTGACCGAGTTGTAAAATATTCCCGATTTAATCTTATTTTGGGAAACCAAATACTTTAGGGTTGCTGTTCTCAATTTTTTAGACATCTAAAATGTATTCCATACACGGTATACCTACCCTTGATATTTAGTAATAATAAAATGTTTTATATTAATTTAAATATGGAGGGGCTGGTGTCTAAGAATTAACAGCGCGCCGTTCGATCGATCAGTTTTTTGTCGGTGACTAAACTATTGGATATATTTGATAAAATTTTTTCATGCAGACTGACTGACTGTTTAAATTATATTTATACTCGAATTTAACCGCCACATATTCCTTCAAAAGGGAAATCATTCTGACCTAGTTTCAGAGACCAACTAAAAATAAAACTCAAATATTTCAAATTTGAACTAAGTTTTAAACTGCTCTATTTTCCTCACTGTTACTGAAGATATACTTATTTTTCCACTATGCTAACGTTTTCCTTTATAATGTATGTCTGATAGTAGAATAACTGCGGAGTGATTGCGTAGCACATCCATTGCTTCATAGGTTTGAATTAACAGCGCGCCGTTCGATCGATCAGGTTAAGCTACGCTTGCCGCGGTTGGTCCGTGGATGGCCATATTTACATACCAAACCCCTCCATGCCTCGGAAAGCAAGTTTAAGCCGTTGGTCGCGGCTGTCATTCGTGGGTCTTTGACAGTCGTTACAGCTCGTCAGAAGCCCGAAAGTCTGACAACCAGTCTTACCAAGGGATATCGTATTACCCAATAACTGGGTTATAGAGGTCAGATAGGCAGTCACTCCATGTAAAATACTGGTATTCAGCTGCATCCGGTAAGACTGGAAGTCGACCCCAAGATAGTTGGGAAAAGGCTAGGCAGATGATGAATAAAATGTTTTTTTGACAGAAAAAAGGTCAATTTCAATTGAAGTCCTGACTCCTGAGCTGGGTGGTACCTGTGTTACAAGAGTTATAAATTGTCACCCATTTTTTGAACATTAAGAAGGTAATGAAATCAAATTAAAATGAAGGGAATTTAATGCAAGCGTGCTTTGTGTGTATGTTTGTTATGTTTTGCATATGTATGTGTGATTGTATTGTAATTATTTTAAAGACATATTAATTGTTATGCTCCTTGCCAGCACAATCATGTTTTTAAAACCACCGACAAAAAACAGGAATTTGATGCAAGGTTTGAAACTTCTGTTTATCTGTATCAAGTTCTAATTTCGAAAGCTTTTATGAACGATAATAATTTGTCAAATGAAAGAAAACCCAGCTACCAAAAAAATTACAAGTGATCATACACATACCAGAGATAATTACCGTTGTCTTTGAAAGTCATCCTTAAATTCAAAATCGTAACTGCCAACACTCACAAACATTGGTTCCAAACCATGCCACAAAATATCAAAGTGCCCAACACGATATAAGATATAGTACCTACTATGCTCATAACCAAGCTATTTAGCGTACATCGCGCAATATTTATGCATATTTGGACAGACTCCAAATAGGTTCCGGGGTGGCGTGACCGTTTTATTTACGGCACCGAATATATTAGATTCCTACTCCTGAATTTTAACGTGAAGTATGAAATATATTTACATGTCGTGCTTTTACTGTTTGAGAATTTTCTGGTGTTTTAATTAGGTACAAATGAGAGAGTTATGTTATTTTTATTACGGCAAAGCTGTTCAAAATGAAAGTTCGTGAATTTCGCAAGCTGAGTATATTTCGTCCCATGAAAAAGTCCCGCGGCAATAAGTGGAACTATACCATTATTATTTTACAAGGTGTCCCAGAAGGCGACGTCAAGCCGGAATTGGGTAATAGGCCAAGTCATAATAGTTATCAGAAAAATATTTTTATAAAGTTATGACTTTTAAAAATTATTGGAATTAAAAAAATCGAGAAATCTGCACCCCGTGACAGTCTTTTCACTCCTGTTGCAATTTTACCTTTTTTAATTGTTTTTTTGTTATTAAATCCTGAATAATATTTCTGTATACTGTTGCCTAAAATGTAAAGCTAACTGCTCCAGCTTGAAAGAAAATGTCACTTTTTACCCAACCAAATATACAAAATTAATATTTCGCTCAACTTTGACTGACTGTACTGAAAAAAAAATGTAGGCAAGTAAGTAGTTTGAGTGTTTATGACTTGCCCTATTACCCGATTCTGGTTTGACATCGACTTCTGGGACTTCCTATAATTAGCAACATTCCTACAACAACCCTCTATAGATAGTCTATTCAAACTTATGTTTCAAATTAATATTATTTGAAGTTAAACAAATATCAGTTTTAATTTAATGGTAATTAAGTTGATTTCAGAGTGACTAGCACTATTGAAAAAGTCATATAAATAATTGAAGTTGTAGCGTAAATTCAACTTTATGATGTAGGATTTAAAGTTATTTTTCCATAAACTCACATTTGTTTACATTTTTGGCAAATAAATCGCGAATGTAGATTAACAGAGAAAGGTGTGTCCTTTCCCTTTTTAAGATTGTGAATTAATATAATGTTGGAATAAATATATAAATAAAGATTTATGTTTCAGTCGCATGCCTGTGGTGCCGCGTCTGCAGGGCTTCTTTCGTGGGATGGATTCCACCTACACCACATCTTTGTACGATGGATAGATTGTCTCAAACACTTGACTGATTTCAACGTATCAGATGTTTTAAGATTAATTTGTCTTTATCTAGAACGTGCTTTAAAGAAGTTATTGATACCAAAAGTAATTCAATAACAATATGGCGAACACTATGCGTAATAGTGAGAAATATGGTCTCTTCCAAAAGTCATCATCATCTGCCTAGCCTTTTCCCAACTACGTTGGGGTCGGCTTCCAGTCTAACCGGATGCAGCTGACTACCAGTATTTTACATGGAGCGACTGTCTGTCTGTGTCCACAACCCAGTTACTGGGTAAAACTATACCCCTTAGTAAGACTGGCTGCCAGACTTTCGGGCTTCTGACTACCCGTAACGACTGTCAAATATCCACGAATGACCTTCGGGACCAACGGCTTAACGTGCTTTCCGAGGCACGAAGGGGTCTCGGTATGTAAAGATGGTCACCCATCCACAGACCAACCGCGGCAAGCGTAGCTTAACCTGATCCATCGACCAGTGAGGCTGTTATTGAACAAACCCCTTTCAGGTTAAATTGATACTCAATCTGAGTGATTGAGTAAGAATTTAACCTGAACAAGGTTTGTTTACACTTTTATCAGAAACTTTTTGAACAGACTGTACACTTTATGTCTTCGTTTATAGTACTGAAATACAATTGATGACTATACTGATACACTTCTACATATTAGGTATCTCGGATACAATTTTCGTTGCTATACCTGTAGCGCTATTCTGCAATTATTCTTCTGAGCGTGTCGATAGCAATATAAATGGACTCGGCCAAGAATTCGGCTACTTGTTTAGCGCCATCACCAGCGTCCCTAAGTTCCTGTAACGTGCAGCTGACAGGATACGCAGGACACGATATTAAGTGTCCCTTCATTTGTGGAACAGCACCACAATTAACAAACACTAACAATCCCTAGCGATCCCTGGCGGAATGACAGTTCACTTTAAGCTCACTTCACCTAAGTTTACACGGTGAGAATATTACAGAATAGACCGGCTGCATTTGACGTGACGTATATTCGATGTGACATAGAATTGACTATAAATTCTTACTGTGAATCCACGGTCGTTGCTTTGTAGCAACATAGACCACAGAGACAGCTGTTTAAAATGTTTCGAATCACGTTGACTTTCTTAAACGAATTATGCAAGTTTACGAACCTACATAACGTTACGTAACTCACAAAAATGTCTACAGTGGGTTATTCTTGACCAAATTTATGGTAAATTCATTGCATGACTAAAACCCGCATCCGCTTCTGATCTCCTCGTTGGTCGCAAACGCTAATGCTGAGTATGAGGTCCTAGGTTCGATTCCCGGGTCGGCCAAAGTGTTTTTGGGTTTTTTCCTTTGGATTTTTTCCCCGGTTTTTTGTGCCCGGTTGATAGCAATAGGCTCGCCTGCTATTACATGGGACTTACATATAACTGGCGAAAAGTGGGTGTAAGTAGGTGTGTGGGTGTTGATGTGGGTGTGGGTGTGGGTGTGGGTGTGCGTGTGGGTGTACCTTTGCTTAACCCTTCAGGAGATATAGGCGTGATGTTATGTTATGGTATTACTAAAACCCAAAACATTAAATCATACAGTAGCTATGATATATGGACTCATTAGACCATAAATACAGTGACATCATTCTTGTAGGTTGTGTTACTGTACAGTCTAAATTGGTAATTTTCAGTATATGGAAAGGTGCCCGGTAAGTAAGTGATGCCAACACTCCACCTGATGTTAATTGGTACCGCCAATTAAAGACACCTGCGACATCTAGGTAAGTCTAAACGTGAGAATTCTCTTAAAGATAAAATTGTAAGCTTATACTTACAATGTCGATACAACAATACGACAATAAATTAAAATACTGGCAACAACAGCACAAATAAGTATTTTTGGACTATCAAATTTTAAATACAAATTCAAACAACCTAATTAATAGTGATGGGGCAAAACTATTACATACGTATAATTGATTGAATTTTTTCATGCAGACTGAGAATGTCATTAGTTCATCTCATCTGCCTTTTCCCACTATGTTGGGGTCGGCTTCCAGTCTAACCGGATGCAGCTGAATACCAGTGTTTTACATGGAGCGACTGCCTATCTGACCTCCACAACCCAGATACTGGGTAATACGATACCCCTTGGTAAGACTGGTTACCAGAGTTTCGGGCTTCTGACTACCCGTAACGACTGTCAAAGATCCACGAATGACAGCCGGGACCAATGGCTTAACGTACTTTCCGAGGCACGGAGGGGTCTCGGTATGTAAAGATGGTGACCCATCCACAGACCAACCGCGCTAATCGTAGCTTAACCTGATCGATCGACCTGTGCGACTGTTATTGTTTAGCCACGGGCCCCTCAGAATGAGAATGTCATTAGTTATACATTGTTTAAATTATATTCATACTCGAATTTAACCACCACATATTCCTTCAAAAGGGAAATCATTCTGACCTAGTTTCAGAGACCAACTAAAAATAAAACTCAAATATTTCAAATTTGAACTAAGTTTTAAACTGCTCTATTTTCCTCAGTGTTACTGAAGATATACTTATTTTTCCACTATGCTTACGTTTTCCTTTATAATGTATGTCTGATAGTAGAATAACTGCGGAGTGATTGCGTAGCACATCCATTGCTTCATAGGTTTGAAAAATTCGTCGGCTCAGCAATGTAAATAATGCAATGAACGTGGCTGAACTGTCATAATGAAAGGCATTGCGATCGATTGCCATTTTATGTGTGTTTCGCAATCACTCCGAAGGTTAATTTAATTCCCGTAGTTAAGAAAGTTCTAATTCTAATGGCAATTTCATCTCAGTGACAATCAGTGTCAAAAACTAGTCAAAATTGAAGGAAAATTAGAGGCATTTTTACAAACTGCCCAAAAAAGGAGTGTTATTGACAGATTGAGACTGTGATTAGAATGCGAACATTACGGAAATTGCCCCTCTGATCAGTTTCACTTTGCTATCTCGACCACCAAATCACAGAAACCAAACACGAGATTAGACAGGACATCAACTGATCAGCGACTGGATCAGGCTCCCAGAGACAAGGGGATAATGAAACAAAGCAGAACAGTTACTGATTAACATTCAGCCCAAAACACTGTAAACTTCGGACTACATTCTCGTCAAACTCAATCCATCACGGGCGAACAGTACTGACATCTGACGACACTGAAATTAAGCATCCGAATCGTTTTTTAAACGTACGAGCGTACCCATCAATCATTCCGGGCTTTGTAATTTTTCATTGTCTGTTTAAAAAATGGGGCATGTAGACTAAGATCTGCATATAGGATGGGAGATGTGTTTTTCTGGATTAGAAAGGAATTTATTATAATCTAAGACGGCTGCCACATCAGTGTAGTGATTGCCAGTGTGACTGCTGAAAATACAGCCTAAATTATCAGGCTGTATTTTCAGCAGACACAATGCCTCCTGTGTTGTAAAAATATATCTTTCCGAATCTTTTTTTTACGTAAATTTAGAAGTTTAATTTTTTTATAGCTTCAAGGAACTGTAGACTTGAGTCTACGTCGTGTCGTCTTGAGTCTTGTGTTGATTTTAATTTCAACTAGATAGCTCAGATAGATTTTAATTTCACGAGATAAAGGATCTTGACAGACAGACAGACAGACGGACAACAAAGTGATCCTATAAGGGTTCCGTTTTTTTCCTTTTAAATTACGGAACCCCTAAAAATAACGAGGAAGAGCACCATCGAGACGAAAAGAAGGAGAAGAAGATTCCCGTGGGATGGTTTCCGCCGATAACCACACAGGTGAAACCGCATCCAAAGGCAGTATTCTATAAGTGTCTGAGCCAAACCCTAATAAATACCACTTTCCTACATAAACAGGATAAACTGCAAATTTTCCTTATTAAATCGTAATAACGTAATAATTTTCCCCCTTAACGGGGTAATATCAAATAATCAAAGCAATATTTCATGTCGCGGTCTCGCGGTTATGTGAAATTTGAATTTCGTGTTTGGCATCAAAGGACTTACTAGGATCTAATAAGTTTGTGATTAAACAAAATCTTGTTACTATGCAGACCTTTGAACCAAGTTACAAGAAACCCATAAAGGATTTATTGTTTTCTTAGCGATTCAGTGATTGATTTCAGCGATTTATTCTCTATTCAAATCAATATATTTTGTATCTTGTCTAAAATAATATAGGTCTTCTTTGACACTAGTTACTCTTACGGCTGAAGAAGTCTCAAACGCAGTTGAATCTTTACATAGGAAATCACTAAATCCGTTTAGCGCTTAACATATATAAGAAAAATACACTACATCAACATTTTATGACAACATTTTATTGTAACATTTTATACTTGTAATAACATTTTCTCCGTATGTATGACGTCTGTGTCGTTGGGACAGATTTTATTTGGGAGAGGTATAATTTTCTTAAGATATGTCTTTACTGTAAGTACAGCAGGTCGTTTCTGTAAGAATCTCACTGTGATAACTTATGTGAAATGAGCGTGAAGTGAGCTATCAATAGGGGTAATCCCTAACATTAGGTGGAGTGACAGCTCACTTCATCTATGTTTTCACGGTGAGATTTTTACAGAATAGCACTACTGGTAAGGGTAAAAGAGCAGTGGTGGGCCAGTGGTAACGTCCGCGACTTACGTATTGTGGGTCGTGGTTTCGAACCCTAATGGGTGCACTCTGTGTAAATTATTGCATCACCACTGCTCTCAAAATGGTGAAGCAAAACATCGTGAGGAAACCGGCATGTCCTAGAACAAAAATTCGAAGACATGTCACGTCTCCCAGAACCAGAAGAGAAGAACTAGTCACTGACATAGCTCTTAAAATTGAAGTTGTTGAAGCAAGTTGAAGTGGCAATGGGCAGGCCACATCGCTCGTAGAACTGATACCCGATGGGGAAGAATAGTTCTTGAGTGGCGACCACGAACCGGAAGACGCAGCGTAGGCAGGCCTCCCGCTAGGTGGACCGACGACATCGTGAGAGTCGCGGGCAACCGATGGATGCAAGTTGCGGATTGTCGTTCGGCGTGGTGGTCTTTGTTCAGCAGTGGACGTCTTCCGGCTGATGACGATGATGATGATGATGACATCACGTCTACCAACCCGCACTGGGTCCGCGGGGTGGATTATGGCTCACTCCCTCTCACAGAAAGCAAGCCTGTGTCCCAGCAGTTAAATTTTATTTTTCAGTTGGATTTTAATTTTTTCATTATAGGCTAATTAATAAATTGAATGGTTAAAATATGATGAGAGCCGAAATGTATTTAGTTCAGTGCAAACACATGTACATGTAAGTATAGAACGAGGTGACATATTTTTTTAAACGAAAGTAGTTTTATAGATATCGTTAATTTGTAATTATTACTAGGTTTTGCCCGCGACTTCGTCCGCGTAAAATTTCTTGCTCCCCTGACCCGCGCCATAGCATTGCATTGCTTGCACGTGCTATTTCTCCGTTTTCGCTTAGTATTATTTCTACCTTTTTTGTTTTTGCTCGACTGCTAAGAATCTTAGCGTGATGTTAGGTAGCTTATAGCCTTCCTCAAGAATTAGGCTATCAAATGCAAAAATAATTTTCCAAATCCGATTAGTAGTTCTAGAGATATTAGCGGTTTCCAACAAACAAACTATTCAGCTTTAATTAGTATACAGGGTGAAATTGAAAACATGCGACAAACCGAAATGGGAGATTTTACTCATCATTATGAACAACTTTTACTAAGGGACCAAATCTGAAATCGCGAAAAACAATCAAGTGTTCCCTACATTTATGTTCGCATAACTCGTCAAAATATAGGAAACAGCTGATTTCAATGTATTACATAAAGTCTATGCAAAAAGAAAAAAGAAAACGGTTGCCAATTTTTGCCACAAGCGTTACATAGTCTTTGTACTCGTGAAGTCATACCCTCTAGCATTAAATGAATAAACAAGTATTAATGTACTTTAAGCTTTTATCCCGGAAAGCACCTCTCCTTTGTATGTTGGTCACAGGAATGAAGACGTTTTTTTAGAATAGACGTCTACATACATAAATCTTCTTTTGTAGCCACGAGTAACATTTCTTTAAACATACAAGAAATAATATTTCTTACCAATTAGGTTTTAGATCACATACGAAGGGCTTTTTTAAGACCTCTGAGCCTTCTCCATAATTATCTTACAAATAGTAGGTATCTTGTAACTATCTGGTTAACTAACTGATAGCTAACTAATGCTTAACTGCCCCGTTGGTCTCGTGGTCGCAAGCGCGACTGCTGAGCGTGGAGTTCTGGGTTCGATGCCCGGGTCGGGCAAAGTGGTATTGAGTTTTTCCCTTAGGAATTTCTTAGTAACAGCTCGGAATTCGGAAGTTGGCGGTGTGATACCCCCGTGCCTCGAAAAGCACGTTAAGCCGTTGGTCCTGCGCCTGATCTCTCTCCGGTCGTATCGGATTGCCGTCCCATCGGACTATGAGAGTTAGGGAAGAGGGAGTGCACCTGTGTATGCGCGCACACTTGTGCACTAAAATATCTCCCGCGCCGAAGGCTATCTCCGTTGAGATTGGTCGCCGTGGCCGAAATACGGTCTGGAGGACTTTATTTATCTGGTAAAAGGCTCCACGTCTAATTCAACATCTTAAAACAATGTACAAGTAAAAAACAAAAATAAATCGTATTTTACTTATAAGTATACAGTGTATTTTCGCAGTAATAATATATATAAGCCTTAATATTATTTTTAATAAGATAATATGTCGTTTTTATTTGATCTCTCCTGTAGATGTCTGCTGTCAATTTTTATCACACATCGTTTGTTTCATCCCTTTGAAAGGGACGTAAGGGTCCGCAATTACAAAATAGATACCCAACATCCTTTTCAAAATGGGTTTTGAATTGCGACGGTAAATTATTTTTACTCTCGGCCTAATGTGAATTCTCGGTTCATTGATGAAAGGAATTTAGATATATGGGATTTTTGTGTGCAATGTTAAGGTATTTTGAAATGAACAGTCTTATTAACATGTCGATATTTTCAAAAAAATTTGTGATTATTTTTACACATAAACTCATACTTTCTTCCCATGGGGGTAAGCACCAACTGCAAAACACACGCTGCTACGATCCCTAAATACTTATTTAGCTTCGTTTACGTTCATAGATCTAGTCATACATACATACCAGTATCTAGTACTATCCGCACTTCATCTTTTTAAAGAATATCACTTTCCAGACCGTCCCCTTGCGGCTTTTCTACTCATATCTGCCTAAAACCTAAACTTACATTGGTACTTCTTTGTTGGTATAATAAGTATAACATCATTAAATAGACCGTTCGCAAAAAAAACAAAAAAAAAAGGTGATGAACGAAGACCAAAGCGCGATTCATTACACAAATAAAGTTCTCTGATAAAATAAAAGACAACATTAGAAAATAAATAAAAAAGTTCTAAAAAGAGCAAATAAGAAATGCCTGAGGCGGTAAAAACAAAACAAACAAATTAACGATCTCTGATGTTGTACAAAACAAAAACAAGATAACATTCACAGACACTTTTCATAATACACAAACAAAAAGCCACAGTATAAAAAAACCAGTAAACCTAAAAGACTGAAGAATAGACTACATTCCATATACAGTAATTTTATCTCTCTGTGCATCGCTGTCAATATTTCAGTGATCATTAATGTCGTGGCAATAGGGTTGCTGCAATTGTCAAGTCTATCAAAAGCATAGTGATCTTTATCGTTGTTGTAATAAGGTTGCTGTTAGATTGAAGCAGACAGAGATGACTGTGAAAGGACTGTAGATTAAAATCAAAAGCGTTGACGTCAGATCCATCAAACCACATTCAAATAATTATGGAACCATATACAGGGATGAAACAATAAATTGCTGTCATAACCAGGAATTTGAACGCCATAGTAGGTAATACAATGTTCCCTAAAACCTTTTGTTCGATTTTTGAATCGGTGATGGATGCGGAAAGATTAGCGGGCGTATGTCTACTCTCCAGGTTATTTTTAACAAAATATATTGTTGCTTTTGAACAATGATTAAGACTGTGCCGGCCGTACAGTGGCGCCCTCATCGTTTGTTTGGTTATTTCATACAATTTAGAATGAAAATGCAGAAAATAAGCACGTTAAGTTGTGCTTCACAAGATTATACGTTAATATTATTAGAAACGGTAGTTTTATATTGTTTAGTTTCATTATAATCCTTAAAACGGATAAAAGTGGCCACTATATTCCGTTTTAAGGATTATAATAAAACTAAACAATATAAAACTACCGCTTCTAATAATATTAACGTATAATCTTGTGAAGCACAAATTAACGTGCTTATTTTCTGCATTTTCATTCTAAATTGTATGAAATAACCAAACAAACGATGAGAGCGCCACTGTGCGGTCGGCACAGTCTTAAATTGTGGTGTGTGATGTGTCAGTAGCATAGGATCCTTATCAGCATCAGTGTATCACTCAGTGCAATTATACAGGTATTATATTTTTTGCAAATTACATTAAACTTTGGCAAATTTTTCAAAACATAAAAAAAAACTTTTGGTGATTTTGCCGAATTTATCGTGGTCATCACTCCGAGGTTTCATCTCATAAATTCATCCTGTATAATACTTACCACATATTCCAGGGTATTTGAAGGTTAAGTAGTCCAAACGATTAGCTTCATCAGCCTATAATTATCCCACTGCTGGGACACAGGCCTCCTCTCGGTGAGAGGGAGTGGGCCGTAATCCACTGGATTGCGCGTTGGTGGATGTCACATGTCTTCAAGTTTTTGGCTTTAGCACATACCAGTTTCCTCACGATGTTTTCCTTCACCGTTTTGAGAGCAGTGGTGATGAAAAAACAAAGACACAAAGTAAAACGCTTGTCCTGTCCGACGTGATTATCATGATTAAAATATCGACACAAAATGTTAAAGAACTTAAATACAACTCGTTAATATTTGCATAAGTACCCCGAATTATATCATCAACGATATTTGAGTAAATGATACACGATTTCATGTTAATAACTGCGACTGATATTAATATAAATTAAAAGAAAGTAATTAAGTATAAGTAGATCATTAACTGGAATATTATACAAAAGGAGTATCTGTTTCATTACGAAAATGTGTACAAAAGAATTTATTTATTGTATCGTGTGCACAGTGTGGTAATTTTGCCAATATATTTATTTATGTATTGAATTTATTATTGCGATATTATCAGCTCTCCAAGGACTACCGATACTTTTAAACGCCTTCTTCCAAAAAAAATATTCACTTGAATCATCACAAGATTTAGCTTTTGAGGCATACCCAATCAATCTGTTTGGCAACATAAAAGCGCTACGCGGTCGCTACGGCGTAGCTTCACCGCTACGCTCGCTACGCGATTGTAGCAGTTCGTGCCTACGCGTCGTCGTTTGTAGTTCCTTTGCCTTTTTTACTATTAATAATGATTAATCTAATATGATAACTCCACGGATAACCACCAACTTTGTCCACAACATTGCATTCCCACCCCATACTTTAAGGCTTTTCACAATTTCATGACGTCATAAAAAGCAACATTTAAAGGTCTAAACCATAAGACAGTAAGCACCGATAAAACCATTGTTACGGCTGTATAAAACTCGACAGATACTCAGTTCACTCATTTCATTCGTTCATAAACGATTCGAATTGAATGAGAGCATATTTGTTTTATTTTCACTCTGTTTGCGAAATGTTCCTTATTATTTTTGAGTGAGCGAGTTTTTTTAAGATGGAAGTTGGGAATGTTTTTTTCGACAGAGTAGTTTGACATAAATATACAATTTATTTTCGTTTTTTGTGGCTTTCTTTAATGGCAGATATTAAAATGCATTAGTTAGGTAGCGAGTTTCTCCACAACACCACCCTGCGTTCTATAACTCAAGTAGCGGATTTTGGAGAAAAATAGCCTGAGGGAGGACATCGCCGTTGTAGGTAAACCACGGTGAAGCTTGTGTGACGATCTGAGAACGTTTACAGGACCAACATGGTTAGAGATCGCACAAGACAAGAAGTTTGAAAGGAAAAAAGGAAGGCATTTGTCCAGCAGTAGGACACAAAATAGGCGAAAAAAAAGTTGCGAGTTTTATTCAAATACAGACGCCAACACATCAAGCTACCCGAAACTATCAAATTTTCCAAATCAACTTTGAATGTTATGCTTTTTAGTGATAAAGTTGAAAATCTATTAAAGAAATTTGACATGTTGTTGTAGCTTGATATGCTCGCGTCTGTATCAAGTTATGTGTCCCAAAAATCAGTCTTAAAGTGTCAGTTTTTCATCGTAAAGTGTTACGTTTAGACATCGGAGCACTTAACTCGTTATGTATCTCATGCAAATGTAATTTAGCCTTTAAAGACACTAACGCATTATAGTCAAAACGTTCTTATAATCAATCTGGCCAAACACTCAGAGACCACAGGCCACTTTTGGAGGGCTACCTAAAATTAAGTGACGATCGCTATTACTTGCGTTGAGTCTTATTAGGCAATCCAGCCTGCTTGCATCTCATCCAATAGTATGTAAGTAGTTTACGCCGTCTATATACATCTGCAAAACTCCTTGCGTTTTGTAATGTGTTGCCAAATTCAGAGAAAAATCTGGAATGTCTCATAAGCTTGGAGGACCACTCCTATAGCGATATACCACAAAAAAACTCTACTACTTCATATTTTATGGATCATCTTTTACTATAATGAAATATTGTGTCTGATAAGTTCCCAAAGTTTATCATAATTATGATGTACACCAAAAGATATAAGTAACCAGATTTGTTAATATAGATGAAGTTTAGTAAAAAACCGATGGATATTTTCGAATGAAATTTAATTCGATAAATTAACTGTTTTTTTTTTCTATTATTTAAATTAAATTTTATACGAAAATATCTATACGTTTCTTACTAAACTTCGACTATGCCGACGACCCTGGTTACTTATCTTTGGTGACCGTACATTTTAAACCAGAACAACCCTGAACGTTAGTTCTAGCTCCGATTGCAACTTAAGTCCGCTTCCCTCAAGCGCTGCTTCTGAAAGTGCTCGAGTTGACAGCTTAGTGGATTCTCTAAGGAATTGAGCACTAAGACTTTCAAGGAAAGTAGCTTACGTTCTCAATTTTACTTTCATTATCTACTAGAAAAGCGTCCAATAGGGCAGTAAATACAGTGCCGTTCCAGAATGCCCGGGCCATCTTGTAAAGTTTAATTTAACATCGTGAACCAGTTAGTCTATAGTACAACATAGTGGAGTGCATTCAAAGTTGAAACGATATTTAGTTACGTCCGATGAATTCTAAGCAATCATCTCAGTTGCATAGATGGACTCTTTTCTCGAGCTATTTAAAATATAAGCAGCTTTATCCTTTTGCTTAGAATATTATCTGTGCCTTTTTTTTTTTTTTTTTTTGTTGATGGGAAATCATCCAATGACCCCTCCCGCTCTGGGTGGAGCAGAAGGGAGTGTCAGACTCTTACTGACTAAAACCCACCCGTGTTCCTTCCTTAGCCCTTTGTGTTCCGGGGTAGCGGTAACCCTTTCGGACAATCCCGCTGCCCCGGCAGGCTTCGGCCCTTTCGGGCCCCTTCCTTGCTGCTGACATCTCTTTGAGGCGCGCGTGGAACACGTACGCGCCGTCCGGCACGGGCCTGGTCCTGATCGGACGGAGAGTTACCCATTACTCTCCGCCCGCAGGCCCGCGCCTACGGTGGCCGGGAGTCGTCTCGCGGCTCCCGACGCCCGGGGCGTCTCCCGCGGCGGCTGGGACGTGAGGCCCTCTCCCTCATCCGTCCCGCCACCTCCTTCGCTAGCATGACTGCTTCGCAGAAGGAGGTGACTGCCTCCCACTCCCTCTCGCCCCGGACCATGGCTTGAACCAGGGCCGGGCGCGAGAGGTCGCCACCGCTGCCGATCGCCTCTGCGAGAACACGGCGGTGCTCCGTCCAATTGGGGCATACCGCCACCGTATGCTCCACCGTGTCCTCCGGGCGACCCTCGCAGTGGTGACACCCGGGCGTTTCCTCCCGCCCGATGATGTGCAGGAACCTCCCGAAACACCCGTGTCCGGTGAGGACCTGCGTCAGGCGGTAGGTGAGGGCGCCGTGGCGCCTCTCTAGCCACTCCTCAAAGAGGGGTCTTACCGCCGCTATCGCGGCGTGCCCTGCGCTGGGTTGCGACAGTCGCTCTTTCCATGCCGCCATGAGATCGCGCCGGAGGTCGGTCCGCTCCGCTACGATTTGCCGCGGAAGCGGAGTTTCCCCCCGGCGTAGTGCCTCCGCGCGCCACTCGTACAGGCGCGCGAGGACTATCGCCTCCAGATCCCACGGCGGCAGTCCGGCAAGGAGGCTTGCCGCCTCGCCCGAGATCGTGCGGTACCCCCGGATCAGCCTTACGGCTACCACCTTCTGGGGCGCGTTCGTATCTGTGCCTTGGGTAGTTTTTCAACGAGAAATCGCTCATACACAGTCAGATCAAAACAAATTATACAATTATAGAATCCGCAATTCACGTAGAGATAAATTCTACATAGTATGTATTCAGTATATGAATCTGGATCCCCCTGTGTTGAATTTTTTCGTTTCCTAGAAAAATGACATACGCGGTCAAAATGCATGGAACAGATGTTTTTTTTTTATCCAACGAAAAATTTAAGCTCATAGAACTCATGGAATCCATGGTAATAGGGTATAAAACAATCTCCTTGCCACGCTGTATAAGTTCAACAACCAGAATATATAATTTCCATAAAATATCAAAACCAGTTAACACAAATAAAACCAATAACCCACTCATTCCAACTTTTAAAACGGTTTCAAAAATGTATATCACTAGGAAATATTGTGTAAAAGGTAAACTTTATTACTGAAGTGCCTTCCGCCATTTCAATCGACCTATGTTACGATTTCAATGGTAAATGCTTTAAATTCCGACCCGTAACGACTGCCGAAGATCCACGAATGACAGCCGGGACCAACAGCTTAACGTGCTTTCCGAGGTACGGAACAACCGCGGCAAGCGTAGCTTAAACTGATTAATCGACCCGCGCGGCTGTTATAAATTAGCCACAAGCCCCTCACTCAGAAACTACAGATTAATCCAAAAAGTCACATTGTTATTTGATTTCTACAGAGTTATACCGTTGTTATCTAACAAAGCTATGCCCCCCCTCTGGACCCGTGTTTAGCATTTTTTCATAAATGTTTTACAAGGAGTTTCCTAGTTTGATTATTTATTTAAGATATGTGTAATTTTGTACAACGTTACAGAATTAAGTCCCAAGACGTTATACACAGCAAATCACAAACTAAAAAGTGACACAAAAACATACTTAAGTAGGCTAGATCGAAAAATTAGAAAACTTTTCGCGTCCGCCATCTTGTATTGTAATTTTGACCTATTTCAATAATATATACATATAATAAAACAGTAAAAAAACTGTGTCTGTACATTGAATATATTAAAAAAAAAATACTTGAGGGGGGTTTAGAAAAACTAATAGAGCACGAATCCAAAAAAAAAAAATTGTCTGTTTGTCTGTTTGTCTGTTTGTCTGTTTGTCTGTTTGTCTGTTTGTTTGTACACGCTAATCTTCGGAACTACTGGACGGATTTGAATGATTTTTTTTTGTTGTATAGGTATTAAGTCTGGGCAACATATAGGCTATAATTTATTTTGGAAAATGGAACACCTGATGCAGAACCGCAACAGACCAGCTAAAGTATAAGAGATACAATAATGGTACCATAGCAAAAATTGTTCCACGTGATGAGCATTTTCTGCTGAGAGAATAAATTTGAAGATCTGGAACACCTGATGTGGAACTCCAAGAGCCCAGCTACACCATAACATATATAGGAATGAAGATTTAGCAAAAGTTGTTCAATCTGATGAGCACTCTCTGTTGACTTATAAAAATCGAAGATGAGCACTCTCTGTTGACTTATAAAAATCGAACATCTGGAACACCTGTTGTGGAACTCCAAGAGCCCAGCTACACCATAACACATTTATAGGAATGACGTTTTAGCAAAAGTTGTTCAATCTGATGAGAACTCTCTGTTGACTTATAAAAATCGAAGATCTGGAACACCTGTTGTGGAACTCCAAGAGCCCAGCTACACCATAACACATTTATAGGAATGACGTTGTAGCAAAAGTTGTTCAATCTGATGAGAACTCTCTGTTGATTTATAAAAATCGAACATCTGGAACACCTGTTGTGGAACTCCAAGAGCCCAGCTACACCATAACACATTTATAGGAATGACGTTTTGGCAAAAGTTGTTCAATCTGATGAGAACTCTCTTTTAAAAATCGAAGATCTGGAACACCTGATGTGGAACTCCAAGAGCCCAGCTACAATATAACATATATAGGAATGACGTTTTAGCAAAAGTTGTTCAATCTGATGAGCACTCTCTGTTGACTTATAAAAATCGAAGATCTGGAACACCTGTTGTGGAACTCCGAGAGCCCAGCTACACCAAAACACATATAGGAATGACGTCTTAGCAAAAGTTGTTCGATCTGATGGGCATTTCCTGTTGACTTATAAAAATCGAAGATCAGAAACATCTGATGTGGAAATCAAAGCTATCACTAATTTCACTGTATAATTATAAAATAACATAAGCTGGGAGTACCTCCACGCGGTGAAGGCGGTAACAGTTTAGGACTGATTTTCGGTGACGATGGTATATCATTGAAAAGTTGACTCTACTGGTCAAAACTCCCATTTATTTTTTTACTTTATCAATAAATATGCCTTCGGACTTATGTTATTTGAGTGTTTAATTTCCTTTGCCATTTATCCCCTGCGTTACCGGGTAGGCTATCGTGACACGGTAGCCTACCCGGTAACGCAGGGGAGCAGTCACTTAGATTTTAATTGATCAGGTATATTCACAATAAAACTATAACCATGCCTAGAAAGAGGTCAAATCTTTCCCAATGTTCCAAAGGAGCTGAAAGATTGAGGATCATAAGATCCCAAGAATCTACCGAAGAGCGTCAGGAGAGACTTGATGCTGTTCGAAAACATCAGGCTACAACTCGCTCCGTGGAAACCTCTTCGAATCGCGAAGCACGCCTGCGTTCTCAGCGTATTTGCACATCTACTAACAGGTCTTTTGAAACGAGTGATGAACGTGATGCGCGAGTAACTGGTGATCGAGATTATCATACATTGTCCCGTCATTGAGCGCAACGAACGTTTGAATTCTGATTGACTTCGACATTCTCTGAGCAGAATGTCGATATCATCTGAAGAATCGGATGTGTCTCAAGATAGAGACACATCCGATCCGACAGAGATATAGCCGTAAGACGTGGCAACCTTCCTTGGGTTGATAAGGAACGGAGTGCATTTACGTATACTCTTATGAATGACTTGATTGACTACGCCACGTATTCCGCCATCGGAGGTATGGTTCAAAATTGTACTTTTTGTGAAGCTGTTAAATGGCAAAAAGAAACAAACGGTATGTGTTGCTCAGGTGGAAAAGCACATATTGAAATATTACAAAATCCTCCAGAAATATTAAGATCACTGCTAATTGGTGACCATCCACAGTGAAAACATATCTTGGACAACATCCGTATACAATGCCTTTCAAATGACATCTTTTGGTGCGAAACAGATTTCAGGAGGCCCATTTATGCCAACATTCAAAGTGCAAGGCCAAGTTTACCACCTTATTGGTTCATTATTGTCTGAAAATGACCCCAAGTTTCTCCAAATATATTTCGTATCCAATTATCAAGATCAGGCAAATATTAGAAACCAAAACTTTCCGCACTTGAACAAATAGTCTGATTTCACTGCTTCAAAATATATGTTGCATGAAGTAAATCCCTACGTACACAGTTTTAAATCTGCCTTAGAATCTATAAATATATATATAAAAATGGTGCCATAGCAAAAATTATTCCACTTGAAGAGCATTTTCTGCTGTGAGAATAAATCTGAAGATCTGGAACACCTGTTGTGGAACTCCAAAGCCCAGCGACACTACAACATATATAGGAATGACGTCTTAGCAAAAGTTGTTTAGTCTGATGGGAATTTTCTGTTGACTTACAAAAATGAAAGATCTGGAACGTCTCGAATCGTCTCGCGCATCCCGTTGTTTTCCCGTCCCCGGGCTCTTCGAATTCGACATCAGACGTTTCAGATCTTCGATTTTGACGACCCCGTTGTCGCTGGCATAATCAACAGGATCCGCGTACGAAGTCGCGGGCAGAAGCTAGTGTACATATATTTTTGTTGCTGACGATCCTTGACGAATAAAAACAAAAGAGAACGGGGATCAGATCGGAATGAAAAAGCTTATTGTGGATAAGACACGAGTCTAAAACAGAAGAAGATCTAGCGGGGTATGCAAGGGGGGGGGGGATGGAGGGGGGGCTTAGGGGATCAGACCGGAATAAATCATAAAATACAATGAAAAGAAAATCTAAACACAAGAAAATAACAAAACTAACAAAAAAAAAACACAACACAATAATACATTATGTTAGTATCAGAGACCCTCTAAAGATACTCAATCAATTTTATTTACACAGCTAGCATATACTCGTACGAAGCTGTTCAGTAACGTTGTTGCCAAGTTAGCAGAAGATAGAAAGCTACTCACATCTTAAGTAGTTTGATTAATTGTTTGTCCGTGACTGTATATTTATCTACTAGCTGCTGCCCGCGACGTCGTCTGCGTGCATGCTCTACAGCACCAAAAATACCCAAGATGCCAGTGTCGCTATAGCATTATAAGTACGCAACTTTTAAAATAGCATTAAAATATAAGTTTTTTTTTTGCAAGCAAAGCAAGTGAAGAGAGTTATATGGGAGTCCTGCTGAGTTCAGTCATAAGATGTGACTGAAGGAAATAGAGAAAATAATGCAGGAATACATTCCAGGACACAAAAGAGTAAAAATACGTACAAAGGTATCATACTTTACAACACTTCCCTATAAACTACGTTGGTAGTTATGCTGCCAGGAGCCAAAATGTAAAGAGAGTCAGGACTGGTGACGCGGGAGCAAGCGACGTACAGTTGCCCGTGTGAGAAGCAACTCGTCCTGAGGTCGACACCCGCTGCCCTGCGACTTATTGATGGTCATCGCGAAGCAAACACTCACGGGGAACTGTACGCGCTTGAACTGGAACAGGAAGTTATGAGGTATTAGGGGAATGCGTGGTATAAATACTGCCTCGCCGACGCCACAACCCGTAAGAATTTCCGCCTCAATGGTGTGTCTGTGGAGGGAGATGACTTTAACGGCCCATTCACGACCTTGCCGCGGTGAGCGGCGGCTAAGCGCGGGGCGGCGAGCGGTAAGAACAAAAGTATGAAAATGTTTGAAGCACGCCACGAGTCGCCGCTCACAGGGAAAACGCGCGCGGTTTTGTCGGAGCGAATCGTTGCAGCGGCGCGCGGTGCGGGGAGCGGCGAGATCAAAAGTACTGGCGAATGAGTGCGACGCGACGCCACGAAACACAGCGACACCGGATAGCGGCGTAGATGTGACGGACTCGGCGGCGAACTTATAAACAAAAAAATTTAGACGATTTTGTGGCAGTAATGGATATAGATTATAAGTATAGAATATAATCAAATGTTTCCACACTCATTCTTGTGTACTCATAAAACTTATCCGGATATTTTCTGTAATCTTCGTATAGGTCACGAAATTTGCCATTTACTTAAATATCGATCTTTATTCAGTTCGTGCACTCCTTCTGTCATACTTGTTTTAAAAATATACTGCTTTCTAAACACAAAAGAGATAATTTTGATAACGCCATAATTTTGAGCACGTTCTAACTACCTAAATACGTCCACCTCGACCGCTGCCGCTAGCCGCTACTGAGGGTACATGGCGTGTAAAACGTACGCCGCGCCGCCTGCCGCGCCGTGCGCCCCTTAGACCGAAGTCGTGAATGGGCCGTAAGGCGGTTAACACAACTTCGGAGGAGATAGGTTCCGAAGAAGAATAATCGGAACACCGACCTTCAGCTTGATGGTATGCGCTGGAAGTCCACTTGCTGACAGGGAGCTCAGAAATTCCACGGAATAATGTGTGGCGTCATCTTGCTCGACAACAATGTTTATCGAGGTGTAGACCACTTTATTCCCCTTAATTTCCGAGAGAATGCATTCGTTAATTGCTGCAGCCTGATCATTTTTGGGCATCAAAATGGCCCGCTCACACACCCAAGAATTCTGCTGGTGCGGTATACGACTGATGTCCTCGTATACACAGTGAATGAGTTCTTCTAAGCTGGATACCACTCTACGGAGAGACTCTGGAAGCATCACCTGTCTCTTCTGGTAGAATGCCTTCGCCAAGACTTAGAAGGACATCGGAGAATTCTTGAGCACGTGCATTGCCGCCGAGCCGAGCTCTCATATTAATGGTCAAGCGCAGCGCACGAACTCGTGACCACAACGAAGATCGTTTCAACGAAGCATTCACCTCGTCAGCCCTCGAGCCCCGCGTCACCACTGGAAGCGGTTGCCGAAAATCACCACTGAACAGAACTGTGACACCACCCATCAAACGTTCGTTCCTGCGGATGTCCTGCAGGATTCTGTCCACGGCCTCAACGGCCTTCCTATTGGCCATCGTACACTCATCCCATACGATCAGAGAGCAATCCTTGAGCACGTGTCCCTTATCGCTGTTACGTGACACACCACAAACAGGCGCTCTCTAAATCGATGGGAATTTTAAACATGGCATGTGCTGTCTTGCCACTCGGAAGCAGTGTGGTAGCGATTCCCGACGACGCTACAGCAATAGCAATTTGGCCTTGCCTCCTGACCTCTGCAAGTATGCCAGTGGTAACAAATGTTTTTCCTGTTCCACCAGGAGCATCCAAGAAAAACATTTTACCCTGGTTTTGCCCAGCGCTTTCAAGGACGGTGTCATAAATTTGCTTTTGCTCTGAAGAGAACAAAGCGACATGGTCATTTCGTATGGTGGTCATTTCGCGTTATACTCCCGATTTTCACGGTCTTGATACGGTGATGATTGGGGAGCTGGTAACCCATATTCTTATTACCATCTTTAAGTACTGGTACGGGAACCAGGTGAACCATGTCAAGTGGGCGGGCACATTGTCGGACCCGTATAGGTTGGAATGTGGGGTGAGGCAAGGGGGTTTGAGCTCGCCTTCCATTTTTAATTTGTACATTAATGGGCTAATCGAGGCACTCAGTGAGCAACATATTGGTTGTTATATAGATGGCGTCTGTTTCAATAACATAAGCTACGCGGACGATATGGTGCTGCTGAGTGCCTCGGTCTGCGGACTCAGAAAGCTGATGAGTATCTGTGAGGGTTATGCAACTGATCACGGACTACTATATAATGGAAAAAAGAGTCAGTGTATGGTCTTTCAGGGAGGGCAGAGAAAAGTTATTGAAATGCCAGCTATAAAGCTGAATGGCACACCCTTAGATAGAGTAGATATTTTTAAGTACTTAGGCCACTTAGTTACTCCTGACTTGAAAGATGATACAGATATTGAACGGGAGCGAAGGGCGCTGTCGGTCAGAGCGAATATGGTGATCCGTAGGTTCGCACGGTGCTCAGTAGAAGTTAAAATTACTCTCTTTAGAGCCTACTGCACTACATTATACACGTGTAGCCTATGGACTAACTACACGCAAAGGTCGTACGGCGCCCTTCGAGTCCAGTTTAATAATGCGTTCAGGATGTTGTTGGGCCTCCCTCGTTACTGCAGCGCTTCGACAATGTTTGCGGAGGCGCGCGTAGATTGCTTTTATGCAACAATGCGCAAGAGAGCCACCTCGCTAGTTCGGCGAGTGCGGGGGAGCTCCAACAGCATGCTGGCCGCGCTCGCGGAAAGGGTCGATTGCACCTACATTAATCACTGCTGTAGGTTACATATTGATCGCGGGTAATGTGACTGGTCTAATGAGTCAATTCAATATAATTGTGATATGTGTTGTGTACCTATGTGTTGTTTTTAATGATTTCTATGTTTAGCTGTGCTTGATTTGTGTAATGTGACTGTGTCTGTATGATTATTTATGAGTCTGAGAAACTTGAAATAAATGGTGATATATATATATTCGATCAGTGGATTGCCGCCGATAGAAAGTACCACATATTGAAGTGAACTGAGACAGGTGTTCAGCACGCGTTCATCAGTTACTTCGATTTCGTCTCCAGTAGCGCGCCTCAAAGCTCGTCGAAAATCTTCAGACAGATGATGGCGATACTTCTCTCACAAAGCTACCGGGTTCGCGACTCCACAAAACACCAAGATGACGGCAAACAGATGACGCATGCGGCTGGGACTGTCACTGACGCTCGCCTCCGCGAGGGTGTCATGAAATGAAATGATCATCATCAATGAACATAACTTTTTTGTAATACTTAACACCACATTTTTTTTAAATTGTCTGCCTCAACTCTGCTCAAGATTTTGAGGGTTTTGTTGGAACTTGAATTTGTCAAAACGAACTATACGATACAACTTTTATGAAGAAAATGCACATCAGCATCTATGAATTTTAAGAATAACTAACTACTTACCTCGCCAACATGATCAAATTTAAATTATTAATTTCCAAAAAAATGTAAACATTTAAGTAACTTGATTTGATTTTTATGAAATCTCATAGATGGCGCTGTTTTAAAATTGTCTTTATACTACTAACATTCATTAAACTATATTTCTCTGCCCAAGTTACTTAAATGGCGTAGTTTTTATAGTGTAACGTCAGATAATAGCATGGCTTACTCAAAAACAACATTTAGATATGCATCGTTAGATTACACACTGTCACAGAATGCGTAAGAAAAATAAAGATTCACAGCTCCTCCCCCGTAGGTGATAGCGTGATAATATGTAGCCTATATGTTGACCCGACCTCTTAGTAATATTCATGCAAAATTTGAAGTAAATCCATGCAGTACTTTTTGAGTTTATCCCGGACAGACAAACAGACAAACAGACAAACAGACAAACAGACAAACAGACAAAAATTCTAAAAACTATATTTTTGGCTTCGATATCGATTGTAGATCACGCCCCAAGTATTCTTTTTAAAAAATATTCAATGTACAGTTTTGACTTTCCTACGATTTTATTATATGTATAGATGCATCGTTAGATTACACACTGTCACAGAATGCGTAAGAAAAATAAAGATTCACAGCTCCTCCCCCGTAGGTGATAGCGTGATAATATGTAGCCTATATGTTGACCCGACCTCTTAGTAATATTCATGCAAAATTTGAAGTAAATCCATGCAGTACTTTTTGAGTTTATCCCGGACAGACAAACAGACAAACAGACAAACAGACAAACAGACAAACAGACAAAAATTCTAAAAACTATATTTTTGGCTTCGATATCGATTGTAGATCACGCCCCAAGTATTCTTTTTAAAAAATATTCAATGTACAGTTTTGACTTTCCTACGATTTTATTATATGTATAGATATAGATATATGTACCGACAGAAAAAAACAGGACAGAAAAATAGGTACAATATGATGCTATATACCATAGGCATCTTCTGGGCACGCTCATTTTATCATAGACCTCATCCATCGCTTTCCATCAGGCGTGATCGAGGTCAAGTGAAAATTAGACGGCAATAAATCATTGCATATTGAATAAATTTTTGAATTTCACATTTTATTTATAGTATTGTTTTGTCTTTGCTATTTGTGGGACAACTTAAACTAATCAGCAGATTGATTGCAACAAGGCCTCTCTACCCACACCCTTTTCGACCCTTGATACACCATATATTGTCTTCAATTTCCCATAGACGAGACATTAAAGGATTACATTGCTTGCACGAACAGCTGCGATCACTAATAACATGATATATTGATACCCAATATCAATCAAATTGGGTAATTATAATGCGATAGGTAGTTATTATGAAGCAGAGATAATGTGATAAACTCGGTCAAGTGTGTAGCATAATCAGCCATTAATGATCCCACTACTGGAATACAGGGCTCCTCTCGGTGAGAGGCAGTGGGCTTTTTCTTTTTTGTGGATGGGAAATTATCAAGTGACCCCTCCCGCTCGGGGTGGAGCAGAAGGGAGTGTCAGACTCTTACTGACTAAAACCCACCCGTGTTCCTTTCTTAGACCTTTATGTTCCGGGGCAGCGGTAACCCTTTCGGACAATACCGCTGCCCCGGCAGGAGAAGGAGTGGGCTAAAATAAAATTGATTTTGACTTTGAATCCACCACGCGGGCCCAGTGCGGGTTGGTAGATGTCACATGTCTTCGAATTTCTGTTCTCGGACATGCCCGTTTCCTTACGGCGTTTGTAGATGAGATGTTATTTAGCATAATTCTAATTTTGGTGGCGAACGCGTCCACAATCTGTTTACCTGGAAATTATCACCGCTGCGCTAGTTCACTAGATATTCCTATTAATTATTATAATTTTATTTAAATTCAGTATTAGTTTTTCTATCTGATGAAAGTTTTATTCTTATATTTAGTGCAATACTTTATCCTAGAGAAAATCAAAAAAGGCTTCCGCGTGAAATTTCAAATTCTGGTGGGGGAAATGAAATCATTAAGTGGCTCGTACAAAATAAACCACAAGGACGAAACTACCATCGTTCACTTTATTCTATTAAAGAGCGAGCAAAAATTAATTACTTAATATTTAGATTTTCTATTGGTTAAACAAATATTAAGTTATGTTTTGTTTGTATTCCAGCATCATCATCATCTGCCTAGCCTTTCCCCAACAGACGTTGGGGTCGGCTTCTAGTCTAACCGGATGCAGCTGAATACCATTATTTTGCATGGAGCGTTTGTATTTCAGCATGACATACCAAAATTCAAAGTTAAAACACGCGGAGTGCTTGGAGAAAAAAAAAACTAACTAGAGGATTTGGGAAGAAAACAACCGACTTCCAAAAAAGACACTACAAAGTGAAAAATAATTTTAATTTCGGAAGTCGGTGTCGTTGGGTTTGCATCTTCGTTGTTTGCCAGCGACTTCCAAAATTAAAAAAATAAATAGAAAAGTATAAAAGTATTATTTGTTGATTGTTATTTTTTTCTTTAATTTTGCTCATTATATATGTTATTTTTTTATTATTTTAATAACATCTTTATTCACTATAAAAAGTTTTTATTGTTATTGGATTAATAATATTTTGGTGTAGTTTTAATAGATTTTTTTAATTTTGGTGTTAGATATCAATTTTTGGTGTCAAAAATATGTTAGAAGTTATCAGGATTAAATTAAGGTGTCTTACGTGTTGTGTAACTGGATATATCAACTTCTTATAATTATGATCACTAAAAATTCAAAAACAAAAATGTTCACCAAAATTAGGTAAAAATCATAGTTGTTGAAATTAGCAAGAAGAACCATTGACTCTTGATTTCTTTAAGGGTATTTTTACACCCGTTATAGAACCGTGATGTTAATAAAAACACATATTATCTGTAAAAACACTCGTGACAAGTTACAGTTACACTTAATGACCTTGTTGCCTAAATTCCTAAAATGTATAATTATGTATTTTTAAGGCCCAAAGTTTTTAATAGCCAGCCTACTATAAAAGGGTTAAAGGTATGTAGGCTAACGATGTTTGTTGAACGTTAACTATGTAATTTTAAGGAACTAATGGGTTAGGCCTGAAATATAGTATTATGTTATAGAGTAAAGATACAAAGGAAGGCCGACACGCCAGTGTGCTAATAGTTTTCTTAGCATCAAAATATCTAGGTGAATTTTGTATAGTTTCACTTTACTTATTTAGAAAATGAATCGGTTACACGCTTCTTATTGATGTGAGTGTAATGATAAAAAGCTAGGCTCGGTAGTTTAATGAATGTGTTAAAATCGATATCGAAAGTTTAAATAAATAAATTTTAAAAAAAATTATGGCTCATTTTCATTAGTCTATAATTCGGTCAACATTCAGCATGCGGGGTCTCCCCGCAGGCGGGGAGTCCTATCAACGAAATTTATCGGTCGGTAAAAAGCAGGCGGAGACTCACCAAATTGACCAATCAAAATGAGTCTTCAATGCAACTGCCAAACGAGCGGTGCACGTTCTCTGTATACCGCAACCATTACCTATCGACTAAACCAATGAAAACTGTTCCCCGTATACGGGCCCTATGGCATGCGTTACAAAAATCTTTCGCACCTCGCATACGAGCCCATTGACCAATGAAAATGAGCCTTTAGGCGCCCATACTTGTTCGGGTTGGCGCATTCAGTTCGGCAGTATTTGTTAAACAGCAAAACCAAACCGAAACAATTACTACATGTATTTAATTTTGCGGCCACAAGTGTGTAGTACTTCAAAAAGCGCCTGCAGATACTGACGGTGCAAACCTCATTTAAGAAAATCTATAAAATAACTTGCTTACCGTGCGGTAATTCCTTGTTATTCCACTGGGATCTAACGATGACGCAAGCTTTATTCTCGGCCTTTAGCTGTCTATAGTCTCTTCGAGCTCTATTTCAATTTAGCTGAGAGTCTGTGTCATATAAAATGTACGAGACAAGACACCCTTTTATGTTATTCTTTAATTCCCTCGCCAGTGAAGGAATATTATTCTTCGGTAGCGTGTGTGTAGCTGCGATATTGTTTTTATATCCTACATATAAAGATCTTTTTACTATACTTCAGTGTTACACTCAAAGCTTTTGTTAAATTTTTGGTTCTAGAACAAGCTGGTTTTCTCACAATGTTTTGAGAACAGAGTGGTGATGAAATGAATTACGTAAAGTATAGCGCCTGTCTGGGTTCGAACCCACGACCTACGTATCATCCGTCAGGGCCGATACCACTGGGCCACTGGCTGTCCTCTGGTGTGAACACAAAGACGCTTAAATTATGTTCTACCACAGACCATGGAGACGTCTCGACTGCTGATGCTAGAGGCAACACTTTCTACCACCGTGTCTTCATCTCTTCGCATTAGCCGTAATACGAGGGGGCGGTTCCATTCAAAAACGTTAGTTTCTGTACGTCATTTGTGTCGGCCCGAGATAGAATAGAGAGAGAGAGAGATAGCGCTTAACGCACCTGTAGTGCTACGAATTTTATTAGTACTGCCATCTCTAAACGCTGCCGACGCGGTGATTTCATGCTCTGTGTTCTATTTCTACAGATTAAACAACAAAACAAATGACTACGCATACTCGTATTTACCTGCTTAACTACGTCGTCCAGCGTTCTCAAGGTTAACGCCACTTCCAAAAGACCAAACACACTATAAAGTATAATGTTACTGCATAGTCCCTCATTACCATTAGAGCCTACAGCCCCATTCCACTAATTTGCTTGGCAACATTCTTGGCAGTGCACTTACGTATAACTTCCTTACGTCCTTCAAAACAAGGGAACAACATTAGTCGATGTTTCGTGTAACACTTTAGGGTTGCTCCTCATTTAATATTGTATGTCACGTTCTACCCAGTGAGAGTTCTTAACATCGTAATATTTGTGTAATCAAGGTCAGGAGCTCAGCTCTGAGGAAGGGTAAATGACATTCAGTAGTTGAGTTGAGGCTTGTGTTGCTATGCGACGTTTCACATACTAGTTTTTTTTGGCATAGACCTGGAGCTTGATGACAGATATTCGACAAGTGTAAAGGTAAAATAGAATTCACTACCTCAGGCTGATATTGGTCTATGAGTCTATTCTTTTGTGTTTTGGACAAAGGCCTGTTCGTCACCCACTTGGGCTCAACTGTTGTCTTATTCTTTTAAAAAAGCAGACATGGAAATATTCGGGTTTACCTGTACCAGTGGAATTCGGTAAGCGAAAGGCCAGAAAAAGTTGCTGTTATATCTGATTTAGTAAGCAGTGTAATTTCTGTCATTTATATCTTCTCAATTTGAACTGACTTTGGCATGAGTAGCTTTATTCGTCCATAGTTCTTAAGATCTCAGAGAAATTTAATCCTTACTACGCAGCCCACTTTGTAGGATCCCAAGAAGATCTAAAATACAGCCCTGTTCAGACTAAACCTTCTGAATCCTCCATTTTCTCCATAACACAATAATGGCTCTTAACTGTTGTGTGGTAAATTTTATACGGGGTGAATAATGCATAGAGGCGTTCAGCTAAAGTGACGCAAAGGGGATGTGGGGAGACGTGACGTCATAGAAATTAGGCTAACAAATGTATACCCCGTGATTTATTGTTGTATTGCGCACATTTGGAGGTTGTTAGAACTGTGGGGCGATGAAAATGAAAGGATGTCTAACGTTTTCGTAGAAATGTTCTTAGACGGAGGTGTCACAAACTTTCAAGCGTTTTTAATCGACAAAAAAGGAACTGGCCTGAATTCGATGGATTTTTTTTCAAAGGACTATTGATGTAATGTCACGGCGTGTTTTGTAAAAGTGCAACTTTTTTAGCATCAAATGTATCTAAGTATGTAGGTAATGGTTGTGTGTGTAGGCCAAGTTAAAATGACAGTTACACCGCACAAGTTCGCACATGTTAAAAATTGCTTGGCATATTTTCACTTTTTATTATTAAGTTGCTTCACCCAACTATTTGAGTTAAAGAAGCAGATCTAAATAGCATCGTTTTTGTGGTAGAAGACACAACTTAGCTTTGCCTCCCACGCACCAAGGCTGCTCTGGATGCTATCTTCACACCAGGTCAGCTATTCTCAAGGGCAACACGCCAGAAAACATATCTGCCTATCCATAAGAGACATTACTCACGCTCATCTACTCCGCTTAGTAACTAACGCGGCGTTTACCGCGTATAACTCGACACTAACCCACGTTAATAGTGTATTATCCTCATCTGCATAATAAGGCTGTTACCAGACACAGATGGTTATTATGGTACAAAGAGCCTGGAGTGGGGTTCTTCCAAGACACGTGGCTTGCTTCACCAGATCCCCACTTTGTTTCAACTTTTCACTTTGCTTGTAATGGTTTGCCTGGTTAGGACTCTAGCTTACATTTGTATTTTTTTCTTTAAGAGTATGAAACAAATTGAATGAGTCATCCGCGAGCGAATACCCTTTTATCAGCTAAGTTGATTAAATTCACTCGTGAAGCACTCTCTTTGGCGTCATGGAAAATCTAGGCTTTTCGGGCATAATATTGAATTTCATTTAGAAATTTACTTTTAATAAGCCTTTCGATAATAATTATAGCGAATGCACTGGACTCAGGTGTGAATGATGCCATGTTTAAGACTGGTGATAGAAGGCAAAATCACTGGCAAGACAGAGTCATCAGCGAGGTTGAGAGATTCATTGATGTTGTGATATATAGTCGCGAAATGAAAGGTTTAATCACCGCAGTAACAAAGCTAAAGAGTTTTTTTTTGTTTGGCTTGTATATATGTTTGAACGCGATATTCTCTGGAACTGCCAGTTGGATTTGTAAACTTCTTGTTTGTATTTGGTAGCCCGATTCTTGAGGAAGGTTATAAGTTGTTTAACATGACGCTAGGTACCTTAGGAGCCAAGCAAAAATAAATAAAGTCAGAAAGTACGCTAAGCGAAAACGAAGTAACAGAAGGCTATGCGATGCCACGGGGTGAGTCGGGGGAACAAGAAATTTCACACCTAACAAACGCCAGCACATCAAGCTACTACTGATTGATCTGTCAAATTTATTTAATAGATTTTCAACTTTATCGCAAAAGCATAAAGTTCAAAGTTGATTGGGAATATTTGACACAGTTTCGAGTAGCTTGATGTGCTGGCGTCTGTACAAAGTCACGGGCAGAAGCTAGTCACTAAATATTTTTTCAATCCATGACTACCTATACCTACTTAAAAGCCCAAAGTTTTTGGTAAGGTCTACATCAGACTTCAAATGCTGATACGCTACATTAATTGTTTGACTATCAGTCCACCCACTACTTGCACCATCATCTACTCGCAGCCTTAGCTCTCATAAATTCCCGACATGTTGCATCGATGACGTCAAAGCGTTAGTCTACGCGAAGTAGCTGTTTAATATGCTGTTTCAATACTGCACTCCAGTGACATTAGTATCAGATAGATTGTTTTAGAATGCTGTTAGGTATGTATTCAGGTCAATGGTCTTGCGTCATAAGTTATTTGGAACTGGAAGATGATTTTGTGTGGGTTTGAGAGAATATCGAAAATATTTACTTTTCCTGTGGTAACAGCAGTATCTAAAAATAATGAGGTGCATTTTGAGGCCTTTACGATTGTACTCGACTGTACGGTCAGGGAAATTAATTGTTTGTCAAATTAATACACTACATCAATTTGAGTGTTGTAGCTGTTTCATATAACTGTCAAGGAATGACAGTTGCGATTTGAATAAGTGGTCAATTTAAGTTTGCAGTCAATTTGATTGAAACAATAAAAATCTCTGACCAATTTCTATTCTAATTTTTGCTCCACAATTCACACAGCCACCATAACTGCGACCATCTCTTCACCGGTTCAGTATAATGACCGTGATTCATGCTTAACCGAGTCGCCGAAATCAATACCACTGTTTGTCGACGCGTATACTGAATACCGAATGAGATTGGTTTTTATCAATGTAATGTTTAGCTGGTTTGATTTAGAATCGGCCGTGGTTTCGTTGAAATGTAAGCTGATTTATTTCGGGGGGGATCAGGAAACGGTAAGCGAATTATTATGGTTGCGGGTATCGATTTCGACGACGACGGATGAAGAACGGACGACAGTGCGTTTTATTCAGGGACGTCTAGGAAAGATGAAGCGGTATTATTTCACTCTAGTGACAATACTGTAGCCGGCCCCACTCTCCTGGCACGACTGATTATAAGAATCAGAAAACTATTAATATTATTATATTAGACACACTAGCAGCTTATTAGCTGATGCCTGTGAAGATATTTAGTCTGTTCAGTTGATTCTTGAAGCAGTTCAGTTTGGGAGCCGCTGCATGCGTTGAATGCTGTTGCATGGAATGGCTCCCGGAAAATGCTGTGATGACAACTCTGTTAGAAAAGAATTGCTTCAATGACATTTTATTTGATGATTTTTCCCGTAACTTTATGGAATGCCCACGCAAATGTTTGGTGGCATTCAGAGTATACAGGGCTTGAAGGTGGGCGATTCGTAGTGTTCTGTAAGTATTTTGTACGTTTCAATGAGCCTACCCCTTTGTTTACGCTGTTGCAGTGTGATAAGGCCAAGGTCTTTGAGGCGCTAAGTACAGCGCCTCCAGATAAATTTCGCATGGTGCGAACTTTTTGTTTGCCCTTCTTTGTAAATTATCAAGTAAGGAGATGTATTTTTTTTTTTATATTTTTCGCAGAAGAGAAGTCTTATGTAAGTCTTGTACAACTTGAAAAATGTCTTAAGTTTCAGGCACTTGAATGCCTTGCGGATGATGTAAGACTTCGAATTAGTTAAGCTATGGTAAGTTAACTATTAAAACACCGAACATGATAAATATCATATTCTTACTGTTTGATCATCATCTACCTAGCCCTTTCCCAACTATGTTAGGGTTGGCTTCCAGTCTAATCAGATGCAGCTGAATACCAGTATTTTACATGGAGGGACGGCCTATCTAACCTCCACAACCCAGTTACTGGGTAATAAGAACACCTTTGTAAGACTGTTTGTCAGTTATTCGGGCTTCTGATGACCTGTAATGACTGTCAAAGATCCACGAATGACAGCCGGAACCAGCAGCTTAATGTATAATCTGCTCTCCTCCTCCTCATTTGAATCATATTATAGGCTCAATAAAAAAACTATTGAGATTAACCGCAAAACTATTTATACTCCTAGATTGGTTCTTCTACCTCGTAGATCAACTGCACTTCTGCATGGTCTCGTACTAATACAGTTTCTGTGACAAATAGCGGGAGTCTAATCCAGGCCATTGACGATGGACGGGCAGTGACACCAGTTCACAGACGGCACATAGCTAGACTATCTCGAGTAGCCAGGTATGTACCGTCTAATGGTACTTTACTAGCAAGATACCTGAGGGGCAATTCCCGAATTTTTTAGAACGTTCCTTTGCATTCTAATGTCAGTCTCAATCTGTCAAAATTTCAATCTTTTCACATATATTTTTGATAAGTTTTTGACATTGAATGTCGCTGAGATGAGATTGCAACTTGAATTTGTAACGCAAACTGCGATTCGTTAATATGTAACACAATTGTCAGGATCTGGTCAGGATGATATACGCCCCACCTCTTGTCAATTTGAGTTTTAAGCGCATAAACCACTTCCTAATGTATTACTTGCCTTCCACCTAAAAAGTCAACAATACATAACTACTTTTATGTTATTTCAGCCCTTAAATTCCAGTCCAGTAATTATGGGACCTTCAAATGCAACGGTACACCTCTACTTTACCCTTCGGGAAATAATGATGGTTTGCAATATCTTGTCTGATTTAACCAATAAAAGTTAAAAAGGCGATCAAAACAGATACCTAGTAGCAGCAACAACAAACTTTAACCAAAGTATTTAGAACCCGCTTGTTAAACCATTCAAATTTACACTCCCAACTGTCTAAGATAAATGTGAAGGTCTTAAATCAAATTCCTTTTGTCTAAGGTTATCTAGCTTACGAGATTGTTCGAGATTAAGTCAGATTATTGAATCAAGCACCTTAAGGTAATATTCGAAATTGTGAAGGATTAGCGTTTTAGAGAATTAAGGTGCAAAATTTCCTAATTTTGCACATTCATTCGTTAGTTTCCTAACTAGGAGTGCTTACGGTTTTTCCTTCAGTGTACCGAGTGTTTTAGGTTAAAATAAAACCACATAAATTCAGGAAAAGTAGGTCAAGAAAAGCCCATAAAATTTTTAAAAACTTGTATCATGAGGTACATTGTAAAAATAGTATAAACAAGTATAGAGGTATTCGAAAATAATTGTACTTTTATCCTTAAAGAATTTGCATGAACAATTGCGTTACATTTGGTTAACACTTGTGTTGACATTATTCAGTAAATGTCATTCACATGTCATTCAAACATGAAGAGTTATTATTGAATTCAGATTTATTTCTATATTTATATAAAATTCGAAGTCCTGACTAACTGATATATCAACGCACAGCCTAAACAGCTGGTCCTAGAGACATGAAATTTGGAGAATGTGTTCTTTGTGAAGAGTATGTATCCACTAAGAAAGGGTTTTTTTTGTATCCACTAAGGGAGGGTGAAATTTCACGCGAACGAAATCGTGGGCAGAAGCTAGTTTATAAATATGGGAAACGAAAGAAACGTGAAACAACAATGGCTGAAGCCGACAGCAGACAGCTGTCAACTTGACAGTTTTTTTTAATAAGTAAGGTAGTTGTGCTTATGACGATGATAGAGTGCCAAAATGGCGTGCTTTTTATTATGTTAAAAGTTATTTTGATCTCGTCCCCGGGTAACTATTAGAAAAATATATAAATGCAATATTATTCAGTGTAGTCTAGTGTATTTTATGCCACTAAGTGTAGATTTTGATGACATCCTTTACTGTAAAGCATTTTGACTATCATCTTAAACTATCAAATCAAAATACATATTTTATTTCACATAAGCCTACAAGGGCACTTATGAAACGTAGAAGCTAGGTGCACGGTTTAAATTGGTAGTTCCCGATGGAGAAGAACCGGCAAGAAACTCCACGGTTAGTCTTTTAAAAATAATTGGCTTTTACAATGCTTTCAAATTTCAGTAGGTATGGGAGGACAGCGTAGGCCTGTCAACAAGTACCAGGTAGTTGATAAAATAATTATTCGTGTATCCAAATCATACCTGTCATTCTTAGACAGTTCTATGAAATAACACGGTAAATTGGCTAGAGTGTCAATATATCTCTAACTGTGAAATCGCGAAATAAAAATCAGCTGTTCCCTACATTTATCTTCGTCTATCTCGTCAAAATGCAGCTGTTTTTTTTTTCGCGATTTCGTGTTTGGTCCCATAGTAAAAGTTGTTCATAATGATGAGTACAATGACCTCTTAAGAGGTTGCTAGTGTTTTTCAAATAACCCTGTATATCAGTAAAATCCTAAAGCATTTCATGACAAACTGTCACATAATGTTAGTAGCCGAAAATAATAAGTATCATAGAAAATTTGACAACACGAGAAAACAAAACATTAGGTTTCAATACAGTTTCAACTTCACTTCAAACTATTAAAAGCTAATCCGATTGATAATGAACAAACAAACTTTGCACGAACAAAACGGATAACATGCAGATATTAAGTTCAAAGACTTTGAATGTTCTTGTTCTTCTACTTTGACGTATCAACAAAAGAGTCTATTTCAGTGGAGCTTGCAAACGTATGCCGTTGAATTGAAAGAATCTTCAGCACAATCTTAGAACTAAGGCTGAAAACAAAAGAAAATCTTTTCTTTTGTTTTTGTTGGTACGTTTTTGATGCCACATGTTTCATGGGTATGGTGAAATGACTTGAGATTGAAGGAACAACGGATACGAAAAAGTTATTTTAAGATAATTTGCAGTGCTTCGCGTGATGTCTATGACCCCAGAAGCTTTGGTTGACATTTCGTGAAGTATCGAAATTGACGCGGGGTTGACTTGGAACTTTGCACAGAGTATACGTAAGTGGTCGTCAGTCTATCTAACTAGGGGCTATGCCACACGCTGGCCCACATGCGGAGTCCACTACAGGACTCGTCTGCTCCACCGGCCACCGGTCCTTCGACAAAAACAGACGGTAAAAAAGTCAGCCTGTATATAGGGGGTAGTCCCGTAACGCCGGACGGCACCTAGCGCCGGACACTCGTACTATCTTGACAAACCACAACGTGATCTATTCAAATATCGATGAAAGGGGCGCGGGGGAACATAACTATATAGGATCACATGACACGGTTTGCCAGTGAGGAGCACAGTCGCGGTGGGTGCGGTTGATTGTTGTTTTTAGCGGGACAGCGTTGCGTCATGTAAATTTCAAGTGAGTAGTACTGCAATGGTTAGTGTTTATTGTTTTTGTTATTTGTTAAGAAAGACAGTGTTTACATTATAATTCGTAAATTGTGAAACTTTGTAATAGTTACTTTAAGGGTTTTAGTATGAAATACGTAATTTTGGGCATTCCCTGTCCCCGACTTCCGGACACAAAGATGTCCCCTAACACCGGACAGTTTATAAGTTGGCTTTTTTGCTAAGCATTTAAACTTATTATAATAATGATTGTTAGTTGTTTTACAGGATAGAAGGAGGGAGATATTTCAAAATGGAAGAGACAAAAAATAAAGAAAAAAAGCAACAGCAAAGTTTAAAAACTGCGATGGACAAGATTTTGTCCAAAGAAATGAATTTGAGAGAAGCTTCGTCGCGTTACAATGTCCTAAAAAGCACCCTACATAATAAAATAACGGCTCTGAACGGTGGAGAAGAAGTCGCGTTGCAACCAAAGGTCAAAACTGGACAGAACATAAATATGAAGCCATTCAAGAAGCATTTAACCAGCGATACGACATGGGGATGAGAGCGAACGCTGGATCTCGGATAACCGACTACGATATTGCTGGCCTGGTCATAGAAAATAGAAAAAAGGGAAAACAAACCAAAGGTGTCAAAGTCAAAAAAAAAGTGGGTATACGAGTAACTGTAACTTATCTAATATTGAATAAAACTACTTATTTAGTGTGTTTAGAAGACCATGACGAAAACTGGATTCATTGCTCCAGCTGCCAAGAATGGGCTCATGAACCATGTGCAGACGTTCCGGAATGGGGAGATACCTTTAGATGTGACACATGCACTATGTTTTAAGAATGTCCGACGCTTGGGGTTTTGAATATTATACCCGTCCGGTACTAGGTGCCAATGTCAAAGATTTAATTTTTTCTTACCAAAACTTTTTTAACGTTCCTGGATATCGCTGCCCTAGTTCAACAGTAAGATATGTTGAACAAGTAAGTTTTGAGTTATTCATACTTTTATGCTTTTACTATCATTATTTCACTCGTTGTTAAGACTGTGCCGACCGCACAGTGGCGCCCTCATCGTTTGTTTGGTTATTTCATACAATTTAGAATGAAAATGCAGAAAATAAGCACGTTAAGTTGTGCTTCACAAGATTATACGTTAATATTATTAGAAACGGTAGTTTTATATTGTTTAGTTTTATCATAATCCTTAAAACGGAATATAGTGGCCACTTTTATCCGTTTTAAGGATTATAATGAAATTAAACAATATAAAACTACCGTTTCTAATAATATTAACGTATAATCTTGTGAAGCACAATTTAACGTGCTTATTTTCTGCATTTTCATTCTAAATTGTATGAAATAACCAAACAAACGATGAGGGCGCCACTGTAGGGTCGGTACAGTCTTAATTGAAATGTCCTGACTTTATAAATGTCTTAAGGTGTCAGAATCTTGTTTTACAAATATCCGATTTTTGAACCGGACAGAAGAGCAAATTTTTCACATGAAACAAAACTTATCTCAATTTTGAAGTTTTTTAAGATATCTTACTGTTGAACTAGGGCAGCGATATGTTTACGCAGAAGTTGTATTTTTGTTAATTGGTTTTGATTTTATAATTTGTTCATTTAACTAATTCATAAATAAATGTAAATTTCTCGAAGTAGTTTTAATTTTATTTTCTGAAAACCTCAGATGTCCGCCACTAGGGGACTTCCCCCTACCTAATTAACGCACACCAAACACCCCAATTAGAATATTATGTTATACTCATAATACATACACTGATTTTTTATTATTATGTATAAAACATTGTTTTAGAGGAGCCCGTGGCTAAATAAAAATAGCCGCACAGGTCGATCGATCAGGTTAAGCTACGCTTGCCGCGGTTGGTCTGAGGATGGGTGACCATCTTTACATAACGAGACCCCTCCGTGCCTCGGAAAGCGCGTTAAACCGTTGGTCCCGGCTCTCATTCGTGGATCTTTGACAGTCGTTACGGGTAGTCAGAAGCCCGACAAATCTGACAACCAGTCTTATCAAGGGGTATCGTATTACCCAGTCACTGGGTTGTGGAGGTCAGATAGGCAGTTGCTCCATGTAAAATACTGGTATTCAGCTGCATCCGGTTAGACTGGAAGCCGGCCCCGACATAGTTGGGAAAAGGCTAGGCAGATGATGATGTATAAAACATTGTTTATTTATTCAATTAGGTACACTGATTGTGGGACAAAATTGTGATCACATTACAAATCTACGCTTGCACAGTGTCACTCACTTGTAAGGATCTAGCGTAGTAGGTACAGGTTTGTTTTGACTGTACAGAGGAAGTGTGACTCTAATTTACGTAGTTTTAAATTTATAGAATACGGATTCAGTAAACGATTCTGAACAACTTTGATAATGTGCATTAATTCAGTTACACATTATATGTACCTACACTTTTGTATTTAAATGCCACTGTACAATCATATTTATCAGAGGGGCTCTTGTCTAAATAATAACAGCCCCACGGGACGGTCGACATTACATATCGAGACCCCTCCGTGTTTCGGAATGCTCGCTAAGCCGTTAATCCCGGTTGTCATTCATAGTTCTTTAACAATCGTTTCGGGTAGTCTGAAGCTCAAAAGTCTGACAACCAGTCTAGCAAAGGGTTTCGTGTGATCCAGTTACTGGGTTGTGGAAATCAGATAGGTAGTCGCTCCTTATAAAATACTGATATTCAGCTGCATCCGGTTAGACTGGAAGCCGACCCCAACATAGTTGAGAAAAGGCTAGGCAAATTAATTGTATAGGCGTATTTATACGCATGGAAAAAACGCCCCATCTGTTTAATATCATGACTGACCCACCCACTATTACTTAAATCCTGACTCAATAGCCACGATTCTGGTGTTCACAAACTATATTTTTCTTTCTATTTCATTAAGAAAAGGACAGAAGATAAATATTAGTTTAGTCCTGTCAAATTAGTCAGCGCCTGACGTAAATTGACGTATTTTTAGTAGCCAATTTTTTTCTCACGTCTAAACTTGTCTATGGATTATCTAATTTGACTGAACTTAAATTTAATTTAGTTTGTGAACAACAAAATCGAGGCAAATATCTATCAATACCTAAATCATGTTAACTGATGTAATTTCTGGACCAAAATAGTCATAATCAATCACGGGTTGCCATAGGTTCTGACAACATATTAAATTGAGACGCTGGGAGAAATCAATCCACGTGATAAGTTTTGATATACAGGAAAGGAAATATTTTGTATGAGAATAGATGGAAAACGAAAATCAGTTTTATTAGCGCTATAGCTATTTATTTTGACAAATCTTAAATACAGTATACAAGCTAACAAAAATAGTATATTGTACAACTAGTGCATAAAAGAAGCCATTTTACGCCGAGACGTCTATATTCACTCGAGCCATAGGCTAGGGTGGATAGTTAAGTCGAGGGATAAAATGGCTCGTTGAGGCCCGATTTATGCACTCTGCTTTTTACTTCTATTGTGAGAAAATAAAACAGGCAACAAAATAGTGTTATATACTTTATAGTATACAACAGTATTTTTACTGTTCAAATATGTTGCAAAATTTAAGAAGAGAATGGCGTAGCAATATAATTCCAGCCACAAAACTTTTTAAGTTTATTTTTTCAACATTGTGTTATTCAACTTACTTCATACTGCCAAGTCATAAAAACGTTTCTTTGCGTTTTTAAATAATAAACGACAACTATTGTATCTAGTTTCATTTAATTGACGATAGAAAACACGGAAGTGATATAAATTAAATCAAATGAAATAAAATAACGACTTTAATCTGTGACGTTTTCTTAGTCTCAGAAAAAAAAAATACTTTATGCACTAGAGCATAAAAAGCGACTTTATGTCGCCTACGCACAACTAAAGAAGTTTTAGAGCATGAGAAGTGAAAAATATATTTACTGTAAAAGTATACAGGGTTGCATCCCACATCGACGCGCACCCTGTTACCATGGATTCAGTACATGATTAAAAATACTCGTCGAAATTTTATGTAGGTTATTAACAAAAAAAAAAAAGCTATTCCATACAATTTGACCACGTAGGTATTGCGCTTTTTTATGAAATAGTGGATATTTTTTTTTGATAACGGACGAAAAATTTCTACTACGGTGTCTAAATTCTTGTGCTGAGTGCCTGGTTTTTGACTTGTTTGCGCGTTGATGTCCCTATAGAAAAGAGAAGAACTGATTGATCATCAAAAAAATCATGACAAGCCATCCAACTGTCTGAGTTTAGTAATAGGATCCCGATGTTACCCGTCACTATAAAATACTGAAAGAACCCAAAAAAATCACAACGACAAAATCACTCACAAATAAAATAATAATAATAGCTCTTCAAAACGGGACAAAATTCGTCACGCATCGTCACGTGATACGCTAATGGAACGTCATTCCGATCGGAAAAGGTATTTTGATGTAGGTGAGCCCGTGAGATATTAAACGCGAATGGTTTTGACAACAACCTGACATGAAGGCGCCGCTCCACAGCGGCCCATGGCTAAGCTACGCAATTGTACTTCTTAGCTTCGCTTTGTATGAACATGTTGGCGTCATCCACTGTGATCCACGGTTAAATTACGCACGAATTAGGCTGGTGGACAAATGCACCGCGCAGCTTAAGGGCGTAGTGTTGACGGCATACCAACTCATCGTGAATCCTTTATGTGTTCGACCGCGAGAGCCCTTTATTTATTTATTTATTTTACCATTTATGTACACACAGATATAAACAGACAAGAAAAAAACAGATGCCCCTTTGTGTCCGTTTAACGTTAACGTTACATATGCTCGTAGTCCCGTACGCAGAATTCACGTATTATTACACGATAAGTTACATTACACATTACACGCGTCTGTATACGCCTTCAACGGCAAATCTCTCCGTGCATATCCTATGTAGCAGTGGGCGCTCGACTGCCGCCTTTCCACCAGAGATGAGCGAGGTTGTCGCTTAGCAACCTCGCTCAGCTCTGCTCATCTCAGAGTCACTGCTTAAGCTACGAAACTAGATATGTGTCTCTATCCATCAGAGATTGAGCACCTGGTATAGCTGAGCGGTTAAGCTGTTTGAGATGAGCTTTACACTAGGTAAAAACTTAGCTTCGTTGAACCCGTTTCCAGCAGAGTTAAGCTAAGCTAAGCTATGAAATTCAAATGATCCGATTAGTTGGTTGTATTAAGTAGATACTACTAACACCTACTGTAGACCAAAAAGTGGTATTTTTTAAACAAATGTATACTACGAGTATGTACAAATTTCTGCCCGCAACTTCGTCCGCGTGAAATCTTGTTCCTCATACCCACTCCGTAGTATCACATCGCCCGCCCGGGCTATTATTTCATTTTTGCTTAGGGTTCTTACTGACTTTTTTTCTTTTTTCGGCTCCTAAGGATCCTAGCGTCATGTATAGCCTATAGCCTGTTCAAGAATTGGTGTATCAAATGACAGAAGATTTTTTAAATGCATCTGGTAGTTCCAGAGATTAGCGCGTTCAAACAAACTCTTAATAATCAAATATCGGGATAAAAAGTAGCCATATGTTAATCCTAATTATAAACTACCTTTGTGCCAAATTTCATCCAAATCCGTTCAGTAGTCTTTGCGTGAAGAAGTAACAAACATATAAACACACACACTCACAAACTTTCGCCTTTATAATATTAATAATATTATATTAATATTACTAGTGTGATATTGTGGTACACATCCTTCGCTACACGTAACTTAGCACAGCCCTGTTGAAAAGGCTGTATTTGACAGGCGTGTTTGGGTAATATAATACATACATAATGTAGGCTGAAGGTTAATGCATGTCTGTTTTTGATGTCAATCCTGCTGTTGACAAAATCTGATAAGCTTTCGGATTAAGTGACCTATTTTAGATATTGTTGACTAGGGATGTGAAAAGGTCACTTCTTAACGCCGGCGGGACAATTACCCCGCCATAGTTACTGCGATGACTTTAACTTTGACAGTTCGACAAAATACATTGCGTTATTCACGTTGTTGCGCAGAAAAATTTCCGAACACATGAAGCAATGGATTAGCAATATCCTTCAAAATGATTCAGGTTGAAATTGATAATGTGTTACGCAATTAGGGTGCTGATCCTAGTTATCTTATCAAAAACAAGGTTGTTCAATTTTTTTTTTGTATTAGAAATAGCTCTTTGTCCTGAATCTCTGCAGTGCTCAGCGATCAAACAGATTACTGGCACATGAGACATTTTAGCTTTGGCGATAGGATGGTAACGCAGGTGCGATATTCCTGTGGGTAAATATCTTAACACACTTTGGTAAGTGTGTAATGCCTTTCATTTTGTCAGTTCTACAACATTATTTGCGTTATTCCCGCTGTCGGGCTGACGATTTTTTCAAACATAATAATATAACACATTGAATGATTGAAAGTGTTGACCATTGGCGGCAGTGGTAACACCAAGTGGGACAACCAATAATAATAATGATATTATTATAAATAATATTAATAGATGAAATGTTTTGAAGTTGTAACAAGACCGATAGTTTGTTAACCGTCAGCCAAGCATCAGTAATTTGTTAACTTGACCACAAAGGCAAGTTTAAACATCTCTCGAAGTATGAAAGGTCAATTAGTTGACCTAACGAACTTTATATTCTGTAATAGCTAGTAACTTCAAATAATATTCAAGAGGGAAGAATTTAAATTGAGTCATCAACATAAAGTCTATAGAGGTATGAGGAACAGGGTGTTAAGTTCACTCATCCTCGATAGAAAAGGGAGGATCCTCCGACCAGGCGGGTGTCGTGTTTGGTAGGCAACTGCCCGACGATTGATGTCGGGACGTTGTATAATATGCTAGTTGCGTGGGAAACTCTGCTTGCGCGATGCAGAATTTTGCGTGACGTCAGTGTGATGCGTAGTTTGTATGTGGCGGTGTAGATGTCGCCACAATTACAATCAATGCGATATGATTAATTTAATTAACTTTTTAATAAATTCATCATTTTGGATCTCCAAATTATTCAGCTACATTTTGCAAATTCATTCAATTATTTGAAAATTCCTAACGATGTATTTTGGATTCGATTATTATATTGCATGTGCATTTCTATTTAGTTTAATTTTAAAGGAGTCAGTTTATTTTTATGGTAAATATTGATAGTTGCAATAAAAATATGGAGAAAATAACCAGAAAGAATCTACTCAAGCATCGAATAAAAATGAATTAATCATTTTTAATTGGCCAAAGCATTAGCATTGCCATTCAACGTGGCAATGCTGTCATTCTTCTGGGTACATTTCCGAATGACAGCGATGCGGACGAGTACTTCGACCTTTTGTTTTTGTATTTATTTGTACATGGGTGTGAGACATGGGCACTTACCAAAGCGCTCAGAGAAAAGCTTGCCAAGTGTCAAAGAGTAATGAAGAGAAGCATGGTAGGCTTAAAGAGACAGGATAGAATTAGAGACACAGATCTCCGGGTCAAAACAAGACTGAAAGCAAATGATGCGAGACACAAAAGGAAAGTGGAGCAAGGTCGTGACAGGTATCCGAGGGATGGCAAAAGAAATCGGAGAAGACAGCTTACCCGATGGGAGGAGGAAATTAAGCTGAGGAGGGTACCCCACGACAGATGACAGTGGAAATTGTTAGAGGAGACCTATGCCATCAGGCACACCGAAATTTGAGACATTTTGTGATTTTTTTGATTATTATATATATTATATGCAAAAATTATATGTCTATCTAGTTTCGGAATAAAAGGCTTTATTATTATTATTATAGTCAATTAACTTTGTATTTAGTGTAATTAGTTAGTTAACTATTCATACAATAATTATGTGTAAAGACTAGAATTAAAGTACTGAGGAATACCACCATACCATACATACATATAAATTACAAATGCAATTATTGTTTTTTAAATTTAGAAAAATATACGTAAGGAGAAAATAAAGTGATATTGATGCGGATTTTAAATCATTTTTTTAAGCAACATTAAAATTATTATTCCTTACCTTTTCTTATAATATTCTGACTAGAATAAAGTTTTAGATAACTTTATTCTACCTTCGAAATTCGTTTCATCATCTATTGTACCTTTTTCACTACTGTACTGTTCCTACTAGTTATCCTTAATAGCTGAGGTATCACACAACCATGACGATTGGATATTTTGGCATGCAATAAAACCTTTGACACATTTTCAGCTCCAACACCTCAAATTCCACACTCAAAATAAAGCTTTTTCTGCTTCTGAAACAGTCCAAAATTGCTTGTCGTTTCAGTAACCAAATTCCAAACACGAATGTGCTGGCTTTTTTCGATAATTTTGTATGTTTGTGGTGTTCGGAAACAGGATCATTCTGGCTTTTAGCCATTTTATATGTGATGTTTTAGTGTGGATATTGGTAAAACATGTGAAAATATTTGTGTTAACAGCCGTTTTGGAATACATTATGTTCCCGATATTGTGAGGTAGTTTTACAATGCCATTTTTTCCACAAAAAGAAACATTAATGGAAATAAAAACAACGATGACAGCATCACAATTAATTGTAGTATTCTCCTTTGTCGGTCAACAGTGTCTATAGGTGTAATTTTCTGAAAGTATGTAGAGGCTGTGGCGTAAATAATGAATAACCCTGAAACTGTAGACTGGCCAGATTATCATATATCATTTACCCCACTTATATCATCCATATGCCCATGGATGACCAAATTATTGATATTTTAAATAAAAATCGTAGTTACTGATTATGTATGATAATCAGCTGCCATATCTACAATTGGCGAAATTTTCTCGTTCTATTTTTTTATGTTACTTCTGAATATTTGTGTCATCAGACCAGTATCAAGTTTTTTTGTTATGATCTAAGAAAACTTCGCAAAAAATACTTATTCTCAAATTTTAACATGTTTTCTAGGGTATTATGAATTGTTGGGCCCCTGTATCGAATATGGGCATATAGTGATATAAGTAGGGTAAATAATAGATGATAATCTGGCCAGTCGACAGTTTCAGGGTTATCCATCATTATTTACGCCACACCCTGTATATGTTCACCACGCTTGGTAAACCAACTGAAGAAGACCATTGATACAAACACGAAACTGCCGCTGCTGTCTGCTGCTGCTGTCGGCCTATTGTCTTAAAGAACCACACATTAAAGATGTCAAGCAGCAGAAGCAATTTTTAGGAAAATCGACATTATTATTCTTCACCACCTACATATACAATATATTTATCATCATCATCATCCGCCTATAGCAGTCCACTGCTAGACATAGGCCTCTCCTCCTGCGACGAACTTCGCAAGAAGGCTGGTAGCAGCTGGAAGAGAGTTGCCTAAAATCAAATTTAATGGCGTGTAATATAATCTATATCATTACAAAAATATTAACGTACGCCAGAAAATAATGACGTACCCAAAACTGTATCAGGGAATATAATAATAATTATGCTATAAATCTATGTAGCCTCTAATAGTACTGTCGCAAAGATACCTCATTATATGTCCTAAAAGTCTGTGAAATATGGAACGAAAATTTAATATGAAATGTGGAGATAGCATATAAGGAATTTCTGAACAAGTAAGTAATTTGAATAAAGGTGTAGAATTTGATAATGATGTTAGTATTAAAGCAGTAGGTAGTGTTGGATTTAGTGTGGATGAAACATTAAGTCACTGGTTACTGTTAGCCTGCAACATCCCACTACTTGTCAAAGGCCATTCCCATGACATGGCCAGCTCTTTCGATCCATGGCTAATAAAACCAAGTCGTTTGTTGTCTCAAGCTCGTCCTGCCATTTTTACGGGGTCTGCCACGACACCTTCTGTCTGCCTCAGGGCTCCACATAGTGGTTATTTTAGCCCACATAGAATTGGGGTTATAGCAGACGGGTCCAACCCTGATTCACTTCAGCTTAGCGGTTTTTTGAGCAACGTCAGAGTAAATTACAACATTAACTACCACATTACACTCTCCACATTACAAATCTCGTTATTTCCAATTAGGTAATAAATCGAAATGTCTTAAAGTTCACAAGGAGAACCACAGACATGAAACCAATAAATATTATTAGAAAACCTATAATTGGATTACCATCATTCTATATAGATCTCGCTCATAAGTTTCGCAGATGCAGACTAGAATATTCAATTCAATTACATTCCGTGAGTTGGTGATAAGCTTAATTACTTATGTAATGTTCTAACAAGCTTCCATCTTATAATCCTGCGTAAAAAATAAATCCGTAAAAATAACGATTCTTTTTGCCTTTTTCGTATAAAATTTCGACGGAGTGTTCAATTTTTCACGCTTTATTAGGCAACCCTGGTCTGACCCTTCTAATTTGGTAGCCGTTTCTACCCTCCTTTATACATTTAGAACTAGTTTCATAGTTCTCACACGTAATTCAACCCGTACTTCTATTTACTTAGCCATTCGTGCGTTAAAATTAAGTTCTTGTAGATAGTTTCCCTTTTTACTTACGGAGTCAATGTTTGCTAAAAATTATTTAAACTTGGCATTTATTTCATGAATTACTTCGTTGTGTTTTCGCTTTAGGTCGCACATTTTATGTAATACTAGCTGCGCCCCGCGGTTTCACCCGCGCAAGTTTCGATCCCGTGGGAATATTGTGTTAAAAGTATCCTATGTGTTAATCTTGGTTATAAAGTATCTGTGTGCCAAATTTCATCCAAATCCGTTTAGTTGTTTTTGCGTGAAAGAGTAACAAACATCCATCCATCCATCCTCACAAACTTTCACATTTATAATATTAGTATTAGTATAGTATTAGTATTAAAGTATTATAATATTAGTAGGAAGTAGGATAGTAGGAAGTACCTGGAGCTTCCTACTTGCTTACTTATTTATTTATTTTTAATCGAGACTTAACGTTATTCTCTTCTTAATTAACCAATCTGTATTCATGAAAACTTCAGCACCTATTCCATGCAAAAGAGATAGGCGAGATAGGCTAGGGATGAAGTTTTTTGTCGGTTTTTCTCCATAGGAAATGACATGTTGGAACACTGTACATAAACTCAATTAGTCTGTGTTTAATATGTATAGTATATTAAAAGGTTTCCGAAAATCATAATTATGCTGTTCGTATTTTTATTCTTGTAAATAACCTTGTTTTTTGCTGTAAATTGATGGTTTCTTTGAACAAATATATTATTTTGTCAATAAAACCGAACATCATTCCATGTTCTGTCAACAATATCCTCGTATCATTTTCTTCGAAAGTTGTAAAAGGCGCTTTAATAATAAATTGTGTTATAGTTACGGAGAAATTCATCCCCCAAGTAAACAAATAAATAATAGGTATCTGTTTTTTCAAAATTACATCATCACTAATTTTATAATGGTTATCTATGATCTAGTGATGGATTTTGGACCTCGAGTATGAAACCCATGAATATCTTTTTGAATTCTTAACGAGCATGTCATAGCTGGTTGCTTCCAGGAAAGCGTGCACCATCGTCAACCATATGGGTGGCATCAGCGCACAACCTGTTAATTCATGGATTTAGTGCACGATTCTGGAATACCCTGCGTTGAAATTTTTGTAAGTTATTAAAAAAAAGAATCAGCTGTTTCCTACAAAAGTCTAACCTGTATGATCAAAATGTATGTAACAACATTTTTTTTTTCTTAATAACCGACGACCAATTTAATTTTAATGTTAATTAAAAATTAGAAATACAATACACGCATCTAACGAACAATTTCCCAACAACGTACAAATTGTGTGTTAATACACAAGGCAAACGAAATTTAGACGACATCAAGAAAACACTCCGAATATACAACATCCCTTGACGGAGCGTGATCAACTCTTCCTAAATTAATATTGACGGGAGTATTACAGAACACTAGAGGATTCGTCAACATTGTACCTACGGGATCGTTGTATAATTGTTTACATAATTATCTGCGTAATAATTGAGTTTTTCATTCCCGTTCTCAGTTAGTTCAGAATTTGCTGAAGCTATATTGAATACGTAGCGGTTTGTATACCTTATCTGAAGTTCCATTAGATGTTATGTAGTGTTATCTTGAGATGCTGTATCTAAAGGAAACTCATAATGCGGGAAATCTTGAATTTGATAAATTAGTTAATCAGGTATCTATATATATAAAAGGAGAAACTGGCTGACTGACATATCAACGCACAGCCGAAACTACTGGGACTAAGAACGTGAAATTTTGCATACGGCTTCGTTTTATTATGTAAGGGAGCACTTAGATGAGGTTTTTGGAAATACGACCTTTAAGGGGGTGAAAAGGGGGGATTTTGTTTGTATGAAAAATCTTATTGCTTGAGTTAATAAACTTGAAATTTTGCACAAATACACGCAGACGAAGTCGCGGGCGAAGTGCTAGTCGATAATATACATAAATCCTCTTGAATACACTGTCATGTAGAACAAACTACTTGATGTTTATACAGCAGGCGTTGATTTAGTAGCTGTAATAGGTTAAGAATTCATCAATACAATATCATATCATAATTAACCTTCAGTGTTCCCACTGCTGGGACACAAGTCTCCTCTCTTCGAGCGGGAGTGGGCTGTAATCAATCACGTGGACCCAGTGCGGGTGATAGATGTCACATGTTGTCGAATTATTGGTTCTAAAACACGCAGGTTTCTCCACTATGTTTTCCTTCACCGTTTCGAGAGCAGTGGTGATGAAATAATTTACACCAAATAAAGTGCCTGTCTGGTTTCGAACCTACAGCTCGTAAGTCACGGCTGTTACCACAGGACCACCACTATCCTCATGAATACAATATCAGATAATAATACACATTAGCCACAGCGGAGCTACACCAACCAAAAGATAGCCTTAGTAATGAATAAAAAGGGTTCAATGATCAAGATGATAGTTTCAACTCTAAAGAAAAATCAGAACGCTTTAATAGCTTTAAACTAACTCAAGTTGCAGAAGTCAACTGCGTGGATTAAGATACAAATGTAGCTCCAACGTCTATGTGAGATCGTAAATTCGCTGGTGACTTAACATTGACCAACTTAGCTAGTATATTTTAACTGTATGTGGTTAAGCGGTTGAAACGTGTAACAGACTATGATACTATTACAAGATATAAGGAAAGTGGTGTTAGAGTTGAAATATGTGGTGTAACTTTGAACATAGTCTTTGATAGAAAACTATATGTTATCAAATGTAGTGAAAGAAACTTTTGAAGTAATAACTCAAAACCATGATTATACATATTATATTATTAATGCTTAGTGAGCTGAACTCCAGAAATAACACATTAAACTTAATCCATGGAAACAGATCAGAAAAAAAAACATTTACATTACTTAACCAAACTTCAAGAAGGGGTTGTTGATTAAAAGCTTGTGACGACGCACCAATTACTAAACAAATACATTACAAAGGCAGCACAGGGGTTGTTTTTGCAATCTATCCTTCTTTCAATTAAGCTAATTGGTCGGAAAACACAGGAAAATTTAGAAATGTTTGGGAACAGACTCATTTATTTAAGGACTCAAATTTTTATTTAAATATAGCTCAGGAAAGAATATAAATTAATGTGGGATATTTTTGTCCGATTGTAATTCTAGATTAATTATATTCAGATTATATCCTTATTTATGCAGGTAAATAATTATTTATTAAGGAAGTAATGACTTAAACAAGAAAAATAATAACTGAGTCGATTTGAAAATAAATGTACAGGAGGAACATATTATAAAATGAATTGCAAAATTACTCAATCATTTCTCATAAATTACTGTCATAGTACCAGTATGACTTCCATTAATACAAAATACTCCTCATTCCTGCATAAAAAGTCTATTGAAAAATCTACACCGTTTAGTTTTTTGTTCGAGCTGAGAACTCTTTGCCTTTGTGCCTCCACTTCGTCCCATTTTTAACCGACTTCAAAAAGGAGGAGGTTATCAATTCGGTTGCATTTTTTGTTTTTTTTTTATGTTTGTTACCTCAGTACGCCGTCATTTATGAACCGATTTAGATTTTTTTTTTTATTTGAAAGGATATGCTTCCAGATTGGTCCCATTCTTGCCAAAATCCAGTTCTGATGATGGGATCCATGAGGAATTGAGGGAACTCCTCAAATATTATAGGCATACATATAGCAATTTTGGTATTTTCATCAACATGTCAAGCATTTGCATTCAAAAAGTATAATTTGGTGAAGTGGAACTGATGAAGGAGACCACAGATAGCCACAGGAACTCTTCAATGATAATAAGTATTTCACGGGTGGCGATAAGATATCTCGATTAAGATAGTTAAGCGACTATGACGAAGCAAATTTAAATAAATGGTTCTGACGAAAATGGTACCATCAAACCGATCTGATGATGAAGCTGGAAGGTAGGTACCGGAACTCCGTAATAAAACCATGTATTCTAGCCGTGTTTGGGCTTATTGGAATTGTCACGAGATGCACTCTGACTATAAAAAGTAAAAAATAAAAACTTTTTAACAAAAAAAAAAACAACCGACTTAAAAAAAAAAACACTACAAAGTGTAAAATAACTTTAATTTTAATTTTGGAAGTCGGTGGCAAAAACGTAAATACAAAACCAAAGACACCGACTTCCGAAATTAAAATTAAAGTTATTTTACACTTTGTAGTGTTTTTTTTTTAAATCGGTTGTTTTTTTTTGTTAATTTTTTTTTTCCATAATCTGGTCTCTGAGCTTTCACTAAACCTAAACCTGTTTTACATCTCAGTTAGACCTTGATAAATCATCTTAAACTAACCTCTCAAGATCGTCTTTGTTGAAATAATTCGTATCCCGATGATTATCTCTGAGAAAATTATTCGGCGCCTTTTTTCGCCTGGAACGAATTACAACATTACAGGCTAATACTCATTCAGCGCTTTCTACAAAACTTCTAACAATATATTCTCAACTTAGTTAAAATGAAAGCAAAAACTTTGTTCACTATGTTATCGGCTAAGGAGTTGGGGACAGAATTTATACAATCATTATTAATATTTCAACAAGTAAGTAACGTTTCTGACAAAAGGGGATCCTGTTTGTTCGGGAGATTCGGAGGAAGTTTTATAGCCGAAAAGAAGTGGACATTTTTCTTGAGGGGTGTTGCTTATCAAATTATTATTTTTTTGCTAAGAAGACCGTTGGGACCCAGATTGTGACAATGTTGATAAAGTTCTTCGAAAATTTATAGACATCGATTCAATATTAATGTGGCGATAAATGCGAGTTTCGTCGAGTGAATCGTAAAATTTAAATTTCAACTGAGGATAATGGTTGACTCTGGTGCTCGTAAACAAGTAGCTACGACTCACTTAGTACTCAATTGTTTATTGCACTCTTTATAGAGGTACACAGAAATGTAATTATAGCATCATAAATAAGTACTATATATACAAGATTGATTTCTTTTGATCAGAAGAGAACGAAAATAAAAAGTTGTAAGTTACGTTAGTGAACCTCCGACACAAACAAAAACCTCTAAAAAGTAAAAAATAAAATGTATTGGCCCGTTTTGTTTGTAGTTAAAATTTTGATCCAAGCGTCGTCGTTGCGTCGGGGGCGGCTAATTCGGTTACTGTGGTACTAATAAGGTTAATATGGTCTCCGCAACTTCATTTTGAAACAATTCTAAAAACGATAATAACAACGGTACTCATCATCATCTGCCTAGCCTTTTCCCAAGTATTTTGGGGTCGGCTTCCAGTCTAACTGGATGTAGCTGAATACTAGTATTTTACATGGAGCGACTGCCTATCTGACCTCCACAACCCAGTAATACGATACCCCTTGGTAAGGCTGGTTGTCAGACTTTCGGGCTTCTGATGACCCGTAACGACTAGCTTAACGTGCTTTTCGAGGCAAGCAGGGATCTTGGTATGTGAAGAAAGTCACCCATCCACGGACCAACCTCGGCAAGCATAGCTTAACCTGATCGTTCGATCCGTGCGGCTAATATTACTTAGCCACAAGCTCCTTAAAAACAACGGTACTCTCAATACAAAATATTTTGGTTATCAGGCGAAAGAACTATAGAAGAACTACAATGAAAATAACAATTTTCGTATTCCGTACATAACATTGTGCGGGAGTCCAAAGTACCCAGTGATAATATCGCCAAGAAAGATAAATAGGTCAGTACTTTTCTCAGCGCTACACTGACAGTATTCTTTCCTAGACAGCTGAGTATAAACACGACTATTCTGCAAGATTTATCTGACAAAACCAGTACACACAAAAACTAAAGCACTAGATAAGACCAACTTTAATTAAAAGATTACTCCACAACTATGGGCAACTCAACTACCAAACAAATTCCGGTGTAAATCGACGCTGTCGGATCGACGCACTCCTGTCAAAACAAAAATATTATTTTCCACGAGAATTTTTTTGTTTTCGACGAAGTTGGTTTGTTATATGTGTTTGTTTTGCTGTCTGCTGTAATTTATTTGAACAAAATCGCTGTAACACGTAGTAATGACGTATAACGCGCACTTCAGGGCTAGTAGAGATGGTCTAATAAAAAGAATATACAGCCTTCTCAGCGCTGTAAAAGGTTTATGCGTTGTTTTATTTTGTTTTGATATAGATAATGAGGGTAATATTGTGGTGATAGAGTAGGATAATAGGCTCTTGTGGTAGTTTAAGTATAGTAATTTTAGTTTTTATAACCTCTTTAGTTTAATTTATTTCTAGATTAGAAGTTTTTTTTCTTGTTGAACGGGCATGCTCTTGACCTCGATCACGCCGTCTGATGGAGGTCTGGCACTCAGGTTTAGCTTTACAATAATAGCAAATACGATTTATGATTAGAAAGATAGAAAGAAAAGATAGTTTCTTTGTTTAGGAAATCTGTTTCATATGGGAGACCCAGGTGCCATTTCCTACTATCCTACTAATATCCTAAAATCCGTTCAGTAGTTTTTGTTAGGAATAGTAGGAACTATTCCTAACAAAAACTACTGAACGGATTTTGATGAAACTTTACAGTAATATAGTTTATACATCAGAATAACCCATAGGATACTTTTTATCCCGATATTCCCACGGGATCAAAACTTACGCGGGTGAAACCGCGGGGCGCAGCTTAGTCTTTTATAATATCAATATTTAATATGTCACTACATAAAATATACGCAACAATTCTAATTGACAACGATTTAGAAGACATACTATTTGAAAACGGCTATATTGATCAAAAGTTCATGTAAATATTATTAATTACTAGCTTTTGTAAGCGACTTCGACCGCGTGAAATTTCTGTTCCCTCGATCCACCCCGTCGCATCGCATCGCCTGACCGCGCTATTACTTCGTTTTCGCTTAGCCTCCTTCCTGTCTTTTTTCTCGGCTCCTAAGGGTAAATAGCCTATAGAGTTCCTCATGAATTGGGCTATCTATCAAACGCAAAAATTTTTTATATGCGTCCAGTAATTTCAGAGATTAGCGCGTTCAAACAAACTCTTCAGCTTTATTATTAGTACTAGCTTCTGCCATCGACTTCATCCGCGTGACATTTCCGACCCACCCCGTCGCATCGCATCGCATCGCCTGCCCATGCCTGACTTTTTTGTTTTTTCTCGTCTTCTAAAGGCCCTTGCGTGATATTAAATATCGCTTTATTATTAGTGTAGATAAAAATTGTCTGACTTTTGTATAATTTGTATTTCACTAGCTTATTGGCAGAAACTATCAGCTACTTAATTAACTTAATACTCCAATATATACAGCACACAATTATTATTACTCAGATAACAATACACACGTGAATAACAGCAAGCCATTGTACGCACATCAAAATTCCCGAAACCATATTCCGTTACATATCTACAATCAAATTGAAGCCGAAAACGTTTAAAATTAATTCTACCTTATCTTTGTACTGTGAAGTTAGGGCGCTTACACACGCGACTATTTATGGGGTTGTGTGATAATGGGTATAGATACTTAGAGAGGAATCTGCCAGTTCTTCTAAATAAAGAGATATATTCTCACCAGTCACCGATAATCACCATCAATCAAGTAAGCTACGGAGCACGTTGTTGGTCAGTCGCGTCCCGACCTGTTAGGAAAGTGAACGAGATATTCAAATACAAATAAAAATGGCTACCGAGAGCGCACGCTAGTGATGTTCGTATTATTTAGTTAAGTGTAAGAGGCCGCTTACAAAAATGCGTGGAGATGCATGATTTCGTCGTTGAAATTGAATACTATTCATTAATTGGTATAAATAGCAATTAATTGGTAAGTATAATTCGTTTTCTCTCCTACAATAATAATAAAGCGATTTTTTTTGTCTATTTATTTAGCAATAATCGTTCCCCTGATGCATGTTTAGGCAAAAACTCATGGAGAGCTGATTTGAGAGCTCTAATTTGTAGATTCTGTTGAACCAGTAAAACAATTTTTTTCATATCACAAATATCATACTTATAATACCTACTTCACTACATAGTATGAAACAAAGTCGCTTTCTCTGTCCCTATGTATGCTTAAATCTTTAAACTACGCAACGGATTTTGATGCGTTTTTTTTTTAATAGATAAAGTGATTCAAGAGGAAGGTTTATATGTATAATATAGTAGAGAAACACTGATAACTTTAGAGGTTTCTAATGTGATGTCGTAAATAAACCCTTTTTTTGCGCTTACATTGCAAACACTGGCTGAACCCTATGAGATACATCAAAATAATGTATTACAGTATTGTACATGTACTGTATGTCTATCTCTTAAGGATAACCCACAATAATCATTTTTTTTCTTTTACTTTTTACGAGAAATGATGGCTTATTTACGAAGCGATTTTAAGCAATACAGCATTAATCCTTATCCAATTAAGTACCTTAAATACATTGTGAATTTAATATAGACCAATACGGCCCTTTACGGCATGTTATTTAAATTAACATTTTCGAAGGTATTACAGATTTAAAATGCAGGGACATAGCGGTTGCTGCGGTATCGGCGGCAGGGGCTGGCGGCAAGTTAAAAAAAAAAACATTAAATTAAAATGATTAATTATTTAATTAAATTTATTAAATTGCGTTGCACCCGTGCGAAGCCGGGGCGGGTCGCTAGTGAATAATAATAGAATACATTTTTGTTATATACCTTATAAATAAAGAAGAAGAACTAGCGGGGTATCCAGGGGGGGTGGCGTAGGGGGGCTTAACGGGGTGAGACCGGAATAAATCGAAAAAATTACTGGACCTAATTCAATTTTCTACTGGAAACAAGTCTAAATATCTCCGAACTTCCACATCATTTTCACGTAGTATTTATACCAAAATAGTATAAATATTGATACTTTGATTTTTAATAAATAAAATAAAAGTACTCTAAATTTTACTGCAACGGCGATGCGCGCTCGCCCTGGCTTGAGGCCTTAATTTATTGAGACATCCGCAGGCAATCCTGGACAATTGCATAGGTTGAACTGCGAGATGCCATTTATAACTATAAATTTAAAAAAGGGTGCGCGCAGAATACCAAAGTGAGAAGGTTCTTAAGATTCCAACACTACTACAACAACACCACACTACAAATACAACGATTTATTCCGGTTGGCGCAAAGTATGAAAATACATCTTTTTATTGACACAGACCATAATTATTATTTTGCCATCCAACCACGTGAACGATATTGACCATATCGCAGCTACAACACAACGCAAACACCAGCAACACCAAGCAACAAAAACTATCCTGTTATTCATAATCGCATATAATTTCCATTCCATAGTCTTTTTACTCAACTTTCTACTTAGTGTTATGTATTCTTAAGTTAATTTTTGGGTGACCAATTATAATTTTTAAAAAAATTGCTGATTAGTGAGTGTCGGACCACGCACAATGAAGGGTTCCGGAGTTTCGATGAACAAACTTAACGTTATAGTTGAAAAAATACATTCCAATTGTAATTGTTAGTTTGTACGCACATTATTGACAGATTTAAGCCACAGCCTTATTATAGATTTTCCTATAATCTATAAACAAGTACAAAACTATTAACTGTATTTTTTTTTTAGTTTTAGGATTATAGTTTCGGAGATAACGGATGACCAAATGGAGATAGCCAATTTTCATCTATTTTCTTAAAAAAAAACATTAAGAATATTTATTTTAAAATAATAAAATAATATTTATATGTATCTTAGTTGCCTCCGGAAAGTGACCCCGTATTCAAAATTCATTTGTTTAAGTTACACGTCTGTAAATGAATTTTTCAACACACTTGCTCGTCAAGTGGCTCTTAATAAACCGCGTTTAGGTCCATAATGCAGTGTATTAAACACGCGTGCTTTTTAGTTTATGTTACCGCATTAGTGCGGTAGCACCACAGATAACTATTTACTAGTCGGAGATGTGCACTTTTTTAATCTTATCAAACAGACTACGACACCACTACGGTCAGTCTAAACATTACATTGTGTTTATTTTTTATATAAGATGTTCAGCGGTTTTGCCAGTGCCTTTCTTTACAACTGCGCGTGCATTGCTAGCGCGGCGCGCGAAAAAACAAAACCAGCGCGTCATTTTCCATAAAAGTTATTAACAATAAAAGTTTGTTTTTTTGCTCGCAAGTGTTTGAAAAACGTCGTATGAAACGCGTGTGCATTGATCATTACACACTCGGCTTCCTTATCGATCCATGTAATTAAAGTCGAGGACGAATACTGCAAACATGACAGAATTCTAGTTGACGTTGTTGATTTTATTATGAATGTGCAGGACGATTCAAATGATTCTGATGATGGCTGCTTCGAAAGTGAAGAATCAAGTGCCAGTTATATTAATAATATGGATATATGTGATTGATTTATAATTTTGATACATCTTGCGCGATACTCGAGAATTATACATTTATTGTACGAGCGCCTGCCGCTCGCACCTCTCCCGGTCCCCGTTCTCGTCCTACCCCCGCGCCCCTATACCCCGCAGGCGAGGACACAATTAAGCGGTTTGCCTATAGAACATTTTGCAGGGAGAATATACACACGAAACAATTGCTTGTGGACAATGTGGTATGGACTACAGTCGTATGTAAACAGGCCTTAAGGGTGTACGTCATTAAAATGACAATACCAGGCCGAAAACTTATATACAACTTGCTTGTTACGATTCTCGTTTAACAGTCACGTTATCTTCCCCCTGAAGAGTAATCCTTTACAAGTTAAATTGTGCTCTCTTATCTGGGATAGCTTGGTACTGAGTCTTCTTGAATAATTGTGTAAGTTTCGATATCACTGTTTTGTTTAAGTGAAACAAGTTGGGAACTATTGCAATCTCTGAATGTTCTGTTATATATTTGATGACTGCTATGCGGAGATTTGGTTGCTAGGTTAGCTTAGTTGGTTTCGGTTTTGATGCTTATGTCACTGTTTACGATAAACTGTTCTCAATTTAACCGACGACGACGCAATTTCTTGATGCGATAGAGGTATGAGGAACAGGGTGTGAAGTTCACTCATCCTCTATAGAAATGGGAGGATCCTCCGACCAGATGGTTATTGTAACTGCCCCACGATTGATGTCGAGGCGTTGTATATATGCTATTTGCGCGATGAAAGTATTTTGCGACGTCAGTGTGATGCGTAGTTCGCATGTGGCGTTGTAGATGCCGCCACAACGCTACTAAATCATATAGCAGACATAAAGGATATTCAAAGAGCTAAGAATAATTTAAAAACATCTAAAAAATAAACTTTCCAATTCATAAATGAAAATAGATAGTATTAATAATTTATCAATGACAAGAGTGAATTTGTATTTACAAAAATAATACTGCTGTTGTCCATAAACCACTCCATAATAATGACTGATTTTATGATACCATTCATCATCTTTATACTTTTCTATTTTTCTGTTCCCTTCTTCTAGTCAAATAAAATAAATAAATACCTACTTGAAGTGTAATATTCTACATTATTTATGGTAAAAACAAAAGGAAAGGAAAACGTTTTATTCTTAGAAATATTTGTGTAAGTATAAGTATTTATGTAAGTTACAATTATTGTTTTTACAAAGAAAAAATTGTTACCAATAGCCTTATCCGTTCTTAGAATAAACAAAACAAGACCGAAAATATCTTATGGAAACAACCCTCTCAGTAGAATCAATACATAAACCAAGAAAAAGAAAACGCTATTTGGTAACAAACAACATTAAATATTTACAAAGAAACCTTCGTATTTCAAAACGGTGAAGGAAAACATCGTAAGAAAATAGAGGGGAAATTCTCTTAATTTTAAGAACGTTCACAGTCTGATCTCAGTCTCAATCTGTCAACTCGAATTTCCCTAAATTTTGACAAGTTTTTGACATTTGTTTGTCGCCGAGATGAGACTGCGACTAGATTTTGAATGTTTTAAATTATGAAAATTGGCCTTCTGATAAATGCTGAAACCAAAAATTCGAAAACATCTGACGTCAATGAAACCACACTGTCAACAGCCCACTCCATCTTACAGAGAGGAAGCCTGCATCCCAGCAGCGGGAATATTATAGGCTGTTCATGTTTCTGTTTCAGTGATTGAGGTCATAAGACACAATAATTTTATTCTGTAGTAAAGCTGAAAGTAAGTCTATTTATTTTACCATTTATCTCGTACACACTTAAATAAACAGACAAGAAAAAAAATCAGAACGAAAAAATTGGTATAAAGGTGATGCTTATTCCTTACAAAATCTCTTCCGGCATACCTGCGATAGGCCAATATATAGAGAGATGTAGACAGCGTATGAAAGAATAAAGGAGAAAAAAAATACATAAAATCATAATCAATTCACTTAATAAAACTAAACAAATATTATGAGAATATACTTACATAAATATAAATAAATATACATACTTCTGAAATAAATATCACTACAATCTCTATAAATTATAACGTAATCAAAATAATAAATACATACATACACAACTATGATGAAGTGGAAAGATAGTGTTCTTTTACTCGTCTTTTAAAAACTGCAACAGTTTGGCAGTCCCTAACTTCTATTCGAAATTAAGTTATTAAAAAACATTGCTTCGGGGACTGCTTGCGAATCCCTTTCCTAGGAGTAGCCAAATATAAGGGCTTTAAGTAAAATTATACAAAATTAAATTTAGTTTAGACCCCTGTTAGAAGGGGCAACCTAAACAAACTTACTGATGGTGTGTGGTATATGGTTTGAGCAAAAGCGAGAGGAAAAACAAACTATCGAAGTCTTTTTGAAAGTAATGTCTATAATTCCAAAATTATCATGGTAGTATAATGAAACTCTGTTCAGAGTAAATTCACACGCAATCACTCACGAAGGGGAATTAGTAACCCATTTATCTGTATTTAGAAGGTTTCAATTTTATAACAACATTTATTGTTAGAATTACGTTACTAAATTGTAATTGAAAAATCATCAACAAAAATTGAGGTTATAAAATTAACCTCAATCGTTTGGAGTTGAAACACTAAGGTCATGGAGTCCGAGTTCCCAATTAGTTGATCGACTCTTCACGTTACCAGAGGGCTGGCCTATAATTTGGCCAATGAATGAGTAATGCCATGCAACGTGGCAGCGTTTTGACACCGATGTGGACGAATTTTTGATGACCTTTGATTATTTCCCCTCTTTTTTATATACTTGAACATGTTTTTTTTAAGATTGTTAGCTTTTTAAATTATGTAACTATGTCTAAGTAAATAAAAATTATAGAAGACAGAAGAAGGAGGGGAGGAGGATATTTGAGTCACCTCAATTGGCAAAAATGAAAAACATCTCTAAATAAACAAATCAATGCACTCAATTTGTCAGTGGTACTATAAATACATACATATTGTGGCATACACAATGCACGTTTTCTGTTTCTTTTTCATCAGATACGTTTGGAACAGACTATTTACATTTCTATTATCTTTCTTACAGCAAGCATAATAACATTACCGTTATTTTTTTTTTCTGTAACTGAAAAGCTATCTCCTCTGAAAAACTACACTTCATTTATGTTGATGTCAAAAGCCATACATCTAACTGACATATTGCCTTTAAGCTCTCTCGAATAATCTCTATTACTGTCCTTTGTTACGTAACTTTATCACTCCTAACGAATCCATCCATATTTACACGAGCATCCTCAAAAGTTTTCCAGTATCGCTCATTTCTCACATTGTATTAAGTCTACTTGAGTTTACGCCAAAACTTTGCGCTCGTTGATATATATCTTCGAATTAACTTTAATGTCTTCCAGCATCTATGGGCGCATGAGGCATGTATGAAATTCGTTCAAATCAGATAAGAACAGAAGGACGGCTCCACACAATGAGCGAAATCCCGCGCACAAATAGAAGGGCCGAAACACATACACGACACGATATCGCATCGTGACACGACGTCGCAACGTGCCACGGTATGCAGAACGTCATTGTGTCGTGAAAACTACTTATGTACGTACTATAGGGCCAAAAACTGTACATGAAAATTAATTAATTATGTCGCATAGTAGCACGTTGCAACGTCAACAAACAGTATGGAACCTAAGATAAAAACACGCTTGTACGATACGAATGCATACAGAAAGCATGGCTAATAGAAATCTCTATTCCTAGACAGCACATTTCGTCGAAAACTTTGTTGATAGAAAACATTGTTTTTAGATATCTCGGTTCATAGGAAGCACTGTTGACAGAGATCTCTGTTCATGGAAACCACTGTTTTCAGATACCTTGGTTCACAGAAAGTCGATGTAAGATGCAAGAGCGAGCGAATGGGAATACAACTTTATCTAATCGATTTCCGTAAATTGTTTCTATGAACAAAGTTTACGGCAAGAAGTGCTATCTATGAACAGAGATCTCTGTTAATAGTGCTTCCTATGAACCGAGATATCTACAAACAATGTTTTCTATCAACAAAGTTTTCGGTGAAACGTGCTGTCTAGGAATAGAGACTTCTATTAGCCATGCTTTCTGTATGTAGTCGTATCGTACAAACGTGTTGCTTGTTGTAAGTGCGCTTGCACTCGCTGTACGTGAAGCGTATCCATGTGTGCGTTCTTACTCGTTGTATGGAGCCGACCTTCTGTACCTATCTATTTTATGAAACTCGTTTGGTTAGAACATTTTCCCTAAACAAAGAGTACGTCATCTTTGTTAATTACATGTCTGAATTATTACAGGATATTTTCTTCGCATAACTTTAAAGGGCCTTCGGAGTACGTGATTCGTGTTTTTGACGGCTGCTCTTTACTGGTGTCTGCTTTGAAAGGAAAAGATTAAGGTAAGTATGAAGTAAGGATTTGCTGCATCGTTTGAAGTTTGAAAGGAAAACTGTTTACGTGGTGAAAGTATTTTTTATAATGTTCTACTTACCTGTGAATCCTTTTATGGTGTTTTTGATTTGTATGTTTATAAAACTTAAAGCCTTAGTAAAAGCTCGGTCTTCAACAGTTGATAAGTACCTGAAATCAAAACAAAAATTCATTTAAAAGACAAACTTTGCGCACAACTTTTTTTGAATTAGGAAAACGTAGAACCAAGTTTTGGATTTCAAACTTCGCACTGATTGGTCCAATTTTCAGGAAATGACTTTTTCTTCTCGGCCATTTTTTTAATGACTTCTTGAAATATTTCGTGTAACGAGCCCAATCAAGATTAGTAAAATAATCTAAATTTTTAAAATCTGTTTTTTCTGTTACCTTCGAAATTATGAAACTACCAAATTTTTTTTTCTTATAATGTCGTCTAGAACAATCCAGATTGTTGAAAACTTTTCACCTTGCCTTATATTTTCAAAGTAAAATCGAGAATATCGTGAACTGTTCATATTTTAATGGGTATCATACCTAAAGTTTGGGATCGCTGATGCTTATCGCTTAACTTGAACCAAACTTGAAGTTCGTAACGCAACTTTATTAAATTACCCGACTTGGGAAATGCATAAATTTTCGAATTTATGGCTGGGGTTCTCAGTGTGTAGGTTACGTGCGATGACGTTGGTCGTAGGTTTGGTTGACCCACGGACCACATTACGGTCATCTGGGTTATTTTTAGGATCGCCCAAAATAAGAACTGGTTTTTGTTCAATGCAGTAAGAACGAATAAAAACATCAACATATTTCTAAAAAAAAATCCGTCATTTCGTTTTTCGTTTTTTTGTTTAAGACTGAGAAGATTTGGCTTTTATTATTATGTAACTAATCCTGCGAAAATTTAAAAAAAATATTTGGCAGCTTTTCCATACAAAAACTGACAGACATCAAATATTTATTCACCGAATACGACTTATATTAGGTATAAAAGTTTAATACATAGAATTCGCCCTTAATATGATTTTTGTAACAAAATGTACTATTCTCCTAGCTTCAAAAAGTAGGGCCAGTTCCTATATGGCAACCAATAATCTAGTTTTCTATTTCCATTGAATTTCATTAGCTGATGACACCGCCTAAAACCCTATTCATGATAAACTTCACAGACACCAAAGAAATTAGCAATAATTATTAGTCTAATAGTCCTCTATATTCTAATGTCCAGCATAATCCCGTATTCCTATGTCACCTAAAGGAACTATAATACTGATTCTAGATCCTATGATTAGATTCAGCTCAATCCCGAGTTTCGAAAACACGGAAGTTTAACCGATCGTGACATTTCGGAAATGCTCGAATGTGTATTGGAGTGCTGATACAAAGCTAAAAGGAAAACCACTACAGTAGCTCGATGTGTGACATGGCAAAGGTCATTATCGTCATCATCAATAGCACGTCACAGTCCAAAGCTAAATGTGGTCCCGAAACAGCGAAAATGGATTGTTTGGGAGCCTACATGAACTGGCTTTGTAATAAGGTAGGTATTGCTTTCCTTACGTTCCTTCATAATGATGACAGTTTTTTTTGAAGAATTTAATTCTTGCTCAATATTGAAAGATATACTGGATTGCGGGAACATCGAACAACAAACTGCTTCAATAAATTCAGCCCATGATTTGAACGCCCCTGCGTTGAAATTTTCCGACGGTTACTAAAAAAAATTGGTGTTCCATACATTTTGACCGCAAAGTTATTGCACAAATTGTGCAATAACTTAAAAAAAAAAAACAGTTGTTTCATAGACATGTGCGATGCACATGTCTATGAAACAACTGTTTTTTTTTTTTTTATAACCGAAGAAACATTTCTACGTTATGGGTCCTGGTATGTCATATGCTGAATTCATGGTTATAGTTTGCGCGTCGATGTTCCTGCCACCTATGCTAATGCATGTGTTCCTATACCAAAATCAAAGACATCGAGAACGATGTCTTTGATTAAAAATAAATTAAATATATTTTTATATAAATAATTCAAATATATAATATATTTATATATATTTTCTTATTATTTTGTAATTATCTTAATGCAGGACCAATTCTCGTAAATACTAAAAAAAACGAGTACCTATTGATTGCAATATAGTTGTAAATTTTAGATTAGGACCACTTTTCATCACGTTGTTTTCCTTAACCATAAGTTAGTGATGTTGTGGATAAATAACTTTTATACATTAATCTCATTCACTTACGTGCATACACTCGCATTGACATTGGTTTTAGATTGATAGACATTCTTCGTCTTCTTTCTTTAATTTTTCTTCTTTAAATATTACTTATTTTTTTACATATTTCTTTTTATATTTTAATTTATTCTCTGTTTAAAAAAAATCAACACCACATACTCTAATACTAATAAAAACTATAAAAAACTCATAACTACCGTTACATTTTTAAACACATCCAACTGCCATGAATGACCCTCACTCACTTAAAAGGCAATAGCTTTTAGATGGCAGTAAATATAAAAGGGAAACATGAGCCACTAGCGTTTGCCAAGTAGGGCAAGCTACTAGCCAAGTTTCATGAACAGCTGATATTAGTTCACTGTATATTTTTTGTTGTAATCCTTTCGCGTTGGGAGACGAAATATTTCGGTGGTCGGCTTGATTTGTAGGTTTCTTCTTTTTTGTGAGTTGCTGTTGACTGAAAGGGTTTGGGATTGTCTTCTATAGTAAATATTGTAGTATTAGTTTTACGTAGGGATTTCTCAGTAGCAACCCCGAGTCGATTTGTACCCGGTTGACTGCAATAAGTTCGTCCCTTATTACTTGGTACTTAAATTTAGTGGCCTAAAATAGGTGAATACACTTTCCTTCTAACACTTCGGCGGTTACAGACGTGATATTTAGGTAGCATTTATCTGTTGTTTCCTTTCGCGTTGATAGACGAAATATTTGAACCGAGCGCTCGGCGCATCCTGGACAGTCACACCCAACACTTTATTTGACTGGCCAATTCTTCCTTTGCGGTGGTAGGGCTAACGCCCGTCCGGTTTGCGACCACTCTCCCACCGGAGTTCGGCGTCAAGCAGCCTGCTGTGTTTCGGCGATGCGTGGGAGTTCCAGTGCCTTAGGCATCTTCTAGGCACGCTCTTTCCATCATAGACGTCATCCATCGCTTTCCATCAGGCGTGATCTAGGTCAAGAGTGGGCACAATCAGCAATAAAAAAATTAAAAATTCGTTAGTGTGGCTTGATTGGTAGGTTTCTCATTTTGTAAATTGTGACTATTGACCCAGTACTTTAATACACTGCTCTAAAATCCATCCCGCGCCATCATTTTCTTACGTCTACTTTTTTAAAGTCGTGTTTACTAGTTAGCTTACCAAAAAACTTTTATCTTGTAAAGTTATTACTTGTTTATTAAATGGATACATACGTCAATTTGCCGTGTAATAGCCATTTCATACAACTGTCAAATAATGGCAGTTATGATTTGATTAAATTGACAATTCAAGTTGGTAGTCGATTTGATAAATAATTCATTTAACCGACTTTACGTTTTATTCAGGTCCTATCTTTACCAGAAACGACTGTATATCAATATTGCTCAAGAAGTAACTGGCATCTGAAATTCATAACCCACTTAGTGGTTAATACCTACATTCAGCTGTGGTTAGATTTAGTTGTCAAACTCCGAGCTTATCACCACCCGTAACGTTTATCATTGCTATTTGAATGAAAACTGGAACCCAGAGGGTTTAAATTTAGAAGCCTTTCGAAGCACGGAATGATATCCACTAGAGCAGCAGAATTTCGTAGATTGATTTTATTTTGCAACTAACTCCTAAAGTGTCTTAATGGTTATTTCAACCTTCTTTGAAACCCTCGAGTTCTTTGAAATCTCTCCATGCCATAGTTTTTCCGTAGCCAGTATTGTTATTTTCACCTACATCTGCATGCCGTTACAAAAAATTCAAATAAGGTTTAGGACAATTACATGTAAAAATTTGGAAAAATTAAATAAATCTTTGGCCAGTAAATTATGTGACCAGAATTTTAATAATATAGGTGACCCAATGAGTTCTATGCCGAGTTCTTTTCACTGTTAAATGACCAGTTTAATAACACTTTTCCACTAAAAACTAAAAGCATTTACACAAAGTTTTTATTTAGTGACTGGGCGACTCCAGGTATTCGTAAAAGTAGGGAAAAGCTTTTTGAACTTTATGGCTTAAAGCAACATTTGAAAAATGAAAACTTTCATCGGTATGTTGCAAAATATTCAAAAACTTTTAAAAGTGTGTGCCAAATAGCTAAAGCTCTTCATATTAGCAATTAAATAAAATCAGCTGATGATAAAATAAAGACTACCTGGCAAATAATAAATAATGAAACAGGTAGGAAAAAACAGCGTAATACTGAATTTAATTTAGAGACTGCACATGGCCCCATCAACTCAGATGTAGAAATAGCTCAGGAATTTGAAAATTTTTTTGCGAATATTCCCTTTAAAGCTACTGAAGCTTTAAATTCATCCCCCACACTTTCTGCTGCCTTGCTTAAAAAGAATGTAAAGCCATGCCCTTTGGAGTTTAGGTTTCAGCATACAAATCCCCAGGCTGTTATAAAAGCTTTTAAAGATCTTAAAATTAAATCAACAGAAAATCTCTGGGGAATGTCTGTAAAAGTATGTAGATCTCTCATAGAAACCATTGCGCCTTATTTAGCTTTCATATTTAACACCAGTGTTGATCAAGGAGTTTTTCCGGATCTTATGAAACATAGTAAAGTAGTTCCATTATTCAAATCCGGTGACAGTAAAGAACCCAACAATTATAGGCCTGTGTCGATTCTGCCAGTTCTCAGTAAGGTGTTTGAAAAGCTTATGCTCAATCAAACGTCACTTTAATAAAAATTCCATCTTTCATGAACACCAGTACGGTTTCACCAAAGGGCGTTGTACTACTGACGCCGGTGTTACCCTAATAAAGAACATTTTTAACGCCTGGGAAGAAGCACAAGATGCCATTGGAATCTTTTGCGACCTCTCTAAGGCGTTCGATTGCGTAAACCATGAGACATTTCTGATGAAACTGGAGCACTATGGGATTAGAAAAACAGCACTTGATTTGCTAAGATCATACCTGAAAGATAGAAAGGTTAAAGTTCAAGTAAACGGCATAAACTCATTAGGGTCTGAAATGACAATGGGCGTTCCTCAAGGTTCGATATTGGGTCCATTCCTCTTCTTAGTCTATATTAACGATTTACCCCAATTACTTCAAAATCAACCAAAGATGGTGTTATTTGCAGATGATACATCATTGATCTTTAAAATAGACCGACGGTCACAAAATCTTGACGACGTGAATAACTCTATTCTTCAGGTCCAAGATTGGTTTACGGTAAATAATTTAGTACTTAATGAAAAAAAAACCAAATGCATTAGATTTAAATTGCCTAATGTTAGAAGCAGCGAATGTGACATCATATTGAATGGCCAAAAACTAGAGTTTATTGATCAGACAGTTTTCCTAGGAATCACGCTAGACGAGAAATTACAATGGGGGCCTCATATAACATCTATTGCGGGGCGGCTAAGCTCGGCCGCTTATGCTGTTAGAAAGATAAGACAGTTAACAGATGTAGAAACCGCGCGTTTGGTCTATTTTAGTTACTTCCACAGTATTATGTCATATGGCATTTTACTGTGGGGTCGGGCTGCTGATATTGAATCCATTTTTATTTTGCAAAAGAGAGCTGTCAGAGCCATTTACAATCTACGTCGTCGTGAATCTCTTAGGGAACTATTTAAAAAGGTTAATATTATGACGGTACCTTGCCAATACATTTATGAAAATATTATGTATGTAAGAAAAAATCAACATCTTTTTAATAAAATAAGTGATAGACATAATTTTAATACTAGAAATAAAGATAAATTAGATCAACCTTTTTTCAGATTATGTAAAGTGCAAACATCTTTTATGGGGTACTGTGTTAAATGCTACAACAAAATACCTTTTGATATATTACAATTAAATGAAAGAAAATTTAAAACTCATATAAAAAGTACACTTTGTAAACAAGGATATTACAAATTGGAGGATTATATCCAAGATAACAATGTTTGAAAACATGCTGGTCCTGCTCCATAGGACAGTCTAGAGTCAAAAAAATCACACTGGTTGCTAATTTAATTTATACATACACATTTTTTTTTTTTAATACATTGTGTTTTACATTCTTTGACAAATGTAACTCACACACTTTTTAAAATACTAGTAAAATTTTTCAATCTTTGTAAATATGTGGACACCATGTATCTATCACATAATTTGATTTACCAGTCTGTTATATTTTTAATTCTTTTACCATTTTGGTAGACTAAATTTTATTTTAGGTGCATCGTCTTCACATATAATTATATAAACAATGTATACAAAAACTTGTAAAACATTTTAAAAGAGTAACGGTGGAGTTTCTTGCCCATTCTTCTCCACACGAAAACTACATTTTGGAATGGGCGACTAGAATCAATTCTATTTTTTCATTTTAAATTTTGACGTTCAAAAGTGCCTTTTAAGTGCCTATTTGAAATAAATGATTTGACTTTGACTTTGACTTTGACATCCAAATCATCTTCTTCGTGTCGCTGGCACGACTGTATTTTAAATCTTGTTTTACCAAAACTTTGCCACTTCCCCGGCGTCGTCGGCGACAGCGCGGCGCAGAGTCCTATCCTGCCCGCTGTGTCCCAAACCATGCATCCAAATAAATCCGACAAAAATCACGTATTCTAAAAATGAGATTTTTCCGAAAATAATTATATTTGAAAACTCTTCTAGCGTTCCCCAGCCGTTAAAAGTGTCGCCAGTCATAATATATCTCGAAAGATGTCATAACTTTCTGCAAAGTCCGATTTATTGTAATAGAGCATACTTACTCTGAATTCTACCTACGAAGTCTTTGACCTCTTCTTTATAATGTTAGTTTGAAAATATTAGAAGAAATATAACGAATGGAACGTATTATTTTGTTTATAGGTTTATTTCTCGAATTGTAATGTGTATTTCCCGAAAGACCTCGTACATGACTGCCAAAACGTGTGCTGTTGATGTTGCCGTCTCGTATTAAGAAAATCTTTAAAACTCTAAAATGATAAAAGGACTTGCCTTTGCACAAGAGGTTGATCCTACTGATATTATAAATGTGAAAGTTTGTGAAGATATTTGGATGTTTGTTACTCAGTCACGCGTAAACCGTTGAACGGATTTGGATGAAATTTGGCACACAGGTAGTTTATAACCAGGATTAACATATAATTTTATTTTGATATTCCCACGATATTGAGACTAACGCAGGTGAAACCGCGGAGCGCTCCTTATAAAGACATAGATACATTCTGCATGGATTTCTGGGTGAGTGCAAGCATATTCTTGATATATTCAACAAGCTTATAATCAGGCTTCTAAAAATTAATGACGTACCAAAAAAATATATAAAGCTGAATACAACTGAACCTCGAAATGGCAGCCGCGCCCCCGTTTACCTATCCAATGAAGCAGTTGATCCTATAACTGATTAAATCCATCTGTCAAACTATCTGATGTATGTAATTGAGAATATGTTAATATTAATACTGTGCTACATTAGATCATTAATTTAGATAATTGCGTCATCTACATAGCAATGTAGAGGACGGTGTGTAGCTTGTGGCCAGCAAAGTTAGTTAAATTTATATGGGACCACTCCTGAAGCATATCCGATCCATTTAAAAAACAAAAAAATCGATTTACAAATGCCGGAGATATCGCGTAACAAACATACAAAAAAAAACACAGTCAAATTGATAACCTTCTTCTTTTTGAAGTCGGTTAATAATCAGCGCTGGGATGATTCTACGAACTTCTTACGGATATGTTCATGTGCCTTCCAAATTCCAAATAAATACCGCTTGGAAAAATAAAGAAGAGTAAATAAAACCAGAGCGGCGAGAAGGACTTCGTAGAAGACAATTGTTGACTTTTATTTATTTTATTATTTATGTACACTCAGTAAAATGGATATAGATAATAATTTAGTGTTTATGAATTTGTTTTTGTGACTTTCTAACTTTCTTTTTACATTTTCATCTGCCTCACTGACTGCCTCGTTGGTCTTTCTAGTCCACGCAAGCGCTACTATTAAGTTTAAGGTCCTATGTTAGATTTCTGTGTCGGCAAAGTTTTATTGTTTTTTTTTTATCTCGAATTCCTCATGTGCTGACTCAATCGCAGTAAGTCCTCTAATTTCCTATCCAGCCAATCGCCTATAAGACAATAACTAGCGGTAAGACTGCCATTAAAAAAAATACATATCTTTTACTTTATTGCTCTGTAACTTTCGAACCCTCTTTAATAACTGCCAACCATATTAAACTAGTAATCTGTTAATAGTTGTACTGGTATATGTCCTGCATTCTCTGGCTTTACAAAACCCCTTTTTATCGGGAATGCCGTAGTCCCTTACTTATTTCTACCACCTCCTTCACTATATCCCAATTTATACGAAGAAATTCCTTTGCCTATCTCTATAGATATACATTAAACCGCCTCTTTGTAGTTAGAGAGACAAAAACAAATTTATTGCACGATCACAATGATTTTGACGTGGGTTCCTGATAGGGGTTTCGTAAACACCCTTATATTAATTGATGTAATTTATATGTGTTCAACATTGGGGCTTAGAGCCAACGTTATTGCTCCGTTTAAACTGTTTCTACCTTGTTTAGTGTTGAATTTTGAAGGTTTTGGAATGAGTAGAGTGTTAGATGATTTTATTTATCTTGTTAATTGTATTTTGATTTTCAATAGAATCTATAATATCATCATTCACAATCCGGCTTCACCCACTGACACTAGACATATTAAGGTAGGTTAAGTAGGTTGGTTAGGTAGGTGGGGGTAGGTTTTTAGGTTTGTTTTTAATTATATTTTTTGAGAATAGCCAAGCTATAAGAAAGATAAGTGCTCATATACACGAACGGCACGTTGCCAATTACGGCAGAGGCAACTGCAGTTGTCGCCACTTGCCGGCGGTAGCCGGAGACGCATCAACGGAGGCGGTTTCTCCGCCTTTGGCAACGTGCCGCTCGTATATTTGAGCAATAATCTAGTCAAGAAGGTTCACATTCCATAAAAAAGTAAAAAAATATTAATGAGGACCTCAACAAAAAATATTATAATATGCGATATTCGATCTCCACAAAACAGGAATTAAGATAAAATATGGATCACCTAATCATTCAAAACTTGAACATTAAACTGCCATTACTTCGCAAATTGTTGCCTAGCCTTAAGAACCACCTAATTTAATTATTCATGCCAAGCCAAATGGAACAACTTACTTAGCTTTAAAACAAAGAAGTATAAAGAGATTATCATAAAATTAACTTCAAAAATATTCATTGTAATAATGCCCGAAAAATAATGAGGGCACGTAAAGACTACCACTAATCAAAATCTGGTTAACCACTGAATGAAAACAAAGAATTTTGCGAACCGACAAAGCTGGGCCATTAATCAACAAAACTACTACACAATCTATTAAATCATGAAAGACAGAAATGAAAATGTAAATCACGAACCACAATTTAGGGAATCATAATTAAAAGAGGTTTTTACTTTGCCTAGGGTTTTTAATCTATCGCTTCGGTATCCTTTTTGCAATTTATAGTGTAAATTGCTTTTTGTGATTCAGAAATTTTCGTGGGTATGAAATTTATTTGCCGAAAACCCCGGCATAAATTTTCAATAAAATTAACAGCTTATGCGTTTTAAAGATTGATCATAAGAATAAACCAGATGATTTCAATTTAACAGGAAAATATGTAATTTGAAAAATATTATTACCTATGAGCTCCTGAAAGACTTTTCACCCAATAACAAAGAGTTGAAGAAGTTTAATTAAGAATTGTAAATCTCACAGGCCATTAACTTGATTTTACCTTTTAAAATAAAAACTTTCTGAACTTTGGCCCTTACCAGTAATTTAAGAGAACCTATGACTGTAAAGAGCAGTGGTGGCCCAGGGGTATCGGTCCATATCGACTTAAGAGTTTTGTTGCAAGTTCGATCCTAGGTAGTCAGTTTCTGTAATTAATTCCATCACCACTACTCTCAAAACGGTGAAGGAAAATATCGCGAAAAACCAGCTGTATCTTCGTACCCAAGAATTCAAAGATACGAGTACATATGTGACATCCACGATCCCGCACTGGGCTCGCCTGATGGATGGGCCGCGTGGTCCACTCATTTTCATAGAGGGTAGGCCTGCGTCTGTGACACAGGCCTCCTCTCTTGTCACTCGCAATGGGAACATCATAGGCTGATTATGCTATGATTGTAACGTGGATAACTCGTACATCTATTTCCTTGTTCTATTGTGTCTTCATGTAATATAATTATAATAATGAAGACTTCATGCCATGATAAAAATATATCACAAAATATAAAATTAGTTTTGTGCTTGCCAAGATTTCTAACAAAAAAAATATCCTTAAACCAATAAAACCCTCAATCATAAATCAATCGCCAGTCATTAAACTAATAGTTTAAGCGTTCTCGAAACCAGCTATAAATTGAGATCCGTACTTAACATTTACCTCAAAAGGCTATAGCCAGTTGCAAGAAGTAAAGTCTATAATAAAGACGACAAATCCAAAAGCTGTAGGTAGCAGAGGTTTGGACGCTTGCCAAATCATTTCGCTACATTTTCCCTGCGTAACACTGTGTGGTGTAAGTCAAGAGTTTTCGTTGGTATACCTTCATCTGAAGAAATATTATAATCTTTTTTGGATCTAGGTACTATGGATCTTCTTCTTCATTCGTATATTTTTACAATGTTTGTAAATATGTCAGCACCATCGATGACATAATTAATTTATCTATTTTTAATTCTTTTACCTCTGAATTATGGTATTGTAATTTTACTCTACGTACATCGTCAAATAATTATATAATTAACGTAAACAAAATATTGTAAAACATTTTAAATAGTAACAATGGAGTTTCTTGCTTATTCTTCTCCATACGAAATTACCTTTTCCAAGGGGCGACTAGAATCAATTACATTATATTGTAAATTTTGACGTATAAAGGTGACTTATAAGTGCCTATTTAAAATAAATGCTTTGACTTTGATATTCTAAACTTTATAAGCTGTATGTTTCGCTACAATCAATTTGATGGTGAAAACTGCGTCAAATTTTTTGCGTGGTTTAGGAGAAAAACACGTTCAACAGATAAACACGAAAAGCGAGTTAATTTAAAATATTTATATATACGTAGATGTGGTTTATCAACTAGCATTTTCATTTTTTTAAATTGAATTTACCAGAGTGGATCTTTCGATTTTTTTGCTGACTAGTTCATCTCTTAGCATTCTTTCAAAGTGAATTTTATCACAATCATAGTTGTCTCACTTGTCCCGGCCATCTATAGAGGCACGTGCCAAATCAAATCAATCGTCCTCTTAAACCCATGTTCGACCCCTGTCTCCTACAGTCGTAAGCCAATATTCGCTCCCACGAGAGTCACCCTCTGCTACAAACAACTGTCAATGCATTTTTAGTTGAAGGTGATTGGATTTACTATTGACCAGTGACAGAAATAAACTGAAAATAGAAATATTAATTTATTTTAGCTACGCTTGCCGCTGTTGAACGGTAGATAGGTGACCATCTTTACATACCTAGACCCCTCCGTGCCTCGGAAAGCACGTAAAGCCGTTGGTCCTGACTGTCAATCGTAGATATTTGACAGTCGTTACGGGTAGTCAGAAGCCCGAAAGTCTGACAACCAGTCTTACCAGGTTTCGTATTACCCAGTAAATGGGTTGTGGAGGTCAGATAAGCAGTCGTTCTATGTAAAATACTGATATTCAGCTGCATGTGGTTAGACTGGAAGCCGACCCCAACATAGTTGGGAAAAGGCTAGGCAGATGATGAGAAATTTTAATTTATTTTCTTTTTAAAAATAGCGTCAGCACTCCTGTTATTCACAGTATAAGCATGTATACGCGCGAAAAGAAAAAGTATTTGCAAATACATTCGTTTCTCACGCAGGGACTACCTGTCATGCGTTTTCAAACTGTAATTTTCATTCAAAACGATGAAATCTCTCACTTCTTTCTCTCACCTTACCTTTTAATTTATATAAAGGTGCTTGATCATTTCATACCACGGTTGTTGAGAAGGCAGAACGAATTAGAACAGTACTCGTTCATTAATATTAAAAGTATGTTTTCCTATCAGACGATAAATTATATTTTATTTCTTTGCTAAATTTGGTTATAAAAAAACACATTAACAAGTCAAAATAATAATTATTTTAAAATTGGATAAGGTCGAGTTTTCAAAACCGACTTTAAAAATAGGTACTGAAAAAAATTCACTAAATAAACTTAACAAATCTTATTATTTATACCACACAAACCGAGAAACTGGGTGAAAGTAGGAATAAAATGAGAAGATTTTAATATCAAAAACTTTAATAAGCTCGAAAAATATTTTGCATTGGGTTTGATTGTTTAAAAACTCTTTCGGAGTTGTTGTAAGAAAGTTTCGAACAAATTAAGGGTTACAAACGGAGGCACTTCGTAGGTGCCAGACAAAAGTACAAAATAATAAATTGTGAGATTTCTATCTAGGTTATATTTGTATGAAGGCAATAAACATGATAGAACAGGAAAGCGTGGTACAAAAGAGAGGGTTTGGGACAAGGCTGCCAAAGATGGACAAAATATTGTAACAATCCGATTTCGATCTATTGAAAGCGGATTCCAAGTATTCTAAGAAAAATCAAGACTAAAAATAAATTCTTCTTATTCAAGGGTCTTGAATAAGAAGAATAGGTCGCAGTTGAACTCAAAATAGCGAATGCAAAATGGGGTCGTAAAATCAAATGTATTAAGATGAAAAAACTGATGGACCATTACTCTAAATCTGAGCTCGGCCTTTAAACGTAAGCATAAGGATAAGATAAGATATTGTTAAGGACTTTCATATTTCGAAATTACAGTTAATGCCCACGAGTTTCTTCTTCCTCTTGCAAAATAAATATACAGGGTATCTCGTAATTAATGTATAACCTCTTAAGGGGTCATTGTTCTTATCATTATGAACAACTTTTACTACGGGACCAAACATGAATCGCGAAAAAAAATCAGCTGTTCCCTACTTTTTGGTCAAGTAGGTATTGAAGTTTTGTATTAAACAACTGATTTTTTTTCGTGATTTCAGAAATGGTCCCATACTGAAAGTTGTTCAGTTTGATGGTATAAAGCACCTCTTAAAGTTTGTAGAGTTGATTTTAAAACACCTTATATTTATAATGTATGGAACAATTTTAAGTTTATAATAGTTGATAAAAGGGCAAGTGTCCTAACTGTTACTTCTTGTACTACTATTCCACTACTCTCATACCTATTAACAGGGAAATGTGAAAATATTATAAAAACCAATTATTACAAAAAAAAGGTACTCGTGGAATTTCTTGCCGGATTTTGTCCATAGGAAACGACCAATTGGAACCGAGCTTCTGATGTTTCTTGTAGGTATGTAGGTTTATGAAAAATTTTGATTTTCAAAGAAAATACGTTTATTTGGGGTAAAAAGAACACAAACACAAAAAAAAAACAGTGACCACAATCAGTGACAGCCGGCGTTAACGTTCACAACGAGCAAGGCATGATGTGCCATTACATAGTCTAAGGGTCAGTTTCATCCTATACCCTAACTTCCAGCAAATCCATAATCCATATAAAAGTTTGTTCTACAAAGATAGCTCTCTCGATTAAAGCTGATCAACGTAAAATGAGTGTCTCATCAATGGAAAGGATATCAGTCTAGTCCACGTAACGCAAGTTGCACACGTAAAAGATAAAAACACCCGCCCGCATATTAGAGGTATGACTGGGGGAATTTACGCGATCAATAATGACAACGCAAAAACGATGCCCTTATTAATACCGGAGAACAATAGGCGGTGGGGTAGATATAGGTACAGAATAGATTGTTACAGAAGGTCAGCTCGGAGGAAGTGGCTTCAAAAAGTTAGTTGACATTTTTCTATTACAACTGTGCTGCCACATTATGATTAAATTAAAAAAATACAGGTACTCCTAAGAAATTGCTATTATTTTTATGATAAGTCAAATGTAGTTGAATTAGTCAATAAAACGTTATGGCAGTTCATACTTTTGCGTCACTAGAATTCTAAATCATAATGTGATTTGTCACAGCTGAGGTGGAAAAATGTCACACTTTTGGTGCCCACTGTCATTATAGACAAGCTACACAAAATCAAACTGGTTTGCTTATACAAAATCAAAGTGATTGTTTAATCAAACTGGTTGCTTAATCAAACTGGTTGCTCAGACAAAATCAAACTGGTTGCTTATTTAATTGTATAGTTTATAATTTTTATGACATTGATATACATTATTTGATTACTTTAACACTCACATACTGACTTATTACTTGTTATTTTTTTAGACAATCATACACTTTTATAATCTATGTAAGTATGTGAGCACCATTTATCTATCACATAGTTAATTTATCTGTCATTGCTTCATTTCTTTTCATCTATTATTGTGATTTAGTCATTTTATATTATTTTTTTTCTCCTAGAATAAAATGCACGATGAATACGATGCACCTAAAATAAAACTCCATCGTTACTATTTAAAATATAATTAAATAATAACTACTACTAAACTATTTAAATTTAATTATATTATAATTAATGCATGAAAAATATTGTAAAACATTTTAAATAGTAACGATGGAGTTTCTTGCCCATTCTTCTCTATACAAAACTAACTTTTGGAAGGGGCGATCTGAATCAATTCTATTTTCTTGTTAAAAGTGCCTTTTATGTGTAGGTACATATTTTAAATAATTGCTTTAATTTTGACACATTTCACGCACAGCAAAAGCAAGTACACTCGTGACTGGCATTTGTTTGATATCGCCGCACGTACGCGTCTATACGTGTGCCAGTTTTCGCACATTGTATTGACCCGACCTTCTGTAGGCTTATCTATTCTGTGGTAGATATAAGAATAATAACGTATATATCGGCTGTTTTGGTCCATTGATTGCCTTTCCCTTTGTTGGTAGAAGAGGTACGACGCCATTGAAATTGAAATTTCAAGCTCGCAACGCTGTTAGTTATTTGTAACTTTCAATAATTATAATGGTTTTGTGCATTTGTTAGACGAGAGTGGACGAATTTTTGATTTTCGTAGCAGGTGGACTATAATGGTATGAGGAATCGAGTGTAAAGTTTACTTATCCTCCAAAGAAAAGGGAGGATCTTCCGACCAGAGGGGTATCGTGTCTGGTAGGCAACTGCTCGACGATTGATATTGGGATGTTGTATAAAAGGTTTTTCAAAATCAACTCTAAAAACTTTAAGAGGTGATTTAGACCATCAAACTGAACAACTTTCACTATGAGACCAACACTGAAATCACGAAAACAAAATCAGCTGTTTCATACATTTTGGTCAAGTAAGTATTGAACTTTTGTATTAAACAGCAGACTTATTTTTTTCATGATTTCAGAGTTGGTCTCATAGTGAAAGTTGTTCAGTTCGATGGTCTAAAGCACCTCTTAAAGTTTGTAGAGTTGATTTTGAAACACCTTATATATGTATACTAGTTGCGCGGTAAATTCTGCTTGCGCAATGCAGGATTTTGCGTGACGTCAGTATGATGCGTACTTCGCATGTGGCGGTATAGATGCCGTAACAGAATGTTTAAATTTGCAAATATAAATAGCTACATTCAAACAAAGTTTAGAACTTGAGTAGAATTCAAAAACAAAATTATGACGAGAAAAGTATCTTAATGTATCAATACCGAAGTGCTTAGAGTATTTGATTTTGGTAATTTGCTATTACCGATTTATTGGCGTAAATGAATTTCGTGCTAAATGCACGAAATTCGTTTTGGTAAACGCTAGCACGTTGTTGTTGTTTAATTATTTTGAGTAATCTCAGACCGTAATGAGAATTTAAAAGGTTTTTAAAGTAAATAATTTGAAGCGTATTGCATACGCGTCAAAGGTCCCGTTTTCGACAAATGTTTTCTAATGATACTGTATCAATTTAACATAACCACAATAACACCGTAATAATAAATCACGTATCGTATTTAGGATAAGACATAACGTTGGAAAAGTTCGTAATGTAAAGTATCAACATTTTAACAAATTGACTTCTATAATGGCGTAAGAGTATATTAACGTAACAATTTATATATAATAATTATGTTTGTAATAATTATTCTCCAATTTGCAAGGTCGCATGTTCTCAATTTCGTCCTATATAACACCAGCTGTCTGCCTGTGAAACTCTTGTCAAAATCGGGTATTGTAGATTTTCCAGAACAAACACACAGACAGACGGACAGAAAATATAATCGTTTTTTTTTTTTGTTATAGTAGTGCCTTATAAAAACAACAATTTATGACAAAATAACAATTGTTTACTAAATGCAAATGAAAGACATGCATTTAGTAAAAAAATTTTATTTTGACAGCACAAACAGACACCTATTTTTTTAATCGCATGTTTTGTTTATGGCAAGAAATTCAATGTCGACCATAACGCCAGCGTCTAAAGTGAATTGGATAACCAAGTGTGCATATTGTCTTATTGTCTTAATATATATAAATTACGTGACACGTTATTTGTCTGCAATGGACTCCTAAACTACTGAACCGATTTTAATAAAATTTTACACACTGTGTGCAGTTTCATCCAACTTGAAAGACAGGATAGCTTATATCTCAATTTATAATTGCAATATTATTTTATTGCGAATATAGCCAGGACATGGTTTGTATGAAAGAAAATTTCGGAAATTGAGAAAAAAAATGCAAGCTGGAGCGGGCTGCTAGTAACATACTTATAAAAATCAAAAAAAGAACTGTTAAAAACCTTCGATGATACAATTGAAATTTATATAAATCATGTTTGCTTAGTACGGGTAAGTTTTGTTTCGATAACAATACATAATAATTGACTTAATTTTATAGGTGGCCAGATCATCTCCACTGGATGGAACTCTATAGTCTGTTCACAGTTTTTTGCCTCTGATTTTGCATCACTGTCCAAATCACAGTGATCTTTATTCTCATTCTAATAAGGTTGCTTTTGGGTCACTGAAACTGACAGATCTGTCAAAATCATTGTGATCTTTATTCTCGGCACAATAAAGTTGCTATTGCGTAGCTGCTGTCAGAGGTAAAATAACTGGGAACGGACTGTAATATTAATAATTTCTTGTTTAGTTGTTATCGATACTTATAATATTATAGCTTCAGGGCTTGTAACTGAGTAATAACAGCCGCACGTGTCGATCGATCAGGTTAAGTTATGCTTGCCGCGGTTGGTCCGTAGATGGGTGACCATCTTTACATGCCAAGCCCCTCTGTGCCTCGGAAAGCACGTTAAGACGTTTGACGTTTGACGTTTGTCCCGGCTATCATTCGTGGATCTTTGACAGTCGTTACGGGTCGTCAGAAGCCCGAAAGTCTGACAACCAATATTACTAAGGGGTTTCGTATAACCCAGTAAATGGGTTATGAAGGTCAGATAGGCAGTCGCTCCATGTAAAACACTGGTACTCAGCTGCATCCGGTTAGACTGGAAGCTGACCCCAACATAGTTGGGAAAAGGCAGATGTTGACTTATATGGCAGAACCAGAATGTTAAGCACCAAATAAAAGAAAAGCAAAGGGTGCAATTTGGGTTTAATATATATACAGAAAAATATCACACGAAAACTATTAAAAATACGTAAGCCGCCCCGTTGCTAGCCAACCAACAACAAACAATCCCTAGCAACGGGGTTGCCAGATCTGTCGCCAACATCTCTCCCCCCTGGTAAGAACCTAAAAGTAAAATTTATGTTTGTATGTTGGGACTTGGGGGTAATATGGGCAACTACTGAACCGATTCCGAAATTTTTTTCACTAATCTACAACAATACCTAACAGCTAATCGACAGTATTACCGAGTGTCATAGGATATATTATATTTAAAAAAGAAATTCCACGAGGACAAAGTTGCGGGCGGAAGTTTTAATAATAATTATAGGTACCAGTTTGTTAAACCAAAAAATATTCGGAAATCATCAACAATACAACAACAACAATACAATCATCTAAAATATTTTCAGTGATGAAAGGATTCTTCCTGGAAGCCAACTCGTTTAGTAAGAATATTGTCTTTGCCAAATTACACACCGATATTGGACTTCAAAGAAATAGGCCTGAATGAAAACTAATGAAAAGTGTTTGGCAAAATGTCAAAAGTATACGAAAATATTATATCGAATTATTTATATCGAGGAAAAGATCTAGAAATATAGAACATTTATTTCTTTTTACGGTAAATGGAGTCAAAAATATTATTGGTACCTATTTCTTTTGTTTTCATGATAATAATAATGGCAACCTTATATTATTATCCTATTCAGACCATTAAACTTCGTGTTTTCTTACGATTTATTTTTATTTTTTATCTTACAAATTGCCAAAATTTTAAGTAAACTGCTTATTTTTGGGCAAAATTATTGATATATGAATTTATTTTTATTTTATTTAGTTAAAGTAATGTGTTAGCAATCTGCAAAACATGTTTCAGGCCTCTATGTCATTAGACATAAAAAAACATAAAAATTAGGTAAAAAAAATATATAGGTAATACTTCGTCTAAGATAATCAAGGGCGCATAAACTAATTAATTAGCATTCGAAATTATAGTTGGAGCTGCTGAAGATTGAAAAACTATCTTTGCATTGTATAAATTCAATCTCTTAGTATTGTATAATTGCATAGCACACGTGTGAGCACTATGTACCTAAACTATAAAGCTACCATTTACTGGGTACGTCTTTAATTGACTTGAATGTGCCCTGGCAGCTGAGAGTATGTCATGCTCACTCAAATGTCTCGCTGATGGTGGCGTGTGTGTTGGATCATTGGGTTCCCTTCAAAATGGTTGAGCTGAATGGTGCTGATCCATACGTCATGTTCGTGAACGGGCGCCGTCAGTAGGGACTGGTCATCTCTTAGCCGCCACGGCTTATTTTAATTTATGAATTGTTCTTTTTAGTACGGACGCCTTTAACGTGCACGTCTTTCTGCATCGTTCTCACATGTATAATTTCAACATGAATGATGTAATTAAGATTTTTGTAACAATTTTATGATTTAAAAGAGTGTCCGTGGAGTTTCTTGCCCGTTCTTCTCCACAGGGATCTACGCTTTGGAATGGGCAACTAGCTTCATCTTTCTGACTGACCGACCCTTGACAATTCAAAAGTGCCTATAATTGGTTTATTTGAAATAAATGCTTTGAGTTTGAGTTTAAATGGTTCTAAGAATTGCCTGTACTATCTTCGCCTTAAAGCTTCGCGCCCATCTTCCAATCATCCTGTATATAAAACTATTATAGATAAAGCTGCGATTTTCTATAGGAGCGGTGGCCGCAACATAGCGTCTGAAATAAACCGCCGAATAACGTCACTAAAACGTTATCTATGAAAGTAAGTTGATGTGTATTCCTAGGGAGCGTTTTTTGATACCGTAAAGTCGCGTTTCAAACCCCGAAAAATCAAATCCCACTGCCATCAACAGTTATGACAGCTGTAACTGCGGCCGTTATGTTGTGGCGGCCGTTAAGTGACGGCCACCGCTCTTGAGGGAACCGTAGCTTTAGGGTGATCGACAAAATGGCTTTTCTATCGCTAGATCATATGTATTTATCATATCTACTTATTATAGAACTGTTCCGTATAGCATTTTGACCCTCGAGCACCTTTTAAAAAGTGCTTATTATGGCCAACGCATGATTTGAGTCGGAAAAAAGTCACGTACCTAGTTACGGCCGAAGTCACAAGCGTTTCTTACTCCGAATCACTTTGAGACATAAGATTATTTTGGGACCCGAACTAAGAATTAATGACAACACGATTTGGGAGTTTCCCTTGCTCCCGATGCGTTTTTATCTGTCCGAAAAAGTTAATTAATCGAGAGTAGGGTTCATTGCGACGTATCGAACAATTTTCTGACGGGCTTGTATCTTCGTTGACGGACTTAACGAGTTTAGGCCCTCTGATATTATAACTCTCCCAAAATGGAGGATATCCATGGACCTCTTCACTCTACACAGGGCATTTATGGCCTAATGCGTATATATCACCCACAGACTAAGCTTTTTATCTTAAGCTTCTAATCTGGCCTAGAAAACACACAAAACACGTAATCAAAGTAGTAATTTGGAGGTTATTGAAATTATTACGCAATCTTTAACCAAATATTTAGGGAATAAAAGCTATTTGGTATGCATATAATGTTATTCATATTAATAACTACGAAGGCGTATATAAGATGAATCATCATCTGCCTAGTCTTTTCCCAACTATGTTGGGGTTGGCTTCTAATCTAACTGAATGCAGCTGAACACGGAGCGACTGCCTGCCTGACCTCCACAACGGTCAGGTTACTGGGTAATACGATATCCCTTGGTAAGACTGGTTCTCAGACTTTCGGTCTTCTGACAACCCATAACGACTGTCAAAGATCCGCAAATGACAGTCGGAACCAACGGCAACGGCTTAACGTGCTTTCTGAGGCACCGCAGGGTCTCGGTATGTAAAAATGGTCACTATCCATGGACCAACCGCAGTAAACGTAGCTTAACCTGATCGATCGACCCGTGCGACGTTATTACCTAGCGACATGCCCATAAATATATCTAATAGTATATTAGATGATTAATTATTTGGAGAACAGGCATTTTTACCTATATATACCATTTTACGTTCAGTCTCCCTTTCCTTTTTCATTTCTGGGATCTGGTTTATTTAATTTTTTTTTTGTTTTATTGTTTAATAACAATTTTATTGATTTTCTTTTTTTTTCTTATTTTCGTTATCACGCAAAAATGATTCTGATGTCATTTTACTTTTATCAATATTTAAACATCTCAAGTCAGAAGAAGCCAATATCGTAAAAGCTTAGCGCTAAGCTAGATTGAAAAATGTAATACTATCTAGCTAATGTAATTTTCATAACATTCCCAACAAAGTACCTAATGCGTTTGGCGCTAAACGTATTCGTTTAAGACATCGTTCTGTTTCTGTAAATCACTTGAATATGACAAAATCAAAGTCAAAAAACATTTATTCAAATTATGCTGAGAATTAGCACTTTTCGAACGTCAAAATTACATAGGACAGTCCCCCAAAACGCCTGCCCTTCACCACTTCCTAATGCTTTCGGTGGGAAGAAGAAGTGTCGCGACAAACTCGCCAGCAGAAACACTGACAGAATGATGTTTATAATATTCTAAGTGTGATGCAATCGGGCCTTAGTGCGTTCTTATTTCAAATTGCAGAAACAAAAGAAAAACGAAAACTATGGCAGTTGTAAAATTCAACATAAGAAGAGAAAATGAAAATGTAACGCAAAGCACGTGCTAAAGAACTTTTAATAAAATCTCAGAGCTCCTTCAAGATTTAGCTTGTTCAACATTAAAATATTGAAGAAATTATTACTTGTTTCATTCATATTTTTTGCCCCAAAATCTACAATAGTACGATTGATATAAAAAAGCTTCATTCAGCAGTGACAATACAAATCAGTCTATAAAGAAAATGCATGGAAATAAGAGGTAACTTCGTGATGTTTTCAAGCAAAGAACATTTTATCATTTTATATTTCTGTTCTACAAAATACTTCCAAAAAAAAAAAAGTAATTACGTACCTATATTATAATATTTTTATTTATACCTCAGTCTTGCCAATTTTATGAAAAGTCTAATTTACGATTGGCAACTCTGCTTTAGGGGCTAAGTAATATCAGCCGCACAGGTCGATCGATCAGGTTAAACTACGCTTGCCTCGGTTGATCTGTGGATGGGTGACCATCTTTACATATAAAGCCCTCGCTGCCTCGGAAAGCACGTTAAATTTTTGGTCCTGGCTGTGATTCTTGGATTTTTGGCAGTCGTTACGGGTCGCCAGAAGCCCGAAAGTCTGACAACCAGTCTTACAAAAGGGTAGTGTTACGTAACTGGGTTGTAAAGAACAGATAGGCAGTCGCTTTATATAAAATACTGGTATTCAGCATTCACGAATACAACTTTCATTCACCTGGATTACACCTGGATTACACCTGGATTACAAAGGGTTTGTTAAAATGTATGAGGAACCGTGACAATATGCATCAAAAACTTAAAGAACTTAAAAAAAAAGAGCAACATAACGAAACACTAGAAATAACATACAAAAGATATCGGAATTTTTGCAACGATCTTTTAAAAAAAATAAGAGCAGAATATGAGAGATCCGAAATCAGTAAAGCTGCCGCTATTAGCAACAAAAAGCTCTGGGAAGCCAAAAAATACAAAAAAATACAAGGACGTCCCTACTGAACTAATAACTAAAAGCAATCCTCATGACGACTTGAATAATATAAATTCATTTTTCACAAGCATGGGTAAAAATCTTGCTGAAAAAATACTACCTTGCAATAATCGGTTCCCTGAGATACACACTAAAAAATCAGTCGCACAGTCCTTTGTTTTACTTCCCACCGATATAGCTGAGGTTGAACAAATCATTCAAGGTCTTAAAAACAACTGTGCGGTTGGTCGCGACAACATCCCTGCTATGTTCCTAAAGAGTTATAGAGAGATTGTGCTTCCGCCTTTGACTTATATCTGTAATCTTGCCTTTTCAACTGGCGCATTCCCAAACACTCTGAAACTTGCTGAAATTCACCCAATACATAAAGGAGGAGACAGGGGCTGTGTCAATAACTTTAGACCTATTTCCATTTTGCCAACGGTATCCAAGATTCTGGAAAGGTTAATTAACAAACGATTAACCAAATACCTCGAGTCAAACAAACTGTTATCACCTTCTCAGTTTGGTTTCCGGTCCGGGAAGTCCACCAGTGATGCCGTCCAAGAACTGGTGAACTTTGTTTCCACGAATCTTGATGGTAAACAAAAGGTGCTGGCGATTTTTTTGGACTTAGCAAAAGCTTTTGACACAGTCTCTGCTCCGCTCCTCCTCGAGAAGCTGGAGGGGTTTGGAGTGAGAGGCACGCAACTTAAATTATTTTCTGATTACCTCACAAATCGCATGCAGAGAGTAAGGGTCGGTGATCTGTGCAGTGATGACCTTGACATCACGTATGGGGTACCACAGGGCAGCATCCTTGGCCCCACATTATTTTTGGCGTATATCAACGACCTTTGTAACATCAAATTGCATGGTGGCAGGATCATTACCTTTGCGGATGACACGGCTCTGCTTTTTCACGCGGACTCATGGGAAGAAGTCTTTTCAAATGCTCAGCTCGGTTTTGACATGGTTGCAGAGTGGTTAAAAAATAACAAACTCACTCTTAATGTAGCTAAATCTATGTATATTCCCTTTACCATGAAAAATCACGCGATTCCATCTTATACAAATCTTTCAATAACATCACACACTTGCTCTTTCCTGCAAGGCAATCGTTGCTCATGTCCTATTCTCAAAAAAACGGCTGTTATCAAATATTTGGGTATTCTGATTGACGATCGTCTTAGTTTTCAGCCACACATAGACGCACTTACAGCAAGAACCCGGAAATTGATATATGTTTTCAAGAATCTACGCCATGTGGCGGAAACTAAGACCATTGACACCGTATACTATGCATTGGTTCAGTCAATCCTATCATATTGCATAACGGCATGGGGCGGAGCCCCAAAGACATCTTTGCTGAGGCTGGAGAGAGCTCAGAGAGCTGTTCTTAAAGTTGGTCGTAAACTTCCCTTTCTGTTCCCAACGAAAGAACTTTACCAGCAGTGCAAAGTACTGACAGTTCGCCAATTATTCATTTTAGGCACTATCATTCGTAGGCATACTCAACTTCCTTATAATCCTGTTGAAATCCTGAACAAGAGACGCAAACACACAGTCTGTAAATCTAGGTCCTTCAAAACCAGCTTCAGCCGTAGATTCTTTTGTTTCCTAGGAGATTACCTTTACAACAAAGTCAATAAAGCCATTTCCATCTACTCCTTATCTTTATTTCATTGTAAAAATATAGTCAAAAATTGGCTTCAATCTCATGATTATGAAGCCACTGAGAGACTCTTGGAAGTCATCTCATAAAAAGCAGCTTGACATGTCCTAAAGTGGTATACCATATTAAGACAAGTTTTGAATATCACATACACATTCACTACGCACCCACACCCATGCACCCGCACCCACACACCCACACTCACACACCCACACCCACACCAACACCCACACCCACACACCCTACTTTTCTGTTTAGTTAATTAATTGTTTGATTTTTACTTTCCATTTTTTACATTAGTTTTGTTTTTTTCTTTTTATCTTTCATCCCATTAAAATTAGCATCTGTTAATAGACGTCTGTATCAGTGTGACTTGTCCGTGTAGTTTGGAGGCCTGGAGACCTGTGACACAGGTATTCCTAGTACAGGCTCCAGTCTCCACAACATCAATGTATTTATGTATACACAATTATGTATTGTACCTGCTAACTTTTCATTATGTGGTGGAGAAAATAAACGTTTTTATTATTATTTTTGATTTATTTTATATATCTCGGGACCATGGGGTCCCGGTCCTTTGGAAGGCGTACGAGGGGCCGAAGCCAACTCGCAGAGGCCCCTTAGAAAAATTAAATGAAATGTGGCACCAACCGACGATTATCCCTATATGCACTATGAAAGTGCACCCAAGGACAACCCTCGGGTGGTGTAGGACTATTGCAGTATTGGAAAAATAAAAAGTTGTACTATGGGTTTTCGAGGTTAAAGTGGATTGGTTACCAAGAACTATGGAAGAACTATGGCCCCTGCCTGATCAATGTTTTATATATACACGGATAAAATGGCAGGGGGTGACTTGCACACTCAATAATGGGCCCCCGGGAACTGTCGCTAGCACATAGTGACGTAGTGACAAGGGGGCAACATATCCTGAGGTGCTTGAGGAGTGGAGAGGTATTCCACGGCTTTCAGAACAATCCCAGAGCCCGGAAGATGGTCAAGATCCCTACGAGCACTTACTGGAATACTTCCTTCCCCCGAGCACGTTTGCTCTTGCGAATCTCCACTCAAGCCGGCCAATAAAGGCAAGAATGAGGTGGGAGCTCTTTTCCTCATCAGTGTTCACTCCAGCCAGCCAATTAAGGCAAGCCAGAGGTGAGGAACAAGACTACTCCCGGGAGATAGGGTCCGTGGGGTCGCTACTGCCCAACAGCTCGCCACATGCTGCCCTGCGGGTTTCTGTATCTCTCTTGGTCTGGCTCCTCACCTTAGACCTGTTCCGGCAAATTAAACTCTTTCGGCACAGGCCTAGAGTTCGGAGCGCGCAAGCCCCACCACGACGTCAACGTAGAGATACGACGATGGGGTTATTATTATTATTATTATTCACACCAATCTATGCTTTGTGTGAAAGTACGCTAAGCGAAAAACGAAGTAATAGCGCAGGCAGGCGACGCGAAGCGACGGGTTGGGTCGGGGGAACCAAAAATTCTACGTGGACGAAGTCGCGGGCAGAAGCTAGTTTAAAATAAATGCATTGAGTTTGAATTTGAAACATGTTACAGAAACCTTTAAAAGTGCAACAATTTTGACACCCTCTCCCATCGGTATTGCATTCAAGTCATAAGGAAAAGGCGCCCAAAATTACTCTTTCCCAACTAAATCTTTTATGTAAATTTTTATTTCTTTTCGCACCAAAATCTTTCCCTGGAGGTGACTAAGATACCTTCAGTTACGTTAGAGTTTTTCGCCAAGCATTAATCCTGTTTTTATTACAATTCGTAAACCTATCAACGGCAGAAGATTAAATTGCTTGTGTGACGAGTAGCAAGTTTATTGGCCAATAAATTTTTGCGCAGATATTTTATTAAGGGCACAAATATTAAAGAGATTACCTTTTAGGTTGTAAACATAAATTGGTTTGAGAAGTTTTTCTAATAGAATTTTCTTGCGTCTGTTTGTGACATATTATTATCTTTTGTTATAGATCAAAGCAGTCATTTTAAGTAGTCATTGTAATTTTATTGGTTTTTGTTTTTCGTTAGATATACAATTATGAGCTTTTGTAACAGTGTTTTTGTTCCTTTGTTTTTTTTTTTTGTAGTTTATAAGATAAAAGGGTGTAAAAGAGAAATATGGAAATAAAAAATATTTTTACTTTCAACTTCAGATCAAGTGTTAAAATATATCAAAAAATATGTTTATTTTAACAAATCACTATTAAGTGTTAAGCGTAAATTTTAAATCAGACCTATCACTGGCTTATTATTATATCGTCGACCATAGGTTCAATTGAGGTAAGGGACATTGGGTATTTTGTCCCTTACCTCAATTGAACCTACGGTCGACGATATATTATTCAAAACTCAACACCACTCACTGAAAAACTATTCCATTCAATATGTTTCATCTGATTGTATTGAGGGTGTTTTTTTATCAATGCTCAGTCAAAGAGATCAGGGTTTCAAAACCCAGTAGAAACAGTACGTAAAATCAATCAGTGCGTCTTCTAAATACAGACACGGTGTTCAAACTGCTTCGGTGAATTCATTGAACCGTTTATAATTAGCGAAATAGGACACCTAACACTGGAAACTTGATGTTCCTGATGCAACTGCGTACGTCTGATTAGCTTAGATCGTTTATCTAATATCAGCATATTGAAAATAAAAAGATGAATGGATTCAATTAATCTTAATTGGATCCATAATATACACATACAGCTGATAAGTATAAATCAATAGAATCAATTATGGACCCTATCGGCCACAACAGAATTTGAAATAAGTAGTAAGCAGTGAACAGTTGTTATTGTAAGCACTTTTTTTGCTTTTAATGCCATCCAACTGATTTTGACTTCTATTCCGTAGGCTTACGCCTACGCTGTAAAACAGGTTTGTTTAAATGTCTAATCTTATTGTGAATGGAGTTTAAGAGAGAGGAAGAGCGCTTTTATGCCTGGAGTGGAGACCGCGTATCGGCAAGCGTAGTGTGGGACGCCCCTCAGCTAAACGGACGGACGACCTAAAGAAGGTAAGTAGCTGGGACAGACTGCATTCGGAAGCCGGAGGACAGGGTGATGTGGAGCAGCCTGGGAGAGCCCCATATCCAGCAGTGGACTGCAATACGCTGAGTTGATTGATTGATTCAAGTTAATTATCTTTTTGTATGCACGTATTTCTGTGACAAATAAACCTATTTTTCTTTCTTTCTACGTTAATATCCCAAACTTATATATAGAGTTAGTCTTGAAAGACCAGCCAAATTTAAGGGTGTGGTACAGACTATCAAACTGAACAACTTTCTCCATGGGACCAACATCGTAATCGCGAATAAAAATGCAGCCATCCCTTACGTTTAGGTCGAGTAGAAATTGAAGTTTTCTATGGGACAGTTGATAAATTTTTCGCGATTACGATGTTGGTCCCAAGGAGAAAGTTGTTCAGTTTGATGGTCTGTACCACACCCTTATATTTGGCTGGACTTTGATAATAAACCCTGTATAATAAAGATATCACCCCAAAAATTAATAAAAGCCTCAGCATTATAATTGCAGAATAAATAACCAACAATCTCTGTGGTATCTTTCGCTCGTTTATTACAAAGTACTTCAAGAAGCTAATAATCTTTGACAACGGAACTAAATGAGATGGCTGCGTCAAAAGTGCTGTTCTGATATTTAGGTAATATCTCTTGATATAATTATTGTCGAGTAATTAAATTTTAAGCTTGTGACAGATTTCTGGGAAATGTGTTTCATTTAAAAACGTAAAGCAGAATTAATTGAATACCTACCTGATAAAATGGAATATTCATGATTATAATTAAATGGAAACGCCATTTGGAATCTACATTTTGTGTATATTATGGTCCAAATTAAAAATAATCTATTTCATGTACGCCGTGATTCACTTAATTTATATGTATAAACGCACACATATCAACTCGGAAAGAGATCGTAACCGTATCAACTCGAGCCATTCAGTATTCTTCTATGAAACTCCTTAAGAGCCTACACTACCTCAGCTAAAACTCACTCTTTATCTCGCTCGCACGATACTGCTCGCGGACTGAGTGAGAGCGAGACAGAGTGCGGTGCTAGGCGGCAGGCAGCGCCAATAGTTTAGGTATTTGCTTTTTACGGTGAAAATAATGGTAATTAAAAAAAAGTAAATAACATAAGACCTGCTTTATAAATAGTTCGGTTAGTATACGAAGTTTCATGATCTATTTTGAAGTATTATTTTAATACCAGCGGTTTATTGTTCGGTTTGGAGGTAACTTTGGAATTTTTTTCTATCGAGAAAATTTTAAAAAATCGTGTTTTCGTCTAACATAAGACCTAACATTAATCCTTAACTTTACCATATATTTATTTCAAAATTAATGCTGCAGTATTTTCGACATAACGGAGGATCATGCTAAGCCATTTGAGGTAGTATAGGCCCTTAATGCAACGCACACTAATCGGAGTCGTATCGTAATCGCCTCGCCTCGGGACAAGTTCACGAACCGCGGTGCGGTGCGTGGTCAACTTGCAGTTCCCGCGCTTACGGCTCGTCGTCCCCGCATTTACGTCTCTCCGTACCCGGGTTTACGTCTCTTCGTCCACCCTTGCCCCTCTCACCCCACCCGCAGCCTGCGTGCAGCACCATCAACCAGCGGTCGGCGGACGCCTGTTGGCTGCGAGGTGAAAGCCGATACGGTGAATGGACCAACAACCCGCCTTTACTTCACAGGGTTTATGTGACTTGGAAAATCATCTAAATATATTTTGCTGTACTTTAGTTTAATATTATATATAAATTTTCAAAATGATGATGAAACTCGTATCAAAATCCGTTGCGGAGTTTAAAAGAACGACAACAACGAAAAGCGGCTGTAATTTATAATGTGTATAAATATAATTATGTAGATGAACGATACGCAATGTACAAACCGCTGGCGTGCCCATGGTAGGGACATAATGTCTGTTCCAAAACTATTTGATGAAAGTGTAAACAAACTCTGTTCAGATTGAATTGTTACGCTATTTCTCACTAAAGAGAATAAATAACACATTCATCTGTATTAAAAAAAAAACAATTAATCTGACCACTTTTTCCAACAATTATTGTTTGAATAACATTATTATATTGTAATAATTTAAAAAATCATCGACTTAAATCGTGTAATAAAGTTAACTTCAATTGTCATAATGATATAAAATACCTAGGTATTCGTATTCAAATAATAAAATCAAAGCACTCAATTTGTAAGTGGCATTACAATTTAGCATCCACAGGTACGTTTTCTGATCCATTTGCTTACATTTTCATCAAATACTTTTGGAACACACCATAGGTGGTTGAATGCACCACGTAGTATTCAAACTACTTAAAAAAGACCGTAGCATATTCATAATCAGCTTATAATGTTCCGACTGCTGGGATACAGGCCTCCTCTCTGTGAGAGGGAGTGGGCCATAATCCACCACGCGGGCCCAGTTGGTAGATGTCACATAATTATCTACGAATTTTTGGTTCTAAGACATGCTGTTTTCCTGACGATGTTTTCCTTCACCGTTTTGAAAGCAGTGTTTTTGAAATTATTTACATAAAGTTAAGCGCCTGTAAAGCTACAACCTACAACTTGTAATTCGGGGCCGCCGTTACCACTGGGTCACCACAGCTCCAAAAAGGACCTTAGTGCTTTATAATAGGGCTTATTGTTCTGTGTTTCTATGATCACATAGTTTTGTCTAAACGAAGCTTCACCTAAGTTTCTTAATCGAGGTTACTAAATTGCTTTCTAATACCTGCTCTCGCACGTAGTTCCAAAATCAACAAGATCAATATAACAAATGAAGATAATATAGAAAGTTTTGGTACTTATTGAGGTCTAACCGAAATTAAATAAGACAGCATAATTGTCAAGCAGACAGACACGAGCACCTTATACATTTCCTTTGTAATGGAGAAGTATGGACGAAAAAAAAAACATGTTCGCATAACTTGCATGGAAGCTGAAGAAATCATTGTGCTCTTTAATTGCACAGACAGATACTCTCGGGGCACCCAGATCTTACATAGATGTTCTTAACAGTCCAGAAGATGTAATCCATTATTGGGGGGCTGGTTGGAATAACCACCGACAGCCACCATGACCCACGCACAATGGTCCACTTTAAGCACTAAGTGCAGAAACCAACCCTCTAATATAAAATATAGATGGAATATAGACATTGTTGCGCCGACACCGAAAAAATTATGATAAGGGCAGGAGAATGATACAGACAGCCAACGGCCTGGCGGCTGTCGATCGATCAGGTGCTAAGGTCGCCGCGGTTGGTCTGTGGTTGGATGATCATCTTTAATGATGAGGATGCAGCTGAATACCAGTATTTTACATGGAGCGATTGGCTATCTGACCTCCACAAACCACCTGCTGTTTCAGTAAAGCTGATAGTCAGACTTTCGGGCATCTGAGGGGCAATCTTCTTAGTATTAGGAATGTTCGCATTCTGATCTCAGTCTCAATCTGTCAAAAATACCTCTAATGTCCCTACATTTTTAAAAGTTTTTGACATTGATTGTTGCTGAGATGAGACTGCGACTAGATTTTGAACGTTTTTAATTACGGGAATTGACCTTCTGACTACCCGTAACGACTGTCAAAGACCTACAAGTGACAGCCGGGACCTAACGACTTAACGTGCTTTCCGGGGCACGGAAAGGTCTCGATATGTAGCGCATGGTCACCCACCTACGGAGCCTATAAAATTATCGCGGCATAAATCCAGACTGTTACTGATAATTTTGTTTTTGAAACATAAATATACAAAACCAATACGTTTGCACTGACAAAGGCTCAATCCCCCACAAGGCTTTATACCAACTAATATACAGCAAACATAAATACTATTCAAAAGGTCAAACAGCCCGATTCGGAACAGCAGTTTGTAGGTTAAACATAAATGTTTATTCCGATGTGCCAATTGAGTAGTCAAAATGATGAACTGAAACTGGGGCAGGAGTAAGCTTGAGATTAGAGGCTGTTGAAATTCAAAACTTCCTGAGATCTTCACTCTGTATAAGGTTGTGTTTCCATTGAGGCGCGGGACCGGAGCGAAGACTCAATTGTGTAAGAGATGAACGTGATGATGGCGTGGTGATGACGTTAAAAATACACTTCTCGTCTTTGCTCTGCTTCATTGGAAGCAGTATAACTAACTGCTGTGCTGCTAGGGAGTTTGTTGCGTGAGTTCTTCTTCCCAGCTAAAACACTAGGAAGTGATGAAAGGCGGGCGTTTTGTCGGACTATCCTATGAAATTTTTTCGTGCAAAAAGTGCTGATTCTCAGTCTAATAAATTACTATATTATATTTTCGTTTTGCAGAGACTAGAAGTACTCTCTCAAGTATGGCATGCAGAGTAGCACAGAGCATAGCAAAGCGCAGAGAAGCGAGATACAGCTGTACAGATCAATTCATCTCCGCTTGAATGGAAACACCCAGTTCTTTTCATAGTTTTGCTTCGCTCATCTCTGCTTATGCATATGGATACGCTACCTAAAAGGCCCTTTCAAATAACTCTTGATATGAACGGCGTGTTAAGTTCAAATGCGTGTCAAATTGGGATATCATGTTTTTAAATAGAATTCGCACGTCATAATAAAGCAACCACCTTTCATTGCTATTGTTTATTCTGAATGAACATTCCCTTTAGCCCTTCGTATGAACGTGGATGCACGCGAGAAGATACAATTTTTCAATCGACCGATAATTTTGATTCATAGAAAAAATTATTGACTTCTGACACGTACGCAAGAACTGTCAAAAATTTAAAATTATTCCTACGATAACGTTATCAGGCGTTGGAAAAATCATCCCTAAATCTATAAATATTAAGTAGTCTAAAACAAAGTGTCATGTCTTGTCTGCGTGTGTTCCCTTAGTTTTCGTAGCTACGCAATCGAATTTGGTGTGGATAATATTAATAAGTGAAAGCGTAAAAACCATGAAAGGCAGAGGAGGGTCGCTAGTGAAAAAACAAAATCACATTTCGTGTCTGTGTGTGTTCTTTTCGCTCTTATAAACAACACAATGGATTTTGATACGGTTTTCACTTTCATATAGAGAATAAATCATCTCAGAATATAAATGTGTGTTATTAGTAAATAAAGGTGTTTATCTATCTGCATATACTTATGAGACACATAAACGTCAGAAAATATAAAGATGTTATTTTTTTAATAAACCTTTTAAAAAAATCTCGATGCTTTAAAATGTTGCCACGTTAGTATATCGTACCCTTATGAAACAAAAGATTATTTAAGCCCATCAGTTCATTACCAATGTCAAACTTTATCAAAGTTTCTGCGTTCACTCCTTGTTCTTGACAGTTTTCCTAAGTAAGTTTGTTAGTCCTATAGATTGTGAGATATTTTTTTCCAGCTTCGTTTTATGATTTTATGTGACTTAGAATTTTAGATGCTTTAATGCTAGATGCTGTTTTAACGCGACGTCTTACTATTTTATTGCGATCATAAATAATGTCGTAAACTAAACTAGAGTTATTACTGAAGCTTTTTAGTGAAAAACAAATTCAGCGTTATCACAAAGAGATGAATCGTAACCAGTCTCACTAAATTTATTTTTATCATCTGTAAAAGACACCAATTTGACACCTGACCAATGTTGAACAAACGCATGATCAATGTTTGACTAGCGTTTAGCCAACGTTTGGAAAATATTGGCTCCGATTCTGTTGTTCACAAACTTAACTAAATTTAAGTTCAATGCATCTTTTTCTTTCTATATCGATATGAAAAGTACAGAAGATAAATATTAGTTTAGTCCTGTCAAATTAGTCAGCGCCTGACGTAAATAGACGTATTTTTGGTAGCCAATTTTTAAATCACGTCTAAACTTGTCTATGGATTATCTAATTTGACAGGACTAAACTAATATTTATCTTCTGTCCTTTTCATAATGAAATAGAAAGAAAAAGATGCACTGAATTTAAATTTAATTTAGTTTGTGAACAACAGAATCGGGGCCATTGTCCAGCGTTCAATCAACGTTTGACAAAAGTCTGACCAATCTTTGACAAACCTTTTTTATCAAACTACAATAATTTACAAGTTACTAAGCTTGTAAATGTTTCTATTTGAAAATCATAATGTGGTAACATCTAACTGTCTTTGTAACAGTATCCAGTTAACTTAGGAAAAATGCCATCTGAGACCGTTTGACCTATAATCCTGATTCATGAAAATAAACAATCTTATTTATCAAAACATCATTCTGTTTATTCGAATGGCTACGCCTTCTTCGAAAAATGTTCAGATATTTACTTAGATATGCATACGAAAAGTTTTACGAGAATTCTTTTTGTTGATAAAGCGAAGATGGGCTAACTTCCATGTTGATTCGGAAGTCAGACGTGAAGAAGGCAGGGAATGTATCAAACAATCTATTTATCATTTGCGCATTGCGTAAAATTTTGTTCGGGAGTGTTCCTTTAGAAAATATTAATTTATTTGCGTTCCACAAGGTAAAACAAGATGTTAACAAAAGGCCTAAAGCTAAGAGCTGTTGTAGACCCTGTCAGGGCATAGCAAAAAATATTGTTAGATACATAGCTATTACTTCAAGTTAAAAATCAAAATCGTAGAACCTAAAATTCAAATAAAATTATACATGAAAACTGTATAAAAAAGTTAATAACAATAACATAATTATATTATTGGTAAATAGGTAGCTATTTGGATAAAGTTACATTTACTTAGGTAATATTATTACTAGTTAACTTCACAACACACGGCACAAAAATTGAAGTAATTAACGACTTTACACTATTAGGACTAATAAATAGACACATATATTTCGTGGAAGCCCCATATAGAAAGTACGATCAAAACTCGAAAAATTCACCTACGCACTTCGAGAAATCAAAAAAACTACCGATTTGTAAACTGCACTTACTACATACTATGCCTACGCTCATGCATGGCTCAACTATGGTATTATAATGTGGAAAAATAGCACAGATGCGCCTACGCTTTTCATTCTCTAGAAGAAGTTAACTCGGATCATAGTCAACATAGAACAAACCGACAGTTGTAAACCCTTTTTAATAAAACCTAAAATACTCACCTTACCATCTATCTCATCATCTGCCTAGTCTTTTCCCAACTATGTTGGGGTCGGCTTCCAGTCTAACCGGATGCAGCTGAATACCAGTATTTTACATGGAGCGACTGCCTATCTGACCTCCACAACCCAGTGACTGGGTAATACGATACCCCTTGGTAAACCTGGTTGTCAGATTTTCAGGCTTCTGACTACCCGTAACGACTGTCAAAGATCCACAAATGACAGCCGGGACCAACGGCTTAACGTGCTTTCCGAGGCACGCGTAGCTTAACCTGATCGATCGACTTGTGCGGCTGTTTTTCTTTAGCCTTACCATCTATCTATATCCTCTTTTTTTGTGCGCGGTGGAAATCCTCATTGACCTATTGTGGGGGTGACAGAGGGGCATGCCGGACTCTTACCGGCTAAAACCACCGCAGTGTTCCATCTCTACCTATGGCCGGGGGTGCAGGATTCGCATAAGCATTCACCGCTCCCCCGATCTATCTTTATCCAGGAAATAATTATGCAAATTCGTCAGGTTTACACGAACTTTTTCACAACCCGCGGCGATAAACATACATATGGGATCCTGGAGAAATCGAAGGAACTCTTCAAATATTATAGGCTCATTTATAGCGATTTGGGTATTATTTATAGTAACTCGTGCATTTGCGATGGTGGAGTACCAGGAGAACTCCTCAACAATTAACGTCCCTGCATCGGGAAAAGCAATATTTTGTAAAAGGCGATGAGCAAGTTGATATTAGGCTATCGTAACTTAGATACATTATAAACAGACAAAAAAAAACTAGACAAATAAAAAACTTTTTAACAAAAAAAACCGACTTCCAAAAAAACACTACAAAGTGGAAAATGTATTTAATTTCGGAATTCGGTGGCAATAAACTAAAATACAGATCCAAAGATTTCTGAAATTACAGTTATTTTACACTTTGTAGTGTTTTTCTTTGGAAGTCGGTTTTGTTTTTGTTAATCTATTAGGCTAAAATATTTTAACAAAAGTCGTATCATAAACTTGAAAATCTATTAAAATTTTCCCTGTAAGTTTTTCATCATTTTTTTTTTCTGTTTGATTTAGTACCACCTATTCTCATTTATTAGTAATTCCATTGTAATCCAACAGGCGAGTTTTAACACCTATAATATTTGCCTATAACAAAGGTATAATCCAAATGAATTTCCTGCTAATCCTGGCATAACAAATCATCAACCAATATTCAGACAGTAGTGTGGCCCAATGGTCCCGAATTACTAATTGTAGGTCGTGGGTTCGAATCCAGGCAGGTGCTGCTTTACTTTATGTAAATAATTTCATTACCCCTGCTCTCAAAACGGTGAAGGAAAACATCGTGTTGAAACCAGCATGTCTTAGAGCCAACAAAATTCGAAGACATGTGACATCTACCAACCGGCACTGGGCCCGCGTGGTAGATCACGATCGGTCACTGCTGGGGCACAGGTCTCCTCTCTGTAAAAGGGAGTGGGCCATAATCCACCACGCGGGCCTAGTGCGATTACCCATTTCTTTGAATGTTTTGGTGCCCTACCGGTTTCATCACGATGTTTTCCTTCGCCGTTTTTAAAGCAGCGGTGATGAAATAAATTACACAACTAAAGTGCTTGCCTCGATTCGAACAAACACAAAACCAGTGGTAAAAACCACTGAGGGGCAATTCTCGTAATTTTTTAGAACGTTCACAGTCTGTAGGCCAATTTTGCTAATTTAAAACGTTCAAAATCTAGTTGCAGTCTCATCTCGGCGACAAACAAATGTCAAAAACTTGTCAAAATCTAGGGAAATTTGAAGTATTTTTGACAGATCGAGACTGAGACCAGACTGTGAACGTTCTTAAAAATTACGAGAATTGCCCCTCAGATCTCAGTCTCAATCTGTCAAAAATACCTATAATTTCCATACAATTTGGCAAGTTTTTGTAATTGTTTTGTCGCTGAGATGAGACTGCGACTAGATTTTGAACGTTTTAAATTACGGGGATTGGTTTTCTAGTCTTACCTGACGTACGTCGTGGGTTCGTGGGTGGCTACTGGTCCACTGGTTCTCATAAATCACATAAAATGCCGACTAAACATTTAAGCCACACACGTAACGGTTTGCAAGCGGTGCCTATCGTCAGCAGATTTATGCGAATTATATCGAAGCCCGATTGTAGAATTGACCACTGACCACATCAACTATTATCGTCAAATGCATACCGTTTGTCGATTGTTTTCCATCCATTGATTCCTAAAACCAAAAGGACGTTGCGAATATTACGTTCGTGTGGCCTCGTCCTGACAATTTGAATGTATTGTTAGAATGCACAGTTAAGAAAAAAGATTCGTATTCAGGCTAACTTTCAATTTGTTTTGGTGATGTGCTCCATAAATAAATTACTCCGTCAGTTTATTGATGTCGCTAGTATTATGGCCATCTACACTTTGGATGCATTCGCGTTGGAATTTGAGTCATGCGATTACCTACTACGCACGAATGATCTCAGAACCTACAAGTATGGGAGCTCGCATTTTGTACGAATTTAGTCGTGCGTATAATCGTGCGTTATACGCGCGTATAATTCCGACGTGAGTCAAACCGTACTTGTGGCATGTTTTACTTTGTCGTGCGTGGCTAATACAAAATGGTTACAAAGACTGCCATCTCGAAGGGAGAATACATAATGCTACTAATATTGCGCCTGAATGACATTGACAGGGGAGCGTTGAATAAACAAGATGGCGCGTTAGTTCCGACTTTGGCCACGCGCCAAAAAATGTTTGTGTCGTTGTAGCTAATACGAGTATGCGTACTCAATATGCACGACTTGTCATAGTAGTTATGTATGTGTATTTACGAAAAGAAACCTTATCCAATCTTTGTTTAACCCAAGTCTGAAATGCTATTCACTATTAAGAAAAGAACCGGAGATAACGACATAGCTTGCAGAGCAAAAGCAAACTGAACTGGCAGTGGGCTGGCCATGTTTGACTGATGGCTAGTGGAGTAGACGATTCCTGGAGTGGAGACCGCGCAATCGGGAAGCGTAGTGTGGAACGTCCCCCAGCTTGATGGACGGACGACCTAAAAAAGGTGGCTGGGACAGACTGGATGCGGAAGGCGGAGGACAGGGTGTTGTGGCGCAGCCTGGGAGAGGCCTGTGTCCAGCAGTGGACTGCAATAGGCTACGTTACTATTACAGTAAAATATTGTCCAGAGATTCCCGCGGCCTGCGGTAGGATAGGAGTAAACTGATAGAAATTCTCACGTAACAAAATAGCGGTATGCTCCCTCCATGCGATTTTCTCTCTATAAATAGTTTTCATGGTTTTCGAGGGTGCGATGTATTCTCCATTAATGAGGTCAAAATGAAAATCCAAGATGGTGTCTGCGAAAAGATTGAACTTTTCATCATGTGTGTCGTTTTCACAGTTTTCGAGCGATCTAAAGCCGGTAGTGAGGTCAAATGAAAATCCAAGATGGCGGCTGCAAACGTTTTTAAATTGTTCATCGTGGATGTCTTTTTCATGGTTTTTGAGGATGAAAATCCAAGATGGTGACAAATTGATAAGAGCTAATAAAACTTATACTAGATAACTCTGTACTTATTAAAAACACGTATTTAATTCAAACTTTCTCTCTCTCTGTGTCTTTCACAAGTGTGTGTGTGTGTGCGAGTATCGCGTAAGGGACTTCGTTTCTGACAAGGGTTCCCCGACCGTACACGTATATTTTCTGTCTGTAAACTTAACGATTTCGTCAACTGTTTAAACAAACAAAGATCAACACGAGTTTCATTCCACATTATGGATTCCATGATAATACAATAAAGCGTTGCTATTTGCACTCTCTTTGAAGTGCCAAAATAGCAAATAATATGTTATGAACACAATTACAATACACATTCGATTAATTAAACACGCAGACTGTAGGTAATCCTTGTAATTAGAGTCGAATTTTGTTTTCCATTTCCTACAGTAATTTCGGGGAAACTATCGTTTTGATTAACAATTCATTGGTTTCTGAATGTTATTAGTTTTGGTGCATAATGTATAGATTGTATGTGTGTTATCATTAGATTCGCTTTAGAGTTACGAGTATAAAGTCTTATTATGCTTATATTAATATGTAAGCTGTCACGCCCTTTATGCCTGGAGGACTGTCTTATGTAATTTTGACATTTGACAAGTCCTGATTCTCAGTCTAATGTGAATACTTAAATATCTTTTGATTACAACAGAATTTGATCTTTGAAAAAAAAGTTTTTGTTTTTAATATTTAACATAAACATAGTACTGGAGTAGTAGGTGATTGTGATTTCATGAGCATATTTATAGTTGCTGTGAATATAGTATTTTCGAGACTTCACAAAAACATTTACAAAAATGGAGAACCATTCGGGACCAAGCCTTAATAAAAATACCTTACTCGACAAATTGAGCAATTTATGAAGATACGGTTAGGCCAATTTGGGCTAATAGCATAATCAGCTTATAACGTTCCCACTGCTAGGACAAAGGCATCCTCTCGTGCCTGTAGGCAATAATCCACCACGCGGGCCCAGTGCGGGTTGATAGATGTCACATGTCTTCGAATTTTCCTCACGATGTTTTCCCTCACCGTTTTGAGAGACAAGTGATGAATTGAAATATCTAAACAAAGTAGCTAGTCTGCCTGGGTTCGAACAATTAATTTTGGGCAATAACTGGCTGTTATTATGGCACAAGTGCCGACAGGAATAATCTACCATCCAGAATTAATATTATAAGTGCGAAAGAAACTGTCTGTCTTAAGACTATGCCGACCGCACAGTGGCGCCCTCATCGTTTGTTTGGTTATTTCATACAATTTAGAATGACATTTTTTAATATCCCCGTTTCTAATAATATTAACGTATAATCTTGTGAAGCACAACTTAACGTGCTTATTTTCTGCATTTTCATTCTAAATTGTATGAAATAACCAAACAAACGATGAGGGCGCCACTGTGCGGTCGGCATAGTCTTAACAGAAAGACAGCTTCTTTCGCACTTATATTACCCTACCCCCGCCTCCCTTATGTTACCCTTTCATGCCTAAAAAGCTGAACGGATTTGGATGAAATTTGGCACAGGGATAGACAAAGATCTCAGCTGTGACATGGAATACTTTTTGTCCCGATACTACTTTCCCGTGGGATATTTTCCATCCTCCACGTAGGCGAGACATCGCCAGCATCGAAGTTGGCAGGCGAAAGTTAGTCCTTCATAAAAACAAGTATACCATATAGTATAGTAAAAATAATACCGGCATTATCTGTTAATACGATCGTCTGGTACTTACGACGACGGACGGGACGTTAGAAGCTCTATCAAAATAATTAGGTGACCTCTTTAGGATGGCTTCCGGTCGCCTGGGGCTAATTTGTCTTCTTAGTGAGAGACGAACATTCCGAAAAGTAGCTTCGGGGACAGTTATCAGTTTGACTGACATTGGCGTTGAAAAGTAGATGTGTAGAATGTTCGTTTAATTAATTTATTTATTTTACCATTTATGTACACACTTATATAAACAGACAAAAAAAAAACAGAACAGAAAAATAGGTACAAAGGTGATGCTTATTTCATAAGAAATCTCTTCCAGCATACCTGCGATAGGGCAAATAAATGGAGAGATGTAGACAGCGTGTGAAAGAATAAAGGAGAAAATTAAAATGTGTGTATGATAATTTTGAGAATTATGGATACCTGCTAACTATTTACATGATTTGACAAAGTAGTCAATTTTCCAAACAATAATCTTTAACGTAAAACTACATACATATATTTCTAAAATTCGAAGAATAACGCAAAGAAATACTTCTTTAAAACCAAATCGTTCCTATTTTTTTTAGATCAACCAACAGGCCCTTTTAAAATCAATTTCGACCAATGCAATGCAATTGCTTTGTAAACTTCAATATAATAATATATTCAGCGAATCACAAAGAAGATAGAACAGATTTTATTTTATTTGACTGAAATATTATTGTGATACAGAACGAAAATTATGATCAATAATAATAATATAGGTTATTGCAAAGAAAAACAAATAATGCGAGGTTATGAGGTGATGAGGTTATTTTGAGTAGAATATATTGCTTTGAAGAATTATTTTTATTCTGAGATTGTTATTTTTGAGCCTTGATTAGTTTAACCCCGCCAAACAAACGTTATTAGTATTTTAGACCGAAGAAGATGCTTTGTTTTTTTTTTCAATAAAAGTTTTGAAAAAATATCTCATAATAACTCTTCTGCGTCGATATGAAGGATCAATATACGTCCAGTTCCAAACACAAGCGCAAGAACAAGTATCGACACCTGAACCAAACAGAAAAATATTTTTCCGCATCGGTCTAAGATAATTTGAACATAGACCTTTCTGTCTCAACTTTGCCACCATGCAGAAAGAAAAAACTTACCTCTAACTACCTATATTTTTGATATTGATTGACGCTGAGATAAGATTGGGACTAGCTAGATTGTGAACGTTTTAATTACAGGAATTGGCCTTCAGATACCTTTAAAAATAAATTAAAAACATCCTGAAACCTAGGCCCCTGAAACCTACATCCTCTAGGCATCTCACTTGCGCGGGAGACGCTCCGGGCGTCGGGAGCGGCGTGACGACTCCCGGCCACCGTAGGCGTGGGCCTGCGGACGGCGCGTACGTGTTCCACGCGCGCCTGCGCCTCAAAGAGATGTCATCAATAAGGAAGGGGCCCGTAAGGGCTGAAGCCTGCCGGGGCAGCGGGATTGTCCAAAAGGGTTACCACTACCCCGGAATATAAAGGGCTAAGGACTCTTACTGACTAAAACCTACCCGTGATCCTTATCACGGGTAGGTTTTAGTCAGTAAGAGTCTGACACTCCCTTCTGCTCCACCCAGAGCGGGAGGGGTCATTTCATGATTTCCCATCTATAAAAAAAAGGCATCTCACTTAATTCTGCCTCAAAATTATGTAAAAAACCTTGATCCAACACCTTTATGTAAATAAATAAGTCTATTATAATATTCTTTGTAATCCTATTTCCGGCTGCCGTAAAAACGTCAAGATAAAAATAAGACTAAAGCCAAGTTTATGGTAAGTACAAATTTTGTTACATTTTATATCTGAGCTTTACGAAACGGTCAATGATTGTTTTCATAGATTTTTTTTAATACTCGTTTTTGTGTTTTATGGCTCTCGTTAATTTTGAGTTGATCTTGTGGCGGTCATAACTCAAGAAACGATCTCAGGAGATCCTTTATGGCTACAGCAATTCGTCTTTAAGTTGATTATTTGTAGAAAACACTAAATTGTAGGTGGTTAAAGTGGTGGTGGCGGTGGCTAGGTGGTGTTGGTTAGGTAGTTGGTGGTGGTGGTGGTTAGGTAGAACACCACCAACAGGTTTGGTGGAGGTGGTGGTGGTTAGGTGGTGGTGGTGTTTTATTTTTTTAGTCTAGTCAAACTAGTAGCTTAACCGACGTTAAGTTTCCCCGCGTTACCACCAAGGTATTTAAATATGTAATCTACATGTTCTGTCTACTCTTTTTCTTAAAACACGTTTTAAAGATCAGTAGGCCAAATCTGCTAATTTAACACGTTCAAAATCTAGTGTCAGTCTCATCTCGGCGACAAACAAATGTCAAAAACTTGTCAAAATGTAGGGAAATTTGAAGTATTTTTGACAGATTGAGACTGAGATCAGACTGTGAACGTTCTTAAAAATTACGGGGATTGCCCCTCTTTTGTATGCAAAACTTGTAGAATACTTGTCAAAAAGGTAAGCATAATCAGTCTTTAATGTTACCCACTGCTGGGAATCAGGCCTCTTCTCGGTGAGCAAGAGGGGGTCATAATCCACCACCCGAGCACAGTGAAGGTGGTAGATGTCACATGTCTGGAGATCGCGTATCGGCAAGCGTAGTGTAGAATGCCCCCAGATAGATGGACGGACGACCTTAAGAAAGTGGCTGGAACGGACTGGATGCGGAAGGCGGAGGACAGTGTTGTGGCGCAGCCTGGGAGAGGCCTATGTCCAGCAGTGGACTGCAATAGACTAAGTTGATTGATTGACTAAAAGAAAACTATGAATAAATTCAATCGTTTTTAATAATGGCTAAAATGCAAACATTCATTTATTTCTCATTTATCAAACTGATTTCAGTTTCAGCTAAGATATTCACCTCATTATTTCAGCACCACCACTTATAAATAATTTAGCATTTATTTTCATTCATCAAGAAATATAAATGAAATGAAAGTATTTAATAACCTACCTGAAATTATTATAATGGAGTTTCTTAGGTCTCAAATAAACCAAGAAACAAAAGAATAACTAATGCATTTCATTTCAATGTATCTATCTCATCTACAGGGTCGAATTAAATTAGCTAGCAAAACTCCACAAACGTGATAAGTGTCGATATTTAAATATGATGACAAGAAAAAAAAAAAGGTTTTCTTGGGGTCAACTACTATACTTGAAATATTAGTTGTAAAATCCGTTTTTTTCTGTGTAAACTTCACGGACGTGACGGATATTGGTATCTGAACATGATAAAACAAAAAAAAAACAAATACTTATAATGAGTTTGATGACCAAAATAACGTTTTTAGAATTTTTGTTTGTTTGACATGTTCTTGATTGGCGCAAAAATGGCTGAATGGATTTGGATGAAATTTGGAACACCTTGGAAAACCTAGTTTAAAATATTGCAGTATTGATCAAACTTTTTGTATTATTTTATCCGGTTGAATACCGTAATTACAGAAACAATAAAAACATTGTGTTACGCGTGGAACCACGTTCTGGGTACCACGGGATACTAAGGCCATATTTTCTATATCAGTATTTACACTTCGCTTGAAGTTAAAGAGAAACAAAAAGCTACTCAGTTCTCATTACGTTTGCAAGAACGTTTTGTTACGTCGAGCAAGACCAGCAGTTTTTCAAGCTGGTTGCTTACAAAAGAATCATCGTGAATTAATAATAACTGTTCTACCATTAGCTGCCTTGCTTCTTTTTCCTTTGAGCACAACAAAAGATATTTCCTTCATTCAACTCTTAATGCTTTTTAATGTACGGAAAAATGCCAATTCTAAATAACGGTGCGTTATCCTTTATGATGGTCTAAGTGCTTCTAAGTTTACCTCTTGAATTTAATAAGAAACCGTTAGTAAATACATTTTTCTAATTATTACTAGAGTTTTATTTACATCTTAATCGTCCTGAGAGCAGTGGTCCATTGGTAACAGCCGCGACTTACGAGTTGTAAGTCGTAGGTTCGAACCCAAACAGGCACTTCACTTTGTGTTTCATATCGAGCTAAATGGCGTGCAATTGGAGAGGCTTTTGTCCAGTAGTGGACTTCTATAGGCTGATGATGATGATGATGAAAACTGACGGCTCTGAAGGCAGTGTATGACTGAAGCTGTGCGCTCAACGCTTTTTCGGCGCCACGAATTATATTAATAACTCCTGCCGCCTTAGACACAGAAAGCGCAGTCATTCCGTATTCTATGGTATTCTTGAACACTTCATAGTCATCGATACCAAAATTCTACCAACGACGCATTGCGCCAATCTCATCTCAATTTCCCTTAAAACTCATTCCCTGAAATATATGCCTGCCAAAGAACTAATCTAACCAAATAAAATGCCTAAATCCTATTACATAGCATCAACACATTCAAAAAGGAAGATTTTTCCAGTCCTTTTTGTGAAGCAGACGACCTTGAAGAGCGGATAAACGTTAACACAGCTAGACCCGATTTATGATTGGAAATGGCTTTCAATCGAGAAAAAAATAGAAATTCTATGATCTCAGGCTTTAACGCGAAAATTCCCGGAGGATAAAAACTCATTTATGTTTTTACGACTTGCTAGGGAATTGCTGTATCTGGATCTGTAAGTTTTAATGGTAGATGTCTGATAGTTTATTGGATCTGCGAAGTTTCGGAGGGTATTGAAAATCTATTTTGTTTATGAAGACTTCTAAGTCCAATGAGCTTATCTGACATAGCAACGAGCTAGAGGTCGTTGCTATGTTAGATAAGCTCACTGAAATTTATTAAACTTATTTAAGTACTTTAGTAGTGCCGCCAATCTCTTCGGTACATTACCAGTCGACAGCAATGGGGATGAATTTTTTGACGCTACATTTTAGTTTGTGTATAGTTATAGTTAAGATATAATTTTGTTATTTTTATTAATTAATTAGGTATTAGTTGTTATTCACTTACTTATTATTTTAATTTACAGAAATAAATAGTTCTTTATTTTCACTCTTAAGTACCTAATTATGTAATTTATTTTTATTGTAGTGTCTAGTGAATTATTAACCGACTATCCTTTTTTACGTAACAAGGTTTGGGTATGCTTTCAGTCTAAGTACGGCGACATATCAACTTTTTTGGGAATGTTAATGATGATCAACATTTTATAGATCAAGACAGGACATAACAAAATATTCTATGATTAGAAAAGTTGTCTGAGTTTCATACACAACATCATCACATTTCGTTTCATTGCTTAACATACTTTCCAAGGCACAGAAGTTCCTGCGACTCAATGCCAAAAGAATGCAGATCTATCAATTAAAAAATATATATATTTTCATCGCGAACTTAAACGTTTAATTAGCCACAAGTAAGTTACTTCAATGCTTAAAAATATAAGACCAACATTAAAAAATATTCTGAGGACATCAAAACTGCCTACCCTCATTTGCCTTGATATCCTTAAGTGGGGATGAGAACTGTCCTTCTGACCCTTATGTCCAATGTATGAGTTTTTCATTTATTTGTCCACTCAATCACTCAGGACAAGTTGACAGCTTGAATTGAGTGGCCGAGATTGTCCCTAATTTATTAAATTAAGTATATAAGTTTATTACGATAATGAATTCTGAAGGGAAGCAAAGATCTTCGCTGTGGGGAGAATGATAATGCTGTAAGAGATTATACGATATATGTATATATATATTAGACTGTTATAAGTCTTATTGAATGACTAAGGCCTCTAGTGTTATTGTGTGAAGTAATTATGTGTTTTTCTTGAATTGTCATGCGTGATTAATGGCCTTGTAAAGTTTAACTGATGTTTTGAAGTCTGTTAACAATTAAACTTTTTATCACTTTTTAGTTTTATTCGATGAGATCACATTTTTATAGAAAATTAACAGATAGACAAAATAATGCTGCTATTCACTTGATATTTCTCTTTACGTCTACGCTTTTGCAGACACAATCTTTTCCACTTATACCAGATTACTTTTAAATCCCGAATCACTTGGGTCGTCAACATTTGGGCAATTTTTCGTAAATTTTAAAGCAACTCCATTTTATATGTCGCTAAGTCCAGCCTGGTTCACCGTTGGCTTAACCAAGATTTGGACCAAAGCTATAAACAAAATTTTATCCCGATCCTTTGAGAAATACGGCTTCCATTTCGCGGGTGAATTTCTTTATGTCCAATATTTCTACCTTATGGTGCCCTGGACTGGACTTAGGGAGTTAAGCTGTGCGAAAAGGGAAAAACGGAGTGATATTAGAAGTTGTCTTTTGTTTTTGAGGAAATAAGTTTCGTTCAAAATGAAGTGTAGTCTGTTAAAACAATATTAATCATCAACTTCTTAAAGTTGAAATATACGGTTACACATATTTATTTCTCAAAAGAATTACATATTTAATTATAAGGAAAATATAAATAGGGTGACACTATATTGAGTGCCATTAAGCGTATTTTAAAATAAAATATAGCTGTACGGTTTTACGTACTATATTAACAGCAGGCCTATAAGAATAACAGCCCTGTGGTATTTATTTTTTCAATAGTTATATTATGCTGAAATAGTAGCCTTTAGGCCTCGCACAGTTCTTTATTTTTTTTTTTTTTTTGTTATTTTTAATGTTGTTTTTTTAGCTTTAATTGCTCCTTTTTCAGTTTGTATTTCCTGTGCGTGTTCTGAATAAAAAGTGTTTATTTCTTTCTTAACTACCTAATAAGAATAAGAAAATAATAAGAATAAATAAGAATTCCAAATTAATAAGAATAAGAAGAATAAAAATAAGAATTCCAAATTCTGAAAAAAAAATAATACTTACCTACTGTTTAATTAGCTGGACGGGAAATCATGAATCTGTTTCATTAGTTAGACTTCACGCGAAAAAGACAGAAGGATGGGCAGAAAGGCATTGTAGGTTAACTTAGGATTTCTAAATAATGTGCGCAAATAGCATAAAATACTTTCAAGGATAATTCTCAAGGAACAACGGGCGAAAGTACTACCTACCAATTTTAATACATTTTTACCCATCATCCTTATAAGTCACGCTTAGTTAGCAGATAGATAAACACAACAAAATCTTCTTCGTCTATCAAAAATCCTATTCCACATATCCAAAAATATTATTCATACTAAAAATTACAAAAACCTAGACCCCACATGGCGCTCGCAACGTTTAATTTTCAGTTTAAAAATTAAATGGCGTACATAATTCTCAAAGCTCTGACAGCAGAACTAAATTTCCTGCCACTAAATCAAATTCTTGTTCCTAGCTGTGAACTTCATACATTTACATACATAGTATTTCCTTGTACGCCACTTTGAGATTTTGGCGTACCACGTCTTTCGTAATTGTTGTGGAAATTCTGACAATTGCGAAGCTGTAGTGTCTTTTGGAAGTACTTTATCTCTTTCATTGTCATGATTGTTACTTATATAGCATAGCATAGTAGCTTAATCAGCTTACAATGTTCCTAATGCTAGAACACAAGTCTTCTCTCGGTGAGAGGAAGTGGACCGTAATCCACCACGTGGGCTCAGTGCCACCGGTTCGCGAGCAGTGTTGATGAAATAATTTACAAAAAGTAAAACTGCTTCTGCAGTGCGTCAACAATGTTCACTGAGTCGCGGACACAGACGGCTTTGATGCCACCTGGCGCAAAAAGACAGCTCACTGCTAAGCAGATTGCGTGGGAGCAGTAACAATAATCATGAATGTAATAAATTAGACAGCCCACTGGTGTGGAACCTCGCCCAGAGGAATATCTCTCTTACTTATTAGATACTAACATAGTTTTTAAGTTTATACTAACAATATAAATGTAATGGATAAATAGTAGTCTGAATAAATTAATAATTATTATTATTGAAAGAGTCTTTGAAATATCCGGGATCCTGTGGTCCCGGACTTTTAGTAAAGGCCCATTCATTAGCGGCGAGCGGCGCGGCAGGCGGGGCGGCGGCGCCAAGCGGTGCGTTTTACACGCCACGTACCCTCAGTAGCGGCTAGCGGCAGCGGCCGAGGTGGACGTATTTTAGTCAGAAAGTGCTCAAAAATATGGCGTTATCAAAATTATCACTTCTGTGTTTAGAAAGCAGTATATTTTGAAAACAAGATATTCTTAATATGAGTGCACGAATAAAGATCGATATTTAAATGGCGATCGAAATATAAACGCCTCGGTATCCATTACCGCCACAAAATCGTCAGTATATTTTTAAAACAAGATATTCTTAATATGAGAGAAGGAGTGCACGAATAAAGATCGATATTTAAATGGCGATCGAAATATAAACGCCTCGGTATCCATTACCGCCACAAAATCGTCAATTTTTTTTTGTTTATAAGTTCGCCGCCGAGTCCGTCACACCTACACCGCTATCCGCGCCGCTCTGTTTCGTGGCGTCGCACTCATTTGCTTGTACTTTTGATCTCGCCGCTCGCCGCCCTGCGCTTAGCCACCGCTCACCACGGCAAGGTCATGGTAAATGGGCCATAAGCTTACGAGGGGCCGAAGCCAACTCGCAGAGGGCCGTTAGGGGTTTTCAATGAAATGAGGCACCAGCCGATAATTATACTTGTTCGCACTATGTAAGTGTACCTACCCAAGGACTACCCCCGATTGGTGTAGGACTATTGCAAGACATGGAAACAAAAATATTGGATTTTATTATAAAGCGCCTGGCTGGGTTCGAAAAAACAAGCTACAGCTCGTAAGTCGAGACCGTTACCACTGGGCACCATGCTCTAAAGTATAGAGGTATGAGGAACAGGGTGTAAAGTTCACTCAACCTCCATATAAAAAGCAGGATCCTCCGACCAGACGGGTGTCATGTCTGGCAGGCAACTGCCCGATGATTCATGTTGGGGCGTTGTATCTATGCTAGTTGCGCGGTAAACCTGCTTGCGAGATGCAGGATTTTATGACGTCAGTATGACGCGTTGTTCGTATGTGGCGTTATAGATACCGCTACAATAGTATAGATGTATAGATAGTAATGATGAATAATGGTTCACAGTGCGTAGGAAGGTTACCATAGTCCCAACATCAGTAGCCAATCCTGGTTTTAACTTTCAAGTTTTCCAACTTTATAGTAACATACTACCACCACCCACATCTATGTTCAATGAGTCCATTGTTTCAGCCCAAAACTAAGCTCAACCGTAGGTCCATTGGAATTGGAATTGAGTAGATCCACTAACTCAAACTTCGAGCTTTCGAACTGGTCACTAGTGGAATTCAAAGTAACATGTATTACTTACTTAGACGCATTTTACGAGGTCCGGAATTCCTAAGTGATGTAGTATTCTTGGGGGAACTAAAAGACTTTCTTCATGAACTATTTAAATTGTTGGTTCTTGATACGAATTAGTTACATTTTTAAACCGTGAAAATGTTTTCTATATATTAGTTTTTAAAGTACAAAATTGTATAGGTAAAACCAAAAATAAAACGATGTTCTATGTTACCTCTAAACGCATTATTGTCAAAATATTTGTAATACCCTAATAACAAAGCTGAAAATTTCGTTTGTTTTTTTTATTTGTTTGTTTGTTTGTTTGAACGCAGTGATTTCTAGAACTTCCGGTCGGATTTGAAAAATATTTTTTATATTGATAGCCCAATTCTTGAGGCTATTAAACATTAAGCCTTTAGGAGCCGAAGAAAAAGATAAAAAGTTAAAAAGAACGCTTAGCGAAAACGAAGTAACAGTGCGGGTAGGCGATGCGATGCGACGGGATGAGTCAGGAACAAGAAATTTCACGCGGACGAAGTCGCAGGCTGAAGCTAGTACATTAATAACCGTAAAAAATACCGTAATCATAACTGATGGTGTAATAATGTCTTTGACCGTACATTTTAACTTTTGGTAATATTACGCAAATTAAAATGGCAGCTGTTTGTTATCTCTTATTTACACGTTATTATCAAAATAACAGTGACCCCGATTCTGTTGTTCACAAACTAAACTAAATTTTTCTTTCTAATTCAATATGAAAAGGACAGAAGATAAATATTAGTTTAGTCCCGTCAAATTAGATAATCCATAGACAAGTTTAGACGTGATTAAAAAATTGGCTACTAAAAATACGTCAATTTACATCAGGCGCTGACTAATTTGACAGGATTAAACTAATATTTATCTTCTGGCCTCTTCATAATTAAATAAAAAGAAAAAGATGCACTGAACTTAAATTTAGTTTAGTTTGTGAACAACAGAATCGGCGCCAGTGTCACACTAAAACATAAGGTTCTTGCTACATAAAAAAAATATCGATTGGTTACCTTTAATTTATGCGTGAACATGGGTTGTTGTATCCGCAACCCATCCCATTTCACTCCATTACCCTCAGGAGTATCGACTAAAATAGCACAACAGAAGGGCAATTCTAGTAATTTTTAAGAACGTTCACACTCTGAAGGCCAATTCTCTTAACTTAAAACGTTCAAAATCTAGTCGCGATCTCATCTCGGCGACAAACAAATGTCAAAAAGTTAACAAAATGTAGTGAAATTAAAGGTATTTTTGACAGATTGAGACTGAGATCAGACTGTGAACGTTCTTAAAATTACAAGAATTGCCCCTCAGATCTCAGTCTCAATCTGTCAAATATACTTCAAATTTCCCTACATTTTGACAAGTTTTTGACATTTGTTTGTCGCTGAGATGAGACTGCGACTAGATTTTGAACGTTTTAAATTAGCAGAATTGGCCTACAGGTCACTTTGAATAGGGGAGGTCAGCTCAAAGCGGCCACCTTAACTTTAAATTAAGAAAAAACCTATAAAACGATTCATTTTTGAAAATAATTTTATACTAATAGGTAGAGAATTTATTTAATTTTTGTAATTTGCAATTTAAAGTTCGTGCAAATTTAAATATAAGCCTTAGATTTGTAGATTACAAAATCTTGTCAAAAAACCGCTTTGCCCGAGGGGTCGCCCAAAGCGGCCATGGTGGTAAGGGCATAGAGGCCACCCCAAAAAATTCTTCGGAAATGTTTATTTTTTGTTGAAATATATCGTGCTAGACAAAATAAAAATAAAAAAAAAAAAAAATATTAAAAACATTATTTATTATTATTAAACATATTTTTAATAAAATAATCAAAATTTTCGACCCGTTTTAATCACAATCAGTCTTAAAAGTAATTTAACTTAACTTTGTAATATTTAGTTTAAAACTTTAGTTAAAATTTTAGGAACTACTACCTATTAGGTTGATACTTGACATTTTTATTAATCACAGTTACTTCTATTACTTAAGTCTTTTAACAGTCTTTATCTTTTATCAAAATTAATCCTCTTTTTTTAAATAAAACAATTAAAATTAAATTATATAAATAACAACAGAGATTAGAGGGCCAATTCTCGTAATTTAAAATGTTCAAAATCTAATCGCAGTCTCATCTCGGCGACAAACAAATGTCAAAAACTTGTCAAAATGTAGGGAAATTAGAAGTATTTTTGACAGATTGAGACTGAGATCAGACTGTGAACGTTCTTAAAATTACGAGGATTGCCCTCTGATTTCTTGACAGTTATCACAGTAGTAAGCTCCAGTTCCGGAATATGTCGTACACGATTCATGAGCCCATAACTGGCAGTCATCACATCGTAACTTCATCCCAAGACGCCTGAGTAGTTTTACGTTTGTAATTGTTAACCATCTAAACAAAATAACTGAGCATTATCAATCGAATCATAATATTTTAAAGCGGTCACCTGGCTACTTTGCCCGAGCCGCTTTGCCTTTATCGCCCATTTTGTTATAAAAATTAACTACTCCCACATTATTTATCAAATTTTGGAGATAATACTAAAGTAACAAAGCCAAATAGGCAAGTAACAATAAACGTGTAATGCAAGCTTTAAACTTAAACAGGTTTGACCAAAACAGGTTGAACTGACCTTGTATTATTTTAACAAAAGACGCGAAAACGTATTTTTCGTCACTAAGAGCCACCCGCTCGATTCCACTGCTACCAAATGACTGATCGGTACGGGGTGGGAGGTTTATTATGCGTGCAGAATGGCAACGTCGCGCTATCACTTCAAATATCCGAAAAATGAATCGTGGCCGCTTTGCCTTCTATGGCCGCTTTGAGCTGACTTCCCCTACATCCTGTTAAAGAGCAGTATATTACATTTTCTAGATGTACCCGTATTGTCTCGTGTTGGCACGAATTATACGAGAATAGGTCATAAGCAAAATCAGCCCATAATGTTCCCACTGTTGGGATACAGGCCTTATCTCTGTGAGAAGGTGTGGGCCGTAATCCACCACGCGGGCCCAGTGCGGGTTGGTTTAAGTCACATTTCTGCGAATTTTTGGTTCTAGGACATGCCAGTTTCCTCACGATATTTTCACCGTTTTTGACAGCAGTGGTGATGAAATAATTTAGACAAAGTAAAGTGCCTGCTTGGGATCGAACGTACGACCTATACTTAACTTGTAAGTCTATAGTCCATTGTAAAATTGTGTTGGTAGAATGGTGGAGTGTCTAGAGCTAACTCCAATTGGAATAGGTAGGTATTTAAGTAGTTAGTCGGCGCACTGAGTGACCTCAGGGAAAACGGCGCACAGTGGTCATGTGCTGCCTTGCACAATTGCGCACTGCGCAGTTATGTTTCAGGGAGACCCCTTTGTATGCGCTACTGAATGGGTCGCAAACACCTTGGATGTTAGCTTGAATGATAGGTCACGGATAGCCAAAGATGATAGTTTATTGAATATATTTAACTACCACGTAACTAATGCTACATGAATGTTGTATGAATGAGTACAGCTGACTATGAACACTGATCGTGTACTGTCGCATTACACTATAATTCGTGCAAGGCGACGGAAAAGTGCTGATCTCTGCAATGCGCGCGTGCCATGTACGACACATGATTCGTACACCCTTTACAGGCTCCCCAGAGATGTACTCTAACAGGCGTTGCACAGAGGATGCTTCGGATTGGTCTTTTGAGAGGTAACGGTGCCCCTTCCATGTGCAGATGGTGACCACCGGGGTGGTTTTAGTAAGGTAAAAATCCCACACTCTCTGGTTTTATCCCCGAAGACCGGGTGCCCTTTGAAGGTTCCTTCGAAAAAAAAAAGAAAAAAAAGGAAAAAGGTACTTAAGTATCGCCATTCGTTTAACGCTCAGTTTTTGTCGCACAGGAGTATTTGTGTAGGTATATTACAAACAAGAAAGAAAAGATTTAATCAAAAATATTTCATATAAATAAAATAGTATCATGAAAAAATCGAATATTCGTTCGACTAAAGGATACCTAAAAATGATTCCACTGACCCGTGCATTTACATTTTAATTTAGTAAAACTGCAAAATTACTTTTATTTTGGTCATTAAATTCAATTAACATCAAAAGCATAGCAGTTTTGAACCTTATTTGTAGCCGCATTGCGCTTTTGTCATTTACCTACAAAAATGCTTCTTACAGCACCTTAAAAAGGAGAAGTCCGCTCGAGCCCCTTAACGCAAACGATTTGACTGCAAATGTTGTATATTGTTTTAGTAACATACACAAATGTTCGTGCCAACACTTTCCTTATTAAGAATTCCATAAATGTTCTACCTTAGACGTTAGCGAAGTTTACAAAATTACCATGTAAAAGTAATTTTTCTCACCGACATTCAATTAAAACCGAAAATTTATTTAATTTCCTTTCCCAATTTAACTTCCTCCCAAGAATTTCGGAAACGTTTTTGTTTTAAATTCAAAAGAAAACGAAGGAAGATGTTTATCATTTTCGGGGTGTATAGGTCGATTCAGTTTTTATTGGGGCCGCGTTTCCTGGTACAAGAAAACTGGGATTGTTTTTGTTTAAAAATCTGAAATACCTTATTTTTGTTGCAAAACCTTTTCAAATTAATCAACTTTTATATTACATAACACCATATTTGCCAGCACATCAAGCTACCCGAAACTGTCAAATTTTCCCAATCAACTTTGAACCTTATGCAATAGCGATAAAGTTGAAAATCTATTATAGAAATTTGAAAGATTTGTAGTAGCTTGATGTGCTGGCGTCTGTATAACCACATTTCACTAGTCATGTTTAAGTCCCATATAATAGGGCGAGTATATTGCCATCAACCGTGCACAAATCCAGACTCAAGGCTGCTACTGAGAAATTCATTGTGGGAAAACCCAATAACACTTTGCCCGATCCGGGACTCGAACTCAGGACCTCATGATCAACGGTAGCTCTTGTGACCACTAGACCAACGACGCAGTAATTAATTTTCAAGTTATTTTTTTTAATGGGGCCTGAGTACGCGTCTCCTTTTTAAGGAAATTTCTCGCCGGCTGGTCGACACTTCACGTGACCAGAGGGCTAGGTCGTTCTTTGGCCAAAGAATTAGCATTGCCATTCAACGTGGCAATGCTGCCAGTTTTCTGGGCACGTAAGCACGTTCCCGGATGACAGCGACGCGGACGAGTACTTCGACGCCTAGGTGTTCTTTGTTTTTTATGTTTATTTATACAGGGTTATTTGAAAAACACCAGCAACCTCTTAAGAGGTCATTGTACTCATCATTATGAACAACTTTTACTATGGGACCAAACCTGAAATCGCGAAAAAAAATCTGCTGTTCCCTACATTTTGACGAGATAGACGAAGATAAATGTAGGGAACAGCTGATTTTTATTTCGCGATTCACACACATATCAAGCAACAACAACACACACAAGCACATCAAGCTACTACAAACTGTCAAATTTCTTTAATAGATTTTCAACTATATTGCTGAAGCTTAAAGTACAAGGTTGATTGAGAATATTTGAGAGTTTCGGGTAGTTTGATGTACTGGCGTCTGTACTATAGATATACCTCTGTCTAACCCTTCAGGTATAACATGCGTGAATTTGTGTATGTAAATTATTAATAGCCTGAATGCCTTAGTACCTTTTCAATTGTCAACATAAAGGGCTAAGGAAGGAACACGGGTGGGTTTTAGTCAGTAAGAGTCTGACACTCCCTTCTGCTCCAACCAGAGCGGGAAGGGTAATTTGATGATTACCCATTCATAAAAAAAAATCCTGTCACTGTCACAGAATTTAATTCTCAATTAAAATAAAAAATTAAAACTCATTTTATAGTGACTGAACTTATGAAGACGTCTCAAAGAGTATTATTAATTAAAAAAAATATTTTGTGCTCGAATAAATTACTTTCGAATGTCTTATATTATTGTTTTGTTTTTATTTAAATATAATGTTATGTTATTATATTTGTTTAATGTTATGTTTTTGGATATAATTTATCAACTTTACCTTACATCGTCTTATTAATTTTTCTTGTTACGTTACATACCAGTCAGTTTCAGGTTCATTGTGTACTAGCTTCTGCCCGAGACTTCGTCCGCGTGATATCTCTTGTTCTCCGACCCACTTCGTCACCTGCCTGCGTCACTTCGTTTTTTCTTAGCGTTCTTTATTTTATTATTTACTAGCTTTTGCCAGCGACTTCGTCCGCGTGGAATAATGACTTCCGGAAATTGAGGCACTAACTCTCATAGAGTTTAACCGATGTGCTCTTTCTTCTGCCGATTCTTGAGAACGCGTATTTCTTATTCAACGCGTTTTTCAAGACAATAGCGGGCGGACGCCGGCGTCCGCTTGGGGCTTGAATAACTAAAAATATATAACTACGTCTAATATATAAAATAATATATAATAAAACCTACTTCACTTAAAACTAAATACCTATAACTACTATAATTAATAATACCTATACCTATAATTAATAAAAGTACCTACGCTTTTACCTACTTAATATTAAAAAAAACTGAACATAAATTAACCAAAACTTACCTACTACTAACTAACTACTACTAATCTATTACTACTTCACCTAAAAATAAATCCTGTTTTCCCAACATTTCCCTTCACTGCTCTGCTCTTATTGATCGTAGCGTGATGAAAAGTATACTATAACCTGCCCAGGAGTATGAAGAACAATTGTACAAAGTTTCGTTGAAATCCGTCGAGTGGTTTTTGTTTCTATAACGAACATACAGACAGACAGACAGACAGACAGACAGACAAAAATTTTACTGATTGCATTTTTGGCGTCAGTAACGATCACTAATCACCCGCTGATAGTTATTTTGGAAATATATTTCATGTACAGAATTGACCTCTCTACAGATTTATTATAAGTATAGATGTACACACCATAAAATACATAGTTCTTTCTCACTTTTTTTTGCTCGGCTTCTTAAGGTTCATAGCGTGACGTTACCGCCTTCCACAAGAATTGGGCTATCAGATGCATAAATAATTTTTCAAATCCGACCGTTAGTTTCAGAGATTAGTGCGTTCAAACAAACAAACTCTTCAGCTTTATTATTAGGTTATTGATTCAGCATCCCACTATAAACAATTTTAAGAAAGTCCAAATTGCTAGAGGTAGGCTCTCAACTTAACACTATTTTAATGCAAGCTTAGAATGTAACTAACTTTTATTATTCGAGCAGTTTTGGCATACTGAAAGTACCTATCTATATGTAGTTTTAACGTCCCAATAATCTATATCAGTAGCGATCTGTATGATTATCTGGCAAGTATGATTATACCTACTGGCTACCACCAGTAGCGATCTATCTTTAGCTGAAAATAGGTTATTGGGTTCGGCCGTAAATAATTATATCTAGGTCAGTTGTCTCTTGTACCAATCAATTTATAAGATATCTGTTTCTTCTAGATATAAAAAAAACACTAGCTCTATGACTAACTTACTGGCAGACGACACTAAGTTACTGGTAAACAAAACGTAATCTTAATTATTCAAGTTCCTGAGAAGATTTGTAAAAAAGGTCTCACAAAGAGTTGACTATGTATGCAAACGAAGTCGAAACGAAGAAACATATTTCTAGTCGAGTAATTAACTGAAAATATTACAATCACTTCCTTTATTAAACACATAAATAAACCAAAAATAAATACCAAACGTTATATAACACGAAACCTAACGACTATTCCCACACTGTTTAAGAAATTAAAGACAAACACACACGAGTGTTCTTAACAGATAAAGGAATGGGACACACAATGCCACTTCAATATTTAAAGTGGATATCTTGTACGACTTTAGCTCTGTTGTCTCCAGTACAATAGTAAGGCTATTATCTCTTAGACTTATGTCTTCCTAGTACCTGCGCAGTGAAAAGTTAGGATTTTCAAGCCCAAACAACCGGGTCGAAGATATTAGATGTGCACTATGTATTTTATCACTTTATTTATTTATTTATCCATTTATTTCAGGCATCAAGCACCATACAAACACTTATCATACAATATTAATATAACTTATAAATAATATAAATACATACAACTTTATAATTACACTAAAAATTAACGCACACGAAGTGTCTGCGTCGTATTTCGCTGACTGGTGTCATGCAGCCGGCCACGAAACCGGCGGTACATAACACTCTTCGGCCAGAACTCTTTCTTGAGGAACTTCTCGAGATGACGTGTCGGAACACGCACCACGAACGACTTGAAGTTCGTGTTGTGACGCAACTCCAACTTCTCGACCCTCAAAGTCAGTTTAGCTGTGTTGTCTCCAGTAAGGCTATTATCTCTTACACGTCTTCGAATTGGTTCTAGGATATGCCAGTTTTCCCACGATATTTTCCTTCACCGTTTTGAGGGTAGTGGTGATAAAATAATTTACACAAAGTAAAGCAAATGACTGCAGGGTTTGTACCTACGACCTACAACTCGTAACCCGTGGCCGTTACCACTGGGCCACTACTACTGTAGAAAACAAGTGATAAATGATAAATGATAAATGATTTTATTTCTGTAAGTAGGTTGAACAAACACTTTTACACGTCAATCATATTTTTTTTTAAAACGAGATGAGGTCGGCGTTTCCTATCTGACTACTCTGAGAAGAAAGGCCGAAACAAACTCAGAGGTCACAGTCTCTTTTAAAGTCCAGACATAATCTTGGTGAGATCATGTGGAGACCATGTAGATTGGTGTCTGAAATGGTCTTTTGAGGAAAGAACCACACAGATTGAGTGGACCCGTCCAGTCAGTGCACGCATTTGTCAGTAATCATGCAGCTCAACTCAAACTTAGGGAGCTCAACGATTCGACGAACAATACCAAAGAAAGGACATTTGGGTAGGTCGCATAAATTACTCAAACTGCCAGACCATGACTAAAACTATCTGAGAAAAAAACAAAGACAAACTAAAATTAACCCACATAGTCTTCACATTCACAGTCATTAAAAATAACATAATACTTTACAAAGTAAATATTCATGTCACTGTATATGTAAAATTTATCCATGTCAATGTGTATATAAAAATCCAGAAATAGTCTTGGTCAGATCATTTTGAGGACCATGTAGATTGGTGTCTGAAATGGTCTTTTGAGGAAAGAACCACACAGATTGAGGGGACCTGTCCAGTCAGTGCTCCCATTTGTCAAAAAAAAAATGTGCAGCTCAACTCAGAACTTGAGGAGCTCAACGATTCGACAAACAATACCAAAGAATGGACATTTAGGTAGGCCGCGTAAATTACTCAAACTGCCAGATCATGAATAAAACTAACTAAGAAGGAAAACATAAAAAAAAGATAGAAAAGACCCACATAGTCCTCACTTTCACGACAATTAAAATAATATTATACTTTACAAAGTAAAATATATTCACGTCTATAAAGAGAGAAAATAAAATAAATAATAATAAGCAAAAAAAAACCAAACAAGATTCACTGTGTAAATTTATTGGAGCAGCTCAATCCCAAGCATGTTTATCCTCAATATAGTCTTTAACAGAATAAAAGGCTTTCTGGCATAGTTTCCGCTTTATAGAAGATTTGAATTTATTAAGGCTTAGATCTTGAATGTGGCTAGGAAGTTTATTATAAAAACGTATACATTGGCATCTAAACGAGCCACTTATTTTCTTAAGCCTGGTTGTAGGAACAACGAATTTGTGTTTGTTCCTAGTATTTATATTATGGATATCACTGTATTTTTTAAACAGATTAATATTTTTATGTGCGTACAAAAGATTTTCATAAATATACTGAGAAGGCACAGTCATTATATTAATCTCTTTAAATTTGTCTCTGAGGGAGTGTCTGGGACTTAATTTATAAATTGAACGAACTGCCCTTTTTTGTAAGACAAATATTGTCTGAATATCGGCGGCATTTCCCCACAACAGAATACCGTACGACATCACACTATGAAAATAACTAAAGTATACTAAACGGGCTGTCTCTAAATCAGTTAAGTCACGAATTTTTCTAACGGCGTATGCTGCGGAGCTAAGCTTTTTTGATAATTTATCTATATGGCAAGATTATGACATCATCCTTATAATACTTATTTCTGTTACTAAGCTGATTTGTTGTATTTCGGTTTGAAAAGTATGTGTACCGGAGTAATTATAGGGGTACGGGACTATCACTGGAATGACAAGGTTTTTCTGATGCTTTTGGTATTGCAGATGTTCATAGGCGCCGGTGACCAACGTCGGCTGAACAGTCGGCTTGTTGCCAACCAATCACACAAACCAACTCACAGAAGTTTTAGCATAATAATAAGCCTATACTGTTCCCACTGCTGAGACATAAGCCTACTCTCGGTGAGAGGGAGAGGGCCGCAATGCACCACGCGGGCCCAGTGCGGTTTGGTAGATGTCAAATGTTTTTTTAAATTTTGGTTCTAGGTCATGCCGGTATTCCCACGATGATTTCCTTCAACGTTTTCAGAGCGTTGTTGATGAAATAAGTTTACACAAAGTAAAGCTCCTGTCTGGGTTTCGAACCTACGGCCTACAACTTATAAGTTGGAGTCGTTATCACTTGGCCACCATTGCTCTTGACAGACGGTTTCGGAAGACGTATTTGAGACGCGAAACGCACGAATGATCCCTTTCCTCCGAGTTCTATCGGAGTTTGCACATTGGATACAAGTTACTCGTGCGTATATAAACTTGTTTTTGTATTTTGCTTAGTCATGCGTAGCAAATACAAAATGGATACGAAGGCCGCCGTCTTTATGGAAAAGCAATTATGTTTACACTATTTGTGTGACAAGTATCGTATGGGCGTATTTCCATTCTATACAAGGCCAGAACGTAAGGGTGTGAAACTAATCACGTATGGATCACTTTTTTATTAAGGTCTTCCAATCTATACAAGAGTAGTACGCAAATACTCGCGTATACTTTAGATTGACCTAATTAACTACCTTATTCCATAATATACAGTGCGCCAGTACGCATACGGACTAATCGTGGACCTATAGATCGGAATAAACGCGCCGAGTTCTAGATTCCAGTCTTTACACAAGCAGTTGAATGCTCGCCATTTTGATTTGTTGACCTCCGTATATACTCCGTATATTATAACCTTCGTAAAAGATTAGGTCTTATCAAACATGGTCTAAATTGTCTAATTTCTTAGTATTTTTTTCCGTAAAAATAAACGTGATATTATTAATTGCACATCAAATAAATAACCACCATAATCAATTTATTTCCATCATTTATATACTTTTATACATAAAAAATATGACAATTACATTTATCTTATAGACTGATTCCACAGCAAATTAACCCCGATCGTAAGCCCAGGCTTACGATCGGGGTTAATTTGCTGTGGATTGTGAGTGGTGGCCCCAGGGCCACCCAGGGTATCAAAAACCTAGCTGACACAAAGGAGCGCGCGCAGGATATCACGAGCGGCGATATGGCTTACAGAAAACGAGAGACAATTCAATTGCGAGCGAAGCAAGCGCGAGCGCTATGAGCGGAGCGAGGATCCAGAACAAAATATTATTTTATTAAACTGTATCTCAACTCTTGTCAGGCGTAAGTGATGTAGTATAGTTTGGAACGACGCGCGCGTACACGTTACAAACTATACACGAGGAGTACGCAAAATTCGGGTATACATTTTAATCGCAGATTTAAAAATAGCAATACAAAGTATACGTGAGCAGTTTCCTATGGCTGCATTCTGGCCTTGTATAGAATAGAAAGTCGCATCGTATGGCTACTTACGATTAAAAATAGTTTCCAATTTATGCCTGTAAAGTTAGGGGAATTAATTGTTTTGCAAATTGGCTACTAATTTAAATTATCCGTATATTCAAATAACAACCGTCATTCTTTCTGTCTAACCTGATTCATCATCATGTATGCCCAGCCTTTTACCAACTGTATTGGGGGCGTCTTCTTGTCTAACCGGATGCAGCTGAATAGCAGTATTTTACATAGAACGACTACTTATCTGAAGGCCAATACTCGTAATTTAAAACGTTCAAAATCTAGTCACAGTCTCATCTCGACGTCAAATAAATGTCAAAAACTTGTCAAACTGTAGGGAAAATTGACGTATTTTTGACAGATTGAGATTGAGATCAGACTGTGAACGCTCTTAAAAATTACGAGAATTCTCCAGAACCCAGCAACTGGGTAACACGATAACCCATAGCAAGACTGATTGTCAGCCTTTCGAGCTCCTGGTGACCCGTAACGACTGTCAAAGATCCACGAATGACAGCCGGGACCAACGCTTTGCTAGGCACGGAGGGGTTTTAGTATGTAAAGATGGTGACCCCAACCACGGACAAATTACGGCTATCGACCCGTACGGCTATTATTACTTAAGCACAAGCCCCTCTACCTACCGTACCCGACTATATAAAGAAAAAATTGTGTGCAAATTAGACTATGTTTCTTATATACCAGACGTAAGTAAACCAACCAACATAGTCAAACGTTTTCTCAACAAAGACAATCTTGTGTCATACAAAACGTAGCTTCAAACAAAATTATTCAAATCACAACTGTCATTCTTTGACAATTGAATAAAATGGAGATTCTTCTACCATACACCTGACAATCTAATGAAAAAATTGAGTACAATTCAGACCAATTTTCTTATATGTATATCAGACGTAAGTAAAGTTATTACCAACGAACAAAAATAAACGTTTTCTCATCAAAAAGACTGTTGTGTCTTATGATACGCACCTAGTTTCAAACAAACAAAGAGTAATCTTAGGCTGTTCACAGTCATCGCAGATTTCTTTTTAAGTTTTGGCCTCCTCCTCACTGGGACGCAGCCTAAATACGGCTGTGGAAATGTATTTTTATACGACTGCAAAAAAAAGGAGTTTCATGTTTTACATACATGGTAGCAATGATGGCCCAGTAGTAACTGTCGTGACTTATGTGATGTAGATCAAGGGTTCGAACCCAAGCGTTGAACAAAATATGATTCGTGACCGTAAAACGCATAATATAATCTTATTGAATGACTAACCAATAGGATTATTATGAACTTAGAGGGTTGTATTGATAATTTTAATGATTATAATTCTGTAAATACATACATATTTGTTACGGTCGCGAATCATATTTTGTGTAAAATATTCACATATCAAATTACGAACAAAATTGTCTAGTATAACATATTTTTTTTTTCAAACAAATAAGTTTGGTAGTTTAGACGTGATGTTGAATTTAAAATCATTAGAAGTCATATATCTGCGCCTTAAATGTATGTTTGTATTACCACCTTGCGGACTGCGGCTAATATTTTGAACCTCGTCAGGAATTATAATTTTATAACTATTGTAGAAACGAGGAATGTACTTGTATATAAAATTCAGATGGTTCTGCTCTTAGACATTTCGAGTAGCTGTCTATAGGATAGATAAACATAAACTTTCTAGTACTCTGATGAAAGTACCACATTTATTGAGAATGAACATAAATGAACGGTACAAACGGCGGTCATATCGTTAATAGCAATTCCTTCCAGACAACCATTGGATGGAAAGTATCATTAAGGAAACTGGAATCTATCCATCGGATTTATGTCCTTCTAGCAGCGTCTCGCGGTTTCACCCGCGTTAGCTTTGATCCCGTAGTAATATCGGGATAAAAAGTGTTCTATGTGTTAATCCTAGTTATAAACTATCTGTGTGCCAAATTTCATCCAAATCCGTTCAACGGTTTTCACGTCATTGACAATCATCTTGCTACTATCCTACTAATATCAAACATTTATAATATTAGTAGGATAGTAGGATTTATGATATGGGTAAAGGAACTGCATGTTTATTAATGGAATCATTCAATAAATAAAGACATGATAATATGGGTGAGTACGAGTATAAATAAAAGGAAAGAAAGATATAGACGCGCAAACTGTTACAATCAATCGAGTACATGATTCTGAACCGTCTTGAAATTTTTCTTTTTTTTTTTAATAGTTGTTCATTTTCCAGGCAAAACAAAATAAAGAAGTTGCAAGACGCACCGAAAATGCCTGGAAGAGCTATTGGACCATGAAAGATCAAATGAAGGGCTAACCTCGACTGTCCGTCAAGAGCAGACTCATCGACATGTGTATTCTTCCCATCCCTCAAACATGGTCTTCGATAATTCAGCAGAGGTCCACGCTCGAGGTTTGCCAGAGAGCTATAGAACACTATTCTAAGTATTAAACTTGTGGACCGGGATATGAAAACAACAATCCATTCCATCACTAAAATAACTTATATCACTCGGAAAGCTGCCACGCTTAAATGGAATTGGGCTGGACATATCAGCCGCATGTCAGACGATCAGTGTGCCAAACTTACGACCCAGTGGCATGACATCGTGGCAGGCCTAGACGGAGATGGCGGGATGAGCTGGACTCCTTTGATAAAGACTGGACCAAGGTAGCTCTAGACAGAAAGAGGTAGAAAGAGAATAAGGAGGCCCAGCAGTGGGACAATACGGGCAAAAAAAAAAATTAAGTGCGCATATTTTGCACTTTTCTATGAAACTGCAGTGTTTTTTTTATAACCGACTAGCGGCCTGTCCCGGCTTCGCACGGGTGGACATTTGTTTTTTAAACATTTTATTTTTTTCTTGCAATTAAATAGCCTATATTAATCAGTGATAATGTAGCATTCAAATGGTGAAAGAATTTTTGAAATCAGTCCAGTACTTTTTGAGCCAATTCGGTGCAAACATACATACAAACATTTGCTCTTTATAATATTAGTATAGATGGTAAGTTTCTACGCTACGGGGTCTAGAATCGTGGTTTCAGTTTGCGCGTCGATGCATTGGTCGATCGATTGCCTGTGTGTGTCACCCCGTGTAACTGTGTTCTTGCAAATTTTAGGGATGTATGTTAAATTTAAACTAACTAACTAACTACTACTACACTTTACCCACTGTAATATCTTTTAGATATTTAGGCTAGAAATAATGGTAGCCTCATTTCAAACAGAGAAAGATCTAGCAACGATCACGTTTGTTTACTGCTTATGTGCCTGCTGCAATCACCAATTTTTTTTTTTTTCTATTTTATTTTTACTATTCTAAGTTTTTAATATAATGTTATTGTTCTTTATTAACCCCTACTGTATTTTCATCTCTGGAATCTGGAACGCTGTCGTCTCCCTCTTGGAGGTGAGCGTTAATAGCTGCGATACAGTATTGTAACTAATGTAGCTAATAGCGTATGCAATCAAATTTTTAAAATGTGTTTTTGTTCCAATAAAGATTATTATTATATAAATAATGAGCAGTTGGAAAGCCAGGTAATCAATGCCCTATTTTCTTTCTTTGTAAGTATACCTTAGGGCTCATACACACAAGTGACACGCGTCACCTACAGGGGCAACTGTAGCCGTCGACGTGTATACGGGAGCGGCGCGTTGTCGACGGCGGGTGTCGATAGGTGTCGACGGCTGCAACTGCCTCTGCCGTTGACACGTGTCGCTCGTGTGTATGCACTCTTAGAAGAGGCTTTTACTCTGATATCTAACTCAAACTCCATGCATTTATAACAACGAAACCAGTTACAGGCACTTTTGAATTGTCAAGAAGTCGGGCAGAAAGATGATGCTAATTGCCCATTCCAAATCACAGTAGGTTTCTATGGAAAAGAACGGGCAAGAAACTCCATGGACGTTCCTTAAAATAAAAACATTTTTACTATTCATGTTGAAATGATACATGTCAGAACGATGTAATTATTATATGAATAAAATATATTTTAATCTTCGTTACGGCTATTTTAAATGGCTTTTATTAATATCGGTGACAGCTGCGGTTTAGATTATTGACGGTTGTGGGTGATTGGACCGCGGGCAGATTAAAAGCGATTTTTTAAATTGGATCCTGGTCGTTTATTGAACGTTTTATCGAAGTATTAGTGTAATTAAAGCCTTTTTTGACGTAATGGTTAAGGAGAAATTAGAATGATTTTTAAGAGGCCTTAAAATTCATGTCAGGGTATATCAGAAAGGTGTGGTCATCAAACTGAGCAACTCTCTCCATGAGACCAATATCGTAATTGCGCAAAAATAATCAGACCCATACATTTGGGACGACTGGGTATTGAAGTTTTGTATGGGGCAGTGGTAATGGCGTTGTCTTAGTATGGATGTTATAGTGACAGTCATTGCAATTGCAGACTTTAAAACCTTCATGCGCAACATTTTTTTTTCTTCTGTACTTCTCTAAAAGTTGCCATCTCGGTAGTCACCCCCTTTCTAGATAGATGTATCTAGAAAGGGGGTGACTATATATATACTATCTTTATATATATATATACTATATATATACTATACTATATATACTATCTTTCACACAATCCAAGTTTGCAATCATAGCTTTTGTTTCTTTAGTCTTCCCCTACTCTTAAAGCCATATACACATTCATACTCAAAACATTCCTCACGACATTTTCCATATTCTTCCGCACGACATGCCCGCACCATGACAACAGATTTCCATACAAATTTTCAAACTTTTCTTCTCTTTTTGGACTTTAGGACCTCACTAAAAAATTCAACCATGACTGATTCTCAAATTCCTTCAGCAAAGAATGTAACGAAACAAAATATTCAACTCTGACCCACTGAAAATTTCGCTCCTATTAAAATGTTTACGAATTCAGCCTACATAATTTTTATCGCAACCTTTGCCCTGCATTTATAATATTTTTTTTCGGAGAACGTTTATCTGCCATGTTTGTTCCTACCTTGGAACTGGATTTTTATGCTTAATTTCGCACCTATAAGCTTGGTGAAAGAGGAGAATTGTTTGAAATTGGTTTTGATCCGAGAGATTATCAAAGGTTTGTAAGGCTGTGCGTTTTTAATGTTGGCAGTAGATTAATGGTGTGTTTTAATTTGTTACGGATTTTTGGGTTTTTCAAGGTATTTACTCCTGAGTAACCGTAAAAATGAGCTGCCAAATTGTTTTAGTATTTTTTTTCCGAAAGTAAATGTTTGCGTTCTAAGTTGACGCTGCAATATTGACGTGAATCCATCACGTCAATAGTGCAGCGTTTGGGAAAAATTTAAATATTGAAAATGAAATATGTGAAACAAATTCCAAATATGTAGGGTATTTGTTTCGACGGGTATATCCTTTTCAAGAAAACTACACAAACGAGAACATACAAGAACAATGAAGAAAAAAGGTAAAATAGAAAAATATTTACATAGGTTACAACAATAGATATTGGATAGACCAACTGTAGCAATTCTCTAAATTTAAAAGTAGGTTTAACCACACCCACCGGTAAATAAAGATACATCTACACAGTAAAAAGTGACATCGACGCGCCAAGGAATTCAGCACATGACTAGACTCACAAGCGTAGAAATTTTTCGTGAGTAATTAAAAAAAAAACGGTCAAGTGCGAGTTAGACTCGCGCACCGAGGGTTCTTTTTATTATTTGACATTATATACAGACAATTCTAATTTTAACTTTTTATTAGTGGTTGTAATGGCAATCACACCACTTGGTTTTAATAGGTTTTTATAATTTAATTATTCTTTTGATAGATCCTTTTATATTTGGAAAAGCCAATTATTTCTAAAAGAGTAACCATGAAGTGTTTTGCCGGCTTTTCTCCATAGGAAACGACCAATTGGAACCGTGCACGTAGCGTCTGACGTTTCATAAGTGCCCATGTAGGTTTATGTGAAATAAAATATTTAGATTTTGGTGGCAAAATGTAATGATGTTTAATTATAAACGTTACTTAAAGTTAAGTAATGATTAACGACTGTTTAACATTACACTTTAACATTTAAACGTCTCTTAACTTTAATCAATTTTAATAAATAAAGGGATATATGTATACATAAGCAACGACAGTCATATTTTGTGTTTTATAGTATAAACTTTGATTTTTAATTTACTTAGACTAAATTGACAGCTGACTGACAAAAAAAGGTCGATCGTAGTTGTAATTTCTGTTTAGTTAGTAAGTTCTTACTTATTCCATTGATGACATAACTTTACATGTATAAAAACGAGCATCGTTCACTAGTTACAAACGGTACAACTTTTTTTCAGAGGCTTTCAGATCATTACAAGCCCAGAGAGACAATTTTCGTATTTTTATAACGTTCACATTGGAATCTCAGTCTCAATCTGTCAGAAATAACTAATAATATAATTTACCGACATTTTTGACGTTATTCAGATTGATTGTCGCTGAGATAGTAGGCCAATTCTGCTAATTTAAAACGTTCTAAATCTAGTCGCAGTCTCATCTCGGCGACAAGCAAATGTCAAAAACTTGTCAAAATGTAGGGAAATTTGAAGTATTTTTGACAGATTGAGACTGAGATCAGACTGTGAACGTTCCTAAAAATTACGAGAATTTTCCCTGAGATTGCGAATAGATTTTGAACGTTTTTAAATTAGGGAATTGGCCTTCAGACGTCTTCAAGATGTTTTCCTTGACCGTTTTGAGATCAAGTTAAAAGGAACATTTTTTTTTTTAATTGGTTAAGTGGAATCTTGTGCGAGTTTAAATTGAATTCACGACCTTACATTCACCAGGCCGCGCCTTGTCAGTTCTTCTTCTTTTCGTATCGATGGTATATTTACTTGATGTTTTTTTTTACATAGTTAGTGCCCAGTAGGAGACCTCGTTGATTGCGGTATTAGTGGAATTATTTAGGTCATCTAAGGTGGAGGTGAATGGAGACTTAGGATACTCCAGCAAGTGGAGCATAGTCTGGTCAGGAGCACCGCCCTCGCATTGGGTGTTGGATAGGTCTGAAATCCCCCACTTCGAAAAATTGTATCTCCAGCGGCCTACTTGGGTACCTAATCGATTAAGAGCTTTCCATATTGGCCACTGCAGATCACGCACGGGAGGCAAATGCTCCTGGGGTTTAACGAAGTCGTGAGGTGGTGAATGCTTCTCTTCCCACAATTTGCTTCTCTCCTTGGGTGGTTTGTCCTGGATGGCCTGCGTAGAGCATAAAAATCTCTTTCGACTTTTAAGCCTACCTCTCTTTTTTTAAACTTTACCCCACTCTAGGTATTTCTCCTGTATTGAAGGTGCGTTTACAAACATTTAAACTCACATACATAAACAACCAGACTCAGAACAACTACAGGTCAAATACCAATACCTATTTGTTCCGTGCGGGGATCGAACACGTGACACGCAGCACAGCAATTAATCGCTTAACCACTGCACCAACCGTGTCGTCTAGTTAAACTATTGTCATTATTTTAAATCTAAAAGAAAATAAATTCCCCACAAACGTAGCTTCAAAATTTACATGCTAAATAATTCTGTTAAGCTAAAACTTACTTAGTCAACATAGCACTTAAAAGAACTTTAGTGTGATTTTCCTGTGCAAACAAACACTATTCTGAACACAGCTTAGTTTTGCGTTCGAGCGCAAGTTATTTTGCCAATTACTTCTCCTCTTGTTTTTTTCTTAACTCCTAGTTGTTGCCGTTGCTAATTGAAAATATATTGTGTTGTAAATAAAAGGAATTGGGAACGAAAGTAAAATAAAAAACAATGTGTTCACAGTAAGAATAGGATTATCCTTATTTTATTTTCTTACAAAAAATAAACTGTTCCTTTGCTAGGAATTTTGCCCTGTTTTGTAGGTGGATTTACAGACAACTATTCGAGGTCCAAATAGAAATTCTTATTTCGATTCAACAATATTGTTGTAATTTACAAATGTCTAGATTAAAAATCTGGCTTATTAGTCGATTCGCACGAATATCACTTTTAAAGAATATTATTTTTTTTTTTATGCGACTCGCACGAAAATAATTTATTTGTACCTTATACATTTTTACGAATGAATCTGAATTACATGTCTAAATATTCTTTTACACTCCCACGCTACAATAACCTTATTCAAGAGCTCCTATACAGATTATTTACAATGTACTGAAGAACTACAATTATTATCATCAACTTCTGCCTAACCTTTTCCCAACTATGTTTGGATCGGCTTCCAGTGCATGCAGCTGAATAGCTGTATTTTACATGGAGCGAATGCCTATCTGACCTCCACAACCCAGTTACTGGGTAAGAGGATACTCCTTGGTAAGACTGCATGTCAGATAAACCGCGGCAAGCATAGCTTAACCTGATCGATCGACCTGTGCGGCTGTTATTACTGAAAAATTAAAATATTTTAAAAATAATATGATTATATTATTTTCAAGGAGAATAAAATCATCGCGACAGGCATAGCCCTTTAATAAAATACCATAAGAATTCAATTTATTCCCCTCACCCTTTGTGCAATTTCGAAAACTCTTTAATGAAAAAGCTAATTCCGAAAAGGGGCTCTGTAATAACACTCCCTTCTCAATAAAAAAATCTAAAATCAAAAGCTGTAAATAAACGGTGAAAGAAATCGATTCGATCAAGGTCAAGAGAATTATGAACTTCAAATGACACCAATGTTCTGTAGTCATCATCTGCCTAGCCTTTTCCCAACTATGTTGGGGTCGTCTTCCAGTCTAACTGGATGCAGTTGAGTACCTACCAATATTTTACATAGAGCGACTGCCTATCTGACCTCCACAACCCAGTTACTAGGTAATACGATATCCTTTGGTAAGATTGGTTGTCTTTCGGGCAACAGCTTAACGTGCTGCCTGAGTCCTTAAAAAATATCTATACATATAAGTTCTATAATCGTTAAGACATTTTTATAACTCCACGAAACAAGTGTTCAATTGGCAGCTAAGGTTATATTTGCTTCTCTAAGTTTGGTATATCAAATATGTTCACTTTTACACTGGCCGCAAGCAGCCTTTCCCGGTTTAAAACATCTATTAAGAGCGTAGATGTGACATATTTACTGAATAAAGAGTAACTTGTGATCCCTTAGTCAGTCGATATTCAGCGCATAGTACTGTCGTTACGCTTTATAACACTGTTAAATTGCTGCTACACAGCTCCTAAGCAATTACGTGAACTTAAGGCTGAATAATTTGTGCACATTTAGGTGTCATAAGAGCTGTATAAGGCCCTATACCGCCCGTATGCAGCTTTTTTATCTGACAGACGGACGGACAACAAACTCCTTTAAGGGTTCCGTTTTTTTCCTTTTGAGGTACGGAACCCTAAAAACGAAAATCGCGAAGAGGTCGTTATAATAAATTGTGACAAATTCGTCTGCTGTCCCTGACGTTCCACTTTTTAAGTGTCTCTAAGATCGTGAGTCCAAAATCAATATTACTTTTCCACAGTTTCGAGGCACCACTGACTTACGGTAAAAGAAAACTTAGATTTATACACCTGAAATCACATTTGGTAAGCCAACATGGGAATTATCGCTCACTTTTTTTCTTTATGAGTAGAGGATTAAGCACATACATGATTCAGGTATGAGTAACAGTTTTTTTTTAAATATTTTCGAGGCAATGGCTTGAACTAGAAGTCCAAGTAAAATTGTAGGCATTTGGACAGGACTAGGTGTGGTCACATTGACATCGTCTCATGTTCTATCGAGTATTAAGTGCCACTTGTCGATATTTTTTCTATACAAATTTCGGAAGAATATTACTACACTGTTTGACATTGTGCATGCAAAGTTAAGCATGATATCGTTTTGACTTATTATTAGTTGTGTCTGTACAGAAACAGAATAGTAGAATAAAAAACGATTAAGAGTTATGACCCAACAAAAAATCGTTTTTCTTGCTATTTTTAACGTAAATTTGGGTGTAAATAAGTAATAAAAGAACTGGAAAATCTTTAAAACCAAGTCCATACCGACACAGCTCAGTTATCGAAGAGATCAATAAACTTTATTTGATTTCTGCAGTGGTTTTTTTATAAAACTCGATTTTCCGAAGTACTTTTCGAATTTTTTTACGAACGGTGTTTCTGTGCGTGAGAACTAGACGTTGTTCGTGTAGACTAGCGTCTAACTGCTCATCACTGATACAAGCGCTGTCGGACACGAAGCCAGGCGAGACAGCGTGCTTTCTGACCACCAGTGAGTTCGAGCTCGCAACTAGTTTACTCTTAAGGCGAACGTCCACTGTTAACTGGGTACAGCAGACGCATGCCATCGGCAAATCCGTTCAATAGGTTGTGTTCCGTGCGTGCGTTGCGGCCGGTGCGGACCTATATTCATCAACGCAGTCATTTCTTGTGTTAAAAACTTATGGTATACCTAGTCTTTGCAGTCTTTATTCTTCTTATTTTGAAAAGTCAAAGACCTCTTTGAATTATCAGCATATAATGTTCCAACTCAACTCAGCCTAATGCAGTCCACTGCTGGACATAGGCCTGCACCACAACACCCTGTCCTATGCCTGCCCATTGCTCCCACCGAATGAAATTCGAATGTTCCCACTGCTGGGACATAAGCCTCTTCGAGAAAGAGTGGACTGTAATCTACTTCACGGGCCCAATGCGAGTTGGTAAATGTTACATCTCTTCGAATTTTTGGTTCTAGGACATGATGGTTTTCTCCTGATGTTTTCCTTCAAAGTTTTGGGAGCAGTAGTGATGAAATTATTTACACAAAATAAAGGGCCTACCTGGGTTCGAACCCACGACCTATTACTCAGTAAGTCGGGGCCGTTAGGTACCACTGGGCCATCTCTTTAGTCAGATCTTAATCATCGTGGTAAATGCAATTTAAAGTGCTTTAGAATTTTTCACGAACTTATTTCTTTTATGGCCAATTCTTTGCGTTCAATGAGGTATTCAAATCGTTTGTCTCTTAAGTATTAATTTAATAAAGAAACGGCCATTGTGTCTGAGGGCTGTCATAAAAATATTGGAGGGTCTTAAGTGATAACTGATAAAAGAATTGTGGGTCAATAAAAGCAATGTCCTAATATGAGGAATAGATTTTTAAAATTTATTTATTATTCAGAAAACTTACCGTCTAATATCTACGTAAATAATGCACAAATATCTCTTACAGTTGCCATTTACAAGCTTCCTAAAATTAAAAACTATGTATCTAAAAAGTTACAACAAACAAACAGAAATAAAAATACACACAAAAATAAAATATAAAATAGTCTTATATAAATAAAATAAAACCAATTCTTTTTTCTAAAAACAAAAGCAAAACAAATTCTTTTTTAAAACAAAACTTACAAATTGTATAAAAAAAAACATATATATCGCGTATCTTGCGTGTCTTTATAAATTTAAAATATTTATTCCTCAATTTTCATGATTGCACCACTGTTTGTTTCTGCATCACCCAAAGGTTGACTGGTAGAAAATGCCTATGGCATTAAGTCCGCCTCTGTACAGTCGAGTTCATTAATATTTTAGCAGTGACAAAGTTTCAAAATATTATAAACATTAAAATGATGATAATTTTAACGCTCATAATATTTTGAAACATTAAAATTATGTCAACATTTTTATTATGTCTAAGTTTGTATAGAACTATATGATTACTTTAACGCTTATAATATTTTGAAACTTTGTTACTGCCAATATATTAATAAACTCGACTGTACATTTATGTGCTTGAAGTATTAAATAAATAGATAAATAATAAATAAAAAACATGTAATTTCATTTTGTTTTATTCTTTGTTTTTAAATTAATTAGTATATATTAGCAGTGACAAAGTTTCAAAATATTATAAACGTTAAAATGATGATCATTTTAACGTTTATAATATTTTGAAACATTAAAATTATGTCAACATTTTTATTATGTCTAAGTTTGTATAATATAATAATAATAATAATAATAAATTCTTTATTTCGGACAACAAAAGATCCACTGTGTTAGTAAATTCCTTATAATTAATGTTAGTAACATATTATTTAATACTTGTTTATCCGAGATCGCTTCATGAGGATGACGCACAAGCGAAGGGGAAGTACTTCACTCGTTCATCACCCCCACAAAACGTCTCAGAATAGGAGAGTAAATGCTCTCCGCCACTGTCCTCAGAATACCGTTGTCACTATCCCGCAGTCTTGCTACTAAGGACGAGATTTTTTTCCGCATGACCGCATAAAAGTCGTCGGTTCGATTCAGCGCAAACATCTCAGATGCGCTACAAAAACGGGGCAGTCCCAACAGCATTCTGAAAACATTATTATATTGGATGCGCAGGACCTCCAGCGATCTTTTGGTAAAGCTGACCCACAGACTTCCCGTGTACATACCCTGACAATACGCTTTGAAAAGGGTTATTTTAACCTGATTAGTACAACGGTAAAACCTGCGCGCCAACATATTCCCTCTGACCGCCAGCGCCCTGCGCTCCCTCTCTATGTCCACATTGTCTTTAAGGTCGTCGGTAAGTATGTGCCCCAGGTACTTAAAATTATTTACTCGCCTAATACTTAAGCCGTTCAGGGTAAAACTTGGCACATAGTCGAGGGCCTTACCAGCGGCCTTAAAAACCATGTATTCACTCTTTTTTACATTATAAACGAGTCCGTGTGTAGCTGCATAGTTTTCGCATACCCTCAACATCTCCCTAATCGATCCCGCAGTTGGGCCCAGCAGCACCATGTCGTCCGCGTAGCTGATATTATTAATGGTAACACCACCCACGCGGCATCCGACCCGCATGCTACCGAGCCCGGCCAGAAGATCGTTCACATATAGGTTGAAGAGTCTAGGAGACGTCAGACCCCCCTGTCTCACACCGCACTCCAACCTATATGGATCAGAGAGAGTTGTTGACCATTTCACAACATTTGTTTGATTAGCATACCAATATTGCAGAATTCTGAGAACTCCCGCCGGTATATTCCTGTCCCCCAGCTTTCTCCAGAGCACATCATACGACACGAGGTCGAAGGCTCTAGAGAGGTCCAGGAAACAGGCATACACTGTGGTTCTGCGGTCAGTATAGTATTGGACAGTATTCTTGAGACTTAAAATAGCACTCTCCGTCGATAGTTTGGACTGAAACCCAAACTGTGCATCGTGCACCTGCAGATATTCTTTCAAGCATGAATCAAGAATACTGTCCAATATTTTGGCAATTGTAGTCGCGAGAGAGATAGGACGATAGTTCCCTTTATCAGAGATGTCACCTGTTCGGTTTTTAACTATAGGCACCACTATTGTCTTCATAAGATCAGCTGGCAGGTAGGCATGGCTAATACACATTGTGTATAATAGAGACAGGACCCTTGGTAGATGGACACCCGCATATTTGAAATGCTCGATGCTGAGTCCGTCATGCCCGGGAGATTTACCTCCATTCATATTTCTGATTGCGTTTCTAACTAGATCAGCTGAAAAATAAGTCAAGGGTTGCACTCCCTGACAGGCAGACCCAGCACCGGACATCGCCACTGAGGGACCCAGGGGAGACTGTACCTGAAACAATTCACTAAACATATTAACAATTCCCTCTGGATCTCCTTTCCCTCCAACGCTTACCGGTAGGCCAGGCCGAACATTCAAATTATTTGTGGATTTCCAAAATTTACTAAAGTTATTCGTCGCCCTCTGTTTAGCTATTATATCCATCTTGATCTGATCCTGATTTTTCAGGCACCATTTAAGGCGCCCCTTAAATATTTTACGTGCCTCATTCATTTGCTCATAAATGATTCCCGAGGCTGGACGGTTATTCAATACCCAAACATCAAATTTAAGCCTGGCCCCCCGGTAAGACTCGTGCACGTGTCTATTCCAGCCGCATAGCACTTTCCTTCTCTTTGGCCTATGCCTACCCGTTTGATTAGTTTGTTCTGCAGCAGTGGTTACTACATTAACAACTTTGGCGTATAAACCATCTAAAATTATTCTGTGCTCTATTGAATCACAAGTCCCAAACGCACACTCAGAGAACTCCTTAGGAAAATCAATGTCACGCAATTTATTAGTACACAACCTACGATACTCTGCAACTTGAGATTCATCTCTCTCCCCCCAGAATACTCCGGAACGCGAACTGTTATGTGATGCCAATTTTGGCCTTACCATATTAAGATCACACTCAACGTATAACGGTAGATGATCTGACATGTATACGTCCTCATTTATACCAGCCCCAACAATGGTTTGCCACGCCGATAGTGACACAACACAGTGATCAAGCCATCTTTTACAACCGTGAGCTTCACTCATAAAAGTGTAATTATAGAACTATATGATTAAGTAACGCTTCTAATATTTTGAAACTTTGTTACTGCCAATATATTAATAAACTCGACTGTACATTCATGTGCTTGAAGTATTAAATAAATAGATAAATAAAAAAACATGTAATTTCATTTTGTTTTATTCTTTGTTTTTAAATTAATTAGTAAAGGTATTTCGTCACCAAAGTATTCCTTATCGTATTTTTGGAGCGTTTATGTACTGCATCTGATCTTAAGCCGAGAAATGATGATCCAAAGTGCCTCAATCATTGTAATGAAGGGAAAAGGCGGGCGGCAAAATCGAATATTAAATTATGTAGTATTAGTATGTCCGGAAAAAGCCGTTCGGATTACCTCGGATTATTTCGAGCCGACCCGTAATTGCTTAAGCGAGGGTAGACCGTAGATGCCGAACGAAGTTTGTCGGTCGGCACGAGTTGAATAAAAGCCGAATAGATGTAGTAATTGCTTCTGGTCAGACAACTGCTGCCGAATCGAATGTGCCAAACATTTAGGTGTCCCTTAAGGGTTGCGCACTAAATCCGAATTCCGTTCATTCGAATTTAGAACATTATGTGACATTTTTTGGTTTCGGATCAGTAAGCCAATTCTTGTAATTTAAAATGTTCAAAATCCAGTCGCAGTCTCATCTCGGCGAGAAACAAATGTCAAAAACTTGTCAAAAATGTAGGGAGATTAGAGGTATTTTTCACAGAAAATGAGACTGAGATCAGACTGTGAACGTTCTTAAAATTACGAGAATTGCTAAAACTCTCTGATAGCAGTGCAGTGTAATACTTTCATGCTAAAATCGTTTCATATGAAATAAAAAACGATACTATAAATAAAAATATTGATGACCGAATTCTTATAAAAAGCTAACCTTATCTGCCGAAACGAAGACTCAGATTTTATGGAATCCATTTGCATTTTTTGTGCAAACTGAGCTTACTATAAGTTAATTTTATTAAGAGCCGAGAACAATGTAAATATTTATTATGTTCTTCCAGCAATCAGGCTACAGAGTGCCCCAGATTATGTGCAATGTTGATTTAATCCTCCTCTGTTTTCTTAAGCTTTTCTTTGTCGTTCTATTTAAATTTTCTCTGTGAGAGGTTCTTGGTAAAGACAGGATTTAACCCTTTCAGTAAAGGAGTTATATTAAGTGACAAACGCAGCTAAGTCACTTGCAAGGATTTTTTTTATGAGCTTGGTAAACTTGCGTATATAATATTTAGTTTTTTTTTTAATTCTGGCAAATGATGATTTAAGATCCTAGTACAATTTTTGGAACATGCTTTTAATGATAAACGATTTTATTTCTGTAAGTAGGTTTGTAAAAACTCGACAATAATATTTAAAAACAATATGAGGTCGGCGTTTCCTATCTACTCTGAGAAGAAAGGCCGAAACAAACTCAGGTTTACAGTTTCTTTTAAAGTCCACACAGAAATGACAGATTTACCATTCAATAGATTATCACGAAAAATCATTTCCGAAACCGAAATGGTCTCCTAAGAAAACGCATTAATACAAGAACACCTATTTCCATATTAAAAACTTTAACCGTTCCCAAATTTTTAAATAAGTGCTGTTTTATCTCACGAAACTTTAGCTTGGCCTGACTTTCGGCTTAGTATGCAGCCAAAAATAGTAGCTGAATTGCAAATCTGGGATGCTGGCTGGCCTATCTTTAGAATTAGCTACCTTAGAGTTTATTCAGACGGACTACAGCACAGCGACAAAATGTTGTCAGGAAGTGGTCGTGTTTCATTTTCCGTGCTTATATACGAGGAAGTGGTGAAGAGTGGGCGTTTTGAGATGATGGCTGGCTTACCTTTAGAATGAGCTACCTTATAGTTCATTCAGACGGAATACATCACAGCGACAAAATGTTGTCAGGAAGTGGTGGTGTTTGTTTTTCTCTGTTTAAATACGATGAAGTGATAAAAGAGTGGGCATTTTGGAATGCTGGCTGGCCTATGTTTAGATTGCTACCTTAGGGTTTATTCAGACGGACTACTTCACAGCGACAAAATGTTGTCAGGAAGTGGTCGTTTTTGTTTTTCTCTGTTTAAATACGATCAAGTGGTAAAGAGTGGGCGTTTTGGAATGCTAGCTGGCCTATATTGCTATCGAAAGAGACTGGATCCTGCGACACAGGGTATTCTAGTACGGGATCCAGTGTCACCACAATATTGTAACACTTATTTTATGAATCAATAAACTTATTATTATTATTATTTATCTTTAGAATGCTACCTTAGGGTTTATTCAGACGAACAACACCACAGTGGCAAAATGTTATCAGAAAGTGTTCGTGTCTATTTTTCCCTGCTTAAATACTAGGAAGTGGTGCAGAAGTGGTGGCATTTTGGGGGCTGTCTTTAGTAACTTTTGACGTTCATAAAATTCTGATTGCCGGAAGAACTTTTTAATGATCTTGCCGCCGCTGAAGTTGTGCTGACGTTACTACATAATAAGTGTTGTGTGTCTAGATGCAAAAATAACTTTTCATTCGGCATTTTGTACCTTGATTGGTTGCGTTATTGGCCATTATGTCGTTGGTATTGACAAGATATTCGCTCACCACGTGTAGGTACCTACACTTGTGGAGAGAACTTGGCTTTTATAGACAAAGTGGCCGGCAACTTTTTTACTTCTGCAAGTTGTGGCTCATCTGTACGACCCACTAATGGCTAGATAATTTAACTGGGTCACAGTTATCGATTTTGTTGAGCGAAATAAACTAGCAATTAATATTAATAAGGAGAAAGATCCTGATAGCACTAGAATGGCGAACCAGAAAGGTAGGGAGGTAATTAAAATCTCATTATGGCGTAGGTCCTATGTTAGTAGTAAGCCTGATGGTTTTTGATAGGAAATCCAGTATGGTTGGTGTGGACTCTGTAGAACAAGTAAGAGTGATTCTAGAAAGTTCCAAAGCAAAATTTAGCACAGTTTCTCCAAAAGCGAGGAGTTTTAGTGTCTTATTTACATATCTTTACTGCGAATCTGGACCTTTAAAATTGGTGTACGCATTTCTAAATTAAGGTCCTGGATAATTAGTGCGAAAGATATAGCAGCAATCTCATCCTTGGCTTAAATCAATGTGGCTGTAATTTAAAAGAATGTTAAAAATTAAGTATCAAAAAAAATCTTTACTCACCCATTTTTTTGCAATAAGAAATTTAACGGGGTATCAAGACAGTGCGAATTGTCAGCTACGCATATCACAAATGCCTCAGAATCATTTGACATAAGAAAAAAATTGTTTGAAAAACTAAAAACACGTTGATACTTCGCATCTTTAAAGTAAAACCGTTACTAAACGAAAAATTTAATGAATTGAGTTATCAATGCCATCTATTTAAAATATACGTAAACCGCAACATAAGCTTGTAATTTTTGTAAAAATTGTCATATAGAACCATGCACTCAGATTTTATTGACAAAAAACAGTGACTTTTTCCTAATATTATATTATATTTAATAATATATTTGGCTCTCTTAGAAAATTTTATAATTTCGTTTAGTAACGGTTTTACTTTAAAGGTGCGACTTTTCAAAAATGCAATTAAATGAATTAAATTTACCTTGAAATGAGTTTAGCTTAAAGTAAAATAAATTAATACTTGACCGATCGTTATTATAAGGTAAACTAAGACTGCTTTTTGTGACAGTCTCTTTGTTAGTAGCCAACAATAACAGACTCTATCAGCCATTACCTAGCATCCTTGCGAAAAATAAACTCCTTAGCGACACTTTCCTCGGGTAGGTAATTATGTTGGCAAGAAAAGCTTCTTTTAAAAGCAAGACTTTTTCTAGTTAAAACAGCATTACCGCTTTTATCATCTGCCTAACCTTTTTCAATAAATGTGGGGTCGGCTTCCAGTCTGACCGGATGCAGCTTAATAGCAGTAATTTACGTGGAGCGACTGCCTATCTGACCTCCACAACCCAGTTACTGGGTAATACGATACCCCTTTGGAATAACTTGCTGTCAGAAAAACAGCATTAACGCTTTGTATTACAGAAAAAAAAAGAATGACTAGCTATCAGATGTGGAAAGCAATTTGTATACAAAACGGTCAATTGCGAGTAGGACTCGCGAACCGAGGATTCCGTACAAAATAGGTATGTAACTACAAATTTACGGTATTTGGATTTTTCCTTTACTTGTGCTACATGACCTTGCTTCTTGCCAAATTTCATCATTCTAGGTCAACGGGAAGTACCTACCCTATACATTTTGGTACCCTTGAGAGTGTCGTAATATAAGTTTATGCGGCACGTTAAAGCGGCCGTATCTTTTTTTTACTTTAACTTAGAAGTTTGATTTTTAAACCATAGGAAACGAACAATTGGAACCGTGCACCTAGCTTCTGACGTTTCATAAGTGCCCTTGTAGGCTTATGTGAAATAAAATGTTTTGATTTTGAAACAACTTTAAGGGACCATACTCAGGCCTGCGAGTATATAGTTTTAATCAACTCGATAATTTCACACGTTCCCGAGATAAAGGGTCGTGACAGACAGACAGACGGCACCAAAGTAATCGTATAAGGGTTCCGTTTTTTTCCTTTTGAGGTACGGAACCCTAAAAACCTGAATCCCATAACATATTTCTTCTTTTTATTCAAATGGAAAATATGCGCACTAATGTGGAATTGCGGACACCAGCCCATATTACCTATTACCTATACTCCAAAGGATTAGTACACTGACTTTTTACCAGTTTTGTTTAAATCCCAAGTAATAAGAGGCCGTTCTATTACATTAGGCACAAATCCGGCCTTCTGGTTGCTACTGAGATGTGAAACCAGATCAGAAATAAAAGACAGCCTGAATTGCCATTTTAATCATAATCATCAGCCTATAACGTTCCCACTGCTGGAATACAAGCCTCCTCTTTGTGAGGAGTGGGCCGTAATTCACCACGTGGGCCCAGTGCGAGTTGGTAGATGTCATATGTCTTAGAATTTTTGTTTCTAGGACATGCCGGTTTCCTCACGATGTTTTCCTTCACCATTTTGAGAGCAGTGGTAATGAAATCATTTACACAAAGCAAAACGCCTGCCTATTTTACTATCAAATTGACTAGGTACAGACGCCAGCACATCAAGCTACCCGAAACTGTAAAATTTTCTCAATCAACTTTGAACCTTATGTTTTAGTGATAAAGTTGAAAATCTATTAAAGAAATTTGTCAATACATACAACTGTCAAAGAATGACTTTAAACGTTAGTGGTCTTTTTGTAAACAATTAACTTTTCCAGACTTTACATAGAACCATAGAACAGTAGGTATTTCACCTCGTTTGTAAAAATAGGAAGAGCTATAATCCAAAATAACATATTCGTAACATTGTCAGACAAGGGTACGAAAACAAGCCTAGACTAAGTAATATTTCGTCATGAAATAAAAAAAAATGGTTATACGACAAGGATATTATGTAAAATTTGGGTTTCATAAGTAAACATCCGAAAGTTTGATTCCGTATCTAAATATGACATCAAATTTCACGTTACACACACACACACATACACTCCCTCACACCACGATACGTAACTTAGGTACCTATTTCTTTCTTTAAATATTAATATCTGGGGAATTTGTTGCGCCACTTCATTTTCCTAGGTATATCACTGGGAAGAGTTGAAGTGTTTTGGGGGACTGTTTTATGTAATTTCAACGTTCAAATATTACATTAGTAATATACAAACTAGGTTGAAACTTAAGAAAGAGAAAGATAAGAAAACGAAAGATAATATCTGTCTTTTGATTAATACACAAATCGTCGCAAGTGTCTACTACGACCGAACAAACGGAATTTTTGAAGGGATGTTGTACCTATTACTAAGTAGCCTAATATTAAGGTTTGTACCCTAGGGTGACAACGGAACGCTATTGCAAACCCTCATTACCAGCGGGGTAATTGTGTATCATACTAACAATACGAATCGCTTACATTTTGACGGTTCAACAACATTCCTTGCGTTATTTACGTTACTGAGCAGACAAATTTTTCGAACATACGAAGCAATGGATTATCCTTCAAAATGATTCAGATTGTGATTGTTAGTGTGTTACGTAATTATGGTTCAGTTTAAAGCAAAAAACGAGTTATGAGAAACGAAATTAAATAAATAAAATACGTTAATTTCCGATAAAACATGACGCAAAGGAAGAAAACACAAAAATGAACAAGTACAAGCACAGAAATTCTTGTGGTATTTTCAAAAACAAACGATCATCTACGTCACTACTGACTTTATAGTGTAAATTAAAACTTCATAAGTAAACCTCAAATCACTAACTTGCCGACAAGCGTTGTGATGACTGCTCGCTCCACTTTTGTATGAAAAAAAAACCTTTGACCTGCAGTGACACAATAACGGGACTGAAAAAATACCACCACAGGAATAACTGTGAATTTTGTAACAGAAAGAAAACACAGAGTTTTTCATGTGCTGTGGTTTCTAGCATAATTTGGAAATGCAATTTTAACGGGCATAATAACTTCGACTTGCAGAATGTTTTTTAATTAAATTAAAACCGGAATGAAACTTATTGTTTTTTTTTTTTTACCAGAAAAACATGGCCATTACTTATTATGGCCTTACTCAGTCCGTTCAGTACAACCTGCGAATTAATTGGGTATCATACTTATAATGTAAGCCTTTCATTTTGACAATTCAACTGCATTCAATAATTATAATAATAAATTCATTTATTTCAGGTAAATAACACCCATCAATAAAACACGTATCAAATCAAATAAACTCAGATAACATTCAAACAATTAAATGAAAAAATAATAGATTAAATCAAAATAAATCCAATTAAAATATATAGGGTGACTGGTAATTAGTGACCGATACCTAAACACGTGATTGTACTCATGATAACAAACAACTTTTACTATGGGACCAAACCTGAATTCGCGAAAAAAAATCTGCTGTTCAGTACCTACATATTGACCAGTTAGGCGAACATTAAATGACTGAACAGCAGATTTTTTTTCACAATTTCAGGTTTGGTCCCATAGTAAAAGTTGTTTGTTGTCATGAGTACAAGCCCGTGTTTAAGTATCGGTCACTAATTATCAGTCACCGTATATAATAAATACAATAAAATTAATAAGGAAATAAAAAATAATAAATAATCACAACAATAAAATCAAGAAGTTTTTTCAAACATATAAAGCAATAGATTATTTATCAATTTTCATAAGAATCCTTCGGATTGTGATTGACAATGTGTTTAAACAATTTGAGTGTTGGGTAGTTAGCTCCTTGCCTTGGTTACTGGTCACGATGGTCTGGTGATTAAGGCCTCGTCTCTCATACAACGTTATGGATTCAACAAATCCAAGTAGGTACACAAGTACCAATGTGACTTCTTCAATTCATATGTACAGACGCCAGCACATCAGGCTACTACAATTTGTCAAATTTCTTAAATAGATTTTCAACGTTATCGCTAAGTAAAAACTAGTACTTAAAGAATAAGGTTCAAAGTTGATTGGGAATATTTGACAGTTTCGGGTAGCTTGATGTGTTGGCGTCTATATTTTCTGCGTTTATTATCTTGGACATCATTGACATCGGCGAAGGAAAACATCGTGAGAAAACCTGGACTTATCGCTGAAATAAGTCTGAAATCGTTAACCCGTCCTGAGCAAGTGTAGTGATCAATGCTTATGTTTTCTCCGTATGAAAAGAGACTTTTGAACTGCAGTAGGACAATAATAGGCTGGCATTATTATTATAATCAACCTTATCTTTGTAGTATCACGGATCTTTTTTGCTGAGTGAGCGAGGTCCTCTTTGGCATATACAACTCACTTTTGACCATAGTGTGGGTTGAGTTCTTTTTGCTAAACTACGTCCTTATAATAAATATATTTTCGACCGCATGAGCTATTCTAATATTTTTAAAATTCGGGTTTTATTAAACAAATGTAGTACACCAATCCTTTTGAATAGGAACAAAATGTATTTAATCAGTGGTAGGTATAATTGTGTTAAATTACTGTCGCTACCGTAAATAATATATTCCGATCCAATTGTTTCTTTATTTTTATTCCGAACACCACTTTTCATACACGACTTGACTTTAAAGTACTTATTACCCATAAAAAATGGATAAATTCGAAGAAAAAATGGCCGCAGCGTTTACCTGCTAGTACACACGGCTACACATCAAGCTATACATTTCCAGTTTTAGCTGACCTCACATTGTATAGGTTTTTCGTACAATCAGAAGTCAGCTTATACTAGTATAGCTTGATGTGTAGCCGTGCGTACTATAGCAGAAGATTATAGTTTACCCTACGTCAATTTGTGATCTATAAATAGAACGGTTCTTTTCTTTAGTGACGTAATAGAGGAAGGATTACTACACGTCAGTAGGATTATGATATTAATTTGTGACGTCATGTTTCGGAACTATTAAGGAAAATAGGGAGCAATATTGGTTGATGGATTTAGGTACAGTGTAGGAAAATAACTGTATCAAAGTGACACGCTCGTCAATTTGCGGCGGTATAGTCATTTCATATAATTGTTAGGCTATTTATGTACTGGCACGTGGCTTGCTTAGCGCCTAGAGCCTACTGACTTAACATCCTTACTGTATACATGGCGTGTATGTAAACGATTGCTCTAGAATTTTCGCAAGTGGCTGCACTGCGTGCTTGGCGTCTTCGCTAGCCACCTAGCGTGTATGTATGGATGTTAAGTCACTAGGCACTAGGAGCTAAGCAAGCCACCTGTTAGTGCGTACGTAGCCTTAAGGTGAATGCGCTGTGGTAGACCGCAAAATTCAAATTTTCTTACGTTTATTGCAATTTGCAGATCAGTGTCAGGTTGTATCTTGATCAAAATTTGCAGAATTATGATTATTAGAATCATTAATACATCTTCCTGAGTTAGATTTGTACCATAAGAATAAATCTCATATGGAAAAGTGCTTATGGTACAAATCTAACTTCGCATTCATCATAAAGAATGACAGTTGTGATTTGAATATACATACGGGAAATTTTAGTTGCTTGGGAATTTGCAGAACAATACTTTCAAAACAGTGACTATATATCGCAGAGAATGGCTTTGTTGATATCTTGCTTAAAATCACAGAACGTAGTTAATTTGAAACGATGAATAATATAATACAGTGCTATAAGATAAATATAGAGTATACGATTGACAAAACGTACGAGTATATTTAATCAACTCTCGGCAAACTTTCTAAATAAATAACTTGAATTGGTGGTAGAGGGAAGATTATAACGACATGAAATAAGATTTCACTAGAATATAAAGGTAAGAGAATACATTATTTGCGCTAAATATGACGCAATAAAGCACACAAATACAAAAAGGAACAAATTGTGGGAAAATATGCGTCACATCCACGCAAATCGGCCATCGCGTCATATAATTTACCAATTTAAACAGCCTAAGTCAACAAGCTTATACTCTCATTAGTTGAACAAATAAGCTGAAATGCCATCTTGCCATCACTAATTAATTCAAGTTTTCCTACAAGCTAACAAATATTATATGACTTGAAACTCTGCAGAAGACACTTACTAAAAATAATTAATCTTAGTTACACAGATTCCATTCATCCACTTGCCAAAACGAAACATTTATAAAATTTTAGTTGAAAAGAAATTTCGTACACGACAAATCCGGATCATAGAAGGACAATATGAACACGCTTCGTTTGCTCGTCAAATATGATTTGACGTAAAAGAATATAGGATATATTACCCCACTCAGCACTTGGTTCGCCCGCGGCTTCGTTTGTAGTTGGAACTGGGGCAGGGAATGGAATAAAAGCGGTTATTGCTCGGGGTTAGAGATATCCCGTAGCTTATTTAGGATATCCTCAATTTCAATGATATGGCCGGTGTGGCGATAAGGAGTAATAATTTGGAATAATGCTGGAAACTCCATCAAGTCTCTGATTAGTTTCAAGCCCTTAAATCCGTTATTAGTTGTTGAAATTAAAATAACGCTATCGGAGGAAAACATCTTGTGGGAACCGTCATGTGGCATCCACCAACGCACACTGAATCCGCGTGGATTAAGACCTACTCTGAATTGGAATTGGAAGAATTGGCTAACTGACAACAACCAAGTACACTCGAGAATTATTGAGTACTGTTAAAATCTGGTGGTTCACAGAATGAGGCCTGTCCTCCAAAAAGTTCCTTCACTGCATAGATATTCGCGTAATATCTATCAAATAATACGATCGCGTATAACAGCTAGTGGTTATATAGTCATCTGTGCTTCTCTACAGAGATATCCATGCAATTTGCAGGGTGACTGCGAGATCGGCTCTTCAAATTGAGTGTGAAAATGGAACGTTCGCGTCCGTATGCACTTTCATCGTTCACGAGACCATAATAACGAAATTTCCTACGTAGACTGCTAGCAATAGAGCAGTACTATCTACGAGATGTATCTGTTCAAAGTTCTAAAGTTTAGCAACTAATTGAAGACTTAGATAATATTCGAATTGTATACCGTAAGAGTATCATAGTTTACTACAATGTTATCAAACTAGCGACAGCGTTTTTAAGATTGACAAAACATCCTTTCTTTTTCATTATTTATCTAAGAACTGATGTTTCAATAGTCAGATAACTTTTCTTTGAGGAATAAAAATTGCAATTTGGCAGCTTTTGTATGGAAAATATGTCAAATTGTCATATTTGTTCTTCAGTTAAAAGTTACGATAAGCTTGATAATAACTAACCCCCTTATTCATAAACGTTGCATAAACTTAGGTATTGGTTAGCGTCTGCTTGCCCATACATTTTTGACGTTAAACGTGTCTTAACTTTAACAAAAAAATATTAAGGGGGTATATATTTATTAGGAGTATAAATTTTCTGGACCGCAAAGCCTAGAAGAACAATTTAGTCATACAGACAGTCACGAAAAGCGACTTTAATTTATAATCCATACCATCTATAAGAATTTATAGATGGTACTAACTCAGGGCAAAACAATATCTGTTTCTAACAAAATCATAAAATCAAATTGCCCGTACATGCATATAATGTTCCTACTGCTGGGTGAAAGACCTCCTCTCTGTGAGAGGGGGTGGGCCGTAAGCTACCACGCTGGCCCAGTGCGGGTTGGTACTCGTAGATGTCACATGGCTTCGAATTTTTGGTTCTAGGACATGCCGGTTTCCTCACGATGTTTTCCTTCACCGTTTTGAGAGCAGTGGTGATGATATAATTTACACAAAGTAAAGCGCCTGACTGGGTTCGAACCTGCGACTTACAACTCGTAAATCACGGCTGTGACCACTGGACCGTCACAGCTCCTCCTCAATTACCCGTGATTCCGTGATTAAGTTGTTTTATGAAATTAAATCATCTTGTTATAAGGAAATTTTTTTGACTACTTAATGGACCTTCACGGCAATGCAATGAAAACAAAAACATAATTAGTCCAAAAAACAACTTCGAACGGAAGAAGCCGAAAACGGAACAGGAAAAATAATTTCCAATTTTGCTCCAATTACGGACAGAATTATGTGTATCGCCACGCCTATTTCACCATATAGCGTAGGCAGAGCTTCAGGCCGTGCCAATATTCCGTTGGCACTTCGCCTCTTCATAATATGCTGAGTTTAAATCGCAATGGTGAGTAGTGACAAATCGTTAGTGCGACGCCCACAAAACTGCAGTCAATGAGTCATAGAACGTGGGAGTTACTCGATATGAAAAAGTTTATGAAGGAATCTGAGTCATGATCATGTGGGTGGACCGACCATACAGGTTGGTCAAAAAGTCGTGGATCAAACAAAATAGGGACTTATAGTCGAGGTCATTTCCAACAAAAAATCTTTCTACAGCATGGTCATAATTCAATTGCCTTAGAAGTTATGAATATTTTTGTAAACCGAGTACTTTTACAATTACACTAATAAAAAAAATGTGATAGAAAACAATAAAACAACGGTATTTTATTATTACTAGATAATGTATCATCACTACAAAGTTATATTGCGGCTCTGGGTACCAAATTTCAAGAGCAAGAATTTTCTTTCCAAAAACTTTAAAGCGTTACCTTAAAATTATTTCTCACTTTAAAAGCGTTGGAAATGACCTCCTACATCTCTTTAAGTCGTTTGATTCACGACTTTTTAACCACCCTGTATAGTAAAGGTCGCGGGAGTCTGGATAATCAGCGGGGTAATTGTGTAACACACTATTAGTAGCAATGGGTTTCATTTTGACAGATCAACAACGTTCATTGCGTTTTTTACATTGTTGAGCAGACACATTTTTCGAACATATGAAGCACTGGATTAGCAATATGCTTCAAAATTATTCAAATTGAGATCGATAGGGTGTTTCGCAATTAGGGTGCTGGATGCGGGAAACGCAAACTGGTTATTGTGACGAAGTTTGGGCGATGTCTACGAGCAGTTACGAGCTGGACGTTCTTAGGCTGAGACGATGGTGATTTAGGCATACTTTCAACTTAAACTTGCAAATCGCTGTATGATATCTAACGAACGCATTACTTGTATCATCGTGAAAGAAACGGCATGTCCTAGAACCAAAAATTCGAAAACATGTGACATTCACCAACCTGCACCGGCCCCGCGTGGTGGATTATGGCCCACTCCCTCTCACAGAGAGTAAGGCCTGTGTCCCAGCAGTGGGAACACTATAGGGTATGGGATGGGGATGACTTGTAAATAGATCTATACATATGGAAGCTTGTAGTTAGCAAATCCTTCCTATGCAATATATCGCACACCTAGATCTAAAGAGAGCTAACTCGTAAATCGCAATTTTTGAGTTATGCGTATCATCGAATTCCTTAACTCACTACACGATTAAAACACAAGATTCTTATAACATCTTCTACTATCTGCATTTTAAAAAGTATTGATCAATACAGAAAACTCCTTCAGTGCACAGGGAGACAGTAATCAGTTTTCATCTTTTCTGAAAAAAGTGTTTTTTTTGAGTTAATCGCTGTTTAGATCTAGGTGTGCGATATTTAAGTTTGTTATTATTCTGTAAGCTTAGTCGCGTTAGTTTCGATCCCGTGGGAATATCGAGACAAAAAATATTCTATGTGTGTTAATCCTGGTAATATAATAATAAACTATCTGTGTGCCAAATTTCATCCTAATCCGTTTAGCCGTGACAAACATCCAAACATCTTCACAAACTTTCACATTTCAGGATAAAGTGGTTTTTAAGTTACAAGAATCATGATCATCAAGATGAGAATTTTAAAGATTATAAAGATAATATTCATAACAAGACTTCGCTCGCGAGGTTGTCGACATGTGGGATGAAGACTCAGCGATCATTGTGTCGATAGTCGTGAAGTTTTAAAAATAAGAAGAAGTAGCGGGGTATTTGGGGGTCTCAGGGGATCAGACCGAAATAAATCGTGACAGCCAATGGCAAGAGTCTCGACCAACACCTGAGCAGGCTCTCTTTGAGCAGCTGGATCAATGGCTTGATTCAGAAAGCGGTACTACTGGGCCTTAAGTCTGCTATTACAATAGTGTCAGAATGGTCTATCATTGATTTCATAATTGTTGATTTTGCCAAGTTTGATAATCTACTATGGCCTCATTATGACTTTCCAATGGTCAACCACTGACACTCCATTGAAAGAAATGGCATAAAATGGTAATCTCATACTTATTGACAAATGAATAAATGTAATGTTTATTACTATTTACGAACTTCTTACTACTTCAGATTGCAAACACTAATATGTAATATGTAAAAATATATATTAAATGAAATCTAGCTTGAAATTTAGTAGTAGTTTTTCTCAGACCATTGACCGACCAATGATCGACCATTATGAATTTAGCAGATTACGAACTTTTAGCAAAATGACAATGTGATCGTGCTGGAATGACGAATTTATAAAAATAGCAGACTTGGGCCCCTGGGCACGGCCCGCATTGTTAGGAGGTTCCTTCTCTAGAGCCCTGACCGCCGGTAGCTTTTACTCTGTTCCCGATACCGGTAGCCAATTTTTTTTATATTTTTAAATGTAATTTATAAGTATTGAAATGAAATAAAAAACCTGTAAAGTCACACGAAGATATTGCCTCAAAAGACCTTAGTTACAAAAAACTCGAAGAATAATGCCTTACATTAAGTAAAAATAAATGAAGCTCAAATGATAGAAGGAGCAAAACCACTTAGTGATACGAAACCTTAAGTAACAGATAGCCGAAATAAAGCCTATATTGAAGCAGAATACAAGATAAACGCAGACGAACCTCTGACGTAGTGACGTCAGAGGTTCGTCTGCGTTTATCTAGATTAAGATGAAATTAGAACTGATTTGAGGGTCAAAGATGAGCATGGACATATACCCCATTATTCATGAACGGTGTTTAAAGTTAAGTAGCGACTGCTTAACCATACATTTTGACGTTTAAACGTCACTTAAATTTAATCATCGTTTAAACTCCTTTGTGATTACTTGGCAGGCTATAAGGTAGAGGAAACACAATAAATATCATGCCATTTTTACCCGACAGCGGAGGCGGAGCGGAGGGTAATGTTTTTAATTGTCTTACATTCAGTGTAATATATTCAATGTTACGATTTATTCGTAAAAATTAAATGAAATAATGAACACAATATTTGTTCGAATCGTTTGGTTGACATTGTTTCATTTTTATTTAAGACTAGCTGCGCCCCACGGTTTCACCCGCATAAATTTCTCGTGGGAACATCGGGATAAAAAATATTCTATGTGTTAATCCTGGTTATAAACTATCTGTGTACCAAATTTCATCCAAATCCGTTCAGTAGTTTTTGCGTGAAGAAGTAACAAGTATACAAACACACTCACAAACTTTCGCCTTTATAATATTAGTGTAATTGTGATAGTGTGATTAGTGTAATTGGGCAAGTACTGAGAAATAGTTTTTTTTAATACTTATCAAAATTTTTAATGCAGTGGGGTTCAGAATTATGTATTGAACCCATGATAACAGGTTAAGTATCGATGTCGGGATCCCACGCTGTATACCTAAAGTCTATTCAAACTTGTGTTTCAAATTAATATTATTTCAAGCAAATATCAACTTTATTTTAATGAAAATGAAGTTGATTTCAGAGTGACTAGCACTATTGAAAAAGTTATAAAATGTATGAAGTTGTAGCGTAAACTGAAGTAAGATTTACAGATATTTTTCCATAAACTCATATTTGTTTACATTGTTTGCAAATAAATCGCGAATGCAGATTAGTTAACTTACTTTTAATTTATAAAAATCGCTAAACCTAATGGCTCAAAAAAGGTCGTAATACTTTGCCTAGTAATACCTAAAACCTCAAACATTTAAGGGGGAAGCGCTAAGGTATCTCGCTGAATTCATTTTCTTATGATTTTTGCAATTTGCAGCTCAGTGTCTGGGTGTACGTTGATTAAAATATGTTTCGCGACTGTAACAAATATGTATTTACAGAATTATAATCATTATAATGAGTAAGGCAACTTGTTAAGTTAGTAGAATCTTAAATGTCAATATTTTATTAAATAGTCATTCAATAGGATTACTTGGTCTTAGAGAGTTTTATTAATGACTTTAATCATTATAATTCTGTAAACACTTAATAGTTACGGTCGCGAATCATATTTTAATTAACGTACAACTTAATACTGATCAGCAAATTGCAAAAAACCTAAGAAAATTTGAATTTCGCGGGCTACCCTGGCGCTTTCGCCTTAAGAAGCTACCGTTATAACACGATAAACGTAACACCAAAAATATATATTTGCTAGATTCAATCCAGATTATCAAGAAGTTGTTATCCGAAAATCTAGCATTTCTGAAAGATCTATTATAATTATATCGATCCCTAAAGATGAAAGTAGTCAACATAGATCCATATCTAGTCTTGAAGCCTTTGACAAAATATAATTATAAGTAAGTATTCTATCCTTCAAGGGTTCTTCGGAATAATTTTTGAGGCCCATAGATTTAAATTGTTAGATTTGTTCTCATCATACTTTTGTATGGGAGCAGTGCTCCAAAACCCAGTAGCTGGGTAACACGATACCCCTTGGTAAGACTGGTTGTCAGACTTTCGGGCTTCTGACTACCTACCCGTAATGACTGTCATAGATCTTTTAATGACATTTTCGCTCAATGGCTTAGCGTTCATTCCGAAGCACGCAGGATTTCGATGTGTAATAGATGGTCACCCATCCGTGAACCGACCACGACAAGCATAGCTTAACCTTCGATCGACCAGTTTGGCTGTTATTATTTATCGTACGTGCATTTCGTGCCATGTAACGTAGTCTCGTAGTTAATCGAGTGCCAATCGTTCTCAAAACATTAGAATCACATAAGACATACATGAGACAGACACACAATTGCTAATGGCAATACAGACATAAAATTGCTAATGGCCAAATTATCAGATTAAATCAATTTTAAGATACGTAAAGTAATATTATAAGAAGTGAGGCATCATTTAATAACTGAGAAAATATACGACGATCCACGATAATAACTTCCAAAACACGATCTCCAATTTGATAAAAGATTTACAAACATGATTTTTACGTCATATCACAACAATAAAAATCAACAAAATCTATCAAACACTTCCTCAAATTCATTCATCTCAATACCATTGCTATATCAAATCTAGAATCGACATTTTACCTAGGATCGCGTCGGTGTGATTTAGTATCGAGTGACAAGTAACATGTAACCTGCCCGTAACAATTCACGCACAGAATCGCACGCCAAAAGCCTTTGACATAAAAACGCTTCTAGCAATGTAATCTCTGTACTGACACGTATCTGTATAGTTGTTTTTATTTGCACTTTTTGATGCATAGGAACATGTTCTGAATGTGTGTTTCTAAATGATATGAATTTATCCAGATTATGATTGCTATTTTAATATTCCAAAATTGGCTCTATAAGACTTATCTATCTGACTATAATATTATTAATTTGACTGTTTTGTAGATTTTTTCAGTTGACAAACCTATTGCCATCGACCGGGCACGAATCTAGACTCTGGGCTGGTACTGAGCGATTCTAGATCGAAAAACCCAATAACACTTTGCCTGACCTAGGAATCAAACCGAGTACCCCATGCTGAGCACTTGTGATCAACGAGACAGTCTGTATTACTATTAAGCACCATAATCTATCGTGATTTAGTTTCTCCATAAGGATGCTTACAGGGTACTGCCAGGGTCGCGGGTTACCGTGGCCCCTGGCACAGGCAACTGAAGGAACATAGTGGGTTTTAGTCAGTAAAAGTCTGACACGCCCTACGGCTCTGCCCAGAGTGGGAGAAGTTATTTATGATTTCCCACCCAAAAAAAAAAGGATGCATGTTCTGTGTATGCATCCTTTTTTTTTCTGCATCTATATGCAGCACATGATTTTGAACCTTTCAAAATACATGGAACGACTGATTTTTTTTATAACCGAGGAAAGTTTCTACGCAAAGAGGTCTAGAATCATCAATTCATGGTGGTTACAGTTAACGCTTTAATTTGCCACCCTGTATATTAACTATCACAGCCATCTTAGCATAGTCAACAGCTAGATATACCTATACAACGCGTAACGTTAAATGCGCAAAACAGTATGTTCATAATTGCCTACTGATTCGATTTCAGTAATTTTTATTATAGGTTTTATTTTTCAAAAATTATGTATTTTGCCATACTATCCGCCGATTGAGCCAAAGAAAATTAAGTCTTATTTAAGGCAATAAGACTCAATTTTGAATGCATAAATTAATGCTAGGAACAACACGATTTTCGGAATAAAAATAGTTAGCTTTAAGAAAAAAGAATTTTGGTCAATTTATTATGCTTATAACTCAATGCTCTAATTGGGGTGTATGAGGTTTTACGCATTTAACGTTACACGTTGTAGACTTGTCTTAAGATATCGTAATCACACCCATGATTGTTCGCACAAACTTTATTCTAAGCACTATAATATACGTTAAAAATAAATTTTCAAATAAAGATCACAGTAATTTGTACAAGGGAGGACAGTCGGTTCTTAAATTCGGTGCCCCACTTTGAGATAAGGAAATCCGTAACTTTGTTAGTGTCAGATTAGGCGGCGCCGGTGATAGCTCAGTAAGGACAGGCGTCAGAAGGTCAATACTTGTACTTAAAAAGCGTTCAAACTTAAGTTGCAATCTGCGGGGTAATTGCCATAACACAAATAGTAGAAATGGCTTTCATTTTGAGAGTTCAACAACATTCATTGCGTTATTTACGTTGTAGAGTAGACACATTTTTCGAACATATGAAGCAATGGATTAGCAATTATGATTCAGATTGTAATTGAAAGTGCGTCTAAGTGTTGATCAGAGCTACGATCAATGTAAAAAAATTGTAGGTATGTACGTAATCTGGAGGTATTTTTTAACAAATTAAGACTGAAATTAGAATGCGAACGTTCTTTGAAATACGGGAATTTCAGACCTTTATCAAGTGACAAATATTTTTATTACTAGCTGCGCCCCGCGGTTTCACCTGCGTAAGTTTTGATCCTGTGGGAATATCGAGATAAAAAGTATTCTATGTGTTATTCTAATGTATAAACTATATTACTGTAAAGTTTCATCAAAATCCGTTCAGTAGTCTTTGCGTGAAAGAGTAACAAACATCCATTCATCCTCACAAACTTTCGTATTTATAATATTACTAGCTGCGCCCCGCGGTTTCACCCGCGTAAATTTCGATCCCGTGGGAATATCGGCATAAAAAGCATCCTATGTGTTAATCCTGGTTATAAAATATCTGTGTGCCAAATTTCATCCAAATCCGTTTAGTAGTTTTTGCGTGAAAGACTAACAAATATCCATCCATCCATCCTCACAAACTTTCACATTTATAATATTAGTAGGATAGTAGGATATAGTAGGAAGTAGGATAAGTAGGAAGTAGGAAGTAGGATTAGTAGGAAGTAGGATTACAAAGTGAATGAATACATTCGAAATAAAAACATAAGTGAGTGTCAGATGCTTACTATCCCGACCGACATGCTAAAGTCAACTGCGAAAATTGAGGTCAATGGGCCCGTAAGCTTTGGCCAAGCTAGCTGTCACTATAAATATAATGACGGGTCTTTCTGCTCTGCACATTGCCGAAAATATCTCTGCAACCGAAGCAGATATTATGTAAGGTCTTATAAATACACGTAAAGGGCTAATACATACACACACACACCCGTGTTAGCGTAAATATATAGAATTATTATTGTTCAAGGAAAAGCATTAGGTACTAAATAAATAAAGTTCCAGACCGAATTTCGGCCATGGCGGCCAATCTTAGCGGAGACCAGCCTTCGGAGCGGGAGATATTGTAGTGCACAAGTGTGTGCGCAGACACAGATGCACTCTTCCTTCACTCTCATAGTGAGATGGGACGGTAATCCGACAAGACCAGAGAGAGATCAGGCGCAGAGCCAACGGCTTAACGTACTTTCCGAGACACGGGGGTATCATACCGCCAACTTCCACACTCCGGGTTACTAAGAATTTCCCAATGGAAAAAAACCCAATAACACTGCCTGACCCGGGAATCGAACCCAGGACCTCACGCTCAGCAGTTGTGCTTGCGACCACGAGACCAAAGGGGCAGTCTATTAGGTACTAAATAGAATACAAATAACACCAGCCTAACATTCCCAGTCGTAAATCTCGTTTCTTTCGTCTTAGAAAAATAACAGAAAGTCGTTTGTTAGTCTCACAAGAAATGGTTGATTATAAAAGCGAAATGGTTGAATACAAACGCATTTCATCAAGAAATGCGTGTGAGATTCAGAAGTGTGCGATGAATGATAGATATTTCAAGTTTCAAGTAAAGTTTGGAGGTTCCTTAACAAGTTATGACTTGAATGTTTGTGTTATATAAAAGACACATAACATTCGATAATCAAAGAGTATGTTAAAACGACCTTTCAAGATCGCTCTGTGTAGTATACTTAGCCATTTAATCATAACCTGCGTAGATGTGTGTACTTTTAGAAAGACACAAATTACACCTACAATTTTAACAGAACACGCAATGATCATTAATGTCCATCCTTAGAACATGACTAGAAAAAGAAACATCATAAAAGTACGAGTTACTGTCAAGAGAAGTCCAATTAGGAATTAATGAGATATACCTAGCCAACGGCTAAAAGAAATACAACCTCATATAAGTCCCTTTTACAAGCTTCTTTTTTCCTTATCCAGTTTTTCACTTCTTTCAGCAAGCTATCCAATAATAATCTAGACAATTTTAACAAGCAACATAAATATAGTACTACTTGCAACCACAAATCAATAAAATCTTTGAACCGTACCAAAGTCTTTGAACGCTACCAAAGACTTTGAAGGCCACAATTCGCACAAACGTTTGTTAACATGATACGCCAAGCAATCCAACTTTGAAGCAGTTCTGTGGAAGTAATGAAGTGTCAAAACTTTATAATTATGAGCATGCACGTGTACCTTGATATAATGTATACGACGTATTTGACTCGCAATTATACTAAAGATTATCAGTACTAAGCTTCATAGTCGACGAGTTGTCGAAATAACTAACAATGTGGTTTACATAACACAACATACATGATACCTACATGGCGTGGGTACTTATACTAATAAACTTCAGGAATACAGGCATTACGTCATGTTTTATACGTAAAACAATACTCGTGAATACTTAAGGAAATCTCGTACTACTAGGCGATTTAGACATAGTTGATTTTGCCGTGCTGCTGGTCGCTTACTAAATCGCCTCACAAGCCGAATCGCCACTCCATTTACACAAGTCGATAAAAATCGCAGCTGTCTAGTTAATTTTGCATCAAAATGTTGACCTTCATACGACCGGCGATCTCCTTCGACTGAGCATTTTTACAGTCGATTTTAGTCATCCGCCGCACGACAAGAATTAAACCTATTCTACTTTGGATCTTGCGATTTTTGTCACCTGTGACCTAGCCGAATTGCCATAGACAGTAGATTTTCACCGTGCGACGAAAAACGTGCGGCTATAGTTACCTGTGTGAAGCCCGCATAAGCTAAATAGGTATCGACTTAACTGGATTTTACTATACCAGTAAAAGATCGATCTCGCAACACAAGCTGACTACGAGTATTTCTATTTCTAATATCTGTCGTGTTTTTTTAATCTTTATTAAGGAGTTTGGTAAACATGACAGAGGCGCCGTTCAAGTATTACGTAAGCAGATTTTTTGCAATTATTAAGCCAAGCTCTTAAAATGCTTACGTAAACATTAGTACACGGTTTCTTTATTGATGAGCAGCAGTTATATGCGTTTTGTTTTCAAGCATAGACAAGTAGAGGTTTGCAATGTGTTCAAACCAAAATCGACTAAATTTTGTAGAAAATCGGTAAAAGTAAAAAAAAATAAATACTGCTGACGTAATCACCATCCAGACCCTCCCATCCCCCATGTCATCAAAAATAAGCAAAGCAAAGGCCCCCCTGTAGAGCTTACGTAATACTTGAATGGTCCCTAAGTCGCTACGTAAGGCTATCTTATAATATTATATAAAACATCATTCTATAAACATAATACAGTCCTTAAATATGAATAACTATCTTCTACGAATACCAATCCGCACAAGTTTATACAATAGCCTCGCTGTTTCTGACACGGGGAACGCTAAAATATTATTACATCTTCCCATCTCTGTAACATCAACATCAAAGTGTATTACTACGAGGAGATCTTCGTTCCGGGCACTCGCCACCATGATGTGAAGAACGTCTTCCAGTTTCCCACATTCTGTGCAGTTGGGAGAAGGAACTTTTTTCATTAGAAATGCGATACCTGTAACGGTATCTACAACGCCACATGCGAACAACGCGTCATACTGACGTCACGCAAAATCCTGCATCTCGCAAGCAGAGTTTACTGCGCAACTAGACTAGCATATATCTGAATTTAAAATAACTAGTAACTACTACAAATAGAAAACTATTATAAAATAATAGTACCAGCCTATTATTATCCAACGTCAGGGCAAAGGCCTCGTCTCATACAGAGAAGGCACAACCATTGATCACCACGCTTGCTCAAGACTATTTGCTCATTACTATAAGTCCAGAGGGGCAATTCTCGTAATTTTTAAGAACGTTCACAGTCTGATTTCAGTCTCAATCTGTCAAAAATACTTCAAATTTCCCTACATTTTGACAAGTTTTTGACATTTGTTTGTCGCTGAGATGAGACTGCGACTAGATTTTGAACGTTTTAAATTAGCAGAATTGGCCTACTGGTTTCCTCGTGTTGATGTTCCTTCACCGATATCAGTAATCTCCAAGATAAACTTAGAAAGTAACTAAAATAAATGCTATGTTAAGAGTAAGTTCACGTAAGCATTGCAATCACAATTTAACTGTTTCTAATATCTATCAAGTAGTAAAAGAAACCTAGCCAATCGTGACTTATGTTAAAATTACTAGTCAATATTAATAGAAATCGCTTAGCTAACTACGAAACGAAAGTAACGAAACTATTACTTACTTATGCCAATAGCAAGTTCCCGTCAGAATTTCACTCACAATTTAATATTTTATGTTGCGGATTTAAAAATACTCGTAAATACTTATAGAAGACCTTGGTCACCTAGTGGTTTTGGCCGCGTCTTACTAGTAAGTTCGAAACCAGAGGCGCTTTCCTTTGTATACATTCTTTGAAACGGCCCTCATACCGGTGTAAGAAAACACCGTGAAGAAACCGGCATGTCCTAGAACTAAAAATTCAAAGGCATCTACCAACAAGCACTGGTCCCGTATGTTGGATTATGAACCTCTCATAGAGGCGAAGCCTGCGGCTGACTATGCTACTTATTAGAAGACTCTTAGGGTTAGGAAGACTCTTACCTAAGAGTCTTCTATAAAGAATATGCCCAGAATATATTCATGTCAGCATTGCACTCACTTATCATTTTATTTCTTTCCTTAAACACCACTATAATTATTTTATCTATAATTATTTTTAAAGTGATATTTTACCGTTTTTTTATTTTTTATTATTCGCTATACATATCTATTTATTTTTATATTTAAATATTTACACACATCATAAAACTGATTTACATCCGTAAGACGTCCTCATAACATAGGGTCCAGTTGAAAACCAGCGTCAGGCATTAGTTGTCTGACATTTATGCTCAATTGAGCCTATTTGGCGCAGCCGTGAGGCACACAATACTATTTTAAGTTTTTTTTTTTGTTGTTGTTTTTATGTGCCTTACTTCTTCTTTCTTTTTTTCACAATTTAACCGCTTCTAATAAATAACTTCTAATCATGAGCTGTGGACCAAAATAACCACTATATGGAGCCCTGACACAGTCAAAAGGCGTCGTGGCAGACCCCGTAGAAGATGGCGGGACAAGCAGGAGAAAACAAAAGACCAGTGGTCCACTTTAGCCCTGGATCGAAACAGCTGGTAATCATGGGGAGAGGCCTTTCTTTGCCCAGCTGTGAGACGTTGCAGGCTAACAGTAATAGAAAAAAGATTTTCCTAGCCAATCATGTTTTCGTGTTGTGGGTTTGAAATTACTAGTTTTTAACATACACACAAAGACATAATTATAAACAATAAGGTTTGAGGCGAAGATAAAAGTCGTAAAAATTATTGTACCCTTTCGGTGCGCAGCTTAGTTGACGAACGTCAGTTACACTTTTCAAAAAAAACAAAGGTGCGCGTCGAATTGGAAGCTTCTAGAATGTTCTAGAAGCTTCGAATCGCTCTCATTGGCCGGGCGGGAATGAGAGGCGTTTCCGCCAGAAGCGCGTGGATTGTGGCGGGAGCGGTTAGACATGGGTTTGAGGTTTGCGTTATAAGTTTAAATTTATAGAAAACGCTTATCTAACTACTATAACGAAACTATAAAAACGCTTATGCCAAAAATATGTTCTCATCAGAATTACACTCAAAATTTAACCGTTTCTTATATCTATCAACTTAAAAAAACTTCCCAACCAATCTAGACTAACACTAGTTTTCCCATCTAAAATCGCAGCAACGCACGTAGGTGCCACGATAACAACCCGACGGCTTATGACTTACGCTCGAGGCATCCAGGAATCTCGATGTTACAAAATCCTTCGCCAATCCATCACTTCACTGTGGCATTGTTTGTTACTAGCCAAGTGATTGATCTCTGAGGTAACCGTAACTGTAGGATGTGGATTTGTGAGAGGACAAAGCTATCATACCGAGCCTTATTCTGGGTCGCATTCTTAGGGAAATATGTAGCCTACATTTTCATTTTATGATTATAAGGTAAGGGCTTTATTTACATGGCAACAAACACGGCAAAAATATAAAGTGTGACAGGGAAATCGACGCGCAAACTAAAACCATGAACTCAGCACATTTAAAACCCTCTAGCGTAGAACAATTTCGTCGGTCACTTTTCTTTGAACCGATCCGATCCAATATTTATTTATTTATTTAAAAAATTATGCCGTTTCATGGAAAAGTGAGAAAAGAGAGAAGAGTTTTTCATAAAAAACCTATGCGGTCAATATGTACGGAACGGCTATTTTTTTTTAATAACCGACAAAAAATTTCAACACAGGGATTTTCAGAAGCATGTATCGAATCTATGGTCGCGCGTTTATGCCAACCTGAATAAAAAAGAATTAAATAATCAAAATATTACGTCGCTCTTATGAAGAGTAAAATTCGAATTAATCACGCCAGTAAACCTATCAAATTAAATCAAATTTCATTTATTTGCCAAAATGTAGGTTTACAATGTATGATCTTAAAACTATAATGGTCCCTTTGCATTCTACTATTACATATGGGGTGCAAATATTTAATTTTAACCTGAAAATTTGAATCAGGTAAAATTTCATTAAATTAATAGAAAACAAAAAGTTCATTTATCAAATTAAATTTCAGTCGAAAACATCAATCGGTTTCTTAATAAACTTCAACCATATTCAACCACCCTGCAAACTTGTCTACTTTGCTGACTGTACATTCAAAAAAGAAAAAATAGACAGTAACAACAAATAAGATCTCATACTTAAGGATTTATAGGAACACATTAATTAACCCCTTACGGCATAGCATGACATATCGGGCATTACGGGTTTTTTTTCTTGTCGGCATTGGCGTCTTCGGCACGTTTTGAGATGATAAAAACCCGTAATGCCCGATATGTCAGGCTATGCAGTAAGGGGTTAATTGATGTCAAAGTTATACCTATGTCAGTTCAACAGATAAAGTTTAATAAAATGTCCGATTAAGAATATGTATAATTGCAAATTGTAATTGTTAATGTCACAACTATTATAATTTCAAAGTGTTGATATATTAAAATTTGAACATTAATCAATTATTATCTATAATAATATACTAATACTAATAATATAATATACTAATTAAAAAATTCTTTCTCCATTTGAATGCTACATTATCACTGATTAATATAGGCTATTTTAATGCAAGAAAAAATAAAATGTTTAAAAAATAAATGTCCACCCGTGCGAAGCCGGGACAGGCCGCTAGTAAGGTACCTATATTACCTTTCCAATTACACCATTACCAATATTATTGGTTTATGTTTCCTAGTAATTACAATTGAGGTAAAACGCTCAGTTATCTAATTAAGTAAAATGTATTGCAGTACCAGCAGACTACTAAAGATTTGTTAACGAACTACCATAATGAAATTCATTAACAGATTTCGTATTCATATGGGTACAGGTGAAACTAAATGAAATTATAGGAATTTAAATCCAAAATAATTATATTTGTTTGCTTTTCAACCCCGATTCTTCTAAATTTGCATAATGATATTAAATCTAATGTTCACGTTGAAAAACCAGTGTAATGTCTTGAAATGGTCAGTCCAATCCATGAAAAAAAAAGACAATCGAGGTCAAAATTTTATGTAAAAGTTTTCTTTGCCAAAAGCATACAGATTTTTCATTACTGGAAGTATTAATGTTCTATATTAACATTTAAAGAGTATAATCAAGTCCGTTTTGGCAACGCTGTCCGTCGGACTGTCAGAGATTTTGGTCTCTAAAACTTGAAATACGAAATTAGTTTTCAGTCTCTAAAATTGTATGAAACAAGTTTAATTTGCATTGATGAATCATCTGTCTAATCTATTTTCAACTTTGTTGGGGTCAGCTTCCCGTCTAACCAGATCCTGTTGAATACAAGAATTTTACGTGAAGCAGCTGCCGTCCGACCTCCACAACTCAGTTACTGGGTAACACGTTGCCTCTCGGTTAACAGACTCATTTGCATTGTAGGTGGGGTACCTACAATTATATATCCTGTTTATATATCCGGGTGGATATGAAGTGTCCTATTTGTCTTTTATTTAAATCTGTTCAAAAGTTTATGCATAATTGAGTTACTGACATCTTTATAAACTTTTACATTATAATTAATATAGTAGTTGAGCATGAGCAGTGGTGGCCAAGTGTTATCGGCCGCGACTTACGAGTTGTAGGTCGTAGGTTCGAACCTAAGCGCTTAGGCGCTTTACTTTGTGTAACTTATTTCATCATCACTGCTCTCAAAACGGTGAAGGAAAACATCGTGAGGAAACCGGTATGTCCTAGAACCAAAAATTCAAAGACATGTGACATCTACCAACCCGCACTGGGCCTGCGTGGTGGATTACGGCCCACTCCCTCTCACCGAGAGGGGGCCTGTGTCCCAGCTAACAGCAGTGGGAACATTATAGGCTGATTATGTAAGTTACAGAAATTTACTAATCAGTATCATTATTGTCATTCTCATGCTCTTATCCTCCAATTTATCTGAGGTTGGCTCAACATGTCTTTTTCATCCATACTTCTTTATTAGCCGTCATCTATGTAGTCACTCCTGTTCTAACCATATCATCATTGACAGTCCTTCCATCGTTTCTTTGGTCTTTCCCTACTCATATAGTTATACAAATTCATACTCAAAACTTTCCTGACGACATTAATAATACCTACCGATAGTTGCAGTCTTAATAGAGGAACCAAGCTGAGCTTAATAGATGAAGAGATAGGTAAGTTGCCAAGTTTAATAAGTAGTTTAAAGCTTAGAAGGCAAGACCAGCACTAAGTAGTGTTTATAAACTAACGAACTGTTATCACTCAGGTGACTTATTAAACCTTCTTTAAGAACATAAAATGATCTCAATGCTATTGGAACCCGTATTTTTCAAAATAAAATAAACAGTCGAAACCGGGCCACAACATTTTACACACTCAATTTTTTTTACCTTTTATTCTAAATTAAGAAAAGACTCATGGCCAAACAATGAATGTTCCCGAATTCCCTTAAAATAGTCATCATCACCTGAGTATACTTTTCCCAACTATATTGAGGTCGGCATCATATCGAGTGCAGCTGAATTTTTACTAGGATTTTTATATGGAGGAACTGCCTATCTAACCCCATAAAAGAGTAGTCCTCTATTTGCCATCGAAAACAAAAATATGTAAACACAAGAAGCTATAAAACGATCCCTAGAATTGTCCCTTAGCCGATTGCGACAAAATTAAAGTGTAAGTAATTCATTGAACCAATTTTCTGCAATCGACACTTTAAGAGAAATATTGCCCATTGTAAAAAATCGATGAAAACCTAATAAGTTCTGTGAACGTTTTAACATTCTGCTACAACCGCACCCATTAGTTATAACGTCAGTTCTTAGAAAGTGCTGAAAATTGCTTGTAAAATTGCTTAAACAGATATTTGAACCCTTTTTCGAAGAAGAGTAGTGACTTAACACTGTTGAATGTTTCAATTCTAATGGCATTTATTATTTGGTAAGATTTTTTTAAAATTTGTTCTGATTATTATAAAATAATGTTGTACACAGAAACCGTGATTCTTTTTTGTAATTTGTTTATTTTATAAGTTAATAAGTAATTATAATATTATTGATTATTTCTACAATGATATCTATAAAATTTAAAATTATTTTTACAGCATTTAATAATTGTACCAGAATTATCAAATGCTTTAAAAATATTTTAAACTTTATAGACGTCATTGTAGAAGACGCATTTATAATTCCTAGATATTTTAACTAGCAGTAATAAAAATCTTGCCCTTACCTGATAAATCCAGAAAAATGAAACTGAAGTCACTTCATAAGGTAAAACTTTCCTGTTTATAATAATTTCCACTTAAACAGTAAACCACACTTAGCACTTCACATAAACAATTAGCCGAACAAAGTTTTTAAGTACACAAAGTCGTTCACAAACTTTTACCGGCGACCCTTATTATGTGTCATAAATCTCATCACTTTCTGATATCCCGTACTTTACGACCCGCGACGTCACATTTCGTTGCATTCGACGTACGTCATCCGTGAAATAACGCAACAGCACGTCTAACTCGCACGACACCTTGCGGGAAACTAACTAACGAACACAGCATCGCCGGGGTGAACCTTTCAATGTGTGAGTGGAAGTCCGTAAACAGTGTACACACAGTTTATATTGATGTGTGAGTGATCCTAGACTCGCGTCAGTGATTTGAGTCCCGGTACAATTTTGTCTCTGTGTGCGGCACCGATCACCTACGAACGTATCTGTGTGTGTGCACAGTACAGCCGGGAAAAACGGACTGTGCCACATGGCGCATGCCCAAGGAGGTCTGAAAAATAAAATTGTGTTTCGCGCTATTTAAATACTGATGCGAGCGACAGATTATAAAACCTGCTTTTACAAAGGGGTAATTTACCTGAATGGGGTTCTCATTAAATTCGCTTTTGGAATGTCTTAATATTCGTAATATTTTATTTGGCATTTGATAAATTTCCGCTTTGGAATGCGTTGAAATACGTTACTATGTAGATTCGCGAAACCCTGTTATTGGCTGGAATATTTATTGGCTGTGTACATTGTATGTACATTTTCATAAAAGCCGAAATTTTACGTGGTTAATGACAACATGGTATGTTTTTACGCATACGTAAAGCTGTTTTAATCATTAATAATTGTTTTTTTTTTTATATAAATGTAGCTATGTTTTTTTTTTTTTTAATATTGATGAAATTAAACTTCATTATACTTTTATTAATGGGCCTGTGCCTCACTAATACAGCATAATACAATAATTGACCAATCTATAGTTTGATTGTTTCGGAGTGCTATCACATTCCTCATTTTGTATGCCCCAGACCTAAATTCTTCATATCACCAAGCTTTCATAATTACTTTCTTGCCCTTATCAAATTATTTGCAGTGAGGGGCCCGTGGCTAAATAATAACAGCCGCACAGGTCGATCGATCAGGTTAAGCTACGCTTGCCGCGGTTGGCCTGTGGATGGGTGACCATCTTTACATACCGAGACCCCTCCGTGCCTCGGAAAGCACGTTAAGCCGTTGGTCCCGGCTGTCATTCTTTGATCTTTGACAGTCGTTACGGGTAGTCAGGAGCCCGAAAGTCTGACAACCAGTCTTACCAAGGGATATCGTATTACCCAGTAACTGGGTTGTGGAGGTCAGATAGGCAGTCGCTCCATGTAAAATACTGGTATTCAGCTGCATCCGGTTAGACTGGAAGCCGACTCCAACATAGTTGGGAAAAGGCTAGGCAGATGATGATGATCAAATTATTTGCAGTCAGTGAAGTACGTTTTTTTCTTCCATACTTCTCTATTGATCGTCCTTCACATAGTCCATTATCAAGCTTTTATTAGTAAAATATCTTCTGCCGGCGACTTCATGCGCGTGAAATTTCGTGTCCCCCCGATCCATCCCGCCGCATCGGATCGCCTGCCAGCGTATTACTTTGTTTTCGCTTATCGTTCTTTCTTATTTATTCTGGGCTCTTAAGACTCCGAGCGTGGTGATAAAAAGCATATAGCTTTACTCTAGAATCGGGCTATCAAATGCAAAAATATTTTTTTAAATCCGACTTGCAGATCTAGAAGTTAGCACGTTAAAATAAACAAAAAAAGTTTTCAGTTTTATTATTAGTATAGGTGTAGATAGATTTCCTTGCCCTTATCCCAATTTACTTGCAGTCAAGGTGTCGTTTTTTTTCCCATAAAAATAAATCAATCAGCATTTAATGATCCCACTGCTGGGACACAGCCTTTCTCTCAGCGAGAGGAACTGGGCTGTAATCCACCACGCGGACCCAGTGCTGATGGATATAGTCCAAAGTAGATCACTAAGCTTTTATTAGTAAATAATCATTTAAACCTCATTCCTTTTCTCACACGTTAGACTAATATATTGCCTTCATTACCCGCTATTATTTGTTCGTTAAAACAGTGGGAGGCGTTCCGCGAACAATTCTCCGTGGGATACATGATAAATCAGGTTATTACAGACCATCAAACTATACGATAAATAAATAAGGAAAACAAACGGTTTCACGAAACTACAAAAGGTCACTGTGGTAAAGGAAATAACATAACATCATCCAGTATTCCCTGAAGAGGAAGGTATTGATGTAAACTTAACGTAACATCATCATCCTTTTCCCAACTATGTTAGTGTCGGCTTCCAGTTTAACCGGAAACAGATGAATACCAGTATTTTTCATGGAGCGACTGCCTGTCTGACCTCCACAACCCAGTTACTGAGTAATACGATACCCCTTGATAAGACTGGTTGTCAGACTTTCGGGCTTCTGACGATCCGTAACGACTGTCACAGATCCACGAATGACAGCCGGGACCAATGGCTTAACGTGCTCTCCGAGGCACGGAGGGGTCTCGGTATGTAAAGATGGTCACCCATCCACAGACCGACTGCGGCAAGCGTAGCTTAACCTGATTGATCGACCCATGCCGCTTTTATGTTGCTTATGGACATTAATCCAGACTCTGGGTTTCTAGTACAGGAGTCGTGGGAATACTTTGGCCTAGCGTAGTACGGAGTTTCAATATAATAAGACGCCAACTTATATTGGTTTTGTTACCAATAACATGTGACCTACCGTGTGACAATTTTCTTTTGGAAAAACCAATAATATAATATTAATTTGCTCAACCTAGAGATCGAGTGGAATACCTCATGCTTGGAACTAATTCTTACTGCCAATAAAACCGTACCTATACTAAAAAAAAAAGTTAGACATAAAATAAATTTATTATTTATGTAGTAATGTAGTAATTCTAGTCCTAAGCCAGAACGTCTGATTGGTGTAACTATAAAATTTGAGGGTTTCCCTCAATTTCCATGGGATTCCCTCATCATTTTCCGACTTGGTGACAATAGGACTACTAGGGTAGCGTTTATAGGATTAGAGGCTAATCGCCGTGATCTATCATTTCTAGATTCTACCTTAGTAGATCACAATAAAATATAATAGCGATGTATCTTATTTATTTCCTTTGGAAGACTAACAGCAATTTTATAATAATACATACATATCTACCTAACCTTCTTTACATGTGTGTTCTTTTCTGTATAGGCACTATTATGATACCGGCTATTTTTTTTTACCGTCTGGACAAAAATATAGTATAAAAGGTAAACGCAGTAGAAGCCTATAGAAAAAAAGAGATTTCTCTTTAACTTTTCATACAAAAAAATCAAGTTTTTTTTAAACAATTAAATTGACAAATAATATAGAAATTCCACTTACATTCATAATTTCCATGCATAGAGCTGGGTGCCTTTCAACTCTACGCATGGAAATTATCAATGAATTCGTAGCGACATTCAATTCTTTGACTTTTTTTTGTCCAAATGGCAGAATGAAGTCAGCCGGTATACTGCTAACTATTATAACTTTATTTACACGTAAAGAACAAGAAAATCATGATTATTATCACAAATGTCATAGCCAATCATGCAGATCATATTTGAAGAAAGGTATATTTTGTTATGATCTACATTTCTACAATTTATGAATGCCCTTTAATCCCACATACCTTTTTTTTATCGACTACGTGTTTGTCCATACTTTTTTGGACAATCTCGTTTGTTCAAAAAAATGTTTTGGAACAATCAACGTTTATTTTCTAACCTAACATAAGTAGGTATGTTGAGGAATTTATCGAGGAAGCCCGAACTTTTATTAAAGTTGCTAACAATGAATTTTAAACTAAAACAACTGCGACTGTTCTGCCTAACCTGCACCCCAATTCCCTAACAGTTTCAATCACAATCTGACGGATTCGGGAAGAAATTGCTAATCCATTGCTTCATAATATGTCTGAAAAATTAATCTGGTTGAAAACATAAATCACGCAAAAAACGTTGTTGAATTTTCAAAATTATACGCATTGCCATTATATGTTAATCCACTTGATGCTACACTTGCCACCAAAATAAACAGAGGGGCTCGTGGCTATATAATAACAGCCGCACGGATCGATTGAAGGTTAAGTTACGCTTGCTGCGATCGGTTGGTAGATTGTTGATCCATTGCATATCGAGACCACTCCGTGCCTCGAAGAGCACGTGAAGCCGTTGGTCCCGAATGTCATTCATAGTTATTTCAGTCAGAAGTCCAAAAAGTCTGACAACTAGTCTTACCAAGGGGTATCATGTTACCCAGTAACTGGGTTGTGGAGGTCAAATAGGTTAGACTGGAAGCCGACATCGATGTAGTTGGGAAAAGGCTAGGCAGATTGATTTGCTAATAAAACAATATTCTGTCGAACATTGAAATGCTATTGTGAATAATATTTTGTCTCTAGTTCAAATAATTAATTAGAGCGTGAAACAAATTGTTTGCTAGTGTTTACAAACAAGCCAATACAGTCTGAAACTGGTATATTTTACTTCGTGGTCTGAAACAAAATCAATGTTGAACGGAATAATGAAATGAAAACAAAAATATCAAAATATTATTGCTTAGATTGAGTTCTAACGTATTTTTTGATCGTGTTATGTTTTAATCGTTCATTTTGTTATTTCTGAGGAATAATTAATTATAAATTGATTTATTTATGTTATAGGTGTGTTCTTTCAACATGAAGGCATACGAGTCGTAGGTCGTGAGTTCGAAGCGAGGCTCTTTACTTTATGGTCTTTTCCCAACTTGATAACTCCACGCGTTCCTGAGAAAAAGGGTCTTGACAGACGGACAGACAGTCGGACAACAAAGTGATCTTATAAGGGTTCCGTTTTTCCTTTTGAGGTACGGAACCCTATAAAGTGTCCTAATGGTGAGCAAATATTTAGTTGTTGTCGTTGACGTCATCTGAGTTCCTTTTGAGGATCTTTTGACACCAAGCAACCCAAGGTGAGTCAAGATATTGTTTTAATTTAAAAACAACGAATAACTTTCGGTTTTTTCCAGTTTTAAACTTCAAATAACCAAACAAGAAGAATCATCTCATTAAAAGATATAAAAAAATAATTTAAAAATCTTTTCTTGATTTTTAACTCTACAAAATAAGGTTAGTCTCCTATAAACTAGGCTAAAGAAAACCAAACTTATAATAAACTGTTGTAAAATAATGAAAAGTTGACTTGAAAGTACTAGGGCAGCATAACAACAGAGGACGAATGAAATCCAGAACTGGGGTAAAGTTTTACACAGCTCCTTGTAACTCGGAGGCAGATAATACATTGGACTGCTGGGAATGCCCTAATTACGAAGTGTGTGTAACAATGTAGAAGCAAATTCCGATACATCATCATCAATGTCAAGGTTAATATTCAAGATTTGGTGGAATAGAATATAGAACTTTTCATTCAGCTAAGGGTTTTATGTTTTTGGAAGATGCTATGAAATGTAACATACTATCACGTCTGTAAGCTCCAAAGCATCTGGCAGAGGTGTAGGTGTAGTACAGTCAACAGCAAAAGTAGATGATGAAAATCAGAAATTCAATACTAATGAACGGAGTTCGCGTCAGAACTGTGTGGCGTCGAAGTGTCAATATGTGATTGTAAATTATACCAAACATTTACTACTTCGACGCCACACAGTTCTGACGCGAACTCCGTTCATTAATTAGTATTAAATTTCTGATTTCCATCATCTACTTTTGCTGTTGCCTGTACACCCACATTTTGCCAGTTATGTTTAAGTCCCTACAATATAGTCCTACAATATTGTCATTGTAACGGTGTCTACAACGGCACATATGAACTACGCTTCATACTGACGTCACGCAAGATCCTGCATCTCGCAAGCAGAGTTAACCACGCAACTAGCTGCATCTCACAAGCAGAGTTTACCGCCCAACTAGCATATATACAACGGTCTGACATGAATCATCGGGCAGTTGCCCGCCAGACACAATACCCGTCTGGTTGGAGAAGACTCCCTTTTCTATGGAGTATGAGTGTACTTTACACCCTGTTCCTCATACTTCTATCAACCGAGCACAAATCCAGACTCTGAAATCCAGATCTAGAATCAGGGCTGTTAACACCCCAGTAACAATTTGTTCGACCCAGGAAATCGAACTCAGGACCTCATGATCAGCAGTAGCACTCGCCACCACTAGACCAACGAGACAAACTCATCTTTGTTCACTTTACCATAAGAAGTACACCCGAATTTTGCCCGTACGAAATGTGTTTTAAATATTGATTCTACTAAAAAAGAAGTACCTAGGGCTGGAAATATTCTTTTAGCATGGAGTGATTTGGAAACCATTTATAGATTAATAATAATGAAACCGACCCCAACGTAGTTGGGAAAAGCCTAGGCAGATGATAACGATGAATCGGGTATTCATGAGAGATTATAAATGATTTTTATTTCTGTAAGTAGGTTTATACAAACACTTTTACACGTCAAACTGTCTGACTACTCTCAGAAGAAAGGCCGAAACAAACTTAAAGGTCACAGTTTTTTTTTTTTTAAGTTCAGACATATTATCTTGGTCAGAGCATGTGAAGACCACGTAGATTGGTGTCTGAAATGTTTTTTGAGGAAAGAACCAAACAAATTGAGTGGGCCTGTCCAGTCAGTACACAAATTTGTCAGTACTCATGCAGCTCAACTCAGAACTTAGGTCTGGAGCTCAACAATTAAGAATTTTAGCAAAGCAATTAACAAGAAAAGCACGATGGAAATAAAACATGAACAACTTCATTCCTTTGAAAGGTAACAAAACCCATTTGTTTTAATAGGGCACTGTTTTTATATCTTGATGCCAATTAAAAACAAACACAAAACTACTTTTTTCTACTTCATAGAAATTCTACCACGAATTCTCAGAATTCGGCTAGAAAATTTACTGTAAAAGATAGGTACCTTTACCTACATAAATTCATGTATTTTTTATAGAGGTAGGCAAAAAGTACAGAATTCCACTAAGCGTTGTAAGTTTCTGCGAAGCATATTTGTGTAAGGATGGAGTATTCTTACCTCACGTACTATTTATTTTTTTTATTTATATAATAATTGCTTGCTGCACTTACAGTAAAACCTGAGGGCCCTCTGGCTAAACAATAACAGCCGTACAGGTCGATCGATTAGGTTAAGCTACGCTTGCCGCGGTTGGTCTGTGGAAGGGTGACCATCTTTACATACCGAGGACCCCTCCGTGCCTCGGAAAGCACGTTAAACCGTTGGTCCCGGCTGTCATCCGTGGATCTCTGACAGTCGTTACGGGTAGTCAGAAGCCCGAAGGTCAGACAATCAGTCCTACCAAGTGGTAGCGTATTACCCAGTAATTGGGTTGTGGAGGTCAGATAGGCAGTCGCTCCATGTAAAATACTGGTATTCAGCTGCACCCGGTTAGACTAGAAGCCGACCCCATCATAGTTGGGAAAAGGCTAGGCAGATGATGATGACTTACAGTAAAAATCAAAGCGCAAAGTAAGCCAAACAACATAACATTTAACTAAAAAACTTCAAACAAACATTAAACATAGATTTACCGCAATGCACAAATATGTCAACTTCCTGCTTCTTGTTTCGTTCATCTTCAAAAGATGTATTTAAAAACGCACACCGATTACAAAAACTACGGCATAATCAGCCTATTTTCCCACTGCTGAAACACAGGCCTCCTCTCTGTGAGAGGGACTGGGCTATAATCCAACACGTGGGCTCAATGTGGGTAGCTGAAAGAAATCAGGAAAGAAAAATTGTTTATTCCGCACAAACAAGACGCACATTACAAAGATACAAAATACACACACATTTACAAAGTAGCCAAAAGACTTCCCGGCCCTGGTTCAAGCCATGGTCCGGGGCGAGAGGGAGTGGAAGGTAGTCACCTCCTTCTGCGAAGCAGCCGTGCTAGTGAAGGAGGTGGCGGGACGGCTGAGGGAGAGAGCCTCACGTCCCAGCCGCAGCGGGAGACGCTCCGAGGCGCGCGCGCGGTCCTGCGGGCGGAGAGTAATGGGTAACACTCCGTCCGATCAAAACCAGGCCCGTGCCGGACGGCGCGTACGTGTTCCCAGCGCGCCTCAAAGAGATGTCAGCATTAAGGAAGGGGCCCGTAAGGGCCGAAGCCTGCCGGGGCAGCGGGATTGTCCGAAAGGGCTACCGCTACCGCGGAACACAAAGGGCTAAAGAAGGAACACGGGTGGGTTTTAGTCAGTAAGAGTCTGACACTCCCTTCTGCTCCACCCAGAGCGGGAGGGGTCATTTGATGATTTCCCATCCACAAAACAAAAGCCAAAAGCCTTGTATTCAAAAAAGTTTGACAATATTATGGATGTCTGTTCGTTTGTTTTACGTGGATAAAAAAAAGCCAAAAGCCTTGTATTCAAAAAAGTTTGACTATATTATGGATGTCTGTTTGTTTGTTTTACGTGGATATAATATGCCTTCGACTTTTTTGGTTCTAGGACATGCCGGTTTCCTTAGGATGTTTTATTTCGCAGTTTTGACAGCGGTAATGATGAAATAAGTTACAAAAATAAAGATTTATTTTTTCCTGCTCAGTATGTCGGGTTCGTTTCCACTGGGCCAATTACTATCGAACTACCGAACCTGACCTTTTTGAAGGACATCAGCAATAAGTGTACGACGTACAACCAATAAGTGTACCACCGATTCCACAAATATTCGCTCCCTAAATTCCTATTTTAAATTGCGTTTTACTCATACCTATAACATAATTATCTCATCAGAAGATTATTTTCAATTTTACTTATTACTTACATTATACGTAATACATAATCTACATTCGCGATTTATTGCCCAAAAATGTTAACAAATATGAGTTTATGGAAAAATAACTTTCAATCCTACAAGTTCAGCTTAACTTCAAACATTTGTATAACTGTGTCAATAGTGCTGTCACTCTGAAATCAACTTAATCACCATTAAAATAAAGTTGACATTTGTTGTTTAACTAGAAATAATATGAATTTGAAAAAAAGTTTGAATAGACTTTACATACATTATAACATATGTTATTACACCCATAGGGGTGTAGGCGGAACACACAGAACGCCACGCACGCCGCTTGCGAGTACTACCTGACCCGTTTGAAGAACTCCACTAATAAGGTCGGTATAATTATGTCCTTCTAGGGCACCCCCCTCCTCCTGGAATTTTACTCACATCTGCCTTGTAAATCACCTTATCCTCTCAACATGACCAAAACATAAAATGGGTTGGCAAAAAATTACAAACAACTTCTTTTCAACAACCAAGTTTAATTTCTCTAAATTTGTTGTATTTATTTACTAAAGGTTTTTAAAGTCTCGTAACAAAACTTGTCCTATTTCCATAAAAAAGCAATTGGTGCAGCCATAAAAAGCCTATTTAAGTTTGATTACTTATGTATTACAGGTTGATCCAGAGGCTGCCAGACCTTGAGGGGAATTGAAGACAAAAACCCCTTGAAAGTTTGGAGTGACAGGATTGGTCTAAAATGGAAGCGGGAAGCGGTTGACTGTGTGAAAATATTGGTTTGAAAATAAGCGGTAGGTAAGAAATTTACTAATATTAGTCTCGATTTGTTTTGTTATTAGGCTACTACTCTATTTTTATTCCTCTTTACAAACAATTCGATACATTACTAGTGCATGAGTTTTAGTTAAGTTAGTAAAACAAGAGAGCATTGTTCGTAACAGCCCCGACTTACGAGTCATAGATTACAGTCTACTCCCTCTCGAAAACCGATAGGCCGATTATTAAGGTTTAACCTTCTACATTTTTTTCCCGGCAACGTGTGTGTTTAGAAAAATTAATACCTACATACATCCCATGCCGATTTTGGCTAAGGTGACTGTAAAGATACTTTTGCACATACCTACGTGCAAAAGGATGCTATTGTGGTAATGATATTGTATGTTGGAGGGTGGGGTTTACTTTTGTAGTAACCTCGTCTGCTGTCGATATCTTTCTTCCGTTAGTCTTCAAAGTCATAAACATGTTGTTTTACCAAAGGCCTTCAAACAAGTTGATCTATACTTAAAAAAAAAAGTTTTTAAATTTTGCTTCTACAGCCCGCTAACTCTCCAAAATTAAGGCCTCACAAACAATGCCAATCTGAATCTAAGCTAACAAGTGGTCCGCTTCAATCTTCGATAGCTATTGTCCAACACGAGTGTTCCGTTTACATTATAAAATAACACGCTTACAAGTGTTTTTCATTCAATTCTGTTGATTCTACTTCAAACTAAACATTGTTTGCAAAGTATGCATATTTTTTTTTATAAAATTTTATACCGTGTGTTTTTCTGAAAGGAGCCCTATATTGAGAGTTTGTAGATTACAATGACCCGAATTAAAATTGTTTCTAGTTTTAGCCGCTCATATCTTTACTAAGGATAATGTTTTCAGTTTTCACATCAAATGAAATACTGTTCTTGAAGTCACTTTTTTGTTATCAGTTTGTAAATAATTGTTATCAAATGGAAGTGTTATTTTTTTAAATACATTGTGTTAGTGATTTATTTAGGGCCAATATCACAATTTTTATGCGTAGAAAAAGTGTTATCCTGAGAATTTATTTTATATTTTGACAGTTTTTTCATACAGCTATCAGACGTCAATTTTATTCGACGGATAAAAGATATCTGGCTTTGGTAAAATCAGCTCTTAGGAGAGTAAAATACATACACTGGATAAACTGCTAATGCTAAATAAACTAACAAACTATTAAAATATTATCCTAACCTAACTAAAACTATTGAAATATGCCATCGAATATACCCTTTGCATCACTGTCGACTGGTAATGTACCCAAGAGAATGGCGGCATATCCAGATAATTATTAATCCATTCTTAACATACCCAGGAAAATTGTCGTTTCCTTTTATTCTATGATAGATAATTCATGTGGATCAAAGAACAAATGTTCTTCGTGTTCATCGATTTTTCAGGGAGTTATCTCCCCTAAATGCTTTGTCTTTATATTTGTCGAAGTAAGCTCTATAGACGTAATTTGTAACTGCATAATCAGCTCATAATTTTCCCACTACTCGGACTGTAAGAGAAAGTGGGCCATAATCCACCATGCGGGCCCAGTGCGGGTTATTGGATGTCACATGTCTTCGATTTTTTTTGTTCTAGGAGATGCTGGTTTCCTCACGATGTTTTCCTGCACCGTTTTGAGAGCAGTGGTGATGCAATTAAATACGCAAAGTAAACTGCCTGTTTGGGTTCGAACTCACGACCTTCAAGTCGTTAGCCGTAGCCGTGGAGTTTCTTGCTCGTTCTTCTCCACAGGTACCTATGCTTTAGAATGTGGGCAACTAGCTTCATCTTTCTGACTGACCGACCCTTGACAATTCAAAAGTGCCTATAATTGGTTTATTTGAAATAAATGCTTTGAGTTTGAGTTAGTCGAGGCCGATACGACTAGACTACCACTGCTCTTGAATTCGTAACTGCGTCTGAAAATTACTGATGTTTGAAATCCGATATTGCTATGGCAATTCAGTGTGCATTTCAGCTGTCCCATTTCAAAACATAGTAAGGGACATTTTTTTTTTTATTTGAAAAAAAATGTCCCTTACTAGAAAGAAAAGAAAAGAAAGAAAATACGTTTATTAACTAGGTTTTGAAATGGGACAGCCGATTTTCACAAATCGGCCAATCGGCCAATACCTGGATACGTAAAGGATACCACTATCCTTTACATATTGAGATATTGTGTTAATACATTGTCTACATTTTCAACTGCCTGGGCCATGATATTCAGACACTGCATCCGAATTTTACGAGCGTGTCCTGAGTTTGAATTTTAGTTCATGGTGATTAATAAAAAGAGAGGAGAGAGGGGCCCGTGGCTAAATAATAACAGCCGCACAGGTCGATCGATCAGGTTAAGCTACGCTTGCCGCGGTTTGTCTGTGGATGACTATCTTTACATACGGAGACCCCTCCGTGCCTCGGAAAGCACGTTAAGCTGTTGGTCCCGGCTGTCATTCGTGGATCTTTGACAGTCGTTACGGGTAGTCAGAAGCCCGAAAGTCTGACAACCAGTCTTATAAAGGGGTATCGTATTACCCAGTAACTGGGTTGTGGAGGTCAGATAAGCAGTCGCTCCATGTAAAATACTGGTATCCAGCTGCACCCGGTTAGACTGAAAGGCGGCCCCTACATAGTTGGGAAAAGGCTAGGCAGATGATGATAGTGATTAATATAAACTGCTCATACATGGTAGATACTAAGAGTGCTATAGCAGGTATTGTTTTGCAAATCTCGTCTTGCAGGAAAAAGAAAAAATACATTTTACGGGAGTTTAGTACTCACCTATGAACATGAACAACTTTTGCTATATTAGCCTAATTTTTCTCACTGCTTTGATACAGATCCTCCTCTCGGTGAAAGGGAGTGGGCCGTAATCCACCACGCAGGCCGATTGCGGGTTTGTAGATGTGTCACCGTGTTAGTACACCAAAAATCCGAAGACATGTGACACTACTGATTGTCATATATGTCTTTGAATTTTTATTTGTAGGACATGCCGGTTTCCTCACGATGCTTTCCTTCACCATTCACCCATTTATGAAATGGGAAAAAAAAAATTCTAAGTATTCCATACATTTTGATCTTGCAGTATTGCACTTTTGTATAGAACAGCGAATTATTTTTTTAACATTTCAGTGCTAGTCCCATGGTAAAAGTTATTTTCATAAATACACACATCAAAAGTGTCTAGGGATCAAGCATTTTTATGCGGATTTCTTGAGATTGAGATGTGGCTTTGTAATAAATTTATGATTTTATAAATTTATATGGATCCTTTTTGGTGCATTTCATAATTTGAATCAGGAACTGTGAATCAAATTCGAGTAAAAGATGAAAATCAGCTGTCAATATTTTCCCTATAAAAACATACAACGCATTGAAGACATTATTAGTGCTACTGTTTCCCTACTACTGATTAAAACCAACGTTATTATGGAGCGGCGACGTCATTTAAGCAGGGAAGAAATGCTCAGAGCCGTGGGAATGATAGAAGCTGGTTCCCGGCAACGTACTGTGGCTTTAGCTCTGAATACAAGTCAGAGTGTTATCAGTCGACTTTGGACACGTTACCGAAGCACTGCGTACCGTGGCTGAGCGCCATGGAGGACGGTATCGCTGCACCACACGGAGACAAGACCGATACATTCAAATCTTAACTCGAAGAGCTCCAACAATAACCGCCATGATGTTAGCCGTGAGGCTTCATCACTCTTCAGGGAACTTAATTAGCGACCAAACAGTCAGAAACCGCTTGCATGAAGTGAACCTTCATTCCCGAAGACCGCTACGGGTACCACCTATAGCAATGCACAATCGTAGGATTCGATATCAATGGGCTCTTGAACACAGAAATTGGGCAGAAGAACAATGGCGTTTCGTGTGCTTTTCTGATGAGTCTCGTTTTGGTATGAGACCGGATACAAGACGTATACGACACTGGAGAACCCCTGGACGCCAACAGCGATTAAAATCCTGCCAGGAAGTCCATCCTTATAGTGGTGGAACCATCATGGTATGGGCGGGTATTTGGATCGGCGGAAGAACTGAGTTGATTTGGATCAGAGGCAACCTCAACGCTCAAATTTATGCTGAGACGATTGTATCAGACGTCATCGTTCCTCTACAAGTGCAAATCGGTCCCTTTTTCCCATTTCAGTTAATGCATGATAATGCACGACCGCACACCGCAAGAGTTGTAAGACAGACTCTCGCCGCAGCTAACATCAATGTCCTGCCCTGGCCTGCTCAGTCGCCAGACTTGAACCCGATTGAGCATGCATGGGACATGCTACAGAGAAGAGCTCTGCCGAATATGGAGGGTATCCAGTCGCAAGAAGACCTTTTTTTGTTGTTGCAACGAACATGGGTGGCCATTCCACAGCGTGATTTGGATGAACTCATTTTGAGTATGCCAAACCGATGTTCTTGTGTTGTTAGTGTTCGCGGTAGAAACACGGATTATTAATTGTTTAAGTTAGCCAATAAAATTTTAGAGAAAACTGTTATTTCAGTCTTTTTTTCGAACTTTTGTGTTAGTGGTTCAAATGTCAAAAATCCCTTTATTAGGAAAATGGCAAATTTCTTTATTAATGCAAAGGTGACTTGGTTTATCGTTACTGTGACAAACGAAAACACTTTATTTGATGAATCCTTAAAGAAAATTTTAATTAATATCAATCAGGAGAAAAGTTATTGCAAAAATATATGTTGATCCCTAGACACTTTTGATGTGTGTATTTTATTCCTTTAAAATTTTGCTCCACGTTCACTTGCCATTATATTATATAGTACCTAATCAAACCCATATGACAAATTGACGTATCACTAAAAATTTTAGCATTAATCCCTCATATAAATGCACAGTAATGGTGCTGTAAATATAACGTATTAAACACCCATATTATTTAAAAAGGAATGTCATAAAAAGTTGTTACGGACGTATAATTTTTCCTGCTACCAAAGAACATTAATGACCCGTATCTGATATAAAATGGAACCTAACGCCTCCTAAGTGTACATTAATTCATATAATATTCATGATGTAATGATATGACCCACATTATGAACTATGGAATTAGTTCTATTACACTCATTAAAAATGTCTGCGTTGACGAACAAGAAAGAAAGTAAAATAGGTTTATTTGTCGTAAAAATACGTAATAATGTAACATGAAAAATAAAGAAAAAAAAAAACAAAATTGATTATTGAAATATTTTGTGTGTCATTCTGGAGTTAGAAAGGTTAATAAATTGGTAATTTTATAGTTTTATGACACTATTTTAAAAGGACACGTGACTGTCGTTAGAATATTCTATTATGACAATGTTAACATAACATCATTCCTGTAATCCCCGAAAAGTAAGGCAGAGGTCTATCTATAGTACAACCACATTTCGCCAGTTATGTTTATGTCTCATCCGGGCCTGTTGCCATTGACTGGGCACAGAATCTAAATTCCGGATCGCTACTGAGAAATTCCTGATAGAAAAACACAATAACACTTTGCTAGACCTGAGTATCGAACCCAGGACCTCATGTTCGTAGCACTAGCGATCACACTAGATTCAAACGAGGCAGATTATATTTTTAAGTCTAATACTTTTAAAAGTGCTGATAAGGGAGATTGAAAGAGAAAAACATTTTCGCCAACCCAAGTAGCATAGAACTCGGCACATACATACAATAAGACATAAAATTAAATAATTATGTAAAAAATAAAGAAACTGAAAAATAATATCTACAGAATAACAATTCTACAACAAATATGTAGCTTGACCGCGTTAGCTACAAGTTCCTCAAAATTTCGAAGAAAATGTGGTTACTGTTAACAAGTCGAACACTAATCACAAAAAAACAATAGAATATATTATTATAGGGAAACGTGATGTGGCATCCTTTTAACTTGAGGATAAGAAATCTCGATCGAGCGGTGGCACTGGCGCACCAGAACTCTCTCCTAACAATATGATTAAGGAACATTTTAATATCGTGCGAACTTAGATAACAAACTTTGCAGCTCTTGGCGACGAAGTGCTTCATCAAGATGTAGTACTTCGTCTCAACAACAACAATCCAGGTGTACCCACTTATCGTAATTCCATATTCCAGTCATAAACCACTACCATAATTATCTCTTTACTTAACTTTTATAAACACTCTACCATTCATGTTACCATCATTAAATAATTCGACATTCGCTTCAGTCGAAACTTTTTTATCGTCAAACTTGCAACCCTCAATTTTGAATGCATTTTGCGACACCTGTTAACTTTGAAATGGCTCGTAAAATGTTTACCTCTGCATTACATTCCCGGAGGAATTGTGGAAGTCAACTTGAAAAATATTTTGTAAATCAAACGAATATCATGAAAATGGGCTACAATTTACTAAATGAGATTGTATTTGCAACTTGTTGCAAGCTTTTATGTAAATTGAGTTTTACTAAGGTATTTTTTCTAACATCCGTAGTATTATATCATTATTAAATGAAAGCTTTTTGTCAACTATCTGCTGAAGGATTATAAGCCTAGCATAAATATTTTGACGTATAATGGCGATTTACTGTAGTGGCTACTGGAAAAGATTACTTAGACATAAAAACTTTTTTTAGATAAAAAACTTTTTTACATAAAAATAAAACTTAAAAGTGAAAAACAAAAACTTAAAAAAAAAAACCGACTTCCAAATAAAACACTAGAAAGTGAAAAATAACTTTAATTTCGGAAAACGGTGGCAAACAACGAAAATGCAACACCGACTTCCGAAATTAAAGTTATTTTTCACTTTGTAGTGTTGGAAGGCGGGTGTTTTTTTTTTTTTTGTAAAAAGTTTTTATTTTTCACTTTTAAGTTGTACTTACCCAAAAAAAAATTGTATAACACTACTAACTATGTAAATATCAGTGACAGGAAATTATTATAACATCTATCTATTTATCTATATATATCTATCTATATATATAAAAATGAATTGCAGTTCGTTAGTCTCGCTAAAACTCGAGAACGGCTGAACGGATTTATCTTATCTTGGTCTTGAAATGTTCGTGGAGGTCTAGGGAAGGTTTGAAAGGTGAGAAAAAATCGAACAATTCCCGGGAAAACCCTAAAAACAGCCCTTTTCTATTTCCCATACAAACGTTTTCTAAATAAAATGTAGAGTCAATTTTCTTTTATTTATCGATTGAGGCAGTACGAAGTCTGCTGGGTCAGCTAGTCATAAATAAAAACTAAGTGGCAAAAATACGTATTATTGAAGTTAACTCAAAAACTACCCAAGAAAAGTTAATAAAATTTATATGGGACCATTCCTGAGGCATACTTGAGGATTTACAATTGCCGGAGATATCGTGTAACAAATTTAGAACAAAAAAAAACATACAGTCGAATTGAGAACCTCCTCCTTTTTTGAAATCGGTTAAAAAGGTCTCATAGTGCTTATAAAGCGAACATGTAATAAAATCAAGTCCCAAAACGACCCCTCTGATTATTATATTAACAAAAGTCCCTTGTACAGCCAATCCCTAAATGGATTTCACCGACTAAGGACACAAAACTCCCTTCATTTTAATCCACTCTACCAAACATCAACTAAATAAATCACGCTAAGTACCAATCTAAGTAACGCCTTTAATTTTATTAAATCATTTGAAAATCCAGTCAATCTCTGAAGGAAATGAAGTTGAAATGCTCATCATATCGAAAGTATAAAACAAGCCAACAATGGTGGACGAACAATACCTGCCGACGAATCACAGAATAACGCTATCTATAAATAATCAACACATTTCTATTCGGAGGGAGGCCCAACCCTGCGAAGTGAAGTCGAATTACGAAGGGAGTGAATACGGCATTCAGTGCTCGAAGAATTGTTGTTCGATAGGAATTTTTGGATTCTGGAAAGCATTCCGGGAATCTATTAATCAACTGATGAATTTTTGGGGAAATAGTTGCGCTTGCAGAGACTTCCGGGTGCATTTTTGAGATTCGAATTTCTGAATTCCGTTATTATTATTTTCATTATTATTATAGATATTGTGCTTAACACTATGAATTGTGGTTTAATAAATAAGTGTGGAAGACGCTGACGACTGTGACACAGTTTATACTAGTATAGTCGTCAACGTAATCTCTTTTATATATGTATTCTTTGCCATGATTCTGTGCTTAGATTAAGAGAAAATTGTAATTTTAGGAGATATAAATAAACTATTATTATTATTATTATTATTTATTGTGATTTATTGTTGTGGAGAAAGCTTTTCAATGACATTGGCCTTCGATTTTCGTTTTTGTTTAGATTATATAATGATTATGATATTTTAGTTTTTAGTATTGTTGGTAAATTTACTCCAAAGAGCGTTACTATGGAGTGCAGTCACCAAAAGAAATTCTCAAGGATCGCAACGCTTAGTAATATCTCGCAGTACAGTATTGCAGATATCCGTAGGCACAGTGCAAGTTTGAGAAGCAAGTGATCCACATTTTTGATTGCCACAGAAAAGAATAATTATAATAAGAGGAAAAATGAATCGCTCAGGTGGACATTTCATTTATATTATCATGAATTTTTTGGCTGTTGCAAAAAAAGTACTCGAAATTTTTGTGATTTTCTTTTTTTTTCACCTAAAACTACTAAACCCGAACCTTTTCTTTAATTTCAATAATTAGCTTCACATATTAAACATATTGGAATAACAGAATACCTTAATTTCAGCACCAAAATGTTTCCTGTTTTTCCTTTTCCAATCTTCACATTTTTTTATTCAATGTAGCGATTGTCCCAAAGGATTTGGAGAAAAGGGACGAATTAGCTACATTGTGAACGCAATATCTTTCCAACAGTTATAGGTACCGTGTTTCTTTAAGACATTGTCGAAACAGAATGAGAGAAAAAAAAAAAGAAAAATAAATAAAGAAGAAAATGAAAAGAAAGAAGACAAGAAATAATTAAAGTTTTTAATAATTATACTATCGGATGGCAGCGAAGCAGACGCCCTATCTGATTGCAAGTGGTCATCTATGGAAATATAAAGCCGTCGCTGAAGCGTTGGTATCCTAGATACAAAGCTCAAAATGTCTCATATATCTATTTTTACACTAGCATCGGCATTCAAAACTCTTCAAACGTAACTCTGTTTGGCGGTAGAATTAGTCACCGTTGTGGTATTTCCACGAGTCCTTCGTGGAAATACCACAACGGTGACTAATTCCTTCTTATAGAGCACTACTACCAAAAGTATTGTGTTGAAAATGTTGCGAATTTACCATCTAGTTCGTGATTTTCGATATATAATACGATGGAATCTGTTTTTAATAGATTCATGAATTTCGGAAGCAGATAATTTTATTTGCCACCCGGTTTATACTGGATTAACTTGTTATTGGAGAATTTGAATGAACCCGTTATTAATAACTGGAAGACTTATTCCGTTAAAGTGCTTAACTCTGTCAGTTGTTATGGAAAATATTTTTAAATAATTCTTTAGTGAAGTTATATGAAGGATATCAGTTGAAATGGAAATTTTTGTTTGCTAATTGGTAGGAGAGTTATTTATTGGAATATTTGTACCTATCAATTGTGGATTCGTATTTTGTCAATTCCATCGATATTTTTTGTTATTTTTTCATAGATAAATAGAGTTTTGAAAAGCTACAAAATTGAGTAACTAGACTACCCAGTGTCGTTGATCGTACAAAATATGATCATCAATATATATATATTTTTATTTCGTCATGTTTAGATGTGAATACCCCTGCGGAGTTTCGCTAGCTAATTTAATTTCAAAATCAAAATCAAAAAGTCATTTATTCAAACTAGGCTGAGAATCAGCACTTTTCGAACGTCAATTACAAAAGACAGTCCCCCCAAAACGCCCGCCCTTCACCACTTCCTAGTGCTTTCGCTGGGGAGAAGAAGTGGCGCAACAAACTCCCCAGCAGCACAGCTGTCTGTTCAGTTAGAAAATATTTAATTGTATACAATACTAGATATGCAAAGTTATTGACGTTACAGAACACATTACATTAAATTATTTGCCATATGTTAGCTTGCCACGCCAATATACCCACAAATACAATAAAAACAATACGTACTCAAGCAAAAATTAAAAATGTAAACAAAAACTTGCTACCTAAATAAAAGCCTCCAGGTACAAAGGGCGTGACAGCTTACATATGTATGCAATACTGGGTTCAGTTCACAGCTGTGAATGGTAAACTAGGACCATCGAAGTAAAATAAATTTAAAAAAGTTATTAGTAATAACAACAGTAAAACCAAGGTCAGCAAGACGACCAGTCACCACAAGCAGCACCCGTTCACGAGCATAACGCAAAGATCAGCCATTACCCCCCTCGCCATATTTGAGGGAAGGAGGCAACCCGACCCCCGACGCTACCGCAAGCAGTGACATCTAAGGGAGCATGACGAACTTGCTGCCGGTTGCTCAGGCAAGATAAATGTGATCAATCGTAGAGGTCACTAGCTAACCACATATGTTGCAATCAACTCATTAGAAAACATTGAAATGAGTAGATTATGTCAATAATAAATTAAAGTAAAATTCAACTGAATTGACTTATAAAGTCAACTAAAAACAGAAAAAAAAAAAAAATTATATGAACTCATATAACCTGTCAGTAAGCTAATTCTGGAGAAAGAACATAAACATTGTCTTGAGTTAATCAGGGCGGCCAACTATTCTTATCGTTTAAGTAGTCGTTGATGGAATAGTATGCCTTTGAACAAAGGTTAGATTTTACTTGAGCTTTAAACGCATTAAAAGGCAAATCTAGCCAAGAAGAAGGTAGCTTATTATAAAAGGCTATACCAAGCCCAACAAATGAGTTATGAACCTTATGAAGCCGGTGAAAGGGAGCACGTAGTTTGTCCTTGTTTCTGGTGTTAACATTGTGAATATCACTGTTTTTAGTGTACAAGTGTATATTTTGCCTAATATATAAGATGTTGGCTAAGATGAACTGTGATGCAACCGTGAGAATACCAATATCTTTAAAAAAATCTCTTAGAGAAACTCTAGCACCTAGCTGGTAAATTGCTCGAACAGCTCGTTTTTGCAGGACAAATATATTTTGTATATCAGCAGCTTTGCCCCATAGCAGAATACCGTAGGACATAACACTGTGAAAATAACTAAAATAAACTAAACGAGCTGTATCAACGTCAGTGAATTGTCTTACTTTCCTGACGGCGTAGGCAGCCGAACTGAGCCTTCCTGCTAGGCTTGATATATGTGGTCCCCACAATTTGGCCTTGTAGTTGGGGCCAATTCAAGATGTCACAAACCCTGGAATCCTACATTCTTGCATTGTCTTCCTCTTATGTGTTCCTTGGGTATTGCTCTTGTACCGTTCGCAATCAGTCGCATCAGATATTTTATTATTTTCGGGAAATTTATAACTAGCGACAGTGTTTGTAAAGTAGTGTATACTATAAAGTTAAAGGCATCATGATTGAAAGCCTTAAGCCATCTTAATATATACCGCCATATATTCCTCATATCTATTATAATTTTTGTTTCTTGCCAATTTCATTTTAAAATGAGTCAACCACAGTGGGCACGCTCACATCCGCACACTTTTCAGTCTTAGTTACAGAAACTCAAACAACTTTACTCCGTGCTTTATAAACTTGATCCAAATTTCTCATACCATATCCAAAAATTCTTCACTCACGCAATCCCCAGCGTGTATCAATATCAAAGGCAAGCAGGTAGCGTGATAACAGCCTGTTATGTATACAATTATAATAATAACCCAGCATTGGCTCGCCTAATTAAATACAATTCTAGTTTTGACTACGTTGCGACGTCATGAGTGTGTTTAGGAGATCGTGAGGCCGATTGTATGGAAACAATTGCGTTTTTATGGTAATTTGTGGATTATATTTGGGCCTAGTAATTGAATCTGCTTGCCTTTATTAATGCTTTATTACGGGGTTACGTTTTTGGAACGAAGTTCTTTAACGCGGCTTGAGGTAAGAGTAAACGAAAAAGCGTTATGTTTCATGCGACTTCTCTCTAGATAGTTTTTATGGTTTTTGAGGTTGTTTATACCAATAGTGAGGTCAAAATGAAAATCCAAGATATTGACAACGCCGGGGCAGCGGGATTGTCCAAAAGGGTTACCGCTGCCCCGGAACATAAAGGGTTAAGGAAGGAACACGGGTGGGTATTAGTCAGAGAGAAAAAAAAAAGATATTGACAACTATATGAGAGCATTAGATGGCTCTGTATTAAAAGCGCTCTCTCTCTGATTCTTTTTATTATGTATGTAGAAGTTTCACGTAAGAAATTTCGTTCGTGACGGAGGTTCTCCGACCGCATATTAAGTTTTTTTTTAAATCACATATCATTTGTATTTCTTTGTCTGAAATTTTGACTGGGCCACACATCTCGCTGACTAGTATTTTAGTGTGCTCGTTTATTTTTACACTAGTTTTTGCCCGTGACTTAGCCCGCGTGAAGGTCAGAAATTATCCCACGAGAACGTATTTCCGGGATAAAAAGTATCTCCTAACCCAGGTCATGGTCTAACTCTGTTCCATTCAAATCTATTAAGCCGCTAAAGCGTGAAAAGGCAGCAAACAGACTGCAGACAGAGTAACATTCGCATGTATGATGTTAGCATAGATGTTCTTGTTTAATAATGTAATGAATGAAATGAATGTAATGTGATGTAATGTTTCTGTCTCTTTTTTTTGTATAAAAGTCCACCACGCAAGCGGAGCTGTCTGAATGTAAAACTAGTAATAGATATCAATAGTAGCTTGAGATACGGTTATTAAAGGCCGACGTTCCGGCGCCTCTGGTGTAAAATGCCACTAATTGACAAACAGCAAAGGATATGCCGATGGACTGCCAATTTGACGTCACTGCAGTGGGGTTACGTCACTTGCCTGATATGCAGTGATAGCTAAGCAACCAACCAACCAAACCAACCACTAACTAATATTAAATTGATCAATTTGTGGCTAACAACCGCACGGGTTAATCGATCAGGTTAAGCTACGCTGGCCGAGGCCGGTCCGAGGATGGGAAACAATTTGCATGCCTCAGATTGCACGTTAAACCGTTGGTCTCTGCTGTCATTTGTGGATTATTGGTGTCAGTCATTAGGGGTCGTCAGAAGCCCCAAAGTCTATCAACTGGTCCTACAAAGGTACTCTTTCTTAGTAACTAGGTTGCCGAGGTCAGATAGGCAGTCGCTCTATGTAAAATACTGGTATTCAGCTAGCTGATATCTGGTTAGACTAGAAGCCAACCCAACCAACCTAGTTAGGAAAAGGCCAGGCAGATGATGAAGTAGGTGAACTTAGTCAATCGCTGCCCACTAATAGAAAAGGACATAGGCCAGCATAAAACTTGGTTCTCCTCCTTCAAAATCATCTCCACTCAGCCGATACGAGACCATCATCCATACCAGACCATCATCGGTCCACATAGTCGAATGTCGTCCCACACGTGTGGGACGTCGACAAACCACATTATCCTAAATAAATGAATGATGGACACCCAACAAACTTTAAAATAACCTTTTGCTCTCATTTGCCAATAAAACACCCAATTACGTTCAGCGAATGTTGAATTTTATCATCCTTAATTCCATTGAGACATGTACTAAAATCCACATTTTCCCATTCATAAATAAGTTCCGTAACAAAATTAGTCACCCCTTCACCCAAGCATAAAATAGAAAAAACAGAAGGCCGGCTCCGTACAACGAGCGAAAACAGGCACACGCACACATAGACGCCTACGTAAGGCGATCTCAAACTAAGGGCCTGTTTGACGCACTCGTTTAGGTCAAAAATGGCGCTAACTATCGTCAAACCAATAAAAACGTTGTTTCAAATTAAAAAATAATGGACTTGCCGTATGTGAAATAATAACGAGTAATTGTTAGTATTTGACACACGTTCGTTAAAAACCGTTTGAAATAACCAGCCCTCAAACGAATACCAGTCGCGACTACGCTTGCACTCGCTGCACTGTACGTGAAGTGTGTCTATGTGTGTGTGCGTTTTAGCTCGTTCTATAGAGCCGACCTTCTGTATTTAATTATATGTTTGTTTTGTGACCCAAGTCTAAACTAATTATGTTGAATTCACCTTCACGCGTCGATAAACTTGATGGAGCGGGTGTGTTTTGGGCTTCCGTTGCCTACAACTATAATGATATTAGAGTTTTTGTTTTTGTAAGGGTGGGATTGGATACCGGTATTTTAAAGGTTAGGTAACTAGTCGTGGACCGGTACTTCGTTTGTACGTTTCTGACAGACTTAAACCCTGTGTTAATAAGTGATAATTTGAAAAAAAAAACATACTTTGCTTTTAAAATAATATGTACACTGTGCAGTCACAAATGTGAGATGCGAATCGAAATTCACATAATACAGAATAAAATTATAGTACATATGGGTTAAATGCAAAATTAAATAGTTTTAAGACTATTTCGAATGTCAAAATCGTTCGAATTTAGTCACGTTTAGGTTCCCCGCGCGTTCGAGCGCGGCTCGAAGTTTAGGCAACAAATATGTCAGAAGCATAATATAGCTAATATAGCTAGCACAACACGAAACATGTACCATAGTGCGGACAAACTAAATAGAAAACAATAAAACGCTAAAATTAATTTCAAAATCAGCTGCTGTTAATCACGAGTTAGTCTAATCACAGCTTTATAATTACATATGCCTGAAATCCTGTATAAAATGGTGTTATGTTACTAGGCAATGAAATGTATTATTACTTTGATGCGAGTTTGAACTGTGTATAATTTGAAATTGTTGACCGTAATATTGTGAGTAATTATTGTGAATTTATATGACTAGCTGTGCCCGTGGATCTATTCATCACATGAATAAGTTTTTAGGTTTCAAAAACTTTTCTAATTTATCTGCTGACCTAATTTACCTTTCTGTTTATGTTAAACCAATCTCTTCTATATTGCTTTATTTCTGTCTGGCCATTAATAGGTCTCTAGGCCAGACAAATTTTAATGCCACAGCTGTTAGCCTGCCTAGTATATGGCTTAAAACAATGACAAGGTAGAACTGCACCCCAATCATTTAATTCTATATCTTTAATTTAAAAAAAAATAAGGATATTCCTACTGAATAAAACAGAAAATTTTATAAATTAAAAACGCAATGAATGTTGTTGAATTGTCAAATCAATCATCATTATCGCCATTGTAAGCGTGTTATGCAATTACCCCGCTGAGCGAAAGAAGCCTTCTCGTTGGTCTCGTAGTCGTGTGTCGGCGCACCACATATGCGCGTGATTGACCGAGGGGAAGGCGCGGGGCGTCGGGGTACCGAACCCGGCACGCCACAGCCGCTGCGTGCCCTTCACTCCACTCAGCTCACAGACGCGCTCGACCACGGGCATTTCATTGTTTTTTCTCGTATACATGTTGATTTGTAAATTATGGTATTACACCTATTTTAATACAGTCCACTACTTCTTTTATTATGAAGTCCCGATTGAGCCCATTCATTGGTCCTTCGAGCCGGATCAATGAATGGGCTCAATCGGGGCGCATATGTGGTGCGCCGACACGTGTCTACATTGACACATGCGAACTACGTATTACACGGTGGTCACGCAAAATCTTCCATCGCGCAAGCAGAGTTTACCGCGCAACTAGCATATATACAAAGTGTATAAAAAGAAAAACGTGTCCTCTTTAGTATTACTTACAAATAAAATATTAGTTCGGGGCTCGAACTAAGAATGATAGACACCACGATTTGAGAACCCTTATCCCGATGTGTTTTTGCTCGTCCGAAAAATTAAATTTGTTACTTGATTTTACCGATCAACTTTTACCCGGGCCCGTATCTTAGTTGACGTACTTACTGCACCGAAACCAGAAGCAAATCACATCAATGTCGGCTTAAATAGCAGGTGGCAGGAGCTGCTATTTATCGGGCCTGCTATATGGCAAAGTACGTCCTGACTAATCTTTCGAGGCTAAGCCAGTAGTTGCTTCGAGATCAAGACGTTTCCGCTCGAATAAACCGTGTGGTAAGTACGCTGTATGCAAACGCAAATTTTTCAGCCTAGCAGCCTTGGCAATGTCAGTATACGGCTACTGACCAAGCGACACCTAGCGAAACTTGCTTGGTATAAACTCGGCTTTTTGTGTATAAAACAGAATATGTATATTTAATTGTTTGAATTATTTATTGTGAAGTGGCTATAAATTGCGGTTTTGGCTAAACACAGGTTGCTAGGATATTGTGGAATGAATTTTGTTTATGAGCCAATATTTTTAGAGAATAAATGCGATGTTTAAACATATTGTTAGAGTAGCTTTCCAATTACAAAGTAAAATAATTTAATTTTCTCTAAATGGAAAAGCATATCTCGATTTGTGATATTTGTGGGCTGCGTTGTATACTGAATAACATTTTATAGGTTGCCAAAAAATTCTCAGCCTTCGTAATGGTAAGCTGGTCACCGCTGCTTAAGACTGTCTACAATACCAAAGAAATCACAGGTTCACCATATCCACCCGAGAGAAAAATGTCTCATCAAGAGATATGTACTGGGGATATAATAGCCTATTTGGTTCTTAATTGCAATATTTATGAATCCTACTAATCCTATCCTACTATACTATCCTACTTCCTACTAATAATGCGAAAGTTTGTGAGGATGGATGTTTGTTACTCTTTCACGCAAAAACTACTGAACGGATTTTGATGAAACTTTACAGTAATATAGTTTATACATCAGAATAACACATAGAATAGTTTTTATCCCGATATTCCCACGGGATCAAAACTTACGTGGGTGAAACCGCGGGGCGCAGCTAGTATTTTGATAAGTTCATGGCATAATTAGGAGACAAACATTAGAAGCCAAAAAAACAGTAGGATAAGCTTAAAAGCGAGGTGATATTATCTTATATATAAAATTCTCGTGTCACAATGTTCGTTCCCGTACTCCTCCGAAACGGTTGGACCGATTTGTATGAAATTTTGTGTGCATATCGGGTAGGTCTGAGAATCGGCTACTATCTATTTTTTTTTTGCAAAACGACGTTTGCGGGGTCAGCTAGTAAAGATATAAAAATGTAACAATCGTCGAACCGTTTGTAGAAATAATGATCAAAGTTGTTCGATAAACATTAATTTAATTCATTCATCTTGGTACCGTGAGCTCGCAGAGAGCTCCATAGTACCTGCTACTCTTGCGGAGACCTACGCACTATGAAACCACCAGTCTTAACTATAATTAGCCTATAATATTCCCACTGCTGGGAGACAGGCCCACTCTCAGTGAGAGGGAGTGGGCCGTAATCCACCACGCAGGTCAAGTGCTGGTTGGTAGGTGTCACATGTCTTCGAATTTTTGGTTCTTCCTAACGATGTTTTCCTTCACCGTTTTGAGAGCAGTGGTGATGAAATAATTTACTCAAAATAAAAGGCATGCCTGGGTTCGAACCTAGCTTACAATTCGTAAGTCGCGGCCATTACCACTGGGTCACCACTGGGCTACCAGTCTTATATGAATTATTTAATTATATGAATTATTAATTTTAATTACGCCTAGATATTCGCCCATTTAACAGTCCTTCATAGCGGAATTTCTAGGTACTGCAAATGCTGTTTAGCAGAAAATATTGGAATGAGCAGAACTTCAATATTACACAAAGCTATAAATACCAATAACTGGTTGAATGCCGTAATTACAGAAACAATTAAAAAGTCATTGTGTCTTGCGAGGATCCAGGTTCGACGAAGGGTTACAGTATCATAGTTGTCCAAGATAAGTACATATTGTAACTACACAGTCTATCTAATTCGCCCTCCCTCACTACATAACTCCATTCGACAGGGCAAAATAGGCTTGATTTGCGAGGCCAATTTGTATGCCTGGCTATAAGGTCATTGTGCGGCCTATACATAGGTACGGCGCAAATCCGAAATCCGGCTGAATCTAATTATAATAATGACGTACGGTTCAATAGGATATCTGAAGCCTTGTTACAGATTTTTAGATCTATATTGGACGGTTTTATTGTAAGACTAATTTGTATGACTTCGTATTTTTAGTCAGTGATAGGAGCGTACTGGGGAATATAAGACCTAAGTTAAAATTAGTTAAATTTATGTTGCCTCGTTGGTGTAGTGGTCGTAAATATTACCGTTGAGCATGGTCCTGAGTTTGGTTTCCCGGTCGGGCAAAGTGTTATTTTGTTTTTCAATAACGATTTGCTTAGTAACAGCCCGGGTGCTCGGTAGATATCAATACGCTCGCTCCCTATTACACTGGCGAATTATGGGTGTACTATAAATACAAGTCTGCCTAACCCTTTATGGAAAAAGGCATAGCAACATTAGGGTATGAGTAGGGGATGTTCAGTAAACACACAGTATCTGTGTGTCACGTCGAGTTTTAGAAAAAGATTTTCACGAAGTATGACTGATAAAAGACTGTTCATAAATGCACAAATCTTTTACTTTTAACTTTGTTCACTCTTATTATTACCACTGTAATTAACAGATCATTGATAAATCACCAGCCCAAATAATTCAAACAAACATTTCATACCTACACGCATTCAATAAATTACTCCAACCGCGCTCCGACGCGATCCCATCGCAATTCATTACCATTAACATTTCTATTGTTACGTGAAAATCTTCGAAGGTCACTACTTTATGGGATTTTACATAAACCATAAAATTAACGAATTCCTTGGAACAATGGATGGATGATGAGTGAAAGATGATATGGTCAGAAAACGGGGAATTCACTCGTCTTACGTCTTAGGAAGAAGAAAAAAATGCTGGATCGACCCTGAAATTAGGATAAGGCTAGGGATGATGATGATATTTTATATTTTCACAAATAACACCATGAAATACGAAGGCACACCGATACAAGTAGGAAGATGTAACTCCAACCTGGTAAATTGGGGCTACCTAGACGGAACGGCGGCTGGGTGTGATTATGGAGCTGTAGCACAAACCATGCTCCACCTCCTATCTTGCCCTCTGTGTCCCAAAACTTGCAATCAAAGTGACCTCTGAGCTGCCACCGATGATACAGTGGAAGTTGCGAAGTTTTGGACAAACAAGATCTTAGAAAAATCGCACCAGCAACACGAAGATGAAGACCTTTATTTATGCAAAAGATTTTTATTGTCTGCAGCTAAGGAGTGGAATTACCTGCCGGAGTTTGTCTCTGTATACCCTAGCTCTTTCAATCTCCCAAGCATGCCATATCGTTGACCACATCATTGCCTACTATTAGGCAACACAGTAGCTTATCAATAGTATAAAATCCGAGAAATTAACACTTACTTAGATCACGCAATCGACAAATTAGAAAGAAATAAAGTAATAAAAAGTATTTATCGCGACTCGTACAGGAGGATCACAAACTAAAGTAAACATAGTCTTAATTAAAATACCAAAATAAAAACTAAAAAAAAAAATTAACAAAAAGAAAAATGATACAAAAAGTCCTATACGAGGCCAAAAGGCTCCTATCTCAGCATAGCGCTGGTATTCTGATAGGGCCCGCTGTGATGTCACGGGCAGTAAATTACTCATACTAGAAAAAAAAACTTTGCAGACCATCGTCTCTATCACTCATATTATATCAGTCTCTTTCTGAACCCCGATTGTAATATTTACGCCCGGGCATAGTAATTCATTAGGTACCATTGACATTTCTGTTGTCAAGGAAAACCCTGCGAAGGTCACAACTTTATGGAATGTCACAAAAACCATAAACTTAGCGGATTCTACTCGACGACCTTTTATGCTCATGTAATAACGTTGAAAAGCCACAGAAATGTGCCCCTATACAAGGCTGTTGGATAATAATGTACGCTGTTTAAAAATTTGGGGTGCTTGTGTTAGAGATGATCTTGAAGACTTATTTGCAGGCAGTGCACAGCTATCACCTTCCTTAGCTGGATATGGAAGGTAAGCTGTTCACTGCCCTACATAGAAAAGTTTGGAGGAAGAATGGGAAGGCCTTTGTCCAACAGTGGCAGTGTTACTAAAAACAAAATAAAAATAGAAGTTCGAAAAATAATAGTTTATGAAATTGAAATTATTGAAAATGGCTAACAGATCCACACAATAAAAACACAAACAAACACATGAATATAACTTGACAAGTTACCAATTGATCTACATAACCCAACAAAAAACCCAAATAAAAACAACACCAAGAAACCATGAACATACTTTCTTTTTTAATATGAAGAGTAGAGAGACTAATAGCAAGATATGCCGACGATGGCATAAGCTGTCGACAAGAACTAGACTGAACAAGGTACAAGACAGGAAGAGTACGCCAAACGGTTTGAAAAGACTATGGATGTAGAAGATAAAGAATCTCACGGTGGTACAGTTACATTTCCACCATGTTTTGCTTGAAGTGCGAAATCCGCTGTCAAAACAACTCAACCCCTGAACCGCTCCGCTAGTCACCCTCGTCGGCGATGCGAGACGAGACCATAAAGAGAAATTGACGGCTCACATTATACGCTGCCGTAAAACGCCGATTTCAGATGCACCTGCCTTTGTTATACACCACACTTAAGCCACTTTAGTATTATGGATAAGTTTTTATTTCCTAATTTTGCACGTCATCAATTTTATTGTGGAGTGTTCATTTGTTTAATAAAGTATGCTGATCCAAGATTGTGTGGGTGGAGTAAGGAAAATTGTTATAATAATATGCAGGGTATACGCATCATGCCGGTGTTGAGGAAGGAAAATTATCCTTATACATCGCTTTTCTATATGAAAACGGCAAAACCGGAAAGAAGGATATTATACTATGTAAGTATATAGTTAAAAATTTTATGGCTTAGCTCTTAGAATACTATCTCAAGTAATATCGTGAAAATAAAGGGGGGGGCTATAATTAGCAGTGTCGTTTTTCGGCTGAAATAACGAAGTTGCTGGCGAAAAGGTCATATAATCATAATCATGTGATTTCATCACAAACATTCATTGTAAACTCAAAACCGAACCATGCCAAGGATGAAGAAACAATATCACTCACACAAAAATATATAATAGATACCAATTCACCTCGACGTACAAATCTGGATATTTGATGAAAGAAATAAACATTCCCATACTTTACCTTCAAATAGCATAGCAACGGAAAAAGACAGGCAAGGATAAAAATACCTTCAAAACGAAATCAAAACGTTATCTTCTCGAGAAGGCCATAATAATAATTAGAACACTTCTTAATACAATATGTATGTGGGTAATATACTCGGCCCCACATATAGCTGCCTTTTCCTTAATATAACCTTTCTCTCATTCGCAGTGTATCTCAATATTGAAATAGAAACGAGTAATATTATATGAACCACAGGCTTTGTTTTTGTTACTTGATATTTTTGTTTATATCTCTTTTGGCATTCTATTATTATTGTTATAATAACAATGCGGTATTTGACGGTTATATGAGTTGACGCTCTGTGTTTTGATAACCAGATTGTTCTCGGCTTAGCTCACGCCTAGCAATTCTGCAGCAGGTTTTTCCTTTCTTCTTCGTTTCGTGTTGACTTTATTTTGATTTAACTACTTTGTATTGTTTGAGCCCTATATGCAGGCACTTCGATTGCCACATTAGTGGCATTCTTTTAGTCTTAATTTTGTATATTATCTAGGAATACTCATTATCATCAATTACTGTTATTTTTCTATCCACAACTGGGCGAAGGGCTTCTCCTTATTACGTCATGTTTCTTTGCTGTAAGACTATCTTATCCCAGTCTTCCCAAACAACTAAGTTAAATCGTCACTCATCTTGTTAACCGTTTGCTGCGCCTTTTGTGCAGAGTCTCGGCTTTTCACCAAATCTAGGCAACTCTTTTATGTTTTTATTCCATTAAACTTTTTATTATCTTTGTATAACACTATCCAATCTCAATCGCCTGCCCCTATTACATTGTTATTATACAAGAATATTGAAGAATTATAAACTTGCGTCACACGCTCGCATGATTGAAAAATAATTCGAGTTACCGATATTTAGCACGTTGAAAATCGAACCCCAATTTCGGCGGCCATCCGCAACTACGTCACACAAACTTACCGATATGGTCATAAAACTATTCGACCCTTGAATAAAGCCTCTATTGTATTGAAATAAGAGTCATGCCTGAATTTATTTGGATTTCCTTAGCCGCAAATACTTTGTCCTTTCAAAATGATGGAGCAATAGTTTGATAGAGGTTTATCTTTCACACTACAAAAGTTGGTAGCCACGTAACTCATGGTCCTAAATAAGTATTAGAAGTTAATAATAACACATTAATAATAATACAGGCGTTAGAATTACACAGGTACCTACCTAACAAAACAGAAGCCTACCGTTTTAAAGATTTAAAACAGAAAAAAAAAACACTAAGGTAAGCTTCGTAGATTTTTTTTTTAATTTCGAAAGTGTAAGTTTATAAGGAGATTACCTGAATAATCGGATAAATAAAATAATTATGGAAGTGAGGAAAATTCAAGGCTCCCTATAATTTCCTGTAACGTGTGTTTTTTTTTTATTGTAACGTCAAAGCTTAATAATGGCGTCGAGACAACGATGAGGTACCTGGGTCTCGTCCTGATAACGATGAGGTACCTGGGTCTCGTCCTCGACAGCCGGTGGAACTTCGTCGAGCACTTCCGACGTTTGGCTCCCAAGCTGGAACGGGCCGGGGCCGCCTTCAAGCGGCTCTTGCCCAAATGCCCAACCTGAGGGGGCCAAACGCCTCCTGCCGGAGGCTTTACGCGGGGGTCGTGCGGTCCATGGCCCTGTACGGGGCCCCGGTGTGAGCGCGTTCACTACGGCGGCGAGCCGCCCACTATTTGAACGCGCCCCAAAAGGTGGTAGCCGTAAGGCTGATCCGGGGGTACCGCACAATCTCGGGCGAGGCGGCAAGCCTCCTTGCCAGACTGCCGCCGTGGGATCTGGAGGCGATAGTCCTCGCGCGCCTGTACGAGTGGCGCGCGTAGGCACTACGCCGGGGGGAAATTCCGCTTCCGCGGCAAATCGCGGCGGAGCGGACCGACCTCCGGCGCGATCTCATGGCGGCATGGAAAGAGCGACTGTCGCAACCCAGCGCAGGTCACGCCACGATAGCGGCGGTAAGACCCCTCTTTGAGGAGTGGCTAGAGAGGCGCCACGGCGCCCTCACCTACCGCCTGACGCAGGTCCTCACCGGACACGGGTGTTTCGGGAGGTTCCTGCACACCATCGGGCGGGAGGAAACGCCCGGGTGTCACCACTGCGAGGGTCGCCCGGAGGACACGGTGGAGCATACGGTGGCGGTATGCCCCAATTAGGCGGAGCACCGCCGTGTTCTCGCAGAGGCGATCGGCAGCGGCGGCGACCTCTCGCGCCCGGCCCTGTTTCAAGCCATGGTCCGGGGCGAGAGGGAGTGGGAGGCAGTCACCTCTTTCTGCGAAGCAGTCATGCTAGCGAAGGAGGTGGCGGGACGGCTGCGGGAGAGGACCTCATGTCCCAGCCGCCGCGGGAGACGCTCCGGGCGTCGGGAGCCGCGAGACGACTCCCGGCCACCGTAGGCGCGGGCCTGCGGGCGGAGAGTAATGGGTAACTCTCCGTCCGATCAGGACCAGGCCCGTGCCGGACGGCGCGTACGTGTTCCACGCGCGCCTCAAAGAGATGTCAGCAACAAGGAAGGGGCCCGAAAGGGCCGAAGCCTGCCGGGGCAGCGGGATTGTCCGAAAGGGTTACCGCTACCCTGGAACACAAAGGGCTAAGGAAGGAACACGGGTGGGTTTTAGTCAGTAAGAGTCTGACACTCCCTTCTGCTCCTCCCAGAGCGGGAGGGGTCATTTGATGATTTCCCATCCACAAAAAAAAAAAGCTTAATAATTTTACTTGATATTGTTTTTGTACGTTGATATTGTGAAATATATTAAGCCTTTAAAATACTGTCAATATAGAAAAGAGAATAATGAATTCTAGGAAATTCAATTACTGGCCTTGGCCTGTGGCTGAACACTAGCACTGCATCATGCTGAGTGGAAGCCTTGTCACATTTATAATGTGCAGCTGGCGACTATTTCAGTTCTGTTTCTGCTGCTTCATCACCTGCCTAGCACTTTCCAACTATGTTGGGGTCGGTTTCCAGTCTAACCGGATGCAGCCGAATACCAGTATTTTACATAAAGCGATTGCCTATCTGACCTCTACCATTCAGTTACTGGGCAATATGATACCCCTTGGATGGACTGATTGTCCTACTTTCGGGCTTCTGACGACCCTTAACGACGCCAAAGATTCAAGATCGACAACCGGTACCCACGTGCTTTCCGAGGGGTCTTGATACGTTAAGATGGTCACCCCTCCATGGACCAACTGCGGCAAGTAAGTCAAAAAAACACAAAATACTAACTCTTCCTAGTATATACATTCTCGAAGTAGCTATATTCGTTAAAACTAACATGCATCTATTTCCTACATTGAATGATTTGAGGAAGCGAACTACTACTATGAGATCAAAATATCAGGGTTTATTATGTACTGGTAGTTATAACACTGCATTACTTAAAAAAAACATTATTGGTATGGCACCTGCTATATTTAACAGATTGCCAAATTGTATTAAGGATCAACCTTTAATAAAATTCAAAAAACTCTTGTCATCGTTTCTAACAGAGAAATGTTATTACTCTGTTACCGATTTTATTAATGATGAATTGTAATTTTTTTTTTTTTCTATATATCTTATCTAACACCATTATTGTAACACCTGCATTCAATACAAATAAAGAAATTATTATTATTATCTCCTTTATTTCATTATATATACATATAAATTATATTTTTAAATATTAGAATATAAAAAATATAAAAACATTTAAAAATATAAAAAATAGTGGGCCACCGGTATCGGGAACAGGGTCCAAGCTACCGGTGGTTAGGGCTCCAGAGAGAGGAACCTCCTCACAATGCGAGCCGTATCAAGGAGTACTGCCTTCTGAATCAGGCCCTTGATCCAACCGCCCAACGAGAGCCTCGATAGATGTTGATCGAGGCTTTCGGCCATCAAGCCATTGGCTGATACGACAATCGGCACAATGACAGCCGAGCTCACATTCCACATGTCAACAACCTCGTGTGCTAAGTCGAGATATTTAATTTGTTTCTCTTTCTCAGCTTTCACGAGGTTCCCGTCATGTGGAATGGTAACATCTACAATCATTGTGCGGCGCGCTAATCGATCTATCACCACTATATCAGGCTTATTGGCGACAATAGACCTGTCAGTAATGATAGATCGATCCCAATATAACGTGACATGGTCATTTTCAAGAACTGGGTCGGGCACATACTTGTAATACGGTACCTCAGAATCCACAAGTTTATATTTCAGAGCAAGTTGCTGGTGAATAATCCTGGCTACTTGGTTATGTCTGTGCAAGTACTCGCCATTAGCCAGACGAGAACAACCTGAGATAATATGTCTGATAGACTCACCCGGACGGTGGCATTCCCGACACAAGTCAACCGTCCCGTCCTTCATAATATGTCTCCGGTAGTTATTCGTCAAGATAACTTCGTCCATAATTGCACAGACGAAACCTTCAGTTTCCCCGAAAAGGTCACCAAAACGTAGCCAGGATACGGACGCTAAGAAATCTACACCGGGCTCATGAAGAGCCCGATAGAAGCGCCCGTGAAGCTCCTTGCTCTGCCATACCTTCTTGCGGTCATCGGTAGAAAGTACTACAGGTTTGCGCCAGTTCTCTTTAGCCATGGAGAGCGGGGTGAGCCCCTTGTCCACTGCGACCACATCACGGTGCATACCCACTTCGGCTTTTAAAAAATATTCCCTGAGACTGCACATCTCGCGGTTGTGGAGGGTCTTCGCATTTAAAAAGCCTTGACCCCCGCACTTCCGCGGGATATACAGTCTCATCACCGATGATCGTGGGTAATGCATCCGGTTTGCGGTTAGCAGTGTACGGACCCTTCTATCCAGGGCGTCGAGTTCAGTTTGAGTCCATTTGAGTATGCCAAAAGAGTACATCAAAACCGGCATGACCCAACCGTTGAAGGCGCGCACCTTATTTCCGCCCGAAAGAAGACTAATTAATACCTTCTTCAGGCGACAAAAGAAGCGCTCCTTCAACGATTGCTTCATGTCAGCATTATTGATACCTAACGCTTCCGACATACCCAAATACTTATAGCTTTCGGATGAGGAGAGGGATCTAAGGCTTATGGAATCCGAGAGTTGAATTCCCTCGGATTCCATAATCTCCCCTCGCTTTACATGCATGACTGCACATTTGTCTACACCAAATTCCATCCTGATGGCGCTACTGAAAGTTTCAGTTACCTTCAGTAGCTCCATCAGATGCAATTTGTTGGGAGCAAAGAGTTTCAAATCATCCATGTAGAGTAGGTGAGATATGACCTGACCACCTCTTCTCAACCGATAGCCTAGACCTGAATCCTCCAGTAGTGTGCTTAGAGGATTCAAGGCTAAGCAAAACCAAAGTGGACTCAAACTGTCGCCCTGAAATATTCCCCGTTTAATCCATACAGGCTCCTCATTCCCCTGGATCTGTCGACATCCTGGATAACGAAGGACTGTCTTCCACTGCCCCATACACGACTCAAGAAAGGTGCGTAGAGTTGCATCTACCTTGTATAACTCCAGCACCCTCATGAGCCATGTATGTGGCACCGAGTCGTAGGCCTTCTTGTAATCTATCCAGCATGTTGACAGATCCTTGCGGGATCGACGAACCTGTTGGCTAATGGCCATGTCTATGAGGAGTAGCTCCTTAGTACCGCGGGACCCATTCCTACATCCATTTTGAGAAGCACTCATAATCAAGTTATTGTCAATGTGTATATTAATTTTGGCTCTCAAAATGGATGTAAGAAGTTCATAAACCGTCGACAAACACGTTATTGGTCTATAATTCTTGGGTTCCGCGGGACTACCTGACTTATGGAGCAGGTGGGTAACGCCTGTTGTTAGAAACTGCGGTAGCGACCCAGACTCTAAGGATGACTGGAACTGAGATGCCAGGCAAGTGTGTGAACTAATTAGCCATTTCAACCAGAAATTGTGCAGTCTGTCCGGTCCCGGTGATTTCCAATTCGGTAACGGACGGACCGCTCTGGTAACGTCTGATGGCGTAATTAGGACTGCATCCATTTCTGGTATAGTCTCACACACTCGCTCGACATCCCGCATCCAGCCAGCCTCAGTGTGACAGACGGATACCGACCAGATGCTGCGCCAGAATGCACTCGTGGCGGCATCATCCGGGTGGCATACGTCTGTCACATTTTGTTCAGGTCGCTCCCAAGCTCTATACACCCACCTTTCATCGCTCTGGAACATGCGATTCTGCGTGTATCGATCAACCCGCCGCTTATACCGCCGAATTCGGTTCGCCCATGCACAAACTTTCTGCTTCAGGAAGTCGATGCGCTCTGTGACACAGGACATGTACTCTCGAGGACTGATTCCAGTCCCCGAGAATGCCTGCCTCACAAAGCGCATCACTCGTGGTCGTGTATTGCCCTCCCTGAAGCAGTATAGTTTGCCAATGAGTACCCTGGTCCTATCGATACGACCCTAGATCCTGCACTGCCAGGCTGGTACGATTGGTTTTGGTCGAGTAGCTCCGTCATAACTTGGAAACTTGACGTTAGCTAAACGACATGCCGCAACAGCCGCGCAATACAGGATCGAGTGCGTATCAACAAGATCCTCGCTGCTCTCGAAGAAATTCTTGAGCTGCGAGTCCAAGGTACACACCAGCGCCCTATTTTTCTTGTGCATAGGTAACCGTGGTAATCGGGGTCTAAGTTCGGTTGGAGTGGATCTATACTCGCGAAATGCATCCTCCAGTGCGCTCCTCAGTCGGACGTTGTACTGGCTACTTACTGTGGCAACCCCATCATCCTCTTCTTCAACACGATTGGACCGCGGCGGGATGGCATCAACATTTGACGCTTGTGCCGCGGTTTGTGCCGGAGTCGAGACGATATGGTTGCTCAGTACCTCTGAGCGCAGCCTATCAAGTGCGATATCGTCCAACCTGTGATTGCGTTGAATGACTCGCACCTGATCCGACAGTCGTTGGGCCGAGACGTTGACGGTTGGTTCCAGTTCCTGGAACAGAGACAGCATCCTATCGCGGTACGCAGTGAGGTTAGTTCCCCCCTCTGTAGACCCGTAATATGCGCGCATGACGTTCTCGTTCATAGACTGAGTCCATCTCATGCGCTGCACACAACCACCGGCAGCGGGGACCCGGCTCGGGGCCGGATGGCCCCTAAGTCCCAAGCTCCTCGGTGGCCGGCCTCTCCCCTGCCGACGTACAGGTGTTGGCGACGTCGGCGGGGAAAAATATTCGTCGCTCGAGCTCGACGCAACTGCCACGGCCGGTGTCACAGCACTCTCGATGGGGCTGGGTTCCGGCGGCGGCGGGGCGGAGATGAGCGACGAGTCCGGAGGTGGTAAGTGTGTACGGCGTGCTGCAGCTGATCTCGTCAACATTATGTTATTCTCTTTTTCATTATCTCTTCACATATTTATTTTGTTCGGTGGCCAAATTTGACAGCCGTCAATTTTGATTTTTTTATGTTTGTATGGTTTCTTCATTTTATTTTTGGTTTATTTGTTGTAGATTTAATGTCTTATTCCAAAACGCTTTACAAGATACCAAATTATTACTTCAAAGACGGGAAATGAATAAAAACAGGAAATATAAGATATGAAAAAAAAATGTACGTTGTTGACGTATCAGTGTTGCCAGTTATTATTATTATTATTATTATTATTATTATTATAAATCGATCGACCCGTGAGGCTGTTATTATTTAGACACAAGCCCCTATGCTGCCGCCAACCCACTGCTTAGTCTGTCTCTGTTTATTATCAGTTGCGCGAAATGACAAACACCAAAAGCTAGCTATCGAAACAGATCTATAGCGCAACATGCAAAGTACACGTTATATTGACGTCATGCAAAATCCTGCATCGCGCAAGCAGAATTTACAGCGCAACTAGCATGTTGACGTCATGCAAAATCCTGCATCGCGCATGCAGAATTTACCGCGCAACTAGCATGTGTACAAGGTCCCAACATCAATCGTCGGGCAGTAGGGCCAAGAGAATATTGTATGTCTTGCAAGATTTGACTTAACATCTTTATTTGCATGTAAAATCGAGTAAAACTTATGAAAATAATGTTACTGATTAGTTTTAAGTTTCATATTATTTCGTGTTAAATAATATGAAACTTAAAACTCTCATTAATCATTCCATTGATACCTATTTTAATCATGGTCGTAATGTAAACTGAATTCAGAATTTAATTCGTGAATGATTCGATTAACTTAAAATAATGCAGTTGATTCATCGATGTTCACTTGGTAATAATTATTCGCCGGCCAGAAATTTTAAATCATGTTTTTCATACACGCTTTCGACAGTGAGCAGTAAATGATAAATGATAAATGATAAATGATTTTATTTCTGTAAGTAGGTTTGAACAAACACTTTTACACGTCAATCATATTTTTTTTTAAAACGAGATGAGGTCGGCGTTTCCTATCTGACTACTCTGAGAAGAAAGGCCGAAACAAACTCAGAGGTCACAGTCTCTTTTAAAGTCCAGACATAATCTTGGTGAGATCATGTGGAGACCATGTAGATTGGTGTCTGAAATGGTCTTTTGAGGAAAGAACCACACAGATTGAGTGGACCCGTCCAGTCAGTGCACGCATTTGTCAGTAATCATGCAGCTCAACTCAAACTTAGGGAGCTCAACGATTCGACGAACAATACCAAAGAAAGGACATTTGGGTAGGTCGCATAAATTACTCAAACTGCCAGACCATGACTAAAACTATCTGAGAAAAAAACAAAGGCAAACTAAAATTAACCCACATAGTCTTCACATTCACAGTCATTAAAAATAACATAATACTTTACAAAGTAAATATTCATGTCACTGTATATGTAAAATTTATCAATGTCAATGTGTATATAAAAATCCAGAAATAGTCTTGGTCAGATCATTTTGAGGACCATGTAGATTGGTGTCTGAAATGGTCTTTTGAGGAAAGAACCACACAGATTGAGGGGACCTGTCCAGTCAGTGCTCCCATTTGTCAAAAAAAATGTGCAGCTCAACTCAGAACTTGAGGAGCTCAACGATTCGACAAACAATACCAAAGAATGGACATTTAGGTAGGCCGCGTAAATTACTCAAACTGCCAGATCATGAATAAAACTAACTAAGAAGGAAAACATAAAAAAAAGATAGAAAAGACCCACATAGTCCTCACTTTCACGACAATTAAAATAATATTATACTTTACAAAGTAAATATTCACGTCTATAAAGAGAGAAAATAAAATAAATAATAAGCAAAAAAAAAATGTAATTATTATAACTATGAATATTCAGATGATATATTTTTTAAATATTCTAATTTCCTTATGTATCGTTCAGGCGGTCCCTAAAAGAATTGTACAATATCACGAATTGCGCAATATTTTTGACCGGCGTCAATGCTATTGCCTGAAAATAATGGATCCCTTAAGTGCAAGTGGTGACACAATAATATTGCGCAAATTTTAATACAGGCCTCTTCAAAGCTGCGCCACAAAACCCTGTCCTCCAGATCCAGTCACACTACGCTTGCCGATACGCGGTATCCACTTCAGGACTTGTTTGCTCCACCGGCCATCGATCCTTCGACAGACATGGCCAGCTCACTGCCACTTCAGCTTGCTTACTCTGCAAGCTATGTCGGCAACTCCAGTTCGTGTGAAGTGAATTTTCAATTTATTTTGAATTAGTTATGTCAAAAGTGGTGAAGGAAATAACGAGGCCGACTTTACAAAAACGTGGTATAATATCAGTCTAGGTATCTAGACTGATATTATACCACGTTTTTGTAAAGTACTTAAAGTTTTCACATTTTGTTCTTTGTTAAACTACAGTTTCCTAGAAGAGCAGTAGCCACTACGTAACTCCCGTATTAGTAGGAAACCGTAGCTGTTGTGTTTATTTATAGTCGTTGTATGGAAAAAAGTGAAATGTTCCAGTATTCTACTTGAGCGTAAATAAAATATTCTTTATTGTGTCACCTATACCGTACGTGCCTTTGGTTTGCCATGCATTGCTAATGGATTAAACGTGGACAGGTGAAACCTTTTTGTCGTTTGTGGAAAAAAAATATAAATAAAAACGTATGCGAGGGCTATTCATAGAATAAAACTAAAATACGTGCTTCAGTATTGAGCTTTAAAACATGAATATACAAACTTAAAATAAAGCCCGTCACATAGTCTCGTGATAGGCATCATTATCATCTACCTAGCCTTTCCCAACTATGTTGGGGTCGACTTCCAGTCTAACCGGATGCAGCTGAATACCAGTATTTAACATGGAGCTACTGCCTATCTGACCTCCACAACACAGTTACTGGGTAATACGATACTCCATGATAAGACTGGTTGTCAGACTTTCGGGCTTCTGACCACGACTGTCAAAGATCCACGAATGACAGCCGGGACCAACAGCTTAACGTGCTTTGCGAGGCACGGAGGGGTCACGGAATATAAAGATGATCACCCATCCACAGACCAACCGCGGCAAGCGTAGCTTAACTTGATCGATCGACCTGTGCGGCTGTTATTATTAATATTTAGCCAGCCTGATAGGCATAATCAGCCTATAACGTTTCCACTGCTGGGACACAAACCTCCTCTCGGAGAAAGGGAGTGGGCCGTAATCTACCACGCGGGCCCAGTGCGGGTTGGTAGATGTCACATCTCTTCGAATTTTTGGTTCTAGAATACGTTTCCTCACAATGTTTTCTTTCGCCGTTTTGAGAGAAGTGGTGTTGAAATAATTTACACAAAGTTAAGCGCCTGTCTGGGTTCGAACCTTTTTTGAAGTGAAAACTTCTTTAGCGGCGCTGCGTATTTTTTTTGGAATGGGTAAAAATCTCTAAACTCGCGTCAGGACACGTGACCTGATCGAGAATTCGTAATACGGATGGAGAGAGGGCAGGCGGCGCAAGGCGCTTGCGCGAATGTTCGATAATTGTCATGTTTGTGCACGATAGCGCAATGAATAAATATTGTATCCTACCACATAAATAATAATACTTTTATACTGATAACGAAAGCAATTCGTACAAAATTATTCTCTAACCATTCCAAAATATCAAAAATGCAGAACATTAATATTTAAGTTTTCACTTCTGCCGGCACTCCCGGAGTGCAACCCGTCGATTTTTTTTTTTTTGTGGATGGGAAATCATCAAATGACCCCTCCCGCTCTGGGTGGAGCAGAAGGGAGTGTCAGACTCTTACTTACTAAAACCCACCCGTGTTCCTTCCTTAGCCCTTTGTGTTCCGGGGTAGCGGTAACCCTTTCGGACAATCCCGCTGCCCCGGCAGGCTTCGGTCCTTACGGGCCCCTTCCTTATCGCTGACATCTCTTTGAGGCGCGCGTGAAACACGTACGCGCCGTCCGGCATGGGCATGGTCCTGATCGGACGGAGAGTTACCCATTACTCTCCGCCCGCAGGCCCGCGCCTACGGTGGCCGGGAGTCGTCACGCGGCTCCCGACGCCCGGAGCATCTCCCGCGGCGGCTGGGACTATATCTAGCAAATACCTAATTTCAAAAATAGAATAGAATATGTACCATGATCTGGCAGTTTTAGTAATTTATGCGAACTACCTAAACGTCCTTTCTTTGGCATCGTTCGTCGAATCTTTGAGCTCTTTGAGTTGAGCTGCACGACTAGTGATAAATGAGTGCACTGACTGGACAGGTCCACTCAATCTGTGTGGTTCTTTCCTCAAAAGACCACTTCAAACGTGTAAATACAATCCTACTTACAGAAATAAAATAATTTATCATTAATCTATTTAATTCTATCATCTCAAACTTTTCCCAATTATGTTCGGGGTCGGCTTTCACTGAAATCGGATGCAGCTGAATACCAGTACTTTAAATGAAGCGACTGACCTTCACAACCCAGTTCTTGGGTAATACGACAAACTATCAGCCATATCATTATAATAGCTTATCTAGAACTGATTATTATGTACTTAGAATTTCATCAAAATCAAAATAGTGTTCGCATTACATTTCGAAGTCGTTAAATATCATAATATTATCTTTTTGCTAAAAATTATTGTATTTTACTCAAGAATTAGAAACTCCTTTCAAACAGTATTGTCAATAACACAATAAATCATTCAAAACACCGCAAAACGTTTAACAAACATCAAGTTAAACTCGAAGAGATCCAGCCGAAAGGAACAGGACCAAAAGTGGTGGCTAACTCTCATCTATCAACAAGTTTATAAAGCAACTTTCTCAACTTTTACTACGAGATGGGTAGAGGAGGTTTTAAAGTTCATATTTTGGCTTAAACTTGAAATATTTTGTTCCTTTTGACCGGAGAATCGAGATTTTGCAACGGCGAAAAGGAAATGGAGGCACTTGAAATGTTTATTGACAAACGAAGTACAGTTGTAGAATTGCTGCAAAAGAAACGTGTGTGGTTGGGGGACCCCGTCAGAAACGAAGTTGACGTACGCGATACTCGCACACATACACACCCGTATATTATAGAAAGGGACAGAAAGAGAGAAAGTGTGAAATTTATACGCGTTTTTAATACAGAACTATCTAATATAAGTTTAAAGAAGCTGTCATAAAGTTGTCGCTATCTAAGATTTTCATTTTGACCTTGATATCGGACAGAGCACCCTCAAAAACCATGAAAACGACACCCATGACGAAAAATTTGAAAGTTTTGCAGCCGCCATCTTAGATTTTCATTTTGACCACTATCGGTTTTAGCTAGCACTCTTCTCCTTGTTTTCGTCCTCGTCGTCTTTTTCTTTTAAATACAGAAAAAGTCGCATGTAGGGGGTTACGTTCCGTGACGATTTCTACCGGCTTACTCCTACCGCAAGGCGCGTTAAGAAGTTCCAAAAATTCCTACGTTAATGACATATGGGCCATTCAAGTATTACGTAAGTACTACAGGGGGGCAAGGGGATCTTTGCTTTGCTTATTTTTAATGACATGAAGGATGGGGGGTCTGGATGGTGATTACGTCAGCAGTATTTATTTTTTAACTTTTTCATATTTTGTACAAAATTTTGTCGATTTTGTTTTGAGCACATAGCAACCCTACTTGTCTATGCTTGAAAATGAAACGCATTTTCAGGGATTCCCGAAAATAATTAATGGATACGTTTAGTCGTTTAGAACCGAGTAAAAGAAATAAAATGCATCTACCAATGTTTACGCAAGCATTCGGGGAAGAGCTTTGCTTACTTTTGCTGACGACGGTGAGGGGGTTAATAATAATTGCAAAAAATCAGCTTACGTAATACTTGAACGGCCCCATACGCTAATCATGTATAGCTTTAAGCGAACAGAAATTTTCAATACAACGCAAAGCATGAAGATGCACTATTAAGGGACTCGAAAGTCCCTAATGGCAATGTAACACGACCACGTTCAATCAAATTGGTTCAACCTGATTGAAAGACGCAAAAGTGTACGGTAGGTTCGACATTTAATGAGTAATTTTTTGTGCACCGAGTGTTATGTGACGCAGAGAATCTTACGAGTAGTAGAGACTAGTGCTATTTTAATATTGTAATGTTTTCTCGAACAATAAAGTTTTTTTTTTTCATTGAAACAACATCGGGATATTGACTTCTGACTGGAAATTGTTGACATCCAAGATCTTCGCAGCTAAAGTCAACGCGAGCTAGATATATTTTTTTTAATATAAATTACTCAAAAAATTTCTAGAAACACAAAACGTCAATTTTATTAAGATCTAAAATTGAAACAATTTCTCAACCTTGCATCATTACCTTTCCTATAGCATCCATATTTCTTGTCACCCCTCCATTCATATTCCTTCAACGTGACAATATTCGGTATTCCCGATACAGACTGCATTGCAAACTATTATATCAGGAGCCCTTCTGCTAAATTTATGCAATTGCATCCCACAGCGTATCACAAACTAACAGTTGTTCATCGCCCGTAAGTTTAAGAATTTTCAAAATTCTTGACACACCAGGCTGTTGCCTGCGCTTTTATTCGCATCCTGGCTTAATTACAAAATACCCAGAATAAAATAAGCTCATCATCATTTGCGCCGAAAAATGTCTACTGCTGGCCAGAGGCCTTCCCCAAGCATCGCTACTTCGACCGGTTCTGTGCTTCTCGCATCCAAAAGATTCCTGCAGCCTTCACCAGGTCATCGGTCCACCTTGTGGGAGGTCTTTCAACGCTACGTACATCTTCCGCTGTCATCTAGACTAGAGTCATTGTAAATAAGGTATCCTCATAAATCTAGTCTAGATAGGTGCCGATGTTTATCTAAATTCTTTCATCCAATTATGCTATTGAGTAGGAATCTTCCGAAACTTAAACAGTATTATTTAATAATTATTATGTAGTAGGATCTAAATGATGTCCCTAAGCTGCAGTAGGCATGTCAGTTTGGGCCGAGGACATAACAAGTTCTGAAAGAAAGAATAACATTTATACGGTCACAGAACACACTAGTCCCCAACATCCGCACGTTGGTGAATAAGCTTGCTTTGACAGACTGTAAGCAGATGATATTGATACACTGTGGTAATATAATTGACGCGTCATTCCCAAATTGGTGTCTGCCTGCGAAGCGTCCGCAGTTATGTTTTGTTATTTTTTTTTATTGAAGGGATACTGTTGCATTTGTTTTGCAAATGTAAATTGCTGTGGGAAGTCTGCGGTTTCGATGTGTTTATTTATAATGAGATAAGTATAGTGAAATAATAAAGTGAAAGTGAGTCTGCCAGTTTGATGCATTTCTAACACTGTAAAATCATATTATTATTAAGTACTTATCAATATTTTGGTGAAGTGGGAGCTTGGTCATCATAATGAGCCTATAATGTTTCCACTGCTGGGATACAGGCCTGTTCTCAGTGAGAGGGAGTGGGCCATAATCCACGACACGGGCCCAGTGCGGGTTGGTAGATGTCACATGTCTTCGAATTTTTGGTTACAGAACATGCCGGTACCTCATGATGTATTCCTTCATTAACACAAAGTGACTGGGCTAACCCAGTTAGCTTATTAAATTGCAGTCTTAGATTCTAAAATCTACGACCTACAAACCCGTAAGTCAAAGTCAAAATATCTATTTCAAATAAGCACAATAAAATTGAATTGATTCTAGTCGCGGCCGTTACCACTTGGCTCCGCTGCTGTTGCTTGATAGTTACCTACACTAAAGGTCATACTTAATTGCTGTCCTAGAAAATTTACCTACACCTAAATTCGTGATTGTATTTAATTTATTATTTAAAGAGCAGTTTGACCGTGATAAAAGGTCAAAAGGTGAAATAAGGTATGGTGATATCATCGAGATTTTATATCTGTAAGTACTAAAGTACCTACGACATAGCACGTAATGTAGAGCAAAGTCTGCCAAGTTGAAACGAACGTGTCAGCGAAATGTTAATTCAACTTTTAGATCCACTTGTAATGAGAGGTTTATTTATTAAAAAATATAATACCAGGCTCAATTACAGAAAAAATAACAGCAGTGTACTTGCATACAACATTTTTGAATGATTACCTTGATTCAAATCCAAATTCAAATCTATATTATTATTTTTATTTTACTATTTTTGTTGTTATTATTTTTTTTTAGTTTTCTTTTGGTATTTTAATTTAGTTTGTGATTCTCCTGTTGGTACGAGTCGCAATAAATACTTTTTCTTTCTTTCTATATTCAGAAAATAATATTGTAAAACCAAAGATAAAATTTTTCCACGGCTGTGCACGAATACACCGATAAAGCGATGCCCCCAAAAGTAGTTGACACTAGCTTGGATATTACTGACATCGGTGAAGGTAAAACATCATGAGGAAACCTGGATTTATTTCTAACTAGCTGTTGCCCGCGACTTCATATACAATCCAGAATGAAAAGTAGCCTATGGCTTTTCTCAGGTCATGCTCTATCTGTGTGCCAAATTTCATATTGATCCGTTCAGCTGTTTTAGCGTGAAAGCGTAACAAACAAACTCACTTTCGCATTTATAAATAAACTAGCAGAAAAAATAATTACTAGCAGCGCCTCGCGGTTTCACCCGCATAAGTCTCAATCCCGTAGGAATATCGGGATAAAAAGATTCATTTATGTGTTAATCCTGGTTATCCTACTAGTAATATTATAAACGTGAAAGTTTGCGAGGGTGGATGGATGGATGTTTGTTACTGTTTCATGCAAAAACTACTGAACTGATATTGATGAAACTTTACAGTAATATACCTTTTATATCAGAATAACACTTACGATACTTTTTATCCCGATATTCTTACGCGATCGACACCTATGTGGGTAAAACCTTGGGGCGCTGCTAGTAAACTATATGTGTGCCGAATTTCATCCAAATCCGTTCAGCCATTTGTGAGCGAAGAACTCACAAACTTTCGTCTTTATAAAATTTGTTTGATAGGATATAAGTCTGAAATCGCCAACCCGTCTTGAGCAAGCGTGGAGACAATGCTTATGCTCACCTTCTCTGTATGAGAAATGGCTTTTGTAATGCAGTAGAACAATAATAGGCTGGTACTATTATCTTAAATAGCAAAGAGTAGTTTTTACCCGTCCATTTAAGAAAATCACCCATTCCAGACTACAGGAACCGACTGATAAATAATTCAAATTATTCTAACAGCATTAACTCTACCGACGGAAATTCCGAGAACTAGTGTATCTTTGCTATCTTTGAACCCAATACGTTTCAACTGTTTGGAGCGTTGAATACAACGCCTTCTTCCACATGAAGATAACTACAGAAGGTTGGCTTCCAATAACGAGTGGACATGAAATAAAGTTATCATCATCTGCCTAGCCTTTTCCCAACTATGTTGGGGTCGGCTTCCAGTCTAACCGGTTGCGGCTGAATACCAGTATTTTACATGGAGCAACTACTTATCTGACCTCCACAACCCAGTTACTGGGTAATACGATACCCTTTGGTAAGACTGGTTGTCAGACTTTCGGGCTTCTGATTACCCATAACGACTGTCAAAGATCCACGAATGCCAGCCGGGACCAACGGCTTAACGTGCTTTCCGAGGCACGGAGGGGTCTCGGTATGTAAAGATGGTCCCTCATCCACAGACCAACCGCGGCAAGTGTAGCTTAACCTGATCGATTGACCTGTGCGGCTGTTATTATTTAGCCACGGACCCCTCTGTTGTTTATGACATCACCTTTATTTCGTGTCATTTATTACATTACCTCTCTCTCGCTGGTCTCGAAATAGCGAGAAAACCGGTATGTTTTAGAACCAAAAATTCGAAGCTCACACTGGGTCCGCGTGGTGGATTATGGCCCACGACCTCTCACAGCGAAAAAGCTTGTGTCCCAGCAATTGGAACGTTATAGGCTGATTATACTATCCAAAGAACGAAAACACGCACACATAGCACACGCTTCATTTACAGCGAGTGCAAGCGCACTCGCAACTGGCATTTGTTTGAAATTACCGCACTTACGCGTCTATGTGTGCGTGTGTTGTCGCTCTTTGTACGAAGCTGGCCTTCTGTGCCTATCCACTTTGTAACCGTGCTATCTTCTACATGTGAAAGTTCTAGTTACTGTATAGCAGTTCTGAATTTGTTATCGACGAGTTCGTCGGAATGTCCTTAGGAGTTTGAAGCTATAGATCAATATTTTAACATTTGAATTCTGGATGGTTTACAGGATAAAGTATTGGTGATCGACGAAATGGAAGTTGTAATTTTCGTAGAGCTAATAATAGCTCTGAGGGGCGATTCTCGTAATTTTTAAGAACGTTCACAGTCTGATGTCAGTCTCAAACTGTCAAAAATGCTTCTAATTTTGACAAGTTTTTGACATTTGTTTGTCGCTGAGATAAGATTGCGACTAGATTTTAAATTTTAAATTACGAGAATTGGCCTTCTGTTGTTGTTCCTTGTTGTTTTCTTTATTGTTGTAATTGTCGTCTTCACTTTGTATACGTAACTTCAACAAAGGCTCAATACATCACTACCGCTCCAATAGAGGTACCTATATAAAGTAATATGTATACAACATATCCCAGAATGAACACACACCACCAAACACTCCAATTAAAATAATGACTAAGCTATAATCATAATACACACACAATTTATTTATTTTATTCTATTCGGTAAACTTACAGCTAATATAAACAGTGTTCTTAAACAATATGCATTTGAAGGCCATTTACAAGTTTCCACTATGTATAAAACAATGTTTATTTATTAAATTAGTTATACTCACTATGTATAAAACAATGCTTATTTATTAAATTAGTTATACCTACTGATTCTGAGAGAAAATTCTGGTCACGTTACAAATGTACGCATGAACACAGTCGCATACGTATAACTGTCTAGCGTACTTCGGCCATTTTGGTTTGTGCAGTGGAAGTTTGACTGTAATTTAAGTTTTTAAATTTTTTTTTTTTTTATAAATAAGCACCTGTGTTCAAAATTACAGAAATTGATTCAGTAACCGATTCTAAAAAAAAACTACTTTCATTATGACTTGTGCATTAATTCAGTTACACATTGTAGTTATGTTAAAAAGGCAGGCCTATTATCATTGACCGAGACTAAATTCTGACTACTGATTGCAAGTTAAAAATTTTCGAGTATAAAAACACTGAAAGTTACGCTTAACCTGACTTGAGAGTTGAACCTAAAACGTCAGCAGTCGCTTGTGACAATTAGACTATTGGGGCAGGCTAAAATTTCTACGGACTTCTAAAAATAGATCGGAAAAACATAAGAGAAGAAAATATTTCAGTCATAGCCATAACATACCTACTGCTTTTCAGCCGAACTTATTTTCGCTGAAAACAGCTGGTATTTTAACAACCGACCCACCTTTGCTTTGCACGGTTTATACGACTTCAATAAACATCGAGATTTCTTTATTTTAATATTAATACCCAGAAATATACCCGAATAAATTCTCTTAACGGTGAAAACCATATCAAAATATATTAGAAAAACAATGCGGTCACACAGACACTCACGAAAAACGGTATTGCATAGCATAGCATAATCAGCCTATAATATCCCCACTGTTGAGAAACAGGCTTTCTCTCTTGCGCCAAAAAGCAGTAAGCGGCATATTGCCGAAAGTGAAAATCAACAAACTAACAACAGAGGGGCAATTCTCGTAATTTTAAGAACGTGTCTGATCTCAGTTTAAATCTGTCAAAAATACCTCTAATTTCCCTACACTTTGACAAGTTTATGACATTTGTTTGTCGCCGAGACTGCGACTAGATTTTGAACGTTTTAAATTATGAGAATCGGCCTTCTGATCTAAAGGTCTTACAAACCCGAAAATATTACCAACTTTCGGGCAACCGAGGCTTAACTATGAACTCTGCTTGCACCCCGACCCTTACGATGTTTCGTGGCGCTCCTAACCTTAACTGTTACCAAGTTAATGGACTTTATCGATTTGTTTGCTAAGGCGGATTAACCAGTGGAACTACTAGGCAGCATAATATTAATAAATACGTACCTAATATGCTGGATGCGAGAAGCATAGAACCAGAAGTGGTGGTGTTTGGGGGATGCATAAGTCCAGCAATTAACGTCTTTCGGGTGAAATGATGATGATAATGACACACGTGGTGATCAATGTGTTATTTTCTATTAAAAATCAGCATTTTGGTTTGAATTAGGACAACAGACTGATATCATTTAAACCATGTATAATATACACAGTTAATAATACAGCAACCCATTTTGTGCGTGTGGTGAATAGCAAACTTTTGAAGATCTTTGGTCGCCCTATGTTCGAAAAGAAACGGCGCACGAAAATTATGTACTTAAACTTACATATTCCCATGAGTATAATCGTGTTTTTTTGCGAATATACCATGATTTCACGTTTCCATGGTCTTATAGGTAGGTTAACCTAATGCTAAAAGAACACACAGCTACGTAAACCGAGCCACGGGCAGCAGCAATAAACGTTTCAGTCCAATCCCATCTGCTCCCCCCACAAAAACCGATACAAAATCACTTAACCCACCAACTATAAAAAGCCTTATCTACCCAAAGATCCAGTTACCCGATTCTTCGGCCCGATTAATGAACGGGCTCAGAATTTCCTACAAACTGTAATCCGTTTAACACCTCAAGTTTGGTTCCCTGAATCGCGAAGTTCTGACCTTTGGTGAAACTAGGACCAACTGATTATACCTATTTATTAAGCACGATAAGCAGGTCTTGCTGTAGTTAGGAATAGTGTTTGTTCGTTAGTGAAATGTAAATCTTTTCTAAAGGGTTTTAATGGATTCTGCGTAATACTGAGTTTGATGTTACCACTATGTGGAGTAAGATTAGAAAATTTATAGGGTATCAGGTACTTTGACGCACAATTTGTTACTATGGATTCAGTAGATACAGACGCCAGCACATCAAGCTACTGCAATCTGTAAAATTTCTTAGATTTTCAACTTTATCGCTAAAGCATAAGGTTCAAAGTTGATTGGAAAAAATGTACAGTTTCGGGTAGCATGGTATGCTTTTTTTTGTGGAAATCATCAAATGACCCCTTCCGTTCAGGGTGGAGCAGAAGGGAGTGTCAGACTCTTACTGACTAAAACCCACCCGTGTTCCTTCCTTACCTCTTTATGTTTCGGGGCAGCGGTAATGCCTTCGGACAATCCCACTGCCCAGCATGATATGCTGGCATTTGTACATGATTTTAACACCCCTACGTTGTTTTTTTTCCCGTTGAAAAAAAATTGCTTTTCCATATATTTTGACCGCGTATGTATCGCACTTTTCTATGAAACAGCAGATTATGTTTATGATAACACGACGAAAAGTTCTTCCCTAGAGGGTCCACAATAAAGCATTGAATTGATGGTTTCAGTTTGCTACCCTGTATTCATACATAAGTCGAAAAAATAGTTTCAAGGTCGATTCATTAACATCATCCACAACCCGATTTTATTCACTGTTGGGCATAAAGCTCTTTTTTCTTGTACCAATCGCCACGTTCCTAAGCCAGCCTTATCCAGGTTCCACCGGCGATGACAACAATGTCGTCCGCCGATCTCGCTGTCGGAAGACCGACACTGTCTTCCAGTCTTTCCAGCTTAAATAAGTGGTTGGGAAAGACAATGATGTGCAGTTGGAATATCAATACCTTCACCCATACTCAGACCTTTGTCATAGTACTTATCCTATCATACTAATATTATAAATGCGAAAGTTTGTGAGGATGGATGGATGGATGTTTGTTACTCTTTCACGCAAAAATTACTGAACGGATTTTGATGAATCATCTGAAATTACTTCGAACCCAAGTCGTTCATGGATCTCAAGTGCGTATGCGGCACTTCCCACAGAAAATGGCCCACTTTCCATACTACGCACTGCCATCTGTGTACTTGATGATCTTAAGACTGTGTCAGAGAGCGGAGCTCGTGCAGCTCAGTTTTGGGCCAAAGATGTTTCAACTTTTTGCCATCGATACGATAAGAAGAAGAATAGAAAATGTTGAAAGTATTAGAAGTGACATCAATTGACAAGTAACCACTTTAATGTGAAAAAAGTCCTAAAATTTTTATCACCGTTTTTTTAAGATTATTTTACCTACTTACCAAAGGTAAAATCATTTTAATTACCTAAATAAATGTAATTTATCATCGCTAATTAGGTCAATGACCTCATAACTTCCAATAATAAGAAAAAACAGCTCTTTTTAAAAGTTCTCGACTTCTTAAGGTCTGAAAGAAAAATTTCCTCCATTAAAACTTCGAACATAACGCTTATAACGCACTTTCTGAAGGCTTAATAATTAATTTAAAAGGTCTATCTCCATCATTATTACGAGGTTAAAAAGTTAAATTTTTTAGAAGGTATTAGCTACTAGAATTTATTAATTCATTTCGAGTTTTAGAAAATAGCTCGATCCACCTTTGCTTCGCCCTCAATGTCAAAACACATATTTCTGTGCTGTAACTTAGTCAAAAATACTCATATTACTTTTTTATTATTCGGTTGCCTTTAATTTTCTTAGTTGATTTGTGGTACAAATAATAAAGAGTTTATTTTCATACTTACTGATTTTATTTAATAAATTCATTCTTAGTGGATAATAATGACAATTAACTATTTAATATGAAAGCACTATAATCAATTTCGCATAAATAATGATAATATTATAATATATATACATATATACTTACAAAGTGTAAAAAATAAACCCGACAAATTTAAGAGGTGCTTTAGACCATCGAACTGAACAATTTTCACTATAAGACCAACTCTGAAATCACGACAAAAAAAAAAAAAAACAGCTGTAAACAGCTGTAAAATACATTTTGGTGAAATAGGTATTGAACTTTTGTATTAAACAGCTGATTTTTTTCGTGATTTCAGAGTTGGTCCCATAGTGAAAGTTGTTAAGTTCGATGGTCTAAAGCACCTCTTAAAGTTTGTAGATTTGATTTGGAAACACCTTATATACTATGTGTAACGTTAAATGCGCAAAACCTGAAAATAATTTGTTCATAATTAACTACTGAATCGATTTAAGTAATTTTTAATAAAGGTTTTTTTTCAAAAATTATGTATTTTGCCATACTATCCGCCGATTGAGCCAAAGAAAATTAAGTCTTATTTGAATGCATACACTAATGCTACGATCAACACGATTTTCTTAATAAAAATAGCTTTAAAAAATAGTTTTGGTCATTGTTGTCTGGGGTGTATGAGGTTTTGCGCATTTAACGTTACACGTTATAATGACGTCAAAATGGTGTCTACTAGTCCACTACGTCAGCAGATTAGTGAAATTTGCAACACGTCAGTTGCAGAGGGTTAAGTATCAATCTATAATAATAATAATAATGAAGCTGAAGAGTTTATTTGCTTGTTTGGTAATCTCTGAAACAACCAGTCGGATTTGTTTTTTTTTGTATTTGGTAGCCCAATTTTTGAAGAAGACTTTTAAGATCACGTAGGACCCATAGAAGCCGAGCAAGAAGAAAGAAAAACAGAAATAATGCTTAGCGAAAATGAAGTAATAGCGCGGGCAGGCGATGCGATGCGACGGGGTGGATTGAGGAACAAGAAATTTCACGCGGACGAAGTCGCGGGCAGAAACTAGTGTATTAGATATGCACAAAAACCTTTCCGAAATAAATTCCCTTAATTGTGCCAAAAACTACGTCAAAATCCACTGCGTAAAAATGTAGTGCAAAAAAAATTGTGGAAGATTTGTGTCTAGGTATGAAAATCTTAGAGACCATTAATTAAGTCGTCGTCTGTCATGATTTCTGTAGAAAAAGATTTATATTAAAGTAACGGTCTATTATTTAGGTATTCTTATATGTAATTTTCTCATCTTCTAATTATTGTAAGTACGACGGTGCATGGACCTTTTGGCGCCTGGCCAAAATCAGAACTAACGCCGCCATTTGATTATCAATACGATTTTTGTTAAAAAAATCACAAATGTTTGCCAACAACGCCGTCTCCTGTCAATTTCATTCAGGCACCGAAATATTCTTGTAGCACTATCATCATCATTTATTTTTCCATTTTTCCAGATCATAAAATTCAATTTGTTAGTAATTACATACACAACTTAAACACTCATTTTAATACATCCGTAATAATTGTTAGTTACAAAGTTCTTAAAACGATGTTAGTACCTATTACATTACAGAATAAGGTTAAGAAAACAATTAGATCAAGTTGCAAGCATAGGGCACTATTTTTGAAAATAAAACATCAAAATTCTACACACTATCTACGAGTATAAATCAGTATTTTGTTCTAAATACCTACTCTCGTTAATTATTCGTTTAGCTAATTTGGCATGATTAAATGGACGTTTAACCTTTGTTTGGTCTTATAAAATAGATTGATATGCATAGCCCAATATAGCGATAGTCCTATCAACATTTTCTATCCTTCAATTTAATTTTCTTCCTCATATGCAAGAAAATAAACCTACAAAGTAAAACTTCCCATCGAAACACAAAACAATGTCAGAACAAAAATAAGTAACACATCCCCCAACTTCCGGCGTATCAATCAATATGTCAATAATTACACTCTTAAACCGGAAACGATAGCGGCCATGTTTGCTCCCGCCAAACTTCCGGCCGCCATCTTGACTCAGCAAGTTTGCTTGGTACGCAGACACATTGTTCTCAAGTCTTAACAAGTGGCTCTTAGCCAACTTTTAGCTATAGTTTTTGCTAACCATAATATTTTGAAGAACTTTCTTCTGTTCTGTAAAGCATTCGAGGTTTTCAAAACATGCTCAATAGTATTCTGAAGTCCTTGTGAATTATTTTACTTGGAAGTCTGCAATCTATAGTTAATTTTTAATATTATCTATAAAGGATCTAAGATTTTAAAGTTTTTGACATGTTTTTAAAATAGCTGGAATTTCCCTTTAAGCAAGCCTCGTAATTGAATTCATACTTATACAATAAAATGCTGGTTGATTTTAAGCAATAAAACTGTATTTCCAGAATAGGTTTAAATTATTAAAAGAGCACAAAATATTCATGACGCACAGAGACAAATTCTGTTACACAGTGTCGCCAGTTTATAAAAAAATAGTACAACTAAAACTAAAAATGTTGCTAATGCAATAAATTTGTTTGGATTATTCTCAAACAATACTCATATTTTGGTGCTGACAACGTTAATATTGCCAAAAATTTGAGAATATTTTTTTGTTATGGACCAAGTGCATATCGAGCCGCCTCTAGAAAAGGATTCCTTGAAGGATTTGTGGGAGGCCTTTGCTCAGCAGTAGACAGGCTAAGGTAAGGTAAAGGCTGATATATTATAATATGGATAAGTCATCATCAACATCTACCTAGTCTTTTCTCAACTATTTTGGGGTCGGCTTCCAGTCTAACCGGATGCAGCTGAAGATAGGCCTAGATCTGCCTATCTGAGCTCCACAACCCAGTAACTGGTTAATTCGATTCCCCTTGGTTCGTAAGACTGGTTGTCAGATTTTCGGGCTTCTGACGACGCATAACGACTGCCAAAGATCCACGAATGACAGCCGGAACCAACAGTTAAACGTACTTTCCGAGGCACGGAGGGATCCTGGTATGTAAAGATGGTCACTTATCCACGGACCAACCGCGGCAAGCGTAGCTTAACCTGATCAATCGACCGTGCGGCTGTTATAACTTAGCCACAAGCCCCTCACAATGTTAAACGGATAAGTATCTTTTCTGATAATTAACTCTGAAATATCTTTGTTTGTGGGTTGATTATTAGAAAATATACTGCTGACCAAGTAAATCAATTTACCTGTCTAATTATTGGATAAGCTGCGCCCCGCGGTTTCACGCGCGTAAATGTCGATTTCGTAGAAATATAGGGATAAAAAGTATCCTATATGTTAATCCAGGGTTTCAGCTACCTCCATACAAAATTTTATCATAATTGATCCAGCCGTTTGACCGTGAAGAAGTAACAAACATACAAACACACACACATTCACAAACTGTCGCCTTTAGTGTTAATGTGATTAGCTGACCCTACATTCTATAGTGATATAAAATATGGGCTCTATTAGTTTCGTGACCCGGTAATGCCGGAACAGTTCCGACTGCCATATATATATTCTTTCTAGGTCAACGTTCGATTTTGCTTAACAGATGTTCCGCCTGATTGCTTGAGTTAGCATGTCTTGAAGATTAGCGTGGTTAGATTTGACTATGGGTTGAATATTAGGATGATTAAAGATTTACTTATCGAAGCAGTTAAGGGGTTTGTTACGTCATTTCTATTTGAAGTTACGAGCAATTAATTATTGCAAGCATTGCTCCTAAAATTACTGTAATTGTATACCTACATACCCTCTTATTCTTTGGTGTCGGCAAGAGCTGGTTTTCAGTCAGTCATGAGGGTTCTTTTAACTTTCTGCTTTTTACTGTAGCGGTATCTACAACGACGCCACATGCGAACAACGCGTCATACTGACGTCACAAAATCCTGCATCTCGCAAGCAGAGTTTACTGCGCAACTAACATAGATACAACGGCCCGACATGATTCATTGGGCAGTTGCCCGCCAGACATAACACCCGTCTGGTCGGAGGATACTCCCTTTTCTATAGAGTATGAGTGAACTTTACACCCTGTTCCTCATGCTTCTATATTACTTTTCCTATTTGTTATTGATTGGCTTACTAAGTCAGTTAAAAGCTATATTCAAAATTTGATGCAGTATTATTTTTAAAGAGCAGTGGTGGCTAAGTAATAACGGCTGCGATTTACAAGTTGCAGGTCGTAGGTTCGAACCCAGATAGGCGCTTTACTTTGTGCAATTATCTAATCCTCTTTATTAAAGAGGATTCTATTCTATTTTATTATCTCATCACCAGCAGTACCTAGTGGATGAAAATAGCGTAAGGAAACCGGCATGACCTAGAACCCAACATTCAAAAACTTGTGGCATCTACCACCTTGCACTGGGTTCGCGCTGTGGATAACTGCCCCTTCCCTCTCAACGAGGAGGCTCGTGTCCCAGCAGTGGGAACATTATAGGCTGATTATGCTTACGCTAATGTTTTGTTTAAAGCATAGGTACCCCGATTGAAGACTAACTCCCTTGTTTATAAAGTTGCTTAAAGTTAAGAGACGTTTAAACGTTGGTTGGGTGACGGATACTGAAGGAGAACTTTCATATTCATACATTGTTTGAATGCTTGTGTGATTGTTACTCATTCATTGTTACAAACTTTCGCATTTATAATTTATAGTAGCAGCGGCTCTCTGTTACACCCGCAAAAGTTTCAATCCCATGGAAATATTGGGATAAAAGTATCCTATTCTGGTTATAAACTACTAGCTTCCACCCGCGACTTCGTCCACTAGAGATTTCGGCCGCCGACCCATGGCGTCGCATCCCATCCCTCGCCCTTGCGACTACACTTTATCTTAGCGTTCTTTCTGATTTTTTCCCTTTTTGTCAGTTCCTAAGGGTCATAGCGTGATACTAAATAGCCTATGAGCTATTCTCGAGAATTGGGCTACCAAATGCAAAAAGATGATTTCAAATCCGAGTGGTACTTCCGGAGTTTACCCCTTACATAAAAACTTACAAACAAATTTTACCTCTTTCTAATATTAGTAATAGATCTGTGTGCCAAATTTTATCCATATTCGTTTAGTAGTTTTTGCGTGAAAGAGTAACAAACATCCATCCATACATCAATCACAAACTTTCGCGTTTATTATTTTATTTAACCATTTATGTACACACATACATAAACAGACAAGAAAAAAAAGAACAGAAAAATAGGTACAAAGGTGATGCTTATTTCATAAGAAATCTCTTCCAGCATACCTGCGATAGGAAAATAAATAGAGAGATGTAGACAGCGTGTAAAAGAATAAAGGAGACAAAAAAATACATAAAATCATAAACAATTCACCTAAAAGAACTAAACACATACTATGAGAATATACTTACATACATACAAATAAACATACATACTATATAAACATACATTTATATATAATATTAGTAAGATAGTAGGATTACATCTAAGACCACGGTTCCCATGAATCAGTTCCTATGTAGAAGAATCAGCAAGAAACTTCATTATTAACGAGCTTAACTCGCTGTATAAGCCTATTAAATTAGTTGGAGGGGTTAACAGGAATAATATAAATGTGAATTCTCTCTCATTATGGAACTGCGCCTGTTAATGAGTAGACGGCTGGGTTCTAAGAACAAAGAAGGTTAAAGTTGTTACTAAGAGACATGTTACAAGATACCAGAAATAGTAGTACTTCCACTTATAAGTTTCTGGTGAACTTATACAACGTGTAACTGAATTATACCAGCCGATATGTCAGATATAAAAATATGTTAATGTTACCCTCCTCGCGTATAAAACTAAATTCCAATAGCCCCTACGTAATGTCAATAAAAATATTTAATAAACTACCAGATGCACTAAAAGATGAAACCAGCGATACGAAATTTATAAATAATCTCAAGCAAATATTAATTAAAAAGCATACTATATGATAAACGAATACATGCTTAACAAAAAAATTTATTGAACACAAACAGACACTACACACAGTTAGTTGTATAGGTACAGTCGAGTTCATTAATATATTGGCAGTAGTGATGTGCCGTTCCCGGGAATTTTGGAAACTTTGGGAATATTCCCGTAAACGTGCCCGGCAATATTCCCAAAACTGGAAATTTAGGGGAATATTGATGATAATGTACTGTAGTGTTTTTTTATTATATGCTAGCCAATTAATTAGCTAAATTTGCGTACTATCGTGGTTACGTCGATAGTTGATTATACATATAAGTTGAAAATTTCCAAAGTTTCCAATATTTACGGGAATATTCCCTGTAAATTTACAATTTTCCCGTAAATATTCCCGTAGTAAAAAAATCACAAAGCATCAGAAATTATGTTTTATTAAAACATTTTTAATCACATTGGTTTATTAACACAATTTTACAATCAGATTCTGAGAGTTGTAAACTTTTTAATAATGTTAACAATTTTAATAAACCACGGAATCAACACACTTTTATATTTGTTTGAAATTAACAAGTATCTGTCTCTAAAGACTAAATATACTCGTACTAGCTTTTGCCCGCGACTTTGTCCGCATGAGTTTCGTACTTTCCTCAAATAAATTTAACACCCTCTCCACCTTCCCTATTACTAAAATTATTGCTTAAGATCTTTATACTACTTATATTTAGAGAAATAAGTATTCGGACCATTTTTTTAGTTAAACTACTGATGTTTCAAATAAACTGTCCTCCCTTTTCACCACGACAGGGCTTGTTTCTAATAAAAAAGCGTTTGCTACGTTTCCATTTTATGACTTAAGAGTAAACTAGTCGCGAGCTCGAACTCGCTGGTGGTCATGGTCAAAAAGCACGCTGTCTCGCCAGGCTTCGTGTCCGACAGCGCTTATATCAGTGATGAGCAGTTGACGCTAGTCTACACGAACAACGTCTAGTTTTCACGCACAGAAACACCGTGCCGATCTGATAGACGCGTAAAAAGATTTGAAAAGTGCTTCGGAAAATCGAGTTTTATGAAAAACCCACTGCATAAATCTGAGCTTTGTCGGTACTGACTTGGTTTTGAAGATTTTACAGTTCTTTTATTACTTATTGACACCCAAAGTTACGTTAAAAATAGCAAGAAAAACGAATCTTTGTTGGCTCATAACTTTTTAATGGCTTTTTATTTTACTATTCTGTTCCGTACAGACACAATTATTAATAAGTCAAAACGATATCATGTTTAACTTTGGATGCACAATGTCAAACAGTGGAGTAATATTCTCCCGAAATTTGTATAGAAAAAATATCGAAAAGTGGCACCTTAAGGGCCAATACTACCTCAAATGGCTTAGCATGATCCTCCGTTATGTCGAAAATACTGCAGCATTAATTTTGAAATAAATATATGGTAAAGTTGAGGATTAATGTGAAGTCCTATATTTAACGAAAACACGATTCCATAAAATTTTCTCAATAGAAAAAAAATCCAAAGTTACCTCCAAACCGAACAATAAACCGCTGGTATTCAAAAATACTTTAAATTAGATCATGAAACTTTGTATACTAACTGAAGCTTGTTTTACAAGGGGTGGGGGCGATCGCTATGCCGTGGCGCAAGCTAGTGCAGGTACAAACATGTAACATGTTTAGCTGTGGTAATAGGAGTATAAATATCGCGTAATGTTAGTTGCACATGTGTAATTATACAGTATATACGAAAAATGTATTTAATACGTATTTGGAAACTTTGGGAATACTTACGGGAATATTGGGAATATTGCGTAAATTTACAATGGGAAAGTTCCCGTAAATTTTCAATATTCCCAGCGGCACATCACTAATTGGCAGTGACAATGTTTCAAAATATTGTAAGCGTTAAAATAATCATATAATTCTATACAAACTTACATCAATAAAATATTATCATATAAACTGTTCATAAGGTCTAAGTTTGTATAGAATTATATGATTATTATAACGCCTACAATGTTTGGAAACATTGTCACTGCCAATATATTAATGAACTCGACTGTACATTCATATATACTTATATAAATATTATAATATGATAGGTATAATAATTATGTTTAATTAACCTTACCAAATAATTATTATATACCACAACCTATAGTAGATATACTATAGGTTGCATACATATACATATTATAATATTTACTTATTAATGTTAATAACATATTTTAAAAATAGCTTATTGTTAATTTGTGCCTTAAATTTCAATAATCAATCAATAATAATCAATAATCAACTTTCTATTTATGATATGCGATAGCTGACACATAGGTTTATCCAATCACAGGAAACTCAGCTACTCTTAACTTACCGCCACCACCCATCCCGTGAAGATCGTCGCTCCGTAGCCTGAGGGTACCTCCTTCATTTCCCGAAAGGAGGGAGTCATAATATACATACATAAACTCCCGCCTTCGTCCCATGGGGGTAGAAGGAAAATACAGAACGCCAATCCTTACATACTCCTTTTGCTTCATAAACGTTCATACATCTGAAGGCCAATTCTCGTAATTGAAAACGTTCAAACTGTAGTCGCAATCTCATCGACAATCAATGTCATAAACTTGTCAAAAATGTAGGGAAATTAAAGGTATTTTGACAGATTGAGACTGAGATCAGACTGTGAACGTTCTTAACACTTTCGCTGAAGTCACGGCCAAAGGCGAATTTTTTTTCGTGTTGGATATGACGCTCCGCCCACTGTCACGGGCGGTTAATTTTACCTAGTCAAAACAGAGAAACCGCTTGTACCCGTGTAAATTTGCGTCCATTAATATGAAGCAACTTAATCCAGTGTCGTATTGCACTCACTCAAACTTTTCTAGTGTCAAGGCAAAAAAATATATATTTTATATTTTTTTACGGCTATATGTTATTTTAAATGAAAATTTTTAGTGTCATTTTCAGAATTTCAACTTCATCTCAGTGTTAGCGAAAGTGTTAAAATTACGAGAATTGCCCCGCTGGTCTGGTCATACACGTAGGTACGCCGGTTGCGAGTACTACGCATCTGACTTTTCTGAAGGACATCACCATTAAGGTCACTATTTCCTTCTAGGGCATCCCTTCTTGGCGTTTCTACTCACATCTGCTTTGTAAATAGTTACATTATAATCATCCTTTCAACATGACTAAACCATTTAAGCATACTCTTTTCAATATTTTCACTACATCTTCTTCTAAACCGCACCGTTGCCTTATCACATCATTCCTCATCAGTTATATAATTAATCTAAAACGAACAGTCTTATAATGTTATTAGAAACCGACACGTATTTCCTAGGAAAACGCAATTATTACTTACAGAGTTAGTTTTTCGCCGGGTACAGTTTACCTGCGTAATCAAATGAAACGGCCATTAATTCATATGCATTTAAACAAACACATAATTATACCGGTCAATTTTCAAAGGAAAATATCAAAACGTTTAAATACGAAGAAATATTCAACTTCGAACATTTGCGCAATAGTTACTTTGCGAGTTGTGACAATGCTATACTGAGAGAGGAGCGGATACGGTAACAGAATAAGATGACGTTTAACTCGTAGAACTCTAGTGTAGTTCAGACATTCTTTCAAAAATATTTTTTTAACCTTTACTGCCCCACTGCAGAATTAACAAAGAAAAATATTGCACAATGACTCAATCCAACAAAAATTTATAGTTATTGTGGAAAAAGGGCCATAAAAACCTAATTTTCTAGTCTTTAAGGCCTTAGATTTTAATTATATTTTTATTTTATTTACGTTACCATTTATGTACACATATAAACAGACAAGAATAAAACAGTAAGTTTAAGTAGGCACCACATTTTTTTTTTGTGAGCTTCCTCATCAGTACAGATAGCAGCATATTTCAGGCTGTTCTATAAAAAGGAAATCATAAAGTCTGAAAAGCGTTGTATAAAGACAAGACCTTTATAATCTGTGGCCGATCTCTGAAAGTTGCATAGAAATATTCACATTTCTTGATCGCCTTCGCTTTTTGCGTGACCTTAGCTCCACTTTCGACTTTGTCGTTCCTAAACATTCGCATAATACGGTAACTCGAGTGAGCCGTTGCGATGGCGGGACTCAACAAAATCAAATATCAGAAGTTATTGAAATGTTTAGGAAATTAATATATTAAATTTTAGAATTGAAGTTGAGGATATTAAAATTTCAGTTCCAGTTTTCATTTAACACAAAAGTTACATAAAATTTCAGTTTTCCCGGGAGCTTGTTTAAATAGCTATACTAATTAGAAGTGGCTTATGTCCATCTTTTTACAATAACCGAGAGTCGAGGAATTGTTGGGACTGAGACACGAGCAAGTAAAATAGACATGGCCGTTTTGCGTGAATGTGACGCATATTTTCCCCAACATGTTCTTTTTTGCGTTTGTGTTCTTTCTTTGTGTCATGTTTACCGCAAATAAACGTATTTTATTTCTTCTTTCTTTCTTACATAGGTACGGACTGAGCAACCGCCAAGTTTCTGAGGGCCTAGACAAGTGACAATCGCATTCAAAGCGCTTCGTATTTCTACAAAGACATTAATAGGATAGCCATAAGCTTTTCGGTAGCTTATATGTCAATCCAATACATTTTTTACTTTTCCATCATCATTTTTGTAGATAGAATGTCACTTAGCCCCACACTTAGGCTCTCTGGAAACACAGTCCAGGAGATTTCCAGAGGTTTGCCTCTGGATTAGTAAATCTCCTGGACTGTGTGTACCAAAAGTTCAAACTGCCTTTCAGGTATCCAAAAAATCCCAAAGTCAAACCCACAAAATTTAGTCCCAATTCCATCTATCAAAGCGGAAGCTCCTTTATGTGACTCTTTTGTATGTTACCCAAACAAAATGACAAACCATCAATATACAAAACAATACTTCAATTCACAGGGTTAAAAAAAAACTGACATCGCACTGTTTCGCTTATATTTCAAAAGCCTGATAGGTTTTTAAACGAGGTCGGCCGGAATGGCGGGAGAACCAGAAAAAATATTTCATCTAACGACCATAAAATGGCGTCGTTTAAAGTCAGTATTTTGGTTCGAGAAATGTGTTTTCAATTTGCGCTTTTAGTTGAGGAGAATGGAGGCATCAATTTCTCAGTGACCCTAAAGGCAAAGTTACACTGGTGTCTCGTGTGAAACAGTTAAAATGCTCTACAACATCCAGGTCTAATGATTTAATATGAAAAAATAAAGCATTAGAAATATCCTTATCGTCTACAATGCTGCATACGCAAAGACCAGCTCAGAAAACCTTAAGAATGACGCCTATGTAGAAAAATCACGTGTTGGCGTAAACATGTAAAAGTTAATAAGGGATAATCTAGTTACCCCCGGTAACGATGTTTAGCACAGGAGGAGCACCTGTGTTCCACTTAAGATCTTGAAGCCTCTTCTTGTGCTAAAGATAGTCAATATAGCGGTATTGAGACTATAACAGGTTGAAATTTTAATCACCATTTTCCTCTTAAGAGGTCATTGTACTCATCTTTATGAACAACTTTTACTATGGGACCAAACCTGAAATCGTGAAAAAAACTCAACTGTTCCCTACAAAACAACATTATGTTCGCATAACTCGTCAAAATGCAAGGAACAGCTGATTTTTTTTTCGCGATTTCATGTTTGGTCCTATAGTAAAAGTTGCTCATAATGATGAGTACAATGACCCCTTAAGAGGAAAACGATGATTAAAATTTCAGCCTGTATAATCTCAAACCGCCATATTGACTATAAATAGTCGGAAAAGGCGAAGGGATATATCCTTTCGACTTTTCCGCGGGGTAATTGCGTAACACAATATCACTAGCAATGGGTTTCATTTTGACAGTTCAACAACATTCAGTGCATCATTTACGTTGTTGAGCAACCAAATTTATCGAACATAAGAAGCAATGGATTAGCAATATCCTTCAAATTTATTCAAATTGAGATTGATAGTGTGTTGCGCAATTAGGGTGCAGGTCTGAAAATTCTCAACGAAGATTGTGAAAAGGTTTCTCTATTCAAGACAAAGGTATTCAATCATTAAAGTATAATTGGAAAAAACGGGCCAAGTGCTAGTCTTACAATATTTAACACTCCATATTAAAAAGAAAAAACACATTTCTTGTTTTTCCTTTAATTTTTTGCTTTATTTTATTTTTATTAGTTGTTGTTTATAGTAGTAATAAAAATACACACTCTGTGGAAATTTCAACTGTCTACCTATTACGGTTCATAAAATACAGTCCGTGATAGACAGGCGGAGGCACGGACAATAGAGGCTTAGTTAAAGGGCACTATAGGCACCCTTTAAGGTACCGGATCCATAAAAACTAAAGCGGTTTGAAGGTCAAAAGAGCGATAGATGATTGACCTCTGTCCCTAGAAATATAACCTTAATATCTATATACCTGTGTATATGTTTACATTATTTAGATCCCAAAAATATCCGGTGGGTACCGACGACCGGATCCCGCTGGGGAAACTTTTAATAGCTTTATTTAATACGAGTTCAATTATTGTTCGGTTCGAAAGCGAAAACTGGTCATTATCCGAAAAGTCCGCAGCGTTTCAATTCTACTCACTGCATTGCAGAACGGACAGCCTTTTGAGCAGAACCATTTCCTTTGTTTATCAGATTTATTTTGCTGAACTGAATTAAACCTTAGTATGTAAAACTATTGCTAGATGCAGTTGATGATATTTATATGCATAAATATTGAATTAGAACAAAAGAAACACCAGGCTTCATCTATACATATAATAAAATCGTAGGAAAGTCAAAACTGTACATTGAATATTTTTTAAAAATAATACTTGGGGCGTGATCTACAATCGATACCGAAGCCAAAAATATAGTTTTTAGAATTTTTGTCTGTTTGTCTGTTTGTCTGTTTGTCTGTTTGTCTGTTTGTCTGTCCGGGATAAACTCAAAAAGTACTGCATGGATTTACTTCAAATTTTGCATGAATATTACTAAGAGGTCGGGTCAACATATAGGCTACATATTATCACGCTATCACCTACGGGGGAGGAGCTGTGAATCTTTATTTTTCTTACGCATTCTGTGACAGCGTGTAATCTAACGACGCATATCTAAATGTTGTTTTTGAGTAAGCCATGCTATTATCTGACGTTACACTATAAAAACTACGCCATTTAAGTAACTTGGGCAGAGAAATATAGTTTAATGAATGTTAGTAGTATAAAGACAATTTTAAAACAGCGCCATCTATGAGATTTCATAAAAATCAAATCAAGTTACCTGCATGTTAACATTTTTTTGGAAATTAATAATTTAAATTTGATCATGTTCGCGAGGTAAGTAGTTAGTTATTCTTAAAATTCATAGATGGTGATGTGCATTTTCTTCATAAAAGTTGTATCGTATAGTTCGTTTTGACAAATTCAAGTTCCAACAAAACCCTCAAAATCTTGAGCAGAGTTGAGGAAGACAATTTAAAAAAAATGCGGTGTTAAGTATTACAAAAAAGTTATGTTCATTGATGATGATCATTTCATTTCATGACACCCTCGCGGAGGCGAGCGTCAGTGACAGTCCCAGCCGCATGCGTCATCTGTTTGCCGTCATCTTGGTGTTTTGTGGAGTCGCGAACCCGGTAGCTTTGTGAGAGAAGTATCCCCATCATCTGTCTGAAGATTTTCGACGAGCTTTGAGGCGCGCTACTGGAGACGAAGTCGAAGTAACTGATTAACGCGTGCTGAACACCTGTCTCAGTTCACTTCAATATGTGGTCATTTCTATCGGCGGCAATCCACTGATCGAATATGGGTTACCAGCTCCCCAATCATCACCGTATCAAGACCGTGAAAATCGGGAGTATAACGCGAAATGACCACCATACGAAATGACCATGTCGCTTTGTTCTCTTCAGAGCAAAAGCAAATTTATGACACCGTCCTTGAAAGCGTTGGGCAAAACCAGGGTAAAATGTTTTTCTTGGATGCTCCTGGTGGAACAGGAAAAACATTTGTTACCACTGGCATACTTGCAAGGTCAGGAGGCAAGGCAAAATTGCTATTGCTGTAGCGTCGTCGGGAATCGCTACCACACTGCTTCCGAGTGGCAAGACAGCACATGCCATGTTTAAAATTCCCATCGATTTAGAGAGCGCCGAAACGCCTGTTTGTGGTGTGTCACGTAACAGCGATAAGGGACACGTGCTCAAGGATTGCTCTCTGATCGTATGGGATGAGTGTACGATGGCCAATAGGAAGGCCGTTGAGGCCGTGGACAGAATCCTGCAGGACATCTGCAGGAACGAACGTTTGATTGTTGGTGTAACAGTTCTGTTCAGTGGTGATTTTCGGCAAACGCTTCCAGTTGTGACGCGGGGCTTGAGGGCTGACGAGGTGAATGCTTCGTTGAAACGATCTTCGTTGTGGTCACGAGTTCGTACGCTGCGCTTGACCATTAATATGAGAGCTCGGCTCGGCGGTAATGCACGTGCTCAAGAATTCTCCGATGTCCTTCTAAGTCTTGGTGAAGGCACTCTACCAGAAGAGACAGGTGATGCTTCCAGAGTCTCTCGATAGAGTGGTATCCAGCTTAGAAGAACTCATTCACTGTGTATACGGGGACATCAGTCGTATACCGCACCAGCAGAGTTCTTGGGTGTGTGAGCGGGGCCGTTTTGATGCCCAAAAATGATCAGGCTGCAGCAATTAACGAATGCATTCTCTCGGAAATTGAGGGGAATAAAGTGGTCTACACCTCGATAAACACTGTTGTCGAGCAAGATGACGCCACACATTATCCCGTGGAATTTCTGAGCTCCCTGTCAGCAAGTGGACTTCCAGCGCATACCATCAAGCTGAAGGTCGGTGTTCCGATTATGCTTCTTCGGAACCTATCTCCTCCGAAGTTGTGTTAACCGCCTTACGGCCCATTCACGACTTCGGTCTAAGCGGCGCGCGGCGCGGCAGGCGGCGCGGCGTGCGTTTTACACGCCACGTACCCTCAGTAGCGGCTAGCGGCAGCGGTCGAGGTGGACGTATTTAGGTAGTTAGAACGTGCTCAAAATTATGGCGTTATCAAAATTATCTCTTTTGTGTTTAGAAAGCAGTATATTTTTAAAACAAGTATGACAGAAGGAGTGCACGAACTGAATAAAGATCGACATTTAAATCGAAAATTTCGTGACCTATACGAAGATTACAGAAAATATCCGGATAAGTTTTATGAGTACACAAGAATGAGTGTGGAAACATTTGATTATATTCTATACTTATACTCTATATCCATTACCGCCACAAAATCGTCTAAAATTTTTTGTTTATAAGTTCGCCGCCGAGTCCGTCACATCTACGCCGCTGTGTTTCGTGGCGTCGCGTCGCACTCATTCGCCAGTACTTTTGATCTCGCCGCTCCCCGCACCGCGCGCCGCTGCAACGATTCGCTCCGACAAAACCGCGCGCGTTTTCGCTGTGAGCGGCGACTCGTGACGTGCTTCAAACATTTTCATACTTTTGTTCTTACCGCTCGCCGCCCCGCGCTTAGCCGCCGCTCACCGCGGCAAGGTCGTGAATGGGCCGTTAAAGTCATCTCCCTCCACAGACACACCATTGAGTCGGAAATTCTTACGGGTTGTGGCGTCGGCGAGGCAGTATTTATACCACGCATTCCCCTAATACCTCATAACTTCCTGTTCCAGTTCAAGCGCGTACAGTTCCCCGTGAGTGTTTGCTTCGCGATGACCATCAATAAGTCGCAGGGCAGCGGGTGTCGACCTCAGGACGAGTTGCTTCTCACACGGGCAACTGTACGTCGCTTGCTCCCGCGTCACCAGTCCTGACTCTCTTTACATTTTGGCTCCTGGCAGCATAACTACCAACGTAGTTTATAGGGAAGTGTTGTAAAGTATGATACCTTTGTACGTATTTTTACTCTTTTGTGTCCTGGAATGTATTCCTGCATTATTTTCTCTATTTCCTTCAGTCACATCTTATGACTGAACTCAGCAGGACTCCCATATAACTCTCTTCACTTGCTTTGCTTGCAAAAAAAAACTTATATTTTAATGCTATTTTAAAAGTTGTGTACTTAGATGCTGTAGCGACACTGGCATCTTGGGTATTTTTGGTGCTGTAGAGCATGCACGCAGACGACGTCGCGGGCAGCAGCTAGTATTCCAATAAAAACTGCGGCTGGGGAGTTTATAGCGCCACTAACTTAAACGAAACTCACTCATTACAGGGAGTGTGTTTCGTTAAAGAAGTGCTGATTGTGATGCCAATTAATTTGAATGAATATTTTTTTTTAATCAAAATTGGACCACTTTTATCTTACTCGTGTTTTCAATTTTCTGCCTTCCCGCCTCAAACCTCCCTTTGTATTTTTTAAAATAGTCGGTTTAGTTTTTTTTTTTTTTAAACATTAAAATAACACTGATTTTCTCTTGCGTTTCTCACAGCAATGGGTGGAAATGGGTGGATTGCATTATCAGCTGTAAAGTCCCACTACTGGGGCACAGGATTCCTTTGTTGGTGGGAGAGAGTGGGCCATAATCCAGCACGCAGGCCCAGTTCGAGTTAAGGTTCAAAAATATCGCTAGCCATTCAAAAAGGATGTATGTAAGTAAACACAGTTAGGATTAATGAAAACCGTCTGGGGGTTACGAAATCCATTCTATTTAACACCTCAATTAACTGATTCGATTTATTGAACAAGTTTTGACGCGACTTCCTCAATTTGTTTCATATTTTGTGAAATATCTCACTGTTTGTGACATTTCATTAACCCTTTGTTTACGAACATTTTCGTCGAAGTAATGTTGCTTTTGAATGCAATGCACGTTTTAGCTACCGACAGTTTTTGTGGTTTCTTTATAGAATTGGGTGTGGCGCTTTTTTACCAATTATTTTCATTTTGCGTCACGTCCGTATGAAAAGTACTTATATACATAATATACACATAAATGAAATATTCAGTCGGTTATTTAAAAAAAAATCAAATTTAATATTTATGCTCTGCTGAAGGAACACGGGTGGGTTTTAGTCAGTAAAAGTCTGACACGCCCTCCTGCTCCGCCCAGAGCGGGAGAAGTTATTTGATAATTTCTCACCCAAAAAAAGGGGGATCCAGAATCAAGGTCTGCATTCATCGTAACAAGTTGCAAGTCGATGTCCCTGGCACCCTGTATGATATTCTATTGCATGAATCCCCATACCAGACGTTATAAACCGACGATGAATAGACGTCAACTGAATAATATTATACATAGCACCTGTTACTAGAGAGATTACTAACTGCATAATGTATTAACTGCAATGCAATGCTATGCATAACAATATAATCTGTGGATGTACATAGATTCGTAGATGACTTCTTCGTAATCAGTACCCCAATTCAAAACAGCCTTTAATGATCATATTATATTATTGTATCATATTAATAATCAATGTACAACATTCTTAAAAAATGTTCTCAATATTTTTTTTCAATGTATATATTTTTTTAATCTATAAAATGTTAACTCTCTACTTCATGACTATTTTTGAGGGTTTGGGCACTGATAGCAGAAATACAGGCTTTCGCCTAGTTTAGCTACAGATGTCTAATTCATTTGTAACAAGGAATTATAGCCTATAAGATATGTGTATCCTTGTAAACAATTCTTGAATAAACTCATATTATTATTATTTAAAAAACTAATGATTTTGCATCAGTATGCTTCTTCTTCTTCTTTTTAGCGTGTCAATGGCAATCTAAGCGGACTTGGCCCAGAAATCGGCTACGTGTTTGGCGCCATCACTATCCATGAGTTCCTGTAACGTGCAATATAGCATCTACCTACTACAGACCTATGTATATACTTACACTTTACATACATTCACATTTATTCATCATGCTCTTTTATCAGGTTTACATTTTATTTTGCGAATCGGCCTAAAACGATTCATTTCCTTATATAATTACCAAATTAAATATTTCTATAGTTTTCATTGTTATGACATTTACGTCAGGCTGTCAAACTACTATTGTTAGAACAGGGTAACCATAGATTCAACAAAAAAATTAAAACTTTTATTAATCATGTATTTCATCGACTAGAGAGGATTGATACTGATTTAGATCCCTCAGAGGTAAATCGTTTATCTCAAACTAAAGAGAGATTTTTCACCTTAGAATCAAAATTTAATTCTTTAACAACCGTTTCCAACGACGTCAACCCTCAGTCTATATTAGTCAATCGTTCCTCTTCTACTCCTAATAACCCCAATGAGACCATGTTTCATACTATACTCCCCGATATAAAGCCCTCAACCTCTAACGCGTTATCTCCTAGAACAAATTTTAATCGATCTAACAAACCTCGAGTTAATACTAAAGTTAATAATAATGCTTTTTGTGTACGCTGCCGCACTAATGGTCATACATTATCTAATTGTTCGCAACCTCGTACATTAATTTGTTTTAAATGTGGTTTAAAAGATGTTAAATCTACTGATTGCCCTATTTGTAATAAAACTAACAATCCAAAAAACTAATCAATGACTTGGGTAATAAAAATTTTAATCAATCAGACTGGCATGATTGGTTACAAACCATTAAAAATTTCTTTCATTGTTACAAAACAACTTCAATATACGATACTGAAAAAGATTTTAATCGTCCTTTTATTGATATTTCTATCAATGACAAAATATTTTCCGGCTTACTAGATAGCGGTAGTTCTATTACAATACTTGGTAATAACTCCCACCTAGAAATCTTAAAATTAGGCTTCACGTTATCCAAGTCATTTTCAATGACAATTACTACTGCCAGTAATCATAAAAGTAAATCCCTTGGCTCAATTGACATTCCGATTAAATACAATAATCAAACTCATCTAATCCAAGCCTTCGTGTTCCCAGATATATCTCCTTCAATTATCCTGGGAGTCGACTTTTGGAAAAAATTTAATCTTATTCCACATATACTTTCCTCGGCTTTTAAAGTAAATACTAAATGTTCAGTAGTTACTGAAACTACGAAACAAGTACTTCCTTATAATCATCTCACTTTAGAGCAAAAAACTATCGCTGATGACATGATTAATCGATTTAAAGCTATATCATTTGAAAGTAGAGGAATACTGGGACGCACTTGAAAAAAGAAAAACGGACTGCGACTACAAAAACCTCTCTTCTTTCTACTGAATGTTATTGGTATTTTTTTTAATCATTTATGTATTTTTTATCTCTAATTATATTGTTCAAATTTACTTCATACCCTTTTATTTTGTTAGGTTAGTAGATTTGTTACAGCAGCTAACACGACACGCAAGATAATTATGATTTTAAGTGCCCCATCGTTGGTGGAACAGCACGACATTTACACTCTAAGGCGGAGTATGCTAACATTTTAATAGGCAGTTCCGCGAGTAGCTGGCTGAAATGAAAGGCACCACAGCATAAACCATACTGATCGTATTGGTGACGTTCTTCAGAAAAGTCTAGGGAAGCAAAAGGAATATGAAAGGATCGTAACAGGTGGCGTTCCGTAGTTTCTGCCTATCCTCATGGCAAGACGGCGCGGCGTGAGTTTATGTATGTATGTATGTCCAGTATAAGCCATTGACGGAAATATAAAGTTTGAGGACTAACACTTAGTACTTAGCGACTATCAAGCTACACCAAAAATAAAATAGTCTTCCAAACTGGTCGATAGCAAAAGTATTCACAATAATCTTACCAATTGTCAAGTAATCAAGGCTTTTGATGTCTATTACAAGATAAATTTTTAGAAGGTAAAAATTTTTTTACAAATTGTGCAAACTACAGTGCCTACTGCATTAGAAAAAGTGTGAGGTGAACGTCCTTCTTGCACTTTCATTTTTCTTTTCATAAAGACAAAATTAAAGTGTAGGAGAATTTGAGTGAAACAAAGAAACGGCGGGAATATGAATCCCGACTTCTACCACTGCTACTTACTTTACTGGATACAATTATTTTAGAATTGAATTTCAAATGTAAAACAAATATTTCAAACTATATATGTATTTCATGGCACAATTTAGGCTTTTAGAGTACTATTGTGACAATATTTTTTTATTTCACATTTCGATGCAATTTATAGGTAAACAGGATATTAATTTTGTCAATGTGTAATACAGAACACCGCATCCCGCAACAACCCGGCTGATTAAGCAGATCATAGTCATGAGACTATATTATGAAAAGGTATAGATTTGCTTTTCCCTGTCAAAAGATTGAATGTTTACGTTCCGTTTTGATACCTTTGACACACAAAATGTCGCAGAAACTTGACTTGATTGTCATGAAAATGCCATTTTTATTGAATGAGCTCACTCTTCATAATTTGGACTATTTTTGTACGACTAAGGGCTGATTTACCAATCGACAGATAATTTTTATTCGTGGAATAAAATTGACGTTTGGCAGTTTTTGTATGGAATAACTGTCAAAAATTCAAAATAATTCTTCAGATAAAACTATCTGGAAAAATCAGCCATAAGTACGATGAGGATAGTAAATCTATTGACTTAAATCTTTATAAAAATAAAGTTACGAGATTTACTTTAAAACACACTTACTGTTCAAGTTAGTCAAAGCGTTTAAAAATAAGATAAGCTTAAAAGATTAGAAAAAGAAATGGTTAACACAATCAAATTCACAGTCAAAGCTTGCACCCCGACCATTAGGCCCGGTATCCACCAAAGCGGAGAGGAGAGGAGACGAGAAGAGATGTGTTTTGAATAATCAATCAGATTTCTTTATTTCCACATCTCCTCTCCGCGTAGCTTCGGTGGAAATGAATCAAGCGGAGAGGAGAGGAGATGTCTCATTTTTCTATAGAATTTTGTGCCGCCAGCGAGTAAGCGGAGCGGCAGAGCAGATAAAAGATAAAAGATAATTTATTTGTAAAACATGCGTTTACATAAACTGACTAAGTAATCAAACATGCAAGGTATTGAGTGAGTAGCTGTTGTGTGCGTCCATGTTTTGCCAATAACGGCGTACAAATTTTGTAGGTGTAAAAATCACATTTAATTGCATTTTACATATAGTCATTCTAAATTTCATTACAAAATACAAAACAAATAAATAATAATTGATGTCAAGATATTATAGTATAAGTAGGTATGTTATAGTCAAAATAGATTAAATTATGTCCAGAATATTCATTATTAAGCAGTCAAATAGAATCATTCAAAAGTCAATTGATTTAAGATTCACATTATTCAATTGATAATCTTAACTAAGAGATGTGTGTAGTCGGGTGGCCGGGTGGCTGGAAGCACCCGCGCTTGCACGCCCCTTTCCTCGCTGCCTTCTCCCCGTGCCTTGCACATCCGAAAGAGTTATTCCCATCACACATCTCTCTTCTCCGCATTGGTGGATATCGGGCCTTAAACTTAAGTAACTACGTTGAAAATGAAATTACTTCTATAATGTCAGCTGAAAATACTCGTTCATTGGACTATGCATGAATGCCATCGCGCTATTTTTTCAGTAAGAATATAATATATGTATGTAGTTGAGACACTTTCTCATAACGCAAATATTACAAGTAGATTGTAATCTAAGGGGCAATTCTCGTAATTTTAAGAACGTTCACAGTCTGATCTCTGTCAAAAATACGTCTAAAACCCCAACAATTTTGACAAGTTTATAAATGTCGCTGAGATGAGATTGCGACTATATTTTGAACTTTTTTAATTACGGGAATGTAGCCCTATTCAAGAAGTCTAGATTTGTTATGTCTGACTTAAAGATTTCTATTGTGTAAAATAACAAGAAAGTTAGGTAGGTAGGTACTCAACTTTTAAAATCAATGTCCTATCAAAAAATTTAGTTTATTCAAAGAATATTCAGAGGTGAGTTCATAAAGATCATTGGGCATCTTGTATGGAAACTATACCCACGTACAGAAATAAAATAGGGTGGAATGGACAAATTGATGTCTCTTGTTTACGATAGTACGGGTGGAATTAGTGTGGGTACTGTCCGTTATCTAAACATTTTTGTATTGGGAAATATAAAAAAAAAAACTTTTTTTAATACGTTCAACGCAGCAAGTTTCTAATACAGTTTGCTCGTCCGTGCGTTACGGCCGCTTTATATTCCTTACAAGAGTTTCCTGATTTGCGTTACGGCCGGTATAAATATCGATTTTTTTTTATTAACCTGTTAATTTTGACTCCCACAGTTAAAAAAAAAAAGTACATGAAATTAAAAGTGGGGTATAAGATAGCAAGTTAAATCTAGTTTGGTTTTTGTACGCAGGTTTTCACAAACCGGGTCAGATTACGCCCAATTATCTTAGTCGTAGATAAAGTGGAATCAGTACTTGCATAAGCTTATTTTCTTCCCTCGTATGAGCAATAACTTATAGGAGAATCTATAATATGTAGGGTGTCCCTGGGAGTATAGATCAAATCTAATAGGGGCGTGGGCAAGGTCATTTCCAAACTGTTTAACCCTTAGAATGTCGGTGCAATTTTTTACGGTTCATAAGTTATGACTTTTTTCTTTGAGCACTTTGCGAAGTGATTGAAAAAAAAATTGGTCACCACTCCTGTATATAATAATTATAATCTATACTAATAAAGTTCAAGAGTTTGTTATTTTCCACCACTGCTATTATTTTAATGAATCTCAAGAAAAACAACAATCAAATGGAAGAAGAGACATTACTTGTCTCTTCCTCGATCGATTGTTTTTTTACACTTATTATGCTTTAAAAAGTACCTATACTAACAATAATAATAATAGCCTCCCCGACCGATTTCGGTCACGGTGGCTAATCTTAGCGGTGACTAGCCGGGTACGCAGGAGATATTATAGTGCACAAGTGTGCGCGCAGACACAGGTACACTCCCTTTTCCCTCACTCTCATAGTCCGATGGGACGGCAATCCGACACGACCGGAGAGAGATCAGGCGCAAGACCAACGGCTTAACGTGCTTTCCGACGCACGGGGGAATCGCACTGCCAATTCCCAAACTCCGGGCTGTTACTAAGAAATTCCTAATGGAAAAAAGTATAAAAAAATCAAACATGAAAATCTCTCTTCAACAGTTCGTTTAAAACGAAAAATTCAAAAGTGATTCCGATTGCTAACACTAGAGTATAGCAGTGGCAGTAATCAAAGTTCGAGCTCATATCGACAATGGTACAGAATCGGTTGAAAGAATCCGCGCACACAGCACTATCTGAACGAATTTCGAATGTGTTTAATTTCGATTCGATTCCTTTCTTATTATTTTTCTTCATTCGCGTTTTGATGAAACGGTGGATCGCAGAATAGATGAGGATTTAGCTGTTATTGAGTTTGTGTTTATGTGGATTTATTTGAAACGGTATCCGTGTTGATTGGAATAAGGACGTCGCTTCAAAATTCTTGAAATAGTGTGAGAATATTTTACATTTGTTAACCACACCTTACTTATGATATTTATCAGCCATTGTTTGTGCGGAAAACAACATCTCTGAAACTACTGGCGATAGATATAATATTTTGTAGTTTTGTGCTACCCTAATTGATGTTAAAACAACTCACCTGAGATTTTGAAACTTTCTCAAAGAAGACGTAAGTATCAGCAATCCCCTTAGTGACTAACGATTATAGACGATCGTAACCTTTTTCATTTGGTGGGCCTCAATCATCAGGAATACTTAGACAATGAGTGAGTGTCATTAAGATTAGACAGTGTTCCTAGTTTTTGCCTGTAACTGTACAGAAACTATAAAAAAAACTATATACTATAACTATACTGCAGTGCTATTCTGTAAAAATCTCACCGTGAAAACTAAGATGAAGTGAGCTGTCATTCCACCTGATGTTAGAGATTGCCCCTATTGATGATAGCTCACTTCACCTACTCGTAAGTTATCACGGTGAGATTTCTACAGAATCGATCGGCTGCAGTGCTATTCTGTAAAAATCTCACCGTGAAATCTAAGGTGAAGTGAGCTGTCATTCCACATTTTTTCATTTTTTGATGTTAGGGATTGCCTCCATTAATAGTTCACTTCACGCTCACTTCACCTATGTTATCACGGTGAGATTTTTACAGAATCGATAGGCTGTACTGGGTGGAGTGAAAATGTATGAAGTTTTTTTTTTGTTATGTCATAATGGTAAAAGCTTCCTATGGATGAGTAAATAAAGTATCTTAAATATAACTTATGTAGGTAATATAATGGTTCGAGGAAAAAAATATATAATTTGTTCTGTTTACAAAACTTTGTCCTATCGGGGGCACCTTTAAATATAAACCTAGACAAAAATATTTTCGCTTTTGTTTATTGTGCCTATTACGCAGCTTTTTGCGGGTATGCCCTAGTACAAATAAAATTTCACTCCTCCATAACAGGCAACTGTGCTGCTGGGGAGTCTGTTGCGCCAAAGAACTTCCCAGCTAAAGCACTAAGAAGTGATGAATGTAATTTTGACGTTCAAAAAGTGCCGATTATCAGCCTAGTTAAATATATGACTTTTGATTTTATTTACCAATACTCCAAAAATCAATTGAATATTTCATCATCCAGAGAATCGTTACTACTAGCAATTATAACAGTACTTCAAAATAGCTGCAATTATTATAAATTAAAATAAAGTGGGCACTTTACATTTTACTCAAACAAATCTAACGCGCTTCCTAGTTTCTCTGAATCTCCATATCTGCGACGACATGCAGTATTGGCAGAATGAAAGGTCTACGTAATCCCTTAACAAGTTTCGTGCGTAGTCACTAGTCAGCCCTTTGTAAAGAGCGAGCGTTGGTGTTCCTACAAAGATGATAGCAGAACATCTACTTATAGAAATAAATAATACTATAATACGTACCTCGAATTAAAAATACTATATTTTTTACAGTCAATATAGAAAGTATTATAGTAAAATCTATCTTCTATGTATATTTTTAAATATAGTATTAATAAACCTAAAGAGTTTGTTTCTTTGAACGCGCTCTCTGGAACTACCAGTTGTAATTTATGAAGTGTTGTTGCATTTTATATTCATTTTATATATATTTAACATAAATTTAAATTATTAATATTGGCTTTTAAGATTATGCTAGGACCATTAGGAGCCAAGAAAAAAGAAAAAAGTCTAAAAGAACGCTAAGTGAAAACGAAGTAATAGCACGGATGCGACTGGGTAGGCTCTGGGGAGCAAAAAAATTCACGCGACCGTTGTCGCGAGCAGAAACTAAAAATATAGAATATTAGGTCTCAATTACTTTAGAAACAAATAAATAATTATTTTTACTTTCAGATACTAATGAAATGTGAATGTGAATGGACAGAAAAGAGACAACCAGACCTAAGAAAAGATTTATAGACTTTGTTGAAGATGATAATGATAAGGTAAGGAGCAAATGCTGAGATGATGGCGGATATAGAAACAGACAAAACACAAAAAGAAAGAAAGAAAAAAGTTTATTTGGACACAGTTCGTGAAACACAAAAAACAAAAGAAATTGTGATAAGCACAGGAAGAATATGATAGTAAAATTGAAACACTTTCTTCTGTTATTTTAAAAACAATTTTTTCCGGTGAGTCAGTTTGATAGTTCATTATCATTATCCGCATTATTAGGAATGAACCTTCTGCTTTATCACTACATCAAACAAGTACAATTTCGGGATCATTCGCCACTTTAATCAGAGCATTGTTGACCCGCGGCTAATACGCGAAATCCCATTTCGAGTTTCTCATTTGTAGCGAATCACACCTTTGCGCACTTAATGGATAATGACTGGCAAAATGTAGTGCAGATGTGTGCAAAAACACAAGCTTAGGTGATACACTGCTGAAGCTTATTCGAAAATGCACGACGCTGCAAAATGGTTTTCATGACTTAATTCGAATGTTAGTTATTCGATAATTTTATTGTACTGGTACTAATACTTTCTACCCTATATATTTTCATTTAACTGTGTACCATGGAATAAATATAAAGAAGTACCCAATTGTTAAGTCAGGGAAGCAAGTGTTTACCAAATTGACTTATAACTTAACTTGATCATACATTCAAATCACAACTGTCATTCTTGACAGTTGTATGGACTGGCTATAAATAACATAGCAAATTGACGAAGTGTGTTGATTTGATAATTTTTTTTTTCTGACAGTACAGTGTACGTTGCATCAATAAATTGTCATATTATTTTTATGCCACGAAAAACATTTTTACATTTATTGTTTCTCCATTTCCATAAATTCGTTATTTTTAATGTAAAATAAATTAATTTTATTATAAAGTATAAACAAAAATATGATCAACCTTAAAATATTTCTGATATTCTACGAAAAACTATTTACGTGATTATTTGTTTTCTTCATAATTTTATTTGATCGAATATTTTTTTTTTGTGTGTGTATTTAAACATTTGTTTTTGGAGACCACATTATTATAACATGGAGTATTATTATCTATTACTGTGAAGATATTAGAATCTGGAGTCAAACTCGTTTGCATATTGGGAAGAAATTACATTTATTTTGATCATAAGTTTAGTAACTTACTAATCTTCTTTTAAACAAAGTGTTAAAAAATTAACCTTACAAACTTTAAGAGGTGCTGAAGACCATCGAACTGGACAACTGATCATAAGTTTAGTAACTTACTAATCTTCTTTTAAACAAAGTGTTAAAAAATTAACCTTACAAACTTTAAGAGGTGCTTAAGACCATCGAACTGGACAACTGATTTTTTTTTCGTGATTTCACAGGTCTCCGCTCGGTGAGAGGGAGTAGGCCGTAGCCCGTAATCCTCCACGGGGGCCCAGTGCGTGTTGGTAGATGTCACATATTTTTGAATTTCTGGTTCTCGGACATGACGGTTTCCTCACGATGTTTTCCTTCACTGTGACATCACACACCAACCCCACACAAGTAACAGTTACCTAGCTTCAACTTTAGTGAAGTTCAAATATTATTGCTATAACAGCCGTACGGGTCGATCGATCAGGTTAAGCTACGCTTGCCGCGGTTGGTCTGTGGATAGGTGACCATCTTTATATACCAAGACCCCTCCGTGCTTCGGAAAGCACGTTAAACAGTTGGTCCCGGCGATCATTTGTGGAACTTTAACAGTCGTTCATGTGTCGGAAACCCAAAAGTCTAACAACGGGACTTACCAAGGGTTATTGGTTGTAAAGGTCACATAGGCAGTCGTTCCATGTAAAATACTAGTACTCAGCTTCATCTAGTTATACTGGAAGCTGACCCCAACATATTTGGGAAAAGGCTAGGCAGATGATGATGTTATATATAAAAGTGGTAGAGCAATTACGCGGTCGACTTATCTACTTTTTACTCTTCCACATCATTAAAACTTTACTAATTCAATACCAATACAAACCACCGCACCTACATTTAAATTGGGAAGTCACCCAATTACAAAACTACTTCCAAAAGCAACAACTCAATAGCCAATTATCAGTGCCGTCAAACTTACCGGATGATTAGTTCGCTTCGTCCGTCCCGGATACATCCCGGACACGTCTCTGACGTCCGGCGCGGCGATTGCTATCGAATTTCAAATTTCGTTCTCGCGATACGTCACCGGAACCTCGATCACTTGCAGTAGCTCCACGGAATTCTGCATTTTTTTGTTGCTGTTGCAATATTCTGCGAGTTCAATCTGACGGTTTTGTTCAATTTTGTTTCGGTTGGTACTGGATTAAGTAATGTTTCGGCCTGGTTTGGCGTTTCATACGGAATGGTGTTTGTGGTAGATGTTCCTTTGTGTTATTTCTAACATAACTATTAAGCGTAATTATGTTTCCAAGGTCAAAATTTTATTATTAGAATTTGTAGCTATGAAATGGAAAAGAATAGAAATGAGTAGTAATTGGCGATTTTATCAGTAGTCGCGAGGGCTGGTTCGAGGTGGTGCTGGTGGTGGTGGTGGAAGGATTTGGGGGAAGCTTTTGCGCAGAAGTTGGACTGAATAGGCTTACAAAAATCAGTAGTCAATAATTGATCGATGCATCTGATAGAGGTTCTAGGTTCTTATCTTTCCAACATTTTAGTGATTGTATTTTTTTAAAGCCTCCCGACCAATTTCGGTCACGGTGGCCAATCTCAACGGAGATTAGCCAGGTACGCAGGAGATATTAAAGTGCACAAGTGTGTGCGCAAACACAGGTGCAACCTCTGTTCCTATAATCTCATAGTTTGATGGAGGCAATCCGACACGACCGGGGAGAGATAAGGCGCAGGATAACGGCTTTACGTGTTTTCCGAGCCACGGGGGTTTCCACCAACTTCCAAACTCCGGGCTGTTACTAAGAAATTCCTAATAGAAAAACCAATAACAATCCACCTTTTTTTTTTGTGGATGGGAAATCATCAAATGACCCCTCCCGCACAGGGTGGAGCAGAAGGGAGTGTCAGACTCTTACTGACTAAAACCCACCCGTGTTCCTCCCTTAGCCCTTTATTTTCCGGGGCAGCGATAACCCTTTTGGACAATCCCCCTGCCCTGGCAGGCTTCGGCCCTTACGGGCCCCTTCCTTAATGCTACCAATAAACCAATAACAGTCCGACCTGGGAATCGAACCCTGGACCCCACACTCAGCAGTCACGCTTGCAACCACAAGACCAACGGGGCAGTCACAATTGCGTCACAAAACTTTCAATGGCAATCCGAAGGATTTTGCAGAAAATTCCACCATACATAGGCTTAAAAAATTCATCTGCTCATCAAAGCAATGCATAATCAGCTTATAATATTCTCACTGCAGAGATAAAGGCCTCCTCTCGGTGAGAGGGAGTGAGCCATAATCCACCACGCGGGCCCAGTGAGGGTTGGTAGATGTCACATGTCTTCGAATTTTTGGTTCTAGGTCATGATAGTTTCCTCACGGGCAATCTAGCTTCATCCTTCTGACTGACCGACCCTTGACAATTCAAAAGTGCCTATAATTGGTTTATTTGAAATAAATGCTTTGAGTTTGAGTTTGAGTTTCAGAAAAGTTTTCCTTCACCGTTTTGAGAACAGTGGTGACGAAATTATTTACAAAAAGTAAAGCACCTGCCTGGGTTCGAACCTACGACCTACAAGTCAGGGCGGTGACTACTGCTGGGCCACCACTGCTCTCATTCTATTGAATAATTAATCGGTGTTTATATTTTCTCTTTGTTAACCCAATCCGTTTCCTAATTTATAATTTATTGGACAAGGGCATTTTAAGGCATTATAATTAACATTATAATTAACAGACTAGCACGCCTCTGCTTCGCACGGTTTTTACGACGACAAAACTTCGTGATTTCTTTATTATATGTTAGTTTATATTGATGTATTATGCCCATAAACCTTCTCGATTAAATTCTCTAAATGATCATGCAAACCACATTCAAAACTATTGCGCAGTTTAGAAAAATAATGCGGTCACACGGGCATACACGAAAATTTTATTTTTTTTATAATATATGTATAGATTTAGGATACATATTGCAAAGTTATTATCATCATTTTAACATTTCATTTGACATTTATTCAATTTATTCAATAAACATACCGCTACAATGACATCATTAATTTATCACACGGGTAAGGCTAGTGACCAGTAATCATAAAAATTATAACAAGATAAAATAATTCGTATTACCGCCTGCGCCGCTCGCCGACATAGGGCTCTCTCTCTCCCTTTCCTTCAATTCAGCTAATCTTTGCACGTTATTCGTTTTAATTTCATTGATGTGATGTTATGATCAGTGACCCCGACAAATGACCCCTGCGCTACAGTTCTTTAAGTACAGGTTGCTCCAAGATGCTATTTTAGAGAATTGAAAATAAAATAATAACGTTTAATGAAATTAAAATATGATCATAATACGAAAACGCGAACTCTATACGTGTGTTAAATTATAGCTAATTGACTTAATTGTATATAAATAATATGTAAATGTATATAAAAAAGGGGGAAAAGAATCACAGGGCATTAGAAATCGTAGACTCGTAGGTACACTACTAAAAAGATGTTTTTTTTTTTGACAACCGATGAAAACTTTCTAGTTTCTACGCTGGTCTAGAATCATATACTGAACTAATGGTTACCTACATTTTGCGCTTCGATGTTTCTGACACCCTGTATAATACTTTTGACTTTGAAGGTACATTGACTACACGTACAAAGGTTATCAAAATGTTCCTGTGAACCGAACAAAGAGATCTTGAGATTTGGTAAATCTTCATTTTAGATGGTAACAAGAAATCAAGATTGCCTTTTAGATTTCTTTTTTCGGAAATTCTTGGAAAACTCTCGATTTTAAGTAAAGATATCAAAACACCATTAAGTACTTAAATGAAAAAATATTTGACTGCTCTGAAGCTTGACTACTTGGAAAGATAAATTATAATATTGTAGGTGACTTTGCCCGTTATGGTCTATGGCTCAAAGACTTGGACGCTCACACAGCAGATCATACACAAGCTGCAAGTCATTCAGAGAGTAATGCAGCGTGCTATGTTAGGTATGGGAGACCGAATTAGTAACACGGAAAACCGAAGGAGAATGAAAAAACCGGCCAACTGAGTGTCGGACCACGCACAATGAAGGATTCCGTAGTTAGAATGAATTTAGGTATCCCAAGAACAAATTTGACAGTGTAGTTGAAAATCATACATTCCAACTGAAAATGTAAGTTTGTACGCACAATATTGAAAGATTTACCATGTTGTTTTAAGACCCTAGACTTCTTATAAGTTTTTCTGTAATCTATAGAGAACTATTTTCTGTTTTTTTTTTCAAAATTTTGGGCTTAGTAGTTTCGGATATAAGGGGAATGGTCAATTTTCGTCTATTTTCTTAAATAACTTTGATAAAATTTACTTTAAAATTATGAAAGAAATTTATTTGAGATTTATGTGTCATACGGTACAGATTGCGAAACTTTTTTCTTAATTTTCTATTTGCCCCTCAAAAAGACCTCCATATTCAAAATTCATTTATTTACGTTACACATAATTTTGTGTTTGGATCACAGAGATTCATCTGTGTACCAAATTTCAACTTAATCAGTCCAATGGATTCGGAGCAAATTAGCTGTGACAGACGGACGGACAGATAGACACGAGTGATCCTATAAGGGTTCCGTTTTTTCCTTTTGAGGTACAGGACTTTAGAAAGAAAGTGGAAATGGGCGGGCCACATAGGGCGTAGACCATATGTAAGATGGGTTAGAACAGTGCTGGACTGGTGACCGAGACCTGGAAGTAGAAGTGTGGGCAGACAGCCGATGAGATGGACCGATGACCTGGTCAAGATTGATGGACGACTCTGGCTTAAGGCTAGAGACAGAAAACAGTGGCGTTCATTGCAGGTTGCCTACACTCAGCATTGGGTGGCGAAAGGCTGAAGAAGAAGGTGACTTTGACATTTATTGAAAGGTTGGAGAGTGTAAATTACAGTATAAATATAGTCTGTTCCAAAAGTATCAGATGAAAGTGTAAACAAACCCTGTCCAGGTTTAATTATTACGCAATCACTCAATAAAGGGAATTAGTAACACATTCATCATATTTAGAAGGCTTCAACTTTATATTTCACAACTTTTTCAACAACTATAATTATTGAAACGAATTAGAAATATTAGATTTTATATTTAGAAACGTGACCAGAGAGAGGGCTGGCCTATTTTTTATGCATTTTTTTTGCTTTTTTTGTTGGCAGCAATGTGGACAAGTTTTTTGATGCCCAATGATTATTTGCCCTCTTTTATTATATACTTGTACATCTTATTATTTTATGATTAATTATACATTATAATTTGTTTATCTGATTGTCAATGATTATTCAATTGCAATTTAACATTATTAAATTGTATCATCGACATATATTTGTCAAATAAAATCTATTTTTAATAAATTAAAACTAGAATGTCACGGTGAAGGATTCAAATAATTAAATTAAACAATTTAATTCGTAAGTGGCACTACAAATTGTCAGCCACAAGTGCGTTTTCTAATCTGTCTGTCCGTCTGAATCGCTGGGTCTAGAAGCATAAGATTTTGCACTAGTGTTTTTTTTTATAATGAAGGTGGACACTAAGGAAGAATTTTTGAAAGGTCGTCCCCTAAAAGGGTTAAATAGGGGATGACATTTTGTGTGAAAGTTCGTCATTCTGATCGGTGGCAAATCCCATCACGTACATGGGTTGTAAAATACTCGCTTAAATATCAAGTATAATATTTATTTTCACTAAGAAGACACCTCAAGCTACAAAGAAAAAAATAAAAAATGCAAAGATATAAAAGCTCAAACGAAATAGTCTAAATAATACCAAAAATTCGCAACACGACACTATCAATGAAAAAGTTCGACTAAAATCGTCGAATGCGCTCACTCTACTTACATAGCCCGCAGGCAAGTGAGATCCATTTACCAATCTTTTATTGCTGCCAATTTGGAGGCATAAAGCTTTTGATATTTGATTTAGAAACGAAATTCGGTTTATTAACGTTGGCTTTATTAATGGAAAAGTGCGAATAGGCAATAAATTTGTGGATTTCGTGATATGAAATGTTGAAACTGTTGACGGTAGGAAAGCATGTAACTGATGTTTGCGGAACGGAGCTAAAGCAAACATAGGTGTTACTGCGAATTATGGTTCTGATGAGAATTGGTTATCGAATGTGAGTTTATTTTTATATCTGTATGTATACGTTTGATAATACAAGATTCACAAAGAAAAAGACAGGCAGACAGGTTATGGTTAAATCTTAAGTTGTGACTGCATAGCCCGTGCTATTCAAGAAACGCATTGAAAATGGAGGCGCTCATCATGCTCTTTAGTGTGAAAAAAAAAGAAGTTTATTCCACCCTGACGAAGGAAAGTTAGGGTTTGCTAGATGATTAAAAAATTTAAACCAGATTTTTATCTATATGTTATTTTTGTTGCCACCCAAAAATTACTAAAATATTTCACTTAAACATTTGCTACTGCCCTCAAAATTTCCAATACCGCTGCTCTTGTAGATATTTGCCTAAAAACTTATACTTATTCTGATATACCTTTTATCCCGTGGCTTTGCAAAATGCTCTGTCATCAAGGAAAGGTTCTTACGTCGACGGAATTTAATCTAAGCTGTAGTTGGAGCGAAGCGAATATTGAAGTTACTCTCCTGAAAGATCATTGACCATACGTACGTTAATGCAATTTAAATATAGCAGAATTATATATCGTTAATATTAGTCTTATCCAGACGTGTTTTCTCATAACTCATTGTCAGCGCTTGTGCGCACTTATTAAATTTCGTTTCAAAGCGGTTAATGGAACAGCTCAGGTACCGTTCGGTCAAGTGACGTTGAAAGCATTGCACTCAGTGGAATACCTCTATCAGTAAGTCTTCAAAGCAAGAGTGTACTAATCTTCTGGACACTCGTTTCATCGTAGACCTCATCCATCAGGCGAGTTCGCGGGCAAGGATCAAAGGATTTAATTGTCATATACAGTAGTGCTTTTACTGAGACAGAAAGAATGAGCATTGATTACGAAACTTGCTGCGTGTTCTCGATTTAATCATTCAATCAGCAGGGCAACTGTGTAACACACATATAATAGCAATGCCTTTCATTTTGACGGTTCAAAAATATTCATTGCGTTGTTTATGTTTTTGTCGGTGTTTAAAAGCCTCCGTCTTTTTAACTGACTTCAAAAAAGGAGGAGGTTCTCAATTCGGATGTTTATATAATTACATTTTTATGTATGTTCGGCCTTAACGCCGTCACATATAGTCAAATTTACAAAATTCTCTTTTTGTTCGAAAGAGGTGTATTCCGAAGTGGTCCCGTTTAAATTTTGTAAAGATCTGATGATAAGTTTCGGAGACAGACAACGGAACTCTTCAATAAATTCTAGCAAATCAACCGCGATTGTTGCTATCGCATATGTATGCATTGTTTATGCTATCACGCAAAATAACATCACGCCTGTACCCTGTGAAGGGGTACGTCAATGTGATCAATAATAAGATTTTTTCCACTTAGTTTATAATGATGATGTTTTAATAGCTTCCTTTCACTGATATTTATGTAGCAAGTAGTGTTATATGAATTTGTGTAGGGTAGGTACAACTAAAAAGTAAAAAATAAAAAACTTTTTTACAAAAAAATAACAACTGACTCTCAAAAAAAAACTACACAGTGAAAAATAAATTTAATTTCGGAAGTCGGTATCAAAAAATGAAAATGGGAAACCCACGGACAATCGGTTCAGCTGTTTGTAGATCCCAAACAGCTGAACCGATTTTGTTTTTTTTTGTTTAATAATTGAAAGGTGACTGCATCGCTTGTTGTTCTTAGCTATTCAACAAAATCAGTTCAGTCTTTTGAACACTATCCACTCATATTTGTCAGGCCTGTTGGTCTAGTGGTTAGTGACCCTGACTGCTATGCCGGAGGTCGTGGGTTCGATTCCCACCCAGGGCAAATGTTTGTGTAATGAGCACAATCATTTGTTCTGTGTCTGGGTGTAATTTATCTATAATATTTATGTATTTAGAAATATATAAGTATGTTTATCAGTTGTCTAGTACCCATAACACAAGCTCTGCTTAGCTTGGGACTAGATGGCGTTGTGTGATAGTTGTGGAATATTAAAAAAAAAAAAAAAAATATCTAGATGATGAATGGATGTTAACATGCTACGCAGGTCAGATTTTTTCATTTTCTCAGAATCTTGAATTTCAAACATAATAATATGAATGTCCCCTACATTTAATTAAACTCCGCTTGATTGTAACTTGTTGTATTTCTTTTTCTTCAGGAGGTGGGCTGCGTACTGTGTCTCAGCCGCATTTTGGCCCTACTTATATTACAGTTTTGTGTGGCGCAAGTAGTGGGTGGCCTGAGTATTAGAAATTTACAGTAAGCCACAATGTTATTTTGTGTATGATAATAAAACAAGCCCTACTAGAAAGTACAATTCTTATATACTAAGGTATCTATTAGGAAACTTAACTTTATTTATTTCAAATAATTAGTATTTACTTAAATCAACTATCGTCGCCAACAATGAAGCAACAGAATTAAAGATTTCTTCAAAATCCTTCGGATTGTGATTGAACATGTTTGACACAATTAGGGTTCAGGATTCATTATCTGTATCACAGTCACGTTTTTAGATAACTTAGGTTTGGAATCTGCTTGTTCAATTTGTTCATGCTGAACTTGCCTTACACTTGGTGCACATCTGCAGTGGTCACCATGGACATTTTTGCTACCTAGAGACCAACTCCGTGACCACAGATAAAATCACATTACAAAGTTTTCTAAGAAGTTTCTTAGGAAACTTCAACAAGTTTCTATAAACTTTTAAAGTCTTAATAAAGGTCGCAAGGGAATCACTTGTTTCATGTCACTTTGTTCATTTGTGTCTAGCCTTGCAGTTTATAAAGGAAGAAAGAAAAATTTTATACCCATAGATAACCAGTATTAGGGCACACATTTAATTTTTACAATTTATCACCACAATATTTTTTTTACTAGCTCTATGTATTTTATCAATGTTAATAATAATTGTAAACATGTTGTTTACAGTTTTACTCATGTTTTTTTTTGCGATGTTGTCAATTGCGATGAAAACTTTTACACTATGTGGACGGAATTCCCAGTTTTGAGCAACTGTTCCTATGGATAGCCTTGTATCCTTTAGTAGGCACCCTATCAACAGTATTTCCGTTTTTGAGAATGGCTTAATGACTTTAGACTCAATTGAAGCCATTATCTTTGTTTTATGATTATGCTACTTTATCTCGATTCAAACTGCAGTAATAGCTCATGAAAGCATTTCATGCAAAATGCAGCCAAAACCCTGCAAAAATTGAAACCACATAACCAATCTTCTCACATACGACCAACTGTCAGTCAAACCGCATCCTCAGTGCATTGACCCTCACTTCTGAAAGGTTTGCCAGCTGATTGCTTCCCGTGTTGACGTCGAGTCGTGACGTATCTAATTGTCGAACAATTGACTAGCAGTGTCATTTGAAGTGACAGGGTATTATCGTGTCTTCGAATGTAGTCTAGTGAAGTGTGGGCGGGGGCCATTTGTGCGTCTGATGACAAAATTGGTCTGTGGATATTTGCGTCTACAATTTAAACATTGGATGTGTCTGTTGCATGACAAAGCAAACTATGAATAGATCCGAATCAGTTAATGTATCTACTATGATCTGTTCCAAAAGTATGTAATGAAAATGTAAATAAATGCATCGGAAAACTTACAAATGGTAGTGCCATTAACAAATTGAGTTATCTGGTTTGTTATTTGAATACTTAAACCCGAAATTCTTATTTGAAATCAACTTTAAGATGTTTTTTTATTTGACAAAGGTTAATTATATAACCATAATTTCGTCGATGATTTTTCAATTACAATTTAATAATATTCTTCAAGCAATAATCATTGGAGATTGTAGTGAGATAGAAAGTTGAAACCTTCTAGATACAGATGGATGTCTTATTAGCATCATCATTGCTACTTACATAGCCACTTAAGGGAAGAGCGAGACAGCTCCGACACAAGTACTATTGTAATTTACTTTTGAACTTCATCGTTTCAATTTATGATTCAATTATTATTATTATATATCATGAAATTATTATTATTATTATTATTCTATTAGCTTCTGCCCGCGACTTTGTCCACGTGAAATTTTTTGCTCCCCCGACCTACTCCGTCGCATCGCATCGCCTGCCTGCTTCGTTTTCGCTTAGCAAAAACTTCTGACTTTTTCCTTTTTGCTCAACTTCTAAGGATCCTAGCGTGATGTTTAATAGCCTATAGCCTTCCTCAAGAATTGGGCCATAAAATGTAGATATTTATAAATCAGACCGATACTTCCAGAGATTTAGAGCATTCAAACAAACAAACTCTTCAGCTTTATTATTTTAAAACTATGATATCTCCTAAGATATTCATTGAAATTAAATAATGTCAAGGGCAATTTTGTTTAAAATTAAATATTTGTGATAAAAAACGTATTTATTTGGATAAGGATTAATATCATGTTTTTAAAGATACCTTCGCAATAAATGCATTATTTTAGAACAAAATTGATTACCATAAAAAGGTTATAGCGAGTCTATCTTAAAAGATAAGCATATGCTGTTGCAGCCTTTTTTTTAATTGTTAAAGAGGAAAAATTCCGTCACACATGATTTTTGCGTGACTTTAACCGTTTACGCAGCGTACGCAACAGAAGTTCTCAAAAGGACTATTTTTTCCCGTTTTTGCAACATTTTTCATTGATGCTCCTGTTGGTCATAGCGAGATGTTATATAGGCTATAGCCTTCCTCGATAAATGAACTACACAACACAAAAATAATGTTTCAAATTGAACTAGCAGTTCCTGCGATTAGCGAGTTCAACCAAACAAAAAAACTCTTCAGCTTTATAAATTATTATAAGTATAGATTTTACTTTTAAATAATAAAACTTCGTTCCCCTCCTTTTTTATATATATTTACATATTATTTGTAATATTTTAAGACTATTAACTTATATTTATTATGTAAATATTATTTTGTTTGAAAATTAAATGAATACCATTTCATAAAACTCCTTTATGGAGTTCATAAGTTTGTGGGCTTTGAAATCATCAGCTGCCTTGCTTTTCCAAGTATTAGGGTTTGCTTCCAGTTAAATCGGATGTAGCTGAATACCAGTATTTTAGAGAGAGTGCTTACATATCTGAACTATCTTTGTGAGCTTAAAGTACCAGGGAATATTAAATGAGTAAGCGGAACTATCCACTCACACAAACTTCACCTTAAGAACGAACGAAACATAGCAGCAGAATTCAACTAAGAACTCTCAACTACTATAACAATACTAAATGATACCGTTTATATTGTAATATCAGAGTTTCTGTCTATACCGTGTTCACCATTTAGTTTCCAAACATGTGAACAAGTATACAATGTGTTTTTAGTTTTTGTGGAAAAAAATACTTTTAAACTCATTATCGACACATAAAGTCCAATTTGCAAAATTTTTATCCTGTTTTTATAGTAAAGTCAGCCTTAAAAAGATGCATACGTTGATAAAATTCATTTATTCGTCCACAGTCTTTGTTATACATTTTTGTATCAGTGTTTAGCCACATGCAAAATGTAGCTGATTATAGGTACATCTCTACCTTACCCTTCAGGGAATACAGGCATGACACAGACATATTACACATTGGGTACTTAATTATACCATTGATACAGTATTATGAAACACACATGCAGACTTGTAGACAGTCAAAATTGAATTCATGTCGATGTATATAAGGTCTATTTATTCTTACACGAAATCTCTTAAGGGGTCAACAATTATTACTATGGGGCCAAGTCTGAAATCGCGAAAAAAAATCAGCTGTTCCCTATATTTTGATGAGTTATGCGAACATAAATGTAGGGTACAGCTGATTTTTTTTTCGTCCAAGTCATTTGCCTAGCTGTTTGATTGGATGGCTGAATATCATTCAAGCCGCTAGTTGAACGGCGCCGTTTAGTTAAAAGGCTAGGCAGTTAACTAAAAGAGCTAGTTGACTGCGCAATATACATCTTAAGTTATTTATGTTGAATGTACCTATTATAAAGGATACATACATAATTAGCTTATAACGTTCCCACTGCTGGGACAAAGGATTCATATCTGTGAGAGGGAGTGAGTAATCTATCACGCGAACCTAGTGCAGGTTGGTAGATGTCACATGTTTTCAAATTTTTGGTTATAGGATATGCCGGTTTCCTCACGATGTTTTCTTTCACAGTTTTGAGAACAGTAGTGATGAAATAATTTACACAAAGTAAAGCGTCTGTCTGAATTCGAACCTACGACCTATAACGCGTAAGTCGCGGCAGAGACTGCTGGGCCACCGCTACTCATAAAAAATCATTTAACTGTATATAATCTTTGTTTATAATTTTATATTAATATCTGGCCACGGGACATATGTATGTTATAATTTATAACACAATGGTTATTTATTTGTAGCTACAGCTTTGGTACTATTAAAAACGCATTAATTTTTTTTGGAAAAATTTGTATTTTGTACTTTTTGAGTGGGTATTAAAGTTATTTTTCCAAAAATACATTTGTATAGTTATTCTGAAATCAACTTAATTTGCTCCTTCAAAAGTTGATATTTATTTTGTTTATGAGGAACTAACGTCAATTGGAAACAAAGATTTGAATGGTGTTTAGTTACAATATTGTTAGCAAAGATAGATTACCACATCCCACGAACATTTATATTCTCTACAGTTAGTTCTTGCAACTTGTTTGTGAGGTTGCTAATATTCCAGTTGTATAATTATTTGAATGTTCACAGAAAGTTAGCATTTTTTTTTTATATATTTCTGAATGGGCCGGCTCTTGACCTCGATCACTCCTGATGGAAATCGATGGATGAGGTCTATGATGGAAAGTGTGCCCAGAAGATTCCTAAGGCACTAGAACTCCCACGCATCGACGAAACACAGCACGCTGCTTGACGCTGGACTCCGGTGGGAGGGTGGTCCCAAACCGGGCAGGCGTTAGCCCTACCACCGCAAGGGAAGAATTGGCCTGTTATATAAGATTTTAGGTGTGACTGTACAGGATTCGCTGAGCGCTCGGTTCTGTTGAGTAACTGGCGGAACAAACTGCGCTACACGAGGAGGCTTCTTGTTGTGGGAGTTTTTTTGTTGTTCAGCGTATCTCACCTCGATGTGGCATGATCCTGACAAATCATTTTGCTTTTTCATTATTATGTCCCGCCTGTATCTCCCGAAGGGCTAAGTTGAGATTAACCCAAATGTTAACAGGTTACAAATCCAGAATCTGAACTGCTACTGAAAAAATAGCGATAAAGCAACGCAATATCCCTTTGATAGGTTTTCAAGAAAATAAATAAAGTCCTCCAGACCGTATTTCGGCCACGGCGGCCAATCTCAACAAAGACTATAGCCTTCTGCGCGGGAGATAGTGCACAAGTGTGCGCGCAGGCATCGGTGCACTCCCTTTTCCTTCGCTCTCATAGTCCGATGGGATGACCGGCGGCGAATGGGTGTGACGGGGGGATGGATCCCTATCCGGTCGTATTCAAGAAAATAAACCAGAATTAAAGTGAAAATTTCAGATATATTTTTAGCATAAACAAGCAGTATCACTATGTATTACAAAGCAAGACATCTTGACATATACTAGAGCGCCACTCGTGGCACATTTCTGATCTAAAATGATACTTTTCAACTGTTTGGTTTAAATGGTCCATCACACTTTGCCTGATCTAAGAATCGATTCCACGAACCGTATTCAGTTGTCGATCAGTCAGACTTTTATCCACTAGGCCATAGAGGCAACGAGTTTAAATGTTGCAGAAAATCCAGAAACACGGTAATTTTATAAAGAACTTAAGATATTATTTCTTATGAAATAAAACCGGCCTTTGATATCACCTTATAAGAGAAAATTATGCAACCACCACTCAGAGGCCCCATAAGGGAAATCTCAACTTGATATTCAAGGACCCACCTATATCCTACTTGAAAGGGTGTGCGGGAAATTGTGGAAAATATCCACCAAAAGTATTTTAGGGTTCCGTGACAAAATTGGCAAAACAGTGGACCATATTATATTACATCAAAAGTCAAGCTAATTCTTTAATATCTAAAGTCTCTATTTCTTTGAAATCTATGCCACAATTTATATAAGGAAAATAAAAGTATTAAGGATTTGGCTCAATTAATGTCTAAAATGTTTGATTAAAAACAAACTTAATCAGAACGTGAAAGACTCTTGTGCCGAAAGTATAGAAAGAGATATCCTAGCTGGCTAAAACCAACAACTATCTAACAACAGAATACCTATTGTGGTATATTAATTTTATTCTAGGTGCATTATCATCACATGTAATATTATATAATACATATAAATTAATCTATACAAAATATTGTTAATAAACAAGAGTGACGGTGGTGTTTCTTGCCTATTCTTCTCCATACGAAACTATCTTTTGGAAGAGGCGACTAGAATCAATTCTATTCTTTTCGAAATGTTGACGTTGAAAAGCGCCTTTTATGCCCCTCTGAAATAAACGATTTAACTTTGAATGTATCTCTTTCTAGCAAAAAGCTATATGCACAAATGGTATGGTTGCAGTCAAGATTATCCTAACGAACACAATATCTCCTAATTTCATTCTAATTTTAAAACTCTGGATCTAAAACACAACCACTTGCTAATAAACGTAGTATTATAAGATGAATACTTAGTTACACACCGATTTCTATCTTTCAGTCGTCAGTAATTTGACTTTTGAAAGAAGAACACAAAACGTTGTGTTCGACGCTATACAACGTTTATTAATAATGGGGCTAAAAATCTATACAATAAAATAAAATTTAAGTGACTGTTTATGTTATCAAAATAACAGCGTTTTACTAAATGCATATGAAAGTATATACGCTACTTATCACTTTTCATTTCTGTCTCTGTTTGTTCCGGCTAATCTCTAAAACCTTAAACGGCTGGACTTATCTTCACTGGCAGATAGCTGATGTTATGGAATAACATATACAGGCTACTTTTTGTCCCGGTAGAACGTTTGGGATGAATTCCGACATCCACGCGAGAAAATACAATGACACAACACAATTTTGATCCTAGCTTTTCTAAACAACAAGACTTTAAAAACGTAATTAAGCTACTACTTACCTACGGGACCCCAAAAACCCTGTATAAGGAAAAATTACTAATTTCTCTAAAAAAAAAAGGCACACGCCCCAGCAAAGCGCGTGCTGAGCGTAATTTCTTTTTAATTAATATAGAAGTCTGTGTGCCTAATATTACACACTCACTTTGACGCCATAACGGACTGACCTCGTTTAATTTTATACTCGAATAACGAGAACGGCTAGTAATTTACCTTTGAAACGGAATCAGTTAGGCTTTTTGTTTTTGTAGGGAAATTAAAAAGGAAATGGGAAAGTGTCGGTTTATATGAAATTTTTTGTTGTTTGTGAAATGAACGCGTGTTAATTTGGTCTGTTGTATGTCTAAAAAAGTTAAAATGGAGAACACTTGAAAATACCTCTGAGTTTGTTTCGGAATTTCTTCTCAGAGATCAGTCAGCTAGGAAATGCCGGTGCCATCTGCAAATGGAAAGCAAAAATAATAAAATTGTGGGAACAACATTCTTTAATTCTGGCCTGCCTAAAAAAATCAAAAATCAAAATATTTTATTTCATATAAGCCTACAAGGGCACTTATGAAACGTCAGAAGCTAGGAGCACGGTTTCAATTGGTCGTTTCCAATGGAGATAAACTGACAAGAAACTCCACGGTTACTCTTATAAAAATAATTGGTTTTTGCAATGTTTTCAAATTACAGTAGGTATGGGAGGACAACGTAGGCCTGTCAACAAGCACCAGGTACTTGATAAAATAAAAAATAAATAAATAAAGAAAGTAAAGACGATAGTGAAATAATGGCTCTTATTCATTATACCTAAAGGCTGAACTCCCATAAAACAACTTCAACTCCTCAAAACGTTGAACCACGAAAACAAGACAATCCAAAAACAGGCCCAATTATGTAGAACCAACCAAACGACCCACTTTAGTAAATCATAAAAATGGAGAAGAGACCATTTTTCCCGTTATCCCACCGCGAGTAGCTTACTCAGTCCGAACATACCAAGTTCTAAGATTGAAGGAAACGACAGTCAGAATTACTGCTGGCTTTGTTATTTCAAGGGGTAGCGCTCTTGCAAAAATTTTAGACGACGTTCCCGTTGAAATTTCTAGAGGCTGACCGTTGTATCGGTTTCGGCTTTGGTTTCGGTTTTGGTTTCGGTAAGTTTCGGCCGAAAAAGCCGTTTTCGGCCGTGGTTTCAGTTTCGACCAAGAAGTAGGTAAAGCTAGTGTTCGGTTATGGTAGATAACTAATGAGTGCCTGCTTCGTTGGTTCTTCATGATGAAAAATCGGCTCTTTATTGAATAGTACCTACAGTATTATGCTAGGAAATACAAAAGTTAATAAGGTATAATGTGAATTTACATAAAACTTTACTTCAGAGGGGCCGAATAATCAATGACGGTTTCGGTTTCGGCACGAAATTGCGTTGGGTCGAACTCTAAAGAAAATCCTTGCTCCGAAAACCCAAAAGTGTGCAGCTAATTAGGATTTTCCTCTTCCATTGTAGTTTTTATACTAAAGAGGCTGAATGGTGGTCGGAGTTTGCCAGTTTTATCATATAAAGGATTAACGGCCTATGGGAGTAGTGCTTTGATGGGGATTGTTTTATTTGCTTATGATATCACTAAGTGTCCAGTTATAAATAAATGCCTCAATATGAACAGACCCATGTTTTTATTCCAACAAATCAAATGTCTATTATGTTTGTCTAGACTGTTCCTTACAATTATTAAAGTCTCAGAAAATTCAATATGGCCGATGCTAGACATCATGAAGTTCAACATTTATTTGCACAGTTTGTTTCTCCCGAAGTTCGGTTTTCTTGTTTATTTTTTGTTGTCAACAGAATCTATGAACCCGATGCGATGTTTTGTATGCAATTGATATTTATTTATGCAAGTTTCGATACGTGTTCTTTCTTTACCTTGCGAAACTGCTAAGCAATGAATTCAAAAGGTCTCGATATATATCGTGAAAAGTACAATAGTTTGCACGCCTGATCGAAGACATATTGAAATGGAATTCAAGTCTCGGTTCAAATACCTTATACGCGAGGTTGAATTTCAAAGAAGTGTTTTGAAATAATATATTCTGTCTAAGGAATGTTTTAGCATGTTCTCAACCGCAGAACATGAAGTTCTTTATTTTTCAAGTTAAAGATTTCTAGACATAACAAGACCTAAACGAACTTAGACAAAAAAGGGTTGAATGGTTTAAAATAATTTTGTACTATGCCTGGTAAACGTATATTTTATACCGGTCTATTTATAAAAAGGATATTTTTTTTGTTTCAATTAACCTATGTTGCCCCACAACTGCTGAAGTGACCCATATTTTACCAATTGTCTTTGTGCTATGCCTTCTCTGTACAATTGCTTAAGAACGATTTCAGATCGTCACGTCAGCGTTTCATAGGCCTATGCTGGTGACGACGCCTGTCTTCAGGCACCCACTGTGTGAGGATTCTGGCCCATCTGTGTGAATACATCCTATAGGTGTGACCCGCCCAGTCCCACTTCAGTCTCGCAGACTTACTGTCAACATCGGCGATACCAGTCTTGGAGCATAATGTGGTGTTGCAAATTTAGTTTAACTTTCAAAATGCTAATTGTAGTTATGAATAATATTTTCGTAAAAATAATTTCGAAATCACAGTTTAAAAAAATAAAAAAAGTTCATCCCATCATAAAAATATAAGCCAGTTACGAAATTAGTTAGCGGGGTGCTCAGGGAGCATCACAAAGAAGAGGCCCGTAAGGGCCGTAGCCTGCCGAGGCAGAGGGATTGTCCGAAAGGGTTACCGCTACCCTGGAACATAAAAGGCTAAGGAAGGAACATGGGTGGGTTTTAGTCAGTAAGAGTCGGACACTCCCTTCTGCTCCACCTAGAGCGGGAGGGGTCATTTGATGATTACCCATTCTCAAAAAAAAAGGGAGCTCTGGACGTTATATACATTAATAACATACATTTTCTATGAAATATTATCTTTTGAGAACTGTCTGTCCCAATAATTTGGCAAAACCTAATTCTATATTATAGTTCGATCTACAGCCACATTCAATGGTACATTCACATATGACTTTGAAAAAGCTATATCAATTTAATATAAATTACTGATCAATTTGGAACCAAGCCAGGCAAGACAAGTTGAGCAAAGAAAGCGTATTCTCTGATATCACTTGTACATCGTTCACGTTTATGTCGAAATTATATCATCCTCTAAAAGTCCCAATTTAGGTCAAATACCTCTTTTTACGTAGAATAAACGGGTATAGACCACCATTTTAAAGGAATATTAACTTGACATTATTTTTCAGAATTGTGACGAGTCTATGAAGTTGAGTAGGTACTTACCTCTGTCAATTCCAAGGAATGAACATATTAACCAGTAACTGGGTTGTGATGGTAAGTTATGCAGTCGCTTCATGTAAAATACTGGTATTCAGCTGCATCCAGTTTGACTAGAAGCCGACCCCAAACTAATTCTTGTTATATAAAAGATCACCACGCTTACTTTCTGCGTGTTGATGATTTCAGACCATCCAATTCAGATTTCCATTCTAACTTTTCTTTTAGCAGGCATAATCTTAGACATATCCAAAATTAGGTAATAAATTAGGTTCCTTGATACATTGAAGGACGCTGAACGAGACACAATAGAAGTTTTATTGTTATTACGTCGAGGGGCGTTAAGTGTCACGCAAAATGATAAGTTAAAAAAGTCATTGTTTAGGAGATGAATTGTATATGACTCGTTTGATTAAAATCCTTGTTTAATAGGTACAGATGGTTTACAAAAATAAATATTTAGATCGCACGGACTACAGTACGCCCGCCGATGACCGAATCTGTAGACGAGTAGTGGGGCGCGGCCGCGGCTCGATCAGCTGTCTGTCCCCTCCACCCGCGCCCCCCGCCGCTGCTGATGCACGCATAAGATGCGTGAACAGTCATACAGATGTCAAAATACAGTGAGAAATAGTAAGTCAATTCAGTTGGGTGGTTGGGGTGGGGATGAATAAATTGTAATCTAAATTGACACCCTACACCAATTTGCCGTGTCGTGACCATTTCTTACAACTGTCAAAGAAATCACAGTAATTGTGATTTCAATACACGTCCAGTTTAACTTGCTAGTTTATTGGCTTTAGAATTTATTTATCTGGCTTTATCTGAGCTGAATAACAGTTTTGATAAACTGTTTTTCTTTCTTTCGTTTCCTTTTCCAGGGGAAAAGTAATAGCTTTCTTTGAAGAAAACATTTTGTTTTCGCAGATGTCTTTTATCGTATTTCTACTCATAAAAGTAAGTTTTAATGATTATGCGATGCGACGGTAATTGTTTGCTAGCAATAGTAGTAACATTCAAAGAGAATGCAGGCTTTAAGGGGACAATAATAATTATGTTTAATTTTGTCGAAATTACTTCAAACAATGGTATAATTCTTAAGACCCCGAAAAATCATGCCACTGGCTGAAGCAATTTTACCTTCCTTTTCAACTGGATATGATTTGACAGTCTGCAAATTACCTAGCATTATCAACTTATGACGTTCCCACCGCTGTGATACAGCTCTCCTCACTGTGAGAGGGAGTGGGCCACTACGCAAGCCCAGTGAGGGTTTAGCTTTAGTGGATGTCACAAAGTCTTTGAATTTGTGATTCTAGGATACGCCAGTTTCCTCCTGTCGATGAAATTACATATCTAAATGTGTCATAATAAGAAAGTATCTAGAGGATGAATGAAAAACAAAAGAACTATGTTAGGATCGCAGCAGGTCTCGTCCTGTAGTTTCTGCTTACCCCCATGAGAAAAGGGGCACGCGTCTATGTATGTATGTACCTACAGAAAGTATTCAACATTCAGTATCTAGTACTGAAATCAGAAATCTCAATCGCCAAAAATCACAAAGCAATCTTTTAAACTGAGCTCAATCTTGCAACAGGTCCACAGTTTATTGAACAACGTTGTATAAGCTTGCTCTAGCTTCCTCGATTGATAAACAGCATTTCAAGTTTTTCTTCCATGGATAAAAATAATTTAATGGCTTTGGAAATGGCTGTATTGCAGCTCTATTGATAGCTTCCCTAGGAAGCTTAAAGGTGGTTTCACACTGTTTGGTGCGATTTTATTGCTGAATGTTGTTGTATGATATTCGTTAAGGTCCATCAGCAGTTCTACCATATACTTAATTTTGTATCATTTTAAATTTTGTACGCAGTGGCATGCCAGTTGCAAATACTACGCATTTGACCTTTCTGAAGAAAATGACTAATAATTGACACTACATGTTTTCTGCTGGATGAGAGTTGCCGAAAATGAATTTAAAAGGCGTGCAATAGGAGAGGCCTATGTTCAGCAGTGGACTACTGTAGACTGATGATGATATTCTTTTAAAAGCATCATCGTACGATAAAAAAATGAAAATGTGTTTATTCAGAGAAATAATTTTTTACAAGATATATATCACTGCCAAATAGCAAATCAGTTTGTTGGCAGACGTAGCTCCTTATTTATAATATTAACATATATATTTTTTTTTTTCTATAATGACACTTTTTCACAATAATAATATTAAAAATATTCCCTCATTTTTTAAATAAAAAAAAAATAGACAGATTTTTATTTTTTAGTATAATGACATCATTCCTCAATCTCAGTTTTATTAAGCTTTGTCCTAATTTTTACTAAACCCAATGTCGTATCGTCCGACTTCACAAAATTATATTCCATCGGATAATGTAGAAGCTCTCTAAGAAAACGATAAAAGCTTGTAGTTGTTTGCAATTTTGTTGGCGGATCAGTTAAAATGGATTTTTTTTAAGAAACTTTATATTTCGTCTCACAAACAGTTGTTGAGTTGGGGGGCCCGTGGCTAAATAATAACAACCGCGCAGGTCGGCCGAAGGTTAAGCTAAGCTTGCTGGAGTCGGTTGATGGATGGGTGACTATCCATTACATATCGAGACTCCTCTGTGCCTCGGAAAGCATGTTAAGCCTTTGGTCTTGGCTATTATTCGTAGATTTTTGACAGGCGTTACGAATAGTCGGAAGCCCAAAAATTCTAAGGGGTATCGTGTTACCTAGCAACTGGTTTGTGGAGGGCATATAAACAGTCGCTCAATGCAAAAACTGGTATTCAGCAGCATCCGGCTAGACTGCAAGCCGATCTCAACGCAGTTGGGAAAATTTTGGGCAGATTGATTTTTACAATCGGAGGGGCTTGTGGCTAAGTAATAACAGCCACACGGGTCGATCGGTCAGGTTAAGCTACGCTAACCGCAGTTGGTCCGTGGATGGGTGACCATCTTCACATACCAAGACCCCTCCATGCCTCGGAAAGCATGTTAAGCCGTTGGTCCCGGCTGTCATTCGTAGATCTTTGACAGTCGTTACGGGTCGTCAGAAGCCCAAAAGTCTTACCAAGGGGATATAGAACTGCCTATCTGATCTCCACTACCCAGTTACTATTGGGTTGTGGAGGTCAGATAGGCAGTCACTCCATGTTAAATACTGGTACTCAGCTGCATCCGGTTAGACTGGAAGCCGACACCAACATAGTTGGGAAAAAGGCTAGACAGACGAAGATGATTTTTTACAATCAGTTGCTGAATTATTTGGTGGTAAAAATGGAGTAGTAACAGAAGTTCTGTAAACTCTAACAATGATGTTTGTAAACTCCTTTGCCCGCAACCCAGCCAACACAATTGACTGTTTTTTTTTTACTTTCTTCATTTTTAATTTTTTTTTTCTTGTCATGTTTTCTAAAACTACCTGTTAGTGCTGTAAGCGTTATTTCTGCACAATTATTGCAATTTTATTGTAGGTTATAATTTTGTTTTTTTTGCATGCTGTGTCTATCGCATCATATTGTATGCTTGTATAAGTATTGCTCATATTTTAAGGATAAACAGTGTAACAATTGTAGATAGGCCAATAAATAAATAAACACTAAGAAGTGTAAGATGCTAGTACCAGATATTCTATTGGACTACGAAGGATGTTGGCCGTTGATATACAATGTGTAACTGGATTGATGCATGATATGAAAGTAGTTTGTCTAGAATGGTTTACTGAATAGATTTCTGTAATTTTTAATATAGGTAGTCTTTATCCCAAAAATAATTAACACTACGTAAATCAGTCACACTTCGAAGTCAAAGTCAAAGTCAAATCATTTATTTCAAATAGGCACTTAAAAGGCACTTTTGAACGTCAAAATTTAAAATGAAAAAATAGAATTGATTCTAGTCGCCCATTCCAAAATGTAGTTTTCGTGTGGAGAAGAATGGGCAAGAAACTCCACCGTTACTCTTTTAAAATGTTTTACAAGTTTTTGTATACATTGTTTATATAATTATATGTGAAGACGATGCACCTAAAATAAAATTTAGTCTACCAAAAATGGTAAAAGAATTAAAAATATAACAGACTGGTAAATCAATTATGTGATAGATACATGGTGTCCACATATTTACAAAGATTGAAAAATTTTACTAGTATTTTAAAAAGTGTGTGAGTTACATTTGTCAAAGAATGTAAAAAACAATGTAAAAAAAAAAAATGTGTATGTATAAATTAAATTAGCAACCAGTTTGATTTTGTCTAGACTCTAGATTGTCCTATGGAGCAGGACCAGCATGTTTCCAAACATTGTTATCTTGGATATAATCCTCCAATTTGTAATATCCTTGTTTACAAAGTGTACTTTTTATATGAGTTTTAAATTTTCTTTCATTTAATTGTAATATATCAAAAGGTATTTTGTTGTAGCATTTAACACAGTACCCCATAAAAGATGTTTGCACTTTAGATAATCTGAAAAAAGGTTGATCTAATTTATCTTTATTTCTAGTATTAAAATTATGTCTATCACTTATTTTATTAAAAAGATGTTGATTTTTTCTTACATACATAATATTTTCATAAATGTATTGGCAAGGTACCGTCATAATATTAACCTTTTTAAATAGTTCCCTAAGAGATTCACGACGACGTAGATTGTAAATGGCTCTGACAGCTCTCTTTTGCAAAATAAAAATGGATTCAATATCAGCAGCCCGACCCCACAGTAAAATGCCATATGACATAATACTGTGGAAGTAACTAAAATAGACCAAACGCGCGGTTTCTACATCTGTTAACTGTCTTATCTTTCTAACAGCATAAGCGGCCGAGCTTAGCCGCCCCGCAATAGATGTTATATGAGGCCCCCATTGTAATTTCTCGTCTAGCGTGATTCCTAGGAAAATTGTCTGATCAATAAACTCTAGTTTTTGGCCATTCAATATGATGTCACATTCGCTGCTTCTAACATTAGGCAATTTAAATTTAATGCATTTGGTTTTTTTTTCATTAAGTACTAAATTATTTACCGTAAACCAATCTTGGACCTGAAGAATAGAGTTATTCACGTCGTCAAGATTTTGTGACCGTCTGTCTATTTTAAAGATCGATGATGTATCATCTGCAAATAACACCATCTTTGGTTGATTTTGAAGTAATTGGGGTAAATCGTTAATATAAACTAAAAAGAGGAATGGACCCAATATCGAACCTTGAGGAACGCCCATTGTCATTTCAGACCCTAATGAGTTTATGCCGTTTACTTGAACTTTAACCTTTCTATCTTTCAGGTACGATCTTAGCAAATCAAGTGTTTTTTTTCTAATCCCATAGTGCTCCAGTTTCATCAGAAGTGTCTCATGGTTTACGCAATCGAACGCCTTAGAGAGGTCGCAAAAGATTCCAATGGCATCTTGTGCTTCTTCCCAGGCGTTAAAAATGTTCTTTATTAGGGTAACACCGGCGTCAGTAGTACAACGCCCTTTGGTGAAACCGTACTGGTGTTCATGAAAGATGGAATTTTTATTAAAGTGACGTAACATTTGATTGAGCATAAGCTTTTCAAAAACCTTACTGAGAACTGGCAGAATCGACACAGGCCTATAATTGTTGGGTTCTTTACTGTCACCGGATTTGAATAATGGAACTACTTTACTATGTTTCATAAGATCCGGAAAAACTCCTTGATCAACACTGGTGTTAATTATGAAAGCTAAATAAGGCGCAATGGTTTCTATGAGAGATCTACATACTTTTACAGACATTCCCCAGAGATTTTCTGTTGATTTAATTTTAAGATCTTTAAAAGCTTTTATAACAGCCTGGGGATTTGTATGCTGAAACCTAAACTCCAAAGGGCATGGCTTTACATTCTTTTTAAGCAAGGCAGCAGAAAGTGTGGGGGATGAATTTAAAGCTTCAGTAGTTTTAAAGGGAATATTCGCAAAAAAATTTTCAAATTCCTGAGCTATTTCTACATCTGAGTTGATGGGGCCATGTGCAGTCTCTAAATTAAATTCAGTATTACGCTGTTTTTTCCTACCTGTTTCATTATTTATTATTTGCCAGGTAGTCTTTATTTTATCATCAGCTGATTTTATTTTATTGCTAATATAAAGAGTTTTAGCTATTTGGCACACACTTTTAAAAGTTTTTGAACATTTTGCAACATACCGATGAAAGTTTTCATTTTTCAAATGTTGCTTTAAGCCATAAAGTTCAAAAAGTTTTTCCCTGCTTTTACGAATACCTGGAGTCGCCCAGTCACTAAATAAAAACTTTGTGTAAATGCTTTTAGTTTTTAGTGGAAAAGTGTTATTAAACTGGTCGTTTAACAGTGAAAAGAACTCGGCATAGAACTCATTTGGGTCACCTATATTATTAAAATTCTGGTCACATAATTTACTGGCCAAAGAATTATTTAATTTTTCCAAATTTTTACATGTAATTGTCCTAAACCTTATTTGAATTTTTTGTAACGGCATGTAGGAGCTAAATGTAATTGTTTGTCCACTGTGATCAGACGGCAACTTATTTACAATTTGTTTGTGTAAGTAATCACAATTACAAAAAATATTATCTATACAAGTGGCAGAGGAAGCTGTCACTCGGGTTGGTTCAATAAAAACATTTGACAAATCAAATGACCTAAAAAGGCTTAACAATCTGACAGTATTCAAGTTATTTTCCAATAAATTAATATTAAAATCTCCACATACGATTGTTGATTTACTACTAGTACTAAGTTTCTTTAACACATCTTCCATTACAGAATCAAATACAGATAGATTCTGGTAACTGGGAGGTCTGTATACGCATACTATAACATGCTTATCAAGCTCAACACAGGACAATTCAATGGTGTGTTCAACAGACAGCCCGACGATGTCTTTTCGTTCTTTCGATTTAATAGAATTTTTAAGTAATATTAATGACCCGCCATGTATCATACGTTTTCGGCTGATATGGCTAACTACACAATAATTTTCATAATTAATTGACATTACTTGATGATCTTTCAGCCAATGCTCTGTTAAACAAATTACATCAAACTTGGTGTTTTCCAAAAACAATTCTATTTCCAATAATTTGGAAGCGCAACCTTGGATATTTTGATGAAATAATTTTAAATTATGTTGCACTCCCTTTGGCTTTTTAGTGTTATTAAATATATTGCCAGAAGATACCTTTTTATTATTCTGTAATAATAATTGGTTATTTAAAGGGGTAACTTCTGTTGTCTCACTGACTAGTTTAAATAATTATCCGGAGTGACCTCCACAACTACAACTGGAGAGTCTAGATTGCCCGTACAAGTTCCAGCAGGAGGAGAGAGCCCTATCTGACTGGTAGTGGTCTCCAAGGATGTTGGTGTTATAGGTGGATCCTCCTTCGTACAACATGACAATTCATAATTAATCACTATGTTGTTAGTATAACTAGGCAACACAGACTCGTCACTAATCCTAGAATTTGTTATATTAGCTATAACCTCGTTAATATTATATGCTATCAACATAGCAATCAGATGTCTACATTCCCCAGACAGAGATAAAGTTCTCTGAGTTAACTTAAAACCACTAACAAACTTGTTAGTGTCAAAATACAATAATTTGTCACTATGATAACATGTCAGCTTGTGAATAGTTCTATTCAACTTAAAAATATAATTATTTTCGTTATATGATAAAGTATCAGAGTAAGGAAAAGCACACAACATTATCTTACCTATGTTTAAATTTAATAAGGCGTTGACACCATCCACTAGGTCCTTTGTGGTAATACCAGTGCTATTACCTAATAGCAAAACCATTGTAGAATAATTATCCAGGTTTGTATTGGCAATTCTTTTAATCATTTGTTTAAAACTTATGTTATGGTAACTATGATTGGTAAAACTATGGCTAAGGTAATTGAGTAAGATTTTTCCAAAGCCAGAACCTAATTCGTCACAAAAAATATAGATTTATTTACCTGTGTGGTCTCTGCTGGAAGAGCTAACACCGGAAGGGGCAAGTCAGACTTATGCTGAAGAGGTGGTGGTTGGTTGGCACAGCTGCATGAAAGATCATTAGTCAGAGACTCATACCTCTCAGCATTGTACTTCACCAAATCCAGTAGTTCTCCAGCCTCCAACAAGTGGTCACTTAATTGTTGTTGTGAAGTTTCATATTTTTCAAAAATATCCTTCAGCAAATGCTCCTTATGCAATATATCATTATAGAGGAGCTGAATATCCGTGTCATACTTTTCCCTACATTTTCCCTCAATAGTACAAATATTTAAACTTTTTGATAAGACAACACGTTCTTTTCTAAGCGAAATGTTTAATTTTAAGAGTTTTTGTTTTTTAATTGATCTCTGTGACCGTTTAATGAACTTCTTGATTTTAATATATTTTTTTAATTTGTTGTGACTCATAACAATAGGAGATAATGGTATGGTATCATCACCAGTCAAATCTATGGTTACAGCTGGCTCACACACTGATTTTGACTTACTACCTACCAACTCATCAAAAAGATTACTAGTGCGAGCAACCAGAAGACTAAGTAGTGCCTACTTCGCCCTTATACGTGTGCGTGTGTATATTTGTAATGTGGCCACAATTTTCTCCTATAATCAGTATTGAATAAATTTAATTAATAAACAATGTTTAACACAAAATAGTAAAAAAATATTCAGTGTAAAAAGATTATAAATAATTTTATTTTATTTATTCGGGAAAACAAACAATTACACAATAAGAATTACAAAAAGATAGGATACAGAAATGATATTCTAATGGGGGTGTTTGGTAGTGTGCGCTAATTCTGGGACATTTTTTATAAAGCGTGGACATCCTCACAATAATTAAATGTAACATAATTATGTCTGTTAGCAGCATAACTAGTGAACAACTTATCAGTTTTACGTTATTTGTTTTTGAATTCAAATATACGTTTTTTGGCAGCTTTAGAGTAGTTAATGCCAAAGATGCTCACTGCAATACCTCGCGGTCGCGTTTTAGCTCGCTACCTCGATGTCACCTCCATGTAAAAAGCATGCAATAACAGATACGCACGCACATGCAAGGCATCGATGTAAATCCCCATGTAGCCAGCGATGTATCGCAGTGAGGTATCCTTCGGCATATGCGTGCTTGTCCTTTAGCATGCATTTGTTTTACATAGATGTGACATCGACGTAATAAGCCAAACCGCGACCGCGAGGTATCGCAGTGAGGCATCTTCGGCATGTAGTTACCCTTAGTTTGAACGGAGCCAAAGGCACATTATAAAACATCAATTAAACTTAACATTTAGAATAAGTACCTGATTTTTTATTATTTTCTCAGTTGGATGAACAGGAACAAGTATGAAGCAGGTAACTGTATTATCCCAACCTCATTTTGCTACCCCGTTCCAGTGTGAAAAAAAGAAACATGTTCAACTGGATCGTAAAAGGATTCCGTACTTTAATAATAACAGCACCAGCGCAATATTTTGTTCTGCTAACCTCATGAAGCTTAGTTTGTTTTTAACAAAAAAAATTATAATATCCTAATCTACTCCTAACTAAAATTATTAACAAACTAAAATATGGCGTCGAAAATTCCTCTGCATCGCTGTCGACTGGTAATGTACCCAAGAGACTGGTGGCATTGCCACGTTGTATGGAAGTATCAACCAGCCATTTGTAAATTTCGTTGAACAAACTGAGCACTCGGATCCCACAGCCCAAGCGTTCCAAGCCCAAACGGCTCGAAAATATAATTACCGATAACTTTATTATACTTTCATAGCTTGAAGTTTTCCACAACTGCAGCAGCAGCGCTACCACAGCACGCTGAGTTAGGAAGATGGGATGGCGCAAGATTATTGACACTCGTTACGTACCACATTACAAAAAAAAAAAAATAACAGCAAGAAGTAGGTAGTTCTACGAAATTATTATTTTTGACTTTAGGGAGGCTTCTTCTTTGTCGTTCCCTCAATTCTAAGAATCGCGACCTCATACAATGGGTCTTCAAGTTATGCGGTCTTTCTGCAGTGTGTCGCTCGGTAAATGTTGCCTCCCATATGATAGCCTTCTTGATCGCGTCTGAATAATTCTATTTTCATACGAATAGCTTCTGTAAAAGGTGGACATACAGATAAATAACAGCGTCATCATAATAGAGAGAGAGCAGTGGTGGTCCACAGGTTACTGCCGCGACTTACCAGTTGTAGGTCGTAGGTTCGAACCCAGACAGGCGCATTACTTTGTATAACTCATTTCATCACCACTGTTCTCAAAACGGTAAAGGAAAACATCGTGAGGAAACCGGCATATCCTAGAATCTTATATTCGAAGACATGTGTCATCTACCAACCCGCACTGGGCCTGCATGGTGGATTATGGCCCACTCCCTCTCGCCGAGAGGAGGACTGTGTCTCAGCAGTGGGAACATTATAGGCTGATTATATGTCATCATAATATAAGGATTCTGTGGGTATTACATTTCGGGGTACGGTACCTTAAACAAACAAATGGTGAATGTTGGAAAAAAATCGCGATTCCATAAATTGTTCAGTAAAACTTGAATGTGTTTCTTTCATTTCGCGTTTATCCTGAATTTCTTTGCTCGCTTTAATTTAAAAAGTTGGATTGATGTCCTCGGGCCGAAATCACGGTCTGTTTTTTGTATGACTATGTTTATGAAGTACAAATTACCCTGTTTTTTCCTTCCTTTCAACGGATATCGGGCGTTAATGTATATTTTTTCGGTGTCTGCTTATGAAACTGTTGATGCTGTTATATTTTTGGGATAAGGGTGGTTAATTTTTGCTGTTGTTTTTAGGGCTGAAATGTGTTATAATATTTTTTTCGTTTACGTTTCCTCATATTTTGAGGTTTTAGCTAGGAAATGTGTCCATTTAAAAACATGCGGCATCCATCAACTATGTCAGATCTTTTCTAAATAGAAAAGGAATGTGTGTTGAATTTGAGGTTTGGAGACAAGGATTTAATGAAATAGTTGTATAGATAATAGGGCGTGAAGTTCACTCATACTCTATAGAAAAGGGAGGATCCTCCGACCAAACGGGTGTCGTGTCTGGTAGGCAGCTCCCCCATTGATGTCGGGACGTTGTATATATGCTAGTTGCGCGGTAAACTCTGCTTGCGCGATGCAGGTTTTGCGTGACGTCAGTATGATACGTAGTTCTCATATGATGGTGTAGATGCCAATACAGATACATGCTAGTTTTGTTCTGGTGAAGGCCGCTGGGATCCGCCGGATGTGAGAAGCACAGAACTGGTCGAAGTGACAATGCTTGGCCTATGTCCAGCAGTGGACGTCTTTCGACTGAATGCTGATGATGATGCCAGTTTAGTCAATCGCCAACGTCTGTTTGTGACAATAATTCAACGACACACTAACCATCTGAGGCGTGACCTAAGAACTTAAAATTACATTTAACAACAAATTACGTACGTAGGTTATTAAAAATTGTAGGTCAGTTAACTCCTAATAATAACTCAAGTGCTATCGCCTCTTATCACGCTTTATTTCATTTAACACAATTTTGTTCCTACGAGGTAATTAGTGCAGAAATAAATAATTTATGATTTACATCTGGTTACACAGTGTTTGTGCTGACATAAGCGTTGCGTAGGAAGTTATGACTGTGACCGCCATTTTGAAATCGCGCGATTTTCCGCGTCTTCCCGCGCTTAATCTTCTATTCGCTCGCATCTCTAACGGATTGTCTTAATTAAGAAATTAAAATGATTCTTATTTGCATGTTCTGAACATCTATAATCCAATCGGAAGCAAACACATGAGTCATTTCAACTTGGTCTCTGAAATCCGTTTCAGAGACCATAGGCCTCAGTGATCCTATATTTCAGTTAGGTTGACGATTCTTCTTCTTCTTCTTTTCGTGTCGATGGTGCTGTTGCTTGTTGTTGTATATTTCATATAGTTTGTGCCGAGTAGGCGGACACATTGATTGCAGTATTAGTGGCATTCTTTAGGTCATCTGAGGTGTAGGTGTATGGGCACTAAGGAGACTCCAGCAATTGGGACATGTCCTGACGTACTCACACTGGGTGTTGGATGAGTTGACGATACTGCTATGTAATTTGTAGATTCATAAATGTATGTACGTCACGGATATACAAATTTTATTAATCAAATCCAGTTGAATGTTCGTAGGACGTTGGTGCTTTGCATAATGTTTTTGATAAACAATATTGTTATACTTATAATCTCGCGTGAAAAGTGTTGTGCAGAAAAAGCTTTATCACCAAAACAATTTCCCATTGAAACTGTAATTGGTAATGTATTAATTATTATTAATTGGCAACTATTTAATTGGTATTCAGACAACGTGAAAACGAACTATCAGAACCCCTACAATAACTAGGAGTGTACTCATAATTACAGCTTCCTTTGTTCTTCCACGTTAAAGGCAATCCTTTTATGTTGCCAGCTTACAAAATGGTATTCAAGCAAAATCATTTTCTATTACGAGTGAATTCTTATTATGAGTCGTGTGATTGTCTGTTAACAATGGTCCAGAACGTAATCATTGTGTCATCTATGAACAATCCCTATTCAGAGTAGACTGATATCTGACACAGAGCGGAAAAGTAGCACTGATAAAATTGATTGTGTGGAAGATTATGTGGCTAGAAAGGGGTTATTTCGTAGATAACTCCTCAACTTAGAATCGACCTCAAATAACATGATTTCACGAAATAGTTATTCAATAATGTAATATGAACTTAGAGTTGTATTTATAATTTTTATGATTATAATTCTATAAATAAATATTTGGTACGGCCGCGAATCATATTTAGATCAATATACAACTTGATACTGACCTGAAAATTGCAAACAAAACATGTTTTTTTTTTTTAATTTCGTGGCCTATCCTGACGCTTTCGCCTTAACCTACATGGTCACTTATAAGACGTCAGAAGCTAGACGTCAGCTAGCTGGGCACGGTTTCAATTGGTCGTTTCCTATAGAGAAGAGCCGGCAAGAAACTAAACGGTTAATTTTTTTTAAACAGAAATTAATTATGTAAATAATATTTAATAATGTACGTTCACCAAAGGAGATAAGTAACCAGGGTCGTCAGATAAAGTTGAAGTTTAGGAAGAAACTGATGTATGTTTTCGAAAAAAAAAAATAATTTAGTGAATAGAAAACAAACAGTCCATTTACCAAATTAAATTTCATTCGAAAACATCCATCGGTTTTTTACTAAACTTCAATTATATCCGATGGCCTGGTTACTTATCTCTTTTGGTGACTGTATACTATACAAATGACAGATGTATGAATGTAGAAAATAACACGTGGTATGGGTGTTGTGGCGCAGCCTGGGAGGGGCCTATGCCTAGCAGTGGACTGCGATAGTGTGAGTTGGTTGATTGATTGAAGACATGTGATAAGTATGTGTTATGCGAGTTCAGTGTATAATTATTTCCTCTACCAGTTTTGATATGTACATAATTTCATGTAGGTATATGCTATATTTTCATTTTAATAATATTCAGCATAATAACAATCATAATTACGTCGATATCCTTTTGATCTTACATTCCTTTTAGAGTTGCGTAACAAAAGTAGCTATGTAAAAGAAACAGGAGGAAATGACTACAGTGTTTGTTTGTCACAGGCAAAAAATTTACTCTGGAACCATACGACTCACACAAATTAAGGCGGAACAGGAAAACCAATGAATGTCACAACATCTTTTGACATTCACTGATTTTCCTGTTCCGTCAATCATCATTAGTAAGAGAAAAACATGTTTTTATAGTTCAAAAGTATGTATTTCTTTAATTTTATGCTATTTTTATACAAATATTAAAACAACTTATCTGTATATTTATATACAATTCAAACTCCACTGAGCGTGTAGCAGTATGCGGTGTGACCGCACGCAACGTCTAAATGTACTTCCGAATCGAACCGGTAGCCGTGATGTGCCGGATTAGTTGGAGGATGCCGTTTACGGTAGCTTGAGTAAAAGCGAGAATATCTGAAGCTAAAGATGGAAATAGAAGATATTATTAAGATTGTGGTTTGAGTTGTTTAGAGGAAGAAACGGTATTAACAAGGCAGATATTAATGGAAACATCGAGATGGACGCCCTATAAAGACATAATATACTTACTGACCTTATTGGTGTTGTTTTTCAGGAAAATCAGGTGCGTACGAGCCCCGAGCGATTTATCGGCGTGTGTAAGACCAGGAGATCATGAAATTCTCGTAATTTAAAATGTTTAAAATCTAGTCGCAGTCTCATCTCGCAACAAAAAGATGTCAAAATGAAAGGAAATTACAGGTTTTTTTGACAGATTGAGACTGAGATCAGACTGTGAACGTTCTTAAGGCGCTACCTCGAAAATATAAAATCCTCGAAAACCTACTAAGCGCGCGAAAGTGATGCAATTACTTTTGAAACGCAAAAGAAGAGTGATGGCTTATAATGTGTGTGCGCTCGGTATAAACCGACGTATTGCCAAAACAAATAAACTCCTTTTTTAACAGAATATATTAATTAAATTTAAAAATACTTTGAGTAAACTTTGATATGATAATTCCCCATATTTTAAAGTAAAGTCATTGAGGAACTCCTAAGCGTTACGCCTTGATGTCAAGCGATTTATATATATTTTTTTGTATCATTGAATCGTGTATTCCTTTCACATAATATTAGACCAAAGATTCAAAATATATGTACCAAAATGTTAAATCCCTATTCCACTTAACAAGTTACACAAAATAGAAAAACCATATATAACACCTTAAAATTACGAGAATTGCCCCTCACATGATTGTATGAGCGTAAACGAAACAAAGGGCAACCTAATTCGATCCTTAAGTAGGTAGGTACCTATGTAAGGATCGAATTAGGTTGCGTTCTGCAGTTTGCCTACCCCGATGGCAAAAAGGCGTGTATGTATATATTATAATGTATATATTGTTCGGCTATTTGACTTTCTCTCGTAGAAAATTCGGGATCTGAAGTAACGAGTGCAATGGCTTAGATAACAAAGAATATTATGAATCGTTCCAAAAAGGTCCAATCAGTGCATTTTAGAATAATGCTTAGTACATAATCAGCCTATAATGTTCCCACTGCTGGGACACAGGCCTCCTCTCTATGAGAGGGAGTGGGCCGTAATCTACCACGCTGGCCCAGTGCGGGTTGGTAGATGTCACATGTCTTGTTATTTTATGTTATTTTAACTTTAAAATTGCTAGATTTCATATTTACAAACTTAATTTTAGGATTTTCTTTGCGTTTTACACTCTTTTAGTTGACTTACTCGGTTTATTCATGATCTATCTGAAATATAAATTTAATTAATCCAATCAAATTCCCTGAAAAAAAGTCCTAATATCTGCACAAAACAATAAGCCCCGCAAAATAGACGAAACAAACCTTTGTTTCAATTTCTTCTCATTACACGTCTCTTCTTTGTTCAAAAAACCATAATATTCTGAAACGAAGCCTCCTTTCGTTGCAACTTTTAGGTTTGAATTTTTCTTTTTAATCATCAAACGCAAATACATTTCCCTTGTGGACTTTAAGGTTTTAAATGCAGTCTGGCAACTATTTAAAATTAGAAAAAAAAAAAAGAAAATACGTTCTATTTGAATGAGTTCATTGATACACAGTTGAGCTGCATGCTTAGCATAATAATATTAAAGTGGGATATATAATATTTTTATTAAATAAAGTCTTTAATCTTATTTAACGCAATTTCCTTTTCATTAATGTCCACTATGAAACGAGCGCCTTGCAAGGGGCGAAAACAGAAATATGCACGACGTTAGGATATAGAAAGAAACAAATTCAAATGATAATTAACTTGTGTAAGAAGAAAAATAACAGGAAATAGATCTACATTATAATCACGAGCACATAAAAGAAATAGTTGGCAGCTGCACCTTGTGACACAACAACACATCGATATAGCATCAGTAAAAAAAGTATAGACAAATACTGTATGGTCATGTTTTAACTTGACCAAATTGTGTTAAGCCACAGACACATAACTGTGTCATGTTGTGACGTGACTCGGGATACACCAATTACAACCAGGACTACGTCAAATCACAACGAGTTTTGACTGGCTAACACTGCGTCAGAAGGCGTCACGACACGACACAGCACAGTATTATGAATCCGGGTTTTGTATTCATCAAAAACTCTCATAGGTACCTTTAAAAAAAGTTTCACTGACTATCCTTTCTACAATTTACTATTTTGAGCTCTAATGCCAGTTTACACCGGGTTACGCTTCTCTGGCCAGTCCCTTCGCGCTCTGAAGCACTTCGATTCGCTTCATTAGACCTGAATCATACATTTAAGATTCGAGACTAACAAAGCGTGACTCTACACAATCAATCATTTAATTCAAAGTTCAGCAAACCGTCCACACGACCTTTAAATAATTTATATCCTACAAATGAAGGGAATTTTGTCTAACATTCTAGTGTAGACGACTTTACGAGTCGGACGTCACTACAGCGACACATTCTAAGTGAAATATATATCCCTTCAGTGCTCCTTAAGGTGCAGGTACACGGGCAACTTAAATTGCTCGGGCAATTTCTGACAAATATTATGTCACAACAACATCACTCAATTTAATGCAATCCTAAGCACCAATTTTTGCTATAGTTTGGTACCGCCTCAGCATAAACTGCAATTACACGGGCAACTTTATTGCCATATGGGTAGATAATATTAGTTAAATATCAACATCCAAGTCATTTACTGGGATTTTTACATATAACAAGTTTGCTAGAGATAGGTACCCCTCACCATAACTGAGCAATCGGGAGCTAAGTACCTACTTACTTTTACGAATTTAAATAGATTGACCCATTCCCTCCAGCAACTGTTCAATCAGTCTGCCTAGCCTTTTCCCAAATATGAAGGTATAAGGTCGGATTCCAGTCTAACCGGATGCAGCTGAATACCAGTGTTTTACATGGAGCGAAAGCCTATGTGACCACCACATCCCAATGACTGGAAAATTTTAACAACAACTAACAACTGTCACTGAAACTGTCACCGGGCAATAATTGCTCAGAAAATATCCCGTGTAACCGCAGCTTTAGGTGACCCTTAGAGGTTTACGAGACGCCGTAAGACGTTGCAGTACATCTTATATTGCATGTTTGACAACACATGGTGGGGATATTGCTCGAATTTCGCGCCAGATCTGCGTTTTAGGCAAAGGTAAGGGACGCATGTTGTGTATTTAAAGGACCAATAGTTCGGTTTTATTGCTTCAGTATAGTTTTATGTTGTATTAAAGTTTTGATGTTTAATTCAAGTGTGTTTTATGTGCTATCGTGTACGTTGTGTTCTCATTTGATGGAGTTATGGAGACATTAAATTCTGTTGTTTCTATTCTGGTGTATTCGCTGCTTTAGTTGTGTGCAGTTTCATAATATTGCATGACTTGTTTCAACCTTAACGGTAGCTTACGGTAGTTAACTGTCAAGTCACTGGCCCGAATTTATGTTACATATACTCCGCACATTTGCGCTAGTCCCATTTGACACGTGAAGTCACAAACTTCGGTTTGTGACTTCGTCACTTCGTCAAGTCATCGGAATTTGATATTATTTTTCTTTTGTTAAGATTTTCAGAATTTACCTGCGGTGTTTTTTCAGTTGCTACTAAACGAAAAAAGGGCTATAGATGGGAGGCTATAGATGGGATAACAACCAATCCGGGGTATCCTGTCATCGCAATCAATAATGATAATTATAATATTGTCCGACTGCAGGACAAAGGCTTCTTGTCATACAGAGAAGGCTTGTGTATTGATCACCACTCCTGCTGAAGACGGGTAGGCGATTTCAGAATTACTTACATTCAAAGTCTAGTGAAGGAAAACAAACCGGCATGTCCTAGAACCAAAAATTTTAAGACATGTGACATCTAGCAACCCGGACTGGGCCCGCGTGGTTGAATTATGGCCCGCTCCCTCTCACAGAGCAGCCAGCAGTGGGAACATCATAGGCTGATTATGTGTTATTATAAGTCTAGGTTTCCTCGCGAATCCACGTTGTCTTCCTTCAAAATCAATAACAGACCTTATAATAACAACACACAAACTAACCAGATTACGGTAATAGAAATGTTATAAGCACGGAATATAAAGGCTCAAACGAAATTTGCTAGCGAAACTCCGCAGTAGTAAGATTTTTGTTTTATCGTATTTAAGCTGATAAACAGATTTTCAAACTGATATTTCAAATAACTACACTACGGTCCGATATTTTGATAAGGGATTAGTATTGACTCCAAAAAAAAAAACACCAATTTTATTTTTTTTACTTTTAAATATCGATACCCATCAAGTCTGCAGAGTTTTACTAACTAATTTAATCTTATATATATCTACAATACCTCTACATACGTCGGTATGTATCGCTTACCGTTCTATCGGCAAAGATGATTTATTACTGACCTCCATCCACTACGGGAAATAATAAAGGCTGGCCACATATCCCAGACCGTATTAGGGTGTACATAAAAACCGATATAAAACAGGAAATTCCGACTGTTGGTTTGCTACTCGCTCATATATGTAACACCGGAAAAATACCGAATGACGGTAAAATACCGAATGTCGATAAAATACTGAACTTATATTATACGACTTCTTATATTATTAGATTGAGTGAAACAACTGTTTTATGGTTTGGCTCTGGTTTGGTTTAGTTTATATAGTCGTTATTAGGGTTCGATTGTAAAACGGCAATAGTTTTTTAAGTTCTTGCCGTTCATCCTTAACAGAATATTATCTACACACCTATTAAACTCGGAACATGAAAACCGTTTTAAAATGAAATGTTAACCAAAATGGTTTTGATTGACTTCTGTCCATCTCAAACTCAAAGTATTTATTTCAATTAAACCATTTATAAGCACTATTGAATGGTCAAAAAGTCGGTCAGTTAGACAGAAAGTTAAAGTATAGCCCATTCCAAAATACGTTTTGGAATGGGCTAAAGTTTAACTTTCTGACTTGACAGGATTTTGTTACATCTTGATTTAAAAAAATGTCCTTGGAGTTTAAAAAGTTTTATTCTTTTAAAAATAATGTTTTATTGATTCATAAACAAGTGTTAATATCAATAAAACATTTGGTCGGGGCAAAATATTTTCGTATTTTGAATCTGTTGTTAGTAATCAAACCTCTTTGGCAGTACTGAATGTAACTGGCTGGTTTTAATACTATTAAATGTTGACATTCTAAAGATGCAATAAATTAAAAAAAAACTAGTTCCCGCCATTTCTCAATTGTTTTTCAAGCAAGCAACATGAACGTATGTGACGAAGAAATTCGGTACATTTTAAAATTTTTATTACAAAGAAGGTAAAAATGCGACGAACGCCGCGAATAAAATTTGTGCGGTTTACGGACCTAATGCGGTATCAATACGAGTAGCACAAATGTGGTTCAAGCGTTTCAAGTCAGGAAATTTTAGTGTGAAGGATGAAGCTCGCTCTGGACGCCCTGTCACGGATAAAATCAGTGCCATTTTTGAAAAAGTGGAGCAAGATCGACATATTAGTAGTTATGATATTGCTGAAGAACTGGATGTTGATCACAAAACAGTTTTATGGCATTTACAAAAGTCTGGGTACAAGAAAAATATTTGGGTACCACATGATCTCACTGAGAGAAACTTAATTCAACGTGTTTCCATTTGCGATTCTTTGTTGAAACGTAATAATTCCGACCCATTTCTTAAACCGTTGATTACGGGTGATGAAAAATGGATCACTTACGATAAGAATGTCCGAAAAAGATCGTGGTCGAAGCATGGGCAAGCCCCACAGACCGTGGCAAAGCCCGGCCTGACTCGGAACAAAGTGATGCTGTGTGTTTGGTGGGATTGGAAAGGAATCGTCCACTATGAGCTTTTGCCGCCGGGTAAAAATATCGATTCTGACCTCTACTGTCAACAACTGATGAGGTTAAAAGAACCTATTAAGAAAAACCGGCTGGAGCTGGTGAATAGGAAGGGCGTGGTGTTTCATCACGACAACGCCAGACCGCACTCATCTATAGCCACTCAGCAAAAATTGAGAGAGCTTGGCTGGGATGTGTTGATGCATCCTCCGTATAGCCCTGATCTTGCTCCATCAGATTTTCACCTGTTTCGGTCACTTCAGAACTCTTTAGGAAGCATAAAGTTAACCTCAAAAGAACACTGTGAAAACTACCTGTCAGATTTTTTTGATAAATCTCAAAACTTCTACAGCAATGGGATCATGGCATTGCCCACAAGATGGCAACAAGTCATCGATCAAAACGGCACATACATATTATAAATAAATAAAAAATTAAACCTAAAACAATTTTTTTTTTTTGTATGAAATATACGAAAATACTTTTGCCCCGACCTAATATTAAGGTATGACATACGATTTAAAAATAAGATGTAACAAAATCCTGGGTACATTATTCTTGTTGTGTAGGTACTTACGTGAGATCAATGTAAGAAAATCAAATGAAGAAACAATTCAAAATATAAAATTAATAATAAGCCCTCGCTGTTAAGACATGACCAATTGACCAGTCTCAACCGACGGTGCTCGTTGACGAACATGACGCGATTATCAGTACTATCCAGTTAAACCATTTTGTAGGAAACCGAATGATCAGTACAATTGATCGTCATCGCCTCGTTCGACCCATCGCTAACCATAGGCCTCCTCCATTTTGTGTCATGCTTCCCTGGTCTATGTGAGTCTCATCAAGGTCTTCCCCGCGATCTTTTTCGTCTTTTTCTTCTTCTTCTGTAAAATTATACTTATTAAAAGGGCTGTTTCGTTTTCGTGACTACGCATCAAATCCGAAACATGTCTCTCACTTTATTATGAATACCATAAGAATTACAGATACACATGTAGAAATTTTATAAAGGGACAATGGAAGACAATGGGTGGTCTTATAGCTAAAAGCGATCTTTTAAAGAATAAAAAACAGAAAAGCGTGGAAATTGGCTATATTACTGTCCTATGACAGTCGACAGTACTGCAGCTTTCTATCAGTGAAATAGTTTTTGTAATCAGATCAGTACTTTCAGAGATTACTTTTTACGTACAATCAGTTTTATCTCTTTGTATTATTTATTGGTTAAGATAAAAAAATCTCAAGTACCTAAGTATTTTTGTTGTCTGCTTTTTGAAGTAAAAACTTCTTTAGACGCACTATGCTCTCTTTATGAACAGTGAACGAAACTGAACGTACGGTCGCGTATACTCGGATCCAGTCATAAATAGGCCAATTCTGCTAATTTATAACGTTCAAAATCTGGTCGCAGTCTCATCTCAGCGACAAACAAATGTCAAAAACTTGTCAAAATGTAGGGAAATTTGAAGTATTTTTGACAGATTGAGACAGAGATCAGACTGTGAACGTTCTTAAAAATTACGAGAATTGCCCCTCAGATTTCACTTCAGTCTATCATAGTGTGATAAGCACACACCCTCTTCTTTTCTTTATATTGAATTATTTAAAAGTACGCAGTCGCCACTCCAGAACCTTTCTGCCCCATCGGCCATCTTTTCTGCGAGCAATGTGCCCTGCCCACTGCCACTTAAGTTTGGCAATTCTTTGGACCACGTCGGTTACTTTGGTTTTCCTGCGTACCGGAAGACGTAACGTTGCAAGGCCTCCCACAAGGCGGACCTTCGACCTTGTGAAGGCCGCAGGAAGCCGTTGGAAGCGAGAAGCATAGAACCGGTCGAAGTGGAGGTGCTTATGGGAGGCCTATGTCCAGCAGTGGACGTCTTTCGACTGAAAGGATAATGATGATGATGATGTAAAAGTAAACAGATCGAAATCAAATCTCAAACATGACTAAACTCTTAGCAAATTTTTTTTATTTATCATCTGCTGAGCCTTTTTCCAACTATGTTGAGGTTGGCATCCAGTCTAACTGGGAGCGGGATTGTCCGAAAGGGTTACCGCTGCCCCGGAACATAAAGGGCTAAAGCCCGGTTTCCACCGCGAGCGGAACGGACCCATTAATGACTTCGTTAAGCTCGCAAACGCAAACTGTTCCACCGTTGGTGGAAATACAAGTATGCAGTTTGCGTTTGCGAGTTTAACGAAGTCATTAATGGGTCCGTTCCGCTCGCAGTTGAAACCGGGCTTAAGAGAGGAACACGGGTGGGTTTTAGTCAGTAAGAGTCTGACACTATTCTGCTCCACCCTGAGCGGGAGGGGTCATTTGATGATTTCCCATCCACAAAAAAAATCCAGTCTAACTGGATGCAGTTGAATACCAGTATTTTACATGGAGTGACTGTGTATCTATCCTACCTCCAAAACCCAGTTACTGGATAATACGACACCCGTCAGCAAGACTGCTGGTCTAACTATCAGGCTTTTGACTACACGTAACGACGAGTCAAATATCTACAAAAGACAACAGCTCGATAAGTAATTGATGGTAACCCATCCACGGACCGACCTCGTCAAGTGTAGCTTAACTGTCGATCGAACTGTGCAGCTGTTATTATTGGCCCCTCTTTTTTACAGATGATAATCTTCTAAATCGTAATCTCCTCGTGGTAAAACGGAGTAGGTACATTAACTTCTAACTTTGTAGCAAAAATAGTTTTCGAGAAACTTCTACGCCACTCACTTAGCGTTATTAGTTATAGATAGATTTCCTGTTTGCTGGGAGAAATGGAACGATGTGCGCTGAAAGGTTCATCTAATTTCTTTACTGGTACGCGATGAGAAAGCAAACATTGAAATAACGAGAATTTTGTTTTGTTTCCGTGAGCCCTAAATAGACGAGAGATGTTATCTGATAATAACTTGTTATGTAATGTGATAATATGAAAATTGGAGTGAAATATTGTTTTATTTACCACGAACTGATTTGTTTGTTTTTTTTTTTTCGTAGGATTAATTAATTCTTGACCTTTCATGAAAGAAGAAAAAATAATAAAACATTCCAACGAACTGAGAACCTCCTCCTTTATCTGAAGTCGGTTAAAAATACTTTTATTTGCGGTAAAAATGACGTAGAGAAAAACACAAAGTAGAATAAGTTGGTGAAAAATATGCGCCATATCCACGCAAAACGGCCATCGCTCAGCATAATGCTATGACCGTATGTGAGACAGGGCCCCAGCGCTGGTTTTCAGCGACAGCAGACGTTGACGTGATGATGTCAGCCGGTGTAGTTGTTACACGTATTACATGCGTACGCAACTCTAAAAGGTCAGCAATATCAGAAATTAACAGCCGTATTAAATAGTCTAAGTATATTCATCATCTGCCTAGCCTTTTTCCCAATTATGTTGAGGTCGGCTTCCAGTCTAACCGGATGCAGCTGAATACCAGTGTTTTACATGGAGCGACTGCCTATCTGACCACCACAACCCAGTTACTGGGTAATACGATACCCCTTGGTAAGACTGGTTGTCAGACTTTCGGGCTTCTGACTACCCTTAACGACTGTCAAAGATCCACGAATGAGAGCTGGGACCAACGGCTTAACGTGCTTTCCGAGGCACGGAGGGGTCTCGGTATGTAAAGATGGTCAGTTGGTCACCCATCCATAGACCAACCGCGGCAAGCGTAGCTTAACCTGATCGATCGACCTGTGCGGCTGTTATTATTTAGCCACGGGCCCCTCAAATAGTCTAAATATATTGTCGTTTCTTATTCGTGCTTTACTTTGTGCAAATAATTTCATCACCACTGCTCTCGAAACGGTAAAGGAAAACGTCGGAAGGAAAATCGGCATGTCCTAGAACCAAAAATTCGAAGACATGTGCCATCTACCGACCCGCACTGGGGCCGCGTGGAAGATTACAGCTCTCTCAACTGTGTCTCTTTATGTGACTGTGTATCACACCATTGCATTGTCAACTAATTCTCTATCTGTCTACAACATATTTATCAAATCACAATGGAAATATAACCCTTTAACACAAAATAATTATGGCACATTTACATTATGATATTAGGTACTTTTACCCCACCTTATACAGGGTTATTTGAAAAACACCAGCAACCTCTAAGAGGTCATTGTACTCATCATTATGAACAGCTTTTACTATGGGACCCAACCTGAAATCGCGAAAAAAAACCAGCTGTTCCCTACATTTTGACGAGATAGACGAAGATAAATGTAGGGAACAGCTGATTTTCATTTCGCGATTTCAGGTTTGGTCCCATAGTAAAAGTTGTTCATAATGATGAGTACATGACCTCTTAAGAGGTTGCTGGTGTTTTTCAAATAACCCTGTATAAGCCAATCAGCAAGGTGGTACCGAGATTGACTGCCCAAGGTGTGTCAGACGTACATTTATGTATTTACCATATAAAAATGCTGTTCTGATGCACAACTTGACTAACTAACCAGTTACAGATGTTTAAGAGACCAGAGTTACGGTAAAGGACAACATCATAAGAAAATCTAGTCTACAATTGTTAATATGTAGCGAAAAAGCTCGAAAAATCTCAAAATAAAAATATGTCCTTGGCCTGCGATAAATAGCTATGCTAGCTTTTTACAACATCGACCCGATACTCACTTCACACAAAATGAACAAAAAAAAACTTCAATACTTAAATTACTTCGAAACATTAAGACCGAACTCATGGCGACCCCACCCGAACGGTTTCGTTAAATGAAAAACTCCGTGTCACGGTGAGTGGTGGCCAATCTTTTCGTGAATCGACAACTGTTTTTCACTATACTCGATCTGATTTTGTGATCCCAATATTAACTTTACTAAATTTCTTGGGCTTTTCTTTCAGGAGTTTCTCAATAGCAGCGCGAAATCCGGATTTGTGACTGGTGAATGTCAATAAACTCACCCCCCTACTACATGGGACATAGACAGAAGTGTTGAAATGTGTGTGTACTAAAGTACCCGCCTGCCTAAGTGTCTAATCCTTCGACGATAAGGTATGATGCTATGTTATACAACGTCTAACGTTAAATGGGCAACACCTCATACACACCCCAATTAGAGCATTGAGTTAAAAGCATAATACAATGAACAAAAATATTTTTTTTAAAGAAAATCGTGTTCATCCTAGCATTGCTTTATGCATTCAAAATGAGTCTTATGGCCTTAAAATAAGACTTAATTTTCTTCGGCGGATAGTATGGCAAAATACATCATTTTTGAAAAAAAAACCTATATTAAAAGTTACTGAAATCGATTCAGGAGTCAATTATGAACAACTATTTTCAGGTTTTGCGCATTTAACGTTACACGTTGTATAGTGACGTTTATTTCACAAGAATGAAATTGAACATCAAGTCATTTCATTGGCTATTGTTTTTTTCACCAATTAACTAATCATAACAGCTGAAATAAATGCAGATTTTCAAATCAGAGACTAGATCTAGGTTTAATAAACCTGTGGAGGAAATGCGGAACCCGCAATGCTTTTCATGTTGACAGTTCAGCCACGTTCATTGCGTTATTTAGGTTAGCAGACGAATTTTTTAAACAAATGAAGCAATGTATTGAGAATTTCCTTCAAAACCTTTGAAATTTGATTGAAAGTTTGTTTGGTTATGTGTAACTCAATTCCTTATTTGTAGTTTAAACATTTGACAAGAATATAATATCGATTGATTTAAAAGAGTGTCCATGGAAATGATTCCAAAATTCGAAAACATGTGACTTGATCTACCAACCCGCACTGGGCCCGCGTGGTGGATAATGACCCAGTCCCTTTCACACAGAAGAGGCCTGTGTCCCAACAGTGGGATCATTATAGGATGATTATGTTTATCTATACTAATATTATAAAGAGGAAAGATTTGTATGTATGTTTGTAACGAATTGGCTCAAAAAGTACTGGACCGATTTTAAAAATTCTTTCACCATTTGAATGCTACATTATCACTGATTAATATAGGTCATTTTAATTGCAAGAAAAAAAAAAATGTTTAAAAAATAAATATCCACCCGTGCGAAGCCGGGACAGGCCGCTAGTACTAAATAAACCTTAATTAATAAAAATAATTTTGTCAAAAAATTAGTACAAAATTCTTTTTTTTTTTAGTCTGACAACCAGCTTTACCAAGGGGTATCGTATTACCCAGTAACTGGGTTGTGGAGGTCAGATAGGCAGTCGCTCCATGTAAAATACTGATATTCAGCCGCATCTGGCTAGACTGGAAGCCGACCCCAACATAGTTGGGAAAAGGCTAGGCAGATGATGATGAAATTAATACAAAATTGTTTTAACTTAGCGAGCATACTGTCTAGTCTGGCTATGACAATAAAAACAAATGCCTACTCCATTTTGAATTCCAGTGAATATCATTAAAAAAAACCGACAATTATAACGTTGAAACATAATCTGTAATTATGTGGAGCCTAATTATATCATGACACGCGTAAAGGCTCTGTATCATTATTTTGTCTAATTAGTTGTTACATCTATCTAATAACACAGTTACTAGGTACTATTGAAACTCTACCATACATTTTTGGCCCTATTTTCGTAGATTTTAATAATAATTATAGGGCTCAAATATAATTGGCTCATTAGTAGAAAACGTTATAGTTTGGTTACCGTAACAGCCAATTATTTTTTGTATTTAAAGAAAAAAATACAAGTTAGCTAGGACAGCAACCTGATACCATGGATTCAGTAAATTATTCGGGATATACATTTTTACTGACTAAAACCCGTGTTCTTTCAGTTGCCTGTGCCAGGGGTCACGGTATCTCTTTCGAACAACCCACGACCTTGGCAGGCCGATGCCTGCTGGGGTCCGCTAGGGCCGATGCCCTAGCGGACCCCATCAGTTAGTGCTGACATCTCTTTGAGGCGCGCGTGGAACACGACGCGCCGGCGCAGTCGACCTCGGCCTGCACCCTAATTACGTAACACACTATTACTCTCAATTTGAATCATTTTGAAGCATATTGCTAATCCATTGCTCCATATGTTCGAAAAGTGTGTCTGCTCAACAACTTAAATAACGCAATGAATGCTGTTGAACTGCCAAAATTAAACCCATCGCTACTGATAGTGTGTTACGCAATTACCCTGCTGGTCCTTACCGGACGGCGAGCTGCTCATCGCTTGCCATCCGCAAGCCCGCGCCTACGGTGGTCGGGAATCGGCTGTTGACTCACGACGCCCAAGGCGTCTCCTGCGGCGACTAGGGGCGTGAGGGCGCAAAGATTGCCTCTATTCGAGACACACCTCCAGATAATTAAAAAAAAATTCTATAACCGCGTAGGTATTGCACTTTTTTAAGAAACAGCCGATTTTGATTGATTTATTTCTTTGTCATCTGTCAGTGTCATCATGTCAATATCAAATAATGTGTGTTGTCTTTGGTCCCTGGCCCTGACATCAAGCAATGGACAAAATTGAATTTTTTTTTATGCTTGAGTACGAGGCTTTTGACTACTTTATATTTGTACTAGCAGCACCCCGCGGTTTCACCCGCGTTAGTTTCGATCCCGTAGGAATATCAGGATAAAAAGTATTTTATGTGTTAATCCTGGTTATAAACTATATGTGTGCCAAATTTCATCCAAATCCGTTCAGTAGTTTTTGCATGAAAGAGTAACATCCATCCATCCATCCTCACAAACTTTCGCATTTATAATACTAGCTGCGCCCCGCGGTTTCACCCGCGTAAGTTTTGATCCCGTGGGAATATCGGGATAAAAAGTATCCTATGTGTTATTCTGATGTATAAGCTATATTACTGTAAAGTTTCATCAAAATCCGTTCAGTAGTTTTTGCGTGAAAGAGTAACAAACATCCATCCATCCATCCTCACAAACTTTCGCATTTATAATATTAGTAGGATTAGTAGGATAGTAGGATGCTAGTAGTAGGATAAGTAGGATAGGAAGTAGGATATTTTATGACTTTTTTTTGCTAAATTCTTGGTATTAGTTTGCGCGACGATGTTCCTGCAAACGTGTATACATGGTAATGTCTGTTACAAAAGTATCTGATGAAATTATAAACAAACTGTGTCCAGGTCAGATTTTTACGCAATCAATAGTCAGTGATGAAAGTATTAATTCCCTTTAGTGAAAGGGAATTATCACTTTCATCTGTGAAAGAAAGAACTTTAAATCTTACTACATTTCCCAAAAAATATTGTGTTAATTATTACTAAATTGTAATTGAAAGTTATCGACGAAAAGTGAGGTTTGTCAAATGAAAAACATGTTAAAAATGATTTCAAATTAGGACTTCGGGATTTATTATTTAGTTCAAATCAATATACTCAACTTGTCAATGACACTACAAATTGACATCCATAGGTACGGCTTTCTGAAGGCCTATTCTAGTAATTAACAACGTTCAAAATCTTGTCGCCATCTCATCTCAGCGACAATCAATGTCAAAAACTTTTCAAAAATGTAGGGAAATTAGAGGTATTTTTGACAGATTGAGACTGAGATCAGACTGTGAACTTCTTAAAATACGAGAATTGCCCCTCTGATATATTTTATGAATTTAAATGTCACTCAGTGTCAGTGAAAGTTATAGTCAAATGATTTATTTAAAACAATAGGCATATAAAAGGCACTTTTCAACGTCAAACAAGAAAATAGAATTGATTTAAGCTACACCTTCCCTATTGAGAAAAATGGGCAAGAAACTACACAGTTACTATTTTAAAACGTTTTACAATATTTTATACGAGCTGTTGCCCGCGACTTCGTCTGCAATCCAGGATGAAAAGTAGCTTATGTCCTTTTCCAGGTCATAGTCTACCCACATGCCAAATTTCATCCAAATCCGTTCAGCCATTTTAGCGTGAAGGCGTAACAAACAAACAAACTTTCTTTCACATTTATAATATTAAGTTAGGATACATTAAATGTTATAATTATATTTATGTAAAGACGATGTACCTAGAATAAAATTACTATACCACATAGGTATAAAGAATTAAAGAGGTTGCTCCAAATTTCGGCTTTGAAAGTATTGCTCACACAGACTTCAATCAAACCTAATTATTTAATTCAGGTTCATTGACTACCAAAATTGGATACAAATAAAGATCCCTAAATTCTTACAATACACACATTAGGCTTCTTTGAATTCCAAAATAGGTTTTACATACGAAATGTTAGCATCGTTACTTAGGACTATAAATCACATAGGCTAATGAGCTTTCCTGGCTATAAATCTTGCGGTACTCATTAGTTACATTAAATAGCTCAATGCAAAAGGTTCGGTAATGAAGGTGGTCGTCAAAATAATTATCGTGCTAAGTTTTTGCCAAATATTACGTCATAATTTGCATTCGCGATTTATTTGCCAAAAATGTAAACAAACATGAGTTTATAGAAAAATAACTTTAAATTCTACACAATAAAGTACAGTTTACGCTACAGCTTCAAATATTTTATAGCTTTTTCAATAGTGCTAGTCACTCTGAAATCAACTTAATTGTCATTAAAACAAAGTTGATATTTGTTTGACTTGAAATAATATTAAATTAAAACATAAGTTTGAATATATTTTACAGACATATACCTACATAAACTCACGCCTTCTTCCCGTAGGGGTAGACAGAAACTACAGAACGCTACCTGCTGCGATCCTTACATACTCCTTTTGCCTCGTTTACGTTCATAAATCTGGTCATACGTGCACGCCGGTCGCACCTGATTTTACTGAAGAACTACTTTCTACTTTCCTTGCAATTTAAGTACATTATGCGGCCAACCTAAACGTGTTTACTTTAGTATTGTGGGTCGGATCGTTAAGCTTATTAACATTTAGTTGAGTTACATGATAACTACATCGTCACTAACCAATCGTCAAAAGCCCACACTCGGGGTCTTTCAGCGAGCAATGGAGCCCAGTATCCTTGGAGTTAAACTTACTGACCGTTTATGGAACTCGATACTGCATTAGCAAACTCAAATTGCCGATGTAGGTCACACGGCTACCAAGCTAAAATGGAACTGGACTGGTCACATCTGTCGCATGCCAGAGGAGCTATGGGCTAAACAATGGGTCCCAAATAGCGGCAAACGACAACGCGGCAGGCACAGAATGAGATGGCGGGACGAATTCGACTCTTTCTACAAGCAGGATTGGCGCAGGATTGGCGCATTACAGCACTGGTTAGGGATATGTGGAAGGGAGGAAGGGAAGCCTTTGCCCTAAAATGGGACAGAAATGGCTGACAATAAATAACAATAATAAAAACATGATTACTGACAGATGCGTGCACTGTCTGGACAGGTCCACTCAAACCTATATAGTAGTTTCCTCAAATGACGGCCTTAGAAATTAACTTGCATGGTATGATTTGACCATAACAATGTAATTATAATTATACTCTTCAAAAGAGACTTAGGCCCGTATTACAGAACGTCACTCAATACTCAAGCATTACTTAAAACTAGTTTCAACCAATCAAATGGCTTGAATCTAGTTTTAAGTAATGCTTGAGTATTGAGTGACGTTCTGTAATACGGGACTTAGACTTTAGGTTTCTTACAGCGGCGTAGTAAATGTCACAAGTTTTCGAATTTTTAGGGTAGTTGGCTTGAAAACACCAACCTCATGTTGTATTAATAAGAAAATTGACGCATTAAAAGTGTTATTTTTAACTAATTCACAAAATAAAAATCATTTCTCATTTGTTTTTCGCTTTTGCGTCAAGTTGATCTTCTGTGTCCGTTTATTTTGCGATATATTTGCTAGAACTTTTCAGTCTAGATTTTTGTAATAGTTTGCCATTAGCTATGTTAATGTCGTCTTGATATGAATTAAATTGTTTATGAATATCGTTTTTATGCCCGTATCGTGATTATACTGAGCCATTTGGTATTCATGTGTGTAGTGCAGATAATGTATTTATAACTCCACTAGCAGTGCCCCGCGGTTTTACCCGCGTAAGTTTTGATCCCGTGGGAACATCGGCATGAAAAGCATTCTATGTTTTAATCCTGGTTATAAAGTATCTGTGTGCCAAATTTTATCCAAATCCGTTCAGTAGTTTTTGCGTGAAAGAGTAACAAACATCCATCCATCCTCACAAACTTTCGCATTTATAATATTAGTAGGATATAATTAGCCAATAATTATTTCACTGCTGGGACACAGGCCTCCTCTGGGTGCGAGGGAGTGGGCCGTAATCCACTACGCGGCCCCAGTGCGGGTTAGTAAGTCACATTTCTTACAATTTTTGGTTCTAGGACCAAAAAACACATTCAACACACACAAACACTTTTACACGTGAATTATACTTTAAAACTAGATGAGATCGACGTTTTCTCTCTGACTACACTGAGAAGAAAGGCGAAACAAACTCAGAGGTCACAGTCTCTATTAAAGTTTAGGCATAATCTTGGTCAGATCATGTGAAGACCATGCAGATTGGTGTTTGATATGGTCTTTTGAGGAAAGTAGCACACGGATTGATTGGACCTGTCCAGACAGCGTACACATTTGACAGTAATCATACAGCTCAACTTAGAACTTAAGAGCCTACACTACCTTAGCTAAAATTCACTCTTTATCTCGCTCGCACGATACTGCTCGCGGACTGAGTGAGAGCGAGACAGAGTGCGGTGCTAGGCGGCAGGCAGCGCCAATAGTTTAGGTTTTTGCTTTTTACTGTGAAAATAATGGAATTAAAAAAAAGTAAATACCATAAGACCTGCTTTATAGTTAGTTTGGTTAGTATACAAAGTTTCATGATCTAATTTGAAGTATTTTTTGAATACCAGCGGTTTATTGTTCGGTTTGGAGGTAACTTTGAATTTTTTTTCTATCGAGAAAATTTTATGAAATCGTGTTTTCGTCTAACATAAGACCTAACATGAATCCTCAAATTTACCATATATTTATTTCAAAATTAATGCTGCAGTATTTTTGACATAACGGAGGATCATGCTAAGCCATTTGAGGTAGTATAGGCCCTTAAGGAGCTCAACGATTCGATGAACAAGGATCTCATAAGATGCTCTATGATATTCACACACTACTCTACTTGCAAATTAGTGGTTTCTAAACACCTTCAAAAAACGGCTTTTAACTTCAGATAACCTACGTAAATGACGTCTTGTTCGGTTAACCGCTAGTAAGTGCTAGCATAATAATACTCTATGCACCAATAAATTTAACTTTGGTGGAACAATTACTTTTCAAAACCACTTAAGTATTTTAATTTCAAAGTGGCCGCCCTTTAGTTTTTTAGGATTAATGTTGTTTTAAACTAAAGAAGTCACTTTTAGCATTAAAGTAAGTGCTGTCGATTTCGGTTATTATTTGAAACTTGGGTAGCAGCATTTAGATTGGAACTGCTTTTATCAGTACCAGTCTAGTTCCAGAATTCGATAAATGTTACTTAGTAATTTTGATCTTTAGCAGAAACATTACTTATTCATTGAAAGTCAAAGCATTTATTTAAAACAGGCACTTTTGAACGTTAAAACTTATAAAATAAAATATAAAAAAAATTGAATTGATTCTAGTAGCCCATTTCAAAAGGTAGTTTAGTGTGGAGAAAAAATGGGCAAGAAACTCCACCGTTACTTTTTCAAACTTTTTACACTATTTTGTATACATTAATATGTGAAGACGATTCATCTAGGATAAAATTACTATACCACTATAGGTAAAAGAATTGAAAATGAAGCAATTACAGATAAATTTAATTAATTGCTTTATTTTATGTGGTAGATAGATTATATTAGTTAAAGCGCGCATTTCGTTTTCAAAATCTGTTGCTTTTTTCAGTCTTTGGTTAATCATAGTTATTTTATTTCATACTACCTGTGCCCCACGGTTTCACACGCATTAATTTGAGGATAAAACTTACTAAAATATATTTTAGGTAAGTGCATCGCACAATTCCGTCATACATGATTTTTGCGTGACTTTAACCGTTCACGCGGTGTACGCAACGGAAGCTCTCAAAAGGAATAGTTTTTCCCTTTTTTGTAACATTTTTCACAGAGGCTCCGCTCGTATTAGTCGTAGTGTGATGTTATATAGCTTATAGCCTTCCTCGATAAATGGACTATCCAAAAAAAATATTATTTCATTTTATTAGAACCAGCAGTTCCTGAGATTAGCGCGTTCAACCAAACAAACAAACTCTTCAGCTTTATAATATTAGTATAGATTCCTATCGGTGATTACCAGGATGATAACTAAAAGAGAATTATGGAATAAAAGACATGTTATTTCGACCCTAAATAAATTGAGATAAGGACAGGAAAATGATGATGATAATATCCACAAATTGTTCTCTTTCTGTTTATGTTTTTTCTTCAAATCATGTTTGCCGGAAATAAGTGTATTTTCTTTTCTCTCTATATCTATGAACATCTACATGCTTTCTAGGTAAATATGTAGACATTCATATGTAGAACCTACCTACATAATATGTATATTATTTTATGGATCGAATACATCTCGTATTCAAGACTACTTTTTATGAACACAGTGATAAGTTTCAAAGACTAAATATAGATATACCCATAGTTTTTGTATTCTGGAATCATAACTGGACAATATGTGAACAAATATCAAAATTTCTGAGGAGTCTTGCATAGGTACCTATGTATATTATTTTAATTTATTTTCCTACACCCAGATTTTTCCCAAGTAACAGGTATTTTAGGTAGGGCAGACGATATTGTCACCATCGCGGGTAGAACCTGGATGAGGCTGGCACAGGAGCGTGGGGATTGGCACATGAAAAGAGAGGCTTATACTCAGCAGTGGGCAGGGACTCAAATTTTAACCCTAATAAGTGTTTTTGACACTTATTAGGGTTTTTTTTTTTAAAAGAAAAACATTTTTTTTCTAAATGTATCAGATACAATAATGTTACAGAATCAAAGTGTGACCTTTTATATGTGTTAATCGGTGTTAATATGTGTTACAGAAATTAGCATTTGTAGGTATAACTGCACGGTACCACAAAAACGCGCGGCGGACAGAGATACGCGGCGATGGCAAAATAGTCTCAATCCAGTCGGGATAGTGGCTATTTTGGCAATGCCGCGTTTACCGGTTACACTTATTAACACTTTTATATCGGTTACAGATGTATTACTGTTACACTTTTAAAAGTGTTTTGGGTTAACACTTGAAAAACACATTTATAAGGGTTACATATTTGATTCTGTTATCTATTCAATATGTAACACTTATAATTCTGTAACCTTTACGAAGGTAAATGGCAAATGAAATCGGGCTTTGGATAATGATGAACAGATACTTTACCACGGTCTGTGATGGACCTTCCGCAAGAAAGAAATCCTTTCCCAAACAGAAGAAAAACTAGTAATGATGTGAGAAAACATAGTCGCTCTTTCACTGCGTGTTGATGACTTTAGACAATTAAATCCAGAGTAGACAGTAATGGTGGCGCAGTGGTTACGGCCCTGACTTATGATTTTGTAGGTTCGATCTCAGACAGGCGCTTTACTTTGTGTAAATTATTTCATCACCACTGCTCTCAAAATATTGAAGGAAAACATCGTGACGAAACCGGCATGTCCTCGAACCAAAAACTCGAAAACATGTGACATCTACCAATTGGGCCCGTGTGGTGAATCATGGTCCACTGCCTCTCACAGAAAGTAGGCCTGTGTTATAGCAGTGGGGATATTCAGGTTCATTCATTTTAAAAAGTGTCTTTCAGGTAAATAAGTTTTGAGAGTATAAGTTAAATATTTCCCTGTAATAAACCAAATTAATTTCCTCACATATCTCTTTTCTCCAAGTGAATTCAGACATACTGTCTTAGAATTAATTAAACCACTCCATGACGACAACAAGAAACAAGACAGTTCATAATACTATAATTAACTTTCTGTCTGAGTACAGTCTTACCCATTCTGCTTTAAACTTGTAGTTTTTTACAAGTAGATATCATACATTTCTGTATTTGCGGCTGTTTTCTATCTCTCTATCTCTAATATATATATTTGTATAAAACATTTAACACAGTAACGATAAGCTCTCATAACATACTTTAACCACAAACCGCCATTATATCACATTGGTGTCCAACAGCGGTCACCACTTCCCAACATGTGGGATGTCGGCTCGTTTGTCAACTTGTAACGAGACAAACTCACATCTTTTATAACTCTTTACATTCTAATTTATACCTTACTTTACCGAGATAACAGTTACATTGCAATATTAATGGTTTGACGTCGATCGTGAATGTCCTATTTAAGGTGAAACAATTTCCTTAACCTTCAAGAAGGCGCGTGGCGTCGAATCGACCGCACTCGATACATTTTTGTTCTTATTGTTCTTATTTGCATGTATTTCCTATCCCAGGTAGCCTGTTATTGTTTCACTGTGCACGAAATGAACCGGAATAAACCCAAGTATCGATCCCTTGATCACAATTGTTAAGAAGTCTGCAGCCTCGGAACTGGAGAATTAGACCCTGAAACAGTTCTGCGGAATGGGGTACATAGCAGTATGGTAGGGTGACGCGGATATTTATGGGGTAGGTTAAAATTAACCTTACTTAACAACTGGGGGCATTATTTTACTCTGAAGAATTTTGATCAGATCTATTGGTTTTTCGAGTGAGGTCATGCCAAATTTTTCGAGACGTTTTGCGTAGCTTGGAACTTTTTTAGTTACTCTCGCAAGAAAGGCAAGATAGTTTAAAAATATTTTCTGTATGCACTCCAACCTAATATTATGTGTTGTATAGTGGGGACGCCACACAATCACGTAGTACTACAATACGGTACGAACGAGGAAATTGAATAGGTATATTTTTGTTTTAGGTTTGTGCAACATTCATAACTACATTTCAACATTCATAACTACATAAGCATCCTTATTCCTCCTTTACTGTCATAAGCATTTTCCATAAACCGGTCAGACATTTGAAATAAGTATGTAACGTTAAGGATTATTTTATATACGTATCTATTATTCACAAGATTTACCTGCCTTACAGAAATATTTCTTTAACTCTGTATTTCTTATCTTTTTAAGGATAGGAATAAGGAAATATCGTAAAGAACTCCGCTAGAAATGTTATTTCATCGTTTTTATATCGATATTTTTATTTTGTCCGAATAAAACACGTCAGTTTTAAATCGTTACCTTAATAAAGTATATCTAAACCCTTTATGTAAATAAAGTGAGTTATTATACTGTCTGGTCATCCAAAGGGCCGTTGCACACTGGGCAACAGACTCCAATTACTGCTTGGCGATTAGGGACATTCACACACACCGACACACATCTATCCACCCTCACACACACACACAGGAACACACCCTCATACACGTTCTTGGTACTGACTCGTCGATGAAATCGTCACGTTCGTGCCATCAGCAGGATAGTGGCCTAGTGGCTATCTTATTCACATTCGATCACAGTCACCCGCCAATTTCTTCTGACGCCAAAATTTATTTTAAAAATGCGCTAGCACTACGGACCGCGTTTGAGCGACTGTAGGTAGGTTGGGACGAAACTTTCGGCCACCCCTATTTGCTCGGCCCGACTATTACCTACTGGGGAAACTAAAGTCCCCGTCACGAGTAGCTATAAATTTTGTAACACATATTCTGGGGTTTGCAACTTTTGGATCAAATAAAAAAAAAACAGTTTTGTAATGGTTTTATTTTTTGTATTGGTATATAATTATGTTAACACACACATCTAATTACTATCGTCAGACAATTCCGAGTAATCTGCACTCTGCAGAATTGAAAGCGTCAGCGCAAACTTACTTCAAAATGACAGCCCAAATGTTTACGTTCCACGAGTCAGACGCGTTCGAGTACCACAAAACATTAGACAGCAGCGCTTTATATCGCTAAAACATAACCCGACCAAGTGAAATTGCTCTTTAGTTTCGTATTACACGTATGTTACTCTCAGTTGATTGAATTTGGGATTAGTTGTTGTTGATTGAATTGTCGCTACGCAACTTAGTAAAAGTTCTTTATACAAAATGTATAGCTTCTCGTGATGGGGACTTTACTAGCCTAATGCGTAGCCACGAATAGTGCATTAATGTTTTCCTAAGACTAAACAGAAAATATGCACGAACAAGTACGAGTCGGACTCGCAGACAAAGGGTTCCGAGAGGTGATACCAGGCAAAAACGCCGAAAAACAAACATGTTTCTTGTGGTCTCACGTTTATTTTTTCGGCCCTTTAACATTTGACTTTATTTTGGACTATATATGGAGCTCTTGTGAGGAGTCATCTGGAATATAATGCGGCCGTCTGGAGTCCGAGTGAAATAAAATACAAAAATATGCTCGAACGGATACAGAACAAATTCGTCAGATTTATTTATTTAAAACTGTATGGGAGATACCCTAGATACCCCTTACTGTATCCTACTTTATTTTGTCTCGGTATGGTGGGGTACTACAAACTAGAAATTAGGCGTGAAGTAGCACTGGCAACGTATCTTTTCAAAGTTTTAAGAGGGAGTATGCAACACTCAGGTATACTATCAGAAATAGGGTTTAATTTACCGGATAGGTACGTGGCGCGGCGGCGCAAGCCGCAGCTGCTGGTGGTGCCGAGTGCGCGCACTAACCTGCTGGGGCGCGCACCGCTGACTCGTGCGCTGCGCTCGTGCTACTCTCAACACGGTGGCGGATGCCATAGACATATTCACCTGTACACTGGGTGAGTTCACAAGGACCACGTACTGTGTAGCATGTAAGGTATAGTTAAGTATATTTTAAGTTACTTTGTCGCATTAGATTTATTATTATCTGTAATGGCAAAGGAAACATATGTGATAAATAAATTTTATTTGTTTTTTTAGCGGCCATAAGAATATGCACTTTGTGAAAATTTCAACTGTCTACCTATGACGGTTCCTTGAGATACAGTCCGCTGACAGACAGACGGACAGACGTACTGCCCGTAATAGGGTCCCGTCGGCACACTTTGGGCACGAAACCCTAAAAATGAACTGTATCTAAAGAGTCACCAACTGTAAAAACACAGTCCATTACTATACTTACTTGTTGTCTTACTTGTTTTATTATTATTGTCTGAGGACAGTGGCGGAGAGCATTTACTCTCCTATTCTGAGACGTTTTGTGGGGGTGATGAACGAGTGAAGTACTTCCCCTTCGCTTGTGCGTCATCCTCATGAAGCGATCTCGGATAAACAAGTATTAAATAATATGTTACTAACATTAATTATAAGGAATTTACTAACACAGTGGATCTTTTGTTGTCCGAAATAAAGAATTTATTATTATTATTATTATTATTATTACACCTCTAATAAGAAAAAATATCCGTCACAGTGCATTTCTTTCTCCTCCTAATTTTGTTTATTGTTTTTTATATCTGCCACAACAGAGTACACATTACAACAGAATTTTAAAAGAATTATTAAATTAAATATAGGACTTTTTAATAAACGCAACGCGGCGCCGGGTCGGAAGGAATTCGTTGATGGAATATTAAAATATGAATGTGAGGGGCACACTGAGGGCCTACCCTATTTGGTCGCAAAGTTTAGCATTGCAGTTGAAGTTGTTTCTTTAGGGATGAAAATTTGGTGAAGTAAGGAAACTTAGGGCCCTCGGCGATAATTTGGGGTGATAGTCCCCTAAACGTTTGAACTCAGGGCAAAGCTCTCGTTCCATAATTATTATTTTGTTTATTTGTTTGCTTGTTTCAAAATATGATTTCTATGTTCACCGTAATTATTTGAACACAGTTTACGGGATTTTGTTGTTTTGAGTAGAATTCAAACGGGTAAAAACTCTACTTAGATTTTTATTTAGACCTTGTGCCAAAATACCTTACTTGTACCATCGATAAAAACGTGAAACCTCTAGTTTAGTTTACGTACATTATTTTTACACAGATATAGATACACCTAGATAACGCAAGAGCAACTACTTCGCGTCCCAAAAATCGCACCAACTTACGTTCAAAAATCGTAACCCACCAATTTCGCGCTCAGTCCTGTGTACTGCTCCATGGGTGAGCGTGAGTGAGAAAGAGCGCTTGTGACGTCATAGTAGGTAGTCGAAAAAATGGCACGCTTAGTATTCATACAGATCGTGATACTTGCGTTATCTAGGTCTATCTATATCTGTGTATTTTTATCTCATAAGTGACGCGCGCTTTATTTGTGATAACCATGTATACAATTACGCTTTGAATGTGTGCGTGAAAACGATTAATGTCAACACATAACGCACAAACACTTCTGAATTCGCCATTGTCTCGGACGGTACTGAGAGCTACACTGAGCGCTTACATAAACATTCACAGCGTGTTTGTACAGACACCAGCACATCAACCTACCCGAAACTGCCAAATTATCCCAATCAACTTTGAACCTTATTCTATAGCGATAAAGTTGAAAATCTATAAAGAAATTTGACAGATTGTAGTAGCTTGATGTGCTGGCGTCTGAACACTTGGTAGCCATAAACAAGTAAAGCACGCGACACTTCGTGAGATAAAAATAATTCTATACATACCGGTAGGAACCGGCGACCCGGTAAGCCCAGGAGATGCCGTGAGGAATTAGACTCCTACCTTAAAGATTAGGGCTCTAATTGCAAAAGAGAGAGAAACATGGAAAGACAAGTGACACCTTTGCCCTGCAGTAACATGTTCAATCTATATACAAAGTTGATACGACAGAAAGGCTTTCCTTTAAACTGCTTATACTAGGTACCATTTTCAAGCTCTGTACCAAATATCATTTAAATTGAAACAGTAGTTTAGTCGCAAATGACTTTTTAAGTTTTTGGCCCGTTTGAACATGATGTATTTTTCTTAACAGCTGATTATGTCTATAGGCATAGGTCATGCACCTTAAAACGATAAATCTACGATACGTTGTTGCCGCTCTTACGCAAGTCATAAGCAAATACGTCCTACAAAAGAAAGTGACAATCCCATTAGCAAAACATCACGCGCGTAAAAGAAATAGAAATAGGTCAGTGTGTTGCTATTGCATCTTTGGCCCTTGCGAGGGGGGCCTCTAAAAACTAAAAAACTTGGTTTTTCAGTGCGCCAACGCTATCCTTCCGGGACGTACGTTACGTAACACGGAAGTCCTGTGCCGCTATTGTTTTGTCGAACTCGTGCGCTGACAATTGTGATTTTGTTTTGTTATTGTGAATAGGACACTTCTTTCTTTTTTTTTATTGTGACAAGACACGTAACTTGCTATTATAATTATTTAGTGTTAGTGTTTTTTTTTTGTGATTTACTGTTTTTTATTGTGATAGGACACGTAATTAAACTTTGGTTGTGTGTGTGTGTATACCTAATTAAAGTGTTCAACAATGCCTCGTCTAACTTACACGGCGTCAGAATACACTGACATGATTTTAATTTACGGTGAATGCCGTGGAAACGCAGCATTAGCTCTGCGAACATACAGAGAAAGGTATGGTGATAGCCGCAATTGCCCTAGGAACGCCCGCACCATACAGTTGGCAGTACAAAGATTACGGGACAATAAACGTGTAGTGCCGCAACAGGAGGGAGTGCCACTGCGGCAAATACCCGCTGCATGGGACGAACGAATATTAGATCATTTTTCCCGCAACCCGACAACGAGTCTCCACAGAGCCGCCCGGCAGTTTAGATGTTGCCATAGAACCATCCACAAGGTTCTAAAACGTATCAAACGCAAACCTTATAAATATCGGAAGGTGCAAGCTTTGTTATCGAGAGACTTACCGATCAGGAACAGTTACTGCCAATGGCTATTAAATAAAACATCCGAAGACCGCCATTTCTTAACAAATGTAATATGGACCGATGAGTGTACTTTTACTCGGAACGGCATCTGGAATCGGCAAAACCTCCGGTACTGGAGTTTGGGAAATCCACACGTGTTTCGAGAATCTGAACACCAGTACAGATTTTCTCTCAATGTGTGGGCTGGTATCCATAATAATAATATTATCGGCCCTGTTTTTATTGACGGCACCCTTACAACGGCGAAATTTTTAGATTTATTAAGTGGTCCTGTGGCCGAGTACACTGACCAACTACCTTTAGCCGTTCATCGCAAGTTGTGGTACCAGCTGGACGGTGCGCCTCCACATTCTGTGATGGCTTCCAGGGAGCAGCTCACAGAAATGTTTGGGCAGCAATGGATCGGTCGATTCGGACCTGTTCGGTGGCCACCACGATCTCCGGGCCTCACTCCCATGGATTTCTTTTTGTGGGGATACATTAAGGGTGAAGTGTATGCCTCCGAGGTAAATACAATTGTTGAACTAAAAAACAGGATTATTTTAGCATTTCACAAATTAAAGTGCTTAGCGACGGACAGTGATTTAATTAGAAAACTAAATAACAATATTCTCCGTCGGTATAATTTGTGCATTAATGTGAATGGAGGACACATAGAGAATTTAAAAATTTAGTGTTTTTGTTGTCGGCGTACTTCAAAACTATCTAACATAACAGCCAGCGCGAGCGGAGGCCTAAGCCGCCGCCCGCGCCACCGCCGGCCGCCCGCTTCGACACGAAACACATGCCGCGCCCCGGCGCGCGTGCGACGACGTTGCCACTTTGTAAGGTCAGTCGCCAGGTCCAAGTTTCTATGAAATTTGGGTTTTTCCTTTATTTACAAAGGGTGGTTGCGTTTTACTCTGATTTGTAAGCTATTTAGTTTGTTTGAAAAAAAAAATTCTCAATTTTGGAGCTTTTTATTTTTATACCTTATCGAATTAATACTAAACACGTATAGTATACGTAGTGTAATTTAATGCCCTTCTGTCGTATCAACTCTGTATATAAAAATGAATTGCTGTTTGTTAGTCTCGCTAAAACTCGAGAACGGCTGAACGGATTTATCTTATCTTGGTCTTGAAATGTTCGTGGATGTCTAGGGAAGGTTTGAAAGGTGAGAAAAAATCGAATAATTCCCGGAAAAACCCTAAAAACAGCCCTTTTCTATTTCCCATACAAACGTTTTCTAAATAAAATGTAGAGTGAATTTGAACTTTATTGCAAAATAATAATAACACTTCATGCTTCATTCAAAAAATCTTTTTTTTATTAAATACGGATTCGTTTTGTTTGTTTTAAAATTAATTTATACAAAAGTTTAGGTCTTTTATTTATCGATTGAGGCAGTACGAAGTCTGCCGGGTCAGCTAGTGTAATAATATTTATTTATTGAATACTTCAAGCAAAAGGCGGACTTAATGCCACAGACATTTTCTACCAGTCAACCTTTGGGTGATGTAGAAACAAACAGTGGTAAGTACAATCATGAAAATTGTGGAATAAATATTTCAGTTAAAACGATACGCATAAACCTATTAAAATTATAAAACATAATAAATACCTAATTGCAAATAAATAAGCACAAATAGATGTACACAATAATAAAGGTCATCATCTGCCTAGCATTTTTCCAACTATGTTGGGGTCGGCTTCCAGCCTAACCGGATGCAGCTGAATATTTCCGGGTAATACGTTACCCTTTGGTAAGACTGGTTGTCAGACTTTCGGGCTTCTGACTACCTGTAACGCCTGTCGAAGTTCCACGAATGACAACCGGGACCAACGGCTTAACGTGCTTTCCGAGGCACGGAGGGGTCTCGGTATGTAAAGATGGTCACCCATCCACAGACCAACCGCGGCAAACGTAGCTTAAGGTGATCGATCGATCTGTGCGGCTGTTTTTATTTAGCCACGGGCCCCTACCACCTCAAGTACATAATAATAAAGGTATGTATCTAAAATTCAGAATTACTGAATTCTTCACGCGTAAAACTATTAAATAAATTAGTAACTATTCATACTTTTAAGACAAAGAAAGAAATCTAAAGGAAAAGAAAAGGAAATCTAGATATTGTATAATTTTCGGCACACTAGATGGACTGATGAACTGGTGAAGGCAACAGGAATCCGCTGGATGCGAGAAGCACTAAACCAGTCGAAGCAAAGGTGCTTGGGGGAGGACTATGTCCAGAAGTGGACGTCTTTTAGCTGAAATAATGATGATGATGATGAAAGAGATGATAATAAATTGTTTTATCTATCTAAATGTATCGCATCAAAACTGAATGAAATGCACCGACCCCAGACTGTTTTCACTAGACTCGAATGAGCCCCAAGATTTGCACTAGCCCCTGAAGCCTCATGCTTCATGGAGCTACAGAGACTGTTGCATATCAAGGAGTAGATCGAAGGGTCAAATGTATCGCAACAAACGAAGTGAAACCATGAAACAACATCAACATCCAGCAGTTTTTATTGTTCAAAGCTAGAAAGAACACTACAATAACAAACAAGACTCCACGGAACTAAAAGAAGTCCCTAGAACGCTAACAGCTAATTGCACTCAATGCAAAATGTAAATTACTAAGCAACTTCTCACAACTATTGGTGAAAGCCCGCATTTCGATCGAATCCACGCGAAACAGTGTCCATAGAATAGAAAGAAGGAAGAGTGAGCTCATACATTATTATATAGCGTTTCCATGACAATCAAGTGAAGTCAGTGCACCACTGTGTGTCAGAGATGTCCAAACGAAACAGTAACGCGACCTATCTTTGCCGTTGTCACGTGCCTCGGAAAGCAAGTTAAGCCGTTGGTCCCGGATGTCATTCGTAGATCTTTGATAGTCGTTACGGGGAGTCACAAGTCCAAAGTCTGACAAACAATCTTCCTAAAGAGGACTTCCTTGGACGTCAAATAGGCTATAGCTCCATGTAAAATACTGGTATTCAACTGCATCCGGTTAGATTGGAAACCGACCCCAATATAGTTGGAAAAAGGCTAGGCATATTGACTGTATCGTTATTTTTAATCTAACCAAAGACTGAAGATGATGACTGGCGTTCAGTAGAACGCCAGTCATCATCTTCAGTCTACAGCAGTCCACTGCTGGACATAGACCTCTCTTATTGCACACCATTCAGTTCCATTTTTAGCAACTCTTATCCAACTGCTACTAGCCATCCCGCAAAGACCGTCGCTCCACCTAGCCTGAGGGCGTTCTAACTTACGTTTGCCGTTTCGCGGTCTCCACTCAAGAACATCTATTCGATTCTGTAGATTCCTATGATTGACTCTCAGTTGTAATTATGTCACCGATGAATATGGAAATTTGAAAGTTCACCCTTTCAATAGCGTATCAAATGTCCTTTGTGGCGTCATAACTAAGGGATTGAATGATATTTCTATCTCTTTGTATTAGCATTTTCTTTATTGATAGACGTTAGATTAAAGGAGTTTGGCTCATTGATTAGTAGGATTCGGTCTTTCTGTCGTATTCGATGAAATTATAAGGTTTTTTCTACGCTGTAATTTTTTATTGGTGTGTATTTTTTGTTTGTTCCTTATTGGTGATGTTTTTGAGAAAGGTCAGGTTGCGTAGTTCTCGCAACCGGCGTGCGTGTATGACCAGATGTATGAACGTAAACGAAGCAATAAGAATACGTGGCATTCTGCAGTTTCTGCCAACCCCATAGAAAAATGGCGTGAGTTTATGTATACAATGTGAAAATGACAATAAAAAAATAAACTTCGTATAACTAATGACGTTCCCAGTCTGTACACAAAATTCAATCAATTACACCTTATGCTAGAGACATAAGAGCCATGCATGCGGATGTTATTACTTACTAATAATGTTACATTTTTTATTTATTTATTTATTTAATACTTCAAGCACATAAATGTACAGAGGCGGACTTAATGCCATAGGCATTTTCTACCAGTCAACCTTTGGGTGATGCAGAGACAAACAGTGGTAGGTGCAATCATGAAAATTGAGAAATAAATATTATTTTAAATATAAAGATACGCATAAACCTATTAAAACTATGAATGTAATTATACCTAATTACATATATATATATATATAAGCACAAATAAATATACATAAATACATGAATATACTTACTAAAAATAAATAAGACAAACAATGAGAAAATATTAACGTTGTGATGATACTGCCAGCTTCTTGCGAATGTGCTCACAAACCTTAACTTTGAAGGACAATCAGGATGTTAAATTTTTTACAAACCTACAAAAAAGCGGTGCCCGGTATACTGGCCTTTATAATTTTTTGTAGGTTTTGGCCATATTTTCGTAGGGTAAATGACATCGCGCTGTTGCCGCAATATTTAAATGATTTTCTTTTTTGTTTACACTTTTATGCTATTTAATATAATTGTTAGTAAAAATCACTTTTTTAATTTCAACCTCTTTTTTAATTTCAAAATCAGCTGTTTCATACAAAAGTTCAATACCTACTTGACCTAAATGTATTAAACAGCTGATTTTTTTTCGTGATTTCAGAGTTGGTCACATAGTGAACGTTGTTCAGTTCAATGGTCTAAAGCACCTCTTGAAGTTTTTTGGGTTAAAGTTTTAACACTTTATATATTCAAAATGACATAATTATTATGAAGAGATGCAATAAAGATAGCCGTTGAATACCAGAGGAAACGTGATCTCTATACAGGAGGCGATACCACCTCAAGAATAAGCAGCCCACCTCTCAATATACAATACCATTACCAACACGGTATTCTAACGTGTCCGCACTGGGCACGCGCTGGCGTGTCTGGACTGGCATGTACTCTTATGTGGCTAATGCCGGCATTTGCCACATTAGAGCACACGCTCGTAACCCATAGTCGTCAAAAGCTAAGCAGAAGCATTCACCGTAGCCGAAATCTGTATGGCAATATATATTTAATTAAAAAGGCATTTGAATGGCGTACAGGCTGATGTTCCTAAAAGTCAATCAGCACCGTCAAAAAGCCCAAATATATACAAACACCTTACCCAGAATTACACATAAACTAAATCTTAATACAGGTCTGTAACAACACAAGCGAAATGTTTACACACAGACCCCTTTAATTAGCGGTACAGATTTACAAATACATACGTTACTCATAAATCGTATACGATACACGGAAAACGTGCTACAGTTGCGGAAAACCACACCTGAAGCAAATATACCTGTCGCTGTAACAAGGAATTTTCACCCTTGCAGGTTTGAAAATAAAGTTGAGAAGAAATGGAATTATAACTTGGGAAAGTTAACCTGAAGTAAATAATTGGAGGTGGGCCAAAGTAAAATGAACCTTATGGCTGAAGACATAAAGTTGGGATAGACAGCATAGGTAGTTGGGTCAAAAAATACTATCGTTCAACGTATAAATAGTCAGACGGATCAAATAGAGCGGTTTATATCCAAATGTTTGACTAAATGCTAAACTGTATTGTTTATGGTCCCAATGATTTACACTTTGATATTTAGTGAACGGGTGTTAATCGGTTTAATTTAGAGTTTCCGGAAGGATTGAGTTACTATCTTTGTGAGTTACAGCCGGTACAGAGTTTATTGTTTGATTATGGGTTGAATGAATTCATTGGCTACTGGAATTACTGCTGATCTGGGAGAATTATCGGGAACATAAATCAGAATTAGCTGCGATGTTTCGTTAGTTGATCGTTGTTGAAACTTTGACGTAATGGTGCATCTGTGCAAACCGACGCACCTGCCGAAAATTACGCGGAAATTTTGCCTCATGAGTTAGGTTATTTTAAAAGCATTGTAAGATATCCGATCAGGACCAGGCCCGTGCCGGACGGCGCGTACGTGTTCCATGCGCGCCTCAAAGAGATATCAGCATTAGGGAAGAGCCGAAGCCTGCCGGGGCAGCGGGATTGTCCGAAAGGGTTACCGCTGCCCCGGAACATAAAGGGCTAAGGAAGGAACCCGGGTGGGTTTTAGTCAGTAAGAGTCTGACACTGCCTTTCGCTCTACCCAGAGCAGGAGGGGTCATTTGAAGATTACACATCCTCAAATAAAAAAAAAGCATACTAGATGAATGAAATGTGGCTAATAAAATGTAGAAAGCAAGGCATACGCAAAGCATACATATACAAGGCAAATGTAAGTGGAAACGCCGGGAGGGGACGCCCTAGAAGAACATATAATGACCTTATTGAGGATTTTCTTCAGAAAAGTCAGATATGTAGTACTTTCAACCGGCGTGCGTGTATGAGCGTAAACGAAAAGTAAGGAGTATGTCATGTAAGGATCGTAGCAGGTGGCGTTCTGTAGTTTCTATCTATTCCCATGGAAAGAAGGCGTGAGTTGTATGTGCGTATTATTTGGACGCTGATTCATGGCGTCAGGCTGGTGTGTCGCTACGCTAAGCTCTGCTGCGATGTATCGACGTCAATCGGTTTTTTTCCGTGTTTTCTTTGTATGTCTTTATCTGGTTCGAATAAAATTTCAGTCATTCTTTATCAATCGATATCGATTTCCTTAAAATATCACAATCATTCATCATTCATGCAGCTGGCTGTCATTCGTTGATCTTTGACAGTCGTTACGGGTAGTCAGACAACCAGTCTTACCAAGGGGTATCGTATTACCCAGTAACTGAGTTGTGGAGATTAAATAGGCAGTCGCTCCATGTAAAACACTGGTATTCAGCTGCATCCGGTTAGACTGGAAGCTGACCCCAACATAAAAAAGAGAAAAGGCTAGGCAGATGATGATCACAATGTTATCAATCAACACCCAGGATATTAGGAGTGGATTTTGTTGAAACCCTCCGAAGGTTTGAAAAATAGAGAGAAGAATACAAAAAAATAATGTTGGGTTTCGAAGTTTTTCATCGGCTTTGGGATCAAACCACTAAATTGATGCAGGATCACAATTGGTTTCATTGCAAATATTTACCAAGCTTGCATTTTATTTTTCCGATCATAGGTGTCCGATGCTCACTTTATTGGTTTTTCAATCAAAGCGGTTTTTAGTTTATTTCTCTTATACCGAGAGAGAAATAAACCGAAAACCGATAGTGGCAAAACAACTTAAAAATACCGACGTGATGTCGTATAGTTACCGCCATTTTGAATTTTCTATGACATCATAATTATCATGAGACACATTGTTTTTCAATAGAAATCCAAGAATACCTCCTGTGGAATTGCTGCAGTAGTTTGGCTGTAGATGAGAAACTATCACAAATAGGAACATAATTATCTAGATAGTGAGATACATAACCCTTATTTTTGGTTTGACAGTTTTTGTATAGAAAATATGTCAAACTGTCAAAATTATTCTTCAGATAAAAGTTATCTGACAATTGAAAAAACAGCTCTTAGTGTTGATTATATTCAGAGGGGTAATTCTCGTAATTTTAAGAACGTTCACAGTCTGATCTCAGTCTCAATCTGACAAAAATACCTTTAACTTCCCTAAATTTTGACAAGTTTTTGACATTTGTTTGTCGCCAAGATGAGACTGCGACTAGATTTTGAACATTTTAAATTGTTAGAATTGACCTTCTGATATCGTCAAACAGTCTCACCATAATGACAAGTAATATCGGAAATGAGATTGAAATAAAAAGATTAAACAAAGAAATGTCATTGTCAAAGTCAGGTTTCAAGGGTAGTCAACATTTCCGTGGGTTTTATTATGGTTATTTAATTTTATTATTTTTCGTGCTTTTGAAATCACGCTGAAGCGGCGCGTGGCGTCTCAAAGTTAAACATATTATAGCCTCAGGTCTCGTCGTAAAGTAATGAAAATATCAGATTTCTATTCTTATGTTTATTACGACTTACTTATGTTTATTTATTTGATATAATTTACTGTCACTGCAGAAATGTTCAACGTCTCGGCGGCCTTCTTGGCGCAATCACCTAAAGGAAAACTGACGAGGGACACATTCAATCACGACAAACTTCAGAAGCCGAATGACTCCGAATAACCAAAAAAAATGGCGACCAGTACGTACACTTATGGATAGATGGATGTTTCTGCTCTAGTTTGTCTACGAGTAGGTATATAAGTCAACGAAGTAATTTCAAATTTAATCAAGTTTCAATTTACTAGTAATTGCAGTCTAGATTAAGCAATCGTCTCTACCGAAAAATCAATTCTGGGAAACGAATGTCACCTAGTCTTGTACTTATAAGAACTTTTAGGTTTTAGGTTAAAGAGGTTCTAGAAATGTCATCTGGATGGATTTTGTTTGTCATTGGTATTTACAAAGTTATCAAGTGATTATTTTAGTGTTATATTACGAAATGGTAATATGGCGTAGTGGCATATAATAATTGTGTAAATACATACATGCTACGGTCGCGAATCATATTTTGTTCAACATACAAACTAACACTGACCTGCAAATTGCTAAAAACGTAAGAAAATTTTAATTTCGCGGGCTACTCTGGTGCTTCCCTGTTCACGTGTGGCTTTGTGCTACATAGGCAACGAGATTTTTAACCGGAACGATGTATATTATTGTGTATTCAATCAAAATTAAAAGTCGTTTATTCAAATTAGGTTGAGAACCAGCACTTTTTGAACGTCAAAAAATCCGTACCCTACAGAGGGTGCCCTTAGCGAGTAATCGCTTAGTTTATAAGTTGTATGCCCTGGCTGGAGGACTTAATTTCTTAAGACATCCACAAGATAGTCCAAGATAGTCCGGTTAAGAAGCCGACAAACTCCTAGGTTGACCTGCGAGATGCCATTAAAAAAAAGGAATTTGCAACGCTGATTGTACTGACGCCAGCACATCAATCTGTCAAATTTCTGTAATAGATTTTCAACTTTATCGCTAAAGCATAAGATTCAAAGTTGATTGGGAAAATATGACAGTTTCGGGTAGCTTGATGTGCTGGCGTCTGTACCATTGTTTTTCGTCTCTGAAAACAAAATAGCCGTCATACGATTTCATTTTATTTGTGCCATAAGGGACAGTGGTGGCTTAAACCAACCCTTTACTTATTAGCCTGACGTGCATATCAACTGCGTCATTATAGCCACAACAAACAAAAAAGTACAGGATTATATAAATAAGGCGGCTGTCTCATTTCAAAACCTAGTAAGGGACATTTTTTTTAAATCGTTTTATTGCATAATCTTGCTAACCTAGTAGACTAAGTTAGCAAGATTATGCAATAAAATGTTTTTTTTTTTTAAATGCCCCTTACTAAGTTTTGAAATGGGACAGCCGAAGGAGCTTTGCATTTGTCATACTAATGTTTCATGAATTGAAAAACGTATACATTGACCATCTTTTTTACCTAATCGCAAAAGTACTACTATAGAAATAGTACTTTAAGCGTGATTTTATGAAGCAATTTAATTGTCTGTGGCATATCATAACTTAAAACAACAACAAAAGTGGAAGGGCTAGTCATTTGTTATTTCAGTTTGATTGCATCGAGAAAATTATAAAAAACTAGCGGCCTGTCCCGGCTTCGCACGGGTGGACATTTATTTTTTTTCTTGCATTTAAAATAGCCTATATTAATCAGTGATAATGTATTCATTCAAATGGTGAAAGAATTTTTAAAATCGGTCCAGTACTTTTTGAGCCAATTCGTTACAAACATACATACAAACATTTCCTCTTTATAATATTAAGTATAGATTAAGAGTTTTTGAAACTGAAACAACACAGACACAGCAGCGCATTTGAAATACGCATTCATTTGTTTCTAAAGAAGTAAACAATACATTGCCCTATTGTCTCAGATAAGACCGCATAGATGTAGGAAATAATATTGCACGTTAAGTTATAACTACCTGCAAGATACTATCGTTCTCTTGCAGATCAGGTAGACCCATGCAGATAACTAAATTATACCGCAGGATTACTGTATTATACCATCGATTTATCCTAGATAGTGAGTAGGGTTGTTAGTTTATATTTCGATAACTAATATTGGTGGTTGGTAAAACTACTGTAATTTTGTGGAAACTCTGAAAAGTTAGAGAAATTAAATCTCCAATGGATCACCGTTACATTCTCCTCCAAGGGATCACCGTTGCATTATAGCATTTCATTCTATGCATTGTTTATGGCACTCAAGATGTTTTTTTTTTAAGTTAAGACGAAAGCGCCAGGGTAGTCCACGAAATTCTTACGTTTTTTGCAATTTGCTGGTCAGTATTATGTTGTACATTGATTAAAATATGATTCGCGACCGTAACAAATATGTATTTACAAAATCGTAATCAATAAAGCCATCAATACAACTCTCTAAGACTAAGTAATCCTATTGAATGACTATTTCATGAAACCTTGACATTTAGGATTATACTAACTTAACAAGTTGTATTACTCATTCTAATGATTATAACTGTAAATACATATTTGTTACAGTAGCGAAACATATTTTAATCAACGTACACCCAGACACTGAGCTGCAAATTGCAAAAATCGTAAGAAAATTTGAATTTCGCGGGCTACTTTAGCGCTTCCTCCTTAAAACTTCTTTAAGCACGCTGAGCGATTTTTGTTAGGGGAAATGTTATGGCCTCGCGTCACCGACAAGCGTGTGTATCTGTAGCAATAAGCTCCCGTTCCCACGGGTATAAAAATATCGCGGCGAGATTTTATCGCGCACTGGATTTTTAACTCTCAGTGTTGAGTCGAGGGTTGAGAATCCAACAGAGTGCTACCCAGCGTAGCACTCTGTTGGATTCTCAACCCTCGGCATTGAAAAACACACTGTTGGATTTTAAACTTTCGGCGCTGAGCAGTGCGTTGAAAATTGGGTGCCCGAAAACTAAACGTGGCGGGAAAATATCGCCCGTGCGTACCTGGTCACCACTAGTATTTCATAATTTTAAGTGTTCACTTCTGTCGGCAGTCCCCGTTTAAGACCCCCTTTTTAAGAACTGCTTTTCTGGGCACAATAATATTATCTGTAAAACATTGTCAGATGCCTTCTTCCAAGCCTATTTCAAGCAGTGCCATCTTTCGGCTCAGATGACGATGATCTATTCTCGTATGACTCAAAAACGCTACATAAATTGGCCAATCATAATAAAACGCATAGCAACGTACGACGTCACTTCCAAAATGGCTGCCAACTTCAAGTTATGAACACTGCACAATATTGTTAACGCTAGTATCTTTGCTAAATACGGGAAACTATACTCCGCTACAGTTTAAACCGAAATTATGGGAACAACTAAAATTTCCCTTCGAAATTAGAACGCAGGAACTTGTAATGTAGAATTTAAACTTTCAATGAGAGATCCTTAGAATTTAGAAATATGGATAGGAAATCCTTTTTGTGCGTTGCTGCCAGTTTTATTACTTCATTCGATCACGGGGTATATACCTAATTTTGAGTATTTGATCATCATCATCATTTGCCTAGCCTCTTCTCAACTGTTTTTGGGGTCGGCTTCCAGTCTAACCGGATGTTACTTATTCCAGTATTTTATGTGGAGCGATTACCTATCTGACCTCTACAACCCAGTTACTGCATGGGTAACACGACACGACATGACTTTGGTAAGAATGGTCGTCAGATTTTTGAGCTTCTAACTACCCATAACAACTGTTAAAGATCTTTGAATGATAGCCATAATTTATGCAATATTATAAACATCAAAACAAAACTATTTTTTTTCAATCACAAGAAAACTTGCCGACTCATGGACGCGTATGTTCGACAGTTATAAAGTTTGATGGCCGTTTTGAATCTCGTCCAAAAACTTTGGTAAATTGTTATCAAAGTTTTTGCCCATATTTTGGGACTCATGGGAAAATGCTTGGTAAGCAAATTGATGAGCTGTTGTTTGGTTTGGAAAAGCTTTATCACAAAATAGGTTACCACATTAAAGTATTTTTCTTCCATACTTATCTTTTATTCGTCATTTTTCACACAGTCCATCAATCGTTTCTCTGGTCTATTCCGACTATTAAGAATATCTTGTGCAAAATAAACATTTTGTTTTTATTTCTTTGATAATTTTTAAACTCAAAGCTTATATTTCAATTAAACCATGCAAAGTCAGTCAGACAGATGAAGCTAGTTTCACATTCCAGAGCATAGTAGATTCCAATGGGAAAGAGCGAGCGGCAAGAAATTCCATTGAAACTCTTTTAACTCAAAAATGTTGTGATATTAAATCCGGAGCAAGCGAAAAGATACTTTATGCAGAAACAATGATGATTTGAATGCCTTTGGTATATTTATCTACACCCATGCTTATAAATCTAATATTTAAAATTCTCGTGTCGCGATGTTTGTTACCAAACTCCTCCGAAACGGCTGGACTGATTTGTATGAAATTTTGTGTGCATATCGGGTAAGTTTGAGAATCGGCCAACATCTATTCATATTTTTTGACGAAACGACGTTTGCGGGGTCAGATAATCCTCTATAAAACTTTCTGAAACAGTTAGCTTATTGTCAACATTCAAACAACCAGTGTCATAGTAATTATAATATCATCCAAACGAGTGTTCTAATGTTGTACAAAATTTCATTATGCAACTCCTTTTCAAAAAAAGAATATTATGTAATCCACTATGATCCAAATAAAGCAAAGTCTGAATAATTTTATAACTTGTTTAATACTAAGATTACACTTTCTAAAATACACAAAATACGTCTGCACTTTACGAGTGTTCAAGCTCTACTGCCATGTTCCCAAGTGAGGTTATCCACGTTGGCTACAGTTTGACAGCTAGTGGGCGCCAACCGGAAATAGTCACTTGGGCACATGGTTACGACTTTACAAAATAAAATATTAAAACTACAAATAAGTAATTGTAAAAATAAAATAATATTTACAGCATAGCTTATTATAACAAAAACAAAATAATAACAATAGCTAACAATTATTTATTATCACTATCACAGAGCGCCGTAATTAAAAAAATAACTTATAGGTTATTCGAATTCACGTATCCCGCCGGCCGCCATTTTTGTTCGATATTGTTATTGCAAAAAACCCTTTCAGAAACTTTTATAGAGGATGCATAATTATCATGGGTGTAGATAAAGTCTTTTATGCAATTGTACATAATTAGGTATTAAAACACTCACGTGATAAACCCACATTCGAGTTTTAGTACCCTTTATTATACAAAAGTTGCATAGATAACTATAATTGAGCAAATTCTGATTTAAATACTATTTTTCTTATTATGTTTTCCTTCTCCATAGATCAGAAGCCTTAAAGATTTGGGGCTTTGTCCTGCAGAACAATTCAAGTAGGCATTTACACAATAATGTATTGTGTTAATTTCTTGTTCACTCGACCCACCCCGTCGCATCGCATCGCCTGCCCGCGCTATTTCTTCGTTTTGGCTTTGCATTTTTTGACTTTTTGTCTTTTTGCTCGGCTCCTTAGGGTCGTAGAATGTTAAATGTCCTCCCTCGAGAATTGGGCTATTAAATACAAATTGAATTTTTCAAATCCGACTGGTACTTCCAGAGATTAGCGCGTTCAAACAAACAAACAAACTCTTTAGCTTTATTATTAATAGAGATTTTACTACACACATCAAAAGTGTCTAGGGATCAACATATATTTTTGCAATAACTTTTCTCCTGATTGATATTAATTAAAATTTTCTTTAAGGATTCATCAAATAAAGTGTTTTCGTTTGTCACAGTAACGATAAACCAAGTCACCTTTGCATTAATAAAGAAATTTGCCATTTTCCTAATAAAGGGATTTTTGACATTTGAACCACTAACACAAAAGTTCGAAAAAAAGACTGAAATAACAGTTTTCTCTAAAATTTTATTGGGTAACTTAAACAATTAATAATCCGTGTTTCTACCGCGAACACTAACAACACAAGAACATACGAGTTTCGTGTCGTCGGTTTGGCATACTCAAAATGAGTTCATCCAAATCACGCTGTGGAATGGCCGCCCATGTTCGTTGCAACAACAAAAAAAGGTCTTCTTGCGACTGGATACCCTCCATATTCGGCAGAGCTCTTCTCTGTAGCATATCCCATGCATGCTCAATCGGGTTCAAGTCTGGCGACTGAGCAGGCCAGGGCAGGACATTGATGTTAGCTGCGGCGAGAGTCTGTCTTACAACTCTTGCGGTGTGCGGTCGTGCATTATCATGCATTAACTGAAATAAGGGACCGATTTGCACTTGTAGAGGAACGATGACGTCTGATACAATCGTCTCAGCATAAATTTGAGCGTTGAGGTTGCCTCTGATCCAAATCAACTCAGTTCTTCCGCCGATCCAAATACCCGCCCATACCATGATGGTTCCACCACTATAAGGATGGACTTCCTGGCAGGATTTTAATCGCTGTTGGCGTCCAGGGGTTCTCCAGTGTCGTATACGTCTTGTATCCGGTCTCATACCAAAACGAGACTCATCAGAAAAGCACACGAAACGCCATTGTTCTTCTGCCCAATTTCTGTGTTCAAGAGCCCATTGATATCGAATCCTACGATTGTGCATTGCTATAGGTGGTACCCGTAGCGGTCTTCGGGAATGAAGGTTCACTTCATGCAAGCGGTTTCTGACTGTTTGGTCGCTAATTAAGTTCCCTGAAGAGTGATGAAGCCTGACGGCTAACATCATGGCGGTTATTGTTGGAGCTCTTCGAGTTATGATTTGAATGTATCGGTCTTGTCTCCGTGTGGTGCAGCGATACCGTCCTCCATGGCGCTCAGCCACGGTACCAGTGCTTCGGTAACGTGTCCAAAGTCGACTGATAACACTCTGACTTGTATTCAGAGCTAAAGCCACAGTACGTTGCCGGGAACCAGCTTCTATCATTCCCACGGCTCTGAGCATTTCTTCCCTGCTTAAATGACGTCGCCGCTCCATAATAACGTTGGTTTTAATCAGTAGTAGGGAAACAGTAGCACTAATAATGTCTTCAATGCGTTGTATGTTTTTATAGGGAAAATATTGACAGCTGATTTTCATCTTTTACTCGAATTTGATTCACAGTTCCTGATTCAAATTATGAAATGCACCAAAAAGGATCCATATAAATTTATAAAATCATAAATTTATTACAAAGCCACATCTCAATCTCAAGAAATCCGCATAAAAATGCTTGATCCCTAGACACTTTTGATGTGTGTAGTATAGATTATACTGTGCTTCATGTTTCAGTTCCAAATAACAACCAACCAAATTCTATTCATATACTGATTTGGAAAGTAGATATGTAGGTGTTAACTCTGTCCATCCATAAATTATGATCAAGGGATTATAGTATTCGAGAATTGGACCGTATTATGTCCAAGGATTGACTAACCTTTGATATAAGTAGGTGGATATCTATTTATAATTTAAGGGTTTTTGTTTGTTTTACGTTTGATACATACCTTCTTACATGACTTATTTTGTTTTAAAACAATGTAATGAATGCTGGTAGATTTAAAAAATTGAACCAGTATAGGTTCTAATCATCAAATTGAAGAAATTGTTTGCTTGTTTTTTTGAACGCGCTAATTCCTTTAACTGCCAGTCAGCATTGATAGCCGAATTCTTGAGAAAAGTTATAGGCTATTTAACATCAACTACGACCATAAAAACGTCAGAAATAACGCTAGGCGAAAACGATGTAATAGCGCAGGCAACCGATGCGATGTGACGGGGAGGGTCGAGGAACAAAACATTTCATGCGGAGGAAGTTGCGGGCAGAAGCTAGTTTATTATATAGTGCTTCATGTTCCAAATAAAAACCAACCACATTCCGTTCACATACTGATTTGGAAAGTATGTGGAGTAGGTGTTAACTCTTCCCGTCCATAAATTATGATCAAGGGTTCTCTTCGAGGGTAGTCTTCGAGAATTGAACCGTATTATGTCCTAGGATTCTGTAACTTTCGTATACGTAGGTAGATTTCTATTTATAATTCAAGAGTTTCTTCTTGACAATACGTTCATTAAACACCTACGTACTTGAGAACCGTTATTTCGTTTTAAAACAATATAATGATTGCTGGTTGGTTTAACAAATTTTACTTTAACCCAAATATAAATACGAACTCAAGACTAATAATCGTAAAGTTAGCTTTAGATGTAGACTTAAAGTAGACGCTAATGCCTATCTAAGTCCAGGTTCGCGTGGGCGCGATTTTTTTTCGCGTACTGGAATTTCAACACACTGCTTAGCGCAGAGAGTTGAAAATGCAACAGTGTGTTTTTTTGACGCGCTGGGATATGCTCTGTTGGATTCTCAACGCTCTGCTCAACACCGAGAGTTGAAAATTCAGTGCACGATAAAATCCCGCCGTGATATATTTACGTCCGTGTTAAGTGGGCAAAGAAATACAATGCTTGATTCCTACCAAATTAAATACCCACTGAAACTAGAAACGTCCTTACCTAAACGGCGCGATCACATTATAATTTCTAGATTTACTATCCTGCATCAAGAAATCTAAGGAAAGTAGTGAATAAAGTTTTAACTGAAAATTAACAGCATCAGCCCAGCGCTTTAGGTTTAATAAAGTCAACACTAAAGCGGTTATTACAGGTTTTAGAGCACTACATGTGATTGAAACTTTCATTATAGTACTTAAAGACCTTACTTGTGGTGTCGGAAATTTGGAGAGTTTATTTTGTAGACTACCTTCATACAATTGGGCAGAATTGGCGTATAAAAAGCCTTTATTAGTATATAGCATTATTTTTAAAATCTAGTCTGCACGTTGTTTGTGAGGCTTTAACTTTGAGCTAGCGTAGCGTAATAGCATAATCTTCCTATAAGGTTCCCGCTGCTGGGACACAGAACTCCTCTGTGAGACGGAATGGGCCGCAACCCACCATACGGGCTCAGTTGGTAGATAAATGTCTCGAATTTTTGATTCTAGGATGATGATTGACTCTCACGATATTTTCCTTCACCGTTTTGAGAGCAGCGGTCATGAGATAATTTACACAAAGTAGCTAAAGTCCCTGTTTGGGTTCGAACCTGCGACCTACAATTTGTAAGTCGTGGCAGTTGTCACTGGGCAACCACTGCGTAGTACGGAGTTTCAATAGAAAAACAGGTCAGGTTACAGGTACTGGTTTTATTACTTCTGATGTTCGGTCTACTACACGAAATTATCCGGCGCATCCTAAAGAGTCATGCTACGCTAGCAACTATAGGCTGACCGCTTAACTAAGACGTCGCTTGAGGTAGCTGCGCGGTGCGGGAGGGGTAATAGTTGTCACAAGTTGAAGAATCACTGAGCTCTCACATCACGTCACCTATAGTTGCCTGACTAATATGTTTACCACGGCATGAGCTGCGAAAAACAAATAATCCTAGGTAATAATACTTATGACTGACTTACCGATGGACTTATTCAGCTATTTCTACAAAAAACTAATGCTTGCTAATTGTTAGTACTGCGAGCTCTTTACGAACTCTCATTACCGGGATGGCTAAATTAAACCAAGGTTTGTAGTATAACTTTGATAAGAAATACCTTGAAAACCGTTCTACCTTTTAATACCAACAATTTTATATTTTCACCTTTATGTCTAACACTTGTCAGCTAATCTGACAGCATACTTTTTTTTCTCTATTCTTATTACAAAAAAAAAATCGTCTCTTATTTGTACCATCTATTTATAACGGACTCGCGGACGTTTCTTGCTAAAATTATGTCAGGTTAAAGCCTCTACAGTACCTAGTCTGACAGGTTTTAGACAGAGAAAAATATTAAAAAAGTTACCCGGAAAGTGCTTTTTACTGTGGGAATTTTGTATGAACTCATAATTATTCATTGTGGATAGGACGTGTGTCGTGTTAATTGGTTTTAGATATTTATATGCAATGTAGACTTACATCTACTAGTAAATGCTCTTATATGTTTGATCTTGTTATAGAGAGTGGCGATTATAACATAGCGCTTAACACAAGTTCATATACAGGGCGGCAGGACAACGACGTGCAACCTGAAACCATTAATGCAGCACATTAAATTTTTCGTCGGTTATTCTCACAGTCCGATGGGACGGCAATCCGACACGACCGGAGAGAGATAAGGTTTAGAACCAAAGGCTTAACGTGCTTTCCAAGGCACGGGGTATCACACCGCCAACTTCAAAAATCCCGGCTGTTACTAAGAAATTCCTAAATTCAAAAACAAATGGTAATCGTACAATTTCGTAAGAAACAACACCACTTCACTAAGTTACTTTTTTTTATTGATGAATGGGCCCGCTCTTGACTTCGATCACGCCTGATGGAAAGCGATGGATGAGGTCTATGATGGAATGAACGTGCCCAAAAAATGCCTAAGGCACTGGAACTCTCACGCATCGACGAAACACAGCAGGCTGCTTGACGCCAGACTCCGATGGGAGGGTGGTCGCAAACCAGGTGGGCGTTTGCCCTACCACCGCAAGGGAAAAATTGGCCAGTCAAATAAGGTTTTGGGTATGACTGTCCAGGATGCGCCGAGCGCTTGGTTCAGATAAGTAAATGGCGGAACAAACTTTTTTTTTTTGTTTGTGGGAAATCATCAAATGACCCCTCCCGCTCAGGGTGGAGCAGAAGGGAGTGTCAGATTCTTACTGACTAAAACTCACCCGTGTTCCTTCCTTAGCTCTTTATGTTCCGGGGCAGCGGTAACCCTTTCCGACAATCCCGCTGCCCCGGAATTCAGAATGGTATCGTTTGAAATATCTTCGCCCACCACGGATAGTTGACCTACGTTTACATGATGTTGTTAAATATTTTTTTTTAGATGGCTACCGCGACTGAAATGTTAATTGTTTTTTTTTTCACCCTGTTTAGTAAAAGATGGGTCACAAATACATATTAGGTACTTCAGAACCAATGAGGGTCTCCCGGATAACTCTCATACCAGAAAAAAACATACTCAACATTACAAGTCCCGGATCGTTCCCAAAATAAATATGAGATTAAATCCCCACTTGCAAGAAGTATCTCAAGTAGCAAATAGAATCTCCAATGTTTGTTGAACCAACATTGGAGTTTGGCACATCGATCAAATGTTGGACACAACTGTGTTAAGTTTGGCAAAGGAAAATAAAAGTGCCTTTTATACAGCTGATACTTTTAAAACTGAAAACAGGTTCACTGGCTGTAAATTAGACACAACGAGTAAACATGTATGAATCATTTATGTGATCCCGTGATGGCGTGATCTGGGAAAGGGTTAAAACTAAAAACAGTGTGACTGATGAAGTACTTCCCAATTGACGGTCAGATCTGATGAACAGTTTGATTGAGTGACAAGCCTAAGTTACTTGTCGTGGGTACAACATATTTGTACCTATTGCAAAATATGATGGTTGGTTCCGGATTCGTGTGCCAGAAAAAGTAACGACTATACCGGTGAAATAAAGGCGAACACTTAAATTGAAATAAAATGAAAGCAGGCTAAACCAGATGAATGTATGACATTCAGAAGATCGTGAGTAAGATCTGCCAACACACTGACAATTGCAATGTCTTTTATTTTTACAATGATTTAAATATCGCAATGAATGCTGTCGAATATTTACTGCGTTATTTACACTTCGTCGAGCAGACGAATTTTTCAAATATAATAATATGTAGTTTAATAATAATAATACGGATTCTGAAAGAAATTGAAATTGTATTAAGTACGTAATTGGGGCGATGGTTAAGACTCACCATAGTACAGAGGGGAGGAAGCCCATACACATTATTAGGAGAAACAAAGCTGGGGATGATAATGATGAAACAGCAAAGCCTCGCATTCATGGAAAATAAAAGTTCATAACATGTCTTGTGGTTCTGAGAATATATTCCTAGCAACATTGCGCTCGTTCCATTATAGACCTCATATATCGCTTTCCATCAGGCGTGATCGAGGTCAAGAGCATTTAACAATAAAAAAATATGGCGGAATTATTCGGCAAAATCGTATTGCTGCAACAATGTTGCGCCACTTTTGATTTTTATGAAACGGCAACCCAAATAGAAAGAAAAAGTGACACACTTTTAATCACAATGCGAAGCATTTGGAAATTGCTAATCCATTGCTTTATAATGTTTGATGAAAAATTCGTCTGCTCGACAATGATGTTGACTCGTCAAAATGAAAGATATTGCCATTGTTCGTTGGTACTGCGCCTGATCTCTCTCCGGTCATATCGAGTTGCCGTCCCTTTGGACTATGAGAGATAGGATTGAGAGAGTGCACCTGTGTCTGCGCACATACCTTTGCATTAATATCAAGCTAGTCTCCACTGAGATGGGTCGCCATGGTCAAAATTCAGTCAGGAGAACTATTGTTATTAAGTTTAAGAACTATAATTATTAAGTTACGCGGTTACCTCGATGGTCTTAAGACTTTATTATTTTTAGTTTATTTTCTGTCGAACTAAGAAACACTTGAACTACTAAAGATGAATTACATACTTTAGCTACTTGTATATAGCTCTTATAAAAATGGCCTGATGGACGCTGAAGAGTAGTGAAGTGCCATTGTCAGCCAGAGTATTATTATTAACTAACGCCCCACTCAAATCTGTATTTGAGTGGGGCGTTAGTTTGAGTGGAAAATAAGAATATGGAATAACATCGTGTAGAAGTTGTTATAATCCAGAAGATAATTATAATCCAATAATGTAATATTATTTTTCAAATATTGACAAAAAAAAAATGTCAGCTAAAACGGAATTAACCGTTACTCTCGTATGGAAAAATAGTAGTATTAGATAAAATACAAGGCAAATATTAGTTTTGTCACTCATATATTTGTGTGACGTAGGTCTTATTAAAACAATGTAAAACCTTACCTTACAATAACATCTCGAGAAACACCAATTAATTTGTTGTATCGGCTTCACTATCAAAATAATTTTAAATCGATTTTTCACGAAACCGATACTCAAAAGTCACCAAGAAAAATGTACGCGTTCAAAAATCTCTGTTGTTTCTTTGTTTCCAAACGTTTTTTCTGTTAAACTGAGCTTTATATTAGCTGTTTGAGTTTGGTCTTATTTTTCTACCCTTCATAATATTTCTTGTTTTCTCGACTTTTGTTACATATCTTTGATGACGTCAGGAAGATAGTTGGCTGATTACAAATTATTAATCCAACTGTCTTAAGTTAAAAAACTTTTTGTCTGCGAAGTTTAACATACGGTGGTTATCAATAAGTCTGCCAAGTGTCAGATTTAGTGTCAGGTTTTGTCATGTTTTTTGTTTTTACTTAGCGTTGAAACTTTTTTTGAGTAATCTATTTTAAGAGTTAATATGAACTAGGCTAGCCACGTCTGCCGTATACCCAATGAACTGTGGGCCAAAATACGACTACGTACTTTGTGGAGCCCTGACACAGCCAGAAGGCGCCACGACAGACCCCGTAGAAAAAGGCGGGACGAGCTGGAGAAAACAAATGACCAGTTGTCCACTTTAGTCCTGGATCTAAGGAGCTGGAAGTCATGGGGAGAGGCTTTTGCCTAACAGTGGAATGATGCAGGCTAACATTTACAGTAATGATAGTGAAAATTATTTTATTAATCTAAGTCCTGCAAGATGAGCCATATCTTTGAACATGTTCTTGAAAAAATTATAAGGAAATTATAAGACTGCCTCGTAGTCTAGTGATTGCTAGCGCTATTGCTGAACTTTAGATCCTGGATTCAATTGTCAGGTTGGGCAAAGTTAGGTTTTCCCAACAGGAATTTGTCAGTAGTAGCCCGTGTCTGGATTTGTACCCGGCTGATGATAATAGGCTGGCCCTAATACATCAAATTACATGGGACTAAAATATAACTGGAAAAACAATAATAATTTATTATGCTAATTTTAATAACACATATAGCATACTCTATATTTTTTCCAGTGCTGGGACACAGGCCTCCTATCTTCGAGAGGGAGTGGGCTAATAATCTACCACGCAGGCCCAGTACAGGTTGGTAGATGTCACATGTCTTTTTTTTTACTTAGTTACACTTCTGCCTAACCCTACGATATAAAAACAGTCGTGATACCCCATCATCCTTACTCAATTTTCAACTCCACATCACCCAGATCCCCATTTTACACCCGATATTCAAATACGCATTAAACATTTCTACCATAAAAATAATCACTAAAACCTCATCTCGATTCAGGTCTCGTACGAAAAAAGGTTCTAAGAGAAGCCACGGAATCGAATCGAATCGCTAGCAAGCGTGGAATTCGTATAAACGCATACCGATTATTATTATGCATCGAATACCAATCGAATGACTCGAATAGACGGGGACGTGCGAAGATTTTCTCGCATCGCGATTTTTCTATTGATGCGAGATTATTATCTTCTGTACGTGTGTATGTTGTATTGGAGAACATTCGTAAGGTCACGATGGAGTCGATTATTTTATGTATATGAGAATAAAAACATGTGGGCACAATAATAGCACAAATAGAACTCTTCAGCAGGAACTCGTTCTAGAAAGAACTACCATCTTATTTATTGCTGTCTTTTGTTTTGGAATGCCGATATAATTACTGGATCACGACACATAGCTTTATTTTGGAATAACAATGAAATGGAATGATGAAATAATCCTACCTGCGATGTCTCTGAATTATAAGATAACCTAATCTGTGCTATAACTGTGTCTTACATGTACAGACACCAGCACATCAAGCTTACAATCTGTAAAATTTCTTTAATAGATTTTCAACTTTATCGCTAAAGCATTAGGTTCAAAGTTAATTCGAAAAATTTGTCAGTATCGGGTAGCTTGATGTGCTGGCGTCTGTACATCTTGCGGGGTAATTGCGTAACACACCAACAGTAGGAATGGCTTTCATTTTGACAGTTCAACAACATTCATTGCGTTATCGTTGCTGAGCAGACAAATTTTTCGAGCATATGAAGCAATGGATTAGCAATAATATCCTTCAAAATTATTCAGATTCTGATTTATTAGTGTGTTACGCAATCAGGGTACGGATCTGGCTTAATTTTATTTTTTTTTTTTTTATTTTTTTTTATTTTGGCAACAAACAGTCGTGTACTTACAAACAATATTATTTATGAGAGAATTGGTTCTTTATAAAAGACCTATAGTGCCGACAATGTGGTATAGTTCTAAAAATATGTACAATAAACTCTTAGCAAGGAAAGACGTGCAAGAATACATACTTATATTAATTTTTGTATCAGAACTAATGTTCAATGCAACTTAATTTACAAAATAAACTGAAGGTAGACAAAGTAAAAAATAGAGTGAATTAAAATTATGTGACATATCTACTTGTAATTCTGTTTAGGGCTATTAAGAGAAATGTTAAGAAGATCTATGTCTGTAAATTCTCTATTATAATTGTTAGTGGAACGGTATATAAATGAATTACGAGTGTATGTTTTTTTAGGAGGAACAAAAAGTGGTAGTGTACGTGAGGGGCGTACGGGTAGGCGAGCGTGTGCTTTCAATGATATTCCACCTAGTAGTGATGGTGAATCAATAAATGAGTTTAAAATCTTGAATAGTTGAGTGATGTCGAACATATTACGTACGTAAAAATACACATGTGACATGCCACGATAAGATCCAGTAACAGAATACACAAATAATCTTTGAAGAAGCTAAAAATCCAACTGAAGATGGAAAGGTCACCCCGTGACGTAGACACCCAAATTATCATAATCTGCCCTATTGCCGAATCCTTTATATAAACGAGTTCGTCTGGGAACACGAAATTCTCAAACTTTTTTACTCACTTGTATGAAATAGGATGAGAATGTTATTATTAGCACACGGTGTTAATATATCTCCTCATATTTTTACATACTTTGACTGACCCGTTGGTCTCGTGGTCGTAAATGCGATTGCTGAGGGTGGTGGGTTCGATTCCAGGGTGGGGCAAAAGGGTTATTGGGTTTTCCATTGGGAATTTCTTAGTAACAGCCCAGATTTTGAAAGTTGGCAGTGTGATTCCACCGTGCCTCGGAAAGCACGTTCAGCTTTTGGTCCTGCCCCTGATCTTTCTCCAGTCCCATCGGACAACGAGAGTGATGGATGAGAGAGTGCACATGTGTCTGCACACATATTTGTGCACTATAATCAAATCATCGTCAACTTCAAGGCGTTCGTGATGTGCGTGCCGAATTGCTATCGGCCCATCTTCATGAAAGAAGACTTCTGGCCGCAGGACGTGGTGTTCCGTCGCTTCCGCGGACAAGTACCACAGAACTGCATTAGAGTTAGCTAGTGAAGCACTGCAATTGGTCGCCATGGCCGAAACTCAGTCTGGAGGATTTTATTTATTTACTTCCATTTTGTATCAGAAAACCCAGGAACTTAAAAAAACTAAATTATTATTTCATCAAAATCAACATATTTTATTTCTATTTTTTTATTTTACGTGAACCTACACGGGGACTTATGAAACGTCAGAAGCTAGGTGCACGGTTCCAATTGGTCGTTTCTTATGGAGAAGAACCGGCAAGAAACTCCACGGTTACTCTTTTAAAAATAATTAGCTTTTGCAATGTTTTCAAATTACAGTAGGTATGGGAGGACGCCGTAGGCCTGTCAACAAGTACCAGGTACTAAATAAAATAAAAAAATATAAATAATATAACGAAAGGTCGACAGATAAACTGAACCAAAACAATATAATCACTACTATAAACATTAAAATACATGTTTTACCTAGTTAATTAGCGAAATCAATAATTAATTAATCGTAAGAACAACATAAATTTTCACAAACAGTTTATTATTTTCGCTCTGTAGATTAAAATTACTTATTATAATGATGATACATAAACAGTTGTTCGCCGAGGTACCCTCATTATTAATTTACAACTTATGTTTTTGATAGCTATAAAATTAAATGGAAAGTATCAATGTTACAAACAGCGGGGTAATTGCGTAACACACAGTAGCAATGGTTTTCATTTTGAAAGTTCAACAACATTCATTGCGTTGTTTACGTTGTTGAGCTGACAAATTTTTCGAACTTATAAAGGAATGGATTAGCAATATCCTTCAAAATGATTAGGATATGCAGCCGTCGAGTTAAAAACAAATTTGGATTTGACTAGACGGTCTCTTTGTAAAGTATAATTACACTGTACGATCTAATTGCTTTTGGCATACCAGGAGTTGAAGCAACAATGAAAGTTACACCGTGTAAACAGTGTTTAGACAATGCAATTCATTTGTTGCTTCAATTTCATTGTATGCTACAGGCATGAAACTTGTGTAGTGTAAATGGGGCTCTAAGCTCAATATTAACACCCGAGTACCGAAGATACTGTGGAAGTGGTGAAATTATGGCCCAATAAAATGTAATACACTGTCGTGCCATCGACACGACGAAGAGGATAAGGGTCAGCGCAGACAGAGAGGAGCGCAGCGGAGAGGATTTTATTAAGGCACTCGAAAATCAACTTTGATATTATTGAAACAAAGTGCATATGCTCGCGTGTCCTCGAAGATACGCGGGAAGGCACGCGCGCACGCGACGTTGAGTCGGCGCCCCGTCAGAAAATGCCCTAGACCGCGCGAGAATTATTAAACCGCGCCGCGCGAGAAATAAAGTGCATATATGCTTGAACTTGACAAAAAATGCTCGCGCGTCTTGTAGGATACGCGGGAAAACATGCGCGCGTTTATTTAAATAATTTTAAAGTTGATTTTCGAGTGCCTTAATAAAATCCTCTCTGCTGCGCTCCTTTCTTTCTGCGCTGACCCTAAGACGCCCTAGTATTTCAGAGCCTAGCACAGACTCGCGGAGTAAAACGTAACGTAAATTCGGATTTAAAGTTTAAAATAATTGTTTTTTTTTTAATTGAGCCTACGTTGTCGTCTGTTTAGCATACGCCTCCCCCAAATCCTCCCAGGCATCCTTTTCTAGAGCCACCTCGATCCAAACCTTGCTGTATGCATCTAGGTCGTGTCTCCACCTCTTCCTGGTACAGCCTCGGCGGCACCGTACATCCTCAGACACCTTGTGGAGACTGTTGCCCAGTGATCATATACTCGTTTGGCACCTAATATGTAGGTACTTGTCAGAATAATTTAACATCACACAACACTTACACCAATCTTTTTTATTTGCTTTAGGATAATTGTATTAAAAAATCGTTCAAATTTACGTTACGTTAACGCTAAGACGTCGTACTTGGGCTTCTACAAAGTAAGTACCTACAAAGCAAACAGAATTGGAAAACTTCAGTGGCAGTGGGCAGGCTATACAACGTGTAGCGTTAAATGCGCAAAACCTGAAAATAGTTTGTTCATAATTCACTACTGAATCAATTTCGGTAACTTTTATTAAGGGTTTTTTTTCCAAACATAATGTATTTTGCCATACTATCCGCCGATTGAGCCAAAGAAAATTAAGTCTTATTTTAAGGCAGTAAGACTCAATTTTGAATGCATAAAGTAATGCTAGGATCGACACGATTTTCTTTATAACAATAGCTAGCTTGAAAAAAAATAGTTTTGTTCATTGTATTATGCTTTTATACTCAATGCTCTAATTGGGGTGTATGAGGTTTTGCGCATTTAATTTTACACGCTGTGTATGTCGCAAGACCGATGGCTATTGGAGCAGACAAGTCCTTTAGCGTAGACTACTAGCCATGGCCAAAAGTATTAGGCACCCTAAAATTGTGGCATTACACACATTTGGGATGAAAAATAAAACTAATTTTGTTGTCTATGTTTATATATTATGATTAAAAAATAGAAAAATATTAATATTTAGTGGGTCCACCCTTCGCTTTTATCACCGCAGCAATCCTTTGCGGCGTACTGCGTACAAGCTTTGTGCACTCATCAGGACTTATGGCATCCCACTCACGTGTTAAAGCAATTTTTAACGCTGCTTTTGATGTAATGCTATGCCGCCGTATCTTTTGCTTCAGTATACGCCAAAGGTGCTCGATGGGGTTCAGATCTGGAGACTGCCCCGGCCAGTCCAGCAAAACAATGCTGTTATTTCTAAACCAACCCATCGTGGTCGCCGATTTATGACATGGATCATTATCTTGGTGGAATTTGACGCCGTCTAAGTTGGTGCCACCGAAAATGTGCACCAATGAAGTCATCGAGACAGTTTCTAGCACATTAATGTACTTTTCACTGTTCATGCGGCCTTCGCAAACAAACATTCCACCAACCCCATCGGCAGCCATGCAGCCCCAGATCATAATGCTGCCGCTTCCGTGTTTGACGGTAGGTACCACACAATCTGGATGGTATTTCTCGCCGACACGCCGCCTCACAAACGTCACACCTGTCGTTCCGAATACCTAACAACATAAAAAATAAACACTCAATGTTTGATTGGTTATAATTCTTACAAAAGCTAATGAAATTATTAGCAATTGTTGTTGTTGTTTTATACGAACGATATAAAAACTTGCCTCAAAATTCGATTCGTCGGACCATACAACATTGGACCAATCTTCTTCGGTATAATGTTGGTGTCGTAGAGCCAATTCTAAGTGGATCTTTTTTTTGTTCTCAGATAACAGAGGCTTCTTCCTGGCTTTACAGCCTTTTAAGTCAGCTTCTGTGAGTCTTCTTCTTGCCGTTTGAGAACTAATCGGCTGTCCAATGTCCTCCGATAGAGCTGCAGCGAGTTTAGAAGAAGTTTTTTTGGGGTCCTTGAGTGAGTCACGAATGAGTTTTCTGTCTTGGCGCTCAATAGTCACACGTTTTCTGCCCGTTTTCACCCTGTTTGTGTGAGAACCAGTCTCCGCGAACGTTTTAAGAGCAGATTGCACCGCACACCGAGAACATTTTACCAACTTGGCGATCTTTACCTGGGATTTGCCTTCTTCGTGGAGAATCTGGATTTTTATCCATTTTTCTATACAAAGTTAATTTTGTTTAGGCTTTTCGTATAATAGACAGTCTCTACTTGACAAATAAATAACACACATTAGCTTCTTGACACTATGAACAGTGAAAGAAAAAAAGTGTGTATGAACAGTGAAAGAAAGTTTTGCTCAGTCTGAGCAAAACTTTAAATATTTGTCGTTAAATGCCATTTCTCACTAATTGTGGACCTGGTCTTTTATGGCACGTCAAAATACCTTATCTATGGTTTTAATTAACGTTTGAATACACCTCATGGACTATTGTCTAACAGATAGCTTTGTTTTTGTTATACTTTATTAGTAGCACGTGTTTTATGGGGGGTGCCTAATACTTTTGGTCAAGGTGTATGTATCAGTAAACGTAGTGTGGGATGACTTGCGAATCGAAGATGGCAGCTTGGATACAGTAGATGCCAAAGGCTGAAGTGTTGTGGCGTTGTATAACCCTAGGGTGGGCGCACTATTCCGTGTAAAGCAGGCCATACACGCTAGGGTGTACGTGACAGGTTTGCCTGTACAGTTCAACCGTACAGGTAAACTTGAGCTGGGTAGAGACCATACAAGTAGCGGTAAACCTGTACAAAAACTCAGTTGAAACCATGGCCCCGCCAGCGGCGCTTGATCTCGACACAATAGCGTTAATAGTTTTATTGTTTGTTTTATTAAAGAAGAGGAAATATAATCGAAAACAGTGGAGCGCCGCGTGTCCTTCCCCTCTAGCAATCACCGGAAAACTGACGCCTGCGCCGGCGACCGCCACACACGTTCAGTTTTACTTGCACAGTTAAACTGTACAAGTATGGCCCAGGCAAAAAAAAACGAGTGTGCTTATGACCACACGACTGAAGTGAAACTTCTTTCGCTCCATCTGTATGTATTTATATATATATGTGTGTGTACAATATATACATGTATACACACATATACATATATTAATTTTCTACAAATATTTAAATTTATTTCATGGTTTCATTGGTAAATTAATATTTTTGCATAGATCTTCTATTGCTTAGATATACGGAACGTATTTGGCTATGAGAGGAAGAGAGAAAGAAAATGTGCGCGCGCACTGCTGTCTCTTGCTTATATCCCCCACTTAACTTCCGTTCGCCTTGCCCGATCACACTTTTCGTAACGCTTACGTCACGCGTTCGCCAGCTTACTCCCCAAGTCAAGCGTGCGTAAAGAAGTTTCACTTCAAAAATATCAAAATTCATATTTTCTTACTTGCCTGTACAGGCGTGGAAACCTGCACAGTTGTGTGACATACACGCTCCGGTTTGATACCCCTTTGTAAGACTGGTTGTCAGACTTTCAGGCTTCTGACTACCCATAACGGCTGTCAAAGATCCTAGAGTGACAGCCGGGACCAATGGCTTAAAGTGCTTTCCGAGGCATGGAGGGGTTGGTATGTAAAAATAGTCACCCATCCACAGACCAACAGCGACAAGCGTAGCTTAACTTGATCGATCGACCTGTGCGGCTGTTATTATTTAGACAACTCCCTTCCCCCCCGTTTATGTTATATTATAACGAAAACATACTTACTTAATTACAAATCCAAAACAAAAGACAATAGAATTTGTACTTACGTAAGTAGGCGCGCGCTTACCACTGCACTCAAAACTGAGAAGGAAAACATCGTGAGGAAACCAGCTTGTCCTAGAACCAAAAATTTGAAGACGTGTGACATCTACCATCTCGCACTGAGCCCGCGTGGTGGATTACAGATCTTTCAAAGAGAGGAGGCCTGTGTCTCAGCAGAGGGGAACATTGTAGGCTGATAATGCTGTGTCAAATACACTTATTTTTCTATCATTTTAGATCACTTGATAATTCAAATAGATGAAGAACCATTTTCATTGTTCAAATAACTTTTATTAGAGCGTAAATCAAACCAATAAATGTCTCCTACCTAAATGACATTAATACTGCGAACGATTCCCAATAAAGCAGAGCGAAACAAATTGCTTTGAAAATGAACACTTGGTAAGTGCATAAGGTTTTAATAACGTACAGCGTCGAGCAAATAAGTACTAGCTAATACACGCAACATTGTTTAACTTCTGAAGTTCAACAGGGTGTAATATTTAATCTAACTTATGTGTACATTGTTCGTATTATACACAGGATTAGAGAATATGAAATTGTGAGGAAACTGAGTTTGGCTCGAAGTGTAATATGCCGTATATGCGAGTATATCGTATGCTGAACCGGTTGATGTCATCATGTCAACACCGGTTGTCACTGAAAATCAGCGTTGAGGCTCTGTCTCACGTAGGGTCTTCGAATTATGCTGAGCGATGGCCGTTTTGCGTGGATGTGATGCATGTTCTCCCCTAACTTGTTTTTTTTGTGTTCATTTCATTTGTCATGTTTACCGTAAATAAAGAAAGAAAGAAAAGAAAGAAAAAGTATTTATTGCGACTCGTACAGGAGGATCACAAACTAAATTAAACACAGTCTAAATTAAAATACTAAAATAAAAATTAAAAAAATTAAAAAAGTAACAAAAAGAAAAATGAAACAAAAAGTCCTATACGAGGCCAATAGCAATCTCAGCATGATGCTGCGATATTTAAAAATAAATATCGCAGCGCTGGTATTCTGATAGGGCCCGCTGTGGTGTCACGGGCAGTTACGGAAATAAAAAAATAATAAAAGAAATAAATAAATAACATAGATTATGTAAAATATTAAAAATATATCCGCGCCAAACGTAACCTCATTACTTGTCTATGCCTTGAGTGTCATAAAGAAAGATGTCATAGACTATAGACACTCTGTGGCATTACTGTGACAAGCAAAGGGTCGCAGGCGCTGACCTTTTGGTGAAAATTAATAAATTATCACATTACGGCTGCTTATTGGAACAGTATTACAGTGAATCGTATTTTCTTTCTTTCTTTTCATATGCATGTGGATAAGTTTTAAAGAAAGAAGTTTGGTGATGTCTGACTGTTGAGCAGTAATCGCAAACCCTTGTTGACTTTAGTTTAACGGTGTTTTTGTAAGCAGAATGTATGAAAAGTATGTTTGAAATTCGAAATAAATAAATTCGAAATATATTCCGTAATCCACTCAGGATTAGAGAGTATGAAATTGTGAAATAGAAATTGTGAGGCAGCTGCGTTTGACTTGAAGCGTATTGTGGAGAGTTTTAGAGAAAAAAGGTTTGTGACGTCTGATGATTGATCAGTGATCACAAACCTTTGGATGATTATAGTTTATCAGTTTTTTTGTAGCAGAATGTATGGCAATTATCTTTGAATGTCGAAATTAATGAGTATTAACAATATAAAAAAAATATTCATTTAAATTCCAAGACATATCCAAGCGCCTGGTCGACACTTCACGTGATCAGAGGGCTGGCCCATTTTTTGGGCAAAGAATCAGCATCGCCATACAATGCGGCAATGCTGCCTTTTGGGCACTTTTTCTATTGACAGCGACGCGGACGAGTTTTTTGATACCCCATGATTATTTTCCTTTCTTTAAATGCATTTTAATTTAATATTATTAATAATAATAATTTTAAGTCTATTGTCTACCACCGCAAGGGAAGAATTGGCCAATCAAATAAGCTGCTATAATTCCTATACAACATTTTTGAGTAGCGACACTTAAGGCGAATGCGACATGGTATTCCGTGAAATATATTTTTTTACGTTTTTTTTTTTGCAATTTGCAGGTTACTATCAGGTTGTGTGTTAATCTAAATATGATTCGTGGCCGTAACGAATATTTATTTACAGAATTTATAAATAAAATTAATTAATAAAACTCTCTAAGTTCATATCCATACCCTATTGAATAACTGTTTCATGAAATCATGACATGTGAGGTCAACTCAAGAAGTTGTATTGCTGATTGTAATGATTAAAATTCTGTAAACCCGTATTTTTTACAGTCGCGAATTATATTTTAATCAACATACAACCTGGCACTGACCTGCAAATTGCAAAAAACGTAAGTAAAGGATTCAGCTGTCGAACAATTTGTACCCAAAAACTTAAGTCAATACGGAGAAAGATGTGAAATTCATATACCCAAGTCTACCGAAATTGTTAAAAACTATAAAAACATTTTCACAACCTTTGTGTTGATTTTTTAATGCCTATTAAATCATACCTTACCCCCCCACCGTACCGTACCCCATTTCTGTAATGGGGTAGCAAATAGGTTTAAAACTAAAATCTGGCGAGTCAATAACAGTTTGCGTCTTTAATCGAATGTCCAAAATATTATTGGCAAAAATGATTTTTGGTACTTTCAAACTTAAATAGCAGGTAGAAGGTTAACTGTAGACTTTCGTTGTCATATTAAAAAATGTTCAAGATGTTATTTACCATAAGAAAACAGTATTTTTTATGTCTGGCCGGTACTTTATTTTTCGGGTACGAAATTAATGATGTCTTGGGCTACATTAGCGCATCCCCCTTAAATAGTATTTTAATTCGCTAGATGTTAGTCGTACATTAATTTGTCCTACAAAAACTTTTTCAAGTGGACTATGAGTTGTTTCAACAGAACACTAAAACAAGTCACCCGGAGCGATCCATCCGACAGTTAATTTAAAATAACTTGGAACTAACTGTAACTTAAACACAGGACTTAATTGACGGTAGTGAATTTCAATTAAGTTGTGCCATTGTTTCATGAAACTTGATGATTTATTTAAGCGTCGAGTTGGTCAGTACGAGGACAAATAGCGGATAATTGGAGTAAAATTATGCGTATAAGTCTGGTGTTCTGTAAGTGAAGGTCCATACCTTCTCTTCCCTGCCATCAGGGAGTCCACTTTACCATGTTAGTTTTAAATTAAATTATATACATCATAATTATTATCAAGTAATAATTCTTTCTACCTAAATTAATATAATTGATGTTATTCCGTTTTAATTAACTTATCATCTGCCTAGCCTTTTCTCAACTATTTTGGGGTCGGTTCCCAGTCTAACCAGATGCAGCTGAATACCAGTAATTTTACATGGAGTGACTGCCTAACTAACTTCGATACCCCTTGGTAAGACTGTTCGTCAGACTTTCAGGCTTCTGGCTACCGGTAACGGCTGATAAAGATCCACAAACGACACCCGAGATCAGCGACTTAGCGTGCTTTTCAAGGCGCGGAGGGGTCTTGGTATGTTAAGATCACCCATCGACGGATCAACCACGGCAAGCGTAGCTTAACCTGATCGATGGACCCGTGAGGCTGTTATTACTTAACCACAAGCCTCTCCTATCCTTTTAATTAACTATTCATAAATAAATCATAAATGAAGTTTATACATTAATACAGACCTACTTAATAAGAATATAATACTCGTGGCTACACTCAAAACGGTGCAGGAAAACATCGTAAAGAAACCAGCATATCGTAGATTTAAAAAAATTTAGGACATGTGACATCTACCAACCCACACTGGGCCCGCGTGGTAGATTACGGCCCACTCCCTCTCACTGAGAAGAGGCTTGTGTCCCAGTGTTATTTATTTATTAAAACTTTATGCACTAGTAAAAAAAATACTGTACAAAGGCGGACTTAATGCTGATTAGAGCCCTGGCTAAATAATAACAGCCACACGGGTCAATCAAAGGTTAAGCTTCGCTTGCTTACGTCGGTACGAGGATGGGTGACCATTGATTACATATTGAGACCTGTCCGTGCCTCGAAAAGCACGTTAAGCTGTTGGTTCCGGCTGTCATTTGTAGATCTTTGACAGTCATTACTTATTATCTTCATTCATCATCATCATCATCCTCAGCTGGAAGACGTCCACTGCTAAACAAAGGCTGCTGTACCCCTTAAGGGGACCTTTTTTCAGCAGTATCTTCATTCACTTTCAATCAAATCATCGGAACTAAACGAAACAAAAGAAATCTTGAATAAAGACGTTAAAAGTTTCATTGAGTAACACACATAACTTTCCACATCAGCAGCGAGAACACTATGAGATAAATTAAGGCGTGTTCGGAAATCGCACCCATGCTATTTTATTATTCAAAATATATCACGTAACATTATTGAAACTAGAAATAAATATTTACAGGTTAAATATCAGTTTTATTTGCAGTAAATACTTATTTTCGTTTAAATACAACAATAAATTAAAAATTTAATAAATTACATTAAAAGACATAATTAGCTTTTTGTAAAATTTCTTTAGTTCGTACGAAATTCCGAACGTGTTTGTCTTTGAGGTCGAATTCAAAATCGGAACTTCGAAAGGGCTGGAGTGTAAATGTTTCGAATTGTATAATTAACCCAAGGCTGAATAAGATATTCACGGCTTTCTGAAAAAAAAAATTAAAAAGTTACTTGGTCTCACTCAGTGAGCAAAATCGCATTTTGCTCACTGATTTCAGGCAGCAAAACCTACATGTCTGAGCTACTGAAGTCAAAATTGTTTTTCTTGAAAAAAGTCTTTAATAAAAAGGTTTTATAAGCAAGCTATTCAAAATGGCTACTCATTTCAATCGAGTAAAAGATTGATCTTATGCAAATAAACATTTTAATCGTAATGCGTCAGCTATTTTGCGATAGGTATTCCCATGGTATTCCCAAAATATCCAAACGTTCCACTCATTTTAACCGACTTCAAAAAGGACGAGGTTCTCAATTCGACTGTATTTTTTTTTGTATATTTGTTACGCGATATCTCTGGCAATTTGTAAATCGATTTCAAAAATGATTATTTAATGGATAGGGTTTACCCCAGACGCATACCCTATCCATTAAAAATAATTTTAAGTCCCATATAAATTTTATTAACTTTGCTTAAGGGCAGAAGCCTGCCGGGCCAGCGGGATTGTCCAAAAGGGTTCCAGGGTAGCCGGAACATAAAGGGCTAAGGAAGGAACACGGGTGGGTTTTAGTCAGTAAAAGTCTGACACTCCTTTCTGCTCCACCCAGAGCGGGAGGGGTTAAATATTGTATTGTGGTACAGATCCCTGCCGTATTTTAATAGGAATAAAATTATTATCCGTTGCAAAAGGTCAAAGTCGAATCATTCATTTCAATTTGACTGGATAGCTAGGCTGGGTTAGGTACTATTGAAAGTCAAAAATTTCAAATAAAAGCGATACTAATCATACATTTTGTGCCAATACTGATTACGATTGATCACGAATGAGACCAGTGAACCATCTAACAAACAGAAGTACCCCCATTTGAATAACATTTAATTACTTGGTTCTTGCTGTTAGCACCCTCGCACAGTATAAATAGGTACAGAAGGCTGGCTCCGCACAATGAACGAAAAATGACGCACGCACACACACACGATGCTTTACAACATCATCTGTAGAGGTGCTTCCTGTTGAAGATCTGCACTTATCCGAGTTTGTCTTATGCTTTTTACACGTTCCAACACAAAAATCTCAAACACTGGTTACAAACTTACAACAACAACTCTGGGGCCCAAGTCTGCTATTTTTATAAATTCTTCATTCCAACACGATCCCATTGTCATTTTGCTAAAAGTTCGTAATGTGCTAAATTCATAATGGTCGATCATTGGTCGGTCAATGGTCTGAGAAAAAGTACTAAATTTCAATCTAGATTTCATTTAATATATATTTTTACATATTAAATATTAGTGTTTGCAATCTGAAGTAGTAAGAAGTTCGTAAATAGCAATAAACATTACATTTATTCATTTGTCATTATGTACGAGATTGCCATTTTATGCCATTTCTTTCAATGGAGTGTCAGTGGTTGACCATTGGAAAGTCATAATGACGCCATTATGTTAGTAGATTACCAAACTTGTCAAAATCAAAAATTATGAAATCAATGATAGACCATTCTGACACGATTGTAATAGCAGACTTGAGGCCCTGATAAATTAATCTATTATCATTATCACGTACTCAATGAAAATCCAGTGCGTAATTTAGTTAGTGTTATGTCTCTGTGTGTACGACGCGGTGGCGCAGCAGAATGTTGCCATTTAAAATATTATCATCATTATCATCACCATCAGCTGGAAGACGTCCACTGCTGAACAAAGGCCTCCCCCTTAGACCACTACGCCGAACGATAATCCGCTACTTGCATCCATCGGTTGCCCGCGACTCTCACGATGTCGTCGCTCCACCTAGCGAGAGGCCTACCCACGCTGCGTCTTTCGGTTCGTGATCGCCACTCAAGAACTTTTCTTCCCCATCGGGTATCAGTTCTACGAGCGATGTGGCCTGCCCATTGCCAACTCAACTTGTAAATTTTAAGAGCTATGTCTGTATGTATGTATGCTATGTGTAATATTATATTTTGTACTATTACCTACCAATTATTGTTTTTATTATGGAGCCCAAATAAGTTGAGGTGAGGACAAGAGAGTGATGATGATAATTATGATATTATAAAATATGTGAAAGTTTGAAGGGTTTGATGATTTTGGCACATTACCACGGAATCAAGACTAGCGCTGCTAATATTTTATAATAACAAATGAATGTTATTAATGCTACAGCAGTGTTAATAATCTCAGATAATTTACATTCCGTCGCCACTTGATCAGTTATCTACTTTAGTGCAATGTATTCTAAGTTGATTTTTGAGTGAACATTTGTAACAAAAAGGTCGTAACAGGGTTTTAGTTGCGATGGAATTTGAAGTTTGTTTAGTATGATATTCAGTTTGTTGTTCCTTAACTTGAAAATTATCTGAAATTCTCAATTCAAACATAGTTGCGAGTGCGTTTGCACTCGCTATGCGTGAAGCGTATCTATGTGTGCGTGCGTTTTCGTTATATGGAGCCGACCTTCTGCACCTATCTATCCTGTGACCCTGGACAACGGATACCTACTGAAGCTTTTGTTGTCGACTCGTACTTCCGCTCTAAACAATGGCGAGCGCCGTGAAATTAAAGTTTATTGGACGTTTTAGCGCTACAGAGTTTTTATGGTATCCTCATTGAGAGGAGAGATAATTTAGTTGATGTGTTTTTGTTTATGTTGTTTGCACACGATACATGTTAAGCGAAAACGTTTAGGCGCCTGTACGTGTGCACTTAGCAACTTTCAAAAGTTTTTTTTTTATTTAATTGATTGTAATTTTATTTTTTTACTGTTACTACACTAACTAACTCTAATAGATACTAATAGTATATTAGGAAGACGGACTGAATGATCTCAAAATTGCAATCGTTGTTCCACGAGTAAATAGCTTTTGATTTTTGCAAAGTTTATACAATATATATTTTTGTCCTGGCGACTACAGGTTTATCATAATCAAATCCAGGACGTAGGGATCTTAAAATTGTTGGAATATAATACCAGTATTATATTCCAACATTTTTAAACTGACAGCACGGCCGTCGAGAGAATGAGTTTTTGACACCAGTCTGTATAAACGAAAACGTGTATTGCGAATTTGATCTTTATTAGTTACTAGAATTTTCGCTCTGACTGGAGTCAGGAACGAATTTTCTCGACGGCCAGAATATAGGTTAGGTAATACCAATTTTGTCTTGCGTCAATTTCCCACTTTAGGGATCAACAATACGAACATCAATTAGTTATGCATCGGTAAGTATATTTGTTAAGCCATTTCTAATAAAATAAGCGTCTTATAATGTCTTCTTTCTAACAAAATAATATTATGAAAATATTCATATAGTATCTAAGGTCTCATCCACACTCGCCCTGGGCGTCGGGAATCGACAGCCGATTCCCGGCCACCGTAGGCGCGGGCTTGCGGATGGCAAGCGATGGGCAGCTCGCCGTCCGGTAAGGACCAGGCTCGGGTCGACGGCGCGTTATGTTCCACGCGCGCCACAAAGAGATGTCATCAGCAACTGACGGAGTCCGCTAGGGTCGCGGGTTGTTCGAGAGAGATACCGTGGCCCACACACACACAACACAGCACAGCACACAACACAGCAACTGAAGGAACACGGGTGGGTTTTAGTCGGTAAAAGTCTGACACGCCCTCCCGCTCCGCCCAGAGCGGGAGAAGTTATTTGATAATTTCCCACCCTCAAAAATAAAAAAAGTCCCTTAAATACTAGCGACACATGCATGTCAACGGCAGAGACAGTATTTGAGTTTCGTACCCAGACGCATGCGTCAACTGCTGCCGCCGACACGCGTTGACAGCGACCATCGACGGTAGGCGAAATTTAGAGTTTCATCTGCCGTTGACGAGTGTCGCTCTGTGAATGAGCACTTACAATGGAAATTTTACACACAATATTTGATGTGAAATATTGTGTACGAAATATCCATTGTTCAAGCTAAAATAAAACATTCATCAGATTCAAACTTCCAAAAAGTACCCTCTTGTAAAAAAAGTGCCCAACACGATACTATTGTTCTCTCACCACAAAATAACACGAGACAATAGGTAATAAACGAAGTAGCGGTCACAGTGGAAAAACAAAGGAAACGCAATGAATCAAGCTCTAAAGAGTCAAGTAAACTTCGTTCAACTGTTTGTCTACCTTAGGAACTCCCACTTTCATTTGATAGATGTGGTCTTAAGGGGCTGTGGTGTGGTGTGAGAATAGTTAGTTTTTGTGAGTTTGTGATTTTTCTATGTTATGCAAGACTGGGAGATCAATTAATCCGCTTAGCCATTTCCCATTTATGTTGGGGTCGGCTTCCAGTCAACAAGATGCAGCGTAATCAGCCTATAATCTTCCCACTGCTGGGAATCGGGCCTCCTCTCTTCGATAGGGAATGGATTTTCTACCACACGTGCCCAGTGCTGGTAGCTAGATGGCACATGTCTTCATGTCTTCGAATTTTGCGTCTAGAACATGCCGGTTTCCTCACGATGTTTTCCTTCACCGGTTTCAGAGCATTGGTGATGATGTTATTTACACAATGCAAAGCGGTTTTAACCTACAACTTACAAACTCGTGAGTTGAGGCCATTTTCACTGGCCACTGCTGTATTTTACATGGAGTGACTACATGGATCTGACTTCCAGTTACTGGGTAACTCGACACCCCTTGGTAAAAAAAGTTTGTCAGACTTTTGGGCTTCTGGCTGCCCGTGACGACATGTCAAGATCTACGAATGACAGCCAGTACCAACGGCTTAGCGTACTTTCCAAGACACGGAGGTGTCTCGGTATGTAATAGATTGGTCATCCATCCACAAACCGACCTAGGCAAGCTGACGATCTTCGAGCGACCCGTTGAAGAGTGAAGAGTTATTTTAAAAAAAAAACAAAAAGAATGATTCTGATCAAATAATTATTTTTGGGTTGCTTTTTTTTTAAATTCATTGACCAAAATTTTTCGAACTGTCGTAAAGAACATTATTTTTTGTAAATTCTTTGAATTTATCATTTTACAAACAAATTGCCGTCTCTCCAGAAAGTCTAGACCAATTTTCCCGGAGGACCAATTCTCTGAATAAGAAAATTACTCAAACACAAATTCAAGCTTAAAATTTAAGCTCCAAAGTAATGATGACGTAATCAATTAAAAACTGTAGACTCATCGCTAAACGATACTTTGTACTAAAATGATAAATTGTTCTTTTACTGTATCAACTTGCCCTTAAACTGACTCACCTATATTCAGTATTATTAGCTAAGTACAACTCAATTTCGTACCTCGCAATCAATACGGTTTCAGCTAGTTCAGAACTTCAGACTAACTAACTGACTAATTTGTGATGTAACGGTGCATCCATAGTCTGAAGTTCTGAACGGAAATTTTAGCGGAGGCGGAAGGAGAAATAAAGGCAATAGATCAAATAAACAATTATTAAAGAAAAAACCGGTCAAGTGCAAGTCGGACTCGCGCACCGTGGGTTCCGTAGAAAGTAGGTATGTAACTACGGATTTACGGTTTTCGGATTTTCCTTCCTTTACTTGTGCTAAATGAAATTGCTTCTTGCCAAATTTTATGGTTCTAAGTCAACGGGAAGTACTCTATACAATTTGATTCCCTTGAGAGTGTCGAAGTATACGTTTTTTGCGGCATAAATGGCCGTATCTTTTTTTACGTTAGCTTAAATCCTATAAGGGTTCAGTTTTTTCCTCTTCAGGCCGTACCTCAAAAGGAAAAAACAAGGTACGGAACCCTAAAAAGCAATGTAATGGTAATCAAAATTTAGAAGGGGCAAATTATATCATAATTCATTTCATTCTTGATTTTTTGTCTGTATTTGTGCACCTATACTTAGTACACCCACATTTCGTTAATTATGCACAGCCTATTGCCTCATGCCATGGTGATTTGGGAGTATCTATAATCAGCCTATAATGTTCCCACTGATGAAACACAGGCCTCCGCTCGGTGAGAGGGCGTGGGCCGTAATCTACCAGTGTGGGTTGGTAGACGTGACATGTCTTCGAATTTTTGGTTCTAAGATATGCTGTTTTCCTGACGATGTTTTCATTCACCGCTTTGAGAGCGGTGATGATAAAATAATTTACACAATTAATTGTATAATAATTAAATAATAATGCGCTTGTTCAAACCAGTCTGTTATATTTTTAATTCTTTTTACCATTTGTGGTACACAAAATTTTATTTTAGGTGCATCGTCTTCACATATAATTATATAATGAATGTATACAAAAACTTGTAAAACATTTTAAAAGAGTAACGGTGGAGTTTCTTGCCCATTCTTCTCCACACGAAAATTACATTTTGGAAGGGGCGACTAGAATCAATTCTATTTTTTAATTTAAATTTTTGACGTTCAAAAGTGCCTTTTAAGTGCCTATTTGAAATAAATGATTTGACTTTGACTTTGACAAACCTACGACCTACAGACGCCAGCACATCAAGCTACCCGAAACTGTAAAATTTCCTCAAACAACTTTGAACCTTCAGCAATAATGTTGAAAATCTATTAATGAAATAGGACAGATTATATTATAGTAGCTTGATGTGCTGGCGTCTGTACAACTCGTAAATCGTGGTCTTTACCACTGGGCCACCATTGCTCTGATTTGGGAGTAAAACTAAAAACTTTGAGTTATATCTCCACCATGATTAAACGTTGTTTGCTTAGTTGGAGCGGATTTTCTTTATTAGATCTAACGTTAAAAACTTGAGGAGGTGGAAGCCAATCAGAGGCAAGATTTCTTGCGGAAGTTCCGCACTTTAGACGAGATTACGTTGCAACCCTAGTTCAGCCACTACCCCAGATAAGATTAATGTTTTGCCAACTTTAGGCGTAGGTGCAGTAAGACCTACTCTACACAACTACACCAAACAGCCGGTAAAATGGCCTATCATAAAATCAACCTTATCAGTGATTGTATAAAGCCGGTAATTGCACGCGCAGGATCTTGATTGAAATTTTCATTGGCGTAAACGCAAGTCGTGCTAGGTGGAGCACATGAAGAAATGCAGTTGATTTAAACTCAACTTATTTATAAATAAAGTTTTAGATTGACTGTAGAATAAAAATAGATGATTCTTATGCAGTATGTCAGTTTATTTGTTAAGTTTCAGTTAGAAGATATTTTTTTAGCGAATTTGCATGAAATTGTATCAAAAAACAAAACTAAAAAAAAGCAAAACTTATAACTCAAATTAAGACTGTATGTAAATTCAAATAGTGTTTTGAACCCTTTAGTAAGTTCTTAAACGTGGAGACGACTTTAGTGGAAAACTAGACTATGCTATTACAAACCCTAACTTCAAAAACAACCAAATGAAGGTAGTAAAAAGGTAGGTAAGTATTCGTGGGCGTTTATTTCATGTGTGCCTTTACCTAATTTTTAGCTCAATCATGATCCAAAAACCTAAAACAAATATTGGACTAAATTATTATTTAATTACCTAACTTTTTCCTTAAATGAGCTTAAGTAAAAATATTTAAAAGATTAAATACTTCTAGACTTTTGCCCACCATGTGGAAGTTCCGTTCACGTAAAAGTTAACTATACTATTTTTTTTTTTATGTTAGCCTAGAGTCAAAGTCAAAAGTCAAATAATTTATTTCAAATAAGCACATAAAAGGCACTTTTGAACGTCAAAAATTACAATAAAAAAAATTGTCGCCCCTTCCAAAAAGTAATTTTCGTATGGGGAAGAATGGGCAAGAAACTCTACCGTTACTCTTTTAAAATGTTTTACAATGTTTTGTATACATTCATTAAATAATTATAATTATGTGAAGACGTTGCGCCTATAATAAAAAATAGTCTACCATAAAAGATAAAAAGAATTAAAAATATAGCAATGACAGGTAAATCAAATTATATGATAGATACATGGTGCTCACATAATATAAATAATATAAAAAATATAAATTACAATAGCTAGCTAATAAAACTATACAATATGTGCATATATATATGCACATATTGCATAGTTTTAACAAGTGTGTGTGTTTCATTAGTCACAGAATGTAAAAACTGGTTGCTATTGTAATTTATATTTTTTAAATTTTTATGAGATTTATTCTCATAAAAATTTAAAAAATATAAATTACAATAGCAACCACTTGTTTAAACACACTTGTTAAAACTATACAATATGAGCATATATATATGCACATATTGTATAGTTTTAACAAGTGTGTGTGTTTCATTAGTCACAGAATGTAAAAACTGGTTGCTATTGTAATTTATATTTTTTAAATTTTTATGAGATTTATTCTCATAAAAATTTAAATATAAATTACAATAGCAACCAGTTTGATTTTGTCTTGACCTTTGATTGTCCTATTGAGCAGCAAGCATTCTTAAATCTTGAATATAATCCTCTAATTTGTTATATCCTTGTTTACAAATTGTACTTTAATATGAATTTTACACTGTCCCACTACTGAGCAAAGGCCTCCACGAAATCCTTCAAAGCATCCTTTTCCAGGGCCACTTCGATACAAACCCTCTAGGTACACGTCTATGTCATCTCGCCATCTCTTCCTGGGCCAGCTATACCAAAAAACATGTATCCTATGGCACTCGGCAATAGTGTAGCTTTCTATTAGTGAAAAATTTTGTAGTCGAATCCGTACTTCAAGAGATTATGTCTTACAAACAAAAAAAAAATAGTTTTGTTAATTTTGAAGTTTAGATTTTATAACGACGTTGACCTGAAATAAATCGCAAAATTATGTCACCAAGTATGATGAAAAAATTAATAAGATAATCGTCTTAATATATCGGACGGCTCCGTCTTCATTAGTCTAAAGTAACTAATAACGTTAAACCTGTCAATACAAATTACACACACCCACACCTGTCCATTAAATTACTCTAAACAAAGTTTAGGATATCCCTAAACTATAACATAACAAAGATGCCTTTACCCTTCAGACTCCAAATTGTTGAAACAGAGATACAGCAATCAGTATCTAAAAGTTTCTCGATCCACATTTAACACCTTTAGACTGGGACCACAGAAGAAATAGTTAAAGAAGGCCCGGCTCCATGCAACGAGCGAAAACTGGCGCACACACACATAAACGCGTATGTACAGAGATCTTAAACAAATGCCAGTCGCGAGTGGGTTTGCACTCGCTGTACGTGAAGCGTTTCTATGTGTGCGTGCGTTTTCCAAACCAGCTAGTTAAGTCAGCCTTCTGTGCCTATGTATTTTGTGTTTCGACAGAGATGCCCCGGGTTGAATTATTAAATTATATTGTAGAACCCACAGTTAGGGAACTAAATTAATAGTACTTTGTATGTTTGTAAGTTCTCGGTACAGTTACAGAAGTTAGAAAGGAGCAACGAGTGATTGAAGGTAATGGTAGAATTTTAGTAGAAAATGAACATTAAGGAAAATATTAAGGTTGAAAATTTGTTACGAAGTGACAATGTCTGAGAAATTATAGCTGAGGAAGAAAATCATAAAGCCATTCCCTTTACGATTTTCTTCCTCAGCTATCATTTTTTGTTAAGAACACAATTGCAAGACAAAGTCCTCATAACATCAGATGTTACCCCAAAAACCATTTTTAGTTTCAAAAATAGTAAAAGTAGTAGAAATTATAATTATGGTTTTGTCAATCAATTGGTGATTGACAAAACCATAATTATGATTTCTGCCAGCAATGATACAAAACAAATTATCACGCGAATAAGCTCATGAAAAAGCAAAGCACGTGTTAAATATTGATTCACACAATCTGTTAGACGAAAATTGCGAATTGTTTCTTCGATGGTAAGGGACTGATAATGACAGGAGTCCAGAACTGTCAGCCCATCGACTGTAAATCTATTTGATTTATTAACCAAGGAGACCGGACACAGAATATATAGCCACAGAAGGCCGGCTTCCTACAACGAGCGAAAACTTGTAATGACGTCACTCTACGGGAGACCTATATCGAAATTTTAAATCAAAATGTAATTGTATAGACAGTGCACAAGCTTTGCTTGTGGACTGCCATGTAATGTGTCTTTTTGAATTTACAACTATTTCAAAGATCATATTTTATCTTCATTATGAATAATATTGTAATAGTTGTAAAGGCGACTGTGAGTTTGAAGGAGAGAGCAGCGTAAAGACTAGTCGAAGACAGACGCGTGTCGTTGTTATAAGCGAATGTTCTTGAGATACCGTCATGTCAAAAGTATAAATATTGTAACCGGCAATTAATTCGGGAAATCTAGTTTGGTTATGTGAATATCTAGAACAATAAAAGGGCATACCGTCACGCCCTTTAATTGTTGGAGAATTCTTGTGCAAACTTCCCAAGTGCGCAGGCTAAACCGTATGTACAATCTTTGTTGTCCATGTTTTCCACTATTCTGTTCACCCCTATTACGGCGAAGACTCACGCCAGCCGGCAATACTGAGGATTGGAAGGGTTCCATGCTCCTACCGCCACCTGCCTAAAACCCTCCTGGCGCCCTTATTCTTAGTTTTATGTTAGTTTTTTTAGTTAGTTTTATGTCAAATTGTTACTGCCTCTTAGGCCGGCAAATCCGACATTACGTTCATTAAACCTGTGTAAAAATCATTGAGTAGTTTCACTGTCTAACCACCCACCATACGGATAGTAATTCGACCGTAACATGGCGCCTAACATAAAAATATGGTGGTTTGCACAGTGTATGCTCTAATAATGTGTGTGTTAATTTTAAATTAGATAGTACCTAGCTTTGGTGTTAAGGAGTTTATCCATTCACCGCCAATTGTTACATAATTTACATAGTTGTCTTCGTAGCGATCATTTATAGTTTTTAAGCTTCTAAACATTATCATACGTGTTATATATAGGTGTTATTAAGTTTTAGATTTCTATCGTTAGAAATAATATTAGGTAGTCTCCTCTAAACATTCTTAAAAAAAAAAAAAAAATACCTGGTAATAATAATACAGGGTAATTATGTGGTATTTCATAGAGGATTAATTAACACAAACGCAGTATTTACATTGTAGCGTTAAGGTGCAAGTTTGGTCATTATTTGTAGCTGTATAAAAAAAAAAAAAAAAACCATCATGGATCCATACTACCTTTTAAAAGACGAACTGGAATTTGAACTTGCGTGTAGGGGCATACGTGTGAAGGCGGTTGTTTCAGTTTTAAGGAGATTATTAAAGGAAGTACTTTTAAGTGAACAAACCGGGGGCTATACCCATGAAATTAAAGCGCCGAGTCAGAGTTTGGAGTCACCGTCAGTAGAACTTGAAACTTGCTCGTCCAAACTCAAAATATTAACACAATATATTTCAGAATTGACGGACAGGCCGGATAAACCTTTATTTAGGAGACTTGTGTCTAGGTCAATTCATATGCAGAACAGATTAGCTTTCATCACACCGACATCAGATGGGGAAGCAAAATTAAAATCAGAACTAAAAATAAAGGGAGATATGTTATTAGCTCAGTTAGAGGAACGAGATGAACCACCGGTAGAAGCTGACTTGTCAGCTGAGGATAAAAGTAATTTAATAGAAACTTTGGGTGAGGTTGGTAACAAAATTATTAAAAAGTTGGAAGAAAGTAGAAATATGATTGGGGATACACCACCAATTGCTTTGGATCAGCCACCAAATGAGAGGAAAACTTGTACCTTCGAGGATTGCTTTAATGATAAAAATAAGGTCACAAAATTATTTCGCAGTTCCACAATAGAGGACTGTGTGGGTAATCGAAAATTAGTCCCGATCAGTAGTTGGGGTATAAAATTCTCCGGTGGAAATAATATGAGTGTAAATGCATTTATAGAACGGGTAGAAGAAATAAAAGAAGCACGCAACGCTAGTGACATTGATTTGTGGAGGTATGCAATTGATTTCTTTGAGGGTGATGCGCTTATATGGTATAGGGCGAACAAGGACAGTGTATGTGATTGGGAGGAACTGGTCTTTCTCCTCAAACGTACATTTCAATCTCCTTACTATCAGGAAGATTTATTAGATGAAATTAAAACCAGAACTCAGGGCAAAGATGAATCGGCAGTAATTTATATTTTTGTAATGCAAAATATGTTTAATAGGTTACCCAATAAGATAGCAGAAAGTGAAAAAATACAAATCATAATAAAAAACCTGCAGCCATATTTTCAGAGAGCCGTATGCAGGGATACATTCATATCCGTGGAGGATCTGGTTAACATTTTACGAATATTAGAAAGAACTAAACGCAACTGTGACAACTTTCAGGAGCCACAAAGTCATAAGTTTAGATTAGAGCCGGATTTGGCTTACAAACCTAGTGTATGTACTGTTAACAAGGAAATAAAAGAAATGCCAGTAGTAGCAGAAATAAAAGACACAAAGACTACAGGTAGTCGCTGCTGGAATTGTAGAGAAATAGGGCACCTATTTCGAGCCTGTACTGTCGCTAAGCAACGGTTGTTTTGCTTTAAGTGTGGTCGCTTTGGGGTTACTTCGAAAAATTGTTCGTGTAAGGGAAACGCATCAGGGGAAGGCACAAAACCTGCCAAGTAGTGCCTCCCCTGCAAAAGAAAAGTAGAGAATGGCAGGATTGGTTACAGACATTACAACACTTCTTCAAATACAACGAAATCTGCAAAATTTTCCACAATGATAATGACAACCGTAATTATATTAAGTTCAAGGTAATGGATTGCGACTGTATAGGTTTGTTAGATAGTGGAGCTAACCTAACAGTGATGAATAATAAGTTTGCTAGTGTCTTGACTTCATTAGGATTACGTTCCTATGTCAAACTAGGTGCTAGGTTGTCCACGGCCGATGGAACTAATCACACCATAACTGAGGCTTTTGATGTTCCGGTGTCATTTGATAACCAGTTTCATATTATGTCAATGTTGGTAATGCCAGGATTATCGCAAAAGCTGCTACTGGGTAAGGATTTTTTTGATGCGTTCGGAATCCAATTAAAGTTAAAGAGCGATTGTCCATTTATAAACAAAGAGATCACACTATTAGAATCTCCTAAAGCAACAATCATACCTAGAGAAGATTTAAGCGTCAGGCAGCAAAAGGATTTGTTTGGGTTAATTACAGAAATGAAGAATAGCATTGGTACGGGGTTAGGTAGAACTCATATTCTAAAACATAACATTGACACAGAAAATCACAAACCTGTTTACCAAAAACAATATAATTTCTCACCAACCATAAAAAAATTAATAGAGAAAGAAATCGATGAAATGCTCGTGAATGATGTTATAGAACCATCCAACAGTCCGTGGTGTTCACCGGTGCTTTTAGTTAAAAAATCTAATGGGGAAAACAGACTCTGTCTAGACAGCAGACAACTAAACAAGGCTACTAAAAGAGACACTTACCCATTGCCAAGAGTCACTACCATTATTGACAATTTACGTAGTGCAAAATATTTGAGCACACTAGACCTTAAATCGGCATTTTGGCAAATACCGTTACAGGAAACGAGCAAAGAAAAAACAACTTTTGCTGTGCCTGGTAGAGGGTTGTTCCAGTTCAAGGTTATGCCATTCGGTTTGGTAAATGCATCACAGACACAGCAAAGGTTGATGGATATTCTATTTCAGGCACACGATGATAAAGTTTGGGCATATTTAGACGATGTTATTATTTGCACTTCTTCTTTCGATGAACATATAGAAGCATTGAGGAAAGTTATGGCTATTTTGAAAGAAGCAAATCTGAGCATCAACCTAGAGAAGTGTAAATTTGCTAGATCTAGCTTGAAATTCTTGGGATATATAGTAGACAGAGAAGGACTGAGAACTGACCCTGAGAAAGTTACAGCAATATTGAACTTCCCGAGGCCTACTAATTTTACGGAACTCAAAAGGTTTATTGGGCTAGCAAGCTGGTATAGACGTTTTGTACAAAACTTTTCTCTGATTGCTGCGCCTTTACATAATCTCACTAAAGGTAAAAAGAAAACAAAGTTTCTCTGGTCACAACCTGCTGAGGAAGCCTTTTTAAACTTGAAGACTTTACTAACATCGGCACCAGTAGTTTCGTGTCCTGATTACAATAAGCCGTTTATCATACAGTGTGATGCATCTAATGAAGGTATAGGAGCGGTTTTATGTCAGAAAACAAACGATGATGATCAACCTGTTGCATATCTGAGTCGAAAACTTACTGATTGTGAGAAACGCTATTCAACCTCAGAGAAGGAACTTTTGAGTGTGGTTTATGCAGTAGAGAAATTTCGACCGTACATTGATGGAGTTCATTTTACAGTCATTACGGACCATAGAGCATTATTATGGCTTCATAAAATGAAAGATCCTCATGGAAGATTGGCAAGATGGGCGATGAAACTTCAGCAATTTTCATTTGATATAGTCCATAGGCCAGGCAAACTTAATATTGTGCCTGATGCCTTATCTAGGTCAGTAGATATTAACACTCTAGAGTCAAATTTCATAAAAATATTAGAGAAACACAAAGATGATTGGTATATCAACAAAGTGAATCAAATTACTGGAAATCCCAACAAACATACCAATTGGGCCGTTTTTAATGGTTTACTTTTCAGAAAAGTCATATTAAAACAATATCCCAGTAATAGTTCCAATTGGAAATTGTTCATTCCCAACCAACTCAAGGATGATGTGTTAAAAAAATGTCATGATGATATAAATGCTGGTCATTTGGGAGTTCGCAAAACATACTATAGAATCAAAAAGGACTTCTTTTGGTTCAACTTGCTAAGGGATGTAAAGCATTACGTTGGCAATTGTGAGACTTGTGCAAAATACAAAGTATCACAGCAACATCCCTTTGGATTAATGGGTCAACATAGAGATGTATCTCAGCCGTGGCAGGTAATTTCTTTAGACTTAATGGGTCCATTTCCCCGAAGTAAAACAGGTAATACTATGCTATTAGTCATATCGTGTTGGTTTAGTAAGTTTATTTTACTTTTCCCTTTGAGAACGGGAAAGGCAGACAAAATTTGTGAAATAATAGAACGTCAAATATTATTGTTTGGGGCTCCCATGGCAATCATTTGTGATAACGGCAAACAATTTGAGTCGCAATTATTTAAGGAAGTAGCCACTAAGTATCAGTGTAAATTATGGTATACACCATTTTATCATCCACAAAGCAATCCGACGGAACGTGTAAATAGAGTAATTGGAACACTCATAGCTGCTAATTCACCTGTTAAAAAGCATAACGTATGGGATGTTCACTTACAAGGAATTGCACATTCAATAAATACCGCTGTACATGAGACTACAGGCTATACGCCCTCATATTTGTTCTTTGGTAGAGAAGTTTCGATTCCACCCGTTGATATCTCGACATTAGACACTAATTCTCTAGATATGAACAAAGTGTTAAATTGTAAATTTGAAAATGTTGTGAGGGATAATTCGAGACGACAAAACTTGTACAGAGAGGTTCAGATGAGGCTAAAAAATGCTCATAATAATAGTAGCAAATACTATAATAATAAACATAGACCGGCCACATTCACAGAAGGGGACATTGTGTGGAAAAGAACCAAATACTTATCCAAAGCATGCAACAAATTTATGGCCAAACTCGCACCAAAATTTGAAAAAGTAAAAATTGTACAGAAACTCTCGAATAATGTGTATCGCTTGCAAAACATGCAGGGCAAGAATATAGGCATCTGGCACTCGAAAGATTTAAAAAGATAAAAAAAAAGATAAATAAAAAAAAAATGTTTTTTTTGTTTTTTTTTTTTTGTTTGGGAGGAGGATAATTGTAATGACGTCACTCTACGGGAGACCTATATCGAAATTTTAAATCAAAATGTAATTGTATAGACAGTGCACAAGCTTTGCTTGTGGACTGCCATGTAATGTGTCGCACGTTCAAACCCTACCGTCGTCAGGATCGTCTTTTTGAATTTACAACTATTTCAAAGATCATATTTTATCTTCATTATGAATAATATTGTAATAGTTGTAAAGGCGACTGTGAGTTTGAAGGAGAGAGCAGCGTAAAGACTAGTCGAAGACAGACGCGTGTCGTTGTTATAAGCGAATGTTCTTGAGATACCGTCATGTCAAAAGTATAAATATTGTAACCGGCAATTAATTCGGGAAATCTAGTTTAGTTATGTGAATATCTAGAACAATAAAAGGGCATACCGTCACGCCCTTTAATTGTTGGAGAATTCTTGTGCAAACTTCCCAAGTGCGCAGGCTAAACCGTATGTACAATCTTTGTTGTCCATGTTTTCCACTATTCTGTTCACCCCTATTACGGCGAAGACTCACGCCAGCCGGCAATACTGAGGATTGGAAGGGTTCCATGCTCCTACCGCCACCTGCCTAAAACCCTCCTGGCGCCCTTATTCTTAGTTTTATGTTAGTTTTTTTAGTTAGTTTTATGTCAAATTGTTACTGCCTCTTAGGCCGGCAAATCCGACATTACGTTCATTAAACCTGTGTAAAAATCATTGAGTAGTTTCACTGTCTAACCACCCACCATACGGATAGTAATTCGACCGTAACATGGCGCCTAACATAAAAATATGGTGGTTTGCACAGTGTATGCTCTAATAATGTGTGTGTTAATTTTAAATTAGATAGTACCTAGCTTTGGTGTTAAGGAGTTTATCCATTCACCGCCAATTGTTACATAATTTACATAGTTGTCTTCGTAGCGATCATTTATAGTTTTTAAGCTTCTAAACATTATCATACGTGTTATATATAGGTGTTATTAAGTTTTAGATTTCTATCGTTAGAAATAATATTAGGTAGTCTCCTCTAAACATTCTTAAAAAAAAAAAAAAATACCTGGTAATAATAATACAGGGTAATTATGTGGTATTTCATAGAGGATTAATTAACACAAACGCAGTATTTACATTGTAGCGTTAAGGTGCAAGTTTGGTCATTATTTGTAGCTGTATAAAAAAAAAAAAAAAAACCATCATGGATCCATACTACCTTTTAAAAGACGAACTGGAATTTGAACTTGCGTGTAGGGGCATACGTGTGAAGGCGGTTGTTTCAGTTTTAAGGAGATTATTAAGTTTGTTACGGTCGAATTACTATCCGTATGGTGGGTCCATACGGATAGTAATTCGACCGTAACAAACTCACGAACACATAGACACTTCAAGTTCAACGAGTGCGAGCGCCCTCGCGACTGGCATTTGTTTGAGATGACCATACTTACGCGTCTGTGCGTGCATCTGTTTTCGCCCTTTGTATGGAGCAAACCTTCTGTAACTATATATTCTGTGACCAGGCTAAGCCAAATACGTCCTTTGCGAAATCATTATTTTTATTCAGATAGGTGTCAATGAGGACTCTCGAAATTTTGTTTATTGATTTTGGTCACGAAGAAAACAAGATTGTTGTTGTTGTTTTTATATAATTTGGATTTTAATTTTAGATTGTGTTTAGTTTAGTTTGTGATCTTCCTGTACGAGTCGCAATAAATACTTTTTCTTTTTCCCTTTCATATACCTGCGTATATTTTCCTTATAGGGAAATGTTATGGGATGCTTTTGAAAATGAAGTTTGATCAGCCATTTAGAAGCATCATCATAATAATCATCAGCCTGCAGCAGTCCACTTCTGGACGTAGGCCTCACCAATTGCACGCCATTTAGCTCGATTCTCAGCAACTTTCATCCAGATGCTACCAGCCACCTGCGAAGATCATCGCTCCACCTAGCCTGAGGGCGTCCTGCCTTACGTTTATCGATTCGCGATCTGTTATTAAGAAAACGTCTACCCCAATGGGAGATTTTAAAGCTGGAATGTTGACGTAGACTATTGATTTCTAATTTCATAAACTATCACTTTAGCAATGAAATAATATTAGAAATTATCTGTTCTTAGTAGCTTACCTTTTTTTATCTATTAATGTGTAGTATCCTGTAAACTCAGGTATTATCAGTATACATATAACCCAAAAAATTACTAGTTAACAAACAAAAACTTTATTTTCATTAAGCGTGGATACATTTGAAGCAAGAGAATCAATCTGCCTAATCTGGCGTCCTGTGTACCAGTATTTTACATGGAGCGAGGCAGTCGCTCTTTGCAAAATCGGGTCTCCACAACCCAGTTACTGGGTAACACCCTTCGTAAGACTGGTTGTCAGACTTTAGGCCTTCTGACTACCCGTAACGCCGAAAGACGCCAACGGCATAACGTGATTTCCGAGGCACAGAGGGGTTTCAATATGTAATGGATGGTCCCATCCATGAACCGACCGTGGGAACCTTGCGGCTGCCATTATTTAACCACATGCCCCTATATTATTCTCCCTGCAATCTAACTTAAAGCAAGACGTCAGTAAAAAATAAACACCCTACAGAAATTCTTGAAAATTAACATCAATGATTAATGTTCTAATACCCAAATCCAATAACGCCTGGTACAAATGCACCAACAAACGCGAAGTGTCTCAATGAACTGACGTCAGTGTAATTAGCTCTATCAAAAGCAACGAATGGCGTTTCATTAACGGCTCAAAATGCTTTCGGTGGATGTGGTCCAAGTCAAAAACTTGAATAGATAGTAAATTATAATTTATTTCCTCAGTGACTACCGAGATGAAGACTAATAGGGAAGTATGGAAGAAAAAGACATATTAGGCCTACGTAAAATAAATTGGGATAAGGCTGTCCTTATACTCTTCTGTAAAAGGGATAACTGATAGCCTAGTGGTCGCAAGCGCTACTTCTGAGTATTTCCATTAGGAATTTTTCAGTAACATCCCGTAGTCGGAATTTGTGCCCGGTTGATGCTAACAGGCTATTGGAAGTTGCAACATTTTAGTTAATTTAAAATCATTGTAACATTGTAATACTGTCATCTTGACACATCATCTGTCAGTTTTCGTGTGACACTCCATTTAAAAAGTACAAATTTAGATGTCTACCAAATACCATTCAAAGTAACAAGTGCGTGTTATTTATTGTTCTTCTCATCCTTCATCTCCTGGAAATCAAACACTATAAACAGTCCACTATATCAATAGGGAGTTTGAGCGGGTCTGCTGAGTAGTGGTGCACACCAGCATATACAGGGTTATTTGTAAAACACCAGCAACCTCTTAAGAGGTCATTGTACTCATCATTATGAACAACTTTTACTATGGGACCAGACCTGAAATCGCGAAATAAAAATCAGCTGTTCCGTACATTTATCATCGTCTATCTTGTCAAAATGTAGGGAACAGCTGATTCTTTTTTCGCGATTTCAGGTTTGGTCCCATAGTAAAAGTGGTTCATAATGATGAATACAATGACCTCTTAAGAGGTTGCTGGTGTTTTTCAAATAACCCTGTATAACACCGCCGACAACCCGATCACAAGCTCGCCCTCTGTTGCATAGGACTTAAATATAACTGGCGAAGTGTGAGTGTAACTATTATAGGTCACCTGTGCCCCCCCCCCCCCCGTGCCTCCAATTTTATGGTGTTATGTTATTGCCTCTTGGCAATATCAATCATTGTGAGGTACAATTCTCAAGTCAAATGCAGATACTAATTATTTTCACTCAATACAAAAAGAAACCTAATTGTTCGTACCAAGTTTAACTGACTGACTGTGAGTACTATTATTTCCTAACAATTTTTGGCTAATGATGGCTATTCCTTGATTTTTTTTTTAAATAATGGCAATAGTGTCTTATTCCCTTTGCCTGGCTATCCTTGACATTTATTAAATACTAGCTGACCCCGCAAACGTCGTTTTGCAAAACAAAAAATAGATAGTAGAGTAGCCGATTCTTAGACCTACCCGATATGCACACAAAATTTCATGCAAATCGGTCCAGCCGTTTTGGAGTAGTATGGTAACTAACACTGTGACACGAGAATTTTATATATTACTAGCGACCCGCCCCGGCTTCTCACGGGTGCAATGCTGATACTAAGTATAGGTACTTCAAGAATGTCAGCACGCGCCGCCGGCCCCCCCGCCGCGGCCGGTACCGCAGCAACCGCCATGTCCCTGCATTTTAAATCTTAATATTCATTTAAATTATATGCTGTAAAGGGCCATATTTATCTATATTAAATGCACAATTTATTAAGGTACTTAATTGGATAAGGATTAATGCTGTATTGCTTAAAATAAATTGCTTCGTAAATGAGCCATTATTTCTCGTAAAAAGTAAAGGATAAAAAATGATTATTGTGGGTTATCCCTAAGAGATAGACATATACCATCGCGGACTTTTTGGTAGACCTTTTTAAGGTGTACAATACTGTAGTACATTATTTTGACCTATCTCGTAGGGTTCAGCCAACGTTTGAAAAGTAAGTGCAAAAAAATGTGTTTATTTACGACATATTATATGCATGCATGTATTATATAGATAAACCTTCTTCTTGCATCACTCTATCTATTAAAAAAAACCGCATCAAAATCCGTTGCGTAGTTTTAAAGATCTAAGCGTACATAGGGACAGAGAAAGCGACTTTGTTTTATACTACCTATGTAGTGACTATATTTCACCTTAAATCTTTGTCAGTATCATTCTTCTTCTTAGCGTAACGATGGCAAGTAAGAAAGGGCTTTGAAGATCAGTGCCATACCTACTGTTGCGCCATTTTGTTTTTTTTTTCGAAATGGCAACCACGTATGAATCTTATATAAATCGATGGCTGACATCAATACAAACATAAAACATACGTGACCAAGCCCCGTAAGGCATCATGTTTCCGAGATATTGACGTTCAAAGTTGATTACGTGACATCCTTGTTTTAACTTGTGTACATCTTAATTAGATTTCAAACATTCAGAGTGATTATTCCGTGAAACTTGACGTTTTACGGGGTAGGGGGTACCAAAATGGCGCAACTGTAGGTATGCCAGGCTGCATATAAAACCATTCCAATCAATCCCTTTAGTTATGAAAATTTAAATAATATGTTTAGCCCAGAATTCAGCTACGCAAACTCCGTTCGCCGACGCAGTCAGTCAGTCTTGTCCCCGAGATTTATTTATGAACCAAGGCGGCAACCAGTATAGTAGTTATATGAAATGATCGTTTCTCCAGGTTGCTCCGTATATATCCATAAATTACTTAGTAAAAATATTTGATGTCTATTTTCCTTCATTCTTAATTGACTAGCCAATAAAATAATGTAATAATAGTACATTACTGCAGCGGCCAGCAAAAGAAGCATTGATAGACGAATGTTTAAATGTGGGCCGAGGTGAAGCTGAGGCACACATACGTAAGTCCATCACTTTTCAAAATCAATGACAAACAACGAACAACAATAATTTTTCCCACGTTAGTGTTCATTTGTATTTTTTTTTTTTGAAGTGAAACTTCTTTACGCACGCTCGACTTGGGGAGTAAGCTGGCGAACGCGTGACGTAAGCGTTACGAAAAGTGTGATCGGGCAAGGCGAACGGAAGTTAAGTGGGGGATATAAGCAAGATACAGCAGTGCGCGCGCACATTTTCTTTCTCTCTTCCTCTCATAGCCAAATACGTTCCGTATATCTAAGCAATAGAAGATCTATGCAAAAATATTAATTTACCAATGAAACCATGAAATAAATTTAAATATTTGTAGAAAATTAATATATGTATATGTGTATACATGTATATATTGTACACATATATATATATATATACATACAGATGGAGCGAAAGAAGTTTCACTTCAGTCGTGTGGTCATAAGCACACTCGTTTTTTTTTTTAATAAACAGCTTTCTATTATGCAAGCCAGTTCCAAATTTAAATAAAACCTTTGATAAGTTATCTCCTTGGTTGCCATGTCTCGGGTAAAAGTTCGTTCCATTTTTAGGGTTCCGTAGTCAACAAGGAACCCTTATAGTTTCGCCATGTCCGTCTGTCTGTCTGTCTGTCCGCGGTTTAGCTCAAAAGCTATTGGTACTGGAAAGTTGTAATTTGGCATGAGTATACACGTTAATGACGCCAAAAAAGTGGTAAAATAAAATTTTGAAAAAAAACAATTGTTTTCGGTACCTCCCCTACATGTAAAGTGGGAATGATAATTTTTTTTTCGTCCTTCTCATAGGGTGGGTTATCGTTGGATAGGTCTTTTAAAAATATTAGGGGTTTGGGAAGACTGTTTTTTGATTAAATAAACTGTTCATGACTTATCAAGCTTTAAAGTACCAATTTTCGTTAGAGTCAAATGTCCCCCCCCCCCCCTCTACCAACTAAACGGTTATAGTTAGAAATTCAAATGTCACGGCAGTAGTACCAATATATAACGAAGTTTAAAGGAAATTTATTACACATAAGTGGGCTTTACAAGTTTACGAGTAATAGTCGACCAATTGTATTTGACTCGAAAATTGTCGTATCAGTTGAGGATTTGTACAGAAAGTCAAATTAGGTAGGACTCGCACTGGGCTGTTATAAAAACTGTGGAACCCTACACTGCGCGTGGGCCGACACGCACTTGACCGGTTTTTAAATTACACGACAGATATGAGTTTACTATGTAATTTATTTGGACGTTAAACCACGACAGATATGGATTTTCATACAACTTTCAATTTGCCGGCCGCAGCTCGCATGTATTTGGTCAGTACAGCAATTTCGAATTATCTCGAAGAAGGTTTTCAAAATAATGCTCAAATTTCCAAGCATGTTTGAGAAAAATGATTTGAAATTTCCGCTTATCACTTACACACTGTAACACGCCAGAAGCGGGTGATGAATACTTCATTACCACGGAAATAGGGCGAAGGTTGCCTTTTCAAACGTTTTTATTTGCTTTATAAAACACACGGATCCGACCGTCAATATTTGACGTATTTACATTTGTTAGAGGGAATTACAATTTATTTCTTTTGTTAAGCTGATTTGGTTTGGTTTTCTTATAAAATAAGTACTACAGCAGTGTTAATAGACTCAGATAATTACATTCCATCGTCACTTAACCAGTTATCGACGTTAGTGCAATATATTCTTAGTTGATTTTTGAGTGACCATTTGTATCAAAAAGGTCATAATAAGGTTTTTGAATTTGACGCTCTCCATCTATGTGAAATAAAAATATTTTATTGATTTTATTGTTAGACCACACCTCTACTGGTGGAAACTGGCGTGTTATGTTATTTGTGTAAGTTCGGGTATCAAAATTAACCGATTTTCAAAAATAATAACCTATAACTCTTGATTACTATGTATCGTTCCGAGTTTAACGTTATAACCCTGGAGACGTGCTCGTCCACATAAAAGGAAAAAAAAAAACAAACATTTCAAAAGCAAAATAACCCAGACTATAAAGATAAAGGAACCGAAAAATTAAAGAAATTCAAGTTAACATTAGCAGAAACACAAAAAGCTGTAGCGCGTTGTAACCCACAAGCGGAGCATTTGCCTCTACTCTCTGTGGATTCCGCATAACATTTTGTTTCGCAATATGAGCCACGAAGAAGCATTTAGTTTTAAAATATAAAACCTTAACCACACGTGCGCTGTGTGGAAATTCTTGCATTTCTTTCGTAATGAATACTTGATGAGAAACAGATGTTGTGGATTGTGGAATTATGTGTTAAGTTTTGGAGGATTTTGGTCAGTGAAAAGATTTAAAAAAAAAACTTTATTAATGACTAGTGACTGGGGTTAGTTTTTAAAAAAACTTTATTAATGACTAGTGACTGGGGTTAGATTTTACTAAATGATCACCATCGTCATTAGCCCAGTTTTTTACTGTAGGATTTAAGCCTATTTATTTTGAATCGCATGACTATTGAAATTATCTTTTAATTTAACATTAATGTTAACTGTTGATTTATGTTTTAGAGGTCGCTTATAAATGAAAGACGAATGAATCAGAATGAATATTTATTGTTTTTTTTTTTTTTTTTTTTTTTTTTAGGTGTGACCACTCGCAGTTGTGCAACTCATGGAGGTTGCCATACTGCTTAACCGGGCTATCCTGTGGTGGCCAAAAATTACTTTAAGGCCCCCAGCCAGGGCTTACAAACTAAGGATTTATATTTAAATGACTAGCACTAAGGGCACCCCCTGTGGGGTTCGGGCCTCGGCTTAGTGGGTCATTGAGGGGAGGGCAGCTATGGTCAGGCTGGGTCGAATTATTATTTGGGGAATTTAAAGCTACTTGCTCAGCGGCGCGGGCTGGCTTGTCGAGCAAGGGTCGGACCGTGATGTTACGGGGGGGTCGCGGGGGGCCTCGGCGGCGGGCCCGGGTTCGCGGTTTGTATTTGTATTTATTTTTACGTAGTGTGCTAGTTTCCCTATAGCCTTCCTGGAGAAGGGTAATGGGGTCATCGGGTGTGAGGAGGGTGTGCCTAGGACGGCGGATCTTGGAGATGTTGGAAGGAGTGTATTGGGTGGCTGAAGAAATCAAAGGGTTGGGGTGGATCTCTGCCCTATCGAAGAAACTCCTAGTGAGGCGTTTCATGTACTGTTGGATAGTGGGTATCTTGAGGTCAACATGGAGTTGGTTGTTCCTAACGAACCACGGGGAGCCCGTGGCCTTTCGGAGAAATCTGTTCTGAAGAGTCTGCATCCTGTGTAAGCGGTGAGGTTTGGCATGCGCGAACACGGGGCACGCGTATGTCAGGATGGGCCGAATGCACGCGGTGTAAATACGCAATTTGCAGTTGAGTGACAATTTGCTGCGCGCATTCAGCATGGAGTGGAGCCTGCCGAGAGCGAAAGCGGCACGCGAGCGTACCGTCTTTATGTGCTCACCGAAGTTCAGGCGTTGGTCGAGGATGACCCCCAGGTATTTGGCTTGCTTCTCCCAAGGGATAGGCTTGTCAAACATGGTGATCGGTCTTGGGGTAGGTGGGAGGTGGCGGTTGGGTCTGGAAAATAGTACCGCCTGGCTCTTATCGGGATTTACTTCTATTCTCCATCTCCGGAACCAATCGCCAAGGGCTTTTGCGGAGTTTTGGAGGGTGCGGGCTATTCGCGAGGGACTCCTGCCAGAGTAGAAGATGGCCGTGTCGTCAGCAAAAAGTGCTAACTGGGCTACATCACTCCTTGGGATGTCGCTAGTGTATAGCGTGAAGGCTAGTGGGGAAATTACCGAGCCCTGAGGGACGCCGGCATGTATGGGATGAGGGGCAGAGAGCGCACCCTCGATGCGATATCGGAAGGTGCGGTTCGACAGAAAGTCTCGGAGGATGAGCACGAGACGATCTGGCACACCGAGCTGGTACAGCTTGTATATCAGTCCGTTGTGCCAAACCTTGTCGAAAGCTTTTGCTATGTCGAAGAACAAGGCACCGGTCATCCGGCCTCGCTGAAAGTGGGCACTGATGTGCTCGACTATGCGATGCACTTGTTGGACACAGGAGTGTTGGGGTCTAAATCCGAACTGCTCTTTAGGGATTAAACTCTTTGCTTCGGCATAGTCTTTGAGACGCTTGTAAATAAGCCTCTCGTAGATTTTGCCTAGGACATTGAGGAGACTGATTGGGCGATAACTACTTGGGTTAGCCTTGGGCTTGCCCGGTTTTGGGATGCCAATGACAGTGGCCTGTTTCCACGACTGCGGGAACATGTTATTTGACATGGCGCTATTGAAGATAGCGGTCAATAGCACTATAAGTGCGGGGGAAAAAAGTTTGATCACCTTGTTGGTGATTCCGTCCGAGCCAGGGGCTTTTCTAGGTTTGAGTCCCTTGATGATCCTCTCCACCTCGTCTGGAGTGACTGGGGGCAGTGGTTCATCTGGGTCCTCGACTGGTGGGAGGGAGGTTCGGCGTTCGACTTCAGCATCCACCTCAGCGAGGTGGGCTGGGTCTACAGGCTGAGTACTGGGGGAGCATTGAGACTCTAGGCTGTCAGCCAGGCATTCAGCTTTTTCGTCGTCTTCGAAGGCGACGCTCTTATCTGGGCGAATGAGCGGGGGCATGGAGGCTTCCTCAGAGGATCGAAGTTTCCTCTGTAGGTTCCAGAAGGCCTGATGGGTCGGTTCCAGATCATCGAGGAGCTTGTCCCAACGTTCTTCGCGCAGTTTTTTGACGCATCTGCTTAATTTGCGTTTTAAGCGACGCATAAAAACTTTGTTACTGGCGCAGGGGAAAGCTCTGTAAGCACGGATGGCCGCGTTCTTCTCGGTCACCAGTTCACGCACATCGTCCGGCAGATTCCAGCGGTGGTGATCCTCCGCCGGAACCTCCCTTGAGCATTCGCTCAGGACCGATTGTACATGTCCGGTGACCGAGCCGATCGCGGCCTCTGCGTCTGCTACAGTCTCGATGTTGTCGGGGATTTTGTCTAAGTGAGGGGACTCGGTAGATTTCAGCAATTCGCTTACTTTCTCCCAGTCCGTAATCACTTTTGTGGGGGGTGGTTGAGAAGGGTCTGATGGACCATGTCTGGGTGAGAACTCCATAATCACTGGTCTGTGGTCCGAATTCAGCTCGTCTATCGTCTCTATAGAGTGTAATCGCAAGTTTACATTCTTCAGAAGCGCGACGTCTAGCACATCGGAGTTGTGATTTGGGTTATTTGGAAAATGGGTGGGATGCATCGGAGCGATGACATCGAAATTAAGGGGGCAGCAGAGGTTGTACAGTACATTGCCTCTGGTGTTGGACAGGCGGCTGTTCCACGCGGGATGTTTTGCATTAAGATCGCCCGCCAGAAGGACGGAGTCACTTAAGTTGAGGAGGGCTGAGAGGTCATTTCCGATGGTGGCGTTTGTTGCCGCGGAGTCAGTGTTAGAATTGGGAGGCGGCATATACGCCGAGATGATCGTTATAGGTTGGTGACCTGTCATGCCCAGCCGACAGACAGAGACTTCTATGTTGGAGAGGGAAGGAGGGTCTAGGGGGATGCAGTATAGACTGGATCTATAGTAAATAAGAGTACCTCCTTTGTGGCAGCGAGTCCTGTCATTGTGAACTAACCGGTAGTTGGCAATTTTCGGGTCTCGCTGGTGGGGTTTAAGGAAGGTCTCTTGGACTAATAGTATATCTAGGCGATGGTCGCGGAGGAATGCGGCGATCTCATCGCGTTGGCCGTTCAGGCCTTCGGCATTGAACATCCCTATCCTTAGGGATTTCGGTTTGTTTCTACTCGTGGGGAGGAGCTCTGTGGCGAGTTATGGGGGAGTTTTCGGAGGGCTTGCGTAACATCCGGGTACGCGTCATAAACCTGTGCTAAGGCGATGAAGTCGCCGTTGCAGGCTATGATGTCTCTCGACATCTGATAGCCTCGCGGGGAGTGGAACACTGCGAATGTGCTCGTGATGACCCTGAAGGGGTCGAACGGGTCAAGAGCCGGGGCGCTTGCCGTAGGGGGGGCCGAGAAGGTGAAAGGTGCTCGGTGCACACGCGGCGCTGAAGGCGCGGGGTAGCGGGGTGCTGTGGGCGCTGGGTGAGAGGGTGTTGAAGGAGGGAGAGGGTGGGGCGCTGCAGGTTTAACTGCTTTGATAATTGGTCTGGGGGGAGGGGGGGGAGGGACCTGGTTTCCCATTAGAGGTGGGATGGTTTGGTGGGTAGGCGCCGGCTGGAAGTGCCCTAGAGCCGGGAAATGGGTGAGATGATTTTGCCAGTTCCAAGGACTGGGGCGTTGGGGGCTGAGAGAGGCGGGGGGGTTCTTGGAGAGGGAGGGGCACTCTCTCTGTTGTCTTAAGTTGGCCCGGGTGGTCAGCTTTGGGGCTGACGATTTAGGGGCCTTTGGGCACCCGCGGTAGTTTGCGGGATGTCCAGACTCACCGCACAGCACGCAGCTGGGAGGCTCCGTGCAGAGTGAGCGGTCTTTGGGTCGGGGGCACTCAATGGTGCCGTGATCACCCAGACACTTTACGCATCTGGGCTTTCCGAAGCAGTTGCGTTGGGCGTGCCCGTAAAGCTGGCAACGATGGCATTGTGCCATGTTGCCGCTTTTATGCGGTCTTTCGATGCGGATCCCAGAGAGGCCGCAAATCTTGTTAACTTGGTGGATTGGGTGGTGACCCTCGACCGGGTCGCATACCACCAATATTTATTGTCCTAAAACATCGCTTTAAGTTACTGTCGAATATCATACAAGTAGTGGTACAGAGGAACTGCCAAAAAGAAGGTGAACCAATAGGCGAGACCCAGGTTGGAAGCTCTCCGAAGAAGACGAAAGAGACGCGCGCGCTCGCGCCGCTACATATAAATACGGCGGCACGGCTTCCAACGGTCAGTGCCCAATGATACTCGACGCAGGGATGTTGTCTCTCCTCGTTACGGTCGCCAGTGCAGGCGCAGGCCGCCAGCGGTGTCGCATTCATTCGGAGCGGGGCTCCGTGCGCGCGCCGCGCGCCCTGGCGGTCGCTCAGTGCGCTGCGCGCTGTGACGGCGGCCGGACGTGTGAATGTGTGATGCGCCCGATTGTGTAGGTTACTACATTATTCCCCCTCAGCGAAGCGTACAGGAGGTTTAGAGGTCCTGCCGGATTTAGTGACGTAGGCGTAGGTGATAGGTGCTTCATCTGCTTGCTCATCATTGCACTGGAATGCCGGCTTCAGGCGATCGATGGATATATTAGATCTTCTATTCTCCAACTGAACGGTGAAGTATTTATCTGTGCGATCGATAACGCGATACGGACCGTTATAGGTAGGTGTTAACGGTTTGCGCACAGCGTCATTGCGAACATAAACATGTGTTGACTTATACAGATCGCCGTGAATGAAAACAGCTGTGCTTTTGTTGGCTATGCGCTGCACCTGTGCCTTTCTCAATGCTTCGCTAAGATGATTCATGAAGGGCGATGACGTGTTGCATGTTGTGATTGTTTCCCCGTAGAATTCACCAGGCAGGCGTAGTGTTCTTCCGAATAATAATTCCGCAGTGCTGGCGCCGATGTCTGTCTTGTATGCGGCGCGAAGACCAAGTAATACGGTGGGTAACTCGTACGTCCAGTTCGTTGTATTACATCTTGCGGTGAGTGATGCTTTTAGTGTGCGGTGCCAGCGCTCCACCAAACCGTTCGACTGGGGATGGTACGCCGTAGTTCGTACGTGTTGGATACCCATGCGATGCATTAACTTACGGAATAGTTCGGATTCGAACTGTCTGCCTTGATCTGTTGTTATGGTCGCGGGGCAACCGAATCTTGCAATCCATGTTTCATACAACGTATTTGCGACTTTTTCAGCCGTTATGTCCTCGATTGGTTGAGCTTCTGGCCACTTCGTTGCTCTGTCTATCATCGTAAGTATGTAACGACAGTTGTTTGACGTTGGTAAGGGACCAACTAAGTCAATGTGCAGATGACCTAAGCGGTCTACTGGCATGAAACTGGATACTGGTGCTTTGGTGTGGCGATGAACTTTCACTCGCTGGCATTGGTCGCAAGCTCTTGCCCAGTCTGTGACATCTTTCTTCATGGTCAACCAAAAATAGCGTGTGGTAGTTAACCTTCTCGTCGCTCTTACGCCGGGGTGATTAAGGTCGTGTATCGCTTGAAAAGCTCGCTTCCTGTATTGTGGCGGTAAGAACGGGCGAGGGCATTTTGTCGACATCTCGCAGATGACTTCGGTAGTTGAACCGGGCAGCGCTATACGCTTGAATTTGTAACTGTCGCTTTTCATGAGTTGCTTTAGTTCTTCGTCTTGTTTTTGAGACTTTGCTAACTCGTCGTAGTTTATCGGTGTTGGACATAAGATTGTGTCCACTCGAGACATGGCGTCAGCGACACAGTTATCCTTGCCTGCTACGTGCTTGATATCGGTGACAAACTGACTGATATATTCTAAATATCTTGTGCGCCTCGGAGTTTCATTTTTATAGTTCGCTCGCAGTGCAGTGGTGAGGGGTTTGTGGTCCGTCAATATGGTGACGTCACGGCCTTCTATCATCCGCCGAAAGTGACGTACTGCCAAGTATACAGGGTGGAATCGAAGTCATGGGCATTATTTTAACCTAAGGCACTACTCACGATACTGATTGCATTAGGGCTATTAATACGCAAATCAAAAATATTATTAATGCAAGTAAGGAAAACCTTAAAAATGTAGTAAGTCAAATTGCACAAGGCTTATTATTGCAAATAAACACTTAAAGTAATTAAAACAAAATACTTTGTTAACGCCAATAATTGTTGAAATATCAAAATCTTAAAGCGCAGTTACAGCGCAAAGCGAAATGTAAACAAACATCACCTGCGCGCGCGCGGGTTTTTCCTTACAAGTAATAATAACAATGGGCTACAAGACATTCCGTCCGGCGGGATTCCCTGAACTCTCTCCGTCCCACTCCCTCACTCGCAAAAATACGAATATCACCCCCGCGCGGGGTATGCTTCCCGCCGCAACACGAAGTCACGAACCCGGAACCAGTGTCATAACGACTGCGCAGGTGCATTGACGCGTAATTGATTTATTGATCCCGTGACGTAATCGCCGTACTCGCCGCTCGCGTCATACGGTGCTTGGATTGCAGTGTATTAAGTGTTAGTTTATTAGTTGTGTGTTGTGTGTGTGTTTGTGTACACGATGCCTCGACCGCGTAATGTGCAGGCTAGGTACACCAACCAACAATACCCACAAATGGTTGTAATTTACGATCGCACAAGAAATTTAGTATGAACTCGTGAAATGTTCCATCGGCGCTACCCGAACGACCCTATTCCTTCACGGGGTCTCATTCCACCAGAACCACTCAGAACCTGTTGGATTTTTCGTCTTTTCACGTGCCAGCACATGCACAAGCTCGTGGAAGAGCACCCGTTTACCCTCTGTCACTTTACCGACAAATAAGGTTTTTTCAAAACAATCCACAAGCTAGGTACGTAAATGTTTTTTTTTAATGTATGTTAGTTGACGTAGTTTTGACCGTCCTAAGCCGGCAAAGTACGAAGGGAAAATTGGAATTTATTATGAATCAATTCATTGGCAACTTACGAATGTCACGTGAGTCGGGCGGGGTCAAAGAATTCACGCCCAATGACGCGCGTACGGCGTAGTGTACCTACGCATTTGCTATCGAGAAGCGCAACTAATTTGATACTTTGTATGACTTACTACATTTTAAGGTTTTCCATACTTGCATTAATAATATTTTTGATTTGCGTAATAGTAGCCCTAATGCAATTAGTATCATAAGTAGTACCTTAGGTTAAAATAATGCCCATGATATCAAATGCACCCTGTATAGACGTAAGCTCCCTGTCATACGTGCTGTATTTCCTTTGTGCGTCGTCGAACTTCTTGGAGTAAAAGCCGAGCGGTCTCCAACGGCCTTGACTTTTTTGTTGAAGGACCGCCCCCGCACAGGTGTCGGATGCGTCGGTCATAAGCACGAAAGGTAGTGATGACGATGGGTATGACAACAATACGGCGCTGGCGATGTCGTCTTTGCATTTTTCAAACGCCTGAATCGCTGTCTCGCTCCACCTAATTTTCGTCTTGTCGTTCTTCTTTGAATCTTTCAGGTAAACATTGAGCTCTTTCTGATACACGGCGGCATGTGGGATATTCTCACGATAGAAGTTTATCATTCCCAGGAATCGACGTAATTGTTGGACTGTTTCTGGGCGAGGGTATGATTTTATGGCTTCGACCTTCTCGTCAGTTGGCTTGATTCCTTCGGTGGTTAGTGTGTAGCCCAAAAAGTTGAGGGTTTGTTGGCCAAATGTACACTTAGCTACATTTAGTTGTAACCCATGGTCGTTAAGCCTTCTGAATACATCTTCTAGGTCTCTTCTGTGCTGTTCTTTAGTTTCTGAAGCCAATAAAATGTCGTCCACGAATGGGAAAACAGGAAGTCCTCTTAGAACATTATCTATGTGTCGTTGGAACGTCTGCCCAGCGTTGCGCAAACCGAAACACATCCTCGGAAATTCGAATAATCCGAATGGTGTGATAACGGCAGTCTTCTGTATATCCTCTTCGCGATTTCTCACTTGATAATATGCCTTTTTCATGTCGATTATGGAGAAGTATTTTTTTCCCAGCAAGTTGTAGGTAAAATCATGCAGCCTCGGAATGGGGTAACGGTCTGGCACGGTCACTGCATTGAGACGACGGTAATCTCCACAGACTCTGTATTTGCCGTCCTTCTTTAGAACGAGGTGTATTGGGCTGGCCCAAGGACTCTTTGATGGCCGACAAATACCTTGCTCAATCATCAGGTCAAATTCTGCCTTGGCTGCCTTGTACTTATGCGGTGGTAACGGGCGTGCCTTCGCATATAATGGCGGGCCGGTAGTTTGAATGTGGTGTTCCACTTCGCTATGACAGAGCTTCAAATTCGGTCGGGTGATGTCGGGGTACTTTGCGAGCAGATCATGGTATGGCTGTTGGTCATCCACGGTGTTGATGCTGTAGTCGGAAGTAGACGTTACGCAGCCGATAACGGATAGGCCTGTTTTTTTGTCTATTAACCTTCGTCCGTGTATATCTACCGTGAGTTGGTGCTTATGTAGGAAGTCAGCCCCCAATATCGGTCTGGTCACTTCGGCGACGACGAAATTGCACATAAACGGTCGACGTAATCCGATATTCAACGTCATAGTGCGTTCCCCATAGGAGGGTATTCGTGAGCCGTTGGCGGCGTAGAGATATTCGGTCGGCGACGTTTTTTCTTTGCGTACCCTCTTGACGGGCAATACTGAGACGTTCGCGCCGGTGTCGATGAGGAACTGCAGACCAGTTTCCAACTCTTTTATGAACAGACGGTGTTGGGTTATGTCGTTGACTTCAGCTCCCGTCGTAGCCAAAGTCGGAACTAGTTTTCCTGACTCGTATTCATCTTGCTCGCAAAGTTACAGAGCCTTCGACAGCGAAACGCCTCCTTGCCGAACTTGCGATGGAAATAGCAAATCGATGTGTCACGATTCGCGGACTTGGAACGAGATCTTGAACGGTACCTTCCTCGCTGAGGACCACGGCGGTGGTTACGCGATCTGTCCATTTTCAATGCTGCGACCTCTTTCGTAAGCGCCTCGATCATATTAAAAATTCGATCGTTAGGCGATGTTGTCGACGACTGTGACGCGGCGCTAGTATGACTGCAGGAACACACGGAATTGGCCTCCTTCGTTTGTTCACTCATCTTGTCTGCCATCGCCGCTAGCGAGTCTAATTTTGATTCTTCGCTGACCGCCAGTACAGCTCTCGTCGAGGAGGGTAGGTGGCTCATCCACAACATTCGGAGGGTTTCATCGGGCATCTTGTCGCGAGCCAGATCACGCATACGGCGCAGCAGCTGGGATGGACGCTGGTCGCCTAGTTCAACCTCGTTGAGCAATTTTTGCAGTTGCTTATTCTCAGACTCCTCGTAGACGGATAATAATCTGGCCTTCAGCGCTTCAAATCTACCCGTCCTGGCCGATGATAATATGATGTCGCTAATTTGTTCAACATCAACCTTGTCGAGTTGTGCCACAGCAAGTCCAAACTTCGCTTCTTCACTAAGCTTCTGGTTCGACACCATGGTTTCAAATTGCGCGAACCATAAGCGGGGCTTGTCTCGCCAGAATGGAGGTATTCGAGACTTGACGGAGATCATCTCTATATCTTCTTCGGACAACGTGGTTCGCGGCTCCTGAGTTTCGTTCGCCATAACTTAGTTGGGATCACGTCGGGGTCACCAATTTAGAGGTCGCTTATAAATGAAAGACGAATGAATCAGAATGAATATTTATTGTCCTAAAACATCGCTTTAAGTTACTGTCGAATATCATACAAGTAGTGGTACAGAGGAACTGCCAAAAAGAAGGTGAACCAATAGGCGAGACCCAGGTTGGAAGCTCTCCGAAGAAGACGAAAGAGACGCGCGCGCTCGCGCCGCTACATATAAATACGGCGGCACGGCTTCCAACGGTCAGTGCCCAATGATACTCGACGCAGGGATGTTATCTCTCCTCGTTACGGTCGCCAGTGCAGGCGCAGGCCGCCAGCGGTGTCGCATTCATTCGGAGCGGGGCTCCGTGCGCGCGCCGCGCGCCCTGGCGGTCGCTCAGTGCGCTGCGCGCTGTGACGGCGGCCGGACGTGTGAATGTGTGATGCGCCCGATTGTGTAGGTTACTACAATGTATATTATTATTCTTTGTATTTTTATTTTGAAATCTTATTGTCTTTCAACCTAATTTGTACGCCTTCCATGGTCAAACATGTTGACCCAAAACATACCTTGTAATATCTGTAATAAGCATCATAACATGTTCATTATTTACACATGTGTTTGCAAATAAATGAATCTGAATCTTTCCGTTATAGTTCTCTAGGTTCGATCGTAGACCCCGCCCATTTATCCATTGCCTTCATCATCAGGTTTTCGGTACAAATTTGGTTTCGATTCCATACTTTGTAGCTAGTTTATTCCTCATTGCTTTTTTTTTTTCGTCATCTTCAGCGCTTCTTTAAAACTTTAGTAGTTAGAAGTGTTTTCCTCTTTTATTGCCAAATCTTTTGTTTTGAGGTCCATATTATTTGCAGGATTTTTATTTTCTCCCTTATATTCAACGACTGAGCTACATTAACGATTTTCATCTCCAACCTCATTCTGAATATCAATACGCTAGCACGTCTGAGCCACGGTTTTCTTATAAGAGCAACCGTTGTCGGGCCGTTAGGTGAATACGCTGAATTGTTTTCTAGAGAATTTCAACGTGTAAACGGGGGAATGTGGCCGTTGCACGCGACTGTTCCGTTTTGCTATTGCGTTCTCATTTTGTTCAGATGATAAAATGGTTTTTAAGAAATGGCTCACGGGATTTTCGGCACTTTGGCTACGTGAAAGTCTTAGGAGAGCGGAGTGGCAATTTATTGCAACAACGTTGGGTGTAGGATTTGTTATTATTTTGTTTGTTGTTTTAAGCTTGCCTTTACAATTGTCTGATTTCTCCTATTTGTGGCTTGGAAATGCGGAATTCAGACATAAGATATTATTTAGGAAATTTTATTATGATTGCAAAAATTTTATATAATCGAGGGACTCGGCTAAATGGTAACAGCCACACGGGTCGATCGAAGGAAAAGCTATGCTTGCCGCGGTCGGTTCGTGAATGGGTGACCATCATACATATCGAGATCCCTGATCCCTGCCTCGGAAAGCCCGTTAAGCCGTTAGTCTCGGCTGTCATCCGTAGATCTTTGACAGTCGATACGAGTAATCAAAAGATCAAAAGTCTGACAACCTGTCTTAGTAAAGATCATAGCACACACAGCAACTTGGAAAGGGATCGTCACCATATCAACTTGAGCTATTCAGTACTCTTTGTATAAAACTCCCCACTGCAACGCACACTAATCGGAATCGTAACGTAATCGCTTCGCCTTGGGACAAGCTCACAAACCACGTTGCGGTGCGTAGTCAACTTGCAGTTCCCTCTCTTACGGCTCGTCGTTCCCGCGCTTACGTCTCTCCGTACCCAAGCTTTCGTCTCTTCGTCCACCCTTGCTCCTCTCACCCTTCCATGGTCTGCCTGCAGCACCATTAACCAGCGGTCGGCGAGCCATAAGCGCGGCGACGCCGTCGCTTAGCCGTAGCCGACGTATCGGAGCTGCTGATCAGCTTTGGTTATGTGCTGACGTGCTAATACGTTAGATTGACGTCTGTTTGACGGCGAGGCGAAAGGCGATACGGTGACAATCCCTTTCCGAGTCGATATGTGTGCTATGACCTTAAGGGGTATCATGTTACCTAGTAACTGGGTTTTGTCCGGTCAGATAGGCAGTCGCTCTATGTAAAACACTGTTATTCAGCTGCATCTGGTTAGACTGGATGCCGACCCCAACATAGTTGGGAAACAGCTAAGCAGATTGCAAAATTTTGGTATAATGATTTGCGTAGACTTTGCGACATTTAATCAATACCTAAAAACAATTAAAATCAACTTTTGTAAAAAAAATACCAGCCTCTGGAATAAAATCACGAGGGTCAAAAAAAAAGGTGTTAAATAAATTTAAAAAAGGTGTTAAATAAATGAAAATATTTAACAACAAAATATTACCTACATTGTTCAATTTTTTTGCTACCGCTACAGGCATGATTTTGACAAGGGTCGATTATTATAAATTCAATATTTCATCTACTTGTTATGCTAAAACTCATATTTTGCAAACATTTTTTTGCGATAAATAATAACATCCATGTCTTGTCGGGTAATGAAAAAGCAGCATGTTGGTATGATGTAAGATGTATATGAGCGAAATATTATGAACGCAGGGGTTACAAACCTACTTATAGTTCTTCAATTAGGTCATTTGATTATAGGGGCGTGTTCGTTCCGTCCTGTCAAGGACTTTGTAGCTTCAGCGAAACTAAAAGGACTGGGAATTAATTTTCTAATACACTTTGCAAGTCTGGGTTTCTGTTTTTTAAGATATTTTCTCCACGAGGACAATTTTTTTTCACCCACACCTATCTCGTGTCCAGAGTTTTGCTAGTTAATTTCATTTGACCCTGTAGTAGTTTAAGTAATAAAATTATATATCACCATTTACTGAATATGACTTGATGCAGTATGACTAACTGTCAATCACATAAAGCTGGCGACTTTTTTTTCGTAGTATAGTTTTTGTTTTCGAGTCACATCTCAAAACAAAGGCCAAGATTTTGTAAGCGCCACCCACAATATCCGATTAAGTACAACCAAGACACAGTTTCAACCGCAATAACCCAAACCATCTTATTGAAAAACTATATCCAACTCCTCAGCTAAATACAAAAAAGGCAAATCCACGGAGACACCGTCTACAAACAGGCGGCAAAGGGTCCCTTTATAATTGCAGCCGTAGGCTGAAAGGCCTTTGAGAGAACACGACGGATTTAAGCGTTTCGCCATACTACTATCACAGGATAGTACAGAAGGTCACCTCCATACAACGAGCGACAACGCACGCACACATAGATATGCTTCACGTACAGCGAGTGCAAGCGCTCTCGCGACTGGCATTTGTTTGAGATCGCCGCCGTACGTACGCGTCTATGTGTGCGTGTGCCTGTTTTCGCTCGTTTTCTGGAGCCTGCCTCCTGTATCTATCTAGTTTGTACTACTATCTTTAATTTATTGGGCATTTTGTTTCTAAATATACCAAGGGTTGCTGACGACAAATTTCTTCTTCCCCTTGGGCTGTTTATGAAAATTCCTGGGTCAATATCCTGGATGAAAGGAATATTAATTTGACTGTCTTATATATTTCAATATAATTTATAGCTACTGTTCAATACCTAAGAGGTGAAAATAAGACCCTATTACTAAAAAGTTTCTGAAAACACGGTCAATAGAATCTGTTGTGAAATATTTTGATTGACCGTTGTTCTTTTACTAAATAAATCACACCAGGGCTCTAATTCACTATGACCACTTTCCTTTATTCCTTATTTCGAAACGACCTCAATTCCTTAGTTCTCTTCATCATCTGCCTAGCCTTTTCCCAACTATGTTGGGGTCGGCTTCCAGTCTAACGGGATGCAGCTTAATACCAGTGTTTTACAGGAGTGACTGCCTATCTGACCTCCACAACCCAGTAAATGGGTAATTTGATACTCCTCGGTAAGACTGGTTATCAGACTTTCGGGCTTCTGACTACCCGTAATGACTGTCAAAAAAGAGTCAAAAGAATACTCCTCAATACATTAAAATTATAAATTAACAGATGTAAATGTAGATATTTTACAGGAGGTAGAAAGTAGTTTTTATTTTCACCAGTTTTCAGGCCATAAAAAAGCAAGTTAATTTCTTAACCCAAAACTTTTTCATTAAAACTGAAATTTCATAAGAAACCATAAAGTAATTTCGTTCTAGACACAACCTAAAACCAAATAGGTACCAACCTTTATTAAAGCTATCATTTGACCAATTATTTCAAAAAGCCACACTTTCTCTCCGACTATCCTTTTACTGAATTATTGCGGCGGGAGATTCTGAGAAATGAAGACCAATATTTCGGAATTTCTTAGCAGCATGGATGGATTTGATAAAATTCTATACATAGTGTATAACAAGGGGTCCTTTTAGAGCGGTTATGCAATACACGACTACGGCAGAGAAGGATTATGGATATCATTGGCTATGATTGTGTCACACACACACGTATTATGTGTAACTATCTCACATCTTACGTGAGTTAGTTTGTAACCTACTAAACTACGGGAAATAAATATTGACCCCCTCACTACATACAAGTTGGACGCAGTTATTTTGTTTTTAGTTCACTGAATAGGAATTATTAGAGGCGCAAAAAAGAGGTATAGGTTAAGAGCAGGCCCATTCAGCAATATTCTTTTTATTGCTGAATGGGCCTGCTCTTGAACTCGATCACGCCTGATGGAATGCGATGGATGAGGTCTATGAAGGAATGGAGCGTGCCCAGAAGATGAAAGTTCACTCTTGATTTAAACGCAGATGGCTCGTATGTGAAAGGAAACACAGACGGTGGCAGTGAGTTCTATACTTTAGCTGAGATGGAGAAGAAGCGCTGAGCACAGTACGTCCGGTAGTCCGGTATTAAAAGGGTGATAGTGAGAATCATTGTAATATTGATATTTTAAGGCCATGTAATTAATCGAATTCCAACTAATGCTCTTATTTGGGGTTCGATTAATTACATACCTTGAACTACTGAACAGATTTTAACAAAACGATTGAAGTGTCCTTAAATCTTTTATAGCACTGTATGACGTAAACCCCCTTACCTAACCCTATGCCTTAAGTAGTCCATTTTTACACAGAAATGCGTGACTTAAGTGCGGGTTTAAGTCACACGACTTATAAAATAGTATAAGATACGTGTGACTTTGAAGTTATAGTCTAGTAATGCACGGCGTTAGAATAATGATGTACTATGCTAAGCTATATTCCCTGTATTCTCGTTTTATGCTTTTCAGCTTCTTCGGTATTAGGTTTTTAATTTTAATTTTCGTATAACAGGTGGCCTCTAACCTGCCAATTTGAAACGAGTGTGAAGTAATGTTATTTATAGGAATGTTAATACAATTTTATTTCGATTGAATAATCTTAAGTGCGAATTTTACGAATCCTCCATTTATTTTAATTTCTTCAAGAGTTCGCAACTTTTGATAGCTTTTACTTCTGCAACTGTTGATGTATTGATTGAGAGTATTTTTAGACTGAGCTTTTAAGATGTTATTTGGTGGTACGTACCTACAGTTAACCACATATCTGTGGCGACAATTTTAAATTGACAGCGTCCTATGTCATAGCAGTGAGGGTAGTTTTCGTAGCACAAGTGATACAACTGCGATTAACTATACCGTATTTGAATAATTTATTCTTAGCACTTAATAGAGAGCCCCTTTACATCGCTGACTTAACATGCTGTCTTCTGTTTCATATGGGTTGATAGTGGCTTCTAAGTCTTGGTTTCGCTACCCAGTAACTTGGTTGTGAAAGTAGACTTACTTTCTTTTCTTTCTTACTTAGTTGAATACTTTTACATTGAGTGACTACTCAATGTAAAAGTATTCAACTGCAACCGATTAGACTAGAAACGCCAAACCCAACTGAGTTGGGAAAAGGATAGGGCAGATGATGATAACATGACCATCTTGTTCTCACTTAACTTCTTAGCTAGCAAGCATTTTATTTATTTAAAATCTATTAAATTTATTTTATCTACCAATTCGCACTGGGCCAGCGTGGTGGATTACGGCCCATCCCAAGCCTGGGAACATTATAGGCTGATAATGAGAGGTAGTTGCTGAAAATCAACGCTTTTGACGATAGGTTCGTCCGAAGTCGCAGCATTTTGCAGAGCAAAATGCTGTTCGTACACAGATGTGTCGCACGGCTTAATTGTTCGTATTATTGCTGTCCGTTTGTTACAAAACTGGTTATTTTTCCACTCTGCAATTGGCATTTTGTTTTTTATTTACTGTCACTTCCCAATCGTCGCAATTGCAATCACAGAATACATTTTATGAAAGATGGCCTGGCCCTGACATCAAGCAATAGACAAAATTGTCAACATTCTATTGCTTGAGTACAAGGCTTTTTTGGCTACTTTGTAAGTGTGTATTTTATGTCTCTTTTTTTGTAATGTGCGTATTGTTTGTGAACATACAATTTTTCTTTCTTTATTTTTCTTTCTATATTGCTAAGCAGTAACTTATCCTTGAACAAACTCCCAATAACTTATTTAGGCAACAATTACAGAATCCACTTTCAGCAATCCAAATATTCAATAACGCAAAGTGGAACGCCTTATAGCAGCTGAATGATATCTAACCCAATTATTTGAACAGACGCCGCGCATTTGTCTAATGAATTGAAATAAAATGTACCACCTGTGACCTTCTCGCAAAATTTTATTGTTCCACCATTTTATTATTGAGTTCTAGAGTTAAATTAGGGATTTGGAATCTAGCTCGTTTGAAGCCTTGGTTCAATAAAGTGTAAGATGTGATTGGCTTTTCATCATTGAGAGCACTGGTGGCACTGTGGTAATAGCCCCAACTTACGAGTTGTAGGTCGTGGGTTCGAACCCAGATAGGCGCTTTACTTTATGTAAATAATTTCATCACGACTACATTTTGAACGTTTTTAAATACGGAAATTGGCCTCCAGTTGTCACGATCTACAAAACTCCCTTGGGTTCTACAATTAATTCTTGTACTTGGATTGTTGTTCAGAGGGGCCCGTGGCTAAATAAAAACAGCCACACAGGTCGATCGATCAGGTTAAGCTACGCTTGCCGCGGTTGCTCTGTGGATGGGTGACCATCTTTACATACCGAGACCCCTCCGTGCCTCGGAAAGCACGTTAAGCCGTTGGTCCCGACGATCTCTGACAGTCGTTACGGGTAGTCAGAAGCCCGAAAATCTGACAACCAGTTTTGCCAAGTGGTATCGTATTACCCAGTCACTGGGTTGTGGAGGTCAGATAGGCAGTCACTCCATGTAAAATACAGGTATTCAGCTGCATCCGGTTAGACTGGAAGCTGACCCCAACATAGTTGGGAAAAGGCTAGGCAGAAGATGACTTGGATTGTTGTTCTTCACTTCATTCTGAGAATTTGTTTCACTCAAATCATCACATCCGGAACAATCAATAATTAACTCAGCCTATCGCAGTCCACTGCTGGACATAGGCCTCTCCCAGGCTGCGCCACAACACCCTGTCTTCCGCCTTCCTCATCCAGTCCGTTTCAGCCACTTTCATTAGGTCATCCGTCCATCTAGCTGGGGGGCGTCCTACACTACGCTTGCCGATACGCGGTCTCCACCCAAGGACCACCAGCCATCGGATATAAATCACGTAATAAGTAATACATTATGTGAAACCACGTCTTCCAAAAACATCTTTAAAAGCTTTTAGAATCCAACATAATCTTTGCATTCAAATTACGACTTATAATCACGTTAATTAGTCCATAATCACATCTCTTAGTAACGTAATTGATCATACGTTGTGCCCTAATTAACTCGTTTAGAAGTGGGTAGGCTCTTCTGATCACACTGCAAGAGATTTTGAACTTTATCAGTAAATTACTAAGGATAAAATTCGTTTGAAAATGGTGGTTGAAAAGTTTGCAAGGCAAAAATTATGTCTTTAGTGTTATCTCAAAATTGTCGCTTTTAAGAACGTGAAAGAGCCTCCTTGGTTCTGATAAGAGGCATTTGTCGTTTGTGCCAAAGTTTCCGAGGTTTTAGGTGAAGTTTTAGATTTTGACACGTCCTAAAGACCTGTCGTACTAAGATTTGAGGTGATAACTAAATAGAGGTTGACGTTTCTCGTTCAGAATTGGACTTTCTGTCTCAATTGTCTATCAAGATTGTTATGGGAGATAGTGAAATTCAGGTTTGAGTGATTAGTTTCTATGCGATGGCCGGACAAGAACTTTTTTGCTTTTTTCTCTGGATATGGAGCTCCGACACTCCATACAAACGACCTCATAGAAATATCTGTTGCTAATACAGATGCGTCACATCCACGCAACCGATTCCCCCTACCTTAATATGTAATACGGGCTGTCCACGTCAATGCGCGTATTTTGCGTACGGGTGGGAAAATCAATTATTCGATCCACCCCAGCTCCTCAAGGAAGGCCAGCAACACCTTGATGTTACTGACCGTCTCACGTAGGGTTTTTTGTGTTTTTGTTCTTTTTGCGTCATGTTCACCGCAAATTAACGTATTTTCTTTCTTTCTTTCAAGGCGACTTGCTAAGCTCAGGCTCTATGCAAGCCACCTGTCAGTGCGGACGTATAGTCTTAGGTGTTGACAGTTGTATGAAATGGCTATAACAAAACAAATAAATAAATAAATTCGCAGGACAAAGTACCGGCACGAGGGGCCCGTGGCTGAACAATAAATGCCGCACGGGTCTATCGATCAGGTTAAGCTACGCGTACCGCGGTTGTTGTGTGAATGGGTGATGGATACGTGGATCTTTGACAGTCGTTACGAGTAGACAGAAACCCGAGAGTCTGACAACCAGTCTCACCAAGAGGTAGGTATTATCCAGTAACTGGGTCGTAGAAGTCGGATAGGCAGTCGCCACATGTAAAATACTGATATTCAGTTGCATTTTGTTACACTGGAAGCCGACCCCAACACAATTCAGAAAAGGCTAAGCAGATCATGACAAAATACCGGCACGAGCCTTTAATGCAAATATTCCCGTCACCACCTTTTTTGTCTACGAATAAACATTAACTAATTTCACTGAAACTTCAAAGGAGTCGACTACAAGGTTGTGCGTTAGAGTAATTAACAAACAGCTATTGTAAGTACCTACCTATGTTATTTACGTCAGGTTAAAAGGTTCATCCCCACGTGTAACGGTAAATGTGAAGATCACGGGTGAGCCCTTCCGTGTTATACAATCTTGTTTATGAAGGATTTCATGTCCGTTCCTATTTTGTAACGACTCGTTTTTTTACAGACCGTACCTACCTAATTAAAATTTGAAAATTCTTAAGGCGGATGCGCTAGGTAGCCCGCGAAATTAAAATTTTCTTAGGTACGTGTTTTGTAAGTCAGTGTCAGATCATAAATATCTAAGTTTTATTAATCAAAATAGGTAAAACATATGTACATAACACCATATACCAAGAATATACATATATACATATTTATATGGCAGCATCGCCATACAACGTGGCAATGCTGCCAGCGTTTTGGGCACTGTTCCCGTTGACAGCGATGCGGACGAATTTTTTGATGCCCTTTGATTCTTATGTATGATTTTTGTGTAAAAAGGCCAGGGCTTTTTTAGTTGCGCAGCGCCGACGCAGCGAAATTTAAAGTACTTTTATTTTATTTATTAAAAAATCTGAGTATCAATAATTGTTTTTTTTTTAATTGATATTGTTTAAGCAATTTTTGAAGACTATTTTGATATAAATACTACGTGAAAATAATGTTGAAGTTCGGAGATATTCAGAATTGTTTCTAGTAGAAAATTTAATTAGGTCCAGTAATTTGTTCAAAAATAAAAACTAAGATTAAACGTAAATACCGAAAACTCGTAATGCTCACACACAATCCTCCCAATATTATTTCCCACACAAAAATCATAAATTACTTCCAGTCTTACATTATTTTTACAATTTACGTGAAAATGATCATAAATTCTTTCCCAGCTAACGTTTATTCTTCCCAGTACGTAGTTTTACGATCCTTTCTAATTACAACGAGTTTGTAAGGGTCCTTGCACACCAGCGTGCGCGGACGTCAGGTAAACATGTGGATGGTAATGCTGTGTGAACGGACAGCTGTGCTGCTGGGCTGGGAAACTGATGCATTAGCTGATGGGAAACTGTTTTATGTAATGTTGTGTTCAAAAAGTGCTGATTCTCAGCTCGTTTGAATAATTCACTTTTGTTTTAATTTGATTCAACGTTTGCAATAACATTTTATTTAGTTCCAGCGTTTTGGCACCTCTGCAAAAAGCGTAAACAAATATAAAATGTTGTCTTAAAGTAGATTAAGAAAGTGCTCAGTGCACACCTTGTTAGATCTAAAAGGATAAAACTGGAAAAATACCTGATTGTACCAGAAATAGAAAAAAATAAGTTATGTTTGCACCACAGAACAGATAAGTGTTCTGTGGTTTGCACACACGACAGCATATCAAGCCATACATTTCCAGTATAATTTGACTTCTCATTGTACGGAAAGTCTATACAATGCGAGGCCAGTTAAACCTTGATGTGTAGATCCTATCCTACTAATCCTACTTCCTACTATAATATTATAAATGCGAAAATTTGTGAGGATGGATGGATGTTTGTTACTCTTTCACGCAAAAACTACTGAACGGATTTTGATGAACCTTTACAGTAATATAGTTTATACATTAGAATAACACATAGGATACTTTTTATCCCGATATTCCCACAAGATCAAAACTTACGCGGGTGAAACCGCGGGGCGCAGCTAGTAATAAATATTTTTCGAAAAGGGGCAAGCTATTTCTATCACCCTTTGTCAGTATCTAATTTAAAAATTGTAGTTAATATAGCCATATGAGCATATTTTGGCAGTCAGAAAAATTTATTGGTCAACAAAACACCCTACATCAATTTTTCGTGTTATAGGCGGATTAAACTATTGTCAAAGAGCTAAAATTGAATTTTGTGGTACATTTGCTTAACTATAGATTTCCTGACTACGTTGTTAGCGTTGTCGGTCCAGATCGTGTGCTTGTGTCGAAAATTTGCAGTTAGGTAGGTACGTCGAAAAAACGCCGATGTCTCGGCACCCTTATTTAGCTGAAACCATTTCATGACCTGAATTTTGTTTCTGACAACTTAATTAAAATTTGGATCTCATAATAATGCCCGTATCGGGTTAAAAGGAAAGCAAACTTAAAGCTTTTGCTAAAGAACTTGAAGACGTTGTAATAAGTTAAATACTTCGTTAGTTGTAGAACTAAACTGGAAATTTTAACAATCAAGACATTTCTGACTTGCTTTTGTTTTATTTTATTCTGGATCTTATTACCAAGGCTCCGATGTTCATCCGTCCGTCAGTCTGTCTGTCAGCGAGCTGTATCTCATGAACCGTAATAGGTAGACAGTTGAAATTTTCACGGTGTGTATTTCTAACGCCGTTATAAAAACAAATAATAAAAATATAGAGTTAAAAATGAAAGGAGGTCTTACAAAAAACGTGTTTTTTCGGCGTTTTTTGCCTTGTGGTATGGAACCCTTCATGTGCGGGTACGACTCGAACATGGCCGCTTTTTTTAATATTAATGTTTAGTTTATGATTATCCATTTTTGTCTATACTAAACCACATTATAAAACATGATATTTTTCGACTATTTCTGTTGTATGCTCGTGATTATAAATCTATTTAGTTTTATTTTAATTCGAATTTACTTATTTATATTTTTTGTAAGCACAAACAAACCTTTAACTACTTAGGTATGTGTTTTTTTTGAAGTTAGGGAAAAGATCGTGAGAAAACATGGATTTATGATTAATATAAATAAATAAAATATGTCTGAAATCGCCAATCCGCCTTGAGAAAGTGTGGTGATCAATTCTTGTGATCTTTAATCTGTGGGATCATAATAGGCTATTATTATTATGTCATTTTTTATTCGCTTTTATTAGCATAATTTGTAACTAACTAACAAACAATGTAATAAAACAAATTGTAAAAAAAATATAATTACATATTTATTATTTATTATCCCTATGTATTTTAGTGTGTGTACATAAATAATAAAATAAATAAATAATTATAATTGTCGTATCGCAATGAAACTTTGTATATAATTTAGTTTGGATGACAAAACTATAATTTGGTATCTTAGAGCTGATCTGATGATGGAGCCAGGAGGTGGATAGTGGAACTCTTTAGGGGTTACTTGCAAACTCCTCGAGTTTAATAGTAGCCCCTAATCGTCATAACTTCGTTGACTTTATACATAACAACTTAGTGAAAAATATACTAGACGCAAAAGTTAATTTTTTTTTTTTTAATCGTTGTCCCACACTAGGAATTTCTCCTGTATCGTGGGTGCGTTTACAAACATTTAAACTCACATATACAAACAGCCAGACCCGGAACAACTACTTGTAGGTCATACAAATAGCGCAGCGCCGCAGTCAATCGCTTAACCACTGCACCAACCGTGCCGTAAATTGAACTCAATAAGCGTGGAGCACACTTATAATTAATTCAAAAAGCGTGGAGCGCCTTTCATATATAATTTAATTAATTTATAATTTTAGTGCGTGTTAAAAGAGTGTTAAAAAAATAAAAGTAACTAAATATTTTTTTCGCTAATAATTTATCATTCCCGATAGGCTTTATAATGGCGCCTAGTTTAATTTTACTAGCAATTACATTGTAAAATGTACCTAAGTAAAATTAGTTCAGGAAATTCACAGATGCTGGTTGATATATAAAATACCTATAGCAGCAATTTGGATAGTCAAAAGCCCGAAATTCTGGCAACCGGGCCGAGCTTGCGATAATATCGGTTTTCCTCAGTAATTGGGTAGAGGTTAGATGGCAACTGCTCTTTTAAAAATACTGATATTTAGCTAGGTTCGAAGTCTGAAAGCCAGTCTCAATAACTGGACATATGTTTGAAAGATTATCGAATGGGAGAAAAAAAAATTACACGGTATGTGTTAAAACGTAGAGAGTCGTACAAGAAAAGAGGGGCTTGTGGCCAGCAGTGCAGCTGTAGGTGATGATAATGAGAGATGAAAGTATCCTAGTAGTCTTTATGAAGATTTGCTACCACACAGTTATTAAGCTTCCGTACCTCAAAAGGAAAAACGGAACCCTTAATATAAGATCACTTTGTTGTTCGCCTGTCAAGACCCCTTTTCTCAGGAACGCATGAAGTTATCAAGTTGGAATTAACATCAAATGCTGCTGCAATCTTTTGAAGCAGTGAAAAAATCAAACTTCTAAATCAACGCAATCAAAAGTTACGGGCGTTTATGCCACATATTTTGACACTCGCAAGGGAATCAAAACTTATAGGGTTACTTCCCGTTGACCTAGAATCATGAAATTTTACAAAAAGCAATGCCATTTAGCACAAGTAAAGGAAAAAATCCGAAAATCCTTAATTTGTAGTTACATACAGACAAATGTGTACGGAACAATCGGTGCGCGAGTCTGACTCACACTTGACCGGTTTTTATCAGTAGGATCTCGATTCATGGAAAGAGAAACAAAGGGACTTGTATTTATTTATTTAACGTTCGTATTTACCACAGAAATTACAGGAAGCAACAGAAAAAAAGAAATAAATGTAACAAATAATAATTATAGGTAAATGTAGTATTTTCATCACCACTGCTCTCAAAGCCGTGAAGGAAAACATCGTGAGAAAAACGGCGGCATGTCCTAGAACTAAAAATTCGATGACATGTGACATCTACCAACCCGCACTGGGCCCGCGTGGTGGATTGAGGCCCACTCCCTGCCACTCTTCCTTCCCACTACTGGGTAGTGGGAACGTTATAGGCTAATTATGTGATTTTCTGTGACAGCATTTTCTCATTTTAACCCAATAGATGAAAACTTACATAAAAACAGTAATAATAGAAATAGATATTATTCACTGTAAATCATACCAAAAAACAAAATAATTATTATTATGTAAAAGAAGCCATTACAGACACATAAAACGTATCAAGAACTAATGATACCGCGAAAGTCATAAGCATAAATATCCCTAAACGAGTCGCTTTTGACGCCCTAAACGATAAAACTGTCACCGATTATGCATCAGAAGATGTTTACGATATAACTGAACCTTGCAATCCTATTCACTTAATATATAAGGCCTCGTTTAGAGTGAGGAGTTTGCGTGGGTGCTTAGACAGACGCGAATTCATGATTATCTATCAGCCTAGTATTTTCCCCGTTATTTTAAACATAAACGAGAACCAAAAAAAAACAGATTGCTGCGTGGATTTTCGAAAAATAAAGAAAAGAAAACAGAGAAAAAACTACTGTCTAATTGTTTATCCACAAGCAAATCATCAACTTCTTATCATCATCTACCTAGGTCTTTACCAACTATGTTGGGGTCAGCTTCAAGTCGATCCGGATGCCGGTTAGTACCAGTATTTTACGTGGAGTGACTGCCTATCTGACCTCCACAACCCAGTTGCATGGGTCACACTGGGTAAAACTGCCTTGTTGGTCTCGTGGTTGCAAGCGCGACTGCTGAGACTAGTAACTGCGCAGACACTTGTGCACTATAATATCACCCGCGCTGAAGGCTGGCTTTCGTTGAAACAGGCCACCATAGACGAAATACGGTCTGGAGAACTAATATTACTATTATCAGACAGAAACAGAAAAAAAAACAAACAGTAAGATACATTTTAGAATCACTATTTGCGTCCATAATTTAGTGAATGTCGCAGGCGCCATGCGCAACCGAAATGAGCGAGTGATCGTCTATTGTTTTCCCCTGTGGAAACACATCTACCTGTTGCAAAAACTAGGGACACACTGTGACCACCTAACCACACCAACGACCGCTTCCGCTTCCGCTCGAGTCACCACGCGTTCTCCCTGAACGAAGCCTTATACAGTCCTTTTCACTCACTCATAGAAAAAAAAAACAAAAGAAATGAAACAGTAATAATTTACCAAAACATTAATTCCGGCTGCCACATCAAATATACGAGAATTCATAGCGGGAAAAACTTCGCCAATAAGACTGCACCATTCTCATTTAATGGCTAGCTTTTACGCACGACTTCGTTCGTTCAATTCAGTTAGTCAAATAGTGGGATTCACCAAAATTCGTTCAGTTTTCGAAGTGATGGTCAAACATGTAAAATTTTATTGGTTTTGTTCTACTTTGCAGAGTGGGTTCTGGAAATTTTGGTGCTGTTTGCATAGTCTAGAATATTTGGGAGGGCTAAAATATTACACACAGTTGAAAATTACACACATTCGTATATGCCATTAATGAATACGCAGCTGCCTAAGATACGGACCCAAAGTAAACACATTTTTTGCACAAAAACTACATAGCTCACAAAAAAATCTACGACTACCTTCCATGTCTGTGTCACTAGGCTTTACTTCAGTATTTTTATTTCCAAAATTCATACCTGAAAAGCACGATAGCTTGCCAACAAAAACCGGTACTGTCACGAAATAGATAGGTACAGAAGGTCGGCTCCATACAACGAGCAAAAACGTACGCACATATAGACACGCTTCACGTACAGCGAGTGCAAGAGCACTTGCGACTGGCATTTGTTTGAGATCGCCATACGCACGCGTCTAAGTGTGCGTACGGCTGTTTTCGCTCGCTGTAAGGTGCTTACCTTCTGTATCTATTTAGTTCCTGTCACTACTGATCCGCAAAGTGCGAACAAAAGGGGAGCATTCCTTGTACTGTCAGTAGGTGGGTAGGTACAGTATGAATATTTGATGCTATACGGCTAGGTAATGTGATGTTCTGTCGGATTCGATTTCCTTGTTTCTTCTCTGCGGTGATTTTTATTTCCTTTGGTACTATTTTTAGGGTTTCTTTATATCTATGCTTTTGTGAAAACTTATAATGTTAAGTCGATATTTACTTAAGTTTTACTTAATGATTTGTGTTGATAACAGAGTTAGTAACACCATATTTTTGTATACTTATACAAATATAAAGTGATCATAATAAATTTAGTACACGCCCTAGTCACCGTAAGTAGAAAACCATATTGACGTTCCACTGTTCGCAAAAGGTGTTCATTAGAATGTCCATGATTAGCAACCAAAATGAAAGTGAGTTTCAAATGTCTTCAAAAACAAATCATAAAAAACCAGCTCTTTCCTCAACTAGATTTACTTTGACTTCAACTTTCAACAAATTCCGGAACATTGGGAACGGACAAAATATTTTCGCCATCAAAATCACACTGAACTTTTCACTCAAGTTTTACAACGTGACAATTTTTCTTCTCACAAATAAATGCTAAAGGAACTCGAAGTATAACCTTCCGAGGTACGGTAACTATAATTGCTGCCTCGGGTTAAAAAGGAGAGATGAAAGGACACTCCTCTCATAAAGGCACTGAGATGTCGTGAATGACATCTGGCAAAACTATTCATTCACTCCCAAACACTCTTATTTTGAAAGCATTTAAGTTGAAATTGGGACGGTTTTATGTACAGGTTTAAATTTGTCCTCCCACAATGTCTAGTTTTCTGTCTGGATTGCCGTGGAAAGGTTAAGCCGTTGTAACTAAAATGCTGGTAACAGTCAATGACATGAAAGGCGTTTTGCTAAATACTGAGGAGGATTTGTGAGGCTTTTAGGGACTATCGTTGTGTGAGAATAAATAGCCTGTTTGCAAACTTACGATAAGGACGAAATTGGTGCAAAAGACACCGTTATTTTAAATAATTTTAGAAGTTTTTTTGGGATTTTCTAGAAAGAGTTCTATTGGTGTGGCAGACATCGTTGCTGTGTTCCAGTTTAAAAAGTGTTGATGTTGGTTCGATTTCAGGCATTTTAGACTTTAAGATTCTGTCTAAGCAGTAGAACTTTACTCCTTAAAAGATATAAAAATTATGATTTTAGTATTGTGAATAAGTTGATTTTAGCTCTTTTTATTGGCGTTTTCTGGGACATAAACACTCAGCTAAATGATGTTGGTAAGATTATCGTTTACTTGAGTCTTTATGTAACGAGTTAGTTATTTACTCTAATTTAAAATAAGCTAAGATTACAAGCAAAAAGTGTTACGGTGATATATTGAAAAAAATGTGGTTTTTCTATTTCGTATCTTGTTAAGCATGTAAGTATGTGGAACAGGGACTTAACATTTTGGTATAAGTGTTTTGACTCTTTGGACTAGTATCTTGTAAAAGTAATACACGATTCAATGAATTTTTCTCGATAAAAATTGCAAAGTTATATCTATTTTTTTACTTTTTTCGACATCACGGCGTAACGCTTGAGAGTTATTCAATGGAATTTACTTTAAAACATAGAGATTTAATATATCAAAATTTACTCAAAATAGTTTTTTTTTATTTATTTATTTTGTTAAAAAAGGAGTAAATTATTTTTGGGACATACGTCGTTTTATTCCGAACGCACGCACATTATAGCCATCACTATTCTTTTGAGATTCAAAAGTAATTGCATCACTTGCGCTCGCTTAGTGGGTTTTCGAGGATTTTAAATTTAATTGCCTTAATAACTGAGCTTATGTTGCAATATTAATTAAAACTGATTACCAGAAACTTTTCAAGCAACATCATCAGCTCACTGCGTTCCTTCCATGCAATTGAAACAATGCAATGCATGCAATTGATAAAATTCTTCAAAGACTGATGTTAAATTGTTTAAAAAATACATAGGTACATACATATCGTCCTTCATTTAACTTTCATAAAGCGCGAGGAATCAAAGCGAACGATTTGCTTTGAAACAAAAACTTTTTTCATCCGTTTTCGCATTGAAGAAAAGGAAAAATGTATACATTTTTTGTAGAGAAAAATATATCAAAGATGCAAAGAAAATTATTTGTAAAGTTTTTTGTAGATTCGGCTTACAGAGTTTAAGAATATAATGCTCCTTATCCAGGGCTTGAAGATTGGTTCAGCTTTGAATTTGATTTATTTTCTAACGAAGCAAACTGCTCTAATGTTTCCGGACTAAATGAAATTGGTTGCCCGTGGATTATGGGTTTGAATCAGTAGGTACTCTAATTGAAAGGACTGGCCGGCACTAGCAAGACAGAATTGTATGGAAAAGGAAGAGTGGGGCTTTTGCCATGAAGTGAAACAATAAAGGCTAGTTAGATTCAATTATATAAGGAACTATTTATTATTTGATTTAAGTGTAAAGCCCAAATGACCAAGGACAATAACTCCCTTAACTTAACAGGGTGAAATTGAAAACATGCGACAAATCGAAATGGGAGATTGTACTCATCATTAAGAATAACTTTTACTTTGGGACCAAACCTGAAATCGCGAAAAAAAAATCAGCTGTTCCCTACATTTATGTTCGCATAACTCGTCAAAATGTAGAGAACAGCTGATTTTTTTTTCGCGATTGCAGCTTTGGTCCCTTAGTAAAAGTTGTTCATAATGATGAGTACAATCTACCATTTCGGTTTGTCGCATGTTTTCAATTTCAACCTGTAGGTATTATCTGTGATATTATATCAGATGAATAGTTAAATACCGATTTCTCTCTTTCAGTCGTCAGTAATTTGACTTTCGAAAGAAGAAGATAAAGGGTTGTGTAACTCTACAGACGCTATACAACATTTATTTGTAAGGGGGAAAAATTTGGGTATATGATAGAAAATAAAACATTGATAGATAAAACACAAACAACACTTAAAAATCATAGTGCTTCAATGAAGTTATGTTATCATTTTGGATTTTTGTTTTTGTTAGCTTATATTGTCCCAGTGCTGGGTAAAGGCCTCCCCCATATTCTTCCACCGTTTAGTGTGCTGTGTCTTCTCCGTCCAATCAGTTAGGAACGAGTTCAAATCGTCTCGCCAGTGTTTCTTTGGCCTGCCTTGGGAATAATCAAATTAAATTCTGTAGTGTTGAGCGTGTTAACCAACACTATAGTCTTAAGCGATGAACTAATTTATAATATTTAAGTGAATTAAAACAAAACAAATGAATAAAAAAAATCATGCTACTCCAGCACCCATCATGAAGTGCGCCCATATATTTTTCTATACACGTTCTAAATCATTCTATTTCGCTACTGTTTAGACAAATGCAAAGGGTTTGGGAATAAATAATTCAAAAAAGGGTATTACCGATCGTTTCGTGAAAGTCTTTCGTCCAAAAGATGTATTCCTTTCGCATATTTTAAGCAGCTTGAATGATTTAGGGACTTGGCTGAAAGTGGTGTGTTTTTAGTTATTTTTGGTCGATTATATCTTGATTGCTTCTTTTTATTTTATTCTTAACTTTTAACAAACATGTATGTGATCGACTGTTTTTCAATTCACTGAGATTGATTGTCAAAATAAATTAATCATTAACTTTGATCGTTCAATGAAAGTCGAAAAAGCAATTGAATTTCTAATCAGTAAGATGAAGTTTTTGCCAAATAAAATAGGATCAATAGTTTGATTGCCTCATTTATTTTGGGTTGGAAAATTAAATATTTTCAGAAAACGTCTCAATTTATAAACCAAGAGACTCGGTACTAAAAGAAGCACTGTGCCAACGTATATTATTTTGGTTAAAATTAAAATTATTTTAGTTAATTTTGGTTCAAAATCAAAATATTTTATTTCTCATTAGAAGCTAGGTTCACGGGTTTAAACCCGTGAACCTAGTCGTTTTCTTTAGAGAAAAGCCGGCAAAAAAACTCCAAGGATACTCTTATAAAAATAATTGGCTTTTACAATGTTATGAAATCACAGCATTAACAGGTATTATAAGGCCAATAAAGTAACAAAAGAAAGTGCAGTATCGAAGATTTCAAAGAAACCAATAAACAAATGAATACGTTTAGTTGCTGGCGTTTAGTTCTTTTAAACCACATTTTGGTAGCCAGTGGTAATGAGCACTTAACAATAAAAATTATTTGGGTAAATGTTCCTATTGCATCTAAACGAATCCGTATCCCATACCTTTACAATTAATTAAACACCACTTGATTACACCAATCAAAATGCGTCTAATTCATTAAACAATAATATATCATTACTATCAGTGAAACCGCACGCAACCTTAGATTCGTCCCAATATTCATTGATAGGTACAGAAGGTCAGCTTCATACAATGAGCGAAAACAGGCACACATAGACGCGTACGTGCGGCGATCTCAAAGGAATTCCAGTCTCGAGTGCGCTTGCACTTTCTGTAGTACGTGAAGCGTGTATGTGTGCGTGCGTTTTCGCTCCGTCTATGGAATCAACCTTCTGTGCTTATTTATTATGTGGTTAACCAAACAAAATAGCCAGTTGATGGTATTCTTTGTTGTTAATCGAAGATGGTATTACATTTAATTATTTAAACGACGATGTGTAAAGGAAAATGTTGAACGTTTTATGTCCTACATTTTGGTTTCAATGAGCTGAAAATTACTATTTCATGGAATTGGTTAAAATTAAATGTGTGTCACACTTGGCGCAACCGAGACTTCAATGAATATTGACAGCTACGAATTTAAATAAATGATCCTATAAAGATGAAACGTTGTGTAAAAGAAAACATAATATATGTGTTGCATACTTTTTGGTTGAATAGTGGACCGGCGACCTTGTGAAGGCCGCTGGAACCCGTTGGATGCGAGAAGCACAGAACCGGTTGAAGTGGAGGTGCTTGCGGGAGGCCTATATCCAGCAGTGGAAGTATTTCGGCTGAAATGATGATGATGATGATGATGATGATGAATCTGTTGAAACTTACTTCACAAAACCACCTCGCAGTTATAGTGAACACGGACCATAGATTCTCGGAAGAGATCGTTTACTCCCGATCGATTGTCGATAAGCTAAGTGAGATGGAAGAAGTTTAGGCATGTTTCAGGTAAACTTCAGAATTCTTCGAACTTGCATCTCGATGAAATATTACTGTTGGAGCACCTTTCATTGTAATCGATAGTGGTCATGACTTTGTTATCGATAAGTTTGAAAGCTAAGCACAAGTATTTAAACAATAAGTTTAAATACTGGTATTCAGCTACATAGCCGACCAACAGAGTTGGGAAAAGGTCGGCAGATAATTATCAAGTTTGAAAGCAAAAGTCCACCTGACTTTAGATTTGATTTGTGATAGATTAGCGCTTGAGATGAGCCTATAACACTACTGGAATAGCCACTAGCTACCAGATATACGTGTACAAAAATAGATGTTGGTATATAATATGAGATTGATAAATAAAATAAAAATTACTGCTCCATACATTTTGACCGCAGACGTGTTCCACGCGCGCCTCAAAGAGATGTCAGCAATAAGGAAGGGGCCCGTAAGGGCCGTAACCTGTCGGGGGAGCGGGATTACCCGAAAGGGTTACCGGGTTTTAGTCAGAAAGAGTCTGACACTCCCTTCTGCTCCACCCTGTGCGGGAGGGTCATTAGATGATTTCCCATCCACAAAAAAAAGAACTCGTAGGTATTGCACTTTTCTATGAAACAGCTAATTTATTTTTTAGTAAGCGATCAAAAATTCTATGCTAGGTATGCTAGGTACGCTAGATTTTTTTTGATCTCTTCAAAAGTTAGTAAATTATAAAGTGTAACAAATTTTTATGAATTTATCTGCATTCATAATAATCCTGATATAACTATATACATCATCATAATCAAAAATAACTTCTATAATTCAGAACATAGCATGAATTACCTAACTCCACGTCCTACATTATCTTCATTCCCCATCTCCTAAGCAATCATCATACTTTCCTCTATCATGAATAAAACTTCTTCAATCAAGCAAATTGTACAGAAATTGCAAATCAATAAGTAAACTTTATCGGACACGTAAATCGTAGCTCAATATTCCTGAACTGTGTTGAGTCCATACCACAGAAGAGTACAGAAGGTTGGCTCCCTATAACGAGTGAAACGTAATTACACATAGACACGCTTTACGTATAGCGAGTGTAACTCCTGACAGGCATTTGTTTGAGATGAATTGAAACGATCATTTTATTGTTGTTACAAAAGTAGTTATTTTTCCCCTCTGCATTTTGTGTTTCTTTTGATTGTTGTTTATTTGTTGTTATTTTCCACTGGCTTTTTGACACTGGAAAATACATTAAATGTCTTGAGTTCCTCGCCCTATCATCAAGCAATGAATAAAATTGTCAACCTTTTTTGCCTACTTTGATTACTTTTGATTTCTCTGATTACTTTGATATGACTACTTTGTATTGTACATATTTTTTTTGTAATGCGCGTTTAGTTGGTGCAAAATAAACAAATTTTCTTTCGTTTTTATTTCTAAATAACCATTTGACGTTCATTTCTGTAAGTAGATCTTCTTAAACACTTTTACAAGTCAGTTTGGTCAACATTTTGAAACAAAATTGTGTAAGGTTTTTCTAGCTGACTGATCCCTGAGAAGAAATGCCAAAACAAACTCCGAGGTCATGACTTCTGAGTTTGTTTCGGCATTTATTCGTCTCTTTAAAAATTAAAACATTCTAATATTAAAATGTGTGAGTCTTACAATGCAGGGCCTTGTGTAGAAGGGCTTTTTGAAGAAAAAGCCATTGCAGCTTTGAATTAACTTGTCCCGACATACGGCATGCATGCATCAGTCATCGTGTAGCTCAACCCTACTTTAAGAAAGCAAAACGACCCATCACACGAAGATCAGTAGATCTGCAGGGCATTTTCGTATGTTTTTAAAAGTACCTACTCAAAACTCAAACTCAAACTCAAACTCAAAGCATTTATTTCAATTAAACCATTTACAGGCACTTTTGAATTGTCAAGAAGTCGGTCAGTCAGGAAAAAATGAAGCTAGTTGCCCATTCCAAAGCGTAGTAGGTACCTATGGAGAAGAACGGGCAAGAAACTCCATGGACACTCTTTTTAAATAATATTTTTACAAAATTATTAGTTACATCATATGTTGAATTTATAATATGTGAGAACGATGTAAAGAATAAATAAAAATCAAGTACGCGTTAAAAGTGTCCAGAGTACAGCAAATAGTAACAAAATAACAATCCAAAAATAAAATAATTAAAAATAAGCCGTGGCAGCTAAAAGATGACCAGCCCCAACTGACGGCGCCCGTTCACGAACATGACGCATGGATCAGCACCATTCAGCTCAACCATTTTGTAGGGAACCGAATGATCCAACACACACGCCACCGTCAGCGAGACACTTGAGCGAGCATGACATACTATCAGCCGCCAGGGCACATTCTAGTCAATGAAAAACATATTACCCGGTAAATGGTAGCTCAATAGTACATAGAACTCACATCTGTGCTATGCAGTTATACAATACAAAGGAAATTGAGTTTATACAATGCAAAGATAGTCTTACAATCTTCAGCAGCTCCAACAGTATTTTCAGGTGTTAATCAATTAGTTGTGGTTGTGGAGCAGGACCAGCATTGAGCCAGGCATTTTTATCAGCGATGTAATCTCCTAACTTATAATATGCCTGCCTACATAGTGTGCGTTTTATACATGACTTGAATTTTGTCTCATTCAGTTGAAGAATGTGGGGAGGTATTTTATTATAACATTTTAAACAGTACCCCATAAAAGATGAGTCTACTTTTGCTAGTCTGAAACCTGGTTGAACTAATAGGTCCCTATTTCTAGTACTATAATTATGTCTTTCACCTCTTTTGCTAAAAAGATGTAAATTTTTCCTTACATACATGATGTTTTCGTAGATATATTGACAAGGCACCGTCATGATGTTAATATCCTTAAACAGTTCCCTTAGAGAATCGCGCTTGCGGAGATTACATATGGCTCTGATGGCTCTTTTCTGCAGAATAAAAATAGAATCGATGTCTGCAGCCCGTCCCCAAAGTAAAATACCGTAAGACATGATACTATGAAAGTAACTAAAATAGACTAGTCTCGCGGTACCTACATCAGTAAATTGACGGATTTTTTTGACAGCATAAGCTGCCGAACTGAGCCGTCCTGCAAGAGATGTTAAATGAGGACCCCATTGTAGCCTTGAGTCGAGCGTGATCCCTAGGAAAACTGTTTTTTCGACGAATTCAAGTTTCTCCTGATTCAATATTATCTCACAATCACTACCCTTGACATTTGGTAAAGAAAATCTTATGCACTTAGTTTTTTTCCCATTTAATACTAAATTATTAGCAGTGAACCAATTTTGGACCTGCAGTAGGGCGTTATTTACGTCGTCAAAATTTGTAGCACGTCTATTTACCTTAAAAATTAAGGAAGTGTCATCAACAAATAACACCATTTGTGGTTGATTTTTTAATAAATGGAGTAGATCATTAATATATACTAAAAAGAGGAAAGGACCCAATATCGAGCCTTGTGGCACACCCATTTTTACTGTTAAACCAAGTGAATTGACACCATTTATTTGAACTTGCTGTTGTCTATCATTTAAATAAGAACTAACTAAACTGAGCGCAAGTTTTCCAAGTCCGTAATGTTCAAGTTTCAAAAGCAAGGTTTCGTGATCGACGCAATCAAATGCCTTGGAGAGGTCACAAAAAATTCCTATGGCGTCTTGCGACTCTTCCCATGTGTTAAAAATGTGTTTTAATAAGGTTACACCGGCGTCGGTCGTACAACGTCCTTTGGTGAAACCATACTGTTGATCGTGAAGGATTTTATTAGTGTTAAAATGATTGAGCATTTGATTAAGCATTATCTTTTCAAACACCTTGCTGAACACCGGTAACACGGATACGGGTCTATAATTGTTAGTGTCTTTACTGTCCCCAGATTTGTAAAGTGGTATTACCTTACTGTATTTCATTAAATCGGGGAAGACTCCTTGATCCACACACGAATTAAATACTAAGGCTAAATAAGGCGCAATAGTCTCAATTATGGAGGTACAGACTTTAATGGACATTCCCCAAAGATCTTCGGTCAATTTCATCTTTATTTGCTTAAAAGCTTTTATTACTGTTACGGGGTTAATATGCCTAAAGTTAAATTCAATCGGGCAGGCTGAAACATTCGCCGTTACTAAATTAAAAGCGAGCGAGGGCGAGGAATTTAAGGTTTCAGTTTTTTTGAGTGGGATACTAGTAAAGAAATTTACAAATTCTTGAGCAACTTCTTTGTAATCGCAAATGAGACCACGTGAAGTCTGTAAGGTGTAATCAGAATTATGCTTTTTGTTCCTGTTTGTTTCATTATTGATAGTTTTCCAAACCGTCTTTATTTTATTGTCTGCTGATTTAACCTTATTGTTACTGTATAAGGCTTTAGCAGCCTTTTTTTTTTTTTTTTTGTGGATGGGAAATCATCCAATGACCCCTCCCGCTCTGGGTGGAGCAGAAGGGAGTGTCAGACTCTTACTGACTAAAACCCACCCGTGTTCCTTCCTAAGACCTTTGTGTTCCGGGGTAGCGGTAACCCTTTCGGACAATCCCGCTGCCCCGGCAGGCTTCGGCCTTTTCGGGCCCCTTCCTAATGCTGCCATCACTTTGAGGCGCGCGTGGAACACGTACGCGCCGTCCGGCACGGGCCTGGTCCTGATCGGACGGAGAGTTACCCATTACTCTCCGCCCGCAGGCCCGCGCCTACGGTGGCCGGGAGTCGTCTCGCGGCTCCCGACGCCCGGGGCGTCTCCCGCGGCGGCTGGGACGTGAGGCCCTCTCCCTCAGCCGTCCCGCCACCTCCTTCGCTAGCATGACTGCTTCGCAGAAGGAGGTGACTACCTCCCACTCCCTCTCGCCCCGGACCATGGCTTGAACCAGGGCCGGGCGCGAGAGGTCGCCACCGCTGCCGATCGCCTCTGCGAGAACACGGCGGTGCTCCGCCCAATTGGGGCATACCGCCACCGTATGCTCCACCGTGTCCTCCGGGCGACCCTCGCAGTGGTGACACCCGGGCGTATCCTCCCGCCCGATAATGTGCAGGAACCTCCCGAAACACCCGTGTCCGGTGAGGACCTGCGTCAGGCGGTAGGTGAGGGCGCCGTGGCGCCTCTCTAGCCACTCCTCAAAGAGGGGTCTTACCGCCGCTATCGCGGCGTGCCCTGCGCTGGGTTGCGACAGTCGCTCTTTCCATGCCGCCATGAGATCGCGGCGGAGGTCGGTCCGCTCCGCTGCGATTTGCCGCGGAAGCGGAGTTTCCCCCCGGCGTAGTGCCTCCGCGCGCGACTCGTACAGGCGCGCGAGGACTATCGCCTCCAGATCCCACGGCGGCAGTCCGGCAAGGAGGCTTGCCGCCTCGCCCGAGATCGTGCGGTACCCCCGGATTAGCCTTACGGCTACCACCTTCTGGGGCGCGTTCAGGTAATGGGCGGCTCGCCGCCGCAGTGAACGCGCCCACACCGGGGCCCCATATAGGGCCATGGACCGCACGACCCCCGCGTAAAGCCTCCGGCAGGAGGCGTTTGGCCCCCTCAGGTTGGGCAAGAGCCGCTTGAAGGCGGCCCCGGCCCGTTCCAATTTGGGAGCCAAACGTCGAAAATGCTCGACGAAGTTCCACCGGCTGTCGAGGACGAAATGTTCTAGAGTAAGTAGCAACATACTTATTAAAAGTTTCCGTGTTGATATAAGGCTTAAGGCCATACAGCTCGAAAAGTCTTTCCCTACTTTTCCTAAGTCCTTTAGTTGCCCAGTCACAAAATAAAAACTTAGGGCTGATACTTTTAGTATTCTTTTTAAAATAATTATTGAATTCGGTTTGGACTACCGAAAATAATTCTTTATACAAAATATTAACATTGTCCATTGTAAGGTTCTTTTTACCTAATTTACAAACTAAAGTCCTATTGAATTTATTTAAATTAGCAGATGTTATTGGTCTGGATTGGATCTGCACTTTTTGAATTGGCATGTTGGACTCAAAAGTTACAGTTTGACCGCTGTGATCAGAAGGGAGATAATTAACAATGGCTTTATCTAAATAGTCGCAGCAACAAAAAACATTATCGATACACGTTGAAGTAGTCGTAGTTATTCGAGTTGGTTCTATAAACACATTTGACAAATTGAATGATTTAAACAAATTTAAATTATTATTTTTTTTTTTTTAATTATTTTCTAAAATATTAATATTAAAATCACCACAGATAATTACTGACTTATTACCAGTTGCAAGTTTTGCCAAAACATCTTCCATTACTGACTCAAATATACAATAATTTTGATAATTTGGGGGTCTGTAAACGCACACTATAAAATGCTTATCTAGCTCAACACAAGACAGTTCAATGCTATGTTCAACCGATCGATAGTTCAACTATGTCTTTACGAGGTTTGAATTTAATACAACTTTTCATTAGGATTAGTGAACCACCACGCAGCATTGATTTTCGATTAAAACAACTGGCCACACTATAATTGTCATAGTTAATTAGCATTTCAGAATCTTTTAGCCAATGCTCTGTTATACAAATAATGTCAAACATTGTTTTTTCTAAAAACAACTCAATCTCCAATTGTTTGGAAGAAAAACCTTGAATATTTTGATGAAATAATTTCAAGGATTTCTGCTTAGCCCCTTTTCTACAGTTCACTGTTTTAGTGCTAGAAAATACCTTTTTGTTATTAAGTGTAACTAAACTGCTAGTGGTACCTTCTGTTGTCTTACTAACTAGTTTAAAATATTTGAGCTAACCACCTTAACATTAGTACTATTACTAATTGTGGTGCTAATTATGGATGACTTCGACATACTAATTATGTCTGGGTTAATATTTAGTGCTAATAGCCTAGCTATTTGACGTCTAAAACTAATGGGCAGATACACAGTATCCCTAGTCGACCTTAGCTTATCAACAAAAATGTTGGTATCAAAAAATATTAATTTGTCACTATAGTGACTAACTATGAAATGCATGTAATTATTTAACATGTGAATGTAGTGGTTTTGTCTGTTTGACAAGTGCTCAAAATAAGGAAAAGCACACAAAATTATTTTCTTACAATTTAACTTCAATAGGTTGGTGACACTATCAGAGATATCATCTTTTTTTACATTCAAACTATTACCTATAAATACAGTAATAATGGCATTGGGATCATATTCATTCCTAGTTATTGAAGACATTATTTGTTTGTAGGAAGTCTCAAGCATGCAAAAGTTTTGAGAGGAATGACTCAGGTTGTTGCTAAGTAATTTACCTAACCCTTTTCCAAAACTATCAGAAAACATAATGGAGGAGTAACAAACTTTACTTCTACAAGGGAGAGAAATAGCTTCTGTCTGAACTACTTTTTCCACATCTGGTGTTTCTTGATGTGGAGTAGAGACCTGAGCACTTCCTGACTGGGACGGGTCCTCCATTGCCTCAGTCTGGAGAGTGCCAAGATTGGATTTCCTTTGCAATGAACAATGAGGGCTGCTGAGAGTCAGCAGGTCCACTCCACCTGCATTGGAGTTGCACATGTCCACTAACTCATTTGCTGCTAGGATATGCTCCTGAATTTGTTTTTCAGACCGCACATACTTAGTGAAAAGTGAATGTATTGACTCTTCTAGTACCTGGATTTCAGACTGTAGCCGTTGAGTGTCAATCTCATAAATGTTCTTACTGTCTTCTAATTTAATTAGATAGTTTTTTAATTTATTTATAAGAAAAACACGTTCTTTTCTTAGTTTAATATTAATAGAACTGTGTTTTTGTTGATTCCTAAATTTATTGCATTTATTTATGATTTTGTTTAGTTTTGCATATTTTTTAATTTTATTTTGACTTACTTTATAACTACTATTATTATGTTTCAAAATGGAATCTTCAGTAAGGTCTATTGTTATGAGGGATGTTGAATGAGGGTTGCAATTTGTGTTTAATAATTCAACAAACAAGTTATTGGATTCCTCCTTAGCCTGAGTACATTCTTTTTGTTGCTGTAATTTATTAATTCGATCATTTGCATGAATTAATTCCTCTTCTAGGTCCCTAACCTTACATAAAGCCTCCTCATATATATTACTGCAGTTGTTGAAACCATCCGTGACCACCCGCAGTTTGTCCCGTTCATCAACAACATCCAGGTATTGTTGATGTAGGTCTACTAGCTCCTGTTTTAAGCAAGTATTTTTCAAAACGACCTTCTCAATTTCCTTCTCACTATCATCTATTTCCTGTAACAGCAGCTGACATTTGCTGTTTGAAGCCTTAAGATCTTCAATGGTCGTTCGCAATTTAAGCTCCAACTCCTGAGTAGCAGCCTTACGGGTTATCACAGGCATGGTTTCAGGAATTAGTACTGAAAGTAGAATTAAAGGAACGGTGAGAACTAATAAGACAGACAAACAAAAAGAGGAAAGCTAGAAATGAAAGGAAAATTGGGAGAACTTAGTGTTGCTATAGGTATAGAGAAATGAGGTAGGCTACTGAATCTAACCGAAATGCAACTAGATTGAATAAATTACAAAATTACATTGATTTTATTGTCTTAGGGTTTTACTTTTCCTTAGGTGGGTAGGCTGTCTAGAATAAAAGTTTTTGTTAAAAATTCTTAGTTTTACGTACAGATCTTGTTGAGTATTGTAATATTTTACTTATTATGGATCAAACATATTACGAAAAAAATTCACTAAGTACTTTAGTTTCGTTAACCTATAGAAATACCTATATGTAGGTGCCAATCCATCAAGAAAAGTGATTCTAGGACACAATGAAGGCGTATTACAGTACAAGATACGACTATGTGGATATTAAATAATAAAAGTAACAATACTCCCCGTTTAAATCCGTGGGACGAACAGCTGTTCGTAACTTCGTAATAGGTTACCGGTAACGGTGGGCAACCAAACACTGCGTTTAGCTATGAATATCTTCAGGAAAACAATAATCCTGAGTATTTATGCACTTATTTTACATTTAGTTACATTAAATCACCTTAAATTACACTTAAAAATAATTAAAACGAATTTTAAAATAAGGAACAAAATTTTGACATGTTACTCAGGCAGTCGTAAACTCTAGTCCCGCAGTCATGCATCTACCTGCCCTACATTTTACTCACATTCACGGTCTCTTTTCTCTTAGCATAATCAGCCTATAATGTTCCCACTGCTGGGACATAGACTTCCTCTTGGTAAGAAACCGTGGGCCGTAATGGATTACGGCCCAAATGACATAAAAATATCAATCGCCGCACGGGCGAGTCTATTTCTGCGTGCGCCTGTTTTCGCTGGTTGTATAAAGTCGGCCTTCTGAATTATTACGTGGAATGGTGTCCTTATATGCAATAAGTTGGATTAAATTCTCAACCGACATAAGTTAGGGACGGTTGCTAATAAATTTATACGCGGCACACGGTTGTTGGTGCTATAACCTATGATTTATGTGTATCTTGTTCATATTAAAGACTGGAGCGTAATATATTGTCATGCGTAGTGGTTTTCGGTGGTTTAGGTAGCCTTGTTTTAAGGTCATAATTATTTTGTTGGTCATAAAAAGTTGATGGTTTGGAAGATGAGGAGATTGAGGTGCTCGTGGCTAAGTAACAACAGCCGCACAGGTTGATCGATCAGGTTAAGCTACGCTTGCCGCGGTTGGTCCGTGGATAGTTGGTGTTTACATACCGAGACCCCTCTGTGTCTCGGAAAACAGTTAAGCCGATGGTCCCAGCTGTCATTTGTGGATCTTTGACAGTCGTTACGTGTCGTCAGAAGCCCGAAAGTCTGAAAATCGGTCTTACTAAGAGGTACCTATCGTTTTACCCAGCAACTAGGTTGTCGAGGTCAGATAAGCAGTCGCTCCATGTAAAATACTGGTATTCAGCTGCATCTGGCTAGACTGGAAGCCGTGCCCATCATAGTTGTGAGAATACTACGCAGATAATGATAAGAAGTTGATGGTTTCATTGTGTCGAAAAGGTATAACGATTAGAAAGTTGTTTTGTCTCTCTTTATGATAACCCGCGTAGCAGTCTGGTTTTTACCTGCAGGTAAAAAGGTTATTTGTTATAAGCATGAATGAGCATGCTCATTCATGCTTATAACAAATAATTGTGTCGCATTTTGAATGTTTAATACGTGAAACATGTGTATGGCCGGTCATGGCAAAAACAGGCGCGATTGGCGTGGTAGATTACAGCCTCCTCCCTCTCGAAGAGAGAAGGAGGCTTGTGTCCCAGCAGTTGGAACATTATAGGCTGATTATGCTATGGCAAAACAGTTAGATCATAACCTTATTAATAAAACTTTAATGAACCATGCTTTATGAAAAAAAAAATCAGTTTCGTTATTTTACTCACCTCATTCATCCTCGTTCCACGTAACATTCAAATCTAACTCCGAAATCATAGATTTTTCAACACATTTATCTTTACAACACGCCAAAACTACCTAATTTATCAGATTACGCGTTCTTTTTCGTAAAATACATCATAGTTCCTTTTACCCCTACTCGCCTCTTATCGTGCTCTCTTATTGAAACTAAAGCGGTCCCATGAGCCTTGCGGGCGATGAAAAATGTGCCCACTTTACCCTCACCGCGATAGGTAGGAGATTATCGTGTGGAGTATAATGACCTTTTCGCACAATAAAGGGGAGTTTTCTTACGAGTGGGAAGGAAATTATAAAGAAATGCGTTCGGATAACAGTCTGAGCCTTTTTTATTCTGTTTGAAGCTCTATTTACTTACTTAACACCACGCTTGTAATCCCGATAGGTTTGGCAAAGATGTACTTATAGTACAGCCACATTTTGCCAGTTATGTTTGAGTACCATATAATAGGAGAAGAGTCTAATGCCATCAACCGTGCGCAAATCCAGACTATGGGATGCTATTGGGAATCTCTGACGGAAAAACCCAATAACACTATTCCCGACTTGAGAATCAAATCGAACCCAGAACATCAATGCTCGGCGATAGTGGTTGCGACCACTAGATTAGACCAATGAAGCAGACTTACTTTGCACAAATTATTAATATGAGTGTAATTTAGTTAGTACTAGCGACCCGCCCCGGCTTCGCACGGGTGCAATGCTGATACACTACATTATACATATAAACCTTCCTCTTCAATCACTCTATCTATTAAAAAAACCGCATCAAAATCCGTTGCGTAGTTAGTTTTAAAGATTTAAGCATACATAGGGACAGAGAAAGCGACTTTATTTTATACTATGTAGTGATTATGATCGTTCGATTATGAGGTCTGATTGATGTGAGGACTTTGTAGGCCTTGTAGACTTTAGATCTGTAGACCATTTTGTTCACAGTTTGTTCCGTCAGTTACTCAATGGATCCGTACGCTCGGCGCATCCTGGACAGTCATACCCAACACCTTATTTGACTGGCCAATTCTTCTCTTGCGGTGGTAGGGCTAACGTCCGCCTGGTTTGCGACCACCCTCCCACCGGAGTCCGGCGTCAAGCAGCTTGCTGTGTTTTGCCAATGCGTGGGAGTTCCAGTGCCTTAGGCAACTTCTGGGCACGCTCGTTCCATCATAGACCTCATCCATCGCTTTCCATCAGGCGTGATCGAAGTCAAGAGCGGGCGGGCACATTCAGCAATAAAAAAAAACAACTCTAAAAGTGTAAAAATATTAAAAACTATCGCCAACAAACTTGTTTACCCAGTCAATTGTTTACACGCAACCATTTTCGTTCTATAAAGTGAAATATTCGGAGCAGTAAAATTGTGGTCTGCAGTTGATTGCCAATAGATTAACCATTGGAGTATTGTGGAAACACGAAAACAATAAAAATAGAAAAAGGGTATTAGGTTCAAACAACATTTAACACTACATTGTATATTTTTTCGTTCCTTGTACCCCCATACAAGAAACGACAAAATATGTAAGGTTTCATTTTTATGGTTCTGTAACCAAAAGGTAAAACGGGACCCTATTACTAAGACTCCGCTGTCCATCCGTCTGTCTGTCCGTCTGTCATCAGGCTGTATCTCATGAACCGTGACAGTTAGACAGTTGAAATTTTCACAGACGATGTATTTCTGTTGCCGCTATAACAAAAAACACTAAAAACCAGAATAAAACAAATATTTAGGGGGGGCTCCCATACAACAGATATGATTTTTTTTTGCCGTTTTTATAGATAATTGTACGGAACCCTTCGTGCGCGAGTCCGACTCGCACTTGGCCGGTTTTAACTTTATTATATGTATCGGAGTCATTCGTTTGACTATTCGGGACGCCAGTGCCACCAGGAGCGCTCGACAGAGTTTAGCCTGAGTTTGTGGGAGTCGACGAGAGCGCTACAGAGCAGTGTGGACCTTCTCTTGACCCTTGGACATCGGGGTCATGTGCTCAGAAAATGTTTTGCGTTCGGTATCGTCGTGTCGTGTACCTACAGTGTGTGATTCGCTAGTATGACTAACTAGTTCTTAAATTGTAATATGATTTGAACTTCAAACGGTTTATCTATTGCGCAATAACCAACACTACCCATAGTACGCCCACAGCAGTTAAAAAATGGCTGATGCTAACAAAAGACTTGGTACCTTCTCCGACATATTTTTATATTTTTTTATTAAAGCAGCCATAGTAGTACACGCTCTGTGAAAATTCAAGTGTCTACCTATATCGGACACCGTTGGCACCCATTAGGTACCCTAAAATAAAATAAAAGTTGTTCCTTTACAAGGTAATATTGAAAAGTTTTAGCGTTTGGAGGAGTAATGGAGCACTGTGCCTCAATTTTGCAATTATTTTAGATTTCTTTGACTGACCTTATGCAGAAGCATGGTTAGAGGGTAACTATTTTTAGCTTTGCTTTAGAGGTGTAATTGACGTTATACTATAGTTAGGTAATTATCACCACACTAGAACTTGTTTTCAATTATTGTTATCTTTATAAAAAATATATTTATTTATTTAAAGTTTTCGCACACATAAAAGATTTGACGGACCTTAGGCATTTTCTGTCAGTCAACCAAGGGTGGTTAAGAGATTCGATGGCAGGTGCTTTGGTTGAGAGGAACAATGTTAAAAAAAAACTATTAAAACTATCCTAACTAATATTATAAATGCGAAAGTAAGTTTGTTTGTTACGCTTTCAGACTAAAACAGCTGAACTGATTTGGATGAAATTTGGCACATGGGTAGACCATTATCTGGAAAAAGACGTAGTCTACTATGAACGCTGGATCGCAGACGAAATCGCGGGCAACAGCTAGTTGAATTATAAATTGTAATTGTTGTGTCTTTGTGAATAAAAAATTATAAATAAAATAGGTATAAAAATACATAATATATCAACATTACATTAATGTGAATTGGTTGATTTCAGAATGAAAAGTACTATTAAAGTCATATATTTTTCTAAATTGTAGAGCAAAATGAACTTTAGGAGTGGCTCTTAAAGTATATTTTCAAAAACCACATTTTGGTTTATAATTATAAATAAATAATAAAATCCATTTATTTCAGACAACAGTGATCCATATTTTGTTAGTATTAAACACAGCTTATATTCTAGTGTTAGTAACATTGATATGAAAATAATATTATTAAAAACAAAGGACGATCAGGCAGAAAGACATGTTCCTTATCTGATCAACCTCCGCACAAAATGCCTGATATTTGGAGTATAGCTCTCCGCCACAGCTCTCAGGATATAGTTGCGACTACTCCGCACTCTGCACAGCAGTGAAGCTGTTTTTTTGCGTATTATGGCATGAAAGCCATCTGTGTAGGTCTCAGCAAACATTTCTGAGGCGCTACAGAAACGGGGCAGTCGCAACAACATCCTGAAAGTATTATTATATTGAACGCGCAGGACATCCAGCGATCTCTTAGTGTAGCTGACCCATAGACTGCTCGTGTAAAAGCTCTGACAGTAGGCCTTAAAGAGAGTAATTTTTACTAGGTCAGAGCACCGAGCAAATCTACGGGCCAGCATGTTACCTCTGACCGCCAGTGCCCTACGCTCCCTCTCAATATCTATATCATCCTTAAGGTCGTCGGTAATGAAATGTCCAAGGTACTTGAAATTGGAGACTCTGTTTAAAGGGAGCCCATTCAATTTTATAATTTCTGGTACACAGTCTGGACATCTACCAGCGGCCTTAAAGAGCATATATTCACTCTTAGTGACATTATAAATAAGTCCATGTGAGGCAGCATAAGTCTCACAAACTTTGAGCAATTCCCTGATTGCCCCAGCAGTCGGGCCCAGCAGCACCATGTCGTCTGCGTAACTGATGTTATTGACGCTCACTCCATTTATTCGACATCCAACGGTCATGCTGCTGAGCGTGGTGATGAGGCCATCAACATACAGATTGAAGAGCCTAGGGGATGTCAAACCCCCCTGTCTCACACCGCATTCCAATCCGTATGCTGGAGAGAGAGTGTTAGACCACTTAACCTGGTTCTTTTGATTGGCATACCAGAACTGGAAGATTTTCAGTATTTCAGCAGGGGTACCCCTGTTCCTCAACTTATCCCAAAGCACATCATAGGCGACGCGATCGAAGGCCTTTGAGAGGTCAAGGAAACAGGCGTACACCGGCGTCTTACGATCGGTATAATATTGAACCGTATGCTTGAGACTCAAGATAGCAGCTTCAGTTGATAGTCCAGGCTGGAAACCAAACTGTGCTTCATGAAGATTTAAAACAGTTTTCAAACATGAGTCAAGCATACTGTCCAACACCTTAGCCATGATCGTAGCCAAGGAAATCGGACGATAATTCCCAATACTAGATATGTCCCCTACCCTATTCTTAACGATGGGAACCACAAGTGTTTTCATGAAATTTTCCGGCAAGTACGAATGCCGTAGACACATCGTATAGAACAATGACAAGACCCTCGGCATGTGGACTCCTGCATATTTCAAGTGCTCAATGCTGAGTCCATCATGACCTGGAGACTTGCCTCTGCTCATTCCCTGTATGACTCTTTTGACTTGCTTGGCAGAGAAGTGCATAAATGTCTCCTTTGCCTGACAACAATACTCAGCATCTTCAGAAGGAACTGAGGGACCAAGGGGAGATTGCACCTGGAAATGTTTCATAAATAGGTTTGCAATATCCCCGTGATCACTCTTCCCCTCCACACTCACTGCAAGACCAGGCTTAGCGTCCAACTTACCTGTGGATTTCCAGAATTTGCTAAAGTTCTTTGTAGCTCGTTGTTCTGCTATTATGTCCATTTTGATATGTTCTTGGTTATTCTGGCACCATTTCAAGCGACTTTTGAAAATTTTGCGAGCCTCTCGCATTTGTTCATAAACATAACCACAAGTTGGTCGTTTATGTTCTATCCAGGTTTGAAATTTAAGCCTAGCCTCACTGTGAGCATCATGTACATGTTTATTCCAGCCACACAAAGATCGATGTTTTATGTGAGGCTTAAAGTCACTTGCCTCTTTAGATTGCTCAGCTGCCTCACTAAGAACGTTCACAATCCTATCATACAACTTATCTAAAATTACTCTATGTTCAGTCAAGCTGCATGACCCATGACTGCACTTCGTAAATTCTTGAGGGAAATCGATATCTCGCAATTTACTATTACATAAAAATCGGTATCTGTCAATTTCAGAACAGTTTCTTTCACCCCATATAATTGCACTACGAGGCGCAGTCTGAGTCACCAGTTTTGATCTTACTATACTCAAATCACATACAATATAGATGGGTAAATGATCGGAGTTATACACATCCTCTTTAATACCTACATCTACAACAGTGTGCCAAGCTGACAAAGATACCACACAGTGATCGAGCCATCTCCTACACCCATGCGCATCACTAATAAATGTGTAGTGATTTTTCTCAGCACCTAAGAACTCAATATCGGCACAAACCCATGACTGGTCTGTACAGAAATTAGTCAATTCATTATAAAAGTTTTGTTTGGGGTGCGCGTTAAAATCTCCCAATATAAAAACATTTTCAACATCATAACTTGCTACAATAGCATTTATCTCACTCAATATATCAGTAAAAATAGTCAAATTCTCTGGCGAGTCCGTAGGCATGTAAACAGAAAAAATTAGAACGGAGCGCTCACCAATGGCTGCCTTTATGGCCACAATCCGTTTACTACCACAGTCCAAAACAGAGACTGACTCAAACATGCCTTTCCTCCAGAGAATGGCCACTCCCCCATACGGCCTTCCTCTTAACGGTCCGACGGTTGTATCAACCGCTGACTTACCAGTAAATTCAAAATCTTGACTTATGGTTCCTAACATCAATATGTCATGGGGTAGAAGCCATGTCTCTTGGAGGGCTACAACATCTGACCAAGCACAGATTGCTCGAATGTTATCAATAGAGCGTTTTACTGACTGACAATTAAAACTCGTAAACGTTGAGTACCTGTTGGTGTTACTTAACATTGTAAAAACATTTAATCAACTTTAACTCTAGACTCTGGCTTAGTTCGATACATGAAGTGTACAAACCGCCTAAACGTGATGCCTTCCGGCCACAGCTGGTCATTTAGATTATGTTTGAAACCTAAATTGGGACCTCGTATCTAGTTTGGGGTATCTTTGACATCTGTAACTTAGTTGAAAGTTCTACACATATCCCGAAGGTAATTAAGTAATGCGCAAATCTATAGAGGATTTTGATAGTCAAAAGCTTTGGCAAAGTGGTAAGTCTCGGATAAATCTATGATTGAAATTGATAACCGACTATCCACCTACCTAACTAGACAGTATGGTGAGATTTTTTCATCAATGGTTACGTAAACTACGTCCTTATCTGCATTTCTTCGCTTTTTCTGTCATTGTTGACAAGCGTCTGGTAAGCGTCGTATTTTTCTTTCTGAAAGCCATAAAAATATTTTTCTCAAATAAAACATCTCTGCGAAAAATTTCGACAAAAAGACACAAAATCCTTAGAATCTCGACGGGAAACCGACTTCAAACTAAATGGCTATAAAGCTCACTTTCATAATCCTTAATGGTTCACACTACATTGATGTGAGGAGCTCCCGATTTTTTCTCTATAGAAAATTCGTCTTTCACGGCCAAAGGAATGTTTACGCCCAAACCTTTTGACGCTGAAGTTGAAGAAAAATGTGTTCTGTGTTGTAAGCACGACCCGTAAATAAAATGTGTTTGCGCCACTTAGCCGCTTGTTCCACGCTATTACACAACATTCTGAGAAGAATTTCAAGTGTCACGACCCTTACTGGATTAGGTTTTTGGACGACGTCATTTTTCTTGCTGTATGAGGTGTTGCTTTGACTAATGATATTTTTGACATGATCAGCTGGATACAGTCATTGGGTTTATACATTACATTCACACATTAGTTTTACATAGAAAATCTTTAAATCGTTCTTAGCCGCTCGTTCCATGCTGATGTGATGTCACGCGAATGATGATCGGTGTTATAATTGTTACTTTTGAATGCGATCGTCTTAATTCAGTCATTGGGTTTGACCATATAGGCAAACATTGATTTTAGATATTTTTTTCTTTGATTTGGATAAAAGTTGAATTGGTTTTGATAGGAAATTCAATCATGCTTCGGAAATAAACAGCTCTTTTACTTACAATTTTGTTTGAGTTTTTCTGCGTCTAAAATAATAAACATTTCTAAACAGGCTTGTTAAAAAAATACCTTTCCTTTGTTGTCCGAGATGCTCTCTACTCAAATGTAAAGATAAAATGTTTTTTAAGCGGCGTTGAAAGTGTTGAAGCTGCTCATTTTCACTACATTTTACTCCAAGTAAGTCCATTATCAGCCAAAACTATTACTGAAAACTAAAAAACTGAAAAAAATAGCACAAAAAGAAAATGCTGTAAAGAGCAAAAGTTAAGACACACATTACTTATAATAAAGCTAAAGACACACTAGAAAAATCCGACTTCGCGCTTCACAAACTTCGCCTCAGAAACTATTTCGCCGGGATCCTTTGGCGACAGAAATAAGTCTGTTCCGGTTTATTAGAGGAAGCTAGATAAATACCAAGAGCAATTCTCTATGGTGAGTCTAGGATTCTAGTCCATGCCTTAAGCCCCGGAGGTTTTAAATCGTTATCATTATTCTTTGCTTTGTTCAAAGTGAAGATTTTTCTAAAGAGAATTGCTTTCAGCATTTTTGTTGTGAATAGATTCTGAAGTAATTGTTTGGGATAATGTAGCGTGGAATATTATTTTGTAGGATAAAAAAGAATACAGTATTTTTTTTTTTTGTTTATTCATTTATTGTGTTTATCAGAATTTTGTTGAAAGCTTTTTACTTTAGTTTCATATACATTGGGTAGAAAATCAATTTGACTAAAAAAAATACTATAATCAAATAAACATACACGCAATCATTTATAGATAAAAAAAAACATTTTTTTCTTGTACTCTTTAATTTTTTTTTATTGTTTATTTATAAAAAAAAACACAGTTTACACGCATTTGTTTAAACATACCACATAAACCATCGCGGGATTAACAGCGGTATGGCCAGACACGGCAATTTGGTGCCAATGCATAGGTAAGTAATTAATGTAATTATTAATTACCGAACATTTAGGTAGGTACTTAGGTACAATATTGCTGATGGTGATCACCGGGGTGGTTTTAGTGAGGTAAGAATCCGACACTACCTGGTCTTTTTCCCCAAAGTCCGGGTGCCTTTTGAAGGTTTCCCCCGAAAACAAAAAAAAGGTACTTACGATAATTTTTTTTTTTAATCCTTTGCTACTTTTAAATTCATATTATTACATAGCATAATCAGCTAACAGGCCTCCTCTCTTCGAGAGGGGGCGAGCTGTAATCTACCATGCGGGCCCAGTGTGGGTTGGAAGATGTCACATGTCTTAAAATTTTCGGTTCTAGGTTATGCCGGTTTTTTCACGATGTTTTCCTTCACCGTTTTAGTGGTGATGAAATTATTTACACAATTCAAAGATCTTATCTGGGTTCGAACTTACAACCTACATACAACTCGTAAGTCGCGGCTGATACCACTAGGTCACCATTGCTCTCCAAATTCATATTATATCACTTTAAAAATTCAGAGTAAAAACCTGTATCTTGGTAAAATGCAATATTAGAGCGGCTACATAGACCGCAGCGGCACTTATAAATCATCCCCCTGACATTAGAGTCCACGTTTTGTATAGAACGCAATTTCACGGGTGGCATTCAAAAATGGATATATATAGGCTATGTTGCAACCGTCTGTATCTAAAGAATGTCGAGTGTTGGACAGTCACGGCAAATATAACTGAATGAATTTTAAACGTTCTAGTTTTAAACGAAAATAAAGTTGCTAGTGGTGAAATAATTTTATAGATATGTCGGCGGCGTCACCGTCGACATTTCTCTAAGCTATAAAAAACACGTGCTCCGATCACGCCATCAACAAGTACGTCACAGAACTTCTCCCACCGCCACGCTGCTCGACTTGTTTTGCTATCAGTATAAAGGAGCGAGCAGCGAACCGGAAGAGGAGACTTGACCATTGGACATCGTATGGACAACGTGTGCTCGGAAACTGTCTCGCGTTACGTATCTGGTTGTGTCATGTACCTACAGTGTGTGATTTGCTAGTGTGATTAAATTGTTTGTGAAATTATAATCTGAACCTGTTAGGGTTAATGGAGGAACACCAAAGGAAAGACCGTTCTAAGGATTTTAATAATACGTTTATTATCCTTTTATTTATATATTGGAAGGTGTGTTTTCTAATATTACGTGAGACGTGTGATCCCACACAAGGCTAATAGAGTAGTACAGTCACTATGCGAAACTAAGGATTTCAGTCAAGTGCTAAGGGCGGATACTTAAATAATATTTATGAGTTAGAACGAGAAAGACGATAGTGTTGAAGTAGGATAGATTTGTTTTTGCTATACTCCAACACGCAAACTGCTAAACCGTTTTTCTATTGCGCAATAACCAACACTACCCACAGTTAGCCCCACAGTACTTAAAATATGTCTGATAATAATGAGACACACGTGTCCTCACCCGACAGATATTTATTTTGTAATTGGCAACTTTGTATAAATGTTTTTTTTTTGTTTGAGTGAATTTTAATGTATATTTGAAGTGGGTTATTTTAGTAGTGGCTTAATATTGTTCATATTTTTTTATTCATTTATTTATTTATTTAATACTTCAAGCACATAAATGTACAGAGGCGGACTTAATGCCATAGGCATTTTCTACCAGTCAACCTTTAAAAAAAAGGTTTAAAGGTTTAACCTTTAAAGGTTTTATTTTATGAAATATTGATATAGTTGTATTTTTGTAAATTTATATGTAGGTACGGCATTATTTTATCTTTTAAATAATTTGATATCAATAATTAAGAATACATTAAGAACAATACTTATTATAGAATACCTAATTTTTTACTTTTATTATACAGCGTGTCCCTGGAAGTATGGATCAAATCGAATAGGGGCGTGGGCAAGGTCATTTCCAAACTTTTTAATCCTGAGAATTTCGGTGAATTTTTTTATGGTTCAAAAATTTTTATCAATTTTTGTTTATATGTGTTCACGCATCATACGCGTGCACCAGCAGCGGCGGGGAACGCGCGGGCGGAGGGGTCAAACAGCTGATCAAGCCTCGGCCGCGCCCCACTACTCGTCTATCTACTCGTCTACAGATCGGTCAACAGCGGACGTACCGTGCGATCAATATATTAATTCATAGTTTTGTTATCCAAACTGGATAATTAAATAAGTATTTTCTAGAACGAGTCAGTTTATTTCATATTCTAAACATTTGGCGACCGTCTTCGATATCAAGCAAATTCTGCAATCATCGGATCAAAAGTACCAACGGGTAACCGCTACACGAATTTGAATTTTAACCGAAAGGAAGATTGGATCGGATTGCTGCTTATGCTGCCTTCTGCCCTGGTGGAGTGAAAAGTTTGCTGAGGACTGCTGGACATCTGGCTGGATACTCAAGGGAAGTTGGCCTACATAATCCTATCCACTAATTCTTATTCTTTCCCTTCGAACTTGTGTGCAGCTAGCTGCTCCGAAAGCGCCAATGAGATAGCATTTCGTGTGCACGTACTATCTTTTATAATTTACGCTTCGGCTATTGCAAGAGCTTGCCAGTACCTACTTACTGCATTATAATATTCTTTTCTTAAACTTAAATCTTATTCAGTTGTAGTAATTAGAGTATCAGCTTATACTTTAAAATATCCATACACGCATATGCATAAAGCTGATCCTTCCCTAGCTACATATCTAAAAGTATACATCAATTTATACAAATATTGCCTAGTCATTTTTTCCGTCATCGACATTTTTTTTTTTGTTTTTCCGCCTACCGTCTTATTGATTTCTTGTTAACTTGTTCGCATTTATGCAAAATTCCAGATAAATTCTAAGGGGACTGCCTAACGTCGCGCCTAGCAGTTTCCATTCCGCTGTGCCCAGTGCTTAGCTTGTGGTTGGCGAGCCCATCGAGTGTTTGAGTGGCGACTGCAGGTGGGCGGCTGGATCAAAGTGCGACGGAACCGTTGGTTTGATCATTTCATTCTCTTGCCTAGTTCATTGTTTAATTTTATTGTTTGCAATAATTAGTTATGGAAGGAAAAGAGAGTTTGAAGGAACTTGTTAAAAGGCGTAGCATAATGAAAGGAAGATTAACAAAGTTTAAAGATTATGTGAATGTCTTAATCCAGGTGGGCGCGAATAAATTGACTAGTATTCAGGTCAAAGAATTATCTTTACGGGTTGATAAGTTTCAAGAGTTGCTATCAGATTACAACGTGATGCAAACAGACATAGAATTACTCTCTTCAAATGAAGATGAGCAGCTAACTGAACGGGAATCTATTGAATCACAATTCTTCTTTCTTCTTTCCACAGCTAAAGACTTGATTGAATGTGCTAATTTAGAGAAAAAATCAGTGAATGATGAAAGTATGTCGAACCAATGTTCACATTCCGTGAATTCTATAAAATTACCTACTATAAATTTACCAAAGTTTGATGGGAACTATTTGAAATGGTTAGAGTTCAGGGACACTTTCGATTCCCTCGTTAATAAAAACGACTCGATTCCATTAATTAATAAATATCATTATCTCAGATCAAGCTTAGAAAATAGTGCCGCTGTAGTTATAAGGTCGATTGAGTTTAACGCTGATAGTTATGAGAATGCATGGCAAATTTTATGTGACCGTTATAATAGTAAAAATATTTTAATAAATAACCACCTAAAGTCACTGTTAAGCATCGATCCTATTGTGAAAGAATCGTTTAAGGCATTGCGGTACTTAATTGATCACATATCAAAAAACTTGAGTTCTTTGCACACTCTAGGGCTTCCTACCGAGCAGTGGGATGTTTTAATAATATTCATGGTCTCAGCAAAGTTGGATTCCACCACTAGTATGAAATGGGAGGAATATAGGAATACTTTATCGGATTTACCGTCGTTGGATAACTTTTACTCATTTTTGCGCAACCGAGCAGACATTTTGGAAACTACCCACTATAATAGATCTGATAAACAGGAATATAATAAGGCATACTCTAAGAATAATAAACCAGTGAGATCTTTCTTGGCTGCTTCGGATTCGAGTACTACAAAATATCAATGCGTAATTTGTAATCAGAATCATTTTGTTCATGAATGTTCGAAGTTCAAGCAAATGAACTACGACGATAGAATTAGCGAAGTAAATAAGTTAAAACTATGCACTAAATGCTTGCGTAGTGGGCATAAGAGTCATCAGTGTCGTTTGAAGGGTTCTTGCCAGATATGTAAAGGGAAGCATAACACTTTGATTCATAAAAGCGAAATTAATTCTTGCGTAGAACAAAATGCAAATAATACACTAAACGTGCCGGTTACGTTATCAACTACGACGATGACTCACACGTTGTTGTGTACGGCGCAGATAGAAATCGTTAATGAGTCAAACAATAAAAAGATTAAGGCGCGAGCATTGTTAGACACTGGTAGTCAATCGTCATTTTTAACAGATGTTATGCGAGAGAAATTAGGGTTCAATAAGAGCTCCAGTGAAAGCTTAAATGTTTGTGGGCTTAATAACATTAAAACTAACATTTTAGGAAAGTGTGTCGTAAAAGTTAATTCTTATTTAACTGCATACAGTGCTCAGGTCTCTTGTTTATTAGTGCCAACCATAACAGGTATTTTACCCAGTGTCGAAATAGACATTCAAGAATTAGATATTCCGTGCGGTATACAGCTAGCGGATCCCAAGTTTTTCCAGCCCTCCACTATAGATGTGTTGTTAGGGGCTGACATATTTTGGAACATTATTGGGACAAATCAAATTAAACTAGGGTCTAATAAGCCTACTTTACAAGAATCACAATTGGGATGGTTAATAGCCGGCCCAGTCGGTATCAGTCAATCCAAATCTAAGGTCTATTGTTATTTCAATCAATTTTCGAACATTGATAATTCTCTGAAGAAATTTTGGGAGATTGAAGAACTACCTGCAGAGACAAAAACATATTCATTAGAAGAACAGTTTTGCGAAACTGACTTTATAGAAAACACGAGCCGCTTACCTGACGGTCGGTTTTGTGTCCGTATGCCATTAAAAGAACCCGAAACTAGTCTTGGTGATTCATATTATCTGGCTAAGAAACGTTTCTTGAATTTAGAATTAAAGTTAAACAAAAATCAGAAACTTAAGGAGTCGTACACTAAATTTATAAATGAATATAAAGAGTTAGGTCATTTGAGTGAAGTAGCTCGCCCAGAATTTGGTAATTACCTTCCGCATCACTGCGTGATACGTGAGAAGAGTGAAACGACGAAATTGAGAGTGGTATTCGACGCCTCAGCCAAAACTTCCTCTGGTAAGTCATTAAATGACATACAGGCTGTAGGTCCAGTTGTGCAATCCGACTTATTCTCAATTTTGTTACGCTTTCGCGGGCATAGATTTGTTCTCTTAGGCGACATTGAGAAAATGTACCGACAAACGGCCTTGCATCCTTCTCAACGTCACCTTCAGTTAATTCTGTGGAGGGACTCATCTCCTGCGGAACCCGATAATAATAGTCATTTAAAAGTTTTACAATTAAACACAGTAACGTATGGGTTGGCCAGCGCTCCGTTTTTAAGCACCAGGTGTTTATTACAATTAGCTAAAGAATGTAAAGACGACACTATCGCGAACATTATCAAAAGTGATTTTTACGTAGATGACTTGAATACGGGAGCGGATAGTGAAAGTGAATTACAGCATATATATATAAATATTAAGGAAATTTTAGATTCAGCATGCTTCCCCTTAAGAAAAATTCGCACTAACTGTTTACTGGCATTTGCTGGTGATGATAATAAGTTCGACCCGGTAGATTTAACTAAAGAATCCAGTGTGCTAGGTTTGAATTATTCTCCAAAACTAGACATTATTGAGTTTCCCTCAAAGGTCGAATCGCCACCACAAATTATTACAAAAAAGGTCGTTATAGCTACTATTTGTAAAATATTTGATCCTTTAGGATTAATTTGTGCATGCATTATTAATATAAAACTCTTTTTACAGCAGCTATGGGTCATTAAGTTAAGTTGGGAGGAGCCTATACCACAAAACCTATTAAATACATGGTTCAAATTCATGTCTAATTTGCACTTCCTTTCTAATATTAAAATTAGCAGAAATGTTCTTTGTAATTTCCCGATATCCATAGAACTGCATTGTTTTGTCGATGCGTCACAGAAAGCGTATGCGTCATGTGTATACTTACGTTCCATAAATGACAAAAATGAGGTTACGGTAAGACTTTTGTGCGCAAAGGCAAGGGTTGCACCTTTAAAGCCTATTACTATACCAAAATTGGAATTACTTGGTAATTTACTGGGAGCTAGATTATGTAATAAAATTATACAGTCATTGCGATTTAATATAAGTGGCAAAACGATTTGGACTGATTCAACTGTAGTTTTAGGATGGTTAAAAACAGATGTGAGAAATCTTAAAATGTTTGTCTGCAACAGGGTTAATGAAATTAATGAGTTAACAAATGGTTTTGAACACAGACATGTACCTACGAATATGAACCCAGCTGACTTGGCTTCAAGGGGAGTTGAACCCCAGGACCTACCATCTTCTTCTTTGTGGTGGGAAGGTCCTTCTTTCCTAAAGAAGGAACGTTTAGAATGGCCACAGAATTCGTTCGTAGCTCAAAAATTACCAGAGTCAAAGGTACATTCGTTATTAAGTGCAGCAAACAATTCTGCTGACAATAGTTTATTTATAGATTTCAACAAGTACTCCAGTTTCAATAAAATAAGTAGAATATTTGCGTATGTTCTACGTTTTGCTAATAACTGTAATAAAAATAAACAAAGGTACTCAGGCCCTATAAACTCAGATGAAATAAATAATTCAGTTATGCTATTAATTAAATTTGGTCAATTACAATCATTTTCGTTCGAAATTGGGTTACTTAAGCAAGGGAAAACATTACCACAGAAAAATAAATTGTTACAGTTAACTCCATTTATAGATTCAAATGACATTGTTCGTGTGGGTGGTCGTTTAGAGAACTCGAATTATAATTTTGATAAGAAGCACCCTATAATATTAAATTCAAAACATCATTTAACTAAATTAATAATGATTAATGAACATACACGTTTGTTCCACGCAGGTCAACAGCTACTGTTAGCATCAGTGCGTGATAAGTACTGGCCTATTGGAGGGAGATGCTTAGCGCGGCAAGTGGTTAGACAGTGTATTATTTGCGTTCGTCTGCGAGCGAATACGGTGCAACCGATAATGGGTCATTTACCTGAAGCGCGTACTAATGCTTGTTTCCCATTCTACTCGTGTGGAGTTGACTTTGCTGGACCCTTTATGATAAGTAACCGTAAAGGTCGTGGTAACCGAATTAGTAAATGTTACCTATGTTTATTTGTGTGCCTTAGTACAAAGGCAGTTCACTTGGAACTGGTGAGTGAACTGACTACGCAAGCTTTTATTTTATGCCTAAGACGATTTGTGTCACGCAGAGGAAAATGTCATGAGATCTTTTGCGACAACGGCAGGAATTTCGTAGGAGCCAACAATGAATTAGGCAAGCTGCTTAGATCTAGCCGTCAGTCTGTCAGTGATTATTCCACTTCTGAAGGAATCAAATTCGTATTTAGCCCCGCTTATTCTCCCCACTTCGGCGGAATATTTGAGGCTGGAATCAAATCAGCTAAATTCCATTTAAAACGTGTAGCTGGAAAGGCTGCTTTGACGTTTGAGGAGCTAGCAACGCTGTTCACACAGATTGAAGCTATCCTGAATTCACGCCCGCTGACTCCTCTCTCGTCCAATTGTACTGATCCTTCTCCTCTGACCCCAGGCCACTTCCTAATTGGGAGACCACTTATGTCTATTCCAACGAAGCCCATCACCGCTACCAGACCTAATAGACACGAGCTCCTAGAGAAGATAAGGCAGCACTTCTGGGAGAGATGGCGCCGGGAGTACATCTCTGAGCTGCAGCAGCGCACCAAATGGCGCACCGGACAACAAGGACTCACCAGCGGGGACGTGGTTGTACTGAAGGAAGACAACTTACCGCCATTACAATGGCGGCTAGGGCGCGTGTGTCGCCTCTATCCAGGAGCCGACGGCGTCAGCAGGGTAGCTGACGTCACTACTTCAAGGGGCATTATACGAAGGGCTGTCAATAAACTATGCCTTTTACCAACTTCAGAATCCAAGGATGACAACGAAGTACAGAGGGCCGCTTCCAGGCTCCCTTCCTCATCAACGTCTTGAAAGCTAAGGCTTTCAACGCGCCGGAGGATGTTCACGCATCATACGCGTGCACCAGCAGCGGCGGGGAACGCGCGGGCGGAGGGGTCAAACAGCTGATCAAGCCTCGGCCGCGCCCCACTACTCGTCTATCTACTCGTCTACAGATCGGTCAACAGCGGACGTACCGTGCGATCAATATATTAATTCATAGTTTTGTTATCCAAACTGGATAATTAAATAAGTATTTTCTAGAACGAGTCAGTTTAATCACTTCGCTTAGTGCTCAAAGAAAAAAAACATAAAAAAAATATCAGGGCTATCTAAAAAAATTAAATTGATAGCCCTGTAGATTTTTTTCTTTGAGCATTATGCAAAGTAATGAAAAAAAAATTAAATTGGTCATAACTTTTGAACTGTAAAAAAAATCACCGACATTCTCAGGGATAAAAAGTTTGGAAATGACCTTGCCCACGCCCCTATTCGATTTGATCCATACTTCCAAGCCCCACAATATAAAAGTATACAGGTTGTGTATACTTTTATATTGTGGGGCTAGTGGCTAAGTATTAACAGCCGCATAGGTCGTTCGATCAGGTTAAGCTACGCATGCTGCGGTGGGTCCGTAAATGGATGATCATTTTTACATACCAAGACCCCTCCGTGTCTCGGAAAGGACGTTAAACCGTAGGTCCCGGTTATCATTCGTGGATCTTTGACAGTTGTCACGGGTCTTCAGAAGTCCGAAAGTCTGGCTACCAGTCTTACCAAGGGGTATCGTATTACCCACTTACTGGGTTGTGGAGGTCAGATAGGCAGTAGCTCTATGTAAATTTCTGGTATTTAGCTGCACCCGGTTAGATTGGAAGCCGATCCCAACATTGTTGGGAAAAAGGCTAAGCAAATGATGAGATACTTTTGTATACTTCCCTTATCTATACTTATAATAAATCTGTAGAGAGGTCAATTCTGTACATGAAATATATTTCCAAAATAACTATCAGCGGGTGATTAGTGATCGTTACTGACGCCAAAAATGCAATCAGTAAAATTTTTGTCTGTCTGTCTGTCTGTCTGTATGTTCGTTACAGAAACAAAAACCACTCGACGGATTTCAACGAAACTTGGTACAATTGTTCTTCATACTCCTGGGCAGGTTATAGTAAACTTTTCATCACGCTACGATCAATAGGAGCAGAGCAGTGAAGGGAAATGTTGGGAAAACAGGATTTCTTTTTAGGTGAAGTAGTAATAGGTTAGTAGTAGTTAGTTAGTAGTAGGTAAGTTTTGGTTAATTTATGTTCAGTTTTTTTTAATATTAAGTAGGTAAAAGCGTAGGTACTTTTATTAATTATAGGTATAGGTATTATTAATTATAGTAGTTATAGGTATTTAGTTTTAAGTGAAGTAGGTTTTATTATATATTATTTTATATATTAGACGTAGTTATATATTTTTAGTTATTCAAGCCCCAAGCGGACGCCGGCGTCCGCCCGCTATTGTCTTGAAAAACGCGTTGAATGGGAAATACGCGTTCTCAAGAATCGGCAGAAGAAAGAGCACATCGGTTAAACTCTATGAGAGTTAGTGCCTCAATTTCCGGAAGTCATTATTCCACGCGGACGAAGTCGCTGGCAAAAGCTAGTTGTAAATAAAAAACTGATCATTAATGAAAATGTAACGACAAGAAATACATTTCGAATTTTCAATAACCTCAAAGTAAAAGCCAATAACTACTTTTATACCAAACTGTACCTTCCTTTCCGAATGTGATTGCATATCCGAAAATGCAATTTTTCTCAGAATTTTCGAATAAATCAAATACATGGAAATTCATCTCTTTGTATCGAGCTTGAATCCCTTAGAGGGTGAGTAGGGCCCCTTGGTTATATGAATGCACTCAGAATATTTTATTTGACAGTTGTTATTTATTGAGAATAGCTTTACCCTAAAATTCCCTTCATGCATCGTGGTCAAGAATATATGACTCACACATCGTTTTACATTGCGCACATAAATTTTGTATGATCTGCTTCTACACATTTTCGGTTCGGGTTGGCAAAATGGATTCGGTATTTGGTGAATAAAAAAGCTGACCCGATGGAACTGCTTCACATATCGATCATTCAGCTCGTGTCAGTCGTCAAACTCCATTCGGCACCTAATTGACATTCTCTCTACTCAAACTCAAAGAGATGTCAGCAATATCTGACGGCGTCCACTAGAGCCGCTGTTTGCCAAGGTCGCGGGTTGTTCGAAAGAGATACCGTGGCCCCTGGCACAGGCAACTGAAGGAAAACGGCTGGGTTGTTTTAGTAGGGTGTGTTTAGTGATGGAGTCGCTGACAATAATATAAGGTATTCCGACAACATGGTGCTGCTGGACCCGTCAATTAGGATCCTTCGTCATCTACTTAGAGTTTATGAGCGGTACCTATGCCGAGAGTCATGGTCTCAAGTATAATGCTGCCAAGAACGAGTGTCCGTTTTTTGGTCTTGGTGATGAAACCCCTCATGAACCTCCACCTATTTTTCTGAACGATTCTCCTCTCACTAGAGTGAAAAAGTTTAAATACCTTGGGCACATTGTCGCCGATGATCTAAGGGACAACAAGGATATTGAACTTGAACGCAGAGCTCTGCCGGTCCGGGGATAATATGATGGCTCGCAGGTTTGCTTGTTGCTCAGCTGAAGTCAAGGTAGCGCTATTCAAAGCATATTTCCATTGTTTCTACACGAGCAGCCTGTGGGTTAATTTTCCCAAAAATCATATAGCGCTCTGCGGGTACAATACAATAATGTCTGCAGGATCTTGTTGCGGTTACCGCGGTTCTGCAGAGCGTCCGCGATGTTTGCCGAAGCGCGTACGGATAACTTTTACGCAATAAGATGCAAGCGTGTGTCGTCGCTGCTTGACAGAGTACGCGGCAGTAGAAACAACATTCTGAGGATACTTTCGAGTAAATACTCGTATACCTACTCGCTCTGTGTAAGCATCGTGGTTGGGACGGTAAAATAAAATGTTTAAATTGTTATTTATATTTAAATTCTTTACCTACTAACATAGTTTATAAGCTCCTGTTGATGTTGTTACTAACCATAACAGATCATGTTATTTGACAAATAAATAATAATATCGTTGAATGATTTTTCCCGAATACCCGCCCGGTAGCAACGAATCATAGCGATCCCCCCCTAAGTGCGCAACACACTTTCAGTTACATTAATAATTTTGAAGGATATTGGCCCCGATTCTGTTGTTCACAAACTTAACTAAATTTAAGTTCAGTGGATTTTTTTCATTCATTGAGAAAAGGACAGAAGATAAATATTAGTTTAGTCCTGTAAAATTAGTCAGCGCCTTACGTAAATTGACGTATTTTTAGTAGCAAAAATTTTAGTCACGTCTAACCTTGTCTATGGATTATCTTATTTGACAGGACTAAACTAATATTTATCTTCTGTCCATTTCATAATTAAATAGAAAGAAAAAGATGCACTTGAATTTAATTTAATTTGTGAATAACAAAATCGGGGCCATTGCTAATCCATTGCTAATGTTTGAAAAATCTTTCTGCTTAACAACGTAAATAACGTAATAAACGTTTTTGAAACGTCAAAATGAAAGTCATAGCAACTATTAGTGTGTTACGTATTTACCCCGCTGAACAAGTTTACAGTACGCCGTACATGTCATCCTTTTACATGAAGCTTTCACTTTTGTAATGCTTGTATGTATATTGACAACATCATCATTCTTGTCACTTTTATTGTTACCTTCATATTATACTCTTGAAAAATCAAAATTTGATTTATAAAAATTTAAATTCAATTGTGTCTCATTAGCCAAGTTGAGCTACTACCCCAAATTATTTGTAAAGTTAAGAATAAACTTACGAAAATAAGAATTTCCTTTAATCCGTGTGTAGTTTCCAGTTATCTGGTCGTAATGAGAATGTATCTTCCCTGACTTTTGCATTTCTGTCTGGTATTTATGTAGCCTTATTTATAACTGTTACATTCATATTATTTCTTCGATATTTTTGGAATTATCGTCAAAAACTGTTTTTTATACGACCGTACCTGCATTTTTTTCACCCTTTTCAGGATAACCATCGCATCGCGTAGAAAGTTTCCTACTTACGAGATTAAATTATATGAAATAAAAAACATGGTGTAGCAAACCTATTTTTAACGCACCACCGCCACCTATCACATAAGAGAGACACTACAACATGACGCAAAAAAATACCTACAAACATTGTAGATGCTACTGAACTGGGAAACGATATTGAACTTTTTTAAAATAAAACTTCTTAATTATATTCGAAATTGTCGACTCAAGGAAGTAATAATGAAGATTCCCGACAAAAAAAAATGTTAATGAGAAAGTAGAAGAAACTTTTCATGTTTTTGTCTCGAGTTTCAAATTAGAAAAGAAAAGAAACATAATAATTGATGATTTGATGAGTGTTTGAGTGGATATACTTTTGTATTTTTTTATTAGGTTCTGTTTGACGGTGTTTGTAGGTAGATAAATTAGGAAGATGTCTCTAAGGACCATATAATGTCGGAAAGCGCCAGGATAACCGCGTAATTGAAAATTTCTTACTTTTTGCAATTTGCAGGTCAGTGTCAGGTTAAATTTTGAACAAAATAAATTCGACCGTAACAAGTATGTGAAGTGGCAGTGGGCTGGCCATGTTTGTCGAAGGACCGACCGGTGAAGCAGACGAGTCTTTGCGTGGAGACCGCGTATCGGCAATCGTAGTGTGGGACGCCCCCCAGCTAGATGGACAGATGATCTAAAGAAAGTGGCTGGAATGGACTGGATGAGGAAGGCGGAGGACAGGGTGTTGTGGCGCAGCCTGGAAGCGGCCTATGTCCAGCAGTGGACTGCAATAGGCTGAGTTGATTGATTGGTTGATTGTCCAAGTATGTATTTACACAATTATAATCATACAACCCTCTAAGTTCATATAATCCTATTGAATGACTATTTTATGAAATTTCAATATTTTGTTCAGCACCTGGCACTGACCGGCAAATTGCAAAACACGTAAGTAAAATTGAATATCGCGGAGTACCCTGGCGCGTCTCTTTAAGGCTTTGCCTGTCATGCATGTGGTTGTAGGTTCGAATCCGGGCAAGTACCAATTTGACTTTTTTTTTCCTTTCTGAGTTCATCTTGGACATTACTGAAATCGGTGAAAGAAAAACATACTGAGAACACCTGGACTTAGTTAACGAAACCTGGACTGAAACCCCTTTTTTCATAATCGCTGTTTAAAATTCAGTACCTAGTGATTAGCGTTTATTTAGCCAGACATTTTGACGTTTGAACGTCACTTAACTTTAATCATCGTTTATAAATAAACCCCTATAGTTAATATAAGTCTGAAATCGCCAACTCGTCTTGAGCAAACGTAGTGATCAATGCTCGTATTTTCTGTATGAGAAGAGACTTTTGCCCTACAGTGGGATAGTTATAGGCTGGTATTATAATATTAATATTATTTAATGACCACGCGTGGCATCTTGAGAAATAAGAGAGCCTTGAAACAAAACTATTGTAATGAAAAGCTTAATAATTATTTTCATTTCTCATGCTCTAAAAGCTCGTCTTTGTGTTGTGCGTAGGCTACATAAACTTGCTTTTTATGCTCTAGTGCATAAAGTATTTTTTTTTGTGAGACTAAGATAATCAGGCCCAACAGCCACACGCACAATAAAACGTCGCACTTTAAAGTAATTATTTTATTTAATTTGCTTAAATTTATATCACTTCCGTATTTTCTATAGTTAATTTAATAAAACCAGATAAAATAGTTGTCATTTATTATTTAAAAACGCAAAGGAACGTTTTTTTGACTTGGCAGTATGAAGTACTCAAGTCCAATGACAATTAAAAAAAAAAACTTTTAATAAGGTTCGTAGCGGGAATTAGCTACCTATTTTCTTCTTCGTTTTTGCAACATTTTTGAACAGTGAAAATACTGTTATTTACTTTATGCCTGTTTCATTTTCTTGCAATCGAAGTGAAAAGCAGAGTGTGTAACTCGGGCATAAACGAGCCATTTTACACCTCGTCTCGGTGTAACATGGCTTCTAATAAGCACTAGTTGTACAATCTAATATTATTATGAAATACTAGCTGCGCCCCGCGGTTTCACCCGCGTAAGTTTTGATCCCGTGGGAATATCGGGATAAAAAGTATCCTATGTGTTATTCTGATGTATAAGCTATATTACTGTAAAGTTTCATCAAAATCCGTTCAGTAGTTTTCGCGTGAAAGAGTAACAAACATCCATACATCCATACATACAAACTTTCGCATTTATAATATTAGTAGGATGGACCAAAATATTATTAATATATCACGTTTCGAATTCGTATTAGTATCCCTAACCTGAATTACTACCCGCTTGTTTTGAATCAAAACAACATTAATTCCAAGGTTCCTGAGGGGAGTGAAGTTCAAGGGAAAACAACACTTTGCTCATTGTCGCCCAGATGCTATAATGTTTCAATCCCCCACGTTGCATGATTTACCTTCGTCCTTTTCACTGTGCACTGCTACCTTGCTCTTTAGAGCAAGGTAGCAGTGCAAGCGAGTCGTGTATTATTTTTCTTTTGTTTTCAAATATTTTTTTAAAAATTAAACCATATTTTCTCACATTCTACGCCTGTCTTTCAAATGTCTTGTCTTTCAATGCACGAATATTTTTTCAACTAACTGTGAATTACATCTATCTACTTTCTTTTGCATTGACGTTAATTGCAGGAAAGTACAATAAGCTTCGAACTTTATCACTATTAAATTGCTGTGGTGACCATTATTTATCTCATGGAAACCTTAAACTTGTAGATCGACACATGATTAAGTTTTATTTGTCGTCATCTTCTTTTCATGTCGATGGTACTCTTCCTCGTTTTTTTATTATTTTTGTATACAGTTTGAGCCCAATAGATGGCCACGTTAATTGCGGCAACAGTGGCATTTTTTAGGCCGTCCGAGGTACAGGTGAACGGGCTCTTAGTACACTCCAACAATTGGGGTATGGTCTGATCGGAATCACCGCTCTTGCACTAGTGTTGGATTGGTCAGTATACCCTCGCTTTGACAAATTGTGTCTGCAGCACCGTACGTGTTCCATGCGCGCCTCAAAGAGATGTCAGCAATAAGGAAGGGCCGTAGCCTGCCGGGACAGCGGGATTGTCCGAAAGGGTTACCGCTACCCCGGAACATAAAGGGCTAAAGAAGGAACACGGGTGGGTTTTAATCAGTAAGAGTCCGACACTCCCTTCTGCTCCACCCAGAGCGGGAGGCGTCATTTAATGACTTCCCATCCATAAAACGCGGCCTACAAAAAAAAATACCGTCAAATTGTCCATTCTAAAATTTCTTTCCACCAACTAAAATATCAAAAGACCTGTATCCCCCCACCAATCGAATTCGTTTATTATTCGACCGCCATCATTCGCTCCAATTCTTTATCATCAAGCCGTCATCTTGGAAATGCGTCCTCTTTAATTAAACTTCAAAGGTGGGTACCTACTGGGTCGGACGTGTTTTGAGTTTTCCGTGCAGACGGTATTAAGGTAAACTCGATAATTACTCTGCCTTAATTGCTGCTTGAGTTACGTTTAAGGTCGAATATTTGATAGTATCAGGTGGCTTGCTTGTCATAGTTTATTTTGCTTGTAAGTTCTTGGTAGTAGCTAATCAGTTTATGTCAACAAGCCTATCATGTTTACATAACAACAATTATTTTTCTTGTCTTTTTTCCTGTGTTGTTGGTCTGGATGGCAGAAATGAACAAGTCGAAATGGCGGTGCTTTAGGGAGGCGTATGTTTAGCAGTGGACGTTTTTCGGCTGATGTGATGATGATGATAGTCTAGGAGGTTGCTAAGCAAGAGGTCTTGGGTTCGATTCTCAGATCGGGCAGTGTTATGGGTTTTCCTTTCAAGAATTTCTCAGGAGCTGTCGGGAGTCTGAGTTTATGCCCGGTTTATGCCATTAGTCTTGCCCTCTATTATATGGTACCTAAACATAACTGGTGAAATTTGAGTTTCGTATCGGTACACCTCTGCTTTAAACTTCTGGGATTATAGGCGTGATTTTATGTTATGAAATAATTATATTTGTGTCCTTATTTCGTTATTTATTTTAGGTAGGTACACAGGTAGGTAAGTAAGAATAGTTAGTTCTGTTCCAGTAGAATGCTTCTTGTCTCATATGTGTGATTTATCTCAATAATTGGACCTTAAATCACAACAAAAGCAATGTTTTCGAAGTTTAATACAAGTTGATAAACCGTAGATTTTATTTGAGTGTGACTGATAGACTGTAGGTATCTATAGACGGGATAATATTAGGAAATTAATTCAGTCTTTAGTTTTAGTAAGGTACCAAGAAAATTGTCTGCTCTTGAAATTCCATACTAATTTTTTCAGAAACACTCTTTTGAGAGTTGATTTTTGAATCGTCAGTTAGCTATAATCTGAGCACCTAGTTTAGTTGGAGCACTTTTTTAACTTAACAATAGAAGTTGTTAAATTCACATAAAATCCTAAAAATATAATGTTTGGACTTTAAAAGAGACAACAATAACGCGTCGACGGGTGTCGACGGCTGCTATCGACGCGTGTCGACGGATGCAGTTGCATCTGTCTTCAACGCGAGTCAATCGTGTGTATGAGCACTTAAAGACTGGCTCTAAAACAGCCAAAACACTCCTTTAAAACAATATATTAGGCACACATCGAGTCAATAGTCAGTCGAGTTTCAGTAGAACGCTCCGTCTCCCAAAGGTGTGATTTATCTCAATAATTGAACCTCACGTCACGAGAGGGATTATTTGTGAGGATATACTCCGTTTCTACTTAGATTTTATTTGGGACACGGATCTTCATTTGTTTTTATCGGGAATTCGCTAAAGAAACTTTGTAAGTAAAGATTCTTAGAAATTGTCGTCAATATTCTTGGTATCGCTTTCAGTAAAAGTATTTTTAATTTATTTTTCTTTATTGGAACATAGAACAGTTAAACATTACAATGTAAGTGTGACAGAATAAGTTAAAAACTAGGTAAACGTGTAACCTACAGCAATCTCCGCGAAATAATTGTTTACTTAGGCCCGTATTACAGAACGACACTCAATACTCAAGCATTACTTAAAACTAGATTCCAGCCATTTGATTGGTTGAAACTAGTTTTAAGTAATGCTTGAGTATTGAGTGACGTTCTGTAATACGGAACTTAGAGTTAAATGCGTGACTTAATTGTCAGAAAAGTAAGAAGTACTCGTAAGTATTTTTGGAATAATAGCTATTAGATGGCTATTTTATAGATATAATAGTCATATTTATGAACTTAAAGTGTGCTGTAATAGCCATCTTTTCCAACTTAAAGTGTGTAAATAATACTTAAGTTAAATTCATATAACATTATAAAAACTAATTTGGGGCCTGGAGTAGGACACACAAGTTACTTATAATATAATCTTAGATAAATAAATGAATACATCTTCTTTTTCTCTAATAAATCAATGAATACTTAAACCAGATAAAACAAAATAATAAAGGATTTCACGACTACTTAACAGTGAGTCAAAAAACTGAACAATATGTAAAATACAGTTGAAAATAGCATGTAAGATAAAATTCGGATACAGTGCTACAAAAACAATTACAAAGCAAGTTTACTTAAACTTCATGATTTTCCATTTACTGGCCCATTAGAGAAGTTAAGATAGGCGTATCCTAAATTCACTAAATTACTTTCATAAAATAACGAATACAAAGCAAGCAAGCAGTCCTTTAAAATAACGACGAAATATGAATCGCCATTATCTGAAACGCCAGCCTGGAATTTCCTCTAATATCTCACAATTGGCTTACTTTAGCGATGAGGGGGACACTCATTTTTCTCTATTATAATCCTCATTTATCTGAAATATACTTTAAGTTTTACATCACAGAGTTGAATTTTGTAGGCGCTAAAGATTTTTCATCAACAAATTCGTAGTGCGGAGACAGGTTTCAGTAGTTGGATTTGAAAGATAAGAATATTATAGGTGCTTTCATTTCCGTGGAGTTTGAATTAAAATAGGGTGCATTAGGGTGTTGAACTTTCAACTTTTGTAAAATTTAGGAGTAGTAAAATAATGTGCAAACTGAAAATCGTGATACCTAATATGCATTTTGGGTGGAAAAATTAGGAATCTAGTAGAGGGTGTATTGCAACCGTTTATGCTTTGGATTTACACTAGGTCGATTGTCACCGCGCATCGCCACCCCATTTACATATGTAGGTCGATAAAAATCGCAGGTGACTAGTTCAGTTTGCGAACTCCTGCGACTGAGCATCCGGCTGGTGACTAGAATCGACCGTGAAAATCACGGTCGATTCTAGTCACCAGCCGGATGCAACCTAGCGACAGGTCGCATGTGGCATGCACGACTAAAGTCGAAACCTGCTTTACTGTAGAACTTGCGATTTTAGTCACGTGTAGCCTAGCTAAATTAACATCATATTGTAGACAGTCGAATAAAGTCACCTGTGTAATTTTTATACATAAGGTAACACTTTCATCATCTTGTAACCCAAATAAATAATGCTTCATGTTGATTTTAAAAATGATCGTGTAAAAATCGATAAAATAATACCATTTTTATTTTACTTTGTGATTAAAGTAAATTCAAAGAACTTTTCTGAGCCTCTACTGAATATTTAATATCTTAATCTTCTGTACTTTTTCACTACTTTTATATTTTATTATGTGGCTGGGATGATGGACTGGATGCGGAAGGCGGAGAACAGAGTATTGTGGTGCAGCCTGAGAGAGGTCGATGTTCAGCAGTGGACTGCCATAGGTTGAGTTGCTTGATGTGGTATGTGCGAAGACGTCGCGTTGGAAGACCTCCCATAAGGTGGACCGATGAGCTTGTGAAGGCCATAGAAATCCACTGCATGCGGGAAGCACATAACCGGTCGATGTATCGGTGCTTAGGGTCCATGTTCACCAGTAGACGTCTTTCCGCTAAATGAATAAAATGAATGAATGTGGTGTATAACACATTACCAGTATTGATCCTGTTAATTCCTGCAGCGTAGCTTCAACTCATGCTAGAAGTGGTTTCACTTCAATACTGCATCGGGTTCCCGAGCTGAACTCACCTTTACCTCTGACCTTTAGCTCCATAGTCCGTGCTTTACCTAGCTATCGCCGCATGCTTGATATGGTTGGTTGATGGGAAATGGAATTGCATGCCATACCTATTACCCATATACATCTTTGTTATCTATTCTCTCATATTATAAATTAAAGTCCCTTCTAAGCTACACAATGGATTTTCATACGTTGTTCAACATCATTTAGAGAATTGATTCGAAGGTTTAATAATAAACTAATAAAAAAATGGATTCATTTAAAGATTTCTAAAAAAATCTTGATGTAATGTCGAGATAACTGTACGAAGCAGCGTATTGGGTACTAAAATATTAAGCAAAAGGAATGAAAGACTAAAGAAGATAATTTATTTTGTAATTAGGTATAATAAATATTCATTAGAAGCTCACGGATTCTCATGAATATTTATTATCTTGTAGATTTTTACATGTAATGGCTATTTTGTAGTCACTGTGAATCATTATCATTTGGGTTACCTACTAGATGGTGAAATTGTTAATCACATAAATAATTCAATACTTATTCGCTGCATATAATAAAAATCTTCGTTCCAGCAACAATCGTCTTCTACGTTGTCTTTCTCACCGCTCTGGTTATTATACTCTCTTCTTTCTTTGTCCAGGCGGTATTTCTTTGGAATGCGCGCTCCCGAAAACAGGATGGCAACCAGTTGGTTATCTTTCAAAGCGAAGGCAAGTGAACATAATTCGTAAGACGTTTGCAGAATCACCCCACGCTGATTTGCTGGATTAGTTTTCTCCTCTACCTATCATTATTTCTCCTGACAAAGTTTATTCATGAATGTATGGTATCAGTATTCCTCCTTTAAGAGTTTTCTATCTCTATTTTGCACCTGCCATGTTTTGCCTCTGCCCCGCCCTAAAGTCCCCCTTTGTACAGTATTTTTTCACTAGTGCATACAGTTTAAAAAAATAAAATAAATCAATAAATTATCCGCGGCATGTCCTAGAACCAAACATTCGAATACATGTCGGAGGAATGATGTAAAAGGTTTGTTTACGTAATAGTCGCGACATCTATTAGCGTTTAAGATACCTTACTCGATTAATCAAATCGATAACAGTTTTCATTGAGTCAGTAGTTCCAGTCGGGGTTGTCAATGAACTGTCGCGTGTGGCGTTTCACACCTGTCAGATGCCAAGGTGAGACCATGGTGTTAGCCTAGCGACACAATTGACATCCAGAGATTAACCGCGCCGGGTGTGCGCACTGATTCTACCCAAGCACGTGCAACATGGCGGACACACATGGAATTTCGGATCAAAATCCCTCAACATCTCCGACATACATGTGCTATCTACCAACTCGAACTGAGCGCGCGTGGTGGTTTAAGGCTCTCTTCTCACCGAGCACATGACTTCGCCTTGGAATTTAAATGTATTGCTGTTCCACAAACGATAGGACACTTTATATCGTGTCCTGTCAGCTGCACGTTACAGGAACTGGTGGACGCTGGTGATGGCGCCAAAAAAGTAGCCGAATTCTGGGCCGAGTCCATTTAGATTGCTATCGGCACGCTAAAAAGAAGACCAAGAGGAGCCCTGCGTCCCAGCAGTGAAAACATTATAGGCTGATTATGAAATGTGAGAGCATCTAATAAAGTGCAAAAGTATCACAAACTTCAGTTAGTGACTTTAATAATGATAGATTCTTGCTAAAAACTGGCACAGAACTTATTCAAAGATACATCTAGTTGCAAGTGTTAGCTGTATGAATAAATCGAGCTTATGAAGTCTGACAGCTAGGAAAACTGCATTGCAGAATATTAAGATGCTGTTCCATTGCTGCACAGGATTGATACTGTTACAGTGCGGCCGACGAGAGAATACGTTCAGTTTAATACAAACGAATAGGTACGCGTTTTGCGAATTTGATCTTTATTAGCTACTAGAATTTATTTATGTATTTTATCATTTATGTACACACATATATGAGGGGCCCGTGGCTAAATAATAACAGCCGCACAGGTCGATCGATCAGGTTAAGCTACGCTTGCCGCGGTTAGTCTGTGGATGGGTGACCATCTTACATACCGAGACCCCTCCGTGCCTCGGAAAGTACGTTACGCAGTTGGTCCCGTCTGTCATTCGTGGACCTTTGACAGTCGTTACGGGTAGTCAGATGCCCGAAAATCTGACAACCAGTCTTACCAAGAGGGTTTACCCAGTAGCTGGGTTGTTGAGGTCACTCTGTGTAAAATACTGGAATTCAGCTGCATCCGGTTTGACCGGAAGCCGACCCCAATATAATTGGGAAAAGGCTAAGCAGATGATGAATAAGAAACAAAAAATAAAATAAATACATAATACCTAATTCTAAAAGGCGGTTAAAAAGTCCTGTAGCTAAAGCACATCCCACGCTGCGCTTTTTCGTGGTCACCAATTCACCACTCAAAAACTCTGAAACCCGAAGCTAAAATATACATATCTACACGTTCATAGTGTGGGTAGCAATGGAACCGCGCCTTAGCGTTCCCCCCGGGCCATATATCATGCTTTAGCAACGTACTGAGACGATTGTAGACGTTCAACGTGGGTGTTGTCTGTTTATGCACTGCTTCAACGATTTACATGCGATTTAGAGGCGTTTTATGTTATTGCTTCTAGGTATGTAGGTTAGAAGTAGTTAGAACAAAAAATAATTTAAAAAAAAGGTTTTAAAAAAGTTTTATAGGTACGTCGAAAATAAATTACCTTTGTTTTCAAACTGAGGCCGATATTTCTCTTAAAAGAAACAAACTCGGAGTTCAAAGTCTCTTTTAAAGTGTATCATAATCATCCTTCATCATTCATCATCATAGGTTATGCTTTCCCAAATATTCGCTTATGACTTTATTTTTTATAAATATTTAATTCTTGTTATCAGTAAAGACTAAATGTCCAGACGTTGATGATGTCCAGAAGCACAAAAGGCTGACAACTAATTTTACCTAGGGGTATGGTGAGCCAGTGACTGTGTTGTGCAGATAAGATGGGCAGTTTATCAATATAAAATACTGGTTATCAACTGCAGCTGGTTAGACTGGAAGCCGAGCGAGGAAAAGACAAGGCATATGATTATTTTCATTCTAAATAAACAAGGCATATAAGATATAAAGGAGACTAAAGAAATGCTGGCAATAAGATTTTAGAGTAGTGGAATTTGCCCCACCAAATCGGATTAGTGGAGCAGATTCGACTGCAAAATTTTAGGCATAGCCCATCAGTGGGGAATGCCTAAAATAAAAAAAATACCACGGCTCGAAGGGGCAAAGTGGAATAATTCTGTTTCCACTATAATTTTATTTATTTAAAGAATATTCAGTGCGAGGTGAAAAATCGACTCCCTGACTACTAAATTAAAAACGTATCTAAGCAAATTTCGCAGAATATTCGCTGTAATATGATATTCTTATATGAAAATAAATGCTAATATTCCTACGAAAACAAAGTCTTGTGTAAACTAACTCGAAAGACTGTATCGAAGGGTTACCAATATGTTCGAAGGTGTAATGAACTCTTCATTTAACTGTCTGTAGAACAATACAAGATGGATGCCGTGGGTTTGTTTTGATAGTTTCATGTTACCATCAGATTTTCTTTTGTTTTTGGATATTTTTTTGTTCGAGTGCCGGAAAAATTTGTTAAAGTATTTAGTACTTATTATCTAGTAGTACAATTACTTATGAGATGAATCGCCATTCGCAAAGTGTAAAATTATTGGTTTTTAAAGCATAAATCCACAACGTATAACGTTTCTTATCTCATTCATAAATAAACCAATTTCATTGCACTAACTCACTGCGTGATGGCGATTTCCGTATATTAAGGTTTAAACCGACATCAAAAAAGTAGGTTCTGTATTCGACCCGTATGTATGTATGTTTGTTTGTATGTCCACGATTTTCTCACAAAATAATGAACCAACTATAAAACAAAGTCACTTTTCGTGTGTGTCTGTGTGACAGTTTAGATCTTCAAAACTACACAAATGATTATGAAGCAGTATTACTAATTTTACTGCTTTTACAATATTTTTTCAATTACTGTCTGTGTAAAAAAAATCAACTTAGATAAAGCACAGAAATCTTGATGTTTTGACATGTAGCCATTGCATCTGTGCGAAGCAGTGGCGAGTCACTAGTCATTAATAATTGTAGAACGAATCACAGATATCAATCAATTTCAATCGCATTTTTTTGAAACACAAGATAAATAAACACTACAATGACCATTCTAACACCCAGAGCGAACAGGCAACTTTTGCGCACGCTCGTTCCATCATAGACCTCATCCATCGCTTTCCATCAGGCGTGATCGAGGTTAAGAGCAGGCTCATTCAGCAATAAAAAAATTATAAAAACCCATTCTTCCCTAGAGCATATGGAAATTACTCTTACGAACACACATACAATCACATTTTTCATATCAATAGTAGCCCGGTTGTCCAGAACGACTGTATCGAGCCAGCCAGTACGTAGCCGGTCTAGAATGTGTAATGCATTCGGAATTTCCCTGCATGCAACATGCAAACTAGTATCGACCTATTAACGGGTGTGTATTTTTGATGTCTTCTTGTGGAAATCTAAGAAGATTTGTTATTGTTGGTCGCGATAGCTCAAACTAACGACATTGTAAGGAGCAATCACTGGCTGACTGAATAATCTGAATATCGCGAAATTATATGCAACGATGGCGTAGTCTATGAGAGTGCTAAGTCAAGGCGCATCCTCACTGATTTTTTTTCTTTTCAAAAATGGGTATGGTAAAGCAGTGAGAACTAAACCGAGAAAAAGCTGACCATCTTTACGACCTACAATTCGTAATTCGGGGCTGATATTACTTGGCCTCTCCAATCAATTATTGTTATGGTAACAACCATAGAAGGTATAAGTGTGCATTTTATGATTTTATTTGTTCCAGTCTTATTTACATTTACATTCAAAATTGATTTTATCTCCCAGAAGGATTAACGCAAATAAATCAGTAGAATGTGAAAAAAAAACTGAAGCATTTAACAAATATTAACCGATTTCATTTCGAATCAATGAATATACAACAATTTAGTTTTACAAAAGGCCGCTAGCAACATTGTAATTGCTTTTACGAATTGCTTTTGTGTGCAAACAAATTAATTTAACATCTTTGTTTATTACATCGAATGGAAAATTCCATCTGTATTTACAAATAGTTAGGGGACTTGGCTAATGCTGTCTTTTAGCCTTGGAGTTGTTTTGTAACATTCATTTGTTTCAATTTTCGACTGTGATTGTATGGGTATCGAACTGGTTTATGTCACGTAGGACTTGTCTTAGCTATGAGACGCTTCATTTGTAGGATTCCGTACCTCAAAATTAAAAACGGAACCCTAATAAGATCACTTCGTTGTCCGTCTGTGTGTCCGTCTGTCAAGACCCTTTTTCTCAAGAACGCGTAGAGTTATCAAGTCGAAATTAATATCAAATAATCAAGGCTACAATAAAAAAATCAAACTTCTAAGTCAATACAATCAAAAGCTAAGGGTGTTTATGTTCCGTTTATGCCGCATATTTTGACACTCGCAAGAGAATCATAACTCAAAGGGTACTTTCCGTTGACCTAGAATGATGAAATTTGGCAAGAGGCAATGTCATGTAGCACAAGTAAAGGAAACTATCCGAAAACCGTAAATTTGTAGCTACAAACCAACAAATTTATACGGAACCCTCGGTGCGCGAGTCCGACTCGCACTTGACTGTTTTTTGTTCATTTCTGACTTCCATTCGGCATCTTCCACTTAAACTGAGTCGTTTGAACAGAAAATGAATCAAATGTAAAAAATAAATTTATTCTTGCATCAATCCAAAGATTTTGAATTTTCGCACTCGGAATCATTTACTCGAATATCAAATGATCGAAAAATGAAATAAAAGAGCAGATGAACAGTTATTCCTATGTAGTTTTGTCGTGAGAACGTGGAATGAGAGTATAATGAACCTTCACTTGAGTGAAGCTTCTAATATCGGCTTAAGCAATGTTAAGAAACAGGATTAATTTCGTACATTTAGAGCTCATTTCTCATCTGTCAGATAGCTTGTACCTGTAGAATAAATAGAGCTCTTTGACATTATTTTCTTTACAAATGCATTTGTACTTCACCTAATAGTTATCTCACCATTGAAAATTTAGTCCGAACTCGAATAAGTAAGCAGTCGTTGATCTAAATATAACATTGATATGAAACAAGACAAGGTAATAGTTGTTCTTCGGCCCTTTGTCTACGACGATAGTACTCAGAAGAAACATGTTACAAACTCAAAATATTGAGTTATCAGAATATCACTATATTAATTTCGGTCCGTACACGACGCATCCAATCATAAACTATGGTATGTTCCAAAACTATATGATAAAAATTTAAACAAAAGGAACCAACGTAGCTGTAGTCTATTTGTAATGTCACATAATTGTTTGTATTTTTTTTTTTGAGATTTTGATTTTGTCAATGTGAGGACTTTTTTTTTTTCATTAAAAAATGGACTACAGATCTAAAATCTACAGGGCCTACCCCTGTACATTTTAGATCTGTAGACCATTTTTTATTTTATCAAGTACCTGGTACTTGTTGACAGGCCTACGTTGTCCTCCCATACCTACTGTAATTAGAAAACATTATAAAAGCCAATTATTCTTAAAAGAGTAACTGTGGAGTTTCTGACGTTTCTTAAGTGCCCTTGTAGGCTTAAGTGAAATAAAATATTTTGATTTTAATTTTCAAATAAGGTTCGACTAAAAGTTAATAACGCGTTAGTAAGTCGCATCGCGTGATCGCCGTCTTTCACTTTTAATCGTGATTGACTAAATAGCACGTTCTTGCCTGACCTAAGTTCAGATCTAAATATTAATAGAAGTCTAGTTATATCTTCTAACTCAAACCATGACGTAAGAAGAACACTCGATCCATAAAGCTATATTCAATTCACAACATCAATAATTTGCAACGCTTGCCCCAAAGGCGATAGGCGGACTGGTCTGAAAATATTTTATTCTCAAGGTTTCATCGTGAAACTCAATTCCCTGTATCGAGCTCCTACCTGACTCGAATCTGTAATGTGGAGATGCGTCTGTCAGAAGCGTTGGACGGATGTTGATATAAATCTAATCGTATTTGGGACAGATTGCAATCATACATTATCGTAACTTGCACAAGAGTATGCAAGTAGCTTGCACGCCATCGTAAATAACTATAAATAGTGAATTATCAGTGGTTTGCAAGAACATAATATTTAATTGAATGTCTAATAATTCCCATTTTGCGCTCCTAAAAATATTGTTGAACTCTCTAGTATAATGATAGCGCCTCTTTTTGCAAACCTCAAATAATTCCTATTTTGATGTCTTAAAAGTAGATACTAAATAGCCAAGTAACTGCAACCAACATGGATGTAGCGGTAACCTAATATTGTTGGGGTGCCCTAGCTTAGTTACTGCGATCGATTCGGCACTCGCGAGGTTGGTCACAATTCCAACCTAACCTAACCCGTTTGGTTGGCGCGCGGTACTTTAGCTTGGTTACTGCGCCCAACTGTTAGAAAAATCCAGAAACTTTAAAAAAGCTCAATTATTTTATAGAGTGAGCAAGAAAATCTCATTAAATAAAAAAAAAAATCAAAGAGATTAGAAAGCTTTTTAGTTTAGTTTTTAGCAGTGTTATTAATGAAGTTAGTATTGTTACATAATTATTATTATGAAAACATTAAATGCACCAATTTATTATAGGTTAATGAGGAAGAAACTCGTCTAGTTTCTTCCTTTTTTTTTATTTTTTATTAATGTTCAAAAAGTTTATCGCAGAGTTTAAATAATTTTATACTAAAAACCACAAAAGCCACTGATGGCTTATATATGGCTAGTGAGTTCGGAGATATATTGTCTATTATAGGTATGTACTACAGAGAAACATATTTAGAGGTTAAGTTTGTAAGTTTTACATTCAAAAAACAAGATATTTCAAGTTTTTACTTATTCTATATTATAATAATACCACAATTAAAGATGTAATAAGTGTATAAAGCTAAAGTACATATTCATAGTTTGTAATTTGCAGAAAATGCTTTTTTAATAAACATTTAGCTTTATTAGGGTTACTGAGGTATTTACTTTGTATGTCCGTAGGAAGTTCGTTTACTATTTTTGGTAGTATGTAGGTGTATGTTTTCATACCATATGTATTGTTACATCTAGACAAGGTAAAGGTTTTTATGTTAGCTAAAGTTCTTAATTTAGTATGACGTGTTCTCCTAATTAAATTATTTATATTGATGTATTCGTCTTTTAGTATTGAAAGTCTGATCATGTTTTGTATTGGCAATATGTTGCAATAGTGAAATAGTTTAGAGTAATCATTTTGGAATTTTGTTTTAATTTTGAGTGGTACAATATTTTTGAGGATTCTTTGTTGTAGTTTGAAAATTTTATCTAAATTCGTTTTATATGTTCTCCCATAGCTACTGAGACCATAACCAATTATGGAGTCAGCTAGGGCTAGGTACAGTAGTCTTAAAGTTTTGTATGGCATTTTATATTTAAGCACGATTATTCGACCCAGAATAGATCTTAGTCTATCACATAGATAGTTAATGTGTGGTACCTAATTAAATTTGTAGTCGATTATGAGACCAATGTATTTATGTTCCTTGACGAATTCACAGCTACAACTATCGGTACATACTGCGTGTAGACAGGTATGGTTATGCGCCTTAATGGATGGTGTATAAGTGGCTTGATTATGTGAAGAATGTATGTGCATGGCTTTGGTTTTATCGGCATTTATGACGAGACCAACATCGTGCGACCACTTACATAGTAAGTCAAAGTTAATTTGAAGAAGACGCTCGGCCTCTTCAGTGTCTTTATCAGCAACCACGATGCAGGTATCATCGGCAAACTGGTATACAGAGCCTACCTCTATAGTATTGCACATATCGTTGACATAGAGTAGGTATTCAGTAGGACTGATTATTGATCCCTCATTAACCTAAGAAACTTCGTTTGCAATAATTCTTATAGGTGTTTGGATTATAATAATTATTATAAGCAGTTTCATAGTAACTTATTCCACTTTCATTGTCACCTATTAAAAGTTGTAATGGGGATCCACACGCAAAGCTCAGCGCAGATGTCGCCAGCGGCGCGATGGCTGCTAAAATCATTTTCGCTCGCTATTTTTTGTATCGAAACCGGTCCACCAAAGTTATCGATAGCATGTATTGTACCCGGAAGCTTAAAGAACTGAAAGACGAACTAAAAAACAATTTTTTGCGACGTATAGCCATTTCCCACATTATTTACAGTTATATTTTTGGGAAATAAATGTACCTGGTACAGCACACAGAGGCATTATCGAGAAAATTAAAAATAACTGAATGATAGGTTACAAAATGTATGTAAGTGACAGCTTTCAATGGCCATCTCGACGATGCGCCACCTATCGTGAAAAATTGGCAGAAAGGATCTTCATTCTTTATCTTCGTGTTGCTGGCACGATTGAATTTAAGATAGATCTTGTTGGTCCAAAACTTCCCCACTTCCACGGCGTCGTCGGTGGCAGCGTAAAGGTTACTTTGACTCCATGTTTTGGGACACAGAAGCCAGGATAGGAGGTGTAGCATGATTTGTGACAGATCCACAACCACACCCTACTGCCGTTCTGTCAAGGTAGGTAGCACCTTTCGTGGTCGACTTGAAAGTCCCTGAACTGAAGTGGAAAGATATATCTCCTACCTGGTAAAGTTGTTAATTATTTATTTATCTATTTATTTATTTGGTCACTAACCAATCGTCAAAAGTCCGCACTCAGGGTCTGTCAGCGAGCAATGGAGCGCAGTATCCTTGGAGTTAAACTTACTGATCGTATAAAGAACTCGATACTGCGTTCTAAAACTCAAATTGCCGATGTAGGTCACACGGCTGCCAAGCTAAAATGGAACTGGGCTGGTCACATCTGTCGCATGCCAGAGGAGCTATGGGCTAAAGTAACCACACAATGGGTCCCAAACAGCAGTAAACGGCAACGCGGCAGGCCCAGAACTAGATGGCGGGATGAACTCGACTCTTTCCACAGGGATTGGCGCATAACAGCACTGGATAGGGATAAGTGGAAGGAGCGAAGGGAGGCCTTTGCCCTGCAGTGGGACAGAAACGTCTGATAATAATAATAATAAAATTTATTTGGGAAAAACAAACAATTGTACAATATGTTTTACAAAAATAGAATATATATATATAGAACATATGGGTAAGTGTACAATCAATAACGTTTCCACAGATTACTTGTGTACAATAAGAATTAAATAATTATGATGATAACAAAAAATATATTGTATTGAAATGTTTAGGGTAAACAAAATCTAAGCTTTTATACCAAATGCCCATGAAAAATAAAAATAAACTTCCTGCACACTTCTGAATTGTACCAAACATTTTTCCAGTGCAGTTGTAAGGCCATAGGGCGATACAAAATATATTTTATGTGATATTTCTCGCTCTAATACCGTTCTATTATTTGCTTCGGTGTCGACAAGAATTTTGGTTTGAATACGATAAGAATGTCTTTCTAATGTACTGTTACGGGATTATTTTCTCTTGGTTTTGTAGCAAAAAGTTTAGCTAGCACGTTATCTACATAACCTTTTCCTAACTATGTTGGGGTCGGCTCGTCTTAACGGATAAAGCTGACCAAAATATCAAATTATTGAATTATGATTATTGTAATATAAAAAAAAAAACTTCTGTAAAAGGTGTCTACAGTTTTGCTTGATTTTTGACGATCGGCACGTGTGGTCAAACAAAAATCGAGTAAATGAGAAAGCAACAGACGATCGACAACGCATTTTTTTTCGATGGCCACTGTGGATTGTTTTTTTGCGATCGTTCACAGGCGACAGAATTGATAGATATAATCCAGCAAGAAGCTTACAGATTTCCATGAATTTTCACATAGGCTTTATGGGGTGGTTAACTGTTGCAAATGAATTACACTGTCACGTCCTAGACGGAATCGGTCAAATTACAAGTCACTCTATATAAATGTGCCTACAGATTGGCTCGATTGACATATATACATTGTTATAAATTGAAGTCGCTTTTCGTGCTTATCTTCTATAACCGAATTGTTCTTTAAAATTACGCAACGGATTTTGTTCCGTTTTTCACCATAATTGAGAGAATTTATTTTGAAAGGATTCATCTCATCTGCTAGCCTTTTCCCAAATATATTGGTGCTGGCTTCCAGTCTAACCAGATGCAGCTGAATATGAGTATTTTATATGGAGATACTGCCTATCTGACCTCTGCAACTCAGTTACTGGATAATACGGTATCCCTTGGGAAGACTGGTTGTCAGGCCTTTGGGCTGCTGATGACACGTAACGACGGCCAAAGATCCACGAATAACAGTAAGGACCAATGGCTTATCGTGCTTTCCAAGGCACGGAAGGATCCTTGTATGTGAAGATGATCAACCATCCACGGACAAACCACGGCAAGCGTAGCTTAGACTGATAAATCGACCCGTGCGGCTCTCAACACTTAGCCACAAGCCCCTCAAATTCCGGAAGGATTATGATTGTGTATAAATTTATTAATATTACACTTGCATATATTATAACAAAGAAATCTTGATGTTTCATCAAGATATAAAAACCATGCGAAGCAAAGGCGGGTCGCTAATGTAAAAAAAAACGCCACTTCCAAATCCCTTTTCATTTTCAGTTCGGAACTACAAAAGCAATATCATAAAAACGTCATCCTAACAGATAGGAAAACGAATAAATATTCAGCATACACATTCTTCTCAATAAACGATGTGTGACACTGAATGTAATAAATACTAGAGCTGTTTTCGGATCTAAGAAACAAGGAGTACATTTTTTTTGCACGCCTTCCTTTTATCGTGTAACTAATACGGGGGAGGCTGAAATATTTTGAGCCTAGGGTATTAAAAATGCTGATAGAAATGAATAAAAAGAATATTTTGAAAACAATGTAATCCCTCTATTTCCTGTGCCTGGCTGGGTTCGAACTTGATGACCCTAGGTGATAAAGACGACACTTAAAATCCTAGAACAGGGTTATAATTGAGTTTTTTTAATGATAATTTACTTGAGGCAATCTTTTAAGTAGGTACCTATGCAATGATATGATGTGATAATTGAAATGCCATCGATTTCCGAAAAGAAGGCAGTAAAAATCGGGGATCAATAACAAAAATATCACAATTATACTAATCCTCAATCCTGCTACGAAATAAAAATATACCTTTCTCCTTTCTTTTTTTTTATTGGAATCCTGAAAAGCGCATAACGAACGTATAAAAAATACTTTCATGAAACCAATCTGGTAGGTAATAAAAAAAACAAAATCCGATAACAGAACCGAGTTTTGAAATCTAAAAACTGAATTTAGTTTTATGTTTGGTTTATTGCAGTTTTCAATACCTACTAACTGGCTAGATTTAGTTCGTGTATTCAAGTGTATGTGTTTTTTGTTTTTGATTTTCGTCGCTAGTTTTACAGTTTGTTTTACTGGGAATCTGTTTCGTTTTGGTTTCGGATTGTGTGGATCTTAATGGTGATGTTCTTCAGAGAGGTCAAATGCGTTTACTCGCAACGGGCGTCGTATATGACTAGATTATAAACGTAAACGAAGCAAAAGAAGTATGTAAGGATCGTAGCACGTGGTTTATTTTTATTCACCCCGTGCCTTGATCGAGCCAGCGCGCGCCGCTGAGCCTGTAGTTCAAAATAATCCCGATCCAGCTTCGCCCAGAGGACACGGTGGAGCATACGGTAGAGGTCTGCCCCGCTTGGGCGGAGCACCGCCGTGTTCTCGCAGAGGCGATCGGTAGCGGCGGCGACCTCTCGCGCCCGGTCCTGGTTCAGGCCATGGTACGGGGCGAGAGGGAGTGGGAGGCAGTCACCTCCTTCTGCGAAGCAGTCATGCTAGCGAAAGAGGTGGCGGAACGGTTGAGGTAGAGAACCTCACGTCCCAGCCACTACGGGAGACGCTCCGGGCGTCGGGAGCCGCGTGACGACTCCCGGCCACCGTAGGCGCGGGCCTGCGGGCGGAGAGTAATGGGTAACTCTCCGTCCGATCAGGACCAGGCCCGTGCCGGACGGCGCGTACGTGTTCCACGCGCGCCTCAAAGTGATGTCAGCAGCAAGGAAGGGGCCCGAAAGGGCCGAAGCCTGCTGGGGCAGCGGGATTGTCCGAAAGGGTTACCGCTGCTCTGGAACATAAAGGGCTAAGAAAGGAACACGCGCGGGTTTTAGTCAGTTAGAGTCTGACATTCCATTCTGCTCCACCCAGAGCGGGAGGGGTCATTTAATGATATCCCATCCATAAAAAAAAACCTGTCCCTTGCTGCCCTCTTCCAGCGACGTCTTAAGCCGAGGTCTGAAGCCCACGAAGAGCCGGCAAGAAACATCACTTTTTTTTTTAAATGATTGTCTTTTTACAATGTTTTTAACTTACAGTGTTAACAGGTACGGGGACAGTGTAAGGTCTGTCAAAAGTAAAAAATAGTATAAGTATTTAAAAGATAAATATAAAAACCTATTTTAAATCAAATGACACGATCGCTATTACATCATTACAAAGTCTGAATTTATATCCTGTCCACAACAGCCACTAATAGAGTTGAAATTAGAATATTAAGGTAAATAAAATGGTACGTATTAAAAAGTTATAAAAATGTTTAAGTTGTAGCATAAGCTGCACTTTATTGTGTAGGAATTAAAGTTACTTTTCCATAAACTCATATTTGTTTACATTTTTGGCAAATAAATGGCGAATACAGATTATATAGGGTGACTAATCACCAGTAATTAGTGACCGATACCTAAACACGTGATTGTACTCATGATAACAAACAACTTTTACTATAGGACCAAACCTGAAATTGTGAAAAAAAATCTGCTGTTCAGTCATTTATGTTCGCCTAACTGGTCAAAATGTAGGTACTGAACAGCAGATTTTTTTTCGCGAATTCAGGTTTGGTCCCATAGTAAAAGTTGTTTGTTATCATGAGTACAATCATGTGTTTAGGTATCGGTCACTAATTACCAGTCACCCTATATAGGTTGTATGTCGTGATTCGGATTTGATGCAATGCTTTTCACGTTTTCTGTTTGTTGTACTTTTTTTGAGTTTTTTCAATATCAATTATGGTAGTATTTTAAGTACTGCGCTAGTAACATCTGCTGCAGATAATAAACTATTACGTGTAAGTTAATGATAAATGGACCGACGACCTTAAAAAGGTGGGTGGAAGGGACTGGATGCAGAAAGCGGAGAACAGGGTATCCTGGCACAACTTGGGAGAGAAGTAGTGTACTGTGACAGGCTGAGTTGTTTTATTGACGAGCAAGTTTCCCTAAAATCAGTGAAAATAAGGAAAATCAATATTATGATGACGAAAATTAACTCGATAAAATAATAGGACAAAAAGATCAAACGACTGCGGACCTTGGAAATGGATCGAAAAATAAGGACAATATTAATTTACCTTCTTTTTTTCGATTATTTCGCTCTATTATTATTTTGCCTATTAAGAAATCTTAAATACAATATAACAAAACTAAAATATATACAAGGTGTAACATAACAGAATTAACGCAAGTCCTGAAAGTAGTTTGTTCATAATTAACTGAATCGATTTCAGTAACTTTTGATGTAGGTATTTTTTTTAAATTATGAATTTTGCCACACTAACCGCGGATTGAGCCAAAGAATATTAAATCTTATTTCAAAGCAATAAGACTGAATCATAAATGCATAAAGTAATGCTGGGATCAACTCGATTTTCTATAAAATAATAGGTAGCTTTAAAAAAAATATGTTTTGGTCATTGTATTACGATTTTAACTCAATACTATAATTGGTGTGTTCAAGGTCTTGCGTTAATTATGTTACATTCATACTAATATTATAAATGTGAAAGTGTATGTGTGTGTCTGTTTGTTTGTCCGTCTTTCACGGCAAAACGGAGCGACGAATTGACGTGATTTTTTAGTTGAAGGGATGGAGAGTGACATAGGCTACTTTTTTTTACTTTTTTTCTTACTTTTTTTTAACCGTGTTTCCCCGAATTTAACGCGAGCGAAGCCACGGGCAAAAGCTAGTATTGTATATTACTACGTAATTACCCCGCGGGTCATACACGCATGCGAGTAATACGCACCCAAAAAATACGCATCTGACCTTTCTGAAAAAAATTACCAATAAGATCACTTTTATTATCTATGTCATTTTAGGGTGTCCCCCTAGTATAGAAAGTCTTTCGAAAATAATCTCTTCTCCGCTGTATAGCTTTGTAGAATTACTTTGGCTCATATTTCCTACATTCCTTTCCGCTTGTATTCACAAGCAGCCCTAAGTATTGGGATCGGATTCAAGGAAAACACGAAAGTATATAACTAGCTTCTGCCCGCGACTTCGTTCGCCTGAAAATTTCTTGTTCTCACGATGCACGCCATCGCATCACATAGCTTCATATTATCATTATTACCTCGTTTTCGCTTAGCATTCTTTCTGCTTTTTTTATTTTTACACGGCTCTTAAAGATTCTAGAATTGGGCTATCAAATGCTAATCTATACTTCTATACTAATATTATAAAGAGGAAAGGTTTGTATGTATGTTTGTAACGAATTGAATCAAAAAGTACTGGACCGATTTTTCTTTCACCATTTGAATGCTACATTATCACTGATTAATATAGGCTTTTTTAATTGCAAGAAAAAAATAAAATGTTTAAAAAATAAATGTCCAGCCGTGCGAAGCCGGGACGGGCCGCTAGTATTTTTATAAATCCGACTGGTAGTTTCAGAGATTAGCGCGTTAAAACAAAGAAACTCTTCAGCTTTATTATTAGTTTATGTATAAATATATAGTATAGAATATGTCTTTCTCGAAATACAAATATTATTGAGAGAGGTTACAGGCACTCAAGTGCACTGAAAACTTGACATACATCGAATGTAAGGTTAGGCATTGACATTTCCCAGAAAATTTTGAAAGGTCAGAGGGCAATTCCCATAATTTTAAGAAACGATCGCATTCTGGGGGTTAATTCTCGTAATTTCACGAACGTTTACAGCCTGATCTCAGTCTCAATCTGTCAAAAAATACTTCTAATTTTCCTACATTTTGACATTTAAGTTTTTGACATTTGTTTGAAATTAAGAGCTTTTGGGCTTTCTGGTCTCAGTCTCAATCTGTCAAAAAACGCTCATATATCCCTACATTTTTGACAAGTTTTTGACGTTGATTGTCGCTGAGATAAGATTGCAACTTGAATTTAAACGTTTTAAGTTACGAGAATTGGCCTTCAGATAACACTTTTGCGCCCAACCCGCAGAATATTAATAACAGATACACGAAGTAATATACTCAATTGTAAAAATTCAATCGTAACAGAGAGCTTATAAAGCCACCATGAAGTCGAGTTTGCTCAATTTTTTGGTTTAAGTTTTGAAGAGCCCGCACAATCAGAGTGAATTTCCGACGCGGATATGAAATTCCTGGCTAGCAAACGTTGCACTTTCGGTATGAGTTTCACAGACTTTAAATTGATAGCGTTCGTTTGAAAAAACTATGGAACAATTGAGTGAATTTCATCTACATGATAAAAGTTATGGAGATACGATAAAATACAATAAACTCCTTGATGGTCTAGTAGTTGCAAGCACTACGGCTGAGCATGAAGTTCAGCAGTGCGATTCTGTAACCATCTCACCGTGAAAACTTAGATGAAGTGAGCGTGGAGTGAGCTGTCAGTGTCATTCTGATGCTAGGGATTGATACTATTGACAACTCACTCTAAGCCCACTTCACCTAACTTTTTACGGTGAGATTTTTACAGAATCGATCGGCTGGTCTGCTCAGTAGCAGTCCGGACCCTGGATTTGTGCCCAGTTGATGCCAAAATGCTCGCCTCCATTACATAGGACTTAAACGTAACTTAAGTACATGTTATGCGAAATGTGGGTGTACTATAGGTACACCCACATTAAACAGCGGGTACTTTAAACAGCGTCTCATCCTCTGCTATCAACATCATCTACCTAGCCATGTCTCAATTATGTTGGGGTTGGCTTCCAGCCTAACCGGATGCAGCTGAATACCAGTATTTTACATTGAACGACTGCCTATCTGACCTCCACAACCCAGTTACTCGGTAATACGACACCTCTTGTTAAGACTGGTTGTCAGACTTCCGGGCTTCTTATTACCCGTACCGACTGTCATAATATATCTACAAATGACAGTTGGGACCAACTACTTAACATGCTTGGATATATAAACGATGTTCACCCATTCACGGACTCACATCGGCAAGCGTAGCTTAACTTTCGATCGATCCGTGCGGCTTTTACTGTTTAATCAGAAGCCCCGCCTTAAAGAACCTCTATGAAGGACGATAATTATTTCGTTGCACGGACAATAAAATATCTACATAACCTTGCAGACTAGCTTTTATTTATATAATAGGTCGGGGCAAAAATATTTTCGTATTTTGAATCCATTGTTTGTAATCAAACCTCTTTGGCAGTACTGAATGTAATTGGCTGGTTTTAATACTATTAAATGTTGACATTCTAAAGATGCAATAAATTAAAAAAAAACTAGTTCCCGCCATTTCTCAATTGTGTTTCAAGCAAGCAACATGAACGTATGTGACGAAGAAATTCGGTACATTTTAAAATTTTATTACAAAAAAGGTAAAAATGCGACGAACGCCGCGAATAAAATTTGTGCGGTTTACGGACCTAATGCGGTATCAATAGGAGTAGCACAAATGTGGTTCAAGCGTTTCAAGTCAGGAAATTTTAGTGTGAAGGATGAAGCTCGCTCTGGACGCCCTGTCACGGATAAAATCAATGCCATTTTTGAAAAAGTGGAGCAAGATCGACATATTAGTAGTTATGATATTGCTGAAAAACTGGATGTTGATCACAAAACAGTTTCACGGCATTTACAAAAGTCTGGGTACAAAAAAAAACTTGATATTTGGGTACCACATGATCTCACTAAGAGAAACTTTATGCAACGTGTTTCCATTAGCGATTCTTTGTTGAAACGTAATAATTCCGACCCATTTCTCAAATGGTTGATTACGGGTGATGAAAAATGGATCACTTACGATAAGAATGTCCGAAAAAGATCGTGGTCGAAGCATGGACAAGCCCCACAGGCCGTGGCAAAGCCCGGCCTGACTCGGAACAAAGTGATGCTGTGTGTTTGATGGGATTGGAAAGGAATCGTCCACTATGAGCTTTTGCCGCCGGGTAAAACTATCGAGTCTGACGTCTACTGTCAGCAACTGATGAGGTTAAAAGAAACTATTGAGAAAAACCGGCTGGAGCTGGTGAATAGGAGGGGTGTGTTTCATCACGACAATGTGATGAAACACACCCCTCCGATGTGTTGATGCATCCTCCGTATATCCCTGATCTTGCTCCATCAGATTTTCACCTGTTTCGGTCACTTCAGAACTCTTTAGGAAGCATAAAGTTTAACCTCAAAAGAACACTGTGAAAACTACCTGTCAGATTTTTTTGATAAAAAATCTCAAAACTTCTACAGCAATGGGATCATGGCATTGCCCACAAGATGGCAATAAGTCATCGATCAAAACGGCACATACATATTATAAATAAATAAAAAATTAAACCTAAAAGAAATTTTTTTTTTTGTATGAAAAATACGAAAATACTTTTGCCCCGACCTAATATTATTCTGCAGACCGTATTTCGGCCATGGCGGCCAATCTCAACGGAGCTTAGCCTTCGGCACGGCAGATATTATAGTGCACAAGTGTATGTGCAAATCCAGGAACAGTCTCTCTTCCCTCACTCTCATAGTCCGATGGGATGCCAATTCAACACGACCGGAGGGAGATCAGGCGCAGGATCTTAAACTAAAGTGGTAGGTAATAATAATGGGATCGACCTGAACGAGGATAAACCTGTATCTCAGGTATCATATGTGCCCTGGCCTCGAGGGCTCTCGGGCTCCGACTAGAGGCGCTCTTAAGCGCATGCATGGAGAGGGCCAGTTTCCACTCCGTTGGAAGACGGGGAAGCTGGTCCTCATACAGAAGCCAGGGCGCCCTGCCCTGCTCGACGAGGTCGGCAAGCTCTTTGAGAGAGTGATTGCGGGCCGCCTCGTCGGGCACCTGGTGAGGACGGGGCCGGATCTTGCGGACAGTCAGTTCGGCTTCCGCAAGGGGCGCTCGACGGTGGACGCCATCATGCGCGTGAGGGCCCTCATGACGAGGGACACGGTGTCCCGGGGTGGGGTCGTCGTGGCGTTGTCACCAGCGTTGCAACTCCAGGGCAGGGTGTTAAGTTGCATTGGGGAGGCATTCCGGTATCACCGGGTGCCGACCTACCTCCGTCGAGTAGTCGGGGCGTATCTGACGGACAGAGCCGTCATCTACCCCGGTCGCAATGGGGAATGGAACCGGCGAGAGATGTCGTGCGGTGTCCCACAGGGATCGGTTCTGGGGCCGCTCCTGTGGGACATCGGTTACGACTGGGTGCTGCGGGCCGATCTCCCTGATGAAGTCAGCGTGGTTTGCTACGCTGAAGACACGCTAATCCTGGCGCAGGGGAGGTCGCATCAGGCGGCGGCCGACGCGATGACACGCGGGGTTGATCCGGCAGTTGGGTCTCGAGCTGGCATTGCACAAGTCCGAGGCCATGTCTTTTCATGGGCCTAGGAACGGGCCGCCTTCGGGATCCCAACTAACGGTAGGAGGGGTTCACATCGGCGTCGATACAACGATGAGATACCTGGGTCTCGTCCTCGACAGCCGGTGGAACTTCGTCGAGCATTTTCGACGTTTGGCTCCCAAACTGGAACGGGCCGGGGCCGCCTTCAAGCGGCTCTTGTCCAACCTGAGGGGGCCAAACGCCTCCTGCCGGAGGCTCTACGCGGGGGTCGTGCGGTCCATGGCCCTATATGGGGCCCCGGTGTGGGCGCGTTCACTGCGGCGGCGAGCCGCCCACTACCTGAACGCGCCCCAGAAGGTGGTAGCCGTAAGGCTAATCCGGGGGTACCGCACGATCTCGGGCGAGGCGGCAAGCCTCCTTGCCGGACTGCCGCCGTGGGATCTGGAGGCGATAGTCCTCGCGCGCCTGTACGAGTGGCGCACGGAGGCACTACGCCGGGGGGAAACTCCGCTGCGGTATCTTAGGTGCAAATTAGCTTATTACATTAATATTGATGATATCATAAATAGTGAGTAACTTAACAGACTAATGATAGTACAATGCTGAATTAAAAATAATATTTAACTTAAAACAACCACTAACAAATTTTGTAACAAAGTTGTAATAACATTTTTAATGCAGATATAGACAAAATTGCGTTTACTTTAATACAGAAATAATGAACCATTAACAGACAATAAAAATGAAATAATGTTCAAATCAGAAGAAAAACTAGACTAGTAGCTAATAAACATTAAAATCGAACAAATACCACCTAATTCCTAGAACACACATAATAGTTTAGTATAATCGCAAACAATATACAGTAAAACCAAAATAAAAGAGAGTTGAAAAAAAAAAGAAAATTGCAATGTAATCCTACGGTTGCGTGCTGAACTTGTAATGGAAAAACTAAACGAACTCTGATTTTGTTCGGATAAATTCTGTGGGACTATTTTTCCTGTTTGTCGAAAGCTTAGTTTATTCCTCTTTTGTTTATGACTGTACCTTTTTCACTGTTGAAATTAATGTGTGTGTGTGTGTTCACCTATTCATGTATGTGTCTGTGTGCCTTTTGTTCCTCTAAATATAAGTAAGTACAGGGTACATTTTAATATGTTTTCGCAGTGTCCATTGTTAGAAAGGAGAGTTTATGAATAGAACCCTCTAGTGTTACATTAAATTAATATATTTAATATGAATTTTAGGGTCTGGAACAAAAATCAAGTAGACCCAGGGGTTTTTGGCACGTTTGTGTGAAAATTTAACGAAATTTCTGTTGGTGGGAGCAGTGGTGGCCCGTAGTAACGACCCCGACTTACGAGTTGTAGAAGTTGGTCGTAGGTTCGAACCCAGGCAGGCGTTTTACTTTGTGTAGATCATATCATCACCATTTCTCTCAAAACGGTCAAGGAAAACATTGTGAGGAAACCGGCATGTCCTAGAACCAAAAACTCGAAGATATGTGACATCTACCAACCCGCACTGGGTTCGCGTGGTAGACTACAACCACCTATTCCCTCAGAATAGAGGAGGCCTATGTTTCAGCTGTGGGAATATTATAGACTGATTATGCTGCAGGTCAAGGGTGAATGAAAATTTCGTGGAATTTCTTTATCCCTCTGAGGACCAGATCAAAGAAATCATACATTTCGTTAGTACAATCATGTGATATTTTACGCCATAGGCGACTACAGCTCCAAATCAGTGCGCGTTTTTGCTTAAGGGTGGGAAAATCGATTATTCGATGCACCACAGCTCCTCAAGGAAGGCTGATAAAGCCTTGGTGTTACTGAAAATCTCAGGGAGGGTACCTACCTTTTTTTTATTTTCGACCTCTGGGGAGGGAGGTCGGGGAGTGTGGGATTTTTACCTCACTAAAACCACCCCGGTGGTCACCATCAGCACATAGGGGTGGTCCCGGTTCCTCTTAAAAGACAAATTCCGAAACCCCCCCGTGCAACGCCTGTGAGGCACATCCCTGGGGAGACTGAAAAGAGGCCTCCCCTGAGCCTCGCTATGCACGGCGGCACGTAACCACTGTGCCTGGGCAGGGCGGGTACCTGCGTTACCAAAGTTTTTGCCATGTACGTGGCGACAACTTGGCAGCACATGAGCTACTGTGTCGTCGTCTGCCATGCAGACCCTGTATAGCGGACTGTCTGTGACTCCTATTTTACGGCATGTGAGCAGTTAACCTTCTTCGACATACTCTATCTTTATAACGGAGAAGGCATGAGTGTCTCGTTATCATCAGGCATATTTTAGTGACTGTGGGCGTACTATGGGTAGTAGTGGTTATTGCGCAATAAAAAACCATTGGCAGTTCAAATCAGATTATAATTTCACGAACAATTTAATCTTACTAGCCAATCACACATTGTAGGTACACAACACAACCAGATACGGAACGCGGGACAGTTTTTGAGCACATGTTGTCCGTACGATGTCCAATATCCAAGAGCCGCTCCAACTCGCCGCTAGTTCTCTTCGACTCCCCACAAACTCAGGCTAGACTCTGTCAGCGCCACCAGATGGCGCTCGCGTCCCGATCAGTTAAGCACGAATGACGTATTTCCGATACACTCCGACATATAATTTACCAGACCGGCACTCCTATACATTCCGCGTCCAGCAACCAATCCCGAAAAAACTTCGAATAGGCATTTGAAAAGTTCCGAAAAAAACGTTTCGAAACTACATACATAGGAAAAATCCCGGTTGAACTCATTCTACTGTAGTATTCGGGTCGTCAAGCCCTACCCGATAATTCCTTGTCACGAATCCATTGTGCCCGCACTAAAAAGGGTTTTTGTATGGGATTCGCTACGAAACATGGGCGCTTCGGGCCGAAAATTGAAATTCGATATTTAGCGCTTAGTATGTGCACCATTATGGGAACTCAAATGTTTTGGGTGATGTTAAAAACATTGGCCTTTTTCCTTTTTTTTGCAAAGGGGTATTTTTTTCCATGGGATTTGTCGTGTTTATTTTGGAGGGGAACGATAAATTAAATTTATTGAACCTTATTAAATGCATGAACACCGAAGTAGGAGCCGGCTTATTATTTCCGAAATATAGGTATACAAAGTATGTTGGTGTCTTTGGTCTAATTCTAATGCATCCGAAGTTCACACACAGAGACAGCTCTGTGTGTGAACTTTGGATGCATTAGAACAAATATATATATTTGGGTTACAGAACCCAAATATAATATAATAAACGCAAAAGAAAGTTTGTTTGTTTATTATACTTTCATGCTAAAACGGTTGTAAGGATTTGGATGAAATTTGACACAACGGAAGACCATGATCTGGGTTAAAACATAGGATACATTATCCCGGTTGTACATTTACGTAGGATAATTTACGACCGCCACGCGGGCGAAGCCAAGTGCATAAGCTAGTGTCAAATATTTCTTCTAATTATTACATCTCTCTTTCATTATACCTTTCAACACTAGATTAACTAATCTCTCTTGCAGACCAGCACAAAAATAGACGTATTTGCTACCACTACGTCGAGCAAAAAACTTACAAAAAAATAACCTTTTAACGACCCATATCCCATTCATCAATGCCTTGATACAGCCCGACGCTACCAGTAATTATCCTTTTAAAAAGGCTAAATAAACCTCACACGGGCACTGATTGAAAAGGACTAATTGGCAACACCACACGAACTCAGCAATCAATGACGTACACTGTAACTCAAAGCACGACACGGTGACGTCATGAATAGAGAATTTAGCGATAATAATTAAGGTGACTGATTGGGATGGGTAAAGACGTTACTTACCTACAGTCCTTTCACAGATATTTAGCTCTGATATAATAAATTTGATGTTGGGTTGCCTTTTAACCCAACATCAAATTTATTATGGCGAGAATAAAGATCACTGTGACTTTGACAGACTTTTCAGTGGCAGCAACAGAAAAGCAACCTTATTACAACAAAAATAAAGATCACTATGATTTTGACAGTGATGCAAAATCAGGTAAAATAACTGTGAAAAGTCTGTATCATGTACTCTGGTTAAGGATTATAGCTGTCACTGTCGCACGACTGTCAAACTATGATAACATAATAACTCAATAGTAACTTAGTAACTCAATAGTAACTTAGTAACTCAATAGTAACTCAGTAACTCAATCTTGACTTAAGAGTCTGTATACATTCAGAGTGGACGAATTGAAGGGCAATTTCAATTCAAAAGGCTATAACCCTCCTTCTGGCGCAGTCGGGTAAAAACTGAAAGGAACAATGGCCTATACTCGACATTCCATTGGTTGGATAAGGGCTGAAGAAGAAAGGAGGTATATTTAAAAGTAATTCTTATACTGTCTGACAGACAAAGAGTAGTCGATACCAGTAAAGTTACGGACATGATGAGTTTATTACGGGTTGCAGAAATGCACTAAGGGCGAATTTTAACTAATATTAAACTGAACGCAATTAGCACATCTAAACGTGAAAAAGAGCTGTCAATGTCGTTATCATTGTGGAATATTGAAAGCTGATTGCGTTAAGTTTTATTGGTGTAAGTAAAGTAATGATTATACTAACACTAATTCCACTAACCATTCATATGGCTGGAACGTGGATCTACGCGAGACACAATGGCTTTTTAATAATCATGTAAATGTAATTACAGCATTCAACCGATTAAAAGATGTAATGGGAAAATCAGCTTCCCTGTTAGTATTAAATTTAATAAATATACGCAGATGAAACCAGAGCCCTACTAGATAGTTTTTATACCGAAATTGTGTCACATAGTTTTTTTACCAAAATATATATAAATTTGTTATAGGACACTATTTATTCAGAGATCGTCTGGTAATATCGCTATGAGCAATAATACTGTTGTCTCTTGGCTATCATTTTAATGGTGTTGGTGTGCACGATACTGCTCGCGGACTGAGTGAGAGCGAGACAGAGTGCGGTGCTAGGCTGCAGGCAGCGCCAATAGTTTAGGTATTTGATTTTAATGCTGAAAATAATGGTAATTAAAAAAAAAATAAAAAACATAAGGCCTGCTTTATGGTTATTTCGGTTAGTACACAAAGTTTCATGATCTAATTTGCAGTATTTTTTTAATACCAGCGGTTTGGAGTGTTCGGTTTGGAGGTAACTTTGGATTTTTTTCTATCTAGAAAATTTTATGGAATCGTGTTCTCGTCTAACATAAGACCTAACATTAATCCTCAACTTTACCATATATTTCAAAATTAAAACTGCAGTATTTTCGACATAACGGAGGATCATGCTAAGCTATTTGAGGTGCCACTTGTCGATACTTTTTCTATACAAATTTCGGGAGAGTATTACTCCACTGTTTTACATTGACTTATTATTAATTGTGTCTGTACGGAAACAGAATAGTAAAATAAAAAGCCATTAAAAAGTTATGAGCCAAAAAATATTCGTTTTTCTTGCTATTTTTAACGTAACTTTGGGTGTAAATAAGTAATAAAAGAACTTCAAAACCAAGTCCATAACGACAAAGCTCAGTTATCGAAGAGTTCAATAAATTTTATTTATAATTGATTTATGTAGTGGTTTTTTCATAAAAAACGAATTTCAGAAGCACTTTTCGAATTTTTTTACGCGCCTTTCAGTTCGGAACGGTGTTTCTGTGCGTGAGAACTAGACGTTGTTCGTGTAGACTAGTGTCTAATTGGTCATCACTGATACTAGCGCTGTCGGACACGAAGCCAGGCGAGACAGCATGCTTTTTAGCCGTGACCACCAGTGAGTTCGAGCTCGCGACTAGTTTACTCTTAAGGCCTATCTAATTATTATTTTATTCTATCTTTTATTATTATTTAGATCAGAAAGACAAGAGCACATTAAGGGCACTAAGCTAGGAATAAAACATAAGAATACTATTATAATTAACTTTTGTCAGCCATTATTAAAGTCCAGTGGGGTATAGTCCTTTCACAGTTATTTTGGATCACTGTCAAAAACAAAATGATCTTTATTTTCGTTGAATTAAGATTACGGTTGCGATGTTTCCACTCACAAGTCTGACAAAATCACAGTGATCTTTATTCTCGTTGCTATACGGTTGCTTTCGAGTTACTGCTGTCAGTAGCAAAATAACAATGAAAGGACTGTAGTTGCGTATTACACATGAAATGACAATCGATCGCAATATCTTTCATTCTCGCAGTTCAGCCACGTTTGTCGTTCATTGCATTATTTACGTAGTAGACGTATTTTTCAAACCTATAAAGCAATGGATTAGCAATTTCCTTCGAAACCCTTGGATTGTAAAAGAAAGTGTATTACGCAATTAGGGTACTGGTTAATCAGTAGAGAAACTCAATGGTAATAACAGGCAGAAATTGACGCTCGATTTAACATTGTCTGTTGTTACCTAGAGATTAGAGAAAGACAAAGGATAAACAATTTTTTTTGATGTCAACATCAAAAATAAAATGCACGCTCTTGACTTGAAAAGCATACTCCAGAAACCAGCATTACTTTTCCGACAACGAAGACCAGTCAAATCACAAGCACATAATATTTATTAATTTATTTATATGTATATACCTTACTGTACACCACAAAAATACAACGTGTAAAAGATACTTCAAACACTACAAAATATAGGTACAATGGGCGGTCTTATCGCTTTCTGCGAACTCTTTCAGGCAACCTTAGGATGGACAGTGATTTTCCTGGACATAAAATGGGACTGTCGTTGGTGCAAATATTGCTATAATACTTTGACTTTTAAGTTTAAGCCCTCATCGTCTGTACCTTTAACGTTGCACAAACTTTTTTCTACTAAGTAAGTCCATTACATATTTATACACCAAAAATAATAAAATCGAGCGATGCCACAGTAAAACCCAATCTATTTTATTTAAATATACATCGTCAAGGATTATTAATGCGCTGAAAGCGTCTTAATTCAATCAATGTCAATCAGGCTACGTTAATTAAAGCAAGGTGACGAGCGTGTCGCGTATGGAGGTTTATTATAAAATAAGATGGTTGATATGATGATAGGATATTTGGTGATAATAGCGGAAGACGTGTAGTTTGGGAACATATTGTTGTTGATTTAACAGCTTCGAGTCGGAAACGGATTTTGGGGAACCAAAAAGTGGAATAAGTTTTTCTATTGCAAATAATATGTAGGGTGGAAGAATACATCGAAGCGCAAACTGAAACCATGGATTCAGTGCATAATTCTGATTCCCCTGCGTTGCTATTATCAGTCTTTAACTTCCCAAATGCAGGGTTTTTGTCACACTGCCAAGATATGTGATTACCTTACTGGTTATCAAAAAAATAAGTTTAAAAACTAAAACCCGAGTACTGAAAAGGATGAAACAAAAAAGTACTTACCTTCCCGTGGTCGCATGCCGCTGTACTAACATACTTATAAGCTATGGTAGCATGCGACCACGGGCCTTCTTGTCTCATCCTTTTCAGTGGTCGGGTTTTAGTTATTAAGTAGTGGGTAGTGGTCGGGTTGGGTTATTTTGGGATTTATTTCAGTAATATTTATACTTTTGAAATGTGCGAATTAAGCCCTTTCATTTGATACCCAACAAGGCACTAACCCAAAATAATTACTTTTAAATTAATTACTTTATGACCTCTAGAGGGCGCCATATTGAATTTAGTGTGACGACACGTACCACCAGCAGAAGGTCAAGGCTATAATGATTTATTTGCCAAATTAAAATGAGTAGGTACTATTGAAGTTATAAGATCATATACCCTCGATTAATTTGCCAAATTAAAATGAATAGATACTATTGAAGTTATAAGATCATATACCCTCCGTAGTCGGGTAAAAATTGTAACACACTGATCCAAAATCAAGCGATCTTCCAACATGCTACCGCCCAGAAACTTCATTTCATCATCCTTTCGGACATATATGATCAGCCTATGAAGTTCCCACTGCTGGGACACAGGCCTCCTCTCTTCGAGAAGAAGTGGGCCGCAATCCAACAAACGGGCCCAGTGTAGGTTGGTATATATCACATATGTTCGAATTTTTAGTTCTAGGACATGCCGGTTTCCTCGTGGTGTTTTCCTTCACCGTTATGAGAGCAGTGGTTATGAAATAATTTACACAAAGTATGGGTATGGGTTCCCCCGACCTGCGACTCGTAAATCGGGATCGTTACTGCTGGGCCACCACGCCCACCACTGCTCTTAAAACTGTTCCCCTTTTGGACAAAATAGCCTTATTATTCAAATGTTTCGTATCAGACCAGTTTGTGAAAGAGAAAAGCAGACATACTGCTTTTCTCCACACTGACAACATTGTCAGTTACTCCCCTACACTCCATCAAAAGCTTACTTTACCCACAAAAAATAAAATACAAATAAAACATCTCTCGGAGTAAAGTTAACATTATCAGAACGTTTTTATTGAATCCCCGTTCACCCCATGAAATAAAAAACGTATAAAATGCACGTACAAACAGATTTTTACGATCCCTTCAACCTAATACACGGAAAGCTTACTAAACAACCCCAAAGTACTGCCTAAAATATTAACTCGAGCGTCAAAATCATATATTTCCGAACTCCCTACATCCCTAAGTATTCCTTTAAAATAATTCACTTTAAAAACAGCAGACCCTTCCTGAACTAACCGCGTTCACCTCAATCTACAAACATCTCAACTCCCAAAAAGGGCCAAAGAAAATTTAACTTAAAAGTTTGCAGATAAAAGATGTAAATTGTCTGCTCAAAATTCCGGAACATTCCTAAGGACCCAGATGGGCGCCAGTAATGAAAGAAAGACCGCATGCGGTGTAGCAAATTGCTTTCAGACGACACATTGCATTAGGCCAAGTAAGTACGTACTGTTATCTAACACAATTATGTATATAGAGATAACGTTATAGTCTAGTCAAAATATAGTTTCAGTGGTTTCTATGATTGGATTTGGGAATTTCGCAGACCAAATCTAATTTGTATGACATTCAGGGTTTTAGAGCATTTCAAGTTATGTTTTTTATTATATTCGTGAGAAACTCCATGTAAATACCTACCTCTCTTTAAATAATGATGGCTGGTATCAGCAATTACGAGTTCGACTACCTATGTATATCCTACCGCTGCCTGGGCGTTTGTCCAGCTGGCTGAAACAAACCCAAAGCGCTCTTCTTCTGTCTGCAGTGAGTAGGATAAGATTCAGACTTAGACATGAGTCCAGTTATTACATCTGACATTTTCTTCTTGGCTTACTTTAACAACAACTACATTTTCATAAGAATAATGTGTTTTAAATGTTTAAAAAATATTTGTTCAAAGTGTATTTATTTACTGATCTAATAATAAATAAACACGTACTTTTACTCATCAAAAATATCAATCACAGATTGAATTTAATATTGTTTTATTTTGATGACTTGTAAAGCTGAGAAGATTGCAACTTTTTATGAAAATATCGACATGGGCTCGACGAATAAATTCTTCTTCTTAGCGTGTCGATAGCAATCTAAATGGACTCAGCCCAGAATTCAGCTACTTGTTCGGCGCCATCAACAGCGTCCATCAGTTCTTGTAACGTGCAGCTGACAGGACACGCAGAACACGATATTATGTGTCCCATCGTTTGTGAAACAGCACCACATTTACACCTCAAGGCGGAGTCAGTTTCAGTTTGTGACACAGCTCCACATCCACATCCTGCTGCCATTCTGTCGAGATAGCCCCACTTTACGAGGTTCGACTAACACATTTACAATTGGACTCGGAGACGGTTCAGGTACTTCCGAGTAGACCACGGAGCGTTACACCCTGCAGAATGAAGCTAGTTTGGGGGTAGATAGTGAGCAGGTGGGCCCGAAAGGTACCCTACCATAGTTTGTAACGGGCGTCGAACCGGGTTACTTAGTAGGGATGCTTTCGATTTTAGCTATTATATACTCCTGCTTGTGCTCCTCCACTGCTCTTGCAACTGTTTTTTTATTGAACTACAAAATCATTTCCATCCAACTAAAAACTTCCTTTTTTTTAATGTAAAATAGATATTTATTTGAATAAGGATTAATATTAGAAAAACATTAATTAATAAAAAATAACAAAATAATATCCTAACTTAACAAAAACAAAGTGTCGAAAAATTCATCCGCATCGCTGTCAGACAAAATTTTCTAACACAAAACTCCATTCAAATAGCAACACATCCGAAAAACATGTAGGATAGGTATTTGAAACTGGTAAAATAGTCCAAAAATCCGGGTTCATAGTTTAACAGAGCGATATCAAAAATGTCACAGCTCACAAAAGCGTTCTTGTGTGGTGGTCACGGACAGCTAATCATTATATCGAGGACACATTCGCGTTTTTATATATTTTGTGATAAGCCGTGTACCCTATGAAATTTTACCATACAAAATTCAAATTTATTTATTAATCGCAATTTGTACAAGAATAGATTAGACGATGACCCCCAAACTAGGCATTTGCCTGTAAATTGGGAGTCAGAATTGCGACATTTTCAAAGTGTGTTAGTTACAGACGCCAGCACATCAAGCTACCCGAAACTGTAAAATTTTCTTAATCAACATTGAACCTTATGGTTTAGTGATGAAGTTGAAAATCTATTCAAGAATTTTGACAGATGGTAGTAGCTTGATGTGCTGGCGTCTGTACATAGTGATTATTGCAAGACAGGAAAACATAAACTAAACTTTAACTAAACTAAAATCAATTAAAATAAAACTTAAAATATAAATTGCATTGTATTAAGATCAAACTAAGCAAAATAAAATCAATAGTGTGAGATCAATTGATGAATAACAAAATAGTAAGTAATAATATCGAAACTAAAAAATAAAATATAAATCTAAAAAATAAAATATAAATCAACAAAAATTTAATCTGTACTATAATATTATAAAGAGGAAAGATTTGTATGTATGTTTGTAATAAGTTGGCTCAAAAAGTACTGGACTGATTTTAAAAATTCTTTCACCATTTGAATGCTACATTATCACTGATTAATATAGGCTTTTTTAATTGTAAGAAAAAAAATGTCCACCCGTGCGAAGCCGGGACAGGCGCTAGTTAATTATATTATTATTAATGCTCGTATTATATTATTATAAATCTGAGAAATGACGTACATCTATATAAATTTTCATTCCCTATGAGAACCGGCACCCTGTATGTGCTTCAACTACACGGATCTTAGTAATAATTTATTTACCAAAAGACAGCCTAGGTTACATCAGTGTTGTTTCAATAAGGGATGGGTATGGATGGTCATGAGTAAGAGAGGTAAGAATATCCCTGCTCTTCAAACTAGGAAAATCTTGTATTTTGAAGGGCAGTAATAAAAATATTAAATTCATTCAATTGCTCACAGTCAACCCGCGACCTGAACCGCTAGACCTAGAAGCATAAAACAGCATAAGAGTTCCTTTTATAACTAAGGTGAGCATTATGAAAGGACTGTGTCCGCACACTGACCAGAATAATTTTGAAAACGGCCACTGCTTCTTATTATGTTCGAAAAATGTATCTGCTCAACAACGTAAATAACGTAATAAATGTTGTTGAACTGTCGAAATGAAAACCATTCCAGTACAAAGGCTAACACACTGGGAAAAGCTAGTGTGTTACGCAATTAACCTGCAATATAATTCCTATTATAAGGCCGCCTAATATTCAATCATAGATACGCCAGTACACATGAATGGGAAGCCTCGTGTACTGCAGTGCTATTCTGTAAAAATCTCACCGTGAAAACTAGGTGAAGTGAGCTGTCATTCCACCTGCCGATCGATTCTGTAAAAATCTCACCGTGAAAAGTTAGGTGAAGTGAGCTTAGAGTGAGCTGTCAAGAGTATCAATCCATCAGGATGACACTGACAGCTCACTCCACGCTCACTTCACCTAAGTTTTCACGGTGAGATGGTTACAGAATCGCACTGCTGATGTTACGGATTGCCTCCATTGATAGCTCAATTCACGCTCACTTCATCAATGTTATCACGGTGAGATTTTTACAGAATCGATAGGCTGTTCTTGGTTAGACTATTGTAATACGTGTAAGATGTCATGGTATTGTAAAGGAAGGCTTAGAATGAATCTGTTGCAAATCTAGGATTTGATAGAGAGGTGAAGATTTATTTATTTATTTATTTAAACTTTTCGCACAAAAAGGTACAAAGGCGGACAAATACTTGTGTCAACAGTGAGGCCCTATTCACGCGGCAATGATCAACACGATATTTTACGGCAAAGAGATGGGATCACATGTCAACTTTTCTTAACTGAAAATGTTCTTAACCAACTTTTTAGACCTTTGTATCCTGCTCATGCGTATGCAGTTTCATTAAAACGGTTCATTCATTTCGATATATATATACAATTCCTCAAAACGCGTTGAAGTGCTATCTCTTCCAATGAAGCGCATATATAGCAATATCCTCTTGACAAATGTATCTGCTAAATACACCAGTATGGGCCAGATTTGTCGTTACCAGCATCGGTGTGTAATTGACAAAATATGCTCCCCAGATACAATTGTATTGTATGGAATTCAAATATGTATGTTAATTTATTATTCCGTAGATATTTCAATTTATTGACTACTAGCTGCGCCCCGCGGTTTCACCCGCATAAGTATCGATCCCGTGGGAATATCGGGATAAAAAGTATATTCAATCTTTCTGAGAGATTTTCTTTATATTTTTTTCCGTAAGAACCTTGTACAGAGTATTAGAAAACTACAAAAAAAAAAATCAGCCAAATCGGTCAAGCCGTTTTCATGTTATGTCGTGACAACGGAAAACGGGTTTCATTTTTATATATATAGATTTATGTACTACCATAATACATATTTTCGTATATTAAGGATTGGAAAAACAGACTTTCAATAGGATAGGCAAATTAAACGTATCTACATCATAATTATCTTGTTGTATGGCTATTCATGCGGTAATTACATGAAGAAGGAAATCAACAAGAAAGAAAATACGTTCATATGCGATAAACATGACGCAGAGAAAGAACAGAAACACAAAAAGAACAAGTTGGGGGGAAATATGCGTCACATCCACGCAAACCGGCCACCGCTCAGCATAATGCTACAGCCCTATGGGAGACAGAGTGGGGCTCTGTCATTGTCTGTGTGCATTATTTTTCAGCGACAGCCGGCATTGTTGTGATAACATCAACCGGTGCAATTACGATGAGATATAATAAATAAGGAATAATAAATAAATAAACCATACCAAGTTCTAATAAAATAACATTCGGGGCAACGACTTACGCGCCGCCGACCTTTAATAATAACATCCCTAAAAAATAAGTGAAATTATTCTCCATTTTCACACCAGCCAACACTGCATTTAAAGCTCAGTCGTAAATATGCGGCCGCTCTTACAGCGCTGTATCGATGAATCGTTAACTCGATGGAAGCGCCACACGTGCCGATATTAACGCCCGATACGCCTGGACAATGCGGTTTTTGTTCAATTTATATCCACATACACACAGGTGCCATATAAAGCGCTTGCACGAAATAAGAGACATGCTCTTACACGTTGGCATGCACGTGTGTACGTTACAGCACGACCGTCAAAAGAGGTTCAACCAATAATATTCTTTCGTTATCAAATAACTAGCAGTGCCCCGCGGTTTCACTCGCATATGTGTCGATCCTGTGGAAATATTGGGATAAAAGTATCCTATGTGTTATTATGATGTATAAGTTATATTACTGAAAAGTTTTATAGCGCTATCTAGAACGCCACATGCAACAAAGTGTCATACTGACGTCACAAAATCCTGCATCTCGCAAGCAGAGTTTACCGCGCAACTAGCATACGTGCAACGGCTCGACATGAATCATTGGGGCAGTTGCCCGCCAGAAACAACACCCGTCTGGTCGGAGAATCCTCCCTTTTCTATCGAGGATGAGTGAACTTTACACCCTATTCCTCATACCTCTATAGTTTCATCAAAATCCGTTCCGTAGTTTTTGCGTGAAAGAGTAAAGTACAAGCATCCATCCATCCATTCTCACAAACTTTCTCGTTTGTAATATTAGTAGAAAGTAGGATTATAGTTTCAAAAATAAGTACAATCATGGACTTAAATACCTTACACTTACATGATTCAAAAGTGATTTGCCCCTAATGTATCGATAAATATTTTATGGTGTTACGAGTAGAGGATTATCGAAACCATACTGTGCCGTGGTTGCAAGCGCAACTGCTGAGCGTGGGGTCCTGGATTCGATTCCCAGGTCGGGAATAAGTGTTATTGGGTTAAATACTGGTATTCAGCTGCATTCGGTTAGACTAGAAGCCGACCCCAACATAGTTGGGAAAAAGCTAGGCAGATGATGATGGCATGGAACAACTTTCAAAAATTATGTTACTATGGTTTGAAAGGCGATTCTTTTACATGTTTTTAAAATTTTCAATGAATAATTTGCTATTTTTTTAGCAATTTAAAAACTATATTTTGATTTTGCCTTTATAATAGTGTAGTAATTATCCGGAAAAGAACCGGAGCTAATGACATATCTTGCAGAGTACCTAAGCAAACTGAAGTGGCAGTGGGCTGGCCATGTATGTGACCGACGACATTAAGAAAGTGGCTGGGACAGACTGAATTTGGAAGGCGCAGAACAGGGTGTTATGGCGCAGCCTGGGTGAGCCCTATGCCCAGCAGTGGACTACGATTGGCTGAGTTGATTGATTCATTAAGTCCAAGTTCCCTCTATCCAATTATCTAAATTTACATAAAGAAACGTAATTATAACCATGGGGTATTTTTATTTTTATAAAACTTTGTGATGGCGTGGTATCGCTCTTTTTACGTGTTAAAAATAAAATTAAGATATAGTTTGTTTACAGTATATGTCTAGTTTATTCGCCGAACTAAAGGGAGGGTACATATTTAAGTTTCAGTAGTTCGGTGCTTTGTTAGAACCGAACTATCGCAACTGAAAGTTTCAGTGGTTCGGTCAACCGGACTAGCAACCGAACTACTGCTACTAGAGGTAAGTATCAATTGCAACGTGTCATTTTAACATTTCAACAAAATTCTTTCCGTTACCTTCCGATTGTGAAAGGAAGTGTGTTACGCAATAAAATTGAGGTGCTGAAACCAGACGTTTCAGGTCATCGAACCCCTAAGATGCCATTTTTTACCTTTCTTTGTAAAGCTTCTTAATTAAAGTTAATCTCAGTGGTTTAACAGCACATTTCTCCGGATAAACGACCAACGCAGTGATAAAACCGCAAAGATCATTTTAAGATAGTTTAAAAACATGGTTTATTTTAATTAATATTCTTGCTGAAATATTTTAAGGATTTTTTGTGAAACGCCGACGACGATGACGTACATAATGTGTTATATTATTGTTCTTCAGACATACAAGATTAAATTCAAAACTTAATTATGCTAAGTGAACTATAAAATAATATATCAAAAAACTACTAAGCATATAAAAAAGGGAAAGAAAGAAAAAAAGAAAAAGTAAGAAGAAAAAGAAAGAAAGAAGAAAAGAAAGAAATAATAATAATAATAATAAACCCGCAGGGCAGCATGTGGCGAGCTGTTGGGCAGTAGCGACCCCACGGACCCTATCTCCCGGGAGAAGTCTTGTTCCTCACCTCTGACTTGCCTTTACTGGCTGGCTGAAGTGCACAGTGACGAGGAACAGAGCTCCCACCTCATTCTTGCCTTTATTGGCCAGCTTGAGTGGAGATTCGCAAGAGCAAACGCGCTCGGAGGAAGGATGTATTCCAGTAAGATGCTGGTAGGGATCTTGACCGTACTACCGGGATTGTCCTGATAGCCGTGGAATACCTCTCCACTCCTCATAAGCACCTCAGGACATGTTGCCCCCTTGTCGCTACGTCACTATGTGCTAGCGACCGTTTCCGGGGGCCCATTATTGAGTGTGCAAGTCACCCCCTGCCATTTTATCCGTGTACATATAAAAAATTGATCAGGCAGGGGTTATAGTTCTTCCATAGTTCTTGGTAACCAGTCCACCTTAGCCACCCAAACCCATAGTCCAATTTTTTACTTTTCATATCTTGCAATAGTCCTACACCACCCGAGGGTTGTCCTTGGGTGCACATTCATAGTGCATATAGGGATAATCGTCGGTTGGTGCCACATTTCATTAAAATTTTCTAAGGGGCCTCTGCGAGTTGGCTTCGGCCCCTCGTACGCCTTCCAAAGGACCGGGACCCCATGGTCCCGAGATATATAAAATAAATAATAATAATAATAATCGTTTATTTATAAACAGGGAATACATTTACAATGAATAGCCTAACAATTAAAATAGCGCACTGTTGCTAATTTGCCTGAACTAGGTTGAACCTGTGCTTCAGGCTAGAAAGTGCATAAATACTTAATGTAATAAATAAACAATGATTATAACTTAAAAAAAAAAAAAACTAAATTAAAAACTTAGATAAATAAAAGTAAAATAGCATGTTAGCAGTTCTATTTGCAGACGATAAGTAGGTCTTCTGTTTGTGCATAGTCGATGGTTAGTAAATAATTAAGTACAATTTTCTTACAGCTATAGTAATTTAGTTTATAGATACTTAGTTTTCTATTTAATCTATTGTACAGGAATGGGCCTAAGAATGTTAAAAATCTTTCTACAAAGACATGTTTTGAGGTTGCATTAGACATGCATACTAGATCATTCAGTCCGAAAGAAGAAATAAAAGAAGAAGAGAGAAAGTTAGGTTCAGAATCCATGGTAACAGTTTGAGCGTCGATGTCCCTGCCATCCTATAAAGTTAGGTTCAGAATCCATGGTAACAGTTTGATCGTCGATGTCCCTGCCATCCTATAAAGCACTATATTAACTATCTCTCATACCGACATTGAACAAAAAGTTAGGTTCAGAATCCATGGTAACAGTTTGAGCGTCGATGTCCCTGCCATCCTATAAAGCACTATATTAACTATCTCTCATACTGACATTGAACAAAAAGTTAGGTTCAGAATCCATGGTAACAGTTTGAGCGTCGATGTCCTTGCCATCCTATAAAGTTAGGTTCAGAATCCATGGTAACAGTTTGAGCGTCGATGTTCCTGCCATCCTATAAAGCACTATATTAACTATCTCTCATACCGACATTGAACAAAAAGTTAGGTTCAGAATCCATGGTAACAGTTTGAGCGTCGATGTTCCTGCCATCCTATAAAGCACTATATTAACTATCTCTCATACCGACATTGAACAAAAAGTTAGGTTCAGAATCCATGGTAACAGTTTGAGCGTCGATGTCCCTGCCATCCTATAAAGCACTATATTAACTATCTCTCATACCGACATTGAACAAAAAGTTAGGTTCAGAATCCATGGTAACAGTTTGAGCGTCGATGTCCCTGCCATCCTATAAAGTTAGGTTCAGAATCCATGGTAACAGTTTGAGCGTCGATGTCCCTGCCATCCTATAAAGTTAGGTTCAGAATCCATGGTAACAGTTTGAGCGTCGATGTCCCTGCCATCCTATAAAGTTAGGTTCAGAATCCATGGTAACAGTTTGAGCGTCGATGTCCCTGCCATCCTATAAAGTTAGGTTCAGAATCCATGGTAACAGTTTGAGCGTCGATGTCCCTGCCATCCTATAAAGTTAGGTTCAGAATCCATGGTAACAGTTTGAGCGTCGATGTCCCTGCCATCCTATAAAGCACTATATTAACTATCTCTCATACCGACATTAAAAACATTTCCTTGTATAGCACTTACAATACATAAAAGCACTTTTAATTCTAAAAGCCTTTCACAATGTTCACCAAATTGAAATAGAAAGAATAATATCTTAATAGCTCCTACTAATTGGTAGTCAACATCTTAACCCTATAAAGAGCACCCGCCGGCGTCACTTTGAAGTTTAAACCCTCCAATTTATATAATTGAAACTTTATCTTGTTTTGTGTCAGTCTGTTCTAACCACAAAATAAATCGGTACAGAAGGCTGGCTTCATACAAACACGTAAGGTAATAGACGCGCTTATTCTCGTAGCTGTAATAATCTGTAGCCGTCATTTATTTTCGTTGCTTTTATAGGGTCAAATTAAATTAGCTAGCGAAACTCCGCAGACGTGATGGGTATCGATATCTGAATATGATATCATACCCATGATGTCATGATATCATGATATCTTTCTTTGGTCTGAAATAAAGAATTTGATGGGTTGCTTGAAAACAAAAAAATTATGATTCATGATATTTTTTTGGGGGCAGCAACCGATGGCAGTTTAGTTACTAAAGTATGAGTTAAGATTTTTTTTTGTTTTTTTTTTCTGTTTTACCTTGTGTTTGATGTCGATACTTAACACGTTCGTCGAGTTACGCTAGCTAATGTAATTTGGCCCTGTATATTTAGTAAGAATGTATTAATGTGTATAGGTATTATATGTATATCTATTATAGTGTAATGTTTCTATATACTCTATATTTTGTCCAAATGACAACCCCATTTTTATATGTACGCAACCACAGTCCTTTCTAAAGTTGCCTGGAACAGATCGCAGAAGGCAATAAGCCCGCCCTTTTTATATTTTGTAGAGTTAAATATGTTTTTTTTGTTATGTATTTTGTGCTAAGCAATAAAGTCATCATCTGCCTAGCCTTTTACCAACTATGTACCAGTATTTCTTTACTGGATAATATAAAACCCCTTGGCAAGACTGATTGTCAGAATTTCGGGCTTCTGAGTACCCGTAACGACTGTCAAAGATCCATGAATGACAGCCAAAATCAACGCTTTAATGTGCTTTCCGAGGTATGGAGGGGTCTTGGTATGTAAAGATAGTCACCCATCCACAAACTAACTGCGGCAAGTGCAGCTTAAACTCTTCGATCAATACATACGGCTCTTTTAACTTTAGCCACAAGACCCTCTCTCTCTTTGGTATAATAAAAAAATTGACGGATACGTTCGGCGATTTCATACAAATGCCAGTCGCGAGTGCGCTTGCACTCGCTGTACGTGAAGCGTGTCTGTGTGTGTTCGCCAGTTTTTACTCAGTGTATACTTGTATAGAGCCTTCTGTCTGCAATTATTTTGTGCTGTTACTTCATCATTTTCCTGTTTAATAATCCTTTCGTAATCAAATACTTGAGTTTCGCGAATACGGTGGCAGTTTTGGACTTTTCTGGGGCTCGCTATCTTTGGGGGTTTTGAGAAATTATGGACGCGTTTGTCGCTGTGTTTTGTTTTGAGTTTCTGTTTTGTGATGACTGTGTTTCAATTTGTGTGTTACATGTTATTCAACTAGTACCTAATGTAAATCTCTCTTAAGGTGTCACTTTTCGATATTTTTTCTATACAAATTTCGGGACAATATTACTCCACTGTGGACATTGTGCATCCAAAGTTAAACATGATATCGTTTTGACTTTAAAGCTCAGTTATCAAAGAGATTAATAAACCTTATTTGTAATTGATTTATGCAGTGGTTTTTTCATAAAACTCGATTTTCTGAAGCACTTTTCGAATCTTTTTACGCGCCTATCAGTTCGGAACGGTGTTTCTGTGCGTGAGAACTAAACGTTGTTTGTATAGACTAGCGTCTAACTGCTCATCACTGATACTAGCACTGTCGGACACGAAGCCAGGCGAGGCAGCGTGCTTTTTGTCCATGACCACCAGTGAGTTCCAGCTCGCGACTAGTTTACTCTTAGTTTATTTTTTTTATTAAAAGTCTTATTACCATTGCCAATAAAAATTGCAATTTAGTTTATTTGCTCAAATTCAATAGAAACATTTAAACTCCAATTCAAATAATGAGCCTAAAATTTATTATCAAACGATTTTAAAGGTATGTGTATCCAAAAAGTCTCAATAGGGCAAATACGAGTAATGTCTTCACTTTCAACTCGAGAAAAACACACCTTTCAACATTCAGCACACACCACCCTCACAACATACCAAGGTGACATACATCTCAATGTCAAACACTACAGAAACCTTTCACTGAAATTAATTGTCGCAAATTCCAATGTGTGCCTATGTAAAGTAGGCTCATTTCGAATTACGTGTCAATCGGGTCCTGTATCAACATCAATTTTATTCACATCAGGCGTACGCCTAACGAGTTGCTAAAGGCACGTCTAAACGGGCCATCTTTTTTCGGCTGCAATAAGTTGCGGGCAACATTCAGCAACATTTTGAGTATGGCTAAGTTTGGAACCTATTTGAACAATATTAAATGTTACCGGGCTGTCACTACACTATCGACTATTTAAATGTTGCTGACATTTCCATTGTTTTCTCATCTTCTACTTATAAAAAATCTTAAATTTATTAATTCTCTGACAGACAACGCATAGCCTAAAGACGCGGGGCTTAAAAGCATGAAATTATGCACAAAAGTTTATTTTATAACGTTTGTGAGCCGCAATAGTGTCACTTCACACACTTCCACAGTATGACCCTTATACTGTTGCAGATACAGGATGGCGAGCGCATCGACGCACAGCCTGTTATCATTCAGTACATGATTCTGAATCCGGAGGCTAAAAAATAACAGCTGCACAGGTTGATCGTCTACGCTTGCCGCGGTTGGTCTGTGGATGGGTGACCATCTTTACATATTGAGACCCCTACATCCCTGGGAAAGCACGTTAAGCCGTTGGTCCCGGCTGCCATTCGTGGATCTTTGACAGTCGTTACTAGTAGTCAGAAGCCCGAAAATCTGACAACCAGTCTTACCAAGAGGTGCCATAACTGGTTTTTGGAGGTCAGATAGGTAGTCGCTCCATATAAAATACTGGAATTTAGCTGCATCCGGTTAGACTCGAATCCGATCCCAACATAGTTGGGAAAAGGCTAGGCAGATGATATTAATTCTGAACCCCAGGAGGTTAATTTTTTTTTGTGGGTATTAAACTTTTCTATGAAAAGGCGGTTTTTTTTTTGTTACGAATTCATGGTTACAGTTTCGCGTTGATGCCCGCCCCCCTGCTACCCTGTATCAAATAATATCGTCAGCAACAAAAAAGTTGCTGTAATGTTGACGTAAAAGATCACCACAAACCACACATTTTTGTTAAAAAAGCACTAATTTAGAAGCCCCTTAAAGAAAATTATTCCTACGAATTTTGTTAAAGCATTTGCCCTTGCAAATGTCAATGGTAGGTGTTTGATGGCACGTATGCTTTTGAAGGGAATTCAAATTAAAGGAGTTCATTGTGGAATATGGGAATTCGAATTATTTGAATGTTGAAGACTTTTGTGCTGTGTTGTATTATGTTTTACAGGTTGAAATCCCTTTATTTTGTTGTCTCGAGAATTTATGTTGTTTGCAACAAACATTTTTGGAGCGAAGTTCTTTAACAGAGCTTGCGGCTTGAGGTAAACTGGTAGAAATCGTCACGAAACGAAAATGCGTTATACCCAATGAAAAGGTGTTCGAATTTTTAGTTCCAGGACATGACGGTTTCCTCACGATGTTTTCCTTCACCGTTTTGGGAGCAGTGGTGATTAATTAATTTACACAAAGTAAAGTGCCTATATGGGTCCGAACTCACGACCAACTCCTAAGTCGGAGCCGATACCACTAGGCCATCACTGCTTCCAACGCCTCTCCACTATACATTATACAACCAATATTCGAGCCTTGCCTTTGAATTCCGAGTCATTGGCCCCGATTCTGTTGTTCACAAACTAAACAAAATTTAAGTTCAGTGCATCTTTTTCTTTCTATTTCATTATGAAAAGGACAGAAGATAAACATTAGTTTAGTCCTGTCAAATTAGTCAGCGCCTGACGTAAATTGACTTATTTTTAGTAGTCTAATTTTTAATCACGTCTAAACTTGACTTAGTTTGTGAACAACAGAATCGGGGCCATTAATTAATTATCAAACGAAGTTAGAAATTCCATACCCAAATTCACCAACACAAGCTATCAATGACAATAATTTGCAATTTAAACACAAATGCGCACTGTCCGAAATTCGAAATTGCAACAATTCGATATTTGATGGCGTTCTAGTACTGAACACCGAACCGCAAGTCCTCGACCTCGCTTTGAAGATTGTCTTATGTACGAAGGGAGATAATTGAGTGATTTTAGCCAAAAATACATAGGTTCAGAAGGTTAGCTCCATACATCGACTGAAAATAGGCGCACGAACACATAGACGTACATACTCGTACAGCGCAGAGGTTTCAAACGAATACTAGTCGCAAATTCGCTTACAAGAGCCGTATTACGAAGTATTAAAAGCCTTAAAGCCATCATGATTCCAGTGCGAAAAAGGGATGGTGCTATCGGTCAAGTATAGCTGTGTCCCTCTCTTATCAAAATGGCATTAAAGCATCGTAACGCGGCACCTGTACTGTCAAGTCTTTTTATATTTTTTTTCAGTTTTCAAATTCTTTTCTTTATCAAGTCCGGACACATTATAGGTACTATTTGAAGCAAAGGCACTGAGCGGACTTTTGAATAGAAAATTATATTTAAATAATTGATAACAAAGATCAAAATAGCATACACCTTTGACCAATGTCGATTTGGCATCGACCTGAAACCTTTTTAATGATCTGAGTTCGTAATCTGCTAAATTCATAATGGTCGATCATTGATCGGACAATGGTCTGAGAAAAACTACTAGTAAATTTTATGCTAGATTTCATGTAATATATATTTTTACATATTACGTATTAGTGTTTGCAATCTGAAGTAGTAAGAAGTTCGTAAATAGCAATAAACATTACATTTACTCATTTGACATTATGTACAAGATTACCATTTTATGCCATTTCTTTCAATGGAGTGACAGTGGTTGACCATTGGAAAGTCATAATGACGCCACTATAAGATTACCAAACTTGTCAAATCAACAATTATGAAATAAATGATAGACCATTCTGACACTATTGTAATAGCAGACTTGAGGCCCTGGCCATATTATGATAATATTATTATCTATTTAATTTAATTGTCAGACTCTGTCAGTGTCACTTTTTTTAATTTGGTCTGACACGTAAATATGATATCTAAGGGCTGACTTTTCCAACGCCAGATAAATTTTAAAGGAAGAATAATTTTGAATTTTTGACAGTTCTTCCATACAAAATCTATCAGACGTCAATTTTATTCCACGAATAAAAATTATCTGTCGATTGAAAAAACAGCCCTATGTGTAATTATGCGGTATTGATATTACGACGCAATATAGTATAAAAAAGTCAGTAAAGCAGTATCTATCGTGGAATGAGCAGACCAAAAATTACCCTTAAGAGTAAACTAGTCGCGGAGCTCGAACTCGCTGGTGGTCATGGTCAAAAAGCACGCTGTCTCGCCTGACTTCGTGTCCGACAGCGCTATTATCAGTGATGAGCAGTTAGACCCTAGTCTACACGAACAACGTCTAGTTTTTACACACATAAACACCGTTCCGAACTGATAGACGCATAAAAATATTTGAAAAGTGCTTCGGAAAATCGAGATTTATGAAAAAACCACTGCATAAATCAATTACAACTATAGTTTATTGATCTCTTCGATAACTGAACTGTGTGAACTGTGTTGTTGGTATGGACTTGGTTTTAAAGAGTTTACAGTTCTTTTATTACTTATTGACACCCAAAGTTACGTTAAAAATAGCAAGAAAAACGAATCTTTGTTGGCTCATAACTTTTTAATGGCTTTTTATTTTACTATTCTGTTTCCGTACAGACACAGTTAATAATAAGTCAAAACGATATAATGTTTAACTTTGGATGCACAATGTCAAACAGTGGAGTAGTAATATTCTCCCGAAATTTGTATAGAAAAAATATCGAAAAGCAGCACCTTAAGGTGTCGAACATATTTTGAATGTGCACAGCGTTCTCAAACGAATTCCAGTAGTAAGTGCGCTTTCACTCGCTTTACTCGCTTTACGTGAAGGGTGACTATGTGTGCGTGCGTTTCCTCTCGTTGTATGGAAGCGACCTTCTGTACCTATCTATTTGGTGCACTGATGCAAGAGAATTGAGTGACTGTAACTATATTCCCGCTCCTTCATCTACAAACAGAATTGTTAAAGGAAATTCGCAGAACACGACAATAGAAGCTTATGCTCTAATAACGCTATATTAGATGAAACTGTTAGATGGCTGTGAACTGGCTATATTTATATTGAAGGAGGCTGTAGAGACACATATGTACCTATCTATTTGGTGCACTGATGCAAGAGAATGGAGTGACTGTAACTATGCTATATCAATATCGGAACGCGCTTGAACGAATAACACAATATCCACGCTTGCTTGTTTAATAAATAATTCCCGGTGTTAATTGTCAAAGACTACAGTGAAAATACGTTAAACAGTTTTTATTTACTCAGTGCAATAATAAAAAACTATTTTGGACATCAAACAACAAAATAATACTTCGAAACAAATTATCAAGAAAAGTGCTATGTCATAGTTTACAAGTAGTGAGTGCAGAGGATTCCCGCGGTTGTGCACTGCAGTTAAGATTTAAATTACCGTGAACCATACGCACGCAGTTTCAACAGCGGCGCTGCCAACATCACGCGCGGACACTTCTCGTAAGCGTTCCATGTATTTACTTTATTACAGTTAAGCATTGGTATCCTATAGACAATATCTGAGGTGCTATTATAGAGTGTAGTCATACTGTTTACAAAATGATGCGATCACCCACTCGCCAAATATGTGCTACTTGTCAGTGCACATTAAATGGGACTGACATGATGAAATGCTGCCTTTGTTCTTTGATATATGATCTTGAATGCTCAAAAGTGTCTAAAAATCGATATGCTTTAATGATGAACGAACATAAACAAACATGGAAATGTCCTTCGTGTCTAAGTGCCGAGTCGAAACCAACTAACACATCTACCCCACCTCACTCTCCCTCTCGTAACGATGACGGCAACATAACATTTCGCTGTGGCAGGACTAAGAGTAGGCTCACCGATGTTGTCCCAGATGAGGGCACCTCATTTACTCAAGAGGTTTTACGCGACATTATTCGAGAGGAAATCGGTTCAACACTTAAGTCTGCGATTAAAGAACTTGTCACAGAGCATCTTATCAATATAGACAAAAAGATCGCGGGGTTCGATGATGCCATGTCATTCAACAACATCATCCTAGAAGAAATGAAAATGAAACTAGACGAAAAGGTGTGTATAATAGAAAAGTTGGAAAACCAAAATGCTGAGTTACGTTCAAATGTTAATAATCTGACTATAAGGCTAAATTCGGTAGAACAACACATGCGGGAGTGTAATATTGAGATAACTGGGATGCCAGAATATCAAACTGAAAATCTTGCCAATGTGGTCTTGCAGCTTGTAAAAACAGTCGAATGCCCAGTCACCAGCGAAGATATACAGCACGTCACCAGGGTTGCGAAACTAAACAAAGATAGCAATCGCCCAAGAGCAGTGGTGTTAAAACTACGTACCCGAGAGAACCTTCTGCACGAGACAACCTTCTGGCTGCTGTCACAAAGTATAACAGGAGCCATGCAAATGACAAGTTGTCATCACGACACCTTGGCATAGGCGGCAAGCGGGAGCCGATCTTTGTGTTTGAACACTAAAGTCCTCACAATAAACATCTGCACGCAGCAACGAGGCAGAAGGCTAAAGAGGCCGAATTCAAATTTGTCTGGGTTCGTGATGGCCGGATTTACGCTAAAAGAAACGAAACGGGACAAGCTATATACATTCGCAGCTTCGAAACCCTGAACTTAATTAGGAAGGGCTCATAAATTATTCTCAAGGGAACCTGGATTGTTTACAAGAATCCACTATAAAATTCAACTCTCTCGATATCTTCTATCAAAACCTTCGTGGAATGCGCACTAAAACTAACGATGTGTACAATAATATTCTCCAATGCAACTACAAAGTCATCACGTTTTGCGAAACTTGGCTAAACTCAAGGATTATGGATAGTGAGATCGTTGACAATAGATACCTAGTTTATCGAAGAGATCGCGACCTTTCCCGAACTTCTAAAACAGACGGCGGTGGCGTCTTAATTGCAGTGTCAAGACTTATGCCTTCATGCAGAATGTACGGGTGGGAGAGCGAATGCGAGGATATCTGGATTACTGTAGACTTGGTTCATAACAGTAAAGTATTGAAAATTGCCATATGCTTAGTCTACATGCCTCCACCAATTAAAATAGATGTACTCAGCAATTTTTTGAACAATGTAAATAGAGTAACGGATTTAGTAGACGATATCATTATTGTTGGTGATTTTAACTTGAGTTTTATAAATTGGGTTAAGGACTGTAATGTACCCTACATGATTCCCAGTATTAGCACAAGTCTCAATACAGATAACTATAGCGGTCGTCTAGCACATACACTTACTGACTTCATAGCTGTAACTGGATTGCAACAAATTAACTCTATTGTCAATCATGAAAGTAAGATATGAGACCTAATTCTAACTAATGTAAACTGCAGTGTATCTTCAACAACATGTGTTAGTAAAATTGACCCGTATCATCCCCCACTTGAAATTGTACTAGACTTAACATTGACCTCAACACTATCTTATGTACCTCGTTCAGACTTTAATTTTTTCAAGGCTGATTATATTAAAATATTGTGTGATCTAAAGGGCGTTGACTGGTCTGGAAGTTTCGATGGTTGTGTAAGCGTTAATGACATGGTCTCAAACTTTTACGATATAATCAATAATATTATTCGAGAACACGTACCCAAACGCAGGCCTAGAGTTATATCCCATCCTGTCTGGTTCACACGCGAACTTGTTCACCTTTTAAGAGTAAAGGACAAATTGAGGCTCAAATGTCGTAAATTTAATAATCCTAGAGATAGACTCGAGTACGAGGACGTTAGAAGAGCTAGTGACAAACTTCTACATAACTGCTACAAAATCTATGTTAGTACTATTGAAAATAACCTTAAAAAGAATCCAAAGTCCTTTTGGAGTTATATAAAAAACAAAAAGTCTTCTTGCAACGCGCTACCCTCAGTAATGCACAGTAATAATGAAAACTACTCGTCAAATGGTTCTGACATAGCAAACCTATTCGCATCACAGTTCAATCTTGTATACACTAACGCAAAAAGCGATTTTACTTCTTCACACAAAACCATATCTGATTTTGCCGCTGAGCCAACCTGTAGTAAACTATCCACCATAAGATTTTGTGAGACAGATGTTTTCAACTGCTTGAAGTGTCTCAATCCGAATAAGGGAGCAGGACCAGATGGAATTCCACCACTTTTTATTAAAAGATGTGGCTCGCTTCTATCCTGTCCGTTAATGATGATATTTAATAGATCTCTTGAGAGTGGTGTTTTTCCACATGAGTGGAAGCGTGCACGCATCGTTCCTGTATTAAAGAAAGGGGACAACAGTAATGTAAAAAATTATCGACCAATATCTATTTTATCATCCTTTTCCAAAATTTTTGAAAAACTTGTTTGTCCCATATTAACAAAACACACCAAGTTCCAAATACGATCGGAACAGCACGGTTTTCAAGAGAAAAAGTCAGTCATAACTAATCTAATGTCATACATAACTCCTGTAATGGAAGGAGTAGACAAGAACCACAAGATAGATTCGATATATACAGATTTTGCTAGTGCTTTCGATCTCGTTGACCACAAAATACTCATCAATAAGCTCCAGAACCAGTACGGCATCAGTAATGTAATTTTGGACTGGTTTAGATCATACCTGGACAATCGTGAGCAGGTTGTGGTCCTTGCCGGTTATGAATCTAAAAAATACATTGCTTCTTCTGGCGTTCCACAGGGATCCCATCTAGGCCCCATCCTGTTTCTATTGTTCATCAATGACATTGTAGACTGTGTTCGTCACTGTCACTGTCTCCTCTTTGCGGATGATATGAAAATCTCGCGGCGGGTGGACTCTATGACGGATGTGGAATTGATTCAGGCCGATCTGGACCGTATTTATGAATCATGTTGTGCTAACAGAATGACGCTTAACGCTTCGAAATGCCAGCATATTCGGTTCACAAGGAAGAGAAAGGTGCTTGAATCAAGTTATCACATCAACAATGTGTGGATTGCTGTAGTTGAACAACTTCGTGACCTGGGTGTGATTCTTGACTCAAAGTTAAGTTTTGTTCCACATTGTGATGACATTGTCCAAAGAGCTGCTAAAATGTTGGGTTTCATAAGACGGAACACTAAGGACTTTAGACATGCAGCCTCCAAGATTGTGCTTTATAACGCTCTGGTACGTAGCGTACTCGAGTTCGGGAGTGTCATATGGAATCCGCACTATATGGTTCATTCTAATCGAATCGAGTCAATTCAACGATCCTTTACGCGGCAACTTGCTTTCCTTGCCACTGGCTTCAGTGCGAGATGCTCGTATGACGAACGACTCCGTTTCTTCCATATGTCAAGCTTACAGCTACGACGACGCATGATTGATTTGCTATGCTTGCGGAGTATCGTTGACGGTTCCTTTAAATCTGACGGACTTCTCGAGCGCATTGAAATAAACGTGCCTAAACTTAATGCTCGAAGAAAATGCACGTCCATTTTCAATGTCCCTCGTCATAAGACCAACTTAGGCATGAATGCTCCGATGGCTAGGCTACCGTCCAGGTACAACAACTTTAGCAAAATTTAGGATTTAGATATCTTCCACGACCATCTCACGCGTTTTAGATCTAAGATTATAAATGAGGGTAAGACTGAAGACAGCCAAACAAAATAATATAATATAATATAATAATAATATAATATGATATAAATTAATATAATATAATATAATATAGTATAGTGTAATATGATATAATATAATATACTATAATTAGTCAATGTTTAAGTTGATGAGGGTATTCTCTCTACTACAGAGATTTTAGCTAGAGTTTTTATCATTAATTGTTTTTGTTTTCTTTTATAATTATTTCTTTTTTGTAACGTGAATACTGTGTTTTTTCTTCTATTTTGTTATGAATGCTGTGCACGTCTGTAATTGACGTAAACACTGGTCCATGTCTGTTCTCTGTTATTTGTAAATGTTTGTGTTTGTGTTGTTGATGTGCCTTAATAATAAATAAAAAAAATAAAATAAAAAAACTATATTACCGCTCCTTCATCTAAAAACAGAATTGTTTAGACTATGCCAACCGCACAGTGGCGCCCTCATCGTTTGTTGGGTTATTTCATACAATTTAGAATGAAAATGCAAAAAATAAGCACGTTAAGTTGTGCTTTACAAGATTATACGTTGATATTATTAAAAATAGTAGTTTTATATTGTTTAGTTATATTATAATCCTTAAAACGAATAACAGTGGCCACTATATTCCGTTTTAAGGATTATAATAAAACTAAACAATATAAAACTACCGTTTATAATAATATTAACGTATAATCTTGTGAAGCACAACTTGACATGCTTATTTTCTGCATTTTCATTCTAAATTGTGTGAAATAACCAAACAAACGATGAGGGCGCCACTGTGCGGTCGGCATAGTCTTAAAGGAAATTCACAGAACACGATAATAGAAGCTTATTCTCTAATAACGCTATATTAGATGAAACTGTCACATGGCTGTGAGCTGACTATATTGATAATGAAGGAGGCTGTAGAGACACATACAGAAACATAAGCATAATCGGCCTTTAATGTTCCCACTGCTGGGACAAAGGCCTCCTCTTTGTGAGAGGGAGTGGGCCATAGTCCACCACGCGGACCCAGTGCGGGTTGGTAGATGTCACATGTCTTTATTTTTTTGGTTCTAGGACATGCCGGTTTCCTCACGATGTTTTCCTTCACCGTTTGAGAGCAGTGGTGATGCAATAATTTACACAAAGTAAAGTGCCTGCTTGGGGTCGAACCCACGACCTACAACTCGTAAGTCGCGGCCGTTAGCACTGGGTCACCACCGCTCTTAGTATAGAAACATATAATTTTATATAGAAACACTTGAAGATGAAAATTTTAATAATAATATTTATTTACTTCTGACCACAATATCCTCATCAAATAATAACAAAAAACAATATTGTCCAATCAGGCTGTATTTCAAGCCACCAAAGGGGCAATTCTCTTAATTTTAAGAACGTCCACAGTCTGATCTCATTTTCAATCTGTCAAAAATACCTCTAATTTTCAGATTCAGGTCTTCGCCCCAAGTACGGTCACCAAAGGAGATAAGTAACCAGGATCGTTGGTATAGTTGAAATTTTGTAAGAAACTGATAGATGTTTTCGAATAAAATTTAATTTAATTAATGAAAAAAAAAAACAGTTTATTTATCAAATTAAATTTCATTCAAATATATCGATCGGTTTACTAAACTTCAACTATATTGACGACTCTGGTTACTTATCTCTTTTGGTGACTGTACATAAGTTTGGTTTCCGTGAACTAAAACTAGACTATAATTTATTTCTATTTTACTTACCTACTTACGAGTATAGGAAGGAGTGTTCGTGTGGAGTAATTTTTGAGTGATGAAAAAGTTGGTGCGTGTTTGAACTGTTTGATGCCTTAATAGAAAGAAACAAAGAAAATAAGTATATTTGATCCAGGTTTAGTAGGCACACAATACTCAGTAGGTACGGTCAGCAGCAAAAGTCAATTAACACTTTTTTTTTTTTTTTTTTTTTTTGTGGATGGGAAATCATCCAATGACCCCTCCCGCTCTGGGTGGAGCAGAAGGGAGTGTCAGACTCTTACTGACTAAAACCCACCCGTGTTCCTTCCTTAGCCCTTTGTGTTCCGGGGTAGCGGTAACCCTTTCGGACAATCCCGCTGCCCCGGCAGGCTTCGGCCCTTTCGGGCCCCTTCCTTATGCTGACATCTCTTTGAGGCGCGCGTGGAACACGTACGCGCCGTCCGGCACGGGCCTGGTCCTGATCGGACGGAGAGTTACCCATTACTCTCCGCCCGCAGGCCCGCGCCTACGGTGGCCGGGAGTCGTCTCGCGGCTCCCGACGCCCGGGGCGTCTCCCGCGGCGGCTGGGACGTGAGGCCCTCTCCCTCAGCCGTCCCGCCACCTCCTTCGCTAGCATGACTGCTTCGCAGAAGGAGGTGACTGCCTCCCACTCCCTCTCGCCCCGGACCATGGCTTGAACCAGGGCCGGGCGCGAGAGGTCGCCGCCGCTGCCGATCGCCTCTGCGAGAACACGGCGGTGCTCCGCCCAATTGGGGCATACCGCCACCGTATGCTCCACCGTGTCCTCCGGGCGACCCTCGCAGTGGTGACACCCGGGCGTATCCTCCCGCCCGATAATGTGCAGGTACCTCCCGAAACACCCGTGTCCGGTGAGGACCTGCGTCAGGCGGTAGGTGAGGGCGCCGTGGCGCCTCTCTAGCCACTCCTCAAAGAGGGGTCTTACCGCCGCTATCGCGGCGTGCCCTGCGCTGGGTTGCGACAGTCGCTCTTTCCATGCCGCCATGAGATCGCGCCGGAGGTCGGTCCGCTCCGCTGCGATTTGCCGCGGAAGCGGAGTTTCCCCCCGGCGTAGTGCCTCCGCGCGCCACTCGTACAGGCGCGCGAGGACTATCGCCTCCAGATCCCACGGCGGCAGTCCGGCAAGGAGGCTTGCCGCGTCGCCCGAGATCGTGCGGTACCCCCGGATTAGCCTTACGGCTACCACCTTCTGGGGCGCGTTCAGGTAATGGGCGGCTCGCCGCCGCAGTGAACGCGTCCACACCGGGGCCCCGTATAGGGCCATGGACCGCACGACCCCCGCGTAAAGCCTCCGGCAGGAGGCGTTTGGCCCCCTCAGGTTGGGCAAGAGCCGCTTGAAGGCGGCCCCGGCCCGTTCCAATTTGGGAGCCAAACGTCGAAAATGCTCGACGAAGTTCCACCGGCTGTCGAGGACGAGACCCAGGTACCTCATCGTTGTCTCGACGCCGATGTGAACCCCTCCTACCGTTAGTTGGGATCCCGAAGGCGGCCAATTCCGAGGCCCATGAAAAGACATGGCCTCGGACTTGTGCAATGCCACCTCGAGACCCAACTGCCGGATCCTCTCCACGACTATCGCAACCCCGCGTGTCATCGCGTCGGCCGCCGCCTGATGCGACCTCCCTTGCGCCAGGACTAGCGTGTCGTCAGCGTAGCAAACCACGCTGACTCCATCAGGGAGATCGGCCCGCAGCACCCAGTCGTAACCGATGTCCCACAAGAGCGGCCCCAGAACCGATCCCTGTGGGACACCGCACGACATCTCTCGCCGGTTCCATTCCCCGTTGCGACCGGGGTAGATGACGGCTCTGTCCGTCAGATACGCCCCGACTACTCGACGGAGGTAGGTCGGCACCCGGTGATACCGGAGCGCCTCCCCAATGCAACTCCAGGGCAGGGTGTTAAAAGCGTTGGCGATGTCGAGTGACACCGCCACGACCACCCCACCCCGGGACACCGCGTCCCCCGTCGTGAGGGCCCTCACGCGCATGATGGCATCCACCGTCGAGCGCCCCTTGCGGAAGCCGAACTGGCTGTCCGCAAGATCCGGCCCCGTCCTCACCAGGTGCCCGACGAGGCGGCCCGCAATCACTCTCTCAAAGAGCTTGCCGACCTCGTCGAGCAGCACGATGGGCCGGAATGCGGACGGAGAGTCCACAGGGCGCCCTGGCTTCTGTATGAGGACCAGCTTCCCCGTCTTCCAGCGGAGTGGAAACTGGCCCCTCTCCATGCATGCGCTTAAGAGCGCCTCTAGTCGGGGCCCGAGAGCCCCTGAGGCCAGGACCCAGGCCTTACCCGGCAAGCCGTCGGGTCCTGGGGCGGTATTTTTGGCCTTCAGCCTATCTACCGCCACTCTCAGATCTACCCCGGTCACTTCAGGGATGTCGTCGTCGTCCGCGTGGTCCGCTTCAGGCACCGCAAGTGGCGGAGCCATGGGCGGGGGAGTATGCTCCGCCCGTGAAGGGAACAGAGCGCTCACCACCTCCTCCACCAGCTGGGGGCGGAGACTCTGCGTCAGCGGGGGGGCCCAGGTGCGGAGTTTATTCCGCACCATTTTATAAGGGCGCCCCCATGGATCTCTGTTCAGAGTCTCCACCATCTCCTCGCGGGCCGTATCCTTGGCCCGCTGGACAGCCTCGTGGAGGGCGGTCTTCGCCGCTCTGTACCCCTCGTACAGCTCCGCCTCCGTGGCTTCCGCATCCGGAGGGCGGATGCGGAGCCTGCGGTGCCTGGTGTACAGGTGTCGCGCGTCGACGCAAGCCTTGCGTAGCGACTCCACCTCTCGCGACCACCAGTACACCTGACGTCGGGCGCGTCCTGGCCGGACTCGGGGCATTGCCACGTCGCATATCTCCGACATGGCCTCCCGGAACCACTCCGCCTCATCGTCGATATCGGCAGGCCTGTCCGGTGATGACACCCAGGCCTGCACGATCGAGGCTTCCAGGAGGAGCTCCCGGTCCAGCTGCTTCAGCGCCCACCGCGGACCACTCGGGGCCTGTTGGACCGGCGCGCTGGAGGTCTGGGTGGAGACGTCGAACCGGATATACCGGTGATCGGAGTAGGTCTCCACCTCCTCCATGACACGCCAGTCAATAACACTCCGTGCCAGAGCGGGGCTGGCGAACGAAATGTCCACCACGGACTCGCCCCGCATCCGCACACACGTGGGAACAGAACCCCGATTTAGGACGACCAGGCCTGTTTCCAGAGCCCAGTCCTCCACCATCCTGCCCCGCACGTCCGTGCAACGGGAACCCCAGGCCATATTCTTGGCGTTGAAGTCCCCGAGCACTAGTACGGGGAAGCGATGGTTTCCGGCGACGACGACACTCAACTCTGTTAAAGAGTTCTGGAACTCGGCGAGAGTTCGGCTCGGAGAGAAGTACACTCCCACTACTACTATCTCTCCGAACCGTGCTGCTACGCACCCCTGTCCCTTCGTGACTCCTTCGAGGGACGGGGTGCCGGCGGCGGCCGACGAAATTAGGGCCACTGAGCCGCTCAGGTCCTCCACCCAGTCATCCCTGGGCGGGACAAAGTACGGCTCAGCGACCACGGCGATGTTGATCGACCACTGCGCCATGCTCTGGAGCAACAGGTCCTGGGCGCAGGCGCAGTGGTTGATGTTCGCCTGGAGGAGGCGTAATGGAGCCATCACTCCTCCATTTCAGCCCCCTCCTGGGCCCCTTGCGAGGGCCCCTCCACGGTGGCGGCGGCGATGGTAGCGGCGGCGGCGGTGACGGCGGCGGCGTCGGCGGCGGCGGCGGCGGCGGTGGCGGCAGCAGAGGCGGCAGCGACGGTGGTGGTGGCGGCGGTGGTGGCGGAGGGCCTCCCTTTCCTTTTGGCTCCGTCGGGTGGAACGCAGCACTTGCTCCCTGCCCGGTGCTCGGCCGGCTTGCCGGCAGCCGCACATGCGACGCAGTGCGGCGCGGCGCTGCACGAGCCGGCCGTGTGTCCGGGCTGACCGCAGCGGAAGCACAGAGTGCTGCGGTCCACCTCCGAGGTGCACTGGACGCCTACGTGGTGCCCCACATGGCATCGGAAGCACCTCAGAGGTCTGGGTTCCAGCAGCTTGACCTGCGCCGAAACCCAGCCGACCAGAAGCCTTCGGCCCTCCACGATCTTTCTGGCCGCCGTCACGGGGCAGCTTACCGTTACGGTTCGCATGCCCGTGAAGTCAGGACGTATGGTGCCCGCCTTCACTTGGTCGGCCAGACACCCGCCCGTCCTGACGACGGCGGCCACCACCTCTCCCTCCGTTACGGAGTCATCCAGGCCCAAGATGCGCATGTCTGCGCACTTGACGGGCCTGGATACTCGAACCTCCTCCGCATTTAGGGACGCCCTTAGCTTCTCAGCTAGGGCGTCAGCGGTGGGGCCACTCGTCACGCCAGGGATCTCCAGCATGCGGGCGCCAGTGGCGGTCACCCTATGCCGGAGGCCCCCGGCGATCCCCAGCTCCTGGAGGTCCACCGTCGCTCTGGCCTTAGTGAGCACGTCGCAGTACGTCACGCCCTTTTTGACCGCGTCCGGCTGCAGTGTTATGACCACAGCCGCGGTCTTCGGGGCGCGGAGCCTAGCTGCGACGGCTCGCTCCTTGCGGCGCCGCCTTTGCGCCTTTTTCCTGGCCGCCTTGGCCGCCTTCTTCTTCTGCCCAACCACCTGCCATTCGGCGTCGGTCGCGGCAGAAGTGGGAGTGTTCTGGGGGCCGGGCGTAGGCTCTGGGGCCTTCGCCTTCCCTCCCCCCCCGCCCCTCTTCCGGGCCGGCGCCGGGGTTTTGCCAGCAGGAGCCGGCCTTACCGTCGCCGGGGCTCCGCCTGCAGGCACCGGTTTAGCCGGCGCCGGGGCTCCGCCAGCCGACGCCGGTTTCGCCCTCGCCGGGGCTCCGCCAGCAGACGCTGGCTTGGCCGGCACCTGAGCCCGGCCTGACGGCCCGGGTTTAGAGGCGGCCGTTGCCGCTGCGGCCGCGTACGAGGCCGCCTTCGGCCCCGGGGCCGCCGCCTTGCCCGCCAGAGGTGGGCGCAGGACTATGCCCTCCAGGACGGAAAACCGCGCCTGGAAGGCCGCCAGCTCCTGCCGAACCAGGTCCAGGACCTGGTTCTCCACCGGGATAGGCCGGCTCGGTGATTCCGCCTGCGCCCTGCCGGTGCTCCTCAAGGTGGCCAGGTCTGCCCGGAGCCTCCCGTTCTCCTCTCGGAGATGCTCCATCGCGGCCGTCAGGCGGGCGACCTCGGCTCGCAATTCGGCCACTTCTCCGGCCGAAGGGCCGACGTAGTTGGCCGCCTCCGCTGCCTCCATGATGGAGGCCGTTGCCGAGACTATGGCCCTGTTTTTCGAAGCTTGAAGCTTCTTCAGGGACACGTCCCGGATCGCGGCCTCCACGACCGCCGCAAACCTGCGCCTGCGGTCCGCCCCGGGGCTGCCAGCCGCACCCGCCTCGTCGCCAGAGGACCCCGAAGCGACCGCGCGACCGGCCTCCGCCTCCTTTGCTGGCTCCTCCGCCAGTTCTGCCGCCTCTCGGGCAGTGAGCCCCCTCCCCTTGCCTCGCTCCCGGACTCCTCCCCGCCTGCTGGTGGGGATTTTCCGGGCCGAGGCCAGCTCCCCGTCGGAGGACGACCCCTGGCCGTCCTCTGACCTTGGCCGCTTGCTGTTGGACTTTTTTCCAGCAGCAGCCATCTTCTTGGCACGGCTGGGGCTCCCTGAGCCTCCCGTGCTCGCACCTCCAGATGCGGCGTCGGACTCCGACCCCGCATCACTCCTCTCCTCTTCCGGTTTTTTGTTTTTTAAAATTGCTGTATCCATATTTGTTCCCACGAGTATTAAACTTTGTATTATCTCAAAAATCTAGTGGTTCGCACTAGCGACTAAATCAAGCTACCCATTAGCCAAGCTTAGTACCTCCCTCACGGTGCGCCGCCGCTTGGAGGTTTGGGGAATTTTTTATAGAGGTTAATCTTCCTCGCGGTCCGGGCGGTTAAGCCAAGACCCTCGACCCCCTTCAACAGCCAGAGACATGACCTTAACTGTCTCCAGGGCTACGAGATTAGCGGTGGCAGCAGGGTTACCCCTCCTGCCTGCCCGGCGGCAGGGTAAGCGCACACCGGGCCCGCTCTGACCCCCCACCACAACTGCCGCTCAGCTAATCAGAGCGGCACGTGTGGAGCGATCCTCCTGGCAGAACATTGGCATGCGGACAGCGAGATTCCACTGGGAAATAATCCCAGAGGAAAATCGCTGCCCGCACCCCGGGATGCACCGGCCCGAACACTGGTCTTCCCCCCGGACGTATCCAGAAAGGAACCCCAGTACCCAGGCACACGTGGAGGTTTTCTGCCCGAGCACCCCAAGTCAATTAACACTTCAGTTTTTTAAATTTCAGTTATTGAGCAAAATATTTGTCCAAAATTGCAGCAGTAGTACAATGCAATTTTGAACGAATATTTTACTCAATAAATGAGTTTAAAAAAAACTGAAGTGTTAATATTTTGCTCAATAACTGAGATTAAAAAAAAACTGAAGTGTTAATCGACTTTTGCTGCTGACCGTACCTAGTATTTAAGCTTGTGGTAGAAATAAATATAGGCGGAACGCGGTGACTATTTTGAGATAAAAATTAGATTTTCGGTTGTGTGACTGAATTGGCTATGTAAATGATTATTGAAAAAGCCGAAAATTATAAACAAAATATGATGCCTGTACGTATTCTCCGAAGGAGCAGATATATGTTTGTTTTGTTAACCGCTACTGTCCCACTGCTGGGCAAAAGGCTCCCAAAATCCGTCCATGAAGATACTAAGGAAGGGTGATCTGCCAATCTCCCTAATGCGCAAACTCATCGACATGTGTATCCTGTCTGTCATAACCTAAGGTGCTCAGACCTGATCGCTCACCGAGTCGCGTCAGTCCAACAGTCCACACAATGGGTCCCTGAAGTTGGACGGCGTCGCCGAGGCCGGCCCACAAAGAGATGGTGAGGTGGCCTGGATTCAGAGCGCAACGACTCGTACGAGGTGGCACGGGAAACGAGTTCCTGGAAGGTACTCATTTCCCGTGCCACCTCGTACGAGTCGTTGGGGGAACAAATCTAGACACGGGAACAAATCTAGACTCCATGCAAATAATTTCTTAACAAAAACATCAAGGCGTGCTGTAGCGACATTTCAATACATCAACATTTCTGTGCTAAAACCCCCTCTCTTTTCATCAATATTGATGTGTTATATTATGTATTTATTTATTTATTTAACACTTCAAGCACATAAATGTACAGAGGCGGACTTAATGCCATAGCTGCTTGCTATACATATACATCTTTCGGAAATAATGTTTTAAATGTTGATGACAACCGAAACAAAATCTATTGTGTACTTTTGATAATCTATGCGTTCACAACAGACATAGAAAACGACGTTTTAATACTATGTACAGATGCCAGCTCGCACATCAAGCTACTACAATCTGTCAAATTTCTTTATGTATAGGTACTTTATTGTACACCAGAAAATACATAACAAAAAAAAATCAATTATTACTACAAAACATAGAACTTTATCACTAAAGCAAAAGGTTCAAAGTTTATTGGGAAAATTTGACAGTTTCGGGTAGCTTGATGTACTCGCGTCTGTACCTACTAACTTCCCGCCCCTGCTTCACACGGTTGTTACGACTTGACAAATCATCGAGATTTCTTTATTACACGTAAGTTGGATATTACACAAATAAACCTTCCAGAAAGGCTCTAAAGGCCGATTCCTAAAATTTACGGACAGTTAGTGGTTAAAATTAAGATTTGTATCTTAACCAATAGATAATGAAGCAAAGACCTCATAGGTATATACTAGACCCTCCCTTGGAAGTAGCTATCACAAGTAAAATTGGACGTAGTTAAGCAAAAAGGATCCAACCCACAACATGGCCGAAAATGAGTTAAGTATACCAAACTGCTCGTCAAGGTCTATATTTACGATTAGCAAAAAGAATCCAAGTAAAATACGAATTTTCAATGTCAAAATATTCGTATTTTACTTGGATTGTTTTTGCTAATCGAAAATATAGACCTTGACGAGCAGTTTGGTATACTTAACTCATTTTCGGCCATGTTGTGGGTTGGATCCTTTTTGCTTAACTACGTCCAATTAGCTTACGTATCTATATATATAATCAGTTTGGCAAAAAAAAATGTTACCATCGGCAAGCAAAACGATTCGTTTTTGTTTATCGGGACCGAACCGAGATAAGATGTTGAAAATCGCAACAAACACTTTTTTGAAGGTTAGAACAACGAGGACATCAAACGGTCGCAGACAGCCATGAAAAGCGACTCCAATTTAGGTAAAGTATACCTAGATATAGATTAGTTTGAATCCCTTAAACAACTTAACTTATCCAAAAACAAACTTTATTATCCAGACAATCATCAAACAATAATAAGAAAAACTCCAAAATAAACTGAAGAATTTCTAAAAAAAAAAAAAAAAAAAAACGATGAAATTTAAAGCATTATACACTATGAAGTCTTAGAATATTTGAGTAGCACTCATAATATTGACAGATGAAAAAAAGCTGGATAAATTGAAATTTATGGCTAGCGGTGATAGCTTGGATAACGGTAATATAGGTTGTTACAATACCTACGTGCATACCTATTTTAGAAAGCATTGAGTACCGTTTTTAGATTGGTATGAATAATGATGATTTTCTTAAACTTCTCATGAATAATTTACTAGCTCAAATCTTTTCAACTGGTATAAATTATCATAATCTAAAGTTATACCTATTAAGAGGTAAAATTGTTTCTATAAAAGTAATTTCTGGAAAACATCACCTGCCTAGCCTTTTCCCAACTATCATGGAGTCGGCTTCCAATCTAACTATATGCATCTGAATACCAGTATTTTACATGAAGCAACTGCCTATCTGACCTCCATAGCCCAGTTACAGGGTAATACTATAACCCCTTTGTAGGGCTGGTTGTCAGACTTAAAGATTGTTAAAGATCCGCGAATGACAGCCGGGACCAACGGCTTAACGTGCTTTCCGAGGCACGGAGGGGTTTTGGTACGTAAACCACCCACAGACTGACCGCGGCAAGCTTAGCTTAACCTGACTGATAGACCTGTGCGGCTGTGATTACATAGCCCACTAGGAAATCTCAGGAAATACTGACTTGATTACAAAAAAACTTTTGCTGGTTAAAATTAAAAAAAAACCTCTTTAAGGCCCCTTGTTAACGAGACGGTTTCTACCTGCAGGCGTAGCATGAGCACCGTTTTGTCGACGGAAGAGTAGACAAAGATGACATTCCGTGTAGACAGTACGACGGCAGCAAAGTAGAAAGAGTCAACTGCAGTTTTTACGAAATATATACTCTTTTACATAATTCGACTCAGAATTCTGTTTTGTCATAGGATTTTTATTCCTTTTTTTTACTGATAATAAATCACGTATATAAGACAACTACAACGATTGTTCTCAGTGTCGAAGTACCGTGTTTTGGAACAAAAAAATATTGTAGTTATATCATAATTTTGTAGATAACCGTATATACTTTGTGGCCGTCGTGTAGAAAGTTTAAAATCTCCTTACAACTGTCAGTCGTCAGCGTCATTTTGACAGTTGGGATAGAAAACTTTCTTCTGAAATAGTCTACATATAAAAAGACCTAGACAAAGATCGTTAGAAACGAAAGACAAAATGACAGATTGTAGAAGGATTTTTACGGTGCGATGTCAAAAGTAGAGAAACGAAATGTCACTTTGTATAGAAAGAGCTGTGTCTATTCTACGTAGAAATAGAATGCGTCATGCTAAGCCTGCAGGGCCGGCGCTGGACCGGTTCCGGCTAAGCTTGTTCACGAGCCGGTGTCGATAACAAACCTCCATAGTATCCCATACGGCATACCTAAATGACGACCGGACGTAGACATAGCTTAAAACCGAGCCTAAACCCGGCGGAAAGCAGTTTCGTTAACAATGGGCCTAACACTTTGACTCTCACAGACACTCACATAAACACACTCACAACATATTTCACGCTTTACTAAACTTGCCTTGTGAACCGATATATTTTTTTCTGCTCATTCGAATTCCGACCCCCAAGATACCCCTGCCCGACCCTGCTTAGTTTGAGGGTCAACGGACAAACCAAAAAAACTTGTGACGTACAAAGTTAACTGTGTTTATGTATCTAACATTACTGTCTGCCATCACCTTTTCTTTTTTCAATAAAACTTTTTGTATTTTGATAGAAAGGTACACTACTTTCGACACTCGATAGTAAGTAGTCCGAAGCTGACACTCTTTTAAGTTCCATTATTAGTTTGTGACAGACTCAATTATCAAGAAAATCTAAGAGCCACGCTATCATAACAGGATTAACATATGCGATGGTGTGGTATTTATATACTTACAATATTAAATTAACCTAATAAGGAACTTTTATAAATTATATAAATCATAAACATAACAATAACACAGAACCACTTTTATATCACTTATTAACTAAGTACTACACTTATACTTAATACTACACATTTATACAATGTGTTCATGAAATAACCCAAAACTTGAAACTAGTTTGTTTAGAATCTGCAGCAAAATAGAATACAATAATTTTTAATATGGGTTATTTTTTTTCCTAAAAATAATTATTTGTCATGCCGTGTCTAATATTTTTTAACGACGCTGTACGCTACTGTCCAACGCAATGAAAACAAACAGCGCGGGCGAGGGTGAGGAGAGGGGGTGCTAGAGCTGGCGCCAAGGCCGGGAAGCGCGCCGGCGGCGTTAGAGCTACGAATCTGTAAGAAGTAGCGCGACAACAACATTTACAAATATCTTTTACTATAATTTTTGAAAATAAATAATTCAAAGTCAAAGTCAAAGTCAAATCATTTATTTCAAATAGGCACTTAAAAGGCACTTTTGAACGTCAAAATTTAAAATGAAAAAATAGAATTGATTCTAGTCGCCCATTCCAAAATGTAGTTTTCGTGTGGAGAAGAATGGGCAAGAAACTCCACCGTTACTCTTTTAAAATGTTTTACAAGTTTTTGTATACATTGTTTATATAATTATATGTAAAGACGATGCACCTAAAATAAAATTTAAAAAAAATTATATGTCATATCAATTTATTAATATAAAAATCGGTTGGGGTGTCCGAGGTTTTGGGTTATTTCATTAACACTTTGTATATGTTACGGTTAAAGGTGGGTGTGAACGTAAACTTAAGATTAGCCGGCTAAACTTAAGTCTAACCTAACCTAACCTAAGTTTAGCCGGCTAATCTTAAGTTTATGTTCACACCCACCTTTAGCCGTAACCTATGCAATACAAAAACATATTTTGCCTAAACTATCAAAACTTATGTGTAGCATAGCACAAATAATAGTACCCTTGTGAGTTCACTCGCTAGTACATGTAAATACGTCAATTTGTATACATGTGAATTTTATTGATAGTGTGTATTGCTCGGGTTAAAGGTGTTTTCGCCAGTAAGTTGGTCCAGTAATACTAGGGGGAGTCCCACATACCCCGTCTCGTCCCCCACGAGCGGTCATGCGTAATAGCATTTCTCAGCGAAAAAAAAAAAAAAAAGGGTTATAATGGCAAATAGTTAAAGACAGCGATGAAATCTTAAACTAGGTCTTTAATTCCCAAAAATCAACAAAATTACTCTTAAACTAACTCGAAACACTACAACAAATCGAGTTTCAAATTTTACACTCACATACAGTTTACATAATAAAATAAACAAGATTGTTGACAGTGATTAGACAACCTAATTATACGTATATAGATATATAAACATAACGACCTCTAGACGATCGCTGTGTGCTGAAAGAAAAAAAAATACTATTAAATGTTGTATTTTTATGTGTAGATATGTGAGTAAAGCTTTTATTACTCTTTAATTATGGTTGATGTTAGTCACACCGTATTGTAACATTATTCTTGAGTGTACTTCAGTATCATTATAGCCAGTCAAGTTGATAGCAGAACTGACAACCAACGCTGATAAAGTCAGGGAAATTATTCGGTTATCAAATTGAGACACTACGTAAATTTTCCGCGTTATGATCATTTCATACAACTGTCGAAGAATTATAGTTGTGATTCGAATATGCGGACAAGTTAAGTTGGTAGTATAATAAACAATTAATATCTCTGACTTTACACCAAACAAACTTTGTCGTCTTTCTGAGGGGCCCGTGGCTAAATAGAAAAAGCCGCACAGGTCAATTGATCAGGTTAAGCTACGCTTGCCGCGGTTGGTCTATGAATGGGTGACCGTTTTTACATACCGAGACCCCTCCGTGCCTCGGAAAGCACGTTAAGCCGTTGGTCCCGGCCGTCATTTGTGGATCTTTGACAGTCGTTACGGGTAGTCAGAAGCCCGACAGTCTGACAACCAGTCTTACCAAGGGGTATCGTATTATCCAGTTACTGGGGTTGTGGAGGTCAGATAGGCAGTGGCTCCATGTAAAATACAGGTATTTGGCTGCATCCGGTTAGACTGGAACCCGACCCCAACATAGTTGGAAAAAGGCTAGGATGATGATGAAACATTGTCGTCTTTCGGATTGGCAAGAGTTATTCTAGAACTGTTTGGCAAAGTTAGTAAGTTTATGTGAGGGTTAAGTCCAGAGCTTGCTAGACGTACTCAAATATAGGCACTCGCGGAGGTTAATTTTTTTAAGTTATTCCATTTAGAGTACCGATTTCAACCGCACTTGAGCGAACGGCACCTAAACTATTCCAATCACCGTACCAAAACAAAATCTTGTCAAGTAATATTTGGTGGAACAGTTTACAAATATTAACTATTTTTATTTCGCGAATATATAATATAACACAAACAAAATTCTCAAACATTTAAAATGCTGCCTCCGTTCATCCCCCTTGTCTTGGGAATTATGTTCTTGTCCGATCTAGCCATATAACAATAATGTCACCCTGTAATCTCTCTCATACAGAAAAGCAACGAGCATTGATAAACTTTGCTCACTGCGTGTTTTTGCGATTTCAGACTTTCGTGTTTCCTTATAAAGTTTCCCTTCACCGTAACTCACTGGTGCCTAAAACATCCTAAGAAAACTACCAAGTCTAGAAAACACGGTTGCTTATAAATTTTGCTTCAAAAATATATCTTCATACGGTGTGTTTTACGACTACGGTGTAAAGAAGAAAGTCCTAATGCACTGAGCTTAGAATGACTATCTTTAGGTGAAAAGAATCTTTATGAGTCTATCTAGAATAAATTACGGTTATATCTCCAGATGTGTCGTTTATATTCTTAATACTGTCTAAAGGGTTGCGATTCATAAAATATTTCTTGTGTGGGAAGAAAAAAAAAAGGTTCAAACTTCTTTTGTTTTATTTTTAGACGGGATACGCGTGCCGTACGCAACATGAGCCTAATTTTCAAGCTCTTTGGAAAGAGTTGTTAGGGAAATTGTGCCATGATTACCTACCGTGTCTGGTATTGAAAGATATTACCGCATTGCTTTCGTTCATATAAAAACTTCAACATCCTATTAGGATGATTATTTTAAGTATGTGGCAAGGACATCGATGCGCAAACTGTTACCACAAATTCAGCACATGATTTTAGAAGCCCTAGCGTAGAAATATTGAGTCGGTTATTAAAAAAAACTGCTGTTTCATATAAAAGTGACACTCGCGGACAAAATGTATAATGGAATAGGAATATTTTTTTCAGGTTCATAATTATGTACTGAATCCATAGTAACATGTTGCGCGTCGATTGTACCCGCCACTAGGTATATTTCCTCATAATACAAGCTATTTGAAATTGCATCACAATCGGTTTAGCCTTAACAAGGTAACACATAGTCAGAGAAACTTGCATTTTATAACGTCATAATAAGGGTTGTCGATGCAGTGTGTATTTTTTTCCATACTTCTCTATTAGCCGTCATCTCAGCAGTCTCTAGCCATAATTATCACATTTTACACACTCCATACGTTGTGTAAGTATGTTACCTATTTATATTTATCTTTCATAAACATAGATTATTTTATATTTTGTGAATGTGAGAACGTTGTCGACATCGTAGGCTTTAGATTTGTAGACCATTTTCTATTTTGTTAAGTACCTGGAAATTGTTGACAGGTACACTGTCCCCTCGTACTTATTAACGCTGTAATTTGAAAACATTGTAAAAGCCAATTATTTTTAAAAGAGTAACCGTGGAGTTTTTACCAGTTCTTTTGTATAGGAAACGACCAATTCGGCCCGTGCACCAGCTTCTGACGTTTCATAAGTGCCCATGTAGGTTTATGTGACATAAAATATTTTGATTTAAATTCGTTTAATAATTATTGGTTCACAAAATATAATACACTCAAAATTAGGTCCTATCTACATATTTTTTGTGGGCTTCATGTTTTTCACGCCTCAACTACTGTAAACAACACTGTGGTGAAGAAATTGGCTCAGTGTACGTGAAAAACAATTTAAATATATAAGTAGGCATGAGAATTAATTACAGCAGGCGGCCGTTCATTAAATAAGCGGTTGAACTTATTGTTCTTTCTGTCCGTACGGCTCTCAGTTTTATTTACTGGTGCATGTACTTTCGAAACAAAATGGCGACATATTATTGCGTCGTTTTGAAAAAAGTAATTTATGGAGATTGAAGATAAGTGTTTCAGTAATTTTAAGGCTGTTTAAATTGTTTCTTTTCCTTAGAATTATTTCGTTTGAATTATACATGGTGTGTACGATAGTGGAATTAAATGCCATCAATGAATACAGCAAGACACTAAGTATACGGCACAGTTTCTTTACGGTACGGCGAAAAACCGCACCGTAGAAAAAACGTGTCTGTCAACAAACTTCTATAGTGATCCATTAAACAGTGATAACCGTGCTTACCTACACACGGCATGTAAACCGCGCCGTAGTTAAAACGTGTTCGTCAATAAACTTCTATAGTAATCCATACAACACTGACAACCGTGCCTACACGCGGCGAATAAATCGTAGTCTTTCATGGCAAGTAAAACTTGTCTATACAAAGGGCCTTAGGGAGAAGGTGGAAGCGTACAAAGTAGGACACAAGAAATAGCTATCTACTTGTACGGTTGTCACTATACGTCTTTTCCCCAATCAGTAAAAGACGTATTGTGACAACGAACTGATGATGATTGATACGGCATAAAAAAACTTCAACCCGCAAGAATTAACTTGAGACTTCGCGCGGATGACGTAAGCGCGCGATACTGAGGCGTCGATGGCGAGTGCGGTAACAGCGCGGGGGTCGGGGCCGCTCGGATATTAATTTAACTCCTGTAGGTTGTATGTATTTCACTTGATACATGTATTGGCTGATTATAATAGCGAGGTGTAGCTATGACGCGATCCGAATGTGAACTAAATAATATTATGTGAATTTATGGAATTTTGATGAGTATGCAAACATACAATGTGCGGTTGCAATGTACACTACTTCTCAAGGGATCCACAGTATGCACTTAGGTTGCCTTATTTTCGTAAAAGAAACTTTTTTCCAAAAAAAAAAAAAAACAACCGACTACCAAAAAAACAACAAAGTGAAAAATAACTTTAATTTCGGAACTCGGTGTCGTTGGTTCCGCATTTTCGTTTTTTGACACCGACTTCCGAAATCATAAAACTTATTTTTCACTTTACTGTGTTTTTTGGAAGTCGGTTGTTTTTCTTGTATTAAAGTTTCTATTTTTCACTTTTTAGTTGTATTACTAGTGCATTGAAGAATTGAAGACCGACTAAAAGAACCATCAAAATTCGCGTAGAAATGCCGGAGATGCATTTGCATTTGTGCATACCAGAAAGTAAGATCACATTAATGAAAGAATTATCAAAATTAGTTTATTAGTTTTTGAGAAAATCGCGGACATATAAACATACATACATACGGGTCGAATACAGAACCTCCTTTTTTGAAGTAGGTTAAAAAGAAATCGTTCGTATTACCTACCTATTTAGTAACTGCCACGCTCATGATCTACGTCAAAAGGTTAATATAATTTTGGCAACCAAACTCAACAGCAAATAACATATTTGACAGCATATTTACAAATCAGTGATTTGGCCAAGCATGCAGGAAGAGAGAGGAAGGACATTACTTTGCTCCAAAGTCTAAAGGAAAACACAGCCTCTCCTGATCTCATTCCTCGTTAAGATTGATAGCCCGATCTTATTGAGGGGTAATTTAAAAATGCAAATAAATAAAGTTTTATAACAGTGAGTAACTTTTTATCGATAATGCTAATGTACAAGCGAAGTTTACGACTAAGAGCTTTTTGATCATAATAAAATTATTTAGAACGCTGTTGAAATGAAAAGCTTGTTTTATTTTTATGAGTAGTATAGTGAGAAGATATTTTTAATATTTTTTGTTTTATGGCGCTATTGATCTCCAGTGTTAGTTTTATAATTCGAATTTTGTAATCGGTTTTTTTTCCATAGATAACATACTACACAGCTGTCTTTATAAGTCACTTATCTAACGCTTTTAAAACTAGTCAATCAAGAATTTATTAGTAGAAAATGGGTACTTAATTCACATAACATTTACGTTTACATAACATTTTGTAAATATTGGTTTTAAACATCATTATAAAATATGTAATGGACATAAGTTTCACGGTAGGTTATACGTTTAATAATGATGTTTAAATCCAATAGGTATTTAAGAAAATTTTATGTAAACGTAAATGTTATGTGAACTAAGTACCCATTTTTTACTATTAGATTCTTGATTGACTAGTTTTAAATATATTGATAAACCTAGATAACGTAAAAGCAACTACTTTGCTTGCCAAAAATCGCACCAACTTACGTTCAAAAATCGTAAGCCGCCACTTTCGCGCTCATGTCCTGGGTACTGCTGGCTGGGTAAGCGTGAGTGAGAAAGAGCGCTTGTGACGTCATAGTAGGTAGTCAAAAAAATGACACGCTTGGTTTTCATACAGATCGTGATGCGCTATCTAGGTCTATCTATATCTGTGGTTTTTCAAATCTCCTGATCCACCAAGCCGAACTGGGCCGCACTGGGTGCATTACGGCCCACTCCCTCTCACCAGAGGGGGCCTGTGTACTGTGGAAACATTATAGGCTGATTATGCCCAATCGGTTTTATGGTTCATCATCATCATTTCAGCTGAAAAATGTCCGCCATTGGCTTCCCCCAAGCATCCAGCGGATTCCTGCGGCCTTCACAAGGCCATCGGTCCACCTTTTGAGAGGCCTTCCAAAGCTCGTGTCACGCTTGTACGCGTTATTGGTTCAATAAATAAAAACCACGGGAACACAGACGGACTTGGCGAAACTATAAAGGTTTTTATTGTTTCTAGGAACCCTAAAAATCGATACCTAATAAAATTTATTTTACGGTTTGATTCGAAAACCACATTGACTACTGCAGGATTCTTGAACCTCATTCAAGTGTACACTTGAACGAGTATCATAATAATCTTCACTACATAGTATAAAACAAAGTCGCTTTCTCTGTCCCTTTGAACGCTTAGATCTTTAAACTACGCAACGGATTTTGATGCGGTTTTTTTTAATAGATAGAGTGATTCAAGAGGAAGGTTTATATATATAATACATGCATGCATGTGATGTCGTAAATAAACGCATTTTTTTGCGCTTACTTTTCAAACGCTGGCTGAACCCTACGAGATAGGTCAATATAATGTACTACAGTATTGTACACCTTAAAAAGGTCTACACAAAAGTCCGCAATGGTATATGTCTATCTCTTAGGGATAACCCACAATAATCATTTTTTATCCTTTACTTTTTACGAGAAATAATGGCTTATTTACGGAGCGATTTTAAGCAATACAGCATTAATCCTTATCCAATTAAGTACCTTAAATACATTGTTCATTTAATATAGATCAATATGGCCCTTTACAGCATGTAATTTAAATGAATATTTTCGAAGATATTACAGATATAAATGCAGGGACATAGCGGTTGCTGCGGTACCGGTCGCGGCGGCGCGTGCTGGCATTCTTGAAATACCTGTACTTAGTATCAGTATTGCACCCGTGTGAAGCCGGGGCGGGTCGCTAGTACTGTATAATCACCAAAAGAGATAAGTAACCAGCTGTTCGATTCCGTAAAAATCTCACCGTGATAACTTAGGTGAAGTGAGCGGGAAGTGAGCTATCAATGGAGGCAATCCCTAACATCAGATGGAATGACAGCTCACTTCACCTTAGTTTTCACGATGAGATTTTTGCAGAATAGCACTGCTGGGTCGTAAAGTTAAAATTTATTAAGAAACCGATATATTTTTTCGAAAGAAATTTAATTAGCTAAATGAACTGTTTGTTTTCTATTACTTAATTAAATTAAATTTTATTTGAAAATATACATGGGTTTCATACAAAACTTCAACTTTATCCGACGACGCTGCTAAGGGTCAATTCACATGTACCACAACCACACCACGTCGCAGCGACATAATATGGTCAAGCTGTGGTTACGTGTGAATAGTGCCGCAGCGGCTTTTTGCAGTTGCGTTGTGGTACGGACAAAATGTCGATGTGGTTGCGTTGTCGCTGTTGTTGCGACGTGGTAACCACACGTGGTCATGTGCAGTTATACTCCAGCTTTAGTAGAGGTAACACGGCTTGACTGAACGTAGTCATGGAGGAAAGATTGTTGTTGCTATCCTTGTTATGGCTTTTATTAATAAGAAGAAGACGACGTCGTGGCGATGTGGCCGCGGTGCCGCCGCCGCGTGGCGGCGTTGCTGTCGCGATGTGATTGCGATGTGTTTGTATTACACAGGTGGTCGATAACAACGTCAAAATGTGGTACGTGTAAATTGTAATATTCATTTTCAATACAAAATATACGCCCGACCACATGGCGTCGTTGTGGTGTGGTTGTGGCTGTGGTGTGGTTGTGGTACGTGTGAATTGACGCTAAGTTATCTCCTTTGTGACCGTACATTGCTAGTCACAGCACATGAATTTAAAATAAAATAGGAGAATGAAAAATAGATGTTGGCCAATTTTCAGACCTACCCGATATGCATACAAAATTTCAGACAAATCGGTCCAGCCGTTTCTGAGGAGTTTGGTAATAAACATCGCGACAGAAGTCGTAGACAGAAGCTGGTATCATATATAACATTAGATTAACGCTATGAATCAAAGCGAAAATTTCGACTTAACTCTATTAACTAACAATAACAAACAAGACAACCTCTACTCCATTCGTCTTGTTTCAGACTCGACCTTCAAACAAACACAGACTTTAAAACAAACAGCATCCCTACCACACAAACACATCCTTACTCCACAATAATCAATCAAATTATAAATTTAACTGATCCACATACCTCCATACATTCACTTAAGTATCAAAATCCCATGGCGATGGAGTTGGAAACTGCCGAGCTCCCTGTCCGCTATTCAGTCATTGTAGAACTTGAAGCTATCCATCGATCTATTATGTTAAACGTATAGTACTCATGGGGTTTGGTGGTGAATGGGAGAGAGATCAAAGTGGAACTTGAGTTGCAGATGTTTGATGCTGCACGGTAATTTGCGTAACACATTATATTAGTAGTTATGGTTTTCATTTTGACAGTTATACAACTGATTGCGTTGTTTACATGGTTGAGCAGACAAATTTTTCGAATATATGAAGCAATGGATTTGCAAAATCCTTCAGAATTATTCAGATTGTGATCGATAGTTAGTGTGTTACGCAATTAGGGTGCTGACGTGATAAAAGTAACCCTAAATGTAGTGTAATTCAAGTTAGTACCTGGTACATATATAACGATACCTCTGGGCTCAAAGGGCGTATAATTATAATATTTTAATCATTTTTTACTATTCTCACTAAGTTTTTGATTCTCTATCGATCTGTGTAATCCACATGGCAAAGTTTGCAAAAAAAATGTTGAATACTACTTATTTGATCGATAGAGAATCAAAAACTGATTGAGAATAGTAAAAAAAAATAAAAATGCTCAAAATATACTATACGCCATTTGAGCCCTATTGAGATATTTTTTTTTATAAAGTCATCCGTACGTTACTGTCACATGGGCATGTAAATCATATTTAATTAGAAATTAAATAGATATTATAATTTTAAATAAAAATCAGCAAGCTACAAATTGTGTCACTACTACACGCAAGTTACCGTAATTAAAAAAAAAAAATAAAAAATAATCAGTGATATATTTTTAGCGCAGCATCTATAAAAAAGGCGCACTATTACCAAAAAGACCTGAAAACTATTTAAAAAGCCTTAAGTATGCAAACAGCCACGTACCTAACATAAATTCATTCAGTAATCTTATAACGTCTTAAAAATCTTACCATTTGCAGACAGTTATTTCTCGTTCTCCGGAAAACCCAGAGGCCCAAGACATTACACTGATTAAAGAAGAAAAATAATGCTCTACCCAGGTGAAAAAGTCAATACGGATTCTGGTCACGAACCAACATACGATTCCGAGCAGTCTGCATTGGCGTACACCGAATTAAGTGAATTAGAGGCCAAAACTACGGGAATAAAAGGTTTCGACTGTGTTTGAAAGGAGGCTGCATAGCCAAATTGTGAATTTTTAAAGTAGTTTGTGTCTGACTTTGTGTCTTATGGGTTTTTACACGGGTCGATTTCAGCCTCACGACTAGGCTGCAAGGCTCAACTTATATGAGTAGGTTTTGACGTTTGCCGTGCGCCCACAGGCCGCATGCGGCTGCGGTGATTAAAATCGACCGTGTAAATGCTTAGCCTTGTGTTCACCAACATTTAAAACAACTGATTAAATATTTAACGGTTCTATATATATTTCCTTAGAAAATTTGATATAAACCAATTGTTAAAACCGGTGGTTTGAATTTTGGTGAACTCAGGCCTTATTCGCAAGTGATTGCATGCAATTTAGACGTACATTTTGTACTGTGGTTCTACTAACTATGGTATCTCTCGATTTCTGTCGACTGTACGGATGCCTTATGCCACCGTTGATCATTTTTAGACTATGTCACATTAACCTCGTTTGTCAGGCGTCACATTTTTGGCGTTGCCATTTCCATAGGTGCGGTCAACTTACGAAAATCATAACCTTACTTAGAACCTTGTATAAATAATTATACAAGGTTCTAAGTAAGGTTATGATTTTCGTAAGTTGACCGCACGTAAGGTAGCTATGCTGCTTTGTGAGTCAATTTGGTAAGCGATTATTCGCAATGCGAAAATCGACCCGTGTAAATACACCTTTCTAAAGTCTTGTTTGCTATTCCGCTTTATTGTAAGTTCACCTTTAATAAGACACAATGAAAATGAATAATCGAGTTTTCAACTACTTTCTTCGGTAATAAATCCAGGGTTTTCGGTTCGGGAGCGAAAAATGGCGTCGTGGCTGGCTTTGGTGTGCGATTCATCAATTTGTCATGTGTCTGTGTAAAGTGTCGTTCTATGCAGATTTAAAAGAAGTTTTTATTTTGTTTCGTTTGTGAATAGTATCGAGGTGTATTGGATTCGAAGGAGGAATAAAATTGATTTGATTTGGCACAGATGGTGGCATTTTGATCTAGGTTGTCTAGTAGCTTTGTTCGACTGGATATAGAAATATTAATATCAATATTATATAAGTGTTTTGTGAAGTTAACAAAGAAATGGTAAAATAACTATCATTTCGCTCAGGCTTTTAAACAAAAAAGTGTACAAAGTTTGAAGTCTTGTGATTGATGGTATACATATAATGTAACACACAGATAATGAGCATAAATATTTTTATCGAAATCCATGTGCTTATAGACAAGCATTAATCGCACAAATCTGTGGTTGTTGCGAAATATTATTTATTTATTTATTTATTTAATACTTCAAGCACATAAATGTACAGAGGCGGACTTAATGCCATAGGCATTTTCTACCAGTCAACCTTTGGGTGATGCAGAGACAAACAGTGGTAGGTGCAATCATGAAAATTGAGGAATAAATATACTTACCTATATAAATAAATAAAAAGAAGCAGTGGTGGCCCAGTGGAAACGGCGACTTACGAGTTGTAGGTCGTAGGTTGGAACCCAGTCAGGCACATTACTTTGACATCTACCAACCCGCACTGGGGCCGGGTGTTGGATTACGAACCCCACTGCCTCTCACAGAGAGGAGGCCTGTGTCCCAGAAGTTTAAACATTATAAGCTGATTGATTATGCTAAATGATAGAGTGACAACTGACAGGCGAGAATGTAAGAGAAAGAACGTGTTGCGTCGGTCCCAAGTTACGTGGGACAAGGATAAAAAGAAGGAGGCGTTTTGCTCCACTTTGCGATTTTCATTTGGGGTTTTTACCTCCATTTCCCAACATTCAAATTCACTTCCCTAAAAATAATCACAACCTAAATAAAAACAGTACCCCCGCAGTGCCCCCGTGGCTAAATAAAAACAGCCGCATAGGTAGATCGATCAGGTTAAGCTACGCTTGCCGCGGTTGGTCTGTGGATGGGTAACCATCTTTACATACCGAGACCCCTTAAGTTATGCCGTTGGTCCCGGCTGTCATTCATGGATCTTTGACAGTCGTTACCGGTAGTCAGAAGCCCGAAATGTGACAACCAGTCTTGCCAAGGGGTATCGTATTACCCAGTAACTGGGTTGTGGAGATCAGATAGGCAGTCGCTCCATGTAAAATACAGGTATTCAGACGCATCCAGTTAGACTGGAAGCCGACCCCAACATAGTTGCGAAAAGGCTAGGAAGATGAGTACCCTATTACTGTTATGTTAATTACTATTCCAGTCAAAACTCAAACAGGCCAGCTGTGTCATACTAAAACCGATTTATATGCTCAATTTACTAGCTCGACTTGAATAAGTTATGACACCATCAAATTTCATTGTTTATTACTGTGTTACAGCTTTGGGCTTATGAACATTGTTGGGAGTACCTTGTGGATGTAGGAATGTTGGTTGCACAGGCAGATTTGGCCATTTGGAAAATATACAACTATATGAGATACCTCCGTGCCTCAGAAAGCACGATAAGCCGTTGGTCCTATCCTGATCTCTCTCCGATCGTGTCGGATTGCCGTCCCATCGGACTATGAGAGTGAAGGAAGAGGGAGTGCACCTGTGTCTGCGCGCACACTTGTGCACTATAATATGTCCTGCGTACCCGGCTAATCTCCGTTGAGATTGGCCACTTTTTTTTTTTTTTTTGAGGATGGGAAATCATCAAATGACCCCTCCCGCTCTGGGTGGAGCCGAAGGGAGTGTCAGACTCTTACTGACTAAAACCCACCCGTGTTCCTTCCTTAGCCCTTTGTGTTCCGGGGTAGCGGTAACCCTTTCGGACAATCCCGCTACAAAGTTTTTACGCTAGGGTGACAACGGAACGCTATTGCAAACCCTCATTACCAGCGGGGTAATTGTGTAACACACTAACCTAACAGTAGGAATGGCTTACATTTTGACAGTGACTATTATATGAGTTACCAACTCAAAAAACATGATTTGAAACAAGGGTAATGAATGGATCCTACATATATTGAGAAGTAGTTGTAAAATATAAATCATGGAAACAGAAGATTTTTATTTGGTAACCGACGAAAATATCTACGCTACGGGTCTAGAATCGTGTACTGAAAACATGGTTATAGCCATTCTGTAAGTTTAATCATGACCAAAAATATTTAAAGCAATATTTATTATATTGGAAAATGTGAGAAACTAGAAACTGAAACAAATGAAAGACAGAATTTTTCTAAGAACTGAAATTCTCTTGCTTATTGCATGAAATCACAGCACTCCGAATTAATCCTATTTACAATATTTTCTATGTCAAAGCGCCACAGTAATCTCTTTTTTTACAAGAATAGCTCTTACAGTCAGCTCAAGCTTCGTTGAATTTGAATGTTTGCTCTGGAAAACGCTTACAATTATTTTCTTTTGAAAAATATAAGTGCTTGGATGACCAATGAAATAAGCAATATATCGCGTAACTCCTGCCATTTTGTGTAGAGCAATAAGTTGCTGCATAGTGTTATAAGAATAAAAAGTAAGAATGCCGGATAAAAGTCAGGCGTTTATTTCATTTTCTGCATTATTACTCCTTCCTGCCGTATCTTTGTTTGTTTTCTCATGAAGAGAGGATCTTTGAACATTATTAGCGCCGTGCATTTTAAATGCATTATTATCTTTTTCCGTCTGGTTGAGTAATGTATGTGATACCTAAAGATTAGTTAGCTCTCGTAAAAGGACTAGGGACTTAGGTACTCAGGTATGAAGAATACTTTCAATGAATAAGTTAAACCAGTCGACCAGTGGGATAGTTGCGTAACACACTAATAATGGCAATGCCTTTTATTTTGACAATTCAACAACTTTAATTGCGTCATTAACGTTATCGAGCGGCAGAATTTCTTGAACAAGAAGCAATGGATTAGAATTTTCCTTCAAAATCTTTCAGATTGGGATTTAAAGTGTGTTATGAAATTGGGGTGCAATTAGGTCGAAGACACACAGCTTGGTGCTTCATTTAATACATAGAGCTACGCTGGCTGCGTGCTAGTTGACATGCTCCTAACGAACCGTTGCATGGTTTTACAGTCCACCAATCAATCACAGTTTGCAATGACAGCGCCTTAAATCTCAGCTGTAGGTTACTTTGGTAGTGCTAATGGTAGCTCTGATGTGCGGTTCTCTGTAAACATCCCATGCAGATTTCTGCTACGCTACCGTTTATTTTTCGGACAACTCTAAGTTACGGACGTGTACTCTGATGTGGCTAATGTTATCTTGACTGTAAACGGACGCCAGCAAATCAAGCTAGTACAATCTGTAAATTTGTTTTAATAGATTTCCAACTTTAACGCTAGATCATAAGGTTCAAAGTTGATTGGGAAAATATTACAGTTTCGGGTAGCTTGATGTGCTGGCGTCCGTTTACACGCTTACATGCTTAGTGCGGACACGTTAGAATTATGGCACGTAGGGATGAGTGAGCAACATACCATCGGAACCTTCAGCGGAGCAGATAACCTTTAGCTTGGCGAAGGTCTCCATTATCATGTTCATAAAATCCGGTATCAATAAGACTTTTTAAATTATAATTTGAAATTTCTAATTCTATGTTGAACATCACTGACATTAGTGAAGGAAAACATCGAAGCGTGTGGATCAATGTTTATGCCTTTCTTGTATGAGAATAGGGCTTTGGAATAATAGGCTAGTCAATCAATCAACTCAGCCTATCGCAGTCCACTGCTTGACATAGGCATCTCCCAGGCTGCGCCACAAGACCATCTCCTCCGCCATCCGCATCCAGTCTGTCCCAGCCACCTTCTTTAGTCTTCGTCCGTCTAGCTTAGGGGGCGCCCTACATTATGCTTGTCGATACGCGGTCTCCACTCCAGGACTCGTCTACTACAGCGGCCATTGGTCCTTCTACAGACAAGGCCAGCGCACTGCCACTTCAGTTTGACTACTCTAATAGCTATGTCGGCCACTCCGGTTCTTTTCCGGATAAAAAATTATAATAGGCTGGTTATAATATTATTTATTTTTAATGCAAAAGACAAGACCCTATTAAAAACGTCACCTATAACCGAATCAAAAACGAAAATTGATTAAACTCAACTGCCATATCGAATAGCCAATAAAGATAATTCCATAACGAATCAAAAGCGTCCATCATGTTCTTTTTAAAGTCATTCATTCTTCCATAATCGATCGTCGTCATTGCTTATTCAGTCGGTCGGGGTGACATTTGCATTCGCGACCCCTGTTCTGATCACTCGCATGGGTATTTTTATTTAATTTCGACATAAAATCTGGTAATTGATTAACGCTTGTATCGGACGTATGTAGGTTGAATCCGGTTTGCTGTTTTAATTTGTATACCTTGATGACTTTATTGTTTTTGGGGAGAAATTATCATTTTCAGGTTTTTGTTTTGATTTTGTTGTTGATGTGATGGAAATCGGTTTTCTATTGATTGACAGGCAGAGATTGGCATGCAGTGGTATGTAATAAATTGTGAAAATGTTGAATGCTCAAGAAAGTCTATATCTACAGCGTGAATCATAAAGGTGTGGTCAACACATGCTCATAAGCATAATCAGCCATATGTTTTGTTGTTGTTGTTTGTGTAATTGTTTTGTTTGTATGTACTACCGGAACACAGGCCTCCTCTCGGTGAAAGGTCTAATGCACCTAGCAGGCGCAGTGCCTTACTTATTGAAACCAAATCTACCTTATTTACTAATAAATGATTATCTTAGCTTAGCTTATAAATTAAAGTCGCTTTTCGTGTCTCTCTGTGTAACCGTGTTGTTCTTCTAAACTACGAAACTGATTTTTATGCGGTTTTGATTATTATTTAGAGCATTTTATTCTGAAAGGTTTATGTGTATAATCCATTAATATTCAACTTGTATATAAGAACGAGAACTCGATGTTTTTTAAGGTCGTGTGAAGGAGGAGCGGGTCGTTAGTAGATATTTTTAAAAAAATAAAATTAAATCTTTGACAGTCGTTACAGGGGAGTCAGAAACCCGCAAGTTTGAAAATCAACAAAGGTTATCGTGATAACCAGTAAGTCGCTCCATGTAAAAATACTGGTATTCAACTGCATCCAGTTATTCTGGAAGCTGACAGCAATATACATACATAGTTGTAAAAAGGCTAGGCAGATGATGAAAGTAGATTACAATCGTAACCTGGTTAGACCTGTTAGTTAGGCCTTTCTTCATCAAGGTGATCATCATCATCATCATTTCAGCCGAAAGAAGTCCACTGCTGGATGTATAGGCCTCCCCAAGTACCACCACTTCGATGCTTCCCGCATCCAGCGCATTCCTGGATCAATCGTCAAGGTCAATCCATACTGATATTATAAATGCGAAAGTGTGTCTGTTACCTCTTCACTTAAAAATACTGAACCAATTTAGATCCAATTTTATATTAGAGATAGTTTGAGTCCCGGGAAAGGACATAGGATAGTTTTTATCTCGATATTTCCACGTGATCGTCACCTATGCGGGTGAAAGTGTGGGGTGCTGCTAGTGCATTACATGCCATTAGTAAATGGAAATCATCATCCTTGTGCCTTTGTCCTAGGTCATTTAGGGTCTGTGCAACAAGTTTTCTTCTTCTTCTCTCCCTTTGTCAACCGTCACGCTTTTATTCTCTCGCTTCTTTTTCATCTATCCATCTTTTCCTTGGCCTTTCTCTCTCTCTCTCAATCAAACATATTAAACAAACATTCTCACTCGTATGCATATTCTTAACAAACATATTCTCCCTGGAAACAGGAATAAAACTCCAATAAAGCCTGGACCCAATTTTATCTATACATATAATAAAACAGTAAAAAAACTGTGTCTGTACATTGAATATATTAAAAAAAAAATACTTGAGGGGGGTTTAGAAACAGTAATAGAGCACGAATCCAAAAAAAAAAATTTGTCTGTTTGTCTGTTTGTCTGTTTGTCTGTTTGTCTGTTTGTTTGTACACGCTAATCTTCGGAACTGCTGGACGGATTTGAATGATTTTTTTTTTGTTGTATAGGTATTAAGTCTGGGCAACATATAGGCTATAATTTATTTTGGAAAATGGAACACCTGATGCAGAACCGCAACAGACCAGCTAAAGTATAAGAGATACAATAATGGTACCATAGCAAAAATTGTTCCACGTGATGAGCATTTTTTGCTGAGAGAATACATTTGAAGATCTGGAACACCTGATGTGGAACTCCAAGAGCCCAGCTACACCATAACATATATAGGAATGAAGATTTAGCAAAAGTTGTTCAATCTGATGAGCACTCTCTGTTGACTTATAAAAATCGAAGATCTGGAACACCTGTTGTGGAACTCCAAGAGCCCAGCTACACCATAACACATATAGGAATGACGTTTTAGCAAAAGTTGTTCAATCTGATGAGAACTCTCTGTTGACTTATAAAAATCGAAGATCTGGAACACCTGTTGTGGAACTCCAAGAGCCCAGCTATACCATAACCCATTTATAGGAATGACGTTTTAGCAAAAGTTGTTCAATCTGATGAGAACTCTCTGTTAACTTATAAAAATCGAAGATCTGGAACACCTGTTGTGGAACTCCAAGAGCCCAGCTACACCATAACACATTTATAGGAATGACGTTTTAGCAAAAGTTGTTCAATCTGATGAGAACTCTCTGTTGACTTATAAAAATCGAAGATCTGGAACACCTGTTGTGGAACTCCAAGAGCCCAGCTACACCATAACACATTTATAGGAATGACGTTTTGGCAAAAGTTGTTCAATCTGATGAGCACTCTCTGTTGACTTATAAAAATCGAAGATCAGAAACATCTGATGTGGAAATCAAAGCTATCACTAATTTCACAGTATAATTATAAAATAACATAAGCTGGGAGTACCTCCACGCGGTGAAGGCGGTAACAGTTTAGGACTGATTTTCGGTGACGATGGTATATCATTGAAAAGTTGACTCTACTGGTCAAAACTCCCATTTATTTTTTTACTTTATCAATAAATATGCCTTCGGGCTTATGTTATTTGAGTGTTTAATTTCCTTTGGCATTTATCTTCGTGACTCGGTGCCTACCCGGTAACGCAGGGGAGCAGTCACTTAGATTTTAATTGATCAGGTATATTCACAATAAAACTATAACCATGCCTAGAAAGAGGTCAAATCTTTCCCAATGTTCCAAAGGAGCTGAAAGATTGAGGATCATAAGATCCCAAGAATCTACCGAAGAGCGTCAGGAGAGACTTGATGCTGTTCGAAAACATCAGGCTGCAACTCGCTCCGTGGAAACCTCTTCGGATCGCGAAGCACGCCTGCGTTCTCAGCGTATTCGCACATCTACTAACAGGTCTTTTGAAACGAGTGATGAACGTGATGCGCGAGTAACTGGTGATCGAGATTATCATACATTGTCCCGAACACGCACACAACAAAATATTCATAATCAGTTAGAAAGTGAGAGAGAAAGAATTGCTGGAGTACGGCATGAAGAGACAGAAGAAGAGCGCAACGAACGTTTGAATTCTGATCGACTTCGACATTCTCTGAACAGAATGTCGATATCATCTGAAGAATCGGATGTGTCTCAAGACAGAGACACATCCGATCCGACAGAGATATAGCCGTAAGACGTGGCAACCTTCCTTGGGTTGATAAGGAACGGAGTGCATTTACGTATACTCTTATGAATGACTTGATTGACTACGCCACGTATTCCGCCATCGGAGGTATGGTTCAAAATTGTACTTTTTGTGAAGCTGTTAAATGGCAAAAAGAAACAAACGGTATGTGTTGCTCAGGTGGAAAAGTACATATTGAAATATTACAAAATCCTCCAGAAATATTAAGATCACTGCTAATTGGTGACCATCCACAGTCAAAACATTTCTTGGACAACATCTGTATACAATGCCTTTCAAATGACATCTTTTGGTGTGAAACAGATTTCAAGAGGCCCATTTATGCCAACATTCAAAGTGCAAGGCCAAGTTTACCACCTTATTGGTTCATTATTGTCTAAAAATGACCCCAAGTTTCTCCAAATATATTTCGTATCTAATTAAAAAATTATCAAGATCAGGCAAATATTAGAAACCAAAACTTTCCGCACTTGAACAAATAGTCTGATTTCACTGCTTCAAAATATGTTTCATGAAGTAAATCCCTACGTACACAGTTTTAAATCTGCCTTAGAATCTATGAATATATATATAAAAATGGTGCCATAGCAAAAATTATTTCACGTGAAGAGCATTTTCTGCTGTGAGAATAAATCTGAAGATCTGGAACACCTGTTGTGGAACTCCAAAGCCCAGCGACACTACAACATATATAGGAATGACGTCTTAGCAAAAGTTGTTTAGTCTGATGGGAATTTTCTGTTGACTTACAAAAATGAAAGATCTGGAACGTCTCGAATCGTCTCGCGCATCCCGCTGTTTTCCCGTCCCCGGGCTCTTAGAATTCGACATCAGACGTTTCAGATCTTCGATTTTGACGACCCCGTTGTCGCTGGCATAATCAACAGGATCCGCGTACGAAGTCGCGGGCAGAAGCTAGTAATAAAATAAGGGTGCTTTATAAAACGTAATTTCAAAAATTGAATTGTCACGCCAATACGGAAAGTGGAAAAGTTTAAAAAGGAAATCACACGCGTAAAATTCCCCGTAAAAGCCTGAAGCGATTCAGTTAGTGAAACGGTTTTAGCAAGTTTTTAACTCTGATCAAAATTTTGAACTGGATTTTGAGAGCCTGATTGTATTAATTATGTTGAGGGGCAAGATTTTATGCAAAGTAAGGGAACAATTTTATTGATAAGTTATTTTCGAGACTTTTTTTGATTTAGGATCTTAAGGAAAATTAGGGAACCACCATGGTCTATCTAATTTAATTGATTTGAGTAAGAAACGAATATTTTGCATGCATGGTGTAAACTATGGTATCGAAATGAGCTGATTACAGCACCACAGACTTCCTGCAGTATTGTCTCTTCTTCTTTCTTTAAATCCATCCAAAAGTTGTCTTTAAAAGACCGCTTTTAGCGATAAGACCGTCTATATACACTTAGATACCGCAAGAGCAACTACTTCGCGTACCAATATAATCGCACTAGCAGTGCTATTCTGTAAAAATCTCATCGTGAAAACTAAGATGAAGTGAGCTGTCATTCCACCTGATGCTAGGGATTGCCTCCATTGATAGTTCACTTCAACTATGTTATCACGGTGAGATTTTTACAGAATCGATAGGCAGCTTACGTATAAAAATCGTAAGCCGCCACTTTCGCGCTCAGTCCTGTGTAGGTGCTGCTGGCTGGGTGAGCGTGAGCGCTGGCGCTAGGCCCCGGAGGTGGGGCAAGACGGGTGCCGCACGCGGCGGCGTCTTTGAATCGATTTGATTTTCCTATCACTACTTAGTGTTTGTGATCTCATAGTAGGTAGTCAAAAATGGCACGCTTGGTTTTCATACAGATCGCGATCGTTATCTAGGTCTATCTATATCTGTGATGTCACCCTATGAAAAATTTCTACTTTTATATCTTGTGTGTACCCACCTTCATAATGTATTATATCTATCATATTGATACACGCTTTGATACGTCCTTTTAAACCTATTTCGTCCTATTAAAGATTAATTTATGGCTTTACTACCAAAACAAATCATTCTACAAAAAATGGCTTCACCCAAAAACCCCAAATTCAACCAATACCAATTCCGCAAAACTTTAAATCCAACACGTAACACGTATTTCTATTAACACATTCAATTTTAATCTATAATGGCATCCCGTCGATGTCACCAACCGACCCGTTAATACCGACGATCAAACTGTAGCCGAGTCGTTAACTTGAATTGAAAGGGGCTTACGGGATTAACACATGCAAATTCCTCTCCCTACCTGTTCTCATATTTTAAGGTGCGAACTGGGATTCCATTGTTTCTGATTTAAATTATGTTTTTGGGTGTGAAGTTTGTGTTTTTGTATTGAAGTGACGTGATAGTTTAGGTGGTTCCGTCGTTGAAAGGACCCTTATATCTACCAGTGAGATGAGGTGGTGTGGAGGTGGTGTGGTGGTGGTGAGGTTTTATTCATACATATGTCTTACTTAATCAGGGGTTTGAGCAGTGGTAGTCCAGTGGCATCGGCCCCAACTTACGAGCGGTCGTGTGTTTGGATTTTGTGTAAATAATTTCATCACGACTGCTCTCAAAACGGTGAAAGAAAACATCGTGAGGAAACTGGCATGTTCTGGAACCAATAATTCGAACATATGTGACATCTACCAACCCGCGCTGGGCCCGCGTGTATTACAGCCCACTGCCTCTCAAAAAGAGGAGGCCTGCGACCCGGCAGTGGGAACATTATAGGCGGATTATGCGCTGAAAAACCTGGAAAGCAGGTGGCAGGCTTGTTCTATAAAAATAGGACGACACAATTTCATTAAAGCTTAAGACACCTATAGATTCTAAATAGTTTATAAAAACCTTGCCGATGATGGTGAGCGACACCTCAATTGCCAAAATTGATTCTATTTCCAAAGTTTATTCTATACGAGGTGACAAAGAATCTCAGATAGCCTGTGAAACTTATAACCCTTCCTTTCAGCAATGCGACGATCGGATAATGTAGCATTCGTAAACATTTGGTGTACCAGGACTTCAGGTTGTTTAGAAGATTTAGTACCAATACAGCCAACAGCCGTCTCGTTTCCGATAGGCTTTGGTATATTTTTTTGGGACTTTCATATTGCATTGTTATCAGAATGGAATCGCTTGTGTGATTGGTTTTACTCTTTTTTTGGAGTTTTTTTTTTTGTTTTCCAAAAGGGAAAAATTTGTACTGGTCCACACCAGTACAAATTTTTCAGTGACTGCAGTTTGCCTTTCAGGGATGTTTTAAATTGTTTTGAGTCAAAATTGTGACTGATAGATATTTTACCTCGTTAATGGATTGTGGAAGGCAAATAGGTAATCGCTTCATATAAAATACTAGTATTCGGCTGCATCCGGTTAGACTGGAAGCCGTCCCCAACATAATTGGGAAAAGGCTAGGCAAACGATGATGAGAATTTTTGACAAAGGGTATATATATTACGTTTAATTCAACTCACTTCTGGCTATATGCATGGTGTAAGCTATGGTATAAAAATGAGCTTATTACAGCTCCACAGACTTCCTGCAGTATTGTCTCTCCTTCTTCCTTTGAATCCATTCAAAAGTTGTCTTTAAAAGACCGCTTTTAGCGATTAGACCGCCTATTGTGTCACCCACAGATATAAACACACCTTTAAAATATATATACACACATCAAAAGTGTCTAGGGATCAAGCATTTTTATGCGGATTTCTTGAGATTGAGATGTGGCTTTGTAATAAATTTATGATTTTATAAATTTATATGGATCCTTTTTGGTGCATTTCATAATTTGAATCAGGAACTGTGAATCAAATTCGAGTAAAAGATGAAAATCAGCTGTCAATATTTTCCCTATAAAAACATACAACGCATTGAAGATATTATTAGTGCTACTGTTTCCCTACTACTGATTAAAACCAACGTTATTATGGAGCGGCGACGTCATTTAAGCAGGGAAGAAATGCTCAGAGCCGTGGGAATGATAGAAGCTGGTTCCCGGCAACGTACTGTGGCTTTAGCTCTGAATACAAGTCAGAGTGTTATCAGTCGACTTTGGACACGTTACCGAAGCACTGGTACCGTGGCTGAGCGCCATGGAGGACGGTATCGCTGCACCACACGGAGACAAGACCGATACATTCAAATCTTAACTCGAAGAGCTCCAACAATAACCGCCATGATGTTAGCCGTGAGGCTTCATCACTCTTCAGGGAACTTAATTAGCGACCAAACAGTCAGAAACCGCTTGCATGAAGTGAACCTTCATTCCCGAAGACCGCTACGGGTACCACCTATAGCAATGCACAATCGTAGGATTCGATATCAATGGGCTCTTGAACACAGAAATTGGGCAGAAGAACAATGGCGTTTCGTGTGCTTTTCTGATGAGTCTCGTTTTGGTATGAGACCGGATACAAGACGTATACGACACTGGAGAACCCCTGGACGCCAACAGCGATTAAAATCCTGCCAGGAAGTCCATCCTTGTAGTGGTGGAACCATCATGGTATGGGCGGGTATTTGGATCGGCGGAAGAACTGAGTTGATTTGGATCAGAGGCAACCTCAACGCTCAAATTTATGCTGAGACGATTGTATCAGACGTCATCGTTCCTCTACAAGTGCAAATCGGTCCCTTATTTCAGTTAATGCATGATAATGCACGACCGCACACCGCAAGAGTTGTAAGACAGACTCTCGCCGCAGCTAACATCAATGTCCTGCCCTGGCCTGCTCAGTCGCCAGACTTGAACCCGATTGAGCATGCATGGGATATGCTACAGAGAAGAGCTCTGCCGAATATGGAGGGTATCCAGTCGCAAGAAGACCTTTTTTTGTTGTTGCAACGAACATGGGCGGCCATTCCACAGCGTGATTTGGATGAACTCATTTTGAGTATGCCAAACCGATGTTCTTGTGTTGTTAGTGTTAGCGATAGAAACACGGATTATTAATTGTTTAAGTTACCCAATAAAATTTTAGAGAAAACTGTTATTTCAGTCTTTTTTTCGAACTTTTGTGTTAGTGGTTCAAATGTCAAAAATCCCTTTATTAGGAAAATGGCAAATTTCTTTATTAATGCAAAGGTGACTTGGTTTATCGTTACTGTGACAAACGAAAACACTTTATTTGATGAATCCTTAAAGAAAATTTTAATTAATATCAATCAGGAGAAAAGTTATTGCAAAAATATATGTTGATCCCTAGACACTTTTGATGTGTGTATTATTATATTTATCTTCGAGGTCGTTGTGTAAAATTAAATGAGCGTGCTTGCAAGGCGGATTTAACTAACTATATATAGTATTCACTTATGAGGGTGGAAAGAAACCGAGACTACGTAAATATACTGCAAAGGTAAATTCTCGTGAGTCATTTAATTGAGTCAGACGCGACCAAACTCCAGCAGAAAAATTATTTTCAATGCCTGAACTGCTCAGTGTTATCGAATTTGCTTCGTCTGTAAGCAAATGATTGAAATTCAACCCGTACTAGAAGGAAATAGAATACATTCTCACTTTACCAAACTTTGGTGACAAAAAAGGCATTTCTAAAAGTGAGGGTAAAAGTTCGAGAGGCATGTGTGAGGAAATACAATGAACCAACCACAACAATTTTCAAATTATCACTACTATCGATCGACCAAAAATATTATTAAAAAATTCAGGAAACAAATACAGTCCCGCCGTCCTGACACCTGTCAGTTTCATACAAACAGTTGTTTTCAAACAGTTGTTGATACAAACAAGTGTTTTGCGAATTTGATCTTTATTAGTTAATAGATTTGTCACCTGGACTGTAAGATCTTTTGCAAAGCCTAAAAGTCTTCTAGTATTGCTATGTCCAAGTCAAAATATACAGGTATATTTTTAATGTTTTTTATTGAGCACCTAAAAACATTACGTCATTTACTTTTTATTCACAACTCCAAAAATGAATCCACCTATTTCAGCATATCCATTACAAATAAATTCTCTACAAGCAAAAAATACTGAAATTCAATTTGGTACAACGCAAAAATCTATTCGACACTGCATGCTGCGTACAAGGCAATTTGTCAGTAGCCCAACCATAACAGGGAATTGGTTAATTCGAATCATTGTCACATATGGGGATGGGGAGGTTACGATAAATTTTATCGATATGTTAATCACGTGCTCTCGAATCAGTAATGCATGTTCCCATTTGTTTGATTGGTGCCAAATCATTTATGGAAATATACCGTGGCCTCTGTGTCGTACGTGTTAAATGAAGTCGATTAAGTTTCGATGTTTCATTTTGTTGTTTTTTTAAGTTTGTATATTTATTGTGTTATCTTTGACTGGATATTGCAGTTATTTAAAAGATTAGTATAATATTATCGAGAGAGATTTTTGCAATGAGATTATAGAGTGATATAGAAATGAATGAATGAATGAATTGCACCGATCCCAGCGTGGTTAAACCAGACTCGATTAGCAATGAGAATACAGAGTGATATAGAAAAATCAAAAATTGTGAGAGTTTGAAAATCCTGTTCACTGTACAAAAACTATATAATTACCTATTATAATACTTACTTCCTTAGTTTTCTCATATTTAAAACAACATCTTAAGCTTTTTAACGCTTAAATCAAAATAAAAAATACTGCAGTGTGCTGATAACATGGAAGTTAATTTTATCCGGCAAATATTTTTTGTTCACAAAACTAATTCAGTAAATAATGAAACTAAAAATAACTACAAAGCGCTTGTGTATGACTACCTATTCATCTCTCAATAAGATTCACTTCATGTTTTCCTTCATCTTGCAAGCGAAAACAAAATAAGTGAGAATCTGAAATGAATAATACGAGCAATGGGAAATTTCAACTGAAGCCGGCTGGTGTCGACGTCACGATAATTGTACGTCGCTTGCTCCCGCATCACCAGTCCTGACTCTCTTCATATTTTGGCTGCTGATAGCAAAACTAAGAACGTAGTATACAGGGAAGTTTTTAAAAAACGTAACTGTTATTTTAGTATATTATGGTGTCTTACAACTTCCACGCGAACGAAGTCTAGTTAATAAATAAAACATAACAGGAAATACTGGAAATCGGATTAAATTGTAAAATTCTTTGGAGAATCTTTGCAATTATTTAACATTAAACCCTTTTAATTAGTACATTAGCAACTGTAAGAATTTATACAAACATAAATAATAATTAATATAAGAAGTAAGTGATTCAAACGTTTTTCATGCAAAACAAGATATATAGGGATTATTAATGAAAATGACTATTAATCTATTCCGCTAATGACATCTCCCAGCTAATATTTTCTTCTTTATTTATGTTTCATAGGAAAAATGGCAACTGCTCTTGATAAGCAGTTTCCTAACGTTATCAAAAACTAATCGTTAAAATATTGATATAGTCTGTGGTAATCTTGCGCCTTTTTCATAAAGTGTCAATATTTGCTCTCTACTCTGTGAACGTCACTGATGATAGATTTATTGTATAGACACCAGCACATCAAGTTACTACAATCGGTCAAATTTCTTTAATAGATTCTCAACTTTATCGCTAGAACATTAGGTTCAAAGTTAATTGGAAAAATTTGACAGTTTCGGGTAGCTTGATGTGCTGGCGTCTGTACGTTAAAACAATTATATGAAAGTAATCTCGAATAAATCTGCTTTTTATTGCATTAGTGTAACACTAATAATAAAGCTGAAGAGTTTGTGTGTTTGTTCGAACGCGCTAATCTCTGGAACTACCAGTTGGATTTGAATTCTTTTTACATTTTATAGCCCAATTCTTGAGGAAGGCTAAAGGGCTTAACATTATGCTAGGACCATAAGGAGCCGAGCAAAAAAAAAAAAAAAACAGAGAGAACGCTAAGATAACACGAAGTAATAACACGGGCAGGCGATACGGCGTGGTAGGTCGGAAAACAAGAAATTTCACGCGGACCAAGTCGCGGGCAGAAGCTTGTTGCAGATAATCAGCAGTCAGCAAAACTGAAAAGTCCAATATTTTAGATATTCCCATCCACTGAAGCTACCGTAGGAGACACAAGGCTATACAAGGATGATATGGAAGAGAATCTAATTTAGAACGAGATAAAAATATAATGTAAAAAGATTAACCACCAATCTTCACAAAACCTATTACTGTAAAAACCATAAAGATAAACACTTAAAAACTCTGAAGTGCGTAAAAATTTAAGGGCTCGTAAATCGGAAGGAATGCCTCACACGGGGCGTTTTACCAAATAATGTTAACTTTGAACCAAGGAAACAAATATGGGGCCAATCATTAGATACAATCTCAGGCAATTTAGATGTGAAAAATAAAATGTACGAGACATCTCCCCGTTTGAAGTTAATCCTATGGGAGTTAGATCATTTTATTTAAGTGAAGTATTTCCTTCTGGTATTTTCTATTTATTTTGCATTCTGGGTGATTGTAACTAATCAAGATACAGGCAGACAGGCTGGTTTTTGTTTTATTTTATTTTTATTTAAGAGGACAACAAACAACTACAATATAAAACATAGAAACAACAAATACACAAAACATATAGACAATATTGCAGCCCACAATATTGTTCACAGATTAATAGGATACAATACAGTGAAAATAATCGCAAGGGTTACAAATACAATATTTTTTTACTAACTTATTAAATTAACTTTCGTGTTTAAAATGTATAATAATACATATAATATAATGTATATAATAAATAATGTAATTAATATATAATTTATATTCATTACGTTATTTATTTTTATTTATAAAAAGTAAAAATAATGACTTCAGTTATGCAGCTTGAATTTTGATTTATTCCGGTCTGATCCCCTAAGCCCCCCCTCCATCCCCCCCTTGAATAAATCTGAATTTTGACCATTACTTTTGTAATCAGCGTAATTTTTGAGTTTTTTTTTTATTAGAACAGGATTTCTTCGTTCATACTTCATTGATAGATTGCTTTGATGTACAAATAGAATTAGATTTCCGATGAGCGCATCAAAAACGACCCGAAAAATAAGACCACAAAATAATGTTGTGGTCTTATTTTGCAACAAAAATAGAAATTATGTTTTATTATTCCATAAATATTTAATATCTTGTTTAAAAAATATGTTTACTGTTTAAAAAAAGTAGTGAATATATTGCAAACGATAAGAAAAATGTTTGAAAGTTAAGGTTTATAATCAAGTTACATGCAATCACGGCCACTTGAGCGATGTGTTTTTGTTTATTATTATCCTTAATATGTGCTATTGTTGATCGAATATAGATTGTGATTTATACCTCTGTCGCTTCTGCAGCCGGGATATTACCAAGTACGAATTCATCTTTAGTTGCAATTCCCTTAACGCTACTCCAATTCCAAAAAATCTTAACCTAGTCCCCATTTACCCTACTTCATCTATTGTTAAAAAAGAAAACAAACTCTCCAACCAATCTTGCCGCCGTAAAAACTCCGGTTAATATCCTGGTTTGACACGACACGCCTAAATCTCTCGGGATCATAAAATATTTAACAATCAAGCGGCGAAAGCGTAAACGTTTTATTTCTTTTCCATTCTCCGCAATGCGGTCTAGTTCTTTGTGGGATTTGGGTGCGAGCCTCCTGGTTCGCATTTGAAAAGAATAGATTCTTCTTTGGCTATCTTATTTCCCTCCAAAGGAAATAGTATTTAAATTAGTATTACGAAGCACATTGTTGGTAATATGTTAAATGCTACGCTTGCAAGCAGTTGGTCCATGGATGGGTGACCATCTTTACATCTACGTTAAGCGGTTGGTCCCGGCTGTCCTTCGTTGATCTTTGACAGTCTTTACGGGTCGTCAGAAGCCCGAAAGTCTGACAACCAGTCTTACCAAGGGGTATCGTATTACCCAGTAACTGGGTTGTGGTGATCAGATAAGCAGTCGCTCCATGTAAAATACTGGTATTCAGCTGCATCCGGTTAAACTGGAAGCTGACCTCAACATAGTTGAGAAAAGGCTAGGCAGATGATGATGAGTTCCAGATGTCAGCGCGTTCAAACAAACAAAGAAACTATACAACTTTATTATTTGTATAGATATAGTTAGATGTAGGAGCTATGAATCAGAAGGAAAATAAATGGATAAATGATTGAATAACCCAAAAGCAAGTCACAATAACAAATCGTAAGCGAAAGTTTCCCGAAAATCAAGTTATTATAACCGAAGTTCTCCCTTAATAATTTACTTGCGACTCACTATAACTTAGTTATTTGTAAGCTATTACTTTAAGCGTTCCCAATTGGCATTCTGGCAATATTAAAATTGAATTTACGCCTTAGTACAGTGAGTTTGCAAAAGTTTTGGTGCGAGAACGGGGCCCGATAAATCGGCGAAACCGGGATCGTCCAAGTTTCGATATATTTAGCGTAAGTGCCTCCCGGCTTTAGTTTTCGTATAGAATAAGGAAAGGTGTCTGTGGAATATAGATTCGGTAGATTTTTGGTTATTTTTATCATAATAATTATTGCAGAATATGCTGGGCGTTCCAGTATTAATAAATGCTACAAAGTGAACTATTATGATCTACGCGGTCAAGCGACACGCGTCTTGTGACGGCGACTGCGGAGAAAACAAATGAAAGAAGTGTTTAGAGCATGCCACGAGTCACCGCGACGAGACTTGCGGAGCGACAGATGGAAATAAGCGTGTCGCTTGACGCAAGTCATTTCGCTCAAGGCCACAAATGGTGCCTTAGTTAGTTAAAGTGGATGCTCCAGGTAGCCCGCGATATCCAAATTTTCTTACGTTTTTTGCAATTTGTAAGTCAGTACTAGCTTATATGGTGATCAAAATTTGATTCGCGTCTGTAAAGAGGATGTATTTACAGAATTGTAATCATTAAAGTCATCAATACAACTCTTCAAGACCAGATAATCCTAAAATCATGAAATTGTCGTAGTTAGGATTACCTGGTCTTATAGAGTTGTATTCATGACTTTTAATGATTATAATTCTATAAACAGATACTTTTTACGGCCGCGAATCAAATTTTGATCAACATACAACCTAATACTTACTTACTTGAAAATTGCAAAATATAAGAATATTTGAATTTCACGGGCTACCTGAAGCTTTCACCTTAATTTGATGCAATGGTGATCGCAGTGCTCTCTAAGTAGTCAGGAAGATAATCGCTGTCAATATTCTCCGTAGTCAAGTTTTTCGCCTTAGCTGAAAAAGAAAAGATGTTCACGTAAAGTGCAACACACAAAACATAAGCACGTCTATCCTCAGATCCCTTATTAATAGAAATGACGTGTTTCTACTATCTAACGTGAGCTATTTGTGAAACAATAAAGTAAAGAATGTCAAAGTGGAGCAATACCTAAAGAAATGTTACAAATTATTATTTGCATTCTAACATTACCAATGTGGAAGAGAACAAAAAAACTGTAAGCCCTTTCTAGAGGAATCATTAATGATGCTTATTGTTTCAATTCACACAAATTCAAGGAAAGATTCAGTTACATGAATCTCTTATTTTCTTCTTCATAAACTGACTGACTGACTGACAGACAACGCACTACCTAAACCACTGAAGATAGAGACATGAAATTCAACCAGATGACGCCAGGCAAGAACAACTAGTTGAAATGTAAGTTTTCTTATAGAACTCCTGCAATTTACTGCACAGATCCACAAAGCTAAAGCCAAGCTTTTAAATAGCATTCTGTTTGTTCATCGAAATATTACAATCTCTGAGCTTTTTTATCTCGCCATCTTTAAGAATGACATTTCCCAAGAGGGCAGTTTTATTAGCCACAAAGAAAAACTGGAAGAAAAAGTTTAAAAAATCTTCAAAAGGCTTTTGATTACCATATTTGAATAGAGACCAAAAATATATACAGATTTATTTCGTTCAGGATGGAAACTTTATCTAAATAGTCAATGGTTATGATGATAGAAGTTCATAGCTTAAGTTATAAGAATTACTTGAATGGGACTTAGATTAAGATTTCCTAATGGGCAAAACCCCCATCACCACTGCTCTCAAAACGGTGAAGGAAAACATCGCGAGAAAAACTGCGTGTTCTAGAATAAAAAATTTGAAGATATGTGACATCTATCAGCTCGCGCGGGGCCCGCGTGCTAGATTACAGTTCACTTACTCTCGAAGGGAGGAGAACTGTGTCCCAGCAGCGGGAAATATACAGGGTTACTTTTCAATGACCAGCCAAATTTAAGGGCGAGGTATAGAACATCAAACTGAACAACATTCTCCATAGGACCAACATCGTAATCGCGAATAAAAATTCAGCCGTCCCATGCGTTTAGGTCGAATAGGTAGGAAGTTTTATATGGAACTTTTTTACGCACTGTAATTACGAATGATAGTTTCAAAACGTGAAGTGGTCATCACGATTCTTTTCTCACTATATGTTCGCAGAACTATATACGAATAACATCAAACTAACAATCAACAAAACTGAACCTTACTATAACTTGCACAAAATTATCCCTTTTCACTGAGCAAAACTTTTCAAACTAAGCCAAGTCCCTATCTATTACTTTCTCAACTCTGTGCCGCGTATATCGTGCACTCCCTGAGTTATCGCTCACGACTTTCAACACAGTATCTTACATAATTCTTTTTCTATCCCCGCCATTATAAACTTTAGGACTACTACCATAAAGGCAAAAGTTCTTTGAAATATTTGGACTGTATCATGCGCTATCGTTGCCGATCATACGGTTTCCACCAAACTTTATAAGCCGATAATGTTAAATTTCTGTTGCTTATAATGCATTTCGTTGGCTCGCTCGTCTTTCTAACTTAGCCTTAATATTTTCTAGCACAATTTTGGTTTTAAATAAACTTAGGGTGCAGTTCGTTGAGATTTATTGTACCTATGCTGCATATAAATGACTGTTTTTATCAAAATAGTTGGAATTCTACCTCGAAAGAAAGTTATGTGAATTTAAAAGTGGGACATGAAATGCATGGAGAACATGGTTGCGTAATGTTACATATTTAATGACATCAGTGGTTGTATTTTTATAGAATCCATTGTTATTTGACCGTAGATATGTGATCGTAATAAAATAAGTCATAATAGTAATGAGTAATTGCGCAATGTGTATTGTCTTTGGTTTTGATGTAGGCCAGTCAATTGTGAGTCTGACCTGCCCTAACATCAAGCAAAGAATAACTTTGTCAAACTTTTGACAATGTTGTCCATTGCTTTATCATTGATTTTGGTATTGAATACGAGGTTTTTGGCTATCTTGTATTGTATGTATATTTTGTCTGTTTCTTTTGTAATGTGCGTCTTATTTATGCAGAATACCTAAACAAATTTTCTTTCTTTCTTTTTTTTTAATTTGTACATACATAATATTATTTATAATTTTTATGGTGATTATAGAGTATTCTATCTATCTATGTAAGTAGACATTTTATATTCTGTTAATCGTGTTTTACGACACCCAGAGGAAACCCTTTTCTTTCGCCTGAAACCACATAAAGTTCATCTTAGTACTTTTAGCCCCATTATCATGAATTTCGTCACGTGTATCGTTGTGTTAATTTCTGATAGATGATAAATCGAATTTCGAATTTGGCCCCCACACGATAGATAACATAACATCACGCCTGTATTCCTCGAAAGGTTAGGCAGAGCTGCGCCCATGGTACACCCACATTTCGTCAGTCATGTTTAAGTCTCATGTAATAGGGGGCGAGCCTATAGCCATCAACCGGGCACAAATCTACAATCCGGGCTACTACTGAGAAATTCCAGATGAAAAAATCCAATAACATTGTATCCGACCCTGGAATCGAACCCAGAACCTCATTCTTTGTAGTAGCGCTTGTGACCACTAGACCAATGAGGCCGTTGAATCATAGATAAAAGTTATATTTTTTGCGACCAGCGATTAGCCAGTAATACAGCTCAACAAACAGTCCGTCCAACTCGTGCTACTTACCATAAAAATGTTGAACTAAGCGGCTATCAAGAAGAAGAAAAGCAATAAGTTGGAACTCTAAGAGATTTTCGTCTTCGAAGTTCTAGACCAGAGTTAAAAACTATAAGTACTTGAGTTCGTAGTTTGGTATTGTTCCGATAAGCTGGCTGGATCTCTGTTAATAAAACTTGTCATTTCTGATGGACTTCGGAATATGAAATGTTCAGTGCATTTTGCGTGAAAATAACCTTTGTGACCTATCATTATGGTTTTAAGTTGACAATAGAGTGAATATACTTAGCTATAAACCAACCGCAACCAGCGTGCGTGTATGACTAGATGTATGAAGGTAAATAAAGCAAAAGGAGTATACGCAGGGATCGTAGCAGGTCTCGGTCTGGAGTTTTAGCCTTCCCCCAAAGGAGATACCCTCAAGAAGGCGTGAGTTTATGTAGGTATGTATGACTTGATTTTCGCTTTTATCGGAGTGAATTCAAATCACAGATTAGAACGACTTACTTCGCGAAGGACGTTTCCAAACTGAACGTCTGACGCTCTCTGGTAAATAATCAGCGCTAATGCACTGCAGCAAGCCTGCTGGCTATTATGGCCACGACATTAGTTATATTCATATATTTGTAATTCGTGTAGAATAAAAAAAAACAATTGAATGTCGATTTTCTTAAAAAAAAGTTGTTGGTCCACAAGCGGCTTACCCCAGTATTGTGGGCAATAAGTCTTGCGCGGAAAAGTACGTCACTCCCGGAACGACTGTCTGTGTAGGAAATTCGAATGTTTGTTTCATTAATCAAATCCCCAACTCGACGTTCGGAAAGCCAATCACTCAGCCACTGCACAAATCAAGCAGCGAAACTGAAAAGTTATAGGTATTTCTTCTGTTAGCTACAGAACAGGAAGGAATAGCTAGTAAAAATACAATAATATTTTGTCTTAATAATATTGGGTATTTGGTGGGTGTATGCGTATACGCACTTGAGATCAGAGCCGTCCGTGAAACCTCCCTTCTGTAGAGATCGTCTTTGCTCCAGTCGACTTGGGTTCGAAGGCTATTTAGAAATTTCCAAGTCGGCCATGGTAACGAGTGCCCAGGCGGAAGGCTCTCAGATGGTTCGATAAAATTATCAGTAGGTTTATACAGCTCCCGCCATAGATTTCGTCATACCTTACCAAAGTAATCTTATGTTTACAATAACTTACTTGAAAGTAAATTACTAAAAACTAATCAATACTTAATCCATATTTACGCCATACTTATTCAAAGTACAGCCTAGCACAGAAAGTAGCGTGTGAAAAATACCAAACTCGTATTGGAATATTTTTGGAACAATAAATTTAAGTAGAGAAACGCTGTCGGCAAACGAAATGCACTTCTGTTTACGACTATATTCGTATCACAGACTATTACAGAAGGTCGGCTCCATACAGGGAGTGAACATGATCGCACACATAAACACGCTTCACGTACAGCGAGTACACTCGCGACTGGCATTTGACCTAGGTCCCCATTCGTATGTTCGTATTCATATTTTCATCAGATATTTTAAAATATCAAAATACATAGTTGTAATATATATTTGAAATTATATATATATATTTAATTTTATTTATAAGTACACAATATGGGTAGTTGCTGAAAATCAGCGCTGTTGATGATAGCGGTATCTACAACGCCACATGCGAAAAACGCCTCATACTGACGTCACAGAATCCTGCATCTCGCAAGCAGAGTTTACCGCACAACTAGCATAGATACAACGGCCCGTCATGAATCATTGGGCAGTTGCCCGCCAGACACAACACCCGTCTGGTCAGAGGATCCTCCCCTTTCAGAGGATGAGTGAACTTTACACCCTGTTCCTCATACCTCTATAGGTTCGTCCGAAGTCACAGATGCGACGTACCGCTTAATTGTTCTTATTATTGTTGTTTGTTACAAAAACTGTTATTTTTCTATTCTGTTTTTATTGTTGTGTGCATTTTGTTTTGATTGTTGTTGTTTTGTTGTCATCTGCCAGATTAATTTGTATTGTCATTGTCAATTAATGTGTTGTCTTTGGTCCTGGCCCTGACATCAAGCAACGGTCAAAATTGACAACATTTTATATGCTATTTTTTATGCTTTTTTATGCTTGGCTTTTGACTGCGTTGTATGTGTATATTTTATATACATTTTTTTTTTGTAATGTACGTTTTTTTTGTGCAGAATAAACAATCTTTCTTCTTTCTTTCTTCAATAAAAATGGTACAGAAAACGTACCTGTGGACGCCAATTTGTGGTGCCATTTACAAATTGAGAGACTTTGATTTAATAATAATAAATCAGCCTGTATTGTCCCACAGCAGGGCAAGCACCTCCCTTTCCTTTTTCCACTTAATTCAATCCTGTGCCAATATGGACCAAATCTCTCATATTAATAGGCGTCAAGTGCCCTCCCATCATCTACGCCTGGACCTTCCGCGTCGTAAGACATTTTCAGGGACCCATGCTGTGTTAATACCCACAATGCATTAGACATGCGGCAAAGTGTCCGATGACGTCTGCGATTTGTGTCTTAGAGCGCAGTACCGTGTTTGTCAATTTTCATATATGATTTTTCATTTACAATTTAACAATTTTATTTATTTATTTATTTTAGGATCTCCAACAAAAGATATACACTAAACATTATATTGTTAATGGACGACAAAGTATTTTGTAGGTGCACTCTTTCAATTACAGGAGACCACAACATGCACAACAAAATGAACAACTAAGCTAACAAGTTAAATACCTAGTACATAATAAAGGAAAAATTTAGACAACAATAACAATAATTATAAAAAGTGGAAGAAACATGGTTTGTTTACACTTTCATCAGATATTTTTGGAATAGACTATATATTGTTTTCTCTCGCTCTATGAAGCCGACCTTCTATAGTATTCTGTGCTTCTGCTTACGACTGTATTCGTAAGCCAAAGGTTAGTGCTCGAATTAAAATTCTGCATCTACCTATTGATGTTTGTCTTAATTTTGATTTTATATTTTTGTAACTCATTTTGCACTTTGGTTGCGAGGAAAAGGTGCAACGCAGACGGCACACTTTTTGTGCGATCCAGTCTGCGGCGCACAAAAAGTTTGCATGGCGCGCAAAAAGTCGGCCGCGGATTTTTCACAGACTCAACGCACACGACGCACATCTTCGATCATTTTTTCGGCAGAGCTGTAGGGACGTAGACGCTATGGAAATCGTGCAGAGATCGCGAAGTATTATTTTGATAATAAATCGCGCCATGATAATAGATCGCGTGCGCTACGTCCACCCCTAGCAAATGCAGATTGCCGACTAAAGTGTGCGCCGTCTGCGTTAGCGCGCGTTGAAGCAAACGTTCCATTTTTTTCACAGACTTTTTGTGCGGAGCGGCGCGGCGCGGCGCGGCACAGTCTGCCCGAATTACACGGATTTTTTGTGCGCCGGACTTTTTGCGCGTCGTGTGCGTTACTGCATATAATTGCATAGGTTCTATTTTCACAGACTAAAAAGTGCGTCACGGATAGTCTGTCGTCTGCGCTGCACCTAAAGGAGCGTAGATATACATGGTGTAAAAAGGCCAGTCATATAGCCGTCAGCTACGTATTCTGTACATCCAAATAAGTAACATTGCACAAAATTAAAACGGCGGGGCAATTGCGTAGCACATTATCAATCGGAATCGGTTTAATTTTCACAGTTCAACAACATTCATTGCGTTATTTACGTGTTGAGCAGACAAATTTTTCGAACTTATGAAGCAATGGATTAGCATTTTGTTTAAAAATGATTCAGATTCCGATTGATAGTGTGCTACGCAATTAGGGTGTAGCTTTAATTTTTGGTGTGAAAATTGGTGGGAAACGAATTTTATTTTTGGTGTGAAAATTTTCTGTTTGCAGTAGTGCGCAATGTAACGCACGCAAAACATTATGCTTATGGGCGCATGCAACGGTACAGGGATCGAGGGGGTCAAGAGGGGGTACTTAAAGTTGTGTTATAAATTAAAAACTTGTTTTCGTAAAAAAACGTCAGCAAAAGTTGTAATTTTGACCTTCAATAACTCCGTAGCCAGAAAGTTCCCAGATATGATCCAGTATAAACAAATAATTACATTAACGGGGAGTAAAAGTGACTCTTCGCTTCGTTATGTGTCTTTTTACCCCCTTATTATACAAAGTATAACTGTTGTTGCAGGATCCTAGGAGAAATACAGAACAGTCGTCAAAGAATTTATTTCATTGCTGTCAATAAAAAAAATCAGATTCCAAGTAATTCGAAATATCATATTTTTATTTTCCTTAAAGAATGTCTCAGAGGCACTAGAAAATATTTTTTAGATACTGGGGTAATTGCGTAACACACTATCATTAGAAAAGGGTTTCATTTTGACAGTTCCGCAACATTAATTGCGTTATTTACGTTGTTGAGCAGACACATTTGCCGAACATATGAAGCAATAGATCAGGAATATCCTTCAAAACGATTCAGGTTGGGATTGATAGTGTGTTATACAATTAGAGTACGGGTCAACGAGAAGTTTGAAGTTTGTTTGCGAACGGAATCACGTTCAATATACAGCTGATTTGCTATACGTAATACACATACCTATAATAACACCACCCCGGTAATCCCAAGGGTAAGCATAAAGGCCAGACTTGTGTTATGTAATGTATCGTGTTATATAACGTAAATTCTGCATGTGAAGGGCACTGCGAGTATGAACTACTTAAGCACATATGCGAGCATGTAACGCTCGGGCTGGCGCTCGTGCCAACCCGAGCGTTGCATGGTGAACACATACAAGATTCGCATTGACTTTGTATGCCGTCCACACTATTCACATTATATGACATAACACGTTACACACTGTTTAATAGGAGGCGAGTAATTGCCTTCAACCGAGCACCAATACAGACTCCGGGCAGCTACTGAGAAATTCCAGATGGACAAACACACAAACCCCCTTGTTACAAAACAAGGTTTTATTTTAATCAGGTTTAAGCCACCGATCCAGTTATTGAATTATGAACTTAACTGTTATAGAAATGCAGTTCTTTATACACAATTTACAGCTTAGTTCGGTGCTTAACCATCATTTTAGTATTAAGGACTTTGTCTAAATTGAAATAAAGTTCGAAATACATATACTGGCAAAAGTATAGGTTAGAACTAAAGTTAGATTTCATTTTTTTTTAAAGACGGAAAGTGCTTTTGATTTCACTTAAGAACGAGTATTCTGTATAGGATTTAAAAATCCGCATCATAGATGCGGCTGGTAGTTTCGTCCCTGAAAAAATGGTTAAAAAGGAATTGTAGAAGTTACGGCTAGATAAAACGTGATTAAACATAATCAGCCTATATAAAGTTCCCACTGCTGGGACACAGGCCTCCTCTCTATGAGAGGGAGTGGGCTGTAATCCACCACGCGGGCCCAGTGCGGGTTGGTAGATGTCATATGTCTTCGAATTTTTGGTTCTAGGACATGCCGGTTTCCTCACGATGTTTTCCTTCACCGTTTGAAGAAAACGTGATTACTTGATATAAATCAAAACAAAGTCCCCAGCTTCGCATGGTTTTACGGTTTGATGAAACATCGTGATTTATTTTCTAAATGTTACTAGTATTTTAATATTAACGTAAGTATTATACACAAAAACCTTCTGGAATAAAACAACAACAACTTATAAAAGAACAACGCGGTCACACAAGCAGGCACGATAATTTACTTTAATTTATAATCTAATCTTCTAATATATAAGATTCTCGTGTCACAGTGTTAGTTGCCATACTCCTCCAAAACGGCTTAACCGGATTTTATGAAATTTTATATGCATATTCAGTAGGTCTGAGAATCGGCTACTATGTATTTTTTTTTTTGCAAAACGACGTTTGTGGGGTCAGCTAGTCTAATATATAAAATTCTCGTGTCACAGTGTTAGTTACCATACTCCTTCGAAACGGCTTGACCGATTTTTATGCAATTTTATATGCATATTCAGTAGGTCTGAGAATCGGCTACTATCTATTTTATTTTTTTTGCAAAACGACGTTTGCGGGGTCAGCTAGTAATATGTATAGATAGCTGGTTGGGGTTTGACGCAGAATGTGCACTTCGCAGAATGTGCACTTGACGCAAAATGTGCACTTCGCAAATTGTGCACTTCGCAAAATGTGCACTTCGCAAAATGTGGACTTCTCAAAATGAGCACTTCTCAAAATCAGCACTTTCCAAATGAGTGTGAATTTTACCACAATGCTCTCAAATTAAAAACCGTTTGCTTACAATTTTTTTTCATTTCGATGATTTCGAGATTAGAATATGAATGTTCTGCGGCCGTTGTCATGGCGACCTTAGTCGAGTTCGAGTTGAAGGAGTTCCTTCAAATGGACTTCAAATCTTTTCCTATGGGCGGATTTTTAAATCGACAGATATTTTTTATCCTTGGAACAAAATTGACGACTGACAAATTTTGTATGGAAGAACTGTCAAAAATTCAAAATTATTCCTCCGATAAAATTATCTGTATATCTGTTGGAAAATGTGAAACTTGAAAAGTTTGTACCTTAACTTTGTTCAGCAGCAAACTCGATTTCTATCACTGTAATAGTTTTCTTATATTACTATCCTACGAACTATTATTACAGCGATTAGAAAACGAAATGAAAGAGAAAAATTGGTTTATTAGTCGCAGAAACACGTGCATATACCAAGATCAATACAAATACCAAAGAGACAAAAGTATATATAATTATTACAAATATAGAACAGAGGGGCAATTCTCGTAATTTTAAGAACGTTCACAGTCTTACCTCAGTCTCAATCTGTCAAAAAAACCACCTAATTTCCCTACATTTTTAACGAGTTTTTGACATTTTTGTTTCTCGCCGCGATGAGACTGCGACTAGATTTTGAACATTTTAAATTACGAGAATTGGCCTTCAGATATAGTCGGCAGCTTTAAATCATGACTGTGACAAGAAGGCTCTACTCAGCATGATTGACAGCGGCAGCGCTGATTTTAAGTACTCACCCGAAAGAGACGTACCGAAACCAAAAAAGTAAAATAAAACAAACAGTACTTAGAATATACCTAATGCGACTATACAACCGATAAGATATATGATAGATATAATAAATACTATTAAATAACACAAAAAGTATATCTGCTGGCATCACCGCACCATGATTTGCATACCATATTTATGCACGATTAACCTGCATAAATATGAACGATTAAGTATGCAAAACAGCCAAGCTTTTTATGTAAAACAAACAATACAAGAAATCTGCTCATTTATCCCAACAACGACCCGCATACAGAATATAAGCAATCATTACTACAATACCGCAAAAATACCGATTAAAAGTCCATTCGAGTTGCATAACGAACAATCGGTATGACAAAACAGCATTCGAGAATGCATCGATTACGCAACTTAACGATCGATACGAGTGAACGACGACGTCGCCTGCACTTGACAATGGCTCAAGTGTAAGCGGTAGCGATTTTATTTTGTTTATTTTGACATTCTAACAAACTAGCGACCCGATTCGCACGGAGCGCTACCTATCGTTTCTAGAACTATCGAGGTATTCTACTTAGAGCACTGATTTCAACCGCAAGCTATCCTATCTTTCAAACTGGAACAAACCATACACATTCACAAAATTTCACTGTAATCGGTTGGTTGGTTTCAGAGATCAGCGTGTACGAACATAGTGATACGTGATTTTTATTTAATACTAGCTGCGCCCCGTGGTTTCACCCGCGTAAGTTTCGATCCCGTAGGAATATCGGCATGAAAAGCATCCTATGTCTTAATCCTGGTTATAAAATATCTGTGTGCCAAATTTCATCCAAATCCGTTTAGTGGTTTTTGCGTGAAAGAGTAACAAACATCCATCCATCCTCACAAACTTTCGCATTTATAATATTAGTAGGAAAATATGGCTGACTATATAAGATAACTGACTACATATTAACCCTATTATACCCTATTATTAACCTAATTGTTACATTTTTCACGATAGTTCTGTTAAATAAAGCAGAAAACTATGAAACAAAATTTTAGGTACTAAACTGTCAGATTGTTGAATAGTCGCCTGTTACCTGTCGGTTTTATTGAATAGAACCCTCGTCTAGTGATAGATCGTGGTGACCTAAATCACTAGCAATATTATAAGGTTATAAGATGAGTCAACAAAAGAAAAAAAAGTTCGGTGATGTGTACTATAAAATTTTACTCACAATGCAAGCTCGGCTCGACTGAAATGGGAATTCTGCCAGTACTTTTAGGAGGATTTCTCATTAAAAAGTACACTTCCAAAGTATTTTAGGGTTGCCGCAGACACTGCGCCCTTCCCCTTGGCTTAACTTAAGAAGAAATCTTCAGCTTACCTACTTGCATACAATTTTATGACTATCTACGATCTTTATCTGATTGTAAGTCCATCTGGAACAACACCGTCCATCGCTCTTCTATGAAGCAGATAATTAAAGGACTAAAATAACAAACCAACCCGCTACAGCTTCTGAATCAAACTGCAACCCGCTTTCTGCGCCCACTTTTACCACGCTCAACGCGCTATGAAGGGCGAATCGACTTAATTGCAGTACTTCCGATTTCATGGACTACTGCTTTAAATTCCTATCGATATATTAGCTGGTTTACGTCATTATTTCTATGCCCGAGCTGAAAAATAAGGTCGAATTCTCGGTGCATTCGGAAATGGAGGTAGGTAATAGCTGAACGATTTGGAGTGAAGTGCAGTAAAATTGAACGAAATATTTCTTGTTTCTGGAAACTAACGTTATTTAAAGCAATGCAGTTGGAGTAAAAGCAGTTCGAAATAACCGTGGCGAGTAACAATTGCCTGGGTAGCTCGATTCAAGTCAATATAATGATGACCACGGTTAGCTGACGGATTGAAGATTACATTTTTGGCATTATAATCTTTGTTTTCTGTTTTTACCTCGAAAGGAAAAAACGGAACCCTTATAGGATCACTTTTTTGTCCGTCCGTCTGTCTGTCTGTAAATACCCTTTTTCTTAGGAACGCGTGGAGGTATCAAGCTGGAATTTATATAAACATTGGTTCTTGTGATAGGAACTCCTAGTACAAGAGCAAGGCTTAAACAGACAGATGTTTATTAGAAAACAAAGGAATTCAATTGATCTGTCTAGCCGTTTCTCAACTATATTGGGGTCGATTTCCAGTTTAACCGAACTGAAAACCAATATTTAGATGGTGCGACTACCTATCTGACCTCCACGACCCAATTAAATAAAATAAAAAAGATTATTTACTTATTCAAAGTACAGACGCCAGCACATCAAGTTACCCGAAACTGTAAAATTTTCCTAATCAACCATAAACCTAAAACCTTAGCGATAAAGTTGAAAATCTATTAAAGAAATTTGACAAATTGTAGTAGCTTGATGTGCTGGCGTCTGTACATATTCTGCAGGATTATATATGCTAAATTGCCAGTCATATTTGCTTTACAATCGAAAGCCATTGGGATAAATGTGATCTTGAGTGCAGATCGCGTGTCAACAAACGTTGCTGGGTTCTCAAGATCGGTTGAGTGACGATTTTGGAACGGTGAATGGATGAATGAAAACGGCTGGCGATCGCATTGAATGACATACAATTGAAGACACCTCAATCTGCTAAGCCTTTTCCCACCTATGCTGGACTCAGCTCCCGATGTAACTGGATACAGTTGAATACCAGTACTTTAAAAGGAGCGACTGCATGATCTCCACATCCTAGTTACAAACACGATTTTCCTTGATAAGTTTTGTTGTCAGACTTGGTCTTCTGACTACCCAAATCAGCTGTCAACGTTCTACAATTGTCAGTCGGGACCTTAAGCCCTGGGTCCTGACTGACAATGGTAGAACGTGCTTTCTAAGTCACGCAGGGATCTCAATATTATAATGAATGGTCAACCATCCACGAAGCGTCCATTGCAAGCGTAACTTAACCTTCGATTGACCCGTACGGCTATTATCGCTTAGCCACGAGCCCCTCCAATAGAAGAGACCTATACCTAAAAGAGTGACTACTTCTCAAGCTCGTGGATGGGTTTGAAATATGGTAAAGAAATATGAATACCTAATAAACTGATATATCACCATCATGCAACGAATAAGAATGGTCATCAATGCTTGTTCTTTCTCTGTATGATAAGAGGCCTTTGACCTGCAATGGGGATATATATCTGACGGCGCGTCTAACGGTTGATTGATGCCAACGATTTTGACAGCTGTCAACTTGACGTAACCCCGAGTACTGCCCCCTACCCCCGCTAAAGGAAGGATCGCGAGGTTGATCGAAGCCAGCATTGATTTATGGCTACTAGGATAATGGTGATTATTGTGACTACCCTTAAGTTGATTGATGTATGCTCGCGCCTCACGTACTTGCTGGAACGTCGTCGTTTACATTATTGTTAATTCCCTTAGGTGATCAGAGACTTGTGATTATTCGAAATATTAATGACTTTCATTTACTTTCATCTCCTCACCCGAATAAGAGGCAGCAAGACCTATTTCGATAACGACGACGTTTCTCCTTTATACCGATACTAGCTGCGCCCCGCGGTTTCACCCGCATAAGTGTCGATCCCGAGGGAATATCGGGATAAAAAGTAGCCTATATATTAATACAGGGTGTCAGCTATCTCCATACAAAATTTCAATCAAAATTGGTCCAGCCTTTTGAGCGTGAAGAAGTAAAAAACATAAAAACACACACTCACAAACTTTCGCCCTTATAATATTAGTGTGATTGTTGTATATCTAGCACTATGAATAACAGCTGATAAAGGCTGAATGTTAAAACAGTATTTGATTGAAAACACACACAGTCTTTTCACACCTATACACATAATCGTTTTTTTAATAGCCCGTTCCGGAAACTAATACAAACCAACAACTTTTTTTATACCCCATAAAGCGTACTATAGCCATTATAATAACTAGTTAGGAGCCGTTCACACGAATCTAATCATTTTTTATCACAGTTTCCCAAGGAAAAATGTTATATCGCTGATCATTGCACAACTCCTAATGTGGGTCATGTGAGATCTATTGTACGTTGGAAGAAAATTACGTAGATTTTACCTGATATTTTTCCATATACTGGGACTAAGAAAATATACAATGTATCGGGTATGCGAAGTGCAACTGTCAATTATCTTCTCGCGATTGAAATTGGTATGATTGAAACCAACGGAGCTCTGACAGTTTATGTCTGACTGGATTTTTTTACTTTCGATTGGTCTGCGAGTTTAAACTATCAATAAAATTCTCATTTATGACCTTTCCTTTTTTGAAAACTTTCTTCTTCTGGATCTCAATCTAAAACAAATTTAATATTGGTGGAGGTACCTACTCATTCGTTATTTGGAATTAGTAACACGCAGGGCGTAAGCGTGGTGATCATCACTATCATTTACCTAGCCTTTGCCTAGCTATGTTGGGGTCGGCTTCCAGTCTAATCGGAAGCATCTGAATGCCAGTATTTTACAAGAAGCGATTGCCTATCTGACCTCCACAACCCAGTCACTGAGTAAAACGATACCCCTTAGTAAGACTAGTTAACTGATAGGTTGTTGGTTGATTCGTTTAGTTGGTTCTGGTTTTGGTTGATTGGTTGATAAACGTGATGATATATGTTAGTTTTTTTCGTAAATAAAAGATAAGACAGTGATAGACTGGTATTATTATAATATCAATATTCCGTTGCGTGATCTATATTAACATCACTTTTATTTCCATTAGGTGGTGATAATAGCCTTTGTAGAATCAAATCGATTTACTTTAACACACATTAGCGCTTATTTCTGACACGCAATTTGATGAACGTTTAACGTCCTTGCATGTTTGTTTTCTTCTAAGATATTTTAGATAACATAACATAATATCACGCCTATATTGCGTAATGGATTAGGCAGAGTCATGTTTAAGTCCCATGTAATAGGGGGCCAGACTCCGGGCTGCTACAGAGAGATTTCTGATAGAAAAAGCAAATAAAATTTGGCCGGTCATGCTCAACAGTAGGTAGTGCTTGCAAACACTAGATGACTAGACCAACGACGCCGCCCTTAAATATTATTATTAAATCAACTTATTACCTTTAACAAATTTACCTCCAACTTATATAATTTTGAATGAAATCTTACTAACTTATTAACAAGGTCCCAAAGTGCAGGCGGGATGTGCATATACATATATTTATGCACGTGACTGTACATATGACATTTTTACCTATATATCAATTGTACATTACAGCTTTAATGTATTCTATCAAAGCGGCATTTGGGCAAAATTACATTTTGGCACTAAGACTATGTTGCCCATTGATTTTTTGTCTTTGTAACATTTAGTATCCGGCGTCAATTTTACGTCTTATAAACTTTTTTATGCAGTATATGCGCCGCAGATGGTTTGTAGAGTCCGCTGTTTTACAAAACCTCTAGTTGTTTTACAAAACAGCTCCGTTATGTAAAACATCTGAACAATGTTCAGCAGGATTGTCATTGCGCTACGTTTTACAAAATAACTGCTGACGTTTAGACGTAATGCAGAATGACTTATTTGCAGTCACAATGAGCGTCTTTCATAAAACTCTGATAATCAATATTGTCCTTAAAATCACTGTTTTCACTTGAGTTAAGGTCATTTTTACTCTATTACTCGTTTTATTTATTTATGTTTCGGACGCCATTATTGTTGTTATGACACACAGAACCACGAGCGAAAAAATATAGAACTAAAATCTACAATTTGACGTGTCATTTCGTGCTGTTTAACAAAACCGCAAATCGTTAACCCGCTGCGCTGCATTGATGAATGCAAATCTTTTATGCAATTCTGTGTATTCAAGTTCACTAATTATGGAAAACCGCTAAACGTTTTTGAGTTCTTTTACATAACGGAGCTATTTTGTAAAAACCAAGTGGTTTTGTAAAACAGCGGATTCTACAATCCATCTGGGACTTATGCATTCAGTTTACACGTCACTACATAAAAAGCATCAATTAGCATCTCTACCGTTGTTGGGATGCACCACAGATTTCACCTTTTCGTAACCATTCCATGAACGCGTGACGATGTCCTTTAAACTCGCAAACTTTACCACGTTTTCCTTTCAATTCCCGAATCAACAGTGGAATAAAAGTTGCTCTTTATAATTCTATCATCACATCGCCACATCCAAATTACTACGTGACAGTCCTCATTTCATTTAGAATGCACTATTTTTCCTGTTACTTCGTTAACGCGAGCGAGCCAGTTCAAATGTAAGTTTGTATGTGGAAAAGAGTGTGTGTAATAGGGGTGAGTTTTTATGCGGATTAGTTCTCGGAATATTGTGTGTTCCAGTCTTTTAATGTTTGCCAGAATTCTTATGACGAAGTTAGTAAAGCTAGCAGAATGTCATACTCGTATATACTAATATTATAACGGGGTAAAATTTACAACCAAAGGACGATGGCGTCCTCAAAATTGAAACTGAGTCAACAGACTTGAGACATATCTCATTTAAGAGGTCTCGGCTTATTGATTACTTATTAGGAATCCGTACCTTAAAAGGAAAAACGGAACCCTTATAAGATCACTTCGTTGTCCGTCGGTCTGTTTGTCGGTCAAGACCCTTTTTCTCAGGAACGCGTGAAGTTATCAAGTTAAAATTAATATCAAACAATCAGAGTTGCAGTACCTTCAAGCAGTGAAAAAATAAAAGTACTAAGTCGACGCAATCAAAATATACGTGCGTTTTATGTTCTGGAATCAAAACCTAACCAAATTTAATGATCCTAGGTCAACGGGAAGTACTCTATAGTACTTCCCGTTGACTTAGGATCATGAAATTTGGCAAGCAGTAATTTCATGGAGCACAAGTAAAGGAAAAAATCCGAAAAATGTTTTTCCCGTGATTAACTGTTTACATACCACAACTAAATTTGTACAAAATCCTTGGTGCGCGAGTCCGACTCGCACTTGACCGGTTTTTTCTTTTTGCTCGGTTTTTTAGGGTAGCGTGTCTAAGCGTGATAATATATAATCTATATACTTCCTCAAAAATTGAGCTATCAAATGTAAAAATATTTTTTTTAAATCCAACTGATGGTTCCGGATATTACAAACAAAGGACGAATAGACAAAGTACTATAGACCAAGTAGATAGACCAAGTTGGTAGATGTAGCATAATTAGCCCATAATGTGGCCACTGCTAGAACATAGATTAGGCTTGGTTCTAGGACATGCCGTTTTTCTCACTATGGTTTCCTTCACCGTTTTGAGAGCAGTGGTGATGCAGTTGGTAGATGTAATTAATATGAATCATAGCGTTGTAGCGGTAACTACAACGCCACATGCGAACAACGCGTCATACTGACGTCAAAAAATCCTGCATTTCACAAGCAGAGTTTACCGCGCAACTAGCATACATACAACGGCCCGACATGAACCATTGGGCAGTCACCCGCCGGACACAACACCCATCTGGTCGGAGGATACTCCCTTTTTTACGGAGGTTGAGTGAACTATACACCCTGTTCCTCACACCTCTATAGAATAACAGTCGGTATACAATCATTCGTCAGAACTATACCCTTGAACTATCTTCATGAAGAATCTATCTCCAATATAGCACCATATTAACCTCCTATCACATAAACGTTGTTCCTATCCACAGTCTTATTCTAATAGATGATGTGATTGTCCCACATCGTTCGTTCGCGTTTTATCGACTAACCCGTACCGACTCCATTTTCCTTTACAATGTACGGTATTACATGTTTATGTAATCGCAAACGGAATGAGATTGCATGTCTGCTAGTATGGCTTAGGTCAAAGAACAGGGGAGGAGCAGAAAACTTAGAGAAAACAACGATTGAATTTCATTGGAGCTTGTTGATGTTTTGCTATGAAATACGAATACTGTTAACAGCGTTTATTGAAGTTCCGGAATTTCTTGTGAAAAGCTTCCATTGCTTTCAGTAGAATATTAGCTGTTCTTTTATTTATAAAATAATAATATACCAACATAATTTTCTCAAAGCTTTTATTAAAATGCCGCATGTCATCGATCGTGCAGTTTTCTCAATTTCAGCAGACAATACTAATAATGTGAAAAATTATTAATTAATATTATTAATTATTATTCATTTATTATTGTTAATACTTTTTCAGACAGTACCAGTAACCATTAAAAAGTATCCTGGTGCAAAGACTATCTGCATCAGGTCATCTCTAGGTACTAAATAACCGTATTGTCTTTAAAACGGAAAGAGTACCTATTCAAAGTGAACTACACTATTCACTTTAAAGGGAATTTATTCACAAATATACAAAACTTTCAATTTACAAGCTAACACTAAAACATATATGTAAAATCAGCTGTTTATTACAAAACTTCAATACCTACTTGAACAAAATGTAGGAAACAGCTGATTTTTTTTCGTGATTTCATAGTGAAACTTGTTCAGTTCGATGGTCTAAAGCACCTCTTAAAGGTTTACGGGTTAATTTTTTAACACTTTGTATTTGCGCCGTTTGAGGTTTTCTGCTCCTGCAGCAGCCGTCCTAGCACAGCCCACCGTGTTAGGAAGATGGGATGGCGCGACGGTGTCGACACAGGTTGCATCCCCCACCAAAGGCCTACCCAACTTCTAAGGCATTAGAGTCATTCCGTCTGGCTTCTTCCTATCGTCGCGTACCACCCCATCGGGTTCTAAAACAGCTGGCACCGCGGCGGTGTCAAGAGCCCGACGGATAATGCTGGTGTGCCTTTCCATCCGACCACCGCTCTTCAGGATAGTCCATAGTGTTTTTGAAGGGTAAGTGGGCGAGATGATATTTAACAAGAAAATTATATTATTAATTATATTAAAATGATATTATTAAAGCGTGTGAAAAAAAGATTAGGTATGGTGAAAGACAGACTGTAACGCAGGTTTTATTTATTCTCTTTGATAACGCACCACGCGCCATGCGCCCCCGTGCGTGATTTTTTATACCGCGAATTTGGCTCCGTTTCCCGCGCGTGTGTCACTTTGTAGTGTGTGATCCGCCTACGCTGGTGGCTAAAATCCGCCATGATGTTTCATTTAAAAGCCATAATATTATACCCTTTTTTTTTTTGTGTATGGGAAATCATCAAGTGAGCCCTCCCGCTCTGGGTGGAGCAGAAGGGAGTGTCAGACTCTTACTGACTAAAACCCACCCGTGTTCCTTCCTTAGCCCTTTGTGTTCCGAGGTAGCGGTAACCCTTTCGGACAATCCCGCTGCCCCGGCAGGCTTCGGCCCTCACGGGCCCCTTCCTTGTGCTGACATCTCTTTGAGGCGCGCGTGGTGGTTGTAGTGTGTGATCCGCCTACGCTGGTGGCTAAAATCCGCCATGATGTTTCATTTAAAAGCCATAATATTATACCCTGTATCAAGAAAAAACCCAAACCTAATTTGTTCAAATCAACTTACAAGCATTATTTTATCAATATTTTTTTTTTATCAAATTGCCCGGGTAGTCGTGTAAAAAACAGACAGAATACCTAAACTTCTGTCCCCCACATTTCAATATGTACAGGGATTTGCAATTGTGAACATTGTTGGCTATTATTGCACAGTATACGTTGAATTTAACCTATTCTCTGGAACTTCTGACGATAAATGTTCAGAAATACTATTGTTTCTTTTGAAAGTGTGTCTTCGATTTTGTCTAAACATACGGTTTGAATAAGTTATGGGGTCGCGTTTGACGCTCTCCTTTAGCTTCGGCTTTATTCTAGGGCACAAGTGTTAGTATCTAAGATTATTATCTGTTCTTTTGTTTTATATTTTTATGAAATATTTTATGTGATTATTTATAGGTTGGCAGCTTAAGCCAAGCATCGGTAAGGTTAAACTTAAAAGTTTTGCTAGATTGATGACTTATTAATCTTATTATATTGCTGCTTCATTTTATCTTTTATTCTCAACGTTGTACTACTATTTTTAACCGACTTCAATAAAGGAGGTTCTCTATTCGACCCGTATGTATGTTTGTTTATATATCCGCGATTTTCTCAAAAACTAATGAACCAATTTTTATGCGAATTTTGGTGATTCTTGTAGTCGGTGTCTTCAATGCACTAGTGCAAATTTAATTTGCGTACGGTATGTACAACTAAAAAGTGAAAAATTTAACAATATTTTTACAAAAAAAAAACACAGAGTGAAAAATAACTTTAATTTTGAAATTCGGTGTCAAAAAACGAAAATGCGGACATTAAACATCAGTGACAGGAATTCATTATAACATCATCAATATTAAACTAAGTGACAAAAATTACGTATTATTGAAGCTAGCTCAAAAACTACCCAAGCAAAGTTAATACAATTTATATGGGACCACCCCTTTTTTTTTTTTTTTTTTTGTTTTCGCTTGGAAAAAATGCGTTACGCATACCCTCCCATCGGGGGATGGGGGGCTATGTGGGACTCCCCGGGTCTGGGACCCGGTATACCCACTAAAATAACCCAGCGGCACTCCCGCTTCGTCTTAGTGGTGGAGGACTGGGAATCCGGCACAGCCTTTACGTCCAGTCCACCGCCGACGATTGCCCGCAACGCGAGCCCCTCACACCCCCCCCGTGGGGAGGGGGACGGGCCCGGGAGTGACCGACGAAGGTGGTGACGGGTGCAATGCGGGCGGAGGCGCCCCCGCGCCTGTCGCCCGCCCATCGCCACCACGAGGAGGGGGAGGACGGCGCCCTCTCCGACCCCTTCTTCCTCTGCGGAGCGGCGCAGCGAGAGGATCGACCTCCCGCGCGCGCTCCGCCTCCTCCTTTCGCGACATCACGTCCTCGCAAAAGGAGGCAACCGCTGTCCAGGCCCCCTCGCTCCCCAGCATGGCGTTTATCACGCCGGGAAGCGAGAGGTCCTGACCGATCACCGCGGTCAGACCGCGGTGCTGCTCGGACCAAGCCGGGCACACCTCGTGGGTGTGCTGCGCCGTGTCCTCCGCCGCGCCGCAGTCGTGGCACGCCGGGGACTCCTCCCTCCCGATCCGGTGCAGGTGCGATCCGAAACAGCCATGGCCGGACAACACCTGCACCAGACGGAAGGAGAGGAAACCGTGGGACCGCTCGAGCCAGTCCCGCAGGACCGGACCGAGCGCGTCCAACGTCCGGCGGCCAAAGGCGGCGGCAGCGAGGTCCTCCGTCCAATGGAGGACGATGGCGTCCTTCGCCTCCCGCCGCACGGCCTCCCGCTCTTCCGCGACGGGGTGCTCCCCGAGCGCCTTCCGACGCGCCGTCCACTCGTACACTCTGGCGAGCACCCAAGCCTCCAACTCCCAAGGAGGGGTGCCGGCCAGAGCGCACGCCGCCGAAAAGCCCACCGAGCGGTAGGCCCTCGCCACCCGCTGTGCAATGGCTCTTTGGGGCCTGCGGATGGCGGTCGCATTCTCCCTCCTGTGGAGGGAGTCCGCCCAGATGGGAGCCCCGTACAGGGCCATGCTCCGCAGGATGCCGGCATAGAGGCGCCGGCATTTCGCCTTGGGCCCCCCCAGGTTCGGGAGGAGCCACGAGAGGGCGTCCGCGGCCTTCAGCAGGCGCGTCGACAGCCCGCTGAAATGCGGGCCGAAGCGCCACCTGTCGTCCAGCACCAGGCCCAGATACTTCATCCGGGCCTGGACCTCTATCCGGACGCCCCCTACAACGATGTGGGCATCGGGTGGGCAGCGCTGCCGAGGCCCGCGAAAGAACACGGCCTCGGTCTTGTTCAGCGCCACCCTCAATCCCAGGCGGCGGATCCTCTCCGCAACCAAGGATCCGCCAGATATGGGACCACCCCTGAGGCATACCATCGTGTAACAAACAAAAAAAAACATAGACGAATTGAGAAACTCCTCCTTTTTGAAGTCGGCTAACAATGTGCAACACGATGCACTATCCATAGAATTTGTTTGATTGTGGTACAAGTCACAAGAAGATATTATCACCTAGGCATCAGATTATGGATTAGCAGATGGTAAATGATAACATCTTCCTTTATCAATGTTCGAAATTCAGATTCACCTTTTCACGGATAATTTTTCAAGATCGACCGTCCAAAACCACAACAAATTGGCTGTTCTAAGCATAATGCAATGCAAAAGAGATATCATAGCAGATTTGTTTATGGTAAAAATATTTATCTTAAATTTTTATCTTTCCAATCCACTGCCAATATTCATTGTTATTGTTTGTTTGTTATTTTTTAAGCAAGCATTATTTACAGAGCGATGTAAAGAATTGACTACTCAGCTTACTCACAATGTTGCTTAAAAGCAGTTGCAAGTTAGCTGGCTGCTTCCAATGGCTTGTTTGGCTGTACTCAAGAACTAGTTAATGGATAAATGCAGATGTACGCTCTCTCCTTTCACTTATCCCATCACCCACAGTCCAGCTTCATATCCATTAGCTGACGCACAGTATTGTTCACGGAAATAACAAGTTTCCATTGAAGCAACCCATTGTTGGGCACACTGGTACTCTATATGGAAAAAAATGACAATTAATCAACTGGAAAAACTATGAATGACAGAGAAATGGCCATATACGCAATCTGGGTAATAGGTTGTGAAATGCAATAGCTGGAATCGCTGTTTTTTTATGGATACTCGTAATTTCTTTTATAGTGTGTCGAACTACCTCGTTGGTATGGTCGCAATCACTACTACCTACTAAGCACGAGGTTCTGCAAAATGTTATTTGGGATTTTCAATAAGGAATTTGTCAGTAGTAGCCCGGAGTTTTCACTTGTGCCAGGTTAATGGCAATATCCTACGAATAATAAAAAGTCAGAAAGCGTAACTATGAACAAAATCAACGAGACATTTGGCTCCAAACTTCACCATATTGACAAAATACCTTGAGTATTCGAACGAAAGAACACACATGTAAATAAGCCAATCAGCTGCGCTCGCGTAAAGCGTTGTATTCCGGCAAGCGCCGTGATTGGTTCTGGTGCGCGGTAGCCTTTTTGGCAACGACCACCGCGGTAAGCATTTGCGTGGTGCCATTTTTGAGCTTGAGTCAAATTTCTTGACTTTTATTATTCGTGGGCAAAAGCATAATCAGCCTAGAATATTTCCACTAACACTCAGGCCTCCTCTCTTCTAGAGGGAGTGTGCTGTAATCTAAAACGCGGACATAGTGCGGTTCGGTATATGTCACACAAGTCCTCGAATTTTTGTTTCTAGGACATGCCGGTTTCCTCACGATGTTTTCTTTTACCATTTTGAGAGCAGCACAAATTAAAGCTGTCTGGGTTCGAATCTACGACCTACACCTCGTAAGTCGGGGCCGCTACTGCCACTGGGTTGACAATAGCCCCCTATAATATGGGACTTGGACAAACTTGTTATAAATATGGATATATATCTATAATTTAGATTTAAATAGATATCTAGTTAGATATCTAATTGTGTATAAAATTGTGTGGAAAAGGGAGAGAGTAGCCTTTTCCACACAATTCTGACTTTTGCGAGTGCCAGCCAGTCCAATCTGGATATCTAACACCTAAATAATTTGAAAGAAAACCCAGAAAATAAAATACACTATGCAATAAATAAAACATTTTTCTCGAAAACTACAATTTATTTTGGTTCCTCAGACGCAGTTCCTGTTTCCTCTGTATCGAATTGTTGAACTTTTCCGATTATCAATCTTTTAAATCGATTTTGTTATTTCTCTTATAAGAATCGAGACGTAAACACGTTAGCGATACATGCGATTGAGTTGGTGAATGATTGAACGATGCATTGGTTTTCATGTTGTTTACAGTTTGGTTAATTTTAATGGTCCATGATAATTAAGAGGTTTTATGGATCTCGTCTTATTCGCATGTCATGAGCTCGTATAAGGGAATAGTTTAATAATCATAAAATTAGTCGGTCTGCACGGTATATTATACCGATTCTGTCACTTAAAATATACAGAGTAGCTGAATTACAATAATTGGGCAAATTCAAAACTTAAGACTTAAACTAAAGGGGGCATTAGTTTCTTTTTGGCGATGCTGATGACATCATCATCAGCATCAACATTTCAGCCGAAAGACGTCTAATGCTGAACGTAGGCCTCCCACGTCGTCACATCGACCGGTCCCATGCTTCTCGCAACCAGCGGGTTTCTGTAAGCTTCATAATTAAACCTGAACTTGTCAGGAACTGAATAGTAAAAAACATTTATAAAAAAAACAATCGACTTAAAAAAAACACCAGTGTTTTTTACACTCACATAACTTTAATTTCGGAAGTCGGTGTCGTTAGTTCCGAATTTTCGTTTTTTGATACCGACTTCCGAAATTGAAGATAATTTCCACTTTGTAGTATTAATTTTTTTTGTTGGTTGTTTTTTTTTTTGTAAAAAGTTTTTGTTTTTAACTTTTTTTTTTAGTTGCACCTACCTGCCCCACCCAAATTCAATTAACACTACTCCATCAGTTAAAACTTCATTAATAGGTATAAACTAAGTGGAAAAAATCGTATTTTTGAAGCTAACTATAAAACTACCCAAGCAAAGTTAATCAAATTTATATGGGACCACTCCTGAGGCATACCTTATCCATTAAAAACAATACTTAAACATACAATTGCAGCGAAGCGGTGCGAAGCTAAGGTGCATTGAAGAATTGAAGACACCGACTAGAAGAATCATCAAAATTCGCATAGAAATGCCGGAGATTCAGTACATTTAAGTATATAACTTCGTACATAAGAATAATTACCGAATGTTTTATATGTATACTAAGACCTTCCTAAAAGTATATATATCACGGTAATGAAAGAAACATGAAAATTGGTTCATTCGTTTTTTAGGAAATCGTTTACATACAAACATACATACATACTGATCGAATACAGAACTTCCTTTTTTGAAGTTGGTTAAAAAGCAAGTAGTATTGTGAATTTTTCAATTCGCTTTCTGATTTTATCTCGGACACTACCAACATCATCAAAGGAACACATAGTGGAGAAACCTGGACGGTTAGTTAATTTATGTCTGAAATCGCCAACCCTTCTTGGGCAAGCGTGGTGATGTATGAGAAGAAGTCTATGCCTTGTTGTGGGACAATAATAGGCTGGTATTATTACATTATCAGGAAGAAGAGAAACACTCATTATCTGCCTAGCCTTTTCCCAACTATGTTGGGGTCAGCTTCCAGTCTAACCGGATGCAGCTCATTATTTTAAATGGAGCGACTGCCTATCAGAAGGCCAATTCTCGTAATTTTAAAAACATTCACAGTCTGATCTTAGTCTCAATCTGTCAAAAATACCCTTAATTTTCCTACATTTTGACAAGTTTTTGACATTTGTTTGTCGCCGAGATGAGACTGTGACTAGATTTTGACCGTTTTAAATTACGATAATTGGCCTTCTGACCTCTATAACCCAGTGACTGGGTAATACGCAACCCCTTGATACTTTCGGGCTTCTGACGACCCGTAGCGTCTGTCAAAGATCCACGAATGACAGCCGGGACCAAGGACTTAACGTGCTTTCCGAGACACGAAGGGGTCTTGGTATGTAAAAATGATAACCCATCCACGGAATTAACCTGAGGGGCATTTCTCGTAATTTTAAGAACGTTCACACTCTGATCTCAGTCTTAATCGGTCAAAAATTCCTCTAATTTCCCTAAATTTTGACAAGTTTTTGACATTTGGTTGTCGCCGAAATGAGACTGAGACTAGATTTTGAACGTTTTAAATTACGAGAATTGGCCTTCTGATCGATCGAAGTGTGTGACTATTATTATTTAGCTACAAGCCCCTCAAAGAAGAGAAAAACTCAAGCCACATACACAGTCAATGATCTGCATAACCCGACCCCTCTGCCCCAATTCTTTTTCAAAGTCAAAGTCATATCATTTATCTCAAATATAGGCAAATACAAGCTCAAACTCAAACTCAAACTCAAAGCATTTATTTCAAATAAACCAATTATAGGCACTTTTGAATTGTCAAGGGTCGGTCAGTCAGAAAGATGAAGCTAGTTGCCCATTCCAAAGCGTAGATCCCTGTGGAGAAGAACGGGCAAGAAACTCCACGGACACTCTTTTAAATCATAAAATTGTTACAAAAATCTTGATTACATCATTCATGTTGAAATTATACATGTGAGAACGATGCAGAAAGACGTGCACGTTAAAGGCGTCCGTACTAAAAAGAACAATTCATAAATTAAAATAAGCCGTGGCGGCTAAGAGATGACCAGTCCCTACTGACGGCGCCCGTTCACGAACATGACGTATGGATCAGCACCATTCAGCTCAACCATTTTGAAGGGAACCCAATGATCCAACACACACGCCACCATCAGCGAGACATTTGAGTGAGCATGACATACTCTCAGCTGCCAGGGCACATTCAAGTCAATTAAAGACGTACCCAGTAAATGGTAGCTTTATAGTTTAGGTACATAGTGCTCACACGTGTGCTATGCAATTATACAATACTAAGAGATTGAATTTATACAATGCAAAGATAGTTTTTCAATCTTCAGCAGCTCCAACTATAATTTCGAATGCTAATTAATTAGTTTATGCGCCCTTGTGGAGCAGGACCAGCGTTCAGCCAAGCATTTTTGTCAGCGATGTAATCCCCCAACTTATAATATGCTTGGCTGCATAGTGTGCGTTTTATGCAAGATTTGAATTTCGTTTCATTGAGTTGGAGTATGTGGGGGGGTATTTTATTGTAACATTTTAAACAGTACCCCATGAAGGATGAATCTACTTTAGCCAATCTGAAACCTGGTTGAACTAATTGGTCCCTATTTCTAGTCCCGTAGGTGTGTCTTTCACCTCTTTTACTGAAAAGATTTAAATTTTTCCTTACGTACATGATGTTTTCATAGATGTATTGACAAGGTACTGTCATGATATTAATGTCTTTAAACAGTTCCCTTTAGAGAATCGCGCCTGCGGAGGCCATATATTGCTCTGATGGCTCTTTTCTGCAGAATAAAAATGTTAGAACGTCAAGGCATTTTAGAACGTCAAAATTTACAGTAAGTATAATTATATCAATTCTGTTTTTTTGTATTATTTTGTTTTATAAGTAGGGTCAGTAAGAGTCTGACACTCCCTTCTGCTCCACCCAGAGCGGGAGGGGTCATTTGATGATTCACCATCCACAAAAAAAAAAGGCAGGTAGTACTGTGCATTACTGACCGTACCTAAGGTCAAACTAGAAAACATCACATAAATAAAAGTTTTGTCGAAGGCATTCCAATCGTAAAGCGAAGGTAAACATCACATTCCACCGGCAAGTTCCCGTAGAATAGATGACGTCACAAATCCCATATACCACGCCTTACAGCTCTTACACACCAGTTTGTTTCAGGCGCTGTCGACGCGCGTTTCTCTATCGCGCGTTGTCGGCACTACTAAACTTGAAAAAGGCAGATTATTTGCGATTGCATCGCTGCAAACTCACGAGAAATGCGCTACAGACGCGCGTGAGCAACTCTCCTTGCAAAGTAAAACGCGCGTAGCACGCGCGCGAACGAGCCACAAACGTGCGTGTACCGCGCTGGAAACGTGCGTGCGCTGTGTGACTGACCAAAATCAAGGAAAGGGATGGGGGAGAGGCCTGCGGCGCACACCCCGTCCGTACTTCATCATTTAGCGTGCAGAGTTTGCAGTAGCGCGTCGACAGCACGCAAAATGTCGTCGTCGGCATACTAAAATTTTATGAACGTGTGTAATAGGTAAATTGGTTACAATAACATCGCTTCACAGTTGCGTGCGACGCGCGTCGACCGGCCTGAAAAAACGAGGTGTGTAAGAACTCTTACGCTGTGACCCGACTCAGATAAAGTTAGTTGGCGCATAAAAAGTCTATTTCCTAACTTATAGCGATTTCCCTGTTGCTTTATTGTTCTGTTTTGAACACAATATGAACTATTATTTGGCGTAGATTGAATAGAGAAGCATGTCATGTATTGTCTTGTGATTGGACGGAGCTTTGGAGTATGATTAAGACAAGCTTAAGACGGATTATACTAAGATATTAATGTGGGAATAAAAGGGCTGATGTCAAAGGAAAAGCGCAACGAATACGAATAGGTATACTGGTTTATTCTTTTATAAAATCATAAAAAACATCCTAACAAAAAATCACTTTTTGACGTCTTCACTTCGTCATTCAAAAGCTAACTTTCATTCTTCCTTCTTCCTCGTCATCCCAAGCAGACATCTTTGGCATATGTCATCGGTCTCACTTACACTTCAGAGGGGCAATTCTCTTAATTTTAAGAACGTTCACAGTCTGATCTCAGTCTCAATCTGTCAAAAATGTTTCTAATTTCCCTACATTTTGACAAGTTTTGACATTTGTTTGTCGCTGAGATGAGATTGCGACTAGATTTTGAACATTTTAAATTACGATTTCCTTCAAATCTTTCAAACAATCATGTATTCACATGCATCCAGTTTTTTAGTGACATCAAGACATTTTAAATGTAAAATTTTCCCAACCAACTTTGAACTTTATGCTTTAGCGATAAAGTTGAAAATCTATTAAATAAATTTTACTGATTGTAGTAGCTTGATGTGCTGGCGTCTGTACATAGTACAGTTATGTTTATGTACCATGTAATGGGGGTGAGCCTATTGCCATTAAATAGACACAAATCCAGACTCCGAACTGCTACTAAGAAATTCCTGATTTGAAAATCCAGTAACACGAGAAAATACGATCGAACCCAGGACCTCTTACTGTATTGCTTGCGAACACAAGGCAAACGACTAATTTAAAAAAGTACTTTATAGCAAGAGATAAATCACATCACACACATCATCACATTATGCGCTCTACAGCACATTTATCCTCACTCAACAACAAGAGTAGCTTTGCAGCTGAAAGCAAAACCTCTATATGTCTGGCTAATTCATTCTCAAGAACTCAAAGACCAGACGTTTCTCACTTGCAGCATTTGAATTATGAGAGAACTTATGCACAATCGCGCATCGTTTATAACAGACGTATTGTTGTAAGCTGAGATGAATTTGCATGCTTTTGTTGAGATAATTTGTAAAAATAAAAGTAGTATGTTTGAAACATTTTCTTCTAGTTTCGCTTTGATTAAACTACTAGAGTAAATATATATGGTACGTGGTAATATTGTAGTTATGGTGTGGTTGGTTCTTCGTTGCAAATTCTTGTACATTTAACATGTTCTTATGACGATAACCGTGTCTGTACTACGAGAAAAGTGCTGATTCTCAGCCTAATTTGAATAAATGACTTTTGATTTTGTCTTGATTCCCATTCTAACTATTGGTGTCCCCAGAGTGTGCAGCTTTTTCGGGGAAGCAAAGGGTTTCTATGCGATCTACAGGAGTGGAATCGTTGAATTCCGGAGTCAGTCCGCATGCGCTACCTTGGTAGTTGTACCCGGCCAGAATTTTTCCAAACTTTCGCCTCCTCATCCCTTCGCTTTGCAAAACAAAACAGCCTCAAGTAAACAAGAGGTAAAAAATAATATGCTATAGTATTTTTATCTCACGAAGCGACGCGCGCTTTACTTGTTATCGATTACGCTTTGAATGTGTGTGTACTTGCAGGAGCTCTCGGTACCGTCCCAGACAATGACGAGACGGAAGCGTGTGTGTGTGTGTGTTATATGCTAACGCTGATCTTTACACACACATTCACAGCGTGTTTGTACACGTGGTTATCACAAGTAAATCGTGAGATAAATATACCTACTGTACTGTAATTTCAGTTTTCGAATGAAGATGCAAAGGTGCAGACCGGGGCAACATACACATAAAAGTTTAAACAAGTCTCACCTCTACACACTTCAAATTAAATCAACTTATCACACTTTACACTAAAGTACCAGCCCGGGTAAATTATTCCCCACATTCGTACTTGAACACTCAAAACCTATGTTCAAATTCGTGGTAGATATTAACAAAAACATTGCTAGTCACATGTGCAGTACTGTTCAGCCGTACGAACATTTGTCATTTTTACGACTGCCCCCTCCCCGCGCACCTTACCGGTTTAGTTCATAAAATTACCCACGGGTTGCGGTTTGAAGGGACTTTTTTATGTTTTACCTTTATTTATGCGTTTAGTAAGACTGTAATTGAGAGGGTTTTTTCTGTGTTCATTTGTTGGAAGAGAAAAAGAAAATAATTATCTCGGGTTTTCCTGGCAATTTTATTGTAATAAGATTAATATTTTTAATTTACCCGATAGATACCAGGTCAGGTACACCGCGGTACACGTACCTGACGCTAGTAGAGATTTAACCTTCAACATTTTTGGCCTGGCAGTGTATGTATTATGGCTCCCGCAGACAGGCACGACACGATTCTAGAAGACCAATTTCTATGAAAACTGTTCTTCATGGAAATTGTTCTTCCAGAATAGCGATACACCGTCGCATCGCGCCTGTCTGCGGAAGCTTTTAAGCGTCTAACTTGCTAATATATGTATTTTTGAAGCACGTTAAGCCGTTGGTCTGATCTCTCTCCGGTCGTGCCGGATTGCCGTCCCATCGGACTATGAGAGTGAGGGAAGATGGAGTGCACCTGTGTCTGCGCGCACACTTGTCCATTATAATATCTCCTGCGTATCTGGCTAATCTCCGTTGAGATTGGCCACCGTGACTGAAATCGGTCGGGGAGTCTATTTTATATGTATTTATAATAGGTAAAATAAATAAATGGTATTTTATGGTAATAGATTATTTTAATCCTTCCTAATAATATAAACGCGAAAGTTTGTGAGAATGAATGGATGGATGGATTTTTACTCTTTCACGCAAAAACTACTGAACGTATTTTGATGAAATTTGGTTCACAGATAGTATAGGTACGTATAACCAGGATTAACACTTCCTGGGGTAAGCCTATGTCTAGCAGTGGAAATTTTTCGTCTGAAATTATAATAATGATGATGTAAGTGCATTATTTATCAAGGAACACGGCGTGTGTTATAACACAACTGAACCTAAAACTTTAACCACTGAGTCCCATTAAGTTTCGTTTTTAGTCCCTGATTGATTAGTTGATTGAAACTAAAGTTTTAAACTCAATCTGTAATTTAGGCGACAACCACGTTATCGGGAGCTTGGGTTAATCTTTGATCGGAGTAATCCCTTTTATTAATTCAGTATGGAGCTGATAGTGTGTAAGTGTGTCAATTGAGACGTTTGGTTGACTTACTAATTGATAATAATCTGTATCAATACTAGTCAAAGGGAAAATACTTCTTTTTATACTGAGAAGAACAAGGCATTGAGAACCACAGTACACAGTAGGCACAGTAGGCACAGTAGGTGCACATAAACGTTTTAATTTACCTTCTTTCAAGAAAGTTCTTTGTTTTTTTTTTAAATAAAACATTCTTCATACACACACCATTCCTGCACAACTACTTTTTGTGTTTCGAGATTAGATCACTATAGCCAGACTTCCTCTTGACTAGAGGTTTTCATTCCTTGCCTTTAGTTCTGAGAAAGTAACTACATATAGCATTGAAAGCCGCGAGTTGCGACTAGCAAGTCCTAATTACATTTGTGAGCCACAAGGACATAAGGAATTCTTATTTCAGTTCCTAGGAAGTGCTACCGCCAATGCAATTTCTGTGATAAAACATACATAATAACTGCATTCGCGACTTATTTATCAAAAATGTAAACAAATATTATTATGAGTTTATGGAAAAGTAACTTTAATTCCTACATAATAAAGTGCAGTTTACGCTACAACGTCAAACATTTTTATTACTTTTTCAATAGTGCTAGTCACCCTGAAATCAACTTAACTACCATCACAATAAAGTTGATATTTGTTAACTTGAAATAACATCTATTTGAAACATACATTTGAATAGACGGTAAACTCACGACTTTTTGCCATTTTAGGGTAGGCAGAAGCTACATAACGCCACCTACTAAATATCCGCATCCTAATTGCGTAACACACTCTCAATCAGAACCATTTTGAAGTATAATGCTAATCCACTGCTTCATATATTTGAAAAATGTGTCTGGTTATCAACGTAAATAACGCAATTAATGTTAATGAACTCCCAAAAATGAAAGCCATTCCTAGTGTTAGTTTGTTAGGTAATTACCCTGCCGGTCATACGTGTAGGCCGGTCCGACCTGACCTTTCTAAAGAACATCATCAATAATTTCACTAATAAGTCCTTCTAGGGCGTCGTCCTGGCGTTTCCACTCACATCTGCCTTGTAGATACCTTTGTTAGTAGTATTTCATTCATCCTCTCAACATGACCAAACCATCTAAGCATATTGTTTTTAGTTTTTGTCACTACACCTGTCACCACCACTTTTTTTAAACTGCAACGTTGCCTGATCACATCATTCCTCAGCCTAGTAATAGTTACACCATGCAACAAAATATCATTGCTTAATTTCAATAACAATATACGTACTATACATATTTCATTCCTACGGATATTCATAGTCCCTTGCTGATCACGTTCCAATGCCTCCCATTCATTGATCTCGCTGATCGATTGCGTGCTCACGCAGAAATGGAACAATACATCGCATCTTCGATCAACAATTGCAGTTACAATGCGTATTCACGACTATCGCTTACGGTAATATGCGTGTGAATATTCATGACACACAGAGCACAGAATTGCCGCGACCAGAGGTGCCATTAGAAATAATTCGATATCGGATTATTATGTACTTCTCCCACCGGAGTCCGGCGTCAAGCAGCCTGCTGTGTTTCGTCGATACGTAGGAGTTCCAGTGCCTTAGCCATCTTTTGGGCGCGCTCATTCCATCATAGACTTCATCCATCGCTTTCCATCAGGCGTGATAGAGGTCAAGAGCGGGCCCATTTATCAATAAAAATAAAAAAACTATCAAAATGCCAAAATATGTACTTAAAAAGGGCCAAATTTGATCGATCAAAATACTATTTACTTATTATTAGAATGTACGTTTACTAACTTGTAATTCTTGTTAATATTTTTCTACAGCATATTTATTACCACTTACATTTGTTTAACAGGTAGGAACCCAATACAACAATGTAGTCACAATTTCCACACTCTTGTAGCACCCAAAACCAATTTGACACCACTACCAACAAAAATGAAATATTTTTAGGTGCAACATGTGGCGTTTCCTCTGTTTGAGAGTGAGTGGGCTGGTCCATCCATCACGCAGGCCCAAGGCGGATCGATAGATGTCACATGTCTTCGAACTTTCAGTTCTAGGACAATTAATGCCAGTTTCCTCACGAAGTTTTCATTCACCGTTTTGAGAGCAATGGTGATGAAGTAAATTACACATAGTAAAGTGTCTGCGTGCCAGGGTAGAAACTCACCACTTATAAACTCGTAAGTCAGGGAGGTTACAACTGGTCCACCACTGTGGTCGTGGTGGCTATCACATGCATTGCCGGCACCGTCACGGTTCGTCAGTTTCTATAAGTAAACGGTGACGCTCACTGAAACTTTTGGTTTGTATAGAAAGTATTGACAACGCCTCGTCTAGCAGCGTCCGTGGAGGCGTCTCCATTCTCTGTGTTCATGACTAATCATAGGGGAAGCGGTATTCAATGGCATGTGCCGAGTTGATGGAATATGGTAGTGTCATCTGTCAATGTTTCGACTGTGCTTTATGGTAGCAAGTACAGCTGAGCTGCTGATGGTCTTGGTTTTGATTCTCAGGTTGGGTAAACTTTTATTGGTTTTCACAATTTGTAGGAGTTTATGTGTAGACCTAACTATTCTCTTCTACATAATTATTATACCAACACCATCATCTGCCTAGCCTTTTCCCAACTATCCATGTTTTCCCCTACCTTATATTTATTAAATTTTTTGTTCTTTTTGCGTCATGTTCACCGCAAATAAACGTATTTTCTTTCTTTCAACTATGTTGGGGTCGGCTTCCAGTCTAACCAGATGCAGCTGAATACCAGTATTTTACATGGAGCGACTGCCTGTCTGACCTCCACAACCCATACTGGGTATAATTAGTATAGCATATATTGATGAATTGTGGTTTCAGAATAACACAAATAAAGAGGAGTCTTACTGAGAATAGTGGTGACCCAGTAGTAACGGCCGTGATTTACGGTAACCGGCATATCCTACTAACAAAAATTCAAGGACATGTGACATATACCAACCCGCATTGGGCCCGCGTGGTGGATTACGGCCCACTCCCTCTCACATAGAGGAGGCCTGTGTCCCAGCAGTGGGAACATCATAGGCTGATTATGTTTATGCTAAGTCTTACTAAAGTGTTATAAATGAGAAAATGTTAGATATTTTGTTCTTATTTCCCGTAGCGACAGAGCAATGGATCGAAGTGATCTAGGCATAGAAGACAATATGGCTGTGAATGACAAAGGCTACTTTTATCAAACTTTATTCCGAAAAAAATGATGGCTCCTGTAGACTAAACCACAGGTAAGAAGCCACAGGTAAAAGCTAGTCGAAAATAAATCGTTTTAAAACAATCTTAGCAGGTATTTATTAATTACTCGAAATAAACAAGTTATCAATAATAATTGATATAATCAGCTCAGGCTTACGGCCGTGTAGCTCCTACGAACCGAAATCTGTTAAATTTAAATTAGCATTATTGAACTTTCCGATCGAAAACCGATAGCAGTACAGGTTTAATTAATTATTATACTATTGTTAAGTGCGGTTTGTTAATATTACACGTTAATTTCGCTTTGATTATTATTGAAGTTTGATTAATCATTCTACTCTATAAATATCTGCGTAGGAATGACGTGTAAAAGTGTTTGTACAAACCTACTTACAGAAAAATAAATCATCATCATCATCATCAACATCAATGGCTTTCATTTTGACAGATTAACAAAATTCATTGCGTTATTTACTTAATTGAGCAGAAAAAATTTTCAACACATATTGAGGGGACTACAAGACCTAAAACGCGGTCACTGTCGGACAGCATAGAAAAGAAAGAGAAGCGTGATGACAAAACGCTGGTAATTTGTTGCAAAATTTGAAGCAATTATCTATTTACAAAAATCTATTGTTTGGACTAAAAAATTAAAACACTAGTGCTTTAGTATGTTGCTTGTAGAATAATCTGACAAAAATCAGAGTGATTGTATGTATATTAGTATGGTTTGAAAGTTTTTAGAGGTATCTTCATGATTTTTTCTATCGTATCAATTAATTGTAATATGTTTTCAACACACCCGCCCGTACCCGTGGCTAAATAATAACAACCGCACAGGTCGATCGCTCAGGTTAAGCGACGCTTGCCGCTGTTGGTCTGTGGATGGGTGACCATCTTTACATACCGAGATCCCTCTGTGCCTCCGAAAGCACGTAAAGCCAATGGTCCCGACTGTAATTCGTGGATCTTTGACAGTCGTTACGGGTAGTCTGAAGCCCGAAAGTATGACAACCAGTCTTACTGGGTTCTGGAGGTCAGATAGGCAGTCGCTCCATGTAAAACACTGGTATTCAGCTGCATCCGGTTAGACTGAAAGCCGACCCCAACATAGTTGGGAAAAGCTAGGCAGATGATGATGTTTTCAACTCACTATATACCTAGCATATATCCTGAAGAATATCATATATTTTTCTGATTTTGTTAACTGAAGTCGATCATACTTTTGTTGCTTCTAAAATTTGCGTTTTTTTGCGTTTAGGTCCTGTGATCCCCTTAAGCTAGGGCCTTGAATATTCTTCAAAATGATTCCAATAATGATGATAGGGTGCCGGCTTACTTATGGAGGAATCTAAAACGTTTTATAGTTAGATAATAATCAAATAAAAATGATCAAAAATGTGTTATACCATTTTGTAGACGCTCTCGGAACACTCGTCTCTAATGTTTTCATTAACAGACTTCTTTGTTCATTGCCTTAGTTGAAACCTTAGACTAACGTTAGACCTTTTTACCATCTTCAAGGTTAGTGATCTTTAACTTAAAGGTATATACAGGGAGTCCCTGGAAGTATGGTTCAAATCGAATAGGGGTGTGGGCAAGGTCATTTCCAAACTTTTTGATCCTGAGAATGATTGATTATTGAGAATTATTTTACGGTTCAAAAGTTGTGACCATTTTTTTCAATCGTTTTGCATAGTGCTCAAAGAAAAAAATAATTAAAAAAAAACTATCAGGGCTGTCTAAAAAACTTAAATTCACAGTTTCTGGTAGTTTTTTGAAATGATTTTGTTCTTTGAGCACTATGCAAAGTCATTGAAAATAACAAAAATTGTCATAACTTTTGAACCGTAAAAAAATTCACCAACATTCTCAGGATCAAAAAGTTTGGAAATGACTTTGCCCACGTCCCTATTTGATTTGATCCATACTTCCAGGGACATCCCTACTATGTGACTGCAAGTGGGTTAATATGTTTGATCTGTCATCATCTGCTTAACATGGAGCAATATTTTGTTTATTTGTGTTAATCTAAAGTTATTAAGAGCATTCACAATTTCTTCTTACAAGCTCCCTTAAACTTGATCATGGAGGTAACCAACATTCTTAATTGCTCAACCGGTAACAGCTACCCGATATGCCTTTCACGCCATTTCGTTACAATTACGTAAGGAGATTATAATTATTACATAAAAACTGTACAGCAAAGTCGTTGCGTAACACACTATAAATCGCAATCTGAATCATTTTTGAAGGATATTGCTAATACATTGCTTCATATGTTTGGAAAATCTGTCTGCTCAGCTACGTAAATAACGCAATGAATGTTGTTGAACTGTCAAAATGAAAGTCATAAACGCACGCCAGTTGCAAGTCCTACGCACCTGACCTTTGAGAACATCACCAATAAAGTCTTTCAAACAAATAACATAACTTAATCCCCACACAATCTTCTTCAAGCGCCAAGCACTTTCAAGCACCTCGTATTTCCTAGTAATGGTCGCAGCAAAGTACAGTCGCTACCATTATCTGAAGTGGTAAATGTCAAACATGAGCTTTGCGAGTTTTTCGCTACATTTGTGACGATAACAATATTGAAAACTTCCTGGCATTTGGTCTGGTTTATGATACTCAAATGTACCTGTATCAAAGTGTTATGAGTTGTGGGGTATTTTTATGGTGTGTGGTAGGACTTTTGACAACAACTATACTTTGGTACTGATTTAGGGGTTCCTGAAAATTGCAGTGTTGATCTCTCGATTCGTTGATTTGCATAGCAATAGTTTTGGCGTATGTAATAATAATAATAATAAACCTTTAGCCCACACCACAGAGAATCCATAGAGTAGGGTTAGTAAAGAAAATTTAAAACGAGTGCATCTAAGAGATGCGGATAACATTCATTTGTTTTGTTATTTTATCGACCATTTAAGTCTTTAAGCATAATCAAACTATAATGTTCCCACTGCTGGGATACAGGTCACCTCTCGGCGAGTAGGAAGGGCCCATAATCCACCACGCGGGCCCAATGCGGGTTAGTAGATGTCACATATCTTCGAATTTTTCGCTTCTTAGTCATGCCGGTTTCCTCACGATGTTTTCCTTCGCCGCTCTGAGATCAATGGTGATAAAATAATTTAGACAAAGAAAATTGCCTGACTGGGTTCGAACCAACGACCTGCAACTCGTAATTCGCGGCCGTTACCACTTGGTCACCACTGCTCTGCTGAATAATACTTTTTTTTTAAACGACCTTCAATCCACATTAGCCCTAGATCGTGAGCGCTGGAAATCATGGAGAGATACCTTTTTGCTCAAAAGTGAGATGATAAGGGCTAACAGTACAGGATATATTTATTTTTATTATTATTAGGGCCCGTGGCTAATAACAGCCGCACAGTTCGATCGATCAGGTTAAGAGCCTATACTACCTCAGCTAAAATTCACTCTTTATCTCGCTCGCACGATACTGCTCGCGGACTGAGTGAGAGCGAGACAGAGTGCGGGCAGCGCCAATAGTTTAGGTATTTGCTTTTTACAGTGAAAATAATGGTAATTAAAAAAAATAAAACACATAAGACCTGCTTTATAGTTAGTTCAGTTAGTGTATAAAGTTTTATGATCTAATTTGAAGTATTTTTTTGAAAACCAGCGGTTTATTGTTCGGTTTGTAGGTAACTTTGGATTTTTTTTTCTATCGAATAAATTTTATTGAATCGTGTTTTCGTCAAACATAAGACCTAACATTAATCCTCAACTTTACCACATATTTATTTTCAAAATTAATGCTGCAGTATTTTCGACATAACGGAGGATCATGCTAAGCCATTTGAGGTAGTATAGCTAAGCTACGTTTGCCGCGGTTGGTCTGTGGATGGGTGACCATCTTTACATGCCGAGACCCTTCCGTGCCTCGGAAAGTACGTTAAACCGTTGGTCCTGGCTGTCATTCGTGGATCTTTGACAGTCGTTACGGGTAGTCAGAAGCCCGAAAGTCTGGCAATCAGTCTTACCAAGGGGTATCGTATTACCCAGCAAGTGGGTTGTGGAGGTCAGATAGACAGTCGCTCCATGTAAAATACTGGTATTCAGCTGCATCCGGTTAGACTGGAAGCTGACCCCAACATAGTTTGAAAAAGGCTAGGCAGAATATGATGATATTTCAATGGCAATTTCTCTGAAGTGTACTTAAAGTAGAGCAGTGCTGGTCCAATGGTTACGGCCTCGACCTTCGATTTGTAGGTCGTGGCCGTGGGTTCGAATCCAGGTAGGCGCTTTAATTTGTGTAATTTATTTCATCACCATGGCTCTCAAAATGGTGAAGGAAAGTATTGTGAAGAAACCAACACGTCCATGAACCAAAAATGACGACATGTGACATCGGCCATCCCGCACTGGGGCTGCATGGTGGATTACGTCCCACTCCTTTTCCTTAGGAGGCCTTGTCCCAGCTGTTGGAACATTATAGGCTAATTATCTACAGACGCCAGCACATCAAGCTACTACAATCTATCTTTCTTTAATAGATTTTCAACTTTATCACTAAAGCATAAAGTTCAAAGTTGATTGGGAAAATTAGACAGTTTTGGGTAGCTAGATGTGCTGGCGACTGTACACAAAACCAACGGTATTTAATTAATATTACCTGAAAAACTGGGAAACAAAACAATGCATTAGTGCGATGCCGGATATCAATAAATATTCTCTATTTCTAAACGGAATCCTACTAATATTATAAATGTGAAAGTTTGTATTCTTGGATGTTTTTAAACTTCAATCACGCTAAAACGGCTGAACGGATTTGGATGTTTGGCACACAGACAGTTTAATGTGTTCCCATGGGATAATTTCCGACATCAATGCGGGCGAAGCCGCGGGCAAAAGTTCGTAATAATATAATTTTAACGGTAACATCGTAGCTAAAAGTGTAGTAGATATTTTAATACAATCAATATTGAATCGCAAAACAATGGTTTAAGGTGGAATATTTAATCTCGACAGTATTTTTAATTTATAACTTTCCAAATAAAACGATTGGTAAGTAAAGTTGTCCAATCCGAAGACAGAAATATAAAAAGCGGGTATGAGTGTGTAGAATAATATCAAATATAATTTCAAAATAGACAATAACAGACAATGGACATACGGCACGATGACAGAACAAAAGCATTAAAATATTCCAACAAAACGTGGCAACATTACATAAAACAACAACGAACTGTATTACCAAGCGTGAAAAATATCAAAAAATGTTGGCAACACCAGAAAATATTCATGTCTGGGAACAATGTGCATCTCGCGGCGTTGACATGTAATTTCAGTTCCTCGTACGAGAATCAGGAATAATGTGGGAATGCATCGGATGACCGTAATGACTCAGAATTGCATACATTACTGTTTTAAACTTGATATTTGTGAGGAATATAGAAAAAAAGCATGTATTTCAATGGCGATCGAGCTATTTGCCATTGCTATTTGTTCTATTAGAGTAGTAATGGCTCAGTTGTAATAGCCGCGACTTACGAGTTGTAGGTCGTAGGTTTGGATCCAAACAGGCGCTTCACATTGTGTAAATTATTTCATCACCACTGCTCTCAAAACGGTGAAGGAAAACATCCATATACAGGGTTATTTGAAAAACACCAGCAACCTCTTAAGAGGTACTCATCATTAGGAACAACTTTTAATATGGGACCAAACCTGAAATCGCGAAAAAAAATTAGCTGTTCCCTACATTTTGACGAGATAGACTAAGATAAATGTAGGGAACAGCTGATTTTTATTTCGCGATTTCAGGTTTGCTCCCATAGTAAAAGTTGTTCATAATGATGAGTACAATGACCTCTCAAGAGGTTGCTGGTGTTTTATAAATAACCCTGTATAAAGACGAGTTATGAGGAATATCAAATTTCTATAGAAAACTTATTATTCTCATAACTCGTCTTTAAATCAGGGTCCATTCAAAATATATATTTGGGAACCTAGAAATTCTGTAATCCAATCTGAATAAATACACACTACCTTAAGAATATGTTTGATTTAAAAATTATTTTGGTATTACGTAAACATGACTTGAAATGTGGGTGTACTATAGGTACTCGTACACCAATTGACTACCTTACCCTACAAAGAATAAAGGCGCGATGCTATATTAGCGGAGCAATTTCTTGACTGGCGTTCAATACCTAGTTAATTCATATTATTTTATTAGCTTATTGAGTACTGGTCCCATCGTCTACGACGCTACTCAAAAGGGACCTTACTATAGTCGTCGCACTTTAGTGTGATAATAGCAATCATTGCCCTTTTCCTAATATCTCTTCGTAAGAACTCAAACAACAAACTTTAGGTATAGTTTTTCTTTATTGGAACATGTTGAAAATATCGATAGATGTTGATTCAGGACGTTAGTGGACTTTATTTCAGTTTTTGAAATAAATAAGGTCAAAGTTAAAAGGTAATAAGTCCGCCTCTGTACATTTATGTGCTTGAAGTATTAAATAAATAATAAATAAAAAAAGGCTAGGAAATGTAGGTGAGTCAATCGCCGCTATTTCCATGCTAAAACGCGACAACTGTGACGCGTAATTAACTAGTTTGTGATTGGTTGCGTCGTGTACGGACCGGCTAACGACTTACAACCTTTAACCATAATTCTCATTCTTGTATTTCCTACCCAGATTAGAACCAAAAAAAAGAAAGGAAGGAGTATGGCGTATAATGTAGAAATGCATCGGATGACGCTAACGACTAAGTTAATGGATGCTAGTCGTTAGGGAAATAAGGTTAACATATAAAATCCATTCAGGGGTTAAAACTTAAGTAAACATGCAACATAAGAAGACTACGTTACAATGTCTCAAACACGGTGAAAGGTATATTTAGAGGTGTGTACGACTACGACATATCAAGCTATACATTTACAATATAAGCTGACTTCTCATTCTATGAATAGCATAGACAATGCGTGGTCAGCTAAAATTGGAAAAGAACTGAAACAGAGACAACGGTGCGTCTAGACTGTGTGACGACGATGCGATCCAGATTATCCCTAGCTGCTCCCCCAGGGACGCTCTAAACCGAGGTGCCCTTGGGTTTAATCACAGTTTTAAGGTTTTTAATATGTATTAGTTTATTATTGTTTATGACTATTTTGTGTATTTTATCTATGGGCCTTAGTTGCCTGATAATAAAATGATTATTATTTTTTTTTTTTGACTTTACATATCTCGGGACCATGGGGTCTCGGTCCTTTGGAAGGCGTACGAATGGCTAAGGCCAACTCGCAGAGGCCCCTTAGGAAATTTTTATGAAATGCGGCACCAACCGACGATTATCCCTGTATGCACTATGCAAGTGCACCCAAGGATAACCCTCGGTTGGTGTAGGACTATTGCAGGATATGGAAAAGTAAAAAGTTGGACTATGTGTTTGGGTGGCTAAATTAGACTGGCTACAAGAACTGTGGAAGAACTATGACCCCTGCCTGATCAATGTTTTATACGTACACGGATAAAATGGCAGGTATTATTAGCGTATAGTCGCTTAATTTACAAGTCTTATGCCCGGGCTGGAGCTAATTCACAGGATAGCCCAGTTAAGCAACCAACAACCTCCCATTGTGAGCGACCACGTTTCAATGGCCATCACTGGAAACACGCACTGCAGTGCTATTCTGTAAAAATCTCACCGTGAAAACTAAGGTGAAGTGAGCTGTCATTCCACCTGATGTAAGGGATTGTCTTCATTAATAGTTCACTTCACGCTCACTTCACCTATATTATCACGGTGAGATATTTACAGAATCGATAGGCAAGTCAAGACTTTGGTATTGAGATAATTACTTTCACTATTGACTATCACACTAATATTATAAAAGCGAATGTATTTGTGTTTGTTACTTCTTCACGCACAAACGGCTGGACCAATTTTTATAAAACTTGGTATGGAGCTGACACCCTGGATTAACACATAGGCTACTTTATCCCGACATTCCTACGGGATCAAGTCTTATGCGAGTGAAACGGCGGGGCGCAGCTAGTTGGACATATTTGGCACGTAGTCCGGGAACGTCAATAAATATACGACATTTAATTTATTGTCGTCTCCACTTTGTCTAAGCTATCCAAATTCAAACATTTCTGAGCAAACGCACTATATTATTCTATTTCTAACAGCATGAAATCCTGGATTATTCATAGCCCTGACAATTCCACGAAAGATACGGTATATACGAGAATTACATTCAGTTGGTAAACAATTAAATACTCGGTATGTGCCGAGCTCGATGTTTGTGCAAGAGATTTGTATTAATCGCAGAGAATCTCTGCATGAGAGCGAAGCAAATATTAATACAGCTTTTATGGTAATCCGAACGTGGAAGTTATCTCTAAGGTCGTTTTCTGACTTGTCGGGTTGGTTGTGTTGAGTCGAAAAAAATCTCTTAAGTGCCAACGCATACTGTGCGGCTTGTCGCTGCGACTAAACGCAGAGCTATTGTTTGCATCTGCGCCTATGGCAGACGTCGTGCAGGAAGCGATCATTTTCTTTGAGTATTCGAGAGATACAGTCGTGTTGTTCATCTTGTGAGTGAATCGAGCCTCTAGTTGCACTAGCCTTGGTGCTTATCATGCGAAGACTGAAGCTGGTCTGTCGCATGCGACTGTTATCGGGAGGGCGTTTGTGAGTGGGTCTAGTCACTGCGACAAGTAGTGAGAGCTGCGACTCTCCTAGCCTGTGCGACTCTGCCAGCTCGACGCCAAGTGTGCGGAGCTTTGAATAAAATATATGAAAATTGTCGTCCGCAGCCTATCGTTGCGCCTAATCGTCGCAGTGGCATGTCGCATAGTGTGCACAATATCTAAGCTACACATTATATGCTTTTAATATCGACAAAAATTTGAAGTAGCTTGCATGGCATTGTGACATTTACCTATCATAAGATCCATTACGGAAAAGTCAGGAAAATGGTTTATCAAATTGACTACCTACTTTATTGTCCGTATAAATCATAATTCTGTTGTCTATCTTTGACAATAGTATGAAATGGCTATAACACGGCAATTTGACAACACACCTTGCATACTTTTCTGGAAGTTACAGGCATATGTATAAGTGATATCGGCACGTTTGTTGCAACATTTTAACAGAGATTAGTTTATTATTAGGAATCGGCCTTAATCGTATTTGAATTGCGGTATAATAATGAAAATGTAAAATCATACATTGATTATTTTCGTCAAAAAACACACAGTGTGTGATTTGGTACCTACATATATCTGATATCCGGTGACTATCTAATTTTATTTAGCAATTGAGATGACTCACGGTTTAGTTCAGGTCTCTATAAAAATTAAATACATTTTGAAATTTGTGAAGTTGAAATATCAATGTGATGGAGTTGCTGCAATTTATATATATATGAATTCTGTTGTTTTTTTTTCAAAATTAATTTATATGGTGCTTTGTGCTCAATTTACGACTCAAAACACTAAGACTAACAAACAACAAGCATAGTATTTATTTCATCCAAATGAAACCAAGCCGCTTGCATTTAAACTTGCATCGTAAAAGAAAACTGTGAACCCATATACAGCAAACAGTTCAGGTCCATATTCCCACGTCCACGTTCGGGCATAACCGTTGTAGTTATTGAAACAAGGTTCCTGAAGAGCATTTTACAAACAGAGACAATACAAAGTGGTTTGGAGACACTTCTCTAGAAGATCCTACCATTTGTTTCAGCTGAAAATGAGAGGAGAGACTTCCAAAAATCTTCTATCTATACTTATAATAAATCTGTAGAGAGGTCAATTCTGTACATGAAATATACAGGGTGGAATTGAAGTCATGGGCATTATTTTAACCTAAGGCACTACTCACGATACTGATTGCATCAGGGCTATTAATACGCAAATCAAAAATATATTAATGCAAGTAAGGAAAACCTTAAAAATGTAGTAATCAATTCATTGGCAACTTACGAATGTCACGTGAGTCGGGCGGGGTCAAAGAATTCACGCCCAATGACGCGTACGGCGTAGTGTACCTACGCATTTGCTATCGAGAAGCGCAACTATTTGATACTTTGTATGACTTACTACATTTTAAGATTTTCCATACTTGCTTTAATAATATTTTTGATTTGCGTAATAGTAGCCCTAATGCAATTAGTATCATGAGTAGTGCCTTAGGTTAAAATAATGCCCATGATTTCAATTACACCCTGTATTTCCAAAATAACTATCAGCGGGTGATTAGTGATCGTTACTGACGCCAAAAATGCAATCAGTAAAATTTTTGTCTGTCTGTCTGTCTGTCTGTCTGTCTGTCTGTCTGTCTGTATGTTCGTTATAGAAACAAAAACCACTCGACGGATTTCAACGAAACTTGGTACAATTGTTCTTCATACTCCTGGGCAGGTTATAGTATACTTTTCATCACGCTGCGATCAATAGGAGCAGAGCAGTGAAGGCAAATGTTGGGAAAACAGGATTTCTTTTTAGGTGAAGTAGTAATAGGTTAGTAGTAGTTAGTTAGTAGTAGGTATGTTTTGGTTAATTTATGTTCAGTTTTTTTTAATATTAAGTAGGTAAAAGCGTAGGTACTTTTATTAATTATAGGTATAGGTAGGTATTATTAACTATAGTAGTTATAGGTATTTAGTTTTAAGTGAAGTAGGTTTTATTATATATTATTTTATATATTAGACGTAGTTATATATTTTTAGTTATTCAAGCCCCAAGTGGACGCCGGCGTCCGCCCGCTATTGTCTTGAAAAACGCGTTGAATGCTAGTTAAAAATAAAGATAATAGAAAAACTTCTCACTCGTAACTCGACACAAGAATACTTAATATCCTATAGTAAGGTCTAACTATATCCCTCGTGGGTCTAACACAGTTTTCGTTGAAATGACTCGTCGCTAGCCACTTTCGCATGCAATTGTCCGGTGGCTTTTATGATACCCACTGAAATACAGGTATAAAGAGGGAATGTAAAATGGGGTAAATTATAAGTAATACTGTTTTTATACTGGTAGTATTGTTGCTTTTTGCTGAGATGTTTTTAGTCTGTGTTTGTTGTGAATATTGTCATGCTGCATTGGTATTCTGTAAAAATCTCACCGTGAAACCTAAGGTGAAGTGAGCTGTCATTCCATCTGATGTAAGGGATTGCCCCTATTGCTAACTCATTTCATGCTCACTTCACCTAAGTTATCACGGTGACATTTTTATAGAATCGATCGGCTGTGCTAGGTTTTCAAATTCAAATAGTTTATTGTGGTACACAGGTAAAAATATGGTGTTACATATTATAAAGTGAAGTCTATCTATAACCCGCCACGTTTTATAATATTAATTTCATTTCAATGGATCTTTTTAATGCTCTAGTTAAATTTTACTAACTAGATTAAATAATCTAGTTAGGTGCAAAGAGAAACTATTATTATTGGTATATTGATTCATGAAACGGCACTTTCTGGTGAATTTTCAATTTATTAGGACTTATAACATGGTCACTGCTGGTTACCTATCATCATCATCAGCCTACAGCAGTCCACTACCCAATTGCACGCCATTCAGCTCGATTCTCGGCAACTCTCATCCAGCTGCGACTAGCCAGCTTTTTTTTATGGATGGGAAATCATCAAATGACCCCTCCCGCTCTGGGTGCAGCTGAAGGAAGTGTCAGACTCTTACTGACTAAAAACCCACCCGTGTTCCTTCCTTAGCCCTTTATGTTTCGGGGTAGCGGTAACCCTTTCGGACAATCCCACTGCAACCAGCCACCCTACGAAGATCGTCGCTCTACCTTGCCTGAAGACGTCCTACCTTACGTTTGCCGATTCGCGATCTCCACTCGAGAACACGTCTATCCCGTCATCGGATCTATTGCTAATATGGCCGGCCCATTGCCATTTCAGCTTGCTTATTCTTTGAGCATATCGACAACATTCGTTCTTCGCTGGATCACTACATTTCAGATTCTATCCGTCAGAGCGACACTGGTTACCTATTTGAAGCTAACGCGCCACAAATACAACTTACCTATGTATTGCCTGGGAGAAGCGAATTTCCTTCCTACCGAACGGACTGGCCTGCATTGGCAATATACAGACATGTGTGGAATTGGGAAAGGCCTTTGTTCAGCAATGGCACATTACGGGCTAAATAGATTAGATTATAACAATACTAGCTAAGAATCAATTTCAACAAGTCGCGGACAAAAGGACCAAGTACAAAAACCGTGACCTCATAATTTAACTTGATACTATGGGAGAAAATCGCTTTAGAATGTATTTTTTGTTGCACGTGTTCATATCTTCTAGAGTATATCTTTACAAAATTTTTTTTTTCATTGACCCCTTCCGCTCTGGGTGGAGCAGAAGGGAGTGTGAGACTCTTACTGACAAAAACCCACCCGTGTTCCTTCCTTAGCCCTTTATGTTCTAGGGCAGCGGTAACCCTTCCGGACAAGCCCGCTGCCCCGGATATCTTTACAGCTTAGCCTAAAATCGAGTTCGACAAAAACTGCTCGATATGCAAAAGTCACACTCATCATCTGCCTAGCCTTTTCCCAACGATGTTGGGGTCGGCTTTCAGTCTAACCGGATGCAGCTGAATAGTAATATTTTACATAGAGCGACTGCCTATCTGACCTTCACAACCCAATTACTGGGCAATACGTTATCCCATGGTAAGACTGGTTGTCAGACTTTCGAGCTACTGACGACCCGTAACGACCGTCAAAGATCCATGAATGACAATCAGGACCAACTATTTAACGTGTTTTCCGAGGCACGGAAAGCACGTTATGTGAAGATGGTCACCCATCCACGGACCAACCGTAGCAAGCGTTGCTTAACCTTATCGATCGACCCGTGCGACTATTATTACATAGCCACAAGCCCCACTATATAAGCCACACTATTGAAGAAAACTGCTTTACAACGTGTAGGACTGTAGGTATATATACTGTTTGTTACACGTAGCCGTATTTATGGTAGTAAAGATCGTTGAACTACCAGCCGACCCCGCAGCACATGTTCCATTGTCCCGGTACTCATTACTGGCTCCCGGACAACCATTGTATCACATATCTCAGGATTTATATTTTAAAAGCTACACTTTTTGCTGTACCAGTTGAAATTGTGTGAAATGAGAGTGTTGATTAAAGTTTCGATGTCTTGCTTATCAATGGGTTTCACACAAAGTAATGAAAGAGGTGTTATGTCAAGAGAATGTTTAAAAAAATATCTAAAATGAAATGAAATGAATGAAATTAAATTAAATTGTTGAAATTAAATGAAATTGTTTATTCTGTAAACAGGATATCGGAATCACTTTTGCACGTATAAAAATGCTAGATGGAGTTGATAATTCCTATCTGAATATTTAGTAGTTATAATAACTAGTCTTAGCGAGGTGTATTACCCAGTAACTGAGTTGTGGAGGTCATATCGGTAGTCGCCATATGAAATACTGGTATTCAGCTGCTTCTGATTAAAGTCGAAGCCGACCCCATCATAGCGGGAAAATGGCTAGCAGATGATGATGATATTAGTCTGCTAATAAAAAATAAATGGCATGATTCTCAAAAATTTTCACCAGCCTTCTGGATTATTATAGCCTCGCATAAAGTTCTGTCTACTTTCCTTTATGCTTCTACCTGCCGTATTGTAAAAACGCGTGAATGTATCAATGAATGAAATATGTTATAAAATATTGAATGTGTAACAATTACTCGGTAGTACTAATAGATCGAACACCGCACTTACATTGTTGTCAACACCTTGGATACTAAAACAGTGTTGCAATAACCATAACCATCCAAGCGTGTGTTTTAACTACAAAAGCACTGATGGCAGGTACCGTCTTCAATTTACCCAATAAATTATATTACAATATAACTTTACCTTGTACCAGATCATATTTTGATCCTTTTGGGGTGATTTAGTGGTATATTTGTGGCAGTAAGATGGTTGAAGCCGTGATATGATTTAGGAATATAGCTATATACCGCAACCGCGTAACCGCTTTCATATAACTATAATAATAATAATAATAACCCCATCGTCGTATCTCTACGTTGACGTCGTGGTGGGGCTTGCGCGCTCCGAACTCTAGGTCTGTGCGGGAAGAGTTTACTTTGCCGGAACAGATCTAGGACGAGGAGCCAGACCAAGAGAGATACAGAAACCCGCAGGGCAGCATGTGGCGAGCTGTTGGGCAGTAGCGACCCCACGGACCCTATCTCCCGGGAGTAGTCTTGTTCCTCACCTCTGGCCTGCCTTAATTGGCTGGCTGGAGTGAACACTGATGAGGAACACAGCTCCCACCTCATTCTTGCCTTTATTGGCCGGCTTGAGTGGAGATTCGCAAGAGCAAACGTGCTCGGGGGAAGGAAGTATTCCAGTAAGTGCTCGTAGGGATCTTGACCATCTTCCGGGCTCTGGGATTGTTCTGAAAGCCGTGGAATACCTCTCCACTCCTCAAGCACCTCAGGACATGTTGCCCCCTTGTCACTACGTCACTATGTGCTAGCGGCAGTTCCCGGGGGCCCATTATTGAGTGTGCAAGTCACCCCCTGCCATTTTATCCGTGTATATATAAAACATTGATCAGGCAGGGGCCATAGTTCTTCCATAGTTCTTGGTAACCAATCCACTTTAACCTCGAAAACCCATAGTACAACTTTTTATTTTTCCAATACTGCAATAGTCCTACACCAACCGAGGGTTGTCCTTGGGTGCACTTTCATAGAGCATATAGGGATAATCGTCGGTTGGTGCCACATTTCATTAAATTTTTATAAGGGGCCTCTGCGAGTTGGCTTCGGCCCCCCGTACGCCTTCCAAAGGACCGGGACCCCAGGGTCCCGAGATATATAAAATAAGTCCAAAATAATAATAATAATCGTTTATTAACCATATCACGTTATTACATTTCCTTATAAATATAGTACAAATAAACTACTAAAATTATTGTTACAAGGGAAACATAATTATAATATTTTAACTTGTGAACTCCACACTAGGTCGAGCCTGTCTCGTGGAGTCCTTGAGAAATTTTTAACAATTTAAATTAACAAGGTCGATACTGTATTGTAAAAGTTATTACATAAAAGTTTAAAAAATTAACGCAATATAAAATCAAAAATAAAGAGTTGAAAAAAATATATATATAATTTAATCGTTTGGTTTATGTTTGGTTAAAAAAGCACTTGTTTGAAATAGGGTGTGTCGTAGGTGTACCTAGGTATTTATTAAATTGAATTTTGGCAGGGATGTGTCTAAGAGGATGATAAAATAAGAATGTATGATTAATGATTATGAAATGGTTAGGGAGGTAGTGTGAGAGTAATGGTATGAGTGGTTTGTGATAAGTATGTTATGACATTACTCGAACGAAGGTTTCGGTTTCTAAGTAGGATTGAGTTAACAGGAATTGTTTAATCACTTTTTTTACTTGGTTGGTCCTACAATTTTTGATGTCACTGATTTTCGCAATTTTATTATAAATGAAACTGAGCATGAACTCTTGCATATGTTGAGCAAAAGCGGTTTTTACTACAGTAAGTGGACATTTGTAGATTCGTTGTTTAAGTAGTTCTTTATATTCTGTGGATTGGATTGTTATTTTGTGTTGTTTTAGTACTAATTTCAAGATGTATAACTGTCGGACATTAAGAACTGATGCTACTTTATACAGGTGATCTGTGGGATAGCGAAAGTGTTTTCTGTGTATAACCTTTAGCACTGATCTTTGGGCTCTTTCTAATTGTAGCATTGAGGTTATGCCGACTCCACCCCATACAGTAATGCAGTAGCAAAGAACTGACTCGCATAATGCAACATACACCAGGTGCAAGATCTTTTTGTTGGCCGAGCTTCGTAACATTTTCATTACGTAAATCAGCTTTCTGATTCGCTTAGCTACTAAGTCAATATGGGGTCTGAATGAAAGACGTTGATCTAGCAGAACCCCTAAGTATTTTAGAGATTCGACCTTTTTAATTTCCTCACAGGTGCAGGGGGCTGTGTTGCAAGTTGAAAGGTGGATTTGAAGCTTTAAAGGAAGATTTGGTGCTGATGAGAGAGTTTTATGGAAACAGATGTAGTTCGTTTTTTTAATGTTAAGTGAGAGAAGGTTAAGGTCGAGCCATTTTTTAATATTAGTTAAACCGTTTTGGGCTTTTTCGCGGACTGTATCCCAAGATTTGGTGTGAAAAATAATAGCCGTGTCATCTGCATAGCAGATGACTTCTGCATTTGCGGAAATGGCGTGATGAATATCATTAATATAGATGATAAATAGTGTCGGGCCTAGGACACTACCTTGAGGGACTCCAAATTCCACACTGCTGTGACAACTGATGGTATCCCCAATTTTCACACATTGTCTTCTGTTAGAAAGGTAGGTCTCGAACCATTTGAGCGGCAGTCCTCTTATACCAATCGTCTCGAGCTTTTTCAGTAGTATAGGAATGGCAACGGTGTCGAAAGCTTTTGCTAGGTCTAGGAATATTCCTATACATTTTTCATTTTCATCTAAGTAAGACGTTACAAGATTAGTTAAGAGACTTACTGCATCTTCTGTGGATTTTCTCTGTCTGAAGCCGAACTGCTTGTTGGATAATATGTTGTTGGAATCTAGGTATGAGGTGAGTCGTTTATTAACTAATTTTTCAAGAATTTTGGAAAATATTGCTAACAGTGAAATGGGTCTGTAATTAGTTGGGTTTTGTGTTGAACCACTCTTATGTACTCGAGTGACCTGTGCCTCTTTCCATTTGTTAGGAAATATCCCTGATTCTAAGCTAAGGTTTATAATATGCATTAATGGGATTATGATTTCACTTTTTATTTGTTTTATAAGTGTTGGTGTAAAATTATCCGGGCCTGTGGCGCTGTCGTTTCTCAGATTTGTGATTATTTTGTCTATTTCAAAAACGTCAGTTGGTTGCATAAAGAAATTTGTGTTTTGAGGCTCTCCTAACTTTAGTTTGTTTATAACTGATTCCTGGGTTTCATTAATGTCTGCGAGAATTTTCGTGGCTAGGTTTTTGCCAACGGATGAGAAGTATTCATTGCAGATGTTTATCGAAGTCTGTGCAGACGATTCGCTTTTAAGCAGTGCGTTAGGAGTACTTCTGTTGTTGGACTGTTCACTAATATTTCTGATAGCTTTCCATAGACCTTTAACATTGTTTTTGTTATCTTCTAATTGTTGACTGTCGTGTTCACGTTTAAGCCTGTGTACGATATTTGTGAAGAAGTTCCTGTAACGATTATAAATTAGTTTTTTTGTCTGGTCATTAGGGTGTTTATTTGAATCACGATGAAGTTTGTCTCGGTGGTTCATACATCTAATAAGTCCGGGTGTAATCCAGGGTTTTCTGATGAATTTAGAGCGGCTAATTGTTCTTTCTATCGTGTGTTTTTGTACTGCACTTGTTAGAATGTTGTGGAATTCATTGGTTGCATTGTTTACATCTGGTTCGGACACTACTTCAGACCAGTCTACGACTTTAAGTTCCTCTATCAGTGCAGGGAAATTGATTTTATTTATTTTGCGTTGTTGATATTTTGAACCGGAAGGCGTGAGCATATTGTACCCCATCATTACCATACGGTGATCGGTAATATCAATATCGCAAACTAATCCTCTAACAGTCTGGTATCTTGATTTAAGGAATATGTGATCTAAGCATGAGTTTTGACGAGTTGGCTTCGAAATAACCTGTTTCAGTCCGTGTTCGGACATTAAACTTAAATAATCCGACTTTGAAACGTCAGTCGTTGATAAAAGATTGATATTAATATCTCCGGTCAAAAAACTATATTACGGTATATAGCTATATCCCAGTTTTAACCATCTTACTGCGACATATTCACCGCAAAAAAATAGTAACGGTTCTCCATAATTGGCTATAACTTAATAATGACTGCCTCGTTTGTTTAGAGGTCGCAAGCGCTGCTGCTAAGTATGAGGTCTTGGGTTCGTTTCCCAGATCGGGCAAAGTGTTATTTGGATTTTTTCCTGGAATTTCTCAGTAGCAGCCTGGAGTCTAGATTTGTGCACGGAACACATGATGATGGATTACATGGAACTTAAACACAACGATGGTGATGGTGAAATGTGGGTGCACTCTAGGTACGCCTCTGCCCAACCGTTCGGGGAAACAAAGCGTCGCCATGCAATGATATGTAACTTTAAAATGTTATATTTTATGTAACTTTTCGCTTTTATCACTGACTCCGTTATACCAAAACTTAGGCAGTATAAAGTCTTAGTTTCACACTGATTCTTAGATACGGAACCTAAAAATCCAACAAAATACCGACCTCAAGCGAATTTCAGAGCATCGTAAAATACAAAGTCGTATAGAAAGTTGCCGTGCATAAATCGACAACATCTGATATTGAATATATCGGCGAACGTATCATAAACCCGGCTCAGTGGCGTCGAGATAAACTTGTAAAAATTGTATACTTTCGTAAACAAGGACGCTCGCGGTAATGTTTGGGGGTTAAGTCTAATTAATAAAAGGTGGCGAGATGACCTGGACGTGTACCGCGAGGCCCGGTTCGAGATGGCGCGGAAAAATTAGCCAGACAGTTTCGGCTAAGAAAACAAAAGGCATTAATGCTGCTTTACCTTCAGGAAGTAGAGGTTTGACGGTTATTGTACACTCTTAGAGCAAGCGGTTGTCGCTGAAAACCAGCGCTGGGGCTCTGTCTTGCATAGATTCGTAGTTTTATGCTGAGCGATGCCCGTTTTGCGAAGACGTGATGCATATTATCCCTCAACTGGTTCTTTTTTGTGTTTGTGTTCTTTTTCTGCGTCAAGTTTACCGCAAATAAACGTATTTTCTTTCTTTCTTATTTCTTTGCTCGCACCATAAAATTATTATTTTAAGTCTATATGTGAGGATTTGTAATTGGCTTTCGGGTGACTATGGTTTCCTTTTTGTTTGCTTTTATTAGCTGTAAGTCCTCCATGTACTAAAATAAATAAATAAATAAATTAAGTGTTTAACGATTGTATAGCATTTGTGTGATGCGACCATCATGCTATTATAAGCTGTCACCTTGAATAAAATAAAATTATCATGAACTTAAACTGTCCTATCGATGACCTGATGTTTTGGGATCAATTCTAGTAAAGAATTTTATTATGAAAAGAGGTAATGAAACCACATTCTTTAGGCACACACGTAACAGAATGTGTAATTTTTTGTACACAATTTTTATCTAAATATTTTGATTGCTATAATTATTTATAACATAAAAATCGCCAAGTGGTTAGTCAACTCTTCACGTGACTGGTCACATGAAGAGTTGACTAACCGATTGCAATCCAACGTGGCAATGCTGCCAGTGTTTTGGGCACTTTTCCCACTGATAGCGATTCGGACAATTTTTTTGATGCCCAATCAGCTCTTTCCTTTTTTCCTTTGTAGGTATACTTGTTTTTAATATATTTATAATTTAGATTGTATAATTATTGCCTTTAAATCTCTTATTATGCATGTAAATGTATTTGTTTATCTAAAAAATATATATACACTATATATATTTATATAAAAAAAAACAACTGACTTACAAAAAATAAAACTACAAAGTGAAAAATAACTTTGAATTCGGAAGTCGGTGCCGTTGGTTCCGCATTTTTGTTTTTTGACAACTGACACACGAGGCATTGCAGTCTCTGGAATGGCAACGCACCTTCTATGCATCTGATATTGCAGATGGCCATATAATTAGGTGGTGTTGGCCACTTACAATCAGATGGACTATAATATGCTTGTTTGCCAACCAAAAGCAGGTGTGGTAAAGCAATACAAATTGAAGTAATTTCAATATTGCGTAACAACAGATTTCCATGGAAATGAGAATTAATTATGTAAACCATATTGCAATGCGGGAAAAGATTTAAATGTAAATTGGAACAAGATATTTTAGTGTAAGTAAATATACAGAGTGAAATTGAAAATTTGCGCCAAATCGAAATAGGATGTGCAGTAACAGTTACATTATCATTATGAATTGTGATTTCGCAAAGCTAAATTCTTGAAAAAAGTCGTGTAATTATCGTCTTAGATAATGCATTCTAAGCTATTGCCTTCAAGTAGACACAAATTATCGTCGTTCCAGTAAAATATTTTTTTTTCTAATTTATCAAAACTGATTAAAAAATTAAAGTATTTTTAACGCGCGCCCGATAAGCAATCCCATGAGAGTTCACAACACGAAGCAAGTTGGCAACACGTTAAGCTAAGCAGTATTTACGTAGTTGCCACTATAACAACAAGTTATTAACACTTTGATATCGGTTACATAATTATACATATATTAGGTACTGTTACACTTTTAAAAGTGTTTTGGGTTAACACATTGAAAAACACATTTATAAGGTTTACACATTAGATTCTGTTATCAATCCAATATGTAACACTTATAATTCTGTAACCTCTAAGAAGGTGTTTTTAAGTCCCTGATTATAACAGACTACCCGTCTAGAATCATGTTCTGGATTCATGGTTTCAGTTTGCGCATCGATGTAACTGCGATCCTGTATATTCACAAGCTTGCCACGACTTTGCCATCTTAAAACTAGGCAAGACATCTTCTTGAAAAATAGAAATTTCCCAAAATATCTAGCCCCCAAAAAATGGCACCAAACACACCGTCAGTAACGGCAATCACCACAATAAAACTCGACCGCACAACATTTTTACTTGTCGCTTGCTAACCGTACATTCTGTTTGCCAGAGGACACAGTTGTAACACACATTATATTTTCCTTTAGGAGATTATTCTGTGTAGGGTTGGAATAAGTCTATTATAATTTGGAAATGATGATAAAGCAGTAGTGGTCTAGTGGTAACAGTTGAGACTTACGAGCTGTAGGTCGTAGGTTCGAACCCTGACAGGAGTTTTACTTTATGTAAATTATTTCATTACCACTGCTCTCAAAAACGGTGAAGGAAAACATCGTGCGGAAAGAAACCAGTATATCCCCTAGAACCAAAAATTCGAAGACATGTGACATCTACCAACCCGCAATGGGCCCGCGTGGTGGATTACGGCCCCCTCACAAAGAGGAGGCCTGTGTCTCAGCAGTTGGGACATTAAGTAGGCTGATTATGAATTTGGGAATGTGAAAAAATGTTTTGCCCAAACCATCTTAGGGTCAGAACATATTGATCAACGACCTTTCGCAATTGTCCGATTGAAAAGAAGCACACTAGTACGCACTATGCCGATCCACCGCTTACGAACCTATGCTAGCCGACGAACGATCGCGTTTTTGTGTCAGTCTGCCCTCGGAGCGCGTTCGTCGCGTCGATGCGAAAGGCGTACATCGTTCCATACTTTCCTCTCTTTTTGTATGGACAAACCGTCGGACGCCGTCGATCAATGTGTCCCGTCCCTTAAACGTTGTCACTACTACCTACACCACAAAACTTTTAGTGAAATTAAACAAAGTAAGGAACAAAGTTCAACACAAATGGACAATATCAATGTAACTGAACATTGCACCCATAAATAGGTATTGTTCTAGAACCAGGCCAACAGTTTAGAGCAACTTTACGAGGTTCTGCATGGAATCGAGAGCAATAATTTGAACGTTTAATGTGTAATTGATGTTCTATTTCTAAAGACTGTACAGCTTTTGTTTGTTGAAATGGGAATTGCTTTCACCACTGCCTGTTTAGTGGTTGTTCTTTTGTTTATTGATTTCATAGCCAATATGTTTGAACAGTGCATAATACCATTAACTACCTTGATGGTCTTGTGGTCGTGAGCGTGACTGCCAAGGTCCCGGGTTCGATTCCCGGGTCGTGCAAAATGTTATTGGGTTTTCCATGGGTGTCTATTCTGTCAAAATCTCAACGTGAAAACTTAAGAGAATTGAGCTTGAAGTGAGCTATCTATTGTGTCAATCCTTATTATAATCTGGTAGAATAACAGCTCATTTCACTTAAGTTTTCATGGTGAGATTTTTCAGAATAGATCAATTGTTCTCTGCCCCCTGAACTGCATTGCTATGTTTCGTTTTAAAAGTAACAAATTACAATGAAGATTCAATGACACATTTATAATTTCTAATTTGGGTGCCAGTACAATTATAAGTACGGTCAACAAAACGTCATTGCAAACAGTACTGACGTTAACCTGTAAATTAAACTACAAATACCACACTGACTGACACGATAACAAGGCGCTGTCAAAGTTAATTTGTTAACGCGCACGTACGATTGACTGTACCTACGCCATCCGACATTTAAACTCTGTCTGTTTGATTGTGTGACGAGTATTTCAGTGACACGTGTCATCTCATAAAGGAAATGCCAAGCGCAATTTACCAGCTTAACATAAATTCTAGAAATTCCTGATTTACGAAAGCGGGTTGGAAGCAATATAGAACCGTTAAATTTAATGTCCAATTAATGTTCAATTTCTAAAGGCCTATATCGTTTTATCTGTGAAATTGGCGAGTGTTGCCATGGAGTAGGAAGTAATGAAGGTTCCTGTGTTGTTTTTGTCACAGAATTTTTCACAATGTTCCAAAAATGTACCCAAATAGTAGTCATTTTTGTTCAACCCAGAAAACCGCTATAATTAGTGTAAATTATATCATCACCACTGCTCTCAAAACAGTGAAGGAAAACATTATGAATCCTAGAAAAAAAATTCGAAGACATGTGATATCTACCAACCCACACTGGACCTGCTTGGTGGATTACGGCCCACTCTCTCTCATAGAGAGAAGACCTGTGCCCTGTGCCTGTGAACAGTGTCAATATTATACGCTGATGAGGATGGCAAAATAAAACTAAAATGAATTATTTTAACTAACAACTTCTTGTACAGATTCTACGTAACTAACAGCTCTCGTCAATCAATCAACTTAGCCTATTGCAGTCCCACTGCTGGACATAGGCCTCTCACAAGTTGTGAAAACGAAAAAATCCTTTTTTTTTTTCGCTGAGAAATGCATTATGCATACCCGCTCGCGGGGGACGAGACGGGGTATGTCGAAATCCCTGTCGGAATGACAGTATACACACTAAAACTCAGCGGTGTTCCCACATCGCCGTGATGGGGGGGCCATGGGAAACCGGCTCAGCCTTTACTTCCACAACCCTCCCGACGCATGCCCACCTAGTTGGCGGGCCCCGCATGCCCCCCAGGTTGGGGGGCAAACGAAAAAATCCTGGAGTTCAGAAGTCGGAGACCACAAGAAGATGACTGTAGGCTCCATTAATTTTAGTAATTTCATGTCCCAAATACATTAGGATTCTGCAATAGCAAGGCAACGGTCAATGTTCGCGCAGTCGTAATTTAGAAGTATTGGAGTTTTTATAGAAGTCATTATGTGCTTGCTTGTGAAATATTAGGGAGCTTATTGGTTATTTTTATGACTGAAACGTGCTGCAAAATAATGTTGATTAGGTACTTCTTAGGAGAACAAACTGTTTTCAGGTTGTTGTAGATTTTTAGGATAACCAGACTTTGGTGTAGCAGTGGCGAAGGTACCATACAACTCGATTCCCGCCGGTTTCCCTTCAAAAATTCAGAACACAACCACTCTATAGTCAATTTATCATTGAAATATAATGAAACGTTTTATTGACTTTTTTTTTTTTGCTCCGGCTTACCTCCGTCATAAATTCACCCTTTGCCACTGTGGTGTAGGTTTCAATTTGCAATAAAAGAGGGCTTCAGTCCTTATCTGCCTAGCCTTTTTCCTAACTATGTAGGGGTCGGCTTCCAGTCTAACTGGATGTAGCTGAATACCAGTATTTTACATGAAGCGACTGCCTATCTGACCTCCACAACCCGGTTACTGGGTAATACGATACCTCTTGGTAAGACTGGTTGTCAGACTTTCGGGCTTCTGACGACCCGTAACGATTGTCAAAGATCCACGAATGACAGCCGAGACCAAAGGCTTAACGTGCTTTCCGAGGCACGAAGGGGTCTTGATATGTGAAGATGATAACCCAACTGCGGCAAGCGTAGCTTATAACACCCCTCTTTTTGCGTCAGGGGTTAAAAAAAGGAAGAGCTCATTGGGCATCAAAATTTTTTTCCCCATCGCTGTCAATGGGAGAAGAGCCGAAAAGGCTGGCAGCATTGCCACGTTGGATGGTAATGCTGATTATTTGGGCCTAAAAATAGGCCAGGCCTCTGGTTATGTGTTATTTGTTTCATTATAGAATACAAGCTTTTACCCGCGGTTTTGCCCGCGTAGAGGTTGGCTATTATTCCACGTGCTACTAGGATAAAAAGTATTGTATGTCCTAACTCAGGTAACGGTTTATTCGTGTGGCAAATTTTATATAAATCCGTTCAACCATAAAGGCGTGAAAATACAAGACGTTACTTTCGCATTTATAATATTAGTGAGGGTTATGAAGATAATTTCAATTCCTACTCGTAACTTTATTATATTTTTAGATTTTTCTTTTAATTATTGTTCGTCGAATCGTTGAGCTCGTGTTCTGAGTTGATCTGAACGATTTCTCACAAATACGTGCTCTGGTCCACTCCGTCTGTGTGGTTTTCACATGTCTGATCTGATCAAAATTACATATGTCTGGACTTGAAAAGAGACTGTGACCTTTGAGTTTATTTCGGCCTTCATTCTCAGAGTACTCAGATAAGAAACGCTGACCTCATCTAGTTTTTTAAATATGATTGTTGTGTAAAAGTGTTTGTACAAACCTACTTCCAGACATACCTACTTTCATTATTTTATCATTAACATTTTATTGGAATTTATTAGTGATTTTAATGTTTCCGTGTTTCAATGATGTCTTAGATTAAGAAAAGTATTAAAATGATAAAAAAGCGGCCAAGTGCGATTCGGACTCACACACGAAGGGTTCATTACCATAAGGCAAAAAACGCCGACAAAAACACGTTTTGTGTATGGAGACCCCTTTAATTTTTACTTTATTCTATTTATACGTTTTGTTGTTATATTGGCAATAGAAATACACACGCCGTGAACTTCAACTGTCTACTTATTACGGTTTATGAGATACAGCCGCTTACAGACAGACGGACGCACAGCGGAGGCATAGTAATAGGGTCCCGTTGGCACCCTATAAAGTACAGAGGCCAGCACATCAAGGTACCCCAATCTGTCAAATTTCTTTGATAGATTTTCAACTTTACCACAAAGGAATAAGGTTCTTAAACAATTGGGAAAATTTTAAAGATTGGGGTAGCTTCATGGGCTGGCCTCTGTACATTCGATATTGCAAAGTCACAGTGTTCTATTGCCAACGTACGCGTACGTAGTAACCATTAACAAAAATAATTTTATATTATTTGATATGGCTACAGCCAGCTCATAAATATTCACCAGACGCTTCATTATGTGTGCTGAAACAACTGAATTCCATTTAAATATTTATTTTAGTGGCCAATCATTATGTGGTTAATCGGGCAAATGACGTCAGAGTTTGACGGTAGTAGTTTTATTTTTCTACTGAAAAAAACTGGCTGTACCTTAAAGTTTTGTAATGCCTGTAATGCCAGCACATCAAGCAACTACAATCTGTCAAATTTCTTTAATATATTTTCAACTATATTGCCAAAGCGTGCTACCAGTAATATACAAACTTTTTGCATCATGCTTGGAAAAACGCATAGTAGGTCAAATAGAAAAACATCAACCAGTAGAGCAAGCCGGTTTCCGGAAGAATTTCAGCACTATTGATCATATCCACACAATAGACCAGGTAATTGAAAAATACACCGAGTTTCGGCAGCCCCTATACCTTGCGTATATAGATTACGCGAAAGCTTTTGATTCAATAGCACACGAAAGTATATGGAAAGCCCTCGAAGACCAAGGAATACCAACAAATTACATAGACATCCTGAAAAGTGTTTACGAACAAAGCACAAGTCGAGTAAAGCTAGACCGCTCCGGGCCCGAGATCAGAATTCGCCGAGTAGTAAAACAAGGGGACCCTATTTCACCGAATCTCTTTATAGCAGTGCTACAGTATATCATGAAAGATCTGAACTGGAATAGGAAGGGAATTAATATCAATGGAAACTACCTGAGCAACCTTCGATTCGCAGACGACATAGTTATTTTCTCCGAATCGCCTCAGAACCTAGAAGTCATGGTAAACGAACTTAACTATGTTAGCACAAGAATAGGTCTACAATTAAATATAAGCAAAACGAAAGTAGCTACAAACAGCCTTAAGTATCCCATAACAGTAAACGGATCAGTTCTAGAATACGTAGAAGACTATACGTACCTGGGGAAGCAAACATCTTTCAAACCCTCAAGAACCGAAGAAGAAATAAGCAGACGAGTATCCATGACGTGGAATAAATTCTGGAGCCACAAGGAAGTACTTCAAGCAAAAATGCCACTACACCTAAAAAAGAAAGTTATGGACTCGTGTATACTACCTTGTCTTACATACGCCTGCCAAACATGGATATTTAATAATAAAAACCGAAACAAAATACAAACGTGCCAGCGCGCTATGGAAAGAAGCATATTAAACATTAAACTTAAAGACAAACAAAGAAACACCACCATTCGCGAGAAGACAAGAGTGATTGACGCCCTAAAGCACTCGCAGAAATTGAAATGGAAATGGGCAGGTCACATAGCACGCTCTGAGGACTCAAAATGGAGCAAACGCACCACCATGTGGGCAGGCCCAACAGGTAAACGGAAACCAGAACGACCACGAGAAAGATGGGCCGATGAGATCGAAAAGGTAGCAGGTCAGAATTGGCCTACAGCAGCACAGGACAGAAAAGAGTGGCAAGGAAGGGAGGAGGCCTTTACCCAAAGAGGGGTCCTTAATTAATTAATTTCCTTAATTTTATCTAGTATTTAAGTAAAACTCTTTTATTCAGTATATTTTATGTAACTTTATTAATTATTTACTAGCGTTTATGTAACTATTTATTAATTAAGGAATAAAGAGGCTTTATTATTATTATTATATTGCCAAAGCGTAAGGCTCAAAGTTGATTGGGAAATTTTGTAAATTCAGCACATGATTTTAGCGTGGTTTTCTTTTTTTGCAGCTCATGATCTTTTATTGCGTTATTTACGTTGTTGCGTTATAACATACCTATGAAGCAATGGGTTGGCAATATCCTTAAAAAAAATATTAAAATTTTATTGTGATTGATAGAGTGTTATGCAATGAACCCTGCAGGACCTCATGCTCAGCAGTAACATTTGTGACCGCTATACCAACGAAGCAGTTCTCATTAAAATAGTATACTTAAAAGAAAAGAAAAAAAAGTTTCTTGACGCTGCGTGAGCGTGCGTTATCCATCGCCGCCATGTTCAGCGCGCATAGGGTGGATGGAAAGCAGCACATGAAACATTTTTTTTTTGCTCCTTTGATGTAATACCTGTATGGCGTTCTAATGTGAGGATAAATAAATAAATAAAAATAATATGAAAAGAAAAATCTCCAAGACCGACAAATTAATTATCGCCAGCAATTATAATTTCGGCACCACTCAATATGTTACGGTTAATAATATAATACGACAAACGAATACTTTTTTTCGTTTCAATTAAAACTGGTAGCGCTATCTCAGGTTTCATGGTCAAGATATTATTGCCCAACCGTGTCAGGCTATTAAATACTTACTAATGGGTGTAAAAGCAAGAGTTGCCAAATCAGACTTCAATACAGAATTGAATGCAATGTCACCTTTAGAGTATAACTATAGTCCGTTTGCACGATTTTATCGTGACCATGAACTTTGGGTCAATGAATGCATAATCAGTCCATAATGTTTGCATAGCTGGGACACAGGCCTCCTCTAAGTGGGCCATAATCTACCACGCGTGCTCACTGCGGGTTAGTAGATGTCACATATCATCGAATCTTTGGTTCTAGGACATGCAGGATTCATCACGATGTTTTCCTTCAACATTTTGAGAGCAGTGATCATGAAATAATTTACAGAAAGTATAGCGCCTGTCTAGCTACGAACCTACGCCCTTCGTAAGAAAGTCGTGGCCGATACCATTGGGCTATTGCTCTGCTTTGCTCTCTTTATGATAATTTTTAGATATAATCTATACTTAATAATTATAAAGCTAAACAGTTTCTTTGTTTGGTTGAACGCGCTAATCTCAGGAACTACTGCCTATCTATTCTCTAAAAATCTCACCGTAATAACATAGGCGAAGTGAGCGTGAAGTGAACTATCAATGGAGACAATCCCTAACATCAGATGGAATGACAGCTCACTTCACCTTAGTTTTCACGGTGAGATTTTTACAGAATAGCAGTGCTGGTTCGAATTGCCAAATTCTTTCTGTATTGGATATTCCATTTATTGAGAAAGACTATAGGCTATATAACATCATGCTACGACCAAGAGAAGCGGAGCATCAATGAAAAATGTTGCAAAAACTGTAAAAATTATTCCTTTTGTGAGCGTCCGTTGCATACGCTGCGTAAACGGTTAAAGTAACGTAAAAATCATGTATGACGGAATTGTTTCCTTTTAAAAGTTCTAAAAATAATCCGCGACAACATGTGTCTATGTTTTAAGGTTGACTCACTATAGACTTTTTATGGTAGGTAATCAAATTTGTTCTAAAATAATGCATTATTTGAAGGTGTTTTTATAAACATGATATTAATCCTTATCCAAATAAATACGTTACTCATCACAAGTATTTAATTTTGAACAAAATTGCGCTTGACATCTTTTGATTACAATGAATATGTTAGGAGATATAAAATAACTCCGCAAGGCGGCCGGTCATGGGGGTATAAGTGATACTCTTAAGTAATACATTTAAAGTAATGGAATATATTTTAGTAGGTTTTTTCCTCAAATTAACGCGGGTAACCACGGGGCACAGCTAGTTTTTAATATACAGAAGCTTAGGTAAAAGCGTTAATGTGTAACTGACAATCAGTTCATTCATCTTTTATGTTAATGTCATTCTTTTGTTTTCGATATAACAGTGTTTTCCCAATTTATGTTACGCTTTGGTTAATTATTTGTTACTTTATATTATTTATTATTCAAATAGCAACCTTGAATGATAATGACGACGCGGTTTTCTTTTGTTTTTTATTTCTATTTTTGTTTTTATTCAACGTTTTATATCGTGTTGCTAACAGTTATTGCGATGTACAGTGCCTTCCAAAAGTTTGTTGACATATTATTTCGACTTCAACTGTGGTGCCACATTATGATTTAAAACTCTAGTTTCAATTTTTTTTTATTGCTGAATGGGCCCGCTCTTGACCTCGATCACGCCTGATGGAAAGCGATGCATGAGGTCTATGATGGAACGAGCGAGCCCAGAATATGCCTAAGGCACTGGAACTTCGACGCATCGACGAAACACAGCAGGCTGCTTGACGCCGGACTCCAGTGGGCGGGTGGTCGCAAACCAAGCAGGCGTTAGCCCTAGCACCGTAAGGGAAGAATTGGCCAGTCAAATAAGTGTTGGGTGTGACTGTCCAGGATGCGCCGAGCGCTCGGTTCAGTTGAGTAACTGGCGGAATAAACTGCGCTACACGAGGAGGCTTCTTCATGCATCCCAAATTTGATTTTAGCACTTTATCGTTTTAATTGACTAATTCCACTGCACATGACTTTCATTTTATATATATCATAATTTGGTATCACAGACTGAAGTGGAATAATGTCAACTAACTATTGGAGGGCCCTGTAAATTATCTTAAAGTTAAATAGACTGCCTTGTTGGTGTAACGGTCGCAACCGCTACTACTGAGCATAAAGTCTTGGTTTCGATTCCCGGGTCAGGCAAAGCGTTATTGATTTATTTCGTCTGGAATAAACCAATAACGATATTTATATATCTATAAATATAAATAATTATCTAAGATTATCAACACTGCTATAGGTCGTACTTTCACGGATTCATTCCGGTCTGATCCCCTGAACCCCCCCCCCCCTCCGGATCCCCTGCTAGTTCTTCTTCTGTTTTAATCTCTGCGTTACGAGAAAAACAAATGCAAAGCTATTACATAGTGCGAAAAAATAATAATTAATTTAATAATTTATTGACCCAATGTTACAAGATTTCCTTAAAATTAACTTAACGTCGGTCTGTAACAGTTAGCGATTGTCATTTGGATCTACGCGGCGGTCCCCCAAACTAGGCAGCGCCTGTATCTTGGGGACCAGAGTTGTGATACATAATGCTATTTACCACTGGAGTTTACGTAAGAATAGATAGGTAATTGCAAACGATTATATAAAGCTAAATTGAATATTGAGAGTAAGTAAATAATTATTGAAACAGAAACAAAGATAAAATTGTCCTGAACAAAGCCTAAAACTGAAAATATTAAACAATTAAAATGAAATTTTAAACAATCAACAATAAAATAAAATACTAAACAGTGAAAAATAAAATGATAGATAATCAAGAATAGGGTGTGGGTGTGTTAGTGTGAGCGCGTGTGGTTTAAAGATGTATTAATGTGTGCGCATGTGGTGTGTAGGTGTCAGTGTCTGTGGTGGGCGTAGGATTCCGAGTGTGAGTTGGGTGATATGAGAATGTTTTCCGATTCATCGTATGAAAGTATGTTACTTAAAAAATGTTTTCCGATTCATCGTATGAAAGTATGTTACGTGATGGATTTCATTACGTAAAATTAAATGTTACGTAATGAAATCCATCACAATACGATCTCGGTCTCAATTTCTGATGACAGTGTTAAATACATGACATTTTTAAATTTCTTCATAAAATAAAATATAATTCAGGCACAATAAGTCACGGTCTAAAGATTTCAGTGAGACAATTTTCTTTTGCTGTATTGTACTTTCAGAAATGTACTGTATTCAACAATACGTGAATGTCATGCTTCTGATTCGAAAATTGGTTAACATCGGTGAAATCTGCGGGTAATTACGTAACACACTATCCGTAGCAATAGGTTTAATTTTACCAGTTCAACAACATTCATTGCGTTATATATGCTGTTGAGCAGACACATTTTTTGATCATATACCTATAGCAATGGATTGGCTTCAAATTGATCCAGATTGAGTAGTGATTGATAGTGCATTAAGCAATTAGGGTGCTGGCTCTTCTCTGTTTTGGAGGAATATTTTAAGAGGCTGCTTACAAAAATGCGCGGAGATGCATGATTTGGGCGTTGAAATTGAATACTATTCGTTGGTTGGTTTAGATAGCAATTAAATAATTCGTTTTCTGTTCTACACTAATAATAAAGCGTTTTTTTTTATTATTTGTCTATTTATTTAGCAATAATCGTTCTCCTGATGCATGTTTAGGCAAAAACTCAAGGAGAGATGATTTGAGAGCTCTAATTTGCAGATTCTGTTGAATATAATCCATCAAAACAATTTTTATCATATCACAAATATCATATACTTGAATAATAATAGAATATGTTTTTATTATATACCTTATAAATAAATAAAAAAATACTGAACCTAATTCAATTTTCTACTGGAAACAAGTCTGAATATCTCCGAACTTCCACATCATTTTCACGTAGTATTTATACCAAAATAGTCTTCAATAATTTCTTAAACAATATCAATTAAAAAAAAAAAACTAATATTTATACTTTGATTTTTAATAAATAAAATGAAAGTACTCTAAATTTCACTGCGTCAGCGTTGCGCGCTCGCCCTGGCTTGAGGCCTTAATTTATTGAGACATCCACAGGCAATCCCGGTTAAGAAGACGATAATCTCATAGATTGAACTGCGAGATGCCATTTGTATCCAAAATAAAAAGATGCGCGCAGAGTACCAAATGTAAGAGGACTTTTAAGAATTTCTTGTCTCTGAGAAAGCTAAGGGTATATAAATCTAAGTGTCGGCGGTAAACAATTAATTAATGACATTTGTTTCAAAGTTTTGGTAATCTTTCACACTTCATTAAAGACACATCGAGCTGCTCTCATGGTCACAACAGAGAGCAGTCAGTGATGGCTCAGTAGTAATGGCCGCGACTTACGAGTCGGTAGGCCATGGGTTCAAAACCCAAGCAAGCACTTTGTGTAAATTATTTCATCACGTTTGCTCTTAAAACGGTGAAGAATAACATCGTGAGGAATCCGGCATGTCCTAGAACCAAAAATTCGCAGACATGTGTTATCCGCCAACCCGCATTGGGTCCGTGTGGTGGATTATGGCCCACTCCCTTTCACAAAGAGGAGGCCTGTAATCCAGGAGTGGAAAAATTATAAACTAATTATGAAAGAAAAGAAAGAAAGAAAATACATTTGTTTAGCACAGACTAAAAGGCACACAATAAAACGGATCTGGGGGCCTACCACCACTCTTATAGCAGTATTATTTTAATCTTACTTGAGTGTGGGAAAGAGATGAAGCTGCATGTCCTGTATAGCTCCATCTCTTTCCCACACTGAAGTAAGATTAAAATAATAAAAAAAAGTGTAAAGTTCGATGTAGGAAATATTTATTTATTTATTTATTTAAACTTTTCGCACAAAAAGGTACAAAGGCGGACTTAATGCCTTAGGCATTCTCTACCAGTCAACCAAGGGTGGTGAAGAGATTAGATGGCAGGTGCTTAAGTTGAGAGCATAAGCAATAAGCAGGAAAGTCGCCTCACGGCTGCACCAAAAAGGTCCAGTTCAGCAAAAATGGCGACAACTAGTGCCTGACGCTGTTTTTCAACGGGATCTGTTGCAGGTCACAACTGCAGATTGTGGCTTGCAGGAGTTGCAGTGGTAAGGAATAGTGTGGCAGGCAAGTCCCATATTACGAACAAGTTCGTTCATAAGTTGGGGGGTGTCATGTTTGTGGGCATTATCGTTTGACTTGAAAACATAATCAATAAAATAATAGTCTTCTAAACCATATTTCGGCCATGGTGGCCAATTTCAACGGAGACTAGGCTTCGGCGCGGTAGTATAATGCACACGTAATAAATAATCAAACTGTGTCAAAAAACTCAATTATGTAACTATAAAATATGGAAAATTGTTGTTTTTTCAACAATAAAAACGCTTGAATATACCTAGATTTCAAAATAACACGTGACTGAGTCGATGTTTAAGCAACACTTTGGAAAGAGGTTCTTTTCTTACATTTCATAAAGTGCTAGTTTCAGTCACAATAGATATTTCATGGTCATCAAACATTTGAAACTTCTGAGTGGCCGACAGTAAAATGTTGTTACGCTTTCCTTTAGGCACCTGTAACATAGCACGTCGATGCATTGCCCGCTTCAAGCTCACAGCATCGAAAATCACCAATAGGTACGCCATTGCTTACAGATTTTAAAATGTATTACTGAATTGCTAATGTAATTCAGTAGATTCGAATACAATAACACATAAAACATGTGAACCTGACTGTACTTCAACAAATGATATTACTAAACTCGACACAAAGTTAGAAGAGGCGGGGGTAAAGAAACTCGAAGAAACAGGACGGAAATCGGTGACTCGACGTAGGGGTAATAGAAGCGAGACAAGGTTCTCGGCTCGACGTAAAGAGACTCGACATAAAGGGAACTAATCATTTTAATGAACTACACCAAATTACAGGCATTTTTGATTTGTCAAGGAGTCGGTCATTCGAAGGATTTAGTTAGTTGCCCAATACCAAATGTAGTGAGTTGCTATGAAGAACACGAGGAAGAAACTCTGAAGACACTCTTTTTTTATTATTGTTGAAAAATGTTAATGGGAGAGTCGAAATATCCTTAAAGCGGGAGCACAGCGATGCTTTATAGCCGTGTTCATAATCTCAGATAATTTAATTCCATTGCCACTTAATCAGTTGTCTACTTAGTAAAATTTATTCAAAGTTGATAGTAGCAAAAAGGTCCTAATAAGTTTTTAGTTGCTATGGAATTTGAACTTTGTTGAGTATGACATTCAGTTTTTGTTCCATAACTTGCAAATTATCTCAAATTCCTGGCTCTATTATAGAAATATTACTTTCCAACATGCAATACCAATATCAAACTAATATTATAAAGCCGAAAGTTTGTAAGTTCACACTCAAACGGCTAGACCAATTTTGATGAAATTTTGTATGGAGATAGCTGACACCCTAGATTAATATATAGACTACTTTTTATCCCGATATTCCTACGGGATCAACACTTATGCGGGTGAAACCGCGGGGCGCGGCTAGAATAACTTAGATGAGATCATTCATCTTCATTTTGAATAGCATTCAAACACCATTAGCTACATCCTGTGATGTCACAAAACCCATAACAGTTTACCTAACCCTGAAACGCTCCACGAAAACCGCGAGAGTAAAACTAATAGACCATAACACCCAATAGTGGCAGGTCATTAACCCCTAACTACCCAAAGACGACCAGACCAACTATTAACCCAGTCTATTTTTACGACTAAGGAAGATAACACACTTTGTTTCCGCCTATTCACAGACCGTTTAGAAGGACGGTTGTTAAGGATAATCGTGTGTTATCGGACTTATTATGGGTCTTAGTATTATTATTGTTATTTTTGGAGGTTTTATGATATTATGTTCGTGTTAAGCCGCTTTTGTGCGGTTCCGTACCTTTCAGTGTATAGACAGCTGATGTTTTTTTCCCTTAAAAGTCGACAGATTTAATTACAGAAACGAAAGAGAAAAAGAAAGAAAATACGTTCCGCATTCGCCTCACAAAATTCGCTCCAAGTATGATATTCCTTGTGGGGGACAAGGAATATCATACTTTATTATATCAAATAATATTCCTTTTTGGCCCCGTTTTTTTTTCATTTATTTAATACCATAGCTTTGCTTGCGGCTTCGCTCGCGTGGAAGTCGGAAATTACCGTACCGGACCGTATTACCGCGATAATAAGTGTATACTATATCCTAACCCAGGTCATGTTTTACCCGTGTGCCAATTTATTCGAAATCCGTTTAGTAGTTAATGCGTGAAAGGTCACAGACAGTGTTACTTTCTCATTTCAAATGTTTGTATATTTATTCAATTGACTTCTTATGGTGTGTAACTACACGCATGTAAAACAGACAAGAACATAGTTCGATTGTAAATGCGCGGCTGACCTTGAAAACAAAATTAATTCCAATTTATGCCTGTAATTTACTAGTTCCCATATCGCTTAAAACAAAACAATACAGACCTCTTTGTGGCAGGAATAGGTGAGTATCGTGGTTGTAGTTTCCCAGATTAATTTTTAACGTGGAGTTTAACCACCAGTTACCTACTAAGAAATAATTATAATAATAGTTACATTTGACCAATATTGTGCAACCACATGTGCGTTTCCGTATTTCAAGCAATTTAATATACGTGTATTATTTCCGTATTCTACTGAACTGAGGGATTTCCAAAGTTTTATGCATTATTTTTTTTTATTTTTTATCAAAGGATAACTAATTACTGAGAAATGTTAAGTCACAGTATAGTTTTATTAATCATTTCGACTAGACAATTTATTCCCTAATGGGTTAGGTAGAGGTGTACCTGGTCTACTGCTTACAATAAAAATCATCCATATTTTGTAGTTCCTAATAAAATAAAAACTAACGCCAAGATAAGTTTGTAAGCCCAATACAGCCGGTCGATTCTGTAAAAATCTCTCCGTAATAACTTAGGTGAATTGAGCTGTCAAGAGTATCAATCCCTAGCATCAGGATGACACTGACAGCTCACTCCAGGCTCACTTCACCTAACTTTTCACGGTGAGATGGTTACAGAATCGCACTGCTGGACCGATGGACAGATGACCGTGTGAAAGCCGCAGGAAACCGCTGGAAGCGAGAAGCAAAAAAACGGTCGAAGAGGCGATGCGATGATGATTAGGGGAGCGGGGGGGTTCTATGTCCAGCAGTGGACCCAATTGGTATGTATTTGATATTTTTGTAATATTTCTATAAATATTAGCGAAAAGAAACATCATACTAAATAATTCAAACGCTGTGAAAACTCGAATAAAACATATAGCTATAACATCACGCCTGTAATCGAAGGGTTAAGCAAACGAGTACTTATTTCGCCAGTTATGTTTATGTCCCATAAAATACGGAGCGAGTCTATTACCATCAACCGACTACTGAAAAATGTCTGACGAAAAAACCCAATAACACTTTTCCCGACCAGGGAATCGAATCCAGGACCTCAAGCTCAGCAGTAACGCCTCCAACCACTAGACCAACCACGCAGTCGAATATAACACTGCTCAATTATAACAGCCAACGCACAAACACCAAGCTTACAAATCCCCTAACAGCAAACAAGACCGATGGCTCGTTCAAATGCGTGGTAAGTCAAGGGAAATAAGCCTAATGTACCGTAACACCGGCCCTTACTAATTATCCGCAGATAATGCGCAATTAAGAACTCTGACCCTTTATTGACGAGACCGATGGATTGGATACGTGTTGGCGATGTTACCGGTATGGAAATTACAACATTTTGAGATTTCGATGGGATTTTTTGGCACATTGACAAAAGTAACAGTGACATGAGAATTCGAAAAGGGATTTGTGGTGTTAGACAAATGGATAGAATAAGAAATGAGTACATAAGTGGCGCCGGTAACTAAAAAGTTGTGTGGAAATTGGTTGTCATGGTATGAGCATGCTAAAGGTCGTCGTTTCTTTTTTAAGATCGTCAGTCCATCTAGCTGGGGGTGTATACTAACAGTAGGAATACAGGGTGTTCGCAAGAACGTTGAACACACGAAAATGGCAGATAGGTGGGGTCGTCTGCTACCTACCTAGCCAAAAAAAAAACACCTAAATAAAAATAAAGGTTTATAAATAATTATTACTAAAATCCACAGGTTTTGTTTAATGCAATTCCAAGAAAAGCTCAAAATCACGTTTTATCCCTTTTTGTAATGTTTGATGGCTTATAGCTTTTTTTCTCGTTACTATTTGCACCAAACAATAATTTTAGATGAATCTACCAATAGTCGAGACAAAAACAAGTTTCGTCTATCCTACATAAAGTTCCTTCAAAGTTTTAAAACTCACGAATTTCGGTAATAAAAAAAAATAAAAAAACTGTGGGGTCTGGGTATTTTTTTTTTGGGCTGGGTAGGTAGCAGACGACCCCACTATCTGCCATTTTCGTGTGTTCAACGTTCTGCCGAACACCCTGTATAAAATATGCTTTGATTTTGACTGTTCAATAACATTCATTACGTCATTTACTTTGTAGAGAAGACATATTTGTCGAACTTAAGAAGCAATGGAATATCCTTCAAAATGATTCAGGATATATCCTTTAAAATTATTCAGGATAACCCTGCTGGACTCGTCTGCTAATTTGTTTATTAAACTGTAAAATCGACAACGAGGCGCTTGTGATAGCGACAGATGTTACATGAATAATCACTGTAATCAGTCAAGTTTAATCGCCACTTAGGTGTTGAAATATTTTTTTTTACCTTTACTTTGAAAAAAAAAAAACTACGTAAACTTACGGAAATAAGATTTTAACTGTTTTTTTTTCAATTAGTTTACTATATAGGTAGTATTACGCACCGACTCACTATTTAAAACCTTGCACGCTCAAATGTAATTTTTTGTTCAATGTTAATTTACATTCTAAGATAATTAACATCTGTGACTTACGGTGAAGGGAACTATTTTAATGGTTTGTATAGCCAACATACAGTGGAACAATAAACAGCCAACAATAAGAATTATAACAGCCAGATGGTCAATACTCATTTCCTGTCTTTGTGATCGGACAAATCACCAGCAATGGAACATTATACAATGTGTTAATGAAATAACCCAAAACCTGAAACTAGTTTTTTTAGAATCGGCAGCAAAATCGAATACAATAATTTTTAATATGGGTTATTTTTTTCCAAAAAATAATTATTTGTCATGCCGTGTCTAATATTTTTTAACGACGCTGTACGCTACTGTCCAACACAATGAAAACAAACAGTGAGGGTGAGGAGAGGGGGTGCTAGAGCTGGCGCCAAGGCCGGGAAGCGCGCCGGCGGCGATAGAGCTACGAATCTGTAAGAAGTAGCGCGAGAACAACATTTACAAATATCTTTTACTATAATTTTTGAAAATAAATAATTATATGTTATATCAATTTATTAATATAAAAATCGGTTGGGGTGTCCGAGGTTTTGGGTTATTTCGTAACACTTTGTATACACACTATTCGAACATGAGGCAGAATAGTTCTGGAGTGATGACAAATTAAGAATTCACGATAGTATTTCAATCATTAGTAAGTATGTATTATGCTTTAGAGGATTTGAATGAAAATTGGCTTAATACATGATAATTTTTATCCCGGTAATACGTTTCCGTGGGATAATTTCCAACCTCCACGCGAGCAAAGCCGCGGGAAAAAGCTAGAACAAAATAACACAGCCTTGTCGTATAGCCAATTATCAATAATTAATTAATTAGGATCACTCAGCAAAAAGGCGTTAAAACGCGTTAATCTTGATAACAATTAATTTTTATGCTACCATTATGACTTAATTGCCGTTAACATAACCAACAGTTAAATCATAGACTAATAATACAGTAAACGCTAGTTATACTAACCACGGTTAACTTTCCCTAGCGTGAAGTTATGTAAACAATTTTTATTACCTTTGGTTCCGTAGTAGTTTTTATATTAAGATGTTAATCTATATTCGATTATAAATATTGTTATCTTTTAAACCGTGAGTTTGATCAAAAGGTTGAGGCCAGAAGAGCGTTTAATATTTGAATCTACTATAACCTCAATTTTAATCTATGATCTTTAAATTGCAATTTAATGACTTTATTTCAACAATAGTTGTGGAAAAAGTGGTGAGTTAAAAAAAGAAACAAAATCAAAATATTTTATTTCACATTAACTTACATGGCCACTTATAAAATGCCAGAAGCTAGGTGCATGGTTCCAATTAATCTTCTCCTATGAAGAAGAGCTAGCACGAAACTCCACTCTAACTCTTTTAAAAATAATTGGCTTAACGAAATTAAAAAACCGAAACTTTCCCCCTCCTTCCTTCTCCTCTTACCTTTTATAATGATAATTCCTTATAGTGAGTGATTGCATAAGAATTAAACCTGACCAGGTTTTGTTCAAACTTTCATCAGATACTTTTTGAAAAGACCACCAAGTCCCTGATGTACAAAAATCGGAGAAATCTTTCATGCTTTGTGATTTTGGGCGTTTTTCTCATAGTGTTAAAATGCCAAGGTTTCCAATAAGACAGAGAAACAATTAATCCGCGAACTGCCTTGAATCAGTAGAGAAGTTCCCGTAATTTGAACGCATTTAACGTTCAAAATCTGGTATTTCAAAACTTGTCCAAAATGTAAGTTAATTATAGGTTTTATGACAGATGAAGACTAAGATTATAATGCAAACGTTCTTTAACACATTGACATAAACACCATATCATCACGCCTGTATTTCTCGCAAGGTTAAGAGGTGAACAGACGCCAGCACATCAAGCTACCCGAAACTGTAAAATTGTTCCAATCAACTTTAAAGCCATGGTCCGGGGTGAGAGGGAGTGGGAGGCAGTCACCTCCTTCTGCGAAGCAGTCATGCTAGCGAAGGAGGTGGCGGGACGGCTGAGGGAGAGGGCCTCACGTCCCAGCCGCCGCGGGAGACGCCCCGGGCGTCGGGAGCCGCGAGACGACTCCCGGCCACCGTAGGCGCGGGCCTGCGGGCGGAGAGTAATGGGTAACTCTCCGTCCGATCAGGACCAGGCCCGTGCCGGACGGCGCGTACATGTTCCACGCGCGCCTCAAAGAGATGTCAGCATAAGGAAGGGGCCCGATAGGGCCGAAGCCTGCCGGGGCAGCGGGATTGTCCGAAAGGGTTACCGCTACCCCGGAACACAAAGGGCTAAGGAAGGAACACGGGTGGGTTTTAGTCAGTAAGAGTCTGACACTCCCTTCTGCTCCACCCAGAGCGGGAGGGGTCATTGGATGATTTCCCATCCACAAAAAAAAAAAAAAAAAAAACCTTATGCTTTAGCTGTCTGACACATTAAAATGGTTAAATCTGGACAAATTCAAAAGTGTATTATTTAAAATTTTATTCAATAAACGTGTGTACTACTCCTTAAAGAACTATTTGGAAGACAATTCTAATAATAATTTCTCCTCCTCAACATTAAGTTACCTGGCCTGTTTTCACATAAATATATGTATATGTTTTTTTTTTTACATTTTACTGTGGACTCTTTTTTGATATATTATTACTCTAGTTCATTATATAATTTATAATAATCATTAATTGTTGAAGTACTTAATTAATTTAAATTAGTAATAATATGTATTTGTACGCTTATTGGCAAAACATAGAGAACGTAACTATTTAAATGTTTTAACATCCCATACACTGTGTAACTCTACCCATGTTTACAAATAAATATTCTAATTCTGATAAAGTTGCAAATCTATAGAAAGACTAATAAAATTGGTACTGGATTTAAAAATCGTGATAGTCCCGTGTATGTACAATGTCCATGTATAGAATTCGAATTTGAAGTTGGAACTAAGTCTCCGTTACGTTGCATTCGATTTCATATGATATTACGTTTTGAGTCACATTCTACTCAAAATGTGTCTTACATTTCAAAAGTAATTATTTCCGTGATTCATTTTGAGTGCACCTAGAGATCGCTTGTCTGACTATACCCTAAATCCTAGACATCAATAAATGCAGATCACACGGAATTTTAAAACAATTATGCAGTATTTCCGTTCATACACTCGTTCATTCTCCCATGTAACTATTGAACACGTAAATGAAATGCATCATAGTTTTTTTTCCTTTTAATGTATGCATTAATTACGATTGCATGTAATTTACACATCGTTACCTGCTCTTCGCCGCATAACTTGATAAAGTAATAAAACAACTCATTGAATCAGTTCCGATTTATTCATAACTAGCTTCCGGCCACAGCTACGCCCGCGTGTTATGTCATATAAAATGCGTACTTCAGAGTTCAAAGTATCCCCATACCAAATTTCATCAAATCGGTCTTGCCTTTTCGGAGATTAGCCGGAAAAAACAGACAGACAGACTATTTTTTTTTTTACATTTTTATATTTAATTTTTATACTTTCATATGTATTGAGTAAAACGCTGTTATTTTTAAAATACAAACTGACACTTCAATTTTATTTATTTGTATAGACTGGCCATGCCTACTTTGTCTGCTTGTTTCATTTTTGCATTTTCATAATTTTCCTAGGCCCTATTTTTCTATCCGGGGGAGCGTGACGAACTGTGCAAGTGCTCCAAAACCCCAGCCAGTTTATTGAGTTACTCATTCTATTAATTTTGGAGTATGTACTATATCTTACCTACTATATAAAAAGCATAATACACGATAAACGAATACATACATAACAAAAAAATCTATTGAACATAAGCAGACACCACACACAGTTAGTCATATAGATACATTCATACATACACAGATAAATATTATATAGGTAATATGATAGGCATATGTTTAATAACCTCATCAAATAATTATTATTTAGGAACCACAACCTATAACAGGCTGATCTCAATAAAACAAAATGTTATTTAATGTTAATAACATATTTTAATAAAAATTGCTTATTGTTAATTTGTGTCCTAGATATAATATTTTATAGTTCTTGCTGTGCCCTACAGGGTCCATAATTGTACCTTAGCTTTAAGCCATTGTAACACCTCTACTACATTATGGAATGCAAATAAATATATGAACATGAATATAGCAATCTAAATCGTACTATGTTACTGTTAGCCTCATCATCCCTTTGCTAGGCAAAGGCCTCTCTCCATGACTTACAGCTGTTTCGATCCAGGGCTAAAGTGGACCACCGGTCGTTTGCTTTCTCCAGCTCGTCCTGCCACCTTTTACGGGGTCTGCCGCGACGTCTTCTGGGTGTGTCAGGGCTCCACGTACTATGACAAAAACACAGCTTAATCGTAAAAAATAAAAACAATCTAAAAGACAACAAAAAAGTCCGCATCAAATCCATCTCTGACACCAATGTCACACAACCTTACTCTCTAAATCCGTACATAAATAACCGCGTTACTAATAATACTAACAAGCATGCAATCACTAAGGACAATCGTTAACCAATCTCCCACTTACTTAGCATCGCTTTACGCCAAGCCATTGTACCGCCAGTGCTTGCACCGAACACACGAACAAAAAGGTCGCATGACCGCGAGTGTAGTGAAGTGATAAAAATGTCAGGACAAATTTGGACCCCTCCGAACATAGGCGCGATCTGCCCTGAACAACAAGCCCAACTTACGCAATGTTCTTCAACAGGATTCCTCTTCCTCGCCCTAATTTCTCAGCTATACAGTGGGTCTAAAGACAACAAACAGACAGATTTTTTAGAATATTGGGATACAAGTGTTAATGATAATCCAAGCACGTTATCGCCATTTTATGGAGACACGGAAGTTCCTTTAGGACCTATACCTTTAAAATCAAGTGAACTACCATCAAAACAGCCTATAGGACCAACAATATTGTCGCATAATGACTTTTTCTCCGAAAAGTTTAGCAGTCCGGTTCAAACTACGAAAGTTCACAGTCATGGCCCGGGCGGTAGTCGTGGAGTATCCCAAGTGGCATCATATTTTCCGATGTTCGAATTCGAGAAGTACGGCAAAACTTTCCACAAAGATTTTGGACCATTCGATTTTGACAATAAAAAGCGAGATCCGGAATTCGAATACGAGAATCCGTTCTCGACTACCAGTAGTAAGTACCATTCGAGGGACTTGGATTTCGGGTTCGCGAAGAAGATATTTCCGGATGCGGAGCCGGCGAATTCTGAGAAGGTTTCGATAAAAGCGGATAAGAAATCCGGTTCTAAGACAAGAAGAAGAAGACAGGCGATTGAACGATTTGATTTCATTGTGGTTGGTGCAGGATCCGCTGGATGCGTGATTGCAAATCGTCTATCTGAAGTAAAACAATGGAAGGTGAGTTCTTTTTCCATTAAGGAGAATATATATTGAAATTTTAAGCAGCTCATGATTTGAAGATATCACGTTTATCTTCAGTAATAAAATATCGTTAATATAGTGACATCTAAATTAACTATGAGTGATTTAAAATAAGTAAATCTTAATATAAATCTGTTTCATCATCTGCCTTTAGAAATTTTAAGCAACTTATGATTTGAAGATATGACGTTTATCTTCAGTAATAAAATATCGTTCATTTAATTACATCCAAATTAACTATTCAGAGTGATTTAAAATAAGTAAATCTTGTTATTAATCTGTTTCATCATCTGCCTAGCCTTTTCCCAACTATGTTGGGGTCGGCTTCCAGATTAACAAGATGCAGCTGAATACCAGTATTTTACATGGAGCGACTGCTTATCTGACCTCCACAACACAGTTACTGGATAATACAATACCCCTTGGTAAGACTGTTTGTCAGAATTTCGAGCTTCTGACTATCCGTAACGACTGTCAAAGATCCACGAATGACAGCCGGGACCAACGGCTTAACGTGCTTTCCGAGGCACGGAGGGGTCTCGGTATGCAAAGATGGTCACCCATCCAATACCAACCGCGGCAAGCGTAGCTTAACCTGATCGAGCGACCCGTGCGGCTGTTACTATTTAGCCACGGGCCCCTCCAATATTAATCTGTTTATATAATTTAACTTGTTGAGAAATTCTAGTCTTGTTACATTAATTTACCGTACCTATTACATGGCATGAGCAGGTGTGGCCAGTGGGAACGGCCATGTCACCCTCGTAACACAAAACATTCAACAACTTAAAACTAAACAATGGATAGTGACCAGTTATTATTATAATATATTATGACCTACTTAATAGTTGTGTTTTGGTAGATAACGAACAACAGTCGACATAACATCCTCGCCTCCTCCGACCCCCACGCTAGGATGCTGTTACATGCCCCCACTTCAAATCCCACACCAAGCAAATATTGTCTATCGTGTATGTTCCAGTCGCGACTTACGAGTTGTAGGTCGTAGGTTTGAACCCAGAAAATCACAGTACTTTTTGTAAATTATTTAATCACCACTGCTCTCAAAACGGTGAAGGAAAACCTCGTGAGGAAACCGGTAACCGAAGACATGTGAAATCAACCGACCCGGACGTGACCCGCGTGATATATTACGGCTAATTCCCTCTCGAAGTGAGGAGTTTTGTGTACGATCACAATAGCTAATAATAAAACTGTTTGTACTACAACAAAGAGAATGTTATTGTCTGCAAAACGATTTCACTCAATTCTTATTTGAACTTGACCATATTTAACTGATTTATCGCGACCTTGTTGGGTAATAACAATGTTTAAGAGTTGTTAAAATAATACGTTTTATTTCTCAATTTTCTTAAAGCACCTATAACTTATATTTAACTTGAGTTTTAATAAGTTTTCTGCGAATTAGGTGTGTGATTAATTGGAATCTTTTTACACTCTTAGTTTTACTTAGTTATAAATCTTACTTATATGTAACAAAACTCAACGTTTCTTTTTGTCTGTCCGTGCATTTTTTACTCTAATCTGTTAAATGTTTTTTTTTCAATTTTTAAAATACTATTTTTTTAGTTAGGTAGGTTAAATCATCAAATTCCTGCAATTGACCCATATTATGTGCGTCGGCGCTCTTGGGGTTAGCGCAACACATTTTCTTCTCCCATTCTCCTCGGCGGTTACGATAAATACAGTAACGAAACTACAGCCATCGTAAACTTCCTTGAAATTTATATTAAGCTGGCTCTTCACGTTGGCCAACATTGTGGCGAATGTTGTGGCCAATACTTATGGCCATCATGTAGAGCGGGTGTTTGTGCTTACCTTGGTTTGTATTGAATGATGGCCCACAAGTTGGCGTAAGATTCGTGTGGTGTCAGTTTTTGACTAAATCCTCGAACGGGTTGGTAGATCCTTGAGATAAAGCTTCGCTTACCAAGGCCAGTCCATGGATTCTTGGCATTTGAAGACCCGTCTGTGCATTGGATAGCATATGAAGACGCTTATCTTCATGACAAAATGACTACTCCAATTTAACTTACTGTCTGGAATGATGCCGAGGTATTTGACTTCCTTTGGCTAACTATAATCCCGTAGATATTGAACAGTTCAGGTAGACGGAAAGGGCCTAATGCTCGTTTTGGATAAACATGACTAGTTCAGAGTGGGGTCACTGTTACCTTACGAATTATTTCTATGGTTGTAGCAACTGGTTGTTAGAAGACCCAATTTATAGTTTTACCCAGTTTTTAGATTTCGAAGGTCAACTTTGCATCTCCCTTTAAAACTCTTAAAAAGTCACTCATTTGATTATCAATATGACATTTGAAATAACTATTTTAAATCAATTAGCCATGTTCCCCCACATTTGTTAACTATTTGTAAAGTCATGATTAACGTCGGTGTAACATGAGCATATACAGCCTATAATGTTCCCACTGCTGGGATACAGGCCTCTTCTAAGTGAAAGGTAGTAGGCGGTAATCCACCACGAAGGCCTTATGCGGGCTGGTAGATGTCACACATGTCTTCGAATTTTACGTCTTAATGTCTGTGTAACAATACAGTTTTAGATATTTAAGCATCTTTCCATCTCTTTAAGATGTGATAATTATAACATACTTAACTCGTCCAGTGTAATTGACACTTTCTGTATGCGTCTATTTTATTTTATTGACTGCCCCGTTGGTCTCGTGGTCGCAAGCGCGACTGTTGAGCGTGGGGTCCTGGGTTCGATTCCCGGGTCGGGCAGTGTTATTGAGTTTTTCCATTAGGAATTTCTTAGTAACAGCCCGGAGCTTGGTAGTTGGCGGTGTGATACCCCCGTGCCTCGGAAAGCACTTTAAGCCGTTGGTCCTGCGCCTGATCTCTCTCCGGTCGTGTCGGATTGCCGTCCCATCGGACTATGAGAGTGAGGGAAGAGGGAGTGCACCTGTGTCTGCGCGCACACTTGTGCACTATAATATCTCCTGCGTACCCGGCTAATCTCCGTTGAGATTGGCCACCGTGACCGAAATCGGTCGGGGAGGCTATTATTATTTTAAAACATTATCAAAGAAAATAATACTATTAGGTACCCATAACTTTCCTTATTGGTATTATTATAAACATGACAAATATTTCTCATATGATAACAATCGTGTTTCCTATGTTAATGGAATGTCATTGTAAAAATAATAGTGTGCGAAAAGGATCCATAGCTTTCTCATAAGCGTTTTCATTCTTATCATAGATCAATCGAATAGTTATGTCTTCGTATTGACATTTTTCCCATGGAATTGTTTACTGTTTGAGTTTGTGCATCATTCCGACTGATTTAGAATAGAATATAATACTAAAGAGACATTAATATTAGAGATACAAACGTAGAAATTATACAATGGGTGACACAATGGGCGGACCTACTTTTTTTTTTTTGAATGGTAAAGCACGTTAATGCACGTTAAGCCGTTAGGCTTAACGTTCTTTCCGAGGCACGGAGGTCTCTTAGTATATGAAGATGGTCACCCATGCACGGATACCGCGGCAAGCGTAGCTTAACCTGATCGATCGACCCGTGCAGCTGTTACTATTTAGCCACAAGCCCCAGCTATTCTGTAAAAATCTCACCGTGAAAACTTAAGTGAAGTGAGCTGTCAATAGTGTCAATATTTCGCTTCTTTGCTTCAATAATGTGTTATCTTGATAATTGAAAGAGTGATATCGTCGTGAATATGTCACGTTTTCGCTGAAATTTGAGAGCACCTTCCTCTCACTCATAGATTTGCTATTACACCCACAAAAGAAACCACGTTTTTTGGAAAAATAAAATCGGTCACGGCGGTTTCAACTATTAAATTTAAAAAAATGAATTGGTGGGCTTATCACGTTATTGAAGCAAAGAGGCGATTTATTTAATTACTAGCTGACCCCGCAAACGTCGTTTTGCAAAAAAAAATATGGGTATGAAAAATAGATGTTCGCCGATTCTCAGACCTACCCGATATGCACACAAAATTTCATACAAATCGGTCCAGCCATTTCGGAGGAGTATGGTAACTAACACTGTGACACGAGAATTTTATATATTAGAAGTATGTATTGTATACACACGTCACGTTGCAGTATAAAACTGATTTAAATCTGTCACCTGACACATCAGAAGTGCGATTCTGTAACCATCTCACCGTGAAAACTTAGGTGAAGTGAGCGTAGAGTGAGCTGTCAGTGTCATCCTGATGCTAGGGATATGTACTCTTGACAGCTCACTCTGAGCTCACTTCACCTTATTTTCACGGTCAGATTTTTATAGAATCGATCGGCAGGTCCAGTCAAAAACTAGCGTCAGATACTAGTTGTACGGCATTTTTGCTGAACTGGGCCTTTTTGGCACAGCCTTGAGGCACACTTTCCTGCTAATTTCTTAGATCGGACTTTACACTTTTTATTAATTTGATCTATATTTCTTTGTTTTTATCTGATGTACGAGTATGTATCTGATGTATTGTATGTCTTTTAGTGCTTAGTAAATGTATTTTCTTTCTTCTTTCTGTTTCAATCCTGCATCAGGTGAAATAAAAGTTCACTTCACAAACGTTTCCACGGTAAGATATTTACGGAACAGAACAGCTGGTGTTTAAACCTTTATTTTGCCAGCTACGGTTTTGCTATGCTGTAAAGTCAGGGAAATGAATTGTTTAGAAAATTCACTACCTACTTAAATACAACTGTCATTCTTTGGCAGTTGTATGAAATTCGTATAGCACGGCAAATTGACGTTGTGTGTCAGTTCGATACACAATCAATTTCCCTGACTGTACATAAAACAATAAATCTCGAGTTCTTGAGATTTATTTGCACGATGGCTCTTGCGCCACTTCTTCCCAGCTAAAATTCTAGAAAGTGGCATACGATGGGTGTGAATGTTTTATAACTTTTGACTAAATGGAAATGAACAGCGGCTTCAAAATTATTTATATCCATTGATATTGCTTATAGTGATTAGTCTTGTAACGGGCATTAGTTCTAGTTCCGCCGAATATAAACTATTTCAAGGTAAATGGTTATACTCTAAAATAGTTTTCGAAAATGGTTTTTGAAATTATTGCATAATCAGCCTATAACGTTCCCACTGCTGGGACCCAGGCCTCCTCACTGTGAGAGAAAGTGGAACCGTAATCCACCATGGTTGGTCTCATTTCTTCGTATTTTTGGTTCCAGGACATGCCGGTCTCCTCACGTTTTCCTACGCCGTTTTGAGGACAGTGGTGTTCAATAATTTTCACAAAAAAAGCGTTCGTCTTTTTCCTGGGTTCGAATCTACGACCACTGGGCCTCCACTGCTTAAAATTATTACAGACTAGCTTTTGCCCGTGGCTTTATCCACGTGGAGGTCGGAAATTTATCCCACGGAAACGGTACCGGGATGAAAATTATCCTATGTCTTAACCCAGTGGTCATGGTCTGTCCGTGTTCGTCGCCCAAATCCGTTCAGCCGTCATGAAAGGTTACAGACAGATAGGCAGTCCGAGTTACTTTCGCATTAATAATATTGGTTTTTCACCAACACGATACGAGAAATGAATTTTGTCATAAAATAAAATTCATCACCGCTTTTTAGCCATACGAACTCACAATAAAAAAATAGTCCGCCATACTGAATTCCGGCCATGGCGACCCGTCTCAGTGAAGACTTCGGCACGGGAGATGTTATATATAGTGCTCAAGCGTGCGCGCAGACACAGGTGCACTCTTCCTTCCCTCACTCTCATAGTCCAATGGGACGGCAATCCAACACGACCGAAGATAGATCAGGCGCAGGACCAACGGCTTAACGTGCTTTTCGAGGCACGACTTCTAAACTTTTATAAAGAGGCTTTTATATTTTTATATCTTTTTTATAAACAGGCTTTTATAAAGAAATTCCTAATGGAAAAAAGCAAGTTGAAGACAAAATCATAAACCAAGATAATGAACCAAAGAAATGTATATATGCCAAATCCTACAATGACAAACCCTTCTTCATTATCGCATGCCCTAACAAAAGTACTAGGTTTCCACTAATGACTAAGTCAGCCCTTTGTGAACAAAGTTTGTACATGACCAGCAATTAGGCTAGAACGATTTCTCATTCGGCCGCTCCTAACCTTGATGTACTAGATTTTCTCTTTGCGTCAATATAATTACTGTCGCACTGCAGAGCAACAGTAATTCTAATGACACAAAAAGTCTGTACCCTGTAGGGTTCAGACTTTTAAAAAAAAATCAAAATCAAAACTCATTTATTCAAACTAGGCTGAGAATCAACACTTTTCGAACGTAAAAATTACAAAAGACAGTCCCCACAAAACGCCTGCCCTTCACTACTTCCTGGTGCTTTCGCTGGTTCTGCTTCCTAGTGGTTGTTTTATCATCACCACCAACAACACCACCAACACCACCACGAATCCTCAACACCGACACCTCTTCAATAGAACAACTTCATATTCATTTATTGTTTCTGTAGTGACGGCCCAGTGGGTAAGGCCTCGCCTCTCATGCACGAGGTTATGGCTTCATATGTACTTTCCGAGTTTATTTTGGACATTCCTAACATTCATGAAGGAAAAAAATCGTGAGGAAACCTGGTCTTTATAGTAAAATAAGTCGGAAATCGTTAACCGTAACCGGTCTTGAGCAAGCGTTGTTATCAATGGTCATGCTTTCTCTGAATGAGAAGAGGTCTGGTCCCTGCAGTCGGAAAATAGGCTTTTTTTTGTGGCTGGGAAATCATCAAATGACCCCTGCCCGGTCAGGGTGGAGCAGAAGGGAGTGTCAGACCCTTACTTTTTTTGTGGCTGGGAAATCATCAAATGACCCCTGCCCGGTCAGGGTGGAGCAGAAGGGAGTGTCAGACTCTTACTGACTAAAACCCACCCGTGTTCCTTCCTTAGCCCTTTATGTTCCGGGGCAGAGGTAATCCTTTCGGACAATCCCGCAGCCCCGGCAGGCTACGCCCTTACGGACCCCTTCCTTATAATGCTGACATCTCCGACAAATAAGCTGGTATTATTATTATTATTTTATTTATTATTATTATTGTATTCCATAATCTAATTTTATTTTTACAAAAAGTTTAAAGCTAGGTAAAATTAAAACTGGGCAAAATCGAGCCCAAACAAGTCAGTTACATACGTACAAACATACAGGTGAAACTAATAAAAGCGTGTTAAATATACCACCGGAGTCCGGCGTCAAGTAGCCTGCTGTGCTTCATCGATGCGTAGGAGCTCCAGTGTCTTAGGTATCTTCTGAGCACGCTCGTTCCATCATAGACCTCATCCATCGCTTTCCAAGAGGCGTGATCGAGGTCAGGGCAGGCCCATTCAGCAATTTAAAAAAAATATGGCCCCTGCAAGGGCATAGCAACAAGATAAATTACTTAAACATTTCAAAATTACAAAAAACAAAATTACAACTACTACCAATAAAAAATAAATAAAATAAAAAAGTATTTTTACAATAAAGTAAGAACATAAATAGTTATGAAGATAAGATGATTTCAAATGATTAAATAATATAGGTAATTACTTCCAACATAAAAGTGTCGATTCATATCATATTTTAATTTATTTATATTAGTCTTAAGTTATTGTTGTGCTTTTATGATTTTCCCTCTCATAGAGAGGAGGCTGTGGGAACATTATAGGCTGATTATGTTTTATGATTTATACAGATATACCTCATGCATCTCTTTCTATCAGGCGTGATCGAAGTCAAGAGCAGGACATTCTCAAAACAAAAAAAAAAAAATATGATTACAGTTTACGCACTGGTTATAACTTTTCCTGTGTAACATTCACGGGGAATTTGTGTTACGTAATTTTCGTTAGATGAGTCACTATGGTTACTAGACAATCTGATTGATATTTGTAGGCTTATTAGTCGATCCGCACGAAAATACTCGCCCGAAAAGTACGAATAGTCACTTTTAGAAATGTGAAACGTGAAGTTACGTTAGAATCACCCATAGAAAAAGTGACGATTCACACTTTTCGGGCGAGTAAATTCGTGTGAATCGACTAATAAGTTGATTTGTAACAGGAGTCTGACTGGCGTTAGCCGGAATTTTATCGTGTCTGCCTTTTTGTCTCCGGTTAGTCAACTGTGGTTTTTATTACGATTGTTAGTCTGAAAAACCTTTTAACTTTATTCAGTCGTAAAAATTCTAAGCTTTCTAAGCAGAAGAATGTCTACATTACCTAATTGGCTTTAGCTAAGCCAGCGACGACGTAATAGCCACAATCGTAGGCAGTGGCGGTTGACCACTTTAAAACTTTATGCGCTTAGTAATATGGTTGATAATTGGTGCAACGCCAATGTACATCTTTGGCTACCCCTTCGTATCATAGTATACACATTTTATTAGTTATGTATATTAATATACTGTAGTACTTAAGGGCCGCGACAGTTTACGAGTTGTAGGTTGTAGTTTCGAACCTAAATAAGCGCTTAACTTTGTGTAAATTATTTAATTAACACTGCTCTTAAAAACGGTGAATGAAAGCATTGGTTAATTTACCGTCGCGTCCTTGATCAAAAAAAAAATCGAAGACATATGACATCCACCAACCCGCACTGGGCCCGCGTGTTGAATTTGTGAAATCTGCCCAGTCTCTCATTTCGCCGAGAGGAGGCCTGTTTCCCAGCAGTTCGAACATTGGCCCCGATTCTGTTGTTCACAAACTAAACTAAATTTAAGTTCACTGCATCTTTTTCTTTATATTTCAATACAAAAAGGACAGAAGATAAATATTAGTTTAGTCCCGTCAAATTAGATAATCCATAGACAAGTTTAGACGTGATTAAAAAATTGGCTACTAAAAATACGTCAATTTACGTCAGGCGCTGACTAATTTGACAGGATTAAACTAATATTTATCTTCTGTCCTTTTCATAATGAAATAGAAAGAAAAAGATGCACTGAACTTAAATTTGGTTTAGTTTGTGAACAACAGAATCGGCGCCATTATAAATTGATTATGATATGCTTTATAAATTACCTTCATGGGACTTCTATGTCTCATGTAATAATAGGCGAGCTTATTGTCATTAAATGAGCACATTTCCAGACTCCAAGCTGCTACTGAGATAATTCCAAATGGAAAAACCCAAAAACACTTTGCCCGATCCGGGAATCGAACCTGAGGTCCTGCCTCTTGCTCAGCAGCCTAGCGCTTGCGACCAGTAAACCAACGAGGCAGTTCAGTCGTCAGCGCGTCAGGCCAGTCCTGTTATATTATATTGTGCCGTCCAGAAAGTATTATTAACTAGCTTCTGCCCGGTACTTCATCTGCGTGAAATTTCTTGCTCTCCCGTCGCATCGTACGGCCTGCCCGCACTATAACTTCTTTTCACTAAGCGTTCTTATTTTTTTTTTTTGCTCGGCTCCTAATTGTCTTAGCGTGATGTTTAAATGGCCTATCAAATGCTAAAACAATTTTTAAAATTCGAAACAAACTCTTCAGCTTTATTAATGATTTAATGATGATGATGAATTAATGATTTATTCACTAAAGAATTCTTATAGATAGGTACATTGCCCCACAAAACTGCTTACGCAGTTTAACTGATTATTAGTATATAGATGTTGCCCAGTAACTAGCAGGGCAGACTCTGTGTCAGGAGGCGGGCTCAGACAACTAGGGCAGCTCAGAACCCGAATGGGTTCTGTAGTTCAGTTTAAATGTCTATTACTTCAATATTTAAAAATATTGATGGTTATCCAGTTGGACTGGAAGCCAATCTAAATTCCTTCCAAAAATGATAAGTGGGTGACAAAAGATGATAATTAAAATGATCTTCCTGTCATTAACAGCCCATGCTTGGCTAATGCGAAACCTACATTGCAACACAACCACTCTAAGAACTTTACGATCAACATCCTACATACATTAAGGTATAAAACTCAAGTAACCAAAAACACAATGGACTTTAAAATGGTACTTAATAAAAATAGCAACCTTCCAACTTTGTCGTAAAAGTGAACAATTAAAAGAACACGTGAAACTGCACGCCAGTGCAATTGCATTGAGTAAGATTCGCGAAAGTGTAGCAACCCATACACTGGAGTGCATTGTAATGAGATAATTGTAAGCATTCGACCGTGATCGGATAACTGGTTCGGGCGAATTGTGATAAAATAAGAAACCAGTTTCTATATTTTTGGTACAAATATTTCTTTGGCATTGGTATATTGCAAGATCTTCAACGTCTTTATGAGAAATGTTGCAATAACAGTTTTTGTTGAAATTCAGTAGATTCAAGCAATGACTATAATTAGCATATTAGCTTAGTGTTTATTTTATTGCCAACCCACCCCGCAAATAAATCTGTTGTGGATAGGTAGGCATAGATGGGATTTTTATTTTGGTATTTTTATTTAGACTGTGTTTAGTTTAGTTTGTGATCCTCCTGTACGAGTCGAAATAAATACTTTTTCTTTCTTTCTTTCTTTTGCATAGATAATTTTAAAAATGGGCGAAATCTTTCATGCGAGACCCAAAGACGCAGAACCACTGTATATGTAGATAGACCATACAATTTGGGATGAAGAAGCCTCCTCGTGTAGCGCAGTTGTTCCGCCAGTTACTCAACTGAACTGAGCGCTCGGCGCATCCTGGACAGTCACACCCAACAAATTATTTGACTGGCCAATTCTTCCTTTGCCGTGGTAGGGCTAACGCCCACCGGATCCCACCGGAGACGTCAAGCAGCCTGCTGTGTTTCGTCGATGCGTGGGAGTTCCAGTGCCTTAGGCATCTTCTGGGCACGCTCGTTCCATCATAGACCTCATCCATCACTTTCCATCAGGCGTGATCGAAGTCAAGAGCAATATTTAGGAAAAAAATCTGTTTCGTGCTAGATCTCCGACATAATATGATAGCGCAAAAGCCTTGGACACAGCGACAATTATCCATAATTTCAATTTTCAAGTATCAAAATGTACTCTCGATATAATTAATGACGTAGTAATTAATGACATTTTAATTATGCCATCGTAAATTTGCATGAAATGAAAAATTTTAACATTAAATTGAGAAGACATTGCAAAAAAAAAAAAATAAATATGACAACAAGAATTGCTTCATCAGACAATCATCTTTGTTGACAATACTGACCTTGATCATTGATCGTGGTCACTTACCTTTTCCATGGCAACGGTCTATTGTCCAATTGAACAGAATATTTAAAAATCGCGGACAAACAAACATACATACTGACTCCTAAATCACAGGATATCCTAGTTTGGGAGTAAGGTTTACTCTACTTTTATGACTATATTCACTGAAATCATGCGACCTAGTTTTTAATACATTGTTGAAGGTTTTTTTTTTTGTTTAAATAAAGATTTTTATTATTAATATTATACATACGGGTCGAATACAGAACCTCCTTTTTTGAAGTCGTTTAAAAATTACAATAAACGTAACACCACGCCTCTATTGGACAAAGATGTAGGCAGAGTAGTAAGTAGTAATATTATCGCCTGTTTGAAATGAAATTGTTTATTCTGTAAATAGGATTTGGTAATCGCACACGTGCAAACACTTATTCAAAAAAATAAGCAAGATGCAGTCGACATTTTCTATCTGATTAGCCTTGAAATGAAATGGCGAAACAAACAAAGGCGTCAAAATAGCTTTAATCCAAACAATCTTGGTCAGATCATTACGAGGACTGTGTAGATTAGTGTCTGAAATAGTATTTTGAGAAAAGAATCACACAGATGTCATTGGACCTGTCCAGTAAATGCAAACTTTTTCAGTGGTTGTGTAGCTGAACTCAAAACATGACGACCTCAAGGACTCGTCGAACTGTTAACAAAGATCATAAAACTTTTCAACTCTTGTTAAAAAAAATGACATCACACGTATACATATTGCATGAACGAGTAGGCAATACCCGCATTGGTGGCTCAGGAGTAACGGCGGTGACTTAGGAGTTGTAAGTCAGGCGGGTTCGAACCCAAGTAGGCACTTTACTTTGTAAAAAAAAAAATCTTCTTCGTAAATTATGTCATCACTACTGCTCTCAAAACGGTGAAGGAAAACATCGTGAGGAAACCGGCATGTCCTTGAACCAAAAATTCGGAGACATGTGACATTCTTCTTTGAGCCGCGAGGTGAATTATAGCCCACTCCCTCTCACAGAGAGGAGACCCGTGTCCCAGCAGCGGGAACATTATAAGCTGCTTCTGCTTATACAGGACTAGCTGCGCCCCGCGGTTTCACCCGCGTAAGTTTTGATCCCGTAGGAATATCGGGATAAAAAGTATCCTATGTGTTATTCTGATGTATAAACTATATTACTGTAAAGTTTCATCAAAATCCGTTCAGTAGTTTTTGCGTGAAAGAGTAACAAACATCCATCCATCCATCCTCACAAACTTTCGCATTTATAATATTAGTAGGATGTCCCTGGAAGTATGAATCAAATCGAATATGGGCGTGGGCAAGGTCATTTCCAAACTTATTAACCCTGTGAATGTCGGTGAATCTTTTTACAGTTTAAAAGTTATGACCCATTTTTTTTTTTTTTTATATATCACTTTGTATAGTGCTCAAAGAAAAAAATCATAAAAAAAACTATCAGGGCTATCAATTTAATTTTTTTAGATAGCCCTGATTGTTTTTTTTTATGGATTTTTTTCACTTGATATCAATGGATCTTCGAGCTAGATCTTTTCACAAAAAATACATAAATAAAATAAGAAACGTAGCAAATTAGGTCGCTAATAAGGCTAGAAAGAAATAGTGGCATTTCGTCTTTAGAAAGCATTTATAACTAATTTATAGAATTCAATGGTAAACGAATTCCAGAATACTTAATTGTATTTTTTTTAAGTCTTCATTTGTTTTTTTATAAAAAAAAGAAATAAGCAAATAAAACAGTACCTAAACTAATGTCAGCGGAGTAATTGCGTAGCACACTATCAGTAGCAATGGGTTTCATTTTGACATTTCAAAAAAAATCATTGAGTTGTTTACGTTGTTGAGCAGACACATTTTTCGAACATATAAAGCAATGGATTAGCCATAGGTATCCTTCAAAATGTTTCAGCTTGAGATTGATCAAGTGTTAAGTTATTAGGATGATGAATCAACTAGACAGCATGTGTTAAAAAGGTGTGGTCTTTAACCTTTTAACCGTCCGGCTTCATAACAGTAGGCCAATTCTCGAAATTTAAAACGTTCAAAATCTAGTCGCAGTCTCATCTCGGCGACAAACAAATGTCAAAAACTTGTCAAAATGTAGGAAAATTCGAAGTATTTTTGACAGCTTGAGACTCAGATTAGACTGCGAACGTTCTTAAAAATTACGAGAATTGCCCCTCAATTGCCTTGCCCCAGCGCCCCGCACAGTCATTCGATTTTTTTTTTTTTTCGTATAACCTGATAGAGTACAGCGTAATTAATAAAAAAACAGAGTAAATGAGCTGTGGTATTTGGTCGTAAATATCTGGCGAAATTGACACGAAAATATTTGTCGGATTAATCTGACGTAAGCGGTTAAAGGGTTAATGGTGAGGTACCGATCGTCAAACTGAACAACTTCTCCATGGAGGCAACATCGTTATCGGGAAAATATTATCAACTATCCCATAGAAAACGTCAATACCCACTCGACCCAAATGTTTGGGGCGGCTGAATAGTTTTTCGCGGTTACAAAGTTGGTCCCATGTCGAAAGTTGTTCAGTTTGATGGTCTGTACCGCACCCTTAAATTTGACCACCTGATTCATGCTGTAGATTACATTTTATTGATGTTTCATTTAAAACACAACAAACAAACTACTATAGAAACTATTGTTGTTTTATTTACCAAACTTATTATTATTACTTACTTTTTTTATGCTTAACATTATGCCCTGTATGTTTGTTCACAGTTAATATGTTTATTGTTTTAAATAATCGCTCTAAAACAGTTTAATTTTATTCATCGTTTTCGGAGCTTTGACTGAATTTAGAGTAATAGATCAGAATGCTAAACTTTGCGTGTCCATTAGAGCAGAGCAGAGATACTTAATAAAACTAATGAAATACTCATAAGAATGATAAATATCTTTAACAGTAATATAACAGTATATAAGTTTCTGTAACAGTATGATATTATTCTAATACTTGAAGGGCTTGTGGCTAAGCAACAACAGCCGCATGGCTCGATCGATCAGGTTAAGCTACATTTGCCGCGGTTGGTCCTTGGATGGGTGACAATCTTTACATACCAAGACCCCTCCGTGTCTTGTAAATCACGTTAAGCGTTGGTCCCGGCTGTCATTCGTAAATCTTTGCCAGTCGTTATTGGTCGTCAGAAGCCCGAAAGTCTGGCAACCAGTCTTACCAAGGAGTATCGTGTTACCCAGTAACTGGGTTGTGGAGGCCAGACAGGTAGTCGCTCCATGTAAAATACTGGTGCTCAGCTGCGTCCGGTTAGACTGGAAAGCGACCCCAACCTAGTTGTGTACGTAGGCTAGGCAGATGCTGATGATATTATGCTAAAACTAAGATCCTATTAGTGATTATCGTCGCCATTCTGAAAAAAAACCACTACTTGCATGTGGAAATACTATAATGTGGAGACGACAATAAATGAAAACACTGACAGGATAGGATAATTTTAAACTACCATTTATAACCTAGTATCTAAATTGAAAAAGAGTGTATTTTTAACAAACTAAATAGTAATGATGGTCCGACTTTGGGTTTTGCCAACCTTTGACTAGCTGAAGAGACTAAAGTATTGGATATATTGGATTAAATTTTTGTATGCAGACTGGGAACCTCATAAAGATAATAAGTAGTTTATTGTAGTACAGTCAACAGCAAAAGTAGATGATGAAAATCAGAAATTCAATACTAATGAACGGACTTCGCGTCAGAACTGTGTGGCGTCGAAGTGATTCAAAAGTATGTGATTGTAAATTATACCAAACATTTACTACTTCGACGCCATACAGTCCTGACGCGAACTCCGTTTATTAGTATTGAATTTCTGATTTTCATCATCTACTTTTGCTGTTGACTGTACTAGCAGCACCCCGCAGTTTCACCCGTAGAAGTTTCGATCTCGTGGAAATATCGCAATAAAAAAGTACCCTATGTGTTTATGCTGGTTATGAACTATCTGTGTGCCAAATTTCATCCAAATCCGTTCAGTAGTTTATGCGTAAGAGAGTAAAAACATCCATCCTCACAAACCTTCGCATTTATAATATTAGTAGGATATACATATACATATATATGTAGGATTGTCGTCTCCACCTTGTATGCAATGAATCTACTACTCAATCAATAAGTCACTCCAATCGAAAGTGAAACATGGATAAACTTTAGAAATCACGTGCCAACAATAGAAGAGAAAGATTGTAATCTAGCACAAGTAATGACACAATATAGTCAAGTTAACCATTTCACTCATTAGCTAAGAGTGCGCGGGAAATTGTATCAATAGAGACAATGTCGTTCTTAGAATACCGTAGATACAAATAGAATCAATTTCAAATCGTTGATTTCAATTAGATCATACATACTTACACACACGTTTTTCTTGTCGTACTTAATACGGTTGATTCGCCGCGATTACGGTCGTCATTGTTGTATGGATTACTATAGAAGCTTGGTGACGGACACGGCGGCACTACGGCATGGTCCCGTTGCCGTATGGGCGGACTTAAACAAGCTCACACGATTTTTCTACGGTGTAAATAACACGTTTTTCTTGCCGTAAAAAATACGGTTTTGCCATGAAAAATTACGATTGATTCGCAGTGTGTGTAGGCACGGTCGTCAGGGCTATCACTATGGACGCTTGTTGATGGAAACGTTTTTTCTACGGCGCGGTATATGCGCCGTACCGTAAAGAAACCGTGCTGTATACTACGGACCTCAGGCCCTTTTTACACACACGTTTTTCATGCCGTGAAAAACTACGGCTGATTCGCCGTGTGTAGGCACGGTCATCGTGTTGTATGGTTTACTGTGGAAGCTTGTTAACAGACACGGCAGCACTATTCAAGACGCCGCGCCGTCGCTGTATGGTGGGCATATACAAGTTCACACGATTTTTCTGCGGCGCGGATAATACGCCGTACGGTGAAGAAACCGTGCCGTGTACAACTCTGCCTTTACCTTCGGGTAAACTATTTGTTGCCTGTTAAATTTATCCAGTCAGTGAAGTTGATACTAGGGCTGTATGCAATGGTTATGAATGTGGATGCTTAAGTACTAGACAAGGCATTTTGACTATTTAAAGCCGATTTGATCTACGGAAGAAACTAACAATGGGTACCTATATTATAATGCATCCATGCAGCCAGTCATATTATCATCTATTCAATATCGGAAAGCAGGCAATATCAGATATATTGCTCTGGTATTCTTGATATTATGCTGTCTTCTATGTGGGAGGATATTGCTCACGCGAATTTGAATGGCGTCAAATAATTTCCGATTTTAAATAATTACTTATAAATACTTATATAATAAGTAATTTAAATGATTGATTGAAAAAACTCTGTGACAACCAGTCTTACCAAGAGGTATCGCATTACACAGTCACTGGGCTGTGGAGGTCAGATAGACAGTCGCTCCATGTAAAATAATGGTATTCAGGTACATCCGGTTGAATTGGAAGCCGACCCCAATATAGTTGGGAAAAGGCTAAGCAGATTGATTTAAAAAAAAAATGCAAAGTACAAACCGATTCACCCTGGCTTCTTTGGTCTTGGTTTTAATTATAGATCAGTTATAATTAATATACAACTCGTTTCTACTATCTATTTCAACTATCTAGTAATTTATATATACCAGTTTAGGGACAGACTAAAGAAGCAAAATACAGAATACAGTAATGACGGCTTTTAGTGATTCGTGAAAGAAAAAGACATGCTTCGCTTACCTTAAATTAATTGGATTGAGAACAGGAGTATATGAAGATAATAATCTGCACTTTAGACCTGAGTTCACCAACATTCAAACCACCGGTTAGGTATTTAAACAGTTAGTTTATGTTAAATTTCCTAAAGAAATTTTAAATATAGAACTGATTAGATATTTAATCTGTTGATTTAAATATTGGTGAACACAAGGCTTAATTGCGTAGCACACTGTCAACCATCTGAATCATTTTGTATGATCTATAGTATGATACCTATTGCTAATCCATTGCATTATATGTTCGAAAAAAAATTTTGCTCAACAATGTAAATAACGCAATGAATGTTGTTGAACTGTCAAAATGAAAGCCATTCTTACTGTTTGTGTGTTACAGAATTACCCCACTGCTCATTTTGCAGCAATCAATAAACAAATTACTACGGAACACAACATCAAAGCAACCACAATAATGATTACTTATCTCATCTTTCCACACAAGTGCATAAAAAACCTTAACACGTACTATAATCGGAAATGCACAATACTGCATCAGATCTAGTGAAACTAATTCCCAGGTGCAAAGATACATATAAAACAATGAGGCAGTCACCGAGTGAAAAAGTTTTTCAATTGCAGTAGTTAGTTCGTTCTCTTTGCCTAATAGTGTTTTGTTTTAAAGTTTTGTAGCAAATGAAACTGTTCATAATCTCAAATAATTTACACTCCATCATCACTTAATCAGTTATCTGCCTCATTGGTCTCGTGGTTGCAAGCACGACTGCTGAGCATGGAGTCCTGGGTTTGATTCCCAGGCCGGGTAAAGCGTTATTGGGTTTTCCACTAGGAATTTCTTAGCAGCCCGGAGTTTGGAAGTTGGCGGTTTAGTACCCCTGTGTCTCGGAAGGCCCTGCTCTTGATCTTCCCGGTCGTCTCGGATTGCTGTCCCTTTGGACTATGAGAGTAAAGGAACAGAGAGTGCACATGTCTTTGCGCACACACTTGTGCACTATAAAATCTACTGCGTACTTTTTTTTTTTTTTTTTTTTTTTTTTTTTTGTGGATGGGAAATCATCCAATGACCCCTCCCGCTCTGGGTGGAGCAGAAGGGAGTGTCAGACTCTTACTGACTAAAACCCACCCGTGTTCCTTCCTTAGCCCTTTGTGTTCCGGGGTAGCGGTAACCCTTTCGGACAATCCCGCTGCCCCGGCAGGCTTCGGCCCTTTCGGGCCCCTTCCTTATGCTGACATCTCTTTGAGGCGCGCGTGGAACACGTACGCGCCGTCCGGCACGGGCCTGGTCCTGATCGGACGGAGAGTTACCCATTACTCTCCGCCCGCAGGCCCGCGCCTACGGTGGCCGGGAGTCGTCTCGCGGCTCCCGACGCCCGGGGCGTCTCCCGCGGCGGCTGGGACGTGAGGCCCTCTCCCTCAGCCGTCCCGCCACCTCCTTCGCTAGCATGACTGCTTCGCAGAAGGAGGTGACTGCCTCCCACTGGCTAATCTCCGTTGAGATGGCCACCGTAACCGAAATCAAACTTTAGTGAAATGTATTCTAAGTTGATTTTTGAGTGACCATTTTGTAACAAAAAGGTCATAGTAAGTTTTTGGTTGCAATGGAATTTGCACTTTGTTTGATTGCAATTGACTCAAATTCTTAATTCAAATATGGTATCCGTTTTCACTAACTTTAAAATTCCTTTATTGGTTGTAGCAATATGATTGATCTTATCTCAAAAATTAACGTTTAACCATTAACCATCGTTCGTTTAACTATTTATGTACACACGTAGATATACAGGGTTATTTGTAAAACACCAGCAACCTCTTAAGAGGTCATTGTACTCATCATTATGAACAACTTTTACTATGGGACCAAATCTGAAATCGCGAAAAAAAATTAGCTGTTCCTTACATTTATGTTCGTGTGACTCGTCAAAATGTAGGAACAGTCTGTTGATTTTTTTTCGCGATTTCAGGTTTGGTCCCATAGTAAAAGTTGTTCATAATGATGAGTTCAATGACCTCTTAAGAGGTTGCTAGTGTTTTACAAATAACCCTGTATAAACAGAGAAGGAGAAAGAGAACAGAGAAGTAGATAAAGAGATATAGACAGTGTGTGTAAGAGTAAATAAAATATATAAAAGCAAAAAACAATTTACTTAATAAAATACAACAAATAATTTGAGAATATACTTACATACAATACATATAACTAGAATATTAATAATTATAATGTAGTTAAAATAATTAACGCAACTATGGCGAAGTGGAAAGATAGTGTTCTTTCACTCTTCTTTTATAAACTGCAACAGTTTTGGAGGCCCTAATGTCAGGCGGAAGTGAATCCTTCACACCGCACCGCGTGCAGAGTGAAGGAGTAAGAGTTGAAGTCAGTGGAGACGTCAATGTAGTCCTCTTTGTCTATCTGTCACAATACTGCTGGACATTTCCCAGACCGACCTTGAACTAGTTTTGATATGTCCAAATACATAGTATCATTTGAAATGCCTCAACAATCATCATCTGCCTAGCCTTTTCCCAACTATGTTGGGTTCGGCTTCCAGTCGAACCGGTGCAGCTGAATAGCAGTGTTTTACATGGAGCGACTGAATATCTGACCTCCACAACCTAGTTACTGGGTAATACGATACTCTTGGTAAGACTGGTTGTCAGACTTTCGGGCTTCTGACTACCCGTAACGACTGTCAAAGAACCACGAATGACAGCCGGGACCAACGGTTTAACGTGCTTTCCGAGGTACGGAGGGATCTCGGTATGTAAAGATGGTCACCCATCAACAGACCAACCGCGGCAAGCGTAGCTTAACCTGATCGATCGACCTGTGCGGCTGTTATTATTTAGCCACGGGCCCCTCAAAATGCCTCAACAATCGCACGAGTAATATAACTAAATACTGTATTTGAATTGTGCAATACTATTTTCTATCAAAGTTAATCTATTACAAAATCGTCGAGACAGTAAATTGAAAGTGCATGGCGATATAAATTAACATTTACCAATCGAACGGTTGACCACAAATGCCTATATTACGAGACTATGAAACTAGGTAGTAATATTGGCCCTATGCCTTTGTCAATAGGCGCACCCATTTGAAAATGTACAACCGTAGATATATTGACTTAAAGGGTGTCCCAACAAGAGCGCTGTATTTAAATTTTCTACCATTTTGTTAATACGAGTTGTACGGCGATTTTTTTTAACGTTAGTGAAATCGGATATAATATTTGAATTAAGAATTTGAGTAAATTGTCAAGTTATCGGACAATAAACTGAATGTCATACTTAACAAAGTTCAAATTCCATTGCAACCAAAAACTTACTATGACCTTTTTGTTACAAAATGGTCACTCAAAAATCTATTTAGAATATTTTTCGTTAAAGTTTGATTTCGGTCACGGTGGCCATCTCAACGGAGATTAGCCAAGTACGCAGTAGATGTTATAGTGCACAAGTGTGTGCGCAAACACAGGAGCACTCTCTGTTCCTTTACTCTCATAGTCCAATGGGACGGCAATCCGATACGACCGGGAAGGGATTATTAGCAGGGTCAATGGCTTTACGTGCTCTCAGAGACAAGGGGGTATTAAACCGCCAATTTTCAAACTCCGGGCAGCTACGGAAACACGGCGCGTTATTGGTGAAATACAGTCACATTTATTGCGAAAACGTTATTCAAAATTTCAACAAAAGAATAACCCTGTGCCAAAGGTTTCGTAGTGGCCATTTGCCTGATGTTATATTTCACGTTTAATCGGAACTATTTTTCTTTATGTTGAATTAAAAATAGCAAACATTTTTAATTTAACATAAAGAAAAATAGTTAATAGTTAATTAAAAAATAAATGAAGTTTTCTTTAAAATTAAATACGGCGCTCTTGTTGGGACATCCGCTATAAGACAAGGAATGCATTTAATTTAATACTAACTATCACGATTGCAATCTTAAAGACAAACTATGGAAGTAATTTTGTTCCTGAGGCCCTTTAGACCTGGACCAGGCTCTTTGATAACTGTTCTTAAGTTATTAAGCGCCATACTACCAGTCATAATAGGTATTGGCTTGCACAGGTGACCGCACGCCACGCCAGTCAAGACTTTGATTTTGAGCTAGCTTAGCGGTGTACGGAGTTTCAATAGAATAAGAGGCAAAATAGGCTAGTTTTCACCATCAATATATTGAAAATCTATTTAGTGCGTCAGTTAGAGTATTGGAAAATAATGGACATGTATTTTTAGTTTTTGAAAATCAATGAATACTGACAAAGATAAAACGCATCAAAACTCGGGAGGAGGGCTCGTGACATCAGAACGCACTAAAAAGTCATTGCAGACCGCCTCGTCGGGCAGCTGGTGCGGGTGGGGCCGGATCTAGCTGAGGGCCAGTTTGGTTTCCGCAGGGGGCGCTCCACAGTGGATGCCATTATACGCGTACGAGCCCTCACGACGGGGGATGCTGTTGCCCGGGGTGGGGTCGTCTTGGCGGTGTCTCTAGATATCGCCAATGCCTTTAATACCCTGCCCTGGAGTTGCATCAGGGAGGCACTCCGGTATCACCGAATGCCGACCTACCTCTGTCGCGTAGTCGAGGCCTATCTGACGGATAGGGCCGTCATCTACCCCGGTCATCAGGGAGAGTGGAACCGGCGAGAGATGTCGTGCGGTGTCCCACAGGGATCGGTCCTGGGGCCGCATCTGTGGGACATCGGGTACGACTGGGTGCTGCGCGCCGACCTCCCTAGCGGCGTCAGCGTGGTTTGCTACGCTGACGACACGCTGGTCCTGGCGCAGGGGAGGTCGCACCAGGCGGCGGCTGAATTAGCGACACGCGGGGTTGCGACAGTCGTTGAAAGGATCCGGCAACTGGGACTCGAGGTGGCCCTGCACAAGTCCGAGGCCATGTGTTTTCATGGTCCTCGGAACGCGCCACCGTCGGGTTCCCAAATAACGGTGGGAGGGGTTGACATCGGCGTCGAGTCGACGATGAAGTACCTGGGACTTGTCCTCGACAGCCGGTGGAACTTCGAGGAGCATTTCCGACGTTTGGCTCCCAGACTGGAGCGGGCCGGGGCTGCCTTGAAGCGGCTCTTGCCGAATCTGGGGGGTCCAAACGCCTCCTGCCGGAAGCTCTACGCGGGGGTCGTGCGGTCCATGGCCCTTTACGGGGCACCAGTGTGGGCGCGTCCCCTGAGGCGGCGACCGGCCGGGCGGTTGAACGCGTCCCAGAGGGTCATGGCCATCCGGCTGGTCCGGGGATATCGCACGATCTCCGGTGAGGCGGCGAACCTTCTTGCCGGATTGCCGCCATGGGATCTGGAGGCAAAAGTCCTCGCCGACATATAGGAGTGGCGCGAGGAGGCAAAACGCCGGGGCGTAACTCCGCTGCCGCGAGAAATCGTGGCACAGCGGACAGAGCTCCGGCGGGATCTCATGGCGACATGGAGAGTGCGACTGTCGCAACCCAGTGCTGGGCACGCCACAATTGCGGCGATAAGTCCCCTCTTTGAGGAGTGGTTGGAGAGGCGCCACGGCGTCCTCACCTTCCGCCTGACGCAGGTCCTCACCGGACACGGCTGTTTCGGGAGGTTCCTGTTCCGGATAAGGCGGGAGGAAACGCCCGGATGTCACCATTGCGTGGAAAGCCCGGAGGACACGGTGGAGCATACGGTGGAGGTCTGCCCAGCTTGGGCAGAGCACCGCCGTGTCCTCACGGCGGCGATCGGCGGCGGCGATCTCTCGCGGCCAGTCCTAGTCCAGGCCATGGTACGGAGCGAGAGTGCATGGGAGGCCGTCACCTCCTTCTGCGAAGCAGTAATGCTCGCAAAGGAGGAGGCGAAGCGCGTGAGGGAGAGGCAATCTCTGCGCCCTCACGCCCCTAGTCGCCGCAGAAGACGCCCTGGGCGTCGGGAATCGACAGCCGATTCCCGGCCACCGTAGGCGCGGGCTTGCGGACGGCGAGCAATGGGCAGCTTGCCGTCCGGTAAGGACCAGGCCCGGGTCGACGGCGCGTTGTGTTCCACGTGCGCCTCAAAGAGATGTCAGCAACAACTGACGGGGTCCGCTAGGGCCGATGCCTGCTAGGGTCGCGGGTTGTTCGAGAGAGATACCGTGGCCCCTGGCACAGGCAACTGAAGGAACACGGGTGGGTTTTAGTCAGTAAAAGTCTGACACGCCCTCCCGCTCCGCCCAGAGCGGGAGAAGTTATTTGATAACTTCCCACCAAAAAAAAAAACCAACGAAAAATTATACCAAGGTGTGACGTATTGAGAATTTTAAAAGCGTCGTATCGTCGTCAATTTTGGTTTCGTAATAAAAGAAAAAATACGGGTCAAATACACACATCAAAAGTGTCTAGGGATCAAGCATTTTTATGCAGATTTCTTGAGATTGAGATGTGGCTTTGTAATAAATTTATGATTTTATAAATTTATATGGATCCTTTTTGGTGCATTTCATAATTTGAATCAGGAACTGTGAATCAAATTCGAGTAAAAGATGAAAATCAGCTGTCAATATTTTCCCTATAAAAACATACAACGCATTGAAGACATTATTAGTGCTACTGTTTCCCTACTACTGATTAAAACCAACGTTATTATGGAGCGGCGACGTCATTTAAGCAGGGAAGAAATGCTCAGAGCCGTGGGAATGATAGAAGCTGGTTCCCGGCAACGTACTGTGGCTTTAGCTCTGAATACAAGTCAGAGTGTTATCAGTCGACTTTGGACACGTTACCGAAGCACTGGTACCGTGGCTGAGCGCCATGGAGGACGGTATCGCTGCACCACACGGAGACAAGACCGATACATTCAAATCTTAACTCGAAGAGCTCCAACAATAACCGCCATGATGTTAGCCGTGAGGCTTCATCACTCTTCAGGGAACTTAATTAGCGACCAAACAGTCAGAAACCGCTTGCATGAAGTGAACCTTCATTCCCGAAGACCGCTACGGGTACCACCTATAGCAATGCACAATCGTAGGATTCGATATCAATGGGCTCTTGAACACAGAAATTGGGCAGAAGAACAATGGCGTTTCGTGTGCTTTTCTGATGAGTCTCGTTTTGGTATGAGACCGGATACAAGACGTATACGACACTGGAGAACCCCTGGACGCCAACAGCGATTAAAATCCTGCCAGGAAGTCCATCCTTATAGTGGTGGAACCATCATGGTATGGGCGGGTATTTGGATCGGCGGAAGAACTGAGTTGATTTGGATCAGAGGCAACCTCAACGCTCAAATTTATGCTGAGACGATTGTATCAGACGTCATCGTTCCTCTACAAGTGCAAATCGGTCCCTTATTTCAGTTAATGCATGATAATGCACGACCGCACACCGCAAGAGTTGTAAGACAGACTCTCGCCGCAGCTAACATCAATGTCCTGCCCTGGCCTGCTCAGTCGCCAGACTTGAACCCGATTGAGCATGCATGGGATATGCTACAGAGAAGAGCTCTGCCGAATATGGAGGGTATCCAGTCGCAAGAAGACCTTTTTTTGTTGTTGCAACGAACATGGGCGGCCATTCCACAGCGTGATTTGGATGAACTCATTTTGAGTATGCCAAACCGATGTTCTTGTGTTGTTAGTGTTCGCGGTAGAAACACGGATTATTAATTGTTTAAGTTACCCAATAAAATTTTAGAGAAAACTGTTATTTCAGTCTTTTTTTCGAACTTTTGTGTTAGTGGTTCAAATGTCAAAAATCCCTTTATTAGGAAAATGGCAAATTTCTTTATTAATGCAAAGGTGACTTGGTTTATCGTTACTGTGACAAACGAAAACACTTTATTTGATGAATCCTTAAAGAAAATTTTAATTAATATCAATCAGGAGAAAAGTTATTGCAAAAATATATGTTGATCCCTAGACACTTTTGATGTGTGTATTTTTTGATCATCTAACTGACGGACTAATTAGATTTTTTCAGTTGATAAGCCTATATATATATATTATATATAGGTTATATATAATATAATATACCTATTATACTGGTTTCGTTACCACTGAGACATACGGCTTACTGTAACCTATTGAGGTATGAGAACAGGGTAAAAAGTTCACTCATCCTCCATAGAAAAGGGACATTCCTCCAACCAGATGGGTGTTGTGTCTAGAGGGATACTGCCCGATGATTGATATCGAGGCGTTGTAGACATAATTATGTGCTAGTGCACGCGGTAAACACTGTTTGTACGAATGAGATTTTTGCGTGACGTGAGAAAAATGCGTAATTCGCATGTGGCGATGTCGATGCCGCCACAAACTTACCTGCATCTTTTCTTGAATAGCTGTGAACTGGATGAGAATAACCGTACGTTCCGAGTCGGGATGTAATCGACTTGAACGTGCTTATACCCGTACCGAATTAGCGTGAGCGCGATAACGATATCCCAAGAATCATCATAGATGACGTCAAGTCATGCGCCATCTTGTGATAACGCCGACCATGCCTTGTAATAATATCACCGTAAGCGCTGTCAAAAATGACAGTGTATGTGTAAGTGTGTCAGTATGTGTTTTGTTTTGAGTTGATTCATATCTTTAAACTAACTTGGCATTTTCGAAATTGTGTTTCTGGCTGACAATCGCCACCTAACCAAAGAAAAAGAAGAAAATGTGATATTTATACAACAAAGAAAAACTGTAATATCGTTTTGACATTGAGTAAGCACTGTGAGCGCATTCACGAGCGTTCCGAATTGTTGACAGCCCTCAACTATCATAATCGTAATATCTAAATCGGAACGCATGTGAGATGATGTGAGTGCTGTGAGTGATTATAGCTAATTCGGAAAGTGGCCTAGATAATGCCGTAGCAGCCAGTCAACAAGGTGGTAGCGACAATCTCGACGAGCCTCTGGAATGAGCATTATCTTAAACAATTCTTGTCGACTCTAGAGAAGAATGACCTAACTGTAGGCGCCATAAATTATGTTCATTATTTTTAGTATAACGCTCGAAAAGTATGTTGAGTTGACAACATCGTCAAACTCGCATGCCTGCACGGAAGTGGGAAATTTAGGAGGCCTATACCCAGCAGAGCGTGATTCGCAGATGAAAAAAGATCATGATGATGATGATACAGAACCAAACATGTAGAAACTTTGCAATAACTAATACAAAACCAAATGTTATCCTGGCATAATCACACAGCGTTAATAAAACGATCTGCATAACCATTTCCTGGCTAATTACTATACTATTTCAAAACGAGGATGTAATCAAGAACAGATGATTGTTTGTATTGTATGCAAATACTAATTTATTGATGTTTGAAGTGGAATCATAATAATTAATTAATTAGGGGAATTGATAGAAGCTATGAAAGGAAATTATCCTTTGTGTAGTTTTCAGCAAATGGTCTCCACAGTTATTATTAAATCAACGCTACACAGGCAAGAAAAATAGGGTTAGAAGAAAATTTACACAAAAACGGAAATATCAACAAAAATGTATTTAAAGTACAGATAGTGCAATCCACAAAGACGTGCCCCACTCTTCTTCCGAATCGTTAGTGGTTATCGCAAGTTAATTCCACTACTGTTTTAGTTTTTTTTCCAAAAACACTAATTACCCACTAATAATAACTAGTGTGTATCAACAAAACTAAAACACTACTGGCATGTTGTACACCTGTGTTGTAAGCATTAGGAAAGAGTGGGGCGCGTCTTAGTGGATTGCACTATATGTAATAATACCAGCTTCTTATTGTCCCATTGCAGAGCCAAGACCTCTTCTCTTATAGAGAAGGCATAAGCATTGATCACTAATCACCACACTTGCCCAAGACAGGTGGGTGATTTCAGACTTATTTTGTATTTTATTGAAAGTAGTTGTACATCTATACCTACATATCAAATTCAAAGTTCTGATTTTTTATAAATCAACGCACCGCCTAAACTGCTGGTCTGTATAAAAAATAAATGATATTATTATGAGGGCGAGTTTTACCTAACCTAGAACAAGTCAATCCTGGGATTTTTTTTTAATTTTTGACAATTTTTCCATACTAAAACTGTCAGATGATTCTACTGATAAAAGATGTCTGACTTTGGTCAAATCAGTCCTGAGCAAAATAACTATAAGCATGCATTCACATTCGTCAACTTCAACTGATTTTGAGTCTTTTGTAACCACCAAACCAAAAGTTCGAAAGGAATTTAATCGAAGCGAAAATAATAAAAATATCTCCATGAATATATACCCTCGCACTATAATTTGATACACACACAGATTTCTAATAAATAAAACATTGGAAAACGTAATTACAATAAATTCACTCTGAAAACAAGCGCCGTAATTTCAAACTATAAAACCCCTACTACAAACAAAATCAACCATGAAGAGAGGAATATTTAATATTTCAATACTTATGGTATCTCCTGGTAAAACTGAATGGATTCATAAGTGTACTTACATTATACAGGCTGGAAACCACATCGATACGCAAACTGTAACCAAGAAATCAGCACATGATTCTACTAACGTAGAAATTTGTCGTAGGTTATCAAAAAGAAAATATATAATAATAGAGAAGTAGATATTTCACTTGTCTGTCGCATAGAAAAATGAAATATATCTACGCGGCCAAAATATACGGAACAGCTATTTTTTTTTAATAATCTATGAATAAATTCAACGCAGGGTGCATTGAAATTTGCAACGTAAAGATTAAGCCACTAGACGCCTTTCGGGAAATCAAGTTTTAGTATTTGTAATCTATGAATCTTTCCAGGGTTGCCTGGAAGAGATTGCAGAAAGTGATAAGGCCACCCATTGTATAGTTTGTAGTAGGTAATAATTTAATTTTTTGTTAAGTATTTTCTGGTGTACAATAAAGTATATATAAATAAATAAATAATCCTTATAGTTTCCTCTTCATCGAAGGGTTTCAGACCAGCACTTAGCTCTAAGATTAATTACAATTACTCTTTTTGTTATTAATTACAATTAACTTTTTGAGAATACATTGAAACGCTTTCGTTTGACGAAAAATCTAATACGTCACATTATATTTTCGTCCTATTTCTGCTAGTTGTTCAAAAGCTGCCTGCGAAGGTGACCTTGAAATCCTATTAAAATTACATTTACAAATTGAATTAAAATAAAAACTAAACTGTCAGAATTCAGTTTTATGACACTTCGCTAACACAATCCTTTATGTCCACTTCATCCGAAATTCATACCATTGCATCCTCCTTTTTTCTCAACTCCAGTAACTGCAGTTATACATCTGCAATGAACTTTGGGCACTGCCACAGTTTCAAATAAAAACTTTTATCAACCGTAGTAGGGGTAACTGCGCTGAAAACATAAAATGAAAATATAAACAAGTTTCATTTATAGGAGGCACGCCTGGCCTGGTAGCCAATTAATATAATTCTGATAGTTTAGACTCAATCAAACTTTTCAACGAGGTAGAGGGGTACCGTTTTTATTCAAGAGTAATTCGACCCTGTACATTTTATTTTATTTTTTACGAGCTTTTGCTGTTTAATTGAATTGTGCTCGTTTTATGCCATTATTCATGTATCGGATTACTTTTAAATTTGCAGCTGCAATTGTTTATTGGTGAAAGTGATTCAGGACTTGGTTTTCGTTTTGACTTTCAAGGTCCTCGTCATTAAATTAAAATGTATTATGAAGCGAGAAACACCTGTATGGGGGACGCACCGAACCGGGAAGTATGGCAAAACAGGGGTGGTCTAAGACTCAGTAGTGGGTAATTTCCGGCTAAAGTGATGATGATGATGATAAAATGTATTTTTTGATTGGCACTGCATTCTGACAACCAGTCTTAGAAAGAGATATCGTGTTACCCAGTAAGTGGGTTGTGTAGATCAGATAGGCAGTTGCTCCATGTAAAATACTGGTATTCAGCTGCATATGTTTAGAATGGAAGCTGAAAAGGCTAAAAAGATGATACCGATTTCAGCATAATAAAAGTTGGCTTTCGCGGCAATGTCTTGTTCTCTCTAACAATGTATATCTGTAATTTAAATGGTGTAATAATAAAGAGTATTCTATTCTCTTTTGACTTTCGAAAAGGCTGAAGTCTATAAAATTCAAGCCAATTCTGAAACACCCTAAGAAGTATGTCTTCTGTAGATTCTAAAGCGTTGTTATCAAAGGTATGAGCTATAAAAAATATCGAACAAAAGATAGACGGTATAAATATTTTCGATAACATATAACACGAGTTTAAAAATATATTGAAGTAGTTCCAGGCTTTATCTACAGGCTAGACACAGTAATGTTATAAAACCTAGATTAAAATATATAAGAAGAGGCTGCTTAACGAGATAACATCATGTTCCAGTAGCAATGTGTCGGTTAAATCGACCCCCAAGGCAACACGAAGCACTAGAAGTTCGAACCTTAAATAAATTTTACGAAGCATAAAATATTTCACCATTTCTTTATACATACACCAATATATTATGATAATAATCATACGGTAATATTTTCTCGTACAAAATCGGGAATTCTTGCGTTTATGCTGACCCAAAGATGATTCACTAGGTCCGTTTGAAGCATTATGTTAGATTTTTTTGGTTGAATCTGGCAGATTTTTGTAGTAGTAGAGTTATTGAGTGGTTATTTTCTAGAAAGAACTTTATTTAAGTTTTGTGATGTTTTTTTGGGTGGACTGTTAATTAGTTTTTTGATTTGAGATTTTAAGATTGCCCTGCTTAGTTTGAGGGTCGACGTTCAAACCAAAAAATTGTCATGTACAAACTTAATTAGTTTTATGTAAAAATTTTATACCTTTTCTTTTAACCAATAAAACTTTTTGTATTTTTATTTGTTTTGAATATGCACTTTTAAAAAGTTTCAATTGATGGCGTTGCACTGCGTCAGGGATGTCTCCCGCGGCGTGTGTAGATTATTTTTACACGATAATGCGTAAGAGTGCAGCATCAATACTGGCACGAATCATAGCCAGCCCTAACAGGTTTCTGAGAATAAGAGCTGTCTGAGTGAACTTTCCTTATATATAATAGTTCAATGCTGTAAGTTACATGCATCACCATATCGTGTTATTTACTAATACTGAGTTTTAAGAACAATGGTACTAACTCTATGTGAGACTTCACTCGAAATAAAGATTTTGATTTGAAATAAAACGCATAAAATCATTTTTACAATTCAAAATTACCTGTTAATGATTAATTGAAATATTTGCTTTAAGATTGATAAATATCACATTGTGTTCAAGTGTTCAAGTGTACAAGGTTCAGCATCGTCTTCCTGCCCTCGTTCCATGTTATTTGGGGTCAGCAAAACACTTTTCTTTGCATTTAGTGGGACCCAATCGGTGGTTCTCTTAGCCCAATTGTCGACGACAATTCGTGTCTAGGTTATTGCCTTCATATAGGCAATAACTTAGTTTGCACTATCTAAAGACGATAACTAAACGATTTTTTTCAAGAATTTAGGTATGGGAAATAACAATTTAGTATGATTATGTAACACCAGAAATCGAAATAGGAGGTGCAGTGACTGACTGTCTGAGTCAATCACTGCACCTCCTATTTCGATTTCTTGCAAGTTTTCAATTTCATCCTGTATAGCTCTCGATAAGCACTAGATTATTTTTTTCTCTACATATTGATGAACCTTGTTTAAGATTTGCCCTACTTACCGCGCGATTTGAGTTCCATACCAACCTGTTTTTCAAACCCCCATTTTCATTTTCAGGTCCTGCTAATAGAAGCTGGTTCAGAAGAACCCGATGTGACCAGCGTCCCAGCTTTCGCTCCAGTCCTGGGCAGGTCCAGTATTGACTGGAACTATCGCACCCAGCCTGAGGAGTTGACCTGCAGGGCACAGAGGGGACAGACATGTGCTTGGCTGAGGTATGTAGACGAATTTGAAAGGGCTGTTCCTATTAATAAGTCGTAATTACAGAAACAATTAAAAAGCTCTCATGTAAAACCATGTTCGTAATATACGAAGGATTAAAGAGTTCAACGTTTTAAAACGATACGGCGTTGTAAAAACCTATAAACATACCTACCTACTCTTAAGGTAAGTGTGCATACACGCGAGCGATTTGCATCGACGAAAGGGGTAATTGCATGCGTCGACGCGAGTCGTACCGTGCTCAAATACACGAGCGGAGCGTCGTCGATTGTCGCTGACACTCGTAGATGCTTGCAATTGCCTCTTCCGTCAAAGCGTGTTGCTGGTGTGTATGCTCACTAACGTCGCCAACAAAAGATTCTAGTCAGTTTTTCCGAGTCAGCAAAGAATACTTGAAGAAACCCTGACTTAACCTAAAACATTCGACCGACGCCGTCCTTCCGTACTCGCCGCCGAGACCCGCCGCGACGCTCCAGTTCATGCCCACCCTGACCCTTGCTCTAGCCAGCCCGAGCCACTGTAGCTTAAAATTCGTACCAAATTAATCTAATCAAGACTGTCCTTTGCAGCTATCTCCCAGCGACGCCCTAAGCTGAGGTCCGTATCCTATAGGGGGTGCCTTTGGCGTGCAGTTGCTTAGTTTTAAGTTTTTAAGCCCTGGCTGGAGGCCTTAATTTATTGAGGCACATACAGGCAAGCCCGGTTAATCAGCCATCAACCGTCTAGGTTGACATGATACCATTTATAAAACAATAATGACTACCTGCAAAAAAAAATTGTTTTCTAGTAATTTTTTAAATAAATTACCTACTTAGGTAGCAACCAAAAAGTGGTATAATTAGGCACATATAAATGAATTCTGATGACAAGTTTAAGGGCAAAACTGCGTATAATGTGGATAAAATGTCTAATTTAATGAATTATCTTTAGAGCGACATAATGCATAATGTCAAGTTAATATTAATTTCAAGTAGGTCTTATATATATCTGTGTAGACGTTAGTGGACTATTATTATTATAAGCCCGTAAGGGGCTTTTGGCTAAGTAATAACAGCCGCAGGGGTCGATCGATCAGGTTAAGCTACGCTTACCGCGGTTGGTCCGTGGATGGGTGATCATCTTCACATACCAAGACCCCACCGTGCCTCGGAAAGCACGTTAAACCGTTGGTCCCGGCTGACATTCGTGAATCTTTGACAGTCGTTACGGGTCATCAGAAGCCCGAAAGTATGACAATCAGTCTTACCAAGGAGTATCATATTACCCAGTATCTGGGTTGTGGAGGTCAGATAGGTAGTCGCTCCTAGACCCTAACATAGTTGGGAAAAGGCTAGGCAGATGAAGCAGATGATAGGAGCCTGTGTTGTCCCACTGCAGGGCAAATGCCTCCCTTCCCTCATTCCACTTTTCCCGGTCTACTGCGATTTTGGGCCAATCCTTTAAGAAGGAGTCCAGCTCATCCTGCCATCTCTTGTATTCAACGGATATCAAAATAGATTAATTTAAAGTAACTTTTTGAATTAAAACTATTTTATATGTTCACTGTGACCCACCCATGCTTCACACGGGTCCAATCTACTAATAAAGCGACATGTCGAAACATGAAGTTTCTTGTAATAAATTTAAAATAAATATTTATTTAATAAAGATACACAAACCTTCCGGAATAAATTCTCTTACTGATGGTGGAAGCCTCATCAAAATCCGTTGCGTAGTTTAGAAGAACAACACGGTCACGCAGGCAGACACAAAAAGTGACTTTGGTCTATACTATAACCAGCTGTTACCCGCGACTTCGTCTGCGATTCAGGATAAAAAGTAGCTTATGTCCTTCTCCAGGTCTTGGTTTACCGACGTGCTAAATTTCATCCAAATCCGTTCAGCCGTTTTAGAGTGAAAGCGTAACAAACAAACAGACAAACTTAGGTACTTAAAATTTCGCATTTATAATAATTCTAGATAAGATTACGTGATAGATCGCCTTGCCTTATATCTACCATCGTCTTAAATAACAAATTATATGATTGTACTTTCATGCAATCTATACAACGTAAATGTCAAAATTGGTGAAAAATCGATCATAACATTTGATTTATGCAAAAGACGTGCAAAATTGTTACTTAGGGCAAAGTTGACAGGGATAATAATTTAATATAAGCACAGAATAACTAATAGTATAAAAGCTGAATTTTCTTCTGAAATATGTTCATCATTAAATTGAAGCTATTTATAACTCCAAAGGTTGGCATTATCAATAGCAATGAGTAATTTAAAATTAATTTCTAACGAGTGTAATGTCCTGCAAAGAATGATACCTCTGATTTTAAATTGAATTACTGGTGGAAAGTGGAATTCATTGAGTGCTAAGCATTTTTCGCTTTTATTCTGTTTTGCGTTAGAAGGCACTTTAAAATAAATCATTTATTATTAATTATTTCGGAATTTAGACCTAGATCTATTTATAGGTACACACGGCGACATATCAAGCTATAAATTTCCAGTACTAGCTGAACTCTTATTCTACGGCAAGCCCAACCAATGCGAGGTCAGCTTACACTGGAACTTTATAACTTGATATGTAGCCATGTGTATTGTGTACCCAATAATCCAGATCTAGGTCTGAATTCCAAAATAATTAATAAAAACTGTATTTCTTTTATGGTTTCTTCTAACGCAAAACAGAATAAGCGAAAATTTTCTAGACTTTAAAGCAAAAGGCTATGAAATTCCAATTTTCTTACGTTTTTTGCAATTTGCAGCTAATTAAGGATAAAATGCAAAACATTTAAGTAAAATTTGATTTTTTTTCGGGCTATCTTAGCGTATGTGCTCTAATTAGTAAATAGTAGGTTGGTCTTTTTGGCTATGATATTTTTCAGTTAGGAAGGACTGCTGAAATAATAAAATCTAATATATAAAATTCTCGTGTCCACAGTGTTAGTTACCATACTCCTCCGAAACGGCTGAACCGATTTGTAGAATAGAATAGAATAGAATAATATTTATTTGCTTAAAAACATGGTATAAAAAGATGGTAAAATACAAAAAACAAGAGCTTACATGTTTTTGCTTAACAGTGATAAGCGTACAAATTTTTTTAAGAGATTTTTTTACATTTATTGTCAAAGAAGTCTTTGACACTATAAAAACTATGACTACATAACCATTCATGCAATTTATTTTTGAATAATCTGTATAAAATTTGTGTATAAAATTTTGTGTGCATATCGGGTAGGTCTGAGAATCTGCTCCTACCTAGGTATTTTTTTTTTTGCAAAACGACGTTTGCGGGGTCAGCTAGTTACCTATAAACGTTAAAAACATTTATGTTAGTATGAATGCGACTAATGACTAACGCAATTAAAGTAATGTTTTTTTTAAATGTATATTTTAGTATGTAGAAGATTTTGTCAAAAGGCCCATTTATTTACAATAACTTAAAATTAAATTTGTAGATGAAAATCTGTTTTCACGTTTTTAATCCTTTGCCAGTTCAATCTTCCGGCAGATTAACCAAAAATATTCCATTTGCTATACTTAATTTTAATATTTACAACTCATTTTGCTCAGAAGAATTTTTGGTCCGTTACTTAAACGTAAATTAATGTTAAACTTTCCAGTTGAATTTATTAAACAATTTTAGACCTACGACGACAGATTGGCAAAAAGCTCAGATATGAAATTGTCTATGATTACGAAAACCATTCGCCTTAATGGATGATGTTTTAAGGATTAATTTTAATTTCTCGGATATGTCGGTTTCCTCACGATGTTCTTCTTCATCGTTTTGAGAGCAGTGGCGATGATATAATTTATACAAATTAATGTAAAGCGCCTGTCTGGGTTCGAACCTAGGACCAACAGCTCGTAAATCGCGGCCGTTTATGAATGAACATTCAATCATTACATGAAGATAAAATAATAATCATTTAAAACATCAATATAGCTCTCGAAAATATATTTGCTGCTATTTAATAAAAATATGATGATTTGGAAAAGATTCAAAGACGTATTGTGATATCCATCAACGAGTGCCGGACCCGCGTAGTGGAATACATCCCGCTCGCTCTCAAACTCAAACTCAAAGCATTTATTTCAAATAAAGCTCATAAAGAAGAGGCCTTTTTTTGTGGATGGGAAATCTCCTCCCACTTTGGGTGGAGCAGAAGGCGAGTGTCAGACTCTTACTGACTAAAACCCACCCGAGTTTCTTCCTTAGCCCTTTATGTTCCGGGGTAGCGGTAACCCTTTCGGACAATCCCGCTGGCATAGAAGAGGCCTGTATCCAGCTGTATCTCAGCCGTGGGAACATTATAGGCTGGTTAGTTATTGTTGTTGCTAGCGTATGCTTTAATGTTAATGAAAATCATCGGTACTTTGAATTGGCTGGCTGCAGTCCACCTAGCTGTCACCTGAATCTATGAAGCCCGCGAAATTAAAATTTTCTTACGTTTTGTTTTGCAATTTGCAGGTTAATGGGTGTGTGTATGTTGATTATAATATGATTTGTAACCGCAACAAATATGACTTTACAGAATTATAGTCATTAGAATCAGCATTACAACTCCTTGAGTTAGAATTTGCCTAAAATGTAATGATTTCATGAAATAGTCATTCAATAAGGCGATATGAACTTAGAGATATGTACTGATGATTTTTATGAATATAATTATATTATTAAATAATTTTTATGTCCACGAATCATATTTAGATCAACATACAACTTAAAACTTATATGAAAATTGCAAAAAAACGTAAGAAAATTTGAATTTCGTGGACTACCCATACGCTTTCGCCATAAGGCAACTTACTAACTATATTTGACATTACAGTGGGCGAGTTATGGGAGGATCAAGTTCTATTAATTATGTGGTATACATGAGAGGTAATAAAAACGATTATGATCAGTGGGAAATGCTCGGTAACGAAGGATGGAGCTATAAAGATGTAAGTAGCATCGTTGTATATGAAAGAATCAACATTAATTTTTTCTTGAATTTTAACCTTCAGCCAAATTACATCATCAAATCTTACTAACACCTACATTCAAAATCATTTTGCTATTAAAATAAAAAAAATATTTTTTATCAACTTTGCTAAGAATCGGCTAAGAATACAAAATATCAATCTAAAACTTAAATTCTGAATCCGAAGAAAAACCTAGGTTTTCTGTTTTCAGGTCTTGCATTATTTCAAGAAATCTGAGAACAACCAGAATGTTGAAGCAAAGGCTACCTACTACCACGGAACCGATGGCCCTCTAAATGTAGAACGATTTGCTTACACCGACCCGAATGTTGATATGCTTGTAAATGCGTTTCGTGAAAAAGGATTTCCACTAGTTGATTTCAATGGAAAACAGCAGATTGGAACCATGACCACTCAAACAACAACTAAAGACGGCAGAAGAGTGTCATCAAACGAAGCATTTATACGACCCATTCGCCATAAAAGACCTAACCTTACAATAATGACAAATTCTCAAGTAATCAAAGTTCTTATTAATAAAGATAAGTTTGCTCATGGAGTGCTATATACTAGAAACAATAAGGTATACAAAGTGTTCGCCAGTAAAGAGGTCATCGTTAGTGCAGGTGCATTAAATAGTCCAAAAATATTAATGTTGTCTGGTATAGGACCAAAATTAGACTTGGCGCAATTGAAAATACCCGTAATAATGGATTTAAAGGTGGGGTATAATTTGCAGGATCATGTTACTACAGAAGCAGTATTGATGAACCTCACTAATAAAACATCGACGAGTTTACCAGGAAATGAAATGTTGAAAGCAATTCAAGATTTTTACAAATACAGAACCAGATTTGACGAGATTTCCGCAACTGGACCTCTGCAAATAACTGCCTTTCATAGAACAAAATACGCTAGTAAAGACCAAACAATCCCAGATATACAATTTCATTTTGACGGTAGAAACAAAAGAGATTTTTATAAGGATCCTACTACATATTTAGCTACCAATATATTCCCATTTTCGCTGTACGATAGTATAAACGTCAGACCGATTCTTCTACAACCAGAGAGCAGAGGATATTTAACTCTAAACAGAACCCATCCTGTCCTTGGTCAACCTCTGATTTATCCAGGATTCTTCACAATAAAAAATGATTTGAATACTTTGGTAGCAGCGCTGCAGTTTGCAACAAAATTGGAAGAGACAAACGCTTTTAGAGAAAACAATGTGAAATTCATAAGAAAACGTGTAGAACCTTGCACTACACATAGATGGGGTAGTTATAAATATTTCGCTTGTGTTTTAAAGAGTTATACTGGGACTATATATCACCCTGCTGGAACATGTAAGATGGGACCTAGGCATGATGAAAATGCAGTAGTTGATGCAAGATTAAGAGTGTATGGGATAAAAAATTTGAGAGTCGCCGATGCTTCTATAATGCCTCTTATCGTTCGAGGAAATACCAATGCTCCTTGTATGATGATTGGAGAGAAAGTTTCTGATATAATTAAGGAGGATTGGGATACTGAATAATGGGAATCATAAATAAAAAATACAGCATTTAAAACTTTTGAGTAGCATACATTACTAAGTAAGTGAATATAGTTCAAGTAAAATCATATTTTATAAATTACTATTGTTGAGGGTAGACAATATAGTAGAAATTGCTAGAAGTTAGTAGATACAAAATAATGACACATAAGACACAGACATTAATTATAAAATCAATGTGTTCTTTTAAGGTCAGCATTTAATGGTACAAAAATTCTCAGAACTATATTTTTTTTATTTTCTTTTAAGTATCTCTCGCCATAGTAGGATCTTCAATTTTGTAGCCTTTTAATATTATATTCATGATTTATATTTGAAAACTTATAGGGCTTCGTTGATTAAGATTAGTGCATAAAATACCAAAAATTGAATATATCCTTTTACTTATAATCATATTCACCGAGGGGTATTCAGTCAGGGCAGTCGCTTCATGTAATATACTGGTATTCAGCTGCATCCAGTTAGACTGGAAGCCGACCCCAACATAGTTGGAAAAAGGCTAGGCAGATGATGACCTATAATCATATTTTAGTAAGAAAGCTTTTTTTTTTTTTTTTCAGTGCTTTTGAATTATATTTTATACAATGAATTTTTTTTAGAAGCTGTGTATATAATTTAGTGAACCCAAAGTATTTAATTTCATTAATTATTATCTTAAGTAAATAAAATATCTTTTAACATTGTAATTAAAACCATTGCCAAAGATTATGATTTTTATTTACCTTACCCAAATCTAGACTTTATTGCCTCAAAAACGACTATCTGCAGGATGGTAAGTGAAAAAATCTCAATTTTTAGTAACCTAGAATTTGTTACTAAAACTTTAGTTATCAACGTAGATAATTGTTTAGCTGTAGGTACATTTTAATTTTATTGTTGCTTTCTAACATACATTCTTAGTGCGTGTAGAATTTGGTAGATATGTTTCTATTACAAAACAGGTAAGGATAAGAAGTTAAGCGATTGACTTTTGATCATTTTTCAACCCAAGCTGTAAGAACTTTATCAGATGTGAAAAAAGACTTCATAATTTAATATAAATGTTTAAATAATTTAACAATTTACTCAGTGCGGACAAAAAAAAACAACGCTACGGAAAATAAATTTAATCAGTAAGAAACTGAAGAATTTACAGTTTAGAAAGTTTCTTTAGCTACTGTCTTTCCTTGTTCTGTTAAACTTTACTAGTACCCTCTTCTTCTCGTGTTTTTATTTTAACTGACCTATTGCAACTTACCTGTATAGCAGCAAAGTTTTTACATCAAAATTCTTCTGGCGCTGACAGTTTTTAAATTGGAAAAAAGCCACTTCGATGTTAGACGTGATGTCGTCAGGTCAAGACCGACCCTTTTATATATTTCTTTATTTCCATACATAGTCATACATGATTGTGTCAGTTGTTTTTGGTAAAACATCAATATCTGGACTATTTTTGTTACTATGTACAGAAATGGAGTATATTAAATTAGCTTTGTCAGTGTTTGTCTTTGGATAAGCAATATTTATTTAGTCTAGACTGTTCTAATAATATATTCTATTCTAGTTTCAAACTTTAAAATAAGTGTAGGCTGTATTTTTAGATTTGTTACTAGTTTACTAATACTTTTTATTTTGTTTATCGTTTGTGAATTAACATTATAAGGGGCTAGTGGCTAAATAATAACAGCCGCACGGATCGATCGAAGGTCGGTCGGTTTGTAGATGGGTTACCATCAATTATTATATATCGAGACTCCTACGTGCCTCGGAAAGTACGTTAAGCCGTTGGTCCCGGCTGTAATTTTACATCTTTGACTGTCGTTACGGGTAGTCAGAAGCCCAAAAATATGACGACCAGTCTTACCAAGGGGTATCTTATTACGCAGTAACTGGATTGTGGAGGTCAGATAGACAGTCGCTCCTTGTAAAATAAATTCAGATGCACCTGGTTAGACTGGAAGTCGACTTCAACATAGTTGTGAAAAGTTTAGACAGTTTGATTTAGTGACTTAACATAGTGAAATATATGTACAGAGGCCGGCACATCAAGCTACCCCAATCTGTCAAATTTATTTGATAGATTTTCAACTTTATTACAAAGGAATAAGGTTAATATTCAATTGGGAGAATTTGACAGATTAGGGTAGCTTGATGTACTGGCCTCTGTACATACGACGGTTGAAAGGCTAATTGATCTAAGCGACATTTTGTAAAACTTGCAGTAGGACAGATTAAAGTTTTTTTTTTATTAAAATATTTTTTATTAAAAAGAACCATTGCATAGACTTTTATTTATTTAAATTAAATAAATATTTACTTAAATTAAATAAATAAAAGTCTATGCAATGGTTCTTTTATATGAATATTTTAATGAAAAAAAAACTTTAATCTGTCCTACAAAAGTTTTACAAAATGTCGCTTAGATCAATTAGCCTTTCAACCGTCGAATATATTTTTGGCACGTATTTTTACTCGTTGGAGCACAATTTTTATGTAGCTAAGTACTTGTGTGTGTGTTTTATTTTTATAAGTTGTTTTTATAATAGTTTATCGTTTGTAGTGTGTTGTCACCTTTTCACTATAAAATTAGAATGTTGATTGTATGTAGGTTTATTTAGCTCACGTGATTTTTGTTGTTATGTACCTATATCTAACTTTTTAGTCACCTTTGCACATTTTTTAGTGTATTAATTATTTTTTTTTAGTTTTAGCAGTTGTTCGTACTAAAATAAAAAGAGCCTGTTTGCCAAATTATGAAATCGGATATCGTTGTTTGCTAAACTAATATAATATGTTAAAGGTATTATTTTCGCAACTCTAATAAAAAAATGTATTGTATTATTTAATTAATTCTGTTTTTCAAAACAAAAACATTACACGAGTACCTATAGTATACCTTCGCTATATGAAAAATGCTTGCCTTATAAAACTTTTCAATGCTGATATCAATTTCACTAATCATGCAAAACTTTAGAATTTTGAAACATTAATTTCTAAAATACGATTTCATAATTTTGGCTTAATTAACGAACTTATCAGGCAAAATAATTAACATTAAAATAATTACGTTACAGAGGGAAGACCATGGGAGGTTCGAGTGCCATAAACTACATGATATACATGAGAGGAAACCGAAGGGACTACGACAGCTGGGCAGAACTTGGCAACCATGGATGGAGCTTTAGAGAGGTCAGTTAACTTATGTACAGTCGAACTCTTAAGTGCTTTACTATTTTAACCAATAAACCCTAGTACAGTGCTATAAGGATCTTTTGATGCTCGAACGACGACGTTGACAGGTAGGCGCTTGGTAAACATTTGTGAAAATTGTTTTGTGAAATGTATAAAAAAAAAACAAAATGGCGACGTTAGTTCTGATTTTGGCCACGCGCCCAAAAGATCCCATGTTATGGGTTTGATTTCCGCACTGAGTCCTTCAATTGGACCATTGTGCGTGGCCAAAAGATCCTTATACAGCTATAAATTGAAACTTTACTGAGGTCGATACTATCTAACTGTCCTAAATAAATTAATAGACCTTCTCGTTTTATGACGTGCAAGTGTACTCAACCTTAGGGTTATAAAGCTATTACGAGATCAACTAACAATGGAAACTTCATTCTAGAAAGTCGTTATTTCAAGTATCTGAATAACCAAAAAAATAGCAATACATGAGAATGTAATAATCGGAACAGACAGGAATCTAGTTTCCCCTATTATCTACACAAAGGGCATGACGTTATTAGCTATTTTTTAATATTATATGCTATATGTCATTGGTCTGTTAGTCTGTAAGCCTCTTTAAAATAATAAAAAAAAACATGTCTCGTAACTTCATATCTTGTCGTGTCAGGACGACCAGCACCCTAATTGACACACAATCTGAATAATTTTGAAGTTCATTGCTAATCCTTTGCATAATGTTCGAAAAATTTGTCTTCTCAACAACAAGAACGTACCTATTGAATGTTGTTGAAATGTCTGTTAAAATGAAAGCCATAGCTATTGTTAGTGTGTTACGCAATTACCCCACTGTTTTCAAAATTGCAATATTCTGTTTAGTTTGTACAGTGAGAATCACGATGTGGGTACCCCCCTTGAAAGCACCTAAGTTCGAACCTGTGATGGCCGCATCTATCAGTTTTGTATTTTATTGTAATATTTTGTCAAACAGTTTATACGTAAACAACAATGCACAAAAAATACATGCAATATTTCAATGGCGATGGTAACAGTTTAGTTGGTCTGAAGGTTGAGGATGTGACATATGAATCAGCTGATTCAAGTTCAATTCTGGCAGTATGATATAATTACGTTTTTGTTGTCGTCAAATTTTATTTTTTTCTAAGTCAGAATTATTTATGCAACTTTTACTTTTATACATTGTTATAACCAGTAGGTTTATATTAAAATAAAAGAAATATAATTTATTTGAGTAAAATTTATTATAAATTGAAAAACTTAACTATATACCTAACTAATAGTATAGATAACTAACTGTAACTTTAAAAAAGTTTATATCGCTTCACAGCAAAATAATCAACTTACAACAACTACTTATAATGGTTGACAATTTGCCTTTCAAACTAGTAGAATAAGAAAGAACTACAATCTTTGTTCTCAAGAAATTATCTATCATTTTATTTTTTTTTAACACAACACACATATCGTAAGCAAAAGGTGAATCAAAACTAAACTCATCAGACGGTAAATTCATTATAGATTAGTAAAATGTATGCATAACTACCCTCAATTAACAAACTATTCAGCATGCATTCTCTGCGAGCTCATCTAAATCGATTAGACAGAGACAGAATTATAACGCTAAGTAGATTGTTAATTCATTCTATTACTAACTACCTAACTGGCTCAGTTTGTAAGAGCTCGCGGTAATCAATGCATAACCAATGATTCGATGGTTCAATCTCGTCCAGCACATGAGTACTTTTTGTCTTATTCTCAAGGATGTATGCGTTTGAATTGCAAAGTTGTAGCAAAGTTAATTTTAATACAACTGGGATATCCAATTGATGCAGCCCACTGTACATGTACATATCAATAGTTGTACTTAAATTAAACCATTACCCCCTTACTTATAAATGTATTATATCAGATGAATAGTTACACACCGATTTCTCTCTTTCAGTCGTCAGTAATTTGACTTTCGAAACAAGAAGAAAAAACTTTGTGTATATATATACTATACAGACGCTATACAACGTCTATTAGTAAAGGGGTAAGAATTTTAATCTTAACGGTTTAGATTGAAACCTTGCATTTTACATTTTCCAGGTCCTGCCTTACTTCAAGAAAGCAGAAAACAACCAAGACGTAGAAGCCCATGACACCTTCTACCATTCTGTCGGCGGTCCCATTAACGTTGAACGGTTCAAGTACCTCGACATCAACTCCATGATGTTAGTCCAAGCTTTTAAAGAAAAAGGACTTCCTATCACTGATTTTAATGGTGAAAGTCAATTCGGAACTGACATAGCTCAAACTACTTCAAAGTTAGGTCAAAGAAACTCCGCGAATAGAGCATATATAAGCCCTATCAGACATAAACGGCCTAATATTCATATTATCAACAACGCTTTTGTAACTAAAATACTTATTGACCCTATCACGAAAGAAGCCTATGGAGTGGAGTATGTTAAAAACGGAGAAATACTTGCAGCTCATGCTGAGAAAGAAGTCATAGTAAGCAGTGGTACAATTAACTCGCCAAAATTGTTGATGTTGTCCGGTATTGGACCAAAATACCACTTAAAGAGTTTAAATATTCCAGTAATAGCTGAATTAAGTGTTGGCAGTAATCTCCAAGACCATATCACGACAGATGCTTTGACTTTGGCTCTGTCAAATAAAACATCAACAGCTGTCACTGGCCAGCAATTAATAGAAGAAATACACCAATATTATGCCCAATCATTACCCAAACATGGACCATTGGCTTCAGTTGGTTCTCTTACTGGCACCGCTTTTATGAGCACTTATTACAATGAGGACGAACCAAACATACAGTTTCATTTTGATGGAAGAAATGTCAAAGACTTTTATGCTGATCCGACAACGTATTTGGCAACAAACATATTTCCTTTAGCATTCTACGATGGGTTATCAGCTAGGCCATTATTATTGACTCCTAAAAGTAGAGGGTTTATTTTACTTAATACTACGGACCCAATATTTGGTCCACCATTGATTTACTCAAGATTCTTCACTGAGAGAGAAGATATGGAAGCTTTGATTGATGGACTTAAATTCGTTGTAAGCCTAGAAGAAACTGACGCATTTAGAGCCAGTGGGGCAAGCTATGTCAAAATACCAGTTCAGGCGTGTTCTGGGTTACTTTGGGGTAGTGATGAATATTGGACATGTCTGCTTGTCCAGTACACAGCAACTATATTCCATCCAGTAGGAACATGCAAAATGGGTCCTAAATGGGATAAGGAAGCGGTGGTTGACCCAAGATTACGAGTCTATGGTATTGAAAAACTAAGAGTAGTAGATGCTTCTATTATGCCATTAATTGTCAGAGGTAATACTAATGCTCCTACGATCATGATTGCGGAAAAAGCTTCAGATATGATTAAGGATGAATGGTTATAATTTTAGTTAGTTACTGGAGTAATAGAATACCTATACTCTTTAATGTTTATTGAATGCTTCCACGCTAATCTGGAAGTAAAAAGTAATACGATGGATCAATGATAAGACAGAAGAATATTTTTTTTACCAACATAATCTCAGGCTCAGGTTCATCATGAAATGAAACGTCTAAGACTTCATTTTTGGATTATGTGTTTTTGGATTATGTGGTCATGAAAATTAAATTATTACCATATCCCAAGCTAAACCTATGAGAATGAGTTTCAAGAGAAAGAGTTTTTTATTGTGTAAAATTACTCTTAAACTTGTTATTTTGATACAATTCAAGATTTCGCACAAGTTTTTTTCTAAGCAAAGTATCTCATGAAGCGACGCGTGCTTCACTTGTAGTTATCAAGTGTATAAACACGCTGTGAATATATGTGAATGAAGACAGAGAGATGACGTGAAGAGTACCGTCAGCACATAACACACAGTTTCGCCATTGTCTCGGACGGTACCGAGAGCTGTGGCTACACACACATTCACACCGTTTTTGTACACTTGGTAACCACAAGTAAAGCGCGCGTCGTTTTGCGAGATAAAAATACTGTACACCAGAAATACATCAATGAGTTTTTAGTTAGTAAAAATTCTCATAAATGCTGATGTTTAAAATTACTCTAAGAAAAATGCAGAAAACAACCGCTCAAGCAGAAATTAATAATGACTCAGGTTAATTAATTGATCAATTGAAACTCTTTTACAAGAATTACGTTAAGTAGTTTTAATGTAAATAATTGTACATAAGTGTTCTATTTAATTTTGAGACCAAAAAGTGTTCTTAATAATAGGTTTTAAGTAGATTTAATCAGCTTCTCGCAAATATTAAATAAATTATTTTTATATAATAATTGTTTTTATTTCCTTGTAATTTAAACCCACTAATAGGAAACCTCAAATGAAATTAAAACTGTTTTTTTTTTTCATTGATTTAATTGTGACATCCTGGCTTGGCACCATTATAAGTTTTTACAACCTTATCACTTTTTCGAAAATACCCGGAAATATCAATACCAACTAGAGATACGCCGAGTACTCATTTACTACTCGGTTCACGACATACTCGGCCATTATAGATAAAACACATTATCGGCCATTGTAAGCGACGCAACTACCATAGGAACTTTTTATAGAATGTTAATTTATTTTCTTTTAGCCGTCAAATTGATGTGCACTTTTCTTTTTTTTGGTCTGTCATCGTCGTTGAAATCCCTATGTATTATATTTATCTGCTATTTTTGTAATTAAAGTTTATTTGTTCGTTTTACTGTTAAATCCGTCTTTTTTCTTCACTCCGAGTCTAGACCATTACAGTTGGTCCTACGAGCCGGATCAATGTTTCATTCACCACCAACAATGTTCACTCGAAGTGCTTCAAAGAAACTAGCGGAACAACAGGCGAAGTCTTCGATCCAAGAGGTTCCACCAACACTACCAGCGAGCGAGGAACAAGTAAGTGTGAAAGACTTACAGCGTCAAGGTGACAAAACTCTTCTCGAAAGTGTAGTTGAAAAGGAACCACGATCGCTATCCGCTGTGGATATGTTGTCTACAACGTTTCAAGTCTGCAAAACAAAGTCTAAGAGGTCTTCATCTTCCTCTGTACTTGCACGGAAAAAAAGACTAGAGTTAGAAGCTGCAGAGGCGTGGGCGAGGATAGAATTAGACTTAATAAATAAACGACTAGAGGCAAACTTAGCAGAGATCGACGACGAACGTAGTGTAATGTCAGATCACACTAACAAGGGTGTAGAAGAGTGGCTAGAGCACAGCAACCAAGAGCTGTTGGTACAGCCCGTCCACGACAAGGGTCATACATCGGACGTGGCATGCCCGCCGACCACACAGAATGTCGGCACTGATGGAACAGTTCACCTGCTGGCCAGCGCATTAAAGGATCTTGCAGCCGCTTCTACCAATAATGGACTTAATTCAAACCTGTTAAGTAGAATTTGCACACCAAGGGAATTACCACCCTTTTCTGGCGACCCCATGGAGTGGCTCCACTTTAAACAAGCATATGAAGAATCGTCTAAAGTATGTAATTTCAATGATAATGAAAATTTGTGGCGCCTAAGGAAATGTTTGAAGGGATCAGCTCGCGAAGCTGTCTCGGCCTTGTTGATAAGTGCAACCTCGCCTGAAACAGTAATATCTACACTTGAGCTTCAGTTTAGAAATCCTTACATCATTTTGTCACGCATTATGGTTGATTTCAAGAAATTACATCCAGTATCACAAGAATATTATAAAGATATTGTGCCCTTCTCAGTCAAAGTGAGAAATTGTGTAGCCGCTGTCAAAGTAATTGGGCAAGATGAATACTTGAATGGAATAGGAATAACTACATGCATTTTATCTAAGTTGCCATCAGTTCTGCTATCAAAGTGGGCAGATTACAGCTACACATTTATTAAACAAGGAAGAAAGCCAACATGGTTCGATATTTCCGAATTTTTAAACGAGGAAGCTTTTAAAGTGTCGTCTATGGTTCTACTGAACAATAAAAACATCGCAAATTATACACAAGGTACAGTTTTATTAAACAAAACTAGCGATGATAGTGAAAAATGCAAGTTCTGTCGTATCTCAAAACATAAACTACAGGACTGTAAGAAATTTCGAAAAGCATTACGTAGAGATCGATGGAGTTTCGTGAAGCGAAACCGGATATGCTTCAAATGTATGAATGCAGATCACGATAGAGCAACCTGTCCAGCTTCAGCATGTGACGTCGAGAACTGTGGTCTACCACACCATAGGTTACTGCACTACAAAATACCTCAATCATCGAACAGCGATAGCAATGCTGCATCCGAACCGTCGTCGCCGCCACCGCCGGTGGCACCTGAAACAGTCACTCATATCAAGAGTGGCGAGTGTAAAGTATTGCTGAAAGTTGTGCCCGTAACTGTGTATGGACCTAACGGTATTGTCAATACAAGTGCATTGCTAGACGATGGATCTACTGTAACTCTGATCAGTGCAGAGCTGGCGTCACGCGCCGGGCTCCGCGGGCGCCGCGAGACGCTGCGTGTGCAGGGCGCGTGGGGCGACAGCGCGCTGGTGCGCGACGCTGACGTGTTGAGTGTTTGTATAGCGAACCATAATGGTGAGAGATTTAAAATTTCTGCTCGTAGTTTCCAGAACTTTAGTGTACCTGTACAAAATATTGATTTAGTTAATTTTAAAAACTATGAACATTTAAGTAATTTAAAAGATTTATTTTGTTATTCTTATACTAAACCTGAAATTTTGATAGGTCAGGATAATTATAATTTATTATTACCGTTAGATGTTAGAGTCGGGAAATGTAACGAACCTTGTGCCACTCGTACTCCGCTGGGATGGTGCGTCCACGGACTGGTGCCTGTCTCTCTCTCGACGCGCGGGTGTTTCTCCACTCTACACGTCTCCGAGGTACAATCAGAGTTGGCAATCACTTCTTTCGAAAACCTGCACGAGATGGTAAGAAAGTCATTTACTATCGAATCAATGGGAATATCCGGGAAACCGCGCCAGAATGCTGATGAACTGCGCGCTCTGGAACACCTGGAACGAACGGCTAAGCTGATTGATGGTCGATGGCACGTAGGTCTGCCCTGGAAGGATGCTAGGTGTAAGATGCCTGATTCTGAACGTACGGCACTGTCTAGGCTGCATAGTTTAGAGAAGAAAAGGTCCTTAAATGGGCAGTACGCACAAAGGTACCGAGATCGTGTTAAGCATTTGTTAGACAACGACTTTGCTAAGGAAATTACAAACTTATCGAAACCTATAAAAACTTGGTACTTACCTCATTTTGGGGTAGACAACCCAAACAAAGGGAAACTTCGTCTTGTTTTTGATGCGGCGGCTAAAACGCGCGGCTTATCACTGAATGACTATTTATTAACGGGTCCCGATTTATTGCTTTCTTTGTTAGGCATTTTGTTGCGTTTTCGCGAACATGAGATCGCCGTAATAGGCGACATCAAGGATATGTTTTTACGAGTTAAAATCAGGGAGAGTGATCAAGATGCTCTTAGATTTTTATGGCGCGAGAGCCCTCACGAGCCCATTAAGACGCATAAAATGACTTCCTTGATATTTGGTGCGAATTGCGCACCTTTTGTTGCACAGTTTGTTAAGAATAAGAACGCGCGACGTTTCGAATCTTCAAATCCTCAAGCCGTTCAAGCTATTCTCGAACAGCATTATATGGATGATTATATTGATAGTTTACCGAACGACAAAGCCTGCATTGACCGAGCGCGCGACATAATACATATATATAAACAAGGGGGCTTCGAGATACGTAATTGGCTTAGTAACAGCAAGATAGTTTTAAACAGTTTACCCGAAGAGTTGCTCGCCACCTCGGCCGTAGCCGTGAAGATTGGAGCAAGGCACGAAGGTGAACGCGCCTTGGGTATATTATGGTACCCTGTCGATGACACCCTGGGCTTTAATACCACATTCAAGCATATACCGGAAGAAATTCTGAATGGCACCAAATGTCCTACGAAGCGCGAGTTATTAAAAGTTATTATGTCATTGTTTGACGTCCATGGGTTTCTGTCACCATTCATTATTAATGGGAAAATATTACTTCAGGAAACCTGAAAATCTAATGTGAACTGGGACGAAAACATAACGGAAGATATTTATTTTAAATGGTTTAAATGGTTGATGCTATTAAAAACAATAAGTAGCATTCGAATACCACGTTGTTACCAGCGAGTGAACATGCCGTTGTCACCTCACGCTGCAGCAGGAGCGAGTAACGCTGCACGAGTGAGCGCACAAATACCGATCAACCAATTGAGTGATGAAACAGTTTATAATTATTTACAACTACATGTTTTTTGTGACGCGTCTATGCAAGCCATGTGCGCTGTTGCTTATTGGCGTTGGTTGGATGGCAATGGACAAATAAGGGTTTGCTTCGTTGCGAGTAAATGTCGAGTTGCACCTGTAAAACTCGTTACAGTACCGAGGTTAGAATTACAGGCAGCAATCATAGCTGCCAGGTTAGCGCAAACTTTACAGTCCACACATAGAATTAAAGCAACCGAACGATTTTTTTGGTGTCATTCCACGACGGTGCTGCAGTGGGTGCGCAACAACACACGGTCATACAAACCTTATGTTGCTCACCGCTTAGGAGAAATCGACGAGTTAACGCAAATTAAAGAATGGAGATACGTACCTACGTCAATGAACGTTGCAGATAAAGCTACTCGCGAGAACTTTGATAGTGTTCAGCTGGATGGGGAGTGGTTTAATGGACCTGCATTTTTATACGACACAGAGACTTCGTGGCCGTCGAGTATATTTGCACCGATCATTGAAGAGTCTGATGTAGAATGTATATCAAATATAGTTCATAAAAATGTATCTGAAAACGCAGCAACTGAACCGGACCCGATGCGGTTTTCGTCTTGGATTCGGTTGCTCAGAAGTACAAGTGCAATGCTAAAATTCATAGATAAATGTCAAAAGAAAGAAACTGATGACTACACTGCTATGAAACGCGCTGAGATTTTGCTTTTACGAAATGCTCAAGGAAAATCATTTTCTATGGATATAATTTTAATAAAAATGGAAAATGCTTAGGTAAAAGTAGCAAATTACTTAAGTTAACGCCTTTCTTAGATGAGCAGGATGTTCTTCGAGTGGGTGGGCGCATAGATGCCGCTGATGGTGTTTCTTTTGATGCTAAGCATCCTATAATTTTAGATGGAAGAAGTCAAGTAGCAAAGTTAATTGTTAGACATTACCATGTACAAGCGTGTCACGGCAATCAGGAGATGGTGGTAAATAACTTGAGACAGAAATATTGGTTAATTCGAATGAGACCTACTGTTAAAGAAATAACAACTAAATGTATGCTTTGTAGGATACGAAAGGTAAAACCACAGATGCCAAAAATGGGTAACTTACCAGATGCTAGAGTATCACATCATCAGCGACCGTTCACTCATTGCGGCATCGATCTCTTTGGACCCATGGACGTTACAGTTGGCAGACGTATAGAGAAAAGGTACGGGGTCCTCTTTACCTGCCTCACTGTTAGGGCAATTCATTTGGAGACAGTGTCGTCGCTCAGTACCGATTCGCTGATTATGGCTCTTCGGAGGATGGCTTCAAGGCGCGGATGGCCTGCCCATTTATATTCCGATAACGGGACTAATTTGAGAGGTGCAGACGCAGAACTCAAGAAGTCAGCTATGGAACTTGATGAGCAGCTTCTGCAGACCGCTGCCGGCATTCACGGCACTCGATGGACCTTCATACCGCCGGCTAGACCCCACTGGGGTGGATCATGGGAGCGCTTAATTCGTAGTGTAAAGGTTGCTCTGAAGGTCGTCCTTAAAGAAAGAGCGCCTAAAGAGGAGGTGCTGAACACTCTGCTGGCTGAGGTAGAAGCTATGGTGAATGTCCGTCCACTTAGCAACGTCTCGGTGGACGTAAACAGTAAAGAGTCTTTGACGCCTAACCATTTTTTGCTCGGCTCCTCTTCTACTTCACCACAGCTAGGCAGCTATCAAGATGCGGACCTGTACCGGCGTCGACAATGGCGGGTAGCGCAACGGTTGTCCGATATGTTTTGGAAAAGATGGGTCACCGAAGTACTGCCTACGATGATACCACGGCAAAAGTGGACCGATGACGGAAACAAGCCTCTTCAAGTTGGAGACTTAGTGTTTATTGCCGACCCTGATGCGCCACGTAACGTGTGGCCACGAGGCATCATAGAGGAGGTTTTTCCTGGAAGGGACGGCAGAGTGCGAGTGGTACAGGTACGAACGCAATTAGGTAGCATTAAAAGATCTGTGGCACGCGTCGCTAAGTTCTCCTTAGATTAGCTAGTGCTGCGCCAGCAGCACTAAGGTGGGGCTATGTAAGCGACGCAACTACCATAGGAACTTTTTATAGAATGTTAATTTATTTTCTTTTAGCCGTCAAATTGATGTGCACTTTTCTTTTTTTTGGTCTGTCATCGTCGTTGAAATCCCTATGTATTATATTTATCTGCTATTTTTGTAATTAAAGTTTATTTGTTCGTTTTACTGTTAAATCCGTCTTTTTTCTTCACTCCGAGTCTAGACCATTACAGCCATATTATTCGGTTTGACTGCTGAGGTAGGTACTCAAAAAAAAACTCATAAACTTATAACTTAACCTCTTTACAATATTAATGTAGATTAGTCATTGTCGGAAAAATCAAAAAACGAGCATATTTAATTAAATAATGTCTCTCGTGGTCATCAATTTTCGCCTAGATATTTAGCTAACTCTATAGCGATGGCACTTTTTGGATCTTCACGTTGTTGCGGCGCTGTAGATGCTTAATTCTTGTATAAATGCCAAGAACTTGCATTGCATTATTCTATAATATTTCAAGCGTTTCGTACGATCCCAGTAGCTGCGTCAACTAAACTGAGCTACTCCGCAGTGTACTCGTTAAACATAATACCGAGTAATTCTCGGTAGGTACTTGATTATTCGGTAAAACTCGTACTCGGTGCAACCGTAAATTCTCTCATTTATTTCAGCATTGTCCTAGTTATTTTGCAACTTTTAAAACTGCTTTTTAATTTAACCAAGGTTGGCATAAACAGTTTAATTTTATCAGTTTCGTGACGTACTTTAATACGATTTTGAACTCCAATCTACTAACTAACTACGCAAATACGTCAGGAAAGAAAATACGTTTACATGTGTAAACATGACGCAGAAAAAGAACACAAACACACAAAAGAAAAAGTTCAGAACACACTGCTAGTCATAGAAAATGTTTCAATTTTTTTTAGCATCAAAAAAATCTATCTTCGTATGTCGATATTGGTACATAATGAGGTTTTTGCACAAATGTGTATCTTAGCGAATACAAATGCTACAGATGTAGGCAAGTGAAACAAGAAAGTTGGTAACAAAGACCAAAAGTACGTGGCTGAATCATCTACCAAGATGCCGCGGTTTGGGCCACGAGATAAAGGGGGAATGCAATCGCTAGGTGGGTCAATTAGTAAGTACCATTTCATTGCTTGCAATAGTACATAATTATTATGAAGAATGTCATCATTGATATAGACATCATTGGAGAGATCTATGTTTTAGAACGGGTAACTAGTTTCAACTTTCTAGTTAGAAGTCAAATTCACCGATGAAAGTTAACGCGATGAGCAAATCTAAACTACGTTCAAAGAGCGATTTAGATATGCTGATCGCGGTCAGATTGGTGAATTCTGACCTAATACTCCTTGACAATTAAAAAGTGCCTGTGAATGGTTTAATTGAAATAAATGTTTTGAGTTGAATAACGATATATGAACGGAAGGATATTAAATGACTTGGTTTAAGAGTCTCTATCAATTTCGCGGGGTGAAAACAGAAAATCAGTCTTTTTAGCACAATTTTCTCAACAACCTTAAGTTATCTACATTCTTTTTTTTAAATACACAGTTATTTATCACCTATTTATCTAGTAAGTCTAAGAATTTCAATTTTAGTAAACGAACAATCGAATTTAAATTTATAAGGCATCATTTAGATATTTTACTAAAATTAAATAAGTAGTCAAAATAAAAATATAAACATTGATTTTGGTAGATAAATACCTTAAATTTTAAAATATTTAACACTTATTATTATTTTCAATAAATTCTTACGCGTAGACAAGGGTTTTGCACATGATTTTATTGGGTTTTTTCAGCGTGATTAACATTTTTTTACAAGTACTAAATCGCTTAACTAACTAACTTTAAAAAAACAAAATTGTACACTTACTAATATAATAATTATATGCCTAGTATTTATATATTTTTTTAGATTGTTATTTGCTGCCAGTAAGTTATGAAAGTAATTGAAAAACATGGTGCTTCGTGCTTACGTAAAAACATGTGTTAGATTTTTATTTTTTGTAATTTAAATTTAGTTATCAAAATTTAAAATTGTACACTTACTAGATAAATAACTGTGCATTTAAAAAAAAAACTAGTTAACTTAGGGTTATTGAGAAATTTGCGCTGAAAAAACTAGAATTTTCTGTTTTTAGACCGTGAAATTGATAGGGACCCTTAAAATTAAACTCAAAGTACAGGACAGCTGGTGATTTTGTAGCGCAGTTTTAAATATTGGAGGCTGTTTTTATTATGATAATGGCGTTAAAAGACTCTTTAAATTAAAATTAAAATAAGTTTTGTGGATTGCTGATACTAAGAAAGTGATGTTAGATGCAACATTTTTATCATTGAAATCCCACAAACAGAAAGCTATATAATTAACCTGTATCTGGTGGTAATTGTGATTCAATACCAGGGCCAAAACATTCTCATGGTAATAAAGGATAGTTATTTACATTTCGAGCATGTGTTTAATAATACAATTACTAATAATGTGACACATTAGTCAAAAAACCGGCCAATGTGTGTACCACACATAATGAAGAGCTCAGTAGTCTGTTGAGATGAACTTATCCCAAGAACAAGCTTATCTTTGTATTTGAAAAAATATTCTTCCCTTAGATATTTACGTCACGGTCGATTCTCCAATTGCTAATATGTATGTATGATTTTTTAAGAGCTCCAAGGGACCTAGTACTTACGAGTGAACGCATTCCTGAGACAGAGGGTCTTGATAGACAGACAGACAGATAGACAGGCGGACGGACGATGAAGTGAACCTATAAGGAATCCATACGTTTCCTTTTGAGGTATGGAACCCTAAAAATGACATAATTGGCAGTTTTTCAGGACATTATGTGAGTTAATTAAAGCATAACTTAATTCTAACAATAATAAATTTAAATCACAAATTGTTCTGAGCAACAATCAAATTATTATTAAGTTATTTTGGTAATTTGCTTTGTCTAAGTAAATTACCAAAATAATTTAGTATAATTCTTACGAAATTGTATGATTTTCGAATCATCGTCTGTCGCCTGACGGTTCCATTAAATAGGCCCCTGGCCTTTCATAATTCTCAGCAAGACATCAATGGAACATATTTTCTTAAAAACTTTTCCCCGCACTTTTCATAGCCTCAACCAAGCCCCATCTGCTGTTCCTATGCCCCCATTATCTACTTCCATAAACCGCTGAGAAGCAAACAATCTGTAGACTCTGTCCTCACTCTAAAATCACTACCACACTACTCTGACCTGCCGCCCCTCCCTTATGCCACCTAAATCTGGGACCCCGAGGATCTTCTATTGATGAATCCAGAGGTCTAACTTTACTGGTTACGTTATAAATTTTACAACGCAGTAGACTTAAAACTTCATCAAAGTGCTATAAATAAACAGGAGTGCGTCTTCGGTGGTTTTCAACGTTTAAAAGCTTCGTTTTAATACTTGTTCGTGGGGATTTAATGGTTATTAATCTTTAGTTGTACGGCTTTGAATTGGGGACAGCATTAATGATATTGGCATTCGGAACGCGGTATTTTCTTGGTAACTTGGATTGAATCTATAGTAAGTTATGGTGGTTTAAGATTTCTAAATGTTGGTGTATTTTTGGCTAGATTAGTGCAAAATATCTCAATGTAGTAAAAACTACGGTGTTTTGGTTACAGTCAGTAGTTTGTAAGCTTGTTTATTGGATCAATTCTTGAATAAAATAAAATAAAAATAAAAAAGCCTTTATTTCTTACAAAACTTAAAACTCAAAGTAAGTAAGTACCTAAATAATAGTGAGATCTAAATAATAGTGACTCATATGTAATGTATATTTTTATACATTTATGCATAGGTATAATTATCTGCTATGTTTAATAACCTATGTTATTGACTAATTGTATAACTTGTACTTTCTAAATATTATATTTATAGTCTATGCTTTTAACTATTAATTATATAAACCTATGCTATGCTTATAACTATTATTATTTTTCTGTATATCTATGATTGTATTACTTAAGTATCCATTTTTCTAGTAAGTATCTACACACATCAAAAGTGTCTAGGGATCAACATATATTTTTGCAATAACTTTTCTCCTGATTGATATTAATTAAAATTTTCTTTAAGGATTCATCAAATAAAGTGTTTTCGTTTGTCACAGTAACGATAAACCAAGTCACCTTTGCATTAATAAAGAAATTTGCCATTTTCCTAATAAAGGGATTTTTGACATTTGAACCAACTAACACAAAAGTTCGAAAAAAAGACTGAAATAACAGTTTTCTCTAAAATTTTATTGGGTAACTTAAACAATTAATAATCCGCGTTTCTACCGCGAACACTAACAACACAAGAACATCGGTTTGGCATACTCAAAATGAGTTCATCCAAATCACGCTGTGGAATGGCCGCCCATGTTCGTTGCAACAACAAAAAAAGGTCTTCTTGCGGATACCCTCCATATTCGGCAGAGCTCTTCTCTGTAGCATATCCCATGCATGCTCAATCGGGTTCAAGTCTGGCGACTGAGCAGGCCAGGGCAGGACATTGATGTTAGCTGCGGCGAGAGTCTGTCTTACAACTCTTGCGGTGTGCGGTCGTGCATTATCATGCATTAACTGAAATAAGGGACCGATTTGCACTTGTAGAGGAACGATGACGTCTGATACAATCGTCTCAGCATAAATTTGAGCGTTGAGGTTGCCTCTGATCCAAATCAACTCAGTTCTTCCGCCGATCCAAATACCCGCCCATACCATGATGGTTCCACCACTATAAGGATGGACTTCCTGGCAGGATTTTAATCGCTGTTGGCGTCCAGGGGTTCTCCAGTGTCGTATACGTCTTGTATCCGGTCTCATACCAAAACGAGACTCATCAGAAAAGCACACGAAACGCCATTGTTCTTCTGCCCAATTTCTGTGTTCAAGAGCCCATTGATATCGAATCCTACGATTGTGCATTGCTATAGGTGGTACCCGTAGCGGTCTTCGGGAATGAAGGTTCACTTCATGCAAGCGGTTTCTGACTGTTTGGTCGCTAATTAAGTTCCCTGAAGAGTGATGAAGCCTCACGGCTAACATCATGGCGGTTATTGTTGGAGCTCTTCGAGTTAAGATTTGAATGTATCGGTCTTGTCTCCGTGTGGTGCAGCGATACCGTCCTCCATGGCGCTCAGCCACGGTACCAGTGCTTCGGTAACGTGTCCAAAGTCGACTGATAACACTCTGACTTGTATTCAGAGCTAAAGCCACAGTACGTTGCCGGGAACCAGCTTCTATCATTCCCACGGCTCTGAGCATTTCTTCCCTGCTTAAATGACGTCGCCGCTCCATAATAACGTTGGTTTTAATCAGTAGTAGGGAAACAGTAGCACTAATAATGTCTTCAATGCGTTGTATGTTTTTATAGGGAAAATATTGACAGCTGATTTTCATCTTTTACTCGAATTTGATTCACAGTTCCTGATTCAAATTATGAAATGCACCAAAAAGGATCCATATAAATTTATAAAATCATAAATTTATTACAAAGCCACATCTCAATCTCAAGAAATCCGCATAAAAATGCTTGATCCCTAGACACTTTTGATGTGTGTATATAATATATAGTTATTAATATTCTTTGTAACTTATAATATGTATGTATAATGTTTATATAAACAGCTATATGTAGTGTATATCTTAGTATATTTTATGTACTGTGTATAATAGATTAGGTTGGTTTGGTGGTTGGATCAATTCTTACTTGCTACTAATTATTTACATGGCCTACAAGTTAGTTGTTTCGGGTGGGATTCATCCTTGTTTTAAAAGAAACACCATGATAAATTATAAACTTATTGAATTTTTGTTTTTTGGCCGATGCAGTAACTTAATCACTTTTACATCGACTTTGACGTCACATTATTTTCTTTCTTCTACATACATAACTCTCTGTACTTTTCATACAAAACGTGCGCTGCTTTTTCACTAAACAATGCTTTTTAGTTTTTATCATGTGCATTCTAAAAACTACCTACGTTTTAAAAAAGATAATAATATTAATGTAGGTTTTCTTGCTAAAAGTTTAAACTTAACTCACATTGTCTACAACCCTTGTACTCAAAATAGCAATCAAAGATATTCTTCAAAACAAAAGAACTTCCATATAACGACTCCCTCGAGATACATTCACATAGGTATGTACTACCCAATTTTAGATGAACACAGTCTTAACACAGAATAGTACGAACAGAAGGTCTGCTGTATGAAATTTCTTAAGAAATAAGCAGTACCTTTGTACTCAAATTATAATTATGTCTTAACCCTACGTATTTTACTGTGAGTGCATAAATAATAAAATAAATAAATAAGGTCGGTTCCTTACAACCAGCAAAAACAGGCGCAGGCACGCTCTGACAGTACTTACAGCGATTTCAAACAAATGCCGGTCGCGAGTGCGCTTGGACTCGCTGTACATGAAGCGTGTCTATGTGTGCGTGCGTTTTTCCACGTTGTATGGAGCGGACTTTCTGTACTATCTTGTGGTCTAAACTATTTCAGCAACACTTTATTGTTGTATTAAACGTCAAAGTTTTCAAGATTTATTCCTTCAAGATCTGTGTGAGTTATTCAGTTTGTTGTTCTGTAGTGAAGTTATTTTAAAATGTTTCGAGAGAACTTTGATTGATGTGCGTATTATTATTTGTGTGTGTTTATAGTGAGAGTTCATCTGACTTTGAGAATTGATTAGAACACTAACTTGCTTGATTTGACGAACTGTTTATCTAAGTGTAAGATTCTGTTAATGACTTTTTAAGTTGAAAATAATTATGTTAAAATGTGTGTGAAAAATAATCAACCTATAATGTTCCCACTGCTGGGACACAGGCCTTCTCTCTTGGAGAGGGAGTGTTCTACAATCTACCACGCGGGCCGAATTCAGATTGGTAGATGTCACATGTTTTCGAATTCTAGGACATGCCGGTTTCCTCACGATGTTTGCCTTCGCCGTTTTGAGAGCAGAAAGAAGAGAAGAAAAAAATGCAAATAATATAGTTTTCTACCTTAAAAGCTCATGGCACACTATACTGGCGCCGCTCTAACTCAGCAATTAACTTGTCTTTCAAATTAGAGCATCAAATCGTGTGTAGTATAATATATTTCATAATGTCAATATGAAAAAGCCAACGGCGGGCAATCTGCGCGCTTACCGCTACCATACAACTCGACTCGCAGCCCGCGCGTTGCAAGCGAGCGAACCGCATGCTTACAGCGCGCCGACTCCGAGTAGCCAGCGAAACAACGTCAAACACACAAATGCCATATAAAAATTGTATTCGCGGTGAAAGCAGGCTTGCACCTCTCGGCCAGTGCGCGGACTGAGAGCTTGCACCTCTCGGCCAGTGCGCGGACTGTGACCTTGCACCTCGCGGCCGGCGCTCGGACTGTGAGCTTGCACCTCGCGGACGCGCGTAGTTAGCGCGCTGGTGGCTAGCCGTAGACTACATTCGAGGCGACGCCGTGGTGCAACTGTACAGTTGCGGTGCCGGTATAATGTGCCTTTAGACTATTTCAATTAACGACTGTAATATTTTTATCTCACGAAGCGACACACGCTTTATTTGTGGTTACCAAGCGTACCAACTCACTGTAAATGTATGTGTTAGCACAGGGGCTCTAGGTACCGTCCAAGACAATAGCGAAGTTGGAAGTGTGTGTGTGTTATATGCTGACACTACTCATCGTCACGCATACATTCACAGCGTGTTTGTCAAAGGTGTTTGTAGACTTGGTAACTACAAATAAAGCGCGCGTCGTTTTGCGAGGCAAAAATACTGTACCGAGAATTAAATTGATGATCACAGTGAATGCTTAGTACCTAATGATTTTATCCCCTATTCACTCATTCAAACACACTGTTTACTTTTTGCAAAAATTTCCTCATATTTCTTTTTCCGTCAAAACAGCGTCATGACAATCTAGCTACACAATTTCACTAATAACAAAGCTGTAAATCTAAGCCAGGCGACACGTAACGAGATAAAACAACACAAGTGCAACACGCGGCGCCGCTCGTGCGACACCTAATTGTGTGCTCTTGTTAAAGTTCACTTTAGACGTAGAGAAGTTTCTAGAAGAGACTTGTTTCTTCGTGAATGTAAACATTACGTTCAGTATACAATACTTTATATCTAAAGGCTAATTCTCGTACCTAAAACATTCAAAATCAATTCGCAGTCTCAACTCAGCGACAATCAATGACAAAAATTTGTTAAAAATTTAGGTAAATTAGAGATTTATTCACAGATTGAGATTAGATTGCAAACGTTCTCAAAAATACAGCGGTGCTATTCTGTAAAAAAATCACCGTGATAACTTAGGTGAAGTGAATTTAAAGTGAGCTGCAGTGCTATTCTGTAAAAATCTCACCGGGAAAACGAAGGTGAAGTGAGCTGCCATTCCACCTGATGTTAGGGATTGCCTCCATTGATAGTTCACTTCACCTAAGTTATCACGGTGAGATTTTTACAGAATCGATAGGCTGTCATTCCACCTGATGCTAGGGACTGACACTAGTGACAACTCACTTTAAGCTCACTTCACCTAAGTTTTGACGGTGAGATTTTTAAAGAATAGCATTGCAGGATTGCCGCACTAATAGTTAAAGTGAGTGAACGAGACAAGACACCTGTAGGTTTAGTGATCGTTATGACTAAACTTCAGACGCCTAAAGAAGACCAAGAAATGCTGCGCCGAGCTCATAAATTACGATAAGGGTAGGAGGATGACGACACGTACCTATCAAGATTTTAGAAGAGACTGCAGCGGTAAAATAACCCCTATTTGAATAAGGACAGCATTTTCATGAATATCGTTGTCCTTAGTTTTATAGAGGTAAGAGGAACAGGGTCTATAGTTCACTCACCCTCCATAGAAAAGGGAAGATTCTCCGACCACTACTGCCCGACGATTGATGTTGATTGAGTTTACCGCGTGACTAGCATATATACAATGTTCCAACATTGTACGTATATACAACGTGTAACGTTAAATGCGCAAAACCTGAAAATAGTTTGTTCATAATTGACTACTGAATCGATTTCAGTAACTTTTAGTATAGGTTTTTTTTTTTAATTTTGTATTTTGCCATACTGTCTGCCGATTAAGCCAAATAAAATTAAACCTTATTTCAAGGCAATAAAACTTAATTTTAAATGCATAAAGTAATGCTAGTGTCAACACCACGTTCTTAATAAAAATAGCAAGCTTTAAAAAAAATCTCAACTCAATGCTCTAAATACACGTTGTATATGCTAGTTGCGCGGTAAACTCTGCTAGCGCGATGCAGGATTTTGCGTGACGACACGTGGTGTGTGCGTGTAATGCGTAGCTCGCATGTGACGATGTAGATACCGCCACAGTTTTAAAGGAAAATAGAAAGAAAAAATATATAAACAGTGCTTTGTGAGCTTATGCGCGTGTTTTGTAGTGATAAGAGCCTTGACATCTATGACTTAAATCACCCATCATTGTCAACTGCCAAACCAAAAGCAATAATTTTCTATTACGATTCTGTTCACATCAAAATCACATCATCAAAATCCCTCACATAGAGAGGAGCGTGTCCCAGCAGTGGGAACATTATAGGCTGATTATGTTATGTCACATCAAAATAGAAGGCGTTATCAAATTAACGCTGCGCCAATAAGCAGCCAGCGAGTCTACAATTAAATGTTTGACTCCGCAAATCGTACTTTATTTCTCGCACAAGACCTGTTTACACTTTTTATGAATGAGAGTCAAGGTAATGTGTGTAATATGCGGCCGACAAGAGAATACGTGTTTTGCGAATTTGATGTTTATTAGCTACTACAATAAATTGTCACACTGACTCTGTCAGGACCGCATTCTCTCGACGGCCGGACTGGGCCCAAGTCTGCTATTTTTATAAATTCGTCATTCCAATACGATCCTATTTTCAATTTGCTAAAACGAGATTACCATTTTATGTCATTTCTTTCAATGGAGTGTCAGTGATTGACCATTGGAAAGCCATAATGACGCCATTATATTAGTAGATTACCAAACTTGTCAAAACCAACAATTATGAAATCAATGACAGACCATTCTGACACTATTGTAATAGCAGACTTGAGGCCCATCATTAAAGTTGTTATTTCAAAGTCGTATACACTTACTAGCGTTTCTTTGTGCGTAGTAAATGCCAGTTCCAGTATATCTAGGGAGACGTTGTCCAGTGAGCTTTTCTCTGATTTATATACCATTGTAACGTGCCATACCGACTTTGAAATAACAACTTTACTGATGATCATTTATCTTTTGACTGTCTCTTGCTTTTATGGGGCTGGTAAAATGTGAATAATAATGGGGGGTTAACTTTAGGTCGATATTTTTTTTAAACGTTGCTCCTCTCTAGGAATTTCTCCTGTATTGTGTGTGTGTTTACAAACATTTAAACTGACATACACAAACAGCCCGAGCCGGAAGAACTACTTGTAGGTCATACAAAAATATTTGGTCCGTGCAGGAATCGAACTCGCGACACGCAGCACGGCAGTCAATCGATTAACCACTGCGCCAACCATGCCATCGATTTTTGCCGTGCGACTTACCATATTGCCTCACAAATTACACAGGTCGATAAAAATCGCAGGTAACTAGTTCATTTTGCATCAAAATGTCGAACTTCATGCGGCGGACGATCGCCTCCAACTGAGCATTTTCAGGGTCGATTTTAGTCAACCGCCGCATGCGACTTGTCGCCGTAGGACAAAAGTCGAAACCTACTCTACTTTGGAACTTGCGACTTAAGTCACCTCACCTGTGTAAAGCCCACATAAGTCAACATTTTATGTGTGTCAAAGTCGACGTGTCGAAGTGATCCACGACAACAATGTTTTTGGGTCATTTATACCAATCATAACTTTTACTAGTACTTTCGAGATCAAGATTTTATTAACAGAATACGAATATACTGTTACCCTCCTATGAAGACAAAATGAGAAGCAAATTGCATTGTAAGCGCCAAACTTTATGGCGGCTCTGAAGTGAACTCGCTGCGCAGTACCTGATCCCTCACCCCAGCAAAATCATAATCAAAATCAAAAGTCATTTATTCAAACTATGCTGAGAATCAGCACTTTTCGAACGTCAAAATTACAAAAGACAGTCCCCCCAAAACGCCCGCCCTTCACCACTTTTTAGTGCTTTCGCTGGGGAGAAAAAGTGGCGCAACAAACTCCCCAGCAGCGCAGCAGTCTCTTCAGTTAGAAAATAGTTGATTGTATACAATACTAGGTACCTATGCAAAGTAATTGACCTTACAGGACACAGAACATTAAATTAAATTATTTGCCATTATGTCAGCTTGCCAATATACCCAAAATACATTACTTACCAGCTTACACGTGAATTTGTTTTTACGCAGCGACTAGCCTCATGTTTCGAGTCGGCATAAAGTATGCATCGAGCTGGAATAAGAAAAAATTCAGCCGTCCCATACGTCTATGTCGAGTAGGTATTGAAGTTTTCTATGGGATAGTTGATAAATTTTTCGCGATTACGATGTTGGTCCCATGGAGAAAGTTGTTTAGTTTGATGGTCTGTAGGTACCACATCCTTAAATTTGGCTGGTCATTGAAAAGTTACCCTGTATATGTATCACTTGGGATAGTTTGCTTGCAAATGCTAAATGCCGCGTTCATGTAAGTTCGTCATCTGAAAACATTAATACAACGAAACATCATTCTATTCTAATTTTTGTACAAAACAGAATGAAAGAACATAATTATTATTATTTGCCAAACCAAACATACTAAATGAATTAACCTTGAAACCAATTGACCTTTCACTCTAAACTACATAATTATCTTTAAAACATTTCTCATTGTTCTAACAATCCAGTTTGTACCGAGTCAGTACCAACAATTGCTTCATCTTTTAGCGACTATTCCAGACAACTAATAGATTTTGTCTCCTTAGCCATACAATTGACTCTTAATTGACTTAACTGAGTGCTAACCGTTTTGGTCTAGCTTTATTTTAGCTGGTTGTTCTATTAATTGTATTTGACTTGGAATAAACGTTCAATTTTGGAGCAAATTTGCGAGAGATTTGATTGCGTTTGTTAAGAACTGTAATGGTGACTGTCTAGACAGTCATAATAATCAACCATTGCTGGGACACAGGCCTCCTCTAAGTGAGACGGAGTGGGTTGTAAATGACGGAGGCCCAGTGCGGCTTGCTTGGTAGATGTCACGTCTTCGAATTTTTGGTTCTATACATGCCGGTTTCCTCACGATGTTTTCCTTCACCGTTTTGAGAATACCTAGTGGTGATGAAATATTTTTCACAAAGTAAAGCGACTGTCTGGCTTCGGGGGTAAGTCGCAGCCATTAGCACTGGGCCACCAATGCTCTCAACAGCCCTGTCTCTTCTGTCTAGACGGTAACAGACAGTTTTTATTAAGACAAAAATAAACCCTTAATAGTGGTGAAACAAAAAAGAAAACGGGACGTAGATATTGCTTTAGCTTTACAATTATGTATCAGAAACAAAAATATTCCATTTAAAGCCACGGTTCCTAACCTGGGGGTCGTTAACCCTGCGTGCGTAAAACTGGTATTCTGCGGGAGTAATAAGCTGGTAACATATAACAAAGATTAGACCATAATCAATGTAATATAATGAGTGTATACAAAACCTTGTAAAACATTTTAAAAGAGTAACGGTGGAGTTTCTTGTCCATTCTTCCCCATACGAAAATTACCTTTTGGAAGGGGCGACTAGAATCAATTATATTTTTTAATTTTAATTTTTGACGTTCAAAAGTGCCTTTTAAGTGCCTATTTGAAATATATGATTTGACTTTGACCAATAAGATCGAATCTAGCTCGCCAGTGCATTTCATGCCCTAACTGTGTAATCAAATAACAAGTCGGAGCCGCTCTTCTATTACTTATAGTACTAGTCGTAGTAGTTGTCTCAAAGTGGAACATGACTTCACATGCGCTTTATGTGAAACAAAACCTAACATTGAAAAACTTGCGAATGCGAAACAGTGGCGCCGATTCCCTTGTTCAAAAAGTAAACAAAATGTAAGTTCAGTGCATCTTTTTCTTTCTATTTCATTAAGAAAAGGTCTCGTCATTTTCTAATGATTCTGTGGATCTAAGCGCGGTACCATTACTTCCAAATAAAACTATTAATGGCTTCTAGAACGAAAATTATAAATCAAGAAAACAAAAAACAACCTCTAATGACTTTTTAACCCACATACTCACGCAATCTCCTCAACTTTCAGCCACACGTTACACCAACGCTCACAGGCATCGCTGCAGCGCTGTATCACAAAATAGAAAGATACAGAAGGTCAGGTCTTTATAACGAGAGGAACGCACGAGCACATACAGGCTTCACATACAGTGAACGTAAGCGCACTCGGCAAAAATATCTGAACCTTTGTTTTTGGAACAAACGCTGTAGGAGAAAAATGTTAACAATCGTCACGTAAGGAAAAATCTCTCTGTCTCTTTCTATTTCTATTATATAGGAGTGCGTGCGGAACTTTGTTGCTGACGGGGTTCCCCAGACCTCTCACGTTTTTTTTTTATGTTCTCCTCCATGTACATTTTTATTCTTGTATACATGTTGGAGCAAATAAATATATTATCTTATCTCGACTGGCATTTCTTTGAGACCGCCGTACGTAGACGAGTGAGCATGCGTCTATGTGTGCGTGCGCCAGTTTTTGCTGGTTTTACGGAGCGGACCTTCTGTAGGTGAGTCTATTTTGTGTCTGTGCGGCCAAATTGCTCGGAAGTTCGCTTCTTGCTCCAACTTCTCCAAAACATACAAAGCTTAATGGATTACACGTCTTGTTTTACTTGACGAATGCTAGCTTTGTGCTGCATGTTGTTTTACGAGAACGATTTCTTTTTGTCAGGGAAGTAAGTCAAGCGTTTTGCTTATGAGAAATGTAGGATGAAAATGTATGGTAATTTGGTGGTGTTACGAGACTTTAAAGCGAGAAATTGAAGCAGCATTACAAGTTATTTTTAATACATTTTAGCTTGGATAGACGCAGACTTTATCAATATTTTTAATTAAAGTTGAGACAACTATCCAATCAGTTATTTATGGCATGACAAAAGTTGTGAATTTCACAAAATCTTTAATCAAATCTGCGAGAATTTCTATTGAGAATCAGAGAACTTTCTTGAAACTTCAAAATATTTCAAACGCATTTTAATTGAAAATTGCAATCACAAAGCAAATTCCAAAATCCAAACAAAAGAAAATCTGCAAGTTAAAAATCTCAGACACCCCTAGAAAGTAATTAAGGAGAATTTAAAGCATTAAAACAAAACACAGTTAACGCATTTACCGCTGCGAATTAATCCACGTCTTAAAGTATTACTAAGCCAATTATTATGCAAAGGAATTCGCAAAAAGAAAGTCACTCCGCCCTTGCGCAAACTCGGGCAAACTTTAGCCTGGAATAAAGGCGGATGCAACTTCAATATGAAATTTAAATGAGACTTGTTCAGGTAGCTACTCTAATTCCCTTGCAACATCCACCTGTAACTTCATTCAAATTCTCCGCGTAGTTGGAATTAATTCTTGTCTGAATTATGTATTTTTAAAATGGTCGGATTCTATTTGAATGTGTAAGCTTAGGTTAGATGCTTACGTTAATGTGAATGCCTTCACTGGTCTAATCTACATCTCTTTGTGAAGTAAGAGCATTATCACACTGATCATTTTCCAGCGTGTTTCCAGCGAAGCGTTTTGTGAACGTGTTTCCGCGAATGCGAAGCGAGCTAGCTGCGACTAAGCGACGTGTTCTCCGTGTTTTCACAATATTTTACACTCGCTTGTCTCAATCTCTCTTATACTCTCACGTCAATAGACCGTGGCTGGACGTTGCGCACAAGTGGCGTGGCTACACATACACACAGTAAGCGCATTATACAATCGCCTCGCTCGAAATACGCTCACAAATCGCCAGGGTATTAAGGTTCTAAGTTTATCATCAGGTGGCGTTCAAAGACTGGAATTAGAAGGTTGATCCTCTAGCGGTGAGATAGACAAAGGGTTGTTGCCATCGCTGGTAAAACTTGGATGAACCTGGCACAGGAGCATGGGAATTCTCACAAGCAAAGGGAGGCCTATGTAGTCAGGCTTTGGAAGATGATGATGACGGTTCTTTCATCTTTTTTGCAGACAGTATAACTAAAGTAATAGAGATTGATCCCAGCAGCTCAATTTATATGTCGGTTACCTTGCTTGAAAACTGAATTATTTGATATAAGCGATTGAAAGGTAAAGTAATAAAGAAAACTAAGGGCCGGTTTTTTGATCCGAGGTTAACTCGACCAATTGTTAAAAATAGTAACTAATGGTCAACTGGGTCAACTAATAGTTAATTATTTGACAATTCGAAGACAAATAATTGATCAAAAAACACATTTTGAAAAATTTTGAGTTAAATTTTGTTAACCACGGACCAAAAAACCCAGCCCTTAAATTCATAAACATGTATTTTTTTACACCTGTGACTTGTTGCTGAGTGGGTTTTAGCAGGACTTTAAGCAGGCTAAGAGTGCTTTATGTATTTCTTTTCTTGATTAAAATATGATTCAATTCTTTAGCATAGTTTAAAATCAAATTTCCTCACAGACTATAAAAAGGCAAACCTTATAAATAGTTACAATTAATAAGTTGGCACTGTTCAGATCCCTTTCCCGACAGAAATCAACATAGTACCAAACTCAGCAACATCGACAACTTGTCTAATTTAACCAAAACCATTTGTCCAGAAATAGGTACTAACCGAGCTTAGGTACTCCTACTCAATGCCGCAGCACGTACGAGTGCATTATTAGTTATAACCAAAATCAAATAAGCAATAACTAACGAACAGTTATTACGGAAGTAATTTCTACAAACAATAGGGTACCAAAACTGCACTATACGAGGAAAGTTCTTGTATAAACGTTCCTAGTTACAATTTGTTCTTATTACCACTGAATAGACACAGGTACAGAAGGTTACCTATCTACACTAAGTACACACGAGCGATCGCGTCAACGGCTGAGGAACTGCAGCCGTCGACAACATGCGGCTCGTTTATTTGAGGGGCCCGTGGCTAAATAATAAAAGCCACACAGGTCGATCGATCAGGTTAAGCTACGCTTGCCGCGGTTGGTCTGTGGATTGGTGACCATCTTTACATACCGAGATCCCTCCATGCCTAGGAAAGCACGTTAAGCCATTGGTCCCAGCTGTCATTCGTGGAACGGGTAGTCAGAAGCCCGAAAGTCTGACAACCAGTATTACCAAGGGGTACCTATCGTATTACCCAGTAAGTGGATTGTGGAGGTCAGATAGGCAGTCGCTCCATGTAAAACACTGGTATTCAGCTGCATCCGGATAGACTGGAAGCCGACCCCAACATACTTGGGAAAAAGCTAGGCAGATGATGATGACTCACTCGCTCAACTCGAAGGACATGCGTCAACGCTAGAGGCGACTGCAGCCGTCGACAACATGCCAATAGTGTAATCTCGACCGTGTGTATGCACACTGAGTGCGTCAACTGTAGAGGCAATTTAACTGCAACCGTCAACGCGTTTCGACACTCTTTAATAGCTACAGTCGCCTCTGCCCTTGACGCGTGCCGCCTGTGTGCATAAGCACTAAGCAAAATCGCACGATCTCATAGACACGCTTTACGTTTAGCGAATGTAAGCGAAGTCGCGACTGGCATTCATTTGAGTTCGCTACACGTATGCGTCTATGTGTCGTGCGTCCGTTTTCGCTCGTTTTAAGGAGCCGTCCTTCTATATCTTTATTTTGTAACGTTACTATGGGACCACCAAGTTTCGCAAAGTACTCTGGTACAATGTTTGAGCTTAGGTCATAGTTACAAATTGAAGTACCGTGATTGTTTGCTTTTTTTTATTTAAGGGTTATTTTTATTTGTATTGTCGTTGTTTGGTTTGGAAACTGGCGTAGTAAGTGATTGCTGTTTGAGATTTTCAGTTTTTGTAAAATTTACTTTTGGTTTCACATTAACATTGACTGTCAGTTTGACTATTGATTTACAATAATCGGTGATAATCACAGTCATGAAATAATTTAATATCTTTTGTCATCATCATCATCTGCCTAGCCTTTTCGCCGTTGGCCGTTGGGGTCGGCTTCTTGTCTAACCAGATGCAGCTGAATACTAGTATTTTACTTGAAGCGACTGCTTAGATTGACCTCCACAACCAGTTACTGGGTAATACGATACCCCTTGGTAAGACTGGCTGTCAGATTTTCGGACTTCTGATGACCCGTAACGACTTTCAAAGATCCACGAATGACGGCCGGGACCACCGGCTTAACGTGCTTTCTGAGCCACGGAGGGGTTTTGGTATGTAATGATCACCCATCCACGGAGCCACCGTGGCAGGCATAGCTTAACCTGATGGATTGATGCGTGTGGCTGTTATCACTTAGCCACACGCCCCTCCAAATAATTATAATTATGATATATTAAAAGTACAATGTTAAAACAACAAAAAAAAAAGAAAAGAAAACTGTCGTTATAGTCATGTTTTAGTAACCCTTTCACTAATGACGTCATCTTATGAGAAGCTAAGAATATTCTCCTTAAATGCCCAAAGTTATTCAGACAATGTTAGAAACTTGAATAAGTTTTATAACAGTTTTGATAAAAAATATATCACTATTTCAGCATATTACACGAACAGTATCAAAACACCAGACGAATATAACATTTTGAACATTAAAATAGTAAGAATGCGACAGAACTCTTGACACGATGGTAAAATAACGCGGTGAAGAAAATGAGCGAAGTGGCAGGCCATTAAGTGTCGCCTATGGCACGCGAGATGTAGCTTAACTAGTGTCGGGAAAAGATTTCGATGAAATAAAGATTGTTTTATAAAAGGTTTGTAATGTTAATGAAAAAGAAGCGATCAGTAATGTTTACGAGGTTTGTTATGCCTAAACAAATTATTTGAACAAGGTAGTAAATCCTTGTCTACGACGCTGGACAGAATGACCGCAATGAAATGGCGGAAATGTCCGGCAGTCTACTTATCCTACGTGTGCGTTATTGCTTAAATTTCCATAAATACTACCTTGGCGGACAAACAGTCTGCTCAGCGCTTTAAAGAATTTTAACGAATAAATCAGGTGGAATAAAGCTAATGAATATTATTGATTTTAATCTAAAGATCCCCTCGTTGCTTTGCTAAAACTCTAAGCTAGCAATAAACGATCATAAGCCTAAAATATCACAATATGTACACACGGCTACACATCAAGCTACACACACACACACACACACACATGCACATTTCCAGTTTTAGCTGACCTCGCATTGTATAGGTTTTTCGTACAATCAGAAGTATAGAAGTATATACTGGTTATGTATAGCTTGATGTGTAGCCGTGCGTACCACTGTAACTACGTAGACCATCACAGCAGCCGATCAGCAGATTTATCAACAGAACACATAGAATATTTTATCGACATGGCAACATCACTACACACTTCTATGCAAGACCGAGGGACAATGGTAGTAGTCGTGCACCGTTCTAGACACAAATTGGCGAGTGGAACCAAGAAAGCAAAATACGGCTGCATACAATACTACAATATCACTGTCAATGCTTACTGTGCATAGAAATTTTTTTATAAAAAAAAACAATCGACTTCCAAATAAGATACTACAAAGTGAAAAATAACTATAATTTCGGAAGTCGACGTCGTTGGGTTCGCATTTTCGTTGTTTGCCACCGACTTCCAAAATTAAAGTTATTTTTAACCGACTTCAAAAAGAAGGAAGTTCTCAATTCGATTAGGTTTTTTTTTTGTATGTTTGTTACGTAATATCTCCGGCAATTCTGAATCGATAAAATTTTTTTATAGTGTATGCCTCAGGGGTGGTCACATTGATTGTCCGAAAGGGTTACCGCTAGCTCGGAACATAAAGGGTTAAGGAAGAAACACGGGTGGGTTTTAGTCAGTAAGAGTCTGACACTCCCTTCTGCTCCACCCAGAGCGGGAGGAGTCATTTAATGATTTCCCATCCACAAAAAAGGAGGGGTGGTCACATATAATTTTTTAAACTTTTCTTGGTTAGTTTTTGACTTAGTTTCAATAATACGTATTTTTGCCACTTAGTTTTTATTGATGTTATAATTCATATTGTAGACTTATTTGGAAGTCGGTTGTTTTTTTTTTTTGTAAAAAAGTTTTTATGTTTCACTTTTAAGTTGTACTTACCCCACACAAACTCGTATAACACTACTATGTAAATAACAGTGACAGGAAGTTATTATAACATCATCAATAAAAAGTAAGTGGCAAATATACGTATTATTGAACCTAACCCAAAAACTACCCAAGCAAAGTTAATAATATGGACAGCCCATTATAATTTTAGCTTGTTTATTCTCTGAGCTATGTCGACAATTTTGGTTCTCTGCCGGATTACCTCATTCCGGATTCTTCCCTCAGAGAAACTCCAAGCATAGCACGTTCCATAGCTCACTGAGTGACCTCATCTAGTTATGACTGACAAAAAAAAAAAAAAAAAGAAAGAAAAAAGTTTTTTTCTTATATATATATATATATATATGACTGACGAGTAAAAGTGTTTGTGCAAACTTACTTACAGATATAAAATAATTTATCTATACTAATATTATAAAGAGGAAAGATTTGTATGTATGTTTGTAACGAATTGGCTCAAAAAGTACTGGACTGATTTTAAAAATTCTTTCACCATTTGAATGCTACATTATCACTGATTAATATGGGCTATTTTAATTGCAAGAAAAAAATGAAATGTTTAAAAAATAAATGTCCACCCGTGCGAAGCCGGGACAGGCCGCTAGTCGTGTATAAAAATAAATGAGAGAAAGGAGTCACAGGTGCCCAAGCTACGCAAAATAATTTTGCGGTTGTAGACAACCCCGCATTGTTATTCTAGGTCTCTAGGAAGTTCACAATTCCAAATGATTACAAAGCCCGGATAAGTTGGTATCTTACCGCGATGAAGTTTCTTTACAGTTCGTGTGTCTGACCTAGTTCAGATTTTATACAAAGAGATTTTTTTTTCTGATATTCTTTTTTTTAGGTACATACTAAACGAAGCTCGTCAGAAAAATAGATTTTACGGGATTTTGGTTATGATTATGAAAAAATTAATGGTCGAAGTAAAAATGGAAATGGAATTAGAATTCCCGAAATTGTGTCACAAATGATGAATTTACTGGAAGAATCTTAGAAACTAGAAAATCTTTGCCCAGCATTCGTCGCTGAGTGATAACAATGGGCTTGCCCCCTATTACATGGAACTTAACCGAGCACCCTAATTACGTAACACACCAAACATATACATAGACCTAGATAACGCAAGTATCACGATCTGTATGAAAACCAAGCGTGCCATTTTTTTGACTACCTAATATGAGGTTACAAGCGCTCTTTCTCACTCATGCTCACCCAGCCAGCAATACACAAGACTGAGCGCGAAAGTGGCGGCTTACGATTTTTGAACGTAAGGGTCACACCGAGACGCGACGCGACGCGACGCTGCGCGCATACTTTAAAAGAGTGACTCAAAATATACTTTATTTTCTACACGAAAAGGTACACATTGCGTTGTGAGAGTTCAGAATACGTTGCGCCGTGCAGCGCTGCGGCTCGTGACGCCTCGCGGCGTAGAGCGACGCATCGCGACGCAGCGGTACTTCGCCGGTACGCGCGGCGTGCGAGGGCGGCGCGTTCGCTGAACGCGTTCGTTGAACTGACCCTAAGTTGGTGCGATTTTGGGCACGCGAAGTAGTTTGCTCACAACTCACTCCACGCTCACTTCACCTAAGTTTTTACGGTGAAATGGTTACAAAATCGCACTGCTGTATTAAGCCGAGCATTGAGAATCTCTCAGAGCACGCATTTCATCGCGTCCAGAAAACGCTCTGTTGAATTTTGAATTCTCGACACTAAGCAGAGCGTTGAAAATCGAGTACAAGAAACAAAATCACCCGTGAATAACTGGGCTTTTAAACATAACTGGCGAAATGTGTGAGTATCAAAGTATAGACGCCAGCACATCAAGCTACCCAAAACTGTCAAATTTTCCCAATCAACTTTGAACCTTAGACTTTAGCAATAAAGTTAAAAATCTATTAAAGAAATTTGACAGATTGTAGTAGCTTGCTGTGCTAGCATCTGTACATCTCTGCCTAACCCTTTAGAGATTACAGGCGTAATGTTATGATGTTAAAAAAACGTTTTTATCTACTTGACTTTCGAAGACAAAAATCTAGAACGCGACCTTAATGCCCTAACTAAGTTTCAAATAAACAGATTTGTTTATTCATCACGGAGAACTTAATATTCAAAACTTAGAACTAAGAACTGACTTTACAAAGTCACGCCTGTAATCTATTTCTTAATTACCCAATATCGTGGTAATGAATAAAATTTTGGCTTGCATTATTTTGATATTTAAACTTGAATCAGAGCGAACTTCAAGACTTTTATTTAGAAATATTGTATTTATGCAAACTAACAAACCTGCACCCTAATTGTGTAACACACTATTATTCTCAGTTTGAATCATTTTGAAGTATATTGCTAATCCATTGCTCCATATGTTCGAAAAGTGTTTTTGCTCAACAACGTAAATAACGCAATGGATGTTGTTGAACTGTCAAAATGATACCTATTGCTACTGATAGTGTGTTACGCAATTACCCCGCCGGTTAGGAATACGACTATCTGTTCCATCACAAAGATAACTGATGTCACTTGGAAAGCTGCCACGTTAACATGGAATTGGGCTGGACACATCTGCCGCATGTCAGACGACCAATGGGCCAAACTTACGACCTAATGGGTCCCTCTTAACATCGCAGCAGGCCCAGACGGAGATGGCGGGATGAGCTAAACTCCTTTAAGAAGAACTGGTCCTTAGCAGCTTTGAACAGACAGAAGTGGAAAGAGAGTAGGGAGGCTCCATAGACAAATTCAGAAGTGATTAAAAAATTGGCTACTAAAAATACGTCAATTTACGTCAGGCGCTGACTAATTTGACAGGACTAAACTTATATTTATCTTCTGTCCTTTTCATAATGAAATAGAAAGAAAAAGATGCACTGAACTTAAATTTAGTTTAGTTTGTGAACAACAGAATCGGCGTTAATATCTGCAGCGTTTAATTAAACCATACCAGCACTATTAGTGCTGATCCTTATAATAAACATGGATTTACTTAGAGACTAGGACCAAGACTTTTTAACATTAAAAGTATATAATAATTAGTAACAAAGTACCTAGCTATTTAAACTAAGATATTCTTACATTTCCGTATTAATTTGGTAAATGAGACCTTCTTTCTTTCCTTCATGCATATTCAAATATTTTTGTGAGGCGTTCTTCGCTTTAGCCGGGTTTGTCGTTTTAGCGCTAAGTATTTATTTTTGCTGAGAAACAAATACAGAATGTTTAGATACATTTATATATGTTTAAAACATAACATCACCACGCCTGTATTGTTCAAAGGATTGTGCAGAGGTGTGCCTTAGTAAGCTGCATTTTGCCAGTTATATGTTTAAGTCCCGAGTAATAGTGGGCTAGCCTATTGCCATCAACTGGGCACAAATCCAATACAGATACTCGCAACCGAAGTGTGTGTATGATCAGATTTAAGAACGTTCACAGTCTGAAGGTCAATTCTCGTAATTTAAAACGTTCAAAATCTAGTCGCAGTCTCATTTTGGCTACAAACAAATGACTTGTCATTATGTAGGGAAATTAGAGGTATTTTTGAGACTGAGATCAGATTGTGAACGTTTTTAAAATTGCGAGAATTGTTTCTCTGCAGTGCGATTCTGTAACCATCTCACCGTGAAAACTTAGGGGAAGTGAGCGTGGAGTGAGCCGTCAGTGTCATCCTGATGCTAGGGATTGATAGTCTTGACAGCTCACCTAGCTCACTTCACCTAACTTTTCTTAACTTTTCTTTTCTTTTCGGTGAGATTTTTACAGAATCAATCGGCAGATCTCAGTCTCAATCTGTCAAAAATACCCTACATTTTGACAAGTTTTTGACATTTGTTTGTCGCTGAGATGAGATTGCGACTATATTTTGAACATTTTAAATAACGAGAGAGTTGGCCTTCTGATGTATGAACGTAAGCGAAGCAAAAGGAGTATTTAAGGATTGTAGCATAGTGTGTCGTTCTGTAGTTTCTGCCTAGCCCCCATGGAATAAAAGGCGCGAGTTTATGAGTTTATGTAAATATGACTTTGTCTTTGAATTTTCTTTTTTGCCTAGAACCAGAAAAAGAACGGAACGGTGAAGAGAAACATCGTAAGGAAACCGATAGGTATAATTAGAATAATATTTATTAAACAATGATTAAAAATCAGTCTGCAAAAATGCGTACCTCTCTTCAGAAAACCCGGTATAAGGCCCGTTATCCACCAAAGCGGAGAGGAGAGGAGACGAGAGGCGATGTGCTGCGAAACTGACAGGTTATTTCCACCAAAGCTGAGAGGAGATGAGTAGCGGAAAGGAGATGTGAGCTGTGCGTAGTGGAGATGTGTGATGGAACTCCTTCGGGTGTGCGAGGCGTGGGGAGAAGGCAGCGGGAAAAAGGGGCACGTGAACGCGGGCGCTTCCAGCCGCCCGGCCGCCCGACCACACACATCTCAGCTCTGCCGCTCCGCTTACTCGCCGGCGGCACAAAATTCTATAGAAAAATGAGACATCTCTCCTCTCCGCTTGATTAATTTCCACCGAAGCTACGCGGAGAGGAGATGTGGAAATAACGAAACCTGATTGGTTATTCAAAATTCATCTCTTCTCTTCTCCTCCTCTCCGCTTTGCTGGATACCAGACCTTTGAGCTGTCGTCACAACACTGTACAAAGGAGTTCACCCCTCTCATAAACACTTTGGGAATAAATTAAATTGTCGAACGTAACAGCTGCTGGTCGCCGGTGTAACAGACATCTGATGTGACATCCTCATCAATCATGTTGTTAGATTATAGTTTAATCAGCTGATATTATTAGTATCTGCCTAAAGTTACTTTGTCTTAGGACCAATTGCTACTGCAATAGCAATTGCTACTTTCCTTTACTAGCAGCAATGTAAGTAATGTAAGTACTTATGAATGGAAATAATAATATATCGTTTATTGCAGATCACACATAAAATCAAATCAAAAGTCATTTATAGTGTCAGAATGGTCTATCATTGATTTCATAATTATTGATTTTGACAAGTTTGGATATTATGGCGTCATTATGACTTTCCAATGGTCAACTACTGAGAATCCATTGAAAGAAATGGCATAAAAAAGTAATCTATATATATAAAAGGAGAAACTGACTGACTGACTGGCTGACACATCAACGCACAGCCGAAACTGCTAGGACTAGGAACGTGAAATTTTGCATACGGCTTCCTTTTATTATGTAGGGGAGCACTAAGAAGGGGTTTTGGAAATTCGACCTTTAAGGGGGTGAAAAGGGGGAATTTTGTTTGTATGAAAAATCTTATTGCTTGAGTTAATAAACTTGAAATTTGGCACGAAGACACGCAGCCGAAGTCGCGGGCGAAGTGCTAGTCTCGTACATAATGACAAATGAATAAATGTAATGTTTATTGCTATTTACGAACTTCTTACTACTTCAGATTACAACACTAAGGCCCGTATTACAGAACGTTACTCAATACTCAAGCATTACTTAAAACTAGATTCAGGCCATTTGATTGGTTGAAACTAGTTTTAAGTAATGCTTGAGTATTGAGTGACGTTCTGTAATACGAGACTAATACTTAATATGTTATAATATATATTAAATGAAATCTAGCATGAAATTTAGTAGTAGTTTTTCTCAGACCATTGACCGACCAATGATCGACCATTATGAATTTAGCAGATTACGAACTTTTAGAAAATGACAATGGGATCGTGTTGGAATGACGAATTTATAAAAATAGCAGACTTGGGTCCCTGACCGTCTTCTTCTGAAATATAATAAAAACGAGCGCGCAGTATTACTAAACTGCAAGTGAGTCGTCCATTAGGTATTTCATACATAGTTGAAATATCCAATAACTTAGAAAATCATTAGATTAATCGTTTGTTAGTGTAATTAATTTTAGTTTAAACAAAATTAAAAATGAAAACAGTAGTTCAGTCGACCAATATGTGTTATAAGCATAAGTGAATTAACCGTAGTTATATAGAAAATAGAATAACTTTAGTTATTATAATACGTAACCTCAGAACTATCAAATAGAAATTAAACTAGCAATCTTCAAAGTTCAACATAGTATTTAAAACTAAAAGAAATATGATTATAATAACTCTTTTAACACTGACATATCTGAAGACTTTTAAAATGCGGAGTGCTAAGATAAATTGTTCTATTCGCGATATTTGTTAGAGAACAGGAGAGGAATTCCATTAAAATGTCTCTGCCACTATTCTCTGTTATCTTTTTCTATTTGCACGGCCAGTGGTGTGCGAGACTCGATAAGAAAGTTATCGGTGTTGGGTAATCGGTGTCAAGGTTATTTAAATATTTTAAGTGTGATAATGTAAACGTGGAATGAGTATTCATAATATAAAAATTAAATAATGCAATTTAAAAAAGCAATGTTTTATTAAGTGTGAGAGAATGAGAATAGTGGTTGTTTAAAGCAAACAATCAATTCAATAATTAATACGAAATGGTATGACATTTTATAACGAACATAAATGTTAGGCATGTCTTGTAAATGAAATACTAATAAAGCAGTTAATGACGGGCCCGTGGCTAAATATTAACAGCCGCACAGGTCAATCGATCAGCTAAGCTACGCTTGCCGTGGTTGATCTGTGGATGGGTGACCATCTTGACATACCAAGACCCCTCCATGCCTCGGAAAGCACGTTAAGCAGTTGGTCCCAGCTGTCATTCGTGGATCTTTGACAGTCGTTACGGTTAGTCAGAAACCCGAAAGTCTAACAACCAGTCTTACGAAGGGGTATCGTATTACCCAGTAACTGTATTATGGAGGTCAGATAGGCAGTCGCTTCATGTAAAATACTGGTATCAAGCTGCATCCGGTTAGACTGGAAGCCGACCCCAACATAGTTGGGAAAAGCTAGGCAGATGATGATTAATAGAACACTTAGTACACGCTGGGTGACACAGACGACTTTAAAAACACCATAAAAAACCAAGCCAATTAAAAAGTACAAAATTCTGCTGCAACGGCAGAAAAATTGTCGACATCAGCGTTTACAACTCTTGAAAACTTGTTTGAGACAAGTTAAAGTTGTCTTAAACTTTGTCCGATATCTTGTAGCACATTGAAAGGTGTACTTGGATGCTTTTTAAAGTACAAAAACTTCAGCAGTCGACTTTATTCTACTGGACTTTGAGTGCAGGAGAAGGGGACATTTGATATTTATACTGCTCGGTAAAAAGGCCTTCAAAGTGAAGCTGGAAGTTGGGGGATTTCTGCTAAGTTTACTACGAAATATAAAAATGTCGGAGAAGAAACTGACGCTAGGGTTTCTGTTAAGACTTAATACCAGGGGTGCTGCACACATGTTCGAATCGGCAGTTATGATTCGGAAGTATTTAGCATAATCAGTCTATAATGTTCTCACGGCTGGGACATACACCTCCTCTCTCCACCACGCGGGCGCAGTGTGGATAGGTCAGCAGCAATTGTTAACCAACAAAGCTGATCTGAAGTAATAACTGCACAATATATTCGGCTTTCATTCGACTCCTGCCAATCGGCGAACTTCGTTCGGTGTCTAACTTTGCTGAATCATGCATAATTATGTTGGCTCGGCACAATTTGAGCTAAGCCGAATGGCTTTTTTTCTTTGAAATAGGTATATTATATATATCTAATATAAAAAAATCTCGTGTCACAGTGTTTGCTATGGAATTCCTCCGAAACGGCTTGACCGATTTTTATGAATTTTTTTGTATATATTTGATAGGTCTCAGACTAGTTCGCAGGCTTTTTTTTTGCAAAACACGTTTGCGTGGTAAGCAAGTAAGTACATAATTGTATACTACTGGAGTTTGAGTACAGGAATAGAGAACATTTGATATTAAACTGCTCGGTAAAAAGGCCTTCAAGATGAAGTTGTAAGCTGGGGGATTTCTGCTAAGTTTATTGTTACTTGGTATTGCAGTATAAAAAATGTCGGGGAAGAAATCTAAGCGTTTCTTGGGCTAAGTTCGGCATCAGTGAGACCGAATATTGAGATTAAATACTAAGCAAGCAAAATGGAATATAGACAGCGTTTGGAAAAGATTATTTGCTTATAGGGTTTTTCCATCTACATTTATTCAATAGCAGATTGGAGCCTGGATTTGTGCTCTATTGACAGCATTATGCTTGAATTACGTGGGGCTTAAACATAACTGGCAAAATGTAGGTATGCTAGAAAGGGAATACAGGCTTTATAATTAAGTGTTGCAAAAGATTACAAAGAATTTGACTCTAAGAACCAATAAGATGCTACAACACTACAAATCATGAAGATGTTTATCACAACACTAAATCAGAAGGCCAATTTCTGTAATTAAAAACGTTCAAAATCTAGTCGCAGTCTCATCTCAACGTCAATCTTGTCAAAAATGAAGAGAAATTAGAGGTATTTCTGATAATTGAGACTGAGATCATACTGTGAAGTTTTTAAAATTACGAGAATCGTCCCTCAGTTTTACCGTACAAAGGAATAAAACACAAAACAAACAAAATTAGAAAAAAATAGAAACTCACTTTGACGAGTAGGTCACCACCAGAGGGCCAACTCTCGTAATTTTTAAGAACGTTCACAGTCTGATCTCAGTCTCAATCTGTCAAAAATACGTCAATTTTCCGTACATTTTGACAAGTTTTTGACATTTGTTTGTCGCCGAGATGAGACTGCGACTAGATTTTGAACGTTTTAAATTAGGAGAATTGGCCTACTGATTACTTAGTAAAAAATTCAATAATTTAAAACACAATAAAACCTGAAAAAAAATACATCGAAATTTCAACGTGACGAATTGACTGGCTCATTTGTTGAAACCTTTTTGAAGGGCTTGTCCTTAATTTTAATGCGTATTTAGACTTTTGAGAGAGGTCCCAATGAGTTTAGAAATTCTGGCTGAATATCATTTTGCGTCATAGCGAGAAAGTAATAAAAAACCAGAGAAGAACAAAGAAATACTGGGGTAATAACTAATGGTCGAGGAAAACTGGATGAAGTTTCTGCTGATTGAGAAATTCATATTTAGAAGTATTTCTTAAAATAGGACTGAGGTTAGACTGTTTTTATGAACTAGTAAATTCTAGATAGCAAATACCTACTAATTTCCCCGTTTAAGAAAGATGACAAGCCTTGTGCCCGATGGGTTATTCCATCGGCAAAAATAACGACCTCCCCACTCCTTAGTGCTCACTTTCGTTTTAAGGATGAGTATAAAGTAACTGTTGAAAATAAATATAATACAAGAAGATAAAGTGTAAGAGAGGAAAGACTAGTTCAACCGATAATAACAAATTATTAAAGCAAAACAATTTCACGATATTTAGTGTCAAAAGTATTTAACAAAATAGATATATTAAGACACAACCCTAATTAAAGTACTTAAAGGTATTTTAAATCAAAATTAAGAAGTATTTTTCTATAACGAGGATTCAGCCTTCGAGAAATAAATTCACACCTTATACTTAGTTTTAACATAGGTATGTTAGTAGCTTTAAGGTTAGCTCATTACTAGTTTTTTTTTTTTTTAAGTATGTTAATAATTACCAAGAGTTTCTCGACATATACTAGAAAGTTTGGCGAGTAAAATTGTAAAAACAAAAAATTGTAAGTATACTTATTTGTGAATAATAATATTTAAAAAAACTCTTCTGCAAAGTGCTTCTAAACCCAGTGGTTTTAGGCTGTGCGATATCTGTCAGTAAATGAATGAATTTAAGATTTCAGTTAAGTAGATTGCTGATTACGGTGAAGGGCAGAAGAAATAGCCAGTCAGTAAGAAGTATACCCGTACTGGGCCTTCGTGCTAGATTGCAGACCACTCTCTCACAGAGAGGAGGCCTGTGTCCCAGTATTGCAAACATTCTAGGCTGATCAAGTATGTATTTTATGTAAGAAGATAAAGACCAGAATCCCTATCGTAATCTGTAAAGATAATGTCGACAATGTAAAGAAGATTACTTGAAAAACTTGTAGGATCAACTACGCCCATTTCTCAAACTTCTTTCTACACAACCTAGCCGTAAATCCAGGTCCCTAGAAGTTCTTTTATTTAACATTATTTTTGGTTACTTAGCTCTCGAAAAGCGCCCCAAATAAATGGAGAGAGGCTTTTATTGAAACTTTTTGTAGGTTTTTACTGGAATTTAGTTCGTGCGGGCTTAGTATTTACGAAGTCATAAACATGAGATTCATACTAAGGGAGCAGTTAGAACGATATTAACATATCATTTAGGTATGTCAGTGTTTTGGAGGTCATATAAAATAAAACTGAATTTAGTATCGTAAATGTCTTCTACGCTTTCAATTTAGATTTAGCCCGATGCAAACTGCGCAGTACCTCACCCCACACCCCCGCTGACAGGTGAATTTGTTTCTGTGCAGCGACTCGTCTCATCTTTCGAACCGCCATAAAGCGTGGATCGAGCTGTAACAAAAATTAACAATGCAGATACTGACAAGTTACTGGTAGTCAGTTGATCAAAACTCAAAACATTTATTTTAATTAAACCATTTACAGACACTTTTGAGTTGTTAAGGTGTCGGTCAGTCAAAATGATGAAGTTAGTTGCCAATTCTAAAGCTTATTAGGTTCCTATAATCTATACTAATCTATACTTAATATTATAAGAGGAAATATTTGTATGTATGTTTGTAACGAATTGGCTCAAAAAGTACTGGACCGATTTTAAAAATTCTTTCACCATTTGAATGCTAATATAGGTTTTTTTAATTGCAAGAAAAAACAAAATGTTTAAAAATAAATGTCCATCCGTGCGAAGCCGGGACAGGCCGGTAGTAGGTAATAATATAAAATTGGTAAAATACCGTATAAATCATATAAATAATATAGGTAGATATTACAAAGTATGATGCGGTACTAGGATAAACCTGTATCTCAGACGGCATGAGTTCTTACAGTCACTATTAGGAAAATTGTCTTAATATGTTATAATTTACAATGAACAATAATAAATTCGGTCTTAAACATCTAAAAAAGAATGGAAAAGAGAAGACCAGGGGCCCAAGTCTGCTATTTTTATAAATTCATCATTCCAACACGATCCCATTGTCATTTTGCTAAAAGTTCGTAATCTTCTAAATTCATCATGGTCGATCATTGGTCGGACAATGGTCTGAGAAAAACTACTACTAAATTTCATGCTATATTTCATTTAGTATATATTTTTACTTAATACGTATGTGTTTGCAATCTGAAGTAGTAAGAAGTTCGTAAATAGCAATAAACATTACATATTTTATTCATTTGTCATTATGTACGAGATTACCATTTTATGCCATTTCTTTCAATGGAGTGTCAGTGGTTGACCATTGGAAAGACATAACGACGCCATTATATTAGTAGATTACCAAACTTGTCAAAATCAACAAATAAGAAATCAATGATAGACCATTCTGACACTATTGTAATAGCAAACTTGAAGCCCAGGCAAGAAACTCCACGGACACTCTTTTAAATCCAAAAAAGTACCTAATAGTCGACTTATTGAAATCAGGTAGCAATCTTCCATGAAAATATATTGATATTCAGACTTGAAGCCGACCGTAACCTAGTTGAGAAAAGGCTAATATTGAAAGACTTACTAGGCTTCAGGAATCAGGCTTTTACTCAGTTAAACCACAGCTCAACGATTCGCAGAATCTAAAACACGAACCCTTTAATCGCTCCTTGAATATTTATTCTCACTCAGTGGTCGACTAATTTGCAAGATATTAATCCTGCCAAGAATAATCCCGTTATAAGGATATTACGTTTCTCGTTTTAATTTAATAACACTGAGGTTTTCGTTGGAACTGCATTTGGAATGTTGTTATTGAGTGGGCTAAGAACTCGTGAAAGATCTTTTTAAGTATTATAGCGTAGCGTAAGTCTTGCGATTAAGAATTACGGTTTATTTTAATATCGATGTCCGGGGGTTGAGATAAAGGGGTTAAAAGGGGTTTGGTAAAATTTTAAGTTGGTTTTTATGTGGACTGTAGTTTTTTAGATACGAAAACTTTTCTAATCTTTTAATAATATTAAGTAAGTACATGAAAATTATTCTGCACGATATAAACTTTTGGTGACGAAAAATAACATACCTATTATTTATATAATAATAAAATAATAATATAATTTAAGTGGATTGTTTTGACGCACATAATTTAAATAAATCGCTAGGAAATCCGCAACAGGATGACATTCGGTTGTCAGATAAATAAAAAGATTTGCCCCGGGTGAGGATCGAACTCACGACCTTAAGATTATGAGACTTACGCGCTGCCTACTGCGCCACCGAGGCCGGTGAGTATACATCCGAAATAACGGATTATTAGAGATAGCATCTTATTTTTTGGATAGTTTGATAAATGTGTTCACAATATAATGTGTCCTCTACAAAAATATCTTCATTACTTTGCTAAATCTAAAAATAAATTTAAAAAGAAGAAGCTGCTCACAGCTATCGAAATTATTGTTGTCATATTTACGCGCATGACAGAATACCAAAACTATACAATAAATGAGTTTAAACGTATTAATTTATCTCATTATGGGCGAATTTCACCAAACTTTTGTACCTAGAATAAGTCTTATATACTAAGAATAAATTTTGAATTTTGGACCTTTTTCCCATAATAAAACTGCGATGTCAATTTTATTCCACGTATAAAAGATAAAATAAATTTGGTTAAATCAGCCCTAAACCTATTATTGAGGGAGTTGGAGAATCGCTGACATTGGTAGCTAATATTAACCCTATGGGTTGACAACCATCAGGTTTCCTATTGTGCATACATGACTTAAGTACTTACAATGCACGGTCGTATCACCGACTTGCGAGTGACTTAGACATAACATGAGTGATATATGCTACAGAGACTTAGGTTTGTCAATTTCAATTTATTCACTTTATTAGTATTAAACTAAAACTAAACTTATTTTTGTAATTACTGTGCGCGCAGCAATGTAAGCCTGGCTTTTTGTAGACCCACGTTTTTCTTGCCGTGAAAAACTACGACTTATTCGTCGTATGCAGGCACGGTCGATAATGTTGTAAGGATCACAATGGAAGCTTGTTAACAGGCACATACGCCGTGTGTAGGCACGGTCGTCATAGCCCAGGCCAAGCCAGCTAGGTGCCTTACGAGTGCACCTCTTGAATTTAACATGGACTTACAACATGAGTGCAATATAATATCAGCGATAATATGATAGAAAAGTCAAAATGTATGGGACTGACATAAGCTATCAAAAAGCTTAAGTGAATTCTGTTGGAAGTGGTTGTAGAAATACGAAACGATAAGCGATTGTCACATGTCTAGGTACTAGGCCCTAATGAACGAAAAGCTAGGTGCACGTGTAGCCTGGCTTTGTGTGCATTTGGTATTAATAGTTATAATAGGTCGGGGTAAAAATATTTTCGTATTTTGAATCTATTGTTAGTAATCAAACCTCTGTGGCAGTACTGAATGTAACTGGCTGGTTTTAATACTATTAAATGTTGACATTTTATAGATGCAATAAATTAAAAAAAAACTAGTTCCCGCCATTTCTCAATTGTTTTTCAAGCAAGCAACATGAACGTATGTGACGAAGAAATTCGGTACATTTTAAAATTTTATTACAAAAAAGGTAAAAATGCGACGAACGCCGCGAATAAAATTTGTGCGATTTACGGACCTAATGCGGTATCAATACGAGTAGCACAAATGTGGTTCAAGCGTTACAAGTCAGGAAATTTTAGTGTGAAGGATGAAGCTCGCTCTGTCACGGATAAAATTAGTGCCATTTTTGAAAAAGTGGAGCAAGATCGACATATTAGTAGTTATGATATTGCTGAAGAACTGGACGTTGATCACAAAACAGTTTTACGGCATTTACAAAAGTCTGGGTACAAGAAAATTGATATTTGGGTACCACATGATCTCACTGAGAGAAACTTAATGCAACGTGTTTCCATTTGCGATTCTTTGTTAAAACGTAATAATTCCGACCCATTTCTTAAGCGGTTGATTACGGGTGATGAAAAATGGATCACTTACGATAAGAATTTCCGAAAAAGATCGTGGTCGAAGCATGGGCAAGCCCCACAGACCGTGGCAAAGCCCGGCCTGACTCGGAACAAAGTGATGCTGTGTGTTTGGTGGGATTGGAAAGGAATCGTCCACTATGAGCTTTTGCCGCCGGGTAAAACTATCGATTCTGACCTCTACTGTCAACAACTGATGAGGTTAAAAGAAGCTATTGAGAAAAACCGGCTGGAGCTGGTGAATAGGAAGGGCGTGGTGTTTCATCACGACAACGCCAGATCGCACTCATCTATAGCCACTCAGCAAAAATTGAGAGAGCTTGGCTGGAATGTGTTGATGCATCCTCCGTATAGCCCTGATCTTGCTCCATCAGATTTTCACCTGTTTCGGTCACTTCAGAACTCTTTAGGAAGCATAAAGTTAACTTCAAAAGAACACTGTGAAAACACCTGTGAGATTTTTTTGATAAAAAATCTCAAAACTTCTACAGCAATGGGATCATGGCATTGCACACAAGATGGCAACAAGTCATCGATCAAAACGGCACATACATATATTATAAATAAATAAAAAATTAAACCTAAAACAAAATTTTTTTTTGTATGAAAAATACGAAAATACTTTTGCCCCGACCTAATACATTATCAAAAATTACAATTTTATACAATTATGTCTGGGATAGGCCAATACAATTGTGTCTCTATCAAACTGCTACCAGAATTACCTGAAAAAAGTATGTCTGTTACAAGATGTAGACAAAACATTACCCGAGCTGAGCATTTCTGATGTACATCAAACAATCTGTTCGCTTTCCTGAAACTTATAAGGGGATCCTATTGCGTAACACATTATTATCAATCGAAATCGGTTTCATTTTCACAGTTCAACAATATTCATTGCGTTATTTACGTGTTGAGCAGACAATTTTTCAAACATATGAAGCAATGGATTAATAGCAATTTGCTTCAAAATGATTCAGATTCTGATTGATAGTGTGACGCAATTAGGGTGCTGGATTGTGTATTTGTAGAATTAACGATAATGCGGTGCTTGTACGTAAGGCGTGCTACACACTTGTTCGGGTTGGCAGAATTTGTTGAATAAGGCCCTTTGAACGCATGACGACATATCAATTTATTTTCAGCTTTACCTGACCTCGCATTGTATAGGTTTTTCGTACAATGAAAAGTCAGTTTATGATGTTCGAAAAAAATTGCTCATCAACGGAAATAACACAATGAATGTCCTAACTGCAATCATCTACTGTCTTCTTTTATTTTCGTTGCTTATATATTTAGTATGTATGTATTTATATATCTATAATTTTGGATATGTATATATCTGTGTATATATTTTAGTGTATTTTATACATAATATTTGCACCAACGACAGCCCCATTTTATGTCCAGGAAAATCACTGTCCATCTTAAGGTTGCCTGGAAGAGATCGCAGAAAGCGATAAGGCCGCCCATTGTATATTTTGTAGTGTTTGATGTATCTTCACTTGTTGTATTTTTGTGATGTACAATAAAGTAAGTAAAGTAAGTAGTATAAATAATTAAATTTTCCTGAACTGTCAAAATGAAAGCCATTCCTACTGTTAACGCAATTACCTCGCTGTCTGTGCACTATAACCGCATCATATCTACTACAGCACAATCGCAACACAATTCTATGAAGGTTGGTCTCTGTTGCACACCTACTCCAGCTCTTTCACCCATATGAATTACAGTCAAGACGTGAATGCATTACATTCGAAGCTGCGCCTGTCATCTAGCTACATAACTCACGGAGATACAGCCTGAAATTATGTTACACCACATTATATTAAATGGTCTGTGTATCCTATTGTAATTTTTGCATTGCATTAATGTAAAATAAAATAAATCACGTCTGTTTTCCCCAGAAAGTTGAAGAAGAAGACGAAAAAAAAGTAGAAAAAGAAATTAGAAGCAAGTAGAAGGGTTAGTGTTCGTTCGCACGGCGACGATCAGTACGATATTTACCCGTATAATTTTGGGATGACATGGCAGTTTCATACTACATTTGTTTTTAACTGTATGAACATCGGATGTTGAAGTGTTATCCCAACTTTTTACCGAAAAAACCGTACTGATCGTCTCCGTGTGAAATGGTGTGAACGGGGTCTTGGGTAGAGGTGACCTATAGTACACCCTCATTTTGCGCGTAATATTTAAGTCCGCGCCAGCGCAGCGTGGGTCTATTGGCATCAACCGAGCACAAATTCAACCTCCGGCTGCTACCGCTAAATTTCAGATGGAAAACCCAACAAAACTTTGCTCTACCCGTGACTACATTACCCCTTTCGTGTAAGTTTATTTATTTATGATTACCACTTACATTTGTTTTACAGGTGGGGGAACCCAATACAACAATGTAGTCACAATTTCCACACTCGTGGACATCACCCAAAACCAATTTGATACCACAACCAACAAAAATGAAATGTTATTAAGTCTATTTTTATTGACAGGGTTCAAATTTATACCTGTTGATTTTCGCGTCGACACAATTCATACGGAGGACAATAAGTTAAGTATCACTATCTGGAATTCTGCCAAAGAGCAAGTAAAGATATCCAATCGCAGAGAGACGCTGTAGAGTATCTTTATTGCCCGCCGCACCGGTGCAAACTTTAACAAGTTTACTTATAAGTTAACATATAGAAGGTGGAGACGACAATACGGCAATAAATTAAACGGCTTATAACTAATGACGTTCCCAGTCCCAGTTCCCAAATATATCCAATAGTTTAGTCAATAAAGCTTGTCAAAGATTGGCAAGAACCATAGTCGTCCCATCACGTTTATTTAGTTTGTTAGACAAAATCACTTTTTGATTTCGATGTTAAGATTTACGTATTTGATAGTTCCTAAATACTTCTATGCATTAGTAGGTGCCAGTTTGCATTTGTTGCTCTCCGTACGTCATGCGCACTGTCGTAGAACTGTCATTCCTGTTCACAACTTTGCTTTTTGGATAATAATTTTCGCACGTAAATATTTTTATTTTCTTACATGAGCAGCTGTTTTCGTATGTATCTCTCGTGCTCATTGCTCATATACGTAACAATGAACGAGTCTCCTCGTCATCATTATAATCGGTGACTTGTGGGTGTCGTCAAGATGTTAGAAGATTACATGGAGACTGCCTTAAGATGATGGGAATGCGCTAGGATACACCCGAAATTCAACTCTAAGTTCTTACCCTGTGGAATGTACATATTTATCGCCGACACGTGTCACATTTTGAACAAGGTACAGCTTTACAATGAACTGCAAAAAAGTGTTAGGTACAAAGTTTGAATTGGGCTGACTGCCCTTGCGTTTTTATCTTAAGAATAGCAAAACAATCGATACTATACAGGGTTATTTGTAAAACACCAGCAACCTCTTAAGAGCTCATTGTACTCATCATTATGAACAACTTTTACTATGGGACCAAACCTGAAATCGCGAAATAAAAATCAGCTGTTCCCTACATTTTGACGAGATAGACGAAGATAAATGTAGGGAACAGCTGATTTTTATTTCGCGATTTCAGGTTTGGTCCCATAATAAAGTTGTTCATAATGATGAGTACAATGACCTCTTAAGAGGTTGCTGGTGTTTTTCAAATAACCCTGTATAATTTGTGGAGTATTGGTGGACCAATGGTTATTGTTGCGTAGATTCGAACCCAGACAGGCGCATTACTTTGTGTAAATTATTTCATCACCACTGCTCTCAAAACGGTAAGGAAAACATCGTGATGAATCCGGCATGTTGTAGGACCAAAAAATGGAAGACAAGTCAACCAACCCGCACGGGCCCGCTTGGTGGATTACGGCCCCCTCCCTCACAGAGAGGACGCCTCTCCCAGCAATGGGAACGATATAGGCTGATTATGCTGCTATAAATTTGTTTAAGAGATATTCCGGTCTGATCCCCTTTTTCTTCTAGTTCTGGTGTAGGCACTGGTTTAATTGGATTGGGCGCGCCTGTATTTAGCACGTAAGTGCTCGCGCGCTCTACATAATACGAAGAACAATTTCAATTGTAAGTTTAATTTAGGATATTATAATGAATTGAAAAAAATATTTTTATCATTTTCAATTTTACTTTATTGATAATCTTTAACAAACAAAATAATACTTTTAAACTCATTATTTCAATAACTTTAAAAAAAATTAACATTCTTTTTAAACTTAACTTAAAAAGTTCGTGATTTTTTTATTCACATCTCTTCTACATGATTTTTCTTTTGCTCACAACAGTCAGGGCAATGAAAAACCTGATGTTCAGGACAAATCCACATCCTCAGACTCGAAACTAGATGTTAAAGGTTGGATCGTACAACGTTCGCATCTGGTCAAACATTGTTCTCCGGTCACACTTTGTCCAGAGTCACTTCCTACCTGTTCTGTGTCTGTGTCGAACGGGGATTCTAACACACAGTCTTCATCTCTTAGTTCCTCTACACTATCACCTACTACTGTATCTTCATCATCTGTTTGTTCCTCCAACCACCTCGAAATGACCGAATCCTTAGTTGAAGCCATTTTTCTGAAAAGAAAATCTATAAACTTATCAATAATTGTTTTTAAATGAGTTATTGTATAAATAACTCGTATCAAATACAAATAATATAAATACTTATCGCAAATAGATACAAAAACAAAACTTTGACAAAATAGTCACGCAAATGCTCGCACGTTCTACTATTGTAGAAATCTAGTTCTGCAGCCCGATTTCTCACACACGGGCTTGCGTCGGAAACCGCGCAGTCACTAATTGTGTTCACCAGTTAAGAATAGAAGAACTTCTCTCTTTTGTTTCCTCAATTTACGTTGAAATCATCGAAAATGCATACAGTGTGTTCTGCAATAGTAGAACGCGAATACACGGGAGTAAATCTAAATATACCAAAAATGAAATATCTAGTTTCTTTTAAAAGTATATCTTTGACATTAAAGATTATTTCTTTTCAACTTTCTTTTTTATTATCTAGACTCTTTAGACATAAATCCATTCATCCTCACAAACTTTCACGTTTATAATATCAGTAGTACATTTATTTGCGTTCTAACTTTTTGACAATTATATAAATAAATAAAAAAAAAATTAATAAAAATGTGTTTATTATCTTAAATCTATACAATAAAGTTGCCGGGGCTTCCCAGAAAGTAATCCGAAGATACTTGTGATGGGAAAACCTCGCTCTCCCTCGATTAATTTACAATTGTTTCACTGTGCTAATTAGGTGTACGTTACACATTTTTTTTTTTTTTTTTAAACCAATAAAAATAAAAACAAAACAAAACCAATAAGAAAAAAAAAAAAGAAAAATTAAAATCGTGTTTATGGCAGAATGGTGTAAGGGTGTGTTTATGTGTGTGTGAATGTATATTTTGTGTGTATGTGTGTGTGTATGAGTGGGTGTGAGGGTGTGTGTGTGTGAGTTAGAGTGTATGTGAGTGTGAGTGAGTGGGTGAGGGTGTGTGTGTGAGTGTGAGTGTATATGCATGACGTTCAACCCAGTGTAGCCAGTATGTCCTCCACGGCATCATAATCAAGTGTGAATAGCCATTCCGTCACTATCTTCTTACACTCATACAGCTGCATAGGGTAAATGTTAAGTATGCGATTTACTTTATTATAAACGCGTGGGGCTTGAGCTAAATTTTGGCGACTAGCAAAAATTGAACGTGCAGAGTATGTAGGTGCTACTATATCACACCGTCTTTTTTTAAGTTTGGCATGGCTAAAGGGTAGAATTTTATGGTATCTGAGTAACAGATGTAGAATATAGAGTTTTCTGACGGAGAGCAGCTTAGAACTTGCGTATAGAGATTCAGTAGGGAACCTGTAGGGCTTACAGTACATGACTTTAATCAAGGATCTCTGTGCCCTCTCTAGATCTAAAAAATACGTCTTAGCTGCTCCACCCCATACCGAGATACAATAAATGATTACAGATTGGGCCAGTGCGATATATATTTTATTCTGTAATTCTGTACTCATAACATGTCTCAGAGATTTGAAAACCCATATGAGTTTTCTTACCCTCCCTATAGTTAGTTCGAGGTGCGGGTACCAGCTTAACCTTTGATCTACTACAATACCTAGGTACTTGATGGAATTTACTTTCTGAATAACAGGGCAACTACAGGTAGATTGGGTTGGGGTAGGACAAGAATGTATTCTAATGTTAAAGTCAGGCCCAGGCTGAGAGTTTGTGTATTTAGTGAAGCAGACGTAGTTTGTTTTTTGGGTATTAAGCGTAAGTAGATTTTCATTTAGCCAACTACTAACTCTAGCTAGTCCCTTCTCAGCCTCAAGCCTAACTTTGTCCCAGGTCTTAGCGGAGAAGATAATAGCGGTATCATCCGCGTAGGACAGGATCCTCGCACCGTCGAGAATAAGGTTGCAGAGCTCATTAATATAAATCAAAAAGAGCGTTGGGCCGAGGACACTGCCCTGCGGGACGCCATACGTCACGTTCTCTTCGTCACTAAGCCGGTTTTCAATTTTTACCCCCTGTTTTCTATTTCGGAGGTAACTGCTGAGAAGAGAGAGAGTAGAACCTCGAAATCCTAAGTTCTCCAGCCTGTGTATAAGCTTAGAAATAGAGACGGTATCAAAGGCTTTCTTGAGGTCAAGAAAGACCACTAGGCATTTGTTCCCCTTATCTACTTCCTTGGTTATTACCGTTGCAAGTTCCTCAGTAGCATCCTGGGTCGACATTCCCCTCCTAAAACCATACTGTGAGGAAGATAGGATGTTAAACTTAGTCAGGTAGTTAACTATTCTAGAGTTCAAGAGCTTCTCAATAATTTTAGAAATGGAAGTCAACACAGAAATTGGCCGATAGTTGTTAATGTCGTCTCTATCTCCACTCTTATACACAGGGGTAACAACGGACCGCTTAAGAAGGTAGGGAAAGATACCAGTGTTAAAACATAGGTTGGCAAGGTCACAGATCAGCGGGATTAAGATCTCCTTGGCCTGTTTGAGGAAAAGGGTAGGAATTCCATCCCAACCTGGTGCACTCCCAGAGTCTAGAGACATCAGGATATTTTCAACTTCCTCCTGAGTGGTGTCTAGGAGAACAAAAGAGGACAAATTAGGGCGGTCTGTGTTACAAGATGTTTGGGGTACGTAACTATTTAAGATATTCTGCGCTAGAGTTTGTCCTATGTTAATAAAATAATTATTAACATAGTTGACTGAGTCTTGGGGGCATGATTTTATCTTAAGTAGTTCACCATTGGAGCTCCTGGGTGGTTTATAATTTGTGATGTTATTAATGGTTGCCCACAATGCCCGAGGGTTTTTTGCAGATGCTTTTATTTTATCTCTGTTAAATTTATTTTTTAGTTTTTTTATAAGGTTTCCACAGAAAGTCCGATATCGTCTATATGTTATTACAAGAATCTGATTATGTGGGTTTGATTTAAGTTTAAGGTATATTGAATTCCTTAGTCTAATACACCGTAGGGCACCAGCTGTAATCCAGGGTTTAATAGATCTTTTGCTATTCGTGATAGTTACAGTTTTGGTATTCGAAAGTATAGCTGTCTTAACCATTTGTATAAGCGCAAAGGAATAAGTATCAGGATCTTTGAAGATGTTAAAAAAGGAGGTATCAATATTTTTTAGACTATTATGAGCATTTTCGTAGTTGACTATTGTTTTGTGCTTTTTAGGAATATTATAGCAGTATTTATTCTCGAGAGATAACAAAATCAGGCAGTGGTCAGTTACGGTTGTATTTAAAACCGCTGTAAAAGCTGTGTTTTTTTGCTTATCAAGACTCAGGAATACATGATCTAGGCATCCATCCCCCCTCGTGGGAAGGTTGTGAGATGGCAAAAATCCATGTGTTGATAGCATATTTAAGTAGGCTAGTCTATTGTTTCTTTCACAATTTGTTTCAGTAGGGGAAATAATTAAATCAATATTAATATCCCCTAAGATTAGAACGTTTTTACTAGGTGTAATTTTTTCAAGATGATTGCTAAGGGATGTAATGAAGTTACCTGCGTGTAGAAATGATGGGGAGCGGTAGATACCCAGTATAGTGTAATTTGATGTAATTAACTCTAGTCCGGTGGCATTTACAAGGTTAAGTTCATTAAATTTTACTGACAATTTATTTGTGATGTATACAACTACCCCATCACTTTGGTTAATTTGGTGTTTTGTTTGGAAAGATGTGTAGTTCACTAATTGTGGTATGTTTTTTTTAGGGTTTAGCCAACATTCTGTGAGGATCAAAATATCTATTTCGTACTTTAATTGTGATAGGGTGAGTTGCAAGTCATCAAAATTTTTATATATACTTCTAACGTTTTGTGTTAAAATAATTAAATGGTGTGAAGAATTACCCGTGTTTAATTTTAGTTCCTGTATGTTACACTTTATCGAATCTGATGGTTTAATTTGATCAATTTCCTTTAGTGTATCGAAATTATCCATATAAACTTGTCAAGTTAGTACTCTCGGGGTTGTAACTAGGGTAGTTAAGTGGTATGAATAATAGCGGATCAGGTTCTAGAAAGTGCAAGTATACACGGATGTATTCAACATTTTGCTTATGGGTAAACAGGAGGTAACAAGTTGTATATTTAAAATTTAAATTATATAGGTTTTCTGCTAATATAGGTTTAGAACTAATGTATCTGGGGTTGTAGACAGCGTGTAAGTATGTTGATGTGTTTGTATTTTGAGCGTGTTTATGTTTTTTGTCAGAGGTCAAGTGATGTGTATGTGGGATATAAAGTTGGTGGTTGTAATTGAGGTATAAAGGTGTGTAGGTATATAAGGGTATGTAAATAGATTTCTGAGAGCATTCTAGTATATAGTAGACATTTGATATTACCTTTATCAAGCTAGGCAACCAATACCTAGCCCGACAAAGGGAACATTGTGTGTAGCCGTGTTTATGTGTGAAGACATGTATAAGTTTGTGTGTAGATATCTGTGCGTGTTTTGTTGTATAGTAGACATTTAACATATTATTTAAAAAATTTGATATTAGGCTTAGGTAATTAGTTTTAAGTATGAGAAACAGTTTCAAGATATATATTTTCAAGATATATATAGATAGATATATATATTAATTGGTCCTTCGAGGCGGTGATATAAAGCAATTCGTTTTGTGCTTGAGATTTATAGTTTGAAAAAATACCTTTTATTGTAATTTTTAACCAAAATAAATAGAGTAAAATAACCACCCTACTTTTGTAAAAATTAATATGTTTCTAACTATTACGTAGATATGCCCGGCTAGCTCAGTCGGTAGAGCATGAGACTCTTAATCTCAGGGTCGTGGGTTCGAGCCCCACGTTGGGCGAAACTTTTTGCAAAATATTGTTTTCCTGTTCAAATTCTAATTCAAAATATTTTATTTCACATATAATTTTTTTTTCCTTTCATAGTTATTTCACCACTGACTTTGCATCACTGTCAACGTCACAGTGATTTCTATTCTCATTTTAATAAGGTTGCTGCCACTGATAAGTCTTTCACAATCACTGTGATCTTTATTTTCGTTATAATAAGGTCGCTTTTAGGACGGACGAACGGACGGACTGTACATAAAGGACAAACAAAAATTAAGTTTATTTTAATGACATTTAAGTTGATTTAAGAGAGACTATTGAAAAAGTTATAAAAATAATTGAAGTTGTAGCGTATACTGAACTTTATTGTGTAAGATTTAAAGTTATTTTTCCATAAACTCATATTTATTTACATTTTTGGCAAATAAGGAACCGACAAGAAACTCTTTGGTTACCTACACTTTTTTTTAAATAAAATTCTTTTACCATGTTTTCATAATATTGACTCTTCTTTGACATTAAAGGTTCTTTCTTTCCAGTTTTCTATTTCCGCCCCATGTATCAAATTTACTAGATACACATTACATTTATTTGCCTAACCGTACCTTCCAAACCGTCCCGAGATGAGCATTCTATTTATTTTTTTCGCTTTATTTTCCTTTCTTGTTATTCGTACCGGAACGACATCCGATCGCTTTTTGTATTTTCTGAAGAATGTAGCGCTTAGTAAGTCATTTGGAAATGTTGATATTGTTTGTTACATTTGAGGAATTTGATAATTGTTTTGTTAGACTATAGCCAAAGAAAAATTCATAATTGTTTTGTTTTTTATTGGTATTTATGATACAATATGAATTTATTTGTTCTTATTTGGTTTTATCTAATTTTATTTGACTTTATTTTGTATGTTTTCTAATAATTTATGTAATGGGTGTTATTTACGTGAAAGTATATTTCACGTAAATAACACCCATTATATAAATTATTATTATTGTAAAAACATTAACAACTTCTTAAGAAGTCATTATACTCATCATTATGAACAGCTTTTTTTATGGGACCAACCTGAAATCGCGAAAAAAAAATCAGCTGTTCCCTACATTTTGACGAGTTATGCGAACATATGTATTTCCAATATGTTTGTTTATATAATATGTTTTTCCAATAACCCTGTATATATTTTTTTAATAGGATTATTAATATTATATCGATATTTATTTTTAATATAATTTATAATATAATATAATTATTTTAAAAAATAAATATATAGTATTACCCAGTAACTGGGTTGTGGAGGTCAGATAGGCAGTCGCTCCATATAAAATACTGGTATTCAGCTGCATCCGGTTAGACTGGAAGCCGACCCCAACATAGTTGAGAAAAGGCTAGGCAGATGATGATATCGAACCTCGTAAAGCGGGGTCGACTCGAATGAACGGCAGCAGGATGAGGATGTGGAGATGTGTCACAAACTATGCTCCACCTCATATCCTGCCCTGTGGGCCCCAAAACTTGCAGTCAAAGTGACTGCTCCCACTGATAACACACTAGAACCGACGAAATTTTGGACTAACAAAATTTGAATAACTGTCCTGCCAGTGACAAGAAGAAGAAAAAGAATTTATTACAAATATAAAAGCGACCGTCCCACCCGTCTGAACAGACTTGTCAAACATGTTTTCACAACTTAACCGATATTTGCGAAATAGAGAAAAAGATATTTATTTATATTTATACCTTAAAAGAGATCGAGTAGTTATTTCCCGAACAAAAATGCAGTTCGTTCTTCTTAAGCGTTGTTAGTCAGCGGGTAATTACGTAATAACAATGATATACAGGGTTACAGGTTAAGTCGACCTAGATCCTTTAAGAGGTTGTAGTTTCCATCATTCCTGACTGATTTGACTATGAAATACCGCACCCCAAACTTAACCGTTTTCAAGATATGGGACTTTGAAGTAACTTATCTACTACACAAAAATCGCAAACACAAATGAATTAGAGGCAAAACACAAGAAAAAAATAGGTCAATAGACGAAAACCATTTTTTTTTAAACTTCAAAGTCCAATATCTATAAAATGGTTAAGTTTGGGGTACGGTGTTTTATAGTCAAATTAATCAGGAATGATGGAAACTACAACCTCTTAAAATATCTAGGTCGACTTAACCTGTAACCCTGTATATAGGTAGGTACAATGACAATGCTTTTCATTTTGACAGTTCAACAACATTCATTGCGTTATTTAAGTACGTGGTTGAGCAGACGAATTTTTCAAAGTAAGAAGCAATGGATTAAGAATTCCCTGCAAAATCCTTTAGATTGTGTTTGAAGTGCAGATCCAACGTATACAATCTACACCAATCATTTCATTATAGATATCCTATGAGAGAGAGATGAGAGATTTCCATGAGAGATTTTCCCATGTTGTTCATTCACATTCGCCCAAAAACACACGGCCACAACATAATAATTATATTTATCACAAACCGCAGTACAACTTCGTGAAACTTGCATTCATTATTGCCGAAAATGCATATCTAAGATGGTGCGCAAACAAGATAAGCGCAAGCGTGCACTAACGACTCTGAAGTTTCTTCGTAATTTGCCGCGAAAGGTACTGTTCCTTTGTGGCTCGGATTTTAGGTCCACCAAAAGCTAAGGAAACAGTAAGCCTGATGGTAGCTTGTTATGTGATGCACAAAATAATAAGTATACTTAGATACAATATTTCTTTTAAAAATTGCATGACTGTTTTTGGATATTTTTTTTTCACAGTTTTTTATAAAATAAGATTTTTTCATGAAACAAATACAACTGAATTTACCTTTAAAAATAACTGAAGACCAATTCCCGTAAGTAAAAACATTCAAAATATAGTCGCAATCTCATCCTAGCAACAATCAATGTCATAAACTTGTCAAAAATGTAGGGAAATTAGAGGTGTTTTTGACAGATTGGGACTGAAATCAGACTGTAAAACTTCTTAAAATTACAGGAATTACCCCTTTTATCTCTTAGTGCCGTGGAATGGTGACTGCGTACCGGAAGACGTAGCGTTGGAAGGCCTCCCACAAGGTGGATCGATGACTTTGTGAAGGCCGAAGAAATCCGCTGGATGCGAGAAGCACAGAACCGGTCGAAGTGGAAGTGTTTGGGGCTTATGTCCAGCAGTGGACGTCTTTCGGCTGAAATGATGATGATGATCTCATATCTCCAGTACCTACCAAGTTAAGTATTCTTTCAGGATTTTGATTTCGTAAAGTGTCATAGATATTCCGATTACCAGTACAAACCACGGAGATATCTCGAAGTGTAAACTTGCAAAAAGACTAACCTCGCAGACCGATTGATCCGCGCTACTCCTATTTTACTGACAACCTTATGTATTCATTATTTTAATTAGGTATCACAATATTATGAAAATAACCACCTTAACAATGGTTTTTCTTGTGCGGGAGGAAGTTATTACCCTTAATAATGATGTAACTCGATAAAAACAAACTCATATTTTTGTAACAAAGGAGCTGTAGTAACATTGTGATGCCGAATAATCGTGTATTAAAGAGCTCATAGTCACGGCCGGAAATTAAAATGTTTTTATCTTTACTAAGAAAACAAAATAGAAAAATAACTTACAATAGTAAACCATTTCTCTTATGTAAATCTTACATTAATAAAAATTCCTTAGCTGATAGTAAATAACTTTATATTCATCTCATCTGCCTAGCCCAACTACGAAACGTACCAAAAAAAGTTTCGCCCAACGTGGGGCTCGAACCCACGACCCTGAGATTAAGAGTCTCATGCTCTACCGACTGAGCCAGCCGGGCATGTTCAGTTTATTATATATTTATCGATCTATATTTATCACATATTATCCTGGACTCATAATTATTATTATCTAGCTTCTACCCGCGACTTCGTCCTTGCGTGTTTTTCTTTTTGCTCGGCTCCTAAGAGTCCCAGTATATTGTTGTTATGTGTGCAAATTGTGCTATCAAATAAAAAAAAAAACAAATCCCACTGGTAGTTTCAAAGATTAGCGCGTTCAAACAAACAAACTCTTCAGCTTTATTATTAGTATATAGATTATCGTAAACCCATAATTATTCAAACTCAAACTCAAACTCAAAGCATTTATTTCAATTAAACCATTTACAGGCACTTTTGAATTGTCAAGAAGTCGGTCAGTCAGGAAAAAATGAAGCTAGTTGCCCATTCCAAAGCGTAGTAGGTACTTATGGAGAAGAACGGGCAAGAAACTCCATGGACACTCTTTTTAAATAATATTTTTACAAAATTATTAGTTACATCATATGTTGAATTTATAATATGTGAGAACGATGTAAAAAATAAATAAAAATCAAGTACGCGTTAAAAGTGTCCAGAGTACAGCAAATAGTAACAAAATAACAATCCAAAAATAAAATAATTAAAAATAAGCCGTGGCAGCTAAAAGATGACCAGCCCCAACTGACGGCGCCCGTTCACGAACATGACGCATGGATCAGCACCATCCAGCTCAACCATTTTGTAGGGAACCGAATGATCCAACACACACGCCACCGTCAGCGAGACACTTGAGCGAGCATGACATACTATCAGCCGCCAGGGCACATTCTAGTCAATGAAAAACATATTACCCGGTAAATGGTAGCTCAATAGTACATAGAACTCACATCTGTGCTATGCAGTTATACAATACAAAGGAAATTGAGTTTATACAATGCAAAGATAGTCTTACAATCTTCAGCAGCTCCAACAGTATTTTCAGGTGTTAATCAATTAGTTGTGGTTGTGGAGCAGGATCAGCATTGAGCCAGGCATTTTTATCAGCGATGTAATCTCCTAACTTATAATATGCATGCCTACATAGTGTGCGTTTTATACATGACTTGAATTTTGTCTCATTCAGTTGAAGAATGTGGGGAGGTATTTTATTATAACATTTTAAACAGTACCCCATAAAAGATGAGTCTACTTTTGCTAGTCTGAAACCTGGTAGAACTAATAGGTCCCTATTTCTAGTACTATAATTATGTCTTTCACCTCTTTTGCTAAAAAGATGTAAATTTTTTCTTACATACATGATGTTTTCGTAGATATATTGACAAGGCACCGTCATGATGTTAATATCCTTAAACAGTTCCCTTAGAGAATCGCGCTTGCGGAGATTATATATGGCTCTGATGGCTCTTTTCTGCAGAATAAAAATAGAATCGATGTCTGCAGCCCGTCCCCAAAGTAAAATACCGTAAGACATGATACTATGAAAGTAACTAAAATAGACTAGTCTCGCGGTACCTACATCAGTAAATTGTATATATAAATATTATCACTGTTAGCCCGAATCATCACACTGCTGGGCAAAGGCCTCTCCTCCCGACTTCCAGCTCTTTCGATCCAGGGCTAAAGTGGCTAAATTATTATTAATACACCGTTTTAAATACAGGGTGGAACAAATCAATGGACCCTGAAGGGAAACCCCTTTAAATCCTTAAGATAGGTTATTTTACTTATAGAAAACATACCTTTATTTAAAAAAAAATCAAAACTGTTTTCACAGATCTCTCGACAAGCCTACCTAAACCGAGAATCGAACCAGCAAAAAATCCAAAAATAAACACTCGCTATTTTATTCTACTAATCGATAGGATTATTATACACTGTCTTAGAAATAAAAAGATCATGAAACTATAATTAATTTTATTTTATCATCAATTTTAATGAGAATTTAAATCTATTACGTAGCAAGCCACTTGGAACTATTTAAAATTATAATTTTGCTACACTTTAATAGTTTCACTGATAAGTTGTTTGAGACCCCTCGTTACGGATAAACAAATTTAGTCTTTTTTGAAATTTACTACGTGTAGCCTGGTGTATGCTCCTAATAACATTTTCTACCTCAAATCTTAACTCTTCTACAGTCTCATATGACTGTTTGAAATAATATTTTATATTTACTTGGCCCCATAAAAATAGTCCAGAGGTGTCAGGTCTGGAATTCTTGCAGGACAACTAATCGTCCCGTTTGTATCTTTCCAGACATTGAAATAAATATCTTTATTTTTTATCTTCATCATTGACTGTATGTATTATATGTACTAGTAAAATAGCAAGTGTTTATTTTTTGAATTTTTTGCTGATTCGATTCCCGGTTGAGGTAATTTTGTCGAGAAATCTGTGAGTGTAGTTTTGTTTCTTTTTAAAAATAAAGGAATATTTCCTTTAAGTAAAATAATAATAAAGTAAGGATTTAAAGTGGTTTCCTTTCAAGGCCCACATGGATTTTTTCCACCTTGTTTAACAAATTCTAGTGTTTTTAGAAAATAACTCTTTTTTTCTATCAAATGTCACACTGAAATGTGAAATGTGTGTGTAACTTGGATCTGCTTAGCCTTTTCTCAACTATGTTGAGGTCAGCTTCCAGTCTAACCGATGCAGCTAGTACCAGAATTTGATATGAAGCAGGTACCTACTTAACCTCCACAACCCAGTCTCGGCATAAAAATAAAACTATTATCCAGTTCCTAAACACCAAAAACAGAGTCATGCTTACCAATCGTATCTTTTTGAAATGGTCTTTTGAAGATTCTGGAGGCAATTTCACGCTTATATGAGATGAAAGGGGTTCCCTACACTTTGATAATATTATGAAGGAACATACAATAACATTCATTCTATTTTTACTACCTGCCAAAATATATCACAGAGCTGTTGACAATTGTAGCATCAATAACTAAAGAATTCTTCGAACAAATAATGTAATTTCAAAGAAGGCATAGTAAAACGAAACAATCGAAAAAATCTGTAAAATCTGTGGAAACATTGAGAAGCAACGGAAGGGATAATTCCCGTCCTCGCGTCCCGCGGTACCTACAGGCAATGTAATATGGCGCTATCGCTAGTATGAAGTTACACAGTCGAGACGTCACATCTGTAATAGTGCCATCTTTGCCTAGCAGTATTTTTTTAACGTTTTTGAAACACTTTAGGTACATAACCTTGTCATTTTCAAGGATGTACGGATCTTTAGGCGCGTGGTCAAAATCGGAACTAAAGCCGCCATCTTTTGTTTCAAAACATTTTCACAAAAAAATTCACAATGTTGACAGACAACGCCCCCCTGTCAATGTTATAGAAGCGCCAAAAAATTGTAGTACTATAAGTACTTGTTTAATGGCCGATTCCTATAAATTACGGACCGTTGTTGGTTAAAATTAAGACTCTTGTATCTTTACCAATAATGATACAAATATCTCATAGCTTTCCATAGTAGACCTTACCATATGAAAGTAGCTATCACAGGTAAAATTATTAAAATATATTAAGAACCTATGTATATGCTCAGTTTGACCATATAAACTGCTACCATTGCTAAGTAAAACGATTCGTTTTTGTTTATTGGAACCGTGCATTAAATGTTCAGTAGTAACACGATAACCTTTGGTAGTTTGGTCTCTTGTAATATTGATTGTTATTTCATAAATAACCCTGGTAATAGATTAGATGATAACAAGTATAATTTAATTTATATTAGTAGGTAGGTAGTAAGGTAAAATAATGTAGAAGAAAAAAAAAATTACAAAAAGATTCGCCCAACGTGGGGCTCGAACCCACGACCCTGAGATTAAGAGTCTCATGCTCTACCGACTGAGCTAGCCGGGCACATCCTTAAGATGGTGTAATTAGCAACATCTTGATTTTTACAAAGGTTCTAGTTACTAAATAACAATTAGATAATAATTATATTCTATCACACTATAACACAGGATACCAAAAAAAAAAAAATTGAATTGTTTCATCCTAGCGCCTCGAAAGACCAATTATAAGTACCTATAGTATTGATTTTTAAGTTAAATTCATTTTCTGATTAAACTTTCGAATTTGTTTGATCAGGGCATAAAACACCTTAGGTATGTTACAAATCATATCGCTTTTTATCACAAAATGGTATACGACTGATAAAAAAGATATACGCCCAACGTGGGGCTCGAACCCACGACCCTGAGATTAAGAGTCTCATGCTCTACCGACTGAGCTAGCCAGGCATGAAATACACAAGTTCAAAGTACTTACAACTATGTCACGTTTTTATATAAGTACTAGCAGCGCCCACCCGCGGTTTCACCCGCGTAAGTTTTGATCCCGTGGGAATATCGGGATAAAAAGTATCCTATGTGTTATTCTGATATATAAACTATATTACTGTAAAGTTTCATCAAAATCCGTTCAGTAGTTTTTGCGTGAAAGAGTAACAAACATCCATCCATCCATCCTCACAAACTTTCGCATTTATAATATTATTAGTAGGATAGTAGGATTAGTAGGATTTGTAAATAACTCTAATGACATTGGAACTAATAATAAAAGTAAACCGTTTGTATCCACGAAACGGCGCCGCGCATACCACATTGTGACGTTTCACTTGTTTCAGAGGTCAGATGAGTCGCAATATTTAAGTGTTTATAGAGTACTCTACTTATTGTAAATCGTCTTCACATAATTATTATGATACTAGCTTCTGCCCGCAACTTCGTTTGCGTGAAATTTCATGTTTCCCGCCCCCATCCCGTCGCATCGCTTAACCTCCCCGCGCTATTACTTCGTTTTCGCTTAGCGTTCTTTTACATTTTTCCTTTTTGCACGGTTCCTAAGAGTCCTAGCGTGATGTTAAATAGCCCATGGCCTTCCTCAAGAATCGGGCTATCAAATGAATAAATATTTTTTCAAATCCGACCGGTAGTAAATGGAAGAATGAATGATGACACCTTAAAATTATCCGTTTTTTTTTTTCAATTTTAACGTAATTTATTTTAAAAATTCATTGCGTTTCAAAAATTGTTAAAAATATGCGCTATATGGAAGGAGTAGTGGGGCTATGGAGAAATGTCTTGACGCGCTCGTTCGATGTCCACCGCGCACAGGATAGATGGAAAGCAACACATGAAGTAATTTTTTCCCTCCGTTGGTATAAATGCTAAATGGCGTTCCAGTTTGAAGATAAATAAATAAATAATAATAATAATAGTAGTTCCAGGGTTCAAACAAACAAACTCTTCAGCTTTATTATTAGTTTAAAGGTATAGTTATATTAGTACTCATAATTGTACAACATTTAATAAGAGTAATGGTGGAGTTTCGTGCCCATTCTTCTCCATACGAAACTACCTTTTGGAAGGGAAGACTGGAATCAATTATATTTTAATGTAAATGTTGACGTTCAAAAATGCCTTTTAAATGTGTCTATTTGAAATAAATGCTTTGACTTTGTAAAGTCAGGGAAATTGATTATTTAGGGGGAAGCGCTAAGGTAGCCCGCGAAATTCAAATTTTCTTACGATTTTTGCAATTTATTGCTCAGTTTCTGGGTGTACGTTAATTAAAATTTGATTCGCGACTGTAACAAATATGTATTTACAGAAACTCAAACTCAAACTCAAAGCATTTATTTCAATTAAACCATTTCCAGGCACTTTTGAATTGTCAAAATTAACTAGTCGGTCAGTTAATCAGAAAGTTGAAGCTAGTTGCCCATTCCAAAACGTAGATCTCTTGGAGAAGAACGGGCAAGAAACTCCAAGGACACTCTTTTAAATTAAGATATTACAAAATCCTGAGTACAGTATTCTTGTTGCTTCTATATGTGAGAACAATGTTATGAAGAAACAATTCAAAATAGTTATAAGATTAAAAAGAAGCCCTGGCAGCTAAGAGATGACCAGTCTCAACTGACAGCGCCCGTTCACGAACATGACGCATGGATCAGCACCATCCAGCTCAACCATTTTGAAGGGAACCGAATGATCCAACACACGCGCCACCATCAGTGAGACATTTAAGTGAGCATGACACATTCTCAACTGCCATGCTCTTTCAAGTCAATATAAAAAAAAATATAATGAACGGATCCATGGTTCTTACATTTACAAAATTAAAAAAAAAAATGCTTCTAAATTATACAAAACTATAGTTACCAATTTATTTACGAGATGAATAAAATTTTACTAGAAAGAGGTATAAGATATTAAAGTAACAATTAAAACTTGATTGAATTAAAAATACACATTAAGTTCGAATGTTAGAAACACTTAAAAAAAAGAAAAGAAAAAAAGGAAAGCATGTCTTCCAAATACTGAAATTTTAACTAGTGAGCCCAAGTGTCTGTGGAGCAGGACCAGCATTTAGCCAAGCATTTTTATCTACGATATAATCATCCAACTTATAGTATGCTTGTCTACATAGTGTGCGTTTAATGCATGTTTTAAATTTCTTCTCATTTAGTTGAAGAATATCGAGTGGTATTTTATTATAACACTCTACACAATAACCCATAAAAGAAGTTTTTACTTTAGACAATCTAAAACGAGGTTGATCTAATTTGTTCCTATTTCTAGTGTTAAAATTATGCCTGTCACATATCTTACTAAAAAGATGTAGATTTTTTCGAACGTACATAATGTTTTCATATATATATTGACAAGGAACCGTCATGATGTTAATTTTTTTAAACAGTTCCCTTAGAGATTCACGTCTGCTGAGGTTGTAGATAGCTCTGATAGCCCTCTTTTGCAGAATGAAGATAGATTCAATATCTGCAGCCCGTCCCCACAACAAAATACCGTAAGACATGATGCTATGAAAGTAACTAAAATAGACCAGTCTCGCGGTATCCACGTCTGTTAATTGACGGATTTTCCAAACAGCGTAAGCGGCTGAACTTAGCCGCCCTGCAAGTGATGTTAAGTGAGGACCCCACTGCAGCTTTGAGTCAAGCGTGATCCCCAGGAAAACCGTATTTTCGACGAATTCAAGTATCTCCTTATTCAATACAACGTGACATTCACTACTTCTAACATTCGGTAAAGTGAATCTAATGCATTTAGTTTTTTTCTCATTTAATACCAAATTATTTACAGTAAACCAATTATGGACCACAAGCATAACGTTATTTACGTCGTCAAGCTCCTGTGCACGTCTGCTTACTTTAAAAATCAGTGATGTGTCATCAGCAAATAACACCATTTGTGGTCGGTTTTCCAGTAAATAAGGTAAATCATTTATATATACTAAAAATAAGAACGGCCCCAATATTGAGCCTTGCGGTACACCCATTTTGACTTTTAAACCCAATGAATTTACACCGTTTATTTGAACTTGCTGAAACCTATCATTTAAATATGATTTTATTAAGCTAAGAGCGAGTTTACCCAGTCCGTAATGCTCAAGTTTCAAAAGCAGTGTTTCGTAATTCACGCAATCAAATGCCTTGGATAGGTCGCAGAAGATGCCTATTGCATCTTGTGCCTCTTCCCATGCGTCAAATATGTGTTTTAATAAGGTGACACCGGCGTCGGTTGTACAACGTCCTTTGGTGAAACCATATTGTTGATCGTGTAGGATGTTATTACGATTAAAATGATTGAGCATCTGATTTAACATTACTTTTTCAAACACCTTGCTGAAAACCGGCAAAACCGATACGGGTCTATAATTATTAGTGTTTTTGCTGTCCCCAGATTTGAAAAGTGGAATAACTTTACTGAACTTCATTAAATCCGGGAATACCCCTTGATCAACACACAAATTAAAAATTAAAGCTAAATAGGGTGCAATTGTCTCAATAATGGATTGACAAACTTTAGTAGACAAGCCCCACAGATCTTCGGTCATTTTGATCTTAAGTTGCTTTAAATTTAAATTCCACAGGACAGGCTGAGACATTCGCTCTTAATAATTCAATAGCAAGTGCGGGCGAGGAATTTAAAGTTTCTGTAGTTTTAATTGGGATATTGGTAAAGAAAGTTGCAATCATTAATCAAAAGAATCATTAGAATCAGTAATACAACTTGTTAAGTTTGTATAATCCTAAAATGTCAAGATTTCATTAAATAGTCATACAATAAGATTACTTGGTCTTAGAGAGTTGTGCAGAGTTGTGTCAATCCATATTTGTTACGGTCGCGAATCATATTATATCAATCTACAAGTACAACTTTAAACTGATCAGCAAATTGAAAAAAATGTAAGAAAATTTGAATTTCGCGGACTACCCTGGCACTTTCGCCTTAAGCAAAACGACTAAGTAAGTACCTGATCTGACCAAGATTATGTGTGGACTTTAAAAGAGACTGTGACCTCTGAGTTTATTTCGGCCTCACTTCTCAGAGTAGCCAGATAGGAAACGCTGACATCATTTAGTTTTAAAAATATGATTGGCTTGTCAAAGTTTTTATACAAACCTACTTAGAGAAATAAAATAATTTTGTCATTTATCATTTACCAAATTAAATTGACCGTATAATACAAATCCCTACTCTCATTTTAGGATAATTGTATGAAGTGACTATAACACGGCAAGTTAACATAGAGTGTCAATTTGCTTAGCCCTGACCGCATTTGGCGGCATTAAAAAGTTAAATTGAAGTAAAGAATAGAGCCTGCTTCTACATTAGGTAGTTGATTTCCAATAAATTTATTGATTTTTGCGACCGCACTAAGTATTTAGGTACAGAGTCTAATTATTTAGAGAAAGTCCGTAGACGTGATGGGTCAATAAAACAAAACATAAATTAATTTGATTTAAAAAAATTGGGTCATTGACCGCAGGCAGGTAGGGTTTTTTAATTATCAGGTGATTTTTTTTTTGTGAACTCACAGTCGTTAATGTAACCAATAATAAACATTTTTTATAGGTCAGAACTAGAAATTATGAAAACAACCCAATCACGAGCCAAAAATGATACCGAGAAATACCGAAATTCGCGAATATCAGCATTCTGTCAGGCCGAGTGATAAAGCGAAAAGTTTCGCCAATTATTGGACGTAAGTAATGTTCTCTCATTTATTATAGAGCAAGATACAATCATACGGGGGAAAGAGTTAGAAAAACACGGTTAGTAGAACTTAAAACATTACGGAATTTAAATAAACCCCAAAACTTTTATGTTAGTTAATGTTTTCCTATTTTCATTAGTGAATTGAGTTTATTACCTGAGGTGTGTTGGTTGTTTGAACGTAATTTTCGTAGTGGGCGCCATTTTTATTACGTCACAAATTATGGTCCTTCGAGCCGGGTCCGAAAAAAGTGCCTCTGTTGATGTTGATGTCGCTAATCATTAAATCTAATGTGTGACTTTCTTGATATATTTTTCTTATTCTCTTTTTTATTTTTGATTAGTAAAAAAAAAGAATAGCTAATTTTAAATTAACAGAGCTAATTTAAAAAAATTCTCCGACCAGAACTGTCAGTCTGACAGACTGATCAGACTGTGAACGTTCGTGTTCTTAAAATTACGAGAATTACCCCACAGGTGACTAGTTACCAAGAAGCTTGGAGATAAATGGAGGCAACACTCTAAATACCTAACTGAAACCGATTGTGGGCTAACGCTCTCTTTCTAAATACGCACTTAAGAACGAGACAGTTATATATGTTTTCTTTGTCTTAAATATGGATTCAGAAAGAGAGCGACAACCCACAGTCGGTTTCACTTAGGAGTGTTGGCTCCACTTTTATCTATATACTTCTTGCTAGTTACACACCGATTTCTCTCTTGCAATCTAGTAATTTGACTTTATAAAGAAGAAGACAAGGCGTCGTTTAATGTACAGACGCTATATAGCGTTTATTATTAAGGGTGTTATAGTATAGACAATGTTTGTGCTAGTCTCATAATATTAATAAGTAAACAGGTAATCTGTTCCTATACTGAGAGAAGTAGGTATGTCATAATGAAATTTTTATGATGGTAAGTAACCACTTATCATCATAATAATTTAAGATAAAATTTAAAAATGATTTCGACGATGATGATGATTTTTTGATGATGAATTCGACTAAACTTTAATACCTTGTAAATTCTTCTCTTCAAAACTTATTTGCAGGATATAAGTTTTATCCTGCGGTTTAAATTGAAGGGGAGAATTTCGTCAAATATGACAAATAAACGAAACAATGCTACATTGTTCGCGGCTAAATTACCAGAGCTAACTCCAACCATTATGAACCGGGCGACCCACGAGTTGTAAAACGTCAAATTCAGCCAGTTTTATTTCTACACACCCTGCAGTTTCCTCGTAAAATAACTTATTACACAATACTTTCAAATTTTAACCTCAGAAGACGGTAAAATACGTACGTATTTTTTGGTCAACCTTATTGTCTCATTAGACTGAAGTGGAATTGGGCGGGGCATGTATACAGCGGGGAAATTGCGTAACACATCAACAATAAAATGGCTTTCATTTTGACAGATCAAAAACATTTATTGCGTTATTTACGTTGTTGAGCGAACAAATTTTTCGAACATAAGAAGCATTGGATTAGCAATATCGAAAGCAATATAATAACGTACAATACACAATAACGGAAAATAAAATTGATGGTGATTTGACGTGAAAATATGAAATATATTGGAAATAAAATATGTATCCTCTTAAAACTAATTATTGAACTTCTAATTATGAACGCTTTTCTAAATTACCTACTCCCAAGCGAGTAACTGATCCAAGTCGGTTGCAGTTACTTAGCTGTGTAGTATTTTTAGGACCCCAAAATAGTAATTATTTAAAGTTCACAAAAAGAGGCGCAATCATTAAGTTTATTAGAGTGTTCAATAATATTTTTAACAAAGCAAAATCAGAATTCGATTCAATTTACTTCAGGTCCAGGTAAAAACCAGCGTCAGGCACTAGTTGTCTGGAATTTGTGCTGAACTGGGCCTTTCTGGCGAAGCCATGAGGCATACTTTCCTGCTACTTTCTTACATCGCACTGACTTTTTTTATTTGTTTTTAGTTTATAGGCTTGTCAACTGAAAAAATCTAATTAGTCCGTCAGTTAGATTATCAAAAAATATTTGACCCGTATTTTTTCTTTTGTTACGTTAACCAAAATTGATGAAGATACGACGCTTTTAAAATTCTCAATACGTCACAGCTGGTATAATTTTTAGTGCGTTCTAACGTCACGAGCCCCCACTCCCCAGTTTTGATGCGTTTTATATTTGTCAAAATTCATCGATTTACAAAAACAAAAACTAGTGTCCATTATTTTTCAACACTTAGAGTATTGGAAAATAATGGACACGTATTTTTTACTGACGGACTATACAGGGTGGAATCGAAGTCATGGGCATTATTTTAACCTAAGGCACTACTCACGATACTGATTGCATTAGGGCTATTAATACGCAAATCAAAAATATTATTAATGCAAGTAAGGAAAACCTTAAAAATGTAGTAAATCAAATTGCACAAGGCTTATTATTGCAAATAAACACTTAAAATAATTAAAACAAAATACTTCGTTAACGCCAATAATTGTTGAAATATCAAAATCTTAAAGCGCAGTACAATGCAAAGCGAAATGTAAACAAACATCACCTGCGCGCGCGCGGGTTTTTCCTTACAAGTAATAATAACAATGGGCTACAAGACATTCCGTCCGGCGGGATTCCCTGAACTCTCTCCGTCCCACTCCCTCACTCGCAAAAATACGAATATCACCCCCGCGCGGGGTATGCTTCCCGCCGCAACACGAAGTCACGAACCCGGAACCAGTGTCATAACGACTGCGCAGGTGCATTGACGCGTAATTGATTTATTGATCCCGTGACGTAATCGCCGTACTCGCCGCTCGCGTCATACGGTGCTTGGATTGCAGTGTATTAAGTGTTAGTGTAGTAGTTGTGTGTTGTGTGTGTGTTTGTGTACACGATGCCTCGACCGCGTAATGTGCAGGCTAGGTACACCAACCAACAATACCCACAAATGGTTGTAATTTACGATCGCACAAGAAATTTAGTATGAACTCGTGAAATGTTCCATCGGCGCTACCCGAACGACCCTATTCCTTCACGGGGTCTCATTCCACCAGAACCACTCAGAACCTGTTGGATTTTTCGTCTTTTCACGTGCCAGCACATGCACAAGCTCGCGGAAGAGCACCCGTTTACCCTCTGTCACTTTACCGACAAATAAGGTTTTTTCAAAACAATCCACAAGCTAGGTACGTAAATGTTTTTTTTTTTAATGTATGTTAGTTGACGTAGTTTTGACCGTCCTAAGCCGGCAAAGTACGAAGGGAAAATTGGAATTTATTATGAATCAATTCATTGGCAACTTACGAATGTCACGTGAGTCGGGCGGGGTCAAAGAATTCACGCCCAAGGACGCGCGTACGGCGTAGTGTACCTACGCATTTGCTATCGAGAAGCGCAACTAATTTGATACTTTGTATGACTTACTACATTTTAAGGTTTTCCATACTTGCATTAATAATATTTTTGATTTGCGTAATAGTAGCCCTAATGCAATTAGTATCATAAGTAGTACCTTAGGTTAAAATAATGCCCATGATTTCAAATGCACCCTGTATAGATTTTCAATATATTGATGGTGGAAACTAGCCTATTATCTGACGCATATTTTAAGGTGTGTCTTTTAGTCTGTGCTAAATAAATGTATTCTCTTTCTTTCTTCTTTCAATTACTCGAGGTTTGATTCAATATATGTCAATTATATTTCCTTGCATACAAAACAGCTTGTTTTGCAGGAGCATTTCTGAACAAACACAAAGTCACCTGCGCACTACTGCGGTGTCAAAATTTACGGCTGCAAAATGAACGCGGTTGAAATGCAAAATGCTACCCGCTTTATATTTAATGAGGAAAAACGTATGCACGCAGGACAGAAGACCGCATAAGGAATAAACAGTTGTGTTTGTGTAAATTGTGTGAAATAACTGTTCTGATTAAAAATTATAGGATGAAATTCAAATTACAAAGGTAAGTTCTTAGGGCTGACTGACACCAGCGAGGTAATTACGCAACACACTATCAGTAGCAATTATTTTCATTTTGACAATTCAGCAACATTCATTGCATTATTTACGTTGTTGAGCAGACAATTTTTTCGTACATATGAAGCAATATCCTTCAAAAATGTGATTAGTAGTGTATTACGCTTTAAGGGTGCAAACAACCAAGAGAAAAAACTTCTTACCCTCGCCATACTTTCTATAGGACGTATTTCGGTTGGCCTGAAAGATCATTCCCGTATAAAAAGAATTAATTTTTAAAAAAATCGAATCGTAAAACCATACCTGAAGGTTTACTATGATATTATAGGTACCCGCAATCTACGTAATAAAAATCTTCAATATTTTCATTAATTGACAATGACAGACAACGCATAGCCTAAACAGTTAGATTTCGGACAAGATTTGCACAAGAGTTCCTTTTTTAACGAAGTCACAAGGGACTTTTTAAAAATGTATCCTCTAAAGGGATTTAACAGTAAAAGTTTGTATGGAAGTTCGTATTGTAAGCCGATGGAAAACCCTATTAGACACACTGCTTTATTATAAAAACGGAACATATGTCTTAGAAGCTATTTTTGTAACGCGGAGCGTTTACAAAAATAGCTTCTAAGACATTTTTGAAATAAGCATTGTTTCTTTCAGTATTACGTTTTGGCAAACAAACTGGTAGAAGAAGCGTCATTATAATATTTTCGATATGCCCGGCTAGCTCAGTCGGTAGAGCATGAGACTCTTAATCTCAGGGTCGTGGGTTCGAGCCCCACGTTGGGCGAGACTTTTTGCAATCAATTTATTTTGAGAAACTAAAATTAGCTGACATATTGTATTTAATTGCAAGCGGTGGAAACGAGTTTACGATATTTGAACACATGTAAAGTTTTCGTGGTACTCTTAAATAAATATACACGACAAAATTGGCTATGTAAGCTTTAAAAATTCCTGCCGGGGCAGCGGGATTGTCCGAAAGGGTTACCGCTATCCCGGAACATAAAGAGCTAAGGAAGGAACACGGGTGGGTTTTAGTCAGTAAGAGTGTGGACACTCCCGTCTGCTCCACCCTGAGCGGGAGTGGTCATTTGATGATTTCCCATACACAAAAAAAAAGCTTTAAAAAATATTATATAAACGTCATTCAACGCAGCAGGCCTAGAATAAGATGGCGGGACGAATTCGACTCTTTCCACAAAGATTGGCGCATAACAGCACTAGATAGGCAGGCCTTTGCCCTGCAGTAGGATAGAAATCACTGATAATAATAATAATAAAAAACGTCATCCAACACTGGCTCGTGGTTAAATAATTAAAGCCACACAGGCCGGTTGAAGGTTAAGCTACACTTGCCGAGGCCGGGGATGGGTGATCATCCATTTCACATCGGGATCCCTCTGTACCTCGGAGGGCATGTTAAAGCGTTGTGTTGGTTCCGGGTGTCGTTTGTAGGTTTGTGACAGTTACAGGTAGACAAAAGCGCGAAAGTCTGTCAACCAGTTTTACTAAGGGTATCGTATTATACAGTAACTGGGTTATGGTGGTCAGATAGGCAGTCACTCTTAGTTAAATACTCAGAGCTTCATTCAGTTAGACTGAAAGCCAACCCCAAAATAGTTGGGAAAAGGTTAGACACATGATGATATGATATATTCGTAGACATCATCAAAATACTTAACACTTTTTTTCCCAATCGAATGTATAAAACCTATCAAATGATAGGGAAAATAAGTGTAACTTTCTTAAAAACAGCAACATTTTTTATATTTATAACGGTGTATTAATAACCATAATGGGTCCACGATAATATGGGTTATAAAAAGTAGATCGATAAATATTAATTGTTGCAGATATGCCCGGCTAGCTCAGTCGGTAGAGCATGAGACTCTTAATCTCAGGGTCGTGGGTTCGAGCCCCACGTTGGGCGAAACTTTTTTTGTAGGTTATGTTTAAAAGCTGTTTGGGACATACACGTTTAAACAATCGTTAACTAAAATGGTGTTCGAACTTTATAAGATACCATGAACCTCTGAGTTTGTTTCGGCATTTCGTCTCAGGGTCAGCTAGGAAATGCCAGCGCCATCCATCTAGTTTAAAATATTGACGTGTAAAAGTGTCTTAAAAGAAATAAGCAATTAATTTTATTTCGTTAGTAGTTTCTTAAGTAGCCGTTCAGAATTACAAAACAGTAGAATTACTTAACATACACCTGTGTATATTAAAAAAAAAAAAAATTGCTGTATGGGCCTCAATCACGCCTAATGGAAAGCTATGAATGAGGTTTATGATGGAACAAGCGCGCCCAGAAGATGTCTGTCCACTCTTGCTTTGAAGGCAGACGAGTTAAATGTGGAAGGGAACACAGACGCTGGCAGAGAGTTCCACTCTTTGGCTGTGCGCATAATAATTGTGGAGGAGAAACAAATGTATGTACAGAGAACAGCATATCAAGCTACCCCAATCTGTCAAATTTTCCCAATTGAATATGAACCTTATTCCTTTGTAGTAAAGTTGTAAATCTATCAAAGAAATTTGACAGATTGGGGTAGCTTGATGTGCTGCTCTGTACTTATGAAAAGATTAAAAGTTATGCACGAGTAGACCGATACTTCATCATCATCTGCCTAGCCTTTTTCCCAACTATGTAGACCGATACTTGTGTTATTAAATTTATATATGCTAGAACAAACAAGAATATTTAAATCACGTAAAAACCAGTACTCACCCATATTTTTTTTTAATGTTTTCTGACGTTCTGTTATTCGCCCAAAGCGATCCCCAAAAAACAAACAACATGAGAAAGGCTAAAAATTTTCCAACTCGCTTGACATGCAATGGCTCAATTAACTCCTCAATTCCGGTTGTAACTGGATATTTTAAAGGTTTTATTGACGATTGTCAAATAACGGTTTATCTCCGAAATACTTGGACCTAACTTCAGAAGGACTACTTCTCTAAAATGGTTTACAGCATAGCCTAAGTAAACCATTATAGTATTTATAGCTCCTGTGACCTAAATCCGCATTTAAGTTTTCTGTGTAAAAAATGTCCATTCTTACTTAAGTAGTACCACACCCCGGACACTCCGTACAACGCGCGCAAAATAATGACCTACTACTACTACATAACCAAATGACGTTAGTACACGTGCAAATGTGTGCGTGAACTCTAGCAGGGTTGGCTGTCGTGCGTAGCGTAGAAAAAATGGCGGTGAGCGACGACGATACGTGACCTTGTACGAGCGGGGTTCAATTGTTTATCTAGTTAGTCAGGTTCTGAAATAAAAATAATATTTTATTAGTTAAAATAAGTAAAACTTTTTGACAATAACTTTAATTTCGGAAGTCGGTATCTTTGGATCTCTATTTTAGTTTATTGCCACCGACTTCCGAAATTAAAGTTATTTTTCACTTTGTAGTTTTTTTGGAAGTCGGTTTTTTTTGTAAAAAAGTTTTTATTTCTCGCTTTTTAGTGGGTCTGTTTATAATGTATCTAAGGTACAATAGCCTAATGTCAACATGCTCATCGCCTTTTACAAAATACATATTGCTTTTCCCAATGCAGGGACGTTAATTGTTGAGGAGTTCTCCTGGTACTCCTACATCAGCTCCATTTCACCATTCGCATTGTGACGAGCATAAATTGTGCTTAGCAACCATATTAAAGTAATCGAATCGCAACCTGTCAAATACTTATAATTGAGTAGTCCCGGTGGCCATCTGTGGTCTTCATCATCAGTTCCACTTCACTAAATGTTGCTTTCCGAGAGCAAATGCACGAGTTACTATAAATACTTAATACCCGAATTGCTATAGGTGTGCCTACAATATTTGAAGAGTTCCTTCGATTTCTCGAGGATCCCGTCATAGAACTGAATTTTTACCACAATGGGAACAATCTGGAAGTATATCCTATGAAATAAAAAAATAATTTTCCAAATCGGTTTACAAATGACGGCGTGCTGAGGTAACAAACATAAAAAAATACAACTGAATTGAGAACCTCCTCCTTTTTTAAAGTCGGTTTAAAAGAGGTTTATCTATTCAATCAATAATGCCAAATTATGGTACCTAACTAAATATTGCTTACACTAAAATATTTTCGTTTAAATGACTTACTTATCTATAAATAAGTAATCGGTTATTAAATCGCATGGCATTAAAATGCGATATCCTACAAACATTTATGTAAATACTAATTCGGAAAAGCATCACAATATCCAACCATCGTGATTAAAACTTTTAAATCGCAAAATTGTGTGTTCGTGTCAGCAGTACAGTGCTGCGGTTTTTTGTGGGCGCCCCGAGCTAATGAACCGCCGACGAAGTCGCGGTGTGCGGGGGTGAGGTGCGGTATCTGATGTCAGCGCGGGGTAGGGAGTAGCCATTCTGTACGAAGTACTATTAGGTATTCTGTGGTAGTACTTAAGTCACAAAAAAGCATGACTGAAGTGCGGGTTTTAGTCATAGAGTGCTAAAACTTATTTGAAAAACTAAATAGGATTTTTAGGGTTCAGTACCTCAAAAGAACGCGTGGAGGTATCGAGTTTAAATTAAAACTATATACTCAGGTCTACAGTCCTTTGAAGCTGTGAAAAATTAAATTCTAAGTTAACATAAAAAAAGATACGAACGCTTATGCCGCATAATCTGCCTATAATGTTCCCACTTCTGGGACACAGGCCTCCTCTCTATGAGAGGGAGTGGGCCGTAATCCACCACACCGGCCCAGTGCGGGTTGGTAGATGTCACATGTCTTCGAATTTTTGGTTCTAGGACATGCCGGTTTCCTCACGATGTTTTCCTTCACCGTTTTTAAGAGCAATGGTGATGAAATAATTTACACAAAGTAAAGCGCCTGACGGGGTTCGAACCTACGACCTACAACTCGTAAGTCGCGGCCGTTACCACTGGGCCACCAATGCTCTCAAAGCTACAAAAATATGGAACTTAGAACCACTGAAATAATATGTTAATACATATATTTTATTTGTTGATAGCAGCCCAAATGAAACCTCCTACACACTTTGAAAATGTCATAATTGACAGGTGGATTCTATTCATCTGTGAATTATGACAAAGTGTTGACTGTCAGGCCATAGACAATAAATTGTCAGGCCTTCACTCGTCAGCGTCACACTTTCGCTTGTGCCTTTGTGTTATTCGGTGTTATCGTATATAATTTGTGCTTTGCTTTCTTTGATTTTCCTGATTTAACTGACTTGGCTTTACACAACGGACTCTTCTACTTTTCACATGATTAGGATACCGATAGCTTATGGACCTTCAACCCTGACGACTTCGCTTTTTCATAACGGTTATTTGATATTGCTCGCGATTAGGACTTTGGCTTTTGGATTTAAAACCCCGGATGTAAGTGCTGTTCTTTTTTCCTATTTAGCTCATTAAATGGTTTATTTGCACAACCTTAAGTGAGTAATATCAAGTAAGTAAGTAAGTAATGGCAAGTAATATCGTCTTATACTACAAGTAAAGGAAAAAACCTCGTAAATTTGTCGATACAGGGACCAGTCAGACAGAAAAAGCAGGCGTCATCTAGTTTAAAAAAAAAATTCGTGTAAAAGTGTCTTAAAAGATCTACTTACAGGAAGAATCTTCATTTAATAATTTTTTACTTAATTAAAATGGTCCTTCTGCAATTTATTTTTCATGATTTACCCGGTCGCTCATTTCAACTGAGTTACATAACATAAAACATAATTATGTTTTAATATGCCATTTCGGATTTAACGTTTGAAGTTAAGGATGGAATTAAACGAGTTTTATATCTCTGTCTATTTCTGGCGTTTTTGTCGTATTGCATTGTTGGATTTTGGATGTGAATTTTGTTTCATTCGAATGCTTAAATATCCGTTTGATGTAATTTCATCCATTTATTATTTTTGGATAACTTGTGGACTATGAAGAGCTGTGGTGGGCAAGTGGTATCGTCCCCGATTGAAGAGTTGTAGGTCTTGGGTTCGAACCTAAGCAGATGATTTATACTTTGTGTAAATAATTTCATCACCACTGCTCTCAAAACGGTTAAGGAAAACATCTTTAGGAACGCAGCATGTCCTAGAACCAAAAAATTGGAGACATGCGACATCTACCAACATACTCTCGGCCCACGTGGTAGATTGCGGCCCACTCCCTCTCACAGAGAAGAGGCATGTGTTCCAACAGATGGAACAATATTGTCTGATCATGCTGTGGACCTCATTAATTAAAACTTTTTTCATTAAAAGCTGCCCAACGTTCATTATATTCGTAAATCCCTATCATCTTTTCTCTTTTATTGACAAATATTTTCAGTGTTCAGCTGAAACTGTGCCTACTCCTACAGTCAGCAACAAAAGTCGATTAACACTTCAATGATAATATAAATAGAGGGGCTTGTGGCTAAGTGATAACAGCCGTACGGGTCGATCGATCAGGTTAAGCTGGTTGGTCCGTGGATGGGTGACCATCTTTACATACCAAGACCCCTCCGTGCCTCGGAAAGCACGTTAAGCCGTTGGTCCAGGCTGTCATTGGTGGATCTTTGAAAGTCGTTACGGATTGTCAGTAACTCGAAAGTCTCATAACCAGTCTTACAAAGGGGTATTGTATTAACCAGTAACTAAGGAATATTAACTCCTATTATTATGAAAAGATAAGAAGTAGATTATCGAGTAATTTTGTGTCAATTTTGATGATATCGTCGCTCTAGATGTGATACCTCGTAACTGCAATTACTGATCAATTTTAGTAAATTTTGATGCGAAATTGTCCATCACGCAATTTTCCATCTTTCTGGTGATACCTACCTTATATGTACAGGAGGTTAACTTCACTTTTAGTGACATCTCGTGAAGCACTTTGTAAGGTGAGAACTCGTAAATTACTAATTGTGATTCCTTGTATCTGCGTGTCAGGTTGATTTACATGCAAGAAAACATGTACTTACGGTATTTTAAATTCACAAGCATGCCATATAAATACTTATCAAAACAGTTTTTGTCTCTCCTGGAAAATTGACTTGTTCGTATTTACGAGGTGTCACATCTAGAGCGAATATGTAAAAGTGCATGTATGGCATGTTACAATAGGGTCCATTTTTTGTTACTGATCGTACAAAATATTCCAAATACTTATTGTATTTAATTAACAAAAGCCAACAAAAGTATTTATAAAATCGTGTTCCATTCTATAATAAGGACCAAATCAATCAATATGCCTAGCCTTTTCCGCAACTATGTTGGGGTCGGCGTCCAGTCTTACCGGATGCAGCTGTATTTTACATGTGAAGGAGCGACTGCCTATCAGACTTCTACAACCCAGTTACTGGGTAACACGATACACTGTGATAAGACTGTATGTCAGACTTCTAAGCTTCTGACTACCCGTAGCGACTTTCAACGATCCATGAATGACAGCGGGAAAGAAAGAAAAAAGTCTATTTGGACACAGTTCGTGAAACACAAAACACAAAAACAAAATAAAAATAATGTTGCAAACAACAATTGTTTGTGTCTCACGGCTGCGCCAAAAAGGTTCATTTCAGCATTAATGCCAGACAGATGCTGTTTGACGCTGGTTTTCTAATGAACCATTGGGAACAAGTGACGGGGAGTACACACAGTTTCAACATACCTAATACATACTTTTTACCCGTATAGATAAATGAATTAACTATTAATCAAATCAACTTGGGAGCTAACGGCATTGCATTCCGAGGCACGGAGGGGTCTCTGTAAGTAATGGATATTCACCCATCTGTACGAACCGACTATCGCTCGTGTAGCCTTACGATGGACCGATCCGAACAGCCACACGCTGCCTTTATTAAATATAAAAACATAAGACAAAAAAAATTACTCGTCCTATGCATAACCTTCTTCTTTTTTTGACGTCATTTACGCCCGAAATTAATATTGAATCCTTGATCCAAGATATAAATCGATCGTCGATAGATACCAATCTATGGATCGATCTCCAACCCGCGTCCTAATATTGAAAAAAGCCGATCCTGCCAATCAATGGTCAATCCGCAGATAACATGAAATCCTTTCCCTCTTCGTCATTCCGCTGTATGCAAAATTTAAAAAAGTAGACACGGTTTGTTTGTTTGTAACAATAAAAAGCCAAGCATAAACAGGTTTTATAATTTTATTTTATGGATTTTTAATACATATATATTGACCGAAGATAACAATTCGTTTTTTATTTATTAATACGAACAAATTTGTAATAAAATTCAAAACGTGTTGGTTAAGAGCTCAGTTAAAATTCACTCTTTATCTCGCTCGCGCGATACTGCTCGTCGACTGAGTGAGAGCGAGACAGAGTGCGGTGCCGGGTGGCAGGCAGCGCCAATATTTTAGGTATTTGCTTTTTACGGTGAAACTAATGATAATTAAAAAAAACTCAAAAACATTTTTCTGCACCTCCGTGATTCATAAAAATATATTTATCATACAATGTGGCAATTGCTGATGAAATGTCCTACTTGCTGTTGATTTTGATACTCCCACAAAATCAGCTACAGAAATTAGCATAGTGCCTAATGCATAGAATCTTAAAGTCATCAACAGTTGATGAAGCGGTGGCACTCCATGATTTCTGAAATAATTATTATACTTACTTTAAAAACAGGTACTTAGCTATTTTTTTTTACTATTTGCAACTTACCTTGATGAGGTTACACGGACGAGAGGCATAATTTCAGTGAACAATAAATTTACTGCTAATTTTGATACTTAGCCTAAACCTAAAGGTAAGCTCCGCATCATCCAGACTTTGCATGTAGTTCATCCTTTTCATTCTCCGCGCAGAAGCACGTTGACGTCTTATTTCTTCAGCAGCGTCACTATCAGTACTGTCCTAATCCGATAATTGAACCAGAACCTCCATATCACTATCACTGGAAAATACTGACAGTGCCATTTTTCAAATAAAATCCGTGAAGTCAATCCTCTATCTAAGGAAATTCTAAGATTAAGATTTGGATTGTTTACACCGATCCAAACAAACGTCAAATTTAACGGATAGGTTATTGACACACTCAAACTGTCATTTTCGAACAGAGGTCAATCTATGATCCGTCCTCTCAAAGATCGATTGGTTGAAAAGATTGCAATTGCAATCCGCGGATCGTTTTTAGCTACACTTTACTATAAATCTGGATTGAATGATATTGGATTAGATTGGTTATTAATTTCGGCCGTTAACGACTATTCAGACACTTTGCTTTAAAACTGCTTCGATCAAAACAATAGTAAATATCACAGGATAGACCTAGATAACGAAGCATCACGATCTGTATGAAAACCAAGCGTGCCATTTTTTTGACTACCTACTATGACGTCAAAAGCGCTCTTTCTCACTCACGCTCACCCAACAAGTAGTACACAGGACTGAGCGCGAAAGTGGGGGCTTACGATTTTTGAACGTAAGTTGGAGCGATTTTTGGTACGCGAAGTAGTTGCTCATGCGGTATATAGGTGTATCTATATCTGTGGTAAATACACAGATCGAAGAACAATATACAGACGCCAGTACATCAAGCTACTGCAATCTGTCAAATTTCTTTAATAGATTTTCAAAAAAAATAAATCAAATCAATCAAATCTGTCAAATTTTTTTAATAGATTTTTTTATAAAGTTGAAAATTTTCCCGTTCCGATTCCGATTGGGAAAATTTGACAGTTTCGGGTAGCTTGATGTGCTGGCGTCTGAACATCAAAAGCCAAAAGAATGATGGTCACTCCCCTAATGAGCCAACAAGGAATACATACAGTAATGTTATCGAGCATCGAATACCGCTAGTCATCGGCGGAGATCGTGAACGGACAGAAATTAAACTTTTCGGCAGCGTCATAGGGTTGAGGAGAATGAGTTAAGAATAAAAGAGGGGCGATGTGTATTTTTGAAGCGGCTCGATTTATCTCGTCATCATTCTCCTGCATTATACCAATTTACTAGCGGTTGGTGCACCATGTTTTCTTATTCGATACATTTCCATTAATCATAAATCATCTTCATCTGCCTAGACTTTTCCCAACTATGTTGGGATCGGCTTACAGTCTTAACGGATACAGTTGAATACCAGTACTTTACATGGAACGACTGCTTATCTGACCTCTACAACCCAGTTATTGGGTAATATGATACCCCTTGGTAAGACTAATAGTCAGACTTTCGGGCTCCTAACCACCCGTAACGACGAATCTGTCCGCAATTTTTTCTTTTACACATATTATCATAACATTCATCCTCTTAACTATCAGAATAACATTCCCCGACCCCCTCAACATTTGGAATGCCCTTTCCATTCGTATCATCTTACACACAATCCATCTACAGTTACTTTGGTCTTACCTATCGCGCCACTCCCCGATACTTACGCATTCTGGTAAGGACAGGGACGCACCAGAGACCAACATTTCAAATTATGGGTGGACCAAAGCGAATGCAGGCAGGCTAAGGAAGCACTCCCTACAATCGATGGTCACCTCACAAACCAGGCTCTCCGATTAACTACGAGTAACCAACAGCTGCGTTCAGTTACACAAGCTCTAAGTGGCCACGGGTCATTTAATACACACCTCTCCGTCATAGGAATCACAGATAGTCCACTGTGAACGGCCTGCACGGAGGACGACGAGACCGCAGCATGTGCTTCTAAGCTGCCCCGTGGTTGCCACATACTGGGCAAAGTTCTTCGGTAACAAAGTACTTTGGTACCCTCCGTGAGATTAACACGATGCGTTGGCGTTGCTGGGCCTCCTTGAGGAGCTGCGGTGGATCGAGTAATAGTTTTTTTTACCCGTTCGCAAAATACGCGCTATAACGGAGATTTGCTGACACAAGTCCGTATTATCTACGTTGGTCTTTCCCTTTTTAACACGCTTTTAATAGCTTTAATATATAATAATTTAACTAACTAACAATGTAAAAAATCTTAGCAGTCAATTTTAACCTTCTTCTAATTGTTGTATCGAAATGAATCTTAGTAAGTATGTACTCGCAGGTACTTATATATGTAGTTCGGAAGACAAAACTATAATTTGGTATCTTAGAGCTGATCTGATGATGGAGCCAGAAGGCGGATAGTGGAACTCTTCAGTAGTTACTAGTAAGCCCCTCGAGTTTACTAGGGGTCCGTAATCGTCATAACTTCGATAACTTTATAGTTATTAACTTAATGAAGCTTGAGCTTCTTCCTAGAATTTCTTCTTCTTCTTCTTTGTTGACTTGATGTAGTTTAAAAAACACTAAAAAACATCATTTTATCACGCACTAAAAATTATAAAATAATTAAATTGACTTAAATCGTGATAAAAGCGTGTTTTAATTTATTGTTTTATAGTATAAATTTTCAGTGACGAATGCTTTGTTTATGAATGTGGTTCATACACAAAGCATTCGTCACTGAAAATTTAAGTCTTATTGTTCTTAATGTGGTTTTCTTCACTGTAATCCAGAAGCTACACCCATCTACAAGGGCAGCTTAACTCCGCAAATGGATCCAACCACAAGACTGTAATTTAGCAAAGAGCTATTAAATATTCAAGAGCGATAAGTCATAGAAAATACTATTTAAATTCAAGCCATTTTCGGCTTTATTATCTCTCTCTTTAAGTAATCACCATACTATTAAGATTATTAAGTGCATATTATTAAAACTACTTAATTAACATTACATGTTCTCAACAAGTGTTCTTAAATTTCAAAGTTATAACTTTCACATTTTCATATTTAACTTGGTTGTATGATTAACTTGGACTTAGAGGCAAGTCTTTTGCTTAAGTTTTAGCTGTTTGGCAATTTTCTTTATGTAAAGCTTTAATTAAGTAGTTAGCATGTAAAATAGTTTTCCGATTTATTAACTCCCCGACCGTTGGAGCATTTATATTTATTTTGCTTTTAGAAAGGACGGGGATCAAAGAGTGTTTTAAAGATTAATGACTGATGAAAAAGTTTTTGTTTAACAATCACTGACGATCGGTCGGCCATATTACGCGTAAAAGCGATGACCGTGCATTGGGGCAAACGTGTTCTTAGTGGGGACCGCGAATTGGAAAACGTAGGACAGGAAACGGTAGGACGTCCTCAGGCTAGGTAGAGCGAAGATTTTTGTAGGGTGAGGAGTTACCAATAATCGAGTTGAATGGCCTACAATTGGAGAGGCCTATGTAACAAAACAGAAAGATACAGAATTCAATCTACATACTTACAAAGTGCGCTCGAGCAACGCACACATAGACACCGCTCGCGGACACAATTTTTCGGACCGACTGGGACCAGTGCGAGCGCGAGTGCCATCCGCTATCCACTTGATGTATTTTGTGCCTATGTTACACAAATAAAATTCCTACCGACAGATGAACACAGAAAAACTCTCCTAAAGAATGTGAATCATTGTGTTGACACTTAAAAACAAAACCACCCAAACTCATACCTACACTTTTCAAAAGACCACTTACAATATTGGTTCAAGCAACTTCGTCTCACAATATCAACAAAATTAAATATTAATTCTTTACGCATTAGTATAAACTTAGTAGATCGAACATTTTTCATAGTAAATTTGAAAAGTCAATAAATCAGCCCAGTGCCCACCTGTCGTAAGGCTTTTTATTAAAAAAGTTCACACTGTTCGAGGCAATTTCATTAAAAAAAATTTGACCCGACGGAAAGAGATATTCGTAAATTAATTTGTAGCGCAGCGTAAATTATTCCAATGAATGTCTTTGAGGAATTAAGGATTTTTCTTGAGATAGTTTTCTGTATAATTGAACATCGGAAATGGTAATGGGCTATCGGTTTTCCGTGGTTTTTGAATTGGCGAAGAATTTTTCATTTCAATTGGTAATTTAAAAACTGGTTGCGGGTTTAGTTAGGTAAGTATTAACTACATATTTTTAATTTTTTGTGGGGTCATCGACCGTTGCTAGTACATTTACTTGAAATATCAGTTTTAGAAATCAGTTTTTTTTTTGTGTAAACGTCTCGATATCTAAAAACGATAAAACACATTTTCTTAACCCATACTTCAAGTAAGAACACTACCAGCGGTCGTTGACACCTAAGAGAAAACCCGGTCAAGTGCGAGTCGCACTCGCGCACAGAGGGTTCCGTACAAAGTAGGTATGTAACTACAAATTTAAGGTTTCCGGATTTTTTCCTTTAGTTGTGCTACATGACCTTGCTTCTTGCCAAATTTCATGATTCTAGGTCACCGGGAAGTACCCTATACATTTTGATTCCCCTGTGTGTCGAAATATACGTTTTTTGCGGCAAAAACGGCCGTATCTTTTTTTACGTTAACTTAGAAGTTTGATTTTATCACAGCTTCAAGGGACCGCAGACTTAAGTATATGGTTACAATTGCAATTTGATACATTTTTGCGTTCCCAAGATAAAGGGTCTTGACAGACAGACAGACGGACAACAAAGTGATCGTATAAGGTTTCCGTTTTTTCCCTTTTGAGGTACGGAACCCTAAAAACATCAAATCTTTTTATTTTATCGTGTTTCGTTTTATCGTGTACATCGATACCCATCACGTCTGCAGAGTTTCGTTAGCTTATTTTATTTGACGTTGTATTACGTGACCGTGTTCGTGAAAGATTTTTTTTTTTTTCGTTTTAATCATTTTAGTTTGGTCTTTCAGGTTATTAAGGGTAAAAGTTTTCCACGGCCGAGATAATAAATAAGATTAAATAATGTAATGCGCATTTTCATTATAATTATGGTAACCTAATACCATCCAGGGGCTCCATGGGACAGGCTCGCACACTAGTGTGGACTTCATAAGCAAAATGCTTTGCGTCTTATTTTTGTTTTCTCATAAGTAAACCTAGCTATTAATGTAGACTATGTCTACAAGGAAATGCAAAGCTCTGTTTTTGGCAAATAAAAATGATTAAAGTATATTTTATCTTATAATAATTATCTCCAATGTAGGTACAAAAATGTTTGTAAGGGTGCTTACATAAAGCAGTGGGTTTTCCTTTACAAATCGCCTACGCCGCGGGTTTCAAGGCCTAAATTAAGAATTAAATCAACATCCTATGTTGTTTCCTAGTAATATTACTTTCATTAAGCTACCAACATAAGTACTCTCTTCCTACTCCAATCCACTTCGGAAGGCAGCCAAAGGACCAGACCCTTTGAAGCCATAATTCATAATTTCCGTACATAGATTATTAGCATGAAACTTTACAGACGACCCTCGCGGATCGTACATTAATTTAGCCACGTAAACCGACACCCGGAGGAGTTGGAACTCGTCGATACGAATAACCGCTCTATAAGTCTATAAGCTTAGAGTTGATAGAACCTGTTTAATTTAGTTGGTTCATGTCTTTGTATTGCCCTTGTGAAGGCTGCAGGAATCCGCTGGATGCAGGAAGCATAGAACCCGTCGAAGTGGCATGCTTGGGGGAGTAGCCTATGTCCAGTAGTGGACGTCTTTCGGCTGAAATGATAATGATGATGCACAGTGCACAGTGTGTGCGCACATTGTCCGTTGGGACGGCAATCCGACACAACCGGAGAGAGATCAGGCGCAGTATCAACGGCCTAACGTGCTTTCCGAAGCACGGGGGTATCACATCGCCAACTTCCAAACTCTGGGCTGTTACTGAGAAACTCCCGATCAGGAGACCAACGGAGCACTCCAAAACATTAATATGTTAGCCATGACATCAAAAAGTTAAATAGAACTTGAAAGTTCAAGTTAAGAAAGATACAACTTTGAAAACTCAAAAATTAAACTCAAGAAAACTAACAACATTATCTGAAACTTTTCATAACGATAATCCTAACGAACCTCTTGGGAACGTTACTAATTCTAGACCTACCAACTGATATTTGGTTTGGTCTCCAAATACCTACATGTTAGACTAAGGGCAGCGGGGCAATTGCGTAATACATTATCAATCAGAATCTGTTTCATTTTGACACTTCAACAATATTCATTGCGTTATTTACGTGTTGTGCAGACAAATTTTTCGGACTTATGAAGCAAGGGATTAGCAATTTGCTTCAAAATGATTCAGATTTCGATTGATAGTGTGTTACGCAATTAGGGTGAAGGTTAACATTAGGTCGGACCGACAATTTTATCGGATCCGACTAATATAAATATCATCTGCATAGCCTTTTCCCAACAACATTATTGGGGTCGTCTTCCAATCTAGCCGGTTGCAGCTGAATACAAGTATTGTTAGAGTGACTCCCAGTTACTGGTTAGTAGATAATACAATATACTCTCTTGTAAGACTGGTAGTCAGACTACCCGCTCCTTCTGCCCACCCGGCAGAAGGAGCGGGCTTCTGGGGGTGGTTTCTACCCATAACGCTAACTATACTACTATCAAAGGTCTACCAATGACAGCCAAGGTCAACGGCTTGGTATAAAATGGATGCTCATCTATCCACGTATTAATCTCAGCAAGCGTACCTTAACCCTGAACGGTTACTTAGGCACACGCCACTTTATAGTCCTTTTTAAATACATGCGCCATTATACCACATTACTTTTAGTATAATTATGCGAAACTTGATACACGTATGTAGTATTTTTATGTAAAGAATCTATGTACAAAATTTCAAAACTGTATCATGAAAAATCACAAAGTTATAAGCTTGTTGTGTTACCTAGTTGTCCGTACAAAAACATGCTAACCGCGCGCGGCGCCTCCGCGCCTCCCGCGCATGCAGCGTCGTCTTGCGGTCGATAATGATAACTTGTAACATTTTTTAAATATTTATCGGACAATAATATAACATGGTGTAAAAATTATTGGAAGTGATTCAGTTACTTATTCTGAACAAACTGTATTCAGGTTTCGCATATACGAAAAATAATGTTTTATATCAGTCACATCAAACACTTTTTTTCAATTAAACCATTTACAGGCACTTTTCAACTGTCAAGGAGCCAGTAAGTTAGAGAGAAAATTGAAGCTATTTGCCCGTTCCAAAACGTAGATCTCTATGAAGAAGAATGGACAAGAAACTCCATGGACACTCTTTTACATCAAGATATTACAAAATCATGCATCACCATAATTCCATAACACAGTTTCAATCACAATGTGAATAATTTTGAAGGAAGATAAAATTGATTTGTTAGTTATTGAGTGAGTTAGTTAGTTCCTTTTACTTATTAGGGCCAGTGGGATTAGACTCACTGCTCCCGAGATTAATATTAGGATAATTATACAGTACCTGCGTGCGGGTGCTATAGCTTCATATTATGTTCGAAAAATGTGTGTGCTCCACAATGTAAATAACCCAAAAAATGTTGTTGAAGCCATTGTTACTGATAGTAATAATAATAATCATTTTATTATCAGGCTACTAAGGCCCATAGATAAAATACACAAAATAGTCATAAACAATAATAATAAACTAATACATATTAAAAACCTTAAAACTATGATTATACACGTAATGTGTGTGTGTGAGGGTGTGTGTGTGTGTGTGTGTGTGTGTGTGTGTGTGTGTGTGTGTGTATAGTGTGTTACATAATTAACCCTCTCGGTACATCAATCGCTTTGATAAAATGTGTCGGTCAGAAGTAATGTATTCCAGGTCTATAAACATCTGGACCAGGTCGTTAAGACCTACGCATAATCTAAAATTATTAATACATAGCCGCCGGCGGTTCAGCAAGTAATTAGTTATTTAATAATGACCTTAAAACTTGGGTATAGTTGAAAGCTAATTATTCAGATTTCTCGAGGGTATTTTAGTTTTTGCGTGTTAGTCTAAATTACGGCTTTACTTGTCTGTGAAACGTTTTGTTATAGTACCAGTTATTATATTCCTACATATTCACAACAGCCTATAATATTCCCACTGCTGGGACACAGGCCTCTTCTCTTCAAGTGGGAGAGGGTAATTTACCACGCGGGCCCAGTGCGGGTTGGTAAATTATTATATACAGGGTTATTTTAAATTGGCTAGCGAAGCTCCGCAAACACGATAAAATAAAAATGTTTTTTTTTTTGGGAGGTCAACGGCCGCTGTTAGCAGTGTTACTTGTACTAAGAGTTGACAAAAACTGGATTTTCTTATGTTTTATCGTGTTTAGATATAGACACCCCTCATGTCTGTGAAGCTTACACAAAAAAAAAAACAGATTTTTAAACTGATATTTCAATTCAGTCTGCAATAACTGCGGTTGATGATGATCCCACAAACGAAATCATTAAATTAACTTATTTTTTTGTATTATCATGTTTAGATTTCAAGAGTTTAGCTAGCCAATTTATAATAACTATACATGGTGCTCCTGTGTAAAATTTATGTTTTTATAACCTTCTAAAGGTATGAAGCTTTCTGCTAGATTTCAGTACAATCAGTACGATATAGTCCAACAATAAAAATTATGACTTAAATATATACAGACACATAAGCACTCATTTTACTTTTACCATAGTAATGAAAGAAGTATCATTAGTACTGGTTAGTTTACCAGCCTATCGATTCTGTAAAAATCTCACCGTGATAACGTAAGAGAAATGAGCGTGAAGTGAGCTATCAATGGAGGCAATCCCTAACGTCAGGTGGAATGACAGCTCACTTCACCTTAGTTTTCACGGTGAGATTTTTACAAAATAGCACTGCTGGTGATCACTGTGATCAGCTCATAAACTGATCACCCTTCTACCTTAATAGAGCCGCCAATCATATAGGGGTTCCATTGAAGTATGAAATATAAGTCAAACGATCCCAAAACATGCAAGTTAACCGAAGGAAAATATGCCGTCAAAAGCACAGTCATCCTAAAATTTCATTCTCACTCGCGAATTTTAGACAAATTGTAATAAAGTTAGGTACATTATTTTCGCTGTGTTTGCAATGTTAGACAAATCTCCCCCGAGATCTAAAATAACCTCTTTCCTTTAAAACTCTTTTCGAATCTTAAAACGTTTGAAGTACGTCGCTTTGATAAAACGATTTGAAGCATGTACGTACTTTGTACGATGAGAAAAGTACATGCAGTTTCTTTTTCACTAGATCTGAGGGGCAATTCTCGTAATTGAAAACGTTCAAAATCTAGTCGCAATCTCATGCCAGGGACAAACTAACGTCAAAAACTTGTCAAAATGTAGGGAAATTAGAGGTATTTTTGACAGATTGAGACTGAGATTAGACTGTGAACGTTCTTAAAATTACGAGAATTGTCCCTCAGGTTTGTGCTTGTAGGTACTGAGCAGTTTTGATTCTCTATTATTGGCTGTCAGTTTTTAACTAATCTATACTTCATCATACTGCTGGACATAGGCTTCTACTTTTGCACGCCATTCAATTCGATATAGCCGTAGAACTGATGACCGTTGGGGTAGACGTGTTCTTGAGTGGAGACCACGAACTGCGTTACTGTTCAAAGTTGCCTTCAATGGCAATGGAGGGGCAATTCTCGTAATTTTAAGAACGTTCACAGTCTGATCTCAGTCTCAATCTGTCAAAAAATACTTCTAATTTCCCTACATTTTGACAAGTTTTTGACATTTGTTTGTCGCCGAGATGAGACTGCGACTAGATTTTGAACGTTATTTTCGACATTATTCTTTTATAGTTCTGGTCGTTATCTACCTTCTCCATTAGCAACTTAGTACTAACAGGTAACATAGTTTTTAACCATTAACATCTGTGCAGGTGAGTCTATATTATGGCATGGTGTTGTCCTATTTAACAGTGGCCCCGATTTTGTTGTTCACAAACTAAACTAAGTTCAGTGCATCTTTTTCTTTCTATTTCATTAAGAAAAGGACAGAAGATAAATGTTAGTTTAGTCTTGTCAAACTAGTCAGCGCCTGACGTAAATTGACGTATTTTTAGTAGCCAATTTTTTAATCACGTCTAAACTTGTCTATGAATTATCTAATTTGACAGGACTAAACTAATATTTATCTTCTGTCCTTTTCATAATGAAATAGAAAGAAAAAGATGCACTGAACTTAAATTTAATTTAGTTTGTGAACAACAGAATCGGGGCCAGTGCCAAATTAAAATTCTTTCCCGAATTAGCATACTTCTTTAACAAATTTTTAACTGTCTGTACAGTTTTTTCGCTTTTACCGTTTGACTGTGGATAATGCGGTGATGAAATCGTTAGGTATGCATCAATAGAATCAACTCTTCATAAATGTAGCTGTAGTGCTCATCTACTACTATGATTTAACATCAAAAGCACATTGCTGAGTGAAAAAGTATTAAAAAAAAAAAAAACTGATGAGAGAATCCTAAATCAACCTAGAGTCACAGACAGAAATATTCCAGTGTTCATCAAGACTCCGTGTATAGCCCGCTCCATAGCCCGCTTGCTAAAGCCCGCTGGTCAAGGTCACTCAGTGGACCGATCTTGAATTTGAGGACCAGCCCGAGTGTCTATGTCTACGTTTCGGCACCGTATGTCATAACGAATAGGACGCACCGGTTGAAGACTTAGTCTTCAAAAATTGCAGGATAGGCGACGAGGAGGCATGCTGAAGTTTTCCAGACGATGCCCTACTCAACAGGATCCTTGTGTCATCATCTTTCTCAAAGTTAAGTCTATCAAGCTGGATGACTTCCCCTAGGTAGATATACTCCTTCACAACTTTGTGAAGCGACCATGACTTTCGTCTTGTCCATATTCATGCCAGGCCAACGTGTCCAGGGGCTCCATTTAGGCTGTGCAGCTTCTGGTCTAATTATTTCAGCGTCCCTGCCAGTATGACGATGCCATCGGCAAAGCTAAGGTAGAAAGATGTACTTGCCGTTCACGTTGCTACCCTGTCCAGTACAGTCCAGTGTCTCAAAGACATCCTCCAAAGCGTTGGTGAACAGTTTCAGGGATATTACATCTCTCTGTCTCACCCCTCTGAGCAGTTGGACGGGGCTGGTTTTCTTGTCCTGGATCTGGACAGTCATCATGGCAGCATCATACAAACATCTTACTACTTCGATGTAGCACCAGTCAATTCTGTCCACGTGATCAGGAAATAAAAAAAATATATGCGAGGTAACTTAGCCTACCATTGATTCATTAAACGCACCTTCGAAGTAAAAAAACCCTGCTTTTCGCACTGCAGTTCGTAGCGTTGGTGCTCATTCAACTCGCGAAATCCCATGCTTCCCACAATTTGCACGCCAATAAAAATATCATGGTCTAAGGTACTAAAAGACATTACAATTATTTTGAATAAATGCCTCGTTGGTATAGTGGTTGCAACTACTGTTCGGTTCGATTCCCAGGGTGGGCAAAGTGTTATTCAGTTTTTTCACTAGGAGCTTTTTAATAACAGCCCGAAGACTAAATTTGGGCCGTGTTGATGGCAATAGGCTCGTTCCCTATTACATGGAACCTGACGAAATCTGGGTGTAACTGTAGGTACACCTCTACCTAACCCTTCAGGGATTAAAGGCGTGATGTTATGATATGCTTATTGAAAATTCAAGGCTTTAAATTTAATATTATAACTAGCTGCTGCCCGCGACGTCGTCTGCGTGAAGGCTCTACAGCACTAAAAATACCTAAGATGCCAGTGTCGCTATACCATTATAAGTACACAACTTTTAAAATAGCATTAAAATAGTTTTTTTTGCAAGAGAAGCAAGTTAAGAGAGTTATATGGGAATCCTGCTGAGTTCAGTCATAAGATGTGACTGAAGGAAATAGAGAAAATAATGCAGGAATACATTCCAGGACACAAAAAAGAGAGAAGAGAGAGTAAAAATACGTACAAAGGTATCATACCTTACAACACTTCTCTATAAACTACGTTGGTAGTTATGCTGCCAGGAGCCAAAATGTAAAGAGAGTCAGGACTGGTGACGCGGGAGCAAGCGACGTACAGTTGCCCTTGTGAGAAGCAACTCGTCCTGAGATCGACACACGCTGCCCTCAGTATCTGCCCCTGCGACTTATTGATGGTCATCGCGAAGCAAACACTCACGGGGAACTGTACGCGCTTGAACTGGAACGGGAAATTATGAGGTATGAGGGGAATGCGTGGTATAAATACTGCCTCGCCGACGCCACAACCCGTAAGAATTTCCGCCTCAATGGTGTGTCTATGGAGCGAGATGACTTTAAGGCGGGTTCCGTTACACAACTTCGGAGGAGATAGATTCCGAAGAAGCATAATCGGAACACCGACCTTCAGCTTGATGGTGTGCGCTGGAAGTCCACTTGCTGACAGGGAGTTCAGAAATTCCACGGGATAATGTGTGGCGTCATCTTGCTCGACAATAGTGTTTATCGACGTGTCGACCACTTTATTCCCCTCAATTTCCGAGAGAATGCATTCGTTAATTGCTGCAGCCTGATCATTTTTGGGCATCAAAATGGCCTGCTCACACACCCAAGAATTCTGCTGGTGCGGTATACGACTGATGTCCCCGTACACACAGCGAATTAGTTCTTGTAAGCTGGATACCACTCTACCGAGAGACTCTGGAACCACCACCTGTCCACTATCTCTTCTGGTAGAGTGTCTTCGCCAAGACTTAGAAGGACATCGGAGAATTCTTGAGCACGTGCATTGCCGCCGAGCCGAGCTCTCATATTAATGGTCAAGCGCAGCGTACGAACTCGTGACCACAACGAAGATCGTTTCAACGAAGCATTCACCTCCTCAGCCTTCGAGCCCCACGTCACCACGGGAAGCGTTTGCCGAAAATCACCACTGAATAGAACTGTGACACCACCCATCAAATGTTCGTTCCTGCGGATGTCCTGCAGGATTCTGTCCACGGCCTCAACTGCCTTCCTATTGGCCATCGTACACTCATCCCATATGATCAGAGAGCAATCCTTGAGCACGTGTCCCTTATCGCTGTTACGTGACACACCACAAACAGGCGTTTCGGCGCTCTCTAAATCGATGGGAATTTTAAACATGGCATGTGCTGTCTTGCCACTCGGAAGCAGTGTGGTAGCGATTCCCGACGACGCTACAGCAATAGCAATTTTGCCTTGCCTCCTGACCTCTGCAAGTATGCCAGTGGTAACAAATGTTTTTCCCGTTCCACCAGGAGTATCTAAGAAAAACATTTTACCCTGGTTTTGCCCAACGCTTTTAAGGACGGTGTCATAAATTTGTTTTTGCTCTGAAGAGAACAAAGCGACATGGTCATTTCGTATGGTGGTCATTTCTCCCGGATCGTAATTTGTCTCAGCGTTATACTCCCGATTTCCACGGTCTTGATACGGTGAAGATTGGGTAGCTGGTAACCCATATTCGATCAGTGGATTGCCGCCGATAGAAATGACCACATCTTGAAGTGAACTGAGACAGGTGTTCAGCACGCGTTCATCAGTTACTTCGACTTCGTCTCCAGTAGCACGCCTCAAACCTGGTAGAAAATCTTCAGACAGATGATGGCGATACTTCTCCCACAAAGCTACCGGGTTCGCGACTCCACAAAACACCAAGATGACGGCAAACAGATGACGCATGCGGCTGGGACTGTCACTGACGCTAGCCTCCGCGAGGGTGTCATGAAATGAAACGATCATCATCAATGAACATAATTTTTTTGTAATACTTAACACCGCATTTTTTTTTAATTGTCTTCCTCAACTCTGCTCAAGATTTTGAGGGTTTTGTTGGAACTTGAATTTGTCAAAACGAACTATACGATACAACTTTTATGAAGAAAATGCACATCACCATCTATGAATTTTAAGAATAACTAACTACTTTTCTCGCCAACATGATCAAATTTATATTATTAATTTCCAAAAAATGTTAACATGTAACTTGATTTGATTTATATGAAATCTCATAGATGGCGCTGTTTTAAAATTGTCTTTATACTATTAACATTCATTAAACTATATTTCTCTGCCCAAGTTACTTAAATGGCGTAGTTTTTATATTGTAAAGCTAGATAATAGCATGGCTTACTCAAAACAACATTTTAATATGTGTCGTTAGATTACACGCTGTCACAGAATGCTTAAGAAAAATAAAGATTCACTGCTCCTCCCCCGTAGATGATAGCGTGATAATATGTAGCCTATATGTTGACCCGACCTCTTAGTAATATTCATGCAAAATTTGAAGTAAATCCATGCAGTACTTTTTGAGTTTATCCCGGACAGACAAACAGACAAACAGACAAACAGACAAACAGACAAAAATTCTAAAAACTATATTTTTGGCTTCGATATCGATTGTAGATCACGCCCCAAGTATTCTTTTTAAAAAATATTCAATGTACAGTTTTGACTTTCCTACGATTTTATTATATGTATAGATTCTAAATTTTACGTCACGTTTGCTATAGCAACAATGGCTTATCGGATAGAATCCCTGTTCGGGTCAAGTTTGAATGGTTCTTGCTTTTCAATTTCCGTTGCGATCCAACGCAAGGCAGGGTGGCGTTTGTACCTCGTGGGTGTGTGGTATAAAAGCTATATCATAAAAGTTATTTTAGGTCCCCTCAAAGTCAAATCTTAAAAAGAAATTGAGCAGACATCATCATCTGCCTAGCCTTTTCTCAACTATGTTGGGTAGGATCCCACTCTAATTGAATGCAGCTGAAAATCATTATTTGATGACATGACGTGCCTGTTTGACACCACCATTCTTTATTATTTTGCTAACATTGTCTACTTAACATGCCGTAACCGTACCTCGGGAAACATGTGCCTTTAGTCCCGACTGTAATTCGTAGATCTGTCGTTACGGATAGTCTGACAACCAGTCTTAGCAAGGGGTATCGTGTTGCCCAGTTACTGGGTTTTGGAGGTAATATAAGCAGGCGCTTCATGTTAAATACTGGTATTCAGCTGCATCTCTTGAGACTGGACGCCGACCCATACATAGTTGAACAAGCTAAGCAGATGATGATGATTGGATAATTAACTAATGGCCGATTCCTATAAATTACGGACCGTTGTTGCTTAAAATTAAGACTCTTGTATTTTTACCAATAACTAGCTTCTGCACGCGACTTCGTCCGCGTAAATTTTTTTTGTTTCCCCGATCCACCCCGTCGCAACGTGTCGCCGGCCTGCGCTATTACTTCGTTTTCGCTTGGCGAAAACTTCAGACTTTTTTCTTTTTGCTCAACTCCTAAGGGTCCTAGCGTTATGTTTAATAGAATATAGCCTTCCTCAAGAACTGGGCTATCAAACGCAAAAATATTTTTATATATGCGACCAATACTTCCAGAGATTTAGAGCTTTCAAACCGTGTTTCAAACATACAAACTCTTCAGCTTTATTATTAGTATTATTTTAAAACTATGATATCTCCTAAGATATTCATTGAAATCAAATGATGTCAGAGGCAATTTTGTTCAAAATTAAATACATGTGATGAATAACGTATTTATTTGGATAAGGATTAATACCATGTTTATAAAAACACCTTCGCAAATAATGCATTATTTTAGAACAAATTTGGTTAGCATAAAAGAGGTTATAGTGAGCTAACCTTAAAAGATAGACATAGGTATGCTGTCGCGGACTTTTTTTTAAAGCTTTTAAAGGGAAACAATTCTGTCATAAATGATTTTTGCGAAACTTTAACCGTTTACGCAGCGCACGCAGCGGAAGCTCTCAATAGGAAAAAAATCCCCCGATTTTGAAACATTCTTCATTGGTGCTCCGCTCCTATTGGTTTTAGCGTGATGATATATAGCCTTCCTCGATGAATGGGCTATCTAACACTGAAAGAGTTTTTCAAATCGGACCAGTAGTTCCTGAGATTAGCGCGTTCAAACAAACAAACAAACAAACAAACTCTTCAGCTTTATAATATTAGTATAGATGATGCAAATATCTCGTAGCTTTCCATAGTAGACCCTCCCATATGAAAGTAGCTATCACAAGTAAAATTAGCTTAAGAATCTATGTGACCATAAAAACTGCTACCATTAGTAAGCATAACGATTCGTTTTTGTTTATTGGAACCGTGCATAAATCACAATAGTTAAAATAGAGTTGTATTATCGTGCAATACTTTATTCCCGGTGGCGTATGTTTGTGCATGCTCGTGCATATTTTCACTCAAAACTTGACAGCAAAGAACATGTTTGCTGGCAAAGGAAAAAGCTAGGCAGACTAGCTACTTCAGCTGCAAATCGCTTTCTCTTCCACTTTCGCCCACACACAAAAGCCCACTAACTTTATCTAATCCGTGAGTCGCACCCCTGTCACAACTTTGTTTATAAAGAGCATTATACTGAATCGTTTTATGTGATCCACAGTGGACTGTCATTTTTATAGGTCTACTTTTTATTAGGTTTTTCTTATACCTCTCCAATAAGTGTTGAAGTTCGAAGGGTAACTTTGGACCGAAGAACCTTTAAATAAGACTACGGACCAATTGGACATCGTTAATAATAAATAATGACTGATTGATGGTTGCTGATTGACTAGTACACCGTTAGTAGGACACCACCTATCTGTATATCTGTGTCAGCGAGCTATGGAACGAGCTATGCTTGGAGTCCCTCTGCGGGATAGAATCCGGAATGAGGTGATCCGGCAGAGAAGCAAAGCTGTCAACATAACTCATAGAATAAGCGAGCTGAAGTGGCAATGGGCCGAACCGATGACCGTTGGCGTAGACGTGTTCTTGAGTGGGACCGTGAATCGGCAAACGTAAGGTAGGACGCCCTTGGGCTAGGTGGAGCGACGATCTTCGCAGGCTGGCTGGTAGCAGCTGGATGAGATTTGCCGAGAATCGCGCTGATTGGCGTACAAGTGGAGAAGGTTATGTCCAGCAGCGGACTACTATAGGCTCATGATGATGACTATCTGTTTATGGGCAAATCTCTAAGTAAGGTTAGTCTCTATTTCGGATGCATCCAAGTTAAGTCTCGGTTAATTTGCTTGGCATGGCAAAAATTTATTGGTGAATTAATTGCATGTTGATTAAACTACCTTATAGTTGAGCACAGGAACAAAAGTCACCCAAAGGGTAATGGAGAGGGCTATGCTTGGAGTTACCTGCATGATCACATCAGAAATGAGGAGATCTACAGGAGAACCAAGGTAACCGACATAGCCCAAAGAATTGCCAAACTTAAGTGGCAGTGGGCAGGGCACATTGCTCGCAGAACAGATGGCCGATGGGACCGAAAAGTTCTGACGTAGCGTTGGAAGGCCTCCCACAAGATGGACCGACGACCTTGTGAAGACCGTAGGAACCCGTTGGATGCACAGAACCGGTCGAAGTGGAGGTGCTTGGGGGAGGCCTATGTCCAGCAGTGGACGTCTTTCGGCTAAAATGATGATGATGATGATGACAGGAACGAAGAGTGTAGTCAAAATCAATAGCCAGCGGGGTAATTGCGTAACACATTATTAGTAAGAATTGTTGACAGTTCAACAACATTCATTGCGTTATTGGCGTTGCAGCAGACAAATTTTTCGAACATATGGATTAAATCCTTCAAAATGATTCAGATTGTGATTAATAGTGTGTTATGCAATTAGGATACTGGTTTCATACCATTTTTTTCTCTGGTTGTAAAATTAGAATTACCACTGCAGGCCGACTAATAGAGAAGGAATCACTTTGGCTAGCGTTTTCAGATCAATAGATTTTCTAATCAAAATGTATAATTTAAAGAGTTAGAGCGTGTTAGTTTGTGTAAATGAATTTTGGACTAACTCTTTAGATTTTCTGCAAAAAAAAATAACGTACAAAGAGCAATGCGGGCACAGTCAGTCAACACATAAGTCCAATAATTATGAACCGTATCAGAATAAGTATGTTAAAACAAAAAGGTGTAGCAGTGACTAGCATTTTTGACTTTACCCTCTTGGTAATAAAGAGTGATTTCCCATGAAACCTCAAGAGGTCGATATCCTTCAGACCGTATCGGATAACAAAGGTATGGGGAAAATATGTGTCAGCGTACTCGAGAGAGGAAATTGAATAACAAATCCTTCAGTCGGGCTGCGAGTAAGTGTGTGTATCTTACATTTTTGATTTATTGTAGTCCCGTACTTTGATTTCTTTGACTTTGAGAAAGCGACGTTGCACGACTAGGCTATGGGTTTTTTGGAAGGGATTTCTGTGTATAGTTTTATGGAAAAGATTGATGACCAGGAAGGTTCCTGGCCATAAATCTTTTCCAATTAATTTAAAAATCCAGTAGAGCAACTCCTGTACTGGATTTTCTATTATTATTATTATCAGCCATTTCTATCCCACTGCAGGGCAAAGGCCTCCCTTCCCTCCTTCTACGTATTCCTATCCAGTGTTGTTATGCGCCAATTCTTGATGGTGATATGGATTTTTTATTAACCTATTAAAAATACCCATCTTGTCTTGCCTTGATCTTGCCATAAATATTTTTAAAATAACTATTATAATTAATAATTAAAGAAGAATCATAGTACCTACGACACAGACAACAGTTCAATCAACTTGACAAGTGAAACTAGCTCAATCATAAGAGCGGAAGGTCAGGCTGTTTCCAAAAAGTTATAAATAAGGTACATCTAAGATAGCTAACCTGTATTTGGCAATTGTATAAGTCTGAGGCTATTATTACCTATAGAACTTAAGTAATATTATACACAGAAGTTATTGGTGTACTTTTATAAATAAATACAATAAATGCCAATTCGCTAGGACTCAAGACGAGATGAACACAAATACTTGAATAAGACGCTATAAAACTAAACAAAATATTGATCCTTGTAATAAAATATATATACAAATACGCCACTATTTCTACAATAGTGACGATGTAATCAGCCTATAATGTTCCCACCGCCGGGACGCAGGCCTCGTCTCTGTGAGAGGTAGTGGGCCATAATCCACCACGCAGATCGAGTGAGGGTTGGTGGATGTCACATATCTTGGAATTGTCTGGTTCTAGAACACGCCGGTTTCTTCACGATGTTTCCCTTCTCCGTTTTGAGAGCAGTGGTGATGAGGTAGGTACGTTTAGCGCCTGCCTGGGTTCGAATCACTTAGCCACAACTGCTCTCCGGCAGCTACTGGCTCCTGTAGGCCCATTCTCGTAATTTAAAACGTTCAAAATCTAGTCGCAATCTCATCTCGGCGACAAACAAATGTCAAAAACTTGTCAAAATGTAGGGAAATTTTAAGTATTTTTGACAGATTGAGACTGAGATCAGACTGTGAACGTTCTTAAAAATTACGAGAATTGCCACTCTGATATGTCGACATAGTAATCCCAATAATAGACACAACATCGAATCTGTTAACTGTTTGGCCAGACAGTGGCCCGGGCGCGGGGTGGGCGCGGCACGGCGAACTCAATCATAATATGAACTTCCTTTGAGTGTCCGTGTTTGTGTGCACGCGAGCAGTGAGCGGCGCGGGCTGCTCGGCGCGTGCGACCTGCACGGAGACCGGGGTTTTCAAACTAATTCAAGCTTTTTTCTAGTAAAAAGTACTCTTCATCTAGATTATATTTTGACAAGCACTGGACACGACAACGCGCAGAACGCAGCCGCGCTCGACTGCGGACAGGCAGCCCGCGTGCATCTGGTCAAGCACTGTCTAAAATCAAACAGCACCCTAATTACGTAACACACTATCAATAGGAATCTGAATCATTTTGGAGCAAATTGCTAATCCATTGCTTCATAAGTTCGAAAAATTTGTCTGCTCAACACGTAAATAACGCAATGAATGTTGTTGAATTTTCAAAATGAAACCGATTCCGATTGATAATGTGTTACGTAATTGCCCCGCTGATCAAAAACTTCCCATTTAAACCAATAATGAGTATTCTGTCAACTGGAACCACTTGAACTGGACCCGCAGGTCCACCACATAATTTATTTTCTGTATTTTATTGGTTTACTGGACCTACACATTTAAAACTAAAAACAAAAGATTTCTCCGCAAAATAGCCAATACACTCATGAACTCGATCTGACAGGATATCCATAACAGGAGAACTCCATTGTGCCGAGCAGAACTCATTTGACCTAGTTTTTCGTGGCAATTAGATTGTTCGCCCCGAAGCTTTGATATATTGGTACTTGTACCAGTTTATGAGGATAAATAGCTATTTTGATGTTTGTAGTTGAAAATGATAGTAATAATCATATCAAGGAATAATGGTGTTCTTTTTATGGGATGGGAGAAAGGAAGTGGACTTATGATGGATGGGGAAAAGGAGACGTAAAACTGTTTGGAACTTATCCTTATTATCATCCTTATCATCCTTATGCTTCTTATATCCTTATCATCTTATATGCTTCTTATCATCTTTCTTCTTCTTTGCATTATCCTTCTTATCATTCTTATGCCATCTTAAGGCACTGCCCAAAAGTTCGATCAACGCTCAGATTTTTGTCGCACTGTGGCGTATTGTACAAGCAAATTTTTTTTTGTGTGTTGTCTAATGTCCAAAGAAAAAACTTATCCTACTATGATATTAATATCATAAACACGAAAGTTTGTGAGGATGGATGGATGGAAGTTTGTTACGCTTTCACGCAAAAACTACTGACCAGATTTTGATAAAACTTTACAATAAAAAATAAATAAATAAATAAAAAAAAAAGAAAAATGTAAACTTCAGAATAACACATAGGATACATTTTATCTCGATATTCCCACGGGTACAACACTTATACGAGTGAAACCAAATTTTTAACCTTATTTGTTGCTGCGATGCGCTATTGTCATTTAAGTACCTAAAAAATTGCTTTTTACCGCGCCCGTAACATTAATACAGTAATTTTAATAGATAATAAGAGTAAAGGACAATCTGCAAATTAAAATATGGTAAGCACTAAAGACATATTAGTTTAGCTGGCAGTAACTCATGTGCTACATTCAACTACTGTGAAATGTATTCTATTATAATAATACGAGTATATGCTAGAGATACAATGTCTGTCAGTGGCGAAAATTTTATTCACTGCTAACCTAGAATGTATCAACCAAGAGCAGGTTGCATTAACCATAAACTCCACAAAGAAACTAAATGACTCAATACTAAATACTCCAGGAAAAACACAGATTTTTTCAAAACAAAAATGTTATCTAAGAATATAACGCAAAACGAAAACAAAATCCAAACTGTTATTCTTTACACCTACATAATCCCCCCTCTCTTCGAGAGGGAGTGTGCTGTAATCCACCACGCGGGCCCAGTGCGGGTTGGTAGATGTCACATGTCTTCGAATTTTTGGTTCTAAGATAATTATGCCGGTTTTCTCCATTATTTCCCAGTGGTGATGAAATAATTTACACAAAGTAAAGGCCTCTCTGGATTCGAACCTAGGACCTTACAACTCGTAAGTTACGGCCATTTTATTCTAACAATTTTTGTTCTTACTCAGCCGATAATCAAAACAAAACAGTTCACAGAGTATACCAGCGAGCCAGAATAAGCGTTACCAACTTCTAAAACTCGGGACATAATCCAGAAGGATTTGTAAATTCATTAGCTACGATAAAACTTCTCTCTGAATTAAAATGGAGATTATAAAGTTTCAGGCGGCGAAGGAGGATGATTGGCAATTTTTTATGCCTCCATTAAACAAGAAAGTTGGTTGATTTATTAATAAATCTCTCTGGTGTATTACCAATATTGCGTTTCGTTGTAAGAATGAAGTTTTTTATATCGCCTTTACTGTGTTTTTATATTATTTTATGTAATGAAAAAATCAAAGAAAATAATGGTAAACATGACACATAGAAAGAACACGAAAATACGTATGCGTCACATCCACGCAAAATGAACATCGATCAGCGTAACGCTACGAACTTATGCGAGACAGAGCCCCAGGGCTGGTTTCCAGCGACAGCCGGCGTTGAAGTTATGACGTCAACCGATGCAGTATACGATGAGATATAAAATAAGAATGAAAAAGTTAATAATACCTAATTCAGAACATTTATGAAAACATCATATTTATAACATGGTAAAATTCTGGGAAAGATTCGCGCGCGGCCGGTCTTCAAAAATCTCTCTCTCTTATCAATTAAAGCTCATCATGTAGTGGATGGCCTAGACAGTCAGCAAGATTAGTGGGGTCTCCTCTTTGTCCGTTATCGAAATCATTGGTGAAACAAATCTTACTGTACGTGAACCCATATACGGAGTCACATAAATTGGACCAAGTGTCCGGCCCACCACAAAGCCGTTGACATAATATACGGTGTAAATGTGCAACTTCAATGCTACATTAAACACTGTTTAATAGCCAAATAGTGAGATTGCCTCGTTGGTCTCGTGATCGCAAGCGCCAATGCTGACGATGAGGTCCTAGATTCGCCCCCTAATTACGTGGGACTTAATCATAAACTAGAAGAACAAAAACTTGGATAAAAATTGACTGTAATTAAAGTTTTTTCCATCGTTCTCCGTTTCATAATTTATTTGAAGCAAAAACCGACGTAAAGATAGCTCAGTTAAATCCTGTACAATTTGCAATGAACATAGAAATAATTGGATTCTATTTTAACGATTCTTTCTCTCTTTGATCTATTATTAAAGGTAATGAATTCTTTTCGCTCCTTGAAATGTTCACGTTAATCGTTCGTTTCAATTTTAGCATTTTTTGCAAGATTTTTTTTTTTAAATTCGTTTTGCTTTAGATGTGAAATTTAGATTGCAAACTGATTAGTCCTTTAGATTTTTTTTGAATGAGCAAAGATTTTTCTCCCCTTGTATTTTCTTGAATTATTTTAAAATGGACTTGGGCGGGTCATGTATCCGATGCATCAAGACAAATGGGTTAGAGTTATCATGCTGTGGGTGTAAGAAGATGGGCGTTGTCGCCGAAGGAGACCAAGGAAACGCTGGTGATGACTTATTGACCGGAGAAGGCAACACACAAGGAACAGTAGAGAGTTATGGGGGGGCCGTTGCGCAGCAGTGGGACAATAAAGGTGGATAAAAACAAAATTACTCTTAATTGGAAAGTTTTAAATAAATTATTCATCTGTTTGTCGTCTGTATTTACCTGTATCGGTATGCCTTGTCTGTTTCTGAATTTCTCATTAAAGTTGGTTGGAGTCAGTTTCCGAATTCAAAATCATTATTATACAGCACCTCTATTGCGTAACATACTATTAATCCCAATCTGAATCTTTTGAAGGAAATATCCTAATCCATCGCTTCATATGTTTGAAAAATTTGTCGGTTTAACAGCGTAAATAACGCAATGAATATTGTTGAAATGTCAAAATTAAAGCCATTGCTACTAATAGTGTGCTACGCAATTACCCTGCTGGGCGTTTTACCCGGAGTAGTTACCACTGTTACTGAAGAGATACCGATATCTAGATAGAACCGCTAACAGATTTTCTGGGAACCTGTCTACCCGTAACTACCACAGGAATTTGTTCGATCGCTTAGAAGCCAACTACAGATACTCAGAGTTTTGTTTACTTCGGTACTCGTATATTTCATGCAAAATTCCAATGTCTACACAAAATCTAAGCAGTTTCTATTAGGAAAGATGGCGTCCTTTTCAAACTTCGAATTAAAAGCAGTCATTTAGTTTTTGTTGTACTCCTCGATCGTCTAGCTGTATTTCAATGTTAATTAAATAAATTATAGCTTCGGTCGTCGGTCGCCAGTCTATTATAAGTTAAGGCCCAAAGGAGCGGAAGCATTAACTTCGTGGTCGAGTTTCGTCTCCTGAGATGTACATAAGGTGTGCACTGTACTCTGATGAACTAGCTTTGATGTTGAAATTACTAAAAGCTTTTATATATAATTTATCTTTATTCTGTTAGACAAGAGATATTGTTGTTTTAATAGGAGTTCAAATTCAAATAATTTATTTTCACTTCACAAACAATAATTAATAAATTCATTAATTTAGACAAGCTTAGAAACTATTGACTTTAGTTTGTGAGAGACTGGTATCTGCACCTGTATAGCATATCACCAGGATCCCACCACATGGTATATAAACACAATCAGTTGACTTGCCAATAACTGAAAAAGAAAACGTCCTTCGAGCCGGATGCAATTATTTTTTTGCTATTAATACTTTTGACGTAAATATCTCCTTCAAAGTAACACCAAATGGCTTTCATCACAAAATAATCATGTGTACCGAAACCATATCTTGTAACGCGACCTTCCCAACTATGCCCTCCGAATCCAAATACAAACTAACTCTAAAGTAACCCGAACCAAAGAGAGACCAAACTCGATCAAACTACCAAAAAACTGTGCCCTGAAGAGTAACATAAAATGCTATCTCATTTAAACTTTGTGCAGTAAAACGTTTGAATCTATTGCTCCGTATGTTTGTGAAGGAGAACTGTTAAATTTGTCATGAGTTCGAACGTGGAGTTTGTTTCAAACAAGTTTTGAACGGGGATGCAAGGTCGGTTTTCAGACCTTGGAGTCTTATTTTTGGTCTTTTGAGTTGCGTGATATTTGGTTCATGAAACGAGGTTTTGAAATGGTGGTACTGGTACTGAAGTTAGAGGTGGTATTTTTATTGATTTTTATATCTATACATACATCCATACAAATAAATAAAATTGATGTGTTTGTTTTTAATGTCAAAATAACAGCTTTTACTAAATTACATAATATGGAAGTATAATATACGGTATATATAAAAAAAAAACCAATTATTAAAATTTTTGTCTGTCGGTCTGTTCCGGCAAACTTCTTAACGGCTGGACCAATTTTGATGAAATTTGATACAGAAATACTTTGAACCCTGGAGACCCTGCGGGGCGGAGCTAGTTTATTTATGAATAACTGTCCTACATAAGCGTTTTCACGGTTTGTTTGATTATGTGTTATGCATTTAAAGTACAGTTTATTATTTCGGATACATAATTAATGTTACTTTAATATGTTACTAAAGAACTGTGGCTTAGTAATAACAGCCGCAAGGGTTGATCGATGCCTGCCGCGATTGGTCCGTGGATAGGTAATCATCTTTGCATATGAAAACTCCTTCATACCTCGCAAAGCACGTTAAGCCGTTGGTCCCGGCTGTCATTCGTAGATCTTTGACAGTCGTTACGGGTCGTCAGAAGCCCAATAGTTCGACAGCAAATTTTACCAAAGGGGATACGTATTACCCAGTAACTGGGTTGTGGAGGTCAGATAGGTATTGTATGTTGTAGGTATTTCATGTGGCGTCATATATGCACATAATCCCAGGGAACAACATGAAGATACCGTGGGCCATCCTCTGGTTGACAAATCAAGATACAACGAAAAGTTTAGAAGCTATGGAACAGATGAACATACATAATAACCCTAAATCATAACCCTCCTTTACTTAACCGTAGTCGGGTAAAAACTAAATTCTGACACTGACAGTATTTTAGTCATTCTTTAAAATACAAAGAAGTACTAAGTACAAACGAAATAAATCAACGTCTTCCCAATACAATTTGCTATACATTTCAATCGGGGCTCCCACAGTCAGGGAAGTGGCGCCATCTATCATCAAAACCCCTGAACGTCGATACGTTACATAAGTGGTAAGCTGTATCGCAGTACTTTACATTGATCGATCGTCGTTTGCTCACTGGATAGCTGATACCCTAACACGAACGTGCGATGTAAAGGTAACGTTTATTGAATTAAGAATTTGAGATAATTTTGAAGTTATGGAACAACAAACTGAATGTCATACTTAACAAAGATCAAATTCCATTGTAACCAAAAACTTATTATTTAATTTCCTTTTTGTTACAAATTATTGGTCACTCAATAATCAACTTAGAATATATTTCACTGAAGTAGTTAATGATTAAGTGGCGATGGAATGTAAATTATCTGAGATTATCAAGAATGCTAAAAATCATTATCCGCCTGGTCTTTTTCCCGAAAATTTACATGGGGGTATTGATATGTAATGGAAGGACACCCATCCATGAACCAACCTCGGCAAACGTACTTGAACTTCGATCGACCCGTGCGGCTGTTATTATTTAGCCACGAGTCCATTTGAATCGAAAATACAATTATGATATTTTGGTGTAAAATTTTTGCAACAGGCAAGATTAGTCACACCTATAGCACAGAATACCTAATAGTACTTCGTACAGAATGGCCACTCCCTACCCCGCACTGACATCAGATACCGCACCTCACCCCGCACACCCGCGACATTATCGGCGGTTCATTAGCTCGGGGCGCTCACAAAGAACCGCAGCACTGTACTGCTGACACGAACACACAATTTTGCGATTTAAAAGTTTTATGTTTATCTGAGTTTTAATCACGATGTTTCGATATTGTGATGCTTTTCCGAATTAGTATTTACATAAATGTTTGTAAGATATCGCATTTTAATACCATGCGATATAATAACCGATTATTTATAGTTAAGTAGGTCATTTAAAACGAAAATATTTTAGTGTAAGTAATATTTAGCAAAGTACCTTATTTGCATGGGTATTTGCTCTGGGATAGCAACATTTAGTGAAGTGGAACTGATGATGAAGACCACAGATGGCCACCGGGACTACTCAATAATAAGTATTTCACAGGTTGCGATTCGATTACTTTACTATGTTTGCTAAGCACAATTTATGCTCGTCACAATGCGAATGGTGAAATGGAGCTGATGATGGAGTACCAAGAGAACTCCTCAACAATTAACGTCCCTGCATCGGGAAAAGCAATATTTTGTACAAGGCGATGAGAAAGTTGACATTAGGCTATTGTAACTTAGATACTTTATAAACAGACCCACTAAAAAGCGAGAAATAAAAACTTTTTAGCAAAAAAAAACCGACTTCCAAAAAAAACACTAAGTACAAAGTGAAAAATAACTTTAATTTCGTAAGTCGGTGGCAATAAACTAAAATACAGATCCAAAGACACCGACTTCCGAAATTAAAGTTATTGTTAAAAAGTTTTACATTTATTACTTAACTATTATAATATTATTTTTATTTCATTACGAACCCGACTAATTAAATAAACAATCAAACTAGTCCTTTCTAGTCGCGTCGTCGTCGTTCCCGCCATTTTTTTACGCTCCGCACGACAACCAACCCTACTAGAGTTTACGCACACATTTGCACGTGTACCAACGTCATTTGGCTATGTAGTAGTAGTAGGTAATTATTTTGCGCGCGTTGTACGGAGTGTCCGGGGTGTGCCTATAGATAAGAATAAAATCATAAAAAAAGGAGTTAATGTTCTGTCCGAAACGTAACGGAACATTCAAAACTTTACGTTTATTCCGCGCGTTCTTGCTAGGCCCACAGCACAGAATAGGTACCTAATAGTACTTCGCCCACAGCTTGGTTTACAAAGGAATTACAATGGATTTGTATGTTTGTTTTGATAATAGTGACACATGTAAATATTTCGGTAAGATTTTGAGATATGTATCACATTCAGTATATTTTGTATCAGTAACGTCTTTAGATCTTTCTACTCAAATGAAAAAAAGAAAAGAAAGAAAAAAATATTTAACAGAGAAACACAAAGATCAAGAAACTCGAATAATAAAGGAAAATAACAAAACAAAGACATACAATGTGAAGACAACAATACGACAATAAATGAAAACACTGGCAAATCTTACGAGTATTTTGGAACTATCAAATAAATCCTAACATCGAAATTAATAAAGTGTTCTTTTCAAACAAACTATAATATAGCAGTGATGATCCGACGGTCGGTTTTGCCAATCTTTGTTTTATTTATTTTTATTCTTCAGGATAACAAAAAATTACGCCATGCTTAATATGTAGGTACAGATATTTTACGAGACACTTAATTAATCACGCAACTAGCATCGTTATCCACAAATTAGTCCAATTGTATAAATAGTTTGAGCAAAATCCAAGCAAACTTAGCAAACAATTATTGTGTATCATAGATTAACTAGGTTCGAAGAAATAACATGTGACAAATTAGATGTGTGAATTTAAAACAACTAAACTATGTGGTACCTATTTGAGAGGATTTTTTATATATACTATTTTTAAACTGTGCGAGTGACAATGCGAATATGTCAATATCAGCTAAATTATCGTTGTAACTTATCATTAATCGACGTAAAGGAGGTTGACTAGCTATAGTTACTTACTAAACTATTGGAAATGTTTGGTTGAATTTTTGTAAACAGACTGGGAATGTCAATAGATATTCGAAGTTTAATTTTATTGTCGAATTGTCGACGTCGTCGTCGTCGTCGTACAGACGCCAGCAGGTCAACCTACCCGAATCTGTCAAATTTCTTTGATAGATTTTCAACTTTAGCACAAAGGAATAAGGTTCATATTCAATTGGGAAAATCTGACAGATTGGGGTAGCTTGATGTGCTGGCCTCTGTACATAATCATGAGCACAGAACAGAAACGGAAATCGGTTAGTTCTTCCATCTAAATAAAAGCAAATCTAGATTATTGCCTTATTATTACGGCTACATAATTCTCTACTTACGATAATTGGAAATACTATATCTTATTTCTGCCCAACCAGGATTTTAACTCTGCTTCAAGAAATACAGGCGTGTGTTAGGTATTTTTTATGTTATATTGTAACTGTCGATTTTTTATGGAAAAATCTAACAAGCTTAAAATGTTTAGTTAATAAATTCGGCTTCAATGATAATGGCCCTGATTCTGTTGTTCACAAACTAAATTAAATTTAAGGGCCTATACTACCTCAAATGGCTTAGCATGATCCTCTCTTATGTCAAAAATACTGCAGCATTAATTTTGAAATAAATATATGGTAAAGTTGCGGATTAATGTTAGGGCTTATGTTAGACGAAAACACGATTTCATAAAATTTTCTCGATAGAAAAAAAATCCAAAGCTACCTCCAAACCGAACAATAAACCGCTGGTATTCAAAAAATACTTCAAATTAGAACATGAAACTTTGTATACTAACCGAACTAACTATAAAGCAGGTCTTATGTTATTTACTTTTTTTTTAATTACAATTATTTTCACCGTAAAAAGCAAATACCTAAACTATTGGCGCTGCCGGCCGCCTAGCACCGCACTCTGTCTCGCTCTCACTAAGTCCGCGAGCAGTATCGTACGAGCGAGATAAAGAGTGAATTTTAGCTGAGGTAGTGTAGGCTCTTAAGTTCAGTGCATCTTTCTCATTCTATTTCAATAAGAAAAGGACAGAAGTTAAAATCCATAGACAAGTTTAGACGTGATTAAAAATATGGCTTCTAAAAATACGTCAATTTACGTCAAGCGCTGACTAATTTGACAGGACTAAACTAATATTTATCTTCTGTCCTTTTCCTAATAAAATATACCTAAAGAAAAAGATGCACGGAACTTAAATTTAGTTTAGTTTGTGAACGACAGAATCGGGGCCATAAACGCCCTTATGAACAAAAACAGTAAACAAATCTGTGTAATATGAATTGAGTATGATTATCAATCAAGTAAATGTGAAAACGGAATGGCAAACATCGTAACTAGTAGGTACTTACTATATTAAAATATTGAAAGGTGGAGTGGTGGGGGGTAATTAACTTCACATGAATGGCAGCTCGAACCTACAAATACTTAAAAGGTCGAGTATTTGCGCCGTTTAAGGTATTCCTACAACAGCCGCCTCAGCACAGCACACTTACATAAAACATTTTATGTATACACTAGCTGACCCCGCAGACGTCGTTATGAAAAAAAAAATAGGAGTATGAAAAATAGATAGTAGCCGATTCTCAGACCTACGCGATATGCACACAAAATTTCATACAAGTCGGTCCAGCCGTTTCGGAGGAGTATGGTAACTAACACTGTGACACGAGAATTTTATATATTAGAGATATCATGTCACCCGCTTACCAGCCAAACTGAATCCTAATTATTTTTTCTTCTATTCTAAATTCGTATTCGCGTAGGTATATCTCATGATATTAAGCCATTATTCTATAATTACTAGAAAAAAGTTTGCATGCCACAAACTATGCATGGCATATTCTCTACAGTACCTACTTACCTATAATTGAATTAAGTATTTGAGATAATTTTCAAGTTACGGAACAGCAAACTGAATGACTTGTTATCAGATTCCATTGCAACCAAAAACTTTTTAAGACGTTTTTGTAACAAATGGTCACTCAAAAATCAACTTAGAATACAATTCACTAAAGTAGATAACGGATTAAGTGGCGAAAGAATATAAATTATCTGGGATTATGAATACTGGTATACTATAAAACTAGATATAAAAGGTGGGACATATTATGTAGATGATATCGGGAAGCATCTTCACAAGAATGACAAGGTTCCCAATCGACGAAGGGTGTGACCCAACCCATATGTTCGATTATTCAGCCTTGAATAAGGACACATCTGGACTTGGCCATTCTCGCTTGAAAGGCCTTGTTAAGTTTATGTAACATCTTACTTTTGGTAGGTCATTTCAAACATTTCGTCTACAAAAGTACACAAAGTTACTATTTACATTAAAAAAATATTTTATTTTAAGAAAATGATAAATATTTCTTATTTGAAGTATGGTCACCAAAGGAGATAAGTAACTAGCCGGTAGATTTTGTAAAAATCTCACCGTGATAACTTAGGCGAAGTGAGCTATCAATAGTGGGAATCCCTAACATTAGGTGGAGTGACAGCTCACTTTACCTAAGTTTTCACGGTGAGATTTTTACAGAATAGCATTGCAGGGTCGTTGGTATAGTTGAAGTTTAGTAAGAAACCGATGCATGTTTTCGAATAAAATTTAATTTAATTATCTAATAGTAAATTATCTAATTATCAAATAGTTCATTTATCAAATTAAATTTCATTCGAATATCCATCGGTTTCTTACTAAACTTCAACTATATTGACGACCCTGGTTACTTATCTCTTTTGGTGACTGTACCTAGGTAATAGGTGAAACGGGCTGGTGTCCGCAACTCCACGTCAATGCGCGTATTTTGCGTACGGGCTGTGGTACGGTTGACTGTACCTATTGATCAAACCAAAAACGAACCGTGCGTTCACATGCAATACCTTGTCCCATTGATATATATGTTACACTAGATTAGTAATTACCGCACCAAGGCATTGCTACTAGACTGATGGCCACAGCCATCAGCGTAGCTAACGTCAGTTCAGTGTTCTGTGTGACGCCAACCGAAGTCAACCGAGTGACATACGACAAAAAATATCGCGAAAGAGTGCGATTCAAGATCACAAAAACATAATAAATTAACCGGAATTACTTTCCACACGTAAATTAATTGACTCTGTATTTATATCAACGTAAAAACGCAATAAAATGTAGAATTTTGTAAATTAGGTTGTGTTACCACTAAAAACTTAGTTTTAGTTTCCCACATTTGTGGGAGTTTATAATTTATGGAATAAGTGATTTTAAATATTTTTTAATAATAACAACGTAGCAGTGTGCCTAAAGATGCAGTACGCCGTGAAAAATGGGTGGAAATAATCCGATTGCTGAGAAAAGAGACTAACTGGCTACCTACTAAATCATTCAATTTCATTAATAATAAAGAAAAAAAATTCAAAAATAAAATGTTTTAGTTATTTTCATTATTTATAAACTTCTATTACACATCCAATAAGAAATACATAATTCAAATATTTAAAAAATAATTTAACTTAACGTATAATGCTTTTTATGGCTTAAAATGTTGGGTAAAATTTCACATGGGTAGGCAACCCCATCCCGTCATTGCATGTTTATATTGCGGTCTTTGTCTAATCTAAGCGACGGTATTATTCTTACGACGTGTGTGAGACAGATATATGTTTAATTTTAAATGTTTAGTGGTTTCAAAGCTACGTCGTCGCGTTTAAAAAATAGGTACACTTTTTTGACACATTTTATTGAGGTTTGCTTCTCTAGTTATTTAACTCAATGCCTTGTCCATACACTTCGTTAATATTGCGTGCTGTCTGTGCTGGGTTGGTGCCACGACGGAACTCGTATTCGAAAATAGCGCGCAATTTCGATATTTCCATGGTTACAGAAACAGCGAATTAAAATAAAATCGAACGGAGGGAAAACAAATGAACAACTGTTTTTGAAAAACAAAATGTCATGCTATATTATAAAATTTATTTGAATTTGGAATTCTAAATAGAATAAAATATATCGATCTTTACAATAGCCAGTAACAAAAAACTGCAATTTCATAGGTAAGGACCTAATCAACCTATTTATTCCCGACAGGCTTATATTAGGTAGGACACCTTACCGGCCTGCCTGCTGAAATGCAACAATTAAGCACCCATTAAATCAACAGTGGAAGTCCCTGATTTCAAGAAAACTCAAGATATGTTTTTTTTTTAATTTCCCAGATTTCGTCATTAAAATTATTTTTTTCCTGAAATAGATAATTGAATGGTTTTTTTCATCGCTGTTTAACTTGTTAGATGATATTTCACATCTTTCTCGCTGAAAATGCTAAAATAAATGCAAAAACATTTTCAGCTTCTTAAAACAGCCACACAGGTCTATCGGTCAGGTTAAGCTACGCTCGCCGCGGTTGGTCTGTGGATGGATGACCATATTTGCATACCGAGACCCCTCCGTGCCTCGGAAAGTACGTTAAGCCGTTGGTACTGGCTGTCATTCGAGAATCTTTGACAGTCGTTACGGGTAGTCAGAAGGCCGAAAATCTGACAACCAGTCTAGCCAAGGGATATCGTATTACCTAGTAACTGGGTTGTGGAGGTCAGATAGGCAGTCGCTCTATTTATAATACTGGTATTCAGTCTAACCGACTGGAAGCCGACCTCAAAATAATTGGGAAAGGCTAGGCAGATGAAATGAAATTATTTGTTAGAAAATTTTCTAAAACATTATATAGTAAAATAAAAACCAACAATTAAAAGATTTTAACAAATTTTAAATTTCATCTACTTTCTTTAACTTTGACACCATAATTATCTAAAAACTTTACTATGGCATAAAAAATAATTTTAATAAATGGCTCATTAAATGTTATGGATGATATCGACGGTTGAAAGGCTAATTGATCTAAGCGACATTTTGTAAAACTTGTAGCAGGACAGATTAAAGTTTTTTTTTTATTAAAATATTCATAGACATATAATATATAAATATTCATAGATATTGCATAGACTTTTATTTAAATAAAAGTCTATGCAAAGTGTCGCTTAGATCAATTAGCCTTTCAACCGTCGATATTATAACTTACTACTTAAAACTAAGAAAACTCTTTTCTCTTTCAATAACAGTGGGGTAATTCTGGTAATTTTATTAACGTTCACAGTCTGATCTCCGTCTCAATCTGTCAAAAGATACTTCAAATTTCCCTACATTTTGACACGTTTTTGACATTTGTTTGTCGCCGAGATGAGACTGCGACTAAATTTTGAACGTTTTAAATTACGAGAATTGGCCTACATATCACAGCTATTTTAAAAGCACAAGACTATTAAAACACCACTTCAAAAGACAGCATATAAGCAAAATCTACAAATTTCTATCCTCAGAAAGTCTCCCAGCCTTTCTTGTGCATGTGCTATGTAAGTAAACAGTGCTTCTTTATCTCATCTGCCTCGCAAATACCAGGGAAGCGTCTGACTGAGCGCTGCGATCATGTGCACTCGATTGCTGGGGGCTATAGTGTAGGAGCCAGTGCGCCGGAATATTTTGGTCACTTTAGGATTTTCATGGACTAAAATGCAAAGAACCGGCTCTTTGGGATTTTGAAATTATTATGTTTTTTGCTGTCAGCAATAATCCGTCGCGTTTTTTGTCGAAAAATGGGTTTAAGTGAACAACATTTTGATGTTTTTTACCATTAGTTTCTGAAAATGTGATCATGGTATTAACATTACTTGCACAATCAGACTATAACGTTCCCACTGCTGGGACATAGGCCTCCTCTTGGTGAGAGGGAATGGGCCGTAATACATCACGAGGGCCCAGTGCGGGTTGCTAGATGTCACATGTCTTCGATTTTTTCCTTCACCGTTTTGGGAGCTGTGGCAATGGAATAATTTACACAAAGTAAAGCGTCGCCGGTCAGGGTTCGAACCTACGATCTACAACCCGTAAGTCGCGGTCATGATGATTACTTGACCAGGACCCAAATGTGAATACTATGGGATGAGGTTGAGGTGACACCAAAATATTTCATCAAATTAGTATTAAACTTAGGATTGGATTTTGGTTTCCCATATCAACTAATTTGTACAAAATGGTCATATTATCATATCGTGTAAAATACTGAATGCCAGCTTAAGACTGTTATAATCTCAGTTTGTGTTTTGCTACCTAATGAGATTACAAAATCCCAAGTTAGATCCATATTCACAGTTTCCAAGCTTTGACTAGTTTGTAACAACTATCATTTGACATCTAGACCGACAGCTTCACACGTTCTTTGAGAAACGGACAGCTGTGGTTTCACAAATGGTGATCTCGGCCTTTGCACGCCCGTTTTACTTGATTGAACGATTCAGTAACGACTCACTAGCGAGCCTTATATTCAGTGAATAGTAGTTGTGATAACATGAAAACTTTGGTCCCTAGCTCCTAGATCATAAACGGCATTTTGCATGTGATTCAACTGCACTCAACTCGTAAACACAGTCGTAATTAAGTAAAGCGCTACAGCGCTTAATGTTCGCTATTACGTACGGGGTAATACTGTGTGCGATTGTTGAGGGTTCCAGCTTTTTATAGAACGAACCAATGAAGCGCTTTTAGCTTTAATGACGTATTTTTTTTTATGGAATAGGAGTTTTAAATATGTTATCAGGGAGGTTTTGTTCGTTTGGGGCACTGCTTCTCATGTGTTTTATTTTGTTCCTGTGCGTATATTAAAGTACATCAGAGGGGCAATTCTTGTAATTTTAAGAACGTCCACAGTCTGATCTCAGTCTCAATCTGTCAAAAATACCTCTAATTTCCCTACATTTTGACAAGTTTTTGACAATTGTTTGTCGCTCAGATGAGACTGTGACTAGATTTTTAACGTTTGAAATTATGAAAATTGATCTTCTGATGTGTCATCATCAATGTCATTGGTGTATCAAAGGACCAGCATTTGTTTCTTTTTTCTTCTCTGTCATTCCGACGCTCTACTTAAAATAAAATAAAAAAACAGCAAACAACAACAACAAACAATAATCAAAACAACAACAATCAATAATCTGTTTGCTGTTTTTTTTTTTATTTTATAGTTACCAACTATAGAATATTATCTACCATTTTATACTTACAACATTTTTAAGCCAATAAATCTTGAAATGTTATTTTTGTAATTTGTAGAATGTACATAATATAGATTTCTCACAAGTAACTCAACTGATTGTATCCTAATTATAAATGCGTGTGTTTGTCTGCCCTTCTTTCACACAGCAACAGAGCATTATATCCACCTGATTTTTTTCAAGTGACAAAGGCTATTTTTTAGTTCAGAAGAATTCGTCGTTAGTCTAGTAGTCACAAAGACTATTGCTGACCATGAGGTGCTGGGTTTGTTTCCCGGGTCGGGAAAAGTGATAAGAATTGGGTTTTTCGATCTGAAATTTCTTAGTAACTGCCCGGAATATTGAGCCTACAGAATTATATTATTATGTATATAGATATAGTCTCGACGTAATATGTTACTTTTTCCTAAGGATTTGAGAACTGAGGCACTGTCAGAGAGTATATATATATGGAGTCCGTAACTCTCCAGGCTTCTATGATGTAAACCGCTTTTATACTGGCCACACACTTCGACTAGTACGGTCTTGAACATTCCCTGCAGGCTGGACATTGTCTGTGCCACACGCTTAAATTTTATCACACCTTTTTGATACACGCTGTATATTTTTAGTATTGAACCCCATGCCTTGGAAAGCACGTTCAGCTGTTGGTTCCGCACCTGTCTCTCTACGGTCTTGTCGGATTGCCGTCTCATCGGACTGCACTTGTATATTGCGCACACACTTATGCTCTATAATACCTATATCTTTGGGATGCATGAAGAAGCCTCCTCGTGTAGCGCTGTTTGTTCCGCCAGTTACTCAACAGAACTGAACACTCGGCGCATCCTGGACAGTCACACCCAACACCTTATTTGAATGACCAATTCTTCCCTTGCGGTGGTAGGGCTAACGCCAACCTAGTTTGCGACCATCCTCCCACCGGAGTCCGGCATCAAGCAGCCTGCTGTGTTTCGTCGATGCGTGGGAGTTCCAGTGACTTAGGCATCTTCTGGGTACGCTCTTTCCATCATAGACCTCATCCATTGCTTTCCATCAGGCATAATCGAGGTCAAGAGTGGACTAATTCAACAATAAAAAAATATCTGCCGTGCCAAGGGTGGTCTCCGTTGAGATTGGTTGCTATGGCAGAAATTCGGTCTGGAGGACTTTATATCTTTGGACGAACCACAGAATACAAATTTATAATAATATCAAATTAATACCGAACAAGATCACAGGGACACAGTGTTTGCCTCCAAAACATTGTTATCTATTTCAGTACTTGTAATACCTGTAATATTTGGGGCTGCCCACGTATTCCACGGTAAGGTAAATAACCATTGTGGTAATGTCAAAAATCTGACATGATGAAAATAACTGAGATGCCTCAATAACATCTTTGCATAATACCTTTTCAACGAGCTTGGGTTGAACGGACGGCTAATGAGACTTTCTAAAAATATCACTCTTTTATGATGTTTTTATTTAATCAACCTTTTGAAAGGTTATCGTGAGTATATTCTTAATTCTCTAGTATTAGGGTTAAATTTGGCAGACTTAAGGGGAAAGAGCCAGGGGTAACCCCTAAAATTCAAAATTCCGAGATTGATATTTTACGAAATAGTCATTCAGTAGCCACATACAAAGGAAGCATTTTGCTTATGAACTCCACACCGGTCGAGCCTGTCTCGTGGAGAAGGTGATTTCGAATGGCCATATTTTTTTTCTAACGTCTTGTAAATGTTGTTCATTAAGTACTTAACTTATTTCACATGATAATCAGTTAGCACGTATTTAAGCACTAATCCCTCAGCAATAATTACTGACACTGATATTGTTATTTAGAAGCACTTGATTCACACTATCCTCCGTAATATCACGGTAGGACAGTCTTACTCTTACTTAATTAACCAGTTTTAAATACAAATAGTAGGTATTCCACTAATATTTCAGAGTATAATAATTTACGATCTATGATCAATGTGATGTGTTTTTTGTGCCTAATGTGTTGTCTGTCCTTGGATTCTTGATATGTAGGTGCTAGTAAATAAGGACCTAGAGAAAGCTGGTGGTAAGTAGGTAACTGTTGCAAGGCGAGTAGGGGTACGGTAGGGTAGGGAATGTCATTCAGTTAAGGGAAAACGCTGTATTTTATTTTATAATACAATATATTGGTTTCAGTATACTAAACACCTATGAAAATTAACTATTCAGAGATCAAAATTTTAACACAAAACGTATTTATCTTGTGTTTATTATTGGTAGGAAAACCTATAAAGAAAGTAGGATGATAATAATTTTCACTATATTTATTTTATGCCTCAGACGTAGACTATAGAAGACACGCGAAAATCCTCCTCGAAAAGAGCGTCATATCTTTCACTCATACCATTGTGACGAACTCTAACGCTCAATACCTCATAATTATCAACACCTTGGCACTGTAGATTGTTGATTCTAATATTTGTATGCCTAAGTCCATACACTGCTTTCCTTAAATCAACATTAACATTTAGTCCATATAACAATCTACTCACACGCCACTTTCACCTTTAGCCACAACACAATAGAGTTCAAAATCGCTTGTTACAATCTAAAACCCAGCATACTTTACTGGCAATATTGTCGTACATAATTGCCCGAATGCGGGAAATAATTATGACGGCATGAAATAACTCCGAACTAGAAGCAAGTTAATAGGGAATCGCTAAGTGATTCAAAGTTTAGTTCTATTGTGGGAACGTTCTCGCGAGCTCAGATGGAATTGTTGGAGGCAGAAGTTTTATATTATTTGGAAAGTTTTATCGCAGGAGATGATTAATTAAGTTAGTGAGTTTTCTTGTAAATTTACGTAGTATAAAATGATGCAAATATAACTGTGAGTAGGTGGCAGGTTGAACCTGACATTTACAACTTTTTCAATGACATGCTGTGTTTTTAAAGGTCACTTCAAGCACAGAAATGTACAGAGATGGATTTAATGCCATAAACATAGGCATTTTTTACCAGTCAACCTTTGGGTGATGCAGAGAAAAACAGTGATAGGTGCAATTACGAAAACTTTAGGAATAGATGCTTATTTAAACCAACATCCTATCGTGTACCATTTACACCTACAAAAAACTTGTGAAAAAGGTAAACAAAATAGTTAAAAATACATGTCTGATACAACTTCATTAAAATTGTATAAGATGACATGTTTCTGACAAGTCTTTTACAAAATTTCGGCGACGACGTCGATAAACAAGATCACAACTACAATAGGATGCAAAAGCGGGGTTACAATGAAAAAAACTTACGTGAGGACACCTGAGTTTAGGGTACGGAATGAGCCACCTTTCCGCTGTGTACTGAATGAGCGTGGTTATTAAATATATCGTTTAATTTGAGGGAAAAAGAATTTAGGAAGAGAGAAAAAAAATTATTTGGGACACACACAGAAAATACAAACAATAAAAAGAAGATAAAATATAACAAAATCATGAAAAAGAACATTAAAACTTTTAAGTTTATCTAATATATCAATCAACTCAGGACATAGGCCTCTCCCAAGCTGCTCCACAACACCCTGTCCTCCGTCTTCCGCATCCAAATATCGGACATCTAATATACATGGTGGGCAAGGTCTGGAAATGAAATGACCTTGCCCACGCCCCTATTCGATTTGATCCATACTTTCAGGGACACTGTAGTATTTAATAAAGATTAAAACTAACAAAATAGTGAAAGCCATAAAAAAGGAAGACCTTTGCTAGGCCAAAAAGGCTCTTATGCATGATGCTGCGATATTAAAAAAAAAATACCGCAGCGCTGGTAGTCTGATATGTCCCGTAGTGAGACACACCACTTGGAGTGTTTGTTTCTTTAATCACGTCAGTATTTATATCCGAATTCCCGGAAATCATTATCCATCTGAACGAGCCATTACTAGCTCAGAGCACAATGTTGACAATACTACAATAGACTGGATTACGTAAACGTATCTAGTTAGATTCGCGTCGTTACAGCATTAGGTACTACTTTGACAAAGTGTTGGCAAGATGACTTGAATACTTTGTGTTGAAACATGGCATGATATAACGGACATATTTTGTTGAAGTTATTTAAATAATAAAATGAAAAGGCAGAAAATGATAATGATGATGAAAGTAAATTCTGAAATTACTGCTCATAAAGATTTTTACTGGGGTGGTGAGATGGATTTGAAAAGTACACCTCATTGACTTATAGCTTTGCTAAGCTGTACATATAATAAAAATAGCCTATCCACTCTTAGCACCAAGTCTTAAAAACACATTGGTAACTTTTCAAATTCATATCCGAAATCTGAATCTCTTGTTCCAAAAAGGGTTGAAATACAACGAAAATTAAAGTCATATTTTGAAATAAGCGGTTATATTAATCGCCACAACTCGTAATATTTTAAAATGTAACAAAGGTAGAAGCTATTCAAATGTAAGTGTAAGCTTTCCTGTATGACATGTAACTGACGTAACGTTCCTGTACAGCGTAATACTTTATTTCATAGTCCTTACTTAGCACGTGAAGATATAAGTGCAAAAGATAAGCAAGCAGCGGGAAACGCAAAGGTCGTTCACCGCGTGCTTCAAATAATTTCCCTGTGTAAAGTTTAAGTTCCAAGAAAAACTGCAACAGACACAACAAAGGTGGTATTCTTAACGTTCCTTGAAAACTAATTTGTGAAACGAGCGTATACAGAACAGTCAAGCTACTGTTTCACAACATTGATTTTAAATGTAAACCCCGGAACATAAAGGGATGAGGAAGGAACACGGGTGGGTTTTAGTAAGAGTCTGACACTCCCTTCTGCTTCACCCAGAGAGGGATGAATTGACTATTTCCCATCCTCAAAAAAAAAAAGCTTAAGGTAATATAGATGAGTTAGAACGTTATAAATTCTAAGAACGCGATTGTATTGTGTGTGCCAGGCAGCAGATAAGCCAGTTCTAAGAAAACGTATCTACGTCAAGTGTTCTATAAGAAGTCATTCCCACTACCATCTTTCAAGCCAGGTTGTTTCACAACATGTTAAACTATTCTCGTATAACTCGAATGACAAGCGAGAATTAGTAAAGTAGATGGTATTATCTAAATATGTACGAGGCGATCTAGTGACAAATGAGTTCAATTCAATCATAATTCATTACAAAAGAAAGCAAAAAAATACGTTTATTGGCATTACAAAAAAAAAGGAAAGAAAGGAATGCTTGTAATGCCAAAAGGGCCTTAGCTCAGCATAATGTCAGATGACAACGCAAGGTATACCTACCAACTTTTTTTTTGTGGATGAGAAATCATCAAATTGCCCCTCCCGCTCTGGGTGGAGCAGAAAGGAGTGTCAGACTCTTACTGACTAAAACCCACCCGTGTTCCTTCCTTAGCCCTTTATATTCCGGGGTAGCGGTAACCCTTTCGGACAATCCCGCTGCCAAGGTATACTATATGACGCTGATTTTTAGCTGTAGCTAAAAATCAGCGTCAGGTATCCGTGCGCCAGGCAGCGCGGCAGGCGCGTCAGGCGCGCCATACGCTCAAATAATTAACACATAGAGAAGTGCATTTGACCGTTTTAATTAATAACATATTAATGAAAATAAAGCATAGTTAACGTTTACGATAAAAGACTTCACCATCGCCTTTACTCCTGTATTACCACCTTTGAATGGGACCTTTTGGAACATTGTAAAGGTAGCTTTTTAATTTTGCACTATCGTCTGAACCGTATAAACCCTTCTATCACCGGGCATCAATGTATCCAAGGTTCCTTTACAAAACTCCAAAAGTACCTCGCTTAGACCAAACCATCCCAACACGCCATCATCGATCACGTCCGACTGCCGTGTCCGGCCGTCCCCGGACGCATTGTAGACAACAACCCCAATCACAGGCCGGATTTGTGAAGCGAATTCTTTCATTTCAAACTAGGCGAGATGAATTTTTTACAAGGAGGAGTGTTTTTGTTTGGGTTGCAGTGAGTCTTTCGATTTCTATGTTTGTTTTTTTTTTCTTCGATACAAATTGATAGTGACTACTTGTGATTGGCATAAAACCGACATATTTTTAATTGTGGCAAATACGAGAAATACTTTCTATTTAGTTAAGGCTGTAACGTCTATGTCTAAAAATAACTAAATGATAGACAAACCATAATAGGTATTATGTTAAAATTATATTTTCAAAATACACGAATACCTTTAAACCGTTTATTATCTCTTGACCACTATATTTATACATATATAAGAAAGACACATACATTTTTTTTACTACTCATTACGCAGGTCTGGTTAAAGAAATGTCTTAAGAAATAAGCAGTACCTTTGTACTCAAATTATAAATATGTCGTATCCCTATGTACTGTACTTTTTGTACATTTTAATAATAAAATAAATAAATAAAGAGTTAAGAGTTATTAAAATATATAAGTTAAGTGATTCGTGAATTTTTAAAAATAGTTGGGTCGTTTATAGCTCATTTCACTTTTATTCATCATAAAATTGGATAAAAAGAATTTATCATACCGAATAAAATAATAAACTACAAAAAATCTGCACCAATTTATTAATTTATTACCATCGTACATTATTAATAACATTATTTATAACAAAAAGTTTTAAACAAATTCTTCCTTTTTTAAATTTGAACAAAAAAAAAAACATGATCATGAAAAACTAAGAGGATTGTCATCAACGCAAACAGATATATCTTAATAAAACCAAACCCCGTAAAGTGTCACGTTTTCGAGATAAAGATACGTTGATATGTTCAAAGTTGATCCCGTGACATCCATATTTTTAAATTGATGTCAGTTATCGATATAATATCGATGCCTTAGTTCACAATTGCACTAACTACGAAATTTACATTTATGAGGAGAGAGGTTTAAAGTTTTTTAAAGTTTAGACGAGAACAGTAGAAAATCCAAGTAAAATAACAAAAAAATATGCATCTATTCATATGACTAGTCCTTTCACTCGATCTGTCTTGATTGGTTTAACAAAAATAAAGATCATTAATATAATACCACATTCATGGAACAATAAACGAACTCATTTAATACAACTGTGACGCACGTTTTTGGTAGAAAGAAACGGAATAACGGTATTTCGATGCGCGGAAACGAAAGAGCATGAAATTTAGTGTATTTGACATTAAAAAGTAAAAATTGAAAATTTTGTAGTTAGTGCAATTGTGAACTAAGGCATCGATATATAGGTTACACACGTGGCCGCCATTTTGAAAAAATAACAAGGCCCTTTAACTTTCCAGACCTTAAACGTAGGCGACGCGACATCATGATAACCTAAAATAACCTTAAACCACCTAACATTGATTCACAGTTCGACGAAACAAAATCAGAACAGTACAAACATTCCGTTCGAGGTTTGAAAGCACGTGCAGCAGAATTTCTACCGTAAGCACTGTATCCAGCATTTAGCAGAATTGCACAAACAAGTTGCTAGACATCTATCACTGCATATCTGATGTTGTTCGTAGACTGTTGTTTGAAGTACCGTGTTTCATGTATGGGCAGATCTAGCACTACTGGTATTTAACTGCCTTTTTTACTGCTGAATGCATGCGCACATGCACAAAATTCATGTACATATTTATAACGGGAATTTTCAAATTCAAAATAATTTGTTTACAAATTAATAAGGGTAAACAATACGTAAATGTGTTTACCCATATTTTTGTAAATAAATTAATAATTATGTAGATGTTATAAAATCATGTTACAATGGTATATTTCAATTCCCATGGTATAATCACCATAATATTTTATATTTCGATATGCAAAATGCAGATCAATAAAACGGGGAAAAAATGGAAAATTAATTAAAAAAAAAGAAGAACAGATAATAATATCAAGTTAACACAGATTTAATAAAATTTATTTTAAAATCTTATAGTTGATCCTGCAATTACTCAGGTACACAGAAATAGACTTCAGCTAACAAAAATATTTTTAGACATATTTAGGCAATGATACGAAAGACAACCTGTCTTAGCAAGTTATATCGTATTACCCAGTAACTGAATTGTGAATATCAGTTAGGAAGTCGCTCCATGTAAAATAAATATAAGTTAATATTCAGCTACACTCGGTTTGTCTGGAAGCTGACCCAACATAGTAGAGAAAAAGCTAGGCAGATGACGATGTTGGCAATGATGCCTCTATTAAATACAGGTAGGCGATGTGTGAGGACGGGATGAGACTCCCCGTAATTTCCACCTAAATGTTGTATAGACGTTGGCGTTGACGTTGTAAATATGTATGCGTGAGAAGGCTGACGAAGTTGGGAAGTTATATCTCCAGTAGAGTCCATGTATACTCTGTGGTTTGCCGTCTCACTGGCTACGGAAACGTAGAATATGGCGAATGTGGCAGGTGCAATCGTAACACGTACAGTTGCCTTTTTTGGTAGAGAAAACGAATGGCGATAATTCAAAGCAGACATCTTGAATTTGTAGCATTATTCTGCAAGTTTAGAGCTTGAAATTGGAAATTCTGTTCTGTTTTAAACTGGCTGAATTTGAAAAATATCGGTTTTGAATATAAGATGCTTTACGACTGAACACTTGTATTGTTTTTATATATTTTTTTTTTATGGACAATACTATGTGCAGGTAAAATTCGGGAAATTAATTGTTAAACAAATATTATATACTATTATGTTTATATAAACATACTAGCTGACCCGGCAAACGACGTTTTGCAAAAAAAAAAATAGATGTTGGCCGATTCTCAGACCTACGCATTTAAAATTCATAATAATCGGTCAAGCCGTTTCGGACGAGTATGGTAACTAACATTGTGAGACGAGAATTTTATATCACTACATAGTATAATACAAAGTCGCTTTCTCTGTCCCTATGTACGCTTAGATCTTTAAAACTACGCAACGGATTTTGATGCGGTTTTTTTTAATAGATAGAGTGATTCAAGGAAGGGAGGAGGAAGGTTTATATATATAATACATGCATGCATGTATAGTAGAAAAACACTGATAATTTTAGAGGTTTCTAATGTGATGTCGTAAATAAACACATTTTTTTGCGCTTACTTTTCAAACGCTGGCTGAACCCTACGAGATAGGTCAAAATAATGTACTACAGTATTGTACACCTTAAAAAGGTCTACGAAAAAATCCGCGATGGTATATGTCTATCTCTTAGGGATAACCCACAATAATCATTTTTTATCCTTTACTTTTTACGAGAAATAATGGCTTATTTACGAAGCGATTTTAAGCAATACAGCATTAATCCTTATCCAATTAAGTACCTTAAATACATTGTGCATTTAATATAAATAAATATGGCCCTTTACAGCATGTAATTTAAATGAATATTTTCGAAGATATTACAGATTTAAAATGCAGGGACATAGCAGTTGCTGCGGTACCGGCCGCGGCGACGCGTGCTGACATTCTTGAAATACCTATAGTATACTTAGTATCAGCATTGCACCCGTGCGAAGCCGGGGCAGGTCGCTAGTATGCATATAAAATTCATAAAAACCGGTCCAGCCGTTTCGGAGGAGTATCTATTGTAACTAACATTGTGACACGAGAATTTATTTATACATGAGATATAACTAGGTATTATGTATTTATTTTATTTCTTAATTTGTTATTTTTATCTTATCGTTTGCTGACGTCATCACGTCAATGCCAACTGTCGCTGAAAAGTAGCGCTGGGTCTCTGTCTCGTATGGGGTCGTAGCATTATGATAAGCAATGGTTGTTTTGCGTAATGGTTGTGTGACGCATACTTTCCCCCAACCTATTCTTTTTTGTGTTTGTGTTCTTTGTTTGCGTCTTGTTTACCGCAAATAAACGTATATTCTTTCTTGCTTTTTTTTAAATAATACATACAAAAAAATATAATCGAATTGAGAATCTCCTCCTTTTTGAAGTTGGTTAATTATGTAAAGATACGGCACTTGTAGCCACAAAGCCACTACTGAAAAGTCATAGGAAAGCAAACTACGCAATTTCATTTACTTAAATTTTTACCTGTAATTTTGGTTTGAAAAGCAAATTACTGAATTGATTTTGACGAAATTTCTATGGGACCAATCTGAAAGTATATCCTTTCAAATAAAAAAGAATTTTCCAAATCGGATTATTTATAAATAGGGGAGATCTGAGGAAAAAAAATACAACCGAATTGAGAACCTCCTCCTTTTTTTGAAGTCGATTAATTATTCACAAAAAGTAAAGCCACCCACGACCGCTGCAAAATATCCAAATATTTCTTCAGAGAATTCAAAAAAGACCGTACCTAATATAAAACCAGCTTTTAATAAGGGATGTAAAGGTCCCCCTCATCATCATAATACACACTGTTATGACTGCGGCAATCAATAGGAAAGGAAAACAAAGGGAGATTGGTGCGGTATCTTTTTGTTCTACCCCGGATATTACAGAGAAATGTACCACAGAAAAGTATAGAAGGTCAGCTCCATACAACGAAAACAGACGCACACAAGCATAGAGGTACGTCCGGAATTCTCAATACACACTGACTAGTGGCGTGCTTAGCGCCTAGAACCTAGTGACTTAACATTCTTCGGCACACGCTAGGCGACTAGAAAAGGCGCAAAGCGCGCAGTGCAGCCGGTTGCGAAAATTCTAGACCGTTCGTTTCACTTCGCCACTCACAAGGTGACTCGCTACGCTCTAGGGCTTTTTTTATGGATGGGAAATCATTAAATGACCCCTCCCGCTCAGGGTGGAGAAGGAAGTATCAGATTCTTACTGACTAAAACCCACCCGTGTTCCTTCCTTAGCCCTTTATGTTCCAGGGTAGCGGTAACCCTTTCGGACCTTCCCGCTGCCCCGCAGGCTACGGTCCTTACGGGCACCTTCTTTATATTGCTGACATCTCTTTGAGGCGCACGTGGAAACACTCTAGGGCGAAGCCCGCCACCTGTCAGAGCGTACGCAGCCGAAGTGTGTATAAGCTTCCACAACGTACCGGTCGTGTATTTGAGCACCGTACTCAAATACACGAGCGGCTCGGTGTCGACGAAAGCCGGCGACGCGTTGACGCCTTTGCAGTTGCTCCGCTCGTGTTTATGCACACTGACGAATCTCAGTCATCAGTGCGCTTGAATCCGCTTAAAGGTGACTATAGATTACAAAGAAAGAGGGAGAGTATAGAGCATTTACTTGTAACAAAACGTTAGCCGCTCCAATGTGTCACCCTTTCACGAACCGAACAATTAGCATGACAACGGACGCTTTGTTACAATTTGATTTTGCGAACAAACGAGTGAATTTGTGTAACATTTCTACGAGCAGCACACGCGACCTACAAGCTCCGATATTTCAACAAAGAGTAAATGCAAAATAGAAAGGAATGTTACGGTTAAATGCTCACTCGCCGTTACGTTACATTACATTGTAATGTTTTTGAGTTCCGTACTCAAAGGGTGCCTACAGAACGCTATTACTAAGCCTCCGCTGTCCGTCCGTCCATTCGTTCGTCCAACTGTCTGTCAGCGGGCTGTATCTCATGAACCGTAACAGGTAGAAAATTGAAATTTCCAAAAAATGTACAGTGCGGAAATTTCAATTTTCTGCCCCAAATTTAAAATTTCTATTTCTGCTATAATAATAAAATTAAATTAAAGAGACACATTAATTTGATATAAGAAACACGATTTTTTGACGTTTTTTGCCTTGTCGTGCGGAACCTTTCGTGTGCGAGTCTGACTCGCAGCAAGCTGCTTTTTTTAAAGCGAGCTTTTGCTTGTAATGTACCTTTGAAAGAATGTTACATCACATGGAAATGCTCAAGAAAATGCTCTAGTGTAAATGTGTCTGTATATGAATCGTGTCTATGTGTGGGTGCGTTTCCCCTCGATGCATGGAGCCAACCTTCTGCAATATTTTTGTGGCTGTACAATCTATGTCGTTAATAAAGGGAGCTGTTGTTTAGAATCAATCTTGTCGTAGGACGAAGGAAATATTGTACTTTTCAGCCAATTTCAGATCACAATTTGATCCGGATCTATAACCGTTTAGTTTGGTCTGATAGTAAAGTCCAACATGATTGTAATGAAATTTTTGTTTCGAAAAACGAAGTCGAGAATTGAATAAAATAAAAATTTCAATTGATACACGAACACGGGGAACACGAACACGGGGGGGGGAGGGGGGTGAACACGGGGTTAAAATTGCTTTTTCAGAAATTTCAGAAATCAGAAATTGATTTGCTGTAAACATGACGCAGAAAAAGAATACAAACACAAAAAAAAGTTGGGTGTAAACATGCCTCACCTCCACGCAAAACGGCTATCGCTTAGCGTAATGCTAAGACCATATGCGAGAACGAGCACCAGCACTGATTTAGCGACAGCAATCTGTCCTGTCGACCAATTGTATCAGAGATTTAATGAAGTCTACACTATTAAGTTAAAAACACAATATCGTAACACACTAACAATCACAATCTGAATCATTTTGAAGCACATTGCTAATCCATTGCTTCACATGTTTGATAAATTTGTCTACTCAACTACGTAAATAAAGCAATGAATGTTGATGAACTGTCAAAATGAAAGCTAGTCCTACTGTTAGTGTGTTACGATCTGTTGATCGAACATGATGACTAGTTTCTTATGTCTGCTAATAACACTTTCAACATAGCACCAGATGCAAGGTTATAAATGAACCAACATCAATTTTCTATTTCCGAGGGACTTGCTTTAATGGGAGAGACTAAAATATATGTCCTATTTCGAAGCCGAAGTTAACCCCAAACGGTGCCAAGACAAGATAAGGAATGCAGTTCCAAGCCAAATACAGCAATAATAATTATATTTGATCTAAAAGGACATAGGTGGTAGTATTTGCCAAAGTAAATACCAATTTCTCTGTAATCTCGGATGTCGTAAAGCATTGCGTAACTCGTGAGAATGAGTTAACGTGTAACCTTTCGTGGTCCACTTGGAACTCTCTGAACCGTCTGCGGGTACAAGTGGGCTGATGTAACCCCAACCTGGTGAATTGGGGCTACCGATGGGACGGCAGTTGGGTGTGGATGTCGAGCTATCTCGCAAGCTATACTCCACCTCCTATGCAGCCCTCTGTGTTCCAAAACATGCAGTCTGACACTGCATGTGCAGACGTCTGCACTGCCATCAACGAGGCTGTGAAAGTGGGGAAGTTTTGGGCCAACAAGTGAAGTACAGTCGTGCCAGTGACAAGAAGCAGAAAACCAATGAGTATTCGTAATTAGAGCAGTGGTAATAGTGGTACCGGCCTCGACTAACTAGTAGTGGGTTTGAGCCCAGGCAACTATGCACTTTACTTCGTTCAATTTATTTCTCTACCATTGCCCTTGAAACGGCGAAAAAGAATAGCTGGAGGAATTTGGCATGTCCTAGAACCAAACATTCCCCTTAAAGATAAACACGCTGATTATACGTACACCAGTATCTTCGTTAAAAAAAACTTTATAAGTGCCTTCTAGGGAAGTAGATTTTCTAGTTCTTTCTTCAGCCTTTAAAATAATTACTTATTTTATTGGTCATCGCTAACATTTACGGACTTCTAGAAAAATTCTAATCGAGAATCCATAGACAATACTCATGACTTGTTGCGAATGTGTCAACTAATATAAAAATCAACACTTCGGCTGCATCGAATAAAAACCGTTTTACTACGCTGCAATGTAATACACATTTACATAAACCCAATATACCTTTAAATCTCGTCAGATTGTCTCAAAACGTTTCTTCATTGTAGGGTTGACAAAACCGCATTTATTTTCAGTTATTTTTCCTATAATTTACCGAATTATTTACAAGAACCAGAAAACCTCATTCATAGACAATTCGTGACATACAATAAAAAACTTGCAGTCTAACCGAATGCAGCTGGATACCAATATTTTACCCGACTACGGCAAAGCCAAAGGAGGGTTATGATTTTTACTAGGGTTGTAACGGAGGCCTTCATTGCGGAGGCGGGGGCGGGTGCGGAGGCGATAAGTTTCGCCTCAGCGGATGCGGGGAACGGAGGCGGAGTTGGAGGTGAAAGCGGATGTGGGAAAATTAGTAATATATGGTTTACAATCGCGGTTCATTTATAATTACATTATAGAACTTCGTATGTCGGAGGCGGAGGCAAAAGTTCTGTTACAACCCTAATTTTTACTTTTAGTGACTGCCTATCTAGCCTCTACAACCCAGTAACTATATGTGAAGTACCTATTTATTGTAAATCTTAGCCATATTACAGTGAAAGATTTAAATCATTGTAAAAGATTTGCCCTCACCGTACTTGTTCTGAGAAGAGTGAGGTCATACATCCCGTTCAAGTGTAGTCCGTGTTCCATGGCAATCAAGGTCGAGTCACTGCGACGTCATGTGTCCAAGGTGTCAAAACGAAACAGAAACGCGACCATTTTTTGACGTGGTAGGACACATCTATAGAGGTATGAAGAACAGAGTGTAAATTTAACTCTTCCTCCATAGAAAACGGATGGATTCCCTTACCAGACGGGTGTCGTGTCTGGTGGGCAAGTGCCCCATGATTCACGCCGGGCCGTTGTATATGTATGCTAGTTGTGTGGTAAACTCTGCTTGCGAGATGCAGGATTTTGCGTGACGTCAGTATAGACGACGACGACGTACACATCTAACGATTTACCAGACCCAGTGGTCACGACTACGGCTTACGAGGTGTAGATCGTAGGTTAGAACTCAGATAAGTGCTTTCATCATCATCATCATCCACAGCCCGACTTTATCCACTGCTGAGCATAGGCCTCTCTTTTCAAGTGCCGTTCCCCGCGGCCCTGTGCCAGCCTCATCCAGGTTCTACCCGCGATGGTAACAATGTCGTCGAGATAGGCGGACGACATTGTTACAAGCGCTTTACTTTGTGTAAATTTTTACATGACCAATGGTCTCAAAAGAATTCAGGGAAAATATTGCGAGGAAATCGACATGTCCTAAAACCAAAAATTTTAAAACATGTGACAACTATCAATCCGCATTGAGCCCGCGTGATGGACTAAGGCCCACCTTCTCTCACCGAGAGGAGGCCTGTGCCCAGCAGTATATAGTCATATTGTCTGAATCGACTACTAACCTCTTCAAGTGAACTTTTGAGTAAAGAAAAACTACTATAATATATTATACTTGTCAGCCCTATCTAACTGTATATCTCCAAGGTTTTTATAGACACTGGGGCACTGTTTTGTTGTTTTATCGTCACCGACTTCTCCCTTATATCGTAACTTCGTGACGGATAGATCCATTGCCTACTAATTTGATTAGCTGAACCGTTAATACGTTCTGTTTTTGTTAGTTTAAATCAAGGTTTTAGTAGTTTGGCCTCGACATTTTGGTTGTCTTTTTGTTTTTAAGCATTTTTTTTTGTTGTTATCGAATAAATCGATCCTTTAGACTTATTTTCGGCTTCTTAGCATTTCGATGGCAAAAATAACACGAAAAAATATATATCGGTTTTTTTAATTTGTTTAACCCAAAATTCAGCAACGCAGATTCTGTTCGCTGACGTAGCCTTATTGAAATATGAAAAGACTTATTTGAAAATATTTCATAAAAAAAATAATAGTATCATGATAAAACAATCGTAAAATGGATCTCAATTTTTTTTTTTTAATTATTCCACTGAAACATGCATTTCTTTTTTGATTTAATGCTGCAGAATTACTGTTATTATGGTGGAAACGTGTCACTCGTGTATACGCACACTAACCTAAACCAGAAAAGTATGAGCACTTAAACAAAAACTTAGTTTGTATATTAGTTTATGTCTGTTTGTGAGATAATTGGCTACCATATTGAATGTGAAAATGACAAAACCTTTTCTAGATAAAATATGGGGACCAAAACCTAGTATAAATAGTACGACAGGGGTTTCTGTTCGATATATAACTATAAGCTGGATGAATAGCTTACATTTTCGCCTGTAATTGACGAGGTCCGAGGTTGAGGAAAAATGGGATTGTCAGTGGTGCAACATTATTATGTTGCACCACCCCCCCCCCCATTTTTTATATAACTACATTTTATACTACCACTATATATCTTAGAAATACCACTATAACTACATTTTTTGGGCCACAGATGGCAGGATAAGAGACACATCCACACCTTTATGCCGTACCGTCTTGGTAACCCCATTTTACGAGGGGGAGAAGGAAGAAGTTTCAAGTTGAAATAATCCACCATCGCGCTGTATGTAAACTTTCACTGAAATTTCAAGAAAGACATAAAACTTTGTTTGATATAATAATCACTCTCAATTCATAACCCTTCCCATTACATCTACACATTTTCACAAAAGAAAATATAATAAACCAAAACGAAAATCCTTCTTCAACTTTAATATTTCGAGTCTAAAATATTTTCCCTTTGCCTTTTGTGTTCAATAGAAGAGTGAAGTCAAACAAACAACACTTTTTTTAAACATTCGCACAAAAGCTAAACAAATGCACCTTTTACTAGAGAAGTCTGTTGGATGATGGAATGCTGTAAATGCCTTTTTTAAATGTATCAAGGTATATTAAGAACAAAAGGATCTAAATATTCGAAATGTAAACAGGGTTAGCAGGGTTAGCGGTGGTGGCCCAGTTGTAACGACTTACGAGCTGTAGGTCGTAGGTTCGAACAAAAACAGGCGCTTTACTTTGTGTAAATTATTTCATCACCACCTGCTCTCAAAACGGTGAAGGAAAACATCGTGAGGATATTTTGGTAAATGGAAATGTTCACCCTGCACTGGGCGCAAGTGGTAGATTACGGCCCATTCCCTCTGACCGAGAGGAGGCCTGTGTCCCAGCAGTGGGAACATTATAGGCTGATTATGTATGTTATGTAAACCTACGGGCCAATCGCGTAACACTTTATCAATCGGAATCGGTTTCATTTTGACAGTTCAAAAACATTCATTGCGTTATTTACGTGTTGAGCAGACAAAGTTTTCGAACTTATGAAGCAACTGATTAGCAATTTGCTTTAAAATGATTCGGATTCCGATTGATAGTGTTACACAATTAGGGTGCGGGTGCCGTGTTACATACAATAACAATTCTACAGGTTTCCAGGTTCAAAACTACTGAAACAATTTTTATAAAACGCAAGAGATTCGTCTCGCCGCCCGGATCTAGCGAAGCGTCTGGGGCCGGGACGCGAGACCCGTTCCCCGAGTCTGCTCGACGCCTCTGAGGAGACGGCTGTACGGCTGGCGGAGTCCGCCTAGCGATAGCGCAGGCGGGACGGTTTTTTTTTACCCCTAATTTTATTTTTCATAATTTAATACGGTTTCCGTTGAAACCGGACTTGAAGAATTTAAATTAAGGATCTTGGGTTTGACGTCCTACTTTAATCCATCCTCTTCCAAGGAAGCTTTTTGGGACACCTTCTTCGGCTCCAGGATCCGGGACTCTCTAAGTCCCTGGCGCCCATTAAATAACTAATTAGATTAAAACCAACAACTGGAAGGATACCTATTCCGTAATATTAAAATTTATACTATATTTAATTTAAAATTTAGAACCGGAGCAGTACTCGGGTTTTTCTCTAACTCCCCACGACCATAGCTCTTGCTGAGTTAAAGCTGGCTGGCAATTAGAGTTAACTTACACTTATTTATAATTAAGGATGGTTGTATTTATTAAATAAACAATATTGGAGATAGTTGTTGTTTTTTATATTCTCCTAGAGGGAAAAAGTTTGAAAATATAACAGTGGCAGTTACAAGTAAAAAGAGATGACAATATACACTTCATTTCTAAAACTAACAAAATCACACAGACAGCCATAAAGCCAGACACAAAAAGTCAGCTACCGTGTCCAGACATAGACCAGCCGCTAAATGCGATAAGTCACGAGATTGCATGTTAAATAGCAATAGTCTACATAAGATTAGCTTTTTATTAATACAACCAACAGCTAACAAACACCTCATTTCGAATAATAGGGTCTGCATCTTAGCGGTAACTAAGCTATCGTCTATTCAAACCTATGTTTCAAATTGGTATTATTTCAAGTTAAACAAGTATCAACTTTATTTCAATAATGATTAAATTGATTTCAGAGTGGCTAGCACTATTGAAAAAGTTATAAAAATGTTCGAAATTGTAACGTAAACTTAACTTTATTGTATAGAATTAATAGTTTATCCAACTACTGCATAAAATAGCTCGTTTATGCCCGAGCTTATACACTCTGCTTTTCACTTCGATTGCGAGAAAATGAAAGAGGCATAACTTATGTACTTAACAGTATTTTCACTGTTCAAAAATGTTGCGAAATTTAAGAAGAGAATAGCTAATTCCCGCCACCAAACTATTCAAAAGTTTTTTTTTTCAACATGTGTCATTCGACTTGGATACTTCATACTGCCAAGTCATAAAAACGTTTCTTTGCGTTTTTAAATAATAAATGACAACTATTTTATCTAATTTTATTAAATTACTGATAGAAAAAACGGAAGCGATATAAATTAAATCAAATGAAATAAAATAACGACTTTATTCTGCGACGTTTTATTGTGCGTGTGGCAGTTGGACCTGATTATCTTAGTCTTAGAAAAAAAAAATACTTTAGAGCATAAAAAGCGATTTTATGTTGCCTACGCACAACATAAAGACGAACTTTTACAGCATGAGAAGTGAAAAGATATATTCCATAAACTCATCAGTCATTCGTGGATTTTTGACAGTCGTTACGGGTCATCAGAAGCCTGAAAGTCTGACAACCGGCCATACCAAGGGGTATCGTATTACCCAGTCCTGGGTTGTTGAGGTCAGATAGGCAGTCGGTTCTTGTAAAATAATGGTATTCAGCTGCATCCGATTAGCCTGGAAGCCGACCCCAACATAGTTGGGAAAACGCTAGCAGATGGATGGGTTTAAGTCCTTAGTAGGGGGCGGGGGGATGCTATATTAGAAAAAAGGATTGTGTGGTTTTATGAAACCACGGTAAAAGTTAAACTTTTTTCACATTATAGACATTATTTTAACTAAAAATTTCACTTTATTTATCCCTACTCCGCGGCCGACCGTCACGCGACATGCAACACACAGACGAAAAAGTTTGAGACGATGTAATAAAAGTTTCACTTTAATATTCTAAAAACTAAACTATAGTTTTTTTTTTTTATCAAATCGCAATGTGTAGGTTTTACCTACTTCTAGCGCAGGTTCGGCTACCATCCTAACGGCAAAATATCGTCGACCGTAGGTTCAATTGAGGTAAGGGACATTGGGTATTTTGTCCCTTACCTCAATTGAACCTACGGTCGACGATATAATCATCTCTGCTACCAGAAAATGTACTTTCATTACAACTAAACGAGCATATTTAGGAAAAAAGTGTATCTTATGTAGTAAGGTATGCAATAATCTACACTGATTGCTGACGCAAATCAGATAGGCGCAAACGCTATAAGTTAAGTTAGTGAAATTAATTGTTTGGGAAATTAACTACCAAGTTTAATTATCCGTGCATATTCAAATCAAACCTGTCATTCTTTGACAGATTTATGAAATATCTCTAACACGGCAAATTGGCGTAGTGTGTCAATTTTATAAACAACTAACTGCGTCCCAGTGGTAAAAGCAGTGGTGGCCCAGTGTTAACAGCCGCGACTCACGAGTTGTAGGTCGGAGGTTCAAACCCAGACAGGAGTTTTACCTTGTGTTAGTAATTTCATCACCACTGCTTTTAAAACGGTGAGGGAAAACATCGTGAGGAAACCGGCATGTTCTAGAACAAAAAAATCGAAGACGTGTGACATCTACCAACCCACACTGGGCCTGCGTGATGGATTACGGTCTACCTCTCACAGAGGGGAGGCCTGTGTCCCAGCAGTGGGCTGAATATGCTAGCTGCGTCCCGCGGTTTCACCCGCATAAGTCTTGATTTCGTGGGAATATCGGGATAAAGTCTATGTCCAAAAAAGGGAATTCTAAAGGGAATTGTAAAGGGAATTCTATATCCTAATCCAGGTTACAGTCTACCCATGTACCAAATTTTATCTAAATCCGTTCAGCCGTTTTAGCAGAAAAGCGTAACAAACAAACGTACAAAAAATCATTTTTTTTCTCTTATTAAGTTTAGATTAATTACCCTGAGTGTAACTAAGCAAAAAATACTGACTACATAGGTAAACTAAGCGAAGCAAAGCTAGAAATGACTCTCTAAACACCACCCTTACGTTATTTATCGCTGTTTGAATTCACTTTTTGCGACCACTAACTGTGTAACTATTCATTACGAAGCAATCAAAGCGTACAGCCATCATGGGGTTATAGTTTTTCAAGGCTATAATCAAGGATAGTTATTCTATGGCCATTTTTTTATAGTGATAGGCAAGGTTATCGAATTGTTTGACCTTTGACCTTGAATAACTTAAGACGCTTACAAAAATGACAATAAAAAAGTGTATGCAAACTTATTCCGTGATTCCAACAGTCGTTACGAGTGGCCAGAAACTCATAAGTCGGACAACAGTCTTACCAAGGTCTATAGTGTTAACCCAGTAACTGGGTTGTAGGGTCAGAGGCAGTCGCTTCATGTAGAATACTAGTATTCAGCTGCATCTGGTTAAGCTAGAAGTCGACGCCTACATAGTCGGGAAAAGGCGAGCCTGATTGATTTTTGTATCTTATTCCGAGGTTGTCAGACGCATGGCATTGGCATAATTAGAGAAACCAAGAAAGAGTAGATCGTAATACACCACGCCGGTCCAGAGCGGGTTGGTAGATGTGTCATCATGACGTCATGTCTCTGAATTTTTGATTCTAGGACAAGTCGATTTCCTCACAATTTTTTCATTCACTGTTTTGAGAGCTGGGCTAATATAAAAGTATATTAAGCCGGATTCATATTGCTGTGTTGTGTAGTGTCCTGAAGCCTTCTGACGCAGTGATTGCCAATCAAAATCATTGTGATTTGTCGTAGACCTGAACAAATTCGTTTGAATGGTGTATTCGGAGTCACGATACAACACGACACAGTAATGTGTCTGTGGCTTTATACTGACTAACAAAACACTGCACTGTGCTTTATCTGACCGTTTTTATTTTTTATTAGCGACCCGCCCCGGCTTCTCACGGGTGCAATGCTGATACTAAGTATACTACAGAATGTCTTTATATACATCGTTCACAGCTTTTTTGTCATTACTTCATTAGACAATACACGCCGCCGGCCCCCCGGCCGCCGCGCCGGTACCGTAGCAACCGCAATGTCCCTGCATTTTAAATCTGTAATATCTTCGAAAATATTTATTTAAGTACATGCTGTAAACAGCCATATTGATATATATTAAATGCTCAATGTATTTAATGTACTTAACTGGATAAGGATTAATGCTGTATTGCTTAAAATCGCTTCGTAACTAAGCCATTATTTCTTGTAAAAAGTGTAAAAAATGGTTATTGTGGATTATCCATAGGAGATAAACATATACCATCGCGGACTTTTTTGTAGACCTTACTGTAGTACATTATTTTGATCTATCTCGTAGGGTTCAGCCAGCGTTTGCAATGTAAGCGCAAAAAAAGTGTTTATTTACGACTTCACATTAGAAACCTCTAAAATGATCAGTGTTTCTCTACTATATTATGCATGTATTATACATATAAACCTCCCTCTTGAATCACTCTATCTATTAAACAAAACCGCATCAAAAGCCGTTGCGCAGTTTTAAAGATCTAAGCATACATAGGGACAGACAGCGGAAAGCGACTTTGTTGTAGTGAAGATACCATAAATATTCTCATTTCGGAGGCCTTTTCTCACAAAAGTACCTTACATACGAGTAATAATATAATATTTACCCAAAAAACCGATGGTACAGTGAACACAATACCCCTGCCTCATTGGACCATATATTACTAGTAGTGACACAGTTATTACACCGTAAATTATATTTATATGATGTTACACCATTTAACACCAACCGGTATCGGTTATTTTGTGTGATGAAGTTCTTGAAAATATTATTATTAAGGTGGAAGAAAGTTCTGAGTCGTTTCTTTGGTTTTAATAAAAGTAAGTTGTGGATAATTTAAACAAACAAATAGGAGGATTTCTACTTTGCCTGTCAAGTTAATTTGATTTCATACAAAATAATCATTTATATCTACATTAGAATCTATATCTACACTAATTTTATAAAGAGGAAATGTTTGTTTGTTTGTTTAAGATAAAATTGGCCTCAAATGTCATGATTTCATGTAACTCGTCAAAAACGTAAAAAAACATGAATTTCGTTTTCGCCTTTTTTTTTCTTCTTTGGCAACTGGGCGGATATCTGTTTTGACCTTAACGTCACAAATAGCTGTCAAATATTTGACTGATTCTTGATCTAAATGAAAATATGCTATTTATAACCCGCAATAGTTAACTTGAGACTTCGCTTGGATGACGTAAGCGCGCGCTACTGAGGCGTCGATGGCGAGAGCGGTAACAGCGCGGCGGTCAAAGTGCCGCTGGGATCTCATGTCAACTCTTGTAGGTTGTACTTTATTGGTAGGTATGTCATCTATACTAGTAATATTATAAAGTAGTAAAATTCTAGTAAAATTTGTTAGTTCCTATGTAGGGAATAATCGAACTACTGATCTGTGGGGCAATATTTGTAATTTTAAGAACGTTCACAGTCTGATCTCAGTCTCAATCTGTCAAAAATACGTCTAATTTCCCTACATTTTGACAAGTTTTTGACATTTGTTTGTCACTGAGATGAGAAAGCGACTAGATTTTGAACGTTTTAAATTACGAGAATTGGCCTTTTGATGCTGAAATTTCTTTCACCAATGGGAAGGTAAAGCACAAGAAATTTCACACGGACAAAGTCGCAGGCAAAAGCTATTACCTATTTATAAACAATTTTCACTCTAAAAGCGCCATGATAAAATTAGCATTCGCAACAGAACTACCCAGTGTAACACCGCTGTCAATATTTCGGGCTCACAGCACTAAACTAATACAATGAGCCGTTAGATTTGGCGCACTATCTCGTCACGCACCCAGTGAACTGTGCTAATTGTACCGGAATTATAAGGCCACATGCGTTTTATAGGGGCTGGCTGGTTAATAGAAAACTAGGAAAAGGTTGGATGAAAATTTACTTTAATAATGAACACTAATTAATGTGATTATTATTGGGCCTAAGATTTCACAGCTATTTGAAAAGATACATAATCGGCCTATAATGTTTCCTCTGACGGAACACAGGCCTATTATAGGGCTATAATCTACCACACGGGCCCAGTGCGGGTTGGTTGATGTCACAAGTCTTAGAATTTTTGGTTTGTTTTTTTTTTTTAATTTTTTTTGACATGCCGGTTTCCTCACGATCTTTTCCTTCACCGTTTTGAGAGCAGTGGTGATGAAATTATTTACACAATGTACTGCCTGGGTTTGAATCCATGACTTACAACTCATAAACCGACGATGTTAAGAGGTTGGGCATCAGCATCCTCTTCTGTTCAAAAGAGGCCATTGGCCAGTGAAAGGTCGTCCGATTAAACCCATGTCTTTTACAATTTTCTTCTTGGTTGGAGTAATTGACAGGAATACAGATATTCTGAAGGGATTTTTATCATTCATTACGGTGTTTAAGGCCGAACGAAGGCCTCTTTAATCACACACCATTGATCCCGATCCTCATAAGTTCGTCAACAAAGATACAAGCCCATCCCGAAAGTAGTTTTATACTTCAGAGTGAACCCTACTCCCGATTAAGTAACTTTTTCTGACAGGTAAAAACACATCGAAAGTAAGGCCTACTGTCAAATCGTGTTGTCATTCATTATTAGTTAGGGCCTCAACTTATGTCCGTAGGAAACGTCCATAACTTCTGTCAAAACTACGGATTGCGAGCTTAAGGAGTGACCTACCGGATCAATAAACAACAACAGAATAATGGATATTGTCAGTATGACGCAATGATCATAACAAAATAATGAACTTGGCATCAGCATCAACTAGTTAGCTCCAGTATCGAGCGATCGAAATTAGGCCTAACCTGATCTACCGAGCATAGCTAGATACAATAATGTAATTGTATCTGTGCTGTGTGTGCAACTTCATTAGTTAGTACTGCAACTTGTGCTCTGCTCTGTAGGGAATAGGGTCAAATGAACTTCTAATGATTAAATAAAAAATAGAACCTTAATGACAGACTTTATTCACCTGCAACTGTAATAAAGGGAATTGTCGATTTTTATATGGAACCTGGCATACTTCCTGTCGCGCCATTTTGATTTTCAAAATGGAATATTTCCAAATAAGGTTTTACTTAGACGTTACTTAGTAAGCTAGACCTATTATTTACGGCCTACAATAAACACAAAGAGATTGAATTGAATAATTTCCGTAATAATGACAGACATTTACGGGCAAAACGAAACTTGATTAATTTACATAAATTTAGTTTCAATAGGTACCTATATAAATTGGATGTGGCAAAAATTATTTGGGAATTTTTACACAGCGCTTTGCATCATGGACCCTTGCTAGTGAAAACGGGCAGACTTACCATCTTTTTAAGTGATTCTAATTTTTAACGCGCATCGGCAAGCGTAGTGTGGGACGCCCCCCACCTAGATGGACCGACGACCTTAAGAAGGTGGCTGGGACGGACTGGATACGGAAGGCGGAGGACAGAGTGTTGTGGCGCAGCCTGGGAGAGACCTATGTCCAGCAGTGGACTGCAATAGACTGCGTTGAATTTTTAACAGCATAATCTACCTAGTAATTGCGTTACCACTTTTGACAAAAACCATCAAGTAAATTGAAATTTCACTAAAAAAACTACGGTTTCCTAAAAGAGTGGTGGCCGCCACTAACCTCCGCAGTGACGGCTGTCATAAAAATGAAGGCAATGGTGATTTCCCACACCGCATGACAAGATAGTCGCATTTCTGTTCCGTTTTGACCTCATTTGATTCTCATGTAAACCCTATCAAATAATGAGTGAGGTCACTTTTCTCAGTATAAGTAGGTACTTTTTCTTACGAGTGAGAGCAAATCTAGCGATTTAATTCTTTGGGCAGCGGGGTTTGACTTACGGCTGATTTTTCCCTCGCCAGATAACTTTTATTTGAGGAATAAAATTTACTTATGACAGTTTGTGTATGAAATAACTGTCAAAATATTAAAATTATCCCTTGAAAAAAGTTATCAGATGATTCAAAAATCAGCCTATAATGTCAAATAGGTACTGGTGAAAATGAGGACGGCTTTCCTAGGAAACAATAGCTTTATGCTAACAACACAAGTTTGTAACTATCTATCTGTCACAGTATATATACACGGTATGTCACATAATATACACATTATATACACGGTATAAGAGCGCTAACACACTGGGACGGTCTGGCGACGTATTTTGTATACAAGTAAGATACACCTCCCTCTCTCATTGACTAACTGATCGCCAGGACTGACAGTCAGTAGCCACTAGTATTTTAACGTTTTAACCGCTTACGTCGGATTAATCCGACAAATATTTTCGTGTCCGTTTCGCCAGGGCCGTATATTTACGAGCAAAATATATCACAGCTCGTTTATTCTGTTTTTTTATTATTTACGCTGTATTCTAACAGATTATTCGAAAAAAAAATTTTTTTCGAATCACTGTGCCGGGCGCTGGGGGCACGAAAACTGATATGAAGTCAGGCGGTTAAAGGGTTAACTATCTGAAAGTACGATTAAGATCCCTACCAACATCTTACTGGAATATTTCCTTCATCTGACCATGCTTGCTTTTGCGAATCTCCACTTAAGCCGGCCGATAAAGGTAAGAATGAGGTGGGAGCTCTGTTCCTCGTCATTGTTAACTCCAACCGGCCAATATAGGCTAGCCAGAGGTGAGGACTCGTGAGGAACAAGACTTCTCCCGGGAGATAGGGTCTGTGGGGTCGCTACTGCCCAACAGCGCGCCATATGCTGACCTGCGGATTTTTTAAAATTATTATTATTATATATTTTTTAAATTAGTGTTTCGTCAAAACAAACATGAGGTTATTCGAAAAAGTGTCGACGTTACGTGATTTTGCGATTTGTAGCCAATACGCAAAATCTTGAAGCAACCAGCGTTGTAAGACTGCCTTATTGAGACGATCTTTGCGTTTTGGGCTGGGCCCGCGCATTTATAATAAATTACCAGATGTCATAAAAAAATTTGAATGGTACATAATTTAAAAAAAAAACTGTTATTAATTGAAAAATGTTATTATATGACTGATGAATTTCTTAATGATAAATTTTATGTAGACTTATTGAAGTATTTGACTGAAGAAATTAATTGAATATTGTGACTGTTTGTAATTTATGATTATTTATTTTTGCATTGACTGTAGAAATTATTCCATATTGTTCTTATTTCGCATGCAACCATATTTGTAGGACTCTTGGCATAACGTCATAGCGACCTATAAACTTTAAGATCTGTATTCACTATGTTACAGAAATAAAAATGATTATTATTATGATTATAAAGTGTGTGCGCGACCCAGTTCTTGAAATTGACCAAGTCACGTTGTACTTTATTTTTTTTGAGAATGGGAAATCATCAAATGACCCCTCCCGCTCTGGGTGGAGCAGAAGGGAGTGTCAGACTCTTACTGACTAAAACCCACCCGTGTTTCTTGCTTAGCCCTTTGTGTTCCAGGGTAGCGGTAACCCTTTCGGACAATCCCGCTGCCCTGGCAGGCTTCGGCCCTTACGGGCCCCTTCCTTAATGCTGACATCTCTTTGAGGCGCGCGTGGAACATGTACGCGCCGTCCGGCACGGGCCTGGTCCTGATCGGACGGAGGGTTGCGATCGTAACCCTGAAAAGATTTTTTTATACTTACATACTAACAAAATCTTCTGCCTAAGAGGGATTTATAAACGTTGTACTGGGACCGGTCTATCATTACTGACAGGACTAGTGACAAAGACCTCCCCGAATACTTGAATCAAAATAATAATCTTTTAAATTGAAATATCTTCCGTAAAGATTTGCCAAGTAACGAAAGCTGTGGCGGAATTTCAAATATGATCAGTTATTTTTTAAATATTATTAACTTTTTGTCCGTACTAGGCCACAAAAAATCAATGTCCTTTCCATTTTCCATCCATTTCATTTCATGCATTTAATCATACAATTTCTATCCCACTCTAAGTCCAAAAATATCACATTGACTGACCCTTTTAATTTCAACTGTATAATATTTACTTTGCTAACTGTTTTTGTATTTGGTCCCTTTGATCTCTAAAAGGTACTTATCAATTTCATGTTTCCTTGTTCATTTATTTTCTCAATTACCCCAGCTTCGCCCGTGACTCTGTCCGCATAGATGCGGATATACAAAATACTGACTTATTTATTTAATTTTCTTCTGCGTGTCGATGGTACGATGATAGGAACAAGTGTCTTTTCTACCGACTGTTGATAATATCTTCGCCTTTTACACGTTTACTATAGAAGGGGAATTTTCATTGAGGTGCTCTAAACTTTACCTTAAGGCTTTAATAGAAACATAACTTACTAAAAATAAGTTATTTAATCAAAGTTTCGCGGGGACACCTGTGATAAACATCTCGAACTCATTGAAAATTTATTTTGGGGGAAGAAGTGATGCTATTACGGAAGATCGATCAGTTTGTTGTGTTAGGGAAATGCTGAGAGACAAAAGAAAAAGTTTGAGGTGCTATATTATGTTATGTTTCAATTTATTTCAGAATAGAACTTTGTTTTAATATATACACGATGATTAAAGTCAAGTGACGTTTAAACGTCAAAAATGTATTGTTAAACTGTTCGATGATCACTACTTAACTTGCCTTAAAAACTGGCCAAACTACCTCAATTTCAAGAGTTTTGCGCTACTATCCAAAATTAGACCGCATTTATATTTTCGTCTGCTTGACTACTACCAAACCACCTTGATTATACCTCGTACCACCACCTGTAGAATTTTTAACAAAATGGCGCCTGCCATAAGCGTCCGTTCGTTCATTCCCAACGATTTTCAGTTTTATGCACGTATCGTAAAATCCTTAAGATTCGGTACACGGAAGGTACAACTGAGGAAAAGATATGTTACTATTTATTTCGATTCGGTACTATATGTACTAGTGTCATTTGCAATTTTGATATCACAAGCATAATCGACCTCATCGTTCTGAACCTTGCGGATAATTACACTGCCGGACGGCGCGTACGTGCTCCACGCGCGCCTCAAAGAGATGTCAGCTATAGGGAAGGGGCCCCTAAGAGCCGAAGCCTGCCGGGGCAGCGGGATTGTCCGAAAGGATTACCGCTACCCCAGAACATAAAGGGCTAAAGAAAGAACACGGGTGGGTTTTAGTCAGTAAGAGTCTGACACTCCCTTCCGCTCCTCCCAGAGCGGGAGCAAAAAAAAAGGGTAATTACATGCCGAATATGCCTCACTGCGATACCTCGCGATCGTAGTTTAATCCGCTACCTCCATTAAGAACAAATGCATGTTAATAGACAAGCATGCTCATGCTGAAGGATACCTCACTGCGATACAACACGGGCTCCTTGGGGGTTTACCTCAAAGCCTAGCATGTGCGCACGTGTCTATTAGCAAGCGTTTGTTCTACATGGCTGTGACATCAAGCTAGCGAGCTTAACTGAAGTCGTGAGGTATCACAGTGAGGCATCTTCGGTATGTAATTACCCTAATCCACCACGCGGGCCCAGTTAGTGGATGAGACATGTCTTCGAATATTTGGTTCTAGGTTCCTCACGATGTCGTTCTTTACCGTTTTGAGCTATACATCCCACTATCCTTATTATAAATCTTCATTAAATGGTCATTCATCGTATGCAAAGTGAGTAATGGAGATAGCGGGACCATAATCTATTGAAACAATATTCCCAATATTACCATGGATCATGGCAATGGGGATAGTGGGATTTACCGGTTTTGAGAGCAGTTGTAATGAAATAAATTGAATAATGTAAATTGCGTACTTGTCTGGGTCACCTCGCTCTCCTTTAATCCGCTTTTATCGCTCTTCGCATTTCTATCAGTACATCAAGAGGTTTACTCCATAGGCCAGTCGTCTCGTAAACGTGTCGTAACATGTGACAAAATGCCGTGTAATTTGACGTTAAATATCTTTTTTATACGTCGAAAAATTCACATCGATGTAAGTATGTCGACAGCAATGATATAGCGCCCTATATTGATGGTGATAATTTCATAAAATATAGCTGTAACATTATAAACCTGTAGTTGTCCTACTGTAGAGCAAAGAATTGTATGAGAAAATCTTTGTGCTTTAGTGGAGTGGCCGAGCTTAATATCAATAATATTGCAAAATATCACAAATTACGCAATTTTTTGACCCTTTAGGATTATTATTGAAGATTGCGCAATGGTGAAATAAGTTTGAGCGAGTTTAATTGTTTATTTTAATCATAACAAACACGTAGACCTGCGCAATAAGTATCCTACAGGATAAGTCTTGCTCACGCGAAAACATTGCAGCTCATGAGCCGTTAATTTTATATTTTATTTATTGCATGAAAATAAGTAGGTGTAGGCACCGCCTTTTTTTTTGTGGATGGGTAATCATCAAATGACCCCTTCCGCTTAGGGTGGAGCAGAAGGTAGTGACAGACTCTTACGGACTAAAACCCACCCGTGTTCCTACCTTAGTAACCCTTTCAGACAATCCAGCTGCCCTGGCAGGCTACGGCCCTTACGGACCCCTTCCTTATATTGCTGACGTCTCTTTAAGGCGCGTGTGGAACACGTACGCGCCGTCCGGTGCGGGCCTGGTCCTGATTTGACGGAGAGTTACCCATTACTCTCCGCCCGCAGGCCCGCAGGCCCGCGCCTACGGTGGGCGGGAGTCTTCACGCGGCTCCCGACACCTGGAGCGTCTTCCGCAGCAGCTGGGACGTGAGGTTCTCTCCCTCAACCGTCCCGCCACCTCCTTCGCTAGCATGGCTGCTTCGCAGAAGGAGATAACTGCTTCCCACTCCCTCTCGCCCCGGGCCATGGCCTGAACCAGGGCCGGGCGCACCTTAGCACGAACTTTGGCTTTGATCATATTCCTGTATGTACGCGCCGCGCACTAGGGCGAGCGAGGTAAAAGAGAGGCACGAGAGGCGGCAACGCGAGCGCAGCCCACGCCGCGCGCCGCCGCCGCGCTGACTGACACTCCCTCCGCTTAGGAGTATAGTGTTCTGTGGAGTCTGTGGACTAAAGAGTAAAATAATATACTATGGACACTCCGCAAACAACGACCGCCCGCACTAACTAAATGTTATCTAACATCACAGTGCAAACAAAACGATTGTAACGATTTTACTCAAAATACTTAGTTTTTATACTCCAAGAGGATAAGTTTGTCTAGAAATTATCTTGTTTGAAAATTATGTGAAAGGGACAGGTATAATGCTTAGCCAAAGCACGTGCTAAAGTCATGCAAAACTCGACCTCATGCTGTGTAGGCTCGCAGAAAAATAAATGTAGTTATTCGAACTATATTATTCGAACATTCAAGCGAATTCAGAATAAGCTTCCAAATAGCTTGTTTGTTTCGAAAAAACAGTGATGTAATATGATGTGCGTTGATGTTAACACGTTTGCATGGTATTAACGTAATAATTTTAACGTGTAATATTAAGAAGACCCTATAGTAACGTTTATTAATATTGGCGTAAATCTTGTATAGAAGATTTTTTGTGAATGATCTCGCCAGTAAAGAATTGCCACAATACAATTTTCTGACATTGTAATTATGCAGTCACATGAAACATTTCAGCTTTATCTTTGAGATGGCAATGATCCTACGAAACTTTTGGTATTGCAGCTTCAATGGTCTAAGCGGCGGAGACAGCATTTATCTTCAAGACTTCTAATTCTTTATCACCCTATAACCCTAAAATTTTATTCTGGAGCTTAAAAGTTGAGAAAAAAAAATTAAATTCAAAAAGAGGTTCATAAATATAATTATAGTTTCGCCTCTTCAGGTTTTTTTATCACTGTCAGGTGTAGGAGTAGCATCAGGAGCCGCATCACCTTCTTTCTCTGCATCTTCTGCATCAATTAAAGGTAAGTTAAACCTGGACGAGTGTTGCGCTGCCAACTCTTTAGGTTCTTCCACGTTCGGTATACGATAGGCCATGATAGCAGCCCCATAGTTGCCTAGCCCGACGTCGTAGAAGACGATCTGGAAAAAATACGGTTTTGAGCAAAAGTGGGCTGAACTTGCAGTGTATTAAATAAACCTAGACTTCATCTTCATCATCATTTCAGCCGAAAGACGTCCACTGCTGGAAATAAGCCTCCTACAAGCGTCGGCACATCGACCTGTCCTGTGCTTCTCGCGTTTAGCGGATTCCGCCGAGTTTCATTAAACGGAAAATCTGTGTGAGTGTTAGCTTTAACCACGTTTGGTAAACTGAAGTCTGATAAAGATTTAGATCTAAATTAAATATATCGAAATTAGCACGAGAAGCATGGCCTATCTCTACGGAGAATAGACATAATATGTATTTCTATACAAAGTGACATCTCTTTTGTTCAATAACACGACATAATGTCCTAGAAATCTTTGTACAATCTGTAATTTTGTCTTTCAGTCCTTCCGTTTCTGTGCCATGCTACACGTGCAGGAATGCTCACTGAAAAGTGCTGTCAAATAAAACCTGAAATATCTTCATCGATTTCGCCACATAAATAATGGCACGTACTAAACCATCCACCACGATTACCACCTGTTGGCATCAATCAGTACCAACGATGCATACTCACTCCCAAGCAAAAAAATTTGCTGCATAGATCACTAACCCGAACGCCACAACAGGCGACCAATCATTTGGAAAGGAACGCAGAAATTGAGCGGTAAAGGGACTTAAGGGATGTACTCGTTGCGTTTTAACATAATCAACTTATAATTTTAACATAATCAACTTATAATTTTAACATAATCAACTTATAATTTTCCCATTGCTGGGACACAGGCCTCCTTTCTGTGAAAGGGAATAGGCCAAAATCCACCACGCGGGCCCAGTGCGAGTTAATGAATGTCACATGTCTTCGAACTTTTGGTTCTAAAACTCATGTCGGTTTCCTCACGATGTTTTCCTTCACCGTTTTGAGAGCCGTGGTGATGAAATAATTTGCAGAAAGTGAAGTTACCACTGTTCCTCGTGCTGTTGCGTTTTAAGGTGCAATGAAAATCTATTTGGTAGAAACAGAATTAGATCCTTGTGAAAGGACACATGTCTGGATAAGTACCAGGGCCGTCTTTACCCGGGGGTGCAAGGGGTGCGTGGCACCCCGGCGCAGGGTCTTAGGAGGCGCTGGCCGCTAGCCTTATACGTACTTACCCAAACCATGCGTGATGCGTAATCAAAATCAGTTTTAACAAATATTCATTTTTTATTTGCTGACTTGCAATGTGCAAGCCAATTTAGATTTTATTAGTACAAAAAATTAAATTTATATTCCAACAAACACACGCGGCAAATTCAAAGAGAGCTTACGGCTACAAGTGCGCGCACGCCCTTTGATACACGACGCCCGCCTTTTGACATATCACCGCCCGCTTGAAGGTAGGTATCTAGTTACCAATAAAAATTGTGTCAACAAAAGTTTCAGTCTACAACTACCATTAAAATTGCGACAGCCATGAGCCAATATAGTACCTAACTTTACCTAAGTGACCATAGGCATCGTTTGGCATCCTACTTCTTTTGTAATGAAAAAAGTTATTTACTTAATTCGTGTAGTGAAATGCTAATTATGTGCAAGGAGTGCAAAATTGTTTTGTGGAAATTAATTTTACGTTGTCAAGGGAGGTAAGAAAAGTATTTTTTTTCAATTTAAAAATTTTAAGGATGAAGCGCCAGGGAAGTCCGCGAAACAATTACTATTTCATGAAATATCAATCAATAGGAGTATATGAACTTAACGAGTACTTGTTACACTCGCGTATGATTCGCGAGTCGCAAATCATATTTTGTTCAAAATTATGCTGAAAATTGCGTAAAACGTAAGAAATTTTGAATTTCGCGTGCTACCTAACGCATCTGGGATGTGCTAGTTTTATTTTTTTTAAAGTGATGCAGTAAAAATGTACTGCAGAAATAAAGTAAGTTTTTAACAAAAATCATGACCGGTTTATCGCAAAAAATCTTTACCAGAATAATTTAAAAAAATACCTATCTATATAAAGATACCTAAAAAATACCTATAAAAATACCTGTAGTAGATAGCAGAATCAGCGGGTGGTAAAGAGAAACTATCGGGCAGGCGCGGTCCGAGGGGAGGGAGGGTTGTGGGGGTCATGACCCCCCCCAAAATCAGTCAAGCTGCCGAGTCTGAATGATTTACTTGCATTACTAACTTAAAACTGTACTTGAGCCACGAAAACCCCGATGGGCAATTGCTGACAGAAGTAAAAACTTAAAACTATGCAGTGACAGTGGGTTTTTAACGCGCCTAAAAAATAATTACTTTAAAAAGCCTGATATAAAATATAGAATCTAGGATGCTAGAGCCAGCGAAGCAAACTCGGGATATTGGGTACCCCGCTCGTACGTAAGGTTTGAAAGACTTAGATTATGGCCAGATTCCAAAACCTAAACTGCTTTAAAACGAGTTTAAGCTTTTCGTCATAATTCGATAAGGTAGGTTCTCTTTCTATGTGATGGTTAAGTGCAAATAGAGACTATTCAAGGTCTAGTGCTAAAAATTTTAGGCTCGCTTCGCTCGCTCTTGCGATTTACATTCTGTAGATTCTTGAACTTTTCTTTAGAAGTCGATAAAGCAAGTAATTCCTAGTCCTTTTGGAATAATCGAAAGAAAATCGTACCTATCCGAGTGTGCAAATTTTTCGAGCTCGCTATGCTCGCTCTTACTCTACATTCTGCTAGTTGCTTTTTGGGCTTGCCTGCATAAGTAGACAATGTAAATCCTATTTCTGTTTGAAAATATAAAACAAAACCTGACCAAATCGAGACGGGTTGTTAAAATTTTCGAGCTCGCTCCGCTCGCTCTCCCTACCCTACATACTTTGCCGTTCTGTTACATACAACCAATTTGGCAGCGTTATTAAATAACAACCCCAGACATGTAAGGGCTACGTCCCTTGAATAACATAATAAAATTAATGTGTAGCTGGGTACAGACGCAACAAACTGTCAAATTTTTCCAATCAATCTTGGACCATAAGCTGTAGTGATAACGTTGAAAATCTTTTAAAGAAATTTGACAGTTTCTAGCAGCTTAATGTGCTGGCGTCTGTCATCGGATGCACGATTTTCTGAAGATATCGCGAATGACCCTGCTCTCTGCACACAAACAATACCTAATAAATTAAGATTATTTATAACAGAAAATGGACCATTTCAGGTTAAAATATCTGCATATCCTGGTGATAGCCCGGTGGTCAAAATAGACATTCAAGGTTTACATTAATTCGCATAAAGCTGAAAATTGGTATGAAGGTTGGGAACACCATTAAAAATAAATTTTCAAAAGTCCCCATCGATCCGAAGCGTTCAAAAATTTTTATTCAAGGTCAAATATTGCAAAAAACGGTTTTTTGCATTTTTCAGTTAAACGTATGGTTTATCATAAAAAAGGTACGAAAAAATTGTTAAAAATTGTTCATCATGCAATTATCTACAAAAATTGTTCTTACACTTTTTTTTCCTAAGAATCACTATTTCGGAGATATGGCGATGCAAAAAGTTGAAAAAGTTGTGTTTTTCTTAAAGGGTTAAGAAAAACACAACTTTTTCAACTTTTTGAAAAAAAAAAAAAAAAAAGTTGAAAAAGTTGTGTTTTTCTTAACCCTTGCGTTGCGTAATATAAAAATATTATATTTTTTAAATTACGCAACGCTTCTAACGATACCACATACATTGATATTGGTTAAGCCGTTTAGAAGTTATGGTGGATTAATGAATCATACATAAACCCTGAAATTTTTTGGGCAGACGTAAAAAAAAATGTTGTTTTTTTTGTTGGCAAGGGGGCGCAGGCTGATTTTCGCACCCCGGCGCCCAATATGGTTAAGACGGCCCTGATAAGTACAGCACTAATCTGAAGTGAAAAGCGAAACTATGTGCATTATTTGCCTTAAAGCTGTAGGCTTATAGCGTGATTTTGGCCGCGCCTAGATCATCTGAAAATTACCACCAGGCAGAATAGTAACAAGATTTGTAGTAAACCGATTTTGGACGAAAGCGGAATAAGAGTTTCGTTACTATTTTGTGGTTATTCTCTGGCGTGTGCCTTATTTTGTATTCATAACTAGCTGACTCGGCAGATGTTGTGAAATGCCGTTGGCAATAGTTATACAAAAATCCCATAGAAAAAGGCCGTTAAATATGTTCGGGGAAAATTTCCCAATTGTTCTTTCCATGAAAACCGATTTCGGACAATTACTAACTTTTTAAAACAAAAAATAGCCAATCTGTTAAGCCGTTTTCAAGTAATGCGCTTACCTACGAATAGTCTTTCATTTTTCCGTTCGCGTTCCTGAGAAAAACGGTCTTGACAGACAGACGGACGGATGGACGGACGGACGGACAACGAAGTGATCCTATAAGGGTTCCGTTTTTTCCTTTTGAGGTACGGAACCCTAAAAATGATGTATGTGTGTGTTTCAATATATATTAAAAAGCATTGTGTTCTGTCATTCAAAACTTACTTTTCCATCGATCAGGTATCTAATGTAGTATATCTCGTGCAGTTTTGTGAAGCCCAACTCCGTGGCTACAGTCTGTGCTCTAGCAGTTGTAAATATACCGGCTATAGCAGGCACATTCGCGCTTGAACTTAGCGCAATTGCTGCTTTCAACATCTCTTTAGCCATGCCTGGAAAAGTAAGACAAAATTAAATTCAATAATAATAATTATTATACTTTTATTTTATCGCGCTTTACTTATGCTTACGATGTGCACAAACACGCTGTGAATGTTTGTGTAAGCACAGGAGCTCCGGTACCGTCTAAGATAATGACGAAGTTGGAAAAGTGTGAGGGCTTGGTTGTGCGTGTTTATGCTGCATGCTGACGCTACTCGTCTTCACGCACACATTCACAGCGTGTTTTTGCACATGGTAAGCATAAGTAAAGCGCGCGTCGTTTGGTGGGGTAAAAATACTTCACTCCCGACCGATTTCGTCACGCTAGACGTTTTCAACTGAGGCTAGATAAGTATCCAGGAGACATTAAAGTGCTCGAGTGTGTGCGCAAACATAGGTGTACTCCCTATGGCCTCATTTTCATAGACTGATGGGACGGGAATCCGACACGACCAGGGATAAATCAGACGTAGAGAGTATATAAATAAATATATAACATTCAGTTTACATCCAGTGATGGCCCATGATACTGATTAAAGAAGTTTTGTCAGGCACACATTTAAAAGTCAGCCCTGCTAAGAACATTGCTATTTGACTAATCGACAGATGACAGCTATGTGAACATAACCCAGCATTGTACATGTAAGCTGTCAAGCCCTTTATGCATGGAGGCTTTTATTTAGGTAAGATTAAGTTTTGTTCACATTTTTTATCTTTGTAGTGTGCCGAGATGTTGAATAAACCTTCCTCAAGAATTAAGCTATCAAATATAAAAAGAATTGTTCAAAACCGACTTATAGTTCCAGAGATTAGCGCGTTCAAACAAACAAAAAAAAAAAAAAAACAGCTCCAGCTGCTTCAGCTTTATTATTAGTATATGTATATAGAATGTTCACCAATTATAAACGTACCTCGATGCCTATACCTGCTCTTCAAAGCGAGGATATATATCTTGAAGTATCGCCTGACGTTTAGCGCCTCATAGACATTGACTGGCTTCTCGATTTCATTATAGAATTTCATTACAGTGGCATATAACGGATTGTGGGTTAACTTAACACGGCTGAAAGTTCTGGAGAAGGCATCTGGAATTGTAAGAAAACAGAGGCGTTATTATGCGGTCAAATTAACAATTAAATATTAAGATTTTTACCATAATATAATCTGAAAGCTACAGATGAATCGATTGATACCATAATTAAATTCTAAGAAGAATCAAGATACCAGATTTTTTATGTGTTGTGAACGCATTCATATTTGAGTCGAATCTGTCATCAAACTTTTTTTTTCTAGCATGAATAGAACAAACCTGCATTTTATAGTGCAAAAGCCAATCAATTCATTAGATCTGCACCCTAACACACTTTCAATCACAATCTGACACATTTTGGAGGATGTAGCTAATCCATTGCTTAATATGGTCATAAAATCTGTCTGCTGAACAACGTAAATAACACAATGAATGTTGATGAACATTCAAAATGAAAGCAATTTTTACTGTTAGTATTTTGCGCAATTACCCCGCAGATATGATAAATGATGAGTGATTATTTTCTGTTAGTAGAATGTTTTTTTCTGTAGATGAGGTCTGTGTTTTCTATCCCGACTACTTTGAGAAGAAAGGCCGAAACAAATTTAGAGATCACAAGTCTCTTTTAAAGTCTAACGGCCAGTTTCTTCATCAACAACTAAAGTAATCAATCGAAGTAATCGAAGTGTTTCTTCATTCATGTAATAGCTCAAATAGTGAAGACACAAAGAAGTCTTGTCACAGCCTATACAAAATTTACCCGGTCCCGGCGCAAAAGAAAGTTATCTCATAATTTAGTACATATTTGGTACTTAAACAAACTATAGATGGTCACCATTACCAAAAGTCGTGGCTAACATAATATAATTTCCTTCGTTCTTATTACAACCGCATTTATTTTGTTCCGACGTATATCATTCCAGGCCAATATAGCTAACTCATTCGCACTCGTTAGTAAAGAAAGAGACGGGGTTAACGTCAAAATGAAAAAAAAAAATAATAAAATAAAATTTATTTCAGTACTGATCTGTTGTTTTAATCGGTAAAACCCCGGAGGTCCACATGTGGCGAGACATAATGGATTTTTTTTAATTGGGTCTGTAATTACGGTATTCAACCGAAACGGTATAAACGCATAATAATATTATATGTAAACCATAATGTATTATGTGCATAATAATATTGTATGTAATGTTACCCTCTGATATTTATTATAATTATGTAATTCTAATAAATATTCCAAACTTTAATTCGTTAAGAAGGAAATCTGTTGAGTCAACCAATAAAAACGTATTACTATCTATATAGGGCCCCTGGGGTTTAAAAAAATAGCACTATTCAGTTACTTTGTTAGCTCTTGTTATTAAAAAATAAACTATTTAGTTGTACCCATTACGGAAGAAACACTTGGATAAAATAAGTAAATATGTACATATTGTTCCTGAATAAAAACTCATAGCAATGTACGTATGATAGCCACTGATACTCGTATTAATTGAAATTGTGACAGATCGAGACTGAGATCAGACTGTGAACGTTCTTAAGATTACTGGATTTACCCCTTTTTTTGTGGATTGGAAATCATCAAATGACCCCTCCCGCTCTGGGTGGACCAGAAGGGAGTGTCAGACTCTTACTGACTAAAACCCACCTGTGTTCCTTCCTTAGCCCTTTATGTTCCGGGGTAGCGGTAACCTTTTCGGACAATCCCGCTGCCCCGGCAGGCTTCGGCCCTTACTAAAGCTGGGGGAATTGGTCCTGAGACAATCATTGGCGCAATAGTATTCAAGATATTTTAGAAAACTTAAGATCACAGTATGGTAACACAATATTCTTATCTAGACATTTTATATATTGGGCACATACCCAAATCCAGATTAAACGACCTATTCAAAAACATAAAATCAAACATTTATTTCTCAGCCAAACTAAGCAGGTCTCATTTCGAAAACCCACTAAAATTCGCATTGTATTTACTTTCAGCTCGGTCTGAATCCAAATGGTCCTTTTCTGTTTATCAATAGCGAATCAGAAAATAAGCTCACCTTACGTTGACTTGATACTCTAGTCGGTGTAGTATTCTGTATACGCTTCGATAGCATCACCGCCCCTAATATAGACCTACCCGTATCTACTACTTGGAATCCAATTTACGTACAAGAAATAGGGATTGAGGCATGAGAGGCAGCGTTATATGTATAAAATTTGCCTTGTGGATTATTGCTTTCTCTGGACTGCTTCTGAAAAAGTTGACATCACAAGGAATGGGATCGCCGCGCAGGAAGCATCTAGAGATGACAGTACTTATAAAATTTGTGGCGCCGTAAATAAGATGAGTGCTTACTTCTGTCACGGATAGCCATTCAAAGCCAAAGCAAAGCAAAAGTTTATATGCATGAATTGTGCTGTAATGCGAGAGATGAGAGGGACGATTTGTATGGGGAGTGTTGACAAAACTACCTATAGCAGCAGCCACCGAGTCGTCTCCGTGCTCTGGCTTTGCTTAAAAGACAGCAGGAACTTTTGCGTAGTTATGGTTACCTAGTAATAAGCATATAGCAGTCAGCTTGAGCTAAATGTATTAATTTATATACTGCATTTCTTTGCTTTCTGAAAGCCTGCTCACCGATCAGCTCCCTAGAACAACCGGTGTACTAAGATGAAGTGAGCAGTCATTTCACCTAATGCTTGGGATTGGCACTATTTGACAGCTCTCCTCACCTAAGTTTTCACTACTAGATTTTTACACAATAGACCAGCAGAACTTTTGTCTTTTACAACATCGTGCTAATTTAACGTAAACAACACGTTTCTTAAGAGGCTATAATTTCAATCGTTATTAAGGCAACCCACACATTAATAAAAAAAAGTTTATGAGACTTAATGAACTCGCTACATGTCACAACATGTACCAACCAAAAAACCCTGTAGCTGAATCGGAATTCTTTTTACGGATGCAGTAAAAATTTAGGCTCGAAGCATTCAAGGAATCTGCCCCCTAATGTAACTGCCATCGGTTCAGAACGAATCGAGTTCCATTCGTTTCGATTGATACGCAAATAGATTCAGAATAGTGATGCGACTAGCTTTGTGTGTGTTCGATTTTTATGGGAACTCGATTGAGGAGGAGGTTAATAAGAAGGTCGTATTTAATAAGGAGTTAAGGATTTGTCGCACAGAGAGCCTAGACAAAGTTTCCAACGCTGGTATGCGTATAACATGAGTGCGACAGCTGTGACCAAATCGCTTTCTGCCTTATTAGTCAATTCGCATGAATTTACTCGCCCGACACGTGCATATCGTCATCACTAAATAATAAATTAACTTTCGCCTACAAAAAAAAATATTATTTAAAAGTGACGATTCATACTTTTCTGGCGAGTAAATTCGTGCGAGTCGGCAATTTTTTTTTTAATTTATTCACTAGTACACATACATTTTAAATATTTAAGTTGATGTTCCGTTCCGCAAAATACATTTTACAAAAAAAAAAAGTTACGTTTTAAAAACTTGTCGACTACCACAGATACATACGAAACAAACCAAAATAGCGGGCTGAGCGCGGAGGTGTAACTGGCTTCCAAGCAGATCGGCGAAATCACGAGAGAAAGATAGAATCATAATTAAATCTATGCGTTATTACAACATGCAGCTTTACTTCTGTTTCGCTAGTCGTCCAACAGACAAGTCATAGTGGAACTACTGCGGTTTCGCTGCTATGGTCTCGCGGCAGATATGTGATACCCGCTTTAATCAGCAATTTTAGTTTTTAGATTTTAAAATTACTAACTTTTCTCCTGTATCCTCATGATGAGCACTCCAATCAGCTTATCAGTTCCTTCTTTGACGGCTGCTAAAGACATCTTATCTTTCATCCATATCCGGACGTTGTGGATGAACTCATCTGTGCCTTCTTTGTCATCTATTATTTTCACTGATCTATACGTTAGCTGCAAAACAAAAGAAATTAACAGTTTTCGAAAGAAAATGTTTGGTGAATGCTGGCTGGTTAACGTCCGAACCCATCCAGTAGAATACGGAATTTCGACGCACAAAATATCGATGAATGCTAATACGATGCTACAAAATTGCGATGCACGTTACTGCGAAAGACTGTCTCTGCGAAGCCACTACATTTCGATGCACGTTACCGCGATATATCTTCACTGCGATACTACTTGAGTTCGATGCACGTTACCGCGAAAAACTTTCACTGCGATATTACTTGGCATCGATGCACGAACGCAACGAACGCAAATAGGCGATGTAGGATGCAAGAGCGAGCGAAGGGCACCTCGAGGTTAGGTTTGGTTAGGTTACTTTAAACCCTTTACACAGAAATAGGAGACCCGCAAAGCGGGGCTCCGTCGACGTAGGATGCAAGAGCGAGCGAATGAAAATACAAATACCTTTACCGTGCATCGAACTCAAGTAGTATCGTAGTGCATCTAAGTGTAGTGGCTTCGCAGAGACGGTCTTTCGCAGTAACGTGCATCGCAATTTTGTAGCATCGTATTAGCATTTATCGATATTTTGTGCGTCGAAATTCTGTATTCTACTCGTATACAGGCAGTTATGATTATACTGGCAACCATCAGTAGCGATATCTTTAACTGAAAATAGGTTATTGGGTTCGGCCGTAAGTCGACTGTAAAAGTTGCACTGCATAATATGAGGGTTCTAAGTCGTTCGACACATCGCATTATACTACACTTTTTGACAAATATTGACCTGCCCCTAATTGCGTAACATTTTCTATCACAATCCGACGGACTTCGAATAAATTGCTTGCTAATCCCTTGTTTCATATTCTCTGAAATAATCATCCGCTCGACAGTGAAAATCATGTAATTGTGTTACGCAATTACCCCACTATTTCTAAAATTATATTGAGTTCATGTTTTTCGCCAACATTTTATTTTCTCAAAGAATTTTATTTAAACTTCAACATCGGAAAGACTAGAAAAGTATTTTAATGTAATCATTAGATGTTTTTCAAATAAAATGTTGAAATAAAACTCAAATTCAATAGCGAATTGATTTCTTAAATAAACTTTAAAGAAGTTTTATAAAAATAAATATCTACCAAAAGTATTTTCCAATTATTTTTTGATGGAGTTAAATGTGGGGTGCTAGTGTAGGCGATGAATTTACAGAATTTATAACTTGCTCTGCCATATTAAAACCTTGAATTTAATTTATATTATTTTTTTATTAAAATAATATACACCAGCCTTGAAAGACAGACAACACACTTTATAGTAGTATAACACTTTAGGGGTTCCATACCACCAATAGTAATAAACTTATCCTTGTTTTCATTATCATTGCCGTGATAGAGGCAGTGAAAACGTGTTGCTGGGCGTTCTGTTACATTTTCAACTGGTTGACAGTGTGTAACAGATAGACAGAGGGCGGCATAGGCCAAGAAGCTTGTAGATAAAAATGGAGACAACTACGTGACGACGACTGTGATCGGACGCTCTCTTTCTGAATACATACATAAGACAAAGAAAACACATATCACTGTCTCGTTCTTATGTGTGTATTTAGAAAGAGAGTGTTAGACCACAGTTATAGTCTTCACTTAGGTGTTTAGTGTTGCCTCCACTTTTATCTATAAGCTTCTTAGCGTAGGCTTAGTGCTCATACACACGGGCGACACGCGTCAACGGTAGTGGTAACTACAGCCATCGACGGGTGTCGACACGAAATGAGGTCCTATAAGTACACTTTGGATATAAATTAGTAGTCAAGAAGTTCGGAAAACTATTTCTAAAGGTATATAATAAGCACTTCAACTTTTATATTATATAAAGAAGTTCTTACATTAAAAAAAATTTTTTTGAAACAGCCAATCCAACGCTCTCACAGGAGCTTAGATTAAAATACAGGCAGTTTGTTTTTCGCCCACTTTTTCTTGGCACAAAACATCTTAATTAAGTAAATTAAGATTTCCGAACGGGCAATTCATCTTTTTTGTTTTTGCTCCTTTAATTAAATGTTCAGATTCGAACCGATTGCCGCATTGTTGGTGGAAATTATTTTTGAAAGAGATTTAAAATGGGTAATTCCTGTGTTGTCATTTATAACACAGGAAGTTGTTTTTTTTCATGTTTTGTGTTGTATTGGCGTGGCTAGCTGACACGTGGCAAATAATTAATGTTCTGGGTCTCGTAATGTTAATTACTTAGCATACCTACTATTGTGTAGAAACAAGTTTTTTTAACTGAATAGACAGCTGTGCTGTTGGGAATTTGTTGCGCCACTTCTTCTTCCCAACGAAAATACTAGGAAGTGGTGAAGGGCAGGCGTTTTGGTGGACTGTCTTATGTAATTTTGACGTTCGAAAAGTGCTGATTTTCAGCCTAATTTGAATTAATGACCTTTGATTTTGTAGGCACTTAATTTACTCTGCAAAAATAATTATTTGCAACACTGCTAAAAATGGTTTGTTTTGAATAAGGCAACAGTGCGTTTAAAATTAAACGCAAGATATAGTATTTTCACGATGGCGTATAGCATTTAATGGCATTAGTGTTTCTTTTAGCCCACAAATCATCTAACATGCGGCAGATATATCCAGCCCAATCCCACTGGAATGCTGCTCACAATTGGCGGGACGACCTTGACTCCTACGGAAAGGACTGACCCGCAATGGCAGACATGTGTGGACAAAAGAAAGAGGTGTTTGCCCAGCAATTGGACATTACGGGCTTAATAAATAGATAATTATAGTAAAAGTTGTGACTACGCTTGATCGTAGCAATATGTGAGCTACGCCGTAGCACAATGCGTAGCGTGGCGTAGCATGCGAGTGACCTTTCGTGAACTCCTTGACTAAAGTATGTGTATTTTGTCTCACATTATTATAAGCTGCAACGTCTTCTGTCTGTATCTCTTTTTATTTTGTAACGTTAGACGTGCTACACATTTGTTCGGGTTAGCACATTCAGTTCGGCATTTTTTGTTGAACCAGAAAGCCGACCCGAAGCGATTAACTCGTACGTAATAATATATTAAAGCTATCTTCAAATAAATCATCATCTGCCTAGCCTTTTCCCAACTATGTTGGGGTCGGCTTCCAGTCTGACCGGATGTAGCTGAGTACCAGTATTTTACATAGAGCAATTGCCTATCTGACCTCCACAACCCAGTTACTAGGTAATACGAAACCCCTTGGTAAGACTTGGTTGTCAGACTAGGTTTAGAGCTTCTGACTACCCGTAACGACTATCAAAGATCCACGAATGACAGCCGGGACCGACGGCTTAACGTGCTTTCCAAAGAACGGAGGGGTCTTGGTATGTAAAGATAGCCACCCATCCACGGACCAACCGCGGCATGCGTAGCTTAACCTGATCGATCGACCCGTACGGCTTTTATTACTTAACTAAATAAAAAACTTAAATTCACTATCAGACAACGCACAGCGTAAACCGCTGGGTCTAGAAGCACCATTTTTTTTTTAATTTTGAAAAATAAAGAGCACTTAGGAATGATTTTTGAAAGTTCATCCCCTAAAAAAATTAAATAAAGAATTAAAGTTTGTATGCTAGTTCGTATTTTTTGGCGATGGGAAACCCCATTGGGCACACAGTTTGTTCACTGATAAATAATCTCCTCCTTTTTGGAAGTCGGTTAAAAAAATGGTCTTACCTCGCCCCCTTCAGTCAAGTAATGTTTCTTGAGCAACCGCACCGCATCCTCATATCTCTTGTCCTGTAAGTCTTCAAACCTGACTCCACAGGGCAGTCGACCCCATATGGAAGGAGCTTTTATTCTTTCCTCTAAGAGTTTCATCTTTTCTAAAGCCTCTGCATCGGTTTTTGCCATGATTGATTAGCTGGAATGAAAAAAAAACCTTATTTAAGTACCTTATCATCATCATTGCCGCCGAAAGACGTTCACTGCTCGATATGGGGCAAGGATTCGTAAACCTTATTCGCAGCCTGTAAATATTGAACTGCTAGACTGGTACACTTCGACCCTTCTCTATTTTGAGCAGGAAGATATCTCATGCTGTGGTAAAAATATTAGCCAGTCAGCAAGGTGGCTGCCAAAAGTATACCGTATATTTAAGTATCGACGCTTATGAAGGCTAGGGAGGGGCCCGTGGCTAAATAATAACAGCCGCACAGGTCGATTGATCAGGTTAAGCTACGCTTTCTACGCCTTTTAAGTGCCTATTTGAAATAAATGATTTGAAATAAATGATTTGACTTTGCTTGCCGCGGTTGGTCTGTGGATGGGTGACCATCTTTACATACCGAGACTCCTCCGTGCCTCGGACAGCACGTTAAGCCGTTGGGCTCGGTTGTCATTCGTAGATCTTTGACAGTCGTTACGGGTAGTCAGAAGCCCGAAAGTCTGACAACTAGTCTTACCAAGTGGTATCGTATTACCCAGTAACTGGGTTGTGGAGGTCAGATAGGCAATCACTCCATGTAAAATTACTGGAATTCAGCTGCATCCGGTTAGACTGGAAGCCGACCCCAACATAGTTGGGAAAAGGCTATGCAGATGATAAGTGCTTATGAAGGCTATATTAATGCACTAAATTGTCTTAGAGGAATTATTTAGCTGGATAGACTATTACCTAATGCTTCAGATTATTTCAGATAATAATATACTCATTCAACACAGTAGACTACCATACTTAATGATTACAACTGTTAAAAAACTCACAAAATAATTACCTACGCTTACTATACCTTCAAAAATCAATATAAAGCAAAATAAATCTAATAACTTGAAACTAAAATCATTTACGCAAAAAAAAATCATGTGAAATTATGAAATAATAATAATTTTAACATTTAATTTTATTTGTTTACATTCATCGATCTGAAATTAATGTCAAACTGAAGGATTTTTTTTTTTAACTATCACTGCAAATAGTTTCCTATTCTGTTGGAACCTCCTTCGAGTGTCAACCTCGTTATGTTAGACTGTGTAGATATTATTAATCGACCCTCCCGGACAAACACTGAAAATAGTGTCATCACAACCAAGTTTCAATACATAAGTGGTATCAGATTAAATTAAAGTATACTTTAAAAATTAACTACCCCATTGGTCTCGTGGTTGCAAGTGCGACTGCTGTGCGTGGAGTCCTGAGCTCGATTCCTAGGTCAGACAAAGTGTTATTGGGTTTTCCATTAGGATTTTCTTGGTAACAGTCCGAAGTTTTGAAGTTGGCGGTTTAATACCCCCGTGCCTCGGAAAGCACGTAAAGCCGTTGATCTGCGCCTGATCTCTCCCCGCTTGCGTCGGATTGCCGTCCCATCGGACTATAAGAGTAAAGGAACAGAGAGTGCATCTATGTTTACGCACACACTTGTGCACTATAATATATTTTGCGTACCTGGCTAATCTCCGTTGAGATTGGCCACCATGACCAAAATTGGTCGGGAGGCTATAATTTTATTGTAATAAAATAATTTTATTGTCTATGTAAATGTATTGTTTTGTTTACCGATTTAAGAGTACAATAGTTTTTTTTTTCAGAATTTAGTGGTCCTTGAAACGTAACAAAAAATCAAGCTAGTTTCAGCTTTTTTTATCAATGGTGAAGTTAGTCAGAAAGATGAAGCTAGTTACCGATTTTAAAGTAGAGTAGGTTCCTATTGAGAAGAACGGGAAAGAAACTCCACGAACACTCTTTTAATCAAAATATACATTTATTAATACATTTTGTTCTACCTTACCCCAATTCAGTACAAAGCCATTTAACCCTTGATATTTAACTAGACCCCCACCACTTAGCCTCCAGGAATCAAGGAAAGCAGGTGCGTCTGATTAAATAAGGGTATCATTGTTTGGGCCACTTCAAATGTTTGCTTACACTATTGCAAGTTTCTCTGCTAATATAGTGATGTGATACTCTAAGTTTCGATGTTTTGAAATTACCGGTAACATTTTTATCATAGAGAATTACTGCCTACAATTCTTATGAGCACGTTAAACCATTGGTCCCGACTGTCATTTGTTGGTTTTTGACAGTCGTTACGGGTATTCAGTAGGCCGAAAGTCTGACAACCAGTCTTACTGTCGATATCGTATTACCCAGTAACTGGGTTCTGGAGGTCAGATAGGCAGTCGCTTCATGTATAATACTGGTATTTAACTGCATCCAGTTAGACTGGAAGCCGACCCCAACATAGTTAGAAAAAGGCTAGGCAGATGTTGATGGTGATGAATTCTTATGAGAGGAATTTCCATTTTATTTTTCAGGTTTTATGAGAATTGGCGCCTGAGCTTCAAAATCCTCAAGCAAGTATGATAAAGTCTGCCGCAGGGTTTTGTACACCTTAATATACAGTAAGTAAAGGTTTTTTTTATTGCGGTATGGGCCTGCTCTTGTCCTCGATACTCGCCTGATGAAAAGCGATGGATGAGGTCTACGATGGAAAAAGCGTACCCAAAACATACCGGATAAATTAATAGAGAAAGAACGAAGAAAAAAGAAAATACATTTATTTAGCACAGACTAAAAGACACATAATACCTACACCAGATACATACATCAGATAGTTATCAACAAATAAAAATCAAATAGTACGAAAAAAATAAAAATAGAATGAGTAGAAAGTGTAGTGTGTTATAGAGTGTGTTCGATGTAAGAAATTGGCAGAGAAGTGTGCCTCACGGCTGCACCAAAAAGGGCCAGTTCCGCAAAAATGCCAGACAACTCATGCCTGACGCTGGTTTTCAACTGGACCTGATGTGTGAGATGACGGATGTAAATCAGTTTTATACTGCAACGTGATGAGTGTATGCATACTTTTATAAAATACATTTGTATCAGATAAAAATAGTAACGAATCTGTACATAAATAGTGTGATATTGAGTAACATTGCAAAAATAAACAAAAAATACTAATAAATGAGATGACCGCATGATCTTTCTTCGAAAGCTGCCGGTTATATGTGGAAACGAATACAGACGCTGGTAGTCAAAGACGTTATCGATAAATTACACAGACAACACTATTCATAAGGGCAGCAACTTAGCTGTCGTGAACTAACGCTCACATCTACTTATATTTACTGTCACAATATTACACAATCAGTTTCTACCATTTGTTTTGTAAGTTTTTTTTTATCACATAAACATCACAAGTGATTGGTAGGGAGAGCAAGGGATTCAGTGGTTGTTGTTTAAAAGAAGATGTAGTGACAAGATTAAAATTTATTAAAAGTTTAAGGATGTCTGGCAAGGGGTTGCCACGGTGGTAAGTGACTGGCAATGGATGACGTAGTTTCTAATATTATCCCGAAGTAAATGTAAAAAAAATTAAGCTTTATTATTTGATAAAATTAAGTTGTTTTTTTTTAACCTTTGTTACCTTGCTACCTGCCAAAGCCACGATAATTCAAACTTCATAGTTGCCCATCGTTCCTACCTGTGTTGGGAGCATGCGCTGAGAATCTTTCAGCTTTTAAAAAATAACGAAGGTCTAACTATTACGAAAACAAGTTTTAAAAGTTAGAACTTAACTTTTTTGCCCACGATCCTTGTACCGTTGCATTATCACCATTTACACCGAAAATAAAATCCGTGTCCCAGAAATTATTTTTGAAAAAATACGTAGTTTAACATACAGAATGCGTTGCCGACAGCTTTGTGGAGACCCTTTTGACACCCTGTATAATGTATGTTTTGTGAAAATCACTATCGTATCATATTCAAAACTCTGAACAAGGAAATCGATATAAGCATCGTAAAGAATTTCACTGCTGCATTTTAACCATGATATTCTGCGAAACTCGGCAATGTAATCTGTTTCCCAATATTTCCTTGGACAGCTTATGGTTAGGCAATCACACGTTATTCCAGGAACCTGGTCAATGCATACATGCCGAAAATAATGACCTCAGTACGAGAACCGACCAAGTTTCGGTTCTCGGTAAGCTGATCCAGTCTCTGGAGACTTAAAAACAACTATTATAGCAGTAGAATTTAATATTGCTAGAGTGTGAGAGGAATGCAGCTATACAGGGATGAATGGCGCCATCTCTTTTTAGCAACAAAACGGTGATGGCTGGTACATCAGACAGTCACTCGAGTAAACTATTCACTAGTGACTGTCCATAATTATGATTCATTTTCGTTTCATTCCACGTTCACATGAGACCCACAAAAATCATAGCAATGAACGTTCATATTCTCAAAAATTCATTTTAAGATCATTCGGAGCACGACTGAAAATTTCCGAAATTGGAAAAATGGGTTAATTTTCACTTTTGATTCATTTTGTGTTCAGACGATTCACTTCGAGTGAAAGATACCGAATGAAAGACATAAATAAATAAAAAGAGAAGAGTCTGATATAACTTTACATAACTTAGGATCACGTCATATTTCCCCGAAGAGTTGCAAAGGAGAGGCGAGGTGTCTGATATGGAATTTAGTAAATCTGCTCTCAACTCACATTCTTTCCGTTATGATGGTGAGCTGACCATAATCAATCAAATCGCGCGCGCGTGCGGTTGCGTGGAAATCGGTTGTCATGGTATGGGCATGTGTTACGGAGACTAATAGCTTCTCTACTAGTCAGAAGAAAAAGACATTTTGCGCCGACACCAAATAAATTGGGATAAGGGCAAGAGAATGAGGTTTTTTGGTAACATTGCAAAAGAATACTCTAAAGTCCATTGACAGTTATTACACCTCTGATTTTGCATCACTGTCAAAATCACAGTGATCTTTATTATGGTTGCAATAGGATTGTTTTTGGGTTGTTGCCATTGACAAGTTTGTCAAAATCATAGTGATCTTTATCTGCGTTGCAACAAGGTTGGTATTGGATTGCTGCTTTCAGAGATAGAATAACTGTGAAAGGACTTTAGGTGCGTAACATTGTACTTTTATTAGTTCGGTACTAAAATTAAAAAGTTTATGTAACATTTTACAACGGAATGGCTACGTTATATTGATCATAGATCTGCATAGCTATTCACAACTTCTCGATACGCTTCCGTACCGTATCGAACATCAATCAATGTTATCGTAGGAAAGAAAGAAAATACATTTATTTAGCACAGACTAAAAGACACACAATAAAACAGTTAGGTACATACATCAGATAAAAACAAAATAAATAGAGTAGCAGGAGAGTGTGCCTCACGGCTGCGCCAAAAAGGCCCAGTTCAGCATAAATGCCAGACAACTAGTGCCTGACGCTGGTTTTCAACTGGACCTGATGTGTGAGGTGACGGATGTGATTTTTAGGAGTTTTGTTTTTGAAGTGAAACTTCTTTACGCACGCTTGACTTGGGGAGTAAGCTGGCGAACGCGTGACGTAAGCGTTACGAAAAGTGTGATCGGGCAAGGCGAACGGAAGTTAAGTGGGGGATATAAGCAAGAGACAGCAGTGCGCGCGCACATTTTCTTTCTCTCTTCCTCTCATAGCCAAATACGTTCCGTATATCTAAGCAATAGAAGATCTATGCAAAAATATTAATTTACCAATGAAACCATGAAATAAATTTAAATATTTGTAGAAAATTAATATATGTATATGTGTATACATGTATATATTGTACACACATATATATATATATATACATACAGATGGAGCGAAAGAAGTTTCACTTCAGTCGTGTGGTCATAAGCACACTCGTTTTTATTTTTTGAAGTGAAACTTCTTTACGCACGCTTGACTTGGGGAGTAAGCTGGCGAACGCGTGACGTAAGCGTTACGAAAAGTGTGATCGGGCAAGGCGAACGGAAGTTAAGTGGGGGATATAAGCAAGAGACAGCAGTGCGCGCGCACATTTTCTTTCTTTCTTCCTCTCATAGCCAAATACGTTCCGTATATCTAAGCACACTGCAGGCTTATTGTCTGTATCACAGTGTAGGAGCAAGAGAGAGCAGTGCGCGCGCACATTTTCTTTCTCTCTTTCTCTTATAGCTAGTAAATGAAATATACATACAGATGGAGCGAAAGAAGTTTCACTTCAGTCGTGTGGTCATAAGCACACTCGTTTTTTTTTTTATTAAGTATTATTATTTTTTTTTATGATTTTTAGGAGTCCTACAAACGCTGTTCACAAGTCCAAAACCCGAAAATGTTGTCGGTTTAAATCAAATAGACGACCACTATTCTTCCGACAGCTGTTTGCTGTCGGGGGCAAGGCAAATCTGGTTATTGAAATGTGTCGTTTTCGATACGATAGCTTGTCGTATGGTTGTGAATTAGGGTGCTGGTTGACGATGGATTAGCTTTTGGAAACCACTGATAGTTTATATTAGCATACACACAAAGCATAACCAGCCTATAATGTTCCCATTCCTGGGACACAGGCCTCCTCTACGTGAGAGGAAGTGGGCCGTAACGTAACCCACCACGTGGGCCTAGTGCGTGCGCTAAGTACATGTCACATGTCTTCGAAATTTTGGCTCTGGGGCATGCCCGTTTCTAGACGTTTTCCTTCATCATGTTGAGAGTAGTGGTGCTGAAATAATTTACACAAAGTATTGCTCCTGTCTGGGTTCGAATCTACGACCACGACAATCGGTGTTTATAGAAGACGCTGGTAGAAATAATGAAGATTGTGCCCATGAAAAGTGATTTATAAAGTAATGATATGAGATGACACTAGACACACGCGTGCTGTCCGTGCCTCGGAAAGCACGTTAAGCCGTTGGTCCTGGCTGTCATTCGTGGATCTTTGATAGTCGTTACGGGTAGTCAGAAGCCCGAAAGTCTGACAACCAGTCTTGCCAAGGGGTATCATATTACCCACTAACTGGGTTGTGGAGGTCAGATAGGCAGTCGCTCCATGTAAAACACTGGTATTCAGCTGGATCCGGTTATACTGGAAGCCGACCCCAACATAGTTCGGAAAAGGTTAGGCAGATGATGATGATAAGATGATACTAGATGATGAACTAAGATGTAAGTCAGTAAATGGTGCGATGGTGTTCTTCACGCCCAAAACAAACCCTAAAAACCTTACCTCTGTTTTTTTTTTCTATTTGCCACGATAACCACAGTGCGATGGTGTTCTTCACGCCCAAAACAAACCCTAAAAACCTTACCTCTGTTTTTTTTTCTATTTGTCACGATAACCACAGTGAAACTACCAACCTACTTATACCGACTTCGCAAACAAAATAAAATGGCTGCGGATCCACCATCTACCTACAGCAAAGCACGCCACACTGACTTGCCGAAGTTCGTTCAATAGGGGACGCAAAAAAAAATAAAATAAATCAATACTGTGGCAAGGCATTCATAAAAGTTTGCACGGCATCAAGTAAAATGACTTGGAACGAAGAATAGTTTAATGTCTTCGGTTGAAGGGTTCCGTGGCATTTTTTGTTGAGAAAAACTTTTCCTTTCATACGTAGAGCATTTTTTACGTTATTGGATAGCAAACAAGCCGATGGTTCAGCTTACCTAATGGTAAGTAGTTATCGCTGCTTGACATTTCAGATTTGATGCCATCCTAGAGATAAGCAGAGTGCCTCGTATACAGATAAATTACATCATTTCAATCGTTTATTAATAACTAGCTTTTGCCCGCGGCTTCACCTGCTTTCATGTCGGAAATTATTCCACATGGGAACGTACTACCGAGATTAAGAGTATCCTTGTCCAAACCCACGTCATGGTCTACCTGTGTGCTAAATTTCATTGAAATCCTTTCAGCCGTGAAAGGTAACAGACAAACAGACAAAGTTACTTAAGCACATTATAACGTCATTATGATTATTATTATATTAATTATACAGGCAGACGTGATGGAAATCGATATTATCCAAGTACAATAAAACGAAATAGAAATTAATCGGACGATTTTCTTTTGTGGGGTCAATAACCGCTTGTAATTTGTTACTTGCAGTATGAGTTGAGAAAATCTGTTTTCTTTTGTGGTATCGTGTTGAGATGTTCATACTCATCAAGTTTGTGAATTTCAAAAATAAACTGTATTCCAAGTGACTACAATATCGAGGTCGATGACCCAACACAAAAACATCGTCCAATTAATTACTTTTTTGTTTTATCGTGTTATCTATGATATCGACATCCATCACGTCTGAGGAGTTTCGCTAGCTAATTTAATTTGACCCTGTATTTTCGTAAGGATTAATTTTATTACAAACCTATAACGCCCAGACACAAACAAAAGCGAAACGACGCAATAAAGAACAAAAAACAAAACACAGTGTAGGAAAGGACGTCCAAATAATTTCTACGCCTCGACATGACACAATCCCACTTACGTTATTAAAACACATAGGCACCCGAAATAGGTAAGAGATTTTCCTACAATCCGCTAGCCTATACCAGTTGACACCAAAAGCCTAATTTATGGGTCAGGCCAGTATTAAGTTATCTGCAGACATCCATTCATTTTACTGTCTATGATATCATATTCAGTAGAGCAGACTTAGTTCAATTGAAGAATGGCTATTATTAATGTTTCTTCTATTATTATAGTTTTAGGACAAGTGAGTTACAGTGATGAGGATTATAACTGCGAAGTGGATAAAATCTATCTGTTACTTTTGATTGTGACTTTGAGTAAGTAGTTTCACCGGTACTGTGTTTTAGGTAGTGTTATTATTCACATTTAAGATGTTGGAAATGTGTGAGGTACCCCACGAAATGAATATACTCCGTTGGTTTTTGTTTTTTCTTCTTATTATAAGCCTGTGATGTCCCACTGCAGGGCAAAGTTTTTTCAAAAGCTGTGAATTAAATCACATTTTCGTATGAAACCAACATTAAATCGCATCTTTTACAATATTTAACACAACTAACTACAACATTTACACTAGGCACTAAATTAAACGACTAACTAATTATACAAAAACAAAAGGACACTTAGTGCTTGGCCAGAAGGGCAGCGTGGGGCGGGGAGCGGCGCGGCTGCGGCAACGCGTGGGATCTGCCTGTCCACAGTCGAGCGCGGCTGCTTTCTGCGTGTTGTCGCGTCCGGTGTTTGTCAAAAATAATAGGGATGAAGAGGACTTATTTTTACTAGAAAAAAGCTTGAACTAGCTTGAGAACCCCGGTCCTCGCGCAGGCCGCCCGCGCACCCACTGTGGCCACTTGTATGAACGAGCTATAGCATGAGTTGCCTGCGCGCTCCCCGCGCCAAGCAGCTCGCGCCGCTCACCGCACCCGCGTGTCCACTATGGACACTCAAATGAAGTTCTTGTGTTTGAATAAGCCGCGCCGCGCCCGCTCCACGCCCACGCTTCCAGTCTGGCCAAGCGTTAGGAGCATTGCCACGTTGAATGGCAACACTAATTGTTTAGCCTAAGAACAAACTAACCCAGATATCAATTAGTTTCAATATGAAATTGTGTTACAGGTATGTCCCTACCTATTTACCCTGCTTATTTCGAATATTATAAAAATATCGCATCATTCATCAGCCCACTAACATCATCTGCTAAATATGACCTTCACTATGAATATATATTACACTAGCATGGGATTTATGACCGTTACCACCACGCCTTATATCAAGCAATCACCATCAGACGTCAAATACAATATAATTTTATGCTTTCAGCTATCAGCAGTATTAAATCTACAATTCCACACTAAATTCCTCAGCACCTCATTGGCCCCTAAAACCGTAGAAAGCGCAAATCGATACGCGACGTGCTTCAATATAATTTGATCGTAGCACCGCGAACTTTTAAAAGAAACAAAGTATAGGAATGTACAATTTGCTTTGCAGATGCCTTCAAGGTTCGATGGTACCAAGGCTTGCTTGTTACCAAAAAGACAACTTGCTGGGGACATGGCAATAAGACAGTAATTGAAGACTGATTATTATAGGGGTAAAAGATACGAAACAGCCATGTAGACTCGAATAGAGGTGACAGGGGTTTTTAAAAACCCCGTAGTTGGTGGTTTTTAACTTGAAAACGTTAGTTTGTTTTGTCTTTGTTTTTAACTTCGAATATAGAATAGCGTGCTTAAAAAAAATATCATAATCAGCCTATAATGTATCTATGGGAGCGGGCTATAATCCACCACGCGGGCCTAGTGCGGGATAGTAAATGTCACATATCTTCGACCTTTTTTTGATTCTAGGTCATGCCGGTTTCCTCACGATATTTTCCTTCGCCGTTTTGAGAGAAGTGCTGATTAAATAATTTACACAAAGGAAAGCAACTGCTTGGGTTCGAACTTACGACTTACAGCTCGGAAGTGGCAGCCGTTACCACTGGGCCACCACTGAAAATGTAGGTAAATAATGTATACGGTAACTCAAAAAAATAATAAAAAAGAGGATGAAGAAATAAAATTCGTTTATTTTCGGCAAACATGACGCAGAGAAAGAACACAAACACAAAAAAGAACAAGTTGGGAGAGAAAATGCGTCACATCCACGCAAAGCGGCCATCACTCAGCATAATGCTAAGACCCTATACGGAGCAGAGCTCCAGCGCTGGTTTTCAGCGACAGCCGGCATTGACGTGATGATAAGCATAGGGTGCATGCTCATGATGACCACACAATCGAACTGAAAGCTTTTATGATACTGGATGACTGGAGCCAATACACGATTTAGCGTCACCAACCCGAGCGTGACGGTTCAGTTACGTTCACCGCTCAGAAACAGCGCAAAGTGCTCCTAAAGAAGTTTTCACTTCAAAAATGTAAACTTCCTAACTTGTTCCCATCAAAGAACTTTAAAACTTTTCACTGTTACCGACCAACAAAAAATACTTCAGCTTTATTACTTGAATTCTTTTACAAGCTCCTAAAAAGCTTTCCTGTTCCTAAGCTCGAATGCACACCATTTCATTACTTTAAAAGTTAGATCCTGGTAATTCCGCAACAAGTATATGGCATACTAAAAATATCTTGAAGCCGTTTTCCTTATCGGCCATCCCTAGTCCCTAAGGGCCTAATGTAAGGAACGTTTACGTTTAACATAAATAGTAAGTGCTGGGACTAAAAAATAAAAACAGATGTGACAGCTCTAGGACATTGTGTGCGTGAATCAGTGGTTCAACAAATTCTTGGAAGTAGAGCTTTTATTCTGCAAGACTTGAGAAGGAATATTGTTGTAATTCTTCAGGAATTTACTTCAAAAACAAAAATAATTATTGTTTATTACTTTAACCTAATTTATAATCACTTTGTGACCTAAGTCCGCACTTAAGTCACGCTTATCTGTGACTTAAGTCGTCCGGTTTTACCCAGATAAGCGTGACTTATGTGCGGGCTTAAGTCACACGAGCTATACAATAGTATACGATACGTGTGGCTTAATTAGTCTATTAATGCACGGCGTTAGCAACTACTTAGGTCACAATTTACGCCACTATGTATGTTACTAGAAGGATAAGATTTATGAAACTGTCGGAACGGCAATTTGATGAAGCTATGCGAAAATTGAACTTGGTTTACCTATGAAGCTTGGATTCCACCTCGTGCGATAAATTAATTTCTTTAGTAAGGCGTTGTGGAGCGTCAGTTTAGGTTCCTGTTAAGTATCAACTGGTAGGTTCGAAACCATGCAACTACCAAAGTAACATTCTTTCTCTTATTGTTTACTTTTAAAGTTCATCTTGAGTACAGTAAAACATCATGATGAAATTTATAAACGCAAACTCTCAATGAGCAGACATCATCATCATCATTCTGCTGCCCTTATCCCAATTTATTTGGGGTCGGCGCAACATGTATTTTTCCTCCATACTTCTCTATTTGTTGTCATCTCAGTAGTCACCCCCTTTCTAGCCATATCATCATTCACACAGTCCATCCATCGTTTCTTTGGTCTTCCCCTACTCTTATAGCCATCGACATCCATACTCAAAACTCTCCTCACGACATTTTCCTCATTTCTCCGTAACACATGCCAATACCATGACAACCGATTTCCACGCAACTTTTCAGTTACCGGTGCCACTTTCAAACTTCCTCTTATGTACTCATTTCTTATTCTATCCATTCGTGTAACAACACACATCCCTCTTAGCATTCGCATCTCAGCTGCATACAATTGCCTTTCATTCTTCCCTAATATTTCTTAATACTTAACTATGTCAGTAAACTTAACCTACACACCTAACATTGCAACAGTAATAAGTTATAGAGCCGAAGTGTAATTTTAATCCCGGCTTTCAAAATCATTCCTAAATGGAACTGCTGCCACTTTTATTTTGCTTAAACATCACGTTACCGTGTCCGTCTTCACTAACGACGTTGTGATTGCCCATCCGTGATGCTCCAGCTTTCTCATTATTTTGAAGTAGTGTGTATGTAAATCTAATGTGTTGTTACGCAATAGTTTTTTTTGTCATTTTTATATCAGAATGATGTGGGTCTCTATATACCTATAACATAACTTCATACTTTAATTCTCCGAAGAAGGCAGGGTTATAACTCAAGTACAGACGCCAGCACATCAAGCTAATACAATCTGTCAGATTTCATTAAAAGGTTTTCATCTTTATCGCTAAAGCATAAGGTTCAAAGTTGATTGGATTTTTTTACAGTTTCGGATAGCTTGATGTGCTGGCGTCTGAACATCCACATTCCACTAGTTATGTACGAGTAACAGGCTCAAATTTAGGTTCCAGCCGATGTATTCTGTAAAATCTCACTATGAAAACTTAGGTGAAGTGAACTGTCATTCCTCTTGATGATGCTAGAAATCGCTAGGGTAATACGATACCCTTTGGTGAGGCTGGTTGTCAGACTGACGGGCTTGTGACTACTCGAAAGAAAAAAAGACCTCTAAATCACTTCATCGGGCCCTGGTGATCGAAACCAGAATTATATATTTAAGCGACCTACTTGCAACTATCTAGATTAACGAGGCAGGTTATTATAATACAGTATCAATTAGTACGGGGGTATTGTGACTATTACTGGCGGCCTTATATTGTAATATCAACAGTATACATACTAAGGTAATAAATTGTGCGCAAATATATTAAAGAGCTTTTAAATAAACTTGAGCATTATAATATCATAATCACCAAAACAAGAAGCTCTCAACAAGTGACGACATTAAATAATAATATTATAGTACCTACATTATGATATGTGTGCGATATTAATTATTACATATTGAGGCGGTATTATTCGCGAAATTCACAGGCGAGCGCGTTATGTAAGCCGAGTGTGTAATGATCAATGCACACGCGTTTCATACGACGTTTACGATGCTTTTTTAAAAAAAAAAGTGAAATATGGCCTGTAGATTCCTTTTGGCATGAAGTTTCTTTGATGAGATTAAAAAATGGGCACATCTCCGACTAGTAAATAGTTATCTGTGGCGTTACCGCACTAGTGCGTTAACATAAAGTAATAAGCATGCGTCTTTAATATATACAGTACTAGCTGCGCCCCGCGGTTTCACCCGCGTAAGTTTCGATCCCGTGGGAATATCGGGATAAAAAGTATCCTATGTGTTATTCTGATGTATAAGCTATATTACTGTACAGTTTCATCAAAATCCGTTCAGTAGTTTTTGCGTGAAAGAGTAACAAACATCCATCCTCACAAACTTTCGCATTTATAATATTAGTAGGGTATTAAAGACGCATGCTTTTTATTTTTATGCACTTAAAAGCGGTTCATTAAGAACCACTTTACGAGCAAGTGTGTTGAAAAGTATTTTATGAAGCTTACTAATAGAGCTGAGCAAATATAAAATTGAAAATCAAGTTTGCATTACAAGCTTGATTTTAAATTTTATGTTCAAGGATTGTAGGGGCACAACACAAATGGACGAGGAAATAGCAGAGTAGGTATGAATTAATGTTTGTAATCATTTGAAGTAAAACTTGTCATTCTTTTTTTTTTAGTAGTCTTACCAAGAGCTATCGTATTACCCAGCAACTGGGTTGTGGAGGTCAGATAAGCAGTCGCTCCATGTCAAATAATGGTATTCAGCTGCATCCAGTTAGACTGGAAGCCGACCCCAACATAGTTGGGACAAGAATAAGCAGATGATGACTTCTTATTTATTTGGGCTGTCAAAGTCAATCGTTACTTAGAATTATTATATACATACTAAAACTTTAATCATCATGGGATTTCCTTGTTCATTAAGTGATAAACGTTAAAAAAAAACTGAATTCTGTGCTCGAACATCAACTTATTACAATGATGCTTTCTCATGAAAATTATTTAATTAAACAATTAAACACACATATAAGCAAACAAGAAGAAATGAACAGATAAATACTTTCAAAAGGTGATGCTTATATCTGCGATAGGAGGGTAAAATAAAATGAGATGTAGACAACGTGTGTAAGTGTAGAAGGGAAAACAAAGCACATAAAATAAAAAAAAAACAATTCAATACTATTATACAATTCCTATTATAGATAGTTCCATAAGAAAATAAATCGATTGTCTGTAAAGTCGGTTTGCTGACGATAGTTGAACGTGACAACGTCATAACAAAGTACTAAAAAAAAACTTTTTTCGATTGTGCGTCTTTGTCGCTCGTTCCGCGCTCTCGCTTGCACTTCAAGCCTTAAAACGCCTCAGAGAGAGGTAACGCCGCATGACGTCATGTTTTTTCGTGCGTGCAGCCAGCTTCATCGAATTATAAGACGTTGTCACGTCAAAACTCCAAGCGTGTAGCTTCTCCATTACCAATCTCTTCTTATTTAATATTTTTCACAAATCTTTCAAAACTTGATTGAAATTATGTACTTACCTATTTTTCTGTAGTCAAGTATGCATAATTGTTCATACCCAAGTAGTAATATCATCATCTACCTAGCCTTATCCTATGTTTGGGTTAGCTTCCAGTCTAACCGGATGCAGCTGAATACCAGTACATGTAGTGCAGTGTAATATGTACATACCTAGTAATACTGTCAAAAAATATTCTCACTTGGTATTGGACTATAATTGATATTATAGTTCAACAAGAACGAAAATCCGATTTAGCCGTTGGCTGTTGTCATTGTCTACTATAACGCTAGTGTTTACATTCTCTTTGTTGTCTACGACGAAATCATCTAAGTATATATTACAGTTGAATTAATACAGTACAATGTCAGTATTCTTATATTACTTACTAGCGGTCCATCCCGGCTTCGCACGGGTGGAAAAAAAAGAAAAAAAGTAGCCTATAATAATCAGTTATAATGTAGCATTAAAATGGTGAAAGAATTTTTAAAATCGGTCCAGTACTTTTTGAGCCAATTCGTTACAAACATACATACAAACCTTTCCTCTTTATAATATTAGTATAGATAGTATACAGGGTGGAATCGAAGTCATGGGCATTATTTTAACCTAAGGCACTACTCACGATACTGATTGCATTAGGGCTATTAATACGCAAATCAAAAATATTATTAATGCAAGTAAGGAAAACCTTAAAAATGTAGTAAGTCAAACCTACCCGATATGCACAAGGCTTATTATTGCAAATAAACACTTAAAGTAATTAAAACAAAATACTTCGTTAACGCCAATAATTGTTGAAATATCAAAATCTTAAAGCGCAATACAGCGCAAAGCGAAATGTAAACAAACATCACCTGCGCGCGCGCGGGTTTTTCCTTACAAGTAATAATAACAATGGGCTACAAGACATTCCGTCCGGCGGGATTCCCTGAACTCTCTCCGTCCCACTCCCTCACTCGCAAAAATACGAATATCACCCCCGCGCGGGGTATGCTTCCCGCCGCAACACGAAGTCACGAACCCGGAACCAGTGTCATAACGACTGCGCAGGTGCATTGACGCGTAATTGATTTATTGATCCCGTGACGTAATCGCCGTACTCGCCGCTCGCGGCATACGGTGCTTGGATTGCAGTGTATTAAGTGTTAGTGTAGTAGTTGTGTGTTGTGTGTGTGTTTGTGTACACGATGCCTCGACCGCGTAATGTGCAGGCTAGGTACACCAACCAACAATACCCACAAATGGTTGTAATTTACGATCGCGCAAGAAATTTAGTATGAACTCGTGAAATGTTCCATCGGCGCTACCCGAACGACCCTATTCCTTCACGGGGTCTCATTCCACCAGAAACACTCAGAACCTGTTGGATTTTTCGTCTTTTCACGTGCCAGCACATGCACAAGCTCGTGGAAGAGCACCCGTTTACCCTCTGTCACTTTACCGACAAATAAGGTTTTTTCAAAACAATCCACAAGCTAGGTACGTAAATGTTTTTTTTTAATGTATGTTAGTTGACGTAGTTTTGACCGTCCTGAGCCGGCAAAGTACGAAGGGAAAATTGGAATTTATTATGAATCAATTCATTGGCAACTTACGAATGTCACGTGAGTCGGGCGGGGTCAAAGAATTCACGCCCAATGACGCGCGTACGGCGTAGTGTACCTACGCATTTGCTATCGAGAAGCGCAACTAATTTGATACTTTGTATGACTTACTACATTTTAAGGTTTTCCATACTTGCATTAATAATATTTTTGATTTGCGTAATAGTAGCCCTAATGCAATTAGTATCATAAGTAGTACCTTAGGTTAAAATAATGCCCATGATATCAAATGCACCCTGTAGACTACTGAAACTTGTTATCTCTAAATATATATATTTTTTTTTTTTGGTTTATTTAATTATGTTTACGTAACATAAAAAGCTAACAGTCTTAAAATAATAATATGTACATGTAAAAAGGAGTGAAAATAATCCAAAGGCATAAAAAAATTCGTCCACATCGCTGTCAATAGAAAAATTGCCTAAAGACTGTCAGTATTGCCACGTTGTATGGCAATGCTGATTTTTCGGCCAAAAAATAGGCCAGCCCTCTGTTCACGTGAAGGGTCGACCAACCGCTTGGCGATGCCTTGAAAAACTAAATGAGTATTCGGACCCCATGGCATTAGTGTTTCAACCTCAAACGGATCGAACATATAAACTCTAGAGAGATTGAAGTATTTGCGCCGTTTGAAGTTTCCGCAGATGGAGCATCCGCCCCAACATGCCCACCGTGCTTGGAAGATAGGATGGCGCAAGAGTGTCGACACACGTTGCATCCCAAACCAAAGGCCTATCTATGTACAGTCATCAGCAAAAGTCGATTAACACTTCAGTTTTTTTAATCTCAGTTATTGAGCAAAATATTAACACTTCAGTGTTTTTGATCTCAGTTATTGAGCAAAATATTAACACTTCAGTGTTTTTAATCCTAGTTATTGAGCAAAATATTTGTTCGAAATTTTATTGTACTTCAGCTGCAATTTTGAACAAATGTTTTGCCCAATAACTGAGATTAAAAACACTGAAGTGTTAATCGACTTTTGCTGCTGACCGTACCTTCCCAAGCATTATGGCCATTCCGTTTGGTCTCTTCCCAACGTCGCGTGCCGTGCTATCCAGCCTTTTTTTTTTTTTTTTGAGGGTGGGAAATTATCAAATAACTTCTCCCGCTCTGGGCGGAGCGGGAGGGCATGTCAGACTTTTACTGACTAAAACCCACCCGTGTTCCTTCAGTTGCCTGAGCCAGGGGCCACGGTATCTCTCTCGAACAACCCGCGACCCTGGCAGGCATCGGCCCTAGCGGACCCAGTCACTTGTTGCTGACATCTCTTTCAGGCGCATGTGGAACACAACGCGCCGTCGACCCGGGCCTGGTCCTTACCGGACGGCGAGCTGCCCATTGCTCGCCGTCCGCAAGCCCGCGCCTACGGTGGCCGGGAATCGGCTGTCGATTCCCGACGCCCAGGGCGTCTCCTGCGGCGACTAGGGGCGTGAGGGCGCAGAGATAGCCTCTCCCTCACGCGCTCCGCCTCCTCCTTTGCGAGCATTACTGCTTCGCAGAAGGAGGTGACGGCCTCCCATGCACTCTCGCTCTGTACCATGGCCTGGACTAGGACTGGACGCGAGAGATCGCCGCCGCCGATCGCCGCCGTGAGGACGCGGCGGTGCTCTGCCCAAGCTGGGCAGACCTCCACCGTATGCTCCACCGTGTCCTCCGGGCTTTCCACGCAATGGTGACACCCGGGCGTTTCCTCCCGCCTTATCCGGAACAGGAACCTCCCGAAACAGCCGTGTCCGGTAAGGACCTGCGTCAGGTGGAAGGTGAGGACGCCGTGGCGCCTCCCCAACCACTCCTCAAAGAGGGGACTTATCGCCGCAATTGTGGCGTGCCCAGCACTGGGTTGCGACAGTCGCACTCTCCATGTCGCCATGAGATCCCGCCGGAGCTCTGTCCGCTGTGCCACGATTTCTCACGGCAGCGGAGTTACGCCCCGGCGTTTTGCCTCCTCTCGCCACTCCCATATGTGGGCGAGGACTTTTGCCTCCAGATCCCATGGCGGCAATCCGGCAAGAAGGTTCGCCGCCTCACCGGAGATCGTGCAATATCCCCGGACCAGCCGGATGGCTCGTACTTCACCGTATTGGCAGCGATGCGGAGCCACACAAGGAACGCTCAGATATATGTATATATACAACGTGTTTTTTTTTATATTCCATAACTCTAGGGGGTCATTGTACTCGTCATTATGAACAACTTTTACTATGGGACCAAACCCGAAATCTCGAAAACAAAATCTGGTGTTCCCTATATTTTGACGAGTTATGCGAACATAAATGTAGGGAACCGCTGATTTTTTTTTTCGCGATATCAGGTTTGGTCCCATAGTAAAAGTTGTTCATAATGACGAGTACAATGACCCCCTAGAGTTATGGTATATCAAAAAAACACGTTGTATAGATATACTCGTATGTATATATTAATACCTATGTAAGGTGTAACAAAATAAACGCAAGTCCTAAAAGTAGTTTGTTCATAATTGACTACTGAATCGATTTCAGTAACTTTTAATATAGGCATTTTTTTTTTCAAAAATTTTGTATTTTTCCAAACTAACCGCCGATTGAGCCAAATAAAATTAAATTTTATTTCAAGACAATAAGACTCAATGTTAAAAGCATGAAGTAATGCTAGTGTCAACACGATTTTCTTAATAAAAATAGCAAGCTTTAAAACAGATAAGTTTTGGTCATTGTATTATGATTTAACTCAATACTCTAATTGGGGTGTATGAGGTCTTGCGTTAATCATGTTATACCTTGTATATAGGATAGTTTTTTAACCAGTCCGTAAATTGTAACCATGAAATTCAAGCACATGATTCTAAAAGAGAACCCCGCTGCGGAGTAATTCATCAACTCGTTATAGGAGGGCTCTAAATGGACCGTAGGCATATGGGACGAGTTGATGAATTACTCCCCACGCGTAGAAATATTTCGTCGGTTATCAAAAAAGAAATCAGCTGTTTCATAGAAAGTGCAATACCTACGCAGTCAAAATGTATCGAACAGCAATTTTTTTTTAACCGACAAAAAATTTCAACGCAGGGTGGTTCAAAAAAAACATCATGCACAATTTGCGCACTAGTTAAAAAGTCATCTTGTATAATTATTTATTTAGAGTTAGCAGCAAGGAGTCTGGATTTTTGCCCGCTTGATAGCAGATAGGCTTGCCCCCTGTTACTTATGATACTTACACATAACTGGAGAAAAGAGGTTGTATTATAGGAACACCTCTGATTAACCCTTCGAGGAATAGAAACGAGAAAATAATTATGTTATTTCCAGTTCTAAAGTTTTATTTCCAACGAAGTTAAGTGTTACTGGGTTGAGAGCAATGCACGTGTATTTTATGTTTTTACATAAATTTGGTGAAAAGCCAGCGAGAGAGCAACACGTCATGCGGCACTCTCTTGAGTGTGAGTTACTTTTACGATGTTTTATTTGTTTACTGCGACCTGCCGCTATTTTGCACGGTCGCAATGGCGTCATGTCAAAACATCTATATTTTTGTGCTAATATGTTAAGGAGCTGATTTTTCCAGATTACTTTTATTCTAGGAATTTACATTTAACAGTTTTTTTTTATAAGTATTCCTCGAATAAAGTTATTAGATGATTGAAAAATGAGCTCTAAGTAAAATATTAATCTAAGAACCACATAAACCGGAATAAAATTTCTAAACCGCAATAAAATTCTAAGGATGATTGCAGACAGACCGGATTCGGTACCCGTGAGAAGGCTCATCAGGCTGCATGTAACCTGATTCCTTGGTATTTTAATATAATAATTTATTTCAATTTGGACCATTTTAAATTATTTATTTCAATTTAATTATAAATTATTTATTTCAATTTACATTTATTTCGTATCCAACTCTACAGTGACCAGGGTAGCATGGCTAACAATAGTTGTTTCGTTATTAGGTATGTTGGTACTGCAGCTAGCATAAAATTTTATCACCCCAATCTCTTCCTGTAAATGAAGGTAAATGGAACCGTGAACATAAATAGACTGAATCGGTAATGTTCTATATTATTTGGTTCTATCAGATTTTTTATAAAATTATTGTAAGTGCCATGGATTCGTGTCCGGTTGGTAACAATAGGCTTGCCCCTTGTTATATGGGACTTGGAACATAACTGGCGTAATTTGGGGGTACGAGTACTATAGGTACCTACACTTCTACCCAACCTTTTGACGAAACAAGGGGTTATGTCATGTAACGTTATACAAGGTATAACTGAATAAACGCAAGACCTGAAAGTAGTTTGTTCAATTTTGAATGCATAAAGTAATGCTAGTGTCAACACGATTTTCTTAATAAAAATAGCAAGCTTTAAATAAAATTAGTTTTGGTCATTTGTATTATGCTTTTAAATCTATACTCTAATTGGGGTGTATGAGGTCTTGCGTTAATTATGTTACATCTTGTATAGCAAAATTAGTTCATAAGATAAGTTTAAGTTGAAAATGATAATTGAATTGTCTCTTTTCTTAATAAAAACACGGTCCTTTCAAAAAGGTATCTCGCCCGTATTGTATATTATGGATTTACAAAAACGCCTCAACATTCGAAAAACCTAAATCTCAGTAAACTATCTGTCGGAATATAAGTAGGTCATATTAATATTGAGTTATTCTGGTCTGATCCCCTGAACCCCCCGTCCACCCTCCCCTCTTGGATACCCCGCTAGATCTTCTTCTGTTTTAGACTCGTGTCTTATCTATATATATAAAAGGAGAAACTGACTGACTGACTGACTGACATAGCAACGCACAGCCGAAACTGCAAGGACTAGGAACGTGAAGTTTTGCATACGGCTTCCTTTTATTATGTTATTATGTTACTAAGAAGGGGTTTTTGGAAATTCAACCTTTAAGGTGGTGAAAAGCGGAATTTTGTTTGTATGAAAAATCTTATTGCTTGAGTTAATAAACTTGAAATTTGGCACAAATACACGCAGACGAAGTTGCGGGCGAAGTGATGGTCCACTATAAACTTTTTCATTCCGATCTGATCACCTTTCTCTTTTGATATTTTAATTGATGCGACAATTGAAACAGCCAATCACTAAGCCACAGTAGCAACCGAGCCGTTAAATATTTATCATACAAAATGGCGCCTATACTGCGTGTATCAGAAATGTGTGGTCATATTTAAGGGTGTGGTACAGACCGTCAAACAGAACAACTTTCTGCATTGGACCAACAAGGTTATCGCGAAAAAACTTTATTATAAAAAAAACAAACGATTTCCAAAAAAAAAAACACTACAATGTAAAAATAACTTTAATTTTGAAATTCAGTGACATAAACAAAAATCTATAAGCCATCTTTTAGTGGTGGTTATTTACTTAGCAAGTGAAGGAAGGAGGTTCCTTCACTTGCTAAGTAAATAACCGTAACAGGAAGTTATTACTTATAACATCATCAACAAACACTAAGGGAAAAAAATACGTATAATTGAAGCTATCTCAAAAACAACTCTTACCCTTTCAAACAAAAGAAGAAGTTTTCAAATCTGTTTATAATAACGAAGTTCTGAGGTAACAAACATAAAAAAGAAAACACAACCGAATTGAAAACCTCCTCAATCAGCTGCTCCATACAAATTTCAATACCTACTTGATCCAAATGTATGGCACAGCTGGTTATTGCCTATAACTTAATATAAGTACCAATTATTGAACTTAGGTCTCTAACAGGCTCAAATATAATAGGCAATATTCCCACAGTTCCACAGACAATGGATGCTTTCAATACGATGCTGTTTAGTACTTTAGACAGATATCAATGCTTCTTTTATCGTTCCGAGTTGCCTGTAACAAACAAAAAAAGGCGGAATTACTTGTCCTCCTAACTGTACAACAGAATCTGATGTTAGTTAGATCAAATGTGAAAAGCTGAAGACCAACTCTTAAGAAGCAACGGAATAGGACTAAGGTTCAAGACGTAGAATTACGGGTAGCGGCTCTGAAATGAAGGTAGCATAGACCAGGGAACCCCAACCCGCTCTAGGCCCACGTGGTGGATAACGGCCCAGTCTCCTCTCAGCGGCCTGTGTCCCAGCAGTGGGAACATTATAGGCTGATTATGATAGACCAGGGAAGGAAGGCACAAAAGGGAGGAAGCCTATATACTTAGCAGTGTGTGGAAAAAGGCTGCCGATGATGAACTGGAATAGACTCACGTCTAGCTATGGATATGGTACAGTTGAAAAACAATCAAAGGCTACCTAATTATCAAACCGTTCCCAAAGAAAACAACCAAAACAATAGAAAAAACACGACCATTCAGTAACCAATAGTTCCGTTACCATACAGTTGCTAGTAGATCAATACATCAATGTTCTAAATGGCTAAAGATCTTGATGTATGTTGGAATATTAGTCCAAGTTAACACTCGTTTAGTAGATTAGTATTAGTAGCAACGTTGGCTCAGTCACAAAATAGATAAGTACAGAAGGCCGACTGCATACAACTAAAATGCACGCACACATAGATAAGGTACGCTTCACGTACAGTAAGTGAGAGCGCACTCGCGATTAGCTAGGTTCGTTCTAGTGCGCTACGATTGGGCGCGGCATGAACGCGATCCAAACGCGCGCGCTCCGTTGAGTGACCGATCAGAGCGCAGTCAGTTTTTAGACAATGCTCAAAGGCGCCTCAGTCGTTTGGCGTGCCCGTTGCGGATGGTTGTGAGTGGATCGGGCGCTTGGGCAATATGGATAATGTGATAATGTTGAACTGAACTTAATCTAGTTAAAACGTGGATCGGCACTGAAGCGCGCGGTAGAAACGCAGTTTTCCTAAAACAATCACACAATCAGCGCTCCATGATCGTGGATCGTAGAGCATAGCGCCAATCCAACTTTGAATCGTCCGGTGTGGACTCAGCGACTGCCATTTGTTTGAGATCGCCGTACATACGCGTCTATGTATGCGTGCGCCTGTTGTTGTTCGTTGTATGGAGCCGGCCTTCTGAATTTATATATTTTGTGTCTGTAGCAACGTTGGCTCAAGGCCGCTCGAAGGACGGCGTGATTAATCGCTGTTAATGAACTGAGACGGGCCAATGATGTACGAGAGATAGGTAACGTTTTGGAGGAACTAGGTTTTGGGAAAAATTTATACTAATTAAATAAATATACCTATATATGGGGTTTGATGCTTTGTGGTTTGAAAAGAGCCATACTTAATTGAATTCAGTGTTGTTGAAAATTCTTTATGGAAATAATTGACTTGCTACACTTAAATTCTCACTGACGAGGTAATTAATACTCCATAATTTTTTGTTGATTTGAGGTGTATATTTCTACACCGTTACATGAAAGAGAGAAAGTCTGAGTTTAATATGCGTTTTTAATACAGAGCCTTCTAGTATAAGTTTTAAAAAGCTTTCATAAAGCTGTCGCCATCTTGTATTTTCATTTTGACTTCACTATCAAATTTAGCAACCTCGAAAACCATAAAAACGACGCAAATGACGAAATTTTAAATTTTCGCAGTCGCCCTCTTGGTTCTTTGACTTCACTATCGGCTTTAGCACCATAGAAAACCATGAAAACGACACCCATGACGAATAAATTTAAGTTATTTTTCATATCTTTGCACGTGGCGGCAAGTTGGTAGATTCGTCACCACCTATCAATCACTTAACTCCAATAGTAAGAAATATTGGAAGTTCAAAACACGTAAATACCAAACCAAATCAATACAAAGGGTTATTCCAAATGCCTTTATATGATGCGTCAGTCCGCTATTGATTTGTATTTACCCTGTAAAGTAGTGTTTACAGAGAGCAAATTTTATAGAACTTACAGTTTAGCGTTTCACTTAAGAGTTCCTTGAAATAACTAGCTTGAAATTAAAGACTTTAATAACAATACAAAGTTTCTTCGAACAGGCAAGAGGCTTTAGTTTACATAGAAACTAGTATTTAAAATTTTTATATTTCGGTAGCCTTTGAAAGACTCGAGAGTCCTAAATTCTATCACCACTTTTTAATTTACCATACAAATTGAAAACAGGGGGTATTCCACTCAGAGCACTGATTTCAACTGCACTTGGACGAACCGCACCTGCGCACTTCCACTAACCACACTAAGACTCAATCGCGTCATCTTTCCTTATATAGGTATTATCCTTTTACTCACATCGTTCAAATCAAAGTCTCAATCAAAGTTCAAGTCCAGTCTGGATCTGTGGCCGTTTATTGGCAAAGGGTCGCTCCCTATTACATGGGACTTTTAACAAAACTGGCGAAATATGGGTGTACTAACTGTAATATAAATTTCGAAGTATTTCGATCTGTCGTTTGTGTGCTTAAAACCCGAGAGCCCAGTCGTATCTGAGTAATGTTTTGGTTTTTAATTCACAGAAACAATGTTTACAACAACAATGTTTTTGTAAATGTTTCTGTTCCTCGTAAACAGAGATGCAGTTACAGCTAAATTCCGTCATTATGAGCAAGACGAATTATAAAATTGAATGTTTTTTTTTTTTTTGAATGACACTAAGCACTTTACTACATACACTGATACATCAGTCGATAGCGATGCGGAGAAATTATTTGACGCCATATTTTAGTTAGTTAATAGTTTTCGTTAGGTTGGGTTATTGGACAGCGGGATTGTCCGAAAGGGTTACCGCTACCCCGGAACATAAAGGGCTAAGGAAAGAACAAGGATGGGTTTTAGTCAGTAAGAGTCTGACACTCCCTTCTGCTCCACCCTGTGCGGTAGGGGTCATTTGATGATTTACCATCCACAAAAAAAAAGGTTAGGTTATTAAATATTTTTATTTTAATATTTTGTTAATTAATAGTGTCAATATCCTCTTTAGAGCTTTATATTATAAGTTATAATAACACACAAAATCCTTCTTCATCTAGGGTAATGTTAACTTTAAATAGTACCTCCAAGTAAATTCTTAGCTGAACGACCATCCTACCATCTGCACGGGTCGACTATTCGAGATACGTTCCGTATTTAGCCCAGTTCCCGACTTGAAAGTGCCACATTACTCGGTTTTACTCTAAAATCTAAGTTCCTACGTTTGTTGTTTTATTGTCCAAAGCTAAGGTTTCTGTGTAGAATTATTTTGAAGCAGGTGGAGTGTAACTGTTGTTAAGAAGAAAGCAAGGCGTGGTTAGTATCGTAATGTTAAGTGCTATGTTTATTTTGTAGAAAGTTTTAAGATAGAGTTAAGTACTCAACTTTGTTGATCTTTTACAATGAAAATCACAAAGTATTGCAGAATATTGTAAACTGAATTGTTTTTTTATGAACCTGTGATCTGAAATGATTGTAAGTCTTGTTGCCTGTAAAAGGCTAGTACCTATGTAAGACAAAGACATACTGAACGGACCTCAAATAAATTGAGATAAGGTCAGGAGAGGAGAATAATGACGATTGTCTTGTAAAAGGTTGAACGTTCTTAAAATTATGAGAATTGCCCCACAGATATATTATATCCGTGGAATAAAATTGAAGTTCTAGTACGGAAAAACTGTCAAAGTTAAAATTTGTTCTGAGGATTAGACTTAGGTATTCTAGCTATAAAGGCTTGGTGAAGTTCGCCTTTAGTCAACTTGTACAATGACCCCAATTTCCATATAAAATATATCCTGTGAAGGCAAAACAAAAGTATTATAAGGATCTCGACTAGAAGTAAGCCATGCAAAATCGTCCTGAAATCCCGTAGCTATGCCGCGGTTTTTATTACTCGCAGAATCCTCTGAAGCGAACGGGATTAGTATTCTTTTTACGTTCTTCTCACGTTTAAAACGATTGTCTCCCTTCTGTTTGTGTTATTCCATTTTATGCAATAATCCTCATGTTACCTTATTTTTTCTATACTCTTTTATCTCGTAATCCCCTTCGGTTTGTTTTGCTAGCTATTTTATGAATTGTGGTTGTATTTTATTGGTTTGTAACTAGGCTTTTTGATTAGGTAGGTATGTGTTTTAAGTGTTTCTGTTTTGTGGAACGAATTTTACAATGTGCAGACAACTATACAACAATATATAAAAACACTGGCAATACTAATGCAAAAGAGTATCTTGGAACTATCAAGTATAATAGCATCGAAATAAAAAAGTGAATTTTTCAAACAAACTAAATAGTAGTTGTGATGGGCGGACTATGTGTTTTGCCAATCTTTGACTAGCCGTAGTAACTAAACTGGATATTTTTGATTAATGAGTAAGGTAATTAGAAGGCTAATTCTCGTATTAAAAAACGTTCAAAATCTAGTCGCAGTCTCATCTGGCGACAAACAAAGGTCAAAAACTTTTCAAAATGTAGGGGAAATTAGATGTATAATTTTTGACAGATTGAGATTGTGGATCAGACTGTGAACGTTCTTAAAATTACGAGAATTACCCCTCAGATGTCAGTGGTTGTTATGACAGGCATTATTGTTCTGAGGATTTTGTAACAAGCCGATCGATTCTGTAAAAATCTCACCGTGAAAAGTTAGGTGAAGTGAGCTTAGAGTGAGCTGTCAAGAGTATCAATCCCTAGCATCAGGATGACACTGACAGCTCACTCCACGCTCACTTCAACCTAAGTTTTCATGGTGAGATGGTTACAGAATCGCAGTGAAGGATGCTTATTTAGTACTGACCGCTCTTCGTATCGGTTAGCGTTGTGTCTATTTTTAGTCATTTTAATAAATAGGTTGTCGTTGCTACGTTGGATGGCAATGCTGATTCTTTGACCTAAAAATAGGCCAGCCAAATGTATTGCTATTCTGTAAAAATCTCACCGTGAAAACTAAGGTGAAGTGAGCTGTCATTCCATTTGATGTTAGGGAATGCCCCTATTGATTGATAACTTCACGCTCACTTCACCTAAGTTATCACGGTGAGATTTTTACGGAATCGATCGGCTGGTCACTGAAGACTCGACAAACCGCTTGACGATGTCCCGAAATAAATAGGTGCATCATAAAACTACCTAATCTATAAACGTGGTCAATGGGTCGTATTAGGGGACGTTATTTTGCTACGACCCAGTGTATCAATCCAAAGAGAATGACAATCATTAATTTTAATACCAAAATCCGTAATTTCTGTAGGCAACATTATCAGTTAACAGCATCCCATTTTTCTCGGCCTCAAGTGTAACACCGCAATATAAATAATGCGTACACTTGACTCGCATAAATTGTGAACATCTTAAACGGCGGTATTTCAGATTGGATCCCCTGTTCCTGTTATTTACATCTGTGCCATATATTGTACAGTTACGTGGTACTCTCAACAAAAAAGTTTGGTATACAGGCACAACACACATCTTTCTAGTTCTTCTTTTCGAATCGGCTGTACATTTTATAATTACTTTTGGGTATATGCAATTTTTCTTTAAACTTACAGTCCGGCCGTCGAGAGAATGCGTTTCTGACATCACACACATTGATAAGAAGAGCGACACTAACCAAAACCAAAAAAGCTATATTTTTAGTAGAAGCATTTAAAGTTTTACCAAACAGTAATGACTAGTTTTGCACCAGAAAGAATAAAAAATTGGTATCATGTTATGATAATAATTTAAAAATATAGCCCATTAAGTTTTTTTTTATAAATATAGCAAATTTTATTTAAAATATAGCTTTTTGGTTAGTGTCACTCTTCTTATCAATGTGCGACCTGTCAGTTTCATACAAACGAATACGTGTTTTGCGAATATGATCTTAAGCTACCACAATTGTCGCACTGATAGGTATCAGGAACGCATTCTCTAGACGGACTGTAAGTAGAACAGCTAAATTACGCAACGGAAATTGGCGTGCTCACATCTGCAATGCAAAGTACGCGACGTAATTTTGCCATGAAAGGTAATATAAAAACTTAACAACTTTGCACACGCACAGTAGCTATACAGCAGTGCTATTCTGTAAAAATCTCACCGTGAAAATTAAGGTGAAGTGAGCTGTCATTCCACCTGATGTTAGGGATTGCCTCCATTGATTTTAAAAATATTGAATTTATTATTGTTTTTTTTTTTTTTTTAATGTGTGTAGGTAGTGAAGGATTTGCGGAGGAAGGAAAAGATGAGAAGAAAATTATTTTGAATGATTTTCATATTACCCACGAGTGGTCATGCAGGTATACGCAGGATGGTGAATAATATAAAGAAGTATTATTATTGGCCATCTATTGAAAAAGATGTAATGGAGTACGTTGGGAAATGTGATAAGTGTAAGAAGCAAAAGTTTTCTAGACATACTAAAGAACCAATGACAATTACTACTACTGCATATACGTCGTTTGAGAAGATTTATTTAGATATAGTGGGACCGCTTGATAGGGACGAAAATTCAATGTTTACATATTGACACTTCAATTTGAGCTTACGAAGTTTGTGGAGGCGTATGCATTAAAAAAAAATCCACAAATGAGGTAGCACAAGCTTTGGCAGAAAAAATTGTTTTGAGATATGGAATACCGCGAACAATTGCTACGGATAGGGGTTCTGAGTTCATTTCAAAAGTAATGGTGGAGCTATGTAATATCTTGAGCATCAATAAGATCTTATCAACATCATATCATCATGAAAGTATAGGATCTTTGGAAAACGTTCACAAAACTATAAGTGCGTATTTAAGGATACAGACGAATAATAATCCATCATCATGGAGTTCCTGGATTCCATATTGGTGTTTTTCTTATAACACAACAGTTAATACTGTGACCAAATATACACCATACGAATTAGTTTTCGGTAAAATTTGTAGGTTACCAAGTAGTCTACAAGGTGAGAGTGTTGAACCTTTGTATAATTTTGATGATTATCCTTTAGAATTTAAGTACAGATTGCAAAGGGCTCACAATGATGCGGAAGAAAATTTGATAGCAAACAAGTTAGCAAGGAAACATTGTTATGATAAGAATCTTAATTCTATAACTTATAAAGAAGGTGACTGGGTATTGATAAAAAACGAAACAGGCAATAAATTGGAATGCATTTATAATGAAGTTGAAGTTGTAAAGGACGAGTCACCAAATGTAATTGTTAAATATAAAAATAAGACAGATGTAGTACATAAAAATAGAACAAAATTATATTGTAAGAGTTAGATTTAAAGTTTGAAATGTATAGGAAAAAAAACGATGCTGAATATCTTTCTGGTACATCCCCATATGTTACGGTCGGTTTCCAGGCTAACCGGATCCAGCCGAATACCAGTATTGTACATGAAACAACTGCCTATCTGACCTCCACAACCCAGTTATTGGGTAAAACGGGCTTCTGACGACTCGTAACGACTACCAAACATAACCGTAACAACGGCTTAACGTGCTTTCCGAGGCTCGGGTCTAGAAGAGTATTTATTTATGTAAGTAATTAAATTGAAACAAATAGTAAAATTAAATCATAAGTAACTTAACTAAAACAAAAAAAAAAACAAACTAAAATATATGGGTCTTGATATGTAAATAGGGTCACCCATCCACTGACCAACCGCGGCTAGCGTAGCTTCACCTAATCGATCATACGGCTGTTTTTATTTAGGCATCTTTCTGATACATGCTGTATAAATAATAAAAGGTATATAAATGCATCCTGCTGCGTGTATACTTTTCTCTTATGTTGACTATACTAAGGGTACTAGGTACCTCGTTATGGTAAAGTGAGCCATTCCTTAAAGTTGAGAGTGTTCAGATTTTATTTATTTATTGCTGTATTTTGTGTTTTCATTTCACTAGGTATGATGGGAGAAGTGAGGTTTAACTTATTTATGGAAATTGTCGCTTTTTGACGCCACAAGATTTTTTTGCTGTATCGTCATTTTTTGAACGGTATAATTATTGTTGGCAATACCGACGAGTTCAGTGTGGCTGTAGGCTTGCACCAGGGATCAAGTTTAAGTCTTTACCTCTTCCTGTTGATTATGGACGCTCTTATGTCGGACATCCAGGAGGAGGCACCCTGGTGCATGTTGTTTGCCGATGACATTGTTCTTGTCGGTGAAGATGGACCTGAGATCCAGAGCAGATTAGAGAAATGGCAACAGAAGCTGGAGAATATTGGCTTGAAAATCAGCAGAAACAAAACTGAATATATGTTCTGCGTTTTCGGCGGTCTCTCCATTTCTGGAGCCATAGCGCTGAAAGTCTTTCAACCAGTCTCGCCAAGGGGTCGCAAGGGGTAGCTAGAAGAAGGTCAGATAGGCAGTTGCTTCATGTAAAATACTGGTAATCGGCTGCACCCGGTTAGACTGGAGGCCGACCCTAACATAGTTGGGAAAAGGCTAGGCAGATGATGATACGTGTACATAACAAGGATTTACTGATGTCAAGTTTTTGCGAGTCTGTTGTAAAATATGCCTTTGACGTACCTTAGGTAGGTACTTTCTTAGACAGATTAATTTTATTATTAATTAGTAGGTAGGTAATATGCACTTCATGGGTATTTATTTTAGTTTTTCAGTAATCACAACATACATAACACACACACATGTATGTCACAACATTTTATTTGACTTTGTATGAGCTTTTTATTTTATCATCTTGAATTTACTGTCTTTATTATAACGGACACCCTTCCCTGTGTGTTTACTATTCCAGCGTATGGCAGTCGTGGTTTTCAGTTAAAATCAGTGTCAAGTTGTGCGTTTTCATCTGACATTATGCTGAGCTAAGGGCCTTTTGGCATTACAATCATAGTTTTCAGATGTATTTTTTTTTTACTGTAATACCAATAAACGCTGTTTTCTTCCTTCTTCTAAAATTAAAGTCAAATAAATTTTTAATATCTCGATGTGTAAAAAATATATTGTGTTAGATCTATGCTGTCATTTAGCTTGGCCGCTACCTAGTCGCAGTAACTCTGCCTAAGACCAAGAGTAAATTTTAGATCCCATCTAAAGAACCCTATACAAAAAATCCTCAGGCGTAACTCTATAACTGTTCAAATGCAAAAAACTGTTCTAAGGGTAACCGTATACCTGACTATCTCGCGATAGAATCTTTGAATGTGCCACTTTATTTTTATCAGAAAACATTAAGGACATTACTCTGATCCTTTCCCTTTCTTAGGTCTAACAAAGCTCTTAATGGCTGAAAGCGAAAAACCATTTTTTTTCTTGAAATATTTTTTTTCTTGACTTGGTCTATTAACGCTTCGTTCTCATTATAAAAATACTTCTTAATGTCAATGTTACTCTAAGTATTATATACTTTTAAATGAAGATCTCAGTGAAAGAGCAAAAGGGTACCCCGTCACGTTTTGAAGGGACATCCTAAAATATTTTTTTTCTATTAAATCTTACACAAATTATCCCTGCAATTTCAACGTTTAACATACATTCATATTATTATTAATTGTACTGCAACTGCTTTATTTCCAGTAACATAAATATCTAATATATAAAATTCTCGTGTCACAGTGTTAGTTACCGTACTCCTCCGAAACGGCTGGACCGATTTGTATGAAATTTTGTGTGCATATCGGGTAGGTCTGAGAATCGGATACTATCTTTTTTTTTTTTTGTAAGACGACGTTTGCGGGGTCAGCTAGTCTAATATATAAAATTCTCGTGTCACAGTGTTAGTTACCATACTCCTCCGAAACGGCTTGACCGATTTTTATGAAATTTTATGTGCATATACAGTAGGTCTGAGAATCGGCTACTATCTATTTTTTTTTTTTTTTGCAAAACGACATTTGCGGGGTCAGCTGATAATTATTTAGACTTATATCATAACAATAGGGTTCAGGGTGAAGATAAAGTTTTGTAAATTGTCTAACTAAGAATCCCTTTTTCAGTGCGTTTGCCGTCTCCGCACATTAGCTGTCGACGGACGTCAGACGGCTAATGTCAAAAAGAAGGGGCGCATCGTATGTCCTTATGGAAACTTCTAGAATGTTTTAGAAACTACGATTCGCTCTTATTGGCCTAGCGAAAGCGGGAAGAGTTTCCGCCAGAAGAGCGCGCATTGTGGCGCGAGCAGTCGGAAATAGTTTCGCGTTATAAACGTAATTTTCCTCTTACATAGGGGCTTCTCTCCAGTACTAAATTAACGGAATTATAGGTACAACGTATCAATCATAATCAGACCAAATTACACCTAGTCTAGCAACACTAATAATAATTACTTATTAGATTATAATATCATGATCCGTAATCTCTAAAAACTTTTTCAACAAACAACAAAGTTTTCTTGAACACCAAGGGAATAACTAGGTCACGAAAATAATAAAAGGCGTCATCAAAGATCTTTCGCGAAGATTATAACCTCCTTTCACAACAAGCGACTTAACGATCTAAGGCTGAGTGCAGACCTCTCGAGTGAGACTCTTTCCCTCAGCCGTCCCACCACCTCCTTCGCTAGCATGACTGCTTCGCAGAAGGAGGTGCCTGTCTCCTACTCCCTCTCGCCCCGGACCATGGCTTGAACCAGGGCCGGGCGCGAGAGATCGCCGCCGCTGCCGATCGCCTCTACGAGAACACGGCGGTGCTCTGCCCAAGCGGGGCAGACCTCCACCGTATGCTCCACCGTGTCCTCTGGGGAGGCCCTGAGACTCCATATCTGTCAAAAATGTAATGACATAATCAGCCTATATTGACACAAGCCTCCTCTCTGTTAGAGGAAGCGGGCCCTAATATATCACCTAAGCCCAGTGCGGGTTGGTGAATGTCATTATATAAGTACCTAATATATGCCCTTGAACTTTGGTTTTATTTAAGGAAATGCCATTTCCTCTGGATGTTTTTTGCACTGTTTTAGGAGTTGGTCTTAGGCAGTAGGCAGGTAGGACAGTAGTTAGTAGTCAGTGTAGGACTACGGGTAGGGCAACCTATCGCTCTATAAAAAAGATAATGGCGCGCATACAGTTTCTTATAAAATATTAACAATAATCTATGGCAACTTTTTTTTTACCCATTTCTGTCCATGACAGTCAAAACGGTCTCGTCTTTGGTGTGCGCACCGTCTAAGCTATCAAAAATATGAAAGAGACCAAATAAGTATTTTGTCCTTAATTACATCTTTCTTTTGTCTTGTAATCTAACGTCCCTTGTCAAAAACTTTGGCTACTTTATTACAAAGTTCCCCCTTTTCGTAATAAATACTTTTTAATATTTGCCTCCTTGGAGTTCAAAGAGATTCGAGGCTTTTGAAGCACATTGGCTGACTGTGAAGTGTGAGCGAGCCAATTCTGAATTCTCCTTTTGGTACAGAATAGGACGTACTAGTGAGATTATACGATGCATTCATGTGTCCATTTGAAGTAACTCACATACATCAAATGAAAACCCAATTCATTTGGAGTTGTCAGTTGTTTTCGCCAATGGACCCATTTTTTGGTGATTTTCTTTTGTTTCCATATAACTTGTATTGTATGAGAATAACTCATCACGTGGGAAAAAAGCCATTGAAAAGGTTAGTAGGTACTGTTTAGGCTTTTGGCCTTGATTGTGTGTTGACCTTGAGAGGTCGTGACTACTTAAGCTGCGCGCGCGCCTTTTATATCCTCAGCGCCTTGGAGTAGGCAGTTAGGGACACCTGCCAAGCCCCCCGCGCTCAGATGGGCCTTAACTTGCGCCGTATACAGGGTCAAATTAAATTAGCTAGCGAAACTGCAGACGTGATGGGTATCGATATCTTATCAATCAGGTGGAGGTGTCTGTTGACTCGTCTAGGTCACGCGATGGTTATAGGCTAGGTTTTGTTTATATTAAATCAAAATGGCATATTTTACATGTCAATAAGTAATGTCTTGGAAAATAAATGTTCAGTACCGTGACTCTGTTAACATAAAAGGTTTGACCAGACGATTCCTAAAATATAACATAGTAAGGCCCTTTGTACACATATTTTTTGCTTGCCGTGAAAAAACTACGGTGTTTTCGCCGTGTGTAGGCACGGTCGTCAATGTTCTATGGATCACTATGGAAGTTTGCTGACGGAGACGTTTTTCCTACAGCGCTATAAAGAAAACATACCGTGTAAAAGGGCGTATACGTATGACCGATAAAAAATAATAATTGAAAAAGTCAAAAAATCCAAAGGCACCTAAATGTTCACTTTCCAAGCAGTGTGATGCAGTTGGTGATATCAAATTTGAGATTCAACTAAAATACCAGGCCACCAACTGCATCAGACTGCTTAAAAAGTGATATTGTTTTGTACTTTTAAGTTGCAGTCAGATTTTTTGTTTTGTTTTTATGAAATCTTACACAACGCTCCGACGTGACTATATCTGATTACCTGTTAATACTAATATGTCTTCTATGGTACTGGGTAGGCCAGAAATAACAAACATACTTCAATATCATTATAGCACTATCGCCTCCTATCAAAATTCGTCGACATCGTTAAGTCTAAGTTAATAAAGTGCATAAACACTCAAATTTGGACCAACATCGAAGTTTATGCTCGGTAGTCCGTTATAGTTCTTAATGGGCTACATGATAACGCGGTACAATGATTGAACTGTTGTAAAAAACAACTGCCAAACGAATCGTTGAGGCTTAGGTAAATGGCATAGAAAAAAGGACACTAGCGCACAGAGGTGATATTATAGAATGTGTAATTTTTTCTTAACTTCATTGCCTACAATTCAAAATATGCCAATTGCCTAATACATATTTCTGGAGTCGACTCGCCCACAAATTAATTAACTGCGTGCGACTCGCTTAAAGAAAAAAATTATAATATTTAAAAGCTTCGACTCGTCCGTTTCGGGGGAGTAAGTTCGTGTGAATCGACTAATACGACATTGGTGAGTGGTGACCGTATTTTGTTTTTATAAACATCAAAGCAACACAATAAAACCACAAAGGACAGATGTCCCTTTGTGTAAGTATGTAAGAAGTCTCAGGCTATGTGGGTCAAATAAGATTATGTGACCAACAAAGCCTCAGACTTCTTACCTAAGTTTGTCCGGAAAATCTCTCTGAGAATATATTTAGCAATCCAAAATCCCGAGCCGGCACCAGATAGTGTACGAGCCATATCCTGACGTCATTCAGCGTTGAAGTGTCAAACATGTGTACCATAAAACGTTTTAGAATACACCAGCTTAAGTTGACCTACCCCGTTACCCCACAAACTATTCCAATAAGACGAAACGAGGGAACTTAGGTACCAACTACGGATCAATTTTGAATGGTCAGTGCAACCGTCTCTTGCGCTTGGCAATGTTATTTTCGTTTCCAATCAAAGTAAAGTAGGTCTTATTGTGGGGGTGTGTAAGGGTGTTGTGGGGTGTATGTTTATGTTGGTTCTCGGCACACGTCGGCCACATTCCGTTGGAAAGGAACTCAATTTTACGGTAGACATGCACTTATAGTGAACACGGAGACGTGTAAACTTAGAACAAGCAGGAAGTGTCAAGACCAGGACGTAACATTAGAGCCTTCTAAGTATCAAGATTTTAGAACTACGGGTATAATTTTGCACCCCATTTATACCAAAGCTGAACAGTTTGTTGGAACGCACTAATCTCTGAAACTAGCAGTCTGATTTGAAAAAATCTATTTGCACTTGATAGCCCAATTCTTGAGGAAGGCTTATAGTCTATTTAACATCACGCTACGATCCTTAGGAGTCCAGCAAAAAGAAAAGAAATAACTCTAAGCGAAAAAAAAGTGATAGCGCGAGCAGGCGATGCTATGCGACGTGGTGGTTCGGGGGCCGAAATTTCACGCAGATAAATTCGCGAGCATATACCTATTCTTAGAATAAATACATATATGGCAATCTGGCAGAAAAGCAACAAGAAATCTGTAGCAGTGTTTGTACAAGTTTTAAAATTTGTTGTCCGTTTTCATTTCACCATTCCAGCAACACTGCCGACCATAATACGCCTCCCACAAGTTTTGATTTACTGTTATTAATGTTATAATATTTTTTTAAATAGATATTAAAAAAAAAGCTTATTTTTTTTCTCTCTCACTTTTAATTGCAAACACAAGTGGTTATTTTTATAGTTTTAACTATTAAATATAGTATAAAGTAATAAATGTTAATGCTTGTATGTTCTCAACACAAATTCTATTATAAATCTAAACACGAAGACTTGTAATTGGTCTAATAAATTAAATTGATCTTTTAAGGTAAATTGATCTTTCTGTCGACTATTGTTTTCTTTTATTCTGTTTTTTTTTAGCTGTAAGTCTTCCATGATGTAAATAAATAAATATTACCCAATAACTGGGTTATGGAGGTCAGATAGGCAGTCGCTCCATGTAAAATACTGGTATTCAGATGCATCCGATTTAACTGGAAGCCAACCGCAACATAGTTAGGAAAGGACTTGGCAGATGATGATTAAAAGCTAGCGCACTCATGCTTCGCAAGGATGCATTAGTGGTGATATGTCAAAAGATGTAAGATTGCTCTGCTAAATATATGTTAAATAATAAAGTACATATAAACCTCCCGGTATCACAATCAGCCTATAATGTTCCCACGGCTGGGACACAGGCCTCCTCTGGGTGAGAGGGACTGGGCCGTAATCCACCACGCTGACCCCATGCGGGTTGGTGGATGTCACATGTCTTCGAATTTTTGGTTCTAGAATATGCCGGTTTCCTCACGATGTTTTCCTTCGCCGTTTTGAGAGCAGTGGTGATGAAATAATTTACGCAAAGTAAAGCATTTGAGTTCGAACCTACGACCTACAACTCTTAAGTCACGGCCGATACAACTAGGCCACCACTGCTCTGCTCACCTCCCGGTATAAGCTCTAAATTCGTGTTTTCGTGTTCGTGTCCTCTTGTTTTTGTATTTATTATTTGTATAGCAGTGGCGAAGGTACCATACAACTCGATTCTCACCGGCTTCCCTTCGAAAATTTAGAACACAACCACTCTATAGTCAATTCATCATTGAAATATAATGAAACGGTTTATTGATATTTTTTTCTTGCTCCGACTTACCTCTGTTATAAATTCACCCTTCGCCACTGTTGTATAGTTAGTCATTTAATTTAGCATGAAAGCATAGCATAATCTGGCTATAACGTTCCTATGGCTGGGACACAAGGTTTGCACCACGCGGGACCAGTGCGGGTTCGTAATTTTTAAAATCATTTAATTTAGTACCTAGTGTAAATTATGAGTTATGTTTTCGTATATAAGCATTTTACTGAAATACATTACCGTTGGAAAAGTAAAAAGATGATGAAAACCGCATGAAAATCCAGTGTGTAGTTTAAAAGTACTAAGCGATTACACAAAAAAGCCCAAAAACAAAAAGCGACTATGTTTTATAATTTTAATAGATTAGATTTATATAGATTTATATAGATTTTGGCACGATTATAGTAGTACCATTTATAAGATGTTAGAAAATTAAACTTACAAACTTTAAGAGGTGCTTTAAACCATCGAACTGAACAACTTTCACTATTGGAACAACTCTGAAATCACGAAAAAAAATCAGCTGTTTAATACAAAGTTCAATACATACCTACTTGACCAAAATGTATTAAAAAGCTGATTTTTTTCGTGATTTCACAGTTGGTCCCATAGTGAAAGTTGTTCAGTTCGATGGTCTAAAGCACCTCTTAAAGTTTGTATGGTTAATTTTTTAATACTTTGTATATGTTGGAGTTATTCGGTTGACTAATTGGGTCGCCAGCGCCGTCTGGTGGCGTTCGATAGAGTCTGACCTGAGCTCATGGGAGTCGAGGACAGCAAGCAGCGAGGTGGAGTGGGTCTTGACCCTTGGACATCGTACGGACAACATGTGCTCGGAAACTGTCCCTCGTTCCGTGTCGTTCTGTCGTGTACCTACACTGTGCGATTAACTTGTTCGTAAAAAACAATCTGATTTAAACTGCAAACGGTGTTTTCTATTGCGCAATAACCATCACTACCTATAGTAAGCCCACAGCAGTGAAAATATGGCTAGAGACACGTACCTTCTCCGTCAGATAAAAATAAATGTTGTTACTGCTTATAGAACCATCAACAACTTCGTAGCAAGGAAAATATCTCGAAAATCCAACGTTCTAATAAGAAACTCCCCACCAGTAGAAAGGTGTATATAGATACCTAGTTCGTTTCTGAAATTAATATTAAACAATCTACGTAGTAAAATATTAATATAAAACTCACAATATTCAGGGTGGGCAAAAAATCGTGGATCAAACGAAACAAGGCGACAGCTGGGGTTATTTGCAGTAAAAAATTTCTCTGTGGCAGTGCCCTAACTTGATCTCCTTAAAAGTTATGACAATTTGAGTGTTTACAGTAAGGTTCTAAAGTTCCAAAAAATGTTTCGTGAGACTTAAAAGATATTGAAAAAAGTGCCAATACTCATAAATCATGGTACCCGCTATTATAATAAAAGAACTTTTGTAGTGATGATGCTTTTTTTTATTTTTTTTGTTTACTGCAAATAACGCCAGCTATCGTTTTGTTTCGTTTAATCCCCGATTTTTTACCCACCCTGTATAAGTCTTTAAAGGGTCAGATATTGTAATTTGGTAAAAGTGCCCACGAAATTCAAATTTTCTTACTTTTTTGCGGGTCAATGTCACGTTGCATGTTGAACAAAATAATATAATGTATCGCGACCGTAACCCTGAAAAGATTTTTTTATGCTTACAATACTCGTACTAACTACATCTATACTACATACTTACATCTTTACATACCCAGGACCCCTCCCAAAGCACGAAGGGCGAAGCCACGTTAAGGCGTTGCTCCTGGCTAATAATCGTGTAGTTTTGACATTCGTTACGAATGGTCAGAATCCCGAAAGTTTGTCTTATCAACGGGTATAGTAGTACCCAGTAGCTAAGATGTGGAGGTCAGATAGGCAGTTGTTCCATGTAAAATAAAATAAAAAAGAAAGAATAATTTTTTATTAAAACGCACATTACAAATAAAAAAGGACATAAAATATACACGAATAACGCCAAAAGCCTCGGACTCAATCATATAAAAGTTGTCAATTTTGTCTATTGCTTGATGAAATACTGGTATTCAGCTGCATTCGGTTAAAATAAAAGCCGATCCCAACATAGTTGGGGAAAGGGTAGACAGATTGATTGTAGATTGACTATATTTATCCAAAATGTTATCGTAAAATTATCAATTAACAAGAGTTTGCATTTCGTGCTAAAATGGCGCCATAATAACACTCAGCCACAACTTTTTTGGAATTGAAAAACAAAAAAAAATTGTAATTTTACCAAGAGGGGTGAATGTGATGAATGATGATGTTGCGGCTAACTACAAGCCTGACTCGTTCACAAAGAGTTCCGTACCACCGTAAAAACCACAAGCCACACTATTACAAGGATCAGCAACATTTCCATCCAACAAGATAATTCCATGTAAAAAGACAGCTAATTTTAACAAAGCAACGTCGAACAAACCACTGCAATAACTCGCCGTTCATGCCATCTGAGGAAAAAGCGTTACAGTTGGAAAACAAAAAATACACTACTCATTGCCTAAACAATCTTCTTGGGTACCAATAGGCCACCACTGCTCGCTATTGACTATACACAATCAAAATTATCGAATGATGGCCAAGGATAGACCAAAGGAACCATCGCCGTCCAAAAGTGCGTTTGCTTGACGATATCGTCAAAGTTACTGGAAACACTTGGATGAGAAATGGAACCGGGAAGTATGGCAGAAGAAAGGGGAGGCCTATACCCAGCAGTGGGTGATTCCGGGCTGAAAGGAGGAACGATGATGATGAAACAAAACTATAAGGATTCGGTTTTTGTTCTCCAGACCGTATTTCGGCCACGGCGGCCAATCTCAATGGAGATTAGCCTTCGGCGCGGGAGATATTATAGTGCACAAATGTGCACACAGACACAGGTGCACTCCCTCTTCCCTCGCTCTCATAGTCCGATGGGACGGCAATCCGACACGATCGGAGAGAGATAAGGCGCTGGACCAACGGCTCAACGCAGTTTCTGAGGCACGGGGGGTATCACACCGCTAACTTCCAAACTCCGGGCTGTTACTAAGAAATTTCTAATGGAAAACTCAATAACACTTTGCCCGACCCAGTAATTGAACCCAGGACCCCACTGGCCTGTTGGTCTTGTGATTGCAAGAGCGATTGCTGAGCGTGTACCTATATATTTTGGCTACGGAACCCTGAAAAGCGAAATATCATTGCTTATATTCCAGAATTCGCACCAACATAAAAACTATTGCAAGCATCACTACCATTTCCATACAATACGATAATTCCACGTAAAAAGATAGCTAATTTTAACAAAGCAGCGTCGAACAAACCACTACAATAACTCGCCATCCTTTCCACCTGAGGAAAAAAGCGTAACAGTAGGGAAGCAAACAAACAATACACTACTCATTGCCTAAACAATCTCGTTGGGTCCGTAATGACGGAAGCCTGGCGCTTATTCCACATCATTCAGACTAACGCTGCTACGACGGGAACTCACTTTTATTTCGTTCTATTTTTACTTTTTGCATATATATATTTTTTTTACTGACTTGTATATTCTGAGGTATATTGTTAGCTTCATTAATTGCTTAATTATGAAATTATGTATCTGCAATAGGCGTGATCATTGAATTTCTTATTTCAAAGTTAAGTTTATTTGAAATACGAACTACTTATATGCCAGATTCTTCTAACTGAGCTATGACTCACTTACTGATTCGCGGTCACTAAAGGAATCGTCTGGTCCAACGTTCATCGGTCCTTAGACAAACATGGCCGGCCTTCCGCCACTTGTTAACTCTGCAAGATATATCGCTAAACAAAAAGAAATTGTAGGGGAATATTTCCAAATTACTTCACCTAGCAATTCTCATTGCTGAGCTCAGCAATGAGAATTGCTAGGAGCATTAGATCGTCTAAAAGAAGAAAGGTAGTAAGATAAAACATAAATGGTATTTCATACAGCATTCATGATTTCTGAAGAAATGAAACTCAATGGTAACATTTTAAGATTGATATAAGTAAGACTATATAATTATGTAAGTAAAACTAAAGCAAATGTTTTTGGCAGGTTTAACGAAGTAGTCTTCATCAAAGCTAAATCATTTGGCAAAAAGACTTGTTGACACATGATTTAGTTTTCAGTTTTCAATCGATCACTTATATAAAAGCGCCTATGTTAGGTTTTCAACACTGGGCTCAGCGCCGGAGTTGAAAATCCAACATTGCGTTTTTATTAGGCAATGCTTCTAGGAGTTGCATAATGTTAGTGAAAACTGACGTTAAAAAACTAATATAAAATCCAAAAGCCCAAAAACTTTTTGTACCATTCGATATCTAAAACTCGCACTATTCAATTCCCTAGTACGGCCACCGTTCGGACGTTAGTACCTCAGTAACTACTTGCAATTTGTTCACTTCGTACCAAATGAGAAATGAGTGGGCCCGCGGGTGAAGCGTGCGATTCTCAAGAATAACTCAAAAGGTATTACCGGCTGTAACTCAGTGTGCGAATGAATCAGTCCGATCGTTGATTCTGATAGGAGATAAGCATTGCAGTGGCAGTTTTTTCTTGAGTTTTATTTAGCTTAGTTTGGAGGAAAATGGTAAAATTGCTGGTGACAGATAAATCGCTACTTCTTTCAGGAAAGTGTAGAAAAGGTGTTCCGAATAAGGAAACCCGTTATCTTTATAAACATCAAGCTGTAATAAAGTTTGGCTGAAATATAATGTTCAATGTTCATGTTATAATGTTCTGAAACAAATGTGATGTTGAGATGATCACGTTTGTATATTCAAAAGAAATTGCAGATTCGTAGCTGTACTATACAGGGTTATTTGTAAAACACCAGCAACCTCTTAAGATGTCATTGTACTCTTCATTATGAACAACTTTTACTATGGGACCAAACCTGAAATCGCGAAAAAAAAATCTGCTGTTCCCTACATTTATCTTCGTCTATCTCGTCAAAATGTAGGACAATGACCTCTTAAAAGGTTGCTGGTGTTTTTCAAATAACCCTGTATAAATGAAACCAAAAAGTATATATTTAAATGAATGAAATAAAAATTATTAACGATAGCAATATACTAAAGAATGTATGCGTACGCACAACGACATATCAAGCTACATATAACCAGTATAAGCTGACTTCTGACTGTACAAAAAGCCTGTACAATGAGAAGCCAGCTAAAACTGTAATTATATATCGGAAAGCGTATTATGGAACTCAAATGCAGTTGGGCAGGACACCTGGCAAGGCGCAGTGATAGCAGGTGGAGTGAGGCTGTGACAGAATGGCATCCAAGGACTCAAAGACGGGATGTCGGTGGTCCGGCAGCGAGATGGGCAGACGACATTGTTGCCATCGCGGGCAAAACCCAGATGAGGCTGGCACAAGAGCGTGGGGATTGGCACAAGAAAAAAGAGGCCGAAGCCCAGCTGTGGGTGAAGTCGAAGTGTGGATGATGATGATGATGTTATGTAAGCTGTTATAAACAGAAATCCAAGTATTTTCGTAAAAATAACCATATTTTTTTATACTTTACATAACGTACGTACGTGTACGTACGTGGTAACGGGGGGGGCTTACGACTCGTAGGTCGTTGGTTCGAACCCAGACAGGCGCTTTAATTTGTGCCAAATTTCATCACCACTGCTCTCAAAACGGCGAAGGACAACATCGTGAGGAAAGCGCATGTCCTAAAAATTCGAAGACATGTGACATCTACCAACCCACACTGGGCCCACGCGGGCCCAGTGTGGGTTGAGAGGGAGTGGGCTGTAATCCACCATGCGGTAAAAGTTGTTCATAATGATAAGTACAATGAGCCCTTAATAGGTTATCTATTAATTACGGGACACCATATGTATATACATTTTTGCATTAATTTTAATATCTTACGAGTGATCTACTTTGAACCATTGAGTTAAATAACTAGGGAAGCAAACCTCAATAAAATGTGTCAAAAAAGTGTAGCCACTTTATAAACGCGACGACGTAGCTTTGAAACCACTAAACATTTAAAAGTAAACATATATCTGTCTCACTTATACGCGTCGTAAGAATACTACCGTCGCTTCGATTAGACAAAGACCACAATATAAACATGCAATGACGGGATGGGGTTGCCTACCCATGCGAAATTTTACCCAAAATTTTAAGCCATAAAAAGCGTTTTAGGTTAAGTTAAATTATTTTTTAAATATTTGAACTATGTATTTCATAATGGATGTATAATAGAAGTTTATAAATAATGAAAATAACTAAGACATTTTCTTTTTGAATATTTTTGCTTTATTATTAATGAAATTGAATGATTTAGTAGGTAGCCAGTCAGTCTCTTTTCTCAGCAATCGGATTATTTCCACCCATTTTTCACGGCGTGCTGCATCTTTAGGCACCCTGCTACGTTGGTACTATTAAAAAATATTTAAAATCACTTATTCCATAAATTAAAAACTCCCACTAATGTGGGAAACTAAAACTAAGTTTTTAGTGGTAACACTGAACCCAATTTACAAAATTCTACATTTTATTGCGTTTTTACGTTGATATAAACACAGAGACAATTAATTTACGTGTGGAAAGTAATTCCGGTTAATTTATTATGTTTTAGTGATCTTGAATCGCACTCTTTCGCGATATTTTTTGTCGCATGTCACTCGGTTGACTTCGGTTGGCGTCACACAGAGCACTGAACTGACGTTAGCTACGCTGATGGCTGTAGCCATCAGCCTAGTGGCAACGCCTTGGTGCGGTAATTGCTAATCTAGTGTAACATATATATCAATGCTTTGAACGCATTGGAATTACAACTGTCATGCTTTGACAGTCACTTCATGCGTTATTTCACGGCTAAATGACATAAGCTGTCAATTTCTTTAAGATGGAGCAAAAGGAGTACAAGAGACATAGGTCAGGAGCAGTTGGCGTTCAGAAATGGTCTGCCTGACCCCAGGGAAAAAGACATATCATGTTTATGTTCGTTTAACTGCCTCGTTGGTAGAGTGGTCGCAAGGTTCTACTGCTACGAATGAAGTCCTGGGTTCAATCCTAGGTCGGGCAAATTTGTTATTGGATTTTGCAACCTGGAATTTCTCAGTAGCATTCCGGAGTCTGGATTTGAACCTAGCTGATGGCTAAGACTCACGCCCTATAATATGGGACTTAAACATAACTGGCGAAATGTGGGTGTACTACGGTACACCTCTCCCTAACCCTTCAGGGAATATAGGCGTGTTGTTATGTTATGTTTATGATCGTATGCTTATATCAATCATAGATTTGAACAGTTGCTAATCGATTGCTACATAAGCTCGAAAAATTTGTCTGCGCACGTACGTAAGTAACGCAATTAATGTTGTCGAACTGTCAAAATGATACCCATTGCTACTGATAGTGTGTTACGCAATTACTCCTTCTGAAAACTGAAAAAAAAATTCCCAAAACGAATTCCTTTTCCAGGGAAGTCATTTACCAAACGTTATTTATATAGCGCCCCCTGCAAATGTTTCTATGAATAATCTTCATTACTCAATTACATCAAAAGATGAATGGCTTCCATCTTGGGCTCGTAACATATTCCCGGAATTACCTGAAAGCATATATTTCAACAGAAAGACACGTACAACACACTAAGACGAAATATGATTGATTTTCATTTCGCGTGACAACATTTGCTAATCAAAGTCAAATGAAAGAACTTGGAAAAAGTACAAAAAAATAAACGTAAAAGTTTGTTTTTTTTTTTACTTTATTGCTTTTGTGTTGGAAGATTTTATCATAATACTATAGATTCAAGTACGTAGGTACATAGAACTAAGTTTAGCTTCAAAACTATAAAAACATGAAACCAAGTAGGTTGTGGACATACAAATGAATAATGGTGACATGTTGTGTTTTTAATTAGTAGGGCTCGCGGTTAAATTGTAAAAGCCGCACGGCTCGACCGAACGTTAAACTACGCTTACCGAGGTCGGCTTGTAGATGGGTGACCATCCATTAGATATCGCCATCCCTCCGTTCACGTTAAGCCGTTGGTCTCGGCTGCGATTTGTAGGTTTTGACAGACGTTACTGGTAGTCAGAAGCCCGATAGTTTGACAACCATTCTTACTAATGGGTATTATTATATTACCCAGTATATAACTGAGTTGCGGAGGTCAGTCATATAAACAGTCGCTCCATGTAAAAAACTGGTATTCAGCTGCATCAGGTTAGACTGGAAGCATACCCCAATATAGTTGGAAAAAGGCTAGGCAGATGATGATGTGTTTTGACATAAAGGAAGAATCTAAGGTGGGGGAGCGAAATTTCGCTCTAGTTAGCAGAAACTACAAATGTGGCTGCTCTGTGAACGGATACTCAAGAGTATGAATATACAGATAAACAAACATAATCCGTAACAGGAAACATAATAACTATCATTACCGAGATGTGAAGGAAATCGTCAGAAATATATAGGATGGTTGTGTGAAAGATGATATGGTTAGAAAGTGGGTGAATACTGAAAAATTACGGCTGATAGAGACGTTTAGACAAAAAAGCACAGTCATGCTTAGAATAATCAGCTTATAAAGTTCCCACTGCTGGGGCCAGGGCCTCCTCTCTGTGAGAGGGGTTGGACCGTAATCCAGTACGCGGGCTCAGTGCGGGTTGGTAGGTATCACATGACTTCGAATTTTTGGTTCTAGGACATGCGGGTTTCCTCACGATGTTTTCACCGTTCACTGTTTTTTGAGAGCAGTGTTAATGACATAAATCACACAAAGTAAAGCTTCTGCCTGGGTTCGCCCGCACGGCACTCATAAGTCGGTTTCGTTAGCACTGGGCCACCACTGCACTGCTCTCTGAATCAGTCATGTTGCTATGAGACAAATGAAATGAGAATAACCAAGACCTAAGATGACAATAACGGTAGAACAACTTAAGACTTAAGTTAATAAGGGAACAGGAAAACTGACTCAATCTAAAGCAAAAGAAACAAATTAACCAAATAAGATGAAGAAAACTTTGGGTACAAATCTTTAAAGGAACGCACGGTGATGCCTGCGGATAAATTGAATTTTATGTTATTCAATTTCATATAATTGTTGGTTATAAGTAGTTGCTTTAATTTATGAGTACTGTTTGTTTTATTTTATTTTGTTACCTGTTAAGTACGAATCATTTGATCTGACTTGGTTTCCGTACGTCCTTTTCGGGTAACCACTGAAAATCAGCGCTGTGCTGTGGGTCCCTTATAGCACAGCATCATGCTGAGTGGAAGCCTTCTTGTCACAGTCATGACGTGCAGCCGTCGACTATCTCTGCTTTGTGCTCATGTATAAAGATATATATTTTTTTTTTTGTTTCGATTTAAATGATGTCATTAGAATTAATCATCTTTTTGTTTGCACGTGTTTCTGTGACAAATAAACCTATTTCTTTCTTTCTTTCTTTTCTTTCTAAAACCAAGACTCAATAAATTAAAAAGCTATTAAACTTATCCTAAATACTGTTAATGAAAGCTAAAAAGTAAAATATTATTTTCAACAGCGCCCTATATTTTAATTCAACACCTCAAACTTAGGCTTTTAGAGAAATGGTAACGCAGTTAATAGCGGTAACTTGTTACTTTTAATTCCTAAAGCTCAGATTTCTTTTGACCAAGTTTTAAATTACGTAAATCCTCTTTAAGATATCTACAATTTACCAGTAAGATAAATAAATTAGCAAGGCTGAAAAAAATGCCTGGAAGAATTTATTCTTATGTCGGCACTTTATTTTTGCCTGGTATTTTGCTGTATTCAAGAAAAAACAAATTATAAACACGTTTGAGATTCTTTGTTACCCATAAGTGCTCCAGAGGGAGGGTAATATTGTTTTTTCAGAGTACCGAGGTAGGTAATATGTGTTTTTCTTTGGCACGCTCTATAGCTTGAGCACCATGCATCTATCACATAATCAATCTGTCATTGCTTCATTTTTAATTATTTTCCCTATTGTGGTATAATCATTTTATTCTAGGTGCATCGTCTTAATATAAATCGAATTATATAATTTATTTATATAAATATTGTAAGACATTTTAAAAGAGTAACGGTGGACTGTCTTGGCCATTTTTCTCCATACGAAACTACCTTTCGGAAGGGGTAACTAGAATCAATTCTATTTTTAACCGACTTCTAAAAAAGGAGGAGGTTTTCAATTCGGATGTTTATAATATATATAGGGTGTCCCTGGAAGTATGGATCAAATCGAATAGAGGCGTGGCTTCCAAACTTTTGATCCTGAGAATGATTGATGATTGAGAATTATTTTACGGTTCAAAAGTTGTGACCAATTTTTTATTTCAATCGTTTCGCATAGTGCTCAAAGAAAAAAAATCATTAAAAAAAACTGTCAGGGCTGTCTAAAAACTTAGATTGACAATTCCTGGTAGTTTTTTTTTAAATGATTTTGTTCTTTGAGCACTATGCAAAGTGATTGAAAATAACAAAAGTTGGTCATAACTTTTGAACCGTAAAAAAATTCACCAACATTGTCAGGATTAAAAAGTTTGGAAATGACTTTGCCCACGCCCCCCTATTTGATTTGATCCATACTGCCAGGGACACCCTGTATATAATTTTTTTATGTATGTTCGGGCATAATTCCATCATATATAGACGGATTTGCAAAAAATCTTTTTTTTTTTTAAAGATTTGTATTCCGAAATGGTCCCATTTAAATTTTGTGAAGATCTGATGATGAAATTTGGAGACAGACAACGGACTTTTCAATAAATGCCAACAAATCAACCGCGATTGCTGCTATCGCATATGTATGCATTGTTTACGCAATCACACAACATAACATCACGCCCCGGGTACGCAGATGTGTTCAATAAAAGGAATTTTTTCCACTTAGTTTATATTGATCATGTTTTAATAGCTTCGTAACTAATATTTACATACCAAGCAGTGTTATATGAATTTGTGTGGGGTAGGTACCTACGACTAAAAAGTAAAAAATTAAAACTTTTTACAAAAAAAAAACAACCGATTTCCAAAAAAACACTACAACGTGAAAAATAACTTTTATTTCGGAAGTCGGTGTCAAAAACGAAAATGTGAAACCGACTTCCGAAATTAAAGTTATTTTTCACTTTATAGAGTTTTTATTGTATGATGTTCTAAAGTGCTTTTTATGTGCCTGTATGAATAGAATAGCATTTACATAGTTTCCAAGAAAAAGTAAGTATTATGTTTCCATTCTTACCAAAAATTCATCTGTGAGTAAAACTGAATTGTGAGTGTGACTTGAAAAAACCATAAGACGTATTTATCTACAGCAGACAATCTGACAATGAAACCGGGTCTTTCTAATAACTTACTAAAATCATTCCCCATACGCATTTTATGCCCGAACCCAAATATAAAACTCCCCAGATCGTGTATCCTAAATACTTTCACTGAAACACCAAATCATGCGGTGGGAAAAGAACATTAATGCCCGGGTTACACGAGGCTAGTTTATTTTTTTTTTAACAAAGTTCGCTTGCGGTAAGTATTTTTATAGTCACATAACGAAAAAACATTATTCCCCTCCATGCGACTTTCTCTCTTAGAGAGAGATATAGTGTTTATGGTTTTTGAGGGTGCTAAAGCCGATAGCGATGTCAAAATGAAAAGCTAAGATATAGACAACTTTATGAGAGATCTTAAAAAAATATACTAGAGGGCTCTGGATTCACACTTTCTCTCTCTCTCTGTCTCTTTCGAGTGTATGTGCGTGGAAGTCTTGGGTAAGGGACTTCCTACCTGACGGTGGTCCGGTGTGTTAAACTAAGTCAGGAATCAAGTAATATCCTGGCTAACTATCCCAGCTCGGCACATGCTAGAGCTGTTTCCGCGACGCTAGTAAATTTTAAACGCACCGGTGACTCCGTGATGTAAAATGATACAAAGGGATACATCAAGGTTCGCCAGCCACATCAGGCGGGAGAGTAAAATCAGTGGAGGAGGAAAAATAGAACTTCATCCTGTATTAAAATATCAGACTAGCTTACTGCCTTTCTCAATAATTACCAGCCTAAAAATCAGCATAGTTTTGTATACACGAGGCTAGAGTGACTAGGTTGCCGGCTTACTAGCACTATCTTGCTATCCTATAGCTTCAAAAACACGCCTCGTGTAACCCGGACATTACATATCATTAGGACAAAAGCACTTGAATTAATGCTAGGTCAATGTTGGGATGGAGATTTTGGCAGTTTATCTGTTGGCAAGCTCATTTGAGAGATGTAAATGATGCTGGATCTTATAGCTAAATGGTGACCGCGTATAGTACACTGGTCTGGATAAAAGAAGAACTATGCATTACGCAATGTTTAAGAGCAGTGTTGTCCCAGTGGTAATGGCACCGACATACGAGTTGTAGGTCGTGGGTTCGAACACAAACAGGCAGTTTACTTTGTGTAAATCATTTCATCGCCACTGCTCTCTGTGATGTATGTGTTAATAATTAGTTTATAGTGGGTAGGAGTTCAAAATATAATTCTGTCCGTGATTGTCAAGGCGCGCCAGTCTGCGATTATACGCTGTGCTACCAAGTCGATGTCGTTTGCTTTACTCCTGTTACCCACGTACCTCCATATCTTTCAGTGGCGACGAGGATTGAACATTTCACGTGTGATTTTATAAAAGTTCACGATGTCCATCGGGAAAATTGCGGAGTTTAATGTGCACCAAGACGATTGGAAACTATATGTCGAACGGTTAGAACAATACTTTGTGGTGAACAAGATACCGGACGATTTACATGTGCCGACATTAATAACCGTTATGGGAGCAGAGAGTTACGAGTTGCTAGTTAACCTGTGTACACCAAATAAACCAAAAACTAAAACATTCGAGCAGTTAACGGAAACAATGTGTAAACATCTACAACCGAAACCCAGCGAACTTGCCGAGAGGTATAAATTCAGGCACAGGAAGCAGAAGGAAGGCGAGTCAATATCTGACTACGTGGCGGTGCTTAAGAAGATGTCGAAAACCTGTGAGTTCGGAAGTTGGCTCGAAGAAAGTTTACGAGATCAGTTGGTGTGTGGAATAGCCAGCGAAAATATTAGGCAACGGTTATTCGCAGAACTCAAACTGGATTTCGCCAAGGCGTATAAGCTGGCCGCCAGCATGGAATCGGCGGAGAAAGACGCCGCCGTCGTCGACGGCCCTAAGTCGACGACGGTGACGTGTCAAGCAATGGCGTTGAGGCGACAAACAACGGGCGTGGTGGTGCGCGGCGGGCAGCCGAACGTCGCGCGGCGGAATGTGCGCGAGCGTCGAGACGTGCGGGAGAGGCCCGTGGACCGCGAGTCGACGCTGCCGGTGCCGGGTGAGCGGGCTCGGCCTGAGGAGCGAGCTCGGCCACAGCGGCTGTGTCGGGTGTGTGGCGCTAACCACAACGAGTCGTCGTGCAAATTCGCGCATTATGTGTGCAGGGTATGCAATCGTCAAGGTCACTTGCGACGTGTGTGCCCCAATTTGGTGGCGCAACATCAAGTGGACGTTCAAACCGCGGGCAGTGATGAAGAGGTGGATAGTGACGAGGTAATTTTTGTTGATGTTTGTCGACTGTCCATATCCAGCTGCAAACCTATTTATATAACGTTGAACGTGCATAATAAGGAAATAGCAATGGAATGTGACACGGGTAGTGCAGTGTCTTGTATTAGTCGAGAGTGTTACGATAAGCTATTTAACGATCTTACACTAGAACCTTGTAAATTAACTTTAAGATATTACACAGGTGAGATGGTAAAACCTTCAGGTATAATAAGACCTCTAGTTCGGTATAAGGATAGAAGTGATTTTTTAGAATTGCTTGTTATTGAGAAGGGTAAAACTGTCCTTTTAGGGCGACATTGGATAGCGGCATTAAAAATTCAACTACCTGATTGGAGCAATTACCATGTAAATAATATTTTGGAAAATAATGAACCCGATGTATCTTTTTTCAGTACCAAATACTGTAACGTGTTCGCGGAGGGTCTCGGGCGCTTCACGGGCGGCGCAGTGAGCATACATGTGCGCGAAGGTGCCCGGCCGGTATTCATGCGTGCGCGCCCGCTGGCGTACGCGCTGCGCGAGCCCGTGGAGCGCACGCTGGACCAGCTGGTGCGCGACGGAGTTCTCACCCCTGTCGAGCGTTCCGACTGGGCTACGCCGATAGTGCCAGTGGTAAAGAAAGATGGTAGCATTCGTATCTGCGCCGATTATAAACTTACTTTAAACAAAGTTATAGAAATTGATCGTTATCCTTTGCCTAGGGTAGAAGATTTGTTATTTCGTCTTCGAGGGGGTGAACACTACAGTAAAATCGATTTGTCTCAAGCGTACGCGCAATTTGAACTCGATGACACAAGAAAATACACGGTAATAAATACCCACAAGGGTTTGTATATGTACAACAGATTAGTGTATGGTTTAGCGTCTAGCCCGGGCATTTTTCAGAGGCGAATTGAACAGTTATTTGCAGACATGCCGCGTGTAGGGGTCTTCCTCGACGACATAATTGTGACGGGGAGTACGAAAACAGACCATGCTAACAATTTACATAAAGTCTTGCAACGATTGCAAGACTACGGACTTAGAGTGAAGAAGGAAAAATGCGTTTTCTTTTCAAAGTCTGTTTCCTACTTGGGTCATATTATTAGTAAGGATGGAGTACATACATGCCCAGATAAGGTTAAGGCGGTGATGGAAACGCCGGCGCCTACGAATACCACCGAGTTAAGAGCGTTTATAGGTCTAGTAATGTATTATGCTAAATTCATTAAAAATATCAGTACAGTTCTCGCCCCATTGTATAATCTTCTTAGGTCGGGTGCTAAGTATACTTGGAGTGAGGATTGTGAGAGTGCCTTCGTACGAGTGAAGCGGCTGTTGGCAGGTGGCAAAGTACTAACTTTTTACAACCCAGAGCTACCGTTAGTTTTGACGACGGATGCGAGTAGTGTGGGCGTTGGCGCGGTGATATCGCACGTTACGGCGGACGGCGAACGCCCGGTGGCGTATGCGTCGCGGTCGCTCACACCCACCGAGCGAGCTTATGCGCAAATAGACAGGGAAGCTCTCGGAATTGTATTTGGTATTCGTAAATTTCATCAGTACTTATATGGCCGTCACTTTATATTACGGACTGATCATAAGCCTCTAACATATATTTTCGGTAATAAAACGGGTATTCCAGTGATGGCCGCTTCGCGACTACAGCGTTGGGCTGTACTGCTATCGGGTTACAATTACAATATTGAGTACATCGCGTCTAGTAAGAATAGCGCAGATGCATTATCACGCCTTCCATATAGGGATTACAACCCAGGTAGGCTAAAAACAGAAAATACGTATGTTAACTTTGTAGAAAATTTTTTACCCATCACTAGCAATGACATCAAAAGAATGATACCCAAGGATACGGTACTTGGTAGGGTGATGTTATATATACAATCAGGTTGGCCGTCAGTTTGTCCTGACAATGATGAAATTAAGCCATTCTTTGCTAGGCGTAATGAATTATATGTTGAATGTGGGTGTATAATGTGGGGCTACCGTATGGTGATCCCACATTTATTGCGAGGGCAAATATTAAATCAACTGCATAGCAGCCACATGGGCATCGTAAAGATGAAAAGTTTGGCTAGAAGTTATGTGTGGTGGCCCAACATCGATAAAGATATTGAGGGATTGTGTAAACGCTGTGAGACTTGTGCAGCGGAAGCGAGTGCACCCCCGCGGGCCACTATTCAACCGTGGCCGTACCATACCCAACCGTGGACTAGGCTTCACATTGATTTCTTGGGCCCGTATCGAGGTATGACATTTTTAGTTTTAATAGATTCGTCCTCAAAATGGTTAGAAATATTCGAAATGCCACGTACTAACGCGTTTAATGTTATTAAAGTTTTACGGTCGACTTTCGCTAGGTTCGGCTTACCGGAACAGTTAGTATCTGATCAAGGACCACCTTTTACCAGCATTGAATTCAAGAAATTCCTCGCTAATAACGGCATTAGACAGAATTTTTCACCCGCTTATCATCCGTCTTCAAACGGAGCTGCAGAAAATGCAGTTAACATTTGTAAGCGCACTATTAAAAAGGCAATTCGGGATCGCGTAGATGTGGACGCAGCATTACAAACATTTCTTCTGGCATACAGAAATACGGTGCACAGCACTACTGGTGAGACGCCTGCTATGATGCTGCAGAAACGAACACTACGTTCCAGATTGGATCTGTTGCGGACAGAACGATCAGTAGGTGCTCGAGTGCAGGATGCGCAGCAAAGACAAATCGATTCTTCTGGGGGAGTTGCGCGTATTTTCAACGAGGGTGATCCTGTTTGGATGAGGGAGTACGGTTCCTCGGATAAGTGGGTAAAAGGTACGATCTCAGACGTAGACAGTACTCGTAGGTATCTGATAGCAAGGGATAACGGTCAATTTATTAGAAGACACGTAGACCAGATACGGCGCAGATCCTGTGCATCCGTTGGTGGGCCGAACACGGTAGCGGAGGAAACGATAGAGGATGGGAACTCAGTAGCGCCCGCTGGGGACAATTTATTAAAGTCTGGGAAGAGTGAGATTGACTGTAGCGATAGTGTGTGTGAAAATGAGAGGTTGTGTGAAAGAAGTAAATTAGAACAATCAATAAACCGTGAAGTGTGTGGTGTTGAGCAGGATCAGCCTTCTAATCAGGCAAGTGGTTCGTCAGCTCAGCAGCAAGAAGTGCACCCAAAGCGAACCCGAAAACCGGTTATCAGATTTCAGTGTACTTAAAAATGTATTGCTAAATGATGATGCTAAGAGGATTTATTTCATTGTGGAATTGGTTGTATAAGTATTAACTCTTCATGAACCTGTTGTAATTTAAGAAGGGAGGTGTGATGTATGTGTTAATAATTAGTTTATAGTGGGTAGGAGCTCAAAATATAATTCTGTCCGTGATTGTCAAGGCGCGCCAGTCTGCGATTATACGCTGTGCTACCAAGTCGATGTCGTTTGCTTTACTCCTGTTACCCACGTACCTCCATATCTTTCACTCTCAAAACGGTGGAGGAAAATATCGTGAAGAAACGTTCTAGAACCAAAAAATCGAAGACACCACAAAAAAAGAAGAAATAAATAATTTTTTAATCTGAATAGGTATCCAAACGTAATCATTTGTAAAATCTAAATGCAGAACCTGGCACAACCAAGTGTCTCAAATAAATAATGTGAATTAGGTTATTTTGAAACTTGAAGCTACTAAAATATTATTTTGATACTGTAGCGGTATCAACAACGCCACAAGCGAACAACGCGACATACTGACTTCACAAAATCCTGCATCTCGCAAGCAGAGTTTACCGCGCAACTAGCATACATACAATCGGGCAGTTGCCCGCCAGACACAACACCCGTCTGGTCGGAGGATCCTCCCTTTTCTATGGAGGTTAAGTGAACTTTATACCCTGTTCCTCTTACCTCTATAATACCATCAAACTAAATATACTGCAGCACACCTATTTCTAGCCTTCCGGCAATTAGAGGTAGGGTGCATTTGCAGTAAGTAAAATGGGGTGCAATAAAAATTTCTTCCCGAGTGACGATACTTAAGTACGTCCGCCGCACCCTGCACTACCAACCTCTTTAACACACGAAACTTTTTCCGGGAATATCGTATTGCTCGTATACATTAATCAGTTTTTAATGTTCCTACTGCTAGGGACGGAGGTGTGCTCTCTGTGAGAGAAAGCGGGCCAAGTGCGGGTTGGGGAACGCCACATATCTCAGAATTATTGATTCTAATCTTTCTAAGCTCTTTCCCTTTTTATATACTTTCGCATAATATTAAATATTTATTTATTACGCTCTTTGACGTGAAGTTGCGGATACCAGCCAGTGTTACTTATTAAATATTTTATTGTTTACTTGTGTAATCTATTTAAAGTATATTCTGCTATAAATAAATATTTATTTTTCACCGTTTTAGAGATAATGAAAATAAATTACTTGAAGATTCAAATTTCAAAAAGAGTCGTGTCGTGTTATTTGCGTCACATTGAATCCATAACCAAGGATTGGCCTCCACTAACTCACTACAGTATCTATACCAAGGTCGCACCAACAAGGACAAATAACAAAGGCCTTTATAAGAATACAATAATATCATCAACATAGCCAGCCAGAACAAGGATATCTCGAACAACAAAAACAAAAATAAAAATCTTCCAATCCAAACTTCAAACATTCAACTCATAATGAAAGTCATTTGTTTTTATTAATACCGTCAACATCGCAACTAAAAGAAGTTTTGTCGTCATAGTTAACGTTTATTAGTTAAATAATAGTAACAACGGTTTCGCGGTAATCTAATACAGTTGAAATTAAACACTAAACAGTCACTACATAAAAGTGGTACGGACATCCCGAAGAGGGGAAAGGATGGAGACTCCTTGTAAAAGTTTTAATTTATATTATACTGGTTGTGCCTGTGACTTCGTTCGCGTGGAATTCGTAAGACACACAATGCCTATACTAAAATAACAGCCACATTTTTATTAAAACACCCCGTCTCTATTACTTCGTTTTCGCTTGGCGTTCTTTCTGATTTTTTATTTATTTTTGTTGATTCTAACGTGATGTTAAATAGCCTATAGCCTGTCTTAAGAATTGGGCTATCAAATGCAAAAAGTGTGGGGTCGGGGAACTCCCGGCAGGAACGAAGTTCAAAATAAAACAGCAAAAAATTCAAAATGACGATGATTTGTACATTTTATTTTAATACAAATTAGTTACACATAATAATGTTTGTCTCTTACGGAGGTTGCATGCTACAACCATGTCAGGTTACAGCCTCTACAGACCCTGATATTTTGGCCAGTTATTTTTAAATCGCATCTAATAGACGGCGCACCCATTGCTACAATCTAAACTCCGAGCAGATACTGAGAAATTCCTCTTGAAAGGTGCACTACCTCTGCTTAACCCTTCTGGGAATACAGGCATGATAATATGTAAATAGTAACAGGACAAAAGCGTCTCTACGCCACGAACTGTTCTGAAACCCTGTTTAAAACATCAACCCCGCCCTGGGGCCATACAGTAGTTTTAAACTGTTCGCGAACTCACAAATTGAGGTCTCTATAGCGCTAATGTACTCTAAATAACTGTGTGCCAGTTTGATAGTTTTAACACAGGTGATGTGGAGCGGGATTGACGTTCATGTTAAAAATATTAAGTTCATCCTCAACTTTATAGTGGGGAACAGAGATATGAACTTTGTTAATGGTCTACTATATATTTGTCGGAGATGTTGAGGGATTTATTTATCCGAAATTCCATCGGTCTCCGCCATGTTGCACGTGGTTGGGTAGAATCAGTGCGCACACCCAGCGTGCGTCGAACTCTGGATGTCAATTATGTCGACCAACACACTGGTCTCACCTTGTCATCTGACAGATGTCAAACGCCACACGCGACAGTTCATTGACAACCCCGACTCGAACTACTGACTCAATGACAACTGTTATCGATTTGATTAATCGAGTAAGGTATCTTAAACGCTAATAGATGGCGCGACTAGTACGTAAACAAACCTTTTACTTCACTCCTCCGACACATTTGGTACAGAGCAGTCGTGGCCCAGTGGTAACTGACGCGACTTACGTGTTGTAGGTCGTAGGTTCGAACTCAGACAAGCGCTTTACTTTCTGTGAATTAAGTCAGTTCTCAAAACGGTGAAGGAAAACATCGTGAGGAAACCGGCATATCCTAGAACCAAAAATTCGAAGACATGTGATATCTACCAACCCACACTGGGCCCGCGTGGTGGATTACGGCCCACTCCCTCTCACCGATAGGAGGCTTGTGTCCCAGCAGTGGGAACATTATAAGCGGATTATTTTGTTGTTCTATGTTTATTTTGGAGTCATCAACATTTTCCTGTCCTAATCCAATATTGTTGCTTGGGCTCGGCGCAACACGTTTTTTCTTGCTTTTCCCTCTGTCTACCATCACGCTATCATTTTGTTAATTTTGCAGTATGCACTATCACAAGCCAAAGAAACCAGCACCCGAATTGCCTAATACATTATTAATCGCAATCTGAATCATTTTGAAGAATATTGTTAATCCATTGCTTCTCCTCTCAACTGTGGGAAAATCAAATTTTTTTTTGTAACAATAGAAAAAGTGATTGTGGCTCATTAGCCACATCATCCATAAATGTGTCCACTCCACAACGAAAATAACGCAATGAATGTTGAACTTTTAAAATGAAAGCTGGGCCGTCCAAAAGCGCATTAGGTTTACGATATTGTCAAAGTCACGGGAAACACACGAATAAGGACAGAACCGGAAAGCATGGCTGCACAGGGAGGCCTTACACAGCAGCGGGTGATTCCTGGTTGAAGAGACGATGATGATAGCTAGATGATTATAATTATCTAAGTATATTTATACATATAAAATTCAAAGTCCTGACTGCCCCATATATATATCAACACACAGCGTAAACCGCTGGTCCTAGAGACATGAAATTTGTAGGGTGTGTGTTCTTTGTGAAGAGTAGGTACCTATACACTAATAAAGTATTTTTCGAAATTCCACCCCTAAGAGGGTGAATGAGGGGAGGGAATGAAATTTCACGCAGACGAAGTTGCGGGCAGAGGCTAGTTATAATATACTTAGATATCCTTAGATATGTATATCATCGGTATTTAAACGAATGCACTATATAATGTTCACAACGCAATTTCTATTGTTTATTTGACAACAGCGGACCTCGGTCGTGTTAACTCTTTTGACCTTAGTTTGTAATAATTTGTTAAAGTTTATGGGAAAATTATAATATCCCTTAATATAATTAAAATTATAATATCCCTTATTATAATTTACGTCACGTCACGCGAATGCACCCGGAGAAGTGGGGAAAGATCGTCACTCACTGGACGCCTAAAGGAGGACATCGTCGTCAAGGTAGACCACGGCGAAGGTGGTGTGACGATCTATCTAACAAGGTTTGCAGGGTCAACATAGCCAGAGATCGCTCAAGACAGGGAGGATTGGAAGGAAAAAGGGGAGGCCTTTGCCCAGAAGTGGGACACAATATAGGGTAACGAAAAAAATATGCCCATAAACATTAACTTTTTTTCACTTACTTAATTGCCAATGTCATTGTTAAATCATGCAGACTGTAAATTGAAAACCATTTGAACAGTTTTATAGGCAAAACAAAATCCATATAAAAAGAAATAAAGTCCTCCAACCGAATATCGAAGGTATTAAGTAGACTGGTAGGAAATGCCCAAGGCATTAAGTCCGCCTTTGTACAGGTTTTACTTGTGCATAAAGTTTTAATTAATAAATAAATAAATATCGGCTATAGCGACCACTCTCAGCGGAGACTAGCCATCGGCGGCGGCACGGCGCGCGAGGTTTTATAATGCACAAGTGTGTGCGTCCGATGGGACGGCAATCCGACACGACCGAAGCAGACGCAAGGCCAACAGCTTACCGTGCTTTCTGAGGCACGGGAGTATCACACCGCCAACTTCCAAACTCCGGGCTAATACTAAAAAATTCCCAATAGAAAAATACAATAATACTTTGCCCGACCCGGGAATCGAACCCAGGACCAGCAGTCGCCTTGCGGCCACATGACCAACGGCAGTCAACAACATCCAGGAATAGTTCGAAACATAATAAAATTAACACAATATAGGAGCAGCATAAAAATATCCATTCCGACCAAATTCTGTTACGACTTGACCAGCGTAAAATACATTGCCTATCCCGTAAGCCTAGCACATGGTAAACGACCTTTCAGTTCATTCGCCCCATATTTGAAATCACTCGTGCAAAAACCGAGAATAATTAAAGGGGTGCGCACACAGGCGAGGCTTATCCTGGACCCTTGTCAGGCGTATGACGGACGAGACAAAAACACGGTGGCAGTGTGAACATAGCCTTTTTGTCTGTCCACCCTTTTGGCAAGGGAAGCGTTTTCTGTGAAATTTTTGTTGTTCGCAATTTAGTACTCGCCTTTATACGTAGGTCCTGTGAGATTGTTGAATTTGTTACTGGGTTTTTTAAACCCCCGCTTTTAATCCTTGAATTATTTTGGGATTTGTAGGTGCAAGGCCTTTATTTACTGTATTATGTTCTATTTACGTTTATATTATTGATTTCTGATTGAGCTAGTTTTTAATGTTTTTGATGGTACATTGGCGTGTACTAGCTGACATAAGTAATGGTACTTAAATAATTAAATGTAAATAGTGTTTCGTAATGTTAATTTTTGTATAGAATCAAGTTCTTCTAACTGATCAGACAGCTGTGCTACTGGGGAATTTGTTGCGCCCCTTCTTCTTCTTAACTATGGCATTTGGAAGTGGTGATAGCGTTTTGTGTAATGTTGACGTCCAAAATGTGCTGATTCTCAGCCTAGTTTGAATAAATGATTTTTGATTTTAATTTTGATACTGAGTTACGTTATGTTTATTTGTTTCGGAATTTTTATCAGCTTATTTATTTTCGATGGCTTTACTTATCGGCTGAAATTATTGTTGGAATTATTAGTGACAGTGATCACATTATTTCATTTGTTATGTACCTATATTTACTTAAGATTAATTCGTCTTCTTTGTTTCCTCTTACGTTAATTGGATACAGAAAATATTTCCGTATTCTTTTTTTCTTAACTTACCTTCTGCATTCCATTGCCTCTTTTTTATTCTCTCTATATTGTTTCCATTTTCTGTATTCAGGCTTATAAGCGTCACATCATCAACACACGATTTTCTGGGAACACCGACACTGCAGCTTGAACTAGATAGGAGAAAAAAAGAAGAAAACTTTATTTGCGTATAACGCATAAAATTTAAAAAGCATAACTGTGCGAAATTTGGCTGTACACAGGTATACAGGGATATATATTATAATAACATATTAAAAAATTAAACCGACAAACTTTAAGTGGTGCTTTAGGCCATCGAACTGAACAAGTTTCACTATGAGGCCAACTCTAAAATCACGAAAAAAAACAGCTGTTTAATACAAAAGCTCAATACCTACTTGACCAAAATGTATGAAATAGCTGAGTTTTTTTTCGTGATTTCAGAGTTGGTGAAACTTGTTCAGTTCGATGGTCTAAAGCATCTCTTAATGATTGTCGGGTTATTTTTTAACACTTTGTATATATCACAGATATATGTAGATACATATATCACACTGCTTATGACATATCTCTGCCTAACCAATCGGGGAATACAGGTGTGGTGTTATGTTAAGCTAAATTAAAAAAGGAAAAATAAATAAATGGGGAAAATACACGTCACATCTGCGCAAGTCGGCCATCGCTCAGCATACTGCGTCTCATGTACAGAACTGGACCCAGAGCTATACAGTACTACGGCACCACCACCACCGGGCCCACGCTATGGCGCTGGTTTTCAAGCGACAGCCCGCGTTGACATGATGGTCGACCGGTGTCTTGTAAAAATCATCATCTGCCAGGCCTTTTCCCAACTATGTTAGAGTCAGCTTCCAGTCTAACCAAATGCAGCTAAATACCAGTATTTTACATGAAGTGACTGCCTACCTTACCTCCACAACCCAATTTCTGGTTAATATAATACCCCTTGGTAAGACTGGTTGTTAGACTTTCGGGCTTCTGACGACCCGTAACGCCTGTCAAAGATCAGCGAGTGGCAGCCAGGACCAATGCCTTAACGTACTTTCCGAGCCATGGCGGGGTTTCGGCATGTAATTATGGTCACCCATTCACGGACCAACCGCGGCAAGCGTAGCTTATCCTGATCAATTGACCCGTGCAAAAAAAAAGAAAACCTAGGCGTAACCCCTATCATCTCAAAAGAAACTCGTTAGTTTCGCATAAGTAGCAATGTTTAGCCTATCTCTTCTTGTACAAAACAAACAATTACACAAACAGCCACTGATAAATACCTCCAAACATTATATCTTCCATTGTTCTATAGCCCGCAATAAGTTGCAAACTATGCGAGCGGTAGCTAAACTTTACGGTGCTCCCTGCGGGACACCAAAAAGTGGCATTGATCAGACGCTTTTGTACGCACACAATTCACAATTGACGATATACAGACTTATTTATATTCAGGCACTTAGGCTACCATTTGAATATAGTTTGACAGGGTTGGCTGTAAACATAAAATTGAGTTTTCTGCATAATTTCTACCTTGAAACTTAGAAATGGTTACAACTTTTGGTCTTTGACTGTATGCCACATTGACTATAGAATCGATAGTTGTTGTAAGTAGTCGTGATCTGGACTGGAGACTGCAATTTGGCCATCGTAGGGAAGTATGCTTTTATATAGAGTAACGATCTTCAAAGGGTGGCTGTTAGCAACTGGAAAAAAGGAACCGAGGATTGCGTTAAATGGCGTGCGATTGAATAAACCCATGTCCAATACTGAATTGCTATAAGCTGGTGATGATAATGATTATTTATGTAATAACTGAATATTCAATTGATTATAATTATAGTCAGATAAGATTATAGCTATTTTCTATTATCTAAACACAATTGGCAAAGTCGCTCTGTGACAATTATTAATTCTTTATCATTTAAAACCTGCTACATAAACAATCCGTCATAAATCAGAAGTAAATATTATATCCCACGATATTCAAATATTAATTAAATTTCCGTTGTAAGAAAACTCAGCGATTGGTCGACACTTCGTGTTACCAAAGAACTGTCTCATTCTTTCGCCAAAGAATTAGCATTTCCATTCAACATGGAAATGCTGCCAGTCCTTTGGGCACATTTCCGAATGACAGCGATGTAGAGGGTCCTCCTCTACATCGCTGTCATTCGGAAACGACTAAATGGCCTTTTGTTTTTGTATATATTTTTATACGTTATAAATAATTTATTCAACTCTTGCAATTTCATTGATAAGATAATAGTATTATAAGTCAAGATTTATGTAAGTAGCTGATATGAATAATAACATCTAACTTTAAGAACCATCGTAATATAACCTTTACGCTTTAATAAAGTCCAAAGTTATGTGCACAGAATGATGGACGAGCACCCGTTTCCACGCCAGTATGGAAAATTGAATGAATATCTCATGGTGTAAATAAACAGCGTTTAGGACCCTACCTTTTTACCTTATAACCATATAAAACCCAATAATATGACTCCCGCATAAAGTAATGCAAATAAGTAAAGAAACGAGTAAGAAATCCTACAAAATATTTCGCGTATTTTTATTTCGTGCTAGAGATAACCCTCTTTATATTTTTATACCACTGTCTAAACACATAATCGGGGTCGCAAAAATCATAACGCGCGGAGAAAAAGACCAGGATCTCGCTAAGGCAACCCTAGTTTCGTATCAAAACCGCGAAATCCCGGAAATCCCTATAGGGCTCGGGACTTTTGGTCGTACTGTAACGATGTCCCAGGTGTACCACCCTTATGCCCACTATCCTAAATTTCTTTTAAGCCAAATAAACCGGGAAAATAATTGATATCCTATTTTTGGGACAAACAGGGAAATAATTGATGTCCCAATTTTGGGACATCAATTATTAGTAATGTTGTAGTGAAATTATTTTGATATAATAAGCCCTTTGGGATCGTTATTTAGTTGTGGTTATAAATTAGTTCGTGACACCGTTTGGATGTTCGGTTATGAAAGATAAGAGGATTTATGGCACGGTTGATATGGGACGTTAATTGATAGGGCAAATTTGATTTAACTTGCGGATTTAAAACTAAAGTAACTTTATTGTATGTACCTATATATTATAATTATAAATATCTATTCACACTAGGTACTAAATTATATATAAACGTTTTACCTACCAATAAAATTATTATTAATTTACTTAGGAGTGCCAGCAGTGCCAACGTTGCAAAATAAAAAGACTCACGTCAGCACCTACAACAGCATATGCAGCACCATCTGCCCGTTTCCGACATATTCATTTAGGTATTGATCCTCTAAGTTTATGTTCTGGTAACAGGTACTGTCTCACAATTGCCGACCGCTTCACATGTGGCCTGAGGCGCTGCCATTACAGGACATTACCGCCGAGACCTGCGTGGCGGCCCTGATTATGGGTTGATCGCACGGTTTGGTTGTCCCGAGCACATAACGACGGACTGCGGGCGACGGTTTGAGTCACACACCTTCAAAGAAGTTGCCAAGCTGGTGGGTGCTACCCACCACACCACAATACCACTTCTTACCATCCCGCAGCAAACGATCTCGTTGAAAGGCTACACCGTCAATTGAAAGCAACCATCGATTGCCACTCCAACTCCAACTGAACTGAGGTTCATCCGCAGCGCCTGGAAAAGCGACATATGAGTTTCACGGCAGAAATTGTCTATGGCAAGCCACTTCGGCTACCTGGGCAATTGCTCACGACCAACTCAGACGAAATGGTGGAACCAAGCCACCTAGTCAGCAGACTTCGGACCCGATTGAGCAACTGGCATCACAACCAAATTCAGAGCATACCAGGTCCAGAAAGTCATTTTACGTGCCTAAGGACTTGGGCACGGCGACCCACGTCTTCATCCGTCAGGGTCCAGCACGAAGGCCTATGCAAGCAGCATACATGGGGCCATACGAGGTATTATGTCGGGGGCTGAAGACGTTTGACGTTGACGTCGTAAGAGGCAGACAGTCACCATAGGCTGTCTAAAACTAGCATATGTCGCCAGGGAAAAGTCTTCGGTTCCAGATCTGCAGTAAGTACAGCGGCTGTCAAGAAGACAAAGAGTGGGCGGACAGTAAAATTCCCTGATTACTATCGCCCGTAGTCACCGTATCAGCGGAGGAGTAGTGTAGCGACCTACACCGCTCCGGCATCCGCTGCCGCTTATGAACGGTGGGACCTCGGCATCAAATCACGCCACCACTATGTCACATCGTATGATGTCGCGCAAGCGCCGCCTACTTTTAACAGGGCGGTCGTCCTTTGGATTATGGACCCTAGTGTCTCACTAGTATAAATACCGCGTGCTAGCATTGTATAATGTATAGTTTACTCCGCTTTAGCTTTGGCTTGCTTGCTTGCGCTTCACGCTCTGCATTATTTCTCGCTGCTACTTATTGCAATTAATTATCATAGTTTTGTACAGTAATTAATTTAGTAAATACATAAGTTTAATTAGTGCCTCCTGCTTTGATTTAAATTATCAACCCCTGTGAGTTAGTCTACATAAGAAGCAGCCCAAGCCAACAATCTACGGGCCCCTTCACCTTATTCGAAGAATATTTAAGGCCTGCGCAGACGATGGACAATTTGTATGCGGATAATTTGACCGCGGCGATAGAACGTATGGAATAACGCACACTAAGGACAAGTAGGCTGCTGGGATTTCAGACAAATTGTCCATCGTCTGCGCAGCTGTACGGATCCCGCCTTTGCTATATTCCTCTCTTTTTTTTCTATATTTATATCGCTTTCTAATACGTCACTTCCACTCCGCAGTGGTAGGAGGCTTGTGAAACAAGCCTTGTCATTTTGGTTTCATTGAATCCAATTGAGTTTAATTACCAGGCAGAGTTTGACTATAAGCTTCGAATAAAGTAAGTAAATTAATAAGCGTTTTATTGGTAGGAAAAACGTATCTATTAATTAGACTGGACCGTTATTCAAAGCATAATTATTAATGAGACGTGTTTGTTATCACCTTGTGAAAGTGACGGAGACGCCAATGTGAGACTACTTAGTATGATTTTATCATAATATTGTACTCACCACAGTACTGACAGATATAGATACACCTAGGTAACGCTAGAGCGACTACTTCGCGTGCCAAAAATCGCACCAACTTACGTTCAAAAAGCCGCCACTTTCGCGCTCAGCCCTGTGTACTGCTGGTTGAATGCTGAATTATACAAAGCAGCACAGCCATGACCAATACTGTCACCTTGCGGAGGTGGGGGACCGCTGCTGCATCCACCTTGCGGAGGTGGGTTACCGCTAACGCAATGTAATGTGCGTACGCATTATTGTGTTGACATGCCAGACAGAGCTGCACGAGCAAAACCCTGCGAGGGCTTGTTATAACGCTTTGACCCCTGTGAGAGGCCGCGAGATTTTTTGCATCCGCCAGCGAGGCAAAAGACGTATTAGCCCTTTGCAATAGCCAAAAACATTTTCTTACGCCGCCAGCTTTCTCGATAGCAGCAATAAACTTCTTTGCGTTGAACAGGTTTGCACATGTCGGTGGAATTTTCTTTAAACTGGCCTTCATCAGTGTGTCCTTTGCCTGTTTAGTGACACAGTCTCTCCGTATTTGCAGAATCTCAGCACAATGTCCACAGGCAATCTGTAATAAATCTGAGGAACACGTATTACAGTCACCTGTAGAAAAAAGGTAATTAACCTTTTGAAACAGATCTTGAAGGCTTCCTTGCAGCATCTCTCTTTGTTTAAGCATGCACATGGTCAGGGCTGCAAAGGTCTTATCAGCGTTTATTAGGTGACGAAGAGAATCATACGCTTTAACTTCTTCATTTATTTCGATTTGTACAATTTTGAGTGTCTGTATACCCAATTCCGTCCCCATTCACTTTTATTTAAATGTTGCAAATCACATAGCAACTTCAAATAATAGGTCGGGGCAAAAATATTTTCGTATTTTGAATCTATTGTTAGTAATTAAACCTCTTTGGCAGTACTGAATGTAACTGGCTGGTTTTAATACTACTAAATGTTGACATTCTAAAGATGCAATAAATAAAAAAAAAAACTAGTTTCTGCCATTTCTCAATTGTTTTTCAAGCAAGCAACATGTGTGTATGTGACGAAGAAATTCGGTACATTTTAAAATTTTATTACAAAAAAGGTAAAAATGCGACGAACGCCGCGAATAAAATTTGTGCGGTTTACGGACCTAATGCGGTATCAATACGAGTAGCACAAATGTGGTTCAAGCGTGTCAAGTCAGGAGATTTTAGTGTGAAGGATAAGCTCGCTCTGGACGCCCTGTCACGGTCAGTGCCATTTTTGAAAAAGTGGAGCAAGATCGACATATTAGTAGTTATGATATTGCGATTATCACAAAACAGTTTTATGGCATTTACAAAAGTCTGGGTACAAGAAAAAACTTGATATTTGGGTACCACATGATCTCACCGAGAGAAACTTAATGCAACGTGTTTCCATTTGCAATTCTTTGTTGAAACGTAATAATTCCGACCCATTTCTTAAACGGTTGATTACGGGTGATGAAAAATGGATCACTTACGATAAGAATGTCCGAAAAAGATCATGGTCGAAGCATGGACAAGCCCCACAGACCGTGGAAAAGCCCGGCCTGACTCGGAACAAAGTGGTGTTTGGTGGGATTGGAAAGAAATCGTCCACTATGAGTTTTTGCCGCCGGGTAAAACTATCGATTCTGACCTCTACTATCAACAACTGATGAGGTTAAAAGAAACTATTGAGAAAAACCGGCTGGATCTGGTAAATAGGAAGGGCGTGGTGTTTCATCACGACAACGCCAAACCGCACTCATCTATAGCCTCTCAGCAAAAATTGAGAGAGCTCGGCTGGGATGTGTTGATGCATCCTCCGTATAGCCCTGATCTTCCTCCATCAGATTTCCACTTGTTTCGGTCACTTCAGAACTCTTTAGGAAGCACAAAGTTAACCTCAAAAGAACACTGTGAAAACTACCTGTCAGATTTTTTTGATAAAAAATCTCAAATATTCTACAGCAATGGGATCATGGCATTGCCCACAAGATGGCAACAAGTCATCGATCAAAACGGCATATAAATATTATAAATAAATAAAAAATTAAGCCTAAAAGAATCATTTTTTTTTTGTATGAAAAATACGAAAATACTTTTGCCCGAACCTAATATGTTTCAGGAGTCTTAGGCGTTGAAGGTTCCTTCAGTTTAGTTTCAAAAGTTAAAGTAAAATCTTTATCGCCATGTGCACTAATATTCTTAAAATTTTCATCGCCACGTGCACTAACGTAATCAGGTTCAACGTCAAGCTTTGTTCATAATGATTTTCATTAAAACCGAACATAATTGAAATGACTTCGTTATCATAATTATTTGTATTACTACTCGCGATAATCGCTGTCCTTGCGAACCATTTGCTGCCGAAGAATACGTACGTACTTATCTTACGATTGGAGCGATGCTTGCGATTGCCCCCTTTTCTTTATTTATGGCGATTTCTTTTCGGTTTACCTACGCTAGATGACGAGGAGCTGCTACTGGAATTCGAGCTACTAGAACTCGAGCTGCTGGAATTACTTGACCGAGCTCGTCGCTTGAACGGCGAAGAAGGGCCTGGAAGCACATCATTAACCGCATTCTCGGCATTATTACGCGATTCAAACTTTGTTAAATTTTCATCTTGTAGAACAAACGATTTTTATAGTTTTTTTTTATGTTTTCAGGTACGCAGGTCTTGCAGCTAAATGACTGTCGGCAAGACAGTTAGACCGATCACGGCGGGAAACAAGACGCCAATGAAACCATAATAGCAAGGCTTGCTTCACCAGCCTCCTACTACTGCCGAGTGGAAGTGACGTATTAGAAAAAAGAGGGAATAGCAAAGGCGAGAACCGTATAGCCTATATCATTATATAAGCTTTGAATAACGGTCAAGTCAAATTAATTACTAACTGTATAAATAGATACAAAAACAAAAGGACACTCTTAGGCGTCGAAGAACTCGTCCGCTTCGCTGTCATCCGGAAACGTGCCCAGAAGACTGGCAGCATTGCCACGTTGAATGGCAATGCTAATTCTTTGGCCAAAGAACGACCCAGCCCTATAATCACGTAACTACAAAAATACAATCCAATACATTACACATTATATATTCTCTTTCATCTAAAGATAAGAAAAGTTTACTATATTTTGCTGACATGTGCCCCTAGATTTACGAAATCTTATACAAAACTTTGGTATACATTGATTGCACATTATTGTTTCACTGAGCTCCATCCTTCCTATCAAATAAGAACTACTACTTACTCCAATCTACCCTACTCGTAACAACCCTCTCTGACCTAAAACAGGAGTTGTTTCTGTAAAAACGGATAGATGGCGGTAAAAGACTAACGCCATCTATGGAGAGATTTAGACATTTACTCCTACAGTTTAGTTTGGTCCTTGTTGTTGTTGTTAGTAATTTTGGTCACTGTGTAATCCTGTGGAGTAATCCTTGAAAGTTCTGCTTGACAAAGAAAGAGGACTCTGCACGCAATGCAAGAGGGCTGCGTAAGGCGAGAGCATAATAGTTAGGGAGGCGAGGTAGCTAAATGGCGTAATTCAACGGCGCCGTCGAGACCTATCAAAATCGAAAGATAAAATGATTTCGAAAAGAAAAGCTCGTATGGTAAAAACCATTTTAGCGGTGGGTTTGGCGTGTACGGTTTTTCAAAAATGTTAAAAAAAACAGTTACTTGGGCATTCTCGAGCGCGTCAGATATTCATACTACGTTTGCCCCAAGTGCCTCTGATAACAACGATATACTAATCTGCCGGTTTGCGTGGTGGGGGTAGGCATATAAAGTAGTCAAAAATGCAAAAAAAAAAAATTTACTCGAGCGCGTCAGATTTTCGGAAGGGGTGTTAAGTAGGCCCCAAGAAAGCTCCTTTTAAAAAAACTGACGATTTCGGCGTGACGATAAGTTGCGATGAATTTTTGAAAATGCAAAAAAAAAAGTTCTTTTGAAATACTCGAGCGCGTCAGATTTTCATAGGGGACGTTTATCTCGGTATCCTGAAAGCATATTTCCTTAATCTGACAAAAATGTTGGTGGGTTCTCTTAATCTGATCGAAAAAGGTTTTTTGGTTTCTTTTTTTCCTTTCTTTCTCCTTGATAAAACGGGGAATTTAAGAATGACAATAAAGCGATAGATACAACCAACGTAATTAATGTTAGATGAAATGTAGTACGAATTGTATTATTTATTGTATAAAAAAAAAATGAAATGAAATACAAATTGTATTATAATTGTATTGTTATGTATGACCTTTACATTTTTGCTCAATACAATTCATCAAAGTTTCCAGCACATTCGAGAAATATACCGTCGGGTCTTTTCTCTCTCTCTTCAATCGTCGTTATACTGAGGGCACATAGGTCTACGGTAGGGGACCATAAACACAAAACGAAAATTCCCTTCTACCGCTTCTTTCCTCACCATCAATGTTGCGAAATAAAGGAAAAATACTGGTAGGACGGCATTACCGCGAAGCGCTCAGTCTGTATTACATGTTTATGGCAAAGTCCTCTTTTTTGCTTCAATTCTTCACTTCGTTTTGCTTACGGTACGTCCAAAAAACAATTCGAGGATCAACAGGCTATTGAATAATATATATGAAACTGTACATGTTAATTATACTTTTGTATACAGATACGCGTAGCTTTTTCCGAGTCCACGAAAATTGTCGAGAAGCTTTAGAAAAAAAAAAATGTGAGATATAATAAAAGTCACATAATTTAATTGTCGTTATTTCATATCATTTTTTTTTAACACCCTCAGTTTTCGAGATATACTCAAAAAACCGGGAGTTAGAGTTTTTATGATGCTTCAAGTCAAAAAGTTTTAACTTTGGACAAAAATGTAAAGAGACCTTTTTTGTGTAAAATAAAATTACCTTTTTTGTTTATTTAAACTTTTTTTTTGTAAGATGAATCGTTCGCGACTTATATGCCGCAACGCGTTTTTCGGAAGACGAAATGGATCCTCCACACTTCTGGTCATGCGGAAACCGGCAGATTTTGTATTTTTAGTGAGTTTTAGATTATATTCTTCAAAATAAAAAATAAAAAAAATCGCGCTCGAGAATGCCGGATTAACGTTTTTTCTTTACAAGTTCACGACCCTATAACTCGGCGGCGTCAAGGACTTATCGTCAGATTAGTTAAATTTAGTCTTAAAACACTAAAATCAACCCCCAATATCTTAATCTGACGCGCTCGAGTATTTCAGACTATAGATTTTTTTTTACTAAGCTGATCGTCTATCCTAGGCGCGCGTCACTACATATAGAGCTAAATACTTTACAAGGTTGTTCTATTAGGTCTAAGATATCTCTCATATCTCAAACTGCCACGCTCGAGTATTACCGAAAATTCCCCTATTCGCCTCCCTAACTATAAGGGTAGCCCGCGAAAGTCAAATCTTATTTAAGTTATTTGCAATTTGCAGGTCAGTATCAAGTTGAATATGTATTGACTTAAATATGATTTGCGGCCAAATAATATTATATAAAGAATTATAATCATGAAAATCATACATCAAATCAAATTATTTATTTTTGCAGAAAATACTGTTACAATGGTGTTATTAAATAAACATAAAGTTTCAAGTGATTCTACCGTGGCATGCAAAATGTCATACAATCATAGTTTATCAATATGATCAAGATTGACATTGAAATGTATAAAATTAGGTCAAAAATCATAAGCGCTACATAAAGTTACATTAATACAGATAAATTATTTATGTAGTCATAATAAATAATAATAATTTTTTTTTTAATATTTGGTCGAAACCTATAATTTGAACCTAGTGATATACTTATTGTGATTATTGCCTGTTGTAGTTGCCTTGTGAATAAATAAATAAATAAATAATTACATTATTTCAATGCCATTTCTAGAATTATTACAATACATCAACAGTTTAATTATTTAAATATACATGCATAATTATTGTTATCTTAGGTACTTGATGTCACTGTTAGGTCTTGACTACATACTAAGTTCATTACCGTATTTGAATGACTATTTCTTGAAATCATGACATCGCAGGCCAATTCAGACTCAAAGGACGGATTGCTGATTCTAAAGATTATAATGATGTACAGCCGTATTTGTTGCGGTCGCGAATCTTATTTTAATCAACACGACACGGACCTGCAAGTTGCAAAAAACCTAAGCTTCGAACATTTTATACCCAAAAATTAAAGTACTGTTTTCATATGGAAAATAAAATCTTTAGCATTTTTTTTTTTACCTACAGCAAATACCTAAAATTAAACCCTGGCTGCTACATGAGACTGAAAATTTTTAAAAATATATTTCTAACACAAGTGCTTTAAGCATAACATTAAAAAATACCAACTTTTAATTTAATTTAACATCCTGAACATGTTTTAACTATAAACTTGTTATTAAAATATGATTTTTGGCACTTTCAATCTCATATAGCAGCCGGGGTGCTAATGGTAGACTTTCGTTGTATTAGTAAAAAAATGCTCAAGAGGTCATTTCCCATATGACAGCAGCACTTATTTTTTCTGACCGGCTCTTTGACTTTTGGTTACATTTTTAAAGATGTCTTTAGAATTTCACGAGCTACCTTATAGTACAAATCCCTTAAAATCAAAGAAGATAATTACGTAGTTACAATAAAAGTGGAGATTGTGGTATGGGCTGATTTATTGATGTATACAATAATAAAGGCCCGCCGAATTATGTAGGTACTTAAATTGATTATCATCGTTGCTTAAATCGATATATCGATATATATAGTGAAAGTGGGCGACTAGAATCAATTCTATTTTTTCATTTTAAATGTTGACGTTCAAAAGTGCCTTTTAAGTGCCTATTTGAAATAAATGATTTGACTTTGACTTTGACTTTGAAATAGTCTTGTTATGATTATTACCGATGAACGAGTATTAAAATTTAAGTAAAGAAATACCGCCGATTCATATTAGGTACAAGCTATGTGTCCGATGTGATTTCCCATTGGGAAAAAAATTACGAACTTTCCGTATAAAATTTCATCCCCAATTCAAAAAATGACGGGATGAATGCTCAAAAATTCATCCTTTTGATTAGATTACCTATATGGTTTTATCATTCAGAGCAGTGGTAGACCAGTGGAAACAGCCGCGACTTATGAATTGTAGGTCTTATGTTCGAAACCAGGCATTAAAATTTGTGTAAACTACTTCATCACCACTGCTCTCAAAACGGTGAAGGAAAGCATCGTAAGGAAACTGGCATGTCCTAGAACCAAAAATTCGATGACATGTGACATCTACCAACTTGGTGAATTAAGACCCATTCCCTCTCACAGAGAGGAGGCTTGTGTTCCATCAATGGGGACATTATAAGCTGATTATGCAGAATCTAGGTTAGCATCAGTTTTGAGATATATTATCATCTGCAACGTCCATTATAGGAAAAATCGTAATAGAAGTTTAATTTTTCTTAGCACCTGGCTTCCATATAACATTTTATTAAAGAGAAAAACCTATTCGATTTGTTAGACACACCGATTTATTACCTACGTTATACTAATGATGTTATGTTTATCAGTATTAATAACGGATATTAATCTGACAAAGGTTCAAAGATATCTCTAAAACGATTCAATTCAAATAAACAAAATTCTTACAGCAACTAAAAGAATTTTGTCACGAGTTCCTATATACATAAGTGAACCACTTCTTAATACGTACTTTTCTCATAATTATTATTAATATTGATGATATCAAATTAATAAACAGGTACCTATTATCAACCTAAAACAATCTCTTATCAGATAATAATTTCATAAATACTATCAAAACAATAAATCACGAAGGTGGATTGCTTGTAATCGAGTTTTCATGTTAAGCCAATGTCATCCGGCTGCAACTGAATAAACGAGAAGCCGAACACGTATTGCCAATATTGTATACGGCTACTATAAATACTTACGTGTTTCGACACAGAGGACCAAAACTAAAGATAATTGCTAATCCAAGGAATTCGAAGGCGTAGAAATGAACATATAGGAGTAACCGGGTTATGGAGGTCAGATAGGCAGTCACTCCATATAAATTACCGGTATGCAGCTGCATCCTTGATGGCTGGAAGCTGACCCTAACATAGTTGGCAAAAGGCTAGGCAGATTGAGTTTGTTTGCCTTTAGAAAAGAGAGACCTTAAACAACTTAAAAGTGTTCGCTGAAAGATGATGTACCAAGGAAAAAATTCAATTGAGAAAAGTTCACTGCAACATCCTGGAAAACCAATGTTTCACAATATAAGCCGCTACAGCCAAAACTACAGACAAAAACAAGTTCTTTGCTAAAACCGCCAGAACATGAAAATATCTTGACAAGGATTCAATCAACTGAATCAAAACAAATAAATACCTTATTGTACCCCATTCTAAGAAAGCATTTATCGCTTTATCAAAACAACCTATCTAATTTAATTGTATAATCTATTCAAATCTTAAGCCGGAAATCTTTCTGATATCAATCCTGTTAGATAATGATAAAAATCCAATTATAGTTTTTCTTTAAAAGTTATCTTTTGGAATTTCCGAAGATTTCCTTTTCAACGTCCCGACTTAAAATATCCAGTCTAATCTGGAATGGTGGCGAATGTAGTTAGTAGCTAGAGTCAGTACTCTAGCTTAGCCAGTGCTTAGTTAAAGAAAATTGCTAATTTTACGATGCAATTGATGTATACGCCACTATACAGGATGTCCCTGGACGTATGGATCAAATCGAATAGGGGCGTGGGCAAGGTCATTTCCAAACTTTTTAACCATGAGAATGTTGGTGAAATTATTTACGGTTCAAAAGTTATGACCAATTTTTGTTTTTTTGAATCACTTCACATAGTGCTCAAAATCAGAAAAAAAAATATCAGGGCTATCAATTTAATTTTTAGCAACCTTACATGTTTTTTTTATTCGAAATTTCTCAACAATTGAACGCGGTTTAAATCGGCAGATAAGGGCGAATTTCACCAATTTCACCCTTAGTGATCTAGTTACCACAGTCCTCTTTTTGGATTGGTTCAGGATTAAAAACCTAAAGCTTATTAACCTAAAGCTTTTTAACCTAAAGCTTATTTAGTAGATTTATTGGTGATCTTAATTCTCAATACGAGGCGATAGAATTTTGCTACCGATAACTGACACTTTTTATTACTATTAAGGTGCAGTTTTTTGCGCCCATTCTGACGTAATTGAATAATTGACCTAGTATCATAATTATGATATTATTATATCTTATCTCCCAGCACTGTTTAGATTGATTGCTGAAACGGTAAAGACCCTGTTGTTACTAGACGAAAACATAGCGAAACACTTTTAAGGAAAATATTGGCTATATTATTTATGAGAACCATCTGATGTTACGCAGTCACTGCTGCTCAGTGTGGATATTTGCATCCCAGAGTTGACATCGTGCCATTTCAGAGTCAAGTTGAAATGTCTCAAACATCATTACACTGGCATCCCTTCGAACTGGAACATAATAATAATAATCTTTGGTTTCCTCAGAAACCGGAGAACGAAAAAATAACGGTTAATGTCAAATACTGGTGAAAATGACATATTTTTACGACGGCCGTTATAATATGAGAAAGCTGTAACTTTAGTGGCAGAAATAAGTACAGTGTAACAGTTCCCTGGACGAGCTCATTCACAAAGAGTTCGCATTCTCAACAAAGCCAAGTAATAATTCTCTGTATGAGTGTAAAATAGGCAGAGAAAAGTATAGTAGTAAGATCTCTTTGTGAAGGAGCTCGTCCATGGAACTAACTACCACCATCTCAATTTCCAAACGATAGGGATAAATATGATTACGAGGCGAATATTCTCATAATTTTAAGAACGTTCAGCCTGAACTCAGTCTCAAACTGTCCAAAATAACTCTAATTATGCTAATTTCTCTACATTTTGACCAGTTTTTGACATTGTTTGTCGCCGAGAAGAGACTGCGACTAAATTTTGAACGTTTTAAATTACGAGAATTGACCTTCTGGTTTATGGCAAAATGACAAGTTTCAATGTAGTAGCAAAAATCCTATTCAAAGTGCCGGAGTGTTTTATACAAGAAGAGCTTAAACGAGGCTACGCAAACGTTATATTTGGCATGTTATCTATGTCAATTCAGCCTTGTGATAAAAATGATCGCTTATCAAGCAATCTGCAGTTATTTCTACGAATTAATTAATTTTATTTGTTACGGAATTCAGATATAACTTCAAGATAATATCATGAATGCTCCAGGATATCCGTTTGCGCGGAAATATTACTAGCGATGATTATTCTGTTTTGAAAACATATCCTTTTGAGACTAAGAAATGGGTTTAGCATGGAATTAATTAGTTAATTATTTATTAGAACGGAAAAAAAAAAACATTCTCGCAATGAGGATGGACCGTATCCAAAATAAGCAGTTTCTGCGTCATACACTTGACTCTTAATGCACACATCATTAATGTTTATTGTGCCTTTTGATGATCAGGTTACTGGCCATTAAGATAAATTTTAAAAAAATTGGTACCTTCCTTTTTTGGTGAAAATGGAATCCGGAATGGGTCTTTCTGCTTTGGGTCACACGAAAGCTTAAAACAGCGACATATGGAAACAAAATGTTCACTGTAAATAAGTAAAAATCATCAAAATATCTAAATGGGAAAAAGAGTAAAAACCAAACCCTACCGCATTAGATATTAGATATCTGAAGATAATTGTATCAAGAAGCATCGATCAAACAAACGAGATCGATAATATCGATCTTTATATAAAATGACGAAGTAAATTCGTACGTCGTCACTCTCTGGTGAATCTAGCAGAATGAAGTTCGTTGGTGTACTAGCGTTACTGCTGGTTGCTTCAGCAGCCATTGCTGAAGAGGAACTACCTGCAGGTCAAGTCTGCGATTCAGATACTGTATGTGAGCTCCCTGATTGCAGATGTACAAGCACTAACATTCCTGGTGGATTACTGCCTAGAAATACACCACAGGTAAGATTTGATGATTATTAAGTGAAAGTGTAAAATCTGGGTCAGCACTTCAATTCCTATCTGATTATATAATGTACACAATGACATGAATATTTACTTCATAAAGTATTATTTTAACTACAGTGAGTGTGAGGATGAGGTAATAATACTTTATTCAATTAATTTAACCATTGTCTGGCAGTTGAAGTACTACTTAATGCGGCCCACTAATTAATATTATCAAATTTGCACTTATTTAAGTCAAGTACATCACTCGCATTCAATATTGTTTTATTATTTTGTATATTTCCAAAATGAAACATTACAACAGTATCAGTTCCATTTGAAACGACCAGGGGCCCAAGTCCGCTATTTTTATAAATTCGTCATTCCAACACGATCCCATTGTCATTTTGCTAAAAGTTCGTAATCTGCCAAATTTATAATGGTCGATCATCGGTCGGTCAATGGATTGAGAAAAACTACTACTTTTCAAGCTAGATTTCATTTAATATATATTTTTACATATTACGTATTAGTGTTTGCAATTTGAATTAGTAAGAAGTTCGTAAATAGCAATAAAAATTACATTTATTCATTTTTCATTATGTACGAGATTACCATTTTATGCCATTTCTTTCAATGGAGTGTCAGTGGTTGACCATTGGAAAGTCATAATGACGCCATAATATTAGCAGATTACCAAACTTGTCAAAATCAACAATTATGAAATCAATGATAGACCATTCTGCCACTATTGTACTAAATTCTTTATTGACATATAAATATTTTTTTAACAAAAGTAGTGAAGCCCTGACTCCTGCGCTAAGTATAGTACCTGTATTACAGGAGCCAGTGTCTTCTCCCAATAATGATGAGTCGAGTTTTATGCAATAAGAATTAATCAAGAATACACAGGTATACATGTTAAAGTAAAAATATAAAAAATGAAAATAAAAGGAAAATGATAAACATGAGAAACATTTCCAACGTGGAGTAATTTAAAAGAATGTTAGTGGTATAGTGTATGAATATGGTGTGTAGTGTTTGTGGTGTGTGAATGTGTAATGTAGGTATGTGGTGTGTGATGTTAAAGTATATACTATTTTAAAAAGAGTTCGGTTTGTTCATAGTCATACGTAAGTAGCCATAATTTAACCTTACTTTTAGCTTCCTTCATTGTGAGAGGATTTATTTTAAGCTCTTTGTTTATCTTATTATATAAATGAATAGATAAATACTTATGTTGTTTTCTAGCTGATGCAGTTCGACATTTAATTGATAAACAGATGTTTCGTGTGGTGCGTTTTTTTAGAACCCTATTATCGTGTGGTATAAGGTGCTGTTTGATGACGATATCTAAAATATACATCTGCCGTACCGTTAATATTTGACATTTCTCATATAAGGTTTTGGTGGGGAACCTAAATGGCTTTAATGTCATTACTTTAAGGACAGATCTTTGGACCCTTTCAAGGCGAATCATATACGTCTTACACGCGCCACCCCAAACTCTAATGCAGTATGCGAGAACTGATTGTGTTAGTGCACAATCAGTTCTCGCATACTGCATTAGAGTTGTTATAAGTTATTATTGTAATAGCAGACTTGAGGCCCAGTTCTTATGCTTCATAAATATTTCTTTCCAGTTCGTCACGGTCACCTTCAACGACGGTATCAACGTCAACAACATCGTTACATACCGTAATACTCTCTACAACCGTTTCAACTCCAATGGCTGTCCTGCTGGTGCCACTTTCTACGTCAGCCACGAGTATACCAACTACGTCCTCGTCAATGAACTGTACAACCGTGGTTTCGAAATCGCTCTCCACTCGATCACTAAACAGACTTTCTGGCAAGAAGCCACTCCTGAAGAAATGAGGAGAGAATTTGGTGACCAGAAGGTTCAAATATCTCACTTTGCTAACATTCCTTTCACATCTATTAAAGGTGAGAATTTCACTCAAAGTACTTACCCTAGTAGTATTACGTACTAGGAATAAATCATAGATTCGTCCTCGTGAATTTAATATTTTTCCATAAAAACTTCAGCACCCATTCCATCCTCTTTAGTGGTTGATTACTATGCTCATACAAAATGTGTTACAGTTGATTCATGTATCCTGAAAAATAGAACTTACAGAAGCAATGATAAAAAGCGAAAATGTACGACAATGTGTCTCGGTGTCAATAATTTACTCTCTAGATAAAATTGGTACCATCAAACAATTTATTACCTTAGAATTTGATATTTCAAACGGTTTCAATTTATTTCAGGTCTTCGCATTCCCTTCCTCCAAATGACCGGAAACTCCAGCTTCGAAATAATGAAAGAATATGGCTTGGAGTACGACTCCACTTGGCCCACAATCGCAAACACCAACCCTGGTCTATGGCCTTACACCCTAGACTACGCTTCCACCCAGGACTGCATCGTCCCTCCTTGCCCAACAGCCTCCTTCCCTGGGCTATGGGTTAAGCCTTTGGTAGCCTGGTCTGATCTCCAAGGAGTTCCCTGCTCGTTCGTGGATGCTTGTTTCTTCATGTAAGTAGTTATAATTTAATTTAGATTTAGCACAGAAATCACACAAGCAAACCGACAGACAGACCGGTTTAGGAATACGACCATCCATTCCAACACGAAGATAACTGATGCCACTTGGAAAGCTGTCACGCCAAAATGGAACTGGGCTGGACACATCTGCTGCATGTCAGATGAACAATGGGTCAAACTTATGACCCAATGCCCTCTTAATGGCAAGTGATATCGTGGCAGGCCTAGACGGAGATGGCGGAATGAGCTGGACTCCTTCAACAAGAACTGGTCCTTAACAGCTTTGAACAGAGAAAAGTGGAAAGAGAGTAGATCCACAGCAGACGTACCGGGCGTCGGCGGAGGGCGGACAATGCCTTCTTCCAGCCCCCATAAATTGGTTATGAGGACGGCGGACTTGGGGACGTCCGCCGCCCCCAACTAGCAGGACACGAGTCGGCGGCGCGTAGTGTTCCACGTGCACCCCTATAGGACGTCGCGGGGGGAGTTTTACACCTCACTTCCCCCGTGGACTTGAAGTGGCCCGCAAAGGCGGGCTAGTACCAGCCGGGGATCGTGAGAGGCGTACAAGTTCCCATGATCCCCGATCCAAGTGTGGGAAGGGAACACCGGGGTGGTTTTTAGTCAGGAAGAGTCTGACAGATCCCGCCACCCACCCCGGTGGCGGATATCCATGATGATTTTCCACCCTGAAAACAAAAAAAAATGGATGTACTTGCATAGGTGCATACAGGGATAATCGTCGGTTAGTGCCTCATTTCATTAAAAGCGTAGAACGAGTCTCTGCGACTTGGCTTCGGCCCCTCGTACGCCTTCCAAAGGTCTGGGATCCAAGGGTCCCGAGATATGTTAGACATTTAAAAAATAAATAATAATAATAGCACAGGAAATCTCTATAATACCGCTTATAAAAGCTATTAGTAGTGTTGGAATTCTTATAGAAATCTTTTATCATCGCATTTCACGTCAAGAAGTTAAATTTAATAAATATGTTACTAGTGATGTTGACACTTTATTATTTTATTAAAATACCTACCTTACAAGTTGAACAAATATTGTTTTTGTTCACATTTCAATGTGAAAGCTAAACTTTATGTGGGGATTTAGGACCTCTAAATTCTGTCAAGTTTTTTATTGCATCCGTGAATTTGTATTTTCTACGATTCAATCACTATTATTATTATTATTATTATGTAAGTACCGTAGTAGTGTAGTAGTTAGTTATTTTATTTAGTAACTAATGTGAATAGGACAGATTTGAAATTCGGCAGATTACGCTACTCGATAGTTTCAGTTAACTGTACCTAAATAAGTATTACCTCTTATTATGTATACTTTTATCCGCTGACTTTTATTGAAAATATCTTACCTCCATTTTTACAGCCCCAACCGCAACAATGAAGATGAATGGTACGAGTTCATCCTCACCAACTTCGAGAGGCACTACTTGGGCAACCGCGCCCCCTTCGGCTTCTTCGTTCATGAGGCGTTCCTAACCGCCTTCCCTGCCGTCCGCCGTGCTTTCGTCCGGTTCATGGATATGATCAACAACCTCCCTGATGCTTTCATGGTAAGAATAAAACACCATTTTTCACGACGCAAATTTCTTGTCTGAGGCAAACAATAAAATTGAGGCAAAAAATGATTTGCAACAATAAAAAGTCTTAAGACGTTCTTAAGACTTTTTATTGTTGCAACTTATAGTATGCCATAGGCAATACAAACGCAACGTGTAAATCAGGCTTTACAATAACTTCTCCACAAAATAAAATCACGTTAAGGTATAAGGTGTTAGTGTCATTAATGCAATGTGAATTGTGTGGAAAGCAAACAAATTCAACGCGAATCCTGTATGTGTTCATGCTTTTGTGTTCGCGCTAAAACAATGCAAAAAAGCAATGCTTGTAGTGCCGTCCACACGCAGAATTTTTGTTAAGTACAATCAAGAAGCTTGTAGATAAAAAATGGAGCCAACACTTGACGCTCTCTTTCTAAATACGCACTTAAGAACGAGACCGTGATATGTTTTCTTTGTCTTATGTATGTATTCAAAAAGAGAGTGACAGCCCACAGTCGGTTTCACTTAGGTGTTCAGAGTGTTGCCTCCACTTTTATCTTTATACTTCTTGAGTACAATACACAATACATTACATTACGCATTCCACACGTCCAGACCCGGCTTTATTGATGGGTTCTTTATCTCCGAACGTTTTCATGCGACCTTCACCAAAATGGTAGAATACAAAAAAAAATATTAGGAACCTAATTCGAAGTACAGTCAAGTCTTTTACATCTTTATATACCGGGTAGCAGCAACCTGTTACCATAGATTCAGTACATGAAACTGAACTGCCCTGCATTGAAACTTTTCACCGGTTATTAAATAAATATTGCTGTTCCCATTGATATATATTATTTTCGTAGATACGTGACTCAGTCAAAGCGCTTGTTCCTACTGAACTGAGTGATTGACTGATTGCTAGCTTTTGTCGTGCACGGAACATCTTTGATCACACAGCTCAATAATTTCAGTTTATTTTTGTAATAAATAAAATGGCTTCTTGTGCAGCTAAACAGTGTTTCAATAATACAAGGAAGAAAAATATGACACACAGGATTACTTACCACTCGTAATTACAACCAAAAATGTTAATTTGTTGAAAATTATAAGAATATTTAATGTTTGTTTCGCCATATTTGTGAGAGCAAGATAGATATTACAAACATGCGTGAGAGACACGATACGCACGCAACGCTACCACATGCAATTTAATTCATAATCGTAAACATTCGGTCATCATTCGGCGGATAGCACGATTTCGCTCGCACAACCGTGCCAGCTCCTACCACTGTCCTTGTCTATGGTGAGTTTCGGTGCATGTAGACGTGCGCCGAGCCCAGGTTTAATGGTTGCGATGTTACAGTTTGCGCGTCGACGTATTTGCTACCCTGTATGTTTTTAACTTTATCAAGCCAGGAGACATCATTTTAATACCTTATGTAGCTACGGCACTAAGTGGACTACTGCATGTGTTATATAGAGCATTATAAAATATAACTATAACTATATATATACATATATCACCCAAATAATAACCTATGAATGTCAGGAATGTCTCTATAGTTATTTACTGTGTTATATGTGTATGTATGTTCTTAGGTTTTCAGGGAAAGGGTTTTATGAATTAAAGCACAGAAAGACAAGGTTAGGCATTTATTTCAATTTAGGCTTGTCAGTAAATAATCAGAAAGCTAGTCGTCCGTTCCAAATCTAGGTCATCAAGGAGAAGAAGGACAAGAAACTCCTTGGAAACAATCTTAAAGTAATACATCAACATTTCTCACATTGCCATATATTGGCCATAATGTAACATATACAGAACCCCATAGTTATCAGCAATAATCAAGATAATAATATCAATTAACTTACATGACATCTGGTCGATCTAAACATAGGCCGGAGCACCGTTCTGGTTGATGCCTCGAACAAGAATGTCCCCTGCCACTCTGAGCTCCCCCTTTTATAGTCATGAACAAACAACTTCGACGTTTCTATCTACCCTCATCCAAAATATCAACGACATAAAAGGTGGATATCCGTTTGGAATATATTCTATGGTTTGATATATTATTCCTTAATATTTTAACTAGTCTACAGATATACCAAGAGATATTTGTTACAATCCATAATTAGGATAATCTATCACATGCATAACTATATGTAGGTATGTTTGACGCAGAATGTGCACTTCGCAAAATGTGCACTTGACGCAAAATGTGCACTTGACGCAAAATGTGCACTTCGACATTACTTGATAACAATAATCAAAATCGCATATATACGTACCTTTGACCAATGTCGAGTTGAGTTCAACTGAAAACATTTTATAAAATGGCCAAATATTGTTTTATTTTTTTATTATTTAACGGTCAGAGTTCTTTGATGTCACATTTTTAATTCAGTCTGACACGTAAAAAAGATGGTTGCCTAACATTCTGCTTTTTTGACATTACGGCGTAATATATAACGCCGAATCGGTAAACCAGAGGGACAATTACGTATTTTTTTATTTTTAGAACGTTCGCATTCTAATCGCAGTCTCAATCTATCAAAAATAACCTTAATTTTAACAAGTTTTTTGACATTGATTGTCGCCGAAATGAAATTGCGACTAGATTTTGAGCTTTATACTCATAGGTGACAAACATATTTTGGTTGTCCGAAATAATGCCCAAGCTTCTCAAAACTCAGACTTGTGCCATTATAGTTCCTAGCAATAACGTTGACATTAACGAAACTTTTACTGTTTCACGTAATGATAAAATTATTTCTCCTCCAGGTGAACACGCACGAAGTTCTTGACTGGGTGAGGAACCCCGTCTCAATTGATGAGTACAAGCGCCAGAATTGCCGCACGTTCATCTCTAGCAACTGCGTTCCCAGAACCTGTGCCCTGACCTCAAGCCACAATGGAGTAAGTATTATGCTCTATCCTTCATTCTCATCAGAAAATCTTGACATTACATGGCAGTTGTCAAAGTCAAATCATATATTAACACTTTGAACGTCAAAAATCATAAGAAAAAGGAAGATTAAATCGAGTTGACCCTTCCAAAAGATAGTTTCGTAAGGAGAAGAATGGGCAAAACTACATAAATACTCGTTTAAAATAATCATTTTTACAGTATTTTGTTGACATAACATTAACATTCCTTGGGCCTAGCACAAACGCACATATCGTAAATTCGAACAATTTTAAAATTCTTTCTTAGGTTTCAGCCTTCACTTAGGTGGGCAACGGGATTGTCCGAAAGGGTTACCGCTGCCCCGGAACATAAAGGGCTAAAGAAGGAACGCGGGTGGGTTTTAGTCAGTAAGAGTCTGACACTCCCTTCTGCTCCACCCTGAGCGGGAGGGGTCATTTGATGATTACCCATCCACAAAAAAAAACCTTCAGTTAGGTATATCTATGGATGATCCATTATCGAAAACATTTAAACCAAAATGCTTTCGGATAGTGATATTTCTCGATTCAAATTTTTTTAGAATTTACGAGACATTTACCTAACACAATAAAGCATTTTTCATTTTGACAGTTCAACAACATTCATCGCGTTAATTTGGTTGTTGAGCAGACAATTTTTTCGAATATATGAAGCAATGGATAAACAATAACTTTAAAAAACGCAAACGTTTTTAACGCAATAACTTTCAAAATGATACACATTTTGTTTGAAAGTTATTGCGCAATTAAGTTGCTGTCCTCAGCTCATTAGCACAAAGTGCTTACTTCCAGAGAGAACCTACTTTATACCTACTAATTCATGAATTTCGTTTCTTTTACAGATGGAATACTGGTTGCAAATCTGCAACGTTTGCCCACGTGTCTACCCGTGGCTCGGCAATCCTCTTGGACAATAAATTTGAGATTGAATACGTTTTGTGATAAATAAAGAGCTCGATCTAAAATATACTGTTATCCTTTTTATTGTACGGTAGGCTGCACGTCAACAGTATCAAAACCAGTATAAGCTGGCCCCTTAGCCCACGTTCCTGACGTAAAAATATCATGGCGGGATTTTATCGTGCACTGGATTTTCAACTCTCGGTGTTGACCCGAGCATTGAGAATCGAACAGAATGCATCACAGTGCGTAAAACAACACACTGTTGGATTTTCAACTTTCGGCACTAAGCAGTACGTGGAAAATCGAGTGTGCGAAAAAAATCGCCACGAGACAAATGCGCCCGTGCGTACCTGGGTTTATTTTATTTAAACTCCATGCTACGCTAGGCCAGCTCAAAGATACAGTGTTACCACTGACGTGCGGTCTACTGTAAGAACCCGCAACTTTAGCCACTGTACGGTATAGCGATTCCAGTCTTACTGAGTAACCGAACTCAAAATGGTCAATTCAATCAATTGTAACATCGCAAAACAGGTAATATACACATTTATTTAGCAGACAGTAGTAAACATATCCAGATAGGTACCTAAAATCATAACTAGTTAAGCTTTGGTTTTCTAAGACAGCAGTCAAAAATCAAAATCAACTCGGCCTATTGCAGTCCATTGCTGGACATAAGCCTCTCCCAGGCTGCGCCACAACGCCCTGTCCTCCGCCTTCCGGATTCAGTATGTCCCAGCCGTCGTTCGTCCATCTAGCTGGGGGGCGTCTCACGCTACATGCCACTCCAGGACTCGTCTGCTCCACGGGCCATCGGTCCTTCGATAAACATAGCCAGCCCACTGCCACTTCAGTTTGCTTACTCTGCAAGCTATGTCGGTAACACCGGTTCCTTTCCGGATGATTAATTTCTGATTGTATCCTTCAAAGATTCTCTGAGCAGAACTCGTTCCACAGTGCGCTGAACAGCAAAGCAGTCCAAATACAAAGTGTTTTTGACACCACCACACACAAATCCAAAGTAGTCAAAAAAAATGTCCACTGTCTGGTTCCTGACTCTAAATTGTCCCCAAAAAGATCAATTGCAGTTATCATAATTTCTTATGTGTTTGATAACATGGATGCGTATATTGATCGTCTACCAAATTCAATTGAAGCGTTTGACAATAAATACACAAAATATTGACAAAATTGCAATTGCTCGTTTTCCGAAGGACCTTTCAGCAATATTTATTCACAAGTCAAGATTCCTTCGCCTAATGAAAAGCTGCCCTCCTTAAAAGTCCTTCTTTATCATTATTTCAGTCGCTACTTCAGGCCATCATCATCATCAATATTTTAGTCGAAAAACACCACGGCTGGACATAGGCCTCCCCAAATCACCGCCACTTTGACCTGTTCTATGCTTCTCGCATCCATTTATCGATTATCTTCGTTCTCCTGACGGATCTTTTCATTTCTGATTCAATCGCGTAGGTAAACTCCAAGCATAGCCCTCTTCATTGTCCTTTGGGTGACTTTCAGCCTTCAAATGAAACCCAAAATGCACAACCACGTTCAGTGCCATAGACTACTTATGGCACTGAATGCGTATTGTGTATCCTACAGTTGTACAGGGACTTTTGGCGCGTGGCCATAATTGGAACTAACGCCGCCATCTTGTTTTTTCAATACAATTCCATGAAACAATTTCACAAAATGTTTACCAACAACGCATCCATAAAATCCTTGTAGCCTTATTGTAGCTTGCAGTTAGACATTGGATACATTACTAGGTACTTATTTTTATATTTGTATCCACATACCTAGAGAACGGTTTCGTGTTTCCACGAATGTTGGTGATATCATTATCAACAATTAATTTTTGTATATCAGTGTCAGTATGCAATACAGCAGGAAAAACAGTGGCTGGCTTATCAATTATCTTATTATACGGCTGATTTCTAATGCGATAATTTTGATTACTAACAGGTGGCACTTTGCATCGATGCATGATTTTGCATCGATAATAATAATATCATGACAATTTTACACAGGATTGCTTTGCTGTTAATCATACCGATATTTCGGTATATATGACATGTTCCAAAAGCATTGGATGAAAGTTTTAACCCACCCACCCTGATGCGGTTAAATTTTTACACAATTTTTTAATTGTTATGGGTTTGCTTTTGACTCTAGTCTAGATCAGAGGTGACAGAGACAAAGTCGACAATTACTCATTAATTAATTTGATTATTGGTCTTTAATTACTCATTAAAAGGAATTCACATATTACTGTATATTTAGAAAGGCTTCAACTGCAAATCTCATCACTTTTTCCAACAATTATCGTTTTAATAACGTTCGGGGTATCGTATTACCCAGTCACTGGGTTGTGGAGGTCAGACAGGCAGTCGCTCCATGTAAAATACTGGTATTCAGCTGCATCCGGTTAGACTGGAAGCCCACCCCAACATAGTTGGGAAAAGGCTAGGCAGATGATGATCGTTTTAATAACGTTTTTAATTTGTTTTTGAAAATTGGAAATTCTTCGTACGAAAATAAATTCTCATCCACATTTGTATTTACCTAAATGTTGTGATCCATTTGTTTACATTTTATCAAATACTTTTGGAATAGCTCATAGTTAGAATATTTGTTATGAAACAAATTATCTTATCGATTGTTTTGTGTGCGTACTTATTTACTTATCATACAAACACACCTCACAAACATCAAACATACACACGTACCATGCCATACCTGAAATTACCTGTCTAAAGAGGTGATTTCAAGTCTCCATTCGTACCCCAAGCGCCATGATACAGACTGTCTAGTTTGTGGCTGATTAGCAAATAATGTATTATAACCTAGCTGTAGGTAGTACATGTCATCTCAACTTGCCGTTAACCAGTGAACCTGCTTACTATATTACCTGGAAAATAAATATTTCGATTCTATTCTATTTCGATATAATAATGAATCAATGCAATTTTGCTACCGGATTGTTATACAATGTGTCCCTGGAAGTATGGATCAAATCGAATAGGGGCGTGGACAAAATCATTTCCAAACTTTTTGATCCTGAGAATGATTGATGATTGAGAATTATTTTACGGTTCAAAAGTTGTGACCAATTTTTTGAAAAAGTGATTGAAAATAACAAAAGTTGGTCATAACTTTTGAACCATAAAAAAATTCACCAAAAAGTTTGGAAATGACCTTGCCCACGCCCCTATTCGATTTGATCCATACTTCCAGGGACACCCTGTATAATAATGCTTTCTTATGTTTCGGTTTCACACATGCCCGATGCATGTAATATACTTCATGCATGGTACAATAATTAGAGATTCTCTAAAGAAGAACGATTTAAATGTAAGAAAGGTAGAATTTTTGGCTATTATTTCGTTTATGTAAAACTTCTTTTTCAGTAAAAGTTTTTTTAACAAAATTTCGGTTTATTTATAAAATAGCCTCCCCGGCGATCATTAGAAATAAGCGGTGATAAAATAAGATTAGTACCTATTCTAGGGTTAAGACATGGTTCCTAGGTGTGTAGGTATATTGGAATGATTAGGGTTACAATATCAAACAAGGTACTCACGGCCAAATTAGTGCTGTTAACAAAAACACTGATCGATGCATTGTGAATTATTATTTACTAGCTGCGCCCCGCGGTTTCACCCGCGTAAGTTTCGATCCCGTATGAATATCGGGATAAAAAGTATCCTATGTGTTATTCTGACGTATAAGCTATATTACTGTACAGTTTCATCAAAATCCGTTCAGTAGTTTTTGCGTGAAAGAGTAACAAACATCCATCCATCCATCCTCACAAACTTTCGCATTTATAATATTAGTAAGATTATCTATCTATCTATCTATATATATAAAAGGAGAAACTGACTGACTGACTGACTGACATATCAACGCACAGCCGAAACTACCAGGATTAGGAACGTGAAATTTTGCATACGGCTTCCTTTTATTATGAAGAGGAGCACTAAGAACGGGTTTCGGAAATTCGACCTTTAAAGGGGTGAAAAGGGGGGATTTTGTTTGTATGAAAAATCTTATTCCTTGAGTTAATAAACTTGAAACTTTGCACGAATACTTATCTAAGTAAATTATGAAGTTTGGCATTTTTTGTTTTTCAAAAGTACCCCCTAAAAGGGGATTGGGGGATGTCAAGATTTATATGGCAGAATTTTAACGCGCAGTCCGATTAACTCGAAACTCAGTATTTATATTTAAGAGCAAAAATAAAGAATAATGTGTATCAGAGTTTTTCAGAAATCTACCCCTAACGGGGTGAAAAGGGGTAGTTAATTTTACAGGGGAGAATTTTACTGCGTGGCTTGATTAACTCGAAAATTGGTATAAATAATCTTTGAGTTAAGTAATGAATATATCCCAAACGATTTTTCGAAATTCTACTCCTGTGGGGGTGAAAAGCGGGGATACAGTTTATATGAAAAATATTATTAATTTGGTTAATAAACTTGAAACTTGGCACGAATACATAAATTATGAAGATCATAAACAAACATTTTGGAAATTTTAGAGGAAAGTACGAAATACACGCAGACGAAGTCGCGGGCGAAGTGCTAGTGTTTCATAATAATTTTACATCATCCTGTTGAACTATCAAAATGAAAGCCATAGTGTTAATTAATTAATTCGCAATTACCCCGCTAGTCGGACGCCCCGCTGGACCTACCAAAAATCGTTCAACGCGCTTAAAGAAGTTTTCACTTCAAAAATAGGTATTTGTAATAAAAGTAATTAAATACCGAATGAATTTTTTTTTTAATACATCACACATACATTTTGAATTTATAATACCTACAATCAATGAAATAAATACATTTATAACCATTTTATTATAATCCGAGAGGGTTGCCTGTCCATGGGTAGACTCTGGGGCAGACATTGCATGCTTGCATCCAGTAGGTCATCTGTAATAAAAAAAATATATCCACATGAATACTAGAAGAGTCTTGAAGCAGTAAAAACAGAGATTATTGTATTACTGCCTCCAGAGCCACGTAGCAGTGGAATGCAAATGAAGATACAGATATCTCAAAAAAACTATTATCGGCTATGGCTTCGGGAATCATCGTGCATCTTCTGAAATACGAATGCGCGATGATGAGATCTAATATAGAGCTGTAATAGCCAAGCAAAAAGACAACAAGCTACTCAAGATAAGCTTGCTCGTACAGACATCAAGCTACTACAATCTGTCAAATGTCTTTAATAGATTTTCAACTTTATCCCTAAAGTATAAGGTTCAAAGTTGATTGGGAAAATTTAACAGTTTCGGGTAGCTTGGTGTGCTGGCGTCTGTAGAATTACTTGCCTTTTTATGTATTAACATGATTACAAAATTATAGATTAACAACTCCAAGCAATTTCAAAAAACTATTTATAACTTCTGAGACGCAGATGACTCGACGGAAAGAAAACTTCATACAAACGCGCAATGATAGGTGTACCACTACCAAACATAGTCATCCTATATTCCCACTGCTGGGACACAGACCTCCTGTCTGAGAGAGTTACCGGCTCATAATCCACCATGCGGGTCCAGTACGGGCTGGCGGACGTCACATGTCTTCGAATTTTTGTTTCTAGGACATGCCAGTTTCCTCACGATGTTTTCCTCCACCATTTTGAGAGCAGTGGTGAGAAAATAATTTACACAAAGTAAAGTGCCTGTTTGGGGTTCGAACCCACGACGTTTGACTCGTAAGTCGCAGCCGTTAGCGCTGAGCCACCACTGTTCTGCTACTGGTTCACCACTACAAGGCGTGGCAGTACAAAACTAGCAAGCTTGGCCCCTATGGTGGGAGGTAACTTTGTGGCGCGACATTCGTGTTAATTCGGAAATACGAAGATTACCGAAACGCATAGTTTCTTTGGGATATATCCTGTACTTTTTGAAGCATTGAATACAAACCGAGTTGTGCTCAGATTCAAGAGGACCACAGAAGTGGGCATGGCAGGTAGTCGTTCTCCATGTTCTGCATCCCTGAGCCCTGTATTCAGCCACAGGGACCGGGTTCTTCACCCAGTTGATGACTTCGTTGGAATTCACCTGGACAATTAAAAAAAACTTCATCATGATTTGGTATAACGTTATTTACGTATTTTTTGCCCTGTCAATCGTCGTTTAAAAAAAATTTTATAAGTATCTGGACTGAGCCAGATATACGGTTGCCTAACGAAAACCCTAACTGTATTTAGAATCTTGTCTTCTTATACAATGCAAATGGCAACAGAGACGTCAAAAACTTTTTTACAAAAAAAAACAACCGACTTCCAAAAAAAAAACTACAAAGTTCTTAAAAGTAATAAATATATAATGCAAACCGGCAACACTTTAAAAGAAAAAAAAAACAAAGAAAGACAGCCATCTTATTTTTTCAATCATCGTCAACATCATCACAGCCTATCGTAGTCCACTGTTGGATATAGGTCTCTCCTAGGCTGGGCCACAAAACCTTGTCCTCCTCCTTCCATATTCAGTTTATCCCAGCCACCTTCTTAAGGTCGTTGGTCCATCTAGCTGGGGGGCGTTCCACACTACGCTTGCCGATACGCGGTCTCCACTACAGGACTCGTCTGCTCCACCACCCATTGGTACTTCGACATACATGGCCAATGCCACTTCAGTTTGCTTACTGTGAAATCTATGTCGATAACTTCGGTTTTTTCAATAATACATTTCACAAAACAATTGCTCAAATATTTACCAACAAGCCCGGTAAACGTTATTCAAGTACCAAAATATCCTTGAAGCAGTGTACTTCTATTGTAAACCAATTTGTACCAAACAGAAACTAGCTCCATACAAACGTACAAAACTTACCATGAAAGCATCACTCAAGTTGCTGATCAAATCTATGAACCTAATAAAGGCAGAGTGCACAGCTGGGTTGGCGGCCAGAAACCATTCGTGGACATAGAAGCCGAAGGGAGCGCGGTTGCCAAGGTAGTGCCTCTCAAAGTTCCTGACGATGAACTGGTACCAAGCTTCTTCGTCTTCCAGGTTAGGACTAAAGAGGAAAATAGTTAGAGGCTGAATACATCAGCACGTTTGGCAAAAACAAAGGCTTTATCAGTGAGATAATGGGGGCCCAGCGAATACATGAGTATACGCCGGGCCTTATGACGAAGCATTTTATATATCCATCTATAAAGATGGATATATAGAATGTTTCTTCTTTATTATGTACATCAAACCAAACTATATTTGATTCCTTAAGTACAATAATTATTAAATTGTTACCAAGCTGGTACGAGTTCAAACTAATACTATTAAATTATATCAATTAAATCCAATGCTAATAATACTAGCGTTATTATTTTCGGTTTTTGTTGTACTTACGTATAAAAGCAAGCATCAGCCATCGCACATGGCAATCCATGCAAGTCAGTCCAGGAAACCATAGGCTGGACCCAAGGCTTTCGAATGGAAGCTGTTGGGCAAGGGGGGCTTTGGCAGTCCTGGGTGGAAGCATAATCCAGGGTATAGGGCCAAAGACCAGGGTCTAAATGATCAATGGTTGTCCAGGTGCTGTCGTATTCTAAACCATAGTCAGCCATGACTTGAAAGCTAGAGTTGCCAGACATTTGAAGGAACGGGAGACGGACACCTGTAATATTGAATTAATGTTAACACCGGTTCATAGTGTCTTGATCAGCGAGGTACTTAACACTATAAAAAATCCAAAATCTTATTATAAAACATAATAAGATAAAAAAGAGACTATAAATTTTATTGATATGTAAAGAATTATTTCGATGTTGGAATCACTAATAACTTATAGCTCTACTATCGCATTAGGTTTAAAAACCCTGTAATGATAGATGGGTACATAAATTTAAAAAAATAAATAAATAAAGTTAAAAATAATATAGTACTACACAAGTAATAACTAGTACTAATAGTATAGTAATACATATTATTTTTCAACGGATAAGTAAACCTTATCCGTTGAAAAATAAAAATACAAATAAAAATAATATGTAAGTATTGGCCCTTTAAGTTTAATATAACTTGTAGGTAATATTCAATTACGCGTCGGGCGACAGATAATGAAATTTTATCCGCTATTTCCATAGGGGTTATAAATACTAACCCTTAATGCTTTCAAAAGGAATATTTGCAAAGTGAGAAATCTGAGCCCTTTGTTCAGCAATCTCCTCCTTTATGACATTGTAGGTAGCAGTCGCCCAATAGGTCTGGGGAGTTCTGTGGCTGATGGAATGCAGTGCGACCTCAAAGCCTCTGTTGTAAAGTTCATTGACAAGACGGTAGTTGGTGTACTCGTGGCTGACGTAGAAAGTAGCTCCTACAGGGCACCCATCGGAATTTTTGCGATTATAGAGGACATTGCGGTAGGTCTCTATGTTTCTAACGTTGATGCCATCGTCAAACGTGATAGTGACGAACTGGAAAATAATTATTATTTGGAGGGTCATTTATAAACGTTGCTTAAAGTTAAGAGACGATTGAACGTCGTAAAATGTATGGTTAAATCACTACTTTAAATAAATAAATCAGATAGTGTCAGGTCCATAATAAAAAGCTTGTGAGGTCGGGGGACCCCAGGTAGGATCGAAGTTTCAAAATGAAAATCCAAGATGGCGGCTGCGAAAATTTCTAAATGACGAAAATTAAAAAAAATCGCAGCCGCTATCTTCGAAGTTCATTTTGAACACGCTATCGGCTTTAAAACCCTCGAAAACCACAAAAAGGACACTTATGATAAAAAATAATTGCAGCCGCCATCTTGGATTTTCATTTTGACTTCACTATCGGCTTCGTCACCCTTGAAAATCATAAAAACGACGCCCATGACGAAAAATTTAAAAATGTTTACAGCCGCCATCTTGGGTTTTCATTTTGCCCTGACTATTGGCTTTAGCACCCTCGAAAACCATGAAAACCATCTCTCTCTATCTGTCTGTCTCTTTGTATGATATATTAAAAAATCGCATACATTGTGCATTACATAAATAAATAATGTAATGGTCCCCAAAAACCGTTACGAAATTCAAATTTTATAAGAGATTAATTTTAAGAGTTATGATGCTTTATGGAAACTAACACAAACACAAATAAAAATATGTTTAATATAAATAATGTTTATCATTTTCAAACATCTGATCATAATAAGACGCGACTCCTTTGATAATCGATTCAATTGGTACACATTGACGAAATATGGAACAGATTTTGGTCTTTATTGTAATATTTAAGGAAAAGAGAGGACTCAGTAAAAGGAATGTCCACCAAATAATAAAAAATCTTACCTGAGGAGTATTCCTTGGCGAGATACCTCCAGGAATTTTCGTAGACGAGCATCTACAGTCGGGTAGTTTGCACAGTTTTTCATCACACTCTTCTGCCAATGGAAGGTTTTCGATTGGCTCAGGCGTTGTTGGATCGGCAATTTCAGTTGTTGGTGGAGGGATAGTCGATGTTCCAGGGGTCTGCAATGGTGCAGGTGTTGGCACTTGACCCTTAACAACAGCTATCGCCAACCCCACGAATAGAACAGAGAACAACACAGCCAACCTCATTTTGGTAACCTATTTTCCAAATAAGTGGTTTAAGATGTCCTGGTATTTATATAGAACATTAATCTTGCATTCTGATTAAATAACACGTCATAAGTTTATCGTTTTAATCTGTGAGTAATGTGTTGGGTGCAGTGTCATTATTGCTTAAGGCGAAACCGTCAGGGTACCTCGCATAATTAAAAATTTCATATGTTTTTTTGAAATTTGCAGGTCAGTATCAGGTTGTATGTTGATCTAAATATGATTCGCAGCCGTAACAAATATTTATTTATAGAATTATAATCATAAAAAATCTTCAATACAAATCTCTAAGTTCATATTAATCTATTGACTACCTCATGAAATCATGATGTTTGATACCAATTCTGACTTAGGAGTTGTATTGCTGATTCTCTTAACATACAATCTGACACTGACATGCAAATTGCAAAAAACATGAGTTTTAATTTCGCGGACTAAGCGCATCCCTCTTAATGATTTCCGGGAAATGTTTTTTATTTTATTTTGTGATCTTGGGAAATACACAAAAACACACTGCACGTCACAGATGAAAACACCTTTTTTTTACTTTACACTTATCATTGGATGAAAAATATTAAATGCACATACTTTTGTCAGTTTTGACTTCGCTACGATTTTATCATATGCATAAATAGTTTATGAATGGTATAGGTACATAAGAGTTTGATACAGACGTCAGCTGAAGTTTTGTTAGCAGTTGATATTTTTATCGCGATTACGCTGTTGGTCCCATGGAGAAAGTTGTTCAGTTTGATGGTCTGTACCACACCCTTAAATATGGTCAATTGGTCACACCTTTATGATATATGCTGTATACCTGAACGTATTTTTTATGTTATTTTCTTATCTATTCTTCTTAGTGTGTCGATACCAATCTAAGAGGACTCGGCCTAAAATTCAGCTACTTGTTTGGCGCCATCACTAGCGTCCATCAGTTCTTGTAACGTGCAGCTGACTGGACACTCGGGACACGATACGTAGTGCCCTATCGCTTGTGGAACAGCACCATATTTATACTTCAAGGCGGAGTAGTCTATGAATCTCCACACGAACAGGTTATCCTTGCTTCGGCCAACCTGGGACCGGAGTCTGTTTAAAGACTTCCAGGTTACACAAAGTAACTCTTATGCAGGTGGGAGGTGTTCAAAGGTGGAACGAATGGTTTGGGTAAGGAAGCACTATCTCGCCACAGCTTCAGTCTTTCTTGTGATCGTTCGCCAGCGAGTGGGATGACACACATATGTGTGTACATAAATGATTAAATAAATTAAATAAAACAGTTGCTTCTAATACATTTACTTTATTCCATGTACATCAAATAGTAACTATTCCATATCCAAAATGGTAAATCCTAAGTCTTACCTCAAAAGTGTTTATTTAAAGTTAGACTTAGTTTCAGACTGAAACGTAGTCTAGCTTATAAAACACTTTTAAATACAGTTACAGTCTAAAACTTCATTGTAGAAAAAGATGTTAGTAACATTTTTGCAATGAGAGATGTCAAATATCTGCTTAAAGGTACAGTTCCACTACTGCGTAAGATAGTACACTGAGAGATCATGTGTTTTACTTCACGGGGTTCATTTGTTTAGTAGCCATGCATCCGTACGTAGCGTGAACCTACAAACGCGCAGCAGAACTGTAGCAGTAATAAAACTGTGCATTTACACTTGAATCAAAGACAAGCATCACATTGTCAAATAATTTAATGGACGACAGTCTACAAAGTAACGTTAACTTATTTCAAGTTAGCGTGTCAACTTTGAATAACTACATACAGATTAAGTACTTAAATATCATTGGTGATACGTTTGAGTCAATGAGAAAAATTACTTAAGACTAAGTTATATTAGACGATTTTGAATTCTTATATTTGACACGTTACATTAAGTTGGCAAGTGTAAATTTTTGATTAGTTACTGCCTTTTCGAGGTTCGAAGAAAGCAAAAATTTCGACAAGGTTAATAAGTCTCTTCAAGTATGATACAAATAAATGATAGTGGCGAAAGAAGGATAAAATCGTTAAAAGATAGACTTACAAATGAAACTAATCATAAGAATAATCGCAACAGAGGTAGTAGTTTATAAAGACTCAGAGAAATAAAATAGAGAAACTAGAATAACAAAATTTAAACCAGTCAGAACCTCAAAAAACACAGAATCCTTACACTAAACACAGACATTACAGATATTTATGTTACATAATATCACTATAGAATATGTACAAATAACATCGACGATTACATACCAAAGGTTTCGTAGATAAGAGTTATCACTAAAAGGAATAAAGCTATCACATTCCTAATACAATAAGTTACTAGAACTAGCTTACTGGGTAAAATATTTACAACTGGCGAATTTTAGGAAGCAGCCCTATGAAATGCTATATATGTGTAGATACTTGTCACAGAATCCAGATGTCTTCTGTATAACAATTTGGTGTTATTAAGACTATTTGCCATATTTATTCTTAAATATGACACTGGAAAGGATCAGAAAGAAATAGTTTTATTCTTCTCAGTATAAAGTGATGAGAATTCTAAATTATTTGAATTTAGCCAAAATACCGTTAATGAGTCTTTCACAGAACTGTTTCCCATACCTTAACCGATATTATATCATGGCATAAACAAAATCATTTTCCTCATGAGGTAGAAAATCAATATGTGTAAATGTTTACACAATAAAAATATTATGATATTTACATTCGGCACATAAATAAGAAGAAAATGCCTCAAATCTATAACTATCAATATTATAATATTAACAAAAGCGCTATTTACATCTTTGTACATTTAAAAATAAAATAAGTTAGTAATACTGTAAATAATTTTAAAGCTTAATCTTCAGAAAATTAAATGTTATCTAAAATACTAGTTAAAATTAATTATCAGTCAGCGATTTATAATAAGGACTTTGTTATAGACGAATTTAATCAAAACGAAATAACATCAACTAAAGAGAAATATAAAGTAAGTAAGTAATTAAAAGTGAAGCTTAATCAGATCGAAATATTCAAGAGAGCTCTAAACTATAAAAAATCGTTAAATTTATAACAGCTAAATGAATATTCCCTCACATTATTAACTTCAGTAATATAATCTTCCAAGGTATGTATGTTATTTCTAAAATAAATTATTTGCTCGTTAAGTCGCACATTTAGTTGTCTTATAAAATAGTAATAGCTTCTTTAAGCTTTTCATCTTTAAATCATTTAGGCTCTGTAGTTACTTAAAAGTTAATAAAAGAAGATTGCAATATCCGACAGATTATAGAAAATCTTTAGAGAATCAAGGAATAAATACGATATTATATTGCTTCGTGCATCTCCAGTATTCATTGCCTCTCATGTTCTTCAACAACATTAACCATTTCTATTCTCATAACATTAATCACTTTAAATCTGACGTCACCAAAACCGATTTCACAATCGAAGCCAACGAAATTTAATCTCTCTTTATATGAATCATCGATATCTTTCATAACATTGATTTCACTAAAATAATCAAACGCACATTTTTCTCGAACCAAAATGACACATCTTTCTTCATTAATTACAAACATGGTGGTCGCGTTTAAACCGGCAGATCTCGCATTCGACTCTGCAACACCATACGAAGCGACATCGGCATTTCTCTTCGTGATCTCTTACTCGGGTTTGGTAGCCTCGACCGCAGCAGAGTAGGCGACAGCCATCTAGACCAGCTGATGTTCTGTTGCAAGTACGACCGCGGGTGCCTAGTATTCCCAACCTGGAAAGACAAATATCGTTGCATTAAAATTGAAGTTTAATATCATTAACACAACAAAAGCCAATTAACACTTCAGTATTTTTTTAATCTCAGTTATTGAGCAAAATATTAACACTTCAGTTTTTTTAATCTCAGTTATTGAGCAAAATATTTGTTTTGCAATTTTGAACGAATATTTTGCTCAATAACTGACATTAAAAAAACTTATTGCTGACCGTACCGACAATACGAAAAAAAATAAGAAGAATTAAGAGTGAATTTAGCTCTAAATTCTTACAAAGATGCATACCGCAAGGACCAATATTAGGCCCAGAAGGGCCTACGCTACATTATCTCATAATCAAACTCGATTGTTTTCTAAATACCTAGAAAAATATCTCTAAGACCTTCGTTGAAACAGTTGAAGCTTTATGAAGATTTCTCTAATGAGAGACTGATTTATCAGATATTTCTCGTCATCAACTCAGTCAAACGACTATGCTACTATGCTGGACATAAACACAGAACAGTCAGAGCGACAAGTATGCGCTGCCTGCAGTCAACAGATTTGCACGACTTCCTTGCTAAAGCTTATTACGTGCTAATAAAAACAACTGCAATGAAGCTATGGCTGGGCTATGCTTGGAGTTTCTCTACGTAATCGAATCAGAAATGAAACCATTCTTCATTTCTTCTTTTTCTCTTCTTCACCGACAGCCCGAAGAATTGTCAAACTTTATTGGCAGTGGAGAGGGTACTCAATGTTCGCAGTACAGATGGCCGATGGGGCCAAAAGGTTCTGGAGTGGCAACCGCGTATCGGAAGACGTAGCGTTAGACGGCTCCTGCAAGGTAGACCGTTGAAGGCCGCAGGAACCCGATACAAGACATTTATTTCAAAAGCCACTTACTCATCATTAGGTTCACAGTAATCTGGCGAGTCCTCCAAGTACACGAGATCAGTCTTGTTAGGTTTCTTCATATCCATGTGCATTGGTCTCAGCTTTCTTATATTTTTGCCTCTCTTGCGTTCGACGACCTGAAAATGAGATAAATAAAATATCTATAGTTGAGACCTAAGTAAGTCCAAAAGTTGTCAGTGGTTAGTAACAGTTTGTGGTTATATGCTATGTTTGAATGAGTTTTTAATAATAATATTTTAAAATTATTTTTGAACTTTTTGATAGTTACTGCTTCTGTAGGTTACTCTCATAATAGGTATTTATCCTATTAGTTATTAATTATTTACTAAAGTATGTAATAGCTAACACTACACAATACACGTATTTTTCATATTCCATATTATATTTTATCTATATTCCAGCTATATACCGACCCCCCTACTAATACACGCACCAATTTCTTTCTTTCAGTAGTCAGTAATTTGACTTTCTAAAGAACAAGACAAAGCGTTGTGTAACTATATAGACGCTATACAACGTTTATTAGTAAGGGGGCGATAATTTATCATCAGTTGTTTAAGTCGATAATATAATCGATAAATTCATGACTATCGATTGTCATGACACTATCACTAATTTTTGATGTTGCGGTTCATACCCGTCATGTATCGCGTCGAGCCGCTCCCGCGCTCCGCATGTGGATTGTCAACTGCGGCTATATGTAGTTCAGTCAACGAATGGCCCAAAAGGGGGTGTAGAGTGCGTGAGCAGGGACTTATGCGATTCCTTCAGAAACTTGTTCAGGGTGCTTAGAGAGTGAACATACTAAAGTGCTGACGTCTAGGAAGTGAGCCGGGCAGGGGGGAAACAAAAGTTCCCATTTTTTAAGTTTTTCGCTTATATTTCAAAAACGGTGCGTCGGTGTTCTTAAACCAAATGAAAGCATTTATTCTGTACACTATTTATTCTACACTCAAGACTTTCTACACACATTCGTCTAACCGACCAGACCTACATTAGTGATTAGACTTTTTTTTATCGTGGAGAAATGCTCATTCATTCAGCACTACCACGAGGAGATAGTGCAGCTATGTGGGACTAACCACCTAAAGCTCTACGGTGTCCTCCTCTGCCGCTTACGGCGGGAACACGGACACGCGTTAGCACTCATCCGTGAACCCGCCCGCGGCTGTCCGACACCGAACCTTCCTCGATAATGATTAGGCCTACACCGTGCCTATTAGATAACTACTTTGTTTAAATGCATTTCTACACTGCCATTTCACTTTACATAGTTAAACAGATTCATGCTTTTGCAAGAAAAATCTATGATCTTCTAGAAAACTTTTTAAAGCTAAGTTACTCTTTTTTCCAAGGCTTCCTTTTTGTATTTTTTCTTCTGTTAATAAGTACGTTCGACCGTGCTTTGTTCGATGTATAAAAATGTATTGCTGCTTCCATTATACATAGACGCGTATGCAACCGACCTAAATTACTAGCAACAGACAGAAATGTTATACTACTACAATCTTCGAAGAGCTCACGCGTCTTAGGATTTACTTACTAACTTTAGTTAACACAGTTATAAACCAATGATAGTAAATAATGCCAATACAACAAGCAGGCTAATTGCCACTTGGTGATTCACCAAATCTCTGGTCTGGATTTGTTGAATCACCAATGTCTAATGAATGATCATCGTACTTGAATATACATATCATATCATTCACACATCTAATTTTCTGAATCACGAGCTGCACCAGATTAATAATATAATGACGTACCCAGTACAAACAGTGGCATAATATCAAGCTATACATTTCCCTGCGATATAAACTGCGGGGTAATTTCGTAAGACACTTAAAATTGCAAAGCCTTTCATTTTGACAACTCATCTCATCAACATTCAGCAGTATTCGCATTGCTGAATTTGGGCAGAACAATATTAAAAAGCTACCTTTAAACCGCCTGTGACTGTTCCTAATTACCCTAGGTTGATAAAAAAATATTTTTCCTAATTATTTTTATTTTAGTGATAAACTTTCCCTATTTATATTTTTTCGTGTTATTTTGCCATGGACACGCTAAAAAGCATTCATTACATCATTTACGTTACCGAGCGGACGAATTTTCAAACATATGAAGCAATAGATAAGCAATTTTCTTCAAAAACCATTCAAATTGAGATTGCAAAGGTATTACGCAATTGGGGTGTTGCACTCGCGTTGTATAACCAATTCTTAGTTAATAAGCAATAATATTTCACAAACCTTAACATGTGAAGCTCCTTCATATCTGGTAGACAGCGCGTCGCCGACCATCCGCAGCTGCGGCAAACGACGCCAGCAGACGCGGACTGAACAAGATCCTGACATGCCGTGACATTTGCATACGCGTTGCATGCGACCGCGAACTGCCTGTGGAGTATTAAATATAAAAGTTAGAAATGTAGTTACTAAAGATGTGCAGATCTTAGGAATACTGTAGGGTGACGATATTAAATTGCTTGACAATGCCATAAAAATCGAAAGTATAAACTTCATGACTGCCGTAAAAGCAGAAGAAACAAATATAAAAGTGTAGTAAGATTAATACGGCGCGGGCGCTATGACATGTCAAAAAAGAAGTTTAAAAAAGAGACATAGTAGTATCTATACATGCTACGCATGTAATATGATTACCTACCAATGGTGCTATGGTTTGGTTATGTGGTATGGTACCTTTTTTAGATATTATTTCAATTGTTAAACGAGCAAAGCCATATTCTATATCATTTTTTGCGAGCAATTATTTGCTGATCATAATTCAATCGTTATCACCAGCATTGGTATTGTTGTGTACTTCATCATCATTATCAGCCTATAGCAGTCTACTGCTAGAAGTTGCTTAGGTGTTTACTTTCATTATTTTACACATTACCACAACATAACATTCTACAATTCTAATTGGTATAAACTCACCCTCCGTCCAGCTTCATTATTGTGTAGATTCACCAGCCCTTCATCAGTATTTTTATCTTCTTTGGAATCAGAAAAATCTTTACTGAACATCTCGCCATATCTTATATCCTGAAAAATGCAATGATCATATTTTATTTCATGGTTGATTCCCCAAATGGCTTCATACGGACAATTTTCTTCACACTTAAAGTTTTTATATTTCAATTGATTAGTAAATATGCAATCATAGTTATACATATTTATCTTCTGCTGAAGCTGGAAAATTATCTATAGAAGACTAAGGCCAAGCGCACATTACAGATGCAACGGACCGCAGCGCGATGCATTTTCATACGAAAAAGTGCGGTGCGGCCCGCCCCAGTCTGCGCCAGCCTTAGGAGTCATAAGCACTGGCGAGTATCTCGCTTAGCGCCTAGTATTTAAGTGACACATACTTATGTAGATACGCAGGACCGGCCATACGGCTAATCAGTCTAAAGTAGGCCCACAGCTAAGCTTATTATTTGAACCCAACTCCAGTCTCCAACACAAATTCAGGGTCTCAAAATCTTTCAACTCTTACCTCAGAACATCCTCCCCACTGCCAATGCCTCGGCGTGCGCTTTCTGACACGCGAGTCGCAGGAGCACTCGTTGAGTTCACCGCGACTGCAGGCGCGCGCCACCGCATGCGCTAATGCTGCCGCTGATAGCGCGTGCACGAATGCTGATTCACGAGATTCTGCAAAAATTATGAGACTTATGTAAGTAAGAGTGTGTTTTCCGAAAAAATATGTTCAATCTGAATATTTGGGAATACCTGTGGTCATCTGACGCAAAGACTAGAAGTTGCACCAAAGATAATGTCCCAAGGGGTACTACCATGATCGATATGATTGGAAAATAGACTTTCTAGTAGACGTAGTAGGTATATGCAAAAGCGCGTAGAAATTATGACAAATTAGGAAAGCCTTTCCGATTGAACTCATACGATTGTTGCATTTAGACTAGAGGCTAATGGCACAGTACAGCTGAAATTGACACAACAGTCGCATCTAATTGGGGATAAAACAAATAAAATAGAACAGGCAAACTCAAAGAAAGATAAAAAACATCCAGAGATAATATCCAGGTAATAGCCGTATAAGGGTCACCTAAAAGACTAAGCTAATAAGAATGTTTTAGATAAACATGTTTTACATTTATTTGTCTCTCAAGAACAGATGTCTATTGAATTCTCAAGAACACTCCATTGTTATTTTTCCTCTCGTTGAAATAATGTACACTGATTCAAACAGCATAATTTTAATATTATCAAAACATTGACTAGAGACAAATGATCAGCATTGATAGAATGCTAAATATAGCCATACAAGCAAAATCTGCAAAAACCATTCAAATTCTAAAAATGAAACTGAAAATCCATGTATAAGTTCGTTGACCACTAATCTTTGAAGCAACCAAGAAATTAGATCCCTTAAAAGGCAAACAATCACATCCTGACACCCATGCTACCAAGGCAATAGAGGAGAGTGGAAGCTCTACAGAACTGGCTACGTTGTTAGTAGTTTACAGTAAACAAACTGAGCAACTCCGTCAACAAAACACACACGAAGTAATCGACATATGAAAATAAACATTTCACGTCTTAGACGATGAAGTTCTATGAAATTGGTCTTGATGTAAACTTATACACAAACTTTGATTTTGATCAGCAACGGAAGAACGCGTCAAATAGTATATTCAGATGATTCTCGTTTGTTAATAAGAATAACAGGGTACTGAGTGCATATCGTTGTGCACCTTGTCTTTTCACAACTGGGCTTGAGAAGGATGGGGGTACAGAATGGATCAGCTGTGTTATTGTCTTGAGAGAGTGAAAGAAACGTGTTTCTGTATTTATGAGTAGTCTTGAAAGAACTAAACAATAAGTACTTATTGTTTAGTTCTTTCAAGACTATGTAAATGAGAGTGATGAACAAATAAAAGTTACCAGATGTAATTATACATATAAATAAATGAACGTGCCATCTTCGACTTCATCTATGTTCACTTAAAAAAATAATGAGACAATCGTTTTGTCGTCATCAGATATAACAGAGTGTGTGTAATCTTAGATACTGCTTTTGATACTTTATAAGTAAAGTTATGATAATTTCAGGATTATGATATCGTTAGCTCCATCACAATTTTGTTTATAGATCCCAGAAACCTCTCAGATGTACTACAAAATAATAGAAGTCATAAGGGATTCTAGCAACACCAAAATTCAATTTTCTAAATGTCTTCCAGACTTAAGTTGACGGAAGATAAACATTCCTGATGATGGACAAGCGTTCGAAAATATAAACGTACTTCAAACAACAACATATGGAATGCTTGCTGCGATCCTTTTGAACTTGAGCGATGAGTGGTATTTCATATTTCTGTATGTGGATTGCGGAAAGAGCTTGAGAATGAATTGATATTATCTAATACAAACTCATGATCTGTTTTGTGTAGAATGTTTCGTATATTTTTTGCATCATTTGCTAGCACTTCTGTTACGAACTAGTACATTGTGATGGCTGTAGCTTGGACCATATATTTCTTGTTTTACACCAAATGATATAATTACATGACTTCATGCTCATGTAAATGAATTTACTTCACATCTATACTTTAACTAGTAGACTCGGCCACGCGTTGCTGTGGCTAATGTTTGCGTTATTGTAAATTAATTAATTATTTATTGATTCTAAATTGAGATATAAACTATCCTATCTTTCAAGTTGGATGAAACTGCACACATTGTGCAATATTTTATTAAAATCGGTTCAGTAGTTTAGGAGTACATTGCGGACAAACAACGTGACACGTAATTTATATATATTAAGATTAATAACTGAAATTACTTTTGTATCCAGATTTTATTATATGTTTCGCGTTTTTTGCATTATCATTACTAGGATGTCTCCTGTAAACACAGTGTTTACACACAATAGGGTACATTGACATAACAAAAAGAGAGCCCAGATCTGGAATGATTACTTACTGAACTTAAGCACACCTCCGAAGATATCTGTAGAATTCTCCACGGTACTGCAATTCCACCGGCTGTGTCGAAATTGGTGCTGGCACTCTTCCACTGCCTGCAGCGCACCAGTCTGAAGGACCTGGAATTTTGAGAGATGAAACTAATTAGAGATCTAGAATAAATTGACCTGAATATTATTCTGGTAAAACGCCAAAGACAATAGTTACAGATTTCATAAATTACTATAGCCATTGTCTTCAGCATATCAAAGACATCTCAAGATGTAGTAGGTTTACATGGTATTCAACACAGACATTCATAAAAAAAACCAGAAGCTCAATTTCGTCTTGATCGGGTACACATCAAAGATCATGCACAAAAGGTAGGAGGTCTATACTCAGCAGTAAGTGAACAAGAATGATGATAAGGAGGTGAATGTCATGTTGCGTTATGTATGATGTATACTCGTACTTCTGTGAATTACTGCAGGCTGCCCTTACAAATTCTTACCCAGTTTTACATGACTCTTTACTAAACTCCAAGAAATCTCAACAATTAACCTACATCTTTCTGAATTCTGATAATACTTAACATTCTTCGTCCTTATACGGTAGGTATACTTTAACGAAAGCTTCTGGACATCAAATGGTTATAAAAATTCATATCACAACTTGGAAGTTATTTTGTTGAAAGCAGTAAAATGTTTAAATTATACCCGAAATCGGTGCTTAGTCTTCTGTACACGAAATATCGAATATATAAAATCGGGAACTAAAAGTTTAAAAGGACCACTTTCGGAAAATTAAGCCAACAAGGAGCAGATGGGTGGTCGGGGTAACATAAATATAGTGAAATACGAGAGTAGAGCTCTTTCAGACATTTTTGAGGAGTCCTTTTCATAAAACTCGCTCTAGTTTTTCTTTAATTTCTTTTCTATCTTTTTGTGGCCTACTTTTAGAGCATCCTCTTGTAAAAGAAGCTATTTCTGCACTAATTTGCATCTTGAATGAAGTTACAGATGAGTTTGCAAATTACTATTACCTGACGTCTTCGGCCCTTGACCAATGGTACAATTTTAAGTTCACCGTTGAATCATCATCATTATCAGCCTATATCAGTCCATTGCATGACTAGAGCCTTTCCAATCACACGTCTTTAGGATCATCGTTGTCTTTTATCTCAAATAGAAGATTGTTTACATGAGTACCTTTAGAAATGGCAAAATGTGGGTTTACTATAAATGCATCTTTGCCTATCCCATCGAGAAATAGAGTTGATGATGCTGATGTTATGCTGTTGTTGAGAGTAAGGGATGAGAGAGTGCCCCTCTGTGTCTGCGCATATACTTGTGCACTATAGTACCTCCCACGCGTATTGCGCCAGCATGGCCCAACGGGCTGGAGGACTATTATGTAATGTTAAGTCATCATCAATATTCTGCTGCCCTTATCCCAATTTATTTGGGGTCGGCGCAAAATCTCTTTTTCTTCCATATTTCACTATTTGTCGTCATCTCGGTAGTCACCCCCTTTCTAACCATATCATCATTCACACATTCTATCCATCGTTTCTTTGGTCTTCCCCTAGGTACTCTTCTAGACATCTACATCCATACTCAAAACTCTCCTCACGACATTTTCCTCATTTCTCCGTAACATATGCCCATACAATGACGACATCACATCCTCAAAAAAAAAAAAATACCATGACGACCGATTTCCACACAACTTTTCAGTTACCGGTGCTACTTTCAAACTTCCTCTTATGTACTCATTTCTTATTCTATCCATTCGTTTTTCCATTTTTATTATTAACTAGTGCATACGTAATCAGCCTGTAATGTCCTCACTGCTGGGACACAGGCTTTCTCACGATGAGAGGAAGTGGTCCACCACGCAGGCCCAGTGGCGGATAGAGAAAGATATTTTTATTTTTATTTTACTGGTGCATGCACTTCTGTGCTATATTCAAAACCGTTGACAACCTTGCCACGCAAAATTGTATTCAAATTAAAATCAAACAACAATATTATAATTAAAATATTCCTGCAATCCATGTAACCGTTTATTTACCGCGACTCGGGCGGCAATAAATCAGATCGATTAATTCAATAATTCTTACATTATCTACAAAGAGATCTCAATTAACTTCGACATCGTTAAGATTAAATTTTATGTCGTTATCAAAGTGAATTGCGAATGGTAATTGTATGTTTTTATTAACTAAAATAAAAGTCTGTCATTAATGCTAAAATTAGGGTCAGTTTTCTTTTATGCGATCGTTTGTGTTACTTTGTGGGACGTCGTCATTAAATTGATCGTTAAATAAATAATATTCAGATCATTGATTAGACCTGGGAGCTAATTGGGTAACACACTGACAAACATAATCTGAATAATTTTGAAGGATATGCTAATCCATTGCTTCATATGTTCGAAAAATTTGTCTGCTCAACAACGTAAATAAAGCAATGTATAATGTATATATAATATTGTTGAACTATCAAAATGAAATATTGGATTTCATTTTGATACTGTTAGTGTGTTACGTAATCGTCCCGCTGAGGATATTATTAATACCCGACATTGGAACTTCAGGGATTTTTATTTGATTTGTTATACCTAGCGCAAGATCAATAAATCCTTGTTTTGTTTCTAGTCATCTTACATAACATCACTCCTGTAATGCCTTAAGGGTTAGGCAGAGGTTGACCTGTAGTACACCCACATTCCGCCAATTATGTTTAAGTCCCATGTAATAGGGGGCGATCCTATTGCCATTAACCGGGTACATGTAGACTCCTCCAGTCATCTCTCTTCTAGTCACCTGTTTTGGTGAGAATCTAAACGTCAAATTGCTTCGCCCCGCTTATTTTTGAGACCACTGACCAAATTAGTACTTGTAATTTATACTAGTTAGGTCAGTATCAGATTAAAATATAGTTACCTTGTAACAGTGGATTAATAATTTTCTTCAAAACGTATTTTCCAGAAGATGTGCAATATTAAAATCTAACGTCTAATTTCAAAATCACCACCTACGCTCGCGTAAATGGAATAGTCTCCTTATTTCTTAGTAATACGATTTTACGAGCGCCTTATAAAGTCGTTTGTTCCGTATCTGTCTTTAAAAGTTCCTTTAATTTGATTTTAATCATTTTAATTTTATTGTGAACCAGTCTATTTTACCGGTATGGCTATTTTAGTGTCTGCATCCTTAATTCTATTTGTAGCATGGTTACTAAAACAAGGAATTAACTTAGCGGGATCTCATGAGCTTTAAGTGCCTAATTAAAGATTTTAATCTGTTTTTCGCAATAACTTTTCAACATTTCCTAGTGATTTTGAACTTTACTTTCTTATTTTAGCTACTTATTAGATCATAGTAAAATGTTAAATGATTTCATTTCTGTAAGTAGGTTTGTACTGACGCCAGCACATCAAGTTACTACAATCTGTCAAATTTCTTTAATAGTTTTACAACTTTATCCCTAAAGCATAAGGCTCAAAGTTGACTGAGGAAATTTGATAGTTTCGGGTAGCTTGTTGTGTTCGCGTCTGATAAACACTTTTACACGTCAATCATATTTAAAAACTAGATATGGTCGGCGTTTCCTATCTGACTACTCTAACTCAAAAGAAAGGTCGAAACAAACTCAGAGGTCACAGTCTCATTAAAGGCCAGACATAATCTTGGTCAGCTCATGTGACGACCATGTGAATTGGTATCTGAAATGGTCTTTTGAGAAAAGAACCACAAAGACTGGGTGAACCTGCGTCCAGTCAGTGCACGCATTTGTCAGTAATAATGCAGCTCAACTCAGAACTCAAGGAGCTCAACGCAATATAATGCATTTTTTATCAGAAAGGGGTGCTTAAAAGCGCCCTGATTATTGCGACCTTCAACAATATATTTTGGATTAAGGAACTACTGCAGCAGTTCAGGTTATTCCGCAATACTTTACAAAATTAAATGTAACTATGATTGATCTTATATGTCACAATTACAGTTTATTTTATATAAGACACGTCAGTACCTGGTTTACCTAGTGTCAAAAGTAGCGTCTAAAACCATAAGTATAAAAAAATTAAGGTATCCAATATTGGTCCTATTTTACGCCATAACTACACACTACACGCCATAAATACAGCCTTATATGCATTGTGGGCTAAGACCACTATAGCATGGGTTCCTGAAAACGTTCAAAGGCATCGCGGAAGACCCAGGCAAAGATGGCGGGACGAGCTGGACGTCTATGGGTCAACTCACACCGAAAGAGCGGCGAAGGGCGGTGGCGCCGGGCAGGGCAGGGCAGCGGCCGCGGCGCCGCGGGAATCCGCGCGACTCGTTCGAGTTTCTCATGCGATAATAAGTATTGTAGTAATGAAAATAAAGTTAAAATTTATATGACACTGAAACTGCTCTCCGCTTCGCTGCGCTTCGACGCTCTTTTAGTGTGAGTTGAGCCTAGATGAGGGGCTGGTCCATATTGGCTCAGGATCGAGTTGAGTGGAAAAGGGAAAGAGAGGCATTTATTAAGCTGTGGGACGTCTCATTCCATGATTACCACAATCAGCCTATAATGTTCCCACTGCTGGGACACAGACCTCCTCTCGGTGAGAGGGAGTATATACGCCGTAATCCACCACGCAGGCCTAGAGCGGGTCGGTCATGTTGGATATCAGATGTCTTCTAAATTTCGTTCTAGAATATTGTCTCACAAAAAAACTAAATTATTTCATTACCACTGCTCTCAAAACGGTGAAAGAAAACATCGTAAAGAAACAGGCTGATTATTATTATTATTATATTATGAAAATCTCAGGAATGTGGTGTGGACAAGTTCCATGATACAAAAATGTGAAGTATCCAACCAAGCCTTATAGTCCTTTCACGTATGAGCACCTCCAGCTAATCGAGTTATTTATGCAGGCAGGATTGAACTGGCTTACTTTCCGACACCAAGTGACAAGCGTAGGCGATTGCCACGGAGTAGTAACATAATGAAGTGATCATGGTAATCTTTACACATAATTTTGGGGTAAGAAAGTAATGCTTGACTATCATATTGCAAGTTGTACTTTCTTCAAAATTCTAGGATTATTATTAGTTATTGTATTTCGCTAGGAGTCTATTTCATTATTTTTTCTGCCAAGAAAATTTTATTTCATTAAGTTGTGGAATTGATAGCTGTCTTCTTGGATTGAAATGGTTACTGTCGTAGCGCAATTATGATCTATGATATATGATCAATTGTCGTTGCTCAGATTCATCCTCTTAATAATGTATTTTTTTAATGAATTAACGCAATTATTATAAATGATTGCCATACATTCATTGATAATATTTAAAATAATATGTTTTATAGCTCGCACGCTGTATCACTCCATTCGCTGACTCCTCTGTTGCACTAGCCCACACAATATAACACAAGTATTGAACCTAATCATTGTTTATGCACGGACTTGCAGATGCAATTTATTTACGATCTAGGCTTGTTTATATGAACGCGTTTTTTGTGAGTGTTAAACTATTTTTAAGTAGAGAATTTCCTAACAAATCAGTTCACCGACATTACAGGGTCGCCAGTTAGTTACTGTTTGCAAAAATTGCTTGCAGAAAACCAAAAAAAGTTATTTAGTAGATAAACTTATTAAAAGTTATAGAAAGTTGGTTAATAATATTATGTTGCACCTTTAAAATTCTGCATCTTGAATAGTGACATTAGCTCATGTCGTGGTAAAAAGTTAAGCTGGCTTAATGACTGCAAGGTCGCAAGGTCGAAGTGTTTAGGCTCAAAGAGGTAGCGCGCAGTGTTACTTGCGCGTGTTTATGGAAGGACGTACGGTATGATATCGGCCGCACTTGTAATAGGCCCCGCTAGGTCTGAGGCCGACATAAGCCTCTGTTCTTCCCAGACGGAAGGTATCCATGAGGATCTCCCAAAGGCCGTAACTACGTGGATACTCTTTCAATTCCCTATCATATAAATGACACCAGACACCATACACAGCTGTTTCTGTCGCTCGATGAGGTTCTCTAGTCTGTGGCAGTTCTCTTTGTGTAGCGATGTGAACGTATCTAGTGATGTTTTATAATTATTATCATAATGTAATATCACCTCACCTTAATCATAGTATCAGACAGCATACACAACTGTTTCTGTCGCTCTACGAGGTACTCTAGTCTGTGGCAGTTCTCTTTGTGTAGCGATGTGAACGTCTCTAGTGATGTGTTGCCGAGCGCAAGCTGAGGGCGTGGGGCAGCTAGGTTCCTGGAAAGAAGAGAGATTTGTGGTTAGTTTAATCAATGCAATGAACAAACATTTTTGAAAAATAAGTTTATATGACGTGCTGAAAAGTGTCTGATTTATGTAGATGAATAATTTATTGATAAATTATGATGAAGTGGTTCTTTTTCATCAATTATCTGTGGTCATTATTCGGGCATGTTAACTTGACATTATAAGCAGCTAGATTTACTGGTCTGGCTTTTAGAAGTCCATACTCAGATACAATTCCAAATTTGCTGATAATAATTTACTAATTGATAGGCTCAGGAAACCAGCCTAGAACCTCATATTTAGCAGCCATTCTTATATTTGCATCCACCAACTCGCACTGGGCCCGCGTGGTGGATTACGGCCCACTCCCTCTCACAAATAGGTGGCCTGTGTCCCAGCACTGGAAACATGGGCTGATTATGCTTAGTTAGTGTTAGTTATACCTACATAGTTTTAAGGTTTTTAATATGTATTAGTTTATTATTGTTTATGACTATTTTGTTTATTTTATCTATGGACCTTAGTTGCCTGATAATAAAATGATTATTATTATTTATTATTATATGTGTAGAGACCCATTTTAAAATCCCTGTACCGAATGATGCAAAGGGACATGTTGCCCGAGTCGCTTTCTGCTTCATTTCTATTTCAGAATTCCAATTTAAGTATATGCGCCCACGAAACCATAGAAAGTGGAGTGAGAAACTAAACCAAGTTTTATCTACAACGGAAATGGTAAGGACCTCGAGTTCAGCTATGAATATGTAGATGGCAATGCTGATTTATTGGCTGAAAAAGGGCCAGCAGTAAGGTCGTCTGAAGAGTCGATTAATTGCTTAAGAATGTTTTGTACAGTCAGCAAGGAGATATGTAAGTACGCAGGGTCATCGAATATACCTAGTTAAAGTTTACTAAGAAACCGATTGATGTTTTTGAATAAAATTTAATTAAATTAATAGAAAACGAACAGTTCATTTATCAAATTGAATTTCATTCGAAAACATCAACCATCAACCAACTCTGAAATCACGAAAAAAAATCAGCTGTTTTTTATTTCGTGATTTCAGACTTGGTCCCATAGTGAAAGTTGTTCAGTTCGATGGTCTAAAGCACCTCTTAAAGTTTGTCGGGTTAATTTTTTAATACTTACTTTGTATAATTGTTAACTATCAAATGATTGCGATTTATAAATGGGCCAAGTTTTTACCTCAAAAACGACAACAGCAGAAAGGGGACTCCACTATTTGATTCCAGCTAAGAACATAAATCTTGAGCCACTAACACTATTAAAAACTGCCCGCGTCTACGAAATCAATTACAAAATAGCTATCGTATAGGTAATCATAAAAGACGGCTAATGATCATAAACATCTGTCTACTAATAACATTATTGCATCCAGGTTTCCGTTGGATGAAGGCCTTTGAAAGTAACAGAATCCGAGTTAAGTGAAGAAATCGACTCTATTACTACCTGTGACTATACAATGACCGCATGATCCCATTACAATACATTAATATGGCTTATTTAATTACGAAAATAACAAAAAAAAAGCCCTGGCCATAGTATAATAAATACTGAGTCCTGGACTTCGTCCATTTTCTCAAATCAAATCAAAATATTTATTTGCTAGAATATGGTACATAGGGTGTTACAGTGAATTTGTTTCAGCATACCCTGCCATAACATGGCGTGCAAATGTATTCACAATCAGCGATGTCAGTTAATCTAACTTACAAATTGCAGCTTCTATTGAATTGTCTTCTAAGTAGTCCTTAATGGTATAATATAATCTTTTAAACAGCAATAGTTTGAAAAGTATTTTTTTAAACATTGTCAGTGTTAAGTCTTGCAAACTATTTGGTAAATGATTGTAAATAATAATCGACATGCAGTATACATTTTTCTTAAATAATTTTAGTTTTATTGGTGGCAGCCGAAGTTCTATATTTATGCCGTGTTTTGCTATTTGGCCTGTCCGTGCTCGTTTCAAATAAATTGTAGTTCCTCTTAACAAAAATACATATTTCAAAGATATATAAACATGGCAAAGGTAGAATGTTAAATTGTTGAAATAGTGGCTTACAGCTGTCTAAAAAGTGAGACATTTTTTTTTTATCTTTAAAGACTCTGTCAAGATCTACTGAGTTACCCCATATTACAATGCCGTATCTAAGTACAGATGCTACATAACCATGGTAAGCCAGCATTGCAGTATCACAGTTTACTGTTTGTCTGATTCTTTTCAAGGCATATATAAAGCGATCTATTTTTGCCAGAATTTTATCAATGTGCGTTTTCCAGTTGCAATGTTTATCGACCGTTATACCTAAGAATACACAATTATCAACAGTGGTCAAGTGCTCATAGCTTCTCTGATTCTGACTCGCTGAGAGATCTATATCCCAGCAGTGGAAACATCATAGGCTGATTATGCCTTACGTCATACGTTAGGTTGTAATCATCATCTGCTTAGCCTTTTCCCAACTATGTTGGGGTCGGCTTCCAGTCTAACCGGATGCAGCTGAATACCAGTATTTTACATGGAGCGACTGCCTATCTGACCTCCACAACCCAGTTACTGGGTAATACAATACCCCTTTGTAAAACTGGTTGTCAGATTTTCGGGCTTCTGACTGCCCGTAACGACTGTCAAAGATCCACGAATGACAGCCGTGACCAACGGCTTAAAATGCTTTCCGAGGCACGGATGGGACTCGGTATGTAAAGATACCCATCCACAGACCAACCGCGGCAAGCGTAGCTTAACGTGGACGAACAACTTGTGCGGCTGTTATTATTTAGCCACGGGCCCCTGATACGTTAGGTTGTAAGATGTTAAACTAAAATATTGCACAAAACGGGTTACTGATTTTATGTATAAAATAATGCGCAAACAGGATGTCCCATCTATACAGTCATTACAACAAACCCTCTTCCTTTGCCTATGAATGAGAAGAGACATGAAATGTATCCCGTACTTTGACTACAAACACTTGAATGAAGCCAGTTCCTGACAAACACAGGATAGTGGTTAGTATGAAATAAACATAGCTAATTTGCTTGTTTTGTAATAAGCCCCACACTCGAGTACTAAACGAGTTCCGTGTAATAAAATAACAATGTTAAACATCATAAAATGAAAAGGCAGCTTAACGTACGAGTGTCCTTAAAGAAACAATAGCAAAAATATAAGGTAATTAAAAGTCGAGACGTCCGCTCCGTGCGGCCTCCTCCACTCAAATGCGAAATGCCACTCGAATAAAACAAAACTCGCTATTACCTACCCTCGGCTTTTGTTCCATTTTTCGAAAAAATATTCTCTATTCCAACGGACCAATGCGAGGCGGGCGCGGCACGACCGTTGATTGGCCGACGACCTCTCAAGTGCAAGTGGAAATAAAAGTGCTTGGGTAAATGAGGCGTGTTGTCTCTTTCTGGCTTGTTGAGTAAGTATGGCGTTGTTTCGCTCTATTTTTCGTTTTAATTGCAAGCTTGAGAGGATGTGTAAAGGGTTGTGGGACCTTGAGTGTCGCACGTGCACCGTAGTTCTGACGGGGAAGCACATTCAACGTTTAAATAGGGGAGAGAACATAGTTTACGTCATCCATGTAATTAGATAGGATTTGTGACATCATAATCCCTGTATTGCGGGGTCAACGGTGCTTAAGGAGGTTTTATTTGTTTTTTTTTTTCCATTCTTTTTATTAAGAGTTTCAGCTTTAATTAGTACTTGTGACCCCTGTTCTAATTGATGCAGTTAATTCAGGTATAGCATGTTCATTGCGGTTTTAAGTGGAATGCAGTGGTTGTAAACATTTTTTCATAATTCTTGAACCAAAGCATTGGTGAACAAGAGTTAGTGTTATAAAGAGAAGTTATTGAAGCAGCCGAACTTCGTTTTAATAACAAGGCAGTAAAACATGAGAAACGTTAAAAAAACGGTCAAAGTTTAAAATTGTGCCAAATAAAGGACCCTTCCTAAATGGAGCTTTGGTGGGAAATAGGTTCGAAAAACTTCCAAATGTTAAAAATTTCATAAAATTTTATATGTTCATTAATTAAGCCGCGCTCAGGAAAAATGCGAACAACATTAACAAACATACGCCACTCAATTTCTGGCTGCAGGAGCTGACGAATCCCAGAAATTGTGTCAAGTGGATACACGGAAGCACTGATATTAATTATACGGGGAATTTACGTAGAAAGGTTGGAATTCAGTTAGATTTCGTAAATAAAGTTGACTAGCAGTGTAGTATCATCATCTGGTCTATTCTGTAAAAATCTCACTGTGAGAACTAAAATGAAATGAGCTAAAAGTGAACTGTCATTCCACGATGGATTGACATTATTGACAGCTCATATTCACCTAAATTTTACGGTGAGTTTGTTAAACAAATTGGCTGATATCAGTACGCTTATTCAGGTAATTTCATGAGGCGTCAGTCAAGTTAGCAGTGTAGTTGTAGTTATGTTCAAGATTAAGTGCTAAATCTATTATAGACCTTCGTCTTCTTAAATTCTTTGACTGTGCGTAGCAGAGCAGTAGAATGCGCTCGCGTGATGCGAACTTGCCGTGAGCGTATTCTATAATTATGACAGCGGTAGAGAATACGAAAACCGTTGTTGTGGCCGAAACTTAACTGTAACTGCGTTGCAACTGGATTTCTTTATTACGTGAATTAGCCTACATATCGTTTAATGATGTTCAATGCTGAGCATTGGTGCAGACTCTGTTGTTCACAAACTAAACTAAATTTAAATTCAGTGCATCTTTTTCTTTCTATTTCATTAAGAAAAGGACAGAAGATACATTTCAGTTTAGTCCTGTCAAATTAATAAGCGCCTGACACTACCCCATACAAACTACTACTAACTACGACTAAAATTTAACCTCTGTCCTTTTCTTAATGAAATACATACTTACCTAGAAATAAAGATATGCACTGGAACTAAATTTAGTTTAGTTTGTGAACAAGGGAATCGGCACCATTATCAAAGACTGACGCGGCAGATGAAAAATGTTTATACCTACTTTAGATTTTTTAAAATATATACTGGATACTAGCTGACCCCGCAAACGTCGTTTTGCAAAAAAAAATAGATAGTAGCCGATTCTCAGACCTACTGAATATGCATATAAAATTTCATAAAAATCGGTCAAGCCGTTTCGGAGGAGTATGGTAACTAACACAGTAACACGAGAATTTTATATGTTAGATAATTTTAAGAACGTTCACAGTCTGATCTCAGTCTTAATTTGTCAAAAATACCTACTATTTCCCTACATTTTGACAAGTTTTTGACATTTGTTTGTCGCCGAGATGAGACTGGGACTATATTTTGAACGTTTTAAATTACGAGAATTGGCTTTCAGATAGCGCGACGATGTCCCTAGTACCCTATATGTATCACCTCATGTTTTATGTGATTTTAAACTCCGTATGCTAAATACTTTAGGACAACTACGCGAGAAAATGATCAGTAAAAGAGACTTTGACCCCGAATTAGAACAGGCAAAGTAGAAACATTAGACTCCAATTTCCTAACACAGCATGAAAATCTGTTAAACAAACAAATTCAAATGTAAAAGTGATTTAAACTTATATATTACAAATGTTCTTAAACCAAAAGAATATTTGAGTAAACCAACGCATCGCGTGCTAACATCCTATAAGGTGGGCAACACTGACTAATAGTGTTACCAACTCACAAGCAACCGATCCATTTCCGCTTTTACCATTTCGAAGTGCCTTCCGGTCGTTTTTAATACAAATAGTTTGTGGGAAAGGGATTTAAAAGTGCTGTGAATTAGGGTTACATTAACATACCTGAAATTGTTCTTTTAGAAGTATGATTTTTGAAAGAAACCGTATTATGGGAATCATTAAGGCAAGACGATGGAAAGCCTAATAAATTAATATTGAAACAATAATTTGTTGGTATATTGGCGTGTGCTAGCTGACATATCCTACTAATATTATAAATGTAAAAGTGTGTGAAGATGTTTGGATGTTTGTTACTCAATCACGTGTAAACCGTTAAACGGATTTGGTTTAATTTGGCACACAGATAGTTTATAATCAGGATTAACACGTCATATGAAACTTTTTATCCCGATATTTCCACGGGATCGAAACTAACGCGGGCGAAACCGCGGGGCGCTGCTAGTGGCAAATAATTTAAATTAATGTTTTGTGTTTCATAATGTTAATTATTTACTATTGTATAGGATCAAGTTTTCTAACTATACAGCTGTATTGCTGGAGAGTTTGTTGCGCCACTTCTTCATCTTAGCTAAAAGCACTTGAAAGTGGTGAAGGGCGGGCGTTTTGGGGGACTGACTTATGTAGTTTTGACGTTCGAAAAGTGCTGATTCTCAGCTTAGTTTGAATAAGTGATTTTGATTTTGAAAATAGCTCGATACCATTTAGTTTTTTTTTTCTTTTTTGGCAACTGAGCCGATGTCGACTATTCTGCCAGCGTCATGTGGTGATGACAACGCAGCAGGGTCAGCCGTCTAACTTTGCTCTTCGTGGTAGTTATCTAGTTAATTAATAGTTAATAAATCGCTTTTGAATCGTTACCTTGTCTGTCTCAGTCCTATACATTTTTGACTTTCCCATCATCGCTACCGCTGATAGAATGTGACTTGTCCTCTGAGTGTCACAGGTGCAGTAGTGCTCATTCTTATGTCCCTATCTTGGTTTTTGGCTTTACATTTCTTAATGATAACAGCCTTTGTAAATACAGAACCTAGTGGAGCAATATTTCCAAAACGAATGGAAAAGAATAGTGTCAAATTAGTTCTGCCTAGATGGCGCTAAGTGTCTGTTAGTTTCATTCGCTCTCAATGAAGTTCCCTGCTGGAAACTTTGCCGCGAGATGGCGCTAAGTGTTTTATATTGTCGCCGATTAGTCGGTTTTCATTTAAGACGTCTTTGACAAGTGACAAACTACAGTGCTCTTTCGCGGCGAAGCTTCGAGCAAATAGCCCCGTTTTAGGAACATAGGTCAAATGTCTTAGAAGTTATGAATAATAATTTTCGGTTGACAAGCTTCCCGAAATCCAGGCTTGATGAATTAGTTAGTGTACCCCGGCTGTAGTGTAACTATTTAATAGATATGTAAACACTTTCTCACACACACATGAAGTGGTCAGGGAGCTGTCACTAATGTCAACTGTCAGTTACCATAAATGGCGGCAGGTAAGAGACAAAACCCTGGGTTAGAACTCAGATGTGACTGAATAGACAGCTGTGCTGCCGGGCAGTTTTTTGCACCACTTATTCTTCGCAGCGTAAGCACTAGGAAGTGGTGAAGGGCGGGCGCTTCGGGGGACTGTCTTATGTAATTTTGATGTTCGAAGTGTTGACTCTCAGCCTAATTTGACTGGCTGACTTTTAATTTTAATTTTGAATGATCTCGCCATTGAAAGAACTTCTAATGTAGGTACCCATTTTTGGCCATTGTAATTACGCAGTCACATGAAACATATATGTAATTTAAATAAATTACTTTTGATTAGATTTGATTTGTGATGCAATTAACAGAAAATAGATCGAAGTTTTAGATAAAGAGAGGGAAAGCAACTTAGCACTTTAATATCTAATCAAATCTGCCTTACAAAATACTTACACACCATTTCCATGCAACCAGACTTTTCCCAAACTACATTTACACAAAACATTAAATATTGAACACCACAAAACTGTATTAGCGGTATTTTTAAAATAAGTCAAAGTGAAATACCATTTCTGAACATACCGCTAAGTTATAGGTAATGGTGTGTTCACACACGCCGCTAACTATTTAAGGTAAGGCAATTACTCAAAAATCTTTGAAGGCAAATATTGATAGTATGGTCATGTGAAGACAGCTTATCAGTTGCCGAAGAAGGTACATTGTCGAATGTGTGGCGATAGTTTGATGGAAGTAAGCCCGAATGGTTGTAAGTTTTATATAATGGTTCCGTTTATGCCGAGTCCCTTCAACAAACAATAGATTCACGTCGAGACTGAGAGCTCTCAGTCTCGACGTGAATCTATTGTTTTTGCATAATATTTCTATTTTACGCTTTGTATTACCATTACGTCGAATTACACTCGTCATGTGATTTATGTCACGACGATACCTACTTTTGCAGTTTGGTAGTTGACTTTTCAATATATTTGAGTAATCAGTAGCACAATGTCAACATTTTGAAACCAACATACACTTTAAAATCCTGACCAAACACTTATAGGTATTTAATATAGTTTGGGTTGATACGAATGGAAACCAGGAATAAGAGTAATGTAAACCTCATCGTTATCACCAAGAAAACATGTGATGCAAATAAAATAGAAAAGGTTTATTTATGAGAGAATTTGTCCCAGAAAAGGTTCTAAGTGCAAGACCCGCGGGATAGTTTACCATTCGTAGCTAGGTCATCATCACATATTATCAGTAATATTGTATTATGGTCTGTCACCAAGAGATTTGGACACCGTCGCTAAACAGCGGGGTAATTCTGTAACACACTAACAATAAGAATGGCTTTCATTTTGACAGTTCAACAAAACTCATTGCGTCATTTACGTTGTTGAGCAGACACATTTTTCGAACACGTGAAGCTATGGACTAACAATATCCTTAAATGATTCAGATTGCGATTGATAGCGTGTTACGCAATTCCAGGGTGCCGATCGAGGCGATTAGCAAAGATCATAATCGTAATACGCAAAATTAAAATGCAAAGCGAAACAAAACACAAACGCCGTCAATTCGAAATTCTAAAAACCACGAGCATCATTGCCTCACCCACAAATAGGCAAATCCTATCAAACTTTTGAGTTGTAATGTAATCGACACTTCTTGACGTAAATAGCCACTCGAAATAATCGACAACACAGGAATTATCGTAAATCGCTGCGCTTGCACACTTATCCGTGTTTATTCGATAGCACTTTTATAATGTCAATGGGAACTATATGCCACATTCTGTGTGATAGCAGAATATTTATACAGGTTTTAATTGAAAACATGCGATAAACCGAAATGGGAGATTGTACTTTTACTAAGGGACCAAAGCTGCAATCGCAACAAAAAAAAAAACAAGCTGTTCCCTACATTTTGACGAGTTATGCGAACATAAATGTAGGGAAGAGCTGATATTTTTTTCGCGATTTCAGGTTTGGCCCCATATTAAAAGTTGTTCTTAATGATGAGTACAATCTCCTATTTCGATTTGTCGCATGTTTTCAATTTTATCCTGTACCTACTAGCGACCCGCCCCGGCTTCGCACGGGTGCAATACTGATACTAAGTACAGGTATTTCAAGAATGCCAGCACGCGCCGCCGCGGCCGGTACCGCAGCAACCGCTATGTCCCTGCATTTTAAATCTGTAATATCTTCGAAAATATTCATTTAAATTACATGCTGTAAAGGGCCATATTTATCTATATTAAATGCACAATGTATTTAAGGTACTTAATTGGATAAGGATAAATGCTGTATTGCTTAAAATCGCTTCGTAAATAAGCCATTATTTCTCGTAAAAAGTAAAGGATAAAAAATGATTATTGTGGGTTATCCCTACGAGATAGACATATACCATCGTGGACTTTTTTGTAGACCTTTTTAAGGTCTACAATACTGTAGTACATTATTTTAACCTATCTCGTAGGGTTCAGCCAGCGTTTGAAAAGTAAGCGCAAAAAAATGTGTTTATTTACGACATCACATGCATGCATGTATTATATATATAAACCTTCCTCTTGAATCACTCTATCTATTAAAAAAAACCGCAACAAAATCCGTTGCGTAGTTTTAAAGATCTAAGCGTTCAAAGGGACAGAAAAGCGACTTTGTTTTATACTATGTAGTGATATAGCAAAGTACTTACTTGAAGCTTTCTAGATTGGGTGAAAAGTAATATAGGTAGTAGAATATGCACTAAGAAAAATAGAGACATAATAAAGATAGGAGTCAGAATTAAGGTTGCACCTAGGCTACCCCTATATCAAATAGAATTTGATTTTTAGATTTTTTTTAGATTGACTCCCCCGTTGGTCTCGTGGTCGCAAGCGCGACTGCTGAGAGTGGGGTCCTGGGTTCGATTCCCGGGTCGGGCAAAGTCTTATTGAGTTTTTCCGTTAGAAAATTCTTAGTAACAGCCCGGAGTTTGGAAGTTGGTGGTGTAATACCCCCGTGCCTCGGAAAGCACGATCTCTCTCCGGTCGTGTCGGATTGTCGTCCCATCGGACTATGAGAGTGAGGGAAGAGGGAGTGCACCTGTGTCTGCGCGCAAACTTGTGCACTATAATATCTCCTGCGTACCCGGCTAATCTCCGTTGAGATTGGCCACCGTGACCGAAATCGGTCGGGGAGGCTATTATTATAGAATTTCATTTATTTTCATTATTAATTTCATTATAGAATTTCATTATTGGCACATGGAGAGTAATCTGTTCAATGCAATTTGACTGCATTTTTATAATTCAGTGAAATGTGCATAAGCGATCCGGACCTACTTCGCACGGTGTTCACGACTTGACAAAACATCGAGATTTCCTTATTATATGTACTTAAGTCTAATATTAATACCTTATACCCAACTTCAGGAATAATTTCTCTAAGTGATGGCAAAAACTGCATCAAAATCCGTTACGTAGTTTAAAAGAACAACGCGATCACACAGACACACACAGAAGTGACTTTGTCTCAAAATATGTAATACATGAGGAAAGGAATCCTACAGATACTTATGGATATCGTAAACTAAAAATAAACTGTAAGTATGCTCAAAATACTTCACAATAAACAATCAAAGAACTTAGACTTATTTCAAAATGTCTGGTAAGACACAATATACCAGCCAGATAATTTAACCCCAGCTGGCCATTGAATAACCCTAAGCCCAATTGATCCGTGCTTCATTCTCTATTAGCAAAAAGCAAAAACGATTGAAACAAGAAGTAATGTACCTACACAGCTATGCAATAAATATATCTTTATCTTTATTATAAAATCCAAGAACCCGACAAACCAAAACGTCTTCGAAAAAGTCCCGCTCACATAATTTCCACTACCAACTTACTGGTATAATAATGCACTTTGCTATAACAATCAGCACTTGGCAGGTAGGACCGATTTCACGCTTCACCTCGTCTTAATAGAGTTTCTGTCTCAATCGTAATAGGCATTAGTTACAGTACGACACTTTTGAAAGTATGAAAAGAGGGTATTTATAACCGATTAGAATTGAGGGAGGTTTTCGAAGATATTACAAAGGTGAGCTGGTAAACGTGATTTACCAGTAGGCCAATTCTGCTAATTTAAAACGTTCAAAATCTAGTCGCAGTCTCGTCTCGTCGTATAAATAAATAAATAAATAAATAATAAATCTCGGCGACAAACAAATGTCAAAAACTTGTCAAAATGTAGGGAAATTTGAAGTATTTTTGACAGATTGAGACTGAGATCAGACTGTGAACGTTCTTAAAAATTACGAGAATTGCCCCTCTGGTTAAGGAACATTTTTTTTTTTGTAGTGGTCATTATCATTCGCCTGCTCTTCTCCCAATTTAGTACTTTGGTAGTGGACATGACTGAGCTTAAAACTAAAATACAAAAGTGAACTAAAACGCAAGTGGGTTAAGAGCAATTCTACCGGACAGGTAGAATTGCAAGTACCGGTATTATTTTCTTGCATGATCATTATTATTCATGAAAAGGCAAACGGTACAAGATGATTTTTAGAAAATATTTAAATGGTGATTTGTATGTGTGATGGTTAATGAATGAGACACCTGATTTTAGGGTATTTTGTTAGACTTAGTTGAGTTATAAAATGAAATACAAAGGTAGCCTAAAATGGAAGTGGGTTAATTCCAGTGCCGTAGCTTCAGCTTGCTAAAGCAGCCCTATATAAAAATTTTTTGGGGGCCATTTTCACGGTTCCTATTTTTTTTTTTTGGATGTTGTCCGTAATGAACGGTTGTTGCTGTCGGACTCCTACCGAAACTTCAAAAAACACTGTTCCTTCCAGTACCATGAGTCGGGCGCCCGGTAGATACTGGTAGATTCGCCAATTTAGATTTTTCTTATATTTTTCTGAGAAATATTATGACTGGCCATATCGTTTTTTTTTTTTTTTTTTTTTTTTTTTCAGGATGGGAAATCATCGAATGACCCCTCCCGCTCTGGGTGGAGCAGAAGGGAGTGTCAGACTCTTACTGACTAAAACCCACCCGTGTTCCTTCCTTAGCCCTTTGTGTTCCGGGGTAGCGGTAACCCTTTCGGACAATCCCGCTGCAACTGGCCATATCTTGACGTCAACTTTTGGGACACCCTGTATTGTATAATTATAGATTTACTTACAATAAGAATTTTAGGTTCTCGATAGTATTTCACAAATTCTTGCTTACACACGTCGGCGACGCGTCGGGGCCCCGTATAATAATTGATACAGCTGATACGGCGGTAGCTACGCCCCTGGTTAATTCTACCGGTATTATTTTCTTGCATAATCATTATTATTCATCTGACATGGCAAACGGTACAAGAATATTTAATTTTAAAAACGTGCCTTTGAAAACTATACTATTAGCAACCTTTTTTTTTATAAACTTTTTTTTATTCCCAAAAAATTTTATAACTTTAGCGGATGGGCCTGTGGCTAAATAATATCAGCCACACAGGTCGATCGATCAGGTTAAGCTATGCTTGCCGCGGATGGTCTGTGGATGGTGACCATCTTTACATACCGAGACCCCTCCGTGCCTCGAAAAGCACGTTAAGCCGTTGGCACCGGCTGTCATTCGTGGATCTTTGACAGTCGTTACCGGTAGTCAGAAGCCCGAAGTCTGATAACCAGTCTTACCAAGGGGTGTCGTATTGCCAGGTAAATGGGTTGTGGAGGTCAGATAGGAAGTCGCTCCATGTAAAATACTGGTATTCAGCTGTATTCAGTTAAGACTGGAAGCCGACCCCAACATAGTTGGGAAAAGGATTTATAACTTTAGCGCAACGTACCTAACCCCAAAAAATAACAAAACATAATATGTAGATACACCTTTTACTACGATAAAGTTACACAAACCGCACTGTAAAATCAAAATCTCCTACGCACCGAAACTTATTTCAATTACCAACGTTCTTCTACGAACGCAGTAAGGAAAACCGTTCATTTTGATACAAAATAGCTTAGCAAATCTGTTTGAATACCTATAGCCTAAAGATCATAGGAATTCCTAGAACTTTTACTAACTGTATACCTAGCTTCCTGTTAGCCCTTTGTGTCATTCACAATACGAAACTGAAGACTGAAGTGAAAATATTCACGGAATGCTTTGTTGATTATAGTACGTAGGTACTATTTATAGTTTTACATGAGTACTTCAGTACTTATTTGAGTACTTCGTTGATAAGTGCTTGTTAAATACCTGGAAAGTCTGTTAAAAGTAGAGATCAGTTGTTACAATGTACTCGTAGTAATTGTTTTGAGTGGGTGATTGAAAACACTCACATTGTGCTTTTGGTCAGTAAATTAGTGATGGAAGCACCAAGTGCTTAATATTTAATGAGCATCAAGTACTTTAGCGTTTTATATAATAGTGTTTTAAGTGTTGATGGACGCTTAAAAAATGCTTGCAACATAGCTTGCTTGCTTGTAACATAGGAAATTTTGAAAAGATGTACAATATTAATGTTCGAATAATTTACTTCAAATACAGAGAAGCAGGGACGTCAACGCGCAAACTTTAAGGGCCCATACTACCTCAAATGGCATAGCATGATCCTCCGTAATGTCGAAAATACTGCAGCATTAATTTTGAAATAAATATATGGTAAAGTTGAGGATTAATGTTAGGTCTTAAGTTAGACGAAAACACGATTCCGTAAAATTTTCTCGAAAGAAAAAAATCCAAAGTTACCTCCAAACCGAACAATTAACCGCTGATATTCAAAAAATACTTCAAATTAGATCATGAAACTTCGTATACTAACTAAACTAACTATAAAGCAGGTCTTATGTTATTTATTTTTTTTTAATTACCATTATTTTCACCGTAAAAAGCAAATACCTAAACTATTGGCGCTGTCTGCCGTCTAGCACCACACTCTGTCTAGCTCTCACTCAGTCCGCGAGCAGTATCGTGCGAGCGAGATAAAGAGTGAATTTTAGCTGAGGTAGTATAGGCTCTTAACCATGAATTCACCATAATATGATTCTAGACGAAGAAGATTAGCGTAGAACTGAATGTACAGACGCCAGCACATCAAGCTACCCGGAACTGTCAAATTTTCCCAATAAACTTTGAACCTTATGCTTTAGCGATAAAGTTTAAAATCTATTTTAAAAAATTGACAGATTGTAGTAGCTTGTTGTGCTGGCATGTAAATGATTCTAAACCAGCTGTTTCATAGAAAATTGCAATAGCCAAGCGGTCAAAATGTACTGAACACCATTTTTTTTTTAATAACCGACGAATAATTTAGCTGATGGTTTCAGAATTATGTTCTGAAACCATGGTAAAAGGTTACACGTCGATATCCCTGCCTGTAACATGATTATTCAATAAAAATAATCTAACGTGTTACTTCGTTTTCTTGAGATTCATGTTTATGCCATTTTTTCAGAAGTTATATTGAAAAATCTATTTTGCACATTAATATAATTACACCAGTAAATCAACATAAAAATAAATTGTTTTTTATACCCATTATCCATAGTAATTATACTGTTCCCATATCATAAAAATAAATTGTTTTTTATACCCATTATCCATAGTAATTATACTGTTCCTAATATCTTAAAAAATACTCATAATTTCAATTCACAACTTACACCTTTCTACATTGCGGCTGCGCATTAAATGTGTCAGACATTTACACACCTATGTATTTGCCTATTAATCTCTCAATAGATACCAGTTTAAGCTCCAACAACCACCAATCAATCAATTTTGTACTCTATTTCTCCTAACCTAAAGCTGAAATTTGTTGTGTCAGGGGAACTCGTAAAGAATTTTTCTCACTGACTTGCGAAATAGTTGACAAACAAGCAGTTTTGAATGAAAACTCACTAAGTCACTGGCTTTGCATTCAGTACTAATATGGTCGCATTGAACGTCTTACTTGAGCTTTTCAAGGTACATACGTAAAGAGGTATGATAGTTAATCCTTCGTTAGAATTTTAAGCCTGAAGAAATGAGGCTGTAAACTGTTTCATAGTAACTGTGCTTGCGATTCTAAAGCCTTTAATTTTCCGTTCTGAAAATCTATGTACAGCTTCCCACAGAAAAGTATGCGCTTCGGGAATCAACGTCTATCTTCGGAAATATGAACGAGATGTTGAGATCTAATATAGACCTGCTAATAATGCTATTACAACCATGAAAGTACTTGCAGATTTTGTGTTACCATGTTTACAAAATTACAGATTTACAACTCTACATAATTCTAAACAACTTCTTGGTTACTCTGTGTCGCGACGTTTGTGCTAATTCTGAGACACGAAGTCTACCGGAGCGCATACCGCTCTCAAAACGGTGAAGGAAAACATCGTGAGGATACCAAGATGTCCTAGAACCAAAAGTTCGAAGACATATGACATCTACCAACCCGCACTGGGCGCGCGTGGTCCACCACGCGCGCCCATCCATTCAGCCATCCATTAGAGCCTAAACTCTCTCGAAGAGAGGAGACCTGTGTTAGCAGTGGGAAGATCATAGGAAAGAAAAAGAAAATACATTTACTTTATTTTTCATTTTCATTTTTTTTTTAATAGCTTGATTGTGCTATACCTTCTTTGGTTTACCTGTACCTAGGTAGGTAGAGATCGTCTAATCTGAAATGACGCGCCTCACTACTTAATTAGTTTATTTAGATGTGTGAGTGCTTGGTACTTTTGAGATCGAACGATGCGTTCTCCTACGTTTGAGTCTAACAGGCAACTGAACAACCAATTACAATTGCATGTTTATGTGTATTACGTCCATATTTTAAATTTGCTTGTGTGCGTAAATGCGGAGGTGGGGCGCGTCATTTCAGCTTAGACGATCTCTACAGGAAAGGAATACTAGGTAGTATTCCTTTTGGTATCAAGCTACCTTTTCAAGACCTCTTCTTGAACTAAAGTACAGTAGAAAGCTGAAACTACTTTGTGAAATCATCAATTATTTAATCTGTGCAACGGTTTACTCGACGGTCGTACTAAAAAGACAGAGAGACACAGTATTGCTTGCAATTCATATCAAATAATTTACTTATTTGAAAATATAGGTCATTTTCTTTAACTACTTTCTATTTATTTCGGAAATACTTAAATACTAACAAATACACATTAATTTCCCTTGACCATAAATTCAAAACCCAATAAATATAAAGGTCTTACAGAATCAGTAATATAAAAATATTTTGTAACAAAAAATGTAAACAGTCATAAACCAAAATGAAGTCATTAACACGCAAGTCTGTTAATAAAATTATTGTGTATGTAAACGAACTCATTTCAACGTATTCCAGTTTGACAAACGATAGAGAACGTTGACTTTGAAATGTCAACTTAAAACTAATAATGTCATAAATTATTACAATGCCACATTAACTAACTAACGTCAAAATAGTCATTAATTATTATAATGTCAAATTGTGTTTATTTTTTATCACATCAAATTCAATTTGAAATCGTCATAAATTATTTAAATATAAATTTCAATCACAAATATCAAATCATCATAACTTAGTGATTGTTATTAATTATTACAGTGACAATTATGAACAAATTAACTTTCCTTAGGAAAATTTATCTATATAATACGGAATTTGACAGCAATTACAACAAAAAATCTGTTAACTGTAACACTTTACCGGTAATTAGCCTGGTTACCGTTATCACAACAGGAAGGCAATTGTTGACATACGTCCGATGTCGAAACGTGTCACGTTCCCCAAAATTCTTTGCATTCTTCTCCAACCTTATTCACATCGATTGAAGAGCCATTTTCCTTTTGTTCAAGTGTGGTGTTAAATTGGTTAACCCGTGTAGACACGTTTGGGTAATAAATAAATGTTGCGTTAGAAGAAATCTGTAAGTAGGTGTTATTTTAAAGGTTCAGTGAAAAGTGAGGTGATTCATTATCATTTAACAGTGTCAACTGATGTTGTTTTGTTCAATAAAATTGTTTTTTATTTTGTAATTCCTGCTGTTTATCTTTTGAAAAAGACGTAGTGGCATATTTTGATCGTCGGATCAAGAGAAATGCTTAATAAGTTTATCTTTCAAAGTTACTAAAATCTTCTTCTTAGCGTGTCGAGGGCAATCTAAATAAACTTAGCCTAGAATTCAGCTACGTGTTTGTCGCCATCACTAGCGTCCATCAGTTCCTGTAACGTGCAGCTGACTGACTGTCCCATAGGTAGGTACTTTGTGGAATAGCAGCACATTTATACTCTAAGACGGAGTCGTCTATGACTCTCCATCTGAACAGGTTTTCCTTGCTTCGGCCAACCTGGGACCGGAGTCTGTTAAAGACTTTCAGTTTACCCAAGGCAACTTATGTGCAAGTCGAGTTCATCATCCAGTTACTAACAAAAGTTGGACGGTAAACGTTTAAAAAAAAAATATTAGCTTTTCATTGAATTCAACTGAATTCTCAATTATTTCAGATGAAAAATTACAAATGAAAAAAAATAATAATTATTATCGTTTATGGGCATTTTTGTTTAAACTGCTACCTATCTTTGAAAATAGCTTACTGAAATTGTTTTGGATATTTTAGCTAATTCTTGGTTTAGTCGAATGATAAATCTTACAAATTTTGCTAAAGGAGACGGGCGAAAGTTCATAGGAAGTTGGGCCTGACGTTACAGTAACGATTACTGCATTATTTTATTTAGATACTAATACCATTTAAAAAAAACTAAAAAGTTTACAATTTCTCCATGGTAGAAAAAAAATATAGGGTGTTATTGGTTTTATACAGAAACAACATTCTTGCTTAAAAGTTATTCTTACACCGAGCTCTCACATTATTATTTGATAAAATAATTATCAGACTTTATTGTAGACTAGAATTTAACAGGTTTCATCGTAGGAAATTCACATATTGCGACCCACCAACTAGATTCTAGAGGTTTGAGAAAATTATAAAAAGGAGCGGGAGTATGAATTAAAAATACTTCTTTTAATGGTTTATTTACTTCGTTATTTATTATTGAAATATCGTATATGAACTGTGCAGGCAGTAGGTACCTATTGCTGTATAACTGAAAGAATGCCTCGTCTTTTATTTGATGTAATCCTATAGAAGGATTACACCAGCAAGTAGCTATGCCGCAGTTGTTAAAATGACTATTTTGATCACTCATTGTATTTTTCTTAGAAATCCAGTACATGAGGCTGAGCCTGCTGAGGTAAGTCGAGCAGGCAAGATAATTTAGTCCGTTGTAAGAAATGCGTGGGTCATTCGTCTAAGTAATACTTACCCGTCAGAATCCTTTATACGTAGCCAAAGTCGCAAAAGAATACTAATCGAATAATAACTACTACAGCACACGAAAACACGACAGAAAATAAAATATCCACTACCACCGCAAACTCCTGAGTCTCCTGTGAGCCAACCGAACAAGCAAATTATTGTTTAGTTGACGTTTGTGTTTGACGTGACATTGACATGATTGACATTCCAATGTGTTGCCTGAATATTAAAACAAATGATGATCTATTGTGAAATCGATTTACAATTATTTATGCTTACGATTTTTTTAGAAACGTTGTTGTGTCACTGGGAAACTACCAATATTTAAAAAAAATGATTTTTTTTTAAACTTAACTAAAGAAAAAAACACTGAATCACTTTTTATTGTTATTTTTTTTCTATTTGTATTTTTAAATATCGATTAACTTACCTATTTCATCTGGCAACATTGTTTAAAAGTAACAATAAGGGAAGTCAATATTTTTTCCAATAAATATTTAATTTCTTATGCCATGATAAAACTGCTTAATATTTCATGATTAACTACAAAAAAACTGAAAAAAATTGTTGATAAATGTTTCATTTGTGTAACGTCAGGCCCAGATTCGCCCGTCTCCTTTATACTCTCTTCACAAAGCTGACTTAAAGTTGATGTGTACAAAAAATGTCTCAGCTGTATTCCACCTTTACGAGAGATTGGTGCCTGATTAGGTTTTTGGGAGAAACCTGTGTCACAGGTCAAAAATGATGATGATGTTGATAATTTTATTCGTACTAATATAAAAATTTGCATTAAAACTACAAGTAAATAAAACTTGGAAACGATGCACTTTTGAATACTTATGCGGCGTTCCTATAAACAAAACGAATCGTTTTGCTTACCAATGGCAGCATTTTTTATTGCCAAACAGGGCATATAAACGGATTCGTAAGCTAATTTTACTTGTGATAGCTGGATTCCATATGGTATGGTCTACTTTGTAAAGCTATGAGGTCTTTGTCATTATTGGTATTTAACAATAATGGCGCAGATTATAGGAATTTGACATTATGGAGCTTATCATAAAGATGACAAAGTGTTCAAATTAAAATAACCCTAGAATTCTAACAATCGAAAACCCTTATTTCTTAACATACTAATCCTAATCTCAATCTCTAATCTAATCCAATAATAAATTCAGATCTAATTTATTCTAGACAAAACAATCATAAACCATTGCAGCTGCTGTACCATAAACCAGCTCAATTAATAGCAAATAAAACCAAGAAACGATCCAGCCAATTGAAATGATATAACAACCGTTAAACTAGGAATGCTAGTGTCTAATACTGTCATTTTTAATTTTAACAATTATTCTAGATTATTATAGCACAGTCCATCTAATTTTAAGGGGATTGGCATGACATATGATGAAGTTACAATTACGGATTGGTAATTGCAAATCTTACCTAATATTGTTTATATTTAAGCAACCTGTTAAAAGGATCAATGAAAAATAACCAAAATTATATTACAACTATAAAGGTTAATGGAGACAACAAAAGAAAAGCCGTTTCTTTTCTTATGAATTGGAAGATGTCTTTCACTAATAATATTACATGAGGGTGAGACGTGTGATCCAAAGCAAGACTAAAAGAATACAGACACTATGATAGGATAACTATGTAAGGATTTCAGTCAATTAAGTAACAAGGAGAGAGGAGGCCTGAATCCCAGCAGTGGGAACATTATGGGCTGGTTATGCTTATGCTAAGTGAAAAGAACGGGCTCGAATTATAAAAAAAGAGAGTAAGAATGAGAAAGACGAAGAAAGTGTTGAAGAAGAAACGATTTGTTTTGATATACTGCAACAACGCGACCATTTAAACTCAACAACAAAAACTATAACAATCATACCAAATATTCAACAACAGTTTCTACTACCCACTCTGACACACGACACCCAAAACCTTCCATGTAAAGTGTCGATCAAAAACTGAATAAAATTCAACCTAATCGTCTCAACTCATTCATTAAATGGTTACCCATCAAAATTCCCCCGTATTCACAACATTCAGAATGAGTCACTACACACTAGTGGAGGTACCCTGCCATTGATTATGCGTAATACAAGGTTTATTGCTAATGAATTTCGTGATGGGAACATTGTAATTGAGTTAAAAGTTTTTGGTGAGTTTATTGCTTTAATATGGGGAGACAAAGCAGTACTTAAATGTTTTTCGATTTCAATAAAATTAAAGATGAAATTACGGTTGCACGCATTATCTGCCTAGCCTTTTCTCAACTATGTTAAGATCGGCTTCCAGTCTAACCGGATGCAGCTGAATACCAGTATTTTACATGCAGTGACTGCCTATCTGACCTCTACCATCCAGTTACTGGTACTTAAGGTAGGCAACGCATGGAAAAACCTCTTATTGTTACAGTTTCAGGTATCTAAAGGTGACTTGTATAATAAGAATAACATAACAGTGACAACAAAAATTAAAAACTATAAAATCTCATTAATTTTAAATTCAAGTGGAAACGATTGCGTTATCCAACGATTGCGTTGTCGTTTAAACGTTTCATCAACTTTGTTCCATAAAGACCAAACTATCGATTGAAGTCCCGCCATCGTTAAACCACTATCAACCGGTACAATATACTCAAAATCTAACGTTACAACTGTAATAAAGAGGAAAGCCAATAAACACTTTATTGAAAAAAGTAAAATGCCCATCAAAAGTGTTTACGATTTAATAAAAGGCGATGGGAATGACTTGTTTTAGAGTCGCTACTGCGTTAGGTGATGAAACCTTATGTACTGTTATGTGGTTTAGTTACATGCTGAGGTTTTAGCGTTATTGTCAAATAAATTCTTCCTTAATAATGTTGTTTGGAAGAATATTTGGGTCATTAAGACACTCACAGACAGCATTTAAGAAAATCTTTGGTTTTATGTAAAACAATCATGCTATCTCCGAATTAAATAATATTTTAAGATTATTTTTGTTGCAATATAATACCTCTCTCACAAAAACAATGCTGATCATCAGTAATATTTATAAACCTGATATTATTTATCTGGAATTTAAAAGATTCAACTGTAGATTTAAAAAAATGTTTCAGAACAGACTCTCTAACTCCTCCTCCACTCAACACGCCTAAAGACCATAATGGCACACAAGCAGCATTAAACACTATGATTAACAATTAAACTTAAACAATATTAATAAATAACAGGCTGTATTGTGCCCGATGTCTTCAAACCCACGTGTTGGAAGGTAATAAAGCTAATGAATGGTTTTGATACAGCGTAAAGCGTCATAACCATCAATAATATTATGTGCGTGCCGAAAGTTATGCTAAAGATGAAGGTGCACGATAGATTTGAAGTTTATTAGCTATTTTGTAGTAGCTTGACTGAATTATGTGGGTGAAGGATCAAGGATTTAGTGGTGGAGTGCCGCCGGGAACTATATTATCGCCTGTTTTGATTTGGAACCATTTTGTACAGCCATTACAAAATTTAATACATTTTCCAAGACGCGTGCAATAAAAATACATATTATTTCATAAAACTAATTTAGACCAACATCTTTATTAATCAATTCAGTACAAGTGGACCAAATAGCTACTTAAGACCGATTTACATGAATTATAATAAGTTAGTCGCCTTAACTCGCTCACGTGTGCATTCTATTGCCTAATCCGACGACTCGATCGTAAATCAACATACGAACAATATAATGTTCTTGTTCAAAACTGTACTTGTAATCGTCAAATGTGTCAATCGATTGACTATGCCTTAAAGATACGTAAGACATACCGTTAGAAATGTTAATTAACTGTTAGAAAATATTTTGGAAACTTAATTTGTTACTGCCCATAATTAGTAGGAGATATGATTAATGAAAATTGATTCATCGATGCTTGTTGAAATTAGCATAATATTTCGTCATTTGTAGTTTTACAAGAAGCGCGTGTCATAATAACTTTAAATACAAGCAATATAAAACTATATTTATGGATTTACATCGAAATTTTTCATCAATGGATTATCTTCATGATAATCACAGGCCATAACATCTTGCCGCTGGTTTGGCAATCACAGAATTATTAATACCCTCTCTTGCCTCCTATAATATCATAACGTTGTATTCTACACTATATTAATGGGATCATGTCTAACCAGAAACCACGCACTGAGTGTCAGGTTTAATTGTGTAATTATTGTTTTTATATAATTTAACGGTCCATTTGCTGCACTTCATTCTCAGATTTCATCGTCGAGAAGATTTGATAGTCCATTGAAAACTAAATCGTCGAAAGAATTTGGGCAAAAATGCCAAGTTCTTTTAGTTCACGTTGACGATGATGAACGATAGTTGTACCATAATTTGCACTACTTTTATTTTAATTTTTCACTGACCGCTCAAAGACAAGTGCTGTGTTCCTTATTTGTAAGAAATCTAAATACACATAAAATTCTAAACATAGTAAATATGTCAATAAATAGATTTTGTTCTACGATCCTTAGACCCAAATAATTTGTATATTGTAATTACAATATCGCCGACTCTAAGCAATCTTATTTTTTCCAGCTACAGCTTACATCAACAATTTATACATATACTACAATCTGTAAACCCTATTAGTCCTATAATCTTTTTCCTTTGTCTGTCTACAAAACCCCATTTATCAAAGACAAAACAAGCGAAGTAAACAACAAGCCCGACGACATCGGCGCCGAAATATTAGACGGCCCGGAATCTAAATCATCTGTAACTGACCAACCCTATAATTTAAGTGTTAAACACAAATTGATATTTATGACTCAACGTATGCGAAAATTACAGTCTCTCGTACGCTCAGTATATTACATCCGTTAAAATTTTTATGGATTATGAAAGATTTTGAGATTTCAGATGATAATTGATGGTTGGATTTCAATTGGAGAGAATTTTAATGATGAGATTTTTTCAATTTGACCAATTAGAAACTCATGCAGACCCTTGTCAATATCATCAATTTACAAATCACTTGGACTTTTCACGTGAACAACTGCAGTGCTATTCTGTAAAAATCTCACCGTGAATACTAAGGTGAAGTGAGCTGTTATTCCAAGGGATTGCCTCCATTGATAGCTCACTTCACGTTCACTTCACCTATGTTATCACGGTGAGGTTTTTACAGAATCGATAGGCTGGTATTGTTAGGGCAAAGAATCAGCATTGCCATTCAATGTGGCAATAGTGCCAGCCTTATGGGTTTCTCAATGACAGTGATGTAGACGAATTATTTTATGCCCAATGAGCTCTTCGCTTATTTTATATTCTTGTACATAATAAATATTTTAGTGTTAGCTTATTAGAGTGACTGGTAATAATTGTCTGATATTTAAACATAAATGATTATACTCGTCATTTTAAACAACTTTCCCAAAGAAATTATATTTATTTTATATAAAACCCATGACCCCAATAGAATTATATTGTACTTAAGATTTGTCAAAATAAATAAAAATAACGTACTTCGAAATATATTCGAAGAAGTAAGAGGTAAATTAAATGGTTCATGACCACAGGAAGCACTTAAAGACTCACAACTTCACAAGGTAACAAAGAAAATTTCAACCATGAATATAACACAAAATAAGAACCCACTAAAAACGCTTGAGCAGTTTTCGAGATGACAACAAATATACATATTGAAAAATTATTTGCTTATTCCAACATTAAACTGCTTAAAAATATAGACGCTCACTGCATTTTGTACACAGAGGAGTACAAAAAGGTAAAAAAACAAAAAAATAAGACTTTTTCTTCATCTGTCAGAATTTTGATGGATCGCTTTGTGTAGGGATCGGATTTCATAATTTGTTTAGTGAACATCCAGTTTTTGATTTCGATTGTGTTCCTTGATTAAATAGTTCTGCTTCTTTTAATAAAATTTGGTTTTTGTCGTTGGGTTCTTTTTGGTTTGGCATTAGTTTTCTGTACTTTGAGATTGAAATAGCTACTCTTTGATCTAATCATGAACTTGCCATAAATATGGATGATTATAAAATATGGAATAAAAATTAAAGTTATCGTATAATCCTCATTTTCTTGGACAGTGATTACATCTAATTATGATTTTGCCGATACTGCTATAAGGGTTCCCAGGCAAGGAAGGAGGGTAGTATTGCAGCTAGTTATCAATTAGCTAAATTATGGGACTACATTGTAACAAAATATTAGGTATTTTTATTACGGAATAAAAATAATATTTCGAATGAACGGAACGAACAAGGAATCAAGGACCTCGTACTCACAGAACCATCATACCTTTTAAATATGACGATAGTTGCAGAAATTCTAATAGAACTCCAACTTAAGTTTAAAATTGAGTCATCTACGCTTATCAAATCCTATCGCCATTGACCCTAATGGTAATAGGATTTTTATTAAGTGCCATTAATTACTCAATTTTTTACATAAAAAGTCGGGTTGTTGGGTTGGGTTGTAAGAGGGTACTTACAGTTACAGTCCGGCCGCCGAGAGAATGCGTTCCTGTCATCTGTCAGTACGACAATTCTAGTTCTAGTAGTTAATAAAGATCAAATTTGCAAAACACGTATTCGTTGTATGAAACGGTGTCATAGAACCCATTCTCTCATCGGCTGCACTGTAGTACCTACAAATTACCAGTACCTATCTGTTTAATGATGAAGTTACTAACTTCAAACACGTATTTAGTCAATTTTCTGAGTGCCCAAGGCCAGCCACAAAGGCTCTCTGATTTTACAGCCAAATTAAAACGTGGCTCATTTAATGCCTCCATAAAATCTATAGCGTGTTATTAAACTGCCTCGACGAACGTTTTTATTGTAGTGTCGAAAACATCCTGTATAACGTCATTATTATACAGTATGATGGCGTTTAATTTTATGTTTTTTTTATGGTGGAGATGAAGGTAAATTAGTATTTAAGGGGAGTTAGGATAGTGAGAGAGTTATGAGTTTGCAAATGTGACTAAAAGAGTAATGAATATACATTTTGATGGATGGAGAGGGAGAAGGAGGCCAAAGAACAGATGGATGGATTGTGTGAGGAATGATATGAAAGAGAAGGTAGTGAATGTTAGCGTGACGGTGGACAGGGAAGAATAGAAGGAAAACCTGTTGCGCCGACCACATGGGACAAAAGGCAGGAAGATGAAGATGATCATTCCGTCTGTTTTCCAGGGTGAAGCAGAGTACCTCTATTAACACCAACATTTCGCCAGTTATGTTTCAATTCCATATATAAGGGGCGAGCCTATTACGATCAGTTGTAAAATTCCAATAGCTCTTTCCCCGACTTGAGAACCGAATCCAAGACCTCTTGCTCAGCAGTCGCGCGCATCCTCTTAGTCAAATGCATTTGATATAAATCGCCTTGACATTCGTAGCAGCAGCCGGAGTCTGTATTTATGGGGCGGTTGATGGCATCCGGCTCATTCCATATTACATGGGACATAGCGCGAAATTTAGGTGTACTATGGTAACCTCTGCATAACCTTTCGAGGACAACATGTGTGATGTTACGTAAAACGCCATTAATCCTTATAGGAATCCGTTTCTCCCATTCAACATCATCTACCATCTAGCCTTTTCCCAAATATGTTGGGGTCGGATGCAGTTGGATGGAGCGACTACCTGACCTCAACAAACCAGATACTGTAATACGATACTCCTTAGTGAGACTGCTTGTCAGACTTTCGCGCTCCTGATGACTGTTAAAGATTCAAGAATGGCAACCGGGACCAACGGCTTAAAGTGCTTTCCGAGGCACGGGGGGTCTCAGCATGTAAAGATAGCTACGTACCGGCAAGCGTAGGTTAACCTGATCGATCAACCTGTGAAGCTGTTATTATTAAGCCACGAGCTTTTTAATCGCCCCTCTTTCTCCAATTCAAAAAACCTTTATAAAATGACTAGCGGTTCGCGCGTCCCGGCGGGAAAAAAAACCTATATTAATCAGTGATAATGTAGCATTCATATGGTGAAAGAATTTTTAAAATCGGTCCAGTACTTTTTGAGCCAATTCGTTACAAACATACTTACATACAAATCTTTCCTCTTTATAATATTAGAATAGATAAACAGTGATGCATCAGGCAGTTGAAACATCCTTCTCTAATTCCCAGTTCCCAGGCTTCTAATATAAAATCTCTCAAACATATTTGTGTATGAATCAATCATTTTAAATATTCGATGTGGAAAGGAAGCGGTTACGTAATCTCATTCAAATGTCAGAGATCAACAATCGGTGCGATCGGTAGTCAACTTTGTACAGTCGTGGACAGAAGTGGCTGGACATTATTTTAGTTGAAAGGATAACCTTTGCTTTGCGATATGCATGTTATATCAATAAGAAATTAATGATGAGAAGTAGGTAGTTAAGATTCTTTCTTGCCCGTTCTTCTACTTTACTACTAGCGACTACTTTGCACCGACTCTTTGACAATTCAAAGATGACTGTAAATGGTTAAATTGAAATAAATGCTTTAATTTTTTTTGTTTTTTTGAGTTTTGGACGTTTACAAAAGTCTAGATTTGTTTTTTCTGATTTATGTATCACATGTTTGCCAATATAGTTATATCCCGTAATTCAAAAACCAGTTACTTAAAAATACTAAACTAAATCTTGGATAAAGTGAAGATAAATTAAATTCAAATACACTCTCTCCACAACTGTACATTTGTCATCAATCTCAAACGTCATTACATAGTATTTGATTTTTTGTTTAAATATTTGGTTTTGTTGAAAGCACCGCAGGCAGGTGGCCGGCCACTAAGTTGTATTGTCCTTTTTTTCGAGTATTGATGTCATAAACAAACTAGTTTAATTGATGGATCTTGATATTTTAGAAAAGGATGCGTGACGCGAGGTTTTACAAAGAAAGTTGTGTTCTTTTTTAAAAGAATGATGCCATGAAATGTATGGTAAATTATATGTATATCACTAGAAAAGTATTAAAATTTAGTACAAGAATTTCAATGACTCTTGCCTTGATTCCTTGCCTAATCTGAGAACAAAAAAGTGGAATTTGGGACTAGGAAAGGGCCCGTTGCAGCTAACTCTGAACGGACAAGGATTTGGAAATTGGCGCCATAGTAACTTCCATTTAGTTTTAAAAGAGCATGGCCATTGGAAGGGGGTATCAAAATAAGCATCATCCTTTCAGGTTTAGAATCAGTATCATACATTATAATCACCCACACCACAATATTTTTAAGACATTAGTTTTCAGCATGACTAGGACCGTACAATTTTTGCCACTGATTTAAAATATCAGCTTGTATTTAATATTGTGATGTATACATAGAACAAAAACTGTGACACCGATCTAGTTCAGACAAATGAATTGTCTAAGCTGTTTCGTTTTATTCACGCGGTTTTATTTAAAACTTGACCAAACATCAAGATGTCTTTATTAAGTAAGTTTAATACAACATAAACCTTCCGGAGTCAAATTTATAAATGATGGTAAAAACCACATCAAAATACGATGCGGAATTTATAAGAACAATGCGGTCATTAAATTAAAGTTGCTTTTCGTGTCTTTATTTTATAATATACTAGCTTCTACCCACGGCTTTGCCAGCGTGACCGTCAGAAATTATACCATGGGAACTTGCTGCCGGAAAAAAAATTGCCTATGTGCTTTCCGAGGATGCCATCTATCTTCTTGCCAATTTTTATCGAAATCCGTTCAGTGGTTTAGGCGTCAAAAGGTAACATACAGACTGAGTTACTTTCGAATTTATAATACTAGCAGCGCCCCGCGGTTTCACCCGCATAAGTCTCGATGCCGTGGGAATATTGGGAAAAAAGTATCTTATGTTTTAATCTAGGGTGTCAGCTACCTCCATACCAAATTTTATCAAAATTGGTCCAGACGTTTGCGCGTGAAGAAGTAATAAACATATAAAACACACTCACAAACTCTCGCCTTTATAGGTAATATTAGTGTGATTAGTACGGTTTTTATAAGCTGGAATAGTGCAGATTTTAATATAAACATTTCTGATTGGAATTGCATGCCCACAAATTGGTCTGGGAATTGAAATAAACAATACATCTACAATTCTCTAAAAATAAAATATATTTTCATAGAAAATTTACACGCAGTAATATTTAAGAACATTTACAAGCCAAACAGACTTAACAGCTTTAACAATTTAATTCATATCCTTGTTAATCCGACACTTCGACTTCAGCCGTGAACTTTAGCACCTCGTAATAAGGTTCATTATGGCTCGTAACTTTGACTGCGTATGATTATGTCACCTCGTAAACTTGAGTCGAATATTTTCATACAAAGGAGGTACAAAATAAAATGTAGTGTTTTATGGTTCTCACATAAGCTTGTTCATAGTCGTCATAACTTGCGATTTGCTTGAAAAGTTCAAAAAGGTGCTGCCGTTAAAATAAAGTAAGATTTTCATATTTTTGTTCTAGTCGTTGGATTTTTAACTTTGACCTTTTTGAAGACCAAGACGTTGGAGAACAATATCAATATTGTTAAAAGCTATAACATGCTATTGGAGCAAGGAGTTTCTAGAACCCAAATTCTAGAAATTCATTCCCCCCGGGTATTGAAAACTTTTGACCCTGAGTGACAATAATTAGAATTAATATACCATAGTTAATCAAAAATAAACTTATTAAGACAGGTGAATCAAATGCAACACCTGTTATCAGCATCTCAAAAAAAAAAAAACAGTATAATATTTTAAAATGCTCATCAACAGATTAAAATAAAATCTACCCAAATGACAGATTCAATAATAGATGAAGCACTCAATAATGGTAATATTGCAGATAATGTTACAATACAATAATGTAACAATACAATAGAAATGAAGAAGACATAAATAAAGTAGTAACTTCAGTGACAGGCTCCAAAGTCCTTAACGAAAGTAGGTACATAAACACAAACTGCAACTGACTGTCGCAATATAAGATATAAGAGTACCTGTAGACAGGTAGTACGTTCATTCACAATAGTGTTGGGCCCGTAAAACACAGAGTTTCTCAGAAAAATGATTTTGTTCTTTTTTTTTTGTATTGCATCTTGCAGTTCGACCTATGAGGTTGTCGACTGCTTAAGTGGGCTTGCCTGTGGATGCCTCAATAAACTAAGACCTCCAGCCAGTGATTTTGTTCAATTCTTTCTTAAGCTTATATTACAAAGAAAAAAACTTATTTGATTCTTTATAAGGGACGAGATCGTTTATAGGTGTGGAGGATTATTTGACTGTTTATGGAGCAGTAGTGGTTCAATGAAATCGGTCTCGATTGACCAGTTGTCGGTCGTGAGTTCGATCGCAGGTAGGCACTTACTTTGTGTATTTAATTTCATCACCACTGCTCTCAAAACGATGAAAGAAAACATTGTGTGGAAACTAGCATGTCCTAGAACCAAAAAATCGAAGACATGTGACATCCATCAACCCGCATTGTGCCCGCGTGGTGGATTATGGCCCACAGCCTCTCACAGAGAGGAGGCCTGTGTCGCATCAGTGGGAACAATATAAGCTGATTATGCTTATAAGAGGCAATCTCTGAATGTACTGAAGATCCGATTACATCAATTCTTTCACTTAATTAAGCTACAGTATTACCTATTACTATAGGATTTGTTTCATGGAGTAGGACTGTAGGCAGTTGACTTCCACGCGGATGGAAGTCACCAGCAGAAACTATATTTGATGTCTAAAGTAGAACTTATTTTTCAATAACGATTCGTTTACCTCCATTTTTGCGAATATAGGTCTTATGACCATTTCAATAATATCGCACTGCCTCTAATTCTTATTTAATTTCATAGAATGCATAACAACTTTCTTTTGTTTTCAATTATTAGCTCATTGTTTAATATCAGTCGCGTTGTTTTGTTTTTGTTTGACTGCATTATTCAATTTGAAGTCATCGCTTATGTAATCGTATCATCATCATTTTAGCCCAGAATCACCCGCTGCTTGGTATAGGCCTCCCCTTTCGTTTGCCATACTTCTCGGTTCTGTGCGTCTCTCATCCAAAAGATTCCCACGGCTTTGACAATATCATCAAAGTCGCGGGAAATGTATCTTAAAATCTTAGTATATGTCTTTAAATACAAATATATAATTCCTTATTTCATAATATCGTCCAATAGTCACAAGTTTTACATTTATTTCCAGCTTTCTTCAAATATACCCGAGTGCAGTGCGGCGCAGCCTGGGCGAGACTTATATCTGGCAGTGGACTAAGATAGGCTAAGTTGATTGATTAATTGATACCCGAGTTTTGTATTGTCTCTTCTATAGTCACATCATCCTCAATAAGATATGTACGAGTGCTCAAATCAGACAATAATCATAACTTGTGACCAAGCCGTGTACTTCTTAATCTAGTAAATATACGTATTAATTTAACCAGCTAGTTTCATTCGTTAACGGCCTGCGCAGTCTACCTGCAAAGCCCTAGCCATTACACCCAAATTACTACAACCTTATCTTGCTTTTCTCAAAAACTTTTCTATACATCCCACCTGAGTTAAGTCCCACATCCACAACCCTACATCATTCTATCCACACTAGTGGTGGACTCGTAAAACGTGGTGCTATCAGGAGGGCGTCAATTTCCAATTTATTTTTTCCCCACCGTTGCAGGGCCGGTGCAGTAAAGTTGGGATCGTAAAGTTACGACGTCTGGCCCCTGCGATGCCCTTACCACGTGATAGTGGAGTTTGTGGGGTATAATTCAGGATTGTGGTGGAGCGAAAGCGAAATGCAGGGAGCTTTGTGGAAGAATTTCCGATGTGAGTTCATTGGATTTTTCGACGTTGATGCATTCAATACCGTTATTAGTTCTTATTTTATGTTAAGTATTAAGACCAAAAACCTGATTATCGACGACAAAAAAAGTAAAATTAGTTTATTTCTATATTATACTAAAATCGACAATATTTATGGTAACTGTATTATCGTCTACCTCCTGTACATACCTATTATTCTAGCCAATATACCTGTTATATTACTTACGAACTAGTGATGTTTTTTTTTAAGAAACATACACTTGAAACAACAATTAAATATAATCCTGAAAACCGTTGAGTGCTTACATGCAAACAGCTTCTAGTAAGCGATTGTTTGACGGGTTAATCCATTCATAATTTCATATACATCATAGTAACTATTTTAAAATAAAACATAATTATTACACTTTCTAAATGTTTCCAAGCTTGTAAGGACATAGTTTATATTAAAAGTTAAAAATTAAATGCAACAGCATTATACGGCTCACCTACAAAATCCATATCTATCGCATCGACACTAGTTTCATAGTACAGGGTAGTCCTACTATAATTTAGTAAGGATAATAGACATTCATTTTTCACTAGTTCAAATTGGACACGGTGGCTGCCGCCTTTTTTGTTGCATATCTTGTCTCGGAGGGGACCGGTAAATTACACCTTGGCTCATATCCCCTTTGATGACGGGGAATAAAAATTTTAGTGTTTCTTGAATCGGATATGAAGGTTCATTGAAGAGGATATAAGATTGTTGGTAGCATATGTACTTGGTACAGATTTATAAAAACCAAGGCAGCTCATACCGTAAGAAATACTGTTTGGTAAAAATAATAATGCTCTATTCTTCATACTTTTAGGATATTATAATCATTGATTCCATTAAGAAACTAGACGACCCCATGTCTGTTCATATTTTTTCATTTATTTTATGATCGAGCGTATATAGCTATATTGCAGTGTAAGGGTAAGTGAGTAGGTTAAGTTTACTAACATATTTGAGTCCTTTCTTACTTGTATATTAAATATAAATATATATATATTCGGCGCTCTTCTGAACTGTTACCTAAATTCTAAAAGTTTAAACATATTGTCAAAAACCCGTTTCTATGAGCTATTATAATTATGTCAGTCTCCAAATCGTCCAATTGCATTGAAAACAATAACGAGATTTTAATGTTATGTCAAAATGTAACGCTGCAAGGAAGTATCACAAGAAAAGCAGATACAAAACACAACACAGTTCCACACCATTGGCTAATAATATAAGAAAACCGACTCTTGAAGTGGTGAAATCTTACCCTCAGCTAGTAAAGATAGCGATATTATGAAACCCGATGTTTAGGGGGCAAAATTATGTGTAGGGGATGTTTTACGAGCCATTCCGTTTTTACAGTTCGCGCCTACTACGATGAATCAAACTGGAGTATGATGTGTATCAACAGAAATTGTTACGGGTAAATATTCCTGTGTTTTGGTTGTAAAATCTGGGTATGTGATGTACATAACATACATACATAATCAGCCTACAATGTTCCCACTGCTGGTACACAGGCCTCCTCTCTATGAGAGGGAGTGGGCCATAATTTACCACGCGGGCCCAGTGCGGGTTGGTAGATGTCACATGTCTTCGAATTTTTGGTTGTAGGACATGCCGGTTTCGGACATGTCGGCAAAGTCAAGCGCCTGACGGGGTTAGAACCTACGACCTACAACTCGTAAGTCGCGGCCGTTACCACTGGGCCACCACTGCTCCCATGTATGTGATGTACTCTAAACAAAAGACCAGAAAATATTGGAAATAGAAATAGAAACTAACGGATTTCAAATTAAGTAGAAGATACACAAGAACTCCCAATGAGGAAATCACCAAACATTATTATTATTCGGTTAGACACACTAGCAGCTAGTTAGCTGATGCGTGTGTATCAAATAGCTTGGAGATATTTAATTTGTCCAGTCGATTCCTAAAGCAGTTCAGTGTGAGAGCCGTCACAACATCTTTTGGGAGCCTATTCCTTGCTCAAATATCTCAGTAACATGTGCAATTATATGAGGTTATAAGCATATTTAAAATCATTCTTTGCAATATTTCTTTAGTAACAATTTATCGTATACTTTTATCGAACCAAAATCCCAACAGTTTACTATAACTCTTGGAAAGTCCACAACAAATTACACCATTTAACCTGTCAATAACGCCACAACATTTTAAGCCATGGACATTGATACAGATAGTCGAATGTCAAGGATCAACAAACACGGTTTTACTTTCAACGAAGTATTGGCCACAAAACAGATAAGTACAAAAGATCGCCTTCATACAACTAGCGAAAACCCACGCACACATAGACATGCTCCACGTACAGCGAATACAAGTGCACTTGCGACTGGTATTCGTTTAAGATCGCCGTAAGTACGCGTTTATGTGTGCGTTCGCCTGTTTTCGCTCGCTGTATGAGGCCGGCCTTCTGTAACTATCTATACTGTGGTACGGACGCCTACATCGTGTAGTACAGGCTTAACCTTTAAGTTATTTAGTACTTGAGGTGTTTCATACTGATGGAGAAGCAATTTAAAACGATTTAGACTAGCTGTTGCAGGATTTGTGTCTGATGTTCTGTTAATTCCATCAACGGTGATAATGTCAATAATTTTGAAAAGTCTCCAAAGAGGTTTTTACAAGGACGCTAAATTAAAGAAGAATAAATCAAGGAATCAAATAAATACATCCGTAATTAATGCAAATTCATAGTTGTCTCTGGTAACGTTTTTGCATATAGATGCTGCTAAATAAACTAGCATTATGCGTTCGATAAACTCCTCCATCAATGTGCATCATTATATGACGGCCAATCTCAGCGGAGACTAGCCTTCGGTACGGGACATATATAAATGCACGATACACAGACACAGGTGCACTCTCTCTTCCCTCTCAAACTCACTACTTTATTCCTCATTTTCTCCAACTACAACGGCTACAAATATGTTTCACATATTATTCCTATTCATAATTATATTCTCAAACCATTTATTGAAACACCTCTTCATGTCGTGTGTGTGAAACAGCCCTCACATCACTTACGCTCAGAAGGCGTGGCTCACTGCAATCATTCTTAATTTTTATTTCTTCAGACTTATTTGCAATGGAACTTGTGGCTTTCCTGTAATTACAAGCCATTTAAATTCTTAAGTCTTTAAGTGATTTTGTACATTTTTCTTGCGTGTTGGTGAGCTGTTCATTATTTATGTTGTGACTGAAAATTTGTACTTGTATGTTTTTACTGCGATGTGTGTTTTAAGCTCATTTATGTTTGTAAGCGGATCTTTTCAGAAGTCTCAGATGATGAAACTGTTTACTCTAATATAATTTCAACTGGTATAGTGGACTGCGATAGCCAATAACACTAAATAGTAAAAAAGTAATAAAAAAAAAAAAACAAATCGACTTCAAAAAGAAATTAACTCAAAATTATGAAATAACTTTAATTTCGGAAGTCGGTGTCTTGAGATCTGTATTTTAGTTTTTTGCCACCGAATTCCGAAAATAAAGTTATTATATAATTTTGAATTAATTTGTTTTTGAAGTCGATTTATTTTTTTAAATTACTTATTTCGTATTTTTTTAGTTTTAAGTAAAACTGGAATATTTATTTGTGATAAATAGGTAATAATTTTGTTGTAAATATTGCACTAGAATTTGACCAAGGTTTTGAGATGTTTTCCCTTTGACAATACACCTAGCTCGTATTATTAAGCCACACTTACAAGTATTAGTCCATATCTTGAAAACTACTGAGCCGATTTTGATGAAACTTGCACTGTTCCTGTTGAAATAAACGTAAGCCAATAAAAAAATGGTCGAAATCCGATTTATAGTTGCGGAGAAATGTGTGGACAAACATACATACATACATATTCTATCTATAAAATTTTGTAAATTTGTTTAGAAGCCCTAATAGATTGTCATACGTGAATATATTACAGTTCCAATAATATTACATACATACGTGTCGAATTGATAACCTCCTTTTTTTAAAGTCAGTAAAAATGGATGTACCTAAATATTACTGCTTAGCGCCCGGATCTCTCATTTTAAACATGCTATGCTACGATCGATGCTTAGCATAATCAACCTAAAGTGATCTCACTGCTGGGATACAGGCCGCCTCCCTTAGAGAGGGAGCAGGCATATCTAACACGCGGACCCAATACGGGTTGGTAGAAGTCACACGTCTTCGAATTATTGATTCTAGGAGATGCCGGTTTCCTTACGATGGTTTCCTTAACCATTTTGGAAGCAGTGGTGATGAAATTCTTTACACAAAGTAAAGCGCCTGCCTGGGTTCGAATCCACGACACTAGAACTCGTAAGCCGAGGCCGTTACTCTTGGGCCACCTTGCTCCTAGTTCCTAGCTCCCTGGTGCTTGTGTATCACGAATTTACTACAAACTCTCGGTGCTTGGTAAAATATTATAAGTAAAACTCTTAGGTACTGCTGCTAGCTAGAATTCTACAGTATCATAAACCGGAATCTATATAAATAAAAAGACAAGTCCTGACTGACTGACTGACTGACTGACTGACTGATTGACTGACTCATCAACGCTCAGCCCAAACCCCTGGACCTAGAAAGCTGAAATTTTGCAGAGAGGTTCCTTTTATAATGTAGACGAGGAATAAGGAAGGAATTTTCGAAATTCAACCCCTAAAGAAGTTAAATGGGGGATGAAAGTTTGTATGGAAAATCTTATTCCTTGAGTTAATAAACTTGAAACTTGGCACGAATACTTACCTAAGTAAATTATGAAAATTGGTCTTTTTTGTTTTTCTAAACTACCTTCTAAAGGGGGTTGGGGGGTGTCAAAATTTGTATGGAAGAATTTTAATGCACGGTCCGATTAACTCAAAACTCAGTATTTATACTTAATACCAAAAACAAAGAATTACGTGTATCAGGGTTTTTCGAAAAACTACCCCTAACGTGGAGAAAAGGGGTAGTTAATTTTCCAGAGCAAATTTTACTGCCTGGCTTAATTAACTCGAAAATTGGTATAAATAATCTGTGAGTCAAGTAATGAACACATTCCAAACGATTTTTCAAAATTCCACCCCTGTGGGGGTGAAAAGTGGGGATACAGCTTATATGAAAAATCTTATTCCTTGGGTTAATAAACTTGAAACTTAGCACGAATACTTATATAAGTACCTAAATTATGAAGTTTGGCATTTGTTGTTTTTCTAAACTACCCCCTAACAGTGGATTGGGGGTGTCAAAATTTGTGTGGAAGAATTTTAAAGCGCGGTCCGATTAACTCAAAACTCAGTATTTATACTTAATACCAAAAATGAAGAATTACGTGTATCAGGGTTTTTCGAAAATCTACCCCTAACGGGGAGAAAAGGGGTAGTTAATTTTACAGGGTAAATTTTACTGCATGGCTTAATTAACTCGAAAATTGGTATAAATAATCTGTGAGGCAAGTAATGAACACATTCCAAACGATTTTTCAAAATTCCACCCGTGTAGGGGTGAAAAGTGGGGATACAGCTTATATGAAAAATCTTATTCATTTGGTTAATAAACTCGAAACTTGGAAGGAATATTTGCCTAAGTAAGTAATAAGACATGTGTCTTTCGAAAATAGACCCCTGACGGGTTATAAGTGGTAATTCGATTTTTAAGGCCGGTATTATAGTGCGTAACTTGATTTACTCCAAAAAATAGTATGAATAAATTTAAGCTAAAACTTGGCACAAATACTTATCTAAGTAAATTATAGTTTGTCATTTTATGTTCTTCTGCTCTAGGGAGATTGAGGGTGTCAGTTTGTATGGATGAATTTTATCGCGCGGTCCAATAATATAAACTCGAAACTAAGTATGTATACTTAATACCAAAATAAATAATAAAGTGTAACTGAGTTTTTCGAAAATCTAACCCTAACGGGGTGAACGGGGGTAGTCCATTTCACAGAGGAGTATTTTATTGCGTGGCTTGATTCAATGGGAAATTGGTATAAATAATCATTGAGTCAAGATATGGAAACTTCCCAAACGTGTTTTCAATATTACGCCCCTATGGGGATAAAAACTGTGAAGGTGAAAAGGCGGTCTTATTCCTTTGGTTAAGAAACTTGAAACTTTTCAACATTTGCCTCAGTGAATAATAAAGATTGTCACTTTTAGGGTTTTACTACTTACTTAAAAGTTTTAGGGTTTTACTTTATATTCGACTCCTACAGGGGTGGAAAAGGGTAATAAAGTTTAAGGAGTAGAAACTTCAACTTCCATTAACACGAAAATGGGTTTAGATAATCTTTATGTCATAAAAATGGAAACGTACCAAATGCTTTTTTAATAAAAACAAGTCCTGTCGTGATGAAAAGGGCACTGTGTGGGTGTGTGTAGTTTATTTGAAACATCTTAGGTAGTTTAACTAAAATATTGGCCCGAATACTTGTTTCTTTAAATAAAGTATAAAGATCGTAATCAATAATTTTCGAATTAACTACCTTTCAAGGGAAGGTGGAGAGGGTGTTAAATTTATTTGAGGAAAGTACGAAACCCACGCGGACGAAGTCGCGGGCAAAAGCTAGTATACAATATATGTAAGTCTATTGTGCAAAATACTCGTACGCAGTCAAAACCCATTCTTTGCCTGGTTAATTAGGTGACTGATCTGTGACAAAAATAATCGCACTGACTTGTGTTGAGCACTCTCTATCAGTCTTTCGTTCACACTAAGTCCATGGAATCTTCTCTAAATATAGCTCCTTCTCACTCAGTTGTCATATAACCACTAAAAGTCAACCAGCTAATTGATAATCTGCTGAAACCAACTGTCTGGAATATAATTATGACGACAGAGCTTTTATCACTTTCGTAATAACCCATTAAAGGTTTGTTTTAATACTTTCACTAAGACTTAAGCTTTGAAAGAATGAACGAAGAAAAGAATTTGGTTATAACGGTTCCTGAATATTAAAAAAAAGGAATACGTAGGTAACAAACAAGAAAAACAATAAACAAGATACCAAGCATCCAATCGACTACGTTAAAGAACCAACTATGTTGGGGTTGGCTTCCAGTCTAACCAGATGATCTGAATACTAGTATTTTACTGTAGCAACTGCCTATCTGAACTCCACAACCGAGTAAGTGGGTAACACGATACACCTTGATAAAAGTACTTATCAGCGTTTTGGGCTTCTGACTAGCTGTAAAGACTGTCAAAGATCTACGAATGACAGCCGAAAGTAACGGCTTAACATGCTTTCCGAGGTACACGGAGTGGTCTCGGTATGTGATGGATGGTCACCCATCCACGAAACGACCGCGGCAATCATAGCGTAACCTTCGAACCTGTGTGATTATTTAGCCAAGAGCAACATAATCATTCGCAAGTTAAAATGATGACAAAATTAAAATTAAACAAATCCTTATCACAAACAAGAACTAACTGAATTCAAAAATAATAAATGACAACCCATTCAAGTTAAACATCGTTATAAAACACTTAACACTAAAACAAATAAATAACCCGAAACTATCAAAGACCACTACACTGTTGAGAGTAATAAATCAACTTTATCAATAGTTGGTATACTGTACAAGCTCAATTGAGATAGATACAGAAGGCCGGCTTCATACAACAAGCGAAACCGCACGCACACATAGATACGCTTCACGTACAGCGAGTGCAAGCGCACTCGCGACTGTCATTTGTTTGAGGACGCCACACTTACGCGTCTGTGTGCGTGCTCCTGTCTTCACACATTGTATAGAGCCGGTCTTCTGTACCGTCTGTACCCATCTATTCTGTGGTTCAAGCATTGCCGTGTAACCTGTTTGGAAACCAATTAGTAGATATCAGAGAGTAGTTAATTAGGACGCTCGCATCAATTACTATGCGTATACCTTCTGGATTTATTGAGAGTTCGTTATCATAGAATTTGAAACTTGGTTTATATTCCGCATTGGCTTCATTTCGTGTAAGAGCTTTAGTTGATTTTAGGTCATGTATTTCCTGGGTACTAAGATGAGGAGTTTATTTATGTCGTTGTTGGTTTATGTTAAATTAATCACAAATGCACACGTGAAGAGTTCCTTGTCTGAATTATTCAACAATATTTTACCATAATCAACAGCTGTGTTCCTGGAAGGACTTGGGGAAGAACTATGCCCAGCGGTGGGACACTATAGGCTAAACAAAAATAAAACAAAAACAGCCGATCTTTTCGGTAAAACTCTCATCATGAAAACTTAGGTGAAGCTGTCAATAGTGTCACTCAATTCATCTAAGTTTTCACGGTAAGATTTCTACAGAGTAAACTGGCAGTAATTATACGTCTTAATTTTAAGACCAAAGTAATTATACTTACTTCTACAAGTCGTTAGGTATGTCTTGATACGCAAATTCTGACTTGAGTTTAAACGTTACGCTACAATTTCATGAAACTATTTACGAGATAAACGTTTGTTAAAATTAAAAGTATGTATTTATTCTTAATATATAAAATTCTCGTGTCACAGTGTTAGTTACCAGACTCCACCGAAACGGCTGGACCGATTTGTATGAAACTTTGTGTGCATATCGGGTGTCTGAGAATCGGCTACTATCTATTTTTTATTTTTGCAAAACGACGTTTGCGGTGTCAGCTAGTTATTTATATTTTATTGAACACCAGAAAATAAATAACAAAAAATACAAAAAACACTACAAAACATATAATGGGCGGCCAATCAATAAAAGAAAATCAACCAATTGAATAACAATCAATCAATAGAACCAATGAATCAATTATCAATTAGAATTATGCGTTTTTCCAATAGTGAACTGTGAAATGATGATGATGATGAACTAAGACCATTTAAGGAAGCATCAGCCGGTGTAAATAACTCTTAACGTAGTAAACGAAACAACATCTAATGCATCAATTACATCATATCGCAAAAGTCTAAAGCTTTGAGGAACTTGAACGCAGTACCTATCGCAGTTTGTCATGAATAAACTAAATAGAGATACATTTGCTTATAGATATCATTCCTTAAGGTAGAGTTAAATGCATTAAAAGAGATTCCACGAGCGAAAATTCATCCTGGGCAGTCACTGACCGCTAGTCAGTAATGCTTGCGGCATGAGATATTCTCATAATAGTCGCTGGCGAATTAGGAGACGAAAAACACGAAAAAGAAGGAAAATTTCATACGAGAAAAAGCAATGCCGGAATGCTGGGGAAGTCGGTCTGGCTGATAATTTTTGTATTTCTAGTGTGTGTAAAAACAAAAATTATATTATCAGATTATCCGCCTAGCGGAATTTAGAAGCATTCGCATAGTAGATCTGTTTTTTTCTGTTCTGTGGTAGATACCTATTTTTCAAAGAAAAATTAGTTTGATAAAGCAGATTATGAAAAAGCAAAGCTAAAAAATATTTAAATTAATAAATAAAAAATACTATTTTGAAGTATGGACTATACAATAAGTACCTTCACAAGAGCGTTTAAGGCTCTCCTCATAAATTGCACACTGCATCAAAATCAATATTTATTAGTCACAATCTTTGACGTGCAACACAATTTGCGTTCTCTATACATAATCTGGACACTTTAACCTTTCCAAAATAGCTGTTAACACACCATTATGGCGTATCATTTCGAATCTAAGCGCAGTTTGCACGCGAAACGTAAATCTTGACAATCGACACTTAAATCATAAGGCCAATTGGCCGTTTATTTGTATATTCTGAATTTATGCATAGATCATAGGAGATAGATGGGAATTATTCTCGTATTAACTTAAAGGGAATTACAGGTTGTGGTTAGATTTCTACACTTTGTTCAATCATGGCGCTTGAACTACATCTCGACGAGAGGTGTCGCTATATAAACGTCAGTTGACATTCACAATATAAATTGGTTCTCTTTTCAAATCAGTATCGCAGGAGAAAATAAAGTGAATATTTACCATTGATATCTGAGATAAGTGTGGTTTACTAATACAGGGCAAAACAAAATATTTGTAAGCGTGATAAATTTTTGCTCATTTAGTCTTTTTACATATAGATAGATACTGTAGGTAGGTTCATCACCACTGCTCTCAAAACGGTGAAGGAAAACATCGTGAGAAAAGAGACATGGCTCAGAACTAAAAATTTCAAGACATGTGAGATCCGCCAACCAGCACTGGGCCCGCGCACAGCCCACTCCCTCTCATAGAGAGGAGGCCTGTGACCCAGCAGTGGGAATTTTATAGGCAGATTATGCTATACTATGCTAGTTACTGTAAAGATAACCTATTTGGTGCTTAAATGCAACCTTTATGAATACTTTAAAAAGTAGGTGGCAGAAATACGTGACAAATATTGATTTAGGTATTTATAGAATAGAAAAAACATGTAGGCGTCAGATTTGGCTAACAAGCCAGGAAAATCCAGCCAGGAAAGAAAAAAACTGTATAAATCGTCTATATGACAAACAGTGGTTTTATTTACTCGTTCCGGTACTGAGGGTTCGTAAAGCTCTCACAGTACTTATATTTACGTTTACCCAAAAAAAAAAACATGTCATGTATTGTATAAAAACCTAACAGCAACGTCTGAAACCAAGACAATGCATCAATGCAGAGTAAAATTAACGAAATAATAAAACTTCTTTTCACGAAATTCTTTTACCATTCAGCCGACCGCAAAAAACATGATTCCCACAATGGAATGCAAGCGGAAAATAGGTACAGATAATGTGAAATTAATAATCAATTTAATTAATTTTCCATCAGTTCGGTGTATAATGCGTCTACATTAATATTTATGTGCACCTTTCGTTGACACAGTGGTGATGCCCGACGTTTTCGACAAAAAACGCTTTTAAAACGTTTTCATTGTAACCGCAATATGCCGCCGCCATTTGGCGTTCATGGTAGTTTTGATACTTGGAGGAATAAAATGAACATGTTATTGGATTGATTGCATCATGTCGAAAAGAATCGTGCAATTTTAAAGAAGCTCATAATTTTATTGGCATACACCACACTTAAAAATTTTAAACCTTAGATTTAGTCTTTACGTGGCCTGTCAATGAATGAATGAATTTATTAATTTTATTAAGTAGATTTACAGGACACAGTTTGTGTATTTATTTTTAAATCAGCATTGTTGTTCTCGATTAACGGCAAGCCTAAAAATAAAACAAAAACAAACAAGACTATTTTAATTCACGTGGGTTACAATGATTTACAAAAGGAATCTAATTTTGATTAAAACGTAATTTACTGATTTCAGATTTGAATAAAATATCAAGTTTTTTCAGTCGCACCACACAAACCACTGGTCAACATATTCGATGATGCACACAAAAAACCCCGGACAAAACCGCCGGCCGCCGACAAAGTGACGAACGCATAACTTTCGAGACCCTTACATTGTCGGCCCGCGATTAACAGTTAATAATACGGCGTCGAAAGTTTTCAATGACCAAATATTATTCACGTTTTTTGTCCACCACTTTGGTACAATGAGGCGCACTGTGCGAATTGTAGGGAAGTGCTAATCGAAATCCGTGACTGTTGAAAAAAATTTTATGCAATTTTATGAATAGTTTGCATGTAACAGTCTTTCGATAAGCAAGTTGAATGTCGGTTTTGCTTTGTAGGGGCAAATCAGAGACGAAAGATCTAGGAATTGTTATAAAACTGTTGACTATCGTTTGTTGTATTGGGTTTAAAAAAACTGATATATGGTAGAAACTTTTCATGTGTATCGAAATAAGCGATGAGAAACTTTGAATGCGCTTACTTTGAACTAAGGTATGTCAAATACCGCCAAATATGGTGATTATGAAATCATTTCTGCATTGCAGAAATATTAACGCGTAAAATTAAGTGTGATCTAATTTTGAGCCAAATTGCAATAGGAAATGTTTTTTAGGTATGTACTTATAAGTTTAATATTATTTTTCTTAAAACGTTTTAATATTATTTTTAAAAAAATGCTTAATATCTTTAAACTGGGCTGGCCACGTCTATTGCATGTGCAGCAATACGCAAAAACCACCACTTAGTGGATCCCAAATAGCAGGGAACGACTACGTTGCAGGCCCAGAAAGAGATGGTGGGATGAGCTGGACTCCTTTTTAAAGGATTAGCTCACAATCGCAGTATTCGCAGTAGACCGGGAAAAGTAGAAAGAGGGAAGGGAGACGTTTGTCCCGCCATGGGACAACACAGGCTTATATTAAATAAATAATTGCTTAACGTCGATAATAAACGAACCCAAATAAAGGCCCATCATCCACGCTTTTATCGCATAAAACTTTTTCAATGCACATTTGAAAAGTAACACCCGAAGTAAACACCAATTGAAAGAGATAACTTTTAAATAAAATTCTAGCACACACAAATTAATTAACGAACAAAATTATCGTGATGGCGTTAAGTAAAGGCAAGTCGGGAGCTTACGAAACTTTAAAGTTGAGATTAGGTCCCTTCGACAGCGGGTGGAAAGAGCTTTATCTCAAACTAGCTGCGCCCCGTGGTTTCACGCGCATAAGTCTTGATCCCGTGGAAATAACGGGATAAAAGTACCCTATGTCCTAATTCAGGGCATGGTCAACACTTGTACTAAATTTCGTTCAAATCCGTAAACTTAGTTGACACTACGCAATTCAAGCCGACTTACTTGCTTGCATTAAAAATAAGTAGTTTTTCTGGTAAATCCATTTAATGCGCTAACTATGGTGCTGGTTTTTTTTTACTATTTGCTCTAAATTAATTAATTTAATTTTGACGCTAACAAAGGAAGAGTAGAAAACACATCACCACTGTGCAATTAACATGAATTATTTTTCCGCCTGTGATACAGATTTATCCTAGTAAAGGCATCTAACATTATAATACCTTTGTAAATGATTTCTAAGATTCTATGCTAACATTTTACCAATTTTAATACTGAATAAATATTTTAATCATTTTATTACGGAATAGTCCCAACTCAAGATTAAATAGCGATTTCATAATCGCTCAGCTTGGTCTTCGTAGCCGCAACCTTAGCTGCATCATGTAGGCTCGCTAAACGAATCACAATGAGATATCGCAGGCGTCGACTTTTTTCAAGATTCGGCCCTTTTGGCAAGCTCCCTATAATTAAGATTTCTCCGAAGCTAACTTCTTTGATAAAAAGTCAAATTAAACAATGCATTTTATGAGGGCTTGTCGCTCAACCATCTTTTGATGACAACGATCGATTTTTGCTGGTAATCTTTGATTTATATCGTACTAGTTGATAGTTTCGGGATAATTTGTGTAAAGGGGCTAGGGCCCAGCGGAGTAATTGCGTAACACACTATCAGGATAGCAATGGCTTTCATTTTTACAGTTCAACAACATTCATTGCGTTATGTACGTTGTTGAGCAATAACATTTTTCGAACATATGAAGCAATGGATAAGCAATATCCTTCAAAATCATTCAGATTGTAATTGAAAGTGTGTTTCGTAATTAGGGTGGTGTTTGAGTCAACAATCCATCATTTTATAATGACGATCGATTTTCGCGGATCATTGATTTATATCTTACTAGCTTTTGTGGGAACGAAAATGATACCACGCGATTGTAGGTACTACCGCCCGGGATAAAGAATATCCTAACCTAACCCAGGTCATAAGTCTATCCGTGTGCCAAATCCATTCGGCTGTTTAGACTTGAAAAGGTTACAGACAGACGGATCGAGAGAGAGTTATTTCGATAAAATATTAGAATTGATAGTATGGATTTCTTCCATTTACAAAGAAAATGGACATTTAAAAAAATAAGAAGTTAATAATTCTAGCTTTAAAATATCGTACAATTTTAAGAAGTTAGAATACCTACATCCTTTTTAACTTCATCAAGCAAGAATATCAACCACCAATACCTACCTTACTTCTAAACAAAAAAAAGACATTTCATCAGCAAAAAAAACTGCAAATAAGACCACCTCGCAGACACTTAACTCTAAAACATATCGGCTAGTCCAATTTACAGGCGGAGGGCGATAATAGCGACACAATGACAACCTTTTAACATGTGGAGGAATGTGGTAAAGATGTTTACTGAACTTTCGAGCGTATTTTACAATATACAACTGATTTGAACCAAGAGGTGAGTTGGCGTACGAGTGTTGTAATTGTAGAGAGTACAGTTAGAAGCAATCTTTTTTTGAGCAGATTTTGATGTAATGATTTTTTTTTTTACTCGCTTGCTTAAAAATGTAGTGCTATAATTTTACAAACGTCAAATTTTGCAAATGGTTTGGTGATCCGATGAATCTGAGCCAGACGTGCGTTATTTTAACTTTTTCAAAAATTATTTTATATTGAGTTCTTCCATACTCTTCATGTTCTTATTCTTTTACCTACCCTAAAACAATTAAAAATGAAGTAATGATGCTTCGTTTTTTAATTCATTTTACCTATTGTGGTATAGTAATTTTATTCCAGGTATAAATCGTCTTTGCATATATTTATATTATTAATGTATACAAAATATTGTAAAATATTTTATAAGAGTAATTATTCTCCATACAAAACTACATTTTGGAAAAGGGCGACTAGAATCAAACCTTTTTATTGAAAATTTTGACATTCAAAATGTAAATGCTTTGACTTTAACTTTATAGCCGGCATCTTCTGTTTATGTGAACTAGGTAACCTTTCAAAAACCTCGTTTCTCTTCTATCTAAAAGATAAATCTTGCGATACCCAGTAAAAAGATGGTTAAAGTTCTTCCTGTCTTTAATATGACTACAATTTATATGAATGAATTGCCTTCCTCAATCATGTTTCTATTTATAAATTAGGTTTAAGGTAATCTCCGTTAGTTTCACATCCGTTGCGCTTTTGCGCCATGCTGATATAACAAACAGGGGTTTATTTATTTATTTAATACTTCAAGCACATAAATGTACAGAGGCGGACTTAATGCCATAGGCATTTTCTACCAGTCAACCTTTGGATGATACAGAGACAAACAGTAGTAGGTGCGATCATGAAAATTGAGGAATAAATATTTTAAATATACCTAAAGATACGCATAAACTTATTAAAATTATAAATATTTATTTAGGTATTTATTTATTAAAACTTTATGCACAAGTAAAAACTGTACAAAGGCCTTAAATATAATATCTAAGGTGTTAACGGTCCAACAGGCCCCGAGTGGTCCGTGGTGGGCGCTGAAGCAGCTGGACCGGGAGCTCCTCCTGGAAGCCTCGATCGTGCAGGCCTGGGTGTCATCACCGGACAGGCCTGCCGATATCGACGATGAGGCGGAGTGGTTCCGGGAGGCCATGTCCGAGATATGCGACGTGGCAATGCCCCGAGTCCGGCCAGGACGCGCCCGACGTCAGGTGTACTGGTGGTCGCGGGAGGTGGAGTCGCTACGCAAGGCGTGCGTCGACGCGCGACACCTGTACACCAGGCACCGCACGGAGGCGGAGCTGTACGAGGGGTACAGAGCGGCGAAGACCGCCCTCCGCGAGGCTGTCCAGCGGGCCAAGGATATGGCCCGCGAGGAGATGGTGGAGACTCTGAACAGAGATCCATGGGGGCGCCCTTATAAAATGGTGCGGAATAAACTCCGCACCTGGGCCCCCCCGCTGACGCAGAGTCTCCGCCCCCAGCTGGTGGAGGAGGTGGTGAGCGCGCTGGAGCCATGGGCGGTGCCTGAAGCGGACCACGCGGACGACGACGACATCCCTGAAGTGACCGGGGTAGATCTGAGAGTGGCGGTAAATAGGCTGAAGGCCAAAAATACCGCCCCAGGACCCGACGGCTTGCCGGGTAAGGCCTGGGTCCTGGCCTCAGGGGCTCTCGGGCCCCGACTAGAGGCGCTCTTAAGCGCATGCATGGAGAGGGGCCAGTTTCCACTCCGCTGGAAGACGGGGAAGCTGGTCCTCATACAGAAGCCAGGGCGCCCTGCGGACTCTCCGTCCGCATTCCGGCCCATCGTGCTGCTCGACGAGGTCGGCAAGCTCTTTGAGAGAGTGATTGCGGGCCGCCTCGTCGGGCACCTGGTGAGGACGGGGCCGGATCTTGCGGACAGCCAGTTCGGCTTCCGCAAGGGGCGCTCGACGGTGGACGCCATCATGCGCGTGAGGGCCCTCACGACGGGGGACGCGGTGTCCCGGGGTGGGGTGGTCGTGGCGGTGTCACTCGACATCGCCAACGCTTTTAACACCCTGCCCTGAAGTTGCATTGGGGAGGCGCTCCGGTATCACCGGGTGCCGACCTACCTCCGTCGAGTAGTCGGGGCGTATCTGACGGACAGAGCCGTCATCTACCCCGGTCGCAACGGGGAATGGAACCGGCGAGAGATGTCGTGCGGTGTCCCACAGGGATCGGTTCTGGGGCCGCTCCTGTGGGACATCGGTTACGACTGGGTGCTGCGGGCCGATCTCCCTGATGGAGTCAGCGTGGTTTGCTACGCTGACGACACGCTAGTCCTGGCGCAGGGGAGGTCGCATCAGGCGGCGGCCGACGCGATGACACGCGGGGTTGCGATAGTCGTGGAGAGGATCCGGCAGTTGGGTCTCGAGGTGGCATTGCACAAGTCCGAGGCCATGTCTTTTCATGGGCCTCGGAATGGGCCGCCTTCGGGATCCCATCTAACGATAGGAGGGGTTCACATCGACGTCGAGACAACGATGAGGTACCTGGGTCTCGTCCTCGACAGCCGGTGGAACTTCGTCGAGCATTTTCGACGTTTGGCTCCCAAATTGGAACGGGCCGGGGCCGCCTTCAAGCGGCTCTTGCCCAACCTGAGGGGGCCAAACGCCTCCTGCCGGAGGCTTTACGCGGGGGTCGTGCGGTCCATGGCCCTGTACGGGGCCCCGGTGTGGGCGCGTTCACTGCGGCGGCGAGCCGCCCATTACCTGAACGCGCCCCAGAAGGTGGTAGCCGTAAGGCTAATCCGGGGGTACCGCACGATCTCGGGCGAGGCGGCAAGCCTCCTTGCCGGACTGCCGCCGTGGGATCTGGAGGCGATAGTCCTCGCGCGCCTGTACGAGTGGCGCGCGGAGGCACTACGCCGGGGGGAAACTCCGCTTCCGCGGCAAATCGCAGCGGAGCGGACCGACCTCCAGCGCGATCTCATGGCGGCATGGAAAGAGCGACTGTCGCAACCCAGCGCAGGGCACGCCGCGATAGCGGCGGTAAGACCCCTCTTTGAGGAGTGGCTAGAGAGGCGCCACGGCGCCCTCACCTACCGCCTGACGCAGGTCCTCACCGGACACGGGTGTTTCGGGAGGTTCCTGCACATTATCGGGCGGGAGGATACGCCCGGGTGTCACCACTGCGAGGGTCGCCCGGAGGACACGGTGAAGCATACGGTGGCGGTATGCCCCAATTGGGCGGAGCACCGCCGTGTTCTCGCAGAGGCGATCGGCGGCGGCGGCGACCTCTCGCGCCCGGCCCTGGTTCAAGCCATGGTCCGGGGCGAGAGGGAGTGGGAGGCAGTCACCTCCTTCTGCGAAGCAGTCATGCTAGCGAAGGAGGTGGCGGGACGGCTGAGGGAGAGGGCCTCACGTCCCAGCCGCCGCGGGAGACGCCCCGGGCGTCGGGAGCCGCGAGACGACTCCCGGCCACCGTAGGCGCGGGCCTGCGGGCGGAGAGTAATGGGTAACTCTCCGTCCGATCAGGACCAGGCCCGTGCCGGACGGCGCGTACGTGTTCCACGCGCGCCTCAAAGAGATGTCAGCATAAGGAAGGGGCCCGAAAGGGCCGAAGCCTGCCGGGGCAGCGGGATTGTCCGAAAGGGTTACCGCTACCCCGGAACACAAAGGGCTAAGGAAGGAACACGGGTGGGTTTTAGTCAGTAAGAGTCTGACACTCCCTTCTGCTCCACCCAGAGCGGGAGGGGTCATTGGATGATTTCCCATCCACAAAAAAAAAAAAAAAAAAAGGTGTTAAAAAATAACCCTACCAACTTCAAGACCGCCGAACTGAACAAATGTCACTATGGGACCAACTCTGAAATCACGAACAAAAATCTGCTGTTTAATACAAAAGTTCAATACCTCTTGACCAAAATGAATTTCGTGATTTCAGTGTTGGTCCCATAGTGAAAGTTGTTCTGTTCGATGGTCTAAAGCACCTCTTAAGTTTGTTGGGTTCATTTTTAACACTTCGTAAACCTAATTTCATATAAATTATGGGGTTCCCACTTATAATTAAGTAACTTTTTATTTTTTTATTATTTATTAGCCAATAATGTCCCACTCCCAATGTTGGGCAAAGGCCTCCCTGCTCACTTTCCACCGCTCACTGTCCAGAGCTGCCAAGGGACCAATCTTTTTGTTAGGCTCAAGAGAATCTGCGGTACAACCACGTTTCGCCAGATACGTTTAAGGGGATTACAGGACCTAAACGCAAAAACGCAAGTTTTAGAAGCAATAAAAGCATATGATTGACTACATACATACATAATCAGCCTATAATTTTCCCACTGCTGAGACACAGGCCTCCTCTCTATGAGAGGGAGTGGGCCGTAATCCACCACGCCGGCCCAGTGCGGGTTGGTAGATGTCACACGTCTTGAAATTTTTGGTTCTAGGACATGCCGGTTTCCTCACAATGTTTTCCTTCACCGTTTTTAAGAGCAATGGTGATGAAATAATTTACACAAAGTAAAGCGCCTGACGGGGTTCGAACCTACGACCTACAACTCGTAAGTCGCGGCCGTTACCACTGGGCCACCAATGCTCCCAATACCACTTTCGAGAATCGACTCCTGGACCTCATGCTCATCAGTTACGCTTTCGGCCACTACACCAACGAGGTAGTATATTAATTACTAGCAGCGCCCCACGGTTTCACCCACGTCAGTTTCGATCCCGTAGGAATATCAGGATAAAATGTATCCTATGTGTTAATCCTAGTTACAAAGTATCTGTGTGCCAAATTTCATCCAAATCCGTTCAGTAGGTTTTGCGTGAAAGAGTAAGAAACATCCATCCATCCATCCTCACAAACTTTCGCATTTATAATATTAGTAGGATAAGTAGGATATTAAATATTAATATTATATATAATATATATATATATATATATATATAATATATAATAAATATAATATATATATATAATAATAATAATATATAATAATATATAATATATATAATATATATCATATATTAGTATTATTATATATTATATTATTATTATTAGTATGACTAGTAGCATTAAACAAAGTTCCGTTAGTTTCACGTCCTTTTCGCTATTGCGCCATGATGATATAGCAAATAGGCTTTTACATTTATAATTATTAGCTGCACGAGCTCTTGAACGTTGAAGAGCACTTTGTGCTCACCATTATTATTTGCGGAGTTTAATTCTTTAGCATTATTCATAGGTTTGACGCTGTTAGTGTTTCGAGAGTAAAGTTTTCGTTTGAAGGAATAATTGGCGCTGTGGCATCCTGTATAAGTGTATAGGTCGCAAGTTTGACTGTCGCAGATAATAAATTACATTTAAGTATCTATAAATAGACAAATCTGTATTTGTTTTTTTTTATGACTTTTATTTTAAAAATAAATTATTATTATTACGGGTAGTCAGAAGCCCGAAAGTCTGACAACCAGTCTTACCAACGAGTATCGTATTGCCCAGTAAATGGGTTGTGGAGGTCAGATAGAGGCAGTCGCTCCATGTAAAATACTGGTATTCAGCTGCATCTGGTTAGACTGGAAGCCGACCCCAACATAGTTGGGAAAAGGCTAGGTAGATGATGATGATGATGATTTTGTAAATAAATTGGTTGAAATAACACTTTTAAACGTATTTTTTTTATTTAAACTAGATGAGAAAATAATCCTGCACCATGAAGGTGCAGCAGATGCAACAGATGCTCGAAAAAATTATCTGCTCAACAAACGTAAATTACGCAATGAATGTTAACGTTGAACTGTCAAAATTAAAGCCATTCCCACTGTTAGTGTGTTAAGCAATTACCCCGCTATAAGGTTTTTTTTTTCAATAGAAATATATACACACACACAGCACAGGTCAATCGATCAGGTTAAGCTACACTTGCCGCGGTTGGTCTGTGGATGGGTGACCATCTTTACATAACGAGACCCCTCCGAGCCTCGGAAAGCACGTTAAGCCGTTGGTCCCGGCTGTCATTCGTGGATCTTTGACAGTCGTTACGGGTAGTCAGAAGCCCGAAAATCTGACAACCAGTCTTACCAAGGGGTATCGTATTACCCAGTCAATGGGTTGTGGAGGTCAGATAGGCAGTCGCTCCATGTAAAATACTGGTATTCGGCTGCATCCGGTTAGACTGGAAGCCGACTCCAACATAGTTGGGAAAAGGCTAGGCAGATGATGACGATGAGAAATATAAAAATTGCAACATTGATATCATCGTCATCATCATCATTCTCTTGACCTTTTCCCAATTTATTTGAGTTTGGCGCAACATGTCTTTTTCTTCCATACTTCTCTATTAGTCGTCATCTCGGTAGTCACCCTCTTTCTAACCATATCATCACTCACACAGTTAGGAGATTGAGTGATTACCAAGAGACTACGAGAGTAAGCGTTTAACTTAGGCTAGGCTAGCAGAGTTAGAACTTAGTCAATAATAATGAAACTGTGTTTGTTGAGAGATCGTGAGGGCAAGAGTGTTAATTAATGCGTTCAATAACAAGTGTTAATTTAGACTATAGGTTATATTACCCTACTATTAATGTAAGTAGCGTGTAAGGCGCGTGAATCTCAGTGAGTGTGGTTGTGAACGATCGGATGAGTGTTGAATATTTTAGGTATCCCTCCTTGTTCCTTTTTCTGACACAATCGAGGTATTCTACACATGCGTTTGGTTCTAGGGACTCGGGGAAAGCCCTCTATGAGGTGTGACACTTACTTACAAGATTGTAAACCATAGACCACCATAGCCAGGGGCCATGGGCTGAACCGAACTCGCAACTGGTTAGGGCCAATTTGAATTAGTGCTACCTTGTAGTCTGTTGTTCTTGTTTACGAACACAAACCAACCAAACGTTAGTGATGGCTACCTTTCCCTTATGGTATTTTGTATTGCTTTGATGTACGCACACTTCCCGGGAGCGGGGGTAGGCATCACCAAGTATCCCTAACTGGATTGATAGTCATTCTAAGGAACCCTAGGAATTGTGTCTCGTTAAATCACACCCAGCCCCCGTAGGCCTCTTACTGATACAAAAAAAATAATATTTAGCGAGACACATAATTTGGATGCCCAGATGGAAAGGCACCGTTGCTAGATAGGTAGTCCATCCATCGTTTCTTTGGTCTTCCCCTACTCTTTTAGCCATCGACATCATTCATACCCAAAAGTGCAACATTGATACTCCTCCCATAACTTTTCTAGGGCGAAGCGTATCAGACTATAGAAATGCAAAATTCCACCTGCAAAGAAAAAAAAAAACAAAACAATATTGATTGAGCAACGGAATAGCTTTGTAAACATAAGCCTCTATTATCAAAACACATGTTCATTATAATCGGTGGTCGGTTTACACAATGACTAGTGACAGTAGTTTGTTTGTAAGTGACACCGCGAGGCAAGTGTGGGTCAAGTTCGGTTATGTAACGAAACTGCTTTTATTATCACCTAATGAAATGTCAATTGATCTGCTTAGTCTTTTCCCAACTATATTAGCGTCGACTTCCAGTTTAGCCGGATGCTGCTGAATACCAGTATTTTACATGGAGCGACTGCCTATCTGACCTCCACAACCACTGATTATGGAGGTCGGATAAGCAATCCAAAAATCTGCTAACCAGATCTTACAAAGGGGTATCGTGTTACCCAGTACAATTACTGGGTAACCCGGTTATCAGACTTTTGGGCTTCTGACTACTAACGAACCGACCACGGCAAGCGTTAAGCTACCCTTCGATCGACCCGTGCAGCTTAAAATTTTAATATTCCTAGACTTCGCTCTAAATTAAGCAGTTAACTTATAAATCTATCCGCAGTCTCGTAAGTAAAACATTACTCCCTCAACAGCGCCGTAATCGGTTAATATTTGTGTTGCGAAACTAGGTAATTTTGCGTAACCCAACATTATAATTATTTCATCAGGTAATAGGAAAATTGCAAACTTCCTGTTATATACGCGCTGTCTTTAAAAGTAAGACATGAAAATTACTTGATGACTATATAGTAATTAACATAATAATATATTTTAAACCACCCGGGTTGGTCTAGTTGTCATAAGCGCGAAAGATGTAAAGACCGAAGTTGGAATCCTTCGAGGCGCAAAAATTATTTGGTTTTTGAATTGAAAATTTATTTAGGCGCGTTGAGAGATTTTTGGTAAAGGTAAATCCCTTACCTATGGGTTCGCATCACTGACATACTCATGTTATCAGTACTTATCAGTTATATCGGTAGCTATAAGTATGACGTGTTGCGTTTGGTCAGCAGTGAAAGCGTATACAACGTGTAACGTTAAATGCGCAAAACCTCATACACCCCAATTAGAGCATTGAGTTAAAAGCATAATACAATGACCAAAACTATATTTTTTTAAAGCTAACTATTATTATTAAGTAAATCGTGTTGATCCTAGCATTACTTTATGCATTCAAAATTGAGTCTTATTGACTTAAAATAAGACTTAATTTTTAAGATAGTAGGGCAAAATACATAATTTTTGAAAAAAAAAATTATATTAAAAGTTATTGAAATCGATTCAGTAGTCAATTATGAACAAACTATTTTCAGGTTTTGCGCATTTAGCGTTACACGTTATATAAATTTTAATTAGTAATAAATAATTTTAATTAAAATATTAACATTTCATAGTTTGACTGCCAATTTTTTTCTTAAATAAATACACAATCCGTTTAGTGAAGGTAAAGAATTTTGGTGTATAGTGACTGCTATAGGTTTGTCGAACCGATAGCAAGTTTAGTTATAGAGTTGATTCTGTCACCATTTACCATTTTACCAGTTTCGTAATAGAAAACAACTGACATTTGCTTTTAAAAACCAAGGATTGTAAAACAGAACAGAACAAAAACAACGCAGAAACAATAAACAGCAGCATTTTCAAATTAAACAAATGAAGGTGCAACAATTTCACCTTCCATTTCCAAAGCGCCTCTAAACAGAATTGAACAAGCCGCGTATGACCCGCTAAGTGCTATTAAAACTAATCGCCCAGCATTAGTTGCATGTATTAAGGGCTTATAATTGCTGTAGGTAGACCCATCAGTGCTTCCATCCACCTGGGTCGTAACATAAGGTCATAGTCCCCTTAATATCGCCGACGAGGTCGTAGAACGATGATGGTAATACACAATTTTACGGGCCACCCTAGGTTTGTGGGGTAAGGAAGGGGATGTAGCGGTAGCGGGTGCATGAGCGAGCTTGTCAAAAGCATTTTTTTTTTTTGCTTAATGAGCCCGCTCTTGACCATTATCACGCCTAATGGAAAACGATAGATGAGGTCTATGATGGAACGAGCGTGCCCAGAAGATGCCTAAGACACTGGAACTCCCACGCATCAAGGAAACACATCAGGCTGCTTGAAGCCGAATTACGGTGGGAGGGTGGTCACAAACCAGGCGGGCGTTAGCCCAAGCATCGCAAGGGAAGAATTGGCCAGTCAAATAAGTTGTTGGGTGTGACTGTCCAGGATGCATCGAGCGCTCGGTTTAGTTGAGTAACTGGCGGAACAAACTACGCTACACGAGGAGGCTTCTTCATGCATTCCAAAATAATATTTTTACATACTTGTTTGATGAAAGATGATGCAACAGCTCTGATGAAACAGTTACGTTGGATTGACCTGAAGTACATATTTGCTGAACAGAGTTTTATTGATACATTGTTACCAAATGGAAAATTAAGTTTTTTTGTTTGTTAATATAACAATATTGTTATCTTCTAAGGACGTTTTTATAAAGATCAGTCATGCTGCTTTAGTTAAAGTTAAAAAATATCCAGGAAACAAAGAACTATTCTAAACACACTTTTATGATTATAGTAAATTAATTTTGTATAATTAAGTGAGAGAAAAATATGACACAGTCCCGTATTACAGAACGTCACTCAATACTCAAGCAATACTTAAAAGTAGTTTCAACGAATGAAATGGCTTGAATCTAGTTTTAAGTAATGCTTGAGTATTGAGTGACGTTCTTTAATACCTTAAAATGAAAGAGCTTAACTTATCACTACATCTTTTCTAAATCACATCCAATACCAAATCGCTACCGCTCATGCCTCACGCCACATTCTGACGTATGCACCGTCACGACCCACCCGCTACCTCTAGCATAAGTGTGTATTTTAAATAGCCCTAACGATACACTGTTGTTGTAAAACCCTGGCGGCGAATAACAAGCGAACATACATTAGGCGAAACTATTCAAATGAATCTGAAGAATTCTCTTTAGAAATAAACTAGCATAGAAACCGTCCATAATCTATTCCGAAACTTTTAGATGAAAGTGTAAACAAACCCTGTTCAGGTTAAATTCTTACGAATTCACTGTTTAAAGGGAATTATTAACACAGTATGCATCTGTATTTAGAACATTACGTTTTCCAACAATTATTGTTTGAATAACATTAACGAAAATTGAGGTTTCAAAATAATATAACCTTAACACACAATTCACATCTACCTGGCCTTTTCCCAACTATGTTGGGATCGGCTTCTAGTCTAACCGGATGCAGCACTAAGTGCCAATATTTTACATGGAGCGACTGCCTACCTGACCTCCACAACCCAGTGACTGGGTAATACGATACCCCTTGGTAAGACTGGTTGTCAGACTTTCGGACTTCTGACGACCCGCAACGACTGTCAAAGATCCACTAATGACAGTCGGGACCAACGCCTTAACGTGCTTTCCGAGGCACAGATGGGTCTTGTTATGTAAAGATGGTCACCCATCCACGGACCAACTGCGGCAAGCGTAGCTTAACCTGATCGATCTGACCGTGCGGTTGTTATTACTTAGCCACAAGCTCTTTTCCTAACCTTAATAGACAATTGTCAAATGAAAAACATAATTAAGGTGATTTAAATTAGTATTTCGGGTTTTCAAACAATCAAATCAAATACTCAATTTGTAAGTGGCAGGCACTATAAACCGCGACCTACGAATTTTATGTCGTAGGTTCGAACCCAGACAGCGGTTTACTTTGTGTAAATTATTTCGTCACCACCGCCCTCAAAACGGCGAAGAAAAACATCGTGTGGAAACGGGCATGTCCTAGAATCAAAAATTCAAAGACATATGACATCTACCAACCCGTACTGGGGCCGCGTGGTGGATTACGGCCCACTCCCTCTAACCGAGAGGACGCCTGTGTGCCAGCAGTGGGAATATTATAGGCTAATTATGAGGCACTTTAAATTAGCATCCACAGCTACGCGCGTGACGACTCCCGGCCACCGTAGACGCGGGCCTGCGGGCGGAGAGTAATGGGTAACTCTCCGTCCGATCAGGACCAGGCCCGTGCCGGACAGCGCGTACGTGTTCCACGCGCGCCTCAAAGAGATGTCAGCAATAAGGAAGGGGCCCGTAAGGGCCGTAGCCTGTCGGGGCAGCGGGATTGTCCGAAAGGGTTACCGCTGCCCCGGAACATAAAGGGCTAAGGAAGGAACACGGGTGGGTTTTAGTCAGTAAAAGTCTGACACTCCCTTCTGCTACACCCAGAGCGGGAGGGATCATTTGATGATTTCCCATCCACAAAAAAAAAAGCTACGTTTTCTGACCCATTTGTTTACATTTGCGCTTATAACAGCCGCAGCAACATTGTTCATCAGCTCACAGTAATGAGACAGTATAAAATTATGTGAAATCTCTCTCTCGTCTATCTGAAAGCCTCCTGTAATTAAAAATGCTCAAAATCTAGTCGCAAACTCATCTCAACGACAATCAATGTCAAAAACTTGTCAAAAATGTAGAGAAATTAGAGGTATCTTATTTATTTAATAATTTATACTTATTCTCGCTTTCTGGGAACTCTTCCAGGCAACCTATATTTTTGACAGATTGAGTCTGAGATCAGACTGTGAATGTTCTTAAAATTACGAGAATTGCCCCTCTGGTGACCAGAAACAGCAGTGCTTTAGGCAGACGAAACAGCAAGACGAAATAAATTATATTTTTCTAATTAATAGTATGTACCTATCGTAAGGAAGCAAATATGAATTCCATTGTTTGTCTTTATAAATCTCTTCCTCGTGTAAGTAATTCTCCTGGAACCGCCTGAAACTCATTTTCTTTAAGATTTCGCTTGCTTTGGTAAGATTTATTTCGACTTTTCTCTGTATATAAAATGATAAATGTCAAACCTAATTGGACGCACAGAGTTGGCAGTGGAAAAAATTGATTGAAAAGGTATTTTCATGTACATTCTACTATACTGTTATTTTCTTAAGAATGCGTATTATAATTTTCATTAAAATTATTTATTTCTATTTCAGGTATTGAAGAAGCACAACGTGAAAATAAATATTATATTTGTAATTTATTTATCAATATACCAATTAGAAAGGGACTCGTGGCTAAATGATAGCCGCACAGGTCGATCGAAGGCTAAGCTACGCTTGCCGCGGTCGGTTCGAGGATGGGTGACCATCATTAAATATCGAAACCCCGCCGTGCCCCGGAAAGCCGTTAAGCCGTTAGTTATTTAATTTAGCTTAAAGACCCTTTGATAGTTGTGTAATATAAAATGACATTTAGAATCAAGACTCTTATCAGGTGAAATGAGGTTAGAGCTTACACAATTTACAACATTTGAAGAATGGTGTTTACGATGCGTCGGTTCCAGTAGCATTAAGATTTACGAAATGACAAGTGTCTCAAGACTTAGCCCACGTATTGAACCATATTGAATTTTTTAGGATTTACTGATCATATAGTGTACCAAAGATTACATTGGTAATGTTTTTTTTTTAGATTAAGATTTGTACCAAAGGACCAGTTGTCTTTTCTTGCCATTAAATTATTGGATTATTTTTATTTTAAAAATGTATTTGCCACGTCTCTGGACCTTCGGATCAACTCACCTCGCCACTAACGGAGACGTTGCCTGAGGTAGCAGCGCGGTGCGAGAGGTGTGATCATTTGATGCAAGAGCTCAGTGATTCGTCAACTTGTGACAACTATCACCCCTCCCGCACCGCGCAGGTACATCAGGCAACGTCTCAGTTAAGCGATTGGCCTATAGTACTAGTAGTCACTAAAGTTTGCGACTCGTAGGACCATTTTAATTACATGATGCCTTCACCGTTATAAGATCCATTACCGTTTAAAGGCTCCCGCAGACAGGGGCGACACGGCTTTAGTAGAACAATTTCTATGAAAACTTCAAAGTTATTGTTCTACCAGAATCGCATCGCACTGTCGCGTTGCGTCTTTCTGCGTCCCGAGATGATTATAATCACGAACACGTCTACTAAGTAATTACCTGTAGTATTCAAGCTCCATCATTCCTCTTCGGAATATCTATTAACACATTCATATCACTAAAATAATGATAGTCAATTACTGAACTGTGCTGCAAGTAATTAAAGAAAGTGTTGGAGAAAATGAAGTGGATGGTAATTAATATCTTGTGATTGCTTTAGAGTTTAGAGTGAGTCAGTCAATTAATAGTACGGTGTATTAAAATAACTTCTATGCACCAGGCAGCCCCATTAGCAACCTTGCTCCTTGCTGATTGGTTCTCGAGCGATGTTTAACAAAATAATCTTAATTTTGCTATAATTTACATTTATTTATCAATAAATACATAAATATGGTCAAATTAAATTAGCTAGCGAAACTTCGCAGACGTGATCGGACTCGATATCATAGAAATTAATCTGATGAATTTAATTTTTGGGGTTAACGACAGCTGGTAGTGTGGTTACTTGAAAACATCAGTAATTTTTTTTGTGTGTGAACTTAACAGGCGTGATGGGTAATACGACAAAACAAAAATAAACTTATTTTCTCTATTCATACTTCAAGTACTTAACTAAACTATCAGCGGACATTAAACCTAAACAAAAATCATTTTGATATTATCATGTTTAGATATCGATACCCAAAATGTTTGTGGAGTTTCGCTAGCTAATTTAATTTGACCTTGTATATAGACTGAAGCAGCTGCATGATGTCTACGAGTATAAACAAGAGAATTTTTAGAATATGACATTTTTGAAAGTATTTTCTTTACTTTCAATAAATTTACTAACATTAACATGTAGTACATAACAATCAGAAAGATATACACAAAATAGTTACGATCCATCAATAACAAATACATCAAGTCTTCTACCAATATTTGGTTCAGAAAATGTTGTCCAATATTGATCCAATATTTTGTCAAACATTTCCTAACACTACCCATTTCAAATTGAACTGCGTACCCTAGCACCATGTTTGTTAATAGAGGTCAATCAAAACTGGTCCTTTAGGTATACTCTGTCATTTAAATGGTTTTAGAGCTTACAGATAAAAGGCTGTTTCAAGTTAGTGTAAGACGTTTTAAAGCTATTTATCGTTAGATAAACGATAGTTCAACAAATGGAATAGCAATTTTACTTTTAAATAGACTCAATTTATTATGGTTTTTTGGGGCACTTTGGTCACACCTTTTGTGTTTTCGATATCTTTTTAAATTACTTCCACTCTTTTAACAGTGTCTTGTTATCGTTCGAAGTGTTTTGTTTCTTGACAAATAAATAAAGAGTCTCTTTTACACACTGTTCTTTAGATATATGTAGTTTAGTTTCTCTTGTCGGTTAATTGAAAAAACAACCACCACTTTTCTTATTTTGCCACTAAAATGGTAGCCTACTTTTATGAACGATCAATTACAATAAGAAATCTCCTATACTTTTTACAAATGAAAAGACGCAAGACTTTGCCGGTGTCTATAAGGCGGTGCTCATCATCATCAGCCTACAGCAGTCCACTGCTAGGTATTGGCCTGTCAGTTTGCACAGCATTAAGACTATGCCGACCGCACAGTGGCGCCCTCATCGTTTGTTTGGTTATTTCATACAATTTAGAATGAAAATGCTGAAAATAAGTACGTAACGGATAACAGTGGCCACTATGTTCCATTTTAAGTATTATAATAAAACTAAACAATGGCCCCGATTCTGTTGTTCATAAACTAAACTAAATTGAAGTTCAGTGCTGTCCTTTTCATTATGAAATAGAAAGAAAAAGATGCACGGAACTTAAATTTAGTTTAATTTGTGAACAACAGAATCGGGGCCATTATGAAAAGGACAGAAGATGAATATTAGTTTAGTCCTGTCAAATTGGATAATCCATAGACAAGTTTAGACGTGATTAAAACATTGGCTACTAAAAATACGTCAATTTACGTCAGGCGCTGACTAATTTGACAGGACTAAACTAATATTTATCTTCTGTCCTTTTCATAGTGAAATAGAAGTAAAAAGATGCACTCAACTTAAATTTAATTTAGTTTGTGAACAACAGAATCGGGGCCATTGTAAAACTACCGTTTCTAATAATATTAACGTATAATCTTGTGAAGCACAACTTAACGTGCTTATTTTCTATATTTTATTCTAAATTGTATGAAATAACCAAACAAACGATGAGGGCGCCACTGTGCGGTCGGCATAGTCTTAAGCTAATTTCTCGCCAACTCTCATCCAGCTGCTACCAGTTACCCTACGAAGATCGCCGCTCCACCTAGCTGGTGCTCATTTTCATAATTCTTCATCAGGCAGCCTACTAGCTCCAATCCCATAATCGCATAAAACACAACAGCAAGAACGTTGTGACAAAACGAAACAAAGCACTTCTTAGTTTTGGCAGCGACAGCTTTGCAAATGTAAAGCGATTTATAACATTTTGTTTCTGTCTTCGCTATGGTTACACCAATGCGACTGCAGTCACAGTCTAACCTATCACGATTAGGTACGTGAAATAACGTACTTACCTACATAAGTTCTGAGATATTACAAAATATTAGGAAATAAGAACGTTATTTGTACGAATGAAGTTATCGCTACCTGCTCGCAACGTAAATTCGATTATTCGATATTGTAAACGAAAGAAAGTGGTCTAATCTATAATGTTTTTGACTTTGCTTTAACGGTATTTTGACTTTACATCATCAAATCTTTTAAATTCAATTTACTTTATGAAAATCATTTAATATGTTTTTAAGACACATGTTGGACCAACAGTACTTACCTACCTTAATCGCATTTTCTTTGCTCGACATCCTGTTGTAGCAATAATGTCAAAATTATATTCGGCTTTATGAAAATAGTCAACAGCTATGATACCGCACCGCCGGTAAACCCCAAAGAGTTAAGTAGAGATGTACAGACGCCAGCACATCAAGCTACCCGAAACTGTCAAATTTTCCCAACTAACTTTGAACCTTATACTTTAGCTATAAAGTTGAAAATACTATATCAAAGAAATTTTTCAGATTGTAGTTGCTTGATGTGCTGGCGTTTGGAACTAAAGAACACCAATATTTCGCCAGTTATGTTCAAGTCCCATGCAATAGGGGACGAGCTTATTGCCATTAACCGACACAAATCCGGACTCCATAAGACATAAAATCTCCATTCATAAATATTTTCACCCTCTTGTAAGCCAATGCATTCCGTCAGCCGGTACAATCATAAACACATGACATTTAGCTTGTCAATAAAATTAACACAACCTATCTTCGGAACATACCTACAAAGACATAAGCACATTGGGTCAATATTCCCAGTGTAAAGCAACGAGACGTTAGCAGTCAAAACAATCGACGAACTCAGTACCGGTTTTATAGTCAAACTATACACACGACGGCATTTCCAGCAGCTGTACACTTCCAGTATACCCTGATCTAGCATTGTCTGGCCTTGCCGTACAATGAGAGGTCAGACTAAAGTGGGAAAAAAAGGTTGGTATGCTGTCGTAAGTACACGCGACTTTGTCAGTCTTAAATTTATTGCTTATGTATTTGACGACCTAAATGGCGATGGTAACGCCCGACGTCAGTTGTTTTGGGTTTTATTAGCTACTTACAGTTTTGGTGTTTTATGAGGCAGATACGATTCTCAACCAAAATGTTTGATACACAAGATTGGTTTTGCAACAATTCCTCAGGTCTATTCTTTTCGGTAGTCTGTTGGAAGGACCATGTTTAGCAGTAGACTTTTCATGATGACAATGTTGACAGATAGAGAAGGAGAGGAAGATCAAAGAAAACTTGGATGGACTGTGCGAGGTACGATATGAATTAAAAGGGAGTAAATAACGTGTCGGCTGACAAGGAAGACTGAAAGAGATACCTAAGTAATTTTCAACAACAGTTAACATAGGACAAGGCCAAGCAAAAGAATAAGACAACAATAAAGACCAGAAGACCTCATAATATTATTTCATCACATCTACAGATCAGTAGCCTTTTCTAGAAACTCTGTAATTGATCAGCACACTGCAATACTGTACTGCCTATCGATTCTGTAAAAATCTCACCGTGATAAGATAGGTGAAATGAGCGTCAAGTGAACTATCAATGGAGGCAATCCCTAACATCAGCGAATCTATTCTGTAAAAATCTCACCGTGATCACTTAGGTAAAGTGAGTTTGGAATGAGGTCTCATTTCACCTTAGTTTTCACGGTGAGATTTTTACAGAATAGGACTGCTGTACTGAATAACGGATACATTAAACATGCGTTGTCACCTTGGTTGTCACGATGCTACAAAAAATAGGTTCTTACATCGTTCTTACATTGTTTTAATGTACAATGTCATATCAATCTAAAGAACATAAGCTTCAATGTCAGATGGCAAAATGTCATGTTAAATGTAGGAACATATCGGATCATATGTTAAGGAGAAAGCACTGTATGGGTCTGCAATCTTGCAGTGAAGCCATTGATGTAACTCATCGGATTTAAAGATCAGAATCGTGCTTAGCCTTTAATCTAGTCAGTGTTCGAGCGTTGACATAAATAAAGAAGCTGAACGAGTGAGGTCACAATTAATGTGTCTTTAGATCTAATATTTTAAATTTTTATCCCAATTTACGGCTACAAGGACCAAAATATATAATATGTGTTTTGGATTTTATTATTTTTCTTTTTCGTTGGTCTTGCGCCTGATCTCTCTGCGGTCAAGTCGAATTACCCTCCCATCGGACAATGAAAGTGAGGGAAGAGAATGCACCTATGCCTGAGCACCCACTTGTGCACTGTAATATCTTCCGCGCCGAAACCACCGCTGAGATTGGTCGCCATGGTCGAAATTCGGTCTGAAGGACAAAAACATGACTATTTACAAATTGATTCAGAAGACCAATCTTTATGCAGTTGGTTTGATTTTGTGTGAAAGACACAAATTAGAGGGATGTTTAGCAACTGAGATTTATTAAAATTCTAAGTTAGATTAAAGAACAAAATTGAAGTTTTAGCTCGACACTCTGTTTTAATTCTGAATGGTAGATGGCCTAACATGATAGGTACGGTGAAGAAGCAAAAAATTTTAAGCAATTTTCAAACACATTCCAATCTCACACAGCGGACGCATTATGTCACCTTTTCGAACTGTCTTTTTGTCATTTATTTAAAATACAACCAATAAAAATGGAGACCGCGAATCGACAAACGTAACGCTTTCAGGCTAGGTGGAGCGACGATCTTCGCAGGAGGCCTGATAGCAGCTGGACGAGAGTTGCCGAAAATCGAGTTGTATGGCGTGCATTAGGAGAGGTCAGCAGTAGATTGCTGTAGGCTGATGATGACAGTTAGTAAGTAGTTGAAAAATTATAAAAAAGCAAGCGCAAATAAACCTGTAGATGCTTAACATTTTAATTCCTTGACTGACTAAATACTTACTAGACTTAATCTACTAAAAATAATACTACGCTAATTACGAGACAACCTATTCAATACATTACATAAAGCCAGACTGTCTAGTGATACATTTCGCAGATACTTCACTACTTAGCGGTGTTATAAATAGTGCAGCATTAAACCAGATAGATAAGCAATGTCCTTCGCATCATATGCAGCAGACATCTGGGCACTAAAACATCGCAGTCATCACTGATTCACATGCACTTGTTATTGTCATTCGATAGTTTTATGACAGCTCCTATTGATAAAGAGCTAGTTTGGTTTATGCATGAAATTATGATTAATGAGTCATTGGGTTGTGCAAAGTGTGCTAGAACTAAATGGGCTATAAACTTGCCGACTTGCCACTTGTGCGCCCGACCACACAGAATATTGTGAGTTTAAAATAATGTTAAAATTATTAAAAAAAAAAAAATTGCAAGATAGAACTGCAAAATTAATGTTTTTTTTTAGAATTCTTGATTCGATCAGTAAAACTGTATGTTTCTTAAAGTTTTATTTTAATACTACTTTCGCAATTAAAGCTATGAACGTTTATTGGTTATTAAAAAGCAAATCGGGAGCTCAAGAACCAAGGAGATGTAACATAACATAATTATTATCACGCCTATAATACCCAAAGGGTTTCGCAGAGACATTAGACCCACATTTTGCCAATTATGTTTAAGTCCTATATCCCACTAACCGGGCATAAATCCAGACTCCAAGCTGCTACTGAGAAAATCCTGGAAAAGTCCAATAATACTTTACCCGACCTGGGAGTAGAACTTTATGCTAATCAGTATATTTTGCGACCACTAGACCAACGTGGCAATAATGTACAAACGCCAGCAGTCCAGCACATTAAACTACCCGAAACTGTCTTCCCAATCAACTTTGAACCTTATGATTTAGCGATAAAGTTGAAAATCTATTAAAGAAATTTGACAGATTGTAGTAGCTTGATGTGCTGGTGTCTGTACCTAAATAATAATCACATCGTTGGGCATACAAGTATTGGTCCTTTGGATCAAAATACTTCTTGGCAAAATACCGGAAACTATCCAAAGGTGATGAATGACAACATTGTAAGGCAGGCTTTAGAATACACAAAACCACTTTCGAAACTTCCATACCCACTTTTTTTACCAAATCTACAAAGTATCAGAGTACCTCCATTGTGTAACCGATCTACTAATCCTCATTGAAATAACAAATGCTTAAACAAACTTCCCTTCGACAAGGGCTTATACAATAGAGTAACAAAAGGCACATGAACCCTTTTAATTCAAAAATGTATACTTATATTGAAGTTCAGTCAACAGTGTAATAAAGATGTAAGTATAGAAAGTTTTGGAGTTATTGTAAACCGGTTTTAAAAGACCTTATTATGGAAGTTGATACTTGAGACGATGATGGAGCTGTTTATCTTGAAGGGAGATTGTTTAATTATAATATAAACATAATAATGAATGCCCCTTCAGACTGTTCTCGTTGTCGGTGACGTGGCTGCTGATTGCAAGACTGGGATTGATTTCTCAGTATGGGCACAAAGTTCCAAAAATGTAGGAAATGCTCGACTTTTTAAACACACGAGAGTTGAAATATTTAACATTTGTTCAAACTCTGATAGACGCTTTACTTTGTGTATATTAATTAATCACTACTGCTCCTCAAGCGGTGAAAGAAAACATCATGAGGAAACCGGCATGTCCTAGAACCAAAAATTCGAAGACATGTGACATCTACCAACCCGCACTGGGCCCGCGTGGTAGATTATAGCCCACTCCCTCGCGCCGAGACATCAGTGCAGTGAGACAGCAGTGGAAACATTGTAAACTAATTATGCAGTGGTACCTGAGCACTTAGCAGATTAAATTTCTTACTTCCAATCAATATGATAAGAACTGTATCCAACATGACACAAAGTAGACGAAACGATCAAAACATGACTAATCCTAGTAAAGTAAGTAACGCATAATACTGTACTAGCAATAGCAAAGTACTAATACTTTCATTATAAGTAACGGAAATAAGTCTAGAAAACGACAATTTAGGAACAAGTTTTTAATGTACCAATATACATAGGACCAAGGCTATTTTGCTAGCGGAGCGATAAATGAAAGCCACGCAAGATGCAGTCCACTACGAAAAAACATACTGCTTTTTGTTTTTGGTCCTTACATTCGCTTGAAGTACGTATCTTGGAGGGATAATTTTATAATTTGATTAAATTCTTTTGTTTTGCAATTTAGTTTTTTTTTTATAATGGTACGTATGCGTATTAATTATATTTAAGTTTTATTATTCTTTCTAGAATGCTTTTCCTCGTAATCAGTCCCCCTCTAGACCTGTCAATAAACTTTGCTATGTGTTTCATGGTGGAAGCAGGAAAGGCGCGTTCCAATTTTAAAAATATTGAAATGCGCAATACCTATAGAATAAAACAAAGTGTAAACAAACCTCGGTTTCAACACCGCCTCGTGGCTTCGAATTTCTAATTCGTATCCAATGACAGACAATTTGTATTCTGCATAATTTCACCTCAATTCACACTTACCGCCATGCGCTATAAGGGAAATCTGAGATTAACCTCAAATAACCAGTAATCACTTAATAACACAGCTGCAAGTAAAAACTTTGGAGGAAGTAGCTGTCGAATGAGGTGTGGCGTTTTTTGGACGCTGGGAAATGGCTTCGACGCCAAATGGATGTTTTTATTTAATTGCAGTAATTATTTTGAGGTAATTTGCCGAAATGGTAGTGTCTTTATTACAGATATAATTATTAGCGATTTAGTTTAACAGAAATTGATATATTTCACTGGATCTCCTTGTTTGGTATTTTTATCAATCAGTCAATATATCCGTCCACAACATTAATGTAACTGCTCTCAATGTTATGTTAACCTTAGTCTGCACTCTGCAGTAACACAATTTACAGTTACAATAACATAGTTTTACGACCTTTGTAACAAACAATTATTACGGAAAAATAATAAGTTTGAAAATAAAAATAAATGAATTAATTAAACATTTATGAAATAAGGTTAAATCATTACAGTCAAATTGTTTGCAAAACTTAAATATTAAGGAAAACAATGTCGTTAAATTAAAGCAACACCTAAAAACAAAAAAAAAAGTAATCTTATTCCAACTTAATGACCCAACAACAACTAATTACATATCGAGACCCGCCACTCTATCGCACACAATCAAAGCTTCCCACTTGAAGGACCAAAAAATGCGATAGGACCAAAAAAGAGATGACGATCGAGCCCCCATAATTTTTACAACCCATGCGTTGTATGGGAAAATCTTGCATCTCTCTCCCACAGGAGGCGGGGTCTCGTAAGCATTTAATCACATACATACATTATAATTACCGGTTGATGGTCTTACCTGGATAATTAAAGGTACGCGTCAACATTTCGAGTTTTTGGGTTCTTTTTTACTGATATAAACTAATTGTTTCCTTAGTGAGATTGAGGGTTTAAGTATGGGTCCAAGATATAAGTTACGTGAAGGATGTGTTTTTAATAGTTTATTTTATTTTTAAATAGCAATTCAATTTTACTATTAAAAGTAGATTTACTTCTATGCAGGGCTTGAAATACTGGTATTTTGGGAACCGGTACCATTGGCCTTGGTGGGATACCGTTACTAGAGTACTACCTGTACTGTTGGTACCGGTACCAGACGACAACATCTGGAAAGGATACCAATACTGATTACAAACCTACCCACCTACCTACCTATACTATTGGTATTTCTAATCAAGTAATCAGTATCGGTATCCTTTCAGACGTACAGTCTCTTTTCAGTATCGGAACTGTACCAGTGCAACAAAACCGGTACTAAACAAATATGTTCGTAAGCTAGACTGCAAAAACAGATATAGTAAGTAAAAAGGATACTTAATGGTTCCTCGTACAAATATCAGTTTTGTGGTACACACCGGGTACCTGAATTTGGTACCGGCACTTGTTAGGTGGAGTACCGGTACCCATCTGGAACCGGTGCCCAGGTACCGAAATAGCAAGAATCTCTAAGTACCGGTACAGAACCTGTACTTCTGGTACCAGTTCCAAGCTCTGCTTCTATGTCAGTCCAGATTCATAGACTGTTACTTAGACTTATTGGTCCTTTCAGTATCCGAGGACCACATTGTTCTCTAAAGTTAAATCTCAATCTAATCAAAGCAGATGGCTCTTTGTAAGCCCACAGCATCCCGTCAGCAATAATTAAACTAAATTACTATACACATTATCCCTGAAAACAGCAGAAATCGAACAAAAGTAAATTGAAACACGACAGCGAATTTAGATGGCAGAATAAAACAAAAGACTGCGCTATCGAAACCCGCCAGTTCGTTTAATTATAGGTTAAATATAAACAGTATTAACGAGAGATTATCGAGGCGAGTTTGTGCCAACGCCGGGATGTTTTCTTGCCTTATCTGTCCTATTGTAAATCTGTGGTTGAGCTTGTAAGATTGTTTATGAAGTAAGTTAATTAGCTACTGGGAATAATGTTGTATGGATTTTTGATGGGGTTACATTTTTCTCTGATGTAAATTAAATGAACTTGTTTATTCTGTAAATAGGATATCTGAACCCCTTTTATACGTCTTGAATTATAAAAAAATAAGCTAGATAGAGTCGACATCTCCTGTCTCTCTTTTAGAGTACAGACTTAATCTTGGTTAGGTCATGTGAGGACCATGTAGTTAAGTGAGAAAAGAGTTGGGTAACCGTGCAAGTTTCTTAGGTCCTTATTAATATATTGGTTATTTAATTATTAATGACAGCTTACTTTAGTTAGAGTGTAGTTTTTTGACATTTATTCTCTTTTAAAAATAGTTTTCTGTTGTTAAATGATTAAAGTACAGACTAGACAAATACGGTTATGCTTTTTAAATATTTTCCAACTAATAAGAAAGTGCTACTGCGATGTAGGCTAACAGTAATGTTAGCCTACATCATCCCACTGCTTGGCAAAAGCTTATATCCATGGCTTCCAGCTCTTTCGATGCAGGGCTAAAGTGGACAAGAAAGTGCTACTGAGTATTATTAATACGAAGAGTTTAGTTGTTTAGTACAGACGCCAACACATGAAGCTACTACAATCTGTTAAATTTCTTTAATAGATTTTCAACTTTATCGCTAAAGCATAAGGTTCAAAGATGATTGGGAAAATTTGACAAACTGTCAAATTTTTCGTCTGTATCTAGTTACAAAAGTCTTGGACTAGAGTTCATCATAATCTTGCATCTTAGTAATACTAAAACAAACAATAAAATATTTTATGTGACTTTCACACTCTCTACATACATCGCTTCAAAAACCAATATATAAAATGTACTAGATATTTAACTGGCAGTGAAAATCGTAATTTTACAATTAGCACTGCGGCGGCAGCGTCGCGACTGCCTGTTGACGCGCGATAACCCGCCACTGCCGCTCAAATGCACTATTCTTACAACTAGGGTTGCTACGGTAATATTTAATAATTTTGCTACAGATTTTTGGGATATTTTTTTGATGAAACTGCTGATATTATCTTTCCACTAGATATATTCTGTATACATATAGTAAATCCTACTAATATTATAAACGCGAAAGTTTGTGAGAATGAATGGATGGATGGATGTATGTTACTCTTTCACGCAAAAACTACTGAACGGATTTGGACGAAATTTGGCCTATAGATAGTTAGCACCAGAATTAACTTTTATCTCGATATTCTCACGGGATCGAAACTTAGGCGGGTGAAACCGCGGGGCGCAGCTAGTATTAGATAAATTATAAGCGACAAAGTTTGTGAGGACGAATGGATGGATGTTTGTTACTCTTTCACGCAAAAACTACTGAGCGAATTTTGATGAAACTTCACAGTAATATAGCTTATAAATCAGAAAAACACAAATAAAACTTTTTATCTCTATATTCCCACGGGATCGACACTTATTCGAGTAAAACCGCGGGACACTGCTAGTATTTGATAAACTTTTAGTAAAGCATATTTGTACTTCCAAAATAATAAGTAAGTAAGTTGGATGTTGGAAAACAGGGTTATTTATTACAGATTTTCATGATTTATTTACTTGATTTTGATGCAACGATTTTTTTGTGGTTTTATAAGTTGAATAATATAGTTACTTACCTGATATCTTACTTAGATAGCGCATTAGCAAGAAAACAATTAAATATTGGATCTCTTTCAAATCATTACAGAATTAAAATCCAAACCCTGTTGCTATCAAAATCTATATAGACTAATCTATAAATATATACTAATCTAAGTATAAACATATACATATATCTTATCTTATCGTACTAATAATAAAGCAAATTATTTATTTGTTTGTTTGAACGCGCTAATCTCTGGAACTACCGTCGTATTTGAAAAAGTCTTTTCTGTGTTTGATAGCCTAATTTTATAGAAACGCAATTTTTTTTATTGCTGATTTTTCCTGCTCTTGGCCTCGATCACGCCTGATGGAAAGCGATGGATGATATCTATGATGTAACGAGCTTGCTCAGAAGATGCCTAAGGCACTGGAACTCCCACGCATCGACGAAACACAGCAGGCTGCTTAATGCCGGACTCCGGTGGGAGGGTGGTCACAAACCAGGCGGACGTTAGCCCTACTACCGCAAGGGTGGCCAGTCAATTAAGATGTTGGGTGTGGCTGTCCAGGATGCGCCGAGCGCTCGGTTCAGTAGAGTAACTGGCGAAACAAACTGCGCTACACGAGGAGGCTTCTTCATGCATCCCAAACTATTGGCTACATTACGCTAGGACCCTTACAGTAGCTGAACAAAAACAAAACAGTCAGAAAGAATGCCAAGCGAAAACAAGAGGAACAAGAAATTTCACGCTGACGATGTCGCGGGCAGAAGCTAGTTACCTAACAAATATAAAAGCGTTGCATCTAAATAGAAAATAAATCATAACCATCTGCACCAGCCCTGTTTTCTAACATTCAACGCATAGAGCGTCTGCAGTCGCCTCAATAGCTGTTTCTTTGTGTCCTCGGAATTTATACAGCATTGTCGCGAATCCAACATTCTTTGCACAATAATGTACTTAATATTTACTAGCAAGTGTAGGGTAGCTTGAGAAGCAATTTGAGAGAAGACATTACTTTCACTGGGTACTGGAAGGTTAAATGCATTTAGAATTTATAAATAGACATAGTCATCGAGCTGAAAAATTATGGTTGAACAAAAAGTCTTGCAGCATGTAGGACTATTTTTGGAAAGAACGAAATGTGAAACAAAATGTGAATCGTGAATGAAAAATTTAATTTCAGAAGAATGATGACTATTTACTTTAGGGCAGCTTACTTTTTTACGGCATTATCCTCTTTATTCAAGCTTTACGACGTACGGTATTTCATACAAACTTTGAAGCCCTTGTTTTGCGAAATTAATGAACAGATTTTAATGAGACTTCATACGCATAAGCAGGATACAAAGGTCAAAAAAGTTAGTAAAGAACATTTTCGAAATATCTTATTTAAAAAATTATAACTGGAAATCTCAGTTTCTATGGAAACTTTAAAATCGGTCTAATTTAGTTGAAACACTATTTTTCCAAAATTGTTCTTTACTAACTTTTAGACCGTTGTATCCTGCTTATGGGTATGAAGTTTCATTAAAATCGTTACGTTCATTTCGAAAAACTAGGGCTTAAAAGTTTTTATGAGCAACTGTATAACTACATTTACGTTCACATCATACATTTTTGACAATTAAACGTCACCTAACTTTAATCATCGTTTAGATATAAATAAACCCCTAGAGGATTAAAAAAAATCGAAACGAAGCTATCCCTAAACTTTACCACCCACCACCACACCATAACGTGACATAATAATCAGCTCATTAACCCATCATTAATAGACGCAAAAACACTTTATCACATACAGAAACAAGCTCCCTTTTATTCACCATATTATATCAAAATAAAACAGGCATTTTAAAACTCATAACATTCTTATTAAGTCCTTTCCATTAAAGACCCGACCAAGCCCGCAGATTCAATCTAGATGTTATCAAAACTTATATGGGTATCCTAGGCATGCATAAGTATGCCTACATTAAAAGATAATTAATACAAACTCATATAATTTTGCATAATAATTGCTAAAGTGTGTGGTCCTTCTGTCCGCGGAATTCAAGTATGATGTAGATATTTTTGCGGAGAATTTTCCTTTTATGCGGAATGCTGAAGCTGCCTTTGCGGGTGACGATACTTAAGTACGTCCGGTGCAACCTTAGCAGTCTGCACCGCTACCAATGTTTATTGACCATCAAACCTTTTCGGCCCACTCTGAGATGAGCTATACGAGAATAGCTTTATTCTACCGTCGTCTCCACGTGAATAAAGACAGACTTAGTAATCTTCAAGACGCAGGAAGTCAGTTCGCAGCAGTCGGTTTTGTAATAGAGGTATAAAGAGATGTTATTTCTCATTTATAACAGTTTACCTAAAATGAGATACAAAATGCTTATAATTACATTACAAAATGCTTGTAATACATACATATAAATTATAAATAATATCATATTTGCCTTTGGGGCGTTGGCGACGTTACAGGGTACATACATGTTTTTTTTAAGTTTTGACTTATGTTTATATTACCTATCACACTTCTTTAAATTCTCCGGTAAATCATTAAACAGTTGTGCTCCCTCCACTAATATTATTTACTAAATATAATTAATGTATCTATTCTTCTCCTTCTTAGCATGTCGATGGCAATCTCTACACAGTCAGCAGTCAGCGGGAAGAGAGAGTGCACCTGTGTCTGCGCACACACTTGTGCACTAACTCCCGCGCCAAAGGCTGCTTCGCTGCGATTGGTCGCCATGGCTGAAATTCGGTCTGGAAGAATATTATAAACATTCAGCCCAGAATTTGGCTACTAGCTTGGCACCTTCAGTAGCTTCCATCAACTTCTGTAGCGTACAGACAACAGGATTACCTATTGATAATAATACAAATTATAGCAACAGAAAGGGTAGGCATTTTGTCTCTTGTCTGGCACAAAACAAGCCCTACACTTGTAAACGTTGTTCACATCTAAGAGACACATCAAAAGTTCAAAAATATATCCTGTTGCCCACAACATCGTCTGCGATCCAGGATGAAAAATAGCCAGTCCTTATCTAGGTTATGGTCTACCCAGGTGCAATATTTAATCCAAATCCGTTCAGCCGTTTTAGTGTGAAAGTGAACAAGCATACAAAAATATATATATACCAAAGGAACTCTTTCAATAAGCAAGTTACCAAAGCAATAAGGTCTTAATATAAATAATCAAAATAATAATAGTGAAGAAGCAAACATATCGGTAATTATCTTTCTCATAATAAACCAGTTAAAAGTGGATACACACTATCCGAAGTAATCGCAGCGGTTATATCGATCGAAATTATTATTGTAATAATACTTTCATAAAGTTGATAAAGATTTTTACTGTTGTTTTATGGAAGTGTTGACATGAATTTTATACTTATATTAATATTGAAAGATGGTTGTAAAAGTGTACAGGATTTAAATAACAAATATACCGAGTGTTATCTAACTTGCCAATGAAAGCTTTCGACAAAATATTATTTTCACGAAATTTCTCTATAATAACTTGCAAAAAATATAGATAGTATGAATTTGGCCAGTCATTTATTATAAGTTTTATGGCCAACCGCTTATTATTCTTTGTAAGTACTTGAACACACGGAAAATTTCATGAAAAATATTTCATATCATTTTAAAAAGATCATTACACTGGGTCTTTGGTACCACGCATTCATAATAGGAAAGCAATTAGATACTAAAAATAATACGTCAACTTAGGAATGTCTTTGCTAGCAACCAGTCAACAACCAGAGACTAGAACATTTCTCAGGAAAGCTAAAGAAGTCACATAATAGTCAGACCACTTGGCAAATGAATACTTATGCAAATGACGTAAACGAACGCCAGGCTCAAAGTTACAAGACTAAAAATAAATATATGAGTGTGTCTATTACAAAAATATAATCGTAAAATATTATGAGAGGACTTGTTAAAAGCTTCAGTTGAAGTTGGACAAGTAATTTAGTACCTAGATAAAAAATATTATTATATATTTTAGTATAGGGTCCGCACATACTAAAACATATAATCATATTTTTTATTATATGTTTTAGTACCTATACGTCTTGTAACAGTATTTTACAGTGGTCGATAACATCTGTATAGGTAATAACACAATACTAAAAGGTTAGAAGTAAATTAAACTGGTAAACGGTGATAGCTGCATATTCTTATTGAAAAAATAAGAAAATACAGCTATTCGCAAATTACTTTTCAATTAGACTATAAAAATCAACCAAGATAAACACACTCGTCATTTCAGCCGAAAGACGTCCACTGCTGGACATAGGCCTCCCCCAAGCACCTCCACAAACACACTACCAATCAACAAATTAAAGTTACAACCCTTAAATATTTACACACATAGAAGCAAAAAACAAAAAACATTCGCGTATACCACATACAGCCAACGCACGTTCACACGGAAAATCTAAAATCTCTCTTACAAAACCTGTTGTATCTCGTAAAGCTTCAATTTAAGTATTATCAGCCACCACGACGAGTCACTTAAGCCTTAATGCACATATACTGAACATAACGGGGTTCCAGTGGGAATTGAGAATAGTTCCTCCAATAAGTATCGGATGTCATTGATATCGATATCAAGTTGATGGTTGTATGGAGGTTTTTGAACAGTAGCTGCAGCCTAGAGAAGATTCTGATCTTCAATGGGTTTTGAAATCAGTTGCAACATCATTATCAGACTATCAGTACCTACATTGATGCAACAAAGTTTATTAAATGCTGTTCTGAATATGAAATGAGTTGGAAATAAAAAATAGAGGTATAGCCATCGTCAGTAAAAAAAAATTGAAACAGTTGGAAATTCGAACGCAGTACAACAACTATAATTATCGTTTCATTCAAATATTAACTCTGTGCGGGAATTAAACATGTGATAAGATTTTCGATTGTAATTTTTTATTTGATTTAGCCTACACTGTCACTGTCACTACTAAACACAAGCCTCCCCGAAATCCTTCCAAGCAGCCTTTTCCTGAGCCACATCGACTCAACCTTTGTGGTACGAGCCTAGGTCGTAAGTGGATTGTATTTAGGTAGAAGTATTTATTTCCAACATATGCTTAAGGTCCCTAAAAGCCTTCTCCCGGGGTCAATTCAAAATGCCGTCAACACTGCTCGACGCTTGATTATCTCTACGATAATTCCGGACCGCAAAGGACAAAAACTACAGTTACTTCAAAATTATCGTTCCTTATCGCAGCCTAAAAATGCTACACTTATCTTTTAATTACATGTACCGACTCTGAAAAGCTGCCAATGTAATCGACACCAGGTAGCCTCGATGTTTAAAAACCACTTACATTGAACGGATACCCTCCTACATAATAAATATCGTATTAAAACCTTATATACGGGGCCGTAAAGACCACCTGTAATCTTAAATGTGCTGTTGATTTTATGATTTTGTTTAAAAATTATGGTTGTACTTTACAATCTTATCCCTAATAGGGATGATATCATCGCCTTGTAAAAACTACCTTCTTACATATTAAAAGTCATCATCTGCGTTTAAAGGTTCGCCAACTGCTACGATAACGAAGCAGTGGCGTGGCGGCCCATTGGTAACGACCACGACTTATGGATTAGTAAGACGTAGTGTCGATCCCAGACAGTCGCTTTAGTATAAGCATAATCAGCCTATAATGTTCCCACTGCTGGGACACAGTCCTCCTCTCGGTGAGAGGGAGTGGGCCGTTATCCACCACGCTGGCCCAGTGCGGGTTGGTAGATGTCACATGTCTTCGAATTTTTGGTTCTAGGATATGCCGGTTTCCTTACGATGTTTTCCTTCACCGTTTAGAGACCAGTGATGATGAAAATAATTTACACAAAGTAAAGCGTCTGCTTGGTTTCAAACCCCCCGACTTACAGCTCGTAAGTCGCGGCCATTACCACTGGGCCACCAATGCTCCACCGGACAGTCGTTTTACATTGTGTTAATTATTTCATCACCACTGCTCTCAAAACAAGGAAAACATCGTGAGGTAACTGGCATGTCCTAGAACCAAAAATTTGAAGACATGTGATATCTACCATCTCGAACTAGGCCCGCGTGGTGGATTAAGGCTCAGTCTCTCTCTGACAGAGATGAGGCCTATGTCCCAACAATGGAGACATTATAGACTGCTTAGATGAAAGGTAAAGGGCAAAACTGCGTATCTTCTGGCTTTAAATCAGCACGAACTATAATAGTCCATGAAATATAGCCTATGCCGTGGTAAAAATCTAAACCAATCACTGCTGGAGATTTCCCAAGGACAGAAAAGAAAGAAAATAAATGTATTTGACCTAGTTTAAGGCACATAATATACACACAAAAGCAGAAAACTTAAAATAGTATTGTGTGCCCTAATGCTTATATTGATCAGAATATGGTACATTATTATGGTCTTAATTTAGTCAGTGGTATCATCAAACGCGCTGCAGCAAACGCTAGCAAAAGCTGCATATAATAAATCCAATTCAGCGTAAATTGAGTAATCTACTGTGTGCTAAACGTGTATTTAAATATCTTAACTGAAGACTGTACGATATTATCGAAAACATCTTATACGAAAAACTCAATAACACTTTGCTTGATTTGATAAAATACTAATACCTTAATCAGTAAGTGAGCGAGTAAACCAGCGATAAATGATAAATGATTTTATTTAGATAATTGTAGGTATAGTGGAAAATAAATAAATAATTAATTTCTGTAACGAGGTTTGTACAACACTTTTACATGTCAATCATATTTTACAAACTAGATGAGGTCGGCATTTCTTATCTGACTACTCTGAGAAGAAAGGCCGAAACGAACTCAAAAGTCACACTCTCTTTTAAAGTCCAGACATAACCTTGGTCAGATAATGTGAAGGCCATGTAGACTGGTGTGTCCAAAAAATGAAAATCCAAATATTACTGTCAACACCAACAAGATTACTTTTACAAATAAAAATAAATGATAAAAAATAGAAAGAAAAATAAAAAAAATCAAAGTAAAATAGTCTAAAGAAAGAATTTCAAGTAATCGAAAGAAATCAAAGAATGTAAGCCGTTATATGCAAATGATATTGAAGATGCAACTCTTAGAAATAGTCAGCTTCAAGAGTAATAGAATTTCTAATCTAACTTTAAACTAGCTACAGTGAGCATTAACATTTTTGCTATAAGTGCAAGTTCTTTAAGCGAACCGGTGGAATTCTATCTACCCATGGATAGAGCGAGCGTAGAGGTATGTGTAAAGCGGGTTCCAAGGAAAAAATATTGAATAGCATAATCGCTATGCAAAAAAAAAATGTGGAAATATCAAAATCCTTTACGGAAAAAATAATAATTTTCAGTTAACCTCCATTGCTACTGATAGTGTGATAAGCAAATACCCTATTAACTGTAGAAAATGTATACCTACTTATAATGATTCATGCGACTTACTAAAATCCCTAGCCGTCACAGCATAAGGACCAATATTAATCATCCCGGTCAAAAAGACCAAAAACATTTCATTCACAATAAAATGTCTTCCATCTACATAAACGAGAATGACCAAAGCTCTCTTATATAAATCTTATCGTTGACCAATAATTTTCAAAAAGTCATGTAATAGGTACTCGTAAAATTCTTATTTTTATGACTTGTCGTAAATGGACATCATCATTATCAATGTGCATGTTATTAATTTCACTACTAATTACACTCTAGATATTTCTTGTAGATAATTAAATTGTTCGATGCAATCAACAACTGTTGGTAATTCGTATGGTGCAATTTATGAGCGAATTTATTTTGTCTTCAAACAATTTTTCGTTACCCTGCAAAGTTCTGACATGATCGGCACCCTTGTTGCGTTTATCACAACCTGAATAATTTTGAAGAATACTGTTAATCCATTGCTTCATATGTTTGAAAAAAATGCCTGCTCAACAACGTAAATAACGAAATGTATGTTGTCGATCTATCAAAATGAAGCCATTCCTACTGTAAGTGTGTAACGCAATTACCCCGCTGGTCCTAAAATAATTGTCTTCTGTCCAATAAAAACTTCTCATTTGGTTTTGTTTCTTCCAAATATCTCTTTCTTGATTGCATTTAAAAGTATCATATAATTATCTTTTCAATCAGCATAAACTACCAACATAACCACTGCATCTAAACAGATTTTTATAAAATTTCTTATCGCTCTAAAGAATTTCAATAATAAAGCTTAAAGCCCTTACTGCCCCTTACATTTCACCCCAGTATCAACTCAGGTGGCACTATCCAACCTCACTTAAACAAAAAAAAAAAATTTAACTTACGTCAATAAAAATAAAAAAGAGGGTTTGTGCTTATAAGAGCCGAGTATACGCGATTCAGTGTCAATTATACGCGATTCAGCGCCACTGACTGACTGGAGCCGAGTATACACGATTCAGCGGAAAGCATACGCGATTCAGGTCACCGACTGACTGGAGCTGAGTAAATACGATTCAGAGCAAAGTATACGCGATTCAGCGTCACCTACCGACACGAGTCGACTATACCCGATTCAGCGTCACCGACCCGAGTGTGACGGTTCAGTTTCGTTCACTATTGAGAAAGAGCGCAAAGTGCGCCTCGAAAAGTTTTCATTTGAAAAAAACTCCGCATATCACCTCTATTTTGAACCTCAAAACCTAAGCAGGGAGCTAAATTAAGTATTAAAATTCACAACAGGCCCGATGCTAATAGAGGATGGTCAGTAAATTGTTGAGAGCGATGTTATCACCTTAATAACTTCTTTGGAAGCAGTGTCTCGAGAAAAACGACACAAAAACATGATGAAAATGAAATTCTTGGGCATTACGGTCTTGGGAACGGGTCTGGGACATTATTCATGTTTGTTAAGTGTTAATGGGTCTCTCTGGGTTAACAAAAAAAAAGGTAGTAAATATATCTGGTGCTTGAGGGCTTTTTGACGATTTAGGAATTGGTTGAAAGGAATATGTTGGGGTATTGTTTGATGCTACTAATTAGGACTTTAATATCTAACAAAAAACTGGATAATTTATGAGTTTAGTTAAAGAGCAAAAAAGTGTGTTGCTATGTATTAATTTTCTAAACTAATATTATAGAGATTTTTCCTTGTATGATTGTATTTTACGCTTTCACGCTAAAACGGCTGAACAGATTTGGATGAAATGTGGCACGTGGGTAGACCATGACCTGTGTTAGGATATAGGATATTCTGTATCCCCATATTCTCACGGGATCGAGACTTATGCTGGTGAAACCTGGGCGCAGCTACTGAAATATAAGTTGAGTTTATTGATTTAAATTTAATAACAAATAACAATAAAAAGAAAAAAAGCCTAACCGCAATAGTAATAAATTATAACTTGGAAAAGAGGTTTACCTTAGTCTAATTAAAAACTTGAGAAAAATAAAAGGCTACCTTATAAACAGACATTTAATAAAAATACCTGAGTGACTAACTTCCTTTGTTAAAAACGAAATGACGAATATAATGAAAAATAAAATTTGTAAGGGACAAAAAACAGAACGGGTTAAGCGGTTAATCCAAGGCAACAAAAGTAATAAAAAGCTAATAACGAAACATGAAAAATAAATTAAAACAAATTCAAGGAACACAATCAAAACACATAAATCGTGTAAAATTATTATCGAGAAAAAAAGACGTTGGCCCAACTGTTGACAACCACTGACTTCATTTAAAATTAATGGCGGTCGTAAGTTAGTTGGCTACCAGAGTCAGGGGTGGTCCACCTTTTACACTTTTGGGTAAAAAAAAAATATTTTGTAAAAAAGACCTTTTTTCGTGTGGGTTCCGTAAATGCCATGCTTAAATTGAGAGGTATAAATGATATTACTTTGTCAAATCTAAATGTTTACATAAAAAGGTCTTGACATTTAAATATGCATTTTCTTATTAATATAATGATGCATCATTTGAAATCTTAAAATCGGATGAAGGACCAAAATCCGTATCTAAGCCACCACACTAATCAATAAAATTTGCCTCTGCAAACTGATTAGGCATTTTTCCAACTTATTTTTTCCTCGAATCAGAACAGCAAATACATTGTAACTCGTAAAGGTTATTTTAAAAACTTCAATAATTATTTCAGAACAGATCTCCAAAATTAAACAGAGATAAGATTCATTTTGAATGCTCCAAATGCCTTACTGTGTGAAATATTTCTGTCATTAACTCCAACGATGCCACTTATTTTATTGATTTGTATTCAGATAACATACATATTTGTTTGTAAAGACAGCCCCCGTATCAACTGGGCTGACCGGCTAATCTTTTGACACCATTACAAACTTTTCTTGTACTGACACGAAAGATTTTAATAATCTATATTTACATACAATTAATTTTAGTCAGTCCAGGTTGAGCCAGTTCTTATTGGGTTCATTCATTAGTTTCTGATTAGCAACCAGGAGCCTGCACTTGAGCCCAGAAGGCCAATTCTCGTAATTGAAACGTTCAAAATCTAGTCGCAGTCTCATTTCGGCGACAAAAAAATGTCAAAAACTTGTCCAAATGTAGCGAAATTACACGTATTTTTGACAGGCTGAGACTGAGATCAGACTGTGAACGTTCTTAAAATTACGAGAATTACCCTTCAGTTAATGTCCATATGCTCGCCCCCTATTACGTAGCGACATAAAAAAACTGACGAAATAGTATACCATGTATGTGTTCCTACATCTATGGCGGCTTCGGGTAATAAAGGCATAATAATGTTGTAGATGTTTTTGTTTAGTTAGTTTAAATTGTCAAGAAGTCAGTCAGCTTAAAAGTTAGTTTCACATTGGACAGTGAAGTAACTTCCTTCAGACTAGTTTCTTGCCCGCGGCTTCACCCGCGTGGATGTCGGAAATTATACCACGGGAACGTGCTACTGGGACGAAAAGTGGCCTATGTCCTTCCCCAGGATGCCATCTATCTCGTTGGCAAATTTTACCAAAATCCGTTCTCTGACTTAGGCGTGAAAAGGTACATTTACATAGAATTATTTACGAATTTATAAGAATAGTATGAATCACAATAACATAATCAGCCTATTATGTTCCCACTGCTCGGATACAGGCCTGCTCTCTGTGAGGGAGTGGGTCATAATCCACCACGCGGGCCCAGTGCAAGTTGGTGAATGTCACATGTAATTGAATTTTTTCTAGGACACGCCAGTTTCCTCACGATGTTTTCCTTCACCGTTTTGAGAGCATTTGTGATGAACGTAAACTCGTACCTACAACTCGTAAGTCGGGGCCGATACTACTGCTCTAGTACAGCAGTGCGATTTTGTAACCATCTCACCCTGAAAACTTAGGCGAAGTGAGCGTGGAGTGAGCTGTCAGTGTCATCCTGATGCTAGGGATTGAAACTCTTGACAGCTCACTCTAAGCTCACTTCACCTAACTTTTCACGGTGAGATTTTTACAGAATCGATCGGCTGTATGAATTACATCCGAGAAAATTCCTTTCGAAATCACCTTTAACACACAAGAAAGTATCCACAGAAACTTCCAACTTTACCGAGGTATTATGGTAACACAAAAAGGTTCATCTGCTGCGGTTAACCAATAGCCAATAGCTCAGCCACAGAAGGTCGGCTCCATACAACGAGCGCAAACGCACGCACACATAGACAAGCTTCACGTACAGCGAGTGCAAGTGCACTTGCGACTGGCATTTGTTTGAGGTCGCCGCACGTGTCTATGTGAGCGTACGCCCGTTTTCCCTGTGTCTGTATGAAACCTGCCTTCTGTACCATTCTGCGAATGTTGCGGTCGCAGACGGTTAATATCAACCACAAAGCTAAACAATATCCTGTTGGTTCTATTTCTAAATAATACACAATCATAATTGATTTATGGTAAAACCACAGCGCGAGGAATTTTAGTTTAGTCGGTTTTAAGATTAGATAATTTAATTGAATGTTTGCTATATTCTGGTAAGAAACGGGTAGACTTTTGGGGTGAAAGAATGTACCCTTGAGGAACACACTCGTAAGGGCAATAACTTTTGTTTTGACAATTCAACAATAATCAAAATTGTTACCAAAAGGCGAATTTTACAAACATATCAAGCAAAAGAAAAGTTTTTAACTAACTTTTTAGACCTTTGTACACTACTTATGCGTATGAAGTTTCATTAAAATCGGTTCATTTATTTCGAAAAACAAGGGCTTGAAAGTTTGCATGAAATGCCGCGCTCATAACAGAATTCGTCGGCTGGTCATTATATTATCTCATAAGAATTCTACAAATCTTAAATTGTCTTTAAAACAATACTGACGTTTTGAAATATTGAGCTCTATTTCCTCATAATCCCGATAGTTCTCGGTACATCGTGAGAACATAACTGGACTCGTCCAAGGAATGTGCTCTGACACGTAGGTACCTATTGATTTCTATAGAAATTCACACTCATAGAGTACTACAATAAACAGTTTGTCGGTTATCACATGGAGAAAGGCCGTAGCAATTATATAACGCAACTTGACGACACACAAATGTCAAGCTGCACAAAAAATCACAAAAAAATGTAACGTAAATACCGCTATGTGTTTCGATACCAATATTTATTTACTTATTTATTTATTTTACCATTTATGTACACACATATACTTATAAACAGACATGAAAAAAACAGAACAGAAAAATAGGTACAAAGGTGGTGGTGGAAGATGGTGGTTCTGGTGATATATTTGATGATAACCGATCTCCAATGATTGAGATTTATTGAGTGCTAGAGTTTTTAAAGGGACAAAACATTCGGGGATTACCCGCTTTTATTTCCCGGTTTTCGCCACTCAGTCACAAATCCAGACCCCAGACTTCTACTGAAAATTTACATCTCACAAAAAAATGTGTTTTTCACCGATCGAATAACTTATCAAGCCCTTTTTGGTTAGATAGGTAATCAACTCCTACGCACAAGATTATGACTGTATTCATTTAAAAGACACTCAATTTAATATGAAATGTAACGGAGAATCTTATCCCAAATCCCGTTATGTTTTATGAAAACTAGCTGTGTTTGGAGAAATCGTATTAGTTAAATCTTTTAACACAACGTCATGTTCAACAGACCAGTAAAAGTTCAAAAATAATGAGTTTAATGAGTTTCTAAAGCTGCAACCAAAACGCTATATTTTGTTAAACATTACCAATTTAAAAAATATTATCAGCTTGCCACTATTAACAATTTGTAATTGCTATTGACTTGCCATCAAAAAATGATATGTAATGGTACACTCACTTTTTCTTGTTGCACCCGCAGCACTGTAAACAAAAAATATTTGTGCTTCTACAACTATTCTGAGCTACTACTTACTATTTTATTGACGAGTACCTGCCGCACTTCATAAGATCGTATAGCAAGTATTAAGATTAACTTGTTTTTCTCATGTTACATGAATTGTACCTATTCCGTTTAAGAAATAAATGTCCTAAACCGCAAATTTTGAGTGCGAATTGTTTCAGATGTACTGTGTATTTTCCTGAAAATAAACGAGAGGCATTCCTGTTCTTTTCGTTTTTGCACTTTGATACACTTTTTTCGGTCTAGCTCTCAGACGTCAAGTGTGCAGAGTATAACGTACACTATGGAACTTTGTTCCAAAAACCCATCCTACCTTCACTCGTAGGTGTTAAAAGACGACTCCTGAGTAAGAATAGTAGGCCGCACGTTAGTTGTGACACCTTGACCTTAAGCTGGCCTAGCCTAGCAAGGAGTTTCAATAGAATACGAGCAATTAGGGTGCAGTATAAGTCAGCTTATACTGCGCCCTAATTGCGTAACACCATTATCGATCACATAATTTTGAAGGATATTGCTAATCCATTGCATCTTATGTTCGAAAAATTTGTTCGCTCAACAACGTAAATAACGCAATGAATGTTATTGAAATGTCAAAATCACAGTCATTCCTACTGTTAGTGCTTTACGCAATTACCCCGCTGGTATTGTTACAACTGACGTGCGGCCTATCGTACTTCTACTTCTTTTTCTCATATCGGAAAGACATCTATACTAATATAATAATTATTAATTATATAATATACTTATAATATAGAATATCCGTACGCAAAATACGCGCATTGACATGGAGTTGCGGACACCAGCCCGTTTTACCTTACCTTACCTTAATATAGAATATAATATTATAAAGAGGAAAGATTTGTATGTATGTTTGTAACGAATTGACTCAAAAAGTACTGGACCGATTTTAAAAATTCTTTCACCATTTGAATGCTACGTACATTATCACTGATTAATATAGGGTTTTTTTTTCTCTTTTTTTCCCACCCGTGCGAAGCCGGGACGGGCCGCTAGTAGGTACGTAATATTATGAGGAAAGCTTATCACCACACTAATCCTTTAAATGATTATAGCCATTTCCTTTATGTCATCCACTGCAATTTGCACTCCTTAATTCAACAGTCTATGCACATTTGTATAAAGTACGAATCTTGCAAATAGAATGTTGAAATAACGTTTAGTTATAGGTAATAAATTTTGTTGTACTGAAAATGTTTATTTTGTGCGTAATTTTACATAATATACATCGGGCGAGTTGGGAATGAGACGAAATACAATCAAATGCACAAGGTGACGCATTAGTGAATGTGACCTATTAGGGATAGTGACCAAATAGCCAATGTGACGAATGGTCATCGTATCCTAATTCATGAATATCTATATTTTTTATTATTATTAGTTTCCAGCCAGTACACAACAATTAATATATCTTTACAACTCTTTACAATCGCTCAACTACAGTATTTCATGGCCATAACTAACGGTCTTGAATGAAGCTAACAAAAACTAAACTCGTTAATCAAACGGTTCTTCTAAAACTGATCTTAATTTTTTTTTCGGTAGCTTGTAAAAAGTGTGTATCTACTTGTTGTTGCTGCTTGTCTGTCAACCCAGTTTTAAATGTTATTTAATTTGTTGATAGAAATAATAGTATTATATTTGGAGTCATGTTTGCGAATTGAGTCATTTTAAGGAGCTTTACATCATAGAAAAAAAATAGCCCTAAATATGTAGGCTTATAGCGTATTATTGAACTAGTAAATGCCAAATTGGCGCCGATTCCCTTGTTCACAAACTAAACTCAATTTAAGTTCAGTGCATCTTTTTCTTTCTATTTCATTAAGAAACGGACAGAAGATAAATATTAGTGTAGTCCTATCAAATTAAATGAAAACAGTAGATACCACATAATGTATTATATAATTCATATTTTTTTTATACCTTGGTGTAAACGCGGGACTATAAATTTAGACAGATATCACGGCTGCAGGTTAACTCAAGCTGCGCTAAGCGTACTCAAGTAGTTACCCTCACTCATGAAAGTTCTTGGTACACACTTTAAAATAATGAAAGAAATTCAGACCAAACAATCTTCTGCAACTCATAAAATCCACATTTTATTCCTAAAAAGAATCAAATTATTTCAATCGACATTTCCGAACCTTAAGTCTACGCATTTAACTTCAAAAACTTATTGTTATACTTTATTAAGGCGGCCATATTGAATAGAACGTTCCGTTTCAATCCGATGCCGTTTTAGAAGTCAAACAGAATGGTACAAACACCGCAAGTTATATGAAAAGTTTTGAAACGTGAAACGGAACTTTACGTAGACTAATATTTTCAGATCGGTTGAATTTGAGTTCGTTAGTAAATAGATTTGAAACGGAGTTAGTATAAAGTGCGGATTTTCTTGTGTTAGAACTTTTAATAGAAAATGTAGGCAAGCAGATAAAACCAGTAGGTATTATAGAGGTATGAGTTGGATACAATTCATAAAATTTTACAACAGGCCACAATCATTCTTTCTGAGGGTATCATATATTATTATAGTGCTCAGGTCATCATCCTCTGTCCTTATCACAATCTATTCGCGAATTGACGCAGCATTTCTCTACCCCTTCTAGCCATATCGTCTTTCACACTATTCATCCATCCTTTATTGGCTACTCCTATTCTTAAAACCATCCACATTCATACTCAATTTCCTCACAATATGTTCCTTATTCGTCCACATCATTATCTTTATGTGGTAATTTATTTTCTAATTACCACGTTTTATGTTCAAAACTTAAAAACGATATGCCTGTCATTTTCAACCAGAAAATTAGGTATGACAGATCCTACTTCCTTCTAACGCGAAAGTTTGTGTGTATGTAAGAATGGATGGATGTTTGTTACTCTTTCACGCAAAAATTACTGAACGCATTTGGATGAAATTTGGCACACGCACCTACTTTTTATCCCGGCAGTACGTTCCCGTGGGATAGTTTCCGAACTACACGCGGGCGAAGCCGCTGGCAAAATCTAGTATTTTTATAACTTAAGAAATTCTTGTGTAACTAAGAGAGCTTAGTTTCTATTTTACGATTCATTGTTCGGCAGATGCGGTAGTCTAGCCAAGGTATGAACTCTTATTGTTATTACAAATTCTTAAGCTAATAACTGATGAGTTTGCAAGATTGTATAAGAATCATTCAAAGAGCTGATTTTTCCATCGCCAGATATCTTTTGTCTGTGGAATAAAACTTACGTCAGTCAGTACGTTTCATGGAAAAGAAAAGTCCGGACATTTAACTTTTTAATATTTCTTTATTCAGAAGACATAACTTATTTTATTTTTAATACACATTCAGTCTGCCTCATTGGCCGTGGTCATAAGTGCGCAGTTTTCCATTAGGAAAAAACACATTTCACCAGTTGATATTTTTCGGGAGAGTATTACTCCACTGTTTAACATTGTGCATCCAAAGTTAAGCAGTTAAACATGATATCTTTTTGAGTTATTATTAATTTTGTCTGTACGGAAACAGAAAAGTTATGAACCAACAAAGCTTCGTTATGAATCTTGCTATTTTTAACGTAACTTTTGTATAATAAAAGAACTGTAAAATCTTCAAATCAAAGTCGGTATCAACATAGCTCAGTTATCAAAGAGTTCAATATACTTTATTTGTAATTGATTTATGTACTGGTTTTTTGATAAAACTCGATTTTCCAAAGCACTTTTCGATTTTTTTTACGCGCCTTTCAATTCGGAACGGTGCGTGAGAACTAGACGTTGTGCGTGTAGACTAGCGTCTAACTGCTCATCACTGATACTATCTCTGTCGGACACGAAGCCAGGTGAGACAGCGTGCTTTTTGGCCATGACCACCAGTGAGTTCGAGCTTGCGACTAGTTCCACTTTAAGTGCCTTATAACAGGGAGATCCTATTGCCAATAACCGGACAAATATTCAGACTTCTACCGACCGGCTGTCGTAAAATAGTTCAATTAGATGTACGGGCTGACACAACACACGATTCTTCCTATCCCCCTGCCCAGTCTGTGTCATTGCATCAATCTACAAGTCTTTCCCACGCTTACGTACAACACATTTATAAAATAACTGCAGATATGTACCATCTCCATCTTCTTCTACTCTTGAACGAACGAACACACGAATGTACACGTAGACGAACGAACTAAACGAAAATGAATGAACGAACGAAAAACACTAACAAATGAATACGAACTATGGATATCATGCTTATAGCAAAATCAGCCTATAACGTTCCCACTGCTGGAAGACAGGCCTCCTCTCTGAGAGAAGGAATGAGTCGTAATACACCACGCGGGCTCAGTGCGGGTTGGTAGATATCACATCAAACTTTTGGTTCTAGGACAAAAAGGTGTCCTCACGATGTATTCCTTCACCGTTTTTGTAAAAATATTAGCCGGTCGGCAAGGTGGTCGCAGCGCTGACTGCACATTGTTTTCCAAACCTGTATCAATGGAGGCCAGTTTAGTAACAAAAATAGAAAATAATTTTTAAAAATTAGATATATTATTATTACCGCGTTACATCCATCCACAGCATAATGCTGTGACACTGGCAAGACCTCTGCCTTAGATAGTATCACAGCATTATGCCGAGCACAGCGCGATTATGCACAGTACTGATTTTCAGCAGCAACCGGCGTTGACGTCATGACGTCTACTGGTACCGGTCAACCTAAAGCCCTTTCACAGTTATTTTACATCTAACAGCAGCAACCCAATAGCATCCATATTGTAACGAAAATAAAGATCACTGTGATTTAGAGAGTGATGCAGAATTCTGTAATATTAATTAAAATATCAAAATTCTAAAATGGCCGTGGAGTTTTATCGCTGATTTTACAATAGTCTCATATTTTAATGTTATTACTTGATACCTAAAATATGAAATCAAGAATTTATTGATGCTTGATTGTATTCCAGTCTTTCAACCATAAATAACAGTCCAGAATAACACACAATATTACCAAACTAATATTAATCAACTTCGAGCCACCAAATATTATTCATTAACCAATAAATAATTCAGAAGTAAATGAAATATCGTAGCATGACAATGTACCAAATGTTCCCAAATAAACAAATTATGGTTTATCCGAACCGAACAATGTTTTGATAACAATCGCCGGTGTATCAATGGCTTCAAAACAATAAAAATAGTGATGTGAAATGCATGCAGTGCGTTACACGTCGACATCGACATATCGACCGCAGAAGGGTTTAGATAAATTAGTATTCCTAGATACGGCTTATCGATGTAGTTTATTAGTGGGGTACTAATATTTACTTGTTGCAGAGATAAAGTTAAATGACAGAGCTATAGCGTTAGTGCGAAGGGATTTATAGTTCTTGCCTTTACGCATAGTCTATGTTAGTCTAGTATTAAGTTTTTAAATATTGGCCAATTACTTTTTATAATTCGATCGTTCAAAGTTTTTTTTTTGAAGATCTTATTGACTGTTCATTCATAATATTCACTCACGTTAACATTTTAAGTAAATATTTATGTAATTGTTTAAGTGTACCATCGATTATCGAAGTGGGGATTACTGACCCATCCAATACCCAGTTCGAGTGAGATGCCTCTAATCAAACCATGCCCCACTTACTGGAGTGCCCTGAGTCCCCATTCACCTGCACCTTGGACGACCTAAGGAATTCTACTGATGCCGCAATCAACGTGGCCACCTACTGGGCTCAAACAATATAAAACATCGAAAAAGAGTACCATAGACTCGAAAAGAAGAAAAAGTAAATGTTTAAGCGTATTTTAACTGGTTCCTGCACAAAGCAGCACACACCAAACACAAGCAGACATATATTTCACAACATGACGTTATTCCCATCGTCACTTCCAGTCACTTCTATATCCCGTCACCGTTATCTGCGTTTATTCATTGCAACAGAAGGCCAACCCCACAATAATTTGGACAGCGCACACACTAACGCGGTAACGCATGCAAATTCAACCCCGGCCCGTGAAATATACGACCAATAAATAAACACAGAAAGGGGTGAAATTAAATATTCATATACGGGTGATGGGTTGAATGGTGAAGAGTGAGAGTATCGATGTTTTTTTGGGTTTTTTTGTCGACATTTTGTGGAGCAGGTTTTTGTTTTATCTAGAGGAACTTTAGTTGATTATTTCATTATTTTTTCTTTGTTAAATTGGAATGACAGGTATTATAAGCTTTTAGTAGAAGACGATAAACAATGGGATAGTTATAGAAAAGAAACAAGGGAGACCTGCGGGGTAATTGCGTAACACATAAAATGGTAATCGATCGCAATGCCTCTAATTTTGACAGTTCATTCATTGCGTTCGTTCATTGCGTTATTTATGTTTTTGCAGCAGCCAATTTTTTACACCTATAAAGCAATTGATTAAGAATTTCCTTCAAAACCCTCGGATTGTATTTGAAAATGTGTAACGCAATCAGGGTCATGTGATTTAGTGAGACTACGTAGCACATTATAACAATATAGACTCTTACGTTAGATTAAAATTTTAAGTGATGAAACTGCTTAAAATAATATTGATACTTTCATAAGAAGTTGGTGTCTGTTGGTGGCAATAAGAATTATAGAAAATGGCACAACGCTCAAAAAAAACTATTACCCATCAATCAATGTATGTCATTCAAAATCCAAAAAAACGCAAATCCATCGATAACTCTCACATAAAAATGTACATCACTAAGACAGTCCAATAACGTAATAGGCAGACTAAAGAGTGAGGCGACTTGTATAACATCACCAAATTAGCCAAGCGATGTGCAATATAGCCCTTAGGCGATAGGGTTGTCATTGTACTGTGCAACGTATTATTATATAATTAAAAATGTATTGGCGTCATGGCGTTTTGTATTTGAACAAAATAAATTGAAAAGGTTGTCTTTTATTTTTCCACTAGCCCGCTGCCCACTACTTCGTCCACGTCAGATTTCTTGTCCCCCCGATCCACAGCGTCGTATCGCATCGCCTGCCCGCGATATTACATCGTTTTCGCGTAGAGTTATTTCTGATTTTTTTTTTTTTTTGCTCGGCTCCTATGGTTTCTATCGTATATACTAAATAGCTTATAGCTTTCTTCAAGAATTGGGCTATCAAATGCAAAAAGCGAATTCAAACAGTTTATCTTTATTTTATTTTTTTCATTATAATAATTGATCTTCATCAAATGAATGAAATCGAAATGGTCTGGGATGTTTATTTTTTCATATATCTAAACCAAAATATGAAATCTCACACATCAACTATTTAAACATTTAAGTAGTTGATGTTTTAGAATCCGTGTATTTGGAAGTGTGTCAAATACTTTTATTGAATTTATGTATTCAATAGACGAATTTGACAGAAACTTTCGCGAACATAAAATTAAAAATGTTTTGACAGTAAATGTCATAATAAATCAGAAAAATAGTTCCATTTCAATTTAAAGCACTCAGAAAAGATTGACGGGTCGGTACATTAGGAAGAATATAATCTTGAAAGCGCAGAAAGTAATGACAGTAATTTTATTATATCACCCTAGAGTACTGTTACTGTGACTGTATATCTGGGAGCACGGCCGTGCCCCCAGAATACGAGCCAAGCGAAGCATAAGGGCACTACCTACCTTTTCTCGAAGCGCTTCGTCGTTTTTTTGAACCCTCACAACTTGGGTTGGGATTATACCAGATAAACAAAATTCTCAGGATATGATTTCAATAGTGGACTTAAGTTTCAATTGCATAACTCTTATACTTTAGATTTTATTCTGAAATAAAAAAAAAATCTTAAACTTGGAACTTTTACCCCCCAACCCCTTAAACTAGAGGTCTAAAAATTGATATAGGGACTCCATGTTCTAAATAATAAAATAAATATTTTTAGTCGATCACCCCGAAAAAAAAAAAAAAATTTCTTTGGCTACATACAAAAAGAAGTGAAATCCCACCAAACACATTTTCATGTAAAATGTTGCCAAGACGAGACCATAATTATGGCTTGTACTGTCAGAAAGTTATCAGGATCTCATGTAGAGCCAAGCTTGTAACTCTACACGCCCTAACTCTACAAGTCCTAACTTCACAAACTCTATACCTTAGTCAAAATATGTGGCTTGGCCGTTTCACTACCATCATATGGTCGTAAGGTGGAAAATGTATTCACTATTCATACTGTTAATAGTTTTTGTAGTAGCGAAACGGCCAAGCCTGATATATTTTTTGCTTAAGATGTAGACTTTGTGAAGTTATGGCTTGTCCTGTTTTCCCTTTGCAATTTCAAATCAGTAAGATATTTTTGGCCTTAGAATCAAAACTCAATAATTCTCCCATAATTTGACCTAGTATTTCTACCATAATTTGAAATTATTTTCCAGTAAAACACCTGTGACAGACGGACGGATTCATTAAATACCCGTTTTGCCAATTTTAACGCGAACTCCACAAAATAAGCCAATTTTAACATTATCTTGAATCCATTACGCACAACCCTATCTGGGGTTCGGGACATGAATACATCGTACAAAATGCTTAGTGACGCCTTACAAATGATTGTATCTACAGAGTTTTGTTGATATATTGCACTCCCAAATTGAATAGGACGCAATCTGGACAGGCGGTGGGGCACACATGGGCTCCTGCAATCCCCTGGGTAATACGATTTAGAATTAAATATTAGTCCATTAAACATGTAATAGTTGAGTTTTTGCATGTAGAGGAGTGAAGTAGAGTATTTGAAGATTATTTGATATTATATTTTTCAATTCTCATGCTCTAAAAGTTCGTCTTTATTTTGTACGTAGGCGACATAAAGTCGCCTTTTAAGCTCTAGTGCATAAAGTATTTTTTTTTTGTAAGATTAAGATAGTCGATTTAAGCCGTACGCACAATAAAACGCCGCAGATTAAAGTCGTTATTTTATTTCATTTGCTTAATTTATATCATTTACGTATTTTCTATCGTTAATTTAATAAAATCAGATAAAATAGTTGTCATTTATTATTTAAAAACTCAAAGAAACGTTTTTATGACTTGGCAGTATGAAGTACCCAAGTCGAATGACACAGTCATGTTGAAAATTAAAAAAAAAAAACTTTTCAAAAGTTTTGTGGCGGGAATTAGCTATAAATTCTTTACTTCAATTTTGCAACATTTCTAAACAGTGAAAATACTGTTGTATACTTTATGCCTGTTTTATTTTCTCCCAATTAAAGTGAAGAGCAGTGTCTAACTCGGGAATAAACTAGCCATTTTACCATGGTAAAATGGCTTCATTTGTGCACTAGTTGGACAATCTACTATATCATCATCATCCACTCCTGTACATAATTATGACGTACTGATGGTGAATGTTGGCTCAGAAACAACAAGATAGAAACAGTCTACCTATTCTGTAAAAATCTCACCATTAAAACTTAGGTGAAGTGAGCTTGAAGTGAGCTGTCATGAGACTGACACTTGACTTGATCACTTCACCTAAGTTTTCACGGTGATATTTTTACAGAATGAATATTCCTTAATATGTTATAGAAAAATAAACTTAATTTTAACACAACAAATCAAATGATTCGACTTTTCGGCTTTGTAGTCGATTCGAACGAATTTACTCGCCCGAAACGGGCGAATCGAAACAATACTACGCAATGAAGTTAAGAAAATAACATTTAACTCTTATCACTTCTGTGCGCTAGAGTCCTTTTTTCTATACTTTAATACATAAAGTTCAAAATATGCCAATTCGTGCGAGTCGCCTATAAAAAAAAATATTATTTAGAAGTGGCGATTCGCCCGTTTCGGGCGAGTAAATTCATGTGAATCGACTAATAAGCTGATTTTTCAAACCAAACGGGGCAAACGAAGGATTTCAGTGCGATTCTGTAACCATCTCTCCGTGAAAATTTAGGTGAAGTGAGCGTGGAGTGAGCTGTCAGTGTCATCCTAATGCTAGTGATTGATACTCTTGACAGCTCACTGTAAGCTCACTTCACCTAACTTTTCACGATGAGATTTTTACAGAATCGATCGGCAGTTTCTATTCGAAAGACGTCACAGCTAACAGTCTAATGTACGTACTCGTGCCTACTACATTAGTAGTAAATTCTACAACCGTCTTATCTACACAAAACAAATAAATATTAGAGTGACCTTTAGAAGTAAATAAAGATTGTTTAATTAATCACCTGATTGGTTTATTTCTTTTCTAGACTATCTTAATAATTGTCATAATAATTTAGCCGGTAAGTATCCACTGGAAAATATATAGTAGACCAAGACGAAGTGGTGCCGAAGAAGAAAAAAAATAGGTTTATTTGCCACACAAAAGATAATTCATTCGTATATTATTGAAAAAATATTTTGTTTTGAGTATGAATTTCGGGGTGTTTCGTCGTTTCGTACCACGAGTGGTTCGGACCGCGGTGTGAAACGCCGAAGAGCTCTTAGGAATTGGCTGTTTCGGACCGCGGCGGTCCTTGGAGCGCCGAGCGGTGTTAGTCGACCAATAGCTCTTAAGAATGGGGCGATTCGAACCACTATATTTAGGTACAAGCTAATTTCAAAGTTTGAATGTACAGTCGAGTAGAAAACTGTTTCATGAAAATAAAACAGTTACGAGTTGATATTTTGTAATAATATTTCAAAATCACAACAGCATACTAAAATTTAGTAAAAGTGGTTGAATTTAAATCACAGTTTGATTAGTAATTGAGAACCTGTTAATTTAAAAATTTACGTATGATGTTTCGAACTGTTGTTTTAATCAGTAAATACTTAATTATCATTTGTAAGTAAACCCTTTATGTTCCGGGGCAGCGGTAACCCTTTCGGACAATCCCGCTCCCAATTTTATTACCCTAATTAATGGTGAAGGAAAAAGTCGCAATTGAAGAAATTTGGGGGCGAGGTAGGTTAGGGACTTGTGGCGAAGCCATAACAGCCGCACGGCTTTCGGCCGCGGTTGGCCCTTGGGTGACCATCTTTACATACCAAGACCATTTCGTGCCTCGGAGAGAATGTTAAGCCGTTGGTCACGGCTGACATTCGTGGATCTTTAACAGTCGTTTCGGGTCGTCAGAAGCCCGAAAGTCTAACAACCAGTCTCACCAAGGCGTATCGTGTTACCCAGTAACTGGATTCTGGAGGTTAGATAGGCAGCCGCTTGATGTAAAATACTAGTATCCAGCTGCATCCGGTTGGTCTGGAAGCCGACCCCGACATAGTTTCGACAAGGCTAGGCTAGGATGATGATGATAGGAAAAATCAAAAATGTATTCGATTGACAAAAGCTACCGAAAAGCTTAAGTCAATCCTGTTGAAAGTACTTCTAAAATACGAAACGCTTTAAAAGCGATTGCCACTTGTCTAAAGCCCTCTGGAATTAATAACCTAAAATCGCCAAAACACTGTGAGCATACTGTGAGTGAGTTTTACAAATCATGGCGTCATCGGTCTATAAATTGACAGAAAGAAAGAAAACAAATTTATTTAGCACAAATAAAAGACATCAGATAAAAACAAATAAAAATCAAATAAAAAAGTGTGAAGTCCGATGTAAGAAATTAGCAGGAAAGTGTGCCTCACGGTTACGCTAAAAAGGCCCAGTTCAGCATAATTGCCAGACAACTCTGATGCTGGTTTTCAACTAGACCTGATCTGTGAGGTGGCGGATGTAAATCAGTTTTATACTGCAACGTGACGTGTGTATGCATACTTAAATACATAAAATAAATGAGGATAGGCATTTTCCCAGCAGGAAGACAATTACAAGCCAAGCTGATATTTTTATTAATACACAACTTTACAGGCCATTACGTTGATTAAAGATACTGCTATTATACGCCATCATCGCTGCTATTGGTAAACTGTCATTTGTGATATCATCACCTATCATTATAATCACGCCTGAATCTCAGAAGGGTTGGGCTGAGGTGTACGTATAGTATACCCACATTTCTTCACTGTGCCCCGCGGTTTCACCTGCATTAATTTGAGGAAAAAACCTAATAAAATATATTCCACCCTCCTCATGATCGGCCGCCTGGCGGAGTTACGTTGAACTATGATATCTCCTAAGATATTCATTGAAATCAAATGATGTCAAGGGCAATTTTGTTCAAAATTAAATATGTACTTGTGATGAATAACGTATTTATTTGGTTTGGGGTTAATATCATGTTTATAAAAACAGCTTCTCAAATAATGCATTATTTTAGGACAATTTTTTTTATTTTTTATTCTAGTTTTTATTAGAGGCTTTTATCCACAGTGGCATGTCAGCCTCAAAGACAAATTTGATTACCATAAAAAAGGTATACATAGGATAGGACATAGGATACACAAGATGGACATATGCTATTTTTTTAGAACTTTTAAAGGGGAATAATTCCGTCATACATTTTTGCGTAACTTTAACCGTTTACGCAGCGTACGTAACGGAAGCTCTCAAAAGGAATAATTTTTCCTGTTTTTGCAACATTTTTCATTGATGCTCCGCATTTATTGGTCGTGGCGTGTATAACAATATATCCTATAGCCTTTCCTGATAAATGGACTATCCAACACAAAAATATTTTTATAATTCGAACCAGTAGTTTCTGAGATTAGCGCCTTCAACCAAACAAAGAAACTCTTCAGCTTTATAATAGCCTCCCCGACCGATTTCGGTCACGATGGCCAATCTCAACGTAGATTAGCCAGGTACCTACGCAGGAGATATTATAGTGCAAGTGTGCACGCAGACACAGGTGCACTCCCTCTTCCCTCACTCTCATAGTCCGATGGGACGGCAATCCGACACGACCGGAGAGAGGTCAGGCGCAGGACCAACGGCTTCACGTGCTTTCAGAGGCACGGGGTTATTAAACCGCCAACTTCCAAACTCCGGACTGTTACTAAGAAATTCCTAATAGAAAAACTCAATAAGACTTTGTCCGACCCAGGAGTCGAACCCAGGACCCCACGCTCAGCAGTCGCGCTTGCAACCACGAGACCAACGGGGCAGTCAGCTTTATAATATTAGTATTAATATAGATTATTATAATGTACTATCGGCCTGTCCCGGCTTCGCACGGGTGGACATTTATTTTTTAAACATTTTAATTTTTACTTGCAATTAAAATAGCCTATGTTAATCAGTGATAATGTAGCGTTCAAATGGTGAAAGAATTTTTAAAATCGGTTCAGTACTTTTTGAGCCTATTCATTACAAACATACATACAAATCTTTCCTCTTTATAATATTAGTATAGATTAGGGAGCGAGGCTATTAACATCAACCGGGCACAAATCCCGACCTGAGAGTCGAGCCCAAGGCCTCAAGCTCAGCGGTAACGCTTGCGACCACTAGAGCAACGAGGCAGTCAGTTAGTTTTTCATGTTTAATACTCGTAAATGCCCATTGTTATTATTTCCTTAACCTGTTCTAATTCACAAAATATTATATAATAATATTCACAACATTTCGCATCACTACTTACTATGCAAAGGGTTGTTTGATCAAACACTGGCCCAACATTTACAATGCAACTCTTTGTAATGTTGACAGTTTACATGTTATCGTACGCAACAATGTTGGTCACCATTGTTGAGTCTCGACTCGACACATGTTTTATGTCAAATTACGGACCAAATATTTAAATAACGTTTTGTGACATTTGATATTCGAATTTTAAATCACTTGTAACATTAAAATGCGAGCGTGTTTTTTATATTGATAGAAATTGATGTTGTTATTGAAAACGTACTTTGGTGAAGCGTTGCTGGATTTCATTAATTGGATTTAAGAAAATGGTGAAGGGCATTTTATTAAAAACAAACTGGAACTCGTTACCTTCCATGTTTAAGGTTAAAAATCTTAAGAGTTACCTACTCAACTACTTATACTATTTTCAAGATGCTAAAAATACTTCGCCACATATTTATTATTACAGGTACTCGTAAAACCCTGATTAGTTGCGCTACTAAAATATCAAAACGTGTTAGTGTCGACTTTACTACAGCTCACAGTTACTATATAATAGTAAGCACCTATTTTGATACTTAGTCTTACTTTATTTAATGTACGATGCACAATTAAAAAGAAAAGCAAGTTATACAGCTGGAAAACCACCCAACAGCTTTAAATGATGAACATACTCAATCTGCCTAGCCTTTACTCAAAAATATTGGGGTTGGCTTCCAGTCTAACCGGACGCAGCTAAATACCAGTATTTCACATGGAGCGACTGCCTATCAGACCTCCACAACTGAATTACTGGGTAACACGATACAACTTGGTAAGACTGGTTCTCAGACTTTTGGGCTTCTGCATACCCATAACGACTATCAAAAACTACGAATAACAGCCGGGACCAACAGCTTAGCGTGCTTCCCGAGGCACGGAGCAGTCTATATGTAATGGACAATCACCCATCCACGAACCAACCGCGGCAAGCGTAGCTTAACCTTCGATCGACCCGTGCAGCTATTATCATTTAGCCACGAGCCCTTCCTTAAATGATGAACACATTAAGAACTGCGGGATAATTGCGTAACATACAAACAGTAGAAATGTCTTTCACTTTGACAGTTCAACAACGTTCATTGCATTTTTTACGTTGTTGAGCAGACCAATTTTTCGAACATATGAAGCAATGAGTTAGCAATGTCCTACAAAATCATTCAGATTGTGACTGAAAGTATGTTACGCAATTAGGCTGCTGCACTTTGTGTGTAGTCCGCTAGGCACAAAGTAAGTTTAGCACCTATGTATAATGTAGTGAATTTCTGGCTATGTATTCACAGTTGTTCAATGTTCGCAACGCAAAAGTAGTACTGAGAACAGTACTACTTCTTTTAACGATAAATTATGAGTAGAAGAGCTGCTCTTTGTAAAACAGCTTACCTTTGAAGTGTCATCATCCACAGCTATTTCCTTTCTCATCTAAATAATGAAGCGTCCTTACTTCAAAGCAGAATCATCAATACTTCTATGGTTCATCATCTGCCTAGCCTTTTCCCAATTATGTTGGGGTCGGCTTCCAGTCTAACCGGATGCAGCTGAGTACCATTATTTTACATGGAGCGACTGCCTATCTGACCTCCACAACCCAGTTACTGGATAATACGATACCCCTTGGTGAGACTGGTTGTCAGACTTTCGGGCTTCTGACTACCCGTAACGACTGTCAAAGATCCACGAATGACAGCCGGGACCAACGGCTTAACGTGCTTTCCGACGAAGCATGGAGGAGTCTTGGTATGTAAAGATGGTCACCCATCCACGGACCAACCGTAACCTGATCAATCGACCTGAACGGCTGTTATTATTTAGCCACGGGCCCCTCTAATACTTCCGTGGTTATAAGCAGCAATTATTGCCATCTCCATCAGGTGGGTCCTAAACTCTTGCGCCAAAAAACAGTGAAATGAATTTTTTTTATTTTTTTAATCACTTTTACACCTCATAAAATAAAAAAATCAAGATGAGGTTGGTGTTTCCTGTCTGAATACTTTGAGAAGAAAGGCCGAAACAAAAAAAGAGGTCATAGACTCTTATAAGGTCGAGACATAATCTTAGTTAGGTCATGTGAATACCATTTAGGTTGATGTCTGAAATGGTTTTTTGAAGAAAGTACCACGCAGATTTGAGTGGACCAGTCCACTTAAAATTAAATTAATTATAGTTTCTTAAAAATACATAAATATATTCAAAATCAAAATCAAAAGTCATTTATTCAAACTAGGCTGAGAATCAGCACTTTTCGAACGTCAATTACAAAAGACAGTCCCCCAAAACGCCCGCCCTTCACCACTTCCTAGTGCTTTCGCTGGGGAGAAGAAGTGGCGCAACAAACTCCCCAGCAGCACAGCTGTCTGTTCAGTTAGAAAATATTTAATTGTATACAATACTAGATATGCAAAGTTATTGACAACATCACAAATTAAATCCAGAACCTTCTACAATTCCCTTTAAATTAGTCCCAGTACCAAACAACCCTACACGATATTAAGTAAATAATTAGTCATAATACCAGTAGCTGGGTCCCGTCAGTCGCAATAGCGTCACTGTAGGGTTATGAGGGGCTCTGCGGTTGATACGTCATAATGTAAACGATGGTTACCTACTTTATTTGCTTGGGGGGTTGAAGCCGATGGAAATGCGTTGTAGCAGTTTGAAATTTAAAATGCATACGTCGTGTTATGATCATTTAATTCGGTTTGACTGCGATCTTCTTACATATTTTCTTTGGGGCTGATTTTATCAAAGTCCGGTAACTTTTATCTGTGGAATAAAACTGATGTCTGACAATTCCAGTCAAAAATTGGAAAACAATAAAAAAATTTTTTTTTTTTTTTCAGGATAAGACTTCTTCTAGCTAGGAGATCAGTGCCCACCTATAAGATTGGAATCTAACTGATCCTCACTTATAATAATAATAACATCGCCCTGCGGTTTCACCCGCATTAGATCCCGTAGGAATATCGGGATAAAAACTATCCTATATCCTTTTCCGGGACTCAAACTATCTCTATACCAAATTTCATCTAAATCGGTTCAGCGGTTTCAGCGTGAAGAGGTAACAGACGGACGCTTTCGCATTTATAATACGTATTAGTATGGATTTTATGTGCGAAAGTAAGTTTCACTCTAAAACGGCTGAACGGATTTGGATGAAATTTTTCACAAGGGTAGACCATGACCTGGGTTAGGACTTAAGTTATTTTTCATCCTCGATCGCAGACGAAGTCGCGGGCAACAGCTAGTAGTACTTACTTTGTAAAACTTATTATTAATAAGTAATACGATCCTTTGAATAAATAATAATATTATTATAATATTATAATTTTGATGAATAGATTAGTTTTAGTAGCTTCACGGTCACTGGCTTTCAACGCTACGCTAACTTTAATCTCGGTCATCGTTTTTAGTAAACCAAATGTTAAACCAGACAAAATTCATAATTTCACTGAATAGCAGGCTTAGAAAATAAATGCAGCCTTAAAAGTATAAAATCCAGTCCTCAATACAAAAGGTTTAAAAATGAATTCTTCTTCAAGCGTAATAGTTATCACTTTATCAGCATTGACATCATGGGTCATGCACAATGGTGCGATACTGGTTTCATCTGTGACTACAATATTAGAGGCTCAGATTTCTCCTGCATTACAAAAATCTGAAGGAAACCTGGGCCTACAGAAGTGGCCTTTACCATGCAGTGAGGCTATAATAGGCTGGTATCTATCTATCTGATGATCTGCCTAGCCTTTTCTCAACTATGTTGGGGTCAGCTTCCAGTCTAACCGGATGCAGCTAAATACCAGTATTTTACAAGGAGCGAATGTCTATCTGACCTCCACGACCCAGTTACTGGGTAATACGATACCCCTTGGTAAGACCGGTTGTCAGACTTTCAGGCTTCTGTCTAGCCGTAACGACTGTCAAAGATCCACGAATGACAGCCGGGACCAATGGCTTAACATGCTTTCCGCGGCACGGAGGGGTCCCAGTATGTAAAGATGGTCACCCATCCACAGACTGACCGCGGCAAGCGTAGCTTAACCTGATCGATCAACCTGTGCGGCTGCTATCTAACTATCTAAAAATAATAAAGCTGAAGAGTTTGTTTGAACGCGCTAATCTCTGGAACTACTAGTTGGATTTTAAACATTATTTTTGCATTTGATAACCCAATTCTTGAGGAAGGCTATAGGCATTTAACATCACGCTAAAAAGGAGTCGAGAAAAAAGTAAGAAAGAATGCGAATACGAAAGAATCCTGCGGGCAGGCGCTTCGATATGTCCGCGGGCAGAAGCTAGCTATTATTATAAAGATCCAAAATCGAACCCCTGGACCACACTCTGTTTGCCCAACAAACAATACAAGTAACAAAGTATTAATTTCATAACTTTACAACTTAGTCACAAGTTTCCCATAACCTTTGCAAACCAATATAATAAGGAGCACAATTTAAATAACTAAAATCAAATATCACGCCTATACAAATAGAGAACGAGCAGGAATGGCCATATCTTGTCAAATAAGATTCTGAACTAATCGCTACTTAAAGTGGTCCGTCCATAAAGTTAGGAGACGAGACCTTCTGCATTGTAACTTATCTATATTAACTTCGTTTAGTTAATAAGTAAACGAAAATGATTTAGTTTCATCCAAAGCCCTGAACCTACTTGAGGTTTCAGCTTTAGTCCACATGATTTAAACGAGAGAAAAATTTAAGTTTTGAGCATGGACAGCTATAAGAGTAGGGGAAGACCAAAGAAACTATGGATGGACTGTGAAAAAGATGACAATGGCTAGAAAGAGTGTGACTATCGAGATGATGGCTAATAGAAAAGTATGGAAGAAAAATACATGTTGCGACAACCACAAATAAATTGGGAAAAGAGCAAGAAAATTATGAATCAATAGTTGGAAATGTTCTTTAAATTCAAAGGATCTTCTTTAAGAACTGCATTTTTTTATATTGTGCATATTGGTCACGCGTGGGTACAACAATGCATATATCCTACTTCCTACTAATATTTCCTACTAATATTTCCTATTTCCTACTAATTATAAATGCGAAAGTTTGTGAGGATGGATGGATGGATGTTTGTTACTCTTTCACGCAAAAACTACTGAACGGATTTTGATGAAACTTTACAGTAATATAGCTTATACATCAGAATAATACATAGGATACATTTTATCCCGATATTCCCACGGGATCGACACTTATGCGGGTGAAACGGCGGGGCGCTGCTAGTAATTAATTTGAAAGTGATTATTTTCTGTCCATTTGCTGCGATTTCTTCCGAATTATCGTATCTATACACGCGGGTGGAATCACCGAGCCAGCATATAAAATATATAACCAATGACCTAAATCGCGTAACCCTAAAATGATATGCCCAGAGCACACAAACAAATGTCAACTATAACAACAAAAAAAAATGAACGGATTCTTAGTAAAATGTTAGTTGCGGTCCGTTTGAACTTAACGCCCCGTAACAACATGTGTGTGCGTCTGTCCTCTTGTTTATAGTTAAATATTCCCATTTATACTATTATTAGAGCAGTGCAGGATGTAAGTACTGTGTATTGCCGTCCTGGTTATGCTAAATACGGGCATGAAAAACGGGAAAAGTGGGCAATTGTTTTTATTGAAATGATTCGGCGTTTTAGGGTTGATGTTGATGGAAATATCATAATTATAATGATTTTTATTTAGCAAAATATTACAGACTATGGTTTTATGTGTTGGCTTCGTAACGTCATATTAAGAATACAATACGACAATAAATGAAAACACTGGCAATACTAATGCATAAGAGTATTTTGGAACTATCAAATAAATCCTAACATCAAAATAAAAAGTCATTTTTACAAAGCAAATAGTGGCGATGCTATAGTGACTAAACTATTGGATATATTTCGTTGAATTTTAGAACGTCATTTAGATGTACAAAGTTTAATTTACTGTCGTATTGTCGTCTCTGCCTTGTGTATATATGAAAATAGAGTTTTCATTCTCATGTCGGTCGTGGAATAAAAAAGAACGCTTTATTCGGATGATGTATGCAGAAGAGCGTTCGCAAAAGGACTAGATTAAAATAAAAGAACACCAAGATTTCATTGTTATCTACCAATTTTGATCTAAAACTAAACAATACAACAATTAAAGGAACAAATCGACAAAACAAGCGAAATCACACCAATCTAAAACATAAACATGACTGGATAAGGAAATCTTTAATTTGGCATTATTATTATTGTGTTATTAACCAAATTCGTTGATGAGGACGAACTAAACGATGCTACTTTAAAATTAGAATTCGATTTTGGAAAATGCGAAGGCGTTCTTAAAAAGATATATGAACAACTTTATGGATTTGTGTTCTTAATTTGAACTTAAACGCTTTGATCAATGTGATCATTGACGTTTATGGTCCAAAAAGGTTTTTTCTCTTTGGTCGAAGTAGATAATTGGAGTGATAGTTTGTTCTTAAGTCTTAGTTAGGACAAAGGAAATTGGTCTATAGTGTTATTGGTCATGTTCTTTGTTCTGTTAGACATGGTTCGTACCAATTTAGTCTCACCTTCCGTTTCGTTTCATATTGGCTAAAATCATCAATAAGTACCTTGATGTATAATTTATTCACTGTTTCATACCAAGTTTTTCTTGATTGTAAGCCATTACCGTTTTTTCACTAGAAATGTTAAAGCAAATATTCACGGCAAGTTTTCTAAATATTTGGGACTTCTTTTTTATTCAGCCCCATTCGTTTCTAAAGCTATTTATTTCATAATTAGGTACTACAGTTACTTTTGCCTTCAGTTAGTAAATATCTAAGTTGGTAATTTGTCGAAAACATCTTGGGTAGAAGTTACTACTGTTTGCTTCCCCGAATAAAATAAAATTAAAATAATTATTTTCTCGAAGTGGGATTTCTGGATTTTCATCTTTGAGGTGTCATTTCTTGCTGTACACATTATAAATTTACTAGCTTCTGCTCGCGACTTCGTCCGCGTGAAAATTCACCCTCTCCCCATTCACCCTCTTAGGGGTGGAATTTCTAAAATCTCTTTCTTAGTGGATACCTTCTCTTCCCGCAGACCACGCCCTCCAAATTTCATGTCTTTAGGACCAGCGCCACCGATTTAGGCTGTGCGTTGATATTTCAGTCAGTCAGGACTTTGAATTTTATTTATATAGATATATATAAAAACAACACTCCTTTTTCTAGGCAGTCGTGTAAAAACTGTTGCAGGGCAAATGACTCATTTTTTTCTTTCTTTCTCATTATTACTATTCTATGAGTCATAATGCGCATTGATTAAACTGATCCTATTATCTCTCAATAAATTACCACATACTACATCTTCTTTTAACACAATTACATTATCATATACGTGCAGAACTACATACAGCTGTTTATCTGTCGTAATTGTTTTACTGTTTATGTAATGCGCAGTGAGCTTTAGATTGTAATCTTATCATTGTTTCATTACTACTTTATTAGCTGTTTATTGCTAGTTTCTACCATTATAAGTAGGTTTCTATTTAAGTGCAGTTGTATTATTGGCTGCGATTTCACACGTTTCCTAGGGAAACTGATTCATGTACTGACGTACCTGGATAAAAAGTATTTTAAGCGGTAATCAAAGTATGCTATATCTTCGTGCCCGTCTAAACTCTGCGATTGAGTAACAGTCATCTTCAATCTTCATAGTTGTGTAGTGGAATATTTTTCTCTATCCGCATCTGCTTGGCCTGGCAGTACCCAGGCAAATTAAAAACTAAATAATATCTTTTTTTTTCGATCGTTTTCATCATCATAATTACTTAAAGTATATAACAAAAATAAATGAGATGACCTAATCTTTGTCTTGAATCACCCGATACACGATTTCCATGTTAATTCTCTGTGTCAATAGTAACTCGTGGATGCAATTATTACATTAAATATTTAACTTATTACTTACATTAGAATTAATTTAAATAAATAAAGCAATAAGACTACTTACCATTTATTTACTTAAAATGAAGATTTTATGTGTAAGCGTTAACACAATATACATATTAAAAAAATTGTTCCCTACTGATCACATTTTGCTTTTTTTTTTAAGAAAAAAAACGTTGCCCCACACTAGGAATTACTCCTGTATCGTGGGTGCGTTAAATATTCTGGTCCACATGATCATGTGTTTCTTCTTTTTAGCGTGTACACGTGGCACTCTAATTGCTAGCCCAGAACTTAGCAAGTATCGCTCTTTTAACGTCCAAAAATCAGTGTACCTACGCAGGTCAGAAATTAAAATGACTTTTCGTTTACGGAATATCATCATTCTCCTGCCCTTATCCCAATTTATTTGGTCGACGCAACATGTCTTTTTCTTCCATACTTCTCTCTCTCTCTAATCTATACTAATATTATAAAGCTGAAGAGTTTGTTTGTTTGTTTGTTTGCTTGAACGCGCTAATCTCAAGAACTACTGGTCCGGTTTGAAAAACTCTTTTAGTGTTAGATAGCCCATTCATCGAGGAAGGCTATAGGCTATATATCATCACGCTAAAACTAATAGGAGCGGAGGACCAATGAAGAATGTTTCAAAATCGGAGGATTTTTTTCCTATTGAGAGCTTCCGCTGCGTGCGCTGCGTAAACGGTTAAAGTTTCGCAAAAATCATATATCACAGAATTGTTCCCCTTTAAAAGTTAAAAAAAAAGTCCGCGACAGCATATGTCTATCTTTTAAGGTTAGCTCACTATAACCTCTTTTATGCTAACCAAATTTGTTCAAAAATAATGCCTTATTTGCGAAGGTGTTTTTATAAACATGGTATTAATCCTTATCCAAATAAATACGTTATTCATCACATGTATTTAATTTTGAACTAAATTGCCTCTGACATCATTTGATTTTAATGAATATCTTAGGAGATATCATAGTTTTAAAATAATACTAACAATAAAGCTGAAGAGTTTGTTTGTTTGAAACACGGTTTGAAAGCTCTAAATCTCTGGAAGTATTGGTCGCATATATAAAAATATTTTTGCGTTTGATAGCCCAGTTCTTGAGGAAGGCTATATTCTATTAAACTTGACGCTAGGACCCTTAGGAGTTGAGCAAAAAGAAAAAAAGTCTGAAGTTTTCGCCAAGCGAAAACGAAGTAATAGCACAGGCCGGCGACACGTTGAGACGGGGTGGGTCGGGGAAACAAAAAAAAATTACGCGGACGAAGTCGCGGGCAGAAGCTAGTTCAGTATAAGAAGCAGCTCCTAACATAGCCATTGATTACATTCAACCATCAATCACCATCGTATCTATCAAACATATAAGAAATCACCTTCTCAACTTTGATTATATACTAATCAAAGCTTCTCAATAACGTTTACTATATCAAACTAAAGGCTTATGTTAGCAGTTTATACTTACAACTGGATCACCTGTGTAGGCGCATCTTGTTACATGAATGATAAGTAGCAGTAATCTAGTTTTCTTACAAGCAAGGCTTTAAGCATTTAATTTTGTCCATCGTCAGCTGTGTTACCGCCTACTCCCGGAACCAGAATGGGTTTTGTTTCAGTTATTAAATTAAACAAAGCCCATTCTAAAACGATTTATATTTTCATAGGTGTACCAAACTAGATAGCTAAAGATGTCATTAAAAGTATTGCGTCATTTACAGAACTTTAATAAATCAAGAAATCACCTTCAAATGCCATATTGCATTGAAGTCTTCATCGAGAGTGACTACTTGTGAAAGCATGCACCATCTTCGAGTATATCATCGCATATTAGCAGGTGAGATAGCGGTCAACGTGAGTAGGTATATCAATCACATTAAAATAAAATCAATTGTGGAACATTGTTTATACCCTCAAATATATGTACGACCAATAAAATAAATGCCTACTTCTAATTTTGAGCACCCAGTCCCAATATTTCAAACAATCCCATCCTCAATTAAAGCAAATCATTTCTTGATCAATAAATCCACGCTCTACATATATCTTCCTTAACCTTAACAAAGCCATCAAGCCCAATAACGAGCTAATCCAAAAAACAAAAGACGGTAACTTATCGCGCGTGTACCGAGGTATAAATAATTTACTAAAGCCCTTTACTAGGACATGCATCGCGGACATCAAAGCGTGTCTGTTTGTGTGTCGTCTGGTGCTTTAAGTTTATTAGGTCCCGCAAATGGGCCATATTTAGATACACCAGCGGAATTAGCTTGTAATTAAGCTTTTCTTTTTGTGAGGGTAAAACTTTTTGGAGTTTGAGCTCAGAAGGCGTTTAGCCATTTATGTAGTTTGTAGGAGGTCTTTATTGTGAGGTTTGTACGTCTCACAGTATTTGTTATGAGAGTTATGAACGGACTAATAGGTAGTTAAATGCTGTGATGATATTTTTATGATGGAAAATTAAATAACATATTTTTAAATCTAAGTGCAATCAAATGCTTAATGATCCTATTTTGTGTTACTCTTAGATATGGAGGAGACAAACAAGAGTAGAGAAAAAACATTGAAAAACCTGAGTCCTTGTTGTGGATTAATAATTAATTAATTAGGCTATTGTATGCTAAGACAAAGATACAAAAATCAAATCGTCAGCTTCATTTAGACGGATGACGTCATGCCACACCACATATACGAGTACGTTACCTCAGCCATGTTTAAACCACGTAATTTTAATGGGAAACTTGTGTTTGGTAAAGGATTTTACTCAAGGTGAAAACTTGTCAAAAAGCTTGCTCGGCTTTAACATCCTTCTACCTTGAATTATATTTTTCTAAAACAACACTTGCTTCGCCATTACTAATTAATATATCTTCTACAGTTACTTCGGCTTATGTGTGAACATTATCGTCTTTCACAATAATATTGACTTCACCAAATATAGTTTTTCTGGTCTTAATTCGTAAAGTTATACAAACGAAGTGTAATTATCTAATATTATCCGCTTCTTGTCTTCGACTTTAACGACTCGCAATCCTTAATAATATGCAGCTGGCTCAATGTTTGTTTTATTTTTCCGCCCTTAAAACTGGAATATGTGTAAACTTACGTGTATTTTCAGGGATTTCTCGGATGCCGATTCCGAAATCTGGCAATTATAAGTAAGTTTCAAATTCATTATTATGGTATTTCTAAGACGTTTATCTCAGATAACATTAATTGACGGTGAAGGACAAAAAATTGAGGAAACTAAAAATATTATCATCATCACTATAAAAAGAAGACGTCCACTGCTGGACACAGGTAGCCCCCAAAGGTGGCCACGACGACCGATAGTTGTGTTCTTATCCCCTCTGGATCAATGATATTGAGAAATCGCCAACCCATACTAAGCAAGCGTGGTGCTTAATGGTCGTTCCTTCTTTGTAAGAGAAAAGCTTTTTCCCTGTTGTAGACCAATATAAGCCAGAAGAGTATAGTTTATAATTGGGTTAAAATAAATAAAGACAATACCGTTTTAGAAACTGATACATTTCCAAGATCTTCCAACAGTGATTGACACAAAATTATAGCTCATCAAACAAATCCGTTGCAATTACAATAAATCAAAATTATCCCAATAAATTATAATGCATTTGCAATAAATCAAAAACATATTTATGCCAAAGTAAACCTTAGTGCGTTACATAAATCTGTTTTGTTTTTCGACCAAATGTCAAACATTGTGCAGTGCAATGAGTAACGTAAACAGTTATTATTTATGTTAGGGATGTGCTATTTATAAAGCGTTCGTATATATTTGGAAATAAAACAAAACGGTTTTACTACTAACACGTTTGCTATTGCGACATAAGTTACTGCTTTTTTACAAATAGCATTGTAACGGATAAATATTATTTTCCTTTATTATTTACCGTTGACGTCTTCGTCTTTTATTCTAATTTTCTCACCTTTACTACTTTCCCTGTTTGAGTTTGTTTGTTTGTTGTCTTTATTTTTATTAAAACATCGTTCACCCAAAACCTTAATGCGTACTTGTCGGTTTAACAATATCAATCCTACTCTATTCGATGATATTTCTTTTAGGTGCTTCTAATCATATCTTTAGCACTGCAATTAGTTTTTCTTTCACTTGCGGTCCATGAACTATCTTTGCTTTACCGTTTACCTGTTTTTCTCTTTTCCTCTTTTTCTTATTTTTCTTCTTTTCTTTGATTTTTTTCAACTAAAATGTAGTATTCAGAACATTTCTGTCCGCTCTTTAGACGGTCGAAGATAGAAATCTTATGAATTTTTATACTTTAATCTTCACTTTAGTTAGACTATGTTTTTTTTTTTATAAAAGTGCTTTAGACTTTCCGAGTTAGGTATAAAATAATTAACGCATGCATTGCCTGAATCTTTGTTATAATTAGCATATAATCTATGTCATATAAGATACCTACTGGGTCGTTCTCCGTGGGAAACTGGGAACTGCAAAATGATGAGATGATAATAGGTATTATTATATTTGATATTCCTGTCCACTAATAAATAACATACCGCGGTTACCGATTCACCCGTGAAGGTGTTATGGCAATGTTCCCACAGAATCATCTTTGGTAAACCTTAGCGGTGATATGATTGTGAAGACATGAAATGAAAATGCAACTTTCTTGAAAGAATAACCATTACTTTTATTGATACAAATACTTATGAATGTAGATTTTTTAAAGTAAAAAGTAGTTGATGAAACGTCAGTTAGGTTATTATAGCGAATATCGAGTTGATAAGGTATTGAATTGGTAGACTTGAAGAACGTCAACGGCAAGTTGCAGTTCTGTTCCAGTACAAAATAGATGTATCGTTGATTGAAAATATATTCAAAATGGTATGACAGTTCACGTTTATTTTAAGTTATTTTCTGTAGATAATTTTTCCAAAATAAATAGTTTTTCCTAAAGAAATAGTTTCATCTTAATTTTAAATAACGTAAAAGTTAATTCTATTTGTACATGAAATCCTGAATATAAAAGCTTAAAATAGTTGAAAATTATTGTGTGAAAATTAATCATATTAGGTGTATTTAATATAACTGATTGACTTACCACCAGTTCCCCAGAACAGCTTGCACTAGAAGAAGCAAAGAGCACAAAACTTTCCAAATAAGCTTCATAGTGCCAAATAACTCTACAAAGTCACTTTACAAACATCCTATTTTAGTAAAACACTCGTACAAAAGTTTAACGCTGAACACTTCACATTAACACCGCAAAATTTTAAACAAACTAAAACTTGAATTTTTAAACGTAAAACTCAAAAACAAACCAAAACAACCACTCGAACAAAAACCACAAAATAACAATGTAATCACTGTAATGCAAACAGAAAAAAAATACCAAAAAGAAATAAAAACTTTTTAAACAAACTTTTGCGAAAGTTTACTTTTGCCGGGTACTCTTTTAAAAAATAAAGCTGTCAACCCAAGATTCCATAGAGCGTTTATTAAAATTGGAATTGTTTGAAAAAATCGAAAAAAGATTTGATGTGCAGTCGTTTCCGTTTAGACCCGACGCGCTTGCGATCCGCGCGCATTGAAACACAAAACCAGACTGGCTTGCTTTAAGCCGTTTGTAAGTATTCCATAGGATTCTCAGTAAGGGGAAGGGTCGAATCGGAGGGCGTGTAGATGCAGTATAGTGCTGCACGAATTCATCCTTCCAAGCCCTTACTACGATCCACGTAAACTTTAAGAGACCGGAATGCCGGTGTCTCGCGAAATGTCAACGTACGTTTACGCAAAACAATCATCGAGTTCTATAGAGTTGCGACAACATGTAGTAACATTGTGTGCTGCAGAAAAATGTCTGCGACCATCAATTGTGGGCTTATTCTCAACTCATGAGTTTAATGCCGTGAGTTATTATCATTTTTCAAATTGATTTGCTGATCGGAAGATAGGATTTAAATGTGTAAATGCCAAACAAATTGTATTTATGACGAAAATTATGAGAACATTTCGAGATTTAAAGCCGCATATATTTGGGTTAAGCCTTTTAGAAGTTTATGTTTAACGCGCTGATTGTCCTAGATAATCTCCTACTTAACTAAGTTTCTAACAATATAGTGTCTTAAAGATATACATTCAGTACTGAATGAAATAAATATTACAATCACTTTACGTTTACCGTGATATCCTTGAATTGTTTTTTTACAAACATCTTCATAGTGCACTATTCAAGTGTCGGTGTTTCGCAAGGCAGTATTGCAGGTCCTTTACTGTCACTTAGAAAAACATTCACGTTCTTGTCTGGATAAACAATAATCATCTATCAAACGAGAGATAATAAACAGAAAATTAGCATTTTGCGCGATTCTAATTAAGCATTGGACCTATTTTGGTTATCTTGGTATTTTAATCTAATCATACATCTGCGACACTGGGTAATTGAATTAGCCTTATTTGAGCAAAAGTAAAAGGTATTTAGAAATCTTTTGTTTATAGTCCATCTAAAAATGAAATCTTTATTTATTACCTATTAGAAATGGCTATATATTAGAATGATTAAATTAAGCTGGTAAGCAAAACGCTCTTGCATGTTTTAAAATAATGCTGAGGGTAGACATTTGAAACGCAGCATTTGAACATAGAAACACTGACAAACTGAATCAGCGACTTTTCTTTTCAAGTATAAGTGTTTATAAATAAGTATTCCAATGTTTAACTGTTTTTGAGAATGATAAATCGAAAAGAGAAAAACTTATTTTAACTTTAATCATATGCTCACATCTATAAAACGCATTACACGTTCTAAAAACTTCACACATAGCTTTATTAGCCAAAGCTTTTAGCAGATAAAAACTATTAGCAGATGTCTTCAGTAACATACCTTCACAACTTCAACCCATAACTAATTTTTAGAGAGCCGATCTAAAAACCCATGGAGGGTAAAAAACGATAACAATAGAGCTTACCTGCAGCCATTTTGTTTCCCGTGTTTACGATCGCAGTAAAACTGTAATTGCAGCAGATCAAACGGACCGACAGGCTGACTTAACTGTATAGTATCGAAACAACCATTCTGCGGTTTTAATTTCATATAGGACACAATAATGAACTTAACGGCGAAGATAATAAGGAAAACAAAAATATTATTGATATGAAAATAAAAGACGCTGTTATAGATGCAACTGGTGCATTGTTAGAGGATTTTAATCTTAAAACTGTTAGGAATAAGGTCAGTTATGCAGCAGTTGATACGATTTGATGATTTTTGCAACATGATCGCAAACATGTCAATTCAGATTTAGATTTACGTTTATCACTGTAAAATTCAATTGTATCTGATGGTGTTAAAGTTGATAATTGGATGACGAATTTGGATCAAGCTGAAAGGAATGTAACTCGATTTTCTAAAAAAAATTAAGTATTTGAAGACAATCATTTAAGTTGGAAGTACGACATGCGATAGGAAATAAATAAACTCATTCGGACTAAGCGAAGGGTGTCGACACAATATTGAATTTACTTTTTGTCGTTCAAACGTTTTTTGCTAAACGGCGTTGACAAGTGGAGATAAATAAAAGCAAATAAAAACGGTGTTAAAGAAGTTTTGTTGCAAGGATCAATTATTTTGACCCTTTTTATCTTGCTATTAGAGCAGAGATTAAAATGATTGAGCTCGGGACAAAAATTATAGTATTGTAATGTAAGTATTCAAATAGTTTCAATTTCTAGACCGTTATTAGTATATTATATGACTAGTATTTACCAACACTAAGACTATTTAGTGTATTGTTCTTCCAAATATAAACTTGTTTGTCGTAGTGAATGTTAATTCATGAAATTCTACTATCCTACTAATATTATAAATGCGAAAGTTTGTGAGGATGTCTGGATGTTTGTTACTCTTTCACGCAAAAACTACTAAACGGATTTGGATGAGGTTTGGCACACATATAGTTTATAACCAGGATTAACACATAGGATATTTTTATCCCGATATTCCCACGGGATCGAAACTTACGCGGGTGAAACCGCGGGGCGCAGCTAGTGTTTATATATGAACAGATGAATGAACGTGCAAGAGGCAAAAAGAGTATAAAGATAGAGTATGCAAATTCAATTCTGTAGTGTCTGCCTACCCGTATAGGGAAAAGTCGTCCATTCACGAACGATGAGTGTAATATTATGTAGCTTGATTTTAAAAACATGTTTATTTAAATGCTTGAAAATCACAAAATTGTGTTATATCCCAAAAATATATATCTAGCAGGTAATGTTTCACTGCTAGGTAAAGTCCTCTTTTTCCTTTTCCACTCACTTTAGTCCTCCACCACGAGCCAGCCCTTTTGGTAGGAGTCAAGATCATCTCTCCATCTTGGTCTGCCCAAAAATACTTAAAATAAAGCGCTGCCCAAACGTAGGACACAGTAAAACGCTCAGTTTTTTGTCGCACAGTTAGGCGTATATAGCAAACAGAAGCCAAAAAAAGTACTCACTTTTTTACCTACTCAGATATTATTATATTGTCAAATGTTCACAGAAAAGACATAATCAAAAATATTTCATAAAAATAAAATTTAATCATATCATGATAACTAACATCAAACGCATCGCTGTTTTGAACCTTATTTGCTGCCGTGATGCGCTATTGTCAATTACCTAAAAATATGCTTCTTAGTGTGCTTTAAATATTCATCAGACATAGCGGACTTTCTGTCCTACCTCTACACTGGCACGAATGTCCCAGATTCTCCCATTTACTTTATAGCCCGTCTGAACATAACACCAACAGATCTGAAAACCAACTTCCCTTTTTATTTATAAAACGATCCAAGGTTCGTCTACAAGAGCTGCAAACGAGCAATATAGTCTCCAATTGTTTTCAATCTACGTTAAAAGTTACAAGAATTGTTTTGCACTATTATTTCATTAGCGCGTGCTAGAAATATTTCTGAGTCGATGTCATTTCATGTCGTGGATGGAGTAAAGATTCTCTTTGTTCCATTATGTAGTATACAATGCTATAGACTTCGATGCAGTGGAAAGAATTACTGTATACTGTAGGTAATGTGAAATCCCTTAAAATCAGTTTACTTGTTGCACTAAAGAAGTTTGACCCCAGCTCAGATTAGTGTTTGGAATTAGGACGACCCACTGACCAAAAATTGGAATAATAGTGATGTTTGCATTAATGAAAAATAACCTACCAAAAAAAAGAAAGAACGTATGCTTAGAAGTTGACAATTAAGTTTAATAATAAGATTTTTGCATCAATGAAAAAAAAACCTCCCAAAAACAGAAAGAACGCGTAATAATTTAATCATCATCTAGTAGAACTCTTCATTAACATAAAAGCTGAAACTGAACCAGCAAAGAACTGGCATCTCATCTCAACAAGACACAAAACACATCGACTTCCACGAAAGCGAACAAAATCTAATAGCTACAAACTGGCATATGTCAATACATTAAACTTGTTAGAAGAAAAGTCACTGAAACATCTGCCAATATCCTTTGCAGCCCATAAAACAAGAATCGTTCAGAAAGTATTAAAGATAAGGGTGGATGTGACAGCAAATGTAAGTTTGTCATACGGTAACTGCCAATTACGTCTGATATCTGTGTAGTAGACGAAACGACGGCAAAACAATAACATAAAAGAATCGATATTGCGAGATACAAATGAATAATCTATAAATGCCTTTAAGACATTGATTGGAAGACTTGGGAATAGTGTAGAGAAGGACGAATATTAATATTGTGATTTTATTACCAAAATTAGCACCATAACTAGCTAGCTAGCTTTTGCTCGCGGCTTCGCCCGCGTCAAAAATTGTCCCACGGGAACGTACTATCTGGAAAAAAAGTAGATATGTCATGTGCCAAATTTTATCAGTTCAGCCATTTTGGCGTGATTATGTAAAAAACGTCCCTCTGATTTTGTTAGAGGTTAAAAACATCCAAAGATACAAACTTTCACATTTATAATATTTGTAGGATGTAGGATTAGTATCATAGCATCGTTAAACACAAACCATTAGCCAGATCTATTGACAATTGATTTTATACGCAGATGGAGCAGTACCAACGCACACAGTATTAGAAAGATCTTAAACAAGGAATATTTTGGAGATTGTCATGATTAACTACTAAATATGTGATTCGGGTTTTGATATCTAATGTATTGTTATGTGATTGCTCTTAAGTGATTTAACTGTTTTGATGTTGCACGACTTAACTAATTAACATTTTATTACACTTATAACATTTTTAACTATTTTTTTTTTAGTTCTTTTTGTTTTTCTTTAGGTTTGAAAATCGCTGTCAACTAACATAATCAACGCAAAGTACTTGTAACTAGATGTATATATGTGAAAGCTTGTAATTAGCAAATTTTCCTGCCTATTAATGATTTTAAATTGTATTATTAGTCTGTAAGCTTTCTGTAAAATAATAAAATAATAAATAAATAACATATCACCGCCTTAGGACTACAGATGCAGTACATCCATAGCTGTAACCTCTCTCTTTCTTGGGGTAGCTATTTAATAGAATTATAGTGAAAAAAATATTTCCTTGTTTAAATTGAAATCCCATAAAATTATTAACTAAATCGAAAATTATCATAGGGACTCAACCCTAGACTACAATATAATATCAATCTGAATTTAAACCAACTAGAACTTAACATAATTTTACAGAAAAGTCGACAGGTTTCATGGCACACTACCCGGTTGGAACGAAGTTGCCTTCGCTGTATATTATATATTCAATAACAGGTACAATGAAATAATTTAACAACATTTGAGAGTAACTAAGAAACATACAGTAGCAAAAGTGTTGTGACGGTCAAAATGTTACCCTTTTCGGTCTCGCGTTCATGTGCTAAGTGTGCAAAGACTTTATCGTGCGTAAGAAACTCCGTTCCAAAAATATTTTACCCTTGCACGTTTCATATTAAAATCACTTTCAAATTCGACCCTTCGCTACGAATACTTTCTCCTGTTTATTTTAATTGCTCTTTACTGCACCTCTATCCATCGCTAACTCTGTGCACCAAAGTTAATACGATCCAGTTATTAGCCGAATAATAACTCGACATATTCCATAGTCAGCCAGTTTCTTCGATATCATCTCTTAGTATTTTTATTTTATTCATAGGGATATTGTCTCTTTATTCTTTTGTTTACTTCGAACAGGATCTTCTGTCTGCTTTTAGTAATATGTTTATTTTTGTTTTTTTGTGAGAAACTTTCGTCAGCACAGTGAAGGTTAGAAGGTAAATCATTGGATGGATATGGATAGGGTGTCCTATTTTCGGTTGTGTCTCCTGGAAGAATTGGGTCAAGTCAGGAAATTGTAGTTGGTGGACCATAAACAATATAAGCGGGTCTATTCTGTAAAAGTGTCACCGTGAAAACAGTCGAAATGAAATGAGCTGTCATTCCACTTGATGCTAAGTATTGACACTATTGATAGCTCACATTACCCAAATTTTTACGATGAGATTTTACAGAATATACAGGTTGAAATCGAAAACATGCGACAAACCGAAATGGGAGATTGTACTCATCATTATGAACTAAGGGACCAAAGCTGCAATCGCGAAAAATAATCAGCAGTTCCCTACATTTTGACGAGTTATGCGAACATAAATGTAGGGAACAGCTGATTTTTTTTCGCGATTTCAGGTTTCGTCCTATAGTAAAAGTTGTTCATAATGATGAATTCAATGTCACACTGTATAGAGTTATCTATCTCTATGGTGATGATAATTAGTGATTGATTGAGAGGTCAGCCTATCGATTCTGTAAAAATCTCACCGTGATAAATAGGTGTAGTGAGCGTGAAGTGAACTATCAATGGAAGCAATTCCTAACATCAGGTGGAATGACAGCTCACTTCACCTTAGTTTTCATGGTGAGATTTTTACAGAATAGCACTGCTGGTTACAAAATATTTGCTGGGGTAAATTAAATCAGCTTCCAGCAATAACCCCACTTCAGTACCTGTCCGGTAAACTTTTAGCAGTTAGTATCTCAAAAAAAAAGTGAGAAATTATGTTTGCAATTATGTATGTATATTAGAAGGTTCCACTACCATTAGAAACATATACTTAAGGTCTATCCACACATATCAGAGCCGTGCTCGGACATGTCGGGGCCGTGGTAAGTACACACAGAGCAGGCACTGACTGAAGATCCGTCGCCGGCGCCGGCCCGAACACGTACGTATCTGAACGAGTTCTTATACAGAGTGTCGATTAGGATATCACATTAAACAGTACGGCGATTATTACAAATTGTAACCAATCTGTTAAAATAATAAAATACAAAATTTTCCTAAAAATTGAAAACTGAATTTTTCAAACAAAATTGAAACGACAAACACAAACTTTATGGTATTGTTACAAAATAATCACAAAATAAGTTTCATGTTGTTAAATATTCAAACGAAAAAAAAAGCCTCACAGCTAGAATGTTAATTGTTATTAATTATTTTAATTGTGTATGTTTAAAATACGTAATGTAGAATACGTGATTTCAATTAATGCGATAACCCAATCGCCACACTGTAAAATGTACAGACGTTAGCACATCAAGCTACTACAATCTAAAGCATTAGGTTCAAAGTTGATTGGAAAAATTTGTCAGTTTTCGGGTAGCTTGATGTGCTGGTGTCTGTACACACCGATATTTTTTGAGTCCCTGACGGAGCACGGTCCATCCACGTCCCAGTCACGGCCTTGATATGTGTGGTTAGAACTTTAGACTTGTCTAAAACATTCTGACAATTCGTAATGATGGACAATCAAAAAACAAATGGACAAATGATAGTAAAATAGAACCAGATTTTTATCGCAGAATGCGGACGCATCCAATTGGTTGACTGGAACTAGGAACCTTGCACTTCTCAGTACTTCATACTATGCCATCTGGGTTTAAAGGTTTTCTTTGAACCGTTTGCGCATAAGTTCTGATATGATACAAGGGTCGGGAAAGTGATGGCTTAAAGGAAATGCCTTCTACTAGTGACCCGGTTTGATTAGGACTCAAACATTTTGTATTCTCAATTGGGTTTTTATTTATATTTTTTAGAGCAATTGGGTAAAAGTAATTTATACTATTATATAGCAACCGGCCTTCTTGATTATATTATATAGTTTAATATTAATGCATTAGACACATAAACCTTCTGAAATCAATCCGCTAAATGATAGTGTAAACCTTAAAAAGAAAAACATCAAAATCTTGTGTCTGTCATCTTGATACTTAATGTCTCCTGTGCTTGCATATCACTAACTTTGGTAAATCGGAACAGAAATATAGGGACGGGGCGGCAGCAGAATTTAAAAACCATTAATTACCTTTCATGAGGAGAAAATTACTTGATTCGAAGTTTTAGTTCTATTGGCTGGCTGTATGTTTGGACGAAAATATTTTCCAACACTATTTTTTCTAATTGAGAAGTACTAGGCCGCAATGCAGCACAGGAAGTTTCATCCAAACAAAGTAGCCATCAAAATTCCACAAAACAACCATTCTTAGTCCCCTGACTCACTAATCTTATTCAAAATAGAATCTCATCACAAACATATGACTCTATCCATCCGAACTACTGATAGTAAATGGTGGGTAATACGAGTAGTTTTACTGCGGCCTGGCGGGTAAGCAAGGCCCGAATAATAACATGCTGTTCAGGTGAGCGGGCGTCGTTTACACTGAACTGATTTTTTGATGTAGGGATGGGGTGGCATCGATAGCTATTGGGAGAGCTATATCGATATTTTTATGGGTTCAGCAGCAGCAGTACAAGGGCAAAATTAATTGTTAAGCATGACTTCACAACTTAATAAGCTTAATGACATTATCATCGCATTAGGTGCTGTAGGCTGTTGGTAATTTACGATCACATTATTTATAACGATATGCAAGCGTCAGGTAGACGTCGTTGTTCCTATTAATAAATTGAAATAGAGCCACATCTCGTTGGCATTGTCTGTATTATAATAGGCACTTAAAGGAACCCATGCTTCTAACTCATTATTTTTCTGCAGTTATCTTGTTATACATTTTACCTTAACTGAAGTACTTAATTCATTATTGAAATGACTTTCACAGTAATAAATAGTAGGTACATCAGCTTTTAATATAAAATTACAATTTCCTTTTTTTACCGTTCATATCAGGTTGCAACATTTCATAATAAGAGTTGTAAGCAGCCAACATTCTGTACACTCCGCGTACTTATGAGATTATGCAAAATCTAGCCATAATGTTTATAGATATTTTATTGCACCTAGTTACTTCATTCCTTTGCGGAATTAGCCCATAACATTTATATTTATGTCTTGTGAAATTATATGAATGAGAAACATTTAAGCATTGATTTTGAATTTAAGTAATAATAATTAATAATAATAATTTTAATAATAATAATTTCTAGACTATAGTCTAGAAATTATACGCACTTTCCTATACGCGCTGTCCTATGTTCACAGTAATTTAGCTGTCTTTGACTTACTGTAAACGGCGCTTTAATTATCAGATACTTGATATATTTCAACCCTAGAATCATTAGATTTTGTCGATACAATATCTTCGATAAATTCTGTAACTTTCACTACAAACATTGTTTTATTCTTCACACTCCTCATCATCGATAAAAATCCCCAAACACGCCTTTCCCAGCCCTACTCTTCTATTTATTTATCAAAATACTGGCTTGTATCAGCGGTCAATCATTGCAGTGTTTTCCTATCAATCATCACTTCAAACCAGACTCATCCGTCTTTATAAAACACACGGGTAAACTTTAGACTTTAGAGTGTTTATGGTACATTTTAACTACCAATTAATATGTTTATCTCTATAAAACTATACTAATTTACTGCCATCATAAAAGTCGCAGTGAATTTTGTTTGCGGAATTTTAAGTTTTTCTATTTTTTCTTAGCTGTTGATTGGTGTGACCTTAGTACTGGCACCTTTTTTTTTAGAACTGACGTGGAGTGACTTCTTTTTCGGTTTTACGAGGTTAGAATTTTACGCGGGAATTTCATTGAATTCTCTTGTTATTTTAAGTTTTTAAGGGATCTATGTACTTATTTATGGACAGAAAATATTTTATGATCTACCATGAAAATATATAAAATTTAACAGTAGGTGTTGATTTCTAATTCGAAACCATAATCACGCCAACCTCGCGTTCATTTCGTGCGGTTTCGTTCATTGTGTCATGAGAATACGGCCCCTGTTATATAAGTCATTTTAAGAAACAGGCCATAGATAAACATTTGGAAGTCTTATTAATGATGTGATTACGTCATATCATATGAAAATCACGTGACTTGAAATACCCTAACACCCTTTCTATTACAATCCGAAAAATTATGCATTAAATTCCTAATCCATTACATCTTAAGTTTAAAAAAAAAATCGTCCTCTCACCAACGTAAACAACGCAATAAATGATGTTGAATTTTCAAAATGAAAGACATTGCAATTATTAGCGTATTACGCAATCATCCCGCTGGTTTTCGTCACTTCATGACTCAAAATAAAACAATGTAAGTTCCTATTAATATTAAATACACAATCAGATCGTGATTTTAACGTCAAGAGTTCATTGTTTACGTTATAATGAAAAGTTGGAGTATAGACTAAACAATATTGATGTGTGGAGGATTGAATGAAGTGTGTTTACTTACTAATTCAAATACAAACTCATTATCGGGCTACGATTTTGTAGTGACGACTTCTATGAGTGTGAAAAAAGAAGAATCACGATGTTTTTTATAAGTATCATCATTCATCTTTCTGCACTAATCCCAATTTATTTGTACTTCTTATTTCATATAACTATAACTCTATCCTACTCACCCTCTTTCTAGCCATATCATCTTTCACACCATCCACCCTTCATTTTTTTCGTCTTACATCTATGTATCAAAATTCGTAATCATATTATGTGCCCCATCCCACCACTTCACATGCTAAAACTATGACAAATGCTACCCACACAACTTCTCGATCTCCGGCGCTAATCTTACGCAGGTAAGTACCTATATCATAATCTGGAAAAGAACAAGCTGCTTTTCTTCTAATCGAGTGTGTCGAAAATTTTCAAAGATGCATGACAGCATACCCTGTGCTGTTCCTAGCTTCATTCTCCAATGTGCAATATATTTTGTGAACTTTTTAGTGGAAAACAGTAAGTTCTACACTCACTGAGTTATCAGTGAAATGAAATTAAATGAAATTGTTTATTGTGTAAATAGGATATCGGAATCACTTTTACATGACATAATTATTATTAAAAAATAAAAATACCTAAGCTAGATAGAGTCGACATTTCCAATCTGACTACCCCTGAGAATAAATGGTCAGTCTTTTTTAAATCCAGATAATATAATCTTGGTAAAGTCATCTGAGGACAATGTAGATTAGTGCATGAAAAGGTGTTTTGAAAAAAGGACCACACAGATTTGAGTAGACCAGTCAAGTCAGTGTAAGCAATTGTCAGTAATCGTGTAGCTCAACTCAGAACTTGAGGAGCTGAACCAACTACCCATCTTGCCATCTGAAGAATTTTTAACTGGTGTATGAGCATCAGGTCAGCATCAGGGCAGCTCAATATACAGAAACAGGCAGAAGCATCAGAAAGAGAGAAAAATACAATAGATAAATTCGACCAAAACCAAGAACACGGTTCACCAAAATAGGCGTATCCAACCAATACGACAATCATTCACCAACGTTACCCCTCAATACTCATTATAATGTTCCACGTTCAAACAATAACCGTTCAGTCGGCCATGTTGTTCCGATGACGTTTCGACGGCCGCCATCTTGCATCGGGTTGCATTTGAAATCAGAACAAAGCACTTCGAGTTTCCGCACAATAGAATGAAAGTGATATGGCGAGCGTTAATTCGAGGTTTAATTCGAGACCACACAAGATGGTTGTCGATCATTTAATAGGTAGGTATTGCTAGGTTTGTGTGAATCGTGTCATGTGATAGAGTATTCCTATTTATTTGTTTGGTCTTTTGTGGTGATAGTTCTTTGTTTCAAGTTTTGTGGTGATAATCCAAACTGGATTATCAAAGATTGGGGCTCGTAGAAATGCGGATTCCTCGTGCAACTTGCACTAAAGCAAGGAACAAGCTTCGATCCACAACTTTCTGAAGTAGATAATGATTCATGCACTAAAAGCCTAACAGAGCAATTATTATGCATCTACTTGCAAATCTAAACTTGATATTTTATATAGTCTCTTTATATACTTAAAGACATTCTTAAAGAGAAAAAAAAATTGTATGTTTATTTGTTACGCTTTTACAGCTGAACGGATGTGGATGTAATTTGGCACATGGGTAAACCATAACCGGATTAGGAGATAGGATAATTTTTATCCAGATATTCCCACGGGTTCGAGACTTATGCGGGTGAAATGCAGAGCGCAGCTAGTTTTATATATAAAAGGGAGCACAAGTAAATCTTCAAAAAATCGGTGACCGAGTTTTCTTTCAGACTGTCCTTGACAATAGACAACAACAAATTTTCTCCAAAAGTAAGCTACTTAGGTATCGTGCAGGGCTGAATTCTCTATGACACAATTAACGAAATCGCCCAGGTTTATTAAAAATTACCTTAATTTTCAGATTAGAATTTCTAATATTCCATTTCGGTCAAAAGATGGTATGTATACAAGCATCAATAATATTATAGTGACATGTCATAGCCCGCGCCTGTGGCCCAGCAGTATGAACATAATAGGCTGATTATGATAGCCCGTGCGGATTGGTACAGAGGCCAGCACATCAAGCTACCCGAATCTGTCAGATTTTCCCAATTGAATATGAACCTTATTCCTTTGCGCTAAAGTTGAAAATCTATCAAAGAAATTTGACAGATTGGGGTAGGTTGACCTGCTGGCGTCTGTACAAAATAAATATCACAAGTGACATCAACTAAACAAGCCTAATGTAGTGAATAATAGTGTTGTTAATGTATCGATAGGTTTATGGTAGGATTAACTTGTTTAATTCTGTGAGAAGGGCGCCTGGTTGGGACCGCCGCCGATGGATGTAATTAATTGCGTTGCATGCGCTTATGATGTAAAAGCCACACGAATATCGAAATTATGAGGTGTATTTAGACTTGCAACTTTAAGTCAACAGTATTTTTGACGGAGATCTGCATTTGAAACTATTGATTTTTAGTAGTGAAGGTTATTCTATGCCTAAAGTTTTCTACCAAAAAAAATCTTATAGCACTTTTCTAAAAATAATTGTGCAACTAAGTCATCATAATTCTCTTTCAATTAGCAATCACAATTTACTTGGGGTCATATCATCTTTCATACAGTCCATCCATCGTTCCTTTGGTCTTCCCCTACTCCTATATAGCCATCCACATTCATACTAGAAAATTTCCTTGCGACGTTTTCCTTTCATGCAATTAAGTACTTATCTAAGAAAAATCCCAGAATACGTACCTTATATAATAAGAGACTCATTTCATCTGAAAATTATCTACCATTTTCCATGTCATACCCCGAAGGGCACTACGAAAAACATCGTATAAGGAACTAAAACTTTTAAACTTCCTAGGTACCTACCGTTCACAAAAAAGCATAATCTATGCAAATAAATTGGCAACTTTCTCTATTCTCTGTCTGAGTTCTAGACAACGCGCAACGCTATCAGGATCTAGCCAAAGTTGGGTCGCATCACTAAAATCCGCAGGTTATTGTGGCACGTCCCTATCTGCGGTCACCGGTGGACATTATCCGCGCACCGGTGCGATATCCGCGCGACCGCCGTAATAAGAAGTCAATATTAGTTGGGCGGGCGGATTTGTATGGGATGGAAAGTATGGAGAGGTACTTATTTTGGATAAGTTTTTAGTCTATCGTTGTTTTTATAATAAAGTAGAATAAACATAAAGAAATTGTTCGTATTTTTCGAAGAAGACTAGAAGACTTTAGTTTCACAACGAAAATGATTGAGCGGTTCTTCAGAAAATCTTAATTACATACATGAAAACAAAAAAGAAGTAGTTAGGTGACTTGTGTGACATTTTAAGTTCATCTATTACATGTAGGTAGTATAGCACAAACATAATCAGCCTTTAATGTCCCCGCTGTTGGGACAAGGCCTCCTCTCTGTGAAAGGGAGGAGAGGGCCGTTATCCACGACGCGGGCCCTTGATTTTTCGGATCTAGGATATCATGTTAACAATTTGCCTTTAATTTAAAATTAATTCATTTCTATACATATACCGCTCAGCAAAGATATTCGCATGGTGGCAGCTAGGATAGGGTTAAGACTGTGCCGACTCTACAGTGGCGCCCTCATCGTTTGTTTGGTTATTTCATACAATTTAGAATGAAAATGCAGAAAATAAGCACGTTAAGTTGTGCTTCACAAGATTATACGTTAATATTATTATAAAAGGTAGTTTTATATTGTTTAGTTTCATTATAATCCTTAAAACGGATAAAAGTGGCCACTATATTCCGTTTTAAGGATTATGATAAAACTAAACAATATAAAACTACCGCTTCTAATAATATTAACGTATAATCTTGTGAAGCACAACTTAACGTGCTTGTTTTCTGCATTTTCATTCTAAATTGTATGAAATAACTAAACAAACGATGAGGGCGCCACTGTAGGGTCGGCACAGTCTTAAATGGCGTGCAATAGGAGATCAGCTCCATTCCCGGATTAGGATACTCGTTCGATGGTGCTCAGACTTCCAGCAAAGATTTCTAAATTTCAAAATTAATCACAAACAAAAGTCTGTTCCACACAACCCACACCCCGGCGAAGCTCGAGGCACCCCGATAACAGGGCGAGTTTACACAGCGCCAATTAGACTGGCCCCGCGGCATCCTCCGCTGTTTTCACTGGCTAATTGTATCTACGCTGCCGTGTGCAGCGTACCTAGTCTGTTTACAACGCCGTGTGTATATAGCCTTATGATTTTGTATACGGTTTGTGTAACATACACATTATTAGTCCTTAATTAATAAATCTGTGGGGAGATGGTAAGATTTTGTGCTTTAGTTAGGGTTGTCAAGCCTATTTTAAATCACAATTTACTTAGACAGAATAAAAGTTTTTCATTTAATTTAATCTCTATTTTTATTATAAGCATAGATCAATCGTTTGACTATAAATTGTCTATTTGCAATTATTACACAACTAATTATTTACACTAGATAGGTACTAAATTAAATGCAAAAAAACCCATGATAGAAGGAACGAAGTTCCTTATACGCGATACTCGTAATCACACACACACTTGTATATAATACTAGCTGTAGCCCGTGACTTCGTCTGTGATCCAAGATGAAAAGTAACCTATATCCTTCTCCAGGTCATGGTCTACCCATGTGCCAAATTTCATCCAAATCCGTTCAGCCGTTTAGCGTGAAAAAATAACAAACAAACAAACTTACTTTCGCATTTATAATATTAGTTAGGATCATAGTATGATCTAATAGAAAGAGGGAGAGAGAGAAAGTCGCATGGAGGGGGCATAACGCATTTTCGTCACGTGACGATTTCTACCAGTTCACTCCTACCGCAAGTTGCATTAAAGAACTTCAAAAAAGCCACTTTAGCTTCGAAGTATTCGTCCGCATCGCTGTCATCCGGAAAAGTGCCAAGAAAATTGGCAAAATTGCCAAGTTGAATGACAATGCTAATACTTTGAGCAAAGAATAAGCCTGCCCTGTAGTCACGTGAAGCGTCCACAAGTCGGCGAATAAAATGTCAGATATTTCAGGGCTTACAAAAAAATACACGAATTATTTTTGGCATAGCTAAATAATAAATATTGTAACCAAGGGGTTTCGCACTACCCAGTAATTGGGTTGTGGAGGTCAGATAGGCAGTCGCTCCATGTAAAATACTGGTACTCAGCTGCATCCGGCTAGACTGGAAGCCGACCCCGACCCCGGCATAAGTTGGGAAAAGGCTAGGCAGATGATGATTTATTAATTTTATGAATGAATTTTTTTTCGAGGGCCTCTATAGCCCAGGGGCCCCGTCTCATTGATAGGGCTTATATGACGGTAGGTATGTTAATGCTTGGGGTTTTCGATCTTTGGGAAGAAACGTCCGGGGGTCTAAATATTTTATTTTTTATGTCACTTAAGCAACACGAGTAAATTTCTATTACTTAGACGATATTCTTGGTCACAACGAGGTTTCAATAGTTCTCTAAATACTGAGTAAGCTGGTACTTATAACGCAAGACATGTCAACATTTTTTTTTTTTAATAACTCAGGATACATTTTATAATGTCAATGAAATTGGAATTCAGAATCACGTACTGAATCCATGGCGTCGATATCCTTAACACCCTGTTTACGCATTTCTACTCGTGACTGTACCCGTCTGCTATTCTAAGGGCGGTTCACTACATCCGATCCTAATCCGAGCAATGCCGGTCCGAAGTGACCGTATTCCTATTTGTATGAGGGGTTGCGCACTACATTCGAATTCTATCCGTCAGGATTGAGAAGATTCCCAATTCGAATTGAAGTCGGATCTTTAATCGGATTCGGATCGGATGCAGTGCGGAACCGCTCTAAAGAAGTGGCTTTCTACAGCTAAATGAGGGCGGTCAACCGTACTATCTTCGTGGTTTATAGTTAGTCGAAGCCTTCAAAAGTATCCATAATCATGTGTGAAATTTATAATTTAATTTTACTTTAATAAATTCGAGATCACTAATACTGCTTTAACTGGTTTATCATTTATTTTTCAAATAGTGTCGATCCCGTGGAAATATTGGAATAAAAAGTATCCTATGTATTAATCCAGGGTATCAGCTACCTCCATATCAAATTTTACCAAAATTGGTCCAGCCGTTTGTGCGTGAAGAAGTAACAAACTTACAAATACACTCACAAACTTTCGCCTATACAATATTAGGTAGTGTTATAAAGGTGTACAAGAAAATTATATTGAGTATTGATGATAGTGAACTATCCAAAATCCGAAAGCCCAAGAGGCCGCTCCGCTTGTGCTTCGCCGTTATAAAACCTCTGGTGATCCCACTGGAACCTCAGCAATATGAAACTGCCTTCGTTGGTATCAGTTTCTCCGCTGTCGTCCGCATATGGCGCTCCAAGTGCAATGTTGCCAACACATGTTAGTTTTATAACAAACCATAGTCAAAGCAGGTGGGGGAACAACTCTGGCGTCTACATTATCGACAATACAAATAGACAGGCGAAGTCATACGCTAGTTTGAGTAAAGGTGCGTTTATTATTCAAAAACATAAAATTTATCATCACGCCAGTTTTCTCCGAAGAGGTTGGCAGGGGTGTGTGTACCCATTTTCGCTAGTTATGAGTATCAGGTCCCACATTGTAATGAGACTTGGGACTAAATGGCGGAATGCGGGTACTATGGTATTAAGCCAGTTTTTTTTATGTAGGTACATCTCCCCGGACATTGAGTTTCTTAATTAGTTGCCCCACCGCAGGCGATGAACGAGTAGCGAGTAGAACTTGCAACTGAAAACGAGTTGGGGAGCTGCGAGCAGCGAGTGTGTAGTTGTGATAATTTTGTCGCTGGGCTATCAGCGAGTATCCGAGTGCAACGGGCGATTACTCGCGATCCGCACTCTAGGTAGAAATGACCGTTGGTTGGTCTCTCGGTATGAGCTCGCTGGAGAAACCTCCTAAGACGTAACGGGCATCGATATCTAAACACGCTAAAATAAAAATAAAAATTGAAAATGAGATAAGTATAGAAAACCATCAGTTCTGTGTAGTTTACACAAAAAAAAAAACTGTTTTTATCTCAAAACTATTTTAGGAAAAAATCATGAAATATTTTTTTTTTGTTCTCTCATAGTTTCGCTAGCTAATTTAATTAGACCCTGTATATCTCTTCGTACAACTTACAAAAACTATTTTCTAATGAGTCGAGGGATGTCTCGTCATACTACTTTAAATCAATTATTTCAATAGGTACTTAATGCTTGGCCTGTATCATATCACTAGGAATTAGGATTCTCCATCACTATCCAACAAATACCAGTGTACACTAGCCTTTATCACTCAAAGTGCATTATATTTGTCATAGTTTAGTACCCGCAGGCGGCACTTTTACACTTTATCGGTACGACAATATTTGCTTGTTCGCCCTTACTGTACACAACGCATACCTTTTGTATAGTGGTGCTCAACATACGGTTGGGTTAAACGAAGATTTAAACCTTTCTCATAAACTAAACTCCATTTACAATAAGATTAGACATTTAAACAAACCTTTTTTACAGTTTGTTCAACCGATTTTGACTTCTATTCCGTAGGCATAAGGATGTCATTAAAAGCAAAAAAAGTGCTTACAATACCAACTGTTTACTGCTTTTAATGCCATCCTTATGCCTACAGAATAGAAGTCAAAATTGGTTGAACGGACGGTAAAAAAGGTTTGTTTAAATGTCTAATCTTATTGTAAATGGAGTATAGTTAGATTTAGGGCTGATTTTTCCATCGCTAGCCACTCACATGAACGCCTGCGTGACACCGAGTCTAGAATGACCTAGAACATAATTTTGTTTACATTTTTTGCGGGTGCGCCGCTGAGGGCCGCTTATCAGATACAGTTTTTGTATGAAATATCTGCCAAAATTTCAAAATTATTCCTAGAATAAAGTTATCAGATGATTGAAAAATCAGCCTGTAGCCTGTAGGACTGTAATCGGATGATTTAGTTGATGATTATGCTTTTTTGGCTTTACAATTACTGTACAGTCCTAGGAAACTTGCATATTTTACCTACTAACCATTGTGTCCATTTTTCAACTCCAAGTGATTTACGTTTTCCTTAAGTTGAGTAGCGAGTTATTTTCAAGAATGGGAGAGTTGGGTCAAAATGCAGTTTTGACCCAACCGCGTGCGAGCCGAGAGAGCGAAGCGAGGAGAGCACTACTTCCAAAGGCCAGGCGGTTAACTAAACGGCTAATTTAACCAGTTGATTGCGACTTATAGACGTTAAGAAACTTAGCTCGCTACTTATGGAATGCAAATGAAAATCGGCCTTTACCTATGTGTCAACCTACCTATGATTGCCCCATTGTACCCATTTTCAAGATAGTAGTCGACTTTTTGTGAGCACATGATGGGGATTTATAAAAAGTGCCCAATTAGCAAAAAACAACTCTTAAACTTATTATGTATTTTTTTATAAGTACAGGCAGCGTGCGCAACAAAACTTGGTTGGCCTAAAAAATGTTGAGCACCTCTGCCCCCATGTTTTCTATCATTGCCGTAATTAGGACTAATAAATTGTTAGCCCTTTATGGTTCCTAGTAAAGAACATCTATTGCAGGGGCTTTCCACCTGTTCGTATCGTAAAAGAAGAATATAGGATTATGATTGTTCTAACTATGCATAATACATAAATGTATCCAGTAAAACAACATAGGTACTGCAATCATTGATCTATGTTGACTTTTATTGATTTTTGGCAAGCCCGTGTTCATGATAATGATGTAGGCATGGAATTAGTACCTACCTATGTACTACGTTTAGGTATGTCACATGCAGAAATCGAATTGTTTGCCTACTAGCCCTTGGCTACGTAACGACATCTATCCGCAACATTGAACACTATCATGGTATTCTTATAGCTGTATTCTTATAGATGGCGCTTCTATAAATTTTCTGAATGCGGAAACATTATTTTTGTATGTACAGAGGCCAGCACATCAAGCTACCCCAATCTGTCAGATTTTCCCAATTGGATATGAACCTTATTTATTAGTACTAAAGTTGAAAATCTATCAATAAAATTTGACAGATTGGGGTAGGTTGACCTGCTGGCGTCTGTACACAGTCATTATTTTCTATTATAAACTAGCGGCCCGCCCCAGCTTCGCACGGGTGCATTTTTTTTTTAATTTCTGAAATTTTCTTTCATACAGACCTTGTCCTGGTAATAAAATAATATTGCGATTATAAATTGAGTTATAAACTATCCTATCTTTCAAGTTGGACGAAACTGCACACAGTATGCAAAATTTTATTAAAATGGTTCAGTTGTTTAGGAGTCCATTGCGGACAAACAACGTGACACGTAATTTATATATTGTAACGCCACGTCATGTGATCAGCCTACGCTACGCCAAGCTAAGCCAACGCCAAGCCAACGCCAAGCCAACGCCAAGCCAATGCCTCTTTATGACAATTGGAGCTAAAATTGTCAGCCAAACCAGCCGGTGACCGTTAGTGACGTCACATCCGACCGTCGAATGGTTTATGGACTCTGATCGTCCATTTTGCGACATATTGTGCTGCCGTACATGAGATAAGTCGAAACTCTGTCCAACTGTGTAAAAATACATTATTACCAATAAATAATTGTGATTATTCGTCAAGTGTGAAGTGTATTACTCCTTTCCCGTTTCAATATATTAAGAAAGATTATAGTAATTATTTTTTCTTAACATGATATTAATGCGTTTTAATAAAAACAAGCATAGCAATGAAAGTTTTCCTTAAACCTAATACGAGTTGGTCTTCGTTCTACATAAAAGGTTCTACTTTCCAAAAATAAACACAAAAAGAATACTCACTCACTTTAATTATCACAAAACAACAGCAAATAACAACATATCTTACTCACTCCAGAATGTACTTAAATACGTACTTAAGTTAGCTAACAACGTAACACAATAAGTTTTCTACATTTATTTACATTGGCAACCTTCTTGGAGAAACTATTGAGCCAAAAGGAACAGTAGAAAAGGATAGACATATGGAAGATGCTAGAGAAAAAATGAGATAGAACCAAATAATCTTGTGAGGCCTGTCAGTTTGCGACTGTAACTTGGGACTGACAATTATTCAGTGTCTACCTCTCTCTATATCATTTTCTGTCTCGCTTGTTCCATGTCAAAACCTTTTCTCTTACATTGAACATGTTAAGTTTATTTACATATTAACCGATCCCAAGTTCTAAACTTATTCAAAACCTCTGTAGATCTGTCAAATCTCTAAAAACTATCAAACAATCACATTTAGTAGATCTTTGACGGAAGATTAACCAATGAGTGGGTTGATTAGAAGTCCAGAAGCTAAGGGTACTCCTACCTAATACTGGTCTAAATTTGGCTCATAGTTTACATTCTCCCTTTTCATTATGCTTTCGTTTTGTTTTCGCTCGTTACACGATACTGTCTTGTTAATGCCGTTGTTGACAATCATACAAGTTCCGCATTTACACACTTGAGGAGCAATGACGCTGATGTAGCATGAGGTAATTTTATGTGGCCCATAAATAAAAGGTACAGAGGCCAGTACATCAAGCTACCCCAACCTGTCAGATTTTCCCAATTGAATATGAACCTTATTGCTTTGTACTAAAGTTGAACATCTATTAAAGAAATTTGACAGATTGGGGTAGGTTGACCTGCTGGCGTCTGTACATAAATTTCACAATAATTAAAATATGAGACTTCACATAAATTCATAATACTGTAAAAGAAAAAAAAAAGAAAACCAAACCAAAAAAGAAAGCCGACATATTCAAAGGGTCCACAGCAAAAGATGAATTTATACTCTATTACTTATAACAATAGACACTAAATTGCCAATTATTTTCTAGTCTATTGCTATAATTAATAGAGTATAGCCTCACACCCCTAGCGCCATCTACCCACTCAATCTAGTACTATAACAGTATCGGTATAGAACGCGTCTGGTCAGCTTGTGTGATACAGGCCAGCTAACGCATCCTGAAGTGCGCGTAGGCACGGTAATGTTGATTTGTAGCCGCCTGCCTTCTCTGTCTCGTTCTCTGCTCTGTGGATGTGAGAAAATATTATTAAATATAGATAAAAAATACCATACATTCCATTCACAGTTATTTTACCTCTGACAGAGCAACCTAACAGCAACCTTATTGTGACTAGAATAAAGATCACAATGATTTTGACAATTATGCAAAATCAGACATAAAATAACTGTGAAAGGACTTTACATTGAAGTTATTGTTTCAAAAGTAGCTACGGGACGCAAAACCCTCAGTGACCAAATAAATGTCAATTAGTGTAATTTAGTTGTAAGTAGGTATTTTTGTCTATCAATTACTACACCAAATTGTTATGATATCTGCAAATCTACCAATAGACGTTTAGTAAGCATATTCATAATTAGTTTCAAATTAATTACTAACCAGGGTTTAAAAATTGCATTCGAAGTTCAGGAAGGGAAGAAGTCGATGATGCAAATCCCGAATTTAGCAAAATCCAAAAAAAAAAGGTATTTTTTTCTTATTTTTTCTTTTTAAACTCGGGACACTTACCTAACATGTTGCAGATAACCGCATCTCACAATATCCTCAATAGACGGTGCGTCTGGTCCACACCGGTCTGGTACAATTGGTGCTTCATACTTGTACAGCGGTCCCTCTTCTATGAGCGGTAGCGTAGGCTGTGTTGAGACTCGCGTGAATTTTACACCCGTTGAGAATTGAGTTACCTGGAAAAGCATGACAAAAATATTGTTTAAAGAAAGTTAAGATTCTGTGCACACTAAGCCTAAGATACTCTTTTTTGGTTTTAGATTAGCATGTAATCCTAGCTTTAGCTCAAACATATAATATATGGTGGGTTTGAATGACAATCAAGATAAATTATATTATACTAGCTTCTGCCCGCATGGATGTCTGAAATTATCCCACAATGTTCTTGTGCTACCAGGACCAAAAGTGAAACTTATGCCTAACCAATGACCATATACCTTAGGAGCTACAGGCAACACTTCCTCCTGCTTACTGGCTTTATTCTGTGCGAATGTGTGAAGTATTTCTTTGGCATCTCCCTCCGCAAACATGAGCTCATCGATTAGAGCCTCTTTCTCTCTAATCTTCTGCTTCTTTGCTTCTTGTTCTAAACGGTTTATTTCCTGTCTACGAAGTTCTTCCATTTGCTTCTCTATTTCTAGTATTTCTTCTAACTCTACTTCTTCTCTTCCTATAAGGAATAGGTATTTTTAATATTATATTAGGAACTTTTTCTTTTATCTATTTTTTTGAGGCTTCAATGCACTCTGGGTGACTATGCTAGTGTCATATGGAAGCAGTCAAAATGAATGAAGCTGCTTGTTTCACTACCTGATGAAAATTTTCAACACAGGGGGGTTCAGAATCATGTAGTGAATTAACATGAAGCGACTTCCTATCTGACATCCAAAAACCAGTTACTGGGTAAGACTGGTTGTCAGACTTACAGGCCTCTGATGACCCATATTGACTGCCAAAGATCCACAAATTACAGCTGGGACATGCAACCTAAAGTACACACGGCTACACATCAAGCTATACATAACCAGTATAGCTGACTTCTGATTGCACGAAATACAGTACGAGGTCAGCTAAAACTGGAAATGTATAGCTTGATGTGGAGCCGTGTGTACCAATTGTTATCAAGTGACTTACCTATTTTAACCTTATTCTTCATAATAATTTCCTTATTATCTTTTTTGTACTGTTCTATCCGTTTATTAGTACCAACAATATCTATATTATTTGTCAAATTGTAAACTATGGTCTCTATTTCTTCTAAATAGTCGTTGTATTCCCGTAGTGAAGCGAAATCTTCCTCTTTCTTGTTATAATCTTTGAGTACCCGTTTTCTGATATCTATTTCTTTCTCTACCATGGGATCTTCAAATAATTGGACCCTGAAGTTACTGCGTCGTAGTGGTACATTGCAGTCCGGGCAGGAACCAGACCCTAAACAATAGTCAATAGTTGGTTTGTAATAAAAAAACATTAAGTATACATACTTTCCACACAACATTTGCATTCTAAGTTAATTTTCATAGTTCCTGACAATACTGTGTCATGGTAAAGATAATGAATGTATCTTACCGCTATTTATTCAAACTTTTACTGGTGTCTAGTAGTTTACAGAAATAAATGAGGTGTAGATATTTGAAGAAACACCATTTCTAGTATTCATTTAACTTTTAATAGACATAGACTATGCACTAAACTATAAGAAAAAGGATTTATTACAAAGTAAAAAGTGTTTACCTTTCAAAAACAGTAAATCAACACAGCTTTCACATAAAGCATGGCCACATACGTTTACCATCAACTTCAGAGAAGGATTTCTGTATTTCGTGGTTTTACAACGAGGACAAGCTTGGTCATCCATGTTTGTGTTATATTCGGGTCCTAATTTCTGTAAACAATAAATCGTTTGTAATATAAACAACAGTAGAATAACTCTAAAACATTTTCCGCCGAAATTCTACAGACTTTCAGTCTAAACAAAATTACAAAGTACTCTCTTTGCTACAGACAAGCCGATTTTTTTTTCAGTTTGACAAGTAGTTTTATTTGACATTTTTGACAGTAATATTGTCATTGTCACTTGTTGGGTGGCCTGTTCCGAAACAGATAAAAGTATCTAGGTTTAGGGTTTTGTCTAATACTTTAATCAGTAATGAGATTATAGGATGGTAGCGGTAATGATAACAATTATACCTATTATGGAAAGTTATTTTAGTTTTTCGCATATAAGAGTGAAATAATAGTTTTTCGGTATATTTTGTCGGTAATTTGTTTTTGTAACATTCCTGTAATGTTTGTCATAGAGAAACCTATTTCAAACACTATTTCAAAAGACATGACAGACACGTACGGTAATCTTCGTTCTCTATTTGTCGGTTGAGATTATCAGCCAATAATAATATACGAAATCATTGCGGATAACCAATGAGTTAGGAGAAAAGTTTAATTTAAGTAACAGCAACAAGAATTTTGAAATATAAAACAAATAGTTTCTGTGTTGCGAAAAGTTGACAAGTTGTATTTGAATTGAATGTTTTACTTTTCATTTTCACTTCACGTAGTAGGTAAATAGCATAATTTTTCAACCAAACATATTAGGAAATATGAATTTAGCTGTAAGGCAATTGACGAGGCAATCTTTTAGACTATGTGAGAGATTTGCGTATAAAAGTTTACCCAAACAGATCGCTATAACCTCAACATGTCCTGTTATACAATTACGACGAAATTATTGCGAGGAAAGGCTGGAGACTCGAAAACTTCCGCAGCTAATGGAATTCCCGCCTATCGTGTGGCCTTCGTTCCTCAAATTTATAAAAAATTGGATGTTTGCGAATTTTATCATCAGACCATATTTTGACTCGGAATTCAACCTAAGTGAGTTCATCGAAGCATCAAAACATGCCGTTCAGGTATTTATAATTGCTTCTACTTTCAAAACATTTCTTGAATAATCATGAATGTCTTTCAAAATAGGTACCTACTTCAAAAGTTTTGGCTACAATAATTCCAATAATAAATATATAAGTAGGTAGTTTACCATTTCTATGTTGAAACAATAGAAGATATGTATTTGCATTTATTATTACCAAGGCATTCAATGAAATAAAAAAACTTATTACATGGGCCTACATCAAAACAAAAAAGAAAGTCACTGTGAAATACTATCTGTGCCAAAAAGATCTAACTAAAAATAACTAATCTTTACTTTTCGTCAGTGTGTTTTTTTGTTACTCCATTCCAACAACGGGTTACCATTTTGAAATTAGAAAAGTTCTCTCAAAAAGCCAGACATTAGAAAAGTCTGGGCATTTTACTTTTTAATAATTCCTTTTTCAGTACCTACATTTAAGGTTTTTTTATTTCCAAATAAAAATCTCCTTAATTAAGTCAAAGAGTCCTGGCAAATTAAAAGACTGGACAAGTCCGAACCGAGGGCACAGAATACCTAATAGTACTTCGTACAGAATGGCCACTCCCTTCCCCGCGCTGACATCATATACCGCACCTTACCCCGTGCAGCGTGGCGTTCTCAGCGGCGTTCATTAGCTAGGGGCGCTCACAAAGAACCGCAGCACTGTACTGCTGACACGAACACACAATTTTGCAATTTAAAAGTTTTATTTGAGTTTTAATCAGGATGGTTGGATATTGTGATGCTTTTCCGAATTTGTATTTACATAAATGTTTGTAAGATATCGCATTTTAATACCAAGCGTTTTAATAACCGATTATTTATAGTTAAGTAAGTAATTTAAATGAAAATATTTTAGTGTAAGCAGTATGTAGTTTTGTATCTTACTTTGGCATTATTGATTGAATAGATCTCTCTTTTAAACCGACTTTAAAAAAGGAGGAGGTTCTCAATTCGGTTGTATTTTTTTTATTTTTGTTACCTCAGCACGCCGTCATTTGTAAACCGATTTGGATTTTTTTTTTTTTTCAAAGGATATACTTCCAGATTGGTCCCAAAATCCAGTTCTAATGACGGTTTCCTGGAGAAATTGAAGGAACTCTTCAAATATTATAGGCACACCTATAGCGATTCGGGTATTAAGTATTTATAGTAACTCGTGCATTTGCTCTCGAAAAGCAACATTTAGTAAAGTGATGAAGACCACAGATGGCCACCGGGACTACTCAATAATAAGTATTTCACAGGTAGCGATTCGATTACTTTAATATGGTTGCTAAGCACAATTTATGCTCGTCACAATGAGAATGGTGAAATGGAGCTGATAGTAGAGTACCAGGAGAACTCCTCAACAATTTACGTCCCTGCGCATCGGGAAAAACAATATGTATTTTGTAAACGGCGATGAGCAAGTTGACATTAGTCTATTGTACCTTAAATACATTATAAACAGATCCACTAAAAAGCGAGAAATAAAAACTTTTTTACAAAAAAAAAAACTGACTTCCAAAAAAAGTATAAAGTGAAAAATAACTTTAATTTTGGAAGTCGGTGGCAATAATCTAAAATACAGACACACCCCGGACACTCCGTACAACGCGCGCAAAATAATTACCTACTACTACTACATAGCCAAATGACGTTGGTACACGTGCAAATGTGTGCGTAAACTCTAGTAGGGTTGGTTGTCGTGCGGAGCGTAAAAAAAATGGCGGGAACGACGACGACGCGACTAGAAAGGACTAGTTTGATTGTTTATCCAATTAGTCGGGTTCGTAATGAAATAAAAATAATTTATATTAAGTAATAAATGTAAAACTTTCGGAAGTCGGTGTCTTTGGATCTGTATTTTAGTTTATTGCCACCGACTTACGAAATTAAAGTTATTTTTCACAAAACTCTAGTAGGGTTGGTTGTCGTGCGGAGCGTAAAAAAAATGGCGGGAACGACGACGACGCGACTAGAAAGGACTAGTTTGATTGTTTATCCAATTAGTCGGGTTCGTAATGAAATAAAAATAATTTATATTAAGTAATAAATGTAAAACTTTCGGAAGTCGGTGTCTTTGGATCTGTATTTTAGTTTATTGCCACCGACTTACGAAATTAAAGTTATTTTTCACTTTGTACTTAGTGTTTTTTTGGAAGTCGGTTTTTTTTTGTTAAAAAGTTTTTATTTCTCGCTTTTTAGTGGGTCTGTTTATAAAGCATCTAAGTTACAATAGCCTAATGTCAACTTGCTCATCGCCTTGTACAAAATATTGCTTTTCCCGATGCAGGGACGTTAATTGTTGAGGAGTTCTCTTGGTACTCCATCATCAGCTCCATTTCACCATTCGCATTGTGACGAGCATAAATTGCTTAGCAACCATATTAAAGTAATCGAATCGCAACCTGTGAAATACTTATTATTGAGTAGTCCCGGTGGCCATCTGTGGTCTTCATCATCAGTTCCACTTCACTAAATATTGCTATCCCAGAGCAAATAAGGTACTTAGCTAAATATTGCTTACACTAAAATATTTTCGTTTAAATGACCTACTTAACTATAAATAATCGGTTATTATATCGCATGGTATTAAAATGCGATATCTTACAAACATTTATGTAAATACAAATTCGGAAAAGCATCACAATATCGAACCATCGTGATTAAAACTCAGATCGCAAAATTGTGTGTTCGTGTCAGCAGTATCTACAGTGCTGCGGTTCTTTGTGAGCGCCCCGATCTAATGAACCGCCGATAATATCGCGGGTGTGCGGGGTGAGGTGCGGTATCTGATGTCAGCGCGGGGTAGGGAGTGGCCATTCTGTACGAAGTACTATTAGGTATTCTGTGATACAGATCCAAAGACCGACTTCCGAAACTAAAGTTATTGTTAAAAAGTTTTACTTACTAACTAATAAAATATTATTTTTATTTCATTACGAACCCGACTAACTAGATAAACAATTGGACACCGCTCGTACAAGGTCACGTTTCGTCGTCGCTCACCGCCATTTTTTTTACGCTACGCACGACAGCCAACCCTGCTAGAGTTCACGCACGCATTTGCACGTGTACTAACGTCATTTGGCTATGTAGTAGTAGTAGGTAATTATTTTGCGCGGGTTGTACGGAGTGTCCGGGGTGTGCCGAGGGTAAAAAATCCAGACGTATAGTAAACCTAATTCCAACCCCTTATTATTTACAAGCACTATTGCCATTAACGTCTACCGTCAGGTTGTTTCAGATAGCTTACAAAGGAGTGATTTCAAGGCTCTTGACGGTCTGGTTGACAAAGAAGCTATTACAGTGTTAAAGTCTGCCATCTCGAAGCTGTCTGTGACACAGAGGCAACTGCTATCTATTGAAAAAGAAGATATCTTTTATGCTTTTCCTTACCAGGTATGTTATAATTTTGTAGTTAATTAGCCCTAAAATTTCAAATACCTTTGCCTGACTTAAATTCAATTTTTTTACTAGCTATTGATGTCCCACTGCTAGGCAAAGACCACCCTACTCTCCTTCCACCTCTCTCTGTTCAGAGATACCAATGACCAATCTTTAGTAAAGGAGTCCAGCTCATCCCAACATCTCCATCTGGGCCTGCCGCGATGTTGTTTGCCATTAAGCGGGTCCTAAGTTTGGTCCATTGATAAAAAATAAATGGACATAACTACATATCATTAATTAAAGGCATCAATCCCACCGCCACCGCCGACGAAAGAGCAAGCTATCAACGATTTTCTCATTCAAGATAAAAGTATGTAGATCTTGTGTAAGTAAAAGAGACATTATATATACTTATGCATAAATAATTCACTAGGGCGTGGCGGTGTGAACAGTCGGTTTGTCGCAGCGACAAGAGCTATCAAAGAGAGTTTTCGCTCAGCGACGCTCGCTTGGCGGGCAGAACAGTTGCCGGTACAAACGCATATTATACCAGCGAGTAGTCGCTTGTCGCCTTCGCGCACACTCACTGTTCTACTCTCTTCTCGTTAATCGCTGGCCATGGGATAGGTGCCTTAATCTTAATATGTACCTTATTTTATAATACAATTTCAAATTAAATTAGCTAGCGAAACTCCACAGACGTGATGGGTATTGATATCAATAGAAGATTTAAATTAAAAAAAAAAAACATATTACTAACTGTATAACATTTAAATAATTTAAAAGCATTATTATTATTTTAAGACTGTTAGCTAAGCTAGCTAAAAAAAGGCGAGGGGAAAGAATCATAGGGCCTCGAAAAATTCGTCCGCATCATTGTAAAAAATATTTAAATTTCAAGTATTAATGCTTCTATTAACTATATTTTCAGATTGGTGTTATGTTTGATGATGCTGATAAACGTTGGGTGGAGATAACAATGTGCTACCATGTATTCAGAGGACTCAAACATTTAAAAGAAGCCGGCGATGTTCCTGCTCTTACTATTGGGTAGGTTAACGTATGATATTATACATTCACGGCAATAGGAATGATGACATTTTTTTTTATCATATACTCGAAAAAATATTGAAAAAATGTTATAGCTGTCACTAAAATAAAATTGAGTTTGCACTTTGTAAACAACATCATAATTTTATCAGTTAAAGTCCGCGCGTAACTAGTTGGCCGCTGAGGTGGGGAAAGGGGTGAGACGGCGGTTCGCAACGCCTGTACTGAGTAATGCGCCCCCGCCCCTCCATCCCACCGCTCACATACCTAAGGCGCGGCCAACTAGTTCCGCGCGGACCTTAACCGAAGGTTAATTTTATCTTCAGATTTAAGCTTTTAAACATTTTAGTAGAAAATTACATAATTTTACTGTGAAAAATTTGATAACCTTATTATAGCATGCATGACCATGAGAATAAATACAGTGACCCCGATTCTGTTGTTAACAAACTAAACTAAATTTAAGTTCAGTGCATCTTTTTCTTTCTATTACATTACGAAAAGGACAGAAGATAAAATATTAGTTTAGTTCTGTCAAATTAGATAATCCATTTAAGATTTAAAAATTGGCTATTAAAAATACGTCAATTTACGTCAGGCGCTGTCTAATTTGACAGGACTAAGCTAATATTAATTTTCTGTCCTTTTCATATTGAAATAGAAAGAAAAAGATGCACTGAACTTAAATTTAGTTTTGTTTGTGAACAATAGAATCGGCGCCAGTGGCCTCCTAAAGTTAGTTGACATATTTCCACTACATCTGATTTAAAATTCTAGTGATCAAACATAGTTTGAACTGTTAGAATGTTTTTATCGACTTTCCGTATCATAAAAAATAATCAAGTAATCCCTTAGGAGTACCTGTTTTTTTTTTATCTACACTTCTACCACAGAATACCTAATAGTACTTCGTACAGAATGGCCACTCCCTACCCCGCGCTGACATCAGATACCGCACCTCACTCCGCACACCCGCGACATTATCGGCGGTTCATTAGCTCGGGGCGCTCACAAAGAACCGTAGCACTGTACTGTTGACACGAACACACAATTTTGCGATTTAAAAGTTTTATCTGAGTTTTAATCACGATGGTTCGATATTGTGATGCTTTTCCGAATTTGTATTTACATAAATGTTTGTAAGATATCGCATTTTAATACCATGCGATATAATAACCGATTATTTATAGTTAAGTAGGTCATTTAAACGAAAATATTTTAGTGTAAGCAATATTTAGTGAAGTGGAACTGATGATGAAGACCACAGATGGCCACCGGGACTACTCAATAATAAGTATTTCACAGGTTGCGATTCGATTACTTTAATATGTTTGCTAAGCACAATTCAATTTATGCTCGTCACAATGCGAATGGTGAAATGGAGCTGATGATGGAGTACCAAGAGAACTCCTAAACAATTAACGTCCCTGCATCGGGAAAAGCAATAGTTTGTACAAGGCGATGAGCAAGTTGACATTAAGCTATTGTAACTTAGATGCTTTATTAACAGACCCACTAAAAAGCGAGAAATAAAAACTTTTTAACAAAAAAAAACCGACTTCCAAAAAAACACTAAGTACAAAGTGAAAAATAACTTTAATTTCGTAAGTCGGTGGCAATAAACTAAAATACAGATCCAAAGACACCGACTTCCGAAAGTTTTACATTTATTACTTAACTATTATAAATTATTTTTATTTCATTACGAACCCGACTAATTAGATAAACAATCAAACTAGTCCTTTCTAGTCGCGTCGTCGTCGTTCCCGCCATTTTTTTTACGCTCCGCACGACAACCAACCCTACTAGAGTTTACGCACACATTTGCACGTGTACCAACGTCATTTGGCTATGTAGTAGTAGTAGGTAATTATTTGCACGTGTACCAACGTCATTTGGCTATGTAGTAGTAGTAGGTAATTATTTTGCGCGCGTTGTACGGAGTGTCCGGGGTGTGCTTCTACACTAATATTATGAAGAGGAAAGTTTTGATTGTTTGAAATTAATTGGCTCCGAAACTACTGGACCGATTTAAAAATTTTTTTTCTGTTGGGTAGTTCATTTATCGAGGAATGCTATAGGCTATATTACATCACGCTACAACCAATAGGAGCGTCGCACCAATGAAAACTGTTGCAAAAACGGGAAAAAATATTCCTTTTGAGAGCTTCCGTTGCGTGTGCGCTGCGTAAACTATTAAAGCTACGCAAAAATAATGTATGACGGAACTGTTCCCCCTTAAAAGTTCTAAAAAAAAGTCCGCCACAGCATATGTCTATCTTTTAAGGTTGACTCACTGTAACCTTTTTTATGATAATCAAATTTGTTCTAAAATAATGCATTACTGAAGTGGAAATATGTCAACTAACTTTTGGAGCCCAGTGGCTTTAGATCTTGCGCAAGTCCACTAACAATCAGCATGTTTAAGACGAAAACGTCAGGATTGCCTGCGAAATTCAAATTTTCTTACTTTTTTTTGCAATTTTTAGGTCTGTAGGCATTGATATATATGTTACACTAGATTAGCAATTACCTCACCAAGGCGTTGCCACTAGTCTGATGGCCACAGCCATCAGCGTAGCTAACGTCAGTTCAGTGCTCTGTGTGACGCCAACCGAAGTCAACCGAGTGACATGCGACAAAAAATATCGCGAAAGAGTGCGATTCAAGATCACAAAAACATACTAAATTAACCGGAATTACTTTCCACACGTAAATTAATTGTCTCTGTGTTTATATCAACGTAAAAACGCAATAAAATGTAGAATTTTGTAAATTAGGTTCAGTGTTACCACTAAAAACTTAGTTTTAGTTTCTCACATTAGTGGGAGTTTTTAATTTATGGAATAAGTGATTTTAAATATTTTTTAATAATAAAAACGTAGCAGGGTGCCTAAAAATGCAGCACGCCGTGAAAAATGGGTGGAAATAATCCGATTGCTGAGAAAAGAGACTGACTGGCTACCTACTAAATCATTCAATTTCATTAATAATAAAGAAAAAATATTCAAAAAGAAAATGTCTCAGTTATTTTCATTATTTATAAACTTCTAAAACACATCCAATAAGAAATACATAATTCAAATATTTAAAAAATAATTTAACTTAACCTAAAACGCTTTTTATGGCTTAAAATGTTGGGTAAAATTTCGCATGGGTAGGCAACCCCATCCCGTCATTGCATGTTTATACTGCGGTCTTTGTCTAATCTAAGCGACGGTATTATTCTTACGACGCGTGTAAGTGAGACAGATATATGTTTATTTTTAAATGTTTAGTGGTTTCAAAGCTACGTCGTCGCGTTTATAAAGTGGCTACACTTTTTTGACACATTTTATTGAGGTTTGCTTCTCTAGTTATATAGCTCAATGTCTGTAGGTATCAGGTTGTATGTTGATCTAAATATAGGATTTACGGCCGTAACAAATATTTGCAAGAATTATAATCTTAAATATTGGCCCCGATTCTGTTGTTCACAAACTAAACTAAATTTAATTTCAGTGTATCTTTTTCTTTCTATTCTATTCTATTTTTAATTATGGCAAGTCAAGCCGATGCCGACTATTCTGCCAATGTCAAAGTGAACTGGAAAAGCAAGTGTGCATTATTATAAATTAAAAGTTATAAAGTAAAAAATCTACGATGATCTTTTTCTTTCTATTTCAATATGAAAAGGACAGAAGATAAATATTAGTTAAGTCCTGTCAAATTAGTCAGCGCCTGACGTAAATTGACGTATTTTTAGAAGCCAATTTTTTAATCACATCTTAACTTGTCTATATCTCTATCTTATTTGACAGGACTAAACCAATATTTATCTTGTCCTTTTCATAATTAAAAATACAAAGAAAAAGATGCAGTGAACTTAAATTTAATATACTATGAAAAGGACAGAACATAAATATTAGTGTAGTCCTGTCAAATTAGATAATCCATAGACAAGTTTAGACGTGATTAAAAGATTGGCTACTAAAAATACGTCAATTTACGTCAGGCGCTGACTAATTTGACAGGACTAAACCAATATTTATCTTGTCCTTTTCATAATTAAAAATACAAAGAAAAAGATGCAGTGAACTTAAATTTAATTTACTATGAAAAGGACAGAACATAAATATTAGTGTAGTCCTGTCAAATTAGATAATCCATAGACAAGTTTAGACGTGATTAAAAGATTGGCTACTAAAAATACGTCAATTTACGTCAGGCGCTGACTAATTTGACAGGACTAAACTAATATTTATCGTCTGTCCTTTTCTTGATGAAATGGAAAGAAAAAGATGAACTGAACTTAAATTTTGTTTAGTTTGTGAACAACAGAATCGGGGCCATTATCAATCTATTACTATAAATATTTCTTGACATCATGATATTTGAGGCCAATTCTAACTTAAGGATTTGAATAGCTGATTCTAATAATTATAATTCTGTACAGTCATATTTGTTACGGTCGCGAATCCCGACACTGACCTGCAAATTGCAAAAAAACATGTAAATTTGAATTACGCGGGCTACCCTGACGCACACAATTTACCCTAACTAATATTACCTTTCAGTTAAATGTATAACTTTATTCAAGTCATCTATACAAACAAAAAGTTAGTCATAAGTCCATCCCTATGAAGCAGTGCTAGTGTTGTGCGTCACTGCGGGGTAATTGCGTAACACACTAAACTAACAGCTGCGATAGACTTTTTTTGTCAACTTGACATAAAAGGTCGATCGCAACTGTCGTTTTAGTCTAGCAAATTAAAAATCTAAGTTTAACAGTAGGTGGGAATGGCTTTCATTTTAACAGTTTAACAACATTAATTGCGTTATTTACGTTGTTGAGCTGAATTTTTTTTCGAACATATGAAACAATAAATTAGTAGCGTCCTTCAAAATGATTCAGATTGTGATTGAAAGTGTGTTACGCAATTAGGGTGCGTAACTTTGCGTTTGTAATAGTCCTAGTACACACGGCTACACATCAAGCTATACATTTCCAGTATAAGCTGATCTCACATTGTATAAGATTTCCGTACGATGGGAGACCAGTGTAAACTGGTTTTGTATAGCTTGATGTGTAGCCGTGTGTACCTATAAACTTCATCTGGGCCCCAATTCTCTATGGTATTATTATTATTCCCCGCGCAATCTTACCACGTGCAAACTAGGTACGGTTGTCAAGCGTGGTATTTTGAGTTCAAACCACGCCAACTTTGCGTTCTTTTCGCGTGGTTTCATTTATTTTGTCATATAGATTACCTTATTAGCTGATATCGTGCGTGATTAGCTAAGGAATTGACGTGGTTTCAAAGTTAGGAATCATTAAGTAGTCATAGTGGATTAGGGCCCAGTATGAACTTAGCCCACTTTACATCCAAGAATTTCACAATCCAATTCTTATGACTCAATGTTTTTAACTTACAGTGTACACCCAGAATATCAAGACAAGATATTCATACTAAACTACAGATTTATAAGAGAGTTCACTAAAGGTGTTGAAGACAGTTGGTGGGTTAATATCGTGAACCACTTCCAGCCACACTCGTTAATAAAGAAATAATATTTTTGATGTTTTAGTTATGATCTACGAAGCTTCAGACAGTGTAAAATAAATGCAGTTGAATTGTTTTTAATTTTGTTTTATTTAAAAAATACTTGTGGCTGATTTTTCCAACGCGCCAGATAATTTTATCCAAGGAACAATTTTGAATTTTTGACAGTTCTTCCATACAAAATCTGTCAGATGTCAATTTTATTCCACGAATAAAAATTATCTGTAGATTGAAAAATCTGCTGTTACAGATACAAAGTTATTTGACTTTGGAATACTTAACAATTTTTGTCAATTTTGGTAAAGTCAGACGGGCAAATGTATAGATGTCGTATGGCTCTTTCAATTTAGACGTTTCGTGTCGGACTGCTGCGGCGCCGCAGCGGTGCGGTTGTCGTGCTGCGAACGGCTAGTCGATTTTTTCCATACAATTATTGCAGTTATAATTTGCAAAGTTGCCGTCCTGCTGTCGTGCGTGTGCAGCACCGGCGCCGCACTGCACGTTAGGTGTAATACGTTGTATGGAAAAAACCAACTAGACGTTCCCAATACGACAACCGCACCGCTGCGGCGCCGCAGCAGTCCGACACGAAACGTCTAAATTGAAAGAGCCCTTAAGTACTCGCACAGAGGTTGTAACAACGACTGTGCGAGTGAGATAACCATGCGCGTATGCTAAAAATAATCTTATGAATAAAGGCAAATTCTACTTCAACTTAAAATACTACGCAATATTCTTTGTAATCTTGCATCGCTTCTCGCAAGTTGTTCAATAGCGTCTCTGTATCGCCTGTAAAAAGAAAGAGTTATCATTAGCACCATTCATGACAGCTAGATGGAATACATTGATCTGAATAAATCAATCTGATTTGTGTCTATACCTACAGTACTACGTTCGCGATTTACTTTCCAAACATAAGATAATAAATGGGTTTTTGGAAAAAACCAAAAATCCACACAAAGTTCAGTTTGCCTTGCAACTTCAAACATTTTTATGACTTTCAATAGTACCTACTGATCATTCTGAATTCAACTTAATTTACCATAGTATAAAGTGGATGTTCAGTCTTGACGAAACAACATCAAATTAATGGAAACAAGGATTTGAATAAACTGTAGTTTATTGGTCTATGCACCAAAAATGGCGCTAGAAATGCTGTTGTTCAACAATTTAGGTACCAACCTGTTGTAGGATCATACAGAGATCTCTTTTCAATGCCACACTGCACTTTTATAGGCCTTTGCTTCTTCAGTGAGTTTTCGACATCTGAAACACAAGTATTATTGGTGTTCATAAATATTGCAAGTTATTTCTAGTATTTATATCGGCTTCTGGTTAACCGATTCGTTGCGATGCCTAATTTCACTAACTTCTAGCCGTGGCGTCGAACATACGTGAAAAATGAAGATAGTTTGGTTTCAGGTAAAACTTCCATAAAACTTAATTGAAGGAGTTATCATCGATTTCAAAATGACACATATCCGTGCCTGACGCCACACTTAAAAAGAAGTGATGGCACTGAAACGTGCCATCCGCAACGAATTTGTTAAACAAGCAAATTGAATTAGCCTAGCCTTTTTAGGGCTAATTTTTCAATCGACAGATAATTTTTATTTGTGGAATAAAATTGACGTAATGACAGATTTTGTATAGAAGAACTGTCATAAATTCTAATTATTATCCTCGAATAAAAATATCTGGCGATGGAAAAATCAGTCCTTAGTAGAATTTAATCCAGCCTTTTACTAGTAGAATTAGGTACATAACCTAATAGACTAAGTCTGGGACATAACAATTGAAAAAACTATTAAACATTCTATTATAATCTTGTTAGACTATGAGCCACTTATTTTATACAGGGTGCCCCTGGAAGTATCGATTAAATCAAATAGGGGCGTGGGCAAAGTCATTTCCCAACTTTTTCATCCTGAGAATGTTGGTGAATTTTTTTACGGTTTAAAAGTTATGACCAACTTTTGTTATTTTCAATCACTTTGCATAGTGCTCAAAGAACAAAATCATTTAAAAAAAACTACCAGGAACTGTCAATTTAAGTTTTTTAGACAGCCTAGTTTTTTTTTATGATTTTTTTCTTTGAGCACTATGTGAAACAATTGAAAAAAATTGGTCACAACTTGAACCATAAAATAATTCTCAATCATCAATCATTCTCAGGACCAAAAAGTATGGAAATGACCTTGCCCACGTCCCTATTCGATTTGATCCATACTTCTAGGGACACCCTGTATATAAAAACAATTCCTCACCTTCATGAACCTTATCCAGCAAACTGCTAACGTCCTGATCATCATCCAACCTCGAACACAATGCATTAACATACTGGCTGGCTCCCGGCACAATCTTGTCCGTATCACCAGTCTTCAACTCATAAGTTTCATCTGTATTGATGGTAGTTGAACATTCTATTTGTAGGACTTCGTATGCAGCTTGCGATGACTGAGTTGAATATATGATGATTAAGTTTTTGTGGACTCTATAGTCTTCTACTGTGTGGATTGTGGCATAGATTTGGGGGTTTGTTTGCCTGTAACATTGTATTAGGCAAGGTTCGAGAGTGTTTTTCCCGCGGCGGTATTTTTACGCGCACTGGATGTTCAACGCACTGCTTAGAGCCTAGAGTTGAAAATCCAACAATGTGTTTTTTTGACGCGCTGGGATGCGCTCTGTTGGATTCTCAATGCTCGGCTCAACATCGTTAGTTGCAAATCCAGTGCGCGATGAAATCTCGCAGCGATATTTTTACGTCCGTGGGAACGTAGGCTAAGATGAGTAGATAAGTAGTGCAAATGACGTCATTATTCCCCACATCATAAATAAATAAAATGAGATAGAATGAATGATGCAAGACACTGAGCAATTATTGAGCATGGCTGTTTTTGCATCTACAGATAAGATAGGATAAATAATTTTCTCTGAATTTTCTACTGCCCCCCTCAAAATCTCAAATGCCCACGAAGGGGTATTACCACCCACGTTGAGAACATACCTAATGATCTAGACCCGAACAGACTATATGGTAAAATTTAACATTAATTATGCTTCTAATGCTTCTGCAATCTGCACCAAATAAGAGCAGTCATGAAATTATTATGTCATTCAGGCTGGCTGGACAAATCTTCAAAATAGCTCGTATTTAACTAGGTCAATAGCGCATTTTATGTGACGGCTAAACACCCTTATTTCAGAATTTGTGACGCTACAGAATCTTAGATAATCGATCGAAAACGTGTCCAGCCATCTTGAAATACCACTTTTCGCTGGTCTCTCAATCTCGGTAACGGAAGTGATTTTGACGACTTTTTGCATATCAACGGGCGTCACATAAATTTGTGACAGGCATCGAGCTAAAAGGTTTGTGATACGAACAGCGGTTTAGTAGAAAAATGCAAAAATCTGTGTCCAGCCATCTTGAATTTACGTATAAAACTTTTGGCTGGCACTTCTGAATCTCAATAACGGGAGCGTTTTCGAATATGGTTCCTTTACTAACATTTAGTGACGCAATTTGTGACAGTAATAACGTTTGATTTATGGCGTCACATGTAAGGGTTTACGAGAAATCAGTAAAAACTTACATGTCCAAACAACCTGCGTTCAAGCTGGCTGGACACATGTATCTCCGCTGCCTGATGATCTACGGCCTTCGAAATATATTCAAATTTTTGTGACGGGGACGATAATGATTTACTGAATTTGTGACGGAGAAACTTTGAGTAGTTTCAAAGATATTGATCATTTAAGTTTTCCCATACAAACATCTATTAATATTGTGAGGTGACCATAATTTTTACATAAATAAAGTCTCATTGGTATTGGGATAGGAAGTGTCGTTTCCATCTGGTTTTTTTTATTTTTATTATGTCCGACGTTTAAAAGTGATGCCGATACTTATTTTATATAATTATGCCCATACTTATATACTTTTTCATTTAAATACCTTCGACCATTAGTTATCCTGACACAATGGTGTCAATTCTCTTGTACAGAGGCCAGCATATCAAGCTACCCCAATCTGTCAAATTTCTTTGATAGATTTTCAACTTTACTACAAAGATATAACGTTCATATTCAATTGGGAAAATATGACAGATTGGGGTAGCTTGATGTGCTGGCCTCTGTACACCGAACTAAACTATGACTAAAATTACTTACTTTTGGCTATGAGAGTCTTAGAGCTATTCTGCATTAAAATATCTCTAAATTTAAACATTATTTTGACACAACCAAATCGAATTTGACAATCGCGATTCCATGTGGTAAGTAGGTAATTTTTTTTTTGTTTGTTCGCACGGTTTGTGCATTCAGCCAAAAAGTAGGTACTTATTTGCCCTCATCATCATCATCTGCCTAGCCTTTTCCCAACTATGTTGGGGTCGGCTTCCAGTCTAACCGGATGCAACTGAATACCAGTGTTTTACATGGAGCGGCTGCCTATCTGACCTCCACAACCCAGTTACTGGGTAATACGATGCTTGGTAAGACTGGTTGTCAGACTTTCGGGCTTCTGACTACCCGTAACGGCTGTCAAAGATCCACGAATGACAGCCAGGATGTTTTCCGAGGCACGGAGGGGTCTCGGTATGTAAAGATGGTCACCCATCCACAGACCAACCGCGGCAAGCGTAGCTTAACCTGATCGATCGACCTGGGCCTCAAGTCTGCTATTACAATAGTGTCAGAATGGTCTATCACTGATTTCATAATTGTCGATTTTGACAAGTTTGGTAATCTACTAATATAATGGCGTCATTCCAATGATCAACCACTGACACTCCATTGAAAGAAATGGTAATCTCGTACATAATGACAAATTAATAAATGTAATGTTTATTGCTATTTACGAACTTCTTACTACTTCAGATTGCAAACACTAATACATAATATGTAAAAATATATAATGAAATCTAGCATGAAATTTAGTAGTTTTTCTGAGACCATTGACCGACCAATGGTCAACCATTATGAATTTAGCAGATTACGAACTTTTAGCAAAATGACAATGGGATCGTGTTGGAATGACGAATTTATAAAAATAGCAAACATGGGCCCCTGTGCGGCTGTTATTATTTAGTCACGGGCCCCTCCCCGTGTTTTTTTTTTTAGCCGAAGCGGCGTAGTGGGGCAACCTCGACCTCTTTTTTATGAAATTTTTCACTTTTGTATGGAAAATATGAAAAATTATTACCAATGTGTTGAGTTTTAAGGGTTTGCAGGTTTTATAAAGGGGGTCGAAATTTTCATTATTTTTGCGATAGGACACACCGTTTTCGAGATATAAGCAAAAGAAAATAAAAAGAAAACAGTACTGTTTTTGCATCTGAAGTCGAGGCAGTCGAGGTGTTGGTGTGAATTTTAGCTCATGCCAACTAATTTTATTCCACACCTTTTTAGTCGCGATTAAAAATAGTCAGATTTAGTTAGAGAATCTAAATTTTAGGTGAAAAACCTCAAATTCAGAATAGAAAAATTACTATTTCCTCTAAACTATTAACTCAGTGCAATCTTAGTGCTGTCAAACTAAAATTTAGTTAAGGTGTCACTTTAGTTAATTTTAGAATGGGAAATCGTCATTTGACAGGAATAAACTAAATTTAGGTGATTTTTAGTCTAGTTTAGACGCATTTGTGACAAGAGAATCGGCACCAATATCTACCTATGTACAGACGCCAGCAGGTCAACCTACCCCAATCTGTCAAATTTCTTTGAAAAATTTTCAACTTTAGTACAAAGGAATAAGGTTCATATTCAATTGGGAAAATCTGACAGATTGGGGCAGCTTGATGTGCTGGCCTCTGTACTTACCATGAAAAACACCAATACCTACCAACTAAAAAGAGTAGGTATCTGCAATTAAAAAATCAATAACATCAAAAAATTAGCCTACCCCTCCCCCCCTTTCTCACTTCTACACTTTTGTCATCTATCGATTTAAGGCGAAAGCGCCAGGGTAGCCCGCGAAATTCAATTTTTTTTACGTTTTTTGCAATTTGCTGGTCAGTATTAAGTTGTACGTTGATTAAAATATGATTCGCGGCCGTAACAAATATGTGTTTACAGAATTATAATCTATAAATTCATCAACAAAACTCACTAAGACCAAAGTAATCCCCAAGAATGACTATTTCATGAAATTTTCACATTTGGGGATTATACTAACTTAAAAAGTTGTATTACTGATTGTAATGATTATAATTCTGTCAACTACTATCACCAAAACACGGATTTTCGTCTATTAAAGAAAAACCTTAAAATATACTTAGTCTTACATAAAACCTACAATATTGGTAACCCTACTGCAGTGTTTATAAGGGAAAATTTAAAATATCATTATCTTTGAAACTACTCAAAGTTTCTCCGTCACAAATTCAGTAAATCATTATCGTCCCCGTCACAAAAATTTGAATATATTTCGAAGGCCGTAGATCATCAGGCAGCGGAGATACATGTGTCCAGCCAGCTTGAACGCAGGTTGTTTGGACATGTAAGTTTTTACTGATTTCTCGTAAACCCTTACATGTGACGCCATAAATTAAACGTTATTACTGTCACAAATTGCGTCACTAAATGTTAGTAAAGGAACCATATTCGAAAACGCTCCCGTTATTGAGATTCAGAAGTGCCAGCCAAAAGTTTTATAAGTAAATTCAAGATGGCTGGACACAGATTTTTGCATTTTTCTACTAAACCGCTGTTCGTATCACAAAACTTTTAGCTCGATGCCTGTCACAAATTTATGTGACGCCCGTAAATATGCAAAAAGTCGTCAAAATCACTTCCGTTAACGAGATTGAGAGACCAGCGAAAAGTGGTATTTCAAGATGGCTGGACACGTTTTCGATCGATTATCTAAGATTCTGTAGCGTCACAAATTCTGAAATAAGGGTGTTTAGCCGTCACATAAAATGTGCTATTGACCTAGTTAAATGCGAGCTATTTTGAAGATTTGTCCAGCCAGCCTGAATGACATAAATTATTACCTACCTGTCCAAATAAACCCTGCACATATCCATAATTAGAATTCCCAGTTCAAGTTTGCATCTCGCCATTTCATTGAGCACAAAGTTTTCAGTAATGCAGTGATCTAAATTGATGTTTTCTTCGGGGCAGTCGATTCCTAACATGCATTTCGTATTGCATAGCTGGCAACCATGACCAGCATAGAAGAAAAAGCCTGGAAATAGAATATTTTACAGGTTTACAAAAAGAATTTATAAAAATTGTACTAATACGTAAATCACTGCTAAATATGAATTTTAACATGGAGGGTGTTAAAATTATGAAAGCAAAATAGAATACTTTTAATGCAGATTAAAATATTTTTTTTAACCCTTCATTCTCCTGCCCTTATCACAATTTATTTAGGGTCTTTGCAATATGTCTTCTTCTTCCATACTTCTCTATTAGTTGTTATCTCTTCTATCATTAATCATTCTCTATTATCATTTACACAATGCATCCATTGTTTCCTTGGTCTTCCCCTACTCTTATAGCCATTGACATTCATAGGTACTGAGATTTTTTTAACACAGACAAATGATTATTATTACCCAACTATGTATGTACACAGGATGCAATGCAATCAAAGCTGACAGTCTGATTATGAGAGTTTGGTAAATATTTTTCTATTTTGATTATTGAGTAGCTAATCCCTGATATGCTATGAAGAAGTACATTTTTAATACTTACAATAAGAGTCTTCTTCCAATAACTCAAAAATCGTTGACAAAATATTTTTCAAAGTTGCGCTTGTACTATTTTTTATTTTTATGGCAATAAAACCTATATTCTTCAAATGCGAGGCTAATGAATCACAGTCTATTGACGGAGTGGCTAGCTTAGACAAATGTATGTATTTTTCATTTGCCACTAGAATAGCCACTTTGGACTGCGGTTTGTAGAAAGTGGTAATAGTTTTAACATTGTAGGACTCGGTCACAAGTTGCTTGTAATGATTTACGGAGAGCCCAAAACGATCTAAGACTTTTATTAATGTTTCACCCGGTTTCTTGGAGGCGGTAAATGTTATCCTGAAAAATTCAAGGATGTTTCTTTAAAGTTAAAGTAATTTATACCACATTTTATCTTTTGTATATACTGAAAACAGGAACTTACAATTCAATTTTGTAATATATCTTCGCTAGTTTTGCTATTATTTCGCACTGATGCAAACTTAATTCTAAAGCCTTTTGGTATTCCCTATACGACAAATTCTGTAGTAAAGACATATTTTTTGATGAATTTACAACAAAACAAACTAGGAAAAAGATCGAAAAAATAAACAAACTGACATAATATAATATCCAAACAAAACCAGATGTTTTTTGACATTTTAATCATCAATAACTTTTTCATCCCTTTCAACGTAATACAATACAACAACGCAAACATTTTTTTTTTTTTTTAGAGTTTTGTTTTCTTGCTTATGAATAGATTATATTTAATTACTACGATTTTGTCTAATAAAATAAAATAAATCAAGTTAAATGATATATCAGTAATTTACGTGTCATTCGAAATGTTCATAGCGCACGCCGAACGAACAATAAACAGAAACGGACCGAAAAACTAAAAATGGCGATCGGTGTAGATACGTCAAACTGGAAGCCTAGAAAAATAATAGGAACACCAGCCTCAAAATTCAGGAATATCATTGGTGTAGGCTTAATAAGTGTTGGATTAATAATCGGAGTGTTTTTCCAGTATGTATATTGAGTAATGAGCCATATAATGTAAATTTTTGGGGTTATAAATTGCATGTATGAATGCAGTTCACAAAGATCGGTTTCGTATCACTCAAATTATTATGATTACCTCAATGACCTAATGTCAAATACAATGCCTTAGTTGCACATATTATTGAGGAAAATAATATCGTTCCAGTTCTTAATGGCTGTAAAATAATTGTCTACTTTCATTTTTAGTTTTAGCCCAATGACAAAAAATATACGAGCAGCAGTGGACGGATTATACGAAGACCCTATAGAGGAAGTAGAAAGAAGGCTCATGATCGCCAGCGGGCTGCCAAACCGTACCGGAGACGCAATCAGGAAATACATGGAGGAAAGCCAAAGGCCAGATCAACCAGACAAATAGATATTATGAGCATAAATACTAATAGGTAATTAAAACGTAAATTGATAATTATTATGTAGTTAATAAAATAGTTCGATGTATAATTTGTTTTATTTTTGTTCCATTTCAGTGAAAGTGTTAAAAGCAAATATTTTACTGGCCAGACTGATATGGATGAGAGTCTTTCAGATTTTCAAGAAGTAAAGAAAAGTTGTAAAGGTCCAAAACCAGCTCAAAAACCTGCAAAACCTAAGACTAAAAAGGTAACTAAACGTATCAAGGGTCAGAAAGATATAAGAACAGCTTTGAAAGGAAAGAAAAGTGAATTAGTAACTTATAGCAAAGAGTTTGATAATGTCTGTAAAAAGTCTGGCTTAGACGTTGATTCGGAACAACTGCAATTAGCTATAGCATTGTCGAAATCACTCCAAACCCAATCTAGTATCCCTGAAACCTCACAGGCATTATCATCTCACCAAAGAGTAGTAAAAATAAGGAAAACTTTACAAGAATATGGTTTCAAAGTCCCTGAAGCTAAAATAACCGCTGGTAAAAAAACTAAAAAGTATAGAAAGAATTATAAACTTCTTACTGTTACAGAGGAAGAGAAACATCAGAATATTACTGGCAAATATACAAGAATATTGTTTGAGAATCTTGATCATTCAAAGATAGAACAAGATAGCTCAAATGATCAAAAATCTGATGCAAAAGTTTTCTGCATAGCTTTAAATATTCCATATGAATGCATGAAAGATAATAACATATTCTATGTAGATAATTTAGTTGAAAAATCTACAACCAATGGTTCTTTACTAAGAGATTGGTCAGAAATTCCTGGTAGGCCTGAAAGTCCTAAGTTTATTGATACTTTTACAATGAATTTCAAAGACATTGATTGCTCACAGGATGAGCTGGATATCATACTAAGTGGGCCCATCAAATCTGTTAAAGATATATTTGCTTCTAAAGAAATTGAGTATAGGAAGAAATATAAAGAATGTGATGTACCAGAAATTGTAATAGAAGATGAAGAACATACAGTAAGTGAAGATAAAAGATGTAATGCTCATGAAGTTGGTGTCATTGAGAATAAATCTCCATCCAAAAAAGGATTTACCATAGAATCGCCAGTCAAAATGTTGGATATAAGATCACCAGTAAAGAAACTATTTGAAGAGAAATCACTGGTAAATGAAGAAATTGAGATCACATCACCTATCAAACAAACATATAGTTCTTCTTTTGAAGTAATAGATGTAGAAACTAGTAACAAGCTAATTTTTACTCAACAATACAGAAGTTGTTCTCCAGATATTTTTGATGATGAACTATCTTCCATAATGGAAACTACAAAACCTATAGTTATTCTATCACAAGAACATAAAACGAAAGTGTTTTCTCAAGACAATTATATGGATTTAACCCAATGTGCTAATATTCCATCACAAAATTTTGAGAAATGTATTCAGCTGTCTCAGAATGTAACTAAAAGAAAGTCAAATGATTTTATGGAAATTACTGACTGTATTGTAGGTTCCTCACAACCTATACGTGAGGAATTGAAAGAGATAGATTTGACCCAAAGTCCTGAAGAAAAGGCTGCAATAAAAGATCATATTATTAACATAGATAGTAATGTAATAAATGTAAGTACAAACATTCCTAATGATGCAGAACAAAATGCTACAGATAGTATTAGTCAGAATATTACCTATGAACATCAAATAACAGTACTTTCAAACCATCAAAATACAGATTCACATCAAACTGCAAAAGAAAAAATTGATTTGACTCAAAGTTCTAATGAAGATGATAAAGAAATACCTATAAAAGTAAATATCCAAAAAGCAGTAGAAAGTATGGATTTGACTCAATCTTCTAATTCCACTGACACCAGTCTACCTTTAGTTGATGTAGCCAACTCGCAAGCCAAAGCATCCTTACATGATACTATTATAGTTGACAAGGACGAATATATTGCCAATGGTCTCTTTGGGAATGAAGCGCTAAGTCAAGTTTTTGACTTAACACAAGCTCAAGATACTTCTATAGAATATAATTCTAGTCCTGCAAGAGTAGGAAATACAAAATCATGTAGTGACAGTTTTTATGAAGATTTTATTCACAACCATTCAGCAAACACTGAAAATAGTAAAGAAGTTGAACAGAATTCTGATCTATCTAAAGATCATAAGAGTTCTCATAATGAAACTAAAGAATCCAATGAAGATATAGATTTAACCCAAGGTTCAAGTTCTTCTGAAGAAATACTTATGTCTCAAAGACCAATCACAGTACTGCATAATATTCCAAACAATAGTAGTCTTGGAAAACAAGACGATATATCAATAGATTATGATGAAATTATAATAGAAGACTATATCAATGACGGTGAAAGCTTCAGAGAAAGTGAGAAAGATAGCAGCCGAACAGGCCAATATGATTCATCCAAATCTGAGGTTCAGAATGATATAGAAATTATAGATGAAAATAATGATGCTGATATAAATACAAGTCAAAACTCCGAAGTATTTCATATCTCAGATAAGGAATTGGACTATTCTCTTCACAAATCGAGGCGTGATTTATCAAGAGACAATTTCGTCAACAGAAGTGAGAAAGATAAAAGTTTGGACTTAAAATACGATTCGTCCAAATTTGAGGTCCCCAATGATATAAAAATTGTACATGAAAATAATGATGTTGATATAAATTCAAGTCAATACAAAGTATTTCAAATCTCAGATAAGGATTTGGACAATTTCGAATTCGGCGGTATATCTGTTTTGGATAATGTGACTAAACTTGAAAATTATAAAACATCTTTGAGTGAAGGATGCCAACCATATTTTACTGAAAATAAAAATGCTACTGTGGAGGACAGTTTTCTTCCTGAAGTTTATGTAAAAAAGAATGTAATGAAAATTACGGAAACAAATCAATTAGAAATAGATAATGCTGGAGGAATTAGTCCAATAAAAGTTCAAAATGTTCTTAAAAGTAATCATGGTATAATTAATATTAAAACTCCTAAAAATAGTGAGTATATTATCAAGACTGTCGATGTAACGCCAATGGCGGATTTCGCGTCAATGTCTACGCCGGAACGGAACAGAGAGTTAGATAGATATGGGTTAAAACCTTTTAAAAGAAAAAGAGGTAAGTTAATTTTGAGAACTTAACTACACATATAAATAAATAAAATTGAAGTGTTTGTTTGTACTGTCAAAATAACAGGTTTTTACTATAAATTATGCTTAAGAAAGTATAAGAAAACATTTTTTTTTATTTTTTATCTGTCTGATTGTTTCTAGCCGAAACATCCAATTTGTTTTCCGACATGAAATTTCGAAGCTTTTCGTCTAAAGGGCCTGATCCACTACTACTCTTTACCGCGGTGTCATTGTTGCTTCGTTGTTAAAGCTCGCTGGTTATTATCGCAAGGCTGCTATTGAGAACCACGTTGTTCCGAATGAAACCGCAGTGTTATGGCTCGCCCGTAGGTCAGTCGCTTTAGTACGATCATCTCAAAATTCATTTTCGACTCTGTTCAGACCAATTATCGTGTAAACTCAGCAACCCTTTAATGCCTTCAAAAACTTTGTAACTATAGAATACTGACATTATGCTAAAAAATCCTCCTAAAACTGAGAAAATTTGTACATTTCCAGCTATACAAATTCTCTCGCACCTTTACAACCAAACACATCCCACAATACAACAGCTGGTAGACGAGGATCAACCATCGCCTTCTAAGAAACCAAGAACAAACACATACACACAACAATCTTCACCGCAGAAACTCGTTACATCTCCTATAAACTCACCTTCAAGTACACCAATTACATCTCCAAGAAAATTTGTTTATAAGAAGCCAAGTCATGAAATAAGACTACTTATTTCGCCTAGGAAGACCAATGAGTTAGACAGAAATAGAGATATATTCTCTGCATCGTCTCCTATAAAACCTGATGAGTTGGAAAGAGATAGAGATATTTTGTCGCCACCATCTCCTAAAAGAAAAGCATCTTCTAAAAAACCAGTGATATCTCCAAGAAAATTCGTTTATAAGAAGCCAACGCATGAAGCAAGACTACATGCTTCGCCTAGAAAGACTGATGAGTTAGAAAGAGAAAACAATAGGTTCTCTGCAATATCTTCTACAATGACTAATGTGTTAGAAAGAGATAGAGATATTTTGTCTGCACCGTCTTCTTCAAAGACTGATGAAGTAAAAGAAGTTACAGATGTGTCTGGTTATGAAATAACAAGTGATGCTGCAGTTGTTAGTAGTGTTGATTGCAGTCCTGATGATTGGGTGTTTCAGAAGAGGGAGAAAGCTAAGGTAAATAATTATTTCTTGTTGGTTACTTTATCCATGGAGGAAAGAACGTAAGCTTACAGCATAAGATTCTATGATGACAGCAGATACTAAACTTTATTATTAGTAACATAAAGTGCAATTTAGCACACTCTTTTTTTTTTTTTTTTTTTGTGGATGGGAAATCATCCAATGACCCCTCCCGCTCTGGGTGGAGCAGAAGGGAGTGTCAGACTCTTACTGACTAAAACCCACCCGTGTTCCTTCCTTAGCCCTTTGTTTTCCGGGGTAGCGGTAACCCTTTCGGACAATCCCGCTGCCCCGGCAGGCTTCGGCCCTTTCGGGCCCCTTCCTTGCTGCTGACATCTCTTTGAGGCGCGCGTGGAACACGTACGCGCCGTCCGGCACGGGCCTGGTCCTGATCGGACGGAGAGTTACCCATTACTCTCCGCCCGCAGGCTCGCGCCTACGGTGGCCGGGAGTCGTCTCGCGGCTCCCGACGCCCGGGGCGTCTCCCGCGGCGGCTGGGACGTGAGGCCCTCTCCCTCAGCCGTCCCGCCACCTCCTTCGCTAGCATGACTGCTTCGCAGAAGGAGGTGACTGCCTCCCACTCCCTCTCGCCCCGGACCATGGCTTGAACCAGGGCCGGGCGCGAGAGGTCGCCGCCGCCGCCGATCGCCTCTGCGAGAACACGGCGGTGCTCCGCCCAATTGGGGCATACCGCCACCGTATGCTCCACCGTGTCCTCCGGGCGACCCTCGCAGTGGTGACACCCGGGCGTATCCTCCCGCCCGATAATGTGCAGGTACCTCCCGAAACACCCGTGTCCGGTGAGGACCTGCGTCAGGCGGTAGGTGAGGGCGCCGTGGCGCCTCTCTAGCCACTCCTCAAAGAGGGGTCTTACCGCCGCTATCGCGGCTTGCCCTGCGCTGGGTTGCGACAGTCGCTCTTTCCATGCCGCCATGAGATCGCGCCGGAGGTCGGTCCGCTCCGCCGCGATTTGCCGCGGAAGCGGAGTTTCCCCCCGGCGTAGTGCCTCCGCGCGCCACTCGTACAGGCGCGCGAGGACTATCGCCTCCAGATCCCACGGCGGCAGTCCGGCAAGGAGGCTTGCCGCCTCGCCCGAGATCGTGCGGTATCCCCGGATCAGCCTTACGGCTACCACCTTCTGGGGCGCGTTCAAATAGTGGGCGGCTCGCCGCCGCAGTGAACGCGCCCACACCGGGGCCCCGTACAGGGCCATGGACCGCACGACCCCCGCGTAAAGCCTCCGGCAGGAGGCGTTTGGCCCCCTCAGGTTGGGCAAGAGCCGCTTGAAGGCGGCCCCGGCCCGTTCCAGCTTGGGAGCCAAACGTCGGAAGTGCTCGACGAAGTTCCACCGGCTGTCGAGGACGAGACCCAGGTATCTCATCGTTGTCTCGACGCCGATGTGAACCCCTCCTGCCGTTATTTGGGATCCCGAAGGCGGCCCGTTCCGAGGCCCATGAAAAGACATGGCCTCGGACTTGTGCAAAGCCACCTCGAGACCCAGCTGCCGGATCCTCTCAACGACTATCGCAACCCCGCGTGTCATCGCGTCGGCCGCCGCCTGATGCGACCTCCCTTGCGCCAGGACTAGCGTGTCGTCAGCGTAGCAAAGCACGCTGACTCCATCAGGGAGATCGGCCCGCAGCACCCAGTCGTAACCGATGTCCCACAGGAGCGGCCCCAGAACCGATCCCTGTGGGACACCGCACGACATCTCTCGCCGGTTCCATTCCCCGTTGCGACCGGGGTAGATGACGGCTCTGTCCGTCAGATACGCCCTGACTACTCGACGGAGGTAGGTCGGCACCCGGTGATACCGGAGTGCCTCCCCAATGCAACTCCAGGGCAGGGTGTTAAACGCGTTGGCGATGTCGAGTGACACCGCCACGACCACCCCACCCCGGGACACCGCGTCCCCCGTCGTGAGGGCCCTCACGCGCATGATGGCGTCCACCGTCGAGCGCCCCTTGCGGAAGCCGAACTGGCTGTCCGCAAGATCCGGCCCCGTCCTCACCAGGTGCCCGACGAGGCGGCCCGCAATCACTCTCTCAAAGAGCTTGCCGACCTCGTCGAGCAGCACGATGGGCCGGAATGCGGACGGAGAGTCCGCAGGGCGCCCTGGCTTCTGTATGAGGACCAGCTTCCCCGTCTTCCAGCGGAGTGGAAACTGGCCTCTCTCCATGCATGCGCTTAAGAGCGCCTCTAGTCGAGGCCCGAGAGCCCCTGAGGCCAGGACCCAGGCCTTACCCGGCAAGCCGTCGGGTCCTGGGGCGGTATTTTTGGCCTTCAGCCTATTTACCGCCACTCTCAGATCTACCCCGGTCACTTCAGGGATGTCGTCGTCGTCCGCGTGGTCCGCTTCAGGCACCGCAAGTGGCGGAGCCATGGGCGGGGGAGTGTGCTCCGCCCGTGAAGGGAACAGAGCGCTCACCACCTCCTCCACCAGCTGGGGGCGGAGACTCTGCGTCAGCGGGGGGGCCCAGGTGCGGAGTTTATTCCGCACCATTTTATAAGGGCGCCCCCATGGATCTCTGTTCAGAGTCTCCACCATCTCCTCGCGGGCCATATCCTTGGCCCGCTGGACAGCCTCGCGGAGGGCGGTCTTCGCCGCTCTGTACCCCTCGTACAGCTCCGCCTCCGTGGCTTCCGCATCCGGAGGGCGGACGCGGAGCCTGCGGTGCCTGGCGTACAGGTGTCGCGCGTCGACGCACGCCTTGCGTAGCGACTCCACCTCCCGCGACCACCAGTACACCTGACGTCGGGCGCGTCCTGGCCGGACTCGGGGCATTGCCACGTCGCATATCTCGGACATGGCCTCCCGGAACCACTCCGCCTCATCGTCGATATCGGCAGGCCTGTCCGGTGATGACACCCAGGCCTGCACGATCGAGGCTTCCAGGAGGAGCTCCCGGTCCAGCTGCTTCAGCGCCCACCGCGGACCACTCGGGGCCTGTTGGACCGGCGCGCTGGAGGTCTGGGTGGAGACGTCGAACCGGATATACCGGTGATCGGAGTAGGTCTCCACCTCCTCCATGACGCGCCAGTCAATAACACTCTGTGCCAGAGCGGGGCTGGCGAACGAAATGTCCACCACGGACTCGCCCCGCATCCGCACACAAGTGGGAACAGAACCCCGATTTAGGACGACCAGGCCTGTTTCCAGAGCCCAGTCCTCCACCATCCTGCCCCGCACGTCCGTGTGACGGGAACCCCAGGCCAAATTCTTGGCGTTGAAGTCCCCGAGCACTAGCACGGGGAAGCGATGGTTTCCGGCGACGACGACACTCAACTCTGTTAAAGAGTTCTGGAACTCGGCGAGAGTTCGGCTCGGAGAGAAGTACACTCCCACTACTACTATCTCTCCGAACCGTGCTGCTACGCACCCCTGTCCCTTCGTGACTCCTTCGAGGGACGGGGTGCCGGCGGCGGCCGACGAAATTAGGGCCACTGAGCCGCTCAGGTCCTCCACCCAGTCATCCCTGGGCGGGACAAAGTACGGCTCAGCGACCACGGCGATGTTAATCGACCACTGCGCCATGCTCTGGAGCAACAGGTCCTGGGCGCAGGCGCAGTGGTTGATGTTCGCCTGGAGGAGGCGTAATGGAGCCATCACTCCTCCATTTCAGCCCCCTCCTGGGCCCCCTGCGAGGGCCCCTCCGCGGTGGCACACTCTTGATGTCTACATCGATGTTTGTACAGACGCCAGCACATCAAGCTACCCGAAACTGTCAAATTTTCCCAATCAACTTTGAACCTTATGCTTTAACGATAAAGTTGAAAAACTATTAAAGAAATTTGACTTAACTTGTAGTAGCTTTATGTGCTGGCGTCTGTAGAACTTTTAGCCTTGTGGAACTAAACACTAAGTTCCTTTTTCAATGTCAGAAAATGTGACCATATATAAATATGTACTAAAATTAATTAAAATTCAACAGGTACACTCATGCCGCGTACCTCTGCACATAGCGTTTCACAACTACGTGCTAAGTCGCCGATCTTTGAGAGAAGCTATACTCAAGTACGAACCAGTCAACATTGATGTGATACATAAAGATTTGGTTGGATATGGACACCGGTATGATCCTAAGGTAAGGCCATAATTGTATTATTGAAAAACTACGTTTAGTTCACCGCACGTCCATAGTGTCAATTTTATATTGACAGCGCCTTTATTTCGTTACAGTTGGTTTTCGTAGTTCTAGTTTTACCACTGACGGTTGACCGTAAATATTTTGCGTGTGCACTGTTTATATCACAGGGAATTCTCAACTATTAATGGTTCATTTCATCTCGATAGATTTCTTTTCCGACTCAGAACTGTTTATTTTATACTTTCTGTAAGAAAAATTTAAACAACATAAAAATATCATAATTTTTCTGACTCAAAGCCGTAGTGTAATAATTAATGTATTCCTCTTTCTGGAAACCCCATTGCGAATCTGTGTAATGTAGCGTGCACTAGCTACATTACAGATTCGCAATGGGGTCTTTAATCTCGCAAGGCGGATCGCACACTACAATGCGCCACGCGACGGGGTGCGGAAAAGGAGCTAAATTGGCCCGGAAGCGGGTTTTTATTGAATTTGTATGTAAAAAATAACGCGCGGGGGCGCGTTACCTGCGCCCCGTCACGTGGACCGTTGTAGTGTGTGAACCGCCTAAATACCCAAAGCCAAGATAGATAGCGCCCCCTATATTAACATATCGGGGAATAATTAAAAGTATTATCTTAAACAAAATTGTTTAATATCATCTGTCTTATAATATCGATTCACATTTGTTTACAGGATCTCCTGAAGTTCTTGGACAAGAAATGCATAACAGTAAAAACAACAGATAACAATGCAAGGAACAATAAAAGATAGCACAAACATAATCATGAAAGTATTTTGTAAATATTTGTAATACAAAGTACAAAGTTTTATACTAATAGTTTGTTTTAAACGTATTTCATTTTTTTCATTACTTTCTTCAGACATTTCAGAGTTCTGAATCGAATCGAGTCGGATTTGATAAAAGTATTATGATACAAAAACAATTCGATTCTAACTCGGTGTCGTTAGGTAGCCAGCTTGACATGACGTGTAGAGTGACTACAGGTACAGACACCAATACATCAAGCTACAGCTACAATCGTCAAATTTCATTAATAGATTTTCAACTTTATCGCTACATTATTATTTAATTATTATTTCGCTTTATCGCTGAATTATTTTATCACATATGAGGAAGCTGGAGTTATGCACATAAAGAATAAGGTTCAAAGTTGATTGGGAAAATTTTACAGTTTCGGGTAGCTTGATATGCTGGCGTCTGTGCATTCACAGTTATTTTACTTCAAATTTTGCATCACTGTTAATATTACAGTGATCTTTAATCTCGTGACAATAAGGCTGCTGTTGGGTTGCTGCAACACTGTCAAGTCTGTCAAAGTCACAGTGATCTTTATTGTTGTTGTAATAAGGTTTTTTTCTCAAACTCACCTACTGCAGAGATAAGCGGATCATCAGCTTTTAACCGACTTCATCGTCATTATCATTCAGAGCACGACTTTACCCATTGCTGGGCATATGCCTCTCTTTTCTTGTGCCAATCCCCACACTCCTGTGCCAGCATCATCCAGGTTTTGCCCGCGGTGGCAACAATATCGTATGCCCATCTCGCCGACTTCATAAATTAGAATAATTCAAAATACATAACCTAAACATAAACCTAGAGATCTAATAAAATCACAAAGCTAGATAGGCTTTTAAAAAATATAGTGGCCCCGATTCTGTTGTACACAAACTAAAGTAAATTTAAGTTCAGTGCATCTTTTTCCTTCTATTTCATTATGAAAAGGACAGAAGGTAAATATTAGTTTAGTCCTGTCAAATTAGTCATCGCCTGATGCAAATTGACGTATTTTTAGTAGCCAATTTTTAATCACGTCTTAACTTGTCTATGGATTATCTAATTTGACGGGACTAAACTAATATTTATCTTCTGCCCTTTTTATATGGAAATAGATAGAAAAAGATGCACTGAACTTAAATTTAGTTTAGTTTGTGAACAACAGAATCGGGCCAATGTCGACTTCAAACTCAAAGCATTTATTTCAATTAAACCAATTACAGGCACTTTTGGGTTGTCAAGGAATCGGTCAGTTGGTCAGAAAGTTGATGCTAGTTGATAAACAAGGGTGTGTGTATTTTTATCTCACGAAGTGACGCGCGCTTGCTTGTGTTTACCAAGTGTACAAACACAATATAAGTGCAGGAGCTGTTGCATCTCGGTACCGTACGAGACAATGGTGAAGTCGGAAGTATGTTATGTGCTGACGCTACTCGTCTTCACGCGCACATTCATATCGTGTTTGCACACTTAGTTAACACAAATAAAGCGCGTGTCGTTTCGTGAAATAAAAATATTGTACGAAATAATATTCAGTCGGTCCTAAACACAAAACAGCTCTTGAGAGATGAATCTTAAATTTTTTTTTCAAAAACTATGTCAAGACCTGCACTCACAGACTCGAAACAAAAGAGTTTTTCTAATATTTTAAGCATAATGGGGATATTTTTCGAGTCACAAATAAAATTAAATAGTAAACACTTATATCCAAAAAACTTATAATGACAGTCTAAACAGTTTCTACAATCTACACCTTAGTGTGCATACACACGAACGGCACGCGTCAACAGAAAAACCAACTGCAGCCGTCGACAACTGCAACATACTGCCCATGTATTTGACTACGTGCTACGGTGATACCAAGAAGTTTGTAGATAAAAATGGAGGCAACACTCTAAATACCTAAGTGAAACCGACTGTGGGCTGACACTCTCTTTCTAAATACGCACTTAAGAACGAGACAGTGATATATTTATTAAGTATGACTGTGTTTATTTATCTAACATTGTAATGACCAGCTTACCTAACTGACATATTTTTAATTGTCTTATTTCTTTTTCATGTAATCTATTGGCATGCCATCATTGTAATTGATTATGTTAATTTTGTACGTCATATATTGGCAAAACATAGTGCACATATTTAAACAATAATATCTGTAACCATACCTATGTTTTACAAAATAAATGATTGATTGATTGATTGATATATGTTTTCATTGTCTTATGTATGTATTGAGAAAGAAAGCGTCAGATCACAGTCCGTTTCACTTAGGTGTTTATTGTTGCCTCCACTTTTATCTATAAACTTCTTGGGTGATACACGAGCTGCACGTTGACGGCCGCTCGTGTGTATGAACACGTATTTAACAAGTCCATTATATGTAAACACTAGTTGGCCCGGCGAATTTCGTACCGCCTCAGAATCAATAAATGTTAAAATTAATTATATTCTTTTTTTCGTGGACTAATAAACGTTGTATGGCGTCTGTACACTTACACAACGTTTTGTCTTTTTCTTTCGAAAGTCAAATTACTGACGACTAAAACACATACACACATCCATACAATACGACATCTGACATCAGAAGACCAATCCCTGTAATTAAAAACGTTCAAAATCTAGTTGCAATCTCATCTCAGCGACAGTCAATGTCAAAAACGTAGGGAAACTAGAGGTATTTTTGACATATTGAGACTGAGATCAGACTGTGAACTTTCTTAAAATTAAGGGAATTGCCCCTCTGAGGGGGAATTGTTTATTAGTTAAGGGTTAGCGTTTAGAATAATATTGTACTGTTATACTGTGGAAAAGTTTACGAACGCCCCTTTTCTTACTGGTAACACTCTTATGCCCGTTTTCACTAACACTGGGGAAATTTCAACGCTCAGTTCAGTGCCAAAAGTTGACAATCCGCTAGAGCGCTTTTATTGAGGCATTCGTTTAGGCGTCGCCTAATGTTAGAGAAAACGGCCATAACGACAGTTGTAATTTTCATTGTAGCCAAAACTCAGACTGTAGTTATCAAAATCCCGAACCCACTCACAAAGCTAGGTATTTCTTCAATGCAGTATAAATATTCGCACCTTACATCTAAATTCTAAGCTAAATGTCATTTCTTCAACAAGCCTGCTTGTTGTATGACTTGCCTCGTCGCGTTGTTGATGTGTCTGAATCTGTCGGGGCCTAGCTGTATACCTCCATACCTGAGAAGATAGAAAAGTGATATAAGTAATGCGAGGGAATGGTAAAATAGATGATGTAGGATTATAAATAACGAATGGAAATTATTATTATTATATTATAAATTATTTCAGTACTAAATACTGAAATGCGTCTAATTAGTTCATAAACCCAATGAAATAATATGACTTATATTATTGGAGTCAAATGTAACACCTCATACATATAGGGTGACTGGTAATTAGTGACCGATACCTAAACACGTGATTGTACTAATGATAACAAACAACTTTTAATATGGGACCAAACCTGAATTCGCGAAAAAAAAATCTGCTGTTCAGTACCTACATTTTGACCAGTTAGGCGAACTTATACGACTGAACAGCAGATTTTATTTCGCGAATTCAGGTTTGGTCCCATAGTAAAAGTTGTTTGTTATCATGAGTACAATCACGTGTTTAGGTATCGGTCACTAATTACCAGTCACCCTATATATTAAAAATACCTTTGCTTCTATGGCTAGCTTTATTGTCTCCTTTTCGATATCGATGTGGGGAGAAGTGAAAACTTTAATTGCTATAGTTTCCTACTCATCAAATTTTTTTTCAAATTAAACCTGATTCCAAGACGAATTATTTTCGGGGGAATCACTGAGTGTCAGTTTCTGACCATTTCTGGTTGTTCACTGCTGTAATACAGGAGTAGCATTGGTTGAGAATAGTGAAGACTAAAAAAGCCTGGTTTAGATAATTAAATTATAATAATTAATCTAATATATACGGTGACTGGTAATTAGTGACCGATACTTAAACACGTGCTTGTACTCATGATAGCAAACAACTTTTACTATGGGACCAAACCTGAAATCGCGAAAAAAAATCAGCTGTTCCCTACATTTATATTCGTCTATCTCGTCAAAATGTAGGGAACAGCTGATTTTTTTTCGCGAATTCAGGTTTGGTCCCATAGTAAAAGTTGTTTGTTATCATGAGTACAATCACGTGTTTAGGTATCGGTCACTAATTACCAGTCACCCTATATAAAATTCTCGTGTCACAATGTTCGTTCCCGTACACCTCCGAAACGGCTTGACCGATTCTCATGAAATTTTGTGAGCATATTGAGTAGGTCTGAGAATCGGCCAACATCTATTTTTCATACCCCAATTTTTGAAGTGAAACTTCTTTACGCACGCTTGACTTGGGGAGTAAGCTGGCGAACGCGTGACGTAAGCGTTACGAAAAGTGTGATCGGGCAAGGCGAACGGAAGTTAAGTGGGGGATATAAGCAAGAGACAGCAGTGCGCGCGCACATTTTCTTTCTCTCTTCCTCTCATAGCCAAATACGTTCCGTATATCTAAGCACACTGCAGGCTTATTGTCTGTATCACAGTGTAGGAGCATGAGAGAGCAGTGCGCGCGCACATTTTCTTTCTCTCTTTCTCTTATAGCTAGTAAATGAAATATACATACAGATGGAGCGAAAGAAGTTTCACTTCAGTCGTGTGGTCATAAGCACACTCGTTTTTTTTTTTTTTTTTTGCAAAACTACGTTTGCGGGGTCAGCTAGTTAATATATAACATTCTCGTGTCGCGAGGTTTGTTACCAAACTCCTCCGAAACAGCTGGACCGATTTGTATGAAATTTTGTGTGCATATTGGGTAGGTCTGAGAATCGGCCAACATCTATTTTTCATATCCCTATTTTTTTTTTTTGCAAAACGACGTTTGTGGGGTCAGCTAGTATTATATAGGGTGACTGGTAATTAGTGACCGATACCTAAACACGTGATTGTACTCATGATAACAAACAACTTTTACTATGGGACCAAACCTGAATTCGCGAAAAAAAAATCTGCTGTTCAGTACCTACATTTTGACCAGTTAGGCGAACATAAATCACTGAACAGCAGTTTTTTTTTCACAATTTCAGGTTTGGTCCCATAGTAAAAGTTGTTTGTTATCATGAGTACAAGCACGTGTTTAAGTATCGGTCACTAATTATCAGTCACCGTATATAATAATATTATTGTATATCAGGTTTACTGTCCACAAAGTAGACAATTATAATCAAAAATATGTGATTCATTAATTCTTCCATCTTCTGGGCACGCTCGTTCCATCATAGATCATCCATAGCTTTCCATCAGGCATGATCGAGGTCAAATAAAAAAAATAGTCTCTCTTACCATCGCGAAACAACAACGATGGTATTCTTCTGGTCCAGTATCTGCAGTAGATGCAGCATCCTGCCCCCGGCGTGTGCCTCGCCGTCATCGTCACAATCCTGCAGTATGGTCGCGCCCTTAGATGTCTTACGTTCTATACGGTAAGCGTACATGTTGTGTGTAGCGTGCATTATCTTTTTGTTTAGCTTTAGTTTTGTTAGGACGGCGCTGGAAAATGTTTAAGATGTATTATTAATAGGGTCGGTTGTTTGCAAATTTTTATGCTTAAAAGTGTATTGCATGAGATATTTGGTGCCGATTCTGTTGTTCACAAACTAAACTAAATTTAAGTTCAGTGCATTTTTTTCTTTTGATTTCATTAAAAAAAGGATAGAAGATAAATTTTAGTTTAGTTCTGTCAAATTACGTTACGCGCCTGACGTAAATTGACGTAATTTTAGTAGCCAAGTTTGTAATCACGTCTATACTTGTATGGAGTAGTGTTAGCCGCTGATTAATTTGAAAATTAAACTAAAATTTATCTTCTTCCTTTCCATAATGAAATAGAAAGAAAAATATGCACTGAACTTAAGTTTAGTTTGTGAATTGTGAACAAGGGAATCTGCACCATTGTCATTTATACAGGCTCAAGGCAGTCACGATCATATAAGGTGAGAGTATGACAGTGAATATTTACTATTAGCAGCGCCTCGTGGTTTCACCCGCATAAGTGTCGATCCTGTGGGAATATCGGTATAAAAACTATCCTATGTCCTTTCCCGGGACTCATACTATCTCTATACCAAATTTCATATAAATCGGTTCAGCAGTTTAAGCGAAAAGAGGTAACAGACAGACACACTTTCGCATTTATAATATTAGTACGGATTACGGGATTTCTCGTGTCTTTTCGCTCTATTGTTTTATTACTGCGATTACCACGTAAACATTTAGCTTAGTAACATTTTCAATGGTCCCGATTCTGTTGTTCACAAACTACTTTTAAGTTCAATGCATCTTTTTCTTTCTATTTCAATATGAAAAGGACAGAAGATAAATATTAGTTTAGTCCCGTCAAATTAGATAATCCATAGACAAGTTTAGACGTGATTAAAAAATTGGCTACTAAAAATACGTCAATTTACGTCAGGCGCGGACTATTTTGACAGGACTAAATTAATATTTATCTTCTGTCCTTTAAATACAAATAAAAAGAAAAAGATGCACTGAACTTAAATTTAGTTAAGTTTGTGAACAGAATCGGGACCAACGTCAGTGAAACTTACATTTTTGGTTGGACTTATTTTTGTGTTACAGCATCACATTTTTGATTTGTCAAATTTTTCGTATCTTAAGACAAGAATTTGCTAAACTGTCTATATTGTGTCCCACTGCTGGGCAAAGGCCTCCCCTTTCCCTTTCCAAACCTCTCTATTTTGTGCGATCTCTGGCCATTTTTATTTTTTACTTACTTGACATCTTCCGTACAGTGTACTTCAGCCGCATGACCCTGGAAGGAGCTCTTTCTATCTATGATCACTTCGCCGTGAGTTATGTCGGGACAGTTTATATCTAACTGGAAATTGAATAAAAATGTTATGAGATAAATTTGAGGTCAGTAGTGTTATATTAGTTTCATGATAAGTTGATAACAGATAATAATTGAGAAAGAATAAACAAAATAAAGGAGATGTTTATTTGAAGCTTTTATGTTATTTTAACAATGGCGTCTTGAAGGTTGTCCAGATTGGATATGACCATGCTTATCATCTGCCTAGCCTTTTCCCAACTTTTTAACTGTGTTGAGGTCAGTTTCCAGTCTAAACGGATGCAGCTGAATACCAGTATTTTACATGGAAAAACTGCCTATCTGACCTCCATAACCCAGTTCCTGGGTTAAACAATACCCATTGGTAAGACTAGTATCTGATTGTACTACCTATTTTAATAAATTCTAAAGGATAGGAAGAGGCTAGGCCAGGAAGATAATGAAAAGACACTTGGTTATGGGTGTCAAAAAATATGATAAAGTTAATCACAGTTTTAGTAACTTTGATGTGAAACATGGATCAGTGGTCCGGAAGTGTCCAAAGCCACAGTATTATATTTTTTTATGGGGTTTTGTGGATCTTAAACACTACTACACTTGCATTATGCAAATCTTTCAACATTATGTTGTACATAGTTCTTAAAATACATACTTTTTTCTTTGCCTATTTGTAAGTCACAATACTAATGTAATAAGTACATTCTACAATTTATATACTCTCTGATATGATAAGTATACGATTGTAATCTTGCAAGTCTATGTATTACTCAAAGCTATGCTATAGCTTCAAGTTCGAATTTTAATTAAAAGATTAATTTTTTAACCACCCAACATCATATTGGTTGTCATGCCCCCAGCGCCCGGCACACTGATTATTTGTTTTTATTCCTAAGATTTGATTATTCCTGATAACATACAGCGTAATTAATAAAAAAGCAGAGTAAACGAGCTGTGGTATTTGGTCGTAAATATACAACCCCGGCGAAATGGACATGAAAATATTTGTTGGATTAATTTTAAGCGGTTAAAAGGTTAACATTGCATGTATTAAAATTATGAAAATAACATGTCATTCAGGCTGGCTGGACAAATCTTCAAAATAGCTCGCATTTAACTACGTCAATAGCGCATTTTATGTGACGGCTAAACACCCTTATTTCAGAATTTGTGACGCTACAGAATCTTAGATAATCGATCGAAAACGTGTCCAGCCATCTTGAAAAACCACTTTTCGCTGGTCTCTCAATCTCGGTAACGGAAGTGATTTTGACGACTTTTTGCATATCAACGGGCGTCACATAAATTTGTGACAGGCATCGAGCTAAAAGTTTTGTGATACTAACAGCGGTTTAGTAGAAAAATGCAAAAATCTGTGTCCAGCCATCTTGAATTTACGTATAAAACTTTTGGCTGGCACTTCTGAATCTCAATAACGGGAGCGTTTTCGAATATGGTTCCTTTACTAACATTTAGTGACGCAATTTGTGACAGTAATAACGTTCGATTTATGGCGTCACATGTAAGGGTTTACGAGAAATCAGTAAAAACTTACATGTCCAAATAACCTGCGTTCAAGCTGGCTGGACACATGTATCTCCGCTGCCTGATGATCTACGGCCTTCGAAATATATTCAAATTTTTGTGACGAGGACAATAATCATTTACTGAATTTGTGACGGAGAAACTTTGAGTAGTTTCAAAGATATTGATCATTTAAGTTTTTCCATACAAACGTCCATTAATATTGTGAGGTGACCATAATTTTTACATAAATAAAGTCTCAATGGTATTGAGATAGAAAGTGTCGATTCCATCTGGTTTTTTTATTTTTATTATGTCCGACGTTTAAAAGTGATGCCGATACTTATTTTATATAAGTATGCCGATATATACTTTTTCATTTAAATACCTTCGAGCATTAGTTATCCTGACACAATGGTGTCAATTCTCTTGCACACCGAACTAAACTATGACTAAAATTACTTACTTTTGGCTATGAGAATCTTAGAGCTATTCTGCATTAAAATATCTAAATTTAAAAATAATTTTGACACAACCAAATCGAATTTGACAATCGCGACTCCACGTGGTAAGTAGGTATTTTTTTTTTTGTTTGGCTTCCCACGGTTTGTGCATTCAGCCAAAAATTAGGTACTTATTTGCCCTTATCATCATCATCTGCCTAGCCTTTTCCCAACTATGTTGAGGTCGGCTTCCAGTCTAACCGGATGCAGCTGAATACCACTGTTTTACATGGAGCGACTGCCTATCTGACCTCCACAACCCAGTTACTGGGTAATACGATACCCCTTGGTAAGACTGGTTGTCAGACTTTTGGGCTTCTGACTATCCGTAACGGCTGTCAAAGATCCAAGAATGACAGCCAGGATGCTTTCCGAGGCACGGAGGGGTCTCGGTATGTAAAGTTGGTCACCCATCCACAGACCAACCGCGGCAAGCGTAGCTTAACCTGATCGATCGACCTGTGCGGCTGTTATTATTTAGCAACGGGCCCCTCCCCGTGTTTTTTTTTAGCCGAAGGGGCATAGTGGGGCAACCTCGACCTCCTTTTTATGGAATTTTTCACTTTTGTATGGAAAATATTAAAAATTATTACCAACGTGTTGAGTTTTAAGGGTATGCGGGTTTCTAAAAGGGGATCGAAATTTTCATTATTTTTGCGATAGGACACACCGTTTTCTAGATATAAGCAAAAGAAAAGAAAATCAAAAAACAGTACTGTTTTTGCATCCGAAGTCGAGGTGTTGGTGTGAATTTTAGCTCATGCCAACAAATTTTATTCCACACCTTTAAGTCGCGATTAAAAATAGTCAGATTTAGTTAGAGAATCTAAATTTTAGGTGAAAAACCTCAAATTCAGAATAGCATTACTATTTTCTCTAAACTATTAACTCAGTGCAATCTTAGTGCTGTCAAACTAAAATTTAGTTAAGTTGTGTCACTTTAGTTAATTTCAGAATGGGAAATCATCATTTGACAGGAATAAACTAAATTTTGGTGATTTGTAGTCTAGTTTAGACGCATTTGTGACAAGAGAATCGGCACCAATACCTACCTATATACTTACCATGAAAAACACTAATACCTACCTACTAAAAAGAGTAGGTATCTGCACGTAAATAATCAATAACATCAAAAATTACCCCCCCCCCCCCCTTCCTCACTTCTACACTTTTGTCATCTATCGATTTAAGGCGAAAGCGCTAGGATAGCCCGCGAAATTCAATTTTTTTTACGTTTTTTGCAATTTGCTGGCAGTATTAAGTTGTACGTTGATTAAAATATGATTCGCGGCCGTAACAAATATGTATTTACAGAATTATAATCTATAAATTCATCAACACAACTCTCTAAGACCAAAGTAATCCCCAAGAATGACTATTTCATGAAATTTTCACATTTGGGGATTATACTAACTTAATAAGTTGTATTACTGATTGTTGTAATGATTATAATTCTGTCAACTACTATCACCAAAACACGGATTTTCGTCCATTAAAGAAAACACCTTAAAATATACTTAGTCTCTACCTACATAAAACCTACAATATTGGTAACCCTACTGCAGTGTTTGTATGGGAAAATTTAAATGATCAATATCTTTGAAACTACTCAAAGTTTCTCCGTCACAAATTCAGTAAATCATTATCGTCCCCGTCACAAAAATTTGAATATATTTCGAAGGCCGTAGATCATCAGGCAGCGGAGATACATGTGTCCAGCCAGCTTGAACGCAGGTTATTTGGACATGTAAGTTTTTACTGATTTCTCGTAAACCCTTACATGTGACGCCATAAATCGAACGTTATTACTGTCACAAATTGCGTCACTAAATGTTAGTAAAGGAACTATATTCGAAAACGCTCCCGTTATTGAGATTCAGAAGTGCCAGCCAAAAGTTTTATACGTAAATTCAAGATGGCTGGACACAGATTTTTGCATTTTTCTACTAAACCGCTGTTAGTATCACAAAACTTTTAGCTCGATGCCTGTCACAAATTTATGTGACGCCCGTTGATATGCAAAAAGTCGTCAAAATCACTTCCGTTACCGAGATTGAGAGACCAGCGAAAAGTGGTTTTTCAAGATGGCTGGACACATTTTCGATCGATTATCTAAGATTCTGTAGCGTCACAAATTCTGAAATAAGGGTGTTTAGCCGTCACATAAAATGCGCTATTGACGTAGTTAAATGCGAGCTATTTTGAAGATTTGTCCAGCCAGCCTGAATGACATAAAATAACTGAGTAAAGCAAGAGTAACATTTACTGTTAAATAAATCATAAACCATAACTCACCAAAGCCAAGTCTAATGATTCAACAGCAAGTGGTTTAGCTTCTACTTTCTTCTCCGCAGGTTTAATTGCTTGCAACACTTCTCTTATTTTTTCTACCCATTGGAATACCACATGTTCTCCTATGTTCTCTCTGAAATTTTATACAAAAAACAAACTGTAGTTATCTTTCCTTGTACTTATTACTTAGAATAGTTCTTGTATGTAGTTAAGTTTTCTGTTTATCCTATCCATGTTAGAATATTCTTTTTATTTATTTTCTTAGAGATCCTTTTTTTAATTTTTACTAACTTTATTTCATTTTGATTTAAAAAAGACATGATAATTCTGCATGCCAATATAATAATTAGCTTGACTTAGTTAAAATATTAGTAAATTTTATATCTTCTAGATGATCACTATCCACCAGATAAGAATAAAATATTGGCCAAATTAATTTATCCAAAAGCTGGAGAAAACCCCTACTATGTCATAGGCACACAGGTCCTTAGTTGATATCTATTATCAACATTAAATAATATGATTGCTTTAAACTTCAAAGTAAAAACAATATCTATACAGCTGCTTTCTAGATCTTGTATTCCAAGTTGTATGTAACAGTACAAACTGAACTTACCTCCTAAGCAAGTCATGTAAAACAACAAAATGTAAATAAGAAAATAATACAGAATAATAATTACTGGCTCACAATGCAAAGCCCCAAATATTGAAGAAAACATTCAATTTGGAAAAGGTATGTTCCCTATGTGTATCTCAATGCAGTTCTATAGTTGTAATGTTGTTACAACTAGAGAACTGCATTGAGTGCATTGAGAAAGCAGTACTTATTTTTAATACCACTACACATTTTATTCAGAGGGTTAAAGTTTATTGGTAAATGCAACAGTTAGCAATGCAATCAGGCAATGGCAAATTTTATCATAATTCATCACAAATGCTCACAAATAAACTTCATCTAAGGTATGGTGCAGCTTTGTCTTAGCTTTTCTTTCCATCCATGGAGCAGACAACTCATATTTTGGAGGCGCCTGAGAAGGATAGTCATCGGGCATCGTCACATACAGCCTAACTTCATTTTTGTTCTCTTCTATTTTGATGCTATACGACCTCGTTACTTCGCTCTCAGTGATCCAGTCATCACCATAGATTGAGCTCAATGCTTCTACTTCCTCTGCCTGATAGAAAAAAATTAAAAGAAAATAATACCACAGTACAAACTGAAAGGAATAACTTTTAGGGTAATGTAACGTACCTGTTTTGTCAAATTGTCTGTTTCCATTTTTAGATTGTTTTGCAATGTTTTCTGGTCAATGAAATTTTAGGCTGTTTATTATTCCATTCAGTAATTTTAATAATATTTCACGTTCAAAAGTGAAATTGACGAACAGTCCGAACAGGATCACGATCGATTGACATATTTGACATTGATATTTGACATTTAGTATTCACTTCCATGTCAAAGTCATTGCGTTTATTGTATTAGTGATGCGAAATTATTAGTAATAAAAATTAGTCAACTGAACATCAGTTGACTAGCCCAATCATTATAACTTTATTTTAAAACTAGCTTCTGTCCGCGACTTCGTCCGCGTAAATTTTTTTTGTTCCCCGACCCACGTCGCAACGTGTCGCCGGCCTGCGCTATTACTTCGTTTTCGCTTGGCGAAAACTTCAGACTTTTTTTCTTTTTGCTCAACTCCTAAGGGTCCTAGCGTCACGTTTAATAGAATATAGCCTTCTTCAAGAACTGGGCTATCAAACGCAAAAATATTTTTATATATGCGACCAATACTTCCAGAGATTTAGAGCTTTCAAACCGTGTTTCAAACAAACAAACTCTTCAGCTTTATTATTAGTGTTATTTTAAAACTATGATATCTCCTAAGATATACATTGAAATCAAATGATGTCAGAGGCAATTTTGTTCAAAATTAAATACATGTGATGAATAACGTATTTATTTGGATAAGGATTAATACCATGTTTATAAAAACACCTTCGCAAATAATGCATTATTTTAGAACAAATTTGGTTAGCATAAAAGAGATTATAGTGAGCTAACCTAAGATAGACATATGCTGTCGCGGACTTTTTTTTTAAACTTTTAAAGGGGAACAATTCTGTGATATATGATTTCTGCGAAACTTTAACCGTTTACGCAGCGCACGCAGCGGAAGCTCTCAATAGGAAAAAAATCCCCCGATTTTGAAACATTCTTCATTGGTGCTCCGCTCCTATTGGTTTTAGCGTGATGATATATAGCCTATAGCCTTCCTCGATGAATGGGCTATCTAACACTGAAAGAGTTTTTCAAATCGGACCAGTAGTTCCTGAGATTAGCGCGTTCAAACAAACAAACAAACAAACAAACAAACAAACTCTTCAGCTTTATAATATTAGTATAGATTAGTATGATTAACTTCACAATCTAGAAGAAGAGAAGAACTGCTAATTACTTTCTGCAGGTAGGCTCTACCATCACAAATGTTGGAAAGAGCAGCGGAAATAGTGGAATAGACTTGAAAACAATCTAATTTATTGTTCTGACAGCTTGCATGTGCATGCTGCACATGCAAGCTTAATTAAAATGATCCGCAAACAAACCTATTGTCTAATGGTTCGTGATATTTAAATGTTTATTATTACTTTGCTAAAGATGACATAGCTACATCAAAAAATAACATTGTACGCACTGCTACACATCAAGCTATACAAAGCCAGTATAAGCTGACTTCTGATTGTACGAAATGCGAGGTCAGCTAAAATTGGAAATGTATAGCTTGATGTCTAGCGTGTATACAGAGGCCAGCTTATCAAGCTACCCCAATCTGTCAAATTTCTTTGATAGATTTTCAACTTTACCGGAATGAGGTTCATATTCAATAGGGAAAATTTTACAGATTGGGGTAGCTTGATGTGCTGGCCTCTGTACATGGTGGCATTTAAACAAGCAAACTTATTAGTTGTAACTTTTTCCTTTCACTTAGTAACTCGACTATTGGCACTTTAAAAGTAATCAATTGTACATCGCTAATACTACATGTTACGAAAATGTCAAATGCGTTTAGTTGTGTCGTTTTGTTTTATTTTGCGTTTAAATATCACAATTCAAATTATATTTTTCATTTAATTCTAGTAGAGCAGAATAATTTGTATGTTACACTTTCTATAATAATAATAATAATATCCCCACTGCCGTATCTCTACGTTGACGTCGTGGTGGGGCTTGCGCGCTCCGAACTTAAGAGTTGTGCCGGTAGAGTTAACTTTGCCGGAACAGGTCTAAGGTAAGGAGCCAGATTAAGAGAGATACAGAAAGCCCCAGGGCAGCATGTAGCGAGCTGTTGGGCGGTAGCGACACCACGGACCCTATCTCCCGGGAGAAGTCTTGTTCCTCATCTCTGGCTTGCCTTTATTGGCCGGTTGGAGTTAACAATGACGAGGAACAGAGCTCCCACCTCATTCTTGCCTTAATAGGCTGGCTTGAGAGGAGATTAACAAGAGCAAACGTGCTCGGAGGAAGGAAGTATTCCAGGATGCTGGTAGGGATCTTGACCGTACTTCCGGGATTGTCCTGATAGCCGTGGAATACCTCTCCACTCCTCTTAAGTGCCTCAGGATATGTTGCCCCCTTGACGCTACGTCACTTTGTTCTAGCGACTGTTTCTGGGCACCCATTATTGAGTGTGCAAGTCACCCCCTGCCATTTTATCCGTGGATTTATAAAACATTAATCAGGCTGGCCGCAGGGGTCATAGTTCTTCCATAGTTCTTGGTAACCAGTCCACTTTAGCCACCCAAACCCTTAGTCCAACTTTTTATTTTTCCATAATTATGCTGCAATAGTCCTACACCAACCGGGGGTTGTCCTTGGGTGCACTTGCATAATGCATACAGGGATAATCGTCAGTTGGTGCCGCATTTCATTAACACTTCCTAGGGGGCCTCTGCGAGTTGTTTTCGGTCCCTTGTACGCCTTCCAAAGGACCGGGACCCCATGGTCCCGAGAAATGTAAATATAATAATAATACATATATCTAATAAAATGTAAAAAATAATATATCTAATAAAAAAAGTGAGTGTAATGTCTTGTTATAAAATAATAATTGTTTGACTTCATCCATTGGTGAGGCCATAGGCCTCTCTTTTCTTGTGCCAATCTCACGCTCCTGTGCCACCCATCCCGATTCTACCCGCGATGGCAACAATATCGTTCGTCCATCTCGCCGCCGGACGACTGACACTTCGTCTTCCAGTCCTAGGACACCACTCAGTCACTGCCTTACTCCACCTGCCATCACTGCGTCTTGCCAAATGTCCTGCCCAACTTCATTTGAGTTCCATAACTCGTTTTCCGATATCGAAAACCTTCGAAAGTCTTCGGATCTCGACGTTTGGAACTTGGTCTATAAGCCTTACGCCAAGCCTAAGCAGCCTTGGATCCTGATGCGTTAGCGTCCACGTCTCAGCACCGTACGTCATGGTGGGCAGAACAAACTAGTTTAAGAGGCAGGACTTCCGACATTGTGGAATTTTGGGCGATTTTAGAATGTCGTCCAATTTGCTAAATGCGGCCCACCCAAACTGTATTCTTCTCGATATCTCCATTTATTGATGCTCTTTGCTAATTAAAGAATATGGCCAAGATAGAAATGAAACATTTCCGACTTTAACAAATGGATTTGAATTGCTGAAGATGTTTTCCATAACCTTCGTCTTGGCCGTATTCATACTAAGCCCTACCAGAAGCATCATAAAGGTTTTGAAGCATTTTCTGTAGATCATCGAAGTTTTCAGCGAAAAGCACATGGTCATCTGCAAATCTTAAGTGGGACAGGTAGGCACCATTGATGTTAACGCCACAATAGTCCCAATCTAAAATTTTCACTATGTCTTCTAGGACTGCTGTGAAAAGTTTCGAGGAAATGACCACCATTTCACCGAAACTTTTTTTTTACCCTATCTCACCCCGCTTGATCGGTACGGGTTTAGATAGGGTATGTATGCGGACCTGCAGAGTGGCCGAGGTGTAAAGTTCCCGCAACACATTCACGTAACGGGAACCGACGGACAACGTAGAACACGACCCAATGTTCGACACTGTCGAATGCCTTCTCGTAATCGACGAAAGCCATACACTGGGGCCAGTTATAATGTTAGTACTTCTTCATTAGTTCCTATAACGTGTGGTTAGGGTCGATGGTCAAATATCCGCTGCGGAAGCCATTCAGGGCTGGGCTTCATCAAGCTTACGGGTAAGTTGATTAGTGAGGATTTTAGCGAATAGCTTGTAGGATCTGAGAGAGGAGGCATATGCATTTAGTAAAAAAGCTGTTATTTTGACATTACAAACAGACACTTCAGTTTTTTTTTTAAATGTACCTATACACACAGACACTTTAATTTTGTTTAGGCATTTGTATAGATTTTCGAATTGCACTTACCTTAAGTCCAGGTACAATATCTATGAGCTGATCTAAATTACCTATTTTATTTATTTATTTTATTTTATTCGTTTTAGGAAAACTTACAGCTAATACATTTTAATATCTAGTACATACAATGCGTAAGCGATGGCCATATACAAGCTTCCACTAACGATTAGTGTGGATAACATAAACAAATACGCGAAGACAGCGACGTAAGACATACACAATATCTCACGCTCAAAAAATACAATAATAAACACAAGAAAAAAAAAAAATGGTTATAAGTACATCGAAAAAATGTATGTTCCAATGCCTACCTACCACGATAATTTTAGTTGCCTTTAGATTATTATTCATATGTGACCTAATAATTCCCAATTAAACTCTAATGCGCGGGTTACACGAAGCTAGTTTTTTAAGCTAGGATACAAGAATGTGGTAAGCTAAGCTAGCAAGCTCTACTCTCTGGCCTCGTGTAGGTACACAGAACTACCCTCATTTTTAGGCTAGTACCTAAACTAGTGAGAAAGATAGTACAGACGCCAGCACATCAAGCTGCTATAATATCATATTTCTTTAATAGATTTTCAACTTTATCTCTAAAGCATAAGGTTTAAAGTTAATTGGGAAAATTTTACACTTTCGGGTAGCTTGATGTGCTGACGTCTGTACATAAGCTAGTGTGATAGTTTCATAGGACGGAGTTCTGTTTTTGGCCTAGTAGTGCCCCCCACCACTGATTTCACTACTCAGGCAAAGTTATATGCAATCGGATCATTTTACTGTATGGACTAACGGCCGAACCCAATAACCTATTGACAGATCGCTACTAAATGGTAGCCAGTACAAATTATAATTGCCAGTATAATAAAATCATACAGACCGCTACCTGGTATAGATTATTGGGACATTAAAACCAGAGACAAATAGGCTTTTCTACCTCCGTATGCCAAAACTGGTAATAAGGTATATGGTATAGGTAATTGGGTTCGGCCTTAAGTCACTGCAATGCTACTGGCTTAAATTTCCTAGCATCGTGTAAACAGCGGGTAGTTACGTCACACACTATCAGTAGCAATGGCTTTCATTTTGACTATTTAACAACATTCATTGCGTTATTTATGTTTTTGAGTAGAGATATTTTTCGAAATAATGAAGCAATGTATTAGCAATATCCTTCAAAATATTGTGTTACGCAATTAGCGTGCTAGTTTAGCATGTGCTAAGTCAGGATATTACTTATTTGTTAAACTAGCTTAAAAAAAAAACAGCCTCGTGTATCCCGAGCATAAGCCCTATACCTATTACATTCAAATCACATTTGAAATTAAAATGAAATCTCACATTCTTAATGACCAAGTAAATTGTAATTCCTAAGAAATGTCGCGTGAAATGACCAATTCAGAATGGAGCAAAACAAAATCTATGAAATTACGAAGTTTCCGGTCCGCGGCGTATTTCCATAATACATCTATTACACACAATTTGCATATTGTAGGGGTCATTACGCATGGCATAATCTTGAGCCCTGAGATTAAGAACGGCTTATGTACACTTACGACTTTTTTACGATCAAATTTTTAATGAACGACGTTTTTGCTCTTCTAGCTAAGGCAAGTGTTGATCAGCGTGGACCAGTATTTTAGATGAACAGATAGGTAATCGAACCGCGGTAATGATCAGATCCGCACGTGAATCAAGATAATCGACACAGGCCGAAGAATTGCCAACGGATCAACGATGGCCGATGGGGCCGAAAGTTCTGGAGTGGCGACCGCGTATCGGAAGGAGGCGTAGCGTTGGAAGGCCTCCCACAAGATGGACAGATAGACAGAGACCTTGTGAAGACCGCAGGAATCCGCTGGAAGCACAGAATGGTTCGATGTGGCGATGCTTGGGGGATGCCTATGTCTAGCTGAGTGGACGTCTTTCGGGTGAACTGATGATGATGAGGAGCTAGGTAAACCCTGCCTCATTGGCGTATCTAGGGCTTTTTCCAGGGGGGGTCTGGCCCTAACATTTTTTTTTTGGGTCACTGTTCCTTCTATTACCCTAAGTCGGGGGCCCGGGAGATACCTACTTGGCCGCACCTCCGACTAGTATCAGCCCGCCATGCCTAGCGGGCCCCATCCCCCAGTGCAGACGGTCCCAGGACCGATCATTTTCTTTTAGCACGTTTTTCATTTTTAAACATTCTGCTCTCAAAAGAGTTTCGTCAATTTGGAGAATACCCAAAATTTGCATTGTGTCGCGAAATTTAAATGTACCCACTCTAGCTTATTAGGAACGTTGAGTATTATAGATTCAATTATTTTTGTGATTTCAAAGTAACTAAATGGAATGTAATAGGTAATAATAAGTTTGTGTAGGTCTTGTTGGTGGATTATTTATTTGATTGCTTTTGTGTGAAGTTATATTATGTAAGTATACAGCTTAGAATTTCGAATAGGTCCCCGAACATTCTGGGTGGGCACGATTTACAATGAAATAAGAACAAACTTTTAATTTGTATTTGGTTTATTGTGCCATTTCATAAATAAACAACTACTGTGATTACATTATGTACAATACAACTATCTTAACTATAACTAAGTACCTACTTACATACAGTAAAATAACTATTTATAACACTAAAAACATAGAGTCTCTAGTGGAATGATTATTTTCAAAGAGGACTATTTAACTAATTTACACATACTCCCTACAATATCACAGAATTATAAATATAATTAATTACGTATAATTATTGGGCGTTAAGGTGATTGTCCGTACACAATAAAAATGCAATAAAAATGCAAAAATAAGTGCCATTTTTTAAATTATTGGTTAGTAAAATCTGAGGAAACGATATTGTTCAATGTTCTTGAATTTATGATAAAAAAATGTACAATCACCTGAATATTATAATTTAACTAAAAATCTATTTACTTTCTAACTTCGAATAGGTACCAACAAAATAATTTATTACAATATTCTTACACTTTTACTTAATTATCTACAATCTATGTAATTTCTGATAATTCTATTTAATTTACTAGATAGGTAATATGGACACGTTACTCAAAATAAGTATCTATGATTGAATAATATGGCGTTAATTATGTACATTAATATTATGCTCTATGTACACAAAATCAAAATTAAGCTACACAATTGGTTTTTCTTTCAACAGATGGCGTTGTGGTACCTACTTGTGTTGTTTGTACATAATAAATCCAGCATAATTTACTATAGTTATTCAACTATAAATTATAGTTATAGCGAGACATTATATATTCAGAATTAATTGTTACATTTATGTATGAAAGAAAATTTATAAAACACTTGGAACTTTTCGACAATAAATAATTTTTGACGTTGACTCTTGAATACAAATTGTATGGTAGTTGCTGCGATTAGTTGGTAAGTTACTGTGTTAATAAACTGAACTTGCTATTGGATTCGTGTGAAACAGTTTGGTAGCTCTATATACAGCTTATCAAGGCCTATCGTATCACCCAGTAACTTGGCTGTGGAGGTCAGATAAGCAGTCGCTCCATGTAGGTAAAATACTGGTAATGACCCCAACATAGTTTGGAAGAGGCTCGGCAGATTGATTGAGATTGATTGGATTACAGTTGGTACTAAAATAAATCAATTCCCAGCCTTAATTTCCGAGCTGGCGGATTCAGAGAAGCAATCATTTGAAACTCCACTCAGTACCGAACAGAAACTCGCTGGCGAACTTCTGTTGCTAACATCCTGGCTAATTTCTATCATACTTCCACTTGGCTGCCGTAGAAAATTCTGGAAACCAATCGGATTAACATTCACCATTTTATCAGGCTTTTTCAAAAGCTCCTCTATGGAATAAGGATTCTTCTTTTTTTCTTTTTCTTGCGATTTCTGATCATCGTCTACATCGGGCCTGTCTGTGCTATCATCACTCGCTTCAACAGAGATGTGCTCGGAATTTTCTGACTTCACCTCATCTGGGTTTATTCGGTTTAGGAGATCGTTGTGCAAACTCAATGCGTATGGGGAGAAGTTTTTGGAGTCGTGGTATGGCAACATTATTCTTTGCCAAGGATTTATTGGGTAGGGTTTTAGGAGGCCTTGTGCTTGCACCTGATTGGCTAGAAGCCAGGATGTTGCTAGTCGTCGGTCGTACAACTGGGTCGGGTCTGTGTGTTGTGATGGTGGGACCCTGACGGCTGAGTGCGCGAAGTAGGGGGAGCTCTGTTGTGACGGTATCGCTGAGGGGGGTAGAGAGTTCTTCATTGACATGTATTCCATCATGTTTGGCGGTATGTCCGGTTGGTGGTATGATTCTGTGAAGAAAAGAGAGAAGTTTTAAAGACAAACTATTTTTTGTAGTAGGAAGATCTGGCTTATGGACCCTTATTAATCTGAATCGGTAGGTTCTGCTGGGTCAGTATGTTACACAAATGAGGGCTATCGCGATTGCATTTGCCGCTAGAGGCGCTGGTGTAGAGTAAGGTCTTTGAAAAGGTCAATGTCACTGAAAATTCACTGTTTGTGGGATTTTCATCACGGATTTTGAATAATTACTTAATCATAATTGTTGTAAAGATTGTAGGTACCATTACTGATTAACTATAGCTTAAAATTTTGAGCAATAGCTTAGAATCTAATTTGGTACCTACTAAGCATTTGGAGGAAGGATTATATTTGTCTGCTAGCCAATTTTAGAAACATAATTTAAATATTAATTTGAAGTTAGAAAATGTATTAAATTAAACATATGAAGTTATGGGTACTTGAACGTATCCAAAGCATATCAAATAAAATACTGATACTGACAGGACTTTACTCGCCAATGGCGCCAACTGGTGAGCATAAAAACGATAGCTCATTAGACCATCAATGTTAGCCGACAAATAGGCGAAAAAAACTTAATTAAAAAATGGAACAGCCGATACCTTGTAGTATTAATTAATTAAGACCTTTAACTTGAATAAGACACTATAAAATGTCCGAAAATTTCCGGTGATTTTAAACACTATACACGAACAATATGCTAACTAAGACAGCCTAACATAACTCTTTCTTTTATTTTTCCTATAAAACAACTAGAACTTTGACCAATATAACTCAACAATGTCTCAGATAATACTCCTACGCATAGTCGTACCGGATTTAATGCCTTTTAAATATGTCCACCCAAGATTTAAGTGTAATTAAATAACATTTTATATTGCTAGGGACTTCCTGACACCTGTCTGTAAAACGCCGAGAATTTACGCCTATAATGCCATTAATTAGTTAATTCCGTTTATTTTTAATGTTGTCTATTTAACGTTCTTTATTTGAATTTGATGTTTGACTCGTTCCATTCACGTTCTTTATTTGGTTTTGATGTTTGATTAACAACTTTTTTAGGTGAAAAAGAAGTGTTAATGAAATACAAAATGTTTGATGACGCGTCAACTGTGTCATGATGATCTTGTTTAAGGTTATAAAACGCTTGAATTGTGTTAAGTTATGCGTTTTTGATGGTTCTTTCCCGGCCGAAACGAGAGAAACTGAAATACTATAAATTTTATCTTTTTGAGATGCAAGGTTTGACTCAACATTTCTTCATAACCTGAATTTCGTTTTACTAGCTAACGTAACCACTATCATTACGGTATATTCAAAGTAGGTACCTAGGGGAAAAAAACACTAGGCGAGAAAAATTACCATAATTACTGAATATCAAAAAAATCAACTCCTAAATCCTTACCATGTGCACTCCTAGTATCGTCATCGCTCCACGCAAGCCCACTGTTTCTTAGGATTCTGTTCACACTGGAAACTGATGGTATAGAGTGAGGTTCACACACTCTCGCGCTCAGCAGTCTCTCTCGAATCTCCCACGCGAACATACCGGGGTTCTCTTGTTTTAGTCGCAGGATCTTTTTGACGACTGTCGGGGTTGCGACTTGCTGTGAAAAAGAGGTAGCTGTTAGTAAATGGTTGGTTGAAAGAGTAGGAGGTTTTTGCCTATTTCATAGAAAGGGTTTACAATTCGATAAACATGTCCAAAATATTTTGTCGCCTGTTTTGCGTTCCACCGGGCTGTTTTTTTATGGCACATGAAGTATAAGAAAAGGTTCGGCTTTGTGGAGCGCCATCTATGTCATTTTAACTATTTGTGTGACCGTCTGTTTTTAAATCTCTGTCATCCGGGTACCTACGGACGAAAACGATTTACCTAAATCGATTTTCTTAAGTTTCGATTACGATTTCTTCGATCGAATCTATACCTACTCTATACTAATATTAATAATAAAGCTGAAGAGTTTGTTTATTCGTTTATTTGAACGCGCTAATTTCTGAAACTACCGGACTTGTAAAAATATTTTTGCATTCGTTAGCCTAATTCTTGAGGAAGGCTTAACATTACGCTAGGACCCTTGGGATCCGAGCAAAAAGAAAAAGAGTCAGAAAGAAGTAGGTAGTAGCGCGGGCAGGCGATGCGATGCGACGAGGTGGGTCGGGGGAACCAGAGATTTCACGCGGATAAAATCGCGGGCAGAAGCTAGTGAGCAATAATTGAAAGCTAGAGTTCAATATACAAAGATGCTGCCCTATTTGGAATGCCTTTTAAGGTCGTTAATGACGCAAGTATTCATCTCTTTGAAAGCAAACTAGACCTTTAGACTATAACAGGATTTTCCTTACGCACTAATAAACACCTTTATAGTCCCCAGTGCTACATAAAAACAGTAAGAAAACAAAATAAGAAACCAAACGGAACTACAGTACAACAGTTAAACCAGTAGATTGCATTCAGTCAAGGAAGTCTCGATAATGACGATATAATAACTACGCCACATGATGCGCGACCAGTACTCAGAAATATCATCATTTATATGTTTATGTGCAGCTTATAGTGTTAAAGTCACTGTTTTTGTCACTTATTGGAAACTCTTTGGAGCTGTCTGTTTGTGTGTTTTGGGTGAAGTCGGAAATATACACTTTCAATAACAATCCGAAGGATTTTGAAGGAAATTGTAAATCCATTGCTTCATATGTTTGGAAAATTTGTCTGCTCGACGACGTAAATGACGCAATGAACTTTGTTGCATTGTCAAAATTAAATACCAAAGCGGTTGATTGATATCAATCATCTTTCGATGAAGATTTTGATGTAGGGCGCTCTTCAATTGTTCTGATAGTAACAAAAGGGTACTGTAGGGAACTGTAGTTTTTATTTGGCTTGTTATCTTATATGTCTATCTGTGAAAATGCAATTTAGGTGAATACACTGCGCCTTTATAATGAAAATATGAATCATTAAAAATCTTGATAAATAAAAGTCACTACATTTTCATAACAGTTAGTTTTACTAAGCACGAATTACGGGGCTTGTAATCACAAAAAAATACAGGTTGGCCCATTTACAGCGATCCCAGTTTTTTTTGGTCCTAGTAGCTGTCAATGATTCATATATAAACGCGACATAATGCAACGAAAATTGTGATTTTATTTTCATAAAGTCTCTACTTTAAAAAGTTATGCTGTATATAAAAGTATAAGAAATACTAAGAATAACTATTACTACGAAAATTTTAAGAAATGCGAGAAAATGCCAGAAAAATGTGGAGTCTAATAAATAACTTAGCTAATAATAGAATTAAAACTGTTTCCACCTCTCCTAAACTTATAGTTGACACTTGTGAAATTACAAATGGGTTTGAAATTTGTCAAAGCTTTAATGATTTTTTCTCGACAATTGTTCCTGACTTAGCCAACAACATACCATTGAAATACCACAACAATTTAACCAATACTCTTAACTACACTACAGACATACCTAATAATGAAGTATCTGTATTTGAGCCATGTACTGCAGATGAGGTAAATAAAATTATCGATGATCTAAACACAAACACAAGCTGCGGCATAGATGGGATTAGTGCCAAAGATATCAAATGTATAAAAGAGTTGATTCTAGATCACCTAACTAGTTGCATTAATAAATGCTTTAAAGAAGGAAGGTTCCCAGATAGTCAAAAAGTTGCAAAATTAACGCCAATATACAAGTCTGGAAGCAAATCTGACCGCGGCAATTACCGACCTATATCCGTGCTACCAATACCTACTATCAAAAATTTTTGAAAAAATAATTTTCAGACGCCTCATAAACCACTTAAATAGTATTGACTCCCTTTATAGCCAACAATACGGTTTCCGTCCTAAATCAACCACAATAGATTCACAATAGACCTTATCAGCCACAATAGATTTAATAACTAAAATTAAAACATCAATTGACAAGAAACTTATAGGTCTGGGAATCTTTATCGATTTAAAGAAGGCATTCGATACAGTTTGTTATTCTCTTTTGCTTAAAAAACTCAGTAACGTGGGAGTAACGGGATCGGCATGGAATCATACCTTACAAACAGGTTTCAAATAGTCAAAATAAATAATTATGAGAGTACACCAGCTAGATTAAATTGCGGAATACCACAGGGATCAATTTTAGGACCCCTACTTTTCCTTGTGTACGTAAATAACATAAAAAACGTTAATGTTACTGGCGACATCACTCTGTACGCTGATGACACTTGTCTCTTCTATTTTGGAAATGATGTTCACGAGATTGTCAGGAAAGCGCAAGCTGATCTATCTTCACTTAATTCAAGTACAGCTTGCTGACTATCAACCCAAAAAAAACGTCGTATATGGTCTTTGCAGCTAAAAATAAAAAAATACCTAGCAATATTAAACTATCTATAGATAATGAAACCCTGCAAAAGTCTACACACGAAAAGTATTTAGGCTTAACTCTGGACCCAAGACTATCATGGTGTAACCACATTGAAAACATGCGTAACAAAATCTCTTCACTCACAGGGGCATTACGTAGACTTTCCGGTTGTATCCCACATAGAATCAGACACATGATATACAATGCACTCGTGAAGCCTCAGCTGGAGTAGGTATTTAGTAGAAATTTGGGGATGTGCTGCTAAAACCTACATAAATGACATTCAAGTAATACAAAACAAACTTATTAAAACTCGGTACAATTACCATTACCTAACACCAACTAAACAAATATACAACGACACTAAGATATACAACATACAACAACTATACATATTCAAAATATGCATTCTAATAAGATAAATTACATCACAGGAAACCCATTCTCAACTTACTTTCAAAAAAGGAAATCACGGATATTACACCCGAAATCGCAACACATTACAACTCAGACCACCCAGAACCAATTACGGGAGGAAAAACATTTTATATGAAGGAGCAGTGTTATATAATAAACTCCCAGATGATATGATTAATGTAAAAAGTACAAATATCTTTAAAAAATGTTAAAAACGTATGTATCTAAAATTTAGTAATTAACCATGTGTACTTAATTTCTCTAGAACCTTATATATATATTTTGTTATCGCTCTTATTTTATATATTGTCGACTCACGGAGTCATGATGTAATAGTATAAGTGTATCTATTTGTAATCTCATAGTTTAATTGAACTATTTGTGTTCTTTATGAGAATAAATATCTTTAAACCGACTTTGGTATTACTATTTAGGAATAATACCAAAAATTCCTCATTATTTGTTAGCTACATGAGTGCAATAACTTTCAATCTAGAGAGGTTTACATGACTAAGAACTGATTTTTCCTATGCCGGATAATTTTATCCGAGGAATAATTTTGAATTTTTGACAGTATTTCCATAAAAAATCTGCCAGACGTAAATTTTATTCCACGAATAAAAATTATCGGTCGATTGAAAAACCAACCCTAAAATTAAGATTTTATTTTTAAACATGACTTTTCTTTGGGAATAAAAGTTATTCACAGGCAGAACCAAACCCAAAACCGTAGCAATCATGTTCCACCTACAAAAACAAAAAAAAAAAACGATAGATAAGCCATCGTTTAATAATCTCGCTACCTCTCACGCCACTGCGAAGATTAAATCGATAGAGGACCCCCTTTACTCGAATCGAATCTGATATATCGACACTCTAGCCGACTAATGAGCAAAGCCAACGGGCTAAGCTAAGTCATTACTGTCCACATATGGCAGTTCGCACGAACTTTCATTTTAACACTGATATTGTCGATAATTTGAGCAGACTACTTGTTGTGTTGTAATGAAAATTCCTACACTAATAATAAAGTTGTGTGTCGATGATAGGGAGATAAGGTTGGACATGACTTTGGTATTGCTTCTTCAATTTTGTTTGATATTAGTTTTGCCCCGCGGATTTATTTGCATAAAACTTTCAAGCTAAGGTTGATCCGATCAGAACTGGTATTTCGAAATGTCTTTTCTTAGTTACAACCTCTCTTTTTAATATGTTTGAATCTTCAGTAGTTTCTATTAGCCTGTCTTTCAGTAAGCTCGTAACCGCTCAATACATAACGAATATCATTAAGGATGTTGGCCCTTTCTAATGTTCTACTCTGTTCCATGAAAATCACTGTCCATCCTAAGGTTGCCTGGAAGAGATCGTAGAAAGCGATAAGGCCGCCCATTGTATATTTTGTAGTGTTTGATGTATCTTTACTTGTTGTATTTTTGTGGTGTACAATAAAGTATATATAAATAAATAATAATAATTAATCTTTTCGGTCATTATGCTCATGTGTCTGTAATTTTATTTTAACTACTAATCCAGAACACAGCAAGGCTGATTGATGGTAGATATAGGAAATGAAGGTACTTTCCGAAATATTAATGTCATCAGTAGCAATGCTACTAAAATCATCGTCAAGCTGACGATATCATCACAAGTCTATCGGTACTCTGTTACTGATAAGCGTAAGTATAGCAACATAAGCAACATGATCATTGGAAGTCCATTAAACACTGTGTCCATCACGGTTACGTATGATACGTCCCGGAAGGGAAGCCAGTGAAATGGTTTTTCTTTAGTTTGTTGCGTGATGTAACTTATACTGTAAGCTATTTTTCTTCTTTGACGGCACGATATGTACGAGACATCATAATATATTGTATCGCAAAACAGGGAGGTGTTAGCTGCAGAGAGTGATCGTCATTTATTTGTAACGCTACTATTGCAATCCTTGTTGTGTCAGTTCGAAAATTAGTTATAGGTATTCCCTCACGGAAGCATTCGCATATGTACCTTTACCCGGGACCTAGCCGTGTTACTTCAACCTCTTCATAATAATATTTAAAAACCTATGATGCTGGTTTCAGTTATCTCTATTAGCTGTTACAGTGGAATCTTGGGTTACATTTCAGGCAAACGCTCCCGGTGATCCCAGTGCTTTAAGAGTCAGTCAGTATTATCATCTATAGCAACTATTTCAGCTTGCAAATATCACTGATGAGATTCTTTGAATGTGCCATGCATATATTCTACCGGTTGTATTCAATGGATACCGACGATAGACACCTGCCTTTTGGTACTTTCGACATGCCATTCTCATAAGCTTAGCAATTATCTGCCCCACTTTACACTAGAGTCAAAATATTCGTATATTTAACATGACTAACGATTTTTTAACATAATAACACCAATTTCCTCAACACCTCACGATCGACACATCTGTTAAAATCGAATCAATATTCCGACAATTATCTAAATTCGAACCACCGAAAATCCATTATACAAACTTTTTTGAACTCAGCCTCCACGCATGTGGTTTTAAAAAAATAATTATAGGACTTTTAAGTAGGCTGTCAAAATTAATGGGTAAATAGTAGGGTATGGAGAAGAGGTGTGGCGAAGAATCGGTGAACGCAAGGCGTCAATTTTTGAGGGTAACCGATTATTACGCCATTAGAAGCACAATCGATATCCTATTGAGTGGTCGGTGCATCCGAATCCGAATGCACTAGTAAATGTTGCTTGGGTAAAGCGATTAGAAGGAAGTTCTTTTTTTAGAAATGCATTAGATGTTCAATTTTCTTTTAAAGTATAACGGTTTCTATATTATATGTGACTTTAGTCACAGTATAACTTTACCTTCCTCATTTGTATAAAATAGTATGGAATCAAGATTAGAAAGGTGCCACAGTTGATTTCAAGCAAAGAAAAATTATTGCACTCGTTCGTCGTTTTTTTTTCGGTTTCGTAGAGACCACCATTAAAAAAAGGTGTTTAAATTGCCGGTTGCACTATGCAATTATAACATGCCTTTCCTATGCTCGTGTCAAAATATTAGGGAAATCACTGTACTTTTAAAAGGCTACTATTATCACTAACCACCGCACTCAGAAGTCTGCTGAAGTCTGCCAAATTCTTTATCTGTAGTAGTGGTCTTGCTATTGTGGAGTCCTCTCACTACTCATCAAATTCAACATTGGTCTATTTTTCTTAATTTTTTTCTTTATTTTTGACACAAGATAACATAGTATAGAACAAAAGCGTGGAAATGTCTGTACGCGCATAACTTCCGAATGACTGCACCAAATTGAATAATTTTTTTTTTTGTTGTTTTTGGGTATTTCCAGGACAAGGTTTGTATGAAGGAAAATATTGGATTTTCGAAAAAAAATTGCACCCGTGCGATGCTGGGGCGGGCCGCTACTATGTAGTCGTATTCAACAATGTCGGCGTGGACTTTTAGCGTTATCATTATCATACCTTTTTCTTACTCAGTTCAGGGGTCAGCTTTCGGTGCAATAAAATTTGGTTGAATAACCATAAGCAATTCAAGAGGGGCTTGTGGCTAAGTAATAACAATCGCACGGGTCGATCGAAGGTTAAGCCACGCTTGCCGCGGTTGGTCCGTTGATGGAGGACCAACATTTCATATCAAGACCCCTCCGTGCCTCGGAAAGCAGGTTAAGCCGTTGGTCCCGGCTGTCATTCGTAGATCTTTGGCAGTCGTTACGCGTCGTCAGAAGCCCGAAAGTCTGACAACCAGCCTTACCAAGATGTATCCTATTACCCAGTAACTGGGTGGTGGAGGTCAGATAGGCAAGCGCTTCGTGCAAAATACTGGTATTCAGCTGCTTCCAGTTAGACTGAAAGCTGAGCCCAACATAGTTGGGAAAAGGCGAGGCAGATGATGATGAAGCATAAGCGATTTAATAGTGACTGATTCATTGCTCTCAAATGGGTATCAATCAATGCGATGACTAGCGAAATACAAAACACAAATATCACATCTACTAACCAGTCAAATCGAATCTACATAGTTCCAAACCCATCTGTACTTTAATTTACAACGCCTATAAGTTTCATAAATCCAGCTGACGCCACTAGATGGCGCTACCTTCTCACGAGGCAGTATCTACCGGCAGAATAAGAATATTTGATTGACAAGCGCCCAGCGATGCACGACATCCAATTACACAGCTTCTGGTTTCTTATAAAAAATCGATGATACCTAGTTCATTACAAATACTAAGTAATGGCGATGCTTGGCTTCACACTATTAATATTTCTACCTCTCCAACTAAAGTTTAGTAGAGACTATACGATGTGGAGTCAACAATACGATAATAAATGAAAATACTGTCAACACTAGTGAGGAGTTTTTTAAACCTACCAAATAAACAACACTGAAACATGATTTTTCAGACGAATACGAATAGTAGCGATGGGTTTTGCCCATCAACCGACTGGCTAAATTGACTAATCTGTTGGGTACTAGCGGCCTGTCCTGGCTTCGCACGGGTGGACATTTATTTTTTAAACATTTTATTTTTTTCTTGCAATTAAAATAGCCTATATTAATCAGTGATAATGTAGCATTCAAATGGTGAAAGAATTTTTAAAATCGGTCCAGTACTTTTTGAGCCAATTCGTTACAAACATACATACAAATCTTTCCTCTTTATAATATTATTATTATATTATTACTAGCTGACCCCGCAAACGTCGTTTTGCAAAAATAAAAAATAGATAGTAGCCGATTCTCAGACCTACCCGATATGCACACAAAATTTCATACAAATCGGTTCAGCCGTTACGGAGGAGTATGGTAACTAACACTGTGACACGAGAATTTTATATATTAGATAGTATAGATATAGTATAGATACTGATGCATATTTGTATGCAGAATAGGAACGTTATTAGAGATATGAAGTTTAAATTATTTTCGTATCGTCGTTTCACATTGTATACCATCTAAATGCAAGTAAAGCGCGTGTTAGTACGTAGGTGGCCGTTGTGTTTACCGTGTACCTTAAAACAAAATATGGCTACGTTGCAGTAGGATTGGGTTCGCTTAATAAATGGAACACGTGTGCTTAAACTCTCGCTTGCCAGATTGACTTAGCCGCTGGCTATTGCCAGATTTCTATTATTCCCAGATGCCCTATAACGTATCTGAATTAGTCAGAATTTGCAACGCATAACCATTACACAGATTGAGTACTTAACGCTAGGAGTACATCAAGGCAGTATTCTGAGCCCCTACTGGCGGTACCCACTAATCATTTTATATTGATGGATGACGTTCCAAATGTATTGGTAAATAAATATGGTTTAATTTTCAGACAAATGCATTACGGTCATGGCATCATACCATATCAACACTTGTTCCCTCTGAAGCTGCAACGGTCCAAGTTTGTCCTACTGATACCTTTTCATATATGTCAATCAAAAAATTGTATAAAAACGCGAAACCAATACTCTAGTTAAAATATATTGGAAATACTACTGACTATAAGCCCGACCTTGACAAAGCCTTATACAGGTCGGAAAAGAGCGACAAAACAAAATCTAGATGTTTACGAATTTGGTCAACAAAGACGCAATGCCGAATGAGTTTTACATCAAATCTAATCTAAACTGAAACAGCCCACGACTATCTAAGCTCGATATTAAACTATAAACTGTACCTCACGATCAAACGAACGTACATAACCGCTTCACATTCCCCGCGACGTCACGGCCCGTTCCGTTCAACACAAGTTTTTGCCCACTCCCGCGCATCAATCATGCCTGACACATCCAATATATGTTTTTGCACGATGCCGCAACGCGCTAACTGTCTACGCGTGCGATTAGCCTTTCTTATTACATACTACGGATTTCTATTAGACTTTCCACATTTGATGGGGTGAAAGATAATTCCGTGGGGCGTGAGACCCGTTGCTTTAATACCTTAATGGTAGATTGATTCGATATTAATTCCAAGGATGCATTAACTGCAGGTGTCTAGGAGTTGACATGTGACTTTTTTCTCTTGTAATAAATGGGTCAACGTTGTGCTCATTAAGCTTGTATCCTATCAGGAACTAGGGTGTAATTATATGGTTTACGGAAGCTATCAAGAGATAGTATTAAAGCAATCTATATATCATTAGGCGATGTTTTTTATACAGTTTGATTGCGAATAATTAATGCTTGTGTCCATGTTGTGCGTAATGACATGCAGCAGCTTTAAATATATCTTGTAGTCTCGCGAGTTTGAGAGCCTGGGTTTCGATGTAAAGTAGGAATAAAGATACAATCATAGGTACATACTGCACTAAACTTATATGATGACTGAAGCTGAAAGGCGAGTTAGAACAAGAATATACTCACGTAGCTCAATGAATCTTGAATTAAAAAACCTGCAAATCTGTTCTACAGCAGAAAATTGCTAAAGATTCTTTCAATGATGATACGGTACCAGTAAAAAAATTGATTGACCAACCGCAATTGTAGCGTTTAAAGACCTATCGAAGTGATATTAAAGCTCTGATCAAGGCTACCTACATATATTTTTAAAAATTTGCATATTAAACGATTGAATGACTCTCATGCCCTTTGCTCTTTTGAAGGGTAACCTTCGTGAATGACAGGCGTGTCAGCAATGTATGAACACACTTTAGCACGCCTCAAAATGCTAAATCAACAGAGGGGAATGGATTTTTCCGGTGACCATAGCCGATGAGTCAACATTTATGCAAACAAAACATCACGCAAATTATGAAGAAATACATAAAATATTGATGATTGTACCGACAGATATTTAATTAAAGTCTGTGGTGGTGACCACACCATCACAGGGTGTGAGGGTAACTTTTATCAAGATGATCACCAGATCATCTTGATAAAAGTGCATAGAAAAAAGATGTAAATTCATGACTTTGAATGTAGCCAATGTCATGAGATTTTTTTCACGCGTCACGTCTTAGAATTTTTAGTTCAAGAGCTTTTCAACACAAATTTCCTCACGATGTTTTCCTTCACCGTTTTGAAAGCAATGGTGATGAAATAATGTACAGAGGCCAGCACATCAAGCTACCCCAATCTGTCAAATTTCTTGTAGTAAAGTTGAAAATCTATCAAAGAAATTTGACAGATTGGGGTAGCTTGATGTGCTGGCCTCTGTACACAAAGTTAACCGCATGTCTGGGTTCGAACTTACAACCTACAAATCGTAATTCGTGGCCGTTACCACTGGGCCACCAATGCTCTTTACCGAAAAGCATTCTTCTTGTTATCCTTTAAACGACTTCCTCACCGTTAATCCCACCAAGCGTATCACTCGCAAAAAGAATATCTACATTAAAGAAACCTCTGCTTCATACAATTCATCACCAGTTTCTATTAAAGACGATGTCCTTTACCTGGAGACAGGTTGTAGGTGTGAAGTTATTCTTATAATGAGCTCATCAACATATTTCAATGTAGTGTGTTCCATGCCTCAAATAGTTGAGCGGAAAAAAGCTATATCCATGTCGGGTTCACGAAGGAATCCAGGCTATTCCTAATGAAGGGTTTCTGCGTTGGTTATCGTTTCTAATTTAATTGTAAGGTGGAAATAATGGGAGCATGTTGTGATGGATGTTTTTGTTACAAACTTAACTTGCATTGTATACAAGGTTTTTGTACCTTTAACACATTTTCTACACCTAAGTTTTTTTTTGCGTCTTCATTTGAAATTCTGTTGTCTGTTTAATTCTGTTGTTTTCTTTTTCTGTTATTTTTTGTTTCTTTTCTGTTTGTCTTTTGTTCTTTTTTTCACTACTTAGTAGTTTCTTATTTTTTTCGTGTCGAGGGTAGTTTGGTTTTATATGGTTTGGGTCTACGCTGATTGCGGGATCAGAAGCATTCTTTATGTGTGATATACTGCAATTTCTACACTTACCTTAAATTTAAATTCAAAATCCACTCATACACAGAGCCTGGGATGACTTTGGGATACTTTTGATGTCATTCGATCAAGTTATTTCGATAAGTTATTTAAAACCTTCTATATATACGGTATCTATATAAGGTATCTATATATAGATGCATCTAAAATCTGTAGACCGGATAAAACTCCCATTTTACTCACTTCACGATTTTGAAATCCTGAAAAGGCAATGATACCTACATGTTAAAGCCTACAACGACCTACAGTGCCTGAATCTTAGCGTTAATCTCCGCAAAAAACTGTGAATCGATCTGCCAAGCCTTTTTACTGAGGGTAACGTGCGCTCCAAGGCTCCAGGAGACAAGGCCGGACGAGACAGGGCCATTCCGAACGCACTTGATAATTATCAGTTTAACGTGCCTTACCTCTTTTAACGGAAGAGGTTGGGTAATTAGAGTTTTTATGCCGCTTTAAGTATTGTGATCTCCTTTGTGAATGAAGGACGGTGGTGTTTGGCGCCAGATGTGAGGTTTTGTTTTGAAAATAGAGTAACGATGGCATTATGACTGCTCTTGTAATGTCGGAGGATGTTAATCGCTGTACATGTTTTTTTTTTTGCGATGCTTTGAGATTTCTATGTTTTCTTTCCAACTAAAAAAAATGATTTTGAAATCCCATATCTAAGTACTACAAAGTCTTGTAATCAAATAATAGTCGCTTTTAAGATTTTCAGATAGTTCAAAAAGTTATTAGTGTAACTTTTGCGTGGTTAATCCCATGGTGCAGATAGATAATAGGTATTATTACTGGTGTCCGCAACTCCACGTCAATGCGCGTATCTTGCGTATGGTATGGTGCAGATAAGGAGAAGTAATATCTAATTCTTAGTTACAAACAAGGCTAGAAAAACTTTCCCTTTATCCACGATATGCAAATTATGTAACGTAGTAAGTACTTTTTACTACAGTTTGAGCTCTTTTAGCATAATTATTTCGTGACGACACAAAAAAAGTAGTTGAATTCATGCCCGAAGGTAGTATCTTGCCAATTCATACCAGCTACATTACCTCCATCGTTCCTATTTAAGGAAAAATAACCCACACCTAAACAGGTGGGCTTAAGCACCAACATCCTAAATAAGACATCCTATCCACACAAAAGCAGCAATTTCCAATAGCATGATAAAGTGGACGTATCAAGCAATAATTTCCAATATGTTTTATGGAGCGGCTCAACGGTATTAAAAGGCACGTAATAATATTGACGGCGTAATCCACGGGCCAACATAAACTGAACGATATCGCTGCAAATCCGACTTAAGTTGCGAAAAGCTGGGCGATCAATTGTGCTAGTGATGTGTTTTGGCTTGTTTTAGAGAATGTGTGATTTAAAAAATACATTTTTAAAACTCCTATTTATGAAATAGAAATCAAAGCATGATTTAAAAAAAAAATGGAGCACGCCTGATTTAAAAAAAAAGTGTTTTTGTTATTTACTGCGTATTGACGCATTTTTAAAACATCTTCCTGATATTGATTTGTTTTAGCTTGTTTTAATGAACGCGTAATTTAAAAAATAAAACAAGCTCTTTTATTGGGGGTAAATCATGATGGCATTTTAACGCAATACTGAATATTCTTCTTTACTTTGAGAGAAAACGCGTTATTTAAAAAAAAGTTAGATTAAAACCCTGATTTTTTGAAAAAAATGATGTTAATTGTTATTCGTGATTTTAACGCATTTTTAGAACATCCTTCCGTCACCTCGCAGTCGCAACAATAAATTTTAATTATGTCTCATTAGTCAACGCTTGATAGGTTAACGTCATAACCGGTTACTTAAATATTTATAAGTTTTAAATTAATAATTAATTGCCTTGGCATATAAATACATAAACATAAAACGACAGTGTAAATTAAATAAATACACAGTCAAGGTCACAAAACAACCCGCCCCTGATCGTTCCCGGCGTTAAGATGCCCATAACACTCGCTGCATTGCCTCGCTGAATAGCGATGGCCAACCTTTGCACCAAGAATGACCCAGAGCGGGAGTCACCGGTTGCTAAAAACCTTCGCTGCCCTACTCCAACTACCCAGGGTCTCCACAGCTACCGGCACAAAATAGTAAGGCTGCTCCAAGGAAACGTACTTGAGCCTTTTTACAGAGCAGGCGTCTTCAGCTGCGGCAGAGGCAGTGTGCGTGGTGCGACTCAGGTGACTGGCAGCGACAGTGCTGACGCAAGTTGCGTCCCAAATCAGGCACTTCCCGTTCTTCCATGGCACTAGAGTCAACCCATCCGGCCTCTTACCATCACACCTGCTAAGACCTGTAGGCTCAAGCACGCAGGGGACGTTTGCCGATATAACGATTAATTAATTAAATTAAACGTTCGAAGGAACGATCTTTATCTGTGGGCATAAAATTGTTAATCGTAATTTCCTGTAAATCGGTGAAATTTACAAGAAATACCTAATAAGTCGTCATATATGTAAAGTTTTTTCTGCACTTATTTTAATTAACCAATGTAACTTGCGAAAACTCATGCAGAACAAATATATAAAGAGCGATATCTAATCCAAATAAAAAATAAACAAAAAGCACATCCCTTTAAAAAACGATCAACAAAATCCATTCATATACACCAAATTCCCGTATCCTGTCCGTACGTCCACATGAGGTTATTAAGGCCTAACAGATAACACCCGCGATAGTTTGACACAGTGACAGGTGCCACCCGGTCCCATGACCCGCTTGACCAATCGCACCATTATTGTTACAAATTGCCCTCTGATCCGACCCCTGATTGTGTACGGAAGACGTAATTAAGTATTTCGAGTATTTCCGAACGTCTTTTTTATGGAACTGTCATTTTCATAATCAGGTGTTTTTGACGTTTGTTTGAATTGAAGTGATTATTTTTTTGGGGTTCTTGAGTCCTTCGCTTTTTGGTTTCAGTTGATAGTTAAGTACAATTACTTTGATGGTTTCATAAAAATAAGGTATTTACGAGTTTAAGTTTTTTTTTTGTAGAGACATAAGCTCGAAGGTATATACTGGGGAAATAATTAAAACTGCAATCGGTGAGAAAATACTTTATAAAAATTATTATGACTGAGTGTTTATATGTCTTTCTATGAGTATTTATGTTTTGTCTCCAGATCTAGAAGGCCAATTCTGGGTTGTGGAGGTCAGATAGGCAGTCGCTCCATGTAAAATACTGGCACTCAGCTGCATCCGGTGAGACTGAAAGCTGACCCCAACATAGTTGGGAGAAGGCTAGGCAGATGATAATCTAAAAGGCCAATTCTCGTAATTAAAAATGTTGAAAATCTAGTTGCAATCTCATCTTAGCAACAATCAACGTCAAAAACTTGTCAAAAACTTGTCAAAAATCTTAGAAAATTAGAGGTTTTGTGACAGATTGAGACTGAGATCAGAATGTGAACGTTCTTAAAATTACGAGAATTGTCCCTCTGCTTTTTTTACAACTAAATATTGATAAAACCTACTGCATGCTTATCGCGGGATGTAGTCCTAATACTCATTTTGTTTACGCCGGCGATTTTCCGTGTGAAAGTTATCTAGTAAATCCCTTAAGCTCTACTTATCGACTATGAAAGAAGCGAGACAAACATTATTACTCGCATTTTATGATAGTAGTTTACATAGATGGCATGCTGGTTCATAATGTCTTAATATTGTTGGTCCGCGAGTTTATTGGTGCAACGGTATTTATTAAACCTTGCATATTGTGTTTTTAGTAGCCATACATGCAAAAGCGATTTGCAAATAAGAAAAAATATAATTTCCAAAATAACAATAACACCCTGCACCCCAGTTCAGGGCCTTAAGTCTGCTATTACAGTCTTACAGTAGGTAATGTAAGAATGGTCTATCATTGATTTCATAATTGTTGATTTTGACAAGTTTGGTAATCTAATAATATAATGGCGTCATTATAACTTTCTAATGGTCAACCACTGACACTCCATTGAAAGAAATGGCATAAAATGGTGATCTCGTACATAATGACAAATGAATGACTAACTTAGGCGGTAATCTGGTAAACTTCTTACTACTTCAGATTGCTTATAACACTAATACCTACATAATATGTAAATACACACATCAAAAGTGTCTAGGGATCAACATATATTTTTGCAATAACTTTTCTCCTGATTGATATTAATTAAAATTTTCTTTAAGGATTCATCAAATAAAGTGTTTTCGTTTGTCACAGTAACGATAAACCAAGTCACCTTTGCATTAATAAAGAAATTTGCCATTTTCCTAATAAAGGGATTTTTGACATTTGAACCACTAACACAAAAGTTCGAAAAAAAGACTGAAATAACAGTTTTCTCTAAAATTTTATTGGGTAACTTAAACAATTAATAATCCGTGTTTCTACCGCGAACACTAACAACACAAGAACATCGGTTTGGCATACTCAAAATGAGTTCATCCAAATCACGCTGTGGAATGGCCGCCCATGTTCGTTGCAACAACAAAAAAAGGTCTTCTTGCGACTGGATACCCCCCATATTCGGCAGAGCTCTTCTCTGTAGCATATCCCATGCATGCTCAATCGGGTTCAAGTCTGGCGACTGAGCAGGCCAGGGCAGGACATTGATGTTAGCTGCGGCGAGAGTCTGTCTTACAACTCTTGCGGTGTGCGGTCGTGCATTATCATGCATTAACTGAAATAAGGGACCGATTTGCACTTGTAGAGGAACGATGACGTCTGATACAATCGTCTCAGCATAAATTTGAGCGTTGAGGTTGCCTCTGATCCAAATCAACTCAGTTCTTCCGCCGATCCAAATACCCGCCCATACCATGATGGTTCCACCACTATAAGGATGGACTTCCTGGCAGGATTTTAATCGCTGTTGGCGTCCAGGGGTTCTCCAGTGTCGTATACGTCTTGTATCCGGTCTCATACCAAAACGAGACTCATCAAAAAAGCACACGAAACGCCATTGTTCTTCTGCCCAATTTCGGTGTTCAAGAGCCCATTGATATCGAATCCTACGATTGTGCATTGCTATAGGTGGTACCCGTAGCGGTCTTCGGGAATGAAGGTTCACTTCATGCAAGCGGTTTCTGACTGTTTGGTCGCTAATTAAGTTTCCTGAAGAGTGATGAAGCCTCACGGCTAACATCATGGCGGTTATTGTTGGAGCTCTTCGAGTTAAGATTTGAATGTATCGGTCTTGTCTCCGTGTGGTGCAGCGATACCGTCCTCCATGGCGCTCAGCCACGGTACCAGTGCTTCGGTAACGTGTCCAAAGTCGACTGATAACACTCTGACTTGTATTCAGAGCTAAAGCCACAGTACGTTGCTGGGAACCAGCTTCTATCATTCCCACGGCTCTGAGCATTTCTTCCCTGCTTAAATGACGTCGCCGCTCCATAATAACGTTGGTTTTAATCAGTAGTAGGGAAACAGTAGCACTAATAATGTCTTCAATGCGTTGTATGTTTTTATAGGGAAAATATTGACAGCTGATTTTCATCTTTTACTCGAATTTGATTCACAGTTCCTGATTCAAATTATGAAATGCACCAAAAAGGATCCTTATAAATTTATAAAATCATAAATTTATTACAAAGCCACATCTCAATCTCAAGAAATCCGCATAAAAATGCTTGATCCCTAGACACTTTTGATGTGTGTATATATAAAATCAAATCTGGCATGAATGATTCTTTAGCAGTAGTTTTTCGAAAATCATTTCTACTAACGGGTTTTATAATAATGGAAATACGACAATGTCATTATAACACAATTCTATTACGAGAGCATTGACCGACCAATGATCGACCATTATGAATATAGCAGATTACGAACTTTTAGCAAAATGACAATGGGATCGTGTTGAAATGACGAATTTATAAAAATAGCAGACTTGGGCCCCTGTTCGCTCTTTCACAATCCGAAGGATTTTGAAGGAGATTCTTAACCCTGCTTCATACCTTTGAAAAAATCGTCTGCTTGACAACGTAAAAAACGCAATGGATGTTGTCGAATTGTCAAAATGAAAGGCATCGTGTTACGTAATTAGCCCACAAAAAAGCACGAAGTAAATTGTAATGATCATCCTCTCCATGTACTTAAAATACGTGGGGCAAAAATATTTTCGTATTTTGAATCTATTGTTAGTAATCAAACCTCTTTGGCAGTACTGAATGTAACTGGCTGGTTTTAATACTATTAAATGTTGACATTCTAAAGATGCAATAAATAAATAAAAAACTAATTCCCGCCATTTCTCAATTGTTTTTCAAGCAAGCAACATGAATGTATGTGACGAAGAAAGGTACATTTCAACATTTTATTACAAAAAGGTAAAAATGCGACGAACGCCGCGAATAAAATTTGTGGGGTTTAGTGTGAAGGATGAAGCTCGCTCTGGACGCCCTGTCACGGATAAAATCAGTGCCATTTTTGAAAAAGTGGAGCAAGATCGACATATTAGTAGCTATGATATTGCTGAAGAACTGGATGTTGATCACAAAACAGTTTTACGGCATTTACAAAAGTCTGGGTACAAGAAAAAACTTGATATTTGGGTACCACATAATCTCGCTGAGAGAAACTTAATGCAACGTGTTTCCATTTGCGATTCTTTGTTGAAACGTTATAATTCCGACCCATTTCTTAAACGGTTGATTACGGGTGATGAAAAATGGATCACTTACGATAAGAATGTCCGAAAAAGATCGTGGTCGAAGCATGGACAAGCCCCACAGACCGTGGCAAAGCCCGGCCTGACTCGGAACAAAGTGATGCTGTGTGTTTGGTGGGATTGGAAAGGAATCGTCCACTATGAGCTTTTGCCGCCGGGTAAAACTATCGATTCTGACCTCTACTGTCAACACTGATGAGGTTAAAAGAAGCTATTGAGAAAAACCGGCCGGAGCTGGTGAATAGAAAATTGGCTGGGATGTGTTGATGCATCCTCCGTATAGACCTGATCTTGCTCCATCAGATTTCCACCTGTTTCGGTCACTTCAGAACTCTTTAGGAAGCATAAAGTTAACCTCAAAAGAACACTGTGAAAACTACCTGTCAGATTTTTTTGATAAAAAATCTCAAAACTTCTACAGCAATGGGATCATGGCATTGCCCACAAGATGGCAACAAGTCATCAATCAAAACGGCACATACATATTATAAATAAATAAAAAATTAAACAAAAAAAAAACATTTTTTTTTGTATGAAAAATACAAAAATACTTTTGCCCCGACCTAATACATACTTATTCCTAACATAGTAATGGAACATGAATGCTTAGCTTTTGTGACCATTTTCATGGTGTTGCTACTTATGTGATATAAGCTTTAGAATAGGTCTATTCTTTTATAGTTTAATTTTACTTATTATTTTGTTTTAAGATGGTTAGCGAAAGCTCAAAGCTAATACCTGTGTAATATATGTTGAAAACATGACGGCTTGAAAAATAGTGCCTTATGCTTGCAACTAGATCTCATTGTTTGTTTTTTTTAAAGTAACTTGTGGTATGGAGAGATATAGTTGTATGTATGTAATCATTAATCTTGCACATTGATTTTGTATTATAGTAGTAGGTATTGATACCTTCAACCTAATCGCATGTGTTTTCTTTAGTCCCGATTGCCGAACCTCACATGGCAACCCTGCCATAATCTCATTGTTATGTTAAGCTTAGTCTGTAGTGTAATACCAACATAGCTTTAAGGCCTTTGTAACTACTAAAATTATTATGGATGTATTAACACTAGTGTTTAATTTTTTTGATCTCCAAATAAATAAAAGATGATAATAATGATAGCGAAAACTAGAAGCCGATACCTGTGTAATAAAGAAGGGCTTCATTTGTTCATATAATAAGGACTGTTATATCTTTTAACGAGTTAAGATAAGATTTGAAACTCCCGTCTTTATCAAAACCTCATTTACAAAAATTTATATCATCATCCAATTCTTTTATCGATAACATTATTTAAGTTTTTGAGATATCTTCTTTTAATCATTTTGTATGGATCAGATATTTTATGCTGTCTACCCTATCTTTAGATAATTTAATTTGGTCTGGTTTGGTTTATTTTGTATTTTTAAGATTGGTTTAGGCTTTTAAAGAGAACAAAATCAATGTGGGCAATAGATAAACTCACTCATTCTTTTCAACTCAATATAAATGCATTTATTTCAATTAGTTGAACCATTTGCAAGGACTTTTTAATTGTCAAGGAGTCAGCCAGAAAGTTGAAGCTATTCCAAAACTTAGATAGAAATATCGTATTTGAGATGACTGTAGATATGTCATACCTTATTTATTTACTAACAAAATACATTGTGTTGAAAATATGACAATGAAAAAGAAAGAAATAGAAATAAGGAATAGAATATTATAGAGAAGAACGGACAAGAAACTCCAAGGTCGAGATCTTTTTTATCACTGATCCCAGACAAACCTAATTCATAACTAGACAACCGCTACCAATTTACATAGTAATTAAAAGTTTCCACTGAACTTAAAGTCTGTCTAATTACAGACATCGATCAAATCATCAGCGATTAACATTAAAACCGATAATTATCGCAGAAAAACATAAATTATAGTACACACGTAACATAATGTACGAGTTATACGAAACACCGCGCTTCGGTATTGCCAGATCAATTAAAACACGTACAGGTAATGTGTTGCCAGCGATGAATATTTAATATTGCCGCGTTATATTGTTTGACAATGCTGTTAATGTCAGTTTGGCATGTCATGGCGTTCAGGCGATGACTATCAGGTTTTTTTTTTCAATAATTTTCGAATATTATTAAGACATTTAAATTCATAGAAATTGAATGGTGTTCTTGTTAATTAGTCATTGTTTTTATGCGTGATGTAATTTTTCAGCTTAGAAGTGGAATAAAATAATATTTTAACTATTTCAATGAGATATTTTAAAAATATTGCTTTAAAGGAGTTTTTTTTTTCTTTTGGATAAGCAACTAAAACACAAGACAAAATAAACCTTCCCTAAGTGCCTGTTTAAAAATACAACTGCAAACTAAAATCTTGCACGAATCCCACAAAAATTGTCAGCGTAAAAAAAAAGAAAAAAATCCCTCGTCCGATCAAACAGATACCGCAAATGAGCGAACACAAACCACATTCAGGTAAAAATTAACCCGTCGATCGCGACACTCGATGTTTTAACATGTTATTAAGATAAACAGGGTCGCCCCTACCCTCAACCATAGAATAGATAGGGACAGAAGGCCAGCTCGATACAATGAGTGAAAACGCATGCACACGTAGACACGCTTCACGTACAGCGAGTGCAAGCGCACTCGCGATAGGCATTTGTTTGAGGTCGCCGTACGATATTTATAACGCGTGACATGTCCGATTATTGTATGTGACACAGTCATGATCGAAGTTGATGTAGCATGTCCTATATTTTGGCGTCGTTTGTCTCGTGATGCTCCTTCGATGTCACATATTCGTGCTGCCACTTGCCTATTCTTCCCTTTTTGCATTTCTTCAAATCATCTTGACGACAGATATTAAAGGATGAATAATGAAATCAGATAATGGTGCCGATTCTGTTGTTCACAAACTAAACTAAATTTATGTTCAATGCATCTTTTTCTTTTTAATTCATTAAGAAAAGGACAGAAGATAAATATTAGTTTGGTCCTGTCAAATTAAGATATCCATAGACCAGTTTAGGCGCGATGAAAAAATTGGCTACTAAAAATACGTCAATTTACGTCAGGCGCTTACTAATTTGACAGGACTAAACTAATATTTGTCTTCTGTCCTTTTCTTAATGAAATAGAAAGAAAAAGATGCACTGAACTTAAATTTAGTTAGAGAACAAGAGAATCGGCGTCATTATTGCCGACCAGCCGATCGATTCTGTAAAAATCTCACCGTGAAAAGTTAAGTGAAGTGAGCTTAGAGTGAGCTGTCAAGAGTATCATCAGGATGACACTGAAAGCTCTCTCCGCGCTCACTTCACCTAAGTTTTCACGGTGAGATGGTTACAGAATCGCGCTACTGTTCATATATTTAAGATCGTTACGGTACGCGTCTATGTGTGTGTACACCTCTTTTACAGTCTTTGTACGGAGCCGACCTTCTGCACCTACCTATTTTGCGCCCCAACCCCGGATATTAGGGTTGATCGGATGTATTGTATTTAATTGGTTCGTGTTGTTCGTATTTGTATAATTGTGAACATAGTCCGTTTGTAACACGACAGTTTTTTAATCGATATAAATTTGTTATGAGGATTTACGTATGGTAATTTTGGCGTTTATGTCTTTTGTTGAAAAGGTTTTTTTTGCTTAATTTTCTTCTTTGTTTATTTTTATTTTTATTCAAGAGGTACAACAAACAGCTACAATATAAAACATAGAAATAAGAAATACACAAAACATATAGACAAAATTGCAGCCCACAACGCTGTTCACAGATTAATGTTTAAAATAAAATTTCAGTCAAAATTAAGATCACAGTCAATGATATTATAAGTAACTAGCTGACCCCGCAAACTTCGTTTTGCAAAAAAAAAAATTGATAGTAGCCGATTCTCAGACCTACTAAATATGCATATAAAATTTCATAAAAATCGGTCAAGCCGTTTCGTGGGAGTATGGTAACTAACACTGTGACACGAGAAATGTATATATTAGATAAGAGAAAAGATAGGTTACGAGTATACGCGCTACGCAAATATCACTTGGCTAGTCGGCTAAGTTTTCTACGTCTTGCTCTTTTTTGCTCCAGATAAATTACACATGCCGTTTTAACAGTGTGACATTATGCCGTTTTCGAAGATCGAATTTTGGGTAGGTAACCTAACTACCTCTTTTCTCTGTAATACCTATCATTGATCACAATGATGTTAAGTGTTTTAATAATATTTATCGCGTCCACAAAATTATCAAATACCTACCTAGGTAAATTGAAACTAATTTTCAGTTACCATTTCTGCCCTAAACTTTCAACTGCCACAGCTTAAAAAAATCCGCTCTCACCAATTGGAAAATAAGCGTAAACAAAAGACTGCCTCCACACTACCTTTCATATATTAGAGCAACGGTAATGCAGTAAACGTCAAATGTTAACGAAGTTCGCAGACGCGTGCAAAGTTCCTAATTGGTCATAAACAATGAATGGGGCTCACACCTCGGGCTTGCGCTGAGATTGACACTGGAGGCGTATCTGGAGCTTGTGAAGTTTTAGTATGGAAGGGAAAGCATGGCCAGAGGGTTTTCCAGCATTTGTCTTTACTTCTTCAAAGATATTCTTTCACACCTTTTCGCGGAAGGTAAAAGAGATAAGTAATTTCACTGTAAGTTCCATAGGTATCTGTTTCACACCAACAATATCTGTTATATCTTTGCTTCTTGCAGTTTAGCATCATCCGTTTCGGAAAGGCTTTCGTCCATATGAAATCTAAGATGTTATATTAATATAGTAAACAAAAAAACTTAGTGTATTGAGTTGATACAGTGTAAAAATATAATGTTGTGTCATGGTCGCGTAAAGATGCATGAAATACATGCACGTCTTTGAAGGGTCAAGGAGTTGTACTCAACCTTGGGCAAGAATCGTAATATCCTACTTATCGATTTTTTTTTCAGTAGTAAGTATCCCTGAATCTGGATTTGTGCCCGGATGATGGTAATGCTATGGCGTGATCTTATGGTTTTATGTGTTATTTTTCTTTATCGAGTGTAAACTAACTAGTGAACATGTTCAATGTCAGTGTTTCTCGGCTTAAGCGTTTTTTGGTGAAAAACTTTTTTTACGGAAAAGTGATTGTTTGTGTCTGAATGATTTTTAATATTTTTGTATCCTTATTTATGTTATAGGTATTTTGTACCGACCTTTTTTGTTGTCTTTTTTATTTTAAGTGTTTAGCAATGGAAACTTGTAAATGACCTTCAAATGCACATAGTTTATATTGGCTGTAAGTTGCCCAATAGGATAAAATAAATAAAACAATACAACTCTATTAACCCTTCAAAGACGTGCATGTGTTTCATACATCATACATGACACAACATATATTATTAAACTGTATCAACTCAATACTCTGTGACGAAACCGCAATATTCGCGCGTCTAATACCGGTACATTAGCAGTAGTGACGGTAACAAATTCTTCTGTCCGTATGAGCTTGCGCAAACACCATTCATTACGAGCGGACGGATTTCCATACACTGCTTTTGTGTGGCAATCGTTTTAGTTACACTGGTTAGCCGTGTATTTGCGATTCTTTGGATATGTGAGCGAATGTCTTTCAATGTGCGATATTTCGTGTTAAATGTCAATCTATATAATACACCCTTACATTTTGATCGTTTTAATCCTAAAAGGGGTCATTATACTCATCATTATGAACAACTTTTACTATCGGACCAACCCCGAAATCGTGAAAAAAAAATCAGGTGTTCATTACGTCAAGTTATGTGAACATAAATGTATGGATCAGCTGATTTATTTTTCACGTTTCGTGGTTGATCCCTTAGTAAAAGTTGTTCATAATGATGAGTACAATGACCCCTATTAAGGATTAAAACTATCAAAATGTAACGGTGTATAATAGCCTCCCCGACCGATTTCGGTCACGATGGCCAATCTCAATGGAGATGAGCCAGGTACGCAGGAGATATTATAGTGCAGAAGTGTACGCGCATACACAGGTGCACTCCCTTCCCTCACTCTCATAGTCCGATGGGACGGCAATTCGACACGACCAATCTATATACTAACCCCCTTACTAATAAACGTTGTATAGCGTCTGTATAGTTACAAAACGCTTTGTCTTGTTCTTTAGAAAGTCAAATTACTGAGGACTGAAAGAGAGAAAACGGTGTGTAACTATTCATCTGATATAATACGTTTATTAGTGAGGGGGTAATAATAACGCTGAAGAGTTTGTTTGTTTGAACACCCTAATCTCTGCAACTACCATTCGGATTTTAAAAATACTTCTGATATTTTATAGCCCAATTCTTGAGAAAGTTTATAGGCTAACATAAATCTAGAACTCTTAGGAGCCGAGCAAAAAGAAAAAGGTAGGATAAAACGGTAAGCGAAAACGAAGTAATAGAGCGGGCAGGCGATGCGATGCGACGGGATGGGTCGGGGAACAAGACATTTCACGCGGACGAAGTCGTGGGTAGAAGCTAGTATAGGATATAAATATTTAAATTCATTGGGATGAGTCCACAGAAAACTTTTCCAAGGATTACGATACCCGATCTTGTGAACACACATGGATTGCACATGGATTGTCCAAAATGGATCACAAGGAGTATGAAAGGACCGCAGCAGGTGGTGTTCTGTAGTTTCTGGCTACCCCCAAGGGAAGCGAGGCATGAGTTTATGTATGTATGTGTACAAGGATTGTGATATTTTTGAGTAAGGAGAGTAACAAAAGTGTTTAAGGGCTGTGTGCCAAATAAAAGCTACTGATAGTTGTAGACCACACTTTATTGACCTAAGAATAATGACTTTTCCATCTCTATACGCGTTTGAAGTAGCAATGTTCGTTAAAAAACACTTATATTTATTTGAAACCCTGACTAGTAAACGTCACCGGGACAAAATTCACGCTGTGCCTCATAAAACAGCATTATATGCAAAAAGTTTTCTGGGAATGGCCCCAAAAATTTATAATATGATACCCAAGACTATACGACTTGAGAATGATGTTAATAAATTCAAAAGACTGCTAACAGACCATATGGTTAAAAAAGCGTACTATTCCATTGGTGAATTCTTAACAGACAAGTTAAATTAATAATAATATTAGATATGTCAAATGTCCGATTTATTTATGCTTAATTCTATCTAAGTGCAATTATATAACGTAATATATTTTAATTTGAATAATAATTTTAATAATACAACGCATGAAAAATTATAAATTGGTAAATTCCCTAATTATTTTGACATTAATACTCTGACCTTTTATTTTGAATATATGACATTGTTTACTTATTGTTTTTAATTTGAATTTATAACATTGTACAAGTATTGCTTTTGAATGTATGACATTATGTAATGGATTAATTGGATTCTATGAAATTGTATACTTAATAATAATAATAACATTTTTTTTCCGATTTTATCATGGTAATCATGAGGAAACGAATGTAAGAAATGTATCGCAATTATTTAGTTTAATGTGTCTATGTCATCATCTGCCGAGCCTTTTCATAACTATGTTAGGGTCAGCTTCCAGTCTAACCGAATGCAGCTCAACACCAGTATCTTATATGGAGTGACAGCCTATCTGACCCCCACAAACCAGTTACTGGGTAATACCATACCTCTTGGTAAGAATGGTTGTCAGACTTTCGGGCTTCTTAAAGATTCACGAATGGCAGCCGGAACCAACGGCTTAACGTGCTTTTCGAAGCACGGAGGGGTCTTGATATGTGAAGATGGTCACCCAGCCACGGATCAACCGCGGCAAGCGTATCATTCGACCCGTGCGGCTGTTAAGTTAGCCGCAAGCTGCTCCCTATATGTTTGTATTCGATGTATTAGTATTTATTATTTTTCGAGTTATTTATCCCTAATATTGCACCTGCTATGTTTTGTCTCTGCATCATTAAAGTTGACTAGTAAAAAATGCCTCAGGCCTTTGTACAGTAATTTTCTTACTTGTGCATAAAGTTTAAAAAAATAAATTGATTGAGAAAAGTGCACAGAAAATGTTTTTCGAGATTGCGTTTAGTCTTGGGAAGAGCGACGCCAAAAAAGAAAAGTCTTTACATAATGTTTCATTGGTATATTTAGAACACTTATTTAAATAGTTGATGATTTTTTTTTAAATTACATATGACATGCCCAGGCTCATTTTCTTTAATACTCAACGCAGTAAGCTACAAAACATAAACGAACACACCACAATAAATGTAAAACTCTTCTAAAAGTACAATTAAACTGTACCGCTAATAAATATACAAAAATATCCGGGCAGAACAAATACAAATTCGAAACTTAACACTAAAATGCTGTGTGAAAGCTATGTTCAATCGCGGGCCGCCCAGCTATAAAGTCCAGTGGTACTCGGCCCCACTAATTACGGTCATTTGGCCATAAATACTGGCCATCGATCATAAAGGCTATAACTCGCGGTCATAAAGCGGAGATAGGGATATATGTGAATGTTTTCATGCAAATATCTTGGTTAGTTGGTTAGCCTATCGCATTCGAAGGGTTGACCTTTTGTGAGTTTTTATGACGTTTCCGTAGTGCGACTCTGATCGCGATTTTGATGACAAATGTTAGAAGTTATAAATGGTGTGCGTCATATAAATGGTTTGATGTCTCTATTTGCTGGGTTCAAGTCAGGGTGGTTTATGGAATGTTTTAAAATCTTTTCACACCACCTGCTCGCCAACTTCAAATTATATGTCATGCAAACCTAACCTAAAGCAAGTAATATAAGCCCTAGGCTATAGCCGGGCATTAATATTGTACTGTTTTTCATTATGAAAAAAGATGATAGTCATTAATGTGAACGTCAACTGAGAAAATCGTATGGAAACATTAATAAAAAAAAAACTATTAATGTACAGACCAAAGAGTTCTCACTTCATAGACTTTAGTCGCTGTCGACGATCAAAATGATCGGTTGCTGTGGCGAGTATACTGTTGGATTTGGGCTGACGCTCCATTGAAGATATTATTTATTGTGACTTTGGTGAAAATGCGTGAGATTAGATTGAAAAAATAAAAAAACGTAGGTATAATATTATTTTAGTTTAATCTTAGATTTGATGCAACCAACTGCATCAGACTGCTTGAAAAGTATCTAAGCTTGTTTTAAATCTTAGTTGCAGTCGGGTTTTGATTTTGTCATTTCATTCTTAAACCTTCTAGTGTGTTGTATTGTTGGAATCACAATCACAATCACGGTCAACCACGGTCAATCACGGTGGAGTTTCTTGCCCATTCTTCTCCATACGAAAACTACATCAATTCTATTTTATTGTTATTTTTTGACGTTCAAAAGTGCCTTTTATGTGCCTATTTGAAATAAATGCCTTGACTTTGACTTTGAATCGTCTCCTCAAGCCTACCCCACACATATTTAAATACCCCATATAGTAATGGTAAGTAATATTTTTTTTTCAAGACCTTACATGTTGTCGTCTAAAATCCGCCATTTTGATTTTATAAAAAACTTAACCAATAATCAGCACATCTTTAAGTATTAACAGTTTATAAACTACTAATTCTATAATCGAATTAGTTTTTATTACCTCGGTGTAGGCGCGAAAAGTAGAGTATTCTCCTCGGGGATAAAGGTATCTTCGTCTTGGGCGAGCTTGAATCCTTCACTGCACTCAAGATTCTAGTCTTAACTCCCTCGCTTCGCTCAGGAGTTAACTCAGAGCTCTCTCGCTGTGCTCGGGAGCCCTGGAGTCCTTCGTTGCATTCGGTATTCAAAATAGCGCCCGCGACATTAAAACACTACTTTATCCCCTTAGTGAATAATCTACTATTAGGTTATAATAAACCAATCTTGATAGTTTACTGTGTCTTGATGTCTTCATCTATCCATCACTTTTCCAGGATTGCATTTACTTATCAGTAAAATACCCATGTTTCTTGTTTACTTAAAACAATTTGATCTAGAACAGGTTGGCTATAACATTGCACCATAGCCTATCAGGAAATCAAAGCGTTATTCTTTCATCGGATTTTATTTTTACACAAAGTAAAGTTCGGCATTTTAAAACACAGTAACCGCTTAAAAAAACGTAATTTATTTTAGAAAGCAACTAGTATTAAAAAAATTAAAGCGCTCGTTATTACTTTGTCAAAACAAATTATAAATTCCGTGGTTTTATGAGGGATTATCATAATCCGACGATTAGTAGTGCGACCAGTCACAATTAGTATTGATCCCATCAGAAACAGTCACATCCCAATAAATCAATAAATATCTACATTGGGCAACAATAACGTAGAAACTATATTGTTTTTTAAAACTCATTCGCGTTATAAATCATTGTCATTTTATTCATTTCCTCAAAGCTAGGATCAATTTGGACAGTAGTCCGTCCAGTCATTTTACCTCTGACAGCAACAACCTAACAGCAATCTTATTATTTTTTAGGGTTCCGTACCTCAAAAGGAAAAACGGAACCCTTATAGGATCACTCGTGTGTCTGTCTGTCCGTCCGTCTGTCACAACTAATTTGCTCTGAATCTAATGGACTGATTAAGTTGAAATTTTGTGCACATATGAATCTCTGTGACCCAAACACAGATGTGTAACGTAAATAAATGAATTTTGAATATGGGGGTAATTTTTAGGGGGCAAATAGAAAATTTAAAAAAAGTTTCGCTATCTGACCCGTGTGACATATGAAAGGTCTTACTGTGAGAATCTCAAATATATTTTTTTCATTAATTTTAAAGTAAAACAAGCAGCAGCAAGCAACCAATCGCTCCATGTAAAATATTGGTATTCAGCTGCATCTGGTCAGACTGGAAGCCGACCCCAACATAGTTGGGAAAAGTCTAGGCAGATGATGGTAGATTAACTTGCGGACTTCCTAGTTCTATAGACTACAATAATTTTTTTATAGAAGTGTGTCTTTCTATGATTTCGATTTTCTTTCGGATATTATTCTAATTATTCGAATAATAAACATTTCTGAATTATTCGAATATTAAACTTTTTAGAATATTCGAATACAAAATTTGCGATATTCGAATATTCGATCGATTTCCATTACACCAGACTGCTGCAAGCCCTACTACTAGCTATAAGTGTTAACAATAAAACCTCTAAACTCAAAAGCACTTCATTTGTTTACCGTTTAGTACCCGACCAGCCATTACAAATGATAAAACTTTCGTGTACCACCTCAGTTAACGTTAACGAATAGCTAGACGACTCCTAACAACTTAAACTTTAATTAAAAGTAGAAGCTCAACCAGCCGGTAAAACTACAGAAATATGCTTCTGAAGTGATCACCAATTAACTTAGAAAAAGCGTATCGTAATTTTATAATAGCTACACGGTGTAATCGACCGTTTATCCCGAGTTTTCGCTATTCGTTAACTGAAATAATAACGGTAAATATTTGTAAGAAAAAACATTGTAAAAGATAGCGTGGTTTCCCACACTAGTGATTTGAATTGGTCAAATTATTTAAAATGTGTACAATTTTTATGTGTTTCACGTTTAGCTTTTTTTATGTTCTTACGTTTGGAGCAATTTAGAGATTTGTAGCGAGCGGTTTTGGTATTTAGTTAGGGTGTTTTAGAAATATGGACCGTTAAAAGTATTTTGGAAATGAAGGCTTTTGGAAACGGGGCCCGTGGCTAAATAATAACAGCTACACAGGTCGATGTTCAAGGTTAAGCAACGCTTGTCAAGATCGGTCCATGAATGGGTGACCATCTATTACATACTGAGATCTCTTCGTACTTCAGAGAGCACGTTAAGCCGTTGGTTCCGGCTGTCATTTGTAGATTTTTGACAGTCGTTACGGGTAGTCAGAAGCCCTATATAGGGTGACTGGTAATTAGTGACCGATACCTAAACACGTGATTGTACTCATGATAACAAACAACTTTTACTAGGTATGGGACCAAACCTGAATTCGCGAAAAAAGAATCAGCTGTTCCCTACATTTTGACGAGATAGACGAAGATAAATGTAGGGAACAGCTGATTTTTTTTTCGCGATTTCAGGTTTGGTCCCATAGTAAAAGTTGTTTGTTATCATGAGTACAATCACGTGTTTAAGTATCGGTCACTAATTACCAGTCACCGTATAGAAGAGAAAAGGCTAGGCAGATTGAGTATGTTCATAATTAAAAGTTGTTCATTCCTGTGTTCAATAAAAGACGAGTCCTATTTTTTGGCGCTAGTTTCTACATTTTCCAAAAAAAAAAAAACAGAAATGTGGTTCTAGCTAAATTTTATGCACCATTGCAGTCAAATTTATTTCACAAGGAAAATCCAATTACGAATAGTATTGCCGATCAACCTAAATAGGGTCATAACACTCCAAGGTGCCTCAAACGATATTGTTTTAACCTTCTAAAACCTAAGGCTGGGCAAATTGTCCAATCAAACGATTTTTCACAGAGAAATCGTTACTGTGAATTTATATCTTTGATTTGGATGTAGTGTTTAATTAACTGAGGTTATCGCACTGGCGTAATGGTGCCTGCATAATTTTGAAGCCAGTCATTTTAACCATTTGTTCCTTATAAAAAAAATGTTTTTTCTTTTTGATTTATTATTAAAATAAAATAGGAAAATGTGCCTTTTTTCTTGTAGAATCTTAAAATTTGCTAATGTTTTATGATATTTATTTGATTTTATTAAGTTAAAGATTTTCTTTCTTTGATTTAGCATTTGACTAATTTAATGTCATCAAATTAGATTGCGTTATAAATTAAATTAAATGCTTAGTTTCAAATTGATTTGGAAACGATAAAACATCTGAATGTATCCTCCCACGCGAATTTTATTCGGTGGCGACAGACCAGCAATTCATTAAAAGTTTAAAACGCATCTAACTTAGCACCGTTCCAAATAAGATCGAACCGTAAAGAAAAAAAAAATGTGCATAATTTTTGCTAACAAACGTCAAAAAAAAATTTAAACTTTTCCCATGTCTAATTACCATCATCTATCTATTATGATTTTTAAAAAGATCTCTCCAGCGAGAAAGCGATTTTTTTTTTACAAACAAGTCAGTCAAAGTCAGGATCAATCAATTTTATATACGAAATTATGAGAATTTATAACTTTAGAGTATTGTAATAAAAAATAAGTATTAATTAGCTGCATTTAGAAAGTATCTATACTGACCTTTTTTTTATTCCACGGATACTATGTCGAAAATATAGATGTAAATGCCACGCTATTATTTATTCAATCAGCATATAAAACAGCAATATATGATTTAAAGAAACGCGAAATTATAATTAACAAACGAAACGTTTTACATAATTCACAATTGGTTCCGATTTTAGTGATGAGCTCACTGCTCACTGTCATATCGATATAATTCTACGCAAGTATACCGATTATAATCGAAATGTACGATGGATCGGGTTGTACGTGACGTTTGATCACCTTGATTAGTAGTCAATTAAGTGTTCCCATAACACCGTCAATAAAAGTATTCGGTGATTTCGGAGTATTTTGTTGTAATCAATTTTTTGATGTCGGCGTCCGTTTGAGGAAGAACAAATGGTTCTTTTATTGGCGTACCGAATTTAGTGAGGTCGATGTCGAATACGCTTACCGGACTTTGTTGTGGGGTTCTATCGGTTGATAGTAAAACGTTTTCAACGGTACTTGGTCTATGATTGAAGGTTTTTAGAAAGGCTTAAAAAAATATGCTGGCTACTATTTTGATTTTTTTCGAAAAATTTACTAGTGTCATTTTAAATTACCTTTAAATTCTTAGGTTGACTGACACCAATGTTTGGTCTCACCAAGCCTTGGTGTAAATTTTTTGAACAAAAGCAAAACAAGCAAGCACATGAAAATAATATTAAAAATTTAAACTTAACAAAAAGAAAAATATATATAACAAATTCGACCATTCATTATGACTATCATAATGAATGGTCAAAATATGTAAAGTAGAATGAAACGATTTGTGATAATGCCTTTTAAAAAAAATCACATACAGAACCACACTTAACCCTACCAATCACGCGCCTTACGGGCGTGTCGAAAGGCCATCTCAAGAAGCCGAAAGTCGGTGCCGGTTAAAAATTTTATAGTTTATAATTACTAGTGATTGGCGGCGTGACCCGCTCGATTCGCCGGCTATCGACGGAAGATGAGCCGACAACACTGTTGATTTACATTTTTTTTCTTCCATGTTCCGACATTTGGTAACATAAAAATTTTGAGGAAACTAAGGTGCAATTTTTATTCGTTTTAGTTTTATTATTTTTTTTGTAATCTGAATGCTGAGATAACGATTTTTGGGAAACTTTGAAGTAACAAGTTGACAAAAAAAATATTTACCTATATCATTTGTATATCATAATATGTAAGTTACCTAGGTACTTTCGGAAAAATTTGAAAGTATCGCTACTCTGGCCAAAAGGCCAAATACTCAAGATATTTAATTGATTTTAAATTATTTATCAAAACGTTACCAAGATTCCTGATTTACTGTCTCTCATATTATTTTGGCATGTCTGATTAGATTGGCGGCGCCAAAACATTAAAAAGACCATTTTAATTACGCAGACGAGGAAAAGGATCAGTCATTACTTATTTATGATGGCTACTGATTGGCATCACCTTGTCACGGTGACTCCAAGGAATAAAGCAGTCCCAGTCATGTTTGACAACACAGCTATCATTGAATTTTTTTTACTTGCAAAGTTTTGCTAAAGGGACGGCGGATTTTTGGAAAGATTCCTTAAATTTCGAAACATTTTACGTTCCTGTTTCGGTCGCGGCGTCCTCGAATGTTTTAAGATCAAGGTGGAATACCGAAGTTTTTGATATCGTATTTAGGTATAGCAAAGAGTTAAAGTTGTGTATTTGGCATTGAGTTTTAAACGTGTGTTAATTGCAATAGATTTAGTTATTTAAAACTAGCTGTTGCCCGCGACTTAGTCTACGATCCAAGATGAAAAGCCCATGTCGTTCTCCAAGTCATGGTCTACCCATTGGCCAAATTTCATCCAAATTCGTTCAGCCGTTCATTTGTTTAGAGCTAATAATGTAACAACAAACATACAAAAATCATTTATTTACTCTATATGATATTAGTTTAGATAACAGCTAGAATTTACAGTTTTAAATCGCGACAGCAGGTACCTAAGACAAAATTAAAAGAAAAATCCTACTAGTCACTACATAGTATAAAACAAAGTCGCTTTCTCTGTCCCTTTGAATGCTTAAATCTTTAAAACCACGCAACGGATTTTGATGCGGTTTTTTTTTATAGATAAAGTGATTGAAGAGAAAGGTTTATATGCAGTGTATTTAGTATCAGCATTGCACCCGTGCGAAGCCGGGGCGGGTCGCTAGTAATATTATAAATGTGAAAGTTTGTAAAGATGTTTGCTACTCAATCACGCGTAAACCGTTGAATGGATTTGGATGAAATTTAGCACACAGATAGTTTATAACCAGAATTAACAAATAGGATACTTTTTATCCCAATATTCCCACGGGGTCGAAACTAACGCTGTTAAAACCGCGGGACGCTGCTAGTACAAAATAAATCTTTTTCAAGATCAATTTAAATTTATAAAACACTGTGGATATTAAATCAAGACACAAAACATTCACACACGAATACATCACAGAAATCGAATTGAAAACCCCCTTCTCATTATCACACAAAAAAGGCCACATTTCTAATACTTAAAACACAATACTAACACTCACCTTAGTCTTGCTGCCTCCAATAGACCCTGGTCTAATGGAACCCGTCTCGTAGAACCTCGTCAGGATCTTGGACACGCAGCCATGTGACACAAGCAGCTGCCTGCTGATGTCACAGGGTCTTACTCCCATGATGGCCAACTCCACGATTCTTTTTCGAACCACATCAGGAAGGGGGCGGCCGTTGACGAACACGCCTCCTAATTGATTGACGCCGGCCTGTCCTGTGAATGTAATCTCTTTGTGAATATGTTTGCCTGGTACTTTTGAATGCGTAGTAAGGATATATGGGGTAGCGGAATTGTTAGTCAGGTTGTATATGTGTCAAAAAAAAAAAGAAAAATGCTCGTTATATCTTTAGCTATAAGTAATAGTCGACAGAATGTTATTATAGTATAGAGCAGTATGCGTAAAGTTTGTATCGTGTTACCCAGTATTTGAGACACCAGTCTGAGGTCCGATAAGCAGTCGCTCCACGAAAAAATGCTGGTGTTCAGCTACTTCCGGTTAGACTGGAAGCCGAGCCCACCACAGGCTCCTAAAAGTTTCTTAATATATACATGCCAAGAGGTTGGACATCCAAGCGTTCTACCATACAATAAAACAGAAATAAGCCCTGAGTCTTGTTTAGCCAGCAAACAGCCCAAAGAGTATATGTGGTTTTGTCCACTCATGTGATGAAATCCATAGTGGATCCGTTACCCGTGGTCAACCATGAAGGATTCACCACGATGACTCATACTCCATAACGTGTAACTTTTCTCATCAAAGGACACCGACCACACAATTTCAGTAGTTGTTTAAATCTTAACGGTAATAATGAGTCGTGAAGCACGCATAATTATCCATCGACAGCCACCACGGCAATACTGCACGCACGACATGCGGGTAATATGGCACGCAACTGATTAAGACTTCACACTTGTAGCGATGACACTGAGAATCTTTGTGTGAACTAAAATAATTATAACTATGATGAAGTATTTCAAAAGCCTTTGTTATTTTAGTGCACGTGAAGTGCAGCAAACTAACAATATTGGTTAAATGAAAAGATAAATGATATTATTTCTGTAAGTTTTGTACAAACACTTTTACACGTCAATGTTAATTTTAAAAACTAGATGAGGTCGGCATTTATTGACTACTCTGAGATTAAAAGCCGAAACAAATTCACTCAGAGGTCACAGGCTCTTTTAAAGTCCAGACTCCAGAATCTTGGTCAAATCATGTTCTTTAAGAGCAACACTGGTCCTTCGATGCAGCTCAATCCGATTCAAAATAATTTATGTTATTTCATATAAAGTTACATAGGCACTTATGTAGCGTCACAAGCTTGGGACACGTTTCCAATTGGTCGATTTCTACGTAAAAGCCGGCAAGTAACTCCACGGTTATTCTTTTAAAATTAAGGCTTTTACAATGTATTCAAATTACAGTGTTAATAGGTATGGGAGGTCATTGTAGGCCTGTCAACCAGTACAGCATGGGCCAAATAAATGTATATGTAACTCAAAAGGAAACATTCCGTAGCAAAAGCCAAATTTAGCACACAAATTCATATTCACAAAACAGCTCAAAACATTAAAGCCAACCCCTCGCAGTTAATCAAGAAACAGCATTTATATCTCTATTATAAAGGGCGCACCACATACCCTAATTTCGGCACTTCACCTGTCCCAATTTCGGACTAATATTTATTTGATTGCCAAATTCATATTATCTTGACGGCCCAATTACGATGAAAAGGAAAACGAAGTCATTCCTTTGTAAAAAGTTTTAGATCCTTAGATATGTCGTCAGAATTTATCGCTAATGTCGTTAATGAAAGAATAATGAGGTTTCTTGTCTATTCTCTATTAATTATGAGTCGTATAAAATGGATTAATAGCCGTTCTGTAATTTGATATTGTTTGTTTTACGAGTATTCGTTTTGATGTTGATAGTATCTTGGAGCTGTTTCTTTGGCAAAGAAGCCGACAGAAGTGGAAATTACGGAAAACCACACTTGAATTCATAAAAAGCATCAGAAGAGGTCAAATAAAAAAAAATCATTAAAAAATCCGACTGCGGTAAAAAATAAGTAAGTAAAAAAAAACTGAAAAGCTAAAAATAAGCCTATTCTAAATTAAATAAAAGTTCGAAGCAGGCGGGACCAATTTGAGTGTAAAAATATAAAATAGAATGGGTAAAAACTCGAAAAACATAACCCTCCTTCTGGCGCAGTCGGGTAAAAATATTCCGTTCGTTTGTATAGCCTCGTTGGATTGGTGTTGAGCGTGAGGTCCTTGGTTCGATTCCCAAGCCGGGTAAAATGTTATTGGGATTTTCTATCAGGAGCTTTTCAGTAGCAGCCCGGAGTCTTGATTTGTTCCCGATTGATAGCCCTCCCATTACTAAATGGGACTTAAACCTAACTGGCAAATTGTGAATTTACAAGTACACTCACAAAAAATAGGTTAGGCAGTTGCCTTACCTTTCAGATTTTACAGACGTGATTTTATGTTACTTTAGCAGAATATGTTGTCAACCAAAGATTGATAGATATCGTGAAATTGATTTTCAATCAAACCTCATTGAAGTTCTAATCTAAAGGCACACCGGCTTCATAGTAATTCAAATAAAACAGTTTCCTGGTAACATTAATGACATAACCAAGGTGTGAACGGTTCAACAGCGGTGTGTCTAGATGACGTTATTACCAATCAATGCGCATGACATAGAGGGCGAGGTTTATTGCTACTTAGATACGCTGATCAGAAGAATCTCATGCTTTCAACCAAAAGGACCAAAAATCACACCTGGAAAGATTGATTATAGCTATAAGAAATGCTTATCTGCCTAGCCTTTTCCCAACTATGTTGGGGTCGACTTTCAGTCTAACCGGATGTAGCTGAATACCAGTTTACATGGAGCGACTGTCTATCTGACCTTCACAACCCAGTTACTGGGTAATATAATATTACCCCTCGGTAGGACTGGTTGTCAGACTTTCGGGCTTCTGACGACCCGTCAAATGCCAAAGGTCTACGAATGACAGCCGGGGCCAAAGGCTAAGCATGCTTTCCGAGGCATGGAAAGGTCTTGATGTGTAAAGATGGTCACCCATCCACGGACCAACCTCGGCAAGCGTAGCTTAACCAGTGCGGCTGTTATTACATAGCCACAAGCCCCCCCAAAAAAGCTAAAAGACCAAAACAATCAATATTGATGAATTTAGAGGTTCATTAGACACGGAAACAAAAATAACAAATGCAGCGTTTGTCAAAATATTCACACATCCTTAAAAGGTATAATCCGATAATAATTTATCTACAACGCCACATGCGAACAACGCGTCATACTGACGTCACAAAATCCTGCATCTCGCGAGCAGAGTTTACCGCGCAACTAGCATAGATACAACGGCCCGTCATGAATCAGCGGGCAGTTGCCCGCCAGATACAACACCCGCCTGGTCGGAGGATCCTCCCTTTTCTATGGAGTATGAGTCAACTTTACACCCTGTTCCTCATACCTCTATACTCTAATGAAATCACAGACTAATTCAGTAATAAACTAACCCACAAAGCTCACACATGATTAAAAAGAAAAATCAATCACTATTAACGCTCTGAAATCACATTCTAGGCAACCTGATTTAAAAATCCTGGCACCTACGTTAACCGCTACTGCTAAGCCAGCCAATTATAAAGTAACAAAGCAATCGATCGCTGCCAAGCGGTTTACAGCCTTAATGCTAATAAAATTAGCGTTCTAATTTGTGTGCAGTAATTTGGCTTTATGACGTTTTTCTTTGAAGTAGAACCGCTCCCGCCTATAGGCCATTTCACGGATGTTGTCGCGTCTACCGCTCCGGGGAACGGATGCAAATTACTTCCCTTGCTTTACGATTCCTCTTTCAGACCGTTTGCTGTAATGACTATATCGTTTTCAAGCCAATTTAGTCTTTAAAGCTAACTTTTAAAATTCAATTTAGTTTGACAGCTGCAATCGCGATGGTGTCCGCTTTATCGATAGGTATTGGTTAATTCCGCGAAGTTCTGCGAAAGTCATGTAACATTGATTACTTGTCGATGTTTATGTTCTAACATACATCTATTGTTTAATTCCATTATTTGATACGACCTCCCTGAGCGTCGATACTCAAATAAACATCAATCGCATTTAGTGTCCATACCCTCGTCGCCAACCTTGCAGACTGAAATATTATAATCGTTTTTAAAAACTCGCTTCTTAGTTAAGTACCTACTTAGTTTGCGTTCAGAAGTAGGTACAACAATTATTTCGACTAATAATATTCTTATTACATAAATAACCATTTCATATTACAATAGTTTAAACCATGACTATCAATTATAATTAAGAGTTAGTCTTTAGATCCATTTCTCCAACATCATCAAAAACATTCCAAGCCAACTTTTTCACTATAAAACACAAGTAAGGGCTCCGAGACGTAAGTTGGGAAAAAGGACCAATAAAAAAACGTGTGCTGATAAAATCTCATTTATTAAAGCGATCGTAAATGTTTAAAGCGAGACTCGTACTGAACGATATAGCTGCCTGTGTTACATCGCGGAGGTTTATAAGTATTTATTGATTAGTGATGAGATTAGAATTATGGATGTAATTATACGTAACCGTGACTAAGGATGTTATAAAGAGGGATATAGGAGACTATATAGATCCTAGCAAAAAACGCAAATACTCTGGTTTTTTTAAAGGAATTGTGACCATGAAAAAATGCACCCAGTTTAACGAAGGATCAATTTTTAAAAAACTAAATAAAAAAGAAAATAAAATACAAGATGATTATTCTGAAAAATGTGTTCTCCGATTTATACTTCAAGTGCTTACAAAAGAAAAGATGTCGAAAAGAAGTTTCCCTTTAAAAATTATGTGACGGAATGGTGATCTGCTTCACACGATGATTCGATTTTAGGCATATTTACAATTGGTCCTCAAAGCTTTCGAGTCTTCAGCACAAACAGCATGGTGTACAGTTAGCCTCAAAAAAATGCATACCTGTACGAGTATATGGGTTGTACCAACTTTTGGAGTTCAAGAAGGGTTGACCAAGAAGGATTAACCCTAAAAGTTGCTACAGCACCACGATAAAAGAATGAAAAAAAAAAACTATAAACGCTTCGAGAAAAAATTACTTCTCTGTATTGGCAAAAGAAGTAAAAATTCCAGCATCATTCTGGATTGCTCGCGCAGCCAGTGTCTCGCTCTCATGTTTTATAGCCAACAAGCGGTTCGTAGTCACCGTGCGCGCACGCATTCAACCTCACAATACCGGTAGCCCAATGCAGACCATGATATTGAGCCCTTCAATGGCTGCCTGTCCGCATTAACACCCATCTTTGTAGCTCGTAAATGGAATATTAGATAGTTATAACAGTTATAACATTATAACTTATTTTAGCGGTTATGATTAAAAAAATAATTGTTATTATCTTCGAATAACCTTTCTCTTCATTTTAATTGCTTATGCTTAGTTTAGCTATAGTTTCTGGTGTTTTTACTTTATTTTTCTCAAGCTCTTAAAACTTTATCAAGTTTCTTTGTTTGCCCTTGAACTATCATAGGCTAAGCGCAGCAGCTATTCAACGTCTTTACATTCTTCATTACCAGTGTTATTTTCAAGGAAAATGCAGCTTATGTTCCCTTTCTTCATTCATCAATACGGCTTATTAGTCGATTCGCACGAATTTACTCGCTCGAGAGGGGCGAATCGTCAGTTTTAAATAATTGAATCTTTTCTATAGGTGACTCGCACGAAGTGTGCGAGTCGACAATTCCAGACATAGTATGTAAGTATTAAGCAATTGGCACGTTTTGATCTTATGTCTTTGAAGATCACCAGGAAGTGCCAGACTTGCTTGCTTACTTAATAAACCCATTTTATGCATCCCAGCGAAAATAATGATAGAAATAAACTATGCATATTATGTATCGCCATATTTTGTAGTAAATACTTGTTCAGACACCACGCTTAAGGTACCTGCCCCACCGCACTACGAGGAAGCGAGTAGCTATCACCGAATTTTTCGCTCAAGAAACGTACTATAGCTTGTAGGTCCCGTGCTAATAAAAGAGATAAATATAGTAATAGATTAACGCTGACTGTTCACAACGTCATCGTCGGTGACTACGTGTTTGTTGCAGGGACAAGAGCTACCAAAGAGAGTACACGCTCAGCGACCCTCGCTTAACGGGCACTACACTTTTTGAAAGACTCACGCGGTACATCCTCATCAATCAACTCAGCCTATCGCAGTCCACTGCTGGACATAGGCTTCTCCCATGCTGCGCCACAACACTCCGTCCTCGTCCTTCGTCTTCTTCTTTCACCTTCTTAAGGTCGTCAGTCCATCTAGATTGGGGCTTCACACACTATGCTTGCCGATACGCGGTCTCCACTCTAGGACTCGTCTGCTCCACCGGCATCGGTCTTCCGACAAACATCCGCATACCAGCGAGTAATCGCTCGTCACCGTCGCGAACACTGCTCGTGGCTCGCCGCTCGTTTTTAGTTTCTAGCTCTGCTCTCTTTTCGTTAATCGCTGGTGGTGGGTCAGGTGCCTTACGCGCTCATCTCATGTTACGCATAACACGCACGGTGTTGGAATTAGCCATTAATATTTTCCAGTTTATGGCCCAGCACCCTAATCACGATGCTGCTGAATTGTCCAATTACAATTAAGGTTCCTTCCGCATTATGTTACGGTCTTCATAACCAGGCGTGTCAAATGAAATATATTGAAATGTCTTAAGCACTTTCTTAGTTCTTCACTAGCGAGCAGTGTCTAATGCACTACCCCAATTTATATTCAGTCGGTGCTGCAAGTTTTTCTTCCAAACATATGTATCAACTGTCCAGTTTTGCTGTGCACCCTAATTGCGTAACACAATATCAATCACAAATCTAAATAATTTTGAAGGATATTTCTAATCTATTGCTATAAAAAATTGTCAAAAAATTTCAAAAAAATTGTCTTCAAAAGCCCAAATAACGCAATTAATGTTATTAAACTGCCTATATGAAAGGCGTTACTACTGAGTCCTTCACTAGCGAGCAGTATCTTATACTAAGACACTATCGCAATTTATTTTCAGTCGGTGCAGCACGTCTATTCTTCCAAACATATATAATATCAACTGTCCAGTTATGCCCTGTTTCAGTATTTGCCTCTGGGGTTAAAACCTTCTCCCCCCCCCTTTCTAACCAGCTTCATTGTGAACTAAAACACCCCGTCCCGAAGAAACCTAAGAAAGAAGAAAACTCTTAAAAAGATTGTTGAACTCTTTGGTCCAAAAATGCCAACACTTAGAAAGTTTAGTGATCAATATTCACATTTGCCGACCAAAAAATATTTCAAGAAACGTAATATAATATTAAGCGTATAAACGATGAGCCATAAAAGCTGGTACTAGCGAAGAAATGACTTTATTTATATAGAGGAAAAGATACTTATAATAATAATATTTTTACTGTATATCCTATCTTATTAGCCTGCATTACTGTCAGTAAAGAAATCCTCGTAAAACTAAATACAGTTATTAATAGATCAAAAGAATATATAGAAATTTTACTTTTTTACCACTTTATTGGTGCTCTTATCTTTTTCTTCATGGTTGTATGTATCTTTAACCGCACAGGACCTTCTGGCCCTAGGCGTCTATTAAGCTATCTTAAGAGGGACAGTAGACCATCTTGATCACGCTTTACGGGTATTTAATACCATAAGAGGACTTTTATTTGGTCTACATTCTTCATGTCTTCCATCTATTTAAAGAAACTTGGAAAATCACAATGATATTTGGCCAAAGACAAAATAATTCATTTGCCAGGAACACGCTACATAAGATGCTCTTCATAAATGGACCTGCACTACTGTGGCGCGGTGTGGCTATATGTGGAAGCGGGGATACAAATAATCTGGCACAACTTGGGACTGGCTCAAATCCAGTAGTGTCGGTGGGTGATTCTTTCAGTCCTAACACTTGGCACTGTAAGCCTTCCTCTTCACTGTGGCCAGTTTTTGGAAATGTAGCCTGTCTCAACAAGCAAATTCAAAGTGATTAGCGTTCAATTTACTGTCATCTTTTCTGTTGTCAAGATAATCAGTAGTAGGTCTAGGTACTCTTTCAAAAATAAAATAAAATAAAATAAAAAAGATAATTTCAAAAAATTAATTCATACTGCGAAACAGCAACAAAAAACCCATCGCCACACACAAACCTAGCGTAATGTAAATTCGTGGAACACATTTAAAGATACGAATTGCACGCGTCTCGATGGCCATAACGTTAATATGCTTCCAACTTTACAATCGGTCGGTTGTTAAAGTCTTGCTTCTTTTCTTTTCCCTTCCTTCGCCTCCAGCGTATATCGACAGTATATCGCACAGGTTATTACGCATTTTACTACTTGTGACTGATTTTACAACACCGCCGATTGCACCGACATTAGGGATACGGGAGCAACGATTTTTCGTGTCGTGCTTTAAGCGTTGATGGGTATTTAGATGTCAGGGCGGACCTTAAATATCAGCTTTTACTACAATTACTTTGTAAGGGGGTTTTGAATTGGGTGTAGAGTAGCTTGGACAGTGTTTTCTGTTATTTTTTTTATATATATTTTCGTGATTTGTGGTGTTTGAAACAGGGCTTTAACTTAATAAAACGATTAAACGTTTAAACGTTAGAGTACTTATTTTTATTTAAATATATATATGCGAAACCTAGGAAAGATATCATCGTTTATATACATAAACGATGTTAAACTGCGTGAAAGTGTGACTGCCAATATGACGACTAATAGAGAAGTGAAAAAAAGAAAAAGACGTGTTGCGCTGACTCCAAATAAATTGGGATATGGGCAGGAAAATGATGATAATGTAAATAGATATATGCAGGTAGAACATTCGATTTATAGCAATCATAGGTCAAATCTGCGAATGCTTCAATATAAAATACTAGCAGCGCCCCGCGGTTTCACCCGCATAAGTGTCGATCCCGTGGGAATATCGGGATAAAAAGTATCATATGTATTATTCTGATGTATAAGCTATATTACTGTAAAGTTTCATCAAAATCCGTTCAGTAGTTTTTGCGTGAAAGAGTAACAAACATCCATCCATCCATCCTCACAAACTTTCGCATTTATAATATTAGTAGGATTATGATGAAACCAATATTAGTATTATTGCTTATTCCACGTTATTAGCTACCTTTTAATTATGTGCAACTTTCAACTTAAACTGAAGTTTACTGTTATCTTAAATTGATCAATGAATAATCCCGTACACCAGAAGACCAACCATTTTATACAAGAGGCAGAAGTTTAGACACAAGACAGGAAATCAATCATTACAATACATACTCTTTGGAGACATTAAAGCAAATAATAAAACATCACAAGCAGTCAAATTAAAAACAAAACGGCCATCAATTTTTGACAATGACAGTTAAAAACCAAAATTATTTGTCAATTTATTTTCGTAAAGTGGAGTTTGTGTAACAATCGTTCTGGCTCATGGACCGGTGTCGTTGCGCAGATTACGAAGCAGCTGTGAAGAAAATAAGGTTCTTCACTGTTGGCACCTACAGGCCGGAATTAATTGAAAATTATGATAGTAAGTATTGACTAAATATACGTCTTGAGGACACAGCTGCTTGTGATGATGTCATTGCTGATGGAGAAGAAAAAAGACCGACATTTCTAAGTGTAAGAAAATTATTCAAGAATAAAGAGATAAAGTAGTGACTACATTACTTTAACTTCAATTAACGATAAGCGAGTAAAGCTAGTAACTAAAAACGAGTTGGCGAGCAACGAGTGCGCGACCACGAAGATCGATTACTCGATCGCTGGTAGTGTTCTGTTAGCTAGACGCGGAGGCTGGACAGGTGCCTAAAAGTGTGTTAGATGACGATAAATAATATACAGGGTCTCCCTGGAAGTATGGATCAAATCGAATAGGGGCGTGGGCAAGGTCATTTCCAAACTTTTTGGTCCTGAGAATGATTGATGATTGAGAATTATTTTACGGTTCAAAAATTGTGACCAATTTTTTGCAATCGTTTCGCATAGTGCTCAAAGAAAAAAAAACTATCAGGGCTGTCTAAAAAACTTAAATTGACAGTTTCTGGTAGTTTTTTTTAAATGATTTTGTTCTTTGAGCACTATGCAAAGTGATTGGAAATAACAAAAGTTGGTCATAACTTTTGAACCGTAAAAAAATTCACCAACATTCTCAGGATCAAAAAGTTTGGAAATGACTTTGCCCACGCCCCTACTTGATTTGATTCATACTTCCAGGAACACCCTGTATAATGTACGCAAAATACGCGCATTGACGTGGACTTGCGCTTGCGGTCACCAGCCCGTATTACCTAGATGACGATCGGTTCAAGAGACCTATGCCCAGCAGTGGACTTATAAAGACTGTTTATGATGATGTTGAAGAGTAGCCTGTTATTGTTTAAGGCGCCATCTCCACGGGCGAGAATATTGCGGCGATAGTCATGCGGTGCCATCAAATTAACGTCGCGATGATATCGCCGTGTGGAGATTGATTCATAGAGTTTCTATTGACATTTATGGCGCGGCGATAATAATGGCGACGCGATTCTCTCGGAGAATGGCCCCTAAGGGTCAACTCACACCGAAAGAGCGGCGAAGGGCAGCGGCGCCGGGTAGGGCAGGGCAGCGGCCGCGGCGCCGCGGGCATCCGCGCGATTCGTTCGAGTTTCTCATGCGATAATAAGTATTATAGTAATGAAAATAAAGTTAAAAATGATGCTGAAACTGCGCTCCGCTTTGCTGCGCTTCGACGCTCTTTTGGTGTTAGTTGAGCCTAAGAGAGAGAAATACTATTGCAACCTCTAAAATATACAGCTACGACGGAGTTTTTGGGCACGGATATGACGGAAAACTTTAAAAATGTAAACAATTATACACAGTGAGCAAACAAAGGAATTGTTTCCATTTTTCCTTCATAATCATTCATGAAAAGGAAATTTAGTATTACTTCTTAATACTATTTACTTGAAATATGTAAGCCTTAATAAAAATAAACTTTATCTTGGCGGGATCGAATGGAATGAATGATCAGAAATATTTTTGAAAAGACGAATTAAAAAGTGAATATTTGAAGATTAAATAAGAAACTGCATCTCCTGCATTCTATAGCAAGTAACCAAAACTTAATAAAATAGTCGATTGGCTATCTACCATGTTGCTAGATAAAAAACTAAAGGTACTGCAACTTCTGCTATATGTTATACTAGCAGCGCCCCGCGGTTTCACACGCATAAATGTCGATCCCGTGGGAATATCGGGATAAAAAGAATCCTGTGTCATTCTTATGAATAAGCTATAATAATGTAAAGTTTTGTCAAAATCCGTTCAGTTGTTTTTGCGTGAAAGAGTAACAAACATACATCCATCCATCCTCACAAACTTTCGCGTTTATAATGGTAGGTATATACTAGCAGTACTTCGCGGTTTCACCAGCATAAGTGTCAATCCCGTGGAAATATCAGGATAAAAAGTAATTTATGTGTCATTCTAATGTATAGGCTTTATTACTGTAAAGTTTAATCAAAATCCGTTTGTATAATTATTTTAAAGTGCTGATATACAAGTTATAGTGCAAACCATTATTTTTAAAGTGATAATATTAAATTATAGATTTATTATTATTTTAAAGTGCATTAAATACATCCCAAAAAAATATGATCATGATTCGTTCAACAGTTTCATTCGAACATGTCTCTTTCTAGGGGGCGCATACTACACAACATGGGTACGTAACACAGTCGATCTCACTGACTTACGCTTCAGTAGGCCTAAAGCCCACAGAAGATACAAACCAGAAGACTTACCAGAGAACAAGTTATCGCCACGCACTCGGGTTATAGAGAAGATGTGGTGTCCGTACATGTCACCGGTCTACAAATCTAAGTATTAGGGAAACTGAGGAAAAAGAAAACTAAAAAAAAAAGGAGCAAGGGTAACGAAGCCCAAAACAAAGATAGTGTTTTGTATAATACAGCTTCAAAATCACAGTCTTTTTTAAAAGCTTAAGAAAAAAAAAACATTGCTACTTCAATCTTATGAATTATTGGGATTTATGAAATTTAGGATCTTTTTGAGTAAGTTTCATTTCTAATAGAATTTACTTTGCTGGTGTGTATCTATGTTTTAATAAATTTATTACAGATCTAACTGAATTTGACTGTCTTTTATTAAAATCTGTATACATTTTTGATGAGTAATACATTTTTAATTATTTTGTTTTGGTCTCTCAGAGCGCTATGAAGCGGGTTCTGCTCGGGAGTTTTTTTGAAGGATAAAATCAGAAACGAAGTTATCCGGAAAAGAACTGGAGTTACCGACATACCTTGCAGAGTAAACAAGCTGAAGCGGCAGTGGGCTAGCTATGTTTGTCGAAGGACCGACGGCCGGTGGAGCAGCCGAGTCCTGGAATGGAGACCGCGAATTGGTAAGCGTAGTGTGGGACGTCCCCCAGCAAGACGTCCCCCAGACAGATGACCTCAAAAAGATGGCTCGGACAGACTGAATGCGAAAAACGGAGGACAGGCTGTTATAGCACAGCCTGGGAGAGGCTTATGTCCAGCAGTGGACTGCGGTTGGCTAATTTGATTGATTGATGATTATGCTGCTCGACTAGCTAGATTGAAAATTAAACGGGCTCAAAAATCTTAATAATTACTCCCTTATATGTTTATCAAAACCGACATTTATTCCACCATGAAATATAAAATCAACACTTCCAAACTAAAACTTAGAACGTGATTTGTTCCTAATTACAGATTCTTTAACATTTAGTGCGCATATACATATAGACACCGTTAATTCGTCGATAAACATGTTTATGGGCCACCCGATACAAGTTTATTCCATAATTAATGAACAATAATAAAAGGAAATAAAGTTTATGATATAAAATTGTAACATAGTTGTAAACATCGAAGTAGAAAATCGAATCTGATGTTAGATTCATTTGATATAGACCGGAGTTATTATCGAAATTGTGGTTGGGCTTAGTGTGGACGGTACTTCTCATGAAGCGTTACTAGCTGGTGGGTTTGAATTAAACAGAATTAAAAGTCCGAATTGAATTGAATTTCTATAGCATTTGTTCTGTTGTAGGTAAAATTTAACAATTTAAACAAGACATTCAAGCCTATTCGTTCCAAAAACGTCCATGTTTTTTAAAGTTCGGAGCCCAGCAGCCTAATTGCGTAACACACTATTACTCTCAATTTGAATCATTTTGAAGCATATTGCTGATCCATTGCTCCATATGTTCGAAAAATGTGTTTGAACAACAACGTAAATAACGCAATGAATGTTGCTGATCTGTCGAAATGAAACTGATAGTGTGTTACTCAATTACCCCGCTGGTTCTTACGACACCAACAATAATATAGGATACTTACAGTATTCGTTTTCGGGCCAGAAAATAAACTTATTTTTCACTGATACTGCATAATCAGCCTATAACGTTCCCACTGCTGGGACACAGACCTCCTCTCTGCGAAAGGGAACTCTTACTGACACTACGATAAATAAAAAAAGAAACAAACTTTGTAGCCAAAACAAGAGTCCAAAGTTTTGCTTACACGGGCAACTAAAATTGCTCAATCCTGGTCAATTCTCGTCAACTATGACGTCATGACTACATCCAGAAATTTAAGAGCGATGGCAACATTTAGCAATTTGTTGCCAGAGATACAGCTACACAATACCATGAAATATGGAGCAACTTAAAAAACTAGGCAATACAAGACGTTCAAACACTAGCAATTCAGTTGAACAATATCTGGCCATGGACGAAGTTTTGCTTTCAGCGGCGGCTTGTAGTGCTTTTGTGATCATGAGTTTGAAACGAAAAAAGAAGAAAATAAAATTAGACGGATTTGGGTGCGAACATATCTAGCAAGACGAAAACCATCTTTGTGTGATGAATGTGATGATATAGACGATTATTTATTCAAAAACTTCACCAGAATGTCTCGGGGTGATTTTGAACTACTTTTAAATAAACTTAATCCTTACCAAACAAATGACCAATAATATGAGGGAACCAATTTCTGCAGCTACAAAACTTGCCTGTACCCTTAGATTTCTGGCAACAAAAAACGAGATGTTGTTTTCGTAGAAACGAGATAGAAAGGAAATTTACTAAAACTTTCCAAACCAATTGGATATTCGGCAACACATATTGGCGACATTGGGAAACGTGAAAAATATGGAGCAATTAGAAGCAATATTCCTGAAACAATGCCGCATTTTATTGTTGTTGCTCCAGATTGCTCTACTTAATTGATCCAGATTGATCCATTAGTGTTGCCAAGCAATTATTGCTCAAACAATTGCCTGTGTAAGAGCACCTCTGATCCTAGTAGTGGCTAAATTGTCACAATATGACACAATATGAACTATTTCAAAGAAACTTTTTAATAGTGATGAACTTAATTTCATCAAACTCTTCATCATCTGCCTAGCCTTTTCCCAACTATTTTGGGATCGGCTTACAGTCTAACCAGATGCAGCTGATACCATTATTTTACATGGAGCGACTGTCTATCTCACCTCCACAACCCAGTTACTGGGTAATACGATACCCCTTGTTAAGATTGGTTCTCAGACTTTCGGGCTACTGACGACCCGTAACGACTGTCAAAGATCCACGAATGACAGCCGGGACCAACGGCTTAACGTGAATTTCCGAGGCACGGAGGGGTCTTGGTATGTGAAGATGCTCACCCATCCACGGACCAACTGCGGCAAGCGTAGCTTAACCTGATAGATCGACCCGTGCGGCTGTTATTACTGAGCCACAAGCCCCTCAATTTTATTAAAAGCCATAACTGTAAAATCTATAGCGCCCAGGAAATTCATTAATTCTCATTTCGGCGCTAAGCTCGACTGATTGAACTCGCCGAAATAATATTATAGTTAATTTAAATGTAAATATAATAGTGTCTTTAAATCGCAACATTTTATTAACATTTGAGTTTTATTCGGTTTCTCAAACTGTCGGTGTTCGTCTTGGGTGGCAAGGCTTAGCAACATTTTAGTCTACTTGTTGTTAAAGTTCTTTGAGTACATGTATTTTACTTAAAGGATAGCTATTAAATTAGCATCACCTATAGCCTAGGTCTCATCTTTAAATTGTATTTCTTATTGAAGGTAATTTTATGTCAATTCTCCAGTATGACTACAATTTTACCGTTATTGTGGATCTTAAAATGTTTAGATCTTTCTAAAGCCTTTGATTTCCTACATCATCTTGATTTATGTAATGCCGCTTCCAATAATAGAAACATATTGCCATTATATTGGCCTTGCCATCCTTTGTAAACTAAGAGTGACCAAGGCATACAAACGTCAACTTTTCTTTCCTTTCTATTTATATGGGATCTCCAACACAAGATATACACATAAATAAAGGGCAACATCTGGTATTAAATAGGTGCACTCCTTCACTTCTAGGAGACAACACAATGCACAATAAAGTTAACAACTAAGCTAACAAAGTTAAAATATAGTAGGTAAAATTTGGAAAAAGTTAATAAATTAAATGACATCAAAGAAAAAAAAATATAACAAAGAGATAACTAAATTAATTATAAGTATTAATAAAAACTTGTTTAGCAGATGTCTAAAAAAAGTAGTTTTAGCTAACATTTGTTATATTGTCTACAAAGTCTTGGCATTCTAAATCCAAATTCCTTTCTTCACATTCTATTATATCAATTTGATAAATTCCCTTATTATAATCAAAATTCATGTCAATCTCTAAGCTACATTCACCTCTAATCAACGACTAATTAAAAGGTGTATCCACACTACACCGTCCGATGATGGCCCGTCGCTTTCCATCGCCCGCCCGTACGCGCTCAATAAGTTAATTTGGCGTCAAACCGACGCTTGACTTGTCGCGTTTAAATACCGTTTACAAAGCCTCTCGTCTGATCTGTTCGTCCGATAGTGTAGGTGTCGCCTAATATTCGATTTAGAAATTATAATCAGTTTTTTTATTAGGTGTAGAGGATGTTAGCGTAGCGGTAGGTTATTGATTTGAGATTTGTGATGGCGGGATGATTTTTGCTGTAGGATTTGTAATCTTCAAACCTCGTAATTAGAGCTTCAAAGCAGCTTTATCTAAAATTCTAGGTCCATAGATTTATTACTATATAGGATGGGAGGACATTGACGCGCAAACGGTAATCATGAATTCAGCACATGATTCTAGATCCCCTGGCGTAGAAATAACCAGTCTATTAGCAAAAAAAAAATCTGCTGATTCATAGAAAAGTGCAATATCTACCTACGCGATCAAAACGTATGGAATACCAATTTTTTGGTCACCCTGTATTTATTATTAGACAATCCGAAAAATTCCTTATATCAGAAAAATCCTGCTAGTGTATTGCATCAATGGCAGCTACTGCAAGGATCTCAAGATTTACCTCACCAAGTCATACATGCAAAAAGCTGGTTTATTCCAACTCGGGTTCCCTTAGCTCTTTGTGAAACAAGTTTAGTCTTATTAGTACACTCTCTTGTAATTAACTTAAACTTATAACGCATGTAAATGAACATATTAAACTGTTACAATTTAAAACGTATTTCCGTCAAATCTCCATGTTTTCAACATAACTTTAATAACTCTCCAACAATATACCAAACGGTTCTTAATTAGCCGTCCACCAAATTATTATTCTTGGTACCAAAATTTACCAAATAGTTTATATTTAAATTAGAAAAAAAAAATAACCCGGAAACGTCGTGTGTGATCTCCAAAACGTACGAAATCATTCAAAAATATTTCTAAATATGCTCTGATATCATCACGTTTACCGAAAATTATTACTGTAGAAGAGATGTGTATCATGAAAATGATATTTTATTGGTAATAATCAACTCTCCCATTTCTATAACCCTTATTATTTTTACTACAAGGTTGAAAGTATCACAGAAAGTTGTGTGTGACATTCTGAGCGGTCAATTCAGTGTGAGCAGATGTTAATAAGAAACTAATGTGGCCGGAGCATGTATAATGTATTAGAATCGAGTGAGTGTTGATGCGGGTGGGCCCGCTCGATACGGATCCGATTTTATCTCGATACGAGATTTGGACTCGATTGCTTTAATTACCGTTAATGGTTGTGGACGGTAGTAAGGTACCAGGGTTCATATGTTTTATGGTAAAGGGAGACTTTCGGGTTACATTCGGAGTGTTATGGGTTGCGTTTTGTGTATGTTTTAGGTGTAAAATAAGGTATAGAATGTCTGTAGGGCTATATTTAGAGTTCATTAAAGCTTTGCTCGGATTTGACGCCTTTGTTTTTCAATAATTACAACAGAATAATATTCTCATGTTTATTATCCACGCATGGTAACTTGAACTTGACAAATTGCAATAAAATACTAGTTAATTAAGCATGCCGTAAAAACTTGTTTTGTTTTAGAGTTATGTTTCTAATTAGAGTAATAACTGCCATGTTTTAGTATTATTTAATCTATAACTGTCGTTCAACAAAACATTAACTTATACCACATAATTCACGGCTGAATTACAGTTTATGAAACCGTAACACGACTGTCTGACAGTCGATTTTCTCCAAAACTATTTTGGCGTTTATAAAAAATAAACGCCAAAATAGTTTGGGTTTTCTGTTTTAAAACTGCCACAGATGATTTTCTCCAAAAGTATTTCGTATATTTTTTAAATATATTTATCCTACACCATTCAAATTCATGGCAACTCTCCCCAAAGGGTTCTTTGAAACGCTTATGATTTCAATGCGTGAGGTAAATTCCTGTTCAGCCGATAAGACAAGCTTCTTTTCGGTTTCTTTAATGTTAAATGCTCAAGTTAATTAAGATCTGAGCATTTTCGTATCCGTACCGTCATTAGCTACCAGATTTTAGTCATTGATATATGATTCTACTTAGCGGTCAGTGTATTTGAGTTTCGTTGATAAGAAAGTTAAGATTGTTGAGGCGAATTCGTTTTTTGCTACGTGTGAGTTCTTGGTTCTGGTGACAGTGTTTTGTTTCTTCTTTGGCCTCGGGACTGTGGATTTTGATAAGATTTTGACGTTTCTAAATAAAATCTTTCATTATTCTTTTCACCGCCTTTCATTTTGAGCGGTAGAAATAGACATGCATTCATTTATTATAACGAAAGCGATGGGATGTTATTGCCATTGCAAAAAATTAATTCCTCCATTTTTGCCACGGTTTTCTTTCTTGTTTTGCTAGTTACATTTTCTAATACTTTGTTACTGATATTTTGTTTGCTTGTCTAACCAGCTTCAACTAAGGGCGAATTTACCAAACTTTTATTCTTAGAATAAGTCTTATCCTGAGAATAAATTTCGAAATTTTGACATTTTTTTTTTTAATACAAAAACCGTCAGTCGTCAATTTAATTCCAAGGAAAAAGATAAGTGACTTTGGTAAAATCAGCCCTCCCATGGGTAACACACTCAGAAATTCGCAATTGCAAAAGTTTTAACTCACAGACTCGTTAACAATAATTATTTTTTAATTACTTACTCAATTAATTTACAGACATGGTTAATTGTCTAAAACTATAATTATCTGTTTATCCACTCATTAAGGCAGTTGAATTTCTATTTACGATAAACACCAAAAAAAGAGCTAGTAACATAGATGCAGTGTATAAAGAAATTAAATACAATTATTTACCTGTGTGTGGCATTCCGGCGCGAAAATATTCTGAAAGAAAAAGACGAAGCGATTAATATATACATGATATAATTAATTAAGGAAGGAGAGAAAAAAATGCAGAATGTGTCAGCTGCCTGCTAAGGCCCCACAGGAGTTTAATGTCGCGGGCGGGTTAATAGTCAAGTGTATACTGGGGCCCAAGTCTGCTATTTTTATAAATTCGTCATTCCAACACGATCCCACTGTCATTTTGCTAAAAGTTCGTAATCTGCTAAATTCATAATGTTCGATCATTGGTCGGTCAATGGTCTCGTAATAGAAATTGTGTTATAATGACATTGTCGTATTGCCATTATCATAAAACCCGTTAGTAGAAATTATTTTCGAAAAACTACCTACTGCTATATTTCATGCTAGATTTCATTTAATATATATTTTTACATATTACGTATTTGTCATTATGTACGAGATTACCATTTTATGCCATTTCTTTCAATGGAGTGTCAGTGGTTCACCATTGGAAAGTCATAATGACGCCATTATATTAGTAGACTAGCTTTTGCCAGCGACTTCGTCCGCGTTGAATAATGACTTCCGGAAATTGAGGCACTAACTCTCATAGAGTTTAACCGATGTGCTCTTTCTTCTGCCGATTCTTGAGAACGCGTATTTCTCATTCAACGCGTTTTTCAAGACAATAGCGGGCGGACGCCGGCGTCCGCTTGGGGCTTGAATAACTAAAAATATATAACTACGTATAATATATAAAATAATATATAATAAAACCTGCTTCACTTAAAACTAAATACCTATAACTACTATAATTAATAATACCTATACCTATAATTAATAAAAGTACCTACGCTTTTACCTACTTAATATTAAAAAAAACTGAACATAAATTAACCAAAACTTACCTACAACTAACTAACTACTACTAACCTATTACTACTTCACCTAAAAAGAAATCCTGTTTTCCCAACATTTCCCTTCACTGCTCTGCTCCTATTGATCGTAGCGTGATGAAAAGTATACTATAACCTGCCCAGAAGTATGAAGAACAATTGTACCAAGTTTCGTTGAAATCCGTCGAGTGGTTTTTGTTTCTATAACGAACATACAGACAGACAGACAGACAGACAGACAGACAAAAATTTTACTGATTGCATTTTTGGCGTCAGTAACGATCACTAATCACCCGCTGATAGTTATTTTGGTATTATATTTCATGTACAGAATTGACCTCTCTACAGATTTATTATAAGTATAGATTACAAAACTGTCAAAATCAGCAATTATGAAATCAATGCTAGACCATTCTGACACTATAAATTGTAATAGCAGACTTGAGGCCCAGTACCGTTATTTTGCGATTTTTTGGATAGTTTTTAGCGTAGTCGCAATGAAAGGTTAATTTTTATAGAGGATGTGAATGTGAGAATATATATGACCGTGTCTGTACCGAAGCAATCGTCGCGTGAACATACGAACATCGCGTTCATATTGTTTGGCGATGCTCAACGCGTTACGATTTTTCGAACAAATGAGTAATAAGCACGATGATCGCGTATTAGCACGACCTTACGCTTTAGTTAGGACACGAGGTATGTCTCCGAACTCCGCAGATTTGGCTACATTTTGAAACATATGTATGATTTTAGTTTTCGATTGTATATTTCCTATTTAAGGGTAGGTATAGAAGTGTGCTTTAGTGGTTCAAAACGTAATTTATTACACTAAATTCGTAGTTTCTTCCATGATGCAAAACATTAACCTTGAATTAATCATCGCACTTTGTAAGCCCCTGTTCCCATTAAATTCCATTAAAAACACCAACATCTACAACCCAAAAACATTTAAAATACAACGCAAAAGTCGTAAAAATTTACTACAAAAAGTACATAAAAATCACGATTTTATTACTGAAAAATGTCGCTCGAAATTTATACGAAAGAAATGTAACAGTAATATAGCTTTTGTCCCTTAAACAAGGTAATCTCACTGTTTAATCGCTCGCGAGTCGAAATTATAAGCCCCTGTGACATCTTTATCGGCTTTCTCGCGATAACTGTGCCAGAATAATGACGTGACCACAGTAAGGGTTAATAAGTAACTATTGACTTGAAACTATTTCCTTTTGAATTTTTATGCGGAAAAATTAGAGTTCAAAATTCTTAAAACAAATCTGGGCCTTATTTTTGCAATCTAATATATAAAATTCTCGTGTCACAGTTACCATACTCCTCCGAAACGGCTTGACCGATTTTTATGAAATTTTATATGCATATGCAGTAGGTCTGAGAATCGGCTACTATCTATTTTTTTTTTTGCAAAATGACGTTTGCGGGGTCAGTTAGTAATTCTATAGATATTGTAAAAGCTCTGGTGGAACAATTTCATCTTCAATTTTCTATGAACACTTCTTGGAAATTGTTCTACTGAAATCACTCAACTGTGAAATCACGTCGCGCCTATCTGTGGAGCCTTAGGAGGTATCTAGTAGGTATTCACCCAGTTTTGCATTTTACATGGGACCACCCCTGAGGCATACCCTTTCCATTAAACAAGAATTTTTGAGTTCGGTTTACAATTGCCGGAGAATATACAAAAAAAACCTACAGTCGAATTGAGAACCTCCTCCTTTTTGCCTCCTCGCTGCCTAGAAATATTAAAACAAAAGGACTTCCTATTCCTCACAAAAGCCGAGTCATACTCACCGAAAACAAAACACAACCTGACCACAACACTAGCAGGCCGTGACGTAACGAAGCGAACTACGGTTATGATTACAACCGCCCATTCCGTACGATAACACCCTTAAATCATAATTTATTCAAATTAAAAATACTTATCAAAATGTGATGCGGTCCTAAATCAAGAATTAAGTGAGTGGGTGCGTGTTACGCGAAAAATCGATACTATCAAGATGGCCGATCACCGTGAACATTCAAAAAGAATTACTTACAATGAGACGGTGGACGCACGCGAATATCACTTTACAATGTTACTGAAAATGAGGACTTTTTCTTGGCATTGTTTCAAAATTAGCCCATTTATTTCACCCGGATTGGATCAAGGGGAAGGAAGATCAAAAATTCAAAATCTAGTTGCAGTTTCATCACGGCGACAAACAAAAATGTCTAAATGTAGGTAAATTTGAGGTATCTTTGACAGATTGAAACTAAGATCAGACTGTGAACGTTCTTAAAAATTACGAGAATTGCCCCTCTGGGGATGCCAATGGGTTTGCTGGACTTCTACTAACTATACAAACAAGGTCGGATGACCCGGGAATAAATGAATCCCAGGATGACGTAGGCTTATTACAAATAGAGATTATACAAAGCTTCACACTAAGCATGCCATCTTCTTCTTCTTCCTACCCATGTCTGAAGTTGCTTGGGGTCGACACCACACATTTTTTAGTGTTCCTTACCCAAAAGGTGCTAACGGGCCCCTATTACTAAGGCTCCGCTGTCCGTCTGTCTGTCTGTCACAGATCTGTATATTTTGAACCGCAATAGATAGACACTGGAAATGTTCACAGAGAGTGTACTACTATGACCACTATAGTACCGACGAGAGTCGTGTTTAAAAAATGTAGTGTTATATATTGTACGGTGGTACGGAATCCTTCGTGTTAAACCCTAGTCGGTTTCTTTCATATCATCTCTCACACAATCTAACCATCTTTTCTTTGGTTTTCTTTCTTTCTTTTTCTTTCTTTCTTTCTGTGTACAATACTCAGTATCGGCGTCATACCGAGTGTTGTAAAAAGTGTCTTAGGAGTTCCCCTGGGGATGAGAACAACAAACAACAAATTGGTATCCACGATTCTTCAGTCTGCTGCACGCTTACTTATACTCCGTGATAGCCAGTGACCCAGACTAATTTCCATTCTTTTCGTGAGCTCTCTGATGACTTGCAAAACCAAATTTGGTCTTGAAAACCCGGTCACACCGTGTACAAAGGAGCTGATAAGCATCATATTGTATGTATATGTATGAGAAGCTGTAGGTATGTGCTGGTATGAGAATAGAGGAAGCATATTTGCCATCTGCAGCAATACATCCGCAAAAAAAGATTTTTCGTATGGGATTGGGAAGTCCATGTTCAGGTTTTTACGGGCTGATAACATTTCCCAATAATTCCTCACTTATTTCCCAAGCTGTACTGTGCTGTGCTGTGCTGTGTTGTAAGGGTGGCTTATATGAACCCGGAGCTCAGCACAAATAACGTAGCAACTGATAAGCCTTTCCGCTAATTGAGATACAATGCAACACCATAAAGTATTTGACTTATCTATCATGATTTACGGTGTAGATTTATTTACATATTTATGCAAGCTGAAATGGCTATGGGTTAGCTATACTGAGATAGAGTAGAACTGAATTTTATGGACGTTGGGTAATTGTCCTTGAGTGGTGGCGAAGACTTAGCGGAGGGGGCAAGTTAGGTAGATCAAGCATTTTTGATGATTGGAAGTAGATAGATGAGATAGGATATAGAATGAAGGCGTTTTAGGGGCTGTCTTTTAGAACTTTTGACGTTCGAGTAATGCTGATTCTCAGCGTAATTTGAATAAGTGATTTTGATAGGCCATGAGTTAGTGTGCAATGGAGAAGGCCGATTTTCAGTATTACGTTGGTGCGAATTTCAAAAATAGAAAGTACAGGCCTAATTTCTTGCCGTAGGTTTGCACCGGATTGGGTTCGAATACCGCTTGCTCACCTGTCCGAAAACGAAACAATCGTTTTTTTTTTTATTTGGTGTTAAAATTTGCTGTTACATTTAAAAGTGTGATACCTACACATGCATTTTGACCACGTAGGTATCGCGCTTTTCTATGAAACAGCAATATTTTTTTTTAAATAATCGACGAAAAAATATCAACGCAGGGGAGTCTAAAATCATGTGCTGAATTCATGGTTACAGTTTTGCGCTTCGATGTCCCTGCCAGCTGTATACTGCTAAAAATAGAACAAATAGGTGGTCCGTATTTCTCATTAGACAAACCTTTCACAAGAAGCTTTATAATCAACATCAATTACAGACAACATGAAACGCTAATTACAAATCAAGTGAGAACTGCAACCGGTATCGTAGATATAGTAATTTATAATTATTTAGGGGCTAAATAAGTGTGGCCGCGGTTAATGTAGTCACCGATCTGATAGTGTCCACTGTACGTACTGTTTTGCATAACAGCATTGTTTAGTGATGTGCTTGTGGGTGTCGATATCGTTAGGACGTTTTTATGTGCGTTAGGAAGGCTTTTAATGACATATTAATAAGCTGTTTTATTACATCGAATACATAATGTAATTTTGAGTTTGTGTAGATCGTTGACTTGCTTGTAAAGTTACGATAATTGCCTACTTTTACTGCAATTGATAAACACGTTCTATCTTAAAATATAGGTACTTCATGTGTCAAATATATAGATTAATACTTAAATTTTCTAGAAGGCTAAAATTGCTTGTCGTAAATATTCTGATTTATATGTACAACATACAGTACATAAACAATGTTAGGGAAGTGGATTATTGATTTGTAAAATGAAAGCTTTTAAAATGCAACATTATCGATGATATTTATCGATACTGCCACATCACTAAAAGCAGAGGTGTCACGCCAACCTACAAAAATGCGCGCTCACCGCTCACACATCTAGGGCCGGATTTTGAAATTTTAATTGAATTGAGTTTAATTTGTCAATTTATTATGTTAGTTCAAAAATCATAAAAATAACTATCAGTGTTATAAATTTTTTTTTTTTGTAATTCGTATAGTTTTTTTTTATGATTTACTTTGAGCATTATGCGAAGAGATTGAAAAAAAATTGTCGAATGGTCTATACTTTTAAACCGTATAAAAATTCACCGACATTCTCATTGTTAAAAAGTTAAATTTGGAAATGACCTTGCCCACGCCCCTATTCTAATTGATCATACTTCCAGTAGTTAGGGAGGCGAGGTAGCTAAATGGCGTAATTCAACGGCGCCGTCGAGACCTATCAAAATCGAAAGATAAAATGATTTCGAAAAGAAAAGCTCGTATGGTAAAAACCATTTTAGCGGTGGGTTTGGCGTGTACGGTTTTTCAAAAATGTTAAAAAAACAGTTACTTGGGCATTCTCGAGCGCGTCAGATATTCATACTACGTTTGCCCCAAGTGCCTCTGATAACAACGGTATACTAATCTGCCGGTTTGCGTGGTGGGGGTAGGCATATAAAGTAGTCAAAAATGCAAAAAAAAAAATGTACTCGAGCGCGTCAGATTTTCGGAAGGGGTGTTAAGTAGGCCCCAAGGAAGCTCCCTTTAAAAAAACTGACGATTTCGGCGTGACGATAAGTTGCGATGAATTTTTGAAAATGCAAAAAAAAAAGTTTTTTTGAAATACTCGAGCGCGTCAGATTTTCATAGGGGAGGTTTATCTCGGTATCCTGAAAGCATATTTCCTTAATCTGACAAAAATGTTGGTGGGTTCTCTTAATCTGATCGAAAAAGGTTTTTTGGTTTCTTTTTTTTCCTTTCTGTCTCCTTGATAAAACGGGGAATGTAAGAATGACAATAAAGCGATAGATACAACCAACGTAAATGTAGATGAAATGTAGTACGAATTGTATTATTTGTTGTGTAAAAAAAATGAAATGAAATACAAATTGTATTATAATTGTATCGTTATGTATGACCTTTACATTTTTGCTCAATACAATTCATCAAAGTTTCCAGAACATTCGAGAAATATACCGTCGGGTCTTTTCTCTCTCTTCAATCGTCGTTATACTGAGGGCACATAGGTCTACGGTAGGGGACCATAAACATATATATAGATATATATATATAGATATTAGGGTGTACCGAAAATTCCCTTCTACCGCTTCTTTCCCCACCATCAATGTTGCGAAATAAAGGAAAAATACTGGTAGGACGGCATATTTCCGCGAAGCGCTCAGTCTGTATTACATGTTTATGGCAAATTCCTCTTTTTTGCTTCAATTCTTCATTTCGTTTTGCTTACGGTACGTCCAAAAAACAATTTGAGGATCAGCAGGCTATTGAATAATATATATGAAACTGTACATGTAAATAATACTTTTGTATACAGCCGATCGATTATGTAAAAATCTCACCGTGATATCTTAGGCGAAGTGAGCGTGAAGTGAGCTATCAATACGGGTAATTTCTAGGATGAGGTGGAATGACGGCTAACTTCACCTTAGTTTTCACGGTGAGATTTTACAGAATAGCACTGCAGATACGCGTAGCTTTTTCCGAGTCCACGAAAATTGTCGAGAAGCTTTTGAAAAAAAAAAATTGTGAGATATAATAAAAGTCACATAATTTAATTATCGTTATTTCATATCAATTTTTTTTAACACCCTCAGTTTTCGAGATATACTCAAAAAACCGGGAGTTTGAGTTTTTATGATGCTTCTAGTCAAAAAGTTTTAACTTTGGACAAAAATGTAAAGAGACCTTTTTTGTGTAAAATAAAATTACCTTTTTTGTTTATTTAAACTTTTTTTTTGTAAGATGAATCGTTCGCGACTTATATGCCGCAACGCGTTTTTCGGAAGACGAAATGGCTCCTCCACACTTCTGGTCATGCGGAAACCGGCAGATTTTGTATTTTTAGTGAGTTTTAGATTATATTCTTCAAAATAAAAAAATAAAAAATCGCGCACGAGAATGCCGGATTAACGTTTTTTTTTTTACAAGTTCGCGACCCTATAACTCGGCGGCGTCAAGGACTTATCGTCAGATTAGTTAAATTTAGTCTTAAAACACTAAAATCAACCCCCAATATCTTAATCTGACGCGCTCGAGTATTTCAGACTATCGATTTTTTTTTACTAATCTGATCGTCTATCCTAGGCGCGCGTCACTACATATAGAGCTAAATACTTTACTAGGTTGTTCTATTAGGTCTAAGGTATCTCTCATATCTCAAACTGCCACGCTCGAGTATTACCGAAAATTCCCCTATTCGCCTCCCTAACTACAGAGACATTCTGTATAAATAAATTTAAAAAATATGAAACCGACCTCAGCTAGTTTAAAATACTATTTTTAACGTGGTAAAAGTGCGTGATTCAATTTTTTTTCACAGTAATAATATTAATGTACAGAGGCCAAGCTACCCCAATCTGTCAAATTTTACCAATTGAATATGAACCTTATTCCTTTGCAGTAAAGTTGAAAATCTATCAAAGAAATTAAACAGATTGGGGTAACTTGATGTGCTGGCCTCTGTACATAAATTACCAGGGAGATACTACACCTATTTTTAGATTCTCTCACTTCTGTGATCTGAACAATATGGCTACAATTGACATAAACATATACCTACCATATCTATGATTTATGTATAATTAAGATAGATATAGATTTAAGTATTCATTAATAATACAGTAGGTTTTAATTATTTTTCTTAAGCCCAAGTTTTGCAACTGCCAGGTGTTATATAATAGAAGGAGTGCCTATCAATAGTGAATGTTTCATAGAAAAACAGCCTTGGTTGCTGGTTGATTGCATGTTTTTATCGTGTATTGAAACCTTATGGATAACTTTAAAAGTTTATTGCAAATTTTTCTTAAGAGCTTTAATAACTTAGCATTGTATACATTTTACAACAGTGGATCGCCTGGTTAGGTACTTTGTGTAATGTAGTACCTATGCATTTATTTCTTTTGCTTTTTTATTCGGTCTATACTCTTTTACTTATACTCCTTATTCGGTTCATACCTAAATTATGAGATAACCTTACTTATAAATCCAAACAAACAAACTAACCCAACGGACCATTTGAAAAACACTAAGGGCGAATTTCACCAATTAAACTGCCAATGTATTCTGTAAAATACACACCGTGAAAACTCAGGTGAAGTGAGCTTGAAGTGAGGTGTCATTCCACCTCAGAATACATTGGCAGCTTCATTGGTGAAATTCGCACTTAGTGTTTTAAAAGGTTGATTTGTTTGTTTGGATTTAAAAGTAAGTTCACTTCAAGCTCACTTCACCCAAGCCTTCATGGTGAGGTTGATACAGAAGAGACTGGCAGAACGCGTTAATCACACCTAAACCGCGTCCATGAGATGTCAGTGTCAAAATTGTAATGAAATATTGCTTTTGAACGCTAAGAAGCGCTAATTGCGTTCACAAGACCAATCCCGTAATTAAAAATGTTCAAAATCTAGTCGTAATTTCATCTCAGCGACAGTCAATGATAAAAATTTGTCAAAGATGTGGGAATTTTAGAGGTATTTTTACAGATTGAGACTGAGGTCAGACGACTGTGAACTTAATTACGAGAATTTCCCTCCAGTTTCATTGGTGAAATCCGTAGTAAAACTGTACAATCAATAACAAAAATCATATTATTAACAAGAACGTAATAATTCTAAATCCGTGCCAACCGTCCGAAGGAGGGGCGAGCGTATCAAAAAATATTATGAAATTATTAGCATAATGCCGTACGACAAAATGATTAAATTACAAGGCACTGTTTGGTTCGACACGCTAAAGCAGGCCATAAACGAATGAAACTGGACCGATTAATAAAAGGACACTTTAAATATTATGTCAGGTTTACCCTTGTAGAATTGTTAGAGAAGTCAGCCCTTTCGGCTGACTGAATTTAATCTTACCGTAAAGAATTAAGGTGAAATTAAGGTGACCAGAGATGGGTTAATTTTGAGAGGATTTATGGTATTGATGAAAATGATGATCAAGAACTTAAACTTTATGATCGAGCCTGGTGTAAGATCTTAGTTCATTCGACAATGGCTTGAATAGCCCAACGCACGCGCACACACTATCAATATCAATCTGAATCATTTTGAAGAATATTGTTAATCCATTGGTTTATTGTGTTCGAAAATAGTCTGCTCTGCAACGTAAATAACGCAATGAATGTTGTTGAATTGTCAAAATGAAAACAATTGCTACTGATAGTGTTGTTGAGTCCAACTATAGTTTAATTGTTTTCTTTTAAATCTGTATTTCATATATAAAAGCAGAATATCATACTATTCGAGTTATTTAATCAGGTTATTTAATCACCATAAAATTTTAAATTTAACTTTAATAAGAAAAAATTGCTGCTTTAAAAATATTTTTTCAAATGACCAAAACACGCGACCCCAATAAGCTTTCATATTTACCACTTCATTGCCCCAAGACACTTTAACCCTTAAAACGCGTGACCACTGATTACATAAAGTACGCGTATCAACAAAAGTTTTGCGTGAAAACCTGCGCGTGCGTGTTATTAATAATTTGTGCATATTTTACACTTAAAACATTTTTTATCGCGACTGTAGCTACGGGGGGCATAGATTAAGGAAAACGTATAGAAGCAATACTTCTCCGTGTGTGTGAGTTGGTGCCGCCGAAATAATCTCCTACTAAGATTAGCCATTACCCCCTATACAACACAGGCTGATCTTCATCAAGCCTTTAGCAGTCCAGTGCTGGGGGCCTACTTGACAGATATCTATTGATGGTAGCCAGTATAATTATAACTGTCAGTATAATAATATAATCAGTAGTACGCTGCAGTAAGCCTGGTAGTCCGGTAGTAAAAGGGCGATGGTTGGATTAGGTCGTGCAGCTCCTGCACACACTCTTCGAAGTACAGTCTGTAGAAGGCCGACAGGCAAGCAACATTACGCCGATGAGCCAGGCTGTTCGGCGCAGGAGTTTCAGTTCTATTCTAGTACATTCTTATTCTATGTCGGGGTATGTTTATTATACGGTTTAACGATTATTGTTCTTTAGTCAGTCAAGGTTTAGATTCAGGGTTAGTTTTGAAATAGTATAGGATGCAATGATGATTCGAATTGGGTGATTATTTTTTATGTTTTTGAAGATGTTCAATGAGATCTTGTAGCTTTGCGACCTTCGTTGGCGAGCTAGATATGTTTTTCATCTTTTTTTTTATAAGAGATTTATTTAATTAAAAAAAAACATAATACATAATCGCACGCTTTCTTCCCATGGGGATAGGCAGAAACTAAAGAGCACCATCTGCTACGATACTCCTTTTGCCTATTAATATACTATTTTAGATTAAAACTATTGCTCTCATTCCTAGAAAATTTTCAGCTTGCAAAACTGATCCCGATTCCTAGATAGATTAACAAAATAAGGTTACGATGATATAGACTACCAAACAGCATTTGTGAAAATAAAAATGCTGCAAAACATTCCTATATTTCTACTAAACACAAAAGAAAACCAAACAAAGACACCCATTACGATAGACATCTTGAAAAAAGGTGACATAATTAACCGCAAAATATACACGTAAAGGATACTCCACCGGTTATCTGTTCCACGAAAGATCTATAGCGTTTAGTGGCAAACGTGGAACATAAAAACTCAGTAGATAGGGCTTTTTTGACATAACAATGCATAAAAACTGTTAATCACGGGCCTAAGGTTTCTTCTAAAAGTATATTCGGTTTATATTTCGGAATAATTTTGAATTTTTGACAGTTCTTTCATACAAAATCTGTCAGATGTAAATTTCATTCCATGAATAAAAATTATCGGTCGATTGAAAAATTAGCCATTAGTATCATAAATTACAGTAAGATTATTATGATTGTACAGACGCCAGCAGGTAGACTCAAGCTACTACAATCTGTCAAATTTTCAACTTTTTCGCTAAAGCATATGGTTCAAAGTTGATTGGCATAATTTGACAGTTTCGGGTAGCTTGATGTGCTGGCGTCGGTACCTACCTACTGCAGACAGTACAATCTCCCATTTCGGTTTGTCGCATGTTTTCAATTTCAATCTGTATATGCACGTATAACAAGTATTTCTTTAGCATATCTATTAATTTACTCACTCCACGGCAACCGTCAGTAGCTAAAGACCACACGGCGATATCTTCACCCGTCCACGAAGCTAAATTATACGCTCCCATAAAACATTGTGCGTTCTGTCCACGGGTTCCGTACAGCTTTTCATTAAAGGAGTTTCAACATATTTTATTTAAACAAGAGAAGGATTAAGCTTTAAACAAATGAATGTTGGAACCTTACGAACAGTATTCAAATGAAGGAATAGTTAGTACCAAAATCTTTTACTTAAGGAAGGTTATATATTTTTGCTCAGAAAGCTGAAGGCCAATTCCCGTAATTGAAAACGTTCAAATTTTTGTCGCAGTCTAATGTCAGCGACAATCAATGTCAAAAACTTGTCAAAAGTGTAAGGAAATTACAGGTATTTCTGACAGATTGAGACTGAGATCAGACTGTGAACGTTCTTAAAATTACGAGAATTGCCCCCTAGTCTTTGGATACGGTAAGAGAATCAAAACTTTAGTCTTTTCGGATACCCTGGTTTACTACTTAATTCGTCATCAAAATTAAATGCTTTACAATAATATTAATGAATCCGCATGTGAAAAACAAAACCATAAAATTGAACACTTCACCATCCCCAACAAAGTCCTTAAAACCTTAAATCAATCAACACTACCTTACTCAAACAAAATTAATACAGCCAACGAAATAAGGCTAAAAACACACTACCGATTGTGCCTTTAAAAAACAAACTGGTGAATTGATTAGCATAACCCAACGCCTTTGGACCCCCCACAGGTCAGCTCTCAATTAAGCCACTTGTCTTTTCACTCGCACGGTGTGCCAACAGGCTTATCGTGATTGTGTGGCTGACTTTATTTTCTGCTGAATTTTATACTAGACGCCTCGGGTTGTGGTTCTTTTTCCATTTGCTTTTGTTCCTACTAATGGGTTGCGTTTTTGGTGTGACGTAGTTTTGTTCAGTAGAATTTTGTTGTTAGATGTGTGTGCAAAAGTTGTCTATTATTGTTTCAATAAGATTCGGTTTGGAGAAGTTAGGTTTTGGTTTTCTAGGAAAGCGTTTCCGTCATATTATAACGGACGTCAAGAAAAACTGTAGATACTTGACATTAAGGTGTTAAAAAGCGCTCTGTTTTTGGACAGACGTTGTTGTGTGACCGTTCACCGCTTTTCTTTGAAAGATACACCTAGTTTCATGTAAATGTGATAATCGTAAAAAAGTAATTCAAAAATGAAAACCCAATTATGACAAAATAGCAAAAAAGCAAAAAAAGTATAAATAAGACATAATAACAAAATATTAACTCTTCCTTTTGCGTTTGCCGTAAGTAGTCGGATAAACAGGTATATTAATTGGAGAGATGAGACAAAAGGATAGGATATCAAAAACAAATTCAATTACTACTGAACTTGTTATTCATTAGCGACCTCTTAAGATTCATTATAGATTATTTTCATTACAACATTACCTCAAAATAAGCTAATATTGTAATGAAAATTCTCGAAATTGTGTATACTTTTTTTGACGAAACTTGCTTGCAAAGCCGCAAGAATGTCAGACATGTATTTGACAATGCCAGTTTTCTGGAAACAAACGAAATCCCGCTATTGGAATCCCTTAAAACTTACAACCGTTTCTTAAGGGGCTATACACACTCGCTACGAGATTTTACAGACTCACGATAGAAAGGAACCTGATTGATACAGGGTTATATTTTAGGAAGCGGATTCTGCGTAGAAGTTTTTCTTACTACAGGAGAAAAAAATCTTCTTTGTGTTATTTTTTTAAATATTGTCATAGACAAAGGAGTAAGAAGAGAGAAGAGATTAGGAAGTAAAATAGTTAAAGAAAGTATGAATTTGGAAAGGAAAAAATACACCCTTCTGCAACATAAAATGTTTAGTAAAGTTTTATTTTTATTGAAAGGAACAGTTACATTATACAAATATACAACTATTTTAACAATAACAATTTGAATAATACTATAAACCCAAAACGCTGTCCATAGGTAGACATAAAAGTTTAGAAAAAAAATTAGGTGTAATCGCTAAGAGTTTTAGTAACAGTGCGTGGAGTAATGTTGTATAATACATAATTTAAAATATGACTTTAGTAAGTTTGATGATTTTAAGAAAGGGTACGCACGTGGGTTTTATTTAATAAAGATGAAGTTACTGATACTAAGTGAACTGAGCTACACGTCAGCCGTAGGGAGAAGCCGTTGATATTGAATTGTGATGCAAAGGAATGAGAAATAATAATAAAAAGAAAAATATTTATTGTGTGAAAAATAAAATTTCAAGGAATATAGTGAACACAGATATGACTGCTGAAAAAGATACTGAGAAACAAAAGACTGCATCGACCTCTAATTTTCGTAGAATCAGTAAAGGACCAAATGAGAAAAGCATCTTAGAGAATCAAACTAAGAATTTGTACAAAAAGAATTCGCTTGCATTGACGAACAAATGAATTTACGAAAACCTGATTGAGAATCAAGATTCGCGGTTTGTACGAAAAACACTTTTTAATTGTGGGCCGGGTTTCGATCTGTATAATTTATGGAAACTCCCACATCAACAGCCATATTTGACGGTATGTCTTTCTGCTCTGATATTGTTTTGGTAGCTCCGCCTTTAATTAGGATGATATGTGTCATAAAGTGAGTGTTTAGCAGTGTGAAAGTGAATAAATTGGCAAGCTGTGTTGTGTTTGAAGTCCATCATAGTATTTTCTCAAGGAGACAGTTATAACCTTTTTTGTTTTCAGCAATAATATTCAGAAAGGGTGGAGGTTCAGTACTTTAATTTTCTATACTTCTAACCAACTTTCTTTAGTATTCGTCTTTTAAATTTGTGGCACTGACATAAGAGTAGTAGTAGGTCGTGAGATTGAACCCAAACTGGCACTTTACTTTGTGTATTTAATTTCATCACCACTGCTCTCAAAACGGCGAAGGAAAACATCGTGAGGAAACCGGCACGTCTTAGAACCAAAAATTCGAAGACATTAGGCATCCAGCAACTTTATTAATAAATATAAAGATTATTTTTTTGGTTTTGAAACATGCCAATAGGCGTTCACATCTACCAACACCGCAGACAAATTTGGAACATTTTTAAATTTTACTTTAAAGGGAATCGAGTCTGCTCATAACAGTTTGCTGACTTCCCTATAATGTTTGTTTTAATTTGTTTATAAACCATTCTCTCCACACCTCGCTCCACATTTTCTCAAACATTAATAACCAACACTATCAACCGATTAAAACTCCACAGGGTCCGTTTCAAAGGACCAGAAAAAAGGATCAAAACTGGAATAACTACCACCGAACTATTTTATCACCTACTCGTTTAGATATTTTTCATCATTAACTTTTTGTTGGCAGCTTAATGAAACATGTGCTAATAGGCATGTGCAGAGTTTAGCACAATGATCATTTACTAGTAACTGTTGAATATATCTTCATTACGGGCGCTAGTAGCGCGGAGGGCCTGCAGGAACTTGGGTGGCTGTTACACCAAAGCGGAATGTTTTGTTGTTACGTGTTTGCGCTCGCGGTAACGCTGGTGATCTATATCGTAAGTAGTGTTACGCGACGGATTTATTCACCGATTGTGATACAGATCTTTTTATTGAATTGAATTTTCTTTAAGCCCACGACGACTTTGTTACTTTGTCACACCGAAATAGGGATTTAATTGATAAAGATTTAATTGAATGCTTTAAGGGTAGATTTTCTTACATAATTTTTACAATATTTAACACAATTGACTATTTGCACTAGGTACTAAATTAAATGACTAACTAACTATACAAAAAAATACAAAAACAAAAGGACATTCAGATGTCGAAGTAGTAATTAAGATTACACGGCAAGGAAGAAAATAAAATAATCTATCTAATTATTTTTCTTAGTGTATCCTACATTGAGTAATTAAGACCTTCTTCAAAAATGTCTAATTATAATTAATGGAAATAAAAACCCCATCAAAGGGGGGAGGCAGCCTTGTTCCACTCACTGTTGATGATGCTAATGATGATAAAAATGATGAAAAACACTATCACTATTTTTTTTTAATTTTTATTTTTACAATTAAACAGTTCTAAACCCCCAAACATTTTGGTCCTTGACACCCACAAAATTATCAAACGCCTTACACATTTTCCGTTCTCCACATTACAGTACGGTGTGACACGACCCGTGCTTATACCGGCTAAGATAAAGATAGCGCGACACCGCCGCCGCCTGCGCACTTGCATATATATACCACACAGCGAGACCACCCTTAGCTTAGCTATCAGGCAATTTTCACCTCTTTTAGCACTTAGCTTAGCCCGGCTGATCGGGAACTTTTTACGGTCGGCTTACTGTAAGTATTTAATCATGACTGAGTTCGTTGCATCAAGGAGGATTTGTGAATGAGATGATATATTTTAATTACTTATATTGATATTCAGCTGCGTCCGGTTAGACTGGAAGCCGATCCCAACATAGTTGGGAAAAGGCTAAGGAGATGATGATGATATTGCTGAAGAAGAAGGATTTGGGGAAGACTTTTGCCCAGCAGTATAGGCTAACAAAATAAAACTGTTACGTTAAAAATAACACGCCTGTAATCCCTAAAGTATTAACAATATAGTACACTTATAGTAACACCACATTTGCAATTGCTATAGAAATACAGGAATTTTTTTCACTTAAAATTTTCTTTTATACCTACGAAAAACTCTCTTTGGACATAGCCAATACTAGAAGTGTTTTTGGAATTCACTTAAAAAAATAGTCTCCTGGAAATGATCGAGTATGTATTCATAGTATCAAGAAATTCCAAACAGTAATTAAAAAAACCATATTAATACAAATAATCGTTCGTAAGAAAACGACATGCAACTCCTAGAAGTAGGTACATGAACGTTCCTTCGATGCAAAGGATAAATGAGGCTGAAGGAGCGATGGCGTTTGCGAATTACAACATAAAATGTCTTAATGTATCTATGCAGTCCTTAGATATGTAAACTCGCGTATTTTAGGATACTTATAAGACAGACGTTAACCTCTCAAATGTGTTACTAATCTGTGTACGAAACAAAACTCAATCGGATTTTGTTACAAAGTTGAGACATGAGATATCTCCTCGTGTAAAGCTTCTTCAAGACACATAGCATAATCTGCCTAAAATGTTCTCACTGTCGGGACACAGGCTTCCTCTCGGTGAGAGGGAGCGGGCCATAATCCACCACGCAGGCCCAATGCGGGTTAGTGGATGTCACGTCTCGAATTTTTTGGTTTTAGGACATGCCGGTTTCCTCACGATGTTTTCCTTCACCGTTTTGAGTTTTAAAGACACATATTCATCAGTAATTGTGGCTAAAACGTGACATATGTCACCTACAACACAACATGTCACGCCGAACAACACAAAGAAAAATTTTAGCAACAAATTTTATCAGAGCTTCCATAAAACCCAAAGTTCTAATTAAGCGACTAACAGCGCCTTTAAAAAAGGCTCTCATTATTTAGTTTGACATAGGGAAAACTGTAGAAAATTTGCATTTTCGTGCGGCATGAAACAGGCTTGATACGGGTACAGGTTTTAAAACACTAAAATTTTTTAATGAATTCGCACTAAGATTTACATGCGCGCGCTTTAAGTAAGGCGCTCCAATTTCATAATTAATACAGTACTGATGGTGAAAAAAGTGTTTGACGTTAGATTTTTGTTTGGTAACACTGTTGGTTGTGTTTTGTTTTTGGTAGTTGTGTTTTGTTTTTGACGGAGTAGTAGTGTTTCTATTTTGTTTCGTTTGGAATTTTACTAACGCCACATTGCCGCTTTTTCTGCATGTTAAAACAATCTATGTTTGTGTCATTCATATTTTTAGAGTTCCGTGCATAATTTTGCGAAAAAAGACCACTTGTATATTTTAACGTTTATTTGGTACGGTATGATGAACCTATATGTTAAGCTTGAAACAAATCTTAAAAACTTAGTTCCAAGACCAGGACCATTCTTTTTCTTATTTTTATTTTTTGGTTACATTTTTTAAAATTTTATTTTCTATAAATAAAAGTCCTCCTTTATAAAAACCGCAAAGCTCCCAAATCAAACACATTCTTATCAAATCATCTTTAAAATCATGACCATCCTTCATTGGAACAAAAAGACCAAACTCTCGCGTCGTGTGTTGGTCCCCAATGATCACTCTGGGCCCCGTGGCGGTCATCATTACCTTCCAATTATTTAAACAAGACCAGGGAATGACCAACAATTTCGATTTGCCAGTAGCTAAAGTTAAACTCATTGCAGTTTGGGCTTGTTTTTAAATGAGGATGGGAATTTGGACTACTGCGTAAGTACTTGTAGATATTCTGAAGTATTCATTCAAATACGAGTTATGATTATTTATCGTTGCTATCCTTCACTAAAAGGTAAAGAGAAAAGGTGATAGAAGAGATTTAGAGCTGGGTTTTATACGAAGAAGATACCATTTACGTAGAAATTAGGCGTGTAGTTTAGGCGCATTTTCCCAAGATTTCTAAAGACCGCTTTGACCAATACTAGGCGACACCTAAAATGAATGCCTGAAAAATGATCAGATACAGCAAGATTTTGAACTGTCGGTGCTGAACCAAGCGTTTAAAATCCAAGAGTGTAATAATATTTAGTCATTATATGCTGCTCTTGAGAGCAGTGGTGGCCCAGTGGTAACGGCCACCACTTACGAGTTGTAGGTCGTAGGTTCGAACCCCGACAGGCGCTTTACTTTGTTTAAATAATTTCATCACCAGAATGGAGTGAGGAAACCGGCATGTCCTAGAACCAAAAATTCGAAAACATGTGACATCTACCAACCCGCACTGGGCCCGCGTGGTGGATTACGGCCCACTCCCTCTCACAGAGAGGAGGCCTGTGTCCCAGCAGTGGGAACATTATAGGCTGATTATACTAATATTTTAAAGAGGAAAGATTTGTATGTATGTTTGTAACGAATTGGCTCAAAAAATACTGGACCGATTTTAAAAATTATTTCACCATTTGAATGCTACATTATCACTGATTAATATAGGCTATTTTAATTGCAAGATAAAAATAAAATGTTTAAAAAATAAATGTCCACCCGTGCGAAGCCGGGACAGGCCGCTAGTGTATTATATGTTACCTAGTGTTAGTGAAAATGGGCATAAAACTGTTCAAAGAAGATCAAAGAATTATCGCTACTGTAAAGCTTTGATTTTTTAAGTTCCCACGCCTTAGCTATGAGGCTATGTCCTAATTGACTTTTAAATAATTTTGGGTGTGGTCTATGCAATATAAGCAAATTAAAATTGGTAACTTGCAGAAGCTCGAAAATCACTGATTGGAATTTTAGTAACCCTATTACGAAACAGTAGTTCGTTAAAAGAGTTGCTTAACTTAATAAACGGTTAGTTTCCTATGATACCAACTTGATGAGTATAATGGATGATATATGAAACGGTAGCCTTTTTCGAATTCTTTCCTTCTATCTTTCGTTAGTATTTATTTAATAAACTGCCTTTCAAAAAGAACTACTCTGTTTTTGCGTCAGATTCTTTAGGCTCTCTCTGTGCGAGACAGAGACCCAAGAAAAATACGTTTCATTTTCGCATAGGGTCAAAGCATAATGTTACGACACTATGCGAAAAAGAAAAGTATTTTCTTTCTTTTTCTTTAACAAGGATGGCAAAAAGCGAGTTCATATATCTACATATACTTATAATAAATCTGTAGAGAGGTCAATTCTGTACATGAAATATATTTCCAAAATAACTATCAGCGGGTGATTAGTGATCGATACTGACGCCAAAAATGCAATCAGTAAAATTTTTGTCTGTCTGTCTGTCTGTCTGTCTGTCTGTCTGTATGTTCGTTATAGAAACAAAAACCACTCGACGGATTTAACGAAACTTGGTACAATTGTTCTTCATACTCCTGGGCAGGTTATAGTATACTTTTCATCACGCTACGATCAATAGGAGCAGAGCAGTGAAGGGAAATGTTGGGAAAACAGGATTTCTTTTTAGGTGAAGTAGTAATAGGTTAGTAGTAGTTAGTTAGTAGTAGGTAAGTTTTGGTTAATTTATGTTCAGTTTTTTTTTATATTAAGTAGGTAAAAGCGTAGGTACTTTTATTAATTATAAGTATAGGTATTATTAATTATAGTAGTTATACCTAGGTATTTAGTTTTAAGTGAAGTAGGTTTTATTATATATTATTTTATATATTAGACGTAGTTATATATTTTTAGTTATTCAAGCCCCAAGCGGACGCCGGCGTCCGCCCGCTATTGTCTTGAAAAACGCGTTGAATGAGAAATACGCGTTCTCAAGAATCGGCAGAAGAAAGAGCACATCGGTTAAACTCTATGAGAGTTAGTGCCTCAATTTCCGGAAGTCATTATTCCACGCGGACGAAGTCGCTGGCAAAAGCTAGTACAAAATAAAACTCCTCTATATTGTGTTATAAATTTCCGCACTAAGGTTTATTTTACGAATACTTTAGTCACATTAGGTTTATCCTGTTTCCGTAAACTATTTGCATCGGTATCATTTCCCGCAAGCTGCACACCGACATAAAAAACGGTCAGAAAATAATATATTGACAGCCACGAACTCAATTGACAGAACAATTAATCCCAAATAAAATCACACACAAAAGTTGAAACAAAAAAGATATCAATTAATGTAATGAGCGTGTGTGAACAAACGTCCACTTTCGGCATACCGGGTGCATCTCCTAAATAATACTACAATTTGGTCCTTTTATCCTTTATAATGACAGTGCAATTTTATCAGCGGCACTTATGCCTTTTGGGAGACAATGCAAAAGAATCTCATTGGTCAGTAATAACAGCTCTGACGGCTGTGTCGTATCTGTAATTGATACTCAAGTAAACTAATTGGATTGTTGCGTAATTTTTGGGTGTACGAGTATTAAAGCAATTATTTTTGTAATTTGTAATAGTACGTGTATTGTTGGTTGGCGTTGTGGTCGGGTTAGAGTCTGCGGACGTGTCAGGTGGTAATCTGACCGCAATATTGTGAAACGCGAAGAAGGTTTTGGGAAGCAAAAATTGGTAACTGGTTCGGATAAAACTAGGGACATGTAAGGTGACTGTAATTATTTTAGAATGTAAGATCAATCTTATTTAGGTATGACTTTCCATCGGGGGCGATCTTTTTTTAAATAAATCAATACTGACATTTTTTGTTAGATCAATCTGCTTTGCTTGCTTTGCAGGCAACGGCAGTGGACTGACGTGTGTGGAAAAGGGAGGCTCTTTGTCTAACAGTGGTATATTAGGGGCTAAATAGAGAGAACCAAAAGGCGAATTCCCGTAATTAAAAACGTTCAAAATCTAGTCCCAATCTCATCTCAGCGACAATCAGTGTCAATATCTTGTTAAAAATTTAGGAAAAATAGAGGTATTTTTGACTAAGACTGAGATCAGCCTGTGATCGTTCTTAAATTTACGAGAAGGGTTTCCACGGACAAATTCTTATAAGTTTCTGTTCCAAGCATGCCTACTTTTTATCCCAGCAACGTGAGTAAATCCACTAGTTATTAATTTAACAAGTACTACTTAATGCAACATTACACCTTTAACATCCATAAATCAGGTGTGTATGTATGTTTGTGTTAATTAAATCAACCCCCGGACACCGTCCCCCATACAACGACCCAGCGAACGATTGTTACAAGGATAATGTCCTAATCAAATGTACTTAAACGACATTTATATTCCACTCGTAAACACTTTGTGCTCGATTGTACCTTACTCCTTTAAGTTATTGCCCGACGAATAATATTTTTGATATAAATTTTAAAGTAGTGACGTCATATTTGGCTGAAATGCTAAAAAGAAAACTGCTTTTGAGGAAATAATTTTGTTTGGGTTAGTAATACCACTTTGTCACACTATACGTATTTTATAGATACAAAAATAAAAGGGGTAGCATTTGAATACCCATTTGTTAATATTTTTGGGCTGTGGTGGTTATCCAATAGGTACTTGCCAAGCATGCCTGAGTTCAGCGTGCGTGTATGATCAAATGTATTTACGTGAAAAAAGCAAAACTAGTTTGTAATAAGGATCTTGGTAGGTAGCTTTCTTACTTTCTGTCTACACCTATGTAACAAGACATAAGTTTATGTATGTATGTATCTTAGTTCACTACTGGACATATTGTGTGTAGTAAACTCAGGTACGAATAAAAAACTCAGGTACAAATGGACATTATGCACATTTTAATTTGTTGAGTTGAGTATTCAAGCTATTCGAAAATAGACAATCGAAAATTGTTGACAAGTCAGTCAGTACCTAAGGTTAGGCCTGGGCACCCTATACATAATTGAATTTTCTACAGCGTGACCAGATTTAGCAGAATTCTGCCAGTACAACAAGAAAAATAGGACGAATTGAATTCTGCCAAATTTCTGACAAGGGTTTATTGGATTCTGCTAGAAACTGCCAACTTTTTCTAATCTGCGACATAATATGCTAAACCCTAAATTGGTGGTCAAATTCTGCTAAAATCGCAGAATTCTGCTAAATCTGGTCACGCTGATTTTCTATGACCTGCCCACCCAGTATTCTAAAATTAGCTTTATAATTAAAACTAGTTGTTACCCGCGACTTCTTCCGCGTGAAATTTCGGCCCCCGACCCATCGCGTCGCATTCCATCTTCGCCCGTGCTACTAATGACTTTTTTCCTTTTGCTCGACCCCTAAGGGTCGTAGCGTGATGTTAAATAGCCTACAACCTTCCTCAAGAATTAGGCTATCAAATGCAAAAAGATTATTTAAAATCCGACTGGGATTTCCGGAGATTACCCCCTACATACAAACAAAACAATTTTACATCTTTATATATATATTTTTTATTGCGGAATGGTAATATTAGTATGGATTGGATACTTCGTCTTCGGATACGTGGTCTCAGCTGTCATTCATAGATCTTTGACAGTTGTTACGGGTACTCAGAACCCCAAAAGCCTGACAACTAGTCTTACTAAGGGGTATCGTGTCACCGAGTAGCTGGGCTGTGGAGGTCTTATAGGCAGTCGCTCCATGTAAACGGGTATTCGGCTACATTCAGTTAGACTAGAAGCTGACCCCAACATATTTGGGAAATCTAGGTAGATTGATAGTTACAAAATCACAAACTTTTATTTCACATACACTTATGAAACGCCAGAAGCTAGGTGCATGGTTCCAATTGGTCGTTTCTTATAGAGAAGAGCCGGCAAGAAACTCTATGGTTACTCTTTAAAAATAATTGACTTTTACAATGTTAATAGGTATGGGAGGACAGTGTAGACCTGTCAACAAGTACTAGTTACATAATAAAATAGTAAATGTTCTACAGATCTACAGTCTACAAGGCCTACAATATACATAGACCCAATAGTTTTTCGTATAACAGTCATTCTCCTTTTATTAATATTGCATCAATTAAAAAACTTCTAATTCTCATTTCCGTCACGGTTTTCTATTGTAACGCGAGTAGATCTTCAAACGCTAACGTTACGCTATTACGAGTCCAACTCACGAAAGGCTATAACTCGCTGGAATTACAATCACACATAATGTTTTGTTATTATACTTTCATTATAGCATAATTCCATTACTTCGATAAGTTGGATTGAATAGTTTAAAATGCATTTGATCAGATGTATACGGTAGGATTAATCGATAGATTGCCTATACTATTATCCTTGTACCAAAGGACTGAATGCCTTTGGTGACTAGCAACGAATTTGGAGACTCAATATTCTGTGTGGGCGAACCAAACTTTTTGCACACAACATTAAATAAATGATGACTTCCAGAAACATCATACAGAACCTTACACCAAGATTATTTTATGAATCGAATGTGTACCGAAAGCATCAATCAACACGTTGCTAATCGTAATTCGTACTCATGTACCAAAAACATGATGAGCAAGTATCCCCAACCAAGAGGTCATGCGTTTGATCATAATGAGTAAAATAAGTGAACCGAAACGAAAAAGTTTGAAGCCTACAAAATACACACTAGATTAATAACAAAAATAAGGTAGGAGACTGCGATCGTGAGATACTTAGTGCAACTTACCTATGGCCTTATCCCACTATCTAACTGCCCAGCCCTTTTCTCAACAGTGTCTAACTAGTCCGTTTAACAAGAAATCTGACCTATACAAACATATAGCTTCTTTGGAAAATATGAGCAGACATGACAGCAAGCATGAATAATGCACCAAAATACATTTTCTATAAATACCTACCATCATTATTTTCTGTATCGATCAGCTGCAGAGTTAAAGCTAAAATAGCGACCCATTGTGCAACTCTGTTCTCTCCAATAACCAAATTTTCTTATATACTATAGGTAGATAAGTACAAATGTTTTTTGCCCAGCTCTGACAAATTAGCGTCAAATTAGAGCCCCTGCAAATAATAACACTTCTCTAAGTGCGACGGCCGCGCAGCTGTCTTAATAACAAAAGAAATGTAATTTTCTACCAGTAGCGTCGAAGCCTTCAGGCGTCAACAATTTGGTCATAACACCTCACACTTGCAACACCTTAACACTGTGATTTGGACGCTTTTCGTAAATTTGACAATCATCCGTCTTAGTTGACACCATACGCAATGCCGACGGCTTTTGCCGCGGGCGAAATTTCCGCAAAATTACTTTCACACCTCACAAACTAAACGCCACTTTAAAATCGGGAGGAAAATTGATTTTAGGGACTGCAAAAATAAGTTTGTAAAACACACTGCATCCTCTTACTTTCGTCAAATTTTGCACCATCTCCTCGTTAATGCCAAAGAACGAAGAATCATTTAAGGCGTTTTACCTCATATTTGGCGCTAATTGCGCCGAATTACAGGGCGAGTGCGTACGAAAGTGCGAAAATTGGGTGCTAAAAGTGCGAGCCGGTGATTATAGGCTCGTTATGTTCAAACGAAGTGTGGAGAACACGCGACCGATGAAACCGACACCATCTTTGATTACAGCAGCATTCGGAAGCACGACTTAGTCCAGCTACGAGTTGTTACGTAAGGAGAATTTAATGTGATACAAATATACAGACGCAGGTACTTCTATATACTATTATAATTTTTATTGTATAAAATTCTTCCTGCGTAGCAACTGGTCCACAACTTTAGGATATATGGTTTTACATCATTACGTTAATAAAACGGCAGGAACATAACACGCTTTAATTTGTAATAAGAAGACAATGCACAGAGAAAAAAAATCGTGTCTGACCAAAAGACAGACGAAGGCACCTAAACCACTGAAGCTAAAAACATGTAAATTAAACGACGTGAAGTTCCTTAGACTTTAAGGAACTTGAGGTCTTTAAAATAGTCCTTAACCTCTTAGTACTCTCTAGGGCTTAGAGGGTATAGGTATGAAAGGAGAAAAGATTATTCGAAACTCCTGCAAATCACACAATTTTGACGACACGGTTGGCGCAGTGGCTGAGCGATCGGCTGCTGTGCTGCGTGTCGCGGGTTCGATTCCCGCACGGAACAAATATTTGTATTGCCTACAGGTAGTTGTTCCGGGTCTGGCTGTTTGTGTATGTGAGTTTAAATGTTTGTAAACGCACCCACAATACAGGAGTAATTCCTAGTGTGGGGCAGGTTTAAAAAAAAAAATCGGAGAGTTAGTTCGTTATTATTGTTATTATTAAGTTATTATCATATAACAGTATTATATTAATGACAACCTTTTTACGTTTCCACAACCACACCACACATAATCCGCAAACGTACAGTTAATGTTAAAAGCCATATTTACTACAAGTCTAGCCGGCTAAACGGTTTCGCCCAACCCCCGTTGATTTTTACGACGGCAACACACATAAAACTCAGTAAATACTTAATAAAAGTAACTTGCTCAATTATAAAACTAGCTTGCGTCCCCGACTTCACACGGCGTTTGCTTTATGATGATTCGTTTATTTTTTTCAACTGAATGAAATGGTTATTGATATGAGACACGAAATACCATACAATAAAAATTGGACCTTGTTCTCAAAAAATTGGACGCAGGAATCTCCGAAAAAGTAACTTATTAATGCATAATGTGGCAAAGCTTAAGTAACTCAAAAGTGTTCATTAATGAAGCCGAACGAAAGCAATTTTAACTAAGTAACTATTAGTATTTACTACAGACTGCAAAACTCTAAGGCTTAAACTTACTGAAACTTGCACTAAACGTTACGGAAAGATAAATAAGCAACTCACTATCCTTTGTGAAAATTTTAGAATAATCAGATCAGACTCGACCATAACTGGTCAGTACCGCTTATCGTGTCACCCAGTAGCTGGGTTGAGGAGGTCAGATAAGCAGTTTCTCCATTTATATAATATTCAGCAATATCGGTATTCAGCTGCATCCGGTTACACTGAAAGCCGAACCCAACTAGTTAAGAAAAGGCTAGCGAGATTACCGCTAATGCTGGGTTCCTATTAACAGAAAGGAATCGCTTTGCTTAGCAATGGTAGCATTTTTATTGCCAAACTAAGCATATAAATAGATTCGTAAGCTAATTTTACCTGTGATAGCTACTTCCATATGGGAGGGTCTAGTATGCAAAGTTATGAGGTCTTTGCTTCATTATTGGTAAAGATACAAGATGAGTCTTAGAGTGAGCGCACACAAGTCACCGGCCACAACCACCGGTGGCTATTGCCTTCTGCTGTGGTGTTAGCAATTGCTGTAGCGGGTGGCCGCCACCGACCACACTTGTGCGACGAATCAATACAAAGCGTATGAAAAAGCATGTCAACTGCCTGTCGCTGGGCTACCGGTGGCTGTGGCCGATGGCTCGTTTGTGCATAGGCTTAATTTTAACCAATAACGGCCCGTAAATTATAGGGATCGGCCATTCGACAGGCATACAGACAGACACACTCAGGAACCAAATTCTATACATAATAATGAAGTCATTCACATTGGGCCAATTATCAACGTTTTCTTTGTCGGTGGGAACATACTGAGGGGTATCAAAGCATGCAAAGCTGTATGATTCGCGTATATCCACTGCGAATTAAGCAGCGGTTAGATCAAAGAGGACGCGATGCTTTGACGTGTGGTGTAAGTTAGAGAGATTAGAGGTGTTGGTGGGAATGGGGTGTGGTCTAAATGATTTGTTGTAGCGATTTCTTGCTGTATTGAGTTTTTTTTAGTGGTGGTAAACATATGTTTGAATAGACATGATTCGGCACAGGCTGAGTGGCAAAACCGAATATACTCGTAAACATTTTGCAGCCCCGTAATGCCAAATCATGCCAAATCAAGCCGTTACGAACAAGAGTGCATGCAACACGCCTTAGATTCTATATATTATCTTATTATATTTTTTTTTATTTTGAAATTTCAAATAGGTATCTACTTTAATCATACTCATGATTAGAGTAGATATTTGAATTTCCTTGTGGACAGGGGACCCTCCTATTTTATTTGTAAAAAGCAACTGCTATACAACAGCTGGTGCATTACAAAAAGTTACAAAAAAAATGTTAAGAAACAGAATTTAACATAAACAGGCTCAAAGGACCAAGTTTTTTTACAGCGATTTTCATCACTAGTGTTATATAGATGATTTTAAATTACACTTAATTTTTAATGTTAAAAAAATATTTTAACTCTAAATAAACTGCAGTCCCTTCTAACGTAGACTACAAAATAAGTTAACCACAGATTTAAAAGCGCACCTGACATAAGAGTGTAACAATAGTCAGTAATAGACAACACAGCTTCAGTCACACGATGTGAGACACCGTGACGGTAAATAGGTATACATAGTTATTATAATTGTCTATATATCATAAAAAATGTATGTTTTGTCTACGGTTCGTGACTTAAGTACATGATAAAGAGTTTTTGTAGTTTGTATGGCAGTCTATGGACGTTTTAATTAATTGTAACTTTAATAATGATCCCATGCATGGTTATTTTAAATGTTGTCTTTGTTTTACGGTCATTTGGAGGCTCATATGGAGCACCGGTACCTACATTAGTGGCGGGCACAGTGGCACATAAATTAATTAATAATAGGTACTTCAGTTAGAGTTTCGATTCGGTTCCGCACTAATACAATACATATAAAAAATTATTTATTGACATAAAACAAGTTGTACAACAAATGATAGAATTCTCCGACTCCTGCGCTACTTATAACACTCTACTGGTTCTATAGGTAAATGATAAATGATTTTATTTCTGTAATTACATAGGTTTGTACAAACACATCAATCATATTTAAAAAACTAGATGGGGTATCTGACTACTCTGAGTAGAAAAGCCGAAGCAAACTCAGAGGTCACAGTCTCTTTTAGATCCCAGACTTAATCTTGGACAGACCATGACCATGAAGATTGATGTCTGAAATGATCTTTTGAGGAAAGACCTCACAGATTGAGTAGACCTGTCCAGTCAATGCATGCATTTGTCAGTAACCGTGCAGCCAAACTCAAAACTTAAGGAGCTCAATGATTCGGCGAACAATACCAAAGAAAGACCATTGGGTAGGCCGCATAAATTAAACAAACTGCCAGATCATGACAAAACAATATTAGAGAAAAAAAAAACAAACAGACCTACAGCAAAAAAATATAAGAAGACCCACATAGTCTTCACATTCACGAGGTACACCTCTATCTAACTCTTCAGGGAATACAAGCGTGATATTATGTTTATGTCTTCTTCGTAGCGTGTCGATCAAACTAAATTATATAGACTACAAGTATCTTTAGGTTTAGCAGAAGCTTCCATTAGTTCCCTTAACGTGTGAGGATCAGGGTTCTCTGATAGGCTGGATGAGCCCTTCAAAGTATTTAAACAAAGATAGAATTTCTTTAAATTTATATAGACAGAACGTCTTTACATATTCCCGACTAAACTAGCACTCCCTTCTTCTCAACAAAAAAACTAATAAAATATTTGACACCGCGTTCTAAACTTGCTTGAATATTCGAATGGAACCTGCTCTAAATTATAGCCAGCCTGCTACATAAGGTTAGTCAAAAAGTCGTGGATCAAACGAAATAGGGATATAAAGAAGGTCATTTCCAACAAAAAATGTTTCTACAGCATGGCCATAATTCAATTGCCCTAAATGTTATGAATATTTTTGTATACCGAGTTCTTTTACAATTAGGCTAATTAAAAAACATGTGATATAAAACAAACGGTGTTGTATTATTACTAGATAATGTATGAGCACTACAAAAGTTCTATTGCGGCTCTGGGTACCGAATTTCAAGAGCAATTAATTTTATTCCAAAAATTTTGAAGCTTTACCAAAAATTATTTCTCACTTTAAAAGCGTTGGAAATGACTTCCTTTATCTCCCTATTTCGTTTGATCCACGACGTTTTGATGACCCTGTATATTGCTGAAACACTGAAAGTTGGTTTAAATAATACATTTGTACATTTTTAACGTCCCAGCAATACTTTCCGCCTGATTGTTTAGTAATTACTCGTAAATTCGAGAAATTACGTTTAATCTATTTTTCCCATCTATTTCAATTAAAATTTACTTGATAACGGAAATGACCAGAATTGTCTAATCTGGGTAGGCAGGCACTTTTAACGTCCATTTATTGGATATTAAAGTTTTGTTTGGAAGTGGGAAAACAAAGGAGTGTTTTCCCACCTCCAAATAAAACAAATAGCATTTAATTATATCTGCTGAAAACTTAGAAAAGCGTTGTTAGGTACTTCTCGGTTTTTTTTACATCTGGCCATCACCATTAGACATGTTTAAAGGATCGCGAGATCATCTTCTTTTCAAACCAAGTGCTGCTCAGTAAAAAGAGTCATATTTGATAAACTATTTGTTAAGCCTATTTTCAGAATCGTACTTTTCCGTGTCCTAATTACTTGGTGAAAATCGCATCTTGGACTGAAGTACCAGATACTTTTGAAAGACGAACTTAAACCATTAGTAAATTAACGAATATTGACGTGTAGAATTGTTTTAAAAGACCTACTTAGAAATAAAATATATTTCATTGTTATATTAATGATTTTAATATAAGCAAACTTAAATAAAAAAAAACTGCAGGGAATTTCAATACCAACACTATAAACATAAAACCATTAAAAATAACATGTGAAAAACCATGGTACATACCTAATAACTTTAGTTGTAAAGAAAAATGAAAAAGTAAAATAATTTCCCTTATCTTATCAAAGGGAACATCAAGCGCGCGTTGATGTCTTTTCTTGACAATAACTGAGATGCAAAAGATAACGAATAAAAAATCCGATTGGTTCCAAATTATTGTTTTTGTTGATTTATTTTGAATAGTTTTTGTTCGTGTTTATTTAAATTAAGATGTGAGATAGTTTATAGTAGTATTCTTAGAAAAGTTCGTGGAATTTTGACATTAATAAAAATTGGGGGAGCAGGACCAACTGACACAATTTCTCCTAATGTAAAAGTTATATTATTGTTTTCTTGTTAGAATTATATTAATAAATCATATACCTAGTTATTATAAAACTGTCTTATTCAAGATATAAGATCATATATAATTTAAAAAACAGACAAAAATCACAAAACTCACCTTCTCACTTAAAAACAAACAGTTTTAATTCTTCTAATTAAAACACCAGCAAGTCCATTATTCAGCCTAAAATTACACTCCTAAAAAGTCCTTACTAAAAAGTTCCTACTCAAACTGAACTTCACAGAAAAAAAAAAACAAATTATTCAAAATTCAAATCACTCGAAAAAAACACTTGAAAAGCGGCAGTTCCGAATTCAAAAAGCGTGCGTTCGGTTGTGCTTCACGCGTAAGCTCGACGCGATGCGTGGAGCGGTTGTAACGGACGGACCGTGTCCGTGGCCCCGCCTACCGCGACCAAACCGGAGGGGATACACCTCTTAGCTTCTTCACACTTCCCTCATACCTACTAGAAGGACCAGTTTTTCTTGATCCACCCCGCCCCGAAGGACCAAAATGGAAACAGACTTTTGAGACGGAATCGTGAACTTTTCACAGCTCTTTGTATATCGGACGACGTTTGTAACGGATTAATAAGATGGTGCAAGCGATTTTGAGCCCTACTTCTATTAAAATAAAAACTATTTGGTTAGAGTTTTGGGACGGTTAGTGAATGTGTTTGGTATTCTCGGGGCGGAGAGCTAAAGACTGTTAAATAGATAACGTCGCATATAGATACGTAGATGTATAGTTAGCGAGCGAGAAAATGTTAAGCTCAGTAAGAAGTTCTTGTTATAATCCCGCTGCGAACTTCTAATATTTTTGGTGACAAAAATATTAATATATTTGTCTGTGTTTAGAAAAACGCAGGGTATTTATTCATATTTTTTTCGTTGTAGCTCTTAGAAAATGGATGATCAGAGAGATATACGAATATAGGCATTTGTTCTTACGTAATTAGGTACTGTGGTGAAGATCTAATATAGATGTAACTCATAGCTTAATATTAGCAAAGCCACATTTTGTAAAAACGTTAGAAATATTTTCATACTTATTTTAGATAAGTTAAGCGATAGTATAATACAGAAACCGCACCAACCAGAGTATAATGAATTATATTTAGTTGGAAAATATAAACTAGCACACTCGATTCCAGTAGATGGGTCAATAGGTTCCGTCAGATTATGTGGTAATTATGCTAGAAATGAAATTACGAATAAACAAAGGACGAGGTCAGTAACTGGCTAAAGTGTCAAGCATTCTGAACAGATAGAAATATTTTTAGACTCTAACAGCGCCGGTAAGTTCAAGAATTTTTAAGACCATTAAGTTTTTTGTTAAACGTGTAATATTTTACTTTTTTTTGCATGAAAAAAAGCTTCGGTCGAGCTCGTCCAGGAATGTGCCTAGGAACTGCTACTGTACTACCACTACTGTTAAAAGGACATGGGTGCCTTTGTAATTTAAGCTATGTCTCTTCAATGATAACCAGTGAAGCCCTATGAAGCCTCTGTTATTATAGATGTTAGGAGATAGCGGATTCCACTGCCCATCAGGTGAACTGCTTGCTAGCTGGCCACAAAATAATATTAAAAAGAAAAAAAAAAACAGGTAATGGTGCCGATTATGTTTATCACAAACTAAACTAAATTTAAGTTCAGTTCATTTTTTTCTTTCTTTTTCATTATGAGAAGGACTTAATGGGCGCCTGACGTTAATTGACGTAATTTTAGTAAGCAAGTTTTTAATCACGTCTAAACTTTTAATGGAGTAGTGTCAGGCGCTGATTAATTTGACAGGACTAAACTAACATTTATCTTCTGTCCTTTTCTTAATGAAATAGAAAGAAAAAGATGCACTGAACTTAAATTTAGTTTAGTTTGTGAACAAGGGAATCGGCACCAATGCCATTACATGCAACACATTTCTTTCTATATAACAATATCCCTATATTAGTGTGTATGTAAGCACATTATATCGTACAATGTCACATTAGTATTATTTATCGAGCGCAGAGCTGTAACCGCTCGTCATGCGACACGTCCGTCTGTCTGGCTTGTTATTTTGGTCTAAGATAGATGTACTAAGCGATTATCCAGCTTTAGATAGACGATTAACTGTTCAGTCATTGTTTTTACTTCTAGGTATTATTAAACTCTCCTGTCCCAGAAATGTTAAACTGTGCAGTAAGAAAGCACGCAAGTTGGTGATAGATTCTATGCATCTGGCTAGTTTAGCGAATTAATCAGGTTGAAATCAAAACAGCAGTCAGTCATCATCGCCTAGCCTTTTCCCAACTATGTTGGGGTCAGCTTCCAGTCTAACCGGATGCAGCTGAGTACCAGTATTTTACATGGAGCGACTGCCTATCTGGCCTCCACAACCCAGTTATTGGATAATACGATATCCCTTGCTAAGACTGGTTGTCAGACTTTCGTGCTTCTGACGACTCGTTTCTATCAAAGATGCAAGAATGACAGCCGGGACCAACGGCTTAACGTGCTTTCCGAGGCATGTAGGGATCTTAGTATGTAGGTACAGATGGTCACCCATCTACGGACAACCGCGGCAAGCGTAGCTTAACCTGTCACTCTAGCCTTTTAATCATGTAAATCTGTTATAGTTCTCTTTAAGTCAGGCCAGTTATAGCTCCATAATATACCATGGCATAAAGGGCAATGCAATAAAGCATTTCCCTTCCTTAGGGAATAAGAGCAATGTTTCTGAACTTAATGATCCTTCAACCACAACATAACATATAATGACGCTTGTATTCCCCTGGGGGTTAGACAGAGGTCCTTCAGTAACACTATAGAACCATAACAAAACTTATTTTGGCCTAAAACCGCTATCACTTATAACTTAAGCAACTCGCACAGGACATAGCGACATACGATACGGTATTTAAACACGTTCCGATACGCGTCTGTGTCGGTCTGTCCGTCTCGCTTAGCCGACGCTTATTGATCAGTAAATAAAACTGTAATAAGCGTTGCAATGTATTAACTAGAACACTTAGTTTGAAAACTATGAATAAGAAAAGTGGCTTATAGAGACGTGACTTATGATGTGGTTTTTTCGAATTTTTTAGCGATTTACAAAATTCATGTTAAAAATTCTTGAATTGTAGGTACTCGTTTCTTGTCGTGGTTTTCCTTTTATGATGCTCTTTTTTCGATGATATTTTGTCTGATAACCCCTTATCCGAGGTGCTCGTGGCTAAATAATAAAAGCCCCACAGGTCGATCGACCAGGTTAAGCTACGCTTGCCGCGGTTGGTCTGTGGATGGGTGATCATCTTTACATACCGAGACCCCTCCAAGTCTCGGAAACCACGTTAAGCCGTTGGTCCCGGCTGTCATTCGTGGATCTTTGACAGTCGTTACGGGTCGTCAGAAGCTCGAAAGTCTGACAACCAATCTTACCAAGGGGTATCGTATTACCCAGTAACTGGGTTGTGGAGGTCAGATAGGCAGTCGCTCCATGTAAAATACTGGTATTCAGCTGCATCCGGTTAGACTGGAAGTCGACCCCAACATAGTTGGGAAAAGGCTAGGCAGATGATGATGATTTTGCCTGATAATCGGGTTTCAGACTTCACGTGTTCTTAAAAGCCCCAAATTGCTGTTTCTGTGTTAACCAATCACGGTCTGACCGCTGACCGTAGCATTCCTTCGTCCCGTATTCCATATTGAGGTTCTGTAAACCTCACTCAAGACTCAAGCATTACTTAAAACTTACCAATCAAATGGCTCTAAGCTAGTTTCAAGCAAGGCTTGAGTCTTGAGTGTGGTTCTGTAATATTACAGATCGAATTAAACCCCTGATTATCATTTAAGCACGAGCCCCTTAAATTAAGAATGAATTGGGTACCTGAATATTGTGTTTTATTTTGGCAATTTGGTCAAATTGATTCACGAAGTGTCATAAACAAAACCCTGTGGTTTCAAGCCTTTAATAAGACATATGCAACAGACAGATATGCGACAGATTACGACATATCATGTAAGAAAACCACCAAAGAATGTAACCTGTAATAAAAATAAAATATTATAAAGATGCTTTTCCAGGTGTAAGTAATTAGTGCACCAAAGTGTTTGTCGGAGTGCGTCGCTCTATCTCAAAAACAATCTGCGTTGTTGTGGCCACCCTCAAATTATAGGGGAATTACTGGGCATTGCGCTTGGGTGCTACTAAAAGTTTGGACTTAAGAATTTAATATGAACAAAAAAGAATAAAAAAAACTTAAGTCGTTTAAGTTTTTTAATGTTAATTAGTTTATATGTTTATTTAATACTTCAAGCACATAAATGTACAGAGGCGGACTTAATGCCATAGCCATTTTCTACCAGTCAAACTTTCGTTGATGCAAATACAAACAGTAGTACTAGTAGTAGTAGTACTAGTAGTACTAATTTTGAACTGAGAAAAGCGATCCACGTTGTTAACTCAATAGACGAGTGGTTTGTGTTATTGGGTTTTTCATCCAAGAATTTCTAAGGCCTGAGTTCACCAACCTTCGAACCACCGGTTAGGTACTTAAACAGTTGGTTTATGTCAAATTTCATAAGGAAATTTTAAATATAGAACTGATTAAATATTTAATCAGTTGATTTAAATGTTGGTGAACACAAGGTTTAGTAGCAGTCCGGAGTCTAGATTTGTGGCCGGATGATGGCTATAGGCTTGCCCCCTGTTACATGGGACTTAAACATAACTGGTGAAATGTGGGAGTACACTGTACTATAGGTAGACCCCTGCCTGACCCTTCTGGTATTACAGGTGTGATGTTACGTTCATGTGTGTATTAGAGTGCTTTAAAAGTAACAGTGGGCAGGGCACATAGCTCGCAGAACAGATGCCCGATGGGGCCGAAAGGTTCTGGAATGGCGACTGCGTACCGGAAGACGTAGCGTTGGGAGGCCTCCCACAAGGTGGACCGACGACCTTGTAAATACAACAGGAACCCGTTGGATGCGAGAAGCACAGAACCGGTCAAAGTGGAGGTGCTTGGGGGAGGCCTATGTCCAGCAGCAGCAACGGACGTCTTTTGACTGAAATGATGATGATGATGAGAATGCTTTATAACAAAAATACATCAATATTAATAAACAATTGAAAATAATTCAATTATTAATTATATATCGTTATAATAACAATTAGCATAAAATAACAGATGGTAGCTATTCTGTTAACGAAATCCTTCAAATTTTTCTCCAACTCCCTGTCCACCGTGCTCGTACCAACAGAAAACGTAAAATTTGAAACGTAGTCACACGCATCTGCCTTCCGTCTTCAAGTAGTAATTATGCTGAAATAACAAGAAAACTGCCATTTTAATAACTTTCTTTTTGCATTGACGTATTAATGTTTAAACTTACAGATTATTACACTAAATGAGTTATTTCTTTACGTCTCTGTTTTAAATGCAGATGTCTTTTTATTATATGTTGTAGCAAAAGGTATGAATTATGGGCTTAAATGGTGTTGTATAGGTACATTTGTAGCAGCTCGATCCCGGGTCAGAGTTGCAGACTGGTGTCTCGAATTGTGCCCAGTTAGTTAGTAGCTATAAGCTCGCCTACACAACTATACCTTCATCACTGCCAACCCCTTTTGAAAATACGGGTGTAGTACTGCATTGTTCTATTTCATTTTAAAACACGAATTTCCTAATGCTTTAAAACGGCTACCAACAATTAAAAGTCTTTATTAATTGTTACACCGATTCATTTCACCTGCTTGTCAAATAAAAATACATATATTACTTCGCAAACATAATTCATATCACCATAAAGTATACAATCACAAAACAAACTATCCAGTTACGACCTTATTCATTTCCATTCCTACTAGGTCGCTAGAAAGAGACCGTGTCTCCGGACTCCAAACGTTAAAAAGAGATAGATATATTTCTCGCATTGCGTTGTGTAAAAAGGCGTGTCTAAATAGATAAGTTGTGACGTAGGGATGGCATCCGAACTTGTTTTTATTTACATACGTTACGGTCGAATAGAAAAAGGTGGTTAATTAACTTTGTACTTCTATTACAGTGAGTCTTTTGATTGATTGCTGTTTACTTTTTTATTGATAGTTTGCTTGTATCTGTTTCATTGGCTGTTGTTTGTATAGTTAACGTAGATAGGTAATGGCACGTGTTTGCGTTGTTTCTAGTTAAATTATTTTTATACAATATCCAGGAAAAAATGGTCCCTTGAGTATTTGTTTCTCCGGGTGCAAGGACCAAAATTTTACGTAAGTAAATTCTATATTAAACGAATGGTAATTTTATAATTATCAAATGTTGCCAATAAGTAAACAAGAAGGCGAAACTTATTTATCCACCCCAAAAAATTCTACCATAAACATTTTAAATCTACTTAGTTTCTCATACATAAAATCTATAACCACTGAAAACCAATAAGGCAATAAATAAATTAAACACTCCCACTACATAAACCATTTACTTAATAAATTCCCAATAATCAGACAAAAAAACATTTAATTACGAGCAGAACCAGAACCTCTACAATTTACCAGAACACGTCCATTATGCCGCCATTACTCTTCTACCGTTATTTTTTCTAGTCGACATCATAGTTTTTTCCACTGTCCACGTGCTACGAAAAAAAGATCGCTCAACTGCACAGTGTGCACCTTGATACCAGTCCTACTAATTGATTATAAATTACGGACTTTTGATAGTGTTACACTGTTTTTTAGAATGTCTTCAGGCTTTAATACGTTTCTTTTTGTAATTTGGGAATGCTTGGGGGCGAAAGGACCACATTCTGTTTTTTTTTTTTTTGGAGTGACAGTTATTTTACTATTGACTGTTTTGGGGGGGTTGTCCGTAGGTGGCTAACATTGGAATGTATATGTATAACGTTGTTTTGTAAGTAAAGTATGTAAAGTCTGTCCCCTATATTCATAAACGTTGCTTTAAGTTAGGTAGTGATTAGCAACTGGTTAACTATATATTTTTGACGTTTAAACGTCACTTTAACTTTAATCATCATTTATAAATAAACCCCTATAAGTCTAACATAAATATGTTGTAATGACAGTAGCAACAGTTGTATGTTTAATCATTTGGGAGCTAATTTAAGAAGGGCTGATTTTACCAAAGTCAGATTATCTTTTATCCGCGGGATGAAATTGACATCTGACAGTTCTAAGTACGCCTAACAAAGCAGGCGTTACTTTGCTCTATTAAGAACGGTGAAACTTTGAAAAGGTTAAAGGTAAACAGGAGCTGAAATCTCAGCTAGAAAGAAGCCCCTGTGCTTCTCCTGTGCGTAGAGGAAGAGACTGATTAGCCTGTACCTATCGATTTCCTTGCGTAGCTTACAACAGCCAGCAAACAACAGTCCCATTAACAAATGACAAATGAAACTCACTCCAATCCATCTAACTAACAAGGCTCTCTAAATTCAGAACCGCCTTCCTAAACCCATAAATCATAACTATTGCAAGAAAATGTCCAATTTAACAGATTTTTTACATCCCAAATCATGCGCCCTTATTAAGAATCCACGATCAATTCCGCAGCTTCTAAGCAAAAACCTCTCACGATCATCTGTCAACGGTCACCTGTCAAATTAGCCTTCAAGACATTTTAATTTGAAGTTTTTAGCGTTTGCAAGCTTATAACTTTGGCATTTGGTATCTGTTAGGACTTTAGCATATTTGTTTTATTGGTATATGATTGGTTAGATTTAAAAAGCCAATTAAAATTGTGAGGAGCAGATGTTTGAGGTTAGAATGGTCAAGGTGCGTTCGTGACGATTGGTCACTTTGTTGAACCAAGATTAATGTTCTGTCAAGTGTAAAGGAATAAGAAGTATGGGCTGTTAGTCTTAAAGTGAAAGTAATGTTAAAGCCTACGCAAGAAAATAATGAATGTCAATTGAAGAGAAAGGGTCTAATGTATTTGTCTAGTAACAGTAGCTATTAATTAATACGATTAGATTTGCACAGGTATGTAAATGATAATTTCAGATATGCAATACCCACATTGTTCAATTCAATAAATGTTTGCAAAAACTTCCATTTTGACTTTGTCAATCTTCTTTTTTATCATTTTGACAAGAGCTTAAGATGATCTCTGATATTGATGTTAGTCCAATTTTAATGCCCCCAGTTTTATTTATCGTGGGTTTGGATCCAGGCACGCATAACATCTCATTTATTTCATCAGAACTGCTCTCAGAACATTGAACGTATTGGAGGTCGCTTATACATATATATGCACTGGCCTGTGTGAATGATCTTATTTACACATGCCTGTCACTTATTTAAAATAAGCATTGTTACGGTGGTTTAGGTTCTGTACATTGTCGCTTGTGTGTAAAATATTGACCACGAATGAATATATAGTAACTATCATACCACTGCTGCTCTTATTATTGCTATTGTTTTCCAATAGAAAGAAAGCATCGTGAGGAAGGCGGCATGGCCTAGAATCAAAATTCGAAGACATTTGACCCGCAGTGGGCCCACCCAAGAGTACTTCCTCTCACAGAGAGAAAGCTTATATCCCAACAATAGGAACGTTATAGGCTGATTATGCTATGAGTTTAATTAGTAAAGTTCATTGAGCCGATTAACCATGGTCCACCAGATCGTCACTCCTAAAATCTTTAACAGTATAATATTAGGTAAATAACTCACTCGCCTCGTCCCTTATTACCTAAATGATCGAGTATTTTTTTCTTAAAAACGTTAATGTCAAAATCGTGGCTAAATTACAGTTAAGTAGAAGCCAGCCCCATATGCAAATACGTGCACTCAACAGGACAGTCGTGTACAAAATAACAGAGTGTGTAATAATACTGGGTGCGCTGCGCATACGACTGCCACGCGCCTGCATTGCTTTTAGGGTTGGCAGGTTGCCAGTTAAAGAGACTTACTTCGATTACACGTGGATGATCAGCCGGTCTACTATGAAATTTTAGGTGAAGCTATAATTCCACCTGATGCTGGGTATTGTCACAATTGTCAGCTCACTGTAAGCTCACTTCACCCAAGTTCTCACGGGTGAGATTTTTACAGAATAAATCGGTTGATAATTATTATTACGTACCTCAATGTTAGTCATCATCACTGGCCTTTGGGAGACCAGCTGCTCGTACAAAATTGCCTTGCACGCCGTTGACCCTAATCCCAAGTCATTCTTATTACGATCGTTGATCTACAAAACGAGGCGTTCTGCATTCAATTAAACTCTATGAATTATTTTGATATTGAATATAAGCTATCTTCCATCTTTCAACGTCATCTTGTCACGTATTTAACTTAAAGCTTCATCTACTACACCGAGCCTTGCAAAACACACATACAAAATTAAATCTTATCCTAAAATGTCAAAATATCCAGCGCGTATTTGTTCATCATTCTCGTCATAATTAAGATGAGGCAACCCTGCCCTCATTGAATTAAGATTAATGCTACCTGCGGGATAATAAATTACCTCAATGTACTTTCTGCTTCACACATCCTTGTCGCATCTAATTATATTGATAGATATTGCAAATTTTATTACATTGAGGTGTAAGTTTTTTCTATACCTATACTGTTAAGTAGATGATTACCGCGTGTAGTCGAAAGAAATTGATTTCTTTATTCATGAAAGAAATATTACTTGTTTTCAAATCTCAAGGTATTTGCTGCGTAAAATGTTCGATACAGAACTTGAATCTTATGAATGACTTTTAAAGGGGGAAACGCCAGAGTAGCCCGCGAAATTCCATTTTTTGAGTATGGTGAAAAAAATTCGTCCATTTTTTGAGTATGGTGAAAAAAATTCGTCCTTTGGTCTTTTGAAGTCTGTTTTTTTATTTTTACATAATTATCTCGGGATCGTGAGGTCCCGGTTCTTTGCAAGACGTATGAGGGGCCGAAGCCAACTCGCAGAGGCCTCTTAGGAATTTTTAAAGAAATGCGGTACCAACCGACGATTATCCCTGTATGCACTATGCAAGTGCACCCAAGGATAACCCCCAGTTGGTGTAGGACTATTGCAGGATATGGAAAAATACAAATTTGGAGAATAGGTTTGAGTGAACTGAAAGTGGACTGGTTACTAATAACTATGGAAGAACTATGGCTAAAGATCTATTGAGTCTTTTTTATTATTACAGGATGGCCATTTTTATTATGAGGTATTTTTACAGTGTAATGTTTTCAGTATGTATAAAACACCTACTAGATACTGTTTTAACCTCAGACTACGGTAATATAAATTATTAATTTTGTAAACCTTCCTTAACCTTTCTAGTCAAGTAATAAAATATAATTAAAAGTTAGTAGAAGTACCGAGTAATTGAGAGCAGGTGCCGATAGGATTAGTAGAAAATTATTTGAATGTTTAATTCAATTAATATTAAGTGCAGTATTATGCATCGATGAAAGGTGAATGGTAATTTGAGGAATTCAATACTATTGGCGTGTGGTCTTGACTATGATTTGATCACTTCAAAATAATATTAGAGTACCATCTACAATCAGAAAAATCTTTATCAATTTTGAGCGACTTGGAAATTGAATGAACAACTTATCTAAAGAATGACTTGGAGCCATGTAGATTGTAGGTAGGTAACGATAATAAGGTACTGTAATTTGATAACAAACTAGCGGCCTGTCCCGGCTTCGCACGGGTGGACATTTATTTTTTAAACATTTTATTTTTTTCTTGCAATTAAAATAGCCTATTTTAATCAGTGATAATGTAGCATTCAAATGGTGAAAGAATTTTTAAAATCGTTCCAGTACCTACTTTTTGAGCCAATTCGTTACACACATACATACAAATCTTTCCTCTTTATAATATTAGTATAGAAGTTTACACTAAATAAAGTTAACACTTCCCAAACAATTATTTACTAAGATTCAATCAAACCTCTAACTATCTCAATAGCATTTGATTGTTTTCCAAAACAATAATAATGAAAAATTTCATAAATGCTTTTTTTATGTACGTTTGCCCCGCACGGCCCCGCTGAATTTGCGATTTAGGTGTGCACCAATGCAATGTACTCGCCTCTAGGAGTATATGTACCGGTTTCTTTTTCAATGTACCTCTGTACTTTTGAAGAAATATGCATAAAAAGGGGGCCGTGCCAGCCAAACGTTTTCAGCACGGCCCCCGTGTAACTTGAAAAATATAAAGCGTATTAAAAAGGTTCATATACTCAAGGAATGTACTCTATTAACACGTTATATGTACCGTAACAGATATTGTGAATTCGTAATAACAAATAATATATAGATGTGGAAAGGGGGCCGTGCTGAAAAAAAAACATATAAGAAAATATCTAAAAAAGACAAAACAACTTTAGCCAAAAACTATTAGAATATAATTGATGTTTGGCAAGTAACATATGTACCGCATTAGTTTCTCATACAACTTGCAAAATTTAAAAAATAAACCAATTTTTGTTTATTCAGCACGGCCCTCTATAGTTGCCTATATCTTTTTAAATATGACATGTTTGTTTACAAAATTCGACTTCCTAAATTATGTATAGGAGTACATTCGTTCCCAATAAATTGCGATTCTGCTGTATTAGTACTTTAAAAGATAAATTGAATCAAAAATATCATATAATACAACCGATAGGGTGACCATGATTCCACGTACACATACATACATAATCAGCCTATAATTCCAACTGCTGGGACACAGGCCTCCTCTCTGTGAGAGGTAGCCGTAATCCACCACGCGGGCCCAGTGCGGTTTGGTAGATGTCACATGTCTTCGAATTTTTGGTTCTAGGACATGCCGGTTTCCTCACGATGTTTTCCTATGATTCGTGATTCCACGTGAGAATGGATAAAAAACTTCTGCATAATTTGAGTAAATCTTTAGTAAAATCAAAAATATCGTAATCTGTATTAACGATAACATTTATAGTAAGTAATAGGTCGCAAATCAACAAGTTTCGCTCAAAAGGCTTAAAAAAATCACAGATATATTTCCAATAAATCACACGGATTGAACCGTACATTACAATAAAATTACAGATTCATTACATTTCACAGATTAGTTACGTTTACCTATAGAATAATCACAGAAAACTATAACTATGTGTCACTAACACTACAGAGCTTAAAAGGCTTTGAAAAATCACAGATACGTTTCCAACAATTCACATCGATTGAAGTACCTATATTACAATAATATTACTTACATTAACCACATTAATATTATTTGGAATAATCACAGGCAACTAATTCAACCTACGTAATCACAGTAGTGTTTCAAGCAACTGTAATAATTAGAATATTGTTATTATTTTTACATAATTATAAAACATCAAAGATCACTCGCGAATCATATTTAGATTAACATACAACCTGACGCTGACCTGCAATTGCAAAAAATCGTATGAAAATTTGTATTTCGCGGGCTACACTGAAGCAAATACCCATAAGTAACGTCATACTCATAAGTAACGTCTAATTTTATAAACGTCTAATATACGTATGGTAGGGCCTATAAAGTTAGGTTTTGTGACTTAAGAATTCTAACCTTAGACTTAATCAAGAAATGATTACGCAACAAGCAATTACTTCTATTGTATACGGGTGTAAGACTTAGCACACTCTCGCTTACACTTCACTGTGCCGTGAGCGGGTGCTTCATACATTTTGATATTTTTAAATTTTATTAAATAAACCTAGTACTTAAGTAAATTGATTTTAGTACATATCAAATCCGTTTCTTAAGTACAAATAAATTATATGATTACTTTCAACTACCTGTTTATTAACATTCCATTTCCGTGCTTGAAATAGAATTCACTGCTCAACGACACGTAGAAAACACGTGAATACTGAAATTAATGGAGCAATGTTTACATTTACTGCTGTAGGTATATTGTGCGCGTAAAGATGTGACTGATCAATAAACACTCGAGCGCAACTGCGCAACATGAAGTAACCGCGACACCAGCGCTACTTCAAAAATCACGGTAGCGTCAGTGGACTAATAGCGACCCGACCGCACAGGACAAGTTTTAACTGATTTAATTCCCTTAAAAGATGTCATCGCTAATATTAATTTTCAAGAAAAAAAAAATTGTGCAAAAAGAATGTTTATTTCAATGTAGTCACATAATTTAATTATTTATTATTATTTATTTATTTATATTTACAATAAAGTATATTTATTATTTATATACTTTATTGTACACCAGAAAATACATAACAAAAAAAAACACTTATTACTACAAAACATACAATGGGCGGCCTTAGAATATAATTATGTACCTAATATATGGAACCATGGTCACCCTGTCAGTTGTATTATATGATATTTTTGATCCAATTTATCTTTTAAAGTACTAATACAGCAGAATCGCAATTTATTGGGAACGAATGTACTCCTATACATAATTTAGGAAGTCGAATTTTGTAAACAAACATGTCATATTTAAAAAGATATGGGCAACTATAGAGGGCCGTGCTGAATAAACTAAAATTGGTTTATATTTTAAATTTTGCTAGTTGTATGAGAAACCAATGCGGTACATATGTTACTTGCCAAACATCAATTATATTTTAATAGTTTTTGGCTAAGGTTGTTTTGTCTTTTTTAGATATTTTCTTATATGTTTTTTTTTCAGCACGGCCCCCTTTCCACATCTATATATTATTTGTTATTACGATTTCACAATATCTGTTACGGTACATACAACGTGTTAATAGAGTACATTCCTTGAGTATATGAACCTTTTTAATACGCTTTATATTTTTCAAGTTACACGGGGGCCGTGCTGAAAACGTTTGGCTGGCACGGCCCCCTTTTTATGCATATTTCTTCAAAAGTACAGAGGTACATTGAAAAAGAAACCGGTACATATACTCCTAGAGGCGAGTACATTCCATTGGTGCACACCTAAATCGCAAATTCAGCGGGGCCGTGCGGGGCAAATGTACATCTTTTTTTTTTCAAAAAGTCTACGCTTCTCCATTTTCGAAATACGAAATAACTCGACCGTCTCTCGTCTTCACAGTTACTAGTAAGTACGACAACTTTCACTGTGCGCAGTTCATACAAACGTAATACCGAAATAATTTGTAAATCAAACTTATATTTATTCCGATTGGATTACAGAATTTCTAGGTTCCCAAATATATATTTTGAATGGATACTGATTTAAAGACGAGTTATTAGAAAAATAAGTTTCCTATAGAAATTTTAAATTCCTTATTGTCTCGTCTTTATATCAGTGTCCTTTCAAAATATATATTTGGGAACCTAGACATACTGTATTCCAATCGGAATAATTACACACCACCTTAAGAATATGTTTTGATTTACAAATTATTTTGGTATTACGTTTGTATGAACTACGCATGCTTCGCCGGCCCCTTAAGACTGTGCCGACCCTACAGTGGCGCCCTCATCGTTTGTTTGGTTATTTCATACAATTTAGAATGAAAATGCAGAAAACAAGCACGTTAAGTTGTGCTTCACAAAATTATACGTTAATATTATTAGAAGCGGTAGTTTTATATTGTTTAGTTTTATCATAATCCTTAAAACGGATAACAGTGGCCACTATATTCCGTTTATTAACGTATAATCATGTGAAGCACAACTTAACGTGCTTATTTTTTGCATTTTCATTATAAATTGGATGAAATAACCAAACAAACGATGAGGGCGCCACTGTGCGGTCGGCGCAGTCTTAAGACAAAATGCTGTCTTGTACCACCAGTACTATAGGTACAGAGCGCAAAACGAGTTTACCACCAACCTGGCAAGAATTTACGAGTCTGTATTACGTCAAATTATTATTGGGGACCGGGTGAAGGCACAATTACTCAGCGGATCGGCCAAATTGCTTGAGATATTTGTTGTTTTATTGCCACGCGCACACACTCATTTGTTAATGACCGGAAGTTTGAAAGTAAGTTGGTTTATGTGGATTGTTTTTTTTTTGTGTGGGAGTAAGAGATTTTGCATCACCTAAAATATATAATTATCTGTACGCGGTAGGTACATGGTTTTCTTGGGTATTGATAGATTATAAGTTACCTAGTAGGTAGATATTGCGATCTCTAATATTCTTCTTCGTCGTTCTTTCAATGCTGAGGATCGCTACCATATAGTACGCGTCTCCAATCTCTATGCTACTATTAATTTATTACACCCCTGACAAGTCTTTATTCAATTCGTCATTAAACATCCAACTTATCAGCCTTTTGCAAGCCTTGGGCTCTTTCCGAAAACGAGTAGCTGGCTGATAAATCAATTTCCTCGCATCAGTAACGCTATGCCTGATGGTAATCATATACAGATACCCCTTAAAATAAATTATTCGCACTTAAATACTTTCAACGTTTTTGATGAGAAACCAAATAGGTACCTACTTACGCACAATCTCTCCCATCCTCCATAATTTACTTAATTCCTAGTTTTACGTAAAAATAATGCCATCAGGACCACAGGACAGCCTTTGTCTTCTTTTGTCCTCTATATATACAAAAAGCTCTAACTTAACAAAACATCGGACTGTATCATTAACAGCTATAATTTCAATTGCTAACTCACGCGCATTATTATCTTGCTTGTCACAGAGACCAACAGTTACCGGGTTTTGCATGGGTTTTTTCGAAAAGATCTCTCAATCCACACGCACATTACATTTGAGGTTTAGTTTGATTACTAAACAGAGTATTTCATCATTTCTGGCATAAAATAGGACACCCATTTAATCAGCAAACGAACAATTTTATTCTGAAACTTGTAATCACACAAATACCATTACTGTTATAAGCCGACCGCTTAACTGAGACGTTGCCTGAGGTAGCAGTGCGGTGCGGGAGGGGTGTGGTGACGTGATGCGAGAGCTCAGTGATTCGTCAACTTGTGACAACTATCACCCCTCCCTCACCGCGCAGCTACCTCAGGTAACGCCTTCCAGCTCTTTCAATCCAGGGCCAAAGTGGACCTCAGTCCTTTGTTATTTCCAGCTCGTCCCACCATCTTCTATGGAGTCTGCCGCGAAGCCTTCCAGCTGTGTCAGGGCTTCAAGTCGTAGTTATATTGGCCCACAGCTCATCACCCAAACAATCTTTCTTAATTTTGATTGTTTCATTCTAAACATGTCAAAAAGATATAATACACAGCAACAACTTAAAAACAAGTACTTATTTAAAAAAAAACAAGTTTGTGTTATCTATACCTATTTTCAAAATCAGATTAATTTAATATACATTTTTCATAGGACTGCAATACCCAATTGAACCCGAAAGCGCCCAAAGCTCGCGCGCCTGCACCCGCTGAGCGCACGCGTCGCACCTGCGCGAGCGACACATGGCGACGATTTACGTTAATTGTGACACTATTATCATGAATATCAGTGATATTGGTGACATACGAGCGGCTTATAATGACAGCGTTGGCGTGTGTGGTCTTTTTATATTATTATCATAATCTTTTAAGATTTTTGAATGTGTCTTTTCTGAAGAGTTTGAGGTTGTTCATGGAACGATAAGTCTAATTTGTTAATTAAGCAATTTAGTCATGATCGGGTTACTTCTCTATAAAGTTTATGTTTCATGCCTTAAACAGCATCTTAATAGAATTCATACAAGAAAAAAAAAATTACCAGTGCGCAAACTGTAACAATGAATTCAGCATATATGATTCTAGACCCCGTAGAACGGAAATTTTTCGGTTATAAAAAAAAAAAACAATCAGCTTCTTAATAGAAAATTGCAATAATTACGCAATCAAAATGTAAGGAACTACTAATATTTTGGAAAACTATGTAAATATATCTACCTAGGTTGTTACTTAAGGTAGTATTCAGAAAGTTAACAGACGCTGTCAAATACTTTCCTGTTTTTATTAATTTGTCAATTTTTATTTAGTTAGCCGATTCTGACCCGCTGCTGGGCAAAAGCCTACCCCAACTCCTTCTAGGAGCTCTGTCCCGCACTACCTAGAACCAGCCCTCTGTCCCGCACCACCTACAACTAGCCCTCGCGACTACTGATAAAATCGCCAATTACTACTGATTTCTATTTCAAATAGCTACAAACTCCAAATCCTAAAATGTTGACCAAATAAACCTACCAAAAATATTAATTAAGAATTGCAATAATAACACTGAAAAATGTGTTGTGTAACAGCTTAGAATGCACATTCTTAAATCGTCAAAGACTGGTTAGTCTCGAGATTTTTGGTAATAACAGGTGTCCATTCAAATCCAATAGTCCAGTCTGTTTTCTCTCTCTTTTTCGATTTATTTTTCATTATGCATGCAAGACTCGCCCTTTGTACCTGGCAAGAAGATTACAAGGTCCAGGAATATTGACAATGTAACCACCTACTGTCACATTTAACGACAGTCAAATTAGTTACAACTCAATCAATCTTGAAAATGTCCTACATTATTATTATCCTGTGATATTGATCACCTTCGCACGAATTTGGTTTACTTCAACCGTCTCCGAAGTTTATTTTAAATCTATTAAAGTTAACCAGCTTAATAAAACTTCATTTTTAAGTTCGACATATGAATAAATTAACCGAAAAAAAATCTCAACATTATTGATAGTATTCAGTCAACTGTATTCATTATATTAATGAATTTAATCATTCTAATACTGTAAATACATATTTGTTACGGTCGCGAATTATATTTTAATCGATTATACTAGACTGCAAATCGCAAGAAAGAAAATTTTATATTCGCGCGCTTCCCTGAAGCTTTCGCCTTAAATTATTGAAATTGGTGACTATCCTCAATGGTTTTGTTACCTATCTAACTATCCTACTATATATTTTTTACTATATATTTTTTTCCACTCAAATACACCAACATTTTTTACGGCTTCTAAATTCAACAAGCTGCCACTTGCCTCTATCCTAATTATCAGCAACAACTATCACATTTAGATTTAAAATTACACAGGAAGGCGATTTAATCACCTGAATCTGATTTTTTTTTTGCGAATCGGATATGAGTTTCATAACGAAAGTTGTTTAGTATGGCGGGAGGAATCAAATCACCACCCTGTATTATTGGATTAATTTCATCATCACACTACCAACTAATCTCTTAACTTATGTAATCCTTATTGTGAAGAGCTCGCAAGGGTGGGTGTCAGCAATATCGATACAATTCACTAGGGAGTAAAGTGGAGGTCTGAGATTGTGATAGGTGCAGTGGGAATAAGGGTTAGGACTGGGAAGTTAGATAATTATGTTATTTTTGTAAATGATTTGTAATTTGATGATACTCTTTTAGGAGACTAAGGTACATTTGATATTTCACCGAATAACAATATTTGAATGTAGGTATACGAATCGGGGGTCAACATTTGGTTGGCCCCTGATTAGAGGGATAAAAGGAGCCAGGGATTGTCCATTGGCTAAACATGATTAGTCTCTCTGAGTTTATGTGATACCTAACCTACCTAAAGCAGGATGGAAGTTACAAATGCAACTGAATAACAAAACGCTCTTTTCAAATTCATATTATGTAAAAAACAACCTTTTAGGGGAAATAACTTTTTTGCAATTATTAAATATTCCTACTTCAAACTAAACTCACTAAGTACTACCCTAGCGAAAAAAAAACAACATGTCATACATATTTCACAGTTGAATACCAGATAATGCCAAGTGCTATGAACCAGAAAATCCGTCAAGTTTCACACGTGCTGCGTCCGTCTGTTTGTGATGCGTGAGACAGGGGGCGGATGACATTGTCAGAGAGTGTTAGCAAAACATGCATAAATAGTACTGATATAAATAAATAGTCGATGTCTTGATAGCTGTAGAGATTTTTTCAAACCAATTGTTTAAGGGATGAATTATTTGGAACAGTTTTACCCCGTTACTAATAAACGTTGTATAACGTCTGTATAGTTTACACAACGCTTTGTCTTCTTCTTTCGAAGGTCAAATTACTGACGATTAAAAGAGAGAAATCGGCGTGTAACTATTCATCTGATATAATACGTTTATTAGTAAGGGGTTAGTCAAAATCCACTAGCTACTGAACTTTTAAGCCCAACAGCGGAAATATAAAGGCTGAAGCAACAGCGGAAATCTAAAAGTGGGAGGTGCAGCACTGGCTGCTCCACCACAACGACATTTAATTTTTGAATAACTAGCTAGAAAGTCCTAATAGAATAAAAAAACCTTACAGATACAAAAAAAAAACAGAGTAAGAGAAAAACAGGTAGTGAAGGAAAAGACGAGAAAAACGGATTCTAAAGTACAGAAAGAAAGAAAGAAAAATAGATTTATTTGTCACAGAAACACGTGCAAAGAAAAAGATAATTCATTTTAATGACAGGATAAATTAATAAAAACAAAATATATCTATATTCACGAACACAAAGCAGAAGCAGTCGACGGCTGCATGCCATGAATGTGACAAGAAGGCTTCCACTCAGCATAATGAGTCACAGAAACTGAGCGTAAAAAGATAGAGTGTTAGACAACCAATAAAAGTCTCAAAACGTCGTAATTATTTTACTTTCTACGAGTAGAGTAAAAATGTTACCTAACATAGTAAATAAACAGTTACTGATGTACGACACGTAATCATACATCCTCAAACGCCTATAACCAAAGGAAAGTGAAACAGCCCTACACGAAACGGAATCAATCAATCATGCCTCGATCGTGACCACAAAATGTTCCCGATATTTACCTTCAGATCTAAGCAAAAACTTGCGAGCAACCGGTTACGTCACACAGGCGAATATTTATGAGAAGAACGTACGACATCAAACGTATGAAGACATGTTACATCTACGCGTCCTGCACTGGGCCCGCGTGCTGATTACAGCCCACTCTGGGAAAATTTAAGGCTGATAATGTTGTCTATATTATCCGAAATATTAGCTATCTGGGAATGTGTTATCCATCTACGTATTTTCAGGTGAGGTGAATCTGTCCACCTTGATTTGGGATCCGAAAAGAGTCTACCGTCTGAACGATAACACACTTGAAACAAACAGACAATTTCCCACTAACGTAGCAATAATCAACCATCAACCACATTGATATTACATCGATATTATACACTGCGTGCCATCGATAACCTGCAGGCATCATAATTTTAAACAAAATCGTATTAAAATTTGACATAATCGATTATTCGAGACGAGACATCGGCATCGCATCATTATGCGAATCAACGAGAGGTGATTTGTTTAACGCGCATACACGCTCCGTGTTTACTTATGTCATTAAATCGATTTTTATTTTGTAAACGATTATTAGATGTCTTTATGATTATGTTGATGCAGATTTTTAGGTTGTGAATGAAGTGTTTGTTTTGCTTTGATAAATAAATTCATTAAAAACCTTGTTATTTTAAGATTATACAACCGCTTTAACAGCCGCATTTGTCGATCGATCAGGTTAAGCTACTCTTGCCGCGGTTGGTCTGTGGATGGGTGACCATCTTTACATACCGAGACCCCTCCGTGCCTCGGAAAGCACGATAAGCCGTTGGTTCCGGCTGTCATTCGTGGATCTTTGACAGTCGTTACGGGTAGTCAGAAGACCGAAAGTCTGACAACCAGTCTTACCAAGGGGGCAAGGGGTATCGTATAACACAGTAACTGGGTTGTGGAGGTCAGATAGGCATTCGCTCCGTGTAAAATACTGGTGTTTAGCTGCATCCGGTTAGACTGCAAGCCGACCAACATATTTGGGAAAAGGCTGCGGATGATGATTTTAAGCTTATAATATAGCGGCCATCCATGTTTTAAATTAAATAGGAAGAAGTTTACTGCATTGTCCTCGATTTAGCATTGCTCAAATGTGCATAATTATGGAGTGCTATTATTAAGATTATCTATATGTGGTTGCCTGTCCCGATACATTGTTGAAAGCTGCAGTTTGTTGACTTCGTGACGGATGTCACCGGCACCTGCATTTGTTAAAGAAACAGCACCCAAAAAATGTTAACGAAATTACCATCCACATTATTAGAACTCAGGAAATAATTTCGAAATATCTCGGAGGGAGCTGAAACAAGCGTTTAAGGCTAAATTATTCTAAAGAAGCAATTAAATTTCGGAAAAAAAACATCGGTCCGGTTGACCACCCTGTATGATTAGTTGATAATTTTTAAGTTGGCAACACTTGACGCCTGCGGCTGAGGCGAGCGCACGCGACTGGCGCGCGCCCATTACGCACATGCGATTGGTCGACTTCTGTCTTCGAATTTCGAACATCGCTGTTCGAAAATTAAAATAATAGGTGCTATTATTAATCTGTTCACACTTTGGGATTAGGTTTGGTTTGAGCAAATGGTATTTTTTAGGCTGAGATAATATTGAATAGAATATAATAGAATACTCTTTATTATGTACACCATTATAAATTACATACATAAATACAGAAATTTTGCTAAGGGTGCCGAAATGTGAAAATCTTCTTCTTATCGGGTCGATAGCAATCTAAATTGGGTCGACCCTGATTTTGATTTGGCGCCTTCAGTTTTCAATGCGTAGATAATTTTCATAGGTACCAGAATTGCGTTTATGATGGCCAAGCGTTTTTCAGATTGAAATATCATTTCTACGGACGTAAAGACGTATTTTGATTTTGATCTAATGGTATAAAGAAAAAAATACCTTAGCCTAGAGATTAATGATATAAATGAATAAGCATTGATTTGAATATTCCGGATCAGGTTCAACCCTACCTACAAAATTGTAACTACTAAAGTTTGTCCTTTTGCTGCAAAATTGCAGTGTTCCCAGTTGCCAACCTTTAGAAACAAAAAAGAGGAGTCTTCACAATCAAGTACTCTACATGCATACATAATCAGCATTTGCTACAGTGTGGCAGGCGAGTGCCGCGTCACGGGACCAAACCGCAACTTTGCACCTTCCCAAATTAGAACCGGACTGCATTTTGTTGTAGCCATATTTGTAGCGGGACTGTAATTAAAAATTAAAGTATTGTATTATAAGCATTTAAAAAGGATCCATATTTAGCATAGGAATTTGTAACTTTCTAACTAGCAAAGGTGGGTTGTGAGCTACGTATTATTTCTTCTAAGCTTCCGAAAGGAGAAACTGTTGACCACCAGCTGTAGCATCATTCTTACTACCAATTTCTCTCCTAGTTCTATCAGGTTCTGCCTCTAACTCGTAGTCACACCACCATTGTGACTAATAAGACTTTTTAGGGTTCCGTACCTCAAAAGGAAAAACGGAACCCGTATAGGATCACTCGCGACTCGTGTGTCTGTCTGTCACAGCCAATTTGCTACGAATCTATCTGGTACACATATGAATCTCTGTGACCCAAACATAGACGTTACGTAAATAAATGAATTATGAATAATTATGGGGACAAATAGGAAATTTAAAAAAAGTTGTATTAGTTATTTAAGAAAATAAACGAAAATTTACCATTCCCCCCCCCACCCCTTATCTCCGTAACTACTGAGCCTAAAATTTTGAAAATAATACAGAAAATAGTTCTATACTTATACATTACAAGAAAACCTATGAAAAGTCTTTAGTCATAAAACAACATGGTAAATCTCTCAATATTGTGCGTACAAACTTACATTTTCAGTTGGAATGTATGGGAGAACATGATTTTCAACTACAATGTTAAATTTGTTCTTGGGATAAATTAATTCCAACAACGGAATCCTTCATTGTGCGTGGTCCGACGCGCACTTGGCCGGTTTTTTTTTCTTGTTTGTCACGCTGCTAAGATTTTCACACCATGTAGTGTACCACTTAATTATTACCAGTGCGGTAAAAAATATCAAATCGTTCATGCTTATTAATCTGCGGGGCAATTGCGTAACACATTATCAATGGGAATTGGTTTCATTTTGACAGTTCAGCAACATTCATTGCGTTATTTACGTGTCTAGCAAACAAATTTTTCGAGCTTATGAAGCAATGGATTAGCAATTTGCTTCAAAATGATTCAGATTCCGATTGATAGTGTGTTACGCAATTAGGGTGCTAGCCATGAAAGTCGGTCATCACTTTCTTGTTGATCAATGTTTTTAAGCAGATGTTGGTCTCCCAGCGTTTGGGCATTCAATAATATACGGCATTTTATTATTCAATCAATTATCTCAGGCTATTGCAGTCCACTGCTGGACACAGGGCTCTCCCATGATACGGCACAACACCCTGTCCTCCGCCTTCCGCATCCTGTCTGTCCCTGTCAGTCTGTACCTATTATATTATTGTTTCCAATGAAATCTAACACGGAAACTTATTCTGGTCATTGAAATACTCTTTTATCAAATCAAATCCAAGAACATGTTTCCAAAACCCCCGAAGGTGTGGCCACTCTTCCAATCGAGAAGTTTAGAGACAAGCACCATGTGTGAGAATACTGAACGTCCGACACGCGACCACACCTGACTCTCTTGTGTTTGCTAACACAAATACACAATTGTATACAAATGTTATATGTAAATGTTTTGTTTTTCGGAACCACAAACTATTGTATCTTTTCAGAGAATCACAGATCAATTCAAACTTTTAGTTGTAACAGTAAGAAGTTAATAGTTATCCATAGCTACATCCTTTAGAAGCCGATTTAGCATTCTAGGTATACTTCAGTGTCGATTGTCTTGTCAGATAGTTACGGTGTTCCTTCGATGTCACATATATTTGTGCTGCCACTTGTACATGTCTTCCCCAAATGATCACATAATATTTGCCGTCATCTTGACTACAGATATTAATGGATGAATCATGAAATCAGAGGGGCAATTCTCCTAATTTTTAAGAACGTTCACAGTCTGATCTCAGTCTCAATCTGTCAAAAATACGTCAAACTTCCCTACATTTCGACAAGTTTTTGACATTTGTTTGTCGCCGAGATGAGACTGCGACTAGATTTTGAACGTTTTAAATTACGAGAATTGGCCTACAGATATTATTGACGAGTTGTTTATAGTAATATATTTATGCTCGTGACTATAAATCAGAGTCCTCCTTTTTGCTGGAAATAATGATCCGATCACTATATCCGGCTGCCATCCATGAAGAATAACTATGACAAAACTGTAGCAACTGTTCTTTATAGCCACTTATTAGAAGCAAAACATTTACTGTTTGAATAAGACTCCTGCAATATCTACCCTTGCAATAAGTACGATTTCTTTCTGTCCGTAGCAACTTTGTATCATTGTCCGTAGCTATTAATTCTGCCTTATAAAGAGCTCTGTATAAATGAATTTACCGCTTATTAAAACACTTTAAATTTCATAAGTTACCATTCGACAAGGCCGTTTACAAAGTGCGGATTTGTCATGGGAATTAAAATCTTTTTGAAGATTAGAATTGTTGTGGTGAAATCGTAGCGTGTTTACGACGTTGTTTACTTCAAACGCAACGTAGTGCGTTACGTAATGCTTTGATATTATTCAAATGAAAATATTGATTCGACATGAAAATATTGAACTTTCGAGATCGGAGTTTTAAGGGACTAACCGCACTTATTCAGCTCTGTTCAGCTTTTGTCCATAGAAAACAACAATTTTGTATGAAGTCCGTTCAGCTTTCCGCGGCTGAACGGATGCGTACGCATCTCATACAAAATAGTTCTTTTCTATAGACAAAAGCTGAACAGAACTGAATAAGTGTGATTAGTCGCTAAAGCAGCACAATAGTCCTCGTTGGTCTAGAGCTCGCAAACGCTACTGCCGAGTAAGAGGTCTTGGGTTCGACTCACACGTCGGGCAAAGTGATATTGGATTTTTCCATTGGGAATTTGTCACATATATTCAACTTGATTGAATTTGCAACCGATAATTTCTCGTTTAATATCAAACGATAGTTTTAATTTAACTACCTTTGTATTTTTATGCGAGTAAGCTTTTGCTAATGATGAGCCTATAACGGTCCCACTATTGACACACAGGGCTTCTCTCTTGGAGAGGGATAGGCTATAATCTACCATGCGGGCCCAGTGCGGGTCGTTAGATCATAGATGTCACATGTCTTCGAATTTCAGAGGATAAACATGGATAAAGCCGTGCACAAAATGCACAGATCTTCTTTGAAAACTGTAGTTAGTCATATCAGATTCATCCCAAAATCGTGGCGTGTGAACTGACTTATATATATCTGTTATCACTGCAGACCCACCGTACCCCTGGCCGTCATCATCATTTGCATAGCCTTTTCCCAAGTATGTTGGGGTCAGTTTCCAGTCTAACCGGACGCAGCTAAATACCAGTATTTTACATGAAGCGACTGGCTATCTGACCTCCACAACCCAGTTACAGGGTAATACGATACCCCTTGGTACGACTGATTGTCAGACTTTCGGGCTTCTAACTACCCGTAACGACTGTGAAAGATCCACGAATCCCAGCCGGGACCAACGGCTTAACGTGCTTTCCGAGGCACGGAGTAGTCGTCTCCCATCCACAGACCAACCACGGCAAGCGTAGCTTAACCTGATCGATCGACCTGTGTGATTGTTATTATGTAGCTACGGGTAGTATGCAGTTTGTCATATCAGATTCATCTCAAAATCGTGACGTGTGAACCTCAAGCTCGCGGCCTGTGAACCGACTTATATAAATCTGTATCCACACTTAACACTACGTTCCATTCTCAATCGAACACTGCTCACTTTTTACCGTTTAGCTCCACAATCGGTATCCACCCTACAAAAAGCACCGAATCAAAATTCTTCGGCCGCATCTTTTATTTATACCCTACGTTTCGACTAACAGGCGTAATTTTTTCCGGTAAACAATCAGTTTTGCCAGAAAAATGCGAGACGGGAAGAAGCTGTAAAAAGATCGGTTGTATTGTCGTCGAGATTTTTTCGCTTCTTGCGAATTCGGTCTCATAAATATCGAGATATGATTGGCGATGGGCTCGGTGGAATGACCGACGCGCGAGAAGAGGGGTACTACGAGTATTAGAACTTGTTGTATGGTTCATTATAATACTATATAATACCTATCATGTGTATACTGTACATAAATTTTTTTCGCTTTTCAGCGTCAGTTTAAAGAAAAAATTTAGCCAGACATGACATCGTGGTGAAAAAGCTTAACAACAATGGTGGTAGAGGGTCTGCTCAGTGAGCGTTTACTCACCATACATGGGAAACTTCATTACTATAAAGTTACTGATAAAACGTGGTTCAGTATCAGCACCAACGCCAAATCGGAAGCTCTTTTCGTCCCATTTCGACACAGACTCATAATTAATTATCTACCAGTATATCTTCTAAGGCCGCAGGAATCCGCTGGACGCGAGAAGCACAAAACCAGTCGAAGTGGCGGTGTTCGGGGAGGCCTATATCCGTTTAGCAGTAGACGTTTTTCGGCTGAAATGATTATACGAGCATCTCCTAAATCTAAGATATTGTTTTTGAGATTAATTATCTCACCACATTTAATAGGCACAAATATTTTAAAGACATCGAGACCGATCCTGCCGATCCTACACTAACTCATATTCATCTCGAATCACTTCAATCCTTTACAATCGTAGTACCTCTCTCAACTCCTCAAGGTATTTTACTTACATGGGTGTGTTAGAAAAAGTCACCGTCGATTGTCTTAAGTTTAGCCTCAAAGGCACAAACATGGCGAAGAGAGTGTGGGAATGACCTGGGGTCTAGGCAAAAACAACGCCAAACAGTACTCGGAAAATGAAGGATATTTTGGAAATGTGCGTATTTTTGTAGACAACGTTTATTTACTGCTCGAAAAGGAAGTAAGGGGGAAAGAAGAAGTCGAAATACGGACCGAGGAAAGTCCGGGAATGTCCACTGGTCCAAAGGAGCCATAATTTTGCTCTATAAATGATACCTCAGCAAAAAAAAAACCACCTGTAGGTATGCTTAAAAAGATCTGATCTTTATCGTCGACATGAACTTCGGTATTCAAAAGAAAATTCTCAAGCTGAAAATGAATCATTCGTAATAGAAGGATAGCGCAATTCAAATTGCCATCGTCACGCTAAAAAGAAGACCACAATGAACAACCAGAGTCATCCAAGTCAAAACAAGATGCTCGCCTTCCGCATTCAGTGATATCTGAAACTATTTTAGACTATTCATGGTCTCTAATCAAGAGTTAGCTGCTGCACTAGCCATAGATTCTCGTAACTAATGAAAACTGAAAACAAAATATGAACAAGGAAAATCCAATTCCAATAAAAATGAAAACATTTCGATATTAAATACAAGAAATTGGCCCCGATTCTGTTGTTCACAAACTAAACTAAATTTAAGTTCAGTGCATCTTTTTCTTTCTGTTTCATTAAGAAAAGGACAGAAGATAAATGTTAGCTTAGTCCTGTCAAATTAGTCAGCGACTGACGTAAATTGACGTATTTTTAGTAGCCATTTTTTTAATCACGTCTAAACTTGTCTATGGATTATCTAATTTGACAGGACTAAACTAATATCTATCTTCTGTCCTTTTCATAATGAAATAGAAAGTAAAAGATGCACTGAACTTAAATTTAATTTAGTTTGTAAACAACGACATCGGGGAATCGGGAAATATAAAACGCCAATTTCATAAACACTATTTAAAGCATCTCAAAAGAAACCCTTATTACTCCCGCTATTTAATAAAAGCAAAATGCAGAAGAATATAAAGAAGTCATAAACTCATAACACAATAAAACACTGCAAGTCTCATCAAAATACCAATCAAAATATCGTATACTGACGGACACGGGTACACGTTAGTAAAGATCGGCACCAGTCCGTACAAGAACCGGCGTGGAATATTACCGTGCGCACTAATGATGAACGTTTCTGCGCTTTAATTGTGATCGAACAGACGAACAAACATACATTCACAGAGGCATTAATCCTTATGACATCCGCATAAGGTTTGGAATCGATTGAGAGGAAGGAGAGTTGACCGAACAGGCAATCAAACATACATTCACAGATGTCAAAGTCCTTATGGCAATTCTATAAGGTTCGGAATTCATTGAGGGGAGGAAGAGTTATGTTTGCAGCTTATGTTTTGTGACCAACACGATATGAAAAATGTATGAACTCTCATCTCGGGGTATCAAGTAAAAAGTCCCTTATTGAAGTCGATTTTGATCAGCGTAGCTTTCTGTGAAGGTGGATCATAACTGGGTAACCAGTCTTCAACAATGACACATAGATTGTTTTGGCGATACGTGTGGAAAGAAATTACTTGTTTATGTATACTATTAGCGTTTTCTGATGTGTTTTAGTTTTGACTATATTCTTGATTATCTTTGTAATAAAATATTTGGATTGTCACTGTAAGAGGATATACCTACATGTGTTTGATCATCATTACCTGTATCATTATCTACTTCACATAGCGGCTTAAACTGAACGTCTTCGAACAGATTACCCTCCACTGTAACTACAGCCGGTCTATTCTATGATAATCTCACCGCGAGAATTTAGGTGATACACTGAAATGAGCTATCGTTCCACGATGCTAGGGATTGACACTATTGACAGCTCACTTAAAGCTCACTTCACCTAACTACGACTAGTACCTATAAACTTTAAGGGGAAGCGCTAATTTAGCCCGCGGATTTTTATATACAGAGGATTAGATGAGGTCATAATCAGCCTATAATGTTCCCACTGCTGGGACACAGACCTCCTCTCGGTGAGAGGGAGTGGGCCGTAATCCACCACCCAGTGCGGATTGGTGGAAGTAAGATGTCTTCGGAATTTTGGTTCTAGGACATGCCGGTTTCCTCACGATGTATTCCTTCACCGTTTTGAGAGCAGTGGTGATGAAATAATTTACACAATGTAAAGTGCCTGCTTGGATTCGAACTCACGGCCTACAACTCATAAGTCGTGGGTGTTACCACTGGGCCACGACTGCTTTAGATATTTTGAAGCGTTATATTTGAAGTTTTATATGATAAGAGAATTAGATAGATAATCTACAAATCACTTGCAATCATAAGTCCTCAAGTGCTTGTAGAGCACCTTATATTAAGACAGTTTTATTAGAGGATCATAGTAAATATCCAATGCTAAAATCAGGCTAACTTGGTGTCATTTCGCTCTTTACTTGCGTATCAGTATCGTAGCCATAGTTTTAACTGTAATCCTAACCTACATGTCGATGTCTGTGTTGGCACTTTACGAATAAGTAGAAATAAACTGAGTCGGCGACTTTAAAAGCTCACTTTACACAGCTTCAGTTAAAGAATCAGGTTCAATCACCGAACATAGAACCAATGATCGAATCGCGCAGTACGAGTACTAAGGCTATTATGAAATTAAAAATCCATCATTATTGCAAAACACTCAACGGTCAGCTTTAATACTGATGCAACTAAGTTCATTTTAGAATGGTAAAAGCTCAAGAAAAGGTTGTAAAACTTTTCAAGTTACAATCGGAACTACATCTTCGATGCTTTGGTTAAGATTTCTATTCGCATGGCATGAAAATTCGACATTTGTAGTGGCTGATACAAACCAGTAATTCCTTCATTTATTGCCTCCAGGAAGTGGTAATTGTAATGAGTTTTGAGACACTCGATTAGCGCCTGTGTGGTCCTCAGAATTTGATGTCGGATACAACTAGGAAATATTAGGTATAATCAACGTTGCTGTCCTTAAATAAATATTCATCTACATAGACTATGTTATGTGATCACCTGATCTAATCCCCTGCTAGTTATTCTTATGTTTTAATTTCTAGTGAATAAGAAATAAATTAAAACACACTGATCTGATCCCCACCTGTTGCTAATTTAAGTTCTGTCTTATCCACTCAACCCCCGACTCAAACAAAAAACCTCTAAAAATTAAAATAAAAATATAATATATTGGCCCTTTAAGCTTATTATAAGTTGTAGGAAATATTTTATTCCAAGCGTCCTCTCGTCGGGGGACGGCTAATGAAAACGCTAAACAGATGAGGCTTATACCCAGCAATAATGAATGTATACTATTGTAGAAAACATAGCTGCTGATGAAAACTTCCAATTTTCGTTAGCCGTCCGCCGTCGCGAGGACGTTTGGATCAAGATATTTCCTACAACTTATATTAAACTTAAAGGACCAATATATATTATTATTTTAATTTTTAGAGGTTTGAGTCGGGTGTTTTTTTTAATTTCAATTTAATTACTGTTTGTATTTCCTGTGCTTGTCTCTAATAAAATATGTTTCTTTCTTTCTTTAAAACTAAATTCTGTCTAGTGGGCCTAAGGGTCGCAGTTACCGAAATCGATAAGGAGGATATATTTAATGTACCAAAACCTTTTGATGTAAATGTTAACAAATGGGTCAGAAAACGTACTTGTGGATGAAAAATTGTAGCTCCACTTAGAAATGGAGTGATTTGATTGGTTGTGTAGCCCTACGTCCTAATTATGAATATATTTAAAGATGTTTTTGATTTGAGAGTGTGGGTTTATTTTTGTAACCACAATTTCCGTCGACGATTTTTCAACTGTAATTTAAGTAATAAAGTTTTTTGAAAATGTAGTGAGTGTTACGTATTAATATTCACCCAGAACAGCCGGTCCATTATGTAAAAATCTCACCGTTAAAACTTAGGTGAAGTGACCTGTCAATAGTGTCAATACTTTCAATCTATAGCGTATTGTGAAATGACAGCTCATTTCACCTAAGTTTACAAGGTAAGATTTTTACAGAATAGACCTGCTGATTTGTATACCTACATACATACATTTTCAGTAAAAAGTTTTGGAACAGGGTATCCTGAGGAAATAGCGGACGCAACTATTCAGAATTTAGCTATAGCGTGGAAAGAATTAAACATAGATACCAAGGAGTAAACTGTAACATGAAAAGGTGTGTAATGGCAACCATGTCATTTGGTGTAGGTAAATATTTTTTTATATTTTATTTATCTTTTAGATAGATTATTTTACCTATGTTTTGTATATATCTCCGTGGCTAAATAATAACAGCCACACAGGTCGATCGATCAGGTTAAGGTACGCTTGCCGCAGTTGCTCTGTGGATGGGTGACTACATACCGAGACCCCTCCGTGCCCCGAAAATCATGGTAAGCCGTTCGGCTGTGCAATTTGGTGCCAGCTGTCATTCGTGGATCTTTGACAGTCATTACGAGTAGTCAGAAGCCCGAAAGTCTGACAACCAATCTTACCAAGGGGTATCGTATTACCCAGTAACTGGGTTGTGGAGGTCATATAGGCAGTCGCTCCATGTAAAATACTGGTATTCAGCTGCATCCGGTTAAACTGGAAGCCGACCCCAACATAGTTGGGAAAAGGCTAGGCAGATGTTTTTACCTATATTTTTTTAATGTGAGAAACTTGTAGGCCTTGTAGACTAGATTTGTAGACCATTTTCTATTTTATTAAGTACCTGGTACTTGTTTAAAAGAGTCACCGTATCCTATGAAGACGAGCCAGCAACAAATTGCCGGCTCTACTCCATAGGAAACGACCAATTGGAACCGTGCACCTAGCTTCTGACGTTTCATAAGTACACATTTAAGTGGAATAAAATATTTTGATTTTGAACGTTCCGTTGATCGGTACATTTTAGTGCTGGGGTTATATCATGGCAAAATATTGGCGTGCCTGCGTTCCTAATCAGAACATTTTGGTATCGTCTTGTTTTCGTTTATCATTCATTATGGATTGGTTCCATCCACGTGTGGACGCGGTCGCCGCTAGCGGCTTGTGCTCTGTTTTATCGGCTATAGTATGGAAAGCATTTTTGAGAGAGCTGGAGAAGGTTTTTCTGCAACGCTACAGTTTGAAAAGCAGACGGACGCCCTTTCTGATAAATATTGAATACTTCTTTTCGCAGGAATTTCCTGTCTCTGTCTAACCGTGTATCTATTACATGCCTTTTTCATAAATCCTATCAATTAGCTCAACTAAACAAAACTTGTAAAGCAAATAAACTGTAGTATCCTCGGAAAATTTCTAATGCATCAAATGCATCCCAACACGATATCTACTCTAATACACAACTCGTACCAAGGGTACGAACTAATGAACTATAATAAGGCTCCGTTATTTAAAACTTCGATATCTAGACAAAATCTTATTCCAGCATAAGTAATGTCAAAAATTTAGGTATTTTGACAAATTGAGGCAAATTTTAGAATACGAACGTTCCTAAACAAACGGGAACTGCCACTCCGTTTTGGCTAAACAGAACGACCTTTGAAATGACAAAGCCTTCTCCACGATCCACAGCCCACAACCGAAAACCACCCATACCTCAACATTGTCTCCTTACACCCATAGTTTCCTCATTAATCAAGACACTAACCCTGCGGCTGCCACATTACGGTCCCTTTGATCAACCGTTTACCGACACTGCCATTTTGTGCTAATTGTGTGGAAGTAGTGTCCTGCCCTGTTCTTTTTCAGGTACCGCGGTAAATAGAGGGTTGGGTTACTCGGTAAATTATAAGGCTTTAACGCGAGAAGCTGCAAGTTGAATGGGATTGAAAGCAAGAGTGAGGACTCAGAAGTAGACTCTCTTATTACTGGAAAACTAACTGGATATAATATATGATGCCAATGCTAAAAGAAAACAATCATAGACCTACTTCACAAAAATAAGTGTTTATTTTTGCCAATGTTATGTTTGTTTGAGTTCTTTCTGGGCCAATTAAAAAGTTTATTCATAAGTTCAGTTACAAAGTGAACTATACAGAATGGTGCGCCCGTATTTCAATCTAATCCTTATAATTTACCGCAACCGATTCAAAAAAAGTTTTTAACAGTAGACATTAAATTTACTAGCCACAAACTAATCTAATTCAAATAATAGAGTCGTTAAACTCTAACCACCTTGTTAACAAACGCGTAAAAGTTATGCCAAACTTAAACCTCGTAAAATGTGTGGTCACTCTGAAGGTTATATTGGTTGTCACCGCGTTTATTAATAAGGGAGCAAGAGTCTTTAAAACTAGCGCCAGTTGCAAAGTCACCGATAGAACATGATGTCCAGCCAATAAATATACAAAAAACGAACGAAAATCAGCCATAATCACACATATCAGATACATTGAACAAATCTGAACACACGAAATGTCCAAAATCTTCAAAGACACTAAAATAATGATAGGGCGGCGTAGTAATAACGTAATCGTTCATTACCAGTTCCCAAGATGGACAGGAATAAGTACAGGAGCCAACACATCGATTCAAATATAAATTTCGATCAAGCAACTGATAAAAATCGAGCGAATTCGACACTAAAAATCGAGTTGCAATAATTTTAATGATGTACAACATTGTGGCTCGCGATATGGAATGCTTTTGAAATTATATTTTGATTTGATGATAATAGAATGGCATGTGGAGTGGAAAAAATATCGTTAGTTATGCTGTCGTGGTTTCGATGGGAAGTGATTAGGTGGAAGAAGAGTTTTTGGGATGATACTGGCCAGTGGCGAAGGGTGAATTTATGACTGAGGTAAGCCGGAGCAAAAACACAAGTCTATAAAACGTTTAATTATATTTCAATGATGAATTTACTATAGAGTGGTTGTGTTCTGAATTTTCGAAAGGAAGCCGGCGGGAATCGTGTTGTATGGTACCTTCGCCACTGATACTGGCTATTCACAAAGTTAGTTTCGGTGTTGGAATGTACCAAACATTCGTTCGAACGTTTTAATGGAGCGGCTTCTTACCGATTTCGATGAGGCAAAAGTGTTGGTTGATACCTATCAACTTACAATTTACTAATACCTTTTTTTTTAATGTAGGTAGTTACGTAATAAGGGCTGGTGTCCGCAACTCCACGTCAATGCGCGTATTTTTCTATTATATGTATTATCTACTCCAACTTTTCACAACTACGAGATACGAGTTTTATACAAGGTGAAATTTTTATCACCGTTTTCCTCTTAGGGGGTCATTGTACTCATCATTATGAACAACTTTTACTGCGGAACGGAATATAGTGGCCACTGTTATCCGTTTTAAGGATTATAATAAAACTAAACAATATAAAACTACCGTTTCTAATAATATTAACGTATAATCTTGTGGAGCACAACTTAACGTGCTTATTTTCTGCATTTTCATTCTAAATTGTATGAAATAACCAAACAAACGATGAGGGCGCCACTGTACGGTCGGCACAGTCTTAAGAGGAAAACGGTGATTAAAATTTCAACCTGTATATAATCCACAGTGTATTTCTACAGTAAATATTATATCGATTGGCAAACATTATCCTCACCTTCAATTCGATCTCGTGGGATAAGCGCGGATTTTTCTTCAGTGCTCTGAATAACACTTTTCGTTCTGTAAAGTCAAAATTAGTATATGAGAATACATTATTTGCAATATTTAAGATCCAGACTCCCGTACTCTTTCCGATAAACTGACGCAAAAACCACAATTATTCAATAAAACATTTCGGTAATTTTACACAATATAATAAACATTCATGTTTATTACCACCAATACTACCAATAACTTAAACACTCGTCCTAAACTTTACTTACAATGTTGTCAAAACTTCGGTACATTTGGTAAAGTTAATGACTGTCATTGCAAATGTTCCCCAGGCTTTGAATTATTATGAAATCCCAATATAAATAAGTGTTATTATGCTTTTAAAATGCAATGATTACGTCCGTGTTTCAAACAGACAGATGTTTGGGCCTCTGAAAGTTGGGTGATAGTGGAAATAAGGTATTTTTAGGTGTTTCGCTGCTGCTTGGCCTTTCCAAATGCACGCCATTTAGCTCGAGTATAGGCAACTCTCATCCAGTTACTACCAGACATCCTGCGAAGATCGTCGCTCCACCTAGCCTTAGAGCGTCCTACTTTACGTTTACCGATTCGTGGTCTCCAATCAAGAACACGTCTACCCCAACGGTCATCGGTCCTACGGCTAATATGGCCGGCCGACCGGCTACGGCTAATATTACCATTTTATAGATATTATGTATTTATAAACATTTATTTTTTTATTTCTTATTGTGTTACTTATATTTCTTCGTATAGTGCACCGGTTGACGTCATCACGCCAACGCCGGCTGTCGCTGAAAACCAGCGATGGGGCTCTGTTTCGCATAGGGTCGTAGCAATATGCCGATCGATGGCCGTTTTGCGTGTACGTATTTTTCCCCAACTTGTTCTTTTTGTATTCTTTCTCTGCGCCACGTTTAGATACCCCAAATAAACGTTTTTTTTTTCTCTTTCTTTCTATGACTAATATGTTAAAACATAACCATGTATAGAGGCCAGCACATCAAGCTACCCCAATCTGTAAAATTTTCCCAATTGAATACGAGCCTTATTCCTTTGTGATAAAGTTGAAAATCTATCAAAGAAATTTGACAGATTGGGATAGCTTGATGTGCTGGCCTCTGTACATTAATTTTATTTATGTCCGACGATTACATCTGTATTTAGATTTTGTACGAAAATAAATCGGTCTTTTTTACCTCGTTGCCAAATTCATGAAAATTAGCTCCGTATAATTTACGTGTGAAAACAAACAAATCCACTTTTATAATATGATTAGTAGCGTTAAAAAACCTAATTTAATGGTGCTAAATTAACTCTCTCTTGATTGTTACCAGCGAAAATAACCGTGAGAACTAACAAAATAATCCATACTCCTAAACATAAATCCTTAAAATCAATTTACCACTCATAAAAGAATTATAAAAACATTATCATTGCGCCAACATTAAATCTAAACTCGATAGCGTTGACCCTAAAACATCCCTTCAACCTGTCATCGGCGCAATGGGGTGCAACCCTCCGCCACCGCGCGGGTTGTTTCGACCACCCAAGGGACCCGGACTGGGACATTATCTAATCCAAATTAAACTATTATAAAAACGTTGATTCGTTAGCGAATGCGTCCGAAGATAACGGTAACTATCCATGATAGGGATTATACTGAGTTAATTTGGTCGCGTGGCAGATTTCAACCCTAATCTGCTGCGTTTCTGTGTATGAACGACATTGTCAATCAGGGTTTGGTTGAGCGGAAAAATTTTTGTGTAGGCAGATAGGAAATGCAGTTTTTTGTGAACAGTGCTTAATTCTTTTGTTTGATTAGGGCGACTTTATCTTTTATTGTTATTTTAGTTGGTGCTTGATAGTTCAGTGCTAATCTGGGAAAGTACGATTTATGAAAAGTACCTTGACTTTTGGCATGTTTTCACGGAAACTTCTGATTGTGAAATTTTAATGAAGACTATGGTTCGTCAAAATGTAGAAGCAAAAGTGTTTAAAAGGGGACAACATATAATCCGAAATTCCGAAGTAAATGCAAAAAAAACACCAGTTTCTTATGACATAGCATACTGTACTCGCTTATCACTCATACATGACCGCCAGCCACCTGTAAAAGAAAACAAAAAAGACTAGTTAATTTCGTCAGACATTACTTCGATTATCGATTCGAACCCCAAGATAAATATCTAGTTTGAGGCTCACTAGCAAATAATATAATATTTTTACACAACTGTAGGTAATATTTTAAGCTTATACTCACATAGTCTCAACTTTTTGTTATACTGTAAACCTGCTTACTGTAAGTGTAAATATTTTCTATAAGAAAAAATATTTATAACTACTAAACAACCAAATGGTCTACCACAACTGTAACAAAATAAATCACGGTCATCTAACTAACACACCGTCAGCTCATTATCCGCACATTTGCGAAACTCGTAAACAGATAAACACATTAACAACAATAGGAAACAGTGCATCTACTTGTCACCGCATCTGTTAACACAGAATAACAACAACCACCGAAAGATGAACCCTATCTCCCTTTCAAATGTTCCCAAAAATAATCGCAACTGGAAACTGGGCATCAAAGTTGAGGGGTCAAAAAGGCCGGTCGCATTTCAAGTGTTGAAAGTGAACAGGGTTGTCACACATAAATAATCACGTAATTGGGAGTTCAATGATAATGTGGTTTGTGGACACCCTTATTGTAAATATTTGGGGTCACGGTTACAATAGGGATGTTCGAGCATATGTAACTGCTGTTTTTGTTCGTGTAAACTAGCTGATTATTTTTTAGAATAATTAGGTATTATGAAATAAAATATAGAAGTAGTAACAATCAACTTAGCCTATTGCAGTCTACTGCTGGACATAGGCCTCTCCCAGGCTGCGCCACAACACCCTGTCCTCCGCCTTCCTCATCCAGTCCATTCCAGCCACTTTCTTTAGGTCGTCTGTCCATCTAGTTGGGGGACGTCCTACACTACGCTTGCCGTAACGACGTAGTAGTAACGACAACCTTTTATTATTATTTATTTAATATTTTAAATACAACTAAATGTATACAAGTAATGAGGCAGACTTAATGTCATAGACATTTTCTACCAATCAAACTTTGGGTGAGGCAGAGACAAAAAGCCAACCTTTTCTTCTTCTTTCTAAAGTGCCCATACCTAAGGAATACAGGCTGTCTATGAATTATTCACTGGCTATTTTTCAGGCCGTGAAAATAACTACTCGTGAGAATAACTTTTATTATGGAACCAACTCTAAAAAGCGTCTTTTTCATACATGTTCATTGGGTTTTGTACACAACAGCAAATAGGTATTTATTACAATATTCCAAGTTTATCAGTCTTGTCCCAGACTTTAGGAAGACTGCCGTCCGCCGTAGGTATTCCTAGTCAAACTTAGCTAATGAACAGAGGAGCGTAAATGATAAATGATTTTATTTCTTTAGGTAGTCAATTTGTACCAACACTTTTACACGTCAATTATAATATTTTTAGTAAAACTAGATGAAGTTGGCGTTTCCTATCTAACTAAACTAAGAAGAAAGGCCGAAACACATTCACAGTCTGATCTCAGTCTCAATCTGTTAAAAATACCTCTAAATTCCTACATTTTTGACAAGTTTTTGACATTTGTTTGTCGGCGAGATGAGATTGCGACTAGATTTTGAACGTTTTAAATTACGAGAACAATACTGGCCTTCAGATTCCCACTATCTAACCTTCGATGATTTTATGACACGTATCCTACAGTCCTACTGCGTTCTCAATTCAAAAACCAAAAAAATAACACACTTTCTTTCCTCATACCCGTTCATTGTTTTACCGTTCGACATTATGTAGAAGTGTCATAAATCTAAGAAAAACAAAAGCCTCACTAAACTGAGACGTTTAGATGAGCGTGTAACTAAATTATTTGGTCGTTACCTTAGCAGTAGCGCCCCCTGGTGAGAGGGTGAGTTCTGCTTTTGTTAGCTTTTCAAACAGTTGAAGATCTGTATTTAATTAATTTGACGTTTTATTTTCGCTTGGAATATTGATATTTTATAATACCTACATATTTAAGAATAAGAATATTATTTAAAGAATACAATACAATCTTAATGGAATGGTATAGCACTTAAACACAACAATAAAATAAAACAAAAAATAACAAAAACAAAGTAAAAACAATATCGTATTACCCAGAACCTAGTTGTGGAGGTCATAGAGATAGTCGCTCCATGTAAAATACTGGTATTCAGCTGCATCCGGTTAGACTGAAAGCCAACCCCAACATAGTTGAGAGAAGGCAAGGCAGATGATGACAAGAGTAAAAAAAATACTTTAATAATAATAACTAAATAATAAGACTAATAATATTGCCATTAAGTGGACAAAGTTCTTAAAGATTAATGGTTGAATTTCCATACTATTTTTCCTTTCATTTCTAATCCTCCATCACTGTCAGGCTTTGACCTTTTTGTTGTTTTCAATCGTCATTATCAGCCTTCAAGTTGCCTAAGTGTCAATCTTGTCAAAGTTTCACGCACAGGCGCTCAAACTAAAAGCGAGTTTCCAGTGTAAAAAAAAACACATCTCAGCGTCTTTTAACTAAGTCAATCTTTAGGGATATAAATATTATCCCGTTTTCATAATTATTTTTAGATCGGTAATGCTAATGATCTTATAACTACGAATCGATACACTTTTTGACAATTCACCTGCCGCAATTCTCTGCCTACATCCTAAACTGACTTTTCTCAACCAGGGTTCAATCGCCACCCACCACCATCAGCCAATCTAGATAACATATCTAAATAAGCTTCGGCACTCAAACACCAAAGCAATCAGCAACATCACCGATGATCACCTTACTAATATTTTTTTTTATAGTCTGACCCAAACTATAAAACGGCAAGTATCAGCCATAAAATAAAAAAGAGTACAACTTGACATGTGGCGAAATATGGAACTAATTTAAAAAATGTACTGCACTCTGACGTTTGGTGTGCGTTTGGTTGACGTTTGCCATAACGTGCAGCGCCACTACAAAATGTCAAGTTATACTGGTCGACTCTAACTACTAGGGTGGTTGGTAACGAAGGTGCACAGCGGGATATAGTCGGTAACAGTAGGGACAATCATCGATCTTTTGTTATGTTAATTTTGATGACTCTATTGGCTACTTAGTGTGTTCTTTATAGAGTTGTTTGGTTTGAATGTTTTATTGTGTCTCGTTTATAGTTGTAATTTTGTGAGCATACTTATAATGGGATAATTAACTTATAATTCACTGTAGGCGCCATTAAAATCGCGCTTGTACGAAAAATATAATTTTCTTAAATAAATAATGAATTGTTAAGTTAACATACATACTTTTTGCGAAGTGATAATATAAACTAACATGAAAACTCAAGGAACACTTCGAAAGAACAACCGGTTAAAATAATATTAAATGCTCGTGCTAACAAATGACGCCTTGCAAAAAATTACCTGCAATAAGTTTCCTAAGCAACCATTGCATCACATAAAGTATGGAAACTATTTGAAGACATTTTCTTTTACTTTTTCTAGAACTTTTAACGGATACGACCTATTATTTTATTCTTTAATATCCATGATCGATAACAAAAGATAAAAATAAGGACAATAAATGTTATTCCTTATAAAAAAAAAACTAATTTATCGGCCAAGGATAAAGGACAACTGAGCCAATTTAATAGAAAAACTGACAAACCAAAGAATTCTATTATAATCTAAGAGATTACTACCATCTAACATTTCCGACTCTGAAAAAAAGTGTCGTCCGGTGAAGCAAAGGGCCGGCGCGGCCGGGCACAACGGCATTGTTACAAAAAAAAAGATGTCGCCAAACGTTATCTATTCCATATCAACATGTTTAAATTTAAAGGTACCGACGACAGGTTTTAAGACCATAAAGCTTTACGCATCGTTTAATTTGCAAAAAATACAAAATTGATACTTAAAGAATACAAAAGGTTGCGTCGTGAATGTTTTTTTTTTTTTGTGGCCTCTTGGGAGTTAGATTTGCTGATGAATTTATTGATACTGCCCAGTAGGTACTTATTTCAACATTCCCGTCGTAGCTCAGTATAGTCAATCTAGATTGCCAGATATTTCAGAAGACTTGTGTGTGTCAAAGTCAAAGTCAAATCATTTATTTCAAATAGGCACTTAAAAGGCACTTTTGAACGTCAAAATTTAAAATGAAAAAATAGAATTGATTCTAGTGTGATGTTTGTAACATTAACATCACGCACAAGACTTTCGATCTAAGTGATAAAAAGTAAATTGCCTAAATTGCCAAAACCTGATTGTCCAGAAGAGTGGATTTAATCAACACATTCCATTATACAACCATATAGTAACTAATCACATCATTTTTTATATATAAGGGGGGGACCAGACGGTAAATAAAGTACCTTTAGTCCCTTATAACTTGATCTGGCAATGAGAGAGGCCTGAAGATCAAAGAAGACGATTATTAATTTAATTCAAGCATCTGCTAAGTTCTCATTTAGTTTGAGGTTCTTGCACAGCTAAAAAAACAAATGAATATCTTGCGCAAACATTGAAATATACCATCCATTTAAACACCATAAACTTTTAAAGCCCAAAACGCGCTCCACAACATTTACATCAGACCTCAAGTTATTCCCACTCACAAAATCAGGTGATAATAATCAAAACAGTAGCTAAAAAAATACTAAATCGACCATCACAAAGTTATGGGACCGAGACATTCCTAAAATACCTACTGACGAAGAACCAAACAGATTTTATCGATGTCTTTAACTGGACAGTTCAAGCGTGAATGAAGTAAAAATGTGGCCAGTTAGGACGTTTATTGATCGCTAATTAGAAGTAAAAGGGTGACATTTTTATACTTTTTCATATGGCATCAGCTACCTTGTTATGATGTGAGAGTGAGCAGGAATTTTGTGAGGTGCACCTATAAACGTGTTTAATAATAGTAATTTTAGTAAACACTTTATTTTAATTCACGAAAAATGAAAATTTCATTTTTAACTCTTGTAGAACGTAAACGAGGCAAAAGATGTATAAAAGGATCGCTTCAGGTGGCATTCTGTAGTTTCTCCCTAAACTCATAGGAATAAAGCGGAGGTTATGTATGTACGAGTAGCACCCGAAAGTTTCATAATTGTTTGTTCATAGGCCAAGCCATATCCTTAGTCACCTATGACTATTGTAAATAATTTTAATTTGTAATACACTTTGGCACAATCTAATGCCTGAAAGAAAGCAACACCAAATCCCCGCCTACAAAATTAATAAAAGCAACAAAACGCAACAAAAGTATTACACCAATAATTGCATCAGGCGCTTGTTGCCACTTTCTCGTTTACCAAATTACGAATATGTACCTCAAAAACAACACGCCAAAAACACATCGAAACCAATTCAAAAATGATTTACAGCATAATTGAAAGTTTTAATGCACTGTTTATGAGTAATATAAACTAATAGGGACAGAGTAATGAAATAATATGAGTCGGGAATTCTTTGAGCTCTGGGTTTTGATAAGATCTCGATACAATTCCGTCTAATTCTGTTGGATATACAGAAATGTGGTCATGTGAAACATTCATGATTGTTGTCGAGTTATGAAAGGAATAGAAGGGAGAGGATTTTCTTGAAATAGGTACTTGTTATTTTAGAAGCTACTGCTAATTTAATGCATAATGTAGGTACTTAAAAAGATATGAGCAAACCATCGCGCGAGTTTTCATTGCTATTCCGTTCATTAGGTATCCAATCCGTATCTATGTATTTTCAAGAAATCTTCCAGGGCTTATGTGTGTACCAATTTAGATCTGCTAAAGTAAAAACTTATGCTTATACATATATACTTAGTACAATACATACATAGCCTTTATAACCCCTGCGCTCTGCCGTAGTCAGTCAAGTAGACAAGTCATAGCTACGGTCCGTACCTATGATTTGTGTGGACGCCTTTTTAACTGACTACGGCAGAGCGCAGAGGTTATAAAGGTTATTCGTACGGTCACCAATAGAGATAGGTAATCAGGGTCGTCTGAGTCTGGGAAATTTAATGAGAAACCAATGGATGTTTTCGAATAAAATTAATTTAATTAATAGTAAACAAACAGTTGATTTATCAAATTAAATTTCATTCGAAAACATCCATTTATTTCTTACTAAACTTCAACTACTTATATCCGACGACATCACTTTTGGTGACGCACATAATTTAGTACTTAGCAGTCTTTGGTCAACTGCACCCACTCGAAGTGGACGGGATCACTCAACCCAATCACATTTTGAATAGGTCGACTGGACCCACTGCCCAATTTCATCATTAGCACAGTCACGGACTAAATCAGATTTAAATATAAACTACTCAAAACATCTCATTTACAAGAACACAACTTCGCCTGTTCTATCAATTCCGAACCCCAAGTGAACCACAACAGGTGTTGTTTATCAACAACATCAACATTAGTTCTTTATGCGGCCGTAGGTGGCACAGCACGTCACAACGCGGTCGTTACATAACTTGCAATCGCGATGATTCGGCGATAATGGTGCAATTATCGCGGGCGAGTATTTGGGTGATGAGGCGCAATTAGATGATAAGTAAACATTCTTCTATGTTATTGGCAAATATCTATAGCCGGCCTATGGGAAGTGGTTCACGCCCTACATAGCTACATAAATACATACACAACTTCCTACTGTTGGTTATCGGCTTCTCCCAAAACACGCATCGATATCCAGTTCTCCGCCTACTTCATGCAGTCCTTCCCAGGCGTCTTTTGAAGGTCGGTTCGGTTTACCTACACAAAGCCTTGTGCTCCAACGGCCAGCGATCGTTCGACATACAAGGCTGCAGGTTCATTATCGCTTATCACTCGGGACTCGAACATTAGTCAAGCGGAATCTAACGCAGTTTAAATAGGTTCCTATTTCTCTCACCGCAACTTAAAGACCCCAGTTTAATAATGAACCTAATCACTTAACACTAAACTACTTCCCTTAGTTAACCCTTACTAATTGTGAGAGCCTAAGCAGCTGATATCCTTCAATTGATCCTCCCGCTAAAAAGGGTTGAAAATTACAAATTAACCAATCATTCACCAAATTACTAAGCCAAATAATCGTTCAGAAATAACTCAATCTTGTTTTCGACCAGGTGACGCTAAAGAGGTCGTAAACCTTTTATTTTTACATCCCCTTTCCGCTTTTAAATACCTCGTTTGACGTTTCAACCCCTGGATAATCTGTCTGATTAAATATGGTAGATAAGGGTTGAAATATTTATTGTATTGTTCATTTTCGTTAGATTTTAAAACTATCCAAATAAAAGTCTGATAGATTTTAAGGAATATAGGTTTCGCTTTTATATTGTTAAAATAAGTTGAGCTGTTAATTAAAAGTATTATGGTCATAAAATTATTAATAATTGCCCATAATTGCAATTCAAAACTGTATTGGACTGCTCATCCTTGATAATTTGTGAATAAATCTACATACATATCTAATAAAATTCTTAAATTTATTAATTCTCTGATAGACAACGCACATCAGGTGGGTCTAAAAGCATGAAATTCCATGAAACATAAAATAATAACATGACGCCTGTCTTCCTCGAACCATGTGATGACGAGCGTATTGCCATCAACCGGGAACAAATCCAGTAACAAAAAGTTGTATAAAGGTACAGTCAACAAAGGAGATAAGTATGCAGGGTCGTCGAATATAGTTGAAGTTTACTAAGAAACTGATTGATGTTTTCGAATGAAGTTTAATTTTATAAATGTTGTCTATTAATTAAATAAAATTTCATTCGAAAACATCAATCGGTTTCTTACTAAACTTCAACTAAATTCGACGACCCTGCATATTTATCTCATTTGCTGACTGTACATAATATAACGAAAGTAAGCACCAAGGAGGATTTTTTGAACATTCATCACTTAATGGGGTAAAATAAGGGATGAAAGTTTGTATGGAAGTTCTTAATATCAGCAATTTATCTTATTGTTTCATAAATTACATATCAGCAATTTAGCTTGTTGTGTCAAAAATTACTTAAATCTAAAAATGAAATAGGTTTGCATAGGTATTAAAAAAGAATAAAATCAATCTCTTGAGAATCTTATGACTGCGTCAGCGAACGGAATTCGCATGGCTGAATTTTATCATAACATTTGAATTTTTTCACAAAGAAATCTTATTTTTATTTTTTCCATTATGAAGAAGAATCTAAAAATTCAACAATCCTAATAATGATGAGAATTTCACCAATATATAATCCTATAATAATGATGAGAATTTCAATTAGAAAGTATGTAGATTTATATGTAGACTTAACTATCGCATTAGGGCAACCTGTAATGGTAGATTTAAGGTTTTATAATAATAAATAAATAAATAATAAACCATCTTTGCGGTGAAAATAGTCTATATTGAACATTAAAGAACCCTACGAATCCTCTCGAAGAGAAGGCCTAGTCTCAGCTGTGGGAACGTTATATAGGCTGATTATGCAATTAATCCTACGTGCCAACAGGAATTTAGATTAGGCACACATATTTATTATTCAACCAAAAGTTTACCTCATTTCTAGAGCAAACCATTAGAAGTTCTGTCACGCAAAACCAGTGCGAAGATCTTAGAATAACTAAGTAGATATTTAGCTACTTTACCATTGCATAAACCGTATAAAACATGGCGAACACATAATAAAATATATACATTTAACTACTTTTACTTCCTTTCCTATCAATTTGTCTTTTACCAGTGATTAAACTTTTTTTCACGTGTGGTCTCGTTACAATTCTTCCAATCAACTGTTACAATCAAAACCAAACTTTAACATGTAACAGCTAAAGTCTAATTTTCAATACCATTGAGAATAAAAAAAATTATATACATTTCGCGCAAAAATAAAGCTTATTTCATAACGAGAAGGTTGGTTTTAACGTCGTACTCATCTTGGTTAGCCTTATTTTCAAATGAGACGTGTGTCTTTTGTTTTATTTAGATTTCTAAACAAAACTTAAAAGCAAGATAGTTACGCAATATGTAACTTTATTTGCATGGCATGCGTGTATCTGCTATTAGTAGGAGAGTTCCGGATATTATGGTTAGCAAAGTAAACGAGTTACCTATATCTATGAAAGACTCAATTGCGTTTTCTTTCAAAGATGGTTTTCAGGCTTTACAACATAACAGCTTATAATGTAACGTTCACACCGCAGAGACACAGGTCTCCTCTCTATGAGATCACAGGTAGGGTTCCAACAAATATTAAAAAGGAGTTTCCCTTTTGATCCTTCTAATACATACCTATCTTTTTTCAGTTTTTTCTGCGGAGTTATACTCGCCGATCTACTCTGTAAAAATTTCACAATGAATACTTACGTGAAGTGAGCTGCCACTCGACCTGATGCTAGAGACTGACACTAAGGGACTTACCACACTTATTCAGCTCTGTTCAGCTTTTGTCCATAGAAAACAACGATTTTGTATGAGATGCGTACGCATCCGTTCAGCCGCGGAAAGCTGAACAGACTTTATACAAAATCGTTGTTTTCTATGGACAAAAGCTGAACAGAGCTGAATAAGTGTGGTTAGTCCCAAACTAACTAACCAAATCTTCATCTAAGCCGATTTATTCTGTAAAAATGTTGAGATTTATACAGAATAAATCGGCTTATACCTAACAATACATAACTTCAAATTCACGCTTTGTAGCGTCCAGAAAAAGAGCAAGAACTATCCATTACAAGTAGGTAGGTAATGAGCAAACAAAACGGAAGGTATGTAGGTACCAGTAATGAATCAGCAGTCATGAAATTAATCAGCTGACTCGATTATGAGCATAATACCTAACGTACTCAATCACACGCTATTTAACAGCGATTTGTTAAACTTGCACAATGTTCGCGTAATACCTGGAAGTGGATGTTACTCGTGATTTTTACTATGTTGTGTAAATTTGTCGAACCAGTGTTAAATATTTGGACATGCCTAACACGGTCAGCTAGCAAGGCTAGAGCCGCCCACTCTTGAACGTATAAATACACGGCAATGTGGACAAACCTCCGCTAGTCTGATGAATTATACCGATTAGGTGCGAGCTATCTTCCGAATATCACCGCTGCACTAAAGCTAAAGGTGAAACCGAAACAGTTAACCGGCGCGTAGTGATCCATATACTTACTCAATCTTTTTAGGTATGAGAAAAAGCATCTACCCTCTTGACACAGATACATAACGATATTTTTGTATGTAGCCAATGAATCTTATATTCATGAAACCCCAGCTATTCTCTTCCCGAGGACACTTATTTCAATATTCAATCTATTAAAATAGATAGTCATTTGCTTCAATCACTCAAGCATAGCATAATTAGCCTACAATGTTCCCACTGCTGGTACACAGGCCTCCTCTCTTCGAGAGGGAGTGGGCTGTAATCTCCCACGCGGGCTCAGTGCGGGTTGGTAGACGTCACAGGTCTTCGAATTTTTGGTTCTAGGACATGCCGGTTTCTTCACGATGTTTTTTTTGAGAGCAGTGGTGATGTAGTTATTTACACAAAGTATAAAAGCGCCTGCGTAGGTTCGAATCCACAACTCGTAAGTTGGGGCAGTTGCCGCTACTATAAAACAGCTATTTCACATACAACACTACTGTAAAATAGCCAATGAATCTTAAATTTCATGAAACCCCAGCTGCTCTCTCTTCCCGAGGAAACTTTTCAATATTCAAATCAATTAAAGTAGAAAAATTCATTTCCTTCAATCACTCAAGTAACTCAGCCTATCTCAGCCAATTGCTTACTCTAGGACATCCTAGGTACCACGGACATTCAGCCGCAAACCTAGCTGGCACACACATCTTTTGTCACAGACTCACAGCATGAGCAGTTCTCGCATAACTCGTACCGACAAAAGATGAAGTAGGTAGGTACATAAAGTTAACGAGTAGGCCTCATTGCACGTCCGCGTAGTCCGTGTTACTGCACATCGCCTCGGGTAAGTCGTTGGCTCACTTCCTAGTATTTATTATCTTATTGCAGTGCTGAGGGTCGTTAACTCGTGTTTACGTTTGAAACTGAGTCTTGTTTGTGGGATTATTTTATGAGATTATAGAGGTATGAGGAACAGAGTGTAAAGTTCAGTCATACTCTATATGGAGGATCCTTCGACCAGACGGGTGTTATGTCTGGCGGACAACTGCCCGATGATTCATGTCGGGCCGTTGTATACGCGCGGTAAACTCTGCTTGCAAGATTTAGGATTTTGCGTGACGTCAGTATGACGCGTAGTTTGCATGGGGCGTTGTAGATACCACTACAAGATTTTAATAATCAGTCATATTTTAAATTTCACACGTACAGTTCAGAAGACTAATAATTAAGAAGGTATTTAAACTATGTACCTACGTAGTGAAAATCAGCCCAATTCTCGCGCTTACACTCGTTCAAGACGCATTCGTCACACCTACAAATTGCGATTTTCCATTTAAATGATTTCGAATTTTTCCACATATTATTCTGTTTCTGACTCATCATCATCTGCCTAGCCTTTTCTCAACTATTGGGGTCGGCTTCCAGTCTAACCGGATGCAGCTGAATATTATATTCTGTTTCTGACTGTACAATAAAATAGAATAATATCGTTTATTGTTTACATAGTCAGTAATTTTCTTTTGTTTCATATTTAGAACAGAGCCACGCTCTCTTTATGCTGAACAGTGGTTCAAAATGTCGGTCAGTAGAGTAGCACCTATCAAGGAGTCAATAAACTAAAGATATATTTCGGAAGCATTTCGGAAGAACAATTCTCATTTGTGCATGAGAGGTTTTTTAACATACTGACGGTCCACCTGATAATTGAAATGAAAAAGAAAAATACCACCACAAATTTTGTTAGTCTATGACAACTGAAACTAGGAGTTTGCTGGAAGTCAAGAAAGCCAGCCAGCATTGTTGACAATGGGGCTGATTACCCAGGGTATGTATAGTTATTCGTCGAGACTCTTTAATTGTACCCCTTTTAAACACATATAGGTCCCCGGACGAGTGTATCATTATTTCCAGATATCTGTTCCACCACCACAGTTACAAATGGTTTAATTACACACATAACTAGTGCGTAAAGATAACATACACTTTGTGCGTTTACCACTCGGTGAACTTGAAACAGTTTCGACACTGCACTTTACTGTTGGGAAATAAGAATAACTTAAAGTACAGATTTTAAAAATTGAGCATTTTTTTGGCAGCTTTTAAATTACTGGGCTGTATTAAAAGAACCTCCACGGACTAACATAATAAGCATAAAATGTTCCCACTGTTGAAATTCAGGCCTCCTCTCTGTGAGAGGGAGTGGGACCCCATCCAATAGCTGAACTCATTATGGGTTGGGATATCACGTGTATTTTTTTTCTGGCCTTCAAAATTTTGATCTCGATGAGAGGCGATACTTGAATGCTGTTCGGCATACACAGGGAAGTTTCGCTACCACCAGCACCACCGTACTGACTGGATTTGCTACGACATGAGCCATCTCATAGCTTATAAGTTCGTCTCGGATCGAGGCGAGAGATGGTGGCTATGAGGCTCGTCTTAAATTGCGAAGAAACCAAGGTTAAAAAAAACATATAAGTATGACGGCGATATCACCGAAAAGGTCGGATAAGAGCGACACTGGCTGGTGACAATCACTCTAGCAGAGCATCGCATCGATGGTTGCATGGCGGCTGTCTTCTGGTGAGAGATGATGAGCCGCGTCGTACCACGTCCACGACGAACTGTATATTCCGGCACAATCCTGATGTTATTAAAGCTGCTGAACCACTAATACGATAACTACTTCTGGTAAAGACTATCCTGGATAATCAACCTGCAACATTCCCACTGCTGGGACCTGGGTCCCAACCCAGGCCTGTGCCTCCTCTCTATGAGAGGGAGGGGCCAGAAACCATTACGCGGGCCCAGTGCCCAGTTGGTGGATTGACTTGACACATGACTTCGAATTTTTGTTTCTAGGCCGGCTTCCTCACGATGTTTTTCTTCACCGTTTTGAGAGCAGTGGTGATGAAATAAATTACACAAAGTAATGTGCCTGCCTGGGTTTAAACCTACGACACGTAAGTTGGGGCCGTTACCACTGCTTATTAGTTAGGTATATATTACTAAATCTAGGTTAGGTGTATATAAAAGGAGAAACTGACTGACTGACTGACTGACGAAACTGCAAGAGCTAGGAACGTGAAATTTTGCATACGGCTTCCTTTTATTATGTAGGGGAGCACTAAGAAGTGGTTTTTGGAAATTCGACCTTTAAAGGGGTGAAAATGGGGAATTTTGTTTGTATGAAAAATCTTATTGCTTGAGTTAATAAACTTGAAATTTGGCACGAATACACGCCGACGAAGTCGCGGGAGAAGTGCTAGTTAAGTATAAAGGCAGTATAATTACCTATTCGCCAGCAAATTACTTCAACAGCACGCTTCAGCATGAAATATTAGAGTTACATAACAACTAGAAACATTTTATAAGTCAAAACAACAATTAACTTGTCTACAATTACCGTGTTTACCTCTTAAACACATACTCAATTATTTTTAATACGAATAAAAGAGAGTTCAAACTTAAACTCAAATATTTATAGTTTCTAACGTTATATAAATAATTTGCACATAAATTGTAAAATTATCATTTTTTGTATGCCTACTCGCGTTTTCACTACATTTTGTATTCCTTAAAAGTTTATAATCATTGTCTTTGGTAAGGCCAGAAGTGTGTCATCATGATCATCATCTGCTATCAACTATGTTGGGGGCGGCTACCAGTTCCAGCCGAATACCAGTATTTTACATGAAGCGGCTGACTCTCTGAGCAGCACGGTTACCGGGTAACACGATACCCCTAATAACAAAACTGCGTAATCTTGTCACCGAAAAGATGCTCTATTCGATATCTTCTTTAAATCTGAGCCGTGTAATGTAAGAAAACTGCAATAAAAACAACTATTGAATACTAATGATTATTATCTAAAGAGAAAAGAAAATGGTTGACCTTTGCAGCTTTCTTTAACTGGGGAAAACACTAGTGATTATTGCATTGATGATATGTAATGTAATTGAAATTAAAGACGTTTAATATCGAATACGTATTTTTATTTATTGCAAAGCGTTAATAAGAATTGTCTATTAAATAATCAAAAATATGAGCTGGCTTTCTTTTAAAAAAAACCAACACCGACCAATGTGAAAGCTAAAATTAGGAAACACTGTAGCTACTAATATATGGCCGACACATAGGAGTTTCTCTCAGGAATAGAATCCGGAATGAGGTAATAGGCAGAGAACCAAAGCTGTCGACATAGCTCACAGAATAAGCAAACTGAAGTAGCAATAGGCCGGTCAAATTGGCAAATGTAAGGTAGGACGCCCTCTGGCTTGGTGGAGCAGGATAGCTGGTAGCAGCTGGATGAGAGTTGCCGAGAATCGAGCAAAATGTGGTGATATTGGAGAAGTCTATGTCCAGCATTGGACTCCTGTAGGCTGATGATGATGATGACTTAGGTATCTCAACATATCACAGTTGACTACAAGACATAGCCGAGGGCACGTGCCCCGCCCCGCCTTCCGCATTGAGTCTATCCCAATTGCCCTTTTCATGACTAACTGCGGGTGACCTTGTTGATGATTCACGGGGTCTTTTCCTAAACTCGTCTTGGAGGATCTGCAAGTATAGAGAATTCATCGTCTTCATTATCATCCGTCGTATCTTGGGCAGTTTTCCAGCTACTACCTTGCTGACTGGGTAATATTATTACTACAACTTGAGGTATCCTTATAATTCGTGCCTTCTTCTGCTTCTTCGTGTCGATGTTTCAAATAATTTAAATGAGCTGAGACCTGAAACCAATTCCCGTAATTAAAAACGTTCAAAATCTAGTCGCAATCTCATCTCGGCGACAATCATTGTCAAAAATGTTCCAAAATGTAGGGGGAAGTTAGAGATATTTTTGACAGATTGAGACTGAGATCTGACTTTGAACGTTCTTAAAATTCAGTGAATAGCCCCTCTGAACTCGGTAAGATAGTTCATGCCATGATGAGACAGGAGAAGAAGTTTCAAATGGCATCAACAAAGTAAGTACCTACCTTCGTGGTAAGAAACCGCAGCTATTAAGCTAGTAAGCGTGAACTTTTAAGTGTATTGCAAGTCACCGTACAATGTGTAATATTGTTTCCTAATAGCAAATCGATCAAGTGTTCATTGGCGACCAGCCGGATATGCGACCTCGATAGACTGTCAGAATTTGAGATTCATCGTCTGATGAAACTATTGTATTGTGAAGACGAATCTCGAAATGCCTTCTTGTCTGCACCTTACCTGAATTCATGAGTTATTATTAATAAGTTCCATTCTTCTTTAGTGGTTCCCTAACTACTCACTTACATAGTGGCCCCGATTATGTTGTTCACAAACTAAACTAAATTTCAGTTCAGTGCATCTTTTTCTTTCTATTTCATTAAGAAAAGGACAGAAGATAAATGTTAGTTTAGTCCTGTCAAATTCTTCAGCGCCTGACGTAAATTGACGTATTTTTAGTAGCCAATTTTTTAATTACGTCTAATGGATTATCTAATTTGGCAGGACTAAACGAATATTTATCTTCTGTCCTTTTCATAATGAAACAAAAAGATGCACTAAACTTAAATTTAATTGTGCTACACTACTCACTCTGTAGGTATATATTTCTAACTCATCATCTGCCTGGCTGGAATCGACCCCAACATAGGTGGGACCCCAAAATCGGGAGCTAGAAGTATGTACCGGTTGTACTGGAGGCTTCCAGTACAACCGGTATATACTTTTACCTCCCGATCCAAATTCTATGCGTATTTTCGGAATTAATGTTATCGCTGTATGTACCTACACAATTATTGTTGCAAGTACACCACTTTCTGATAACTCAGAATGAACAAGGGCTGTCTTAACTAAGAATGCCTTGGCAAAACATTTCTCTTTACAACTAATAGATAAGTAGGTGGAAAGATATTATAATACTTTTATTGATTACACCATAAAAAACAGATATAAATGAAACAATTAGAATAATCTGTCCATCTGTCCACATAAAATAATCAATAACTTATGTAGATACTAAATCAATTTTAATCACTCCATTAAATTGATAGAACATAATAACCGTAATATTAAACGCATTTATGAAAGAGGAACACACTAATAACACCCGTTCCATTATCTAATATGCATCAACTTTCTAGTTACAATAATACCTACTAACTTACCTATAATGCAAGCTAGTAATAAATTTATTTATTATGCTAAGTTTTGCAATGCAGAGCAAGTAGGATGGATAGTATGTAACTCTTATCTTCGATCTTAGAACAACGTTAAATTAAGCGCGTTAAAAGGTATAAGTAGGTATTTTAATTATACTCCGTGGGTTGGAGGAGTCTAGTTTAAGGATAGCACACAGCTATCGTGTTCCATTGGTGTAGTAAAAAGTAATTTTACAAATACATTATAATTACCATCCCAGCAACTGACAAGTCTGAGTTACAACTTATAGATTAGGTAAAACTACAAGAATTTATGGACACTGCACATCAAAGTGCAAATATAGATGGATATAAATGTAAATAGCTGTTAATGGTCACTTAAAAACTAAATATAAAATAATAAAGATGATAAGTCGAATATAACATTTTTATTTGAAAGTAATTTGTTCGTGGTGCTCAGTAAGTCTTATTACAACATTTTACATTTTCAACAGCTACATACACACATATTTAAGTATGTACATTTGAATATATTTTCAGAAATTCATTTCAGTGATTTCTAATCGACTACTACTAAAACTAAGGGCATGGCCCAATATTAGCAGACACGATATTTTTAGCATCACATCGGTCATTGCAGAATGCATCACTTCTGTATTACGTATTGGCGACTCTTTGCGGCAAAAAAATTGAGCATCGAGCCCATGGAAAGAAGATCGAGCGGCTTCGTAAAGCCACCAACCGCCGTTGCTAAAAGCATTGCGTCTGCTGTGAAGGTCATAACTGTTACGTGATTTATCTCTGCACTGTCATTTGATTTATTGTTAGGTCTCCATTTATTGCCATCGTCAACTTAAACGTAATCACCATTAAAAGCAATTTCACAATCACATATTAAAACTTAATAAACCGAGGCGCCATTATCGTCATTACAACCTTTTACTACACAATAAATGAATTGAGCAAGACCGTCGCTATTCGTTCGCTTGTATTAGTCAATATTGGAGTATGTTTTAACGTTCAACATTGCTTACACGCTGCAATGGAGTTCAATATTGATATTCGTTGGTACAGTACAGTCAGCATCAAGAGCGTGAACAGACTGTTCAAAAAGATCTCAACAAATAGGAAAATTGAACTTTATCTAAATCACACAACGAATGTTTCAGTATGAAGACAGTACACGATAACTATCTTTCTGATAAGAACTTTATCCAATTGAGATAAAGTTTCATTTTGTTAGTTGTTGAGGTCTTTTTGAACAGTCTGTTCGTCCCGATATTTTTGACTCTGACTGTACAACAGCCACATTTTAACCTAAAACTTCAAACAGTACGAAATGTGAATTAAGTATCCCATGGGATGGTCCCAGGATGTGAACACGAACACCGCTTAAACTGTATAGCTCACGAGTTAACCCACTCCTCGAATCTTTAGTACTGACTCGATTACCTCTAAACCGAAGTTTGGAACCGCCAATGCGTAACACACCCCTTGAATAGTGACTAAAGAATAAAATGGCAAGTAACAGGTTCCTGCAGATTAATTGCAGTAATTTGACGGCAGGAACAGTACCGTGAAATCTCAATGTGAAAGAGTTAACGAATAAGTTACAAAACCTCTTTTCAAAACATTCCTTACACCTAATCGGTCAACTAAATCATTGGATGCGATTACATTGCGTTCTACGTCTGTAAATTCAGACAATGTTAATATCCGCATCCGAAATCGTTCAGCGTTAAATATGCATATCGATAGACACATTAAAAGCACGCAAGCTGGGCCTTAAGTCTGCTATTGCAATAGTGTTAGAATGGTCTATCATTGATTTCATAATTGTTGATTTTGACAAGTTTGGTAGTCTACTAATATAATGACATCATTATGACTTTCCAATGGTCAACCACTGACACTCCATTGAAAGAAATGGCATAAAATGGAAATCTCGTACATAATGACAAATGAATAATTAATGTAATGTTTATTGCTATTTACGAACTTCTTACTACTTCAGATTGCAAACACTAATACGTAATATGTTAAAATATATACTTACTATATGAAATCTCTAGCATGTTTAGTAGTAGTTTTTCTCAGACCATTGACTAACCAATGATCGACCATTATGAATTTAGCAGATTACGACCTTTTAGCAAAATGACAATGGGATCGTGTTGGAATGACGAATTTATAAAAATAGCAGACTCGGGCCCCTGGTCTACGATCTCGACACAGTACAACGAAATTGAAAACTATCGTGTACTAAGTATGTAGACTCTAGAACTGCTCAATGCTAATTATAGTTTGTAAAACTAAGTAATATATGGCCAAAGCTATGTGTGAAAGGAAACGGACTGGTTGCAAGCCTTCGAAATATAAATAAAGAGGTATTAGTTATAAATTACGGCAAATTGATGAAACTGAAAAGGTTAGCGAAGTAATAACTTTGAAGACACCGCTGGATAATGAAGAAATATACAGTTTTGTAAGTGTGTATCTAATTATCTAATTATATTATAGGTACACTGAGTAATCTGTCATTCTTGAAAAGGTTAAAATTATAAGAAGTCCAGAAGGAAATAGGTGTTTACCATGTCTTATAACAGGAATTTGTTCACTTACTCACTCTAGCAAACAATTGGGCCAATTTCAATACACAAGATAATTAAAAAATAAAATGTCACTCAATTTCCTTGAATAAAGTCTATCCGGTGCACAAAGCGTGGAATGCCTCACAACTAGATAGATCAACCACTAGAACGGATCTATATTTAAATGAACAAACCAAAGCCAATGACGCAACTTTATCCACCGTGACAATTGACTGAACAAACAGAAAGCCTAGAACCCACACATTAATCGAAGCCTTCAATCAATCTACCAGCAACACTAATCTTCATCTATTAACCCAATTGTTCCAGTAATTTTCACTTAACTTCGCTTAGTCTAACGTTACATCCATCGAAGCATCGGTGCAGAAATCCATATCAGATCTCGTAATGCACCAATTGCCATAAGAGTACTTCGCAAGGCTCTTCGCAATCCTGTCCATGTTCAACGGAATTTTTATTGCGAATAAAATAACTATAAAATTATTGTTTTTGACTGGAGTTTTTGGTTGGCTTTATAGAGAGCTAAATGTATTGGGGTACTTATAATTTTTGTTTTGGGGGCAATTATATAATTATATATGTGGACAATTATATGTAAATTCTGTATTTTTACCATCAAAGAAACTGGTGCTAGGTCAGCTACATTTGTTAGCTGCTTTGGTAAAATTAACCATCTTTACCATCGTTTAGGCTATGTAAAATCTTCTTTAACTTGAGTTTAAAAAAATTAATATCATTCCAAATTGATTCATCGAGACCAATTCGGTTAGACACCTGCAAATTACGGCATTGTAATCCCAATGGAGCTCTCGGTATAAGGCAAATCGAAACGTTTTCAGCTATCTCAATGTTGACATACCTTTGTCACAAGACTTAGTCACCACTAAGATATGTACGTAAATGATTGTAACTGGATACAACTTAACTAATACTTATCAAATCGTCAATTACATTTCTAAGCTCGTCGATGATGAAACTATGCCTAGACCAGTCACTACACTAAACTATTGCAGACTCAAGAGTCTCTTGTTAAACGAGAAAGCTTAACCGGATAATATACGTGGCGTGGCGTAGCGTAGCGTGGCGTGGCGTGTGCGTGGCGCGTGTTGTAATCAATATATCAAGTTTACAATTATCTATAAACTGCAAGTTACAATTTTCTAGACAATCTAACCTTAGAAGATCTAGGATATAGACTTTGGGTCTTTCCAAATACCTGCTTCGTCTGAATTATCTTCTGAGTTAGTTTTTTTATGTTCTACCGTGGAGACTTCTTAAAATATTAGGCACATGAGTCAGGGTTTGATAAAACCATCAATCTGGTTAAGATTTAATGTGACTGTTGGGCTGAAGCCACTCATGAGTTTCTGCATAGTCATATCTAGATTTGTTTCTATCTAATATGATGATTACGACATCACTCTCAATTACTGACCTTGGTCAATTTCTAGTATATTCAGTTCCAAATCACATATCATTGCTTTTATGTCATTTGGTTTTGAAATCATTGATATTGTTTCGTAGACCACTTTCATCTAATTTTCTTTAATACAAAGTGCTATTATTTGGAAATATAATATGAGAAACAATTGGATTCGTAGCAATTTCTTTGAATGAGTATTGTTATAGTACTAATTTGATTAATTATATCGTTCCAAGATATATAGTGAGTCGTAAAATATAATATAGTTACCTAATGATGATAATGTTTTTCTCTTTGTTTGTTTCGTAAGAGTGAAATCTGTGTGTGTATGTAGTTTTGTATCTTTTCTCTTTCAATTCAGTGATAGGTATTAAATCAGGTGGTTTTCCTGTTTCAGACTTAACATATACATGTACAGTGTGTAAATGTTCTTCATTTGAATTACTTATTCTTTATGACTTATGCTGACTCCTATGCTCTTACCAAAAGTCGTGATTCTAACAATATTATCATATTAGGTCCAAACGATAGCGAATCATTAGTAGAGTTAGTTTTGGAAATTGCATTAAATAATGCAGAGCTGTTAAAGTAAAAAAATATATAAACATTCCACACATTTTTATTGAATCAGCCTCAACTCAAAGTACATGTACTTTGTCAAGTTACATTATAACAAAGCATATAAAAGCTAAACATGTAATAACAGGTAATTATCTACATCTGAACCGCGCATCAAATAAAATGCTATGCGGTCATCCTAATATTTGTCAACTGCAAAACTACGATATATTTTTTTTTTCATTTTTAAACTTTTTTGGTCAATTGTCGTTCAAAATGGTAACAATAAAGAAATTGATGCGACTCGACTGTTTAAGTTAGAGCAAAATTCGTAAATTCGTTCAGCAATTAATCGCGTCGCGGCTACTGTCGCATCATCAGATCAACACTGTGAGCAAACAGCACCAACATTCATAAAATTTAGCAAAAATATATATACACTAAAAATACTAATTGATCACATTTCTGAACTTAACCTACAAGGTACAAGGTGAGACCTAGCCTAACGTCACTTAATGCCAACCGTGGTGCTGTTGTGGCTGATGATGTTCATGGTGCTCGTGGTGTTCCTCCTCCTTCTTGATGTAGAAAGGAACATGAACCTTCACGGGGTAAGGCACCTCCTTCACCAATGGGAAGTGCACGTCCTTGTAGACAGGGTAAGGCTTGTCAATGGGAACTTTCACTTCATAAGGAACCTTCTTCTCAACGGTGTAGGGGACCTTCTTGTACACGTCATAAGGCTTGGGCACTGGGACTTTGATGTGCACTGGGTAGGGCTTCTCAACTTCCACCTTGTAGGGCTTGTCAACGGGGACCTTGACTTCGTAGGGCACAGGCTTGTGAACAGTGACAGGGTAAGGCTTCTCAACTGTGACTGGGTAAGGTTTGGGCACGTAGACATTGTAGGGTTTGTCGACGGGAACTTTCACTTCATAAGGCACCTTCTTGATGACTTCGTACGGCTGGGGCACTTTGACTTCGTATTTCACGGGGACTGGGTACTTCTTCTCAACAGTGTAGGGCTGGGGCACGTGAACCTTAACTTCATAAGGCACCTTCTTTTCAACGGTGTAAGGAGTGGGTACTTTGACTTTCACTTCGTAAGGTTTGTCAACGTGCACCTTGACTTCATAAGGTACTTTCTTCTCCACAGTATAGGGTTCAGGGACGTACACGGGGTATTTGACGTACTCCTTAACGGTGACGGGGACTTTCTTTTCAACGGTGTAGGGCTGGGGAACATGGACCTTGACTTCATAAGGTACTTTCTTCTCTACGGTGTAAGGAACGTGTTTCTCAACGGTGTATGGGACAGGGACCTTCTTGATGACTTCGATGGTCTTAACGTGTTCGTGGTGTTGGTGCTGGTGGCCGTGTCCTTCTGAGGCGATGGGTTTCCATCCGCCGCTTGAACCTCCAAAGTCACCGCCGCCGTGTCCGTAGCTTTCGCCACCACCATTTCCGTAGCTTTCACCGCCACCGAAGCTCTGGCCACCTCCGTGGCCGAAGCTCTGACCACCTCCGTGGCCGAAGCTTTCACCACCACCGTGGCCAAAGCTTATGCTCTCTCCGCCACCATGTCCGAAGCTGTGTCCTCCGTAGCCACCTTCATCGCCACCACCGCCGCCGCCTCCGTAATGTCCGATGTCATAGATGCCTCTCTTCTCTTGTTTCTTGTCTTCGGATGCTGCCGCTTGTTTTGGTGCGCCTTTCTCCTCACTGGCAAAGGCCACCACGGCTAGCGATGCGACCAATACAACCTGGAGACAAGGAAAGGAGAGTTAAGTAATTGTTAAGTTTACCATCAAAGTGGTTTATTGAAATTGTGTTCGAAGTTTGTGTGCCAAAAGTGATTATGCAGCAGAATTTACATACAGTTCAAAATAAATACCAAGTCGACTACGTAGCAATAAAGAATGACGTGTAACTTCCTTAAACGTTAAATAACAATGATATAAGTGGATTAAAATCCTAAGCTGCAACCCTCGAATACGCAACAAAGTAAAAGTTGCATCGAACCAGTTAAACTCATGTCGACGCAGAATACAAAATTCACACTTTCTCTCGATATAATCTCGATTCATGATTCCCAACAGCATTGTTAAACTAAGTTAATAAAAAGTTTAATAGTTTGTTTCACTTCCTCGGCTATCTGTCTTCGCATCAATTAGGCATGAATTGTTTTATTACGCCTGATATAAATCATTTTAATTAGAAACGTGTTCAATGAATTTAACATTATATTGATATTACCGAAGCAAGAGTGAAACAGTTTTGATTTATACAACTCGGAAACAATGAAATATATCTAATGGTCTATCGGCAGCTTAGGAAACCATCTAAGACAAAATACAGTTTCTTAATTATTCATACGACAATTAAGTAACAATCTACTGCAGATAGTAATTATTGCTATTGCGTATTTAAGTCAGAGACCAATTTAATTTCCACGTTTATGGGCGTTTTAATTACGTGTACCTATAAACACTTTAGCTAAACTTTCTACATTTTTATAATTATATACATATAATGTAATAGTAAGAAACTGTAGCAAGTTGTGCAATACTCAACAATTAGGAGATATGATCAGTAAAACTGTAGGTCGATTGTGTTTTGTTTGGCTGGCACTATCTGTCTGTATATCTCTGACTTTAATTTCAAAACTTTAGTTATAATAAGAGCAGTGATTCCGTTTCATATTCTTTAATGAAAATATTTCATTGATTATTTTTTATCTTTTGTTGAATATCTAGATCATGAAAAGGTTAGGGAAGATAGTTAATACAAAATGTTTCGCACTTAACCACGATAAAAACAACGTAAAATTAACAACATGAAAACTTTCATACAACCTTCAAAATGAAACTGGTTTAGAATGTTTTACACATTCTGATTTCTGACCCAGATATGCAAGGCATTAACGTTCCTCAAAATATTGAGTCGTAATCAGAAGCTGCCGAGCTGACCTAAGTCAACAAAGATGAAAAATGCGTTAAATATACAAAGGATTGCTATTTAATACTACTTTGAGACATCACAGAAATATGACGAGGACTTAGAAATAAAGCTAAAAGTAAACTTACTAATATATTTTATGACTTCATCACTATTTACATAAGTAAACCCATTTAGATGCATTTTAAAGAAACTAATTACCATAACTGAGATGAATAGTAACTTATTATGAAACGAAAAGCGAGTGAGTCATGAATTCATTATAAGTAGGCTGTTTTAACATTACTTAGTAGAGATGCATGTTTAAATTGCTTTGACGTTGAGAGCAGGAAACGATTATGTTGTTATGAATGATCAAAAGCAGGTAGGTGGCGCCACTTGTCATACAAGTGAATTACTGGCGCAACGAAAAATTACAGAGCGTTTAAGTTTAATGCTAGAGTTTCTTAATTTCCTCCATTTACAGATTTAATTACAGTATTTATCCAGTGTATTTGCCTATCATTCCATTTATCTATTGCTACTAACAAGGCCCACACTGTTTAGATATTACTGATGTGATGTTGCATTTTACTTGGATTAAAAAACTTTCGCTCTTCAATTATTTTTTACTGCGTTGTGTTGTGTTATGTTTTTCTTTAGATCTTCCGTTGCCGAACCTTTAAACCTTAACATGTGATCTAATTAGTTCTTGGGCTTTGGATGCTTATTTTGGTTGTCTTTCTAAAAAATGTATTAATAAATGCCAAGTCCCTATCTTCCACATAATCATTCTAGAACTACAGAAATCCTCATCCCTCCACATCTTATTCTATAACCCCATCTATATTGCCAAATAAATCTTCAGTCCGACAGCTAGTAATTAGTTTACTTACTCAACATTATGATTGTCTAACGAACATTTAACCCAGTTAACCCGCCATTACAGCAACAATGTATCATCAAGGCAAATACGTTCTTGTTGTGCACCGCTCTATATTAATTACAACATACACCTCCAGTGAAAGTTGAATGGGGGATTTGCACGTGACGTGCTTCTACCATGAGTTGTATTTTTGGTAGAAAGAAGCGTGGTTTGAGTGAGCTTTTGCCTTTGGGAAACTGGAATTTTGTTATAGTCCTTTGACAAGACTAAAATGAAAATTGCCTAACTATTTTTTAGTCGTTGTCATCTTGGATAAACTGTGCGCTGTCGAAGTGAGAACAAATAACCTATATAATCTTCTTCTTTAGTTTCTTTTGGATAAGCTGATATATCAGGTCATCTTGCGGTGTGACTAAGAGTTAATCATTTATTTCTTTAATTACTCTAGCAAGCAAGTTATATAATTTAATACTCATTACTCCAGCTGAGTTTATGCACAAGTAAGATAAATAAACTTGTTACAACCTCAAGTAAATAAATAATTAACTCACACTTTCGCTCCAATTACTTCCTACAATCTTAACTTTCCAAGCGAAATCGCAGTGAGAATCACTAGTACCGGATCCGTGGCTCATACGGATCGGATATCCAGTGTCAATGCTCTCGCTAAACCTGTTGTGTGATCAGAATTCACGTATGCGTGAGATTTGCCGCGAAACAGCAAAAACAGCTGCGGCGTATGATCATACATACAAATTATGTGCGGCCATGTAAACAAAACACGATAGAAAAATTTCGCGGTCCTATTTGAAAGTAGAGAGTCCGAAATTTTGTCTAAATCGTTTCTCGAATAATTTTGTTCTTTATAGAAATCTTTAGTTTCTGGTGAGATTTTTTACAACTTTTAAATTCGCTTGCTTAGTATTGTAATTAAATTTCACTAGTTAAAAAATCATCAGCAATATTAATATACTACAATTCAAATCTTAGAGTCATTGATCAAAATTAAAATCTGCACGATACTATAATATTCCGATGGTGTAACGATTAATTATTACTCGAATGAATCCACAAATATTACACTATGCTATCGAATTTACTCGATTATAGTTGCGTTCCTAATTAAGCTGAGCGATTATGAATCGGATGCATCCGCATGTGTCATAATACGTTGCTCACGATGCGTGACTTTTGCGTCAGTACCTAACTAGCCGATTATCTGTGTTATGCACTATTGTCATCGATGCATCTCATTGCATTAATTTCAGCTCTAATGAACAATACAGCAATGGACCGATGACTTGAAGAGGTATTCAATGCGGAAGGATGGCTATTGAGTTTCGTGGTGCAACTGGTTGTGGGCTCGGCTTGCTCGAGTTGAATACGCAATGACTAATTATAGTATTTAGCAAAATCTCGTCTACCAGGTACTTTCATGGCTTCTAGGATTAATACGAGTAGACTGCAACATAAATCCTTTAAGTTTTTAGGGATATCTACATCGTTTTCTTTGTATCTTAATTGTTACGTTTTACAAGCAAACACAACTTTTTGTACAGAGGCGAGCACATCAAACTACCCCAATCTGTCAAATTTCTTTGATAGATTTTCAACTTTACCACAAAGGAATAAGGTTCATACTCAATTGGGAAAATATGACAGATTTGGGTAGCTTGATGTGGTGGCCTCTGTACGTGATCATAAATAAATAAATAAGTATTGCATTTTCGCTTTAGTAGGACTAAATCTGACGTCCTATAGGTATTTTTGTCTCCAAACTTTTATGATTGGTCCAAAAATGTTTAACTTAAGCATAATATTTGATTTGCATACAAAATAGACTTTGATAGAGTGTGGAATCATAATTTCGTGACTGAAATTGATTAATGATATTCCTATGAAAACAACTATATAAATTATCTGTTTGAATTATCTTTAGGCATCTATTAAGTGTTATTAATAGCCTTTTACTCATTTTACGACTATAAAAGCATTTGTATTAAAAATCATTACAAAATTAACGTGAATCGATGTTGGCTTTTGATCTTTATTCAATTTCTTACACTCGTGCGCAGAGCTTTCATTATTACCAATCAAATTATATACCCAGTCTTTCGATATTGTAGTTGCAATAAAATTATTGATTTATCGACTGCAATATTCTTCAAATATGAGAAATGGTTTTTCCAACGTCATTGGAATAACAAGGTTTAATGTTTCTTGACTGAATGAGTCTCCTCTAACTTCAGGAGAGCACCAAGCAACATTGGTCTACTCCTCTAAAATATTTTTTTTACTTGTTTTCTCTCTTATTTCTAATACCGTAACTCAGGATTTTAATACTAAAAGTTCTAATTAGAGTATGCAACCTTAAAAAAACTAAATAACTAAATACTTGTCCAATACTGCACTCAATCCAATACGGGAAACTATACCTCTCGACGACGTCCTACTTTCAAAACAGTTAACAAGCTGAAATTATTTAGAAAATTACAACATTACTACAATTTTCATGTCTGCGCTAGAACTGCAACGACAAACATGACGAATAAGGATTAAGAAATGGATAATCGACTAAGTTGTGGTAGATATGGCCATAAGTCTCTATAAAGTCATCGCATTACGTCAAATTTTAAATGCTTTTCTGGATATATATTGGAAGTTTGGCTTTACTGAAGAGCTTCGAGCTCATACAAAATAGAACAAGTTTCGACAACAACTAGCCTATATGATTATACTTTTCCTGGAATAAGTGAATACATCGAAACCCGTGTTTTGTTTTAAAGTATTTTGACTTATACGTGATTTACTGGACAAATTGTATGCATAAAGTAGACAAGCTCTTGAGAAAAGTACACATTTCTGTATCATTCCAGTTAAAACTATAACTGGTCCTAAGTTCCGCACTCAAGCTATAATGATTATGCATGTAAGTAAGTAATTTGTATCTAAAGACCGTATCTCGGAGCGTACAATTTTCGATACTTTCTAGTTTTAGCAGGAAAGTGAAATGAAAATTATAGCAGAGCCGGTTCTTTGAGGAAGAAAACTGTTATATGATAGTAAAGTAGCGTATTATAGAGTGGTATTATATTATTTTATTGTTCGTTATTAGTTGGGGAAGTACAATGAACTGAGTGTTGAGATTTATTTCTTAATTCAAGTGGTGGGATTCTTTTATTTTTTAATACAGTGTTAAGATTTCCTATAATGGTGGGATTTCAATATTCTTTCTTATACACGAGCTAACCTTTGGTATGTAAATTGTGCTTTGATTTACTTTTATTTGTAATGCTTTCTCTTTGTATTTTAGATAGATTTAGGCTCTGTTAGGATAATTGAACTTGTCTAAAAAACCAATGGTTTTTCTATTGAATTATTTCGTGAGAAAATGTGAATGATATACGTTCTATAAAATATACAAGCTTTCTGTACTAATTGCTAGTTTATACAAAGAAAACGTTTTTATATAAATTTACATCCATTATTATTGTATGAGGTTTTCTAACCGGCAATCACGGGTTAACTGCAGTAACCGCTAAGCTATTGTTAATAAGTTGTGAGAACCGCAAGCTTTTGTAGCTATTATTCCTGCAAAAAGTCTCAAATGTTTGCATATTTAACTGAAGATTATCAATATCAAATAAGTAAAAAAATATTAGGATTATTTAAAAAAAACCCTGTACGTATTCAATTAGTGACAGAATAATCGTTTATGTAAAAAACAGTAACGCGTTTAGTCGATTACCACCCCTAAGCATTATTACGCAAAATCAAAAACAAAAGACCGCGTTAAAAAAATACTCAAAAAACCGCACTTGTCTTATAAACTTTCTATTTTCAAAACTCGAATTCTAAAATTTTTTTTTTTATTTCACTTTTGGCACAAACACTGGCACTGCACTATTTTGTATCAACTCACCAATAACTTCATGTTGCCGTGTGTCTTCGTTCCTTCGCCGAAGACTGGTTGTGTGTTGCGACCATGTTATCATCTTGTTATATAGCGTCCCTCCCACTTTTGGAACGGCTAAGATACTGCCGAAGAAGGGTGAACGCTTGGGCCCGATAATGACATGTATTAATTGTAACTTGCACTTATAATCTTACATTCAAAGTTCCAAACTAGAGCAGTCGGATATTCTGTTAAAAATATAATCGAGATCATAGACAATCGATTCTAATAAGTCGATTATTTGCTGATAAATGTTTTATTTAACATTGAACTATATGATAAAAAACTGGTTTGAAGCAATAAAAGAAAGATTTGTACATTAAGATTTGCATATTATACAAATACGATGTGTGATGTTCCACTTCGTTTAACTTACATGATAAACATGATACTATAGCCTTCAAGTAAGATATTATGAAAGCTGAAAATATAAATATAGTCGATTCAAGTAGTATTATCCAAGGATATTCAAAAGTGTGCCGTACAAGTGCATACTAGGACCGGTCGTTTCATCTGTCAGGCAGCCATTAATAACACCTTTGGTATTTATAGTAATATTAGAATTAATGTAACTGTAATGCGAAGCTAAAGTTTCACCAGTTAATTTAACAGTTACTTATAATATTGTTAAATTCTTCAGCAAATTCTTTTGCTACTAACCTACTTATTCAAATTAATAGTTACAATAGGAAAAAAAATAGCCGCAGGGGCCGATCGGAGGTTAAGCTATGCTTGCCGCGATCGGTTCGTGGATGGGTGACCATCCATTACATATCGAGACCCCTCAGTGCTTTGGCAAGCTTATTAAGCAGTTGGTCCCGGCTGTCATTTGCAGACCTTTGACAATCGTTACAGGTAATCAGAAGCCCAAAAAGTCTCACAACCAGTCATACCAAGGAGTACCGGTGTTACCCAATAACTGGGTTGTAAAATACTGGTATCCAGCTGCATTCGGTTAGACTGGAAGCCGACCCCGATATAGGGAAAAGGCTAGGTAGATTTATTGAGTAACATACAGTAGGATGCAAATGTAATGAAAAATCTAAAAGGCAATATCACCACACTAATTAACCCTTAAACAACATTCCAGACTTTAAACCGCTTCAAAAACAGTTGAAGTGACAATAGGACACGAAAGACCAATAGTCATTAGAACAGACAAGTTCTTGAGTAGTGATCGGAAATTAGAGGCAAATGTACTATACGCTTCCGAGTTAGATGACCAACGTAAACTGGAGAGCGGGGACATATTGGATGTGGAAGTCGAAGAATCTGATGAGATGTGTCAAGCATTGAACTAAGATAGAACAGAGCTTTAGATTGATTTATTGCAACTATGGCATCCTTGAAGAACATTTCAATGATGGACATAAGAATGTTTCCAAGGTACTGCATACCCATGAAATCATTCACGACTTTCATGGAAAGAGACCTATTCTTTGCGAAAAACTACTAGAAACTCTTCCTTATTGTTACATAAGAGTTAGAAACATCTTATGGTAATCAAAATAAGTTTAATTTGAAAGTAAACACACTGTGAAACTATTTAAACAAATTATTTCGTTTACTGCTTTTTAAGTTTCCCGCGATTAGAATTCGCGAGAATTTAAATTGTGCATTAAACTGTTTACTAAGTGAAAATTGTATGCAAAACATTGAGATGGTTATAATCGGAGCACTCCCCTTAACGTAGGTGATAAATAAATGCAGACCAAATAAAAGGTGAGTTATGGAAACATGCATAATCAGCCTCATTATTCCCACTGCAGCAATACAGGCCTTCTCTATGCGAGAGGGAATGGGCCATAATCCACCACACGGGACCAGTGTGGGTTGGTGGATGTCACACGTCATCGAATTTTTGGTTCTAGGACATGCCAGTTCTTTCACCGTTTTGAGAGCAGTGGTGATAAAATTGAATACACAAAGTGCCTGTCTGGGTTCGAAGTCACGACCTGTGACAAATAAAATGGAAGTAACTGTCATCCCGCGTAATTAGGACAAGGGCAGGAAGATGAATATGGTGGTGATGATGATAACAAAGAGTATTCAAAAGTAAAAGCATCTCTTGAGAAAAAGCAAGTACCTTATTACCTAGAAGTTCTGTCACTGTGCCTAAATACTGCCGTAAACAGTATTGCTAGAATCCGGATATCAAAATATGAGCTCCGAAAAATATCAGTCATGCGTGGATCATTTCCATGTTATCCCAAAATATGGAAACATTGGTTGTGACTTTGTCTGCATATTACATTATAAAGTCAGTTTCGTTAGATTGGATCTAGAGAGAGTGAAGGATATGACAGCACTACTTGAGGAAGACCCAAACTCATAATAGGTCACTGTCATTATTTCAGCCGAAAGACGTCCACTGCTGTTATACATAGCCCTCCCGCAAGTAGGTACCTCCACTTCGACCAGTTCTGTGCTTCTCGCATCCAGCGGATTCCTGTAAAAGGTAATTGGTCCACCTTGTGGGAGGTCTTCCAACGCTATGTATTGCGGTATGCGATCGCCACTCTAGAACCTTTCCTTTCTCTAAGATCACAGTCGGGTGACTTAATTGATTGCAATAATTCTTTACGTTAGCGTCACGCATTGGCCTATGGTGATAACTCATCATTCTCATCAGCCGTTTTAGAATTATTTGTTTCTAGTTTAGTAGTAGCACAACTTCTTGTGAATGAGCTCGTCCGGGGAAGTACAGTCACACAATTTCAAACTCCAACTCAAACTCAAAGCATTCCCAACTAGCAAAGTAATCCTATAAAGAAAGATTATAAGTCTGTCACTACTAATAACGATCGTATAAAGACATTGCGTTAGACTATTTATCTTATAATAGCATTTTCTAAGCCTTAACATACTCAAGTGCATTAGTTTTTATATCTCGGTCTTATAGTTCGCTACAAGACTGACCTATAAAACATGTATAGGACACTTTTACTAGTAATAGCATTTCACAAGCGTAGACATTCTTAAGAGCATTTGCTTTTATATCTCAGTTTTATAGTTAGGTACAAGATGGTCTTTTAGGACACTTTTAGGAATAAGTCTCCTATAATTGTTTACAGTGAAACTAAATAATCCAGAATAATATTTTGATCCTATGGTAGCATTTTGTGAGAGAACATGATATTATAACAAACTTTGCTGAGATCACTATAAGTTTGCGCCTTTATAGTTTTGATCGAGATTCTTTTAAATCTAATAGTACTTGATAAGAACGCTATATGATCAAGGAATCTTATAAGCTACTACATCAATAACTTTATCGTTAGCCATTTTATTAAGATTCAGTTGTTCCCCTTCGTCTTGAGGAAATAAGTTGAATATGAATTTAAGCCATGAAAACGATTGCCAAATAGGTAAAAAGAATTAACGAAGCGAAATTCTTCAGGAATAAAATCAGAAACACGGTTGTATTTCTTGATGTCGACTGTTTATAATTAAATCCTAATAAAAGTGAATTCAAACATTAGCAGATATATTTCAAGGGACCCCTAATTTCTTTTAAAATGGAGGCGAGTTATCTGGACTGAAACTGCTACAAGCACTAATTTACCTACAATGGTTCTACAAAGTACTTAATGAAGAGCAATTTCAAAACATGGTGAATATTCATAAGAATTGTTGAAATATTTTATTTACAACAATATACTAATGTGCTATTTTGCGGAGGGGCTTGTGAAACTAACTAAATTGCGGTACACATTTACAGTAAAAATGACTTCCCCACGAGTTCAAACACTATAATTACAATTTATATTAGTATTAGTCAAAATTAAATAGTCGGTCAGTTAGAAAGTTGAAGCTAGTTGCCCATTCCAAAACGTAGGTCTCTTGGAGAAGAACGGGCAAGAAACTCCAGGAACACTCTTTTAAATCAAAATATTACAAAATCCTATATTATTCTTGTTCCATCTATATGTAAGAACAATGTAAAAAAAACACAAATGAAGAAACAATTCAAAATATAAGAATAAATAAATAAGCCCTGGCAATTAAGAGATGACCAGTCTCAACCGACGGCGCCCGTTCACGAACATGACGCATGGATCAGCCCCATCCAGCTCAAACATTTTGTAGGGAACCGAATGATCCAACACACGCGCAACCATCAGTGAGACATTTAAGTTAACATCACTTATTTGCAGTGGTCGGAGTAGGTAGAGCTGTTTTTGCTACTTGCGACTTCCGGACATAACATGGATATGCCAAATATTTCCCGGAATCCCGGGAATTCTCGGAATTAAAAAAACATTGTTTAAGTAGTTTTTATAGGAGTATGCAGAGATATTTTTGTTATTTGCTACATGCGGACATAACATAGATATGCCAAGTATTTCCGAAAATCCCGGGAAGTCTCGAATTTCAAAAAAACAACTATTTAAGTAGTTTCTTTTGTCAGTGCTTAATTGGAACGTTATATTTAAATGGATAATCCACTTTTATTTCAAAATCCCGGGATTTCAGAGGCATATCCATGTTAAAATCAATGTTTGTGGTCATTCACCGCAAACAGCTCTACCTACTCCGACCACTGCTCATTTGACATTGACAGGGCCTTTATTACGTAGCAATAAAGAGCGATTTTCGTAGTGCAAGTTTTACTACTGATGTGCATTGACTATAATATTTACATCGTACATTTCTGCCATCGAGCAGCGTTGCTATGATCTGGAAAGTGGGAGCCGGTGTAAATACAGGTATATGACATTTCTGCTTTGTCTCTGGAATAGCAAAATGGCAAGACACCTGCAATGCTTCAGGACCCTACCTGCGTAACACACAATTAGGGTGCTGAAGCAATGGATTAGCAATACCTTCAAAAGGATTCGCAAAAAGGCCGCTGCTGTCCCTGACAGAGTAAGCTACAAACTTCATTTGCATAACATTAATACCAACTAGCAATTGAGATAAACAAAGCCAGTTCACATTACCACACTAAATTTAACTAAAATGGTTATTAATTATTACAAAATTAATTAACATTTTAGTTAACAAAGCTCGAAAGAAAACAAGTCACAAAGTTTATCTACAGAATTTGTAATATCAAAACGTAAAATTAGTACCTATACTGGGAGATTACCAATTAAGATCGTCCAGTAACAAACTGTTCTATGCTCACATCTTACATTTGTGGGAGATTGCGAAAAATTACACTTATTGGCAAATTGCGTCCCAACATTGTGTTGTGTTAGTATCATACTTTTGAATTACATTATGTTGACTTTTATTTTGTAGTTGGTTTTGTGGGTGACATTGCTCGTAAATTGAATCAAATTATTACGTCGCTTGCAATAGCAACTGACGTAATAATTTGATTTCACTCGCATCTTAGGTGGACTACATGTATTCAGAATATTAGAACATAGGTGTTTGTATAATCTGCATGTATATTTTACAAAAATAAGCACCTATGTTATAGATACATATTCATGTAACATTTATTTGAATGACCTAAACTGGCAAAATAAGAACTGTACGTGTTAACACCTTTATTTTCTGAAAATATATGTTTCTTATTATATTCTGAAAAGTGTATTCTTATTATACTTCGCAGGCTATAATAATGACCGAGTTTAATCACCTGCTAAGCAAGGTTGTTTAGGGTTAATTCACAGCGAGTATTGGCAATTTGGTAGTGGTTCTCAGCAAAGACCAGACTACTTCAAGCCACCAAAATACTCATAGCATTTATTTCAATTAAACTAACTACAGACACTATTGACAATAGGTCAATCAGTCAGAAAGATGAAACTAGTTGCCCATTCCAAAGCGTAGTAGGTTCCTATAGAGAAGAACGGGCAAGAAACTCCCCAGACACTCTTTGCAATGGGCACCATAATAGGCTACCTAGCCAAGGATCTAGTTTGCGAGACATAAGTACCTATCTAGCTTTCAGAAATCATGTGAATTCCAAACTGTATGATGATAACAGAACAGGCAAACCAACCAAACTTTAATGCTATAGCCACTTAAATGTTTCGCGGACGAAACAGGTTGTCTGACATAACAGATTCGTAGTGTCACGTAAAAATGATAAAATGAAATATATTTATTTATTTTTTTTATATATTTTCTGGTGCTGTGACAATTTTGTAATCTTGAAAGACATTTATTGCTTGCGCAGTCATGTGTAACAATTTGAAATTTCAAAAAAATACAAATTTTGTTATCACTTCTATATGGAATTCAAAAACGCAGTTCGATTTGATATATGAAAAGTACATTAAAATTCATGCATACTTCAACGCAATACCATTTAATTACAAGTACGTATTATTTTGGATAAAAACCGAGTTAAAAACTTGATAATGAATCTAATAATCGGTTACGTTTTATAAATCGACTAAACGTTTTGTTTCCATTAGTCGATTACGAAAGCGATATAATTGACGTTTGATAAGTTGATCAATTAAAATCGACAATGGTTACGATTATACTATTTTTTAAATTCATGAATCCTAGTTCTGCCAATAATAATGACAGGATATGCAGAAGTGGTTACAAAGCGTAATAAGTTACGTATGGTAGAGAGCATTTTGTAAAAATTTAATTATGCATGATATATGCATCCGATAATCACCTATGATCCAATGTTACATTGAATAACATTCTCAATAAATTGTTCTATTAATTTTCAATATCAGTATCATTATCATTCAACCGAAAAACGTCCATTACCCGAAAATAGGCCTAACAAGCGTTATCATATCGACCGGTCCTGTGTTTCTCGCACCCAGCGGATTTTTCCAGAAGCGTCGTAGAAAATGTCTCCTGTGATATTCATCATGCTTGTTGTGCTTAGATTTAATACTTAATAATACTAATGATTTGTCTACATTTAGCCCCAAAATGTGAGCAAGAACGTCATCCCAAGATTAGAAAGAATCATTCAGTAATTTCTAAGGAATTCCACTTTAGCAACCCATTCATGGCTTACAATAGTCCCATAATCAAATAAGAAACCATTTTCATTAATTTAATGTGCCTACCTATTCGTAATGCAAATTATATACTATTAATTACTGTTAATTAGTGCTGTAATTTTATTCTTAATTATTGTGTTAATAAGGGCTGTAATGCTGTCTGAAAAAAAAAATATTTTTATTATTAACAAAGTCAATTCCATACAATGTTGACCTCCTTACAACTAAATTCGGTGCATCTGTACCTTATTATAGAGATTGTAAACATTCTCCTATCTGTTCACTGAAGTAATTATTTACAACCGCAACAGCCTTGACACTTGGCGTATCATTACTCCATTCAGTAGTTTTACTTACATCACTTTATTGTGTCTAACTTGAAGAAAGCTTCCCACCTAAAAAGAACCAGCTTGTGGGTTAAAATGACAGTTCTGTTCTAAAAGACAAGTTTTAATTGTTTTTTAACTGTATAATCTGTAGTAATATAACATTATAAATTAATCTAAACATCACTGTCTTACGGGAAAGAAAACCTCGTGCGAAACCCTGAACTGAATGACTCGAAATCGGAAACATGCAATGAGGAACAGTAGCGAGCAATGTTCTTTAATTGAGATGTTGGCAGCCCTTTAGGTGTATGCAGTGGGAGAATTTAAGACCCAATCAGGCTATACTTTTTAGATGAGGTAAAAACTTCACTCAAAGCAGCTGATTGCATTACATTAATGATAATTGCAGATTCTTCTTCAGATTCTGACAAATCCTTTGATATTATGTGCACCGATTTCACTTAAACTATGACTAACTCCTCAGGAATGAACGCTCCGTTGCATCCTACGACTGCGAATTACGAAATCAATCAGAGAATAAATAATAATGAAATTATTTTTACACGCGTCCGTTCAACTGCAAGCAAGATCCTTGAAAATGGCCAGTTACATTTTAAATACAATAAAATATCAAGTGTGAATAGTAGGTATGAGGCAACACTGTCTTTTATCTAGATTTTAAAAAAATATAGGTGGCCAATGTGGCCATGATGGATGCATCTGAATTTGAATTTTGAATTTGATGTTGCGGAATAGACGCATGGAGGTTTCAAAGATAGTTGATTGTTACTTGTTGATTTAAATGTCTCTAGACCCGTCTTATTTAAGATTGAAGAGTAAATGTAAACTGAAATTGTAGAGGTCATACAGCAGCTGTTGTTGCAAACCGACTTATCGATCATTTTGCAGTCGCATGATTAAGTAGTAGGTAAGTAAATCATACATTTAGACATATCTGGATATTTGAACAAAGTACCTATAAGAGTAGGGGAAGACCAAAGAAACGATGGACGGACTGTGTGAATGCTGATATGGTTAGAGAGGGGGTGACTATCGGGATGACGACTAATAGAGAAAAAGACATATTGCGCCGATCCCAAATATATTGAGATAAGAGCAGGAGAATGATGATGACCTAGATAACATGGCGTACCTATATTTCCAAATCAATCAAAAATCGACGTCAACGCATTGGAAATAGTTAAAGCAACAAGAGAAAAGACGTGTACCTACCTAGTTTTTAACGAAAAAGGATGATCTTGAATTTCATAAAGAATGCTACCTCTTATGCAACTCAGAAGTGGGCCACTGATCGGTTGCTCTGAAAATAAACTTTTCAAAGTTTGAAAAAGACTACGACTATCTATCTACTATCTTGTAAGGACCCAATTTTGACTCTGTCACAATAATCGAAAATTTTGAAATTAAGAAATCTGTCTATAGCACACATAATGCAGAAAAAATAATGCAAGTGGATGCACGCATACATAATGCCCACGGAAGTTAAGAGGAAAGAGGTTATTATACCAAGTTGATAGTAGTTAACTAACTACCACTAAGTGATGATAGAAGCCTGTTTACTTACCAGTTACAGTGTAAAGTTGCATCTAGACTACACAAGTTGCAACACAGACTGGCAGGAGACAGCAGTATCGCAATTCGTTTTAAACCAATATAGTCTTTTACTGAAAGGTGATTGTATGGGACTTTACTTAGCTGTGAATTATACGTTTGATTTAAACTCCCATGTCATTATTTTTGAAAATCTGGGTTCTAGTATTGCGTAGATTGCCAGCACCAAATAAAATATATTGGAAATATACATATTTGGTCCTATAATGACTTCTATACAATAATTATTCATTTTTGGAAACCAATTAATTTTTTCCTCATTCTACATATGTCAAAATTACCTAATGCACAAAATGAAAGTCATTTAACTGTGAAGATACTAGTGAATAATTTAAACAGAGTCTATATTATTTAGATCCTTAAATAAATATCAGTCAAACGTAAAGTAAGACTTCTAAAGCATCAACATATTGCATCTACCAATCACTAAAACGTATCCAATCACACATCAACGCAAGTGTCAAAAGTCTAATCATAATGCAAGAAATTGCTATAATCATCATCTGTTTTCGTGTCATGGCAATTCAATATTGATCTCATAGGACATCCCTTAAAGCACGTCTACATATTGCATCAATTTAACATAAACCATTTCAAATCACACATAACGCAACTGTCAAAAGTCTAACTTTAGTGTAAGAAATTGCTTCAATCATTACTTGTTTTTATGTCATGGCGTTTCAATAGTGGTCTTTTAGGACTTCCGAGTTCCGTGCATAACGGGAAATCCTAATTGGTGGTGGAAAAATGTTCGCAATGTCATCGAACTTCCCATGACGGAGAAACTAGTAGAGTTGTAATTCTAAGTATGGTGTTGGTTATGACAGCAGTAAACTGCATGAAAGCTATGTTTTTAATTCTATGTTTTTAATACTATACCTATTTATTAAGAAAGCTGCAGTTTTATTTGTGCTCTTAGCTATGTGTTTATATAATTTCAACATTGTTAAAGAATTTATGAGAGTCCCAAGTATAACCGCTAAGATTCTGAACTTTTTTTTCCCTCTCCCTTATTATCTATGCTGGGCAAAGGCCTCCCTTCCAAATCCTTGAAACACTTAAACAATCGAAACTTGACATGGGTTTCCCTAGATCCTTATTTATTTATTTCATTTGGGAAAACAAACAGTAGTATATTAAGCTTAAACAATAATAATAATAATAATAATAATACTTTATTGATACAAATCCTTACAATATGCTTAATAACTAATTAAAGTTCACAAATTAAAGGCGCTCAAAGGTTGAAACCCTGACTCCTAAACTAGGAATACCTGTGACTTAGGAGTCAGTGTTCTACTGTCACTCGGACACTATAGACCCTTACGTAAATTAAGAGCTGGTAAGGTGATATTATACAATAATAGTTTATCATTATGTAGGATTTAAAGAAAAAATTTTAAAAAAAAAGAAAGCTAAAAGTAAAAAAAATATTGAAAAGTTAATTTTAAAAGAAAAAAAAAAACAAATTAAAAAGTAAAATGACTGTTGGTTGATTCTATGTGTGTGACTGGGAGTCGTGTGTTTTGTTTGCGTTGTGTGAGTGTGTGTGTGTGACTGGGAAATGTGTGTATTTGTGTAGTGTAAACAATGTTGTCTTAAAATTAATTTTAACAAATATACTACCCACAACATTTTCCACAGATTACTATGTTATATAATAAAAACAAGCTGTTAGCAAACTTAACTGTAGCAGGGCTAACTCAAAACAAAATAAGTTAAAAGAAAAAAAAAAGAAAGATAAACAATAATATTCTATAAAAGATGTAACAAACAAAAAAAATCAAAACAAAAATAAAATAAAAAATCATGCGTGATGTAACATACAGGTTCCTAGCTTATTATTAATGAAAACCCACATTGTGTAAACCCTATGGAGCCTACTGCCGACCCTTTAGAATTTCAATTATAGCATTTTTAAATTTATATCTGCTCAGGAATAATATGTCTATTGCACCAAAACCTTAATGCCTATTTGATTCTTTAATAATGATCCTAATGCTTTTGCTAGAGGTGTTACACCCTGTTATCTCCACCAATCATATCAAAGTGGTAGAAAAAGACGCCATGTTCTAATAAATCTATGGTAACTAAATGAACTGAGAGTATCAACGAGATTTTACTCAGCTTGATACCTCTGATGCAGAAAACGAGTTAGACTGGTAAATACATAGACGATGACCTAATGTAACACGATATATTTATGTAATGTATGTAGGCTGTAAAACAATATTATTCTTTCTGTCTTGTGAAATAAATTGTCAGCTCAGAAGAGATTTGCTTAAATAAGCAGATTATCTGAGAACTGTCGACAGTAAAATTGTTCGATAAGTTTATACTTCGCGGTAGTATAGTAGGCTCGATTTAGATATAAGAAACGAGGTAAGACACCGTGGGATAAATGACACAATAGGTACGAAAACTGTCTATACGGAAATAACCGAACTTGCAGTGGTAAAAAATTAGGCAAACAATGTTTGAAAAATCTAAGCTAATGCTGACTAAAAATTGACAAAGAAAGAAATTAATTTCTAGTTATATTTCAAATCAACCTGGTGATTACAGCTCGTTCCTTTGATGTGGAAAAGAAGTGCTGAAATTCAGAGTGAATGCCACACCCCACAGTTCGGTGGCTAAAGGAAAGCTGTCAGGTATTGGTGGAAGAGACCTACACCCTTTCTCTTGCTGAGAACCTAGGTATCTACCAGAATTTCTCAAAATAAACGAAACGACTGCCTAATTCTCGATAACTTTTCTCAAAAGACCATTTTAGATACCAATTTACACAGTCTTCACATGATCTGACCAAGATTGTGTCTGGACTTTAAAAGAGACTGTAACTTCTGAGTTTGTTTCGACCTTTCTTCTCAGAGTAGTCAGATAGGTAACGCCGACCACATCTAGTTTTTAAAATATGAATGACGTAAATAAATAGAAAATTAAATAGATTTTTTTTTATTATAAGAAGAATGGGTACAGTAAATCTCCTTAAAACAAACAATTTGGTCTTATGTAATGTGCACTTAGATGTCAAAGGAGTGCTTTGGCACTCGTACTAGGATTACCCTGTATAAAAGTGTTTAAACAAACCTACTTTCAGAAATAAAATCATTTATCAATCAAAACATAGACGATTAAGAAAAAGTACAACATTTTACAGTCATCAAAACACATCTAACACAGATAACATTAATAACGCAATCGTATGTAGCATCAAACGAAGATGAGTGACATCAATTGTACTGATCCCACGGTGTCATGGCTCCGCTCCACATTCGATACTTGTTTTATGGTAGCAGCTTCACCTGTAGCATAATTGATAGGTATATACGATGTTGTTTATGTAATTGTTAAGGTAAGGTTACTGTGAAACGATGAAGCGGAGAGCGGGGTGTAGGGGATGTCTTAAAAGAAGCTACTAAACGGCCTATAGAATAGGTATTCATTTGTACTTTAGAACATTAAGTAGAAAATTATTTTGGAGCGCAGTGGAATGCATTCCTGGAGCGCAGTGGAATTGCCCTTATAAAAGTTATATATTAAGAATATACAAAGATTATAGATTTCTGACTAGCACTAGCCAAAGACTGAATTATGCGGAAAAAGGAGAGGGAGGCCTTTGCCTTGCAGTGAGATGATATAGGGTAGTTAGATTAGATTAGAGCAGAAGAATGCAACTGAGGGTGATAGAGAAGAAAATAAAATTACGTAACTGTAAAAATTTCACAAGAGATGGCATAGAAGTTTTTTTGTTAATACGTCTTATAACTTTGCATAAAACTAAATAACATGATGCTCCAGATTTCACATTTACTTTTCACAAAATCGCAGGCCAGGTGGCAATCGCTATCTAAGAAGACGATAATGGCCCTGGATGTATATTATACCCGTATAAATAAATTTTCCATCATTATTACCATAAATAATATTAGGTCAAAATGTCACGGACCTAAAATACCGGTATGAAAGTCTAGGTCAAATTAGATCCTAACTCATCTTAACTACCTATCTATCGATGGCACTCCTTATATGAATAAAAATCCCTGACATTTGGCAAAAGGACCAGTCAATAAAAATACGATTATAATAAACAAATTATCAAACATATTAACTAAAATTCCAGCATCTGATTAAAATGATGTCATCATCGTCTTTTCAACCGAAAGACGTTCACTGCTAGATCTCCCTAAAGCATAGCTAAATAAAATTACTGTTGATGCTATTCATCAACAGTAATTGGTCTTTCGCTGTCCGCATCTAGTGGATTCTCGCGACCTTTACTAGGTCATCGGTTCACCTTGTAGATGGAGGACCAAAGGATCTACCTACAATACAGATAAAAAAATATAAATATTTTGATTACTTTTCATCCGCTAAATGTCATTCAATGTGGTGTAGGCGTGTAGCCCAGACGTCATCAGTAAGTAGGTTCATTTGAACCAGTTTTTTTTACAATCGATGGCAGATTTTAAGTCAAGTTCCCATTACGAAATGTTCAAAGGAACCGTTCACTTTAAGACGTAACTTTAGAGGTGATAATACTGTACTTGAGTGTACTCGCAACTTTGGTCGTGAATAAGATGTTATTATGAGCAAAAATCATTTAGTTGTAGTTTCTAGTACCTGTCAGCCGCTAGTTAGAATGGCACATAATATAGGATGATCTGAAGACAATATTTTGATTTCAAAGAGTGTCCATGGAGTTTCTTGCCCGTCCTTCTCTTTATGAACCTACTACGCTTTAGAATGGGCAACTAGCTTAATTTTTCTGACTGACTGCCTCCTTGACATTTCAAAAGTGCCTGTAATTTGTGTAATTGGAATAAATGCTCCGAGTTTATGTTTGAAAACATTCATGATTAGAAGAGCTTCTTATGAAAGAATTCGTCCGAAGAGAAAGACTACCATATCTGTCGCAATTCCAAATCACACGCCATCAGAAAAAAGGCCCCCACAAAAATTTTCGTAAATAAAATATACCTACAACTACTGTAGCTTTTCACAACAGACTGTCGCTATCTAAGACAGCTTGAATAACTGCACTGTTGGTACGGTCATTTAATCTGTCAGTAGTAGGTATGTATCAAATGTGTGTAGTAACAGTTCTAATAGCTCTGCAAGTTGTGATTGTACACGACCCAATTCTTTTTGAATAACAAACCTAGAACAAATTGTAAAAAAAAGAGTTGAAAAAGATTCAAACGCAGATAAGAGTTCAATGCCACTTAAATTTTCTAGGTCTATCGAAAACTGACAGATCTATGAGGTATATGTAGTAATAACAGTTGCAAACAAAACAGTTCATAAATGTTTTGTCGATCAAAAAAGATGCATCGAACATAAAGTTGTGTTATCAAGATATATGCATTTAAACAATCAGTCTGAAGAAAACAATGGTATAAAAAAACGTACAGGCAGATATACTAACGTAAATGCTCCTATTACCGCCAGTTTTAGCTGTCTTAGGATTCACTTTAAAAAAATAGATATAAGCTGATATGTTAGGAAAGATGTTATAATTTATAATTAATCTCAACAAAGTATTCTTTGCAATTCAGTACTTAAATTCAATATTCAATAACACAATAGTTACTAAATAATTATTTAATCCAAAAGAGTGGTTGATTCTATTACCGACCCATATAATGCGGCCAGATTTTATTACCGATTTTTCTACTTCTTTTACCGACCGCTACGAAGTTGTCACTTCTTCTATACTATTAAATAAAATTAAAAATCGTTTTTAAGGTATTTATTATATAATAACAATAGTTATGAGATCAACATTATTACAATATGAACATAATTATTTATTGCAACGCTTAGAGCAATTATTTTAATTAATAAAAAATATAATCAGTCTCAGAAAACAGTCTTCAAATAATTAAATGCTTACTTTTGCAGCTTCTAGTTGAGCAGAGGCGTACTGCTTGCGCTTCTGCGGCTCCATAATTCTATAAAAGAACACAATGTTTAAAGAGATATAGAATTTAATTCTTCGAAAGAAGCTTTAAAAAGTTACATGGCCCCCATTCCGTCCCGCCATTTTTATTTGATTTGAAAACATATGAAATATAGCCAATGCCATGAAGCCATGAATGAAACTGGATAGCAAATATTATTTTACATTAATAATATGTCCTGTGATAAAATCTCTTAAAACGTATGCAAGAAATAAGCCAATTTGTTCAAAAATATACATTTTGTTTTTCTGTACTGTAATATTGCCAAAAATATCGTCACAGCTGTGAGTCGGTAATAGAATCAAGTATGAAAGTAACAATATTCTATTAGCGACCAATAAAATTAATAATAAACAGACAAAATATCCGCTTTATGGAATACTGTTAAATTTGATCTCATTGCTATATTATTTCTTTTAATGTCAGTTAGTCTTTAATTCAGATAATAAGGGTTATTTACAGTATAATATCATTATAATACTAAGGATATTGTCTAACGTTGAATCGAGCTTTACACAAAAACTTTAAGAAATAGCTTTGTCGTTAATAGATCTAACGAAGTAAAATAATTTTAAGAATTGAACAAGAAAAATATAAAATCAAATGAGGTAGTTTCTATATAATAGTTATTTTAAAATACTAAATATTCTCAAAATTTAACAACGCCATGGGTCGTTATTAGTATCAAGTTTTGAAATTTGGATTCTATTACCGCCTTAAATTAAAACATGATGTTATAACACAAAAACCAATAAAAAGTATTATATTAAGAGTTAGTTTAGAAAACGAATATATACATTACAGTTGTAATGTGATAGCAAGAAAAAAATCCATTTTTAGTGTGTTATTTTCCTTAAGTAATATTTAGGTGTACTTACGTGGCTGGAGACGCGACACTATGAAAAGTGCGTCCGCTTCGGGCGCGTCCCATTCTCTGTCAAGTTATTTCTTTCACTGGCTATTTAAATTCACAAACTTTACTCTTTTTGTTATCCAACAAAAATACGTAACTAATTTTTAAGGTATGACTTTTCTGAAACCCTATAATATGTCTAATTTGAGTGATTTAAAAATTAGATCGTTAATAGAGTACACATTTTAGGGGGTCGTTAATAGGAGCTTTTACGTTATAGCTTCAATCTTCGTTTAATTAATTTTGCATTACTGATCATAATCTCCGAGTTCCACTTTGAATTAATTTTTATTGTTTGCTGTTATCGTTTCTTTAGCAAGGAGGAAGTACTTATTAAAAAGTGACCTCACTTGTTTACAGGTTAACGCATGTTTATAAGTACAGTGCAGGTTAAGGCAATTATAAGTATTATGGAATGTGAGAAGTGTTACAAGAAAAGATGAATTTTAATTAGCTGTGCATATAAATGCAATTAATTCGTCATCATAATAACTCAGCTGTACACCGTCTTAGGCCTTTTTCAAGTTTCACGATCCACCGCAGCATTTAGTCTATGTTAAAGAGCATTTCAGTCTGTGCTTTTTTACTGTTTCCCGTCTCCACTCCAAGACTGGTGTGCCCAGTGCTGTTTGCGATATTATCTAGTCAAAGGACCATTATTGTTGGCCATTGGCCCTTCGGGAATCATAGTTGACCCATTGCGAATTCCACTCACAGCTTATCGTCATTTGCATGAAAACTTAAAGTTTTTTTAGGAGGCTCTTCAGCAGCTCTGTCATGTTGCTTAGCTTCTAATTTTGCATTTAATTCTTCTTCATCATTATACTTTGCACCTATACTCACACAGTTAGTTCATTCGTCTATTTCTACATATATGGTTATCATATTCGCCTAACAACTCATCAAGCATACATACATTAGAAACCTCATTTATATACTGTAGGTTACTAGAGCCACAAAAAAAAAACAATAACACTACCTGTGCCCACATTAATTGCAATCACTTTCGCAACATGATTATCATTACATACAGCATAGTTTTTATCTTTTTCTTATAGCAACCCACTCCTAATTACGTTTATGTAACTGTGATTTATATAAGTCGCACATATATCATAAACATACCATTGGAAGTAGAACTTGGTATCGGTATTTTATCATAATCATATTTCTTTCGTATGTAATGATAGAGATTGGAACGATATTGCGGAATTAGGGGCGTTTGCGTAGGTATGCACTAGGTAGCCTTACCAAACAGATTATATTAGCAAACCTTCCAGGTCTTAGAGAAGATTCTAATCTCTGATGTTAGCTAAGCAATACAAATACATCTAGCAAAAGTGTATCATCATCATCATACGTGGGAGTAGATGCACAAAGTTCTCTTCGAAGCCCCATGAATCGTCCAGTATATATACATTATGTATCGGCCCATCCGGAGTATCTGGTTCTCGGCATTTATAGCGTCGTATTGCCTCAGGTTTTGAGAAGCTAACTGTGGGCCCACAACGCGAGTTGACGTCACGACTCTTGCTACCCTGAGCTGGGTAGGCCGGCCAACAAGAGTCGTCTGCGTACAAACAACTTTAACGCAGACGTGGAGGTCGACACGTAGGACCGAGTCGATACCTAAAACCGAGCCCTGTGAAACCCGTGTGGGGTTTCTCAGGGCTCGGTAATCTCCATTTGACAAACAAACTTGACGAAATAGAACAGCGCCCACAACGTTATGTGAAGTGAACTGTCATCCCATCTGATACTGGATTAGATCGACTGGTGATTGAGTCGAGTCAACTGTGTTAGCGGTGGAGGTTAAGACAGCAGACTCAATCAATCAATCAAATTAGCCTATCGCAGTCCACTGCTGGACATAGGCCTCTCCCAGGCTGCGCCACAACACCCTGTCCTCCGCCTTCCTCATCCAGTCCATTCCAGCCACTTTCTTTAGGTCGTCCGTCCACCGATTCTAACTATCTTAAAATATAATAATATCATTACGTAACTCCATACTTTACTTTGGAACCCCTATTTATTTGGTAAATACCGAATTTGCGTCAAGATATCAATCATCTCGATCAAACAAATTAATACTCTGTTCGCTGCGTTGATCAGTTACATAAATACCTACATAATATTAGTAGGTATGTGTAGATGTTTCTAATCGCCAAGCTAGTCGGGCAAGTTCATCTTGTGCAACTACTTAATTGCAAGGTCTGACAACGCCTTTCATTCACCAGTTTGAAACCAATCATTTAATGCAATACTCTGCTATGAATGTGTTTTAATTTATCTTCTGTCTAATTGGAATTTGGTATCTAATTTACTTAGTTAGGTGTTAAGACTTGATTTCATTGACTACATAAATGATAGGGATTATTCTGTCTTCTTTTATATTATTCCTGAAGTGCACTTAACAACTAGCTTATAAAATCAATCAGCCAATCTCACCATTATAGTATAACTACAAGGTTTTCTGAAAATTGGAAATGGAGAACCAACGATCAGTATGAACTTACAACAATCTGAAAGAGAACAAAGACGATTTTTATCAAAACTAAGCTCTAAAATTTTTTTTCATTACAAGTAGCGATGTCGCTACCTGCGAATTAATTTGCGTTGAAGCAACTACGACGGCTAATTAAAGTGTTAAATAATAATGTATAATTTATAGTTGTGCTATGCTTCCGTCATTTTATATCCAGTTATTACATTTTGGACTAAAATCAGCATAAGTAGCGCAACCAATGACAAGTGACAAGCCTATAACCTACGAATGATCTTCAAGCCTCGTGTTGCAGATTTGGACTAGTAATTAGCGTGAAAAAGACCCAAATCCTAAAGCAGCCACCAAGGGGATGTGACGCTGACAGCTCAACCGTTAAGCTCCATTCTGAGCCACTGGAGGAGGTGTCACGCTTTAAATATCTTGGAAGTCAAGTCTGCAACGACAATAGACTGGCGTTTGAGATCCCGGCACGGATTGCTAAAGCAGCTGCCACTTTTGGGAAACTTGGCAGGCGTGTGTGGGCCTCTCACGACCTGAAACTGCAAACTAAGATAAACGTTTATAAGGCCTTAGTTCTGCCAATACTCACCTACGCCGCAGAAACCTGGTGTCTCTATAGAGGTGATATTAAAAGGCTTGACACTTTTCACCTGCGGTGTCTTCGGTCTATCCTTCGAATAAAATGGCAGGATTGTGTTCCCAACTCGGAGGTGCTAAGGCGCACGGGAATGATGGGCATGGAGGCGATTTTGATAAAGATCCAACTGAGATGGTGTGGCCATGTGCAGCGCATGGATACTAGTAGGCTACCTAAAACCGCTTTCTACTCAGAGCTCGCCAAAGGAAAACGTGCACAGGGCGGGCAATACCTGCGCTACAAAGATGTCTTCAAACGTCACCTTACGACCTGTGGCATTCCCGTTGATCGGTGGCAGGAGCTTGCTCAAAACCGAGAGAGGTGGCGCACTTCAATCCAGAAAGCAATAGAACGCTTTGAAACAAATCGTCTTGAAGACCTAGACAACAAGCGCCAAATACGCAAGAGTCGCCCAAAGCCTTCCTATGCATACACATACAACGATGCTGATCAGCTCTTCTGTATACGTTGTGACCGGGTTTTCAAGACCAAATTTGAATTGTCTAAGAGTCGCTCAGTTAGTCAGAAAGTTGAAGCTAGTTGACCATTCCAAAACGTAGATCTCTATGTAGAAGAACGGGCAAGAAACTCCTAGGATACTGATTTAAATCAAGATAATATTACAAAACTAGGACCTAGAACGTAGTTTCACATCATAATTCACAGCATACAGGAAGTTAAAAAATTAAAACCCACAATATTTGTTAGACTACTAAGTACGTCTTTTAATTAACGATTCCGATGACATAAGAACGCATAAAGAAAACTGATTAAATCTACATAAGAGTGTAACCTTTTAATGAAGTATTTTTACTCAAAACATAAGTACTTACTCAATTATCGAACGAAGTACGAACCCAGTATAGACTCCAGCTCTCACAAAGGATAAACTTGATCCTATAAATCAAAATTGTAACTTTTTGAGAGAAATAAAAATTACTATTATTACTAATTAACATATTTTAAATTAATTATTCTGAGATATGATGTTTATGGGTTTATTGTGGCACTTTTATATCAACGTGATAAAATTAAAAAGCGTAGGCTTAATGGTAAGCGAAGACGTTATGTGCTCGCTTGCCAAGGCAAACTTGACAAGGTTATTGTTACAATAACCTATTCATTCGAGACTTGCCCGTCTATTCTGTAAAAATAACATAGTGTAAACATACGTGAACTGAGCTGTTATTCCACGTGATGCTAGGAATTGAGACTATTGACAGCTCACTTCAACTAAGTTATCATGGTGAGACTTTAACAGAAAAGATCGGCAGGGGACTACCAGGCTATATCTCTCTGTTGTATGAAGTTTCAGACACATCGGAAAAGAGTTCCTTCTAACTTTGCTTTTGAAGCTTCTTGTTTGTAAAAATGCAGTTTTACTGCTAGTCTTACAATAAATGGTTACACCTTGCATGTCAGCCTTGATGGTCTTAATCTATAAAAGCACCACAGGAAAGTCCACAGTTAAGCATCTGTTAATCAACCATTGGTTGACCAGCATAAGAGATATCATCCCTAAAAAAAGTTTCAGTGTCAATAACTGCTAATGACCTTAACTCTGTTCCCAAAAATGCATTGGAACCACATGTTACTTATAGAAATCTTTGTTCACAAAATATATTAACCTTACCAACTTTAATATAATCACCTGGTTCCACATTTTGACCAGTCCTCAAATCTTTTCGCATAAATGTATTGGCATATTACTTACAGATATTTTTACTGGCACAATATATCAACAATTTTAATATAGTCAGACTTTATAAACACAGTCCAATTTAATATTATTTCCGGCAAGAAAGTGTTTCAGTTCAGTTAATAATCTCATTAATTTGTTGTTTTATAAGACTGTTGTTATGCAGATAACGTTATTCAGGTCTTTTTTCTCATTGAAATTTTGTTTTGGTATCTGATATGACCATATTGTAAGAACTAATTAGTTTTTTTTAAAGCTGCTATGTCCGATATTGAGTCATATATGTACAAGTAAAATGACGCAAATAGGAAGTGAAGCTGGTATAATTATTTGCATGAAATAACTAAATAGCCAGATAGGTTGAACTCGATGAAATAGATCCTCATATATTTTGAAGTAAGAACTGTAAGCTTCGGGCGTATTGACAAGTTTCACTTATTTAAAACATCTACTGTACTTCTCTTTATAATCCAAAATTATCATGTTTGAATAACAATGCCATTGTGTCTTTGTAGTCTTTTCTGCTTAGTTAGTAACATGTTCATAGCTGCTGAATTTCAGACGTGCACGTTTGCATTTATTGCATAAATGCGTAGATATAATGTAAAAGAGTGTCCATGGAGTTTCGTGCTCGTTCTTCCCCAAAGGAAAGCGTAGCAGACGCTTTGAAGTGGCAACTTCATCTTTCTGACTGACCGACTCCTTTGAAAACTCAAACGGGTAATTAATGGTTTAATTGAAATAAATGCTTTGAGTTTTCAAATTGCACAGTGTGTCTATTTCGATTTCTTTCATTCTCTCCTTTTACGGTTAGTTTTTTTTATAATTATATTGAGTGTGAATAATGAAATTAAGACATGCACTGCAAAGTAACAGTAGATACCCACCTAATAATACAACTTTAAATTGACTCCTACAATAAGGAATAAAACAAACGTTTACTATCGTCTCGCGTCATGAAATATAACAGATTAAGTAACTGCACAGATGGTGCTGCTCCGTAATAGTTACGAGCAGCAGATATCTATAACGTAACATATAATAACAACACAAGTTTATGCATTATGCACTCGCCGGCTTGTAATCATTCATCATTGATTTTATACACTTCTAGATCTTTTAAGGTAGGTAGATTGTAGGACTATAGCTTATGTAATGGCTAACTTGGAATTAGTTATTTCTAAAAGGCAGTAGTACTGAACTGAAACAAATGACAGTTAAAAGCAGGACAGCAGTCACTTGCCTATATAAACAAGTGACAGTTGCATATCTACAACCGGCGTGTATAACAGATTTTGTCATACACGCCGGTTTTGCTGACTGGCTAACATTTTACTACAGCATCAGAGAACACATATGTATACACACTTACACATGATATGACATCAGCATATAATATATAGATAGAGTGGTGATAGCTACATATTTGTTACCTGAAATCACATAATGTTCCCAAAGTTGAGACTCGGGCGTCCCCTCTGAGAGAGAAATTGAGTTGTTATTCACCACGCCCATTACAGTTTGGGATGCCATGTAACGGTTAATCCGATTGCCATCTATTTCTGCAAAAGGCCCTTTCAGAGATGGCCCTGCATTGTTACACTCATATAAAATCCTAATACTTAATATAATGTTTGTACTTTAAAAGAGTATATGACCTCTGAGTTTGTTTCGGCATTTCTTCTCAAGGATCAGTCAGCTAGGAGCTAGTTGACTGATGGCACCGGGGGCTTCCTAACTGCTATAAAATGCTGGCGCCATCTAGTTTTGAAATATTGACCAACAAAATTTTGACGTGTAAAAGTGTCTTATAAAATCTACTTACAAAAATAAACATTTAATTTCATGGGAATCACATGGCTACATGTAACAGCAACCGTATACATCCCGCAAACTGGAGAAGCACTGAAAATAAGTTAGATAATATTTTACAAAAAACTTTTTACAAAAAAAAAAACAACCGACTTCAAAAAAAACACTACAAAGCGAAAAATAACTTTAATTTCGGAAGTCGGTGTCGTTGGTTCCGCATTTTCTTTTATTGACACCGACTTCCGAAATTAAAGTTATTTTTCGCTTTGTAGTGTTTTTTTTTGAAGTCGGTTGTTTTTTTTTTTTGTAAAAAAGTTTTTATTTTTCACTTTTTAGTGGGCCAGTTTCTAACGTATCTAAGTTACAATAGCCTAATGTCAACTGCTCATCACCTTTTACAAAATATTGCTTTTCCCGATGCAGGGACGTTAATTACTTCGTCGAGCACTTCCGACGTTTGGCTCCCAAGCTGGAACGGGCCGGGGCCGCCTTCAAGCGGCTCTTGCCCAACCTGAGGGGGCCAAACGCCTCCTGCCGGAGGCTTTACGCGGGGGTCGTGCGGTCCATGGCTCTGTACGGGGCCCCGGTATGGGCACGTTCACTGCGGCGGCGAGCCGCCCACTATTTGAACGCGCCCCAAAAGGTGGTAGCCGTAAGGCTGATCCGGGGGTACCGCACGATCTCGGGCGAGGCGGCAAGCCTCCTTGCCGGACTGCCGCCGTGGGATCTAGAGGCGATAGTCCTCGCGCGCCTGTACGAGTGGCGCGCGGAGGCACTACGCCGGGGGGAAACTCCGCTTCCGCGGCAAATCGCGGCGGAGCGGACCGACCTCCGGCGCGATCTCATGGCGGCATGGAAAGAGCGACTGTCGCAACCCAGCGCAGGGCACGCCGCGATAGCGGCGGTAAGACCCCTCTTTGAGGAGTGGCTAGAGAGGCGCCACGGCGCCCTCACCTACCGCCTGACGCAGGTCCTCACCGGACACGGGTGTTTCGGGAGGTTCCTGCACACCATCGGGCGGGAGGAAACACCTGGGTGTCACCACTGCGAGGGTCGCCCGGAGGACACGGTGGAGCATACGGTGGCGGTATGCCCCAATTGGGCGGAGCACCGCCGTGTTCTCGCAGAGGCGATCGGCGGCGGCGGCGACCTCTCGCGCCCGGCCCTGGTTCAAGCCATGGTCCGGGGCGAGAGGGAGAGGGAGGCAGTCACCTCCTTCTGCGAAGCAGTCATGCTAGCGAAGGAGGTGGCGGGACGGCTGAGGGAGAGGGCCTCACGTCCCAGCCGCCGCGGGAGACGACTCCCGGCCACCGTAGGCGCGGGCCTGCGGGCGGAGAGTAATGGGTAACTCTCCGTCCGATCAGGACCAGGCCCGTGCCGGACGGCGCGTACGTGTTCCACGCGCGCCTCAAAGAGATGTCAGCATAAAGGAAGGGGCCCGAAAGGGCCGAAGCCTGCCGGAGCAGCGGGATTGTCCGAAAGTGTTACCGCTACCCCGGAACACAAAGGGCTAAGGAAGGAATACAGGGACGTTAATTGTTGAGGAGTTCTCCTTGTAAGAACCAGTAGAACTGGAGTTGATTGAGAAGTCACCATCAGCTCCACTTAACGATACGCATTGTGCTTAGCAACCACATTAAAGTACCTAATCGAATCGCAAACCGTGAAATATTTATTATTCAGTATTTCCGATGGCCATCTGTGGTCTTCATTATCAGTTCCACTTCACTGAATGGTGCTTTCTGAGAGCAAATGCACGAGTTACTATAAAAAATACCCAAATCGCTATAGATGTGGCTACAAAATTTGAGGGTTGCCCTCGATTTCTCCAGGATCTAATCATCAGATCCTGACTTGGTGACTATGGAACCACTTCAGAAGTATCTCCTTTTGAACAAAAAAAGAATTTTGAAAATCGGTCCACAATAATGGCGGGGTAATCGCGTAACAAACACACAAAAAAAAACATACCGTCAAATTGATAACCTCCTCCTTTTTTGAAGTCGGTTAAAAACAAAAATCATTCTGTAGTTCTAGAATTTCAAGAAACATGTTGTTACCGTAACTCTTAGCTAAACCTAAATTATCGGCTGCCTGTAATCTGAATACCTAATACAGTAGCTGTATTGTGCGTGCACTAAACAACGGTGCAGTTAAGTAGATATTACAGTTTTACAAAAAGAAAGAAGAAATTATAGAAGAGAAGTAATTATGTGATAGAAACTAATAATTCTATGTTCCTACCTGAAGGACTAAGTGCGGAAACCAAAGCTATGTTAGAGGGTTCACAATCACATTGAGGGACCATTATTCGTGGGTCAAGGCGGTCGTCGGCGAAAGAAAGAAACGAAAGAAAAATGCATTTATTCCAACCGGCCCACCTTCCTCCAGAAGTTGTCTCCAGAAGTTTGTGTTACCTAATAATTATTTAGATTTATGGTTGTGAACTAGATATTAAAGACTTCTTTGTGAAGGAGCTTGTACGAGAAGACTACCAACGTACCAAGTCTGCCGTTAAACAGTATTGCTGTATGTCTGTTTAAAGAACACCTTCAGGACGAAGGGATCGGTGTACCTATTTACAGGCAAATTTCAGGGTGGCATCGACGCACAACCTTTTACTATGGATACAGCACATGATTCTGATGCTTCCATTACATAGAATAGAATAGAATACTCTTTATTATGTACACCATATAAATTACAGACATAAATATAGAAACTTTGCAAAGGGTGACACAATGGGCGGTCTTATCGCTAAAAGCAATCTTTTAAAGACAACCTTTGGATTATTATTACCTTTTGGAATTATTCGTCGGTTAGTAAAAAAAAATTTGCTCGGCCCTACATTTTTACCGCGTAGGTTTGCTATGACGCAGCAGATTTTTTTTTTTTATAACCGAAAAATTTCTACGCTAGGGATTCTATAACGCGCTTCGATGTTTCTGCTACCCTGTATCTCACTTTTCACAGTTTAGTAAGTTCAGACGTATATTCAGCAGAATACTATTATGGGCTGATGGGTCAAAGACCTTGGTGACCTAAATAACTCACAGCGGAACGTCCTTCGTCTTTTGTTTCCATCAACTCAAGATCATATCCGTGAGTCATTTAAATAATAAGCATCATGACATTATCCCAAGCACTTATATCATTGTAGTTACCTCCACAAGTGGTGATATATGTATGTATATACTCTTATGTGTATTACGTCCGGCGCAGGGGCAGCCAGCCCATCTACCACCTTGCTGACTGGCTAGGTATAATTGTCGTAGAGGAGGCCTGTGTCCCAGCACTGGGAAATTTATAGGCTGATTATATTATGTTATGCTATGGATATGCTTGATATTCCTTCAGGTGCGAAGGAACACAATAAAAAAGATAAGTGGAAGAGGATGTACTGCTTTTATTCCTCTTGACATTCTTTTTCTTTTTGCCTTTGGGATCATGGCATAAAATCCTCGTTTGACCTTTTAGAGAACCCCCTCTAGTACTAGTCCAAATGTTTATAAGTATCACTGGCACCTGAAGCGCTTTCACTACTGAACTAAAATACTAGATATTATTTATGTAATAGATAACAACAGGTACTAATAAGGTCCCACCTACAAGAGTCGTGCTTACTGCATTTAATTATAAGCGCGTAGAAAGTGCGCACGTGCCGATTCCGGCAGTCGGCGCCAGCAGCGGCGGAAAAGGCCGGAACTAACACTGATAGATGCGATCTTCTTGAACGTTTTATAGCACTTTATCATTGTTTATGCTTTAATTTGAAGGAGATGTTATGCAATTATTGAATGTAGGATACAAAAGCAAGCCTCTTTCCGATAATAGGTGGATTTTTGTAAATAGCGGTCCTGAAAACTTGAAAGTTATTGCTTATTGATTTCTTTCATCATCACCAATACTATAACTCAGTGCAATAAGTAATCGATTCAGGGAGCAAAAAATATTTTCAAAAAACCTGACTGCAACTAAATGGTCAAAACAAGAACAATTTTGAAGCAATCTCATGCAGTTGGTGACAGTGTTACTGAGTCTCAGCTGTGTTCAATAACTGTAACGTTGGCTTTTTTTAGTACTTTGTGCACTTTGTGCAGTCTAACCAACTGTAAAATTTTGATTCTGAATGTGTCAGAAAATAGTCACCTAAATGTTTGCAAACTGAACCATGAACTTAAAATGTTTACAAAAAACTTCAAAAATTGCAAGTTTGTCGAAATGAACGAGTTAGATGTTAATTATACTAGGAAGCTCTCAGATTTGGACTTAATTACTTATAAACTAAATATAGAAATAGACTTTATGGAATATGAAAATAGTTTTATAAATCCGATATTAAGACAACGAAACTCACTTCATGACACGAGTAATAATAATAATACATTTTTTCGCCCCTAACTCCCCCACTACTGAAACGGATTTAAATGATGGCAAATTAAAACAGGAATACAATCATAGTAAACTTAGAATCTTTCATCAAAATATAGCCGGTATTTGTAATAAACTAAATATGTTAGAACTAACTTTATCAGAATTAGTGGGAAAAAATAAAGAGATGTATATACTATGTTTTAGTGAAACGTTTGTTAGACAAGGCACGGAAGCTAACATACAACTCCACAATTTTAAATTGGCCGCAGTATTTAGTCGAGATAAATGTAGAGGAGGTACATGTATATTAACCAATAAAGAATTGAACACCAAAACTTTAAATATTCCCTCAAATCTAGCAACAAAATTTTATTTTGAATGCTGTGGCGTGGAGATTATTGGACTTAACGTGATAGTTGTTGCCATTTATAGAATACCCGAACAAAGGAAGGCACAAATAGGTATATTTCTCCATAAGCTTGACATTCTTTTGAATTACTTGACGGACCAATTCAAGAGTAAGAAAATTATAATATGTGGAGATTGGAATATTGACATATTTAAACAAAACTCAGCAACAAAAGAGCTCTTAAGTATACTTCATGATTATAATTTTGAGGCACACATAACATCACCAACTCGGGCTAACTCTTGCATTGACCAGATCGCGAGTAATATAGCAAACGTTCAGTCAGAAATTTATCATCTCGGCCTCTCAGATCATGAAACAGCACAAACGGTAACTATAAAGGCTAATAAACTAAAAACAATATCTTGTTGGTTTGAACTGAAACGCGACTACTGTTCGGACAACCTAAAGAAATTTTGTGAATGTATGTCTTCTCTTTCATTTACAGAGACATTTGAATCAGATACTCTTAAAGAAGCATTTAATCATTTTTTTGAGACATTTAAACTTTTCTATGATCTTTGTTTTCCGGTGATAAAGGTTAAAGTTAATAATAAGCCTGCGATGCAAAACTGGATAACAAAAGGCATCAAGAAGTCTAGCAAAACTAAACGTCATTTATATCTAAAATTAAAAAATAGTAACATAAATAAAAAACAAAATGAGAAAAACTACCGAATCTATAACCATATCTTTAAGCGATGTGCACAGAGAGCACATAAACTTATTAATACAAGGCGCATACAAAAGGATAAGAATAAGAGTAAAGCTACTTGGAACGCTATTTCCTCAACTATATCTAGTAATAGTCTTTATAAAAATGACATTGACGTAATAACTCTTAATAATATGACATATGATGATCCCTTAGACATTTGTAATATATTTAATGACTTCTTTATTAACTTGACATCTAATCAACCTGTAAATACCAATAATATTAAACTTAATCAAAAAAATAAAAATCTAAATACAATTTTCCTTAATCCTGTAGATGCAATAGAAGTGTATAGAATCATAATGTCTCTAAATAATAGCAAAACTAGTGGACAAGATGACATCACCACACAGACTTTGAAAGCTTGTGCTATTTGGATTTGTTATCCACTGGCGCATGTTATAAATGTCTACCGTAAAACCACTTTTCATAAAGGGAAATAAGTCAGACCCTAACAACTATCGGCCCATCACTATAGTTCCCATTTTGTCAAAAATTTTTGAAAAGGCAATGCTTAGCAGGTTGAACAACTTTCTCTCTACACATGAGATATTATGTAAAGAGCAATTTGGTTTCCGCAAGGGTAGTTCAACTGCCCTTGCAATCTTTAACTTGATAAAAATTGTAACAGAAGGTATAAATAATGGCAACCCAGTAGTGTCCATATTTCTAGATATGAGTAAGGCTTTTGACTTTGTAAATCACTCTAAACTTTTACACAAGTTAGACTTTTATGGCATAAGGGGAAAAGCATATGAATGGATATCTAGCTATCTACGGAACCGAAAACAGTGTACAGAGATATCCAAAGTTGTAAAAAAAGGCAGTAGAATATATTTAAAAGAAAAATTTAAATCAATTGCAATAGTAAATAAAAAGGGTGTGCCTCAGGGTAGCATTGTCGGCCCATTACTTTTCTTGCTATATATAAACGATCTTCCAGAAGCCACTTTGCAGAAATGTATTCTTTTTGCAGATGATACTACAATTATTATAAAATGTCAGGATAAAAACGCTTATAAATCAGTCACCGAAAAGGCCCTAGCAGATATAGTAAGTTGGATGGAAAATAATGATTTAAACATAAACATTAGTAAAACAAAATTAATCGAATTTAAATCCTATAATGCAAAACAATTAACTTTAGATATTATTTATAAAGGCAAAAAAGTAGAACAAGTAGACGAGTTGAATTTTCTAGGACTTAATGTAGATACAAATCTAAATTGGAAAAGCCATATAGAGACGATTTGTCAGAAGCTTGATAAATTTGTGTTTGCGTTAAAAAAGTTAAGGCAGAATGTTTCTGTAGAGGCTGCTCTATCGGCTTATCATGGTTATGTGTCATCAGTACTGAGCTATGGATTAATAATTTGGGGCAACTCGATCGATATCGACAGAGTTTTTAAAATTCAAAAACGATGCATACGGGTTATCAACAAGGCTTGGTTCCTAGATAGTTGCAAACCGTTATTTAAAAAATGTAAAATTCTTCCACTTCCTTGTATGTACAGAGGCCAGCACATCAAGCTACCCCAATCTGTCAGATTTTCCCAATTGAATACGAACCTTATTCCTTTGTGCTAAAGTTGAAAATCTATCAAAGAAATTTGACAGATTGGGGTAGGTTGACCTGCTGGCGTCTGTACATAAAGGATATCTGCATCTTTACCAAAAAACATATGCTCTACTTTAAACAACGTAGTGAGGTCCTACCTAGACAAAAAAGAGCTAAGTTTCGCAACCTACTGCATCAAGCACCCTGTCATAAAGATATTTATAAGAAGAATGTGTTTAATATGTGTGTCTCAGTTTATAATAACTTACCGAACGAGTTAAAATTATTAAAGGGGAATTTGTTCAAGATAAAATTGACGGAATGGCTTCTGGAGTGGTGTTTTTATAGTATTAAGGAATTTATGGAACATAAAAAAATGTAAATTTTGTATATTTATTAGAATGTTAACAATATAAATTAGTAAATCGAATAATGAATAATTGCATGGTAATATAATAGTAATTTAATAATAGATATTAATAGATAATAATGTATGTAAACTTAATAAAATTTGCACGCTTGCTTGCAGGCAGAATACAATGACATTTAGGTTATAAGATCTTACCTTTAACAAAAAAATGTACTTCTAGCAAATAAACGTTTGATTTGATTTGATTTGATTTGATTTGATTTACATTGATGGAGGACCCCATCCGATGAATTTGCTACAGGCCTCAATCAGTATAAGCCGAAATTGCTTTAAACTAACCGGTGTCACTAACAATAACACGTTTAAAACGAAAGCGCTCTGTTGAATTTTCAACCCTAAGCTCATACCCGAGAATTGAAAATTCAAGCATTAGCTACTTTAACGTTAAGAAGAATAAAATACTCTTAACTCTCTCTCCCTCTTTCTCTTCCTCTGTTACTCTCTGCCTTTACCTTTCTCTCTTATGTTTCGCTTAGTGTTAGTGAAAACGGGCTAAGCCTTGAAAATTTCGCTTGTAAAAAACCTTGATTTTATCTCGAGACTATAAAACCTCTTGCAATATGTTTACAGCCTATTGCAACAATTATAAAATAATTATCACCAAATCGAAAGTTTCTTAAGACAATGGTATTTTTATTCGCGCTCTAAATTCGCCGTTTAATTTAATAAGACTTACGTATGTAGAAAGTTACTGCTAAGTTATTTTTAATCCTATTGTGTTAACATGACTTAAGTTAATATTAAATTACTTTAAAAGTAAGTAGATGATGTAAATTCTGTCTTCGTCAAGCAGGCCACTACCTGGGCGTAGGGAGGATACCAGTAAAAGCGAAAGAGACTCTCGTCCACTGACCAAAGGATTCTTCTATATATTTTTTACATATAAATCTGCGGCATTTATACTGAAGAACATAAAGACTCGAAATTTGTTTAGGTAGGCGAATGGTGGCCAAGGTTAGACCAAAGAAATCAGGGTCGTCCAAAAGCGCGTTAGGTTGGCGATATCGTCAATGTCGCAGGAAATAACTGGATGAGAGATGCACAGAAGACAGAACAGGGAAGTATAGCAGAAGAAAGTGGAGGCCTATACCCAGCAGTGGGTAATTCCGAGCTGAAATAATGATGGTGAGGCAAATTTGGTCCTTTGGTACCATCATTCAGGGCACGCAAGCGACCGTTAAAAGAATTTAACCTAGGTAATTATTTTCAGTCTAGTTATAATAATGATCACTATCATCAATTGTAGAACAAATTCCGAGTGGTTACGCGTAAGAGTGCGCTATCAGAATGCACTACAGGCATTTATTATCCACACTTGTGCTTTTCTTAATAGCTAAGGTACGAACTCTTTACAAAGCTAAGCGATGAATGATGCTACGATGATGAATAAATGAATGATTATTATTTCCGTATTTTTTCTGCTGCTCAGCAACGGCCTTGTTAATTCGATGGTTCATTTATAGCAGACCGTCGTGTAATATAGTAGGTGAACCATCGAATTAAAACACTACACACGGAAAACAAGCAAGCAAGGTGCAATGGGCTGAAGAAAGCTTGCACCCTATGTAGTTTTAATTGCTGTTTATGCAAAACTCCAAGACACAGAACAACAACTCAGCTAATGGAGACATGTTATCGTTTTGTCTGACCTAGGATATCGTGCTGTTAAGCATCCTACTACTCGTATCGGCAAGCGTATTGCGGGACGCCCCCCAGCTAGATGAACCGACGACCTCAAAAAGGTGGAACGGAACCTGTTGTAGAATGTTGCGCAGCATGAGAGAGGCCTATGTTCAGCAGTGGACTGCGATAGATTGAGATGATTGAGGCGCACCCTAATAGCAAGACTAAAAAAAAGGCGCAACAATAAAATAACGGTGCTATATTCAAGCAATCAACCGCTCAGCTTTCACTGGATTCCCTCTTAACAATATTTAAATAATTGGGTTATGAAACTCATTGGCGCGTACATGTTATTACATGTTACGTATTTAATTGATCCCGGTGTAATTAACATCGCAATTGGAACTATTGGGACGGACCGTTTAAATGTTAAGTTGGTTGACTTACTTTGTGCGAAACATTTGCGGAAATACGCATGGAGCCCGAGTTTTTGTTGTTTCGATTGACAGTATTGGCACCATTCCGAAGGATTAAGTGAAACGGTGGCTTTGCCACCTAATTGTTTACGAAAAATACGTCATTAGGTATCTACATAAATGTATGCTCATCTTACATATGGGTACACAGGTTTGTTGAAAACTAGAAAATCATGAACTACTTTTATCCTAGAGTAGTCAGCCCAATTGTTAAACGACTCAATTTCTCATTTAACTTTTAAACATATTCTTAGTTATAGATTTTCGTTGCTCATACATTTATTTTAAAAAATTGGTCCTGTTCCCATAGGAACAGGACCAATTACCTAAGGTTAAGGTTAAGGTTTTTAAGGTTTAGGTTTTTTAAGGAACCGGACCAAAGTCCGGGTCCTTATAAAACCTTACACAAGCTCTGTAAATAGTAAAACATTGTGTCGTTCTTAATTCAAAAACTCAAAACAACTTCTTTAGGATACGCACTCACAAACGCGTGACAGTCACAATACGCAAGAAACAATGTCATTTCATTTCCCTTTCGAATTACCAACGAGACCCATTTGAAATAGTTTTATTATCTTACTATACGCGCGTTACATTACTGCTAATACCCACTTCCGTCGGCCCAGTTCTTAGCAAAAGTGGAACCAACTCGGGATGGCATCATTGCCAACCTTGGGCCATTGTTTTTCTACTACCAAACATCTGTATCACCCCCTTTGACTATTAAAATAAAGTTCACAATCCAATGAAGAATTGGTTGCCAATGGCAAATGTGATTTTGCCTTTACGCAATGCATTCTTCGTTACGCGTCATGATTAGTGTCCAAACACGGTTTGCTTAAAATAAATATGATTAATAAAATACATATTTTGTACGCCCCATAGTTTAATCGGAGCATGTCTTTTTATTTTATTGCAGAAAATATTTTAACTAGAAACAGAATAATTACCTATGTCTTCATAGGACCTAAATGAACGTATTATAGCAGGTATGATATAGGATAGCAAAATAATGACTTTCTACTGTAACCAGTCGTGCAATTTACTAGAACTTTAAAGCTAAGCGCCCACTGCGATGCGGTTTTTTTTTAATAGCATGCTCATGCGAAATAAAATCGCGAACGCTAGTATAATTTTTCAAGCGATTATTTACCGCATAATATATTGGTATTGTTCACAGATTAAATTTCGTGGTGCGCGCTTAGGATGTCCAATTCTCATCCGTACAATGCCACTTTTGAAGCGCAAAGTCGAAGCTCTATCCAAACTGAATAACAAGACAACCTGAAAAAACTAAAAAAAAATATCCGACTATTAAAATCTTATATTAATAATTATTTTTTATTAATATAAGATTTTAATGTGGATATGGAGTTTTTTTATTAAAAAACTATTGTTACTAAAACCAACCACAAGCTCTTAACATTGCCATAGTTTTACATAGCCAAACAATAGACCTGCCAACCATTCATGTACATAGTTTATACACAGCACAGCCCTAGCTGTGCGCTCGGTAACAATGTCTTTGAGCGGGTCGACGCCGCTCCAATCAGGGCGCTCGCCGGCCGGGGGTGGCAGCGTAAACTTTGCGAGGAAATTCAATTAAACTTGAGCGCCCGTCTCTTATCTGATTACTCCGTGGAGAGGCCTGCTACGTAACGAGATGACGCAGGGCTGTGTCTTACAACGGTTCACAAAATTGTTGAAGATTGATAGAAGTATGGAAAAAGAAGATAGTGCATTGTTCCCAAATAAATTGAAAAGGTTTAGTGGTCGACCGACGGTCAGCGCTCTCATCGTTTGAAGTAACTATTGCTAGCTATATCAATGAAAACTTATGAACAACTACAGTGCAGCGCTGATGAATCGCTATGCGCGTACAGCTCGCTATGCGCGTACAGCTACTTCACGCTGACGAGGACTGTTGTCGGTCGAGCTCGTCGGCCGGGCGTACCCTTGAGAGTGACAATTTTTTTACTTTGGACTATGAGTTTTGACTATTTTTGATTAAATGTACAATCAGATTTTGTCACGAAATAACAAAATATCACTCAATCCAAATGCACATTGTACAGACGCCAGCACATCAAGCTACTACAATCTGTCATATTTATTTAATAGATTTTCAACTTTATCTCTAAAGTATAAGGTTCAAAGTTGATTGGGAAAATTATAACAATAATTATATTAAGTGCGACGCACATCGAGCGACCTACCGTACTCGCGTACGCAATATCTCTTGTAACCTGTCTTGTAAGTACTCAAGTTACCGTCAAATACTCCTAACACGCTTTAACCGCTCCGTCACGATTGATAATCAGCGCGCACTAAATCGAGCCTTAGGAAAAGAGATGAATAGATACGCCAGAAAAGATGCAAGGCAAGAATGGGTTAGGGTGTGTTTTAAAGTCGAAGGCACAGGCATGACTCGTGAAAGGCCTTAAGCTGGAATAACATCGGGCCTGCGGGCGGAGAGTAATGGGTAACTCTCCGTCCGATCAGGACCAGGCCCGTGCCGCACGGCGCGTACGTGTTCCACGCGTGCCTCAAACAGATGTCAGCAATAAGGAAGGGGCCCGTAAGGGCCGAAGCCTGCCGGGGCAGCGGGATTGTCCGAAAGGGTTACCGCTACCCCGGAACACAAAGGGCTAAGGAAGGGTGGGTTTTAGTCAGTAAGAGTCTGACATTGCCTTCTGCTCCACCCAGAGCGGGAGGGGTCATTTGATTTCCCATCCACAAAAAAAAAGCTGGAATAACATTTGCGAATCCCAGCAGTAAAACACTAACAGTAAGAATGGCTTTCATTTTGACAGTTCAACAAGATTCATTGCGTTGTTTACGTTGTTGAGCAGACATTTTTTTCGGACATAATTATGAAGCTATGGATTAGCAATATCCTTTAAATACTATGTGTGTAATTAGGGTAGGTACATGCCAGTATTTTTGTCCCCTTTTAATTTCCTCAATAATTTACTGGACTAGAGAAAAATGTAAAGCAGAAATGCAGCAACAATAAAGTTATGAGATCAGTCGGATGTAATTTCCTTAATTAAAAACATTGTCTGTAATTCTGATCTATCTGTGAAAGTTTTAGGAACTAATTATTGTGCTCAAAGGCTTTCACTGCGTTTGTAACATTATTTAAGTATTAGATTATTAAAAAAATATTATTCTATTTATAAAATCAACCCAACATCAGCTTGAACCGTTTTCATGCTGAAAACTAAACTAATAAATACTCACAAAAAATTCCTCTTTAGGAAAGAATAGAATAGAATAATTTTTATTCATAAGTTCACATATAAATTACATCATTACAAAGTTACATATTAATATTATGATGAAAATATATTAAACTATGCTTAAAATAAATCTACTCTGAACCATAAAAGATATCTAGGTATACAAAACTTTCTGTAGATATACGGAATTACGAATTACAGGCCATTCTTAAGGGCCTATACTACCTCAAATGGCTTAGCATGATCCTCCGTTATGTCGAAAATACTGCAGCATTAATTTTGAAATAAATATATGGTAAAGTTGAGGATTAACGTTAGGTCTTATGTTAGACGAAAACACGATTTCATAAAATTTTCTCGATAGAAAATAAATCCAAAGTTACCTCTAAACCGAACAATAAACCGCTGGTATTCAAAAAATGCTTCAAATTAGATCATCAAACTTTGTATACTAACCGAACTAACTATAAAGCAGGTCTTACGTTATTTACTTTTTTTAATTACCATTATTTTCACCGTAAAAAGCAAATACCTAAACTATTGACGCTGCCTGCCACCTAGCACCGCACTCTGTCTCGCTCTCACTCAGTCCGCGAGCAGTATCGTGCGAGCGAGTTAAAGAGTGAATTTTAGCTGAGGTAGTGTAGGCTCTTAAAAGAAAGGCTTTGAAGTTTATTTTTAAAAACCTGCGGGGTAATTGCGTAACACACTAACAGTAGCAATCATGCGCGGTCCGAGGGGGGGGGTTGTGGGGGTCATGACCCCCCCCAAAATCATTCAAGCTGACGAGAGTCTGAATAAATGACTTGTCTTAATAACTTAACTTGTGCCACGGAGACCTCGATGGGCATAAAACATAGGCAGAGCAAGGAATATACTACTCTCTGGGCGCATAACTATGAAATGACAGTGGGTTAAAAAAGTTTTTACTTCAAAAAGCGCTCAAATATACTGTATGAAATTGGATAGGTTCGCCAAATTAAAACATCTAATTCAACGTATTTTATAGACAATTTAGAGCATGTCATTAAGGAAAGGGATGCACATGATACGTGCGCATAAGGCAAGCGGTTTGACAACGTCGTCGTCGCGCGTCCTTTTTTTCGTAGGTACGGTCAAAATTAGGTAAGTACTACTAGTTCAACGTGTTGCCAACTTGATTCATGTTGTGAACTTGTGATTTCTGCGATGACTAGATTGCTTATCGGACGCGCGCTAAAACTGATACTGATTTTCTTATTTGTTTTGATAATTTAGGAAAAAAAAAACGTAAGTATCGACGATTATTCGTATCTACTAGAAGGCAATAACTTAGTTTGCACTATCTAAAACCATAATTACTTACACGATTTTTTTCAATAATTTTGATTTGAGACACCCCATTCGGGGTGCCCCACCCCCTGGGGCACCCCGTTCGTAAGGCCAGATTCCAAAGCCTAAATTGCTGTAAAACGAGGGCATTTCGTCCTAATTCGATAAATTAATTTCTCTTTCTGTTTAATGGTCTAAAGAAAACGTAACCTATTTAAGGTAGGGTGCTAATATTTTCAGGCTCGCTTCACTTGCTCTTGAAATCTGCTTTCTATTGATTCTTGAGCATTTTTTCTTAAGTCGGCAAAGCAAGCAATTCCTAGTCCTTTTAGACTGAAAAGAAAATCGAGCCTATCCGAGAATGTGCAAAATTTTCGAGGTCGCTTCGCTCGCTCTTGCAATCTAAATTGTTATAGTTGCTTGGACTTGCCTGCATAAATCGACAATGTAACTCCTATTTCAGCATAAAAATATCATACAAAATCTAGACAAACCGAGGCGGGTTGTTAAAATTTTCGAGCTCGCTTCGCTCGCTCTTACAATCTGCTTTCTGTTGATTCTTGAGCATTTCTTCTTAAGTCAGCAAAGCAAGCAATTCCTAGTCCTTTTAGAATGAAAAGAAAATCGAGCCTATCCAAGAATGTGCAAAATTTTCGAGCTCGCTTCGCTCGCTCTTCTCATAGTTGCATGGACTTGCGACAATGTAACTCCTATTTCATCATAAAAATATCAAACAAAACCTAATCAAACCGGGGCGGGTTGTTAAAATTTTCGAGCTCGCTTCGCTCGCCCTTGCAATCTAAATTCTCATAGTTGCTTGGTCTTGCCTGCATAAATCGACAACGTAACTCCTATTTCAGCATATAAATATCATACAAAACCTAGCCAAACCGAGGCAGGTTGTAAAAATTTTCGAGCTCGCTTCGCTCGCTCTTCCCACCCTATATAATAATCTACTGTTCTTATACATACGACCAATTTGCCGGCATTATTAAATAACATCCCCCCCCCCCACTAAAAGCTGCGTCCCTGAACTGCATAAATTACTTATGCAGTTCAGGGACGCAAGGTGGAACTGGAAATGTACATGAACATTAACATAACATCACACCTTTAATCCCTGGAGCGTTAGCCAGGTCTGTATATTCATATAGTACTTACACCCACATTTCGCCAGTTATATTGAAGTCCCATGTTAAAGGGGGCGAGCCTACTGCAATCAACCGGGCACAAATCCATACACCGGGCTTTTTCTGAGAAAATTCTCATGGAAAAACCTAATAACACTTTACCCGACCTAGGAATCGAACCCAGGACCTCATGCTCAGCAGTAACGCTTGTGACCACTACACTAACAAGGAGATGTACCCTCAAAATATTCCTCGGCACCCATGGTGACCCCCCCCAAAATCTTGGGCTGCGACCGCGCCTGGTAGCAATGGCTTTGATTTTGACAGTTCAACAACATTCATTGCGTTATTAATGTTGATGAGCAGACATTTTTCGAACATTATGAAGCACTAGATTACTAGCAATAGGTATCCTTCAAAATGATTCAGATTGTGATTGATAGTGTGTTACGAAATTAGGGGGCAGATACTCTTAAAATCAGATCGCTTTTTTAAGGTTTCCCGTTTCCGTACCTCAAAAGGAAAAAAAACCCTTAAAGGATCACTTTGTTGTCCGTCCGTCTGTCTGTCAAGACCCTTTATCTCGGGAACGCGTGGAGGTATCGGCTCAGGTCTACAGCCCTTTAAAGCTGTGAATACATTATTTACATACCTACAAATTTGTACGGAACCCTCGGTGCGCAAGTTTGAGTCGTACTTGACCAGTTTATTTAATATTACAAACCTTATCGAGTTTAACCTAATTTTCACAGTATATAAAAATCTACGTAAGCAAAATTGCGTCTCATAATTACACATACACATACCTTGAGAGCTTCTACCATAATAATTACAGGCATATTTTCGTACGCCTATTTAGTTATGAAGAATGACGATGTAAACATCAGAGTACTTTACCTAGCCATATAAATTCCCACAGATAGCACAACAGTCATTAAGTTACGTGAACAGAACACCGCAATGCAAACGTGATGGTTTTATTTTAATTATCACATAAAATAGCCATGTTTCTAGTAGTGTTTGTTGGTTTTTAGATGGAATTTCAAAGGATACCTATAGGTAGGGTACCTCATTAATCATCATCATCATTTCAGCCGAAAGCCGTGCTATGCTATTCTCTAAGGATACAGCCTTGCGGGCAGCGCTGTCGCAGCGCTGAAACTTATTTTCGTATTCACTAAGCTGCTTACAGCTACACTAGCGCTCAAGGCTGTGACGGCCGTGAGTTAAACTACCCAACGGCACAGCCACCGGAGGGCAAATTGACAGTTCTTCATACATTTTGGCATTCCTTAAAAAAAAACAGCGTCGAAGTCGCTTACAGCCTCGCCCACAGCCTCGCTTCTAACTGTCAAATCCAAAAGCTATATTATTCGTGGCGTAGTCTTCACAAAAATAATAAACTGTACAAGTTAAACTTAAATAAATTGATTCTTTTAATACATATTTGTAAAAATGGCAGCTCGGTTAATTTTATAGCTACATTTAATAGAAGAAGCTAAGAAAAGTGATGATTTGAAGAAAGCTCGACAGGCGAAACGAATAAGAAAGATTAAAACAGTATCCCGTGATACAGATTTTATCCATATTTATAGGCTTTCTGAGGATTTAATTAATATATTGGAAAATGACATAGCTCCGTTTAAGCGTCTGCGAGTTCGTTCCAGTGGTTTATCCAAGAGGCTAAAGGTTTGTTTACAGTAGGTTTCTTGAGATATGATGGGAACATCACCACACACCAACAAAAGCTTATTGAATTCCTGATGTTTCAGATTTTATGCACACTAATGGAAGTTACCAAAAAATCATTGGGAAGAATGTAGACACATACATATCTCAAACTTCTGCCTCTAGGGTAATCCACGAAGTTGTTAATGCTCTGAATAATAAGAACATCATTAATAAGTAGGTAGATTAGATTTCCGCAAAACCACAATGATCGACGAATGCTCAAGTCAAGGCAAGTATCAAAAGTACCTACTTACATTTTCTTATTAGTCTCTCAAGTATTGTTTAAACAAGAGCCATTGTTTGAAATTTGAATACTTATTACAGGTTTTATGAGAAATTCAAAATTCCAGGGGTGCTAGGTTGCGTTGATGGCACCCTGATTTCCATGATACGTCCTAAGGAACATGAGGAGAGATATTATTGTCGAAAAGGCCAGGAACGTTTTAATTGTATGTAAACTGTTGGGTCTTTACTAATTAAAATAATGTAGAATTATAAAGAATCCTTAGGTATGTAATTATTATACTTATTTCAGATAAATGATGCCGATTTGAACATCTTGCATGTGGATGTGACTTTTGAGGGTGCAACGCTTTTGTTTTTTCAAATACTAGAGTAAAGGAGCATTTGAAAAATTTAAATAATGAAGAAAAAGTGTACTTACTTGGTAATTTATTAGTTAAAATACAAAGTTAAGTTTTTTAACACAAGTCAAGATTGCACTTAATTCCAGCTTCATTCATTGATTTCAGGTGACTCAGGATATCCTCAAAGGTCTTATTTAATTACTCCCTTTAGTAATCCAGAAACTGGGATTCCAGAGAGCCATTATAACAATTTGCACAGCAGTGCAAGGAACAGTGTGGAGAGGACTATTGGAATACTGAAAGGGTGGTTCAGATGTCTATTGGTTCATAGGGTATTGCACTATGATCCTATTACAGTGGGTAAAATTGTGATAGCTTGCTGTATTTTACACAACATGTGTAATCGAGCTGGGCTACCAGCTCCTATGTTAGACCAACGTGACTTAGATGAAGAATCTAGGTCACTTGGAATCCTGACACACCAGGCTCCAACACATGATGACTTAGAGAGTGGGCAGATAAGAAGGCGCGATTTAGTTAATCAATTATGGCGAGCACGTCATATCTAAAATGTATGCTTCCCTTCTTTCCATGATTACTTCTTTACTCTCTTTCCAAAACATGTTTAGATAGAATATACTCAGCATTATTGATTAGATACACTAAAATAGGAATTTAAATTTTTAATGAAAGTATAATTTGTGAATGTTAATGTAGATATACGTGCAACGTGCATAGAACCTGTATTAGCTTTAAATAAACAATAACAATTAAGTCATAATATTTGAGGTGTGTATTATGTGTGGTGTTAAGGTTATCAAAAATTATCAGCCTTTATGTGCGTATATACCTTTCTCTATATTTTTAAATTTTTTTTTAAATGTGTATACAGCATGGGACATGAGAAATTAAATAGATATGTGCATAATAATGTTTTCTTTTTTTTATTTACCATTAAAAACAATCAATCATTCAAATCAAAGGTCATTTATTGAATAATAATAATAATAATTCATTATTTCATTTATTTATTTTCTTGCCATTTGTGATTGCCTTTGAGAAGGCGGTGAGCGCTGGATCATACGGCGGCGTGCCGTCCGACGCCCACGAGGTGCTATGAACATGATCAAAAATGCAACAAATTACTAAACAGAGGTAAAACAAATTTATAGGGGTATTATGTAAGTATAACAGTATCACATCACTCTCTTTCTGAAGGAATAGATATTACAATGTAGTATACATAGTAGATGTGGTATTTTTAAACACATTGATTGCATAAGGGCTATTGTTGAAAAAACCTACAGAAAATCTCAAGAAATTGGCCCACCTGAGAATCAAAAGTGCGACCACAACTAGGTAGTGCTTTTTACACTAAACTAATAACTAACAAAATTATAATGAAGTTAACCTTACATGAAGAGGTAATTGGGGTATTACTCCTATGAGGCACTGCAGGTGGTGATCTACGTAATGCAAGTAATTTAAATCTAGTAAATACCTGAAGTATGCTCTCTGACCCTGTTGTTGCATTTGCCTCCTCTGTAACATCTTGTATACTCTGCAAACCAATTTTGACTTAGCAATGTTTTGGGAAGTAAAATAGGTACTTATGTGTTGGATAATATTTCAATAAACATACCAAGAGCACATTGTTTGATACATCAGCATTTGGCACGTCAGGAGTCAAATCAAAACTTGGCCCAGGTTCATTAGCAAACTAAAAAACAAATTATTGAAAATTAAATTGATGTTTCAGGAAATATATTTTATGCATTCACTTCAATGTACCAATAGTTGATCTGGCACTGTTGAAGAGACTGCAGTACAGCCCATATCTTGATCAAATGAAAGGCTTTCTCATAGTCCACAAACACTAAGCAGAGCGGCAGATTATACTCTTCGGTCTTCTGTATAACCTGTTGCGGCATATGTATGTGGTCTACGGTGCTAAAGCAAGTTTTCATAAATAAAATTAAAACAAGCATAACCAAAAAAACCATAATTACATGCAGGTCAATTTCAAGCTCCCTCTCACCAGTAACAAAGCCTTCGCCACCCATTATTGTAACTATTTTTTCTTCTATTGCAGAGAGAAACCTTTCCTCTAGTTCACCACCACCTGTTCGTTGCCTAGCCATCAGTATTTGACTAGCTTTTTTCCTTACTGCTGACTTCTTATCCTTCCAATACTAAAAAAAAAAAATTCTATGTCTAAATATCTAGATTTCACATAATTATACCACAATAATATGTCCTATGTTATAATTTGAGCCAATGTACTTAGGTACCTACTGGATATTTAACTTTGTTCATAAGACACAGTCAAAGTGTGCATGCAAAGTAAGTGCAGTCAAAGTGTACAAGCTGACGAAGCACACCAGTAATGCAATACCTAATATGACATATTGTTAATAAACCTTTGACCATTGCTTCCAACTTTTAATGCAGCCACTTCCATCACTGTTTAGCTTGCCAGCTATTTCTTGCCATGCCGCTGTTGTGCGATCTCGGGCATGTAATGTCCGAGAATGCCCTGTGGCAAGCCAACGTCGCTCTTCCAAACTCTCTATTAACATCTCTACTTGCGCAAGGGATGGAATAGCACTTCTTGGCATGCTTAAAATACATAATAATATGTTACAACAATAAAGTTAAAGGTACCTACATACAATAGTAATATCCATGGATTATCAGTGAAAACATAATAGTACTCACATGTCAGTAGGTAGGTACTTATATTTATCCTCAGTCACGGAACTACCTATTAATTAATTAGATGCACCCAAAAAATTAGAAATAGAAACTGAAATTTTTTTTTTTTTTTTTTTTTTCCTTCTTTGGCAATTGAGCCGATGTCGACTATTCTGCCAGTGTCGCGTATTGACGGCAGGCGTGGTGGCGGGCCGTCGACTTTGTACTTTGTGGTAGGTCTACAGTTTTTGTTAGTCGCTGAAAAGACGAGGACAAGGGTTAGTAGAACATAAATATTCTAAAATAGGGTACAGCACAAAGACATTATTTTATTACATATTATTTACACAATTACGCACCATTACAATTTTATGTCATTTTCATTTATAAAAGTTGTTAAAATATTAATAATTTTGGGACAGAAGTGGCTTAGGAGGATATGAAAGTTAGTTGGGAGAGGAATGTTACATTTAGAAATTTTATTATAAAGGTCAAAGGATTTGGTGTTCAAGGAGCAGGAGAAAAATATATGGTCCAAAGTACCATCCGCAAGACCGCATTCACAAAGAGAATTATCCCTAACATGGATCTTATTCAGAAACACTGGGCTACAACAGTGTCCAAGTCTCAATCTGCAAAGCGAAGAAACAGTTCTTTTGGCCAATTTCGGGTATTTAAAAAACCAAGGTTTCCGTTGGATGTCGGACTGTATAGCTGCATAGTAGGCACCCTTGGTTTTTGAGGTCTCGTTCCACTTTTTTGTCCACGAGACGAACAATTTGGCTTTGGCACCATTTCGCAAATCGTAGTTATGAGCTACGTAGTGCTTTCGATCAGCCGGGTTTGACGTGGCATACTTTGCTAACGAGTCAGCGCACTCATTGCCAACAATATCCGAGTGACCAGGAATCCAGGCTATCTCGATGTCCAAGCCGTTTTGGGAACAGTCAAATAACAGGCTCTTAATTTCTACAATGATATTACTGTGGATTTTACTATGGAGTTGATTTTGTTTTAGGGCCTCAATACTACTACGCGAATCTGAAAAAATTACTGCTTTAGCTATTTTATGTGATTTTATATAGTGTATGGCTTCTAAAATGCCAATACACTCTCCTGTAAAAACTGATGCTTCTGGTGGACATTGAAAAAGTAGGGCAATTTTAGAATTTTGGAAATATACTGCTACTCCTGTACATTCTGTTTCTGATAGTTTTGATGCATCAGTGAAGAAATAGTTCCAACCTTCCCAGTATCGTTTGACGGCTAACTCGAAGTCTCGTCTTGCGTTTTGGGAATTCTTTGAAATACCTAGTCCCAAAACGGCTTTTGGTTCAAAGTGAATCGTTTCATATGCAGTGGAAAAGACGGGGAGGATTTGATATTTACAAACAGGCGAAGAGAGGTGTTTAAGCTCTCTATACCTGTTTATCAATAGGGGAACTATTTTATTGTTCCAATATGGAGCGTTATTGAAGGAGAGGTCGATTTGCTCTAAAATTGGGAGTAAAGGATGGGATGAAAGGGGAAATACTTTAGACAGGAAGCGATCTGCCAAATACTGTCTTCTTAGGTACAAGGGCGGTTCTGCACATTCGACTTGAAGCGCATTTATGGGAGAGGATCTCATAGCTCCAACAACTATTCTCAGGCATTTGGCCTGGATGCTGTCTAATTTCTTGAGCGCTTCTTTGTTGCAAGGCTCAATTAGAAAGCAACAATAATCCAAAGCGCTCCTGATTAACGCGTTGTAGACCAGTTTAAGGGTGTAGGGGTGAGCCCCCCACCACACCCCGGCCAAAGCCTTAAGGACTGACACGGAACGTTCACACTTTTTGACGGTGTTATTAATATGGTCAATCCCAGACAATCTCGAGTCTAACGTTACTCCCAGGAACCTAGCCTTATCCTTGACTGGAATGATTTGTCCATCAATATTAATATCTACTTGTGGAACAGAACGCTTGCGGGTAAAAATGACCGCTGTACTCTTTGGAGCACTTAAAGATAACCCGTGATCAAGGAGCCATTGGTTTAGTGAGGACAGAGAGACATTCATTGATAGAGCAGCATCCTGTATGGAATTGCCAGTGACCAGTAATGCAATATCGTCAGCATACTGAAGAATTTTGCAGTCATAATTTAGAGATGAGGACAAATTCGCTGTATATATGTTGTATAATGGGGGACTCAGAACAGATCCTTGAGGTAACCCTCTCCATACTGTTCTTTGTTCAGAGTCGGCCCCAGGGATTCTTAATTGGATGACGCGATTGGCGAAGATGCTACCAATGATACGAGATATCCTAGCCGGGATTCTCAGCTCGTGCAGCTTTTGCCTGAGAACAGGGAGGAGGACCGAATCATAAGCAGCTGATATATCCAGGAAAACGGCCACCACAGACTCATTCCTGCTAAGGGCCAGCCGGACCGCTGACGTGAGGATACCTACACTATCAGCTGTGCCCAAACCTTTCCTGAAGCCGAACTGAGTCGCCGGAAGCAGTCTCCCATTCTCCACCAACCACTCTAGACGATTCTTGACTAGGTGTTCTAAGAGTTTAATTAGTATGGACGATAAAGCGATGGGTCTATATGAACAATGATCACTAGGATCTTTGCCAGGTTTTAATATCGGAATGACAACTTGAACCTTCCATTCTGAGGGAATATATCCGGAAGTAAAGCAAAAATTAGCCAAGTCCAAGTAGTATTGGTGGGTTTTTGGTCCAGCTTTGACGATAAAGGAGTAAGGGAATCCATCCACCCCTGGGGCGGAGTCCTTAACACGGGATAGGACAGTTTTTAATTCTTCCAAGCTAAATGGTCTGTTCATTGGATCGCTAGTGTTGTCTACATCATTGATGCCAACACAGCTGTCCTCTACACTCGGAACATAAGCTGGAGCGATTTTGGAGAAAAACTGGTACCCCAGTTCTTCTGAGATATTGTTCGGAGAGGTGGGTGCTAAACTACTCCTAAAAAGCTTTACTTTCCGCCATACCATCGAAACCGGAGTGGATGGACTCAGCGAATAGCAATATCTTGACCAACCTTCTCGTTTTTTCTTTTTAAGTACTTTCCTGGACTTAGCCAATATTCGCTTGAAAGCCATGAGGTTTTCCAGGTTCATATCACAGTTAACAGTCTCTTCAGCCGCATTCCTGGCCCTGACCATGTCAGTACATTCCCTATCCCACCATGGCGGAGAAGGGATGCGGTCGGATTGGGGTTTTTTGGGAGGGAAACAGTCTTCTGCTGTAGCAGAGACAGTAGAGGAAAAGGATAAAAAACATTCCTGGGCATTATCCCCGTCGACTTTTGGAAGGGAAGATACTCTTAAGTCTAAGATTTTGGAATATAGATCCCAATCTCCTGAGTCAAGTCGATATTTTAAAAGGGGAGGGGAGACTTTTTTGGGAACATTTTTAGAAGGGAATTCGATCATGATGGGGTAGTGGTCACTTCCATGAGTCATATCCAAGCGACGCCAAATGAGTAGGCTAGATATATTGGACGAACAGAACGTCAAGTCAACACAACTATTACTCTGCCCTGGTGTAGCCCTGCGTGTAGCACTGCCGTCGTTGATGACACAGAGATCCAGATCATCCAATATATCTAACAAGCCAATGCCAAAGTTATCGCAAGTATCTGATCCCCAACGATAATGGTGACAATTAAAATCACCCATAACAAGTATTGGACCGCTAGCACTGCATAACAAATTTCTAATTACCGAAAGATATTCGAGTTGTGGGTGCGCAATATAAAAGGAAAAAATATTTATATCCTCAGCCTTAACAGCAACAACATTTATGTTATCGCCAACAAAGGGTAGAGGAATCGGGGAAAATGATACCTTGCTATTGATGAGCAAAGCACATCCCCCATATCCATCAGGTCTGTCACTGCGAACACTACCGAAACATGGCATCCTGAAATTACTTTCAGGTAAAAGCCATGTCTCAGCAATGGCACAGACAGATGGCTTATATTTGTTTATTAAAAATGAAAGGTCAGGCTTCCTGGGAGTAATACTCCTCACGTTCCATTGGAGGAATGTCAGGGGATGGAACATCGTGAATGAAATTTAGGATGGAGGTCAATTTTACGGCAACGTGGTCAGGTAGTGATTGGGTACGGTTTGTAAGAACAGTCATTAACATATTTGTGATTAATTCTAATATGTTCTTCGAGCTGTCCTCCTGTCTATATATCATTGGCTCGGCAACTTCCGCTGGGAAGGCACAGCCATTATTGGAGGGGGAAAAAGAGTAATTGTGGATAAGTGCTTGATGAGCTTGCTTATTATATCCTGGGGAAAGGGGGGCACGGGGCTTGGGGTTAAGAAATACCGTTTTACGGTATGACCTTTGTGTAGCGGGGGTTGGACTTGACGACTGGGATGAGGATTTATTTATCGAAACCTTGTTACGAGGGGAGTTTTTAGATACATCGGCATATGATCTGGAAACAGGGGGAAAAACCCGACTTGCTTCTACATATGAAATAGATTTTTCGGCCATCAGAGCTTTGATGCTCTTCTGCCGGCCCAATTCAGGACAAGCACTGTCGTTTGCGAAATGGTTCCCAGAACATGAAATACAGAAACCTAACTCAGGGGTGGTTTCACAACCATCTCCTGGATGATCTCCAGCACATTTGTAGCAGCGTGGTTTTGATCTACAAAGTGTACGTGTATGTCCAAACCGACAACAATGGTAACATTGGATTGTTGGGTATGTGTACCTCTCAACTGGAAGAGCTGAGAAGAAACAATACACCCGTTTAGGTAAAACTTGTCCGTCAAAAGTTAACACAACTGTCTGCGTAGGTCTCCACTCAGCTGCACCAGAGGAGGCAACCTTACGGTTCATCCTCCTGGCCTTCACAACAGCACCACATCCTTCAGGAACCTTAATATTTTTAATAATTTCGTCTTCCGACCATTCAATAGGGACATCCCTAACAAGGCCCAATCGTGTAATGTTGAATTGAGGGATGGAGACAATATAATTATTTTGGATTAACAAGTTATTCACTAAAAAACTGTTTGCATCCTGATGCGTCTTGAATTCAACGGACACTTTATTCCTACCTAAGCGTTTGATCCCATCAAGGCGAATGTTATTGATGTTATTTAACGTTAAAAACATACCAAACTTGACCGGTTGCAGCACAGTGCCTGAAGTCTGACCGTCCTTAAGGGAAACATGAACAATATACGGCGGATTATCTCTAGCTGTATAGGTAAGTCTGCCGATTACGTTTTTCGGTACCTTGGGTGGAATAATTGGAGTAGTAGGGGGGGACACAGCGACCCTCTTCCGATTTGAAGTCTCTGTTTCCATTTTGGGATCTTGCGCAGGAATTTGGGTGTCATGGGGGAGCGTGATGGTCAAAACAGGGGAAAGGTCAAAAGGTTCATCAGGGGGGTCGGGATCAGGAGGCTTTTTGGAGTTCATAATGACGGCAAATAGTGATTAAAAATGGACAATAACAAATAAAACTAAACTTACACAAGGAACACAAACACAAGGAATAGTTTCGATCAAGTTTCATACAGAGATTCACTAGAAATCGAAAGAATTCGTAATACTGACAAAAGCACGTGTTTAGCCTTCACCACTACCAACGAAAGTCCGAAACTGAAATTAAAGACTCCAAGTTGTTTTGACCACAGAGTATATTTTAGGTTTTGACAGCATTGTATTTTGTTTGTGTTGACTTTTTATTGCGTTGCTCGAAAAGAGCAAAGGAATCGCCATTCAGCCTTAAAATGTAATAAGAAATATGCAATAAACTCTTATAATTGTGATATTGGATAAAATTCACCTGTATTCCGTAAAATACTCAAAGATAGACCTTTAATATATATTTTAAACCCATAAAACTCTCAGTCGAGATTGATCGATTATAATTTATAGAATTTGTTTCAAGCCCTACGTTCGTCTATGAAACAGCGACGGGAGGTTACAGCCTTGGATTCGTCGACGACCATAACGACGTTAGTGAATACGGTTTGAATCAGCGCTACACGCTCGGTCGATCTCAAGGCTGTCTCGTCGACGAGCTCGTCGCAGCTTACAGCCAAGAAATTGTCTTTTAGAGAATAGCACTGGTGGACGAAGTGCGGCGGTGCTATGTCCACTGTTAGGCTTAGCACCGCCGTTTCTACCGGTTTTGCGCATCCCGCATCCAGCGGATTCCTGCGGCCTTCACAAGATCATCGGTACCTACCTGATACATTCTAAATGACATCAACATTGCACTTTTTTTTTACTTTTTTTAAATTAACTTTTGAGACATCACTACATTTGTGAATGTCATTGTCGGATTCTGCGTCACATAAGCAAAAGTTACCTAAGTATGTACTCCGTACTACAGTGGAATAATTTATTGTCTCCGACATCAAACACCAGACCAACGGACACAGAAGAATCAGTTAACTAGTTAATTGTATTTCTTCACACTGCCGCAAAACCTCACAGAATCTAAGAAACTTTTTTACGCAGGCAGAGCCGCGATCAACAAATAGTCCTTAGCTTTAAATACACAGTAATACAGTCTTACGTATCTAGTGTTACGTGGATATCATCTTCGATATTATGGACGGAGAATCTTAAGTTACTTAAATGCGTAATGTGGGAGTTTTATAGCAGATCGGTGAGGATAAGTCGAAGAAAGTACGCGATCTTGTCTATACGCTCTTTTCTCTGAGGACGTGAGATGAAGCCTAAATTAGTAGTAAATTAATTCAGTAAGCATTCTTAATGAATTTATTTGTTTATACTCGAATTGAAAACAAAAAGGAATTTCTAATCTAGAAGTTCCGTGAAATAATTGGGAGGAAAGCCTGTTTGGAAAGGGCAGTACTAAGGGAAAAAACCCCTTAATCCATTAGTAGTTTCCTCTATGGTAAGAAATAAGAATACGTTTTACAGAATTTTGCTCTCATAAAGAGCACAAAAAGTACACTTATTATTTTTTTATTGTAATAAAATATGTGAAAATATGACATATAAGTACTAAAAAACAATCATACAAATTGACTTGAAAGGCATTTTTTTTTTGTGGATGGGAAATCATCAAAGACCCCTCCCGCTCTGGGTGGAGCAGAAGGGAGTGTCAGACTCTTACTGACTAAAACTCACCCGTGTTCCTTCCTTAGCCCTTTGTGTTCCGGGGTAGCGGTAACCTTTTCGGACAATCCCGCTGCAAAGGCATTAAATATGATTACTGTACTGCAGCGATGTCTAACTCTTTCCCCATTCCTCATCAATCGAGCCACTAATATCCAGAATAAATGAAAATTCTTTTAGAATTTCTTCCAACTCTCATCCGTGCCATCCCTACCCTGTGAGCCAATAACGTCTAAATCCCCATCCCTCTGAAGCGTACCGTCAAGCGCGACTCTAGTAACCGCTAAGCTCGACCTGTGACTTTATCGCACCCCACTTAAAACCTCCCCTTATACATCTTCCTTCCATACATATACTACATTTTCAACCCCAGCCGTTTGAAACCCAACCTTAGCTGTAACAAAATAAGGATCATTGTCAAATTATGGGGTGTAAAAGCAAGTTTGTGGGACATAATCAAGGGTACGCTGTTACGTAACGATAAGTTTGTGGACGTTTAAGGTACGTTTGGAGGCGTCACGTTTGAGGGTATTGTTAGGAGTAATAGTGGATCGGTATTCATTAAAGGAGTATAGTATAGGTACGTAGACAAGATATAGACAATTTGGGGAAGGAAAGGAGTGACTAAGGGGCTAAGTTTTATGACATGATGGGTGACCATCATTGAGACTAGAATGACTCTCAGTCGGCTTACTTTTATTGTATAATCATCAGGTAGCCTAGAAGATGGGCTGGATAGGTTAGTGAATGGTCATCAATCATCATCAATGGCTAAATAAATTATGATTTTTCAAGATTATTTAGTTTAAAGTCCTTCTGGAAACATAGGGAAATCTTTACCATAATTTGTTCCTATAAAAGCATTTTGTAGCAACCCACGGGACACAACGTCTTTCAATGCGAGCCTCCCGCGGTCGCGTGCCGGCACGATATAGACTTTAGTAAGCTCTCTCTTTCCCTCACCGGGCCGTTGCGAGGAAGCCGCGTGGTATGCGATATGCGCGCCACTCGCGCCAGTCCGCTGCCCACACGCACACTGCGTAGACGCGTACGTATCATACCGCGCCAGTCGCCACGTGCCTCCCTCGTGCCGCCATTGTTACGCGAAAATTATTATTATGGGTCTTCGTCCCAACATAAAACTAGATTAAGAAAAAGTGTTAAGTAACTGTAATGTTCATTTAAATAAACTGTAATACTGAAAGGTGGTTTCCCCTGAGATAACCTCACCTCATATGTGGCGCCCAACGTTTTTTTTTCGTGTGACATTAAAGTGCATAGTTGTGAAAGTTTTGCAGTGACGAACTAAAATGCCAGTGACCAGGAGTAGAGCGGCTAGTTTGACTCGGAGGGAAGATGCAAACGACGCATTACCCGTCCCCTCACGACCAAATACGCCGACCGCGGCGTCCGCCACCCAAGATGGCGACGACGCGTTTTCTTCCTCGCCTCGCATCGATGCTAACGCTACGTTCTCTAACGAAAACGTGGCGACGATTATCGCCTCTCTCCAACGCTCTCAAACAGAAGCATTTAGGGAGTTGCTCAACTCGATGTCGCGGGCGAGTGCATCGACCCCGGAATCACTTGCGCTGCTAGGGAATAACACCCTAGCCCGCTGCAAAGCCACGTTCTCCGGCCGACCGAAGGAGTCGGTAGAAGCATTTATTGACGCTATAGAGGCCTATAGCGATTGCGCGCAGGTGGCGGACTCAAACATCCTGCGCGGCTTAGCCTACCTATTCAAGGATGAAGCAGCCACGTGGTGGCAAGGAATAAAATACTCCGTGTCATCATGGCGCGAAGCCAAAGAAAACTTAATAAGTGCCTATGGTGATCGCCGCCCGCCTCATCGGATCTACTTGGAAATATTTGCGACACCGCAGGGCAATGAAAACACAGATATTTTCGTAGCGCGCATCCGCGCCCTTTTTGCACGCTTACCTAAAGACGATAATACGGAATCGGCTCAAATAGACATGACCTACGGCCTCCTGCACAGCAGAATAAGAAAAAGGCTACGAAGAGAGGAGTGCCGTAATTTCTATGAATTACTACGCCTAGCACGGAATATCGAGGATTCATTCGGTGAGGTAAATAACATTACGCCGACGACGACGGCGAGTGAGCGTCGAACACAATCGCCGGCAACATTACCGACGTCCACGCAACCCGCCGCTCGCGAGAGCGCCCGCGTTCCCGCGCGCGATCTCGCCTCCGCACGTGCGCAGGCCTACGGCGCGCCTACCGCCGCCGCGGCGCAGCAATCGCCCGCTCCGCCCGCGCCTCCCGTGCCTGTTCCAGCCGCGCCGGCCGCGCCTATTCCACCGAAGCAGGACACAGCTAAGAGGCCGCGGCCCTCCTGCACATACTGCAGGCGGTTCGGCCATACCAAAGAACATTGCCGTAAGTTGCAGAATCAAGGTGAGAGTGAACAAAGTAAAAGTAGTGGTCAAAGTTTTTATTCCGTGCTATCTCATTCAATTACTAAAAATTTCGCATCAGACTATGTTTGTGATGAAAACGATTTTATTCCACGAGAAAACGTGCGTAACTTTTCTGATAAACGAAAGGATGTTATCCCACAACGTATAACTAATAATAATAAGTGTAATTCTAATAATGATATTTTTAACAATTTTAAAATTCAAAAGGAGAATGTCCATTCACGTCATAACGATATTTTGTGTAACAGCTGTAGTAAAAATCAAAAGGAGAATGTCCATCTATGTCAATGCCATAAGTTCTGTAACAATTATTGTAAAACTAAGGACAATGTACATGCATGTTATAATGATGTTTTGTGTAGTAATTTAAGGAATCAAAAGGACAATGTACATTCATGTTATACAGATATTTTATGTAATGATTTAAATTATCAAAAGGATAATGACCAATTATGTTCAACCGACTTATGTTTGTGTAAAGACCGGACGGGACCCTCTATTGGTCACGAGTTACGACCTATTTTTAATGTTACAATTTTGGGTTTTCCCGGCACCGCGTTGATTGATACGGCCGCCAAACATTGCATTGCGGGTTATACGCTATATACTCTCCTTCTACGTCAAGGTCATCCCCTCAGCCCTTCGACACGCGAAGTTAAGCTTGCCGACGGTGTAATCCGTACGATGGATGTACTTACCACCACGCTAGAAGTGTGTTTAGAAACGGCAGTTATTACGATTCCGTTCTTAGTTTTTCCCGATTCAACAAATAATGAGACGTTATTAGGAATCGATTTTATAACCGCCGCGGGAGTAGTTATTGATTTTTCCAAAAAGGTTTGGTACTTTAGTAAATGTGGTAGGGTAAAATATAACATGTGCTTCGAACCTACCTCGCGTGACGTGTCCTGCGCCGCTACAGATATACTTAGGGATGATGAAGGTGCTCACCTTAAACCAGCTGAGCGTCAAGCGCTCGCTGACGTCCTCACCAGGCACGCACGCGTCTTTAGAACAGGGGGAGGTCCAACACCGTATGCGGAACACCGCATTGATACAGGTGAGCATTCTCCAATTGCTGTTCCTCCTTACCGCCTAAACCCTTCAAAGAAAGAGCTAATGAAAGCTGAAATAGGTAAGATGTTACAGGATGACATAATAGAAGAGTGTGAATCGGCTTGGTGTTCACCGGCACTAATGGTGCCGAAGTCCAACGGTGGTATCCGCTTCTGCGTCGACTACAGGCGTTTGAATGCAGTCACCAAAGCCGATACATATCCGATGCCACGCATTGACGAGTTACTTCAGAGCACAAAACGGGACTGCTACATGAGTACGCTAGACCTTCGATCTTCATATTGGCAGGTTAAGGTAAAAGAAGCTGATAGAGACAAAACTGCTTTTGTCTGTCCTTTAGGTACTTACCGTTTTAAAAGAATGCCGTTTGGTCTCCGCAACGCGCCAGCCACCTTTCAACGTCTCATCGACCGTCTCCGATCCTGCTCTGTTTTACAAGATGTAACTTTATTAACTTATTTAGACGATCTGTTGGTGATATCTGAGGGATATCAACAGCATCTGCAAGACCTCGAGGCAGTTTTTAAACGTCTGGCCGAGTTTAACCTCCATGTGAATAGGGAGAAGTGCGCTTTTGCTCGGGAAAGCGTTAAATATCTCGGTCACGTTATTACACAAGAGGGTGTTTCCACCGACCCAGGGAAGGTGAGTGCTGTACTCGAGATGAAGGTACCAGGAAACTTAAAGCACCTGAGAACCTTTCTACAAACTTGTTCGTGGTTCAGAAAATTCATACCCAACTTCTCAAAAGTTGCCGAACCATTGACACGCTTGACTAGGAAAAGTCAAGTATGGTCTTGGGGCTCAGAACAGACCCAAGCATTTGATGAGCTGAAGAGTCTACTGACCACAGCTCCAATACTGGTGCAAGCCGATTTCAGTCGTCCTTTCATTCTGCGTACAGACGCAAGTAACTACGCCTTGGGCGCAGTTTTATTGCAGGGTGACGGCAATCAGGAAAGGCCAATTGAATATGCCAGCCGACTCCTCAACGCAGCGGAGCGCAATTACTCCACCACGGAGCGTGAAGCACTCGCTGTAGTGTGGGCGGTGGAGCGTTTTCGGGCTTACCTAGACGGTCAACCAGTCGTGATTGGCAGTGATCATCAGCCTCTACGCTGGTTGCTATCACTTAAATCACCAGCAGGCAGATTAGTCCGTTGGGCTCTGAAGCTCCAATCTTTTGATATCCAATTTGAATACACTCCAGGGAAGGCGAATGTCGTAGCAGACACGCTGAGTAGACCGATTTGTTCCAGCGACACAAGCGACAGTTGCGGTATTTGTACAGTAATTTGTGATCTTCCCGCGAAGACACCAAGTCAGCTTCGCCTGGAACAGACTTCGGATCCTGAAGTGGACAAGATTGTTAAGGAACTGGAAGGACCTGATGATGTTGCTTCTAAAAGATGGTTAGAAAGGGGATACCTCATGGATCAAGGAGTCCTGTACCGGTTCAACCCCGACTCGGAGAGTGAATCCCCTCAATTAGTTGTTCCTGGCGGTCAAGTTGCAGCTGTTCTGAAGGAGTTACATGACTCTCAAATAGCTGGCCATCCAGGTATCGATAGAACCTACCAGAAGGTAGCACAGTTATATTATTTCACAGGGATGCGGAGAATAATCACCGATTATGTCTTAGCCTGCATCCACTGCCAGCGATATAAGGCGAACAACTCCAAACCGCCAGGCCTACTCCAGACACCGGTGATGAGCCAGCGGAACGAGGTGTTGGCCATGGACCTGTTCGGCCCACTTCCGGAAGGAAACCAGGGGGAGCGATGGGTCTTTCTCATAGAAGACACTGCTACGCGATGGATAGAGCTGTTTGCTTTAAAAGAAGCAACGGCAGAAGCCTGCGCTCATGTCCTCATCGAGGAATATTTCATGCGGTTCGGTTTGCCTCGCAGGATTATTTCGGACAACGGTGTCCAGTTCGTTTCCGCAGTGATGAGACAATGTATGTCGGTCTTAGATATAAAACAAAATTTTGTCCCTCTGTATCATCCACAAGCTAATCCTGCAGAGCGAAAAAACCGCGACCTTAAAGCTATGCTAGCCCACCTCGTGTCAGATGACCACACCTCCTGGCCGAAGAAGTTGCCAGTGATCCGCTTTGCCCTGAATAGTGCAAAATGCCGCACAACAGGCAAGTCACCGGCTTATTTGACCTTTGGCAGAGAGATGCGGTCGCCCACAGAGGTCGTTCATGACCTTCGTGACATCAAGGTCAAAGAAAACTTTGTCCCACAAGTGACTCCTTACCTCGAAAACTTCCTACATTCACTGTCAGCTGTTCGAGAACGCGTCGAGATCCAGCAGGACAAGACAAAGCAGTACGCCGACGCTTCGCGACGACCATCTGACACCTTCGAGGTAGGTGATTTAGTCTTGCTTAAATCTCATTTATTGAGCAAAGGTTCAAAAGACCTCACTTCTAAGTTCTACCCTCGCCGAGATGGCCCTTACCAGATCACTAAAAAGGTTAGTCCGACAACGTACACCATCGCGAGTACAGAACAACCAAATGTAGATGTAGGGAAATATCATTCCGAAGACCTTACACGTTACCGAGGTAGCGACGACTCCTTACCAAAACCCGTTATTCCAAAACGAAATCGCGGACGTCCAGCTAATGCTGCTGTCAGTGTACCAGTCCAGGAACGAGGGCGTTCTCCAGGACTGGAGGGGGAGTATGTAGCAACCCACGGGACACAACGTCTTTCAATGCGAGCCTCCCGCGGTCGCGTGCCGGCACGATATAGACTTTAGTAAGCTCTCTCTTTCCCTCACCGGGCCGTTGCGAGGAAGCCGCGTGGTATGCGATATGCGCGCCACTCGCGCCAGTCCGCTGCCCACACGCACACTGCGTAGACGCGTACGTATCATACCGCGCCAGTCGCCACGTGCCTCCCTCGTGCCGCCATTGTTACGCGAAAATTATTATTATGGGTCTTCGTCCCAACATAAAACTAGATTAAGAAAAAGTGTTAAGTAACTGTAATGTTCATTTAAATAAACTGTAATACTGAAAGGTGGTTTCCCCTGAGATAACCTCCCCTCATAATTTAACAATAATTTCATGGTACAAAACATAATAAATAAGACGTGGGCAGTGCGACCGGCCGATAACTGGGCCTGTCACCCTTTGACAGTGTCCTCCCAGGGGACAACTGTGTAGAAAGTGATATAGTTTGAGTGACTGCCGTGCTTTTCTAGGGTAACTATATAATTTCTTTTACTGAACTAGGTAGGAAGGTATCATCATCATCATCATCATCATCATCATTTCAGCCGAAACATGTCCACTGCTGGACATAGGCCTCCCACAAGCACCACCTCTTCAATCGGAATTTTATTGTATAACACACTCTCAATCACAATCTGAATCATTTTGTAGCATATTGCTAATCCATTGCTTCATATTATTTTCGAAAAATTTATCTGCTCAATAACGCAATGGATGTTGTTGAACTGTCAAAATGAAAGCAATTGCTACTATTAGTGTGTAACGCAATTACCCCGGAGTTCTGTGTGTTCTGTAAGGTAGGTATATCTAACTATTGCTAATCGCGCAGAAAGATGTTTTCCACGTCGAACATTCAGCGTGTGGGAAAGCGCCATGCAACGAAGACTAGTTCAAGAAGTTGAGATTTCTAATAGGCATCTAAATACGAATAATATCCGTATGCGAATGGACAAATATATTTTAAGGTACCTAGTTATGAAAACGATGCGACAGTGAAGTGTCAACACCTATATACAATTCGCAGTCTCTTCCAATATGAATGTTAGAGCTTTATGCTGAATCTGATGGATTGATAATTTATGACACTATCAAGTAAGGGAAATTGAGGCCCTAGACGAAAATGTTAAAAAACTACGGTTCCAACTCTTATGAAAATCATTTAATGATGATGATTTGGAAAGTCCTACAAAAACGCACCTTCATTAAAGCCATCGTAAACACACAACAAATAAATAATGATCTTCATTATTATCTCATTTACACAGCAACCACAACTATCGACGACCGGTAACATTTCAATGAATTTATTTTATTAAACATCGCTGAAAACCGATATTAAATTCACTTGTCAATTCCCCCAAAAGAGGTTTTCATTCGAAAAACCGCATCGCTAAGCTATGCCTGGCTTTAAACAACGTAACTCACATTTCATCTTCAAACAATTATTTACATCAGTTAGCTTATTTTGTGTGCCATAAAGTTGGTTTTTGTATGAATGTGAATGGGTATAATCTGTTTGTGATGTTAGCAGGGGAGTGCGGGAAAAATGGGAAAATGGTGACAGGGCTGAGAGCCGTGATAGCGCTATGGAAGCGTGGTGGGTGTTCAACAGGGCTGCCGCAGCATTATATTTTATTTTACTTGGCAATAATATTAATTTGAAAGAAAACCTAGTTGGTAATTGATCATCTCATTTACTAAAAACCTACTTTGTCGAGTACCTACCCTATCGAACTGTCTTTTATGAATGACGATCAATGCTTAGCAATTCCAGATAGATGTAGATTCTCTAGTGCCATCACTGCCAATATTCATACTTCTAGAGAAATTAGGTAAGCATCAATGATGTATTATCTTGTAAGCATTGAGACTGAGAATGTTTCATGCAGAAATATTGAAAACCCTAGGTGATGTTCTCATAATGAAGCTCCAGCACCAGCTTTCTTCAATTTTATTTTTCTGTTTCCCTCAGAGTGGAAGTGTATGCTTTAATATATTTGACTGAAGTCTGTAGTTTCAGCATTGTTCTGCATTTACCTACCACGAAGAAATACGTTCTTTTGTAGGTCCTACATATCTCGTTGAAAATTAATTGAACAGCCCAGACCAATTCAATTTCGGGAAAGCTGATACTTAACCTACTTTTACTCAAATTAATTAAAACATTGCAATCAACGTGCGACAGCCCTACGGTACTGTATCTAGCAGCGGTTGAATGAAAAAATAAAAACCCACCTACCATATTGGCCCCGCAAGTTCAATTAAAAGCGAGCCTTGCGGCCCCTATTGTGACAGCTCCCATTCATTCGGATTTATTTCGCATATTCGTTTCACACGTCAATAATTTCTTCATTATTTCCCATAATAATGTGTACCTGGGTGCCATTTTGATTATTTTATCATGATTTTATCGCTATATGCTTGTGCATTTGAATTTGGAAGGCACGTTTGTTCTTTTGTTTAAAATGTTGGCTGTACTGAATGTTGTTTTTTAATGTATGACCCGTAGCCTTGCTACAGTAATTAACAGTTTGAGAACTTTTTCGTTGATTACGATTTGAATTTGTGGCATGTAGCTCGTAGGCCTATGTAAAGTAAGTCAGCTTTCGATAGGTATCTAGGTTGGACCCAGTTTTAGAATCGATCACCCTTTCTCTTCCTATGAGAATGGTGACTTTCAAATATTTCCAATGCATTTATCTGTATAATTTAGGATTCTGTCTGGTGGTGTAAGTAATATAGATTCAGGCTAAAATTGTAAATAAGTATATTTCGACTATGAAAGGCTAGGTATAGATTTAATATTGGAAAACACCAATAAATAACACATTGCCTGACGCAAGAATTAATGTCAGGAACCACCCCCAGCAGTAGATATCGCTTGCGATCTATAGAATAAAACAACTTAGTAGTCTGCTGTCTCAGGAATGAAATTGTCCGGAAAAGAACCGGAGTTATCGACATAGCTGCTTGCAGAGTAAGCAAACTGAAATGGCAGTGGGCTGGCCATGTTTGTCGAAGAAACGATGGCCGGTGGAGCAGACGAGTCCTTGAGTGGAGACCGCGTATCGGCAAGCGTATATAGTGTAGGACGCTCCCCAGCTAGATGGACGGACGACCTAAAGAAGGTGGCTGGAATGGACTGGTTGAGGAAGGCGGAGGACAGGGTGTTGTGGCGCAGCCTGGGAGAGGCCTATGTCCAGCAGTGGACTGCGATAGGCTGAGTTGATTGATTGATTGAATCTGCTGTCTTAACCTCCACCGCTAACACAGTTGACTCGACTCAATCACCCGTCGATCTAATCCAGTATCAGATGGGATGTCAGTTCACTTCATGCTCACTTCATCAAAGTGTTCACGAAGTAGTTTTGAGGTTTTTCGCAGAATAGCACTACTGCAACACTAACTTCAGTTCTCCAATACTTCGTGGACAAAAAAGAATTTATTGGCATCCAAAAAGAAAAGTATAAGTTAGTCTAGGTACCTAACATGTGGTAATGTTTCTTTGTTAAGTTACTCTGAGACATATCTAACCGTGACCTAGGTTAATGTGTTCAGTCATGTCTACAAGCCTAACTGGCAGGAATTTCATTCAGAATCTCGATATTTTCAGCCAGAACAGCGCAAGCATTCGGTAAAACGTACAAACTTTTTGAAGACTGCTCAGACGAGTTGTAGTAGTACCTACTTTCATAGAATATAGATAAGTAGGAAGCAGAAATTCTGCGTTCACAATTTAGTTTAAAAAATGTAGGTAGGTACAGTCAACAGCAAAAGTAGATGATGAAAATCAGAAATTCAATACCTACTAATGAACGGAGTTCGCGTCAGAACAGTGTGGCGTCGAAGTGATTTAAAAGTATGTGATTGTAAATTATACCAAACATTTAATACTTCGACGTCAAACAGTTCTGACGCGAACTCCGTTCATTAGTATTGAATCATCTACTTTTGCTTTTGACTGTACCTAAACAAATATGCATATTTGGAAAAATAACTTTAAAACCTACCCTTATGGTTCTGCGACTTTTTTAATAGTACCTACCTACAAATCGTTCTAAAAGTATACTTAGTAGGTACTATAAAGTTAGGGGGTATCTATTTGTTTTTAGGGAAAGAACATCAGTTTCAATTGCAAACAATGATTTGAATAGACTTTACTTTACTTTACTTAGGTGTAAATAACATATCTAATTCGAAAGTGAGATTAGAATAAAATGTGTGAAAGGGTTGTACGGGAAGTCCAAACGAGATCACTTTTACATAGCCAAGTAGCCGAGTGATTGAGTTACTCAATACACACTCGATAAGTAGTGTTGTAATCAATATTGTTGAAGACATACAGGGTTAAATTTTAATCACCGTTTTCCTCTTATGGGATCATTGTACTCATCATAAATCATAATAAACAACTTTTACTATGGGACCAAATCTGAAACCGTGAAAAAAAAAATCAAGTGTTCCCTACATTTATGTTCGCCAAAAAGCAGGGAACAGCAGATTTTTTTTTCGAAATTACCACCCACCCATGACCCACCCACCCAAAATTGTCGCTCCACTTTACTTGAAGTAAAACGAATGTATAACGCTGAACGAATGTAATACTTAGGCCTTAGGGCTGATTTTACCAAAGTCAGATATCTAAAATTGACGTCTGACAGTTTTACATAATCAGCCAATAATGTTGTGTGTGTGCTGGGACACAGGCCTCCTTGAGTGGGCCGTAATCTACCACGCGGGCCCAGTGCGGGTTGGTAGATGTCATGTCTTCGAATTTTTGGTTCTAGGACATGCCGGTTTCCTCACGATGTTTTCCTTCACTGTTTTAAGAGCAATGGTGATGAAATAATTTACACAAAGTAAAGCGCCTGACGGGGTTCGAACCTACGACCTACAACTCGTAAGTCGCGGCCGTTACCACTGGGCCACCACTGCTTCCAGTCCCACTGCTGACAGTTTTAATAAGTAGAAACAAAAAATCAAAATTTATTCTCAGCTCAGAACATAATCTAGGTATAAAAGTTTGGTGGAATCCGCCTTAAGCCTATAGCTTGCCAACTTACGGTTTCTAATCACGAATACAAATCTACCCCGTTTTTTATTGTGTATGGCATCTCGCAGGTCAGCCTAGGAGGTTGTCGGCTGCTTAACCAGGCTATCCTGTGAATGCCATAAATAAATCTCCAGCCAGGGCATAACTTATAAACTAAGTGCTTGTACACGCTAAGGGCACCCACTGTGGGCAAGGACCTCGGCTTAGGGCGTTGCTGGTGGAAGGCAGCAAGGGACAGGCTGGATCGAATCGTGATTAATTAGGGACGAATTTATAGGTAGGTACAGGCTTAACGGCGCGGGCTGGCTCGAGCAAGGGCTGAGGTGGAAAAAATGTACCCTAATGGTTTTTTCGGCTTATAGAGGTGGGCAACTCATGTCTGCTTCAACTTGCATGCTATTACATGGAATCTAATTTAAACCGCGAAAAGTTGGTGTTCTATTCATACAGTCATGTTCTATATTATTCATTTATTTATGTATATGTATTTGTGCTTATATTTATATTTAATTAGGTATATATTATATTTATGGTTTAAATAGAGTTCTGCGTATCTTTATATTTGAAATATTTATTCCTGTAATGATTGCACCTACTACTGTTTGTCTCTGCATCACCCAAAGGTTGACTGGTAGAAAATGCCTATGGCATTAAGTCCGCCTCTGTACACACGGCTACACATCAAGCTATACATTTCCAGTTTTAGCTGATCTCGCACTGTATAGGTTTTTCGTACAATCAGAAGTCAGCTTATAATGGTTTTGTATAGCTTGATGTGTAGCCGTGCGTACATGTATGTGCATGAAGTATTTAATAAATAAATAAATATAAATACTAAAAAATATTGCTCGGCGTTTAAAGTGTTAATTTTCATGTTCAACAGCGTAAGTATTTTTGTTCGAAGTTGTTTTAACCGTAGGCTGTGCCGTAGGATTAGTAACAAGAAATTTTGCAACCGTGGAACAGGGAGTTCAATTAAATGTCACACGGCTGTCAGCTGTCACTGTCAAAATTCAGAAATCATTATTTTGCTGTCAATTTACCAACCAAAGTTCATTGATATATTTTTGGAAATTGAAATGGAAGTATAAACAAAAGCCACCTAATCGATAGTCTAAACGTGAAGATAATTGTTTTCAAAGTGATTTGTCTACAAACGAATAAAGAAGTGTAAAATTAACATCCTAATAAGTAATAAATTTTGTAGTTATTGTGTTTAGAGACATTACCGGTCACCGGCTTAATTATAACGTTTTTTTTTAAACAATTAACAACGGCCACACCATGAGCTCGAGAAAGCCACTAACTAAAAGTGATAAAATTACATATGATTTGAGAAATGAAGGACGCTACCCGGTGAGAATCCGTTGTTGTTACCTTATTTTATTGTACTTCTCTTTTAATGCCTCGTCGGTCTAGTGGTCGCAATGCATGACTGTTGAGCATTAGGTCCTCAATCCCTAGACCGAGAAAAGTATTTTTTTTTGTTTAGAATGTACCCAAGTGCCAGTCTTGAGTCAGAGGGTTGTCAGATCTGGACTTGTGCCGACTTGTGCCTGGTTTATGGCAGTATGCTCACCCCCATAGCATAGGAATTACAACTAATTGCTGAAATGAGGGTGTAGGTAAAACCACTGACAGCTTGGACCCTGACCCCAACCTGTTCGCAAATTGACCCTATTTTTTTTTATTTAAAATTATTTCTATACCTACATAGTTCTGTAAATATATACGAATTCTTTTTGATGAAAGAAAATAATCTCTAAAATATTTCTCTTTACAGTGGAAAAAAAAAATCTTAATATTTTCTGCCCTAATACTACTAGTGTCAGTGGTAACATACTATTTGTTGGGAATGTGGACTGCTCCTCCTGATGTACCAGATGTAGACCTGGAGCAACACTGGGGAGCATATCCCATTGATATGCAACGTGACACATCCATAAGACCATTTACTATTGAATTCTCTGATGTTGTAAGTATATAATATTTAGATTTTAAGTTAATTAGTTAACTTAAACCCAAAAAGAGAGCTCTATGCTCAGCAGTGGGTGAAGCCGGACTGTGGATGATGACGATGAGTTAACTTACTATTACTGATCATGAGGTTCTAGGTTTGATTCAGGTCGGAAAATGGTGCCGATTCTGTTGTTCCCAAACTAAACTAAATTTAAGTTCAGTGCATCTTTTTCTTTCTATTTTCTAAATAGACATAATTTTAGTAAGCAAAAAATATGGATGTCACATGATCAACTTTGAATGGTAATATCTGGCAAAAGTGTGTCTGCACACAAACTTAATTACTTCTGTCAGAATATTATAATATTCAGTAGTCTTAAAAAAGGAAGAAAGAAAAATGTGTTTATTGGCATTATAGCAAATAAGAATAGAACTATGACTAAATTCATAATGTATTTTTCTTACCACCAACTAGCCTACAGGCCGTGCCGTAAGGCTGTACCACCAGTACAGACAGGCTTGAGCCTGAGGGCTACCCAATGTTTGCAAATTCCCTATTAATTATTTTCTAGTATATTCCATTCTTATTTACTCCTTTCAGATAGTTAATGATCTCAGGGAACGTCTCCTCCACAGACGTACATTTACACCTCCACTAGAGAATGCAGGCTTTACATACGGCTTCAACACACACTTCCTCACCCAAGTGTTGGATTTCTGGCACAATAACTACAATTTTAAAGACCGAGAACAGTTCTTGAATAAATATGAGCACTATGTGACTAATATACAAGGATTGGATGTACATTATATGCATGTGAAGCCTAAAGTTGAACCGAATGTTACTGTAAGTTTACTTTCATAATCCTAGAAAACTAAACAATTCTTTTTATAGGCAAACATCACCGAAGAATATCTGAGGTAGTGTGCATCACTCCAACATACTTGAGGGTTACGGGAACACTTTAATGTGCAGAATTTAATTTCACATTAAAAGTGTATGTGCACACAAACATTAACTAATTTACTAAGAGATGGTATTAGTAATATGGCTGGGCCATTGCCACTTCAATTTTTATACCTTGAGGACTTTCTTTGTCCAACCCTCAGAATTACTCTTGAGTCTAGTCTAATAACCTTTAGAGCTGGTGCATGTTAGGCAAAATGCAGTGCACAGCATCCTCCTATACCAAACAAATATTAACCTTGCACTAATTGAAATAAAGTTAAAAATAAATAAATTTCAATTACGCTGAGAGCGTATCAAAACGGTCAGAAGTGCGCGAATCTGGTTATTTATTTTCGACTTTATTTTAAGAAGAGCAATGTTGATATTGTGCGCCTTGTCAGATTAAGACTATGCCGACCGCACAGTGGCACCCTCATCGTTTGTTTGGTTATTTCATACAATTTAGAATGAAAATGCAAAAAATAAGCATGTTAAGTTGTGCTTCACAAGATTATACGTTAATATTATTAGAAACGGTAGTTTTATATTGTTTAGTTTTATTATACTCCTTAAAACGGGTAACAGTGGCCACTATATTCTGTTTGCGTGTTTTACGTGCTTATTTTTTGCATTTTCATTCTAAATTGTATGAAATAACCAAACAAACGATGAGGGCGCCACTGTGCGGTCGGCATAGTCTTAAAGGCTAGCGCAGACAGGCGGGCCACGCTGCAATGTAACGCACTGCATAAATCCTCCTTCAACACTTTCGAACATTTTCTATAAACCAACGTACACTACAGGCGGACCGCTCCGCATTTTTTTTTTCTTTATCAGCAATCTACATTTTTTATTCAATTTTATTTCCTAGGTGGTACCACTACTGCTTATCCACGGCTGGCCGGGCTCTATCCGTGAGTTCTACGAGCTAATACCAAAACTGACGACACCCCGGCCTAACCAGGACTTTGTCTTCGAAGTCATCGCTCCCAGCATACCAGGCTTTGGGTTTTCTCAGGTAAGGATTTTATTTTAAACAAGCCGTTATCCCATTGATAACATCCCAAAAATAACAAAATTCTGTACAAACCATCATCTTCTATTTAACCCCTTTAAGGAATGAGTTTTCAATAAACCTTTATTTTATTTATTTATTTGGGACAAACAAACAGTAACACATTATATCTGCGCAAATAATATAAACAAGGATATTATATAAATGTGAAACTCACACCGTTATCCACAGCATATAAAATTCATATAACTTTACTAATGATGAACAATCTATGCGAGTAAGAAACAAATGTTAAAAGTAGTAATTAATTATTATTTAATTTTATTATTTGTTTTTTCTTTAGTGCTAACACTTGTTTTATATGGAAGATTTCATGCTTCTAAACCAAGCAGTTTAGGCACAGCCTAAACTGCTGGGTTTAGCAGCACGAAATTTTCAATTTTGTTGTCTGTCAGTAATTGAGTGAATGAATGAACAAATTTAAGATTTTTATTCAATAGACTTTTTCAGTCGGAAGAGTACAAACTTTGCCAACTTGACTGTCTAATTCACAAGAATATGACTATAATTACTTTCTTTAATAGCTTGTCAAAAATCAAATAAATTGGCTAACGAAAATGTTGAGCATTATTTTAGTCTACTTAAATATTTTTTCTTGTACTATTATTCTATTATAATAAGTACTACAGGCGCGGTTTTTTTTACATCGTAAATTCAAACCCGGGTACCATAATTTTCGGAATGGCCGTCACTGCAGCTGTTATATGGCGGCCACCGCTGCCTTAAGAAAACAAAGCTTAACGTTTGCAAATTCCGCAGTTACGCGCAAACTGAGGCCATGAATTCAGCACATGATTCTAGACCCCCTTCTATTTCACCATTTCAGGCCCCAGTTCGAGCCGGTATGGGTCCTATAGAAGTATCAGTGATATTCCGCAACCTCATGCAACGCATTGGTCATGACAAGTACTATGTGCAAGGAGGCGACTACGGCTCGGCGATCGGATCTGTCATGGCGACTGTATTCCCTGATAAAATACTAGGATATCACACCAACATGCCAATGGTAGCGGTCAATACTTGGGTCTCTATTTATACAATGTTGGGTAAGTTTTTTTATTACTTTGGGAGTATTTAGATTTAAAATATTATAATATGGTTTTAAATTACTGTTAGTCTCCCATTCTCTATAGCCGTCGAACGTTATCATTCACTCCCGTTTCCTTCATATAAAACTCCAAACTATCATCCCTCACACCATCCTTCCTTTTTTTATTGTTGCCTTTTTTTTCTGTTGCTGGGCCTGCTCTTAACGTCGATCACGCCTGATGGAAAGCGATACCTTCCTTTCTTTGGTTTCCTCCTCCCCTCCATCCATCAACATTTTATCCGCCTTCAAATTACTGTTGTAATAAAAAAATTTCCAAAGTAAAAAGTAGCAAAGCATAGTTTCCAAAGTAGCACGTGGACTGGAGATCAGAGAATATTTATTTTCACTCGTTTTTCTCTAGTAATCAGGCTTGTGTTACTTTTCTTATCTTTTCGTCAAAATATGTGAAAATTACAGAGTATCTCGTAGAATACAATTTTAAATTGTTTCTAGGAGCAATCTGGCCGAATTTCATAGTGGAGCCTGATCTGAAAGAGCGCATGTACCCGCTATCAAAGCATATAGGAAAGATTGTGGAAGAGTCCGGATATTTACATATTCAGGCGACCAAACCGGATACTGTTGGTAAGAACTACTTTTAAAACAATGTTTTTTTTACTATGTTGGTAAGCCCCATCGCCGTTGCGATTTTTCTGCAAATTTGCTACACATCACACGATGAAATTGGTATAATATGGATATAATGGACATTTAAACAAACAAAAAAATATCCAGGGATATAGCACAACAATGGCCCCGATTCTGTTATTCACAAACTAAATTAAATTTAAGTTCAGTGCATCTTTATCTTTCTATTTCATTATGAAAAGGACAGAAGATAAATATTAGTTTATTCCTGTCAAATTAGTCAGCGCTTGACGTAAATTGACGTATTTTTGGTAGCCAATATTTTAATCGTCTAAACTTGTCTATGGATCATCTAATTTGACAGGACTAAATTAATATTTATCTTTTGCCTTTTCTTAGTGAAATAGAAATAACAAGATACACTGAACTTAAATTTAGTTTAGTTTGTAAACAACAGAATCGGGGCCAATGTCGATGTTTTGACATGTCATCACATCAGTACGTTGTTGCACCTGTGCAGATGCATCTCGCTAGTTATGATTACTTTAACCCCTGGAAGAATTCTTAGGAGTCCAAATTCAGCTGGAATGCTTCTTCAAAATAATATTATTTGTTTGGATAATAAAAGCTATCTTTTGACTTATTAACTCTTTTTTTTTTGTACAGGCGTCGCCCTCTCCGATTCTCCGGCCGGTTTAGCAGCATATATTCTCGAAAAATTTTCAACTTGGACCAACCTTGAGAACAGAAAGGCTAGCGACGGTGCTTTACTACATAAGTTCTCCTTGACGCATCTACTGGACAACGTTATGATATACTGGGCTACTAATACTATTACTAGTAGCATGAGGCATTATGTTGAGGGGTATAAGCAGCTGATGTTAACTGATCGGTAAGTATTTTTTGGATTATTATTTTTATAGAAGAGGTGGTGTATTAACAGGCACGTGAGACGTTTCAGCTTTGTCTCTGGGTTGGGTTGGATTTTGGAATTATGCCTTGTGCGAACGCGCCAACCAAATGGTGATACTGAAAAAGCTTCAGGTCTATCAGATTGTGTAAAGCAGGGATTGCCAAAGTGGTCGATATCGACCCCTTGGGGTCGATATCGGTTTCCTAGGGGTCGACATAAACGAAAACTGATTTTGGGGGTCGACGGGGTTGATCTTAAAAGTAGGTAATTTGGCCATGAGGGTCTGAGGTAACAGTTCATTTTGGAAAAGGGGTCACTTGTCCAAAATAGTTTGGGGATCCCTGGTGTAAAGTATAATCAACACTATTCTAAGTTTTAAAATAATTATTACGTAAAAAATTAAGTTAGATTAAAGTTGCTTATTATTGTTATAGACTAGATTGTAATTAATTATTAAGGTGATATCAGATTTTTACAGCATAGGTACAAAGTCAAAGTAAAGCATTTATTTCAAATAGGCACTTCAAAGGCACTTTTGAATGTCAAAAATTACAATAACAACATAGAATTGATTCTAGTCGCCCATACACATAATAGAAGTCTATTTCTTAATGTCTTTCTAAAACTACTATATTTAAACCTCGTTTCTTCACGTACCAATTTCATCTTCAAATCGATCAATGATCATCGTTCCAAAAAAAAACCGAAACCCCGTCATAACAATTATTATCTTCCCACAGTATCCCAACAGAAGTTCCAACATGGGGCATAAAATTCAAACACGAGTTATGCTTCCAGCCAGACAGTATACTAAAGTTGAAATACAAGAACTACCTACACAGCTCTGTGGTAGAAGATGGCGGACATTTTGCTGCCATGGAACTTCCCGATGTGTTAGCTGACGATATCTTTGATGCTGTTGAGATGTTTAGGAAGTTTCATGAGGAAAAGGATCAGTAAGTTTACATTTTTTAATGTTTTGCATTTTGCAGTTTACTCCTGTTTCATGATTCATGAAGTTGTGTCGACATCGCGATCTTTCGTAAGAGTTGGTTCACATGGCGCCACGAACATACTTGGTAATGAGCGTTTGTGCTCAATTCAAGCAGAAATCACAATTAGTCAATTAGTTACATAGCTTAGTGAAAAAAAAAATGAAATTCGTTTCTTGACTCCTACATCCTACTTCCTACTATTCCTACTATTAATTAATTAAAAAGTTTGTGAGGATGGATGGATGGATGTTTGTTACTCTTTCACGCAAAAACTACTGAACGGATTTTGATGAAACTTTACAGTAATATAGTTTATACATCAGAATAACACATAGGATACTTTTTATCCCGATATTCCCACGGGATCAAAACTTACGCGGATGAAACCGCGGGGCGCAGCTAGTATTTAATAATGTCTATGACACCGACTTTCGAAATTAAAGTCATTTTTATTTTGTAGTGAATTAGTGATTTTTTTTTTGGAAGTCTGTTGTGGGTGGTGTTCATAAAAAACGCTCTCACTGTGAACGACCGAATACTGTCGAAATAGAATGCTTAATGGCGACGTACTCACGTACCAACACATACATTAGTTGCAGCCTGCCTTATTTTCTAAATACAAGCACTACCATCTTCTAACTAATGCCCCGTAACTATTCTATCCTCCATCCCTATCTATTTTAATAGGAATGATAAAAAAGTAACCTATCTGAGATGGGGTGCTCGCTTCGCTCGCTCTTGTATCCTAAACTTTCTTAATTATTCTGAAGCTTATTATCCATCATCTGAATGAATGGCAAAAAGAAAATCTAACTTATCCTAGGCGGGATGCGATAATTTTCGAGCTCTCTTCGCTCGATCTTGCATACAAAATTCTCTTTATTCTAAATCTTTTATGCATAAGTCGAAAAAGAAACTTCTCTGTCTGTATGAATGGTGAAACCATAAAATATATAGTATCAGGTCAAAACAAAGTTTGGCAATAAATAGAAAAAAGGTACATGTTTTAATATATAGGTAACTTATCTTTACAGTAAGGACGGAGCAGCAAACAAACCAGCGGCCAAATTGGCAGCCGAACCAGCAGCCAAAACAGCAAGCAAAGCAACAGCCAAACCAAAAATAAACTACGAAACAGCAAAAACGGTTTACGAATTCACTGTCAACGATATTAAAGGTCGCGAAGTCAAACTCGAAAAATATAAAGGAAACGTACTTATAATAGTGAACGTCGCTTCCCAATGTGGCTATACCAGTACACATTACACACAGCTAAACGAACTATACGAAAAATACAACGAAAAAGGTCTTCGTATACTAGCTTTCCCTTGCAATCAATTCGGAGGACAAGAACCAGGGACTATGAAAGAAATCCTCCAATTCACCCAAGAGAGAAAAGTGAAATTCGACCTTTTCGAGAAAATAGAAGTGAACGGAGACAATGCTCATCCTCTATGGAAGTTTTTGAAAAAGTCTCAGGGAGGAACACTGGGCGATTTTATTAAATGGAACTTTTCAAAGTTTATTATAGACAGGAATGGAGTGCCTGTTGAAAGGTTCGGTCCTAATACCAGTCCAATGGAATTGGAACCCTATTTGGACAAACTTTGGGGTTAATTCGGAATGTCCTGGTGTTAAATACCAGGGTGATAGGCACGATCCGCATCAATAACTTTGGGGATACCCTAACTTACAGGGATATGAAATTAAGAATGATATGAATGTGATTTTATCTTAAAAGTAGTATAGATTTCATTGTCTTTTACTGTCTGAATGGAATTTCTATAAAATAGTAGAATTTGTGTCTATGTCCATATAAGAACCATACTTTCATGTTATTATGTGTAGCCGTTTAAGAGTCAAAGTTAAACAAAATATAGTCAAACATACTTAAGAATTTCGAATATTATAAACTCAGCCATATCAAATGGTTGTTATTTAAAAATATATAATTATATTTAGGCGTAACAGTTTTGTTGACATATTTTTTTATAATTAATATAAATGTGCATTTACCTATTTGTGATGTTTTTGGAAAACCATTTTTATGCAGGTTTATTTGTTGGTAAAATGTTGGTCTTAATAAATAAATAACAATACTTTTGCGTTTATATATTATCTTTAGGGCCCAAACACATAACGCAGCGACAAAATGTGGGCAAGCAGTGGTTACGTGTGGATGATGTCGCTGCAGCTTCTTGAAGTTGCGTTGTGGTAACTACAAAAGGAGTTGGAACATTTTTATATGGAGCCATTTATTTCATTATACCTGCCTGTCCGCCATTTTGTTTATTTTTTTTTTCAAAATGGGCGGCCAGGTTTGAAACCTAAAGCTGACATCAATTCAAACAGAAAATATACTATGACCAAACCCCGTAATGCGTCACGTTTCACAGTGTTTGATTATTTCAAACATCTATGCAACAAGATGTACAGACGCCAGCATATCAAACTACCCGAAACTGTCAAATTTTCCCAATCAACTTTGAACCTTATGCTTTAGAGATAAAGCTGAAATTCTATTGAAGAAATTTGACAGATTGTAGTAGCTTGATGTGCTGGCATCTGTACCTAAGCAAGTTCTAAAAATATGCATGTGGCGTGATCAAATTTGAACGTTAATATCTCGGAAACGTAACACTACGGGGTTGGGTTTATTATGTTTTCCGTTTAAATTGATGTCAGCTATCGATTTATACTTGCGATGTGGCCGGCCGCTAGTGTGCGGTCTTGCTAGTGGTTGCGTTGTGGCTGTAACGTGGCCTTGATGTGGTCGGTATCACCCTCTAGGTTGATTTTGCCGGCCAAATGTGATCAGTGTAAATAAGCTATTTTATTATCATACAAATTAGCGCCCGTCTACGTGTTGACTTATATTCTCTCAAACAGTCGCGGGCATTTCATAAAGGCAACTGCGCACTGCCTTACTTCAGATCAAACGCTATCAAACGTCACGTATAAAAAAACGCTGAAAACCATCGGCTCCATTCGCCTGCCGTCGTATCTGATTGTTGCCATACATCATCAGTCCAAAACTTTCTTTTCCTCTTCTGTGTTTTATGGTTATTTTCTTCTTCTAATGCAATAGCCAACAACTTCGCCAACATCAACCATTTAAAAAAATTAGAACACGTCAACATGGTAGGAATGAAACTATTTGACTAGGCGCAGAAACGGTTACGTTCGCAAGTGATGGTACGACCGATCCCTGAGCTGAGGCCATTTTGGCATTATCTTTGTTTTTTGTTTTTATAGCCAATAAACGCATTTTTCTTTCTTTCTTTCGTATGCGTCGACATGCTGCCGGACGCGATCGGCTGTCGCCGCATCCGTTCGTATCCTTTCCGATCCGATGCGATGCAAGCTGTTTAGTGGAAATCATACCTACCTAAAACGATGAACGTTGACGGTTGAACGTTGTAGTACTCAATAGAAGAATTTAGTCCGAGTCATCTGCCGGCAGAGGTTTCGTACATAAATTGTAGGATTTTTTTTCTAGTTTGTATACAAATGTTTTTGTCGTAAAATAAAAACTGCTATTAGGCACCATTTTTTCCAATATGGCGGCAGGAGCGGCCAGGATACGAGGTGGCAAAATTTAAATTCGGAAAAAGCACGTCGAAATCTGTAATATTATCAATTTTCAAAACTCCCTGAAAACTTTCCAGATAACCTATTTTTCGAAAAAGTTGGATAAGTCTCGATTCAAATGGTTGATTTCCACGCGCATCATCAGTCAAACGACGGTAACTACTAGGCAACAAAGCACCCCCTCTCCCTATAATGCGGAAAGCACTGGACCGGTCAATTGTGGCGCCATTGACCGGTCCAGTGCTTTCCGCATTCAGCTGATTCCGTGACCTTCACCAAATCGTCGGTCTAGTTCATTCCCCCACAAGTTGGACCGACGATCAACCTGCGTCTTCCGGACCCGTTACGCTGTTACCTGTCACTGCTTCTTTTCGTGTCGAAAACAATATAAGAAGTTAAGGTGCAGCGCAGACGACAGACTATCCGTGACGCACTTTTTAGTCTGTGAAAATAGAACCTATGCAATTATATGCAGTAACGCACACGACGCGCAAAAAGTCCGGCGCACAAAAAATCCGTGTAATTCGGGCACTTCGGGACACTATCATACTTCTAAGGCAGAATGTCATGATAGACATTAAAAAGACAGACAGCTCTGCCGACAGAATGATCGAAGATGTGCGTCGTGTGCGTTGAGTCTGTGAAAAATCCGCGACCGACTTTTTGCGCGCCATGCAGACTTTTTGTGCGCCGCAGACTCGATCGCACAAAAAGTTGGCCGTCTGCGCTGCACCTAAATAAAACTTCCGTTATTTTGATTTGACTTCTCTGTATTGCTCGAGCCCAGTAGATGGCCATTTTGATTGCGGCATCAGTGTAATTCTTTAGGTCTTCAAAGATGCAAGTGAACGGGCGCTTACGACACTTCAGCAAGTGGAACGTGGTCTGATCAGAAGGACAGCACTCGCACTGTCTCCTGGATGGGTCAGTGATCCCCCACTTTATCATATTGTGTTTTAAGCCGAATCCAGGCGTGTGTAGAATGCGAATAGTGTAAACGGCATACAAACTCAACGCGAATCCTTTTTAGACTGCGAGAGCCTTGTAATGTAATGGTCGTAGTCGCGCCCACACGACTTTACCAATCACTAAAGATTTTTTTTTATCCTATCGGCAATCCGTACTGATTACTGAAAGAAATTTGTCTGTACCGCGTTTGGCAATTTTTCGGGCTAACTTCCCTAACTAACTATAATAAAACAGAAGTTAAAATCGAAAGATTAATGTATTAATAAAACAAGCCCTTCAGTTTCACACAGATGCCTTTACACAGTTTGTCTTCCAAGTCTTAGTTTGGACAGATCTTGAATGGTGTTGCGTGAGCTTGAAGAGTCGGTCCATTGAAGCTCCGGGATCGCCGATATCAACTGCGTTTTAATAACAATAACATGTTAGCAAACCAATAGGAATTATTGATATTGTACATAACGGGTCTCGTTGGTCTAGTGGGCGTAGCGCTACTGTTGCGCATGAGATCCTGAGTTCGATTCCCGGGCCGGGCAAACTGTTATTGGGATTTTCCATCTGGGATTTTATAGCAGCTCCGAGTTTGGAAGCGAGCCTATTACATGGGACTTAAGCATAACTGGCGAAACTTGATAACAAATTCACGTCACCTGATGCTGTACAAGGAAAATAATAGAAAAGATACAGTAAATAATCAAGTACAAAATTACGAAAATTAAAATTGAATTAAAACTACTGAAACAAAAGTTGAACCAAAACTCTAAAAAATACTCTCTAAGAACTAACTAAAACAAAAAGGTGGACTCATGAAGAGGACATACTAAATAAAATACAGATATTAAAAATCGATGATATTTTTATTTACTTACTGTAAGATTCAAAAATTCTTCCGGCACCACAGTTATATTTGAAATAAATTATACATGTTACATTATTTTAAAATACATTTTATTACAAGTAAACTAAAAATCAAAATACATGATAATTATAACCAGCCATTGCGAGAACCAATCTACGTGCCGGGGTGTTCCCGACTCGTTCGAGTCCCGATTTGTGATATTAAAACTCGGGAGAAAACGTAGGGCTGGTAAATTCGGTAATTTTTGATTCTGTAACTAAAATTATTTTGTAGTGACAACATCAACTTTAGGCTACATACTTACTAGAAATATGAAGATCCACCATTAAAATTCGACACTTTTGAAGTTATATTACATTACATAGATGCCATAGAAACACCAGAAACTACTTTTAAAATTACGCGAAATGGAATGTAATTTTATTGAATTTCGTCTTTATCATGGTAGATCTTTGATTTTAGATTCTAAACTCATATAATTAGTTATATGTTTTACATAAATACAATAGGCTACATTACTTTCAAAATAGATACAATTTACTTCAAATATTACTTTAATTTACATCCATGCGACAGTTTTACGCATCCAGTGGTCGTAACTATATTATTTCGAGAAAATATTCCAATATTGTATAGATTTTTAGTGTAAAATAATATAGTTACACTACTAGACTGCTCACTACTAAGTAAACTCAAGGTATATCCTTAATGACCTCAGCAAGCTGTTCCCGGGTGAACATATGGAACATGGAGCCAGGAGTCATGGTCACCACCTCCACATTGTTCTCCGAAAGCTTCTCCTCCATCACTTGCTTCAGGATTGTTAGCGCAGACTTGATAGCTTCCTTTAGAGTCATGGATTTGTGGTACACTTCCTGTTGGATGGAAAGAGGTTTTAGTGTCAGGACACATTGATCGACGGCGTTCGACGGTTTGTCCATACAAATAGAGAGCAAAGTATGGAACGACGTACGCATCCTTTTGCATCGACGCGACGAACGCGCTCCGGCGACGGACTGACACAAGAACGCGATCGTTCCTCGGCGGGCATTGACGGAGATCGACGGCTGACGGTGGCGATTGACGGCTGACGGTGACGATCAACGGCTGACGGCGGCGAACGATGGGTGTTCACGAGACATCAACAGTATGAGATGTTTCCATAATGTTTATGACGATTCATCTGCATATGGAGGTGTACGGAACTTTATGCCTGCGTACGGATGCGAACGCGTCCATGCATACTAGTGTGCTCCTTTTCAATCAGCAAAGTGTGGAAGGCCATCAATCAATGTGCCCTTACCTTGTTAGGGTCAGGACACATTGATCTCCTTTGCTTGTTATACAAATCAAAGTTACATTTACAAATATTAAAACCGACCTTTAAGCTCTGCTGAGCCCCTTCACTGCCAGAGCCAATGGCCTTAGCATCATACTGCACGAATGTGCCACTGGGATCCATATGGAACAGCTGGGGACCTTTCTCATCAATACCTGGAAACAGTAAGATAAAATACAATAATAGTATTTAAGAAATCAATTTGCCTATAAATGTAGTTCCCTTCATTTCTGACTTTCATTTTGGTTAGAGCCAAGGTTTGTTATTTATCTCTATTTATCACTAGCTTCTGCCCGCAACTTCAGACATGTATTCTTGTTCCTCCATACTATTAGTTCATGTTCACACTCTTCCCAGCTCCTAAGTCCTACCATGATGTTAAATAGCCTATAGCCTTCCTCAAAAATTAGGCTATCAAATGCAAATACAATTTTCAAATGTAACTGGTAGTTCCAGAGATTAGCATGTTCAAACAAAACAAAAAATAAACTCCTAAACTTTATTATTAGTATAGATTATTCTGTTCTATATTCATGCTTCAATCTTTTTCATCACACATTTCCTTTCCACTGTTCAACCAAGAATGACTTAATAAGTCATGTTTGTAATTCTGTCAAAAAGTTCATAATGTTTATACTTAAATGATTACCTGCAAACATAACAGCAACACCAAATGGCCTTGACATGGCAGTACCACTGTCATCGTCACTGTCTCCAAACTGGATAGCCAAGTTGGACACGGCCTGAGCACAGGACTCAACACTCATGCGCTCATTGTACACAAACCAGTGGTTCTGGCATTCTACGCGAGCCCGCTCCACCAGGGTTCTATAGGAAGGAGAAGACTGTCACGTATTTGAAAAGTCTGAAGTTAATGCTGGGATGATGGCTCATAGAGATGTATGGATGTAAAAATGAGTTGTGCCAACCTTAAATAAATTGGGATAAGGACACATGGATATGATTTCAATATGTTTTGTACACAAGATGAATTTGGTTTAAATATATTCTTAGAAAATACAATCTGTAGAATACATGTAAGACAAAAAAGTATTCCTTATCTTTTAGATCCCAATCTTTTGGCCAGTTTATTTTATGCTATGTGCCTAGTATAAGTCAATGATTAGGCATTATGTGTGAAAACTTTACATCCATTTTTAGAACCCCAATATTGCCAGAGTATTTTGAGAAACTTGTTTAGAGCAGGGAAACACAATAAATGTGAGTATTGTAATGATTTGGTTCCACCCAACTGTGTAAGTACCTCAATGTACCCAAGTTATAAAATGATCTTACCTAGAATCAGCCATCAATCCAGAGACAGCACATGCAATATGTCTATCGACCTCCACAATCTTTTCAATGGTAGTAGGCTCCATGAGCGGCGAAGTAATCCTCTTTTCGACTGCTAATACGACTCCCTCAGAAGTGCAGATGCCGATCGCCGTTGAGCCGAGTTTGATCGCTTCAATCGCATATTCCACTTGGAACAGCCTTCCTTCAGGGCTAAATGTATTCACACCTCGGTCATACTCAGAACGTGTAAGAAACATCTGAAAAAAGAAAATAATTTCACTCACCGGGATAGGTTATGAACCATGACAAAGCATTTTGATAAATTTCGTACAGTTTAACTAACTGCATTGAGTAAATATATCAATATATATGTACCTTGGATAGTTCTCTTTTAGTTTCAAGTGAATTTAGTAAAAATTTTGCAGGTTCTCGTTTATAATGAGTAATCAAATTTTTCGCTGAGTCCAGCCGTCAAACAACCAAACAAAAGTTCTGTCTTTTTTTTTTTAATAATTTTTATTCATGACCATAGATACTAGTCTTTCAGTCGCATACATAGATGTAATATTACAATATTTAGAGGTACTAATACAACAACTAATACTAATACATATTATCGACTTTCCTTTCGGGTTGGGTGAATACATCTCAATGATATCATCATTTTCAAATTAAATTAATTAACATAAAACAGATTAAATTTTTTCTACCGTACTACAAATATACATAGACAACACACTAAAATATTTCTTATTTTTTAATAAATCCGCGGGAAACACTTTGACGTTCACATTCACTGTCATTGTCATTTAAATAATTTATGGTTAACAAAGCGCAATTGATCTTTCTATTTGTTCTCCAAACTTAGCATCTTCATTAACTTGGCATACTTTAACCTCTACTTATGGTAGTGACCACTTTCCAATAGTTATTTCGTATCCACTTTCCAAACCAAATGCACCATTAAGGAGATCAAACTTAAAACATAAACTTCCTAATAGAAATAATAATGACTGGGATAAATTTAGAAACATTGTTGACAGAAAGCTTTGCTCCTTGCCCGCTATTTCTGATGGCAATGAAAATAGTTGCGCTGAAGCTTTAGCACTCATATTAATTGCAGCGGCAGATGAAGTTTTTCCTGTAAAAAATAACAATATTAATACAATTCCCTCCCCTCCGTGGTGGGACTCTGAGTGCACAGAATTGATTAACAAACGTAAAGAGGCAGAATACAACTATAACCTTGATATGTCTGATATTAATTTTGAAACCGTTACTAACTTAATAAATGAAACTTCTAAACTTTTTAAGAAGAAAAAATTTGAATCTTGGCGTAAGTTTTGCTCATCAATTTCACCAAATACTCACCCTTCAATTGTCTGGCGCAATATTCGTAGATTTAGGTCCATTTATAACAACCCTTCTCCTATTCCTGACTCTTTAGCCAGTGAATTTTTAAATAAATTAGCTCCTCCTTTTGTTCCTGAGAATATCAATCTTAACCTCCCTCTCGTTTCCAATAACCAAGACACTCGTACAACTCTAGATCTTCCATTCATTCTGACTGAACTAAAGGGTGTTATTCATAAAACTAAGGATTCTGCACCAGGTATTGACGGCATTCCGTATTCATTCTTTGCTAATTTAAATGACGACGTCCTCAGTTATTATTTAGAGCTTATTAATTCTATTATGAATACAGGAAACATCCCTGTTGAATGGAAACGTCAAAGGGTGTTGCCATTCCTTAAACCAAATAAAATTCCCTCTGAAGCTTCTTCATACCGCCCCATAGTTTTGTCTTCAATTCTGATGAAATTAGCGGAACACTTAATTAAAAATCGCCTAGAATGGTATGTTGAAAGTAAGGGTCTTTTGGCAGAGTCACAATATGGCTTTAGAAAAGGTAAAAGTACAACTGACTGTTTAAGTATTTTAACATCCGATATTCGGTTATCCTTCTCTAACAACCAATCCACCGTTGCAGTTTTCCTTGATATAAACGCAGCCTATGATAATGTCGTATTATCAGTTTTACAAAATAAATTAAAATCCTTACAAGTCCCTTTAAATTTATCAAATTTCATTATTAATATCCTGTCTGAACGCTCTGTTAATATGCTAATAGGAGAACATGAGGTATCTCGCCTTGTATGGAGAGGTCTCCCACAGGGTTCTGTGCTCAGTCCCATTCTTTACAATATTTACACTTTTGATTTAGACTCGTCCTTAGCTAACAATGTTAAGGTTCTTCAATATGCCGACGATTTATTATTATATTCCTCAAGTCAATCTGTTGATCAAGCTAGCTATGCTATTAATTCTGCTTTAGCTTCTTTGGAGTCATGGTTACATCTAAATGGTTTGGATTTATCCACGTCTAAAAGCGCAGCTGTTTTATTCACCCGGAAGAGAAATATTCCCTTAGTAAATCTCTTTTATAAGGAAATACCTATTCCAGTGAAAGATAAATTTAGATATCTAGGTATAATACTTGACTGCAAATTAAGTAGTGTTCCTCATTGTGATTATATTGTTAACAAATGTGAAAATCACTTAAATATGCTTAGGTGCCTTTCTGGTGTGTGGTGGGGTGCACACCCCTTTTCCTTGAAACTCGTTTACAACGCAATCATCAGAAGCACTCTGGATTATGGATTGTTCGTTCTGGAACCTGGTAGTGTCATGGCTTTTAAAAAGTTGGATCGCATCCAGTCTAAGGCTTTACGCATTATTTCGGGTGCCATGAAGTCTAGTCCCATTAATGCACTCCAAGTTGAATGCGGGGAAGCTCCTTTATATCTTAGAAGACAATTCTTATCTGACAAATACTTGTTCCGGATTCTTCAGATCTCAACTCATCCTCTCATTCCTAAACTGGACTCTTTAGTGATGCTGATTGAATCTTCAGATTACTGGTCCCATAAACGTGCTCCCTGTTTAGTTGTAAGTTATAAAAAATTCCTTTCACTTTCTTCCCCTATTCACCGTTCCAATAAACTTCCTCTATTTAGCAGTAGTTATGAGAGTTTACAATTCAGTCCCATCATAAAATATAACTGTGTAAATAAATTGGATCCCGATTGCCATTCAATTTTTAATCATTTTTTGGCTGAACACTTAGAGTACCACCATATATATACGGATGCTGCCAAGCAATCTCCGACGGGTTGTGTTGGTATAAGTACTTACCATTCTCAATACAACATTGTACAAAAAATAAAACTACCTCCTGAGACTTCTGTTTTTACGGGAGAATGTTTCGGCATTTTAAAAGCCATTGAATATATTCGTGTTCTAAAGCTTAAAAATACCATAATTTTTACTGATTCTCAAAGTGCTCTTCTAGCCATCAATAAATCCCCTTTTGAACATAAATCACAGTTTCCTATAATTTATTTAATAAGAGAATTTGCATTCAGAACCATCTCTGAGGGTAATACATTGCAATTTGTGTGGATTCCCGCCCATGCTGGAATCCATGGGAATGAAATGGCGGATTCACTTGCCGGTGATGCGGTGCAATCTGGGGACTTAGTTCCATATATAAACTTTTGCTATGACCTCGCGACGTTACCAAAAACATATCTTCGGGACACCTGGAAGGTAGCTTGGGATATCGGAAGCAAATCGAAGGGTCGCTATTTTTCTCTTATTCAACCCGACGTTCCGGAAAAACCGTGGTTTGGCAGGGCAAAGTTTGGTAAGATGGAGACCTCCGTTATAATACGAATGAGACTGGGTCATGTCTGCTCTCCAGCCCATCTTGCCAAACTTCATATCATCGATGACCCTATTTGCTTGTGTGGCACAGACGTAGGCGATTTAAACCACATTTTTTTCTCCTGTCCCTTATATGATCGTTCATCCTTTCTTAGTAACCTCTTGTCCCTCAGTACTCCTTTTCCTACCTCAATACTTTCTTTACTTTGTACAAATAGCTTTTCTGTATATAAATGTATAGTCTCATTCATTACTCTAAATAATATTAAGTTATAATGTTTCGTCATTGTATTTAGCTCATTATTCTATCCCTTATAAATACTGATCCTATAGATTTATCCCTATACCCCGTTATAATTTGAATAATAATATTTTCGTTTCCTTACCTTTGCTTCCATTGTAATAACTAATAAAACATGACATTGGCTGAATGCACACACCGTGCGAAGCCAAACAGAAAAAAAAAAAAAAAAAAAAAAATTATGGTTAAAAATATTTTTGTTGTGATTTCTAACTGTGATTTCTACACATACCTACCTTTATGTATAGATAGATGTACCTACTGATTACACCTACAAATATATTATTACTGTTATTGTTATTATCAGTGTACTTTGTAACCTAAATGTTTTCTCAAATTTATTGTTGCTCCATTAAATAAGTCGAGCCAATGTAAATAATAGGTACCTATTCTTTTGTGTGACGAGGTCGTACTAATACTTAATAACTAGGTATATAATAATGAACTAAGGACGTAGCTACTCATTATCATTGAGCCCGTGTTGTTTCGTCCACGTAAGTAATTTTTAAAAAACTGATATACTTAGGACTTAAGACTTATTTACCTACTAGAATATACTAAAGGTTTTTTTTTCGAATATGCAAGTATAGTTAGAGAAGTTAGTTTTAGAGGATACCTACGTCAGGAGTCAGGATAATCCACCAATTATTTATGTATCTACTCCTCACACTGATTAGGTACACGATTATCTAGGGTGGGCAGGCAGCGGCCTCTCCTTACCTACCTTATCGCTGCATCTATTGTAGATCCTGTTACTAACATTTATTGTTTCGTGCACCGACAATTATTCCAATTCTGCTGGTCCTCTAATAGATAAGCGTGATTGTTTGTAATAAAATGATAGAATGCGCTATTTTTAGATTATCTCATGTGAAATGTTTTCTGGATAATTAACGTAGCTACTTCACTAAGCGTAGTTACTTCACGTTTAAGTAATGAAATGTTATTTTATATTTTCAGCTACGACTATACCTGTTTTAAAACGAATCCGTATCAACACGTAAAAATGGGAACTCTAGGAGGAATAGCGGCGATTATTAAACACAAATCATACTTTGTAATAGAATACAATACTGGTGAACTGGCTAGACTTTATATATTAAGCAGCCATGTATTCAAATATTACATGTCACCAACCGGCAGATTTCTGGACTACCCAGTACCTAACAACCCTAAGGACGATGCTAAAATAAACATAAAGAAAATCACAGATTACGATTCGAAATCGTTTGAGTATTCTGTTCTTGAAACTACAGAACAATGCTACAATGTTTACACAAATAAAATTACGATACGGTTTGATAAGAAACAAGGGACTATGGAGGTACGCGACATTAGAACTAACAAAGAGGTTTTGAAAGAAAAGTCGCCATTGTCCTACGGCCATAAACAAGTGACGCAAACATTGCATCAACGTAGGGACGAGTATTTCTTCGGAGGAGGAATGCAGAACGGAAGATTCACTCACAAAGGAGAAAAAATTGATATTGTCAATTCAAATAATTGGGTAGACGGAGGGGTGACATCGCCTAATCCTTTCTACTGGTCGACAAATGGCTACGGAATTTTGAGAAATACTTGGCAGCCAGGCGCCTACGATTTTGGTTCAAAACAATCCGATATAGTCCAAACTACTCATCATGGAGAGGACTTCGATGCATTCTTCTTTATAAACGCTAATCCAAAAGATATCTTGAACGACTATTACGAATTGACGGGTCAACCTATTTTTATGCCAGAATACGCATTCTACGAGGCACATCTAAATGCATTTAATCGCGATTATTGGGTCAAAGTAGGACCAGATACACAAGGCGCGATTTTATATGAAGACGGGTTCTATTACAAGTGCTATCAGCCTAAAGACTTGAATGGTAAAGATGGTATATTGGAATCTTTAAATGGAGAAAAAAATAATTATCAATTTTCAGCAAGAGCCATGATTGGTAGATACCAAAGACACGATATGCCGTTGGGTTGGTTCATTCCAAACGATGGTTATGGATGCGGCTACGGGCAAACTAACTCTTTTGAAGGCGACATCGACAATTTGAAACAGTTCGCCGATTATGCAAGAGGAAAAGGAGTTGAAGTTGCGCTTTGGACTGAGTCTAACTTAGAACCTGTAAATCCAAAAAATCCAAAGAAAGGAGAACGTGATTTAAACAAAGAAGTCGGCATAGCTGGGGTAGTTGCTCTCAAGTGTGATGTTGCCTGGATTGGAGCCGGATATTCCTTTGGGCTGAGTGCCGTCGAAAAGGCAGCTAACATATTTGTCAAGGGAGCTCAGGATAAGGCTCGAACAATGATCATTACGGTCGATGGCTGGGCCGGGACACAAAGACACGCGGCTGTTTGGAGCGGAGACCAAACTGGGGGGCAGTGGGAATACATACGCTTCCATATACCGACGTATATTGGTGCTGGCCTCTCCGGCATACCCATCGTTGGTTCCGATATGGATGGCATTTACGGAGGTTTCAGCAAATCAGTAAACATAAGAGACTATCAATGGAAGGCTTTCACACCACTTCAGCTAAACATGGACGGTTGGGGTAAAATACCAAAAACTCCTTTCAGTTTTGATGAAGAAGCGAAATGTATTAACAGAGCGTACTTGAAATTAAAATCTATGCTAATGCCTTACAACTATACGATAGCGCATGAATCGATACATGGACTGCCGATGATTAGAGCAATGTTCCTAGAATTCCCTAAAGAGATCTGTGCACAGACAAAGGATTCCCAATACCAGTTTATGTGGGGGCCTTACTTATTAGTTGCACCCGTATACCAAGAAAAAGGAGCTGATGATGATTGGGTACGTAATGGTGTTTACCTACCGAATGAAGATCAGGTGTGGATTGATTTTTTGACAGGAGAAAAATATCAAGGGGGTAAAATCTGGAACCATTTAAAAACACCGCTGTGGAGGATTCCAATATTTATAAAAGACGGTGCTATTATTCCTATGGCTAATCAAAACAACAACCCAAATATAATAATGAGAGATCTGAGGGTGTACAACATTTATCCTAATGGCAAAACCCATCTAGAAGTTTATGAAGATGATGGTATTACATCTGATTATTTAAACGGCCATTACGCCAAAACGAACATACACGTTACTGGCCCTCCATCAAATGAGAAAGGCGATTTGCACATTCATATTCCGAAAACGATTGGAAAATATCAAAATATTGTGAAACAAAGAGTTACTCTTGTAAGAGTAATGGCCTCCAAAACTGTGGAACACGTAAAAGTTGCTATAAATAACGAATCTGTCGAAATGACAAGAGTAAATACTGAAGACGACTTCAATAGAGCAGACGACGCATATTTCTTCAAGGAAGATCTATTGATAAACCCGTACCTGAGAAATTACGGTGGTGACGAACTGGAACAAAAGTTTTTACTACTCAAAGTACAAAAAACAGATGTTACTACGAACGATGTTCATATAAAACTCAAAGGCTTTCAGAATAAGGACATAGTGTTTGGAAGTAACACAACTGTGAGTACTGCATTACATGTGCCGTCTGGCTTTACCGCTTTCGATGAAGAGGTAACTGCTACATCTATCACTTTACGCTGGGGGGCAGTAAAAGGTGTTTACTACGAAATAGAAAGAGATGGAACAGTATTCACTAACATTACAAATACTAAATTCACGTTTGAAGGATACCCATTTAATTCTGAGCATAAATTCAGGGTTCGATCCGCGAGTTCGATAGGTGTTTCAAAGTGGAGTTACTACATAGTGATATCTACGAAAGATAATCCTCAAAAGAAGGCAGTAAAAAATGTCAAAGTTACTTGTAATATACCGTGCCAGCCTTGTCAAGAAGTATGTAAACTGACTGATGGAGATGCAGCGTCATTGTGGCACACACATTGGGGAAAACCAAATCAAGCTGACCCTCAGAAAGGAAAAGTTATCTCGTTAATGTTCGATTTAAACGGTATCTTTGAAATTGATCGATTAGAATACACGCCACGTGAAGATGCGGGTAATGGAACAATTTTACAGCTCCAATATAGATTTTCTATCGATGGCAAAGTTTGGAGTTCAATGTCTGACAAAATGAACTGGGAACACGACGAAACTGTGAAGAAGATTTCCATGCATGGCATGAAAGTGAGATTTATAGAACTTAATATTTTGAAGTCTATTGGCGGTTTCGGCTCCGGTAAAAACATTCTGTTTTATAAGAAAGATTAAAATGTGATATTTAAGGCTGTCGTTGAAAATTATTCTTTGCAGTATTTTTGATATTACGACTAAGCATTTATATGAATTTTTGTATTCAATGTAATTTTTGAGACTGTTATAGTAATTAATATTATCATGATTTGTTTATTGACACTGTCTACGACGGAATAAATATTCCAATGCATACGTACTTTTTGAAAGAAAAAAAGGGCCAACTGAATGAAACCTACAGAATTAGTCGATTTTTTTATTTGGCAACACTATTTATTTTCGCCATGTTTACTTGGACCTTTATTTCTGGTTCCTTCTTTCTTGTATTTATTGTAATACTAGCACTTCGCCCGCGACTTCGTCTGCGTGTATTCGTGCCAAATTTCAAGTTTATTAACTCAAGCAATAAGATTTTTCATACAAACAAAATCCCCCCTTTTCACCCCCTTAAAGGTCGAATTTCCAAAAACCCCTTAGTGCTCCCCTACATAATAAAAGGAAGCCGTACGCAAAATTTCACGTTCCTAGTCCTTGCAGTTTCGGCTGTGCATTGATATGTCAGTCAGTCAGTTTCTCCTTTTATATATATAGATATTATTCTTAAAATGTTTGTAAATTGTAAAAAATAAGCTATGTAACTTTTACCAAATAAGCAGTGTAATATTTACATAATATATTGCTTATTTTTTTTATTTAAAAGAAAAAGAAGTGTATCCATAAATTGTTATTTTAATATGTATAATTATTTTTGTAATGTTATGTAAAATGAAAAAGTTTATTTTGCTATGTTCAATTGATTTATAATATTTTCATTCACAATAATAAAATTTATAACAAAACGTGCTGATGACTTATTTCATGTGCTTCAATAAATTATATATTATTAGGCAATATCATTTGATTATGTTTGTAAATCTTCAGCATTTCTTATAGCTATAATCGTGCAGACTGATGACCTAGCATCGAAAATGCAGCTGATTGATAAATCTTCTAGTACACAACTGTACTCATGATCTGGGTACCTATTCCTCACATATTGAGATCTTGGGTCTTCTGAAAGCAAGCATTCTATATTAGATTTGAATGCTTGTGCTCTTTCGCCAATCAATTCATTCAGCCTGGCAAGAGCGTCGTCAGTAAATCTGACGTCATAAGTCTGTGACGGTGGATTTGAAATCCATGGAGCCACTCTTATACCATCATGAGTTATATTCGTTATATGAGCCGATTGTGGGGGAGTATATCTTTCTTGTCCATCAGGCGCGCCTCTTTCAGTATCAGGCCTTTGATTCGCGGATGTTCGGTAATTTCCGTCAATTAGGTCGGCGCTTGATGGCGATTCGGACGATGGCGATATCGGAGTATTGACATTGCTTGACTGCTCCGGAGACGGTTCTCCTTCGAAAGGTAAACGGGATGATGGGCTGGTTGTGTCTATTCCGATTGGGTTTGTCATCCGTGGACTGACACTGGAAAGTATAAAAGTAAGAATATTTTAATGCATGTGCTGACTACAAGTCACAAGTACAGTCGATAAAGGAGTTTATTATACAGGCAACTAACGACAGCTCAGAAGGCCAATTCTAGTAATATAAAACGTTCAAAATCTAGTCGCAGTCTCATCTCGGCGACACACAAATGTCAAAAATTTGTCAAAATGTAGGGAAATTTGAGGTATTTTTGACAGATTCAGACTGAGAACAGCCTTGTGAATGGTCTTAAAAATTACGAGAATTACCGCTCTATTGTAGAACAGAGATTCTCGTAATTTTTAAGACCTACACACAGTAGTGTGTGTAAGTTCAAAACATATCTGCTTAAAGTGTAAACAGTGTGTGTGTTCTAAAGGGAAGTGGTAACACATTCTGTAATTGAAAGGTTTCGACGTCATATCTCACCCACTTTATCCTACAACTAGCTTCTGTCCGCGACTTCGTCCGCGTAAATTTTTTTTGTTTCCCCGACCCACCCCGTCGCAACGTGTCGCCGGCCTGCGCTATTACTTCGTTTTCGCTTGGCGAAAACTTCAGACTTTTTTTCTTTTTGCTCAACTTCTAAGGGTCCTAGCGTCAAGTTTAATAGAATATAGCCTTCCTCAAGAACTGGGCTATCAAACGCAAAAATGTTTTTATATATGTGACCAAATACTTCCAGAGATTTAGAGCTTTCAAATCGTGTTTCAAACAAACAAACACTTCAGCTTTATTATTAGTATTATTTTAAAACTATGATATCTCCTAAGATATACATTGAAATCAAATGATGTCAGAGGCAATTTTGTTCAAAATTAAATACATGTGATGAATAACGTATTTATTTGGATAAGGATTAATACCATGTTTATAAAAACACCTTCGCAAATAATGCATTATTTTAGAACAAATTTGGTTAGCATAAAAGAGGTTATAGTGAGCTAACCTTAAAAGATAGACATATGCTGTCGCGGACTTTTTTTTAAAGCTTTTAAAGGGGAACAATTCCGTCATATATGATTTTTGCGAAACTTTAACCGTTTACGCAGCGCACGCAGCGGAAGCTCTCAATAGGAAAAAAATCCCCCGATTTTGAAACATTCTTCATTGGTGCTCCGCTCCTATTGGATTTAGCGTGATGATATATAGCCTATAGCCTTCCTCGATGAATGGGCTATCTAACACTGAAAGAGTTTTTCAAATCGGACCAGTAGTTCCTGAGATTAGCACATTCAAACAAACAAACAAACAAACTCTTCAGCATTATAATATTAGTATAGATAATTGTTTAAATGACATTATTCAATTTTAATAGAAAAATCGTCGACGTAAAAGACATGGCCGGATCCTGCCTTCAGAATCAATTCAGAATACATAAATGTACAGTAATTATTTATATATGAAAATTACTTCTTAAATATACTAAAATTAATCGCAACAATAACAGTGTTATATGACTATAGACATTACACGCATAATATTCTTTAAAAAGTTCCACAACCAACCTCCTTGCATTAAAAGCCTCATCATCAATAGGCAGACTAGCAAGCGTTGCGGTAACATCACTGATGCCTTCCGTGGGTGGCCGCACAAGAGCAGACATGTTCTCTACGAAGGCTGGCGCTGGGTAGTCATACTGTGGTATGTACGGCTTTACATCCAATACAGGGGTTCCATTCACCATGTCCACACCCAGGAAGTGTATTTTGTTACCTGAAAAGACCACCAAAGTAAAATACATTTGATTTCGTTTCTGCCTAGTCTTAGAATGCATTACACACATTTATTTGTCATGTTTCTATAGTTGTCACGTTTTAGCATGGTAATAGCGGTCATTGCCTTTTCTCTAATATCTTTCCGTAGCTTAGGAAACAAAGCAATAAACTGTAAGTATGGTATTTCGTTATTGGAACATATTGAAGATCACGATAGATATTAATTTAGGACGTTGACGGACTTTATTTTAGTTTTTGACGTAAAAATGCTAGAAAATGTAGGTGGGTCAGTGACTGCTATTGCCATGCTAAAACGCGACAACTATAGTATGACTGCACAACCTAAGTAAGCATGCAACTAGTGATTAGGACAGAAATGTTCTTAACGGATCAGGAAATGTAATCACCTTCTGGGGGGACGTAGGCTGGTTGGAGTAACCACCCGAAGGACTAAGTACGGGAACCAAGCCCTCTATCATAGAACAGCTAGTGAAATAAATTTATAATTTTACTGAAATGCATAAAAAGCATCCAATAACAGGCATTGGCCCCGATTCTGTTCTTCACAAACTAAACAAAATTTAATTTCAGTGCATCTTTTTCTTTCTATTTCAATAAGAAAAGGACAGAAGATAAATATTAGTTTAGTCCTGTCAAATTAGATAATCCATAGACAAGTTTAGATGTGATTAAAAATTAACTACTAAAAATACGTCAGTTTACGTCAGGCGCTGACTAATTTGACAGGACTAAACTAATATTTATCTTCTGTCCTTTTCTTAATGAAATAGAAAGAAAAAGATGCACTGAACTTAAATTTAATTTAGTTTGTGAACAACAGAATCGGGGCCATTGCCAGTATTTCATTGACACCAAATTATTTTGCTGTGTGTACCTTATAACAATTTCAAACCAAAGACTAAAGAATACTACTTGTCTGCCGCGCAGTTCAAAAGCGCAGTAAGTAGTAAGAAGAGGCAGGAACGAGAAACTTTGAAAAACCGTGACAAATTACATCGGCTAAGGACCAACATAAAAGAGTTCTACAAAAACATTATCTCTCAATGTGTTAATAGATACGTATGTAACAAACATAATAGTTTATTTACTTAGCACAGTTATTTACACAAGCACATTCATTTTCTAAATATGTAATCTATTGTTAGAAAAACTGCCGAGAAACTGGTAAGCAGGTTGGCGGACTTTACAGGGTCAAATTGAACTAGTTAGCGAAATTCCGCTGACTTTATGGGTATCGATATCTAAACTTGACTCTGTATACAAGGTGTAATTTAAATGGTGTCGGACCTGAAAAGAGGCCATTATACTCATCATTACGAACAACTTTTACTATGGGACCAAACCTGAAATCGCGAAAAAAAATCTGCAGTTCCCTACATTTATGTTCGCATAACTCGTTGAAATGTAGGGAAAAACTGTTTATACTGAGTATAATGGCCTCTTTTCAAGTCCGACACCATTTAAATTACACATTGTATAAGTTAATGTTAATACAGATTTTTAATAAGTAAATAAAATAAAAATACCTTCAATGCTTTCTATCTTGACAAGAGACAGTCCGATAGGGCACGGTCGGTGAGGCGACCTAGTTGAGAACACACCTCGCCTCTCGCCACGGAGCCGTGGGGGCGCCACCTTCGCAGGAGAATTCGTGCTCTCCGTCATATGGAAATGGAATAATATCCTGAAAGTATTTTAAAAGCTATTATATAACTGTATTTTTCACACAATTTATTACTGGGTGAGAGTAGCCGAGGATTGGAGAGTTTAGGATATGGAACTACACTCTGTCCACTAGGTTAACCGTTTTTTGACATATGGAACTAGTGATTGTAGCAACATATCATTTTGATTATTGACTCTTTAATTTTTATCTATAGAATAAAAATGGTGCAGTTTCTATGCCTTTGCTTATTGTTATTTATTAAATACAAAATTTATTTGGTTGTATAATTTTCGATTCTTTTCAAAATATATACAGAAATATTTAGGATTGTTTAATTTATATATATTTTTTTGATATTTGTACCGCACGGGCGTGATCCACGAACGCGAGGGATTAGAGGAGGTTGTAAGTCTCCGTCCTTTATGGCGCTGACGTCCTGAACCTCCAGATTCACAGTGTTTCAGGATCTGTAGACTAGATAGCTTGCGACTATGTGCTATAGTTTATAGGAAGGGCTTTGTGGTGAAATAATATTGCACTATGTTGAATCTTCCTAAGTGTTCAGGAATATTTGCGGGACTCTTCAAGTTTCTTCAGGAAGTATCTCGCCGATGACTACGAAATTTTTATGTTTTTAAGGTTGCTTAGGTCGCTCGAAACTATACCATGAGGAGAGCCCGAAATTTCTTCCTTATTTTAATATTTATTTGTTCGCAAATGTACTTAATGCTATTACAGGCCTATACAGGATGTCCCTGGAAGAATAGATCAAATCAAATAGGGGCTTGGGCAAAGTCATTTCCAAACTTTTTGATCCTGAGAATGTTGGTGAATTTTTTTACGGTTCAAAAGTTATGACCAACTTTTGTTATTTTCAATCACTTTGCATAGTGCTCAAAGAACAAAATCTTTAAAAAAAAACTACCAGGAACTGTCAATTTAAGTTTTTTAGACAGCCCTGATAGTTTTTTTTATGGTTTTTTTTCTTTGAGCACTATGCGAAACGATTGAAAAAAATTGGTCACAACTTTTGAACCGTAAAATAATTCTCAATCATCAATCATTATCAGGATCAAAAACTTTGGAAATGACCTTGCCCACGCCCATATTCGATTTGATCCATACTTCCAGGGACACCCTGTATATTCCATTACTTTAAGATTATTACTTAGTACGCACGGCTACACATCAAGCTATACATAACCAATATAAGCTGACTTCTGATTGTACGAAAAACCTAAACAATGCGAGGTCAGCTAAAACTGGAAATGTATAGCTTGATGTGTAGCCGTGTGCACATTACTATAAGAAGCTACATACATATTTTAGGTACATCACGCTATGATCAGTAAGAGTGGAACTATAGTAAACCTCGCACAGCTACCGGCGTGCGGCGGCCGTGCTGATTTATTTTAAAACTATGATATCTCTCCTAAGATATTCATTGAAACCAAAAGATGTCAAGGGCAATTTTGTTCAAAATTAAATACTTATGATGAATAACGTATTTATTTGAATAAGGACTAATATCATGTTTATAAAAACACCTTCGCAAATAATGCATTATTTTATTATCATAAAAAAGGTTATAGTGAGTCAACCATATAAGATAGACATATGCTGTCGCGGACTTTTTTTTAGAACTTTTCCAGCGGAACAATTCCGTCATACATTATTTTTGCGTAACTTTATTCGTTTACGCAGTGCACGCAACGGAAGCTCTCAAAAGGAATATTTTTTCCGTTTTTGCAACATTTTTCATTAGTGCGACGCTCCTATTAATTATAGCGGGATGTTATATAGCCTATAGCATTCCTCGATAAATGGACTATCCAAAACAACAATTTTGTAAAAGGCTACAATAAATACTTCAGTAACACCACGACGTTGCTGGCCTTCTTTAAAGAGCTGAATAATCAATTTTACCGCCTGTATGCAAAATACGCGCATTGACGTGGAGTTGCGGACACTAGCCCGTATTACCTATAAGGCTACAATTATTAAAAAAAAATTGCAATACTGACCATATATGCGAAAACTCCTCCAACCCAATCAATGCATGGTCCGGATTATTAAACACGCAGTTATTAATGATAACAGTCCCCTTTGCGTTGGCCATCACCGTAGGCTGGCGTGGAACTCCTCTTTTATTATGAAATGCAGTCTCAATCACTCCAATAGGTTTGTATGGAAGAGCTTCCGCATCTGGGAGTATTTCTACACCATTGTGGTTTGATGATACTGTTGTTGCTGAAAAATTGAAAGTAAATATTACAGTATGATGAGGCAAGACAGGATCCAATCCAATATACAACTTGTTTTGCTGTAAATAAGATAAACTTTTCCGTAAAGTATTCAGAAGACTGGAATAAATCTTCAGACCAGTCTTTGAGCATCCGCAAATTATATCATCAGATATCATCAAGTTAGACAATCAACTCACTCAACTTACTTAACAACAAAACAAATCTAATCAACTCGTTATGAAGCCGGAACAAATCGCCGCATCCTTTGCTGATCAATTTAAACTAAGTTTTGTTAAAGAGCCCGATGGACCTTTACCAACCATTAATGCGCCCAGAGTAACAAACTCATTTGGGAAGTTCAGCATTACAGAAGATATGGTACGAAAGGCATTATTAAGTTTTGACGGTAGTACAGCCATTGGTCCAGACAGAATACCGTCAATATTACCAGCAACTTGGCTCAGATCCTTGGAAGATGGAATTGTACCAGCTAACTGGAAAGTGGCCAACATAGTGCCTGTTTACAAGAAAGGAAACAAACTATTACCCCTAAACTATAAGCCAATTAGTCTGACTAGCGTACTATGCAAAGCTATGGAAAAAATCATTGCAAATAAGATAAGGGAATTCCTAGCGCAGGAGCAAGTTATCCTACAGGAGCAACATGGATTTGCCCCGAGACGATCAGTCACAACGAATCTCCTAAAATGCGTACACAAATGGATCAAGAATCATGATAAAGGACACCCCACAGATGTGATATACTTGTATTATGAAAAACCATTTGATCGCGTCCCCTTGCGACGTCTAATCCACAAACTTGAACACCTTGGCATATGTGGCAGTGTATCAGTCTGGATAAGTGATTTTCTTACAAAAAGAACATTCAGTGTGCGTATTGGAGATGTTCTTTCTACGGCTCGTATAGTACTCAGCGGTGTTCCTCAAGGATCGGTGCTCGGTCCACTGATATTTATTTTATACCTCACAGACTTGAAAAACACACTCCGCCTGCAATTCTCGTTATTTGCGGATGATAGGAAGTTTTTTGGGAATCCTCATGACCAGTGGCAAGACATCCAAAATTATCTAAACGCTATATACGAATGGACTCAAGACTGGTTGCTGACGCTGAATATTGACAAATGTACTGTTTTGCACATAAAAACAATCCAAGAAAAACTTATTGTTTCGGACTCCACAAACTCTCAGCAGTTGAGTCACAGAAAGACCTAAGGTGTTGTTATGTCCAACGACCTAAAATGGGAAGCACACATATCTGGTATTGTCAAAATAGCAAATTCGAAACTTTACATCTCCACAAGGCATTCAAGTGCCTGACACCTAAGACATTTGTCAAGTTGTACAAGACCTACATAAGACAACTCTTGGAGTAGGCTATTGTCATTTGGGACCCTTATTTCAAAAAAGACATCACTCTACTTGATAATGTACAAAGAAGGGCAACCAAGATGGTTCGCACCATGCGTAATCTACCTTATGAACAACGCCTCACGAACAGGCAAAGGGGTAGGCTCATTGAGACGTACAAGATACTTACAGAACACTATGAAGTGCACAGCCTTCAAAATCTCTACACAGTGAATGCAAACACACATTTTTTTTTTGTTTTGTTTTAAATGTTGCCCCACACTAGGAATTACTCCTGTATCGTGGGTGCGTTTACAAACATTAAACTCACATACACAAACAGCCAGACTTGGAACAACTACTTGTAGGTCATACAAATATTTGTTCCGTGCGGGAATCGAACCCGCGACACGCAGCGCAGCAGACAATCGCTTATCCACTGCGCCAACCGTGCCGTCGAAATTTTCGTGAGCATTCCATAAAGTTGTGGGAAAATTCATAAAAAAAAAGCCCTTGAAGCAATTCTTGTCTAACCCAGTTGTACCCAGTTGTAACCAGCATGGAATAAGCTACCGGAAAATGTAATGGCTCCCACACTGAACTGCTTCCAGAATCGACTGGACAGATTAAATATCTCCAACCTATATGATACACATGCATCAGCTAATAAGCTGCTAGTGTGTCTAACCAAATAATAATAATAACTTGTCAAACAATCACCTATTACAAGCCGTTTACAAGTTATGTTTTTCACCATGTTGTTTCGAGTGTATGTTTCTTATGAACAATCGCTGGTACATACACCATTTGTCAGATTAATGCTTGTTTTTTTGCAGTGGTACACTGCCTTAACATAATTTTGACAAACAAAAATTTTGCCAGCTTTAATTTATGAGAAAATAGAGTATAATACATAACCTAATGTCTATTTAGGAAGCCGTATTGTAACCTTGAGATTTTTTATAAACTATTATTTATGATCATCTAATGTAAATTTAAAGAAGTTGTTTTGTGGGAGGTCTGATGAATGAAAGTTGAAAAATTATTTATAATCACAACATGCTAATAGGGTAAAGTGGTGCTTATAAACACTAATTGAGCACTGTCAAAATGACCGGGAGATTAGAGCAAAACTAATCTCTACAGTAAAAAGTCAAGAATCCATTACATTCCAAGAAATATTTCGTTCTATAAATGCATGCAGGCGTAAAATTGAGCTGTGTTAGTGTTGAAAATAATGAACAAGTTTAATATTATTTTGAGTGCATTACCTATATCTCCGCAATTCGCGCACCGAAGCACATTCAGATGGCTTTTTATGTACCTTATTTCCTTAGTATGCTCCTGTTTCAGTGATGATACTTGTTGCCTAGAATAAAATAAAGATTTTACTTAATTACGAAGTTGATCCATGATATTACTAATGAATATTACTGTCTTACCGTAAGTTCTTGATTTCTGTTCTTGCTATAGCGATTTGATTTCGATAGTACTCGATATTGTCCGTCATTTTATACAGTAAATCGTAAATATTAACTATAAAACAGTTCCCTTAAATTTAACACAGTAGTCGTAAGTGGTGGTTGAAAGAACTGAAGGACAGTGTGACCATCTTATATGGCGGCATATATATGGCGAATCTGCCACAGACACAGACGGCAAAAAATCTGCCAAAATCTGGCACACTTATCGCCAAAAATATGCCATAAAAAATATACAACGAATTCAATGAAATTTCTATAATCAACGAAAATGTTTAACAATTTTATTTTGCATTTTATACCTATACACTACTTACTCTACATATCCGCATTTGCCTCCAATTTTCGTCATTTTTGGTGTACGCACGGCTACACATCAAGCTATACATAACCAGTATAAGCTGACTTCTGATTGTACGAAAAACCTATACAATGTGAGGTCAGCTAAAACTGAAAATGTATAGCTTGATGTGTAGCTGTGTGTACATACATAGATTTTGACATCTTTTTGATCACGTTTTTAGTTGAAGTAGACACAGTCATAAGGAACACGGAGACTGCGCTTTAATTACAACTTATTTAATCTGCTGAAATCTGCCACTTTTGTAAATCGTCAGCATGATCTGCCACAGAGAAAATTTTGGATCGAAATCTGCCAAAATGGCAGAAATCTGCCACAAATGGTCACACTGCTGAAGGAAGAAGGAAATGAAATTGACACTTGTGCAATTTGACATTGACAATTGACATGAAAGACGCTGATCGCTGATGCTGAGATGCTGATGACAGAGATGAAACCACAGACTAAGTAGTGGCAATGATGACTATGGAACATCACTGGCCAAGCCAATCCATTCGAAAACAGACTGAGTTCTCTGTTTTATGAAAAGGAGTGCCACTTGTGAATTTCTTCCATAGAAGTCTCCGTCTTATGAGCTTACATGGGTCCCCATAATTATGCCAGCAACAGCTGAGCAAGGGGCACAAAAAAGTATTATAAGTCACTTGTTCACAAATAAAATAAGGATAGTGACTAGTGACAGCTTGCCGTAAAATTCTTGTACTAGGTCTATTAGCGACATCTGAAGCGAGCTAGATGCAGTTTTTATCCATTAAACTATCTGACAATGTGTAAGACAATGTAAGACAGTCAGATAGACCACCTCTGTCTGAACGACGCACTCACGTGCACTAGATGCAGCCACACTGAGATAAATCAAAATGGATGTATTGCGTCAATCTATAGCATAACACCGTTCTACATTATAAATCTGACATCAATCTAGCCCAAGACCTAGCAAAGATAATGGATTGAACTGATTGATGCCAGATGTCTGGAATGTTCAGAAAAAACCATCTGAAAGCGCAGAGGCGTACAGTAATGTAGCAGGTTTGGAGCTAACTAAGCGCGGTTCACATTTATAACCGTCACTGTGCCCGCCACCACCGCGACCGCCCCACCGGCGCCTCTGTCTGAACAACGCACTATGGCAAATGCAAGCCTGCAACAGAAATCAATACTTTTACTAATTACATAAAGTTTTTTATTCGTTTCAATTTTAGTCATTTATTTTTTCACAACCAGTTTTCATATTTAATCTAAAAGAATATTATTCTTCTAATAATTTATATTGTAACGTTCTTGTTGTTAATTTTCGAACGTGTCAATATTTTTTTGAGTTTTTTCCCGATGTGTAGAGGCTTCCTAGTGTTGTTCTCCGGTTTGATAAGTTAACGTAAATTAAAATCGAATCAATTAAGTTTCATTTTCAGTTTACATTTTGCTTTAAATAAATACTGAAAATTTTATTATAATGCAAACGCCGCATTTATTATATTCTAATTGTTTTTTTATTTCTACGTCATTCCAGTTTAACTTATAGCAAAATTTTGCAGTGACATTTTACATTGGTATAAGATTTAAATATTTAATAACAATAAAAGATTACTCTTTCGAAGCTAAAAAATAACAACTAATGTCAAATAAAAACAAACTGCAATCGATTCAACCTCACTCTTGTCGATAGACATAAATAATTTCATTCACATCACTTACTATTGCGGTTTGCCATTTGCCGCACACGTGCTTAGATTTTGTGATATTTTTACCAAATTATTTTACTTTGCAGCGTAAGCGGGACGTCACAAAAGATCTCCTGTAACAGATATTGTTTGAACTCATCCAATCATCACTGCATTTGAGTTGTGAGTATCACATTGAAATTATTTTGACGTGCTGGGGTGGGGCAAAATGTCTGTAGAAAAAGACCGCCACGTGTCCTATATTTTAAATTCCTTTTATTTTATGTATATTTCAAGCCTAATCTAGGATTAGGAAATTGTTTCTAAGGGTTAGTGAACATTTGGTTGTATATTTTTATTTTTTTTGTTGTGGGAGTGGTAGTCGGTGTTCGGCGTAATTATTTTGTTTTCAGTCATGATAGATTATTTTCGGGCGCCGGTTTTGTGGTCTACGCCGCAATCCTTGCCGCTGTTTATACAATGACTGACAATGTTTTAGATTCCATCGTCTTAAGTTCATTTCTCATTGAGATTAAACTTATTTCCTTGACGCCAGTAGTACTATAGTACCTATAACCCTCAAATGTGTGGATGGAGAATATTTTTCCTGTTTTTACTCGTCCATCTTCCATTATCATGTTATTTTTACTCTAATTACAGCTTATCATTAATTAAATAGACACTTATAAATAAATACCCACATACTTTAACATTAACAATGAACAAATTATCATTAGTTATGTAGGCAAAATAGATAATACTTTAGGCCGACGAAGATTTTTCACAGCTTTGTTATCAGTTTATTTATGACTATTTAAAAAAAACTTACCAGATACTTCCTCAAATTCATAATATTGAGATTACAATGCCTAATACAATACTTTTACCATATTCTTAATATATTTTTTTCTATTTGAACACTAAATACAACAAAGATTATATTTGTATTCTTGTTTTACTTGTTATTTGTTGTCTTTAGCATCATTGTTTAATAACAGATGAAAACAGCAGTCAAACACGTTCCCATACAAGCCAAACAACAAATCATTTTAGCCTATCTTTCAAGATACCTGTAGATTTCTTGATAAATATGGATCACTAAATCACATAGTCAATACATCAATTACAAAAAACCCACATCTATTTCTTTAAAATTATGTTTCTAAACATCCTGATGTTTCAGCAAGTATTTAATTCATAAACAAACTAGATAACTTATAATAATAGTCTATGATTCAATGTGTACTATCTAATATTGAGACAAAGTATAACACAGCATCTTTTTTACTATCTATTTAAAGTTTATACATGGGTATGCTTTTCCTGTCAAAGTCAGTTAGTTAACAGAACACACAAAATAGTATCCAGTATTCTGTTAGAATTTAACTTTCCTCAATTGTAATTAATGTAAATCATAATTGTACTTTATACTTGAATAAAAAAATATTTATTTGTTTGAGGGTTTAGTTTCCGCACTTGTCCTCCAGGCATTGTGTTGTATGTAATCAGTATGTGCCCAGTAACTGGGTTGTGAAGGGCAGATAGGCAGCTGCTCCATGTATAGTACTGGTATTCAGTTGTTATCCAGTTAGACTGGAAGCCAAATCCAAAATAGTTGGGGAAAAGGCTAGACAGATGATGATAATAGTATGCAGTAAGATCAACTGAGGAGTAGTAACTGCAATGTAGTGCTGTGACAAGTTGTTTCAGAAATAATGCACTTGCATTTCTTTACATATGACTTGCAGTCTGAATGCATTTTGTTTCATACTGCAAGACATAGCTAAATACTGGTATTCAGCTACATCCGGTTAGACTGGAAGCCAACCCCAACATAGTTGGGAAAAGGCTAGGCAGATGATGATTGCAAGAAATATGGCTAAAAATATTTTTTATCAGTCTGGGTTTTTTCACAGCATTGATATTTTATGTTATTTTTTATCAGTGCAGTAGGGCTAACTTACCTACTATCAGAAGCAGATCCAGGCTTCAATTGAGGTTACTACTGATTACGAAAAGCTTAAACTCGTACTCGTTTTGCAGCAGTTAAAGTTTTGAAATCTAGGTTTAACCTTGGCCTTTCGAACGAGCGGTGTGCCCAAATTCCCGAGTTTTCTCCGCTCGTTCTTGCATCCTAGATTCTATATTTTTTTAGCAGGATTTTTAAAGTAAATTTTCTTTAGGCGTGTTAAGCAATTTTGGTAGGGGAAAATCTTATAGTTTCACGTCACCGAAATGCTAATGTTAACAGTATACACAGACAAACTGATGTTAATAATGTTATACCTATTACAAATTATGAAATTTTAATATTTGATTCTACAATTTGAACATTTAAACAAAACCACTGTTATTTCATAGTTTTAAGTTGTCACTTCTGTCGGCAGTCCCCATGTTTGCCTACGTTCTTAATGTTTTTGCTTATGGCCGTCGGGATCTCTGTGGCTTAATTACAGTTTTATGTTAGAGACAAGTAAATCATTCAGGCTCTCGACAGCTTGAATGATTTTGGGTGGTCATGACCCCTCGGACCGCGCCTGGTGACAGAATGACCAGATAAGTTGCCAAGGGAGCAAACAACTATTTTCAAGGCGAGTGTTTCTTTACGCCACGGCAATTACGAACGACGGCAGAATGCTTTTCGCGCGTTTTTTTATTTTATCACAAACTTTTTTTTTAAATTTGGCTGGGGCGCATTTTACTTTACCATACAGCCTTTTACTTGTTCATACAATGTTCGTGCTTTGGTAATTGGAACTTTTACTAACAATATCCACATTCCAAATTCAAATCACTTAGTCCCTAGTGATTAAAGAGCTATTTTAGTCCCTGTTACAAAGAATTCACTAGCTCTATATGAATATATGAGATAAAAACTAGTTTTAAGTAACGCTTGAAGTTTTGAGTGAGGTCCTTAGAATATTTTCACTTATACCAAGTTTTAATATTGCAGTTCTGATTCACACTTATACAGGCTGCCAATAATGCAGTTTTAATTTACACTTATACAGGCTGACAAAATTTCAGTTCAGGGACTTAGTTAATGGCGATACCATCGAAATGTTTGTAAATTAGTAGTAGATATGGTAACACACCCTCTGAGTGTATAAATGTCTATTCATTTTGGTGGGAGTTTATTAAAATATTTGTTTTCTTTTAATTAGTTTACTGTTAGGCTTTAACCAGACGTAGGTAGACCAAGATATATTTCTATTTTATTTTCATAATAATATCATAATTAATCAAGTAAATTCAGGGATACCAGTATTCAACACCTCATCTGGTGCATATTATGTTTTGGTAATCAAAAACTGGTACTATTAATAAATTGTGGTATTAGGGTTCCGTACCTCAAAAGAAAAACGGAACCCTTATAGGATCACTTCGTTGTCCGTCCGTCTGTCAAGACCGTTTTTCTCAGGAACGCGTGGAGGTATCAAACTGAAATTTATATCTAGTACTCAGGTCTACTGTCCCTTGGAGCTGTGAAGAAATCAAATTTCTAAGCCAAAGCAATCAAAAGATACAGCCGTTTATGCCGCAAATTTTCGAAACTCGCACGGGAATCAAAACCTACAGGGTACTTCCCGTGAACTTAGAATCTTGAAATTTGGTACGAAGTAACGTCTTATAGTACAGATAAAGGAAAAAATTCGAAAACCGTAAAATTTTAGTTACATCATATAAATAAAAAATATTTTTGAAAATTCTAAAGTTACTACTTCTTTTCTCATGAACGCGTAGAGGTATTAAATTGAAATTCATATCAAATATTCAGGTCTATAATACCTTTAAGCTCTAACAAATACAAACTTTTATGTCAACGCAATCAAAAGAAATAACAATTTAAGCCGCATATTTTCAAACTCGCAACTACTCGCGAGGGAATCAAAACCTAAAGCACAGAATACCTAATAGTACTTCGTACAGAATGGCCACTCCCTACCCCGCACTGACATCAGATACCGCACCTCACCCCGCACACCCGCGACATTATCGGCGGTTCATTAGCTCGGGTCGCTCACAAAGAACCGCAGCACTGTACTGCTGACACGAACACACAATTTTGCGATTTAAAAGTTTTATCTGAGTTTTAATCACGATGGTTCGATATTGTGATGCTTTTCCGAATTTTTATTTACATAAATGTTTGTAAGATATCGCATTTTAATACCATGCGATATAATAACCGATTATTTATAGTTAAGTAGGTCATTTAAACGAAAATATTTTAGTGTAAGCAATATTTAGCTAAGTACCTTATTTGCATGGGTATTTGCTCTGGGATAGCAACATTTAGTGAAGTGGAACTGATGATGAAGACCACAGATGGCCACCGGGACTACTCAATAATAAGTATTTCACAGGTTGCGATTCGATTACTTTAATATGTTTGCTAAGCACAATTTATGCTCGTCACAATGCGAATGGTGAAATGGAGCTGATGATGAAGTACCAAAAGAACTCCTCAACAATTAACGTCCCTGCATCGGGAAAAGCAATATTTTGTACAAGGCGATGAGCAAGTTGACATTAGGCTATTGTAACTTAGATACTTTATAAACAGACCTACTAAAAAGCGAGAAATAAAAACTTTTTAGCAAAAAAAAAACCGACTTCCAAAAAAACACTAAGTACAAAGTGAAAAATAACTTTAATTTCGTAAGTCGGTGGCAATAAACTAAAATACAGATCCAAATACACCGACTTCCGAAATTAAAGTTATTGTTAAAAAGTTTTACATTTATTACATAACTATTATAATATTATTTTTATTTCATTACGAACCCGACTAATTAGATAAACAATCAAACTAGTCCTTTCTAGTCGCGTCGTCGTCGTTCCCGCCATTTTTTTTACGCTCCGCACGACAACCAACCCTACTAGAGTTTACGCACACATTTGCACGTGTACCAACGTCATTTGGCTATGTAGTAGTAGTAGGTAATTATTTTGCGCGCGTTGTACGGAGTGTCCGGGGTGTGCCTAAAGGGTACTTCCAGTCGATCTAGAATCTTGAAATTTGGCATGAAGCAATGTTTAATAGCACATTTATAGGAAATATGTACGTATATGGAGTCCCTATTACGCAAAATATACCGACTCGATTGAGACCATTCAACGTAAATTCCTAAGAGCTCTGCATTACAGATGCTATCACAGCCATGGTTCGCATGATATGTTGCATAGGAATTACAAACTGTTAACCCTTAAATCCAGAAGACTGCTTCTCGGAGCAATGTTTCTACATGGGATTGTGCATAAAAAATATGATTGTTCAGACTTAGTAAACAAACTTTGTTACATCGTTCCGAGGACAGTAGTGCGTAGACAAGCGCGTCCATACCGCTTACTAACTATAAATATCAAACACGTCTGTAACTCCAATGCTGGCTTACGCGCTCCTCTGCGCCAACTTGTGGATTCCTACAACACTAAATTCGAAAACATTGATATTTTTAATCTGACAGCATATCAATTTAGAAAATCTGTGGCGGATTCTATCTTAGCTTTAAATTATTAGGTAGTATTTTTTATATATATTATATATATATTTTTCCTTTTCTAACACATAAGTTTTTTTTATTTATTTTTTTTAGAAAGCATTCATTCAATCAATCAATAATAGAATATTTCACTCCATTCATGTACTCTGTTCTTATTTTTTATCTCACGTAGCATAAACAATTAACAAATTAGTAATAAGTGGATAATGTTGTTAGTAGTATAATAAGTATTTTGTTTAATTAGTAAGTTAGTGTGTATAACATTTGATTATACTACTGTTTTTTTTTCCGAAATAAAATAAAATAAAAATCGGTCCAGCCGTTTCGGAGGAGTATTGTAACTAACACTGTGACACGAGAATTTTATATAATAACAGCAACTCCATTTATTTTTCCTTAGCATCTTTTAGATGCTTTGGGGATTCCCCAGTATTATGCACAGTCATCGAATCAGTGACATATTTTTTCGATTAAAAATAATCCGCATAATATAGATAGGGTTTCCCTTAAGCTGTGGCGACCGTACAGTGACGCCCTCATCGTTTGTTTGGTTATTTCATATAATTTATAATGAAAATGCAAAAAATAAGCACGTTAAGTTGTGCTTCACAAGATTATACGTTAATATTATTAGAAACGATAGTTTTATATTGTTTAGTTTTATTATAATCCATAAAACGGATAACAGTGGCCACTATATTCCGTTTTAAGGATTATAATAACGATGAGGGCGCCACTGTGCGGTCGGCACAGTCTTAAATTATTACGGTTTAACTTTTTAGGCGACGTAAATGTGTTTGTATTGGATTCCCCTGGCTAAATAACGCATAGGTCGATCGATTAGGTTAAGCTACGCTTGCCGCGGTAGGTCTGTGGATGGGTGATCACCTTTACATACCAAGACCCCTCCGTGTCTCGGAAAGCGCGTTAAGTCGCTGGTCCCGGCTGTCATTCATGGATCTGATAGTCGTTACGGGTAGTCAGAAGCCCGAAAGTATGACAACCAGTCTTACCAAGGGGTATCGTGTTACGTGACATGTAAAATATTGGTATTCAGCTCCATCTGGTTAGACTGGAAGCCGACCACAACATATTTGGGAAAAGGCTGAGTAGATGATGATTTAATGTTTTTGTATCGTAAAAATCATGCGAAGCATTAGTGCTTTACGATTGAAATTTTTTTTGCCTCTTTTCTGCAAATTTTTCTATTGATATACTCCTGCTGGTACACAGAACCTACTTAATTTATATATATATAATATGTGACTCATTTGTATTCCAGAGTTTATTCCAAGCTTAATTATATTCATCTTTTTTATTATCTGTAAAACAAACCACACTTACACTACTCTCACACCCCACACATATGTAAAAATCCAACAAAGACAAACCACAATTCACACTAACACTATGGTTCTCTCACACGTAGATCATTCTACTTATCTTACATGGCGTTGGTTCATTCTCACAAACCCCAAATATGATACCTACAATGCGCACTCCAAGCCACTCGTATTGGTCCTCACGTTTAGTAATCATACTTCTATTTTTCTATGGCTAACACAATTCACAAAATTAATAATGAACTTGATAACATAAACCTAGGGAACTCCTTCTCCTGTAGTCCTGATGACTGCCATAAATATATCAACCCAGCTGATAGTAACTTCAACGTATTGCATATTAACATACGAAGTGTCAACAAAAACTTTAATCAGCTTCAGGTGCTCCTAAATTCAATAAATATTGAATTAGATGCAGTTATCCTGACCGAATGTTGGCTTAGTAAAGTCAGCCATCTACCAGTTTTAGATGGTTATAAGTCCCACGCAACAGTAACCAACTCTAATCAAAACGACGGCATCATAGTATACACTAGATTAGGTCTACAAAGTACTGTGTGGGAACCGGACTTCGAAGGAGGAAATTGCCTAATATGTCAGATAAATCAGAAGCTTACAGTGGTCGCTATTTATCGATCCCCATCTCTTAACTCAGCACGCAATTTTGAAAATTTTACATCTAGCCTGAATGGTGTCTACGGAGCAATCTTCTCTTGCCCTAATATTGTCCTTATTGGTGATTTAAATATCGACATAAGGCCGGACAATATGAACGACCGGAGTTTTGACTACCTTACTCTTAATGCCTCTCAAGGTCTCTTGCCTACTCACCTTTTCCCCACTCGTCTCGAACACTGTATTGATCACATACTTCTCAAGTCTAACCTCCCATCTACCACACTAGTATTGGACTCGCATGTTACTGATCACAAACCTATCCTACTATCTATTACTCACGCCAATCCAGTACGTAAAGTGAGTCATGATAACACTCGTCTAGGCTACGAAGCAATCATCTCAGAGCTGGAAGAGAGGGACTTTTCTGGAATATACCACCTTGAAGATGTTAATGTAGCCATGAATGAATTTGTAAACATAATACAAGCAGCCATCTCAAAACACTCAAAGCAGGTCAGAGTTCCAAGGCGTAAAAGAACCATTAAACCATGGATGACTCCTGGTCTTCTGAGATGCATTCAAAATCGTGACAAAATGCACATGAATTCAACCAAGGACCCTCACAATGAAATTCTTAAAACAACCTACACTCGCTATCGAAACTTCTGTAATGAATTACTTAGGAAGTTAAGAACATCTTATGAAACGAATGAGCTCGAAAAAGGCAGGAATAACCCTAAAAAGTTGTGGTCAACAATTAAAAAAATAACCAACACACAAAAAATACATTCCTCCCCCACTGAACTCCTAAAAATTCACGATAATCCAAAAGCCTCCTTAAATATGGTTTCTCAGTTTTTTTTGTAACGTGGGCAAAAATCTGGGGGAAAGCATTGCATCTCGGAACTCTGCCTCTCCAATAATTTCCTACAATCCTTCCACCTCTTCACGTTTCATGCATACCCCCCCAGTCAACTCACTTGCTCTGCTGGAGGTGGATGAGGCTGAAGTAGAGTCACTTATCCTTCAACTACGCAGTGATTGCGCCGTCGGTTGGGATGGGATATCATCTCTCTTATTGAAACGCTGCCGTCACATCTTGGTCCCAGTCATTACGTACCTCTGCAATCGGTGTTTAGACACAGGTACCTTTCCGGATGCTCTCAAGAGGGCAGTGGTACATCCCATTTACAAGAGTGGGGACAGGAACTGTGTCAACAATTACAGACCGATAGCAGTTCTGCCTGCTCTCTCGAAAATTCTTGAAAGGATTCTCAGTAATGGTCTTAAGAGCTTTCTTAATAAACATCACATTATAGCTCCAAATCAGTATGGCTTCCGTTCGGGAGTGTCGACTGAGGATGCTATACTTGACTTCACACAACAAGTTGCAATGCATCTTGACAGTAAAACCAAGTGCTTGGGTATCTTTTTAGACCTTACCAAGGCATTTGACACGGTTTCTGTTCCCAAGCTTATCCTTAAATTGGAGTCGATAGGCGTACGTGGTAAACCTCTCCAAATTTTCACTGACTACTTAAATAATCGCTCCCAATGTGTTAAAATTGACAAGTACATTAGCAATGAGACAACTGTCACTTACGGTGTTCCACAAGGGAGCATCTTGGGCCCCATGCTGTTTCAGATCTATGTCAATGAACTGTGTTCGATGCAACTGCCAAACTGCAAGATTTATGCCTATGCGGATGACACAGCGATTCTTGTCAATGGGCCCACATGGGGTGCTGTTAAAACAAAAGCAGAGGCAGCTCTGTCTGAAATAATGCAATGGCTTAACTCAAATTTACTCACTCTCAACTTGCATAAAACTAATTATATTCCATTTGCAATTCGTCGTAATACTACACCGCCTCAAAATTTCTCTATAACAGCTCACTCTTGCTTGAACTCAGCCGGACCCTGTGCCTGTCCCACACTCACCAGAACCGATAGTGTGAAATATTTGGGTGTACTAATAGACGATGGGCTAAAATGGGACAAGCAGATCGATGCCCTCACCACCAGAACTCTGCGACTCATACACATTTTCAAGTCACTCAGGGAGTCAGCTAATGCGGATACGCTTAAAATGGTCTACTACGCTCTGTGTCAATCGGTTCTTGGGTATTGTATTGCGGCTTGGGGTGGTGCATGGAAAACTAACTTTCTTAGAGTAGAGAGAGCGCAAAGAGCAATTCTCAAAGTAATGTCGAAAAAGCCCTACAGATACCCGACAACGGATATCTACTCAGACTGTATGGTTTTAACAGTCCGGCAGCTCTTTGTGCTACGATCGGTCCTAAGAAAACATGCCTGCCTTCCACCATATGATCGCAATAAACGGACACTTCGTCTCCCCCGCACTCAGCACAAAACCAGCTTTGCTAAACACCAATACTACATCCTAAGCACTCACTTATATCAAAAAATTCACCAAGTGCTGTGTATCTTAGACCTAAATACACAAATGGTAAAATCAAAAGTAACAGAGTGGCTTTTAAAGAAGGACTATGCTTTTACAGAGTCCTTACTCTCCTTCATCGTCTAATGTCCATTTATACTGTACACGCAATACGCTCACACTTACATAACAAAAATACATATACCTACTCTACAAACAGAACCCTCATAACACATTCATATATTCTAATACACTACACACATACAACACACCCACGCAGACACAATCTACAATTCCTTAATACATAACAACTGCACATCGCTCATCAATTTTATCATTAAATCACTCGACACTCTTATTAATTTTGCTAGTTTTTCTTATTATTAATATTAGTTTTTTTACTAGTTTTATTCTTTTTTTTCTGTCTTCATGAAATTCTAAAATTCATTGTAAAGGATGGATCGACACACATCTATTTTTGTCATTAACTTGATAATTAACTATGTTTAAGACCCCAAGGCTGTTCACTGTCTCTTAAGATACAGGTTTACCTAGTTTAAGAGGCAGGGGTATAATACTTGTGTGCAACTTTTAACATAGAACTAGAATATACATTCTAGTTCTATGTTACCTATTTAACCTAACCTATTATATAATTAATCACCTAGGTTCTCACCTGTATTTTTTTTTTATGGCAAATAAATTATTATTATTATTATTATATACCATTGTATAGATAATTTAATGGAGATTAATTCTGTACTTTTCAAAAATAAAAATTAAAATATTTCAAAAAAAAATCCCGTCAATCAATTGTGAAACCTGAAAACATTTCAGCTTGTGAAAAATCAATTAATTGAGTTAATTCTTTTTTAATAGATTTATTTCACTCATAAGAGAAAGCCTATTTAAAATGGCTCTTTTATTCAAAGTAGTTAAATTATAATTAATAAAAAACTAACTAATATAATATCTATATCTATGGTTTTATTTTATCAAAATGAGCATGGATTTTCCAAATTTTTCTTAGAACATGCAGCTTTCTCACACGTAACACGTATACCTAGGGCGTAAGTACCTATAGGCCTGTACTCCTATAGGCTGCACGTGATTGGTAATAAACAAGTGTTAAAGCTGGGGGCAATCCTCGTAATTTTAAGAACGTTCACAGTCTGAATCTGTTATAAATAAAATACCTCTAATTTCTCTACATTGTTTGACAAGTTTTGGACATTGATTGTCGCTGAGATGAGATTGCGACTAGATTTGAAAATTGCTAGAGATGGGAATTGCTCTTTTGGTCTGTTATGCTAACTTACTTTTTGTGAATGCTATAAGTTTCACCCGTTAAAGTATTTATGAAGCCTTTCCTATCGTCATTCTCTTGTCCTTATCCCAATTTATTTGGGGTCGGTACAACATTGTGTTTTTCTACAATAGTTCTCTATTAGTCGTCATCTCTATAGTTTCTTTGGTTTTCCTCTACTTTTATCCACATACAAACTCAAAACTTTCCTCACGACATTTTGTTCATGTGTTAATTAGGTAATTTTTTTTTTACCACGCTAACCATAGTAAAAACTGCATAGTGTGGTTACGCGAGTTCCCATCGACGCACAGAGGCCAGCAGATCAAGCTACCCCAATCTGTCAAATTTTCCCAATTGATTATGAACCTTATTCCTTTTTAGTAAAGTTGAGAATCTATCAAAGAAAGACAGATTGGGGTAGGTTGATGTGCTGGCCTCTGTACATCAGTGGTATCAGAACCAGTACCTACCTGTAAGCTGGCCTTGCTTTCTATTGAGATCTCTATGCTAGACCAGCTAAAGGTCCAAGTGTTACCGCCGACGTCCGGTCTTCTGTACCTCGGTTTAGTGTCGACACTTATGCAGTAAATTAAAAAAAAAAAACCAAAGCGTTCGGCCGAGTTGATTGATGGCATCGTTATCACAACACGGCTATCGAGGTTATTGACCTAGGTAAGTATATTTTAGGAACTCTGCTGAAGTGCGAGTGCGAATGCCATTAAACAAATCGCGTTTTGTTTGTTTATTATTTGTATCTTTCACATCAATTTACAAAAATCTACTTCAAAACAAACAAATGAAGAACAAGATCTTTCCCCTTGGAATTTCCACACCCCCATAGAAAGGGTAGTTTTAGAAAATGTATCTTTATTATTTACCAAGACAAGTATTTGTGCGCGAAGTTTTTAAACCAATTATTCATACTGATTGCATTATACTCTTTTTCACACAGGGGCAGATTCTTGAAAAATTTAAAAACACTTAATTATTTTTCTTTTGTCAAGATTATTAATACCAAGTTTCAAATTAAGCGGGTCGTGCGTTAATATCCTTCCATACGAACTTTAACCCCCCTGAACCCCGTTCGGGGATAGTTTTGCAAACGAATAGTGTCAAACCTTATTACTTATTAGTACATATTATTTTCAAGTAAACCTCTCAGTAAGACTCTTCATATAAAATAATTCCTCCCTTGGGGTGCAATTTCCTAAAATGGGTATGGGTGATGATGTGGTTAGAAAACTACCCTTTAATATGTATAGATTTATACACAAAACTAAATACTAGATATTCTTATCAACAAAATATGGGCGAAGGTAAAAAAACACTTCTCATTTCACTTTTCTTGTTATTTTGTTTTTTTTTTCCTTGTGTTTATTTTTTTATGCGTCATATTTGCCGCAAATAAACTTATTTTCTTTCTTTCTTTTCTATCTTCTTCTCCATTTAGCAAATCAGAGATAAAATCAATTGTTGCTTGCGTGGAATGACTGCGAACAAAGAATATGTAAACAGATATGCAATACAAGTAGGTACGTCGCAACACCCCAGCTCCTGATGCACTCGATAGTGGGTGGTTGGGATGGTAGCAGGTCGAAGGGCCTCCCTAGACTGGGGTGGGCTCGTAGGGCCCTTTCACGACGGAGTGGGGAACACATGTCATTTTAAATTCAGCATAACACCTCGCGCATAGCCGCGCGAACTGGCACGGTGTACAGACGTGTCTTAGAATGGAACAGTTTTCGGGAAAAGGGTACGTAAATAGTGCCATCAACGCCAGCAGTAAACAATGACAATGGACGCCATATGGTGAAACTCTAGGACATTGAAAATATCAATTAGTTTTTTTATTGATTAAAATATTATGATAAAACAATGTATCTTTACTGTTAGTGCTCTTAGCGCCACACTTGGCAGCTTTCGCTTCCAATATGCATAAGTTTAGATCTGATGCTGCTTACGTCGAAACTTTTACCATTCACGCGCTAGTCAACACTTATTTCAAGTTTCGCTCTTAAGTTTGGGAGGTTAAGATGGCGAAAGATGGTATGATGGATGGCGGACTTTCACCTCGAGCAGGCATTGCCACGCGAATCGGCACGTTGCGGTGTGCTGACGCTCTTTATAATAGGATGGGACTTAGCAAAGAGGGTTGTTGGGTTATTCTTTACATTGAAATAAGTACCAGTGTGCCAACATTGCCACACTAGCTAGCGCGAACTGCAGACGCTCTTTAGAATGACTTACTTGCGTTTTAATGTACCTAATCGATACTGGGAGGTTGTAGGGCGGTGTAGGGGTGTCCAGTTCCCCCCTTAGTGGCGCCGTAAGGGCGGGCTACCACGTCAGTCCGACGGGGTTGCAGCCTGCATTTCGCACGAAAATATATTATTAAATAATAATTAGAGAATACATTACAAACTATACAATACACAAATACTTAATTAGAGAATTTTCAGTAATTAACCAAATGAAATTCGATGAAGCGTTTATAAACGGGTTTCCCCACATATTCGAATTTGGTAATAATGTTACTTAGTAATAATGTTTTTGTTTGTAGTTAATTTGTTTAGGTAACTTTACAGGGATTTGCTATTGCATCAAATTAATTAATCCGCGATCAGGAATTTCATCTGACGCACGGTCAAGAGATAAAAACGATTGGAATAACAGGACTTCACTCACCCCTTGCAATTCAATCGCATCATTCGCTTTCACACATCATTTGTGAATATTTTGTTTACCAGGAATTTGATCGTGGCGGCCAATTTTGTTGTGCATCACTTTTCACCTGACATGATATTTTTGTTTGGGATTTGTTTGGTATCAACTGCTATTAGATCAACTTCTGTCCGGTTTCTTAGGACTAGAATTATCTATTTCATTGGCACTTGAGTTTGAAGTGTTTGAAACCCACAATATCACGGTGCAGTCACGAGTCTAACATATAGGATCGAACACTGCACTGTTTAAAACTATCAAAACAACTTACTAAGAAAATTAAGTTCCGAATTGATAGAAGAACGGCAGTGTGTCATTCTGAAATACACCTTGCGCCTTTGAGATATCAGTTTAATTTTGAACCGTCTCGTCTGTTCGTTCCTATAATTTTGGCGCAATTGAAGAACATAGGTTATGAATTTCGCATTAATTTAAAAGGGTGTCCATGGAGTTTCTTGCCCGTTCTTCTCCATAGAAACCTACTACGCTTTGGAAGGGGCAGTAGCTTCAACTTTCTGACTGACAGACTTCTTTGACAATATTCACAAGTGCATGTAAATTTCAATTTGTCGCATTTTTTAACGTATAATTTTTCTGTTGTCACCAGCCCGCCGTAGTTTTACATGGCAATGGTGTCCGAAGCGAAGGCGAATGGCGGCGAGATGGAGGCAACCACTGAGTTGCCGCCAGCGCTGGCCGAGAAGCCGGCCGGTTTACCGCCGGGCAAGTACGCTCTCGTCGGGTGGGACATGGATACCACTGGCAGGAGGCTCATTGATGAGGTAAGGGATAAAAAGTTTTTTTTTATAGTACAGCTTTTTCATTTATTTATTTTAGGATCTCCAACAAAAGATGTACACTAAACATTATATTGTTAATGGACGACAAAGTATTACGCGTGTATTTCGGAAAATATCCCAGGGGACCATAATTCTGAGATAAAAGTACCCTATGACATAGGGTATTGTGTTAATCCAGGTTATAAACTGTGTGCCAAATTTCATTCAAATCCGTTCAGCCGTTTTCGCGCCAATCCGGGACATACTTCCAGAAAAAGTCGCAAAAATTGTCATTCCCACACCTCGTAGTTATTACCTATTTCAAAAATATTTAATGAACAGTTTTGACTTCGTTACTATTTTTTATTACTTGTGTATAGATATCGATACTGCTGTCGGTAGTTAAAGATCTATGACTATCGATAATTTTACTATGGCACCCAACACAACTACAGGTTGTTGTTGTTTCGGATTTACGTTTGTATTTATTAGAATTCATGTTTGTTTACAAACACAAATACACCCACGATATAGGGTAAAATCGGATCGGGTAGGAAATTAATAAGCTCTCGTCAAGGTCATTAAGGCGCTTAAAAAATAGGTAACTTTGCGATATTAGAGTCCTAGACATTTTACAGAATAGGGACGCGTCTTGCAGCGCTACAAGCCGCGATCGTGTTGGTGGAACTTTAATCCGATATTCGATACCAATTAAGCAGGAATTCGCACGTAACATGATTGGTTTATAATATTTTGATTTTTTTTATTTTCTTAAGGGCGCGTGGCGTTGTTCGTTGAAGTAATTTGACTCTTCTGAATGATAAATTATTCCTGATGGTTAATGTTAGTAACACTTATACGTCAATTATCATTCTAAAATCTAGATAATTTCGGCGATTTCTTCTCCGCCTATTCTGAGAAGAAACACCGAAACAAACTGAGGTCACAATCTTTGAGGTTTCTTTCCAAAAAAGCCGTATCTTTGTACTTAATTTTTTGCTCTGATTTTATTTAGTAGACAAGGTAGTAAGATAGATGAAATCAATTTTTTTTTAATCTTTTTCGCTTCCACCTACACTTTTAAATGGAAGAGCAGGCGTGTTATAGTAATTTTTATTTACGTTACGTTGTTTGCTTGTTTTTTGTGTTGTATTATTTTATTTATAACTGTAATAATTTCAGCACAATGTATTTCGTTAAGAAATAAAAGACTTATGTATGTCTTTATTTCATAGTGCGGTCACATGTACTTATTGAATTATTGTGAGTCGTTTCACAACGCCGACGTTTTTGGTGAAACACTTCTTACAAGCTTTATTTGGTTTCACTTGTCGATCTTAAGGTGGCACTAGTCGATATTTTTTCCATACAAATTTCGGGAGGGTATTACTTCACTGTTTTACATTGTGCATCGAAAGTTAAACATGATATCGTTTTGTGTTATTATTCATTTTGTCTGTACGGAAACAAAATAGTAAAATAAAAAGCCATTAAAAAGTTATGAGCCAACAAAGATTCGTATTTCTTGCTATTTTTGACGTAACTTGGGTGTAAATAAATAATAATAGAACTGTAAAATCTTCAAAACAAAGTCGGTACCGCCAAGGTTAGTTATCGAAGAGTGCAATAAACTGTTAATGGTTATCGTAAATCGGGTTATCGTAAATCGAGTTTTATGAAAAACCATTGCGTTTTTAATAAAACTCGATTTTCCAAAGGACTTTTCGAATTTTTTACGCGCCTTTCAGTTCGGAACAGTATTTTTGTGCGTGAAAACTACATGTTGTGCGTGTAGACTAGCGTCTAACTAACCGCTCATCACTTACTATTTCTGTCGAACATGATTCCAGGTGAGACAGTGTGGTTTTTGGCCATTCCCACCAGTGAGTTCGATTCGAGCTCGCGACTAGCTCTACCTTAAGATAAATTCTCGCAAGCTTATTTTGGACAACTTGCTCTACATGTCTTATGTTCGTTGCAATTGAATAGCGAAATGTTATAGTAAGGGCGACTTGTAGCATTTTAAAAAATCTTGTTTTTTAACAGCAGGGACATGTCCGTCGGCCATTGATATCCGCAACACTAGAGAAGGTTCCTGTTGTATCGCCGACTTTGTTCTGTTGAGGTTTATAATATTGTAGTATTGGTATTTTATATAATTATTTAACAAAATAGTTTTGTAGCAGCCAGTAGATCAGAATTATTATAATCGATTAATATCAATAAATCTTACAAAAGACTAAAGCATTTTTTTAAACAGTAATAGTAGTACTGGTTTTACAAGTACATACCATTCTACAAAAACCTAGATTTTATTAAAAAAAAATACACCTAAAACTTAGCACAATATTATTTTTCGATGTATAATTTACAAATAGTGTACTTACTCGTATATATCACACAAATTGCGGACACAAATTTTTCGGCTATGTATCGAAATTCAGTGTGGCAGAACGGCTTTCACAGGTCATTTAGGTAGCCTGTGGGAACCAGTTCTAACAATACCAAATTACCAATGACTTTATGTATTTTTCTACCAAACTCTTACTTAGTTGAGTGTAAATTCCACTTTTTGAAAATTATTTTCTTTTTATGTTATCTTGCAACGCTGTTACGGTTATAAGCGCTAAAATTCAGAAAAAAACGATTTTAAGGTTTTCTGGATAATGTAATCTGCTTTGTTCATTTTAGATATTAATTTAAGATATTTCTTGGGTTTTCTTTCATTCTGCCTCCTCATCAAACTGAACTTACACAGTTATATCAAAGCCAGTTTGTCGTATTCCTATTGATATCAATTCGGTTCACCAACTAAAATAATCTGAATACCTAGCACCAACTTTTTCATTTATCTGTACCTAACATTATATTAACGTATTTCCCTCCAACCATTTCTATACATTTTTCTAGCGTATTTTGAAACCAGACAAATACATTCCACCATGCATGTTTTTGTATTTAAAGGTCTATGACTTTTTAAATGGTCATGAATTCAAAATGACACCAAAATTATCGCCAGTATGTCTACTTCAAAACTTTTTCTTTGATTCATCATTATTTTGATATTTTAGGTCTTGATACTTTTTTTGGAAATGCATGGCGGCTCGATTTAGTAGTCTGGGGCACACCTGTCTAGTTCGAAATACTCTCACTGGGCGCTCTTTACAATTGCCATACTTATAAAATGTGTAGATGGCAAAATGTGAACAACTGGAACGGCGATAACCGAGTTGTTTCATGTTCGTGTTATAACACTAGCCTCTTACGCTCGTAAGGCAAGGTAGAGGCTTCTGTTTAAATATTTAATTTAAGAACTAGCGGTTTGCCTCGGCTTCCTGTGAATGCAATTAATAAATATCAAATGTTTTATACACATGGTCTATCCATCGAGTAGTTCAGACGTTTTAAGCCCATATAGGACCGTCGAAAGCTTTGTGTTTACAGTAAACAAAAGTTGCAACTACATAGTTTTGTGTTCATTTTGTCGCTATGTTGCAATTAGCAACATGTTTCAAACACACAAAAACTTAATATTGCAACATTTGTGTATCAAAATAGCTTTTGTCCGCGGCTTCGCCCGCGTTGAGTTGGGAAATTATCCCAAAGGAACCTACTCACGAGATAAAATAAAAATATCTAGCTGCCTAGGTCATGTTCCACCTGTGGGCAAATTTTGTCAAAATCCGTCAAGGCGTGAGAAAGAAACATACTTTCACGACTTACAGAGTTACTTTCGAATTTATAATATTTATATGTATAACTAGCTGACCCCGCAAACGTCGTTTTGCAAAAAAAAAAAAAGATAGCCGATTCTCAGACCTACCCGATATGCACACAAAATTTCATACAAATCGGTCCAACCGTTTCGGAGGAGTATGTTAACTAACACTGTGACACGAAAATTTTATATATTAGAGATTACGAAGCTGAATACAATTTTCTAAAGACAGAAAACGTGCTTTTCCACTGCAATTTCGAGCTTTTATGCAACAAACATGTTTCTATTGTTTCAGATATGCCAGATAGCTGCCTACACTCCGAAGCAGTCGTACTCCCAGTACATTATGCCCTACGGCGACCTCAACCCTGGCGCGCGCCGCCGTCATAACGTCCGCGTGGTCACTGTGGGACGCTACCGTATGCTCAAAGACACTAATACTCATAAGGTAAGATGTTTTTATCATTTTAGGAGAAAAAAATATATTACATTAGGAAGTACGGCGCATCTTTGGTAGTCAACTAGACTCGCAACATGTTGATTGGCTGTTCTTTTTATTACATGTACTATTCGCTTAAACCTCTTGCTGACATGGATAATGTGGCATTTTACGGAGAAAATTTTCAACCAATATTATTTACTAATCCTGTTCAAATTAAAATCAGTGCAAAATTTGTAAATGGTGATGATGATGAACGATAATTATTTCGGTAAATTGTTTAAAAAAAAACACTTTACACAATAACATAGTTATGTTTTAAAACTAGATGAGTTTGGTGTTTCCTATCCAGACTAGTCTGAGTAGAAAGACCGCAACAAACTCAAAAGGTCACAGTTTCTTTTAAAGTCCAGACATTAATAATCTTGTTCACGCTATAAGAGGATCATGCAGATTAGTGTTCTAGATGGTATTTTGAGGAAACTGAGTCAACATGTCCGGTATGCAAACTTGACAACTTCTTGAACCTCTACTTTTCCCTACAGATATTGAAAACAAAGTCAGAGATATCGGCCCTGTCGGACTTCCTGGACTGGCTAGAGAAGGAGAAGGGCGATGGCAGCGTGATCCTTATCTACCATGAGCCCCGACGTCTTAGCCCCACCATGCTGCTTGAGGCCCTCACTAGGTAAGTGATCTTGTTGATTCTAGAATATTAAATGTTGAATACTATGATAATTTTATTACGCGTGCTTATGTTTTCCATGAAAATGGTTTCGGGCTGATTTGTCTTGTGTAGGTGATTTAAATATGTAGCATGGCAGGCGTACTACGTAGTTAAATAAAATACACGTCGTTTTTTTCGCCGATATTTTTTTTTGGTAATTTAAAATGTTTGCAGGATTAAGCATTTCAATAAGCAACGTCATAGAAGTATCGCGTAAACTTGGCTTGAATATTGTATAGTCAGCGATTCGCGTCAGCGTTGTTCAGACGTCAGTACATCAACCTAATACAATCTGCTAAATTTCTTTAATAGATTTTCAACTTTATAAAGCACTAGCGACCCGCCCCGGCTTCGCACGGGTGCAATACTGATACTAAGTACAGGTATTTCAAGTATGCCAGCACGCGCCGCCGCGGCCGGTACCGCAGCAACCGCTATGTCCCTGCATTTTAAATCTGTAATATCTTCGAAAATATTCATTTAAATTACATGCTGTAAAGGGCCATATTTATCTATATTAAATGCACAATGTATTTAAGGTACTTAATTGGATAAGGATTAATGCTGTATTGCTTAAAATCGCTTCGTAAATAAGCCATTATTTCTCGTAAAAAGTAAAGGATCTTCTTCTTAGCGTGTCGATAGCAATCTAAATGGACTCGGCCCAGAATTCGGCTACTTGTTTGGCGCCATCACCAGCGTCCATCAGTTCCTGTTGTAACGTGCAACTGTAAAGTAAAGGATAAAAAATTATTATTGTGGGTTATCCCTAAGAGATAGACATTACCATCGCGGACTTTTTTGTAGACCTTTTTAAGGTGTACAATACTGTAGTACATTATTTTGACCTATCTCGTAGGGTTTGAAAAGTAAGCGCAAAAAAATGCGTTTATTTACGACATCACATGCATGCATGTATTATATATAATAGATCGGGGCAAAAATATTTTCGTATTTTGAATCTATTGTTAGTAATCAAACCTCTTTGGCAGTATTGAATGTAACTGGCTGGTTTTAATACTATTAAATGTTGACATTCTAAAGATGCAATAAATTAAAAAAAAAAAACTAGTTCCCGCCATTTCTCAATTGTTTTTCAAGCAAGCAACATGAACTTAAGTGACGAAGAAATTCGGTACATTTTAAAATTTTATTACAAAAAAGGTAAAAATACGACGAACGCCGCGAATAAAATTTGTGCGGTTTACGGACCTAATGCGGTATCAATACGAGTAGCACAAATGTGGTTCAAACGTTTCAAGTCAGGAAATTTTAGTGTGAAGGATGAAGCTCGCTCTGGACGCCCTGTCACGGATAAAATCAGTGCCATTTTTGTAAAAGTGGAGCAAGATCGACATATTAGTAGTTATAATATTGCTAAAGAACTGGATGTTGATCACAAAACAGTTTTACGGCATTTACAAAAGTCTGGGTACAAGAAAAAACTTGATATTTGGGTACCACATGATCTCACTGAGAGAAACTTAATGCAACGTGTTTCCATTTGCGATTCTTTGTTGAAACGTAATAATTCCGACCCATTTCTTAAACGGTTGATTACGGGTGATTAAAAATGGATCACTTACGATAAGAATGTCCGAAAAAGATCGTGGTCGAATCGCATGGACAAGCCCCACAGACAGTGGCAAAGCCCGGCCTGACTCGGAACAAAGTGATGCTGTGTGTTTGGTGGGATTGGAAAGGAATCGTACACTATGAGCTTTTGCCGCCGGGTAAAATTATCGATTCTGACCTCTACTGTCAACAACTGATGAGGTTAAAAGAAGCTATTGAGAAAAACCGGCTGGAGCTGGTGAATAGAAAGGGCGTGGTGTTTCATCACGACAACGCCAGACCGCACTCATCTATAGCCACTCAGCAAAAATTGAGAGAGCTTGGCTGGGATGTGTTGATGCATCCTCCGGTATAGCCCTGATCTTGCTCCATCAGATTTCCACCTGTTTCGGTCACTTCAGAACTCTTTAGGAAGCATAAAGTCAACCTCAAAAGAACACTGTGAAAACTACCTGTCAGATTTTTTTTATAAAAAATCTCAAAACTTCTACAGCAATGGGATCATAGCATTGCCCACAAGATGGCAACAAGTCATCGATCAAAACGGCACATACTTAATATAAATAAATAAAAAATTAAACCTAAAAGAAAATATTTTTTTTGTATGAAAAATACGAAAATACTTTTGCCCCGACCTAATATAAACCTTCCTCTTGAATCACCCTATCTATTAAAAAAACCGCATCAAAATCCGTTGCGTAGTTTTAAAGATCTAAGCGTTCAAAGGGACATAGAAAGCGACTTTGTTTTATGCTATGTAGTGATAAGGTTCAAAGTTGATAGGGAAAATTTGACAATTTCGTCTAGCTTGATGTGTGCAGCGTCTGTACGTACTTACATGTCGTTCAAAAGTCACCTGTAGTCATAGAGGGCACTATTAAATGCCCCATTTTGATGGCGATTATTAGTTAGGAAAGTAAAGGGAGAGTACACAACGCGTTCAGCATCTCTAAATCAACTTGTAAGCATTAAAAACCGCCAGATCGCAGGATAGCGAAAATTGGCTCTAATGTGGCCAGTTTTACTGGCACGGTACGTCATGGCTTTTGGCGTTTTTGAGGTTATTTTTCCTGCAGAGCTGGGCTATACTATTAAAGTATCACTGTTTTTTAGTTCTATTAGAAAAAATACTGATATATTTAGTTAAATTATTGTAGTCGTTTCTAAAATTTAAAATCAGTGTCGTGAAGTCGCTCTCGCTCTCGCTGGCCGGCTAATATAGCTCAGGAAAATAAAATAAGATCCTTTTCTCCGAAAGATCCTGGTAAAGGAGATTATCACTGGTATTATCTGAGAAATACTATGAGAAAAGTCCATTACCATAATTTAAATAAGTATTAAACTTTTTTTTCGCACAATACATCTCTTGTCTTGTCATCTTCTCATTACTTGTTTATCTGGTCTAATATTTTTACCAAGACAAGAGTTTTCATAAGTAATTCGTATCGCAACGATAAAACATTATGCTGATACATTCTATTCTTTTTCATAGGTACAAGCTTCTCGACCGCTTCAAGTCAATAGTTGCCGGATTTGCGGACAGTTATGCCCTCGCCGCCGACAAATGCAAGGCCACAGTAAAGTCTGTCTCCCTGCGTGTGCTGGCGCGAGTGTTGCTCGACGCAGACTCACTCTCTGTGGACAGTGCGCTCGAACGGGCCACCGCTGCCTACAGGATTGTTGAGCATCTTGCACAGGGTAAGAGACCTCTCATCATCGTCAGAATATAGCTGTCGACTGACCGATACAGACACACCTTATACTCCACAAGTATCTTATACTTAATCTTATAAAGAAACTGAATCCATAATCCTTTAAGGACAAAGTACAGACGCCAGCACATCAAGCTACCACAATCTGTCAAGTATCTTTAATAGATTTTCAACTTTATTGCCAAGGCATAAGGTTCAAAGTTGATTGGGAAAATTTGACAGTTTCTGGTAGCTTGATGTGCTGGGGTCTGTACAAGGAGGAAAATAAAATTGGAAGGACATATAAATGTTAGACATTTAGGCCCGTATTACAGAACGTCACTCAATATTCAAGCATTACTTAAAACTAGATTCAAGCTATTCGATTGGTTGAAACTAGTTTTAAGTAACGCTTGAGTATTGAGTTAAGTTCTGTAATAACGGGTCTTATTATGGTTATTTTATTTTAACCCTGTACATATTTTGTGTTTCCATCCTTAATAATAAAAATAATAATAATTTTTTATTTTTTTACATAATAAGGTACTACTAGGTAGTTTTTAATATTGACTTATCACCACAGCCTTATGTTATTTATTAGTTTTCCTTAATTGCTATAAATAAAAGCATGAAATAAGTGTGGCTATCCTTTTTTTGTTGACTCATGTATCATCTCGCTTCGCCTGTGAGGTCTAACAGTGTAACAAATAATAAAAGTCAAGAAATGTCACTCAAGCTCAAAAATAGCACCACGCAAATGTTTACAGCGGTAGGCGTTGTCGAAAAGGCCTCCGCGCACCAGAAACGATCACGGCGCTTGCCGGAATACAACGCTTTACGCGAGCGCAGCTGATTGGCTAATTTGCATGTGTGTTCTTTCGTTCGAATACTCGAGGTATTTTGTCAATGTAGTGAAGTTTGGAACCGAATTTCTCGTTGATTTTGTTCATAGTTACGCTTCCTGACTTTTTATTATTGGTAAGCCTCATCTCAAAAGTTTGTTCTCGGTAGTAACAAAAATATGCCATCGCAATATCTCGCCTATACACTACTTCTAGTATATAGAATACTTCTAGTGCTAATATAGCAGCACAAACAACTTGCCTTGTTCTGTTTTGGCTTCATGATATATGTCCTCGATAAACCCTACCTCCTATACTAATATATTTTATTTATTTATTAACCAACTTATACTACACATATAAGCTATAGGTATATATATAACATAAGTCTAGATAGAAGATAACATTGTGCATAATGAAGACAGAGAGCGAATTTTGTGAGTTGTTGTTTATGTGGACAGTAATCTTTGGAGCCACAGCTTTTATTTGAAAAATTCTTTCGCCATTTGAAAGGTACAGTCAGCAAAGGAGATAAGTATGCAGGGTCGTCGAATATAGTTGAAGTTTACTAAGAAACCGATTGATGCTTTCGAATTAAATTTAATTTGATAAATAAACTGTTAGTTTCCTATCAATTCAATTTTATTCAAAAACATCAATTGGTTTCTTAATAAACTTCAACTGAATTCGACGACCCTGCATACTTATCTCCTTTGCTGACTGTACATTATTCCAGATGGACATACTTATACATCTTACTAGCTGACCCCGCAAACGTCGTTTTGTAAAAAAAAAATAGATAGTAGCCGATTCTCAGACCTACCCGATATGCACACAAAATTTACAAATCGGTCGAGCCGTTTCGGAGGAGTATGGTAACTAACACTGACACGCGAATTTTATATATTAGACTAGCTGACCCCGCAAACGTCGTTTTGCAAAAAAAAAGGGGTATGAAAAATAGATGTTGGCCGATTCTCAGACCTACCCGATATGCACACAAAATTTCATACAAATCGGTCCAGCCGTTTCGGAGGAGTTTAACCACAAACACCGCGACACGAGAATTTTATATATTAGATGTAAACATATACAAAAAGAAATACTTAAGAATACTATCTTGAATTCATGCAGCTTGCTGTACTTTAAGTTAGGTTAGCTCAGAACTTGTGCACGTGTTTGTCATGAAAAAAATACCGTCTTCACACGTAAATTGCACCGTACAAAGCCGGAGCAGGTCGCTAGTAGCATTTTTTTATAGTATTTTGACACTACTACTTGGCTTTGATGTTGCCAGTAATTTTTTGGTCGGAAACGAGTTTATTACACTAAAACGCTTGCGTTCTGTGTTCTGCTGTGGTTGAGGGGAGAGAGATGCGACTTATATTTATTTCGTAGAAAACAAAATTAATAACCTTCCCTTCACGTTATTAGGCGAACAGCAAGAAGTTGGAGCGGGCGGCGAAGGTGCCTCCGCCAGCAAGGACATGGTGGAGACAGCACGCGCGTGGGCCCGCCCCGTGCACACCGAGCTCGAGGCGCTCGCTAGTCTTAAGAAACTGCTGGAGAGGTGAGCTTAATTATTGGTTTAAGATCTGTATTCATTGGAACGGGCAAGCCAGGTCACACAAGAGATGACTGATGACATCACTGAAACGGCAAGGAAGTTATGGAGTTGAGTTTCTAGAGACAGGAAAGGCGGTCCTTACATAGATATAATTTTTTTTTTAACCTTTTGCTTACATAAATACACAAATTATGGAAATAATGTATAAGTGTTCGGCAATAAAGCTATAAATAAAAAAATCTTTGGAAACAAAGTTGCAAAACACAGTTTCAGAAAAACGTTTTATGCTCCTGGTACAAAGAATGTTACTTAACATTGTTTTCAGGAGCATTATGTTGACGTTCGATTAAAACGAAATATTTTTGCGAGCAGCGGTGGCCCAGTGGTAACGGCGGCGCAGGCACTTGTGTAAATTATTTTATCACCATTGCTCTCAAAACTGTGAAGGAAAAAACATCGTGAGGAAACCGGCATTTCCTAGAACCAAAAAGACATGTGACATCCGCCAATCCGCACAGGGGTCCGCGTGATGGATTATGCCTCAGTCCCTCATAGAGAGGAGGCCTGTGTCCCAGCAGTGGGAACATTATAGGCTGATTATGCTATGTTGATGTTGCGGAAAACGATGTTTGTGTTTAACTTCTTTCCCAATGCAAATGGGGCAACTTATTTTATATGTGAATAGAATACCTGACCTGACCTATTTCTACTCCTTCTCAGACAGAACACGTTCCGTCCAGTATTCGCTCCACTGCTTCGCTCTGCGCGGCCTGAGCGCAAACGCGTCACACAGCTGCGGCGTCTGTTGGCCGACGCCGGGCTACTGTACGACCAGCTGAGGGACGCTTGGATGGAACAGAAGCTTGTTGGTAAGTTATCTGACTAGCCTTTTTCTTGACTAGTGTGAGGGCATGGTCGGCATCCAATCTGACTAGACGCCCTTCATGCCTGAATATTTCGTTAAAAAGCTGGTTAAAGAAGGGTCATTTCACTAACTTTGAAAACCATCATTTTTGCGCAATTCATTTTATTTATACACTAGCTGACAATCTCACACTGTTTTTTAAGGACCCTTGATGGATTCTATTAATTTACTAAAATTATTTCTTTAGGCTTGGAGAAGCAAATGTCATCACTGACCGTGTCCGCTAAGGAGGAAGACATAAAAGAACTGATTGAGATATTTGACTGCCACTTTGACCCCACCAAGGAGCCGAAGGGACCAAAACCAAGAATTCCAAGGAATAAGAACAGGGTGAGTTATCTATATCTATACATACACCGCGTTGTTCTTATAAACTACGCTACGGATTTTGATGCTGATTTCAGCATCATTTAGAGAATTTATCCTGGAAGGTTTATGTACATAATACAATCATATTTTATTGCTAACTTCAGCACCCTAATTGCATAACACATTATCAATCACAATCTGAATGATTTTCAAAGATATTGCTAAACCATTTGCTGTCTACCTTGGAAAACTGTCTGATCAACAACGTAAATAACGCAATTAATGTTGTTGCGACTGTCAAAATAAAAGCCATTGCTACTGTTAGTATGTTACGAAAGTACCCCACAGGCTAATTGCAGTTCACCGCTAGACATGGGCCTTTTTGACGTGAAAACGTCTTTAAAATTGCTTCTAGAGTGGGAGGCAAGTCGAAAAAACCAATGATAACAAAATCGGGGGATACAGTTTGGTTTTGCAGCTTCATATCTATCATCTCCATCCTAAATTCAATTACACCATTGAATAGCTAAAAGATCAAAGAATTCATTACGCCAAGTGAGGACTGTGACACATCGCGCGCGGTGGAGAGGGAAGCGCCACCATTTTGAGATCATTTACGCTTAGTATAACTTTTGAGTCGGAAAAGCTACGACATTCGTTTAGGTTTCAATCGTCAGCTCTGGTCAAAATCTATCGATTGTATACAAAACATTCGTGTAAAATAGTGACAGTGAATACAATGTGTTAAAATAAAAAGAAAAAAAAATATAATGTCGGCCTACACGTGTCAAATCAAAATACAGAGATCGTATACGGTTGGAAAGGGCTTCTCAAGAGCAATCGAATGGTACCAATTAAATACCATACGACCGAGTCAAGCAGTGCCGGAAACGTAAAAGAATGAATGCGGCCGAGCGGATCAACCCCATTACGTAAACATATTCACGTACAACACACGACCATGTCCATGACATAGTCACACTTTTTTCATCGCGTTTAGGTTTCGGGTTCAAATACTTTATTCTTATAAAAGAAAAAAGAGCCACTTACACGAGAATATAACATTATGTAATAATTTTTTTTAGGTAAGTCTCCGAAAAATAAGTGTAGTGATAATGCTCTTGATTACAATATTATTTTCATACTTCTCACACTGTAGCTATTGTAATAGACTGTCTTCGTTTGATTAATAAACTGTATCTACTCTATGTATTCCAGGCTGCGTCGTCGGCCGGCGAGACCGGTGAGGCTGAGGGCAGCACCAGCGAGTCGCAGAACAGCTCGCCACATAACTCACCCAACAAGACTAGCAGTGGTCAGTATTAACAGAGTTATTACCTAACTGTCTATTGGGGCTCGTGGCTAAGTAATGACAACCACATGGGGCGATCGATCAGGTTCAGCAATGCTTGCCACGGTCGGTCCGTGAATGGATGACCATCTTTACATACCGAGACCCCTCCGTGCCTCGGAGAGTACAATAAACTGTCATTAGTAGATCTTTGACAGTCGTTATGGAATGTCAGAAACCCAAAAGTCTGACAACCAGTCAAACCAAGGGGTATTGTGTTGCCCAGTAATTAGGATGAGGTCAGATATTCCACGTAAACTACTGGTATTTCAGCTACATCCAGTTTGACTGGAATGTTACGATGAATGGCTGACCCCAAAAATATTTGTGAAAAGTTTAGATAATCTATTTATCCCATAATGTCCCACTACTCCCACTGCTTGGCAAAGGCCTCTCTTTCCCACACACGGCTGACTAATACAATTGTGGGCCGTTGTTACCTAATCTGCCAAAATCACATCACATCACACCACACCATAATATCACTGGCACTGTTCATATTCACTTTTAGGGTGATCTGTCAAAACGAATGTATTTTCAAGACATAAAACCCGCCTGTATTACAGAGGCATAGTATCTCGCCGTTTATAGTCCTAGAAACAGACATGTTCCGCCGACTCCAAATAAAAGGCATGATAATGACGACTAACTGATAGTGATCAGTAATCATACTATTTATATTTTTCATTCCACAGATGCGGCGACGGTAGGTGATTCTAGTCAAAAAGTAGTACCGGCGGCACCCGAACCAGTGGCTGCCAACTAAATATGCGTTCAACTTCACAATTTACACTTATATTAAAGCTTAGTATTTTCTACCATAGCTGTCGTTAAGTATACTAAGCAGCTCTCGGGTTAGCGACGCCAAGAGGACTTCTATTTTTATCAAAATTTGTTAAAAAGGCCTATCACCAGAGTTTTTGAATAATAATGCTTGTGTGACACTTTTTTAACTTCTATGAAAAATCTAAATTCGATTTATAACAATAGAAATTCAATTGTCTTATTATTCATTAGCCACAGTTGAGCTACTGCGACATATTTACGCCCGAGTACCGTCGCAACAGCGTAAATAGCGTCGTTACACAGTAAAAGTTCTCATAGGGTATTTATCATGCACTTTGCGAAATATCTTATCACGCAATTATTACTAAGGAATTTGCAGTAGTACGCACACGAATTTGTCAAGTGTTTATGCAGAAATATTTCCTTCCAAGTATTCGCTTGTATGACGTCAGCTTTGGTGTTAGGCCTGTTATTTATTTATCACGGATTAGGGAACAGAACATTAGAATTGGTTTTCTGAGGACGCATACAGCTGTCTTTCTTCATAGACATTTGCTTAGGAAAACAGCTTCAGACCAATTATATGTACGGTCGTGCGTCACATTATGGCACAGTAAAAACTAATTTCTATAGATATGAGTCTCCTAATCTGTGCAAATGATATATTTTAAGGCAATTTGCAGATGTAAGTCAAGCATCTTTGCTGATAAGGAATGTGCAATTTTTTGTAAATTTATGGTCACTAAAGGTAAAAGGCATCAATCACATTTATTTACAACAAAAAAAAATAATTTGTTCACTTGGAATCGACGGGCTATATAGGAGACCTATATTCGTACTATCATTTCACTGCGTTGGTTTTTTTGGAACCATTTCGTCGCTAATTCGAAAGCTTATGACATCGGAGCCATAGAGATGTGACAAAACATTTATTCGTATTAAACAATTAGTTTTAAGTCTCCTTTGGAATTGAGAGATATTTGTTTTGCATGTAACGCAATGGACATTTTTTTTTTCATGCGCCCACTTTTTTTTCCCATTTTGCTTACGCATAAAGATTTTTTTTCTATATATAGATGGTAATGTAGATGAGTGCCTTAGCAACTCAGTGTAATAAGATATAAATTATATCCCATAATAATATTTTGGCCTTACCTGTACATTGTTGTTCGCAATGTCATATACGCATATTTTATACGGTCGAGTTATTTTAAAATGTTGCAATTATGTTACGCGGTAAAGACGAAAAAAAAACTTTTATACATTTTTAAAATAATAATAAATTAGCGGTTTTAACAAAGGCTTCGAACGAAGCAATATTTATTTTGATTAGTCCTTGCGAGTGCAATATTGTGGAATTTGTACAATGCGGACTTATTGAGTACAATTTAGTACTTGTTTTATTTATTCAAAGATACATTTTATTTATTTCGTGTGTGCAATCACAGGAACGGATGGACTGATATTTACATCCGATATTTAAAAACTTTTTTGTTTCTTTCATTTTGCGTTAGTAATGCTGGCTATTGCTGTAACAATTTTTTGCTGACTCAATTATGTCACTTTTTCGTTTGCCATAGAACGTTTCGATAAGTTTTTTTTTTGTTCACCATACAATAAGCAAAGTAATGGAAAAAGTGTGTACCTATTAACTTACCTCTAATTTAGTTAGTTTTAACATAGACTGTACATATAATTTAATTTCTTATTTTGTTCAGATCTCTAATAAATATGTAAGTCTATTTTGGTTGTTTTATTTTGTGTTTTAGTTGTATGTGCTAGTTAACTATGGATAGCTTGGAAGCTAAGTGATCCAACTAACATTATGGCCAAAATTGAGTTGTTATTATGCATTTTGAGTTTTTGACATTTATAATGGTGCCTTCGGGCTGGATTTAGTGGTCGACCGACGCGACGGTCACCGCCGACATCAGTCGAATCTAGCTATATCAATGATAAGTTACAACTACAATGCAGCTGATGAATCGCTTCGCGCATATCCGCCCCACTCTTCTTCCGAACCGTAGTTTATCGCTAGTTAATTCCATTAGTGTTTTAGTTCTTTCGATACACTAATTACCCACTAATAATAATTCGGGTATATTTACAAAACTAAAACACTAGCGGAATGTTGCACACTTGTGCTGTAAGCATTAGGAAAAAGAGTGGGGCGTGTCTTCGTGGATTGCACTATCTATACAGCTACGTCGCGCCGACGAGGACCGTCGGGCGTACGTGCGTCGATCAGCTCTCTGCCCATGCACATTTTCTCTCCGATCGTAGAATTTTCCTGCTGGAAAAACGTTACTCCAGCAGGAATCGTTTTTTTCCAAAACGGTAAAGCGTACAAATTTTTTGTGGCGCACATTTACACGCACTAATTATACGTTCCATTTATACCACTCTAAGAGCTACTTTCCTGCTGGGGTAGCCCATGCACGTCGATCGAATGACTCACTATGCCGGTATATGCGGGCAGCATTTAATGCGACGCTGACCGAGCGACCGACCGTACGCGCATATACCCCCTCTCTTGTAACCTAAGAATACTCAGTTTGACCTCAGCTAAGCGGTCACGACCGACAATTGCGCTTACCGTACGCGCAGAATCCAGCCTAAAAGCCAAAATGCACATAACTCAATTTTTGCTATAATGTTAGTTGGATCACTTAGCCTTCAAAGTTATTCACATTGAAGAAGCAATTGAACATACAAGTAAAAATGATATATATTTATTTTAAATAGTAATCACATCATCAGTTGACTTCGACCATGCTTCAGCTAAATGTTCCCTTACTGCTTTGTCCAGAATTACCTGAAAATATATTGAAGTCAGAATGAAACCACAAAGCCTAGATGCAGCTTTATAACTGCGTCAACATAAAATAAATAAGTATATAACTGGTGCCAATAAACAAACTAATTAAAAATAGCGACAGTCTTAAATCTGCAAGTGAGATAGCATTATAAGCGCCCATTTTCAATTCGTTTAAAGCGCGTTAGTTGATATCAAAATATACATATCTATCTGGGTAAAGCGGGTAATCATTTCCACGTGTGTTTTGTGTATAATGAGACTGTTGTGGGTGACTTGTCATTGTTAACTTACTTCAATATCCTTACATCCCTGCATAGCTCGACTCAAGACTGTATCAAAATAATCCATGTGTAGTCTGTGGGACATTTCTATCAATCCAATGGCTCCTGTAACATTATTAAATCAATTATGAATATGGATGTGGCTAGATGCTAGATCAGCCTCCCTTTTTGAACAGTTGTGGTTACTTAGCGAAATCCCTTGCATCCTATGTATGGTAAGCAACAAAACGTGGTTTATTTAAAGTTAATTTTATATCACTAACTGACCCCACAAACGTCGTTTTCCAAAAAAAAAAAAAAAAATAGGGGTATGAAAAATAGATGTTGGCCGATTCTCAGACCTACCCGATATGCACACAAAATTTCATACAAGTCGGTCCAGCCGTTTCGGAGGAGTTTGGTAACAAACATCGCGACACGAGAATTTTGTTATATTAGATTGTAAGTTGACACAAACTTCGATCGAATTGTATGTACTCGTATCAACCGATACACCCACTATTGAGTATTACATGAAATAAACAGCTCAAGAGCAGCTCTTAGTCATCTATCAAGTCCAGATAAGATTAGAAAAACAGTGTTGCCTCCTGAAACGGAACCTTGTGTTGGTGACTGTACCATGCTTGGTTAAATGATATCACAAACAAAAGAATTGCTTCTGTTCTGATAGCTTCAAAACGTTATACTTTTTCAACTCACCAGTACTAGGTAAACTAGCGACAGTCAACACGACCCCTCCAGCCGCTTCCTCCACATGGCTTACATCAACTAAAGGCTCCGGTTCACCGTCCTTCCACGCCAAGGATGCGCTACAAGCGATCACGTACGCCTTGATCGGTATGCCAGCGTCGATCAGCGCAAGAGTCGCTGCGTTCACGCTTGCACAGTACGCGCCACCGTCTGCCTGGTGATAGGGAAGGAATTTGTTCAAGGTTTGTGGTGGAATTTTAAAATGAAAATACAGTGGGTATGAAGCAAGCTAGCAACATTGATGTTTGATTATTTCTTTCACCATAGCATAAACTGCACATGATGAAGGCAAAAAGTAAGTTCTCATAGCAGAAGTATAGAGTAGAGATCAAAGCCTGTATTGTTCCTGATAATTGCCACGTGCCTATAATGTTTGCACTGCTGCTGGACTTCAGGCCTCTCTGTGAGGGGAACTGGGCCATTGCCATAACTTTTCAATACAATTCAATAAATACAATAGATAATAGATTATACACTCAGCGGCACGGAATCTTGGCCAAGCGCTTATCTCTTTGTTTCCAATTATTGTTTCTTATGAGGGTAGATCAAAAAAAGTGTGCGTACGCGCAGCGGAATGTTGTTGAATTTAAAGATTTTAATTATGCAGATATTTAGTGTATGACGTCGTATAATTGTGTATGGTAAAAAAAAAATTGTGCACGCAACCATTGTGGAGAAATTCACCAAAAACTGATTCCGCTGGGCGAACGTTGTCCTGGCGGAACTTTTTTTAATCCAAAGACTAGAAGAAAAGAGATGTGTCCGAAAATTAGTGTGTATTTGTGTGTAATTGTGTATGTATGAATAAAACTAGTGCATGCATAAACTTCGGAGAAATTCAAGTTTCCGCTACGCGAACGTTTGGCCATTAGCTAGTTTTCATATAAAGCGCTTACATAGAGAGCTGTAGATTTTTACATACGTTGTTTTGAATTTGTTTATATTTGTTTAAAAAACAGATTTATAAAAAATCGTAGGGCTTAAAAGATAAAAATATAAACGTAAAATACGCTTATTAGGTCTTAGTTCTTAAAGTATGCACTTTGGGGTCTAGATTTTCACGTTTATACAAACCTTGTAAGTGTCTGCAACATGTTGCCAAGTATCAATGATGTTCCGTTAGTAACTAAAGAGTTATAGGACAAATTTACCATGAACAGATCACTGTTTACAAAGCAGTCAAATATCACGACGTTCTGAAGGAATTGCATGGTAATATGTATGTCAATAATTAATGTATTCATTCAACTATTCTTATGCAAAATTTCATGTCATTAAATTCAGTAATTAAAGAAAAACAATTATAATACTGACGAAGCATCGAAAACCTACATAACCAGACCAAGTTCTGATGGCTACAAAAAAGCGGCCGTGCAATATATTTAGGTAACATCCCAAAATTTACAGTATAATACCAGTATTGAATTGGTATAGGTGATAACACAATTGTTGTTTCGATATAATTTATAGGTCATTTATTTTTGTACACCTACTTTTTTAAATGTATTTGACTATGACAGAAAGTAGGTACTATTGTTTTGATTGTTACTGATTGTTAATCTGTGATTTTATTATTGAAACTAGAAAATATTAGGTATACCTACTTAGAAATGTTGAGGTTATTTACAGTATTTGCTACTCATTTAAGAATATTTTCTTGAAAATACCTTTTTTATACCAATGTTTTAGTTTATAAGCACTTTTTTAATGTTGATCAAATCTAAACAACTGAATAGGTTAGTTATGTGATGTGATTTTAATTTTTATTGAAGCTCGAAATATTATACTTACCCTAAGTTTCGTCATCCACGCGAACGAAGTCGCGGGCAAAAGCTAGTTCATAATCTATTTTAGTTAAAACACATTTAAGTCTATTGCTGTCACTGCAAGCGTTTGTTAACGTTATTATAATTACATAATTAAGTATTATATGTAATTAAAAATATTTTTGTACACGGATATTTAAATAGAGAAGTACTTGTTAATATTGAAGATTTGTTTTTATCGTAGATAGTGGCGTTATTATTAAAAAAATATTTTTCATTCAAGAAATGCAATTGTTTTATTTTTTCCTAACGCTTGTGTACGCAACTGTACCATATTAATAAATACTATATTGGAAGGTTAAGAACGTTTCTTAGATATATGGCACGGCCGCTTTTTGGTAGCCATCCGAACTTGGTCGGGTTATGTAGGTTTTCGATGCTTCGTCAGTATTATAATTGTTTTTCTTTAATTACTGAATTTAATGACATGAAATTTTGCATGTGAATAGTTGAATGAATACACTAATTATTGGCATAAATTTTACCATGCAATTCATTTAGAACGTCGTGATATTTGACTGCTTTGTAAACAGTGATCTATTCATGGTAAGATACTTGGCAACATGTTGCAGACACTTACAAGGTTTGTATAAACGTGAAAATCTAGACCCCAAAGTGCATACTTTAAGAACTAAGACCTAATAAGCGTATTTTACGTTTATATTTTTATCTTTTAAGCCCTACGATTTTTTCTAAATCTGTTTTTTAAACAAATATAAACCCATTCAAAACAACGTATGTAAAAATCTACAGTTCTCTATGTAAGCGCTTTATATGAAAACTAGCTAATGGCCAAACGTTCGCGTAGCGGAAACTTGAATTTCTCCGAAGTTTATGCATGCACTACATGCCATACAATCTTAGTACTTTACACCCTGCAACACAGCATCGTGATAACCCAACTTATTACAGATGACAGTACATAAGAAATATTTCCAGCTAGTTAACAGCTTTACAATTTTGTAGTATTTTAATCTACTAGTTTAATATTGTAAATCCAGAGGCGCTGGTGTAGCGTATAATGTAAGAAAATAAAAAATACTCAAAACTTAATACTGCACTAAGGTTTACAATGTTCTCCTTAAATAAATGGTATAATATTAGTAGTACTATTAAAAATGTGTTGCTATAAGTAATTAATTATTTGCTAAATAGGAGTTTGAAAGTTGTAATGGAAATAAAGACACACATTTGTTTATTGTAAATATAGGGTTTGTTAGAATAAATGAAATATAAAAGTACGTGTCCATGATGATAAGTCATTTTTGCTGAAAAAAATGTCGAAACAAAAATACTTTGGTAAGAATTTAGACATATTTAAATATATGCCCTGGCAGCACTGGCAAGTGGCAAGTAATAACAGGGTTACCAGACTGGGTATTTTTTTCGCAATTTCGGGCAAAAATTTGGCTCCTGGAGAAATGAAATATTTGGAGAAATGTTTGGAAAGAGGAAAAAAATCATGGAGAATTTAGGGTATTTTTAATATTATAATTATTTGATGATAATCGATGAGAGTAATCGACATATTTTAGGTACGCTAGTTTAGTAAGTAGAAGCTTGAAGTTCAAACTATTTTTATAGATTACTGGAAATAATTTGCTTGATGATTAATTAATAAAATCTACCTAATACATTACTGATGTCCATTTAGTTTCAATCAAAGAGCGTGCAATGCTCTTTTATAATTATGTCGAAGTTGTGTTCAGTTAGGTTAGTCTACTTAATTTTGTCATTAACAACTGTTTCCTAATGGTTACAATTGCTTAACCTTTTAAGCGCTTAGGTACGTCGGATTAATCCGCAAATATTTTCGAGTCCATTTTGCCAGGGTCGTATATTAACGACCAAATACCAGAGCTCGTTTACTCTGGGTTTTTTTTTATTAATTACACTGTTTTGTTTTCAAATCACTGTGCCGGGCGCTGGGGGCACGACAACTGTTATGAAGTCGGGCGGTTTTTTTTTCTACTATGAAGTTTTTGCCTTTGGGTAAAACTTAAAAAAATTGTATCATTTTGGAGAAAAAATATTTCAAATTTGGGGAAAAATAAAAAAACACATCTGGCAGCCCTGAGTAATAAACAAAAATGGTTGTTTTTGTTTCGATGTCGTTCTGCTGTAATGTGTAATCGTTCTTCGTTGTCCGCTAAGTTAACTCTATGTGTGTTATGTGAGGTGTAGAGAATATTCTGGGCGTGGTTCAATGTGTTACCCAAATGAAAGTTTTAACTATCTATGTTCACAGTAAATCTTACAAAAACAAAAAGAAATGAAAGTATCTATATTGTTTTATTTCCCATTTATTTAGAATTTTAGATTAATGTAATTCAAATAATATCTAAATATTCTTGTAACAGAGTTATCTGTTACAAGAATATTTAGATAAAAACAACATTATGGATGGATATAGATCGCGCGAATAAAATACTGCCGACACGGATGTAGTTTAGTATTTTCATCGCAGAGGGCGCTTTTTATTCTGTTATCATCCAAATCTCGCGAGATGGCCCTCTATTTCAGTTTATACAAAGTACTCTTTGATGCACTAGTTTTATTCATACATACACAATTACACACAAATACACACTAATTTTTGGACACATCTCTTTTCTTCTAAAGTCTATGGATTAAAAAAAGTTCCGCCAGGACAACGTTCGCCCAGCGGAATCAGTTTTTGGTGAATTTCTCCACAATGGTTGCGTGCACAATTTTTTTTTTACCATACACAATTATACGACGTCATACACTAGGTAAATATCTGCATAATTAAAATCTTTAAATTCAACAACATTCCGCTGCGCGTACGCACACCAAAAAAATGTTTACTGTTACTTCAAGAGGGCAATTCATTTATGTTTGAGCATAGTATGGTGCAACTTTTCATTTTTAGTTGAATCGTGTCTTTTAAGCAACTAAGTTGCAAGTATTCTGTGTGTTGTAAGAGTTGCGATTAGCGTTGTATTATTGTGGTTTTGTGCTTTTATTGATCAACTGAAGGTGCTTTAAACACCAATAAAAATGCCATTAACACCAGCACAGGTTGCTTAAGCTGTAGCGTTAATCGATCAAGGGTTGACACAGCAAGTTGCTCTGTAAGCACCACAGCAACTTCACGCTGTGTCAATGTACAGACGCCAGCACATCAAGCAGTTCAAGCTACTACAATCTGTCAAATTGATTTCATAGATTTTCAACTTTATCGTTAAAGCATAAGGTTTAAAGTTGATTGGGTTTGACAGTTTCGGGTAGCTTGATGTCCTGGTGTCTCTACAACGTTCGTCGATGCAGTATGCCCTAAAACGGTACCAGGAGACAGGCCACTATTCCCGTAGATAAGGCAGTAGAGGCGTCAGATGCAAATCGGCCCGAGACGACCGTTTTATGGTCCTGGAAATTTTAAGAAATGGCTACCTGACCGCTGTTGAGTAAAAAGAAAGATAAAGTCCACCTCGGACCCGCCAGAAACTCTTAAAGAACTTCGAAATGCAGCGCTGACTGCTTGGGAAAGCATGCCGCAAGTTGATGTCAGAAACATCATTCAAAGCAAGCCAGATCGAATGCAGGCCGTTATTAGGGTTAGAGGAGGAAACACCCGATACTAAAACGTAGAGACAGTTTTTTTTTAATTCTATAGTGTTTTAAAATTGATAATGTAAAATTCTTTGTTTCTGCAAAAGTGCCCAATTTAATAAATTAACTTATTGGTGTAGTGACGTTTCCAATTTCTAAAAGCCTATGAAACACTGAGTGCATCTTCCCTTATTCCTTATTTCAGTGTAAAAAATACATGTGGCCAAGTTTCCGTGCTAGTGAGTGTAATTATACTAATCAGCACTTGACCCTACTATGACATCCAAAACCAGGCAATGCTTGTTTGCTCTATGTTTAGGCCTCTTAGCCCCCACTGGTAATAATATCTTATTATCTAAAAAACGAGTTATCACCTGTAATACTTCAACGTAGATGTCAATCTGCGAGCGAGGATACAGCTCTGTTTTGATAGCAGCCATAAGTGCCTGTCTTAAGTGCATGGACATCTCTTGTGACTTGCGATCGCCGCGCGGACGGTTTTTCCTTTCACCTGAAACAACATATAAAAGCCTTCAGTTTGTGACATTAATGTTTCTATCAGCTTCTATACAAACTAGTTCATTTGTTCATTATTTCCACAGAGCAGAGAATCGCCGCGCCAGCTGCGCAGCTGCACCATTTATACCATCTTCGCCATTCAAAGCCAACGGCACTACGACAGACATGACCTATAAAAACGTCAGTCATTCAAAGCAAGGCAAGTAATGGTGATGTGGCTTGTTTTGAATCGAAAGTGCCTCCTCTAGCAGGGCCGAAGCGTGTCCATGCTCTGTTGAAGTAATGCAAAAAATACCTAGTTTGTATAGAAGCATAGTCATCTGAGAAAAAATTGGAATTAAAGAATATTATGGAGCAGAGTCAGTCATCAATCAGCTCTATTAAAAATGTTCTATGATGACTTGAACTTTTATCATGTAAAAGTTCAACAGTAATTTTTTTGGAAACCTATTGATTTCAGACAATGGATGAGTCAAAGGGTATGTCATAGAGCATTCTACACTTTAGTAATTCAATAATTATTCTGATCATTATTATGTGGATTTAAGGTGAATGCTGTGATAGATCACGAAATTCAAATTTTCTTACGTTTTTTGCAATTTGCAGGTCAGTGTCAGGTTGTCTCTTGATCAAAATTTGATTCGCTACTATAACAGGTACATATTTACAGAATTATAATCATTAGAATCATTAATACATCTTTCTATGTTAGATTTGTACCATAAGAGTGCTTATGGTACAAATCTTAAGGTAAGAAAATTTGAATTTCACAGTCTACCACTGCATTCACCTTCTTTTTTGTTTTCAATCTGTAGTTATGCTATTCAATGGTTTTTTATACTTGTTCATTTATATGGATTTTGTTCTATTGACCTATATGACTGAAACAATTATCACCCTTGCTTGACATAAAATTCAAAATTTTCTTTCAAACTTCTTTCTATTATAGTTATGTGGAATGTTATATGAAGAAAAAACAAGAGGTACAAAGTGTTCCTTCTTAACAAAAAGCTTGTCATAGAGGTGATATGAAATAAGGTGAAAGCAAGATTACCTGTGGAGAATGTGGCCATGCTGTACTGGCAGTTGACTACAACACTGTCTTGTAAGCATTTTGATTTTGAGGCCTGAAACAATTATCATTCTTATCATCTTCATCTATATCTATACTAATATTATAAAGAAGAAAGGTTTGTATGTATGTTACCATTTGAATGCTACATTATCACAGATTAATATAGGCTGTTTTAATTGCAAGAAAAAATAAAATGTTTAAAAAATAAATGTCCACCCGTGCGAAGCCAGGACCGGCCGCTAGTATACTATAAACCTAGACTAGAGTCAAGAGCATTCCCATTTCAAATAAATTTATAAAATATAGCTATTATAATAAAACTATGTAGTGGTGATTTGGTGTCTGCAAAAAGATTAACCAGTGGATTATTTACACAGATACTTTGTAATAATTGTTTTTATAGATACAGCAAATTAAGTATAGTGAATCTTGGCACTAATGTATAAACTGTTTTAAAGCCTATTAAAAACAAACTTTTTTATTGAGATAATTGACCAAAGCATTATGCAAAATTTTATTTAGATGCTTAAGGATAGAGATGGTGTATGCCGGTTCAACGTTCGGTAGTATGAAACGGAATTTGTCTTTCACGTAATTCTAGACCGGCAAGCTATGTCTCATGAGCAAATTGTAAACAAATAAAATCTCTGGAATTTAAATGCCTATTTAGACTGGTAGTCCACGATAAAAGAGCTTAGTAAAAATACATGAACTTGCCTGGTGAGGGCCATAAACAGCAGCTAAGACTTTGGTGTTTCCTTGTTCCAAATAGGCGCTTCCATCGGGCTGAGTAAAAACACCGAGTTTGCACTGAATACGACGAAGTTCGTTAGGTCTTCGGCCGTCAAGGCGAAGCCCTTGACTTGATAACATATCTGGCCCTGGCATTTTGTTGATAGAACACAATACCGAAACAATTCACGTGTGCTCGATGATTTTGTAAACACAGAGGCATGCAAATCAGAAATGAGAGACTGTCAATGTCAAATTCTATTTGACATTGACAGTCAGACAACAAGACAGGTAACAGATTAAAGACAACGAATAAATAAGAGTACAAAGTTATGTATTTCGTTCCGTAAACTTTAAATTCAAGGCCTTAAGCTAGACACACACGCAGCGACTCACCTCACTCTCCCTCTACAACACACTTCTCTGCTAAAGCACATAAAAAGAAGATTTTGGCTGAAAAAAGAGAAAATTAAAACAAACTGCACGTGGTTAGTAGGTTTAAATAAATCAAGTAATGTAATACAGCCGCAATAATTATAAATGTGTGTGAAGATGTTTGTATGTTTGTTAAACAATCACGCGTAAACCGTTGAACGGATTTGGATGAAATTTGGCACACAGATAGTTTATAACCAGGATTAACACAGATATTTTTATCCCAATATATATAAATATGTATAAATATAATTAGTGACAAAATTTCAGCTACCCGGAGTGCAAACATTTTCGAGCTCGCTTCGCTTGTTCTAGCATCCCATATTCGTCTAATGCTCTAACTATTCTTTATAAGTCGACAAAATAACTCTAACTTCTGTAAGAATGGTCAAAAGAAAACCTATCCTTTATAAGGCAGTATGCATAAAATTTTTCCTAGCACCAAAAATATTCGAAGACATGTGACATCCTGCACTGTACCCTCATGATAAATTACAACCATTAAAGCATTATTTTTTTTACTAGCTTGACACTGTCCCACTCCTGGATAAAGGCCTCTCTCCACTCCTTCCATCTTTTGCGAGCCCACGTGTCCTCCTTCCAGTTTTGACGGAACCTACCCAGTTCATCTCGCCACCTCATAAGTGGTCAGCCGCGACCCGGCCTCACTGTCTCAGGGCATCAGTTCTGTGCTATTTGGGCCCACAGCCTGTCCGGCATGCGGCAGACATGTCCTGCCCAGTCCCATTTAGGTTGGGCAGTCTTTTTTTAGCAACTGTCGTTTCACTCGCTCTTGCAGCATACGTTTATTCAATTCTTTAGTTACGTATGTACAGTTAGAAAAGGAGATAAGTATGCAGGGTCGTCAATTATAGTTGAAGATTACTAAGAAACCGATTGATATTTTCGAATGAAATTTAAATTGATAAATGAACTGTTGGTTTTCTATTATATTCGAAAACATCTATCGGTTTCTTACTAAACTTCAACTACATTCGACGACCCTGCATACTTATCTCCTTTGCTGACTGTACAAATGCAGTGACTTTAATCACCAGCATCTCACTGGCGATTTTGAAATCTCTCATTCACTCGCAGATTTTGAAATTTAAGGTGAATGGGAAGTGGTAGACCGCGAAATTCAAATTTTCTTACGTTTTTTGCAATTTGCAGGTCAGTGTCAGATTGTATCTTGATCAAAATTGATTCGCGACTATAACTGGTACGTATTTACAGAATTATAATCATAAGAAATATTCATACATCTTTATAAGTGAGATTTGTACCATAAACACTTTTCCCTAGGAGATTCCTTCTTGTGGTACAAATCTAACTTAGGAAGATGTATTAATGATTCTAATGACTATTATTCTGTGAATAAGTACCTGTTATAGTCGCGAATCATATTTTGATCAAGATACAACCTGACACTGACCTGCTAATTTCAAAAAACGTAAGAAAATTTGAATTTACATCTTTCTAAGTTAAATTTGTACCATAAGCACTTTTCCCTAGGAGATTTCTTCTTGTGGTACAAATCTAACTTAGGAAGATGTCTAAGATTCTAATGACTATGATTCTGTGAATAAGTACCTGTTATAGTCGCGAAAAACGTACTAAAATTTGAATTTCGTGGTAATCACTGCGCAGATAGTATTGGGACCACTGATGTATAAATAGTGGTGGGAACTGGGTCATTTTTACCATGAGATACGAATTAAGCATGTTAGGTTTTGAACATTTGAAGAATTGATTTTGCCACATTTTAAATGTATAATCGATTACTCGACTATGCTAAATCTGTGGTGTAATTATTTATATGTTTTTAATTAATTTTCTGTATTATCTGTCATCAATGGCTGCGAGTGGAATTCTGTTGTGATTGCAGGAGTGGAAATTTTAATTCGTTTATAACGCGGAAAAAATTCAAACGGGCAATTTATTTACAAAGAAGATATGTGACAAGTGCCCAGTGTTAAGAATTAGGTATATTTTATTAAAATCAACTCTGGATCTTGATACTCGCGCCCCATTGACCGTTGTCTTGTCAATTGTCATCCCGGTGATGCGTGCGTGTGCATTACATTTGGGCAAAAAATCGATCTAAATGATTACCAATTTCATTGTAATGTCGACATAATCAATTGTCAAACATATTGTTCAACCTTTAGTCTGTCGATTCAAAACTGTGATTGCGCGCGTTAGTGTATAAAATAAGTATTGTTTATATTGATTGATGTCCTAAATAATTTGTGTATAATTGTGATACGTAATTGTTACAGAAGTGACTAAACCACAATGGACGTAGACGATTCGGCGGTCGACCTGAGCGTCAGGTGATTTTATTATTGTATTTTTTGTTTACATTCTGTAATATTGTGGAATTATGTAATTTTTTTTAATGCAGGGCATTGCCACCTGAGCTGAGTGAGCTGAGGGCTTTGACGGCCAGTGGGCTTACTATAACGCCTGCTCAACCTCCACCACATGTGAGTAAAATGATAAAATCTAAGTTGAAATCATTAGAACCTAAACCAGCCAGCAATCACAGAAAAAGTTAACAAATTCGTTGCGGATGGCACGTTTCAGTGCCATCACTTCTTTTTAAGTGTGGCGTCAGGCACGGATATGTGTCATTTTGAAATCGATGATAACTCCTTCAATTAAGTTTTATGGAAGTTTTACCTGAAACCAAACTATCTTCATTTTTCACGTATGTTCGACGCCACGGCTAGAAGTTAGTGAAATTAGGCATCGCAACGAATCGGTTAAGAAATATTGTCACTGGTACGCATTTCATCACTTTCTCTTGTTACCTATTGTATGACATACCTTTGTTCATATCTCATACATAGATCTCCACTAGAGGTCAAATCATAGATAATTTTAGTTATGTTTTGCACAAGGAAGAGTTGCTAACAGCATTGTAGTTTATTACTATTAATGACCAGAGAATTTTCATTATGAGGAAGTAATTATTATAAAATTAATAATGCTTTAATTACTTACTTGAATAACCAAACTGTTCATTCTTCATTATTTAAAATGTACATACAATAGCGTGATTTTATTAAAATATAATCTGATACTATGAAACATTGAGCTAACTATCTTTATTTTCTTTTTCCTTCCAAAAAAAAGATTGACAGGGTAAGTACTTGTAACTTGTAACAAAACTCCAAAACTTACAATGTTATCAAAGTTTCTATTAAATCATCTGTATATAAAATCATCTGTATATCGTCGACCGTAGGTTCAATTGAGGTAAGGGACAAAATACCCAATGTCCCTTACCACAATTGAACCTACAGTCGACGATATAATGTTCTTTGAGAAAGAACTCATTTGTTTTACTGAGTAATTAAAGTATTAAAGTGACTTAAGATGTTTGTTTTATAAGATGGTAATATTAATTAATACTATGCAGCCAGGTTCACTATACCAAGAACAAATAATATATATTAATACTGTGTTACTATATTTATCAGATTGGCTATTGTGATCATCATCTTTCAAGCCTTTTAATAATATATGCGGTTACCTTCAATGTAAATGATTGATGATTGAGAATATTTTTTTCAATCGTTTTGCATAGTGCTCAAAGAAAAAAAAGTCATTAAAAAAAACTATCAGGGCTGTCTAAAAAACTGAAATCGACAGTTCCTGGTAGTTTTTTTTAAATGATTTTGTTCTTTGAGCACTATGCAAAGTGATTGAAAATAACAAAAGTTGGTCATAACTAATGAACCGTAAAAAAATTCACCAACATTCTCAGGATCAAAAAGTTTGGAAATGAATTTGCCCACGCCCCTATTTGATTTGATCCATACTTCCAGGGACAGCCTGTATAGTAGGGTTGGCAACCCTATTCCTCAGTGTAAAATACTGGTGTTCAGCTGCCTCTGGTGAGACTGGAAACCATAGCAAAAGGCTAGACAGATGATGAATAGACACCGATGATCACACATATTTAAAGCCTGGCTGCTTAGTGTGGTGTGGCTGTTCAATAAGGAGTAAACTCAAATTTAATAATGTTACTCAGGTACAACAGCTCAGGATTGTGAGTAGATTGCTTCATACATTATTAGTAAAACTTTAGTTTATTTATATCTTTTCTACATCACACTGTATTGTTACATAGAATGGTAGTTTCCATAGTCACCATATTGGGTGATTAGGCCATAGGAGGATTCCTCTACTCATTTTCTGGACCTTAGACAATGTGTAACTGAATTAATGCACATTAAGAAAGTAGTTCGAATTAGAACCAATATCTGTCATTTTGAATACAGTTAATTTTTTTATCTCGATAATAATTTTATTAAAATTACATAACTTACTGTCAGACTTCTGCTGTAAAGTCAAAATCAACCAAAATGAGAAGTACCTACTACGCTAGATCCTTATTCGTGTGCGGCTGTGTGTATGCGTAGATCTGAAGGTCAATTCTCATAATTTAAAACATTCAAAATCTAGTCGCAGTCTCATCTCGGCGACAAACAAATGTCAAAAATGAGGGGAATTAGAGGTATTTTTGACAGATTGAGCTCGGATTGTGAATGTTCTTAAAATTACAAGAATTGCCGCTCTGTAATGTCACCATGTTTTTCCACAATCAGTATTAACTAATTTAATAAATAAAGCATGTTTTATACATTAACATAATACTAAAAATTCATTGTGTGTTATGGTTATAACATAATATTCTAATTGGGGTGTTTGGTGGCGTGTGTTAATTCCGGGACATGTTGTAGTATGATCATCTTTGAGTTGAAGTTAAGAGACCTATTTATGATTTTAAAATTGCTGAAAATTTTTATTCTCTTTTTTAATTGAAGTAATAGCTGTAGTTATTTATTTACTTACTCAAAAGAGACTATAGTTTATTTATTTTATGTTTTCATTAGTATTTCAAGCACCTTTTCTATCTATTCAATTAAATAGTAGTTTCTTCTTTCCATCCTGTCTTTTTTACTACAAACTAACATGTGTAATGTGTAGGGCTCGAGTGGCAAGCGAGTGCTTCGCCCTCGATCTGAACAGCGTAGCTATGCAGAGAGCCCAGATATTGTGTTACTGCCGGCAGCGCCGCCGCACCGCAAGCCATCCATGCCGACCCCTGCGCCTTTTACCGGTAAGTAAGCTCTCAACTTGAATTCAGAATCTAAGATAATTATCAAGTTTTGGAACAACAAACTCCGATGATACTTGCCTATTTTACTTCGGACCAAATCTGTCGGATTTGATTAACAGAGCACAAGAAGATCTACTCAAATTTAGCATATGGTGCCAGAGCAACCTACTAACAGTTAATGCAGATAAGACATCATATATGTTATTTGCGGCAAAAAACAAAAAAATTCCACAACACCCTCCACTGACCATAAATAATACAATCATTCATCGTTCGCACCAAGAAAAGTATCTCGGTCTACGATTAGATGATAAACTCTCTTGGAAGGCCCATATTGCTTATGTAAGGTCAAAACTGTCGTCACTCACCGGGATTCTAAAGAGAGCGGCAGGATGCATTCCTCACAAAGTACGAATGGCTATATACAACTCTCTGGTGAAATCACATCTGGAGTATTTAATTGAAATATGGGGGAGTGCTGTGAAGTCGAATCTTAAGGATTTACAAATTTCACAAAACAAAGTGATAAAAGCATTATTTAAGTATAACCGGTTGACAGAGTCACGTACACTGTACCGTAACACAAAGATATTTAATATAACGCAATCATACACTTACACAATGTGCATACTAGTACGAAAAATAATGACTGGTGAATTAAAATCAGATATAAAACTTGTTAAAAAATTATATCACCATAACTTAAGAAACACCAACCAGATTAAATTGCGAAGAAATAGGACTAACTATGGTAAAAAGACTATCACATATGAAGGAGCACAATTGTACAACAATCTGCCAAATAATATCAAGGATAGCAAAACGCTTGCAGTGTTTAAATCAAAATTAAAAAAATACATTTATGACAACATCTACTAAAATAGCTCGATCGCTGTAAAACATACATTACCTACTTTATTTTTACTCAAGCTCATTGTGAAGTGAACTGTATTGTTCTTTATGAGTAAATAAATTCGTTAAACTGAACTCAATTCCATGACAAAATTGAAACTCCATTGCAACCTTTGTTTTAGAATATTTTTGTTACAAAGTGTTACTCAAAAATCAACTTATGATAAATAAATCTAAAGTAGGTAAGTTGAGTAAGTGACATTCAAATGATCTGAGATTATGAATTGAAGTACAAGCATTCACAGGCGTAGCTAGAATAAACTTTCAGATAAGGTACAAGAAAACCTGCCTGTGGCTTGATTGCTTTTTTGCTGCATAAGGATTCGCGCAGACTTGGCGAAGCGCGGTTATCACTGCCAAACAAATATCGATCTTGCATTCGTTGAAATAAAGTTGAAAATAAATAAACTTTCCTAGCCCAAGAACGCATCAAACCGACTCAGACAGAGGTGCGATGGAGTCAGATTATTTATTTTCGTCATTATTTTTAAGCACTTATTGTTGATATTTGTTTGGCAGTGCAATGACAACTGCTCTTTCCCTGATTTGCGCCGGCCCTTATTATAATGGTTATACTAAACGAAGACGGTTTAGTCAATGGTCCTTCGGTCTCAAGTTCTTGATTATAAAAGCATGAATCTTTTTCCAAAACTGACAGGTTTTAAAGAACTTCTTCTTAATATGCGTCACGACCAGATACGACATGAAGCGAAGTTATCTGGAGGCGCTGTTCCGAAGTGTGTTCCTCTCGGTATGTGCTACCGATATTCTTCTTTACCTTTTTCTATCAAAATCTAACATCATTTATTCAATCTAAGCGGAGAATCGGCACTTTTTGTACTTCGAAATTACATAAGATAGTCCTCGAAAACGTCCACCCTCCAGCATCGCCACAATCCCTCAGTTAACCACTTATGGTTTTAAAACTGACTTAAGTCAGTTGCCGTGGCATATTCAGCCTAAAATATTTCCGCTGCTTGGAAATAGGTCCAGTATCTCAATGCCTGTCCAGCCTTAGTGCCCAGCTCGAATCAGGCAACAAGATGAACATGAAAAATAATTACGCAATGATAGGTGCTTGTTGCGGATTATTCAATATTTTTTTTTTCACTCGTTTATATACGTTATTATGACATAATGTCACACTTCACACTAATCCTACTTAATCCTACTTCCTACTAATATCCTACTAATATTATAAATGCGAAAGTTTGTGAGGATGGATGGATGGATGTTTGTTACTCTTTCACGCAAAAACTACTAAACGGATTTGGATGACGTTTGGCACACATATAGTTTATAACCAGGATTAACACATAGGATACTTTTTATCCCGATATTCCCACGGGATCGAAACTTACGCGGGTGAAACCGCGGGGCGCAGCTAGTATTATAAATGTGAAAGTTTCTGTGTGTGTTTGTATGTTTGTTACTTCTTCACGCAAAAACTACTGAACGGATTTGAATGAAATTTGGCACACTGATAGTTTATAACCAGGATTGACACAGGATACTTTTTATCCCGATATTCCCACGGGATCGAGACTTATGCGGGTGAAATCGCGGGGCGCAGCTAGTTTGTCGTGTAAAACCTTCTCGTCTTGTCATTTATTTTTCCAGACAACGACTTACTGAAGTCTAATATGTCTGAGGGCACGCTCCTGGCATTTTTAAAGTATAGCTGCTTGGGTGTTGTCGAGGTTCTCCAGTATTAACTTATTCGTTATAAGTAGTCTCCCTCTGTGGCATCGATATCGTCACTATCGTGATTTAATGCAGTACATAAAAAGAAAAGGTTTTCTCAAACCTACAGCACTATAGTGAAATTTAATAGATGCGACAAATTAAGATATGTAATTCAACGTGTTATAAAGTAAATTTAGAGCATGCCAGTGCGCGTGGGCGAGCGATTTGGCAACGTCGGTCGTCGATTGCCCTTTTTTTCGTAGGAACGGTCAAAAATGCCGCTAGTTCAACACGTTGCCAACTTGCTTCATGTAACTTAGTGAACTCTGCGATGAATGGATTGCATATCGGGCGTACGCTAAAATTGATACTTTAATTTCCTATTTTCTTATAGATAAAATAGGCTTGAAAAAAAAAAACAGCTGGAATGACGATAATAACTTAGAAGAATAACTTGAAGGCAATAACTTAGTTTGCACTATTTAAGACGATCATTACATGATTTTATTCAAGAATTTCGATTTGGGAATTTACTATTTATAATGATTATGTAACTGTTACTGTACCTCCTATTTAGATTTGTCGCAAGTTTTCAATTGCATCCTGTATAGGCTCTCCTAACTGTAGGTACGTCGAATTTTAGGAAAAGTTCGGTTTTTGTAGATTACCATCTCTGTTACTCATACCTGTGCGACAGTCTCTTTCTAAAGCTCAAAATGTAATATTTACACTCGAATTCTGTCCCTGATTCTAAATATTCAATGCATGGTTTTAGCTGCTCACATGGAATGAATTACGGTTAATTACCAAAATGCTAATAAAGGGCATGAAGATATTCCATTGACCCAGTTTTCTTACGAGTCTTGCCTATTTTAAGTAGTATATTATAATAAGTTACATTACAAAACAAATATGTGGTTAAGCTAATCAAACAGTTATCACACATGTTATCAATGAACAAACCTAGATACCTAAACAATACCATGCTTATACTTTAGTCAATGAACGGCGTGTTTTATTTGATACTAATAAAATATTAGTCACTAACGGCCTGTCCCGGCTTCGCACGGGTAGACATTTATTTTTTAAACTTTATTTTTTCTTGCAATTAAAAAGCCTATATATCAGTGATAATGTAGCATTCAAATGGTGAAAGAATTTTTAAAATCGGTCCAGAACTTTTTGAGCCAATTCGTTACAAACATACATACAAATTTTTCCTCTTTATAATATTAGTATAGATACGAGTTATACTCGTATGCTCGTCAATGCTTCTTTATTACGCACAGGAAAACTCCATATACTTCAATATGTATAACTCCAGTGAACCAAGATTGGCGAAGGTTAGAAAGTTCCATTAGAAAAAGGGTTTAATTTATTGAGCAACAAATGATGTACCTACAAAATAATCTCATAGATAGTACACCAGTTTTAAATCACCTTTTTCCAAAAAGAAGAAAAAAAGAAAGGGTGTGCTACCGCTAGGGAACAGCTATCTGTCTTAGACACTCATAAGTCATCTTAAGAAAGTCTCCATCAAAAGTTTCTCAGTGTGACAGATTTTTAAAATCAAAATATTTTATTTCACATAAACCTACAAGGCCACTTTGAAACGTCAGAAGTTAGGTGCACGGTTCCAATTGGTCGTTGGTTACTCTTTTAAAAATATTTGGCTTTTACAATGATTTCAAATTACAGTAGGTATGGTACAGCAGGTATCTACAATAAAATTTATGAAATATCTTAACAGATGTAAGCAGTAAACTAAACTCGGGCGGTGTGAACGTGTCAATAACGCCTAGCACGCTGCCGGCGCCGGCACCGGAGTCGCCGCGCGACCCGCGAGACGATGAGGACTCGGAAGAGGACGAGAATGAACCGCCGCTGCCTATAGCTGGACACAGAGTGAGTATAAGTAAAATCACACTAATACAAATTATACAGGTTGAAATTTTAATCACCGTTTTCCTCTTAAGGAGTGAGTACAATGACCATTGTACTCATCACTATGAACAACTTTTGCTATGGGACCAAACATGAAATCGCGAAAAAAAAAACAGCTGTTCCCTGCATTTTGACGAGTTATGCGAATATGAATGTAGAGAACAGCTGATTTTTTTTTTTTTTTTTTGACGAAGCAGGTATATGCAGTCTACTTCATATCACACCTTTAACATTGACATATCCTGTCTAGGAACTATCAAGCGCTGAGATATGGGAGCGGGAGCGTCGTCTGCGCACACTTAGAGAGAAACTACGCGCCGAAGAAACACGGCTTGTGCTGCTGAGAAAACTGCGGCAGTCACAGCAGGCTACTGGCTTGCCGCCTGCCAAGGTAAAATACAAAATTATTTTGATCTCTCTGGCTATTATGGACGGATTGCAGTGAGATTTCCACTATCGAATCATGGGGACTTTGAACACCTGAGAAAATATGTAAAGTATGAAGCTGGCTTTAACCTTTTGAAGATGTCCAAACGATTTTGTGCATTTAATATTTATTGCCTGTGTTATTTAATAAGAATATTATGCCAAGCATAAACAGAACCTGCTCTCTTTAACATCAGAAGGCCAATTCTCGTAATTTAAAACGTTCAAAATCTAGTCGCAGTCTCATCTCGACAAACAAATGTCAAAAATGTAGGGAAATTAGAAGTATTTTTGACAGATCGAGACAAATCAGACTGTAAATGTTCTTAAAATTACGAGAATTGCAGCTCAGAAGTCGCAAAATGCAACCTCCATTTCTAAAAGCCTTAATTTATGGTATCGTCAAAATGGCATGTCAAAAAACACATAGGTTTTGTTGATTTCTAGGCGTAAGTTTTTGGATAACAATTTGTATTATAGGACTGTTATAATCTACTATGTTTTTAATCTGTGTACATGTGTGTCAGGACTCGACAACGGGTACGGCGTTGGCTGGTAGCGGCTGCGTGGTGCCGCCCGGAGTTACTGTCACACCCGCTCCGCCACCCGCGCATCAACAGAGCAAGGTGAGCTGATAAAACTATATCTGCACTAATAATACCAGCCTAATATTGTCCCACTGCAGGGCAAATACCTCTTCTCAACAGAAGGCTTGCTCAAGACATATCTATACTAATATTATAAAGAGATAACATTTCTGAGTATGTATGTAGGCGGTAATCTTCGGGTAATCGGCTGATCCGATTTCGAAAATTCTTTCATTAGCTACAGTATTGCCGAGTGTCATAGGATGTAGTTTCACGTGGACGGGGCCATGAGCAATATACAAAACAAACCAAAATCCGTTGCGTACCATGCGTGCGTTGCCGCCGGTGCGGATCAGTGGATGTTCACCTATAAAATTAGAGAAGTTGTTAGACTACTATTTGAATAGTCCAATGGGAATTGAATACTGAATGTTTTAATGTACTGTAACAGTCCGATACGCCGAAGGAATGCAATCAAGGAACGCTTCGCAAATCAATCGATTTCGCAGAGATGAATCTCAAATGAATTCTTACCATTATTTTATTTCAGCGCACCAACAGCAGTACCCCAACAGCACCATCTAACTCTTCAAGCTCGTCACGTCGCACTTCAAGCTTACCCGGCGGAGCAACGCTTACTCCCGGACCGTATCGCTCACAGGTATAATAACCAGGGACCGAAAACCTGTATAAATTACGGTACCGGTATCGAAGAATTTCGGTTACCTCTACGATTAAGGTAACCGCTATCTGGGTAACCCCAAAAAGAAAAAATATGTTACCTTTATTTAGGTTACCGTTTTAATACCGGTTACCTAAAAATGACCTTGACTACGAGAAAGAAACAGAATATCGCAATGCCGACAATTTGTTGGCATTAGAAAATACATTACTAGGGAGATCGTCGTGCGTGCTGTACCTGTACTGTTTATATTTATTTAGTTCGCCTTTTTGAGGAGTATTTGATTTAAAGTAAAAAAAGAAAATGAACAAAGGTAATTAAGATAATATTACATTGTAAATTGGTAAAATAGCATTTGTTTATCTTTTTTTCTCATCATTATAGATGGGCAATCCACCGTGTTTAAACTAAGGTAAACACCCAGAAAATTGGGTGCTTAGGTACTTGATTTGACGAAATTGCATTAGTGATGTTAAAAAATATATGTGATTTTGATTCATCTTACATCATTTTAGACAATATTAGTGGAATCAGGGAGGGTAAAATTAATTGGTATGAGATAAAAACGAAGTTTGAAAAATCACATTTTCTATTATTGAATAGCTTGTGTGGTCACAAGTCTCAAAAGGATTACTTAGCATTGAAGACTCGAGCATTAGCGTGTTAGTTGTCATTTTCTTCATTTGTAAGTTGATTTAATTGATACCCCTTCATCATAATCATCATCATTTCAGCCGAAAGCCGTCCACTGCTGGACATAGGCCTTCCTCAAACACCTCCACTTCGACTGGTTCTGTGCTTCTCGTATTCAACGTGTTCCTGCGGCCTTCACAGTCGCCAGTCTACCTTGTGGGAGGCCTTCCAACGCTACTTCTTCCGGTACGCGGTCGCCACTCCCGAATCTTTAGGCCCCATCGGCCATCTGTTCTGCGAGCGATTTGTCCTGCCCACTGCCACTTAAGTTTGGCAATTCTTCGGGCTATGTCGGTTACTTTGGTGCTCCTGCGGATCTCTTCATTTCTAATTAGATCACGCAGGGAAACTCCAAGCATAGCCCTCTCCATTTCCCTTTGGGTGACATTTAGCTTTTTACGTTTCCGTGGCCATTACTGGCAAGTTGCCAGTGGCAACACGCACTGGTCAAAGACTTTCGTCTTGAGACACAGCCGTATGTGGGACGAGAAGATATTGCGTAGCTTCCCGAACGCTGCCCAGCCGAGTCGGATTCGACGATTGACCTCTTTTTCGAAGTTCGACCTACCCAACAGGACAGTTGGTCCTAGGTAAACATATTCGTTCACGATTTCGAGTGTAGCGTCTCCGATCTTCATGAGAGTGGGCGTTACATGGGCATTTGACAAGACCTTCGTTTTGTCCATGTTCATTTTAAAACGCACTCTTTCAGAGGCTGTACTGAGGTCATCGATCATTGTACTGAGGTCCTCCATAGATAGTCTCAGCCATGACTACGATATGGTCGGCAAACCGAAGGTGAGTTATTTACTCGCCATTGATGTTAATGCCAGCCCCTTTCTAGTCCAGAACCTTGAAGGTCAGGTCCAGTACAGCGCTGAACATTTCGGAGAGATAACATCTCCCTGTCTCTCTCAGAAGGATAAATTTCGAGGTCTGGTCCTGGAGTCGGACTGACATAGTGGCATTTTCGTACAGACACTTCAGCACCTCGATGTACTGATGTTCGATCTGGGTCCGTTGAAGAGACTGCAGTACAGCCCATGTCTCGATCGAATCAAAGGCTGTCTCGTAGTCCACAAACGCTAAGCAGAGAAGCAGGTTATACTCTTCGGTCTTCCGTATAACCAGTCGTTGCGTATGTATGTGGTCTACGGTGCTAAACATTTTACGGAATCCGGCTTATTCGGGACGCTGGAAGTCGTGAAACCTGCGCGCGAGACGGTTCGTGATGACCCTTGAAAACAGCTTGTAGATGTGGCTCGGAAGTAAGATGGGCCTATAATTCTTAAGAAGGGCATTGTCGTCTTTCTTAAAGAAAAGTATCACCACCTCTGTTCCATGCCAGTGGTGTTTCACCCTCGAGTATGACTGAACCACGCAGCTTCTGAAGGGCCTTAAGCACGGGTTTTCCGACGGCCTTTAGGAGTTCGGCCGTAATTCCATCATCACTCGGCGACTTCTTATTTTTGAGCTGCTTCAGAGCCATCCTAATCTCATACAGGCTGCCGTCCGGGATGTCTTCGGTATAGTGTCGGGTAAGTCTAGCTCTCGGGTCGTTTGCCAGATTCGTAACGGGGTTACTTGTTGACGTGTATAACTGTCCTTAGAACCTTTCGATTTCTCTGTAACAGCTGAGGTTTGGCAGATACGATCCTGCCATTATCGGTATTCAGTTTCGTAAGCTGACTCTGCCCTATAGTCAGATGTCTAGCAAAGACTTTGGAGCCTTTATTCTGCTCTATCGCGTCTTTAATAAGGTTTGTATTAAAGCGGCGAAGGTCGCTTTCAAGGACTTAGAGATCCATCTATTGAGCTGCTGGTACAGACGCCAGCACATCAAGCTACCCGAAACTCTCAATTTTTTCCAATCAACCTTGAACCTTATACTATAACGATAAAGTTGAAAATCTATTAAAGAAATTTGACAGATTGTAGCAGCTTGACGTGCTGGTGCTGGCGTCTGTACTTGAGCGTATCATCTGAAGACTGCAGAATGATCTCGCGCCTCTCCTTCATGAGCTGTAAAGTAGGATCAGAGAGCCTCTTTTTTGTATTCGTACGACGGGTCTTGAAGATCTTAGACCCGACCGTGTGGACAGTTTCTACGAACCCATCGTTATACTTGTCCACAAAGCTCCCTAGGCACTCGAAACGATTCTGAAGTTCAAGCTGAAAGTTCTCGATGTTTTAGACTTGGATCGGTGCTGAGCGGAGTGTAGACTTTATCAGTCAAGATCTTTCCAGCTTGATGTGCCTCTTACCATGCGGTAATCACGTCCGGTTTTCACCGCGTTGGTCACAGAGACATCATTGAATACTTGCTTCTTCGTCGAAATAATGACGTCAATCTCATTTTTAGTTGCATCATCCAGGCTCTGCCAGGTCCACTTTCTGTGCTCACGTTTTCTGAAGAAGGAATTCGTCATAAAGAGACCTTCCTTTTCCATAAAACTGGCCAGGAGATTGCCCCGGGGGTTCCGGCGTCCAATTCCAAATTGCCCCACTCGGAGCTCATAATCGTTTCGTTTGCACAGTTTCGCGTAAAAGTCCCCCATGAGAACGGTGAAGTGAGTTTTAGAGCCATGCATGGCTCTATAAATATCCTCATACATGGTCTCCACCTCATCGTCGAGGCGTGAACCTGTACGACCTTCAGCGCATATTCTGAGTACTAGGCACGCCACCCTGGTCGACACACTGTCGATCTTCACCACGTTGCTCAGAAGGGACTTATGGACGATAAGCCCGACACCACCTTGGGACTGCTGGTCGCCCTCCCGGAAATAGAGCAAGTTTCCAAATTTGAGGATTATCGAGTCCTCCCCCCCTCTTCGGACTTCAGATAACCCCACTATACTCCATCGTAACCTGCTCAATTCTTTCTCGAGTTCGGTGATCACCTCGTTGGCGTCGGTCCGGAGTGTACGCGTGTTGTATGTTGCCAGGTCCAGTTTTCGGTGATTGTGGTAGCCAAATCTCTTCCGCGGTTTCTTAGCACCCTTTCCCTTACCGTGACCTTGGCCGCTGCCGTAGCCAAGAGTAGGCGGGCCGCTGGGTACTAGGGGCCAAGTGGGGAGGGTTTTCCATAATCGCCACGGTTGGCAGGCGGGTTGGTGATCGCAGTATGGTGGTAAAATGTCTAGAGAACGCTGCTGCCCTTTCTCCGGTACCTACGTCCCTTAGTCGTCTTTTACGACACCCACAGGAAGTAGAGTGTTGCTATTCTTTAAGTCCGGCACTACGCACCACACAATACTGATACCCCTTAGCTTCCTGTAAATACTTTAAGATTTGTTCATAACATTTGGTGCGCACATGGCTTAATATACTTACTTAAGTTCCTTCGCTACAAATTTTCCGAATAGCTTATTTCTTTTGTCTTCTCCCTTTCCATAAAAAGCACATTTGGAACAATTCTTCTTAACTGCAATATCTTTTCTTTCCTTCTTTTTATACCCGTGGGGACAGAAAGACTTGACTTTAGTATAGTGCCGCAGAAGTTGCGGGCTAAAAAGGGTCAAAGCTGGTAGGGCTTGAGTCCCCGATTATAACGCTACCACTCTTATTACAAGGTAATTCATATTTTTCGAGAAATTAATTAAAATTGTTTCTAACCTCATTCAGATAAAAAGGGAAAACGAAACGTTATCATGGGCGATTGACAACCAAATCTGTACAGTTTGTCCAGTATATTGTCTGAACGTAAAAAAAAACTACGCCACTTGCGTCATGTCACTATATGTCCCAAAACCGAATCGGGGCACCCCGACTCCACGTAGTCTTTTAGCTGTTACCCTTAGAGTGTTTATAAAAAACCGGAGGCGCGGAGGGAGAGCAGCTCACCTACGCAGCTTCGGCTTGCTGGTCGCCGGCGACCAGCCTCAGCCGCTACGGCTCGCACGGGTGCCTATGCTTTGTTACGTAAGGGCGAAGGGGCTGCACTTCCCGCAGGGCCGGAGACGTTGCAGAAACAACTTTGTTTTGACAACAAGTGTTTTGAGGTTAAGTTACAATAATCAATTTTTATTAAGAATGGTGCTTTACCTTTTCATGGGAATGGTACCAGGGGAAAGGGGCAACGCCCCACTTCCCCCCTCCTACTCCCTACCCCCTTCTCGTGCCCTTTTAAGCAATTTTTGAGTGTTGAGGGTAGGTTACAAAAGATCGTTTTTCTCGGAAACGGTGAGTTACCTTTTCATGGGAGTGGTGCCAGGTGGGAGGGGTCAACCCCCCCTCCCTCTCCCTCAAGTACCAACTTCCCCCTCCTGCGGCACTATTCTAAAGTTATACCGAAAGAAATAATAGAAAAGGTGACGCTTATTTCATAAGAAATCTCTTCCAGCGAACTTGCGATAGGACAATAAATAGAAAGATGTAGACAGCGTGTGAAAGAGTAAAGGAGACAAAAAAATTGGTTGTCTGTAAAGTCGGTTTAAGGACGATAGTTTTACGTGATAACGTCATCGTCTCAAAGAAACATTGATGAATAAATGTGTCACAAGCCAACGCTTGGGCCGATCGTGCCTCTCTATCGCTTGTTCCGCGCTCTCGCTTGCACGATCAGGCTCAGGCGGAACGTGACACTTTTTCGTGCGTGCAGCCGGTGTACATCGATTTATGAGACGTTATCGCGTCAAAAAAATTCATAAAATCGTAAACAATCCACTTAATAAAAATAACTAAATCTTATGAGAATATACTTACATTCAAATAAACATACATACATACTTACTTCTAAAATAAATATCACTAGAATGTTAATATGTAATTATATCGTGATCAAAATAATAAATACATACACAACTATGATGAAGTGGAAAGATACGATTTCTTTTACTCTTTTTTTAAAATCTGCAATCTATAGGTACCTACTCATCATAGAAATCAACTCGGTAGTTTTGACACATACACAGGCGATGCGCGCCCTTTAACTAATGTCGACGGCACGTGTAAGATAGAGGTAATTTTTATTTCGGTAACCGGTATGAATACCGGTTGTATTCAATAGTTAAGAATTAAGGTAACCACCTGTAAAATACCGGTAAATCAATAAAGGTTGTAACCGAAAAATACCGGTATTGATCGTACCGGTTTCGGTCCCTGATAATAACAACACGGCCATTATATGACGACCTCCATTTCATACACATCTCAACAATCAATCAATCAACCTGAGTCTGTCGCAGTCCACTGCTGGACAAAGGCCCCTCCCAGGCTGCCCCACAACACCCTAACCTCTGCCTTCCGCATCTAATCTGATGTGTCTAGTCCAAATTACATTTAAGCCTGGTAGCTTTCCGAGTGACATCAGTTATTTTAATTAATTCATTCTTAGAAGTCTACCTAAGAAATCTACGGTCAGCTAGCCTGTTTTCACGTCTCAAAATGGTCCTAATGAACTCTTTATTTCTATTGCAGTCATCAACAAGCGGTGGGGCTAGTATTACTCCCTCAGTGACAATCACACCGGCGCCGCCGCCGGCCAACCAACATGCATCCTCCAATAAGGTAATCATTACAATAATTATTTTTCTAAGTTAGAAAGAAGTAGCAATTGCGTCTCTATATGACCATAGAGACGAAATTGCAAGACTTGCGCAAGAAAAGTGCTTTGTGGAGTAAAGATGTAGGTATATTGAGATCATTCTATGGCGCAAGGTTAGTTTTAGAAGAAATCATGTTAGAAAAAGCATCTTAGAGTGTTTATAAACTTCATTGTAAATGAGAAATGAGGTATAATAGATATAGAGGTATGAGGAATAGGGAGTCAAGTTCACTCAACTTCCATAGAAAAGGAAGGATCTTCTGACCAGACTGGATTACTGCCCGACGATTGATTTTGGGGCGTTGTATATATGCTAGTCGCGCGGTAAACGCTGCTTGCGCGATGCTGGATTTTGCGTGACGTCAGTGTGCTGCGTAGTTCGCATGTGGCGATGTAGATGACGCCACATGAGACTTGATCGTAAATGATTGCAAATGCAGTAATGATTGATATTGGTAATGGAACTGCTCAGGTTTTTAAAAATAAAGACTTCTTTGCTGGGCCGTAATCGGGTGAAAAAATAATAAATTTTGAATAGTATAGAAGTTTAGGCAAAATAGGCGATCTTGATAAGTAACAGTAGTTCTTATAATACATTGTACATTACAAGCAACCCCAGGACAATTCGTCGGTGACCAGTAGTACCAGCGATGCAGTGAGTATGGAAATGTGATGTCATTTCACTAATTTATAGTTCAGTCTATTTCGTTTTTTTCTTTATTTCTATATTGGGGCTCAATTTTTGGTAAATCTTTGTAGTTTACAGATAGCTTGTCGCCTTTGAGAAGAATGGCGTATTACTGTTGGAATAGGTAATTTACGCAGAAGCGATTTTCGCTAAATTTCAGGCAATTTTCGTAATTTTAAGAACGTTCACTGATCTCAGTCTCAATCTGTCAAAAATACCTCAAATTTCCCTACATTTTTTACATTTGTTTGTCGCCGAGATGAGACTGCGACTAGATTTTGAACGTCATAAATTACGAGAATTGGCCCTCTGTTTGCACTATGCTCAAACCATCTAGTTTGGCACCGAAATTGTATTTTTGAATTTTGTTATTAATGAAATTGAGCTCCAAATCTCAGAGTAGAACTGAAATCAAATGGCCGAGAACCTTTGCTTTTCCAAATTAAACATATTACCCATAAAGATATTGGAGTTTATTCCCAGTTATTTAATTTTTATTCTAATAGGTTTGTTTTTATTTCTATAATAATCTATTATCATTGACTTTATGCCAGTCATGCTAGAACTCCCAGTTACAATAATGCGGTTTACCCGGTTCAGTACTTATAACCAAGAGAATAAAACCTAAAAACCCATAGTACCAACATCATATTCCTGTTACAGGCCAGTTCCCGCAGTTCTGAGGACACACAAACCCCCGCACAGCGCCAGGCCGCCGCTAAACTGGCGCTACGGAAACAACTCGAGAAGACCTTACTGCAGGTATGTAGTCATTATTCTACGAAAACCATATTATGTGTATAGTAGAACTCGTTTCATTAACCTATTGAACGCCAGAGTATAAACGTATCGCCGTACCCCTGACGCCAGGCCACTTTTTCTGTCAAATGACCTACATAAAAATAAAAACACACAAAAGTAATGATTAAATTGTTTATTTCATATGGTGCGACGTGTATTTTGTCATATATTTGTGACGTTGGCGTTCAGGGTAAGATTTCGTTTGTCACATATATGTGACAATTGCGTTCAAAAGGTTAAAAATAAAAATGAGCTATTCATGCCGTCGCAATCGAACATTCAAGACAGAGAGTGTGTGCGAGTGAAAGGGCATGGCTGGTTATACGAAAACCTACGACACTGGTTGAAAGAATTGTTCTTCCGTTTTTTGTATCCCAGTGAGTAAGGAATCATTAATGACACATGCGTTTACGCACGACTTGGGGGCTGTTTGTGTCATGTAGATTTGTAGAGCCCGCATGCGTGTCACCGGCAAGGCAACTTGCATAGGATGTGTGTACAGGGTGCCAGGGACATAGACGCACAACTTATTATAGTTCGCGTCTAACTTTATGACGGCTCTGAAGTGCGCTACTTGCTGCACAGTACCTCACCCCTCACCCCCGCTGACATATAAATTTGTTACTGCGCAGCGACTATACCTACCATGGATTTAGTACATGATACTGAATTAACGGCTACAGCAGTGCTATTCTGTAAAAATCTCACCATGAAAACTAAGGTGAAGTGAGCTGTCATTCCACCTGATGTTAGGGATTGCCTCCATTGATAGATCACTTCACCTATGTTATCACGGTGAGATTTTAACAGAATCGATAGGCAGTTTGCGCGTCGATGTCCACACGGGGTGGATTAATGAAAGTAATTGTATGACAATAAAAACGCCCTAACTCAAGCTCATAGTACTTCTAGGTTCGAGATCGTGAATTTTCGCACCATCCGAATACGTATGAAACTGTGGCTAACCTTATACATAATTACTTTTGTTCTCAGATCCCCCCACCCAAACCGCCCCCACCAGAAATGAATTTCATTCCTTCACCTAGCAACACCGATTTCGTCTACTTGGTGGGTCTGGAACACGTCGTGGACTATCTCACTGCTGAAGACCGGTAAGAGTAGTAGTTACTATAACTTGAATTCGTATGGCTAACATTATAATACACACGCTTTCGAGTTTGACATTGGCACCGATTCTGTTGTTCACAAACTAAACTAAATTTAAGTTCAGTGCATCTTTTTCTTTCTATTTCAATATGAAAAGGACAGAAGATAAATATTAGTTTAGTCCTTTCAAATTAGTCAGCGCCTGACGTATATTGACGCATTTTTAGTAGCCAATTTTTTAATTACGTCTAAATTTGTCTATGGATTATCTAATTTGACAGGACTAAACTAATTTTGATCTTCTGTCCTTTTCATAATTAAATAGAGAGAAAAAGATGCACTAAACTTAAATTTAATTTAGTTTGTGAACAACAGAATCGGGGCCAATGTCTCGGACGGTGCCGAGAGCTCCTGTGCTTACACACAAATTTACAGTGTGTTGGTACAGCTTGGTTTATTTGTAAAATAGCAAGCTGAATGAAGCAATGAGTTGAAAAGTTGTCCTATTTCCTCCATTTTTGATCGTCTAGATCTTCCTGTTGGTCAAGAATAGACTAAAGTATTAGCCGCTACCTTATGACTGAACTAGCGGCCCGTCCCGGCTTCGCACAAATGGAAAAAAAAAGAAAAAAAAGCCTATATTAATCAGTGATAATGTAGCATTCAAATGGTGAAAGAATTTTTAAAATCGGTCCAGTACTTTTTGAGCCAATTCGTTACAAACATACATACAAATCTTTCCTCTTTATAATATTAGTATAGATTACAAGGCCCTGTCAGGTCCTGGAGGGAGAGGTTGGAAGAGCAGATAGAGTGGTCAGTCCTGGGACTGGTTCATGGCCGATAGCTTTGGGTAGTATGAAATGTGATACAAACGAACCCCGCAGCATGCCGCGCTCGTCCGTGCCGGCGCTGTGCGCGCAGTGCGGCTGCGACTTCACGCCCGTGTGGCGCTGGGAGCGCGGCGCGGGCGCGGGCGCGCGGCGCCACGACGCCACGTTCGCGCCCGCGCCGCCGCCGCCCAGCGCGCGCCGCCTGTGCGAGCTGTGCGTGTCCGGCAACGTCAAGCGGGCGCTCAAGGTGAGCAGCACCGCGTGGCCTGGAGTCGGCACCGACAGCGCTACAGCGCTATTGCGGCGCGTTGCCAAAATCGGGACTAACGCCGCCATACTGTTTTATAATAATAATACATTTATTTGTTAGAATATTGTTGTTACACATGATGTCCAAAATATTCTGTTGTTTCGAGCATACGAATATTTCAAGAATTAAAATTAAGAGTATTAAAACAATGTCCAAATTAAACCATACAATGTCAAGAATAAGGAAAACGTTAACTGCTATAAATGTCAAAGGTTATTAATTATAATGTCAAGAAAAAAAAAATCAAATCAAATTATTTATTTGCTAGAATGCAGGTATACAAATATGGTCGTGAAGAATTAAAGTTGAGCCATACATTCTGCCCAAGATTCGACATGCAAAATAAAAAAAAGAACCAAGAAAGAAGAAGAAGAAGGAGGAGAAGTATTAAATCCAATGTAAAAAATTATTCATTACAATGTCATGAAATGAAATTCCATTAATTTATTAGTACAAAATCGAGTCGTCGTCTAATTTAAATTTTGAAACAAATTTTTCGTTTAAATATATTCACAAAACAATTGCACAAAAATGTTAACCAACGTCGCCACTCTGTCAACGTCGTTTGAGCGCGAAAAGATCCTTGTAGCAGTGTACCTAACATAGTCCAGTCAGTCAAGACAATTAATTCATTATAATTCCAAAAGTTTTCAAATTTTGATGTAAGGTCGGGAATGGTATTAAAACAAACTATAAAATTTTGCAACCTGTTCTGCGGTCCGGAACATTGTTAAAAATGCAATAAATGATAATTTGCTCAGTTCTTCAGACCAAAATTCCAAAAGTTCTGCAAAGTTGGAGTGGTGTTAAAAATATTATTTTACATCACGTGTCAAATTTGCAACCAATTTAAGTGTACGGAACATTTTTTGTTATTAAAAATTAATGTTTTTCTTTATTAAACTGAAGGAAAACGTTCCAAAAGTTCTGCAAATTTGACCGATATATCGGAAAAATATACCGAACGATTGTATAAATTTGCAACCTTTTACGTTGACCGGAACATGTTTATTTATAATTATTTTTAATTCGTGGTCATTTTTTCGAGTAAGGTGGTCTCGGAATAATTACAAAAGTTTTGAAACTTGGTTGCAAACTTCGAAAACATCTATTCTGATGAATAAGAAAATATGTATGTCTTAAAAAAATAAAAAAAATAAAAAATAAATAAATAATAAAATATGTATGTTCTTAAATATGTATGTTATGTCTTCGAAGTTTGCAACCAAGTTTCAAAACTTTTGTAATTATTCCGAGACCACCTTACTCGAAAAAATGACCACGAATTAAAAAGAATTATAATAAACATGTTCCGGTCAACGAAAAAGGTTGCAAATTTATACAACCGTTCGGTATATTTTTCCGATATATGTGTCAAGTTTGCAGAACTTTTGGAACGTTTTCATTCAGTTTAATAAAAAAAAACATTAATTTTCAATAACAAAAAATGTTCCGTACACTTAGATTGGTTGCAAATTAAATACGTGATATGAAATATTATATCGAAAACTTCCCCAAGTTTGCAGAACTTTTGGAATTTTTTTCACGATCATACAGCAAAAATTAATTTAATTGCAATTTTAACAATGTTCCGGACTGCGGACAAGGTTGCAAAATGAGATTTATGGTCGTCCCAATGTACCATTCACTTTACCGAAGTTTGAAAACTTTTGGAATTATAATTAAATTTTCGATTTCGAATGTCTATAATGACTGGACTAACATAGAACTTTATACATTTGAATGACAAACAAGCTAGGTACGTTGTCCCATGGCAATCCGATGAAGTAGGAAATAGCCTGATTTTGCTGTCGGTTTCGATCTCCACAGTCGCAATATTTTGTAGATTCACACACAGCGCATGGTTTCAATCCAAATGAGAAAACTTTCACTAGAAACAAATATTTCAAAACCTTGTCCAACCCAGATAAATGGTTCTCTTTACTACTTGTGCTGATGGCGCCATCTATGCACCTCCTTTCGCGTACACTTTCCCATTCACATGCAAAATCCAGCACAAAGTGGAGTTCATAATTGCCTAAAGGTGGACAAAGACTGAAAAAAAAAGTTCACAGTTGCTACTTCAAATGTGGTGGAGGGATAGAATATTAATTAAAAGGGTGACGGGTAAAATATTTGATGATTTTTTCCAGTCCCCTGCTACTTAATACGTGACATTCTTATAGGTTCTAGAACACTATGAGTCTTATGGCGCAATTACATTTGACCGTTTACCCCAATTCGGATGGCATATGCAATATGCATGCATTCGGATTCCATACACATCCGAATGCGGGTAAACGAAAAAGCATAATGGGGTATTTGACAGGTGCTTTTTTTTATTAAATTTCCCGAAACAGAAGAAAAATTCACAGTAAAATTAAATTGTTTAATATTCAAAAAAATGCTCTTAGCGTTTCAAATCTATGCTAGACAGAGACAACATTATTGTGATCTGGCGTCACAACACAAGAACGCTATAGTAACTTCGCGGCATTCAGCTTATTTTTTTTCCAAAGCGTGTAATAGATTTTATTTTATTTTTTATTAATCGTGTTTTTCTGTACCATCTATAAAGATTTAATTCATGTTTATTTTTAGTACTCAAATACCCTATTGTGCAAATCCGCAATAAGTGTAATTGCGCCATTTTTATAAAGCATTCGACACTTCGATTATAAATGTGTCCAAAATATAGCGAAATGTAACTAGGCCCTATAAGAAGTGTCGTTGTCTATAGTTCGACCGGATGAATGAGAATTTGCTTGAGGTAACTAGGTTTTGGGCTGAGGCGATTGAGTTTTATCTCGACTGAGGGCATCTATATTAACAGAAAATAAGTTTGCTCTATGAGCCTGGAGACGTAGTTTTTAGCGAGAAAGCTGTAAAAATACAATAAATCATTTCATAAGCAACAATTTTCACTTAGTCGAACATAAGTCTGAATCGCGTCTGTTCGGAAGCCTGTTAGCTTCGCTTCCCACGGCGCTTGATATCGCATCTCGTTGCACCAAGCAGATTTTTACGAGTGAGTAGCACCACACCATGTCACGTCAGGGTAAGCGAGCAGCAAAATGCTTAAATATTCACTTTAGAACTCAAAATAGCGTGCAACAGGAGATTCCTTGTGACGTATGTGCGAGCTTGCTCGGGCATATTTTCGCTCAAAACCTGACAGTATATAACATGCTCAAGCAATTTGCTCCTCTGTCGCGCTGACCCGACACACCTCCCTCGACATTTCTCATGACGTGTGGGCGGAGGTGGCGCGGTGCGACTTGTAATATCACGCGCTGTGAAAAGCCAGCCTTAAACCCCTCATCCGGTGGAACCATAGCCTCAATAGGGCTTATACCCGGATGGTATGATTACCTGTGCTCGTTAGGCGGAGCACACGGCCCGCCTGAAGACTGCGTTCGTGCGCGCACTGCAACAGGAGCAAGAGATCGAGCGTCGCCTGGCCGCGCCGGCCGCGTCGCCGCCGCCCGCGCCGCCGCACGCGCACGCCGCGCCCGCGCCGCCGCACGCGCCGCCGCCCGCGCACGCGCACCCGCACCGCCCGCTGCAGGTGACTGACAGCTCCTGAACGCCGGCTAGATATGCTGATCGCGCCGATCTTGTGGTCACTTCTAAGCGAGAGTCCTGGGTTCGATCCCCGGGTCGGGCAAAATGTTATTGGGTTTTTCCATCAGGAACCTCTTAGTAGCAGCCTAGTATGGATTTGTGCCCGGTTGATGGCAATGGGCTCGCTCCCTATTACATGGGACTTAAACATGACTGACGCCTAACCCTTCGGGAATTATAGGCGTGATGTTTTAAATGTGAAAAGATGTAAGTTTATTTCTATTGCTGCAACATCGTATTGGTAAGCATTGTATTTAATAGTGTACTGTGTTGTGGCCTGTATGTCTAATGTTTTGTATGTCGTGTACTGTATAATAAAACCTCGTTTTCACGAGGAGTTTATCGGCCGTAGAGCAGCTAGAATCGCCAGGCGTGTTGTCGCACTCATGTATTAACAAGCCGAGAATAAACACTCGAATACGATATGTCATACGAGACACACCGAGCGATTTTGTCGAACTGTGACCACCCGCAAGACGTCTTTTCTTTTTTGTTGTCAATTTTAAAAAGCGAGTCGCGTTTCTCACTTCTCCAGATGCGAATGTATTAAGGAACTGTTTACACGAGTCAACTTTTTAAATCTCCATCGATCAAGATTATAGTCTATACAAGTCTACAAACTCTCATCGTGTAAACGAGGCTCAATGTACGCTATACATAATATAATGTATGTACGTGTGTGAACAGATGTCGGTGTCGCGCAGTGCGTCTCGGGGCGGATCCACGTCATCTCCCGCGCCCAGCAAGACGCCCGCGCCGCCGCCTGCGCCACGGTAAACGTTTATTTATTAAAAATCTTCAATTCGCTGACAGACAACGCAAAGACTAAACCACTGACTCTAGAAGCATGAAATTTAGCACAAGAGTTCCTTAGGCCGTTCCGTTGGCCTTATATTACGCTAACGTTATACTGAGCAACTCAAACAATGAATGAAGGTTTATAAACCCTTTAACAAATTGCCAGCATTATACAAATATTCTAAAAATGTTATTGCATTTTTGCTACAGAGCCTTGGCATCATCGGAGTCGCTTCGTAGTCACCATTCCGACCGCTCCAGAGAAACCAGTGAAGTACCTGCCAAGAAAGGAAAAGGTAAACAACACGTCTTTAAATTGAGCTATGCTCTAACTATAGTATCCGAATAACCCTTTTAACTGTAACAATTAATTCAGCAAATAATTCTAGACCCTTAGCGTAGGAAATATTCGTCAAAAAAATGTGCAATACCTCATCGTCTGCCTAGCCTTTTCCCAACTATGTTGGAGTCGGCTTCCAGTCTAACCGGACGCAGACGAATACCAGTATTTTACATGGAGCGACTGCCTATCACCTACGCGGTCAAAATGTATGGAACATATAATTGTGTGACTACTTCATTTCTCTATGTTGCAGTCTGCATCTTGCAATGAGCATCCATTTAACCTCTCGGGTGTCGCGCGCTAAGATGCATCGATACCGTTAAGTGTCGACGCCTTGACCTGTTTACCTCAAGTGACCTGACGTCTTTTACTATTTTGCTTATAAAACCTATAATTTTCGTCCGTTTTTTATGATTTATACATTTTTAGAAACCTAGAAACATTGTCTATCCATTAAAATATAAGTATAAGTAATCACAAATACATACCCTTTTTACTGCATTTTATAGCATTTATTTCACCAACGGTAAAAAATTCTTCAATACACAAACCTTGACGATTCAGAAATCATGTAAAACTTGCTCTAAATCACATTATTTTTATTATGTATAATACTTGTAATTTACTAACGAAAAATCATCTGTAAACATCTTGTTTACAAGCAGTTCCACTGACAGTACGCAATCTTGATCACAAATGCGTCACCAATTTGATTTCAACGACCAATACTCCAGACTTTTTCTATGAACTCGATAGCCAATCATAGTTTAGTATTCGAGAGCATAGAACACAGAATAGATTGATGTCAAACACTCCTATTGGTTAAAATATGTTGAAGTAGTAAAAAAATAAACCATAGACCATGTCACTGGCGGGACGCCCCGACGTCCCGCCGACACTCAACGGTACTTTTTTTCGTGGGAATACCGGTATTTTCGCCGACACCCGAGAGGTTAATGGCATTAAGCTGAGAATTATTATGTTTTATCTTATTATAATTTTGTTTACAGGATCATCATCAAGCAGCACTAGTCAAAACAGTAGTAGCAGTAAGCAACATCAGGTATATCTCCTAATAATAATTATACCTAAATCCCTATACCAATCAATCGTCATTGTAATTTAAACCTTAATTTTATTTAAATAAGTCACTTATTTAGTATTGTAATTTTGTAACAGCACATTTTACTATAATTTGAATTCCGAATCTCAGATAATGATCATGCTTAAAGGTACTTATTATTATAAACTGTGAACCAAAAGGCAGCTTAGGCCCACCTGCACCATAAATGACAATACGTTTACCGTTAAACGTATTTATAACATCACTATGTTTCTGTTAACTTCAAATGATTGACGGAAATAGAACGATGTTTTAAATTCGTTGAAGACGAGTATATAGTGATTTGTGGTGCAAGTGGGCCTACGTAACGCTAGAGTTGATTAAGTGGTTGAGAAAATTGTTTTATTTTGTACAGCAGCTGGCAGCGGCGGCGGCGGCTCAGATGGCGTTCGAACAACACAGCGCGGCCGCTATGCAGGCACTGCAACATCAACTTTTGCGAGGTAGTAGTTCCGTTTGAGTTTACAACCTCCTCTATTTGAGTAGCAAATGAGCATGGCACTAAAATATAACCGGCTTTGTGTCCGGGTGCGCAGGCCTGTCGGGCGCGGGCGGCACATCGGGCATGTCGCCGGCGGCGGCGGCGGCGGCCATGATGCAGTTCTCTCCGCTCATCTACACCTACCAGCTGGCCATGGCGCAGGCCTCCGCGCTAGGTAAGCGTTGTACGTATTGCACCGACACTTTTACTTGCAACTTTACCTTTTGGGGCTGGTTTAGACCTGGCGAAGCGCAATAAAGCGCGGTTTTCTATGTCAATGTCAACTTTGTAACTCTTAAAGTGAGATAAAAAATAAAACCGCACTGCGTTGCGCCTCGCCAGATGTGTGCCGGCCCTTAGCCACGTGTTCATGGGAAACAGATAGCACAAAATTGTTGTTTTTATGTTGCTGGAAACATTTTATAAACAAACTAAACAGTACACAAAAAGACAGTAACACTTTAAGTCGGTTGCAGACCAAGAGCGAAGCTAAGTTAGCTTAGTTTAGCTCGCACAGTTGAGGTAATTTTTCATACTTGTGTTCATAGTTTTTGGTCTGCACACGAGTATGAAACTTGTAAAAATTACTTCAGCTATGCTGACTAAGGCAAAACTAATTTAGCTTGGCTCTTGGTATGCAACTGGCAGGCCCGTTTGCACCACAATTCACTAAATTCTTTTAGAGCTAAACATATTTAAAAGATAATTGCGTCTTTGTCATCTTTATACGATTGACGGAAACAGAATAATGTTTTAAATATAATTTTCTGCAACTTCTATTTCCTATGAATCTGCGGCTTTATTATTAAGTTTTTTGTTTTAATGCTTTTGTACTAGCCTAAATGAATATGTTGATAAACTTGCAATAATTTTGCAATTTCAAAATCCTTGGTTAGTGGAAGCTTAATATTGTCACCGATAAAGTAATCTTAAATGTTAACTTTTATGATTATCGGGAATACGAATTACAACGGCTAAGCATGTTTTGGCGGTAGGTTAAGTCAACAAAGACATCCGTAAATTCCTATGAAATAAGTAGTTTAGTCAAAAAGTTGAAGATCCCGATTATAAATATCAATAAAAAAGTTAAGATCCCAATTATAAAATATCAAAGTTGCTTATTGTTAAAACTTCAACTTGTCCTCAAATATATATTTTTTTTAACACTGAATTTTATTATTTTTATGTTCTATCACACTGAACGACATTTAATTTTAAAGTTTATTTTCATACTTTATTTTTCTTATGATACCCTATACTATAAAGCCTTATCATAAAAATAAATAAATAAGTTGAAATTCTTCCCCTTTTGAAATTGTGAATACAAACATATATTCAAGAAGCAACAACATGCAAATTAAAGTACTTACCAGCAAAAAACCGTAATTTGTGACGAGTTTGAAAACTGCATTCCTAATTCTACGAAAATCTCAAAAACTCATCTTTACATAATAACAAGTCGCCGAAATATCTGTACGCGCAAAACTTCCGAATGACTGCACCAAATTGGATATTTTTTTTGTTGCGTTCTGTATTTGGACAAGGTTTGTATGAAAGAAAATTTCAGAAATTCAAAAAAAAAAGTTTACCCGGGCGAAGCTGGGGCGGGTCGCTAGTTTAATCATAAAAATAATGTTCATTACTCCTATTGTGAGCATCAATTCTGCTCATGCTATGTTTGCCTGCAGCCGGTAAGGGCGGCTCCAACTCGGGCGGCGGGGCGGCCATGGCGGCCGAGATGCAGCGCGTGGCTGAGGCGCAGAGGCAGTATCTGCTAGATATGATACCCGGTCAACATCCTAGGAACCCTTGGACGAAAAACTAAGGTAATTCTAGAATATTATTCACACAGAAAATAATCCGTGTTGTTTGAAATCTATTAGCTCTTTGGAACTTTGCCCGATGAAAGACAGGCTTTCTTTCATCGTAAAATTTTCACGATTAGGTAATTATTTTTGCGCTACATCCTACACTAATATTTTTTCGAATCATTTTATTCTGATAAAATAGGGTCTTCCAAGAGAAATTTCAATAACAAAACTACTTTTACATATAATATTTGACTGACGGGTAATCGCAGCTTGTTAAGGAGGCAAAAAGACAATTTTAATTACTTTAAAAAAATCTTTCAATTATACTTCTACTCAAAACTCACATAGCGCAAAAATTATAATAAATTAATTTTATTTATTTTTCAGCTGTGAGGAGAATACCATGAATTTCAAGTGACAGTAGACGATTGACGGAAGCAGTGATTATCGTAACAATAACGCAACGTAAAACGTATATTAAAATAAATACGTTACAAGATACTTTGGCAATGGAGTGATTAATATAATATATTGACAGCCAGAGCACTGAAGCGCTCATTGAAGCTAGAATTGGATGAAATAGTACTAAATTTTAATATTATTATTTAAACATATTATGTGTTCACTTTTTGACCGCCATGCACTGCAAAATCCCGTTGTATTGAAGAACTTTTTTAAGACTAATTTAATGCTGATTGTTCAATCGACCAATAATTTTTATTCGTAGAATAAAATTGACGTCTGGCAGTTTTTATATGGAAGAAACGTCAAAAATTCGAAATATTTCTCCGATAAAGTTATCTAGCATTGGAAAAACCAGCCCTTAGGGAAATTAAATTCTTTATTCTGTAAATAGGAATTCGGAATCATGTTTACACGACGTAAAAAAACTTAGATGGAGTCGACATTTCCTATCTGACTACTCCTGAGAAGAAATTGCGAAACAAATTCAGGGGTTAACACACTTAATTTATCGAAGTTTGATGAGCAGTTTAGCAGATAGGAGGGAGGGATATATGAACTTACATACATAAACATAGTAGATTCAAATAAAAGCCCTCTTTCAGTCGTACAAATTTAAACGAATATATAAATAAACATTTTCATCCATTAAAAACATTAGAGTTGACATTTGATTATGAAATACCTAATAAAAAAAATCCTTATCGAATGTACGTCTAAAAATGTCCGTGGCGGTCAAAACGCTTAATTAACTCAAGAAGTTCGGTATAAGGAAAGCAAACGCTAGATTTCATACATTCTTTTGAGAATCACACCGCAAAGAATGCATTTCTAAGAAAAATCTAGAAATAGGTTTAACTAGTGTCTAAGGGTAATTTTTCAACGTCTTACAAAGCGATGCACAAGTTTTTAAATACGTAAATGGCTTAGATTAGGTTATATCAACGACTACAGTTTTTTGTGCTAATACTACACGAGATCTCAATAGGAGACATTGCTGGGCAAAACGTTGCGAATGTAATCATGTTTTTTTTTACAAGGCGTTTACATCCAAGCGAACTTAAAACTCATTTAAGAGGAGGTAAGGATCATTATTGAACACTGAAGTTAAAATAGGTGGAATTATAACCTATTAACACGTTGCGGAACACTAAACGCCCCCAGACGTAATAACAATAAAACTTCTATTGTGTCTCGTTCAGTGTCCTTCAACTGATTAACTTCTGAGTAGTAGTTAATATTACTACAAGGACACACACACACATACTCTATACTCATATAAGGATCTTTTGGCGTTCGAATCACGTTGATAGAGTGGCGCTGTTGGTAAACATTCGTGCAATTGATTTGTGAAATGTATGGAAAAAACAAGAAGGCTGCGTCAGTACCGATTTTGACTACGCGCCAAAAGATCCTTGTAGAGCTATAACTTGCGATGTTACAATAGTCGGAAAATAACTTGAGCATGTGCTGAAACGATAGTACGGTGTCATTTGAGAAAGTTATGGGTCGTAGGAAAGCTTTTCCATAGGTGTCATTGTAACTTACGTGGAAACTCAGCGCCAGTTTTGTTCAATATGTTTACCGGCTAATTTAGATGACCTAAAATCAATGATGAGCTTAAACTTACCGACATATTTATTGTGAAATCTTGGTCGAGCTCAAGCTTCTTTAGAACACAAGTTCTTAGATTGTTGCATCGAGCGCAAAGTGAGTTATTAATGCACGATGAGATTTCATATAACATTTATGCACTGTTTTGGTTCTAAGCAAAAAATACGTCCTTTTTAATCGGTTGTGTAGTTATTAATGATAACATTACTACATAGTTGAAAGAAATTAATATTGTCGTTGGAAACTGCCAATTGTAGCCCGGGATTAAGACTTCTTAAAAAACACGTTTTATTTATATTTATTTTCTATAGAAGTCGCTCAAATATTGACTTTACCATTCTACAGAATAAGTGTAACCGAATATTGTAAAATACACGTTTATTTTCTTAGTTATTATTTTAAGTTTATATACTTTTATTTAATCGCAAATATATTTATATTATTATGTCTATAATTTTGTCCAGCAATGTCCAAGATGCTAGCACTCTGTGGGGTTAAACGGTGTGTGAAATGTCTAGATTATAAGTGATTTGATCATTTTATATGATGTGTTTTTAACTAGACTACAAATAAATGGATATTGCTAAGGATAAAATGGCTTTTTATTTAAATATAATCCCTTGTTGTCCTGATGTCCAGTGGTTGTGTCACCTCTACTTTATTTGTCTAAAATCGCCACCCCCCGTTTTGAATTTGTATGAATAGAGGCCTTTGCCCTCCAGTGAGTGGGACAATAATAGGCTGGTATTATAATCCCTTGTACTGAAGACACTGTTCAGAAAATGAATATTATAGTAATAAATGGTTGTCTAACTACCCTTGTATAATAGGTTTCCTAAGAGTAAAGACTTTGTAATATAATCACATACATCTGTTGTCTGTTAAACTATGGACCCCGAACCGCTTCGACCTGTTGTTTCACTACTACTTTCCAAGTCAATACACACATGTTCTTCGCTAATCTTAACGCACATTATACACAAGCTAAGGGCGCGTTCCCACCATGTCGTGACGACAGATTCTCGTGTCATTTAAAGCGTCGTGGCTTGCGTATTTAAATGGAGGTGTTCACATATAGGACGGCACGATTAACTGTCGTCTGTCCATTTAAATACACAAGCCACGATGACACGACAATCCGTCGTCACGACATAGTGGGAACGCGCCCTTACGGGTATTCGTAACCCGAGTATACCTACGATAAAAAGGATTTTTAATTAAAAAGTTCTAGAATTGATCGGATCGATCTTTGTCTCAGTTTTAAGTCTTCCGGATAAACGTAACACAAAATCCGTCATGACTTATGCAACGCAACATGAAACAGCAACTAGGCGAATTTGATTATTTTTCAAACTGAACACTAATAGTTGCATACACACGAGCGACACGCGTCCGCAGCAGCCGTCGATAATGTGCTGCTTATGTATTTGAGTACCTCTCGCCCAGAGAGTAGTATATTCCTTGTAGAGTACGGTGCTCAAATACACGAGCGGCTTGTTGTCGACGGCTGCTGACACGTTGACAGGTCGTCGCCTGCAGTTGCCTCTGCCGTTAACTCGTGTCGAATGTGTGTATGAGCCACAGATATAGATACACCTAGATAACGCAAGAGCAACTACATCGCGTGCCAAAAATCGCACCAACTTACGTTTAAAAATCGTAAGCCGCCGCTTTCGCGCTCAGTCCTGTGTACTGCTGGCTGGATGAGCGTGAGTGAGAAAGAGCGCTTGTGACGTCATAGTAGGTAGTAAAAAAAAAATGGCACGCTTGGTTTTCATACAGATCGTGATACTTGCGTTATCTAGGTCTATCTATATCTGTGGTATGAGCACTTAGGGTCGATACATACTTGCGCAGAGTCAAGCGCAACGAAGCGTCAATCTAAAACGGCACTTTCAACCCTATCTTAACGGTAGTGCCCATAACCTATATCTATCGAGATAAAAAAGACGTGTTCATTCTACATTCGGCCAGAGAGCGGGCGCGTTCGCGAGGGCTCAGGCACCTACTACGCGAACCACCGTCAGTCGGGTCCACAGTCAACTGGCAACTACACGACCATAATTACTAAACTTAAAAACACGCGAATCCACGAGAATATACGCGCATTCCTGCAACTTGGCTTTTCATTGTTAAGAATATGACGCTTCGACTCTGCATAATGTTCCCACTGCTGGGACACAGGCCTCCTCTCTGTAAGAGGCAGTGGGCTATGATCTACCACGCGGGCCCAGTGCGGGTTGGTAGATACCGACTCGACTCTGCGCTAGTAGATATCGACCCTAAATGTTAGGAATATAAAAAAAAAACAAAATAACATGTTTTGGATAAAATATTGATTTATTTACGAACAAAATACATATAAAAGTAAATATGTAATTAACAAATGGGAATGTTGTTTAATGGTTTATTCTTATTTTCTATTGGTAGCGTAGCTTATTCTATCAGCATGACAGAGGAAGATACTAGCTCCTGTAATAAAAAAGAAATGTCTCTTATTGTATAATTTTTATGTTAGCTTGGAATGTGATGAGGAGGGATGAAACGCATGTGACTTTTTAGTCACATGCGATGTCAATGTCAAAATATTGATGGAGAGGATGGAGAAGTAAAATTAGAAGAATTAATTAGTCTTTTGTTGGTGACTGTAGGTAGTAATGGGTATTCATGGATTCCCACAAATGACTTACTTTATGTGCACTCAAATACTCCAGGTCCGTCTCAGCGGCTAGCACCTGTATGGCGTCTATGATGACGTCAGCTGCTTTCTTTACGCTCTTAGCCATCGTCGCTAATACTTCAGTCACTGAGACCTGTAAGTAAATATTCAATAACTGTAATACTGCGGAGTAATCGCGTAACACATTAACAATATTGCAATGTCTTTTATATTGACAATTCAACAACATTTATTACGTTGTCGAGCACATTAATTTTTCAAACATTTGGGAGGAATGCATTTAGGAATTAGGCACTAAAACAATGAAGACGTACCTACGCCCTTTCAAATTGTCTCGAACTCAAATCATTTACAGGCATGCTTTAACTGTCATAGGAGTCGCTCAGACTGGCTCAGGTGAAGCTTGATACAGACACAGAGAGGGTGTTGGCTGTAACTCACCACGCGAGCCCAGTGCGGGTTGGTAGATGTCACGTCTTCGAATTTTTGGTTCTAGAACATTCCGGTTTCCTCACGATGTTCTCCTTCACCGTTTCGAGAGCAGCAGCGATGAAGTTATTTACACAAAGTAAAGCGCTTGCCTGGGTTTCGAACCCAGGACCTACATCTCGTAATTCGGCGCCGTAACCTCACCACAACTGCTCTTAATTATGCTCAAAATTAAATATGAACTCGTCATACAGAAAACGGTGACCTGCAATCCGGCTCCCAAATGTGGTAGGTAACTGCAGGACTCTTATACTATTTATGAGGGAAAGAGATAGGAGATACTCACAGATGTCTCGTGCTCCCTCCAACAGTCGTAATCTGTTACTATAGCGACGGCTGCGTAACTCAAGCCTGCTTCTTTTGCTAGAACCACCTGTAGGGATAACAAAAGTTAAAAATAGCATAAATAGCCCAAAGAATCGCTGCATAGGTCGCTATAAAATGAGATAGCGAGAGTTCTACTATTAGGCTTTGATCATGTTGTGAAGCGCAGTACTGTTATCGATAAATTTATTTTATTTATCGATAATGACTCTCAACACTAGTGATTTAAAAACTTGCAGAGTGTTTTAGACTAAGGTACGATTCAGACCAACCGGCTCGCGTCGCGCCGCATCGGAACGGAGACGTACGTGTGCCGCGGCAGCCGAACGCGTACGTCGGAGCCGTACTGCTACCGCGGCATGCGTACGGCTGCCGTAGTAGGCAGTCTGTTGATACATATCAATGTTCTTTACCGCATTGTAAAATGCCGCCCGGCCCGGCCCGATGCGAGCCGGTTGGTTTGAATCGTACCTAAGACTTCAGAGTCTCAATTTTAGTCAATCGATAGTCCTTGATTTACTTTCATATTAACATTTTCGCGGATTTAAATTACCTCTGGGACTGTCGTCATGTTTACGAGATGGCCGCCCCATTGACGATGCATCAAACTCTCTGCCCTGCTCGAAAATCTGAAAATGTTTTAATATTAAATTAATATTTGGTGGTTTATTAGAAACCGCATTTATTCAAGTACATGACCGGAAAAGTAACTTAATAATAAATAAGTAAAAAAATCTGCTATTTCCGTTTTTATGCCCATTCATTTTAAGCAGCACTATTATTATGAACAGCAGAAATAGTTGCGATTGTACAGAGGCCAGCACATCAAGCTACACCAATCTGTCAAATTTTCCCAATTGAATATAAACCTTATTCCTTTGTAGTAAAGTTGAATATAAACCTTATTCCTTTGTAGTAAAGTTGAAAATCTATCAAAGAAATCTAACAGATTGGGGTAGCTTGATGTGCTGGCCTCTGTACGTAGCACGTAGTTGGGGTAGTACTGCCACGAACGAGCTCTTTTTCAAAGTAATTTTATTGAACCTTGTAATTGGTTTGCTTGTTTTATCGGGTGATAAAGCTAAGGTTGAATGTCACTTGCGCGAGTTGCATGTCATAAAACGACATGGTCTATTTTTCTATGTTACAGTTAGATAATTTCAACCATTCTGAAGTTTCAATATAAAAAGAATTGTTGTCAAAAGTGATAAAGTAATTATGAATTCGACTATACAAATGCAGAATACATTATTTTTAAACTTATCATTGTTTATAACTCTATGGATACTTTTGTAAGTTAATCAGATTTTTTTTATTATCTACTAGCTTGTTCCCGCGAGTTTGTCCGCGTGAAATTTCTTGTTCCCCGACCTACCCCGTCGCATCGCATCGCTTGCCCGCGCTAGTACTTCGTTTCTTTTTATTACTTTTGTTTTTACTAGTCTCTCAGGGGTCTTAGTGTGATGTTAAATAGCCTTAGGCTTCCTCGAGAATAGGGCTCAAAAGCAAAAAAAAAAAATTTAATCCGACTGTTAGGAGATTAGCGCGCTCAAACTAATAAGCAAACTCTTCTGCTTTATTATTACTAAATAGATTATTGTATTGGCACTTACCTAGGTCCTTGTATGGCAACCGCCGTGCCAGTTTCATGGTGACTGTACCCCTTGGTTCTGGCGGCAGTGATCATAGCGTTTCTGGCTCTCTCGCAGAATGCCGGCTTCATTGGTAAGTGGCACACGCCCTTTGGACCGCCTTCTGTCCGGTCGTAGAAGGTGCACTTGCGACCCCACGTTCTGGAAAAATAGAACAATGGTTTTGATAAATTTTACAGCTTTTACTGAAACCAAACCTATTGACCGCTCAAAAATAATTATCTACCTTTACTATAAAGGTCTGTCGACTGGCCACATTATCATCTATCATTTACCCCACTTATATCACCATATGCCCATGGATGGCCAAATTATTGATATTTTTGATATTTTAAATAAAAATCGTACTTACTCATACATAATCAGCTGCCATTTCTATAAATGGCGAAATTTTCTCGTTCTGTTTTTTTATGTTACTCCTGAATATTTGTGTCATCAGACCAGTATCAAGTTTTTTTGTTATAATAATTTATGATACATAATACTTATTCTCAAATTTTAACATGTTTTCTAGGGAATTATGGATTCTTGGGCCTCTGTATCGAATATGGGCATATGGTGATATAAGTGGGGTAAATTATAGATGACAATCTAGCCAGTCGACAGTTTCAGGGTTATCCATTATTTACTCCACACCCTGTATATCCTGTATATAGATGCATGCTGTGGTGGGTCAGAAATAAAATTAGAAGTGGATCAAAAAACCAAATGTGCCCAAACTCTGAGTGGACACCAGTCCATTTTGTAATGACATTGAATAACAAACCTTACAAATTCTGCTGTAAGGTGCAAAATTGTAAAAATACAATACAGATCTCAAACGGTTCCCCTTGTGCCTCCAAGCGCGTTCACTCATTTGTACTTTAAGACAATGGTCACAAGGTTTATTTTTGAATCTCTTAAAAAATCTACTTGAGGCTCTTTGATTTGCGCTGAACTTCACCCAAACCACATTGTGGTGAAAATTAGGGACTTATAAAACTACATGAACATTATTTAGGTAGTTTGTAGGCAAAATAATTAAAAAGGATCTTAAGTATAAGGTGGCTGACCTGTCAATAAAATCATTCAAAATAACAAGGTCGCCAGGCTTGTATTCCTCCACCAGCGATCCAGTGGCTGTGGTCGCCAGAATGTGAGTACATCCCACCTGCTTCAGCGCCCAGATGTTGGCGCGGTAGTTCACATCGCTGAAAGAAAAACATGTTAGTATCTCTATTTATGTTACGAGTATTTCCACACATTTTAAGGCTGATTTTTCCATCGCCAGATAACTTTTATTCTAGGAATAAGTTTAAAAACTAAAACCCGACTATTGAAAAGGATGACTCATATTTTGACTAAGGTGTACCTAAGGCTTGTGAAGTTAGGGCTTGTAGAGTTAGAAGCTTGGCTCTGCATGAGATCTGATAACTTTTTGACAGCGCGAGCCATAAGTGGTCTCATCTTGGCAACATTTTACATGAAAATGTTTTTAGTGGGTTACCTATGTAGTTCATTTACGCCTGGAATCGCTAACTGATATTGAGGAAGAGTGGTAATCAATGGTTGTGCCTTTTTTTGTATGACAAGAAGTCTTTGCCCTGCAATGGGATAATGCTGGCTGCTATTATTATAATCATCAGACATTACCTTGGCTGAAACTGGTGCTTCCTCCCATGCCTCGCCAACAATACACAGGGGACTCCTTTGATCTTCCCTTCAATTAACACATCGGACGGCTTCCCGAACGGAGTGGTGACTTTCGTCTCAACTTGGTTCTCGAATAGAGTGGGGTCGCCGAATCCTGAACCGCCGATGATACCGACCTGTGCGAAGTTAAGATTGTATCGAAAACTCTTTACAAAAAAATATTGGGATTAGTGTGCATACACTTACACACGAGCGACAAAGATAATGAATCGGCAAACGTAAGGTAGGACGCCCTCAGGCTAGGTGGAGCGACGATCTTCGCAGGATGGCTGTGGTAGCAGCTGGATGAGAGTTGATGAAAATCGAGTTGATTGGCGTGCAATAGGAGAGGCCTAATATGCCTCAAGTATGGTACTCAAATACACAAGCGGCACGTTGGCGACGGCAGCAGTTGCCTTTGCTGTTGACAACGGACATTTTTTTTTTGACAGCCGGTTTGTGTGAAGCACTTATGTGACCTGTATCACCGCCGTCGATACCGAAAAGCGAGTAGAGCTACTAACTTTAAGTTGTCGTTGTTACTTTGATAGCTTTGGTAGATGCGACAAACTAATGGAGTTCTCGTCGGCGGTTAGTCAGCGATGAACTATTAATAATATGCACAGTCAGCAAAGGAGATAAGTATGCAGGGTCATCGAATATAGTTGAAGTTTAGTAAGAAACCGATTGAAGTTTTCGAATAAAATTTAATTAATTAATAGAAAACAAACAGTCAATTTATCAAATTAAATTTCATTTGAAAACTCAATCGGTTTCTTAGTAAACTTCCAACTATATTCCACTACCATGCATAGCATACTTATCTCCTTTGCTGACTGTACCTTTTCTACTGACACGGGACCCACTTCAATAGTATGTTCCTTTTTTTTTTTTTGAGGATAGGAAATCATCAAAGAGTGTCAGACTCTTACTGACTAAAACCCACCCGTGTTCCTTCCTTAGCCCTTTATGTTCCGGGGTAGCGATAACCCTTTCGGACAATCCCGCTGCATAGTATGTTCCTTGAGGGAGAATATGGTCGATAGCTAGTCTCTTCCTCGTTTCTCGCGGTGGGGCAGGTGCCTAAAGCTCTGGCGAGACGAATCCCGCGCGGGATGCGGGACGAAATTCACTTGCGCTGATTGTGTGAACTAGGTAACTTTTATGGAGGTGTTCTAACTAGCCGCGAATAGTAGTATGACTTCCTAATCATTAAAACAATCGGGTTCATTGCTGTTTAACCAGTCCTTTATGAGTGGTTCCAACTAGTAAAATTTAGATATAGAGGGGAATAGGTACAATACTTTTAGGGGTTCCCCAGGGTTCACATTTGGGCCCATAATTTATCCTAAGAAATCTTACTTCTTTAATGGAGATTTAAAACATACGAGTGCTTACAGTCCAACTCCAACATTCACAGCATTTCTTAAAACTGAAAGTGACATCATTTAACTGCAGCTTGATTGATACCAACAACAAATTTGAATGTGAAACAACATGGCAAGAGCAAAAATTTGTATAACATTATATCAAGTCCCAGCTATTACTTAAATAAATGAAAATAAGTTTTATGTAACAATAATTTATTTGTTTTGTACATTGAATTTATCTACAGAGGTAAACGCTATACAACTTTAACCATAAATGCAGTTTCCGATTTCAATTTAATACTATTTTCCATCTAAACCTTGTTGGAACTTAATCTCTTTCGTAGTCTCATGAGCTTTCTGCAACGCTTGTGCGATTTCAAAGAATTTCTTTGAGTCTTCAGGACTTTTTTCAACACCATCACCTCTTTTGTACATCATACTGACATTTGCGCAAGCGTACATGTTACCGAGTTCACAAGCTTTCTTTGCAAACTTAAAGGCTTGGGTTTTGTCCGATTTAATGAGGTATTCAATGTTTGCATTTTTGTCTGGCCTATGTGGGTTGAATTCAGCAACATTCTTAGGTACACCAGTCAGGTACATTCCAGAGAGATAGTGACATGCCATTGGATCGTTTTGGTCACAGCTTTTCTTGAGGTAGTTGTAACCTGGAAAAATGATTGCTGAGTTAAAGTTATGATGCACTTAGAATCATATTAAGGAAAAAGGAGTACCAAGAACAAAGTTTATTAGTGGATCTCTCAACTAATAAATTAGCATAATTATAATAGCCTATTATGTTCCCACTGCTGGGACATAGGCCTCTTCTGTGTGTGACTGGGTTGTAATCTACCATGTGGGCCCAGTGTAGGTTGATAGATGTCAGATGTCTTCGAATTTTTGGTATAGCACATACCGGTTTTTTCCTCATAATGTGTTCCTTCACCATTTTGAGAGCAATAGTGATGAAATAATTTACACACAGTAAAGCGTCTCTCTGGGTTCAAACCCATAACCTATAACTCGTAAGTGGAGGCCATTACCACTGGGCCACCACTGCTCTCATGTGTAATGTAAGTTACTGTTGTTTAACAAGGAAATGTATCATTTAAATTTTTGATGGAAATGAATTTGTTTCACTACAGACAGTAACAATTTTATATCAATTAGTATTTTACCTTTAGGAACATCTCGCTTAACATTAACGCCGGAACCGGTGGCAGTGAGCAGCATACCGGCATGCAAGCACGCCCCGGGCTCATTGTACTCACACCCTTTTTCAAAGTAGGTTAGCGCTTCCGCGGCATCGCCCTTCTCCCGTCCGCGACCCACTAACGTATAGTTCCCAATCTTCAGACATGATTTCCCAAATTTATAATCCAAACAGTTACTTTTGAACACCCTTGCTGCCTTATCAAAATCCTTCTTTATTGCTTCCAAGTAATCACCCAAAAGATGGCATACTTCCGGCTTTTGCTCCTTGTAGCAACCGAAACGGTACTCGATACCGAGGTTTTCTATGTAATCTTTCACGTCTTCTTCTTGTTTTAGGTCATATGCCATTGCGATTTCGTAATTTAGATCGAACAGTGAGGTTAGATAACAATTCGGGAAATGTCAAAGTCAAACTGATTAGTATATCAATTTATAAACAAACTCGATAACATACTTTTAATTTTAAAACATTGACTTTAATGATTTAATAATTCACAATTGGGTTTAATAATAATTAATAACTATGCTATATTTATTGCACAAAGCAGTTATGTGTTTACTTTATATAAATAGGTTTTTCTAAGACTACAATGTGATAATTGTATTTACCTTTATTTTAGCAGAGTCGCCCATTATTGAGAATTTAACAAAACAGGGAATCAATTAGTTCAGCGTTTTTGCAGTTGTAGTCAAGTGTGTAGAATCACAGACGGAGACGGCGAAGTAATGTTTATTTAATTTAATTGGTGTGCTATACCAGATTATACTGTTTATTGGAGTGGGGCTTCCTCTGTCCTCATAAAAACACGACCACAGCTTAAAAAATTGTTTTCAAGATTTGATTTAGCAGACTAAACAGCAAGGCTTTTGTTTTCTTTGCAAAAATACTGCAAGATCTTGTTGATTGCTGCCTCATTTGTAATTATTTATTTATATTTATTTATTTAATACTTCAAGCACATAAATGTACAGAGGTGGACTTAATGCCATAGGCATTTTCTACTTTTCACTAGGCGATTTCTTCTTGTGGTACAAATCTAACTTATGAAGATGTATGAATGTTTCTTATGATTATAATTCTGTAAATATGTACCTGTTATAGTCGCGAATCAAATTTTGATCAAGATACAACCTGACACTGACCTGCAAATTGCAAAAAACGTAAGGAAATTTGAATTTCGCGGTAATCACTGCGCAATCACCCTTATTCTGTTAAGGGTCAACTAACAACTTGTCATGACATCAACCCACTGACCAAATTCAGTTAGTAAAAAATCAACAATTAAGGGGCCAGTTCGCACACCAATTGGTGTCTAGCAGTAATTGTCATTTTTCACTTACAGTTCATAAGCCAATCCATTAATGTATAAATTTTGGAAATCGTATTTAATTTACATGACAAAGAGTGTGTGGTCTAACGAGAAACTATCCGTTCTTTTTTTAATATCTTTCAGCCAAATGGAATAAACCTTATAAGCAGTGGTCGGAGTAGGTAGAGCTGTTTTTGCTACTTGCGACATGCGGACATAACATGGATATGCCAAATATTTCCCGGAATCACGGGAATTCTCGGAATTAAAAAAACATTGTTTAAGTAGTTTATATAGGAGTAGGTAGAGGTATTTTTGTTATTTGCTACATACGGACATAACATAGATATGCCAAGTATTTCAGAAAATCCTGGGAATTCTCGAAATAAAAAAATCGACGGGTTGCACTCCGGGAGTGCCGGTAGAAGTGAAAACTTAAATATTAATGTTCTGCATTTTTGATATTTTGGAATGGTTAGAGAATAATTTTGTACGAATTGCTTTCGTTATCAGTATAAAAGTATTATTATTTATGTGGTAGGATACAATATTTATTCATTGCGCTATTGTACACAAACATGACAATTATCGAACATTCGCGCAAGCGCCTTGCGCCGCCTGCCCTCCGTCTTCGAATTCGAATTCTCGATCAGGTCACGTGTCCTGACGCGAGTTTAGAGATTTTTACCCATTCCAAAAAAAATACGCAGCGCCGCTAAAGAAGTTTTCACTTCAACATTCGCGCAAGCGCCTTGCGCCGCCTGCCCTCTCTCCATCCGTCTTACGAATTCTCGATCAGGTCACGTGTCCTGACGCGAGTTTAGAGATTTTTACCCATTCCAAAAAAAATACGCAGCGCCGCTAAAGAAGTTTTCACTTAAAAAAAACAACTATTTAAGTAGTTTTTTTTTTTTGTCAGTGATTAATTGGAACGTTATATTTAAATGGAAAATCCACTTTTATTTAAAAATCCCGGGATTTCAGAGGCATATCCATGTTTACATCAATGTTTGCGGTCATTCACCCCAAACAGCTCTACCTACTCCGACCACTGCTTATAAGTTATAACATAATTTAATACACTTTCACAGAATACAGAAAGAAAATGAATCGAATGGAAACAACGTAGTAAACAAATGTTTGACATTGACATTTTGACTAGGGCTGTCTACGGCGGCTGCAGTCAAGAAGTTTATCTACAAGCTTCTTGGGCTGCAGTGCTGCAGTGCAGTGAAGTGAAAGGGTTAATAATTATCAGTCTGTGACCATAGAATAGACATTGTGATATTTTGGCCGCATTCCGAATTAGGACATTAGCGCTCACAGCGCTCACATCAATAATTTGCGTACCGATTTAGATAATACGATTATGACAGCTGAGAGCTGTCAACAATTCGGAACGCTCGTGAACGCGCTCACAGTGCTTACTCAATCTCAAAACGATATTACAGTATTTCTTTGTTGTTTAAACACCATATTTTTCTTCTTCTTTGGTTAGGTGGCGACTGTCAGCCAGAAGCACAATTTCGAAAATGCCACGTTAATTTATAGATATGATACAACTCAAAACAAAACACTCACTGACACAAACGCACACTGTCGTTTTTGACAGCGCTCACGGTGATATTAATAAAAGGCATGGTCGGCGTTATCGCAAGATGGCGCATGTCATGACGTCGTCTATGACGATTCACGGGACAGCGTTATCGCGCTCACGCTAAATCTCACATCGATTACAGCCCAACTCGGAACGCGCCCAATGTGAGTTTGTGATTGTCACTTTGTGACAGTTGTTCAAAAGTCAAAACTCAAAAGTTATCTGCGGTTTTTTCCTAAGTCCTAGGTGTAATCAGAAATTCAGATTCAAAATTTCGCGAGTGCGGCTAGTTTTGAGTGATTATAGATTTTAACGAATAGAGTGAAAAATGACGGAAAATACAGAATTATTTACAACCCGCATGCGAAAAGCTACGAGGAAAATACACAACATCAGTGATGCCCTAGTCAACGCAAAGTTCGCTCTCTGTAAGTTCTACAACAATTCCTACTGGATTGATCAAATCCTTTTACCTTAAAAGTAAAAAAATGCCAAATTAAAATGCAATTTCGAAAAATACCTCCCATTTTTCTTTGTCATATTTTTGTAGTCATTGTTCTGCATAAGCAGATAACGCTTTTCTACCGGCAAAATAATGGCTTAATAACTAAAAGATATTTACAATTTTACACGCGTTGGTTCCGATGATAAACTGCTAACCAGAGTAAAGGACCCTTGTCAAAGGAGAGACAACAGCATATTCATGTGCAATTCTTGAATAACATGATGCAGTCTATTTGCCAAGCAATTTCTTTGCTCATTTTATAATAGAGTTGTCTAGGGAAGCCTTTAAGCTGAGAAAACTAAAGAATTTGGCGCACTTTTAGCTTAAACTATAGACAAAATACATACATACACTACAAAGGCATATTTTGAGAAACTCCTTTCTCTTTGAAATATTTTTTTTCTCAGATTTTACTAAGCAAAGATGGCAATATGTCTTTATTTTTGTCTTATTTTATAAATGTTTCAGCATTAAGAGATGAAGAGGTATGGGGAGGTGGTCTGTTCATATTCTACCACATCTTCGGATACCTGGAAGATGCTAAGGAAAGGCTAAAGATGGAAGACTTCGACAAACTGTTCTTCAATAAAGCTCTCTACAGGTTTGTACCATTCTAAGTACACAAATATGTAATATATTTTTCTACATGGTGGCAGGGTGGCAGGGACAGTGACATGCAACATGTAACTGTAAATGATTGGGGTCTCCTTGTCTTGAAATTTTTTGTTGGTTATTAAAAAATAATATATGTAGCTATTCCATACATTTTGGACCGTGTAGGTATTGCACTTTTCTATGAAACAGCAGATTTTTTTTTTGATAACCTATGAATAATTTCTGCACTTGGGGGTTTAGAATCATGTGCCGAATTCATGGTTACTATAATTTACATGACAATGTTCCTGCCACTCTGTATACTGTTACAACTACAAATTGCATTGTTACGATCAGTGGTATATTAAACAACTGAATCTTATTGGTTTCCACTATACCAGTCTCTGGTACCTCAATTAGGACTCATTGCTTTAAATACTGACTCATTAACACACAAGATAACTTTATTAAATCTATACAGAGTGGTAGCTGGCAGGGACAACATCGTGCTACCCCTGCATTGAAATTTTTCGTTGGTTATTAAAAAGAAAAATTTGCTGTTCCATACATTTTTGACTGCATAGGCACTTTTCTATGAGACAGCAGATTTTTTTTGATAACCTATGAATAATTTCTGCACTAGGGGGTTCAGTAGAATGATATGCCAAATTCATGGTTACAGTTTGCATGACGATGTCCCTGACATCCTGTATAAATTCATGCTGATACCGTGCCTATTAGGCAAGATTGTCCAATTAATATCATATAATGGAAGCAATTTTTAACATGAAAGATGTAACCAATACTAAACTTTGTAACCATATTTTTTTATTTAAAAGAGTGTCCATGAGTTTCTTGCCTGTTCTTCTCCATAGGTACCTACTTTGTTTTGGAATGTGCAACTAGCTTCATCTTTCTGACTGACCGACCCTTTGGCAATTCAAAAGTGCCTCTAATTGGTTAATTTGAAATAAATGGTTTGAGTTTGAATATTACAAAATTGTATATTTAAACACTGTTTAAACATAACAACTTATATTATGTATAGGAATTAAACTTATTGCAATCAACAGCCAATTAAATTGCTTCAAATAAAGTCAAACTAAAAAGCCTTTCTGAAATTTCAGAAAGAAGGCATTTGAAGAGGACCTAACACACTACCTTGGTGTAGACTGGTCGGCATTACCTAAGGCCATGCCTTTAGAGAATTACATAGAGCACCTGCAAGAGCTTGAGAGGTCGAATCCTAGACTGCTGATGGCATATGCCTATCATTTGTACTTGGGACTGCTGAGCGGTGGACAGATCCTGGCTAAGAAACGGAGGATGTTTGGTGATGGTAAATATCCTTTTAAAAATTTCAAAGTCCAGATTCAGGAAAGCCAAAAATTTCTTTGTCAGTTTAGCCTATTTAAGTCTGCTTCAGGCTGTATGAAGCCGATCACATTATTTTTTGTCCATTTTGGAATCAAAGTAGACCTCTGGTCACAGGGCTCGTATCTGAAACTTTTCAAATATATGTGTAGGGATCCTTGTAAATGAAAATTATTATTGCTTTTCATTCACTTCTAGATCCCAGACGGAGATCCCAAATGTAGAGATTGTTGTAAATGAAAAGCAAGCTTGTTCTTTAATTTCTTTTATATTTTTCTCGTACACATTACCTCTTTCATATCTGTCGACTGTCGTCTATCTGGTCTGCCCTTCCATCCCTTTCGCACAGTGTTGTCATACCCATCCTTTAACGTTCGTCACATCTAGTGTATTGCCACTTTATTATTAATTTCCACATATGTCTAGTGTTCTCTCTTCATGCTGCACCTATTCAGCTATCAACTTTTCGCCCTGCATATGCTTGCTCAAAAACCCTCTGGGCTCCCAGCCCTTCAGGAGTCAAAAACATTGAACTTTGGTGATTCTTAATTAATTGTATCAATTGGATTTCAGAAAAAGCTAAGTCTGAGACATACACAGACAAAGTGACAGATTTCACTGGAACTGACATCGCTCAACTAAAGAAAGACTACAGACAAGCTATGAATGAGATTGCAGAAAAAATGACAGAGGAAGAGAAAGTAGCATTCATTGAAGAGAGCAACAACGTCTTTATAATGAACAACTTGATTGTAAACTCTGTTGGCGGACAGAATAAGGTCCTGTATAATCTGTTGTATAAATTCTCCACAGTTGTTGCGATTGTTGGCGGTCTTGTTATAGCGTATAAGTTGTATAAGTAATCTGCCTAATTTGTTTGCATCTAAGACTCGACGTAAACTAGCCACCGGCCACAACCACCGATAGCCCAGCACAAGTAACAAGCAGTTCAAATGCTTCTTCATAAGTTTTGTATGGATTTGTCGCTCACGTGCCACCCGCTACAGCAGTACTCAAAACCACAGCAAGAGGCCACAGCCAGTGGCTGCAGTCGGTGGCTCGTTTGCGCCGAGCCTATAGTGTGTTAATTATGATGAAAAATATTTTATTGTCTATGTCAAATTTTGTCTATTACCACAGAGTAAGATGGGTTTGCCAGCCTTTTTATCAGTTTCTGGTGAAGTAAAAACGTGTTAGGGTATTTTAAATATTGTTTAATGGAGATTTTATAATGCTCAAATACATGTAACTATGCAGAATAATCATATCATAATGTATGGCTGAGCCAGTAGTTGAAACCATTGTAAGCACAACCTTAGCCCATTTGCCAATCGGAAATCGATAAGTCTTGGTTTTGACTCTTAAATGTTCCAATAAATAGTCCTATCGTGTCCCCACTTCTTATTTAAGGTCTAACTATTTATAACTTGTTAGGTTATAGTGTAGAGTTGTGATAACGTTATTTTGTTTCAAGATTTTAAGACTTATGAAGTTGTTAATAAAGTCCTTTTTAAAAACTCCTATTTTTAATTTTCTAGCCTTTTACTTTAGCAGTGGTGGTGCAGTGATAACAGTGTTGAGCCAGAGTGTCTTTACTTTGTGTAAATTATATCATTACCATTGTTCTCAAAATGGTGAAGAAAAACATCGTGTGGAAACCGGCATATCCTAGAACAAAAAATTCGGAGAAATGTGACATCTACCAACCCGTACTGGGATGCGTGGTAGATTACGGCCCTTTCCCTCTCACAGTGAGGAGGCCTGTGTTCCAGCAATGGGAACATTATAAGCTGAATATGTACGTTGTCGGTAGCCTTGTATGAAAACTAGAAAACGATTGAAGCAGTAAATTAAAAATTGAAACAAGAAACTACTTATAAAAATATTTTATTGTCTCATAAACTATCAAATGTCATACTTACAAATAATTAAATATGTACACAGCAAACATACTACATGTCTACATCGTCACTGCGTTCTAAAATAAACACTACTGTTAAGTAAATAAGGTTTCAAATAAGTTGTATTTCTTAAAACGTAATTGTTTTATGAACTTGACTTTTATTGTGTCCTTATAATATATTAAACTACTATTTGAACTGTTTTCTTACATCAACGTTTATATCTCTTCATTTGGAAACTTACGAAAATTGAACATAAAAATTTTGGTGATTATACAAAATAGATCTTAATTTAGATAGATCTTGTACCAAGACGTTACACTAGGTCATATGTTCTCAAACTTATTTTGCCCACCGCCCACTTTGAGAATATTTATACCCCACGATATAGACCCCACGAGGGGTCGTTATCGCCCCATTGAGAACCTATGCGCTAGGTAAACACTTCAAAATATTTTCATTCCAAGTCTTGTATTTTTTTGGAAAACATTTTATCAAACTTCTTTTTATTCTACACTTTATTCTATAATGGCCACTAGTCTAGCTTTTATATTAAAGCAGGTTGTATAAATAATTCTAACAACGTTCTCATCATCTGAACGAAGGTAACGTAGGAGGTTCCATCGCCATATCGATCAGTTCGTCGATGTCATCGGAGTTGAAGAATGACAGCTCTAACTGTGAACAAAAAAGTATTGAGTTTGTATACAACCTTTTTTGATCCTGGCTGGGTAGATTAGGATAGAAAAAGGAATAGTTGTTGTAACATTATGCTTTTATTTCCCGAAGGTTGGGCAGAGGTGCACCCAGTCGGGGTGCGGCGAATGTACAGACGCCAGCACATCCAGCTACTACAATCTGTCAAATTTCTTTAATAGATTTTGAACTTTATCGCTACAGTATAAGGTTCAAGGTTGATTGGGAAAATTTGACAGTAACATGCTGGCGTCTGTATATGTATCTCCCGGGCCCCCTACTTGTGGTAGTAGAAGGAACAGTGGGGGTTTTAGTCAGTAGCAGTCCAATATAACCCTCCGTTCTCCCAGACGGAGGGTATCCATGAGGATTTCCCTACGGAAAAAAAGAAGCGGAGGTGCACTTATATTTTACTAGTATATTTTGTTTAGAAGCAAAACTACGAACACGTTAAAAATCGTTCTACTATCGGGGCGTATGATACGCCCGATATCGCGAATTTTATTTTTTATTGTTTCTTTCCTCTCGGTAAATAAGTCTTTTTGCATTTTAAGTTTATTCTTTAAGACCGTTTCATTAGAACAATGGGTATATATCACATCCACGTTTTAATTAATAATAACTAAATGATAACCTTTTAGGTCACACATGCTCGACTTAATTATTATCATCATTAACTGTCGCAGAATCTACAGCGCGCGTAGTAGGTACTTATTTACCAAAAGATTTTGGTCTCTCTTTTTTGACGTGATAACGTCTTATAAATCGATGAACACCGGCTGCACGCACGAAAAAGTGTCACGTTCCGCCTGTCGAGCCTGAGCGTGCAAGCGAGAACGCGGAACAAGCGAAAGAGAGGCAAGATCAGCCCAAGCGTTGGCTTGTGACACATTATTCATCAATGTTTCTTTGTGACGTTATCACGTAAAACTATTGTCCGTAAACCGACTTCATAGACAACCATTTTTTTTTTGTCTTTTCATTTTTGGTGATAGGTTCGTTAGATATATTGGAATTGCTGATAAGTGTTCCTAAGTGAGTAACTGATTTTGAAAAAAAATTATAATAATTCCGTTCCAAAATAATTAATTGTCACTTATCTTTACCCAAAGGGCTACGAAAACGGGGATTTATTGGGTTCTGGGGAAAATTGAAGACTTTGCTGAGGACGAACACAATATGTTGGTCAATAAAATGCGTCCTAACGCGCTGACTCTGAGCAGACTAAGGGTTTACTTGACTAATGGCGAAAGAGTGATGAAGTGGAGAGTTTCATCATCTGCCTAGCCTTTTCCCAACTATGTTGGGGTCGGCTTCCAGTCTAACCGGATGCAGCTGAATACCAGTATTTTACATGGAGCGACTGCCTATCTGACCTCCACAACCCAGTTACTGGGTAATACGATACCCCTTGGTAAGATTGGTTGTCAGACTTTCGGGCTCCTGACTACCCGTAACGACTGTCAAAGATCAAAGAATGAAGCCGTTGGTCCGGACCAACGGCTTAACGTGCTTTCCGAGGCACGGAGGGGTCTCGGTATGTAAAGATGGTAACTCATCCACAGACCAACCGCGGCAAGCGTAGCTTAACCTGATCGATCGACCTGTGCGGCTGTTATTGTTTAGCCACGGGCCCCTTATGAAGTGGACAGTTTGTGTGGGAAAATAAGAAATCCACCCAGAATTCGCGGAAAAAATATTTCTAAAATCATTACCCTCCTTTTGAGGTAGTTCGGTATGGTTACTCACCAGTCTCTGCGTGTCAGCACAGGGCCTGCACGCCAGGCGGCCCTCGCTGCACTCGCAGCGCGGCGGCGCGGCACAGCGGGCCGTGGCGCCGGCCGCGCGGGCGCCCAGCACGCTGGAGAAGCGCCGCGCCGTGGGCCGGTCGCCCTGCAGCTTGGCGCCCGCGAATATTGTACCTAGAAGGAGCATTGGTTTACTATTACAAAAGGCATCTTAACAGGCAAATGACAATTTAAATAAATTGATTTTTCTTTAACCCTTTAACCGCTTACGTCGGATTAATCCGACAAATATTTTCGTGTCCATTTCGCCAGAGTCGTATATTTACGTCCAAATACCACAGCTCGTTTACTCCGTTTTTTCATTAATTACGCTGTACTCTATCAGATTATTCGAAAAAAAATTTTTTTTCGAATCACTGTGCCGGGCGCTAGGGGCACGACAACTGTTATGAAGCCAGGCGGTTAAAAGGTTAAGCAGAATGTTGTCTAGACCTTTTTGATAAGTGAGTGTATAAAGCAATAAGATTCGTCAATGAAATGTAGATATTTTTATTGAAATTGTTAAAGAGTTTAATGCAAAGGAATATTTTATCTTTCTCACAGGAAATACTGCAAAAAATACCTGCACCTTTGTAGATACTTGTGCAAAGCATTTTACGGGATTTCTAAATTATGATGACAGTTGGGAATATTTCTAGTTTTTGTGTAAAAAGTCCATTCTTTGTATATTCTATTGTTTATTATTTGTCGATCTAAAATGCCACTTCAGGGAGCTTCTAATATATCATCCTAAAATAACAGCATTTATACAGATATGATGAGAAGTTTATGTGAAGTTTTGCTAATTAATTTAATTTGACCTTCTATACAGGGTGATTATTTTTTCGTGATTACCATGTTGGTCCCATGTAAAGTTGATCAGTTTGGTGGTCTGTATCACATCCTTAATGTTGACCAAACCTTACTGTTAAAGCCTGTAAAAAGTTGATCTATAAAATTATACCGTTAGTCTCCATAGCGAGTGAGGTACAAAGTCCGAGCTTCTCTTTAGGCAGTTTCACTTGTTTCCTGAGCGCTGCGTCACCCACCAGTCGCTCGTAGTCCTTATTTGTGTAGGCAAGTATGTTGTCGACACCTGAGCAAAGAAGGAAGTATACAAATAGTATCATAGAGCATTTCAAGAGCGGCGAGGTAACCATTGGCGAGAAACTGTCAATTATCCTAACATTAATATCACATGACATCGCGTCCTTGTATTTCCCGAAGGGCTAAACAAAAGTGTAGCTATAGTACATACATAGGTACTATTAACGACATTACGACATTATGGTTAAGTCCCATATATGTAATGGGGGTTGGGCCTTTTGCCAACAACCAACATGTTTCAAATATTATATGAACCAAATAACTTTTCTCATATTGGAGACCAGCTAGGCTGACAAAAGCAATACAACATAATTTTGTAAAATTATCTGCCAGACTTATTAACTTTGTTTACAAAATAAAAATACGTTTATTTAATTATATTGACATAATCTAAAAAGCTAAAAGTTTTAAAATAATAATATGTAAGTACTAGTATATAAAAAGGAGGGGAAATAATGACATGGGCATCTACCAGATAAATTAAGGGGAAACTATTCGGAGGGGGGCCAAAAAGGCTAAGTATAAAATTTAAATATTAAATGTGCGTGGGTTCATGCCATTATGGCACCTTGGGCGTTGGGTTATGGTTGCTTTTTGTTTGGCCGCATCTTATGTAATATTTACTCACCGAACAAATACTTAGCAGCTCGTTTCTTGGACAGCATAAAGTCATCGTCCATAAGAATGTGCAGCGTCACGGAGCTCTCCATCAAGTTGTGGTAGATCGTCGAGTAGTCCAACTGGATAAATATATTATTATTAATATGACACGTCAACTTTAGAAAGAGATTGTCACAAAGGTAAGAAGATAAGTGAAAGAAACGACGTACAAAGACGAACTTTTATGTTTTAGTCCCATTTTATATGGGGAGAGCCTATTGCAATTAATCGAGCACAAATCTACACCTCAGGCTGAGAAACTCCCTTAGGATCTCACGTTTACGGTTTTTACGTGGGCATAAAGTATTAGACCGATTTTTTTTAATATTTTATCTCACATATCACTTTATTCCAACATAATCTTCGTCAACTTACCCTCATAAAGGCGGAGTCACACTTGGAACAGGGCATGAGTATGAACGTCCGTGGCACGGCCGCGCGGAATGGTAGATGTGTCGCGTAGCTTAGCGCCGCGAACATGTCTGTACGAGTCGTGCGGTTACCTCGGACGAGGTCAGATTTGTCTATAGAACGGAAACGTTGAGAGTTATTAAATAAAAAATCGGAAAACCACGTCAAAGCAGACATGCGTCGCTTCCAAGTGTTTAAGCTGAAAAAGAGCAGCCCTATAATGTCCCCGCAAGTAGGCCTTGAAATATGCCATTGGTCTTGGAGTGATATTGGTACCAGACATAGTACCGGTACTAATGGTATTTCTAATCAGTATCGGTACTGCATCGTTACCGAAATCGGTACCAAACAAATATTTTCGTAAGTACGAGTAAGAAAATAGACATAGTAAACAAAATGGATCGTTAATGGGCATTAGAAAAATAACTTCAAGGTTGCCAACCATACGAGGTTCCTCGCACAGTTAGCAGCAAAAATCGATTAACACTTCGGTTTTGTAAATCTCAGTTATTGAGCAAAATATTAACACTTCAGTTTTTTTAATCTCAGTTATTGAGCAAAATATTTTTCAAAATTGCAGCTGAAGTACAATGCAATTTTGAACAAATAAAACAACAAGCAAAATATTTGTTCAAAATTGCATTGTTGCATTGCTGCAATTTTGAAAAACATTTTGCTCAACAATTTTATTGGAATTAAAAAAACTAAGTGACAGCCCCATTTTATGTCCAGGAAAATCACTGTCCATCGGTTGCCTGGAAGAGATTGCAGAAAGCGATAAGGCCGCTCATTGTATATTTTGTAGTGTTTGATGTATTTTTACTCGTATTTTTGTGGTGTACAATATATATAAATAAATAAATAAGTGTTAATCGACTTTTCTTGCTAACCGTAAAACTATGAGATTTGTGATAAGCGCTAGGTACCTTAATTTGGTACCGGTACTTGTTAGGTGAAGGTACCCAGATACCAAAATGTCAAGATACGCTAAGTACCGATACATAACCTGCAAGGGAGTATGGTTAAGAAGTAGTTAGTAGTGTAGCCATTTTAAGTCTAGATCGGAAATGAGAATAAACTTAATTTGTCCTGAAGAAATAGTGAAATTTCTGAATAAATTGTTGGATATCATATAATAATTACGGGGTCCAAGTTTCATGTAAAAAAAAAAAAACTCCTGTCCAAACTAATTTCGTAATGCCCTGGATGTAGTTGGTAGGTTTGAATAGAATATTAATTTATTTCCTCAGAATGTAGGTATTTACAATAAGGTGTTTACAATCTTCTAACGTGTCACAGTGTTAGTTACCATACTCCTCCGAAACGGCTGGACCGATTTGTATGAAATTTTGTGTGCATATCGGGTAGGTCTGAGAATCGGCTACTATCTATTTTTTTTTTTGCAAAACGACGTTTCGGGGTCAGCTAGTAATATTATAGAATCCTTGTACATTCTACCATTTTGGCATGCAAACATTGATGCAGTTCGTCATCAAACATACAAACATTGATACCTACACAACTTATAATTTATCAGCTAGAAAATCCGATACGGAGTAGTAACATTTATTTAATAGAAGTACAGTTAGTTTCTTTTTGAAAGTTGTTACTGGCTCCTCTTTTATGGAATTAGGTATGTGGTTAAAATAGCCGGAAATTGTATTAAATTTGTTCACGAAGGCGTATCTATATTATTCTAGCTTCGGTATTTGAGGAACAGGTTATGGCACCTACTCTCCGATCTCTAGTTATGAGCGATCACCCATCAATTTATAGTATCTAGAAAAAATCGTACTCACCGATAATAAAGTTGTCCAAATGCTGTGATATCTCTATAGAGTTGGTGAACACCTTGTTGTTGACGTAGAGCGAGCGCGGGCGCCGGTATACGCCCCGGCCGCCGAAGCCTACGATGGCGTATCTGCACATAAGAAATAATATAGCGTTAGAAAACCGTTTCAGAACCAGCGACCTTGCTTGTCTGTTGTATGTTTTGATTCATTATCAATCGTGATTGACCAATTATCTCTATGTCAACCTTTAATGCAGTAATAACCTTTTTAGTATTTCTCTAAATTTCTAATGGTTATGAACGTGACATAAGCAAGAAATTGAAAAAAGCACATTGGAGACCATTATTGCTAGCTCCATAAAACTTAAAAAAATATTGACACATAAGCGTTTGGAAGCTAGCAATAAAGATGATAAAATGACTCAAATGTGCCTCTTATTAAATTTTATAAATCTTTTGTATACAATGTGTAACATAATTAGAGTATTGAGTTAAAAGCACAATACAATGACTAAAACTTATTTTTTTTAAAGCTTGCTATTTTTATTAAGAAAATCGTGTTGACCCTAGCATTCTTTATGCATTTAAAATTGAGTCTACCTCGAAACCGGCCTTCGGAGTCGGCCTTGAAATAATTTTATTTGGCTCAATCGGCGGTTAGTATGAAAAAATACATAATTTTTGAAAAAATACCTGTATTAAAAGTTACTGAAATCGATTCAGTAGTCAATTATGAACAAACTACTTTCAGGACTTGCGTTTATTCTGTTACACCTTGTATAAACAAAATAAAAATTATGTAACTGAATGCTTGATCTTGCTCACATGCCTTTAACGTGTTACTTGTTAATTAAAAAATATCGTGATTTGATTGTGTACACATAAGCAAACGAAGGATTCTGCTGAGTGCTGCTTATCCTATAAGACATCGGTAAAACTCAATAATCTCAAAACAAGTTTCACCTATTATCGGACAGTCCGTTAGCCTGCATCTTGATATCGAAGGCTTCAACAAAGAGGTCCATATTCTTGCTCTTGCGCAGGTTCTTGTTGCAATACTGCGCCTCCACTATGAACACCACGTCGGTCGAGTTCGGTATGTATTGTAGGATGTGGAATGACCCTTCTTCTATTATGTCACCTTGAGGAGTTGTGCATCTGTGGAAGAAATAGTTGTTTAGTGTTAGGAAACGATTAAAATCTAGTTTAGAGTTCTTTGTTTGAACACGCAAATCTTTGGAACTATTGGCTGACCAGTAGTTACAAAGATTTGTGCGATCAAACAAAGAAGTATAGATTTTTCTAAAGAAAGATTTTTCAAATCTGAATTTGAAAAATCTTTTTGCATTTGAAAGCCCATTCTTGAGGGTATTAAACATCATGCTATGATCCTTAGAAGCCGAGCAAAAAGGGAAAAAGCGAAAACAAAGTATTAGCGCGGGTAGGTGATGCGATGCGACACGGTGGGTCGGGGCAGACGCTAGTAAAGGCTATATTTAAAAAAAAAACACAAAACGTTTGAAAAAAAATACTTAACACTTGCACCAAATCACTAAATGCATTTAACTCATTTCAAACATCATTCGGTAATGTAAACCTACCTGTAATCTTCAATGATTGACAGAAATAGAAAAATGAATGTTGTAAATTCGTTTTAGCGCTAAATCCAATTAGTGATGTGTGGTGCAAGTGGGCCTTAGTTTGTCATTTAAATCATTGGAAGTATAGAAATGTGACTTTTACATGTTACACATTTTTGGTTAATCATGAAAACAGTGTGTAAAAATCTTTTTTTTTTTGCTTTTGCGACACTACAATTTGAGGACATTTTAAAACTGATGATGCCAGATGACTCAAGATTGTTTAGGTGGAGTATTTTTAAATTATTTTCTCGACCTACGAGATTTTTAAATAAACTCATCAGTGTCACCAATTTTGGTAAAGAGAGAAGCCAGTCTGCTAGCAGGGCTGACTGCTTAAAGCGCTCGAAACTTTTCATGAGATCGTCACTCGTGAAAGATATTTAAGAAAATTTCCTGTATACTTACTGATGACAGTGGTCAGGCATATGTGTGGGCACGTGTTGGTGTAGACACAGCTCTTTGTACGCACTCGCTAAAGCGCACGCCGCTCCGCCTGACATGCATTCCGCGTAGAATGGTAGGGACGGTATCTAGAGAAAGTAACATACAATGGCCCCGATTCTGTTGTTCACGAACTAAACTAAATTTAAGTTCAGTGCATCTTTTTCTTTCTATTTCATTAGGAAAAGGATAGAAGATAAATATTAGTTTAGTCCTGTCAAATTAGTCAGCGCCTGACGTAAATTGTCGTATTTTTAGTAGCCAATTTTTTAATCACGTCTAAACTTGTCTATGGATTATTTAATTTGACAGGACTGAACTAATATTTATCTTCTGTCCTTTTCATAATGAAATAGAAAGAAAAAGATGCACTGAACTTAAATTTAATTGAGTTTGTGAACAACAGAATCGGGGTTATTATGTAACAGCTCAACTACTAGATCTCTAAACTCATCACCCACTGCTGCAGAGTCTTTACTTAAGGAAAATGTTCCAGTTTGTGATTCTGAATTTCACTTCGAATATGTCACCTGTAAAGATATAATTAAAACCTTTCACACATTAAATGTTAAAAAGACCGCAGATCTTTGGGGTAATTCTGTGGATGTTGTTAAGTCAATTATAAACATTGTAGCACCTACTTTAGCTGTTATATTTAATAATTGTATCGACCGTGGTGAGTTTCCTGATCTTATGAAAAACAGTAAAATAATACCATTGTTTAAATCGGGTAGTACATCAGACCCTACTAACTATAGACCCATTTCAGTACTACCTACCTTTAGTAAAATTTTTGAAAAACTTATTTTAAACCAAATGCAAAGATTTTTTAATAAAAATATATTACTGCATAACAAACAGTTCGGTTTCACAAGGGGTCGTTCGACTACCGATGCCGGAGTTGAACTTTTAGGACATATTTATAATGCCTGGGAGGACAAATGCGATGCGTTGGGCATCTTTTGCGATTTGTCCAAGGCATTCGATTGTGTTCATCATGAAACATTAATCAGGAAACTGCACCACTACGGAATCCGTAACGCCTCCCTGGATCTTCTTACTTCTTACTTAAGTGATAGGATTCAGAGGGTTGATGTTAACGGAAAAAGATCACCCGGATCTGTAGTAAGAATGGGGGTCCCCCAGGGCTCAATTCTTGGCCCATTTTTATTTATTATTTATATTAATGACTTGCCTTACCTCATAAAGGATAATCATGATATAGTGTTGTTTGCAGATGACACTTCACTTGTATTTAAACTTAAACGTCAGCAGCTGGTTACTGACAATGTAAATAGCGCCCTCGCAAAAGTAGTTGACTGGTTTAATGTTAATAACCTACTACTTAACGAAAAAAAAACCAAATGTATTAAGTTTACGATACCCCATGTTAGACAAGTCGAAACTAGTGTTCTCATAAAGGATGAAGAGTTAAAACCCGAAGATATCACAGTATTCTTAGGCATAACATTGGATGCCAAGCTTCAATGGGGCCCCCATATAGATAAAATGTCAAAAAAGCTTAGCTCTGCAGCATACGCCGTTAGGAAAATTCGTGATTTAACTGATTTAGAGACAGCCCGTTTGGTTTACTTTAGTTATTTTCATAGTGTGATGTCGTACGGTATTCTGTTGTGGGGAAATGCCGCCGATATTCAGACAATTTTTATTTTACAAAAAAGGGCAATTCGTTCCATTTATAAATTAAGTCCCAGACACTCCCTCAGAGACAAATTTAAAGAGATTAATATAATGACTGTGCCTTCTCAGTACATTTATGATAATCTTTTGTATGCACATAAAAATATTAATCTATTTAAAAAATACAGTGATATCCATAACATAAATACTAGGAACAAACACAAATTTGTTGTTCCTTCATCAAGGCTCAAAAAAATAGGTGGCTCGTTTAGATGCCAATGTATACGTTTTTATAATAAACTTCCTAGTCACATTCAAGAACTAAGCCTAAATAAATTCAAATCTTTTATAAAGCGTAAACTATGCCAAAAAGCCTATTATACTGTAAATGACTTTATTGAGGACAAAAAGGCTTGGGATTGAGCTGCTCCAATAAGTTTAGACTGCGAATGTTGTTTTATTTTATTTTGCGATTTTACTTTTTTTTTTTTTTTTCTTAATATCTATTTACATAAACAATGACATGAACATTTACTATTTACTGTGTAAAGTATTATATTATTTTATTTATTGTGAATGTGAGGACTATGTGGGTCATTGTTTCCGTTTTAATCATGGTCTGGCGGTTTGAGTAATTTATGCGGCCTACCCAAATGTCCTTTCTTTGGTATTGTTCGTCGAATCGTTGAGCTCCCTAAGTTTGAGTTGAGCAGCATGATTACTGACAAATGCGTGCACTGACTGGACAGGTCCACTCAAATTTGTGTGGTTCTTTCCTCAAAAGACCATTTCAGACACCAATCTACATGGTCCTCAAAATGATCTGACCAAGACTATTTCTGGATTTTTATATACACATTGACATTGATAAATTTTACATATACAGTGACATGAATATTTACTTTGTAAAGTATTATATTATTTTAATGACTGTGAATGTGAAGACTATGTGGGTTATTTTTTTTTTTTTTGCCTTTTCTTCTTTTTTTTTTATTTTCTCAGATAGTTTTAGTCATGGTCTGGCAGTTTGAGTAATTTATGCGACCCACCCAAATGTCCTTTCTTTGGTATTGTTCGTCGAATCGTTGAGCTCCTTAAGTTTGAGTTGAGCTGCATGATTACTGACAAATGCGTGCACTGACTGGACAGGTCCACTCAATCGGTGTGGTTCTTTCCTCAAAAGACCATTTCAGACACTAATCTACATGGTCTCCACATGATCTGACCAAGATTATGTCTGGACTTTAAAAGAGACTGTGACCTCTGAGTTTGTTTCGGCCTTTCTTCTCAGAGTAGTCAGTTAGGAAACGCCGACCTCATCTCGTTTTAAAAAATATGATTGACATGTAAAAGTGTTTGTACAAACCTACTTACAGAAATAAAATCATTTATCATTTATCATTTATCATTTAACACAATTAACGCAAATCCTCATACACTCCAGTTAGAGTATTGAGTTAAAAGCATAATACAATAGCCAAAACAATTTTTTTAAAGCTAACTATTATTATTAAGAAAATCGTGTTGATCCTAGCATTACTTTATGCATTCAAAATTGAGTCATATTTCCTTAAAATAAGACTTAAGTTTCTTTGGCTCAATCGGAGGATAGTATGGCAAAATACATAATTTTTGAAAAAAAAAAACCTATATTAAAAGTTACTGAAATTTATTCAGTAGTTGATGAACAAACTATTTTCAGGTTTTGCGCATTTAACCTAACCCGTTGTATTGTATGTAAACAGTAAATCTACATTGATTTAGTAAGTGTAAGAGAGTGGAAACACGGCTTTAGTCATCACACTTTTCACTGCCTAAGAAATATCAACATTACTTGCGATGAAATTAAGTCGAAAATAAATATACTTGAGTATTAACCACGAGAGCATCAAACTGGACAAAGTCTCGCCGAATTATTTATTACGACTTTATTTCAACATGCGCAGTGTTTATTTTCCAATGGCAGAGAAACATAATTGTAACAATAATGCATTTGAGATTTTCCTTAGAAATAGTTAAAAATATCAAGGCTATCCTTTTCCTTGTTGACACGAGTAACACGTGCACACACGTGTTGACGTGGTTTGTGAGTTCGACCTTGAGGTCAAGGTCATGTTTGAATGTTAACACCTTCTTCTTCTTAGCGTGTTGATAGCAATCTAAATGGACTCGGCCCAGCACCTTAATTGCGTAACGCACGATCAATCATAATCTGAATCATTTTGAAGCAGATTGCTAATCATATGTTCAGAAAATTTGTCTGCTCAGCAACGTAAATAACGCAATGAATGTTTTTGAACTGTCAAAATGAAAAAGATTGTGATTAATCGTGTGTTACTTACGCAATTAGGGTGCAGAATTCGGCTAACTCGACCCAGAATAAGCACTATTTTATTTAAAAGTTTCATTTAAGCGCACCAGAAAATACCTACATAGTACTTTCTTCCCAATTTTGAAAAAAAATCTTAATAATACTTACAACAGAGAAACACGGATGTAACGGCGACACCTTGTTCTGGAAGAACTTATCGCACTGCGTATCATTCTTTAGATCTTTGTTCTCAATGTTAGTTGGGTTGGCACTGGGCACTATGTTCCAGCTGTGGCCCAGCGTTGGGATTGAAGTCGTGAATGTGTTGTTGGGCAAGAGGAGATCGTCGTATTGTTCGTTGTTGTAGGTTCCGAGGAGGCCTCCTAGGGTTGCGTAGTACCAGCCTGTTTAGAAAAAAAAATGGAGGGTTAAAGCAATGTGTTAAAAATTTATTGAGATGAAACAAAAGTATTGGCTTTCTTGTCAATATTATTGAACTGAGAGACACAACTCGCAATTTTAAGAACGTTCACAGTCTGATCTCAGTCTCAATCTGTCAAAAATACCTATAATTTCTCTACATTTTGAAAAATTTTTGGAATTTGTTTGTTTGTTGATTGCGACTAGATTTTGAACATTTTAAATTAAGAGAATTGGCATTCTGGTCTTAATCATAAATTTACTTTTCGTTGCATTTCAGAATCTTGAACATCTGCCTAGCCTTCATTACTATGTTGGGGTCGGTTTTCAGTCTAACCGGATGCAGCTGAATACCAGTATTTTATATGGAGCGACTTGCCTATCTGATCTCTACAACTCAGTTACTGGGTAATATGATAGCCCATGGTAAGACTGGTTGTCAGACTTTCGGCGTTCTGACTACCAGTAACGATTGTCAAAGATCTACAAATGACAGCCGGGACCAACGTTATCATGTAGTGTTTTATGATAAACTAATATGAAACCTTAGATATGACAACACAGAGACCAAATTGGAATGTTCTCAAGAATACTTTTCTATGTAGGGCAATTTTCATGGATACCATGAATACCTTACCCTAAAATTACCTTTATCACTCCACAATTATTTTTATTTATTTATACAGAGTTTGCAGCACTCAAGCAATATAAAACCTTAAGTTCATTAACATAAAGATTTTTATTTAAAGATTTATGTCAAATGATTAAACCATCCACAAATAATACAAGTTTACTACACAAAGTTGTTTACGTACCTGAAACCTGTAGTTTACAAGTATGGAAGAGCAAGTTGCATTGTATCTCCAATCCGTTGTGTCCTTGTACAGACAGCGTGTTCGTTTGTCTGTCCACCACAAGACCGTCTACCAACGCAGGCAGGGTTAGTACTGTATGCCCGATGGATACTTCCTGTGGAGAGAATGGGGAAGTTAGTAAAGTTTATTAGGGTTATAATACTGGCCACACAACTGGAAGAGGTAAGACTTCAATTGAAAATGAAATTTACTGAACTGAAAATAAGATTCATATTTCTGTGTATGTTTTTAGAGGCTGTGGAAATATGACGAGTGAAATCGCCCAAAACCGAAATCTTTTATTTTTCTTCAAGTTCCAAATGATTGTGCTTCATCATTTTTTCATCGCGACGTGCTAACATATGTAGATTGGCGACTTAAAGTGTTTGGAAAAAGATCGAAATTTCTAGACTTGGTTCCAGTATCAGGAAAAGTATTTGCTTTTTGTCGGTTTGTGTGTCCGATTTTCACGTTAAAACTTCTACACAGATTCAAGCAAAATTACAAAACACGGCCTCAAAAAGGACTTAAGGAAACTTATATTATATCTATGCAAGTGAAATGTACTTCTAGGATTCGAAAGAAACAGCAGTCAATAGTCCGCGCGGAACTTGTTGGCCGCGCCTTAGGTATGTGAGCGGTGTGACGGAGGGGCGGGGGCGCATTTCTCCACCTCAGCGGCCAACTAGTTCCGCGCGGATTATAGCTATAAATTTTTAATATGCTTACCTCTCTATATAAATCAATATGCAAAAGAGCCCTCCTAGTCAGCACGATGAGATTGTACCTCCCCTGGTCGTTGCTCTCCATGAGAACGGTGAAGTTGTCCTGTCTGTAGTCCTTGCTTAGGAGGAACGTGCCCGCTTCTGATATCGTGAAGACGCGTTTGTCGAATGTCACTAGAGTGCCTTGGCCGGTCATCATTGCCATGCCTAATAAAGAGTAAAATTTTAATATAATTTTTGTAGTGAAATTACAAATCTGCTGATGCTGGATAGAAAGAAAAAATCGTACTGCGCCAACCCCAAGAAACATGGGACAAGGGTAGGAACACAGATATAGATAGACCTAGATAACGAAAGTATCACGATCTGTATGAAAACCAAGCGTGCCATTTTTGTGACTATGACGTCACAAGCGCTCTTTCTCACTCACGCTCACCCAGCCAGCAGTACACAGGATGACAGGACTGACCGCGAAAGTGGCTGCTTACGATATTTGAACGTAAGTTGGTGCGATTTTTGGCACGCGAAGTAGTTGCTCTTGTGTTATCTGGGTGTATCTATATCTGTAGGTAGGAAGATGATGGATAGAAAGACATGGGGTTCCTGTAGAAAAAATGAAACAAATTACTGACAATAGAAATAATCATCGTTTAAGAAAAAATGTTTTAAAAGCTTCTTAAATTGTTTTATAATTACTCGCTTATTCTCTAATATAATTTATCTTTTATTTGGATTAGTATTATGACTTGTCTGTTTGTGTCAGCACAAATGAGTTGCCTAGTGCACTATTCTGATTCAATAAAAAAAGCGTTTTTCTGAGGTTCAACTGTCCCGAGAATCGAACCCAGGACGTCCACAGTACAGTAACCATAACACAGCATTTACGCTTACTGCACCAACTAGACAGTTAAAAGGCAAAAATACACGGAAAAAAAAATCTTACTACATCACACTAAAGCGATTTCATTAAAATTTACTGATTTTATGCAGTAAGAAGAAATGTTTGTAAAACAATAAAAGACAAAACAGTAACGTTCAATGATTGAACATACCATTTACTGAAAAAAAAAAAACGTTAAAGTTTACTGTCATGACGATAACATTTTGTCATATAGCTGTTTTCGGATCAGTAAAAAATAATGTTTTGAACGTTAGGCTCATACGGAACTGTTTAAAGCAGTTCAGATCAATGTTTTTTCATTTGTATTTACTGCTTATTTTTTTCATTGTAGTCCAAAAACTCACCAGCGAAAGGAGGCATCAAGTTATCGAAGTCCATATAAGGTCTAATATCATAGTAGAACGACCAGATACTCTTGTTAGTCGTCAGCCATTCATCCATAAAGTCCTTAACAGCGCGATACTCAGAGATTTCAGTGAAGTCTGGGGTGCGGTTGAAGGCGTGCCAAGACATCGGGAGCTTCTGTTCGAGGAGTATTGCACCCACCCGGGGGTCGAATATGAAGTTTGTCTTTGGTGTGCGATGTCTGGAAAGGAAATTTAGTTGTGATGTTTTTTATGTTATCCAGGTCTTAGGTTAATACTATTGTCTGTGGGTGTACGAATACGATAATCACAATGAAACGACCGTTTGGTAATGCTTTACCAAACGGTCGTTTCTTTGAATTGTAAGCAGATTGTGATTGTTCGATATTTCACTAACATCAATGTTTTTAAAAGGCTTTGAAAACATTTTGTCAAATCGACTAGTTAACAATATTCCTTATCATCATTTTCTTAAGTTCAAAAAACTAAGCAATTAATGCTTAGTTTTTTGAACTTGATACAACAAGTTAGTCTTACTGAATACATAACCTTAGGCAGACCAAGATCACTCAGCTAGTCATATATTTCATATTTATACAATTACTAGCTGCGCCCCGCGGTTTCACCCGCGTAAGTTTTGATCCCGTGGGAATATCGGGATAAAAAGTATCCTATGTCTTATTCTGATGTATAAACTATATGTAAAGTTTCATCAAAATCCGTTCAGTAGTTTTTGCGTGAAAGAGTAACAAACATCCATCCATCCCTCCTCACAAACTTTCGCATTTATAATATTTGTATCCTACTATCATCGATTGCATTAAATTCTCAATTAATTACAAAGTCCAGATAAATAAAACAACTTACAATTCTTCATACTGTAGCGCAGTCTTGCTCATATCAGTCAGCTTGGCGTACAGAATCTCTCCGACCGTCTGCAACGCCTCGCCAATCAAGAAGTAGTCGTACCACCATTTTAGACGGACGTATGCTTCTTGATACTGAAAAAGAGAAAGAGCATAAGATACTAGTTTTGGGATAATAACACGATTTATTGATTTTTCAATAGTAAGTACCTATGTCTTAGTGCTATAGAGATTTATTTAACTTTCCACCTTAAAGCATTGAAATTTATGGTTAGAATGAACTATCAACTTCTTTCTTATGAAGAATACCTACTTGGACTTAAAGCCTTTTTTAACCGACTTCAAAAAGGAGCAGGTTATATGTTCGACTTTATGTATGTTTTTTTTATGTATGTTCACCGATTTCTCCGTCAAATGTGGACCGATTTTAAAATTTATTTTTTCGTATGAAAGAGTATGCTCCCGAGGTGGTCCCATTGTTACCAAGTCGGAATCTAATGAGGGAATCCCATGGAAATCGAGGGAAACCCTCAAATTTTATAGCCACACGTATTTTATATATATATTTTTATACATACAGGTATTTTTTATAGTAACTCGTGCACTTCACCAAATGGTGCTTTCCGAGAGCAAATGCATTTGCTCTCGGAAAGCACCATTTGGTGAAGTGGAACTCATGATGAAGACCACAGATGGCCATCGGAACTACTCAATAATAAGTATTTCACGGGTTTACGGGTTCGGGCATAACTCCGTCATTTATAGACGGATTTGAAAAATATTTTTTTTGTTTGAAAGATGTGTATTCCAAAATGGTTCCATTTAAATTTTGTAAAGATCTGATGATGAGTTTCGGAGACAGACAACGGAACTCTTCAATAGCCTGCCTTTCCTCTAACATAGACTACTTGATCCCTGGCCAATAGGGTTCAATTTAACTCTTACCTTTTCCCTAACGTAGACCACTTGCTTAGTCTTCAAGAAGTTCTGCCAAGCGTTTCTGAACTCTGCGTACAGTTGCGTGAACTCGTCTTTGAACGGAATGTACTTCTCTATCTTGGTCCAGACCACGTTGAACAGTTTCTTGCTGTACTTCTTTATGTTCGTAATAAGATCGTTGTTCATTAGGTCTTTGTAGATTCTGGGGGAAAAAGAGGTATATCACATATTAGTATCCAGTCTGGGGGATATTTTAAAAAATCAGCTGTTTAATACATTTTGGTCACGTAGGTATTGAACTTTTGTATTAGGTAAATAGCTGATTTTTTTTTCGTGATTTCAGAGTTGGTCACATAGTGAAAGTGTTGCTTTGTAGTTTGCTTATCTTATACAGAAAGTTGTATCACTTACAGATCCATTTCATGTCCAAACGTCGACACATAGTTGAAATAAGGCGAATCCGTCAACTCTTGCGTCCTATTATAGAAGAAATCCATAACACTCTTCCACACAGTGAACACAAACGACTCGGTATAATGCAACACTTTGAAGAACAGCGGCTCAATCGACTTCAAGACTTCATGCCAGTATTTAGAAAGTCGATTCGTCGCATTCACCCAAGTTTCTTCCCAATATTCCAAGAATTTCATATGTAAATCTCTTATAAAGTTATCATACTGAAGAATCATCGTTTCCAGTCTGTCAGATACTAATTCCATGAAATCTGCTTCGAGCACTCGGTTTACGGACTCCAAAAAGTTTGCATAAGCCTTCTTGATCGAATCGACTATGTAGGTTAGACTCTGCTTGATCGATTGACTCGTATTACCCATCATTCCCCACATATCATTGACAATACCGGGCAAACTTTCCAAATGATTCCTTATAGCCATTTCATCTAAGACATAGTAAGTGAATTCGACAATATCTTTGACGTAAAAGTCGTTATGACTGTACGACTGGTTCAAGAACTTTTCAAACTCGTCCAAATCATCTTTAATGACATGCAGATCGTTCAAATCGTCCAAAAAGTCGCGGATTCTCGGTTTGGCGTCAGACCAGATGTTCTTGAGAGCTAAATGAGCTTCCATCGGCATTTCTTTGATAATGACGAGGGTGTCATTGACTTGGCTGTATAAAAGCTTTAATGTGTATACAGCTGTGGACTTTACTTCGCCGAAGATTTCTGGGCGCCATTTTACTGAGCTGGTTAGTAGTCGGGAGTGGTTCAGGCGGATGTATGAGGCAAGGTCGATGGTAGTAACGTCGTCAAAGTTTCGCCAGGAGTCGAATTTTGCGTAACGGGTGTCCACGATTTGGCCTATCATGTGGTAAGAAATATCTGGAAGAGAAGATAAGTTGTTTAAACGATATTGATAGTGATCGAAACAAATAAAAAGGATAAAAACATCTTGGTTCTGGGTTTGACCTATGAAGGTTAGCGCAAAAGGCAGAGACAATTTGCAGTAGAAAATGAGCATATTTAAATGTAGGCAATATATAAGTAAGATTATACAGGCTGGCTATGAATTCATTGGCAATGTTTAAAGGAGTGATAGTACCTACTCATAAATACGAATAACTTTTATTATGGAAGCAACTTTGAAAAAGCGATTAAAATAGCAGCTGTTTGAAACATTATCACTTGGTAAGTATTGCATTTTTGTATGAAACAACAGATGTTTTAAATGTGTTCCCTGAGAAGGTAAGGAAGGAACTTTGTTCACTATACAAGGTGTAACATAATTAACGCAAGACCTCATACACCCCAATTAGAGTATTGAGTTAGAAGCATAATACAATGACCAAAGTTTCTTTCTTTAAAGCTTGCTGTTTTTATTAAGAAAAACGTGTTAACACTAGCATTCATTTATACATTTAAAATTGAGTCTTACTGGCTTGAAATAAGGTTTGATTTTATTTGGCTTAATCGGCGGTTAGTATGAAAAAATACCTATATTAAAATTTACTGAAATCGATTCAGTAGTCAATTATGAACAAACTACTTTCAGGACTTGCGTTTATTCTGTTACACGTTGTACGTCTTACTTACCATCAGTACTGTTGTAGTGAGCCACAAACGACTTGTTCTTCATGTAAAGCGTCGCAGTTCCAGTATCGTTACCGGTCGGTCGGCTCACGAATGTCTTTATTGTGTATTCGGGATACACCAGGTCCCAAGTGCCGTTTACTTTGTAGAAATAGGTTTCGTTTGCACGCTGGAAAAGGAAAAACATAGTTAAATTTGCAAGAAAAGAAGCTGCAAGACTACGAATCCTAAAATATATTCAAACTTATGTTTCAAATTAAGATTATTTGAAGTTAACCAAATATCAACTTTATTTTAACGGTAATTAAATTGATTTTAGAGCGACTAGGACTATTGAAAAAGTTATAAAAATGTTTGAGGTTGTAGCGTAAACTGAACTTTATTGTGTAGGATTTAAAGTTATTTTAAAGGTTTTAATAAATCGTGAATGCAGATTAGCTTACTAAGATTAGCTCAGTAAGATTTATTATAATGCCCGGTGCATAACATCACTCCTCTATTCGCCGATGGGTCAGGCAGAGGTGTAATTAATAATTCACCGGTTATTATTAGCCCCATGTTATCGAGAACGAGCCTATTGGCGTTTACCAGGCACAAATCCAGACTCAATAAATAAATAAATAAAGTCCTCCAGACTGAATTTCGACCATGAATCTTAGTGAAGACTAACATAGGGCAAGGGACATATAATAGTGCAGGCGTGTTTGCGCAGACACAGGTGCACTCCCTCTTCCCTCACTCGACCTACTTATTGTCTGCAAATAGAACTGCTAACATGCTATTTTACTTTTATTTACTTAAGTTTTAATTTAGTTTTTTACGTTATACTCATTTTTAATTTATTACATTAAGTATTTATGCACTTTCTAGCCTGAAGCACAGGTTCAACCTAGTTCAGGCAAATTAGCAACTGTGCGCTATTTTAATTGTTAAGCTATTCATTGTAAATGTATCCCCTTTTTATAAATTAACGATTATTATTATTATTTTTGGTAAACAAGTTTTGTTTTTTAGCTGGCTAGTTTAAGCTACATTAACGGGCCAAGTCAATGTAGCGTGTGTGGTGAATTTTTATCATGAAGACTGATTGTTAAGTTATTATTATTACTCGGCAATCCGACCTTCGCGGAGAGATCAGACGCAGGAGCAGGCGACACGTGCGCGCGAGGCACGAGGGTATCACACCTCCAACTTCCAAACTCCAGGCTGTTACTAAGAAATTCCGAATGGAAAACCCAATAACAATTTGACCAACCCGGGAATCGAACCCAGGACCCTACGCTCAGTAGTCGCGCTTGCGTCCACGAGACCAACGGAGTCAAAAAAACTCAAATCACTCAATAATACTGCCCAACCCGGGGATCGAACCCAGGACCCCTCGTTCAGCAGTCTTGAACACTAAAGCAACGATGGGAGTCTTACCCAATAGTGTTACCAGAGAAAAATAATAAGAACATGTACTCACCTCCCAATGAATAGCACTATTCGCCGAATCAATCAAAAACTGATTATGCCTCAACTTTTCATAGAAAAGCGACTTCTGGAACCTATAGAAGTTATTAAAGTAATACCAATGACTACGTATATTTATGTCTGATTTCATATCCAAGTCCAAATTCGTAGACGGATGTTTACAAGTCAATGCGAATCTGTAATCTCGGACGGGTCCGTTTGAGTTGTCCGTTAGAATCGACTTCAGTTTCAAGTATTCGTTTTCGTAATCTGAGTATTGTAGCTCTAGAGATACGTTTGACATTACTGATGGCGTCGATAAGTATTGGCCTTTTAGGGTTACGTCCTGTAAGAGAAGGAATGAGGTTAAAAAATGTTTAAATAAAACCTAGATACACATTGAGCAACTGAAAAAGAAAAAAAAAAACGCAGTCTGCTCTTATTTATATTGCCAGCTAAACTTCGGAAAATGATTCCTTAAAGCCATTTTTTCGATTTTGTTCAAAACCTTAGAAATGAAATGATTTTTTTTATTCTGTAAACAGGATATAAAGAAAGAAAGAAAATATATTTATTTAGCCCAGACTAAAAAACACACAGTACACCAGAGATATACATCAGATAAAAAGGAATAAAAAAGTGTAAAGTCCGATGTAAGAAATTAGTAGGAAAGTGTGCCTCACGGCTACGCCAAAAAGGCCTAGTTCAGCAAAAATGCCAGATAACTAGTGCCTGACGCTGGTTTTCAAGTGAACCAGCCCATCGATTCTGTAAAAATCTCACCGTGATAACATAGGTGAAGTGAGCGTGAAGTGAACTATCAATGTGTATATAATATGCTACATTTTGATAGTAGCAATTTGATAGTGGCAATCCCTAACATCAGGTGGAATGACAGCTCACTTCACCTTAGTTTTCACGGTGAGATTTTTACAGAATAGCACTGCTGGATATCAGAATCACGTTTACACGTAATATTATAAAATAACAATAAGCTAGATGAGGTCGGCGTATCCTATCTGACTGCTTTGATAAGAAAGGCCGAAACAAACCCAGAGATCTGACTCTTTTAAATCCAGGCATAATCTTGGTCAGATCATTGTGAAGACCGTGTAGATTGATGTCTGAAATGGTCTTTTGATGAAAGTACCACACAGATTTGAGTGGACCAGTGCAGTCAGCTCAACTCGGAACTTGAGAAAACCTGGTCAAGTCACTAATCAGTAAAAGTTACTATAGATGTTGTGTTTAGATAGACTAAAAAAAATCCAACTTAACATGTGAATCGATTTTATATACAGGGTGTCCCTGGAAGTATGGATCAAATCGAATAGGGGCGTGGGCAAGGACATTTCCAAACTTTTTGATCCTGAGAATGATTGATGATTGAGAATTATTTTACGGTTCAAAAGTTGTGAGCAATTTTTTTCAATCGTTTCGCATAGTGCTCAAAGAAAAAAAATCATTAAAAAAACTATCAGGGCTGTCTAAAAACTTAAATTGACAGTTCCTGGTAGTTATTTTTAAATGATTTTGTTCTTCGAGCACTATGCAAAGTGATTGAAAATAACAAAAGTTAATCATAACTTTTGAACCGTAAAAAATTCACCAACATTCTCAGGATCAAAAAGTTTGGAAATGACTTTGCCCACGCCCCTATTTGATTTGATCCATACTTCCAGGGATACCTGTATAACAACTGATAAAATAAATATGTCTAAAAATCCTTTGGTTAAAACATTGACAGTCCTAGCCACAGATATAGATACACATAGATAACGCAAGAGCAACTACTTCGCGTGCCAAAAATCGCTCCAACTTACGTTAAAAAATCGTGAGCCACCACTTTCGCGCTCAATCCTGTGTACTGCTGGCTGGGTAAGCGTGAGTGACAAAGAGCGCTTGTGACGTCATAGGAGGTAGTCAAAAACATGCCACGCTTGGTTTTCATACAGATCGTGATACTTGCGTTATCTAGGTCTATCTATACCTGTGGTCTTAGCAAAAATTTATTTAGTACAGCATTAATTTTACGGTAAAATTTTCAAATACAATTTTAGATGACCGTCAAGTCTCATCTCTCTATTATTTTTAGGTGAATTATAGCGATAGAAAGCTTTTAAAAATGTCGTAAAGTCAACTATCGTTAAGTATTTACAATAAATTTTTACCTTCCTAAACGACGGATGCGCCAACGACAAATCCACATTATGCAGATTTCCCTCAGTGACGGGCGGGTTCTCCCAGCGACCTCTAAGTTCAGCAGTCTTGTTCTCCTCCTTTACGTTCCAGTGTAGCTTGGCTGTGCCGTCTAGAAGCGTGTCTTGTAGGTTGTATAGCGCCACTAGGTTGAAGGAACGGAGCGGCCACCATACGTTCATCACTAGTTGCTGGGATTCGGTGTCGGCCTGTGGGATAATGATTATTCATTAGGTAACATTTTGCCAATATATATGAAACAAGTTTTGTAATAGACATCATTACGGCAGCAGGCTGTGGGGCTATGTCCCAAACTATGCTACATCTCCTATCCTGCCCTCTATGTCCCAAAATATACAGTCAAAGTGAACACTGAGCTGCCACCGACGACGTCGTGGAAGTGGCGAAGTTTTGGGCTAACAAATATCTGAAATACAGTGTCAGCGACACGAAGAAGAGAAATACATCATGACGGAACACTTCTTTAAATTTGTCACGCAGTAAAGTTAATTTGAGCCCGTAATTGCTTTACCACTTTTGACCACCTTATAATTAGTAGGAGTAGGACAACGACATCAAATTCATCACATAAAACTGTAACCGGAATATTACATTAAACTCAAAGACACAGAAAGGGCAGTCAGCCATCTATTTTTGTCAGGGGTTATTTTGGATGCAATAAAAAAGCCCCAACAAGAGTGAATCTTTTGAAACATACGGTGCACCTTGCAGCGGAAACATTGAAGATTGCTGATGATGCGTTTAGAAATCTATTACATTACAATATGCTTCACACAAGTGCCGATTTTAAAACACTTTAAACAAACGTGGATGTGTACGGGGGTATGTTTGTGGGTGAGTGGGTTGTCTTTGTGGTTGATTGAGGGTGAGGGTGTCTTTATGGGTGTATGGGGGCGTATTTGTGGGTGTATAGGGGAATGTTTATGGGTCTAATATCTCATAAAACTCACCGTAGTCATATTAGTGACATTTAAATTGTAGTTGAACCAAACATCCTCCGCCCACTTGATGTTAGTTCCTTGCTTCTAATCCTTATCGACTTGGACCTTCCCAAGTTCTCTTGCCGTGTATAGCGGTCAAATTCAAGGCTTTACCTACCTTACTAAGCTTGCTAAGTGTGGGTGTAATGTATTCGGGGCTGTGTTTGGGGTGTTATTGTGGGTGCGTGGAGGTGTTTTTGTGGTGCGTGGGGGTGTTTGTGGGTGATTGAGGGTGTGTTTGTCGGTGTCCTTGTGGCTGTATAGAGAAGTGTTTATGGGTCTAATATGTAGTCTAAAAAAACTCACCGTAGTCATATTAGTGACATGTAAATTGTAGTTGAACCAAACATCCTCCGCCCACTTGATGTTAGTTCCTTGCTTCAAATCCTTATCGACAGCCTCGTACTTATTGTCGAAGGTCCAAGTTCTGTTGCCGTGAATAGCGGTCAACTTCAGATCTTTGCCGATGTCGTATGTGTAGACATCTAACTTGCCAGTTACGTTGAATTTTGTGGCGTTGTGGAGGTGGAACACTGTAGCTTGTTTTACGTCCTGAAATGTGGAGTATGATTAGGTGGAATTACTCCTAGGTTTACTACCTGTAAAGGGCTATTTAAGTGAGTTTTTTTTTTTTGAATAATGGTGTTTCAGAACATTATTTTTGTGTGTTTTTAATAAAAAATAGTTTTTACGAGTCATTTATAGTGCTTAGAAAAGCAAGAATAGATTCTTGCTTTTCTAAGCACTATAGTTTATTCTTGCTTTTCTAAGCACTATAGTATAACACTAGTGTTTTTAATAAAAAATAGTTTTTACGTGGCTAAATACCAAGAGTCATTTATAGTGCTTAGAAAAGCAAGAATCTATAAAACATTTATTATGGAACTTTATTGTATCATGTGCCAAGTAAAAAAATTGAACAGACGGTATCGCTATCGCAATTAAACAGCTGAGATAAGTAACAAAAACTCATATTATTAGAATACAAACTACTGTCTGAAAACCTGATCAAGAAATCCATGCCATGTCGTATAGCTGTATTGATTGGCTGACAAAAGTTATATAAATTTTCGGTAACTCGCAGATTATAAAGTAATTCATTAACGTTAGATGATTTTTCGTTCTGGTTTTGAGGAATAAAATATTGAACACAAAAAAACAATACTTACAGTATTTCCAGTCTCATCATACTCATGAATATACTTAATCCCAACAGGCGTATGTACATTCTCCACCTCTATATCCATAGTAGCAAGGTCCAAATTCCTAGCGCTCTTACTCAAAATCTGGTTGAAAGATCCTTTGACGAATCTCTCCCGATCGAAATCAATTGTTGCGTTACCATTGCTGGTTTTGTCTCCTTGAATGTAGTAGTATTCTGTGTTGACGACATGTTGGCGGCTCAATGGAACGGAAAGTGAAATGAAGCCGTTTTGAGTGAAGCCTTTGTCTTGTTTGTGGTAGCGATGGGTCGTGTTTATAGATGCTGTTTTGTTTGGCCAGAATAGGTCTACTTTGTTTTCTGAATGTTCTTCGAGGTTGTTTATCTGTTGAGGTTTGAGAATTATTAAGAGTTAGTTCTGGAAAAAGGTCAATATAAATCAGCTAACAGCTTTAGATTTTTTTATTTATTTAAGAGGTATGGAACGTCTCAGAACTGTATCGGGTACCAACTGACCCAGTGATGTTTCTTGATTCTTAAAAGAAATGAGATCGACAGTCGTAAAAATAAAATTTATATTGCCATTTTTCTAGTACTTTTTTCCCAAAATCGGCGAATGAAGTCCTCAATGACTTTTCAAAAGTAGTCAGCCTAATAAAGCAGTTTTCTAGGAACAGACATGGTTTAGTTTAAATAATTGAGCTGTCTTGCGCTTCAATTTCCACGCTGCATAGTGATGTACGTGACGTACGTAAAATAAACACAAGCACCGCTTACATCGAATATAGACTTTAACCAAGGCAACCTCTTGAAAGGTGTGGTAAAGTTGAAGTGTCCATCTGTATGTTTGACGCCGCCGTATCGCAAGTCTATCTCTCCGATCTGAATGTTGCCTGGGTGATGCATGTCGCCCCTAGAAATAAACATATTATTTAGTTAGGCCTAGCCTTTTCTCAACTATATTGGGGTCAGGTTCTAGTCTAACCGGATGCAGCTGAATACCAGTATTTTACATGAAGCGACGGCCTATCTGACCTCTAACGCAGTTACTAGGTAATACGATACCTCTTGATAAGACTGGTTGTCAGACTTTCGGGCTTCTGGCTACCCGTAATGACTGCCAAAGTTCTTTGAATGACAGTCGGGACCAACGGTTTAATGTGCTTTCTGAGTCACGGAGGGGTCTTGATATGTAAAGATGGTCACCCATCCCCGGAGCAACCGCGGCAAGCGTAGCTTAACCTTCGATCGACCCGTGCGGCTGTTATTACTTAGCCATAAGCTCCTACTCTTATAATTTAGTTAGTTGTTCAAAGTTATTTAAAAATTGCGCCCGGTTTCTGGAACGAAAATTAACACAAAAAAAATAGAAACCACATTGTCAATCGGATCACTTGACTCACGTTTAATGTTGACACATCGATTATTTTCGTTCCAGAAACCAGATGTTAGCCATGTAGGCCAGGAACTAATTAAAAAAAAAATAAAAAAAGCTACTTATCGTGGTAAGTTTCAGTCCCAGCTAAAATAAACGTAAACTATTGTTATCTATTTCTAACTAAGGGAGAGACCAAAATGAGAACAGTAAAATTGGGATGAACTAAAATCTTCATACTATATTTTTAGACAACACTCCAGAACCACTATCATTTCCAAAATGCAAACAGTTTGATATCATGTGTAGAAGAGAGCTCTGCGTTCAATAACGTTTTTGGAGATAGCAACAACGAATTGCGACAATCTACCCTTTTCCGAAACCTTACATCATTTGAACTATAAATAACTTATGCAAGTATGATTAACTTAGTAGTATTAGCGCTTTTTACTAATTTGGTCAACTGCATTAGATCAGAGGGGCAATACTCGTAATTTTAAGAACGTTCACAGTCTGATCTCAGTCTCAATCTGTCAAAAATACCTCTAATTTCCCTATATTTTTGACAAGTTTTGACAATTGCTTGTCGCCGAAATGAGATTGCGACTAGATTTTGAACGTTTTAAATTACTAGAATTAGCCTTCAGGTTCTAGAAAGAAACAAGTTTAAATACTTACTTAACAATGTGGAATTTATGCACCAAATCCTTTTGGTAGGACCCCTTGACCTTCAACGTGGGTACCTCATCAAACATGGGCGAAGATAACGCGTAATCAATATGATTGGAGCCGTTTATGTCCCACTTGTACTTCACGATGTTTTCGATGTGTTTGTATCCTGTGGCCGATGTCCAGGTTATTGTGGAGTTCGTGTCGAAGCTTTCGGCTAGATATAGCATCTGTAATAATTGGAAGATTTTGGATGTTAGTTATTGGCTTTTCAATAGGAATTTGTAACGTCTAATTCCATAACGCATCTTATTTCTAAGTCTCCGTTAAGTCTCATACTCAAGAGAGTGTGAGACTTAACGGCGACTGGATACGGTGTCATTTATTCCGGAAAGTTTGTGTCTATTACTTATTTATATTTAACTTAGATATAACACAGAAATCCCGATGTTTCACAGAAATGGGCATGGCGCCACATCAGTAGATTGCATCCGTGAGAAGAATGGACGAGTCGCTAATCTATACGTATTATAAATTAAAGCCGGTTTTCATATCTGTCGACGAAGCAGGAGCGGGTCGCTAGTCTAAACTATTATTATAAAGAGAAAAGATTTGTTTTTTTGTATATTTCTTTTTTTTACGTATTTGTTTTTGACACAGACTTCTTTTTATCCTGGAAAAATGCACGGTTCCTGTGGAAATCCCTCGTTTCTAGAACTAATTATAAAAACAACTCACATTTCCTTTAACACCAGTAACAATCTTCGTGACGTCAGTCCTGTACTCTGCTTCTAAAGTCTTGAGCGGTTCCTTGTCCATACCCACATCGGCGTTAATTAATAGCGTGTGCACGTCTACGTTGGGTTTTGGGAGGATCGCGTTTATGATCAGGTGGACGCGTTTGTTCATTATTATGCCGAAGCTGGTGTTGCCGCCGATTCTGTGAGGAAACAAATTAGGACTAAGTAAAGTGATGACTTATTTAGCTTATTATAATAGTGGCTTTTTTTTCGTGAATTGGAAATCATCAAAATGACCCCTTCCGCACTAGGTGGAGCAGAAGGTGGTGTCAGACTCTTACTAACTAAAACCCACCCGTGTTCCTTCCTTAGCCCTTTATGTTCCGGGCTGGCGGTAACCCTTTCGGACAATCCCGCTGCCCCGGCAGGCTTCGGCCCTTACCCCAATCTGTCAAATTTCTTTGATAGATTTTCAACTTTACAACAAAGATTTAAGGTTCATATTTAATTGGGAAAATTTGACAGATTGGTGTAGCTTGATGTGCTGGCCTCTGTACATCATCATTTCAGCCGAAAGACGTCCACTGCTGGACATAGGCCTCCCCCAAGCACCTCCACTTCGAACGGTTCTGTGCTTCCCGTCTCCAGCAGGTTTCTGCGGCCTTCACAAGGTCCTCGGTCCACCTTGTGGGGGGCCTTCTAACGCTTTGTCTTCCGGAACGCGGTTGCCACTCCAGAACCTTTCAGCCCCATCGGCCATCTGTTCTGCGAGCAATGTTTCTCTGCCCACTGCCACTTAGGTTTAGCAATTCTTCGGGCTATGTCGGTTACCTTGGTTCTCCTACCTTGGTAAATATGAAGGTTACTGCAGTATTACTTACACCCAAACATGGTCGAGATCCATCTTGAACCCTGCGTCAGTCTTCTGCATCATGTCAGGAGTGGTGCTGTTGCCGAAGTAGATGTCCAGGTCTACGCTCTTTTCTATGTCTTTCACGTGTTGGTGGCCTAGAGCCTGTGGAGGGCCAGAGAAAGAAGGTAGGTTTAGTTCATGCATTGATTTGAGAAGGGGGAAAGAGATTTTTTGTCTACTTTTTTTTTATTCCTTGCAATGAGTCGTCGGACCATAAGCGAATTCGCTCCATGAAAATGTCGTTGTGGTGGAGCAGCCAATGTTGCGCCTCCCAACTATAGAAGATGGTTCCTCTTCAGCGTTTTCACCACCGCTATCGGGTTAAACAGTTCACTTACTAGTGGGTTTGGATGCAAGGTTAGGCGTACTTTGTATTGTCCCTTGTACCCACAGATATAGATAGACCTAGATAACGCAAGTATCACGATCTGTGTGAAAACCAAGCGTGCCATTTTGTTTACTACCTACAAGACGTCACAAGCACTTTCTCACTCACGCTCACTCAGCCAGCAGTACACAGGACTGAGTGCGAAAATGGCGGCTTAAGATATTTGTACGTAAGCTGGTGCGATTTTTGGCATGCAAAGTAGTTGCTCTTGCGTTATCTAGGTGTATCTATATTTGTGCTTGTACCACTCGATTTCATCGTTTACTGATGGTATTTGCAGATAGTCGTGGATTTCGTCGTTCCTAGTAAACCAAGGTGCGTTTGTAATGGATCTTAGGATACCATTTTGGACTCTTTGTAGGCAGAGTATGTTGGTTTTGTTGGCAAAAAGACTATTGGCCGCTTCCTTCTCCTATAGGTCTTATGAAGCACGTAGTGAAGTGCATTACTTTTATCAATAATAAGCGCAAGATAATTATGAATTTAGAAGCCGCCGCGTGCCCAATGGGATTTCATATCGGCAATGTGACGACCTCTCATACAAACTTTCATCCCCCATTAAACCCCTTTAGTGGATGAATTTACAAAAATCATTCCTTAGTATTTGATTACATAATAAAAGGATCTTTTGTGCAAAATTTTATGCTTCTATACCTAGCGGTTTAGGCTGTGCGTTGTCTGCCATTGAATTTAAGAGTTTTATTAAGTACAAATTATATTATGTAGATTAATCAGCTTATGCATCGCACTACATTTTATTACCTATTTTATTTTTGACTGCTTCTCCAAACAATTTTTACTCTGTTTAGTTCTTTTCTGGGTCTCCGAGAAAAGCCTTACACAGGATACACTGAACTCCTCTTCTTGAATCTACAATTTTTAATTGCTTGCATTTACAATATGGTTTTCTTGAGACGCGTACATTTATGCGCGTGAGTACAAACATTATAGGTGGTCGATTGCGCGACCCGATCACCTATGCGCACTGGTGCGGCGCGTCGCTCTGTCGTAGTGCTGTGCCGCACGCGTCATCGCACGCGGTAAGGTACGGTTTTAGGTAGATAAATGAACGTAATAAAATTATAATATTGGTGCACACGATGGCGTGCACATATATAACTTTTTAGTATAGTATCTATTAACTCACCCTTATAAACAGATCGCCAATTAGGAAGCTCCATTTGAGATCACCTTCACCTTGCATGTCAGGTAATTCGTAGTTGCATAATAGGTAACCAGCCTTGGGACCGAATCTATAATTACACAAAACATATTATTACACTTAAAGAGTATGATATTAAAAACGTAGACATCATATTGGTTCAAGCAAATTAATTTTGGAGATGAGTCTCTTTTTGACCTTAATGCTGTAAGTCCACTCCCGGCTTGAAATAAATGTCCTTGTATTTAGGTGTAGTTATAACTAAACACTTACAGAAAATCAGTATCTCCCTTAACATATCGTATTCTCTGCAGCGGCGTGGCCGCCTGCACACTGAGGACCTTCCTAAGTCCAGGGTAGCTGTCCACTCGCGACTTGAAGTAAATGTCCTTGTATTTCGATGTAGGGATGTCCAACTGTAAACAAAAGTATCGAAGTTTATTATATGGATGTAATTGTAAAGAGTTCGCAAATGCCCCTAAATATTACTAAGCGTTATAGTTCCTGGTAGGCGAAGTCATAAAAAGTAAGAGTGAGACGACACAGACTCAGTAATAATAATAAAATCCCGTAATAAAAATATGCTCCGTCTTGCTTGCACGTTTTATGAACGCGATTTCTTGTGGTGCGATATTATACTTCTAAATGTAGGAGTGAGATAACATTATATTGTGTGATATTTTCCGCATATCGATTTCACAGTGAGACGTTGTAAACCTCATGTAGTGACCTTATCGATAACTTAGAGTAAATTCTTTATTTTGTCATTTATGAGGCCATTTATCGACATCAGTGCATCACTTTTCTTATGTCTATGTTATATGTGGCCTGCTATATTCAGTTTAAAGTAAGCAAACAGTTTAACCTTTAGTATGCGGGAGCGTGCCCGCGTGCCCCGGAGCAGATTCGCTCCAAACCATACGAAAGGTTAAGAGTTTATTTTTCCTTTAACCTATATAGTCCCGATGCTGGGCAAAGGTCTCCCCCATATTTGCCCACTTTTGTTTGTGCTGTGCCTTCTCCGTCCAATCGGCTAGAAACGAATCCAAATTGTCACACCAGAGTTTTTAGGCCTGCCTCGGTGACGTTTATTATTATTTAGTTTAAATAAATATGGAAGGGTTTGGGGAAGGCCTTTTCCCAGCAGAGGGACATTATAGGCTAACGGAAAATAAATAAATATATAGTGTGTCAGGTTTTTCAGTTATGCGAACATAAATGTATAGAGCAGCTGGTTTTATTACCTCGATTTCAGTGTTGGTCTCTTAGTAAAAGTTGTTCATTTTCTTGGGTACTACACTCCTTCTGTCCCTCGTTTAAGCTGACACACTGTATATTCAATGAAGGTTTAGAAAAATATAAATGCTGATGCTTGTTTCTCTTGAAACTACGGTAAAAACCACTTACTTTGACGTTAATATCGGTAAAGTTAGCTTCCATCTCTGCCTTAGCGTGTAGCGTGGCGGCCACTGGGCCAACAAAGTCGGCAGACAACGTGTACACAGTCGGAGTGTTCTCGTATTTGATGCGAATGTCTATGTTCTCGCCTTGGCCTCGAGGGATTAGGGTTAGCGCCATCTGTAAAGAATATTAGGATTACAATTTTGAAAGAGGGTGTTATTAGAGTGATGTTTTGTTGAAACTACGCGATACAGGTTAATCATGGATAAGCTCAGCAACAGATAAATCTTTGATCGTGAGAACTTCTTGTTACATAAAAAGTCAAAACAGAAGAATGTTACCATATCTATGAATTGCTTTTTTATGTAAAATTAGAAAACGAATATTTAAACTTACTTCAAGCGGTTTTCTGTTTTGAACTTTTCCGTTGATACTGTATTCTGTAGTGCCAGTAACAAAAGATCCTCGAATATCGTCCTCTTCAAACTCGCCTATTATCTTTATGGCTCTGAAATAAATGTGAACATCAGTACTGAAAATTAATAACACATTTTAACGTCGTATTTATAGAGTTGATTCGTCGTACAAAATATAAGTGACTTCGTTTAAACGTGCCATTTCGAATATGTATATCCCACAAATATAGATACACCTAGATTTTTTGGCATAGACGTGAGGCACACTCTCCTGCTAATTTCCTACATCGGACTTTACATTATCTATTTGTTTTGTTTTTATCTGATGTATGTACCTAGCTGTTTTATTGTGTGTCTTTTAGTCTGTGCTAAATAAATGTATCTATTTTCTTTCTTTCTTTTCTTTAGATAACGCAAGAGCATCTACTTCGCGTGCCAAAAATCACGCCAACTTACGTTCAATAATCGTAAGCTATTATTGCTCTCAGTTAGCACTTGCTTTGGCCCGTATTACCCCAAAAAACCGGCAGATCAGTGCCGAGATACAAAAATGTATACCAACAAATAAATTAATATTATTAATATGAAAGTAACTTTCGTCTCTTTGTTATATTTTCACGCCTACACCTCTGAAGCGATCGTTACGAAGTTTGACAGATAGTTAGCCTGGGACTTGGAGAAGGACATACGCTACTTCATCCTTGATCCCAGACGAAGTCGCGCAGCTAGTCAGAGGTAAATAATTCAAGTAAGAACAGTTACAGCTATGTGGTTATCTATCTTACCTGAATCCTTCATGTGGAGTACTAAGCGCGGCACTAACAGACGTCTGACTCTGGTCTGCCTTCAGGGAGTAATAGTTGTTTTCACTGTTGAAGTCCACGGACAAAGTCCGCGAGATGTCCTCGCTGTATAACAGACTCAGTTCTGCGGGAGATAGTACAGGGACTAACGCGCCGCGAGATTTGAAGCGGATGTGTCTGTGTGGGGCCGGCCGCCATACTACATCGGCGAACAGCTGTAATGGGAAGAATATTGTTAAGGTTTGTTTCCTGCAGGGTTTCAGATACACAAATAAACAATTCTGCGTTTGAAGCAAAAAAAAATGGGCATTTATGAAGGCAATAGTTAGAATTTTTAGTCAGAAAGTGTGTTCCCGATTTTCAACGTTTTCTACTGCTTTTACACATAAAGTTTTTAACTATTACAGAGGATAATATTCTTTAGTAGCAGTGCAATATTTACTATTCTTACTGCTTTTCTAGAAGTTAGTAACTTCATACTCACATAATTATTCTGCTCTCCCTGTTGTATCTGAATACCTCCTCCCACCACATTCTCAACGTCTGAGAAATCTTTCTTGAACTGCATCTTGATGAAGTAATCTTCTAAGTACGCTGACGTTAAGTTCAAACTGCCTGATGTTTCCACGAATGGGTCGTCTAACTGTTAGGAGAAAATAACAGTTAGATATAAAGTTGTACAGTGTAAACAGTACAGGACAGAAGATAAAATATTAGTTGACGTATTTTTAGTAGCCATTTTTTTAATCTCGTCTAAATTGTCTATGGATGATCTAATTTGACAGGACTAAACTAATATTTTATCTTCCGTCCTTTTCCTAATGAAATTAGAAAGAAAAAGATGCACTGAACTTAATTTAACTAAATTTAAGTTCAGTGGATCTTTTTCTAGTTTGTGAACAACAGAATCGGGGCCAGTATTTAGTACAGATAAAGCAACTCATGTACGCGCGCCATGTTACTCTTATATCATTGTTAGCATAATCAGCCTATAATGTTCCCACTGCTGGGACACAAGCCTCCTCTCGGTGAGAGGGAGTGGGCTGTAATCCACCACACAGGCCCAGTGCGGGTTGGTAGATGACACATACCTCCGTATTTTAATATCATTGTTGTAAGGTACTAGCTGCATCCGCGGTTTCACCCGTATAAGTGTCGATCCCGTGGGAATATCAGGATAAAAAGTAGCCTATATGTTAATCCAGAGACTCGGCTACCTCCATACAAAATTTTATCAAAATAGGTCCAGTCGTTTGAGCGTGAACAAACATATAAACACACACACAAACTTTTGCCTTTGTAATATTAGTATGATTAATTGTTATAAGCTCATCATCATTATCTGCCTAGCCTTTTCTCAACTATATTGGGGTCGGCTTCCAGTCTAACCAGATGCACTGAATACCAGTATTTTACATGGAGCGACTGCCCATCTGACCTCCACAACCCAGTTGTTATTAAGCGAGGCTATGTCTTTCATGAACAGTCAGTATGAAACTGCTATTTTGGAAGCCAAAAAATCTGCACAAACTATAAAGGATCTTGAAACCAAAAATGAACTTATGTCCAACACCATTGTAAAACTCACGAATCGTGTAAACCAGATGGAACAACATGCAAGATCCAGCAATATTGAGATTCAATGCATTCCAGAGAAAAAAACAGAGAATGTCATCAGCCTGACAAAACAGTTGGGGTCGGTCATAGGCTGCGCCATTACAGATAATGATATTTTAAGCTGCACACGAATTGCGAAAGTAAACCGCGACTCCCCGAGGCCTCGATCAATTGTCACTCAGTTCAGCTCCCCAAGACTCCGTGATCAATTTTTGGCAGCTACGATTGACTTCAACAAGAAAAACAACCAGGACAAATTGAACTCTTCTCATATTGGATTGGTGGGACCTAAAAAACCTATCTACGTAATGGAGCATCTGTCGGCGACCAACAAGGAAATCCACGCTGCAGCAAGAACCAAAGCTAGAGAAATAGGATTCCAATTTGTGTGGATCAGAAGCGGTCGTATTTTAATGCGCAAAGACGTTACATCGGAACGTATAGTGATAAAAGATCTAGCAACTTTGGATAAACTGAAATAAGTTTCTTTTTTACGCATGTTAATTGTATTGCACAAACAAAATTCAAATTATTTAATATTGAGATTTACTATCAAAATGTAAGAGGCCTGCGGACGAAAACGCACGATTTTTCATGTAAAATAGCAACATGTAACTACGATATTCTAATTTTGACAGAAACTTGGCTTAATAATAGTATATGCAATAAAGAACTGTTTGATGGTAGGTACTTGGTCTATAGAAGAGACAGGGAAAGCTCGGGCTACCACGGGGATAAGGATGGCGGAGGTGTCTTGATTGCAGTATCTAAAAAACTAGTTTCAAAGAGATTACTGCATAGACAAAGTAATTGTGAGGATCTATGGGTGTCTGTAGAAATACCATGCGAGCGCTCGAGGCAGCTCCGCCGTCTTGATCTTTGTGCAGTCTACCTGCCACCACCGGTCTCTAAATCAATGTTGGAACATTTTATTGGTAATTGTAATTCTTTCCAAGATAACCATAATGCCTACACATGCATTGTGGGAGATTTTAACTTGAGAACTATAAACTGGAATGACCTAAACAATCCTCTCAAAAATCAGCACATTAGGAGTCTTGATCAACTTCTTATTGATTTTACATCAGTTAATAATCTCCGACAATGCAATAATGTTACCAACAAAAACAGTAGACTACTGGATGTTGTATTGGTGGACGTTCCAGGTTGTTGCGTTAGTGAAGCGAATCCTTTAAGTGTTGTAGATCCTCACCATCCTCCATTAGATATACAGGTAACATTGACGGAGTCGCAAAAACTAAAATCTAATAGCATTGCAAAAAAAAACTTTCATAAGGCTGACTATGAAGCAATAAACAAGCATTTGAGGGATAAGGACTGGGAAGAGTGTCTGGGATGTTGCAGTAATGTTGACGAAATGGTGGAAGTTTTCTACAGCGTTATTGGGTCAGCTATCAATACTTTTGTACCTATCATCCGAAAGCAAAGTAGTAGAGTTCCTATATGGTTTGATAAGAAACTCCTCAATTTATTAAAAGAGAAAAACAAACTTCGTATTAGGTATAAAAAGTACAAGAATCCCATTGACAAGCTATCACTCAGATTAATCTCTAAACGATGTGATGATTACGCTAAAAAGTGTTACAATAGTTACATTGAGAGTACAGAAGAATCTATTGCCAGATGTCCTAAATTTTTTTGGTCATACGTCAAAAATAAACGGGGTGGAGAAAGTTCGTACCCAGCATCAATGACTAATGGTCCGATAACATCTTCGAACGGAGAAGAAATATGTGAGCTATTTGCTTTAAATTATAACAACATTTATAAAGAAGAAACAACATCGCCTTCGGATCAAAACTATGTAGCCTCCGAATACCTGGAATCAATAGCTACACAGTCAGACAATATAGCTTCTGTTGACATCAATTGTGAAAGTGTTGAGAAAAAACTAAAAAGCCTTGATATTACTAAGGGGGCAGGCCCAGATGATATACCGCCACTGTTTATTGCCAGATGTGCACCTAGCCTGGCTGTTCCTTTGGCGAAAATATATAACGCCTCAATCCGATCTGGACAATTCCCTGGAGAGTGGAAACAGGCGAAAGTGGTACCGGTCTACAAGAGTGGAGACCCTTGTGATGTAAAGAACTATAGACCAATATCCATCCTTTCGATTTTCGGTAAAATATTGAAGTCGTTGATTTGTCCACATATTCAACGCTATTTTTCCAAGTTCTTAAGCGACCATCAGCACGGCTTTGTAAAGAATAGATCCACAAGTACAAATCTGATGTCCTTTGTTGAAGCCGCATCCGAAGCCATGGATAAAGGTATACAGGTTGACGCTGTTTATACGGATTTTAGAAAGGCGTTTGATAAGGTTTCGCATAAACTGCTTGTTAAAAAACTAGCTATGTACGGCGTCACCGGTAGTCTTCTAAAGTGGTTTGGTTCATATCTGGCTGGTCGGGAGTTTTATGTGGTTGTCAATGGGTTCCGGTCAGGCAGCTATGCAATTGCCTCGGGTGTCCCACAAGGTTCTCATCTGGGCCCAGTATTGTTCATCATTTATATAAATGACGTGGTATCGTGCTTTCACAATACTAGCAAATTCCTTTTTGCAGACGACCTGAAAATTTCAAGAGCCATTAGGTCTCAACAGGATGTAAACCTAATGCAAGAAGATATCGACCGATTATCTGCATGGTGTTATCATAACAAAATCTCGTTGAACAGTTCGAAATGTAACCACATAAAATTCACCAGGAAAGTAAATATAGTGAACTCGGCGTACCAAATAAACGGAGTGAAATTGTTCGAGGTGGATGTAGTACGAGATCTGGGAGTTATCTTGGACTCTAAACTCACATTTATACCACATATTGAAAACATAATCAGTCGATCCCAACGTATGCTTGGATTTGTCATTCGTAATGGAAAGGTATTTCAACGCCCACGTACTAAATTAGTACTCTACAATAGCCTTATAAGAAGCATCCTGGAATACTGCAGTGTGATATGGAGGCCTCACTATGCAACCCACTCGCTGCGGATAGAACGAGTCCAAAAAAGGTTTGTCCGACACCTAGGGTACTCAAAGGGAAGGCAATTTAAATATCTGTCCTACCTTGATAAACTAGGCTGCTACAAAATGAGCACCCTGGAAGCTCGAAGGGAGCTCTTAGATTTGAGATTCGCATATAAACTGCTCAATAACACCATTGACTGCCCACAATTGTTAAGTAAGTTCAATTTCAGAGTACCACGTAGACCACCTCGCAAGCCTATAACACCCTTAGCTCCACCTCTTCGCCGTACAGTGTCTGGTGCTAATTCGCCTATACCCCGCATGTGCAAACTCATGAACGAACGCAGCGACCTGGTTGACGTCCACGCAGACTCAATATCGACGTTTGTTGTCAGACGTAATTAGTATTAGTAGGTATTTAATATAATTATCTAGAAGTTAAGTACATTAAGTCTTTAAAATTAAATTTATAATTACGAAGAGTATTTGCATGTGGTGTTTGCCTGTAATTGGTTGTGCAGTTAGATTTAAGACGCAATTATTTGTATGTTCCTACCTATATAATACCTGTAACAACTGTTGGTGAACCTTAATTAAATAAATAAATAAATAAGTTGTTGGGTAATACGATACCCCTTGGTAAGACTGGTTGCCAGACTTTCGGGCTTCTGACTACCCGTGACGACTGTCAAAGATACCCGTGACGGCTTAGAGTGCTTTCCGAGGCACAGAGGGGTCTCGGTATGTTAAAGATGGTCACCCATCCACAGACCAACCGCGGCAAGCGTAGCTTAACCTGATCGATCGATCTGTGCGGCTGTTATTATTTAGCCACGGGCCCCTCGTTATAAGCTATTATTATATAAGTGTTATTGGGTCTCTTTCGAACAGGAACGTAGCAGTAGCATGCATTAAAGCAACATATCAATGTATTCATCCATCAAAAGTCGTTAAGCCAAAAAGGCTTGAAGCTGTTTGCACACTTTTGTATAGCATCCAAGCTACTTCCATACTTTAGTGTAATTTACTAGTGTTTTCCTGACCCAACTGGGACTTGTGTTCCTAGATACTATAAATCTCTGCCTACACCTGGGGGGCTTACAGGCGTGATGTTAAGCTATGTTCTACGTGACCTACCTCCAAACTAGCAAGCGCAGTGATAGTAAACGAAGGCATGGCGATATCAGCAGTCATCTTCCACAGCGCATCTTCTAGTCTGGCAGCCACTCTTGCTTCTAACCCAGGTAGTACTGTTAGAGGCGTTGCTATGCCAACGGACGAGACGTACGATTGGTACGTGTCGTCTTCACCGCATTCGTACTCGTAGAATATTTTGTAGGAGATCTGGGAATGAAATAAGCACAGGTTATTTCGACTGATATCTGGGAAAGAATATAGATTTTGTTGGCACTGGGAACGATAGAAAGGTTTGATACGTAGTAAATAACAAATGGATTAAGCATTTAAATAATAAGTTACGTCTAAACGGTGAGTTTTTTTAACATATATGTGACGTTAGAAATTTAACTAGGTTTCTTAAAACGTAATCAAAGCATTTAATTTTTTGAAAAGACCGAAGAGTTTTTCAGATGAATAACGTGTTCAAAGGGTCAAAAAGTAAGGCACGTTGTTAAAGAATGATGAAATACCACATTTTGGTTTAATTTAATAATTTGAATCGAAATTATTTGTTCGTCAAAATAGAGCAAGTGTGGCATCAGCTTAATGCTGTTAAACCGCGAACCAGTAGAACAAGCATCTAATAATTTTTACAAATCCCAGTGTTCTTAACCATGTTCTTCATTAGTTATCAATTTCATCAATTTCTAAGAGAATATCTCACCTCATGCCAATAAGTCCCGTTATACAACAGCACAAGACAGGTGACATTGATCTTCTCACCGAGCATAATGTCGACAGTGTATACCGACTTTAGTTCCTTCACCGCTTGGAACGGAGTCACTAGGTTCAGGGTGTTCCGCATTACTGTGTATTCCTGTGAAAGAAGATAAATAATTTTATGGTAGAAAATAATGTAAGACGTACGTATTGTAAATGATCTGTTTCTAGCAAATTATCATTACGCGTATATTTTATGAAAAATTAGATCAGTCCTGTCGGGCTACTCTAACAAGGAAGGCCGAAATAACTCAGAGGTCACAGACTCTTTTAAAGTCCAGACATAATCTTCGTCAGATCATGTATATTTGTCTGAAACTGTCTTTTGAAGAAAGAATCACAAAGATTGAGTGGACCTGTCCTGTAATTTTTTAACTACGATGAAACATCTATGTGTCTCTCTCTACCGTAGTCGAGTAGAGATTTTGCGTTGACACATAGACGTTTTGTAGCACTTGCTAGTTGATACTAACTAAAACAGTACAATTTTGGGGAAAAAAAAACGCAAAAAAATCTTGAAATTGCGGCAAAAGTCTTAGGCTTAGCCTTCTCCCAACTGTGTTAGGGTCGGCTTCCAGTCTAATCGGATGCAGCTGAATACCAGTGTTTTACACGAAGCGACTGCCTATTTGACGTCCAGAACCCAGTTACTGAGTAATATACCTTTGTAACACTGGTTATCAGACTTTCGGGCTTCTGACGTCCCATAACGATTGTCAAAGATCTAGAAATGACAACCGTGACTTTCCGAATTTCCGAGGCACGGAGGTGTCTTGGTATGTAATAATGGTCACCATATTTTAAGCTACTGATTGAGGATTGAATAAGTGTTTTCGGTTTGTAAGTTCTCCTTTATACTTCAAAATTGTGTTAAAAATTATAATATTACCTCCAATATAAAGACATCAGTCAACACAATAGGTGGTTTGTTCGGTAAATATAGCGTTGCGTTGACTTCCATTATATCCTCTTCATCTGGACCGACGAACTGTAACATAATAAATTAATTACAATCTATCATTAATATTAATTCCTCTATGAACATGTCTGAGCCAGAGACTCGACCACAGATATAGATACACCTAGATAATGCAAGAGCAACTACTTCGCGTGCCAAAAATCGCACCAGCTTACGTTCAAAAATCGTAAGCCGCCACTTTCGCGCTCAGTCCTGTGTACTGCTGGCTGGGTGAGCGTGAGTGAGAAAGAGCGCTTGTGACGTCATAGTAGGTAGTCAAAAAAATGGCACGCTTGGGTTTCATACAGGTCGTGATACTTGCGTTATCTAGGTCTATCTACATCTGTGGACTCGACCTAGTCTATGATGAGCACTGACCTTCATAAGATGAGCATTGAACGTGATAGTAGGGTAGTACAGTGTGTCGAGCACTACGCGCGCTCTCGTGTCGAAGTTCTCTATGAACATGTCTGTGCCCATTTGCGAATCGTGTTGGAATCTCTCTTGTAGAACGTCGAGGAGACCCTTGCCGTTGTCCTTTAGGAGTATTGCTATGCCAAACTGGGGAAAATAAATGTGTTAGTAATTCTGACGGCATTATTTTCCTGTGAATAAGGGCTTCAATTAATGGCTCCAGAAATGCTTGTAAGAATAACTAAACACTACCGCCTTTAAAATTAGAGTATTGCACCTTTTTAAGATTAGAATATTCCATTCTTCGATTAACAATAGCACTAGATTAAGGATTAGGAACAAAAACACAACGCTCAAGTGGCCGCCATTGCATATAACTTGATTATACCTTATCTTTCAAACATAGGGTTTGTTATCGATTGCAATATATTTACTGCTTTGATTGAGAATTAACGTATTTTTTTAAAAATAAGAACCAAAATATTTAAGTATGGAAAAATAAAACATAATTTCTAAGCAATAAGATTGAAAAAAACGCTCATCGGAAATCTAGTACTATTGTTGATCGAAGATTCCATTACACAAAGTTCAATTTACAGTGCAGCTGCATTGTGATATTTTTAATCGTTTAAGACTTTGGCAAAAATATAAATCACTTAATGCGATTGACAGAAATAGAACGATGTTTTAAATGCATTAAGTGGTTTTGGAGTAAACCTTAAATTAATTCAAAAATCAACTTAGTTTTTATGTGAGTAAAGTTTAAATTAGCTTATTTTGATATCCTACCCTCCTACCTTATGCGTAGACAGCCGTATAGACACTTCAGTATCAAGTCCATCTCCGTATATGTTCTTCAAAACAAGCCCATTCTCCTCAAATCCTTCGAGAGGTGTGTATAACTTGTATAAGTACACAAAGTTGATGGGTGATCGCCAGTGCCAGATGCCGGTGAAACCGAAGTCCATTTTACCCCAGCCTACTCTGAAGTCCACCTGCGGATGAGGAGTTTTATTCAATTTTATTATTATTATAAACTGTTATATAGTTTGGCAGGTTTATCAAATGTATACAAAAAGTTGGTCCAACATAAAAGTTTTTTAAAATTTATTTATTTAATACTTGAAGCACATAAATGTAGAGAGGCGGACTTAATGCCATAGGCATTTTCTACCAGTCAACCTTTGGGTGATGCAGAGACTAACAGTAGTAGGTGCTACTCGTATCATGAAAATTAAGGAATAAATATAAGTTAACAAGTTAAGTTAATTGTACATAAGGTTTTTTTTTGTGTTTTATTTAAAATAATAATAATCAGTTTAGTTATTAAAAGTTAGTTTTTTGCACGGTTTACTTTATATTAAAGGGTATTTTTTGTTGAGATATAAATCAATGGAGGTTATGCGTCTCATTACAAAACCAGTTCTAACAGTCGTCCAAGCTAAAACCTTTCAGCCAGTTGTTGTATTTTAAACCTTATTCCAACGAACATAACGTTCTTAATACAAATTATCGCGGGTTTAAAATCAGTTTGTTGTATTCAGAACATTAACGTTGTCGGAATAAAGTTTATAGTTTAAAAATGGTTCGGTGGTTTAAACCTGGGTCTATAAAAGATAAATCTTATTAGTAATCTTATAAGTTTATCCGTATAAGTTTATGAAATAATAATTACAAATAATAATAACAAATGTTTGTTACCTCTTCTGGAGCCCGTTTAGCGATGATCATAGCTCTGTTCAGGTACTGTATGGGTAGAGCAACATGTCCAAATACATGGAAGTCTTGTAACGATATCAATTTGAGGAGTACTTCGATACCTGGAGGAGGAAAACAAAAATATTGTCATAACTGTTATTATATTTCCGTAAGTAAAACTTTTCAAGGTATCAGTTATCGACATTGTGTAGGTAAACTCTATTTTAGGGAGGCCAATGACCCGTCACATGAGGTTATCACAGTTAAATTTCTGTGCTATATTCTATATTGTGAAGTTTGCAGGAGTAGTAATTTTTGTGAGTTAAACGTCGATCAGATGGAATTTCTTTTTGAACTATACATTTTAACAGGCTCCAGCGCGGTAAATGAGACACAATAGAAGCTTTATTGTTGTATTTCGGCTATAGCCGTATAGTGCCCTTGAAATTGATAGTCTAAGCTAAGGCTACATTATAAGGTAGGACGCCACAGGCTAAGTAGAGCGACGATCTTCGCAGGACGGCTGGTAGCAGTTGGATGAGATTAGCCGAAGATCGAGTTAATAATAATAATAATACTTTATTTGCCAAAATGTAGGTGTACAAAGTAGTATGATCTTATTAAAAATGTGGCCCATTTACATTCTACCATTACATGTGGTGTGCAAATATTTCGTTTCAGAATACATTAAGTTATTAAAAATGTCATAATATTCCTTCAGATACATAATTGTTACAAAAATGTCAAAGTTAAAAAAAAAAATGTCAGAGTTTATGTAATAATTGAAATGTTAATGTCCATGAATACTGTTATAATATATAAAAAAAAAAAATAGTAAATAATTGTCAAATTAAAAATAAATATCTAAAAACCAAATTCATTAACATTACTTTCTTTCTTCGACATGTGACATAAATTCATTAACAGTGTAAAAACATTTTTCTTTAAGCCACTGAATCAGCTTTTTTTTAAACATAAATAAAGGTAGTTCTTTAAAGGCATTTGGTAATTTTTTTTTTTTTTTTAATGTTAAGAGAGGCCTCTGTACAGAAAAGGACTGCTATAGGCTAATATAGCCTGTATATATTCTTTGGGATGCATGAAGAAGCCTCCTCGTTTAGCGCGGTTTGTTCCGCCAGTTACTCAACTGAACCGAGCGCTCGGCGCATCCTGGACAGTCACACACAACACCTTATTTGACTGGCCAATTCTTCCCTTGCGGTGGTAGGGCTAACGCCCTCCTGGTTTGCGACCACCTTCCCACCGTAGCCCGGCTTTAAGCAGCCTGCTGTGTTTCGTCGATTCGTGGGAGTTTCAGTACCTTAGGCATCTTCTGGGCACGCTCGTTCCATCATAGACCTCATCCATTGCTCTCCATCAGGCGTGATCGAGGCTAAGAGCTGGCCCAATCAGCAATAACAAAAAAATTTGCCTTAAAAGCTTATATTGAGCAGCAGAAGTATAAAAAAACATACCTGTAGTAGAGTTAGTGGTCACCACCATAGCGACCATATGTCGGTCAGCTTCAACAAAGCCGAACCGCGCCGTCATCTGCGGGAACTCCACCATAGGACTTGTCACGTTCACGACCAACATGCAGTTGGTTATACGACGCATGTGACCTGAGAGAAAAAAATATTGTGACTAAATATCAGCATCCCCTAATAAGAGATGCGCCCTGCGCTTGCCACACTGCGTAAAACACCATCAATCACAATTTCATTGCATATTGTTAATCCATTGCTTCATATGTTCGAAAAATTTGTCTGCTCAACAACGTATGTGACGCAATGTATGTCGTTAACCGATTCGTTGCGGATGGCACGTTTCAGTGCCATCACTTCTTTTTAAGTGTGGCGTCAGGCACGGATATGTGTCATTTTGAAATCGATGATAACTCCTTCAATTAAGTTTTATGGAAGTTTTACCTGAAACCAAACTATCTTCATTTTTCACGTATATTAAGCTCGTAGCCTTCGTTTCTGGATACTGTAATATTTTTAAAAAAATAGGGGGCAACAACCTTTTTGGAAGTTGAAGTATTTGATATTAAATCATCATATGATAATAAATTATAAATGTATTACAGTAAAGCAGCTAAATCACTTTGCTGCGGTTGTCTTTAGCTTGTCTTCTATAAAATTTTACACCCGCTCTAAATAAAGATAAAATTTAAACAATAAAAGTATTTATATAGAGATGTTTCTTCTCCTCTTTTAATTACAACTCTCTAATCCTTATCTATAAAGAAATATGCATATACGTCGTAATCACATTTGGGTATCGATAGTGGGTAAATTTTATGTCTCGAAATATGGTCTGAGTCTTTCTGAGTCTTCCCAGCGTTGTGAATTCTGTACTATCTCTTCGTCATCGTCGCATTGAGTTTCATTTTCTGTATCGGGAATGTACTTTCTTTTTCGCTGTAATTCTTAAACAATAAATAAACATTATCAGTATCTTGCCAAATATTATTTTTTTCTGACAATAATAATTTTCACATTTGTTGTGTATCCGTGAGAATGTTTGGATGTTTTTGTTTTTTCACACAAAAACTACTGAATGGATTTCAATGAAATTTAGCACAGGTGATAAGTCTTGGTCTGGAATAGCACATAGGCTACCTTTTATTCCGATTATAGGTTCCTGTGGGACAACGGGAAACAAATTCTACGCGGGTGGAACCGCGGGCATCGGCTAGTATCAAATAATCATATAAAATAATTATATATTAGTACTACTATCATTATTATTACTATTTAATCTAACTTAGCAGTTTTTATTTGCGTAGTTTAATTATAAACAATTGAAATTTGTTATGCAAAAATTTTTAGACCCAATTTAATACCTCATAATCAATCAAATTACTAGGAAATGCAAAATAAGTTGAAAAGGTTGAGCACATCTGTATTAAATAAGTCACTTACCTTCCATTTCCACAAATACACTTGTTTCGCCACTTTAAACAACGTGCCTGACCGTTCACGTTAGATTTCACATGTAAACTAAAAGTATTCGAGCTTTGAATACGTAAAAAAATGTCAAAACACTGTTTTCTTTTCCGCATGGCTGAAGACACAGATGAGTGTCATTTAATCGTATGGCGTTGGGCACTGATCAGTGTCACGTTATTTTTGTTCGACGCCACGGCTAGAAGTTAGTGAAATTAGGCATCGCAACGAATCGGTTAAACTGTCAAAATGAAAGCCATTGGTACTGTTAGTGTGTTACGCAATTATCCCGCTGGCCTATAATACCGAGAACGCAATAAAGAGGGTTCTCTGCCCATTAAACGGTAGCGATATCGTGCTTTTTAAACTTAAGCTCTAGATCTTTGTATGGCCTCTTTGACATCCAAGTATCAGAGGGGCAACTCTCGTAATTTTAAGAACGTTCACAGTCTGATCTGTCTCAATCTGTCAAAACTACCTCTTTCCCTACATTTTGGCAAGTTTTTGACATTTGTTTGTCGCCGAGATGACTGCGACTGGATTTTGAACGTTTTAAATTGCGAGAATTGGCCTTCAGATACCAGCGTAATCCATAATCTTGCCGAGTGATTTTTGCTTCAACTTGAACTCGAATCCTGCCTACTCCAACAAAATTATTAATCTAATAGTGTTCATGAAGTCACTGTTTTCCAAGGTGCGAGTCAGTTTGATCTCAGTAAGATCTCAATCTGAATCATTTTGAAGGATATTGTTAATCCATTACTTCTTAAATTCAAAAAATTGTCTGCTCAACAATAAAAATAACGCAATGAATGTTGTTGAACTGTCAAAATGAAAGCCATGCTAACTGTTAGTGTGTTAGATACGCAATTACCCCGCTCTGGTATAATTAAAATTTCTATGAATTCCACAAGTTTTTAAACCTAGAATAAGTCATATCCTGAGAATAAATTTTGAATTTTTGACAGATTTTCCATACAAAAACTGTTAGACGTCAATTTTATTTCACGTATATAAGATATGGTGAACTCATCCCGACAAATTAAAAAAAAAGGATAAGTTACCATTAACATAAATCTTGAGCACTTTCTCTTCAAGATCGAGGTAGGTGATTCCATTGATGTCTCGTTTGTGACCCAACACGAATTGCGTGCGTAGGAAACCTTTTCTGTATCCCTGGAAAGACACGATTGGTTACATTTACTTATTAATATTTCTCTGCCCTGTTAGTTTTATAGTCGCAAGCGCGACTGCTGGCGTTCGAGTCCTGGGTTCGATTCGGGTCGGGCAAAGTGTTATTAGGTTTTTCCATTAGGAATTTCTCTTTTTAAAGCCGTTGGTCCTGCGTTTGATCTCTCCCCGGTCGTGTCGGATTGCCGTTACATCGGACTATGAGAGTAAATGTACAGAGAGTGCACCTGTGTCTGCGCACACACTCTTCCACTAAAATAACTCCTGCGTACTTGGCTAATCTCCGTTGAAATTGGCTATCGTAGCCGAAGTTCGGTCGGGAGGATTTATTTCATAAAAAAATCTCTTAAAAAGTCTGCTACGAAACGCTATTTTCATGAAAACGAGGCTTCATACCCTCCCAAAAAGTAGTTACACAAGTATTGCTTTCAGCAGGTCATGGTTTGAATTTATCGGCAAACGTAGAATTTCTCAGACATATCTACAATTTAGTCTCTGACTGCCCCTTTCGAAAATACAGGCGTGATATTATAATCACGACAATCTTATTAAAGCTTACTTGGAAAGGTGTAAGAAGTTTGACTCTGCCAGTGATATTGTTCTCAGTAAGTCCTCTATCCAATGTCCAGGACGAGTTGATCATCAGAAGACCGTCTTCGTTGTACTGTAACAAAAAGGGTTAAATTATACTAAGAGCCTTCACCAGAGAGAAAGAGATCTAAGGGGTTGCTAGTTTGTATGAAGTAATCTTAATGCGCGATCCGATTCTCGAAACTCGGTAAGTATCTACTTTTAATAGAAAATAAAGACTTACAAGTTTTTCGAAGAACATACCCGGACTGAGTGAAGAGTGATAATTTTACTGCTTGCTTCGATTAAAAGCGTAACAATCGTTTTTTCAAAAATCAACCCCTGTCGAAATGAAAAGGGGGAATTCAGTTTGGATCTTATTCCTTTTTTTTTGTTTGCCATTAATGTCCCACTGCTGGGCAAAGACCTCCCTACTCTTTTTCTACCTCTTTTTATCCAGAGCTGCCAAGGATCTTATTCCTTAGGTTTAGAAATTTGGAATTTGGCAAAAACACTTTTTTTTGTAAATACCGTAATTATAAGCAAAACTACCATTTAAAGAGGTGGAGGGGATATTGAAGTACGTAGGGGAAAATACGAACACCACGAGATCGAAGACGCAGGTGTAATGTTAAATTATTAAAAAAAAAACTTCGAATAAAATAATGAAAAATAGTGTCCAAAACTCCAAACTATTATTAGAAAACATAATTTTCTGAACGAGTAACGAAACTGGAACGCGGCAGTTGTTTGACGTCTTTGACATGACATTGACAGATAAAACAAAGTGTCTGTTGTTAAAAACATTTATAGGTTGTTTGTGGCCGTTGAATAAACAGAAATTATTTAATTTACAGTAATTCTGTGCGGAATACTAGCGGTATTGCTGAACAATCATTATATCTCATCGGGAGTGATATAATTTTCACACCCCACAATGAATAATTCCGCTGCAAAGGTCAGCGAAATATTTCGCGAAGCGGGGACCGCATTCAACAAACTAGCTGAAATGACGAAGCTATTACACCCTATGGGCGACTCCCAGCCTGGTGGAAAGTGGACAGACGATGAGATCGAGATGTTACGAGTCTGCGTACATCGCTTTGCCGTGGACTTGAACAATTTGAGCCAGCATATCAAAGGCCGAACTGTCAGCCAGATACGCACTACTTTGAAGAAAAAAGCTTTTGAGGATGCCAGTGTTCCTGTGCGGCAGGTTACGTTGAACATGCTGAATGCTTCGGAGAACGAGGTTGATGTTGACGGGCTCAATGATGACGTCAAGTTGGAGTTTGAATCAACAAATGAAGAAGTACCTACATGATCCGACATGTTTAGTTTTTACTAAGTCTGCTGTGTTTAAACACAAGGTTAGGAAAAGCTACAGTGGATAGTGATGGTGATGAGTGAAGTACACTTTAGATTAATGTTGTCGTGAATATTGTTAAGAAATAGATGTTTTTTGTCATTGTTATTACATATTAAAGGAATATAAAGCCCATAAAAACTTGACTATGGAACATTGCAGCTTTATTGTATTTTTGTTCAGTGGGTCATCTTTGGAGTAGTTCATTTAGGAAGCGCTCTTTCCGTGTTTAGTTTGTGTATTCAGATTATTGTAATAACAAAATTTAGGCCCGTATTACAGAACTCAATACTCAAGCATTACTTAAAACTAGTTTCAACCAATCAAATGGCATGAATCTAGTTTTAAGTAATGCTTGAATATTGAGTGACATTCTGTAATACAGGCCTAAATCTGCAAGAAAATTGTGGTATTGAGGATGTTACAATACTTCTTTAAAACTTGGCAAAAATTGTCAAAAACAACATTCAGCTATAGTAGAACTGTAGAAGCAGTTGTTGCACTAGTTCACTTAATCTTTCACAAATGTCTTCATTGCCTGCAAACAATTACTTTATTGTTCCATGGTCAAGTTTCAATGTTTAACTCTGAATTGTATGTGTAACTTTGTAATGAAACTATATTGCCACAAACTAATGTTAAATGTTGTCAAATACACTTTCCTTCCACTTCTGAAAGTCTGACTGTCTGCAATAAGTACCTACAAAAGGGGTGAATAAGGACGAAACTTTAAAATGGATTTTAACATTGAAATGAGATTAGGCAATAGGCTTTCAGAAACTAGGGGCGAATTGTTTAAATATCGAGCCCTGACTGCTGACATATTGTCGTCATTTTTGTGAATATGCTATTTTTATCCTAAACTTGTTTATAAAAAACATCACATTTTCATAACAATTAGTGGTCAGGGTTCGATATGATAGTTTTAAAACTTGATAGTATAAGCTGAAAATAGGTTAGGAATGTTTTTGACTATAAAGTAGAATAATGTAATGTTACTATGGTAAATATTTGTATAATGGTGTAAATGTGTGTGTTGCTATATTAAAATGAAGGCAATTGAAACATGGGCAGTCCTAACTTTGCGTATTAGGCTGCGCAGTAACATTTTTAGGAACCAAATGGTGACAGGAGGAATGTGTGTGTTTGTGCGTGAGAAAACATGCGTGAAAGGTCAGAGAGCCTTTATTCAGACTGGCCATGATTCATCAACCATATTGTACAGCCCATTCAATTATTTTACTACTGATTTTGCATCACTATAAAAACCATAGTGGTCTTTAAAATCCTTGTAATAAAGTTGCTATTGGATTGCTGCTAGAGTGCTTGCAAAATAAGTCTGCGTGCGGCCGAAATCAGAAATAATCGTTTGCGGCTATCTGGATGTTTATTTCGTCAAGAGAGTCTGCTGTGTTCCATATTTTCTAAAGTAAATAATTGCCATCATTACACCTTCAAGTGATTAAAAGTGCTGGTAGGGATATAATCTTGAAGTCAAACGTCGCGCGCAGAATTATCTTGCGCGCAATCTACTGGCAAGTCTGTCAAAATCACAATGATCTTTATTCTAGTTACAATAAGGTCACTGTTGGGTTGCTGCTATCAGTGGTAAAATAAATGTGAAAGGAGTTACTTACTGGTAAATGTTTGTAAAAGGGTGTAATTGCGTGTGTTACCTTTCAACTTGTTTTTGGAATAGAAACAAATATCTCATATACTAAGTTATACTTATATGTGTATAATGGATAATATTGGGAATTATAAAAATTATAGCTGAACTGTCAACTGTGTATTTACAATACCACACCAATGTTTCTTAAATATTTAGTGCATGTAGGTACAAAACATACAAATCCTGTAATAAAAAAAAATGGTTACAAAACGTAAATAAAACAACATCATTATATTTTTTTTGTTTGTTTAATAATATTTAAGAGCCCAACCACAGCTCCCAGTGACGTAACATACCCTGAATGAATCTGGATTTTCAGTCGGCCAGCAAAACTACCTAAATTTCACAGTAAAAAGAAAATAAAACCTCATTCACTAAAAATAAGGTTCAATTTGTTACAGCTTAGTTGAAAACTCAGCAGCGTGCTCAGTACAGTACTCAGTAGCTTGGCTATAGCGGCTGCCTTCATCAATCAACCGCTACAGGAAATAACACTTTAGGGTTAGGACACATTGATTGACGGCGTTCGACAGTTTGTTCATACAAAAAGAGCAAAGTATGGAACAACATACGCATCCTTTCACATCGATGCGACGAACGCGCTCCGGCGGCGGACTGACGTAAAACTCCGATCGTTCGTAAGCGCCTCCGTAAATGGTGGATCGGTATAATGCGTACTAATGTGCTCCTTTTCAATCGGCAAAGTGCGAAAAGCCGTCGATCAATGTGTCGTGACCCTTATTCTCTAAAAATAAGAATCTTTTTACCTGGAAACTCAGCAGGGTATCGGCACTCTTCTTCCAAATGACCCTATGTTTGGCTATAGCGGCCGCTTTCGGTAACGTCGGTATGGTCGAGTTGACGATCGCGTTGATCTCGCCGTAGAACTCGTTCGTTTTGAAAAGATAGTCGGCGAGCAGACTGAACGCTAGGTAATCTTCTTGCCAGTTCATGCTGCCGTTTAGGGCTTGAAGGTTGTCGTGGTAACGCCACCTGGTGGGGGAAATGGGCTTTAAAATTAGTGATTGTTTTTGTGAAAGTAATTTATTTATACAACGCGTCCCAAAATTCAACGATAAGCAGGCATCAGAGGGTGGACCTGCTCATGACTATACTCGAGAAATAATAATGAAAAAAAAAAAACTATAGGTATTTTTTTGGAAATACCTATAGTTTTTTTTTTCCTTATAGTTTTTATAAGGAGGCCGAAAGCGAAATGTCTACCATCTTTTCATTCACCCTTCAGAATCGGTATTATTTCCCCAACTTACATAAGGTTAAAGCTAGTGTCCCTCCATCCAGCGAAAGGCGTGTCCATACTGGACAACAAAGCGTACACCGTCTCGTTATGTGCTTCAGAGTACATCTTGACGCGCCACAGAATGTTCGAGTCGCTGGACCAACCCATGCGGACATGCCATTGGCAGAACCAATCTGGAACAAAGTGGAATATGGGTAAACTTAGAACCGTTCTGATGTGATGTAGAACATTGTAGAGTGAACATAGTATGAGGGCTGCTAAGAGCAATTTCTAGATTTCCTGGCCTGGCAAGAACCATTGCAAACCACAATGGACATACAAACACGTTTAAGAAAAATATTGATTTGTGAATTCAAACAATTTTTATGCTGAACTACATAAATACGAGTATCTATAAGTGACTTAACAAAAAGGAAGAAGTGTAATTTTTTGGCACAGTAAAAGAACGCATTATAGCAAGATTTGAACTGACATGAAATGCGAAAATAGCACAATGTATTATAATAATAATGTATTGATCACCTCACCATAAAATCTCGAACTCCTCATTGACCATTCTTCTCGAGCATTATAAAGACACATATGCAGCATGGTGCCAGGTGCCCTTATTGTCCAGCTGAACGTCCACTCTAACAAAACCTATAATAGTGAAGTATTCTCACCTCAACAAAAACTCGAACTGTCCATTGACCATTCTTCTCGGGTAGTACTGAGACACATGTCCAGCATGGTGTCAGGTGCCCTTATTGTCCAGCTGAACGTCCACTCTAACAAAACCTACAATAGTGAAGTATTCTCACCTCTCAACAAAAACTCGAACTCTCCATTGACCATCCTTCCCGAATAGTATAAGGACACATGACCACCATGGTGCCAGGTGCCCTTATTATCCAGCTCGAAGTCCACTCTAACAAAACCTACAATAGTGAAGTATTCTCGCCTCTCAACAAAAACTCGAACTCCTCATTGACCATTCTTCTCGGGTAGTACAAAGACACATGTCCAGCGTGGTGTCAGGTGCCATTTTGTCCAGCTGAACGTACACTCTAACAAAACCTACAATAGTGAAGTATTCTCACCTCTCAACAAAAACTCGAACTCTCCATTGACCATCCTTCCCGGATAGTACAAAGACACATGTCCACCATGGTGCCAGGTGCCCTTATTGTCCAGCTGAATGTCCACTCTAACAAAACCTACAATAGTGAAGTATTCTCACCTCTCAACAAAAACTCGAACTCTCCATTGACCATCCTTCCCGGATAGTACAAAGACACATGTCCACCATGGTGCCAGGTGCCCTTATTGTCCAGCTGAACGTCCACTCTAACAAAACCTACAATAGTGAAGTATTCTCACCTCTCAACAAAAACTCGAACTCTCCATTGACCATCCTTTCCGGATAGTACAAAGACACATGTCCACCATGGTGCCAGGTGCCCTTATTGTCCAGCTGAACGTCCACTCTAACAAAACCTACAATAGTAAGTATTCTCACCTCTCAACAAAAACTCGAATTCTCCATTGACCATTCTTCCCGGGTAGTATAAAGACACATGTCCACCATGGTGCCAGGTGCCCTTATTGTCCAGCTGAACGTCCACGCTGACCTTTTGTGATGGGTCACGGTTCGCGTCCCAGTTGAAAGCGGCGCTCAGTCGCTTCTGACGGGCCGTTACCCAGCGTTGAAAAGAAAAGTGGAGGTCGCGAAGTCTAGTAAAGAAAGAAGTTTTGTAGCAAAAAAGTCAAAGACTAAAATTACCTATTAAAAATGCGTTGCGGAATAGATTGTGTTTATGTTTTATTACGGTGCATTCACGAGCATGTTTTGGCATTGCCAGATTTAAATATCTCGCGTGATTAGTGCCTCCTTGAGTTCGGCAAAACCCTAATACTTTCAATGGTGTTATTTCGAAATATGGAAACGGCTAATACCCAAATACCGACCGAGTTATTCATTTTTTTTTTAAACAACGACAAAAACTTATGGTCTCTTATTCTAATGATTTGGTTTTTCTACTCTATGCTCTCGACAGTCATTCAAAGTAAAAAAAGCGCCTTTTAAAAAATTACCGTTTTCAAACATTAAAAAAAATCTAAAGAAAATACGGTTTCCAAAAAATCTCAGTGGGCCATTAATTTTACATCTTTAAAAACTACTTACTGATCAAAATGTATATCCATGTTGACGTTTGTATTGTTGCTCAGATCCGCGTTCAGATTCACACTGTACGCCTTCTTCCCCACGTCCACTTCCACATAAGTAGTGAAGTTTTGTTCAGACAGTAGTATGTAGCGGATGAGAGTTCTGTAGTGGTCATCGTTGTACTCGCCCTGTTGAGGAGATAGGGAATTTGAAGAAGAAATATATTAATCAAACGCAAGTTAAAGACTATGGATGTTTTTACAAGCTTTTAATTAGTTTAAATCAGGGACCGAAAGGTTAACCCGTATGAGGGTTTTAACCGGGTTAATTTTTAGGATTAGGTTAGAAAACCCACAATAAAGGTTAACCCGTATTATAGGGTTAATCAGCCTATAAGAACCGGTTTCGACATAAGGTGCATTTTAGCACCTAAAACAGCTGCAAGAAAGTGACAGAGATAACTACCACGTGGTCTTTGATCGTGTTCCGACGTGACTCTAAGTAGTCACCGCGCAGGATGCATTGAACTTTCAGCCTTATTAATGTTGCATAATACTGTTTTTACTATTGACAAATGTTCGACGCTAATAATATTTAAAATATTATTTCGATTCTAGCGCATATCACCGACAGTGGTGCCGATTCTCTTGTACTACGTATACCGCACAGTGGGGCAACCTCGACCTCTTTTATAGGGAATTTTTCACTTTTGTATGGAAAATTATTACGAACGTGTTGAGTTTTAGGGGTTTACGGGTTTCCTAAAGGGGGTCGTAATTTTCATTATTTTTGCGATAGGACACACCGTTTTCGAGATATAAGCAAAAGAAAAGAAAATAATAAAATAGTACTATTTTTGCATCTGAAGGCGAGGTGTTGGTGTAAATTTTAGTTCAAGCCAATTAATTTTATTTCACACCTTTTTAGTCGCGATTAAAGATAGTCAGATTTAGTTAGAAAATCTAAATTTTAGGTGAAAAACGTCGAATTCAGAATAGCAAAATTACTATTTTCACTAAAATAATATCTCAGTGCAATCTTAGTGCTATCAAACTAAAATTTAGTTAAGTTGTGTCACTTAAGTTAATTCCAGAATGGGAAATCGTCGTTTGACAGGAATAAAATAATTTTGGTGATTTTTAGTCTAGTTTAGACGCCTAAACTAGACTCAAATCAAATCACCAAAATTTAGTTAGTTAGTTTTATCATCTAAAATTTAGATTTTCTAACTAACTCTGAGTGTTGTTATTCGCGACTAAAAAGGTGTGAAATAAAATTAATTGGCTTGAACTAAAAAAAGACGGGGAGGGGCCCGTGGCTAAATAATAACAGCCGCACAGGTCAATCGATCAGGTTAAGCTACGCTTGCCGCGGTTGGTCTGTGGATGGGTGACCATCTTTACATACCGAGACCCCTCCGTGCCTCGGAAAGCACGTTAAGCCGTTGGTCCTGGCTGTCATTTGTGGATCTTTGACAGTCATTACGGGTAGTCAGAAGCCCGAAAGTCTGACAATCAGTCTTACCCAGGGGTATCGTATTACCCAGTAACTGGGTTGTGGAGGTCAGATAGGCAGTCGCTCCATGTAAAACACTGGTATTCAGCTGCATCCGGTTAGACTGGAAGCCGACCCCAACATAGTTTGGAAAAGGCTAAGCACATGATGATGATGAGGGAAAATAAGTACCTACTTTTTGGCTGAATGCACAACCCGTGAGAAGCCAAACAAACAAAAAAAAGTACCTACTTACCACGTGGAGTCGTGTTTGTCAAATTCGATTTGGTTGTGTCAAAATTATTTTTATATTTAGAGATATTTTAATGCAGAATAGCTCTAAGATTCTCATAGCCAAAAGTAAGGAATTTTAGTGATAGTTTAGTTCGGTGTACAAGAGAATCGGCACCAATATCGAATTGAACTATCAAAACCTACCGACCTGTACTAGGTACCTACGTAATAAAAATTATGATTGTTCAGGTGAGCTACGCGAGAATACTTACCTACGTATAATTTTTCATTGTTTATATTTAAAAGGCCTGATTTTTGTTTTGTCTGCTTTATATCTATACTAATATTATAAAGAGGAAAGATTTGTATCTATTAGGTCGGGGCAAAAGTATTTTCGTATTTTTCATACAAAAAAAAAAAATTGTTTTAGGTTTAATTTTTTATTTATTTATAATATGTATGTGCCGTTTTGATCGATGACTTGTTGCCATCTTGTAGGCAATGCCATGATCCCATTGCTGTAGAAGTTTTTAGATTTTTTATCAAAAAAATCTGACAGGTAGTTTTCACAGTGTTCTTTTGAAGTTAACTTTATGCTTCCTAAAGAGTTCTGAAGTGACCGAAACAGGTGGAAATCTGATGGAGCAAGATCAGGGCTATACGGAGGATGTATCAACACATCCCAGCCAAGCTCTCTCAATTTTTGCTGAGTGGCTATAGATGAGTGCGGTCTGGCGTTGTCGTGATGAAACACCACGCCCTTCCTATTCACCAGCTCCGGCCGGTTTTTCTCAATAGCTTCTTTTAACCTCATCAGTTGTTGACAGTAGAGGTCAGAATCGATAATTTTACCCGGCGGCAAAAGCTCATAGTGGACGATTCCTTTCCAGTCCCACCAAACATACAGCATCACTTTGTTCCGAGTCAGGCCGGGCTTTGCCACGGTCTGTGGGGCTTTTCCATGCTTCGACCACGATCTTTTTCGGACATTCTTATCGTAAGTGATCCATTTTTCATCACCCGTAATCAACCGTTTAAGAAATGGGTCGGAATTATAACGTTTCAACAAAGAATCGCAAATGGGAACACGTTGCATTAGTTTCTTTCAGTGAGATCATGTGGTACCCAAATATCAAGTTTTTTCTTGTACCCAGACTTTTTTAAATGCCGTAAAACTGTTTTGTGATCAACATCCAGTTCTTCAGCAATATCATAACTACTAATATGTCGATCTTGCTCCACTTTTTAAAAAATGGCACTGATTTTATCCGTGACAGGGCGTCCAGAGCGAGCTTCATACTTCACACTAAAATTTCCTTACTTGAAACGCTTGAACCACATTTGTTCTACTCGTATTGATACCGCATTAGGTCCGTAAACCGCACACATTTTATTCGCGGCGTTCGTCGCATTTTTACCTTTTTTGTAATAAATTTTTAAAATGTACCGAATTTCTTCGTCACACATCGTCGGCGGGAACTAGTTTTTTTTAAAATTTATTGCATCTTTAGAATGTGAACATTTAATAGTATTAAAACCAGCCAGTTACATTCAGTACTGCCAAAGAGGTTTGATTACTAACAATAGATTCAAAATACGAAAATATTTTTGCCCCGACCTATTATGTTTGTAACGAATTGGCTCAAAAAGTACTGAACCGATTTTAAAAATTCTTTCACCATTATCACTGATTAATATAGGCTATTTTAATTGCAAGAAAAAAATAAAATGTTTAAAAAATAAATGTCCACCCGTGCGAAGCCGGGACAGGCCGCTAGTTTGAATACGCAAAATTGAACAAACGAGCGCGGAGCGACAACTACACCCGAGCAAGTAACAAACAGCCACGTGTGTTGTAAATTACCGCGACGCCGCCGAGATCGTGCAACTTATTCTGTCTCTTTCATTTAGATTAATCAGCAATATTTTATAGATTAACCTTAAGAGTATACAGGTTAACCCGTATAAAGGTTAATCAAATATACGGCTTAAATGTCTAAACGGTTAACCTTTAATCCGATTAATGGGTCCTTGGTTTAAATCAATAACAATGAACCAAGAAATAAAAATTATGACTTTTTTGCTGATTGCCGCATTATTGTGTTCGCTTATTACCCGACTATGGCTATGGTCCTCACATGATCTGACCAAGATTATGTTTGGACTTTAAAAGATGCCTCTGAGTTTGTTTCGCCATTTCTTCTCACGGGTAGTCAGACAGGAGCTCCAGCTAGCTTATTTTTATTATTATTTTTGTAAAAGTGTCTGTCAAGTGTGTGTGTCTGTTTACAGAATAAACAATTTCATTTCATTATGGCCTTATTTCTAAGGACACAACTTACTTCAAAAACAGTTAAGACTACCTGAAACTTGATTAGTGTATTGCAACACATTTCTTGATCTGCACCTATAATTTATTCCTTAAGTATATTTAATCGAAGTTAAAAGCACATTTTAAAGGCCCCCAAATTTCCGAAGCCAGAATAAAATTACTCTAACTTTCTAATCACAAAAATAAATGTTTTCGGCGGGATATGAATACTTTGCCAGCGTGTCCAAAAAAAAAAAACTATATGATTGTATTTACCTGTCCAATAAACGTGATCTGTCTATTATCCTGTGTGAACCGTCCATCCATAGCTATGTTCTTGAAGTGTGTGCTGCTAATCAAAGCCTTCAGATGATGCGACGCCATGTTGGTCTTAGACTGATCCTGGTATGACGCGTCGATGTTGAAGTCTACGCCTGTGAACCAGACTCCCACTGCGTTTACCTGAAGATGGTTAAAGTAATTATAGCATCAGCATAATATATTAGCCTATACTGTTCCCAATGTTGGGACACAAGCCTCCTCTCTATGAGGGGAAGTGGGCCATAATCCACCACGCGGGCCCAGTGAGGGTTGGTGGATGTCACGACTTCGATTTTTTTTTTGGTTAAAGGATATGCCAGTTTCCTCACGATGTTTTCCTTCGCCGTGTTTGACAGCAGTGTTGATGAAATTATTTACACAAAGTAAAGTGCCCCACAGGCAGTTTCGAACTCACGACACATAAATCGGGGCCGATACCACTGCGCCAACTCTTAGTAATTATAGTGAAAGTGACTATAACAAATTACAACTGAAAAGTGCAACCGATAACGGTCAATCGATTTGGCGATCGTTATTTGTGCATTTCACAGCATCGATCGACGTCGAAAGAAAACAGGATCGGCCAGAACGATCATTGTCACCGATCGACTGCAGTCTGAGGGACTGCAATTAATTTTAAGAGCGTTGAGATTGATTGTCGCTGAGATGGGATTGTGACTAGATTTTGAATGTAACTATGGGAATTGGCATTCTGGTTGCAATTTTTGATCATATACAACGAAATAATATTTCGAATAGAGGTGACTCGAAGCTGTGTTTAAACGCATCAGGTTGGGCCAAATGCGTTAAAATTCAAACAGATTTGTGTCGTAACTGCTTGAACGTTCCTTACGCTATGAACTCGTATAAAGTCGCGCTATTAGTCGCAGCATAGGAGCGTTATGAACGCCCAGTTTTTCCATACAAAGTGTTATTACGAATTTTACGATCTTTTAATCTCAGCATTGTACTCACTTGAAAATCATTCGGCTGTTTTTCATGCACCTTCGTCTTGATAACACAAGGATGTAAAGTCGGCAGCGTCATGTTGAGTTCAGCGTCCAAATACAGCTGAGTACCAGGCGGGAAGAACAGGTAACCAGAGACTATAATCTCGCGGGACTTCGGGTTGAAGTTCAGAAGGGCTAGCGCTGTGTATTTTGGGCCAATCTGTTGGTAAAAAGGGCATATTATCAGGTATGTGGGGTGCACTTTTTGTTTCTGTTAGCCAGTGTAGCATAATCAGCCTATGATGTTCCCACTGCTGGGACACAGGCCATTTGAGATTTGAGAGGGCATTTGATAGGGCTGAGTAATAGTTCGCTATGGGTACTTACTCCTTCGAACTGGAATCTCGTATCAATAAGCCTTGGTCGATGTAGCGTCAGATGCGTATCGAGTCTCATGCCGGTCAGGCGTTCCGCGCGTTGGAAACCGAATGTGAAGGCGGGGTCGTCTTTAGTGGCGCGAGACGCACTTACGTTGAAGCCTACGTCCACGTGGGTTTGGGTTTTCTGTAAAAGAGAATTTTAGTAAGTATGTGGGTAGTAAGAATAAATCAAATCATGCTCAATCTGCCTAGCCTTTTCCCAACTATGTTAGGGTCAGCTTCCAGTCTCGCCGGATGCACCTGAATACCAGTATTTTACATGAAGCGACTACATATCTGACCTCCACAACTCAGTTAGTGAGTAATACGATACCCCTTGGTAAACCAAACCATGCTATCAGTCTCTAATTTAGGTCTACGATATGAAGTGTTGCATTTGGCAAAGGTTTAAAAATTTAGTTGTTTATTTAACTTACACACTATTCTTAGCCAAACAAGTAACAAAATAAAATACTAATTAACAGAAGCATTTTGACAGATTTAACAGCGAATGCTAAACTAGGCACAGCCTGTATCTTGGTGTCCGAAATTCTACACAAAGTTAATACGATAGGAGACGCCACGGAGCAAATACAAAGAGGAGAAGGCCTAAGCAACTGTGCACTGTGATTCTCAACTAGGTCCTGACGTCATCATGTAGGCGTGGCCTCCTTAGTCAGTGTATTGTTGGTGTTCGTCCTGTGCGCAACTTTGTAAACATACGCTTTTAACAGAATATTCGCACTAGAAGAAAAAAAGAATGAAGTCTTGTGTTTTATCTTGTAAAAATTACTCGGATAGACGTTCTGATGCTATGGATGGCATCACATTTCATTTGTACTTAATTTTATGCGTAATTTATTAAAATCTTAGCGTCGGCGTTTCCAAACATAATTCTACCCGACACTAGATGGCGACACTTGGTTTCATTGGAACTAAAAATATTTAGGTACGTAGAGCTCAGAACTAACATATTTTAATAATCATATGTATTGAAATTTGTTCCACATTCATTCCTAAAGACCCTCTAATGGCCAAAATACTACTTTTGTAGTTTTTATATAATTTTGTAAACATGCCACCATCTATCGTCAACTATGAACAACAAACATAAACATAACAAAAAGACAGGGCCGTAATTAGGGTCCAATTATTTTACCGAATGGCCCGCGGCTGTCTTATAAATAGAAAGTACTTAAAACATTAAATACGCTGGACATAAAAATACAATCTAAAAAATAAAAATACAATTTAAAAAAACTTTTTCCAAAAAAAAAAATAACCGGCTTCCAAAAAGACACAATAAATTGAAAAGTAACTTTAATTTCGGAAGGGTGTCGTTGGTTCCGCATTTTCGTTTTTTGACATCGAATTCCGAAATTAAAGTAATTTTTCGCTTTGTTGTGTTTTTTTGGAAGTCGGTTGTTTTTTTTTGTAAAACTGTTATTTTTCACTTTTTAGTTGTAAGTACATACACACATACAAACACTACATTATATACTAAAACCTTCCTGAAAGTATGTAGATCACATTAATGAAAGAATTATCAAAATTGGTTTATTAGTTTTTGAGAAAACCGCGGACATACAAATATACATACATACATACGGGTCGAATACCGAACCTCCTTTTTTGAAGTCGGTTAAAAATAAGAGAAAATCTAATAATCTTCATTCATGAAAAACCTTTTTATTCTAACATTTTTTCCCATAAGTAATAATATAACAATTTCAACAAAATAAAATCGACAGAACGAGCGACAAGTTTTGCTATTGACCGGTAGATGGAAAATAAAGAAGTGGGCCGGATCTAACACCCCCGCACCCCGTAAAGTGTCACGCGTTTTTTCATAGGGAAATCGAATTACAACATCTCCTCTTTGTTTTTGCTCCGTGGGAGACGCTTATAAATAGGTTTAAATGTTTAAAAACTATCTTTAACTATGTTTATAAACTATAGTGTTAAAGCAATATTTAACTGTAGCTTATTAAGGATTTTCGTAAATTTTAAAGGATAATGTAACTAATTGGCCCAAATTTTTGAAACATGTCGCATAAAATTCAAACTAAGCAAGAAAGAAAATAAGCAGGCATTAATTATACGTTTACTTTGAATCAATGTCTCATAATCAGAAATAAGTTTAACCCATTTTCTAACCAATATTAATTTTTTTTTCTGGTCGTATCTTTTTTTTACCGAGATATATTTTTTGTTGCCCTAGTAAAAGTTATTACTGACAAAAAGATCCAATTACTATGGGTTTCAACTTTGGGGAACATGTTTCAAAATTTGGGCCTAGCTTCTAGGGAAGAGTTGCATTATCCTTTCAGTTTCAAAGCGTTATTTGTATAGCAAGTTTTCCTTTAACTAATAAAATATGACTAAATTGGAAAATATTTGAGATGATAAAATACCCTAATTGCAAATACAGATAGATGAAAAATAAGTAAAAAAATATACCAAAAAAAAATACTCACAATATTCCTCAACACAGTATAGAAATTATACCCCGGATAAGCGGTAAACTGCATAGACAAATCTCCATAGAGGTCGTGTCTAAACCCGCCAGTTTTCTCGCTGTAAATCCCTTCAATCTTTATAGTTTGCTTCGGATTCTTATAGAACTGATAATCGAACTGTAGCTTCGTTCCGTGGGTCGGTCCGTTAATAGTGTAGTATCCTAGGAGATGACTAGCCAGTTGTTTCGTTTGAAATTCTGCTTCCACGTCACCTTGTGTGACACTGCCTTTTGTTTTTATTTTTATTACACCTGGAACGGAATGAGGAGTTGTTTTATAGTACTTATGGATAATGTAACTCACGTGCGCGGGTCAAGAGATTCTTATGTCATAGGAATAAGGTATAAATTTGAATGATTGTCGCGCATTCATGAAATGCAACAACTGCACCAGATTTTATACATTCAACTAGATGCCCTTCGAAGTGCGTAATTTAGACTTAATGGATCTTATCACTCTAGCAATACATAAAACATACTTTAAATATACGTACAGGATAAGGCCGCCCATTGTATGTTTTGTAGTAATAATTGTTTTTTTTTTGTTAAGTATTTTCTGGTGTACAATAAAGTATATATAAATCTATACTAATATTATAAAGCTGAAGAGTTTGTTTGTTTGAACGCGCTAATCTCAGGAACTACTGGTCCGATTTGAAAAAGACTTTCAGTTAGATAGCCCATTCATCGAGGAAGGCTATAGGCTATATATCATCACGCTAAAACCAATAGGAGCGGAGCACCAATGAAGAATGTTTCAAAATCGGGGGATTTTTTTCCTATTGAGAGCTTCCGCTGCGTGCGCTGCGTAAACGGTTAAAGTTTCGCAAAAATCATATATGACAGAATTGTTCCCCTTTAAAAGCTTTAAAAAAAGTCCGTATGTCTATCTTTTAAGGGTAGCTCACTACAACCTCTTTTATGCTAACCAAATTTGTTCTAAAATAATGCATTATTTGCGAAGGTGTTTTTATAAACATGGTATTAATCCTTATCCAAATAAATACGTTATTCATCACATGTATTTAATTTTGAACAAAATTGCCTCTGACATCATTTGATTTCAATGTATATCTTAGGAGATATCATAGTTTTAAAATAATACTAATAATAAAGCTGAAGTGTTTGTTTGTTTGAAACACGGTTTGAAAGCTCTAAATCTCTGGAAGTATTTGTCACATATATATAAATATATTTTTGCGTTTGATAGCCCAGTTCTTGAGGAAGGGCTATATTCTATTAAACTTGACGCTAGGACCCTTAGGAGTTGAGCAAAAAGAAAAAAAGTCTGAAGTTTTCGCCAAGCGAAAACGAAGTAATAGCGCAGGCCGGCGACACGTTGCGACGGGGTGGATCGGGGAAACAAAAAAAATTTACGCGGACGAAGTCGCGGACAGAAGCTAGTAAATAAATACAGTTGAACAAGCTATTTGGTATACAGGCAAAAATATTCATCTTTTCACTACACTGCCAATATTTAGTTTTATTTTGTGCGTTACCTGTAACTTTTTCAGCTTATGGCATCCATAATAGAGTGGTGTAAAAAAATTCACTACTCAGCACACTCACATCATTGTTTAAAATTAGTTGCAAGTTAGTTGCCTATATACTAAATGGCTTTTTCCACTGTACAATACTACAATTTAAGTTTTGCACTTCGACAATTTTATTGGGTTCTGTAGTACCCACAGAAATTCAAGTATCTATTTTAACGAACTCACCAGATAGCTCAGCAACCCGTTCATTATCCACCACCCAATACGCGTGCGGTATCCAAACGAACCCATACTTGATATCGTGTCTCTTCACTGACATTACCGTGTCGAATTGCTTTCGACCGTCGACATCGAGACTTGCTGATAGAGACTTGTCGTATGGCATGTTACGGTACATTGCTTTGGCTTTTAGAGTGCTCTTCTCTGATTGTAGGGTTAGTAAGGCTGTGCTGGATGTGTTTGACAGTGATAGGATGGCGTTTATCATTCGTTTTTCCTGTGGAAGAAATTTGAAAAACATAAGTAGTAATAAAATTCGGGTTGGTTTTGATTCTATTTTCAGTGAGCCCAGTATGCACGGGCGCGTTTTTCCCGTGGCGATTTTTTTTTCGCGCACTGGATTTTTAACACACTGCTTAGCGCCGAGATCGAGTTGTAAATTCAACAGTGTGTTTTTTTGACGCGCTGGAGTGCATTCTGTTGGATTCTCATCGAGAATTGAGAATCCAGTGCGCGATAAAATCCCGCCGCGATATTTTTACGTCCATGCGAGCGTGGGCTAATACTAATCTCACACTATCGCTTATACAGAGTTGTTTTTTTTTTATATTTTTGAACTAAACTAGGAGCCTTTACAAAAACCAAAAAAAAAAATACACTTTAGCTTCTCCAAAATTAAGCTCGTGACTCCTTTGACCATCATCTGCCTATCCTTTTCCCAACCATGTTGGGGTCGGCTTCTAGTCTAAGGAGGCAGCTGAATACCAGTATTTTACCTGGAGCGACTGTTTATTTGACCTCCACAACCCAGTGATTGGGTAATACGATACTCCTTGGTAAGACTGGTTATTAGAGTTTCGGGCTTCTGACCACCCGTAACGACTGTCAAAGACGCACGAATGGCGGGCGGGACCAACAGCTTAACGCGCTTTCCGAGCCACGTTTCAGTTTTCATCTCGAAGTTCCATCTCTAAAACGTACCTTGCTTATAGCATGACAGGTGTTGGAAACATTGAACACATAATTATAGCTAAATTAATGACACTAATAGGCTCGCAGTCTCGCACCCAATAACATGATGCTTTAAGATAACTGGCAGAATGTGGCTGCACTATACAACTCTGCCCAACTCTTCGTGGTAAGATGCGTCATGTTATTTTATTAAATAAATGATGATGACCTACCTTACTATCAGGCGTATCAAAAGAGAAGCTGACAACGTTGCTAGTCTCGTTCTTGTCCCATCGATACTGGAAGGCGTATGTGTTAGCCGTGGGGTCTGCCTTTTCAAGAGATAGGATGTACTTAGCAGGGCCGCTCATTAAGAAGTACGGCGCGTTGTGGAGGTTCGTCATGTTGGGGAACTGAAAATGGAAAATAATTTGTTATTGAAAACACTACTCATAATTTGGGCTTCGCTGCAGTCGATGAAATACTAATTCCATGTTAGACTAGCGGTTGATACAAAAATGTTTTGGTTTTCGATGATAAAAGTAACCATTTGATTTTGACTTGAGCAACATCTTATAAATACAGGACGCAGGCAGTATCCATTACTGCCTAGTAGTCATCGATTTAGCATAAGGTTTGTGGTAATTCTAGCTTGCATAACGCCTTAAAGTCAGTTACATCGCATCATCCACTAAAATAAAGGCTAAAATTCTGGTACGTTCTCGTTTTACTCAATTTTTAAGAAAGATTTTTCCTGTTGCTTTAACCTCAAATTATACGATACAGTTGCTAAATGACCATAGAAAGTAAATTTAACCCTGACATAAGAGAACTACAATTACGGGAAAGACGAGGACATACACTTTCTGTTTTTTTTTTTATTGTGGGAATTCATCAAATCACTCTCCCTTCCGCTCCACCCAGAGCGGGAGGGGTCCCGCTCTGGGTGGAGCGGAAGGGAGAGTCAAACTTTTACTGAATAAAAGCCACCCGTGTTCCTTCCTTAGCCCTTTATGTTCTTGGTAGCGGTAACCCTTTCGGACAATCCCGCTGCCCCGGCACGCTTCGGCTCTTCTCTAAAGCTGACATCTCTTTGAGGCGCGCGTGGAACACGTACGCGCCGTCCGGCACGGGCCTGGTTCTAATCGTACTTATCCTTTTATTTGAAAAAGGTAAGTTGATATCGAAAATCTGGTTTACCTGGTAAGAAGCGCACATCTTGATACCGATAGCCTTATCGAAGGTGGACCAACTGCACGTGTTCTGTTCTATTCTGTTCTTGTTTAGACCTTGTTGTTGGTGCTCTTTGTCGCCGTGGAGGATTATAAGTTCAGACCTAAGGGTGAGAAAAGCTTTGTTAGAAATATACAGGTTAGCTTATGTGGCAGCTAGAAAACGATTTTATGAAGACCATACATTTAGCCTAGGAAAGTAAAACAAAATTGAAGGAGACAAAAATATCAACTGAACACCGTCATCATCTGCCTAGTCTGTTCCCAACTATGTTGGGGTCGGCTTCCAGTCTAACCGGATGCAGTTAAATACCAGTATTTTACATGGAGCGACTGCCTATATGACCTCCACAATCCAAGTGAACACCGTGTTGGAGTAAAAAAATTACAATGATCCCGATAATAATTTTTTATTGTTGCAAATATGAGTATTGGTTTTAGGTCAGTTTCTGTTATTACATAGTTATTCTTTACCTGAGTCTGCACAAAAAAACTCCTACACAAAATTTATGAAGGTCTGAGAACAGTTGGGACGGACGATGCATTTGTTTCCACGCTACCTTTCAGTCTGTCATTAAATATAGGGGTGATGTTATGTTAGACTTACTTGGCAGCGAATATTTCTTGCTTATCAATAGGCAGCGACAGGTCGAGTTTCAACAAGGCCAGCCCTCTGATACTGAGTCTTGCTTCGACCGCAGTAGCGGTATATAATCGCCAGTTCACTCGAATACCGCTAGAACTTAGACCGCCGGCGTCCACACTCATTGTAGCTGCTATGTTTACTGCCACGCTGAAATAAAATGGTCAAATTAGTGACGAATTTCATAGCAATTTTAAGGGAAAAGTTAAATTTATTATGGGAGTTAAAAGACGCAAAAAGAAGCCGAGAGTCACTTATTCATCCCGTTAGTGTAATATTTTTTTTGTTACTGTACCGTACTTGGAAACTCCAGATATGGAATTAATGAAGGTCAAAATTCCAATTGATGTAATACTGATTTTTAATTTTTGAATACTCTTCTCCTTTGAATATTTGAAATGTAAAAGGGTGTTAGTCTGTTATTTTATCACGCATAGCCGTGATAGTTTACATAGAGACAGTTTAGTTTGTTAGTGACTTACCTATGCTACTTTTTATGTCGAAAAAATGCCTGGTTCCTGTGGAAATCTTCAGCATTCAGGTGAAACCGTGTAGTAGCTAGTTTAATATAAGTCTGTAATAAACTCACCTCGGCCTCAACTTCCCTTCAAAGTCCAAATTACCAGACTGTGTATATTTATCGTTGACTGTGCCAGACATCTTAGTATTGACGTAGCTGGTACCCATTAGATTCATGTTCATTGGCAGACCTGATCCAGTTGGTACGGAGAATGTCGTGTCGAGGAAAAGTGATGCTTTGTTGTAGGATATTTCCTGTGAAGAAGCAATATTTATTAAATACAGACATGTGCTTTTAAAGTAGAGAACGGAATTTAATTTTCTTCATGGACTTTCTTCAGCAGAAGGTTATCGAGCGAGCGAGATGTGATAGGCCTCCCCTACGTATAATGTTTATATCTTCCGAAGTGATTTGCGCTTTACTTGTGGTTACTAAGTGTACAAACACCGTTGTGATAGTATATGTAAGCGCAGGAGCTCTCAGAAGCATTCGAGACATTAGCGAAATCGGTGTGAAGGTGTGTGTGTGTTATGTGCTGACGCTACTCGTCTTCACACACAAATTCACAGCGTGTTTATACACTTGGTTACCACAAGTAAAACGCGCGTCGCTTCCTGAGATAATATACTGTATCATCACAATGATACTGTATCATCGCCTTGCGCTTCATATAACACAAAGCGAGTTAATTATTTTAAACTTAAAAGCTGGACAAATGCTTTTAAAAGTGGTCGTATGTACTATGTAAACGAAAACGAAACGAAATACAAAAAATCTAGAAAAAAAATGCAGTCACATATTTTTTCTCTAGATTTTTTGTATTTTTGTCTATGCTAAGCAAAAGCCTCCAAGACCTTCAAGTTAGCATATGGTAATTTAATTTAACGAGTATGAATGATCGATTTTGATCGAAGTTTTTAGTCTGTGAAGCAGCAAAATGTAAAATCACCTTTCCAGAAAGAATCTCCAACACTCTCAGTTGTGGGTTCATTCTCGCTAAAGACTTCATAATCTCGTCGTCGCCTTCAGCATTCCAGTAGGAGATCTCGTTGCCAAACACTTTGATACCTAACTCGGCCATAGGGAACCTAGAATATGAAAAGGAAAACTTATTGACGAATTGTCGGGTGGTACATCTGTTGGAAAGTTGTGATAGACACGCAGGGATTGGGAAGAGAAAGATAAGAAAAGAAAGAAAATACGTTTATTTGCGGCAAACATGATGCAGAGAAAGAATACAAACACAAACAAAAGAACAATTTGGGGGAATATATGCGTCACATCCACGCAAAACGACCATCGGCTTAATGCTTAGACCCCTTGCGAGACAGAGCCCCAGCGCTGGTTTCCAGCGACAGCTGGCATTTACGTGATGACGTCGGCCAGTGCAGCATACGATAAGATAAAAACAAAATAAATATACTAGTTCAAGAGTTGTTAATCTTAGAGGCATAGTGATGTGTTGTGTCCCTTGTTCCACTAGCAACTTTCAATGCACTTATTTATTTAAATTCAGTTTATATGACATATCAATATTTAGAAAAAGTTTAGCTTCGTCGTCTGTCACTCTTAATGTGTGACAATTTTCGTCTATAGTTCGATCTGTCATTAACGCACCGGATAGATAGAGCAAGCAGCCATAAAGGCTGTCCTTTTTACCTGAGAAGGGGTTATACAGGGTGTCCCTGGATGTATGGATCAAATCAAATAGGGGCGTGGGCAAATTCATTTCCAAACTTTTTGATCCTGAAATTGTTGGTGATTTTTTTACGGTTCAAAAGTTATGACCAGGTTTTGTTATTTTCAATCACTTTGCATAGTGCTCAAAGAACAAAATGATAAAAAAAAAACTACCAGGAACTGTCAATTTAAGTTTTTTAGACAGCCCTTATAGTTTTTTTTAATGATTTTTTTCTTTGAGCACTATGCGAAACGACTGAAAAAAATTGGTCACAACTTTTGAACCGTAGAATAATTTTATTCCATTTGATACATACTTCCAGGGACACCCTGTATTTTTTAAATCAAGTTATTGCAATATCTCTGATTACAAGATGACAACTGATACCTAGAAATGCATGCAAATAAATGCTGAAGAGTCGGTCCAATTTATGGTCGGATAGAGGAGATATAACATAAGTTTTGTAATCTTACTCGTAAAATGGCAGTTACATACCTATGTTTCAGAGCCTCATTCTTATACTCCAAGTTATCAATCTTCTCTCTGACTTCATCTGCCTCGTTGGTGGACCTGAAGAAGCGGAGGTTGCTGATCTTTTCCGTCAGTTTGTTCTTGTTGAGCGGGCCGTTGCTACCGAAGTAGCGCTCGAAGTAGCGTTCAAAACCTTCACCGCGGGCTTTCATCTATAATTTAACAGAAATTATACAAGGTGTAAAAAGATCCATCACGAAACTGTCATCTAGGCATTATGAACTTCAAACTAAGTACTAGTACTTTGAACTTTAATATATTCGTACACAGAAGGTTCCCAGGTATGCTCCAGTAAAAAAAAGTGATCACATTGACAGGAGGAACAAATGACTCTCAACTTTACACCCGTTATTTGGAAGTCTTGATCATGTCCTCGAATTTGGATCATTACCCAGAGCCACCCATTAGCCATACCATTAAATTGCTGGACGAAAGTAGCCTTAAATAATGATCCAACAGCCAATATGCTGGCCTCTTAGGCCAAAATCTATAAACGTTACTTATCACGTGCTTTGACTTAGATATTTAATTTTCTGTGTCTCGTATATTACGAACTACTTTGCATACCTACTATATATAGAAGCAAGTTTTTTTTTTAACTGAACAGATAGCTGTGCTGCTGGGGAGTTTGTTGCGCCACTTTTTCTCCCCAGCGAAAGCACTAGGAAGTGGTGAAGGGCGGGCGTTTTGGGGGACTGTCTTATGACATTTTGACGTTCAAAAAGTGCTGATTCACAGCCTAATTTGAATAAATTACTTTTGATTTTATGTTCCCGTCTCTATCATGAACTTATAGTTCGACAGTTGTGCGACAGTGAGAGGTTACAAAAAATTCAAAAAATTCAAAAATCATTTATTTCAATCCATTCCTAGATCATAAACACAATAAGTTTAAATAAAAATAATAACAATAACATTAAATTTACAATTAAATAATATAAATTAAAATTAAATTAAATGTATAAAATTAAATTAAGATTAAAATCATCAAATAAAAAAAAAAAAAAAAAAATTATTGTTATTATTATTAAATTAAAATTCAAACTAATACGCCTGCCTTTGAGTCATTTGTTTGTTTGTCATTACATTAATCATATAACAATGGTTAATGTACTGACAATCAAACCTGTTCGCAAATACGCTCAGGATGGTGTTGGTGGTGGCCCGGAGCCTGCGCCCCAGAGATGTGCACCGCTTGCGCATCGTCGTGTAGAAACAGTCGACACGGGCATCGGCAAACATCCCCGACGCGCTGCAGTGCCGGGGCAGCCCCAACAACACCCGGAACGCATTATTATACTGAACACGGAGAGCGTTGTACTGCTTTTGGGTATATGACCCCCACAGGCTGGCCGTGTACAGGGACGTACAAAACGTTCTGAAAAGAGTTATTTTGACGGCCCCCGAGCAACGAATAAACCTGCGGGCGATCATATTGGCCCTCACAGACAACGCCCTCCGCTCCCTATCGATGTCCGCATCGTCCCTCAGGTCAGAGGTCACGATATGCCCGAGATATTTAAATTGTTGAACGCTTTTTAACTTGACACCGTTCAATCTAATAGGTGACACAGAATCCGGACAGCTCCGACCCCTGGCCCGAAAGACCATGCATTCACTCTTCTTAGCATTATAGAGCAAACCGTGATCCAGCGCTTTTTACGAAAGTACGTGTCAAGTAATGTTTATAGATCTCAGCATTAGGCTCTATCCTAGAAGGGTGCTCCAGCATGAATATGGATTAAAGTATTTTCTAAGACACTTAAGTCTATTAAGACTATGCCGACCGCACAGTGGCGCCCTCATCGTTTGTTTGATTATTTCATACAATTTAGAATGAAAATGCAGAAAATAAGCACGTTAAGTTGTGGTTCACAAGATTATACGTTAATATTACTAGAAACGGTAGTTTTATATTGTTTAGTTTTATTATAATCCTTAAAACAGTGACCTGATAACAGTGGCCACTATATTCCGTTTTAAGGATTATAATAAAACTAAACAATGTAAAACTATCGTTTCTAATAATATTAACGTATAATCTTGTGAAGCACAACTTAACGTGCTTATTTTCTGTATTTTCATTCTAATGTATGAAATAACCAAACAAACGATGAGGGCGCCACTGTGCGGTCGACATAGTTTTAAGGAATCTTATACAGGTTGAAATTTTAATTTAAAAAAAAAAATTAAAGTAATGACTTTTTTTTTTGAGAAACAAAACTTTTTTAAACCTAATCACCGTTTTCCTCTTAAGGGATCATTATACTCATCATTATGAACAACTTTTACTAAGGGATCAAACAAGAAATCGCGAAAAAAAAAATGAGCTGTTCCCTGCATTTTGACGAGTTATGCGAACATAAATGTAGGGAACAGCTGATTTTATTTTCACGTTTGGTCCCATAGTATAAGTTGTTCATAATGATGAGTACAAGGACCCCTTAAAAGGAAAACGGGGATTAAAATTTCACCTTGTAAAAGACAAAAATTTAAGAATCTTACCTCAAAAATGTTGATGGATTCTCCGAACATGTCGATAGTCAGATTGAGAGATATAGAGCGAGGTATGTAGGAATCGGGCGTGAAGATCACGTTCGCTTCGTAGTTGCCGCCTGTTGACAAAATATTTAAAAAAATATTAAAGTGTTATTATTGACTGACGAGAAAAACTCTTACTTGATCAGATTTTTTGAAACAATTTTTTTTCCTTATGTCAGAGTTAGTTACAAAGAAAAGTTATTTATATCCTACAACCTTACGCTTCTGGCAAGAAGACGAAAGGTTTTAAATTACAGCCTGTATAATAAAAATAATAAAACCATGATTAACTTACCAGCATTATACTGATCAAAGAACACACCCTGCTCGTAATTTCTGGAATACATTCTGAAGTCTGGACTATCTTCCAGATGAGGAATCTGGTTTCCTGACAGCAGACCCTGGATCTCTACCCGGGATGGAAGAGAAGATTCTGCTAGGTTCTTGAGGTGACTCCACACGAAGGTTGTTACTGTTGGCAGAAGATTAGAGTGAACTTTAGTGTGTTTGAGGATGTCCAGCATAACTGATGACGCTGAGTAAAAGCATACGCTGCAATACTCTCACATCGATGTGATTGTATCTAAAACTTCGTCGCATTAACGTGAAGTTTACGCTGCCTAATTATTATTGCCGGGATCCAAGAAAATATGTAGAGGTGAATAAGTAAAAGTAAGTAGAGGGGCTTGTGGCTAATTAATAACAGCCACCCGGGTCGATCGGTCAGGTTAAGCTACACTTGCCGCGGTTGGTATGGGTGACCATCTTTACATACCAAGCCCCTTCCGTGCCTCGGAAAGCACGTTAAGCCGTTGGTCCCGTTTGTCATTCGTGGACCTTTGACAGTCGTTACGGGTAGTCAGAAGCCCGAAAGTCTGACAACCATTCTTACCAAGGGGTTTCGTATTACCCAGTAACTGGGTTGTGGAGGTCAGATAGGCAGTCGCTCCATGTAAAATACTTTTACTCAGTTACATCCGGTTAGAGGGGAAGCCGTCCCTAACATAGTTGGGAAAAGGCTAGGCAGATGATGGATCCAAGAAAATTATAGTAGGTATATATTTATAATGGTAGTGGCTTTTATATCATTGTTGTTAAGCACCAAATAAAAGAAATGTAAAAGGTGCAATTAGGTTTAATATAAATACGTAAGCCGTCCCGTTGCTAGCCAACCAACAACAACAGTCCCTAGCAACGGGGTTGCCAGATCTGTCGCCAACAATTGTCATAAGGTTTAAATTGCCACAGCTATTCTTAAGTTTTTACCTTGATTGACAGGTTCATCTTGAAGAGTATGGAAGATCTTCCTGAGTGTTCCTAGGTCGGGACACTTCATGACTTGCACGTAGCACGCCAGACGAACTTCTAGGTTCATGTAGTCCGCTCGGAATGTTTCTAGGAAGTATTCACTGTAGAATAAAGTATAGTGTAAGTACATATGATAGAATAAAAATACAGGACAAGTCTAAAAAGAATGATGGCTATGAAAAAACCTAACCCTTTTTGGCAGTTGGGAATAAGAAAGTCAAAAGTCGATGAAAAATGAAGACATCATAAATTATGGCGGTGAAAGTTATAACATTAAAAAAAGGAAAATACTTGAGCTTCTTTGTTGAGCAGATTGACAAACTACGTCAAGCTAAAAAAATAATTAATACATTACCGTGTCTCATCACAAAGCGTTCTTCTAAAGGCGTCCACAGCCGACAATCTAACCGGTACAGGTGCGAAACTATCGCCTATGATGTTCATTAGAATATCTGCAAACTCTTTTGTAAAGCCACCAATGTTGCCCAGAGCTTTGATTGCTACTTTGATCTGAAAAAAAAAAAACAATACAATATCATTAAAAAATAAATTGTTAATGAAGTAAATCAATTTTGTGGCACAGTGTGCGTTGACCGTAATAAAGAATAGCGATCACAAAGGGAGAAAAAATTCGTTTTATTGAAAAGGGCTTTGAAGATCCGTGGCATACCTACCTGTCCGCTATTTAGTTTTTTTCAAAATGGCTGCCACGCATGAAACCTAAATTGATTTTTGGTCCTATTATAGTTTCGTTTGCATTGATGAAAGCTATAGATTTATTTAAGTATAATGCATGGCCGGCATTTTGAAAAAAAAAAAACAAAATGGCGCGACAGTAGGTATGCCAGGCTCCATATAAAAATGTTCAATCCCTTTGTGGTTCTTTTGTAAATATTTTTTTACGATATATCTACAAAAAATATTACTCTATATTGTTTTTTAATTATACGTGTCCTTACATTTCTCCGATCTTCTCTAGTTTTGATGACACCCTTGCTCGCAATCTCTTGGACGATAGTTTGGAACTCCAATAGGATAGCTTTAGGAATTTCTTCTTCACAACATACTCGCACTGAAATAAATATCGATTTAGTTAATAGTTTTATTTAATTTAAATTGGTACAACAAGAACTGGTCCTTAGCAGCTTTAAACAGAGAGAAGTGGAAAGAGAGTAGAGAGGCCTTTGTCCTATAATGGAACATCACAGGCTTTTAATAACAATTTAAATTAAATAAAAAATATCGCTTCATGATTTCTGTTTTGAATTTTCTATTGTGTTGACGTTTGTGAAGTTTCGTCAAGTAATTCAAAGTAAAATAAATTATATAGTCGACCTCGAAATTGCTTTACCACCCTAAGGTTGAATGTCAGTAGCACGTCACAAAACGACAAGGTCTATTTGTCTTTGTGACTGGCCAACATTACTTTTAGAAAAAAAAAATACGCTATAAAACAAAACGAAGGGACTTGGCACTACTAGATATACATTATGTAGTAAAACAATATTTGGTATCTAATGATACTAAATATTGTTTTTTTGTTTTGTTTTGTGTTTTAGGGAGAAAACAGAGCAATAAGTTAGGATGGAATTAACGCCAACGACTACGTGATCGCGTTTTCTCTTAAGTTCAAATTTACTGGGAATTTACATAAAAAATAAAGCAATTACGAGGTAGATTATACGCAAAAAATATTACTCACGTTCCTTCCCACTGTGTTTACAATATGAATGTACCATAGATGAGACGGTGAAACTAATCACTTTATCGTTCTTCTGTTTTTGAAGTAACTCTAGCATACTTTTCAACATCTGAAGTTTTGGTCTGGAATAAAATAAAATAATAAGCATTTTAGAAAAAGTAGAGCTGATAAAGAAAGGGCTCGTCAGAAACGTATTGGAAAGTTGATACTATGTTATATGTACTATTTAAAATGACGGCGAGCTGGTTTGACCAAAACTGGTAATTTTGTTGGTTTGGTGACCTTGGTGACGGTAGTAATCGCTATCAATCGTGTGTATTATAGGCTGGTATGAAGGGCTGATCGAGGTTCAAGGGGCTCGGGCACGGCCCATGTGCCCCTCCCAGAAATAAATACTAAATTTCAATTTATACCTAATTACAATGGCATAAGAGTCACGATGCGAGCTTTTAAATTGCACTGCCGTAACTTAACTCACCGCGGTATCATAGCCATGGACATCAGCCACTCGTGTCTGGTCTCCTCATCGGCCTCGTTCTTCATTATCATGTCCTTGATCAGCTCCACTGAGCCGGGGCTTGCGATGTATGGGAGAGCATCTAGGATGTGCTTACTGGAAAACAAACAAAATAATTGTAACAAAACTTGTAAGGTAACTAATGTGATCGGTAAGCACGTACAGTCGACCTTATAATTTATTTTCCACCCTTCTTCTTTTTCGTCGTATCTATGATTCCATTTCTATAATTTTATGCATGCCTCGAACATAATCTGGCAACGTCGGCAGCGTGAGCATTGGTCTTGCAAAGGTTTACACCCTAGGGTGACATTCACGTAACTTTTAGGGTACTAAGCAATATTTGTTCGTTCTCGTGGTGTATAGATTGTGCAGGCTCTATAGACCTATTATTGAACCACTGTCCACGTCCTATTCATAACACTTAACACTTACGTAGCCGACTTGCATATGGAAGGCGCGCGAGCCAACAGTTGCGACAGCGCGGGGTAGTGTAAAGGTCTGGCAGACTTCACGAGTCGGCCCCACAGACCTACTGTTGAACCACTGTCCATGTTTTCGTCAACGTTCAGGGAATGGTGTTCTGCTGTTGTATCTTTTACCCTGAAATAATTCAGAATATTTTTTAGGTCGAATATACTTCAGCTCATTTATCATTTTTGACGTGATAACGTCTTATAAATCGATAAACGCCGGCTGCACGCACGAAAAAGTGTCACGTTCCGCCTGAGCCTGAGTGTGCAAGCGAGAGCGCGGAACAAGCGATAGAGAGGCACGATCGGCCCAAGCGTTGGCTTGTGACACATTTATTCATCAATGTTTCTTTATGACGTTATTACGTTGAACTATCGTCCGCAAACCGTCTTTACAGACAATCAATTTTTATTTTAATCCATACTCTTGTTTCTTCAAAATGAATAACGGAATACGGTATCAAAGCGCATGAAACGTCTAATAATTTATTGTACAGTACGTATAAGTATGTATTCAAGGTATTTATAACAGTATATAGTCAGACCTGTAAACATGATTCACACACAACTGCAAGCAATGTTGCCAGCAACAAAAAAACATGTTGCTGCCAATGCACATTTATTAACAAGAAGAAAAAAAGAGGGGCTTTATGTTCTATATTGAAGGGCTTTGTGAAAAACAACCCAAAAACAAAACGTGAGCTTTTGGGGGACCCTAATCAGGAACGAAGTTTCTTACACGTGACGCACGCACGCATAGGTAATACGGGCTGGTGTCCGCACCTCCACGTCAATACGCGTCCTTTGCATGCACACATACACTCGTTTAAATCAGAAAGAGCCAGAGAGAGACAGAAAGTCACATGGAGCTACCACGCATACATAACGCTTTTCGATACGGGACGATTTCTACCAACCACCTCCAACGGCAAGCCGCGTTACGGAATATCGTTCCAAAAATGCAAGTAATATTGTAATATAATTATGGTACTCACATGCACAATAGTTTGAGCACATCTCTAGCAGACTTAAGACCACCTGTGTCGTCTCCTACGTATACTAAGTGATGATGCAGTAAGTTTGAACGACGAGGTATGACTGCCCAAGCTGTAAAAGAAGACGCATTGTAATATGAATCAGATTTTTGATGAAGTATTCTGCCTTATTTTGATGTGCAAGTAAACATATCATGGGATGCCAGGTTTTGAAAAAAAAAAAAAACTCAATCACCATCCCGTGTTTTCTAGGGCGGAAGCAGTTAAGTTTCAGGTTTAAGATAATAAAACCATACAGGGCTTATATACCGTTAGTACTTGCAAATAATGAGCGAGCGTTATGCGACTTTTATGAGCGTTGACATAAGGTTGAAATTAGAATAAATTAATTAGAATAAGGCATTGACTTGGATGAATTTTAGGTGCTACTCGTCTAGTAAGTGTTTACGTATTGTTGCATTTTGTTACTACCAAGTGCTTTGTTAACCTGGAATCTAAGAATATACACCAATGCCCGTTATTCGATTTATAACTTTCGGCGCTGAACAGAGAGTTGATAATCCAACAGCGCGCTTTTATTTAGGAATCCATTCGCCTAGTGTTAGTGAAAACGGGCATTAGTTTCACTGTATGCCATAAAATCTTACCTTTAGGCTGCGACTCGATAATCTCAGTATCAGTCTTATTAATTTCTCTAAGCAGGTGTAGATCTTGTACCACAGTGGTCATAGCGCCCGAGTTCTTGCCAGAGAACGGCTCGAACAAATGACGCTCGCGACAGCTGACTGCCTTGTATATGTGGTGGTCTACTGTTATACGACATTTCGATTCCGATTTTAATACGGGCCAGGTTTGGAATTTCTGTAAAAAATAATATACTTTTAGGGTAGGAAGGCTTATTAGAAACTAGTAACAGCCGCTAATGGATACTTGGAACATCAAGGGATTTTAATATTATTTATTTATTATTTTTTTTTTTTTAAAAAAAAACGTTGCCCCACACTAGGAATGTCAAAGTCAAAGTCAAAGTCAAATCATTTATTTCAAATAGGCACTTTTGAACGTCAAAATTAAAAATTAAAAAATAGAATTGATTCTATTCGCCCAATCCAAAATGTAGTTTTCGTGTGGAGAAGAATGGGCAAGAAACTCCACCGTTACTCTTTTAAAATGTTTTAATGACTCCTGTATCGTGGATGCGTTTACAAACATTTAAAGTCACATACACAAACAGCCAGACCCGAAACAACTACTTGTAGGATATGTTGTTGATGCGAGAAAAAAAGTTGTATAATATCAAAACCAAAATATTTTTATTTCACTTTATTTCACCTATGGAGAAGAACCGGCAAGAAACTCCATGGTTACTCTTAAACATCTTAAATTGTATACCTAGTCATAAGTTCATAACATTAAAACTGGAAGACTTTTGTCTTTGTCTTTTGGCATTAGTAATAGAAGTTTTTAATAAACATTTAAAAATACTCACACTCTGAAAGTCATATCTCACAGTCTGCAGTATAGACATGTACTTGTACCTATTGGTACATTGTGACAGGTCTCGTGTCTTTACCAGGATAAGACTCGTGTTCTCTTGACCTCGCACCGCGTAGTCCACGTTACATGTGCCGTGTATGTCTTGCTGTGGGTGAAAAAAGGTTAGGTTAGTGATTGGAGGATATTAGGGATGAGAACATTGGGAGCAAACACATATATAGATACACCTAGATAACGCAAGAGCAACTACTTGGCGTGCCAAAAATCGCACCAACTTACGTTCAAAAATCGTAAGCCGCCACTTTCCCGCTCAGTCCTGTGTACAGCTGGCTGGGTGAGCGTGAGTGAGAAAGAGCGCTTGTGACGTCATAGTAGGTAGTCAAAAAAATGGCACGCTTGGTTTTCTTACAGATCGTGATACTTGCGTTATCTAGGTCAATCTATATCATACCTACGAGTATTTTAGATAGAGCGACTGCCTATCTGACCTCCACAACCCAGTTACTGGGTGATACGATGATGCCTCTTGGTAAGACTGGTTGTCAGACTTTCAGGCTTTTGACTACCCGTAACGAATGTCAAAGATCCACGAATGACAGCCGGGACCAACGGCTTAACGTGCTTTCCGAGGCACGGAGGGGTCTCGGTATGTAAAGATGGTCACACATCCACAGACCAACCGCGGCAAGCGTAGCTTAACTTGATCGATCGACCTGTGCGGCTGTTCTTATTTAGCCACGGGCCACTCAGAGAGACAATAAGAGTATATGTACTTAATAATGAGAAATTGAGAAAGTCTGTAGCAAAAACAGTTTAATAATGATTGGAAAAAGCAAAAGGTATCCCTAAAATTATCTTGTAGAGCTTCTTAGATGGAAGTTTCTAAGGGTAGAATTCTGATATCTCATATTGGCTCCTGATAATCTTAGACATTGTCTGCAAAACCTTGAATGATGTCTAGATAAAAATCTAGACTGACGATTATAGATTTCTGTTGAACTTGGTTGTTGATGATAGTTCTAATAACTTTGAATCAATAATGAAATCTGTGTTAATCATACCTCTATTCCCTTGAAGTTGATGTCAAATCTTTTCATGGTGTTTTGATAGAGTGCCAGGAGGGCTCTCTTGAAGTTGAGCACCCAGTCCTGTTCCTCTGGTTCCGGGCATAACTCTGATATGATGCCATCGTGGAATGAGAATCTGAAAATTAAAACATGATATGCTTAAATAAATACTTAATTCAATGATTTTATGTAACCAATTTCAGTCCGAAAGGGTTACCGCTGCCCCGGAACATAAAGGGCTAAGGAAGGAACATGGGTGGGTTTTAGTCAGTAAGAGTTTGCTTCTGCTCCACCCAGAGCGGGAGGGGTCATTTGATGATTTCCCATCCACAAAAAAAAAAAGCACATCCCCTTTAATTTTCTGTGAATTAATGAATTAGTATGCACTATGCAGATACAAAGAGAATGCCTATTCCAGCAGTGAATAGTTTTTGGATAATATGGTGATGATGATGTAAACACAAAGCCTCATAATAACTGTACCTACCTGAGATCAAACAGTGACACAGCATGTATGAACTTCTCGGCTCGTTCCACCGGATAGTTCTCATCCTGATCTATAAGAGTCACGTCTGTCAGCTGCAGGAGACCCTCGCAAGGAGTTATGAATTGGATTTTTGGCTGGCAAAAAAAAACAGAAAAAGTTGTGAGATTAAAAGGATGAAAGAAGAGAAGGAAATAATCATGCCTAATAAACGCTCCTGAAGATTCCAAACTGATAGCCAAATTCTGAGTTGACTAGTAATAATAAAGGTTTATTCACAAAAAATACAGAAACACATTAATATTGTACATTACAATTCATTACAAGTTGCAAAATCTGTACAAAATGTATATAACCCTATCCCTTAGACTAGGATAGCCTGTATTCTAAGAGACAGCCCACACACACAGTCTAGGATACTCTACACAATCTAGGACAGTCTCTAGACAGTCTGGGAGACTCTATATAGATTGCCACCGACACACTGAAAAAAGATGAAACTGACTATTTTATGTGTTGCTGCATTATACTGTTGTATTATTATTATTTTTTTTAATAATCATGCAATAGTCTTGTCAAAATACTATGGTATATATTATTATAATCAAAAAACAGAATCACAGCAGGTGGTGTTCTGTAGTTTCTGCCTAACCGCATGGGAAGAAGGCGTGAGTTTATTTCATGTAAGTAAAAAAAAAGGATAAAGTATACATACAACAGCTCTAACGTCTAGTGTGGAGCGATTGTTACTGGAACCAGCGAAGTAAGTCTCCACATTGACTTTGTACTCATAGTGGTAGATTGTGTCTAACAAATACTTGAACTTTTCCGACTCTGGAAACAGAAAGAATTTATTAAAAGTAAAGAACTCGACCATTTAGAATATGTACTTAAGGTATAACTTTTGCTCTTGTTTCTATTCTAAAAAGTATGAAAAACCATAACTTACTTGCGCATGACGGTGGTCCACAAATGTATGGATCTTTCAGTGAATCTGTGAAGAAGAAATAATGCGTTTTAAATTATATTTATTTAATGTTTCAAACAAAAGTGCTATTTGTTTACAAAGCTCGAACTGTCAGTGTTATTACAAAATGTACTCTGTGCTGTCATTGTCAACAGTCTGACAGTCATAGGCCGCATTCCGAAATAGCTATAATCGCTCACAGCTAGAGATGGGCGGGTGGGTAAAAATTGGGAAGGTAAAAATTGGAAGGAAAGGTAAAAAAAGGTAAAAATTAAAAAATACCCTTTTTTACCCGGTATTAATAATAAATACCGGGTAAAAAATGATCACTATCTATAAATTATTTAAATGGCTTCGTCATCAATACTACGATTTACCATGTTAATATTGACCTTAAGCATTGAAGATAAAACATTGATTTTAAATAAAACGAAGTTAAATATCTTTTAAATCTTTAATCAACATATATTTTCAAATAAACTGTTTAGAATTCATCTCATCTGCCTAGTCTTTTCCCAAATAGGGCCGGCTTCCAGTCTAACTGGATGCAGCTGAATACCAGTATTTTACCTAGAGCGACTGCCTATCTGATCTCCACAATCGTGATGGTAATTGAAATAATGGTTGCAGATCTTTTAAAAAGTCTATCCACAATATATGTTCCACTAGGCTCCGAGAGCTTCTCCACAATCGTCGGTTTCAGGTCCACTTTCTCTCGAAAAGAAGTCGTTGGAGAGCGCAGAAAAACGGCCTACCTCAAGGCACCGCTTCATTTTAAGATCTACACCAACGACCAACCGTCTAACCCTAACACGTCCCGCTTTCTCTATACAGACAACCTTGCTCTCACGTCACAAGCCACCACGTTTGAGGAGGTTGAGGCCTACTTGTTAGACGCTCTTGGTAACTTAGCCACATATTACTTCGCTAACTCATTCAAGCCCAATCCGAGCAAAACCCAGTCTTGCATATTTCATCTCCGCAATAGTGAGGCGGGCCGTAAACTTAACATCGTTTGGGGTAGGCTGTCCATCGGGCACAGGCACTTCTCTAAATATCTTGGTGTTACCCTAGACAGGTCTCTAACATTCAGCAAAAGCTGCAAGATTATCAAGCAGAAGGTGCAAACTCGCAACAGTCTTCCTCGTCGACTGGTCTCATCGAAGTGGGGTGCTTCACCTGACGTTATACGGAATACTGGTCTAGCGCTATCTTTTCTACGGAAGAATTCGCGTGCCCCGTGTGGAGTCGTTCTGGTCATGCAAAGCTGGTGAATACAGCTTTGAATGAAACGTGCCGGATCATCACTGGTTGCCTAAAACCGACCCCAGTACAAATGCTGTTTCCACTAGCAGGAATCCACTACTGGTGGCGCAGTAGTTCGCAGAGCGGTGGCAAGCTCAAGCGAAAGAGCCAAAATGGTCTACGTCACACGACACCCTTTGCGTGACAACTTCCTTGTGCGACAAAGGCTGAAAAGCCGAAACAGTTTTTTAAAGTGTGTCGTCCCACTCACTGAGGAACCATCACAAGAAAGACTGAAGTTGTGGCGAGACAGTGCTTCCTTACCCAAACCGTTCGTTCCACCCGCTGAAGACCTCCCACCTGGACATGAGTTACCTTGGGTAACCTGGAATTCTTTAGACAGACACCGGACCTAGGTTGGCCGAAGCTAGGAACACCTGTTCAGGTGGAGTTTCATAGACGACTCCGCCTTGTAATGTAAATGTGGTGCTTTTCCACAAACGATGGGACACTTAATATCGTGTCCTGCGTGTCCTGTCAGCTGTACGTTACAGGAATGGATTGGGCTGGTGATGGCGCCAAACAAGTAGCTGAATTCTGGACCTAGTCCATTTAGATTGCTATCGACACGCTAAGAAGAAGACCAGGCTCAAAGCTGATCCAGAAATGAATACTGCCTTTGCTAATTTTACTGTCAGCCTTTCGATTTCTTCCTCTTATTGCCTTTTGTGATGACGACGATGGCTGATTCAGATTGTGATTGAACAAACATGGGGCGCTGGGTGCGAGGATGTCATTGTTATAATAAGAGCGTTAGTAATATTGGTGATATTTACGTCAGTTTGATTCTTCAGGTAATTTTTAGCAACATAGATATTTTTTTAGACACTAATTATTACATTTAACTAAATGAACTCCCATTTTGTTGACATTTGCTATTTTATATTTATGATCACAATACTTGCAAATTACTGATTTATCAGGACCCACACTATAGTGTTTCCAAATTTCATCTCGTTTATTTCTACCTTTTCCCATTATCTAAAAAAAAAACAGTGAATTTAATGAAGTTAATAAGTGCAAAACACATTTAACATATTATATTTAGCTTTTGACATAGTATTTCTTGACGGTTGTTAGTTCGATCCCGAATACCGATATAAAAAAATCAAAAACAAATAAAAAAGACGTTAGAAAATAACACGTGGGCCAAGTTCTTCTAGACTTATAAGTCCAAAATTGATTATAATTAGTATTTAAAGAACCAACTTTAGCGATATTGAAAAGCTATTATAGAAATTTGACACATTGTAGTAGCTTGATGTGCTGGCGCGTCTGTACTATGAATTAAAATTGACATACCTTCTTTTATAGTGTTCTAAGAACAAGACTTCACACAATTTCGTTGAAAAAAACTGAATTTAGATCGTATCTATTAAAAAATACAATAGTTAGTTTCAGTTAAACTGATTTTAATTTTTACCCGGTATAAATTAAAAATGGGAAGGTAAAAATGGGTATAAATGGGTATTTACCCATTTACCGGGTATATTCCCATCTCTACTCACAGCACACATCATCTCACATGCGTTCCGATTTAGATATTACGATTATGACAGCTGAGGGCTGTCAACAATTCGGAACGCTCGTGAACGCGATCATATTGCTAACTAAATGTCAAAACGTTATCACAGTGTTTCTTTATTGTAATAAAAACACCACATTTCTTCTTCTTCTTTGGTTAGGTGGCGACTGTCAGCCAGAAGCACAATTTTGAAAATGCCACATTAGATATGGTGCAACTCAAGACACACACACACACACATCATGCCGACCATGCCATGCCCTAAAAATAATATCACCTTGAGCGCTGTCAAAAATGACGGTTGTACTGTTTTGTTTTGAGATTGAGTCGCATCATATCTATAAACTATCGTGACATTTTCGAAATAGTGCTTCTGGCTGACAGTCGCCACCTAACCTAAAAAGAAGAAGAAATTTTTGGTGTACCTATAAGTTACGGCTAATAGCCGAAGTGCGGCTACACCATTGATATATATGTTACACTAGATTAGCAATTACCGCACCAAGGCGTTGCCACTAGGCTGATGGCTACAGCCATCAGCGTAGCTAACGTCAGTTCAGTGCTCTGTGTGACGCCAACCGAAGTCAACCGAGTGACACGCGACAAAAAATATCGCGAAAGAGTGCGATTCAAGATCACAAAAACATAATAAATTAACCGGAATTACTTTCCACACGTAAATTAATTGTCTCTGTGTTTATATCAACGTAAAAACGCAATAAAATGTTGAATTTTGTAAATTGGGTTCAGTGTTACCACTAAAAACTTAGTTTTAGTTTCCCACATTAGTGGGAGTTTTTAATTTATGGAATAAGTGATTTTAAATATTTTTTAATAGTACCAACGTAGCAGGGTGCCTAAAGATGCAGCACGCCGTGAAAAATGGGAGGAAATAATCCGATTGCTGAGAAAAGAGACTGACTGGCTACCTACTAAATCATTCAATTTCATTAATAATAAAGAAAAAATATTCAAAAAGAAAATGTCTTAGTTATTTTCATTATTTATGAACTTCTATTACACATCCAATAAGAAATACATAATTCAAATATTTTAAAAATAATTTAACTTAACCTAAAACGCTTTTTATGGCTTAAAATGTTGGGTAAAATTTCGCATGGGTAGGCAACCCCATCCCGTCATTGCATGTTTATGTTGTGGTCTTTGTCTAATATAAGCGACGGTAGTATTCTTACGATGTGTGTAAGTGAGACAGATATATATGTTTACTTTTAAATGTTTAGTGGTTTCAAAGCTACGTCGTCGCGTTTATAAAGTGGCTACACTTTTTTGACACATTTTATTGAGGTTTGCTTCTCTAGTTATATAGCTCAATGGGCTACACCTAGTTTTAGCCGGGTACAACTAGGTGCATTATTGTTGTATTGTCATCTCCAATTGTATGTTGTATTTATGCATTGTTGTAATGTTTACCATGTTTTTCCGTACCTAATTTAATTTTCTTTTTTATACCATGTAATTTCAGATACTTACAATTTATTGTTCATGAATAAATGACTAATGCAACAGCTTGAGAATTTTATATTTTCATTAGTTATTCATACATTATCGGCCTCATAACAAGTTATCAATAAGAATTTGAGGTTTAAGATAATATTTTACGAGTTTTTGCTTACACAAGTGGCTGGTCCCTGTAGCTTGGAGGCCCCACATCAATGATACGGCGGAAGCTATGCCCCCATAAATTATATACACTGCAGTCAATATTAGTGGTGCTAGCAGCACAAACCGTAAACAATGTTTTTCCATAGCCTTGAGGAGTGACGATTTTGTAATGTTTGTACGACTACCGTTTCTAACTTTTCAGAAAGTGTCGTGCCGAAAATAAACAAGAAGAAAACTTAAAAATTACACTATTTTGAATTATCGTCGACAACATTAATCGTACCGCGTTATTTAAGAGAACAGTGCATCGACTATCGCTCCTCGTCACGAGTTCACGACACAGTGGGACACTCGCAGACTTACGCTTGCTTTTTGTTTTTAATTATAATACTAGTCTTTTTAAATACAGTTTTATCTTAAGTAAATATCGGTAATGCAATTTTTATTTTAACCTCTTAATTATCTTACGATTAACGTAATTTCAATATAAGCTATCGTGCATCGTAGCAAGATCGTTTCATATCATTTGCTAAAATTCGTAAGCCCCCATAATGATCGTCCGGGTTGGCAGCACTAGGTACCTATACGTTTCATTTTTCGCGTTTTTTGAGAAACACGTGAAGCGCAGCTGGTATTCAGCTGCATCCGGTTAGACTGGAAGCCGACCCCAACATAGTTGGGAAAAGGCTAGGCAGATGATGATGACGTGAACCGCAGGAATATGGCTTTATTATTTGGTTTACATTATAACAATAAACATTTGAATTTTGATAACGGAAGAGCTGACATAATTAATTCCTAGTATTACACTCGTCACATCTTCGAGGACATATGGTTACCACCTGCGTTGTGGATTACTGCCCACTCACTCTCACAGAGAGATTGGTAGTATTCCAGCAGTGGGAACATTAAAGGCTGAACATGCTAATTACTGTAGATAGAATTTCAGATGCTAATATCTAGACTAGTAGAGCAGTGGTGAACTAGGGGTAAAGGCAGCGACTTATGAGTTGCGGGTCGCAGTTTCGAACCCAGCCACGCGCTTTAATTTATGTAAATCATCATCACTACTGCTCTCAAAACGGCAAAGGAAAACATCGTGAGGAAACCGGCATACTCGTAGAACCAGAATTTGAAGACATGTGTGGCATTATTTACCAACCCGCATCTAGGCCAGGGCCCGCTTGCTCTCACTGAGAGAGGCCGGGTCCTAACCCGGCAGTGGAAACATTATGGGCTGTTATGTATTTTTTTTTTTTAATTAATAAATAAAAATTAGAAAAAACAGTCAACCGAGTAACTCATCCTTCCTTCATTAGTTTCATTACAGACATAATATCGAATCACAAGTCGTGTCAGTCTCTTATCGCGGGGACTTGGCCCATTCAGTACTTATATTATTACGCTCATTCTGAATGAATGAACGAAAACACATGTTCAAGTAGATAAATAAAAGCATTTCTTCGATAATTTTAATGATCCAATTATTTATGCGGAACTGCTATCATGGTGCACAAGGTCCTTCTGCATAGCTATTCACAACCACTCGATACGCTTTCGTACCGTATCGAACATCAATCAATGTTATCGTACGAGTCCTCTAAATGCTATTCAAGTCTAAAACTTGAAAATTTTGTCAGTTTAAGGGCTGATTTTTCCATCGCCAGATAACTTTTAATCGAGGAATAAAATTGACGTTTGACAGTTTTTGTATGAAATAACTGTCAAAATTTCAAAATTATTCCTCGAATAAAGTTATCAGGTGATTGAAAAATCAGTCCTTAATCAAATAGACGACCGCTATTCTTCTGACAGCTGTTTGCTGTCGGGGGCAAGGCAAAAATTAGGTTATCGAAATGTGTCATTTTCGATACGATAACCTGTCAGATGGTTGTGGATAGCTACGCAGGGCTTCCCAGTTCCTTTCATTCAGTCTGCTTAGCCTTTTCCCAAATGTGTTGGGATCGGCTTCCACTCTAACCGGATGCAGCTGAATATCAGTACATGGAGCGATGGCCTATCTGCCCTCCACCACGCAGTTGCAGTTCCTGTGCAACACACCTCTTGGTAGGACTGGTTGTCAGACTTTTCGACTGTCGTGACGTGACGTTCTTTCCGAGGCACGGAGGGGTCTCGATATGTAGCGTATCGATGCGATGGCAAAAAGTTCGTATAATGTTTGACCCAAAATTTAGCTACGCGAACTGCATTCACTGACGCAGTTACAAGGTCATCAAGTGTACTGTACACACTGAGGCCGTTTGTCCATACCGTCAACGGGACGTCAACGAGAATGAGATGACGGCGCCGAAGTAGAGATACAGACATTTATTTACTATGGCCGCGTGTCCACTGCTTACCACCGCCGAGACGTCACGTTCGGTTTGAATAATCTCGTTTCTCGTTGACGTCCCGTTGATGGTGGCGGTGGACAAACAAGACATCATCACAGAATCAGACGAACTTGCAGCAATAGTCGAACTTTGTTGTTATTAATCATGATATGAGAATAATGAAACATTGTGTTTTCGTGCATGATTTACATTGATATGGAAGCAAAGCAAATACTGAAGACTATTAAACTTGCTCTCACTTAAAACAAAAGAACCGATAGTCAAGTAAAATCATTTATTTCAAGTAGGCATATAAAAGGCACTTTTGAACGTCAATATTTACAAAAAAATTATTTTAGTCGCCCCTTCCAAAAGGTACTTTCTTAAGGAGAAGAATGGGCAAGAAACTCCATCTATACTCTTTTAAAACGATTTACAATATTTTGTATACATTGATTTTATGTGAAAAGCTAGAATAAAATTACTATACCATAAAAGGTAAAAAGAATTAAAAATATGTATAATATTAGTAATAAATTAAATAATAAATAGGATAATCTAGACTGCTGGATTTTAGATATCATCTTCACACAAGACCCTCTTCTATAATCTGCCAAGAGCTTAGAGCTCAAGAAGCCCTAATCTTCTTGAGTCTAGCGTTGTCTTAGGTACTTTAATAAATAGACACTTTACCAACGAAAGTTGACGTAAAATGTATGGGGAGGGTGTCCTATATGTCCTTTCCCGTTATTTATGTAGCATCATAAATCAAGGGACGATGCGCACAGATTTAGCGGAGTAGATAAATAGTGAATTTTAGTGAACCTTATCTCTCCCTCTTGAATCTTGGGGCATAGGGCAAAATTCACAGAGCGCACTGAGACTTTATTTAAGTAAGTGTCCCAAACGAATATAAACTTTATTTGTAGTAATAATTAGCTCCTTAAGTTCTGAGTTGACCTGCATTATTACTGACAGATCAAAGAAAGAAAGAAATAAATTGTTATAAATTTGGGACACACACAGGAAAATAGTAAAAAAGGTGCAAAATTTGCGGAAAAAAATGGAACGATGGTGCAAATGAGTGCCTGACTGAACAGGTCCACTCAATCTGTGTGGTTCTTTCGTCAAAAGGCCGTTTCAGGCACCCTTCTACATGATCTGACCAAGATTATGTCTGGACTTTAAAAGAGACTGCGACCTCTGAGTTTGCTTCGGCCTTTCTTCTCAAAATAGTCAGATAAGAAACTCCGACCTCATGTAGTTTTTGAAATATGAAGGACATATTGTGTGTGAATAAAATAATTTATCATTTAACACTAAGTTTATCATCATTTTCCTGCCCTTATCCTAATTTATTTTGGGTCTCGGCGCAACATGTCTTTTTCTATATTTCTCCATTAGTCATCATCTTGGTTGGCTCTTATAGCCATACACATTCATACTCAAAACATTTCTCATCCGTTGGTCTCGGCTGTCATTCGTGGATCTTTGACAGTTGTTACGGGTAGTCAGAAGCCCGTGTCTGACAACCAGTCTTACCAAGGGGTATCGTATTACCCAGTAACTGGGTTGTGGAGGTCAGATAGGCAGTCGCTCCATGTAAAACACTGGTATTCAGCTGCATCCGGATAGACTGGAAGCTGACCCCAACATAGTTGGGAAAACGCTAGGCAGATGATGATGATGACTCAAAACTTTTGTCACGACATTTTCCTCATTCCTCTGTATCACATGCCCATACAAACTCAAATATTTATACAGGGTGCATTTGAAATCATGGGCATTATTTTAACCTAAGGTACTACTTATGATACTAATTGCATTAGGGCTACTATTACGCAAATCAAAAATATTATTAATGCAAGTATGGAAAACCTTAAAATGTAGTAAGTCATACAAAGTATCAAATTAGTTGCGCTTCTCGATAGCAAATGCGTAGGTACACTACGCCGTACGCGCGTCCTTGGGCGTGAATTCTTTGACCCCGCCCGACTCACGTGACATTCGTAAGTTGCCAATGAATTGATTCATAATAAATTCCAATTTTCCCTTCGTACTTTGCCGGCTTAGGACGGTCAAAACTACGTCAACTAACATACATTAAAAAAAAAACATTTACGTACCTAGCTTGTGGATTGTTTTGAAAAAACCTTATTTGTCGGTAAAGTGACAGAGGGTAAACGGGTGCTCTTCCACGAGCTTGTGCATGTGCTGGCACGTGAAAAGACGAAAAATCCAACAGGTTCTGGTGGAATGAGACCCCGTGAAGGAATAGGGTCGTTCGGGTAGCGCCGATGGAACATTTCACGAGTTCATACTAAATTTCTTGTGCGATCGTAAATTACAACCATTTGTGGGTATTGTTGGTTGGTGTACCTAGCCTGCACATTACGCGGTCGAGGCATCGTGTACACAAACACACACACAACTACTACACTAACACTTAATACACTGCAATCCAAGCACCGTATGACGCGAGCGGCGAGTACGGCGATTACGTCACGGGATCAATAAATCAATTACGCGTCAATGCACCTGCGCAGTCGTTATGACACTGGTTCCGGGTTCGTGACTTCGTGTTGCGGCGGGAAGCATACCCCGCGCGGGGGTGATATTCGTATTTTTGTGAGTGAGGGAGTGGGACGGAGAGAGTTCAGGGAATCCCGCCGGACGGAATGTCTTGTAGCCCATTGTTATTATTACTTGTAAGGAAAAACCCGCGCGCGCGCAGGTGATGTTTGTTTACATTTCGCTTTGCGCTGTACTGCGCTTTAAGATTTTGATATTTCAACAATTATTGGCGTTAACGAAGTATTTTGTTTTAATTACTTTAAGTGTTTATTTGCAATAATAAGCCTTGTGCAATTTGATTTACTACATTTTTAAGGTTTTCCTTACTTGCATTAATAATATTTTTGATTTGCGTATTAATAGCCCTAATGCAATCAGTATCGTGAGTAGTGCCTTAGGTTAAAATAATGCCCATGACTTCGATTCCACCCTGTATAACAAATTTCCACACAACTTTTCAGTCACCGGTGGCACTTTCAGACTTCCTCATAAATACTCATTTCTTATTCTAGTTACTAACACTAAGTTCATATTCATAGGAAACGTTTGGTCACATTCGCTTAAACAAATATGAACATTATTTGCATTGCATAAGGTTCATATTGCAGTGTTGGCCCAGTGGTAACGGGCCCCACGAGTGGTAGGTCGTAGGTTTCGAACCCAGTCAGGCGCTTAACTTTGTGTAAATAATTTTATCATCACTGCTTTTAAAACGGCGAAGGAAAACATCGTGAGGAAACCGGCATGTAATAGAACCAAAAATTCGAAGACATGCGACATCTATCAACCCGCACTGGGCCCGCGTGGTAGGTAGAAAACACCATTGCAACGTTGTGCAATGGTAATTAACGATTAATGAATTCAGTTGATTCGTTTAGCTCATCTAATAATCGATCACAAGACCTAACCGCTCGACTCGGCACTCGTTAGTGCATATTGTTTACGAGTCGACAAAAGAAGCCTGGGTAGTTCGCGAAATTCAAATTTTCTTACGCATATAATTTGCAGGTCAGTGTCAGGTTGTATGATCTATGTTATGGGTTTGGTTGCCGCACTTAGTTCTTCAAGACGACTATTGTGCGTGTTCAAGTTGTATTTTGAACAAAAGATTATTCATGACCGTAACAAGTAGATATGTATTTACAGAAAAATAACCATTAAAATCAATAACAATAACCCTTTAAGTTCATATAACCCTATTGAATGACTATTTCATGTAATATCAATCCCGCAAATTGCAAAAAACGTAAGAAATTTAGATTTTCGCGGGCTACCCTAATCCTAATTGGAGCTATGACATCTTGCTGAAAGCAATCTTGCTTGCAAGCACTTTTTATTTAATAATGTGGAATTTCCTATTTAACAAAAACATAGTTCACATCAACCGATGTTTTTAATAAAAAGCTCATATCAACAGCGTAAACAAAAACAGCCAGCAATTCTCAGAACAATGTTATCAATATTTTTTTAATCTCCGCCATCAGGCTACAAATTATTTTATTCCACAGTTTGTTTACAATAATTATTGAAAGACGTTATTACCCCTCACTGGCTCCTACTTGGGACAAGATTCACAGACCGCAATTTGACTTGGCTAAGTAAGCGATTCACGAACACAAAATATGAAACTTAGCATAATTAGCCTATAATTTTATCACTGCTGGGACACAAGCCTCTCAACCAACTCTGTGAGAAGGAGTGGGCCGTAATCTAGGTACAAGTTTTTACGCCAAAGTCAAAACTCACAATGGAGAGACCATTGCAACGTTTGTAAATTAAGACTTGCCCCTCGGTTGGCGTACCCAGACCCAAGCTTAGGCTGATCAATGTCAATTGATAGTCAAAGTTCAAACCAATATATATCCATCAGGAGCTGATAGGGGGGCCAAAATGCAGCAAATTGAACCCCCCATATGTATGGCCGAAATTCAATAATTTTCGAGATATTTGAAACATTTTTGAAGCGTAAAATGAAAATATTGATAAGATGTTATTCTTAAATCGCTCATCATTTTAATTATTGTGTTGAAGAAAGTACTTTTAATTATGTTAATAACTCAATTGAAGTGCCAGCTACAATATCATTTTTTAATGGTACCCACTCAATATGTAGTTATTTGTTTATTTGGAATGTTATCGAAAAACCCTTAAAACTCAAATATCTCGAAAACTTTTGAATTTCGGCTACACATATGGGGGTTCAATTTGTTGCTTTTTGGCCCCCCCTATCAGCTCCTGACGGATATACGTTTGGTTTGAACTTTGACTATCAATATAATACGTCGAATTACAAGTAACCCTGTATATAAGCCAAAGGTTGAAACCCTCGAATTGCGTTTAATAAAATTAGATTAGAAAAAAGTTTTTAAAATACCAACGTTATTGATATTTGCACAACTAATTCCCAACTTACAATATTAACTTAATTCAAAAAGTTTTTGTTAAAAAACTATGTAGACCCAAAGGTACTTATATCGAATTATACGTCGTCGATTGGGTTGCTGTGCGGTTTCATTATAAATCAATTTCAAAGTTTAGAGACGAGCACCCTAATATGTACTATAACAAACTTTCAATCACAATCCGTGGGTTCTGAAGGAACTTCCCAATCCATTGCTTCATAGGTTTGAAAAACTCGTCTGCTCAACAACGTAAATAAAGCGATGAACGTGGCAGAATTATCGTCAAAATGAAAGGCATTACAATCGATTACCATTTTATGTACAAAATTGCCCCGCAGTTTGCTAGGTTTGAAAAGACAACTAGTATACAGGATGGAATTGAAGTCATGGGCATTATTTTAACCTAAGGCACTACTCACGATACTGATTGCATTAGGGCTATTAATACGCAAATCAAAAATATTATTAATGCAATTAAGGAAAACCTTAAAAATCTAGTAAGTCAAATTGCACAAGGCTTATTATTGCAAATAAACACTTAAAGTAATTAAAACAAAATACTTCGTTAACGCCAATAAATGTTGAAGTATCAAAATCTTAAAGCGCAGTACAGCGCAAAGCGAAATGTAAACAAACATCACCTGCGCGCGCGCAGGTTTTTCCTTACAAGTAATAATAACAATGGGCTAAAAGACATGCCGTCCGGCGGGATTCCCTGAACTCTCTCCGTCCCACTCCCTCACTCGCAAAAATACGAATATCACCCCCGCGCGGGGTCTGCTTCCCGCCGCAACATGAACCCGGAACCAGTGTCATAACGACTGCGCAGGTGCATTGACGCGTAATTGATTTATTGATCCCGTGATGTAATCGCCGTACTCGCCGCTCGCGTCATACGGTGCTTGGATTGCAGTGTATTAAGTGTTAGTGTAGTATTTGTGTGTGTGTTTGTGTACACGATGCCTCGATCGCGTAATGTGCAGGCTAGGTACACCAACCAACAATACCCACAAATGGTTGTAATTTACGATCGCACAAGAAATTTAGTATGAACTCGTGAAATGTTCCATCGCCGCAACCCAAACGACCCTATTCCTTCACGGGGTCTCTTTCCACCAGAACCACTAAGAACCTGTTGGATTTTTCGTCTTTTCACGTGCTGGCACATGCACAAGCTCGTGGAAGAGCACCCGTTTACCCTCTGTCACTTTACCGACAAATAAGGTTTTTTCAAAACAATCCACAAGCTAGGTACGTAAATGTTTTTTTTTAATGTATGTTAGTTGACGTAGTTTTGACCGTCCTAAGCCGGCAAAGTACGAAGGGAAAGTTGGAATTTATTATGAATCAATTCATTGGCAACTTACAAATGTCACGTGAGTCGGGCGGGGTCAAAGAATTCACGCCCAATGACGCGTACGGCGTAATGTACCTACGCATTTGCTATCGAGAAGCGCAAAGTGTTTGATACTTTCTATGACTTACTACATTTTAAGGTTTTCCATACTTGCATTAATAATATTTTTGATTTGCGTAATAGTAGCCCTAATGCAATTAGTATCATGAGTAGTGCCTTTTTTTTTTTTTTTTGTGGATGTGAAATCATCCAATGACCCCTCCCGCTCTGGGTGGAGCAGAAGGGAGTGTCAGACTCTTACTGACTAAAACCCACCCGTGTTCCTTCCTTAGCCCTTTGTGTTCCGGGGTAGCGGTAACCCTTTCGGACAATCCCGCTGCCCCGGCAGGCTTCGGCCCTTTCGGGCCCCTTCCTTATGCTGACATCTCTTTGAGGCGCGCGTGGAACACGTACGCGCCGTCCGGCACGGGCCTGGTCCTGATCGGACGGAGAGTTACCCATTACTCTCCGCCCGCAGGCCCGCGCCTACGGTGGCCGGGAGTCGTCTCGCGGCTCCCGACGCCCGGGGCGTCTCCCGCGGCGGCTGGGACGTGAGGCCCTCTCCCTCAGCCGTCCCGCCACCTCCTTCGCTAGCATGACTGCTTCGCAGAAGGAGGTGACTGCCTCCCACTCCCTCTCGCCCCGGACCATGGCTTGAACCAGGGCCGGGCGCGAGAGGTCGCCGCCGCCGCCGATCGCCTCTGCGAGAACACGGCGGTGCTCCGCCCAATTGGGGCATACCGCCACCGTATGCTCCACCGTGTCCTCCGGGCGACCCTCGCAGTGGTGACACCCGGGCGTATCCTCCCGCCCGATAATGTGCAGGAACCTCCCGAAACACCCGTGTCCGGTGAGGACCTGCGTCAGGCGGTAGGCGAGGGCGCCGTGGCGCCTCTCTAGCCACTCCTCAAAGAGGGGTCTTACCGCCGCTATCGCGGCGTGCCCTGCGCTGGGTTGCGACAGTCGCTCTTTCCATGCCGCCATGAGATCGCGCCGGAGGTCGGTCCGTTCCGCTGCGATTTGCCGCGGAAGCGGAGTTTCCCCTAGGTTAAAATAATGCCCATGACTTCAATTGCACCCTGTAGAGACAACTTAGAGTATATTATAACACTAGAGAAGGTATAATAGTGGAAGACCAAAGAAACGATAGATGGATTGTGTGAATGCTGAAATGGTTAGAAAGCGGATGACTGCCGAGATGACGACTAATAGAGAAGTATTGAAGAAAAAGACATGTTGCGCCGATCCCAAATAAATTAGGATAAGGTCAGGAAAATGATGAGAAGGCATAAGCGCAATATTCTGTACATAACAGACGGGTGTGTTCGTAAGTTCGTAAGGCTTGTCCAGTGTTATATACTCTAAGAGAGACAATGCTAGGCAGCTAGGTATTTATGTAGGTATGTAGATTTTAACCGCAGCGGCCAAGGCTACTCTGAAAGGATCCTACTATCTGTAATTTTGTTTCTGATATTATTACCTAAGTATGCATTGAAGATTTACATCTGAGAGAATTTCGGACTAAATAGGACGTTTAGGTAGATACCTTTTTGGGACTTTAATCTGCTGGGTAATTGCGTAACTCACTTTTTTTTTTAGGATGGGAAACCATCAAACAAACTCACTAACAGTGGCTTTCATTTTGGCAGTTCAACAACATTTATTGCGTTATATACGTTGTTCAGCAGACAAATTTTTCGACCATAAGAAACAATGGATTCGTAATATCCTTCAAAATGATTCAGATTGTGATTGATAGTGTGTTACTTAAATAGGGTGGGTACATAAAAAAGGTGAGTAAAATTCTACCATACATAAATACATACGCGTGTATGTATGGCAGAGTTAAGGAAATAATCGACCTATGATATCAAAATGAAAATGAGGATCCTTATTGTGTCAAAAAATGGATAAAGCGATCCAATTTTATAGTTCGTTATTATCGATCTTTTGAAAACAATTTTACCATAAGACTCTTCTAATGAATGGAAGAGTTATAAAGACTATACGGTTCGATATTAGTCCAGAATTCACGAGAATTTATGTGTCTATAGTGTTAGATCTATTGTTTGTCATTCAATCTAATGATCCAATATCAAAGTTCATTGGAGGATTATTGCCTTGGTTCTATCAAGGTCTTAATGTAGATAGGGAAGATTGAAGTTCTATTACGTATGACATGTATAATACGGAAATGTCTGAATTATATATAGCTTTGTCACTTATTGTTAAAGTCGTGAATTACTTTTAGGCAATGTGATTAGGAAATCTGAACTGACAATACTAATTCAGATGAAGATGAAGTTTTTAGCACAAATAAAATGATTAAAGCGAACTTTATAGAATGCAAATGTAATATCGCTATTTACTGTGACACATTTGAATTTGATTCCAAAGATGATTTCATAAGAATTTGTAACAGAAGCTTGGTAGCTAGTGACATTACAGGTTTTGATAATAGGAATATGTATATATATAGGTACTTACTGGGCGATCCATAAACAGATCCTGTGACGCACAAACACAGAAAAATCACACACAAAAACATGTTGCACATCATTCCATGTTCGACCGTTTCGCTCCCTCTCTGAACACCAAATAACACGACACTAAGACTTCTTATCTTAGGGTCAAAGTGTTGGGTCAGGACAAACAATTATTATCGAGTAAATTATCGACGCTACGGAATTGTGGATGTATTAATTATAAATTGTTGTAGAATATTGTACGATGCAAATCGTGCGGCTGGATAGAGGGAGACGTCAGCGGATATAAGGGATCGAGTTACCGCACGGTTGGCGTGTGACTGAGTTTGGGACCCGTATGTATTTAATGATGTTTGATTTTTGTTCTGTTTTGTTACTTCTTTATCTTTCATGCTCATCGTTAAGTAATTAGGTGCTTACAGATGGTTAAACAATACAACTGTTTGATGCGACAGATTCTGCTGGATTTAAAGCTCATTAGAATGTAGTCAGGCTGTCGTTAGGACAAAAACATTTAGCATAAAACAAGGACTAAGCACGTTACATTACTGGGATTATTAATGCGTTTGTTTTGTTAGAGTTCGTTCAGGTAATTTCTGTCAGCACATATAAAAGCTATGTTTTACATTTGAGGACATGCAAATATGCAGGATATGAGATGTTTCGGAGTAACCGACACTGGAGGCAACATAATTTTGTCTTAGCAATCATTGTACAGAGGCCAGCACATCAAGCTACCTCAATCTGTCAAATTTTCCCAATTGAATATGAACCTTATTCCTTTGATGTAAAGTTGAAAATCTATCAAAGAAATTTGACAGATTGGGGCGGGTGATAGTAATAGCTTTCATTTTGACAGTTCAACAACATTTATTGCGCTATTTACGTTGTTGAGCAAGCAAATTTTTTGAACTTATGAGGCAAATCAATGGATTAGCAGTTGATTAGATTCAGATTGAAAGTCTGATACGCAATAAGGGTGCACGTGATCATAGATGTGACCATTTTCTATAGGAGCTTGTATCATCATCATTCAAAGCTTTATTCCACCCACTGCTAAAGTACAGACCTCATCCTTTTTATGGTTTATATGAAAATCTACTTCAAGTATTAGAAAATATGGCAATGTCTGTCCTTCTTGTAGAGAAAATCGATGAATTCTTTATTGACAACACAATGCTGATTCAGTAGCACAGTACCCCTACCACTACTTCCACTACCGAATGAATAAAATTGTACAATTCAATTATTTTAATGAAATTGATAAAATAAATTCAGCAGCTGATGTGCCCATGATTGATGATTCAGTAAATGTGTCGCAATTCGAACAAATGAATGAAATAATAATCGGCTTTTAAATAAATTATTATTTGTATGAGAAACGTGAAGAGTTCAAGAACCTATGACGTGGTTTCTTAGCTTCCTTGAGATAAGGTACTACATTGAGATGATAAAATTATAACGTTATATTTTTTGTTTTATTATGTATTTACCTACTTATTTTAGACCAGCCTTGAGGAATAATGTCGTAGTGAGACTTCACTGGAAATATGGACTACTTAAAGAAGAGGAATAGATAATCCTGGATTCGCTTCCTAAGTTGGTAAAAATGTTATAACCATTTTTCGTTAAGAAATTCTCAATAGCAGCTCGAAGCTACGTTTTGTCGTATCCTCTTCTTAGCGTGTCGATGACAATCTAAAAGGAATTAGCCCGAAACTGAGCTCCCAGTTTATTGATTCAACAGTGACTATAGCCAAACCTGAACTAAATCATGTATTTATATAAAATCTAATACAAAATCCTTCAGGACAGCCATATACTTACCAAGGGGTATGGTGTTACCCAGGAACCGCGTTGTGAAGGTCAGTTAGGCAGTCGCTTAATTTAAAATACTGGTATTGTTCAGCTGCATCCGGTGGAAGCCGACCCCAATATAGTTGGAAAAAGGCTAGGTAGGACGAGCGCCATGTATAAGTTAAAAATTCATAAATTCGCTTTCACCAACGCCTTGCTGTTCCTTGGTTACTGCTTACAGAAATATGGATATTGTTTAAATGGTTCGTTCCCAAGCCATTGGATCCCTAACATAATAATAATGAAATGCTGAATGTCAGGACATGGCAGCCTTGTGTTCGGTAATTGAAAAATTATGGACCAAAATTTAGGAAGTGAGCGATGAATTACTTTGGGAGTTAAATGCCATAATTTGCAGTTTCCCATGGGATTTGAAACGGCCACGGTCTACACCATAATATGGTAATAATAATACCAGCCTATTATTTTCCTATTGCAGGGCAAAGACCCCTTCTTATATAGAGAAGGCACGAGCATTGCTTGAGCGCCATACTAGCTCAAGAGGGGTTTATGTTTTCAGACTTTCTGGTTTCCTCACTATGTTTTCCTTTAACGATGTCAGTAAATTCTATGATAAACTCAGTGAGACCACTATATGTATAATTCCTGAAAGGTCACGTGTACGTCGCTGAAAACCAGCGCTGGTGCTCTGTCTTGAATAGGGTCGCAGTATAATAGGGCCGTTTTGCGTGGATGTGACACATGTTTTCCCTAACTTTTATTTATTTTATTTTTTGTGTTTATTTTCTTTTGTGCGTCATGTTCACCGCAAATAAACGTAGGTATATTATTTCTTTCTTACCTACCAGAAGGCCAATTCCCGTAATTAAAAACGTTCAAAATGTAGTCGCAATCTCATCTCGGCGACAATCAATGTCAAAATGTAGGGAAATTAGAGGTATTTTTGACAGAATAAGACTAAGATCATACTGTGACCGTCCTTAAAATTACGAAAGCTGCCCCAGTGATCTTTTTCTTCTCTTATATCTAAACGAACTTTATGACAAATAAGTCATATGCTGTGGTAAAAATATGAGTCCGCGTATCACTGGTCAGTTTTCTTCATTCGTCAGTTTATTTAATTCGCCAGTTTCGTTGATTAGTCAGTTTCACTGATTCGTCAGTTTTGTCGTTTTCTACCGACTGTACTTTAGCTGACGAATTGAATAAAACTGACGAATCGACGAAAACTGGCAAATACTGCAAACTGTCGAGTTAACGCAACTGTCTAATCGGCAAAACTGACGAATCAGTGAAACTGACTAATCAACGAAATTGGCGAATTAAATATACTGACGACTAAGGGAAGCTGACCAGTGATACGCGACTCTCCTTAGCAATCTGCCCCACCACCACAGTATCTGTGTATTTTGGGTAGGTCTTAATCTATACCTATCTATCTATAATAAAGCTGAAGTTTGTTTGTTTGGACGCGCTAATTTCTGGGACTGCCAGTCGGATTTGAAAAAATCTTTTTGCGTTTGATGGCCTATTTCTTGAGGTACGCTATAGCCTATTTAACATACAGGCAGGCGATGCGATGCGACGGGATGTGTCGAGGGAACAAGAAATTTCACGCGGACTAAGTCGCGGGCAGAAGCTAGTACCTATAAAAAATAAAGGAAATACTCTTCGTTGGTAAGCGCATCACACGACAACAGCTAGACCGATTTGGCTATTATTTAAATGTTCGTAATAGTCGAAACTAGGTTTTTATGTAAATAAACACCGGAAAAATGCGATTCTTTTTAAATTGAGGAAAAACTAATTATCCTTTTGTGTATGCGACGATTTGCATCAATAAATGTGGACAAGACAGTGAGGGGCCCATGGCTTAATAATAATAGCCGCACAGGTCGATCGATCAGGTTGAGCTACGCTTGCCGTGGTTGGTCTGTGGATGGGTGACCATCTTTACATTCCGAGACCCCTCCGTGCCTCGGAAAGCACGTTAAGCCTTTGGTCCCGGCTGTCATTCGTGGATCTTTGACAGTCGTTTCGGGTAGTCAGAAGCCCGAAAGTCTGACAATCAGTCTTACCAACGGGTATCGTATTACCCAGTAACTGGGTTGTGGAGTACAGATAGGCGGTCGCTCCATGTAAAATACTGGTATTCAGTTGTATCCGGTTGGACTGGAAGCCGACCCAAACATACATAGTTGGGAAAAGGCTAGGCAGATGATGATGAGCGCCATGTACCTACTAAGTCATAAATTCGCTTTCACCAACGCGTTATCGTGTGGACAGCTAGTTACAGATAATAATCATGAATGTAATAACAGTAGATTCTGTCAAATATAGGTACATTGTCATAATTACTCTCGAAACAATGGAAAATGATGTTCTCGGAATCATCGTCGTTAAGCTAATTAATGGATAATGAGGTCTAGTGTGTGTAACTGTGCCTCTAGAAATGTAAAGACTATACTGTCTATAAGGCTATTTGTGTGCGTTACAAGGTTTTATTTAGTTCCCATTTGGATTGCAAGCACTCTGGCATATCAGATTGAAATTGTATACATAATTGCTTGTTTCGTCCCATTATTAGATCGATGAAAAGTTTATAAAAAGATAAAATGCACTTCAACTAGACTTTTTAAACTTTCGTCAATTCAAAAACTCAATGCATTTATTTTAATTTAACCATTTACAGGCACTTTTGAATTGTCAAAATTAAATAGTCGGTCAGTTAGTCAGAAAGTTGAAGATTATTTCAAAAACGCAGATCTCTTGGAGAAGAACGGGCAATTGTAACCGAACCTAAGCCATGTGAAATGGGCAGCGGGATTGTCCGAAAGGGTTACCGCTGCCCCGGAACACAAAGGGCTAAGGAAGGAACACGGGTGGGTTTTAGTCAGTAAGAGTCTGACACTCCCTTCTGCTCCACCCAGAGCGGGAGGGGTCATTGGATGATTTCCCATCCACAAAAAAAAAAAAAAAAGGCATGTGAAATAATATTAAATTCAAATTCAAATTCAAAAATCATTTATTTCAATCCATTCCTAGATCATAAACACAATAAGTTTAAATAAAAATAACATTAAATTTACAATTAAATAATATAAATTAAAATTAAATTAAATGTATAAAATTAAATTAAGATTAAAATCATCAAATAAAAAACAAAAATTATTATTATTATTATTAAATTAAAATTCTAACTAATACGCCTGCCTTTGAGTCATTTGTTTGTTTGTCATTACATTAATCATATAACAATGGTTAATGTACTGACAATCAAATCTGTTCGCAAATACGCTCAGGATGGTGTTGGTGGTGGCCCGGAGCCTGCGCCCCAGAGATGTGCACCGCTTGCGCATCGTCGTGTAGAAACAAAGAAATACGTGTAGAAAAAAAGAATTAAAGGGACCATACTTTCATAATAACTATAGCAACTACCCAGGAGAGGTACGTAGCAAACGTAACGTATAGTAATTTTATTCTAAGTGCACTGTCTTCATGTTAATTATATAATTAATGTATACAAAATATTGTAAAACATTTCAAAAGAGTGTGGAGTTTCTTGCCCATTCATTTCCATACGCAACTACTTTCTTGATGGGGTGACTACTAGTGAATCATTGATATTTTTTGTAAATTTTGACGTTGAAAAGTGCCATAAACGTGGCTATTTGAAATAAATGATTTGACTTTAGCAGAATAGATGAATAATGCTGCATCAAATAGAAGACATAAATACAAGTACAACACAAAATCTAAATACAAGTTTAACATCTCCATGCATCTGAAAAATGCTTACTCCAACAAACGCATATCTATCATTTCATATCTCTTTTATGGTATCGAGTTTATATTCCAAGAAACAGTCCATTTGACGCTTCTGCAATGACAAAACTATGCAAAGCAGAGACAAACGATAACATTTTCATATTGCAAATTGGCATCAAAATGAGGGAAGAGGTTCGCAATCCTGTGCCGACTTCCTTTACCATCACTGCCAACCTTAACTGTGCCCCTATACGGTTTAATATTGCTTGTTTGAATGGTAAATTTGAGTTGGTATGCAGATTCTTAATTGGAGTGATCTGACGGGCCCCAGATGTCGGAGCTTTGTCAATAAATGCGATTGTGAGTCTGTCTGCACATAATATAGTTAATAGGTAGGTATTGTTTGTGTCTTCCATTGAGTCCTCACGTGAACAATTTCTGTGACTTTTAAAAGGTTTAATGTAGCATTTGTTACCATTAGTGAAGGAATCATCTTCTTTGTCGGTGCCTATTAGAATATGGGCTTACAGAGCGGTATGTGAGTTATTATAATACAGGATGAAATTGAATCGGTGCGCCAAATTATAACATCTATGTAATTCAACATGTTATAAAGAAAATGTAGAACATGTCATTAAGGAAAGGAATGCACATAGCATACGTGCGCGTTGGCTAGCGATTTGGCAAAGTGGTCGCGCACCCTTTTTTTCGTAGGAACAGTCAAAATTAGGTAAATGCCGCTAGTTCAATGCGTTGCCAACTTGCTTCATGTTGTGAACTGTGCAATAAATAGATTAAACAATCTATTTATTGCAGAGTTCAATTTAAGCGCGCGCCCGATAAACATCGGGTGCGCGCTTAAATTGGTACTTTAACTTTCTTATTTGTTCTGATAATTTAGAAAAAAAATATTCGTATCTACTTGAAGACAATAACTTAGTTTGCACAATCTAAGACCATTACTACACGATTTTTTTCTAGAATTTATATTTTTTTATCCTGTTATGTATGGTCTATGGTCTTTTGAGGAAAGAACGACACAGGTTCTTTCCTCAAAAGACCATATCAGACATCGATCTACATGGTCTTCACACGATCTGACCAAGATTATGGCTGGACAGCTGGACTTAGAGGCTGTGACCTCTGAGTTTGTTTCGGCCTTTCTTCTAAGTCTAGCCAGACAGGAAACGCCGACTTCATCTAGTTTTTAAAATATGATTGACGTCTAAAGTGTTTGTGTAAACCGACTTACAAAAATAAAATCATTTATCATTTATGAACCTACGACGAAGAAGAAGTCTTGTATAATTTTCAGATCTCTAGCATGAAATTAAGTCTGTATGGGAAAACCCATACAAACTTCCATCCCCTAATTTAAAGGGTGGGGAGTGATTTACTAAAAATACTGAAGTATATATTTTATTATTTATAACAAAGAGTCACTATATCAATTTTCAGACCTTTAGGATCAAAATTTGCGGAAGTCTCATACAAACTTCCATCCCCTAGTTTAAAGGGTTGGAGGTAAAAGTTCCAAGTTTTAGAATTATTTGTTGTTTGTGTACTAATACTAGCTTACATACCAAATTTCAGCTTTCTAGGACTTCAGGAAGTGCCCTAAGAATTTTGATGATCGTCACTGATTTTATTGATATCTATCAATAAAATCTAAACTATAAGAGCTATGCAATTGAAACTTAATTTGTTTAATAAGTTCACTAGTGACATCATATCTCGAGAATTTTGTTTATCTGGTATAATCCAAACCCAAGTTAAGAGGGTCAAAAAAACGATGAAGAGCTCGAGAAAAGGTAGGCAGTGCCCTTACGCTTCGCTTGGCTTGTTATGGCGGGGGCACTATACTGTGCCCCCAGTTTTAAAAGATAATTTACTACCATGAATGTTTGTATAACATTCAGTATAATCATCTGGATTGGCATAACCAAAACATTTGAATTAGTGTTCGCAGTATCGATTAGCTATTAACTTATCTTAGAATGTACTAAGTAAGCCTGACCTGTTCAAATCTAGGTCATAACGTATATAATGAACGACTAATGAGGATTATGTAATCATTCTAGACTAGATTTTATCACGTTTTATAGTCTTGTCTAGTCTGTACAGTAAGGCGAGAAAGAAGTGATATTTCAACACATTTTCTTTATTACTTGAGCGCACGGGTCAATCGATCAGGTTAAGCTACGCTTGCCGCGGTTGGTCCGTTAATGGGTAGCCATCTTTACATACTGAGACTTCTCCGTGTCTCGGAATGCATAAACCGTTGGTCCTGGCTGTCATTTGGGGATTTTCGACAGTCGTTACGTGTAGTCAGAAGCCCGAAAGTCTTAGTCTTACCAAAGGGTATCATATTACCCTGTTACTGGGTTGTGGAGGTCAGATAGACAGTCACTCCTTGTAAAATACTGGTATTCAGTTGCATGCGGTTAGATTAGAAGCCGACCTCAACACAATAAATAATAATAATAATTTTGATTTGATCTCAAAAAAGTAAATATTTACATTCTGGTTATGAGTAACACTGGACCCCACACTAGGATACCCTGTGTCGTGAGGTCCAGTCTCTTTCATCACAAGGATTGTATTAAATTAGCTGTAGTTAATTCTGATAAATAGATAACTACATTATGTAGGTGATAGATAAGTTAAACTTACTGAAATAGTTGTGTGCATGTTGTAGAGAAAAAAAAAGAAGTGAAGGGGTGTTTATGTTGAATGTAGTGTATAGTGTAAGTGTAATGAGAGTGTTGTGAGAGAGTGAGTGTTGTGATGTTTGTATGCGTTTTGATTCAGCCAATATTGATTATCCTTCAGTGTTCAAATAATCCAAATCTAGCAGCCAATTAGTTACAATTTTCTTACAAGCATGTCTGGTCGAGTTTATGATATTAACTTCATCATTTATTTTTGGGTATAGGTGAGGGCCCATAAAAGCCTTTTTGCCAAAACTCAGCTTGCAGGTTGGTCTTTTCCATTTCCATTTTCTTTGTGAGCGCTTATCGTCAAGTATAGCATGGTACGCAGTTTTATGAAATTTAAGGACAACAGCCAAAATGTATATTTTCCGCACCGTTAGAACTCTAGACTCTTGGTAAAGTAAATGAGTTGGGTGGCGAGTTCTCCTCTTATACATTACCTTTAAAATTGCTCTTTATGCCCGCTCTGCAGTAATAAGAAGACTTTTACTTGCTGATCCCCAGGTCAAGACACAGTATCCTAGGATTGACTGGCAAAGAGCATGGTAGATCATTTTAAGCGTCGAGATTTGAGAATTGAGAAAAGGCAAGGCAGATAGGTTGATGATGATGACTTGAACTTCATAATTTAAGAGTCCACCAGAACGAATTTCGGCCAGGCGGCTAATCTCAGCGGAGACTATACCGCCATCGACGCGGGAGATATTTTCGTGCACAACTGTGTGTGCATGGTATAAAGCAAAGTCACTTTTCGTGTCTGCTTGTGTGACCGCTTAGTGCATCTAAACTACGCAATGGATTTTGATACGGTTTTCACCATACTTTAGAGAATTTATTCTGGAAGGTGTATGTCATTAACATTTAACTAAGGTATAGCACAGAAATGTCGACGTTTTGACATGGCGCCATACCAGTACGTTGCACTCGCGCGAAGCAAGGGCGGGTCGCTGGTCGTCTACAGGGTCAAATTAAATTAGCTCTCTTGAAATATCTAGTTTTTATTTGTAAACTATAAACTTCACAGACGTGATTATGTAAGATTACAAAAAAAAAAGAGATTTTCTCGGTTCATACTTCAAGAAACAACCAGCGGTCTATGAGCTCAAAAAACCTCATCAACTTTTTTTTTCTCGTGTTTGCAGATATCGATACCCATCACGTCTGTAGAGTTTCGCTAGCTAATTTAATTTGAACCTCTATAACCTCTTCTGTTGAAGAGATGCAAAAATTGGCCACGTCCATAAACTGCTTTATTCAATATCACTCACGCCTGTTAGGACCAAACTAAATTTAGCAGGTATTTAGAGTAACAGGCGACTAATTAGTCTGATGACTTTAGATAAATATTTATAATCGTGTAACAAAATGGTGTCACGAATTTTAATGAATTTTTAACGTCTCTAATAATATTTATGGAATGGATTTTCGGTAAAGATAAATCGAGCATTTCATTATGAAAACCACTATACATTTTTTATTCAGATTTAATGATCATTGATGAAAGATATCTTAAGAAAATATGTGCATAATGATGACGGAATTAACATAAACAGTTACGATTGAAATGTAACAGTTTAATGTGATTAGAAAAAGCTAAAAGGACCAATAACAGACTTAAAGGGGAAGCGTCAGGGAAGCCCGCAAAATTCAAAATTTCTTAGGTTTTTTGTAATGTGCAGGTCAGTGTCAGGTTCAGAATTAAGTTCGCAAGAGTCACCTATGCAAAAAGTAATATAATTTAAAAGTTAGTAAAAGACCATTCGCCCCTTTCGGGTAAATAAATTCGTGCGAATCGACTAATAACGCTAAAATGAGGTCAATTCAGAGTCAGAGCTTTCATGCATTTTTCTGAGCTGATTGATGTTGATCTGGCAAAAAGACTAAATAGACAACCCAGAAATGTCATAAAACTCTAAAACGCTAACTTATCATACTCCTAATTTTAAATTTTAATAGAGCCGTACTTGGCAACATATTCCAGCAAGCCAGTTAAATATGGACAAACTTAAGATACTTTACTAAATACAAACTCTTAACTGGCACATACGAACTTCTTTAGCAAATTATTTAAATACTTCATTCTCTGCATTATTAACGTATTTATACACGCCCACAGTACGCACGACGAAATATCAAGCCATAGTCTGTTCCAAAAGTATCTGCGAAATTGTAAACAAATGGATCAGAAAAGGGACCTATGGATGCCAATTTGTAGAGCCACTTACAAATTGAATGATTTGATTTGATTATTTGAACACATAAAACCGAAATTCTAATTTTAAATCCTGATGATTTGATTTGATCTTTCTCATTTGACATTTTTGAGGATAATTTTCATCGATAATATTTTTCAGTAACCTACAATTCATGAATTGTTGTTGTTGTTGAAATCTTCTAAATACAGATGAATGTGGTGGTTATTAATTCCCTTTAGTGAGTGATTGCGTAAGAATGGAACCTGAACAGAAGCTATTTACGCTTTCATCAAATACTTTTAGAACAGACCATATAAATTTCCAGGATAAACTGACCCCGGACTGTATTGGCTTTCCGGATATTGAGAGGTCAGTTTATACTAGAAATGTATATGATGTGTCGTGTATACTGTGACCTACGACATTTACAAATCTTTTGAATTTATCCACAGCACAGTAGTGTGGGTATCTTTTTAGCTGCTTAGAAGGTGTGTAGGCATAAGTGGATATCTTGAATAATTTAATTATGGTAATATTGATGAGGTACTTGTACTCCTAAATTTGGGAAGGCTTGAATTAATTTTGTGGTGGATTTTGGTATTTCTTTGTTACTGTGTGGGAATTTTCTGCTATGGGTAAAGTTTTGTTTCTGCTATTAACCTACATACATAGGTGTTATTAGTAGATTGTTGCATCGAGCGCAAAGTGAGTGTTCGAGCGCAAGCGAGGGCACTAAATTAACACGAGTGCATTAATTACTCACTTTAGCAAGGTGCGTAATCTACTTTTCTTTCAACTACCAATCTACCTACCGTGATAAATTAATATACCTACTCAAAATAAAAACTCAAGTTAATGAAAACAAAGTATCTCGGGACTTTTGCGGCAAAAGGTTATTAACAATTTAATTTGAAGCTGTTTTTATACTTTCTGGAGTTGAATCCATTTCGCTTTCGCTGTCTATTTCCATTTTTTAAAAACTTTTCTTGCTGAAGTATCGATATTTTACAATGGTACAAAAAGCGCGCCATTTTTTTTTTCATTATGTCGGTTTTATTCATCCGATTTTTATTTTCAGCCAGTATTTTTTTCATCTAATGCATATATTTTATATTAAACTTAATGAGAGACATTAAACCTCTGTGGTAAATGTATATCAAAATCGAAAATAAAAAAACAGTGCATTAATGAAAAACTGTGCAACAATGAGATTTTATTTATCATTTCTGCACTGTTTTGATTCTAAGCAAAAAATACGTACTTGTAGTTGAAAGAAAAATATGGTAATATTTTAACCAAGAAGGTCCTGGTAAAATAATCAGTGAAGCAGTACATATAAAAAGAAAATTAAATACCTAGGTCAAACCTCATGGTTTATGTCCTTTTTCTGCTTAGCCGGCATTGAAAATTCCTACTATACAGGAGCTGTAATATTTGGCAGACAGGGGCCATACCATTTTCATTTACAGAGCATGGTGACATGTTAGTAAGGCGCCAGGTAAAAGCTGGTGCTCACATGGTACAGAATCGCTTGACACTTCGCATGATTCTTTCATTTTATTCTTGAATTGATCTGCTAAATAACAGCGTGTCCTGCTATCTGCACGCTCCAGAAGCTGATGGACGCTACTAAAGGTGCCAAGCTCGTAGGCCAAAAGACAAATTCTGGGTTGGCTCTATATTATCTGTAACTGAATTAATGCACATTTTGAAAGTAGTTTGTTCAGAGTTGTTTACTGAATCGATATCTGAAAACCTGACTTATATTATAAATGCGAAAGTAAGTAACGTATGAACGGATTTGGATGAAATTTGGCACATGGGTAGACCATGACTTGGAGGAGGATATAGGCTATTTGTCATCCTGGATCGCAGACGAAGTCGTGGGCTACAGCAGCTAGTTTTTAATATAGGTAATTTTATATCTCAAAAATTATTACAATTACAGTCACACTTCTGCTGTTCAGTCAAAACAAACCAAAATGGACGAAGTACCTACTACGCTTGATCCTTATAGGTCTCAGACTGTATGCGTGCGTAATTTGTAATGTGAGCACCATTTTCCCCCACAATCAGGATAACTAATTTTATAAATAATATTTTATACGTAATTGTAAAAAATCATTGTATCTATATATATATAAAATTCAAAATCCTGACTGACTGATATATCAACGCACAGCCTAAACCGCTGGTCCTAGAGACATGAAATTTGGAAGGTGTTTGTGAAGAGAATGTAGTAAGAATGAAAAGATGTAAGAATGTAGTAAGAATCCACTAAGAAAGGGTTTTTCGAAATTCCACCCCTAAGAGGGAGAATGGAGGGTCAAATTTCACGCGGACGAAGTCGCGGGCAGAAGCTAGTTATAACATAATATTCTAATTGGGGTGTTTGGTGGTGTCCGTTAATTCCGGGATATGTTGTATATATTGGCATCGACACGCTAAGAAGAGAAGAGCCTAAGATGGTACGAAAACTAAACGGTCCAAACCATGTGGTCAAAAGTAAATACTTGTTTTATTACAAAGGAAGAATTACACTCTCCGTCATCTAGACAAAATTCTCTATACAGATAAAAATCCGTAACAAAAAGAGAGAAAGGTTTTTATTGCGGATTCTACACAAATGACAAATCTTTTGTGGTTAGTCGGTATTTCGTCACTACACAATCATGTATAAAGTATGTTAAAACAGTATAACGGCCTGTAATCCTCGGATTAAGAGGTGTGGGTGTAGGAGAGTGCTCACCCACAGTTCTCCAGTTACAGCATTATGGTTCCCACATCGCGAGTTTCATTCATGTTTGTCATTTCGGCTTTTGATTTAACATTTCCTTCATCTGTAAGTATCAATTTTTGTCGTTCAGAAAGTGGTCTTTTGTTCCGCTTAGTTTTATTTATTTATTTATTTAAACTTTTCGCACAAGAAGGTACAAAGGCGGACTTAATGCCTACCTGCCTTTTATTACTGTGTTATATTATATTTGTTATCTATAGTATAACAATCTATAGGTTAGGATGTTATATTTTAATTTTAATATTTTGTTGGTTTATTTAGTAAAAGCAGCGCCCCGCGGTTTGACCCGCATAAGGGTCGATCCCGTAGTGATATCGGGATAAAAAGTATGCTATGTTTTATTCTGATGTATAAGCTATATTACTGTAAAGTTTCATCAAAATCCGTTCAGTAGTTTTTGCGTAAAAGGGTTTATATTTTTTTTATCCGTCTTCATAAACTTTCGCATATATAGGGTGACTGGTAATTAGTGACCGATACCTAAACACGTGATTGTACTCATGATAACAAACAACTTTTACTATGGGACCAAACCTGAATTCGCGAAAAAAAAATCTGCTGTTCAGTCCTTTATGTTCGCCTAACTGGTCAAAATGTAATCAGCAGATTTTTTTTTTTCGCGAATTCAGGTTTGGTCCCATAGTAAAAGTTGTTTGTTTTCATGAGTACAAGCACGTGTTTAAGTATCGGTCACTAATTATCAGTCACCGTATATAATATTAGTAGGATTATAGTAGAACTAGCTGCGCCACGCGGTTTCACACGCATAATTTTCAATCCCGTGGGAATATAGGGATAAAAAGTAGCCTATATGTTAATCCAGGGTGTCAGCTACCCCCATACAGCATTTTATCAAAATTGGTCTAGCCGTTTGAGTGTAAAGAAGAGACAAACATACTCACACACTCACAAACTTTCGCCTTTATAATATTAGTGTTATTAGAAGGTTATCCAGTGTATACATTTACAGAAATAAATATAATTTAATGGGAAATAAAAATCTTAAATACACTATCAGACAACGTATAGCCTAAACCGCTGGGTTCTCATCTCATCATCGCGTTCTTGCCCTTATCTCAATTTATTTGGGGTCGGTGCAACATGTATGTTTTCCTTCCCGCTTTTTTTTCCTACCGCTGGGTTTAGAGCGTGTTTTGTATAAGACTTCCGTGTTTATACACAGAAGGCTTATGCGAAATCACGAAAAAAAATCTGCTTTTTAATACAAAAGTTCAATACATACTTGACCAAAATGTATTAAACAGCTGATTTTTTTTTCATGACTTCAGAGTTGGTCCCATAGTGAAAGTTTTTCAGTTTGATGGTCTAAAGCGCCTCTTAAAGTTTGCCGGGTTAATTTTTTAACACTTTGTATAAAACGGTGGTAATAATCATCATACGCAAATGGCTTGATGATTATAGTATGTTATAAGGCCACAGGTGGCTAAAGCTGTACAGCTTCTTTATACACTCCCGTCGTCGTTAAAACACATAAAAGTTAGGACTACAGAGCGGTAGCTGCAGTCAAAAGCTATAAACGTTTTACAGTAATTATAGGTCCATTGAGATATTCTGTGCCTCAGGTTCATAGATCGCATAAGTTTTAAATATGAAGTCAATGTCTGTAAGCACAAATATTTGCTGCAAAGAAAAAACAATTAAAAAAAATAAACAATGTTACAATTATTACCTTATAATTAGTTTGACATATTAATTCTGTCAGTAACTGCTGGTGACATTGACATGACAATCTAGGCAGTGCCTGTATCTTGGGGACTTGAATGAATGGAACTTTTGAAAAATTTCACCACTGTGCCTTTTGGTCCTTAGAAACTTATCTCGGCAATAATCTGGTCCCAACACCCGCAAAGTTTTGTGAAAGTGTTTTCTTCAGCTAATTATCTCAGCCACAAAAAGGTTTTATTTAATGAAAATGCCAGCTATTTAGGATGCCAAAACATTACTTGAACGTTCTCGCGGCACCATAGGAGACGTCTAATTAGGACGCCGAAGCAACTCGACGATTTCATTACAAATGTATGAAGCTGAAGGCAGGACGTGGCTTGCAAGCACACGATCTGTACAATGCTCCTTCCTTAGCAGAAAACGTCCATTCAAAGTAGATCCTTGCTACTCCTTTTGTTACTGCGTTACCCCGAACATTGCGTATTTGGTTAAGGGACGAGGGAGGTCATCTTAGTCTGGCTGATGGTCCCTACCTCTTTCCTGCACCGAACGGCAAAAAGTCGAACGTGTGGGACTGCAGACGAACCCGTTTCTCCATACAAGGTACTCCTCGACAAGTCGCTTCCCAACGCACCGGCTCACATAATATTGTTAGCAGACGCCGATAGCTTTTTATGTCGAATGCATTATTCGATACTCATTTAAAATTCTAACATACGCTTATAAAGAAAGCTTGCCATTTTCATGTGGTCCCCTGCTGACGGCGGTCGTTTCGATCTGAACTGACATTATAAGATAAACTAGTGAAGAATACATACTTATTTGAGTTGTTTTATTGCTTAAATATATTACGCAAATTCGGGGCCGGCTTCTTGCGCCCACGCGTCAAAAATCGCGGGGGCGATTCTCAGAGGCTTCGGCGCGTGCTCAAACGCGCGCGCGCACCGACTGACACACACGCGCTTACTAAAAAAAAACTAAAAAAGTAACAAAAAAAAAAAAATACCTCGGTTTCGAATTTCGAAAACAGTGACAGTGGGTTCCGAATTATTTAAATAGTTCGTTTGTTTTGGATAGTGCCGTTCCACGTTTGACTAAGTCGATCGATTTAGTTTATGAATGAAGTGTAATAGGAAGTTACGTCATGCATAGTGTTGTGCCTGCGCCTGCGCGTACGGTGGGCGATTCGTTGACAATGAATGCTCATTAGAGGGGAAAGGTGAGTGTAATGAACTAATGACTAACTCATTACTGTTAAGAAAATATTTGTATCCGCTTATTATGGTGCTGCTACTGACTCATTATCTGTTTGGCATAAGTTTATCTGTGTACCTCGTTATCTATGAATGATTTTGTTTGTTTCGTTTTCTTGGAATCTGTTTTGCAGATCATTATTTTAGTAGGACGAGAACTTACGGGAAAATGGACAAAAAATATTGGAATTGTCTGTCTGTCCATTTTAATGAGCCGTGTATGCTATAGTCTCTTGAATGAACTAAAATAGTACCTTTTCGTCACAGCAGAACATTTTCTACCCACGCAAAAGATTTACCACAGTACTAAATTGAATGTCTCGACTAAGCGCTCATATTGTTTGTTTACCATTTGAATAATTACACTTAAGCGATATTCTCGCGAATGTTAACGACCTGCATCGAGGTTTACTGTCCATTTACGGTCAGTTTATGGCTCTGATGGAAGCTTTGTATACGAAAACGACGATGGATGTTGAAAGTTGCGAAACAAGCGATTGATTCTGTGATTTCGTGAATCGGAACAATTAGGAATGTAATTAGCTGCTGCAGGATACTGTTTTTAAAGATTAGTGCGTACATCTGAGCTCAGATCTAATTGGTGTTATACACATTGAAAGGTAGTAGGTATAGTTCGATTAACACTTTGTGGTTGTTAACGTGATAGATTAAATAGAACGAAACCTTTACAAATGTGACTGGAAAATCTTTCAGCATTTGTCTTAAGTTGTTTAGTCCAAGGGGGCGATAACTGTGGTCAGGACGAATTTGTCCTTGGGTACGGGGTACAAGAACCAGGGACATTTTTGGATAATTTTTGGTCTTTCTCGCCGGAGTCGCGTAAAGGGAGTCACTACATGATCATCATCAGCCTATGGCAGTCCACTGATAAACATAGGCCTCTCCAATTGCTTCCCATTCAACTCGGTTTTCGGCAACTCTCATCCAAATGCTACCAGCCACCCTGCGAAGATCGTTCCTTTCACCTAGCCAGAGTGCCACCTATCTAACGTTTGTTCTACATGATAGAATGCTTAAAATTCAATTAAAACAGCAACAATTTTAAACGAATATAAATCAACATACCACATAAAGTAATTCTAATTCGAATAGCAAATGGTATGAAATATTTACCATACCATACGTTAGTCCATATGCATTTCATTCCAATGCGGTGTTGCCAAAATTAATAGTAGTATTTAATTCAATATTTTAGCGGCCAAAGCTGTGATGATTGTGAAAATGGGATTAGTTAATTTATTAAATGTTCTGTAAATAACATATTTGTGTTAATCCAGATATGATGTGAAATACTATTGGATTTTTAAGTTATTTATCAATACAATGGTAAGCATTTTTGTGTAGCTCACACTAATGTACTCTACCTAAATAATATTGGAACCAATTGAAACCAAGTATTGGTTATGGTTTCAAAACTAACCGAATTCATATAGGTAAGTACTTACCATAGAAATATAAAAAAAACTTCTTTCTTATAAGTATATCTAAGTATGGTACCTTTTAACACATTAAAACGAATGTATTAAGAAATCAAACGAAAATGTAAGATAATAAAAACATTCAAAGTTATCTTTTTATACACAGATCTGCTAGATATGTACAAGTACTTTATTTTGTTAGTAAATATTGTGTCTAAAAATAAAAATATATTGTGGGCGAAGGCCTTCCCTTTTCCCAAACCTCCATGTCTTAAGCGATCTCTGGTTAAGTAAGTAGATTTTATGTAAAATTATGAATATTACGTAACATTCAAGTTTGACTGTTTGTGTCCTTACCAAGACATTAATAAAAAAAGAAAAAGTAACACCAATTTTTCGCGTTTATCAAGAACCTATATCTAACCAAAGATTCACAGATCCAGCTCACTCTATAAAATCGAAAGTGCAAGCCAAACGAGTATTCTAAACACTACCAAACACAGTAGTCCCAACAATTTGTACAAAAGAAACGAGTGATCCAAATCGCATACCAACATGCCAAAATTGTTCGGTCGCACACGTAGCTATTCTTTCGACGATTCCCAAATCGTTCGATACGTCCCATCACGATACCCACTTTAGTAAATCGAACGTTTATAAAGAAAATCACAATGTCATAATATCACGCTTGTAATTCAAAGGGTAAAGCATAGGTGTACTCGTACCTCTAATACATCCACATTGCGCAAGTTATGATAACTTCCATGTAATAGGGGGCGAGCCTATAGCTCTCAACCGAGCACAATTCCCGACTCCAGATTGTTACTGAGTAATTCCAGATACCAACCTAATAACACTTTACCTGACCTGGAAATCGAACCCTGGACCTCATGCTCAGTAATAACGCTTGCGAGCAGTGGATCAAAGAAGCAGTCACTAGACCAGCGAGGTAGTCGCCAGACCAACGAGGCAGCCAGCCACTTAAGTAAATCGCATGATTATAAGGAAAAATACAATGTTTTATGTTAAAAAGCCGCCGAGCAACTGGTTTAGTCACACATGGTACCCATTCTTAGTTGCCGTACACAGCGTGGGTGAAGATAATAGACCGCCGCTTGACATTTCGAAATGGTGTGCCCAGACTAAGATATTCTGATTTTAAAGGTAACTTAATAAAACAATATTGTGGTTGTAAGTGTTGTATTCGGTTTTATGGGTTTTTGGTTTGTCCGTGGGAAGTTTTAAGACAGATGTTGAGAGAATGCTGATGTATTTAGTTTACAAAATAATAGAGATGCTGCATAAAATTAATTTAATTAAATTCTCTCCTTGGGGTAAAAGCGGTGTAAATCGATTTCAGAATTATACCTCCAACATTTTATTTAACTTAGCCTACACTGTCCCACTGCTGAACAAAGGCCTCCCTCAAATCCAACCAGGCATCCTTTTCTAGAGCCACCTCAATCCAACACTTGCGGTACGCGCCTAGGTCGTCCCGCCACATCTACCAGCGGGGCAATTGCGTAACACATTATATCAATAGGAATCGGTTTCATTTTGACAGCTTAACAACATTAATTGCGTTATTTACGTGTTGATCAGACAGTTTTTTAATTTCTTTCAAAATGATTCAGATTCCGATTGATAGTGTGTTAAGCAATTAGGGTGCAGATACTTCATTTCATTTAATAAAATGAATAACAATAAATTCTCTAATTGAGGTATATCTGTATAAAAAGATATTAGAATTGTACAACTCTAATGTCCATTATTGATAAATTCAGAGTAGGTGTCTATAATATTATAATTTAGTAGTTCCGGTAAATTAAGATGTGTAGGTAGGTATTTCGTCGGAACCTCATATCGTGGAAAACTTGTATTATAAGAAAACTGTGGGTGGATCGCATATTAATTGTCTAACCTTTCGACCATGAGAGTGCGTCCGGTTCCTATAAAAAACGAATAGCTTACTTTGTTGATCGTCATTTCTGATTGGTCCTTTGGTACGCGTAATATTAAATTGGTCCTTTGAAAATATTCTTGTTGCTATTTTCCCTGACAACACTTCTAAAAGATAAAGCTCGTATGCCAAATTGTTAATCATAAATTGGAGAGAACCTACTCGATACATTCTATAGCGACCAGTAAGTTATAATAACAGCACCCTAAGGTGCCATACCCACGGGCGAGAAAATCGTGGCGATAGTCATGCGGTGCAATCAAATTATCGTCGCGATGATATCGCCGTGAGGAGATTAATTCGTAGAGTTTCTATTGACTTTGATGGTAGGATGATAACATCGTCGCGATTCTCTCGCTCGTGGAGTCGGCTCCGTATTCCGTAACACACTTTCAACCACAATTCGAGGGTTTTGAAGGAAATTCTTAATCCATTGCTTTATATGTTTGAAAAATTCGTCTGCTCAACAACGTAAATAACGTAATGAACGTGGCTGAACTGTCAAAATGAAAGTCATTGCGACCGATTGCCATTATATGTGTGTTATGCAATTACCCCGCAGGATATCTCCTATAAGTAACTGCTATAATACCATCTGTCTCCTATCCCGGGGAGTTCGTAGGTGTAAACTAAGACAATTAGGTTATTGTAATATCGTAGGCGACGGTAACCTGTCACAACCTACGTACATCCAATATTTAAATATAACAGGTTTATTTTGTAAGCGGTTCGAGAGATTGTGGCACATTCAAACTTTTTGTACAGAAAGTAAGCAAATGAAAAATTGTAGGAAAACCACTTTAGAGACTCTTCATTTAAACAGTTTTTGGACTTAATCTATAAATAGACTAAACTATTTGTTTACGACTTTTAGTTTTCATCATCATCATTTCAGCCCGGAATCACCCACTGCTGGGTATATAGGAATCCCCTTTCCTCTGCCATACCTATTTTCTTGTTCTTTGCGTCTCACATCCAGGTTAGAATCCCACTATGTTTAGAAATTACTTTCAAATGTTCCATTCAAAGGACCAGTTTTTGAAAAAATAAAAATTTTATTAAAGTTACTCGACAGGCTGAATGTACCAGGTGGCGTTCTGTAGTTTCCGCCTACCTCCGTGGAAAAGATGACTTAGAACGTTCAAAATCTAGTCGCAATCTCATCTCGGCCACAAACAAATGTCAAAAACTTGTGAAAAATGTAGGGAAATTATAGGTATTTTTGACAGATTGAGACTGAGATAGACTGTGAACATTCATAAAATTACGAGAATGGCCCCTCAGGTCTTAAACGTGCGCCGTTTGCGAGTACCACATACTTGAACCTTTTGAAGAATATCACCAAAAAGCTTATTATATGTCTGGCGTTTTCCCGGCATTTTCACTCACATTTACCTTGTAAATACCTAAATAAACTATTCGTCAAAAGCATAGTTAATTTTATGAATATGCACAAAGGTACCATAACCCAGTTACGATCGTTTAACCATCGCATCACTTTCAACCTATGTTGTCCCGACCCTAACTTCGCGTTCACAGGCGAACAATCTTCATAATATATCAAAGTCCAAGTTATTCGGAGTTAAGTTAGCTTCGACCAAGTTTATCAATGTATACATAATTGTATACAGCTCATGGTTGCTGTGTACATGCGTGTATACTGTAGGTACATTGTCAATGGGAGTTTGTGCAGTTGCTTCGAGTATGTTTATTGTAGCTGATGGTTTGACACTGTGTCGGTATTGAATAAGTAGGTATCGTACTATCATACAGGTGACATTGCTGCTTGATTTCAAACGGTTTTACGATTAGTGAAATAAAATTTAATGTTATAAACTATTTGGTTTATTGTAAGTACTTTGATTATATTCATTGCAGGCTGTGGCAATTTCAATTGACTTTGTCACAATATCCGTATTTTTTTTAGTAAAACTCACAGTTTATAATTATAACACTGCCGTCAAGGGAAACTATCTTGAGAAAACTTAAACTTAAAAACTCTGAAAACAAACCAAAAAAAACCTTTTTTTGTATAACACAATGACGATAACATTTATTGAAATGTCAACAAGGCTAATATTACTAACTCATTACATTATCATTATTACATTAGTCTGGATTTGTGTCCTGTTCATCACAATAGGCTCGCCCCCAAATCAATCAACTCAGCCTATTGCAGTCCACTGCTGGTTATAGACCTCTCCCAGGCTGCGCCACAACACCCTCTCCTCCGCCTTCCGCATCCAGTCTGCCCCAGCTACCTTCTTAAGATCGCCCCCCATTTAATAGAGGGGCCTATTACATTTGACATTAACATAACTGGCGAAATGAGTGCAGGTACGGCTCTGCCTAATCCTTCGCGGATTACAGGCGTGATAAATTATGTTAAGTTGTAACATTATTACTAGCCAAACACATAATCAAATCCACAGCCCATTACCTAACTTCCTGTAAGATACAAAACACCAATATTTTACCACCACGTACCGCATTATAATGGAGTTTCATTATACTATAACTGTTGTACTAATAATTAACGGCATGGATTATCCGCAAAAGCTTTTAAGCATGAACACCATTATTCTGGCAGTTCATACATGGATACCGTGTGTTGTGTTGGTACAGAGTAGGCGGGGACAGAAGCAGCAAAATATTTCTGAAATATTTTCTAACTAATGTTTTGTTTATCGCTTTGAGAGAGCTCAATAAGCTTCTTTGTCACTTGTTAAGAAGTTCCTTTCAGTTTCTTGAAAATGCTTAATTATTTCATGACAAAATTCTTTGGAACCGTGATTTATGCCAAGGGAAGTATTTAAGACTATGCCAACCGCACAGTGGCGTATATTGTTTAGTTTTATTATAATCCTTAAAACGGATAACAGTGGCCGCTATATTCCGTTTTAAGGATTATAATAAAACCAAACAATGTAAAACTACCGCTTCTAATAATATTAACGTATAATCTTGTGAAGTACAACTTAACGTGCTTATTTTCTGCATTTTCATTCTAAATTGTATGAAATAACCAAACAAACGATGAGGGCGCCACTGTGCGGTCGGCATAGTCATTAAGCGGCTATCACCCACATTAATATGTCCTCTAACACATTAACAGAAAACATAGACAAAACTGTCGGATTGAGAACCTCTTTTTTGTGTGTCAAACCCACAAAAAAGAGGTTCTCAAAAGGAGAATTCAAAAAGATACAATATCTACCTTTTCAGCATTTTCGATATATTAGAACTACAGTCTGTTCAAAGTTATTTTACGTCTGAAAGCAGCAACCTAATAGCAACCATTTTGTGATGAGAATAAAGAACACAATGATTTTGACTGACCTGTCAATGGCAGCACCCCAACAGCAACCTTATTGGAATGAGAATAAAGATCACTGCGATTTAGATAGTTATGCAAAATCAGAGGTAAAAAAACTGTGAATGGGCTTTAGTATTAAGCAGCTTTATAAACTTTAAGAAGTCAAAATTACGAATTTTATAATCTTTAATATTTCACCTCTTCGTGCTACGTCTTTGGGCGTATAAATGTAGAATGAAGGAAACTTTGCTATCTCTAGTGTATTAACTTCTACTGTACACGGCACTCTGCTAGCGTCGACTGTACATAACGTATTACACGTACTGAGCTGCTGGATGATATTTTATTCTACAAAAGAGAAACATTATTTAGTAATTCTACTGTAACTTGGTTCCAACCACATATTGAAACTTTTCTAATTCACCAATACGAAAATTATCTACATTTTCTTAAGGCAGTACCCAGGTTACCTTTCTGCCAAATATTATCAATTGCGTAACACAATCTTAATCATTTTGAAGGTTATTGCTAATCCATTGCTCCATATGTTCGAAATATTTGTCTGCTCAACAACGTGTATAACGCACTATAAATGTTGTTGCCTCGAAAAGCACGTTAAGCGGTTGGTCCCGGCTGTCATTTGTGGATCTTTGACAGTCGTTACGGGTAGCCAGAAGCCCGAAAGTCTGAAAACCAGTCTTACCAAGGGGTATCGTATTACCGAGTTACTGGGTTGTGGAGGTCAAATAGGCAATCGCTCCTTGTAAAAGACTGGTATTCAGCTGCATCCGGTTAGACTGGAAGCCGACCCCAACATAGTCAGGAAAAGGCTAGGTAGATTTAGAAAGGTTCATTTTGAAAGTGCAACACCATTCATCATCATCGATGAATGGTGTTGCACTTTCAAAATGAAAGCCATTGCTACTGTTGGTTAGTGTGTTACGCAGTTACCCTGCGGGATCGTAATTTATTTGTTTAAATATACCAAAAACGCAGACTGCTGTTCTTGCTATCAAGTATGAATAGAAATTTAGCTTTTTCTATCTCATTTAATTTAAATGAGCGAATGGCATGCCATGTGAAATCCACAATAGTTTAATTATTGTAACACCTTTGTGAAGCTTCTAAACCAAACATTAAGGGGTTTATCTAAAACAGATGATTAAAGTTAAGTTGCATTCAGGCCTGAGTCCACCAACATACAAACCACCAGTTAGGTAATTAAACAGTTGGCTTATGTCAAATTTCTTAAGGAAATTTTAAATAGAGAACTGATTAAATATTTAATCAGTTGATTTCAATGTTGGTGATCACAAGGCTCAAACGTCAAAATTGTATGGTTAAATAGTCGCTCGCAATGTTTATGAATAAAGGGGTTTAATACTGTCAAATTTATCTTAATCCAGTCAATCAGAAAAAGTTTAAAATAAAATTGGTCCTCTGAGCCGCAACGTCATTTTCACCAAAGATCGTTTGATAAAAAAATCCATTTTTCCGTCAATGTAAGCAGCCGAAGCAAGCTGAAAAAGATTTAATACGATAACTAAGTAGCACGTAACCTGTTAACCCTAAGTGCTGGCTAAAGCCTGGCCACGCGCCATTACAAGTATAAACAGCGAAGTTTATCTTGCGCTGCATCCAATCAACGCCGGCCCTGGGGACGCAAAAATATTATAATAGTGAACCTATTGAAGATAGTGCTGACACGCTTTGTCGAGTGTCGCCGGGATTTTGTGCGGGATTTCATGTTTTACGGGATTATGGAAATAAATTGGGTTTATTATTTTTCGTGCGGTTTAAACAAGAGGACTTTTATGGAAAAGGAAAGTTTTATTTTGATACTTCAAAGTTCAAGACAAGTGTGAATATGGTTATTGGGATGCCCGCCGTTTTTTTTTGTGTAATGCATCTCGCAGATCTTGGCTGCTTAACCGGGCTATCCTGTGGATGCCTTAATAGATTAAACTTATAAACTATACGACTACACGCTAAGGGCACCCCCGTGGGGTACGGAACTCGTCTCGAAGAGGGCAGCAAGGGACTGGCTGGGTCTGATTTTGGATGCCCGCCGTTTAACTGAAGTATCTTAGTTATGTCCTGATATCGGTTTTCACCACGCCCCGCCAACGATTCGCACGAATTTACTCGCCCGAAACATGCGAATCGTACACTATTAAATAATAATATTTTTTTTTTATAGGCGACTCGCACGAAGTTCATTTGTTTGTGGGCGAGTTGACAACTCAAGATATATGTATTAAGTAATTGGCACATTTTGAATTCTATGCACAAAAGAATAGAAAAAAAGTACACTAGCGCACATAAGTTAAGCACATAAGAGTTAAATATTATAAAACTTGTACTTTTCTCTTAATTTCATTGCCATTGCCAACATTGTGTACCTTATTTGATATATCTAGAACTAAAACAAAACTGAATTTTCTCACATTTTGAAGCAGTGATAGTTCAAATTAATTAAGGACCATCCAAGGTCATCGTTCCAATGTGGGCGTATTAAGACAAGCACATTATCATTCATTTTGATACTACTAATCATTACACGAATATTGCAACAACCATGATTAATAATTGATTATCTTCTTCCTAAATGATTTCGACACCAAGATTGAACTTTTTATTGATACATTACGGAACGATGGCTATTTGTCTAATAGTTATTTCACGTAGAATTTAATACCTTAATTGGCTTTAGGAAGTGGGTGTACACTAAAATACTTAAATAGTTAGAACGTACTTACTGTATTCAAGATGTGCGACGTGATACGTATCTACAACTTTGCGGACCCTATTCGCTAAGAGACAGCAAATGCAGTGATAGTTTTCGAAAATTTCATTAAATTTAGGCTGAATTTATCAATCAATTTGCCTGGCCTTTTGTCAACTGTGTTGGGGTCGGCTTCCAGTCTAACCGGATGCAGTCGAATACCAGTATTTATTATGGAGCGACTGCCTATCTGACCTCCACAACCCAGTTACTGGGTAATACGATACCCCTTGGTAAGACTGATTTTCAGACTTCAAAATCTAGAAGTAATTCTGTCTACCTGTTAACTTTTGGCACCTCAACGGCTGAACGGATTTGGATGAAATTTGGTACACGGATAGACAATTACCTGCGTTAGTACATAGTTTACTTTTATTTCGGTAGAACGATCCCGTAGGATAATTTCCGACCCCGCAAAATCTAGTTTACCAGAATTAGTTCATTATCTTTAACGTCCAAAGGGTCTAGTCCTTTAAAACACATCTAGACAGTAATTAGTTAATCAACAGTTTCGCTTCTCCCAGCACTAAATACAAGACCACTTGAATCCCGGGTCCCACATCCCGTGCTGCCCCTCTCTATCGGCAGTCCATTGTTCTCTAGAATAGGGGCGCGCAAAAACAATGGTTTATGTATGTGAATATAATGTCCTATGACCGCGGTGAGTCTTTGTTCATTAAAGTGACTTTGTTGTCGCCTCATAGCTTTTTCTATAGGCTGAATATTGGTTTAGTAGGTTGGTTATTGGACTTGTTTTTGCGGGAATAATTAGGTTGATTTACGTAATATTGGGTTTATGTTAGCTGTGTTATGAAAAATCATTATTGTATAACTACTTCGATGGTCTTTTTATACATAAAATAAAGATCGCAAAAAAAATCTGGAGATTTTTACTGAAAAATAGATTTTCAGTGACAGGATTAGGATTTATGGAGAAAAGTATTTTTTTCAACAGGTAATGGGTTGTGGTCGTTGATCTAGTGGTAGTTACTGATAACCATGAAGTCCTAGGATCGATTCCCAGCTCAGGCAATATGTTATTAGGTTTTCTTCTACTTATTTGTGATTGGCTGAGGCACCCTGTTAACATATTACTGGCGAAATGTGGGTGTACTAAAGGTAGGTTCTGCCCAATCGAAAGGGCTGGGCAGAAAAACACATGGAAACAAAGCGTGATGTTATGTAATCGGTATTTTAATAAAAATATTAATAATTTATTTCAGAACATAATTCCATATAAACTTATTTACTTATTAGTAAGGCTTAAAAAACTATGTTAGTAACTTAAAACTACTTATTAATTTATCTGTCATTAAATAGGACAGTACCAGAACCACCAGATTTTAATCTTATATAAATAAAATAAAGTCGGATTAGTTACTTACACCATTTATAACTAAAGAATGGCTGGACAGATTTTCATGATCTTTGATTTGTTGGATTTGCCTCCGCCCCAAATAACAGAATAACTATTAAAACATGGGAAAAATTCACGAAAAAAAAAAATTACGAAGACAATTCATTTTCTCATACATTCGTTCTGATTTATTCTGAGGCGGTACGAATAGGGATGTAAAGCAGTAAAATTACCACGGTAAAATACGGTAAAAAACGTTTTTTACCGTAAATTTCGGTATTTTACGGTAAAAAACGGTAAGAAACGGTAAAAAACCTAAAAATCATAGTTTTACGTTCTACAAACATAATACGGTAATGAATCAGTGTGTTTGTATGTACCTTACTCTTTCACTATGTATATGAATATGAATTATTCAGTTCAAATATGAATACATAATAATAATAATAATAAAAAATAATAAATATATGAATTATACCACGTCATCGATTTAATAATATATGTATGTTATGTGCTAAGGCCAGTAAAAATTCAAATTTTAGTTTTTGGAAAATTACTTGTATTTAGTATTAAACTAACTACAGTTCTCAGAATCAACAATTTAAATAATAAAATTAAACAAATGACAATACAAAAAAAAAGAAAAATAAAATAAATCTATAATCTATCGCATTTTGCCGTATAACTTGACGGAGCGCCCTTGTCGGCAACGTCGCATTTTGATTTTGTAACCCCACGCGCGCGTGATATGAAATAAATTAAAATTTAGAATGTTATGCCACCGGTAATTTTACCGTAAATTACGGTAAAATTACCGTATTTTACCAGCGTTTTCGGTAAAATTACGTAATTTTGCAACCGTAGGTACGAAGTTCGCCGAATCTGCTAGTTTATCATATTTTCATAAATTATATAAAAACAATCTCTAAAAATATTAATTTAACAAGAGCATAAAATGCGCAATAACTAATGCGTTCACCAACAAGACGTACTGAATTATTATATTTCAGTAGCAAGCCTACAACGTTTACTCAAACAGTCGATCTAAATTTCCTGCTTTTCATTAACACCTTTCATTCTCTCGTTTCCCAACAGATTTATGTAAAGCACCTAACACTATCTCATTCAACAATAGAAACAATTTGCGTAGATCTAAGGAATGTCGTCCACATCCCACATAACACTGCAAATTTACTAGTTAGCGGTGTAGCATGATTGGCCTATTGTAGTCTCAAGGCGACAGCTTTGTACAGAAGCCAAAGGAGATTGCTGTCCAGTTATTGAACTACACCTGCGGGGTAATTGTGTAACACACTAACAGTTGCAATGGCTTTCGTTTTGATGGTTCAACAACATTAATTGCGTTATTTACGTAACAAAATTTTCGAACTTATGAATATCCTTCAAAATGATTCAGAGTGTGACTGAAAGTGTGTTAGTTACGGTGCTGTTTACCGAAATAGGAGTTGTGAGTGGCTTTGTAATTGTTGATATTGCTTGATGCACTGGCATCAAAATAGAAAATTTTCAATAAATTTCTACCAAAACTTCTAGCGTTTGCCTACAGATACTCGAAAGACAGTTATTTTATTTATTGTTGTGTATTGTATTGTAGCGTAGAGTGATGAAGTAGCGAGTTCTAGGTCCTCAGTAGGAGGCAGACTTCATGAAGAAACCTATTGTTTTCTGGTGTCAGCATTTCAGCAGGAACAATTAGAAGCATTGGTCATCTAGTGGTAAAAGAAGAGTAAGTCACTCATAGTGGCAAACAGCGCTGTCAGGAAACCCAGTTGACTGCCCATTATGGTCTTCATTTGTGAAGTTCCTTTAAAATACAATCAGTAGAATTCTTACACTAGAAGTTAAGCAAACTTGTTAATAACCCTATGAACTCCTGTCTGACATAAATATTCTATTCTGTTCTAAAGATTGTCAACCCATTACCTAATGCATAATGCATTGATATCACTGTGTGGACAATAGTGTAGGTAATAACGTTTTTTCGACTGTATTATAACTACTTTTTGTAAATGCTGTAATGTATAACTGTTTTATTCTAAATAAATAAAATAAAAATAAAATATTTTTTTTCTCGTGTACAATAAAGTATATAATTATAAATAAATAAATATTATTCGTTCTCAGCCTGCACACACACCTATTTTGCCGTGCGTACAACACCGTGGGCCATTCATGTTTGTGTGAGCTTTCACAAACCGTAGGCGTGATTAAACTTGTCAGTGGGAGAGATACTTCGAAAGATTAAGTGGTTTTCGGCAGTTGATTTAAGAAATATTTAGGCTGATTTGTTTAAGAAATTGATTGTTAAGCAATGTATAAGTTTTGAGAATAACGAACGAGCTGGAAAAACTAGATTTATTAATAGTATTTAATAGTATGTGCGACTTGTGCGAGACTGGGGTATATAACAGGACGCTGTTACATACCCCAGCAAGCAAGTTCAGCAAGGACGCTTGCTGCTCCAGCTTCGGAAGCAGCCAGGTTTCTGTGCTATTCTGTAAAAATCTCACCGTGAAAACTAAGGTGAAGTGAGCTGTCATTCCACCTGATGTTAGGGATCGCCTCCATTGATAGTTCACTTCACGATCACTTCACCTATGTTATCACTGTGAGATTTTTACAGAATCGATAGGCTCGTAAATATTAGTAGGTATTCCTCGCAGTGGTAATATAACTTTAAGTATTCTTAGTTGTGTAGTAGTATGTAAAGTCGATTTAAACGGTGAGGTTGGCATAATCTGTCTAGATTAAAACTCTCTTTAAAAAAAAAAGAAAAAAATGGTTTTAGTATAATGGTATGCGTAATAATTAAGAATAGGGGTGAACCTATGAAACGATGGATGAACTGTGTGTATGATGATATAGCTATAAAGGGGGTGATTACCGAGATGACGACTAATAAACAAGACGACCCCAAATAAATTGCGATTAGGTCAAGATAATGATGAGCGATGATGTTAAGAAATATAAAAAAAGATTGATAGATATAGATAGATTATATAGATTCTATTGTAGAAGTGTTTGTAAGCAAACTTTCCTTGTTTAGTCTGTCTGTGAACTTACAGGAAGAGATATAATTTATATTGTTTTAGTATCCGCACCCGAATTGCGTAAAACATCAATCAGAACCTGAATCATGCTGAAGGCTAATCCATATTTTCATATTCTCTTTTCATATTCTCTTAGAAAAATGTGTCTGCTTAGCAACGTAAATTACGCAATGAACGGTATTGAACTGTAAAAATGAAAGCAGAATCTGAATCATTTATAAGGATTTTGCTAATCCATAGTTCCACAGTGAGTTAGAAAAATGTGTCTGCTTAGCAACGTAAATTACGTAATGAATGGTGTTGAACTGTCAAAATGAAAGCAGAATCTGAATCATTTTTAAGGATATTGCTAATCCATATTTTCATATTCTCTTAGAAAAATGTGTCTGTTTAGCAACGTAAATTACGCATTGAATGGTGTTGAACTGTCAAAATGAAAGCAGAATCTGAATCATTTTTAAGGATATTGCTAATCCATAACTTCATATATTATGTTAGAAAAATGTGTCTGCTTAGCAACGTAAATTACGCAATGAATGGTGTTGAACTGTCAAAATGAAAGCAGAATCTGAATAATTTTTAAGGATATTGCTAATCCATAGTTGCATATATTATGTTAGAAAAATGTGTCTGCTTGTAAATTACGCAATGAATGGTGTTGAACTGTCAAAATTTAAGCCATTCCTACTGTTAGTGTGTTACGCAATGAGGTATTCCACTCATACGCTGGTTTAGCTATGACCTAATATCAGTCAGTTTACTTTACTTATTTGAATTTGGAATACATCTATTGAAGGTTTGAGTTTGTAATATTACATATTTCTAAAGAAACTTTAAGTGGTATAACATAAACCTCTTCATAAAATTTCTAAATGTTGGTGGCCCTTTGAATACTCATTGCGTTAGCGTGCATCAGTCTCACCATCATGTGTTGCTGTTGACGAACTTCCTATTAGATAGTGGGCGGAGGTACAGCCCGAAATATAGGTAACGTATCAACTATTTACGATTCATAACCTCAACTTCAGCAAAGTCAAAGTCAAATCATGTAGTTCAAATAGGCACACAAAAGGCACTTTTGAACGTCAACATTTACAAACAAAATTAACTGATTCTAGTTGCCCCTTCCAAAATGTAGTTTCAGCATCCGAAAAAATAAGATTTCTTTTAAACCCTTGCATAAAAACGAAAATCGTTTACAGAATATGAAAGGTCTGGACTGGACAAGAAAATTCGTTGTCTACAAAATAAATTGAAAACCATCGCGATATAAGTAAGTAAGTTAAGATTTCATTTTTAGTTTTAGGTAGGTAGTACTCCAGAAATATGTATTACTCAATGTATACATTGAATTTTATGCCAAAATGTATAGAAAATAGGACATTAACGCACAGAAGTGATAAATAAGAGATAAATATTATAAAACGTGCATGATTTTCTTAACTTCATTGCATAAAATTCAGAATGTGCCAATTGCCTAAAATAATATTTATGAAGTTGTCGCCTCGCGCGCAAATATATTAAATTCGTGCGAATAGTCTATAGAAAAAAAAAAGACGATTCGCTCGTTTTGGGCGAGTATATTCTTGCGAATCGACCAATAAGCCAATTTTTTAGGACCTAAAACTGAGTAGAATACCTACGGAATTTCGACGCACAAAATACCTTTACCGTGCATCGAAGCCAACTAGTATCGCAGTGAAAATCTTTCGCAGTAACGTGCATCTAAGTCAAGTAGTATTGCAGTGAAGATCTATCGCGGTAACGTGCATCGAAATGTACTGGCTTCGCAGAGACAGTGTTTCGCAGTAACGTGCATCGCATGTTTGTAGCATTGTATTAGCATTTTATCGATATTTTGTGCATCGAAATTCCGTATTCTACTGCCTAAAACTTATTAGACAATAGGCATCGTAACTACTTTGGTCTTTCCATACGCACACAATTACCAAACAATTCAGCCACCATGTGCAGTTTCAGTCCTATTCGAGATAAAAAGGACCAGACGATAATTCAGCTGTTACGATCCCATAGCTGGGATTAATAGAAAAATATAGTTCTAATAGTCGCGACCGGTAAGCCCACAATTGTTCCCCACGGATCAATAGTCTGAGCTTTCTGCTGCTACCTTTAATAGTTTATTTTGTTAAGGTAGATAGTGTGTTTGTGAAGCCTTTATATTTTGTTATTAGTTGATCTAAAACTTTATCTAGTCTTTGAGGGGGAATATAATGGAAAAATGTCAAAGTCTTTATCGACATCTATTAAGTTATAATATCTATACAAACTGCAAACAGGCGCGACACGCAACGCGAATCGCACGCGACTTCTTTGTTCAACCTAATCGGATACCTACGTCTATTTATTATTCACTAGCTACGCCCCACGGTTTCATCCTCATAAGTCTCGATCCCGTGGGTGGCAGTTCATGGTTTATCCTTGTGACAAATTTCATCCAAATCTGATCAGCCGTTTTAGTGTGAAAGCGTAGCAAAGAAACATAAAAAAAATCTTTTCTCTTTATAATATCAGTTTAGATGTAATCTTTACAGTAGCCAGTAACCAATTCGCTTATTTATTCCGCTCCATCTATCAACCAATCTATTTTCGTCCTTAAACATTTACAGAACATTAAAACAATATCCCAGTCATAGTTAAGCAAACTCAAATAACCAAATCCTAATTGGTTGTTCATATCACCTACTTAAGGTACATGATGTATAGAGTATGGTCGCCCACAACCGCGTCACAGAATAGATCGATACAGAACACAGAAGGCCGACTCCATATAGCGAGCGAAAACAGACGCACGCACACATAGACGCGTACGTGCGGCGATGTCAAACAAATACCAGGATGTCTACTTCCAAAGCCTGCAATCCGTAGTTTCGAACAAAGTTATGGGTGATAACCACTCCTACCAACATAAGATTAGTTTGGGGCACGACCTAAAAATGAATGACATCACAATTTGACAGTTATCCCTACTCCTGATTTGGTTTTTCCCGTGCGAAACAGTTAATTATTCGAGTTTATTGTACACTCCGAAGTTTTGAGTTACTTTTGGACGGCCTCATATCCTCGTTGACAGACTAACCTCTCTTATTTATAAACGTTACATAAAGTTAAGTAATGATAAGCGACTTTTACTGTGCGGGCTGCTGATATTGAATCCATTTTTATTTTGCAAAAGAGAGCTGTCAGAGCCATTTACAATCTACGTCGCCGTGAATCTCTTAGGGAACTATTTAAAAAGGTTAATATTATGACGGTACCTTTTTTTTTTTTTTTTTTGTGGATGGGTAATCATCGAATGACCCCTCCCGCTCTGGGTGGAGCAGAAGGGAGTGTCAGACTCTTACTGACTAAAACCCACCCGTGTTCCTTCCTTAGCCCTTTGTGTTCCGGGGTAGCGGTAACCCTTTCGGACAATCCCGCTGCCCCGGCAGGCTTTGGCCCTTTCGGGCCCCTTCCTTATGCTGACATCTCTTTGAGGCGCGCGTGGAACACGAACGCGCCGTCCGGCACGGGCCTGGTCCTGATCGGACGGAGGGTTACCCATTACTCTCCGCCCGCAGGCCCGCGCCTACGGTGGCCGGGAGTCGTCTCGCGGCTCCCGACGCCCGGGGCGTCTCCCGCGGCGGCTGGGACGTGAGGCCCTCTCCCTCAGCCGTCCCGCCACCTCCTTCGCTAGCATGACTGCTTCGCAGAAGGAGGTGACTGCCTCCCACTCCCTCTCGCCCCGGACCATGGCTTGAACCAGGGCCGGGCGTGAGAGGTCGCCGCCGCTGCCGATCGCCTCTGCGAGAACACGGCGGTGCTCCGCCCAATTGGGGCATACCGCCACCGTATGCTCCACCGTGTCCTCCGGGCGATCCTCGCAGTGGTGACACCCGGGCGTTTCCTCCCGCCCGATGGTGTGCAGGAACCTCCCGAAACACCCGTGTCCGGTGAGGACCTGCGTCAGGCGGTAGGTGAGGGCGCCGTGGCGCCTCTCTAGCCACTCCTCAAAGAGGGGTCTTACCGCCGCTATCGCGGCGTGCCCTGCGCTGGGTTGCGACAGTCGCTCTTTCCATGCCGCCATGAGATCGCGCCGGAGGTCGGTCCGCTCCGCCGCGATTTGCCGCGGCAGCGGAGTTTCCCCCCGGCGTAGTGCCTCCGCGCGCCACTCGTACAGGCGCGCGAGGACTATCGCCTCCAGATCCCACGGCGGCAGTCCGGCAAGGAGGCTTGCCGCCTCGCCCGAGATCGTGCGGTATCCCCGGATTAGCCTTACGGCTACCACCTTCTGGGGCGCGTTCAGGTAGTGGGCGGCTCGCCGCCGCAGTGAACGCGCCCACACCGGGGCCCCATATAGGGCCATGGACCGCACGACCCCCGCGTAAAGCCTCCGGCAGGAGGCGTTTGGCCCCCTCAGGTTGGGCAAGAGCCGCTTGAAGGCGGCCCCGGCCCGTTCCAGCTTGGGAGCCAAACGTCGGAAGTGCTCGACGAAGTTCCACCGGCTGTCGAGGACGAGACCCAGGTACCTCATCGTTGTCTCGACGCCGATGTGAACCCCTCCTACCGTTAGTTGGGATCCCGAAGGCGGCCCGTTCCGAGGCCCATGAAAAGACATGGCCTCGGACTTGTGCAATGCCACCAATGACCCAACTGCCGGATCCTCTCCACGACTATCGCAACCCCGCGTGTCATCGCGTCGGCTGCCGCCTGATGCGACCTCCCCTGCGCCAGGACTAGCGTGTCGTCAGCGTAGCAAACCACGCTGACTCCATCAGGGAGATCGGCCCGCAGCACCCATTCGTAACCGATGTCCCACAGGAGCGGCCCCAGAACCGATCCCTGTGGGACACCGCACGACATCTCTCGCCGGTTCCATTCCCCGTTGCGACCGGGGTAGATGACGGCTCTGTCCGTCAGATACGCCCCGACTACCCGACGGAGGTAGGTCGGCACCTGGTGATACCGGAGTGCCTCCCCAATGCAACTCCAGGGCAGGGTGTTAAAAGCGTTGGCGATGTCGAGTGACACCGCCACGACCACCCCACCCCGGGACACCGCGTCCCCCGTCGTGAGGGCCCTCACGCGCATGATGGCGTCCACCGTGGAGCGCCCCTTGCGGAAGCCGAACTGGCTGTCCGCAAGATCCGGCCCCGTCCTCACCAGGTGCCCGACGAGGCGGCCCGCGATCACTCTCTCAAAGAGCTTGCCGACCTCGTCGAGCAGCACGATGGGCCGGAATGCGGACGGAAAGTCCGCAGGGCGTCCTGGCTTCTGTATGAGGACCAGCTTCCCCGTCTTCCAGCGGAGTGGAAACTGGCCCCTCTCCATGCATGCGCTTAAGAGCGCCTCTAGTCGGGGCCCGAGAGCCCCTGAGGCCAGGACCCAGGCCTTACCCGGCAAGCCGTCGGGTCCTGGGGCGGTATTTTTGGCCTTCAGCCTATTTACCGCCAATCTCAGATCTACCCCGGTCACTTCAGGGATGTCGTCGTCGTCCGCGTGGTCCGCTTCAGGCACCGCAAGTGGCGGAGCCATGGGCGGGGGAGTGTGCTCCGCCCGTGAAGGGAACAGAGCGCTCACCACCTCCTCCACCAGCTGGGGGCGGAGACTCTGCGTCAGCGGGGGGGCCCAGGTGCGGAGTTTATTCCGCACCATTTTATAAGGGCGCCCCCATGGATCTCTGTTCAGAGTCTCCACCATCTCCTCGCGGGCCATATCCTTGGCCCGCTGGACAGCCTCTCGGAGGGCGGTCTTCGCCGCTCTGTACCCCTCGTACAGCTCCGCCTCCGTGGCTTCCGCATCCGGAGGGCGGATGCGGAGCCTGCGGTGCCTGGTGTACAGGTGTCGCGCGTCGACGCACGCCTTGCGTAACGATTCCACCTCGCGCGACCACCAGTACACCTGACGTCGGGCGCGTCCTGGCCGGACTCGGGGCATTGCCACGTCACATATCTCGGACATGGCCTCCCGGAACCACTCCGCCTCATCGTCGATATCGGCAGGCCTGTCCGGTGATGACACCCAGGCCTGCACGATCGAGGCTTCCAGGAGGAGCTCCCGGTCCAGCTGCTTCAGCGCCCACCGCGGACCACTCGGGGCCTGTTGGACCAGCGCGCTGGAGGTCTGGGCGGAGACGTCGAACCGGATATACCGGTGATCGGAGTAGGTCTCCACCTCCTCCATGACGCGCCAGTCAATAACACTCTGTGCCAGAGCGGGGCTGGCGAACGAGATGTCCACCACGGACTCGCCCCGCATCCGCACACACGTGGGAACAGAACCCCGATTTAGGACGACCAGGCCTGTTTCCAGAGCCCAGTCCTCCACCATCCTTCCCCGCACGTCCGTGTAACGGGAACCCCAGGCCAGATTCTTGGCGTTGAAGTCCCCGAGCACTAGCACGGGGAAGGATCGGTTTCCGGCGACGACGACACTCAACTCTGTTACCTTGCCAAAACATTTATGAAAATATTATGTATGTAAGAAAAAATCAACATCTTTTTAATAAAATAAGTGATAGACATAATTTTAATACTAGAAATAAAGATAAATTAGATCAACCTTTTTTCAGATTATCTAAAGTGCAAACATCTTTTATGGGGTACTGTGTTAAATGTTACAACAAAATACCTTTTGATATATTACAATTAAATGAAAGAAAATTTAAAACTCATATTAAAAGTACACTTTGTAAACAAGCATATTACATGCTGGTCCTGCTCCATAGGACAATCTAGAGTCTAGACAAAATCAAACTGGTTGCTAATTTAATTTATACATACACATTTTTCTTTTTAATATATTGTTTTTTACATTCTGTGACAAATGTAACTCACACACTTTTTAAAATACTAGTAAAATTTTACAATCTTTGTAAATATGTGAGCACCATGTATCTATCACATAATTGATTTACCAGTCTGTTATATTTTTAATTCTTTTTACCATTTGTGGTAGACTAAATTTTATTTTAGGTGCATCGTCTTCACATATAATTATATAATGAATGTATACAAAAACTTGTAAAACATTTTAAAAGAGTAACGGTGGAGTTTCTTGCCCATTCTTCTCCACACGAAAACTACATTTTGGAATGGGCGACTAGAATTAATTCTATTTTTTAATTTTAAATTTTGACGTTCAAAAGTGCCTTTTAAGTGCCTATTTGAAATAAATGATTTGACTTTCGACTGTTTAATCATACATTTTTGTAGTTTAAATGTCTCTTATCTTTAAGTAACGTTTATGAATAAAATCTTGATTAGGTCTCAAGTCGTGTGTGCACTCGCTTAGCGTGAAAGCGTGTCTATTTGTGCATGCGTTCTCGCTCGTTGTATGGGGCTGGCCTTCTGTACCTATCTGTTATGTGACCACGCGTTCATTAATATGTGTAAATTAACCTAGTAAACTGGTATTTAGGTTGAATGCAGGGTCTAACCGGCGATATGCTTCGTGGGTCCCATCTGACTATGAAGGATTGTTCTGATTTTTTTAGTGCGTTTAGCGATGAGGGAGTAATGGTGTCTGATGCTATCAATTTTGTATTTTATGTTTAGTTTACTTTAATGTCTGGTGATAGATTGCGGTTTCTGATGGTAGCGAATGAAAACCTCACTTACCCACTTTGGAAAAAAGTTATGTATTTCAATGGTATACATTTTATTTTCATGGGGAATGCACATGATTTGAATATCTGAGTCCATCTTTCCGTGGTTTCTTTTGTTGTCTGCAAGAAGTCTTAAGCATTTTTCGAATGAATTAATAAATTTTACATTTATTAAGTCATTTAACCAGCCGGCAAGTAATTATTAAGTATACATTAATGTTAGGTATCAGCTAGAACACAGGTAGCATATTGCCTCTCGCTAAAAGGTGTCCAGAGATAGGTGCTGAGAAAAAAGAGCTCACACATCCCACATGGGACGATAGATACCTACGATTATAATCAGCATGAGTGAATGATACAAAATGTCATTATCAACGAAACAGGAGGTTTAGTCCCTAAGCACGAAGTCCGTAATTACAGGCGTTTTGTACTACGTATCACTTATAGACATAAGATTAGTTTGGTTTCCGAAATAATAATGAATGATAACGAGACTTGACAGTTGTCTCTTCGCCCGATGGGTGATAATGAAGTTAAAACACGGAATTCCTCAAATCCTAACGAATATTTCTCGGTACGATAAACTCAAACCACAACGATGGCCAATGATGAAAAATTATAAAAAAAAAAAATCGACGGGTTGCACTCCGGGAGTGCCGGCAGAAGTGAAAACTTAAATATTAATGTTCTGCATTTTTGATATTTTGGAATGGTTAGAGAATAATTTTGTACGAATTGCTTTCGTTATCAGTATAAAAGTATTATTATTTATGTGGTAGGATACAATATTTATTCATTGCGCTATCGTACACAAACATGACAATTATCGAACATTCGCGCAAGCGCCTTGCGCCGCCTGCCCTCTCTCCATCCGTCTTACGAATTCTCGATCAGGTCACGTGTCCTGACGCGAGTTTAGAGATTTTTACCCATTCCAAAAAAAATACGCAGCGCCGCTAAAGAAGTTTTCACTTCAACATTCGCGCAAGCGCCTTGCGCCGCCTGCCCTCTCTCCATCCGTCTTACGAATTCTCGATCAGGTCACGTGTCCTGACGCGAGTTTAGAGATTTTTACCCATTCCAAAAAAAATACGCAGCGCCGCTAAAGAAGTTTTCACTTCAAAAATAAATAAAAATATTCAAACGTCGAGTGTACACCATCTGTACCGGTATTAATACAATTTCTATTGTGTCTGCTAGTTAGACGCGCGACGGGACGAAAATAGGTGTTTTTAGTATCAATTAGAGGGTTTAAATAATTTATTAGCTTTTTAATTAGGTTAGTTGGGGTAGACTGGATGTGGGACTAGGTTGGGGGCTTGACAAGTTTAGAGAATAGACTAACATTTAAGTAGAAAGCAAGGTTGAATGCGAGGTTGACAGCTCAAGGTCCGCCATTGTCTGTCATTTCGTTTATGTCTTCGATTTATAATAGAATTTATAGTTTATAATTCTCTCATTTCGTCTAAAATCTGGTTTAAATTCAATTCAAGAAATATGACAAATGAAGAACGATAAATGAAAAGATTTTATTTCTGTAGGTTTGTATAAAAACTTTTACCTACACGTCAATTATATTTTAGAAACTAGATGAGGTTGGCGTTTCCTCTGACTATTCTGAGAAGAAATTGAACAAAACAAACTCAGAGATCACAGTCTCTATAATCAGTAAACTCTTCATTCACATATTACTAAGCGAATGAAGCATTTATTACGAAACGATGGATGGACTGTGTGAAATATGATATGGATAAAATGGGGTTGACTACCGAAATTACAACTAATAGAGAAGTATGGAAGAAAAAGACGTGTCGCAGCCAACTGGTTTAATTAGCCATTAAGTTAACCGCCTAGCCTTTTAACTAAACGGCGGCCGTTCAAGTAAGAAAGAAGAAAGAAAAAAAGTTTATTTGGACACATTTCGTGAAACACAAAAACTAAATAAAAATAATGTTGCAAACAACAATTTGTGTGTGCCTCACGGCTGCGCCAAAAAGGTTCATTTCAGCACTAATGCCAGACAGATGCTGTCTGACGCTGGTTTTCTAATGAACCTTTGGGGACAAGTGACGGGGAGTACACACAGTTTCAACATACCTTATACATAATTTTTACCCTTATAAATAAATTAATTAACTAGTAATCAAATAGAAACAAAAAAACGAAAACAGCAAAACCTATTCTTCGCGATCAATCTAGATCGATCCATGCTCGTAAAGTAACGGCCTGAATAATATTCAGTTATAGTATTATAAGTTGGAACTGTCGAAAAAACGCGCGAGCCGAATTGGTCGCAGTAACTAAGCCAGGGCACCCCGACCAAATGGGTTAGGTTAGAACTGTGATCAACCGTGTGCGAGCCGAGAGAGCGAAGCGAGACGAGCACTACTTCCAAAGGCCAGCAGTTGGCTGCGACAGACATATTGCGCTGACTCCGAATAAATTGGATAAGGGTAAGAGAATTATGATGATTCATTAATAAACATCGTCCTAGAATATCGACTCCTTTCAACTATACAAATACAGATAGTGCAATCCCCGAAGACGCGCCCCACTCTTTTTCCTAATGCTTACAACACAAGTGAGTAACATTCCGCTAGTGTTTTAGTTTTGTCGATACACACTAATTATTATTAGTGGCTAATTAGTGTGTAGGTATTGAAAAAACTAAAACACTAGCGAAATTGACTAGCGATAACCGCTAACGATTAGGAAGAAGAGTATGGCGCGTCTTTGTGGATTGCACTATCTATACCTGTATTTGCTACCTAAGCAAACATATTTCATCACACTTATAATTTTTTTTATTTGGCGTAGAAGATTCCTAACGCGCACCACGCGGCACGCCATCCAGGGAGACGACGTGGTTATGTGGCGCTTGCACCCACTAAAAACTCCGCATCTGCACCTACTTTAGCCTTGATGGTTGGGCCGCGAGAACTGCTACGGACATGACCTTTTTTTTTGAGGATGGGAAATCATTACCCCTCCTGCTCTGGGTGGAGCAGAAGGCAGTGTCAGACTCTTACTGACTAAAACCCACCCGTGTTCCTTCCTTAGCCCTTTATGCTCCGGGGTAGCCGTAACCCTTTCGGACAATCCTGCTCCCCCGGCAGGATCGGACGGATATGCCCTTATCCTATGTTACTTGGGATCGGCGCAATACTTTTTCTTTTTTTTAATATATTTTAATGGCCAGGGCCTTTTAGTAAAGTCTTTATTTGGTTTAGTAATTTTCTTCACTAACAATACTTATCTTATTCCATTCTCCCCTGTCAACCGTCACACTATCATTCAGCCCTTTATCTTTTATATCTTTCCATCTATCTTTCTTTTGGTCTTCTTTTCCCTGTCCATCCATAATCAGTCTATGATATCTACACTGCTGGGACACAGGTCTCCTCTCTGTGAGAGGGAGTGGGCCGTAATCCAACAAGCGGGCTCGTGCGGGTTAGCGGATGTCACATGTCTTCGAACTTTCTGGGTTCTAGGACATACCGGTTTCTTTGCGATATTTCCATTCACCGTTTTGAGAGCAGTGGTGATGAAATTAAATAGACAAAGTAAAGTGCCTATCTGGGTTCGAACTCACGACCTACAACTCGTAAGTCGCGGCCGTTTCTACTGGGCCACGACTGCTCATCCATCAACTTACAGTAACTTAATCACCAAAATTGACATTAGAATGTTGACAACTCCATTTAAAGCCCATTTTCACGACATATCCGGGACACAAGTCACGACATCACGACATGATTACATTATTGTAATCTCTTAATAAACTGATAAGAATACAAAAGCATACATGTATATGACGACATATCAAACCACACGTCTAGGCCTCCTTTTGTACGGAAAGCCTATACAGTGTGAGGTCAGTTTAAACTGGATATGTAATAGCTTGTATGTACGGTGATAGATCAAACTACTAGTAAGTACAACTGCTTAAATTATTGATGGATCGTTCCGCGATGCATTATAATTTGTCAATTCATTAACGGTCTACGCCAATGCATGTTAATAATTTGTTAGCCAATTATTGTGGCGGCATCTACATCGCCACATGCAAACTACGAATTACACTGTCGTCACGCAAAAATCCTGTATCGCGAAAGCAGAGTTTATCGCGCAACTAGTATACATACAAAGTCTCGAGCATGAGCGAACTTTACACCCAGGACCTCAAACCTCTATATTATAATTGGCGTTGATCTAGAATAGTGTAGGCTAGAGAAGGGTAGACAGCTAGTATGCTCATGGTTCGAGGGGCTTGCTGTTAGAGATGTAATAATCCTTCAGACCGAATTCCGGCTATTGCGACTAATCTCACCGCACTCAGTGCACAAGACAAGTGTGTGCGCAGAGATAGGTGCACTCTCTCTTCTCTCACTCTCATAGTACGATTGGACGGCGATCTGACACGACCAGAGGGAGATCAGGCGTAGGACCAACGACTTAACGTGCTTTCCCACGGCCACCACAGTCCAACCTAGTAAGACAAAGCAAAAAGATGTAGAAACATATTAAAGCTTAAAGAAACGTATTGTTATCTCAGATATGCATTGCTTTTCATGATTTTAATGGTAGGTACTATGAGGACTCCTCGTCCCTACACTACGGGTTGGAACAACAAAGACTTTTAACTCGTAAATAATTTAAATAATACAATCATTTTATATAGAATTAAACTCGTAATTATTTAAATAATTAAATTATTTTACATTCTAGATGCAGACATGCGCTTGTCAGCTAGACCATAAAATATACTTTAATATAGAGTCAACAAAAGAGATAAGTATGCAGGATCGTCGGATAAAGTTGAAGTTTAGTAAGAAACCTATGGATGTTCCCGAATTAAATTTAATTTTGTTGTTAGAAAACAAACAGTTCATTTAAATTTCAGCCGACAATATTCATCGGTTTCTTACTAAACTTCAACTATGTCCGACGATCCTGCATACTTATCTCTTTTGTTGACTGTACTACAGTCAGAAAAAGAAAGAAAGAAAGAAAAAAAGTTTATTTGGACACAGTTCGTGAAACACAAAACAAAAAAACCAAATAAAAATAATGTTGCAAACAACAATTGTATGTGCCTCACGGCTGCGCCAAAAAGGTTCATTTCAGCATTAATGCCAGACAGATGCTGTCTGACGCTTTCTAATGAACCTTTGGGGACAAGTGACGGGGAGTACACATAGTTTCAACATACCTTATACATACTTTTTACCCTTGTAAATAAATAAATTAACTAGTAATCAAATAGAAACAAAAAAACGAAAACAGCAAAACCTATTCTTCGCGATCAGTCTAGATCGATCCGTGCTCGGTACACTCAAAGTGCAACAGGCCGCCGAGCCACAGTATAATTATATACAGTATTGTAACTCGGCCGTATCTTGGACATAAATGCCTACAGCCGCGCGATACGTAAACATGCGATAGGGCTGCCCGCTTCCAGCATTTGAATTACATTTGCCTACTTTGTGTTTCCATTTAGTTTTGTGACTGTAAATATACTTTATTTTATATAAAATAAGTACTTTGTGAATTGAATAGGAAGTGTTCAATAAAAATGTATGTTGTTTTTTGATTGGTAGATTTAATTAATAAACCATGTTTATGTTTGAAAAACAAATCGGTCTTATAAATTTGCGACCGAAAAATATTTGCGCTTGGACTGAGACGTACGAAACGCTTTATTATTAAATTTTAAAGTATAAAAAATCCGCATTCTAATATAAAGCTTAATTAAAAATTGTTTTGGGAAACATGGACAAGGTGGAGAACTCCAATCTTTACAAACTTCAACACCTACCTAATCAACTACAATGCAAGAAACAGCTGATGAGTAATTTTAATAACTTTTTATCTCAGCTTATTAACGTCTCTATAAATTAGGTACCTACAACTCGCAACAACTCAAAACAAAAATTCTTTGGTCACCAATGCCAAGCTGAACAGCTGGCTACGAATGTTTTAAAATCACCACCCCCTCAAATATCTAAATATTCTGTGAATATCTCATGAGTCTAGCTGTTGTTGTCGTTATTAATACCGAGAAAAAAAAAGAAGATTTTTAGTGGTATAATTATTGTTGTTATAGCAGCAGCAGAAATACTTAATCTGAGAAAATTTCAACTATCTAGTGACAGACAGACGGCCAAATTTATTTTTTCTAGTATTATTCATACACACAGTACAATAAACAACTATTATTAATAATAAAATACCATGACTTTACTTTGAATTATACAAACTAACAAAACAAAACACACATGCCCCGAGGTTTTTATCACAAGCGTAAGTACCTACCGTATCATGATTCATGAACCGCCTATAACTACCTATTTCACTCTTGTCAATCACTTTCCTTTACTCTATTCACTTTATTAATCCAGACATCGTTTTTTTCGGGAGATAAAAGAAAATACTTATCCATTAAAAATACACATTATGTACCTACCTACTAGTAAGTAAAATTATTTTATAGTTTTACCTTTCAGAGTTTCCAGGTAATCTAAAAAAAGTTATCCCTGGATGCGTTATTGACGAATTCATGCAACCAAAAACAGCACAATATATCCTACTCGTCATATTAAATATGTACTTGAACTTATTTTTAGTGAAAAAATCGCGCGGTTATTTTTAAGAAAACAACACACCGACCGTTCGTCACTGCGGAACAGTCGCGACTGTCTGCCTGCCGAGCGAATGCCCAGATCGAGGCGCGTAGGCATAGCTCGCGCATCGTCCGTTTGTATGAAGATGGAATACTGTATATACGGTGACTGATAATTAGTGACCGATACTTAAACACGTGCTTGTACTCATGATAACAAACAACTTTTACTATGGGACCAAACCTGAAATTGTGAAAAAAAAAAATCTGCTGTGCAGTCATTTATGTTCGCCTAACTGGTCAAAATGTAAGTACTGAACAGCAGATTTTTTTTTCGCGAATTCAGGTTTGGTCCCATAGTAAAAGTTGTTTGTTATCATGAGTACAATCACGTGTTTAGGTATCGGTCACTAATTACCAGTCACCCTATATAATTATACTGTGGCCGAGCAGTCCTTTCACAGTTATTTTACCTTTGACAGCTGCAGCCGTACTGCAACCTTATTACAACAACAATAAAGATCACTGTGATTTTAATAGACTTGACAGTTGCAGCAACCCAACAGCAATCTTATTGTCACGAGATTAAAGATCACTGTGATATTGACAGTGATGCAAAATCAGAGCTAAATACCTGTAAACAGACTGTAAGTTAGACAAACTCCTAATTCGTTTTTCTGCTTGTTAAATTCGTATTGGCGTTTTATCTCATAATTTTGTGCCACATATTACATATTATTAAAAAAGGTTGCCACAAACTATGCATGTCATAATCTCTACACTACATAGGTACAGTCGAGTTCATTAATATACAGGGTGCAATTGAAGTCATGGGCATTATTTTAACCTAAGGCACTACTCATGATACTAATTGCATTAGGGCTACTATTACGCAAATCAAAAATATTATTAATGCAAGTATGGAAAACCTTAAAATGTAGTAAGTCATAGAAACTATCAAACACTTTGCGCTTCTCGATAGCAAATGCGTAGGTACATTACGCCGTACGCGTCATTGGGCGTGAATTCTTTGACCCCGCCCGACTCACGTGACATTCGTAAGTTGCCAATGAATTGATTCATAATAAATTCCAACTTTCCCCTCGTACTTTGCCGGTTTAGGACGGTCAAAACTACGTCAACTAACATACATTAAAAAAAAACATTTACGTACCTAGCTTGTGGATTGTTTTGAAAAAACCTTATTTGTCGGTAAAGTGACAGAGGGTAAACGGGTGCTCTTCCACGAGCTTGTGCATGTGCCAGCACGTGAAAAGACGAAAAATCCAACAGGTTCTTAGTGGTTCTGGTGGAAAGAGACCCCGTGAAGGAATAGGGTCGTTTGGGTTGCGGCGATGGAACATTTCACGAGTTCATACTAAATTTCTTGTGCGATCGTAAATTACAACCATTTGTGGGTATTGTTGGTTGGTGTACCTAGCCTGCACATTACGCGGTCGAGGCATCGTGTACACAAACACACACACAACACACAAATACTACACTAACACTTAATACACTGCAATCCAAGCACCGTATGACGCGAGCGGCGAGTATGGCGATTACATCACGGGATCAATAAATCAATTACGCGTCAATGCACCTGCGCAGTCGTTATGACACTGGTTCCGGGTTCATGTTGCGGCGGGAAGCAGACCCCGCGCGGGGGTGATATTCGTATTTTTGCGAGTGAGGGAGTGGGACGGAGAGAGTTCAGGGAATCCCGCCGGACGGCATGTCTTGTAGCCCATTGTTATTATTACTTGTAAGGAAAAACCCGCGCGCGCGCAGGTGATGTTTGTTTACATTTCGCTTTGCGCTGTACTGCGCTTTAAGATTTTGATACTTCAACATTTATTGGCGTTAACGAAGTATTTTGTTTTAATTACTTTAAGTGTTTATTTGCAATAATAAGCCTTGTGCAATTTGACTTACTAGATTTTTAAGGTTTTCCTTAATTGCATTAATAATATTTTTGATTTGCGTATTAATAGCCCTAATGCAATCAGTATCGTGAGTAGTGCCTTAGGTTAAAATAATGCCCATGACTTCAATTCCACCCTGTATTGGCAGTGATAAAGTTTCAAAATATTATAAGCGTTGAATGTAAGAAAAATTGCAAAATTTTAAGTAGAAAAAATTTGCCGGACGGCGCGTACGTGTTCCACGCGCGCCTCAGAGATGCCAGCATGGGGCCCGTAAGGGCCGAGCCTGCCGCGGCCGGAGCAGCGGGATTGTCCGAAAGGGTTACCGCTGCCCCGGAACATAAAGGGCTAAGGAAGGAACACGGGTGGATTTTAGTCAGTAAGAGTCTGACACTCCCGTCTGCTCCACCCAGAGCGGGAGGGGTCATTAGATGATTTCCCATCCACAAAAAAAAGTAGAAAAAATTAAAATTTAGCATGAAACGATAGAACGAGATATGCTACAAGCTAACAGCATTGATTAGCGAATCATTAGTTAGTTCACTGCGTACTACAAATGAAGCAACTGCAAGTGCTAACCGCTTGTAACAATCAATGTATAACTAATTGCAGCTCACTAAATAATAGTGTATACAGGTGTTAGTAGAATCAGCGCCAGTTGACTAAATGTTGTGTAATCTTATGATAGTGGAATGGTTTTCGAGAACAATGAGCAGGAATGTGTTATAGATCACAATAGGATTGGTTCTGCGTATCAACCTTGTTTATTGTTTGTCAAACAACACAACACAAGTGAAACAAACTGCGGGGTAGTTGCGTAGCACACGAAGAATTGTAATACCTTTCATTTTGAAGGTGCAACAACATTCATTGCGTTGTTTACGTGGTCGAGCAAACGAATTTTCGTATATACGATGCAATGGATTAGGAATTACTGCTTTGAAAGTGTGGCTATTGGGGTATTGGTATTTATTATAGCTTCACTTGTCATTATTATACTAAGGTGACAGGATGTACAGAGGCCAGCACATCAAGCTACCCCAATCTGTCAAATTTCTTTGATAGATTTTCAACTTTACTACAAAGGAATAAGGTTTATATTCAATTGGGAAAGTGTGACAGATTGGGGTAGCTTGATGTGTTGGCCTCTGTACATTCAAGAGGTAAATGGGAGACGAGACGACGCTTAGTGGTTGGTTGGTTATAGGAATCAGGCATTTGACTATTTGATAAGCATACTGCATACGAATCGACCAGCTTCATACTACCCAACTAACTGAGCCTCACGTTTTCACCCGCATAAGTCTTCATATCCCGTGAGAATTTCGGTATAAAAAGTAGCCTATGCCCTTATCCAGGTCATGTTTCATTCAAATCCGTTGAGTCGTTTTAGCGTAAAAGCGTAACCAACAAATGTACAAAAAATCAAATCTTTTCTCTTTATAAATATTAGTTTAGATAGAGAGGCTTGTTTGCACATTGGAATCTGCATATTGCTATGAAATCATATGTCCTTTCAAACACTACTAGGTAAGTCCGATTATTATGAAAGCGGGCAAGTTACTTTGACAATCTAAGATCGGACCAATAACTTCAAACTGTCAGCCGTAGCTAGCCAATCAGCGACGATAAATCACTCCTAATCCATAATGACACATCACCTTCGATAACCTTCCAACGATTGTACCTATAAAATGTAAATCTACGAGGGCATACTTCCGTCAACCAATGCATTGCGCGTGGGCATGCTGACGTCACACCGTGACGAAACGGTGAGAAAACTCGCGTGGCTCATTAAAACGAATGAATGGGAATGGAATGTTTCTGGTGTAATGTATGGGTGATATTGGGTGGGTTCATTTTAATATTGATTCAGACTGGTTCTGCAGCTTCATATGGGTACATTAAAATGGATTGTGCGTAAAAGGCTTAAAATTAATTAAACTGGCGATTGACCGGTGATTATGAATATACTACAAATAATTTTGAAATTTTGTATGATTATTCTAGAGAAGCTGTATGCGCGTTGAGATTTCCCATCGCCAAAAATGACAAACTCCCATATAAACTTTCGTTCCCTATTTAATTCCATTAGGGGATGAATTTTCAAAAATTCTTCCCTTCTGGTCACCTTCGTTACATAAGGAACTTTTGGTGCAAAATGTCATGCTTCTAGACACAGTGATTTAGGTTGGTAGATAGAAAAACTCAGTCATATTAATTTTTAAATCACCAAAATCTTGATAATGCTATAATTACATCGTTTTGCGGTTAAGTTGTGATGTTTTTTAAATATTATATCTAATTAACTACCTACCTATTTGTCTGCAGACACTAGGGCGTTCAAATGGGCCATTGTAGTTAAGATGAGCTCATATGGTCAACAGTTGCAGCATTCAATTTGCATACAAAATGACAGCTCATTATTGTGCCTCCCAGTCTTTCTTCACATAGTAGTACTATTTATTTGGAATTTGGTGCTATGGGTCGCAAACAATCAGATGGCCCACCTGATGGTAAGCACGGCTACAATCAAGCTATAAATAACCAGTATAAGCTGACTTCTGATTGTATGAAAAACCTATACGATGCGAGGTCAGCTAAAACTGGAAATGTACAGCTTGATGTGTCGCCGCGTGTACATGTTGTCCACCACCCATAGGATAATCAGCCTATAATGTTCCCACTGCTGGGACACAGGCCTCCTTTCTGCGAGAGGGAGTGGGCCATAATCCACCAACCATGGACATCTTTGATTCCAAAGGCATTACAGGTGCGTTTCCATAGAAACAAAACTGAATTATGACATGAGCTTGTAATTAAACCAGCTTCCATACCCTTGAAACCAGAACACAGCAACGCTATTTGGCAGCAGAAAAAGGTATGGTGGTTATAGACGCTCCATATAAAATACTCATATTCATCATCCGGTTGAACTGGCAGGCGACCTGAAAATAGTTGGGTAAAGCTAGGCAGATGATAATGTTAGTACCTACTTCTTTGTGTAAGTTGGAGCTCCTAAAAAAGAGTAGCTACACTGAAAGAAATAAGCAGTAAATAAAAACATTGATCTGAACTGCTCTAAACAGTTCCATATGGGCCTAACGTTCAAAACAGTATTTTTTACTGATCCAAAAACAGTTAAAGCTTCAGGCAAAATGTTACCGTCATGACATTTACAGTAAACGTTAACGTTTTAATTTTAACGTTTTTTTCAGTAAATGGTATGTTCAATCATTAAACGTTACTGTTTTGTATTTTATTGTTTTACAAACATTTCTTCTTACTGCATAAAAAGTCAGTGAATCTTAATGAAATCGCTTTAAGACTGTGCCGACCGCACAGTGGCGCCCTCATCGATTATTTGGTTATTTCATACAATTTAGAATGAAAATGCAGAAAATAAGCACGTTAAGTTGTGCTTCACAAGATTATACGTTAATATTATTAGAAACGGTAGTTTTACATTGTTTAGTTTTATTGTAATCTTTAAAACGGAATATAGTGGCCACTGTTATCCGTTTTAAGGATTATCATAAAACTAAACAATATATTATTTTTCAATATAGTATTTTGTGAAACCAAGATCATCATCTGCCTAGCCTTTTCCCAACTACATTAGGGTCGACCTCCAGTCTAACCGGATGCACCTAGTACCAGTATTTTATATGGAGCGACTGCCTATCTGACCTACAAAACCCAATTAGTGGGTAATACGATACCCCTTGGTAAGGCTGATTGTCAGACTTTCGGGCTTCTGACGACCCGTAACGAATGTCAAAGATCCAAGAATGACATTCGGGACCAACGGTTCAACGTGCTTTCTGAGGCACGGAGGGGTCTTAGTATGTGAAGATAGTCTCCCATCCACGGACAAACCGCGGCAAGCGTAGCTTAACCTGAGCGATCGACTCGTGCGGCTGTTATTACTTATCCACAAGCCCCTATTATGTGAAACCAATATATCGGTTATTAATTGTCTGTCAATGTAATTGTATTTTGAAATCACAACTCACGTTTCAAATCATCTTTGATAGATGAAATGGCTATAGTATGACTATAATAAAGCAAATTGACCAATGGTGTCACTTTGCTTAATAATTAATATTCCCTGAATGTACAATGTACAGTCAACAAAAGAGATAAGTATGTAGGATCGTCGAATATAGTTGAAGTTTAGTAAGAAACCGATCGATATTCTTGAATAAAATTTAATTTTATTAATAGGAAACAAACAGCCAATTTATTTTAGTTTTGCAGTCTTATTAATAAACATAACGGAGCATGAAGACACAACTATCATATGTAAATAAATATATTCAGTATACATATGATTTATATCTCTAAAACAAAGTCGGTTTTCTTGACTGTTTGTATGACCGCTTAGTTCTTCGGACTGCCCTGTTTAAAGTGTTATTGAGTTTTTCCATTAGGAATTTCTTAGTAACAGCCCGGACTTTGGAAGTTGGCGGTGTGGTACCCCCGTGCCTCGAAAAGCACGTTAAGCCGTTGGTCCTGCGCCTGATCTCTCTCCGGTCGTGTCGGATTGCCGTCCCATCGGATTATGAGAGTGAGGGAAGAGGGAGCGCACCTGTGTCTGAACGCACACTTGTGCACTATAATATTTCCTGCATACCCGGCTAATCTCCGTTGAATTGGCTACCGTGACCGAAATCGGCCGGGGAGGCTATTATTATTATTAGTTCTTCTAAACTACACAATAGGTTTTGATGCGATTTTCAATAGAATAGAATACTCTTTATTACGTACACCATATAAATACAATACTGATTAGTGAGGAGAGTTTTGAGTATGGATGTCGATGGCTATAAGAGTAGGGGAAGACCAAAGAAACGATGGATGGACTGTGTGAATGATGATATGGTTAGAAAGGGGGTGACTACCGAGATGACGACTGGTAGAGAAATATGGAAGAAAAATACATGTTGCACCGACCCCAAATAAATTGGGATAAGGGCAGGAGAATGATTACAGACATGAATATAGAAATTTTACAAAGGGCACACAATGGGCGATCTTATCGCTAAAATCGGTCTTTTAAAGACAACCTTTGGATGGATTAAAAAGGGGAAGCAGACACAAATACTGTAGGTAGAACATCACCGACTACATTTTGCGTTTTGTGTTTTTATTTTAGTGTTTATCAGTGGAAACTTGTAAATACTACTAAAACTTGTAACTAATAAGTTAGCTGCACATTTCCCGAACAGAATAAAATAAATAAAACTCGGGGAAGTTTATGTGGATACTGCACAGAAATCTCGGTGTTTTGACATGTCGCCATTGCACCCATGCGAAGTAGGGGCAGGTCGCTAGTATGTACATAATTGTATTCAGTATACATATAATATGGCTACGTATAGTTTACTGGTGCATAAATACCCTGCACGAATGGTGATATTTTAATGTAGTACGTCCGGTCCAGCTAGGTGGTCAGCCAGCAACGCTACCATCTTGCTGGTTTTAATGATTTACTGAGATATGAGCAGATGAGCTTCTTACTCATATGCTTACCTACATCTATATCTATCTACAACGTGTAACGTTAAATACGCAAAACCTGGGGCCCAAGTCTGCTATTTTTATAAATTCGTCATTCCAACACGATCCCATTGTCATTTTGCTAAAAAATCGTAATCTGCTAAATTCATAATGGTCGATCATTGGTCGGTCAATGGTCTGAGAAAAACTACTACTAAACATGCTAGATTTCATTTAATATATATTTTTACATATTACGTACCTGTATAGTGTTTGCAATCTGAAGTAGCAAGAAGTTCATAAATAGCAATAAACATTACATTTAATCATTTGTCATTATTTACGAGATTACCATTTCATGCCATTTCTTTCAATGGAGTGTCAGTGGTTGACCATTGGAAAGTCATAATGACGCCATTATATTCGTAGATTACCAAACTTGTCAAAATCAACAATTATGAAATCAATGATAGACCATTCTGACACTATTGTAATAGCAGACTTGAGGCCCTGAATATAGTTTGTTCATAATTGACTACTAAATCAATTTCGGTAACTTTTAATCTAGGTTTTTTTTTTTGACTTATGTATTAAGCATATGAGAATGTGTTAAGCATATGAGAATTCATCTATAGGCTATCATACTATGATTAGATACCAACTCTTCAAACAAGCGTGGTGTCTATGGCCTTTGTTTGTTCATTGTAGCCATTAACTAACCAATAGGGATGCCCAATTTCCTATGTTAAATAGTTGTATTATTTTTGAAAAATAATCTTAGTTCCAATTTCAACTCTATAACAAAGAAAAATATGAACATGATTTTCTAGGGTATTTTAAACGGATGTAACAGTCGGCACATAAAACAAGTACTTAGCTAATAAGACTTTCAGATTTTAGTCTTTATTTAAGAAGTTCATTAAATTATCATAATTATTTTATATCCACATTCTAGCCCCAGTAAAACATTAAAGGTTCAACAATATCAACTTAAAAACAATTATAAAAACAAAAGCACATCACCAACGCAATTCGTGGGAATATGCTGTTCCATCAATCAATTACTTATCGATTGAACTAGAAATCGAAGTTCGTGTGCATATTGATATAAAAGCGTTAATTTACATGTCAACGGGTCGTCGTGTGTAATTATTAATGATTATAAAACCGCCCACGCTTACGTACAATGGCTGCGGGCGTCAAACCTACGCGAACTGTGAATGGGCCACGGCGGGCGATCAATGAAACTAGTGTGTTGTACAATCGATTGTTGTTATCGGTGTTGGAATCGATTGTACTTATCGATATGAGAATCGATTTGTTTGCTGCTTGTGGATTTGAGAGTTATTTATGGTTATCATAGGGCTGGGTTTTGATGAATAGTGCATAATTGAATTGATGCAGATTTATTACTGGGTTTTTGGTATACAAGTTCTTCAAAGCTGGCCAAAATATTTGCATTATTATTTTAGTTAAATTGAAACAAGATATATGACCTACCCACTAATCTTATAATTGAGTTGGCAATAATTTCTTTGGTTGATTAAATAATAAAAAACACAAAACTAACAGCTATTAATAAAACAATAATTTCGATAAGTATCTGCAAATGTTGCACTTGGTGTAACAAAATATCCCAGATTAGAATATTAATTTAAAAAAATATATTATAATTAATTCACCGTCCCTACTGAATACTACCAGTATTAAATATGCATTAAAATATCATTCAATTTTGACAGCACCCGATTTCAATAGATAGACTCTCGATAACTTTTTATCGATAATTTAACATCACTATTAAGCGCCAACGCTGAATATCAACGGATTACCATAACCTAGTGTTGTAATGTCGAATTTTTACGTTGGGTTGGTACCACGGAGATTTTTTTTGTCCCATTGACGATAAAAAAGTTGTAATAAAAAAGTAATAAAGTTATAGGTTTGACTGCTAGTGACAGAGGTATAATAAAGGTAAAATGCTAATTAGGACAGTATATAAACATCATGAATATAATATATTACAAGCGAATTCTTTGAATTTATGGACTTAGTAACATTCATTAGATACTTAAGGACCAGCGGGGTAATTGCGTAACACACTGTCAGTAGGAATGGCTTTCGTTTTGACAGTTCAACAACATACATTGCGTTATATAAGTTGTTGAGCAGACAAATTTTTCGAACATATGAAGCAATGGATTAGCAATATCTTTCAAAATGATTCAGAATGTGATTAATAGTCTGTTACGCAGTTAGGCTGAAGAAATATGTATTATCATTATACACAATGCCATGTATAAAAGGTCAAAAGAGGTACAGATGTCAGCACATCAAGCTACTACAATCTGTCAAATTTCTTTAATAGATTTTCAACTTTATCGCTAAAGCATAAGATACTAAAATGGCAATCTAAGTTTGTTATACCTCTCCTTTAATCTCTCTCTTTTGATTTGGTGGTTTTCCTAATCAACTTTGAGCCTTATGCTTTAGCGATAAAGTTGAAAATCTATTAAAGAAATGTGACAGATTGTAGTAAAAAAAAATGTTGTAAAAATGTCTACGCTAGTCGAGAATCATGTGCTGAATTCATGGTTATCTACAGTTTGCGCGTCGATTTTATTTATTTATTTATTTACTAGCGACCCGCCCCGGCTTCGCACGGGTGCAATACTGATACAAAGTACAGGTATTTCAAGAATGCCAGCACGCGCCGCCGCGGCCGGTACCGCAGCAACCGCTATGACCCTGCATTTTAAATCTGTAATATCTTCGAAAATATTCATTTAAATTACATGCTGTAAAGGGCCATATTTATCTATATTAAATGCACAATGTTTTAAGGTACTTAATTGGATAAGGATTAATGCTGTATTGCTTAAAATCGCTTCGTAAATAAGCCATTATTTCTCGTAAAAAGTAAAGGATAAAAAATGATTATTGTGGGTTATCCCTAAGAGATAGACATATACCATCGCGGATTTTTTTGTAGATCTTTTTAAGGTGTACAATACTGTACTACATTATTTGACCTATCTCGTAGGGTTCAGCCAGCGTTTGAAAAGTAAGCGCAAAAAAATGTGTTTATTTACGACATCACATGCATGCATGTATTATATATATAAACCTTCCTCTTGAATCACTCTATCTATTAAAAAAACCGCATCAAAATCCGTTGCGTAGTTTTAAAGATCTAAGCGTTCAAAGGGACAGAGAAAGCGACTTTGTTTTATACTATGTACTTGTGATTTTCGTGCCAGCCTATATCTTTCCTTTGCCAAAAACAGACAATGGCCAGACAATTCCAAACCATCCTTGATTATTACAAACATTGAATCATACTGGAACCGTGACACGAAAGGCCCTTTTGATTAGAGCAAGTAATTAAAAACATGCTTCATAGGCAACCGCAAATAGCAATCAGTTCTCTGCTAATTATAACTTATTGATCACAGCACTAATTGATGACCATGGAAATACGTTGAAAAGATTCAAATGGATATGGATGATGAGAAAATTGAAATTGTGATTTGAAAGAGGTTAATTTATATGATAAGTGTGCATAGATAAAGATTTTGAACATAAAATCAAAATTCTGAATAGTGTGGACCCGTGGCTAAATAATAACAGCCGCACAGGTCGATCGATCAGGTTAAGCTGCGGTTGCCGCAATTGGTCTGTGGACGGGTGACCATCTTTACATACCAAGATCCCTCCGTGACTCGGAAAGCACGTTAAGCCGTTAGTCCCAGCTGTCATTCGTGGATCTTTGACAGTCGTTACGGGTAGTCAGAAGCCCGAAAGTGTGACAACCAGTCTTACCAAGGGGTATCGTATTACCCAGTAACTGGGTTGTGGAGGTCAGATAGGCAGTCGCTCCATGTAAAATACTGGTATTCAGTTGCATCCGGTTAGACTGGAAGCCGACCCCAACATAGTTGGGAAAAGGCTAGGCAGATGATGATATGAATAATGATAAACACTAATAATTACTAACAAACACGTGCACTGACTGCACAGGTCCATTCAATCTGTGTGGTTCTTTCCTCAAAATACCATTTCAGACACCAATCTACATGGTTTTCATATGATCTGACCGATATTATGTACTTTAAAAGAGACTGACCTCTGAGTTATTTCGGCCTTTCTTCTCAAAGTAGTCAAATAGGAAACGCCGACCTTATCTAGTTTTAAAAATATGATTGACGTCTAATAGTGTGTGTACAAACCTACGTATAGAAATAAAAAAAATATCAATAAACCTTAACCATATGAAGCGGGGAAGGCGTGTTCTTTCTTTTAAACCCAAAACCAGCTATCACTGTATCTATGAGGTCGCCATCCTCTTGCGGGGTAATTATCGCCATTTTGTGTTAATCAACACACAAAATGGCGATTGATCGCAACGGGTTTAATTGTGACAGTTCAACCAGGTTCATTGCGTTTTTTACGTCGCTGAGCAGACGAATTTTTCAAACCTATGAAGCAATGTATTAGTAATATCTTTAAAAACGTTCGGATTGAGATTGAAAGTATTTTACGATGCTGGTTACCTTACACTACTTACCAATGATATTATAAGTAAATTTTACACTTATAATATTATTGCTACCTACCCAAAACCGTCATTAATGACTGACTGTTTCTGACTTTCTTGCTTGCTTTTTTAATAGTGTGTATGTGTGGTAGGTAATCTCGGGATACCAAGTCTTCTGTGTGGCAGAAATAATCACAATTATTTATTTATTTACTTAACTATTTATGTACACACATGTAAATAGACACGAAGAAAGAAACCGAAAAATACGTACAAAGGTGATGCTTTTTTCTAAGGAAATCTCTTCCGGCATACCTGCGATAAGCGATTATATAAAAAGAGATATAGACAACGTAAGTAGTGTAAAGTGAACACACAATAAAACTACGGCAAGAACTCTTTCACCACTTTATTCCCTTTTTAGCACTACTTAGCACACTTTATTAGACTTCCTTCGTCTACGACGAGTAAACTGAGAATGCCCCTTCCACCGAGCGTTGTGTCTTTTTATAGCAAAAGTGTTGTCAGTATATTCAGTTGCGACGGTCTTCTTTTAAACTTTTGACAGTTACTGTTTTTCGTGTACGTTATTTTAATATTCAAACCAATATGTATTATAAAATTACTATCAAAATTAACCAGAACCTTACACTCGACCATCCTGATAACGTGTATGTCCCCATACACGTCTCTGTTGTAAAACCTTACACTCGGTAGGAAGAGTCATCATGAATAACAATACATTACATCAAGGATCACAACTGTTTATCTCTATCTTACAACTAAGTTTACACTTGTTCGAACCCTACCAGGCGACCCATCACGAGTAAAAGAACAAGCAAGAAAATCTCGGCGGGCTCTTTTTTTTCGCGAACATCTATGTGATCCAACACAACATAATATCTTAAAAATACTTAGTGAAGTTAATGATCTTATCTAATAAACATAAAATACTTCAGGGATGAATCATAAATCATAAACTGTCATAGAAATTAATTTGTTCTTGTGAGATGTTGTAAACATCGTGATTCTAAAAGAACTGTTCATTAGTATTTATTACATTGTATTGTATGTATACTATGTATATTCAAATAATTGAGTAACCATAGCTTTATTAAACATTATGTTATTTTAGGTGCAAGCAACCTGGACTGCAATAAATCTCTTTTGTAATTCATAACTTAAGTAATATTTCATAATCATCAATTACATATTTAAATTAAAATACCAGCCCAAGAATCAACATTATGAGATTTTGCGCCCATTTTTTTCTTAACACACTACAACATCTCGTTATCGCACTACATAGAGACCAGTCACGAACCCACTAGCTCATGAGGTCTCGTGACCGATTCTCGTCTCTCTCATATATAGAAACCATGGCATCAGTAACAAAACAAATCACTAACTCGCTTATGAAGTCACATGTCTGACCTTTCTTCGATCCGACAACATGTAAGGTAAAGCCAAGCCACGAACCCGCTTTCGAGGTCTCGTGCTCGACCTGGAACAAAGTAAAGCACTTGTATCAATTAACTTTAATGTAAATAACTGAATCCATAAAATTAAAGTATTTCAATAGGTATATCAACTAAATCAATTATTGTCATCATCACAACTACTATCATCCATTATTTCTGTCTCATCACTCTCTAACTCCAGGGAAGTTATGTGTATCCACGGTCGCATCCTGTCGGACGCTACTGTGGTTTTTCTTTTGTTTTTCATACCATAAAAGCCTGGTACGGGTGCTACTTTATAACGATCGTTCCCTAGTATTTTAATGACTTTAAAAGGACCTTCATATACTGGCAGAAGCTTAGTGCTTTTGCCATCATTTTGAAAAGCCGTTTTTGTTATCCTGACCAAGTCCCCAAGAGTATACAAGTGAGCTGGTTTTCGACCCTTATCATACTGTTGTTTTTGCTTATGTTGTTCTTTGTCGATACGAGTCTTAACTTCTTTTCGCAAAGTAGAAAGATCACAAGTCTCACGTGTTAGGTCTGTTATTTCGTTTAGGGCTGGACTACTCTCACTATTCATTGCAGTGCCAAACATCACTTCGGCAGGAGTTCTACCAATTGTCTTCTGCAATGTATTATTTAGGCCCCATTGGATCTGTCCTAATTTGTTATCCCAATCCCTTTCGTTGTCCCTAAGGTTCTGCGCGGTTAACGAATCGAGGATGGTTCGATTATACCGCTCTACCTGCCCATTGGACCTGGGACTGGCAACAGAGTTTAAAATATGCTTTATACCTCTATTTAAGCAAAACTTTTTGAATGCATGGGATGTGAAACAACTTCCTCGATCACTTATAAGCCTGTCAGGGCTCCTAAATGTGTCAAAGATTTCATTGAGAACTTTTATAACATTCTGAGCGTTGGTATTTCTTACAGGTTTAATAAACACAAACTTTGTGAACGAATCCACAGCCACAAGAATATGAGTGTGACCTTTATTGGACTTCACAAAAGGCCCAAGGTGGTCGATATGCAACGTGTGAAAAGGTGTGGCTGCTTTTGCGATAGGATGCAACAACCCTTCGCGAGTGGTAGTCCTTTTTGCGTAATTACAGTCTATGCAAGAATTGACATATTTTTTTACATAACGCGACATTTTAGAGAACCAATAGTACTTTTTTATACGATCTAATGTTTTTTCAACACCCACATGACCAATGTTATCGTGGTTCATTTTACATATCTGCCACCTCGCGCCCTTAGGAACTACCCACCTAATTTTGTTTTTATCCCCGTCAAGATATTTAAACAATTTGTTTTCTTTTATTAAGTAATTCTCCTTTATATATTCAAGGCCTTTCGAGTCTACGTTACTATTGACTATGTTGCGAATTCTTTCTAGTTCTGTATCACCTAGCTGAAGAGTAAGAAGCCAGTCTTCATCACTGATCGATAAGATAGAGTGTTGTTCTAGATCTGTCATTTCTGTATCAACTACCGGGTTTCTCGACAAGGCATCTGCGTGAGCCATTTTTGTGCCTGCTCTGTATTCAACAGTACAGTCAAACTCTTGCAGAGAGAGCCACCATCGAGCTATTCGGGGTATAAGGTCTCGTTTTTGAAAAGTACAACGTAAAGCGCCACAGTCAGTGACAATCTTAAATTCCCTACCTAGCAAAAACACCCTAAACTTTTTTAAAGCACAGACTACGGCTAATGTCTCGAGTTCGTAAGAATGAAAGTTTTTTTCCTCTGGACTCGTCTGACGGCTATAATACGCTACAGGTTGGAAAGGATCAGCACTACCAAGTGGACGCTGCAGTAATATTCCACCAACACCGAGCCTGCTGGCATCGGTGTGGAGCTCAGTTTCTGCCGTGTGGTTATATATCATAAGTATTGGTCTAGTTATCAACCGCGACTTAAGAACTTGGAAGGCTTGTTCTTGTGCATCCTCCCATACCCATTTCGTATCCTTTTTCAAAAGTTTTGTCAATGGAGAGGCAAGGTCGGCAAAATTTTGTATAAATTTACGAAAATAGCTTACGAGCCCTAAAAACTGTCGAACTGTATGAACATTTACGGGTCGCGGAAAATCTAACACGGATCGTATTTTGGCTTCACCAGGCCTTATTCCTGATGAGCTAATTTCGTATCCTAAATAATCAATTTTGTTTCGCAAAAAACTACATTTTGAGAGGTTTAATTTTAATTTAGCTTTTTCGAGTAACTGCAGAACTTCTTCAAGCCTCGTTAGGACCTCATTTATGTCTTTGCCGTAGACTAGCACGTCATCTATATAAACGGTAGCTTTATCAAAGCGAGCTGATCCTAAGACACGGTTCATCATCCGTTGGAACACTGCAGGAGCGTTCGCCAATCCAAACGGCATACGGTTGAATTCGTACTGGCCGTCTGGGGTAACGAACGCCGTCAAATGCTTATGTTGTTCTTGGATAGGCACCTGATAGTACCCTGACATTAAATCTAAGGTGATGAACCATGCCTGCCCTGATAGCCTACACACTTCGTCATCAATTACTGGCATTGGATACCTCTCCTTCACTGTATTAGCATTTAACATCCTATAGTCAATACACATACGCATTTTGCCATCCTTCTTACGAACTAGGATAATGGGACTCGCGTAACTAGATATGGATTCTCTAATGATTTCTGCTTTTAACATGTCATCCACCATGGTGCGAACCTTCTCACGCTCATGGTGCGAGAGTCTATAAGGACGATATACCACAGGCCGGTCGTTTGTCAACTCGATGCTCATCTGTGTTACATCAGTGCAACCTAACTCTAATAAATCGGATGCAAAGCAATGCTGATAACGCTTGAGTAGTTCTATCAGCCTTTTTCTATCTTGGTCAGATACTGAATCCCCGATTTTTATTTGATTATTGATTTGATCGAAATTATTACATTCTTGAATGTTAACTAGTTCTGTTGATGCATTAACTAACCTTTGCACAACGTCTATTTTCTCAGCACGCGAGAATATATAATTTTCTTGAAGTAAACACGGGGTTGAGCATGGTATTATAGTAACATTAAAAATACTTTTTATTACTTTATAAATACCACCAAGTACAACAAACTGTTCGTTTGGTTTTCCTATAACTTTTGTATGTAATAAAATGTTGCCGCTAAATACAGACTCTGTTGCTGCTTTTACGCTGGCAGTGCCATAAATTTTACTATGCCCTACTATTTTTACTTTTATTGACTGAACCTCATGATCGTCAAAACAGTTCGAGGGGACCTCGGCACCTACATCAAGGAAATATAATTTCGATACATCTTTATACACTATGATGTGAGGTTGTTCCGAAAACGTCTGACCAATAAGAACCGGCCTATCAAGTAAATAATCATCGACTACTTTGCAAAGAACTATCGCTGAAACCCCATCGATTGTTAGGGATAATTTTGCTGAACCTAACGATTGCACAAGGCCATTGCCGAAACCTTTCATAGTAGTAGGTACTTCGTCATATTGAATCCCTAATTTCTTTGCACTAGAATGTTTAATTAAAGTGACTTCACTCCCAAAATCGATATATCCCTCTAAAGGAACCCCGTTAATTATTATTTCCTTAATATATTTTTTATTTGGGTCAGCGTTAGCCAGTATACACATTGTTTTAGGTATGACATTAGTATTAGGTCTAGTTGGGTGACTTTCAACTTTCGATCTACAATTTTCAACTTTATGTCCTATCTTGTGACAATGCTCACATTTCAACAAAGGTTTTGTACACTTAATATAAGAGTGCCCCTTTTCCTTGCAATTGTAGCAGTAAAATCCAGTGTTTTGGACAGTTGGCCTAGTACCTGTCTTATGTTCAATACTATTGGAACTCTCGTTTTTATTTTTAAGAGATAAGGGCTGTGGAAATTCTCTATTGCTTAGTAGAAATTGTAATAGTTGATCGGGCTCAGAACATCGCAAAGCCAATGCGCCAGATTTAACCGTTTTGTCACTGAGACCATGGATAATGCAATCTACAGCTCGTTTCCCCACAATATCACATTGATTAATAAGGGCGAGTTTTTCATAAAAGTAATTTTCAATTGGCTCATTATACCTGCTCTTACGTCTCAACATATCCTCCAAGGACTGGCCATAATTTTGCTCGCAAGGAAATGCCCTCAAAAGCTTTTCCTGCCACTCTCCCCATGTATAAAGAATTGTACTTAAACTTTGATACCAAACTTTGGCCAGTCCTTGCAGTTTTTGCATGGAAAAATGTATGGTTGTTCGCTCGTCCCAACCGTATACTGAGGCACATTCATTGACTTTACGAAGCCAAATGTCCATTCGTTGGTTTCTTAGAGAAGGATCAAATTCTGGTAAAATATTTTTGGTATCAAGTTTGTTGGTATGTGCTCTCAGTTCAGACGGTTGGAGCGTGGAACTAGACGTAAGAGACTCTATTATCTTAGCTACGTCTTTAGAGGTAAACAAAGGGTTACATGACCTGGAGCGATGCCCGGGACGAGCATCGCGATTCCGGTGATTTTCTAGACGTCTTGACCCGCGGCTTTCGTAGCAACGCTCACGTGGCTCGTAGTCGCCGTGACGACCACGATGCTCGCTGACATCACGACGTTCTGGTTGTGCACGATGTCTGCCTAGCTCGCCGCTGACGCGACGCTCGCGCTGCCCGCTGCTGACGCGATGCTCGCGCTGCCCGCTGCTGAAGCGATGCTCGCGCTGCCCGCTGCTGACGCGATGCTCGCGCTGCCCGCTGCTGACGCGATGCTCGCGCTGCCCGCTGCTGACGCGATGCTCGCGCTGCACGCTGCTGACGCGATGCTCGCGCTGCACGCTGCTGACGCGATGCTCGTGCTGCACGCTGCTGACGCGATGCTCGCGCTGCACGCTGCTGACGCGATGTTCGCGCTGCACGCTGCTGACGCGATGCTCGCGCTGCTCGCTGTCCACGCGCCGCTCGTGCTGCTTGCTATCGCCACGACCCTTGCCACCAACCCGGTGTTCACGCTGCTTACTGCGACGTAGTGGCACCGGATGTATAATTGGTGATCGGGAGCGGCTGCGACTTTGGCGCGGGGTTCGCAAACTTCGCTCTCCTCCATCGTCCATATTGAACCTCGACAGAAAGGAAAAACATAGTATCTTAATAACTGTTCGGGTAATAATTTTTTTTTTTTTTTTTAAACTATTAAGCCCACATAATTATCATAATATTAAAGGCTAGGGCATCCATAATATTGTCTCGAAGCAGTAGTGGTGTAATATATATAAATAATTACATTGGTTTATGGTTTTAATCACCATAAATAAAACAGAATTGATTAGTGGTTTTTACCAATTATTTAGCCATCAATTAAGCAAAGCTTGTACTATGGGAACTAGAGAACGGGTAAACAAACTTACATACTTGACTTAAGCACAAATGCTCGCGCTTATCACACAAGCATTTGCCCCTTGTGAGATTTGAACCCACAACCACCAACAATAAGTGACATAACCTCACTTCAAAACAAAACAGAAGCTATGATAGTTTCCAGTAGCGAAGGGTCAGTTTTCGTAAGAAGTAAGCTGGAGTACATATCTTTAAAGTGATTTTATTATTGTATACACCTGTATAGAATACTGACTGTGCCATTTTTCAAAGGGAAGCCGGTAGGAATCGAGTTGTATGGAACCTTCGCCACTGATAATTTCACATGCATGTTTTATTACAGAATCGACAGGCTAATTAGAAAATTAAATAAATTTATTGGCATGTACTTACGTGACGATCCCACTTCTGAGATGTAAAGTGAACACACAATAAAACTACGGCAAGAACTCTTTCACCACTTTATTCCCTTTTTAGCACTACTTAGCACACTTTATTAGACTTCCTTCGTCTACGACGAGTAAACTGAGAATGCCCCTTCCACCGAGCGTTGTGTCTTTTTATAGCAAAAGTGTTGTCAGTATATTCAGTTGCGACGGTCTTCTTTTAAACTTTTGACAGTTACTGTTTTTCGTGTACGTTATTTTAATATTCAAACCAATATGTATTATAAAATTACTATCAAAATTAACCAGAACCTTACAGTAGAATGGAAAACAATTCTCTAATTTAAAAAATCTATTAAATTTTTCGTCATTCAATTTTTTTGTTTACATTCGTATTTTGAATGTTTGGATGTTTGAGATTAACGGCATCATTATCATGATCAACGCTACCGGAAAAATTTAAAACAATTTAAATTATTCGCTGGCAACCCTCATCCAACATCCTACGACATAAACACTCAAATTTGGACATCCTAGGTCACCAATCTTCTCAGAAATCTAGGCTGAACTTGCAAATCGCATCTTAAAAGGCGTTGACTAATTGACTTTGCCATTCATCAGTGTTGATATTAATCACATAAATAATGTCTAGACACATTAATTTGTGATCTTTATCATTAGCGGGATCAACCTTGAGTGGTGTGCCGGATATAATAATATAAGCTGGGATATTTGAGATCCCTTCCTGTTGGTCTATTCTGTGAAGATCTTACCGTGAACACTGCTACCCGTCGCTCCACCAGAGGGGCAACTCTCGTAATTTTAAGAAATTTCACAGTCTGATCTCAATCTTAATCTGTCAAAAATACTTCTAATTTCGCTACATTTTAGACAAGTTTTTGACATTTGTTTGTCACTCAGATGCGACTGTGACTAGATTTTGAACGTTTTAAATTACGAGAAATTGGCCTTCATACCTACATGTTATAATAGTTTTGGTCATTGTATTATGCTTTTAACTGCAATGCTCTAATTGAGGTGTATGAGGTTTTGCCCATTTAACGTTACACGTTGTATATATAAAATTTTGATTTTCCCACAGTTGACAGTCTCTTAAAGATCTACTCTAAAATTATGGGAAGAGCAATATCAATTCCTCACAATCATTAGCAGCCTTGTTCCACCTACTGCAGTATATCCTCTTTCTTCTTCAAAACTTCTCTGTCTTGTACGATGACTGGCTATATTTACCCCTTTGCAAAACGTCAACGAACGATTCAAAAACAAATGAAGATACAATCAATCTCAAATACCTACTTAATTAAAATTAGATAATTTGAATATCAAAGTTGCTTTTCAACATTTCAAACAAAGAACAACAACAGATGTTTTATCAAACAGAACGAATTTAAAACCAGTTTGGTATCTACGTATTATAAGTTTATGCAAAATTACTTCCATGTTTGGTTTGGTTTACATTCGATCGCCAGTTAATGGAGAATGTATTGCCTAACTTATTTAAATAAATTGTGGGATATTTGTTATAATAATTATGTATTTTTATAGGATGTGGTTTTGTTGATAAGCGGTAGCGGGCAGCGATAAGGACTCAAAGCTTTTAAAATTTGGTAGCTCACTAAGTGCTCGTATACACGAGCGGCACGTTGCCAACACGACGCGAAGACTGGAGTTGCTGGTTGGCAACGTGCTTCTCGTGTATTATCAGCACTAAAATAATAATTACCCTGTCTTGTCATCAGTAGCATTATTAAATAACCTTACTGAATTATTTAATTCGAAACCTGCCGATTCTGTTGTTTACAAATTAAACTAAATTTAAGTTCAATACATATTTTGTCTTTCTATTTCATTAAGAAAAAGAGAAAAATTTTAGTTTAGTCCTGTCAAATTAATCAGCACCAGACGTAAATTGACGTAATTTTAGTCGGCAAGTTTTTAATCAGGTCTAATCTTGTATGGGGTAGTGTTACCCTAAAAAGTGCATACTTTAGGTTCTAGAAAAATCATGTTAGTGAGACTAAAAGGATATTGATAGTAACTTCAGTACTTAAATTGTATCTCTGACGTAAAAAAAAATGTTCCAGTTATCAATCTAAATTGAATCTAGAATTATATGATATTATACACGGTTACTTTATAATGACCAGCCAAATTTATGGATGTGGTACAGATCATCAAACTAAACAACTTTATCCATGGGACCAATATCGTAATCGCGAAAAATTTATCAACTGTCCCATAGAAAACTTCAATACCTACTCGACCTAAACGTATGGGACAGCTGAATTTTTATTCACGATTACGATGTTGGTCCCATGGAGAAAGTTGTTTAGTTTGATGGTCTGTACCACATCCTTTTTGGCTGGTCATTGCAAAGTAACCCTGTATATCTAACATTAAAATGATTTTTGATAGTTTGATTTTAGCTAAAGAATCGCTTCTGTCTATCACTGCGCCCCATACAATTCACCGTTGCCTCCAAACAGAAACACGACCGTTCTGTCATTGTAGTCGGCGCCTACGCAGGCGTAGGCGATGCGGCCCGCGAGTGAGCCAGCACCTTTACTTTCCAATTTTAGATGCTATATCATGTATAATGAGTTAGTCGCTTTGTAACTATGAATAATGAGGCAAGTGGCTGATGTGCCGACTGGTTTTTCTGCTTTGAACTCTTTTACCTATCATCTAACCAGCTGCCTGAGACCATTTTGTATAAAAAAACGGCACCTACTTATTTCGCTTAAGACAGTTTTTTTTTTTACCAAAACTGTGTATATTTGAATTAAGAATTTGAGATAATTTTCATGTTTTGGAATAACAAACTGAATTCAAATTCCATTGCAATCAACAACTTAATACGAACTTTTTGTTACTTTTAACTTTTCGTTACTCAAAAATCGACTTAGAAAACATTTCAGTAAAGTAGATAACTGATTACCTCTAAGTGGCGATGGAATGTAAATTATATGACATTATTAACATTAATATAATTTCTCTGATCTGCCGGTCTATTCTGTAAAAAGCTTACCGTGACAACTCAATTCATCTAAATCTTCACGGGCTGCTCTCACATCACATAAAACGATCGCTCTGGATCGTATCGCATAATCAGCCTATAATGTTTCCACTGCTGGGTCACAGGCTTTGTCTTTGTGAGAGGGAATGGTCCGTGTTGCACCACGCGGGCCCAGTGTGGATTGGCGGATGTCACATATATGTCTTAGAATGTTTGGTTCTGGAACATGCCGGTTTCCGCTCGATGATTTCCTTCACCGTTTTGAGAGCAGTGGTGGTAAAATAAATTACACAAAGCAAAGTGCCCGCCTTTTTTTTTGTGGATGGGAAATCATCAAATGACCCCTCCCGCTCTGGGTGGAGCAGAAGGGAGTGGCAGACTCTTACTGACTAAAACCCACCCGTGTTCCTTCCTTAGCACTTTATGTTCCGGGGTAGCGGTAACCCTTTCGGACAATCCCGCTGCCATTTAAGATAATCCCGCTGGCCTGCCTGGGGTCGAACCCACGACCTACAACTCGTAAGTCGGGGATATTACCACTAGACGTTCGCTTCGATCGTATCGCAATATGCATATTTACGCAGCTGTTTCCAAATAGGCATGCACTTCATAAAATAACCATAAAACTAATGATATCAACACGTTTCAAACTAGTATACATGATACGACTTACTACGTTATAAACTCAGAATGATTGGTTTTATAACTTTTCTGTCCACAAGCTCAGGTGACTTTTTGAAACTTTATCTAAATTATCATCTAACTGAGGTATTCCGTAAAATCAATTTAAAAGTTCCATCGTTCCACATTCCATGGAAATCAGAGTGGCATAATTCAGAGAAATGGTTTTATTGTTTTTTCATCTTGGTTTCTGAAAGCAAGATAATCTGTCAACAACCGGTCTAAAAGCTTAAAAAAAAATCTATATTTAAATAAGTCCTGATTGATTTATATCTCAACGCATAACCTAAACCGCTGGTCCTAGAGACATGAAATTTGAAGGGTGTGTTCTTTGTGAAGAGTAGGTATCCACTAAGAAAGGGTTTTTCAAAATTCCACTCCTAAGAGGGTGAAATTTCACGCGGACGAAGTCGCGGGCAGGAGCTATAGATAATTTTAAGTATTTTGAGATGGAATAGCAATTTTTTAATACCAATATTCTGATCCTCATCATCATCATCCACAGCCTGACTGTACCAACTGCTGAGCATATGAAAAGAGAGACTTATGAAGAGATTCATAAGTCTCTCTTTTCCTGTTTCAATCTCGAAATTCCTGCGCCAGCCTCATCCAGGTTCTACCCGATATTCGGGTATTTGGGGGAAAAGCTAGGCAGATTCTAGCTTATTGAATAATCGTAAAAAACTCAGCTTATTGTCTACAATAACAAGGAAAAAATAGCTGGACTCTAATCCAAATGATAAAGGAGGACAGCGCATTAAGCGCTTCTCAAGAAGTCCTTTAAAAATCTAGGGAATCACTAAATGTAAATTTTCTTCCATACAACTCCCACAGCAAACATTAATTGATTAGATGCATATTAACACAAACGCATACTTGGGAAGCTTTTCTTTGGTTTAAAAGCAAAAAGATAAAGAAAGAAAACTTGATCGCGGTACACGTCGGCATTCCTTCTACGGCTCAGCGCAGTTTACAATGTGACAGTTGGATTGATTCGCATATTTGCACCTACTGTAGGGTATGAATAGGACAAAGTACTACAGGATAGATTAAATTTACTAGCGAAACTCCGCACACGTGATAATGATATAACAGAAAGGAAATAAATTTGATGATTTTTTCATGGCCATCGACTGCTATTAGTGCATTCACTTGAAATATCAATTATATTTTTTTTGTGTAAACTTTGCAGACGTGAAGTGAGATACTTAATGTTTTATCATGTTTAGATATCGATATTCGATACCAATCATGACTGCACAGTTTCGCTAGCTAAAATAATTTGACCCTGTATGTCTAATAGAATACATACTTTTATTTCAGTAATAATGTTACTCAACATTTAGTGTTAGTAGGTACAGACAGAATAAAATACAATTAAAATTAAAATTCAGCGTTGACCTGCATCCATCTCCACAACATCGAGGAATCCCACTGAGAATACTGTTGGTGCCGCCGCTAGTACGCGTCATCCATCAGCTATCAGCATAGCTATTCACAGCCATCCGACAAGCTATCGTATCGAAGATGACATATTTCGATAATCTGATTTGCTTTTTCCCCGACAGCAGACAGCTGTCGGAAGATAGCGGTCATCTATTGGATTTACACCGACAAAATTTTTGGGTTTTGGACTTGTAGAGTTTAGAGGACTCCTACGATAACATTGAATGATGTTCGATACGGTACGGAAGCGTAGCGAGTGGTTGTGAATAGTTATGCAAGGTTGCACATCTTTTTCTAATAACAGCAGCAAAACCATCAATGTTATTATCCGCAAACATCCTTGACGCAATACAACGCCAGGGCTGCCGCAGTAGTACTCTCACACCTACCTACACCTACGCCGCAGTAGTAGTCTCAGTGCATTATTATGCACTGAGACTACTACTGCGGCGTTGGTCATCATATGCCCAGCAGTACATACATAGCAGTACATATTACAGCAGTAGTATACAGCTAATACAGCACAACGCTTTTAGAATCACCATTCTCAGCCTTTTTCTAATTGAGTATCTACTGCATAAGCTTAACGTTTATAAGCCAGGGCGGCCTTTTTTGCCAGTCATCCCTAATGGATAGTAAAAAATTTTAGAATGGTCGCTACAAGTAGCTACGAAAAAGTTAGCAACTTTGTATGTCACCAAAGGGAACTTTCTAAAAAGTTCTTTATCATATTTATAAGCATCTCCAGAGAGGCTTTACATAAGCTTTGTCAAGAGCACCAACAGGTTATTTCTTTTTGCTAACTAATATAAACTCCGAATATACCTACCGACTACCATGCGATGTCCAAGAATTTTGGCAACACAACATACGGCAATGAAAATTACCAAAGTCAATACTTCAGGCAGAAGTCGACCTTATGACGTGAGGTACAAAAGATTACTGGCGCTCTATGTCTCACCTTTATACTCCAACCCCCTATTGATAACAGATAGATCCCTGTTCAATACATGGCCTTGTATCGAAGATAAATGGGCAAGTACATACAATTGCTTGTAGTAATAAGCTATCGGCAATGATTAGTACGTGGCATGAATGATGTATATGTACATACATAATGTAGGAGTGACAGAAATAGATGTGTTGTTTGCAGTTACTCTGTTATGAGATCCTGGTAGCTATTAGATTAGCCGTGGACATAATTTTTTGATAAGAAAATATTAAATGTTTTCTCTTTAACTAACTTTTCTGGATGCAAATGCTTATTTTCCTGCCCTTATAATAAATTGACGTTTTATGTTTGATATTACTATGTGGATGTTATGAGATCCTGGTAACAAGTGGCCGTGGACATAATTTTATTATGAGAAACTAATAAATATATTTTTTCTCCCCAACCAACTTTTCTGGATGCAACATCATCCTTACTATCTTCCTGCCCTTATAATAGATGTGTTATGTTTGCTGTAACTCTGTCACTGTTTTGACATCCTGGTATCAAGTGGCCGTGGATATCATTTTATGAAGAGAACATATAAACTTCTTCTTGTTATCGAGATGCAAATCATTATCATTATTATCTTATTGTTATCTTCCTGTCCTTAGATTTTGTTTGCAGTTACTCTGTCAATGTTATAAGATTTTATGATGAGAAAATATTAAACTTCTTCTCTCCGACTAACTTTTCTAGATGAAACATGATCATCATTATTATCATTCTGGCCCTTATCCCAATTTATTTGGGTTCGGAAGAAGATGACAATGTATTCTTATTATTTTTTGATAAACGAAAAATTCAATGAAATACATAAATAAAATGCTTAAGTGGACACTGGAACAGGCCTCGTGCTATTCAAAATACACACATCAAAAGTGTCTAGGGATCAAGCATTTTTATGCGGATTTCTTGAGATTGAGATGTGGCTTTGTAATAAATTTATGATTTTATAAATTTATATGGATCCTTTTTGGTGCATTTCATAATTTGAATCAGGAACTGTGAATCAAATTCGAGTAAAAGATGAAAATCAGCTGTCAATATTTTCCCTATAAAAACATACAACGCATTGAAGACATTATTAGTGCTACTGTTTCCCTAGTACTGATTAAAACCAACGTTATTATGGAGCGGCGACGTCATTTAAGCAGGGAAGAAATGCTCAGAGCCGTGGGAATGATAGAAGCTGGTTCCCGGCAACGTACTGTGGCTTTAGCTCTGAATACAAGTCAGAGTGTTATCAGTCGACTTTGGACACGTTACCGAAGCACTGGTACCGTGGCTGAGCGCCATGGAGGACGGTATCGCTGCACCACACGGAGACAAGACCGATACATTCAAATCTTAACTCGAAGAGCTCCAACAATAACCGCCATGATGTTAGCCGTGAGGCTTCATCACTCTTCAGGGAACTTAATTAGCGACCAAACAGTCAGAAACCGCTTGCATGAAGTGAACCTTCATTCCCGAAGACCGCTACGGGTACCACCTATAGCAATGCACAATCGTAGGATTCGATATCAATGGGCTCTTGAACACAGAAATTGGGCAGAAGAACAATGGCGTTTCGTGTGCTTTTCTGATGAGTCTCGTTTTGGTATGAGACCGGATACAAGACGTATACGACACTGGAGAACCCCTGGACGCCAACAGCGATTAAAATCCTGCCAGGAAGTCCATCCTTATAGTGGTGGAACCATCATGGTATGGGCGGGTATTTGGATCGGCGGAAGAACTGAGTTGATTTGGATCAGAGGCAACCTCAACGCTCAAATTTATGCTGAGACGATTGTATCAGACGTCATCGTTCCTCTACAAGTGCAAATCGGTCCCTTATTTCAGTTAATGCATGATAATGCACGACCGCACACCGCAAGAGTTGTAAGACAGACTCTCGCCGCAGCTAACATCAATGTCCTGCCCTGGCCTGCTCAGTCGCCAGACTTGAACCCGATTGAGCATGCATGGGATATGCTACAGAGAAGAGCTCTGCCGAATATGGAGGGTATCCAGTCGCAAGAAGACCTTTTTTTGTTGTTGCAACGAACATGGGCGGCCATTCCACAGCGTGATTTGGATGAACTCATTTTGAGTATGCCAAACCGATGTTCTTGTGTTGTTAGTGTTCGCGGTAGAAACACGGATTATTAATTGTTTAAGTTACCCAATAAAATTTTAGAGAAAACTGTTATTTCAGTCTTTTTTTCGAACTTTTGTGTTAGTGGTTCAAATGTCAAAAATCCCTTTATTAGGAAAATGGCAAATTTCTTTATTAATGCAAAGGTGACTTGGTTTATCGTTACTGTGACAAACGAAAACACTTTATTTGATGAATCCTTAAAGAAAATTTTAATTAATATCAATCAGGAGAAAAGTTATTGCAAAAATATATGTTGATCCCTAGACACTTTTGATGTGTGTATGTCATTGATCATAAAAATGTTCGACAAATTGATGTTTTTTTAAGTGTGTTGTTAAATTAAGACAATATGCCAGTCTTAATTTAACAATAGACATAAAAATAAAACTTCTTTGTCTAAGACTAAACCATGATGAAATAAAACATTTCCAAGACAGAACCACCACAAAACTTAACAAAATCAATATAGGCATCGAATCAACCTCTCGTTAGTCGAGGTAGGCCGAAGAATCGTTGGAATCGATTGCAAAAACTATCGCAAGGCAATCGATAAACGAACGACAGTCAATGACCTAACAGGGGACGTGGGAATCTTGTCCGAGTGACATTACTGGCTGCATTGTCCGACTTTTTGGCTTCTTTGAAGGCTGAGACGAATATTGTACTCCCTGCGGTGTAAACAGGGCGTAATTCTATTGGTACTGGCCACTTATGCCTGGCAGTTTTATATTTACTTGGAGCGCTACGAGGTTCTTTTGGTGCGTGGCCAAAATCGGAACTAATACCGCCATCTTGTTTTTTCAATACATAGAACGCCTCTCTGTCAACCTCATTTTGAGCGCCAAAAGAACCGAGGTTATGTTTATTTACGACTGCATGGGTGGCTATGGAATTGAAATTAGAACACTGTCATATTTTGTTTTTGCACGCATGGCTAGTCAAAGCTCCACCATGGTAACTGGCCAGTATTTTATCACAGCATGACATAATTATAATTCTGTCATGGTTGGTGCTAATGCGGGAGAGAGAAAATTATGGTTTTGTTTGCTATATCAGCTAATGATACAATAGTTACTCATGATTCATCATTCTTAGTTAGGTATAGGTGGTTATGTCTCCTGTAATGTTAAATATATTAGTCAGGAATTTGAGATAATTTCAAAGTTCAAATTCCATTGCACCCAAAAAACTATTAGGACCTTTTTGTTACAAACGGTCACTTTAAAAAATCAACTTAAAATACATTTCACTAAAGTCGATAAATTATGTGGTGATGGAATGTAGATTATCTGAGATTATGAATGCTGCTATATCAGTGTTCAAGTTTTTTTGTCTCTGTAAGGGCCTTTTCGGCTACTTGATTGCAAACTTGGACAGTTATTGTAGGTACTCCATTTGGTTTAAACAGGGCTCGATCATTCCGATTCTGTGAGTCATCACTGTTGTTGATTTGTGCACGACACCAAAAAGGAGGTGCTATACTTAGAGATGTGTTGTTTATTCTATAGCCTGTTGAATACACGTTGTTTAAGTAGGTATATTGTCATTGTTATGGAGGTCTAAAGAAATCCGACTTGCAGATATTTGACACGGATTTTACAGAGCCAAATTAAATTAGCTAGCGAAACTCTGCAGATGTGATGTGTATCTAAGTATATCAAAATTAGACAAAACGACAAAAAAAATATGATAATAATAAAGTTGAGGGGTTACGAAGACCGCTGTTAATGTAGTTATTTTAAGTATGAGTTTGGAAAATCTGTTTTCTTTTGTTGTTTTATCGTGTTGAGTTATATTGATACCCGTCAAGCATGTGAAGTTTACACAAGAAAAAAACTAATTTCAATAGATACTCAATGTACACATACTGCAATAACTGCGGTTGAACCCTAAAAAATAGATATAAAGTCGTTTTATTATCTTTAGTTATCGAAACCCATCACATCTGCGGAATTTTGCTAGCTAATTTAATTTGACCCTGTGAACTCCTGAAACTTGTTGATAAAGTCCTTTAAAAAACAATGAAGGTTATACTCCATGGAGACTTCAATTAATTTGTTGAAGTAACAAAAGCTGGATTGTTGATCCTTGCAAAAATTTTCTAAATCTAAAAGAGTTCTGCCACGTTGTACTGCTGGGTGCCATAATAACTAAGTTTTTATACTAAAACAAGCTGACCCGTAGAATTTTGTGCCGCCTCAGATTCAATAAAAACGAATGTATGAGAAAATTAATTATCTTTATTATTATTTTTAACTGACTTCAAAAAAGGAGTAGGTTCTCAATGTGGATGTTTATGTAGGTATATATTTTTTTCGTGATATGTTTTAACAGTTATTCTGCTACTCGGGGCGGAGACAAATCCAATCCAAATCAAAATCATCAAAATCGGTTCAGCCATTTTGAGTTATAAATCCGACTATGTTTTAGATTTTCACACTTTTTAATGCTGGTTGGATTTTAATCTGACTCGAATTGTTCAGGTAGTCCCCTGTGGTGTAAAGAGGGCAGGTATTCATTGGCATTCTGCGAACCACCATTGTTTTTGAATCTTGTAACCGCAATGTGGTGTCAGGACCGGATGCATAAATCGGGTTTTTGGGTTTCCCGAAGACATTATGGGAAAGTTATCACGTCTGTGCCATCTGTTTATAGAAGACCCGCAATAGGCCCGTATGGTGGGTTATGGCCCACTCCCTCTCACAGACAGGAGGCCTGTATCCCAACATTGGAATATTATAGGCTGATTATCTTATTCTTCTTATCAGATACACATTGTGGTGGTACTGCTCCAGATGAACCCACTGACGAGGGTCCATATTGCATTTGACTAGTAAACGACGAACCCAGATGGGCATAAAAGCTTTAAAACAATAATAAAGCCGTTTCCCGCGTGCTGACAATAAAATAATAGTTATTTTTAATAAAACAATAGTTTATTACAGACTAGCGGCCTGTCCCGGCTTCGCACGGGTGGACATTTATTTTTTAAACATTTTATTTTTTTTCTTGCAATTAAAATAGCCTATAATAATCAGTGATAATGTAGCATTCAAATGGTGAAATAATTTTTAAAATTGGTCCAGTACCTTTTGAGCCAATTCGTTACAAACATACATATAAATCTTTCCTCTTTATAATATTAGTATATAGTATAGATGTATATGCTGAAAACGTCTGTTTTGATGCAACGTTCCGCCATAATGTTTGTTAATGGAAAACTTTATGTGGTTTAACCAATCTTTCTTTGATCCTGCACCCTAATTGCGTAATACACTTTCAATGAAAATCTGAATTATTTTGAAGGATCGCTGATCCATTGCTTTAAGTTTAATATACTTAAGTTGTAGGAAATATCTTGATCCAAGCGTCCACGCGTCGGTGGACGGCTAATAGCTATGTTTTCTAAAATACGAGTAGCATACATTCATTATTGCTGGGTATAAGCCTCATCTGTTTGGTGTTTTCATTCCGTACCAAAGTACAGCTGATGATTAGATTAGATGTTGAAGAACCAAAGGCGTAGAAAAACTCAGGGAAATTAATTGTTTATCAAATTGAAGTGTCAACTATTCAAATCACAATTACCATTCCTTGATAGTTTATAAAATCGTTATATAACAAGGCAAATGGATGTAGTGGCACAGAATAACTAACAGAAGTACTAACGGTAGTGGTTCAATTTCATAACCTATAATTTTCATGATTGTATCTTCAACTATGTTCCACAATGAATAAACCCACACATATTTATGCAAATCTTAGCAGACAGGGCTCTCTTTCCCACTGGCCACTTTGGGCAAGTGCCCAGGGCCCCGCGAAGGACGAGGGCCCCTGGCCTGCCCTAATAAAAATCATTCTTTGCAGCCGAAGTTCCATTCTACGCATTATTAATTATTAGTACCCGTTTCAATGACAAAATTTGATTTGCAGTGCGAATTTTAAGCGCATCAACATGTCTATGCTAAGAGTTACTTTTTCAAATCATAATTATTACAATTATCATGTGATTATAAAGAAATAAAAACAATTGTTGAATTATTTTAGTATTTTGCTTATCTACACAGGGGCTCCTGATCCTTATGTGCCCAGGGCCTCCAATAGGTTAAAGACGGCCCTGTTAGCAGATAGGTAGGTACTCAGAGAATAACCATATTGTAATCGACATACGATTATCTTCCTGGTAGGTATTGTCTGCTAGACAGGCAATACCAGGAAGATAATAATATAACAAAGGAACTAGTCCCTTTGTCACTCCCAGAAACAGACATATAAACCTAAACCTAAGTGGGTTGCAGCTGAAAATCAGCGTCAGGTGGATGTCAGATGACCTTGTGTTGTCATTATGCTGAGCTGAGGCCCTTTTGGCATTATAATCTTTGTTTAGGTACTTGATTTTAAAGTGTACCTATTTGTTTTGCTGTAATGCCAATAAAACGCACTTTTCTTTCTTTCTAAACAAGTGAGCAAATTGAGCTATGATAATATCAGTTGACGCCAATACCGAATGTACGCTATTATAATTTCTAACGTGACGATATTACCGTGGACGTCCACGTCCATAAAATGTATGGAAATACGTACACGTTGCAACGTTATTGTGTACGGAAATTTATAAGCGTTTTCATATATTTCCATACATTTTACTTCCCTTCATGATAACTTGACGTGGACGCGGACGTTCACAATAATATCGTGACGTTAGGAATTATAAAAGCGCATATCATCATCATCTGCCTAGCCTTTTCGCAACGATATAGTTGGCTTCCAGTCTAACCGGATGCAACAGAATACTAGTATTTTACTTGGAGCGACTGCCTATCTGACCTCCACAACCCAGTTACAGGGTAATACGACACCCCTTGGTAAGACTGGTTTTCAGATTCGGGCTTTTGACTACCCGTAATGACTGTCACAGATCCACGAATGAAAGCCGGGATCCACCGCTTAACGTGGTTTCCGAGGCACGGAGAGGTCTCGGTATGTAAAGATGTAAAGTTCACCCATCCACAGACCAACCTTGGCAAGCGTAGATTAACCTGAGCGATCGACCTGTGCGGCTGTTATTATTTAGCCACGTGCCCCTACTTGTAAAAGCGCACAATACCTAGCTATAAATGAATTCAAAAGTGCATTGTTTTACCAATATCGGAATGCAATTTGATTGACTAACCTAACAAACATTTAAAAACAATAGACTTATTTACTTTTTTTCCAAAATTAACAATAATTACTAAATTCAATCAAGCGCACACAATTTTAATTCGATTTGAAAACAATTGAATCGGAACAAAAATCACTCGATAAATTCGAATAAACTCGCTCGCATCACTAAGTTTTGTAAATTTGTGTTAGTTTTCCTATGGGAAAGTAGTGAAATTTGAATTTTAACGATTGCTGGGCACTTTTGAAGTAAAGTCGTATCGCGTAGGTTTGATAAAAGTATCTTGTTTTATCGAACACCGTTGACTTTCCATTTGCTATCGATTTAATGTAAACGGTTATGTAAAAAAGTAACCGATTTAATTTTAAAATGTTTATTCATGAACAAAACGGTTTTCGTTGTTTCATTCAATGGGATTCGGTTAATCCTACTGTATTCTGCTGATAATCGGCGTATTATGTATTTAAATACTTCATATCACTCAATGATAGGGGCTTTGTATTGTTCAATTGTTATTTTCATGAACCCTGTTCAGTTGCTTTATCTATTTAAAACCACAATGGTCCACTTATTGATAATTATGATAACACAGCCTAAACTGCTGAAGATTAAATACATATTCAATTTGATAAAAATAATAATGTTTGCATTGGGTGTAGAGACTTTCTGACAACCAGCCAAGGGGTATCGTATTACCCAGTAATTGGGTTGTGGAGGTCAGATTGGCAGTCGCTCCATGTAAAATACTGGTATTCAGCTGCATCCGGTTATATTTGAAGCCGACCCCAACATAGTTAGGAAAAGGCTAGGCCGATGATGATGGGTTTAGAGACTTTCCAAAAGGCTTTCATAAAAAAAAAGGGTTGACTATAGGTACTTACCTATCAACCCCAGAACCTAAAAAACCTTAAATCAACCCTAGGGAAATACAACGGGGTTATCTTTCCAAGTGTATGCTATCCTATAACACAATATCAGCCCATAATCTTCCTACTGCTGAGACACGCCTCTTCTCCTTGAGAGGGAGAAAGCCTATAATCTACTACGCGGGTCCAGTGCGGGTTGGTAAATGTCACATGTCTTCCAATTTTTGGTTTTAGAGGTCATGCCGGTTTCCACACGATGTTTCTCTTCACCGTTTTGAGAGCAGTGGTGATGAAATTATTTACACAAAGTAAAGCGCTTGCCTGGGTTCGAACCCACGACCTACAACTTGTAAGTCGGGGCCGTTACCACTGGGACACTACTCCTCTATCCATATATGATTATCTTACCCTATTTTGTCGTCTATACTTCTATACTAATATTATAAAGAGGAAAGATTTGTATACTGTAAGTATGTTTGTAACGAATTGGCTCAAGAAGTACTGGACCGATTTTAATTTTTTTTTCACAATTTGAATGCTGCATTATCATGGTTTTTTTAATTGCAAGAACAAAAATAAAATGTTTAAAAAATAAATGTCCACCCGTGCGAAGCCGGGACAGGCCGCTAGTATTTTATAAAGCATGAAAAGCAGTCTTTAAAAGATCCTAAATAATATATAGGACTAATCTACCTGCTAAAGTAAACACTTCAATCAATTTTATTGCGCACTAAACTTAATTATTCAATTTAATATCGATACACAATTAATTAGAAGCGGTATATCGATTATCTCAAGGGGGATCTCTTAATTAATGTCAATTAGATGGTACCTGAGATAATGCCTTTAATGGGACCCCAATGCAAATCAGTGTAAATTCGGAAACCACTTTTAGGTTGGAATCAGGTCATTGTTACCTTATGTATCGAATACTGTTTTGGTTAAAAAAACTCGAGGAATTGCGACATTCCGATCATTTTAATACTAATTATAGCTAATAGGTAATACAGGCTGGTGTCCGCAACTCCACGTCAATGCGCGTATTTTGCGTACGGAAAATAATAAGAATGTAAAAAATAATAATAATAAAAAAAATATTTTATTTTATTTTAATATTAAGTAATATGTATAATAGGTGTGTACTTTTGAGGGGCTTGTGGTTAAGTAATAACACCCACATGGGTCGATCGATCAGGTTAAGCTATCTTGCCGCGGTTGATCCGTGGAAGTGTGGCAATCTTTACATACCCCTCCGTGCCTCCGTTGGTCCCGCCTGTCATTCGTGGATCTTTGACAGTCGTTACGGGTCGTCAGAAGCCTGAAAGTCTGATAATCAGTCTTACCAAGGGGTTTCGTATACCTAGTAACTGGGCTGCGGAGGTCAGATAGACAGTCGCTCCATGCAAAATACTGGTATTTAGCTGCATCCGGTTAGACTGGAAGCCGACCCCAACATAGTTGGGAAAAGGCTAGGCAGTAGCCTAGCCTTGCCTTGCCTTGCCTTGCCTTGCCTTGCCTAGCCTTGCCTTGCCTTGCCTTGCCTTGCCTTGCCTAGCCTTGCCTTGCCTTGCCTTGCCTTGCCTTGCCTTGCCTTGCCTAGCCTTGCCTTGCCTTGCCTTGCCTTGCTTGCTTGCTTGCTTGTAGCTTAGCCTTTGTTGGGTAGTAGTAGTGTGGTTGGGAGTAGTATGAATGTAAACGAAGAAAAGAGAGTATGTAAGGATTGTAGCCCGTGGCATTTTGTAGTTTCTGCTTACCCCATGAGAAGAAGGCGCGAGTTTATGTATGTGTGATTGCTAGACCAATCTAGATCTCCAACAAGCACCGATAAATCCGTTCCTATAAAGAAAGTCTGGAAATAAAATCTCTGTTTAATAAATACAGTCCTACATGGCCAGGTTATCCGGAAACGAGTGATGCGACACAAGTCGATAAGTATGGACCGAGCACATCACTAACTGTCAATGCGAATGGATAAGGATGAAACTGTCTTATTGTACTGTTCTGATTCAGTTTATGGACTTAAATAAATCCAGTTATATGCTGTTTTTGTTGGTTTTAACTTTCGTGAGGCGTAGTTATGTTTAAAATTGTTTACAGTTTTCGTAATGCGGCTTTTCTGGGAATTCTTCATCATCAGCCTATAGCAGTCCACTGCTGGACATAGGCCTCACCTATTGCACGCCATTCAACTCGATTTTCATCAAATCTCATCCAGCTGCTACCAGCCATCCTGCGAAGATCGTCGCTCCACCTAGCTTGGGAATTCTTGCTAATCAACTATTCCCAGAGAAGGCATATAATATACCAGAGAGAAATGGACATAGCATAAGCGTAATCAGTCTATAATGTTCCCACTGCTGGGACACAGGCATCCTCTCAGTAAGAGGGAGTAGACCGTAGCCCGTAATCCATCATACGGGCCCAGTGCGGGTTGGTCACATGTGTCCGATTTTTTGGTTCTAGGACGTGGCGGTTTCCTCACGATGATAAAAAATGATAGGTAATAATTTTGAAAAAGTAAAGTGCATGTTTAGGTTCGAAGCTACGGTCTACAATTTCGTAAGTCGCGACCGCTACCATTTCACCACTGCTGAAATGGACATTCTTGTCTATATTTTGATTCAGATCATGATTAGAGCTTAGTTTGCGCTCAAAATTATTTAAGATATTATCGAGAAAAGTTGATGGTAGGTATAAGTGTTTGGACAGCTTGTTATCGTAATTTTCCGACAGTACTTTCGTGTTTTATAAGAATTTGTGAGTCAAACTAATAAAAAGAAAATGTTGAATGTTACAATTATTCGTTATAAACTTTTCTTTTTTTCAACAATAAGCAAGTTTTCAAACGTTCTCACATAAGCATACTATGTACACTAACTTAGTTATATGTAACTAAACTCAGCAGCTACATGGACACGGTGTTGGGTCTTGATCCTTATATCGATTTCCTTTCTGGCTAGCCGGAAATTTGAGTGGCGGGAACGCTCCTTGCATCTATCTGACGTAGGTATCTCTTAACTTTAGAGCATGACCCCGTTGAAACATAACCTGCAGACGACATCAATTTATATTTCTATGAAAGGAGATCATTCACCGTCCATTTTTGGGCTAAATGTGTAAGTGCCGGACAAACAAAAAGAAAAGTTAATATTCCGTTAGAATATGTCATTCTCCACACTTTTCATTACGTGACCAAGTCTATAGGGTCCTTCGCTGCGCTGGAAAAAATGTTTAATTAAAATTTAATTTAAATAATAGAAAACAAACAGTTCATATATCAAATTAAATTTCATTCGAAAACATCAATCAGTTTCTTAGTAAACTTCAACTATATTCGACGACCCTGCATACTTATCTCTTTTGCTGACTGTAAATAGATTTTGTCTTATTCATAAAACCCCAAACCAATAAAACAGAACACATGAAAAAAACGCACATCAGCTTAGCTATTCACAACCACTCGATACGCTTCCGTATCGTATCGAACATCAATCAATGTTATCGTAGGGGTCCTTCAAACGCTGTTCACAAGTCCAAAACCCAAAAATTTTGTCAGTTTAAATAAAATAGACGACCGCTATTCTTCTGACAGCTGAAGTCCAATTCGAGTAATTTAAAATGTTCAAAATCTGATCTCAGTTTTAATCTGTCAAAAGTACAACAAATTTCCCTACTTTTTTGACAAGTTTTTGACATTGATTGTTGCTGAGATGAGATTGCGACTAGATTTTAAACGTTTTTAATTACGGGAATTGGCCTTCAGTTTGCTGTCAGGGGCAAGGCAAATCAGGCTGTCAAAATGTGTCATTTTCGATACGATAGCCTGTCGGATGGTTGTGAATAGCTATGCAGATCAAATTTCAATATTAATTTCGTACATGTCGACGCAACAACTGATGAAGACAACTTTTGCGTTTTATTTTCACATCCGATACAGAATGTTTCGTGTTGAGTGTTCCGTGTATCGCGTGTCAATCTACGGATCATATTTTGTATGTATATTGGTTTTTTCTATATCGTTTTTTGATATGTGACAGATTATAGTTGTCACTGTGACAGGGGATGGTGACAGGTAACTTGGTGTATAGCCGTGTTCATAACCATCGCCACTTAATTAGTTATCTATATAAGGGCTGATTTATCCAACGCCAGGTAATGTTATCCGTGGAATCAAATTGACGTCTGATAGATTTTGTATCGAGGAACTGTCAAAAATTCAAAATAAAGTTATCAGATGATTGAAAAATCAGCCTTAAGTTGATTCATGAGTGATCATTGGTAACAAAAAAGTCCTAATAAGTTTTTCGTTACAATGAAATTTGAACTTTGTTAAGCATGAGATTCGGTTTCCTTCTAACTTCTTCCTAAGTTATCTATCTCAAATTCTTAATTGAAATATAGGAAAGCTAGAAATTATTGGTATGTAACAGTCATTTTCCTGTTGTACCTACGTTAATATTAATGTCTGAGCCAAACTGCCATAGCTGTGGCGTTAAAAATACGATTGGTTACATTAATGAGGTTCAGGCTTTAGTTCAAAAAGCTATTGTTATGCTACGCTACGGCTACATTGTCGCGATAACGCAAACTACACTTCCCGCGCTCTCTGTTCAACAGCGAGACGTGCGTCGAGCGATATACGAGAAGCGTGTGCGAAAGTGCGAAGAGATATAAATAAATAAATTATTAGCCGTAGATAAATTATTCTGGAAGGTTACGTGGATAAAACGTACAGCACAGCACAAAAATATTCACGTATTGACACGTTGCCATACCACCCGTGCAAAGCACGTGCAGTTCGCTAAACAGGGTCAAATTAAAATAGCCAGCGAAACTACGCCTACATGAAATTAAAACACGATAAAATTAATAAGTATTTAAAAAAATTTATGTTTTTTTTTGGGGTCAAAGATGGTATTATTATTACTTCAAAAATGAATTATTTCTTTTGTTTTTTCCTGTTTAGATATCGATACAAATCCGGTCTGTGAAGTTTATCAAAAAAAAAAAACTGATTTCTTAAACATCAAAAAATTAATAAAATTAATTTATTTTTTGTTGTATCGTTAGCTAATTTAATTAGACCCTGTATAAATAAACTTTCCTGCCTGCTTTCCTACCCGCAACTACTACAGTTTTAACAAAATAATTTGGCCACAGAGAGATGAGAGCGGTAGAGGTACTGACTTTTATCATAAGCCGCCGCTGTAATGCAGCTAGACGTCCGAGCTGACGGTTATCCCAGAGGCTTCCATCACGGGGTGTGCTGGATCCTTGCTAAGGATGCCCCAGTTTTGTATGTTGAATAAAGTGACCGACAAACTCATCCCATTTGACAATTGTTTTAGATCGCAGTTAGGTATTGAAGTAACCTAATAATGTGAATAAGATAGAGTTTAAAACAGAAGAAGATCTAGCGGGGGATCCAGGGGAGGGTGTTGGAGGGGGTTCAGGGGATCAGACCGGAATAAATCTTTTATTGCATTCGTAAATGAGTAAGTACACACGGCTACACATCAAGCAATACATTTCCAGTTTTAGCTGACCTCGCACTGTATAGGATTTTCGTACAATCTGAAGTCAGCTTATACTGGTTATGTATAGCTTGATGTGTAGCCGTGCGTACTTACATCGCAGATGGCAATAATAAAATTAATAATTTAATACGGATTCTTGTTTTGCTTTACATTAATATAATGTTACCCTGGAAGAGCTTTAAAAGGGAGGCGTGATTATTGTGAGTTCAAAATGAATCATTTGTTTTTTTATTTAATTTTTTTTTATTGCCGAATGAGCACGGCTAATGGAAAGCGATGGATGAGATCTACAATGGAACGAGCGTGCCCATACGATGGCAGTTCACTCATGCTTTGAAGGCTGACGGAACGTTGGATTGAGTGTATCCAGACAATGCCAGTTCACTTATAAGAAACTAGCTGCGCCCCGCGGTTTCACCCGCGTAAGTTATGATCTCGTGGGAATATCGGGATAAAAAGTATCCTATGTGTTATTCTGATGTATAAACTATATTACTGTAAAGTCCGTTCAGTAGTTTTTGCGTGAAAGAGTAACAAACATCCATCCTCACAAACTTTCGCATTTATAATATTAGTGGGATAGTAGGATGTAGAGGAGAAGCGCTGAGTACGACTGATTTGGGTATCAACCAAATCCAGAGAGATCCGGTAGTAAAAAGGCGATGGTGGGATATTAGTAAAATCATATTTTTGCCAAAGAAGGGACAAGCATTGATACCTACATTCAAGAGCACGCTTTCTGAGTGTTTGCAATTTCGGATGCACCTGCACATTCACTGTGAAAATGCTGTCTTAGAAATAATAAAAAATACTATACTACCCTCACATTTCAAAATTGAGTTCTTCCTCCCATTTTTCCGCCTACCTCCAAAGCAAATTTTGACAATTTGATACCCGTGCAAGCCCTGGACGTATGAAAATAAAACAGAAAATAACCGCATGGAGTAATATCCGCCGCTTTGAAATCTGTAACGAGTGGACCATCCACGGAACGCGGCTGGCGGTTTCGGGACACGGAATAGATAGATGCAGAAGGCCGGCCGGCTCCATACAACGGGCGAAAACAATCGCACGCACACATAGATGCGTACGTACGGCGATCACAAACAATTAATGTCAGTCTCGAAAGAAAACAAAACTTATATTCAAAGTACACTTTGTAAACAAGCATATTACAAATTATCATAATTATATTCATGATAAGAATGCTTGGAAACATGCTGGTCTTGCTCCATTGGAATCTAGAGTCTAGACAAAATCGACCTGGTTGCTAATTTAATTTCATAATTTATTATTCATATATGCATTCCATAATGTTGTAGAGGTGTTACAATGGCTTAAGGTACAATTATTATATAATTAAATTTTTTTACATACAAATACGTACTTAATTTATTTGTCATTGCTTAATTTGTAATACTTTGTACCTATTGTATTTCAGATACTTACGTTGTAATTTGACTTTGACACCTGCACTTGTTGTATGTGAAGCGTGTCTATCTGTGCGTGCGATCTCGCTCGTTGTATGGAGCCGACCTTCTGTACCCAATTACTTTGTGCGCGGGGTGTGCAACGTAGGATTCCGCACCAGCTTTTAATTTGATAACGTTATACAAACGTTTTAGTGATATGAGAAATTGATGGATTACTGGGTTTATTGGAACTGGGCGAAGTTTTGGGGTTTTTTGAGGATCCAAGCCGGAGTATTTTGTTTTGAATTGGATTTCTGTATGCGTGGAACTTCATGAAGATCTTGTGGATAATCTCTTACTTAATCTTTTAGATATTATAAAGCAGTTCTTTATATGTCAGTCAAAACACTGTCCAGTGTTACAAGGATATTTATTGCTCAAATGATATTGACAGGGGGGCATAGCATAAGCATAATCAGCCTATAATGTTCCCACTGCTGGGACACAAGCCTCCTCTCAGTGAGAGGGAGTGGGCCGTAATCCACCATGCGGGCCCAGTGCGTGTTGGGCCGGTTTCCTCACGATGTTTTCCTTTACCGTTCTGAAGGGTTAGAATTGTTTTATTGAGAAAGAAGATGGCGGCGCTAGTTCTGATTTTGGCCACGCGCCAGTTTTAGTGGTATACATCCAAAGTCGCTGAAAATAGAAACGATAAGTTTTGTGAGTGACTACGAGTATTAAGCCTTTATGTTCTATATTTAAGTATTTTTATGACTTACACTTAACATCCGCTTATGTCAATCGCTCAGGTTAATCTATATACGCTTACCGCGATTGTTATGTGGATGGGTGACCATTTTTACATACCGAGACCCCTCCGTGCCTCGGAAAGCACGTTGTCGGTTTACCAGCTGTTATTCGGGATCTTTGACAGTCGTTATGGGTAGTCAGAAGCCCGAAATTCTGACAACCAGTCTTACCAAGGGGTATCGTATAACCCAGTAACTGGGTTGTGAAGGTCAGATAGGCAGTCGCTCCATGTAAAATACTGGTATTCAGCTGCGTCCGTTAGACTCGAAGACGCCAACATAGTTATGAAATGGCTAGGCAAATGATTTAAGTAGGACTTACCTAAGTTATATAAAGAACAAAACTTTTGAGTAAATAGCTATCTTTCTCATAAATGCTTCAGCTACGTCTACAAAGTTTAACTCAGTGCTAGCAATAATTATAAGTTTCTTTTATAAGGTACATACCTAAATCACTTACGTAGGTACACGTTTTCCAACCAAATACAGTCAGTGAAATTTATTGTTAGGCAAATTGACAACCAACGGCAATTTGCCATTTCATACATCTGTCAAAGAATGGCAGTTGTGAATTGAATATAAGGACTCTTTAAGTTGGTAGTCATTTTGCTTAACAATTAGTTTTCTTGCGGCCTTTCATGTAAATAAGTACCTTCATACTAGGGGAGAAAGTTACAATAAATTATGTAAGAAGATTGCCGTAATGTTTCTAGGGCGCGAGCAACAAGTCATCATTTGTTTTTGAATTATTAACCCTACATTCCACCTCCTGTCTCTCAGGACCTAAATAAATAGGTACTACAGTATTACTTTCAACATACCTACTGCCTTAAACATAACTGGCGATATGAAGGCGTAGTTACTATCCACTATTTTGTTTTTATTATATTCTATTCGAGAAACTTACAGCTAATAAAAACAGTGCTCTTAAACAATATGCATTTGAAGGCCATTGACAAGTTTCCACTGATAAAGACTCGAAACAAAAAAGACACAAAAAAAGCTCGGTACAAAATACTTATAACATAAATTAGGAAATAAAATAACACGATCGATTAATATAAGACGCAAACAATTACTTTTCCGTAAAAAAGCTTTTCACCAACAAATGCTTAAGCCGAGAAACACTGGTATTGAAAATGTCCAAGTCATGTTCACTAGTTAGTATATTAAAACTTCTGCTCGCACGGATTACATACAAATTCTGTTTGTACACGGATTTGGAATGAGGGACATGCAAAAAGCCAGGTTTGCGAAACATTTTGCAGTGCGTAACTAATCCTAAACTGCCTAACAACTCAGGGCAATCTATAGCGATTTTAAGCAAATATGCTATATCAGAAATACATCTGTGCTCATGCAGTGGTAAGATATATGAAACCTCTTGCATCACGCTACATAATTGGGAGTATATTTCTTACTTTTGTACTGTAAGAAACGTAGGAACCGCTTTTGAACAGCATAGGGAGCGCTTTTTTTTTCTGTGCTACACCTCTATCTTACCCTTTGCGGAAGACAGGCCTAATGTTATTTTATATAGATATACGTTTTAATTTGCAACCCTGCACAGTGCACACGCAATAAGTGAAGGTGGTCAATTTTCAATAAGATCGGCACAAATTCGGTATCATCACTACGAGTATTATGATATTTGTGTCATCATGCAAAAATCTAGAACACATAACTCTATTTGAAAATCTTAGGACTAATATCCTTGTGTATCAAAAGCCTTTGTGATCTCCTATAGTAGTACTGTTGGTGAAGTAAGCTTATACTTCCAAGGGAACGAGTTACAAACGCCTGCAGAAATACATATAGCAGAGAGTATACGAGAGTATATTCGGATGAAGTTTCTGTTAGGCGATACTTATGTTACTTAGAAGTTTGGCAGGGTAAATTATTAATTTGTTTTAGAAAATTCAAAAGAAATAAGGACTTATTATATCGCTTGTAAGTATAGCTTTTTCAGTTACTACTCTACTTGTTAGTGCGTAAAAGGTTTCATTCAAGCTAATTTTGAACAAATTTCTCTATGCCTTATCATGAAACTGTTAAAGGTATTACTTTTATTTTGCGTAATCAATCTTTTATCAAATTAAACACTTTATAAGAAATGTAACCTTTATTTAAACAAATGAATTCTAAAAGTATAAATATAGAAAACTTTGGTCTTATCTTATTCTAATATACAAAGATATAATTATACATAGGTAGGTACATAAGTTTAAAACTACAAAATTATAATATTCAGAATTTTAGATTTTATGAACACCTATAAGTCCTACGTGTTGTAATTCAAGAAACTTATAGGGTTACCACAAGGATAATTAATTCAAAAGATTATGAACTTATTTCAAATAAAATGTTTGAAATAATGGGTTTATGCTAAACTAAAAAGAAAATCTAGACTTAATTTGGTCTCATTAAAGCGAAGAGATATTTTAAAAAGTGGAGAAGATTCTTATTATTTTTAGAAAAAATGTCTTGCGTTAAAATAGTTAAAAAAAATAGTTAAAAAGCATTAATTTATTCAGTTGCTTATGATTCCCCAAAATTGATAGGCTATTATGAAATTAGCTTTTTTAATTACTTATTATGAACCTAGCTTTTACCCACGGCTTCGCCCGCATGGATGTCAGAACGGGATAAAAAGTATTCCATATGTTAATCCAGTTTATAAACTATCTATGTGCCAAACGGCAAAACTGTTCAGCCGTGTTTGCGAGATAGAGTAACAAACATCCAAAAATTCAAACTTCCTCATTTATAATATTAGCAGGATTATGAACCTCTAATTTTCTCTTCTGGTTCCTTCTTTTTTATAGAGCTATGACAGCTATCTTATCCTCTCGCTTTAATAAAAAAAAATGTCTTAACAATAAAACTAAAAATAAATCATAGTCCGAGCACTTTCCGGCCTATTTGATATTTTAGTCCTCGTCATTACTAAGGACCAACTTTTAAATCTATCCCAGTTCCATGCAGTTTTGCGGTGGCATATACTCTTTGCCAATATAAAATGGCGTCTAATATTAAGGATTAAAAAATGATGGTAGAAACCATTTGTTAGTGGTACCCACAGATGATTGGAGATTAGCGTGTATAGTAAGCCCTTTACACTTGTTAAGCAGGTAACTACTAACTAGCCCCTTTATCAATCTGATTAAGGCTAGATTCTTGTTCTATTGAATAAACGATACCATAGTTAAAACACTGACCCAAAAAAAAAAACTTTAAAAGAGACAATGCATACCGATCTGTATTTATAAATAGTGTTGAAGACAAAATTCTAACAGTTCTTGAAATAAACACAAATCACGTCCAATAACGGAAAACGTTCTATTATTAGCCTATGTTGTCCCGCTGCAGGGCCAAGGTCTCATTTTTTCCTTTCCACTCCTCTCTGTCTTGAGCTAGTGTGGACCAATCCTAGCTCTCAACTTTAATCTGGCAACACCAAGAAACAAGCTACTGATAATTTAACTATCTCAACAAAATACTACAATTCCTAATTTAATCTATCTTACAAACTAACGAACACACGGGTAGAAGGATCAAGTGGTCTTTATTAACATCTTGACAAGTCTGGAAGGCTGTTCTCCTTGCAATAAGAGAAGGAGGTCGGCCAAGCCTTGAAGCCAACTCGGTCGTAAATACGCTTGGCACATCGCACGTCATCTGCCAAGTCTTCGTTCAGGAGATCTGGAAATATAATTGGAAGTATCATTAATCAGCCGACAACATTTTTTTGAGGAAACCTTTTTTGATGAAGAATGAGAGGAAATGTCAGATACCTATTGTCTAAAATCTCTGGTGTGCTTCTTGTGGATAAGTCGGGAGTGCGAAATACACTCTCACATACTCCTTTATTTGGAAAAAGTGTAAGGCCACACAAATATTGGTTGTGAGGGAATTGAACCGCAGCATAAGCATAAGCATCATCTGCCTATAATGTTCCCACAGCTGGGACACATGCCTCCTTTCTGTGATAGAGAGCGAGTCGTTATTCACCGCGCGTGCCCTGTACGTGTTGGTGGATGCCAATTGTCTTTGAATTTTTAGTTCTAGAACATGCCAGTTTCCTCACAATGTTTTCCTTCACCGTTTTGAGAGCGATGGAGATGAAATAATTTAAAGTGCGTGTCTGGGTTCGAACCTACGACCTACAACTCATAAGTCTAGGCTGTTTTCACTGGGCCACAACTGATCTCCGGGGATCGAACCGCGGAATATTATCATTTGTCTATAGTAGTTCAGTGCTTAAATCTTTCCGAACAAAAGCCATTTAGCTCGATCTTTAGTTACTGTCATCCAGTGGCTAGCAGCCAGCCGTACGAAGACCGTCTCCCCACCAAATCTGCCAATTGGTCAGCATCTACAGGGTTAAAATAAATTAGCTAGCGAAACTCCGCTTATGTGGTTGCGCTTGTGTGTGGTGTACTTGTGTGAAATAAAAATATGATATTTTGTTTTTGGGTCTAACGACCGCTGGTGGTGTTGTTACTTGAAGTATGAGTTGAAAAAATCTAAGGGGTGATTCTCGTATTTTTTAAGAACGTTCACAGTCTGATCTCAGTCTCAATCTGTCAAAAATACTTCAAATTTCCCTACATTTTGACAAGTTTTTGACATTTGTTTGTCGCTGAGATGAGACTGCGACGAGATTTTGAACGTTTTAAATTAGCAGAATTGGCCGACTGTTTTCTTTTGTTTAATTTTAGAAATCGAATCCCATTATGTCTGCGGACTTTCGCTATTTATTTCAATTTGGCCCTGTATATAGTAATTTAATTTGGACATGATTGTATTGAAAATGGTAAATGAAAATTGATTTGAAATAATGTTCAATAAGCTTGGTTTTCTAAAACGTCCAGTACAAAGAAACAAAATTTGTTTCTTCCATTTTTTTATTAAAATAAAACTAATTTGTAAAACTGAGATTGAATAGAAAAGTTTTTTATTCGGAATAAAATGTTTCGAACAAGTTTCGAACTTTTTCTATAATATTATAATGCCAAAGAATATTGAACTCTTTGAGAACTCGCTAAATAATAAACTAGAATTGTTGGAAAGTTTAATGAACCTTTAGAGTTTGTGCAATTGTATTACTATTCTTAGCTTAGTAGTCCATTTATTTGGGCTCGACAGCTAATTAATACCTTGTACTCATCACAGCCTAGTACTTGGAACGGGTAAAATGGACAAGTCTCTCTCTGATCCAAATATTAGCGTAGTGATGGACACGACTCCCCCCAATTTTATTTCTACGCGTAATAAGAGATTAAGGGAAGAAGATCTACCAGGGGAATTTACTAAATTCAAGACGGAAATCAAAGAGATGTTAGCTTCCTTTATCTCAACTCAAGGAAGTGAATTAAAAGTGATTACTTCGAATCTCAAGGATATCCAGACAACAAATAATAACATAGAAGCTGCTATTACTAACCTATCCTGTCAAAATGAAGAATTCCGTAAGAAAATCGAAATGCTTGAGGTACAAGGTAAAAAGGACCGTGAATATATTGTCTTGTTAGAGGATAAGATCGAAGATCTACAAAGAAGCAGTAAAAAAACCTGCATCGAGATAAAAAACGTCCCTAAAAAGCCTCATGAAAGTAACATTGACTTAAAAAATATGGTCACGAGCTTAGGTAATCACTTAAGCCTCGAGATTGACTCACGCGACCTCAAAGACATTTATCGACTGCCTAGTAAGAAAGAGGGTATTATAAATACTCCCATAATTGTTGAACTGAACTCCACTATGTTGAAAACTAATCTACTAAAAAAGGCAAAGTCGTATAACATTAAAAATACTAGCAAACTTCAGGCGAAACATCTTGGAATAACAAGCAACGAGGAGGTACCAGTGTTCATATCCGAACAATTGACCCCTAAAGGCGCCCGACTATTTTTCCCGGCTCGAGACCTGGCTAAAACTAAGCAATACAAATTTTGCTGGACTGCTTTTGGACGTATTTTAGTCAAGAAGGATGAGAATGCTCGTGCGATCTTTATAAAAAGTGAAGCACAGGTACACCATTTAATGCAAGAAGCATGACTAATTTGTTATCTCATTAGATTTTTCCTAATAATAAAAACTTTGTCATTTTGTGATAGTATAATCACAATTAATGTTTTCCCTAACTTTAACTTTAAACTACACACATCAAAAGTGTCTAGGGATCAAGCATTTTTATGCGGATTTCTTGAGATTGAGATGTGGCTTTGTAATAAATTTATGATTTTATAAATTTATATGGATCCTTTTTGGTGCATTTCATAATTTGAATCAGGACCTGTGAATCAAATTCGAGTAAAAGATGAAAATCAGCTGTCAATATTTTCCCTATAAAAACATACAACGCATTGAAGACATTATTAGTGCTACTGTTTCCCTACTACTGATTAAAACCAACGTTATTATGGAGCGGCGACGTCATTTAAGCAGGGAAGAAATGCTCAGAGCCGTGGGAATGATAGATGCTGGTTCCCGGCAACGTACTGTGGCTTTAGCTCTGAATACAAGTCAGAGTGTTATCAGTCGACTTTGGACACGTTACCGAAGCACTGGTACCGTGGCTGAGCGCCATGGAGGACGGTATCGCTGCACCACACGGAGACAAGACCGATACATTCAAATCTTAACTCGAAGAGCTCCAACAATAACCGCCATGATGTTAGCCGTGAGGCTTCATCACTCTTCAGGGAACTTAATTAGCGACCAAACAGTCAGAAACCGCTTGCATGAAGTGAACCTTCATTCCCGAAGACCGCTACGGGTACCACCTATAGCAATGCACAATCGTAGGATTCGATATCAATGGGCTCTTGAACACAGAAATTGGGCAGAAGAACAATGGCGTTTCGTGTGCTTTTCTGATGAGTCTCGTTTTGGTATGAGACCGGATACAAGACGTATACGACACTGGAGAACCCCTGGACGCCAACAGCGATTAAAATCCTGCCAGGAAGTCCATCCTTATAGTGGTGGAACCATCATGGTATGGGCGGGTATTTGGATCGGCGGAAGAACTGAGTTGATTTGGATCAGAGGCAACCTCAACGCTCAAATTTATGCTGAGACGATTGTATCAGACGTCATCGTTCCTCTACAAGTGCAAATCGGTCCCTTATTTCAGTTAATGGATGATAATGCACGACCGCACACCGCAAGAGTTGTAAGACAGACTCTCGCCGCAGCTAACATCAATGTCCTGCCCTGGCCTGCTCAGTCGCCAGACTTGAACCCGATTGAGCATGCATGGGATATGCTACAGAGAAGAGCTCTGCCGAATATGGAGGGTATCCAGTCGCAAGAAGACCTTTTTTTGTTGTTGCAACGAACATGGGCGGCCATTCCACAGCGTGATTTGGATGAACTCATTTTGAGTATGCCAAACCGATGTTCTTGTGTTGTTAGTGTTCGCGGTAGAAACACGGATTATTAATTGTTTAAGTTACCCAATAAAATTTTAGAGAAAACTGTTATTTCAGTCTTTTTTTCGAACTTTTGTGTTAGTGGTTCAAATGTCAAAAATCCCTTTATTAGGAAAATGGCAAATTTCTTTATTAATGCAAAGGTGACTTGGTTTATCGTTACTGTGACAAACGAAAACACTTTATTTGATGAATCCTTAAAGAAAATTTTAATTAATATCAATCAGGAGAAAAGTTATTGCAAAAATATATGTTGATCCCTAGACACTTTTGATGTGTGTATATAGATTTATTTCAAACTTTTATAACTGTAACCATAGTCGGCTCACTTTTACACATTCAAACACTGATTTTCACACCACCTGCTCCACACAAAATATACAACTAACTCACTCAATACACCCACAAACACACACACTTCGCTCTGTGCCTAATATATCATGTCCTGTAGTGCTGATTCTCACATATATAACCAAACATAATCGTACATATGCGAAGACAGTCGTTACACGATTGGATGCTGCTGAGATTGCTAATTCTGCTATCTTTGATATTGCACACTTTAATACTTACCTACATCATAATAATAATTATAACTTAACCATCCTGACTCAAAATATAAGGAGTATTTACAGTAATTTTGATGACCTTCAAGTAACTTTGTCTCAAATTGGAGTTGAAGTGGATGTCCTACTTTTAACAGAGTGTAGATTGAATTCTAATAAACAAATACCTGTGTTAAATAACTATACCTCGTTTAATACATCTAGACATTTAAATCAAAATGATGGCGTAGTCGCCTATATAAAAAACTGCCACTTACCCCAATCGGCAGAAGTTAATTTGATACATGCCTCAGCTTTGCAAATCACAATCTCCAACTTCACCATTATTGGTATTTATTGGTCTCCATCGAATGTATCCGCAGATCGTTTCATTGCCTCGCTTGATCAATACCTTCAAACTATCGACTCACATGGAGATACTATTATTACGGGAGATATAAACATTAATTTAATAGGGAAACCGGCAGAAACGTCACAAATACGCACTAACAGATTAAATTATTTAAATATGGTGGCTTTGCATGGTTTCCTCCCAGGACACTTTTTGCCTACCAGAGATGACAGCTGCCTCGATCACATGATTCTTAAGCTAGATAAATAAAAAAACTCGGCTTTCGTGGCAGTTTTAAACACGTCTGTTACGGATCATGCAATGGTACTACTAAATATATCCCACACGTACCAGACCAAGTCTTATGTCAAAACTAAGACCGTGACTAATTTGGAGAATGCCTACAGGCACCTCGTAAATGCGGAAACATCTTTTCTTAACACATATAGAGACCCAAACATTTTAGTAGACGGGTTGATAGATGTGATTAGGTCATCTCTCCTTCAAAACACTAAGGTTGTCTCACTCTCTAGCTCTAAGCGTACTCTAAAGCCCTGGATAACCACGGGAGCCCTAAGATGTATTAGGCTTAGAAATAAACTGCAACTACAGTCGAGGAGAGACCCTTTTAATGTTATTTTGATCATAACGTATAAGCGTTATCGTACATTTTGCTCTAATCTTATTAAAAAACTCAAAAGACAATATCATAAAAACCAAATTTTAATTTCTGTGAAAAATCCCAAGCTACTTTGGCGTAAAATTAACGACATAACCCATTACAAAAAACCAAAGACATCTAGTGTACACCTACTTCAAATCACACCGCATCCTCTTGACTCGTTAAATCGCGTAAACCATTTCTTTGCAACTATTGGAAAAAAGTTGGCGGAAGAAATCATTGCTCTAACTGGGCAAGGATATAAACCTCCTGCTTTTAGCATCTCAAATGCACCATCTCGAGCCAATTCATTTGTGCTACTAGAGACAGATCCGGCAGAAGTGGACGGTACACTCATGGCACTTGACTCAGCAAGTGCTTCGGGGTGGGATGGCATATCAGTGAGTTTCCTTAAGTTATCTCGAGACTTTGTAGTTCCTCTCATTTGCAAATTAACAAATCTTTGTTTTGAAACGGGTGTATTTTGTGATGCATTGAAGCGATCTATCGTCACGCCTGTGCACAAGGATGGGGACAAGAGCGATGTTAATAATTACCGACCGATTTCCGTCTTACCGTCACTTTCAAAAATAATAGAAAAAATAATATATAAAAGGCTTATAAATTACTTGAATAAATATAACATTCTTTCCGACTCACAATATGGTTTTAGACAGGGGCGGTCAACTCAGGACGCGGTCATAGCGTTAACGTCTGAAATCACGGATAAGGTGGACAAGGGGTATAAGTGCGTTACGGTGTTTTTAGACCTGAAAAAAGCTTTTGACACCGTATCTGTTCCCATCCTTTTGCAGAGACTTGAGGCTATAGGGATTAGAGGCAAGGCTCTTTCTCTTTTTGACAGTTATCTCCGGGTTAGGAAACAGCAGGTTAAGGTGGGTAAATCATATAGCAATGAGGAAAATGTTGATTTCGGTGTTCCGCAGGGCTCTGTACTCGGCCCGCCACTGTTTCTAGTGTATATTAACGAGCTCTGTAACCTACGTAACAGTGGCGGGAAAATCTTCTCATATGCAGACGATACGGCTATTGTCTACTCTGGCGACACTTGGGAAGGGGTACGTGATAGGGCTGAACAAGGGTTAGTTGTCATAGATGGGTGGCTCAAAGCTAACTTGTTAACCCTTAACATTGCTAAAACTAATTACATTTGTTTCTCTCCAAGTGCAAGATCTAAAGCATTTACCAATTTCAATATTCGTATCCATATTATGTGTGCAAATAGCTTGGGACAAAATTGTGACTGTAAGCCCATCAAACAATTATCGTCTGCAAGATACTTGGGAGTCATAGTTGACGAGCGTCTAGCGTGGCACTCGCATGTCGAGGTTATTATGACACGTGTTCGAAAATTTATATGGATTTTTAAAAATCTACGACATGTGATGCCTCGAAAGACACTCAACAACATTTATGTGGCACTCGCGCAGTCAGTAATCACATACTGCCTACCTGTTTGGGGAGGGGCCACTAAAACTAAATTCCTAGAGTTAGAAAGAGCCCAAAGGTCACTTTTAAAAGTAATCTATTTTAAGCCATATAGATATCCCACAGTCGACCTATATAGAATTAGTGGCCTATTATCAGTCAGGAAACTATACCTTTTAAACATCACTCTATATTTACACAAATACCTTCCAGTTAACTCAGACAGACAGGCTAAGAGACGAAAAGACATTGTGGCTTACTCTCCACGGGTACGTACGGTTTTTGCAAGGCGACAGTATGTATGCCAATCGGCCTTCATATACAATAAAATTAACGCAAAACTAAAGTTCCACCAGGAGGCCTCGCATCAATGCAAAAAAGTTATAACTGAGTGGTTAAAAACTCAAACATATGATGAAACAGAGCATATTCTAGTCAGACTTGCATAAATACTTGTCTTCTTTATCATAATGTTATACCTTGTGATTTTAAAGTGATATTTTTATCTTTGATTATAATGGCACCATCAGCAAACACGCAAACACAAACGCACACACCCTAACACAGACACAAACACACACATCCTAACATAGACACAAACACACCCTTACACACCCTCACACACACACACCACAACCCGCACTCACAAAGTTCGATAGTCACACATAAATATACTCATAATTACAAACTACACAGAGCTGCTAATTACCTTATAAATCATTGTTTTATCTTTTAAGTTTTGTTTTTTAGATTAGTTCTTAATTGAAATTTTTATAAAGTCTCAATATTGTTAACTATCAATTAAGGGAAGGAGCGAGACAACCCCAACACAAGTATTATTAATTACTTACTGGGGCTGTTTCATTCATATTTGTAAATGTAACCGTTTGAGACACAATAAACAATTTTATTTTTTACTAGCTTCTGTCCGCGACTTCGTCCGCGTAAATTTTTTTTGTTTCCCCGACCCACCCCGTCGCAACGTGTCGCCGGCCTGCGCTATTACTTCGTTTTCGCTTGGCGAAAACTTCAGACTTTTTTTCTTTTTGCTCAACTCCTAAGGGTCCTAGCGTCAAGTTTAATAGAATATAGCCTTCCTCAAAAACTGGGCTACCAAACCCAAAAATATTTTTATATATGCGACCAATACTTCCAGAGATTTAGAGCTTTCAAATCGTGTTTCAAACAAACAAACTCTTCAGCTATATTATTAGTATTATTTTAAAACTATGATATCTCCTAAGATATACATTGAAATCAAATGATCTCAGAGGCTTTTGTTCAAAATTAAATACATGTGATGAATAACGTATTAATTTGGATAAGGATTAATACCATGTTTATAAAAACGCCTTCGCAAATAATGCATTATTTTAGAACAAATTTGGTTAGCATAAAAGAGGTTATAGTGAGCTAACCTTAAAAGATAGACATATGCTGTCGCGGACTTTTTTTAAAGCTTTTAAAGGGGAACAATTCTGTCATATATTATTTTTGCGAAACTTTAACCGTTTACGCAGCGCACGCAGCGGAAGCTCTCAATAGGAAAAAAATCCCCCGATTTTGAAACATTCTTCATTGGTGCTCCGCTCCTATTGGATTTAGCGTGATGATATATAGCCTATAGCCTTCCTCGATGAATGAACTATCTAACACTGAAAGAGTTTTTCAAATCGGACCAGTAGTTCCTGAGATTAGCGCGTTCAAACAAACAAACAAACAAACAAACAAACTCTTCAGCTTTATAATATTAGTATAGATTATTTATTATTTGGAAGAATAGGGGATGAATTTTCAAAATCCTTCCCTAACGCTCACTTTCGTTATTTAAAGGAACTCTTGTGCAAAATTTCAGCGTTCTAGACCCAGCGGTCCAGGCTGTGCATTGTCTGTCAATGTTTTTTTTTATTAGCCATTCATTAATGCCAGCAGTGGGGCATTTCCCACTGCTGGGCAAAGGCCTCCCTACTCTCTTTCCACCTCTTTGTGTACAGAGCGGCCAAAAACCAATCATTATCAAAGGAGTCCAGGTATTTCCGCCATCTTCGTCTGGGCCTGCCGCGATGTCATTTGCCATGAAGCGGGACCACTGTCAGTGAATAAATTAATTTAATATAAAATATGAAGATTTTTTGTTTTGCAAATCAGCAATGGGCTAAAATCCAAAAGCGCTTGACGAGTGTTCTGATGCTGAACTCTTTGCTGTTCCTTAAAGCCCTCTTACAATAAGAGACAGATTTTTCTAATCAATAATAGTCCATAAAACAATGAACGCTCGGATAAAAGGACCAATTTTATTTTCTGTCTGTAATTCAGGATGGCTTACAGTTTAGTATTTCAGTGTAAGTGCAAATGTCATTTTGTAAAACCTGCAGATTCTAACCACATCACCTTTTGTTCCCATATGGATCAAAATTTCGTTCTAGCCAATGATTTTTCTAAGTGTAAGTTCGTATATCGCCTAACCCAGATCATTGAAATCTGTTCAATCGTTTAGGTCTGAAAAAGTACCAGACAGACTGTTATTTTTGCATTTTTGTAATATTAGTATGGATTTCTTTTTTCTCTTTCATAGCGCTGGTGCTGTGATACAATGTTTTTTTCATTAGTATAGGCACCGACCATAAATAATGATATTATTTTTTTAATTTGCTAATGGTTTTGAACCTTAATAATGTGTTTTTTCTGAGATAAAAAAAAAATATTACCTTCACACTTGATATTGCAATGTCCCCCTTTCCGACCCTTCTTGCACCAATCCTTGTTGTTGATCTGTGAAAAAAAAAATCACTTTTAGTGATGTCATAGAAATTATGTCTATGGTCTTGGGGTAAAAGTTAAGCTACCTTCTCTGTGCCCGGGGACGTTGCAAGAGGCCATAAAGCAACGATATCGGGAAGATTGGCAGCAACGGACACCTGAAATTAATTATTCTGCTGTCATGAATCCATTTGCCAAGGATTGGTTACAGGTTTGGGGTTCAAAGAAGGTAGTTTAGCTTAGAATTGTTTATTATAAGTAACTAGGATATTTTTACTATAAGTAATTAGACTTAATATTTAAGGCGGAGCATATGTCCGTGCGCATACCAGGTTTTGTGGGGCTCACAACTGCTGAAAACTCCATTTTGTGCCTGTATTGCTATTCTGTAAAAATCTCCACTTCAAAACTTAGGCGAAGTGAGTTTGAAGTGAGCTGTCAATGTGCTCTAGCGTCAGTTGGAACTTCAGACTCACTTCACATACATTTTCACGGGGAGATTACAAAATATACCGGCTGCATTCGCTTTTATCACTGTAAAAGCGAATGCTTCGGCTACAAGAACTGCTAGTACAAAGGTGAACACCACGAGCTATTGCTCACCAGTCCGCTCTTTTACATTTCGCTATTGTTACAAATATAGCCTTATTGAGTTCACAGAAAACAGTAGTAGTTACACAAAGTTCAGAAAAAAATCTAGTCGCATTCTCATCTCAGTGACCATCAATGTCAAAAATGTCGGAAACTTAAAGGTATTTTTGACAGGTTGGTTGAGACTGAGATCAGACTGTGAACGTACTCAAAATTACGAGAATTGCCCCTCAGTTCTTAGAACTGGCAGTCGTAATATCAATTTCGATCATTGGACATTCGTGGGTCTAGATCGTCGCAAGCGCTACTGCTGGGTTTTTTCATCAAAAGTTTTCTCAGTAGCTGCCCGGATTCTGGATTTGTGCCCGATTGATGGCAATAGACCCCTATTATATAGGGTTATTGGTAAATGTTAATAAACACTCAGGACTATATTACTAACATATTAAACAACAACTTTTGTTTTATGACTTTTATTAATTCATCAGACTTTCATATAAAAATAAAAATATTTATTGAAATATTTTTATAAGTTATTATTATAAGTTAAATTAGTTATTTTTCAATTTATCAATTCCTCGAATTGTCGAGGAATTGAAATATTCGATTTTCTGTTAAGAACTACGCGAAGCAAAAAAAAGTGATAGGTAAACAAACTGCCGTGTCTAGTACAAAGTGTCTAGTTCAGCGGAGGGCCCGAGGGGGCGGGAGTTAGACAGAACAACGAAATCTTGAAGGTTTGTTTTTGGTAAATGTATTGTTTTGTAAAAAGTTATAGTACAAAATTTGTTGTTTATGAAGTTAGCAATCCAGTCCTGCGCGGTTGTTAGTGTTTCACCAATAACCATAAACAAGGTGTATCATAATTATTAACGCAAGACCTCGTACACCCCAATTTTATTAGCGTATTGGATTAATAGCATAATAAAATGACCAAAACTTATTTTTTTTAAAGCTTGCTATTTTTATTAAGAAAATCGTGTTGACACTAGCATTACTTTATGCATTTAAAATTGAGTCTTATAACCTTGAAATAAGATTCCATTTTATTTGACTCAATCAGAGGTTAGTATGGAAAAATACATAATTTTTGAAAAAATACCAATATTAAAAGTTATTGAAATCGATTCAGTAGTCAATTATGAACAAATTACTTTCAGAACTTGCGTTTATTCTGTTACACATTGTACAGTCAGCGAGATGTGTGTTAACCCTTCGGCGAAAAACAGGCGTGATGATATTATGTGATGTTATTCGAAACTATTCTTTCTATGATATCTGCTTATTAGGGTTTTTAATAGAGTTTAGTGTTGCTTTATAATTTTAAAGTTTAGATGTTTAAGTATAGCAGTAAATTATTTTTCAATTTATTTGGTGTATGTTGGCAAACCACTATTGTATTGAGGTCATCCTGTAAATATAGTGTGTGTAAGTTTAATAAATTTATACTTCTATATTAATATTATAAAGAGGAAAGATTTGTATGTAACGAATTGGCTCAAAAAGTACTGGACCGATTTTAAAAATTCTTTCGCCATTTGAATGCTACATTATCACTGATTAATATAGGCTTTTTTAATTGCAAGAAAAAAAAATGTTTGAAAAATAAATGTCCACCCGTGCGAAGCCGGGACGGGACGCTAGTAAATATATAAATTAGTTTTAGTGAGAATATTTAAAAAATCGGCGAATAATCCCTTTAAACCATTCGTTACTATCATTGTCATACCTACATAATGTTTTATGACGGCAGCTATACCAAAACCTCATAATCATGACACCGGTGGCCACAGCCAATCAACACGCCACAAATAAGTAGCGAAATGGATAATATCGCCAGCGGCCACCGCCGTCAGTATCGACGACTAGTGATTACAAGAGTTCGAAAAATTCCGGGATTCGTACTAGGAAATGGGTCACGGGATTTTTGGAAGGTTCGGTATTTTACTTAATTAAGTCCGGTGGGAAGCACGGAGGCAATCATTAAGCTTTGACTAGGCGAGGGATAGATACTTATTAAAAAAATCAGTAGTAAGGTTTGTTTCTTAGGATATTTTTGAAAGAGAAATAGGCCGTTGAGGCAAAACATGACTATAATTTAATATTATATTATTATCTTTTTTTAAAAGATAATAATTGAAAAAAATAAACCGCCAATTAAGGAGCGAGTTGGATCATGTATACATCCAGACAAATGGAAAAAAATTCTAAAAACTATATTTTCAGCATCCGACTCGTTCGCTCGTTCTCGTAGCAATTACTTTTTTCAAAATAATTTTAGGTACAGTTTTGACTTATATTCAATGGATTCGTGTCTGTCTGTCGTCTGAAATATATTGTGTGAAAAAAGTATATTTCTTTTGAATGAATATTGTTTTTTTATGCTATAGGAAAATTAAAATGTAAACAATGTTTAACACTTTGATTTTGATAAAATTTATAACTTAATTAAAAGGAAAGCTTTGTTATAAGTAAACTTTTCCCTTTAATTAATAAAATAGAAAATTTTAGGGTACGTAAAAACCTAAGTAAGTAGTGTTGGAAGCGTTTTAATATAGGTAATTCAATTAAGTCATTATTTGAAGCGACCCAGAAAGTTTAAAACAGAAATTAAATGAACGGGATTGTTATCACTTATTTTATTACATCTTCTTGTTGATCAACTTATGTAAAGCTAGTGTAGCTAAGGATTTTGCCTCTGGCAGACATCCAGTTGAACTAACCATCATAAATGACGACTCGTAAAACATAATCCCACCAAAAAAAAATCATGTAAAGTAGGTTGCCAAGACTTAAATAACGCTTTCACTGTTAAAAACTCATCAGATCTAGTATACAGCCAAGCCCCTAACTCTACAAACCTCAAATCTTGCTTAAAATGTACGGCTCTAATAAAAACCCTAATAAAAAGCGATTATACAATAAGCCATTTTTCAATACTGTCGATTTTTCTAGGGTGAGTAAAGAAGTCTACTAGCTACGCCCATGGCGGTTTGTATTATTCCATTCTTTGAATCTGAAATCGGCGGAAGCATGGTACATGTTCCCGACACGGATGAGCTACTAAATTTCCGTATTCAAAAAATAAGAAAAACTACACGATATGAAATTTTTGATTTCATATCGTGTAGTTTACCAAAGAACTAGAGCAAATTTAAAAACAATCTAAAAAGAAAACTTTTACACGCTCAATATATTCAGCAAATTTTCTCTTACAAATCCCGGGAAAATAGTTCGGTTCCCATCACTGTTGCCTCAAATAAATAAGCGAATTAATTAAAAACGTGTTTGCTGACAAAATACAGGACTCTGTGGGCATGCCGTGTCGTTGCGAAAATTTGCATTTACATGGCTCGCTTATGGATAAACGCGTAAAGGATTTTTGGGTAGAACATGACAGGAATACAGATTTGTTAATTGCGAATCAAAATGTGGATTTTTTTTTCGCTGCTTGCGGCTTACGGATTCCGAAAGAGGATTTTTTACTAAGTTAGAATTTGGACTGTAATGGAATTAGATTGTTTTTGTGGTTGTTTTTATGTTTAATTCAAAGCAGTGGTGGCCGCTTACGACTTGTTGGCCGTATGTTCGAACCCAGAAAGGCGCTTCACTTTGTGTAAATTATTTCATCACCACTGCTCTCAAAACGGTGAAGGAAAACATCGTGAGGAAACCGGCATGTCCTAGAACCAAAACTTCAAAGACATGTGACATCTATTAACCCACACTGGGCCCGTATGGAAGAATACGGTCCACTCCCTCTCACAGAGAGGAGGCCTGTGTCCCAGCAGTGCACAGCGCGTTAAAAATTCAGGGCGCGATAAAAAAAAATATTTGTGGGTACGAGGGCTTATGGGCAACATGCTGGCTTCAAACACTACTGTTTTTAAAAAAGACCCTGGCCCCTATTCTATTGTTCACAAACTAAACTAAATTTAATTTCAGTGCATCTTTTTCTTCCTATTTCAATATGAAAAGGACATAAGATTAATAATAGTTTAGTCCATTGAGCTATATAACTAGAGAAGCAAACCTCAATAAAATGTGTCAAAAAAGTGTAGCCACTTTATAAACGCGACGACGTAGCTTTGAAACCACTAAACATTTAAAAGTAAACATATATCTGTCTCACTTACACACGTCGTAAGAATAAAACCGTCGCTTAGATTAGACAAAGACCGCAATATAAACATGCAATGACGGGATGGGGTTGCCTACCCATGCGAAATTTTACCCAACATTTTAACCCATAAAAAATGTTTTAGGTTAAGTTAAATTATTTTTTAAATATTTGATTTATGTATTTCTTATTGGATGTGTAATAGAAGTTTATAAATAATGAAAATAACTAAGACATTTTCTTTTTGAATATGTTTTCTTTATTATTAATTAAATTGAATGATTTAGTAGGTAGCCAGTCAGTCTCTTTTCTCAGCAATCGGATTATTTCCATCCATTTTTCACGGCGTGCTGCATCTTTAGGCACCCTGCTACGTTTTTATTATTAAAAAATATTTAAAATCACTTATTCCATAAATTAAAAACTCCCACTAATGTGGGAAACTAAAACTAAGTTTTTAGTGGTAACACTGAACCTAATTTACAAAATTCAACATTTTATTGCGTTTTTAAGTTGATATAAACACAGAGACAATTAATTTACGTGTGGAAAGTAATTCCGGTTAATTTATTATGTTTTTATGATCTTGAATCGCACTCTTTCGCGCTATTTTTTGTCGCATGTCACTCAGTTGACTTCGGTTGGCGTCACACAGAGCACTGAACTGACGTTAGCTACGCTGATGGCTGTGGCCATCAGCCTAGTGGCAACGCCTTGGTGCGGTAATTGCTAATCTAGTGTAACATATATATCAATGGTTTAGTCCTGTCAAATTAGTCAGCGCCTGACGTAAATTGACATATTTTTACTAGCCATTTTTTTAATAACGTCTAAACTTGTTTATGGATTATCTAATTTGACAGGACTAAACTAATATTTATCTTCTATCCTTTTCATAATGAAATAGAAAAAAAAAGATGCACTGAACTTAAATTTAATTTAGTTTGTGAACAACAGAATAGGGGCCACTGTCGACTAAATGAACCCGAAAAAAAAATAACGTCCAATCAAACTATAATGATGACCAAATAATACGAATCCATACACATTACACGGCTCAATAACATGCTATTAATATGGAATACCACCGATATTGAATGATAAGGATGTACTATTGTAATCCATATTGTGCGGTTGACAAAAAACTGCGCATATGAAGCAATATCCTTCAAAATGATTCAGATTGAGTTTGCTAGTGTGTTACGAAATTAGTGTGCTGGACAGAAGCACCGAACTCGTAGGTACTGGGGTGTCTTGTGCATTTTTCGTCAGCAAATAGATACACTTTTGTTTCCAATAATGTTAACAAACATGTGTGAATTTGAAAAAAAAAATACCTTAACAGCTACACATAAGGTTCAGTTACGCTACAACATCAACTTTTAATACTATTTGTAGTACTGGGTAAAGAACGGGTCGCATGAAATTAATAATTATAACCCGATTTTGCCAGTTCAATAAGTTCCTATTAATAATTTCCCACAATTCAAACTAATATTATTTGTTGTTGTAATTGAATTACTATTTATTCACATAAAACTTATAAAGAGGATCATATTATATTTATGGCAAAATATCATCGTTTGAAATGAGATATATGACAGCGAAACTGCAGAAGTATAAGAATACCTAAAAATTATAAAAATGTTTGTGGTCCTTCGATCTGTTTTCTCTAATCGCTGAAAAATTGCATTTCTGGTGCAGTTCTAGCAAAAACAATGTAATGAAATAGCAGGGATGGATATATACAGGGTCAAATTAAATTAGCTAGCAAAACTCTGTAGATGCGGTAGGTATCGATATCTAAACACGATAAAATAAATATATATTGTAACCTAGTGTAGTTAATAAAGACCTAAAATAATAATTATATTTATACAGGCTTACATAAACACAAGTTTCCACCATATCTTTCACTCTCTCAATACATACACATAGGTACTTTAATAGGCCACTTCTATGCATTTATTAGTAAGTAGTTATCATAATAATAATATAATACTGTGCTTGTCCTACAACTATTATGTTCAAATTATAGGCGAGGACGCTGGCCCCCTAAACACAAGTTAAATCTTACTTTGGGTGCCAGAGTTCATCGAAAACACTCTTTCTCTTAGTTGTAACGCTGCATAGTGTTTAGATAAGTGTTTTTGTACAACTGAAGGTAATAAAGAATATTTTATTTTATTTATTTATATGACGTTTTTTTAGGGGGGGGGGGGGTCAACGAGCGCTGGTAGTGTTGTTACTTGAAGTAAGGGTAGAGAACATCTGTTTTCTATTTTTATCGTATTTAAATGTCAATACCCATCATGTCTGTAAAGTTTACACACGAAAAACCGATATTTCAAGTGACTACACTAACTTCGGAAATGGCCTTAGGTACTCTACGGAGTTTTGCTAGCTAATTTAATTTGACCGTATATTAACTTTGTTTTTTTGTTTAGTGATGCAAATGCAAACCCAGGTGTTTAAGGCAACAGTACCTAACCATTGTTCATCAGATGTGGCCATCACTTTGTCAACATGCTTCATAAGTAGTTAAGTAACACAGGAAATCGGCACTAACGACGCCATTTTGTTTTGCCGCAAATTTTTTATTTCCCTTGTTACTACTATTATAGGTTTCAGGTTTCATGACCTATGCGATAGTATGGCCTCTTAAAATGTATTTAAATATAAAAAATATTTACAATTTGAAATTATTAAAAACTTTTTATATCCCCTAGCGGGATAAATTGTCAGTAAGGTTCGCTATACCTACATTTCTCAAACTAATATCACAAATGTTTACCAATAGCTCCTCTATGCATATCAACATCGTCCGTGTGCCAAAAGATTCTTGTCGTACTGTACCCCGAACTTGCTTTACTGAATTTTCTGTATAATCCCTGTATTAATTTAGTAATATTAAATTTCCAATGACAGTGTATTGTTTTGATCGCGTCATAATTTGAACAGCTCGTTCAATGATTAATTATCACTGAACCGAATCCGGTGTGAAATAAAATACCTATGGCGTGATTTAAACTATTTTTCAACACACTCGCTCGTAAAGTGGCTCTTAATGAACAGCTTTTAGGACCATAATGCAGTGTATTAAACGCGTGCTTTTTACTTTATTTTACCGCACTATTGCGGTAACGCCACAGATAACTATTTATTAGTCGGAGATGTGCGCTTTTTTTAATCCATCAAAGAGACTTCATGCCAAAAGGAATTCGTGGGCCATATTTCACTTTTTTTTTAAATAGTCTGATTTGTCCTTGGTCCCAAAATGAAATAATTTACCTTAAATTGCTCGTGGTCCTCCCAGAATCAAACGAAAAAGTTCTATTATATAAGTTCTATTATTGCGGATACTCACTGAACGAATGTATATTTCTCTATGCTAATAGTACTTTCTAATTCCATAGGTACTAACTAAACTACAATTTGACATACGACAACACTACGATCAGTCTAAAACAATTGTGCTAGTATATTTTTTGCTATTTAACGGTTTTGTCAGTGCCTTTATTTACACCTGCGCGCGCATCGCTAGCACGGCGCACGGAAAAACTAAACCAGCGCGCCATTTTCCATAAAGTTAATAACAATAAAAGTCTGTTTTTTTCCCCGCAAGTGTGTTGAAAAACGTCGTATGAAACGCGTGTGCATTGATCATTACACTCTCGGCTTCTTTATAATAATAATACCGCCTTGGTTATGATGATTGAGCACACATGTATCTTAATGTAATATTATAATTTGAATAACTTTATTATAAAGGACCATGCTTAAATTATAAAAGCGAAAGTGACTCTGTTTGTCTGTTACCTCTTCACACTTTAACGGCTGAACGTATTTCGATGAAATTTGGCACATGGGTAGACCATGACCAGGATTTACGTTGCCGTGGTGTGTATAATTTTCGACATCCACGCGGGCGAAGCCACGGGTAAAGTATAATAAGCATAATCAGCCTATAATGTTCCCACTGCTGGGACACAACCTTCCTCTCTTCGAGAGGGAGTGGGCTGTAATCTACCACGCGGGCTCAGTGCAGGTTGGTAGATATCACATGTCCTCGAATTATTGGGTTCTAGGGCATGCCGGTTTCCTCAAGGTGTTTTCTTCACCATCCGATGTTTTGAGAGCAGTGTTGATGATATTATTTAACAAGGCGCCTGCCTGGGTTCGAACTACGAGCTACAACTCGTAAGTCGGTGTTGTTACCACTGGGCCATCACTGCTCTGCAATTAAAGACATTGGTTCCGATTCTGTTGTTCACAAACTAAACTAAATTTAAGTTCATTGCATCTTTTTCTTTCTATTTCATTAAGAAAAGGACAGAAGATACTCCTGTCAAATTAGTCAGCGCCTGACGTATTTTTAGTAGCCAACTTTTTAATCACGTCTAAACTTGTCTATGGATTATCTAATTTGACAGGACTAAACTAATATTTATCTTCTGACCTTTTCATAATGAAATAGAAAGAAAAAGTTGCACTGAACTTAAATTTTGTTTAGTTTGTGAACAACAGAATCGGGACCATTACCCGGTAAAACCCGGTAAAGCTCAAAACCGACTAAAATTAAATCTCATCCAATATCTGCTGAACACTATGATTGAATCGCATCGATACGTCGCATTACGGAGTCGCGAAGATCTTGTTATATTCCGAGAACAGGCCCCGCCGCCGTCGACGGGAATCAAGTGTCGAATAAACGTCATCTTCCCCGTACCATCTGCATAATCTATGTCAGTATTAATTTGGTGAAATGTGGATGGTTTGACGTGAATAACGTTGTGTTACAGTCTGGCTTTTCCGGATTTTGGTGAAATTGGATTTGTTGGTGATGGGGTACGCGGTTTAATTTACTTGTCCTTCAAGCATGCGTGTACGCAGTGGTAGAGAGACGCGCAACCTGTTACTGTGGTGATTTGATATACCTACTTTGATATTAGCTTCAGCTTTAGTGGATCATTTATATATATATTTACTGCTGTCCGTCCTCATATGAAAAGTGTTTAGAGTATTTTCATATTCTCGGTAGTGCATAAAAAAAACTATGAGGGCTATCAACTTAATTTTTTAGATAGCCCAGATAGTTTTTTTTATGATTTTTTTCTTTGAGCATTATGCGAAGTGATTGAAAAAACAAAAATTGGTTACAACTTTTGAACCGTAAAGTTCATACTGCATATACAGGGTGTCCCTGAAAGTATGGATCAAATCAAATAGGGGCGTGGGCAAGGTCATTTCCAAACTTTTTAAACCTGAAAATGATTGATGATTGAGAATTATTTTACGGTTCAAAAGTTGTGAACAATTTTTTTTCAATCGCTTCGCATAGTGCTCAAAGAAAAAAATCATTAAAAAAACTATCAGGGCTGTCTAAAAAACTTAAATTGACAGTTCCTGGTAGTTTTTTTTTTTTGATTTTGTTCTTTGAGCACTATGTAAAGTGATTGAAAATAACAAAAGTTGGTCATAACTTTTGAACCGTAAAAAAGTTTGGAAATGACTTTGCCCACGCCACTATTTGATTTGATACATACTTCCAGGGACAACCCTGTATAAAAGCCCCTCTAAAGCTGAAGCTATTAATATGTAAAAACAAACGACGCTGAATATCAAAGCAAATCAAATCACCAATATAACCAACACCCACTGTGAATACGTAAGTATATATTTCTTGTGAGCATATATATCATCCTTATCATTTTAGCTCGGAATCACCCACTGCTGGTTATAGGCCTCCCCTTTCTTCTGCCATACTTCCTTATTCCGTGCGTCCTTCATCCAGGTGCTTCCCGCGACTTTGACGATATTAGCAACCCAGCGCGCTTTTGGACGGCTCTTGTTTCTTTGGCCTAACCTTAGACACCATTCAGTCACAGCTTTACTTCATCGGCCATCTCCTCGTCCAGCTAGATGGTCAGACCAACTCCACTTGAGGCGCCTCGCCCTGTAGCCGTCGTTGAAGCATATATACCCGGAGCCTATTTGCTTAACTTGAAACAAAACTCACCCTGTTACCAGTTCCAGCGTGAATACATTCTTACGTCAGCACAAATACATACGCCATCGAATCTTCCATTATACTTCAGTATCTATCAGGGATTTGTAGAATTTTATAACCTTTCCATCAGTATGCGTGTCAAACCGTCCTCGACATTTTAATACGAGTTTTATAACAGATCACCAATATACCTATATATCCGTATCGGCGCGTATAACTTTTGAAGTTATTACAAGTTAGAGACGTGAACGTAAAAGTATCGAAGATCAGATTCATGTTAAACATGACTTATTATAGAAGAAGGAAGGGAATTAAGACGTATTGGTGAAAATGGAGAAAAAAAATATTCAATGCCAAAAAGCAACTGAAAGTAATAAAAAAACCTACATTTTGGCGCGCTTGGTGTGACGTACAGAGGCCAGCACATCAAGCTACGCCAATCTCTAAAATTTTCCCAATTGATTATGAATCTTATTCCTTTGTAGTAACGTTGAAAATTTATCAAAAAAATTTGACAGATTGGGGTAGGTTGATGTGCTGGCCTCTGTACATATGTAGCCTATGACATTGATAACGGACTGAATCGCAAATCACACTAATATTATAAAGGCGAAAGTTTGTGAGTGTGTATGTTTATATGTTTGTTATGACTTCACGCTCAAACGGCTGTAACAATGCTGTTAAATTTTGTATGGAGGTAGCTGACACCCTGGATTAACATATAGGGTACTTTTTATCCAGGTATTTCCACGGGATCGACACTTATGCGGGTGAAACCGTGGGGCGCAGCTAGTACTCCTATAAAACACGTTGACATTTATTGTTGTCATGGACTTATACATCACATTCGGTTTGATTAAGGAGTCGTTTTCAAATATTTGAATTTCCAATAGTTTTATTGCATTTTTTACAAATTAATTTCTTGCTCAAAAATAAATTATTATCAAAAATATTTATGGAGACATAATTGTGAAGTGAGGCAGTTTATTAAAAAAAATTGCCCCTTAATTGAATCACTGTATGCTTATTCTCTATTACCTACTGGTGCAATGTTTGACGTTGAGTCAGTCAGCCTAAATTCTAACCCCCTAAGGGTTAGAATTTCTCCAGTAGGAGAATATTCTATTCCTAAGCTTAGCATAGCCTTCATAGATGTGTACAAATTCACATAGTTTAATAGTGCACAAATCTATACTGCACCAACCCGTCACCTACACACGATCCATAGAGCTGGCAATTCCGCATAAATATCGATAAACGTAATTATAAGTGCAGAGGCGCGTTACCGTGAGATGAAGGTGCAATTTGCATTGTCGCCTCGGTGATCGTTACCGCGAACCCGCGACGAGATCAATTCAGACCTATTCCTCTATCGAGATATAGTGGGGTAGGGGTGAGCGTTTGATTTAATTATGTAGGTTGTCGATAGTTTTTTGTTTAATGGTTTTAATGCAAGAACAACATAAAGATTAAGAAAGAAAGAGAGAGTCGGAATTTCATCTTTAGGATTTATGATTAGATTGAATGTTATTAACCCTTCATATAGTCTTCTCATTAAACAATCCGGAATTTGGATACACGCGAGACGCAATGGCTTTTTAATTGTTTATTTAGATTATAGTATTCAACCGGATAAAGGAGGTGATTTAATTTATAGGCTTACTAGCGACCCGCCCCGGCTTCGCACGGGTGCAATACTGATACTAAGTACAGGTATTTCAAGAATGCCAGCACGCGCCGCCGCGGCCGGTACCGTAGCAACCGCTATGTCCCTGCATTTTAAATCTGTAATATCTTCGAAAATATTCATTTAAATTACATGCTGTAAAGGGCCATATTTATTTATATTAAATGCACAATGTATTTAAGGTACTTAATTGGATAAGGATTAATGCTGTATTGCTTAAAATCGCTTCGTAAATAAGACATTATTTCTCGTAAAAAGTAAAGGATAAAAAATGATTATTGTGGGTTATCCCTAAGAGATAGACATATACCATCGCGGATTTTTTTGTAGATCTTTTTAAGGTGTACAATACGATCTACAAAAAAATCCGCGATGGTATATGTCTATCTCTTAGGGATAACCCACAATAATCATTTTTAGGTTTTTTAGGTTTTTAGGTGTACAATACAGGGCACGCCGCGATAGCGGCGGTAAGACCCCTCTTTGAGGAGTGGCTAGAGAGGCGCCACGGCGCCCTCACCTACCGCCTGACGCAGGTCCTCACCGGACACGGGTGTTTCGGGAGGTACCTGCACATTATCGGGCGGGAGGATACGCCCGGGTGTCACCACTGCGAGGGTCGCCCGGAGGACACGGTGGAGCATACGGTGGCGGTATGCCCCAATTGGGCGGAGCACCGCCGTGTTCTCGCAGAGGCGATCGGCGGCGGCGGCGACCTCTCGCGCCCGGCCCTGGTTCAAGCCATGGTCCGGGGCGAGAGGGAGTGGGAGGCAGTCACCTCCTTCTGCGAAGCAGTCATGCTAGCGAAGGAGGTGGCGGGACGGCTGAGGGAGAGGGCCTCACGTCCCAGCCGCCGCGGGAGACGCCCCGGGCGTCGGGAGCCGCGAGACGACTCCCGGCCACCGTAGGCGCGGGCCTGCGGGCGGAGAGTAATGGGTAACTCTCCGTCCGATCAGGACCAGGCCCGTGCCGGACGGCGCGTACGTGTTCCACGCGCGCCTCAAAGAGATGTCAGCATAAGGAAGGGGCCCGAAAGGGCCGAAGCCTGCCGGGGCAGCGGGATTGTCCGAAAGGGTTACCGCTACCCCGGAACACAAAGGGCTAAGGAAGGAACACGGGTGGGTTTTAGTCAGTAAGAGTCTGACACTCCCTTCTGCTCCACCCAGAGCGGGAGGGGTCATTGGATGATTTCCCATCCACAAAAAAAAAAAAAAAAAAAAGGTGTACAATACTGTAGTACATTATTTTGACCTATCTCGCAGGGTTCAGCCAGCGTTTGAAAAGTAAGCGCAAAAAAATGTGTTTATTTACGACATCACATGCATGCATGTATTGTCCTTCCTCTTGAATCACTCTATCTATTAAAAAAAAACCGCGTCAAAATCTGTTGCGTAGTTTTAAAGATCTAAGCGTTCATAGAGACAGAGAAACCGACTTTGTTTTATACTATGTAGTGATAAGTTCCGTTTCTAAACTGTACATTCGATCCACATGAAACTATTGATGATACTTTTACATGCTACGAAAGAATATCTAATCTGCATAGCGATTTACAGTCATTCGACAAGCTACCGTATCGAAAATGACACATTTTGATAGCCAGTTAAGTTTTGCGCCAATCAAAACAGCTGTCAAAACAGCTGTCGGAAGTCGTCTATTTTATTTAACCGGACAAAATTTTCGGGTTTTGGACTTGTGAACAGCGTTTAGAGGACTCCTACCATAACATTGATTGATGTTCGATATGGTACGGATATGGATCCCGTTTCCAAATTGGATTTGATTCTAGTCAAAACTGAGTATGCCTGTTATATTTCTGTGCACGTTGAATCAGTAACACTGCCAACTGGTAACTAATCTATCGATACACCTTACTATCGATACCATACTACAACTCTATCAAGGAGCTTTCCACTCTGCAAATCGAAGCTCCGATTGAAATCAGGCGCTCGGTAAATAACGTCTTGCGAACTAATACTTTCTCAGAGATTGCTAATCTCAAGCCTTCGTTTGACGAACATCTCGCATGCCTCATGTTTATCCTTACTAAATGATCCCCTATGATCGATATGTACCCCTATGAAGTATGTACCGGCGAATGATTTTATCAGAGCTCTATTTGGTTTTTCCGAAACGTGATTGAAGACAGAAGCCGTGCAATTGGTTTCGGGGTATTTGTCTTAAATTCGTAAGATGCTGGAGTGCTTTCAGTGTTTTTTGTTGGTAAATATTATGTGGTTTTGAATATGGGATATGAATCTAGTGTGTGTTTTAAGAAAGTAATTTTTCACATCTGTTTTGATATTTCTGTGGGAAATAAAGTGAGGAAACCTAGATAATGGGAATACGTTGACTACATACACTGCATTAAAATTCTCCGGAATTGACCCTAAAGTATAACTCAACTCAACTCTAAGCATTTATTTCAAATAAACCAATTACACACAACTTTTGAATTGACAAAGGATCGGTCAGTCAGAAATATGAAGCTAGTTGAAAATCCAAAGCGTAGTAGTTTCCTATGGAGATTAACGGGCAAGAAACTCAAACATACTGTAATTAGTCTTGCTTGCACCTTGCTAACTCTCCAGCCCTTTCATCACCGTACAAGTAATATTGTTCAATGTTTCTATACAAGTCTCACGTGTCATAAAAAGCACCAAAACGAATAAACCTCTTCGTTATAACAATTACCAAAACTTCACTTGACCACGTCCATAGCATTATAAGTCTCCAGACACTACTAAAAACAACTACAGCACTTGGTCCTTTCATCCGCATTCCTTCAGACGATTGTAACGTTATCACTCAAGTTCCTCTGTAGATAACACAACTCAATCCAGTGGAATTGCGTTAAGTTTAACTCAAAGGACCATAATTTCGCACGTTTGTGGTGAGGCTTTGTGCCTACAGCGGGTTGCCGCGGGACGGTGTGTAGTGATGTGAGTAGCATGTGGGATATTGCGGGAACGGGATTTGAAAGCCCGGGATATTATGATATGGATAGTGCTGTGTGTTATCCTTTGAAGACGCGTTGTGGCTATTTGTGTTTGCATATGACGCTCCAAATTCCTTGTGACGTGTTATGTGGGAAATCTATCGCTGCTTCCAAGAAAAGGGAGTGTACTAGGTTATCTGGAAATACTAGACTCAAACACATTATTTTTTACTAGCAAGATAAAATCCTTGTTATTTAGGGTGTGTCTGTTTACAGCTTTTGTGTTTGATACTGTTATTTTAAAAGTGGATCTCTTTTATAGTATCAATATAAAATTTTATACAGCTAGTAAAATAAAAATATTGTTGAACAAAGTTAGTACTACTTTCAATATTTTAGTGGCGATGTCAATTTTGCATTGTTGACATAATTTGCCTGCAAAAGGTATGTTGCAGCCAGGTGCGGTGCTTCTGATCGTGCCAGTTCACCTGCACTTCGGATAAAAAAAAAATGCCTGTGATGCCGCAATCCACGTGGCCACCTACTGAGCTACTATATATTAATAAAAAAAAAAAACAAGGAGGATGAGTACCATCGAAACAAAAAGAAGAAGATAAACTCAACAAGAATGTATAATCTAGATAATAGAGCGACTGCCTATCTGACCTCCACAACCCAGTTACTGGGTCATACGATACCCCTTGGTAAGACTGGTTGTCAGACATTCGGGCTTCTGACAACCCGTAACGACTGTCAAAGATCCACGAATGACAGCCGGGACCATCGCGGCTTAACATGCTTTCTGAGGCACGGAGAGGTTTCGGTATGTAAAGATGGTCACCCATCCACAGACCAACCGCGGCAAGCGTAGCTTAACCTGATCGATCGACCTGTGTGGCTGTAATTATTTAACCAAAGGCCCTTCACTGACTGGTCTAACAGAGTGCATAATAATATAAATCATTATTTCTCTTTGGTTAACTTTTTCCCACTGTCATATATGCGGGATGGTCCTCCCATCCGGGATGAGTTACAACACTACTGTCCCACTTCGGGCTAAATTAACACGAGTAGATCTGTCTGTAATACACCTCATCCGGCCGACTAGTGATTGCAACGTAATCGTCCGAATGTAGGCCGGACACGTTGAACACTACGATTCTGTATCCAACGACCTGAGGGGCAGTTCCCGTATCCAGTAACATGTACGGCTATCAGATTTCGTAAATCGCATACAAATGTTTGATGTAGTACGGGCGCGTTGAAATACGATAAAAATAATATCACCGGACCGCCCGACGACCGCACGACAACGTTATTCCTCTTTAATTTTCAACCTATATATTTCACATTTCGTAGACCCGTTTTAGCCTCAGAATGTTTTGCGTATTAAACTACGTTAACTTTACTATCGAATAAAAATAAAACGAAAGTTGTAGCTCTAAAAACAAAATTACAGTGATTTAAAATGTTCGTGGTAACTTTCGGCCGTGCGGACATTTTGTTGTTTACGTTTCGTTTCGCGTCCACTTTCAAGCGCGTGCCCTTCAGGCGGGTATTTTAAAGAACGTTCGCATGCTAATCTCGGTCTTATTCTGTCAGAGATATTTTTAATTTTTAATAAAGAGAATTGGCCTTTAGGGTAATAATTAAGGAGCTACTGACCAATACAATAGCTTTTTTCTTTTGTAATGACTTTTGTAAAACACTTTCTAATTTTCATGAAAGTTGACGCTGATTTAATATCTTCAATTGTTTTGTGGTGATATTTTAATAAACAACGTATGTTATGTAATTCACTGCAATCAATTTACTCTTTGCAATTTCTCAATGCTTTGAAATGGAGGTTACGTAATTGAATGGTCATCATTAACGAAATACTGTTACTAAAACTCTGTATTATTATTATTGACACATAAACCTTCTGGAATCTAATCTCTAAATGCAAGTGAAACGAAAACCGCTTCAAAATCCATTGTGCAGTTTAGAAGAACTAAATAGTCACACAGACATACATGAAAAACTACTATATTTTATATCAAGTAGGTATGTAAAAAAATTAAAGAAAATACATTTATTTTCTGTACCTAAACATGACGCAGAAAAAGAACACAAACACAAAAAAAGAACAAGTTGGGGAAAAATATGCGTCACATCCACGCAAAATGGCCAACGCTCAGCATAATGCTATGAAAGACAGAGCCCCGGCGTTGGTTTTCAGCGACAGATGCCGTTGATGTGATGATGTCAACCGGTTAGCTTAAGATAAGATAAAAATAACAAAATAAACACATAGAAGAGCCAACAAAAATAAAAATAGACTAGTAAAAAACAAAACTATATCGCTTCCAACATAAAAGAAAATGATAATAATGCATCTCTTAAACTATAGTCGTCTAAGTAACCTCTATTAAAATTTCATAGTGTGCTTCAGTCCCTATTTCACAGTCGCAGATCGTAATATATATTTTATTACACAAACGTGTTACTGCTTGGTTGTTGCGACAGAACGCTATCAAAGATAATCTACTTATTTATTTGTTACTGATATCCTATTTATGATGGTGGAGAATACTGTATTATCTTACGGATTAGCTATATTTTATAAACGGAGGCGATGGTGCAGTTACCTTGGGTAACCTGGAAGTCTTTAAACAGACTCTGGATCCAGGGCAGAAGCAAGAATAACCTGTTCAGTTGGAGATTCATAGACGACTCCACCTTGGAGTGGTTAATGTGGTGCTGTTCCACAAACGATGGGGCACTTAATATTATGTCAACGTGTCCTGTCAGCTGCACGTTGCAGAAACTGAGGACGCTAGTGATGGCGCCGAATACGTATCTGAATTCTGAGCCGAGTCTATTCAGATTGCCATCGACACGCTAAGAAGAAGAAGAAACTATGTTCAAACAATTTTTCTGCAACATAATATACAGAAAAATTACCGATCTTGCTTGATAAATTGAAGGTTTTTGAAGTGATTTTTTTTTTCTTTGGCTGCGTTTTGGTAATTGGACTAGAATCGAGGATGAAATTTCAAGGATGCCTCACGTTTTACATTTACATTTCAGTACATAAGAGAGGAGAAGGATATAAGTGTCTCTCTCTGTCTCTCGCACTAAATCTCTTTTATTCTTTATGAAACTTCACCTTTTTGTAATGAGATGTCAATGAAAATTACTGCAATCCAATTGCGTAACACACTTTCAATCACAATTCGACGGATTTTGAAGGCAGTTGCTAATCCATTGCTTTATATGTTTGAAAAATTCATCATCTCGACAACGTAAATCACGTTTTGGATCCTGTTGAATTGTCAAAATTAAAGGCATTATCAGTGTGTTACGCAATTACCTGGCTGGATAGTATATATTTAGCTGTCAATACGTAGCAGAACTTTTTTCTGACTGGACTTTTTGGTTGCGAATTGAGTTGACGACTTCGGCGCTGCGGAATGGAATCGAATTTGATTGCTTCGATTTTTTTCTGTTCAAAAACCACATACTGGCGGGACATATATGCTGTCTGTGATATAGGGTTTTTGTTGTCTTTAGACAACACTACACCGCCACCGCGATTAAACGCACCGCTGTTTATTGGGACTTAAGGGTCCCAGCGGGTAACAACGGTGACTCTTTGACTATCGGAGTCACTGATTACACACCTAAATAAATGTTTGAAGTGACGAAGTATGGTAGCCGAACAAATAGCGACTAAAGTCACTATGGGCGCTCAAGCGGTTTAAGGCCTATGCAAATGACTTTTTTAATGCGCCATCGACGCGTGCATACGCACGTTGACGCGCGTTCCAGGAACGCGCGTATACAACCTTAATCAAAGCTATTGATGAAAAGAGGAGAAAAAAAAATTAAAGGAGGTATGTAAGGATCGTAGCAGGTGGCGTTCTGTAGTATCTGCCTACCCCCATGGAAAGTTTATGTATATGTGTATCAATGGGGTCTTTAAGATTGACAATTGAATATTCTGCTACAACTACCAAAACAATGTTAGCACTGCTAACTTACTAATTCGCACCGAAGGACCACAAAATCAAAATCACCAACATTTCGCAACTAATTTCAGAACGCTCATTACTCTCCCCACAATCATGTGGAATGATCTACACATTTCAAATTCAAGTTTTGGACTATCCGTTAGAGTGACGTAATGCGCGAATAATGTCCAAACCGACTGATTAGTGCTAGTGATCATGCAAATATGCGTTGGATTCCTAATTGTAATGTAGATTTATGAATGGGATACCAGATTTCTGTGTGGGAGAATGATTAGTAGGGAGCAGCGGCAGCCCAGTGCTAGCGGCTGCGACCTGCGAGTTGTACATCGTAGGTTCGAACCTAGTCAGGCGCTTTTTTATTAGCCATTAAGTTCCCACTGCAAAGGCCTCCATACTCTCTTTCCACCTCTCTCTGTCCAGAGCTGCCCAGGACCAATCATTATTAAATGAGTCCAGCTCATCTTGCCATTTCCATCTGGCGCTTTACTTTGTGCTACTGCTCTCACAACGGTGAAGGAAAACATCGGGAAACCATGTCCTAGAACCAAAAATTGCAGACATGACTGTGACATCTACCAAGCCGCACTGGACCTGCTTGGTCCGAGCTCAGAGAACATTATAGTCTGATTATGCTATGCTTATGAGTGACTAGTGTGCACGTGTTAACGTGGCAGGATGCTTTGTCATAATGTCAGGGAGGCGCAAGGCATAAGCATTATCGTAAGACTATGCCGACCGCACAGTGGCGCCCTCATCGTTTGTTTGGTTATTTCATACAATTTAGAATGAAAATTGAGAAAATAAGCACGCTAAGTTGTGCTTCACAAGATTATACGTTAATATTATTAGAAACGGTAGTTTTATATTGTTTAGTTTTATTATAATCCTTAAAATGGATAACAGTGGCCACTATATTCCGTTTTAAGGATTATAATATAACTAAACAATGCAAAACTTCCGTTTATAATAATATCAACTTATAATCTTGTGAAGCACAACTTAACGTGCTTATTCTCTGCATTTTCATTCTAAATTGTATGAAATAACCAAACAAACGATGAGGGCGCCACTGTGCAGTCGGCCTATAACGTTGGCTACTGCCGGGGCTCAGGTCCTCTCTGTGAGGGTGTGCGCAGTAATCCACCACGCAAATGACACATCTCTTCCAATTTTCGGTTCTAGGACAAGGGACTAAGACATATTTATAAACAACAATAAACAAAAACAAACAACTGAATAATTTTTTTTTTGCTTCATATTCTTTCTATTTACCTATTTATTACGTAATCTGCACAGTACGCCAAGATGTATAAAGAAGCTCATAATAAGCTATTTTCATAAAACTCATAACGAAATGAGAGTAAAAAAACTATTTTAATTAATTCTGTTTTATTTTGTTTCAGGTATGTTGACCGGCCTCAGGATAAAGACATTAATTAAAATAGGACCAATCACTATACAGTGCAAGATTGGTTTGTAAAATGACGTTCCATTTTTTTTTAACTCATCCGCGTATAGGTACTGTTTCGCTAACCAGGTGGACAGATGAATATAGTGATATTACAATCAGCATGGTGCGGTTTAATTATGGAAATAACAACGAACTTGAAGAACTTCCGAAACTTAAGTAGCGAAACTTATTGTTAGCGATTCTTAGTTTGACTACGAAAATGACTAAAATAGAATAGAATACTCTTTCTTATTTACAGACGTCAGCACATCAAGCTACTATAATCAGTCAAATTTGTTTAATAGATTCTCAACTTTATCGCTAAAGTATTAGGTTCAAAATTGATTGAGAAAATTTGACGGTTTTGGGTAGTTTGATGTGCTGGCGTCTGTACACCATGCAAATTACAGATACTTTATGAATTTCACATAGGGTGACATAATAGGTCTTATCGCTGAAACCGACTAAATGAAAAGATTAACATAGTCAGCCTATAATGTTCCAGCCAAGCTGTAATCTTACCACGCGGGCCCATTGCGTAATAAAACGCCTGCCTGGGCTTGACACCACTATCTACATCACGTAAGTCGGGCCTTTGGGCTACCACAAAGATTAGAAACGCCAAATAATTTCATAGAAAATATCCTGTAAGTGAAAAATACACAGCAACATATTGATGGATCGAGTTGTCCTGATAATAAAATAATATGAAAATCCCATCTCCCTATAACTAATTAGTTCAAAGTGAATGCATCACGTACTAATGACTGCATTAAATAACAACATGGCGGGTCCCGCCGCGTCAAATAATTAAGACTGATCGATGATTTTAATGACGTATTACAGTAATTTTAACCGTATCGGAACAGTTTTAGGTACGGCAGTCGCATTTAAATCAACTTTGCTCTAATCGGCATAATAATAGAAATTCGTCAAAAATAAACTTATGGTCCGGCGGCGAGCTGGGCGGACGATATTGTTGCTATAGAGGTATGAGGAGAAGTTCACTCATACTATATAGAAAAGGGAGGATCCTCTGACCAGACGGGACGGCAGGCAATTGCCCGATGATTCATGTTGGGCCGTTGTATATATGCTAGTTGCGCGGTAAACGAAAATTAGAGTATTCTCCTCGGGGATAAAGGTGTCTTTGTCTTGAGCGAGCTTGAACCTCTCACTGCTGTTCATTCTAGTCTTAACTGTATCGCTTCTCTCAGGAGTTAACTCAGCTCGCTACGCTCGGGAGCCCTAGAGTCCTTCATTGCGTTCAGGATTCAAAATAGCGCCCGCGACAATAAGACACTACTTTATGGCTTAGTGAATAATCTACTATTTGATTTGATAAAAAAATCTACACCTGAACCAAAATAGGTTAACAAAAACCTTCCGATTTTTAATAACCTCACCTAATATTTCCTAATAACAATATATCACACTAAACCAGACGAAATCCAAGTTAATTATGTAATTTTATTTATTGATAATTTGCAACCTCGTTGTAGCTTCAAAACGATGTTATTTACCCAAAGTAATAATGTTAACAGCATAATGTGTATTAATTTAATAGCAGCTGCCTCGCGTAATGATCTTAAATTATGTATTAAGCTGTGTAAAATGAAGGCATTCATGTTATAAGGGAATAATGTAATACAGGATCATTTTAAATATCCGGATGTGATGCTGTAAAGGGAAGGTGTTTCCTTTCATCAGGTTCGTTTTTGAAGGTAAAATTACGTATTAATAATCTCAACTAAGATTATAAAGAGGTAATAAATAGTACATTATGATACATGTGTGCCATGTTGATCATTGCACCCGAGGCGGTATTATTCGCGCGCGCTGTAGGTGATAGGTGATCGCGCTAGGGAAGCCAAGTGTGTAAATGATCAATGTACACGCGTTTCATACGACGTTTTTCAACACACTTGTGAGGAAAAAAACAGACTTGTATTGTAATGAGAAAGTAATATTAGCTTAGAGAAATATACATTAGTTCAGTGAGAATCTGCAATAATAGAACGCCAGTCAGGGTCTTTTCCGTTCGGTTCCGGGAGGGATCATGGTCAATTTAGGGTAAATAAGTTTTAGTTCATTTTGGGACCAAGGACAATTCTGACTATAAAAAAAGGGAAACATGGCCCGCGGTTTCCTTTTGGCATGAAGTCTCTTTGATGAGATCAAAAAAGCGCACATCTTCGACTAGTAAATAGTTATCTGTGGCATAAAGTAAAAAGCACGCGTGTTTAATACACTGCATTATGGACCTAAAAGCTTTTCATTAAGAGCCACTTTACGAGCAAGTGTGTTGAAAAATTGTATACAGGGTGGAAAAAATCAATGGGCCCTGAAGGGAAACCTGAAGGGTACATAAAGGTACATAAAGGAAACAATCCTTCATTAAAAAAAAAACAAAACTGTAATCACAGATGTCTCGACAAGCTTACCTAATCCGGGGATCGAACCAGCTATAAATTAAAAAAAATAAACATTTGCTATTTTATTTCACAACTGAATACAGTTTTGTTTTTTTTTTTTAATAAAGGAATGTTTCCTTTTAGTAAAATAATCTATCTTAAGGATTTAAAGTGGTTTCCCTTCAGGGCCCATTGATTTTTTCCAACCTGTATAGTAGTATTCTATCTTCTTTTATATACCTCTCTAAAATTGTTATTCATAATCAGCCTATAATATTCCCACTGCTGGGACACAGGCCTCCTCTTTCTGTGAGAGGGAGTGGGCCGTAATTCACGACTTGGGCATTTTGAAAGCAGCGGTGATGAAATAATTTATACAAAGTAAAGAGCCTGCTTGGGTTTGAGCCTTAAGTCGCGGCCATTTTCAGTGGACCACTAATGCTCACCTAAAATTGTTTCTTTGTATTTACAAAGAAACAAGATTACCATAAGATACCAAGAAGATTAATTACCATTTGGTAATCTCTGGAGTACAAAAATGAGAATTATTTGATGAATATGTGATGAGCAGTGATCGGATAATCGGGCACTAATATATCTAAACATCACTTTTATTCCCACGAAAGAATAACACGGATATGCCTTACGTCATTTCTGCCGGTCGTCTAATTACGTTGGCCAGGTAATATTATTTGCTGTCTCATACACTTACTTGCACTTTGCACTTGCACTTGAATATAGATTTTGGATAAAGTGATCTACTCTTATGTAGACTCTAATGTTTTTGTGCTGCTTGCTTGGAAATATAAATAATTAAAAAATACAACTGTGAACGTTTTAGCAGCCAAAAATATAAATATTTTAAAAATATATTTTTTTTTAGTCTTCTGTTCGTATAAAATATAAGAAATTAGTTGATTCGATCACTAATCTGTTAGATAGATTTAAATCAATTTCCAGGACTTGACCACATTGTGCACATTATTATTTTTTATTGATATTTCATTTGTTTTGAATAAAATAAGATACTAAATCAAAATAACTAACCACTGCTATAATTTCATTAGGTTTGTTATAGTTGTTTTAATAAAATTGTTCAATCCCGGCAACCCGGGATTAATTATTTATTCAGAAAGGAATGTCCATATTATTCTTTCGTGGGAAGAAGTTGAGGTATTTAAGCACCCGATTAAACTCTGACCCGATTAATCACTGGTGATGAGTGTGATGTATTCCGATTACAAAAATGGTTTTACTGATAGAAAGCTTCACTATTGGCGTGCATAGGAAACGCCTTTATGGTGGTACCTATAGTTGACTTCCACGCGGAAGTAAGTTCAAGGGCAGAAGTTACTGATCTATAATCTTGTGTCCATTAAGTCGAGTAAATAGGTTACTTCTAGACAAGCGGTGACCATTTTCGACTACATCATTGCTTTACCTAGATAGTACTGTAAACGTTGTCAGCAAAAATTGACCTTATGTTGATCAGGCTGGCAGACAAATAACTCTGGTTACATTCGAACATTCAAGCGAATTTAGAATGGGCTTTCAAATTAGTTCTAGTAGGTTTTTGTTGTTTTGAAAAACAGTGATAGTATAGGCGCGGCGATGATGTAAACACGTTAGCTTGGAATAAACATACGTAAGTATTATAATGTCGTACCCCGCACACTATATTCATCACAGTACCTAGGGATTTCCTCCCTTTATTGCGCGATGAATGTATGTTATTGTCAAGGTTCTTCTGCAGTTTAGCGACTTTGGTCAAAATCAGTAGCTATGCTGAGAAAGTTAGGTAGAAATACAGACCCACTTTTATATTTATAATACTTAATATAATATCATAGGTATTAGTAAAGAAGTTCGTTCTCTTACCTGGAACAGTCCATAGCTGGTGTATGAGTTGTTGTGGTTTGTCACTTTGTCCGTTGTTCTGCCGCTCGCGTGCTCGATCAAACACACCCCTAGAACAAAAAGAAGTAAAATTATGTTATGTTCAAATGTAGTATGAAAAATGAACGTGAACAGTAAAATCAATGATTAAAAAAACGAAAAAATATAAAATAGAACACACGACAAACATTACGACATTCGAGAAACGTGGTCCTTTGATCTAGTTTCGAAGAAACTGGTTTTTCCATTGAAGAATGAACCCCTTATTTAAATACATAATTACGTTAATAAAACAATCCTTGTAACAAGGACACTGTCAGCCGGAATCAACCCCAAGGAAACCTCAAGGCTATCCCTACAAGTTACAACTTGGAAACAAAAGTCAAGATGTTGAACTCCTCCAAAAATACAAATTATTCCGTGGATCACAGACGCTTTGCAAAATCCGAGGGAACAAAATGTAAGGGGGAGTTCTCGGTGCAAACTTTTACACGACAGATTGTAAATGATGATGAAATACTTGAGTTTATAAAATTAGACTTGTTTTACAAGCAAGAGCTGTGTTTGTTTATGCCGTTTAAATGCTGTTTGTGGGTATGGGTTAAATAACAGAAAAAGACTCGCACAGGAAGGCTTCCGTATCACCGTAGAATATTTAACACAATTAAAAAAATACTTAGTAAAAAACCCTTTTTAACCGACTTCAAAAAAGGAGGAGGTTGTCAATTTGGATGTTTATATTTTGTTTTATGTATGTGCGGGCTTAACTCCGTGATATATAGACAGATTTTCAAAATTTCTTTTTTGTTCGAAAGATGTTTTTTCCGAAATCTTCAGATCTTTACGAAATTTAAATGGGACTTAAATTTCGTAAAGATCTGATGATGAGTATACAGACAACGGAACTCTTCAATAAATGTCAGCAAATCAACCGCAATTGCTGCTATCGCATATGTATGCATTGTTTACGCAATCACACAACATAACATCGCGCCTGTACCGTCTAAAGGGGTATACAGATGCGTTCAGTATACCACGGTGCACCCTAATTTCTGTCAAAGTGGTTATTGGGGTACCTATAATCTTGCAAGTAATTTCGGGCATAACTTTTTGTTTATGTTTATGAATTGATTTAATTTATTTATTATTTTATTTTCCGAAATGGTCCCATTAAAATTTCGTAAAAATCTGTTGATGAATTTCGGAGACAGAAAATGGAACTCTTAAATTATTTATTACAAGTCTATTTATTGATAGCAAATCACTAGCGGTACTGTACAGGGGTAGACAAGTAGGTAGTTATATTTACTAACCGACTTCAAAAAAGGAGGAGGTTCTCAATTTGGTTTAATATATAAGTATTTATTTTATGTTTGTTGCCTCAGAACTCCGTTATTTATAAGCCGATTTGCAAAATTCTTTTTGATGGAAATCTGTTTGCCTAATAAAATAAAAAAGGGTAGGAAGTAAATCTGAACATTATAATTTAGAAATAAAAAATACAGTAAGGATTAGAAAAAAAAATACCAATAACACTCTCAGTAGAAAGAAGAATAGAGGTTTGTTAGACCTTATCCATTAAAAAGAATTTTGCAAATCGGCTTATAAATAACGGAGTTTTCAGGGATGATCCCATATAAAATTAACTTTGCTTGGGTAGTTTTTGAGTTAGCTTCAATAATACGTTTTTTTCCACTTAGTTTAAATTGATGATGTTTTAATAACTTCCTGTCACTGATATTTACTTAGCAAGTAGTGTTATATGAATTTGTGTGGGGTAGATACAACTAAAAAAAATAAAAACATTTTATTTACAAAAAAAAAATAAGCGAATTCCAAAAAACACACTACAAAGTGAAAAACAAGTTTGATAGTCGTGGTCAAAAACGAAAATGCGGAACCAACGACACCGACTTCCGAAATTATAGTTATTTTTCACTTTGTAGTCTTTTATTTAAAAGTCGGTGGTTTTTTTTTATAAAAAAGTTTTCATCTTGTATAGGGTTTATTGTTTATGGGTGTATTAGTTCTTAAAGCGGTCATAGTAATACAAACTCTGTGAAAATTTCAAGTGTATATCGTTACGGTTCAAAAGATACAGCCATGTGACAGATGAACGGATGGACGGATGGATGGACGGATGGATGAACGAACGGGCTGCGGAGCCTGATAGGGTGCTGTTTTTTGGGTACGGAACCCTAAAAGCGACTAAAAACAGCTACTTTTAAAATTGATTTTGAGGCTTCGGCCCTTTCGGGCCCCTTCCTTACTGCTGACATCTCTTTGAGGCGCGCGTGGAACACGTACGCGCCGTCCGGCAAGGGCTTGGTCCTGATCGGACGGAGGGTTAACCCATTACTCTCCGCCCGCAGGCCCGCGCCTACGGTGGCCGGGAGTCGTCACGCGGCTCCCGACGCCCGGAGCGTGACCAGAAGGCTGGGTTGTTATTTTGCCAAAGAATCAGCAATGCCATTCAACGTAGCAATGCTGCCAGACTTCTGGCACATTTCCGGATGACAGCGATACAGACGAGTACTTCGTCGCCAAAAAGAAACACAAACAAACAGCTATTAAATAGTTAATATTCAAATTACTTTGGTTTTGAAGCAATAAAACAAGATCCATAGCATTTACGAACATGATCCTAAATTCTAACCAAAGATACCCCTTTAATAAAATCTTTCCTTATCTTTATTCACGAATCCCTGTAGATATTGTAGTACATACAAGCATTACAAGCGAGTATTACAATATATTTACAAGGATGCTCTGATTGTACTGTATCAGAATATCCATGTTAGAGCCGACTGAGCTTCAGATAACACGACTATATTCACTGTTAACATTGTTCATAGTATAATACGCTACTGGAAACGATATTGTGTAGTAATATCTTAATCACCTTAGTTGAGCAGATTGACTTTTGAGTGAATGATTTATGGCATGTATTTAATCGAACTTCTATTACTACTATTTTAGAACTATTTATTTCAAACAACTTGTCTGGAAGAATTTATATTATACTAGCGCTAAATCTTTAATATCCAATAAGATTATGTGCGCTATTAAGTTATTTATAAGTTAGCTCACTTATAATTACCGTTACAGGCTAAAAACCTACACGCAGACCTCCTCCATTCCAAACTTTCCCATGGTAAAGTAGGCTTTTAAAATGTTTTTAATTTGCTGTCTGATAATTCACATTTATGATTGCACCTCTTTTTGTGAATCTCAAATACTTAATTCATATTTTGAGGTCCTGAAAACACTAAATAGCCAAGTAATTACGACCAATTTAGTTGTAGCGCTCGAGCGCTCGCCGGCCTCTGCCGCGGCACTGATCGCTTCGCTCGCGCGCGGCTGGTTACAGTTCTAACCTACCCTAACCCGTTTATTCGGGGTGCCCTAGCTTAGCTACTGTAACCAACTGTGAGAAAAGGTCAGAAAGTTAAAAAGACACTCAATTAAAAAAAAAAATGCTGCATCATTACAAGCGTAAAAAGTTTTTAGAGGTTCATTAATTTAAAAAAGTGTCCATCATTAGAAGCGCAAAAAGTTTTTAAATGTTTTTCGATAACTTGCTGATTTTTTGTTTCGTACGGCGCGGTGTTTGATTAAAAATGGTGGAGGTTTTCGAATTATTTCTCGGAATTTATAGTGAAATCAAATAGTGTATTGGTAAAACTACATAGTAATATTTACGCAGGATGAAAAAACATTTTGTCAATATCCACAAAAAAAAGAAACTTAAGAATATTTTACTTAAAAATCCGGCCTAAAATAAAACCGACCAGTTGTTTAGGCAAATTAAATTCGTTGACTTCGAAATTCTTAATTCAGATAATAAAATTAAAGCGGGCCACACTAAATGAATCGACTTTGCCCTTATTAAGCGTTCACGGGAAACTTTTGGCGGAGAGATCTCCTATTTGCATAAAAAGGAGCTATTCAAATGACAAAACATCTACAGATCCTCCTTTTCATTTAAATTTAAGTTTAAAATTGTTGGAGACATTTTAATTGACGCCGTGGAACTGGGGAGCCGTTTAATCCGAATTATTTTGTACATGTACCTATTGATTTTGAAGTAGAAGTGAGAATTTTGAATTGAAGGCCGAAGTTTTTTCGTTCGATAGTTGAGAATGAATTTAGGTTTTGATCGATTGAAAAGTATTGATGAGAATCAGAGAAGTTTTAGCGTAAAATTGGACTGTTTAATTGTATCATCTAGCCTGGCCTGTTCCCAAATATGTTGGGGTCGACTTCCAGTCTAACCGGATCCAGCTGAATACCAGTATTTTACATGTCTGACCTCCAGATCCCAGTTACTGGGTAATACGATACCCCTGGTTGTCAGACTTTCGGGTTTCTGACTACCCGAAACGACTGTCAAACATCCACGAATGACAGACGAGACCAACCGCATAAAGTGCTTTGCGAGGCACGGAGGGGTCTCGTTATGTAAAGATTGGTCACTCATGCACAGACCAACCGCGGCAAGCGTAGCTTAACCTGATTGATCGACCTGTCCTGACCATATATTTAGCCAAGGGCCCCTCGGACTTTTTAGACTTTTTATTTAGTTTTATGATCAAGTTAAAAAATACATTCTGATTTAGTTTTAGTTTTTGGAAGTATTTAATTTACATGGGACTTCAACTTATCTGGCAAAATGTGGTTGGCTATAGTTAGAATTCTGCCTAACTCTTAGGCGAATACGGGCGTGATGTTATGTGGTGTTAGAGATAAACTATAAAGATAAATATTGAACTGCAAATGAACAAACTTTAAACGATGATACGGACAATGGATCAAATATGATAAGATTTAATCTATTTTAAGAAGAACTTTGACACCATTTAGATACGCTGAATGTAATCTGATTATCGCGTCGAATACGTGTTAATATGGACGACGAAGTAAAAATAAGATGGAAGGATTGTGTCATTCATGTGTCATTCTGTAGATGTTTGTCTAACCCATGGGAAAAGGTATGAGTGTTTTTAAAGTGTATTTCCCTGTACTTGTCTTATTTGGTTAACAAATATTATGCTGCAAACAGCCTAAAATCTGTTTCCAAAGTAGCTAACGAAAATGTAAACAAATAGAAAAAAAAAACAATTTACTCAATTTATAAGTGGCACTACAAATTGACATCCACGGTCAATTTGTAGTGCCACTTATAAATTGAGTGCTTTGATTTGATTAATTGAATGTTTCAACCCGAAATTCTAATTTTAAAATGATCTTAATTTTATAACCCCAATTTTTGTCGATTATTTTCCAATTACAATTTAATTCAAATATTAATTTGTGAAAAAAGTTGTGATGTATAAAGTTGAAACCTTCTAAATACAGACGAATATGTTACTGATTTCCCTTTTGTGAGTGATTGCGTAAGTAATTAACATGAACAGGGTTAGTTTACACATTCATCAGATGATTTTGGAACAGACATTACTAAGATTTCTAATTTGTATAGAAACTGTTAATTGGAATCAGTCTTTGATGAAGTTCACACTGTATATACATCTCTGAATATCAAGGCTTTCTCATAGTTTAGTATTTGTATACAGCATGAGTTTGAAGATTTATTGATTCAGCTGCAGCCGATTAGACTGGCGACCACAACGCAGTTGAGAAAAATCGGGGTAGATGATGATGACAGAACGAGATCGATAGAAAAACTCGTTTACACCCGTAAAAAGTACGACATATGTAAGGACAAACACGTAAAATGTAGGAATGTAAGTAATCTACTCAACCAGCCAGATTGAGGTCCAATGATCATTTACGAGCAAATCTAATCTGTTCCCTTTATACATGTCTTATTATGCTCGAGGAGCCAAGCAGTTATTGCATTCCTTATATTCTCTGCCATCCCTAAATTGACAAGAGATAAATTCAGCTCTTTTGTACGACTGTAAGTAGAAGATTCTGTGGGCTCGTACAGGGTGACCGCGCGGTGGCTAGGGCGGTAGCGGGCGCGGTGGTGGTCGCGTATATTTGGACACAGTTCACAGGCATTAGACGGTAGACGTGTTTCCACCTGGTAAAACAATAGACGGTCGCTCGCAAGCTAGTTCGTTAACTAGTGGCAATGATTGGGAATATTTATTTATTTGTGTGAGATAGTCTGCAGACACTACCACAGATCACGGGATCGCTGCGCCCGAAGCGTCTAGACAGGGCAGTATTGATATTCGTGGCACCAAAAATATGTTCAGCGCACTGCTTCTGTCATGGACCGCTATTCAAAGATGTCAGTTTCTATATGTCATTTGAGTTGTAGCGTGAGTAAAGGGGTTATCTGTGTAGCAGTGCTATCTCTCTATTTCTATAAGTCTGTATGTTACTAGTTCACTACACTATATGTAGACGCAAACGACGGTTTCATAAAATTATTTTTGATTAGACGTTAACCAAGTTGTGGGCGCAACATGGTTCACGTGGATGTTGAAAAACAACATGTATCTCTTTACTAATTCTTTTTCTAAGGACTGATTTGTCAATTATCTGATAACTTTATTCGAAGAATAATTTTGGAATTTTGACAGTTATTTCATACAAAAACTGTAAAACATCAATTTTATTCTTCGAAATATTATAAGTTATCTGGCGATCGAAAAGTGAGCACTGAAATGAGTTACTCCTTATCTTACTACATCAGTTATCTACCAGTGAAAATTTTGTTAAATCGCTTCAGCCGTTTCGGAGATTAGCCGGCACAAACAGTAAAAAAAAAAAAAACAAATTTTAAATTTTTGCCTAAGCACGGTAATTATATTATACTTTTATATACAAATGTATAAAAGTAAAAAGCTGTTATTTTGAAATTAAAAACAGACACTTCAATTTTATTAATTTGTATAGATACTTCGCGCCCGCCCCAGCACCCGCGCAAGTCCCTCACCTTGTCCGAGGCCTTAGTACAAGATTCTGTGGGATTGGTAGCAACTTCATTACATTCGTCCGTGGTGATCGGGAATAAGTCAAAGCTATGATAACCTCGTTTATAAGAATCCAATCTTTGTAGATTGTATTACTTTTGCTAAACGGGGTGCTATGGGGTGAGGAATGTTGGTTCTTAGATTCTGTTTTTGTTGGTTTTGGCTGTTGTGGGAAAAACAATGTTTGTCTACTATCTGGTTAGTCAGTATTGGCATATTTTGATGAAGTTAATCTAAACTGACACTGTAAAGGATGAGCTGGAAGGAAGACGCGCGGGCTCACGAATGATGGAAGAAGTGGATCTGGCTGGTGGATGTGGGTTTTGCCCAGGCGTGGGACAGCGTGGGCTAGTAAAAAAAAACTATAAAAAGGGAAAATTGTTTATATCTACTCATCCGATATCGAAAATTCTTTCACTGATCGAAAACTAATGCCGAGTGTCATAGTAGGACATTATGTATTTGATGTTAAAACAAAAAAAAAAATCACGCGGACATGGACGATGTCTCAGACTTCATGTAGTTCTGGTAATAAAGCCTCTCTCCTATAGAAATTGATATTTTCCAAACACAATGAAAGTAACAGTTATAAAAAATGGACCATGAGAATATAAAATTCCGAAAAAGAGTAGCTAAAATTATTTGCGAAAAATATTCTGAGAGATTTTATTATAAAAATAACGGTATCGCTACGCTAACCTGAGAGAATACTAAAAACTTCTATCAGAATAAAGACCAAAGCATTTCAATTTAAACCTGAGAGTTATAACGTCATCAATGTTTGAGGATTACATTATTATAACGTTTCATCAGATTTATGCTCGCCTAAAGTTATGAGAAGCAAGAAAGAGTAAATGCGCATTCAGGTAAAACTCTCTGAAAAGGAGGTTTTACGCGAGTGCAAGCCATAAGATTTTATCTTCGCTCATTCTTAATATCAAAATTACGCTTTATGTCTTCTTAAACAAAGTCTTTATTTGCTTGTACGGTTTTAATAGTATGTATTTTTATTAGGGATGTATTTAATAGCTCTTAAAATTTGATGAATACAGCTATAAAATTGTATATCAGCACTTTAAAATAATACCTACTACATCTATAATTTAATATTATCACTTTAATAAACTGAACCAAATTTACAAAATAAATATACACTGTTAAGTAATAATTTCATAAACAACATAATTAAAATATGTACCTACAAAAATAATGGTTTGCACTATAACTGTGTTGAAAACGAACTCCGATGGCGGGTTTAAGTTGGTTTACAAGCAATAATAATAAGACGTCGTCGACGGAGCCTTATTTCTGTCTACAGGGTTTAAAGGAACCTAACACGAAGGAGATGACGGGAGCTCATTCGCTCGCTTTGCTCACTCACTTGAGCCCTTGTCATCCCCTTCGAACCTAACCTGTCCAAGTCGGGGTGCCCCAAGTCCCGAGCTCGCTTCGCTCGCTTCTTTATCCTAAGTTCTCCTAGTAACAGTATAACATTGCCTTTCTTTTCGAAATTTCCTACAAACTATTTTGTTTTACTTCTGAAAAGACAATAAAATGTAATACAGGCGAAACTTGTTGTTTTTCCAGGTGGATTTCCTGTAATAGAAAATACTGAATTGTTTCCTAGAACAATTCAGTATTTTCTATTTCGCCTACAATAATGAAGTAATAGGAATGAAAATCCTACTATAATATTATAAATGTGAAAGTTCGTGAAGATGTTTGGATATTTGTTACTCAATCACGCGTAAACTGTTGAACGGATTTGGATGAAATTTGGCACAGATAGCTTATAACCAGGATTAACACACAGGATACTTTTTATCCCAATATTCCCACGGGATCGAAACTAACGAGGGTGAAACCGCGGGGCGCTGCTATTATAAAATAAATAATGAAAATGTACTTAGTTTGCAAAAACCATGGAATTGAAAAAAATGTTCAGACTAAAGGACTTTAGACGAGTAAGTTTCTTTCTTTGTATGAACAAAATCATTAATGTTAACTTCGGGAAACAAATGCAAATAATGCAAGGGTGACTGTGATCATAGATATTTATCCCTCCATACCATAGATTTAATATACCTGTATAGTAAGTCTATGCTCCATACATAATCCGCCTATAATGTTCCCACTGCTGGGACACTGGCCTCCTCTCTGTGAGAGGGAGTGGGCCGTGGCATCGGGATTGTCCGAAAGGGTTACCGCTACCCCAGAACATAAAGGGCTAAGGAAGGAACACGGGTGAGTATGACACTCCCTTCTGCTCCACCCAGAGTGGGAGGGGTTTTTAACGATTTCCCTTCCTCAAAAAAAAAGGGAGTGGGCCGTAATCCACCACGCAGGCCCAGTGCTGGTTGGTGGATGTCACATGTGTTTGAATATTTGGTTCTAGGACATGCCGATTTCATAACAATGTTTTCCTACACCATTTCGAGAGCAGTGGTGATGAAAATAAATTACACAAAGCCAAGTGCCTGCCTGGAATTGACCCTCGACCAACTTAACTCGTAAGCCGGGACCGTTACCAATTGGCCACCACTGCTCATTTATCCCTCCAAGTAGAGCAAAAATAAAAAAATAATCAATTCATTTTATCCAACCATCTAATCATTTAGCAATAAAACAGGCATAAAACAAAACGAAAACCCAAAACGCTACGAGCCAACATTAAAAAAATAATTACCTTGGTACACCTAGTTGCACTAGAAACGCTCAGTCTCCGGAGTGTTGCCTTATTAGCTCCAGCTAATGCAACGGTTATGTGCCATCGTTTCAGAGGTGCCTCTATGGGATTGAGATACTCTTCGATGCATTAAATCTTGGGTAAGGCACTACTAGGTCTTAGTTCAAGGTTTAATTGGGAACTTCAGATAAAGGAGTAATCTATTGATCAAGAAAGATTGATGGGATATTTTTTTAAGGCTCGAAGTTTGCGCCAAATAAAAATTATACTTTTCTAATCAGAGAGATTTGCTGATTTCAAATATGATACAGTTTTCTTTGTACACTTCAGGGCACAATGTCATACATTTTAATATGGTTCTAATTAATTTCACCGAAATATTAATGTTCTTTTAAGTTTTATATAGTTGTTTTATTTTTAGCCTTATAAAATCATTTCCACGTGTATTCAATATTATCCACATGTAAAGCTAGGAAATAAGGGGCTCGTGGCTAAATAATAATAGCAGCACGGGTTGATCGACTTCGTGGATGGGTGACCATCCATTACATATCGTAATCCCTTCGTGTCTCGGAAAGCACGCTAAGCCTTTGATTCGTAGACAGTTGTTACGGGTCGTCAGATGCCCGAAAGTGACAACCAGCCTTACCGAGGGGTATCGTATTACCTAGCAACTGGGTTGTGGAGGTCAGTTAGGCAGTCACTCCATGTAAAAATACTGGTATTAAGCTGCATCCAGTTAAACTAGAAGCCGACCCCAACTTAGTTGGGAAAAGGCTAGGCAGACTGATTGTTTTTAAGCGCCGAAATTCCGTTCCAAAAAAATTTGTAAAGTTTCTCCTGCAAAAACCTGAATAAACTCAGTCTCCCAGACTTGATGACTAAATTTCTATAAATACCGACGAAAAGCCTCAAAGATTAATTCCAAAGTGCATTCTGTACAATGGCCTTAATGTGAGCAAGTCTTTGATGTTCAGTAGTGTGTAAATGTATTGGATGCGTCGCAGTGAGTTAATCATGTGTATATTCTGCCATGTAGATGTAGGAATAAGGTTTGAGCTGTTCCCTGTTATAATTAGAACGGTAATCTTGGGTTGGGATTGAGAGATTATAGCATTTAAGGATCAAAATCATAATAACAGTTTTTATAAGGAACCATCTTAGTAAAATTGCCAGAATGCGTGTCTCCTTTTTAAGGAAACTCGCGGACTGGTCGACAGTTCACGTGATCATAGGGCTGGTTCATTCTTTGTTTGTTTTTGTATGTATTTGTATAGTTATATATAGTTAATTATTTAGTAATTTAATTTAGTTTCTGATGTAAGTTGCTAGTTGTGTTAAGCATTGTATACGATAAATATGTATAATAAAGAAAGACTCAAACATTTCAAAAATCGTAAGATATTTTCAACCCAATTATATTTTGGTTTGGAATGGTTCTTATTTATACTCGTCTACCTTATTAGACGAAGTACCTATACGAACTACGTCCACATTCATACATTGTTAGATAATGGCCCCGATTTTAGTTAGTAGTAGTTTAGTCCTGTCAAATTAGATAATCCATAGACAAGTTTAGACGAGATTAAAAAATTGGCTACTAAAAATACGTCAATTTACGTCAGGCGCTGACTAATTTGATAGGACTAAACTAATATTTATCTTCTGTCCTTTTCATAATGAAATAGAAAGAAAAAGATGCACTGAACTTAAATTTAGTTTAGTCTGTGAACAACAGAATCAGGGCCTATGGATTAACTAATATTTAAATTCTGTCCTTTTCATAATGAAATAGAAAGAAAAAGATGTACTGAACTTAAATTTAATTTAGTTAGTGAACATCGGGGCCATTGACCATGCAAAATGTATTCATAATTAATGTAAGTAGGTATACTCACAATTAGGTATCATACTCCTTGGGAAGTTGTACCGCAGCAGTTCCCTGGACAGTTGGCATCTGGTGAAGGAGCGCGCGTGGCCCTGCGACGTGTGCACCACTCCTAACGTTACGAATAGGAGTACCAAGTGGGTTGGACGTGACATCCTGTTGACATTTTAAGCCATCGTTGTTACACATTCATCAATTCATTTCATATTCTACAGCTACTGGAATCCTCAGTGAGAGTGGTGGTTATTGTGAAACGTTTGAACCTGTACGTCAAATATATTCAGACAGATAGAGGAATACAGACATCGGGCTGATTCCAAAGAGTTTATTTACCAATTTTGCCACAAGAGCATGATTGAGTGTATCTTTTTTATCTGGCCATGAAAAGAGCGCTATTAATTGTAGCACCTTCTTACCCTTAATGAAAAGGCCTTATTGCTAGTTGACCTTTTGAATGCATCTACAATTTTTGTATACAGAGTGTTAGGCGGAGGGTTAGCCAAACAAGGGGTAAGTAGACCCATTTAAGAAATAAATCTTTACTTTGAATACCCTAAGTGTTTTCAATTTTTTTATATCATGTTTTTATAGTTTTTTGAAAATTAAAAAAAAATAGCTTTTAACACCTGTGATTTTTCTTTTACATGTGTCTGATGTTTTTTTTTTGTATATTTTTGGTATATGAATATGCATCCTTGGTCTAGCAAAGGCAATGGTTGATGCATATAAGAACTGAATAATTACTTCTGAGCTCTTAAAGTAAATGGAACGTGAAAAAATCTCAATAAGCTGAACTTCAACTAAACAAAAAAAAAAAAATAAGAGGGATCTTAAAATTAATTATGTATTTCCTAAATGGGTCTACCTACGAACCCTTCTTGTTTGGCTAACCCTCCGCCTAACACCCTGCATAAGAAATAGCATAGACGTGATAAACTTTCCGAAACTGTGCCGTAATATGAGGCCAGAATATAGTCTCGATTCCTGTCTAAAAACATTAACGTTAATAATAAAACAATGTCTGAAACAACACAGTCAAAGTTCAAATTCGGCGCTACAAACTAAAACGCAGAACTAACTCTGCTCAAACTAGTGGAAACAAAGCATTTAATTAATGACTAAAATTACATTTTGTCGTTTGTTTCTCGTAATAATGATTCATTTAGCGTTTGAAACGTTATACAGTAAGAGTTATTACAGTAAGCCCAGGTAAACATGAGCGATTTTTTTAGCGCACTGGATTTTCAATGGTAAATTCAATTCTATTAATCTTTGTTGCAATCCATAATTTACACATACTGGTGGTAAATATTAATAAATAGAAACGATAAATATGGATCATGGCCATAGAAAAATTTGAAATAAGCAGGATAGAGGAAGAGCGCTTTTATGATGTTCCTTTTTTTTTGTTCTGCTTACCACCAAGAGCTGAATATTCAACAGTGTCTTTTCTTGACGCACTATGATGCGCTTTGTTGCATTTTCAATACTCGGCACAATACCGAGAGTTGAAAATCCAGTGCGCGATAAAATCCGGCCGCGATATTTCACTTCCGTGCTAACGTGGGCTAACTCTATCTGCCTGTTACCCGTTCACGCCTTTCCGGCTGAATGAAATTTGTCACAAAGGTAGTCCATGACTTGGGCCTAACCCAGGTAGTAAAGTTCAAAATACAAAGTAAAAATGCGCGAAATAAATCGTTGCGTAAAAATATCGCCCGTGCGGACCTGGGCTTACCGTAGAAACATCTGTGTTTTCTCCATCTTTAATTATTATTGTTCAGTTTCTTGAGGCATTAAGCTAATTATAAGGTTGACGTTTTCTTATACCTACAGTGAGATATCCAGAATCAAAAGAGCTTTGTTACTTGAGACAAAAGTGGTTTTTCAGTTGATATTTTATCAACTTTGATTAAGAAACTGGTTGGGAGGTTGTGCGTCATCTTTGTTTTAATAGGGCTAAAATCTTTTTATGGGCAGTTTTCTTCAGGTCAGCCTGGAGCCTGGAGGAGAATATAGGATACTTTTCCTCCTGGATATAAATATATTACAAAGTGATAAAATAAAAAATACACGAATACGAAGTTGCAAGAACTAGAAAACACAAGATTTGGTTCTACGGGGTGTCCTGTGGCAGATTTCAAAGTTAGAACAAACGTAATTTCGGAACGCTACACGTTAGTGGCGCGGAGGGTGTCGTTGAAAACGTAAGCTAGGTTTTTTAGCTTCTATGGAGCGGTGGTGTGGATTGCACCGCGTTTTTGCCAACGAGGCGTACATTTCAAGTGGATTTTAGCTTACCGAAACACATCCTCGACTTAGTAATCGTTACGATATTTGTCGATTACGTGATGGACCATCGATCAACCTTACTTAGTCGTGGGTAGCAAAGTTCAGAGCTACAGGAGCAACATTAAACAGCCCCAGACCAGGACCTATACCAGCAGTAGCCACGAACGAAAATGTTGAACGTGTTATGGTTTCTGTGACTGAAAATCCCCGTTTCTCATTTAGTGCACGTTCATCGTGCTAATATCAATGAACGAATGAATTACGAAATCAACCTTACAGCCTATCGATTCTGTAAAAATCTCACCGTGATAACATAGGTGAAGTGAGCGTGAAGTGAACTATCAATGGAGGCAATCCCTTACATCAGATGGAACGACAGCTCACTTCACCTTAGTTTTCACGGTGAGATTTTTACAGAATAGCACCGCAGGTTATAATGCGAAGAAAACTCAAGTTCCATCCGTATAAAATTCAAATCGTTCAGGATTTACACGATTCAGCCGCTCTGTAAACGCGTTTTTGAAAACATGCGTGCTAGACTCGACGAGTGTGCTAGGATCGATATTCAACATTTGAAGAACGTGGTTTTCAAAAAATAAAATCAGCATTTATTGTGTTTAAATAACATTAAACATTCTTTGTATTAGAGTGTAACAACTACTTGTAGGTCATACAAATATTTTTTCCGTGCGGGAATCGAACCCGCGACACGCAGCGCAGCAGTCAATCACTTCACCACTGCGCGCTAACCGTGCCGTCAAAAAAAAAAAAAAAAAATTAATAACCAACGATAAATTTTCAATGCAGGGGGTTCAGAATCAAGTATAGAAAATCCATGGTAACAGGTTGGGTGTCGAAGTCCCTGCCACCCTGTCATCATCATCATCTGCCTAGCTTTTTTCCCAACTATGCTAGGGTCGGCTTCCAGTCTAACCGGATGCAACTAAATACCAGTATTTTACATGGAGCGACTGCCTTACTGACCTCCACAATCCAGTTACTGGGTAATACGAAACCCCTTGGTAAGACTGGTTGTCGGATTTTCGGGCTTGTGACTACCCGTAACGACTATCAAAGGTCCACGAATGACAGCCGGGACCATCGGCTTAAAGTGCTTTTCAAGGCACGGAGGGGTCTTGGTATGTAAAGATGGTCACCCATCCACGGACCAACCGCGGCAAGTGTAGCTTAACCTGATCGATCGACCCGTGCGGCTGATATTACTTAGCCACAAGCCCCTCCCCTTCCTCCCTGCCACTGAGTATACTCTATATTAAGAGTGGGAGAAGTATGGTTTACTTAGAAAATTAAAAATGCAATCAACAGTAGGTATGGATAACTAAGATGAATCCATTTACAGGAACATAAATCCACCAACACAATACGTTTAAGGGCTAAAGGTATCCCCACTAATTGGTTTAACAAACGTTCCTTAGGCTTTCGATATATGTATCCACTGCAGCGGACGCATTTCTGTCGAAAACGTCGATATTCTACCGCATCCGGTTAAACTGGGAGTCGAACGGTATATTGGAAGAGTCCGTGAGAATGATGACAAGATAAAATAAATTCCAAGAATTGAAGTTATCTGAGGTAGAATTCATTTTAAGATACAAATTTCGATGCAGCAATAAAAAAGTCGTTGGTGATCGAATGTAAATGTTGATGGTGAACGAATGTAATGATGAACAAAGGTAATGATTGACTGCTTCAGTGCAATTTGGAGGAGGAATGTCTATAATAGTTAGGCCTGCTTGCATCACAAATCATTAAACATATTTCAGGCTAAACCAATTTAAATCATTTTTTTAATATGACAGAAACGGAACCAATTTTTACAAGCATTTAGTGATTTAATGAGAAAGTTGGCTTTATTGTAAACCTACGATAGTCAAAATCAGTTATTTCATATTTTGGCGTGATTTTTTTAGATCGAAGCGTGAGAATACGTAAGTATCGTCTCTATATCTAAGGCGGACTACAGCACGCCACGCGACGGGGCGCGGGAAACGGAGCCAAAATCACGCGCGGAGCGTTATCTGCGCCCTGTCGCGCGTGGCGTATTTGTAGTCTGTGATCCGCTTAAAGCGGATGAAGAGGTCTATTTATCTAAAACTAAATGAAACAATAAACACATTAACTCAAAACCAGTCGAAGTGGACGCGCTTAGGGAAAGCCTATGTCCAGCAGTGGACGTCTTTCGGCTGATGATGAAATACAAAAATGATTTAATACAAAATACTCAAATGCACAGAGCATAAAGCTCCCAAAAACTCTATCCAAACAGTCAGCATCCTACAATCCACTCACAAAACCTTTAAAAAACTGCTCATTTCATTCCTAACTAAACTCAAAACTTGTATTTTTGCCACGTAAAAGCGAACAGTTCTCTAAATAAATATGAGAACAACAACATACCTACTAGGTACACGGAGCAACGGATCTGTTGGGGCGTAATGAAATTTTCTAAAGCTGTTACAGTCAGCACATAGGAGATAGCAAACGTATACTGTTATTTCTACTGTCAACAGTTTGAAGTGATGTAATGCATATTTTACGAAGTTTGAGGAACTCTATGCATTTAGTTTCGGTTTAGTGTGTTTTTGTGAATGTTGCAGTATGAGAAATATACTGGTTCGACGTGGCTTTGGAAACCATACGAGGTAAATAATGGCCTGGAGAGAGATGGTACCTGAAAGCATTTGGGGGAGGCCTCAGCCAGCAGTGGCACAGATGGGAATTTGGGCTGGTGTTCGCAACTCCACGTGAAATTGTCGTCTTTGAAGTGGAGGGGCCGGGAGGTAACAAAAAAATAGGATAATTGTAGGCCGTAAAGATAAAGATAAGATAAAGATATATATTTATTTGTAAAGATGTGTAACATTACCTAGACATATACATGCAAAAATGGATGTAAAAGTGAAAATCTGTGAGTTTCAACATGTTTTGCCAACATTGGCGTACAAAATAAATTATAGCCACTTGAAGTATAACACAATTAAGAAAAAAAAAGCATAACAAAATTAAAATATACCACAAATAGATTAGAAACTATCATTTCAAAAATCTTTAACATAATAGTAACATTTTTCAGTAAGCAACTTCTTAAGTTCTCTTTTGAATAAGTTTGGCTGGTTCATGTTTTTAATAACCTCTTGAATTTTTTATTATATATTAATGGTGCCATACAAAACACGCTTTTATGAAGGAGTGCTGTTTTCGCAGAGTGAGGCTGTAAGAAATTCTTATATTTAGTACGTCTATTATAAACATAGTACACTTAAAACTCTGTGGCTTTTAATAAATAAAATAATGCCTTATAGAATGAAAAGTATGTCAAAAACTGCTCTTTATGCCACCATAAGATGGCATTTATACGGAATGGAACCTAGTCAATAGAGACCAGATTCCATTCCTAGTACAGGCATTATTTGAACGAGCAACGCACCCTACGTGGAAACAACCGAAAAATAATCACCCCTAATTACTTCCTGTCTTCACAAACAATATTTCAAAATTCCGACATTAATTTGAAACAAACACAAACTCTCATTTATCCTACTCTCTATATGTGTAAAACAGAACAATGACTCACAGAATCACAGTGTAAAACAAGGGAATAGCAGCAGCATCAAAAACTTGAAACTCAATTAAAGCGATGAGCCAGTGAGGTGGCGTACTCTTTGTGCTTAACAACGAAACGTGCCTAGGATATGCATACACTGGAGATTTTGGAGGTGATTTTTCCTCAAGACGTCCAAAAATAATATCACGTATAGGTATGCATACCTTTGAGGGATTGGCAGAGGTGAATGGAGGCACAGAGTATGTGTGAGTAAATTCTTCAGTCCCAATTCGTGGTAGCAGCTAGAACTTTGTGGCTTCACTCGATAGGAGGGTAATGTTGGTCACATTACCCTACGTTCCTTCCAGGCTTTATTTATTTTACTTTAACATAAAACTGCTATCGGCCAATTACATTAGTTACCCATGATGATTCTTCAAAAAAAGGTAGGATTATGTTATTCCCATAGTTCAGAGTATGTAGCTTTTAACTGAGCACAATTCAACACTAGTTGCGTATTATGTACCTCTGACTTGTGTTGACAATTAGAGAAGCTTCTGTTGCGCTTCCCTTCATTGGTGGGTTCATAACTATCTTTTCTCCTCCCTCTGACAGTATATTTGTATAATAAGTAGGTACTATAAAATACATTTCAGTAAGTAACAAAAAGTCGTTAGTGCGCGCTACACCTAAGTGCGCTCCGGATGAGAACAAGTTATAGAACGGAACACCGCTGCAGGCATTTGTTTTTGGATATTTTAGGCGAGGGAACGAACTAGGAAAGTTTACGTAGTTATCGTTGTAAAGGCGAGTTTTTATAGAGAATTACGATTCGATTTTTCATTCGAAACTTCTTCATTAATCATTTACCGCGCTGACTACCTTTTTACCTAGCCCCTAGTACGATTTAGCGATGCAGCAATGGAGCGTTGGAAGACCTCCCACAAGGTGGACCGACGAACTTGTGAAGACCGCAGGAACCCGTTGGATGCGAGAACCACAAAACCGGTCGAAGTGGAGGTGCTTGGTTTAGGCCTATGTCCAGCAGTGGATGTCTTTGGGATGAAATACGATTTATGGATAGGTCCTTTTGTGTGCAACTCTTAGGTTGCTTAGTCCTTAAATCCAACTCTACGAAGTGTAGGGTTTTTTGGCTTTTCGAGTACTTGCAAGGATTGTTTTACAATGACTATAAGTTCAGTTCAAGAGGATCAAAAATCATCATAATAATTTGACCTTCACACCTGGGTTACATCTGACAACATAACTTTTGCTCACATATAATATTCGTGACAAAATCTGTTGATCTTTTTTTGATAACACCCTAAATAGATTTAAAATAAATTTTACTGGAAGTAACTAGTAACCAATTTTTGATTTGTGAGGTCTCAAAAATCTACTTTTCGCATTCGTTGCATGATATGCATCGTATATAAACCGTATAGAAACAAAGAAGTCACGACCATCCTAGACTTCGAATCAATAAGCCACGTAAACATTGGAGCCCGCAATCGCTGCTCTCATTCGACGTTAAACAGCGCAGCACATTTAAATTAACTGAGCTCTCAGGTATCAGTCTAGCTAATTAATATGTGCTAAGCGTAGTGCTCGGGCGCATTGATTAGACGGCACGGCTTGTCTGTTGTGGATCCGTCGACACCTGACAACAGACTGGTTTCAGTGATTCAGGAGTATTTTGGTCTTTTAAACTTGACAGTTTGTGGTCCTTCGATACGAGTGACTTTTTTGGTCTTTGGAAGCTGACATTTGATTTCTTCGATTAAAATTTTGGGGTTTGTATTTTTATTAGGTTCAGCAACAATTTATCACACTGAGTTCAGTGACATACTACATTCTTAAAATTAAATTTCAGCTATACAATTACTCTTATAGGTGAACACCACATGCATAAAATAATAAATTAGAAAAATAAGCTAACCTGCTAAGGGCGAATTTCACAAAACTTTTATAATATATTTAGACTAAGTCTTATCGTAACAACAAATTTTGAATTTTTTACAGTTTTTCCATACTAGAACTGTCTGACGTTAATTTTATTATCTGGCTTTGGTAAAATCAGCCCTTAGTGATAAGCGCTATCATACTCGTCACTAATATCAACTTCAACTATGTAGTGTACATGACAGACATTTTAAAACACTTCCCAACTTCAAAACCATTTGCGAAACGCGATAGTTTTCATCCATGTTGTTTTTCCACCGAGGCACCGCTAGGTATATTCCAGCGGAACGCAGTGGTGTGGTTGGTAGTTTTTTTCCAATATCGATTGGCAGACGTTTCACTAAATCCGATATTTCTGTATGAAAAACTACGACTCGCCCGATATTCACGACAAGATAAAATATTTTTTTATTAAAATTAAGTTTAATATTTATATTTTTTATTAAAAGTACCCAATGTGTTAATCCAGGTTATAAACTATATTTGTGCCAAAAATCAGTTTAGCTGTTTTTGCGCCAATCCGGAACATAGTTACATCCAGACAAACGGACAAGAATTCATTGTTGCTATTTAATTATTTTTTTAACCAAAATTTAAAGTCAAGTAGGAAGTGCTTACACCGTTAAAATACAAAGTTATGTTTCTCTTGCCGAAGACAGTAGCCAAAGATACTTAAAGCAAATGTTCATCATTATCAATCTCCTGCCTTTATCCCAATTTATTTGTGGTCGTCGCAACATGCCTGATTCTTCCATACTTCTCTATTAGTCGTTATCTCGGTAGTCACCCCCCTTTCTACCCATATCATCATTTACACAGTCCATTCATCGTTTCTTTGGTCTTCCCCTACTCCTACAGCCAACGACATTCATACTCAAAGCTTTCCTCACGATATTTTGTTCATTCCCATACCATGATAACCAATTACCACATAACTTTTCAGCCATCGGTGCCACTTGATTCAGACACATCGGTGCATCGGTGCCACATGGTTCAGACTTCCTGTTATCTCATAATCAACTTAAAATGCTCACCGAGAGGAGGCCTGTGCTCCAATAGCGGGTTTAGTGCGGGTTGGTAGATGTCACATATCTTCGAATTTTTGGTTCTAGGACATGCTGATTTCCTTACGGTGTTATCCTTCACTGTTTTAGTGATGAAATAATTTGCACAAAGTAAAGCGCCTGTCGGGGTTTGAACCTACGACCTACAACTCGTAAGTCGCGGCTGTTACCACTAGGCAACCATTGCTTGCAACTCCTATTCCTCTTATGTACTCACTCATAAAGTAAATACTATGAACACAATTTGTATTTATCAGTATAGGAGCTCGTGTAATTGGCTGATCGGTCCACGGAGCTAATCGAGTTCCAAGCCTTGAAATTGCAGCCTTGGATGGTGAACCTCTATTTACATATTGAGACTGCTTCGTACTAAGGGGAGCGCTGCTGCGTTACTTCGAAATTGAACGACCGACGAGGCGATACGTTTACCGAAAATGATCCGTGAAGCAAATCAGTAAATCGATGTGTTTTTTTTAAGATTACTGGAATCTTAAATGTGATAATGATTTTACTTCTGTAAGTAGGTTCGTATAAACACTTTTACGCTTCAATCATATTTTAAAAACAAGATGAGATCGTCGCTTCCTATCTGACTTCTGTAAGAAGAAAGGCCGAAAAAACTCAAAGGTCACAGTCTCTTTTAAAGTCCAGATAAAATCTTGATCAGATCATGTGAAGACCATGTAGATTGATGACTGAGATGGGCTTTTGAGGAAAGAACCACACAGATTGAGTGTACCTGTTCAGTCAGTGCACATACCTATAGTTTATCAGTAATCGTGCAGCTCAACTCAAAACTTTAGCCATGCAAGCTCGCACGTACCGCTCCATGCATTAGGTACTGGTGTTTACAGACGAATCGACTTTTGACAAAAGTAATTCGATTAAACAGTTTTTATTTATCTGTTTAGATATTAAACACTCTCGGAAACATATTTAAAACTAGTGTGCAATTTTGTGGTCTTACAGAAAACCTGTATTTTTTCTCACCAGTATAATTCTTTTGACAGTATAAACTGATAAACAACTAGCTTCTTCCACCGACTTCGTTCGCGTGGTAGTCCTAAGACACCACAATATACTGAAAAATACAGCCCATGTTACTCGCCGATAATGTAGCTTTCGTTAAGTATTTTTTGGGTTTATCCATTACAAACAAACATATTAGTTTAGATTTAGATAAGTCGGCTATCTGAATTTCGGATGATGGAGATAAAAAGTGGTCCTTTGGTACTTTTTTTTTAAAATTATAATTATTAATTGTATAAAATAGGAGGGGATTATGACTAAGTAATAACAGTCACACGGGTCGATCGATTAGGTTAAGCTACGCTTGCTACGGTTGGTCTGTGGATGGGTGACCATCTTTACATATCAAGAGCCCTCCGTGTCTCAGAAAGCACGTTAAGCCGTTGTTCCCGGCTGTCATTCGTGGATCTTTAACAGTCCTTACGAGGCGTCAGAAGCCCGAAAGTCTGGCAACCAGTCTTACCAAGGGGTATCGTATTACCTAGTAACTGGGTTGTTTATAGGCAGTCGCTTCATGTAAAATACTGGTATTCAGCCGCATCCAGTTAGACTGGAAGCCGACCCCAACTTAGTTGGGAAAAGGCTTGACAGATGAATAATTCTATAAAATACTGACTATCTCGCATCAAAAGAAGCTTACAAAATGCTATCGTAACACTACCAAGTGCAATGAAAACAAACAACAGTAATGCACAGGAATACGGAGCAATGATCAAATAAAACATACTAATGCACCAAGTTTAGAGATCGAATACACGTCACAGGAAATATTAACAATGTATTTAAGAGACATCAAAGCATTTTTAAACTCTTGTTTTTACTTGTAAGCTTTTAAAGGTGTAAAAATATTTTAGTATAATTCAGATATGAATATTTTGACTAACTAAAACTTGCGTTGTTAATGACGATTGTTCTTTACAATTCGAGTCGTAAGACCAACGATTTAAATACCTTTTAAAATTAAGGCTTGGTCACATTAAGATGGTCACCCATCCACGGACCAACCGCAGTAAGCTTAGCTTAACCTGATCGATCGACCCGTGTGGCTGTTATTACTTAGCCACAAGCCCCTGCTATTTAAAATAAGCCTTACGTAGGAAGCAAAAGATTCTAAGGAGCATTTTAACCGGTTGAATGCAGTTATTATAGAAACAATTAAAAAGTCATTGTGTATCCAAAACGATGGATTAATGATACATGAATTTTTACTCTGTCTTAGTTTTGAATTCACAAGTAGAGAAAAAGTGAGACAAGAAAACCTTGAAGATTTAGGTATAAAGTGTGTATAAGGTTATTGTATTTTGCATATCACACTAACAGAAGGACAATATTCCCTTAATTAAAACATTCAAAATCTAGTCGCACTTTTGGCTCTGAATCAATCAATGACAAAAACATGTCAAAAGTATAGTTAAATTAGAGATATTTTTGATAGATTGAGACAGATCAGACTGTGAACGTACGAGAATTGCTCCTCAAATGGAAAAATACCATAATAAAACTAAAATTTTGTTTTTTAACATAAAAAGTTAGTTATTTGTTCTTTCTACCGTATGTCATTGAACACTCGAAAAAACGAACGAACAAATATGGTAATTTATTAATTTACGAGTTGCTTGTTATACAGGGTGTAATTTATACCCTGTATTTATAGCTAAGCATTAAACATAACAGCTGGTATAGAGTCACTATACATAGTTTCAACTCAAAATAAAATACTCTAAGAATTGATACCAAATTTTCGGTTTCATTGGTTTCTTAAATTCAAATCATAACAAACGTGTCACCGCACTACGTAGGTCAATAACTTTTTATGTTACTTGCTAATATCACGATAAATCTCTTCCGTAACTCTGCGCGCCTAGTACCGTAGCCTACTGCGCAGGCGCGAGGCGGTGTTCTTTGTCGGCGCCAACTGACGGAATATTCCGCCGCCGCCGCCGCGCGCGCGCGCAATAAGCCATACCTACTTTACCGTGATGTAAAAATTAATGTGTAATTCTAATTATTGATTTACAGTTTACTCGTTATTAAGCTAGAAATTGCACGTAAAAACTGGAATAACAAAACTTACGTAAACAATCGAAACAAAGTTTAGGTAGGTACCTAGGTTAACTAGTTTCATCCCTTATTATTACTTTATACCGAGTAAACAGTAAAATCTTAAAGCTTTGCTTAATTTAGTAAATTGACTTACATTTTTAAAGATGGGGTTCGATGTGGTGACCTTGGTATTGTATGCACAAGGCCGCTCACTTGTTCATGGACACACATTACGTAGCATGTCTGGTGTTATTGTCCTGAAAGCGGCCTCAATCCGCACTTTAATTTGTATCACACTGCACTGCGTACACTACACACGCACATGGGTGCTGACCGTCGTTGCGCAGCGCTCGCCATAGGTACCTGATTACCTATGGTTAGAGGCACCAAGCCGATGTACCATCCGAGATCAAACTAAAACATGCTGACGAAGGCATCTATCGACGCTCAGCATCTGGTCTACCCTCAATAAAACGGTGACGGTACAGTTCTTGGGCAGCTCGCAAATTACTGATGCGCATAATTATCATAGGGATAAAAACGAATGTACTAGACGCAGGACAGACGTCGACTGACGGCGACGAGCAAAGCAATAACAATAATGCCCAAAATGAAACTCCTATTCCCTGCTATCCTGGTACCTAAAAGTCATTAGGTTTACACACACATCGATGTTACATTGTGTGTGTAGCGACGTAATCAGGGTTCTGTGAGCAAACGATATTCAATTCGGAAATAACAATTCCTGTTACTCATGCGCTTCTAGTACTTTTATTAATTTCTTTCGACAGTTACATGCAATTTTGCGACATTCTTACTTCGACAGCAAAGCAATAACAATAATGCCCAAAATGAAACTCCTATTCCCTGCTATCCTGGTACCTAAAAGTCATTAGGTTTACACACACATCGATGTTACATTGTGTGTGTAGCGACGTAATCAGGGTTCTGTGAGCAAACGATATTCAATTCGGAAATAACAATTCCTGTTACTCATGCGCTTCTAGTACTTTTATTAATTTCTTTCGACAGTTACATGCAATTTTGCGACATTCTTTATTTGAATTATAATAACAAAGACTAAACGTGCTCAAACTAATAAAACCTATGTACCACTCAAACAGCACCGACAGACCGTGAACTCCGATAATTCTTTCGGTTAGTCCTACACACAAAAATTATGCGTGCGTGGTATTATTTTGTAATAAAAAAAAACGATTAACTTGTTGCTAATAGTTTACGTCTTATTTAGTAAAAAAATAACCTTATTTTAAAAATTATGAACGGAACCCACTGTGATTTTATTTGTACTAGGAGAAGAATAAGTTGCGAAGAGGTGAATTGAAATGATGTTTTGGGTTCAGTTGGACAAAAAAATGGTTTCTAAATCCTTTTTCTATTCTAAGTACTAATGGCAAATAATAATGTTTATTTAAGCAATTAATTCCCGGTAGGATGCACGTAAGGATTCGATTTTTATGATCAATTCAATGGTTGTACAAGCTGTCGATTTTTCGAAAAAATCGTTTTAATGCGATCTTCAAGCAAATCGATTCAATAGTAACGTGAATCGAATCTCTTGGATCGTATGTGTAAATAAAGGCTCTTAATAGTTCAAGTTCATATTTGCCCAAAGCATTGTGCTGACAATCATAAACAGCGAATAGGTAGGTTTATCTATTTCAAACAAGATCAATTACATAAGTATGCCGACACTTTTTAACTTGTCCGAAGATTGAAACATATTAATCATCCATCTGAATTAAAGTCATTGAATTACGCCGGAAAGGTTATCAAATATTATTGACGTACCTACCTGACTGGCAACTGTAAATATGTCACAAAATAGAGGTGGTTAAATGTTGTTTAAAATTTTTTAGAAGATCGATGTAAGAAGAGCACGAGATTCGATCTGTGAATCGAATGAAAAATCGATTTAAAGCAAAAAATCGTTCATCTTTATGGCCACCAAAATAAAAGGTTAGAAATAATGTTAGGAAATTTACAGGAATATTGTTTTTGAATTAGGTATTTACTGTGTTGTAGGTATGATGGAAAGGTGGGTGGCGGGTGGAAGATTACTACGAGGTAGATAATAATTATCTACAAAGTAATCTTCTACAAAAGGACAACTACGTAAAAAACCAACAAGTGTGTAAATGATACGTGACAATTCAAGCAGGTATCTAAATATTTCGTTAACTTTTGATACCTAGACCAATTAATTGTATTGTAGGTAGCTAGTTCACAAACATAATCAAAGTTTAGGAAAAGTCAGTACTTAATAATATTTTGTGAATAAAAAATAAACATGCGGAACCGTTTATTCAGAAATACCAGGAGTAGGAGGTTTATCTTTACTTACAAATAGGTCGGTGACACCGATCAGCTGTTTTAGTGCTAGTGATGTGTTTATTTCAATTTGAAAAGTTCGGTTTCTGGTATCAATGTATTAAAAAATGTCATAACTTCCGAACATGTAGCGGTAGGATTAAAAAACCCTTCCTATGTCGTTTGATATCATCCAAAGAAGCCGGGCCTTCTCTATATATATAGCCTTTTCGTTACACATTGTATATTAAATTATGTACAACTTTAGTTTATTATACTTAACCAACGATGTATCAAACAATGATACTTATTAATTATATGAAATCATGAATTCGATCAAATACTTCATCATCATTGGCTGTGAAAAATGAATTACATTACTGGCTTATTTATTTGCCAAAAGAGTTAATGAAAAATGTTGATTTATTTGATTTACTTATTTACAAAAATCAATCTTTAGTCGATTCTGTAATAATCGATATGTTGTAGGTACTTATTTAATCAAAATAATCTCCCCTTCTAACCGCCATCTTTATTTTATCTTACTTGCTGTTTGCGCTTTAGTAAAGACGGACGTATAACCTTCCTAGTGACTTTCAATTGGCTTTATTATACTTACAGTTATAAAAAGCCCATAACTCGTTTTATTTAAGAGTTAGAACCTAGATTTCCTACAGGTTATGGGTCCAGGTTACGTTTTTACTGCAATATACTAAGTGGTTAAAAGTAAGTCCGTTACGAACTTTTAAAAATGGATAATTTAAAAATTAAACGAACAATCAAGCCATTCGATAGGAAAAAATACAGTGTCTGGAAGTTTAGAATTCGGCATTGTTAAGTGGTATGGATGTGATAAAAGTTATTGACAACGATCCGGTAATTCGATGTACTGTTGTGGAAATAACCGGATAGCAAAAAGTGTTATCGTCGAGTATTTATCGGATTCCTACCTCGGTTTTACGAAGGAAGACAGTACGGCGAGACAAATTAAAAAAAAAAAGTTTGGATGTTATAAGAACGGAAAAGTATTGCTATTCAGTTGACTTTACGAAAAAAAAATTGTTAACTTTAAAAGTGCAAGGTGACGTCATACTCATAAAACATTTTACGATTTGAATCGAATTGTTAGCCGCCGCCGGTGCGAAGTTGGAAGAAACCGTTATGATAGCTTATTTGTTGCTCATCCTACCCGCAACTTATGATGATGTGATAACTGCGAACGAAACTTTATCAGAGGATAATTTAACGCTAGCGTTCGTTAAAACAAGGTTTTTGGATCAAGTCAAGTTGAAAAATTAGTCCAGTGATACCAGCGTCAAAGTTTTGCAAGTTGAACGAAAAAAAATGGACACGAATTCCGAAAAAGAAAATTCGATAATTCTCAAAATAATAAAGGGCTACTACCAGAAGAATAACAAGCAGAAGAAGTCTCAGTTCTTGAAGTGTCATCAGTGTGGCCGTAAGGGGCATGTGAAAAACGACTGTTTCTACTTCAAAAGAAAACACGAAAAGGACAAGGACGGTCCAGGCAGTTGAGATCAGTGGACCATCCTCGTCGAGCAATCTGGATTTGCTTTTATGATGGGAGACTATCAAGGGGATGATGTTGGAAGCAAAGTTACTTTCCTGTTGGATTCAAGCATCGGACCATATTATAAACTGGGAAGATCTTTTCATTAGTCACACCGTTTTGCAGCCGCATTAAAATTTTCTATTGCTAAAAATTATGAATTTATTTCAGATACCAAAAAGGGAACGATGTATGTGACCAGCGACATGGGCGTTCAAGGAGTTTTAGAGGACGTGTTCTTCTGTGCTGAGGTACCATACAACCTGCTGCCTGTATCGAACATGCAACGTGCTGGGTTGACAGTCAGTTTCGACCAGCATGGAGCCCACATACGTAAGGATAATAAAACCATTATGCAAGGTATGTTGAAAAATAATTTAATTGCTGTAGACTTAATGGCATCTGCAAATAAGTGTAAATCTGTTTCTCATAAATTAAATATGTATCTGTATGCAGTAATAAAATATGTACAAAGTATGGCATCAATGCTTTAGTCATATTAATAAAAATAAACGCATCAATATTAAAAATAATAAAATGGTTGATGACACCAGCCAAATCGAAACTGTAATGCCAGATCATGAGTTGTGTAATTGGGAAACAGCCTGTATAAATGGGAAACAGAGTCGACTTCCATTCAATCAGGTTAAAGATAAAAGTTATGATAACGGCAATTATTTATTGTGCACTCAGATGTTTGTGGACTTATTACTCCCGAACAAACGACAGCAAAAACTACTTTGTACTTTTTGTTGACGAATATACGCGTTATTGTATTACATACCTACCTATTAATCTATAAATCAGACGTGTTCGCTACTTTTTAAGATTTCGTGGCTAAAGGCGAAGCTAAGTTTAAGTTAAGATTAGTCAACTTATACCTACTGTGATAATGGTGGCGAATATCTATAGACTGAAATGAAAATGTATTGTGTAGAGTGAGGGATATCTTATCATTGAACAGTTCCGAGAAAACCACAGTTGAATGGCGTTTCTGAACGTATGGTCAGAACCATTACTGAAAAATCTTGTTCCATGATAAACGGTGCTCAATTAGACAAAGTGTTTGGGGCGATGAAGTACTTACTGACTGCTGTTTATTTAATTAATTTGAGCCCAACTAAAGCTTTGAAACTTTCAAAAACACCATTCGAAATGTGGCGTGATGAAAAAAAAAACCTCAAATTAAATATTTGAAGGTAATTTGGTTCAACTGTTTACGTTCATAATAAAATCAGTAACACCAAGTTTGATGAAAAAGCATGGAAACTATACTACTACTATGAACCAAACGGCTTTAAAGTTTAAAACCCAGAATGCGAAAAATACGTACTAGTCAGGGATATTATTGTTGATGAGACTGGTTTTCTTCAATCCAGGCCAGACCTCAAGTCTGAAGGGAATATTAAAAATTCTTACGACAAAACTGATGATTTATTATCCAAATCAGTGCCGGTAAAGTCTCATAATTCTGACAGTTTAAAATCAGATACGCCTAAATCTGATGGGCACAAGTGTCCCAGTAAAATTCGCAAATTAAACCATGATAATTTAATTGAATCGGAGCAAATAGTTGATACACTTTCTGATAACCAATCTTCACCAAAATAAAACACAGTAATCCTGAAGTAAGAAGAAGCAATAGGCTCAAAAAAAAAAAATCGTCCACCTATTTCGTATATGTAAAGAAGACGATGATGATGATTACATTTTGTGTGCTTAGTCTATTCTATGTAAAATACCAAATTCATTAGAAGAGATCAAAACTCGAGACGACAAATCTCAGTGGGAAAGCGCAATTAGGGACGAATTAAATTCTCTAAAGTTAAATAATACTTGGACTTTCGTACCAAGACCTTAAAATAAAAACATTGTCGGTTGTAAATGTATATTTACTGTAAAACATGATGAATTTGGAAAACCTTTAGAAAAGCTAGTTCATCATAATATGGACGTCAAAACCGCCTTCTTAAATGGCAAATTAAAGGAAGATATTTATATGAACGTCCTTGAGGGCCTCTTTTATCTATATAATTATGTTTGTAAATTAAATAAAGCATAATAATTAAATAGCTAGATGTTGGTTTGAAGTTTTCGAACAAGCTTTTAAAGAAGAAGGTTTTCAAAATTCTTCAGGCATTAAGTGTATTTGCGAGACAATGGAGATGTACATAACAAATATGTATGTCATTCTGTACGTAGATGATTTAGTTATATTATGCGCTGATATTGAAACAATGAATAATTTTAAAAAGGTATTTAATGAGTAAATGTAAAAAGACTGATTTAAAAGAGATAAAAAAAAATATATTTCTTGGTATAAAATTACAAGGCATGCAAATGAAATTACATAAGATCAAAGTGCATACATAAAAACGTTATTAAATAAATTTAATATGCACGATTTAAACCTGTCAATACAACTATTGAAAATAAACTTAATTTTGACGCATTCAACTCTGAAGAAAAATATAATGCTTATGTCTAGACGTTATAGGATGTTTAACGTATGTCATGTTATATACTCGTCCAGATTTAGTACAAGCGTTGGATGTTTAATGTATATCATGTTATGTACTCGTCCAGATTTAAGTACAAGCGTTGGATGTTTAATGTATGTCATGTTATGCACTCGCCCAGATCTAAGTACAACCGTTGGATGTTTAGTGTATGTTATGTTATGCACTCGTCCAGATTTAAGTACAAGCGTTAATATACTGAGTAGGGATACGAACAAAAATAATAAATAACTCTGGCAATGTCATAAGCGAGTGCTCAGGTACTTGAAAGGTACTGTTGATTTAAAATTAAGTTATAAAATATGTGCTTACAATAATGTTCTATGTGGTTACGTAGATTAAGATTGGGGTGGCAGTGATTCAAACGACAGGAAAAGTACAATTGGGTATTTAGTTAAGCTCTTTGAGCACTGTTCTATAGCCTGGAGTACAAAGAAAGAAATGTCAGTTGCTGCCTCTTCAACAGAGGCGGAATATAGGGCATTGTATAACGCTGTTATGGGAGGCATTATGGCCTAAATCACTAACAGTTAGTATTAAGATAGATATCGATAAATCTATCACAATCTATGAGGATAACAATGGCTGTATAAGCATTGCAAATAATCCAACCAATCACAAACGTACAACACATTTTGATATAAAGTATCATTTTTCTAGGGAACAGATTGAGAAAAATGTAATAAAATTAAATTACATTCCAATAGGTCAACAATTGGCAGATGTTCTGACCAAGCCATTACCTGCTATCACTTTTCAAAAGTTGAGAAGCATGATGGGCTTAGAATAAGATTCTGATATTTTTTTATTAATTTAATTATTATTTAGAATGATTTAATGAAGTGGTCTGATTAAGGTTTTTCCTGGGTTTTCCTTAATCCTTAGAACAAATGTTAGACCATTAATTGTATTTCCCAGCAAACACTAGGAAGTGAATATGTTCCGGTCAATTAAGTATTTACTTTGATTTATTTTATTTGTATAATTGGTAGATTAATTTTTGAGGGGGCGTGTTGATTTATTTGATTTACTTATTTACAAAAATCAATCTTTAGTCGATTCTGTAATAATCGATATGTTGTAGGTACTTATTTAATCAAAATAATCTCCCCTTCTAACCGCCATCTTTATTTTATCTTACTTGCTGTTTGCGCTTTAGTAAAGACGGACGTATAACCTTCATTGTTTTTTGCATTCTTTGACAAATGTAACTCACACACTTTTTAAAATACTAGTAAAATTTTTTCAATCTTTGTAAATATGTGGACACCATGTATCTATCACATAATTGATTTACCAGTCTGTTATATTTTTAATTCTTTTACCATTTTTGGTAGACTAAATTTTATTTTAGGTGCATCGTCTTCACATATAATTATATAAACAATGTATACAAAAACTTGTAAAACATTTTAAAAGAGTAACGGTGGAGTTTCTTGCCCATTCTTCTCCACACGAAAACTACATTTTGGAATGGGCGACTAGAATCAATTCTATTTTTTCATTTTAAATTTTGACGTTCAAAAGTGCCTTTTAAGTGCCTATTTGAAATAAATGATTTGACTTTGACTTTGACTTTGACTTCCTAGTGACTTTCAATTGACTTTATTATACTTACAGTTATAAAAAGCCCATAACTCGTTTTATTTAAGAGTTAGAACCTAGATTTCCTACAAAAAATTAATTGAGAATCGACGAATCAGCAACCAATGGCAATTGTATAACATCTGAAATTGCTATGCGAATTTAATACACATAAATGCTTCGACAATAATTTCGCGTTGGATTGTTTTTTAATTTATTGAAAACGCTCATTTTTCTTTTATTTATTTTGCAAAATTCTGCTTCGATATGATTTTGAAACTGAAACTAATAAAATAAATACGCAAGATTATTCACATTTTTAAAACTTATTCACTTTTTTGTATTAAAGTTATATTCTCGTGTTATCCAAAATTGTTGGCAAATGATTTAAGCGATATTCAACGCAGTATTTTTTGGGTGCGAAACTGAAACCAAATTCCAGCTCTATAAATCAATTACCTATTAAAAATCCAATTTAAATTTTCTGGTATTTTATTGAAATACAATGGAATACGCATAATTATAATTTAACTACAAAGGTACTGCGTATTTCTTAAGAAATTTCTTTTAGCAGACCTGTGAAGGCAGAAGTTAAAAACAAATGTAGACAATAGTGTGTGAGAACAAAAAGAGAAAAATATGAATATCTGAAGATATAAGTATTAATATCTTGTTTCCTTTTTTCATAATTCGTTCAAAGATTTGTTTGCATGGGTTTTATTGTTTGAACATAGGTTTATGATTTTATTGCAAAATTGTAGCTCTTATTCCTCTATAAACTAAATTAAAAGTCACTATAGAAAAGATTACATATGCTCTTTAAAAAAAAAAATAGAAGCGCTTAAAAATACTTAATTAAATATCCTTATTTATTCCTAATCATCCTTAAGCCCTTTCTTAATTCTAATAAGCCTTTCCCAACTTAAAATCAACAAACTTACCTAATATACAGCTAATATCCAACGATACCGCTTGCACTTGCGACCGGCTTGCCCTCCCTGCGTTCAGTGGCTGTGAGGGGCCAATTATCCACTAAGTAAGCTGCACGCAATTTTAACGCATAGGGCTTAAGGGGAAGTTGGTCTTTAGGTACAGATTTAATTCTGTTTGAGATCCGAGAACGTAATACTGGAGTGAGAAATATAAGAGAAGGAATAAAGTGACTTATAATAATGGGCCTACGTATGTAACCTTCTTACAAAGTTTTTGGTCCTTTGGTACGAGTGCCTAGATTCATGTGAATATTGGGGTGAATTTGTAAGTTTCACATATGCGCTGATTGTACCACAGTGTGAAAATACCAGTACTATTCGGTCTTTATATCTTATACTCTGAGTTATATGGGTGGCCATTTTATTGTTTAAAATGTTCACGTGCAGACGACCTAGAAACAGCTGTACCTATTCGAAAAATTCACAACAAAATAATGTCATGTCTTCATAATATGACACTTTTATACCCAACAGGCGTATCCAATTATCTTTTAAAACCATTACAGAGCTCCCTAATTTAAAGAACCACAAATCTCTTGATCTCTCAATCCAAAAGTCAACGTTTTCCAGAAATTTCACAGCAGTTATTGTCCCCAATTTGGGCGGCCGTAATCCTTGCAACCTGCCTTGTCATCCGCGCTGTTTCGACGTACTACGCTTTTCCGACGTACCACGCTGGTCCAACGTGCACTAACAATCGAAGCTTGGGATTGGTCGGTTGGAGATGCAGGCCCTTGTTTAGACTTAGCCTCGACCAATGAGGGCTTGGCTTAATCTAGGGATTTAGTTCGAAGCTATGAGGATTCGGGGTTAACTACGTTGGGAGTTTTTGTTAAAGATTTTTTTGGGTTGTATTTTTTTTCGCATTCACGTGGGGTTTCCGCGTGTTGCAACGTTTAGGGGAGGCCTAAGTTCAGCAGTGGATGTCTGTTATTTAAGATAACAGACATTCACCAGATTAGAATCTTTGGCTATATTGAAAGTAACTACTTTCACGGTTAGAAACACAATGCAAGTCCCATTGGATTTACATTGTGTGTCTTTAATCTCCATTTTTGATCTTAAAGACGAGGGATACATTTAAAGAGCCTCCTTGAGTGACAATACGTCTGACATACCCTGAACTGTCAGCCTCGCTTCGCTAGCATGTCATGAGATGTTCTGATGAAGCTTGAATCGACAGAGTTGAAAATAGACGAGATTGTAAAATCCAAATTTACTAACACTCAACTTTTTCCCGAAGCTCGTATATAAAAATACTGCTTGGTAATAGAAATAGATTTCATAATGCTATCTTGTACTAATCCTTAACAAAATTCTACTCGGGAAACCATCAATTTTATTCTGACATTCATATTGTCCACTTTATTTTCCTTCCTAAGCCCTAGAGCCAAACAATATCGTTCATAGATTTAGAACACAATCTAGTTCTGACCGCAGCTCTTAGAATCCTAAAACCCCTGTCCGTGTTATGAAATACTAGTATAAAAGCGAATGTATGGTTTCAATCTCGAACTAACGTTTGAGCTCCTTTGAAGCATGAAACTAGAAGCTAGTGAAACAAAAGATCCATAAAAGCTTATAAAACAATGCAGTTCTTGAATCCTTTCATTCAACCTATTGCAAATCTGTGATCTGTGAATTTCCAGGCGATCTATTCTGTAATAATCTCACCATGTTAACTTAGGTGTAGTGGAGCTCATAACACCAGATTATAGAGGATAGAGGTACGGAGAACCGTCTCATGTTGGCGAAAGTTGAAAAAGCGTCCAGTTATAAAAGTTCAAAAACCTTCCAAAATGGCGCTAGCGTAGCCAAAGGGTATGGTATGAATGTAGCAGTTGTTGACGGATTGATATGCCGAGTAAGAAAATTTAATATTTTTAGTGAATATTGTAGTTAGTGACAGCCCAGTATCCCAAACCTCAACTATTTACGTACGGTATTCAAAAATAATTTTGTAAACATAACCTAAAATTACTGCTGTGAGAAATTTACCCTGTTGCTACTGTGGCGCCACCCTAATTTAACGCAGTTTGACAGACACTTTTTCACAACAGAGTCAGTTCTCCTAACTTCTACCCTCCATACACCAGAAGGACAATTCTCGTAATTTTAAATGTTCAAAATCTAGTCGCGTCTCATCTCGGCGACAAACAAATGTCAAAAACTTGTCAATATGTAGGGAAATTAGAGGTATTTTTGTCAGATTGAGACTGAGATCAGACTGTGAACGTTCTTAAAATTACGAGAATTGATCTGAGATCTAAGGGGCAATTCTCGTAATTTTTAAGAACGTTCACAGTCTGATCTCACTTTCAATCTGTCAAAAATATCTCTAATTTCCCTACATTTTGACATTGAAAGTTATGACAGTTTGAGTGTTTATAGTAAGGTTCTAAAGTTCCAAATAATTTTTCGTGAGACTTATAAGATATTGAAAAAAGTGCCAGTACTGATAAATCATGGTACCCACTGTTATAAAAGCGCTTTTGTAGTGATGATGCTTTTTTCAAAATATTTTTTTTTTATTGCAAATAACCCCAGCTATAGTTTTGTTTCGTTTGATCAACGATTTTTTACCCACCCTGTATAGTCAACAATAATGTTACCAGGGCTGCAGACTACCAAGGCTGCGTCGGAAAAATGTTAGTAGGTACTGCCATTCATGAAGGCTCTTTTGATACGAAAATAATGGTTTGATTTTTGTTTCAAATTTTTTTCTAGTCCCAATCGTCATCGTTATTCACTTTTTCTAACTTGAATGCATTTGATCTCGATGCAGAATGTTTTTTTTTTTTATCAGCCGTCATTATATTCTTGACGAAAGCTAGAAAGGAAGAAATTCCTTGCCATATCTTTAGATGTAATTCGGCTTAGCTTCGAAATGATTTCCTTTAAACCACATAAATATTTTCAATACCCGACTTTTAAGACCAAGCTTGCATCAGGTAAGACGTTAGAAACAACTCTAATTCCCTTACAGCGCATAAACTTTAGTGCAACAAACACTAAATTCAATGTAACCAGTGGACAAGCTTGGACCTCCTCGGAGAGTTTACGGAGTACAGCATTTCCCTGTGGACCGGGAGTAAACATTGGATCGGGTTATATTATGCTGTTGGGCTAACAATGGATCGGCGAAGTTTGCCTGTTCTTGCAGATTAGCGTTGGTACGTGTTGTAATCTTTTGGCAGTCTTATTTTAGAGCTTGAAACAGAGGGGCTTATTTCAGTATTTTTTTAAATGTTTTGGTGAAATGTGGGCGTTATTATAGGTATACTTTTGCTATCCATCATAGACCGGTGTGATGTTATGATGTGTGATAGGAACGTTCGCATTTAACTAGACTATAACAACGTCGTTGTTAGTACTGCCTACAATACAGGGGTTAGGCTAAAAATATAGAATCAAAGTAGGGTGACACATCCGTTCTCTCACGTTTCAATGAAAAAGTTTAGTAGGACAAATCAATATACATAACAAAAGGGTTTTCTACGTAGTTTATTTATCGATTCTATTGGTCTTTTTTATAGCAAGTTGGTTGGGAGATTTTTTATAATCTCAGTCCGACACTGTCAAAAATGTTACCAATTTTCTTAAATTTTTGACAAGTTTTTGACATTGATTGAGGCTGAGATGAGATGGGAACTTGCATATTAACGTACGAGAATTGACTTTCTGATACAGAATAAGATGGAGGAAACGTAGGTATTGCAAACATTGCTTGGTTGTTACTGAGTTATCTTTGATGGCATACCTACGATTCAAGCAAATAAAACTACGTTCTGTTCTATTAATACGCTCTAACGACCGAATAGATTTTAATAGTAGATGCAGTTTTTTAGTAGGATTGTAATGTGGCCTGTTCTTCGTTGTCCATATTATGCTGCGATTCGAGTATTCAACTGAATTGTGTCTTGTCTTGAAAAACAATCAACTCAAAAGTTTTCTTTAATAGAACGTAGTGAGTGTTATTCTATATTAATTATTTTCCATAACGTAAATGCTCCTATTACCGCCAGTTTTAGCTGTCTTAGGATTCACTTTAAAATAATAGATATAAGCTGATATGTTAGGAAAGATGTTATAATTTATAATTAATCTCAACGAAGTATTCTTTGCAATTTAGTACTTAAATTCAATATTCAATAACACAATAGTTACTAAATAATTATTTAATCCAAAAGAGTAGTTGATTCTATTACAGACCCATAGAATGCGGCAAGATTCTATTACCGATTTTTCTACTTCTTTTACCGACCGCTACGAAGTTGTCACTTCTTATATACTATTAAATAAAATAAAAAATCGTTTTTAAGGTATTTATTATATAATAACAATAGTTATGGGATCAACATTATTACAATATGAACATAAATATTTATTGCAACGCTGAGAGCAATTATTTTTTTGTTATTTTAAATAATAAAAAATATAATCAGTCTCAGAAAACAGTCTTCAAATAATAGCTAGTCTAGTTGAGCAGAGGCGTCCTGCTTGCGCTTCTGCGGCTCCATGATTCTATAAAAGAACACAATTTTTAAAGAGATATAGAATTTAATTCTTCGAAAGAAGCTTTAAAAAGTTACAAGGCCCCCATTCCGTCCCGCCATCTTTATTTGATTTGAAAACATGAAATATAGCCAATGCCATGAAGCCATGAATGAAACTGGATAGCAAATATTATTTTACATTAATAATATGTTCTGTGGTAAAATCTCTTAAAACGTATGCAAGAATTACGCCAATTTGTTCAAAAATATACTTTTTGTTTTTGTGTACTGTAATATTACCAAAAATATCGTCATAGCTGTGAGTCGGTAATAGAATCAAGTATGAAGGTAACAATATTCTATTAGCGACCAATAAAATTAATAATAAACAGATAAAATATCCGCTTTATGGAATACTGTTAAATTCGATCTCATTGCTATATTATTTCTTTTAATGTCAGTTAGTCTTTAATTCAGATAGTAAAGGTTATTTACAGTATAATATCATTAAAATACTAAGGATTTTGTCTAACGTTGAATCGAGTTTTACACAAAAACTTTAAGAAATAGCTTTGTCGTTAATAGATCTAACGAAGTAAAATAATTTTAAGAATTGAACAAGAAAAAAATAAAATCAAATGAGGTAGTTTCTACATATTAGTTATTTTAAAATATTAAATATTCTCAAAATTTAACAACGCCATGGGTCATTATTAGTATCAAGTTTTGAAATTTTGATTCTATTACCGCCTTAAATTAAAACATGATTTTATAACACAAAAACCAATAAAAACTATTATATTAAGAGTTAGTTTAGAAGACGAATATGTACGTTACAGTTGTAATGTGATAGCAAGAAGACAAATCCATTTTTAGTGTGTTATTTTCCTTAAGTAATATTTAGGTGTACTTACGTGGCTGGAGACGCGACACTATGAAAAGTGCGTCCGCTTCGGGCGCGTCCCATTCTCTGTCACGTTATTTCTTTCACTGGCTATTTAAATTCACAAACTTTACTCTTTTTGTTGTCCAACAAAAATACGTATCTAATTTTTAAGGTATGACTTTTCTGAAACCCTATAATATGTCTAAAGTGAGTGACTTAAAAATTAGATCGTTAATAGAGTACACATTTTAGGGGGTCGTTAATAGGAGCTTTTACGTTAGGTCTTATATCTATACTAATATTATAAAGCTGAAGAGTTTGTTTGTTTGTTTGAACGCGCTAATCTCAGGAACTACTGGTCCGATTTGAAAAACTCTTTCAGTGTTAGATAGCCCATTCATCGAGGAAGGCTATAGGCTATATATCATCACGCTAAAACCAATAGGAGCGGAGCACCAATGAAGAATGTTTCAAAATCGGGGGATTTTTTTCCTATTGAGAGCTTCCGCTGCGTGCGCTGCGTAAACGGTTAAAGTTTCGCAAAAATCATATAAGACAGAATTCCCCTTTAAAAGCTTTAAAAAAAAATCCTCGACAGCATATGTCTATTTTTTAAGGTTAGCTCACTATAACCTCTTTTATGCTAACCAAATTTGTTCTAAAATAATGCATTATTTGCGAAGGTGTTTTTATAAAAATGGTATTAATCCTTATCCAAATAAATACGTTATTCATCACATGTATTTCATTTTAAACAAAATTGCCTCTGACGTCATTTCATTTCAATGTATATCTTAGGAGATATCATAGTTTTAAAATAATACTAATAATAAAGCTGAAGAGTTTGTTTGTTTGAAACACGGTTTGAAAGCTCTAAGTCTCCAAGTATTGGTCGCATATATAAAAATATTTTTGCGTTTGATAGCCCAGTTCTTGAGGAAAGCTATATTCTATTAAACTTTACGCTAGGACCCTTAGGAGTTGAGCAAAAAGAAGAAAAGTCTTAAGTTTTCGCCAAGCGAAAACGAAGTAATAGCGCAGGCCGGCGACACGTTGCGACGGGGTGGATCGGGGAAACAAAAAAAATTTACGCGGACGAAGTCGCGGGCAGAAGCTAGTATTTTATATATTAAGTAGGTATGTATGGGTCGTAACAGGTGCTGTCCTGTATTTTCTACCTACCGTAGTTCTTTTGAAGTTTTAGAAGCTAAATCATAATGGTTTGAATTATAATTCGTTTCCTAATGCCAACATGGTGAAACAGTCCTCACCTCGTTGCTCAAATTTACTTTAACATAGATAAGTGTTCAAATTACCAATGTAATATCCTACTTAAGATAAAAAGATTTCTTTTCAATTTGTCCTATCTCCAATCTAGGATAAACTTCAGATAAAAAATGATAGTACGTGTCTATTCTGGAATCTCACGGCTTTATCAAACCAATTGATTTTTTTGTAGCCGTTCCAATCCATTGCAAATATTGAGCTAGCATTTGTTTTTGGAATGGAATAACTACATATGTGTAGTACCTACATGAAATAATGAAATAATACCTACATGAAATAATGTTTTTTCCCGCATTCGCTTTACAAGTTTCACGCCACATAAGATATTTTTTGTTCGCCCCACACTTATTTCTCTTTGGCCCCAAAAATCATTTTTTATTTTAGTTTTGTTATGCCCCAATTAACTATTCTTTCTGTAACCCTTGGCGCTATTCTATGTGTTTTTTTTGATATCCCATAACTGTAGAGGGTCATTGCTCTCATCATTACGAACAACTTTTACTATGGGACCAAACCTGAAATCGCAAAAAAAAAAATCAGCTGTTCCCTACATTTATGTCCGTATAACTCGTCAAAATGTAGGGAACAGCTGATTTTTTTTGGCGACGACACTTTGTATATACGCTCGATAGCTAATGTCAATGTAATTTGATCATTCTTAGAAATATACGTTTTCTTTTTCAAGATTTAACATACGGATGCACTTTTATTTGAATCTCATCAACATCATTCTCCTGCCCTTATCCCAGTTTATTTGGGGTCGCAACATGTATATTTCTTCCATACTTCTCTATTTGTCTTCTGTTTTTGTTTATTTGAATCTATTAAGGCGAATACGCGTTTTGCCATGAATTCTTTATAAGTGACATAAGAGCATGTCAGTTATTTTAATGTTTCAAACGAAGCTTGTGGCTAAATAATAACAGCCGCACGGCGGGGTAATTGCGTAACACACTATCAGTAGCAATGGGTTTCATTTTGACAGATCAGCAATATTCATTGCGTTATTTACGTTGTTTTTCAAACACATTTTTCGAACATATGGAGTAATGGATTAGCAATATGCTTCAAAATGATTCAAATTGAGAGTAATATTGTGTTACGTAATTAGGGTGCGGGTCGATCAATTATGTTAAGCTACGGTTGTCATAATTGACCATCTTTACATGCGGAGAGACCTCCGTGTCTCGGGAAGCACGCTAAGGGACTAATCACACTTATTCAGCTCTGTTCAGCGTTTGTCCATAGAAAACAACAATTTTGTATGAAGTCCGTTCAGCTTTCCGCGACTGAACGGACGCGTACGCATCTCATACAAAATCGTTGTTTTCTATGGACAAACGCTGAACAGAGCTGAATAAGTGTGACTAGTCCCTAAGCCGTTGGCACCGGTTGTCATTGGTGGACGTTTGACAATCGTTACGGGTAGACAGAAACCCGAAAGTCTGACAACCAGTCTTACAAAGGGGTATCGTATTACCTAGTACCTAACTGGGTTTTGGAGGACAGATAGGCAGTCGCTCTATGTAAAATACTGGTATTCACCTGCATCCAGTTAGACTGGGAGCCGATCCTACATAGTTGGGGAAAGGCTAGGTAGATGATGAAACGATAGCCGTCTGGCTCTCTGTAGCTCTTAGCTGCGCACAGAGATTTTAGAAATCTAAATTAATTCAGCTTCCTAAACTCAAATACACCTACCATATCAAAACATACAAAACAACACCTAGAACACTATTAGCTTACGAATGTGATGGCCCAAGAAAAAAAAAAACAATAAGACAAGGACAGAACGACTTGGATAAGCGATCGGGACGAAGTCCGGAACTTGGGTCATTCTGTAAATTGCTCAGTTACGGATTCGGATCTGTTCTCTGCTGATTTCCCGTCATTATTATCTCAATATGGCATAGGCTATTGCAAAGTGATATTGTATTTATTTATGTAGGTATTGGTGATTTCTTTTTATCGGTGAAATGGCGTCTGTACGGAGTTAATCGTGCGATTGGAAGTTTTTTGTATTGTAACTTGAATAGTGATGGCGATGTCTGGAAAACTGTCTTGCTACTTTCTTGGGTGTTCAATTAATTTGTTGCTAGGTTCTTTAACAAATCCAAGTGTATAATTTGAAGCTAATATTGTATGCACAAAATGGAGAACATAGAAATAAAAATGGTAAAAGTAAAGTATATAAACCTATACTTTCATATGCATTAAATAAAAAGCTGTTATTTTGATATTACAAACATACATTTCAATTTTATTTATCTATATAGAATATAAGGTATGGAAATATATAATGTATTGAATAGATTATCGTTCCTTTTCTGCAAAAAAAAGGGTTTTTATCCTAAGTTAAAATACAGGTTGTTTTAATTAAATACAGTTTTTGTTCGCCAAAAATAGACATGAAACGCTAACAAGTAACTAATAAGAGAATTTGTATCTCGCTAATGAAGCAAAACGTTTTACTAGCTAATTCTTAGACTAGGCCCACGTACGCACGCACGTAAAAATATCGCCGCGGGATTTTATCGCGCACTGGATTTTCAACTCTCGGTGTTGAGCCGAAAGTCGAGAATCTAACAGAGCGTGTCCGAGCGCGTCAAAAAAAACACACTTTTGGATTTTCAACTCTCGGCGCAGTGCTTTAAAAATCCAGTGCGCTTAAAAAAATCGCCGCGGGAAAACGCGCCCGTGCGTACCTGGGCTTACATAATTTTGTAGCAAAAATTGCCTTCGTCTGTAAAGTCAAATCTCTGTTATAATTTAATTAGGCAGTTCTCAATTATTACAAGGGTAAGCGGCTTATAATTTGAATCACCATTTATAAGCAAGATTAGTTACTGTTTTTGGAGTAAAAGGATTTCAAATATAAAAATGGTTGGAATAAATCAGAAAAAGATAGGTTTGGTGTAGCTTTATAAAGATAAAAAAAAAATAGTTAAAAAATAATATCCTTGTATAGATGTATTGATTCCGTACTTAAATAAAACGTTTATTCAGTGCAACAAAAGACACAATACAGGTAGGTACTTAAAAAATAAACATTGAAGAAGGTGAAAGAAAAAAAAAACAAAAATTAAAAAGATAAATTGACCCATAGACACCTCAACATCTGTTACGGTCTCGATCACTACCATGAGACACACACACCCCTGATGAATTTTAATACGGGGGGCATGATTCTGAACCCCCCGTATTAAAATTTTTCGTCGATTATTGAAAAAAAAAAAAAAGCTGTTCCATACAAAGAGCTGATTTTTTTTTAATAACCATAGAAACATTTCTATGCTAGGTTTCTAATCTAGTCATTGTGCTGAATTCATAGTTAAAGTTTACGCGTCGATGTCCCAGCCAGCCTGCACCCTAATTGCGGAACACACTATCGATGTGAATTTGAATCATTTTGAAGCATATTGCTAATCCATTGCTTCATATTTTGGAAAAATGTGTCTCTGCTCAACAATGTAAAAAACGCAATGAACGTTGTTGATCTGTCAAAATGAAACCCATTGATAGTAATAGTGTGTTACGCAATTACCCCGCTGTTTATGTTTTAAAAGTCTTTAATATAGATCATAATTATTTTAAGTCACGTTATTTTGGATCCTGATACTCATTAGAAACATTTTAATAAAAAAAAAACATCATGACTACAAAACCTGAAATAATATAGGCACTTGCTCTATACTTTGTACTTAGCACCATCTGTCTAGCCCTTTCTCAAGTATCTTGGGGTCGGCTTCCAGTCCAACGGAATGGAGCTGAATACCACTATTTTATCTGACCTCCACAACCTAGTTCCTGGGTAACATGGAAACCACTGGTGGTCAGACTTTCGAACTTCTGACTACCCGTAACGATTGTCATAGATGTGTGTATAAATGACAGCCGGGACCAACAGCTTAACTTAATTTCTAAGACACCAAAAAGTCTCGGTATGTAGCTAAGGGATGGTCACCAATCCACGGACTGACCGCGGCAAGCGTAGCTTAACCTTCGATCGACCCGTGCGGCTATTATCACTTAGCAACAAGCTCTTTCTTACTCTGTTCTTACCTTTGTTTTTTTTAACATCTCACAATCAGCTTATAATCTTCCTACTTCTGGGACACAGGCCTCGACTTTTCAAAAGGGAGGGAGCTGTAATCTACCACGCGGGCAGTGCGGGTTGACAGATGTCACATGTCTTCGAATTTTTGGTTCTGGCACATGCCGGTTCCATCACGATGTTTTCCTTCACCGTTTTAGAGCAACGGTGATGAAATTATTTACAACCTGCATAACTTACACAGGATACTTCTAAAGTAGGAACAATGCTAGAAACGATCACAATCCAATAACAGGTAGATCATTTAACCTTCCACGACAAGAGCACCCAACCCTTTAAACCCCCAAACCTTTTAAAAAGGCCCCACACCCTAAATCAGAATGCAAATGATAACTGACCCACAGTAAAACACTGTTTGTACCCAAAAGTCTGGCAGTCCCGTGTCAAAACCACTAACATTTTGTGATATATCGTGTGAAAGACCAACCAGTATTTATCGACCTCTCGTAAATCTACACAAGTGGTGAAATTATGGTGGTTTAGGGTTCACGATTAATTGGGTGACATGAGGGACTTGCCCTTAAGAGCGATGCGAATGGTGACAAAGAGTTGTGTATGTGTTACTGAATGAAGTTACTGTGGTAATGTTGTGATGATAGATAAAAGTTTTTCCTTCTATTGAAGCTGAATTTACTGCTTCGCAAACAAACATCGATATAACATTACGCCTGTTTTGCTTGATGGGTTAGGCAGAGGTGTACCATAGTATACACGGGGGGTTTCTTGAGAAGTGATAGACATTCCTATTTGTCCATTTGATTGACTAAATAAAACTGCTTCCTATTTTATTAAGAGTAGACCACAAAGTGGACCGACGACGACTTTTATTTTATTTGGAAAAAAAAAACGATATTACATTAAAATAACACTTATCAGTAAGGTACTTATATAAAACAAAATCAATGTAATAACCACAACATTTTCCACGTATTAACACATAACATGTTAAATCATTACTAACTAATAAACAAGTATTTAACCGCTGAAAATATAATAATAATAATAATTATATCTAAGTTGTTTAGTACATTCATAGCTTTACTTCGAAAAGCATTTTTATTTAGCATAAATATATCAATATCTATGAAATGTTTATTGTACATTTGCGTGAGACGCTGAAGGGGTGCCCGTTTACCTGCGTTTGTCCGGTTTGATGCCTGATCAAACAATCGGTAATCGCGCACTCCACGACGAAGAATTTATCTAGGTGAAGGCCGCAGGAAACCGTTGGATGCGAGAAGTACAGATCCGATCGAAGTAGAGGGCTTGGATGTCCAGCAGTGGACGTCATTCGGCTGAAATTATGATTTGAATTGTATTCAAAATCTGCTAGAACCTTCCTAGCAGATTTTATGGCTAAACATAGGTACCGGTTGGAAACAAGTAACTTTCGATTTCTGAGAAAATCTTCACTAAAGGCCGGTTTTGATAATCTACCTTTGTTTTATGAAAATCTAGCCCTCAGGTTAGGTGGAGCGACGATCTTTGCAGGATGGCTGGTAACAGCTGGATGAGAGTTGCCGAGGCCTATGTCCAGCAGTGGACTGCTGTAGATTCATGATGACGATGAATAAGAATCATAAATTCATTCATTCGCTCATTCGCTGACAGATAACGTAGAGCCAAAGCCGCTGGTTTTCAAGCATTTTTGCACAACAGTTTCTTGTACATATATTTAATGAAGGTGAACATTAGGGAAGGATTAAAAAAATCATCTTCTAAAGAGGTTTAATTCAGGAAGAAACTTTGTATAGAAGTTCGTCATTTTTGGTGATGGGAAATACCATTAGGCACACAGCTTGATTAAATAAATTGTTTTGATACTCGAAAGATCAATCTCAAAACTTAATGAAACTCCAAATAGCTCAGTAGGCCAATTCTGCTAATTTAAAACGTTCAAAACCTAGTCGCATTCTCATCTCGGCGACAAACAAATGTCAAAAACTTGTCAAAATGTAGGCAAATTTGAAGTATTTTTGACAGATTGAGACTGAGATCAGACTGTGAACGTTCTTAAAAATTACGAGATATGCCCCTCAGATATGACTGAATGATATAAGTACATCCTTTTTACGTAGTTAATAATAATAATAATAAGTTTATTCATCAAAAAGTAAAATACAATGTGACGGATTCGGTGAGCCACAAACTAAGCATGGCTTGTATCTTGTGGCTCTGGAGTGCCATTTTACAATGTTAATGAATACTTACAGTTTGAGGATGAAGTTCCTTTTTACATTTCCCTGAAAACCCAATACCGACTTTCAACGGCTGTCACCATAGTAAAGAATGATCAGTAAGTCAAGACCTTTTAAATGAGATACGTCTCAAGTCTGTTGACAAAGTTTCAATTTTGGGGACGTGAAGTCCCATCTCCTTTCATAAACCACGTTCAAACTTAAATAAAACACGATAGAAAGTTGTCACGTCTGACCAAACATATGTTATCGCCCGAAGCTATTTAGAAAGGTGTTTTCGAAGGCAAACCCTTCTATTGAATCTCGTCTATAATCTATAACCTTTGTAGTTCGTCCCTTTGCTTTAAGGGTTAACAATAAAAGACGGTGAAAGTTTCGGCCCACACAACACATTGTTTGATTTGCACTTTTGACCTCGTCGCAAGACGATGTGTGAAAGAATTATTTTTATACTTACTGAAGGTAAAGGGGTTGTGTAACATAATATGAAAATACTTATAGATGGAAACTACATAATTATATGCAATAAATTATACCACATACTTGTTATCGCCTTTTCTGAGGATATACAAAAAATGAACGAAATCGGTCGTGAAAAAAAATCAGTAGGCCAATTCTCGTAATTTAAAACGTTCAAAATCTAGTCGCAGTCTCATCTCGGCGACAAACAAATGTCAAAAACTTGTCAAAATGTAGGGAAATTTGAAGTATTTTTGACAGATTGAGACTGAGATCAGACTGTGAACGTTCTTAAAAATTACGAGAATTGCCCCTCAGGTGTTCCCTACATTAAATGTTCGCATAACTCGTCAAAATGTAATTAATGAGTATCCTAATGGGTTGAGTCTGTTACTCTTTTGTATCAATACATTTCTTAATGGGTTTATTCAATAGAAAATAGAGAAAATGATTTTCTAAAGATTTTTTATGAGTGTGTTTTGTTTTGTACGCCTAGCTTTGGTTTTGTGGTAGGTCTTCGATTCTAGCAATTTTTCCAGCAGCTTTCCATAGCTTTTAGAAAAACTAAGCTTAAGCCAGACAATATTTTAAGCACGGATAAATAAGATACTTGTGATGATTTAAGATAATTATAATTGTGTAACACTAATCAAATTATCTGATAATTCTTGAAAAAAATAAAAACATGTATTATATTATCCATATATTATATTATCTATGTATCTATTATAGTATATTATGTTGCACCACTGACAACCCCATTTTTATAATCCACGCAATCACTGTCCATTCCAAGGTTACCTGGAAGAGATCGCAGAAAGCGATAAGGTCGCCCATTGTATTGTTTTTTTTTGTTATGTATTTTCTGGTGTACAATAAAGTATATATAAATATAAATAAAAAACATGTAGAGTTTCAACGTGGCAATGCTGCCAGTCTTCTGGGCACGTTTCCGGATGACAGCAATGCAAACCTAAGTGTCCTTTTGTTTCGACGCCTAAGTGTCCTTTTGTTTTTCTATTTATTCGTATAGTTAGTAATTTCATTTAGTACTTAGTGTAAATACTTAGTGTAAGTACTTAGTGTTAAATATTGTAAAAGTTATATCAGTAAACCAATAAACTTAGCGTTGAATTCACTTTTAAGTTGAATGTTCTTACTTAATTTGAAAATGTTTCCTGTAGGTGGGGACGTGGAGTGCTATTCTGTAAAAATCTCACCGTCAAAACTAAGGTGAAGTGAGCTGTCGTTCCACCTGATGTTAAGGATTGCCCCTATCGATAGCTCACTTCACTTAAGTTATCACGGTGAGATTTTTACAGAATCGGTCGGCTGTATTATTTGTATACCTACCTATTTTAAGGTCTTATATGTAACCTAAGTTCTAATGCCTATCTAAATGAATTTAAATTTAGGAAAACACTTACCTAAACTAGCGGTAGTTATAAGCCCAAAAGTCTGACAACCAGTCTTACCAAGTGGGATACACCTTGGTAAGACTGGTTGTCAAACTTTTTTCCTTTTTTTTTGTCAGATTTTTTTCGTGGTGGTGGAAATCATAGGCAGTTTCTCCATATAAAATACTAGTAGCCAGCTACATCCGGTTAAACTGGAAACCGAGCCAAATATAGTTGGGAAAAGGCTATGCTGATTGATTTTGACATAGCGGTTATGTGGAGATGATTAATAAAAGAAAAAACAGCATAGCTTTGATCTCTTTTTAAATTTTATTGGGGAATGGGCCCGCTCTTGACCTCGATCACGCCTGATGGAGAGCGATGGATGAGGTCTATGATGGAACGAGCGTGCCCAGAAGATGCATAAGGCACTGGAACTCCCACGCATCGACGAAACACAGCAGGTTGCTTGACGCCGGACTACGATGGGAGGGTGGTCGCAAACAAGGCGGGCGTTAGCCTTACCACCGCAAGGGAAGAATTGGCCAGTCAAATAAGGTTTTGGGTGTGACTTTCCTGGATGCGCCGAGCGCTCGGTTCAGTTGAGTAACTGGCGGAACAAACTGCGCTACACGAGGAGGTTTCTTCATGCATCCCCATCTCACCATTAAAAGGGCCGATCTTCAGTTACCTGAAACAACAAGAAAAACAGTTCAGAATAATATTCTTTACCTTTAAGGAGGGGCGATGGATAGACAAATCATTAAATCACCGGCAATGGCCTCCCTTCACTCCTTCCATTGAAATTTACTAAAAGAAAAAAAGAAAATGCTATGCTCCCGTTTAAAAAATACAGCATAGTTTTGATCTCCGATCTTCAATTACCTGAAACATAAACACCTAGATCATGTGGTTAACCCACTCAAGAGGTGCGAAGGTTAGTCAGATTCAGTAAATTGTAGGCAGCGAGAGTGTGGGGTCAATGGTCGTCCGTCACCCACTGTTATCAATAGTCTTGTAACTCACGCTTGTTCCCAGCGTATCCATTTGGGGTGTAAAGTATGAGCTTCCAGCGGGATGGTGATCTAGAATATTCGACCTCTCTTGATTGTGTCTGTCTCTAAGTCTTTTTGATCCTGCCAATAATTCTGTGGATCCTACTTTGATTGGTTAGTTATTATTTATATATGAAGAGTTTAAATAATTCTTGTAATTAAAATGGACGGACCACGGACGAATCATACAAAATTAAAAGTTAATTAGTGGGGATACTTCATATATGTTACGTGCCTAAGAAGAATTGCGGTCACGTGCTAGTTGGTGTTCATTCAATATAAAAGTATTTCTCTGTTTTCTCCCTGGTCAATGATGCTACAGTGCGGCCGAAGAGAGAATGCGTTTTGACACCTGTCATTTTCATACAATCGAATACGTGTTATGGGAATTTGATGTTTATTAGTTACTAGAACTATAATGTCGTACTGAACGTCGTTGTCCTGTCGTCAGGAACGCATCCACTCGACGGCCGGCCTGTAGTATAAATATTTTTTTTTTACGATGAAATGTATTTCCCATTTTATTTCTTGGAGTATTTTTTTTCTAAAATTAATATAATTGTTAATCCCACTAAACCTACTTCCTACTAATATTATAAATGTGAAAGTTTGTGAGGATGGATGGATGGATGGATGTTTGTTACTCTTTCACGCAAAAACTACTGAACGTATTTGGATGAAATTTGGCACACAAATACTTTATAACCAAGACTGACACATAGGATACTTTTTATCCCAATATTCCCACGGGATCGAAACTTACGCGGGTGAAACCGCGGGGCGCAGCTAGTACATATATATTTATGTTAATGAATACGTAATTACGAATTAACTATATGAATATTATGAGAGAAAAATTATTTTAAAAATTACTTGGCTGTCGAAAAAGGGCGTGTTGCTGAACAATAAACAGATTTCGAGTGCGGTGCCCATAACTTGCAAGAACAACGACAAATCGCTCACAACTCATGTCTCAGCCCCCCTCGTCCGGTCGTCACTCAGTGGAAACGTCCCATTACGTCGCAAGCACGCATTGCACCAGCTATTCTTCTATAAGTACCTCGGATTATGACCGGAATTGCCTCTTGAGATGCCACTTGGTACCCCACTCCTGGTACTTTCACAACTTTATAGCGAGTTCAGAATTTTGTATGATGGTACTTTTGTTTTGTTCGCTCCCGTATTGTTAATGTGCTAGTAGTATTTTCGAAGTTTTTGATTCATGTACTGGCACATATAAGTTTAATGTTACTGGAACCGAAAACAATAATTTATCGTGACGACCCAATTGGCGTTGTTGCGGTTCTGATTCCTGGAACATTTCGATTCCTGGCCAAATGTTCTTTATGGCTTACGTATGTGTATGACTACCTTGCAAGTTTTATCGTTGGGCATCAGAATTTGAATCAACATCTACATGAAATTTAGAATATCTTACTTGACAAAAGACCAACACTCAATCGTCACTCCGTTTAGCTGGGTGGCATCCCACGCTACGGTTGCCAATTCTATAGGTACTCAAAGACTGGTCTGCTCCAACGACCATTGGTTCAGACGCCAGCACATCAAGCTAGTACAATCTGTCAAATTTCTTTAATAGATTTTCAACTTTATCGTTAAAGCATATGGTTCAAAGTTGATCGGGAAAATTTCACAGCTTCAGGTAGCTTGATATGCTGGCGTCTGTACCTTGACTATCAACAGTGACTATTGTTCAACTGTTTTACAGAGTCCTAAGTAATTACATTCCAAAGGATATTTTTAATATTTGTTCAATCAACTTTAAATATATTAAAATCATGAACAACTATAGCAGAAACCTAACCTAAAGAACCAAAGTTATGAGTTTCATTATCAATTTTCATTTTTCCACCATCATAATCATCATTCTTCTTTGCTAATATGTTTATTAATGTTCTTCTTCTTTTCAGAATGTGGCTAATGGGCGCATTTTGCGTGCTGTGCGCGTGGTTCAGTACCGTGGAAGCGCAGTGGAGATGTCCTGGCTTATCAGCGCGGCCGGCTGCCGAATGCTCCTGTGACCTGCCGCATACGCTCCGCTGTGCGGGCGATCATACTGCACTACAGGTAAATAATATGATTACCAGCCTATTTTTATCCCATTGCAGTGCGAAGGCCTCTTCTCATTCAGAGAAGGTTTGTGCGGCATTGATCACCATGCTTGCTCATGAAGGGCTGGCGGTTTCCTTACGATGTTTTTCTTCATCGATGGTAGATTCGGAAAGTACTAATTGAAAAAGTCACAATGGTACTTGCCCGGATTTGAATCCACAGGCCTTGACTTCACGTGGATATCAATATTTTTCTCTTAAATTCGAAATAGTCAATTACAAATCAATTCTGCGATAGCTCTTGTGGCAACCCAATTTGAACTTACTGCCTAAGTAATCATTGCGCCACACGAATATTTGCACACAAAAATCAAATGACCTATATTTTGTATCGGAAATTCCTGTGAAATACCAAAACACATTCAGAGCACACGTCAAAGAAAACAATACAGCAGTTGGCCGAAGTTGAAATCAATGCAGTTACACTGTGTATAACGTCGGCTCCACATTCTGGCGCCAACATTGGCCCCAATGTTGACCAAAGTGGAAGACAGACTAGAAAACAGCATTGGCCCCAACCTTAGTCAAAGCTATTTCCTCGATCTCCTTGTTGAATGAAGTTGGGGCGAAATTTGGAACCAACGCGTGGTGCCGGCGCGGTGTAAAGAAAAGGACATAGGAAACGGGGCATAAAGAAACGTCGTCGCTGACCTACCCACGATGTTGTTTTGTTACTTTTATTTTAGCAGAATCTTGTAGATCGGATCGGAGGAATTGCAAATGGTGTTCACGACTTTTAAATATTAAAATCTCAATTTTTTTTACTTTACGATTCGTTACTTGTTGCTTCTGTCTTCTTTGAATTCAACAATGTTTTGTGCTCTTTCCTTTTTTAATGGAAGTTTTTTTTTGTTAGCCTATATTGTGTCCCTTTGTTGGGAAAGTCCTCCCTTTTTTTCTTCCAAATCTCCCTGTCTTGTGCGATGTCAAGCCATGTTGACCCTGCAAACCTTATCAAACCGTCACTAGCTTCGCCGTGGTCTACCTCGACGGCGATCCGTTGACGTCCTTCCTCAGGCGTCCAGTGAGTGACCATCTTTATCCATCTCTTCGGATGCATTTGCGCGACGTGTCCAGCCAACTCCCTCTTCAGCCTGGCTGATTTTTCTCCGCTACTTGAGTTATGGATTGCAGGGTGATATTTTTAACTTCGGTCTGCCCCCATTATGCTGCGCTCTATTTATTTTTTAATTTTTAAAAAAGACCAACCCACATGGTTTCCTAAGACTTTTTTTTTTTTTGTGGATGGGAAATCATCAAATGACCCCTCCCGCTCTGGGTGGAGCAGAAGGGAGTGTCAGACTCTTACTGACTAAAACCCACCCGTGTTCCTTCCTTAGCCCTTTGTGTTCTGGGGTAGCGGTAACCGTTTCGGACAATCCCGCTGCCCAGGTTTCCTAAGACTAAGCTTAAACATGAGTGGGTTTATGTAAATATTGTGCAACGGATGGCAATTTATTGTACTTGTGATAATGGCAACTCAGGAACTTTCTCGCTAATCGTAAATGCTAATTTCGATTTTGTGTTTTTTTTTTATTTATTTTCGTTATGCTAATTTTGACGTACAAATAAAAAAAAAACACAAAAATAGATCAAGTTGAGGGAAACAGCCATCGCTCAGCATAATGCTACGACTCTATGCGAGACAGAGCCGCAGCGGTGGTTTTCAGCGACAGCCGGCGTTGACGTGATTATCATCACGTTGTTGCTGCCTCAGTTTACAACTTAAAATGCTCAAATAAAAAAAACCCCTAAATGTTGGTCCAATTCTTGAGGAAGACTATTAGGTCAATAAACATTATACTAGGAAGAAGAAGCGGAGCAAAAACAAAAATAGTCAGAATAACGCGGGCAGTAGGTATAGGCTGATTATAATCTATTATGATTTAAATGTTGGCCCTTTATTATAACGACCTCAAATCACTTTCATTCCAACAGTATTAAATAATGGGCTCGCCCTATATTATATTATGGAACTTATACATACTTGGCGAAATGTGTGGCATATTAACGTAAAACTCTGCCTGAGCCTTCATGGAAAAACAGGTGTAGTGTTATTTATTTATTTATTTAATACTTCAAGCACATAAATGTACGGATGCGGACTTAATGCCATAAGTTATGTTACCTGTTTCAACAATATACTGGGTGGCATGGATATCGACACGAAAACTGTAACCACGAATTCAACACATGTTACGCTACTGTTTCATAAAAAAAGTGTAATACCTATGCGCTCAAAATGTATGGAACAGCAATTTTTTTGTAAGGGTTCACAAATATTTGTATTGAATTTAAAAAAATTGTTTATTTGCATCTACAAGTAAAAAATAGATATACAATACAATTACAATAAAAAAAAAAGCGTAGGGTAAGTAAAATTGTATGTTTGAGTTGCAGCTAATACGTAAGATAAGACAACTTAATATCTTGTAATTATAGGTATCAGCGCACACCCCCGTTATCATTGTAGCCGATGTTCAATAGGGTATAAAATATGTATTTTAATTACAGAAATAGTTTGAGTAATCTAGACGAGTTTAAGTTATTTAAGTTAAATTTTTTGATTGTCTTATACAAAGCGCAAGAATTTGCGAATAAGTTCGAAATTTTCTCAAAACCAATGAGTCAGTTTTTATTTTTCTTTCACTAATGTAATCTACATGCTTTCAGGAACGTTTTAATATACAATATATGTATTAGGTTATTCTGGAAGCCGACCCCAACATAGTTGGGAAAAGGCTAGGCAGATATATGATTAGGTTATTGTTAGTTAAACTTGTTGAATTGTTTCAAATCGAAGAGCATGGGGTGGGTTAATTTTTTTGCACGCAAGAGTATTTTATCAATCCACTCATTTTACAGACTCTTTTAACCAAAACTAAGTATAATACGGAATATACTTTTAAGAGCAAATGATAACCGTCCTGTACATACATAAGTACAACTTTTATTTACAAAGGCCCTTTAGGCATTTGTTTGAATTTTCCAAATTCGTTTGAAGCCCTATTTTCGAGTGTTTAAATACTGGTTGAGCAATTCTAAGGGATATTATTTGTCTTTGCTCTTTTTTTCTTATTTTGGGTTCAGGAGGCTATGGGTTTTGTAAATATTGGTATGGTAAATGTGAGTGAGGGAGAAAAGTACCTAATGATGATTTGATGAAAAAACGCTCGGACTTTCGCTGAAAATGTTTGAATTACCCAAATCGGTGTGCATACAAAACCCTACATCTATACTTGTGTTTGAACACGCTAATCTCTGGAACTACCAGCCGGATTTGATTTTTTTTTGCATTTCATAGCTCAAATCTTGAGGAAGGCTCTAGGCTACTCAACATCACGCTAAAACCCTACGGAGCCGAGCAAAAACCAAAAAAAAAAGTACGAGTAAGAAAGAACGCTGAGAGAAAACGAAATAATAGCTCGGGCAGGTGATGCGATGTGCCTGGGTGGGTCAGGGAACACGAAGTTTCACGCGGACGAAGCCGCGGACAGAAGCTTATAAATAATAAAACATAAAGCCCCAGGCGTTATGGTTTATTTATTTTCTTATACCAAAAAACTTTACAATTTACAATTTTTTTAAATCTTACAGGTGTCAGAATCACAAAAACTCTAATCCACAGTAATAATTTATTGTAACTGAAAAACTTAGAAATATGTAAAACAATTTAACAATTTTGTAGCATTGTAGATTAGTGCGGTATAGGGCCCTGAAAGCCTACCACCATCTCATTTTCTGATGTTTCCTGATGATCCTGCTGGGAAAATCACACAAAAACGCATTAGCCAATTTTGATAAATAAGTCACATGGAATCGCAGTGGAGCCCATTGCCAGAGCAGAACTCAGTATCCAGCCTGATTGAAATTTTTTTAATGGCAAATCCCAACTGCCAATTGTACCCGCGACCCAGGATTCGAAGCTCGGCATTCACACTTTGGATTATGAAACAAACTGTTATAGTGCTATGAAGAATAAATACAACTTTAATAAATATAAGTGTTTAATTAGCCACAAATATATGACCACAGATAATATATTACTCTACGTACTGCTACGTTCCGATATCACACTTATAGCATGCAGTAAAATTAGCCCAAATCTAAATATAACACCTATCCTATTCTCATTCTATCCGTACAACACTATTAAAAACCAACCATGTTTGCCGCAAATAAACTATTTTCTTCTTATTAATAAAGTATTTTCTTTCTTTCTTTCAACTCACCCACAATTTGGTCCACGCATGGCCCTCATTTCTTCATAATCGGTCAAAGGCACTTAGAGCTGTATTCTGAGACGTTTATTGACATGAAGAGCGCCGAACGTGATCACGGACCCTTCTCAAAGTCTCGCCGATTCACGCACCTGCCAATCGATAGCTTTTGTTTACTGAACGCCTCTATACGAGTGAATTGTGGATGGTGTTAGGACTTACTAGAGGAACTCGAAAGTTAGATGAGTTGAATTGGAATGGGAGTGAGAAAATAGAAGGGATCAAACTGTTTTTCCCGAAGGGAGAGGTGAATAGTTCGTAGGTAGGTACTATACTGGAATGTACAGACGCCAGCACATCAAGCTACTACAATCTGTCAAATTTCTTTAATATATTTTAAACTTTATCGCTAAAGCATAAGGTTCAAAGTTGATTGGGAATATTTGACAGTTTCGGGCAGCTTGACGTGCTGGCTTTTGTACGTAATGTAGATTTACACCCATATTGTGCCAGTTATGATTATGTCCCATGTTATAGGCGGCGAGCTTATTGCCATCATTCGGACACAAATCTAGACTGCTACTCAGAAATTCCCAATAATGTCTCTTCTGGTAAAAACTAAACGAGCAGTTTAGTTTTTTAAATTGTAGGAATGGGTATCTGTGGTGTGAAAGTAAGGCAAGACAAGTGTCGGGTATTAGCTTTCAATAAAAGTCATCATCTGCCTAGCCTTTTCCCAACTACGTTGGGGTCGGCTTCCAGTCTAACCGGATGCAGCTGAATACCTGTAATTTACATAGAGCGACTGTTGTCAGACTTTCGGGCTTCTGACTACGCGTAACGACAGTCAAAGATCCACGAATGACAGCCGGGACCAACGGCTTAACGTGCTTTCCGAGGCACGGAGGGGTCTCGGCATGTAAAGATGGTCACCCAGCCACAGACCAACCGCGGCAAGCGTAGCTTAACCTGATCGATCGACCTGTGCGGCTGTTATTATTTTAGGCTCGGGCTCCTCAGCCTTCAATACAAGTAATTTTGCTAATTTGCTTACCAAGTTTTTTTTCTACGGACCAGTTCTTGTTGAAGGAGTCCAGCCCATCCCGCCATCTTTGTCTGGGCACGCCGCGACGTCGCTTGTCATTAAGAGGGCCCCTTTAAAAAGAGAGAAGTGGAAAGAGAGTAGAGAGGCCTTTGCCCTGCATTGGGACATCACAGGCTTTTAATTAATTAATTAATTATACTTTCATTTCTCACATAAAACAATTCTACAAAGAATTCGAGTTTCTTCGACCTTTTTTGATTACGACAAAAATTTGAAATCAGGGCAGCGAGATTGTCCGGGGCAGCGGGATTGTCCGAATGGGTTACCGCTACCCCGGAACATAAATGGCTAAAGAAGGAACACGGGTATGGTTTTAGTCAATAAGACTGACACTCCCTTCTGCTCCACCCAAAGCAGGAGGGGGGACCCATTTGATGATTTCCCATCCATAAAAAAGTAGTCATCACAATTTGCCACAAACCCATAGTAAGGACCACTGAAAGGTATTGTTTCGAAATCAACGTCCATTGGTTCTGTACAAATACGATGGCCATAATACTACTCCTTCAGCTTTTGGCCCATTGGATATTTAGAGACACATTGTGGCCCCACCAACAGTATATTGTTTGTTAATATTGTGGCCAACCATGTTGATATAGAACTTCAGTTGTGGGTTATTGGTACTTGTTATTATTTATTCAATATCTTGGATTTTGTATAAGTAGCTTACATGCGTATATAAAAACTAGCTGCGCCCCGCGGTTTCACCCGCGTAAGTTTCGCACCCGTGGGAATATCGGGATAAAAAGTATTCTATGTGTTATTCTGATGTATAAGCTATATTACTGTAAAGTTTCATCAAAATCCGTTCAGTACTTACTGCGTGAAAGAGTAACAAACATCCATCCTCACAAACTTTCGCATTTATAATATTAGTAGGAATAGTAGGAAAGTAGGAAGTAGGATAGTAGGATGGTACTTTTCTGACAATACATTTATAGATAGGTATGTATATGTATAGTGGTGCAGGTACCATACAACTCGATTCCCGCCGCGCCGGCTTCCCTTCGAAAATTCAGAACAAAACCACTCTATAGTCAATTCATCATTGAAATATAATGAAACGGTTTATTGACATTATTTTCTTGCTCCGGCTTACCTCTGTCATAAATTCACCCTTCGCCACTGATACACGATGATGGCTGGTTTTGGAGTTCCCGGTTATATCAATTATATAGTAGACCATCTTCCAATGTTTTGGCAGGTGGTCTAATACAGGGTTATTTGCAATTGGCTAGCTAAAATCCGCAGACGCGTCGAGTATTGATATCCAAATATGATAAAACAAAAATCAAATTTATGTGAAAGAAAGAAAGAAAATACGTTTATTTGCGGTAAAAATGACGCATCAAAAATAAAAAAACAAAATAACAATTGATGATGACTTGATTTTTTTTATGGGGTCGCTGTTATTGTAGTCACTTAAAATATCAGTTGTGTTGTGTAAACTTCACAGTCGTGATGGGTATCGATGTCTAAACACGATAAAACATAAGAAAACAGTTATTCTCATGTCATTAACGTCGAGTCGACAACACTAACAACGGTCATTGACCTCCCAAAAAGAAAACATCAAATCCTTTTATTTTATCGTATATCGATACCCATTGCATCCTCGGAGTTTAGCAAGCTAATTTAAAATAACCCTGTATACCATACCATTGATTTAAATTATCAAGAGTAAAACTGGACGCAACGAGCAAGCGTGGTAACCATGACTCGGTCTTTTTGAGAGGAAACTTTACCTATGTATACAGAGTACATATGTACAGCGACTGGATATAATGAAGATAATACTTATACAATATCTGAAAACTTAAGCATTATGAAAAACACAGGGTTATTAAAGTACCAGGGTCGCGGGTTGTTCGAGAGAGACATCGTGGCCCCTGGCACAGGCAACTGAAGGAACACTGGTGGGATTTACTCAGTAGAAGTCTGACACGCCCTCCCAAGAGAGAAGGGAGAAGTTATTTGATGGTTTTCCATCCACAAAAACAAAAAAAAAAGGGTTAAAGGAGTAGGAAATCAACCTCGGAGCTGCAATAATAACATAATCAGTACAACAACATCTTCTATGTCACAAAATACACCTCTCTTGATAACCATCCTTTCAGTTGTCATCCCGACAATGGTGAGACATATTTTCCATCTATCACAGAGTCCTTGTAGCACACATGACGGATTTGCTTCGTAGGATGTTCGACAATGGTTCGGCGCTCCCTCGCCTCGTCGCGAAAGCGGCTTTTAGTAATCCTTTCCAAGTACCTCACGACTTGACTCAATACGTTTGACATAATAGTTTCAGCAGACATTCTATGAGTAAGTATATCTTCATATTTTATTCAAATTCAAAGGAACATTCTTTCTTTGTACGAGAGGTCTAGAATGATAATTATAATACCGTAGGTAATCAGAGCACGATCCTAATCAGTTAAAGATTACGGGGCTCCATTGGATGAGGGTATAAAGGTGTGAGGAGCGGGGTGTATAGTTTACTCATCTTCTATAGGAAAGGGAGGTGTACTTAATAAAGAATATTCTATTCTATTCTAAATTCCGTTGTTAATAACTTAGCCCCAAAATAAGACAAATATTTTACCCGTAATTAATCCGATCAATAGGATTCCGTTAAGGAGTACTAGTGTTTAATTAAAACTTTCCCATTCATTTTAAATAATCGTTGAGAAGAAAATTTAGCTTGTCACAAATCACCTTAAATTTGTAAATGTTTCAGGCTGCTAAGATTGTAAGGTCCAATTGATTTTATTAGTTCAATGATCTAAATTCAAGGATCTAAATTCTACAAATTCAAATTCTAGTAGGATCGTCTGCCTAGCTTTTTCCCAACTTTGTTGGGGTCAGCTTCCAGTCTAACCGGATGCAGCTGAATACCAGTATTTTACATGGAGCGACTGCCTATCTAACCTCAACAAGCCAGTTACTGGGTAATAGTTAGGGAGGCGAATAGGGGAATTTTTTGTAATACTCGAGCGTGGCAGTTTGAGATATGAGAGATACCTTAGACCTAATAGAACAACCTTGTAAAGTATTTAGCTCTATATGTAGTGACGCGCGCCTAGGATAGACGATCAGATTAGTAAAAAAAAATCGATAGTCTGAAATACTCGAGCGCGTCAGATTAAGATATTGGGGGTTGATTTTAGTGTTTTAAGACTAAATTTAACTAATCTGACGATAAGTCCTTGACGCCGCCGAGTTATAGAGTCGCGAACTTGTAAAAAAAAAACGTTAATCCGGCATTCTCGAGCGCGATTTTTTTATTTTTTATTTTGAAGAATATAATCTAAAACTCACTAAAAATACAAAATCTGCCGGTTTCCGCATGACCAGAAGTGTGGAGGAGCCATTTCGTCTTCCGAAAAACGCGTTGCGGCATATAAGTCGCGAACGATTCATCTTACAAAAAAAAAGTTTAAATAAACAAAAAAGGTAATTTTATTTTACACAAAAAAGGTCTCTTTACATTTTTGTCCAAAGTTAAAACTTTTTGACTTGAAGCATCATAAAAACTCAAACTCCCGGTTTTTTGAGTATATCTCGAAAACTGAGGGTGTTAAAAAAATTGATATGAAATAACGATAATTAAATTATGTGACTTTTATTATATCTCACAATTTTTTTTTTTTCTAAAGCTTCTCGACAATTTTCGAGGACTCGGAAAAAGCTACGCACACAAAAATAAAACAAAATATAATACAAAAGTATTATTAACATGTACAGTTTCATATATAGGTATTATTCAATAGCCTGTTGATCCTCAAATTGTTTTCTGGACGTACCGTAAGCAAAACGAAGTGAAGAATTGAAGCAAAAAAGAGGAATTTGCCATAAACATGTAATACAGACTGTGTGCTTCGCGGAAATATGCCGTCCTACCAGTATTTTTCCTTGATTTCGCAACATTGATGGTGGGGAAAGAAGCGGTAGAAGGGAATTTTCGGTACACCCTAATATATATATATATATATATATATGTTTATGGTCCCCTACCGTAGACCTATGTGCCCTCAGTATAACGACGATTGAAGAGAGAGAAAAGACCCGACGGTATATTTCTCGAATGTGCTGGAAACTTTGATGAATTGTATTGAGCAAAAATGTAAAGGTCATACATAACAATACAATTATAATACAATTTGTATTTCATTTCATTTTTTTTATACAATAAATAATACAATTCGTACTACATTTCATCTACATTTACGTTGGTTGTATCTATCGCTTTATTGTCATTCTTAAATTCCCCGTTTTATCAAGGAGAAAGAAAGGAAAAAAAAGAAACCAAAAAACCTTATTCGATCAGATTAAGAGAACCCACCAATATTTTTGTCAGATTAAGGAAATATGCTTTCAGGATACCGAGATAAACCTCCCCTATGAAAATCTGACGCGCTCGAGTATTTCAAAAAAACTTTTTTTTTTTGCATTTTCAAAAATTCATCGCAACTTATCGTCACGCCGAAATCGTCAGTTTTTTTAAAGGGAGCTTCCTTGGGGCCTACTTAACACCCCTTCCGAAAATCTGACGCGCTCGAGTAAATTTTTTTTTTTTGCATTTTTGACTACTTTATATGCCTACCCCCACCACGCAATCCGGCAGATTAGTATACCGTTGTTATCAGAGGCATTTGGCGCAAACGTAGTATGAATATCTGACGCGCTCGAGAATGCCCAAGTAACTGTTTTTTTTAACATTTTTGAAAAACCGTACACGCCAAACCCACCGCTAAAATGGTTTTTACCATACGAGCTTTTCTTTTCGAAATCATTTTATCTTTCGATTTTGATAGGTCTCGACGGCGCCGTTGAATTACGCCATTTAGCTACCTCGCCTCCCTAACTATAATACGATACCCCTTGATGAGACTGGTTGTCAGACTTTCGGGTTACTGACTACCCGTAACGACTGTCAAAGCCACGAATGGCAGTCGGGACTCTCGGAGGCAAGGTGGGGTCTTGGTATGTGAAGATGATCACCCATCCACAGACCAACCGCGGCAAGCGTAGCTCAACCTGATCGATCGAGCCGTGCAGCTGGTATTATTTAGCCACAAGCTCCTACAAAAACTATTATGATATGAATAATTTATTGATGTTTTTGTTTGGGTTCTGTACGATTTATCACTGTTATTTTCATCTTGTTGGTATATTATCTTGGTTCCATTTTTTCATTGTACGTCTATAATTATGTTCTACTGAGTAACTACATAGACTCCCTTGTCAGTTCATGTAGTTACATACTGTAATTTTGAGTAAGAATTGAGACTTTCGCTAGTCATATTAAAATCCGATACCATTTTGTACTTTGTGTTCGGGATTATAACTAGATTCTGATCTTCGACTTCTAAAAGTTGATTAAGCAACAGCAAATCCCTAATACTATATCATAAACATTTCAGCCGAAAGACGTTCACATTAATACATACATACATACACGATCAGCCTATAATGTTTGCACTGCCCAGTTCACACTTGTTATCTAATATATAAAATTCTCGCGTCACAGTGTTAGTTACCATACTCCTTCGAAACGGCTTGACCGATTTTTATGAAATTTTATATGCATATTTAGTACGTCTGAGAATCGGTTACTATCTATCTTTTTTTTTGCAAAACGATGTTTGCGGGGTCAGCTAGTTTACTATAATATATTGTCTTCATCCCCTTGTCCGCCTACCATCAACATCATAATTTCAGTCGAAAAACGTCCACTGCTGAACATAGGCGTCCTCCAAGCACTTTACTAAAAACTCCCCTCTCTTCCAGATCATCGGCCGCCATCTTCGCGAACAGAAAGCCAGAAACAAGAACACGGCAGTATCTCTCCTGGACTGTGCGTTACGAGGAGTGTCAGTTCTGTCATCAGCGTCAGTGTCAGAACTAGCTGGCGTTGGACTACACGGCCTGGTCATATCCTCGGGAGATATAAGAAGGGTGCAGCAAGGAGCTTTTAGTACTGTGTCTGCGACTCTGTTTGCTTTAGGTAAGTGGTTAAAAATGGTATTTTTAATACAGTTGCTCAAAAAGTGGCGTATTGCAGGGACGTATAGCGTTCGGGATGTGGGCTATTACATATTCGTGCTTTTTTTTTACCTTTCCCGAACTCGTGCGTTCTCTTTCCCAACTGTCAAAATCATGTCTATGAAAAACCAACCATGAAGTTTTTACTAAAAAAATTCATAGAAGTTTTTATGATTCATGCAAATACGTATATTTCTAAAAAGAAGCTACTAATATGTTTCAATATCAGATTTAATGATTTGATTGAATAGTTAGGTTAGGTTTCATTTCATTTCATCTCATTAAATTTCATTTTCATTTCATATCAATAAAAAAATTCTACTGAAAACTTGGCTGTATGGGCATAGTTCACTTTGCCTACTAGAATGGGTGAAGAAAAAAAATCTCTGCTTATATTCTACGGTTGGCGCCATTTTTCAGAAATTTTCTATGCGAGTTTTAGTTGTTTGTTGCACAAAATGAGTAATTTCGACCCTAGTTTTTTTGAATTAACACCACCTTATTTTATTAAATTGCTTCATTTTTTCGCAACTGTATTAAAAATAGTCGTTCAGTACACGTGCGAAACCGTCATTGCAACTTGTTCCGACTGTCAACTCTCGCCTTCGGCTGCACCTCGGCTCGGGTAGACATTTGTCGGAACTCTTTGCAATGACAACCTTTCCGCACTTGTAATGAAATATACTATTTTCAACTTTTTAACATTTAGAAATGATCTGCTGGCACTCAAACGTGAGTTCTGGACTCAAATCGAATTTTACATTGTAGTTCTGATATGAACCTGTGAAAAACAAAAGAGTTCTAGCTTTCGAGAATTGATTGAATCTTTAAAATGGTATTTTTAGACTTTTTAACATTTAGACATGATCTGCTGGCACTCAAACGTGAGTTCTGGACTCGAATCGAATTTTAGATTGTAGTTTTGATATGAACCTGTGAAAAACGAAAGAGTTATAGCTTTCAAGAATTGTTTGAAACGATAAACAAAATATTTTCCGACTTTTTAACATTTAGACATGATCTGCTGGCACTCAAACGTGAGTTCTGGACTCGAATCGAGTTCTAGATTGCAGTTCTGATATGAACCTGTGAAAAACAAAAGAGTTCTAGCTTTCAAGAATTGTTTGAAACGATAAAAAAAATATTTTCCGACTTTTTATGGTTTTGGCATGATCTGCTGGCACTCGAACGTGAGTTCTGGACTCGGATCGATGGACCTGAGTTCAGAACTATTCATGAAAGTATCAGGAACTATAGAACTCAGCCGCATGCGAGAAGAACTCACATTTGCTTTTGATCTGCTGCAAATGATCTGCTATGGGAAGTTGGCAGATCATTTTGCCAATTGACTTTTTTAAGGTAGAAACGCCAGAACTATTTCTAAAAAGTATCAGGAACTGTAGAACTCAGCCGCATGCGAGAAAACCTCACATTGTTTTTGATTTGCTGCAAAATGATCTGCTACCTACGGGAAGTTAGCAGATCATTTTGTCAATCGAATTTTTTCCGTAAAAACGTCAGAACTATTTCTAAAAAGTATCAGGAACTGTAGAACTCAGCCGCAAGCGAAAAGAACTGTTATTTATTTTTGATCTGCTGGACAATGATCTGCTAAGTTCACTGACATCAGCATTTTGGAACAATTTATGACTATTAAAAATAACTCGGTTGTGGAGGTCAGGTAGGCAGTTGCTCCATGTAAAATAATGGTGTTCAGCTACATCTGGTAAGGCTGAAAGCGGCCCCAACATAGCGGGGAAAAGACTATGCTGATGATGACAATTATGACTATTAAAAATATTTAATGACTTCTAACCATAAAGACATGGAGAAGAATCCCACATGTACCAAGTTCACCCGCTGTTTGTTCAACACATTGAAGCTCAACACATAAAGCCCACTGAGCCAGTGTGTTAACTACCACCGTTTCGTGTACTGTTTCCTAATTCCATTTGCAATCAAGATACCCAGCATAGAATAGCAATGCATAGATGCGAAACACTTTTTTTACGCAGTTCGTCTATGGAAGCACCACAGAACACAGTAGCTGTTACTGGCGTAGAGCAGTTGCTGGGTTCCTGTTTTAATAATAATAATAATAAATACTTTATTCCAGACCATGGTGTCCATTTTGTGTTTTAGTGGTGCCGTGTAATAACAGATAAAAGAGACTTTCCTTTGCTAACACGTATGCCTAGTAGTCGTAAGAACGAATACTGACCATGAGGTTATAGAGGTATAAGGTAAAGTTCAATCAACCTCCATAGAAAATGGAGGATCCTCCGACCAGACGGGTGTCGTGTCTGGCAGGCTGCCCGCCGATTCATGTCGAGTCGTTGTATATATATGCTAGTTGCGCGGTAAACTCTGCTTGTGAGATGCAGAATTTTGCGTGATGTATTATGACGAGTCTGCTATTACAATAGTGTCAGAAAGGTTTAACATTGATTTCATAATTGTTGATTTTGACAAGTTTGGTAACCTACTAATATAATGGCGTCAGTATGACTTTCCAATGGTCAACCACTGACACTCCATTGAAAGAATTGGCATACAATGGTAATCTCGTACATAATGACAAATGAATAAATGTAATGTTTATTGCTATTTACGAACTTCTTACTACTTCAGATTGCAAACACTAAAACGTAATATGTAAAAATATATATTAAATGAAATCTAGCATGAAATTTAGTAGTAGGCACCTAGTTTTTCTCAGACCATTGTCCAACCAATGATCGACCATTATGAATTTAGCAGATTACGAACTTTTAGCAAAATGACAATGGGATCGTGTTGGAATGACGGTCGGTCATCAAAATAATCTTTTCGGCTTAGGCTAGAGGTGATTACTGATTAATTGGTATCTATGGTATCAGCGTACGCACAAAATGAAAGAGCACGAGTTTCGTGTCTACACTGATTTCTTATTCTATGTACGAGGTTAGCTCAGTTCAGTTCTAGAAACATGCTGGTGTTGTTGATAATAGCTGTGCACCTGCGGAATGGTCATGAATATATCAAAACGTAATTTTGCGAGAGTTACAAAGGAAGGTCGTGTACCTAATTAAACTGACTTAGGTAACTTAGGTACCTAAGTTGGGTTAGGGTGCCACAGACTTATAAATTAATGTAACAGCTTGTGTGCTTGTGAAACTAAACACCAGTGCACTCAAAGATAAGTTGCAAATTTGGATTTGGAATTAGTCATGCTTAGCACTGGTACGCACGGCTACATATCTAGCACCAGTATACATAACCAGTATAAGCTGACTTCTGATTGTACGAAAAACCTATGCAGTGCGAGGTCAGCTAAAACTGGAAATATATAGCTTGATGTGTAGCCGTGTGTACATGTAATAGGGCGCGAGCTTATTGCCATCAATCGGGCACGGATGCAGACTCTGGGCTTATACCGAGGAATTCCTGAAAGAAATACCCAATAAAACTTCGCCCGACCTGAGAATCGAATCCAGAACCTCCTGCTCAGTAGATCAACGAGGCTGTCAGTATATTGAAAATGCAAATCACTATCAAACAAGCCAGCTCCCAAGTATATTATTTTCTTATAAATACATAATTTCGAAGCTTAAACTGATTTCCCAAGAGAACCGACTTCAGTAATAGAGGCAACGAAAGTTGACTCCGCGTAGTTTCACCGATTTACTCGTTTTCAATATTTTGCTAATGTAATGAGATATAACTTTATGTAAATAGATGCTGCCGTTTTGCGAAGGTTCTGTAGGCATTATAACGAATAATTGAAGTGTAATGAATTGTAAATTACTTGCAAAATATCAAATTTTAAACAAGCTATAAAAATCATAATATCCAATTCGTAATAAATAAATTGTCGCAACATGCGACAACAATTAGTTACGCTGCTATTATTTTATTCTTCTTACCGTCCATTTAAAGTATCTGTATCTACCTATTTAGATGTTTAATCAGATTGTTGATACCAAATGTTTTAAGACGAGCGCTAATCCTGCCGACAAACTGTCACAGTTTGGCAGGTTTATGATGTATATAGAAGTGTTTGGTCCAAAATAAATCATTTATTTATTTATTTATTTATTATTATTGTTATTTTTGTTTGTTGTCTTTTATTATTTTTATTATTTCGGTTATTTATTTAATTATTATTACCTTAGAAATTAAAATAGACAAAATATAAAAATAGTAGTCTGCCGGTGTCGGGACCAGGGTCAAAGCTACCGGTGGTTAGGGATCCAGAGAGAGGAACCTCCTCACAATGCAAGCGTATCGAGGAGTACTGCCTTCTGAATCAGGCCCTTGATCTAACCGCTTAACGAGAACCTCTAGAGATGTTGATATGTATTTCATTTTGTTTCTTTTATATGATTTTCATGTTGCATGTTTTGATTAATTTTGATATTTTCGTTTTGACAAACATACTGTATCTACTTTAGAATATTACGGGGTATCCTGCGTGCGCGACGAATACGACGCAACGCGACGCGACATGAAACGATGCAATGCGACGCGATGCTACACGCGACAAATGTCCTACGTGGTTTTGGTAAATACTTCTCGAATCATGGAGAAGTAAAGTACAATTTTGTTTGAAAGTTCATATTTAAAGTACAGACTTTGAAATTTTTTGGCTTTTTTTTTGTCCCACAACAATCTTTGCTCACGCACTGCGGCGATCAACGCTTCTGAAACAACCATTTCGTAGTTCTGTTCTGTCGCGTCTGGTCGCCCTCAAAACAAGTACGCGTTATGTCGCGTCTCGCCGCAGACTGTCATATAGGCCGCAAGCAGGGTATGCCGTTGAGTTGATCGCGTTCGTCGCGTTCGCAGCGTCGCGTCGCGTCGTATTCGTCGCTCACGCAGGACACCCCGTAAGAGAATGTGGTCTCCTATATAATTGGAAGCGTACACTAGTATATTTTGTCTCTGTTCTTGTAAACTTGTATGAAATTGTGTAGCCTCTGTTCAGTTGGAGATCCAAATTAATAAATCTATTTATCTTATCTGCCTCATCATATGCTTAGCCTTTTCCCAACTATTTTGGGGACGGCTTCCAGTCTAACCGGATGCAGCTGTATACCAGTATTTTACATGGAGGGACTGCCTATCCGACCTCCAGAACCCAGATACTGGGGAATACGATACCCCTTGGTAAGACTGGTTGTCAGACTTTCGGGCTTCTGAATACCCGTAACGACTGTCAAAGATCCGTCAATAACAGCCGGGACCAACGGCTTAACGTGCTTTCCGATGCACGGAGGGGTCTCGGTATGTAAAGATGGCCACCCATCCACGGACCAACCACGGCAAGCGTAGCTTAACCTGATCGGTCGACCTATGCGGTTGTTATTATTTAGCCACGGGCCCCTCTAATCTACGAGTATCTATCTATACTATTAATAAAGCTGAAGAGTTTAGTTTGTTTGAACGCGCTAATCTTAGGAACTACCAATAGGATTTGAAAAATTATTTATGCGTTTGTTGCGCCAGACAAGATCATCAACCCAAAGATACATTCACAGTAATTTATTAAGAATATTTTATTTAAAGTAATATTTAGGAAAGAAGATATAGTTTCACCTCAGTGGTAACTTGAGCTGGCCTGGCGTAGTACGGAGCTTCAACAGGATAAGAGGCAAGCTTAAACTGGTTTTGTTACCTAATCTGATCCAGCCTGTCCCTTTCTGCCCTCCTCCAGCGACGCCCTAAACAGAAGTCCGTGCTTTAAGCGTGTGGTCGCTTAGTTTTTATGAGAGGCCTTAATTTACTGAGCGCAACCACAGGCTAGGCTGGTTAAGCAGCTGAAAACCTTCTAGGTTGACTTGCGAAATGCCATATCTAAAAAAAAAAGGTTTTGTTACCACTGGCGTGCGGCCAAACAAAACAAATGAATAATACATTTGTTTACAGGTTGATTTTTCTCCAACGCCAGATAATTTTATCGAAGGAATAATTTTGAATTTTTGACAGTTCTACTATACGAAAACTGTCAGGCGTCAATTAGTTCCACGAATAAATATTATCTGTCGATTAAAAAAATTAGCCCTTAATTATTTTTTGTTCAAAATTTGTTCCAGGTCTACCAAACAATCAATTGCCAATAGTACCAACAGAAGCGTTAACCCGATTAAGGAACCTGGATCGCTTGGATTTGTCCAACAATAAAATTCATACTTTAGACTCTAATTCATTTAAGGTAAATCGAAACTTTTAATTAATTTGTTGAAATATCAAATGGTCTCGTTAAATCTGAAGAATCAAAGATATCTAAGATAAAATTAATAAGGCTGTCAGTTACAATTTTTTGTTGACGTAAAATTTTTAAAATTGTGTTTAAAAAAGGACTAAAGTTCATGTATTTGATGCAAAAACTGATATAAAATAAAAAGTGCGAAGTAAGTATATACTGACCCCTTAATAAAAAAAAAACTAATAAACGTAGTATAGCGTCTGTATAGTTAAACAATGCTGTGCCTTCTTCTTTCGAAAGTCAAATAGAGAAATCGGTGTGTAACAATTCTTCTGATAATAATACGTTTATTAGTAAGGGGGTTAGTGAAAACGTTAGGTGGTTATTAATGAGTGTAGAAGTTAGGTGTTATTCCAATTGCGGGTACCCTTGAGGCAAAAATGTTCACCTGAGATATTATAGAAAGTGTACAGGATGTTCAGGGACATCAAGTCACAAACTGTAATCATGTATTTTTTGTGTTTGTGATTTGTGAACAAATAAAAATATTTGACCACAAATCTTACAATTGAATATTTCATCCACAGGGTATCACAAATCTCACATACTTGGACATAAGCGACAACCAACTGACCGATATATCGGAAGGAGCATTCCTACCTTTGATAAAGCTAAGTGTTCTGAGGCTACGAGGAAATCTACTGAAAGTACCAGCTTTGGCATCTTTGAAGGTAAGATTGGTTAATTATTCTTCTTTTGCATCAGCTCAAACTATAAGTAAAGCTCTTGCCTTCTATCATCATCATCTGCCTAGCCTTTTCCCAAATATTTTTGGGGTCGTCTTCCAGTCTAACTGAATACAGCTAAATACAAGAATTTCGTAAAGTAAACTGCCTGTCTGACCTCTACAATCCAGTTACGTAGTTAAGTTACGTAATTTTAGAGAAATGTTTGATAAACAAGCAAATGAAGTAAATACGTCTAGGCATATTGATAAGACAAATATAGACTCTGAAAGTGAGTTTAAAATGATTTTGTTGTAATGTCTAGAAGTACAATTGATAATAACTATGTCATATTATTAATATCAGTAGTTATTATCAATACATGCTGACGATACTATTATTTTTTTACTTTGGCAGTAATATAGAAGGAATTGTTAAAGCACAAAGTGATTTTAATAGACTAGCCATCTGGTTCCAATGAAATCTGCTTACTATAAATGCTAGTAAAACCAAATACATCATATTTAGTTCTAAAAATAAAAAAAAAACTTCATGCTATAATTTGATGAAATTCTTATTAAAAACAAATAGTGAAAATTATTTAGGTCTTACTGTTTAGATAAACTTAAAATGATACCTCACATTGAGAAAGTAAGAAAAAAGATATCATCCTTGAGAAGTGTACTTAGAGGAATTGTCCGATGTCTCCCACTACAGGTCAGAAATATTATTTATAACTCGATGGTTAAACCACATCTCGACTCAAAACTCACCTTAGAAAACTACAAACATCTCAGAAAAAAATATTAAAAAAATTAAATATTGAAATTTTAGAAACATATTACCTAACGAATACCGTAAATATAGAATATTATTATTTTGAATTTCAAAAATGTTGCAAATAGCACAGACATTGCTATTCTTCAAATAAGCATTATTTGGTATGTTTCTATTTATGATGAATGAATTTAGAATATTCGAAGATGGATTTGACTCGACGTGTACCAATAATTATGACTAAGACTGATCGCGAAAATGTATTAGGAAAGTGCTGATTACCTTTTTATGAACGATTAAGAAGGTCGGCTCCATACAATGAGCGAGAACGCACGCACACATACATACGCTTCACGTACAGAGAGGGTATGCGCACTCGTGATAAGGGTTACCACTTACCACCCGTACTCTTAAGACTGTGCCGACCGCACAGTGGCGCCCTCATCGTTTGTTTGGTTATTTCATACAATTTAGAATGAAAATGCAGAAAATAAGCACGTTAAGTTGTGCTCCACAAGATTATACGTTAATATTATTAGAAGCGGTAGTTTTATATTGTTTAGTTTTATTATAATCCTTAAAACGGATTATAGTGGCCACCGTTATCCGTTTTAAGGATTATAATAAAACTAAACAATATAAAACTACCGTTTCTAATAATATTAACGTATAATCTTGTGAAGCACAACTTAACGTGCTTATTTTCTGTATTTTCATTCTAAATTGTATGAAATAACCAAACAAACGATGAGGGCGCCACTGTAGGGTCGGCACAGTCTTAAGGTGAATGCGCAGTGGTAGACCGCGAAATTCACGCTTTCAAAAGAACATTTTCGAAATGTCTTATTTAAAAAAAGATGACTGGAAATCTGTTTATATGGAAAATTTAAAATCGGTCTAATTTGGCTGTAACACTATTTTTAGAAAATGTTCTTAACTAACTTTTTAGACCTTTGTATCCTGGTTATGCGTATGAAGTTTCATTAAAATCGGTTCATTAATTTTGAAAAACAAGGGCTTGAATGTTTTTATGAAATGCCGTACGTCGTAAACGCTCTTGAAGTACTAATCTGACCAATTGTTTTCCAGGAGGCTCACATGTTAAGGGATCTAGACCTATCCAGCAATGCACTAGAAGGACCTCTAGGCCCCACTACGGTGCCTTCATTGACCTTTCTCACTACGATTCAACTGTCTGATAATACGTTTGCAAGCATACGACGAGGAGCTTTGTCAGGTGAGATCATAATTGCTTATAATAATATTGAATTATTAATATATTAGGTCGGGGCAAAAGTATTTTCGTTTTTTTCATACAAAAAAAAAAATTGTTTTAGGTTTAATTTTTTATTTATTTATAATATGTATGTGCCGTTTTGATCGATGACTTGTTGCCATCTTGTGGGCAATGCCATGATCCCATTGCTGTAGAAGTTTTGAGATTTTTTATCAAAAAAATCTGACAGGTAGTTTTCACAGTGTTCTTTTGAGGTTAACTTTATGCTTCCTAAAGAGTTCTGAAGTGACCGAAAGAGGTGAAAATCTGATGGAGCAAGATCAGGGCTATACGGAGGATGCATCAACACATCCCAGCCAAGCTCTCTCAATTTTTACTGAGTGGCTATAGATGAGTGCGGTCTGGCGTTGTCGTGATGAAACACCACGCCCTTCCTATTCACCAGCTCCGGCCGGTTTTTCTCAATAGCTTCTTTTAACCTCATCAGTTGTTGACAGTAGAGGTCAGAATCGATAGCTTTACCCGGCGGCAAAAGCTCATAGTGGACGATTCCTTTCCAATCCCACCAAACACACAGCATCACTTTGTTCCGAGTCAGGCCGGGCTTTGCCACGGTCTGTGGGGCTTGCCCATGCTTCGACCACGATCTTTTTCAGACATTCTTATCGTAAGTGATCCATTTTTCATCATCCGTAATCAACCGTTTAAGAAATGGGTCGGAATTATTACGTTTCAACAAAGAATCGCAAATGGAAACACGTTGCATTAAGTTTCTCTCAGTGAGATCATGTGGTACCCAAATATCAAGTTTTTTCTTGTATTTGTAAATGCCGTAAAACTGTTTTGTGATCAACATCCAGTTCTTCAGCAATATCATAACTACTAATATGTCGATCTTGCTCCACTTTTTAAAAAATGGCACTGATTTTATCCGTGACAGGGCGTCCAGAGCGAGCTTCATCCTTCACACTAAAATTTCCTGACTTGAAACTCTTGAACCACATTTGTGCTACTCGTATTGATACCGCATTAGGTCCGTAAACCGCACAAATTTTATTCGCGGCGTTCGTCGCATTTTTACCTTTTTTGTAATAAAATTTAAAAATGTACCGAATTTCTTCGTCACATACGTTCATGTTCCTTGCTTGAAAAACAATTGAGAAATGGCGGGAACTAGTTTTTTTTTAAATTTATTGCATCTATAAAATGTCAACATTTAATAGTATTAAAACCAGCCAGTTACATTCAGTACTGCCAAAGAGGTTTGATTACTAACAATAGATTCAAAATACGAAAATATTTTTGCCCCGACCTATTAGTTAAGCTTGGCTTGATAGATTATTTTATAAAATTTTAAGATCATATTAATATGAGTAAAATAATCTAGTACGTATGGATGATGTGATGGCCAAGTGGTAACCGGCCGCCACTTACTGTAGGTTCGAACCTATACAAGACTGTAAATTATTTCATAACCACTGCTCTCTAAAAGTTGAAAGAAAACATCGTGAGGATACCGGTATGTCCTAGAACCAAAAATTCGAAGACATGTGACATCCACCAACCCACACCATGCCCTCGTGGTGGATTACGGCCCACTCCCTCTCACTACGAGGAGGCTTGTGTCCCAGCAGTTGGAACATTATAGGCTGATTGATTGTGATGACCTTATCACAAGTCTGTAGTTTTGATGAGGTCATTACAATGAATAATTTCATGATTCTCGTGCTTGCTTTTATTCTACAAATGGCAAATCATGAAGATAGTTTGACGAAAAAGTAGCTCAAGCTTTTACTGTTTGTATTTTGAGGTCACATTAATTTGAAAACGCCTACTTGTTATTGTAAAATCAGCTTTGGTGAGAGGACGTCCGAGACATATTTTGAACATTATTCGAATGATCCTGATGAATTGGATAGGTTTCTCCCACATTATGCACAACTCTTCACGTGATATTGGTTGTGACTTTGTGTTACGGTCTGACAAACCACTGCTTTTTTTTGTGGATGGGAAATCATCAAATGTCCCCCCCTCCCGCTCAGGGTGGAGCAGAAGGGAGTGTCAGACTCTTAGTGACTAAAACCCACCCATGTTCCTTCCTTAGCCCTTTATGTTCCGGGGCAGTGGTAACCCTTTCGGACAATCCCGCTGCCTCGACAAACCACTGCTGTGTCTACGATCGCGTCTTTTCATAAAGTGCGTGTACGTGCCACAATATTGAGTCCCACGTTAAAACGGTCATCCATTTCAGCACTTAGTATTCACATAGTTGCAAGTCTCGTGTATCTTTTCAAGCACAATATCTTTTGATTTATGTCTTTTAAAAGATTTCTTTTCTAGAAGAATTTTCTTGTTTTTCACAGCATCTTTTACATTTTTCTGAATTCTGTTCTCAAAGGGCTTCGGTTGGCATATTTTATCGTTCTTCGCTTCATTTGGTACAAGACATCTGTCAAAGCTTGAATACTGAATGTGGGTGGATCGAAGCTTGCATACATCAACGGTAAATTGAGCTAAGCGTCAAAAATTTCTCTCAGCAGAGAAGTTTCTGTTGCAATATTTCATACTTAAGTAGCTTGTGAGTGCGCGCAAGACAAGTCTGCGCGCGACCTTTATGATTATATCCCTGCCAGCACTTTTAATCACTTTCGGCGTAGTGGCGATTATTTACTTTGGAAAACATGGAACACAGCGCACGCTCTTTTGACACCTGACATAAACGTCAAAATGGCGGCAAACGATTATATCAGATTTACGGCAGGACGCAACTTATTTTGCGCGTGCTCTAGCATACAATTTTTTTTTTCTTAATAACAACTCTATAGTTTCTTTACCTTTATTATAATATACGTAAGTAATAATTAGTTGGCTGACAGAATTTAGATGCTCGTTGTACGGTAACTGAACATTTTGTAAGACGTGTGTTGATTTGCTTCTTAAAGTGCGACCGATGAGAGAATGCGTTCTGGATACCTTTCAGTTTCATACAAACGAATACGTGTTTTGCGAATTTGATCTTGATTAGCTAACTATTAGAATTGTCCCACTGACATTTCTCAGGAACGCATTCTCTCGACGGACGGACTGTAGTATAAACTTGAATGATGAACCGTGTGACTACAAAATATTTTTATTCATAAGGAAACGGTAACGATCTCCTACCAAACAACCTACAAGATATCTTCTAAAATATTTACTCCACCAACACAAAACTTTCTCTAGCCAGAATCCTTTAAATTAACAAGGTCCTTGTTCGCAGGTCTCACGAACTTAACTCATTTGAACTTACACAACAATCAGATAGATGTTCTGGAGGACTACGCGTTTAAACACATCGCTAACTTGACGCATCTGGACTTGTCCCATAATGAGATTGTGGCTGTATCAGGTAAGATAATTATGTAATTACGAGTGAAATTTCTTGTTTTAATATAAAATAATATGTCCTACTAGCTGTGGCCCGCGACTTCGTTTGCGATCCAGGATGAAAAGAAGCCTATGTCTTTCTCCAGCTCATGGTCTACCTATATGCCAAATTTGATCATTTCCTATTTGTCAGCGTGTTGTATTTTTTATAGTTACACAAAGAAAATAGTACTTATTGGGCTAAAAGCGTTAAAAATCCTTTTTCTAAAAAAATCCAAGCCCAAATCATTAGTATTATCCTTGTTCCCCTCGATTAGTTTAAAAGTTTAACAGAGATAATGTCCATTTAACGCTTTTAGTCAATTCCTTGACGTTTTAATTTCCGGCAAAAAAATCTCGAGTGGTGCCTGCGTCCGACGGAAATAAGGCGGAAAGGTATTTTTTTTAAACATTTACATAAGATTTGGAGGCGACCATTGAAAAAGAAAGTCAAAATAACATTTTGCAAGGCTGTCTTGGAACGGTTTTATGAAACTGTGACATCACAAAAAGAAGTATGTAACAGAAAAATATACTATGTTCTTTAATGGATTTTTTAAATGTTAGAATAGGGCATAATAAAATTTTTCTTTAATTTTAGTTAAACAATAATATTCAAGCATTTTTGCGAACGATACAGGTTATCCAAATAAAAGAATGGCCTAGATTCGATTCTGTTTCTGACATAACAAAGGATTTGCACGAATCGTGAAATTCTTTGCTACCAAAATTCGTAGGTAATAGAAAGATGGGAGTTCCACTTATGCTAACGAACTGTGAATGGCAAGACTGTATCTACGGTTATGATTTTTTTATCTCTTTAAATTCCTCTGACGCTTATGATTTCAATAGATTAGTCTACAGTGGAAAAAAATGTCTCGAGAAATTATTTCAGTGTTTATACACTGAAATAATTTCTCGAGACATTTTTCGTACAAAATTTGTGATACCAATTTTGTTTTGTTTGTTTTGCCTGAATATCTGACTTAGTTATCATGAACTAAGTATATCATTTTTGCTTTATACGCCATTATCTTTAGCGAAACATTTAGGTAATTATTAAAACTCCAATTCATCCTCCAGGGGTGACAAAATGTCATCATTATTACGTGATGAAATAAATCAGTTTTTATCTTTAGTAGGTGACAAAACTGAATTAATGATTATATAATATTTTAAATTTAAATTTTATCAGTGTGAATTGCTGTGACACTGCTGCTGATATCATTGAACTGGTCTAAAGATCAATTGAAAAAACATCACGAAAACATCCCATAATGTATATATAATGCGTCTTGGTGATGACTTCACTGAATAAATTATCTTTATCAATATCCACAGGTGCATCATTAGCCCAGCTAACAAACTTAGTCCACCTGGATCTTTCACACAATTTCCTGCGATCCTTATCAGCGGAGCCTCTGAAATCTCTCCGGCGACTGACCGAGCTCTTACTTCACGATAACGACATCTCGATGATAGATGACGGCGCTTTGGCACTGCACAAGGACCTCGGCCGATTCAGCATTGAAGGTAATGGAGGCGCGATGATACGCACTTTAAGGTGATGTATGGATGGAGAGGATGGCGAGCGGGCTGGGCAGAATTTTGGGTTTATTAGTAGAATCGCACGAATTTACTCGCCCGAAATGGGCGAATTGTCACTTTTTTAACTTAAGAAAAAGTACACGTTATTATAATATTTGACTCTTATCACTTCTGTCCTTTTTCCTATACTTTATTGCATAAAGTTCATAATGTGCTTTTTGCCTAATACATACATACTTCTGGAGTTGTCAAGTCGCCCATAAATAAATTAACTTCGTGCCAGTGGCCTATATAGAAAACATAATATTATTTAATAGTGACGATTCGCTCGGTTTGGCCGAGTAAATTCGTGCAAATAGACTAATAAGTCGATTTTTAGAAAGAAAAGAAAATTTGCGGTAAACATGTCGCAGAAAAGTAACCCGAACCCAAAAAAAAATTAAGTTAGTGGAAAAAATGCGTCACATCCACGCAAAACTGCCATCGCTCACCATTTTGATGATTTTGTTAAGGCCTGTTATCAGTTTATAATTTTAGACTAAGTAAGTGGATCAAAAGTATAATAAATTGGCTATTAAAATAGTGCTGCAATAATAAATAATTCGAAATAATTTCATAGTTAATTTTGCCATGTACAGGACTTAAAACAATTAAGCATTTTGAAATTAATAACAATAAAATTTAAAATAACATTTTATTTTGATTATTGCAACAGTTACCTAACACTTAAAAGTTTATAGAAACAACCTGGGCTTAACTGCAGAACTAAATATTCCCAAAGACTTACTGAAAGCTTTTCATCACATGCACAATTCATCCATTTAGACGACATTCTTGTTGGCCCTCGTTTTTATCCGTATCTATCATACAGATATTTGTCGATACTCAACGTTTCAGTGAGGTGACGTCGGAGCCTCTTTGTTCACCCATCGATATTCGCTTGTCATATTGTTGCGTGACTCTTAACTATTTCTGCCTTTGTAGCTCTCTTTATGGCCTTTTTTGTAAGGAATAATCCTGGCTGCTGACACTTTTGTTGGTGTAACTTCATTTTTCTCGCGCGTTTTATGACGTCGCCTTGGGAGGGTATAGAAAGGCCACAATGTCTGATATGAATACATTATCTTGGCAAAATTAGGATAGAAAATTCTCACTTACATATTATTTGAATGTTGTCGCTACTCTATTGGCTCGTGAAAGAAGAAAGAAAATACGTTTATTTGCGGTGAACATGACGCAAAAAAGAACATAAACACGAAACATAAAATAAATAAAAGGTAGGGGGAAATATGCGTCACATCCACGCAAAACGGCTATCGCTCAGCATTATGCTGCGACTCTAGGCAAGACAGAGCCCCAGCTCTGATTTAAAACCGCCGTGATGTTAAGCGGTGTAAAGAGACACCGAAGCCGAGAGTTACTTGTACTACATTGTTATAATTTTTTGTACTGCACCATACCTGGGATCCTTCTGGTTACTGAGATATTGAAGGTTCCAACTTTTACGGACGTTTTTTTACGAAAACAAGTTTTAATGTTATGACACAGATTTAAATATCATAATGAGTCTTTTTAAACCTTTTATATTTGAGTGAATACTAGAACTTGGTTACTACACCTTATTTAACTTGGCTTGGGACAAAGTATAAACAATCATACTGTATCTTTTTGTGGTCAAATCCGAAACTAGGTAATGAAAAATTCGAAACACACACACACAACTTCTTTTTGTTACACAAGAAGATCACACATTTTTTTTTTGTTAGAAATTAATGTTTTGATATATTTTACAGAATATCTTTTTATTAAGAGTAGTCAAATGTTGCTTTGTCTCAAGCCAAACAATAGGGTATAGGCATAACGACTTTCTTTGAAATATCTTATAACATTACCAAAAAAACAAAAGCCAGCGTAATGCCTGTTTCCATTTAACTCCCTATCAGTAAAATAACAAAAAGTTAAATTTTATGAAATCAAATAAGCAATTACTCATACTTTAAACTTCCTCTGTAAACTTCACCCACATTTATTCGGGGTCGTAAAGATAAATTCTGCTCTCTTTTACAGATAATCCTCTTAATTGCGATTGCCTAATGGCCGGATTCGCAAGGTGGTTAAGAGAGGCAAAAAACCTGCCCCAAACTGATAAATCTTTCGCCGTGTGTGCTACCCCACCACATTTGGAAGGTGCTCTGCTATCTAGATTATCAAAAAACAAACTCTGCGATGATTTCGAGCATACAGACTTGAAACAAAAAGATACGAACTACGATTTCAATAAGGTGTTAGCGAATTCGATTGTGAACGATTATAAGATTAATGTTGACGATAATGGAGGGGAAGTTTATGTCGATAAGCAAGAGGGGATGGATGATGATTTATATGATGAGGAGTTGGAGGTTCCTGCTGAAGAGGATTTGCCTATTTCTGATACTAAGGTAAGAGTAGTTTTGAATACTTTATTTTTTATTAAACTGACTATAACGTTCAACATAAAAAGATATATAGCATTGTTTGAATGAAATAGTCTTTAAATTATGAATCACATTCAGAACACACAAAACCATTCAGATTCAATAAAGAAACACCAGAAGGCTAATTCTCATATTTTAAAACGTTCAAAATCTAATCGCAATCTCATCTCAGCGACAAACAAATGTCAAAAACTTGTCAAAATGTAGGGAAATTATAGGTATTTTTGACAGATTGAGACTGAGATCAGACTGTGAACGTTTTTAAAATTACGAGAATTGCCCCTCTGATATTGGCTCTAATATCTTTTATATCTGTAATATCCTGACACTTTTATCTCGATGAATCACTTGGCATTATTAAGCAGGCGCTTAGACGATACTCGATAATTAAAATAGTGTATATCCGTTGAATCGTGCGTAGGATTTTAAGCTTACGAGTTAGTCATCGAATCTTTTTATCTTTTCTGCTACCATCTGTAGAGTAGGTAGTCACGCCAAATTCTATTGTTTGCATAAATTATGGGCGATTTAGAATTATCACTAGACGTTTTGTAACCCAATGAGTCATGCCATTGTAATATTAGTGGTGTTTTTTTTTTTATCTATAATCATCGTTTTATTATGCGGAGAATAATCTTTGCATGCGGATGCTAAAATTAGAACTTAGGGTAATTACATACCGAAGATGCCTCACTGCAATAGCTCACGATTGCGGTTTAGCTCGCTACTTAGAAGTCACCTTCGTGTAAAAGAAATGCATGCTAATAGACACGCATGCATATACCGAAGGAGACCTCACTGCGATACATCGCGGGCTCATGGGATCAGACCGGAATATAATAACGTGCATGTAATAACGTTGGGTAGAAGCCATACAGTTAGGTGCGTCGCTTAGTTCTACGCTGCATGCTAGGCTACATCCTGCTATTGAACCAACGTCATCATCATCTGCCTAGCCTTTTCCCAACTATGTGGGGGTCGGTTTCCAGTCTAACCAGACGCAGCTGAATACCAGTATTTTACATGGAGCGACTGCCTATCTGACCTCCACAACCCAGTTACTGGATAATATGATATCCCTTTGTGCTAGGGAATCAACGTATGGTTTTATTATTGCAATTATCATACTGACACTTGATGCCTCGCTTTTAGACCAATATTGGTGCTTATTCAAGATACACTACTTACCAAGCATGCCACTGAAGGTTTCTTTTCAGTTATTTTCATTACACCATTAACATCCATTTAAGTTCTCCCTTGCCTTCTCCAGGTCCGTCTTATAGACGCGTGGCATGACGACGAAGAAGTCCATCTATCCTGGGCATTAGACCCTCCCTCGACGAACAGGTACAGATGTACTGGAGTCACTGCTTCGAGGGCAGGAGGGTTGCCGAAACATGTGGCTTGTCATAGGGCAGCACCGGCAAATATAGTGCTGAGAGGATTTAAGATTGATGCTGTTGATCAGTATACGTAAGTATTTATTGTATTTGCTTTAGGAAATAACCACTACGGTCACAGACGAGCAATATGTGGTCTCTCGGTCGTACGGTTGGCCTCTGGATCGTAAGCGCGACTGCTGAGCGTGGGATTTTGGATTTGATTCCCAGGTTGGACTAAGTGGGATTGAGTTATTCCATTATTAATTTCGCAGTAACAGTCCGGAGATTAGAAGTTGGTGGTGTAATACCCTCGTGCCTCGGGAAGCACGTTAAGTCGTTGGTCCAGCGCTTGGTTTCTCTTAAGAGAGAGTGCACCTGCGCACAAATTTATGCATTATAATATCTCCTGCGCCAAAGTCTAGTCATTTAAAGATTGGCCGCCATGGCCTGCTAAGGTCTGGCAGACTTTAAAATAATATCTGATTTAAATGTTGCGTTTTGAACCTAAACAAATAAATGGCGCTGTTTATACGTCATCGCCTTTGTGTTCACTGTTTTTATAACTAGGTATTCTTTTTTCGAAGAACCAGTCGGAAAGGTTTTTCAATGAATAGTTAGTATAGGAATGAAACAAAATACTAAATTAAAAATAATGAAAATGTATCTTTGAATGGTTTACTATTTTTGAAACACTTTGGAGGTAGAAATCTATTTATCACGCATTTAGTGTTGCTCCCCTGTGCTAATTGAATTATTTTCATAGCATTTTTTTTTCGTTGTGACATTCTTTAGATACCTTCCTTCCGTCTTTTGGGAATGGAACATTATTTCGGACTCTTAACTAAAACCCCACTGTTCCTTTTTCTACCATAAGTTTTGTGTTTCTCCACGAAGGATGTCAAAGCCATGTCTTTGTCGAAAATAAAAGCTTTAGGGAAAAAATATAAGTAGATGTCTTTAGATTTAACCGTAGCCTAGTCTACTTCTTAGAACCTCTTATTAACTGCGCCTGGCGACGGGGACATCACGGGACACTGCTCGCTAGACAAACACTTCCACACAATAGGCATAACGGACAGTCCTCTGTGCAGAGATTGCGCGGAGGCTGAGGGAATCGTTGCGCATGTGCTCGTTGAATTCACAGGCGTCACCCAGATTAGAACAGAAACCCTCGGGATACCTAGATCTTACATATACGTTTTTAACAGGCCAGGAGAGATAAATCAACTTCTGGAGGGAGGTAGGTTGGTTTGAGTAACCACAGGCCATGGCCAACGCGATTAAGTGCGGAAACCAAACCCTCTAACATAAAACTTACTAGTAACAAGAGTAGATCAGATTAAAATCTACGCGGCAATTAAAACTGTAGCCCAAAAACAATACCAGGAAGCAGACCCTCACCAAATAAGTGAACCACAACTCAAAGAAATCACAAACGTACTAATTACATCAAAATTGAACAAGTTATAACCGCAAAGATAAATTAAAGAGTTAGAGTAAACATTTAACAACCGTTTAAAAGTTTAATAGGAGTCGGCCTTCACAGAATAATATAAATTAATTTAGTAGAACTGCGCAAACCATTCATCAGCTTTTGAAAGAAGGAAAAAAAATGAAAAAGAAAGAAAGATAAAGTAATAAAGAAAAAGAAAGAAAATACATTTGTTTGGCACAGATTGAAAGGCACATAGTATAATATAGGCAGATAAAAAGTGATGTCCGAAGAAAGAAATTTGCAGGAAAGTGTGCCTCACGGCTGCGCCAGAAAACGCCCAATTTAGCAAAAAATGCCAGACAACTAGTGCCTGACGCTGTACCCGATGTGTGTGAGGGTGTGTGTGTGTTTTGGAAGATGTTAAATGTTATTTGGATCCTTGGTCTAGTGGTCGAAAGCGCTACTGCTGAGCATGAGGTCCTGGGTTCAAATCCCAGGTCGGGGAAAGTGTTATTGGGTTTTCCATCAGTGATTTCGCAGTAGCAGCTTTGAGTCTGAATTTGTGCCCGGTTGATGGCAATAGGCTCAACCTCTATTAGGTACATAGGACTGAAACATAACTGGCGCAATGAAAATGTACTATAAGTTCACCTCTGTCTAACACTTCGGGATTACAGGCGTACTTAATCAGCCTATAATGTGCCCACTGCTGGGACACAGGCCTCCTCTCTATGAGAGGGAGTTTAGAGGCGTGATGTTTATTTATTTATTACTAGCAGCCTCTCCCGGCTTCGCACGGGTGGACATTTATTTTTTAAACATTTTATTTTTTTCTTGCAATTAAAATAACCTATATTAATCAGTGATAATGTAGCATTCAAATGGTGAAAGAATTTTTAAAATCGGTCCAGTACTTTTTGAGCCAATTCGTTACAAACTTAAATACAAATCTTTCCTCTTTATAATATTAGTATAGATATTAGTATAGAAGTATAGATATTAGTATAGATTTATTTATTTATTTATAAAACCATTGTGTTAGGTAAATGTTATTTCAATTCCACAGTTTCTCCACCAGAATATATTAAAATGTGAAATAGTATATTGGTCTTATTTGCGTATTTAAGTAATTAATGCGAGTCTGTGAGTCTCGGGAAATTTAATATTAATAATTATGCGGTACGGTAATGAGCGGTTATTTTTAGAAGCTATAATTTATTTAACGTATCTAGTGAAAGATATCTTTTAAAGAATTGTCCGGTATTTTAACAAAAACAACGTGATGACCAGTTTATTATTTTTTGTCATTGTAGAAACTAACTACGATAAAAATGTTTTAAGCATGTACTTAAATACATTTTCGATTAAACCTTTTACAGGAGTTATGCGTCATCAAAAACGTAGCTATTATTATAATCGACTAGCTGCACCCGGCGGTTTTACCCGCATAAGTCTCGATCATATGGGAATGTCGGGATAAAAAGTATCTTAATCTTAATCCAGGTCATGGTCTACTCATGTGCCAAATTTCATCCAAATCCGCTCCGCCGTTTTAGCGTGAAAGCGTAACAAACAAACATAAAAAAATCTAATCTTTTCTCTTTCTCTAATTTAGATGAAACACGTTCATTTATTTGCAGAGTTACAAATATTTTAGAAACACTTACCACTTCACTCTTTATTGGTTGAAATTCTTCTCACTGAACGTAAAAGCTTGTTATTGTACACCTCATATCCACGTACGTGGATTTAATGTCTTATAGTGACCACATTGTGTATTGCGATATCGTCGCGTCGATCGTGCTGAACTGTTGACGCCTGACCAAAATATTAGAACATAGTACAGAAAGAAGTATTATTGATACGACATTTTTAACAGGCGCTTTCTAAATTTATGCTCATTTCTATGTTACATAAAGTTAAGTAATGGTTAACGGCTATTGAACTGTAGATTTTTGTCGTTTAAAAGTCTCTTTACTTTAAGCAACGTTTAAAAATAAACCCTATGTTTGACAAAATCATAAAGGGCAAAATCCATCTTCAACCTAATCGTTGTTTCGTACCCTCTTCCACCTTTTTATTCTTCTGCCAACCAAATCAATTGAAACATTATTTTGGGATCAATTCAGCCCTGCTGGGCCTTGTATAAGTGAATGTCAACTAAAAAGCTTTGCTTGCTCCAGCACAGGATTTTCAAGTTCTCTGAATTAACTCTTCGTATGCCAGAACGTGGATCCACGCGAGACACAGTGGCTTTTTAATTGTTTAAGTAATTACGGCATTCAACCAGTCAATTGATTGATTTTTCTTTTCTCAGATTCTGCATAGCTCTCGAAGAAATGGACAGTTCTGATGTTCCTCTTTCCTTGGTGTTGGGCTGCGGTGCTCCAATGCAAGTTAGACAACGAGCCACATTCGCTACTGTTGTACCTATAGTGGTTACACGAGCCCCAGAAAGTAATCCTTTAAGGTGAGATTATTATTTCATAGAATGCTTACTTTTTAGGGTATTTTTTTGTATCTAGAGAATCGTCATTGTTATTCGTGTCTTTATTCATTCAATTGCCTTATTTCAGAGTATCGGAAGTTCGATCAAATGTCACCGGCGATGGTGTTCTAACAGTCCTCATATCAGTCTTGGGGCTTCCACAGAGACCGCAGTACGTACTACCTCGCTCCCAAAGACTGTCCAATGACGTCAGACCCATCAATAACTGTTACATCGTCCTCGCTGTCTTATCTCGAGGATCCCTCGTAGCCCAGAAAGATACACCATGCCAATCGACTTTAGAGATTTCCATGGAAGGCTTCATAAGAGGACCTTACGAAGTCTGTGCAGCAATTTCGAAGTATAAGGTCGATGAAAGGCGAACAATTTGTGTTGTCCCACAGCTAATAGAGTCTCTAGGAACTTTAGAAATGAAGGCAGGTTTCAAGGGTTTGAATACGGCGTTGATCGGCGTGGCTCTTGGTTTGATGGTGATAGTAATTGGCTTGGTGTGGTTTGTAAGGAAGATGCTGAAGAAACCAGCGGAGTTTGAGCCGCATAGGTGCTTTAGGCAGGAACCAGTACAAGAGGAGAATCCAAGGGCCAGTTATGTGATGTTGACCGCAACCTCGAAGGTGTGAATGAACGTGAAAGAGTTCGTTTTCCTAGTCGTGAAAATTATTTTAATATATTTTTGATTGGTTATTAATGAAGTATTAAATTCGGAATGTATTTAGATGTTGTGAAAATATATTATTGTTTGTTTTATAATATCGGAATTTCCAAATGGCTCACTAATTTGGACTCTATAAATTATTTAACAGATACGCTTAAGATTTATTTTAAATTTATTTTCTGTTTTATTTGTTAAGTTAACAGTCGTTATAACGGTGTGCACTACTCCATTATCGATGTCTTATTTGACACCTAAACTTAAGATGTTATTGTCAAAATTTTTTCAATAATTGGCTTTATTTAGGTCCAAATATTGTCCATGTATTTGGAACAGTAAAAAAGGTAAAATACATATTCAACTTCTACACCACATCAAATGTTTGAAATGTGGATAATAAGTACATTTGTAGTAGACATGATATCTCAGAGATCGAAGTACAATAAAATAGACGGGAATAAAGTTATTTTAGTAGATAAGTTTATATAGTACTGTTTAACAGTAATAACTGAGCCTAAGTTATGTTTAAAATCACCTCTTGCTTGTGATAAGAACGTAAAATATCAGTGTGAGAGATTATAATTATAATTAATTCTACTTAATAGTTATGTAAATTGTAATACAAATGTTAAATGTATATTACTAATGATTCTTATTAGTCTTGAAATTGACTGATTTTGTTGCACAACTTCGGAGAAAGGGTTATTAGGTTGAACTCACATGACTTACACCTATTGTTCTTTCTAATAACAGCTATGCTCATGTGTGTCAAAGGCTTGTGAAGAATCCATAAAGCTGCACTATTCATTCGGCCAGCCAGTAAGCACTTTATGAAACATACTTGAGAGTCGTCATAATATTGAATTAAGCATAAATTTCATAAAATAAACATATGAGTAACGATTTTATCGATGAAGTCCAGTGTTAAATATTTTCACTTTTTGTGGATTTCTTCAAGGGAGATATTTTGGGTCTTTTTTAAATTGTCATTTATTTTTGTTACGCCTATTTAAAAAAAATCCAATTTGGCTACTATTAAGATTATTCTATTTCTTATGGGCCATATAAAGTCCTTAAAGAATATTCAACTTATGAATTTCCAATGTTGTCCTTCTGAAAACGCTTTGCTTTTGGAGATTGAAGCGTCCTTATGATGTTTCCTTCTATTTACCCTTTCCCAAAGTTGAAGCTTATCAACTAAACTTTGACGAGCTTCTAATAAATTACTAAATTAAAAGATATGTCTTCTGTGAAGACGTATTTCTCAAACATTATTTAGTTTAGAACTAATATATTAACACGAGGCTCATACATTTCGTTATTAATTAAGATATAGTCAATGCGAAGTCTGTATGTAATATTCAGAAGCGCGATATTTTTGTTGAAATTATTCTAACATTTAGAAGTTAAGTTATTTTATAAAATCTTCCAGGTATAATTGAGAAATTATTGAAGCTATGAAGAGTAATGAGATAGTTCGACAATTGATTTAGAGAGCTCATTAATGCCTTTGCCTTTACTGTAGGAGAAAGTAAAACGATACTAATATTTCTGTAAAAAGAACCAGTAAAATATTTAATAGTAGAATTATCTTTTAACATATTCTGTAAATCGTGGGCTACTCTAAAAATGTAAGTTTATAGAGCTAATTTTACATATTTCAGAATGTTTGTGTCAATAGGTACAATTCAACGACAATAAATTAAGTTATTAGAATAATAAAATTAGTTACAGCTTTTCTAATTTGAATGAATTAATTGAAGACAATAGGCATCCTAGATCACTTATAGGTATTGTCTTTGGTGTCCATTTTCCTCATAATAACAAATTCATATAATCCTTTCTTTCTTGGATCATTGCGTGAATAAAATCCCTTATGTTATTATTTCATGAATTTAAATAATCTTTATGTAAAATAGGACTTTCTTGGAAACATGGAATCTAAAGAAATTTCCGTAACAGATGGTCTTTCTGTAAAAACTTTACGGTAAAAACTTAGGTGAAGTGAGCTTATAGTGAGTTCTCTATAGTGTCAATCCTCATCATAGGTGGAATGACATCTCTCTTTATCTAAGTTCACACGGTGACATTTTTACAGAATAGATCGGTTGATCTACGCTCAATATCACTTCTCTGTACCTACTCTACGGAAGATAACTTTGACATTATTAATGACAAAACATGGAGTCGATACAGAAGTCAGTTGATGATGTTGAGCTCTTACCAAAAAGTCTGTCTGATCTGCCTCTAAAAATAGAAGAAAAGAATCACAGAATCTTTGTCAACATAGTCGTAACTAGTGCAAAGCTGTCGCGCATCCTTCTTTGTGTACTATTAATTAGTAGATTTACACATATTGACAATTTAGTTGTGCGACCGGATCGGTATTTACAGCGTTATCTCCCCAGGTGTTAAAAGTCGCGCTGCTAAATTGGCAATGATAAAGAAATCTTCAAAATGTCATTTAATATCGTAGGAGCCTATATTGTTATTTGTAGTCACAATGGGAAGGTAGAAGAAATATAGTATCATGAAACATCATCCTCATTATTTCATCGTCCCCTGCTGGACATAGGCTAACGACACATCAGCCAGTTCCGTGCTTCTCGCATCCAGCAGAAGAAAGATGAAGAGAAAGATGAAAGATGAAGATAATAATGATGCTAGGTTCAGTAAGGTTATGTTAGAGGCCGTCCAATATCTTAGAGTTGTTTGATTGCCTGACTGGAGCAATGGTTACGTGGTGAGTTAGCAAATCGTGGTTTAGACTCCCACATAGAACAGAACAAGTATTTCTACGGCCTAGATGTTGTTTGATTGTTGATATTTGTTGCTTATTGATTTTATTTTTTATGTGAGGAATTCCTTGATGTTTTTTTCAATCCTACGTTTATGTTTGGAAATCCCAATGAAATCATAAAAATACATATATCAGTCGCACTAACGTATACCGAGCTAATGTTCTGTGTGCTGTTGCAACACTGATGGTCGACATATTGTACTGTCGCCCTAATATTTGTCGCGTATTTACTTGTCGCTACTTTGATGCGGAGTCATTTTTGGCTGCGAGAATACTGTTTGTTTATTAATTAGTATTGTAGGATACCTAGGCTTTAAATTTTAAAACGAAGAAAAATACTAGATCTTTATAATTAAGAATTATGACAAAATTATTCAAAAGCAGCTATTATAGGAGGCCTAGCTTCAAATAGTAAAGTTCTACGAAGTTCTCCATATCTGCACACACAGAGTCAACAAAACACTGACACTTGAAACAACTATCTGTGGCTCATACAAATATTTGTCTGAAACCGGGAATCGGCTCGACTATGCCATTTCAGCCGTCAAAGCAGTGGTTCCTGCTATTCAATGAGGCGGCAAGGAATGCATTCTCACAAAACATTCCCAATTTCCAACCAACGTGGCAAGAAGTACTATTCCATATATTCAGCTTTTGATGTCTGCACACATACCCAAGTTGTATTTTCATGGAATGCGATGAAATTTGTGATTAAATCTCTTTGATTCCCCGTTGGGTATAGTGTAAACGAGATTTGAGTTTGTGTGCGTGCGTTGTTCGATTGATATAGGGAGTTTAGTACTGTATTTCAACAGTGTTAAGGCTTGTTTTTGTATGCGGTGATATTTCTTCTATCTCTCTGTTATAAGTTTTTGAAATTCTTTAACATGCGTTGTATGGTATTTGAGCTTTATTTGCATCGTAATTAACGTATCGCGTCCAAACCGTATTTAAGTTAATGTTTTCAAAGAACAATTTGTTCTGCTTTAATTAGTTTAAATTATGTAAATAAATAATTTATGTGATGCCATTTCCATTCTTAAATAAAATATTAACAAATATGTGTGTTTTAGTTGATGATTTTCCTTGTTAGCTTTCAATAATTTTGTCCAGTTCATTTCACTTATATTATATTTTATGCAATATTTAGTTTATTAGTTTAACATTTAAGCCTCTTTTATTCCATGAACCAAATTTTTTATAACTATCGTGTCCAAGAGTGATTTTTTGAGCTCTTAAGTTGACAAGCGAGTATTTGATCTGATTCATTTTAAAATAATTTTATTTAGAAAATATTTCACTGGTACTTTAAAAACATATTGAACTTCTAATGATGTACAATTGTTTAAATAATTGAGGCTCTTTTTAATTTTCTGGCCTTTTCTCACAGTTGGTCGCAGTAGCTAAGATAGGGTACCCCGACGAAACAGGTTAGGTTAGGCTGAAACTATGAACAACCACGCGCGAGCCGAACTGGTCCCAGTAACTATACTAGGATACCAAATGGGTTAGGTTAGGCTAGAACTGTGACCAACCGCGCTACATTCAAGTTAATTGCAGTTACGAGTACTTGGCTACTTAATATTTTTAGGTCCTAAAAATGGGAATTAATTGAGGATCACAAAAAGAGGCACAATCATTATATTAGACGCTTATATATTATTAAATACATGCACTTTTAATTTTTCCTTCAACTTGTGTATTCAAAACATCCTGTCCCATTTAAATATAAATTTTCCTGTAAACATGTTTATCCCATCGGATATCTTGTGTTAATTTTGCTCATAAATCACTGTTTTCGACACTTTTCGGGAATACCTATTTTCTTCTTCTGTTATTCCTATACTGGAAGATTTCAAATTGGTAAAGTCCCGAATTGTTAATTTCGATGTTACTCTTAGCTCAGTTTTGCACTGATATAACAATATACTTTAATTGCCTTAAATACTTGACGAAATACCAGCTACCTCGCTTCTAGTACCTAGCTATCAAAAAGTGTAGGTAGATGGATTTGAAGACTTTTAAATGTAAGTAGATTGCCTCGTTTATCTAGTGGACGTAAGCTCTACTGCTGAGCAGGAGGGCTTGGGTTTGATTTCCAGGTCGGGAAAGGTTTTATTTGGGTCTTATCTGAAATTTCGCAGTAACAGCCCAGTCGGGATTGGTGGCCGGTTGATGACAATAGGCTACATGGAACTGAAACATAACTGTCGGTATGTGGGGTAGGTACTGTAGGTAGACCTCTATCCATATATTTTTATATATCCACGCAATCACTGTCCATTCCAAGGTTGCCTGGAAGTGATCGCAGAAAGCGATAAGGCCGCCCATTGTATGTTTTGTAGTAATAATATTGCATTTTTTTGTTATGTATTTTATGGTGTACAATTATTTTATTATTATTATTACTATATTTTTTATTTTATTTTGTGAGGGGCCCGAGGCTAAATTTTATAATAACAGCCGCACAGGTCGATTGATCAGGTTAAGCTACGCTTGCCGCGGTTGGTCTGTGGATGGGTGACCATCTTTACATACCGAGACCCCTCCGTGCCTCGGAAAGCAAATTAAGCCGATGGTCCCGGTTGTCATTCGTGGATCTTTGACAGTCGTTACGGGTAGTCAGAAGCCCGAAAGTCTGACAACCAGTCTTACCAAGGGGTATCGTATTACCCAGTAACTGGGTTGTGGAGGTCAGATAGGCAGTCGCTCCATGTAAAATACTGGTATCCAGCTGCATCCGGTTAGACTGGAAGCCGACCCCAACATAGTTGAGAAAAGGCTAGGCAGATGATGATGATGGTTTTATGGTGTACAATAAAGTATATATAAATAAATAAATATACCTTTATCCAAAACTTTAGGGGTACCTACAGACCTGATGTTTTGTATGTGTTTGTAGAATAAAGTTGTATAGACTCGAGAAATCTCGACAAGTTACTTTACTATCGCTACCTGTAGCTATCAAAGGAGTCGTAGCGGATGGTTCTAAATATGGCATAACGTCATGCATATCAACCGATAATGTCCCCACTGCTGGGACACAGGCCTCCTCTCTTCAAGAGGAAGTGATGGATTATATTTATTTATGGATCAATTCGTATAGGGGCGTGGGCAAGGTCATATGGCAAAGAAAAAATCATTAAAAAAAAAAACTATCAGGGCTATCTAAAAAAAGTTGAATTGAAAGCCCTGATAGTTTTTTTTAATGATTTTTTTCTTTGAACACTATGCGAAGTTATTGAAAAAAAAAACTAAAAATTGGTCATTACTTTTGAACCATAAAAAAAAATCCAGTCATTCTCAGGGTTAAAAAGTTTGGAAATCACCTTGCCCACGACCCTATTCGATTTTATCCATACTTCCAGGGACACCCTGTATATACTTAAGAGTACACCAGAAAATTCATGATAAAAAAAATACGATCATCACTACAAAACACCGCCTGGGTTCGAACCCACGACCTACAATTTGTAAGTTGGGATCGTTGCCACTGGGCCAACACTGTTCTCGCTAAACATAAAAACATAAACACACACAACAACAACAACAACACACACCACAACAGCAACATAATATATTGTAAATAGTATGAATATAATATAAAAAACAGTTGCTTAACATTCTCAGAATGCAAAGATATTAAGGCAATGGAGATAAATCTCTTATCATCATTAATAGAGGTAACGTTAATTGCGCGGGTATTTCCAAATGCTATACTTAGGTGCAGTGATAGTGGAGTTCAGGGTTTTTGATACGCTAATGTGTTTTTGATGTATTTGACTCAAATATTTAGATTTAACAGTACCTACGTTCAGCATGGGAGGTAAAAAAGTTGAGGTCCATGGCTGTTGCAACATAAATCTGCTGACGCTTTCTTCTATAATCTCATGCCTTCTTACCATGAAAAAAAAAAGAAAAAAAAATCAAACAGAAACTACAAATACAAAAACATATATATACAAATAGTTTATTGGCAAAAAGAAAAGGTGATGAGGATAACAGACAGTAATTTTACGTACGTGATTTTTTTATTTTTTTTATTAATTGTGGACACAGTTTTTGATAAGTTACAGTTTTTGATGATAAGTCGGAGAGCTTCGACCAACACCTCAGGAAGCTCTCATTGCGCGGCTGGGTCAAGGGCTTCATTCAGAAAGCAGTACTTCTGGACACGGCATACATAGTGAGGAAGTTCCTCTCTGTAAAGCCCTGACCACCGGCAGCTTAGACCCTGTTTCTGGGGCACTGATTTTATTATATTTTAAAATGTTTATTTTTGCATATTGTTTTTATAAAAATATTTATAAATGTCACCAATATAATATAATATGCAAATTAAATGAAGGAAATAATAATGTGATGTGGTCCACCTGAAATAGAGTTTTAAATAACTAATTCACATAAAATCGAAACTAAATAGTTTTCAAGGTAGTAATGCATTCATTGATATCACTCTCCATTACAAATTGCAATGGGGAAGACCCAAGTTAAGTTTGGAGATTTATTGTTACTTGCGGTTTTTCCTGACCTAGGATTTAATCATTAGTAATCCTTTGGCACTTAGAATAAGGAGTTTCTCAAAGAGTATGTAGTAAAGTCGTCGAGATAAATAGGTAAGAAAGCCGTTAGGCAAAGTGGAAAGTGAAGATGAATTAGATAGGTAAATTAGAGGTAAAGTCTGCTACATAATATGCTGAAGACCAGACAGCAGATGGGATGTTAAAGTGCTTTAATTGGAGACCACTGATTGGTTGCATTAGCCTGACAAACCAGATACGAGGTTTACCCATAAGCAAAACTACAGTTTCCGTTATTAAAACCGTTCAAAATCTAGTAGCAATCTCATCACAGCGACAATTACTGTCAAAAACTTGGCAAAAATGTAGGGAAATTAGAGTTATTTTTGACAGATTCAGACTGAGATCAGACTGTGAACGTTCTTAAAATTACAAGAATTGTCTCTCTGGTCAAAACAGAAAAGAATTAGATGAGGCAGGCCTAAGCCCGGGAAGAATGACTTGAAATGAAGAAGACCTACATTCAGCATCAGGGTGGATACAGGATGCCGAAGAAGGTAAATATTGACTAAGCTCTATTTATTTATTTATTTATTTATTAGGGACAACTAACAGCAGTATATTAAATATTACACATGATTGTAGTACTAAACTAATAGAATTAACAAATACACTACTCACGACGTTATCCACAGATTACCATATAAAATAATCAGCATAAGTAAATATGTGTATATATATTATTAAAGATATGTGTGAGGATCGAAGATTAAGTAAAGGGCCCAGAATGTGCTAAAATGCACAAGTGCCCTTAATTTCTTTAAATAGCCTGGATAAATAACAGTTTTACTCTCTAACCCCGTATTTTATGTAATAATGGTAAAGTACACATCAATGCCACTACTCAAACTATAACAATAAAATGACAAAGTCATTCAAAACCGTCAACGCAATGCACTAGTTCGCTACAATTTCCTCAAAGTATATAAATGTCAAAGGTGCGTAGACGCATACATAATACATATTAGTAAACAGACTCTACTATCAGTATCAAGCCGGTCGTCATGGCGAGCGCACGTGTCGTACAAATTGTTTTAGTTTTAACATTATGTTTGGGATTTCAAGCAAAAGTGTATACGAGATGCCAGTTGACCCGGGAGCTGCTGAAAAATAATTTTTCAAGGACTTTTCTTAGTAATTGTGAGTTTTTTGTTTTTAGTTTGTTTTCCCGCGTTTTTTCTTTGGTGCAAATTGCAATATAACAACAGTGCGTCCATAATTGATCAGTAATTTGTGACAAATAATGTTCTTGTTGTTTTATAGGTGGATATTTTTTGTAGCCCTGACTTTGTCTCTCAGGTTGAATAATATCAGCGTTTGTCTATCCAAAGAAATTGAAAACAGTTTTGGCCAATCATATCTACTTGTTGAACATTAGCCAACAGTTGAGCCTTTGACAATGCACCTATATTTATCAAAAAGGCTATTTGCATAATTATTATTTTGTTATAAACGCAGTGGCTAACATTATTAAAATGTTTACTTTTTATTATTTGCTAAGTACTGGATAGTTTAATATTCTGTCCTGTTTGCAATGGCCGTTTTGCGTGGATATGACGTATAATTTCCCCCAACTTGGTCTTTTTGTGTTTGTGTGGTTTCTCGGCGTCATGCTTACCGCAAATAAACGTATTTTCTCTTTCTTTATACTTTTTTTTTCTTTATTTCTTCTTTCTTTCTGTCACCAATCCGCCAATACATTGACCTGTCTCATTGACTTATGTCTGTGTGTAACTTCATTAGATATTAGTAAAATGTATGCATAACTACCCTCAATTAACAAACTATGCAGTATGCATTCTCTGCGAGCTCATCTAAATCGATTAGACAGAGACAGAATTATAACGCTAAGTAGATTGTTAATTCATTGTATTACTAACTACCTAACTGGCTCAGTTTGTAAGAGCTCGCGGTAATCATTGGATAACCAATGATTCGATGGTTCGAATACCGTGGTTCGAATCTCGTCCGGCAATATGAATACTTTCTGTGTTATTCTTAAGGATGTACCTATACGTTTGAATTGCAAAGTTAATTTTAATACAACTGGGGTACCCAATTGACACAGCCCACTGTACATCGTGGGGATGGATGGTAGACACTCGATAATGTTTTGCTATAAATTTGTATCTAGTAAAATCTCGTCACTTAATTGGCAGAGCAGACAAGTGTTGGAAGGCCTCCCATAAAGTGACCGACGACCTTGACCTGCCTGTCAAGGCCGCAGGAACCCGTTGGATACGGGAAGCACAGAACCGGTTGAAGTGGAGTGGAAAGAAAAAAAGTTTATTTGGACACATTTCGTGAAACACAAAACACAAAAGCTAATTAATATTACAATTATTATTAATTATAATTATATTATAATTAATAATAATATAATAATAATTATATTATAGATATTTAATTACCCTTGAGTGGAGTAGGTCCAGCAGTGGACTTCTTTCGGATGAAATGATGATGATGATGTAAATCTCACTGACTAAGTATATATATAAGCCGACCAACTATATAGTTTAGAAGATACAAGACAGAGGTACCGGCTCATTATTATTGACAACTTGTCAGAAACAATACGGGGCGTCCTTGCCGTTAAAAACAGATGCAGCGTTTGTATGCATCCATTAAATCAAATTAATGATGGTTGACGAGTTAAACAATTTGATATACCCAACACGCCTGGTGTTGATAGTAATGTACTATCTCTAGACTAATTAGTTTATTTGACAGAAATATGTCCCGAAATCCAGATCGGATTTAAGGAAAAAAACCGGTCAAGTGCGTGTCGGCCACGCGCAATGTAGGGTTCCGTAGTTTTCATAACAGCCAAGTGCGGGTCGTATTCGCTGACTGATAGTTTCGTACCATGCTCTAACTAAAAGCCAAACATGACTACCTACCTAATTTGACTTCATATACTAATCCTCACCTGATCCGACAATTTTGCACGGATTTTTTTTTTTGAGATTTGGATAAGACTTATCAACATAGCCGGTCTTTTGAATGTAAATACAGGACACAGTGCTACACTACTCACTCGTCACAAAAAAATAAAATTGAGGAAGTAGTTTACTATACCTGGAGGAGCTTTGTGTTTGATAATACTCGTATATACCAAAGTTAAAAAATATAAAAAAATAAAAAATGTAAAAAAATCTAAATTTTCGAGTCAAATACAATTGGTCGACTATTACTCGTAAACTTGTAAAGCCCACGTAAGTGTGATAGTTTTCCTTTAAACTTCGTTATATATAGGTCCTACTGCCTTGACATTTGAATTTCTAACTACAACCGTTTAGTTGGTATACTCCATTTAGAATAAGATTAGACATTTAAACAAACCTTTTTTACCGTTAATTCAATCGATTTTGACTTCTATTTCGTAGGCATAAGGATGGCGTTAAAAGCAGTAAACAGTTGTCATTGTAAGCACTTTTTTTTGCTTTTAATGCCATCCTTATGCCTACGGAATAGAAGAAATCAAAATTGGTTGAACAAGCTGTAAAAAAGGGTTGTTTAAATGTCTAATCTTATTGTAAATGAAGTATAGAGGGGAGGGACACTAGACTCTAACAAAAATTGGTACTTTGAAGCTCGATAAGTCACGAATGGATTACTTAATCAAAAAACGATCTTCCCAAACCCCTAATATTTTTGAAAGACCTATCCAACGATGTCCCACACTATGGGAAGGACGAAAAAAAATATTGTCATCCCCAATTTACATGTAGAAGAGTTAGGTACCCCAAATAATTGTTTTATTAAAAATTTTATTTTACCACTTTTTTGGCATCATTAACTTGTATACTTATGCCAAATTACAACTTTCTAGTACCAATGGTTTTTGAGCTAAACCGCGGACAGACAGACAGACGGACATCGCGAAACTATAAGGGTTCCTTGTTGACTACGGAACCCTAAAAAAAGAAAGAAAATATGTTTATTTTCGGTAAACATGACGCAGAGAAAGAATAAAAACACAAAAAAAAAACAATTGGGGGAAAATCACATCCACGTAAAATGGCCATCGATCGCTCAGTACAAGGCTTTAATAATTAATAAAATAAACATAACTAATTATTGCATAATTTATACTCTCCAGTAGGTCAACAGTTTAATTGAATTCTGATCTAGGGCCATAGCAAACCGGTCCAAAAATAGAGTTTTCGAAGAGGATGGTACCAGAGAATCCATGCATAGCAGTTATCCCAAGCAACATTATTTTCATCATAGCCATAAATTTCTCAAATGTCAACGAGTCCTTAAACTCTAAATACTAAAGACGTGACTCACTCTTGCGCAGACTAAGATAATCCACACGAGAGTGAAAACAATCTCAGTTTGTCTTGTATCAAAAAGATTTCTTTAATACATTTTGGACAACTTTGACTACCATAATTTGTTACGATTTGATGCGTGCTATAATATTTTTTATCTTCTAGCAATTAGTCGTCCGCTGCTTTGCACGGTTATAACATCTTGACAAAAACCGAGATTTCTATACAAAGTGTTAATGAAATAACCCAAAACCTCGGACACCCCAACCGATTTTTATATATTGATATGACATATAATTATTTATTTTCAAAAATTATAGTAAAAGATATTTGTAAATGTTGTTGTCGCGCTACTTCTTACAGATTCGTAGCTCCATCGCCGCCGGCGCGCTTCCCGGCCTTGGCGCCAGCTCTAGCACCCCCTCTCCTCACCCTCGCCCGCGCTGTTAGTTTTCATTGCGTTGGACAGTAGCGTACAGCGTCGTTAAAAAATATTAGACACGGCATGACAAATAATTATTTTTTGGAAAAAAAATAACCCATATTAAAAATTATTGTATTCGATTTTGCTGCCGATTCTAAACAAACTAGTTTCAGGTTTTGGGTTATTTCATTAACACATTGTATAGGTAACAAGTATGTAAGTTTAATATAAACGGTTTATCACTCATCACAAAATCCTCCAGAATTCGGTCTGGAGGATTTTTAATAACACTCATAAAACTTCAGGAATAAATTATTTATCTAAATGATGGTGGAAACCACATCAAAATTCATTGCGTAGTTTAGAAAAACAACGCGGTCACACATACAGATACGAAAAGTGACTTTTAAATATATATATATAATATAGATAATAATTGATAGTCTGTCTAAAGATAGTCTTCTCATCTTCTTCGCTAAGCCTAATGACATTACCATATTACCTGAATCCGTGTGTAACAAACATCGATCACTAATAAAGATAGTGATCGATGGTAACAAATGAACTTACAATTATCTACGCATATTTTGTATGTGTGCGTGGTTAAATGTTGATGTAGGTATGTATTGTTAGTTGTACCCATTGTATTCTCTTATTTGCTGATTGCTAGTCATGATTTTGTCAATGGGTTTTTTATATCTCTATGGTTTTCCTTACATGGACATGTTTTTGGTAGCAACCAAATGATTGGTATTCTAACGTGGGTTTGCATTACGCGGGGATTATAAATCTGTGGGTTTGATTTGATATTGATCCTAAAATAACGCCTTTTGCTCTTTTAAGTATAGAGGGGCCCGTGGCAAAATAATAACAGCCACACAGGTCGATCGATTAGGTTAAGCTACGATTGCCGCGGTTGGTCTGTGGATGGGTGACCATCTTTGCATACCGAGACCCCTCCGTGGCTCGGAAAGCACGTTAAGCCGTTGGTCCCGGCTGTCATTCGTGGACTTTTGACAGTCGTTACGGGTAGTCAGAAGCTCGAAAGTCTGACTACCAGTCTGCTTACCAAGGGGTATCGTATTACCCAGTAACTGGGTTGTGGAGGTCAGATAGGCAGTCGCTCCATGTAAAATACAAGGCTAGGTAGATAATTATTAAAGTATAGCTTAGTTAAACTTGTTTGTTTCTAGTTAAAGCCTAGCCTTTTCCCAAATATGTTGGGGTCGGCTTCCAGTCTAACCGGATGCAGCTGAATACTAGTATTTTACATGGAGCGACTGCCTATCTGTTTGTTTCTAGATATAGAGGTGTATTATAATGACGAACTTCTCATAGCAATATTGTTGATCTTGTTGTTGTTGTATTGTTGTTTTTGTTGTTGTCTATCTATATAGTTGGCTTAACGTAAGCCAACTGAAATGGCAGTGGGCTGGCAATGTTTGTCAAAGGACTGATTGCTGGTGGAGCTGACAAGTCATGGAGTGGAGACCGAGTATTGGCAAGCAAAGTGTGGGATGCCCACCAGCTAGATGGACCGACGTCCTTAAGAAAGTGGCTGGGAAAAACTGGATGCGAAAGGCGGACCATAGGGTGTTTTGGCGCAGTCTTGAAGAGGCAGTTCATCAGCAGTTGACATACATACATGAAAAGATGGAATTATGTCGGATGAATCTCGCAGTCTTGGTAGATGTATAGAAATTCCACAAGGATAATTACAATTGAGACGAATGTTTATAAGTTCTTATGTAACATTAGTTTGTGGTAGGCACAAATTAATGCGTAGGTTTTTACGTCGAGTTTTCCTCTTCAGTTTTTGCTCTCCTATACTCAATATAGGTACCGGTTTATTGACGCAGATACAGCTCCATAGTAACTGCGAGTGTGTGAAAGTCGCAACATCTGCTGCACTGCTGGTTTGGTACTAACTTCGTTATCACAGTGACCTCTGCGCTATCACTGACGACGCCGGGGCAGTGGCGAAGTTTTGGGCCAACAAGATTTGGAATAGAATATTGTCGTATCAGCGACACAAAGAAGAAGACTCTTTTCGTTCTATAGTTTGGGCACAGTGTGATTAGGTTTTTCTATTAAGAAATACTCAGAGGCATTCGGGAATCCTGATTTGTGCCTAGTTATAACCATTTTCCCCCTATTACGTGGAACTACTCGTAATACCATAACTTTATAGAGAACCCACAACAGTAGGTTCGTGGCGTAAACGTAACGCAAATTCGAACGCAAATTTTACTCGAAAAATACTCGTTCCGCATATAGTAATTTACTTAGTTTCAAGACCTACACACACAACATATTTCATATCAATGGATGACAGTTACCTATTGTGTTTGTCGCAAAAAATAATGTTAGGTATAGGATAGTTGTATTTTCGATTCAAGATTTTACATTATGTCGCGCGATCATGCTAAGACCTCTGCTCTGCTAACCACTTTGAGGAATAGATAAAGTCGATGTATTCTGTAAAAATCTCACCGCCGTGAAAACGAAGGTGAAGTGAGTTTGAAGTGAGTTGTCCTTCCATCTGATGCTAGAGATTGACATTATTTTACAGAATAGATTGTCAGATGTAAAATTTTCGCACGTTATGGTGTAAAATAGTCTAAAAACACAATTGAAATGACTCGACTGTCTTGCTACTCGTACCTTGACCAGAGGTTAATTTATTGTCTGCTCTATACAACAATGAAGTTATTAGTCATCAGTTTTAACGTCGGTAATTGAAGCCCACCTGTAAAGTTGTTAGTGGAGTAGTTGCTAAGTGGTGTACAGAACATCAATCAATCCTAATATTGTTAGGTTTTCCGAGAGCCACAATTAGGTAGGTATTTCACTTTAACTAGATTTTGAGGTGTTTTTTAATCAACGAAAAAGAGGAGGAGGTTCTCAAGTTGACGCGTGTATTTGTTTTCATACAATAGAATAGAATACTCTTTATTATGTACACCATATAAATTACAGACATAAATATAGAAATTTTACAAATGGTAACAATGGGCGGTCTTATCGCTAAGAGCGATCTTTTAAAGACAACCTTTGAATGGATTAAAAAGAGGAAGGAGAAACAAATATTGTACGCAGTCCGTGGTGCACCATTTACATAATACATATAAAAGTATATTATACTAATCTAAATAAATATATAAATAAATATAACCATGTAACAGGAGCAAATAAAATATAATGGTGATGTTTAAGGATAGAGGAAGTGCTTTTTATCATAATTTTAAAAGTGGACAAAGATTGAGCACGCCTTACCGACACGGGCAAGTCATTCCATAACGTACTGCTTGAACAGTAAAATATTGTCATAGAAACTGGGCCTCTAGTCTGCTATTACAATAGTGTCCGAATGGTCTATCATTGATTTCGTAATTGTTGATTTTGACAAGTTTGGTAATCTACTAATATAATGGCGTCATTATGACTTTCCAATGGTCAACCACTGACACTCCATTGAAAGAAGCATAAAATGATAATCTCGTACATAATGACAAATTAATAAATGTAATGTTTATTGCTATTTACGAACTTCTTACTACTTCAGATTGCAAACACTAATACGTAATATGTAAAACTATTATATTAAACTAGCTTTTGCCAGCGACTTCGTCCGCGTGGAATAATGACTTCCGGAAATTTAGGCACTAACTCTCATAGAGTTTAACCGATGTGCTCTTTCTTCTGCCGATTCTTGAGAACGCGTATTTCTCATTCAACGCGTTTTTCAAGACAATAGCGGGCGGACGCCGGCGTCCGCTTGGGGCTTGAATAACTAAAAATATATAACTACGTCTAATATATAAAATAATATATAATAAAACCTACTTCACTTAAAACTAAATACCTATAACTACTATAATTAATAATACCTATACCTATAATTAATAAAAGTACCTACGCTTTTACCTACTTAATATTAGAAAAAACTGAACATAAATTAACCAAAACTTACCTACTACTAACTAACTACTACTAACCTATTACTACTTCACCTAAAAAGAAATCCTGTTTTCCCAACATTTCCCTTCACTGCTCTGTTCCTATTGATCGTAGCGTGATGAAAAGTATACTATAACCTGCCCAGGAGTATGAAGAACAATTGTACCAAGTTTAGTTGAAATCCATCGAGTGGTTTTTGTTTCTATAACGAACATACAGACAGACAGACAGACAAAAATTTTACTATTTGCATTTTTGGCGTCAGTAACGATCATTAATCACCCGCTGATAGTTATTTTGGAAATATATTTCATGTACAGAATTGACCTCTCTACAGATTTATTATAAGCATAGATTTAATCTAGCATGAAATTTAGTAGTAGTTTTTCTCAGACCATTGACCGACCAATGATCGACCATTATGAATTTTGCAGATTACGAACTTTTAGCAAAATGACAATGGGATCGTGTTGGAATGATGAATTTATAAAAACAGCAGACTTGAGCCCCTGGAGGAAAGCATCGGCATCTCTAGTCTCAGGTTTTCATAATGTAATTAAAAGAAAAAAAATCCACTTACCACCAACCCGCACTGGGCTTGCGTGGTGGATTACATCTCACTCCTTCTCACAGAGACGAGGCCTGTGTCTCAGCAATGGGAACGTTATAGGCTAGGTGCTAAAAGCTAATGCTAAAAGGAAATCTGGGTATTGGCTTTTTTGAGTATTTTACATAGGTAGCCTCTTCATGTAAAATACTGGAATTCAGTTGCATCCGTTTAGCCTATAAGCCGACCCTAGCGTAGTGGAAAGGGCAGCGGGATTGTTCGAAAGGGTTCCCGCTACCCCGGAACATAAAGGGCTAAGGAAGGAACACGGGTGGGTTTTAGTCAGTAAGAGTCTGACACTCCCTCCTGCTCCACCCTGAGCGGGAGGGGTCATTTGATGATTTCCCATCCACAAAATAAAAAGCAAAACAATCAACAACAATTAAACCAACTCCAATAATCAATCAATCAATTTAATCAACTCCATAAATCCATTTGTTCATGCATATGGGTCTGGTTTTCGTTGGTGGCAGCTCGGTATACTGTTTTACTTGATGTTTGTACTAGGACTACATACAAGTCATGTGGTAGATAAGAAATGAATTAATTACATAATTTGTGTAAATAATTAATATGGCTTATACCAACAACGCAATTCGTTGACAGGTTACAAAGGAATTAAATATTATATTTGACCTGTCAACTATTCTGAGAACAAGTAGTAGAATCTTAAATACTACGAAATATTATTAGTATTTTATCAACTGTTGTTTATTGATAACAAAACTCTTCGTATTGTTAAAAGCCATTTTGATTGGCATGTGTATTTTATTTTGACGTAGTTGCAATCAATATAACAACAGTCCTCTCGACCGAATTTCAGCCATGACAGCCAATCTCAACTGAGACTAGCCGTCTTCACAGAGGATATTACAAAACTGCACGACCCTCTACTGACATTTCTATACAAACATTTCAAATGTGTATGCAACAAGCAGTGAAGCGGCGTTCATTTTTTAAATGGTTTATCTCTACACAAATGTGTGCGCAGACACAGGTGCACTCAATCTTCCCGCACTCTCATAGTCCGATGGGCCGGTAATCCGACATGACCGGAGCGAGATCAGGCACAGGACCAACCCGAGGCAAGGGGTTAGGTATCACACCGCCAATTTCAAAACTCCGGGTGGTTACTGAGGAATACCTAATGCAAAAACCCAATAACACTGCCCCGTTGGTCTCGTGATCGCTGAGCAAGGGGTCCTGGGTTCGATTCCCAAGTCGGGCGAAGTGCAATCAACATAACTGAGTGGTGAAGATGGGTCGATTTTTCTACATAATGAACCTATAATGATCCCACTTTTGGGACACAGGCCTCCTCTGTTCGATAGGGAGTGGACTGTAATCTGCCACGCGGGCCCAGTGCGGGTTGGTAGATGTCTCATGTCTTCGAATTTTAGGTTCTAGGACATGCCGGTTTCCTCACGATGTTTTCCTTCAGCATTTTAAGAGTAGTGATGATGAAATTATTTACACAAAGTGAGGCGCCTGCCTGGGATTGAACCCACGACCCAACTACAACGGGGCCGGCACCACTGAGCCAACCGCTTCTCTTACGGAATTCCTACGATTCTTATCAAAGTAGAAACTATGATTGCTTTGTAATTTTGAAATAAAATTGCCTCCACGAAAAACTATGATCGATTATTGAAGTCAATGATGTACCCAAGGCATTTTACCCCACTAACTCGGTAACATCTTTACCATAGCATAAGCTATCCTATTCCTGTGGATACTAAGAGTGGATCAAAAGATTATTTTTAGATAACTGTTGAAAGTTGCAACATAAAACGCATAAAGGCATAAAACGCCGTAAAACGGGTATCTTGTATAGAGACCTCATTTATTTTTTATTTATCTTTTTTATATTATTTTATTTGTTGTTTTAGCGGCAATAGAAATACACACTGTAAAAAAAAAACTTTTACAGATACAGCCCGCTGACAGACATACGGATGGACGGACGGAGAGCAGAGGCTTAGGGTTATGTTTGCAACTTTTAGGTACGGAAGCCTAAAAAAACAGTAGATTCTGAGAGAATACAATTATCTTCTTGGCACATGCACTTATTTTAAAGAACATCTGTTTACTTTCAGGGGTATGTCTGATAGAACAGGAAAGTGACAGAAATACATCAACGATTGTCGTGAAGAGTCCTAGAAGAAAATACTATGGATTGTTCCAAGTAAGTATATATTTGTTAAATCATTTATGTTTGGTTTGTCTTGTAGCGGTATCTACAACGTCACATGCGAACTACGAGTCATACTGACGTTACGCAAAATCCTGCATCTCGCAAGCAGAGTTTACCGCGCAACTAGCTTAAATACAACGACCCGACATCAATCATTGGGCAGTTGCCCCCCAGACGCGACAACCGTCTGGTCGGAGGAGCCTCCCTTTTCTATGGAGGATGAGTGAACTTTACACCTCATACCTCTATATAGATAGTGCAATACACGAAGACGCGCCCCACTCTTTTTCCTAATGCTTATAACACAAGTCTGCAACATTCCGCTAGTGTTTTAGTTTTGTTGATACACACTAATTATTATTAGTGGGTAATTAGTGTGTATCGAAAAAACTAAAACACTAGTGGAATTTACTAGCGATAACCACTAACTATTCGGAAGAAGAGTGGGGCGCGTCTTCGTGGATCGCACTACCTATAAGAAAGTGCACGGAAGATAGAAATAGTCCAGATGAGACAGACACACTTCTACAGTATGGAGGAATGAGGTGCCACTGCCCGAAGGCAGTATCGGGCATCCTTAAGCAATTTTCCTTTCAAACGTTGCTTGCTTAGTTAGAAAAACCTGCGACGCTTTTAGTATTCTACATTGTGGCTTCTTGAACTTCTCTTTTTCTCTTACTATCTGACTACGTGGTACTTTTACCCACAATCATATTTCTGTTTGAATCAGTTACGTAGACTTTGTTATGTCTAAACTATGTTTAGTTTATGATCAAAAGTGGTCTATGGACCAATAGCGATACGGTTTCGATATTTGTGTAGGGATACTTCCTTTATACACTTGTGCAATGTGGCATCAAAGCCTGAACCGGAAATTTTGATAAACACATTTTTATGGAGGGTAGAAGGATAGAGGGTAGATTAGGCATCCCCTACACAAATATCAAAACCGTATCGCTATTGGTTCATAAACCACTTCGCATACAAAATCAAATCGTGCAGTCTCCTTTATTTAAAAGTTAGTCTTGTTATGGATTTTTGTGTAGGATCTAGTTTGGTAAGCGGTGTCTTTTCTAACCTCAATCTCACTCATTATAATTTCAGATAGGAAGTGAATGGTGCAAGGAAGGCAAGAAAGGTGGGAAGTGTGACATTACATGTGAAGGTAAGATCACTGTGACCACAAATAAAAAATCCTTTATTTTAGGCATATTCCATATTACTTACATAAAATGAATAGAATAAAGTGTCAATGCAATTAAAATAAACGAATGATTAGGTAAAAATAATAAATGTCACAGAATTCAAATAAAAAAAAAAAAAACAAACAAATGACTACTGGACTTTTTTAAAATTTTAGATTTATGTCGATGAGTATAATATTGTTTCTGATCTATGTGTGAGTCAGTTTGCCAAATCTGAATTTCTTTATGAACCCATCAAGACCATTTGGGTAACCACTGAATATCAGTGCTGTGCTGTGGGTCCATAGCATAGCATCATGCTGAGTAGAAGCCTTCTCGTCACAGTCATGACGTGCAGTTCTCGACTACTTCTGATTTCTGCTCGTGATCATAGATATATTTTGTTTTTATTTATCCTGTCATTAGAATTAATTATATTTTTGTTTGCACGTGTTTCTGTGACAAACAAACCTATTTTCTATTCTATTTGACATCTGGGAGGTGGGTTTCGTCCTACCCACGGTCTACCGCATCAGGTCTTGGCATTTGAACCATACCTGTACTGAATTTGTAAATCACCGGACATCACTGTATTTTGTTTTGGGGGTCATTTTTTTTTTAGAAAATTGAATATCTAGAGATAGAATATATAGAGCTGATTGCCAACCTAGTTGGAGATGCATTTTCGGAAGAAAAAGAGGGTAAAAACTTCGATCTTTTGGGATTTAGGACTGTTTCCGCATATCTAATATGTAGATAATATTTCAAACAGAAATTAAAAAAATGTCTATGGAAAGTTACAAAATCATGTTTTTTTTTTGGGCTTGGCATCTCGTAGGTTAACGTAGGAGGTTGTTTTCTGCTTAACCGGAGTTGCCTGTGGGTGCCTCAATAAATTAAGGCTTCCAGCCAAGGCTTAAAGGACTACAAAATTATTTTGTACTTACAGCACTGTTAGACGATGACATCAAAGACGATGGCGTTTGTGCCGTCAAGGTGTTCGAGGCAGAAGGATTCAAGTACTGGGCGAAATGGGAGGCAAGGTGCAAGGGACACAATCTGCCTGATATTGAGAAGTAAGATCTGAACACTATATTTATACCCTTAGCTATAAAGGTAGAAGGCTTCATGTGCAAGATTCCAGCGAAACACTCAACGCGTTTCATTTTGACAGTTCAACAACATTCGTTACGTTATTGACGTTGTTGAGCAAGTTAATTTTCTAATCTATGAAGCAATGGTTTAAGAATTTCCTCCATAATCCTTTGAATATTTAGCTCCATCCAGTTAGATTGGAAACTGGCCTCAACATATAAGGATAGCAGGAGTATCGCGCAGGCAATTACCATGGATTCAGTTAATGTTTTTGGACATTTTTTTTTCGAATCTTTTGTCGGTTATAAAAAAAAAAACCAGTCAAGTGCGTGTTGGACTCGCGCACAGAGGGCTCCGTACAAATTTGTAGGTATGTAAATAGTTTTAAAATTATTTTTTTTGTAATGTATCTACAAATTTACGGTTTTCGGATTTTTTCCTTTACTTGTACTACATGACATTGCTTCTTGCCAAACATGATTCTAGGTCAACGGGAAGTACTGTATAGGTTTTGATTTCGGAACATAAACGCCCGTATCTTTCGATTGCGTTGACTTAGAAGTTTAATTTTTTCACTGCTTCAAGGGATTACAGTCCTGAGTATTTGATATTTATTTCAACGTTTCTGAGAAAAAGAATCTTGACTGACGGACAGACAGACGGACAACGAAGTGATCCTAAAAGGGTTCCGTTTTTCCTTTTGAAGAAGGGATTCCTAATAATCTGCAGTGTCCTACAAAAATAAAAATAAATAAATAAATAATAAATTCATTTATTTCAGGTAAATAACACCCATTGCCACACGACATAAATTAATAGAAACGACATAATAGAAAAAAAAATGCAGAAACCGAAATGCAGTAGCTACGCGGTCAAAATATGTAAAACAGATTTTTTTTAATAACTGGCGAAAAATTTCAACGCAGGGTGTTCCAGAATCATGTAACAGACTGCGCGTCGATGTCCTTGTTGCCTTGTAGTTGAGAAAACGCAGGCAGATGATGATGGAGATGCACGCTACGTCTTTTCCTCTCATTTTTCAAAGCATATCCTTTTACATTCGTCAGCTGCTGTTTCAATATTAACTTAATTTTTGGTCCTTTAATACGATAATTAATTATATTTATTCTTGTGCTTCAATATCCTTTTTCTCGTGCAGCGCTTTTGCCCGAGCACACAATATAACTACACGTCCCGGGCGTTGATGGGGCTGCCGCGTTTTAAAGCGTGTTTACCGACGTGGACGTTGATAGTTTTTCGGCCATCATGCGCAGGAGATACGCATCTCTGCTACGCCGTGTTCGCGCCAGCTCCAAAACCATTCTTAGAACGTTGTCTGATAAGTGGGAATCTCCGATATTGGGGCGGTGGATACGTTACCACAGATAATATAATACGTACATACACATACATTGTTACTAACAAATATGGAAATGATTCTGAATTTTAATATCATTATTAATACTTACACCGACAGTAAAATTGAAATGAAAAATTGCTATGTAATACTTTTCAAAAGCAATTATACTTATTTGTGAAAACAGCCATATAGTTAGGCTGACTTCTGCAAAATAGGTATTGTAATTTTTGTCATAATAGGCTGCATTTTACATGAAGATGACTGTTTTTTACAATAAAAATTTGTAGACATGGCTGCATTTGTCGGCTCATATCTCCGTGATAAATAGATCTCGACGGCTGTTTTGCAAAAAATCTGAAGGCCAATTCTCGTAATTTAAAATGTTCAAAGTCTAGTCGCGGTCTCATCTGAGCGACAAACAAATGTCAAAAACTTGTCAAAAAGTAGGGAATTTCGAGGTTTTTTTGACAGATTGGGACTGAGATCAGACTGTGAACGTTCTTAAAATTACGAGAATTGCTCCTCTGGTATGTCGACATTAGTATTATGGCTGTGTTTATAACTCATTTTTGGAAAAACTGCCTTATGGCTGCTTTCTGCATAATTAGGACCAATCATGTCATATTTACAATAAATTTACCTGAAAACAATACTTGTAGATCGATTTACATTCAATAATATGACATTTCATCGAAAAACCAAGGCATACTGTAACGGTTTCAAAATTAATATGTGGGAAATCGGATCTGTTTTGATTATAGGCAATACTGACATTTCAATAAAAGGTTTTCGTGCAGGAATTATCGAGATACACGATCGTTTAAGTATAACTAACAGCTTCGTTGGTTTAGTGGTCGCAAGAGCTACAGCTGAGTATGAGGTCCCTGCCGATCGATTCTGTAAAAATCTCACCGTGAAAAGTTAGGTGAAGTGAGCTTAAAGTGAGCTGTTAAGAGTATTAATCCCTAGCATCAAGATGACACTGACAGCTCACTCCACGCTCACTTCACCTAAGTGTTCACGGTGAGATGGTTACAGAATCACACTGCTGGGTTCAATTCTAGGTCAGGCAAAGTGTTATCGGTTTTTTTTTTTTTTCTTTGGAATTTTCAGTAGCAGCCCGGATTCTGGATTTGTACCCAGTTTATGGCGATAGGCTCGCCCCCTATTACATGGTACGATGAAAATGTGGTTGTACAGGTACTCATCTACCTAACCCTTCGAGGATTACAGGCGTGATGATATGTGTAATTTAATAACTTTTTTTAAAAATAAAACAGTACAAATATTCATGATAAAAAGTAGCCTATGTCCTTCTCAAGGTGTCTGTCATACATAACAACAACAACACCATTAAGTCAACAAAAAACAACAACAACAAGAACAACAACAACAAGCACAACAACAAGAACAACAACAACAACAACAACAAGCACAACAACAACAAGAACAACAACAACAACTAGACAACAGTCAAGTCCGCCTTTGTACCTTTTTGTGTGCGAAAATATTAAATAAATAAATAACAATCTGTTCAGTTGTTTTAGCGTGAAAAGGACAGACAGACAGTTACATTTGCATTTCTAATATTAGTAGGTAGGTATGGAAGTATGATCGGGTATCGTGTTACCCAGTAACTGGGTTGTGGAGGTTAGATAGGCAGTCAGACCATGTAAAAGACTGGAAGACTGGTACCCTTTTCCCAAGTAGGTACATAATATGTCAGCTTCCAGTCCAGTGCATTAGACTGGAAGCCGACATATTATGTACTTAGGAAAAGGCTACGAAGGTTTATTAGTATGATCAGTTGCATGGTTCGAGTCATATCGTGACTTCGTGACTCGTGAGATATTCTTTTTTATCTGAGTTTACATTCGCACGACCTGTTTTATGGCGGTTCTATGATTTTATCAAGTTTTATCATGAGATATTAAACGAGCCCTTTTTGTGGCCATAGTTTTAAATACATCGTTGTCTTATCTTGTCTATCTTCAATTATTAGTTTGTTGATTCCCATTATCTCCATTATGTGATAAAGTCTAGTTTTCTTGAAAAACAAACTTTATACAGTACAAAACAAGGTCACTTTTCGTGTCTGTGTGATGGTACAAATCTTCTGAACTCCACAATAGATTCTGATGGAGCCTTCACCGTCATTTGTTACGGAGGGACAACGTGTAACGTTAAATGCGCAAAACCTGAAAATAGTTTGTTCAGAATGGACTACTGAATCGATTTCAGTAACTTTAAATATAGGTTTTTTTTCAAAATTATGTAGTTTGCCACACTATCCGCCGATTGAGCCAAAGAAAATTAAGTCTCATTTTAAGGCAATAAGACTCAATTTTGAATGCATAAAGTAATGCTAGGATCAACACGATTTTCTAAATAATAATAGTTAGCTTTAAAAAAATTGTTTTGGTCATTGTAAGCTCTTAATGCTCTAATTGGGGTGTATGAGGTTTTGCGCATTTAACGTTACTCGTTGTATAAATATTTAACTAACAATAAGATGTAGCACAGAAATCTTGATACTTTAACATGTCGCTTTTGCACCCATGTGCATGTGCAAAGTAGGGGCGGGCAGCTACAGTTCGGCCGACGAGATAATGCATTCTTGACGTCTGTCAGTTTCAAATGAATACGTATTTATAATTTTGTGTTTATTTCTGCCTGAATTTAAGCTATAATCAAAAAATATCCTACGTTTTGTGTGCATTGTCTCAGTATACTTGCCCATGCGTTTGCAAATTTTTGTATTATTACTGAAGTAAATATAGACACACGGCTAAGATAAATATATACACAGTGCGGACCGAAAGACAAATGTGTGTTGATATTTGTTAAGGCAATATTAGTATTATAAAGGCAAAGATGTTGTGTATATGTAACGAAAGAAATTCAAGAACAGAAATATTCTCTCCATCAAGTTAATTTTCCTAATATTTCTAGCAAATTTAGAGGAATTTCAAATGTAAAAGTGGAGTAAAATCTTTTCTTAGTGCACCTTCACACACACTGTTTTCATATTTAGATCTTTAATCTATACGTTTTCTCCCAATCAAGCGGTCTGCTCCGTAAACACGAAATGTGTTACGTTCCGAAGTTACGGGCATTTCCTACGCCCCGTGTCACTTACGGACATATGAGTAGTTCGAGGCCTGAACTAAACATAAATGACAAAACTTTTTGACAGTGGTCCCTACTACCAATACTTATTTGACAGTGGTCCCTACTCCCGATATTGTATTTGACAGTGGTCCCTACTCCCGATATGTATTTGATAGTGATTCCTACTGCCGATATGTATTTGATAGTGGTCCCTATTCCCGATATCTATTTGACATTGACCCTATTCCCGATATGTATTTGTCCTTGAAACTTGAAACTTGTTTTGACAGATCAACTACTTTAGGACGGTCCTTCTGGTCTTTGTTGATGGACTTTGAGAGTAAACCTCCTGATATGGAATTCCTTTAAAGATTAGATTAAGTATACTCTATGATGGTAGTAGAATGAGATTGTGTATGCATGTTTGTATTGAAGTCGACATCATACTACATAAGTATAATTATGGTAATTGGACACCTCAACGCGCAGGATAAAAATAATACCTACCTACATTGCAATATTTTATTACGTAGAACCGATTTATTTAACGAACAAAGTCACGCATCGATACACATAGGTACAACGTAAAAACCAAAGTAATTTGATGATATCTCGTTGAGGAAAATGATTCTCATTCATAACTTCACTTGTTTACGTTCAATTCATTGTATGGATATTATGCATTTAAAACAAGGTGGACCGAGGAACTGGTGAAGGTCGCGGGAATCTGCTGGATGCGAGAAGCACGGGAGCGGCAGATGTGAAGCTCGACGGGGGCTTATGTCCAGCAGAGGAAGACTTTCGGCTATAGGCCGACCGCTTAAGTGAGACATTGCCTGAGGTGGCTGCGCGTGCGGGAGGGGTGATAGTTGTCACAAGTCGACGAATCACTGAGCTACCGCAAGCGCAACACGTCACCACGCCCCTCCTGCACCGCGCTGCTACCTCAGGCAACGTCTCAGTTAAACGGTCGGCCTTTATCTGAAATGATAATGATCATGATTTAAAATAAAAATCAGACATAGAAATTATCCTCCTTTTTAATGATGCCGTGCGGCCGATGGGATTTCTAATCGGCAAGTGACGAACTTCCATCATTCGCCTGCCTGTGACGAATTTTCGAAAATCATTACATAAGGCTTACTTTCGTTATAAAACCAATTCTTGTGCAAAATTTCATGTTTTTAAACCCATTTAAAGGGTTAGGCAATGGTGTATCAAGAACACCCACATTTCGCCAGTCATGTTTTTAAGGGGAAATGCGAGTGATCTTTTCTCCATAGAAACGCTATCGCATATTTTCTTTCTGGTTAATGCAATGATTTTTTACTGAATAATAAATATTAACTACTAGCTGACCCGGCAGACTTCGTACTGCCTCAATCGATAAATAAAAGACAATTGACTCAACATTTTGTTTAGAAAACGTTTGTATGGGAAACAGAAAAGGGCTGTTTTTAGGGTTTTTCCGGGAATTATTCGATTTTTTCTCACCTTTTAAATCTTCCCTAGACCTCCACGAACATTTCAAGACCAAGATAAGGTAAATCCGTTGAGCCGTTCTCGAGTTTTAGCGAGACTAACGAACAGCAATTCATTTTTATATATATAGATTTCTATGTCGCTATATTTTCCTTTTTGATGACACACTCTTTTTATAAACACTAGAAACCTCAAAAAATGCTCAACAGTCTTACTGCCGCTGTCAACAGAGGCCTAGTGTACAAATTTGACAACTATTAATGAAAAAGAAAAGCATAGGGATAGTATATATCCTTCTTATTCAGTTTAGGAAATACGTATCTTTTAAATTGGTCCAATATTAGAAGAGGAAGTAGGCGAGTGCCAAACCTCGAATTATGACTTTTTACTTAGGAAACAAAAGTTTTTCTGACCGCATTTCCTCGAAGTCCCCAGTGGGCAAGAATATTACCATCATCCGGGCACAAATCCACATCTCCACACTCCTGTTGCTGCTGAGAAAACAACAACTGTTCACTTTTATATATCTTTTATAAAGTTTTACACAACTATTTACACTAGGTACTAAATTAAATGACTAAATATACAAATAAATACAAAAACAAAGAGCAATTAGGTGTCGAATTACTTGTCCGCATCACTGTCATCGAAACGTGCCCAAAATACTGGCCACTCCACTGATGACTATACAATTTGTATTTATATAAATATTTTGATTTCAGGTGTCCAGACTGGGTACACCCACCAAACAGAGCGTCACCACCACGTGACAAGAGAACAGCACGAGGCAAAAGACACGTTAGGAGATTTAGCAGAAGAGCAATATTCTTGAGCCAACCTTTTTAGGCTGTACCTGTTTAGAGTACAGTCCGTTCACAGTTATTTTTCCTCTGCTTTTGCATCATTGTCAAAATCATAGTGATCTTTGTTTTCGTTGCAATAAGGTTGCTAATGGGTTACTGCTGTCGGATGTAAAATATCTGTGAATGGACTGTAATGTTACATTATTGTTAATTGTTGTACACTGTCATGGGTGGCAGAATGTTTATTTTTTATGTACTTATTACGGGTGTCATGCAATAGGTACCTATACAGAACAAATAGTAGGTACTTTTGGATCTCTTGAAAAAAAAAATGGAAGTGATTTTTCCAAACACACGTTTATATTTTATTTTTGTGAGTCTATGGACTAAATTCCCAGATCGCAGTTTGGTTTTACTTTACTTAGTAAAGTAATTATTCCATACGAATATAAACCTTATTATAATGCATAAATTAATGTTCTTATTCTGTCTAGTGGTTAGTGACCCTGACTGCTATGCCGGAGGTCGTGGGTTCGATTCCCACCCAGGACAAATGTCTGTGTAATGAGCACGATCATTTGTTCTGTGTCTGGGTGTAATTTATCTATAATATTTATGTATTTAGAAATATATAAGTATATTTATCAGTTGTCTAGTACCCATAACACAAGCTCTGCTTAGCTTGGGACTAGATGGCGTTGTGTGATAGTTGTGGAATATTTTTATTTATTTATTCGTGTAAGCGAATGTGAGCAAGCGTTTCATTTAAATAATTATGAACAGTAATAAAATTCTATTCGAATAAAGTAATATCAAAGTGCGGTCTGTAAGGTCCTTTGTACACGGCTCGGTTATTTTACGGTACGGTAAACCGCGCCGTAGAAAAACATGTCTGTCAACAAGCTTCCATATTGATCCATACAACACTGACGACTGTACCTACATACGGAGAATAAACCATACTTTTTCACGAGAAGACAAATGTGTGTGTACAAAGGACTAAGGTCCACCAGGACTAAGGTCATTTTTCTCTGCCCTGTCTTAAAACTTTAAGTAGGCATTAACACCATAGTTCGCACACAATAAGTGCGCCAAGTTATAAGTTCTTCAACGTTCACAACTTGATTAAAACAATTTTATAATGTAGTACCTACTCAAAATGCAAAATGGAGCCCGTGGCTAAATAATAACAGCTGCACAGGTCGATCGATCAGGTTAAGGTACGCTTGGTCTGTGGATGGATGACATACCGAAACCTCTCCGTGCCTCGGAAAGCACGTTAAGCCGTTGGTCCCGGCTGTCATTCGTGGATCTTTGACAGTCTTTACGGGTAGTCAGTAGCCCGAAAGTCTGACAACCAGTCTTACCAAGGAGTACTTATCGTATTATCCAGTAATTGGGTTGTGGAGATCAGATAGGCAGTCGCTCCATGTAAAATACTGGTATTCAGCTGCATCCGGTTAGACTGGAAGCCGTCCCCAACACAGTTGGAAAAAGGCTAGGCAGATGATGATGACCTACTCAAAATGCAAAGTGGTAGCTGGTCTACCAATATTGATCATACAAAAATGAAACTTGGGTGTTGTTATACCAAGTTTCATGTAAAATAATGCATTTATGTTGCTGTGCCTAAATAAATAATGTTTATTTAATGATATCTTATTTTTAACCGACTTCAAAAAGGAGGAGGTTCTCAATTCTGTTGTTTTTTTATGTTTGTTACATCAGAACCCCGTTATTTATATGCGGATTTGCAAAATTCTTGGTTTTATTTGAAAGGTTATACTTTCAGATTGGTCCCATAGAAATTTCATTAAAATCGGTTCTGGAGTTTGGTTTAACCAAAATTACTGGTAAAAATTCAAGTAAACGAAATTATTTTTGAATATATTTTACGCGATATCTGTGGAAATTGTATATCGGTTTCAAAATTATTTTAATGGATAGAGTATGCCTCAGGGGTGGTCCCATATACATTTTATTAACTTTGCTAGGTTAATTTATGAGTTAGCTTCAATAATATGTATTTTTGCCACTTATTTTATATAATTGATGATGTTATAATAACTTCCTGTCACTGATATTTGCATAGCAAGTAGTTTAATACGAATTTTTGTGAGGTAAGAATAACTTAAAAAGTGAAAAACATTTTTTTTTTTACAAAAAAAAAAAACAACCGACTTCCAAAAAAGAGACTACAAAGTGAAAAATAACTTTGATTAATTTCGGAAGTCGTGGGCAAACAACGGAAATGCGAACCCAACGACACCGACTTCCGAAATTAAAGTTATTTTTCACTTTGTAATGTATTTTTTTGAAGACGTTTGTTTTTTTTTTTTTGTAAAAAGTTTTTCTTTCACATGGTCACAGTTTAATATCAATTTGCGTAAAAAAACGTACCCAGTACTTATGTGTATACTTATACTAATTTCTGCCCGCGGCTTCGCCAACGTAAAATTTCTTGTTCCCTGACCCACCCCGTATTTATCGTATTCGGGGTTTTCCGGGACGGGGGCCTCGGGGATCTGTACTCGGGGAGTAACCCGTCGCATCGCATCATCTGCCCTCACTATTGCTTCGTTTACGCTTAGCTTTCTTTCTAAACGCTTTTCTTTTTGCTCGGCACCTTAGAGTCCTAGCGTGATGTTAAATAGCCTATAGCCTTTTTCAAGAATTGGGATTTCAAATGCAAAAACAATTTTTCTAATCCTACTGGTAGTTTCGGTGATTAGTGCGTTCAAACAAACAAACTCTTCAGCTTTATTATTAGTATAGATTCAAGTAATGAATACCGAAGCACCTATTCGAAAATAATGACTGATTAAATTTAATTGTGTATCGCAAAAACAGAAGCCGTATTATTATTTCTAAATGAGTTACAAAATTCTACGAAATAAATTACTTAATTATGAAATAAGGAAAACTATTTTAGGAATATTGTTACCGAAGATGGTTTTTCCCAGTAAGAAAATAACATCTTTATCAGTATCAAACCTGTAAACAATTCAATTTTGAGGATCTCTTAAAATCATAAATAATAAATGGTCTTTCGTTACGAGGTAAAAGAAGGTGCCTATCATTGAAAAAAATAAGCAACAAATATTAATGAAGAATATTGATCTGAACTGCTTTATACACTTTGAACCTAACGTTCAAAACAGTTATTTTTGTTGGAATTTGTGAACAAAACCTCGTTATACATGTCTATGGTGAAAGTGTCAAGATGACCTTTGTACCTATTACCTTAGATGTCATAACTGACTGCAAGAATGTGTCCGCACAAATTAATTATTTCTTATTTGATTCTTTTAAAGTTTATTAATTCCACACCTGTACAGGGTTATTTGAAAAACACCAGCAACCTCTTAAGAAGTCATTGTAATCATCATTATGAACAACTTTTACTATGGCAGCAAACCTAAAATCGCGAAATAAAAATCAGCTGTTCCCTACATTTATCTTCGTCTATCTCGTCAAAATGTAGGGAACAGCTGATTTTTTTTCGCGATTTCAGGTTTGGTCCCATAGTAAAAGTTGTTCATAATGATGAATACAATGACCTCTTAAGAGGTTGCTGGTGTTCTTCAAATAACCTTGTATAAAAATTATTACTGATCCGAAAACAGTTAAAGCTTCAAACAGAATGTTACGGTCATGACAGTAAACTTTAACGTTTCAGTAAATGGTATGAAGAATCATTAAACGTTACTGTTTTGTATTTTATTGTTTTACAAACATTTCTTCTTACTGTATAAAGTCAGTGAGTCTTAATGAAATTGCTTTAATGTGCTGTAGTAAGAAATTTTTTTTTCAATGTATAAACCTAACCAAAAGGCAATTATACAACATTGTGTTTGTGTTGTGTGTGAGTGAGCAGTGGTGATCCAGTGGCCGAGACAAGCGCTTTACTTTGTGTAATAATTTATTACCACAGCTCTCAAAACGATGAAGGAAAACATCGTGTGGAAATCGGCATGTCGTAGAACTAGGGGCGGGCGTTGCGACGACGAACCGTTTAAGACCGTTGTGCATTCTGCAACGATGCAACCGTTTTACGTCCTGGGTGCAAACAGTCTTCGTTGCACAAACCCGTTTTCGAATTTCTTGGTGCGATTTTTTATTTTACGTCTATGAAAATACAGTCGAGAATGCAATGTTTCAACTCTATCACACTTGCCCGTCGCGTCGTAGCGTAGTCTCTCGTTCCGCTTTCGTTTTCGTTTACAAAACAAACTTAGAAAACGCAATTCTATCCTATGTTGGATAAGTTGCGTCCTTTAAGCCGTCTTCAAACCAGTTGCAACGACGACCGTTTTCTGCAACCGTTTTCATCGTCGGGACAGCGATTCGTCCGTCAAAAATTCGACAGCGACCCACCACTACCTAGAATCAAAAATTCAAAGACATATGACATCTTCCAACGGGCACTGGGCCCGCATGGTGGATTACGGCCCACTCCGTTTCACAGAAAGGAGGCCTGTGTCCCAGCAGTGGGAACATTATAGGCTGATTATGTGTAATAAAGTTTTTGAACGGATCGCTTTTTTTTTGGTTGATATATCATATTTCTACAACAATAAAATTTGGCCTTGAGATTGGTGATCGCCTCTGCTTTAGCTATTGGGGGTTACTGGCGAGATGTTATGTGTATTGGTGATCACAAAAAGTTTCCGAAATAGCTACGGTAACAAATAAATCGGTGAACCCTGCTTAATATTCGTCGCAGCTCATCGTGATATGATGTAGTTGGCAAACTCAGCGATTTTCATTTGTTTTCTCAAAGATGACCTTGACAAAACAAATGAAAATCTCTGAGTTTGCCAACTACATCATATTCCTTGTTTCAGACTACCTAGACTAAAAGACCAATGAAGGGCAAAAAAAAAAAAACAAAATCAAAAGTCATTTATTTAAGTAGATTAGGAATCACTTTTCAATCGTCAAAATTACTTAAGACAGGCACAAAATGCCCGCCCTTCACTAATTCCCAGTGCTCTCACTGGGAAGAAGTGGTGCAACAAATCCCCAGCAACACAACAGTCTGTTCAGTTAGAAAAACTTTGTTATATACAATAATAATTAGGGCATTCTCGTTAGTCTTAGTCTCTACTTTCTCAGCTAACTCATTAATGATAATTATACTTAGTACAAATAGTATTATACTTAGTACAAATAGTGTGACCAGGTAAACTAAGTGATTTACTGGCGAGGCGGGAATGTCTATATTAAAGCCGTAAACTTGGTCCTTCGAGTCGCCGATTGAAAATGCTGTTGAGCTTTGGGAGTCAGGATTTTTAAAATAGGCACTTAAAAAGCACTATTGAACGTCAAAAATTACAATACATAAAATAGAATTGATTCTAGTCGCCCCTTCCAATAGGTAGTTTTCGTATGGAGAAGAATGTGCAAGAAAATCCACCGTTACTCTTTTAAAATGTTTTACAATATTTTGCATACATTAACTACTTATATTATAATATGTGAAGATGATGCACCTGAAATAAAATTACTATACCACAATAGATAATAGAATTAAGAATGAAACCATGACATATAAATTAATTATGTAATAGATACATGGTGCTCACACACATTGTAAAAGTAGACGATTTTCATAAAAAAAATCAATAAGTCAAGTCAAGTAAGTGTGAGTTAAAGTAATTACAGTATGTAAATCAATGTCAAAAAATAATAAATTTTACAATTAAATTAGTAACCAGTTTGATTTTGTCTAGAATTAGCAACCAGTTTGTTTTTGTCTAGACTATAATGGAGAAGACGGTTTTCAAGAAGACTTATAACCTATGGGGTCAGTGCTCGAGGTATTATCAATAATTTTTCCACGAAGGTTCAACGAAACATGAACTCACGCCCTCCTCCTATGGGGGCAGGCAGAAACAACAGAATGCCACGCGCTGCGATCCTTATTACATACTCTTTTGTCAAATGAAGGTTCAACTTCTTCCTATATTGGGTATCCATAGATACATAAGAATATAGGTTACATGAAAGTGCTGTATCTACGTAAAGCATGTGAATTAGTGACCACTGGGAATTGAGAAATCGAGAAATCGTGAATAAAATAAACTTTTATTATAGGACTAGCTCTGAAATATGAATAAAACATCAGCTGTTCTACATTTTTGCACATTATGGTTTAAAATTTAGCGACAAAGCAAAATTCAGTCTTAAAACTAAGTAAATATTGCGTGCACAACGAGTATTTTCATTTTAAAATCGTTCGTATTTCGTTTCGTTAACTTCACGCTTTCGTGCTAAGCCCATGGAGCATCATTAATAATGTGTAAAATACAAACAAGTAAATTATACCTGCACCCTAATTGCGGAACACACTATCGATGTCAATTTGAATCATTTTGAAGCATATTGCTAATCCGTTGCTTCTTAAGTTGGAAAAATGTGTTTCTGCTCAACAATGTAAAAATGCAATGAACGTTGTTGATCTGTCAAAATGAAACCCATTGCTACTAATAGTGTGTTACGCAACTACACCGCTGTTTAAAAGTCAGCGGTTTCTTTGCCTTCGAACGCAACCACTATGTCCCAAGTTCAAGTGGGCCAAGAGTGAACGCGCGAAGTAAAAGTTACGTTAAATCGAACGATTTTTAAAAATATTCGTTTCGCACATTTATTTTTATTTTTAAACCGATACGGATACCTAGATATTCTATTGGAAAATCGAACAAATTTACGTATCCCCGTGACTATGAGCTATACGCTTAAGTGACACGCATCTTGCGACAACGACTACAGAGAAAACAAATGAAGGAAGTTGTTTAGAGCATGCCTCGAGTCACCGCGACGCGATTTACAACCTATCGATGCTATCAATAGGGGCAATCCTTAAAATCTGCAGGCCAATTCTCGTAATTTAAAACGTTTAAAATCTAGTCGCAGTCTCATCTCGGCGACAAACAAATGTCAAAAACTTGTCAAAATGTAGGGAAATTAGAAGTATTTTTTGACAGATTGAGACTGAGATCAGACTGTGAACGTTCTAAAAATTACACTGACCTCTATTATTACCACTGGACAGGCTGTTCCAAGCGTTTGACAGAATTTTTTTTGTGTCTTTTTGAAGCGCCACTAGCGAGTGTCCAGAGAACTAATTTTGACGTATATTGCAAATGGCTGCGAGAGAAGTGTTTGTTTACTGTAAAGTAATTTAGCATTTTGAATTAATTTGGTTCGAATTTAATGTTATTCTTGATAAATGCATTATACAAAAGTTATCAAGAATGATAACTATATTTAAATACAACAAGTACAAGTTTCGACATCACTTAGTTTTAGTACCACAGACACTCGCTACGTCCGACAGCGCCAAAATGGCGATTATCAAATAGGCACAAAAGCACTTTGACAGCCGCCAGTCCAGTGGTATTAGTAGAGGTCAGTGAAAAATTACGAGAATTGCCCCTCAGGTGGAATGACAGCTCACTTCACCTTAGTTTTCACGGTGAGATTTTGACAGCATATTTTTCACCGTAAAAACTTAGGTGAAGTGAGTTTGTTTTTTCTAGGAATTGACACTATTGACAGCTCACACTACCTAAGTTTTCACGGTGAGATTTTCACAGAATAGCACTGCAGCACTGCTGGACACGAGCACGCGTGTTGTTTGACGCCACTTGCGTCACAAGTCACATTGATTTAGGCTATGAACAGAGCCTTTTAGGGTAATTACATGCTGAAGGTGCCTCACTGCGATAAACAGTTTAGCTCACTACCTCGATGCTACTTCCTTGTAAATCAAACGCATGCTAAAAGACACGCAAGCAATATGGTGCTTGGCAGTTAACTTCGATGCCTGGCATTTGCGTTCATGTCAATTAGCATGCATTTGTTTTACAATGGAGGTGACATCGAGATAGCAAGCTAAACCGTGATCACGAATTATCCCCCTAAGTTTACTTCGCGCTTTCATGCTAGGCCCACTGAATCCCTAACATATAGGGTGGGCCCACAAAATTGCGTAACATTACCGGAATCGAATCTATTTCAACTCGACATTCAGTAATTAAAACAGTTTGGCGTTCCTGTGATCGTTAATTACTTAGGTATGTTGATATTGAGGTGATTCATTTCGTTTATTAGGTTAGGGGTTGTGAGAAAGTTTATGAAGATTTATGTTTGGTTATCGGTGGTTTATCGTCATGATGGCCCAGTGGTTCAGGTCTCACCTCCCATCCAAGAGATTATGGGTTCAAATCCGGGCAAGTACAAGAATGTAATTTTTTCATTTCAAATGTACTCTCTAAGTTTATCTTGGACATCACTGACATATTATATCAGTGAAGGAAAATTTTGTGAGGAAACTGGGACTTATAGTTAACTAGCAGCGCCCCGTGGTTTCATCCGCATAAGTGTCGATCCCGTGAGAATATCGGGATAGAATGTATCCTATTGGTATGTGTTATGTTGATATACCTATAAGCTATGTAAAGTTTCATCAAAATCCGTTTAATAGTTTTTGCGTGAAATAGTAACAAACATCCATCAATCCATCCTTAAAACTTTCGCGTTTATGATATTATAGTGGAAAGTAGGATATAAGTCTGAAATCGTCAATCCGTCTTGAGTAGGTACGCACGGCTACAAATAAATACATAACCAGTATAAGCTGACTTCTGATTGTACGAAAAACCTATATAATGCGAGGTCAGCTGAAACTGGAAATGTATAGCTTGATGTGTATCCGTAGCCGTGTGTACCAAAGCGTGGTGATTTAATATTCATGACTTATCTGTATGAGAAGAAGGCTTTGCACTGCAGCAAGACACTACTAGTCTGGTATTATTATTTCGGTGGTTGAAAAATGGATCGTTTTTAGGGTTCCGTACCTCAAAAGGAAACAACGGAACCCTTATATGATCACTTTGTTGTCCGTCTGTCTTTCAAGACCCTTTCTCTCGCGTGGAGGTATCGAGTTGAAATTAAAACCATATCCTGAGGTCTACAGTTCCTTGTATCTGTGAAAAATTCAAACTTCTAAGTTAACGTTAGAAAAAAGATACGACCGTTTATGCCGAAAAAAACGTATATTTCGACAGTCTCAAGGGAATTAAAATTTAAAGGGTACTTTCCGTTGACCTAGAACTATGAAATTTGGCAAGTAATATCGTTTTATACTACAAGTAAAGGAAAAAACGAAAACCGTAAATTAGTAGAAAAATTACAAAAAAAAGAATCCCGTGATGAACTATTTACTTACCTACAACTTTGTATGGAACCCCCGGTGCGCGAGCCCGACTCGCACTTGACCGGATTACTTAATATTCGTAAGTTGGTGACTTGTGAAAATTGAAAGCAATTAATTATAGCTTAAGTGTTCTGTTTTATTTACTCAACAAACTTGCAACTACAATGAACTAATTTATTCTTATTGTCCTGCAAGTTTCGATCAAAAATACCTTGCAACTATTTCGGCGAAGTACTTTCTTAAACAAAATAGATTCAATGCTTAAAAATGCATGTAGCGTTCAGCATTGAAGTGGACAGTCAGAAAATCTTTGGGATTTGCGTTGGAAAAACTGTGTATATTTCTAGTATCCAAGACTTGCGAAATGGTTTAATTTGGAAGAAGTCGAGGTTGTGTCCCAGCAGATAATTTAATTGGAATTATAGAAGTGAAACTCTCTAGCGAAATTCAAACGTTGTTGAAAGGGTTGAGTTGTCAGTCTACAATGATTTTATAAACAAATGAGTTCGTTTTCGAATCGTATGTGGTTACTTCTTGCATGAGGTTTAAAATAAACATTATAATAAACAGATAATATATAATAAACATTAGATACTGCACTGAGCAGTGCAGTGGTGACCCAGTTGTAATGGCCGCGACTTACGTGTCAAAAAGTCGTAGGTTCGAACCCAGACAGGCTCTATACTTTGCGTAAATTAGTTCATCACCAGTTCACCACTGCTCTCAAAACGGCAAAGGAAAACATCGTGAGGAAGCCGGCTTGTCCTAGAACCAAAATTTCGAGGACATGTGACATCCACCAACCCGCACTGGGCCTGCGTGGTGGGTTACGGCCCACTCCCTCTCACTCAGAGGAGGCCTGTGTTCCAGCAGTGGGGACATTATAGGCTGATTTTAAAGATGTTATAATAATAGTAGTACCTTGTACCTCGGTTCCTATAGTACTAAATCTTAAAGACTATTGTAATATAAAACAAAAGAGTATGGTGTGCCGTGTGAGCAATGTCAGGCTATGCCGGTACAGTGTTATTGTACCGAACGGTTATGTCAGCCGTACTTTGTATGAAAACTGGAGTACTGGACACAGAGTAGGCTACAGAATTTGGCAATCTGGGTTTTTTCTTGCACAGAATGGAGTTTCAGGAAACGCATTGCCACTGCCATTCATGAATATTGAATTAAAAATCGATAGATAAATAATAGATATATATATAGATATATAAATAATAGCCTGGTACAAATTAAATGATCAATGACCCCCATGCTAGGCGAAACCTGTGTTACAGGGGTCATCCATCCGTCCATTCTGAGTATTATAATAATTACTTACATATTAGTAATGTGCACTTTTGTATAAAATAAACTAGACTAAACAATTAATTTTCAAGATAAGGAAATCTGTTAATCGTTTATCCTTAATTGTAAGTGCATTTATAAAATATTATAAAATATAATGAAATCCAGCCAAGTGTGAGTTGGAGTCGCACACGAAGGGTTCCGTACCATAACACAAAAAAATGCTGAAAAAACCACATTTTTTGTATGGAGATTTGTTTTTACGAATTTTGTTTTATTTTTTGTAATAGCGGCAATAAAAATACACACACATTGTGGAAGTTTGAACTGTCTACCTATTAGGGTTCTTGAGATAAAGCCCGCTGACAGTCAGTCAGACGGTCGGACAGCGGAGCGTTCCATTAGCATCCTACGTAAGTAAAATTTTGTGTTTGTTTCGCACAAGAAACATTTCCGTGAGTCAAAACATAAAAGCTGATTCGACATTCCGAAGTTGTAATGTGCGTATGTTTTTGTATCTAAACTAGGGAACAAAACAAAATATTCACACTAATGACAAAATGGAGAAGCTGTGTACTATTATATGACAATATAATCAACATTAATTAATAAACTACAAATAAATAAGCCCCTCATAAAATTACAGCATTTTCACAAAACAATGTTGTCTGTCGCCTCTACATTACACTATTCTGTAAGATCAAGTTACGGACTACAGAGAGCCCGCCACATACAATATCCACAGGCAACTCCTGTAGGACCTAGCTGTTGTAATATTTTGTTTTGTATACCACATGTTGCTGCATATTAAATTCAGTTTGTAATTGAAAGGGACGGATCTCTACTAGCTCGCATTGAAATTTTCATCATCTTCTAATGTTAGTATGAATTTGATGTTGTATTGTACATTCGAATTTTAAAGAAGCTATATTTCCTGCATTCGATGTATGTAGTACTTACCTCATTTAAAACGTGTAAAAATGTAACATCAGCACGGTTGTGGATGTCTATTTAGTTAAATTGTTATACAATATGTAACGTTAAATGCGCAAAACCTCATACACCCCAATTAGAGCATTGAGTTAAAATCATAATACAATAACCAAAACTATTTTTTTAAAGCTAACACTTATTATTAAGAAAATAGTGTTGATCATAACATTACTTTATGCATTCAAAATTGAGGCTTATTGCCTTAAAATGAGACTTAATTTTCTTTGGCTCAATCGGTGGATAGTAGGGCAAAATACATAATTTAAAAAAAAACCTATTTTAAAAGTTACTGAAATCTATTCAGTAGTCAATTATGAACAAAGTATTTTCAGGTTTTGCGCATTTAATGTCACACGTTGTATATATATTTTTTTGTTAGTCTCAAGTGATATTTATTTATTTAAATTGCCCTTTTTGTATCTAATTACACTAGATACTAAATTAAATGACTACCTAAGTTACTATACAAATAAATATAAAAACAAAGGATACTCATGCGTCGAAGTAATCGTCCGCATCGCTGTTATCCGGAAACACGCCCAGAAGACTGGCAGCATTGCCACGTTGAATGGCAATGCTAATTCTTTGGCTAAACTTCCTAAAAGGAGACGTCAATCGGGCCTCATGACCCGAACGTTTCAACCCCAAACGGCTCAAAGCTGTAGTTACCCATAAGGTTACAGTACTTGCGCCGCTTGAAGGTCTCAGCAGCCGCAGCAGCGGCGCCAGCACAGTCTGCCGTGCTAGGAACATGAGATGGCGCAAGGGTATCGACACGTTGCGTCCCACACCAGACGCCTACCCACCATCTACTAAGGCAACAACGTCATGCCGTCTGATCCTTCCCATCGTTACGTACCAAGCCGTTTGGTTCTAACACAAATAATAGGTATGTATGATCAAATAGTATTGTTAAATTAAATTTGCTACAACTACTCTGCAGATATGATGGTTATCGATATCTAAATACGATAAAATAAAAAAGATTTGGTGGATATTTTTTGAGGGTCAACGTACGTTGGCATTGTTGTTACTTGAAGTATGATTTGAGACCTCTTTTATCCGTTCTGTGGTTGAGAAAATCAGTTTGCAATTGTTTTTTGTTTTTAGATACTCGTATCGATACTAAACACATCTAAAACAAAATCTGATAAGTATTTCAAGTGTCTTCACAAACTGCGGTACGAGATGCAACAAAAAAAAAACATTAAATTAATTATTTTTTTGTTTATCGGTACCTATTACGTCTGGGGAGTTTCACTAATTTAATTTGACCCCCCCCCCCTTGACAAGTTAGCCTGTGTCATCCCACTGCTGCACAAAGGTCATGACTACCAGCTCCTACGATCTAGCACGGCTTAATACGCATAAACTGTCAATTGATAGCAATTTCTTTCATTTTAATAGTTCAGCCACGTTCATTGCATTATCTATGTTGTTGAGCAGACGAATATTTCAAACCTATAAAGTAATGGATTAGGAATTTCCTAAAAAGAAGAAGAAGAGACAGGAGAAGAGAACCATCGATACGAAAAAAGAAGAGGAATTTCCTTAAAACCTTCTAATTATGATAAAAAGTATGTTACTTAGATACAGTGCCAAGGCTAATATGGATAACTGGTCGACGCCATTACTGCCATAAAATTTTAGTAGATTAAAATACATGTGACTTAAGCAGTTCATTATTGCACGGCGCTAAACGCAATGCATTAATAGACTACTTAAGTCACACGTATCACAGACTATTTTATAGCTTGTGTGACTTAAGCCCACCCTTAAGTCACGCTTTTCTGTGTAAAAATGGACTACTTCAGAGTAAACTAGTCGCGAGCTCGAACTCGCTGATGGTCATGGCAAAAAAGCACGCTGTCTCACCTGGCTTCGTGTCCGACAGTGCTAGTATCAGTGATGAGCAGTTAGACGCTAGTCTACACGAACAACGTCTAGTTCTCACGCACAGAAACACCGTTCCGAACTGATAGGCGCGTAAGAAGATTCGAAAAGTGCTTCGGAAAATCGAGTTTTATGAAAAAACCACTGCCTAAATCAATTACAAATAAAGTTTATTGATCTTTTCGATAACTGAGCTTTGTCGGTACGGACTTGGTTTTGAATATTTTATAGTTATTTTATTACTTATTTACACCCAAAGTTACGTTAAAAATAGCAAGAAAAACGAATCTTTGTTGGCTCATAACTTTTTAATGGTTTCTTATTATACCATTCTGTTTCCGTACAGACAAAATTAATAATAAGTCAAAACGATATCATGTTTAACCTTGGATGCACAATGTCAAACAGTGGAGTAATATTCTCCCGAAATTTGTATAGAAAAATTATCGAAAAGTGGCACCTTAAGTCACGAAAAGCGTGACTTCAGTGCAGGTTTAGGTCACAAAGTGCTAAAACATCATAAACAACTTTTAAAGCTATCGTAGATTCCTTCAAAGTTCCATACGAATGATACTTGCAACTACTAATTCCTAATTTGCCAAAAGTTCCACTTTATACCCTTGGTTTATCTAATCTTTCCCTTCATCTACAAACGCCGCATTCGTTTCAATTAGCGCCGTAATTCTATCGGGATCGAGGGCGAGAAAAAAATATGGCTCTCAGTCTGTTATCTTTCGATTTCAGAGTAAAATGGTTGTTTATGATGCTGAAACGATGAGCTGGCAAACCAGTTACCCACTGAATCAATAGATAGCATTGAAATAAAGATTTTTATTTTATGTTAAGGACTTTTAAAGGTTCCGTACTCAAACGGTGTCAACCGGTCCGCTACTAAGCTTCCGCTGTCCATTTGGCCGTCCGTCTGTCTGTCAGCAGGTTGTCTGTCTCATGAACCGAAATAGGTAGACAGTTGAAATTTCTACAGAGTACCTACTCTGTAGAAATTTCAACTGTCTATTTTTTCAAATGTCCTTATTTCTATTATTTTATTTTATTATTTATATTATTTTATTACCACTCATCATTATCTGCCTAGCCTTTTCCCAACTTTGTTGAGGTCGGCTTCCAGTCTCATTGGATGCAGCTGAATACCAGAATTTTAAATGGAGCAACTGCCAATCATCTGAACCCCACAACCCTCTGTAATATGATACCCTTTGGTAAGACTGGTTGTCAGACTTTCGTGCTTCTGACTATCCGTAACGACTCAAAGATTTACAAATAACAGCTGAGACCAACGGCTTAGCGTGTTTTACACGACACTTTTAGGCACGAATGACAATAAATAACGCAAGTTAAATGGTTCTTATAACAGTATCCGAATAAGCACTTTCTAACAAAACACAGAACAGAATTTTCATAAAATTATTTAAACAAATTAGCTGAAACTTATCCGCAGCTGATAAAATAGGCCAAAAGTTTACCATCAACATTAGAAGATCGAACCATTTGCAATAGAGCGAGTAAACGAAACGAAACACAATAAAGAAAAAGAAGCATAACGATGCAAATTCTATAAAAACAGAACCGTTTCCGCACAGTCACCTTTGGCAAGCTTTCCATAGGTTTTTTACCCCTGGGTTAAAACAATCTTTAGCTAAACTGCTTGGACACTGGCAGTTGTTTCCAAAGAACTTTTATTAGAAAAGTTGGCGTTCCAGTTTTTGGTCGCGTTGGCTTTTAAACTATCTTAGCAGTGAACTAATAATTGAAAGTCTACACCGCAACTGTAAGAAAAGTAAGGTTAGTATGTTAAATTAACGAGTACATAGACGTTTTGACAGTGTGGTAGGACAAAATTATACAAGGTGTGTTAGGGTAAACGAAGAATATACTTTAATGGTAGCTTATACTTATGAAAATAAAAAACTTTTACTATTATAGGACCAACCTCAAAATATAAAAAAATCTGCTGTTTACGATAAAAATGTAGAAACACGTTAAGACAAATTCTCGTAACTTAAAACGTTCAAAATCTAGTCGCAATCTCATCTCGGCGACAAACAAATGTCAAAAACTTGTCAAAAATGTAGGGAAATTACAGGTATTTTTGACAGATTGAGATTGAAATCAGATTGTGAACGTTCTTTAAATTAGAGAATTGCCCCTGAGATTTGTTTTGACCACTTTTACTAGGGCCAACCATGAAATATGAAACTTTCAAGGTTGGTCCTAGTAAAAGTGATATATTTTCATGAGTACTCTCCCTTAAAGAATGTCCCTCGCTAAAAAGACTGTATAAATACGATCAGTTTGAAGAACATAGGAAATGTTGAAATTTAACCAGCGTGTTTCGGTTTGAAGAGATGGGGTGCCAGTGTAATTACAGGCACATGGCATTTCAGCTTTGTGTTTGGGACGTCAAAGCATCTGCAGTACCTACCTCTGGTATTCCAGATGAATGTAGACGGAGGTGACTGCTAGCCATTGGATAGGTCGTTTAATTGTCATCCAGTGGTTGGTTTCGTACTGAATTTTTTTTAATATAGTTTTTTTACATAACATTACGCCTTTTTGTCCCGAAAGGTAGATTGATGTGCTGGCGTCTGTATATTGGTGGTTGTTTGGGAAAATTTGACAGTTTCGGGTAGCTACTCGAAACTTCAAATTTTCCCAAACAACCTAGAACCTAATGCTTTATTGATAAAGTTGAAAATCTATTAAAGAAATTTGACAGATTCTACAATCTGTCAAATACTTACTACTAACTTGCACAGTTACTACTAACTTGATGTGCTGACGTCTGTACCTACAGTACACCCATATTTCGCTGATTATGTTTAGTTCCTATGTAAATGGGGGTGAGTATGACGTGGATTCTACCCTAGCATTCTTAGATTTTGTTCACATTGACCCATCTTAATTAATGATCCGATATAATATACTTTTATTGATGTCGCACGAACCAAACAGAAGTAACAAGATTCAATTTTCATATTTTATATGTTGCACCAGCGTGGTGGATGTAAGTGCGATGCTACTGCCAAACTTTTGATAAAACTGCAAAGACAAACAGAGAAATCCTTAGAGTCGAACTCTGCTCCTACGTAATAATATTAGGACTTAATTTTTTTTCTAATGGCAGCAAACACTTTAGTTTTTTTTTGTGGGTCTGTTTCTGCCACGAAAATGATAGCAAATTGCATGTTAAAATTGTCAAGCGCGCTTAAACCAACTAGTACTGGGCCCGCGTAGTAGATTACAGCCCACCTCTCGAAGAGAGGAGGCCTGTGTCTCGCCATTGGGAACATTAAAATAATAAATAAAAAAAAAAATAAAAATAAAAAAGCCTTTTATTTCTTGCGTGCACTTTACAATTACTTTCTTGATTGTTAGTCTGTGTTAGTTTCCTTATTCTAATGTTAGTTTATTAAATTTATGATTTATTATTATTGTTAGCAAGAATCCCGTCTTCATAGGTGAAGGCCTCCTCCAAAGTTAGCCAATTGTCTCGGTCTTGGGCTACTTCTATCCAGTGTGGACCGGCGACGTTTTTAATTTCATCGTCCCATCTACTCATGGGCCTTCCTTCGCCTCTTTTGCCGATCGGGCCCTTTCATGACGTCACTCTTCCGGTCCAGCGTTGATCTGGGAGTCGAGCTACATGGCCGGCCCACTTCCATTTCAACTTTTTCGCATATTGTAGAGCATTTGTAGCTTTTGTTAGTTTTCTTATTTTTGTATGCCTTATTTTCTGTATTTTTCTGAAACTAAGCATGCTCCTCTCTATTCCTCGCTGACAAGTTCTAATTTTTTCCTCTATGTTGGTCTTAAACTTCCATGTTTGGCAGCCGTATGTTAGACATGGTAATAGGCATGAGTTCATGACTTTGGTTTTCAAGGATGCAGGCAGGGTACTTTATAGACTGGTTATGCTCGTGATTGGTTGAATGATTTTTATCTTATCAACAGCCAATTGCGGCAACTTACGCGCGCTTGATAACTTGTCACAATAATTTTGCCATAATTATCGTTCGAGAAACTGCCCCTAAGCTCAGCAGATAAATATTGGCAGTAGTTGAAATTACATTGTAAATGTGACTTTATATCAGTAATAAAACAAAGACGGTCATCATCTGCCTAGCCTTTTCCCAACTATGTTGGGGTCAGCTTCCAGTCTAACCGGATGCAGCTGAGTACCAGTATTTTACATGGAGCGACAGCCTATCTGACCTCCACAACCCCGTTACTAGGTAATACGATAAAACAAAGAGCGTTTTACTTTCAAGACATGAGAATGACAATATTCAAACAGAAAATTAGAACAAGCCGTTCCTGAATTAAAAGAAAGTTGATACAACAGATTATACAAAGAAATACAGTTGGGAAATCTAAACTTCTTTATATTACAAAGCTAAAATGAACCGTTAATAAACTGACAAAGGATTAAATTTTTTCTTTACCTATTCCACGCTTTTCGCGAACCTTTTCGTCACCTTCTTATAAGGTCGTGTTCTCCGTTAAACCATTATGGACTTTATTTCTTAGTTCACAAGGTTCGTATAAGTATCAATCGGTGTCCCAGCTTTTGTTCTAAGACTGGAAATGCGTCGCCTTGAGGACGGAAAATCTAAATTAAGGTGACCTCCCCAGTCGACGTCATTTCTTCGGTCGGAGAATTTTTAGAAGGACCATGGAGTTAAGGTGGAGTTCTTTTTATGCTGGTCGACATACTTTCTATACGTTTCCCGACGGTACTTAAGCAAATACTAGCAGTTAACTTTTATGGAACTATTACATACATTCAGTCTAATAAAGTTATGTTTGCAGTTCGTAGGTCCCGAACTTTAGGATCTGTTTTGACTTCCAAAATAGTCGGTACGTTATTGAAGTTTTCTGTTATTACAGTATTAAGAAGATTGTATTTTCTTTGTTTTCCTTACAGTGGAAATTATTTGATATGAATTTGCTTTCAGCAGGTCGGAAAATGAAGCAGCGTAGGTTACAATCTCAATGTTATTCCTTTGTTCGCAGACATATTAATATCTTTATTCTTTGCTTATGATTTTGTTTTGCTTTGGTTTACTTGTAATACCTATGTTATTATCTCTTATCGGTTGTTGCTTCAGCAAACGAGTACCTACTTAATCGGATTTTAATATCAATGTTTTTAAATTAAAATATCTATATTAATTATATGTGTGTTATTTCTTTTCTGAGCCCAATATTGGTCCCTGTGGTACTCCAAACTATTTAAATCCATTAACTTTTACGACATACCTGGATTAATAAATAGCTGAAACATTTAATGTTTTTCTTTTACGTCTAGAGATAAACAAACACATAAAGGTAGGGTAATAGGTAGATTGTAGTAATAACCCATTTACATTTAACATTAAGAATGATAAAAAGCTTAACCCGTCTAGTAAATAAGAATAATGTTGGGGTAAAAGATACGCGGTTAATGATAATAATCGAATAGTAATAAAATTTAAATATTAAAGGCGAAGCTACCGGAATCACGGCATAAAATCTTATCAAGTATTCACACCAATCCAAACTTGTCAAATTCGTTTTGGAAAGTTCATTGAAAATTTATTCAAAAGACAGAGGTCTCCCGAAAAGTTGTGAATAACTTATCTCTTAGAAGTCTGTCAAAGTGAATTATCCTCGTTATAATGATCACTATCACACGATAGCCTCTCGCCCTTTTATTAGCATTAAGCAGTTTGCGAAGGCAATGAACATAATTGGAGATATTTAGAAAAGCTATTCAAACGGAATCGGTTGTCAGATCTCCAATTATTGTCAAGTTGCTTTTTTCTACAAAAGATTTATTGGTGCCATCTGAAGTAACTCTTATTTTTCGTTCGTCGTCGCGATAAGGAATCAGTTTGGCAAATTGTTTGCACGGAGCGTATTAACGGTGTTTCCGGGAAAAGGGAAAACGAAAATCGGAGTTATTTGAAAAAATACAACGTGATAAATTTAATACAAACCGATTTAAATGATTATTAGATTATGGTAGTGTTTTGTGTAGTGTAATGAGAAATTGCAAATAGATATTTTAATGAATATAAAAGCAATTGCAATTTACAAGCTAACGCTAATATCCTACTATCTATTTATTTATTTAATACTTCAAGCACATAAATGTACAGAGGCGGACTTAATGCCTTAGGCATTTTCTACCAGTCAACCTTTGGGTGATGCAGAGACAAACAGTGGTAGGCACCAATCATGAAAATTGAGGAATAAATATTTTAAATATAAAGATACGCATAAACCTATTAAAACTATGAATATAATATATATATATATCCTTCCTACTAATATTATAAATGCGAAAGTTTGTGAGGATGGATGTTTGTTACTCTTTCACGCAAAAACTACTGAACGTATTTTGATGAAACTTTACAGTAATATAGCTTATAGATCAGAATAACACATAGGATACTTTTTATCCCGATATTCCCACGAATTCGAAACTTACGCGGGTGAAACCACGGGGCGCAGCTAGTATGTTATAATTATACAAGTACCTATATAATAAAAAGAAAGAAAAGGCAGGAGCTTGCGCCGTTTGAGGTTTTCTGCTCCTGCAGCAGCCGCCCCAGCACAGCCCATCGTGTCAGGAAAATGGGAAGGCGCGAGGGTGTCGACACAGTTTGTATCCCACACCAAAGGCCTACCCAACTTCCAAGGCATTATGGTCATTCCATCTGGCCTTTTCCCATCGTCGCGAGCCAAGCCCAATAGAACCCAATGTTCTAAAACAGCTTTTTTTTTTTTGTGGATGGGAAATCATCAAATGACCCCTCCCGCTCAGGGTGGAGCAGAAGGGAGTGTCAGACTGTGACTTACTGAGTAAAACCTACCCGTGTTCCTTCATTAGCCCTTTGTGTTCCGGGGCAGCGGTAACCCTTTCGGACAATCCCGCTGCCCTTCTAAAACAGCTGATACCCCGCGGCGACAAGATCCCGGCGGATGATTTTGTTAATGTTGGCGTGCTGTGCCATCTGACCAGCGCTCTTGCTGCAAGATAGGCCATAGTGTTTGAGGTAGTCGACCGCTTCACCGCATTAACAGCAATGTGGAGCTCCACAAGGAGCGCCGAGACGCAAACATGTAGCGAGCCGGAATGTGGTGTCACCCAGCATAGTGCCTATGTTGGCTGGCGGTAGTGCCTGAAGCCAGAGGCTCGACTCCCATTCACCCACAGCCAGCAGGCGGGCACACTCAGCAGATTGGTGGACGTATTAATAAGTTCCTGCAGAAAGGCTCATCCCACTGTCTCTGGGAAGACGGGTTCTTGGGACGAACCGTGTCCGGGCATGCCACTTTCCAGGCATTCACCGCATCGGTCAGACACGGCACTTCAGAGTCAACCTGAGCAGGAATCAAGATTCGTGTGGTTAACTTTTCTGTGCTGTGGACCGAGGATAGGAACGGCGGTAGGCTTACACTACCACTAGTAGTGTGGCTTGCAGCCACGCGCGGTCGTCCAAAACCACATTTGAAATGGATGTAAGAGTACTGCGAATAATATGATCGATTTTGTCCAAAAGGTGTGGCTGCTTTGATAAAGAGGAAGAGCGGAGAGAATCTGAGAGAATACATAAAATTTGGACCGAAACAACAATATCTGATAAGGGTGAATGTAAATTAATTTTAGAAAGTCTATCCGAAATATCGTTAAAATATTTAATTTTTTCGTCGACGAATGGTGAAAAACTGTCTTTAAAACTGAGGAACCTAGGAGGTGCAATGAACTTGTTTCCAAAACTTTGGGTGTCTGGGCTATTATATTAAATTTCTGTATCAGTCGATTGTCTGTCAGTATTGTCGCAAATTGTAAATTTCACATTTTGAGTTGTTGAGGTTAAGGCCGATGGATTGGAACTGCTGCTTTAGTAATTGAAGATCTTTTAGAACGGTGTCTACGTCACCTCATAGTGTACCAAAATCTAAATATTTCTAAACATTGAATTTTGAATTTAGTTATATTTATGGTGTTTAGGTAGGGGATGGATAGCCAAACTGAAAATTACCGGCCCGAGAGGACCACCTTGTTAATGCGACTGCAGATTCCCAAACATTGTCTTTATATAATTATTTTGATGCGTGCCTATAGCACTGCCACATGAAAATATTACGAATTCCATAAATATATTTTAATTTACCATTTTGTCCTAGCTTGTATCGTTTTCCCGAAATTTGAAAAAAAATGTAAAACGGCAAACATATTGTCATTGACAGTGTGAACTTATCTTTCTATCAAGCTAACATTATATAATTGTATTTCGAAATCAGATTTAGGTACACAAATTGTATTACAGTTAGTCATTAATAATAATATATTTCTCACTCACGTCGATAATAACATATTTTTTGTTCCAAACGTGCCTGGCCCAAAAGGAGGGCAATTCATTTAATTTTTATCTAACGCTGCCGAGTCAATCAGCTCTATATGAGGTTACAAGAAAAATGTTACCACCTCACCTGAATGAGGTCTTTGAAAGATAACTAACCTTATAAAAAACGTATCCAAAAATATGCGATGTGATATCTCTAGGTAAGAGAATTGAGGAATATGTGTTGAGATAGGAATACTGTCAGAAGAAAATAAAAGAGGTCTCATATTATAAAAGTAATCCAAAGATTAGAAAATATATTATATTACATTGAATGGAATTCTTCAATAACACTCCGAGCTTGGATTTGTGCCCGGTTGATGACTATCAGCTCGCCCCTTATTACATGGGACTTATACATGACAAGTGGATTGTGGGTATACTATAGTTACACCTCTGCCTAACCCTTCAGGAATACAGGCGTGATGTTTTGTCATGTTACATTGTTTTAATACATAAGTCTTGACTTACTGCAATGCGTGCTCATCAAGTTGTATCCCTGAAATTAACTGTGGATGATGGCTAATTTCATCATAATTATCATCAATTCATTAGCCTATAACTACCTACTTCTAGACACGTATGTATAGTGAAACCATACAAAACTGACGACTTAGCATTTTTACCTTACTTCATCAATTAATATTAGTTGAACAATTAGTACACGATTAATAGTCATCACGTGTGCTCCCCTCGCTCCTTTATTTTATTCAACCTTTGGCCCGTTCAATACATTTATTTTATCCTCTGCAGCGGTAAAATTTTGACTATATTCCAACAATTTACAAATCTCTTCTTTTGCCTGTCGTAAAATTCTTAACTTAGTTACGTGTGCCTTTCCAAGCTCCAATTCAAGACGTATATTTTATCGATGACCTTTCAATATTACCATCACACTTTCTACAGACTTCGAAGCTTTTAAAATCTATTCCAATAGCACTAATTCCAAATCGTAATTTAACTACTATACCATACGCTTAATGAAGCAGTTCTTGAATTAAATTAATAGTATCCCCTCTATTAATAGTAGCCTGGTTAAATCTATTAAACTCCAATAAATTTTCAATGTTCAAATGAGTAAAAAAAGCAAGCAAAGTGATTGTACACGAGAAATCACAATTACTACAGCATTAATCTTGATTTATTACGGACATTCCCGCCCGACAATGACTCAGTTGTAGCCTGTGGAATCGTTTAATCGCAGTACAGGAGTACGCCAATAGTTTCAATTAGAAAAAGACTTTAAGTCCTTTTAGCTTCAAGGAGTAAGCTTGACTGTAGTTTACAAATAAAATCTCTTTGGACAAAGAATTTTATAACATGATGTTGAGGAGATGGTGGATTTTGATTTCTGTAGTGATGATACTATCTAGTGTTGTTCCTCTCATCTAGAGAGGAATTTAACTCTGAGATAATACGAGCTAATAGAGATGATGGAAGAAAACTGCGTGCTGCAACGACCACAGAAGGATAATGATGTCACAATTTGGACTCTAGATATCTATGTCTATACAATAATAAAGCTGAACAGTTTGTTTGCTTTTTCGTTTGTTTGGAATAATAATCTCTGGAAGTACCAGTTAAATTCAAAAAAATATTTTTGCATTTGATAGCCCAATTCTTGAGGAAGGCTATTTAACGTCACGCTACGGCCCTAAAAAGAAAAGTATAAACTTTAAAAAAAGTCAGAAATAGCGCTAACCGAAAACGAAGTAATAGCGCGGGCGAGCGATACGATTCGACGCGATGGGTTGGAGGAAAATTAAATTTTACGCGGACGAAATCGGGGCAGAAGCTAATTACCGATAAAATAAGATGAAGAAGTAACAGTTGATAAAAGAACAAGGGTTGTTCGAGTCATAACAACCAGAGACTGAGATTTTAAAATCTGATTATTGTTTCAGGTTAACTACAATTTGGCAGGAGTTAGGACATATAACAATCTGATTTACTTGGGATTTAAAAAACCAACATCTAAATTAATGTTGTAACAAGACAAACTGAAAAAAAATACAAGAATCTTTTAAAGTTTATCCATTAAGACGGTCGAGGAATAAAAACCAACATCTAATACTTCTTCAAATCCTTTACAGTGGTCCAAGTCACCCACTCAAGTGTGATTGTTCCACTACGGATAGTCGGGACCAATAGCCAGTGCCAATATTTGCTGAAGCCAGCAAACAGTACGCGGCAAATTAAAGCGATTTTCTTCTATAGACAGTCAGGTCGGCAACTGAATCGTAATGTATTGTTTTTGCTGAGTGTACTTTGATTCTAACGGCTGATTATTCTATGAATAATCTTTTGTTATTTATTGAAGACAGGGACAGGGACAGGGGGGGGGGGACAGGGTGTTGTGGCTCAGCCTGGGAGAGGCCTATGTCCAGCAGTGGACTGCGATAGGCTGAGTTGATTTGTTGATTTATTGAAGAGTGAGAAATATTACTTGGTTACCGGTATTTATGTTTGGGTGAAAGGAAATCAGTGAGTTTGGGAATGGTGACTGGAAAAACAAATATCTTGGGAATAATAATGCAGCTGTTTGTAATGATGATGAATTTATAGTTTTTGAAAATTGTATTTTTATAAACTCTAAATATTAGCAAAAATAACTAAGAAGATCAACTAAATCTATCCTTAATGTATTGAAGAAGCATCATACAAGAATTTACTGGACAACGATTTGAAGATACCCAACACTGCGCTATCTACGATGTACTTTCATTTGTTTCCTTAAGCTAAACAAACTTTTACCTCCATTTCCTGCTTTCACCCGGACCCTGGGGATCCCATTCCGTATTGATAACGACATTACGTACGATAAATCAATAACAAACGTTTTATCGATTCTAGGCTTTATATAAATAACGTCTACCATTGTTAGCATTGTCTCCCGCTCGTCAAAAAATAGGGCCAGTGGAATTTGTATTGTGAATGCTAAAATATAGGAGTGAATTTTTAATGGCTTTAAAAGCTGTAAATGCTGTTAGCTCACACGGCCTTTAAGGATCAATCGAGATAAGGGTTTCGCTAACGAGGCTGCTAGCGATAGCGAGCAATTAGTCAGATCATACGTGAGATTTGGCTGGCACTAGCATTCAAATATTCTAGTTTTTACCGACTTCACAAAAAGGAGGAGGTACTATATTCGGATGTTTGTATGTTTTTTTTTTTTGTATGTTTGTTCATCGAATACTCCGCCAATTGTCGACGGATTTTCAAAATTCTTTTTTTGTTTGAAAGGGTATGTTCCCGAAGTGGTCCCATTGTTACCAAATTGGAATCTGATGAGGGAATCCCATGGAAATCGAGGGAAACCCTCAAATTTTGTAGGCACACCTATAGCGATTTGGGTATTTTTTATAGTAACTCGTGCATTTTCTCTCAGAAAGCACCATTCGGTGAAGTGGAACTGATGATGAAGACCACAGATGGCCCTCGGAACTACTCAATAATAAATATTTCACGGTTTGCGATTCGATTAAGTACTTTAATGTGGTTGCTAAGCACAATGCGTATCGTGAAGTGGAGCTGATGGTGACTTTTCAATCAGCTCAAGTTCTCTTGGTTCTTACAAGGAGAATTCCTCAACAATTTACGTCCCTGCATCGGGAAAAGCAATATTTTGTAAAAGGTGATGAGCAGTTGACATTAGGCTATTGTAACTTAGATAAGTTACAAACTGGCCCACTAAAAAGTGAAAAATAAAAATTACAAAAAAAACTACCGAGTTCCAAAAAACACAACAAAGTGAAAAATAACTTTAATTTCGGAAGTCGGTGTCCATAAAAGAAAATGCGGAACCAACGACACCGACTTCCGAAATTAAAGTTATTTTTCACTTTGTAGTGTTTTTTGGAAGTCGGTAGTTTATTTTGTCAAAAAGTTTTTTATCTTGTGCCAACTACAATTTAAGTATTTTAATTAACCCCAACTGTCACCCTGTTTCGTTTGATCCACGATTTTTTACCCACACGTGTTTACCTACAGTTCACCAGCTATGTTTAAGTTTCATATAATAGGTTGCGAGAATATTACCAAAGAGATTTAAGATTTAAGTCTTTGCCTATTAGGTACCATCAACCGGGCACAAAGACTTAGGGCTGCTACTGAAAAATTCTAAATAAAAAAAAATACTATCGGAAATAATTAAGTTTCCATTAGAAGAATAGTTCACAGTCAACTGTAAGATTTCATTAAATCCAATCCCGATTTCCTTTCGGAAAAGTCAGAATAATCGAAACTTTCAATTTAAAAAAGTCTCCGTCCATATTCACTCGTTACAATAAACGAATTAGTGAAGAATAAGCTCACACCCAAAATTCATTTAGGACTGGTCCAATAAAAAGATTTCGAGTCGGCAAACACTACCTGGACCTCTTCACTAAAGAGCTGCTCTAAAAAAAACCTGCACAAAGTGAGTCGGACTCACGAACTGAAGGTTCTCTAAGAAAAATATTTTTCCATTTTCACAACAGAATTAAACATTTTTGGCACCGCTTATTACTTTGTTTGTAATTTTTTTTTGCTAATATTAAAAAAAACTGCCACCTTTATTAATTTATTCCTGTAATATTCATATATTCATCCAAAAACTCTTTTAATTCCTTTACTTGCAATAAAACTGAGCAAGCATTGTTTATAACTATTCCGAATTTAAAGTTTTTTATTAGTAGTTCCTTAACTGTGACAGACAGATCGCACCCAAAGGGTTCCATGTTTATCATTTTAATACGGAACCCTAAAAATTCTTTCACAGCTTCGGGCAAATAGCTGTTCTCATTTTGCCAAAGCGTTTTAATTTCTCAGCGTATCGAGTGGATTTGTCCGAGGGTTGGCCAACGATAATATTGAGTGGCAATGTCTTTCGAGCTCCACTGTTTAAAAGGACTTCAGTAAATGAATAAGTTTTGTTTTTAGATTTTCTTTTGTTCGTAATAAGTTTAGTGGGATTTGAGTTTGTATTGTGTGGCGAATAGAATGAATAGTCAGCTTTTAATGTTTCTACAGCTAGGACACAAGCGACCTCTCAGTGAGAGGGAGTGGGGTGTAACATATGATCTGTGGCTGTAACCCACCACGCGGGCCCATTGAGGGTTGGTAGATGTTTTCGAATTTTTGGTTCTAGGAAATGCCGGTCTCTGCACGATGTTTTCCTGCACCAATTTGGAAACAGTACACCTCAACACTTACTCGTACACATATTTGAATAATACTAATTTTAATATGCATTAGTATGGTAGATCGACACACTTTCACTCTTGTAAGTTTTAGTTTTTTACTAAATTTAAATTTTGGCCGATCACTGTCTCTTAAGATACAGGATTCTTCCTAGTTTAAGAGACAGGGTTCATTATTTTTGTATGCATAGACCTTTTTTGTTTGGTAAACCCAATTCTCCTGTGTACAAGCAATGTTTTTATGCGTATTCTATTGTATTGACTTGTTCTGAACTGTATCTGTGTGTGTATTTATTTTTGGATAAATAAACAATTTCATTATTTTATTATTATTATATTAGTGGTGATGAAATAATTTACACAAAGTAAAGCACCTGAAAGGGTTCGAACTTATGACCTACCACTCGTAAGTCGCAGCCGTGACCACTGGGCCGCCACTACTCTATGTGGTGGTGTACGTTTATTGAATGTCGTGATTCATTATTTAATTTAATCTAGAGCCTTATCTTTATCCGAAAAATATCAAAATTATGTGGATTTAAAGCAAAAAAAAGTTAACGACAAAAGCTTTTCAGAAAATCACTTTACTGAAAAATAACAAAAAAAAAAAAACATTACCATACTTTTGGATTTCGCCGCAGCAAAAACAACCACAGGTGCATCTCAACACTTATCATCAAATAATATATTGACAACAATTTGAACAGAACAGTAAGTAATATTTTAATACGAGACACGTTCGACAATGTACGGAGAGTTATTCTCTCTTCAGTACCACAAACTAGATAGGAACAGAAGATCAGCTCCGTACAACGAGCGAAAACGCACGCACACATAGACAAGCTTCACGTACAGCAAGTGCAAGCGCACTCGTGACTGTCATTCGTTTGAAGCAACCCTTCAGACGTGTGTAATGTAATAATGTATCGTATGTGGACGGCACTACGAGCATTACAAGTAAGTGTTCATACACACGAGTGGCACGCGTCAAAAGCAGCAGTTGCCTCTGCTGTTGACGCAGTTGTTTGCACACTAACGCTCGGGTTGGCGCTCGCGCTGATCCATCAGCTGTCGGTTTTTAGCGCGAATACAAAGGCTCTCTCATTCTGTTCGTAGCAACTTTGTGGAACAATTCGAACATTTATGTATAATTCGCGTTGAGTTTATCTGCCGTCCACACTATTCGCATTACATTACATTACACACATCAGGCGGGTCCCAAAGTCCGTCAACGAAGGTACTGTCTCGTCCGAAAGTAGTTGATATTTTACAAGTGATTAATTAAATTTTCCGAGCGGGTAAAAATACATCTAAAATAGGGATAGCTGTCAAATCGTGTTGTCATTCATTCATAGTTCAGGCTCCGAACTAATCTTATGTCCATACACTGATCAACAAAAAAACTTTTTTTCTGTGTAACAAGTAACATTTTGGCTGATTCTGTTAGGAATAAGGTCAAGTAGAGTAAAATTAGTAATCTAAAATTTTAGATACGAATAGTTTTTCTTTAAATATATCATCTTTTATCACTTGCTTGATTTGAGGACCTACAAACACACCCTCTTTAATCTTGGCGTCACTGATTTTAGGGAATTTTTCTTTTAGGTATTGAAATCCAACGCCATTTTTATCCATTGTTGTCACAAAGTCTTTCATCAGGCCAAGTTTTATATATGGAGAGGTGGTAAAAATATATCTTTAGGTTGTACTAATGGAGCATGTTTTCCATTTTTTATTCCTGGAGTAAGAGATCGTCTTTTGCGCCAATTTTTCTTAACGTAATGGTTCTTCCTATCCCTACTGTCCCATTCACAAAGAAAACAACAAAATTAAACACGGAATTAAAAAAATAATAAGGAAAAAACAATTAATATTAAAACTTATAAGTGCCGGAACCCGGAAATTAGTCCTACTCGTAATCAAATTAATATACGTATGATTTTGTGGAGAGGTTAGGTAGACATTTCGAAATTACTGCTTACATTTCTTGTTACAAAATTTTGTTGAACAGAAGTTCGGCTCCTTACAAAGAGCGAGAATAATTATAATTATTCTCGCTCTTTGTAAGGAGCCGAACTTCTGTATGTACTATTCTGTGGCAGTACTCCTCGAAACTGCAACGTAGCAGGCATTAAATCATTTTCGCGCATGCTGAATATTAATAATGTGGCTCACAACTGGATGTGGGACTATGGTGTACCATTATCTGATCTACGCTATAGATAAATGTTGCTTAAGATTTTATTGTCCCTTTGTTTCGGGTTATCTTGTTCCTGTTCTACCTTGAGTGGATTATATGGCTGTACATTTTAGAATGTAAGGAATGGTGTTGAATTATTTATTACTGTTATGAAGGAAATCATTTTACGAAAGCCGGATTGTTAGAGAGAAAATAACAATAGGTATCCTAAAATTCTATATGTATGTCGAGTCAAGAGGCTTTTCGTAACCTTCATTTAACAACAATGTTTTTTGTGAAGACAAAAAAAACACCTGTTTTTATCCTTAAAAGTCATGTATTTACAAGTTATTGACACCAAGAAAAGATAAATAAAGAACAACCAAACAAAAGTTTATTTTAAGGAATAATTTGATCCCGAAACACGTTTAGATATCAAATATTTATTTTATATTACCTTTTATACGTAATAAGTATAACCAATTATACCATTACAATTGAAACCGTTCTTCGTGGACGTTATCATATTATGACTACTTTGCAATACGTGACAGAATAATTGAATGTTTACTCTTGAATACACAATGCTAATCACGTCACCACCAAAATATTTGTACAACACTTTATCACAATCATATCATTTCTTATAATGTCCATAACTATTGGGATAAATACTCCCAGTAGGGTATCCAGAATTGTAGATATGTGGGTATGTACCACCATTTCCACTTAGCCTGGCTTGTGGATATCCCGGTTGCACTGGTGCATATCCTGGTTGTATTTGTTGAGCATAGACTTCAATAGCAAACTTGTATCCTCTTAAAATTGTTGGACTCTTTAAGGCTATTGTGACAGTCGTGCTTCCAAGTCCTCCAGCTTCTATGTATGCTTCTCCTTCTTTATCAGGTCTAAGATCTGTGATGTACACAGCGTTTATGAGTTCGTGGTTTGGACTGCTGATCATTACATCATCTTCTCTCCGCCATATCGCAGGGTTCGCAATTTTTACAGCACTGTATATCTTCTTTGAGTATGGAGTTGCAAATCCAAGCATAATATCATTGGATTTCACTGATGTTAAATATAGCAACGAAAGTAGCAATATTAAGACTTTAAAATACATTTTTGGTTTAGTTTTTGACTTTAACAATAAAAATATTAAACATGATAAGTATACGAATACTGGAATACAAATGAATGGACCAGGAAGTATGGTGGTTTTATATAGGACACAAATTAGCACTATATGATGTCGTATTTTCTAGTTCACGACAATTCACAAGTTTCTATATATGGTTCAATATCTTAAAGGTATTCCTAGGAAATTACGTAATATTATTATGATGAATTCTAAATTGTTTGTATTATACCTACTTCTTATTAGTATAACAAATAATATTTACGTTGTGTAGATTCATTCAAAGAGACAATTTTGAGCAACAATATGTGCTGATGCAAGAACTAATATTTCAGTTACTTCCGAGCTAGTCCTACCTTCATCAACATTGAGCCCAACGCATAATGGCTTTTAAAATTATAACATTAATTCTTTTTTACATCGTCAGTACAAGCTGCAGTGATTTTTTCGTTGGCTTCCCAGATTTGAAATCGATATTAATATATAGCAATAGCTTTTGAACAGGGCCCAGAAGTTTGGATGAAAGTTGATAGTCTTATTGTGAATTGTTCGAGAACTGAAGTGATAAATGCCATACAAATTCTGGATTTAAGGGCGGATAAGTTGGGTGAAATTGGCTTATTGGATGGTGGTATTGGCGCTCAGTTTGCGGTCATAGAATTGTTAAGTCCAGGAACCTACGTGGGATTGACGTTTTGGGTGGAAGTATTTGCGTTACCAAAAAGCCATTTTTTGTACCATTATGGACGGTAACGGAAGGATTCTCTTAATTTTAATTTGTATTGTAGTGTTTCATATCGCATTTATAAGTTGCTTTTGCCGTTGCGCAGTATAGTGCGGCTGACGAGAGAATGCGTTCTTTCCGTACAAACGAATACGTGCGTTGCGAATTTGATCTTTATTAGCTACTAGAATTGTCGCACTGGCAGGTATCAGGCATTCTCTCGACGTCCGAACTGTAAAAACATCAGTTTTTAGTGCTTCATCTAAGAGTAATTTTTGAAAAAGAGTATACTTGCTTTTGTTTAATTTAGTTTATCTATCACATAGCTATAATTAAATATACACTCTGAAAAAAGTACGGAAAACTATAATACCTTCAGATAGTATTTTTCCATCAGCATGACTTATATCAAACACTGTTAAGAATACTCCTCCCGAAACTACAGGATATGATTTATTATGTTTGCCTTCACTTGTCTCGCTGATATCGAGATTTCTTCGGCAAAACTGAGATGTGTTATTCAGATACTGTGACTCCATATAACTGTGTAGCTTTTGTGTTTAGGCTCGTAACAATAAAATAAGGGGTATAAGAATGCGTTGTTATGGTTGCAATGGTTTTTTATACGGCCACACTGGAAGAGAAAGGTTCCTTTATGTTTTTGTAGTGTGTTAGTGGCTTAAGAATAGTGTTATTCTTGGCTTTGTAAAGGAGTTTTGTTTGATATTTTTAGCTGTATCTGTCAATCATTTTGATAGAGGATTATTGTGTTGGGATTGTATTCGAGGTTACTGAGTCAAAAATCTGTTGTGTTTTGCTGAATAAATGAATCTTAATGTATTGGAAACTATTCAACAGTAGCGAAATATGTAGTGTTGTGTGGAACGCCCTTCAGCTGGCTAAAGAATGACAACCTTAAGACGGTGACTGTGATAGACTGGATGCAGAAGACGGAGGACAGGGTACTGTGGCGCAGCCTCGTAGTTGCCTATGTCCAGCAGTTGACTGCGATAGGCTGATAGTTGAGTTGAGAGTTAAATAGGTTAGATCTAGTATCGTTTGGCAAGAGCTGGGGGTAAAAGGGATTAAAACTGGTAGGGATTGGGTCCCTGATTAGAATGCTACCACTCTTATTAAAATTTAATTCATATTTATCGAGTAGTTAATAAAAAAAATTTACTCTCAAATCAGATCAAAAGCGATAACGAAAGTTAACATATGTGATTGACAACAAATCTGTCCTAGTATAGTCCGTGGTATAAAATGTCGTGCAAAATCGATCAAACGAAACGTAAAAAAAATATGAATGTTTTGTTTTTAACGACCTAGAAATTCTGCTCAGAAGAAAGTTATTGTACTGATAGTTTGTTTGTACAAAAGACAAGGTTACTACTGTCACTAGGAGAACTTAGGATACAAGAGCGAGCGAAGCGAGCTGGGGAGTTGGAGCCCCCTGACTCAGACAGGTTAGGTTCGAAGGGGATGGCGAGGTCTGAGTTCGCTTGCTATGCTCGTTGCCCTGCTGCCCTGCTGTGCTGTCCTGTGCTTAATTTTTTTAAACCATTGTGCAACCATTGGTTTATAAAAAAACGCCTTATAAGCAACTTTAAAGTGTTTTGAGGTTAGGTGACAATAATTTGTTTTTCTCAAGAATGGTGCGTTACCTTTTCATGGAAGTAGTGCTAGGGGAGAAGGGGTACTCCACACTCACCTCCCCCCTCTCACCCTCTTCCTCCTGTCAAACGATACAAATTTTTTACCAGTTAAATATAGTACATTGTATAGAGATACATAGAGTCGATAGAGACGAATTGATGTATTTTCTTTTGCTTGCCCTGATCACTGTTCTGTTCCGTTGGGTCAGCTTAATGTGTTTTCTCTTCCACCCTCACTATAAACCGCCACCTTATCATAAAGTCTTCCAGACCGAATTTCGGCCTTTCGATCAATCTCAGCGGAGACCAGCTTTCGGCGCGGGGGACATGCTAGTGCACAAGTGTGTGCGCAGACACAGATGCATTCTCTCTTCCCTCACCTTATCATATTCTCAAACTCATTCATTTCAGTCAAATCATTTACACTCACTTTTGAATTGTCAAGGAGTCGGTCTGTCAAAAAGATAAAGTTTTATATTTATTTTCCAACTTAAACTATCATTACAGGGAAACCTATTGCGATAGTGTGCTTATTTAAACTCTTATCCTAACTTATCACTAATTTATTATTATACTTAAATTTTGTAACATAATACAAACAATTCATTCTTTGTGAACTCACTCAGAGAACAACAGAATAGGTCCGTGTCACTAGCTATGAGGTTGAGAGTGCGGAGTGCACCCGTCAATTAATTAGTCTATACTCCCTTTACCTTCAGAATTCTAATTCCTTAGCATCCATATTTTATTTTATGTACTTTAAGTCAATATTTAATCAATATTAATACTGCCTCCTCAGCTAAAGAATTTTGCATTGTCATAATCATGATTTTGGTCCATGATAATTTCTGATTGACATTCGTTGTAGTTGCTTTTTCTGATTCTCGTCATAAAATCCTTTTATCACCTCTTACATCAAAATGAGATGACTCATGTATCGTAATCGCTGATAATAGAATGACGTCAAAAATATATTGTGTAAATGTTAAGTGATAGCCCTTAATAAATGACAATAAAAATCCTACTAAATTATTATATATTAATAATAATTTAATATTTATTCCTCAATTTTAATGATTGCATCTACCACTGTTTGTCTCTGCATCACCCAAAGGTTGACTGGTAGAAAATGCCTATGGCATTAAGTCCGCCTCTGTACATTTATGTGCTTGAAGTATTAAATAAATAAATAAATATTATAAATGTGAAAGCTTGTGAAGTTGTTTGGATGTTTGTCACGTTGTTATGTTGATCACGCGTAAACCGCTGAACAGATTTAGATGAAATTTGGCATACAGATAGTTCATAACTAGGATTAACATGTATGATACTTTTTCCGTCGATATTCCCACAGGATCGAAACTAACGCGGGTGAAAACGCGGGGCGCTGCTAGTATATACTAAGTTACCCAACATGTTTAAAAGTGAAAAATCAGTAAGAATGTTCCAAAAAAGGCTAAAAATATACCAAATACATGATCAAATGTTTCTACTCAGCATAAAATAACGATTTTCTCTCATGTACAAAAGTGGGAACTCTTCCTATACAAACAATAAGATTAAGTCTATCCTATTTAACTTCATATATAATTATAATTTGTACTACCTGAAAAGGATGACATTAATATTGCTGAAAAATTATATTAAATTCATTATAATTAATATTTACTTTTGATATAACTATAATTTCTCAATTTAATTGTACTAAGTAATCATATTAATGTTAAATGCATGCAAATTTTAGGATGATAAGGGCAGGCGAATCATAATTTCAATGCTTGTAAAAGGCTGCTAAGTCATAAGTACTAACATAACATAATACCAACATTACACTTAGTTCGCAATAAACGTTTTGATTTTGACTTTGTACTAACTGCTGCCCGTGACTTCGTCCGCGTGAATTTTTTTGTACCCACGACCTATCGCGTCGCAACGCTTCGCCCGCCCGAGCTATTACCTACTTCGTTTTCGCTTAGCGGTCTTCCTGACTTTTCTTCTTTTTTCGGCTCGTTAGGGTCGCCTACAACCTTCCTCAAGGATTGGGTACAAAACAAAAGTAATTTTTCAAATCCGACTAAAACTTCCAAAGATAAGCGCGTTCAAACAAACAAATTCTTTAGCTTTATTATATTAATATAGATTTACAAGAATATAATAATATTCTATTTGCAGTTATTGTAAGAATAAATAATGGGTAAAGAGATGTGTTGGAGTCAATATTATTTGTGATATTAAATCGGTAAATCAAGGATACTTTAAGCACCACATTAACTTAGATAGAAACACAAATAGCATGTTTATAGAGTTGATGATACCACTGTTAGCTATTTTTTTGGAGACACATTATTAGTGCGCCATTGTAAAAATGTTTCATACTCATAATGTAGGTACTTGATAGATTTGCGATTATATATAGCGGACGTGGGAACCAAATATGTTGGTATCAGCGTCCAGTCTAATCGGATAAATACCATAATATTTTACATAACCTAACCTTATCTAACCTCCACAATAGAGTTACTGGGCAACACCAGAATCTGACGGGTTTCTAACCAAGGGGTTATCCCCTTGGTAAGAAACCCGTCAGATTTTTGGGCGTCTAACTACCCGTAATGACTGTCAATGATTCTACGAATGACAGCCGGGACCAACGGCTTAACGTGCTTAAGGCACGGTGGGTCTCGATATGCAAGCGTAGCTCAACCTTCGATCGCGGCTGTTATCATGTAGCCACGAGCCCCCAGCTGTTATTATAAAATTATAATATTAATACCTAAGTGTTTTTGTGAGCTGGAACTTCCACAGAATGAGAATAACATTCATTCTCAACTTGAACGGTTTTTACTATGTCAAACATGAAATTGGAGAAACTTGTCTACCGTAACACTTTATCGCACAATTTATTTCATAAATCCTATAACATCTATACTCATAACACTACTGCGTTCACATCTAAGCAAATACAAGATTCACCGCAAGCAACGTCGAGACTTCCGTAATTGCCTGGCGTTACTTCCCCAACGTACAAACGCAAGGTAAGGCAACATCTAATATGTTCACACTAAGTCCTTCGCAGTATTCACAAAGAGAACGCCCACGGCTATCCTCCATACACCATTATGGATAACGCAGAAGGTCAGCTAGCGAAAACGCACGCACACGTAGACACGCTTCACGTACAGTGAGTGCAAGTGCACTCACGACTGGCATTCTTTTGAAATCGCCGCTCGTACGCGTCTATGTGTGCGTTCACCTGTTTTCGCTCGCTGTATGGAATCGACCTTCTGTTTAATTCTGTGCTCACACTATGAAGAACTTGCTAAGAAAGTTATGTAGTTAGAGGAAATTGAGTGTGTGAGAAGATAAGCTTAGTGAACGACATTCATTATATTTGTTTTTAGTTTTGTTTTGTTAGTTACGGTGCATGTGAAGTTTGTGGGATTTTGATTAAGTGCTTTGGTATCGTACTAATGATAAATGATTTTATTTCTGTCACGTCAATCATATTTTTAAAAACGACATGAGGTCGGCGTTTCCCATCTGACTACTCTGAGAAGAAAGGCCGAAAAAACTCAGAGGTCACAGTCTCTTTTAAAGTCCAGACATAATCTTGGTCAGATCATGTGGAAGACCATGTAGATTGGTGCCTGAAATGGTCTTTCAAGGAAAGAACCACACAGATGAGTGGACCTGTCCAGTCAGTGCACGCATTTGTCAGTAATCATGCAGCTCAACTCAAACTTAAGGAGCTCAACGATTCGACGAACAATACCAAAGAAAGGACATTTGGGTGGGTCGCATAACTTCTCAAACTGCCAGATCATGACTAAAACTATCTGAGAAAAAAATAAAGGCAAAATAAAATTAACCCACATAGTCTTCACATTCAGAGTCATTAAAATAATATAATACTTTGCAAAGTAAATATTCATGTCACCGTATATGTAAAACTTATCAATGTCAACTTAATGATGATTTTGATGATACACGTGATTAGCCTGAATGTGATTGTGTCAGGAGCGGAATCAATTAGATTTAGTTGTTAAATTATTCCAGACAAAATAAAAATCAGTAAAAAGCTATTCAAAAAAATATGATTTCAAGTAATTTTATTTCTCAAGATATTTGAGGTAATTCCTACTAAGAATATTTTCCGCTTTTCCTACAATTCTATATATTGTAGGCATGTGTAACTAAGCTACATTTTGAGAACACAACAAAACTTATCCTCATGGTTGCCAGATACCGAATTATTATTTGACAAAGTTTAAACAAAACCAGTTTCGCAGTTTATCTATAAAAAACCATCAATATAATACTAACTGTATAGTTATTGTTTTGCTAGATTCGGAAAAACAGCTCTATACAATTTCCTAACCAATCCAAACAGTAGGAATAATATTTTTATTTTCACTGTATCCAAGGGATTGCCAACCAGCATGTTATTGCAGCCCCACTGGGGGGCGAATCACAATGCAGAAAAATATAAAAATATTTCTACTACCCCACTGTTTTGGAAGTTAATTCGTTTTTCGAATCTATCTTCTTCTTATTTGTAGTTGGGTTGTTGCCAAATGTATGTGAATTCGGGTGTCGTTGTGTAGCGTATGAATAAATCTTGTTTAGCTGTTCGTTCACGCCCTTTCTTCTTTAAGATGGAGTGGATTCACAGTTGGCTGTGAGTTATGCAGTGGTTTATTGACCTTTATAATTTTTGTATAGGGCAAAAAGAAGATAGTACTTTCTTTTTTTTTTCCTTGTTTAATGGTTTTATAGGCCACTGCGTTAACTTTATGAGGATGGATACAACCTAGCCTAAAGATATCACAGTCAGCCCATAATATTCTCGCACAGACAAAGGTTTCTCTCGGTGAGAGGTAGTGGGCCGTAATCCACCACGCGGACCAGTGCGGGTTGGTAGATGTCACATGTCTTCGAATTTTTGGTTCTGGCAGTGGTCATGAAAACATTTAGGCAAAGTAAAGCTCCTGTCTGGGTACGAACCTACAACATACAACTCGTAAATCGCGGCTGTTACTACTGGACCACTATATACATATACTATCTATACTAATATTATAAAGACGAAAGATTTGTATGTATGTTTGTAACGAATTGGCTCAAAAAGTACTTGACCGATTTTAAAAATTCTTTCACCATTTGAATGCTACATTATCAGTGATTAATATAGGCTTCTTTTTCTTTGTTTTCCACCCGTGCGAAGCCGGGACGGGCTGCTAGTAATACAAAATTTAAAAGCCTGTTAAAATATATAATTGTACTAGCAGCGCCCCGAGGTTTCACCCGCATAAGTGTCGATCCCATGAGAATATCGGGATAAAAAGTATCCTATGTGTTATTCTGATGTATAAGCCACACGACTGTAAAGTTTCATCAAAATCCGTTCAGTAGTTTTTGCGTGAAAGAGTAACAAACATCCATCCATCCATCCTCACGAACTTTCGCATTTATAATATTAATAGGATTAGTGGCACTTCAACTATTGATTTACCAAAATCAAAAGTTCTAATTCCCGTAAAGCTCTCTAATTTAAAATCGTTTGTTTTTTTTTTCGAGGAAAGGTGGTGTACCTGTATATAAAACCAAAAATAATTAATCAATTGCAACTACTAATTAAAAACTTAACCAAACTTAACTACGCAATCAATAAATAATACCATCACATTAAACAGAATAATGAATAAATGAGAAATAACTTTAATAAAAATAGTAGCGAGTGTATTCTCCGAAGCGGAGCGGCCATTTGTCATAGCGAATGAACTGGCGAGTTCATTTGCGTACCAGTTGTTCCTACTACAGAGAATTATATCAATGGTCCTGTGTAATGGAAAGCTAAGTTATTTATATTACTATCCTAGTAATATAAATAACTTAGCTTTGCTAAATTCTTTTTCAAGTGCAAATTATCGCGTATTTCCTATACGCGATTATTTGCACTTGAAAAAGAATTTAGCAAAAATGTTGAGTTGGTTGTTAATGGTAATAGATTTACCATGCACCCTGTTTGTTGACTTTAATCTCATCTATGCTATGTTTTTATAATGAGGTGAGTTTGAATGTAAGGGGTAATCGTCTGAACTATTGATCCGATTCCGAAAATTCTTTCAGTACCTAATGGAACGCTACATTGTCTCTGAGTGTTATAGGCTATACGAATAATGACTAATATATATATATATATAAAACAATGGTAAACTGTGGAAATATGTAATTTAATAATAGCCAACATTCAAAGGAGCACACTGTAGCATTTTATTCTCCGGTCAGAGTGTCCTAGTGGCCTTAAATGAAACCCTTTGAAGACATGTTCAGCTCATTGTCAAAAAATACAAGAAAAAAATAATTTACTAGCTACACAAGGTAAAAACACACATAAGGCAAACACACAATATACACCAAGAGTCCTAAGAAAAATATCACGTTTACATAGAACCCCATAGAAACTGTTGCAATCAAGCTAATAAGCCGAAACCCACTCCATTGAGTACCAACACATAAATCACCCCAGCACATAATGAATAAAGTCACGGAATAGTCGCGCGGATGAAAAATAACAGTAACACAAAGATATTAGATTTATGACATTTGTATACGACTGACGACTGGTGTCTGTGTAGAAAGAGGAAGTGAATTATAGAGGTGGCATGTCAGGAAATCGGGGTATTGTTGTTTTTGTTGTACAGACGTCAGGCACATCAAGCTACCCGAAACTGTCAAAATTTCTCAATCAACTTTGAACCTTACACTTTAGAGATAAAGTTGAAAATCTATTAAAGAAATTTGATAGATTGTAGTAGCTTGATGTGCTTGCGTCTATGCCTACTGTGTACAAGGTAGCGACGACATTATGACAACAAAATTAAACTGCGTATATCTTATGCGGTTCCAAGTCTGCATATGAAAATTCAATCAAATATATTCGATATTATAGTCACTATAGCAAGTCAAATATTGGCAAAACCCATAGTCGCGCTTCACTACTATTTAGTTTGTTTGAAACAGTTTTTTTAATTTCTATGCTCGGATTTATTAGATACTTCCAAAACGCTCTTGTGCATTAGTATTCCCAGTGTTTTTGTGTATTGTCATTTTGACGTCCTTTTTTGACGTCGAAGGCTGCGCTGACGTTTGGGGTCACCAGTATAGAGTTATGAAGAACACAGGGTGTAAAGTTCACTCATATTCTGTAGAAAAGGGAGGATCCTCCGACCAGACGGGTGCTGTGTCTGGCGGGCAACTGCCCCAATGATTAATGACGGGCCGTTGTATCTATGCTAGTTGCGCGGTAAACTCTGCTTGCGAGATGCAGGATTTTGTGACGTCAGTATGACGCATTGTTCGCATGTAGCGTTGTAGATACCGCTACAAAACCATGCAAGAGAACGTCGATATTAAGTTTCTATAATTAATCTATGGCTTCTATGTTATTTTCAATTAATGGCCATAACATGCCCCATTTGTTGGAGTGTCATAGATGTCCATTCACTTGCACATTGGATGACCTAAATAATGCCACTTATTCTGCAATCAACTTAGTCACCTACTAGGCTCAGAGAATGTAATAATAAAGCACAGACGCCAGCACATTAAGCTACTATAATCTGTCAAATTTATTTAATAGATTTCAACTTTATCGCTAAAGCATAAAGTTCAAAGTTGACTGAGAAAATTTGACAGATCGACACGAAAATAAGAAGAAGATCAAGAAATGCCCGGGTTGGTTCGACGTAGCAAAAGAAAAGAACACCTGCACCCTAATTGCGTAACACTCTCAATCACAATCTGAATCATTTTGAAGGATATCGTTAAGGTGATTGCGCAGTGATTATCGCGAAATTCAAATTTTCTTACGTTTTTTGCAATTAGCAGGTCAGTGTCAGGTTGTTTCTTGATCAAAATATGATTCGCGACTATAACAGGTACTTATTCACAGAATTATAGTCATTAGAATCATTAATACATCTTCCTAAGTTAGATTTGTACCACTAGAAGAAATCTCTTAGGGAAAAGTGCTTATGGTACATATCTAACATAGAAAGATGTATTAATGTTTCTAATGATTATAATTCTGTAAATACGTACCTGTTACAGTCGCGAATCAAATTTTTATTAAGATAAAACCTGACACTGACCTGCAAATTGCAAAAAACGTAAGAAAATTTGAATTTCGCGGTCTAATACTTCCCATTCACCTTAAAATTAGTCTGCTCAATAACGTAAATAACGCATTGAATGGTGTTGAACTATCAAAACGAGAGACATTGCTACCGATAGTATGTTACGCAATTACCCCACTGGAAGGACTTTGGACGACTATGAAACAAGCTTACTATTAAGGTGTTCAAGTAAAACTCAGGACAAGACCTATCTTATGCTGTAAACTAGAACAAAGTTAAACGCACCCTGGTAATATATCCTAGCTGGCTTCTCCTAATCTTTTTACCTCGGCATATTCTCTAAATCTCTTTGGCTTATATTTTACTAGCTGACCCCGCAAACTTCGTACCGTCATCGAAATCAGTCAATCTGTTCTCGAGATAGGTATTATCAAAAAAGCCGTTCCATACAAAATGTGTGAGAAAATGAATTATCTTTTTTTTTTGTAAATTTTTCATGTTTTAATAGTTATTTTGCTATAAGGGGCGGAGAAAAATCCAATAAATCAAAGATCATAAAAATCGGTCCAGCCGTTCTTGAGTTATAAATGTTGTAACTAACACGTCTTATCTTAAGTTAATGCTGGGAAACAAGTTATGTATATTTGATGAATAGGAAACAAACAGTTCATTTATAAAATTAAGTTTCATTCGAAAACATCAATCGGTTTTTAGTATACTTCAACTATATTCGACGACCCTGCATACTTATCTCCTTTGCTGACTGTACACATTTTTTGTTTACTGAATGTTAATATAAAAATATTAGGATTTGCAAAAAACCGGAAGTAGGAAGAATTATGATCGAAAATGATCACATAATTTACTTTCCCAATTAAAACTTAATAAGAATTTAATTAAAAGAACAAAAGCAAGAAATTCTACATAGATTTTTATCATTTCGCCTCGGGCCATAATTATTTTTCTTATTTATTTTACTTCATTATTTTTCTTTTTATAAAATTTTGAAATGAATCTTAGAAAATTTTGAAATGAAATTTAGTGGTGAACAAAATTAAGATTATGGTTATACTCATCAATGGTTAATAGATTTAAATAATTTTGTATTATACGAGTAGGTATGAAGGCTTCATCCAACAGGGTAATCGCGTTAGGTACTCACTAACAGTAGCAACTTTTATTTAGAAAGCTAAACAACATTAATTGTGATATTTACGTTATTGAGCAGATATATTTTTCAAACAAGTGAAGCAAATGGATTAGTAATATCGTTAAAACTGATCCAGATTCAGATTTATAAGGTGTTAAAGCAATTAGGGTGTAGGTTCATTTGCTTCCTATTTCTGCATGAAAACCAACCCCAGACTACCCGTATATTTATTAAAGCGCCTGAAATATTTCCCACAATTTACAGCCCAGAGTTCAAAGCTTTTCAAACACAAGTAAGTATTAGCAAAAGTACCCTATAATCTATACATACAAATAAATAAAATTGAAGAGCCTGTATGTAATGCCAAAGTAACATCTTTTTACCGAATGCGTATGAAAAAAACAACAACAAAAACAATTTTAAAATGTTTTGTCTGTCTGTTTGTCCCGGCTAATATTTGAAATGGCTCGATTGATTTTGACGGGACTTTCTTTTTTTTTATTGCTGAAAGGACTCGCTCTTGACCTCGATCATGCCTGATCGCCTCGATCGCCTATTTCATTGGCATATAGCCGATGTTATAAGGCTACTTAAGTTACTTGGCCTACTTTTATTTTAGAAAAATAAATAAAATCAAAAGGTTTTAATAGCACGCGAACGAAGTCGCGGGCAGCAGCTAGTAAAAAAAATATTTCCGATATATATGTCAAAGTGGAAATTATAGCAAAAAAAAATATTCGTCGAAGTAGAAGAAATACTGGTTTACTGTCACTCAAATTCCCATCAAAGAAAATTTCTTCTTAGCTTTACAAATCAAAATATCAAAGGGGTGTCAATCAAGCGTTTATAGCATACACTGCGGAGTTCGTCGTATATAATTTTGAATTTTTTTTTAAAGTATATCCATTAAAGATGATTGGTATGACAGGTTCTTGAAGGCGGTGTTTTTCTGTATCCGTTATATTTCAGTGTCTGTTTGTAGTTCTTTATGGTGAGTTTTCGGGATAATCTGAAGAGTGTAAACCCTAAGAGCGGCAGTGCTATTCTGTAAAAATCTCACTGTGATAACTTAGGTGAAGTGAGCTGTCATTCCACCTGATGTTAGGGATCGCCCCTATTGATAGCTCACTTCACCTAAGTTATCACGGTGAGATTTTTACAGAATCGATCGGCAGTAGCGGCCCGGTGGTAACGGCTGCGACTTACGAGTTGTAGGTAACCCAGACAGGTGCTTTACTTCGTGAAAATTATTTCATCACCACTCTCAAAACGGTGAAGGAAAAGATCGTGAGGAAACCGGTATGTCCTAGAACCAAAAATTAGAAGACATGTGATATCTACCAACCCGCGCTGGCTCCGTATGGTGGATTACGGCCCACTCCCACTCACTCTCACAGTGAGGAGGCCTGTGTCCAAGAAGAAAGGCAAATATAGAAAATAATTATCTACTAACGATTTGTTGTAATAGGGAATTTGCAAGTAATTCAAAGCTTTTACACTATCCCAACTAATGTTATAAATACAAAAGTGAGCTTGTTTGTTTGTTACACTTTTACGCTAAAACGGCTGAACGGATTTGTATAAAATTTGTTATATGGGTAGTTCATGACCTGGGTTAGGACAAAGGCTACTTTTTATTCTGAATCGTAGACAAAGTCGCGGAAAACAGTTAGTTTAAGTATACATTGTATAGGGATTAAAAAACAAATCCCCAAAATGATAGCCTTACTGATTACAAAGTATAGAGAAAAGTGAAATACATTATACACCCGTCTTTTTATGCAGTGCGCTCTTAAAATTATTTGAAAAAGGATTTAACTAAAAAAATAATTTTGGGACATTAATGAAATATTTTTTTCCATTCCTCAAGACCGCTCGTGTACTCGACTGTACCAATTTAAATAAAAACGCCTTGCTGTACTTTTCCAACATCATTTATCGATTCGAAATGGACGAGACTTTTCTTACATTTCACTTGGTTCTATCCTTCGCCGGAATTTCTATATTCGCCAAAAAACACTGGAGCTCCAAACCATGGTTGCTTTTGCAAATCTTCTACTTCATCATTGGTGTCTTCTGCTTCATTTTCACCACTGGTTTTGTCGCTACTAACTTCTCCGATTTCCTTCTCTGTATACAAGGAGCTAGTATCTGGACTACCGGTGTCATCATGACGATTTCTTTGGGAATCTGTCTCACATTTCGGAATCAATTTCGAAATTTCCTCGAAGAGATGGCCTTTAGAGATGCTATGTTGGAAATTCCGTTGATAAAGAAAGTTTTGCTGGTGAATAATGGTCGGGAGAGGATAGCAGAATTGAGAGACTTGGTATTTGGCACACAGGAGAAGGTATTTAAGTACACAAGGGTACTTTTCAAGACGTATGTTGCTAGCGCGCTCTTGTATTCAACCTTGTATCTTTGCAGTCCAATTTATTTAATGATTGTTCGGGAGGATAAGTCGTTGCGGCTTTTAGGTAAGTTTTTGCTTTTAATATAATGAGTAGATATAATTCTAATACAAAATAATTTATATAAGATGCCAGCGCTGTTGGTAAAAACAAAATGCTTACTAGAATTATACAGGGTGTCCCAGGAAACCTGTACCAGCGAAGGTCTGTAGTCAGGGGACACTAATACCCGTCGATTGGACCCCTATGTATGTTCCGCCACAGAATACCTAATAGTACTTCGTACAGAATGGCCACTCCCTTCCCCGCGCTGACATCAGATACCGCACCTTACCCCGCACAGCGCGGCGTTCTCAGCGGCGCTCATTAGCTAGGGGCGCTCGCAAAGAACCGCATCACTGTACTGCTGACACGAACACACAATTTTGCGATTTAAAAGTTTTATTTGAGTTTTAATCAGGATGGTTGGATAGTGTGATGCTTTTCCGAATTTGTATTTACTTATGTTTGTAAGTTATCGCATTTTAATACCAAGCGATTTAATAACCGATTATTTATAGTTAAGTAAGTAATTTAAATGAAAATATTTTAGTGTAAGCACTATTTAGTTAGGTATCTTACTTTGGCATTATTGATTGAATAGATAAACCTCTTTTAAACCGACTTTAAAAAAGGAGGAGGTTCTCAATTCGGTTGTATTTTTTTTATTTTTGTTACCTCAGCACGCCGTCATTTGTAAACCGATTTGGAAAATTATTTTTTTATTTCAAAGGATATACTTCCAGATTGGTCCCATTGTGGTCAAAATCCAGTTTTGATGACGGTTTCCTGGAGAAATCGAAGGAACTCTTAAAATATTATAGGCACACCTATAGCGATCCGGGTATTAAGTACTCGTGCATTTGCTCTCGGAAAGCAAAATTTAGTGAAGTGGAACTGATGATGAAGATCACAGATGGCCACCGGGACTACTCATTAATAAGTATTTCACAGGTTGCGATTCGATTACTTTAATATGGTTGCTAAGCACAATTTATGCTCGTCACAATGCGAATGGTGAAATGGAGCTGATAGTGGAGTACCAGGAGAACTCCTCAACAATTTACGTCCCTGCATCGGGAAAAGAGCAATATGTATTTTGTAAACGGCGATGAGCAAGTTGACATTAGTCTATTGTACCTTAGATACATTATAAACAGACCCACTAAAAAGCGAGAAATAAAAACCTTTTTACAAAAAAAACCGACTTCCAAAAAAACTACAAAGTGAAAAATAACTTTAAATTCGGAAGTCGGTGGCAATAAACTAAAATACAGATTCAAAGACACCGACTTCCGAAATTAAAGTTATTGTTAAAAAGTTTTAGTTATTAACTAATAAAATATTTTTATTTTATTACGAACCCGACTAACTAGATAAACAATTGAACACCGCTCGTACAAGGTCACGTATCGTCGTTGCTCACCGCCATTTTTTTACGCTACGCACGACAGCCAACCCTGCTAGAGTTCACGCACACATTTGCACGTGTACTAACGTCATTTGGCTATGTAGTAGTAGTAGGTAATTATTTTGCGCGCATTGTACGCAGTGTCCGGGGTGTGCTTCCGCGATATTTAGATTTTTTTTAATTATAGGCGGTTTTAGTCATAACTTTTTCTGAGTGGTCTTTCTTTGAGATTTTTTTTTGTCAGTATTATGGCTAGAATGCAAAAATGTGAGAAAAGTCATTTATAATGCATTAAATAAATTTCACTATTATTGAATGTATCAACTTTGAGCTCCGTTTTCGAGTAAAAATGTCCTTTTTGTACGAGTAGTTTGTAACCAACTTTTTGTATTATTTTGAGAGCTAAGGAACCCATAAGGTTTTTAAAATATAAGTAATTCAGTTAAGTGTAAGTATTTTTTTTTTCAAGAATATTGAGTTTGGAAGACTACACCGTTTTTATTGTATCATTAATATTTCATGTTTATACTGGTTATTTGTACTGTATCTGTAAGTACAGAGGCCAGCACATCAAGCTACCCCAATCTGTCAGATGTTCCCAATTGAATATGAACCTTATTTCTTTGTACTAAAGTTGAAAATCTATCAAAGAAATTTGACAGATTGGGGTAGGTTGACCTGCTGGCGTCTGTACAAAATATCTGATGATCGATATTCTTGATTTCGGCTCGATAATTATATTTTTTTATCTATGTCATTATTTATTTATTTCTGTAACTGCCCGTGACATCACAGTGGGCCCTATCAGAATAGCAGCGCTGCGAAATTTATTTTTAAATATCGCAGCATCATGCTGAGATAGGAACCTTTTGGCCTCGTATACTTAGAACTTTCTGTTTCATTTTTCTTTTTGTTACTTTTTTTATTACAAGTATTTTAATATAATTTGGTTTTAGTTTGGTTTGTGATCTTCCTGTACGAGTCGCAATAAATACTTTTTCTTTTTTTTTCATAAGCCGATACAGATAGTGCAATCCACAAAGACGCGCCCCACTCTTCTTCCGAATCGTTAGTGGTTGTAGCTAGTTAATTCCACTAGTGTTTTAGTTTTTTCGATACACACTAATACCCACTAATAACAATTAGTGTTTATCAACAAAACCAAAATTACTAGCAGAACGTTGCACACTCGTGCTGTAAGCATTAGGAAAAAGCGCGTCTTCGTGGATTGCACTATCTGTAGTAAGGTTTTAGGTTGGTTGCAAAACTAATAGTCCAGATTGCATCAGGCGTGGATATACAAATAATATCCTCCCTCGGAAACTTATCTAGTGACTACCCTCTGTTGACTTGAGGTAGGTACGCGAGAATAGGTAGGTATATGTAACGCCCGTGGTGAAAAGAGTAACCAGTCAGCAAGGTTGCGTTGTGGTAATAGAGTTGTATGATCAGCACACCAAAAGTTAACCAAACAAACTTTGTATTTTCACACCACCAAACACTGAAATTAGAATATTATGTTATAATCATAATACGCACACTGTTTTTTTATTATTATTATGTTATATTATTATGTATGAAATAATGTTTATTTATTAAATTCGTTATACTGATTGTGAGAGTAAATTGTGGTCACATTACAAATCTATGGACGCACACACACTTTTTGGTTTGTTTTGACTGTACAGCGGTAGTGTGACTGCAATTTATGTAGTTTCAATTATTTTTGGGAAAAAGTTAGGTACCTAAATTAAAAATAACAGAAATAAAAAAAAAACAAATTATTTAAATTATTTACAGGGGCACTTATGAAACGTCAGAACTAGGTGCATGGTTCCAATTGGTCGTTTCCTATGGAGAAGAACCGGCAAGAAACACCACAGTTACACTTTTAAAAATAATTGGCTTTTACAATGTTTTCAAATTACAGTAGGTAAGGGAGAACAGCGTAGGCCTGTCAACAAGTGCAGAAGGAATTATTGCCAAACAAAAAATCTTTATTTTGATAGTCGTTCAGTGAATTGAAACGTGAGACTGTAGCGCACGTCTTGAAGATCAGACTAAAGCTAAGCATTTATCAATGTCTACGTGAAGTCTTTGTTGAAAACGAATTTCTTGGAAACTGTTTCCAGGTTACTCCGAAAAGGATTCCTTTTGAAATCACGATAAACCGATCTTATATCAATTTGTTTTGAAGCTGTCTTAAGTGGAAGCTTAGATCCTGTACCTTGTTAATTAAATTAAACAAAGACTGAATAATATAATTCAATCACTTGCAAATCTTATACTTCATGATTGAAAAAATCCTCGTGGGTGAGACCTCATACAGACCAGAGAAGCTTCACACAAAAGGGAGGAGGCTTATACTCAGTAGCGAGAGGAATAACTAAGCCAATTATGATGATGTTGAAATGTACAGACGCCAGCACATCAAGCTACTACAATCTTTCAAATTTCTTTAATACATTTTCAACTTTATCGCTGAAGCATAACGTTCAAAGTAGATTGGGAAAATTTGACAGTTTCGGGTAGCTTGATGCGCTGGCGTCTGCACTACTCGATAATAATCCACTGGATTCATAATTGCTGCTATTGTGACAATAAAATAGTTGTTTAAGAAACTGTATACACTAGTTTATCTAAACTCACGCAATTACATCAAAACTCAGTAAATAATAACGTAAATATGTCGCCTAAACCCAACTTTTCTCCGCCGGGGTATACAGACAATACTAAAGTCATTGAAAACTGTATTTTACTAGAAAAAAGTTATTTTAAACCATTATTTAGTTCAGATCTTTAGAGAGAACTGGAGTGGCGACCGCGTACCGGAAGACGTAGCGTTGGAAGGCCTCCCAACAAGGTGGACCTTGTGAAGGCCGCAGGAATGCGCTATATGCGGGAAGCACAGACCCCGTCGAAGTGACGTGTGTGCAGTGGACGTCTTTCGGCTGTAATGATGATTTAGTTAAGGTGTTAAGAAGTGTGTTTTTAATAAAACTTTTTTATTTCTCGTGGATAAAGTCTGTCATCGAGGCACTACTTTTGATTTCAAAATAAGAACTTACGATATGAGTGTACATAAAGTGTTTTTTCCTACAGCTTATCCAGGTCTTCAATTAACCATAATCCGGCTACTCAGTCAAGTGATTCGCCAGATAAGGATATTGACGTTCATACTTCTGCAAATGAATGAACTTGCACTGGAAGTAACCGGTATTCAAGATGATACTTGGCAAGCGTACTGCACCTGGGTTCTGTTTCAGTGTATCAATCATTACGTGAAGATAAAGAGGTACTTACATATTTTATTCAAAAGTACTAAACTATTCAGATTTTAGACTAATTTGTTGTATTAGTAGGTATGTAATTTGGAAATTGGAGACATTAGAAAAAGAAAAAAGGGTGAATTAATCAAGGGCAATGAAGGTGATTGGTGAAGAATAACTAGAAGAATAAAAGAAGTATAATATAATTGAATCACTGAGAATTCCATCATTTGAAAATCCCAGACAACGATAAAGCACAATGACAGAATCTAAATCTAAATTTTCTAGGAATAAAGTAATTCATTAATTTGATCAGCATTGTTAATCCTACATCTTGCTTTCTAGAAAATAATTAAAATTAATTAGAAAACCTAAAGTGGATCTATACAGAGTGACTTGTAATTTGACGTATTATTTCCAGGACGTGATAGTGTGACCCATTTGCAACAATTAGGCACCCCATAAAACCTAAGTGAAGATTCATGGGATTCGAGAACGCAAAATTTTTACATATTTTTAAATATTTTCTACAATAATAGACAAGGTGGAGACGACAATACGACAATAAATTAAACAGCATATTATATCTTATACCTACCGTTCCCAGTCCGCATATGAAAATTCAATCGAATATATCCAATAGTTTAGACACTATTGGATATATTATACATATAGTAAAAAATTGGCAAAACCCATAGTCAGCCCATCACTAAAGTTTAGTTTGTTTGGAAAAAATCACTTTTTGTTTGTTATGTTTTATTCGATAGTTCCAAAATACTTTGATAAATGATTTTATTCTTTACTAGCTGCGCCCCGCGATTTCAACCGCGTAAGTTTTGATCCCGTGAGAATATCGGGATAAAAAGTATCCTATATGTTATTCTGATGTATAAACTATATTACTGTAAAGTTTCATCAAAATCCGTTCAGTAGTTTTTGCGTGAAAGAGTAACAAACATCCATCCTCACAAACTTTCGCATTTATAATATTAGTAGGAAGGATAGGAAGTAGGTTTATACAAACACTTTTACACGTCAATCATTTTATAGAACTAGATGAGTTCGGCTTTTCCTATTTGATTAATCTGAGAAGAAAGGCCGAAACAAACAGTATACCCAACCCACTGTGTTCATTTATTGTCGTGTTGTTGTCTCCACATTGTATACAAGAGCAACACACAAAATATAATTTAGAAGATATTATCGCTATTACCTTTCCAATAACAAACAAATCGTGAATCTAAATCTGTTTTTATAGGTTCAGCTATCAGCTCAATGTTATCTGCCGTCCATTTTACTTGACATTGATATTAGTTGCTCTAATGCTGGTATGTATGTGCTCTGTGAAAATCGGTATAACGGTAAGTGATGCAAACTTTAGTAATTACGTTAATTAAATTTTATCGCTCGGTCCCTTTTGTATTAATAGCAGTTTGATTTTAGGATTAGGCTGCTCTAGATGTGCCGAGCTATGTAGCGAGGCGAGAGATGTTTTATTTTGTATGATGTCAACCATGCTAAGCAAGAGATGTGTATGGTTTCAACCAATAGAAACATTTGTTTTTCATAGCTTAGAAAAGGATTCAAAGAAGTTAAGAGTTTAATTACTCGTTTAAGCGAAGCGATGCACGAATGGTGTATTAGTGATGCGTCGCTTAGCTCGTATCTTTACGGGCAGCTATTTCGCTCAAAGAAGAAAGAAAAAATGATTTGTTGGCACAGACACAGGTGCATATAATTTATCCCAAGAACAAACTTAATATTGTAGTTGAAAATCATGTTTTCCCATACATTGCAACTGCAAATTTAAGTTGGTCGACTATTCCATGTAAAATTGTAAAGCCTAAAGCAATCATTTAGCTGGCACGGGGAGGACTGTGGACTCTAACAAAAATTAGCACTTTAAAGCTTAATATTTCGCAAATGGATCCCTGAATCGAAAATGGCTTTCACAAACTCGCTATATTTTTGAAAGACTTATCCAACGATACCTCACACCATGCGATAGACGAGAAAAAAAAACATCCCCACTTTACGTGATACGAGGTACTTACCCTAAAATAATGTTTTTTCAGATTTATTTTACCACTTTGTCGGCATGATTATTATGTGCCAAATTATAGCTTTCTAGTGCTAAGAGTCTCTGAGCTAACTTGCGAACGGACGGACGGACAGACGGACATAGCGAAACTAAAAGGGTTCCTTGTTGACTACGGAACCCAAAAACTCAGTTTTCTTTGTATAAACTTAATAGACCTAATGAGCATCGATAAGTAAACACGATAAAACAAAAAGAAAACATATTTTCTCAACTCATACTTTAAAGTATGAGGGTCGACGACCGCTGATGGTGTTGTTATTTAAATAAAAACACCATCAGCGGTCGTCGACCCCAAAAATGTTGTGTACTTTGTTTCCTTGTGTTTAGGTATCGATATCCATCATGATTGCGGAGTTTCGCTAGCTAATTTAATTTGACCCTGTAGTGCATATTGCACAAGTGTGTGCGCAGACACAGGTGCACTCTCTGTTCCTCTACGCTCACTGCTCCTAATGGAATTTGAGTTCCCATAAAATTAATTTCCCGTTGAACTTCATCGTTGATTGTTCCTCTGAACTTTAAAAAAAAAGAGAATTAACGGTATTTAAACATACAAGTAATGTAAATTAAATCGAATTTTAAAATTGACGGTTTTCAATTCATTTCGTCCGATTAATTAACTTGCATTGTTCGAAATATTCTGTTTTAATTTGTGCATACATTGTAAGATTTAATGTTTATTTAAAGTGGTATGTGCTCGGAATTGGTAAATGAAACAGTTATCGAATCAGCTTCGGGTCAGATTGGCATCGGTATTACCTTTGTATTTTGAACTAGCTTTCACCCGCGGCTTCTCCCGCGAGGTATATTAGTAAACGCCTATATCCTTCCTCAGGGTTCAAAGTATCCTCATACCAAATTTCATCGAAATCGGTCAAGCCGTTTCGGAGATTAGCCGAGATTAACGCAAAGACAGACACAATTTTTTTTTATTGTATGTATGTACCGTTATGTAGATATATCTATATTTTCATATGCAATAAGTAAAAAGCTGTTATTTTGACTTTACAAAGAGACACTTCAATTTTATTCATTTTTATTTGTTTTTTTTTTATGAATAAATATTAAATAAATAAATATTATTATTTTATCCTGTAAAGGTGTTATAATTGTGGTTTAAATAAATAATAATAAATGTTTATTTACATCATTTGCAGGGCCCACATGACTAGAAATCGCACAAGATAGGGAGGTTTGGAAGAAAAAGGAAAGGCCCATTGCCCAGCAGTGGGACACAACATAGGCTATCAAAAAAAAAAAAAAAAGATTATTTTTGAAGGAGTTTTGATAAAAGGATGTGCAATAACAGCAGTTGATTAAAATGATAAATCAGTGATGGTATTAATTAATTGAATAATTTTACAGAGTCACACGTAGAACACGTCCATTTATCGTCAGCGTCTTGGTAGGTACGCATGTCCGACGGTACGCAACCGACGTTAGCGTAAGAGGAATTCAGGCCTTACGGTTGTTTTATTTGCGAAGTTAGATAGATGATTTCAGTTGTCAGTAATTTGACTTAAAAAAAAAGAAGACAAAGCGTTGTGTAACTATACAAGGTTAGTTTTTAATGACCAGCAAAATTTAAGGGTGTGGTACAGACCATCAAACTGGACAACTTTCTCCATGGGACCAATATCGTAATCGCAAAAAATTTATCAACTGTCCCATAGAAAACTTCAATACCTACTCGAGCTAAATGTATAGGACGGCTGAATTTTTATTCGCGATTACTATGTTGGTCTCTTGGAGAAAGTTGTTCAGTTTGATGGTCTGTACCATACCCCTAAATTTGGCTGGTGATTAAAAAGTAACCCTGTATAGACGCTATATAACGCGGAGGTAGGTAGATAATACACTGTATATTGAAATGAAGAAAAAAAAAGATTCTTTCAAAAACGTATCATCAGTCAACGAAGATATAAGGCCCTTTGTACACGGTACGCACGGCACGCGGCAGGACACGCTTCCTTCACGGTACGTTACGGCGTATAAACTGCGCCGTAGAAAACACGTGTCCGTCAACAAGCTTCCATATTGATCCATACAACACTGAGGACCGTGTCTACACACGGCGAATATACAGTAGTTCTTCACGGCAAGTAAAACGTTATTTGTTTATTAAGGGCTTAATACAGTCGTGTGACCGTCGTCAAACATCGAAAAGACATCCAATGCAAAATTGCACAATAGCCCCGATTCTGTTGTACAAAAACTAAACTAAATTTAAGTTCAGTGCATCTTTTTTTTTCTATTTCATTAAGAAAAAGACAGAAGAGAAATATTAGTTTAGTCCTGTCAAATTAATCAGCGCCTGACGTAAATTGACGTATTTTTAGTAGCCAATTTTTTAATCACGTCTAAACTTGTCTATGGATTATCTAATTTCACAGGATTAAACTAATATTTATCTTCTGTCCTTTTCATAATGAAATAGAAAGAAAAAGATGCACTGAACTTAAAGGAGAATGCCAACCGATGGGCCCCTTAGTTTTGGTGCCGTGTCAAGACTATTTACTTCTAAAAAAATAAGTGTTATTTTTATATGTTCAAGTTTTTTTTATCAACATTTCTTTTACCCTAGCATTGGAAAACATAATTAATATTTATTGCATTGGATTTATCTCAGTTCCGCCATTAGAACTTAACCTGAATGTGGCCAGACGACAGACTATGTCAATTTGATAATTGTAATCGATTGGAAATATCGATATTTTATTAATCCGCCGACTAAAATGACAGGAGATAGGTTTTCTCCCGTCGTAATCTAGCTAACACTATCCTATAACTGAATAGGAGCGAAGTAGACGACGGTCGGGCTCAAATAAACAAAAGAAAGTAGTAAATAAACTAAAACAATACGAAGGAATTATAATTTGGGGGATGTATAATCTACCCACAGACATAAAATATTATAACTAGGAGATTCTACCGGTCTTAGCTCTGCGGTGCTTGAAGCTAAAGTACGATCCTGAAATGATGTGGAGGTCCCCTGTCCGATAGCGAAGAATTAAGGCGAAGAATCAGACGCTCCGGTTGCCCTTCCTATTGTCTAATCGGACTATCGAATCAGATTAACTGCACCCACGCTCCGGTTTTGCCTTTGACACTTTTTTTGAAAACAGGTGGGCACACACATACCCAATTGTCTGATCCGATTCGGGTTGCCAGATTCTGGATATTATAAACCGTATAATAATAAAAATTCACAAAATCCATAGCTCACATAATTTTAATTATCACACACATAATCCCACATAATTATCATGTATTTCGTGGTATGTCTTACCGTCACATTCATATCTGATTAGTATCTATAAAAAAAAAGTTATTAGTACCATAGACATTATTGTGCTAAGTACTCAGGTTAGTACCTTCCATATATACCTAAATGGCGTTTTTAATTATCTTTTTAATTATGTAAATAATATTATATAATAACAAATCGATTTGGTAAATCGATTATCAAAATTATTTAACATGGTCACACTTAGACAGATCTATCTGTCAAATCAATACATCATTTGCATCAATCAAATTGTTTCGTGCCGTTCGTTTTTCGTCTAGTTGAATTTATTCCTCCGTATTTACTTCTGTTCGTTACGTACGTATTTGAAGCTGTCGAGTTGAGCGTTTACGTTCTTCCAGTGGATTTGTTTTGAGATGTTGGATTCCTGTTTAGTGAAAAGTGATCACATTGACTCTATTTAGTTTAAGTGAGCTTTGGACTCTTGTTTTAGTGTTAAATGAGCAAATTGACTCTATTTTAGTTTTTAAGTAAGCCTCTTGTGTTACTCTTGTGTTACTCCTGGAAAATGTCTACACCTGGTAAAGGTCGGGTAAACTGCCCTCTCTCTCGCCGATGTGTCGATGTGCCTCGGAAAGCACGTTAAGCCGTTGGTCCCGTATCATTCGTGGATCTTTTACAGTCGTTACGGGAAGTCAGAAGCCCGAAAGTCTGACAGCCAGTATTACCAAGGGGTATCGTATTACCCAATCGCTGAGTTGTGGAGGTCAGATAGGCAGTCGTTCCATGTAAAACATTGGCAGTTGCATCCGGTTAGACTGGAAGCCGACCCAAACATAGTTGGGAAAAGGCTAGGCAGATGATGACCTAGGTACTAGTGTTGAAGGCACAGCCTACTTAAGTACTTAACCTACATAATATCTAGCAGGAGTAGAAGCTATGTAGTGTTTTCTATATTCAGGCATCAATATTAATACTTAAACAATATTACTATTTTAATTTCAAAAATGTTTAAAACAAAAAAAAAAACTTCTTTTATTACCTCAATTTCGGCATCCGAAAAAATGAGATTTCTCTTAAACTAGGGTGAAAAATTGAAAATCGATTTCAGGATATGAAAAGGTAATTCTAGGTCTACAAAAACAAGTTAAAATCTCCGTGACACGCGAAGTTTTTTAGGGGCCCAAAACTCCTAACAAAATGGGCATTGTCCTTTAAATTAGTTTGTGAACAACAGAATCGGGGCCAATATACGTAGTTTTGAACTAAAATTAACAGCCTTGTAACCAAATATCAACGCCATGAATACAATATCCTATTAAATTTGATTGCACCCAGTACACAAGCCAACATATTAGTATACATTTCAATATACCTTGACCTCGCATTGCCTAGGCTTCCCGTACTATAAAAGGTCAGCTTATACTAGCCACGTAAAGCTTGATATGTCGTTGTGAGTACCAGCTCATTCATGCGAAGCGATCCCACTTGCCGCAATTTTTTCGGTAAAATTTTTAAAGCCATGTTTCCAGTGATGGTAATTTTTATGAATTATTAATTTTTCACTACCCCGCCGGTGTATTATATAGAATGCTTTACGAGGCATACAGCGTATTATCGTGAATATTTTCTGGGGTAACGTAGTGGAGACTGAGTGGGGTAAAATGTTTTATTAATTGGCAGGCAGTACTGTGCCCGCGCGGTGGATGACGGCCCAATTATTCTTACGGAGAGGAGGCATAGGTTTCAGCAGTGGGAACATTATAGGCTGATTATACTATGCCATGCTGTATGCTATACGGGTTGGACAGAGGTGTACCTACCTGTTTGTACACCTACATTTTTTCCAGCTGTATTTAAGTCTCATGTACACGCCAGCATATCAAGTTACTGTAAATCTGTCAAATTTCTTTGATCGATTTTCAACTTTAATGCTAAAACATAAAGCTCAATGTTGATTGGGATAATTTGATAGTTTCGGGTAGCTTGATGTGCTAGCGTCTCTGTACATAATAAGGTTAATAATTATCTGTAAAATAAAACAATTATTAATATTCAAACTAGTCTTTATAACTGTCAATCCGGTTATTACGTTGAACACATTTTTTTTTTAAATTAATTCTGATATTTGCATATGTATGATAGTTAGCTTGTAACCTTATTAAATTTTCATAATCTCTTAACTAACAATTTACACCAGGTACTAAATTAAAAGACGAACTATCTAAATAAATTTTAAAAAATAGTAAAGTAAAAATTGCATTTTTAAAAAGCACACTTTAGCTACTGTTTCCTAGAAAAGCGGTGGCCACCAGATAGCGTCCACAATTTCCGGCGAATGACGTCACTGAAACATTATATATGTAAAGTCTATTCAAACTTATGTACCAAATTAATTTTGTACAAATATCATTAGGGGAAGGTTGCTATGAATGGACCACTTAACTTTACGACAACATATCTCAAAAAATATAAGTGATAAAATGAAAGCAGTTTATTATTTTTATTTTGTATGACTTTTATTTACAATAATCAAATGCACAAACAATTCGGCCTTACACTTTTTGGTATAAACGAAGAAAACTAAATCTTGGGCTGTTACCTTCTTTGGACCACGGGCACCTTCATTGAACCACCCGGTTGCCATCAATGGACTTCGAGAAATTTGTTCTAGAGGTCCAATCAAGGAAACTTATTATAATTATCAATATGATTAAATTAAGGCAGACGACAAACAATACTCATACACATACGACAAGTAAACAAACTATAGTTATAGGAATACTTAGTTATTAATTTAATTTTACATCCGGTATTTAGATGTGTTCTTTGGCTTTTTGGTTTACTCCATCTAACCTTCGTTTAAGTGTTGCTTTCGGGACTCCGTATATTCTGCTTGCTTCATTTAAACCAGTTTTTTGTTTCCTTACTGATTCTAAAGCAAGGTTTCATACCTGTTTCATTCCATGCAAAGTATTTTCTTTTATTCGGTGACATTCTGAAATTTTACATTTATAAGTACTTAATCATTATCCAGAGGTTTTTTCCATAATTAAATATTAATTAGTGAAATACTCGGTGCCTATTCCCATAATAATGACAAAAAAAAAAATACAAAAAAAAGTTGCTATGATTGGACCGGTCTAACGGTGGAACTCCCTTGAGGTCCATTGATGGCAACAAGGTACTCGTTAAGAAAAGAAAATCTAAAATATACATGGACATGATTAGAGAAAATATAATAACACACATGGAATCACAATTAAATTGTCTAATATTTCATAACAGTGCACGCAAACAAATATGAATAGAATGATACTTATATCAAATTGTTCCGAGTCAAATAATAAGATTTTGACCTCCGCAAACACAACCACACGTGTCACTCCTCGCCACGTGCCGCAGCGTCACTGAAGTAAGAGGGGGGTGCAACTGAGCCGGCACGGACTCGTTTCTACTGGTTTGGGTGTTGCTAGCTTGGACAGTTTTGGAAATACCTTGGTGGTCCAATGAAAAAACTAGTCCAATGATCGCAACTTTCCCCTAATGGTAATTAAGTCGATTTCAGAGTGACTAGCACTATTGAAAAAGTTATAAAAATGTTTGAAGTTGTAGCGTAAACTGAAATTTATTGTGCAGGATTTAAAGTTATTTTTCCATAAACTCATATTTGTTTACATTTTTGGCAAATAAATCGCGTATGCATATTAAGTAAGTTGGTATCCTTTCCTAGATATCGTTTTTTGACACCGCACAGTCAAACGCCGCCGCCATCATTTTCTTGACAGCCGTCACTGCTGCCGTTATGATGCGGTCACTGTTTTTCTAGGAGACCGCTTTACTTGTTTTCCACGGATTAATATAAAAGAGTGATCCCTATCCCGTCGCGCTTCTAATTAGAAGAAACGATAGAAATGTAATTGTTATCGGTACACATGGTGTACACTCGACGTGCGAAGAGTTAATATTGGTGTACTTATAAAAGTCCTCCAGACTGTATTTTGGCCACGGCGGCCAATCTAAACGGAAACTAACCTTCGGCGCGGGAGATTATAGTGCACAAGTGTGTGTGCAGACACGGGTGTACAGGGAGAACACCTTGCCTCTCACTCATAGTCCAATGGGACAACACGCAATCCGACGACCGGAGAGAGATCAGGCGTGGATTTCTTCATCATTATCAGCCTACAGCAGTCTACTGCTGGACAAAGGCACGCCATTCAACTCGATTTTCGGCAACTGTCATCCAACTGCTACCAGCTATCTTGCGCAGATCTTCGCTCCACCTAGCTTAAGGGCGTCATACCCTACGCCAATTCGCGATCTCCACTCAAGAACACGTCTACCCCAACGGTCATCAGTTCTAGGGCTAATATGGCCGGCCCATTGCCACTTCAGCTTGCTTATTCTGTGAGCTACGAGCATGTCGACAACTTTGGTTCTCTAGCGTGGATTTACTTATTATAATTGGTTGGGATTCTACAGTAGATAAGTATTGAAACCTCAACGATACTTTCAAAATAGTTGTTAACTGTTCACTTTTGACGTAAATTTTGAATTTTTTCCATCATAAAAATAGCGAGTTCATAATTTAATCCGAGGTTGTTAAAAGCTCGCTGTTCATGAAAACTCTAGAATAATCCGATTTCCACATTGTCAGAACTGGTATGCATGCAAGCTGTTCTTTATAGCTTTTTAGTTTGAAATTCAATAGCTAGCAGATTGAATTAAATTTGGAAACATAGTTTCCAAACAAAAAAAAATCACAATACTCGTACGGAACCACTATTCAAGTATTTTGATCTTTTTTTATAATTATATAGGAACAGGGTGTAAAGTTCAGTCATCTTCAACATCATCATCTACCTAACCTTTTCCCAACAATGTTGGAGTCGGCTTCCAGTCTAACCGGACGCAGCTGAATACCAGTATTTTACATGGAGCGACCGCCTATCTGACCTCCACAACCCACTTATTGGGTAATACGATACCCCTTGGTAAGACTGGTTGTTAGACTTTTGGGCTTCTGACGACCCGGAACGACTGTCAAAGATCTACGAATGACAGCCGAGACCAACGGCTTAATGTGTTTTCTGAGGCATTAAGGGGTCTTGGTATGTAAAGATGGTCACCTGTCCTCGGACCAACCGCGGCAAGTTCACTCATCCTCCATAGAAAAGGCAGGATCCTCCGACCAGACGGGTGTTGTGTCTGGTGGGCTACTGCCCGACGTTTGATGTCGGGACGTTGTGTATGCTAGTTGCGCCGTAAACGCTGCTTAGGCGATGCACGATTCGCTCTTATAGGAAACCTAAGCGTTCACATGGAGCTGTCCTGTACGATATTTTTCGGTAAATAGTCGAGATCACAATATTAACATCCTATAGTGAAAGAAAGAAATAAAAAGTATTTATTGTGACTCGTACAGGAAGATTACAAACTAAACTAAATACAGTCAAAAATAAAAAACAAATTTTACATTTTAAAAAAAGTAACAGAAAGAAAAATGAAACAGAAAGTACTATACGAGGCCAAAAGGTTCCTATCTCAGCAATATACTGAGACATAAAAAAAAAACAAAAGTAAAAATCTCACCGTGAAAACTAAGGTGAAGCGAGCTGTCATTTGACCTGATACTAGGGATTCCCCTATTGATAGCTCACTTCACGCTCACTTCACCGTGATAACTTAGGTAGTTATCACGGTGAGATTTTTACAGAATCGATCGGCAGTACGGTAGAAAACTCTTATTATCTTTAAAATCGAAGTGGATAATATTTTGGCGTAAACTCACATCGCCTCCGTGGCGCAATTGGCTAGCGCGTTCGGCTGTTAACCGAAAGGTTGGTGGTTCGAGCCCACCCGGGGGCGAACACTTTTTACAGTTAAATCAAATGAATAATTTTATTACCGACAACTAGCACGTAAATAAATAAATGTAGATATTGTAAACAAACATTTTAATTCTTATTATGCGTTGGGCCACCATAAAGGATGACCGGGTTAGTTAACATGACAATAATGTTTTTTGAACTGGGAACATTGCAGTTCAATCGACGAAACATAAAATAGAATTGCAATGTCTGTGCCCTGATAATTATTATGTAATCCTACCAAAAAACAATGAACGGATATTGTAAGCCTAACTCTTTTACACTACATTAAGTACTTTAGGTAATAGTCTCTTGTCTTTGAATTTTATAACATATCATTTCAATTTAATCGTATTGTATGTATATGGTTACCATGGAGATTTAGTTTATTGATTGACGAAAACGTCAGATAAGGAAAAATATGATTATGATTTTTTTTATAATTTGTATTATCAGGCAACTAAGGCCCATAGATAAAATACACAAAATAGTCATAATACAATAATAAACCAATACATATTAAAATTCTTAAAACTATGATTATACACGTAACGTTCGTTTTTAAGAGTTCATGAACATATTGCCTGCTGTTATAGTAGCGAATAGCAAATACTATAACATCCATATAACATCGAACAATGTAAAATACAAAATAAGTTATCAGCACAGCGGTACCGCATAACGTGAATTTCACTCTCAATCTGCATAAAACTAATTATATTCCATTTGCAATCCGTCGTAACACTACACCGCCTCAAGATTTCTCTATAACAGCTCACTCTTGCTTGAACTCAGCCGGACCCTGTGCCTGTCCCACATTCACCAGAACCGATAGTGTGAAATATTTGGGTGTACTAATAGACGATGGGCTAAAATGGGATAGCAGATCGATGCCCTCACCACCAGAACTCTGCGACTCATACACATCTTCAAGTCACTCAGGGAGTCAGCCAATGCGGATACGCTTAAAATGGTCTTATAAGCTCTGTGTCAATCGGTTCTAGGGTATTGTATTGCGGCTTGGGGTGGTGCATGGAAAACTAACTTTCTTAGAGTAGAGAGAGCGCAAAGAGCAATTCTCAAAGTAATGTCGAAAAAGCCCTACAGATACCCAACAACGGATATCTACTCCGACTGTATGGTTTTAACGGTCCGGCAGCTCTTTGTGCTAAGATCGGTCCTAAGAAAACATGCCTGCCTACCAATGATCGCAATAAACGAACACTTCGTCTCCCTCGCACTCAGCACAAAACCAGTTTTGCTAAACATCAATACTACATCCTAAGCACTTCTTATATCAAAAAATTCACCAAGTGCTGTGTATCTTAGACCTAAATACACAAATGGTAAAATCAAAAGTAACAGAGTGGCTTCTAAAGAAGGACTATGCTTTTACAGAGTCCTTACTCTCCTTCATCGTCAAATGTCCATTTATAGTGTACACGCAATACACTTACACTTACATAACAAAAATACATATACCTTCTCTACAAACAGAACCCTCACAACACATTCATATATATTCACTACACACATACTCATACAACACACCCACGCAGACACAATCTACACTTCCTTAATACTTACATAACAACTGCACATCGCTCATCAATTTTATCATTATATCACTCGACACTCTTATTAATTTAGCTAGTTTTTCTTATTATTAATTTTAGTTTTATTCTTTTTTTATTTTTATTTTCTGTCTTCTCGAAATTCTAAAATTCATTGTAAAGGATGGATCGACACACATCTATTTTTGTCATTAACTTTATAAATAACTATGTTTAAGACCCCCATGGCTGATCACTGTCTCTTAAGATACAGGTTTACCTAGTTTAAGAGGCAGGGGTATAATACTTGAGTACAGATTTTAACATAGATCAACAATGTATAACCTATTTTATAATTCATCACCTAGGTTCTCATCTGTATTTTTTTTATGGCAAATAAATTATTATTATTTATTTTGACATTACTAACACTAACCCTCCCAGATCGGTGGATTAAATATTTAGAAGGTTAACTCTAGACCTCTAGCGGTTCTAACACTTGGTATCATAAAATGAATTATTGAATTAACTCTGGATATTAACTCTGGAATTAACTCTGGATACTTAGGATAACCATAATGAAAAGACCACCCAAACAACTAAAACACATTATAATAGTTCCATTCATCATCATCTGCTTAGAATTTTCTCAACTATGTTGGAGTCGGCTTCCAGTCTAACCGGATGCAGCTGAATACCAATATTTTATATAGAGCGACAGCCTATCTGACCTTCACATACCAGTTACTGGGTAATACGATACCCCTTGGTAAGACTGGTTGTCAGACTTTCGGGGTATTGACGACCCGTAACGACTGTCAAAGATCCACGAATGACACCCGGGACCAACGGCATAACGTGCTTTCCGAGGCACGGAGGGGTCTTGGTATGCGAGGTAGGTCACTCATCCGTGGACCAACCGCGGCAAGCGTAACTTAACCTGATTGATCGACCAGTTCGGTTTTTTTTACTTAGCCATAAGCCCTTGTATTATAATAATAAATACCTATACTAGATGATGAATGATGTTTAGATTTTATCGTAGCAATAATACATCTTGATACTAGGTGGTAGGTTCGAGGGAGGCAGCTTCTTACCGAGACATTATTGGGAGCCTTTTCATTTTGCTTAAATAGAATCCAGAGGGGCAATTCTCGTAATTCTAAGAACGTTCACAGTCTGATCTCAGTCTCAATCTGTCAAAATATAGGTACCTCTAATTTCTCCACATTTTGACAAGTTTTTGACATTTGTTTGTCGCCGAGATGAGACTGCGACTAGACTTTGAACGTATTAATTTAAGAGAATTGGCCTGCTGGTGATACGAAAACATTATATAAAAAGCCAACGTAAGTGGCTTTCGTAGCTACTTCAGCTTATATAATTTCCGATAATTTGGCAAAGCGGTCAATTTATTTGGAGGAAGGGTTCATTGCCTCAACTATAAACTCTGCAGGGTCTATAACTTATCAAGCTTAGTTAGGTATTAACAGCCTGGCCGTCGAGAGAATACGATCCTGACACCCGTCAGTGTGACAATTCTAGTAGCTAATAAAGATGAAATTCGTAAAACACGTATTCGTTTGTATGAAACTGATAGGTGTCCAGGGGCCCAAGTCTGCTATTTTTATAAATTCGTCATTCCAACACGATCCCATTGTCATTTTGCTAAAAGTTCGTAATCTGCTAAATTCACAATGGTCGATCATTGGTCGGTCAATGGTCTGAGAAAAATTACTACTAAATTTCATGCTAGATTTCATTTAATATATATTTTTACATATTACGTATTAGTGTTTGCAATCTGAAGTAGTAAGAAGTTGGTAAATAGCAATAAACATTACATTTATTCATTTGTAATTTTATGCCATTTTATTTCAATGGAGTGTCAGTGGTTGACCATTGGAAAGTCATAATGACGCCGTTATATCAGTAGATTACCAAATTTGTCAAAATCAACAATTATGAAATCAATGATAGACCATTCTGACACTATTGTAATAGCCGACTTGAGGCCCTGAACGCATGATGTCGTCGGCCGCACTTTAGTTATAAGTAAGTTTTTAATTTATTTATTGCCAAATGTACACAGTAACAGAATATACCTAACTAGGTTAAATTTAGGATTACATATTCCTGTTAGGGCGTAGTATGTAGTAACAATTGACTTATAATGTGAAGGCCTGTGTGATCTGCTTCTGCCGCGCTACTGTCGCGCTGCTAACATACGAATGTGAAAGCGGCCAAAATAATTTCTTTCCATTAGGCAGAAAATTCAGAAGGCTACCTGCTACGATCATTCTACACACCTTTTGCTTCATTTACATTCATGAATCAAGTCATACACGCGCGCTGGTTCCAAGTACCACGCATCTGAGTTTTCTGAAGAACATCTTCTAATGAGGTCACTACAGCCTCGTAAAGAAACAAAGAAAAGAAAGAAAAAGTATTTATTGCGACTCGTACAGGAGGATCACAAACTAAATTAAACACAGTCTAAATTAAAATCTATACATATAATAAATCTGTAGAAAAGTCATTTTTGTACATTGAAGAAATTGAAACAAAAAATAGCCAGCGTGTGAAAAGATAAGTAACAGAACCCATTTCCATCATTTTTGAAATTTTTGTCTGTTTGTCTGTTTGTTTGTGCGCACATCACGTAAAATCTACGAATTCAATGCTGACAATGTTTATATACAAAAATTATACGCAACTTGAGGTTTAACTTAGTTTTTGTTTCATCGAAATCGGTTCACTCTATCAAAAGATATGATTAATTTAGTGAGTTCAAGAAGTAAAATATTACGTTACGCAATTAAGTATAGTACTTGCAACGACATCTTAAGACTAAAAATAGAACTAATGTTGATAGTTGAAATCTAAATCCGATAGATGGCGTTGTGCAAATGACGTCATTTTCTGAATCGCGGTGTTAAGATTTTCCGCGCGAGGATGACGTCCACCGTGTTTACTAGGCAAATTGGGTTTCGTTAGGTGTCTTAAAAGTTCTTGCGTGTGTCGTAAAAGTTCTTTGGTTGCTTGGTTTATCGATTTTCTAAATTGGTCGAAAAAAAAGTATTTGCTTATCTTATTGGTTTCGTTTGGTCAACTTTGGTCATTGGTTTGAAGTACGAAGTAAAGATTGTATTTGATTTACTTCGTAGTTTGAATCCAATAGTGCCAATCGTTATACAGTAAGTTAGTGTTGCCAATTCGTTGAGTCACGACCACGAACAGACGATACGTTGTCACACTAGACTGTTCGACGCACCGTTCTTTTAAGTTTGTAGGCTATTCAGTCATAAGTGTTGTTAGTTTTGTTTATTGCTTTAATTTTCCTTGAAAATGCCTCAAAGAAAAAAAACTAACCTTTCGCTGCGTAGCCGAAATGCGAAAAGGATGAGACTTTGTAGGTCTCAGGAATCGGAAGAAGATCGTGAAGCACGGTTATCTGCTAACCGAGAGCACATCGCTCTTTCACGTGAATCGGAAACGTTCACCGAAAGGGAGTCACGTTTAAGTTCACAAAGAACACGGACCGCGACTTTGCGGTCTCAAGAGAGTATCCAGGAACGCGAAGACCGGCTGTCTGCTGATCGGGAGCGCCACTCTCTCTCACGTGAGTCAGAGACATTCACAGAAAGGGAGTCGCGCTTAAGTTCGCAAAGAACTCGGACCGCGACTTTGCGTTCTCAAGAGAATATCCAGGAACGCGAAGTTCGGCTGTCTGCTGATCGGGAGCGCCAGTTTCTCTCACGCGAGTCAGAGACTTTCACAGAAAGGGAGTCGCGCTTAAGTTCGCAAAGAACTCGGACCGCGACTTTGCGTTCTCAAGAAAATATCCAGGAACGCGAAGTTCGGCTGTCTGCTGATCGGGAGCGCCAGTCTCTCTCACGCGAGTCAGAGACTTTCACAGAAAGGGAGTCGCGCTTAAGTTCGCAAAGAACTCGGACCGCGACTTTGCGTTCTCAAGAGAGTATCGAGGAACGCCAAGCACGTCTGTCATCTGACCGAGAGCGACACGCTCTCTCGCGCGAGTCTGAATCTCTCTCCCAAAGAGAAGAACGATTACAAATAGCTAGACATAACTATGTAGGTGTACAAAGAAACAATGAAAGTTATCTTGCATCTGAAAGGGAAAGAATAGATGAACTAAGACGAGCAGAAACAGCAGAACAACGTCAATCTCGCCTAGAAATAGAACGAGCTCGATACCATATGAATAGAGAAACAAATAGCGGAGCTGATGAGTCCATGGAAAATGACGATGCAAATATTTTATTACCTTGGGACAATAGGGAAAAATCAGGGTTCACATATTCGTCTAGAATTAATTATGCTGGCTTTACTTTCGTGGGTGACATGAGAGAAATTTGTAATTTTTGTCATGCTTTGAAATGGAGGAAAGAGACAGATGGAATGTGCTGCTCAAATAGAAAAATTGTTCTTCCAAATTTCCAAGATCCACCACACTTACTTAAAAGTCTCCTGAATGGCGATCATCCCCAGTCGAACCGTTTTTTGGATAATATTCGTTTATATAACAGTGCTTTCCAAATGACTTCCTTTGGGGCAAAACAAATAACGGAAGGACCGTTCATGCCAACCTTCAAAGTACAAGGTCAAGTTTATCACCTTATTGGATCTTTGCTGCCAGAAAATGAACCCAAATTTCTCCAAATTTATTTTGTATCCGATTACACGCAACAGCTCAATGTTAGAAATCACAATTTTCCCCAGCTCAATGCTGAGCTTTTGGGTCAACTTCAAGAATTGCTGCATCACGGTAACCAGTACGTTCGTGAATTCAAAGCTGCATTGGAGTCAATTCCACAAGGCAGCAATGATTTCAAAATTGTTATAAGTGCCGATAGACGTCCTGTGGGTGAACACCGTGGAAGACACAATGCACCCGTCGCAGATGAAGTTGCAGTTGTTTTAGTCGACCAGGAGTGTGAGAGACGTGATATCGTGTTGCGTACACGCGACGATCGCCTTCAACGCATTTTGGAAACCCACCGAGCTTACGACGCCCTGCAATATCCACTAATTTATTGTCATGGTGAAGATGGGTACAATTTTGGGCTGTACCAAGTGAACCCTACTACGAGAGTCACTAATTATCAAAAAAAAATATCTGCTCAACAATACTATTCCTACCTTTTACAAATAAGGCAAAACAGTTTCGTATATTTGCAACGATTTCGTGGTTTGTTCAGCCAATTTATTGTGGACATGTACGCAAAAATAGAAACTGAACGTTTAGTGTATATTCGCACTAACCAGCGACGGTTACGCGCTGAAGAATACGTGCACTTGCGGGACGCCATGCAATCAGATAATAACGTCGAAAACTTGGGTCGATTGGTTATTTTGCCATCCAGTTTCACAGGCGGTCCGCGGTATATGCACGAACGAACGCAAGATGCTTTTTGTTACGTCCGTAAATACGGCCGGCCGGACCTTTTTATAACATTTACAACAAATCCAAAGTGGACGGAGATTTGCCAGGCACTTCTCACAGGACAGGCGTCATACGACAGACATGACATTATTGCTAGGATTTTTCATTTAAAACTCAAAGTCTTGATTAATCTACTTACAAAGGAGAAAGTTTTCGGTTCAACTCTTTGTTTTATGTATAGCGTCGAGTGGCAAAAGCGTGGTTTACCCCACGCGCACATTCTTCTGTGGCTGGAAGAAAAAATTCGTCCCGATGCTATAGACAGTGTCATAAGTGCAGAATTTCCGGACTATAATGCAGATCCGATTTTGCATGACATAGTAAAAACACATATGGTTCACGGGCCATGTGGCCTCTTAAACAGGGAATCACCGTGCATGAAAGATGGTCAATGCTCAAAAAAATACCCCAGAGCACTGAAAGAACTAACTATGGCTGGGGAAAATGGGTATCCGCAATACCGGCGAAGATCACCGTCACAAGGTGGTTTCACAGCTACTGTCAGATTCCGTGGACAAGAAATAATTCTAAATAATAGTTGGGTGGTACCGTATTCTCCAGTTTTGTCAAACGCTTTTCAAGCACACATTAATGTTGAAATTTGTAATAGCGTCGAATCTATAAAATATATATGTAAATATGTTAATAAAGGTAGTGATCAAGCCATGATAGCACTAAGAAATAACAACCAATTTGATGAAGTGACAAGGTATCAATCTGGCCGATACATAAGCTCTTCGGAGGCAGTTTGGCGCATTTTGAGTTTCCCTATTCATGAAAGGTATCCGCCAGTCATCCATCTTGACGTGCACCTGGAAGGCGGGCAGCGAGTTTACTTTCAGCCAGAAAATGTGGCAGAAAGAATGAACAACCCAAGACAAACCACCTTGCTCGCATTCTTTCGCCTTTGCGAAAGAGACAATTTCGCTAAGTCTCTGTTGTACAATGAAGTGCCACATTATTATACTTATAACAAGCAGCAAGGTGTTTTTAATCGCAGGAGACGTGGAACTGCTGTAGAAGGCGAGTCCGGCATTTTTAAAGAACACGTGATTGGAAGAGTATACACGGTGCACCTAAATAATGCAGAGTGTTATTATTTACGCCTTCTTCTTCACACAGTGCGAGGACCTACTTCTTTTGCTGAGCTCCGCAAAGTGGACGATATAGAATATCCCACATTTCAAGCTGCTTGCCGCGCACGGCATTTATTAGATGGCGATCAGCATTGGGATGATGCTTTAGCCGAAGCATGCGTCAGTGATAGTCCACATCGTTTGCGCCATTTATTTGCCATTTTGTTGACATTTTGTGGCCTATCGGACGCTGGGCAGTTGTGGCAAAAATATAAAGACGCGTTTGCCGAAGATTTTTTGAGACAGCAAAATATAAATAGTGAAACTTCTGACCAAGTACGTGAAAGCTGCCATAATAGGGCTTTGCTGGCTATACAAGATATAGTTACAAGTATAGGAGGGAACCCCCTCAGTCAATACGGCTTGCCGACACCGACAGTTGGTGGGGAACGAATTAATAGGGAGTATACATCTGAAATAAATTACAACCCCGAAGAGTTAGCAGAAATATTGCGAAATGGCTGTTCAAATTTGACGTCAGAACAACGTCAAATCTTTGATAGAGTATGCTGTAGTGTAGAACATTCATTAGGAGAAATGCTGTTTTTAGATGCACCTGGTGGAACAGGTAAAACTTTCCTCACTAAAGTTATCTTGGCTCAAATAAGGAGCCAAAACAAAATTGCCCTTGCCGTCGCTTCCTCAGGAATAGCTGCCACTTTATTACCAGGAGGAAAAACTGCACATACAACATTTAAAATACCAATCGACTTGGACCGCACAGAAAATCCTGTTTGCAACGTGTCTCGCAATAGTGATAAAGCAAGGGTTTTACGCGATTGCGCCCTTATCGTTTGGGACGAGTGTACGATGGCAAATCGTAAAGCTGTGGAAGCTGTAGATAGAACGTTGCGAGATATAAGACAAAATGACCGACCGATGGGAGGCTTAACGGTGCTATTCTGTGGAGACTTCAGGCAGACACTCCCTATAATACCCAGAGGAACGAGGGCCGATGAAATAGGTGCCTGTTTAAAGAGCTCTATTTTATGGCGTAGTGTCATATTAACTATTTTGAGCTTTAATATGCGAGCATATTTGGGAGGTGACGCAAACGCGCAGGTTTTCTCAAATTTACTACTTCAAATTGGTAACGGCACATACCCGACTCAAGAAGGAGGTAAAGTAACTTTAGTCGAAAGCCTGTGTTCTTCTGTTGCCTCACAGCAGGAACTCATTTCCTCTGTATACGGAGATCCATCAGAGATCTCGAACCATGACGCTGCTTGGCTATGCCAACGAGCTATTTTGGCACCTCGCAACGACCAAGCAGCAGCAATAAATTCTCAAATATTGGTACATGTTTCTGGAGAAAGTAGGGAATATTTATCTATTAACACGGTTTTAGAAGAAGGAGATGCCACCCACTATCCAGTAGAGTTTTTAGACTCTCTAAATACACCAGGTCTTCCAGCACACAAAATTTATTTAAAAGTCGGAGTACCAATCATTCTACTCAGAAATTTAAGCCCACCAAAACTATGCAATGGAACTCGGTTGAGAGTAACAAATCTCCAACGAAATGTCATCGAAGCCGAAATCTTAACAGGTTGCGGCTCCGGTGATGTTGTTTTCATTCCCAGGATACCCATTATCCCCAATAATTTTCCGTTTACTTTCAAACGTGTGCAATTTCCTGTAAGCCTCTGTTACGCTATGACTATTAATAAAGCCCAAGGCCAGACGTTATCCGTTGCGGGTGTAGACCTTACTTTTGATTGTTTTTCACACGGCCAACTCTATGTTTCTCTATCACGTGTTAGCAACCCAAACAACCTTTTTGTATATGCTCCGGGTAATTCCACCGCTAACATAGTATATAGAGAAGCATTAACGTAATCAACTATACCAAAGTCAGGACTCTTATCTAAATCATCAAAAAGGTGATATACTCTTATCTAAACGACGTTGTTTTGTTCTCGACAACCACGCGAACGAAGTCGCGGGCACAGCTAGTACCAAAATAAAAACTAAAAAAAGGCCCAACGATCCAATTTAATGACAAAAATATGTTGAAATTCCGGTCCAAGCCAGTTTTAAATCATTAAATTACGGCCCAGCGACCTAAAATTATGACATGATACTTGAACCAAGACCTACGTCTTGTAAGTCGTAGTTGTTACTACTGAGCCACCACTGCTCTCAAATATTGCATACATCACTACAATTATGTTTTGGTGGGTTCATTTGAGTTTCATCGCACATAACCATTGTGTTTTCAATATTATTCTAAATATAATCAACTGCACATTTCGACAATACTCACGTCATTCATGTCCAAACACAGAACCAATACCAACCATATATCGGATCCGACCAGCGATGCAATCGCAAAATGTAAATATCATTGGCCCTAGAGACGTATTAGACGAACGTCTCAATATATGACGTATAGGTACTAATACACTATGTACGTTAGTCGGCTCAAATGATTCTTGAGACGGACTTGACTATACTGGATGTATGAAAAGGAGAGAGAGAGGATGTAGCTACAGAGGATGTGGACAGTCATTTGGAACTGGATAATAGTAACATACTGATGGTTGGGTTATTGAGAGATAAGTTTAGGTTACTGTAGAGCTTGTTGGTTTCTCAGGTAAATGGATTTTCAGTAAAGAATTCGCTGTTGGAAGCCTGAAGTTACACATGTAAGCATATAATTAATGTACCGTAAATATTATAAAACATTTTAAAAGAGTTACGGTGTAGTTTCATGCACATTCTTCTCCATACGAAACTACTTTTTGGAAGGGGCAATTAGTATCAATTCAATTTTTTTTTTGGCAATTTTGACGTTCAAAAGTGCCTATTTAAAAATAAATGGTTTGACTTTGGTTTTGTGTCCGTTGATTCGCAAAAGGCATTGTAAAAGCGCCTGTATGAAATAAATAACAATACTGTGTCAATCAACTCGGCCTATCGCAGTCCACTGCTGGACATAGGCCTCTCTCAGGCTGCGCCACAACACCCTGTCCTCCGCCTTCCTCATCCAGTCCGTTCCAGCCACTTTCTTTATGATGTCCGTACAATACTGTGTGGCAATGGTCAACTGTGTTACGGAAAAAAAACAATCACTATTTCGCTTGCTAAGATTTAGGATGGTAATTTTAAAAATAATCCTCTAAAGGCCATAGAAAAAGATACATCATCAGTATAATAGCATAAAAATGAAGGTAAAAATGTTTCACTTGATGATAATGATAATGATGATGAAATTAACAATTTACTCAAAATAGAGTTCCGCTAGGCACTTTGTGTAAATAATTTCATCACCACTACTCTCAAAACGTCGAAGGAAACATCATGAAGAAACCGGTATGTCCTAGAACCAAAAATTCTATCTACCAACTCCCTCTAGAAGAGAGGAGGCCTGTGTCCCGGCGTTGGGAACATTGTAGGCTGATTATGCTGCTATGGCCAAAAGGTTCTGCAGTGGCGACCGCATACCGGAAAAAATAGCGTTGGAAGGCCTCCCACAAGGTGGACCGATCACCTTGTGAATGCCGCAGGAACCCGTTGGATACGAGCACCGGTCAAAGTAGAAGTGCTTGAGGGAGGCCTATCTCCAGCAGTGGACGTCTTCCGGCTGAAATGATGATGCTATGCTGTAAAATAGAGTAATTTTGAGTATATTTTTATTGCATTAAAATTGATATATAATTGATAAAAGTGAGCAATAATAACCAAATAAACAACCCATTACTTAAAATAACATATAAAATAAAGAACCAAGTGTTGTCAGAGTGAGCTTCGAAGATGCTCAAGTTTAGCCAATTTTATTTCAAGCTTCAATGCATTGGATAACGACGTTGCTACAGATTACTTGAGGAAATAACGATGGGAATATTAAAAACGAGTTCTGCTTGCTATTTTTATCTTGTTTGGTATTGAATGATATCGGATAAACAAAGTTTTTAATTCGATGAAGACCACAGAGAATTTTGGTACCTACATTAAAATGCGTATTTCTTATTTTAAATTATAATTATTGTTCTCTTTTTTTTTAGATAAAATTGACATTACATTGACCAACATAGTAAAGATGTAAAGATATGCAAAAATTTAAACAATATTTGTGTAAATCATTTTCGCGACATAGAATATTTAACAAATACAGGAAAAAAATTAACCATTGCACAAACTGTAATTAATTTAGCATAATTTCAATATGATTCTATACCCCCCTTTTTTTTGAGGTTGGGATATTATCATATACCTTCTCCCGCTCTGGGCGGAGCGGGAGGGCATGTCAAACTTTTACTGACTAAAACCCACCCGTGTTCCTTCAGTTGCCTGTGTCAGGGGCCACGGTATGTCTTTCGAACAACCCGCGACCCTGGCAGGCATCGATCCTAGCGGACCCCGTCAGTTAGTGCTGGCATCTCTTTAAGGCGCGCCTGGAACACAACGCGCTGTCGACCCTGGCCTGGCCCTTACCGGACGGCAAGCTGCCCATTGATCGCCGTCCGCAAGCCCGCATATACGATGGCAGGGAATCGGCTGTCGATTCCCGACGCCCAGGGCGTCTCCTGCGGCGACTAGGGGCGTGAGGGCGCAAAGATTGCCTCTCCCTCACGCGCTCCGCCTCCTTCTTCGCGAGCATTACCGCTTCGCAGAAGGAGGTGACGGCTTCCCATGCACTCTCGCTCCGTACCATGGCCTGGACTAGGTTCGGACGCGAGAGATTGCCGCCGCCGATCGCCGCCGCGAGGACACGGCGGTTCTCTGCCTAAGCTGGGCAGACCTCCACCGTATGCTCCACCGTATCCTCCGGGCGATCCACACTATGGTGACACCCGGGCGTTTCCTCTCGCCTTATCCGGAACAGGCACCTCCCGAAGCAGCCGTGTCCGGTGAGAACCTGCGTTAGGCGGAAGGTGAGGACGCGCCTCTCCAGCCACTCCTCAAAGAGGGGACTTATCGCCGCAATTGTGACGTGCCCAATTCTAGACCCCCCTAGCGTATAAATTTTAAGTCCGTTAAAAAAAAATATATTGTTCCGTACATTTTAACCTCGTAGTTATTACACTTTTGTATGAAACAGCTATTTTTTTTATATCCGACTAAAATTTTCTACGCTAGGGTGTCTAGAATCATATGCTGAATTCATGGATAAACTTTGCACACTGGTTATTATTTTTTCCTGTATGTCTGCAATTGATTCTTCCACCAGACTATACCAACACAATGACTAATGTTTCCACTATACTGAAATATAAGAATTTCATCCACATTATTAGGATTATTTTCTTAGTCGATGGGACCATTTGTGTTAATGGAATGGCCTCGTAAATATTGCCTTCCGTCTTGTAAATCCTGATTGACTTATGTTTATTTATTAGCTATAATCTTGTTATATTTTTATGATGAATTTGGTATTTGCTGTGGCTATTGCTGACACAGATAGAAGTGTATGCTGATGGTATTACATCGTAATGCTTTATGTTATTCATAAGTAAAGTAGATACTTATAACTTTTGTAAGTATTCATGAAATAAATTGCCAAAATATGATCACTAATAAGCACTTATACTGTACACACAAGGAGTTATACTAGGCCCAAATTATTTCTTTAAAAAAAAAAATGATAGAATAATGGTACACAATACCACAGTATGACGATGTCTCTATCCAGTTCTCTTCAAGACATATAGGTCATATTCTAGTGTTCACATACATTTACGGTAATCTTAATCCAATCAAGATGACCTAGATAAAGTGACATTTTATCAGCAGACTTACTGCTGCAAAGCAAAGGCAACTCAACGTGCCTCTCGTGTAATTGAGCACCGTAGTCAGATACAAGAATACGTACGATAATAATACGTTGTCGACGGCTGCTGTCGATGGGTGTTGATGGCTGCATTTGCCTATGCCGTGGACGCGTACCGCTCGTGAGTATGCACACTTCAAGTTATTGCGCAGTGGTGGACCGCGAAATTCATTCTTACGTTTTTTGCAATTTGCAGGTCAGTGTCAGGTTGTATCTTGATCAAAATATGATTTGCGACTATAACGGGTATTTATTTACAGAATTATAGATAGCCATTAGAATCATTAATACATCTTCCTAAGTTAGATTTGTACCACTAGAAGAAATCTCTTAGGGAAAAGTGCTTATAAAGAAAGAAAGAAAAAGTATTTATTGCGACTCGTACAGGAGGATCACAAACTAAATTAAACACAGTCTAAATTAAAATACTAAAATAAAAATTTAAAAAATTAAAAAAGTAACAAAAAGAAAAATGAAACAAAAAGTCCTATACGAGGCCAATAGGCTCCTATCTCAGGTCTTATGGTACATATCTAACATAGAAAGATGTATTAATGTTTGTATTAATGATTATAATTCTGTAAATACGTACCTGTTATAGTCGCGAATCAAATTTTTTTTAAGATAAAACCTGACACTGACCTGCAAATTGCAAAAAACGCAAGAAAGTTTGAATTTCGCGGTCTACCACTTCGCATTCACCTTACCGAGGATGGAGAAGTCAAAAATGTATCGGGATGACATAAACTACCGAAAAGCTTATGTCAATTCAGTTGAAAGCTATTGCCACATGGCTAAGCCTTCTTAACGTAAAGGTAAAGTTCAAACAATAACACCATAATCGTGAGTTATTCAGTTTAACCTTACAAGCAAAACGTCTGCATATCATTTGGACTAGAACGTCGTGCTTATAGTGTGGACTAACGTTATTACAGTTGAGATCTATGTCACAGATGTGTGTTGGCACTTTATATTGAAATGTTATATAGAGCTGTTAACTTGTGGCAGTTGAATGAGATTATTAGTGTGTGTGTGGTAATTGGTTTGTCTATTTTATGTTTGTTTATAGCAGAAAGTTTATAGCAGTCTCATACTAAAAGTAGTGTTTTCTCATTGTTTGTCTTATTTCTTTCTAGTATATTTATGTATATTTGTTTGTGCTTTTATTTATATGCAATTAGGTATATAACATATTTATTGTTTTAACAGGTTTATGCATATCTTTATAGTATTTCAAATATTTATTCCTCAATATTTTCATGACTGCACCTACCACTGTTTGTCTCTGCATCACCCAAAGGTTGACTGGTAGAAAATGCCTACGGCATTAAGTCCGCCTCTGTATATTTATATGCTTAAACTATTATTTAAATAAATAAAAGTATGCCGCATAAAACATTTTTCAATTTGGTTTGAATATTTAGTTCAAACTGTACTTTTTCACTGCTGGGCAAAATCCACCCTCATACTGTTTCAATTTTCTTTTTAATATGCTTTCTCCGGCCAATCGGTCAGGAACAAGTTCAAATCGTCACGCCAGCGTGTCTTAGCCTGCCTTGGTGACGACTCCTATCTTCAGGCACCCACTGTATGACGATCTTGGTCCATCTTGCATCTGTCTTATTACATCCCATTAGTGTGGCCTACCCAGTCCTATTTCATTCTCACAGACTTATCGCAACTTTCGACGATGCCCGACTTGGAGCGTATTATATAAAAAGGTATCGTGAATTCGTGGTATGGTGAAATAGTAGGTATGGTATAACTCTGGCGGTAAACTTCGTCTACTTTCCATTGAGAGTTTAACGGATGAAAGTAAAATTATCCTGCAATTCAAACACCCAAAGATCTTTTAAAATCCTAAACCTCACCTACATTCTCACAATGAAAAAATAAAAGCTGAGCGTAAATGGGTTTTGCGATTTAACACCTCAGTATAAACAGCGTTGAAGTAGTAAATATACCGGTTACAACCACTCTATATAGCTCGCCATCTCTCACGAAATGTAGCGGTCTGTACTTAAAAGTGTTTGTACATTTCTTTTACAGTACGCAGAAATATTTCTAAGGCGGCAATTTATGTGTCCTTTTACGCTAAATAAGCCGTTATGTGAGGCTTACTTCTGGCGGAAACAATACCGTTTTATTTATTAGGTAATGATTTAAAACGGGGTTGTGAAATTGTCGCGAATTTTTTGGGAGTTTATTTCGTATTTGTTTAGTAAGTAAGCTGTAGCTGGTATGGAAGTAAGAATATAATCTAGGTGCATCAGGCACTTCTGCTATGTCAGCAGTTGCAAGTACATTAATTTGAGGTGCCAAAACACACTAAGCGGTAATTACTCAACTTATTTTTCATCGTTTTATGTGTTCACTGCTCACTATGTATTTTATACATCGTTACTCTGAGCTTAGAAGTTTTTTTTTCCAGCGGTTAAACCTCGCGTATTTTGCGCAATATGCGGCGCAAAATACCATCAGAGTGTTTTCGACAACACTAAAGGAGTAAGAACACACGCGTATCTTACGTCAATCATGGCTGTTTTCACATTTGTGGAAACAGTCTTGATTGACGTAAGAACAGACATAAATAAATTGAAACCAATATACAATATATAAATGTCGTCGATTCTATAGACAAAATCCTTTAGCCATCTAAATAAAGACACAAGGATTTTTGCAAAAGGAACAATATTGACAATACCTGAAAACAATATTCGTAACAATTTGATATGATGTCTAGACAGCGAAGGATTAAGGGAGGTCACACATCAAAGAAGGAAGGGAGATGTGCCAAAGAAGTATTTCGATGTAACCTACATCAAATAAAGTCGTGTGTTCTCTGGTGTGTGTATAAGTAGATTGCTGTCAGAAAATGAATGGTTTGACTTCAACAAAAACATTTTTACAAAATATTAAGCCTTTTTTTCCCTGATAGGAAAGCAGGCAGACGTGTACAACACCCACGTTTCACTAACTACATTAGGTCCCTTATTATAAGGGCGGGCTTTACTTTTTACACGCAAACTTGCGTATTAACTTGGGACCTCAGTAGTCACGCGTCAATTGGAAGAAAACGACAGGAGCAACGCGGCAATCAAAAATGACACTATCTATCAAGGCACTTTCTTTTCTGATTCACAGCCAGAATTATTGATTCCAGTTAAGTAGACCCACAGATATCCGTAGACCTAGATAACGTAAGTATCACGATCTTTATGAAAACCAAGCGTGGCTATTTTTTGACTACCTACTATGATGTCACAAGCGCTCTTTCTCACTCACGCTCACCCAGCCAGCAGTACACAGGACTGAGCGCGAAAGTAGCGGCTTACGATTTTTGAACGTAAGTTGGTGCGATTTTTGGCACGCGAAGTAGTTGCTCTTGCGTTATATAGGTGTATCTATATTTGTGAGTAGACCTCATTACTTTGTTGTTGACACATAAATCCTTAAGATGGTATGCTTGATAAACTGTTACCCAGTAAAGCATATCGTCTCCATTCCATACTCCCCGAAGGACTATGTTTATGACGCAACGAATTTGTCTCAAATCCCGGTACGGTAGCCGCAGTATAATCCTAGGCGAGTGCAATATGCAGTGTAAGACAACGGCTTACATTGTTTTTGGCTGCGTCATGCCTTCGGCTTTATGAAGTATCGTTATTACATGCTTTTATTTGTTTGTCTTATCTTGCAGGTTTTTTTCTTGTGGTGTTATTGAAACGCAATAGGGATTTTTAATATTAAATATTCTTGGGTACTGTTTAGTCGGGAGCAATGGTAACACTTAACAGACAGGCGCTTTACTTTATGTAAATTATTTCATCACCACTGCTCTCAAAACGGTGGAGAAGAACATTGTAAGGAAACCGGAAAGTCATAGAACCAAAAATTCGAATACATTTGTGACATCTACCCGCTCGAAGCTAGTGTGGCGGATTAGAGCTCACTCCCTTTTACCAAGAGGAGGCCTGTGTCCCAGCAGTGGGAACATTATAGGCTGATTATGCTATGCTATGCTGTTTAGTCATGTGAATGATCTTAACCATGATTTTGTGATACTCGTCATCATCCACTGCCCAACTTTACCCAATGCTGGGTACAGGCCTCTCTTTGTTGGCATCAATCTCCAGTGTTTGTTTTTAGAGTTACGTACGAAGATGGTAAAAAGGAACCCTTATGGTGCGACTCTGTCTGTCCGTCTGTCACAGCTGGATATCTCAAGAACTAATAAAGAAGATAAACTGGTAATTTGGAATAGTTTTAGTTGACGTTTGCCCAACTATTTTGTAAATAAGAAAGATTTTTTTTGCTACATGTACTGAAAGGGTATCTTAAAATTTCGAAATGGGGCTACTAGGACATGTCATATGAAAGAGCGCTGTTTGCACATTCTCAATTTTTTCTTATATTTAGGCCTCATAGTTTTCGAATTTTGATGAAAAATTTAAAAAAATAACTACCGCAGATTTTTCTATGTGATAGAAGTTTATGTGAAGATTACAGGAAATATAAAACTATGTCTCTAAATAGCACACTTTTCAGAAATCATCAACAAAAATTACATTAGTTCTACTATCGGTCAAGAGATGGCACTGACCTAAAACTGCAATATTCTACACCGCAGTGTTAAAATTCTCTGACGAATATAGGTTTCACCGATGAAAATTTAAAAACATTCCACATTTTACAATACGGAGCGCGAGTTCACTCGTTCTTGACCGGTTTTTTGTATTAACTTGATTTAAAAAAAGTCAAATCTTTTATTTCAAATAGTGTGTAAAAGGCAATTTTAAACGTCAAAATTTATAAAAAATAGAATTGATTCTAGTCGCCTCTTCAAAACAATGTTAATGGAGTTGCTTGGTTGTTATTTTTTTTTTAACGCTTAGAACAGGCAACAAGATTCAACTTATTATCTGACCGAATCCTTGAAAATTCAAAAGTGTCTGTAAATAGTTTATCTAAAGTTGTGGATTTGAATTTGACTAAGAATGTTGAGTTGAATGGTGCTGATCCATGCGTCATGTTCGTGAACGGACGCCGTCTGTTGGGACTGATCATCTCTAAGCTGCTTTATTATTTTTTTCTTTTTGCTGTACTCTGGACGCTTTTAACATGTACGTTTACGTCGTTCTCACATATAATTACAATTTCAAAATTAATGATGTAACTAATATTTTTGTAACAATATAATTTAAAAGAGTGTCCACGGAGTTTCTTGCCCGTTATTCTCCATAGGTGCCTATTACGCTTTGGAATGGGCAACTAGCTTCATATTTCTGACTGACCGATTCTTAGACAATACCAAAGTGCATGTAAATGGTTTTATCGAAATAAATGCTAATGCTTTGAGTTTGAGAATGCTTTAAAAAACGACTAGAGTTTGATTGCCAGCAGTTGATTGATTGGATTTCCCAACCGTGTTTGCACTAGGCACGAGTAAAATTTTCACATGGAACAAATATTTATATGGTCCTCAGATAGTTGTTCCGGGCAGGATGTTTGCGAATGTGAGATTTGTTTGTAAAAAGCATCTCCGATATAGAAAAGCTTTTTTATTGATCTGTTGGAATTTTGCTGAAATAAAAGCTTAAATAAATTCCAAAATCTTCGTAGGATTTATCTAAAACCTTTACTAAAAATTCTTATATCCGAAAATAAATTAATTGATGTATTTAGTAGGTACACTAACAGCTTCTCTGTTTAAAATATTATTAGTTCTATAGATAACAATAGCCTTGGACTTACACAGTTACCAATTACAGGTAGGTAAACCAGCTATCTCAGAATTCAACTCAATCCATGATTTAACTCAATCAACTTAAAAAGAATTATAATTCAATCATTCACTGATAGACAACGCACAGCCTAATTTGTTAAGTCTAGAAGCATAAAATTTTGTACAAGAGTTGCTTATATAGACTTAAATTAAATTAGCTAGCGAAACTCCACAGACGTGATAGGTATCTATATCTAAACATGATAAAATAAAAGTCAACAGAGGCCCAATTCTCGTAATTTTAAGAATGTTTACAGTCTAATCAAGTCTCAACCTGTTAAAAACTTTTTAACAAAAAAAAAAAACAACCGACTTCAAAAAAAAAACACTACAAAGTGTAAAATAACTTTAATTTTAATTTCGGAAGTCGGTGTCTTTGGTTTTGTATTTACGTTTTTGCCACCGACTTCCAAAATTAAAATTAAAGTTATTTTACACTTTGTAGTGTTTTTTTTTTGAAGTCGGTTGTTTTTTGTTTGTTAAAAAGTTTTTATTTTTTACTTTTTATAGTCAGAGTGCATCTCATGACAACTCCAATAAGCCCAAACACGGCTAGAATACATGGTTTTATTACGAAGTTCCGGTACCTACCTTCCAGCTTCATCATCAGATCGGTTTGATGGTACCATTTTCGTCAGAACCATTTATTTAAATTTGCTTCGTCGTAGTCGCTTAACTATCTTAATCGAGATATCTTATCGCCACCCGTGAAATACTTATTATCATTGAAGAGTTCCTGTGGCTATCTGTGGTCTTCTTCATCAGTTCCACTTCACCAAATTATACTTTTTGAATGCAAATGCTTGACATGTTGATGAAAATACCAAAATTGCTATATGTATGCCTATAATATTTGAGGAGTTCCCTCAATTCCTCATGGACCCCATCATCAGAACTGGATTTTGACAAGAATGGGACCACTCTGGAAGCATATCCTTTCAAATAAAAAAAAAATTCCAAATCGGTTCATAAATGACGGCGTACTGAGGTAACAAACATAAAAAAAAAAAAAAAAAAAACCGAATTGATAACCTCCTCCTTTTTGAAGTCGGTTAAAAATACCTCTAATTTGTCTACATTTTGACAAGTTTTTCACATTTGTTTGTCGCCGAGATGAGGCTGCGACTAAATTTTGAACGTTTTAAATTACGAGAATTGGATTTCAGATTTTCTCAACTCACACTTCAAGAAAAAAAACATTTCCAGCGGTCGTTAAGTGACCACCACAAAGACACTAAATATGTTTTTAAATTTTATTTTATCTTGTTTAGATATCAATACTCACGTTTGTGGAATTTCGCTAGCCAGTTTAAGTTTACCCTGTATAGTGAAATTGAGCACTTACGAAGGATTTTTGTGAATTCACTCCCTAAAGGGGATATTTTTGCCGATGGGCACGATTCTTCCTAGAAAACGGCACAGCCTCACATAACCACGCGAAAACAAACACACTGTACAAACCAATACAACTGACATTCTGACGGAAGCGTTTGACAAACGTGCGGGGCTTCACACGGCTTAGTATTGGATGCCCATTTGTCATTTGCGCATTACCATAATTCTACTGAGGATGATGGATCTAACCGTGCTTATAAGCCGTTGTATAAGCTGTAGTTTCAAGCTTGCTGATTGGCTAATACTGTAACATGGTAACTTGAGCCGCTTTTGTGATACTACTAGACAAATCTGTTTGACATTTTAAAATCGCCAGCGACTCGCTGGCGATTAATATCAGGGATCAGTTTTTACTCTTGTATTTTATAGTTATTTTCGTGTTATATATCCCTTATATTGCACCCGCCATGTTTTCTCTGCATCACCCTAAGTTTGACTGGTAAAAAATGCCTCTGGCTTTAAGTCCACCTTTATACAGGGTGGAATCGAAGTCATGGGCATTATTTTAACCTAAGGCACTACTCACGATACTGATTGCATTAGGGCTATTAATACGCAAATCAAAAATATTATTAATGCAAGTAAGGAAAACCTTAAAAATGTAGTAAGTCAAATTGCACAAGGCTTATTATTGCAAATAAACACTTAAAGTAATTAAAACAAAATACTTCGTTAACGCCAATAATTGTTGAAATATCAAAATCTTAAAGCGCAGTACAGCGCAAAGCGAAATGTAAACAAACATCACCTGCGCGCGCGCGGGTTTTTCCTTACAAGTAATAATAACAATGGGCTACAAGACATTCCGTCCGGCGGGATTCCCTGAACTCTCTCCGTCCCACTCCCTCACTCGCAAAAATACGAATATCACCCCCGCGCGGGGTATGCTTCCCGCCGCAACACGAAGTCACGAACCCGGAACCAGTGTCATAACGACTGCGCAGGTGCATTGACGCGTAATTGATTTATTGATCCCGTGACGTAATCGCCGTACTCGCCGCTCGCGGCATACGGTGCTTGGATTGCAGTGTATTAAGTGTTAGTGTAGTAGTTGTGTGTTGTGTGTGTGTTTGTGTACACGATGCCTCGACCGCGTAATGTGCAGGCTAGGTACACCAACCAACAATACCCACAAATGGTTGTAATTTACGATCGCGCAAGAAATTTAGTATGAACTCGTGAAATGTTCCATCGGCGCTACCCGAACGACCCTATTCCTTCACGGGGTCTCATTCCACCAGAACCACTCAGAACCTGTTGGATTTTTCGTCTTTTCACGTGCCAGCACATGCACAAGCTCGTGGAAGAGCACCCGTTTACCCTCTGTCACTTTACCGACAAATAAGGTTTTTTCAAAACAATCCACAAGCTAGGTACGTAAATGTTTTTTTTTAATGTATGTTAGTTGACGTAGTTTTGACCGTCCTAAGCCGGCAAAGTACGAAGGGAAAATTGGAATTTATTATGAATCAATTCATTGGCAACTTACGAATGTCACGTGAGTCGGGCGGGGTCAAAGAATTCACGCCCAATGACGCGCGTACGGCGTAGTGTACCTACGCATTTGCTATCGAGAAGCGCAACTAATTTGATACTTTGTATGACTTACTACATTTTAAGGTTTTCCATACTTGCATTAATAATATTTTTGATTTGCGTAATAGTAGCCCTAATGCAATTAGTATCATAAGTAGTACCTTAGGTTAAAATAATGCCCATGATATCAAATGCACCCTGTATAGTATTATTTTTACTTGGGCATAAAGTGTTAATGAAGGTAAAATAAAAAATTAACTGCCTGTATACCGAGCAATACTATAGTTTCTAACGATATAAGCAATGATAAATAAGTAAGAAAGACTTTAGATATCTGAGTAATACTGTAATTACGGAATTTAAACAAAGAAGGGAAATATAAAACTGTTTATGCAAATTTTTGATCAACTTACCACTGAAGTACTCGCCCCATGTGATATTATTTTAGTGTTAGTCAAATGGCCATAATACTGTAAAATCGTTCGACAAGATTATTTTTAAAACGCTTTAGGTCGACCGCGTAACACACAGTATTTTACAGTCCGAAGTAGTTATAAGGAAAGGACATCATTCAAGTGTTGAACATTTTATACCCAGTAATAAAAGTACCTACTATTTTCTTATGGGAAATTAGATTTTCAGCATTTTTTACTATTACAGCGAAAACCTAAAATTAACCGCCCGGCTGCTATATGAGATTGAAGATGCCAAAATCATATTTTATTTGATAACAAGTTTGTAATTAAAATATGTTCAGGATGTAAATTCAATAATTAAGGTCATTTTCCCGTACTACAGCAGTACTTTTTTTCTGGCTTTAATTTTTGGGTACGAAATGAATTATGTCCTTTCTACTCCATTGCTTCATGCATTGAAAATTCGTCTGCTCGCCAACGTAAATAAAGCAATGAATGTTGTTGAATTGTCAAAATGAGAGGCATTGTAAATGTTAGTACCTATGTTACGCAACTGGGGAGTTTGTTGCGCCACTTCTTCTCCCCAGCGAAAGCACTGTTATGTGCTTGAAGTATTCAATAAATAAATATCGAGCTTGGGCTCTTTTAGTGGATGTAAAATGCGATATAATGGGGCTCTGTACTTAGTTTTAGTGCACAAAAAAAAACTCACCTTTTCTCGTAACTGTGAGAATTTATATATTTATGTTCATTTATTTTAGCATTATGTTTTTATTTAAGAATAAGTATAGTCGTATGTTATTGTTTTCATTATATTTGTACCTAATATCTTAGTTTAAGAAGTCACAAAATCAAATTCTTCGCTTCTTGTTCTCACACACTATCGTCACATTTCTTTTTTATTTCTACTTTCGCAGGTCTGCTGGAAGAAATTTCTTAAAAAATAAGCAGCACCTTTGTACTCAATATTAATGTGTCGTATCTGTATCAATTTTGCTGTCTGTAGATAAATAATAAAATAAATAAGCTTGTTCCTTATTTTTTTCAAACTGGATACATTATTACTAAATACATGTTGTGATCGTGAAGTTAAACTCAGCACTACCTACCACTGAAGCGACCAAAGGAAAATTCTAAAATAATTCGATCTCAAACATAACAAAGTTAAAACTAGTTTTTCCTAAGTTCCAGTTTGTGTTTCTACTTTGAAATACGATCGTTAAGACAACGCCTAACTAATTAGCTTTAGTTTATCTTAATTTTCGGCTGAGACTTATCTTTTCTTAGGACTTCAAATACTTCTACAATTTCTGTTTGCTCAAGAGTATTTTTTGTGTTCAGAAATGAAGGAGCTTAGACTGTTTTAGGTTGTTAAAATGTAATCATAATCAGCTTATAACGTCCCCATTGCTGAGGCACAGGCCTCCTCTTTGTGAGAAGCAGTGGGCCATAATCCCACACGCGGGCCCAGTGTGAGTTGGCGGATGTCACATGTCTTTGATTTTTTGGTTTTAGGAGATGCCGGTTTCCTCACGAAATTTCCTTCATCGTTTTGAGAGTAGTGGTGATGAAAATAAATACCTACACAAAGTAAAATGTCTGGGCTCGAACTCACGACCTCATAAGTTGGGGTGGATACCACCGGACCTTCACTAGATAATGGATTCATCTAGTAGGAGGCCTACCAACGCCACTATCCTACTTCCTACTAATATTATAAATGCAAAAGTTTGTGAGGATGGATGGATGGATGTTTGTTACTCTTTCACGCAAAAACTACTGAACGGATTTTGATGAAACTTTACAGTAATATAGTTTATACATCAGAATAACACATAGGATACTTTTTATCCCGATATTCCCACGGGATCAAAACTTACGCGGGTGAAACCGCGGGGCGCAGCTAGTTTAAAATAAGGTACTTCAAGAATACTACAACTTAACAATATTTTAATTATAAGACCGTCATGGTACGCTTATGAATTTATGATAACCTATGCCTAACCAAAATACTATTATAATATTAAATATGGGCTGGGTATATTGTACAACAGATGGCCGATGGGACCGAAAGGTTCTGGAATGTAGCGTTGGAGGCCTCCCACAAGGTGGACCGATGATCTTGTGAAGGCCGCAGGAATTCGTTGGATGTGGGAACCGCAGAACTGATCAATGTGAATGTGGTTGGCGGAGACCTATGTTCAGCAGTGGCTGTCTTTCGGCAGAAATAAATGATGAATGAATAATAAATAAATAAATATCGTAAATTCATTTATTTAACCGTTTATGTGCAGACATGAAGAGAGCAACAGAAAAATACGTACAGACGCCAGCACATCAAGCTACTACTACTACTAAAGTTGAAAATCTATTAAAGAAATTTGACAGATTGTCAAATTTCTTTAATAGATTTTCAACTTTAACGCTACTGTTTAAGGTTCAAAGTTGATTGGGAAAATTTGACAGTTTCGGGTAGCTTGATATGCTAGCGTCTGTACAAGGGTGACGCTTGTTAACAACGAAATCTTCAGTACCAGCTACTCCAGCTTTTTGTGCTGTTCCCAATTTCTTCTAGCCATCTTAATTGAAAACAATTTTTAAAAAATTACCATTTTTTAAATTGCATGAGTAACTAAGGTCACTAGAGATTTCCTTTAAAAAACTAGGACAACTAGAGCTTAAAATGTAGCCCATTAACCGACCCAATTTCCAACTTCAAAACGCAAATTATATTCGAACAGAAACTCCATAGTAATAAGTGAAGGTTTCCACTTTTTGTTGTGAGCGGAAAGAGCGCAATATGCCAGTGAAGAGGCCCTTAGGTGCTCTCGGCTTTTTATGGCTCGACTCAGCCTGGGCAATGACGAGCTCTAAACAACTAAGGCTGCTCGAGCAACTTATGACCACGACGCTTGAGCGTTATATTTTTGCCTGTCATTTATGAAGCATTTTTATGTTATATGGAGTTTTTCCTATGTTTTCATAAATGGTTAAAAGTTGAATTAATATAATGTTAGAAAATTTGTTTGGATTTTGCATGTGTTGTGAATGTTGGTAATATTTTAAAGCTGCTAAAATGTTCTAGATGTTTTTACTTGTTGGCCATTTCCTATTTTGTTAATTACCTGATACTTGTTGACAGGCCTACACTGTCCTCTCATACCTATTAACACTGTAATTTGAAAACCAAAATATTTTTATAACTGTGGATTTCTTCGCCAGCTGTTCTCAGGAAACGACTAATTGGAACCGTGCACCTAGCTTCTGACGTTTCATAAGTGCCCATGTAGGTTTACGTGAAATAAAACAATTTGAATTGAATCGACCCTTCTAAACCTTCCCTTTTTTTAAGTAGGTACTTGTGCATATTATTATTATTATTTTAAGACTATATTATGTAAATATTATCTTGGAAATTGAAACAAAAAATATTCTCCCTTTTAATTTCCTTTCTGAAGACCAATCAATTCAAGGGTTTGAGACTTGACGGGTTTCCTTGTCATACAATGCCTCAAAGCAATGTCAATGCGTCTTTTCATTCGAAAAATAATACTAATCGGTTTTTTCTCAAAATGTATGTCAACACTCACAATCAAGTAGGTATAATAATAGCCTCCCCGACCGATTTCGGTCACGGTGGCCAATCTCAACGGAGATTAGCCAGGTACGCAGGAGATATTATAGTGCACAAGTGTGCGCGCAGACACAGGTGCACTCCCTCTTCCCTCACTCTCATAGTCCGATGGGACGGCAATCCGACACGACCGGAGAGAGATCAGGCGCAGGACCAACGGCTTAACGTGCTTTCCGAGGCACGGGGGTATTAAACCGCCAACTTCCAAACTCCGGACTGTTACTAAGAAATTCCTAATGGGAAAACTCAATAACACTTTGTCCGACCCGGGAATCGAACCCAGGACCCCACGCTCAGCAGTCGCGCTTGCAACCACGAGACCAACGGGGCAGTATATGTAGGAATCGGAATGAGAATTAGCCAAAAAGTTTTTATGTAGAAATTCAATAGACAAAGAAGGATTCTATTTACTTATATAAGTCTGGTTGGTTAGATGAATGTGTTGGAAGTCTTGAGAAATAATAATTAAAATTCGACTCACGGTTTTGTATTATGTACACACGGCTACACATCAAGCTATACATTTCCAGTATAAGCTGATCTCACATTGTATAGGATTTCCGTACGATGCGAGACCAGCGTAAACTGGTTTTGTATAGCTTGATGTGTAGCCGTGTGTACCTATATTGATTTATCCAGTTTAGAGTCACAGTAGGTGGAACACACTTAATATTGGAATGGAATGGAATTTGCAATGGGTAAGTTATTCAGTTCACACAAAGTTAGTAAGTATAAACAAAAAAGGCTTTTATATAGTACTAGCTTCTGCTTGCGACTTCGTCCGCGTGGAATTTTTGGTTCCCCCGACCTGGGGGCTTACTCTTGAAACTAATTTTAATATAATGCCAATATGATGCCAATGTTAATTTTACAGTCACGTGATTCGGTACTCTTGAAAACAATATTGTCAACATTAAAATTAAATTGACATTGATCCGCTATTATTTTGATACATGAGAAGTTAGCTATGTGACGGATTGAAATAGTGTGGTTCAACTCATTACGATAAACCGGTATTATGCTTTTAAAATGTTTTATCCTTTAAATAAAAAGGCTAAAACACGGAAAAAGGCTATTATTGATTATTTGTAACGTATTTAATTCATTTGGGCGTAAGAAAACGATTAAAATTATAAAATTTACCATGACTTTGGCTGCATGCGGTAGATCCTTGCCTACACTACAAAAAAAGACTGCGTATTATATTATATTTACAAACAAGTTCTCCAATGAATTTGAACTATGAGTTTGTTTAAAAATATTGTTCGCGTTTGGTTCTTTTTTAGTAAGAAATAATTACTGTCCGTTATGTTCCTTATCTAATATTACAGTTTTAAACAAGTCGTAAGTACTATACAGGGTGGAATCGAAGTCATGGGCATTATTTTAACCTAAGGCACTACTCACGATACTGATTGCATTAGGGCTATTAATACGCAAATCAAAAATATTATTAATGCAAGTAAGGAAAACCTTAAAAATTTAGTAAATCAAATTGCACAAGGCTTATTATTGCAAATAAACACTTAAAGTAATTAAAACAAAATACTTCGTTAACGCCAATAATTGTTGAAATATCAAAATCTTAAAGCGCAGTACAGCGCAAAGCGAAATGTAAACAAACATCACCTGCGCGCGCGCGGGTTTTTCCTTACAAGTAATAATAACAATGGGCTACAAGACATTCCGTCCGGCGGGATTCCCTGAACTCTCTCCGTCCCACTCCCTCACTCGCAAAAATACGAATATCACCCCCGCGCGGGGTATGCTTCCCGCCGCAACACGAAGTCACGAACCCGGAACCAGTGTCATAACGACTGCGCAGGTGCATTGACGCGTAATTGATTTATTGATCCCGTGACGTAATCGCCGTACTCGCCGCTCGCGTCATACGGTGCTTGGATTGCAGTGTATTAAGTGTTAGTGTAGTAGTTGTGTGTTGTGTGTGTGTTTGTGTACACGATGCCTCGACCGCGTAATGTGCAGGCTAGGTACACCAACCAACAATACCCACAAATGGTTGTAATTTACGATCGCACAAGAAATTTAGTATGAACTCGTGAAATGTTCCATCGGCGCTACCCGAACGACCCTATTCCTTCACGGGGTCTCATTCCACCAGAACCACTCAGAACCTGTTGGATTTTTCGTCTTTTCACGTGCCAGCACATGCACAAGCTCGTGGAAGAGCACCCGTTTACCCTCTGTCACTTTACCGACAAATAAGGTTTTTTCAAAACAATCCACAAGCTAGGTACGTAAATGTTTTTTTTTTAATGTATGTTAGTTGACGTAGTTTTGACCGTCCTAAGCCGGCAAAGTACGAAGGGAAAATTGGAATTTATTATGAATCAATTCATTGGCAACTTACGAATGTCACGTGAGTCGGGCGGGGTCAAAGAATTCACGCCCAAGGACGCGCGTACGGCGTAGTGTACCTACGCATTTGCTATCGAGAAGCGCAACTAATTTGATACTTTGTATGACTTACTACATTTTAAGGTTTTCCATACTTGCATTAATAATATTTTTGATTTGCGTAATGGTAGCCCTAATGCAATTAGTATCATAAGTAGTACCTTAGGTTAAAATAATGCCCATGATTTCAAATGCACCCTGTAGATAGATAACTTCTATACAAATTAATGTTTTTGTAACGAACGCCGAACGTGCATGTGAATAGTGAACATGACTGAGTTAAATACCAGTGAAGTGATAAATAAGTTATAATAAGTGTAAAAGTGATAGAATATGATAGTTTTAACCCTATCCGCGCTCCGGGGCTCCAGGCGCATCTTTACTGTTTTACTGAGTAAGATTTTGATGTCAGATTTTAAGTGTTTTGTATTGTTCTAGTTAGCTTTCTAACGTGTTTTTATTATTAGTATTAGAATCTGATAGGAATATTTAACGAAGAATTTTTGAGAATTTTAATGTATGATGAAAAATTATAGAATATTTACGTAACTTGAAAACGAGGTTTTTATTTATTGGAATATTTGCGTGATTTTAGTGTCAAATGAGAGGATTATGTTTAAAACTGATATTCCTGTTTGAATTTTGTAAATTGGTTCACGGGTTTTAGAGATAGAAAGAATTTTGCATAATGAAAACACGCCAAAGTCCGAATATTAGTAAGTTATTGGTCTAAAAAGTTTTTATTGTATAGAAATAGGATTTATAAATGTTGTTATGTAATACGAAAGAGGAATAAAATCCTTGCTCATTCTATAATTTGCTTTAAATTCGTATTCATTCATAGAAAACGCTTTGTCCCTAAAACGCATCATCCGACGTTCATCTCGTCTTTATTTCAATTGTTTTTATGGGAGTTAAGTAAAACACTATATATTACTGCTTATCGTTCCATATTATATACATATTACCAACTGAAAACCACTTCAAAACGCATAATAATTCCTAAAAAGTTACACATTTGTTATTGGAAAAATCACAATCGACAAACTATCCCAACGCAATATTGACACAATACACAGCTGTCAAAATACACTCAAGAGTACCATTTACCCCACGCCAAGCCCGATCTTAATTCCATTTAGTTTCCCAAAATGGACACCCAATTTAAAAACCATTTGGCGCTAGCATCGAACTCAAGAGTACGAAACGTCACAATTCCAATGTCGATCTATCGGAATTAAATTCAAGAGTAAGCACCCTGACCGGTCGTATCGCGTCTTCTGCCCGCGCCATTACTTCGTTTTCGCTTAGCGTTCTTTCTGACTTTTTTATCTTTCTGCTCGACTCCAAAGAGTCGTAGCGTGATTTTAAACAGCCCATAGCCTTACTCCAGAATTGGGCTATCAAATGCAAAAAGAATTTTTCAACTGACACTGGCAGGTGGTTTCAGAGATAAGCGCGTTCAAACAAATAAACTCTTCAGCTTTATTATTAGTATAGGTTACCTCAGCTTAATTACTCAACTTGAGATAGTTTAGGTACAATCGTACAAGAGAATTACGAAGAGGAGAATGAACGAAGTAAAGATATCAAAAAACCGATAGAATTCAATAGAAAGACATCCACTGTTTTAATATACTTAAAATATCACCCAATTACCGACAACGACGAACATTTTAAAGTCATAAATCAAGAAGCTTATCAATCCACGGAAAATCTGCAAGAACAAATTTAACATTGTAGTAGAAAATCATGTTCTCCCATACATTGCAACTGCAAATTTAAGTTGGTCGACTATTACTCGTAAACTTGTAAAGCCTACTTAGCTGTGATAGTTTTCCTCTTGACTTCGTTATATATGCTACTGCCGTGATTTTTTCACATATCCAAAAGCAACCATTTATCTAGTAGGGGGGGGGGGGGGGGGCACTAGACTAACAGAAATTGGCACTTTAAAAGCCTAATATGCCACAAACGGATTCCTCAATCGAAAAATGATTTTCACAAACACGAAATATTTTTAAAAGACTTATCCAACGATGCCCCACACCATGAGATAGACGAGAAAAAAAATATCCCCAGTTTAGGAGGAGGTTACCCTACAAAAAATTTTTTTTTCAAGATTTTATTTTACCACTTTGTCAGCGGGATTGATATATTCATGCCAAATTATAGATTTCTAGTACTAAGAGTCTCTGAGCTAAGCTGCGGATGGATGGATGGACGGACAGACATGGCGAAACTAAAAGGGTTCCTTGTTGACTACGGAACCTTAAAAAGGCTGCGATTTCATTGTGACTATACATTGTAATCCAATTCTGTCGCTTAAAAACAGATTCATAAATCTCAGGGCCTGTGTCACTAACCCAGTTCAACCAACTCCATTTAATACCTTTCAAAACGGCTGAAACCCTAATTTCCTAAACCCCAAACTGAATAACATACACACCGACATACTGAACGTAAAAACCACAAAAGAAAACGGGTCACCCATTCATTTAGTATTACAACTCAGTCGCCATTGTCTCGGCCCCATTCAGTCAAATTGTCATACCGTAATGTAATTTATCAAGGCGGTGTCGTCTCCCCCTTAAAATTTGAGGACGTTTACTCTGAAAACTCGTTTAAAACCTCGCTTTATGGTATCATAATGAGTATAAAGGAGCTTCAGGTTTTGTATGGTTATTGCATAATTAGGTGCGGAAGGGAAGAAAAGATTTAGCTTTGGCGTAAACATCTTTGTACGTGATGTTTTGTGTCGTGTTCTGTTGACTGATCGGCATTCTTCTTTTTTGTATCACTATTAGAATTTGTTAATGATTTTTAACCGACTTCAAAAAAGGAGGAGGTTCTCAATTTGGTTGTATTTTTTATGTTTGTTATCTCAGTACGCCTTCATTTATAGACCGATTTGGAAAATTCTTTTTTATTCAAAAGGATATACTTCCTGATTGGTCCAATTTTTGTCAAAATCCAGTTCTGATGATGAAATCCTGAAGAAATCGAAGGAACTCTTCAAATATTATTGGCATACCTATAGCGATTTGGGTATTATTTATAGTAACTCGTGCATTTACTCTCGGAAAGCACCATTAGGTGAAGTGGAACTGATGATGAAGACCACAGATGGCCACCGGAACTACTCAATAATAAGTATTTCACGAGTTGCGATTCGATTACTTTCATATGGTTGCTAAGCAATTTATGCTCGTCACAATGCGAATGGTGAAATGAAGCTGATGGTGGAGTACCAGGAGAACTCCACAACAATTAACGTCCCTGCATCGGGGAAAGCAATATTTTGTAAAAGGCGATGAGCAAGTTGACATTGGGCTATTAAAACTAAACAGACCCACTAAAAAGCGAGAAATAAAAACTTTTTAACAAAAAAAAAAAACCGACTTCCAAAAAAAACACTACCTACAAAGTGAAAAATAACTTTAATTTCAGAAGTCGGAGGCAATGAACTAAAATACAAATCCAAAGACACCGACTTCCGAAATTAAAGTTATTTTTCACTTTGTAGTGTTTTTTTTGGAAGCCGGTTTTTTTGTTATAAAGTTTTTTTATGGATTTACTCATTCATGTGTTAGCTTCAGAATTTCCCAATTAGTAAGTACTTGTACGAAACTCTTATTTAAAAGTACCGTAAAATAGTTACTCTATTATTTACTTTGAATGTGTCCCATGCACTGTAAGTTAAATTAGTTCATGCCATGGTGGTTGAGATGAGGAAGTCAACACAGTTGATGGTCACTTCTACAGGTTGTTTTTAACCATCAGTGGTCACATTCTGGCTGACCACTCCAACTTAACAATTGTACTAGTCTAATTTCAGTAGGTTCACATCGATTTAGCGCCAGAACAATTTTGACCTTCCGACCTTTCCCTGGCCGAGCCGACCGTACTCTACCCGAGCTTACCACATTTCGTCCTAAGGTCAGCGTCCTGCTAATTCTTAATTACAATTCATGGAGCTATAAAAAGAACATTCACAATCAGGACGTTTGGCGGATGTCGACAAAACGCAATTAACTTAATTGAGGAAGACTTCATTTGACTTTTAACGGCGTTTGTTTGTTTTTCTCTGGATTCTGTCGTTTTGTCGCATTGCAAACGGATAGAGAGATAAAGGAATTGTATTATTGGAAGTTCTGACTTCTGACTGTTATTTTAGGAAGCGTGACTTGTTGATTTAAATTATGTCGTGACTTGTTTACTCTTTAAGGGATCGCAGAAGTGATAAGGCCGCCCATTGTATATTTTGTAGTGTTATATGTACTAGTATTTTTTATATGTATTTTCGCATGTGGTGTTTTTTAAGAATATATAAATAAATAAAACTTTGGATGTAGGTACCGGAAGAATAGGTACCCATCATCAGCCCAGCCATTTCGCAACTATGTTGCGGTCGGCTTCCAGTCTAACCGGATGCAGCTAAGTATCAGTAGTTTACATGGAGCGACTGCCTATCCGACCTCCACAACCCTGTTACTGAGTAATACGATACCCCTTGGTAAGACTGGTTTTCAGTCTTTTGGGCTTCTGACAACCCGTAACGACTGGCAAAGATCTGCGAATGACAGCCGGGACTAACACCTTAACGTGCTGAGCAGTCCTTAAGGCTTCTTTTACACTATTTTAAACCCAACCTGTTTTAACTGACCCTTCGGTCAGTTAAAGAAAGAAAAAAGAAAGAAAGAAAAATATTTTATTTGGGAAACACACAGAAAATACAAAAAGGAGCATTTAAAACTATCTAAGTTACATTAAAAATAGCAAAAAAATAAGTAAACAAAATACCTGTGCGAGGCCAAAAGGTCAAAGCAAAAGTGGGTTGAATAGAGAAGGATGGAGGGTAAAAAAAGGGAATTGATCAAATGATGAATGCTATAATAAACAAAGAATTCTTATATAAGCGATGAATAGATTTCTTAAAATTCGGGACAAAAGGGAAAAGCTAGCCTAATACCTACAAAAATACAATATAATTTACCGATAAAAAATCCTGTCCTAATTAGCGTTTTAACATTCAAACACATCAAAGTAGACGTTGAAGACTTAAAAATTTATAAGAAATTAATTTTAATACATTAATTAATCATCTTAGCCTTTGGAAGCCTGCTGTTAATTTATTGATTTTTAATTCAAAGAAATAAAATGGGTGATTTGACTGGGTTCTTGGGTATGAGGAACAGGGTGTAAAGTTCACTCATGCAAAAACAAAGAGAAGAAATAGGAAATAGAAAAAGGACGATCTTTCAACCAGACGGCTGTTTTGTGTGGTGGGCAAATCCTTACCAAGGATTGATTTCAGGACGTAGTATATGTGCTAGTTGCGCGGTAAACTCTGCTTGCGCGATGCAGGATTTTGCGTGACGACAGTAATATGGGTAGTTCGCATGTGGCGATGTAGATGCCGCCATAATACTGACCGATAAAGGTTAACTTCCAAGTCTTTAAATGGGAGCACATGGGATCTTAGAAGTTAATATTGAAATATTATACATTGCCGAGAACACTAAAAAGCGCCCAAGAGGAAGTCGGACTCGCACACGAAGGGTTCCGCCGTATAATATTTAACACAACACATGTATTTTTATCGTCGAAAATAAAACGTCTATTGCATAAAATAATAATATAATTTATTGTTATTATTTACGGCCGTACACACTGTGAAAATTTCATGTATCTACTTATTACTGTTCAAAATATAAAATCCTCTGATAGACTGACGGACAACGGAGCCTTCCCGGCTTTTGTTCGCGTTGGTACGTCTTGGGTTCAAAAAAATTCTCTAAAAAAAGAAAACACTAGTTTCATTCTGAAACTATTGAAAAATCTACTTTTTACTCAAATATTCGATACGAAAAATGTCAGAACAGGAAAGTTTTATGTAAAATACAGGAGTTTAGTTTTCATAACCATTTCACTATGTGATTTCATATTTATAACGTGACACCATTTACAGACTTTTACCTATACTTATGACCATACCTATACTTATGACTTATGACCAGTATTGTTACATCGTAACAATACTGGCCTTTTTCGGGCGCTTTTCCTCTTGACAGCGATTTTTTATTTTTGTGGATGGGGAAATCATCAAATGACCCCTCCCGCTCAGGGTGGAGCAGGAGGGAATGTCAGACTCTTACTGACTAAAACCCACCCGTGTTCCTTCCTTAGCCCTTTATGTTCCGGGGCAGCGGTAACCCTTTCGGACAATCCCGGCGGACGAATTTTTTGATGCTCTATGATTATTTTTTCTCTTTTTTTATAAAGGGTGATAGAGACATCATAGAAAAGTGCAATACCACGTGGTCAAAATGTGTCACCCTGAATCATCATCATCTGCCTAGCCTTTCCCCAACTATGTTGGCGTCGGCTTCCAGTCTAATCGGATACAGCTGAATACCAGTATTTTACATGGAGAGACTGGATGCGACATGGAGCGATGGAGTTCAGACAGATAGGTTATACGATAACTCTTGGTAAGGCTGGTTGTCAGACTTTCGGGCTTCTGACTACCGCTAATGACTGTCAAATATCTACAAATGACAGCTGGAACCAAAGGCTTAATGTGCTTTCCGAGGCATGAAGGGGTCTAAGTATCTAACGGATAGTCACCCATCCTCGGGCTGACCTCGGTAAGCGTTGCCTAACCTTGAAGATCGAACAGTGCGGCTGTTACCTACTATTTAGCCACAAGTGCCATCAATTTGAATTTTAAGACGTTATTATAATATTATGCTTTCTTTTCCTGAATAATTAGCCATCTTTTTTGAGCTGTAAACCCCTAATCGTAACAATTTTACGTATATGACGCAATATTAAAAATATCAGTCTCTTCTCTTGGCTTGGTAAACAACGTTTTGTTAAAAACAAGTCTCTCAAACATTTATTACTTTGACAACAATTTTATATTGCGCAAGGTGTGTACTTTACTTGAGCAAAAGCAATGCAGTCAGAAAAATAAAAAGCGAAAATTCTAAATCGCATCGTAGAATTCCCGGAAAATGTGGCACAACACATTTCGTAGAAAGAAACAAAGGACTCAACACAGAAACGCCAAAGCACAAAGTAAAATAATTTGGCCGCTGCCTAACTTGAACATTTTCGACAAGTAACTCCGACACAACTATTTTAATGGGGAATGTTTCTGACATCGCTATCTCTCGTTTGAAACTATACGTCACACCTCCCCTTTTAACATACCCATATTCTAATTAGAGCAAAAGAGATGGATGTTACATTCAAGCGACGAATGCGAACGGAAATTGAGTGGACCCTTTTCACTTTAACGCCAAACCTCACTAAGTCGTGAATAAAGAAACTTTTGGATTGTTAATGGATGAAATATTTGCAAAAAGTGTTTCCTGGTTGACTAGTTCGCTGTCAAACTGTTTTCCTTTTAGTACGTCGTTTTATGTCGCCATTTTGATTTTAAAAGGACAATACTCTGAGGAATACTCACATCGCTTCAGTAAATTGGACAAAGTTTGCGATAGCAGAAACAATTTTGAATTTGGGAGCGTTGTTGTTGGATAAGAAGTAGGATGAACAAAGCTCCCAAATTCAAAAGCTTTGGTTTTGATGAAAAACTTTTTTCCAAAAAAATAAAAACACTACAAACTGAAAAACTTTAATTTCGGAAGTCGGTGTCGTTGTTCCGCACTTTCGTTTTTGGACACCGACTTCCGGAATTTAAGTTATTTTTCACTTTTTAGTGTTTTTTTGGAAGTCGGTTGTTTTTTTTTTTTTAAAACGATTTTGATTTTTTCTTTTTAGTTGTACCTACCCCACAAAAATTCATATATCACTACTTGCTATGTAAATATCAGTGACAGGAAGCTATTAAAACATCATCAATATAAACTAAGTGAAAAAAAATCCTATTATTGAACACAAAATCTGCGTACCCCTTTGGAGGGTACGTGCGTGATGTTATGTTATTTAATTGCGTAAACAATGCATACATATGCGATAGCAGCAATCGCGGTTGATTTGCTGGCATTTATTGAAGAGTTCCGTTGTCTGACTCCGAAACTCATCATCAGATCTTTACAAAATTTAAATGAGACCAGTTCGGAACACACATCTTTCGAACAAAAAAATAATTTTGCAAATCATCATCATCTGCTTAGCCTTTTCCGAACTATGTTGGGGTCGGCTTCCAGTCAAACCGGATGCAGATGAATACCAGTATTTTACATGGAGCGACTGTCTATCTGACCTCCACAATCCAGTTACTGAGTAATACGATACCCCTTGGTAAGACTAGTTGCCCGAAAGGAATAGGTCAAATTACAAGTCACTCTGTATATTCATACTTTTTCTCACATACTCAAAATTTTTAAACTGAATACAAGTCACACTTTTGAAAATAAACACCTCCATAATTTGTCCGTCATTAAAAAAAACAAACTCTAGTACTAACAGTGGGTCCAAATGACGCTGTGGACAAAACAAACGGCCGGCGGATGAGTCTCGTAGTCACGGGCCACAAATTGTTTTTGTGGGAACCCTAATTATTTCCACTTGATGGTTTTATATGTGGATAGAGAATTTGGAAGTGACTGCATTATAATTGGTGTATATAGTGGAGGTTCGTGGTTGTTCCTTATTTTGGTAATTGGTATATGATTGAGGTGGTTGTTTCTTATTTTGATAACTGCAATAAGATTGAGGAGAGGGGCTGGTAGTTAAATAAAAACTATGCTCTAAGCTACGCTTGCCGAGGTTGGTCCGCGGATGGGTGTCCGTTTATTACATAATAGATATAAAAAAAGATATGAAAAAAATATGAGTGCATTGTAGAATGGTCTGCTGACAGAAGAAAATGGAAGAAAAAAAACGTTTTACGCTGTTCTATATTTTTATTGGATAGTTTACATCGCCATATAATAATAAAAAAATATTTAACCCCAAAAAAGTAATTAAAGTACTTTAAAAAAGTTTCAAATACCATTTTCCTGCGCGTCATAGTTCATATTATTGACAACATACTGAATCGCAAACACTCCTAAAAACACATTGACATTTATTTTTGTCATATAACCTATATAAATCGATAGATGATATCAATTCAAACAGAAAATATAATATAATAATATAGGATTAATGCGTGGCCACCATTTAAGAAAAAAAAAAGAACAAAATACCGGGCAACAGTTATGCCACGGACCCTCAAAGCCGACATTAATGGCATAATAAGTGTTCGATGTAATTATCTTTAAAACTTACTGTACCTTATATAGAAGTGATTTTGATTTCGAATTCAAAGGCGCCTGTATAGTTAAAACGAATGTCGAGAATTCATTATTAGATACTAAATATGTAATTTCCTTGTAAGTTTCTACATCTGCAATTTCCACTCTTAGCGTGTTGCAAACGCAGCCACTATATCCAATAACGATGCCAGCTTGTCAACGTTTATAGTTGCTCTCTAGTGTATTTATTGTGAGAGTGGCAAAATATGTACGTTTTTATGAAGCTTATTTCCGTGCATTCTTCCCGAGTGTGTTTTTAAGGAAAATAATAGAAAATAGGTAGCAAAATGTACTACTAATTTAACACTACTAAAATGTGTGCTTTGAATTGGCTCAGGTAACGTATGTCAATACGTCTTTTGATGTTTGTATTTATGAGGAAGTGAGATAAGCGTATTATTCACTTTTAAATAAATTTTAATTCGGTACTACACTATGCTTATACGAGTATATCATAACTGAATAAAAATAGCGCATAGCATAATAATTCAGTGTATAATGTTCGCAATGCTGGGACAGGTCTCCTCTCAGTTAGAGGGAGTGGGCCTTAATGTGAGATGATAATTAGTGTCTACTCAGCGGCTTTGAGAACACGTTGTGTCCAAGTCTCTTGTGGTTGACGAGTTTTCAAACAGGTAAATATTTTTCCATACACTCCTAGAAGAATAAGCATAAAATCAGCCTATAATGATAAATGATAATGATAAATGATAAATGATGATAAATGATAAATGATTTTATTTCTGTAAGTAGGTTTGAACAAACACTTTTACACGTCAATCATATTTTTTTTTAAAACGAGATGAGGTCGGCGTTTCCTATCTGACTACTCTGAGAAGAAAGGCCGAAACAAACTCAGAGGTCACAGTCTCTTTTAAAGTCCAGACATAATCTTGGTGAGATCATGTGGAGACCATGTAGATTGGTGTCTGAAATGGTCTTTTGAGGAAAGAACCACACAGATTGAGTGGACCCGTCCAGTCAGTGCAGGCATTTGTCAGTAATCATGCAGCTCAACTCAAACTTAGGGAGCTCAACGATTCGACGAACAATACCAAAGAAAGGACATTTGGGTAGGTCGCATAAATTACTCAAACTGCCAGACCATGACTAAAACTATCTGAGAAAAAAACAAAGGCAAACTAAAATTAACCCACATAGTCTTCACATTCACAGTCATTAAAAATAACATAATACTTTACAAAGTAAATATTCATGTCACTGTATATGTAAAATTTATCAATGTCAATGTGTATATAAAAATCCAGAAATAGTCTTGGTCAGATCATTTTGAGGACCATGTAGATTGGTGTCTGAAATGGTCTTTTGAGGAAAGAACCACACAGATTGAGGGGACCTGTCCAGTCAGTGCTCCCATTTGACAAAAAAAAATGTGCAGCTCAACTCAGAACTTGAGGAGCTCAACGATTCGACAAACAATACCAAAGAATGGACATTTAGGTAGGCCGCGTAAATTACTCAAACTGCCAGATCATGAATAAAACTAACTAAGAAGGAAAACATAAAAAAAAGATAGAAAAGACCCACATAGTCCTCACTTTCACGACAATTAAAATAATATTATACTTTACAAAGTAAATATTCACGTCTATAAAGAGAGAAAATAAAATAAATAATAAGCAAAAAAAAAAAAAAAAAACCAAACAAGATTCACTGTGTAAATTTATTGGAGCAACTCAATCCCAAGCATGTTTATCCTCAATATAGTCTTTAACAGAATAAAAGGCTTTCTGGCATAGTTTCCGCTTTATAGAAGATTTGAATTTATTAAGGCTTAGATCTTGAATGTGGCTAGGAAGTTTATTATAAAAACGTATACATTGGCATCTAAACGAGCCACTTATTTTCTTAAGCCTGGTTGTAGGAACAACGAATTTGTGTTTGTTCCTAGTATTTATATTATGGATATCACTGTATTTTTTAAACAGATTAATATTTTTATGTGCGTACAAAAGATTTTCATAAATATACTGAGAAGGCACAGTCATTATATTAATCTCTTTAAATTTGTCTCTGAGGGAGTGTCTGGGACTTAATTTATAAATTGAACGAACTGCCCTTTTTTGTAAGACAAATATTATCTGAATATCGGCGGCATTTCCCCACAACAGAATACCGTACGACATCACACTATGAAAATAACTAAAGTATACTAAACGGGCTGTCTCTAATGATGCTGGGACATTATACCACACACACACACATGCCCAGTGCGAGTTGGTAGATGTCACATCATCATCTGCCTAGCCTTTTCCCAACTATGTTGTGGTCGGCTTCCAGTCTAACCGAATGCAGCTGAATACCGGTATTTTACATGGAGCGACTGCCTATTTAACCTCCACAACCCAGTTACTGGGTAATACGATACCCCTTGGAAAGACTAGTCGTCAGACTTTCGGGCTTCTGACGACCCGTAACGACTGTCAAAGATCCACGAATGACAGCCGGGACCAACGGCTTAACGTGCTTTCCGAGGCACGGACGGGTCTTGGTATGTACGGATGGTCACCCATCCACGGACCAACCGCGTCAAGAGTAGCCTAACCTAATCGATCGACCCTTGTGGCTGATATTACTTAGCCACAAGCTCCTCTGATAGATGTCACATGTCTTCAAATTTTTGGTTCTTTGACATGACGGTTTCCTCCCCTTACCGTTTTGAGAGCAAATAGCGTATGTCGCTGTAAATATTATAAAGTTAGAAAGATAGTAGTGAGGGTAACGTGTCCAGAAGACCTAGATAAAGTAACATTCCATGAGTGAACATGATGATGGAAAGTAAAAAATATATTGAATTGGCATAAGCTACCTCAAAGAGGCTCAACAGGGTTGACTTATGTCAACCCTGTTGAAAGCCGTTGTAGACATACGAAACGCTTTGAAAGCGATTGTCACTTGTCAAGGCCCTCAGGCTGCGCTAGACGTATATTAAGATATCACCATTATGTAAGTAAACGCTATTGCAATCATGATGTACTTCAAGCAAAATATTTGGATGGATAAACGGTAATGCCTTTGTGTAGTTCCCACTAGTTCATCCGTCTCTATGGATATCGGCAAACTGTTTCACTCAAAGCTTAATACCAGCCCCAGGAAACATCTAATTTTCCTGTAACCACTCAAACAATATTCAATATATCTAAAGAATTCCAATCCTTTAATATGCTGATTGATCTCGGAACAATATTAAAATTCAAATAAGTATTGCTAACTCAATCAATAAAGTCCTCCAGACTGAATTTCGGCCATGGCGACCAATCTCAGAGGAGACTAGCCATCGGCATCGGCGTGGCAGATATTATAGTGCATAAGTGTGTGCGCAGACACAGGTGCACTCTCTCTTCCCTCACTCTCATAGTCCGATGGGATGGTAATCCGACATGACTGGAGAGAGATCAGGCGCAGAACCAACGACATAAATGCTTTCCGAGGCACGGGGGTATCACACCACCGACTTCCAAACTAAGAAATTTCCAAAAGAAAAACCCAACATCACTTTGCCCGATCCGGTAATTGAACCCCATGCTCAGCATTCGCAATTGCGACCACGAGACCAACGTGACAGTTAAAACTCAATCAATAGGTAGACTTGGCTCCGAAATCCTTTAATAAAGATTACAAACCCAAAATCTCCAAGTTTGGTCTCGTACCGACCGCTTACAGCACTAATGGACTATAGGAAGGCATTTTCAATTTTACCTGAGAATTTGCATTCTCAATGAGATTGAGTCTTGATGGCATTTCGACGTTGATCTAACGATTTGCATAAAAGTGAAAAAAACGGCCGGGAGCCTTTTAGAATATTTAATTAAAGAGATGTTCGAGATGAGTACATTGTTTCTGGTCGTGTTTTATCAGAGATTTTATTTTTGTGTTTCCTGGACCAGAGTGGGGCTTGTGGCTGAATAAAAACAGCCACACAGGTCGATCAATCAGGTTAAGCTACGCTTGCCGTGGTTGTGGATGGGTGACCATCTTTACATACCGAGACCCCTCCATGCCTCGGAATGCTCGTTAAGCCGTTGGTTCCGGCTGTCATTCGTGGATCTATTCTAGTCTTTACCTAACAATGTTTGGGTCGGCATCTCCAGTCTATTCCAGTCTAACTGCATGCAGCTGGATATCAATATTTTACATGGAGCGACTACCTATCTGACCTCCACGTCCCAGTTACTGGGCAACACCCACGAACACGTGAACTTTCTTGTTCCCCCGACCCATCCAGTCGCATCGCATCGCCTGCCCGCGCTGTTACTACGCGCTACAATTATTTTCCTTTTTGCTCGGCTCTTATGGCTCCTATCGTCATATTAAATAGCTTATAGCGTTACTTTAAATTTGGGCTATTAAATGCGACTGGTAGGTTCAGAGATTAGCGCGTTTAAACTAACAAACTCTCACGTTTATTATCTGTAAGGACTCATCCGATGTTCAAGCCACCAAATAAAAAAAATAATATGAAACAGTTCTGACTTCGGCTAAACTGCTTTCAGATTCCGTTGCAATACTAGATTTAAATGTTTCATTCAAAGCGTCTGCGTCTGTGTCGACTTTATCTTACTGTCTGTGTAATTAAAATAGACACTATTTATTTAGTGCTAATTTCATTGCAGTATTTGAGCTAGGATATCTTTATGAATCTTAGCAAAGTGTTGAAATGGGAAAGAGGAAACTGAATCGGATAGTTAAGAGATAAAATGAATCAAAGGTCCACTATACTGTAGACTTAACCATAGCTCTTATTCACAACAGGCTTCCAAGTCGAAAATTACACCTCGTTTACCAGATTTGCCTAGTCTCCGACAGCTAAATCAAAAGGTATTTATTCAAATTAGGCACTTTTTGAACAGTCCCCCAAAAACGCCCGCCCTTCACTACTTCCTAGTGCTTTTTCTGGGAAGAAGTGGCGCAAAAAACTTCCCAAAAGTATGCAAACAGCCGGGTTTCAGATTTGTGAACAGCATTTAGAGGACTCCATCGATAACATTGATTGTTACACGCCGAATGATTGTGAATAGCGAATACACGAATAAGGTAATGCATTAAGAAAATCCGGCAATGAAAATTAATGTGGATAAAGAAAATGAAGACCCGGATTTTGTTCATGTTATACAGAATACAAGATTGAGATTTCATTATTGTAGACTGAAGCAAGCATTATACAAAGTTGATACGACAGAAAGGCTTTCCTTTAAACTGCTTATACTAGGTACCATTTTCAAGCTCTGTACCAAATATCATTTAAATTGAAACAGTAGTTTAGTCGCAAATGACTTTTTAAGTTTTTGGCCCGTTTGAACATGATGTATTTTTCTTAACAGCTGATTATGTCTATAGGCATAGGTCATGCACCTTAAAACGATAAATCTACGATACGTTGTTGCCGCTCTTACGCAAGTCATAAGCAAATACGTCCTACAAAAGAAAGTGACAATCCCATTAGCAAAACATCACGCGCGTAAAAGAAATAGAAATAGGTCAGTGTGTTGCTATTGCATCTTTGGTCCTTGCGAGGGGGGCCTCTAAAAACTAAAAAACTTGGTTTTTCAGTGCGCCAACGCTATCCTTCTGGGACGTACGTTACGTAACACGGAAGTCCTGTGCCGCTATTGTTTTGTCGAACTCGTGCGCTGACAATTGTGATTTTGTTTTGTTATTGTGAATAGGACACTTCTTTCTTTTTTTTTATTGTGACAAGACACGTAACTTGCTATTATAATTATTTAGTGTTAGTGTTTTTTTTTGTGATTTACTGTTTTTTATTGTGATAGGACACGTAATTAAACTTTGGTTGTGTGTGTGTGTATACCTAATTAAAGTGTTCAACAATGCCTCGTCTAACTTACACGGCGTCAGAATACACTGACATGATTTTAATTTACGGTGAATGCCGTGGAAACGCAGCATTAGCTCTGCGAACATACAGAGAAAGATATGGTGACAACCGGAATTGCCCTAGGAACGCCCGCACCATACAGTTGGCAGTACAAAGATTACGGGACAATAAACGTGTAGTGCCGCAACAGGAGGGAGTGCCACCGCGGCAAATACCCGCTGCATGGGACGAACGAATATTAGATCATTTTTCCCGCAACCCGACAACGAGTCTGCACAGAGCCGCCCGGCAGTTTAGATGTTGCCATAGAACCATCCACAAGGTTCTAAAACGTAACAAACGCAAACCTTATAAATATCGGAAGGTGCAAGCTTTGTTATCGAGAGACTTACCGATCAGGAACAGTTACTGCCAATGGCTATTAAATAAAACATCCGAAGACCGCCATTTCTTAATAAATGTAATATGGACCGATGAGTGTACTTTTACTCGGAACGGCATCTGGAATCGGCAAAACCTCCGGTACTGGAGTTTGGGAAATCCACACGTGTTTCGAGAATCTGAACACCAGTACAGATTTTCTCTCAATGTGTGGGCTGGTATCCATAATAATAATATTATCGGCCCTGTTTTTATTGACGGCACCCTTACAGCGGCGAAATTTTTAGATTTATTAAGTGGTCCTGTGGCCGAGTACACTGACCTAACAAAAACTACCTTTAGCCGTTCATCGCAAGTTGTGGTACCAGCTGGACGGTGCGCCTCCACATTCTGTGATGGCTTCCAGGGAGCGGCTCACAGAAATGTTTGGGCAGCAATGGATCGGTCGATTCGGACCTGTTCGGTGGCCACCACGATCTCCGGACCTCACTCCCATGGATTTCTTTTTGTGGGGATACATTAAGGGTGAAGTGTATGCCTCCGAGGTAAATACAATTGTTGAACTAAAAAACAGGATTATTTTAGCATTTCACAAATTAAAGTGCTTAGCGACGGACAGTGATTTAATTAGAAAACTAAATAACAATATTCTCCGTCGGTATAATTTGTGCATTAATGTGAATGGAGGACACATAGAGAATTTAAAAATTTAGTGTTTTTGTTGTCGGCGTACTTCAAAACTATCTAACAATAACATAACAGCCAGCGCGAGCGGAGGCCTAAGCCGCCGCCCGCGCCACCGCCGGCCGCCCGCTTCGACACGAAACACATGCCGCGCCCCGGCGCGCGTGCGACGACGTTGCCACTTTGTAAGGTCAGTCGCCAGGTCCAAGTTTCTATGAAATTTGGGTTTTTCCTTTATTTACAAAGGGTGGTTGCGTTTTACTCTGATTTGTAAGCTATTTAGTTTGTTTGAAAAAAAAAATTCTCAATTTTGGAGCTTTTTATTTTTATACCTTATCGAATTAATACTAAACACGTATAGTATACGTAGTGTAATTTAATGCCCCTCTGTCGTATCAACTCTGTATGATGTAGTACTACTGTTTATAATTTTACCGTCAAAGCCATATCATGCCGTAACTGTGACAAAAAAGAACTTGTGAGAACAAAAAAACATAGGCAATCATGGAGACTGACAGAAGTAAAAAGTTGAAACCAAATAATTATTCAAATAGAGGGTGAAATTAAATTAGCTAGCAAAACTCCGCAGACGTGATGGGTACACGATAGAACAAAAAAAATTGATTTTTGGGGTCAACAATCGCAGATATTGCAGTTCGAGTATCAAAAATCAGTTTTATAGCACTCTGTGACCTGAACCCGCAATTAACTCACGCTTATTTGTGAAATAGTCCATTTTTACACAGAATAGCGACTTAATTGCGCGTTTAGGTCACACGTTCTATAAAATAATGTACGATACTTGTGATTTAGTAGTATTAATCCAAAGCCCATTATTGTACGGCGTGAAATTAGAGCCTGAGAGTAGCGAGAAACAAATGATATTATTTACTATTTTTTTTAGTAAACTTTACATATGTGATGGGTACGAAAAGAACAGATTTTCTAAACTCGTACTTGAACTAAATACACTAGCTGAGGTTGTAAGTCTATGGTCAACTGGACCCACTCGAAATGGACCCACGGGATCACTCAACCCAATCACATTTTGGTCGACTGGACCCGACACCCAAAAATATCTTTGTTTTTTTTTTTCTTTTTAGATATCGATAAATAATAATAATATAATAATCCACATCTGAGGAGTTTCGCTAGTTAATTTAATTTGACCCTGTATATTGACTTTCACGCAGGTCAAAGGCTATACGTCATACTCATAGCTACATAAAGATATCTAGATAACATTAGCATGTCGGTGACGTGAACCCTTAAGATTTTCCCCTACCAAAATTCGTTCAACACGCCTACCTAATGAAGTTTTCACTTTAAAAATGCAGTCAGACGTTATTTCGACAAAAGCTGTTGAAATATCGATTCACCGAAAAAGCTGTTTGGTAAACAACTTCCTATCCTACTATCCTATCCTACTAATATTATAAACGCGAAAATTTGTGAGGATGGATGGATGTTTGTTACTCTTTCACGCAAAAACTACTGAACGGATTTTTATGAAACTTTACAGTAATATAACTTATACATCAGAATAACACAGGATACTTTTTATCCCGATATTCCCACGGGATCGAAACTTACGCGGGTGAAACCGCGGGCGCAGCTAGTTATGTTATATTAATTTACCTTTCAGTTGCATTAGCTATGATAATAAATTGTATTTACCTTTTTCTTGGTTGTTCTTTTTATTTACTTGTTTCTCGGGCTATGAAATGAGCGACAATATGTTTAATGTTGAGGGCCAGGTGGTATCAGCCCCGATTTACTAGTACAGGTCATGAGATTGAATCCCGGCAGGCACTTTACTTTGTGTTGTTAATTTAATCACCACTGCTCTCACGACGGTAAAGGAAAACATCGTGATTAAACCGGCAATTAATTATAGTTCATTAAAACGATACAACACTATTTAGGTACATTAATAAATTAACATAGAGACAATTGTCATGACTTATTTTTACGTATAATTTTAATCCATTTATCCGCAAACACATCATATTCAGGGTTGGCAGCCAGGCATAACCTAAAACCAAAAATTCGAAGAAATGTGATTTCTACCAACCCGCATTGAGCCGCGTAGTGGATTATGGCCCACTCCCAAAGAGGAGGAGGCCTTTGTCCCAGCAGTAGGACCATTATAGGCATAATTATTATGTATTCTTACTCATTCTTCGTCAACAACCCTGTTGATTCTAATCTAAACCGTCTTTGACCACTATAACAAGATATGGCGTCGCATAAATTGATCCCCGACCGCAATAACCCTTTAGGCATAATGGGTTAAGATAACTCTGCTCTCTTAAATAAAACCCTCAATCTGCAGGTCGCGTACTGTAACTCGTTTTAAAACGTCCCGAGAATCGGATCAGATGATTTTAAAGGTCGAACAAGTTTTGGGGTTGAATACAACCATCTATACAAAGGGTGTAAACTTGTTAACACGATCCGATATTGTAGCATTTTAGGGTTGAATTCAATTTAGTATATTTGTGTTCGATGGTGCTGTTTATTTTCGTATTTGAGGGTTGATGCCCTCTCTGAATGTAATCAGGTTTGAAGAAACTTTTGCATTTGTGTGTTTTATTTGTTTTCGTTTTATGCACGATTCCTTTCAATGTTTTAAGAGTGGTGCAAATTGGATTGATCAGTTTGCATTGGTGAGTGAAGAAATTCATTGCTTGAAGAAAAAAATATTTGGTATGCACTTATTTCATTTATTGTAGAGTGACCATTCAATTTATATTTTATTAATATTTTGGCATAATTCTTAAAAGTTCTAGCCTTTAGTTTTGTTAGTATTATGTGTGATCACTTAATTCTTAGATTGCTGGTAAACCTGTAATTGGCGAGACCGAGACAATTGTGATCTATAGTACTTAAGATAAATTATACATATAGAAGTTGTTGGTGTACCTTAATAAATAAATAAATAAATAAATTGAATGGAAAATGTACAGTGAGCAAAAGAGATAAGTATGCAGGGTCGCCGAATATAGCTGAAGTTTACTAAGAAACCGATTGATGTTTTCGAATGAAATTTAATTTGGTAAATGAACTGTTTGTATTCTATTAATTTAATTAAATTTTATTCGAAAACTTCGATCAGTTTGTTACTAAACTTCAACTATATTCGACGACCCTGCATACTTATCTCCTTTGTCGAATGTACATTATACTAAAATGACACATGTGCTTTATAAAAGTACAGATGTTACCCAAATCAGAACAAAAACCCTCGGGTCATTCAGATCTTTTCCAGATGTTTTTAAGAAACTAGGACACCTCAATTGCTTCTGGAGGGAGATGAGCCGGTTGGAATGACCAACGATGGCCGCTCGAAGTGTACAAGTGTGTGCAGACACAGGTGCACTCTCTCTTCCCTCACTAACATAGCTCAATGGGACAGCACGTAATAGAATAGAATAGAATACTCTTTATTATGTATACCATTATAATCCGACACGAAAGGAGAGAGATCAGGCACAGGACCAACGGCTTATCGTGCTTTTCGAGGAACGGGTGTTTCACACCGTCAACTTCCAAACCCCGGGCTATTATTTAGAAATTTATAATAGAAAAACCCACTAACTCACCCACTTTGCCCAAACTGATAATAAAACCCACGAGACTAACTGGGCAGTCACACTAAACTTACACTACAAACTACAGAACTTACTACTTTTTCATTACTTTCCCTACAAATAACGTAACCATTTTCGTTTCCGATATTAACCGTATAACTCAGACTGCAGCACAATATATACTGCATGGTATATATCTAGATACGCTCATACATGGAGCTCTGACAAAGGACACAGATGCGCCACTGTGATTATCTGAGGCTAGTTGTAAGGCGAAAACAGATTGCTGGTAAATTAGTTATTGGTTCAGAATGTGGGAATTGTAATATACAATGTGTAACTGAATTAATGCAAATTAAAAAGAAGAAGATTTCTGTCATTTTTAATAGATACAAATATGTATTTTTTTTCCCAAAAATAATTAAAACCTTGTAAATTACTGTCTCACCTGCGCTTTGCAGTCAAATCAAACCAAAATGGATGAAGAAACTACTACGCTAGACCCTTATTTATACGTATGTGTATACGTAAATTTGTAATGTGACCACAATTTCCTCCCCTAACCAGTATAACTAATATAATAGATGTATAAAACATTGTTTAATGTTTTATACATCATAACAAAAATTGGGGGTGGACGTTGCTGTCTTACCTAGTCACATATGCAACGCTGAGGTAGAAAATCGTGTGGCTTATAGGAAAACAATAGTGCGTATCACATTATGACACTGAGTCGTGTGAGTTTCTTGGCACACTGTTGGTACTGTTTCGCCCAATTAACTCGCTTAGTTCTCAGAAGATTTTACTATTTGAAGCCAGTAACAAAGTTACAGTCAAAATAGGTTCATTGTACACTTGCGTTCAAAAAATTCACCCACGTTATGCTCTGCATTTGAGAGACGATAGCTCATAAATCTTAAAGAATATAGTAGAATAGAATAGAATATTCTTTGTTTGTTTATTTTATATTGTGATACATTTAATTTGCACATACATTATCTATATATATAAAAATGAAACCCGTTTTCCGTTGTCACGACATAACATGAAAACGCCTTGACCGATTTGGCTGTTTTTTTTTTTTGTAGTTTTCTAATACTCTGTACAAGGTTCTTACGGAAAAAAAAATAAAGAAAAAAAATCTTATTTGGAGAAATTAAAGAGTTTGCATTACAGTCACCACACACGCATACAACACATCACCTACGCCAACAAAAACTAGAAGCAAAATACAGTCCACTCAATAAGATCCCAACATTAGTAAAGTCCTCAGGTATGGCGAGACCAGGGAAATAAGGATTCATTTTTATATGGAGGATATTATAGATTCCAGTTCAAATTGAATAGGTACTCATACATAAGATAGGTTAGCTATACAAAATAAAGTAGTGCATCAAAGCTACGCTAAGGCGGCACGAAGTTCGCCGGGTCAGCTAGTATTGTGATAAAAGGCAATATTAATGACAATATCGACTCGATTCTTTAGATGTGTTCATCACTCACTCTTGCACGGAAAAAATGCGTGACTTTTTTGTCAATAATCAGTTTTGATAATTCTTTAACTAACGTTATCTACAAATGTACTTTTAGGAAAGTTTTAGTATACGACACTTTAGGTTATTTATAGTTAAACTTGTTGAATTATATTATTTCAAAATGAAAAGCGCACAAAAATCAAAAACCATACAAACCACCCCCGGGCGGTGTTTGGTTTTTTTTTGCGCTTGCAACAAACCCGCAAACGCATCTCGATCAAACATTGAGTTATTTTGATGTCCGAAGTCTCAAGTTCTTTTAATTTCATCCTTTGTCTTAACACAGGCGACCGCAGTAATAAAAGCGCAGATTTTCAATGAGGGCGTTATATTTTTTTCCCGATTCAGTAAATTTTTGATGATTTTCGGTTACAAAGCAATTAACAATCATTTGTAATCGACAATAATTTGTTCAGATTCAGTTCAATTCTGACTCAACGGACTTAACGGCTCTGAATCGCAAGACTGATGAGATAACTGAATAAAGACCCTTTATGCAAATCAGAGAGTACAGGTGTAGCTTCCTTCTTCTTATAATTAAAACTTTTTATCTACCCGACATTTGCTCTTTAACTTCCATTCGTAATGTTAGGGATTTGCATTTAAAGATGGCGGCGTCCAGGAAGGTCTCGAATTAAGCTAAGCAGGTTTTAATTTTTTTTTTAAATCTATGATTTTTATGTGGCTGTGGTGTTGTTGGAGTTTTAAGGGACTAAACACACTTATTCAGCTCTTTTTACCTTTTGTCCATAGAAAACAACGATTTTGTATGAGATGCGTACGCATCGCGAAAGCTGAACAGACTCCATACCAAATCATTCTTTTCTATGGACAAAAGCTGAACAGAGCTGAATAAGTGTGGTTAGTCCCTTAGTTGGGTAGTTGTGTTCAGGAGTGAAGCGGGAGGGTTAGACTTTATCATGAACAAAATGGCTGCTGAAATGAAATGAAATTTGTTTTAGTTACTGCTCACAAGAGAGAAGAACTTTGCCTTAACCTCGTAATTACTTTACCACTATAAGAGCGATAGAAAGAAAGAAAGAAAAATGCGTTTAATTACAGCAAAAACTACACCAGCTTAAAACTATAGAAAAACGGAAAACAAAGATTCGAAATGGATCTTAGCTCAGCATAATGTCAGATGGCAAAACAAGGTGACGTCATTAAACGACAAGATCAGTTGTGTATTTTCAACCTTAGTGACGTTTCAATTTACTGAGAATTGTTGTCAAAATTAAAAAAAACAATTATGAGGCGATTATACTTACAAAAATACCGGTAACAACTACAATAGCCTACCTCGATTACCCCACAACATAATTCATGATCGTCTACCCAAAAAGCTATCGAAAAACGAGCACGAATAACTCAATCAATACGGACCAGACCGTGCATCAGGCGAATGAAAAGTTCCCCAGTTTGAAAGCGCTCTAACAAATTGTGGGAATAACTAGTTTAGCGCACAAATGTATAGAGTTTTCAGCACGATTCATACTTTTCCTTGTCGGTTTTCGGTATTGAAATTATTTTGGAAGGAACTTGTAATAGTTAAGCAGAATGATTCCCTTAAGAGTATGCCACCCTCCTCATTATCATAATGGTATTCAAACATGTCCGCATTGTGCACGTACTTTCACTGCCAAAAAAGGTTATGTTAGCCACACCAGATCATATACGCTTATAGAGGTATGAGGAACAGGGTGTAAAGTTCATTCAACCTCCATTGAAAAGGGAGGATCCTCTGACCAGATGAGAGTTGCGCCTGGTCGGCTACTGCTAGACGATTGATGTTGTTGTATCTATACTAGTTGCGCCTCACCTTGCTTGCGCGATGCAGGATTTAGCGTGACGTCACTATGATGCGTAGTTCGTATGTTTCGTTGTAGATGACGCCACACGCTCGTAACCTATAGTCATTAATAAGTATTATAATTATTAGACTGATTTATAATTTCTTCACTTCCATGTTGAACCATCGAGAGAGCATAGTTTAAAACTGGTTTCCATGACTTCTGAACTTCATTCAGTAGGGTTTCTGATTGAAATTCTTGTCAAAAATTAATATGAATGGCCCTTCTGTGGAAATACAAAATGTTAATTTTACCAAGCAACTGCTACCTATAAGTCTAAATAATAACGATAGGCCCGTGATAAAGGGGCCCGTGGTTAAATAATAGCAGCCACACAGATCGATCGATCCGGTAAAGCTACGCTTGCCGTGGTTGGTCTGTGGATGGGTGACCATCTTCACATACAGAGACCCCTCCGTGCCTCGGAAAGCACGTTAAGCCGATGGTGCAGGCTGTCATTCGTGGATTTTTGTCTAAGAAAGGCAAACGTTAGTGTTCGATATTTTATCATCCAGTAATACCCAGGGGTTACCAAAAGTTCAGCCTCATTAGTGCTCTAGTTACCGAGTGTCGCTTGTATGTAAGAGACACACATCCATAACATAGAACAAAGTTTACCTACAAATTGCCTGTATATCTGTAATTTTATCAGCACCATAACGAAAACTGAGCAATGCTACTTACGGCTGATTTTTCCAACGCCAGATACTTTATTCGAGAAATAATTTTGAATTTTTGACAGTTCTTCCCATTTAGTTAATAACTAGAGAAGCAAACCTTATTAAAATGTGTCAAAAAAGTGTACACGTAGCTTCGAAACTACTAAACATTTAAAAGTAAACATATATCTGTCTCACTTACACACGTCGCAAGAATAATACCGTCGCTTAGATTAGACAAAGACCGCAATATAAACATGCAATGACGGGATCGGGTTGCCTACCCTTGCGAAATTTTACCCAACTTTTTAAGCCATAAAAAAAGTTAAACGTTAAGTTAAATAATTTTTAAAATAATTGAATTATGTATTTCGTATTGGATGTGTAATAGAAGTTTATACCTAATGAAAATAATCAAGACATTTTCTTTTTGAATATATTTTCTTTATTATAAATGAAATCAAATGATTTAGTAGGTAGCCAGACAGTCTCTTTTCTCAGCAATCGGATTATTTCCACCCATTTATCACGACGTGCTGCATCTTTAGGCACCCTGCTACGTTGTTATTATTAAAAAATATATAAAATCACTTATTCCATAAATTAAAAACTCCCACTAATTTGGGAAACTAAAACTAAGTTTTTAGTGGTAGCACTGAACCTAATTTACAAAATTCTTTATTTTATTGCGTTTTTACGTTGATATAAACACAGAGACAATTAATTTACGCATGGAAAGTAATTCCGGTTAATTTAATATGTTTTTGTGATCTTGAATCGCACTCTTTCGCGATATTTTTTGTCGCATGTCACTTGGTTGACTTCGGTTGGCGTCACACAGAGCACTGAACTGTTACTATTCTGTTTCCGTACAGACACAATTAATAATAAGTCAAAACGATATCATGTTTAGCTTTGGATGCACAATGTCAAACAGTGGAGTAATATTCTCCCGAAATTTGTATAGAAACAATATCGAAAAGTGGAACCTTAAGGAAAGATTTTTGAAAACTGCACCTGTTGCTCACACATTTACTCGACAGCTTAATCACACTCGACTCGTGTGATTAAGCTGTCGAGTAAATGTCGTAACTGTTAAAATCGAGCAAATCTGTAGGCAGTTACAGTTTCCATTCATCACCAGACTACAGCAGTCCACTGCTGGACGTAGGCCTTTCCTATTTCACACCATTCAATTCTATTTTCGGCGACTTTCATCCAGCTGCTACCAACCATCCTGCGAAGATCGTCGCTCCACCTCTGATGGCGTCTCTCAAGTCAACTACTGAAAATTAAAGGGAGTCAGAAGAGTTATCTGGATACCATTTTTGGAAACTGCACCCTATTAGAGGGTCAAACGAGGGTTGAAGTTTAAATGCTAAATCTAGGGCGACACCTTCACTGAAAAAACAATTTCTTACTACACCACATTAAAGACGATTTCAATAAGACTTACTGACTTTATACAGTAAGAATAAATGTTTGTAAAACAATACAAGACAAAACAGTAACGTTTAATTATTGAACATACCATTTACTGAAAAAATCGTTAAAGTTAAACGATAAAACTTAAAAGTTTACTGCCACGATGCCACATTTTGTCTGAAGCTTTAACTGTTTTCGGATCAGTAAAAATACTGTTTTGAACGTTAGGCTCCTAAGGAACTTTAAAGCAGTTTAGATCAATGTTTTTTTCATTAATATTTACTACTTATTTCTTTCAGTGTAGGAATATAGCATGGCAATAAATAGTAATAAATGTTTTCAATACATTAACAATCACCTTTGCACTCAAGTGTAGGTACTTGTACATAATTAAGAAGACTATTTATAGATCATTTCTCGTTCAAAGATAGTGACATATCTGTCTAATGAGTTCAGCACGTAGGTAATCAAGTGTCACTTGATGTCAATCAATAATTTATTTATGACGCCAATAGTGATAAAATATTCATGATAATTAATTACTCATTTATATATAAATTATTAGAAGTTATGTATTCCTGAATGTTTTTTTTTTATTAGCATGAGCATTATTAGCCTATAATGTACCCACTGCTGGTACGCAGGCCTCCTCTGTGTGAGAGAGAGTGGGCCATCATAATCCACCACGCGGGCCCAGTGTTCCGGTGGTGGATGTCACATGTCTTCGATTTTTTGGTTCTAGGACATGCCGGTTTCCTCACGATGTTTTCCTTCTCCGTTCTGAGAGCAGTGGTGATGAAATTAAATATACAAAGTAAAGTGCCTGACTGGGTCAGGATCACGAACTACATACTCGTCAGTCGAGGCTGACCTCACTGGGCCACATCGTTCTCTCTTTTTTTGTTATTTTTTGCAAAAGAAACCAGAGCTAGAATGTCTCATGTGCCATTTTACCGGCATCGCCATTCAAACCAGAACACAGCTACTAAGCAAAAATATGATTTATTGTAAGGAAAGTGTTAAGAACAAAATTATGTGGTTTGATTGTTATTGTCGTCTGTTCTTATGATAAAAGTTTTTAGATATGAATGAGTTATTTTAAGTAATTTAGACCAGAAAATGAGCAATGTTGAATGATGAACTTACCTATGTTCACTTGTTTTTAAACAATTCTATACCATTAATTGGAAGAATTTGGGTGAGCCTTTTCTCAGCCACACAGAAATGGACAGCGTAGGATAACTTAAGGCCCTCTTGTCCCCTTGTGTGTAGGTATGATAACATTTCCTCACTTCCCGCATAATACGTATCGGGGCATCTCTCTCTCGCAGGCACTGGCTGACAGGCGTGAGCGCTTGAACTGCTCAATATCGCATATTATCTTACATTAATAAATAACCATTTATATAAAAATCTTTCTTACCAAGAGCTAGAAAATATTAAAACCTATCTTTTGATATATTACTTAGATGGTTTCTTAATATTTTTTTTTACTAAAAAATACGTTCGAACTATCGATTTAGTGTCAGCTTTGCGATTTTTTTTTTCGAGCCAACTATTAGTAATTATGTTTTCGTCTGTAGTCTGCGCTAGATCATATGTTCAATTTTGTTAAAATTATTATTATTTTGCACTAATAATAATATTTACAGTAATTGGAAATAAATACCTTCAAAAACATAAAAATTCGGACAACCTCGCCTTAAAAAGAAAATATCCGTGGCTGGCGTGAATATGTTGACATGTCTATAATTGCAAAATGTCGGGGCGGCCATTTTAAAAACCCATATTTAGCTATTTTGTGGATTACCACAAAATTACATTAGTATGATAATTTTAAATAATTGCTCATGATCTCAATAATTTTATTGTAGTCTAATTTCAATAGTGGCAGTAGATAAACCCGGTAAAACCAAACGCAAATCATACAATTCCAGACCGTAACGAAATTTACACAATTTTTTTTTTCGATGACAATTGAACTATCAATGGCGTCACTAACATATTGTACGATTATGTCCTCTTGCGCAACCTAGGCAGTCACATATCACCTTACGGATACCTATTAATGATGATGGCTATAGAACTAGGGGAAAACCAAAGAAACGATAAAGCCGACGTTGGCACGAACGTAAAAATATCGCGGAAGGATTTTATCGCGTAAAAGATTGTCAACTCTTCGTGTTGAGCTAAGCATTGAGAATCCAACAGAACACATCTCAGTGCGACAGAAAACCATACTGTTGGATTTTAACGCAACGCGACGATGGCGCGAAGCGACTCTGGTGGAATAATTTCTATAAAAACTTCATGGAAATTGTTCTACCGAAATCGCGTCGTGCCTGTCTCCCGAAGCCTTAATAGAGCTGTATGGAAGAAATAGACTGCGCCAATGCCAAATTAATTTCGGTAAGGGCAGGTCGACATGTTGTTTTCTTCCATATTTCTCTACTAGTCGTCATCTCGGTTGTTACCCTCTTTCTAGGATTTTTCACACAGTCTACAATAGTTTCTTTGATCTTCCCCTACTCTTATAGGCTTCCACATTCATGATCAAAACTTTCCTAACAATATTTTATTCATTCCTACACTTCACATGCCCATACCATGACAATTGATTTTCACAGATCTTTTCAGGCAGCAGTGCAACTTTCTGTTGTGTCAGTGTTGTCAGTGTTATGCTGAACTGGACCTATTTGGCGCAGCCGTGAGGCACACAATACAGTTTTAAGTTGTATTTTTTTTTGTTTTTTTGTGTGAAAATTGTGTGCCTTACTTAACCTGGGTCAAATAAACTTATTTTCTTTCTTTTCAAAATTATTGTAGTTTTTATCGATCGATATAAACAATCCAGTGGTGGATCGGTGATCGACAAAAAATACGATGTCGGTAGTCTGTTACGAACAAATTCATTCGATTTTTTGTAATCACACGAGTCGAACGTTAAAAATCGAACAAATCTGTAGGCACCTTAAAGACAATTGATAGAGGCGAAAGTTACTTAGGTACTCATCCATTCGATAAGGAAAACACTTCAATATTGATAAAATATATGTTTCGTTTCAGATAAAAATCGTACAATAGAAAGAGACAGGATATCGTTGAGATACAGCAAAGTAGTCGGTACCTAAGCCTAACAGGTAAATCAATTCAAAGATAATAAGTTGTAATATAAATTGAAATTTTATTGTGTAATCTTTTAGTTCATTGATTGACACATTCAAATATATATTGATCTCGGTTGAAAATCGGGTTAAGTTTGGGTAATTTTTTTTGTTTTTCATTAAATTAATTATTTTAACCACCAATATGCGGTTTATATTAATTTTAACAGCATTGTCTTTCATTGTAAGTGATTTTTGTGAAGGTAAACAGTTCACAAGATGCGGCCTCACACGTCAACTAATGAAAATTAAAGGAGTGCAGAAGAGTTACCTGAGTACCTGTGAGTATTTTTATAACCGTTTTATTTATGGTAGTACATTATTTTTTTCTTTCAGACGAAAGGTTCTGGAGTGTCGACCACGTGCCGAAAGACGTAGCGTTAGAAGGTTTGTGAATGCCCTAGGAATCCGTTGGGTGCGAGAAACACAGAACCGGTCGAAGTGGAGGTGCTTGGGGGAGGCCTATGACCAACGGTGAAAGTCTTTCGGCTGCAATGTAGATATTATTTGTTTTTTGTATTATTTGACGTTTGAAAAGTGCTGATTCTCAGCCTAATTTGAACAAATGACTTTTGATTTGATTACTCTTTATAGTATGCAAGCCATATCGGTTTATCCATTGGCAAAAATTACGAACTTTCATACAAACTTTCACCCCTTTTCAAAACCTTCCTTAGTAAGGAACTCTCGTGTAAAACATGCTTTTAGATCCAGCAGTTTAGACTGTTTTTTAGTAACTTTAAGATGCTTATTGTGAATAAGAGAAGAGAGAAATGGTGAAGAGATACAGCAATGGTGGCCCAGTGATAACAGCCGCGATTTACGAGCTTTACTTTGAATATTGAATTATTTCATCATCAATGCTCTCACGGTATGTCCTAGAACCAAAAATTCGAAGATGTGTGACATCTACCAACCCGCACTGGGCCCGCGTGGTAGATTACGGCCTACTCCCTCTCAAAGAGAGGAGGCTTGTGTCCCAGCTGTGGGAATATTATAGGCTAATTATGCCTAAGTGCGTGACTTAAAATCTAACTTGGCAGTTTTTATGCTATTTGTAGCAAACAAACAGGTGGAACCCCTGATGATAAGTGGTCACCGCCATCTATGCACGTCTGCAATACCAGGGCATTTCCTATGGGTTGCCAGTCCAGAGACGAAGCAAGAATGTCTCTAATTCCAATATCGCATTATCATCTTCAATAATTTCTCAAAACGTGGTTGTAGCGGTATCTACAACGCCATATGTGAACAACGCGTCTAACTGACGTCACAAAGTCCTGCATCTCGCAAGCAGAGTTTACCGCGTATCTAGCATACACATTACGGTCCGACATTTGCCCGCCAGACACAATACCCGTCTGGTCAGAGGATCCTCCCTTTTCTTTGGAGGATGAGTGAACTTTACACCCTGTTCCTCACACCTCTATATAGTGATTGTACTCTCATGAACCTGAAATTGATAAGAAAATATGATATGCCCGATGCTAACTGTATTAGGCGGCTGTCCCAGCGTCGGCGATCACCAAGTAGCGAGTAGAGCTAGCAACTGAAATGAATTGGCGAGCAATGAACAGCGAAAGCTCAACCGTGACGAGTAAGCGTATCAAGCGTGAGTCTCTCTGCGAGTGTTCTATTCTGCACGTCAAGCGAGAGATTCAATAGCTCTTATCGCTGCGACAAACGAGTACTCGCTGGCAGTGTGAACACATATCGATCAACTATTAATATTTGCATCTCTATTACTTACACACGTCTTACAATCTTTTGTACGTTTCTTGAGCAAGAAAATCGTAATCGCTTTTTGACGGCGATGAGACAGGTGCCTTAAACTTGTCTGTAATTATGTGTTATACGAGAGATAAATCACTTAAATACAAACCCTCCCTTTTTTTTTGAGTTTGGGAAATTCTCAAATAACTTCTTCCGCTCTGGGCGGAGCGGTAGGGCGTGTCAGACTTTTACTGACTAAAACCCACCCGTGTTCCTCCAGTTGCCTGTGCCAGGGGCCACGGTATCTCTCTCGAACAACCCGCGACCCTGGCAGGCATCGGCCCTAGCGGACCCCGTCAGTTATTGCTGACATCTCTTGAGGCGCGCGTGGAACACGAAGCGCCGTCGACCCGGGCCTGGTCCTTACCGGACCCGGGCCTACGGTGGCCGGGAATCGGCAGTCAATTCCCGACGCCCTGGGCGTCTCCTGCGGCGACTAGGGGCGTGAGAGCGCAAAGATTGCCTCTCCCTCACGCGCTCCGCCTCCTCCTTTGCCAGCTTTACTGCTTCGCAGAAGGAGGTGACGGCTTCCCATGCACTCTCGCTCCGTACCATGGCCTGGACTAAGGCCGCATGCGAGAGATCGCCGCCGTGGGGACGCGGTGGTGCTCTGCCCAAGCTGGGCAGACCTCCACCGTGTCCTCCGGGCGATCCATACAATGGTCCCTTATCCGGAACAGGAACCTCCCAAACATTAACCCCCTTACTTACTTATAGCGTCTGTCTTACACAACGCGTTGTCTTCTTCTTTCGAAAGTCAAATTACTGACGACTGAAAGAGAGAAACCGGTGTGAACTATTCATCTGATGTAATATGTTTAATAATAAGGGCGTTAATGTTCATCATCGCAATAATTATTACGAGGAAAAACCGTCGTAGCCTGTTAATGAATTTGTGTAAAATTATAATCTATATTTTGCAAAACAAAATTTATGATCCATGTTTATAAAGCTTCAGGATGTCTTAATTAACCACAGATACGAAGTTAATTAACATAATATTCTATCATACTATCCTTATATTTTATGATATTTTAGAAAATATGGTATCCTCAAAATGATGATAGTACCTATATTTTTTTTCTCAAAACATTTTCTGGCTATTTTAACGAATTTAAGAAGGAATCACTGATCATTGACTGAGCCTACTATAAGTGATCCATTGCTACGTCTAGTCAAGTTGCACCTTTTCTAACAGTCCATCTAACTAGGGTACTAGCACGGAGAAGGGCTCGGCGGCCGTTGTTAAAGGCGACATTGTCAACACTTGATATATATACAAACCAGTGTGATAGCGTTTATAACTCGCACTACGACACAAATGACGTATAGAAACTAACAGCTTTGAAGGCGGTCCGTGACAGAAGTCATGCGCTCAACGTATTTTCGGCGCCACGAATTTTATTAATTAGACGTCTCTAGACCCTGATTTCGTGCTCTCAATACTCAATAGGTACTCAACATTTTTATTGTTTTACCATTATGTATACATAAATGGTAACTATATATATAGGTTGTTAAGATTATTATGGATCCTGTAGGGCACAGCAAAATGGTAGAAGAGAGGAAGCCCTGTTTCAGGAGATAATTAGTTGTTTTGTGGAAACACGTTTTTGCTTAGGTACAGAGGCCAGCACATCAAGCTACCCCAATATGTCAGATTTTCCCAATTGAATATGAATCTTATTCCTTTGTGCTAAAGTTGAAAATCTATCAAAGAAATTTGTCAGATTGGGGTAGGTTGACCTGCTGGCGTCTGTACATATTATAATCAAAGTTAGGAGATCGCTAATAAGATTCGCGTATTTAATATAATTTATGTATTATCTGCAAAAAGTACTCAAATAATTTAGATTATTTTTATATTCATTTTATATACCTATCTGTACCTACATATCGTCGGCTAAATATTCTAAGCTTCTAACTCCATTTTGACTAAACTGACTTTTTGGTATCAAATGAAGGAGAAAAATATTTTCTCTTACCAAAAAGTCAGTTTAGCCAAATATGGAGTTAGCAGCTTGTTTGGCTAAACTGACTTTTTTGTAATGAAACAGAAATATATTTTCTCTTACCAAAAAGTCAGTTTAGCTAAATATGGAGTTAGCAGCTTGTTTGTCTAAACTGACTTTTTGGTAAGAGAAAATATTTTTCTCTTTCATTTGATACCAAAAAGTCGGTTTAGCCAAAATGGAGTTAGCAGCTTAGAATATTTAGCCGACGATATGTATTATAATTCTGCTTATTCATTTATGTAAACTGTTTTTCTTTGAATAATTATTATAGCTATATTATTTGCTCTGTGAGCTATGAGATCACAAAATATAAGTTTGCCGACTGTCAAAATCTCTTTGAAGACTCGTATGGTTCAACGACCCTTGCAGATCCTTCGCCAGACATTTTAATCCTCATTTTTTTCAATACTTCATTTCTGAGGTAAGTAAATACTTATGACGTAATTGTGTGACACATTTCAATCACAATCCGAGAGTTTTGAAGGATAGTTGTTATCCATTGCTTAAACGGTTTCATAAATTCGTCTGCTCAACAACATCGATAACACAATGAATGAGGCTGAACTGTCAAAATGAAAGAAATTGCGATCAATTGTCAGTTTAGGTGTGTTACGCAATTATCCCGCAGATGTTATTCACCTAGCTAAATTGTCATAAGATTATTATTAAGATTACTATTAATGTTTTTTATATATTTTTTTTTTTTTTGTATAGACGCCAGCACATCAAGCTACTACAATCTGTCAAATTTCTTTAATAGATTTTAAACTTTATAGCTACAGCATAAGATTCAAAGTCGATTGGGAAAACAGTTCAGGTAGCTTGATGTGCTGGCGTCTGTACCATAGGTCAGGACAACAAAGCTGAAATAGCACCTAAAGAACCTTTTGGGTATCAACTTTTATACTAGTAGCTACACTGTACATTATAGCTACCTACACAAAACATTCTAGGGCGCCATTTTGTACAAAGTAATGTATTTAAGACACGTGGAAAACTTCAGTTGCTGTTGTTTCTTTACCTCCATGCCGTTTTATTATCTAACACCAAATAACGTAGGTACTCGTTTTTATTTTTACTAAGTTTTGGGTACTATTTTTAAGGTCATCAGATAACTTGAAGCTCAAAATGCCTATGCATTCCACAACCTTCCTTGATAAATCCTTTACTGTCCAGGCCGCTTGTTTGTGGAATGCATTGCCAGTTGAAATAAAACGCGCGAAGTCGTTACATGTGTTCAAAAGACTCGTAAAGGAACACTACTTGTCTTTGTGATATTGTTGTCTTAACTGCAATCATCTACTGTCTTCTTTTATTTTCGTTGCCTATATATTTAGTATGTATGTATTTATGTATATATAATTTTGGATATGTATATATCTGTGTATATATTTTAGCGTATTGTATATATAATATTTGCACCAACGACAGCCCCATTTTATGTCCAGGAAAATCACTGTCCATCCTAAGGTTGCCTGGAAGAGATCGCAGAAAGCGATAATTCAAAATTATTCCTCGGATAAAATTATCTGGCGGTAGAAAAATAAGCCCTTACAGCAGTAGGTAATGGTTTTCATTTTGACCGTTCAACAACATTCATTACGTTATTTAAAACAACGTAACAAACAAACAAACTCAGTAGTTAGGATAATACAATAACAAAATCATACAACGTCTTCTCGAACATAATAATAATACCTACATAATCTGTTAATAGGTCAGACCGGACTATTAACATGCAAAAAAACGTCGCGGGAAATACGCTATATCTACATTCGACCAATCATCTGGCATTGACATTGAGTTGGTTATAACTGCAAAACAGACCTTATCACGTTGAAATAAGAGTTATCTTAATTAAATAATCGTCTGGTGTGTTTACGTGTTTACGTTCATACATAAAGATACAGCTATGTGGAACGCACGTGTTTTAGTTTTTGTTTTGTATTTAGTGATTAATGTAATAAGTGGTAGAATATTTGAAACCAGGTGTAAGTTAGTGAGAGAGTTACTGAAGATTGGAATGCCTAATGATATGTTTTTGGGACAATGTAAGTAAGAAATATTTTAATAGTACCTATCAGTACTTTTAATAGTATCTTAAATTCATTCATTACTGACAGACAAAGCATAGCCATAACCGCTGGGTCTAGAAGCATATAAATAAGCACAAAAATCTATATAAATCAATTGCCGTGGAGTTAGTATCGCAAAATCTCGAAAATGGCTCGATTGATTGTGATGAAACTTGAGTAAGTGTTGAGTGCGCGTCGGAGAAAGTACCTAATAAAAAAAGCATTGCAACGCATAGCATTAGCCAGTTCCTAATATAACAAAAGTACTATGGAATGATTTCTGAAATCCATCTCCTAAAGCTGTTAAAAAACGGATGATTTGTATGGAAATCTCATCGGGCACATGGCTTGGTTTTTTGTTTTATAATTCTCATCGATTCATTTAATATTGACATCACAAAGTCTTCTATACATTCTCTGTAGCCGTAGTCATCCATTTTTTAGCCATATGATGAGCATGATCATACACAGTCAACATTCTTTTGCCTTTATCCCAATTTATTTGGAGTTGAAAAGGGTATTTTCTTCTTCCATACTTCTCTGTTAGTTGTCATCTCAGTAGTTACTCCCTTTCTAGCCATATCATCTTTCACACAGTCCATGTAACTTTTCTTTGGTCTACATTCGTACCTACTCATAACTTTCTCACGACATTTTCATCTCATTAATACCTAATACACAGAGAACACTTTAATACTGCCTATATACAAGTTAAAATTGAAAACATGCGACAAACCGAAATGGGAGATTGTACTCATCATTATGAACAACTTTTACTAAGGGACCAAATCTGCAATCCCGAAAAAAAAATCAGATGTTCCCTACATTTTGACAGTTATGCAAACATAAATGTAGGGAACAACTGATTTTTTTTTGGCGATTTCAGGTTTGGTCCCATAATAAAAGTTATTCTTAATGATGAGTACAATCTCCCATTTCGATTTGTCGCAAGTTTTCAATTTCACCCTGTATATATAACAACCTAAACAACGGTGTTAAAGATTTTTTGATAGCATACGTCAAACCCAACAAAAACAATACAATACCTATAAAACTACATGGCACATATGCCCTCAAACCCGGATCTCTCGATAATAAAATAGTATGTTATGTTAATATATATAATTATTGTGTATGTGATGATCGATCGTTACCGATTGCCATAAGTGTTCATGACAAGCCTCACAATGAGATCTGAGGATCAATTCTCGTAATTTTATTTCTTAGTTTCAATCTGTCAAAAATACGTCTAATTCCCCTACACTTTTGTCAAAATGACTTTGTTTGTTATTGAGATGAGATTCTTCTTCTTCGTCGTGGCACGTGGCACGAAAGTCAAGTGAATTAAAATTTGACGATTTTGAACGTTTTTAATTACGGGAATTGATCGGTCTTCTGGTTATCACTTTGACTTGAGTACAAACATGTAAAACAGAAAATTATTTCTTATCTAGGTAATACCTAAGCAGGTTTAAAGGTTAAACATTACTTAAGACGTCATAAGTGGCTTAAAATATTACCTGCAGCTCCGGTACGTAGTGTTAGTTGCAAGATAGCCTCAGACTTCGCAGTTAACAGCGTTTACGTCGTACTGCATTTCATACAAATCATACAAACTTTCAAGCCCTTTTTTTTTTTTTTTTTTTTTTGTGGATGGGAAATCATCCAATGACCCCTCCCGCTCTGGGTGGAGCAGAAGGGAGTGTCAGACTCTTACTGACTAAAACCTACCCGTGTTCCTTCCTTAGCCCTTTGTGTTCCGGGGTAGCGGTAACCCTTTCGGACAATCCCGCTGCCCCGGCAGGCTTCGGCCCTTTCGGGCCCCTTCCTTATGCTGACATCTCTTTGAGGCGCGCGTGGAACACGTACGCGCCGTCCGGCACGGGCCTGGTCCTGATCGGACGGAGAGTTACCCATTACTCTCCGCCCGCAGGCCCGCGCCTACGGTGGCCGGGAGTCGTCTCGCGGCTCCCGACGCCCGGGGCGTCTCCCGCGGCGGCTGGGACGTGAGGCCCTCTCCCTCAGCCGTCCCGCCACCTCCTTCGCTAGCATGACTGCTTCGAAGAAGGAGGTGACTGCCTCCCACTCCCTCTCGCCCCGGACCATGGCTTGAACCAGGGCCGGGCGCGAGAGGTCGCCGCCGCCGCCGATCGCCTCTGCGAGAACACGGCGGTGCTCCGCCCAATTGGGGCATACCGACACCGTATGCTCCACCGTGTCCTCCGGGCGACCCTCGCAGTGGTGACACCCGGGCGTTTCCTCCCGCACGATGGTGTGCAGGAACCTCCCGAAACACCCGTGTCCGGTGAGGACCTGCGTCAGGCGGTAGGTGAGGGCGCCGTGGCGCCTCTCTAGCCACTCCTCAAAGAGGGGTCTTACCGCCGCTATCGCGGCGTGCCCTACTTTCAAGCCCTTGTTTTTCGAAATGAATGAACCGATTTTAATGAAACTTCATACACATAAGATACAAAGGTCTAAAAAGGTAGTTAAGAACATTTTCGAAATGTCTTATTTAAAAAAAGATAACTGGAAATCTCTGCCAGTATTTTTTTAATCATTCCCTGTTTACCATTTTGGCCCAGAAAGTGCAGTGACGGTCTACGAAGGAATTTCAAGATCTTATTTAGTGATGATGTAGATATTCTACAATTCATATTTCCCGTGTTATCCTCTTGAAGTAATTTCTTAGTCATCTTTTTAGTTTACGTCATACGGGAAGCAAGATTATACTTGTATATGTGTTTTGTTTTATCGTAGGGCTAACAATAGCTAGGCCGCATCCCGCGTCCTAACCAAAGCGATCGATCGCGTGAAATTACGATCGTCGCGTTAATATTTAAGTCACTCATTTATTCGAAAAAGCGGAAGGCGCCCATTGTCTGTGCGAGCATGCGTTCGAGTTCGCTTAAACATAACGAACGCGACGGCCGCGTGTTTGCGCGATTATCGCTTTGGTTAGGATGCGCCTTAGTATAATTTTAATACATTAGTAAAGGTAAATCACAGCTAGATACTCCTTAGCTATGTTCAAGTGCATATTATATAATTGCCGTAATATTATTACCAGCATCACCATACGGTAATTATTGGGTAAGGAACACTCGTAAGTTATAGTGATGAATTACTATTGATTAATGTAGGTAATGCAATCATAGCTCATAATTTAAGTTGGCAGTAGATTTGCTTAGCAATTAAATTTTCTGACTTTACAACGCCGTTCGTAGGGAAATTCGGAACACGGTTCTTCGGCTGGGTCTAATAACAAGTGTCATGTTTATTTATGTGTCTTCCACAAACTGAACAGTTTGCAGATTTAAAATAATACGTACCTATATTAATAGTTCATGTCGTCAAGCTATTAGGAATAAAGTTTTTTTTTTCATGATAATAGCTTTGCAACAAAACATAAAATAATAAATTACCTCACGTCAAAAACAACACTTTTATCTTTATATCATAATAATTTCAATAAGTACAAAGTATTCAAATTCGAAAAAAGTTAATTAAAGTGCATTAATTTAGCATAGAAGTGTGATTATGCAGTAAAGTGCAATACTTAGGTCACGTACAGACGGCTATAAAAGTGATTTGCATAATAAAATTATGTTCTATAACATGAACACTGAACATTCAGCTTTTAAGTAAGAATTTTTAGTTTCAAGAGAAATTGCAGGTACTGAGAAAAATAGATAGATCATATATCCATATCATACCGAGACCCCTACGTCTCGGAAAGCACGTTAAGACTATGCCAACCGCACAGGGGTGCCCTCGTCGTTTGTTTGGTTATTTCATACAATTTAGAATGAAAATGCAAAAAATAAGCACGTTAAGTTGTGCTTCACAAGATTATACGTTAATATTATTAGAAGCGGTAGCTTTACATTGTTTAGTTTTATTATAATCCTTAAATAGGAATATAGTGGCCACTGTTATCCGTTTGTGTAATGTTTGCCATCCTACTTAATGTCCTATGTTTAATTGCACATTTGCAAAAATACAACATCAAAACTAAGTGGAAACATTATGTATTATTGAAGCTAACTCAAAAACTACCCAAGAAAAGTTTTCAATTTTTATGGAACCGCCTCTGAGACATACCCTATCCATTATTATTTTTTTTTAAATCGACTCACAATAATTGCTGGAGATATCACGTAACGTATACACATTTAAAAAAAAAAACATACAGTCGAATTGAGGACCTCCTCCTTTTTGAAATCGATTAAAAAATATGAAAGCATTTTCGCTTAAATTTAGTTATGCTAACTCTAATTGTATCTACATACTAAAGCACTTTCATTCAACTTAACCACTTCACTGAAATTTTAACTTAGCTCTGTCCTGTTTCTAGAAAACCTAGCTTAGGGATTCAGTTTATATACTTTGATAAATTATTATGAATTCAAACTGTTTGACAATTACGCAGCAACTAAATTAACGTTAAAGAAAACGGTCGTCAATATTTACACTGAAAATTAAAATTCTTGTGATAATAAAATAAAATTAAGATTGCATTTTATAGCTCCCGTAGAAATACAGAATGAAATTGAATAGGTGCGCCAAATTAAAATATCTAATTCAACGTGTTATAAAGTGAATTTAGAGCACGTTATTAAGGGCCTATACTACCTCAAATGGCTTAGCATGATCCTCCGTTATGTTGAAAATACTGCAGCATTAATTTTGAAATAAATATATGGTAAAGTTCAGGATTAATGTTAGGTCTTATGTTAGACGAAAACACGATTTCATAAAATTTTCTCGTTAGAAAACAATTCCAAAGTTACCTCTAAACCGAACAATAATCCGCTATTCAAAAAGTACTTCAAATTAGAACATGAAACTTTGTATACTAACCGAACTAACTATAAAGCAGGTCTTATGTTATTTACTTTTTTTAATTACCATTATTCTCACCGTAAAAAGCAAATACCTAAACTATTGGCGCTGTCTGCCGCCTAGCACCGCACTCTGTCTCGCTCTCACTCAGTCCGCGAGCGAGTTAAAGAGTGAATTTTAGCTGAGGTAGTGTAGGCTCTTAAGAAGAGGGACGCACATACGTACGCGTAGGTGAACGATTTGGCAAAGTCGTCACGCGCCCTCTTTTCGAGGAACGGTCACTAGTTCAATGCGTTGCCAACTTGCTTCATGTTGTGAACTCTGCGATGAATGATGAATTTTTCTTACATGTTATGATCACTTTGAAAACAAAAATGTCAAAACGTGTCTTCTTGAAGGCAATAACTTAATTTTCACTAAGACTATGATTATAAGATTGTATTCAAGAATTTTGATTTGGGAAATGACAATTTATATAATGAATATGTAACAGTTACTGCACCTCCTATTGTGTTTTAGCGTAAATTTTCAATTTCATCCTATAGAGAATTTGATTTTCGGAATCGGATCAGTAGTTTCGAAGATTACGTCCAACATACAAACTTACAAACTTTACCTCTTTATAATATTGGTAGATATATGTCGATCAAGAGCAGACCTCGGAAAACCTAGATTGTAATCGTAGTGCCGTTTTTAATGAAATACAGTAATTGACATGCTTGAAAAAGTTTTAAAAAGAAAACGCGAAACCGTATGTACGTGTGTTAAATGAGTGTGGCCAATAAAGTGGCACGCTGTATATTATTATGTCAAAAATGCAAACTATTCAATATAAATTCATGTAAAGGTACTTACCCATAAATATCCGAACCAATGCATTCACTCTATAATACTGTCCATACAGATCATCGCCATTCAACAGGCACAAAAGAAACTGATTCCACGATATACACAAACAATGACCTTGATACTTGACCTTGAACGGAGTAGGTACACAAAGACCACTAACCTTGGAACTTTAGTTTTAAATAGAACCCCTTAGGGCCTAGACAGGTTTGTATTTAAAAGTACTTTTGAAAGGGTATGGTGGTGAAGATACGTTTAAAATCGAATTGATCTCTTTCATGATTTTATCATTCGGCTATTGACAATTTTATTGGTCTTTTGTGTTTTTATCTTGAACTCTAAATCATTGGCGGACCCTTTAAAATGTGATGCTAATAAAAAATATTGGTTGGAGAAATTATACATAATTTCCACTTAACTATTCGGTTTAAACTCTTCATTTAAAGGGAAAAAAATCTCAAGATACTAAATATTATATTGCATGCACTGAATATTTCTTCCCAATATTTATTTAAATGTTTTTTTTTTAAATATCTACATGTCCCATTTAAAGTAATAATACATCATTAAAACAATAAATTTTTACACAAAAACACCCTAGGCCCAAACTCCTACACACTATTATTACCGTCATTTTGCAAAAAAATATCAGTAACAGTACGATTTTGTACTAAACTCTATAATTATTAATTAATTCAATGTAATATTTGCATATTATTGGTTGCGGATCCCTCTCGGGATATTATCTCTCACTAATTGATCCTCGGCATCTATTGTAGCGTGACCCTGACCTTGAACTTTGTGCTATTGACCTTTATACAGTTTATTCGCAGAATAGTACAGAAGGTCGATTCTATACAGCAAGTGAAAACGCACGCACACACAGTCCATTCACAGTCATTTTACCTCTGACAGCAGTAACCTAACACAACCTTATTATGTCGATAATAAAGATCACAACGATTTTGACAGGCTTGTTAATGCCAGCAACACAACAGCAACCTTATTGGAATGAGAATAAAGATCACTGTGATTTGAACAGTGATGCAAAATCGGAGGTAAAATAACTGTGAACAGACTGTAAACGCGGGATCCCTTTCACGTAATCTTTGATTATATTTTTCATACAAAATGTGACACAAAACATAAAGATAGGACAAGACGCAAACGCTTTTTCATCTGCATACTATTGCCGCGTCTGCGTTCTGTCCTCGTCTCAAGTCCCCTCTGTGTCGCTCGCGCCTTGTTCACGCTTCACGCAGTGCGACTTGCGTCAATTGATACGCGCACGCGTCACTATCGTTGTCCATTTATCGCTCTGCTAGTCGCGTTGCGGTGATTCGTGGCATGCCTTAAACAACGTCTGTCATTTATTTTCTCCGCAGTCCTTGTGGTTTTAGCGTGTAACTCGTGACCAGAAGGTTACAGTAAGTACAAGTACGCTTGCGACTGGTATTTGACTGAGATAGACATTTATGCCCTTTAAACACACACGTTTTTCTTGCCGTGAAAAAGTACGATTTTTTGCCGTGTGTAGACACGGTCGTCAGTGTTGTATGGATCACTATCGAAGCTTATTGACAAATACGTTTTTTTATACGGCGCGGTTTATACGCCGTAGGTACCGTAAATAAACCGTGTCAGTCGTGTATAAAGGGCGTAAGATCGACGAACGTACGGATCTATGAGTGCGTACGATTTTGGTCGTTGTATGGAGCCGACCTTCTGTAGTATTCTGTGGTTTAGAGCAGCTGTTCCAATAACAATTATGAAATGTTTCGGTATTTCTGATGAACAATAGAGGATCTTAACATTGAAGGGTTTGTGGCTTCAATAGAACAATTGGGAGGCTAGGAAACATTGTCGGTTTGACCTTTGCGGTGTGATGGTTTCGGATACGGAAATGTTCTTAATTATTACTTACTGTAAATATTTGGTTATTACTGAATTACGACTGATATTATAAATAACAGTCAATCTATTCTATAAATATCCTAAATTTGAAATCATAATAAAATAGAAATACAATCATTGTAAATAATAATACCTACCACAAAAGTCATAATAAAACAGGAAAAATTTAATTAATTAAAAATTACAAAATTAAATCCTAACTTAACGAAACAAAAGACAGACTAAAATATAGCGTCGGAAAATTCATCCGCATCGCTGTCGACTGGTAACGTACCCAAGAGACTGGCGGCATTACCACGTTGAATGTCTATGGCCAAGGTAAAAGCCAGCCCTTGGGCCATGGGAAGTGTCAACCAGTAGTTTCGAAATTTCCTTAAAAAGAACATGAGCACTCGGACCCCACGGCCCGAGGGTTTCAACCCCAAACGGCTCGAAAATATAACTTCCGACAAGGTTATTATATTTTCGCCGCTTGAGGTTTTCCGCAGCCGTAGCAGCAGCGCCAGCACAGCATGCCGAGCCAGGAAGATGGGATGGCACAAGAGTATCGACACACGTTGCGTCCCACACTAAAGGCCTACCCAACTTCCATGGAAATAATAAAAGACATACCGTCCGGTCTCTTGCCATCGTCGCGTGCCAAGCCATTGGGTTCTAATACAGCTGGAACGCCGACAGCGACCAGAGCTCGTCGGATGATGTTTGCGTGCTGCGCTAAACAACCCGCACTTCGGCTGCAAGAAAGGCCGTGGTATCCGAGACTGTTGACATCTTTGCCACAGTGACAGCGATGAGGAGAACAGCAAGGAGTGCCTAGCCGAAGAGAAGCAGGGAGGCGAAAAGTAGTGTCTAAATATAAATATCTTATTGGAAATAATCACTTTGCATGTTTAAAATAATCAAACATCTATGAAATATGATGTAAGTGATGCAAGTTCAAAAAAATAGGCATGTCACTAGATCAACTTTGAACGTGAATAGGTATCTCAGAAACGTGACACTTTACGGGTTTGGTTCAATTATGTTTTCTGTTTGCATTGATGTCAGCTATCAATTTATACAGACACAGAGGGTGGCCGCCATTTTGAAAAAAAATCAAAGTGGCGGTCAAGTAGGTATGCCAAGCTCCATATAAAAGTCTTCAATCCCCTTTAACTGAAGTGAGTTTGAAGTAAGCTGTCAATAGTGTCAATTCCTAGTAGGTGGAATATCAGCTCACTTCAAACTCACTTCACATAAGTTTTCACGTTGAGATTTTTACAGAATAAAACGGTCGAAGTCGTTGACAGCTTCATTTTGCGAGTAGGTGATGACTTGAGAAGATTCGTAATGATTATCCCAAAGAATCTACACCTATGTTATTCTATTTGTTTCAGGGGTGTGTTTGATCGAAAAAGTGAGCAAAAGAGACACCAGTGCGTTTAAAGCGACACCTAGTGGAAAGAAATACTATGGATTGTACCAGGTAAATGCTTAATCTATCTACACAAGGTGTAACATAAGTAATGCAAGACCTCATACATCCCAATTAGAGTATTGAGTTAAAAGCATAATACAATGACCAAACATTATTTTTTTAAAGCTTGCTATTTTTATTAAAAAAATCGTGTCGACACTAGCATTACTTTATGTAAAAAAATTAAAATTGAGTCTTATTGCCTTTTTTTTATTTGGCTCAACCGGCGTTAGTATGAAATCGATTCAGTAGTCAATTATGAACAAACTACTTTCAGGACTTGCGTTTCTTCTGTTACACCTTGTATATTGTAACGGACGCCGAGCATTGTACCTATAAGTTCAATTAAACACAGTTGTAAATAGGATAAGATAGTTATTAAGTTCATAATATTGTTTAACTTTGTTATAATGAGATAGAATAAGTATCACCAAAGTCTGAAATGTAAGTCCGAACTTGTAAACAGGTCGGAACCTGTCGAGAAAGGTTCCTACCTGCACGGGGCATCAGCCACAGAATTTAGTTTTATTGGGCAATTGAGAAATTGTAAAGAGTACCCCCTCCACTACTTGCGCCCTCTACCTTTGTAATAAAAACGAGCGCCTTTTACGGCAAAAATGTAGTCTACCGAAGAAGCTCGAAGAATAAACAAGTCTGAATACCTGCGAACAAGAAGTGTTTTATTTGAAGCGAACATACAGTCCACACAAGTACCAGTACTTTACAGTCTGGTCCTACGGAGCCGGATTCGAGGACGGAAGAACCTGCGAACTGAATTACACTGCAGCCAGCGCCGAACAAACTCTGTGAAGTCAGCGTGTATCGTCATCAACGATCGAGATGGTGGTCACAAGAAGCCAGGGCGACCTCGCAGAGTTGGAAGAACAGAAGCGTGTCCAGGAACGAAGGGACGAGGAGCTGTTAGTGGCAGTACGTCGCCGGGAAGCGGAGCGAATAGAACGTGAGAGACTCCGCCGGCTGTCCCTAGACCCACCTGCATCACCACAAATCGAAACGATGATGGGGCCCACTACCATCGCGGACCTAGCGACTGCAAGGCCATCTTCGGAGCGACGTATAGCAAGATCGCCGCCACGTTCGGTGAGATCAACCACCAGCGCCACGACGCGGCTACGAATGGCCGAGCTTGAAGCAGCCGAGAAACTAGCCACTATTCGTCGCAAAGAATTAGAACTCGAAGCAGACTTAATAAGAAAAAGATTAGCTGCCGAGGTCTCAGTGATCCGAGATGAAGAAAGTGATCACGGAGACCGAATTGACGAACATCATCAGCACCAGAAGGTGGACCAGTGGCTGCGCACCAACCCCGTCAATACACGGGGGGAGGGGGGTGAAGCCACCGAAGAACCGAAGCCAAGAGGAAGATCGCCGACGCCGACGAGAGCCAGGAACAGCATAGATCAATTGGCTGCGACCCTGGAGAAGATGGCTAGACCGCGACTTCGGCATACTGACTTGCCGACTTTCTCTGGTGCCGTCAGTGAGTGGTTGCCGTTCAAGTCATCATACTACGACACGACCAACATGTACAACGTGTCACCGGCAGAGAACCTGCAGCGGCTGAGAAGCTGCCTCAAAGGCGAAGCACGAGAAGCAGTAGCTGCTCTTCTGCATGCAGCAACAGAACCGGACACTGTCATGAAAACGTTAGAACAGTGCTTTGGCCGACCAGAGGTCATAATTGATAAAGCACTAGAAGACTTGAAGAAAATGCCCAAACCAAGTGCCTCCGCCAGTGACCTGAATAGCTTCGCGATCAAGGTCCAAAATACAATATGTGTGCTGAAGACAATGGACAGAAGGGGATACCTCTATAACCCCTTGCTGACACGGGAAGTGCTAGAGAAGCTGAGTCCACATCTCCGTTCCCGATGGTGTGACTTCGCAAGTGATAACGAGGGGACAGCAGAACCTGAGATCATAATGCTGTCTCGCTTCTTGATGCGTGAAGCGGACCGGGCGTTGCGATACACTTACGCCCCACCGACGAGCACCGCGACCGCAGCCCAGAAGAAGGAGACTAGGCCTGCCGTAACCCTGAAGAAGAAGTCCGGAACAGTGTACACCACGGTCGAAGGGACCGGAGAAGAAGAACAGTGCCCGTGTTGTAAAGAAAGTCATGTGTTAACTCAGTGCCCAAAATATAAAGTGATGACAGTGAACCAACGGTGGGAACTTGTGAAGGAGCATAAGATATGCTTCAAGTGTGCTCAAAAGAAACACAGGCGTATCACGTGCAAAGCAAAGCCGTGTGGTGTGGACCAGTGCCGTCGGCCCCACCACGCCTCACTGCATCAAGAAAGAAGAGAGTCGCCCGAACCAAAGTCAGCGACTGAAGAACCTGCAAAGGAGGAGGCAGTCATGTCGGTGGCTACCCGAACAGCCACCGGCCCGAAGGCTGTCCTCCTCAAGATGTGCCCTGTAGTCATCACGGGTCCACGGGGGGAGGTGAAGACACATGCGCTCTTTGATGAGGGAGCCACCATCACCCTGATCGACGAGGACCTGGCTGCAAGCATCGGGGCAGAGGGGGTCTCACATCCTCTGCACATCCACGGGGTCAACATGGCCTCGCAACAGCAAGACAGCAAGATCGTCACAGTGCAAGTGAGGGGCATAAGTAAGAGCAGTGCACCCCACAAGCTTCAGGCCAGAACCATGAAGGCCTTGAAGCTCCATCAGCAGGCGATACCTTGTGACCTGCTGGAGTATGAGCACCTACGTGACCTACCAAGAAACGAAGTGTGTTACGATCCGACACGCCCCAAAATCCTTCTGGGGACGGACAATTGGGAGTGCATCGTCTCCAGAGAACTTCGAGTCGGTGGCCCCAACCAGCCGGCTGCATCATGCATGTAGTGCATGGGACCGCACCACGAAGCACAATAGTGAATCAAGACAATGTGTTGCATCTATATGAATACGAGAAACGGCAGAACGAGCATCAGCAACTTCATGACCTAGTGGAAGCCCACTTCAGAATCGAAGCTCTTGGCATTGCGCGAGAACCCAGAGTAAGTGAAGCCAACCAACGAGCAATGACCATCGTCAAAACCACGACGAAGAAAATAGACGGTGGCTACGAAGTCGGACTGCCATGGAAACACGACAATGTTACCATGCCACCGAGCTACGAAACAGCGTTCCGCCGATTACGGAAGATCGAGCAAAAGATGGACGCCTCGCCTGAATTCGCCGAGCAATATAGTGCGCAAATCAATAACCTTCTGGAGAAAAAGTACGCAGCACCATGCGACGGTTCCGAACAATCAAGCGCCGTCTGCTGGTACCTACCTCACTTCGCCGTGAGCAATCCAAACAAGCCCGGCAAGCAGAGGTTAGTGTTTGACGCAGCGGCACGAAGTCACGGCGTATGCCTGAATGACAGGCTGCTGGAAGGCCCAGATCTACTACTGTCGCTCCCGGGAATAATATTCCGTTTCCGGGAAAAGGCGATAGCTGTCACCGCGGATATACAGGAAATGTTTCTGCGAATTAAAATCCGACCAGAAGATCAACCGGCGCAGCAATTTTTATGGAAAGGCAGCGACCGGACGAGTCCCCCGCGCCGCTATAAGATGACTAGTATGATCTTCGGCGCGGCCAGCTCACCATACATGGCCCATCATGTCCGCAACCATAACGCGGACTTACACGGGCAAGAATACACACGAGCATTGGAAGCCATAAGGAATAGCCACTACATGGATGATTATGTGGCGAGCTATGACGACCAAGAAGAAGCCCAGAAGACGGTGGAGGAAATAAGAAAGGTGCACGCAGTCGCCGGGTTCACCTTAAGGGGATGGAGCGCCAACGACGAAGCGGTGCTACGTAACATACCCCGTGAGCTGCGCGCCACCACGCCAACGAACCTGGGAAGAGATAAGCCTGAAAATAAAATACTCGGGCTTTACTGGAATGCCGAGCAAGACGAACTCGGGTTTAACACAGCCATGACCCGAGTCCCGGCATCAGTGAGAGAGAGAGCGCGCGCACCAACCAAGCGCGAAGCACTCAGCGCGGTCATGTCAATATATGACCCCCTGGGGCTGCTGAGTCACTTCACCATACGTGCAAAGATAGTGTTGCAAAGCCTGTGGCGCCTACAGATCGCGTGGGACGAACATATCCCGGACCAAGAGAACGAGATCTTCGCAGACTGGCTCGCCCAACTTGCCGAGGTGGCCCAGCTCCGGTTACCCAGAAGCTATACTATGAAGAGATACGAGGACATAGAACTACATGTCCTATGTGATGCGAGCGAGCAAGCATACGCAACCGTGGCCTACTGGAGGATGAAACACTACGACGGAACCGTGAGTGTCGTGCTGGTCGCCGCCAAAGCTAAGGTGGCTCCACGACGGGCCCAAACGATCCCCAGACTAGAGCTACAGGCGGCAGTCATAGGAGCCAGGCTCGCGGACACTATCCGAAAGGAACATCGCATCGAGATCAGCAGAACCGTGTACTGGACAGACTCATCCACAGTTGTACATTGGATAAGGCACGACATGCGACGTTATACCCCATTCGTCGCACACCGACTGGGTGAGATCGCCGAACACACATCCAAAGAAGAATGGCGATGGCTACCGACAGAGCACAACGTAGCCGACGACGCCACGAGACTTACCAATGCACCGATCAGCGCATCCGATCGCTGGTTCCAGGAGCCTAGCTTCCTGAGCCAACACGAGGAGCAATGGCCCGGGAAGGCGACGACCGACGACGACGACGATCAAGAAGTCCTACACCTCGCCGAGGGTCCACGAGACAGCTGGCTCCCTGACCCTGCCCGCTTCTCAAGATACGAGACCATAGTGAGGGCCACGGCGAGAGCGCTCGCCTTCATTGACATGTGCCGACGCACAGCCACAAAGTTAGAACTGAGGCACATCGAGCGCGCCGAGAAGGAACTCCTGCGACAAGCGCAGCGGGAGAGTTTCTACGACGATATAAAGAGGATGCAGTCAGCCCGTCCCCTCTCTAAGACGAGCAAGCTGTACAAGTTGGATCCTGTGATAGAAAACGGTCTCCTGCGGGTACGAGGCCGAATCGGAGCATCCACGGCTCCGCAAGAGACAAAGCGGCCCATTATTATGGACGGTCGCCACAGATTAACGAAGCTCCTTGTACTGAGGGAGCACTGCGCTGCGGGTCACGCCAACAGAGAGCGCGTGACCAATGATCTGCGTCAGCGGTACTGGGTCATCCACTTGCGGCCCACAGTACGCGCTGTCGAGAAGAACTGCGCACTTTGCAAGAGGCGGCGAGCGACACCGCAAACACCAGCTACAGGGGACCTGCCACACGCCCGCCTTGACCCGTTCCACCGCCCGTTTACTAACTGCGGGGTGGATTACTTCGGACCAATGATGGTCAAGGTGGGGCGCCGCCGAGAGAAGAGGTGGGGCGCACTGTTCACGTGCCTCACTTCCCGCGCCGTGCATATCGAGCTCGTCGCATCGCTCTCAACGGACTCAGCAATCATGGCGCTGAGAAGGATGGCTGCGCGCAGAGGCTGGCCAAGACTCATGTATTCTGACAACGCGACCAACTTCCGTGGGGCCGACCAGGAGTTGCGCAACGCTTACGCCGAATGGATGTCTACGCTGCGAGATGAGGGGCTGCGGCATCGAATGGAATGGCGCTTCATACCACCGGGCGCGCCCAACCAAGGAGGCGCATGGGAGCGTATGGTGCGCTCCGTAAAGACTGCGCTAAGCGTCACCCTACGGGAGAAGGCGCCAGCTGAAGAGGTACTACGGACGCTACTCACCGAGGCTGAGTTCTCCATCAACGCGAGACCGCTGACTCATGTCAGCGTGAACCCCAGTGACCCCGAGGCCCTGACTCCCAACCACTTCCTGTTGGGATCATCGGACGGGCTACCGACGACGGGACCTTGTGACGAAGCCGACAGGCGGATCTGGCGAGTCAGTCAAGCGCTCGCTGATCACTTCTGGCGGCGCTGGGTCCGCGAGTACCTCCCCACCTTGGTACCTCGTGGCGGGCCCCAGAACGACGCGCGACCAGTACAAGCAGGCGACGTGGTCCTCGTGGTCGACAATACGCTACCCCGCAACACATGGCCGATGGGGGTCGTTGAGCGCACGCATCGCGGACCGGACGGGGGCATCAGAGTCGTCGAGGTGCGCACCAGGACCGGCACCTTCCGACGCCCAGTAAGCAAGCTCGTCGTCCTAGTGAAAGAGGAAGAGGCTTCGCGAGCTGCGCCGGGGGGAGGAATGTAACGGACGCCGAGCATTGTACCTATAAGTTCAATTAAACACAGTTGTAAATAGGATAAGATAGTTATTAAGTTCATAATATTGTTTAACTTTGTTATAATGAGATAGAATAAGTATCACCAAAGTCTGAAATGTAAGTCCGAACTTGTAAACAGGTCGGAACCTGTCGAGAAAGGTTCCTACCTGCACGGGGCATCAGCCACAGAATTTAGTTTTATTGGGCAATTGAGAAATTGTAAAGAGTACCCCCTCCACTACTTGCGCCCTCTACCTTTGTAATAAAAACGAGCGCCTTTTACGGCAAAAATGTAGTCTACCGAAGAAGCTCGAAGAATAAACAAGTCTGAATACCTGCGAACAAGAAGTGTTTTATTTGAAGCGAACATACAGTCCACACAAGTACCAGTACTTTACATATATGAATGTATATTTCGCATCACAGGGTGGCCGAGATGCGAAACATTGGGTCTTATTCACGATCCGACATAATTTAGATAGGTGTGAGCCACATATATATATAGACCTAGATAACGCAAGTATCACAATCTGTATGAAAACCAAGGATGGCATTTTTTTGACTACCAAGCCTTTGACTACCAGGACTATGACGTTACAAGCGCTCTTTCTCACTCACTCTCACCCAGCCTCTAAATTACTCTTGCCTCATGCATTTATTTCGCATCTAATACATACAGAGGCGTGTAAAGACGTGCATTAAAAACACGTGTAAAGATAATTGCGATTTTGTTATCTAAGTATATACTTCTTAATAAATTACGTCAGAGATAATTGTTAATTACAAACATAAACTCGATGGACCCTTGAGTAAAAGTACTTTATCTTGTCCCATTGAATTTAAAAGTTTGGATTTTATGATTCTCCTTTAATGTTTGCTAGGGACATGTGATCCTTATGATTGACCCTATCGATTGGTGCCGTAAAAGTATAGGATGCTATTTTTTCGGATTTTAGTAGATTAGTCGATTCGTTTCCCGGGTGTGGCAAGCGTATTTTCAAAAATCTTTAAATGCAGTAAAATTAAAAGAATGTTTCCTTTGAGTAAAATTTGCTGTCTTCAGTATTTAGAGTACTGTTCCTTCAGGTACGCTTCTAAAATTCCAACCTGTATATATCTATTTATATCTGTACTAATAATAAAGTAAAGAGTTTGTTTGTTTGAACGCGCTAATCTCTGTAACTACCAGTCGGATGAGATTTTTTTTTTCATTTCATAACCCAATTCTTAAGGAAGGCTATAGGGTATTGAACATCACGGTAGGATCCTAAGGAGCCGATCAAAAAGAAAAAGAAAACAGGAAGAACAATAAGCAAAAACGAAGTGATAGTGTGAAGTGGAAAGATGATGCGATGCGACGGGGTAGGTCGGGGTTGCAAGAAATTTCACGCGGGCGAAGTCGCTTGCGGAAGCTAGTTACTTTTTACCGACCTCACAAAAAGGAGGAGGTACTATGTTCTGATGATTGTATGTTTTTTTTTTTGTATGTTTGTTCATCGAATACTCCGCCAATTGTCGACGGATTTTCAAAATTCTTTTTTTGTTTAAAAGGGCATGCTCCCGAGGTGGTCTCATTATCACCAAATCGGAATCTGATGAGGGAATCCCATGGAAATCGAGGGAAACCATCAAGTTTTGTAGGCACACCGATAGCGATTTGGGTATTTTTTACAGTAACTCGTGCATTTGCTCTAAGAAAGCACCATTCGCTGAAGTGGAACTGATGATGAAGACCACAGATGGCCATCGGAACTACACAATAATAAATATTTCACGGTTTGCGCTTCGATTAGGTACTTTAATGTGGTTGCTAAGCACAATGCGTATCGTGAAGTGGAGCTGATAGTGACTTCTCAATCAGCTCCAGTTCTCCTGGTTCTTACAAGGAGTACTCCTCAACAATTAATGTCCCTGCATCGGGAAAAGCAATATTTTGTATAGGGTGATGAGCAGTTGACATTAGGCTATTGTAACTTAGATAAAAATTCGGAAGTCGGTGTCAATAAAAAAAAATGCGGAACCAACGACACCGACTTCCGAAATTAAGCAATTTTTCACTTTGTAGTGTTTTCCAGAAGGCGGTAGTTTTTTTTTGTAAAAAAGTTTTTATAGGAATACAAACCTCCTTGAAAAAACACCTAAGCTTTTTGAGCAATAAAGTAGTTTTCATCTTTTCTGAAATCTCATTTCAATAAATATTCACTTGAATATTGAGAAAAATAATTTTAAAAATTGCATGCGGTGCTAACCTGTAAGAAATTGTTACACTAACCCTTGACTATGGTATAGTTACTTTAAATATTTATAGTGTAAACAAATGTTGGTTGGCCAATAAAGGAAAAAATTTAATAACATTAGATTAAAGTTATGTTGCTGACATTTTTCTCAACTTCTGATTGCAACTTTCAGATTCCCAATGAGTGGTGCAAAGAAAAGAAGCGTGGTGGACTCTGTAATTTAACTTGTGAAGGTAAGACTAGTTATTTATTACGGTTTTTAACTTAAATACCATTTTAACCGACTCCAAAAAAGGAGTTTATGTATTCGACCCGTATGTATGTACATCCGCAATTTTCTCAAAAACTAATGAACCAATTTTGATAATTTTGTGATCGACATAATTTCAGGAAGGTTTTAGTATTTAATACATTAGGTAATTAGTCTTATGTACAAAGTTACTTTGTCCGGGAACCGAACCCAGAACCTCATGCTCAGCAGTGGTGCTTGCAACCACTAGACCAACAGTAACTAGAAACACGAATTTGGGAATAAATATAAATATAATTTTTACGAGCAGTGCCCTCCTATGTCCTTTCCCGGGACACAAACTATCTCTTTACCAAATTTCATCTAAATCGGTTAAGCGTGAAGAGGTAACAGACAGACAGACACACTTTCGCATATATAATATTAATTATAATTATGGATTTTTATGTAATTAATACCAAAACTCGGTTTCTAGAACAAAGCATTACGACTTTCTCCAGTTTCCATATTGTTTAAAGCCAGCTACATTGAAGTCCAAATTATTCGGAAAGTTACCCATCAAAATCTCAACCACCATCTTGAAATGTAACTAACATAAGTGTCCCAATCTTTATGAAATACATTCTTCCATTTCAAAAGCTCCAGTTGTCGCTACATTTGAAACTGTCACTGTAGTTACAAAGTAAGTAATTGACAAAGACATCACAGTTGCAGACTGCGAACGACATTGCAAACAATTCGAAGCTACCAGATTTTATAGCCCACGTTTTACATCAAAAGTTTATGAGATATGGTCAAGTGTATTGTGTAGCGTTTTTGGTTATGTAACTGTTACTACTGTTAGTAGTACTAATGATCGTCTTCTGTTTTCATTGAGTCTTTTTTTTTCTTCGTCTTCATTTATAGCAACATTTTGTTGATAGCACTCAATGAGGTTGAATGTTATATTAATCCTCGTCATTGTGGTGTAGTTCTACTTCTACGTTTTGTTCTGTTGTTCTGTGTGTGTACTGGGGCTCTGTCTCGCATGGGGTCGTAGCATTATACTGAGCGATCGCCACGTTGCGTGCATGTGACGCAAATTTTCCTTCAACTTGTTCTTTTTTGTGTTATGTTATTATGATCTTTGCGTCATGTTTACCAAAACACAGAAGAAACGCATTAAACGTATTTTCTTTTCGTCTTTTGACACTGATTGCATTATATTTCTTTTTCTCTTCTTTTTTTCGTTTTTAGCCGTTATTGGATTATGGTGATTGACTTCAATAAGGTATAGTTTTATTTTGGTTTTATCAAGGTTCATTTCAGCTTTCCGTTTATGTAACTTAAAAAGTTGACCCGGGAAATATTCGGTTTCTGGGCCTATTAATGTTAGTTAAATTCCAATTATCCGTCTTACCCTATTTTTGCTAGGATTTCAAATGTTGTGGTGCGATCACACCTTAAAGTTTTAATCTTTCTTTCTGTCGGTTTTAAAAACAAGTCAATTAAGATGTGGGTACTTACCACCTTTACAATATACGCGCCGCACTATGTAGGTACCATTTTGTCGAAACTCAGTTAAGTCTTCTCGACATCCGTGTGTCACTAACTGGATGCAGCAGAATACCAGCGTCAGGTATTGTACCTGGCATATGCTGAGCTGGACTCTCATTCGGTGCAACTATGAGACACACCGCCCAGTAGTGATCGACCGTTATAGATGTATCGTATATGAGGTGTCTATGGGACAATTTATCTTTTTAATCTTTGGTTTTTTTTCTTTCACCTTTTTTGATGTTTTTTTTTAGTACCTGTATTGTGTTTTTTGTTGCACTGAATAAACGTTTATCTATCTATCTATCTACTGTGGACCTAAATATATGTAGTATGTATATTTGGGACTGTTTATGAAAATAGCAGTAAAATAACATGATCACTACAAGATTGCCTGACGGACAAAATACCATTTAGATCAAAGTATAGACATGCTTTGAATGTTTTATTCGCCTTAACATCAAAATTGATCTGCAGAAAACAGCTCATATTTTATATTATGTCGTCTCTTCCTTTTAAACCAACATTGTAACAAAGATTTTCTTTGTTCTCATGAAGTAACAAAAGCTTAAGCACCTATTTGTATTACGTAGGTAATTTCACCAACATAGCGGCGGAGTTACGATCTTATTTTTAGAGGTTGGCACTTCTTCAAATACAGCTACGGATATTTTGCTTATCTTGACGCTGGAAATCGAAGATGTCTGACGAACAACAACTCATGAGGTTAGAATTTATTTGAGACTATCTTTTGCCCGCGGTTTTGTTTGTATGGATGTGGAAAAAGACAAAAACCACGTTAAAACGCACGCTCTACCGGGATAAAAAAACATGATTTTATATCAATTATATTTCACACTAGCTGTTGCCCACGATTTTGTCTGCGATCCAGGATGAAACAAGCATAATATGTCATTTTGCAAGTCATGTGTACCCATGTCGTTTTTGCTTTAAAGCGTAACAAACAAACAAAAAAACAATATTTTCTCTTTATAATATGAGTTTACATAATCCTACATGGGCACTTATGAAACGACAGAAGCTAGGTGCACGGTACCAATTAGTCGTTTCCTATGAAGAAGAAAAACGCCAGAAACTCTTTTTAGAAGAATTGACTTTTACAATGTTTTCATATAGGTACCTAACAGTGTTTAGAGCTATGAGATGGCAGAGCAGACCTGACAATAAGTACCAGGTACCTACTTAACAAAAACGTTAAATAAGAAAGACAATGTATAAACATCCAATGTCTTAATCCAGGACACGGTCTATCCGGGTTTAAATGAAATGCAATGTTTATTTTCATGTAAGGAGATCTTTTATCACACTTTTACAGGTCAATATTTTGTTGGCCAATATTAAATTAGGGTGACGTTTAAACGTCAAAAATAAAATACCCATTCCAAAAAAAATACGCAGCGCCGCTAAAGAAGTTTTCACTTCAACATTCGCGCAAGCGCCTTGCGCCGCCTGCCCTCTCTCCATCCGTCTTACGAATTCTCGATCAGGTCACGTGTCCTGACGCGAGTTTAGAGATTTTTACCCATTCCAAAAAAAATACGCAGCGCCGCTAAAGAAGTTTTCACTTCAAAAAAAAACGTTAAACAGTCGCTAATCACTTTATAACTTTAGGCAACGTTTATGAATAAAGGGGTAGATGGCGCTGGTCCCTGAGAAGAAATGCCGAACCAAACTCAGAGGTCATCAGCAGTTAAGTACGTGATTGATTAACAAGTATTCAAATTCACAGACATTTAGACATTCAAAATATTAGTAGAAAGTAAAAAGGATATAAATTATAAACTTGAAAGTAGAATATCGAGAATATAAGTGAGTTATCGAAAGCCCGTGGTAGGTCCCACAGCGTTATCTTTGTACCACCCGAGTGGAAATATTAAAGTAGGAAAGTATAAATCAGGATTCTGTAGTGGAGGAAGTTAAGCAACATTTTTACGAGCATTACTTCACTTTATTTGATTTCATAAGTTTCTCGGTCTCTGTAATAAGGATTTTGTTACTAGGTAAATGTTTTGGTGACATTGTGTGGTTGAGTGATTGAATATTTTGGCTTATTAGTTGATTGAGTGGTAGATATTATGCGCCAGTCATTTATAACTGTCATAAGCGCAACCGCGGCGGACGCGGGTGAAAATCGCTCCGTGCGTTCTTAGCCTTAGCGTAGAAATTTTTCCTTGGTTATCAAAAAAAATTGCTGTTTCATAGAACGGTGTAATACCTACGCGATCAAAATGTCAGCTGCAGAAAATCAGCTGTTTCCTACATTTTGACGAGTTATACGAAAATAAATTTATGGAACAGCTGATTTTTTTCGCGATTTCGAGTTTTGGTCCCATCGTAAAAGTTGTTCATAATGATGAGTACAATGACCTCGTAAGAGATTGTTGGTGTTTTTCCAATAACCCTGTATGTATTTTTTTTTAAACAATGCTTGGTTCATGACCACCAGCATTTGACTTAAATTAGTATTATTTAAAGAAAAAGCTTACTTGCAACCACATGCCATTAGCAGTCGAGCACTCCATTATTTATCTGTTTACGAAGTTAATTAATGGATCTCATTAGTTTATCTCGTGTGCCACACGCGCGTTGCATAGATTGATTGAATTTATCAATTTTCCATAGCTATTCGTAAATGATAACAGACAACAGTTGCTACCTAATACTTTAATTACGGAACCAACTAGTTAAAATAGTCACTAGCTGGTTAAAATAATATTTGTTTCAGTAACATCATCTGCCTGGCCTTTTCCCAACTAGGTATGTTAGGGTTGGCTTCCAGACTAACCGGATGCAGCTGAATACCAGTACTTTACATGGAGCGACTGCCTATCTGACCTCCACAACCCAGTAATGGGGTAATACGATACCCCGTAAGACTGGTTGTCAGACTTTCGGGCTTCTGACGACCCGTAACGACTGTCAAAGATCCAAGAATGTCAGCCGGGACCAACTGCTTAACGTGCTTCAGACAGCATCTGTCTGGCATTAATGCTAAAATGAACCTTTTTGGCGCAGCCGTGAGGCACGCACAATTATCGTTATTATTATTGTTGTTTGTAACATTATTGTTATTTAGTTTTGTGTTTTGTGTTTCACGAAATGTGTCCAAATAAACTTTTTCTGTCTGTCTGTCTGCTTTCTGAGGCACGGCGTGTCTCGGTATGTAAAGATGGTCACCCATCCACGGACCGACCGCGGCAAGCGTAGCTTTACTTGATCGATCAACCTGTGCGGCTGTTATTATTTCGTTTTGTTTCTGTAAGTTGGTTCAAAAAACACTTGTATTGTTCATACACGCGAGCGGCACGCGTCAGCGAGAGAGGCAACTACAGCCTTCAACGCGTCGGCTCGCAACCTCTAGAGCAACGAGATAGTTTAACTAACCACTGTTATTTTAATCAACAGCACTCCTAGATGAAGACATACGCGACGATACCGCGTGCGCACTTCAGATTGCAGAGCAAAATGGTTTCCAGTACTGGTCGAAGTGGACTACGAGGTGCAAGAACGATAATTTTATCACCAATGAGATTTATAAGTGAGTATATAAAATTACTTCTGGTTTTTCAAAAAACATGTAACTTCAATTCTTATCAGTGGCGAAGGTACCACACAACTCGATTCTCGCCGGCTTCCCTTCGAAAATTTAGAACACAACCACTCTTTAGTCAAATCATCATTTAAATATAATGAAACGTTTTATTGACTTTTTTTTTTTTGCTCCGGCTTACCTCTGTCATAAATTCACCCTTCGACACTGATTCTTATAAACTTTTCCATGCTATTTAATGCACCTTACAGTCAGCGCACGATGAACAGCTAAATAGTCGAGCTACTTGTTAATTGACAAATTGATAATGAACTAAACCATAACTAAAATAGTGTTTAAAATAAAGTGCAAAAATTAATCTCACTCACTATATTTTGAACTCTATTTCAACATAGAAACATATATTATTAATACAGAAGGAAAGGTAAAACTGGCCAAGTGCGTGTCGGACCACGCACAATGAAGGGTTCCGTAGTTGGAATGAATTATTTATCCCAAGAACAAACTGAAAATCATGTTCTCCCATACATTGTAACTGCAAATGTAAGTTGGTCGAATATTACTCGTAAACTTGTAAAGCCTACTTAGCTGTGATAGTTTTCCTTTTAACTTCGTTGTATTTTAGCTTTCTAGTATTAAAAGTTTCGTGAGCTAAGCTGCGGACGGACGGACGGACGGACAGACGAAAATCATGGTGAATGTTGACTACGGAACCCTAAAAAGGGTTATTTGTCATAGAAACACGAAAAAAAAAAACAAAATAGAGTACAATCACAAGCATAAAACAGAAATAGTCGGCAGCTACATGCCATGACTGTGACGAGAAGGCTTTCACGCAGCAAAAGAGCTTATTTAGAGCGCAAAAGCGTTGCCTTAGGTCAATCACTGGTCTTAAGGTAACAGAAAGCTGTCGACCAGTTTTCAAATATCTCAAAATTCTGACTTTCCCGTCGTTGTATATACTAGAGGTTGCAATATTCGTTAGAAAGAATCTGCACTTATTTACGCCAATGAGTGATATAAGGCAGCACTTAAGAGTAATAAGGGCCCAATATAAAAATCAACTATATATCGGTGGTCATAAAACTGCTATAATAAAAAAGAGTATTTTACACATGGGTCCCATTATTTATAACACTTTGCCAAGAAATGTAAAGGAATTACCCTTACGAATGTTTAAAAATCAATTAACCAAACTTTTGCTGGATAAGTGTTACTACTCAATCAAAGAATTTCTGTATGACAAGACAATCAAGTACAATGTTGCTCCTTCAATGTGATTTTTTTTTCCTTGTCACTGATTTGTCTTTTTTGTTTTTTTTTTAAGTATGACACTTGGTGCCTGCTAGCATTTTATTATTTCACTTCATATGACATTGCATTCTATTTGATGGAATTTTATCAATTGTATGACATTTTATTATTTGTATGACATGGTATTATTTCGAGCATGACATTGTATTATTTTTTTGATATTATATTAGATTTATGACATGTATTGGAATTTGTATGACATTGTATTGAATTTGTATGACCATATCATTTAAGTTGAACGATTAAGTTAATGAGCTTTTTTAATATTCTCCTTATTGACTTTATATTATGAATATTTTGCATGCCGTAAGGCAAAGTGTATTGGGACAATCAACAATTATAACACCTTATCTGTATACCTACATTATTAGCAAATAAATGATTATTATTATTATTAGCATGATGCTCTTTGAACATGTTTTCTCTTTGTCTGACCCTAATGGGCAAAGAAAGAAAGAAATAAAATACGTTTATTTGCGGCAAACATGACGCATAAAAGTAAGCATAAACAAAAAAAAAATTTGGGAGAAAACATGCGTCACATCTACGTAAAACGGCCATCGCTCAGCATAATGCCAAGACCCTATACGAGACAAAGCCCCAGCGCTGATTTTCAGCGACAAGCGTCGTTGACATGATGACGTCAACCAGTGCAGCATACGATTTAAAGACTTAAAATTGAGCTGGAATTGAGAAATCGGGTGTCTTTTGTTTTTTTAACCGACTTCAATGTTATATAGGCGTGGAATTAATAAACAATAAAGAGTTAAATAAGAAATAATTCATTTGTACGGACACATTACAATACATGACATCGAAAGGTAAAAGATACGAACAGTCATCTTGACACTTTCATCATAGACTTATATAATGAGGTTTTGTTCACAAATTCCAACACTACCCCTTGAACAAAACTATGCCTACCATTTTTAATTAAATCACAACACTACCCCTTAAACTATTGTCTTATAAAAACACGAATGTTACTCATATAATATTGTTAATTATTACTACAATAATTTAAGAAATATTAGATATTACATTACATAGTAATAATTAGAATAATAATATTACACTGACAAAAGAGATAAAGAGAACTTAACATGTTTCTCTTTAGTTAACGGTTTAGTGAGCAAGCCAGCTACCATGTCACCTGTAGGCATATAACGGACATCAATAAATTTATTAATTACAATATCCCTTATAAAATGGTGTCTAATATCTATATGCTTGGTACGAGCATGAAACATTGAATTAGAACATAGTTTTGGTGCCGACTGATTATCATTGTACAAATTTATCTTACAATGAACTTGAAGGCATTCATTCATAAAAATACGTAAAAACAATGCCTCTTTGCAAGCATCTGAAATAGCCATGTACTCTGCTTCAGTACTTGATAGAGCCACAGTCCTCTGCTTACGGCTTTCCCAAGATATAACAGAATCACCTAATTTAAATACATACCCTGTGTATGAACGACGATCAACCTCGTTGGATGCCCAATCAGCATCTGTGTAGCCATTTATGACCAATCCGCCCTTAATATATTTAAGAAAGTAATGACTTGTACCTTTGAGATATCGAAAGAAAAGAAAAGAAAGAAAGAAAATACGTTTATTTGCGGCAAACATGACGCATAAGAATGAGCATAAACAGAAATAAAATTGACAATTTGAGGGAAAACATGCGTCACATCCACGCAAAACGGCCATCGCTCAGCATAATGCCAAGACCCTGTACGAGACAGAGCCCCAGCGCTGATTTTCAGCGACAACCGGCGTCGACGTGATGACGTCAAACCAGTGCAGCATACGATTAGATACAAATATCTAACAACAATAAAATAAATAAAATATAAATTACAAAAACATGGTGTAAACAAGAAATATTTAAAGTGGTAACATTCCGGGCAACGACCCACGCGCCGCCCCCGGTTATTAATAATCTGTGCGCGCGCGCAATTGTCATGTCACAAGCAAAGCTATATCGTTTTGACTTAGGCAAAGATTACGTGATGAAATTAATAAAAACAGTAACAAGATGAATTTTATAAATAATGATGTGAGAGAAATTAGAATACATTTGGCACAGAGTACAACAAACAATACGGACAGAAATGGGGGAATTGTGTTGGTATCTATGGTTTCGTCAAACAGTGTTTTTCAAATTAGTGTTAGAAATTCAGAATCAAGGACTACAATAGTATACTGGCTATTAGAACTGGGAAGGTGCGAATGATTAAATGACAAACTTGGGAACTCAAAGGAAAATCAAAGTCTTCAGTCCAGGAAGAAAATGGTAAGTGCATCGTGATTATATTGAATAAATTAAATTGTTTTAAAATAAATAAATTAGTATAAGTAGGTGTATAAATATATATATATACACACATCAAAAGTGACGTGTCTAGGGATCAACATATATTTTTGCAATAACTTTTCTCCTGATTGATATTAATTAAAATTTTCTTTAAGGATTCATCAAATAAAGTGTTTTCGTTTGTCACAGTAACGATAAACCAAGTCACCTTTGCATTAATAAAGAAATTTGCCATTTTCCTAATAAAGGGATTTTTGACATTTGAACCACTAACACAAAAGTTCGAAAAAAAGACTGAAATAACAGTTTTCTCTAAAATTTTATTGGGTAACTTAAACAATTAATAATCCGTGTTTCTACCGCGAACACTAACAACACAAGAACATCGGTTTGGCATACTCAAAATGAGTTCATCCAAATCACGCTGTGGAATGGCCGCCCATGTTCGTTGCAACAACAAAAAAAGGTCTTCTTGCGACTGGATACCCTCCATATTCGGCAGAGCTCTTCTCTGTAGCATATCCCATGCATGCTCAATCGGGTTCAAGTCTGGCGACTGAGCAGGCCAGGGCAGGACATTGATGTTAGCTGCGGCGAGAGTCTGTCTTACAACTCTTGCGGTGTGCGGTCGTGCATTATCATGCATTAACTGAAATAAGGGACCGATTTGCACTTGTAGAGGAACGATGACGTCTGATACAATCGTCTCAGCATAAATTTGAGCGTTGAGGTTGCCTCTGATCCAAATCAACTCAGTTCTTCCGCCGATCCAAATACCCGCCCATACCATGATGGTTCCACCACTATAAGGATGGACTTCCTGGCAGGATTTTAATCGCTGTTGGCGTCCAGGGGTTCTCCAGTGTCGTATACGTCTTGTATCCGGTCTCATACCAAAACGAGACTCATCAGAAAAGCACACGAAACGCCATTGTTCTTCTGCCCAATTTCTGTGTTCAAGAGCCCATTGATATCGAATCCTACGATTGTGCATTGCTATAGGTGGTACCCGTAGCGGTCTTCGGGAATGAAGGTTCACTTCATGCAAGCGGTTTCTGACTGTTTGGTCGCTAATTAAGTTCCCTGAAGAGTGATGAAGCCTCACGGCTAACATCATGGCGGTTATTGTTGGAGCTCTTCGAGTTAAGATTTGAATATATCGGTCTTGTCTCCGTGTGGTGCAGCGATACCGTCCTCCATGGCGCTCAGCCACGGTACCAGTGCTTCGGTAACGTGTCCAAAGTCGACTGATAACACTCTGACTTGTATTCAGAGCTAAAGCCACAGTACGTTGCCGGGAACCAGCTTCTATCATTCCCACGGCTCTGAGCATTTCTTCCCTGCTTAAATGACGTCGCCGCTCCATAATAACGTTGGTTTTAATCAGTAGTAGGGAAACAGTAGCACTAATAATGTCTTCAATGCGTTGTATGTTTTTATAGGGAAAATATTGACAGCTGATTTTCATCTTTTACTCGAATTTGATTCACAGTTCCTGATTCAAATTATGAAATGCACCAAAAAGGATCCATGTAAATTTATAAAATCATAAATTTATTACAAAGCCACATCTCAATCTCAAGAAATCCGCATAAAAATGCTTGATCCCTAGACACTTTTGATGTGTGTATTTTCTAACAAGCCACTATATTTGACAAGACGGTTTATGGAGACAGTTGAATAATTATTAGAATTAACTGTAAATTACAGTGCTATGGTTGAAGGGAAATTTGCTCATGTATGAGTAACTTTTTGTGTTGGTATTTAAAAGATTGTATTGTTTTCAGGTGACGCAATGGTGGTGGGAGATCATTCCAACAGCGTGTGGCTGCAAACTTGAAACACCCTCTGAATGCCGTAGTTCTGTGCATTGGCACTGACAGTGGGCTTACCATGGAGCGAAGGCCGTACTTTAGATAGTTTTGTTTCCAATTTAACTTTTCATAAAGGTAGTGTGGTTTTTGAGTTGTAATGATACCAAACAATAAGTTGGCCAAATGCAGCTTTCTCCTGGCATCCATCTTTAATAATTTCAGTTTATTTGTGTATGGAGTGATATGACTTCTTCGTGGGACATTAACACAAAAACGAACACAGGCATTCTGGATACGTTGGAATACACGCTCCGTTCTTGAAATAAAATTTAATTAATAATTAATTAAATTTTATTTTAATTTAATTTTTTCATACCATGACTTAGCAGCCTGTTTTAAACCATAAACGGCTTTATCCAACTTATAAACCTTATGTTCTTGTATCGCAGGACCCTTTTCGCAGCTTTCCAATGTGTTTCATCGAAGCATTCGTTAAATTGACTCAAAACACTTGTTGCATGCGAGATATCTGGTCTGGAACAAACTGAAATATACATTAAGCAACCTATGAGATTTCTATAGTCGAAACGAGTATCCTTGACTTCACTTTTGTTCAGTTTTAATCCTGCTTCCATAGGGGTTGGAGACGGTTTGCATTCAGTCATATTAAATTTACGTAGAACAGTTTCAATGTAATGTGACTGATCTAAAGTAATCGATTCTTTATTCCTGCATACTCTCATGCCCAATATTTGATGAGCAGGTCCCAAATCCTTCATCTCAAACTCTGACATGAGTTTTTCTTTCACTATATCTCTTTCTTTGGATATCGATGGAGAAAATAACATTATGTCGTCGACATAAAGGGCAATTATAACCATTTCCCTCTTTTGTCCTTTATAATAGACACATGGTTCTGAAGGCATCTTATTGAAATGGAGTTTATTTATTAACACTCCGTTAATTTTTTCATACCATGACTTAGCAGCCTGTTTTAAACCATAAACGGCTTTATCCAACTTATAAACCTTATGTTCTTGTCCTTTCTTAACAAAACCTTCTGGTTGTTCCATTAGCACATGCTCTTTAAGATCACCATTCAAAAAAGCTGTTTTGACGTCTAGGTGATTTATTTCCAGATCATATTCTGCAGATAGTGCTAATAACAAACGGATAGTAGAGTAACGGACAACAGGCGAAAAAGTTTCATTGTAATCAATGCCATACCTTTGAGTAAATCCTTTGGCAACCAGCCGTGCCTTGTATTTTAGAAGACTTCCATCTAAGTTCCTCTTTTTCTTAAAGATCCATTTGCATTTCACTGCTTTATGATCTTTAGGTAGATCCACAAGACGCCAGACTTTATTGGTAATAAAGGATTTATACTCATCTTCCATGGCTTCTTTCCATTCTTTAGCTTCATTGCCACCAAGTGCTTCCTTAACAGTCTCCGGGTCTCCAAGATCCCTGTACTGTTGAGCTACCAGTTGTGCAAATAGATCTTCATTTACAGCATCAGTGAAGTCTGTAGTTGTCGAGTCTTCACTTGAACTCCCTGGAATATAGGTTTCATCCGACGAATTATCTGCTTCAGATGAAATACTACTGTCATTGATACTAAATACTGTGTCCCTGTTCCTATTTCTGTCATCAGGAAGACAATTTACAGACACACACTGTGGACTTACATCCCCCGTGTTTTCGTTTGTCCTAACTGTCTGTTCTGTATGTGAAACAACATGAACCACTTGATTCGTATCATCATTTGACAGATCCTTCTTCCAAAAATGATCTTCTAAAAATCTCACATGGTGTGCTTTAATGCAATGCTGAGGGTTCTCTGGATCAATGAGTTTGTAACCCTTTGTATCGTTACAGTAACCTACAAAAATATATTTCTTTGCCTTCGAATCCAGTTTCTTGTGATTTGAAGTCAAAGCATAAGCCAAGCAACCAAATGTACGAAGATGACTTACATTTGTCTTAGTATTGGTCCATTTCTCCAGTGGTGTCATGCCCATGACAGCTTTTGTAGGTGAGCGGTTCTTCAGATACACTGAAGTGTTTACGGCCTCGGCCCAAAAACGTTTGTCAAGACCAGCATTTTCTAGCATACAGCGAGCTTTGTCCATGATGGTACGATTAGCTCTTTCTGCCACACCATTCTGTTGACTACAATGCGGGACAGTCGTTTGGTGACGGATTCCTTGATGTTGCAGAAACTCCTGAAATTTTTTATTAATATATTCACCACCATTGTCGCTACGAATACTTTTTATTTTCTTATCAGTCTCATTTTCAACAAACTTTTTGAATATTTTAAATTTTTCAAAAACTTCACTTTTTGTTTTCAAAAAATAAACAAATGTTTTTCTTGAACAGTCATCAATGAAAGTAAGAAAATAACAAGCACCACCAAGTGACTTCTCTTGCATTGGACCACATAAATCTGTATGTATTAAGCCTAAAATCTCCTTAGACCTACTATGAGACACTTTTGGAAAAGGTAATTTTGTAAGTTTTCCTTTAATACAGGCAATGCATGATTGAAAACTAGTACTATCATAATTAATACCAAAAACCATACCTTGTCTCATGACATTCATGCTCCTAGAGTTGAGGTGCCCCAGCCTACGATGCCATACTTCCTGTGACACCAAGCTGCACTGCTCTTGCTCTGACACATCACAGTCCAGTAGTGATTTACTGCTGCTGTCAGACACCATGCATTGAGGCTGCACTCCAACATCAGCTCTACTGCTATTCCCTATAGAATCTAATTGAAAAATACCATTCACATAACTAGCAGTAGCTATGGTTTCATGCCCGTCCATTATTCTACAGGTTTTAGAATTAAAATTGACTGTATAACCTTTTCTTGTTAACTCACTCACTGATAAAAGGTTAGTTGACAGTTGAGGAACCAAATAAACATTAGTTATTGTTCTAAAACCGCTGTCTAACTTAATTCTAACTTTACCTAATCCTGCAGTACACAACTGATCACCATTTGCAATGTTTACAGAGAGTTCTTTAGTTGATTTCAACTCTGACATAACACTCTTGTTGTTGCACATATGGTTGGTTGCACCAGAGTCTACGTACCAGACATCATTTTTGAGATTTACCGACAATGCTGACAATAACACCTTCTTCTTGTCCTTGACATTACTCACTGGAGTCGTAGAAGCAGCATTCTTAGGGCAATTCTTCTTTGTGTGTCCTGGTTTCTTACATCGGTAACATTTGATCTTCTTGATGGTAGTCAAAGCCGATGCAGTCTCTGTCTTGTCATCTCTTCTGTAAAATTCTTGTAATAATTTCATCTTCACAGTTTCACTGACAAGCTTGTCACTAGAGTTCTCCAACGCCATGATGAGCGGGTCGTAATCGGATGTCAGTCCGCTCAAAATGATGACTGCTATGAAGTCATCGTCTAGTGGAGAACCTGTATTGTAATGTGTCCGTACAAATGAATTATTTCTTATTTAACTCTTTATTGTTTATTAATTCCACGCCTATATACCAGGTTATGGGCCCAGAACACCTACTCAATAAGGGTTTTTGATTCATTTCTTGGAAAGTTATTTTTGTAAGAAAAAAAAAAAAAAAAAAACGATCGGCACATGTTTTTATTTTTTCCGTGAGTTTTCTCATCTGGTTTAAAATAATAAAAATGACCAGCGAAGCACATAGTTCGACAGGAATTCCAATAGAAAAGCTGCAGGGCATGGAAAATTACAATAACTGGAAGTTTTCTATGAAGATGCTCCTAATGCACGAGGACCTACTCGAATGTATTGAGTCCACCGGCGGAAGCAAAGATATCAGAAAAAATCAGCGCGCGCTTGCAAAAATTTGTCTGTCTGTACTTCCCAATGCTTTTTCGCTTGTGCGTAACGCAAAATCAGCTTATGAAGCATGGACAAATTTACAAAAGGCTTATGAGGACAAGGGTCTGTGCAGACGCTTAGGATTACTGCGGTTGCTTTTTGGAACTAAGCTCGAAGAGAATGCTTGTAACATGGAAGCTTACATTACTAAAAAAACGGAAATTACACATTACAATACATGACATCGAAAGGTAAAAGATACGAACAGTCATCTTGACACTTTCATCATAGACTTATATAATGAGGTTTTGTTCACAAATTCCAACATTCAAAAAGGAGGAGGTTATCAATTCGGTTGTATTTTTTTTTTTTTTTTTTTTAATGTTTGTTACCTCAGTACGCCGTCATTTATGAACCGATTTGGATTTTTTTTTTTAATTTGAAAAGATATGCTTCCAGATTGGTCCCATTTTTTTTCAAAATCCAGTTCTGATGATGGGATCCATGAGGAATTGAGGGAGCTCCTCAAATATTATAGGCATACATATAGCAATTTTGGTATTTTCATCAACATGTCAAGCATTTGCATTCAAAAAGTATAATTTGGTGAAGTGGAACTGATGAAGGAGACCACAGATACCCACAGGAACTCTTCAATGATAATAAGTATTTCACGGGTGGCGATAAGATATCTCGATTAAGATAGTTAAGCGACTATGACGAAGCAAATTTAAATAAATGGTTCTGACGAAAATGGTGCCATCAAACCGATCTGATGATGAAGCTGGAAGGTAGGTACCGGAACTTCGTAATAAAACCATGTATTCTAGCCGTGTTTGGGCTTATTGGAATTGTCATGAGATGCACTCTGACTATAAAAAGTAAAAAATAAAAACTTTTTAACAAAAAAAACAACCGACTGCAAAAAAAAAACACTACAAAGTGTAAAATAACTTTAATTTTAATTTTGGAAGTCGGTGGCAAAAACGTAAATACAAAAACAAAGACACCGACTTCCAAAATTAAAATTAAAGTTATTTTACACTTTGTAGTGTTTTTTTTTTTGAAGTCGGTTGTTTTTTTTGTTAAAAAGTTTTTTAACGACATAGCTTCAAGTAGGTTCACAATTTGGTAAGATTGAAATAATATTAAAAACCTGAGTATCGCCTATCTCATCCCATAATATGTCTGTATGTATAAGTAAAATACACAAAAAAGAGAGTTACTTCATGGAAACTTAATAAATCGTTTAAAACTTCATCACTTTGTCAAGTTCCAAATCTTCACCGACGATTACATTATGTAGATTCACGAGTTCCTACTATATTATTTCAATATGTTATTTTTACCCGTCAGGGTGGTGAGGCCAGTCCCTTCTTTATTTGTTCAGGCCTCAATTTAAGGCCCAGTTTATTACCATAAAAGGTTAAGCGCGCCTTTTTCTGAGCTTATGGAAATGTGATCTTAAAATCGGTTTGTGCCGATTTAGTTTCAATAATAAAATGTTAAGGAAATATTTTTTTGGTGAACGAATTAGTCTTTGAGGGGTGATGGAAATTAATTTGTAAATTGTGTTACTTGTTTGGCAAAAACTTCAACTCCCTGCATTTATTTCAATTAAACCAATTAACACAGGCACTTTAGAATTGTAAAGGGGTCGGTCAGTCAGAAAGATGAAGCTAGTTGCCTATTGCAAAGCGCAGTAGGTACTGTGAGGTTTGCTGAGCCCTTCTAAGAAATCAAACGAGTTACGATTTCTTCAGGTTTATTTTGATTGAACGTCTTTACATATTGCCGAGTAAACTAGCACTCTTTTTACTCGTCTACGGCGAAGTAAAAAGGAGGGTTATGATTTTGTGATCGGAAAGTATGTATGTATGTATGTTCATCTGTTCCCTCATAATTTCTAAGCTACTTGACATAATTTGACAAATGAGGTATCTTTGGAAGCGTCTTGATAGTCCACTAGTTATTAGGTTATGTGACGTCAAATTAAATTGAATACGGCGCTCTCTAGCGGACATGAAGTGATGATCTAAAAAAAAATGTTTTTATCGTGCCGAATTGGGTACCGAATTTGGTATGAAAGGGCTTAATTAGCACATTTCAAAAAATCAGCCAGCTGTTGCCCTCGGCTTTGCTTGCATACACCCGATAATTAGGAATAATTTCTATAAAATCACGCTTCAGATTTGAGCCAAACATATTTATGTATACCCAGGTAAGTTTGGTACATTATCTAGGATCATATATTTTTTTTCTTTTTATTATTTTATAGTTTTTATTCAAGTTTAAAGTAAAGTACAACTATGATTTACATTAATCTTGAAAACAAAAAAAAATAAGCAGCTCTGCATATACTCTATCACGAAATTATAACCCCAAAATAATTTTAATAAAAAAATTAGTTCAAATACTAAAACCCGACTACTGAAAAGTGACGCTCTAAAAAGTATGAAAAAAAAAAGTTTAAAAACTAAAACCGGACTACTGAAAAGGATGAAATAAGAAAGTACCTTCCCGTGATCGCATGCTACCATGACTTATAACTATGCTAGTACAGCGGCATATGTATCTATGAATGATGCTATTTGTGCTTGCCATATAAATTTAAACCAAAATGCTATAAAATAGTTGTATTTTCGATACACAAATCGTTCGAATTTACGTTACGTTTATTTCGCGCGCTAGGGCCTCTTATAAAAAATGAAATGCAAAAGCTAAAATAAAACCTTATCTTCCAGATGCCCAGACCTAATGCGGCTCACTCCAGAACGCAGTCTATCAAGTAACAGCCAATACCGAAGAAGTCCTCCCCGACTAAGGAGGTCGGCACACAGATCCAGGCGTATCTCTAAAGTCACCGAGTTTAGACGGTCTAGACACATTAATTAAATTCAAGTGTTTGTCTATGTTTTAAATAAATACGTGTCTCAAAGTTTGTTTTGGTATTTGCTTGACACTTTAGTTCAGATGTTGAATGATAATTGTGTAGGGTTAATGGTAGGGTCGTGTTTATTTGTGAAGTGAGGCGTCATCATTTGTTAGGCTGATCTTTTCTTGGAAGGTTGAATGACGTCATATCTTTGGGGTGAAAACTGTCTCATTTTAATGGATGGATGTACCAATTGAATTTTGTAACCGTGATATAGGCAGGAACTAAAGGCATTTAATTAAAGGAATTATGTATAGCTCGTGACTACTTAGCCACCCGTACCTTACCACACTTAGCGTAGCTTAAGCTGCACCCTAATTGCGTAACACACTATCAATCGGAATCTGAATCATTTTGAAGCAAATTGTTAATCCATTGCTTCATAAGTTCGAAAAATTCGTCTGCTCAACACGTAATAACGCAATGTTGTTGAACTGTCAAAATGAAACCGATTCCGATTGATAATGTGTTACGCAATTGCCCCGCAGATCAATCGACCCGTGCTGTTTTTAAGTAGTAACAGCCGCACGGGTCGATCGATCAGGTTAAGCTATGCTTGCCGTTGTTGATCTGTGGATGGGTGTCCATTTTTACATACCGAGACCTCTCCGAGCCTCACGGTTAAGCCGTTGGTACCGGCTATATTTTTTCTGGATCTTTGACAGTTTGTGGCTATCATCATCTCATTATCTGCCTAGGCTTTTCCCAACTATGCTGGGGTCGGCTTCCAGTCTAACCGGATGCAGCTGAATACCAGTATTTTACATGGAGCGACTGCCAATCTGACCTCCACAACCCAATTACTGGGTAAGGCGATACCCTTTGGTAAGACTGGTTGTCAGACTGTCGGGCTTTCGACCACTCGTTATCACTATCAAAGATGCACAAATGACAGCCGGGACCTATGGCTTAACATGCTTTTCGAGGCACGGAGGAGTCTCGGTATGTAACGATGGTCACCCATCCACAGACCAACCGTGGCAAGCGTAGCTTAACCTAACCTGTGCGGCTCTTATTATTTAAACATAAAAAATAGCACCTAGAACTCGATTAACTTACGAAAGTGACGGCTCAAGAAAAAAAAATTGTTTAATCTTTGCTGTTAACATAAAAGATCTTGTAGAATTTAATGGATGACATGATATTTATGGTGGAGTATGAATTCTCATTTAGTGGTAAGAATTCTAATGTCCTAATTGCTTACATAAATTATGTTCACGATTTTACCCTTTCGAACCATTTTACATCAATCCCAGACAAGGTATATTATGAGCAAAATTTCTAAAAAAAAAACAGGGTATGATAGAAGAATTTTGTTGCAATTTTCTGCTAAAAACTTCCATTTATGAAGAGGCTTTTTCATCTCTGAAATGCGTGGCGTATTCCTAACTTCAGTCTTCAATGAAGCCTAGGGTACAGGATAAATGGGCTTACTTCCTTAACTATCCACTATGGTCTCCACATGATCTGACCAAGATTATGTCTGGACTTTAAAAGAGACTGTGACCTCTGAGTTTGTTTCGGCCTTTCTTCTCAGAGTAGTCAGTTAGGAAACGCCGACCTCATCTCGTTTTAAAAAATATGATTGACATGTAAAAGTGTTTGTACAAACCTACTTACAGAAATAAAATCATTTATCATTTATTTATCATTTATCATTTATCCGTTTTATTTCAGAAAGAAAATATCAAACAGTTTGTTCAGTAGTTTGCTTTTTGTTTTCAACTCTCTGAACGCTCAAGCTTCACTTAAATCGGAGTTGTTTATTGAAGAAATGTGCATTGTTATGATACCTTTTTACTGCACTATCTTGTTTCTCAAATCTGGAGAATGTGTGCTTTGGACGAGGGTCGGTTGTGGTGTTGTGAGTTTATAGCTATACAGAACTAGGTTATGACGCAATGTTGGTTCAATGTTAAAAATAATAATGTGTTTATTGTCACAAAAATTAAGGGCACGTAAGGGTCATCATCTGCCTAGCCTTTTCCCAACTATGTTTTGGTCGGCTTCCAGTCTAACCGGATGCAGCTGAATAGCAGTAGGTATTTTACATGGAGCGACTGCCTTCTGACCTCCACAACCCAGCGGCTGGGTAATACGATACCCCTTAGTAAGACTGGTTGTCAGATTTTCGGGCTTCTGACTACCCGTAACGACTGTCAAAGATCCACGAATGACAACCGGTATCAACGGCTTAACGTGCTTTCCGAGTCACAGAGGGGTCTCGTTATCTGCCGCGGTTGGTCGGTATGTAAAGATGGTCACCCATCCACAGACCAAACGCGGCAAGCGTAGCTTAACCTGATCGATCGACCTATGCGGCTGTTTTTATTTAGCCACAGGCCCCTCTTTGATAACTATCAAAGAGGGGCCGAGAGAGACGTGTGACATGTGCTTATTAACTAATAAGCACATTTCACACGTCTCAAAACGGTAAAGGAAAACATCGTAAGAAAACCGGCAAACCAAAAATTCGAAGACGTGTGACATCTAGCAAACCGCCTGCGTGGTGGATTACGGCCCACTCCCTCTCACAGAGAAGAGGCCTGTGTCCCAGCAGTTGGAACATTATAGGCTGATTATGGGAAGCACATTATCTAAGTACGAATCAGGAAAGAGTAAAACACAAGATGAAAATTGACCGTCAAGAGCAAGGTCGAATAAAAGAAGTATACACATATATGCTGGCTACGAAAAAAATATGTTTCATAGTTTAATTTAGAGGCATTTAGTGTAAACATAATCAGCCCTAATGTTCTCACTGCTGGTACACAGATTTAGAATAAGGATATTATAATCCTCAACGTGGATATACACCGGGAAATATTATCATATTCAGCAAATTTATCTTATCTTTGAAAAAAAAAAGAATTGAAAGATTTCATTAAGTACAGTAAATATTGAGTAATTTTAAATTAACGTTATATCCAACTTTACTGCATCTGATGATGACGCTACGATTTGATGAAGGTCCCAAATCATAAAACCTTGGTTACATTACAATTATCGTTTATCGTCCCAGCACCATCAAAATATGTCCCTTGTTTATAGCCATTCAATTCTAGCTTTTATCACCTCAACATAAAGTGTAAAACAGCACACGTTTAAAACTTTAATTTGTTGTTATATCAAGGGCCTATTGTCTCCCAAGAGGCGAGTAAACGGATTAACTCCCCTTTGTTTTACGTCTTTATCTTTAATAGGCTGTTAAAAAGAGAAGAAAGAACGGAGATAACAAAGACGTTCCCCTTTATAATCTCTGTAATTATCTCTATAAAACTTGAATGCAGGAGGTGCGGAACGGAACACACAGATGTGAATGTTACCCGCTCCAGCGCTTTCTCGTGCAATCCAAAGGAAAATTCAGCGTTATTCTGGATAACGCTTTTGAAACAGATTATTTAAATAATGCTTATACGTTTATTCTAATTGTGCAGCTGTTAAAACGATCTGTTCGTGTCGCGTTTGTGTTGATTTTCAGTTTGAATTATTTTAAACGGATTTGAATAGAGGTATTATTGGATTGGATTGGTTAACCAGTTACTAATTTGACTGGATAGCTGGCTGTTTTGGTAAAATACAATCCATTTAAAATGTGTTTTAAATGCGCAGCAATGTAAAGAGGTCAATCCTTTCAAACGAGTACCAATTTAAGTTATGCACATTCTTCTTCTTCTTAGCGTGTCGATAGCAATCTAAATGGACTCGGCCCAGAATTCGGCTACTTGTTTGGCGCCATCACCAGCGTCCATCAGTTCCTGTAACGTGCAATTGACTGGACACGCAGGACACGATACTAAATGTCCCATCGTTTGTGTAACAGCACCACATTTACACTCCAAGGCGGAGTCGTCTATGAATCTCCACCTGAACAGGTTTTCCTTGCTTCTGCCAACCTGGGTCCGGAGTCTGTTTAGAGACTTCCAGGTTACCCAAGGTAACTCATGTCCAGGTGGGAGGACATCAGAGGGTGGAACGAACGGTTTGGGTAAGGAAGCACTGTCTCGCCACAACTTCAGTCTCTCTTGTGATGGTTCTTCAGTGAGCGGGACGACACACTTTAAAAAACTGCACATTAATAAAATAATAACTAAACTTTTTATAAGAATTTAGTTTGAGGCTTAGTATGCTATCTGTAGAGACACAAAGTCCGTATGAAGATATATTTACTATTAGTAATGACATTATGAGAATTGAACACTAGAACTTCACAAGTAAATCATCACCAACATGGAAACAAAAAACCAAAACCATTGTTAAACAAAGGGCATGTAGGGTCTTCTATAAATAAAAATAATGAGTAGAACCGTATTGAAAGCAATTCCAAAGACTAGTCGTAACTCCTTATACCTGCAAAAGCCACGCTGCTTTCAAGAGATTCAGCCATAAAGGTGCGATAGATTTTCATTCCAGCTAGTATTAACGGATTCTTCGAAAGAATTTAAAAGTCAGGTGTTTAACAACATAAAGGAATATATTTATTTAATTTTAAGGATGGTGAGTATTTCTCATACACTAGCCATAAAAAATTTAAAGTATATGGCCGGGGTCGGCTTCCAGTGCAACCAGATACAGCTGTATTTCACATATAGCGACTCTCTATCTGACCTCCACATCCTAATTTAACCATTAGGCATAAAATTTAATATGAAAAGAGAAAAAAAAATAAGATCATTTAATTGAACACTTACTGGATAGTGGTTAATCGAGGTTAAAGGGCGTTTCCGAGTTCTCACTCACAAACGCTTTAGATCTTTCTTCTATCAATAAAATCCTCACAAAATAGTTTATTCTACCTATCTACAAATGTATCTTATTTCATGAATAGCTGAAAACAGCCGATTATTCCACATTTTCTTTGCTTTGAAAACAACCAAAAATAATACAAACAAAGAAACTCTTGAACTCCTAAACGTGGTTCTTACAGAAATAAATGGGGTGTTCCAGACTGGAGGAAGAAAATAAAATTCGACATGTAAAAACAAAGCCTCCTCACAATTTTATTGGGTATTTCGTTCGTGTTTCAATTCCAATAGCTAGCCAATTTCATGGTACATTACATAAACACATGTCGAAAGTACACGATAGGCTTTCAAGTCGCCGACACTTTGCTGTTGATTTCTCGTTTTGTGTTGTTGAAGAAAAAATACACGACACAAAAATAAAGCAGAAATAAATATACAACAGTAGGTAATAGATTTCATAGTACACAATACTTAAAATATATTTAAATGTGGAAGACAATATAAAAATCCTACCAAATCTGGTGAATTTGAAAACGAACCACAACATAATAATTGATAAATAGGTTAGAATTATTAAATAATTAAGAAAAAAATACTTGAACCTGCTGGCCGAGTTTTGTAAATGAGCAGCAATATTTTTCTTGCTTCGATTTCAATTTACATTTTCCTCTTCTAATAAAAGCAACAGAAATTGACATAGATATATACCTAGTTTCCAAAGTACACAATACCAAAACAAGCATACATTTATTCTCCTAACAAAATTATGCATCGAAACTCCGACATAGAAAAAAAATAGAGCGAACTTCATTGGGAAAACAAAAAGAAAATTCAGTTTTCAAAGTTTCCTAGTCGCTGGGACACATCTGCGACCAAACGCCGCTTCTACCGTACTATGTCTTTGAGAATGGTGACCGGATTATTTTAAAGCTTATTTTAATGGTAGCTATTCGGAGAACTTATGTCCGGAAATGCGACAGTGTGCACTAGGTATTATTCTAACAGATAATAATAATATAATAATGTTTGTGCTAGCTCTTATAATTTAATTTTATTTGTATAAATTGTATGTTTCCTTTGTTAATTGAGGAATTGGCCAGCTTCATTTTACTTTAATGGAACATTTAGCATTAATTAATAAAAATATTATAAATGAAGGAATGATACTGTTCAAATAAGTTGCCAGATAAGATAGCTAATGTAAAAAATGAAAATATAAAAATAAAAGTTAAAAGTTTATGTTTAGAAACAATGTAACACCGAAATAGTGAAAAAAAATTGCCCGCATATGATAAATAACATTTTGATTGATTTAGAAGCCTAGTTTTCAATATTCTGTATTATATATCTGTATTATATTATATCTCATAATGATAAGTGAATTATTCTGTGTTCTTTATGAGAATAAATTCTATAAACCGTTCTACCTACTATATACGATACGATATCGATCTTCTATGCCCTGCCTTTCAGTGTTGGTATTGAAAGGTAAATTCTTCAACCACTGCTGCTGCCGGACAAAGGCTTCAAGATCCTTCCTCCGCTGTCCTAAGCAGATTTCTTAAAATTCAGGAGAGGATACTACAAACTATTTGCTTTATACCAGGAATCTGTCATAACTTGGATAAAGGCACAACATTTTTCGAACTGCAAATATCATTCGCCCGTCTTACACTGACATATGAACGATATAACAGAACATTGATAGACTGGTGAATGAGGTACAAAAAGAAATACATACAGTACTAGAGAATCACTCATGCCCAAATGATATCGGTTTATATCAAGGAATATAAAAATACTAACATCAAAAGCTGCCTACATATTAAAACTAGAACGGACCTCTTCATGCAAATAAATTATGAATCGGGAATATGTTTTATTTTCTCCGTATTTTGATAAAAACCGCATAAATTTGCCACACGGCCGTGACGGAGACGGCGGGCATCGCATATTTTCTGTGTTTATTTATCCTGTTTACCTTTTTCTCTGGCGGGCTCACACCAGCGCGAGCAACTATTTCTTAAAACTGTGGTGCTATTCTGTAAACCTTGAATATTGTGGCCCAGTGGTAACGGCCCTGAATTACGAGTTGTAGGTCGTGGGTTTGAACCCAGGCAGGCGCTTTATTTGTGTAAATAATTTCATCACTTCTGCTCTCAAAACGGTGAAAGAAAACATCGTGAAGAAACGTCATAGAGTCTGAGAGGATGCCTTAGAACCAACAATTCGAAGACATGTGACATCTACCAACCCGCACTAGGGACTGCGTGGTAGATTAGAACTCACTCCCTCTCGGAGAGAGGAGGCCTGAGTCCCAGCAGTGGGAACATTAAAGGCTGATTATGCTATGAGCTTGAAGTGAACTATCATCCCAGCTTACTTCAAACTTACTTTGCCTAAGTTTTTACACTGAGATTTTTCAGATCAGCTGGACTTTTACCCCAAGCTCACAAGCTACATGAGTCTTACGACAATAACTGAGGAGAGAACAAATGAAAGACATCGTTTAGTTAGAGCATGCCACGAGTCACGGTGACGTGACTTGCGGAGTGACAGACGGAAACAGGTGACGCAAGCGCGTGACGCTTAACGCAAGTCACATCGCTTGAGATCGTAAGAAATGGGTCTTAGGCCGCTGCCTGGAATTTTGCGGGCAGTGGGGCGGCAGCGGCAGCGGCGCGGGCGGTCGCCGATTGCCTTGAATGCACCGCTCGTTGCCCGCTCCCGCGCCGCTGTTTTCAAGGACCGGTCCATTTAAATGTACGCATAAGATCCTGGCGCTCCCGCGCCGCCGCCGCTGCCGCCCCGCTGCCCGCAAAATTCCAGGCAGCGGCCTTAAGGAGGCGCTTTTGCGGTCATACTTCGTTTGTCTGCATCACCTCAGCCTAATTGTCCTTTACTTCTGGACATAAGCCTACCCGAAGTTGCTCCTACAGCCGGTCCTCTGCTTTACGCACCCAGTTCGTTTCTACCGCCTTTTTAAAGTCATCGGTTCATCTAGCTGGGGCATCGCAGTAGGTACTCATTTGACTTTTATCATGATCTTATTTGGAGTTTAATTAATAGCTATGTTTTTTTTTATTGAAATATTTATTTTAGACCACTTTTTACAATAATTGCCAAATCTAGCTACTTAATCATTTCTAAACTTATGACCATGCAAATAAAGTCTAGTTGGTTCATGTTAACTCAGAACTTCATTACTAATTTTGAAAAGAAAATATTAACCCTTAGACATTTTATTGGAATAAATTATATCATTTATTTTATTACGAAAATATATCTCAATGATAAGTGAAAGGTAACGCTAATGAAAAGTGAATACAATAGGAGGCCAAACTCTTAATAGTCTTTATACAGGCTGTTTCAAAATTAGTATAATTCATTCGACCCTAGTAATCTACTTGATAGATTTAATTTATAAATCTGCAAGCAATACTTTTAGATTCAACAAAAACAAAATACCTCTAAAGCTATGTCGTAGCAAGTTAGTTGATATAGCCGTAGTCTTTACTGCTACGCTCCCATTGATTTATCCGTGGCACAAAAAAGTCATTCAACTTTCTAATACAATCTGCATTGCGTCTTTTTTTTATTTTGTCTCTAAAAGACGTCAAAACTGCAAGAATTCTAAAAGTAAATCGTACATTCTCAGTCAGCTGTAGTTTATAGAAATTACAACAAATTTCAAACATTCTGTATAGTGTAAACAAAATGGCTGACCGCATGAAGTGAGTGAAGCTGACAAAAATAATATTAAGGCTTGCTAAGTCCATTAGGTTTAATATACTGAGACTAAAATACATTGGAAGCGAATTAATTTTAATGGGGTAATAATGCTCTTTCTTAGTAATTGAACTGTAATGAAAAGAGATGCTGATTAAGTTGGCTGAAGGCAAAAGAGTGTATCATTTTAGTAAATATAACGTCGGGGTCCCCCTGTCAGTAACGGAGTCCCATGATATGCGATAGTGATACTCGTACGTACAGACACTCGTGTAAAATAGAACGAGACAGAGAGAGAGAGAGCGTGAATTTAATACACGTTTTTCATACAGACCTATCTAGTATAAGTTTTAGCTCTCTTAAAGTTCATCTTGAATTTTTATTTTCCTAGCTGTCGGCATTAAACACTGTGAAAACGACATGCAGGAAAAAAAAAATCACCGCTATTTTGAACTTTCATTTTGATCTCACATAGGCTTCAGTGCCCTCAAAAACCACGAGAACTATCTCTGTCTATCTATAGATACTTATAATAAATCTGTAGAGAGGTCAATTCTGTACATGAAATATATTTCCAAAATAACTATCAGCGGGTGATTAGTGATCGATACTGACGCCAAAAATGCAATCAGTAAAATTTTTGTCTGTCTGTCTGTTTGTCTGTCTGTCTGTCTGTCTGTATGTTCGTTATAGAAACAAAAACCACTCGACGGATTTCAACGAAACTTGGTACAATTGTTCTTCATACTCCTGGGCAGGTTATAGTATACTTTTCATCACGCTACGATCAATAGGAGCAGAGCAGTGAAGGGAAATGTTGGGAAAACAGGATTTCTTTTTAGGTGAAGTAGTAATAGGTTAGTAGTAGTTAGTTAGTAGTAGGTAAGTTTTGGTTAATTTATGTTCAGTTTTTTTTAATATTAAGTAGGTAAATGCGTAGGTACTTTAATTAATTATAGGTATAGGTATTATTAATTATAGTAGTTATAGGTATTTAGTTTTAAGTGAAGTAGGTTTTATTATATATTATTTTATATATTAGAGGTAGTTATATATTTTTAGTTATTCAAGACCCAAACGGACGCCGGCGTCCGCCCGCTATTGTCTTGAAAAACGCGTTGAATGAGAAATACGCGTTCTCAAGAATCGGCAGAGGAAAGAGCCCATCGGTTAAACTCTATGAGAGTTAGTGCCTCAATTTCCGGAAGTCATTATTCCACGCGGACAAAGTCGCTGGCAAAAGCTAGTATATTATATAATAGAAATTACATTATAGCAGAAAGAAAGAGAGAGAAAGTTGTATGGAGGGGACGTAACGTGTTTTCATTACGTGACGATTTATGCCAGTACACTCCTACGACGAACTTCTTTAACGCGGTTTGCGTTAAATAACTTCGTATCAATAACCCTGGCTTTGCTGTCGCGCAGTTGGCTAAAAAGTCTTCCAGGATCTGTAGGAAATACGTAAAAATGCGGGTTGTAGCCCGCATTTTTTAATTTTTTTATAAACCCATCACGAAGCCGTCATCTACGCATTCTGTGCATGTACATCAAAAAAGTTACTTTGTGCACAAACAATTGCTGGGGAACGACTTTAATTTTTGGTGTGAAAATTCCTGTTTACAGTAGGTAGTGCGCAATGTAACGCGCGCAATAACATTTGAAACATGTTTTTGTAAAAAAACGTCAAAATAAGTTCTTCAATATCTCCGTAACCAGAAGGTTCCCAGGTATGGTTCAATGCAAAAAACATGATCACCATAATGGGAAGAACAAGTGATTCTCGACTTCGCTAAGGGTTTTTTTAAACCCGATATACTATGATAAAATCAGAACCAAAATTATCCAGAAATTAACCGGAGTTACCGACATAGCTTGCAGAGTCAGCAAGCTGAAGTGGCAGTGGGCTGGCCATGTTTGTCGAAGGACCGATGGCCGGCGGAGCAGACGAGTCCTGCAGTGGAGACCGCGTATTGGCAAGCTTAGTGTGGGACGCCCCCTAGCTAGATGGACCGACGTCCTCAAAAAGGTAGGATGCGGAAGGCGGAGGACAGGCTGTTGTGGCGCAGTGTGGGAGACGCCTATGTCCAGCAGTAGACTGCGATAGGCTGAGTTGATTGTTGACTGATACTCGGACTGTTGCAGAGCAATATTATAGAGACACCAAACACAGAGGAGCAATATATTATAGTATACTGACAGGTGCTTGATATTTTTATAAGATGGCGGAAATATGTTCTCAGTAGCCCAAAAGATCACAAAATCTATTGTTGACGTAAGCGTTACCCAAAAACCGACATAGTCTTCAGTGTCCTAAAGTAACATTTACATCACACGGTCTCACGTGCAGATGTCACAGAACTCCACAGCCTGCCAATTGCCGGGTGATAATTGAGTAACGTATCAGGCACGACCTCACTGACACCCGCCGGCCTAACCTGCCTACAGAGTACACACGACCACACACACACAACGGTGTACACGATCCAGTTTGCTTAAGTACTACAACGACTATGTACGTAAAGCGTAGGATGTCTAAATTAAATAATTTTGACTCGTTTGCTCATGAATGATGAGCAAACGAGTCAAAATTATTTAATTTAGACATCCACACACACATCATTCTCCTAACCTCATTCCATTCCATTTCAATTTATTTGGGGTCGGCGAAGCTTGTCTTTCATACCTCTTTTAGTCGTCATCTCACTATTCATATCATCCACATTTTCATCCAATTATACTCAAAACTTTCCTCACGACATCTTCGTATATTTTCCACATCACATACCAGGACAACAGATTTCCACGCAACGTTCCGCTTTTAGACTTCCTCTTATGTGCCTATTTCTTATTCAGAGCCTGAATTAAATAAGGTTTAGACCTTTGAAAACAGTTACAAAACTTCTCTCAGTGTTTTGCCTTTATTCAATTCATTTGGAACCGTTGCAGCATTTGCCTTCTTCTTCCATTTATTTATTGGCCATCTTAGTATTCACCCCTTTACTAATTTTCATACAATCTACATAACGTTTATTTAGTCTTCCTCCAATTTGGTGAAATTAAGATTGAAAATAAGTTGACCATCATCTGGACCTTGCTTTGAGTATCTAGGTCAAAGTCAAATTATTATTCCTTTCAAATAAAATTTTATCTTAGTCGAAAAGTTTACCTTCATTTTTGATATTTAATTCTCAGATAAATGCTATTTCTTATATTCATTTAAAGCGACACAGCTCAAACGAAATACAAAAAGTATTTCATCTGAGTATGCGACTACACATAAATGTCTAAATAAAAAATAATGATCATTCATTTTTAGCATTCAACTTTTTACACGTTACCAGTATTAGCTCGGAGATTATGACGGCACGTTTCTAAATCTTGAATTCATCGATTTAGTAGGACGTCTAGAGGTGAGGTGTTGAAAGTACTCGTGAATAAAGGTACAGAATTATAAGAATGTTACACCTGTAATCATTTTGAATTTTGAGAATTGAATGAATGAGACACGTGAGTGATAACAATGTATTGTGGAGTTTCTTGCCAGCTCTTCTCCTTAGGAAACGACAAATAATTGGAACCTTTGACGTTTCTTAAGTGCCTATGTAGGTTTATGTAAAATCTATATATACATATATATAAAAAGAGAAGTCCTGACTGACTGACTGACTTATCAACGGTCAGCCTAAACCCTTGGACCTAGAAAGCTGAAATTTTGCAGAGAGGTTCCCTTTATAATGTATATGAGGAATAAGGAAGGAATTTTCGAAATTCAACCCCTAAAGGAGTTAAATAGGGGACGAAAGTTTGTATGAAAAATCTTCTTCCTTGGGTTAATAAACTTGAAACTTGGCACGAATACTTACCTAAGTAAATTATAAAGTTTGGCATTTTTTATTTTTCTAAACTACCCCCTAACAGGGGATTGGTGGGTGTCAAAATTTGTACGGAAGAATATTAACGCGCGGTCCGATTAACTCTAAACTCAGTATTTATAGTTAATACCAAAAATAAAGAATTACGTGTATCAGGGGTTTTCGAAAATCTACCCCTAACGGGGAGAAAAGGGGTAGTTAATTTTACTGCCGGGCTTAATTAACTCGAAAATTGGTGTAAATAATCTGTGAAAGAAAAAGCTAGTAAAATATAGGAAGACCAAGATAGGTAACATTAGCCACATCAGAGCACACGCTCGTAACCCATAGGCGCCAGAAACAGTCACCGTGCACCGTAGTCAAAATCGGTTTTCGATGAATGAATGAATTAACTAATGAGCCGTTCAAGACAAACTGTCGTCCACGATGTGTTACAGTGTAGTTAGCTTGTCCTTTTTCGACAGACAGGTAAACACTTAAAATAATCGACACGACACAGTAGACACTGCGTTTAAAAACCGGCCAAATGCGAGTCAGACTCACACACGAAGAGTTCCGATCCGGTAAAAACACGTTTTTTGTATAGAGACTCCCTTCATTAGTAATTTCATTTTTTTTTTATTATAGCGGCAATTATAGAAATACACAATTAGTGATTTTCAACTGTCTACCTATAACAGTTCATGAGATACCTACACCCCGCTAACAGACAGGCGGACGGACGGACAGCGGAGGCTTAGTAAGAGGGTCCCGTTGGCATCCTTTGAGTACGGAACGCTAAAAACGTCGAAAAAAGCATCGTTTCTACACACAGATTACAACAGTAATTTCATTATCGCTGAAAAGAAACCATAGTACCAAGTCAATCAATCATAATACCTGTCAAAACTTATCTTAACTTTTTTATAAGTCGTTATATTGAACACCGTAACTACAATAAGCGAAATCCTAATTGGTTTCCGAAAAAAAAAAGAACAATACAAACCAACTTCTCGCCTCGAAGAATTTTCCTCTATATGCCTTATCACCCACGCCAAAATTAATTAAAAGGGAAAATGGGGAAAACAAAAAACGGCGAAAGAAAACAGTTACCACTACCTCAACATTTTGTTGCGGTTAGGGTCAAGGTCAAACCTCGGCCACGGACATTTAGACAATGTGTTTATTTTGCTGAATGATATTTTTTCAAATAGGTGACTTTGCGGATTTTATTTATTTATTTATTTATTTATTTATTTATTTATTTATTTATTTATTTATTTATTTATTTATTTATTTATTTATTTATTTATTTATTTATTTATTTATTTATTTATTTATTTGCTCTCATGCACATCACACATTTTAAGGAATAATTACTACCTAGATAGGTTTTGTACATGAACCCGTCAGGGCGCTGCTAAATAATGTTGGTTTGCTGCTGAGTTGTGGTCATAATAACAAATTCAGTAATTAACATAAATTTGGTCAACAAATTCAAATACAAATAATCTCAGAAATAGTAGTCTAGATGTCGTTAAGATGTCCAATTAACAGTAATAAACAAAGTACAATAACATAGATAGTCATATTTACGTAAGATGTTATTAGTTTAGTTGGTAGGTAAGCAAATTGTAATAATAATAGGTAATAGTTACAATCTTAGTCATGTCAATTCATTGTTAGTAAATTTAATTAATTTATGTTGTCATTTTCTTTGGGAGTGGAGGTGACCATAAGGTTAGGTACGTTTAGCATGACAATTTCGCGTGACTGACTTTCCAGACTGTACTGGGGCACTAGACAAGCGGCAATTGCTCCGAAAGCGATTCATATTTCTGCAACTACGTTCAACAGGATGTTCTATGTTATGGGTTTTGGTTTCCGCACTTAGTCCTTCAGTTAGACCATTGTGCGTGGGCCATGGCGGCCGTCGGTGGTTATTCCAACCAGCCCACCTCCCTCCAGAAGCTGATTAGGTCTCCTGGTTTGTTGAGAACATCTGTGTACGATCTGGGTGTCCCGAGGGTTTCTGATCTAATCTGGGTGACGCCTGTGCACTCAAAGAGCACATGCGCAACAGTTTCATCAGCCTCCATGCATGCTCTGCACAGGGGACTGTCCGTTATTCCTATAGTGTGGAAGTGTTTATTTAGCGAGCAGTGTCCCGTGATGGTCCCCCTCACCAGGCGCAAGCCTTTCCTGTCTAGTCGCAATAAGCGCCTGGTTAGCCTGCCATCTAGTGATGGCATAGCTTCCTTGGACTGCCTGCAGCCTGGTGACGACGTCCACCAACTTACTGCTTGTGTGTGGGTGTGCTCCTGTAGCCACCTGCGTAGTTGGTTAAAGGGGATGGGTACGACAGGTTCCGGTCCACAAGCTGACGCACTGGATGCCCTTCTGGCCAGTTCGTCAGCTGCGTCGTTACCTAGCGATCCACTGTGTCCTTTTATCCATTGTAGCGTCACTATATTGCGGTTCAAAACAGTTACCTGTTCAAGCGCATTGTGACATTCGAGTATTAGTTTCGATGTGATGTATTCCTTCCCTAGGGATTGAAGGACTGAGGCGCTGTCAGAGAGTATGCGAATACGGGCATCCGTAACTCTCCTGGCTGCTATGGCATAAGCCGCTTGTATTATGCCCACACACTCCGCTTGGTAGACAGTGTTGAGCATACCCAGCGGTCTGGATATTTTTATGTTGAGGTCGTGTGAGAAGACTCCGACTCTAGTTCCGCAGTCGGTCTTTGAACCATCAGTGTAAATTCTCAGTTCCTTCGGGCCTGAGTAGTCGCACTGCTCCTCTTTAAGCACTATGTTGTAATGCTTTTGAGAGCAGTATTGTTTCGGGGCCTTGTCGCATCATTGGCTGCCATTTGATCGCATCTTCTTTTAGACGTATGTGTTTGACCCTAGAATCTCTGCTTAGGGTACCTGATATATGGAGCCTAAAGGCAGCCAGGGCCGCCTGTTCCCGCACTATGAGGTGTAGGGGCGGCAGTCCAAGCATAGCCTGTAGGGCAGCAGTGGGTGTATTCTCATGCAGCTAGTGATTGCCACACACGCGAACCGCTGCAGTTTTTCGAGATCTCTCTGGGCTGTGCTCAGGTCTGTTCTGGGCCACCAGACTAGTGAGCCGTATGTGATGATTGGTCGGATGACTGTGGTGTACAGCCAGTGAGTGACCTTGGGGCTAATGCCCCAATTCTTACCAAGCATACGCTTGCATTGCCACAGGGATATGCTGGCTTTCGTAGTAATGTAGTTGATATGTTTTGCCCAATTCAGCTGTTTATCCAGGAATATGCCCAGGTATTTGGTTTCAGTTGATAGGCTTAGAGTTGTACCAAAGAAACTTGGTAGTTTTAGTGTTGCCATTTTCCTCTTTTTTGTGAAGAGAACTAAATCGGTTTTCGTGGGGTTCACTGATAGTTGGTGTTTTCCACACCAATTCTCTATTATTTTCAGGGCCTGGCGCATTAGGTTGCACAGAGTGTTTTCGTGGGTGCCATTTATTATTATGGTTATGTCGTCGGCGTAGCCTACGGTAAAGTAACCTTTGTCGTTCAGTTCTTTGATCAGACTGTCTACGACCAGGTTCCATAGAAGCGGCGAAAGGACACCCCCTTGCGGGCAGCCCTTCGCCACGATGGCCCTTGTGGTGTCGTTTACGGTTACTTGTACCGCCCTCTGTTTGAGCATGTTGGTGATCCAACCGCTCAGGGGTGGGTCTATATTGTGTCTGTCTAGGGCCGTGCCAATGCTTTTGAAGGTGGTTTTAGCAAAGGCAACCTCAATGTCAATGAAGACGGCCAGTGCTGAGCATTTGTGATCCACCGCACATTCAATTTTGGATACCACGCTGTGCAGTGCGGATTCCGTTGATTTGCCTGTGGAGTACGCATGCTGTTGTTTGTGGAGTGGCTTTGCCCGTAGAGGCCCGTCTCGGATGTGTCGATCACAGAGCCTCTCTAGGGTCTTTAGTAGAAAGGATGTGAGGCTTATGGGTCTGTACGCCTTGGGTTGTGTGTAGTCGGCTTTGCCCGGTTTGGGTATAAAGATAACTTTCACTTCGCGCCAGGCTAGGGGTATATATCTGAGTGCTATGCAGGCCCGATAGATTTCTACCAGGCATGGTGTTATATGGTCAACCCCCCATTGTAGCAGGGCTGGGAAAATGCCATCTAGTCCTGCGGACTTATAAGGCTGGAAAGTGTTGATAGCCCACTTTACTCGGTCTTCTGTTACTAGACTGTGGGCACTGGACCAGTCTCGCTCCGTTGGGGTCCAATCGGGCACAACTTCCCAGGTCCTGTCCTCTAGGAGTTTGCAGTCTGGGAAGTGAGTCCCGAGTAGTACCTTGCTGGTTTCATGGTCCGTTAGTGTGTATGTGTTGTCAGATTTTTTCAGCGCGCCAAGAGTTCGGTCCTGATCTGTTGATAGGATTTTCCTTACTCTTGCGGCTTCATTATTGGTCTCGATGGATTCACAGAATTTCCGCCAAGCTGTCCTTCTGGCGGTTCTGATTTGCTTTTTGTATGTGTATTGAGTCTCTTTGTATAGCTCCCAGTCTTCCGGGAGTCTGGTGTTTTTGGCTCTGTTGAATTGCTTTCGTAGTGTGTTTCTGAGTTTACCAAGTTCGGCGTTCCACCAGGGATTTCTCTCACTGTTGGTTCGTGGTGCCTTTAGCTTGCAGCATGCATGGTATGCTTCGGTTAGGTATTCCGATAGCTTTGTTACAGTGTATTCAAGTTGTCCGGATTCTGTTATGTTTGTTTGTGTTAGGTGCCTAGCTAGCATCGCGGCTAGGAGGCGCTTGTACCCGGGCACATCGGTGCGCCTCGGATTACGTCGCGGTTCGGGTTTCCTTGTATTAGTAGTTAGTGTGAAGCGGATCCTTCTATGGTCTGAGCAAGAAGGTTCGTTTGATACGTGCCAATTTGTGATAAGATTTGTCGCGTTTTCTGTAGCAAGAGTTAAGTCTATGATCGTTTGTCCTCGGACTGTGACCCAAGTGGGCTCAGAGCCTCTGTTAACGATGTTCAGGTTAGTTGAGAATAAATAGGTGGATAGTACCTCTCCTCTGGAGTTCGATGCCTCGCTGCCCCAGAGCGGGTGGTGGGCGTTCGAGTCGGTGCAGATGATCAGGTCTAAATTGGTGCGCTCGCAGTGCTGCACCAGATCGGCCATTTCTTTCGGCGGGCAGTCTGTTTCCTCACCCGGCATGTAAACCGAAGCTAGTACAACATCTGGGAATTCACCCTCGGTGTGGAGCCTGACAGCTGTCAGATCTCTGGAACAGAATTGAGTGAGTAGCGTGGTAGGGATGTCTTTGGGTATGTAGGCACAGGATCTAGGTTTGTCTGAGCTGTGTGTATTAAGGATTAGCTTACCTCCGATGTTACCGAGGCCGCATATTCTGTTGTTTCTGATCCACGGCTCTTGGATCAGTGCAATCGTTCTGGGATTAACCTCCAGTGCCCTGCGTAAGCTAGCCATGGCAGTTTGGCTATGTTGGAGGTTAGTTTGGATAATGTGAAGTGGTGGTGACGGTGATGAAGGGAAGGTTAGTCGGAGGTGGATCCATCGGACAAAACCTCCGCCGCCTGCTCTCTGTACTGGTCGTCGTGTTGTTCACCCGGCGACGATGCTAGTAACTGCTCGTTCCAGCCGGGAGATGCGGGTGGTATGCTGGCTACGTCGTCAGCCATCGCCGCGCGGGCCATGACCTCTTCGAGTTGGGCAATGTCATTGTCGTCCGTCTGTGTCACTGTCTGTGTCGTTGTCGGGTCCATCTTGCTGTCCGAGGGCTGGATCGTGGGCCAGAAGCGCACGTATATCGAACCCAATAGGTACGATATCCGACGCTCCCGCCCCACGATCTTTTCTACTTCCTCCGGTGGCACACCCAGGGTCAAATAAGTCCCATAGTTGTCGCCACCGACGGTAGTCACCCTGTACAGTGACCACCTGGCTATATTATACCACGTATTCTGACGAATCAGAATACTGTGTAGCCTCCCTATGTCACCCCTATAGCGGGGGACGAAGAGTGAGGCTCTGACACGGGTGGGCAAGTCTGATTGACGGAGTACCGTCAGTGTGAGGTCAGTGTCGGGGAGTTTAAGTTGGGGTACGTTCCTGTTTAACCAGGTCAGGGCGTGGTCGTCCTCACACCAGACCTGTACAGTGCCCTCCGCTACCCGTGGGTATCCGCGGAAGGCAGGGAGTGGTACTGTCGAGTCCGAGTCCATGAGTAGTTCTTCTAGGCCTGCTTTAACCAGCTCGGCCTCCTCTTTTGTCAGGTCTCTGGAGGGGGGAGGGAAGCAGATTGCTACTGCAAGCCTCGCAGGAATATCCTTCGTGGCCCGCGCGTAGGTCCTCTGCTCCCCCTGGGCGGAGTGGACCCTTACCCGTTTGGCGTCCCCCTGGAGCGTACTCGGTGAAGCCGAGTCGTCGGGGCGCTCCCTCTTTGCCGGTCCTGTACCGCTCGGTCCAGGTTGCGGCATGGAGGTGCCTGGCCGGGTGGTGGCATCTGGGCGCAAGGATCCACCTCGCCTTCCTCTGTGATGTTTGGGTCGGGGTTTGTCGTGGGATGCGTCCGTGTCAGTGTGAGCGTGATGGGGTCGGCTGGCGCCCCCGGCAGACTCTGTCGTGTGCAAGGGCTTTTCGCGCTGGGTTTCCCCTTCGCGTACTTACGTTCAACAGGATTAACATAAGCTTTTCGGTAACCTATGACAATCCAATAGAGTCAAAAGTTCACTGATAAGGAAAAGAACAAAGGCGAGAGATGCGGCGAAACTGTTCCTGACACTGAAATGTAAATGGCCAAGTCATAAGAAGGAAGTGATTTAAAAGTTGGAGTGACAACATCGTACAAATAAGGTCATATTCAGAGAGCTATGGATGAAAGATGGTCACAAATAATTACAAATTGGTATGCAATATACACAAAAAAAGGAAGGGATTTAAAAGTTGGAGTGACGACATCGTACAAAAGAATAGAATAGAATACTCTTCATTATGTACACCATATAAATTACAGACACAAATATAGAAATTTTGCAAAGGGTGACACAATGGACGGTCTTATCGGTAAAAGCAATCTAGCAGAGTGATCGAAATAGCCGGAATATTATGGCCCAGACGGACAAAGGATAGAACTACTTTGAACGCTTTGGAGGATGATTTCACCAGAAAAAGCGGCCTTTACACAAAAGTACTAATCTTATTTATGTACAAAACTAACATTATTAACAAACAAATGAATAAATAAGCAAGTTTAAAGTGATAAAATAAAGCTAATAAATAATAGATAATATATATTTTTTTTTTTACTTCAAGACTCAAACATCAGTGTAGGGCTCTTGTACAGACGCCAGCACATCAAGCTAATACAATATGTCAAATTTCTTTAATATTTTCAACTTTATTACTAAAGCATAATAATCAAAGTTGACTGGCAAAATTGTATAGTTTCGGGTAGCTTGATGGGCTGGCGTCTGTACTAGGAGTTCCTATATCACAAGAGCGAAAATCAAATTAATAAAAATGTCAATCCAATTCATTTTTAACTTTTCCGTTATATATGTAATTATTCGTAATTGATTGAATGTCTCTTGAGTCTAGGCCTTCTAGTCGTGCTAAACAATAATCAAAGAGTACTTCAAAATGTTTTCAATGAAGTTTGCATTTGATAAGTCAACAGCTCCCGAGGATGCTTCGTGAAGGGTAGAAACACGTGTCAAGTATTAGTTTGGTATTGCATTTTGCCTATGTAACTTGTAAAGTGGTCCTTTCAGCACATGCATATTGTTCGATCGGAAGTAAACATTCTGAATCCACCTGCTAGTGGAACACCAGGGCTTGGATTCGGTAGGTACTAAACGTACAGGTTCTGTACCGAAACTTAGCGGCTCTTGCTATTTCGGTTCTTGAGTACCGGTTCCAGACGGGTTTTGTTACTCCACCTTACAAGTACCGGTATCAAATTCAGGTACCCGGTCTGTACCACAAATCTCATATTTGTACGAGGAATCTCGTACGGTTGGCAACCTTAAAGTAATTTTTCTAAAGCCTATTAACAATCCTTTTTACTTACTTTATCCGTTTTGCCACTTTAACTTACGGAAATATTTGTTTGATACCGGTACAGTATCGATACTGATTAGAAATAACAAAAGTAACCATGGACAATGGTACTGGTTCCCAAAAATCGGTATTTTTGACAATCCAATAGAAATACTGGTGTATTATAAGTCCTTCAACATATTATAAATTAAAGTTACTTTTCGTGTCTGTCTGTTTAACAGCATTGTTCTCCTAAACTAGGCAACGAATTTTCATGTAGTTTACACCATTAAGTAAAGAATTTACACTAGCGGCCCGACCCAACTACGCTAGGGTGCAATTTTCTTTTTCGATTTTGCGAAATTTTCTTTCATTCAAACCTTGTCCTGGTAATACCGAATACACAAAAAAAGAATTATCCAATTTGGTCATTCATTCGGAAGTTATGCCCGTACAGACATTTCTGCGACTTTGTTTTATACTATGTAAAGATTATTATTAAACTTACACATAATAAAGAAATCTCGATGCTTTTTGAAGCCATAAAACTGTGCGATGCTGGTGTCAAACGATGACGTCTTATTATATATTTTTTTATTAACCATTATCGTCCCACTTCTGGGCAAAGGTCTTTACTTTCTTTCCACTTTTCTCTGTCCAGAGCAGGCTGCCAAGGACTAATCTTTATTAAAGAAATCCAGCTCATCCCGCCATCTCCGTCTGAGCCTACCGCGATGTCTTTTGCTACTAAGCGAAACTCACTGGTTCGTTAATTCTATTGCTAAAGTTTTATCAAGCCCCAGAAATCTTCCAAGGCCAGAACCTACCAAAAACTCCGTAAAATATCAACAATATGATGTAGACATCTGGCAAATTACAAGCACCCTATGGAATTGTTACTTTACATTACGTTGTGACCAGAACGAGGGTAGGGTTAGTAATGATTAGATTCCGCTTGGATAAGCTCCAGCAATTAGTAATGTAGTTAGCTACCCAATTTAAATGCACCTTTTGGTGTTTTGCGTAACAAATTAATTTCATGGGGAAGACGTTTTCATCCTTTTGGACCGAAACCTTTTGGTATGGAAGTTTAAAGTTTTGGGATTATACCGTACCGTACCGTTTTATCGGTACCCTAATTGGGTAATACATTCATGATCTTAGTACTTACCTTTTGTTTTGATTATACAGTGGCCTCTAAAAGTTAGTTGATATTTTTCCACTTAACACTATGCCGACCGCACAGTGGCTTACTCATCGTTTGTTTGGTTATTTCATACAATTTAGAATGAAAATGCAGAAAATAAGCACGTTAAGTTGTGTTTCACAAGATTATACGTTAATATTATTACAAACGGTAGTTTTATATTGTTTAGTTTTATTATAATTTATTTTGGGTCGTAGTGACCACTGTTATCCAGTGGCCACTATATTCCGTTTTAAGGATAATAATAAAAATAAACAATGTAAAACTACCGTTTCTAATAATATTAACGTATAATCTTGTAAAACACAACTTAACGTGCTTATTTTCTGCATTTTCATTCTAAATTGTATGAAATAACTAAAAAAACGATGAGTACGCTACTGTGCGGTCGGCATAGTCTTCAGCTCTGATGCCACGTTATGATTTAAAATAAAAAAAATAATCAGTTACTCATGAAGAAACCTACGAAAGAACAAAGAAACAGTGGATGGAATGTGTGAATGATGATATGGTTAGAAAGGGGGTTACTACTGAGATGACGACTAATAGAGAAAATGGAAGACAAAAACATGTTGCGACGACCCTAAATAAATTGGGATAAGAACAGCAGAATGAGTGAAAATGGATCAAGTACTCCTAAGGGATTACTTGATTATTTTTTTATGATAACTCAAAGGTAGTTGAATTAATAATCATTTTAATAAATAAATTAATAATAATTTATTTATTTAACAAAATGATTGTACAAAAATAACTTCAAAACTAGTAAGCAGTTATAAATACAATACCAAATAGGAGCATCTTCAACCGAACTAGGTGAAACCTGTATCTCGGCATGCAGCGCCAAACCTCTCAGTGTGTTATTTGCGTAAGAAATTAAGCTAACAAGTACAGCTTTATGTAGATTAAAGAAAAACAAGTAAAAATAAAATAAAGTACACTAAGCTAAAAACGAAATGAGTTGGTGTGTATGTATGGAGAGGGGTAAGTAATTAGTCAATAAGAACCATATAGCAGTTCAAGCTTTCGATCACTAGAATTTCTAGTTACAAGTTAGTTAGTTAACATTTTTAACACCAAAATGTTAACTAACTTTTGTAGGCCAATGTGTAGGTGTATGACGGCATCTGTATTTTGACTATTTGATCATCACAAATTATTATTGTCTTTCGATTACTATTCACGTGTCTTTTAAATTCGGTTTTTCAGACTTGCTAATGTAACACGACACAGTAATAATAACACAATGAATACAACACAGTTGTTTAATAACACAGTTGTAATATAACACAGTTGTTTATCATAAGCCCATTACAGGACAGACCCAGGGAATACCAAGAATGATGAGGCAGTGTTTTACATTATCATTCAAATTTTGGCGTAAGCTTTTATCTACTATAGTTTATTTTACTCACATTAGATATAATAAAAATAAATGCTAATTTTGCACTGCTAGGAGACACGGCTCCTCTCTGCGAGAAGTAGTGTGCCATAATCCACCACACGGGCCCAGTGCGGGTTGATAGATGTCACATGTCTTCGATTTTTCTGTTTCCAGGACATGCTGGTTTCCTCGCGATGTTTTCTTTCACCGTTTTTAGCATAGTGGTGATGAATAAACTAAGTAAATAGCTTGCCCGGGGTCGAACTTGCGATCAATATACTTGCCGATACCACAGGGCCACCAATGCATTAGGCTTGTCAACTGAAAAAATCTAATTAGTCCGTCAATTAGATTATCAAAAAATATTTGACCCGTATTTTTTCTTTTGTTACGTAAACCAAAATTGACGAAGATACGACGCTTTTAAAATTCTCTATACGTCACACCTTAGTATAATTTTTAGTGACGCATCAAAACTCGGGAGCCCCACTCCCGAGTTTTGATGCGTTTTATCTTTGTCAATATTCATTGATTTATAAAACCAAAAAATACGTGTCCATTATTTTCCAATACTCTTACTGATGGACTAAATAGATTTTCAATTTATTGATGGTGGAAACTAGCCTATTTCCATGATCACCAAAAATTCAATCACCAATGATTTTCCTAACTCAATCCTAAAAACTTAATCACCACTGACTTTTCCGACCCAATCCGTCACCGAGTTTACTCAACTGAATTCAAAACAAAACAAACTGAATACAAACATCTATTCAGAGGTGACATTAACTAAATACCTTGTCTGCACTCTGGCGGTGACATTTCGATAAATTATCGTCAATGTCGATGAGGCTATCCATATTTCATAAAACAACAGAATCCGAACTAACTTCGTTTATGAAGTGTGGCTGGGTAAACGTGGGACTTGCTCAAGAATACAACTTATGCTCATTGGAGAGTAGTGATGGTTCAGTGGTAAACGCCCCAACTTACGAGTTGAAGGCCGATGGTTCGAACCCAGGCAGGCTCTTTACGTTCTGTAAATAATTTCATCACCACTGCTCTCAAAACGGTGAAAGAAAACATCATGAGGAAACCGGCATGTCCTACAACCAAAAATTCGAAGACATGTGACATCTACCAACACGCACTCGGTCTGCGTGATAAACTATTAGCCCATTGCCTCTCGTAGAAGGGAGACCTGTGTCCCAGCAGTGGGAAATATGGGCTGATAATGTTATGCTCATTGGTAACGGATCAAAAATATGAAACGAAAAAGAACTTTGGTGAATGCACTGAGATAGATGCGGTAAACTCTGCTTGCGAGATGCAGGGTTTTGTGTGACGTCAGTATGACCCTTAGTTCGCACTTGACCACTACAGGTCAGACTCGTCACGCAGTGGGTGCTTGAAGACAGATGTCGTTAACAGGAGGCACCTAGGCGCCTCCTAAAAGGCCCTGGTGAGGACGATTTGGATTTATTATCGACGGAGTGGCTAGATCTAATGGGAAACCTTTTGTCGGCAGCGGAAGTGGATACACAATGCAAAGACGATTGTAGTTGACTAAAAACCTTGGAAAAGGCTAGGAGGTATTAATCCGTTTTATCTTTTCTTTCACTTCAAACGGAGCTTAAGACAGGAAAAAATGCGAGTGTTCACAATTTGATGTGATAATTAGGTCATTTATTGAGGTCTTTCTTTCGCAGAACCGGTCGAATTTGCGGTGCTTGGGTGAAGACTATGTCCAGCAGTGGACGTCTTTGGGCTGAAATGATGATGATTCAGGTCTGTTTCATTTTAGAAAGTTGGAAAAATAATCTAATTCTAAACCCTCCTATAACAAGTCCATCGTTTAACCAGTCACCCTGTATAATACCGAGTATCATTCGAGTTTGTAGCCCCTATCCATCAAAGTCCGTGTTTTCAGAAAGTTACTTTAAAGTCCCCTCTAATGAGGTTATCCAACAAAAACTGGCATAATGTCGGTGTCGTATTTTCATTATTCGTGAGTCCGTCTTCCTAATTTTGGTGTATAATGCTTAGGTGTTGAGCGGTATTGATTATAGATTACCGCTTTTATAGGCTTAGCACTTAAGTATTTGATAAGCTGTAGAGCGCGTCTTTGAGTGGAAGGATGACTTGTTAGCTTAAGTTTATGTAAACAAGCATAAACACTCCCGATGTCACGACAAGTGACTGCCAATAACTACGTAAGAATTACAAACGAATAGTTCGATGATATGAGTTTATTTGACACACAGAATATAATATTTTGCTAGGGCTTTGCACTGATACACTGCGGCAGGACACCGCAGTGTTCCACGCGCGCCTCTCGAGAGTGGGTGCGCCCATTATAGGAATGGCCGCACGGGGAGGTGGTACCCGCTGAGGAACAGCGGGTCGAGGCTTATCGGAGGAGCGGTGAATGCTTATGCGAAATCCGCATCCCCGGCCATAGGCAGAGGTGGAACACCGCGGTGGTTTTAGCCGGTAAGAGTCTAGCATGCCCTTCTACCACCTCTACTATGGAGGTGTGTGCGACCCATTCAGCAGCGCATACAAAGTCCATGAGAATATCCACCGCGTACCGAAAAAAAAAAGGTTTTGGTGTCCTAAGAAAGCGCACAATGGTCACTCTAATAGCGTTTTTTGATACCTTTCTGTCATAAACTAGTGAAAATGACAGATTTTTACGATGGCCATTATAACCGCTTTCCTAGAAAACCCTGGCTTTAGTAAACAAAAGATAATATTATGTATTTAACATGTCGTAAGATTTCCGTCTGTAAATCTTCACGTTGTCCTTGTGTCTTTCTGTTTCTTTTCTCTGCTTCATTTTTCCCGTAAATAAACGTATTTCGTTTCTTTCTTTTTTCATTGTTTGTGTATTCCTTGACGCGTTTATAACATGACAACCTTTTATAGCCATTCTAATTCGATTTAGGTTTTTAATAGGACAACTAATCGTGATTAAGAAGACTAATCTGAGCCTTGATAGGTTAAATAATCTAGGCTGAGTTTAGGCAACATGATAGATATGAAAACTGATTCAGCGTCACCCACCGACTAGAGGCAAGCCGATTCAACGTCACGGAACCAAGCGTGTCGGTCCAGTTTCGTTCCCTGCTCAGGAAGAGCGCTAAGTGGGCTTAAAGAATTATTCACTTCAAAAACTAAGAGAGCTACCAATCAGAGAGCTATGATATTTTCTATACCTCGTCTCTCATTCCTACTCAAACGCTACAACTATACACAGTGTATATGGCAATCAATCAGTCGACCCAATTGTTTCCGAAGCGCGTTTTATTTGTAAGATACGAGGGTAGACGCCTGACGCAGATAACGGAAAATACTCCAAGTCTCGGAGGTATTTTTGACGTTAACGGTAAAAGAGTCTATCGGCTGTTGAACCTGTCTGATTGGCTTTTGTTTTGGTGAGCAAATGGAGGAAAATTGAGAAAAATTGCCGGGTCTTTTGATTGTTTTTGTAACATTTATTTTTGCGGCATTTGAAAGTAGCTCAGTGTTGGACCGAGTATTAGTAGTGATCTTCGGGGAAAGCATTTCCAGCAATTGGTGGTTTTTAATCATTTACAAACCAAAGAGAAGAACGAAAGGAAGGAGTTTTTACTCCCGTAAGTATTGATTCGGTGGCTTTCTGTAGCCCCTTCCCCCCCGGCTACGAAGGCGTGTGTGTGTTACCAAACTATGCAATAAGTAGGTTGGTACTTGATGGCAGGTATTTTACTCCAAAACTGATCATATCCCTGAGCACGCGTTACCGTGGCCGACTTGGAAATATCTAAACAGACTTCGATCCCAAGTCGGCCGGAGCAAAGACAATCTCCCAACGAAGGGGGTTCACGGATGACTCGGAAGTCAAGTGCGTATGCGGCACCAAGTAAAACGTTACAGACTACTTATGCATTTCCTCCCACAGAGTGAAGATCTGTGTCCCAGCATCAGTGAAAATATTATTATAATACGTTGACTGTGCTGTGCATCTTTCTACTTGATAAAAATCTTAAATTCATTCGACGACGGACAATTTAACGCACTGCCAAAACAGCTAGGTCTAATAGCAATATATGAAATTTTGCTCTACGAGTTTTTAATTTGACGAAGGATTTTTGAAAATTAATACCCTAAGTGGGTTAAGTAGGGGAAGAAAGTTTATGTTACCTACAGTTCGTCATTTATGCCGTTGTGAAATCCTATCGAATACACGGCTTGTTTTCTAATGATTTAGTCAACAATACCACCTTAAAAATCATCAAATTTTTCCCCAATTTGGTCGTATTACAACCCCCCCGTAATTTCCCCCGGCATCCCCGGGAATTATTCCCGTTATGCACAGATCCCGCCGCTGAAAACGCGGAACCATTAGCCGATTTTGCCCATTTGCTATGTAAATACAGGTGGAAATGGAAATGCTCATTCTGTGCCAATTACAGCACTACTGATGACAAAAACTTCAACGTCCTAATTTGATGTTGGTTAATTGCTTAATTTTGAGCTTTTCATTACCGGTTGTAGTCGTAACTGGAGTAGTCGGAGACGTCGATTAGGTACTTTTATTTGCCCAGTGCAGTATATTTTTTGTGGTAAATGAGCACTGATGAAGAACTCGCTCAGATCAGCCTATAATTATGATCCCTGGATCATAATTATAGGCCTCATCTTATTTAAACAACGAACGAATATTGATCTCTATCACCCCACGCTTCCTGTTCGTGTAAATACACGAAAAAAGAAACTAAATAAAAAGGAAAAAAAGAAAGAAAAGAAAAAAAAAGAAAGAAAAGAAAAAACCGTTTTTCATTCATGAGAACTTTCTTTAAAAATCGGCCAAGTACGAGCCGCACTCGCACATGAAGGATTCCACACCACAAGGCAAAAAAAACGTAGAAAGAACTCGTTTCTTGTAATGAGACGAAGGAAGGAAGGATTTTAAAATTTAAAATACTCGTTTCATACATAATATTTACTTGGTTTAAAGACTACTCATATTTACGGATGTTTAGGAAAAGTAATGTAAAACAGAAGGAGTCCTAATATTGGAGATTATATTTAATATAAATAAATAAAACTTAAAATTATTTTTTCTCTTAATAGAAAAAAAAATAATTTTAAGTTTTATTTATTTATATTATTATTATTTGTTTCCGTCAATCTAACCAATAATAATTATCATGGAAACGACGTATATACAGATTATAATGTGTTATGTGTGGAGCTATGGTAAAAGTATGTACCCTACACATGATACTAATTGTGCTTGTCGTAAAAGTACTACAAGACAGTTGTATTTTTTATACAAAAATCGTGAGAATTTTCGTTACGTTTATGTTACGCGTTCGTTCTGAGACCTCTGTAGCCTTGTTTATAAGAAGTGGGTCACTACAATAGACCTCGTACTCAAGTAATCTAGGATCATCCGTACATGACAGCTCTCTCCGTCATACGTTGTCTCAACTGACAGGTGTGGGTGCCATCTTACATTGTAGGGTCCGTTTGTGCTGAGTCATTCAAACTGGGTAATTGTTCTCAGATGATGTTGCTGTGTGATACAGATGTTTTGGAAGATAATTTTCTCGGTATACCTAGTATGGTTATAAAAAAGTTACAAGAATTAAGTTTTAGGTGATTCTTTAACTATAATATTGACACATCAGCAAGAAAAGGAAGACAAAAATGAGTTCGATTGGAAATAAAATGAAAAAAGAAAACCGACCAAGTACGAGTCGGGCTCAAGCACTAAGCGTTCCTTGCCACCAAAATCATAATACTTTTACTATGATTGAAGCCAGTAAACACGTACCTATTCCGTGCTTAGGTACTTTGCCTAGCTACCTGTTGCGGTACAAACATACAGCTCTGTGAAGACAGACAGCCAGATAGCTTACCACCAAAAACAACTATTAATACAAGAAAAAGACGCTGCGCTGCATAAAACCTACCCGCTGCTACGATACAGCCCTCCTCTCGGAGAAAGGGGGTGGGTCATAATCTACCACATGGGCCCAGTGCGAGTTGGTGCATGTCACTTGTCTTCGAATTTTTGGTTCTAGGACATGCCGGTTTCCTCACGATGTTTTCCTTCACCGTTTTGAGAGCAGTGGTGATGAAATAAATTACAGAAAGTAAAGCGCCTGGCTTCAAACCCATGACCGCGTTACTCGTAACCCCTGGGGCTACTGGTTACCACTGGGCCAGTACGCTACTACGCTGCGCTGATCCCAAGTTAATTATAAGTAACGCAGGAGATTGATAATGTTTATTATTTTTTAATTTATTATTATCATTTAACACATACGTATACGTAGACTAACTTACGCACTTTCCTTATAAATAAATCTCCCAACAAACTAACTGTAAAAAGATCAAAACGATCTAAAAAGAAACTACGCAAAAAACCCCTGTGTAATGTAAATTGATTTGTCCTACAAAACTTCTTCATTGAAACGTGTGAGAACGGACGTATCGCCCTACTTGGATCCTATATTTTTAGCGTCACCCCTTTTTTAAGACAGTACTAACAATGATGTAGTTATAGTCTAGTTTCTATTGTGTAGTACCTATTGTTAGCGGTACTATACTATTAAAATAGGCTCTACGAGCTGTGAATCCTGTCGACACTCGTCGATGGCTACAGTTGCAACTTTCGTTAACGCGTATCGCTCGTGTGTATGAGCACTACATATACTGTCTGGCGCACCCTAAAAACGATTCCCGCTATCATCTAGCTAATATTTTTCCGTCATTATGTCATAGTGTATATGTGTAACTAGCTTCTGCCCGTGACTTCGTCCGCATGAAATTTCACACTCCCCCCATTCACCCTCTTAAGGGTGGAATTTCGAAAAACCCTTTCTAAGTAAGTACTTACTCTTCACAAAGGATACACCTTCCATATTTCATGTCTCTAGGACCAGCGGTTTAGGCTGTGCGTTGATAAGTCAGTCAGGACTTTGAATTGTATGTAGGTACAATAGTAATATAATTAACGCAAAACCTCGTACACCCCAAATAGAGTATTGATTTTTAAATCAATACTGTATTTGGGGCTACTGCTACCGCTTCTAATAATATTAACGTATAATCTTGTGAAGCACCACTTAACGTGCTTATTTTCTGCATTTTCATTCTAAATTGTATGAAATAACCAAACAAACGATGAGGGCGCCACTGTGCGGTCGGCATAGTCTTAATCTATCTATACAAGGTGTAGGATAAATAACGCAAGACCTCATACATCCCAATTAGATTATTTGTTATTTGGTTGATATTGAGTTAAAAGCATGACACAATGACCAAAACTTTTTTTAAAACCTATTTTTTATTAAAAAAATCGGGTTGATATATATATAGCATTACTTTATGCATATAAAATTGTGATTAATTGCCATAAAATAAGATTAATTGATTTTTTTGAAAAAAAACTACCAATATTCAAATTTATTTAAATCTATTCAGTAATAAATCATGAACAACTACTTTCAGGACTTGCGTTTATTCTGTTACACCTTGTATATAGATTGGCTTTGTAAAGAAGGACCAGAATTCTAACATCAGCCCAATAAAAAACGGGCAGCGGGATTGTCCGAAAGGGTTACCGCTGCCCCGGAACATAAAGGGCTAAGGAAGGAACACGGGTGGGTTTTAGTCAGTAAGAGTCTGACACTCCATTCTGCTCCACCCTGAGCGGGAGGGGTTATTTGATGATTTTCCATCCAAAAAGCCCAATAAAAAACAAACATAACATCACACCTGTGAACCTCAAGAGGTTAGGCAGTGGTTTCTCTATATTACGCCAACAATCCGCGGGTTATGTTTAAGCCCCAAGGATGAGCCTATTGTCATCAAACAAAACATTGTGTATTTTTATAATGACTTGTGTCATCTATTGGAAAAATACTTGATTATAAAAATCTTCTCTGTGCAAACAACATTTTTACTTCCATATCCTAGTTATCTAGTTTATTACATCAAAAGGACAAATCAATACTCCGGGCTGCAAATGACAAATTCCAGATCGAAAAATGCAATAGCACTTTTCCCGATCTGCGAATCGAACCCAGGACCACAGTCATGCTCAGCAGTCGCGCTTGCGACTACTAGACCAACGAGGCGGTCAGTCGATCACCCAATGTCTGAAAAAATAACAAAACACTGTCAAAATAAAATACCTAGTTAAAGACACAAGCTGGACAGCCTTCTTCTGGGACACTGGGTTCAAGCACAAGTGCTGCCCGGGGCTCCTGAGGGCGGCAAATACCTAAACTAATTTTTGTTCTTTTTCTTTTTAATTTAACATAGTTTTTTTAAGTCTTACTACTACTAACTATATAATGGGCAAAATATGTCTGAAATAAAAAGTATTTTTAAAAAAATAAAAAATATTTTTATTTTTTATTTTTAAAGTCGCAGTAGAACTTGCTAGGTATAGAACACGCAACCTAATACAAAAAACAGGCTCACCAACCTCCAAAGCTCCATTACATTAACTAAATTAATTAATGTTACTAAAAGAAAAATAAATCACAATGAAACCATTTTAAACGTAATAATATCTCATTACTGTTCCTAAAGCGCACAGAGAGCGCCTGACCTCATTCTGAGCATAAATAAAATAAAATGAAGCAATTATTTTAGTACCGAAAATTTATTTTCAACATAAAAAACAGAAATTAAAACTTATTAATTAATGAATAAACTTAGTTCGGTGTTCAAAGAAATTGTTAAAACTTACGTAATTGATTTGATCACTTAAGAGTTTTTTCATTAAAATAGTTTATTTTTATTTTAGGATAAATTTTCTTTTTCTTTTTGTGATTTGAACTAATTTGGGGCACGTGTAAAATATTAATCAATAGAAAAGTTTTCAGTTTTAAGTTAAGAAATAATGAAAAAACATTTCTGCTACGCAAGCGTAGCACTCGTAGCACGCATCGTAGCCTCGTAGCACCTATAGAAAATTATTTCAAAGTAAATATTCAAAACTCTATCTAATTTAGTTCTTTGGCAGTTTAACAGTCAGACTACACACTCTCACCTAAAACTTCCAGTCTAACCAGGTGCTTCTGAGTACCAGTATTTTATATAGAGCGACTGCCTTTCTGACCATCCACAATCCAGTTACTGGGTAACACACCTTTCGGTAAGACTGGTTGCCAGAATATCCGGCATTTGACTACCTAGCAGTACTAGCTAGTAGTAGCGAGAAAAGATTTTCCGAAACAAGCCTTTAGTGGGTCAAACTGAAGGTCGAAGTTTGAATGTGAATGACATCGTGTTCCCAAAGTTATGTTAAACAATGCTAAGCGCTATGTACCACTCACTATGATCCCAAAACGCGACCTTAATCAAATAAACGATAAAGTTTTTAATTGGTTACTAAATACTCCTCCACTTATCCTTCTCAGAATAAACACTCACGAACTTATGAATACAGATAATACACAAAAGTTTCTCCATGTTGTTGTATGTAGCTCACACAATATAAACAAACTACGAATAAAAGGGATAGAAGACCTATTTACTGAGTAAGGAAAAACGTGACTATACATATATAATAAAACGATGGAATAATCTTGTTATGTTCACAAAAATCCTTTCTGTCCACAAACACGACGTCAAAAGAGTTTGTATTAAAAGAGTACCAAATACGAAAATTCTTTAGTGGTTCGAAATTCAAAAATATGCAGCAGTGCACACGGCAGTGGTATGCAATGCTCAGCTTGAATCGTTCGAGAATGTCGACTGAACGCATTTTCGTTTTCAGTCGTCGGTTAGTCGCCGCACGGCGAGCACGTGTCGCTGCGAAACGAATGAACGTACCAATTCCGATAATTGACGAATAAACGTGAGCTTATTAATTGGATTTACAGCGGTGTGATTGAGAAACAGGACGATTTACATAGAAATTGTATCGGTAAACGTGTTTCGATTAACTTGACGATTGTAATTATGAAATTAAAATTTTTGTATGTGATGTGGTTGACATTGTGAGTTTTTGTGTTTAGTGTTGTTTTGTGGACATGGTAAGTTGTGTTTTTAGTTTAATTTTATCCAAAAATTAAATAAATAATTGAATCTCTGTGGATAAACTAAAAAAATATAATACCAATGTGCTTGAATCCTCCTTTTAATTTCTCTAACAAGAAATAACACTTTTGTTGCCTTATATTGCCTTATGGAGTTGCCAAAGATGTATTTCGTATCAAATTATTTAAAATGATTTGACATAAAATATTTATTGACTTTACAAACGTGATTTATTCCTACAACATTTTCACTAAGGTACAACAGACGAAGAGTCCTTGTAACACGATTCTCACAGCCTCCCATTCTAAAAGCGTCGGTAAGGTGCAAAATCTATAATTTTTTGGAAGATACTTTCGAGAAAACTTCTACCTTTCGCCATTGTATTAATGTAGTAAACTGTATCTTAATAGTTGTCGTCGCGACCTAAGGATAATAATGTGTTATTTTTTGTATCACCCGCAAGAAGGTGCCGAGTTTTATTAGGATATTATGACGACGGTAGACAAGTCTGAGAGGCTCTTTCTTAAAAACGTATTCTTTTGTTTTTAGATGGTCTTGACAGATCGTTTTAAATATCGCAGTAGTTTCATATTGCAGTAGTTTCTAGTTGTTTAGTTACTTTAAAGCCGATTTTTCAATGGTCACATAACTTTTATCTGAAGAAAATTAAGTGGCAGTTTGACACATTTTCTATACAAAAACTGTCAAACCGTAATATTATTTAGTCTTCAAATAAAAGTAATCTGACTGTTGAAAAATCAGCCCTTAGGAAAATTTATTATTTACTGGAGTACCTATTTTGTTATTACGGAAATGATGTTTTTAGACTCGAAGCCGAACCTAACATATTTGGAAAAAGGCCAGGCAGATGATTATGGCATTTGGAGTATACCTAGGTATAATAAGGTTACTTAAATTTAATTGTAATTCGACAATGGTCCATATTGTCTCAGGATCCAGTTAAGTGGACAAAGGAAAGGAAAGCCTTTGCCCTGCATTGGAACAATACAGGCTGATTATAAATTATATATAATTCAACAATATTTTGCAACAGTGATTTTTACGTGTTCTTAGTTTTGATCTTAGCTCGCTTCAATCAATTAGATCTTGGCAAGGTTTGTTTAATATAATATCATTTATTCCGCCTAGAAAGTTTGCATAGAACGTGTAAAAAATAGAACGATTGAATTAACATTTGACTTTTAACTAGAGCACTTAGTGTCTAATTTTGTTCTGGAAAAAAAACTTTACACGCATGTGGAGCCACGGGCGTTGCTAGTTAATGACCAAATGTTAGCAAAAATTTAAATCCTCCTAAGTGCCAAATATTAACTCCAAAAACCCACTCTGACTGGCTCTGTAGCCAGTCAGATAGAGAGAGTTAGTTGATGATCAAACGCTTCAAAAAAATAAAATCCTACGAGACCATTCAGATTAAGTGTACCGTTTCAACCCACTACAGTAAAACTTTTGGTCCTTACGACCCAGTCGCACCGATGGGACAGTTTGAAACAAGATCCGCAGCAATTATCCGGAGAATAGACATTCAATTAACACAATTAGGTAGACAATTAATATTGTTATAGCATGCATATTAATTGAATTACCGAAATTATCGTTAATTGATTAAGCAGTTTTAATTAAAGGAGACCTTGAGACGCGGTTTACAAGTAAGTGCTATAGGGTTTAGGGTAGATAGATTTCAGTAGAAATCTAAATAGTTACAAGGTACCTGTATAAATCTTAGGGCTTAAAGTTGTAAAATTGTATTTTTAATTCAACTATGATTTAATAATTATTTAATATAACATTTATATTTAATATAATAATAATAATTATAACATAATTTGTACTTACCTATTTAATTAATAATGTACACAAGTAATCTGTGGAAACGTTGTTGATTGTACATTTACCCATATGTCTTTTCATATATATATATTTGCTTTTTGTAAAACATTTTGTACAGACGCCAGCACATTAAGATACCCGAAACTATCAAATTTCCCCAATCAACTTTGAACCATAAGGTTTAGCAATAAAGTTGAAAATCTATTAAAGAATTTCGACAGATTTTAGTAGCTTGATGTGCTGCCGTCTGTATAATTGTTTGTTTTTCCCAAATAAATAAAAATTATTAACGAGAAGTATTTATAAAAAACAGTTTTGCAAAAAAATTATTAGGTAAACAGTTTTTTTTTTGTTCACAACCTAAATTATATTAACAAAAAAAAAAAAAAAACATTATAGAGATTTTGCTTCTTTCTTCTTATATTGTTACTGTTAGACTGCATCAACCCACTGTTGGGCAAAGGCCTCTCCCTGCCCAGAGTAAGTTTTATTTTGGCCCACAACACATTGGGCATACGGCAGACGTGGCCAGCCCAGTACCTTCAGCTTAGCGGAATTTTGAGCAACGTCAGTGATCTGTATTTTGGAGCGCAGTGTGGTGTTGTTATTTTTTCTCATCTTTAATAATATTATATTATTTTATATATTATGTAAAATTCAAAGTACTGACTGACTGATATATTAGCACACAGCCTAAACTGCTGGTCCTAGAGACATGCAATTTGGAGGGTATATTCTTTGTGAAGAGCTGTAGGTATCCACTAAGAAAGGGTTTTTCGAAATTCCACCCCTAAGAGCGTGAATGGGGGAGGGTGATATTTCACGCGGCCGAAGTCACGGGCAGAAGCTTGTAAATTATATAAATAGTCCCAAACCACATAAACTTCACATAAACATCAATTATCATAAATAAGAATATCACAGTTTTATTGCACACTAAATTCTGATAATAGCCTTTAGGATTCAGAATAAAGGAATACACGATAAACTTCAATCAAAGTGATGTGTGCTTAATTAAAATGTGATGTTCACGTTCGATTCGAAAATAACTGAAGTACTCTTCGTCGGCTGTCAATGTGATGTCAATTGTCGACGACAAAGCACCAGCTGTACAAATTGACGATTTAATAAAATGAGGAACAGCCGTGTTCTGAATGCTTGCAATTTTCGACAAGGGGACTGATAGGTGGAGAAGGGGGGCAGGGGACTGCTTCGTATGTCTAGTGGTCGCAAGCACCATTGCTGTCCCAGGTCGGTCGGTAGGTTTTCAAAGTGTTTATTTATTTTCTCCTTTATTTCATTATTTATGAATAAAAAAACCTTGAAATATAGTAGCTCACCGGTATCGGGAACAAGCTAAGGTGTCAGGGCTCCAGAGAGAGGAACCTCCTAACAATGTGAGCCGTGTCCAGAAGTATCGCCTTCTGAATCGGGCCTTTGATTCAGCTCCAACGAGAGCCTCCTCTGGTGTTGGTCGAGGCTCTCGGCTATTAAGCCATTGGCCGTGAGGACTACTTTTTTCCCGTTTTTGCAACATTTTTCATTGATGCTCCGCTCCTGTTGGTCGTAGTGCGATGTTATATAGCCTTCCTCGATAAATTGAAATTCGAAATAGTAGTTCCTGAGTAATCTCAGGAACTACTAATGCTCACGTGTTTGGTGGAACGCACTAATGTGCGTTCAGCCAAACAAACAAACTCTTCAGCTTTATAATATTAGTATAGATGTACATACAGTAAAATAGATAGGGATACGAGATAATTATAATTTACTCAAATTAACTAATCAAAGGTACTGCTTATTTCTTAGTTTTATTTGGTTTTTCTATTTGGAAATTCTTAGTAGCAGCCCGGAGTATAAGTTAGTGCTTGGGTGATGGCAATACGCTCTTTTCATGGGGACTTTAACAGTACTGGCGAAATGTATACACCCCTGCCCGACCCGTCCGGAGAAATAAGGCGTGATGTGTGGATAGAGAAGTGAAATGTGTTTAGTTGAGAATAGCAGCGAACCTGCGAATAGTAACCGTGGGCTGCGACTCTAATAATAATAATTATTATTTTTATTTTATCCGTGTAAGGCAGCCGGCAGGGGTCATAGTTCTTCCATAGTTCTTGGGAGCCAGTCCACTTTAGCTACCCAAACCCATAGTCCAACTTTTTACTTTTCCATATCCTGCAATAGTCCTACACCAACCGAAGGTTATCCTTGGGTGCACTTGCATAGTGCATACAGGGATAATCGTCGGTTGGTGCCGCATTTCATTAAAATTTCCTAAGGGACCTTTGCGAGTTGGCTTCGGCCCCTCGTACGCCTTCTAAAGGACCGGGACCCCATGGTCCCGAGATATGTAAATTCATTAAAATAAATAATAATAATTTTTTTACTCAAACAGACAGATTGTAGTAGGTATAAATGGTTATAGTAAGATCTATGTTAGGTAGTCTACAATCGAATGGGTGAAGCACTGTTCTCCTAGCTAGGTTACAGGGCAGCGGGATTGTCCGAAAGGGTTACCGCTGCCCCGGAACATAAATGACCCCTACTGACTAAAACCCACCCGTGTTCCTTACACGGGTGGGTTTTAGTCAGTAGGGGTCATTTGATGATTTCCCATCCACAAAAAAAAAAAACTAGGTTACAAAATAACCTGTGTTAAGGAGTAGCAGTCTCGGTCCCCTAAGTTTAATGGTACAGTGATAATTTATACATAACATATAATAGTACTTGTGCTGATGCTACAATTTTATCGGCATTACATAATAATACTAGCTTTATATTAGAAAAGGATATTTTTTTTTTAAAGTTGAAAAATTTTTGTAGCTAAGCTTTAAATAAAAATATAATTGCTATCCGGTTTAAGTTGTTCATTTAAATGTATGACTTAATAACATTACGCTAGGACAATTAGGAGCCGAGCGAAAAAAAAGGAAAAAAATCAGAAAAACAAGCTAATGCGGGCAAGTGATGTGATGCGATGCGACGGGGTGGGTCGGGTGTACAAGAAATTTCACGCGGACAAAGTCGCGGGTAGAAACAAGTATTACTATGAAATAATAAAACAAAATAACTGTAGGAATAATTTCGTTCCCTCTCAGTTAGGTAACAACTTGCGCCGTGAAACAGGCTGACATGACAAATATGTTTTTCTCCCACTTATATAACAAAAGAGAAAATAATATAAACTCATATATTTACGTAAATAGGTAGAGAACGACTGTAGTTACATACACTCTAGAAACTTATACTAGATACACAACGATTGAAAAACCGGCCAAGTGCGAGTTGGACTTGCACACGAAAGGTCTGTACCACAAGTTACCACAAGGCAAAAAACGCCGAGAAAAACACGTTTCTTGTATCTATGGACATCTTATTTAATTTTCAACTTTATTTTATAATTTGTGGTTATGGTGGCAATAGAAATACGTATGTATTTCTGTTAAAATATCAACCGTCTACCTATTTACGGTTCATGAGATATAACCCGCCGCCAGCCAGACAGGCGGATGGACCGTACATAGATGCTCACGCGAATTGTAGCATTATAGTGACCAAACATCGATTAACACTTCAGTTTATTAAATCTTAATAACATTTTTAAACAAGTATATAATTAAAAGACTGTTAACTCAACGTAAATACTGTAACAAATTTTCCGATTCATTTTACACAATTTACTTAAAGTAATGTGTGTTTTACCGCTGACGGTCCCGAAGGACCAGTTTTATAAATTTTGTAGAGCTTAGTATCCGAATCGAAGGACCTAAGTTATTGGAGCAAGTTAAAAGGAGGTCAAGGGAGGTTGAAGAAAGTTATTGTATCCAATAATGTTCAGTAACCCTTGTTATAGGTCAACTTTAATGGGGGCACGGAAACTTACACTTAATTGACAGCTTGATCGACTTTGCGATACGTGCTGTTGGTTTGATTGCAGTTTGTCTAAAGAAAAAAATTCTGGGTCTGGATGATTGTTTGTGAGTGTGAGGAAAAATTCTAAGAATAACGGGAAAAGTTACGTTAATGGCTGTCATTCGTTGATCTTTGACTGACGTGACGTGGACACGGATAGTCAGAAGCCCGAAACTCTAGCAAATAGTGTTACCAAGGGGTATCATGCTACCCAGTATCTGGGTTGTGGAGGTCAGATAGGCAGTCATTTCATGTACAATACTATTATTCAGCTGTCCAGTTAGATTGGAAGCCGACCCCAGTGTAGCCGGAAAAGGCTAGGCAGATTGATTGGGCAAAGTTACGTTTAAGATTTCATAAAGGTTGTATTAGGTTTTAAAAATGTTTGTCAAAATAATTATGTCGTGATGGCCCAGCGGCTAAGGCTATGGGTTCAAGACCGGGCAAGTACCAATGTAACTTATGCGGAAATAATCTAGACCTACCTATCTACACATATACATAAATAAAATTGAATTGTCTGTTTGTTAAGTCAAAATAACAGATTATAAACGATTTTTTAAATTTTGTCCGTTTCTTCCGGCTAATCTCCAAAACAGCTGGACCTATTTTGACGGGGCTTTTATTAGGAGATTTCAGCTATCTACCAGTAAAATAAAAGGAGGTAAATTAAAAGTATTAAGTTACTCCTTTAAGTTAATACTTAAAAAGAATAGAGTTCCTCGAAAAAAAAAACCATTCTGACCTCCACCCTAGTGGAGCTTCGGGTAAAAGCTAGTAGTTAGTTAATTTTGTATATGTCTTGTCTTTTTTAAATGTGCGTTTTGTTTGAGCAGAATAAACGATTTTTCTTTCTTTCTTTCTGTCTTTTAGATAATATAAGTCTAAAATCGCCAACCCGTCTTGAGAAAGTGTGGTTATCATAGCTCGTTTCTCCTCTGATTAAGAAGAGGCCTTTAAGTCTGGTATTGTTAAATCAAAATCAAACAAATATCTATATTGACTAAATTACTAAGTCCTACTAAATTATACTCGACACACAGAGACCAGTCCTTTAATAAATCATTATAAGTCCTAATAACAATAATTTACCCCAGAGACATTGCTAAAAATATAATTTCATTTGATTAAGTCAAATAAATCATCGGATAAATCGCTGCTGATAAAGATATATCGGTTAATAATACCCATTAATGGAAATATTAATGAACCAATAAATGCTGTGTCGGCGTACCAAAGAATTGCTAACTTTTGTTATATAATTATTTGGACGGGACCTAATATTTTATTGGATATTGCTGGGACAGGCTGGATGCGGAAGGCGGAGAACAGAGACTAGGCAAATACAGTAATCGAAAATGTTTTGCTAGAAATTTTAAAAGAAATTTGTGTTTAAATAAATACATATAATGATTTTATGAAGTAGCGAGCGGACAAGAAATTAAAATAATTTTTACTTTCCTTATATTCGAAACTAGCTTTTGCCCGCGACTTCGTCCGCGTGGGTTTCGTACTTTCCTCAAATAAATTTAACACCCTCTCCACCTCCCCCTGAAAGGTATTTCGAAAATTATTGATACGATCTTTATACTTACTTTATTTATAGAAATAAGTGTTCGGGCCAATATTTTAGTTAAACTACCTAAGATGTTTCAAATAAACTATCCTCCCTTTTCATCACGACAGGGCTTGTTTTTATTAAAAAAGCATTTGGTACGTTTCCATTTTTATGATATAAAGATTATTTATACCCATTTTCGTGTTAATGGAAGTTGAAGTTTCTACTCCTTAAACTTTATTACCCTTTTCCACCCCGGTAGGAGTCGAATAAGTAAAACCCTAAAACTCATACTTTTTATTTTAAGTAAGTAAGTAGTAAACCCCTAAAAGTGACAATCTTTATTATTTACTGAGGCAAATGTTGAAAAGTTTCAAGTTTCTCAACCAAAGGAATAAGATCACCTTTTTACCTTCACAGTTTTTATCCCCATAGGGGCGAAATATTGAAAACATGTTTGGGACGTTTCCATATTCCTTGACTCAAAGATTATTTATACCAATTTCCCATTGAATCAAGCCACGCAATAAAATACTCCTCTGTGATATGGACTACCCCCGTTCACCCCGTTAGGGTTAGATTTTCGAAAAACCCAGTCACACTTTTTTATTTATTTTGGTCTTAAGTATACATACTGAGTTCCGAGTTTATATTATTGGACCGCGCGATAAAATTCTTCCATACAAACTGACACCCTCAATCTCCCTTTAGAGCAGAAAAACATAAAATGACAAACTATAATTTACTTAGATAAGTATTTGTGCCAAGTTTGAAGCTTAACTTTATTCATACCATTTTTTTGGAGTAAATCAAGCTACGCACTATAATACCGGCCTTAAAAATCGAATTACCACTTTTTTTCCCGTCAGGGGTCTACTTTAGACCCATTTCTTATTAGTTACTTAGGCAAATATTCCTTCCAAGTTTCAAGTTTACTAACCAAATGAATAAGATTTTTCGTATAAAGTTTTTCCCCACTTTTCACCCCACACAGGAGGAATTTTGAAAAATGTTTGGGATGTGTTCATAACTTGACTCAAAAATTATGTCCAACAATTTTCGAGTTAATCAAGCCACGCAGTAAAATGGAAAATTAACTACCCCTTTTCTCCCCGTTAGGGGTAGATTTTCGAAAAACCCTGATACACGTAATTCTTTATTTTTGGTATTAAGTATAAATACTGAGTTTTGAGTTAATCGGATCGCGCGTTAAAATTCTTCCACACAAATTTTGACACCCCCCAATCCCCTGTTAGGGGGTAGTTTAGAAAAACAACAAATGCCAAACTTTATAATTTACTTAGATAAGTATTCGTGCCAAGTTTCAAGTTTATTAACCCAAGGAATAAGATTTTTCATATAAGCTGTATCCCCACTTTTCACCCCCACAGCGGTGGAATTTTGAAAAATCGTTTGGAATGTGTTCATTACTTGACTCACAGATTATTTATACCAATTTTTGAGTTAATTAAGCCAGGCAGTAAAATTTGCCCTGTAAAATTAACTACCCCTTTTCTTCCCGTTAGGGGTAGATTTTCGAAAAACCCTGATACACGTGATTCTTTATTTTTGGTACTAAGTATAAATACTGAGTTTTAAGTTAATCGGACCGTGCATTAAAATTCTTCCATACAAATTTTGACACCCCCCATCCCCCTTTAGAAGGTAGTTTAGAAAAACAAAAAATACCAATATTCATAATTCACTTAGATAAGTATTCGTGCCAGATTTCAAGTTTATTAACCCAAAGAATAAGAGTTTTCATACAAACTTTCATCCCCTATTTAACTCTCTTAGGGGTTGAATTTCGAAAATTCCTTCCTTATTCCTCGTCTACATTATAAAGAAAACCTCTGTGCAAAATTTCAGCTTTCTAGGTCCAAGGGTTTAGGCTGGGCGTTGATGAGTCAGTCAGTCAGTCAGTCAGTCAGTCAGTCAGTCAGTCAGGACTTCTCTTTTTATATATATAGATGAATAGTACGTACAGTGTTTAAAAGGGTGAAAGTCATCGGGCGACTAAATACCTCGTATGGAATTTGATGCCTTTCGATCCTTGTATAACAATTTACTATTTATAAAACCTGAAACTTGAAGTCTGAGAAATTATGACAGTGACATAAGTAACAGCTAGTTCGAAATATAATTACCGATTAATATTTATGTTACTCATTATTGTCTGTTTAACTTCATCTAGTATCTACATTAACAGATAACATAACAATACGCAAAGGGCTCGTGGCTAAGTATATTGTAAATATTATATTCCGTAATAAATAAAGCTAGAGGGGTCCGTAGCTAAATAATAACAGCCGCACGGGTCAATCAATCAAGTAAAGCTGCGCTTGCCACGGTCGGTCTGTGGATAGGTGACAATCTTTACATACCGAGACACCTCCGTGCCTCGGAAAGCCTTAACGTGCTTTCCCGTTGGTCCCGACTGTCATTCTTGTATCTTTGACAGTCGTTGCGGATCATCAGAAGCCCGAAAGTCTGACAACCAGTCTTACCAAGGGGAATCGTGTTACCCAGTAACTGGGTTGTGGAGGTCCAATAGGCTGTCGCTCCATGTAAAATACTGGTATTCCGCTGCATCCGGTTAGACTAGAAGCAGACCCCAACACAGTTGGGTAAACACAGCTAGGCAAATTTATAACATTACGCAAAGGTTTAGGCAGGGCTATACCTTAGAAAGAAAATAAAGAAAAATAGGTTTACTAAGTACACCCACATTTCGTAAGCTCTATTTATGAGGAATCGCGGGTGGTCTTTTCTCCATAGAAACACTCTTGTCTGTTTTCATTTTGGTTAATGACCATAAAGTAATGTTTTTTTACAGAATAATAAATATTAACAACTTTTATGTCCCTATGTTTTCCTTTTTGATGATACATTATTATAATAAGCACTAGACCCCCAAAAATGCTAAAAATTGCCGCTGTCACAAAAAAAAGAAAAAAAAATATAGGGATCCTTCTTATTCAGTTTATGAAATATCTTTTAAATTGGTCCAATATTGGAGGAGGAAATAGGCGTGAGCCAAACCTTGAATTATGACTTTTTACTTAGGCTTTTTCAAAGGTCTCTCCGGCCGCATTTCCTCTTAATTTTCCTGTAATAGAGGGTGAGCCTATTACCATAAACTGGCAACAAAACAGTTAGTTAGAAATATAATTATGAACATTAATATTAATGTTGATCATTGTTGTATGTTTAGATTCAACTAGTACACATTCGAATAATTAGATATAAATACATAATATTATTATATTTATACATATCAAAATTAGTGATACTCTTTAAAATATGTCCTAAATAATTAATGGAAAATTATATTAAATTAATAAACCCAGTCAATAGTAAACTATAATTATGCAAAACAGTTTAGATTTACGCGGAAATTAAATTCAAAACCTACATCAATATGACTAAATACCTAATGGTATATTTCTGGTAACCAATCTGTCTATATATAATAAAATCGTTTCGTATTTATTTTGGCCGTACATTTTTTATGCGACAAGCAATACAGGGGGCTGTATAAAAACAGTTTGTTCGCACAAACACAAAAAAGTTCAGAAGGACCATTTTTAAACCTGCTCAAAAATTAACTCGCCACTGATACTCCAAGCGATGGTTTTACTTCAAAGTATTTTAGGCTTTCAGTCTCTAATTTCAAATCCCAAAATTCCTCGGCATGAATACAGCAATTGTGGATTGTATATTGGTAAAATGGTACAAGCTCATCCGATTTGTCCTAAAGTACACAATGACATGACACTTCAATCAACTGCCAGCGTTAATTTTGGTTTTGTGTCCAGGTCGAGTTACAACACACACTCACACACACACATGACTACATTGACTTGTTGTGTGGTTTGACTACATTGTAATGTCACAATTGATTCGCATTTGTTTTGATGTTGTCAGTGGGTAAATTAATTGATTATTAATATTATTTTTAGATGTTATTTTATGTAGGTACTACTAGTATTTTTTTTACGTTTTTCATAGTTTTAAATTAGTAAAAGTATATAAGTACTTAAGCTAATTTTAAGACCACCCTATCGCATTAGGTATATACCTGTAATGATAGTTCCAAGGGAGATTTTGATAAATAAATAATACCTAGTACTTAGAATCAGTTTGTCAGATACGAAATGATGTTTCAATCTGTTTGTTTTCTAATGCAAAAGCAAATCTAGGGTTTATTTTACAAATCATAAGATTAGCTTTTGAATGTACTGAAATATCAAATTCAAAAAAATGGCTGGCTTGTGGTTCCCTAGTGTCGCACACATGTTACAAGAGAATTGCTCATACTAAGTCGCCGATATAGAATCGACGCTGCTGCTAAGTATAATACAGGAACAAAATTTTACCAGTGGCGCAGACTGTAACGATTCTATAAAAATAATTAAATAGAAATTTATCGTAGGTTATAAAAAAAATAAAGTTTTTCCATACATTTTGACCACATAGGTATTGCACTTTTCTGTGAAACAGTTGTTTTTTTATAACTGGTGGCTAGAATACGACTAGAATCATTTACTGAATTTATGGTTACAGTTTTCGCTGTCGACTTGGCGGAGTTCATTTAAATACTGGAATCATTGACACGACGAAGAAGAAAATTTAAACCCGCTCTCTCGCGATTTTGTGTACATTCGTTCGTACGTTTTGTGACAAAAATGAAATTGTTCATATTTCTATAAGACCTGAAGCCCAATTCTCGCAATTTAAAACGTTCAAAATCTAGTCGCAGTCTCATCTCGGCGACAAACAAATGTCAAAAACTTGTCAAAATGTAGGGAAATTTGAGGTATCTTTGACAGTTTGAGACTGAGATCAGACTGTGAATGTTCTTAAAAATTAGGAGAATTGCCCCTCCAGAGTCTTAATCTCTATGACATAATGAACGAAACTACTCGAAAAGAACGCGGGATCGGCGGGAGTAGCTAAAGAATTGACATGGTTTCGAGTAAGGAATCGTTAAGGGGCCATAGTGAATTAGGGCTCTGCATGATATTTTGCTCATTACGTTCTTTTGAAAGTCAAAAATTACCGAACAATAGATAATTCGGCATTCCAAAGTTATTACATGCTATAAATTATCCGGGTTAACGGGAGAAATTAGGCACAGCATATTAGTACGTACTATATACATATTATCAAACAATGGAAAAAGATATTAGGTACAGCAAATAGGAAAAATATTTTGTTCTCACCAGTGCGAAATTTTGACAAAAGGAAGTATAGATAAAAAATATTGTCTATGTGTAGACTGAGAACCATAACTAATAATTAGAAGCGCATCATACGTGCTTTTTTGAGAACAATTCGAACTGGTTCTTCTGTCTCAATATTCCTCAGTGGCGTAACGCCCCACCCTTTGTGCGGGAGTATGCTATAAATAAAGGCGACTAGATGTCGAGTGGTCGTACGTGTAGTGGGGCGTAGTTTTCTCTTTATATCGGATAGTCCTGAACGGTCAGTAAAGTTGTATTGTCTTTATTTTGTCCGGTTTTTTGGTTGACTAAAACTTTTCGGTGTTTCAATGTTGGGCTAAGTTGAAAGACAATATTGCTACGGACAACTAAGATAAGCTGAAATTTGAAAAGTAAGGGGTAGCTTCAGCTAATGTAGGCCAGTATACAGGGTGCAATTGAAGTCATGGGCATTATTTTAACCTAAGGCACTACTCATGATACTAATTGCATTAGGGCTACTATTACGCAAATCAAAAATATTATTAATGCAAGTATGGAAAACCTTAAAATGTAGTAAGTCATAGAAAGTATCAAACACTTTGCGCTTCTCGATAGCAAATGCGTAGGTACATTACGCCGTACGCGTCATTGGGCGTGAATTCTTTGACCCCGCCCGACTCACGTGACATTCGTAAGTTGCCAATGAATTGATTCATAATAAATTCCAACTTTCCCCTCGTACTTTGCCGGCTTAGGACGGTCAAAACTACGTCAACTAACATACATTAAAAAAAAAACATTTACGTACCTAGCTTGTGGATTGTTTTGAAAAAACCTTATTTGTCGGTAAAGTGACAGAGGGTAAACGGGTGCTCTTCCACGAGCTTGTGCATGTGCCAGCACGTGAAAAGACGAAAAATCCAACAGGTTCTTAGTGGTTCTGGTGGAAAGAGACCCCGTGAAGGAATAGGGTCGTTTGGGTTGCAGCGATGGAACATTTCACGAGTTCATACTAAATTTCTTGTGCGATCGTAAATTACAACCATTTGTGGGTATTGTTGGTTGGTGTACCTAGCCTGCACATTACGCGGTCAAGGCATCGTGTACACAAACACTCACACAACACACAAATACTTCACTAACACTTAATACACTGCAATCCAAGCACCGTATGACGCGAGCGGCGAGTACGGCGATTACATCACGGGATCAATAAATCAATTACGCGTCAATGCACCTGCGCAGTCGTTATGACACTGGTTCCAGATTCATGTTGCGGCGGGAAGCAGACCCCGCGCGGGGGTGATATTCGTATTTTTGCGAGTGAGGGAGTGGGACGGAGAGAGTTCAGGGAATCCCGCCGGACGGCATGTCTTTTAGCCCATTGTTATTATTACTTGTAAGGAAAAACCCGCGCGCGCGCAGGTGATGTTTGTTTACATTTCGCTTTGCGCTGTACTGCGCTTTAAGATTTTGATACTTCAACATTTATTGGCGTTAACGAAGTATTTTGTTTTAATTACTTTAAGTGTTTATTTGCAATAATAAGCCTTGTGCAATTTGACTTACTAGATTTTTAAGGTTTTCCTTAATTGCATTAATAATATTTTTGATTTGCGTATTAATAGCCCTAATGCAATCAGTATCGTGAGTATTGCCTTAGGTTAAAATAATGCCCATGACTTCAATTCCACCCTGTATAAGCTGAAGCTATATTTATGTCAGTAATAAAACCTTTGTACTGGAGCTGACCTAGTGTAATACGGAATTCCAATGGATTAAGAGGCCAGCTTGTTCTAATTTAGTCACCACTGACGTGCAGCCAGCAAAGTACAGAGGAAATAGCTGGAAATTCTCGAATCGTGATGATAAAGGCAAAAAAATAATAGTACCTAAATAGTTACTTTCAAAACCAATAGTGTACATTCATTTTAAAATTTCTTACCCTTGAATTTGTATGTATACAGGTTGTCCCGTAAGTCGACGTCAAACTGGAATCGGGTAATAGGCCAAGTCATAATAGTTATCAGAAAAATATATAAAAAAATCTTTAGAATAAAAAATAATAATAAAAAAAAAAATTGTAATGCTTATTAAATGCGCCAACTTTTAATGTTACTTGCTAAAGTCGCATAGTAGGTACATTTTTTTTCAATACAGTCCGTCAAAGTTTTGCAAAGTATTAATTTTGAATATTTGGTTGGGCAAAAAGGGACATTTAAATGCTAATAATTTTACCTGTGGCAATAGTTTTGATAGTGTGCTCACATCAGGCTATGTATAGCTGCTTCCCAGTCTAACCTGACCACGCACGATATAGGCTTTCGGGAAATATTTATCTGATACTCTAAACAAATTTTTCATCTACTAATGATGGTCAATTTTTAAAAATTAATAAACCTCTAAAAACTTTTCGCGCTTCTGATGATGCGTGTAACTGAGCCTCTTTTTATTAACTTTCTGTCCTTTTCTCACCGTTGGTTGGAATAACTATGCAGCAGCAGCAACCAGTTCTGCTTCCCAGTGTAAGCTGACCACATACGATATAGGCTTCCGGGAAATATTTAACTGATCCCCCCCCCTAAACTACTTTTTGACCTTTAATAATGGATACTTTTTTAAATTAATAAACCTTTAAAATGTTAGCCCTTCTAATTATGCTTTTTCGTAATTGAGCCTCTTTTTAACTTTCAGCCTTTTCTCATCGTTGGTTGGAGTACCCCAATCGAGTTTAGGTTGAAACCGCGCGCGAGCCGAGCGAGCAAAACGAATGGTGCTGCAACAGCAGCCGGCGAGCACTAGATTGTAATTGGTTGTAGTTACTTGGCTACTTAGTAATTTAATGACTCTATAATAGGAATTATTAGAGGGTCTCAAAAAGAGGCGCAATCATTACATTAGAGTGACAATAGAATTTTTAGAAAAACAAAATGGGAATTGTTTTAGATTAAATTAAATAAATGTCTAGGCTTTCACTACAATGCGAGTTCAGTAGGTATAACCTGGATATGCTTGTTGTGTCGTTGTGCTTACAACTGCTTTTAAAACTGCCTTAACTTGGCTTTCCCTGTTATGAGAGTTTCGCTTAAAGGCACTGGAAATGCTTGTTGTATCGTTATGCATAGAACGCCTTTAGAAAAACGATATGATCGTTACATTTCTTTTTAATGACGTGCGTGTCGTAGAGAATTCTGTTTCAGGTCCATGTTATTAAATAAATAGCTTCTATTACCTTGCTTTAATGAAATACATAATATAACAACAAGGTCGTTAGAAAGGCGTATTTCTTTAATAACACATTACATTACACACACATTACATTACATTACATTTACTTAAGTTTGCTGTCAAACCATACATTAAATGATTGATTGGGATACTTCCGTAAAGCTAACAGAAGATTTAACAATAGATTAACTGATCAAAGGCTTCGATAGACTTCCTTATCCGGGGATTCATCACAATGGCTTAAGTAGATGATAACGTATTAATGCTGTAAGAAGCTTTGCAGTTATAAAAGGCGCCTCAGATTTTGTTGGATTTAATCTAATCAAATATATGAGTAGGTATCATAATTATTTTTCAAGCAAATTTGTAAGAAGCTGGTAGAGCGACAATAACGATCGTCATAAATCGAGCACATATTATAAATACCTTAAGATATCGTTTGAGGGGCTTGTGGCTAAGTAATAACACACAGCCATACGGGTCGATCAGTCAGGTTAAGCTACGCTTGCCGCGGTTGGTCCGTGGGTGGGTGACTATCTTCATTTACCAAGACCCTTCCGTGCCTCGCAAAGCACGTTAAGCCGTTGGTCCTGGCTGTCATTCGTGGATCTTTGACAGTTGTTACGGGTCTTCAGTAGCCCGAAGGTCTGACAACCAGTCTTACCAAGGGGTATCGTACTATCCAGTCACTGGGTTGTGGAGGTCATATAGGCAGTCGCTCCATGTAAAATACTGGTCTTAATATTCAGCTGCATCCGGTTAGACTGGCAGCTGACCCCAACATATTTGGAAAAAGGCTAGGCAGATGATGGCCTTAAGATATCGTTTGACTTTCAAAAGTGCCTATTTAAAATCAATTATTTGACTTTGACTTTATCATTACAGTTTCTGAGAGCAAAAGATAAAAGTTTCTAAAACACAAAATAAGCTGACTATGAAACACATGCTATAGGGATAGCCGTTAACATGTGTTTTTTAGAGATACGATTAAATATATGACAAAAGAAAAAACCCACAACTCACTCTCGTGGTTGTTTGTGGTTCTCAGACAAACTAGTAAAAAAGAGAGGATATTAGGAAAAGAAAAAAAAAATGCGTAAAGATTTAAATAAATACAGTTTGCGAGTCGATGTCCTTGACACTCTGTAGGTATTACGAAATTTTACCTGTGCTTACCTCTTCAAAAGAAACAGGCGTGACATATACCTACGCTAGGATGGAGTGAAATTTTTATATTTTCACTATGACATACCCGCAAGAAGCTGCGTGATAGGCACAATAATAAACAAAAGCGAAACATTTTTTTGTCTAGATTTATATTCAAAGGTGCCTTCGATAGGACAAAGTTTTAAAAATAGATCACATTATAAATATTTTTTTAAATTCACATTTTTAAATATCATCTATGTGTTATAATGGTTCGAGGTCCTTACCTCGAACCATTATAACACATAGATGATATTTAACAAATGTTCTAATTTTCTCATCGATCGTAGCTTTTTACCACTACGCTATTACAAAAAAACAAAAAAAAAATCTCCATACATTTTCACTCCACCGTAATATACGCGTGGCATGGCGTGGGTACCCTATGTTAGAACTATAAAAAAATCCTCAGTATTCCCTTCAAATCATGGGCACAGCACAACAGATATTATGTTTTTTTCCCATAAGTCCAATTCCACTAGGAGGTTCAGAATTGTAAGCAATATTTTTTTTACCAAGTAGGTACTCTCGTTGAATGATTGCTTTTTAAAAAGATACGCTACCGTTTTCTTTTGAAGATACCATGGGGATCTTTTAGTTACTTTTGGCAGGTTACATTTGTATCTACGTTCTAGGAAAGATATACAAGGATAAGTTTGAAATTTTCGTCCTACGAATATTTTCATTTGGCATGTATTTAGACGACCCTCTCATAAATCCCTCTTTTGCGCTTATAATAATATTATTTACCACTATAATAATAATGATTGCGCCTCTTTTTGTTAACCTCTAATAATTACTATTTTGGGGCCTCAAAAATACTAAATAGTCAAGCGACCAAGTTGGATTTAGCGCTCGCCGGCCGCTAATGCAGTGACCAGTGTCCCATGCTTTGCTCGCTCAACTCGCGCGCTGTTAGTCACAGTTCCGAAAAAAGTGTCAATCATTAAAACGTCAATAAAATTTGAGAGAATCAGTTGAATATATCTCTTTTTTTCTCTGTTAAATTAGTCGTAGAAGTCAAAGACTCGATGGTTTTTAAGCACCAGGTTTTAGATTCTAAACCTGCCAAGCAAGCCTGTTTTTTTAAAAGAGCATTTCACTGTTTATTTTTCATTCATAATAATAATATCACTTTTCGTCCATGGTAAATTAATTAGTCCATGGTAAATTAAGGGACTTAAACAATCGGATCGGCTTCCAGTCTAACCGAATTTAGCTGAATATCATTGGTACTCTTGGTAGGATTGGTTGTCAAACTATTGGGCTTCCGGCTATCCGTAACGATTGTCAAAGATCTACGAATGACAGCGGGGACCAACGCTTTCCGAGGCTCTGAGGAGTCTAGATATAATATAATGGATGGTCACCCATCCACGAACCGCTGCATGTGTAGCTTAACCTCGGATCAACCTGTGCGACTGTTATTATTTAGCCACAAGCTAATAATAGCAAAAGCCTATATGAATTCTAGTTTTTGTAAATTTTGACGTTCAAAGGTCCTTTTATGTACCTACTAGCTGCGCCCCGCGGTTTCATCCGCGTAAGTTTTGATCCCGTGGGAATATCGGGATAAAAAGTATCCTATGTGTTATGATGATGTATAAACTATATTACTGTAAAGTTTCATCAAAATCTGTTCAGTAGTTTTTGCGTGAAAGAGTAACAAACATCCATCCATCCATCCTCACAAACTTTCGCATTTATAATATTGGTAGGATTAGTAGGAAGTAGGACTTTGACTTTGACTTAAAATCAAGAAGGCCCATATAAAACTATCTATCACACGACCCCAAACTAATTTCACCCCAAAAATTATAACACAAACAGTATCGGTTTAAAACTTTTTGTATAGGTACCACGTGTATAATATACTAGATAGTCCGTTGGTTCCTAAACTAACATTTTATCTAGCTCTGATGTTTACGGCCAAGTTTTAAAAGCGTTTTAAATATTACAACATTATTTAGGCGTGTGTGTTCGTGACTTTTTTTAGCGTATCTAGTTGCGGTGACAATTTTAAATTAGTGTTTTTACTTGTTCTTGAAGACAACGGGAGTCAAGTGATGTAGGCGGGGGTGATGGTGTTCTCGTGAAGAAGGAGTGAATTAAAACCAGCTAGTCAGAGGTAAAAACAGTACTATAATTATTGTCTATGCTGCCACACGATTAATACACACAATACACATAGACATGACACAAGTAAATCAGTTACAAATGGGTTTTACTTACGATGAAGATTTCATACATTGTGATTGGTCGATTCCTGTATGTCTCCACTCCGCTCCGCCCAGCTCTGGTTCAGTGGAGTCGGGCCTGAGAAACAAGTGTGACATTTGGTCCAGTTGGAACTTGCTACCGATAGGTTAGTTTCTCGAACGTGCTAATGTTTTGGGGTATTGATAAGTTTCAATAACATGGAATGTTATTGAAACTGTGCATAGTAGGTAGTCAAAAAATGGCACGCTTGGTTTTCATACAGATCGTGATACTTGCGTTATCTAGGTGTATCTATAACTGTGCTTAAGAGCCTATACTACCTCAGCTAAAATTCACTCTTTATCTGGCTCGCACGATACTGCTCGTGGACTGAATGAGAGCGAGACAGAGTGCGGTGCTAGGCGGCAGGCAGCGCCAATAGTTTAGGTATTTGCTTTTTACGGTGAAAATAATGGTAATTAAAAAAAAAACATAAGACCTGTTTTATAGTTAGTTCGGTTAGTATACAAAGTTTCATTATCTAATTTGAAGTATTTTTTTAATACCAGCGGTTTATTGTTCGGTTTGGAGGTAACTTTGGATTTTTTTTTCTATCGGCAAAATTTTATGGAATCGTGTTTTCATATAACATAAGACCTAACATTAATCCTCAACTTTACCATATATTTATTTTAAAATTAATGCTGCAGTATTTTCGACATAACGGAGGATCATGCTAAGCCATTTGAGGTAGTATAGGCCTTAAGTCCCATGGAACTAGGGGCGAGCCTATTGCCATCAACCGGACACGTATCCAGACTCCGGGCTGCTACTTTAAAATAACAAATCCATAAAACTTTTTACATAACTAGAAACAAATATTTTAATGAAAACATGTTTTCCAAAAGTCTAAAATATTCTGCTCATGAATATTGTATCAAAACACATTCTTCATGATTTGAAAAATGGAATAAATTCAGCTTCAAATAGAAGATATATTTCGATAATGCACTGACTTCTTCATATTCATGAGGTATGGACGGCAAACGGAATAAGTGTGCGGGCAACGATTGAGCTCAGGCATGTATTTATTCCAACCTCTCATTATTCCCATTAAGCGCTCCTAAAAATATTATTGAACACTCTAATATAATGATTGCGCCTCTTTTTACTGAACCTTAAATAGTGAAGAGAAAAGACCAGAAAGTTAAAAAAAAAAAAATTTTTCAAAAGAGTGAGCATCATTAACAGTGCAATTTTTTTTAAGTTGGTCATTAATTATAAAAAGTGTCCATAGTTAATAAAGTCCAGTAAAATATGTCCTGTTTGTATTTCTATAAAGAATATTTAATTTTTATGATTTGACTAGGTAGATTCTATAGTATAGTGTATTATAGAGTTCGTATTAATGAAATTCCAACTCCTTCTGTAACTTACAACTTCGTTTAAAAAGCACCCAAATTTACTTCATCTCAAACGTAAATAAAAATCTATTATCGTTAATCTGCTTAGCTATAACTATCGCACTTTAGCATGGCTGCAGCAGTCATTGATCTACCTATATTTTCTATTTCAAAAACTGATAGAAAGTCCGTTAACGTCTAGATCTATCGTGATCTTGAACATGTTCCAACAACGAAAAACCTTACAAAATTTATTGTTTCGGTTACTATGGAAAGAGGTTAGGAAAAGGGCAAGTATTTATATTAACTAAATATTTGCATTGTCAAGTAGTTGGTCAGATAGTCAACAAGTTGAAGCTAGTTGTCCCTTCCAAAACATAGGCAAGAAACTTTATTTCATACTAGTTGCACTCCGCGGTTTTACTCGTATAAGTCTCGATCCCGTAGAAATATCGGAAAGTATCCTATATCCTAATCCAGGTCATGGTCTATCCATGTGCCAAATTCGTCCAAATCCGGTAAGCCGTTTTAGCGTGAAAGCGAAACAAACAAACATAAAAAAAATCTAATCTTTACTGTTTGTAATATTAAGTTTAGATACATTAAATGCAATATATAACACAACTGACCATTTACACTAGGTACTAAATTAAATCACTCTATTACTATATAAATATCTGATCTACAAAACTCTCCGGAAAATCTTTTAAACCAAAATATTACAAAATCTAGGGTACAGTATTCTTGTTGCTTCTATAATAAAATGCTGCATGCAGGCATGCACCAGTATACTTAACAGTTTTGCGATGTATACTTCGCTTGCAAACTTTCATGGAATACTTCAATACTGTTGAACTGGCGATGTAAACCGGAATATCTTTTCTCTGTTAAGTGATTCCCTAGTCTTTTATTACCATATTTTAGTGTAAGAGTTTCCTCAGGCGTTTTAGGTTTTCGCTGATTCAGAAATGAATTGTCAAGGCTTTTTTATTCTTTTGTGGCCTTCGCCAACGCATTTTTGTAGTCTTTTGTATTAAATTAAATATCTGGATGGAGGTGAATTTCCATCTACCACTTTCAGTATTTTTAGGCTTAAGTAAAATATTTTTTTAAGAGGATTTGCCCTATTTTGTGTTTTTCTTTGGTTCAGAAATAAAAAAAAAGAAAAGAAAAGTTGAAGGTATTCGTAAGTGGATAGAACTGCCTATCGATTCTGTAAAAATCTCACCGTGATAATATATGTGAAGTGAGCGTGAAGTGAACTCTATCAATGGAGGCAATCCCTAACATCAGGTGGAATGACAGCCCACTTCACCTTAGTTTTCACGGTGAGATTTTTACTGAATAGCAATGCTGTTCTAAAAGGTTTATGTATAACTTACATTTTTATTATTACAATGGCCCCGATTCTGTTGTTCACAAACTAAACTAAATTTAAGTTCAGTGCATCTTTTTCTTTCTATTTCATTATGAAAAGGACAGAAGATAAAAAATTAGTTTAGTCCTGTCAAATTAGATAATCTATAGACAAGTTAGATGAGATTAAAAAATTGGCTACTAAAAATACGTCAATTTACGTCAAGCGCTGACTGATTTGACAGGACTAAACTAATATTAATCTTCTTGTCTTTTCATATTGAAATAGAAAGAAAAAGATGCACTGAACTTAAATTTAGTTTAGTTTATGAGCAACAGAATCGGGGCCAATATTCAACTTAGATAATTTACCACAGAAATATCTATGGTTTGTCACGTTCCCACATCAGTATGAACTGCACCGGTATGAAAGGCGAGTCGCTAGTTCAATAATAAAATAACATTGTATTCTTTTCATCTAATCCTATCCAGCGCAGTGTATTCACCACAGATATACATAGACCTAGATAACGCAAGTATCACGATCTGTATGAAAACCAAGCGTGCCATTTTTTTGACTACCAATTATGACGTCACAAGCGCTCTTTCTCACCCGCTCACCCTGAGGACTGAGCGCGAAAGTGGCGGCTTACGATTTTTGATCGTAAGTTGATGCGATTTTTGGCACGCGAAGTAGTTGATCTTGCGTTATCTAGGTGTATACATATCTGTGATATTCACCCATTCAAATTATCTAACCAACTAAATATTTGCAATGCCACAGAGTGCATCTGGACACTCAAGGCATAGGAGAAGTAATGAGGTTAAGTCTGACACAGATTAAAAATGAATAATTTATTTGATAATATTTTACGTACTTATATCTATGTTATTATTTATTTATTTCTGTAACTGCCTGTAACATCACAGCGAGCCCTATCAGAATACCAGCGCTGCGAAATTTATTTTTAAATATCGCAGCATCATGCTGAGATAGGAGCTTTTTGGCCTCGTATAAGAATTTCTGTTTCATTTTTCTTCTTGTTACTTTTTTAAAATATAATTTGGCTTTTTATTTTAGATTTGTGGTCTTCCTGTACCTACGAGTCGCAATAAATACTTTTTCTTTCTTTATTTTACCTATAATCCTTTTTCCATTGTTTATTACAAATGCTGAATGCATGCATGTAAACCCGCCATGAATGATCTTAGACACAAACACGCACGCCCGTTGCCAGTACTACCGTACGTGACCGTTCTGGAGAACTTCACCAAAAAGGTTACTATAATTCCTTCTAGGGCGTCCTCTCCCGGCGTTTCCACTCTGCATCCTCTTCCACTCATCTTCTCAATTATAAAATTAATTTACGATAACAATTCGCTTACTGGTATCTATCACAATATATTCACGCCTTAAAAATATGAATAACCAACAATATTTTACCTAAAATCCTTTTCCCATTGTCTATTATAAAAGCTGAATGCATACTGCATGTAAACCCGCCATGAATGGTCTTTCAACTTTCATACATACACTGAAATACCGGCGTTAGGAATTCCCGTAATGAATTTGAGGACGCTTACCAAATTTATTAACGAAGCTAATTATAATCATTGGCAGTTATTTTACCGCTTTTTGTGATAATTGCTATTAGTTGTTATTAGGTGGGTATGCAATTGGAAGTGCTGGATTGTATCTGTGAAATGGTTAACATAACATAACATCATGCGAGTATTTCCAGAAGGATTAGGCAGAGTTGTACATCCACATTTTGCCAGATATGTTTAAGTCTCATGTAACAGGGAGCAAGCCACATTACCGGATCATCGAACCCAAGGCTTCATGCTCAGCAGTAACGGTTGTGACCACTACACCAAAGAGGACCATATTATATAATAAGACGATAATAGTTTTACATACAACCAAACCTCCCATACCACAGAAAATACCGGTCGTGAACCAAATAAATTTTCATAATACAACCTTGAATATTTGGTAAACCGTATGGCAAAAGTAGATGCCAACGATATTCTGTTTCCTACGAAAATCTGTATAGAACACGCCCAACCCCTTGGTCACGAGCTACACGCTCAAGCGACCGCGTCTTACGACGGCGACTGCGAAAAAAGCAAATAAAAGAAGTTGTATACATAAGTTACCGGGTATCGGCAACTGTAGTGTGAGACGCCCCCAAGCTAGATGGACCAATGGTTTAAGAAGGTGGCTGGGACAGACTGTATGCGGAAGGCGGCCTGGAAGAGCTCTATGTCCAGCAGTGGACTGTGTGGCAGGTTAAGTTGATTGACAAGTTACCGCACGCACAAGTCATAAGTTGCAGTATGCCAAAAGTCATAGTTGACGCTCACGTGTCCCTTGATCTTCGTCCTAACTAAAAGCGACTGTCGCACGAATACGCGTTTACGCGATCGTTAACCTGACGACGATAATGACGCACAAACGTGACTTGATTGATAGCGCGATTATGTTATATACATATAAACAAGTGCCACCGATGATGCCGTGGAAGTGACGAAGTTTTGGGCCAACATTTAGTACACTGTCGTGCCATCGACACGACAGAAAGCGACGCAAGTCACATCGCCCGCGGCCATGAACGAGGCTTAAGTCACTGAGTTTGATGAAGCTGACAAAATATTTTTTCTTCACTTGTAAGTAACGAACCGCGAATTTTTCTGTTTGATTTTCTGCTCCGATGAATGTGTCACGTCTTCCAATATGTTGTATTCGACTGTCAGTATGATTTAAGGAATATCATATATAGAACATAATTTGAGATGAAGCCGGAATGGGGTCATTGTATCTGGCTTTTGGATAAGTTGCTTTTACCAATAAGATTGACAAGTATGATGGTTTTATGAAGGTAGGCTACTACGTTGTTATTGCATCATCATCATCTTCCTAGCCTTTTCCTTTTTCTTATGTTATTCTTACGTTTTGTACAAAAAATTGTTATAAAAATGTATCTCTAATGACCCAGTAATAATATTTAAATGAATAAAATACAGCAGGCTTATCAAATTAATAATATAAAAGATAACATTACAAAAGAGTCTCAACTAGCACACAATAACGGTTTTTTTTTTCTCAGTTAGTTTTAATCATTGTTGGAAGTTTGAGTTTCTTCTCCATAGGTACCTACTACGCTTTGGAATGGGCGACTAGCTTCATTTTTTTCTGACTGACAGACTTCTTGACAATTCAAAAGTGCCTGTAAATGGTTTAATTGAAATAAATGCTTTGGTTTGAGTTTGAGAAATGTATACAGCATACCCAAATATCCTTTCTTTGGTATTGTTCATTGAATCTTTGAGCTCCTTTAGTTCTGAGTAGTGCTGCATGATTACTGACTAATGCGTGCACTGACTGGACAGGTCCACTCAATCTGTGTGATTCTTTCCTCAAAAAACCATTTCTCAAAAGACTTCAAAATGTGACCTCTGACTTTGTTTCGGCCTTTCTTCTTCAGAATAATTAGATATGAAACACCGACCTCATCTAGTTTTTAAAATATGATTGACGTGTAAAAGTGTTTGTACAAACCTACTTACAGATATTAAATCATTTATCTTTAACGATATAATACCAGAAACCACTAAAACCAACACTACAAGTATTATCATTGGTATTCGTCAACAGACCGATAAATCTGTGAAAGCATTAGAGCGGAGCTTCTAATACTCAGATAAATATTAGAATCACGTACCTGATATCATGTCGGTTCTCTCTGCAAATATGAGATCCTTAGTATTAGTTATAAGTACTATAGAGTATTATATTTCTGTGGATCAGATTCGCCTAATCTAATGCGTAATATCGTTAATCTAGAAATTATAAGGTTTAAGACTTAACATATAAATTATAGACTTAGGTCTATATTTATACATATATATAGAGTATTGAATAAATTCGCGTTTCGTGACTATCGGTTTTCATTATCATTTAGATCATTTATTCCAGAAGAGATATGTGTATTGATGATTCGACGTTTCAACACATTACTAAATCGCCCTCTCGAGGAGCAGGGACGGATCGCTAACATTGAACGGCCGCAGGATAGCCTTTACCAGAAGTGTTCATCGTATTTACCATATTTGGTTTCTGTAGCTTGAATAATATTATCATCAGGGTTGTGCCGGAATATAGGAGTTCGTCGTGGATGTGGTACGACAGCGGCTTCCCTGACGTCATCTTTGTTACTAGAACATATCGGCCATACAACTATCGATGCGACGCTCTTCTAGAGTGGCTCTCACTAGCCTGTGTCACTCTTATCCTGCCGATTCGGTGGTTCCAGTACTCGTAACTTATAACAAAACTAGATAATGTCACTTGCTGTGCCATCATATTCATTTTGCAACAGCTTTTAATCAATTTTGTGCGTCTGCTGTGTAGTAAAATCTTTGTCATTTCCCTTTCAAAAATGTCTTGTATTTTAAAAGTGATTACGCAAACAATAAAAATGCATATTGGCAGCGTTTTTGAAAGATGATTATTTTTAATAATAATAATCCTTTTATTCAGACCGCAGAAAATTTATACAGTAGTGTTGCGAAATGTAGGTGCACTATTATTCTCCCCATCTTATTGAGGAACACAGCTAACCGACCTATATTTAAAAAAAAATACCGTGAAAACTTAGGTGACGTGAGCTGTCGATACTATGATTCCACTCATAGCTCAAGAAAGCTTAAAATTAATACTGGTATCAGAATAATAATCTTCCTGTCCGTGTTCCGTTTTGAAAATTGTTTTTTATAAATCCAATTAATTCTAGGTAAAATAAATTATGCACTTTCCATCTTCATGGTTCACCTTGTTGTGCAAAAATTAAAATAATGTAAAATATGGAAATTAATTTTATAGGGAAGTGACTTGAACTGAAGTTTTCATGAATTTTAACGTGAAACATATTTTTACCCATCAATATTTTAATTGTTGGAGAGTCTACTTTATTCTGGAAACATTTAATAAATTTTAAAAGAGGGAGATTTACTTTTTAAAGCATTTTATTAAAACCAATTTGATGGTAATCTGGTATACCTAGTCCTTATGCATTAAATAATTAATTCTGGGTTACAGTTTGCGCGTCGAAGTTCCTGTCACCTTGTTTTTTATGACGAATAAAAAACAAAAACTTAACTAATGTATATTTTCCTTATTATTACTTCATTAATAAATAAATAAATTTTATTATTTTATTATATTTATTTTATTGCATTTTTACTTCTTGTTCTTAAAGGAAAATGTCGTGAGGAGAGTTTTTAGTATGAATGTGGATTGCTATAAGATTAGAGGAAGACTAAAGAAACAATGGATGGTCCGTGTGAAATGCACATATATAGATCATTTCCTGGATTAACACATAGGATACTTTTTATCCCGATATTTTTACGGGATCTAAATTTACGCGGGTGAAACCGCGGGGCACTGCTAGTAACATAACAGATTATACAAACAAAACTATCATTTCAAAATATTTATCCTTCTATGCCACTAAAAACATCTCCAAACTTCATATTTACATTATCAATAGACATCATTAATAACGCCTCCTGATATAACAAATGTCAACTAAATGAGGCGAGGGTCTTCACTCTTAATCGTATAATTAATCATGATTACTCAACGCTCTACTAGGCATACTACAACACTCTATTTTCTCTTTCTACTTTAAACTAAAATTTAGTTTACGATAACTCCAAAATGATAGAACTTACAAGGCTTACAATAGGAGAGTTTTTTGCTCTTCGAGGGGCGAGAATGACAAAGTGACGCTCGTAGGTACGTTACCCCAGGTAACTATCAAACTCATACACCTCATATTCTTAATAAACCACGAGAAAAATTAAGCCACACTTAAACCTCGAAAAATGAATCAGCGATTTTCTCAAACTGCGACTCCAAAAACTCAAATTACAACTACTAAGCAATTTTCGCTTTTCGACATGCGAGTATTTACCATCAGCCGCATATAACATATTCCATTCCAGACAGCGCCTTTATGTTGTCACAAAAAGGACGGTTTTCGTTATCCAAGCGTTACCACTGACGATGGCGTGCCGTTGACTGTTTACACGAATTAACTTTTTCTCATCAGCAGAGTTGAGCATGAGCATGCTCAATTCCTTTCGATTATCATCTATTCGAGGCGACGATCTCTCATTAAATTAGGTTTTACTCTCTAATACTAAAACAGTGTGTAAATGTAGTAATTATCCCGGATCAAAACTGAATCGAACAGACCTTTAGTATTTTCCTAATGAAGAAACTTTGAGGGCAGAAGATAAAGGACACGTTTTAGAGATTTGGAACTGTATGAATCAAGAGTTAGGTAATTTTGTATTAAAATAATTGATTCAGGGTTGTGTTGAAAAATGTGAAATTTTCTGGATTGGCGACCGTGTGCTGGAAAGAGTAGCGTTGGTAGGCCTTCGACAAAGTGGACCCATAACCCAGTGAATGTTGTGGGAACCTGCTGGATTCGAGAAGCTCATGATTTCGCAATGCTTGGGTGAGGCCTATGTCCAACAGTGGACGTCTTTCGCCTAAAATGATGATTAAGACCAGCTGTATTCTTTCCGACTTCTACCTATGCTTTTTTTTCCAATTATGTTACGGAACTTTCGAACTTCTAGTCTTACTAGATGCAGCTAAATACCAGTATTTCAATTAAGCGACTGCCTATCTGACCTCCTCAACCCAGATACACGACCTCTTGGTAAGACTGTATATTGGTACTTATTTTGCTTAATCGGTAACTACAGTCATGTTCTTGATAAAATTGCTTAGACAATTTCTAAAGCAGTATCAGCCCTAGTAAAACTCTTCTTAGCCTTAGTGGAACTAACAACATGTAATTCGCAGTTCAAAGACCTCATCCTGCATGAATAATAGCAAGTTCAACTGCTATTTATGAAATCATTTCATTACCCTCCCCTTTCACTCGCACTTAAGTTAAAATTACTGTGATGAAGAATAAATTGGACGTAAAAAGGCCCGCCTTTGTGAGTTTCAAAAACATTATCATTCAATCAACTTGCATATTGGCTTCGCCGTGCATGGAGCTTGGTGATTTTTTAATATCGTTAGCTTGATGTGTAAAAGTTAATTTGTTTTTAAGTAGTGTCACATCTACACATTCATCTTAAGAAAAGCGCTGTTTAATTTTTTTGTAGACGGTTTCTTACTTTGTTCGACCGGACATGATCATAGCCAAGTCAAAGGGGAAGATATAACGCGAACCTATTTCGATCCGCTCTATAGCCACGATCCATTCACCAAACAAGAGTGCAGCTTCTAGAAGCCGTGCGAGAAACAGATGACACGCACCTTTCTTATTGACATTAATTTGTGACGTCCGTTAACTGGTCTGTGTATCCAAAAAAGGATGCTCTGTTATACCTACAATTTACGAAACGTTATCTTCGCACCAAACCCTATTGTTTTGATAAATATTTATGTTTCTGGAAATAAAGCACTTACAGTACATGTGTGTATGTTAAACTAATGTTTCAGTATTTTCTGTTTATGTTAGTTTGTTAAACTTTTTAACCGACTTCCAAAAAGGAGGAGGTTATATGTTCGACTTTATGTTTTTTTTTTATGTATGTTCACCGATTTCTCCGTCAATTGTGGACCGATTTTAAAAAATCTTTTTTCGTTTGAAAGGGTATGCTTCCGAAGTTGTCCCATTGTCACCAAGTCGGAATCTGATGAGGGAAATCGAAGGAAATCCTCAAATTTTATTGGTACACCTATAGCGCTTTGGGTATTTTTTATAGTAACTCGTACATTTGCTCTCGGAAAGCACCATTTGGTGAAGTGGAACTGATGATGACACACATGGCCATCATGGCCACAGATGGCCATCGGAATTATATTATATTTCACGGGTTCGGGCATTACTCCGTCATTTATACACAGATTTGCAAAATATTTTTTTTGTTTGAAAGATGTGTATTCCGAAATGGATTCGGAATACACAATTTTATTAAGATCTGATGATGAGTTTCGGAGACAGACAACGGAACTCTTCAATAAATGCTAGCAAATCAACCGCGATTGCTGCAATCGCATATGTTTGCATTGTTTACGCAATTACACAACATAACATCGCGCCTGTACCCTCTAAAGGGGTATGCAGATGTATTCAGTATACCATCATACACCGTCACAAAGAGTATGTAAACACTAGCGTTATACACTCTCATTTCTCTGTAGCAAGTAGTGTTATATGAATTTGTGTGGGGTAGGTACAACTAAAAAGTGAAAAATAAAAACTTGTTTACAAAAAAAAAAAAACAACCGACTTCCAAAAAAAACACTACAAAGTAAAAAAAAAACTTTAATTTCGGAAGTCGGTGTCAAAAAACGAAAATGCAGAACCAGCGACACCGACTTCAGAAATTATAGTTATTTTTTACTTTGTAGTGTCTTTTTTGGATGTCGGTTGTTTTTGAGTTTTGCGTTTTTCGACTAATGTCATCGATCAGCTTTAGCATAATTAATTTTTCCTTTAATTTCTGTATCCAATAACTGCTAGCTACTTTTTTGAACGATGGTAGATGGTAGTATCGACTATCTTTGTCTTTCTTCTTTCTTTCCGATTTCTACTTATATTAGTATTTTACGATAACACAAAAAAAGGTTCAACAGTATGCTAAAATCTAAATGTTTTTCCTTTATTCATTTTATTAAATATTTCCTAAAAGATAAATATCGTGTCTTGAAAAGTCTCGATCCAGCGATACCATAGAAATTGCTCTTAATCATCAATCCTCCTTGTACAAAGTAATTGGGCGTATCGATCTCTTCATAAACTTTGTCTATAACATTTTTATTCCTATGAAATTGTTCTCCCACCTGGGTTTTTAGTGCACCCGTATTAATTTAGCAGAAAATGAAGCTGTAGCAAAAACTTGGCTGAAGGGGCGAAACGAAAAGTTTGTTAACGTTGTTCTAGGCTGTGCGAGGTTAAACTAATATTGACTTGGAAAAATTCTTTGTTGTTGTTGCTTTGGTTTTGATTAAACAAAACGATTTATTTATTATATTTGTTAAGTCATTACAGCTGTTGTTACTTCCCACACTGACTTCATCTTGCGTGTTTTGTTTGGGATCTTCGATTTTGTGATTGTTTGATCTCATTTCAATCTCTTTTCTTGATCGAGGTATTGTAACAAAAACTTTACGCTAGATAACGGCTTTGTTCACTCACGCGAAATTATCATTAGCAAAAATGCAATATAATTTTTTTCTAACATACAAGAGGGTCCAAATAGTGACGTCATAAAAAAATATTTCTCATGACCAAGGGTATCCGAAAATATCCCATGTATGTTCCGCGCTTTTTGATAGTCCAGTTACAATTGTTTCAAAAATTTCTTGAAAATGTTAATGGAACCGCTTTAAAAAAAACCAATCGTTATTATTACAAGGTTTTTTCACTTTTTTTTTGCAATTTTCATTGTTATGGAATATTATTTCAGACATAAAATAATAATTTTCCTATCGTTAATGCAAGGTACAAAAATTTAAATCGAAACTGGAATATAAATGAAAGGAATTTAAATTCGAGTGAAACAGAGTCAAAATTTCTACATCTTATCCCATACTAATTTAATAATACGCGACTTTTTCCCCTAAAATCTGCAAGGACGCATATAAAATAAATTACGATCATGTAAGTATAATATTATTCCCCATTTTTCTCCCAAAGCATGCAAGATTACAATTTATGATAACGGATTTTTATGCATTTTAATAAAAAGCGGTGTTTTAGTGTCGATAGAAGTTATTACGGGCGCTTATCGATAATTGGGAACGTGGTCCCATCCTTATTCGTACACTTAGTTGCTGTATGTTGCAAGAAAAATGTGGTTTCATTATGAATTCTGGGCACATAAGCTCACGTTGGCTACATTTTAACGTCTGCTCCATTAGTATACAAAAGGTTTATACTGCAGTTATGTCTTTACAGTCTATATAACTAGCATGGGCCATCGTGTAAATGTAATGTAAGGTTTTCAAAGCAAATTTCGGAATTAATCAAGAGCTCTGAATTTCTGATTGACTATCGAGTCTATTTATGAATGCTTATCCTTCACGCATATCATTGTATTTCAGTTTTTTTTTATTAGCCACTGCTGAGCCAAAGCCTATCCACTGTGTTTTCACCTGTCTCTGTCCAGAGCTGCCAGTGACCAATCTTTATTAAAGGTTTAATTATTAAAATATTATTATTTATATTTATCAAAACAAGAGAATCGGTAGCCATTTCAGCCAATTCTGTATGTAGTGTACGCCAAAACCCATTTAGCACAATTTCATAAGTTTACCTGTTCGAATTTCAAAGTAGTGCGCAGTAGTAATTTATGTACCTTTATCCAAATTCACCGACTAAAATCCAAATATACAGCTGCGAATTTCAAATTTAACACTCTAAAACCTACCAGCCCCGGTGCATTTATTTTTTTCTGTTTGCGTACGCCATCAAAATTTCGTACAAAAAAAATGCAATCTCATAATTGGAGCCGCAACCTGCCAAAAAAGTGTCTTAGCAGGCAAAACAGAAATACAATCAACGTAGGCAAATAAAAGCGCAAATTAATTAACCTTACTCAGTTTCAGCATCAAAATAAGCTACAGTGGGCTCCCCTTTTTAAAATTCAACTCCCATTTTTTGCTTCGCAGAGTTCTTTTGCGCCAATTCGGAGTTCGATGGTACTCCCGCTACGGTATTAGCATATTAATGAACGGCTGCTACGAACTAACATTTGTAATTACTTTTGTCCTGACTCTGCGAGTTACGCCTTAGGTAACAAAGGCCTGCTATCTGTGTCAGGAAGTAGCGTTTGTGTTACTAAAATTGTCAACTTGCTTTTTGTTGACATTATACGTTTGATGTTCGTGATTGATCCGTTTGATTGCTTCAGTTTTATCAACGATTTTTCAGATTCTTGTATCCAAGAAAAGACAAAAAAGTTGCTCGACGCACCGAGAGCGCCTGGAGGAGTTATTGGTTAATGAAAGATCTTCTAAAAGGAGATCTACCATTATGTCTCAAAAGGAGAATTATAGACATTCTCCCCATTCACACATATGGTGCACAAACCTGAAGGCCAATTCTCGTAATTTAAAACGATCAAAATCTAGTCGCAGTCTCATTTCGGCGACAAACAAATGTCAAAACCTTGTCAAAATGTCATGTGTAAATGTGTGGAGTATATTTGAGGTGTATTTTTGACAGATTGAGACTGAGATCAGACTGAGAACGTTCTTAAAAATTACGAAAATTGCCCCTCTGGTCTTTGACACTTCAATAGAGGTCCAAGCTCGAGGTTTGTTAGCAAGCCACAGAGCGCAGTATTCGAATTTCTGACCGTATAAGGAACATAATACTGCGCGCCAAAACTAAGGTAACAGACGTTACCTAAAAAGCCGCTAACTAAAGTGCGACTGAGCCAGACATGTCTGCCGCATGTCAGATGACAACTGGGCTAAGAGAACTACCGATTGGGTCCCACTAAACGCACGACGCCATCGTGGCAGGCCGAGACGAAGATGGCGTGAGGAGCTTGACTCCTACCGTAAAGACTGGCCGGGACTCGCATAAGACAGAATTGTGTGGCAAAAGGGAGAGGCAGGCCTGCCCTGCAGAGGGACAATACAGGCTAGTGAGATTAGATCGTCTCCAGTTTTTCTATAGATTTTGTATCAGTTTTTGCCTCATCTTTTTAGATACACACTATACTACTATATATAGTCTATATCTACTACTATATATAATAGAGGGGCCCGTGGCTAAATAATAACAGCCGCACAGGTCGATCGACCAGGTTAAGATGCGCTTGCCGCGGTTGGTCTGTGGTTGGGTGGCCATCTTTACATACCGAGACCCCTCCGTTCCTCGGAAAATTGTGAAAAGAAATTGAAGATGTTCTTCAGAAAGGTTTGGTACGTAATACTCGAAACCGGCGTGCATGTATGACCGTAATTAGAACGTTCAGTCTGTCTCAGTCTTTGACATATGTTTGTTGCCGAGATGAGACTACGACTAGATTTTAAACGTATTAAATTACGAGAATTATTGGCCTTCAGATATATGAACGTTAACGAGGCATCAGGAGTATAGTAGTAAGGATCGTAGCAGGTGGTGTTCTGTAGTGTCTACCTACCACAATGTAAAGAAGGCGTGAGTTTATGTTATGTATGTGTGTGTATGTTTATTTTAATCCAATCCGTATAACTTAAAAATCCCCACATCCGAATCCTAAGATAATTTCAACCGAAATGATCGTATGAAATCCTTACCGCTTCGGGCAGAACAAAAATGTTTTACGAATTTTCGCGGCGAGGAAAGCTCAGTTACAATTGTACCGTACCTACCTATCAATGCGTTATTTAAACCTCGTCCTCACGAGAACGGTAAGACGTGAGAAGGAACCTAATACTGTCAGTTTTTGCCTGAATATTATGAAAAGAGAAGAGGGAAAAGACATACGAACAACCTTTTTTGTGGAGATTGTAAAAGGTAAAAGGATTTTTCTAGGGTTCGAAGGATATTTTATGACGCGTTTTTTATTGGTGTCACTTTTTTTTAGGGTGAAATCGTCCAAATCTATTTTTCATTTACTCGGAGTGTCATCAGAGAGTGAAGGGTCGGGTCCCTTATAATCTTTTCTAATTTATTTTGTGCAACATTCCCGAAAATTTACATCTTTAATGTCAATTTAGAAACTTATTCATGCTAATGTTATAAATGCGAAGTATCTCTATCTGTTATCATTTCACGCCTTAACGGCAAAATGAAATTTGTTACTTATAATAGAAATAGAAAATATTTATTGTCCTGGTAATACAGTAAGCAGGTTCACTGGTTAACAGCAAGCTGAGATGACATGAGTAGCTCAAAATATTACTTACAGCTAGGTTACAATAATATTTTTGCTAGTGACCACCAAATTAGACAGTAGTCTATAACCCTGTGGGATAATTTCCAACCTTCACGCGGACAAGACCACGGGCTAAAACTAGTCTAAACTAACACTATTAAGAGAAAAAAAAAATGATTTTTTGTATGTTTGTTTATTACGCTTTCACGGTAAAACGGCTGAACGGATCTTGATGAGATTTGGCACATGAGTAGACCATGATCTGCAGAAGTACATAGGCTACTTTTTATCCTAAATCGTAGATGAAGTCGCGGGCAACAGCTAGTTGTTTATAAATTTGTTTTAGTTTTACTCTTGCTTTTAATATCAAAATTCGAAGCTAAAAACAACCATTAAAAGGCAAAGTTGTAGCCGCCATATTTGACGTGGGATTTCTAACCAAACAATCGTCAGAATATTTGGATTCATTTCAAATTCTCTCACAATCGTATTAAAGCCATATCATACAGAATTCCTGCCTTTTAGCCCTCAGCTCTTAATACAACGCTGAAAGCTGATGAGTTGCGTAACTCCATTTGTGAAAATGGGCCACATCTTTCACGGACTTTATTCAGCGCAATTAAATTTTTCATTAGCGGCGTTAATGATACTTTATTTTGGGACAATATTTCTACTAACAATGCGGTCTTGAAAATTCACGTTTTTCAATGGATGATTGTGAAAATGTTTTATGATCTGTGTAAATTTGACGAGATACTATATCAGAGAGTCTTCAACATTAACATCTTTAGTGATGTAAATCATTATGATCCATCATTATGTTATACAGCATAAAAAAGGTGTGGTCTTTAAGGGTGTAGTACAGACCACCGAACTGAACAACTTTCTCCATGGGTCCCTTAAAAAATTTCAATACTTAACGACCGAAATATATGGGACGGCTAAGGAGAAAGTTGTGCAGTTTGATGGTCTGTACCACGCCCTTAAATTTGACCACACCTTTCTGATACACACTGCGGAGAGACTGATCATAATCATTATTATAATTATCATCATCACTAGTCCATGTCTCTGTTCTCTGTTATTTGTAAATGTTTGTGTTTGTGTTGTTGCCTTAATAATAAATAAATAAATAAACATCAAAATTCTCCTACCTGCGCTGCGCTGTGCTGACCCCGATGGATAAGCATTGAGGTTAGCGCAATACCACAAAGGACGCTCAAGACTAATTTTATACTGATCAGAATCATCGTCACCGTAAACATTAGGCACCACGGTCATTATGTCAATTTATTTAGAGTTGGCGTCGGTTATTAAGATGTACTGTACATTATCATTAATATCATCCCACTCATATTCATTGAGGTCAGAGTAATGACGTCTTCTCTTCCATACTTTATCTATATCAGCCTTAATCTCTGTATTCATATCGTTTGCCAAAACCATAAATAATTGTATCACTTTTAACAGCTACGTCATTAATAATTTCTCCATTATCGTTTCCAATATTTACATTATCTAAAAACATCCCCTTATCAATACATCCTTAACAATTTTCACTACATTTTCCTTAACTAGAGCCTCGATTATAAGCGGCATTACTAACAAACGTTCAAATTGTTACAGTACAGTACAATCTACGGAACTTTTATCACAAAGGACGCTCAAAGACAATTGCGGACCGCTGCGGCTAACAACTGGGTGTTTATGAAGGGTAAATTGTAAAGAAAGACAAATTTAAAATTGTAGTTCAAAGTGGAACAGGTTTTTTTGTGGGTTTAGAATGTTGCTCTGGGTTTTTAGATGCTTGAGTTGTTGTGTCGTGATCAATGGGATAGTATTGAAGTTTATTCAAGCATTGGTTTTGAAACGACCATTTAGGTCAGGTTTATTATCATGCTTGTTTACAAGAAAAGGGTTGGTGGATGTATGCTGCACCCATATTCAATTAATTAACGTTACTTTTTTATTTTAATTTTATTCAAGTGGAACAACATACAGCTACAATATAAAACATAGAAACAAGATATACACAAAATATATAGACAATATTGCAGCCCACAACGCTGTTCACAGATTAACGATAGGATATAACACAGTGAAAATAATCGCTAGGGTTACAAATACGTATAATTATTATTATTTTTTTTACAAGTAAGTCACGCAGAGTTATTTCTGTCATGAAAAAGGGGGCAATCCTGTCCATTACAATTTACATAATTCGGCACATTATTATCAGACAGAAACGTAATAACGGGATTAAAATTCTAAATCATATGTGTTAATCCAGGTTATAAACTTTCTGCGTGCCAAATTTCATCCAAATCCGTTTGCACAAACTTTTACTTTTATAGATAACTAGCTGCTGCCCGCGACTTCGTCCGCGTGAAATTTCACCCTCCCCCATTCACCCTCTTAGGGGTGGAATTTTGAAAAACCCTTTCTCAGTGGACACCTACTCTTCACAAAGAACACACCCTCCAAATTTGATGTCTGTAGGACTAGCGAATAGATAGATATTAGTAGGTTAATAAGTAGGATGAGTGAAATTTGAGTCTAGGAACTAAACCTGTGGAATCTTCCAGAATTTTGGACATCAGCCTTGACAAGAAGAATCACGTTCAAGTCATACATCTTAATATTAAATAGTTATTGCTCTCTATTCTTAGGCCTTCAGCCAACTAAAAGTCCGAACCCGAAATAATTCAAAAAAAGAGATATGGGCCATTTGATTTATTGATCTCTTTGCTACAGATATGTAAAAAATATGTCACACTCAAAATTATGAATGCTGGAGCCTGAAGCTAAAAGGATTACGTTATTCCAGGTCCACTGACGTTACGATGTCGCTGACTTTTCCCAATCTGACAATTTTAATCTCCGTTTTATGGGATTAAATCAACAAATGGACTCAAATCACTGTCGTTTTTCCATTAGGGAGGCTGGAATACGATTGATGTGCTCAAATTTGAACGAGGACTGATAAATGCGCTCCCTGGCAACGCTGATTGACTGAGCTATTTCTGGTTACAACTTAATTTCCCTGATGTTTTTACACTTTAAAAATATTTCGACGACGATTACCTACTGATAATATATTTTTGATAAAATACACACATCAAAAGTGTCTAGGGATCAAGCATTTTTATGCGGATTTCTTGAGATTGAGATGTGGCTTTGTAATAAATTTATGATTTTATAAATTTATATGGATCCTTTTTGGTGCATTTCATAATTTGAATCAGGAACTGTGAATCAAATTCGAGTAAAAGATGAAAATCAGCTGTCAATATTTTCCCTATAAAAACATACAACGCATTGAAGACATTATTAGTGCTACTGTTTCCCTACTACTGATTAAAACCAACGTTATTATGGAGCGGCGACGTCATTTAAGCAGGGAAGAAATGCTCAGAGCCGTGGGAATGATAGAAGCTGGTTCCCGGCAACGTACTGTGGCTTTAGCTCTGAATACAAGTCAGAGTGTTATCAGTCGACTTTGGACACGTTACCGAAGCACTGGTACCGTGGCTGAGCGCCATGGAGGACGGTATCGCTGCACCACACGGAGACAAGACCGATACATTCAAATCTTAACTCGAAGAGCTCCAACAATAACCGCCATGATGTTAGCCGTGAGGCTTCATCACTCTTCAGGGAACTTAATTAGCGACCAAACAGTCAGAAACCGCTTGCATGAAGTGAACCTTCATTCCCGAAGACCGCTACGGGTACCACCTATAGCAATGCACAATCGTAGGATTCGATATCAATGGGCTCTTGAACACAGAAATTGGGCAGAAGAACAATGGCGTTTCGTGTGCTTTTCTGATGAGTCTCGTTTTGGTATGAGACCGGATACAAGACGTATACGACACTGGAGAACCCCTGGACGCCAACAGCGATTAAAATCCTGCCAGGAAGTCCATCCTTATAGTGGTGGAACCATCATGGTATGGGCGGGTATTTGGATCGGCGGAAGAACTGAGTTGATTTGGATCAGAGGCAACCTCAACGCTCAAATTTATGCTGAGACGATTGTATCAGACGTCATCGTTCCTCTACAAGTGCAAATCGGTCCCTTATTTCAGTTAATGCATGATAATGCACGACCGCACACCGCAAGAGTTGTAAGACAGACTCTCGCCGCAGCTAACATCAATGTCCTGCCCTGGCCTGCTCAGTCGCCAGACTTGAACCCGATTGAGCATGCATGGGATATGCTACAGAGAAGAGCTCTGCCGAATATGGAGGGTATCCAGTCGCAAGAAGACCTTTTTTTGTTGTTGCAACGAACATGGGCGGCCATTCCACAGCGTGATTTGGATGAACTCATTTTGAGTATGCCAAACCGATGTTCTTGTGTTGTTAGTGTTCGCGGTAGAAACACGGATTATTAATTGTTTAAGTTACCCAATAAAATTTTAGAGAAAACTGTTATTTCAGTCTTTTTTTCGAACTTTTGTGTTAGTGGTTCAAATGTCAAAAATCCCTTTATTAGGAAAATGGCAAATTTCTTTATTAATGCAAAGGTGACTTGGTTTATCGTTACTGTGACAAACGAAAACACTTTATTTGATGAATCCTTAAAGAAAATTTTAATTAATATCAATCAGGAGAAAAGTTATTGCAAAAATATATGTTGATCCCTAGACACTTTTGATGTGTGTATATTGAAATCATAAAGTTGAAATAAGTAATGCAGTGACATCAATGACTTAAAACATACGATCACACGTAGAGTATACCTATACACGGTTATTTTAAATTAGTTAAATAAATCCCGCAGACACGATGGGTATCGATTTTTAAACACGATAAAAAATTATTTGATGTTATTTTTGAGAGGTCAACGACCGCTGTTAGTGTTGTTACTTGAAGTATGATCTGAGAAAAACTGTTTTCTAATGTTTTATTGTGTTAAGATATCGATTCTCACCCTGTCCTGTGAAAATAACACGGACATAAAATTGATTTTTCAAACTGATATCGCAAGTAACTACAATAACACCGGTCGATGACCCACAAAGGAACAATCAAATTAATTTATTTTTTGTTTTATTATGTTTATATATTTAATTTATTTATTTATCTATTTATTTTAGGCATCAAGGCCCATATAAACACATACAATACAATATTAATATAACTTCAAAATAGTATAAATACATACACCATTTTAATTACACTAAAAAACTAACTAACACAAACGAAATGTCAATACCCATCGCGTCTGTAGAGTTTAGCTAGCCAATTTAAAATAACCCTGTATGAATTTTACTTCTTGAAGAATTAATAGTGGCAAAATTCCAACATGTTGATTACCAATGCATAATATACTCAGTATCACTCGCGCCTTCATGATCAGTACGAATCTAACTATACCATTTGTTGAAATTTGTTCCATCGGTTCGCCTCTAGAACAGACATAGAGACAGCCAAACCTCCCAACATAAAAACCAAAAGCCTTACCCTCCTTTTGAGCTCCACCGTAGTCGGTTAAAAAGAGACGATAATATAAGTAAGGATATAGCAGCTTAGTTATATGAAAATAATTCTGAATTCGGGTATTTCGTGCAAAACTTGCCTTAATAGAAGCTAAACGTATTATGGGAGCCATTTTGTGTAAATAGTACCATTGCGTCACTACTAATTTACGTAAAAATACATACGGGTTACATTGGTCCCGAAAATTTCCCGATAGCAATAAAATTATTCCGTGCGATTAAACTGTTTTCGGTAAAACCACGAACAAACATACTTTCGTATTTTGACGTTTTACTGCGACCGAATTATCCGCAAATACGTGAAGGTGGTCGTAATCTGGCGAATTCGTTAACTAAATTAATATTTAAACCTCATGTTCAACTGAACGTAGCCTCCAAAAGTTAGTTCACATTTTTCCACTTCATCTGTGACACACCACATTAAAATTCAAGTGATCCAAATGTTTGAACTGCTTCAACGTTTTTATTAACCGACTTCTAAAAAAGAAGGAGGTTCTTTATGCGGTATTTTTGTATGACCTGCAAGTAGTTGTTCCGGGTCTGGCTGTTTGTGTATGTGAGTTTAAATGTTTGCAAACGCACCCACGATACAGGAGTAATTCCTAGTGTGGGGCAACGTTTTTTTTTTTAAAAAAAAGAAGAAATTATATTATACTAGATGACCCCGCAAACGTCGTTTTGCAAAAAAAAAACAGATAGTAGCCGATTCTCAGACCTACCCGATATGCACAGAAAATTTCATAAAAAACGGTCCAGCCGTTTCGCAGGAGTATGGTAACTAACAGTGTGACACGAGAATTTTATATATTAGAAGAAGATTTAGACGGATTTTCAAAATTCTTTCTTAGTTCGAAAGATGTGTATTCTGGAATGGTTATAGCATCTACCTACTACAGACCTATGTATATACTTACACTTTACATACATTCACATTTATTCATCATACTCTTTAATCAGGTTTACATTTTATTTTGCGAATCGGCCTAAAACGATTCATTTCCTTAAATAATTACCAAATTAAATATTTCTATAGTTTTCATTGTTATGACATTTACGTCAGGCTGTCAAACTGCTATTACTTTTTTCTGTTAATTTTCTTTCGTAATTTCTTACTGGCTTAGTCCATGAAGGTTACTTTTGATTTTTATAATTTTAAATTAATTTTATGTTTATATTAGCTCAAATATTGTATTTTATAGATAATTGTGACTGTTTATTGAATAACTGTATCATAATTTAAATTCATAAAAATAATTAACACTCTCTCAGTATTCATCAAAGAGGTTTTTAAACAAATATTTCTGGCCGCTTCAAGCTCATGACAGGAGCATATTTTATGAACGTAAACTTCAATTTTCTAAAGAACTAAAAGAAATGAAGATGGAAAAACAAATGGGAGACTCATATAAAAGGACCTCTGACATATTATTTGGAAGATTCTGCTCTGGTTTCACTCAAAGAAACATCTCCGCTACAGACCACGTCCAACTACTAAAGGAAAAGTACAACAGAAGTCAAGCCTTAACTAAACTACTATTTTGACTTCATATCTTGACGGGGTGACTACGCTGAAGTCCAGAGGACCATCTTCTCTTCATCTATTCTCCACTATCTATCACTACTGTGACCTGTGGCTTCGCACTTGAAAAAAGAAAAACGGACTGCAACTACAAAAACCTCTCTTCTTTCTACTGAGTGTTATTGGTATTTTTTTTAATCATTTATGTATTTTTTATCTCTAATTATATTGTTCAAATTTACTTCCTACCCTTTTATTTTGTTAGGTTAGTAGATTTGTTACATGGTCCCATTTAAATTTTGTAAAGATCTGATGATGAGTTTCGGAGACAGACAACGGAACTCTTCAATAAATGCCAGCAAATCAACCGCGATTGCTGCTATCGCATATGTGTGCATTGTTTACGCAATCACACAACATAGCATCACGCCTGTACCCTCTAAAGGGGTATGCAGATGTGTTCAGTATACAATGGTACACTCTCATTACTCTGTAGCAAGAAGTGTTATATGAATTTGTGTGGGGTAGGAACAACTAAAAAGTGAAAAATAAAAACTATTTCACAAAAAAAAAAACACTAGGTACCTACAAAGCGAAAAATAACTTTAATTTCGGAAGTCAGTTTCAAAAAATTAAAATGCGGAAACAACGACACCAACTTCCGAAATTAAAGTTATTTTTCACTTTGTAGTGTATTTTTTGGATGTCGGTTGTTTTTTTTTTTTTTGTTAAAAAGTTTTTATCGACTAATGCTTATTTCACTTATCATAAAAAATAATCAAGTAATAATAAATCCCTTAGGAGTACTTGATTATTTTTTTCTGGCATCACACCTGAAGTGGAAAAATGTCAACTAACTAAATATTAGAGGCCACTGTACATCTAGATTTAAGGGCCTATACTACCTCAAATGGCTAAGCATGATCCTCCGTTATGTCGAAAATATTGCAGCATTAATTTTGAAATAAATATATTTTATGGTAAAGTTGAGGATTAATGTTAGGTCTTATGTTAGACGAAAACACGATTCCATAAAATTTTCTCGATAGAAAAAAAATCCAAAGTTACCTCCAAACCGAACAATAAACCGCTGGTATTTAAAATATACTTCAAATTAGATCATGAAACTTTGTATACTAACCGAACTAACTATAAAGCAGGTCTTATGTTATTTATTTTTTTTTATTACCATTATTTTTACCGTAAAAAGCAAATACCTAAACTATTGGCGCTGCCTGTCGCCTAGCACCGCACTCTGTCTCGCTCTCACTCAGTCCACGAGCAGTATCGTGCGAGCGAGATAAAGAGTGAATTTTAGCTGAGGTAGTGTAGGCTCATAAGTTAAAACGCAATGAAATGGGGCGCAGTGACCAGAAATGACATCACATAGGGGTGCATTAAAATAGCCTTCGTCGGGCAGTTGGTCACCTTATTGATTAGCTAATATTTTGCATAATCAGCCATAATGTCTCCACTGCTGAGACACAGGCCTCCTCTGTTCGAGAGGAAGTGGGCTGTAATCCACGCGGGCCCAGTGCGGGTTGATAGATGTCACAATGTCTTCGAATTTTTTGTTCTAGGACATGCCGGTTTCCTCACGATGTTTTCTTTCACCGTTTTGACCTAATATTTTGGCCACAAGTAATTCTGTGATGAGCAAACGATTCTCACTGTTCTCAAATTCGAGGAAAGAATAGGGATCAAATGATCAAAGGATGATGTTATAAATTTACAAATGTCAAACGCGAGTTTTATCAAATCTGTTTCAAACAGATATTATTACGCACGGCTACACCTCAAGCTATACATAACCAATATAAGCTGACTTCTGATTGTATGAAAAACCTATATAATGCGAGGTCAGCTAAAACTGGAAATGTATAGCTTGATGTGTAGCCGTGGGTTAAGAAACAGGTGATTAAAAAAAAGGAAAAAAGTACCTATTTTTGTGTTCCTTCCTTCTTTTCTGTTAAGTACTTAAATAGTTAAATAAATAAATAAAAATTGGTAGGTAATTTATTATCTCCTACTTTCACGTAATGAGACCACATTCATCACCGGCTGTCATTCGTGGATCTTTGACAGTCGTTACGGGTAGTCAGAAGCCCGAAAGTCTGACAACCCGTCTTACCAAGGGATATCGTATTACCCAGTAACTGGGTTGTGGAGGTCAGATAGGCAGTCGCTCCATGTAAAATACTGGTATTTGGCTGCATCCGGTTAGACTGGAAGCCGACCCCATCATACTTGGGAAAAGGCTAGGCAGATGATTCCACGCATCGGATGAGATCGGGCCATTTTCGCAAAAGATAGAGCCACCCTTTTGGCAAAAATGCTCACTCCGAATAATAAGGGTGTGTAATGTTTGACATAATAACAAAAGCTCTAATGATCATATGACCTAATTTCATTTAATATACTTTTGTTTAATATAACGATGAAATGATATAATGAATTATTGATATAATTTCGTTTTACATAATTTTGTATGGTATAATGGACAGTTTCTATAATGCACATTTGAACTAATATTAATTTAGTATAATATTCAGTTACTATAATATTCAAAATCTATAAGTAACGTTTAATATAATTTAGAAACATCTACTTTATATCTTTTCATTTTATCTTTTTTTTTCCTTTTCTTATTTTTATCCGCTGCTTGTGCGGCGTCGATGGATGAGACACATGAGATGCAGAAGGGGAAGGCGCTGGCTTCTAATACTCGTACTTACCAATAAAATGGACTAGGACGGCTTTACTCTGGTTACGGGCAAGAAATATCGATCGTGTCGCAACCGCAACAAACACGGTATCATTCCTGCAAGCGAGCTGCAGTGCTCACCGTCCTTCTGTATATTTGTTGGACCCACATACATCGAGGGAAAAGGATGCAAGGCCAAATCAGTACCGAGGAAGGACGTTGCTGAAGCTGTCGCGGATGAAGTCGAGCAGTACTACATCCTAGAGATCGAGCTCTGCAAAAGGCTGTCGTGCCTAGCCCAGAATTTGCCCGGCGGGTTTTTCGTGTGAGGTGTGAGGGAAGCATCGCCAAACCCAAGTGTGGTGTGGTAATAATTATGTATTTGTGATTTTTGTGGTGTGGTTTATTTATGTAAGTTAGTCTGTGATATATTCATGTAAAGGGTCTTTTGTCACCTAAACTATGATAATACCTGTTATTATTGTATTACAACAGGGCCAGCAACTTGATGGAGACTAAAGTATTTCAAACAATAAATATTTCAAATATGTTTTATTTTTTTCGATATAATACAACTTATAATAACAAACAAAAATACTGTGCATAATACAAAATTACTAGTTTATATGATTAGTAGGCGTCAAGTGTGGCGAGCTGTTCAGTAGCTAGCTCAAGAATCGCTGGATCATTACACCTCTTGCCCAAAGTCTTCATGAATTTTGACAGACGTTCGTCCAGCACATTCACTACAAACACGTTGAAATTCGTGTAGTGTTGAGATTCCTACTGCCTGGTCCTCAGGGAGGAAATTTAGTTTTAACAAGGATTAAGAATCTTTTCAGACTTTGTAATGCAGCCGAAACACGTCGTAAGGTACAGTTGCATGAGTTGCGTCGTCGGAACGGTGGAACGCAGCAGCCATTCTAAGAGCCCGTGATTCGGTTCCGTCTGTACTACAATCACGATAATAAGCCACCATCCATCCTCCATCTTGATAAGCCTTGATGTTATTTCGATAGTCATCAGTTCACTTATATAATTATCATAGGCAGACATTCTGCTTTTATTTTAAAACATTTTGGTAACCAATGTAAACAAATAATAAAATATGACTTTGATTTGACGTGACAGAAAATGTTGACATTGACATATTAGAACCAGCCATGCATTCTGTTGTGGCACATACAAAGGAGGACTTATTTAAATATTACCTAATAATAAAATAAAAATTGAGTTATGGAATCAATAACGCATTATTTTTTTATAAATGTTTATGATATGCTTAGAAGTCATTTTTAAAGTTTGTTGACTTCTAAACCAGTCTACAGGAGGGTTTTGCTCTAGTTGAGGACAAGAAGCGTCGATCGCGACGCAATTGCAACTATGGCGGTACCGCTCCTGGAAGCGAGGATTTTCGAGCTGTGTTGCCCACTGTGCTCCCGTACATTTCCCGGTTGGATTGATAGATATCGGGAGAGAAGGAGTCAAGCTCTTATCAGTGCCGAAGGAAGGCCGATGATATACGATCGACTTGTAGTGAGAATACATGATTCGGATAATCTCACCATTTTATAAGTGACTTAAAGATACGATCGACAGTGACGAATGCGTCATGAACGATTACACTCTTTCATGGCTGATTCGTCACTTCGTCGCGTGAGAATTGGGCTCCAGCATTACGGGAGCCATTGCCATTGCTCTTAAAAACGGTGAAGGAAAACATCGTGAGGAAACCGGCATGTCCTAGAACCAAAAATTCGAAGACATGTGACATCTACCAACCCGCACTGGGCCCGCGTGGTGGATCACAGCCCACTCCCTCTCACAGAGAGGAGGCCTGTGTCCCAGCAGTGGGAACATTATAGGCTGATTATGTATTACGGGAGCCGAAAGAGAGGGCGTTAGCCGCCCTCCGTCGAAGCCCGGTGCGTCTGCTGCGAGCCGGGTGAGTGGACGAGATCTCCTTCTCCATTTACGCAGCTTCCTTCTGCGAGGCGACAGTTTCGTAGAAGGAAACCACTGCGTCCCAGGACTCTTCGCTGCCAACTATCGCGGCCGGCAGCGACAGGTCACTGCTTACTTCTGAGATGAGGGCACGGCGTGGCTCCTCCCAAGCGGCACACTGGCAAATTATGCCACGCCGTGTCCTCTCGGCAGTCGACGCAGTGGTGACACCGGGCGTCCGGCTCCCTGTTTATGCGACATAGGTACTTCCCGAAGCAACCATGACCCGACAGCACCTGTGTCACCGGAAACGAAAGGGAGCCTCCTTCCGAGCCAGCGCTCGAGTACCGGCCAGGTACCGCCTCGATGAGCTAAGTGATGACCAGCCCAACTGACGGCATCCGTTCACGAACCTGACGCATTGATCATATATTTACTTATTCATTAAGTACATAATTTGGCTAAAAATTAGTAAATATGAAAATTAGGTCATATGAAAATTATGTCAACTAAACGTTATATAAAAAGAGCATTATACAAATTGTAAATTATATGTAATGAACGTTATACTAAATGTTATTAGAGCAAAAGAAGGTTATATGAAATATAACATTCGATCACATGAAATTAGGTTAAACGTTTGTATAGCATATGAAAATTATATCATATGAACGTTATTTCAAGTGATATTATACTATCTGTTATTATGCCATATATTACACACCCGAATAATAAACCCATGTGCACACAAACAAACAAAAGCCGGTCATTATTCAAACGCGTATACTAAGTGATGGGTAATGTTGCGTTCCGCCACAATTATTGCCCATTTCCTTACATAAAACTTACATTCATTACTTTGACGGGCACGGTGGGGTGTGAAGTCAAACAGATAACTTATTTTCGAATGTGAGGTATATTTCGGAGTAAGATTCATATTTGGTTTTCTTTTGACATATGGGTTTCAGAGGCTTGCGGCCAAGTAATAACAGCCGCACGGATAGATAAAGTTAAGCTACGCAGCCGCGGTATGTCCGTGGATGGGTGACCATCTTTACTTAACACGATCCCTCCCTGCCTCGGAAAGCACGTTAGTTAATTTTTGTTTAGGATCATTGTAAAGCGACTTTATCTTACAAGATGTAAAGATATAGATGATTCAGTTAAACGCAAGTGCTTAAGTAAACTTATTGCAGAAATAATTTGATGGCCTATAGCCAGGGCCTGAAATACCGGTATTTTTGGGAACAGGTGGGTTGGGGTTTGGCCTAGGTATGATAGGTATGATACTAGACTAGTACCTGTACTATTGCCACCTGTACCAGGCGTAGTATATTTTTTTTATTGCTGAGTGCTCGCTCTTAACCTCGATCACGCCTGATGGAAAGCGATGGATGAGGTCTATGATGGAACGAGCGTATCCAGAAGATGCCTAAGGCACTGGAACTCCCACGCATCGACGAAACACAACAGGCTGCTTCACGCCGGACCTCGGTAGGAGGATGGTCGCAAACCAGGCGGGCGTTAGCTCTACCACCGCAAGAGAAGAATTGGCCAGTCAAATAAGGTGTTGTGTGTGACTGTCCAGGATGCGCCGAGCGGTCGGTTCAGTTGAGTATATGGCAGAACAAACTGCGCTACGCTACACGAGTAGGCTTCTTCATGCATCCCAAACCTAACTATTGGTATTTTAAATCAGTACCGGTACTTTACCGGTACCAAACCAATATTTCCGTAAGTTAGAGTGAAAACATAGGAAGAAGAGAGTGAATACATTTATATAGTATGTAAAAAATATAGTTTAAAAAAACTAAAAAAATGTGTTAATAGCAAATCGAACTAAAAATCTGAAAATAACTTTTATATTTATATTATATTCAACTGTTATAAAAAGTATACTAACTCAATATGTTTCAATAATTTTCAAGAATTCCAAAACAAAAATAAAGATAGGAAAAGAAAATTAATTTCATTGTAAAAAAGCGTGGGGTGCTCGATATTGATTGTTGTAAATATATACTTAGTAGTTATTTGTAAACATAGAGTTAATATAGAAATATACAATGAAATTGCGTGTTAATAAAAAGGATAGTTAATAGGTGTTAGAAAAATGATTTAAAAGTACTAGTCCGAGATTTGTGGTACGCGGCGGCGAATTTGGTACCGGTGCTTACTTGTTACGTGGAGTACCAAATGACATAAACCTCTATGTACCGAAAAGGCAAGAACAGCTAATCGTACCGGTTCCTAGCCTGTAGCATAGACTATAATGGTCCCGCTGTTAGGACACAAGCCGACTCTCTCTGAGAAATGGATTGGGCCACCCACAGATTGGGGGCGCTATGTACGGCATTAAATGTTTCTTGGCTAAAATTACTAGGAGAAATTCTAAATACCTACCTACATTTTCAAAAACCGTAAACTGCCTACAAATATCCATAACCCTCTCTTATATCACAATCAGTCGAAATCTAAAACAACTACCTTCATTTTGTTATAGAGGGCAAAAAGGTCAACCAATAAATTCCAGGGGTCCGATATTCAGTCCCTGTTTACGTATATATTCCCTTTAAGTTGTAAATACGTGAGTTATGATCGGATATCGTAACTTATCAGCCTTTAGGGCTCATGTAAATCTAGATTGTGAAATCAATTTTGGTACAAAGTTAAATAGATTCTTTAGGTACGCGCAGGTTTTTGGTAGCAAATTTATTATTGCTTTGCAGCTTGGATTATTAATTATTGTTATGAATAAGCACATGATTTATTTTCAATAACCAATAAATAATTTATCAATTTTCTGTTCCGTAAGGTCGAAAAACCACCAGATATCTTCGTTGGGAGAATGCTTCAAAATAATATAACTCGATGGGCGCCATTAAAAAAAACTTGTTTTCACTTTGGCAAATTGTCTTTTGTGAATGTGTCATTTGGGTGTGATTATTTTTAAATTCAATTGAATCTTGTTAATATTATGTGAAATAATGTTAGCCTAATGAATAAAACTTTTGAACACACAAATCCTACTATCCAACTTTTTAAAAATACTAATAATATTATAAAAGCGAAAGTTTGTGAGGATGAATGGATGGATGGATGTTTGTTACTCTTTCACGCAAAAACCGCTGAAAGGATTTGTATCAAATTTAGCACACAGATATATTATAACCTGAATTACCTAAGATTAACACATAAGATACATTTTATCCCGATATTCCCACGGGATCGAAACTTATGCGGGTGAAACTGCGGGGCGTAGTTAGTATTTCATCTGACCTAGTTTACCTTTCACCAAACCTCACACAGAGAAATGATTTTATATCAAAATAAAGAAAAGAAAGAAAAAAATAACGTTTATTTGGACACAGTTTGTGAAACTCAAAATATAAATAACAAAATAAAAAGTGGAAATAATTTATTAACTACAAATAACAGTTACAAAATGGAAAAATTAAGTACCCACACACACGCCATTTTCCCCATAGTACAACACCACTTAACACCCCAAGTCTCCTACTAAAGACGAAACACATCGTGTTCACATCACATCGAAATCCCACGAACAGACTAGTTACACAAAAGCAAACTTCATTAGACCAGGCGGCCGTGCGCAGAAAACGAAGGAGGACCAACAGTGTTTCTGCCAGAAGTTCCGCACATTGCTAAAATATAAATTGTCCTTATTCAGCGGTTGGTGTTAGATAAATTACGGTTCATTTTTTTTGGTCCTTCGATCTTAGATTGGCAATATCCTGGCTGGTCCTTTTGATGTAAAGTCTCCAGTTATATGTCCAGTAATGGGGGTTGACAGTATTTCAATTGTCTCCAATCAAGGAATCGATATACTCGGTATATTGTTAGGGTAGTATAGTGTCGATAACGATACCGCCGCTATAGAGAGATGTCAATTAATTTTAATGAACCAATGCCTGAGGATTGGTCAATATCTGCATAACGGTACAGGATTATATTATAAGCTTCCTCTTGGTTAACCGACACAGTTGGAAACATTAATGAGGACAGAACATGATCGAACAATTAATAAAGGGAAATGGTTGAACCTCTAAAAACGTTTTTCGCTTCTATTGATGCACACTTTTTTAAATAATAATTGAGCCAATTTTTATTATCTGGCCTTTTTTCACATTTGGGAATTTGGTCGCAGAAAGTAAGCTAGGCTACCATGGTAGGGTATGGTATGGTAGGTCATGACCAAACGGGTTAGGTTAGGTCGGAAGTGTGATCAATAACGCGCGAGCTGAGCAAGCGTAGCGAGCGGTGCCGCGCTACATCTAACTTGATCACGAATAGGTAGGAATTATTTGAGATTCACGACAAGAAGCGCAATCATAATATTAGAGTTTTCAATTAAATTTTTAGGAGCGCAAAATGGGAATTATAAGTAGATCGATTAAATACACACCGTTAATTTTCTTGTTAGCGTGTCGATAGAAATCTAAATGGACTCGGCCCTGGATTTGTCTACTTGTTTGGCGCCATCACCAGCGTTCATCAGTTCCTGTAACGTGCAGCTGACAGGACATGCAGGACACGATATTAAGTATCCCATAGTTTGTGGATCATCACCACATTTACACTACCTTTATTAAACATGGGTCATTCACAATTACACCACAAGCGAAGAAAACAAATACTTACGCTTTCCAATTCCCCTTCAATACTCGTACGCAGTCCCCTTACAATAAAACCATTGAGGCCGTAGGAACCCTATTCCATTACAGCTTCCTCACAGAAAAAAAGATTATCTAAATAGAGCAGCTTCTGTTTATTGACTGGCCAGCCACAGAGAATAATTAATTAAACTTTATGAAGCTCTTTTTATGAAATTTTAAGTGAAATGAACGTTGTAACTTTTTGAATTGAGTTCTAAGAATATAATTTTCACTTTTCATGCTCTAAAAGTTCGTCTTTATATTGTGCGGTAGGCAACATAAAGTCGCTTTTTTTTCTAGTATTTTTTTTTTGTCTAAGACTAAGATAATCGAATCTAACAGCCACACGCACAATAAAACGTCGCAGATTAAAGTCGTTATTTTATTTCATTTGCTTATAATTTATATCACTTTCCAGTTTTCTATCGTTAATTTCTTAAAAACCAGATAAAATAGTTGTCATTTATTATTAAAAATAAGAACGCTTAGAAACGTTTTTATGACTTGGAAGTATGAAGTACCCAAATCGAATGACACATGTTGAAAATTAAAAAAAAAAGCTTTTAAAAAGTTTCGTGGCGGGAATTAACTATTCTCTTCTTCAATATTGCAACATTTTTGAGTATTGAAATAGTATATTTCATTACAAGTGCGGAAAGGTTGTCATTGCAAAGAGTTCCGACAAATGTCTACCCGAGCCGAGGTGCAGCCGAAGGCGAGGGTTGACAGTCGGAACAAGTTGCAATGACGGTTTCGCACGTGTACTGAACGACTATTTTTAATACAGTTGCGAAAAAATGAAGCAATTTAATAAAATTAGGTGGTGTTAATTAAAAAAAAACTAGGGTCGACATTACTCATTTTGTGCAACAAACAACTAAAACTCGCAAAGAAAATTTCTGAAAAATGGCGCCAACCGCAGAATATAAGCAGAGATTTTTTTTTCTTCACCCATTCTAGTAGGCAAAGGGAACTATGCCCATACAGCCAAGTCTTCAGTAGAATTTTTTTATTGATATGAAATGAAAATTAAATTTAATAAGATGAAATGAAATGAAACCTAATCTAACTTATTCAATCAAATCATTAAATCTGATATTGAAACAAATTAGTAGCTTCTTTTTAGAAATATACGTATTTGCATGAATCATAAAAACTTCTATGAATTTTTTAGTAAAAACTTCATGGTTGGTTTTTCTTTTTAATAGACATTATTTTGACAGTTGGGAAAGAGAACGCACGAGTTCGGGAAAGGTAAAAAAAAGCACGAGTATGTAATAGCCCACATCCCGAACGCTATACGTCCCTGCAATACGCCACTTTTTGAGCAACTGTATTAAAAATACTATTTTACACTTTAAGCCTGTTTCATTTTCTTGCAATCTAAGTGAAAAGTAGAGTACATAACTCAGGCATAAACGAGCCATTTTACCCCTCGACTTAACTATCCACCATAAACGTGTCGGGGTAAAATGGCTTCTTTTATGCACTAGTTGTACAATCTACTATTTCATATGACAAGCCAGTGATAATGTACAGTGCTGAACAGAGACTTTCCTGTTGATATCGTCATCATCGACATCCAGCCAAAAGACATCCACTGCTGGACTTGAAAGAATAGCCACATCGACTGGTCCTATGCTTTGTGCATACTTACAGTGGATTCCGGCGTCCTTCATCAGGTCATCGGCAACTGCTCTCACTCACTTTCTCTCTCTCTTACTCTGCACCCATAGACGTAATTTGTGTTATGTGTTAGACCGTACACGGCGCCAATAAACCAGTTTTATTTCTTAATTTTCAGTAACAGCCGCACGGGTCAATCGAAGGTTAAGCTACGGTAGCCTCAGTCGGTCTGTGGATGGGTGACCATCTATTACATATTAGGACATTTTCGTGCCTTGGAAAGCTCGTTAAGCAGTTGGGCTCGGCTGTCATTCGTGGATTTTTGATATTTCTTACGAGTAGTCAGAAGCCCAAAAGTCTGAGAACCAGCCTTACCAAGGGGTACCTAGTAACTGGGTTGTGGAGGTCAGATAGGCAGTTGCTCCATGTAAAATACTGGTATTCGGCTGCATCCGATTAGACTGAACCCCAGCATATTTGGGAAAAGTCTAAGCAGTGAGTCTATGTGGTCAAATAAGAGATTCTATGAAAATTTATTAAGACTATTTGGTAGGTTTGTAATAAGAATTACGCGCTCCGAATTGATGCAAAATTGGTTCACGAAGGTATAAAACGAGCCGGTATTTGCAGAAAATGGTTTGAATATTATAGTGCCAAATGACACGCCTCTGCTCGCTACGATAGATTTGTGTGAAACTTTTGAGTGCGGAATATTTTTTTGGGGTTAAAGATTTTCATATTTTCGTCTGCAAATATTACGTTATAATAAATCAATTCAACGTTCTTACAAAAAATATGAATATTGTACATTTATGTATATTCAGTTTTTTCTCTTCGTTATTTTCAGTTTTACGTGAACGGTGCAAAGCCTTTGGTTTGCAGTCATGCAGATATGTATAATAAAATACTCTTTATTACATGACTATTTTTTTAACTTTAAGAAAATTCGGAAATTTGTAGGTACATCGAGATAGGCCAGTGAATGATCTAGAAAACATCAACACAAACTTGGAAAATGGATCAGTGATTGTCTGTATAAACGAACGAGCGATGTCCATTATCTTGGCAGAACCGTATAATCGTTTCCTTCAACATCTACAAGAAATACACGTAAAGATGGTCCTTTTCTACCTCGAAAACTGTACATGCGAAATATCAAAAATATTTCACAAGTTATTATGACAATTTACAAATCACAAATACCGTCCCAGTCCCAAAGTTATAAATTGGGAGTCTGTCATTCTTCCATATTCACAAAAAAGTCCCCAAAATCGAATTCCAACAATTTTATCGGCACCAGTGACTCCCACCATATTGTTTCTCGCACAGCCATCTAATCTATCTAGACTGATCGACCATTAGCCCGGTATTTGTGTGGATCGTAACTTACTGCCCTTATTTGGGTTTGAAGTATAATTTATTGTCTTCAATTCTATCCGTAAAGGAAGAAAGGTTAAGCAATAAATTGGACACAGCTGCGTTACGGACATAAGCTCGGAATTAGGTAACAAAAGAGGCGATTTGTGAATGCTCACGGCTATTTGTTATTGCAGATGTTATTGTGAAGTATCGTTCGGCTATTCGGCTGTAGTGGAACGTTTTGTAGGAAGAGGAAAAGGTATTATGTTTTGTCGGTCCAATGATTGCAAAAATGTTACGCTGAGGACGTACTTGTAAAGGTTTTCTTCAAAAGTCGTCCTTATGTAGTACAGGCTGGCAGTAAAATAACTCGCAATCGAACAGTCAAGCGAATTCAAAACTAGCTTTCAAATTTAGGTTTTTGTTTGGAAGAACTAGTGATGGTATAGCAGCGGTTATGTAAAGACGTTCGCTTGAAGTAAACGCAGTAAATATAACGTTGTATGATTTTAACACTATATTACACGCAATACAAGTGGGGGTTGTCACGCACGACAATACCTAGAGATGTCTCTCGAGGTGAGAAATTGTCTTTCCGAAGTATACCTGAGTCATGATCATCATCTGCCTAGCCTTTTCCCAACTATGTTGGGGTCGGCTTCCAGTCTAACTGGATGTAGCTGAATACCAATATTTTACATGGAGCGACTGCCTATCTAACCTCCACAACCCAGTTACTGGATAATACGGTACCCCTTGATGAGACTGGTTGTCAGACTTTCGGGCTTCTGACGACCCGTAACGACTGTCAAAGATCCACGAATGACAGCCGGGACCAACGGCTTAACGTGTTTAAATTTTCTAAGTCTCCTACGGCAGTAATTTATTCTTAAAGAGTTTAGTTATCAAAAGCAAGAAAACATCTATTTTCGGATTCTAGCTTATATAAACACGGGTCTGAGGTTAACCTAAGTAATCGAATATAAGACCGAACACTAGACCTAAATAGTATCCTAAATTATTTCAATTGAGGTTCAAGGATGTCTGAGATGGGTCTAGAAATTACTCGCACTTCTGTGGGAAGCTTGGCCTTAAGGGTTCTGGTTTATAGGTCCAAACATTCGGTATATTCCTAAGATTATTTCCCATCGCAGCTAATATTTCATTTTATGGAATTCGTCATCAATCAATCTGCCTCGCCTTTTCCCAACTATATGGGGTCGGCTTCCAGTCTAACCGGATGCAGCTGCCTGCCAGTATTTTACATGGAGTTACTGACTAACTGACCTCTACGACGTAGTTAGTGGGTAATACGATACCCCTTGTTAAGAACGGTTGTCAGGCTTTCGGGCTTCTGACTACCCGCAATGACTGTCAAAGATCTACGAATGACAGCCAGAAACTGTTTAACAGGCTTTCCGAGGCACGAAGGGGTCTCGATGTGTAATGACCGCGGCAAGCGTAGCTTATCCTTCTATCGTCCTGTACGACTGTTATGATTCAGCCACGAGCCCCTCCTGTGATTCATCATGTCTGTACGAATAAATATTTTTTGTCGTTAGGGAGAGTGGTTCCCGATTTTTTTTCAAAGGAGGTTGTCCATTTGTCAGTATTTTTTTTATGTGTGAAGATACAACAAATGTAAAGTTTTTAATGCAAAATTTACAACTTAGACTCGGATTTAAAGTCAATTTTGTAATAGATCTCTAACTTTGTCGGAGTATAGTTTGAAATTTAAAAATGGCCCGATGTTTTAAACCTAGGTCTAAAGATAAACATTGTTTTGTAATAAGGACCTATGTGGTTATCCAGGTATGAACTATCTGTGTGCCAAATTTCATCCAAATCCGTTCCACAGACAAACGGACAACAATCCAAAAAAACATATTTTGGTCATCAGATTCGTTTGCACACCTCGAAGCAATTACTTTTATTCAAAAATTTTCAGTTTAAAGTTTTGAGTTCGTTACCATTTGATTATATGTAAAGTTACTGTGATATCCACATTGTTAAAGAAGCAATTTTGCGAATCTAGAGGCTAGGACAACCAAAATAAAAACATTTAATGAAAACCAAATTAAACGTTTAAAGACGGCCAAAGAAATACGATTTCGATTAGTTTCAAGTTTAGCGTAATCGTTTCTATTCATATATCCGATCCCTAGCCTTTATCGAGAATTTGGTTCCTTCAATTTAGTTTATCCATCACTGGGACTTTTAGATTGATGCCTTTATTATATGAATTTAGAATTTCAGAGAAAACTAAGTAGGGACTACTGCGAAGCAAAAAGTAGGGTTATAATTTTGACCAGTATGTTTGTATGTATGTTCATGTGTTACCTCATACTTTCTAAACTATCACACTAATATTATAAAGGCGAAAGTTTGTGTGTGTGTGTGTGTATGTTGGTCTCTTTTTATATATGATAAAATTTTGTATGGAAGTAGCTGACACCCTGGATTAACATAAATAGACTACTTTTTATCCCTATATTCCCAAGGGATCGAAACTTCTGCGGGTAAAACCGCGGAGCGCAGCTAGTTTATCATAATTTGACAAATGAGGTATCGTTAAATATGGCGCCCCCTAGAGGACAAAACGTTAAAAACGAGGAAAGCCGTGGTCGTATGTTATCTCTAGCAAAACAATATATTCTAACAGTAGTAAGGGAGCAAGTTTCGGGAGGGGGGCTTTAGGGCAAAGTAGCATATGACTTCGGCTATCCTCTGAATATCACTATGAATATGACGATAAATACCTATTGATTAGTTTGTATAAAATAATTTCAGATGTGAATATTTTCTTGTTTCATACATACTTTCTAGAGCGTAATTTTTCAGTAGTGAGGTTTTAGTTTTTTTTTCTTCTCCTCTCATAGGCACCTATCATTGATTCTGCTAAATATAGAGTCTAAATCAAAATCATCACCACCACTGCTAGACTTAGGCCGCCCCCAAGCACCGCCACTTTGACCGCTTCTATGCTTCTCGCATCCAGCGGATTTCTGCGGCCTTCACCAGATCAGTGGTCCACCTCGAGGGAGGCCTTCCAACCCTACGTCTTCCGGACCCATAGGCCATCTATTTAACGAGCAATGTGCACTGCCCACTGCCACTTAAGTTTAGCGATTCTTCGGGCTATGTCGGATACCATAGTTCAAACCAAAATCAAAAGTCATTCAAACTAGGCTGAGAATCAGCACTTTTTGAACGTCAAAACTATATGTGACAGTTTCTCAAAACCATCCACCCTTCACCACCTCCCAATGCTTTAGCTGGGAAGAAGAAGTGGTGCAACAAACTCCCTACCAACACAGCTGTCTGTTAAGCTAGAAGAACTACGGTCTGATCCTCTAGACAGGCAGTGTTTGGTACTGGAGTATTCCGTTAGAGATTTCTTAATAGCAGCCCCAGCGTCCAGACTTGTGCATGGTTGATAGTGAGACCATAGTCGAAAAATTCCTGAGGGTACAGATACTGGAATTGCATTGCAATGTCAGCTTTAAGTCGTTCGTGGTGCGAGTACCGAATTAGTACCTGCCCGTCGTCATGGAAGAAGCCACAGGACAGCACAAGGGCAAGCTAGCGAAGTGCTACTAACATAGTTGTAAGCTATATTTATTAACACAGATTTTATACTTTATACATATACTAGCGACCCACACCGGCTTCGCACGGGTGCAATGCAATTTAATAAATTTAATTAAATAATTAATTATTTTAATTTAATTTTTTTTTTAACTTGCCGTCAGCCCCTGCCGCCGATACCGCAGCAACCGCTATGTCCCGGCATTTTAAATCTGTTATATCTTCGAAAATATTAATTTAAATAACATGCTGTAAAGGGTCATATTGATCTATATTAAATGCACAATATATTTAAGGTACTTAATTGGATAAGGATTAATGCTGCATTGCTTAAAATCGTTTCGTAAATAAGCCATCATTTCTCGTAAAAAGTAAAGGAAAAAAAATGGTTATTGTGGGTTATCCCTAAGAGATAGACATTACTATCGCGGACTATTTTCTAGACCTTTTTAAGGTGTACAATACTGTAGTACATTATTTTGATGTATATCATAGGGTTCAGCCAGCGTTTGCAATGTAAGCGCAAAAAAAGGGCTTATTTACGACATCACATTAGAAACCTCTAAAATTATCAGTGTTTCTCTACTATATTATACATGTATTATACATATAAAACTTCCTCTTGAATAACAGATAGTTTTAAAGATTTAAGCATACATAGGGATATAGGGACAGAGAAAGCGACTTTGTTTTATACTACGTAGTGATTATGTTACTCGTATTTTGGTAGGTCTATGGGCTATTATAGCCCATATTATTTAAAGTAAGAGTGTGCTATATAGCTCAGCTTACCCATCGGTGGCGTGATGTTACGTTATGTATTATATATGTATTCCTGAAACATTCTGACCAAAACTGCCGACCTCAGAGTATCTCTCATTACTGTCCCCATAATTATAATTCTGAACTAAAAACCAACCTGAATAGGTAGGTACTCGAGACCTCTGCATACAAATCAGTGACACTACATTAGGAATTCAAACGTGTTTCAAGAGGTCACTACCCCGGCCAATTACGCCACGTGGGTCTAAACGAGGGGCCTTCAACGATAGTTGGACAGTTGTCAAGCACCGAATAGATAGACACAGAAGGTCGGCTCCATACAGCAAACAAAAACCCACGCACACATGCTAAACGTACAGCGAGTGCAAGCGTACTCGCAACTGGCGTTCGTTTGAGATCGCCGCACGCATGCGTCTATGGCCTTTTCTAAAAGGATCTTATTATCATACAATAGTTGTTGAAAAAATTGGCGAGATATAAAGTTGAAACCTTATAAATACAGAAGAATGTGTTACTAATTCCCTGTAGTGAGTGATTACGTAAGATTTATACCTGCACCCTAATTGCATAAAACATTTTCAATCACAATCTGAATCTTTTTGAAGGATATTGCTAATTCATTGCTTCTTATGTTCGAAAAATTTGTCTGCCTAACAACAAAGATAACGTATTGAATGATGTTGAACTGTCAAAATGTAAGCCATTGCTACTAGTGTGCTACGCAACTACCCCGCTGAACAGGATTTGTTTACACTTTCCACCGATACTTTTGGAACAGAGGAACGACGGACATAATATATGTGTCCGCGCATCTGTACTCACTCGTTATATGAAGCTGACCTTCTGTATCCACCTACTATCTGCGTCAAGTGTCTACAGTTTAATACTGGACTACTAAAAAGAATTGGTAAAGTTTAATTTAGTCCAAGCTAATTAGTTTGTAGAAGACAATTTCTTTTATTCGTTTTGATGAGACCTGTGTGTGCAATGGTAATTAGATTTTCGGTGGTAAAGGAATTGGGCACTCCCCAATTCTTTTACTGTTTAAAAAGTTAGTATAAATTACTTTTGATCCTTCGTAGCCAAATAATAACAGCTGCACGGGTCGGTTGAATGTTAAGTTACGCTTACCGCCGTCAGTTTGCGGATAAGTGATCATCCATTACATATCTAGCCTCCCTCCGTGCCTCGGAAAGCACGTTAAACCATTGGTCCCGGCTGTCATTCGTAGATCTTTAACAGTCGTTACGGGTAGTCAGAAGCCAAAAAGTCTGACAATTAGTCTTACCAAGGGGTTTCGTGTTACAAAGTAACTAGGTTGTGGAAGTCAGATAGGCAGTCGTTCCATGTATTCAGCTGCGTCCGGATAGACTAACCACCCCTACATAGTTCGGAAAAGGCTAGGCAGATCGAGTAATTAGTACCTTATTCGTGATAATCTGAAAGTTTAACGACCTTCTTGTAGGGTACCAGGTGTCTGTCTGTCCTTGGCGCCTAATACGCCGAAACCTGCTTACCAACCAAGGTAGGTGGACCGTTGGGGTCACGGGCGCATAAAGTGGGGACTCTGTCCGCCCACCAAGTGACCTCAGAAAAGGCGGTGGCACAGTGGTCACGTGCTGCCGTGCATAGCGCGGCTCAGTGGAGGACTCTTTACAGTCTCCCCAGAGATGTGCCTTACAGACGTTGCACAGGAGAGGTTCCGAAAATGGTCTTTTAAGAGGAACCAGGACCACCCCTATGTGCTGATGGTAATCACCGGGGTAGTTTTAGTGAGGTGAAAATCCCACACTCCCCGACCTCCCTTCCCGGAGGTCGCGTGCCTTTTAAAGGATTCCCCTCGAAAATAAATAAAACTTGTCCAGCTACTTATGGTGACATCTTCCTTTTATCTTCATTCTTAGGTCTTACTAAAACACCACTGACATACAGAGAGACTTACAAGAGAAAATAGCTTATAGATCCAGTTTTGCTGGCGGACCGCAAGGAGGTGAGAGCACCGCCATGCGGTCCGCCAGCAAAACTGGATCTATGAGTCTGAAAGGGGGACCGATTAACCGGGTTTAAAGGATAACCGATTAGATTAATAACCCGCATATATATTTAACCATTTTAAGGGTCAACCTTTACACATTTACAGGTGTTATCAGAAATGTGTGGTCATATTTAAGGTTAATATGGTATTCAGTTTGTTGGTCTATACTACAGTACCTTTAAATATGACCACACATTTCTGATACACGCTGTATAAAATATAGATAAACCATTTAAATATTGCTGACTAAACGGAATGAAAGAGACGTAGAAAAAGTATTTCATAGCTACAGGTAAACATATACGGTAAGTATGTCAGAAAAATAAAGAAAGAAAATACATTTATTTAGCACAGAATATAAGACACATAACACATCAGATAGTTACGTTACTCGTGAGATAAAAAAAAATAAAAAGTGAAGACTCTGATGTAAGAAATAAACAAGAAAGTGTGCTTCACGACTGCGCCAAAAATCCAAGGTGTGACTAAATTGCTCGCTCATTAGAGCTGCAATAGGATATTAAGTAAAGTTATTGATGATTACGATAAAAACACTATGCACCCTGTTCTTTCTATAATTCTCTAAGATTAATCTTATAAGATTATAGAAAGAACAGAGTGCATAGTTTTTTAAACCGCAAACTCTAACCTAAAATAACATGAAATCAGGACTATTACGGCAAAAAAACTCTTAACACCATAAATTCCGTCTCACAGCCTTTAACTGTACCGTTTCTAGATTGAGACAAGACAAATCGAATAAAAAGAAGGTCCCTTTTTTAGTGCTTTTTTTAGTACGAAGGTATTTGAAAAAAGTGGGGCGAGTAATGTAGAAGAAAATCCTTCGATTAGATTTTCTTTCTCGTTTCACATCTTGTTAGGAAAAGTAGGCCGATATTAAGGTAGGAGGGACAACTGTTGATTAGAACTATTTTCTATCACTAGTTGGGTGGATAATTTGTTAGGAAAGGTAATAGTCCAACGGTCAGGTAGAGGATTATATTCAAGACTAGCTGCGGCCCGCTGTTTCACCCGCATAAGTATTAATCCCGTGGGAATATCGGGATAAAAAGTAGCTTATGCGTTAATCTAGCGTGTCAGCTACCTCCAAACAAAAGTTTGAGCGTGATATTATAATATATTAGTGTGATGCTTGGATGCATGCTGGTCCTGCTCCATAGGACAAAATCAAACTGGTTGCTAATTTAACTGCATAATTTATTATTTTTATGACATTGAATTACATTCTGTTAATACTATAATTCACACACTGATTTATTACTTGTTAAAATTTTAGGAAAATCATATACTTTTACATATCTGTCAATGCTTCATTTTAAATTATTTTTCCTATTTTGGTATGCTAATTTTCAGAGTTCCATACCACAAAAGGAAAAACGGAACCCATACATTATATGATCACTTTGTTGCCGTCTGTCTGTCCATCTGTCAAGACCTTTTTCTCAGGAAGGCGTGGAGTTATCAACTTGATAAAATTAATATCAAATACTCAGGGCTGCAATCCCCTGAAGCTGTGAAAAAATCAAGCTTCTAAGTCAACGCAGTCAAAAGATAAGGGGGTTTATGTTCCGTTATACCGCATATTTTGACACTCGCAAGGGTATCAAAACCTATAGAGTAGGTACACACAGCTACACATCAAGCTATACTTTTCCAGTTTTAGCTGACCTCGCATTATATAGGTTTTTCGTACAATTATAAGTCAGCTTATACTGGTTATGTATAGCTTGATGTGTAGCCGTGCGTACTTCCCGTGGACCTAGAATCATGAAATTTGGCAAGAAGCGATGCCATGTAGCACTAATAAAGAAAAAATCCGATACCGTTAATTTGTAGTTACATACCTACAAATTTGTACGGAATCCTCGGTGCGCAAGTCCGACTCGTACTTAGCGGTTTTTTTTTCTAGGTGCATCGTCTTCACATTTATCATCATCTGCCTAGCCTTTTCCCAACTATGTTGGGGTCGGCTTCCAGCCTAACCCGATGCAGCTGAATACCAGAATTTTATAAGGAGCGACTGCCTATCTGACCTCCACAACCCAGTTACTGGGTAATACTCGTACGATACCCCTTGTCCGACTTGTCAGACTTTCGGGCTACTGAGTACCCGTAACGACTGTCAAAGATCCACGAATGACAGCCGGGACCAAGGCTTAACGTGCTTTCCGAGGCACGGAGGGGTCTCGGTATGTAAAGATGGTCACCCATCCACAGACCAATCGCGGTAAGCATAGTTTAACCTGATCGATCGACCTGTGCGGTTTTTATTATTTAGCCACGGGCCCTTCAACTTCGTCTTCACTTCTTTACTCCTTATATAATAAAATTAATCTATACAAAATATTGTGAGACATTATAAAAGAGTAACGGTGGAGTTTCTTGCCCAATATACTCCATACGAAACTATCCTTTCGAAGGGGCGACTAGAATCAATTCTATTATAAATTTTGACGTTCATCTATTTGAAACCATGCTATGATTTTGACTTTGGTTAGGGGGTAAAAATAGCGAGCGTGAGGTTGTGAATTGGAATCCTCATGTCACATTTTCAGACGCATTTTCGACGCTAACCCACTTTCATTTACAATTTTTTTCTAAAAAAAGGGTTGTTTTTTAGTTGTGTTTCGAATTGTTACTTTAGAGGTTTGGTTATTCGAGATCGCATGGCTACGGTGTTAAGTTTTTCGTGGTATCGTGCATTCGTTGTTAAGTGTTTCGTATTAGTAAACTTACAGGGACGTGTTATTCAATGTGACACTTTTCTAAGTCATGTAACAGACTCGTTGATATGAGTACTAGTAAAATATACATCCTACTAATATTATAAATGCGAAAGTTTGTATGTATGGATGTATGGATGTTTGTTACTCTTTCACGCGAAAACTACTGAACGGATTTTGATGAAACTTTACAGTAATATAGCTTATACATCAGAATAACACATAGGATACTTTTTATCCCGATATTCCCACGGGATCAAAACTTACGCGGGTGAAACCGCGGGGCGCAGCTAGTCCCTCATAAATTTTGATTTTGAAAAAAGCTTTTTGTAAATCTATATATATATATAAAATGCTAATGTGCGTACGTAAAGACAGGATTTTCTCTATCTCCACTAACTCCAATCAACTTCCCGTTGGGTTGGTAAATACCTCTTGGTCTCCCGGTGGGAGTAAGGGAGTTTGGTCGCGGTGGGTGGAAGTGGGTGATTGTGGGTGGTGAAAATGTAGAAAAATATATATCTGCCCTCTTCTAACTCATGAGAACTTCCGGAAATGATATAAAAAACACTTAATTGTGTGCAACTGTTATAGTCGATCTGGAATGTTCTAGAAAGTTCTAAAAATTTCTGGAATGATCTAGAATGTTCTAAAACTTTCTGGAATAATCTAGATAGTTTTAAATTGTGTACAACTGTTGTAGTCGATCTGGAATGTTCTGGAAAGTTCTAAAAATTTCTGGAATGATCTAGAAATTTCTAAAATGTGTAAAACTCCTGTAATCGGTCTAGAAGATCCAGATCGAAGTAATCTACATCTGAATGTTCTAGAGTGTTCTGGTACTAGAAATTTCGATATCCGATGGTATATATGTAAACCGAAACTCAGCGACTTTTCGTCAGTTAAATCGTATTTACAGTCGAGAGAAGGTTAATCGGAGTTAAGAGTGAACAGTGGTCAAATGAATTGAAGTGATTTTGACAAGTGCAAAAGAAGGACCAGCATATTTCCAAACATTCTTATCTATACTATAATAATATTATAAAGAGGAAAGATTTGTATGTATGTTTGTAACGAATTGGCTCAAAAAGTACTGGACCGATTTTAAAAATTCTTTCACCATTTGAATGCTACATTATCACTGATTAATACAGGCTTTTTTAATTTCAAGAAAAAAAAATGTTTAAAAAATAAATGTCCACCCGTGCGAAGCCGGGACAGGCCGCTAGTATATCTATTTATTTTGTTGACATAAATAGTACATGGTCTTAGATAACATTTCACTTTCAAATAGCCTTTAATAGCAATTTTAAAAAAACAATTTTGAAATTTATTTTATTTATTTATTTTACCATTTATGCTCACACATATATAAACAGACAAGAAAAAACAGAACAGAAAAATAGGTACAAAGGTGATGCTTATTTCATAAGAAATCTCAAATCAAATTTATTTAATTAAAGTTTTAGACAACAAACATCTCCAGATTTCTTTGCACATTTGCATAAGCCTCCCCCAGGCTCCCCCATAGCTCACGGTCGTGAGTTTTCCTCGTCCGAAATCTCCTCTTAGAATAATATACACGGCCTTAAGTATGGACTTCTTAAGTCTCTTGTTTTGTATAGTTTCAATAAAAACATTACAAGGGACTTCTTATTTTACTTAACATCTAAAGAAAAATCTTCTTCATGTCGTCAATCTATTTCCTCGATGAAATTTAAGCCGTACACATTACCTACATTATATTGGTTAAATTTATGTAATGATTAGCGACTGCTTAGCCATATATTTTAGGCATTTAAACGTCTCTTAAGTTTAAGCAACGTTTATAAATAAAGGGGTTTTAGGTCAACCCACTATTGGACTAAAAACTCACTACGGAACAGACACACAAACTATACGTCGTTTCGAAACTATAAATCAAAAATGGCCGCCACACAAAATGGAGATTGCGCGTGGCTCTGAATATAGCAGGCTGGGCATTCCTAATGCACTAACGACATACGTTTTGGTACAGTTACCGAACACTTCCAGAAATTGTGTTTTGAATGCGGCTTAAACCTAAAGGGGTTTGTTGGAACGTGTTTATTTAGAGGATGTTGTTGAAGTTCAATAATTTGTGCAGCTAAGTGCAAACTAATTTTGCACATCTTCCTCTGTTTTTACCGACTTCTAAAAAAGGAGGAGGTTCTCAATTCGATGGTATGTTCTTTTTTGTGTGTTTGTTACGCGATTACTCCGCCACTTGTGGACCGATTTTCAAAATTCTTTTTTTGTTTGAAAGGATATAGTTTCGAGGTGATCCCATTGTCACCAAGTTGGAATCTGATGAGAGGATCCCATGGAAATTGAGGGAAACCCTCAAATTTTATAGGCACATTTATAGCGATTTGGGTATTTTTTATAGTAACTCGTACATTTGCTCTCGGAAGGCACCATTTAGTAAAGTGGAACTGATGATGAAGACCATAGATGGCCATCGGAACTACTCAATAATAAGTATTTCACAGGTTGCGATTCGATTGGGTACTTTAATGTTGTTGCTAAGCTATGACTTTTCAATCAGCTCCAGTTCTCCTGGTTCTTACAAGGAAAACTCCTCAACAATTAACGTCCTTGCATCGGGAAAAGCAATATTTTGTAAAAGGTGATGAGCAGTTGACATTAGACTATTGTAACTTAGATAAATTACACACTGACCCACTAAAAAGTGAAAAATAAAAACTTTTTACAAAAAAAGACAACCGACTTCAAAAAAAAAAACACTACAAAGTGAAAAATAACTTTAATTTCGGAAGTCGGTGTCAAAAAACGAAAATGCGGAACCAGCGACACCGACTTCTGAAATTAAAGTTATTTTTCACTTTGTAGTGTTTTTTTTGGAAGTCGGTTGTCTTTTTTTGTAAAAAGTTTTTATTATGGTAATCAAATTTGTTCTAAAATAATGCATTATGGTCTGTCAGGTTAAGTCGCGGTTTACTAATTTCGATTAACTAAAATTAAATAGTTTGATACAATGCCTTTATTTTATTGTAAAGTTCTTTTGTGAACTATTTACTATTGCTTAGGTTTAATAGTTTGTGCTGATGGATGAATTATTGCAAGTTAATTTTGGACATCTTCCTCTTGGTCTGTCAGGTTGACTCGCGGTCTACTAATTCCTATTCGCTGTAAATACATGTTTTGTTACAATGCAAGTATTTAATTATAAAGAATTAACTTTATTGGATCTTTAAGGTATTTTGAAATAACCACATAGAATAACGAGAACTGCGGTTTCGATTTTCACACGCAATATTTGTGTCACAGTTTTAAAAAATAAATAAGTATATTTTTGCTGCAGATATTCTACTTCTGATTATATTTTTGTTTGTACAGTTTTGCCTAGCCTTGTACGAATAGGCTAGTTTCTACCATCAATAAATTGAAAATATATTTAGTCCGTCAGTAAGAGTATTGGAAAATAATGGGTACGTATTTTTTGTTTTTGTAAATCAATGAATATTCACAAAGATAAAACGCATCAAAACTCGGGAGTGGGGGCTCGTGACATCAGAACGCACTAAAAATTAAACCAAGGTGTGACGTATTGAGAATTTTAAAAGCATCGTATCTTCGTCAATTTTGGTTTACGTAACAAAAAAAAAAATACGGCTCCAATTATTTTTTGATAATCTAACTGACGGACTAATTAGATTTTTTCGGTTGGGGTCGCCTTCCAGTCTAATCTGAGGTAATTGAGTACCAGTAATTTACATAAAGCAACTGCCTATCTGACTTGTTACCGGGTGGTAATAATTCTGTAACATCAACATAAAGTACCAGAACGCTATAAGTGCAAAGAGGTCTGGTCATTCACCGTTACGGGGTCCCGACATGATTGCAAACTTCACCGCCATTTATCGAACACGATTCTAATCCCGAGGAGAAACTGAAAATTTGCCAAACTAGAAAATCCAATTACAGACACAATTTGACGCTGAAATCGAAGCCAAGCGTTGATAGGCAGGCTTTGGCCCGTACGAGTATAATGATCATGCAATATTAGATTTTGGTGAAATATCTCTCGTAATATTTAAATCATATTGAAGTAATCATCTATTATGCCTATGGCAAAGTCCGCCTCGTATGCTTTAAGTATTAAATAAATAATAATCACTGGGATTAGTAAAATGATAGATTTTCAAGGTGTATGATGTAAATTATGACTCAATGATTGGAAAAAGGGGAAGCCTATAACTAATATTATAAATGCGAAAGTTTGTGTGGATGGATGGATGTTTGTTACTCTTTCACGCAAAAACTACTGAACGGATTTTGATGAAACTTTACAGTAATATAGTTTATACATCAGAATAACACATAGGATACTTTTTATCCCGATATTCTCACGGAATCAAAACTTACGCGGGTGAAACTGCGGGGCGCAGCTAGTACACATATAAAATGGTTTGATCTGCTGTTTTTTAATTTTTATAGCTAACATGGTATTCGAAGGAAGGGCTCGTGGCTAAATATTAACAGTCAGAAGGGTCGATCTTCAAGGTTAAGGTTCGTTGATGGGTGATCATCCATAAAATATCGAGACCTTTTCGTGACTCGGAGGTCTTGGTCTGTCAGGTTGACTCATAATCAACCTATAATATTCCCACTGTTGAGACAAAGGCCTCTTCTCTATGAGAGAGAGTGGGCCATATTCCACCACGCGGGCCCAGTGCGGGTTGGTGGATGTCACGTCTTCGAATTTTTGGTTCTAAGACATGCCGGTTTAGATACACATGAGAACACTTCTCCAAGTTATTGTTCATAATACATGGAAACATCACAACAATTCCATTCTTCCTTAATACGGCAAGTTTCCTCCAAAGTTAATTCAGTAACAGTGACACTTATTTAAATTCGCGCTCCTTCATTACAGCCGACTTCAACACGACTTTATATTGTCACAGCGACTGCAAACGAATACTGATTGCATTTCTAGTAAAGTGGGTCATAAGACTCAAATTAAGACATTGTGTTACACTGTGTGACTTTTACATTTTACTTTTGACAATTGCTATTATGTGGAGTGGTGAGACGAGAATTTAATGAGTAGTGTAATTGAATAGATAATAATAATAATATCAACTATGCTGGGGTCGGCTTCCAGTCGAACCGGCACCCTAATTGCGTAACACACTATTACTCACAATTTGAATCATTTTGAAGCTTATTGCTAATCCATTGCTCCATTTACGTTCGAAAAGTGTGTCTGCTCAACAACGTAAATAACGCAATGAATGTTGTTGAACTGTCAAAATGAAACCAATTGCTACTGATAGTGTGTTACGCAATTACCCTGCTGATACAGCTGAATACCAGATATATATGGAGCGACTGCCTATCTGACCTTCACAACCCAGTTACTGGGTAACACAATACCAAGGGGTATTGTGTTATCCAGTATTCTGGTTAGAAACCATTAACTCGATACATATCCTAATTCCGGGCTGCGATTGGGAGTTCTTACTGTAAAATCACACCTAGCCAGTAGATTCAAACTATTTTTTTGGGAATAGATAGTTATAAGAGTATCGCCATCGTCGCGAAAATCAATAATTTATTTCTATCTTTCCCTTTTCATTATACCGGGACCTAAAAATATTTGTTTTGTCAATAAAAAATCCTTGACAACCAATTAAACAATTTTCAATACAAGAAAACACACTGCACCAGAAATATATATCCGTATCTAGTTCGTTAAAAAATTCCACTGTACGAATCTGAAACGGACTTTAAAATCTTGGACGGAAGAGTGGCGTGGGGTGCTTCCTGATAGCACTCGTGACTTGGATCTGAGTTCTAGGGAGCATTTAGATATGGCCGTAATAGATGCTAGTTGGAAATGAAAGACAGTTTGTTGTGTCGAGAAAGCTGTTTCACTGATTTATTCCGGTCTGTAACAGCTCATGAAAGGTAAAAGTGGATTTTGGTTATTGGCTTTGATGATTGAAATTTGTTCATTTTGACGTTCAAAAGTGCCTTTTATGTACCTATTTTAATTAAATGCTATTTTAATTTAATGACTGTTGATGGCAGCAAAGGCTGTCGGCGAAATCCTTTGTCATTGTATTAGTTAGCCTTAATTAGGAAGGTGACATGTTGAGAGAAAAGAGCTAAAAATGGTAAAACTAAAGTTATTTTATTAAAACTAAAAACAAAAGTTAAAGTACTTTATAGTTTTACAAGACTCACAAGAGATAATAATGTGAGATGAAGACGTTCCAAAAAGTTTACAGTTTAGGTAAGTCACTGGCTCGAGTTCACTGGGTAGAAGAGATACGTCTAAACAATCCACAGAACATTGTGAAATAGATACTTAGATATCGCATGGAGTGTTTTCAAATGGATTCTTATGTTATCAAGATGAGTCTGTTCAGTTTGAGGAAAGAGGATAGTGAAAAAGTATTGTTTCAGATAGTCCGGTTAAAATGTGGTTTTATTTTGAAACGTTCTCAAAATTAATTGGGTATTTCCACGTTTGACTAAATTAGTTTAATTTTAATATAAAGGACGGTTTTTATTACAAACGTACATTGAGGATTCGCAGTTAATATGCGTTTTTATAATTTCTAACTGGATGATATTAATATGGACCTCTACAACGATGTCCTTGAAACGTGTGGGGAATACGCGCACTTTTATAACGTTATCGTGGATTGAAGTTAAAAAGAGTCTTCATATATTATCATCTTTATACATTTTGATGCCATGGACTTCCACGATAAGGTCACATTAGAAATTATAAAAGCCACAATTGCGTTTCTAATAGGACTCTTTCAACTTATTGCAAATCGTGTAAAACTGTAAAAAAACATTGCGCTAAAGCAGTTTTAATTCACAAAAGGCTCAATTTCTTCATCAGAATCAAAGTTTCAAACGCCCATTTGAATATTGTACACCGCTTACAAGCCTTAGTTTGCAACTAAGTAGACCGTAGAATAACATCACACCTTACGACCACCTCAGTCCATAAGTACTGAAACTTGATAAGCCCGTCTTATGACACTGAAGTCTGGCTTGCGTCATTTATTCACATCGACTTTTACCACAAAATAGATAGGTATAGAAAGCCGACTCCATACAACAGACAAAAACCAGACACACAGGTAAGCCAGTTCAGGTTTGCGCTTCGTTAACCTTCGTGTTTCCGAATTAGTACGAAGGTCTCGCCGCAGAGTAACCCCCCACAGATGGAAAGATTTAAAATGTGGTACTGCTGCGCTTTGATAGTAAACCTGTTTTTGCGCGTTTATCTGCAGCTCGCTCTCTGTTGGGTTACCTTTCTCTGGTCGCACATTGTCATAAATAAGTTACTCAAGAGTTTTGTTTTTTTTTTAATTGCATACTGTCGTAATCTCAAATTTTGCAACCATGTGGTACTTAATAGAAAATTATGTATGTGTACTTCAGTGGTTATGGCAGCTCCATTTTTAGATACAATAATTGCGCATTCATATTGCCATAAGTAATATAATCAAAATATTGTACAACATTTTAAAAGAGTAACGGTAGAGTTGCTTGCCCCTTCTTCTCCATGCGAAACTACGTTTTGTAAGGTGCGACTAGAATCAATTATATTTTAATATAAATTTTAACGTTCAAAAGGGTCTTTTATGTGCCTATTTGTAATAAATGCTTTAACTTTGATAGACGATGATTACCGAAGCGCATACTTTTGCTAGGAGGTGGGGTAAGTACGATGATCTCAAACAAACGCTTGCAGTAGCTGTACGTGAAGCGTGTCTATGTGTGCGTGCGTTCTCGCTCGTAGCATGGAGTTGATCTTCTGTACCTAATTTTCTATTTTCTGTACCCTGCCTTCACCTGTGAATTTGATACTGTCCTGTGAGAATATACTTCACACCCATATTCTCTAGGGAGGTTCTGAAGACGGAGGTGTAATATCAGACACTCACTGTCTCTTATGACAGTGTGTCACATTAGAGGATGTTACGTATATGATATAAATATCACCGTAAGAATTTTATGTGGGAAGCAAATTCAATAAAAATTTTAATGTTGTGGAGATTGATTCTGATGACAAATGTGTTTATGATATTTTTCATCAAACATAGCATTATGTCGCATTCAAGGTAAATAAAAGTTTCGTATGCTTTGAAAACATTATTCAGCCGCTATTATTATTATTTAAAATGACGCATGTATTCCCCGAAGGGTTAGCAGAGTTACCCATACCACATTTTGCAAGTACATTACTTACAAAATGTAGGTCTTATATAATGTTACTTTGTTTAAAATTTAACTTTATTAATGCTCATTATATATTTAATTAATGAATGCACGTGTTGCTACTAAAACTCCTAGTGATTACACTTTATTTTCTTCTAAACTATTATGTCTACCTATGGAGAGCGTTGTGGGTTATATTATCACTAAAATTGTTTTTGTGAACTTACTTTAAATACTAAACTTTAAATAAAAAATATAATTATTCTAGCTTCTGTCCGCGACTTCGTCCGCGTGAGATTACACCCCTCGAATCACCACGTCGCATTCCATCGCCCGTGCTATAACTTCGTATTCGTTTAGCGTTTTTTTTTTTTTTTTTTGTTTTTGCTCGGATCCTAATGGTCGTAGCGTGATATTAAATAACCTATAACCTTACTCATGAATTGGGCTATCAAATGCAAATATTTTTTCAAATCCGTCCGTAATTTCAGAGATTAGCACGTTCAAACCAACAAACTCTTAAGCTTTTATTGGTAGATTTGTGGGCGTTTAATCGGAAAGTAGATCTATTAAGGTTTCGTGCCTGATTTGTATTTTGATAACAAAACTAAAATGAACCGTTACCTATTATTAGCCTCATTGATCGTTGTCGTTTTTGCCCCCGTTGGTCTAGTGGTCACAAGTGTTATTGCTGAGCATGAGGTCCTGCGGGGCAATTGCGTAACACATTATCAATCGGAATCGGTTTCATTTTGACAGTTCAACAACATTCATTGCGTTATTTACGGGTTGAGCAGACAAATTTTTTGAACTTATGAAGCAATGGAATATCAATTTGCTTCAAAATTATTCAGATTCCAATTAATAGTGTGTTACGCAATTAGGGTGCTGGTTTCGAATCCCAGGTCGTGGAATGTGTTATTGGGTTTTCTGTCAGGAAACTCCCAGTAGCAGCCCAGAGTCTGAATTTGTGCCCGGTTGCAATAGACTCGCCCCGTATTACAAGGAACTTAAAATTTAACTGGTGAAATGCGGGTGTACTAGGTATAAGTGCACCTCTGCCTAAGGCGGATGACCCACTGCAACGTTTCACGCGACGGAGCGCGGGAAATGGAGCCAAATTCTCCGCGCGGAACCGCGTTTTTATTGAATTTGTATGTAAAAAATCAGGCGCGGTGGCACGTTATCTGCGTCCCGCCGCGTGAAGCGGTGCAGTGGGTGATCCACCTAACCCGTTGGGGAATATTGGTCCCGTCACGTAAAAAGAACGCTGGCGTTTACCTGCGCACTGAGCAATTTAACTATCAAATTTGGTGTTAAGAAGGGAGCGCGACGCTAGTAAAGTAACTATTATGATTCTACAGTAAAACAATTACACTTATATCTATCTTCTAATATATAAAATTCTCGTGTCACAGTGTTAGTTACCATACTCCTCCGAAACGGCTTGACCGATTTTTATGAAATTTTATATGCATATTCAGTAGGTCTGAGAATCGGCTACTATCTATTTTTTTTTTTTTTGCAAAACGACGTTTGCGGGGTCAGCTAGTCTAATATATAAAATTCTCGTGTCACAATGTTCGTTCCCGTACTCCTCCGAAACGGCTGGACCGATTTGTATGAAATTTTGTGTGCATATAGGGTAGGTCTAAGAATCGGCCAACACCTATTTTTCATACCCCTTTTTTTTTGCAAAACGACGTTTGCGGGGTCAGCTAGTATTTTATATAAAGCAATAGCCTAGTACTTTAGGACTTCGATTGTACCCGTGCGCAGCTTCGATTATACCTCCACTGTCGGACAGGCTTCTTTTTACGTGACGACAGCTGTACAAGCGTGATGTTATGCTATGAAAGGATTATAACAAGACTAACAATCAAATCAATAATAACTACAAACAAATCAAGGGGTAACGAATGGGATGCCCAAAGGTCTATTCAAATAAATGTTGGCAATTGATGTTATTTCAAGTTAAAAAAATATCAACTTTATTTCACTTGTAATTAAGTTGATTTCAGAGTGACTAACACTATTGAAAAAGTTATAAAAATGTTTGAAGTTGTAGCGTAAACTGAACTTTACTGTGTAGGAATTAAAGTTATTTTTCCATGAATTCATATTTGTTTACATTTTTGGCAATTATATCGCGAACGCAGACTAGAAGGACATATTATGGTGACTTTATTGTGACTAGATGCGCCCCGCGGTTTCACCCACATAAGTTTCGAAACCGTGAGAGAATCAGGATAAAATATCCAGGTCGAGGTCTACCCATTTGCCAAATTTCATCCAGCGTTGTATTAAAAGCTGAGGGCTAAAAGGCATAAATACTGTATCATTTATTTTATTTATTTATTAAGATACACCAACCATAATGGCCTACCACAGCTACCATATGGCTTTAATACGATTGTGCGAGAATTTGAAATGAATCCAAATATCCTGATGATTGCTTGGGCAAACATAGCAACTACAACTTTGCGTTTTAGTGTCATTATGAGCTTCATATTTTGAAATTGGTTAATTTCAAAATTTGAAGCTAAAACGGCGGTTAAAGGGCTCTTTAACCGCCTGACTTCATATCAGTTGTTCTGCCCCCAGCGCACGGCATAGTGATTCGAAAAAAAAAATTTTTCGAGTAGCGTGATAGTATACAGCGTTTTTGGTCGTAAATATACGACCCTGGCAAAATGGAGACGAAAATATTGGTCGAATTAATTCGACATAAGCGGTTAAAAGGTTAAAAGCATGAGTCACGGTTCTAGAACTCAACCAAAAATTATAAACAACTTGCTTTTGCCCACGACTTCGTCTGCAATCCAGAATGAAAAGTAACCTATATCATAAACCAAGTCACGGTCTATCCATGTGCCGAATTTAATACAAACCCGTTAAGCCGTTGTAGCGTGAAAGTGTAACATACAAACAATCAAATCATTTCTCTTTGTAATATTAGCTTAGATGTTCTTCAGAAAGTTCAGATGTAGTACTCGCAACCGGTGTGCGTGTATGTTCAGATGTATGGACGTAAACGAAGCAAAACACAAAAGATCAAACCTTTTCTCTTTGTAATATTAGGTTAGATGCTCTTCAGGAAGTTCAGACGCGTAGGCACTCGGAATCGGTGTGCGTGTATGATTAGAAAGAAAAATAGATTTATTTGTCACAGAAACACGTGCATACATAAAAACTTTTTAACAAAAAAAACAACCGACTTCAGAAAAAAAAACACTACAAAGTGTAAAATAACTTTAATTTTAATTTTGGAAGTCGGTGTCTTTGTTTTTGTATTTACGTTTTTGCCACTGACTTCCGAAATTAAAATTAAAGTTATTTTACACTTTGTAGTGTTTTTTTTGAAGTCGGTTGTTTTTTTTGTTAAAGAGTTTTTATTTTTACTTTTTATAGTCAGAGTGCATCTCATGACAATTCCAATAAGCCCAAACACGGCTAGAATATATGGTTTTATTACGAAGTTCCGGTACCTACCTTCCAGCTTCATCATCAGATCGGTTTGATGGTACCATTTTCGTCGGTACCATTTATTTAAATTTGATTCGTCATAGTTGCTTAACTATCTTAATCGAGATATCTTATCGCCACCCGTGAAATACTTATTATCATTGAAGAGTTCCTGTGGCTATCTGTGGTCTCCTTCATCAGTTCCACTTCACCAAATTATACTTTTTGAATGCAAATGCTTGACATGTTGATGAAAATACCAAAATTGCTATATGTATGCCTATAATATTTGAGGAGTTCCCTCAATTCCTCATGGATCCCATCATCAGAACTGGATTTTGACAAAAATAGGACCAATCTGGAAGCATATCCTTTCAAATTAAAAAAAAAATCCAAATCGGTTCATAAATGACGGCGTACTGAGATAACAAACATAAAAAAAAAAAAAAAATACAACCGAATTGATAACCTCCTCCTTTTTGAAGTCGGTTAAAAAAGAGAATCGATTCTAATAATAAAGAAAAATAAAAACAAAATATATCTATAATCACGAGTAAAAAGCAAAGATAGTCGACGTCTGCACGTTATGACTGCGACAAGAAGGCTTCCACTCAGCATGATGCTGTGCTATAAGGGATCCACAGCACAGCGCTGATTTTCAGTGGTTACCCGAAAAGGACGTACGGAAACCAAGTCAGATTAAATGATTCGTAATATATATATAAAGCAACTACATAAACAACCTTTGATCATCATCATCTGCCTAGCCTTTTCCCAAATTTTACATAGAGCGACTGCCTATCTGACCTCCACAACTCAGTTACTGGATAATACGATACCCTTGGTAAGATTGGCTGTAGACTTTCGGGCTTCTAACTACCCGTAACGACTGTCAAAGAGTTACGAATGACAGCCGGGACCAACGGCTTAACATGCTTTCCGAAGCACGGAGGGTCACCCATCTACAGACCAACCGCGGCAAGCGTAGCTTAACCTGATCGTTAGATTGACTTTATATTGCCTGGGTTATCCAAGGATACCCAAGTTTCAGTCAGCTAAGTTTGCTAACTTATTCAACACCGGGGTTACATAGAACCTTAATTTAAACAAAGTTTCCCATACGTTTGGCACATTTATAGCGTAAAAAAATAATTGGAATAGGTGTTGCTTAGCCAAGTTAATTCTGGACTTACTCGTAACAAAATAAGTACACTGTTAGGTCTTAATTTAGAACATGAATTTATTTCATGAAGCCTATTTACTCCGAAAGGGTAGGTAGTGAATAAATAACCGGGAAATGTGGATGTATTTTTAGCATATCACGTTTTCCGGTTATGTTTTGACATAATTATCTTGCATAGGTGCAAAAGCACATCTAAAATTTACCATAACCTAAACACTAATAGGGGGACCGCGCTGTTATTGAGAATTTTCCAGCTGGAAAAACCCAGTAACACTTTGTCCGAACTGAGAATTGAACCCAGAACCTCACGCTCAACAGTCGCACTTACGTCCTCTAAACCAGCCGAAGAACTCATATTTATTTCACGGATATTTTCAACTGCGTCGTTGATCTTGTGGTCACAAGCGCTACAGCTTAGAATGAGGCCCTGAGTTTGTTTCGCGGGTCGGGCAGCCTTATTAGGTTTTCCATTAGAAATTTCTCAGTAGCAGTCTGGATTGATGGCAATAGGCTCACCCTATAATGGGACTTATACATAACTGGCGAACTGTGGGTGTACTAGGTACACCTAGTACACTCAATACACCTAGTACGGTCAGCATGAAAAGTCGATTAACACTTCAGTTTTTTTAATCTCAATTATTGAGCTAAATATTCGTTCAAAATTGCAGCAGAAATACAATGTAATTTTGAACAAATATTAGGTCGGGGCAAAAGTATTTTCGTATTTTTCATACAAAAAATGTTTTTTCTTTTAGGTTTAATTTTTCATTTATTTATAACTAGCTTCTGCCCGCGACTTCGTACGCGGATCCTGTTGATTATGCCAGCGACAACGGGGTCGTCAAAATCGAAGATCTGAAACGTCTGATGTCGAATTCTAAGAGCCCGGGGACGGGAAAACAACGGGATGCGCGAGACGATTCGAGACGTTCCAGATCTTTCATTTTTGTAAGTCAACAGAAAATTCCCATCAGACTAAACAACTTTTGCTAAGACGTCATTCCTATATATGTTGTAGTGTCGCTGGGCTTTGGAGTTCCACAACAGGTGTTCCAGATCTTCAGATTTATTCTCACAGCAGAAAATGCTCTTCACGTGGAATAATTTTTGCTATGGCACCATTTTTATATATATATTTATAGATTCTAAGGCAGATCTAAAACTGTGTACGTAGGGATTTACTTCATGCAACATATTTTGAAGCAGTGAAATCAGACTATTTGTTCAAGTGCGGAAAGTTTTGGTTTCTAATATTTGCCTGATCTTGATAATTGGATACGAAATATATTTGGAGAAACTTGGGGTCATTTTCACACAATAATGAACCAATAAGGTGGTAAACTTGGCCTTGCACTTTGAATGTTGGCATAAATGGGCCTCTTGAAATCTGTTTCGCACCAAAAGATGTCATTTGAAAGGCATTGTATACAGATGTTGTCCAAGAAATGTTTTGACTGTGGATGGTCACCAATTAGCAATATTTAATAATAATAATATTAAATTTTTGATTTTGAAAATTTTTAAATATTGATTTTGTAATATTTCAATATGTACTTTTCCACCTGAGCAACACATACCGTTTGTTTCTTTTTGCCATTTAACAGCTTCACAAAAAGTACAATTTTGAACCATACCTCCGATGGCGGAATACGTGGCGTAGTCAATCAAGTCATTCATAAGAGTATACGTAAATGCACTTCGTTCCTTATCAACCCAAGGAAGGTTGCCACGTCTTACGGCTATATCTCTGTGTATATTCTTCAGATGATATCGACATTCTGTTCAGAGAATGTCGAAGTCGATCAGAATTCAAACGTTCGTTGCGCTCTTCTTCTGTCTCTTCATGCCGTTCTCCAGCAATTCTTTCTCTCTCACTTTCTAACTGATTATGAATATTATGTTGTGTGTGTGTTCGGGACAATGTATGATAATCTCGATCACCAGTTACTCGCGCATCACGTTCATCACTCGTTTCAAAAGACCTGTTAGTAGATGTGCGAATACGCTGAGAACGCAGGCGTGCTTCGCGATCCGAAGAGGTTTCCACGGAGCGAGTTGCAGCCTGATGTTTTCGAACAGCATCAAGTCTCTCCTGACGCTCTTCGGTAGATTCTTGGGATCTTATGATCCACAATCTTTCAGCTCCTTTGGAACATTGGGAAAGATTTGACCTCTTTCTACGCATGGTTATAGTTTTATTGTGAATATACCTGATCAATTAAAATCTAAGTGACTGCTCCCCTGCGTTACCGGGTAGGCTACCGTATCACGAAGATAAATGGCAAAGGAAATTAAACACTCAAATAACATAAGCCCGAAGGCATATTTATTGATAAAGTAAAAAAAATAAATGGGAGTTTTGACCAGTAGAGTCAACTTTTCAATGATATACCATCGTCACCGAAAATCAGTCCTAAACTGTTACCGCCTTCACCGCGTGGAGGTACTCCCAGCTTATGTTATTTTATAATTATACACTGAAATTAGTGATAGCTTTGATTTCCACATCAGATGTTTCTGATTTTCGATTTTTATAAGTCAACAGAAAACGCCCATCAGATCGAACAACTTTTGCTAAGACGACATTCCTATATGTGTTTTGGTGTAGCTGGGCTCTTGGAGTTCCACATTAGGTGTTCCAGATCTTCGATTTTTATAAGTCAACAGGGAGTTCTCATCAGATTGAACAACTTTTGCCAAAACGTCATTCCTATAAATGTGTTATGGTGTAGCTGGGCTCTTGGAGTTCCACAACAGGTGTTCCAGATCTTCGATTTTTATAAGTCAACAGAGAGTTCTCATCAGATTGAACAACTTTTGCTAAAACGTTATTCCTATATGTGTTATGGTGTAGCTGGGCTCTTGGAGTTCCACAACAGGTGTTCCAGATCTTCGATTTTTATAAGTCAACAGAGAGTGCTCATCAGATTGAACAACTTTTGCTAAATCTTCATTCCTATATATGTTATGGTGTAGCTGGGCTCTTGGAGTTCCACATCAGGTTTTCCAGATCTTAAAATTTATTCTCTCAGCAGAAAATGCTCATCACGTGGAATAATTTTTGCTATGGTACCATTATTGTATCTCTTATACTTTAGCTGGTCTGTTGCGGTTCTGCGTCAGGTGTTCCATTTTCCAAAATAAATTATAGCCTATATGTTGCCCAGACTTAATACCTATACAACAAAAAAAAATCATTCAAATCCGTCCAGTAGTTCCGAAGATTAGCGTGTACAAACAAACAGACAAACAGACAATTATTTTTTTTTGGATTCGTGCTCTATTACTGTTTCTGAACCCCCCTCAAGTATTTTTTTTTAATATATTCAATGTACAGACACAGTTTTTTTACTGTTTTATTATATGTATATAGATATAGATATGTATGTGCCGTTTTGATCAATGACTTGTTGACATCTTGTGGGCAATGGCATGATCCCATTGCTGTAGAAGTTTTGAGATTTTTTAACAAAAAAAATCTGACAGGTAGTTTTCACAGTGTTCTTTTGAGGTTAACTTTATGCTTCCTAAAGAGTTCTGAAGTGACTGAAACAGGTGAAAATCTGATGGAGCAAGATCAGGGCTATACGGAAGATGCATCAACACATCCCAGCCAAGCTCTCTCAATTTTTGCTGAGTGGCTATAGATGAGTGCGATCTGGCGTTGTCGTGATGAAACACCACGCCCTTCCTATTCACCAACTCCGGCCGGTTTTTCTCAATAGCTTCTTTTAATCTCATCAGTTGTTGACAGTAGAGGTCAGAATCGATAGTTTTACCCGGCGGCAAAAGCTCATAGTGGACGAATCCTTTCCAATCCCACCAAACACACAGCATCACTTTGTTCCGAGTCAGGCCGGGCTTTGCCACGGTCTGTGGGGCTTGCCCATGCTTCGACCACGATCTTTTTCGGACATTCTTATCGTAAGTGATCCATTTTTCATCACACGTAATCAACCGTTTAAGAAATGGGTCGGAATTATTATGTTTCAACAAAGAATCGCAAATGGAAACACGTTGCATTAAGTTTCTCTCAGTGAGATCATGTGGTACCCAAATATCAAGTTTTTAATTGTACCCAGACTTTTGTAAATGCCGTAAAACTGTTTTGTGATCAACATCCAGTTCTTCAGCAATATCATAACTACTAATATGTCGATTATGCTCCACTTTTTCAAAAATGGCACTGATTTTATCCGTGACAGGGCGTCCAGAGCGAGCTTCATCCTTCACACTAAAATTTCCTGACTTGAAACGCTTGAACCACATTTGTGCTACTCGTATTGATACCGCATTAGGTCCGTAAACCGCACAAATTTTATTCGCGGCGTTTGTCGCATTTTTACCTTTTTTGTAATAACATTTTAAAATGTACCGAATTTCTTCGTCACATACGTTCATGTTGCTTGCTTGAAAAACAATTGAGAAATGGCGGGAACTAGTTTTTTTTTAAATTTATTGCATCTTTAGAATGTCAACATTTAATAGTATTAAACCCAGCCAGTTACATTCAGTACTGGCAAAGAGGTTTGATTACTAACAATAGATTCAAAATACGAAAATATTTTTGCCCCGACCTATTATTTTGTTCAATAACTGAGATTAAAAAAACTGAACTGTTTATATTTTGCTCAATGGCTGAGATTAAAAAAACTGAAGTGTTAATCGACTTTTGATGCTGACCGTACACTCAGTACACCTAGTACACCCAGCACACCTAGTACACCCAGTACTAGGTGTACCTACCTAGTACATCCAAAGTAGAGGTACTCTGCCTAAGCCTCAATTTACACCTGTCTGATGTACCTCTGCCTAACCCTTTGAGGAATACAGGCGTAATGATTATATTATGTTAAGTTTTCACCTGTGTCACGTTCTGAATTTTAATATAAGGAGGTCAGAGCCTTTCTTACACCATCATCGCGTTTGAGGTTTTGGAAAATATTTTCCACGTAGACAAACATGTTTTCGATCGAGAGTTCGGAAAAATAGATTTAATATGTTGATAGTAATCATTTGGTGGTTGAGATTGATTTAGTGTAATACTTTTCTGAGAAAATTTTCAAAGGTCAACAACTATATTCGCTGACCACCAAGCCTGTCGCAGATAAACTATCAAGAAGACACATAATCGGAAATATCGAACCATGTTGGCTTTCTTCCTTGTTTGATAAATGTGTAGCTGTAATCTGCCCACTTTGAGAGCAGTACTTGTGGCAACTTAGATAAAATGCATGTAGTTATGCCTATACCATTCTGTGTCTTCTTGATAGTTTATCTGCAATAGACTTGGTGGTTAGTGAATATGGTTGTTGACCTTTGTCAGTGTTTCATACATATTTCATGATGATGGTAATTAATGGAAGTATGGTAGTTAATAGGTAAGGGCTGATTTCCGCATCTCCACGTTAAAGAACGTATTTTGGAAGGAAGGAAACAAGGAAGGCCAGCAACGCTTTGGTAGTAATACCAAAGAAAAACACACATCTTACACTAAACAATTATCTCTATACTCATACATTCACAAAACATATAAATTACACACGCTTATATTATTTTAATATTGTTTCTATTCATTCACTGTCGTACACAGCAATACCATACTTGTACAGTGGGACCACGCCCGTCTACGTCGCGAGAATCTCACGGAGGGTACCTGGGTTACCGAAGTATTTTGCCCGTGTATGTGGCAAGTAAGTAGGAAGGTATGAACTTGTTGAAGGTATGTCGATTGTCGAAAGAAGATTGATAAAGTTGTCTTATAATCGACAACTTTATCAATCAACTTTATCAATCTTCTTAAAAACAAGAAACAGTAGTTTTAAAGGAATAAAAGGCAGACTTATAAAACGAGAGACAAGAAGAGAGAGAGAGAGAATTCATTCAGGAAAACATCAGACAAGAGGCAAATCTTGACAGTGATCTATAACATATTATAGTCTATTAATCTATAACCTATCGCAAATGGCCGATTCCTATAATTTCCGTACCGTTATTGGTTAAAATTAAGATTCTTTGTCTTAACTAATAATGAAGCAAAGACCTTATAGCATAGAAGACCCTCCCATATTGAAGTAGCTATTACAGGAAATTAGCTTTCGAATCTTTGTATGTATACAAAGATTTCTTTAAAAGATTAAATATGGGAGGGTCTACTATGCTATAAGCATTTTTATAGCCAAACTGGGCATATACATATGCCCAGTTTGGCAATAAAAAATGCTATCATTGGTAAACAAAACGATTCGTTTTGTTTATAGAAACCGAGCATTAATCAACTTTTATAACGCCACAAAGATTAAAAACTGACACTTCAATTTTCCTTACTGCAATATCTTCAGCTGAACTCTTCCCCAAAAATCCCAATAAACAAAATATCCATAAACATACAAAAAATAATTATGATCCTGTTACAAAAAAGCAAGCAAATTTGTAAATCTAAAAAGTCAACCGCAATTTTCATGGGACTCATAAAAACATGAATAGTATTAACCACGAAAGCAAGACGCTTTCGTGCAACAAATTCACCTCATTCCCTACCGAATGAATAGAAAGTGGGGTAGGCTTTTTAATATAGCGCTGTATTGCTGTAGTGTTAGTTTTAACACTAAGAGAAGCGGGAGGAATTTTGCTTCCATTTATATTAAGATTTGCTGTTGAAATGGTAACTTTGAGATTGAATGGTATTAATTTAATACCTCATTAAGTTGTTGGATTGAAGAAGTATCAGGTAATTATCTCGTGCAAAATCATTTAAATGCTGTCACTTCTAAAGGCTGTTGAAAACCGGCAACTATAATGGATGGTTAACCTGACAGTGAGAAAAAAAAAGCATAACAGGCAGAAGAAAATAAAGAGGAAAGAAGAGAAGGGTTAAGCAGATGTGTGCTTATAATACAACCTTTTTTCGCCAGCTATGTTTAAGTCCCAAGTAATAGGGGGCGAGCCTATTTCTTTCAACGAGGCTCAAAATCCAGATTCCCCGCTGCTATTGAAAAATTCCTGATAGAAAAATCCAAACAACACTCTTCACGACCTGGGGATCGAACCCTCACGCTCGGTAGTAGCACTGGCGACCCGTAAATTCACAGTGCGGCAGTTATTTTCCATCTAACAACTATTTTATACAAGAAACCAAAACCAATGATTAACCTGATAGTGAGAAAGCAAAAACCTCCGTAAATAATAATATTTTATCATTATTCCAACGACCTTGTTTTTCAAGGAATTTTGTACTTAAAATACAGAACTTGTTTCCATTTTAAACACTTCGTTAAATTACGAGTTTATTTTTAAGAATAATAATATCTTAAGCAATAAATTAGGTTTTGGATTTTCTTATCATGCCTCAACTGATTTATAGCTCCTTAATCACCAATATAAAAACGGCCTGTATTAAATCGAAGCTCAAATAATTCGCATTTTGCTTTTCTGACCGAGATAATATTGACCACTCTATTATAATAACTGTGCCTCTTTTTGTGAACCTCAAATAATTCTTAAAATGCAAAATAGCCAAGCAACTGCGACAGACTTTTATGTAGCGCTCGCTAGACTGGCGCGAAGTTGGCCACAGTTTCAACCTAACCTAAACCGTTTGGTCGGGGTACCCTAGAAAGAAGAAAGAAAAGAAAGAAAAAAATGTTTATTCTGCGCAAACAAAACGCACATTACAAATAGAAAAATACATTTAAAAAGAAAAGACATAAAATATACACATACAATGTAGTCAAAAGCCTCGTACTCAAGCATAAAAAATGTAGACAATTTTGTCCATCGCTTGACCGATTACCCTAGCTTCATACCCTAGCTTAGTTACTGTAACCAACTGTGAGAAATGGCCAGAAAATTTTAAAGAGACTCAATGCACTAATAGTATGAGTCATTAGAAGTGCAAGAAGTGTTTAGAAGTTCATTAATTTAAAAAATCATCCATCATTAGAAAGAAGTTTTTAGAGTTCAAACAGTTAAATATTTCCCTAAGAAAAGAACCTCGCGTTTTAATATATCTACTTATTTATTGAAACCAGTACAACCACCAATTAGTGTACCTACGTTAGTTGGTGCTACGAATTCGCATATCAAAAGTCAAGTTCCAATCCAACCAACTCATACAACTTACAACTTAAACTAGTTGCACGGGGAGCATGTATCGATATCTGTCGAACTTCGATTACTAGTACAAGGCCTTGAGTGTACTGTTGTAACTTGTTTGACAGAATTCTAAACACATTTCCAGCGGCACCATGGTTCCTTGTCCGTCTATTGGAAGCTGTGTTGAGCTGCAAATTGATTATGCACGAATTGCACATCATTTTGATGATGTTTGTATGTTATGCAACGTGCATGCAAGTTTTGCTATGCGATTCTATTAAATTATGACATGAATGTTTACTTTGTAAAATATATTATTTTAATTATTGTTAATTTGAGGATTATTTGTGTCATTGTTTGTTGCGCCACTTTTTTCTTCCCAGCTAAAGCACTAGGAAGTGGTGAAGGGCGGGTGTTTTGGGGGAATGTTCTAAGTAATTTTGACGTTCAAAGAGTGCTGATTCTCAGCCTAGTTTGAATAAAAATCATTTGATTTGATTATAATATTATAGTTACTCGCTGAGGTCATTTTAGTACATAGGGAAATGGAACACATTGGTTTCGTGACATAACACCGCAATCCCAAAAGACTTACATCTCGGCTACTACCAAATAACAACAGCAACTTTATTGTAACACTAAAACAGTGCTAGAAAATGCTCAATCGACCGCAACGAAATAGCTCTGTACGTTATACAGGCAGAGATGTTCCTTGAGATATCGGAACAACATAAACGACACCTGGCGTACGATTTGTTACAATAAACCTGACAGCCACGCTTAGAGCTATTGTTCACTTGGTTTTAGTGTTTTTATTACATCTGCTAAGCTTTTTCACACATGGTGCTGATGACGGATCCTTTGTTAAGTTTATGTCCTTTTGTGGAGTCTGGTAATGTTATAAGCTAACGGAAATTTTATTCATAATATTGGTGATAGTGCATTGGGTTGATGACATCGTCAATATTTTAGGATATGCTTGGACGAGATGTACGATAACGTGGAGAATGACAGGAAAGTAAGGAGACGTATGCCCTAGCAGTAGATGTTTCTAGGCTGAAATGATGATGATGATGAAGATTGTGGTCGTTTGTTTACAGATTACTCTAATATTATAAGATATTATGTCTCTAATAATATGAGATCCTTCCTGAATTTTGTGCCCAGTAGATGGCAATAGGCTTGCCCCCTGTTACGTGGACTTAAACACAACTGACGAAATTCGGGTGAACTATAGGTGCACCTCTGCTTAATACTTCGAGTAATACAGGTTTGATGTTATGTTATACTATATATATAAGATACTCCTACTATATATATAAGATACTCCTATGTCAAAAAGGGAAACATCTTTAGTCGGAGTTTAGATTAAAACCAAACCAAGTCTGATGAATTCTCTCCAGGTTTGTTTACTTGCTATAATCATAAATATACTTCTGGACCGAAGATGGCGAAGATGGAAGCAAAGAAACTCGTAATAATATTGTCATTAAGCTTACAAACAAATTTAAGATGTCTCTCACCACCAATAAACAGCAAATATTAAGACCATCAAACTCCACAAAATACTTTGGGATATTCCAATTATTCCTGAAACACCAAACTTTAATAAAGCAAGTAAATTGAGTGTTGCCAAATATCGTGCAACTTCCAACTTTTTAACAAAATGCTCTTTGTTTCCTGTCACTTTTAAATGCGATCCCTGTGAAGAGGACATTTTGAAAAGTTATTTTATTACTTTCTGTTTTAATTTGAGAGGTGGGAATTTTGACCGGAGGCGTGTGTTGACTGTAGTGAATACCTTTTTTTTGGGTAATACCTTTTAAGGGTAGGATATATTTTTATTGATTTAAGGAAAACAAAATAATTCCAACTCATTGTCCCTCTGCAGGGTAAAGGCCTCCTCTCTGTACCGAAATGGCGTGAATATTGATGACCACGAAGGAAGACATTTGAATAAAGAAGACCAGAGGTACTAACAGTTGAATTAGGTAGGTAGGTGCAGTCTAAAAACTGGGGAAAGTGGCTAAACTTAAAAGAACTAAGAATTGCATTAGACTTCTATAAGAAGCAATGTTACCCCAAAAATAAAAGCTTGCTGTGAGACATTCTCGTCATTTAGATGAAGAACAGTCAGAAAAGCTGGCTTTTTCTTCTCGTTGCTAACCACTCCTCCTATTAATGAAAGGTGTACTCCATCTTCAATCCTAAAATGTAATTTGATACTGCAACAAAAACCGATTTTCAAACAAAAACGACTTCAACTAAAAATTTTACAACAAGCTCACGTTTCAAGCAGTCACATCAGACTGCTTGAAAAATGAGCTTGTTGGTGGCAGTTAATTTAGCTCCATCTCAGATTTTATGCTATCAATGTATCACTACACATCCTACTTCCTACTAATCCTACTAATATTATAAATGCGAAAGTTTGTGAGGATGGATGGGTGGATGTTTGTTACTCTTTCACGCAAAAACTACTGAACGGATTTTGATATAATATAGCTTATACATCAGAATAACACATAGATGATACAAAGATACATAGATACGCGTGAAAATCTTAACCCAGTCATTGCTGTCGCACAGTGGTGTAAAAATACGAAGTCTTAACAAATTCAAGAACCCTTAATTCAGTTTTCTCATTCCACTCTTAACACAGCCATCATTAAGTCGTAACCCCATTTAAGTATACTCAGTAAAACACGTTCAATTTGCGTCGGTACCACAGAAAGATGTTCCCTTAGATAAACTCGGCGAATTCAATTTTGCCGGGTAAACAGTTTAAAAGCGTTCCGAGTAACGAGTATCGAATGGTAATGGAATGAATTGGACCTAATGTTCACAGCAGCGCTGTTGAAATCAAAAGGGCGTATTTTTGGCTTCGGGATATTGAATTACGACTGTAATGTTGGTAGTAATTAAAATCAATATTGCTTGATGCTGTTAGCATTATAGACTTAAGAAAAATGATGATTTTTATAAGCTTCTGCCAATTTTATTTTATGGTGTTTTTCAAACATTGTTTACACACTGTGATTTTCTTAAATTTTTGGGCATTTGTTAATTACAAACAGTTTTGAATAATATGTTTTTTTCGGAATTTCTCTTTAGTTTTCCACTTTATTTTAGTACGTTTCATCTTCCACTCAGCTCCATCAATCAGTCCCTATTAAATATTGCAAAAGCCATACCAAAATTCCCAAAATCCAAGCACAAATTAGTCCATAATTCTCAAAAGCGACGAATATCAAATGTACCAAAACGGGAACGTCCTTTAGGAGATACGACCTTTCAATTTCGCACAAGCGCAGTGGTAAATGGAATGTGTTAGGCGGAGCGTTCTCTCAAACATGCAAACGATCCGTAACAAGTACTTACGAGTCGTAAATGATCGCATATGATCGTACGTATCCTTTGCGACGGAGATAATAGCATAATGACAGATAGACGACGATGATGTCACCGATGTACTGCTCGTTTATGTAGGGGTTTAACGAGTACCTACACTTTGCGTATTTTTGAGAATGTTTATACACGAGGACTACCTAACTGATATTTATATATACGGCATGTAGGTATCAGAATAGTGTGGTTTTTAATCGATAATTATCATACTTATAGAAACAACGGAATCACTAAACTCACATAATACTTTACGCCATAAACGATGATGGTGAAATTTACTGAACAAATTTTTGCATAGGACCAACATCGTAATCGCGAAAAAATTATCAACTGTCCCATAAAAAACTTCAATACCTACTCGATCCAAATGGGATTGGACTGATTTATTTTTTCGCAATTATGATGTTAGTCCGATTGAGTAAGTTGTCCAGTTTGATGGTTTGTACTACACCCTTAAATTTGACTACAGCTTTCTGATACAGCCCGTATTAATTTCATACAGGATTTATGTTGGGTAATATTAGAGTCACACAAAACTGTGGGAAAGACACTTCTTACCGAGACCCTTCCGTGCCTCGGAAAGCACGTTAAGCCGTTGGTCCCTGCTGTCATTCGTGGATCTTTGGCTGTCGTTACAGGTGACTACCCGTAAGACAATCATCATCTGCCTAGCCTTTTCCCAACTATGTTGGGGGCTTCCAGTATAACCGCATGCAGCTGAATATCAGTATTTTACATGGAACAACTGTCTATCTGACCTTCACAACCCAGTTACTGAGTAATACGATACCCCTTGGTAAGACTGGTTCTCAGACTTTCGGGCTTGTATTCACAAGCCAGAAAGCAAGAAACTACTAGTTTGAATTGACAAAAATATTTTTGTGTTGGATAGTTCATTTATTGAGGAAGGCTATAGGCATCATGCTACGACCAATAGGAGCGGAGCATCAATGAAAAATGTTGCAGAAACGGGAAAAATTATTCCTTTTGAAAAAGTTACGCAAAAATTATATGTATGACGGAATTTTTCCACTTTAAAAGTTCTAAAAAAAAGTCCGCGACAACATATAAATAAGTATATCTTTTAAGGTTGACTCACTATAAAATTTTTTATGGTAACTAATCAAATGTGGTCTAAACTAATGCGTTATTTGCGAAGGTGTTTTTATAATCATGATATTAATCCTTAACCAAATAAATACGTTATTCATCACAAGGATTGGAACGAAATTGCCCTTGACATCATTTGGTTTTAATAAATATTTTAGGAGTTATCATAGTTTTAAAATGTTACTAATAATAAAGCTGAAAAATTTGTTTCTTTGAAAGCTCTAATCTCTGGAAGTATCAGTATATCGACTGCTCGTGCCTTTTTTGTATGAGAAGTGGCCTTTTCCTTGAAGTAGGACAGTAAAATCTTGGAATTATTATTCACTTAATAATCTTCTAACGCAGTACGATAGCTTTTTCGCTCACTGAATCACAAAAGAATCTTTCAAAGTTCAAACGAAGTTTAAAAGAACATGCTAATACATCATATATCAACAAATATATTCGATTTGAAGAAACGTACAAAGTCAGGAAGTACATAGTTGCATAAGAACTTGAGAGCCCCGGCGAAGTAAGAACTAAGAATAACGAAGATATCCCACCACATTAAAATATGATTCAAAGGAATTCAAGTGAGGTTCTAGTTGAATTATATGAGGTTTATCTACTTATTCATATACGAAACATTTTAAGAGAAACATCTATAGGTGGTTAAAAAGCTATAGCAACGATTTTTTTCGTCTGCTTTTTGTCACGTAATTAAAATTTAAAATGATTAATTAAAATAAATTTTAAAAAATTAAATTAATTAAATTAAATTATTATTAATTTTAAAATTGCTTGAGACATTTTGCATAAAACTCTGCTTCAATGACAGTAAATACTACACAAAAACTAGCGAAATTAATGTGTCAAGGATTTTTTTTTGTCTAATAATATCCAAAAAATATATAAAAATATTCTTTGTTACCTTCAGTTGTACAAAAACACATATCTAAGCACTATGCAGCGTTACAACTAAGAGAAAGAGTGTTTTCGATGAACTCTGGCACCTAAAATAAGATTTAACTTGTGTTTAGGGGGTCAGCGTCCTCGCCTATAATTTGAACATAGTAGTTGTAGGACGAGCACAGTACAGTTTTTGTTTTTGATTTTCGTTTCTATAGCTTCTGCTTAACATAAAATGACGCTACATAAGGTCTATCTAGACCTTATGTAGGGTCATTATATGTTACTAGGATCGTATAGTCTGAAGTCAAAAAGTCTAACTATTCTTACCATGAAGTATCGTGTTAGATACCCATTAACTGCTTTGTGGTGGTCAGATAGGCAGTAGGTCCATGTAAAATACTGGTATTCAGCTGCATCCGCGTAGACTGTAGGAACACATATGTGTTGAATAATATATGTCACTTTCTATCTTGCTCCAAAATGTTGAGGAATTTTGGAAAAAAACATTGGTCTATTAGAACTTTAATATGGGGCTAAAAGGAACTTCTTCTTGATTGAATAGGAGCAGGAGGAGAGAATACATCACGAGGACTGCTATAGGAACTAAAGTGAACTGAAGTCAACTTGGTTTTGGTCGAAAGGAATCGGTGAAACTTGGTTAGCCAGCCCGGGAACGATCTTGCTACGTTTCTGGATGTGTCATGTACCTACAGTGTGTGATTAAATTGTTCGTAGATTATAATCAACACTACCCATAGTATGCCCACAGTAATCAAAAGTTCCTGATGATAACGAGAGATATGTGCATTCTCTTTCATATATATTCTGTTTTAGTTTATCTTGTGTCCCATAACTGGGCAAAGGTCTCCTCTTTTTCATTTCAAACCTCCCTGTCTTCTGCGATCTCTGGCCATGTTGGCCCTGCAAACATTATCAGGTACTACCTTCGCCGCGGTCTGCCTCGACGACGATGTCCTCCCTCAGGTGTCTAGTAAGTGACAATATTTGCCCATCTTCTTCATAGCGTGTCGATAGCAATCTGAATGGACTCGGCCCATAATTCGGCTACTTGTTTGGCGCCATCACCAGCATCCACCAGTTCCTATAACGTGCAGCTGACAGGATACTCAGGACACGATATTAAGTGTCCCATCGTTTGTGGAACGGCACCACATTTACACTCCAAGGCGGAGTCGTCTATGAATCTCCACCTGAACAGATTTTCCTTGCCTCTGCCAACCTGGGTCCGGAGTCTGTTTAAAGGCTTCTAGGCTACCCAAGGTAACTCATGTCCAGGTGGGAGGACTTCATCGGGTGGAACGAACGGTTGGGTAAGGAAGCACTATCTCGCCAAAACTTCAGTCTTTCTTGTGATGGTTTTTCAGTGAGTGGGACGACACATTCTGTCCGGGTGCATTCGTGCTATGTGTCCGACCCACTCCCAATTTATGACTGTTTTTTATCTACATAACATCTGCTACTTACATTTCACAATATTTTATCAAAATTATATTACTATGGCAACACAAACATAACAAAATTTTCCTTATAGAGGCACATTACCAAGGGGGAATTCTCGTAATTTTAAGAACGTTCACAGTCTGATCTCAGTCTCTATGTGTCAAAAAATACTTCTAATTTCCCTACATTTTGACAAGTTTTTGACATTTGTTTGTCGCCGGGATTTTTTTAAAAATTGTGTTTTTAATTTTTTTTTTTTTTGAGATTGCGACTAGATTTTGAACGTTTTAAATTACGAGAATAGGGCTTCTGTTACTATACATAATAAAGTACATTAATATACCAAAAACATAACATCAATTAGATTCATAACCCCTTTCCACGAAGCGTGTGATTCACCGGAAACGTCCTAAATCTACACAAAATTATATGGGAACGAAATAATTTCTCATCATATGGAACATTTGAAAGGCAGAGTTGGTATTTAATATCCATACAGTATTCGCTTTGGATTCGTTATGCCTGAAAGCAGGTCTCAAATTAACGCGTAATAGCAAACGTTGTGTTTGGTACAATAAGCAGCTTATAAATGGATGTGATTTAGGTACAATCACCTAGCTAGATATCTACTACTACATTATTTTGCTAACACCTGCGGGCCTATAGTTGTCGCGTTTTAGTATGCCAAAAGCGGTCATTGACCCACCTAAATTTTTTAGCAATTAAAAAACTGAAATAAATTCCATTAAAGTGTTGATTCAATATTAAGCAATATAAAGCTTGTGGCTAAGTAATAATAGCTTTCTGTGGTTGGTCCATGGATGGCCATCTTTACATACCAAGACACCTCCGTGCCTCGAAATTGGTCTTTGCTGTAATTTTTGGTCTTTGACAATCGTTAAGGTTCATCAGAAGCCCAAAAGTCTGTCAACCAGTCTTACCAAGGGGTATATAATATTACTCAGTTAGGATTGTAAAGGTCAGATAGGCAGCCGCTCCATGTAAAATACTGGTGCTCAGTTGCATCGGGTTAGTCTGGAAGCCGACCCCAACATAGTTGGGAAAAGGCTAAGCAGATGATAATGAACGTCCTAAATCAATATCTATCGTGATCTTCAATAAGTTCCAATAGCGAAAACCTATACATATTTTATGGGTTGAGTTCCTGTGTAGAGATATTAGGGAAAGGACAATGACCGCGATTGCCAATGCTAAAACGCCACAACTATACCAAAAACGCGCGGAGTAAACGTAAAGTAAATTCGTACGGTTTTAAAATTCAAAATACTTATTTCGCACATGATATTTCCTTGTTATTGTGATTTTCGACACAATTTAAACCAACATGCTATAGGATTTTTTAATTTGCTTTATTATGCATTGCGTTTTCGTGCTAGAGCCTACGGTTTGCACCTAAAACCTCACAAACTTTCACTCATGTTAACAGTGGAAGTCAATATATATGTATATATCTTACTATTTTTCAGTTTCAGCGTTATTGGTATAAATTTAATTATTGGCTCTACTGATATCAGTCTCAGCTTATTTACTGTTTTTTATTTGATTGAAGTTACATTCATATCTTTGAAATATACCTAAAATAAAACCTCTTGATAGTAGTTTTGTAAACGTCGGTAGTGTATGTATGTGGAGAAAAAATGTAAAAAAAAAAACCGGACAAGTGCGAGTCGGACTTGCACACGAAGGGTTCCATATCACCGTACAATATTTAACACTGCAATTTTTTTTACCCTATATAATTTTTAACTTTATTCTATTTTTATTATTTGTTAATAAAATTAAAATCAACTGTCTACCTCTTACGGTTCATAAGATACAGCCCGCTGACAGACAGATGGACAGACAGCGCAGCCTTAGTAATAGCGAGTAGCGTTGGCACCTCTTGGGTACGGAATCGTAAAAACGATTTTATAAGGATAGTAAGAAACGTAGTTATAGATAATGAAGATGAAGTTTCATAATACATTTAAAGAAGAAAAACAATTCATGTACCCCCAAATAAAACTTACAAACACAAGTTTAATACACATACGACCTTCCCTGAAGGAAACGGGTTCCCTGGTGTCGTCAAATTAACATTGCATTAAAGTTTGTTTCCTGAATCTTGAGGAAATTATGCAGTCCTCTGAAATATTCATAAAATGGCTTTGTAACACAACTTGGAACAAGGAGGTTAGAGGTAATTATGCGTAGATTATATTACAAATTTAATGGGCTTTTGTTTTAGAAAAGTTTGGTTGTGTAGGCTCCTCAATCAGTTTCTTTCTGATCTTTGATTTGATGTGATCTTCGTTATAATAAAAGAAAAAAGCCGAATCCAGTAGACATTCGATAAGAGGATCATCATGTCCTGCAGTGGTTTGTAATAAAAGACTGGACTTTATTAAATCTGCTTCTGCAATCGGTCTCCTCATTGCTGAGGATCATGGTCACTGGACCCTTTTAAGTGGACAATCTGCCTCCATCTACTCCGGTCCAAAGTTGCCATCACCACCTGCTGAAAATTGCTTCAGGACGTAGCTTCTTTTACTTGGTCGGGCCATCGTGTTGGCGACCGACCTCGTGCTCTCTTTCCTTCGGAATTGCTAACAATAACCAGCTTCTCAAGGCTGCTCTCTCCCCTTCGAATTATGTGGCCGAAATAGGTTAGAATATGTTGTAGACATATTGTAGATAACCGGATCTTGACATCGAGTTGGGAAACGATAGACACATTTGTGCTGCCATGGTATTCGGAGTATCCGCCTTCAGCACCTTATTTCGAATGCATCTGTCCTCTGTCTTTCTCTTGCTCGTATTGTCCACTCTCAACTCCATACAAGAAAAACGGGAAAACGAATGCTCTGACCAAACAAGCTCAATAGGCAATAGTTTATTGCTGTTTGATATATATTGTCCAGTATAATATCCATATATTATCCAGAACAGTGGCGGCCCAGGTGGTATCAGCTGCGACTTAAGAGTTGAAGGTCGTAGTTTCAAACCCAGACAGGCGCTTTACTTTGTGTAAATTATTTCATCACCGATGCTCTCAAAACGGTGAAGAAAAACATCTTGAGAAAACCGGCATGACCCAGAACCAAAAATTCAAGATATTTGACATCCACCAAGCCGCCTGCGTGGTGGATTTCGGCACACACACCCTCTCACCGGGAGGAGGCCTATGTCCTAGCAGTAGAAACATGCTGATTTTGCTGATTTATATTATTATCCGGGACAAACAATTAATTAATTGAGTTGGAGAGGAGTATCGTCCGTCGAAGTGGGGTCCTTGGAAGCGAGTGGTCATCGGGCTAAGCTGTTTCGCCACCATGCCGCACCTCATCTTGCTGATGGCGCATTGATCATGCCGCCTGCACCTGCAGATCGCGCGCAAGTTGTTGAGTGCGGTTTCCAATATTATCAAATCTATAGATGAAGCTCAGTGCTAAACAGTACCGTAAGACCCAACATAATACGAATACGAATAATTCTGATTCGATTGCTAATGTGATCACCAGTTTGTCTATCACTTGAGGTGACTGACAATTAAACCATTTGAGAAGATCTGTGTTCAGCTGATGACGTTATTACACTGAGAAAATTCAAATTAGGTGAAGTAGATGATCAGACAAATACTATAACACAAACTTTAACCCTTACTCATTCCCAAGTAGAATATATCAAGACCAATTTTTTCATAAATTAAGACCTTCCGTTCGACCTGAGACCTAAAGGGTTCAAATTTTTGTTGGATGATTTATTTAGGGTCAGTGCTACTGCCCATCTCGTTTATTTGAATAAAGATTAGCTAAGTGAAGAAAAGGTAAGGGTGAACGTCCTTTTATACTACCCTGTTTCTTTCGTGTTCTCTCCAGGCCGAGTAAGCAATAAGCAAAGAATTATATACTTTTTATGGAAGTATATCAAGTTTGAGCCAAAGAGCATATTACTTTACTATGCTCATTTGCAGAATCATATCTGGCGTGTAGTTGCTCAAGTAAAATTACAAAATAAATGTTGCTGATTTAAAGCATCTCATCCATTCTTTTCATATTATAAGTATCAAAGGCATGGATGAGTTTTAAAACAGCAATGGCTCCAATACAGGGCCAAATTAAATTAGCTAGCGAAACTCCGCAGACGTGAAGAGCACAGATATCTAAACATGATAAAACAACAAAAAAATTAGGGTGCCAATACTTAATCAAGAAATTTAAAAAAAAAACTTTATTGCTCAAACGATTACAGGGATTTTACATTGGCTCCAAACTAGACAAGCCTGCAGTGCGATTCTGTAACCATCTCACCGTGAAAACTTAGGTTAAGTGAGCGTGGAGTGAGCTGTCAGTGTCATCCTGATGCTAGGGATTGATACTCTTGACAGCTCACTCTAAGCTCACTTCATCTAACTTTTCACGGTGAGATTTTTCCAGAATCGATCGGCTGTACCTTGAGCACCAATATGGAGGGTTTACCATTTAAACATTTATTTTAAAAACATGTTCGGTAATAAAAGTAAAACATCTTTGCTTCAAATTACAAAGAAACTAAATAAAACTAACAATTAGGTAGATGTTTTTTTTTTTGGGGTCATCAACCACTGTATTTACTTGAAATATCAGTTCAAAAAATGTGTTTTTATTTTATGTAAACTAAAAACACATATACGTGACTGGTATCGATATCTAAAAACGATAAAATACATTTCTCAATCGAGTCAATCAACTCGTTGACATCCTTGAAAAAAACAACACAAGGTAGAAACAAAAAATGTTGGAAAATCACCTTCATAAATACATTTTCTTCCAATATGATTTTTTAAACTTTTTCTGGTTTCCCTGTAGGTATAACATATTATGTATATCCCATACCCCACAATTTCAGATCAAAACGTGATTGAATTTATATAGCACCTACATACATTTTCCACCTAATGATATATACAACACAAAGCACAGCGCGATTTCCGCACAACAGCAAACACGTTGTTCTACAGATGTTTGCTTCAAGTCTGCATGTTTGTACTCATGATTTGTGTGTGTGTTCTACGAAACAGAATCCCAGTGTTGGACCGTGAATGTGAGATGTTTATTTATTTATCTACGTCATAAATGTTCCTGGTGTTTATGAGATTCTGTGCGTAGAGGTGCGCATAACATTTTTAATGCCAGTGCCATCAAGTTTATGGCTGAACTCTTTCTTGGCATATAGTTTGCGAGTTGGCGTGTTTTGGAAAAGTTTTTATATTTTGATGGTTAATAAAAAAATAATGATGTTATAAACTTCTAATTATCATAGCTATTCTCATAATACAATACCCTCGTTAATATTTTTAACTTAAAGTTAATTTTTAAAATCTTGATGACACCTTTATTATTCAGACAAATAGTTAGTAACATGGATACATCACTTTATTATATCTCTCTTTATAAATGAACAAGAGAATCACCACTAAAACTGAATTATTCGGAATCCCTTTAGCCGCAAAACCCAATTCTTTAAACTTATCAATCTTACGAACTAGCAAGTTTTCCAAAACTTATAGTCGTTACTGGGGAACTTCCAGAATTTGTGGTGTTAGTTTTAGTCCAAACGAAAATGTACAAAATGTAAACTAATGGTGAAATATTACTTCTTCTACTTAAACTCGTTTTTCTTGCGGGATAAGCAGCAGTTCATGTTAATGTTCTTTTAATCGTTTTTACTCATTCACTTGTATAAAAAGTTCGTTCTTCTCGCTAGCAAAAATAAAATTTGAAGTCCATTGGTGAGGTTGAATGTCGAATACTCCATTGTCTGAAAATCTCAATGCTTTTCTTTCTCTAATATTTATCAGCTCCATTGGCGTCCTGAGAACTGAACCTTAAAATGCAAATGTTATACTAACACAGAGCATAGTTCCGATGATTTCCACTATGTACTAACAGGTGGAAAGTTCATTAATGCATAAAGCAAAGTATTATCCTCTTATACTGTTGTGTTAAAATTCATATAGTTACCACTTCTCCTACGAGTCCATGTTTTTCTTTTATCACCGGATTACCATGGGAATCCACGTAACATCTTTCGAGTACATCTCTGGCACACACCCAAGGTTTAGCGTGTAAGCATCCAATATGGAAATCGTATTCAAATTCCTAGACTTGATCAAATTACTCCACTTTGTTACAGAAGACTTGAAACGTGGCAGGACCCGCAACGGATATTTCGACCTCACTGTCTTGTTAAAGATTATCTCGAGAATCGCTTCTCGATAATCAGTATACTGGCTTGATTCGATTGTTGAATGTGATCGAATCGATCGGACCAAACATGAAACTGTTACACAAAGACAAATGAGTGATTAATAATGTGAGTGTTGTGAATAATATGGATGAAAACAAAATAAATGTGGATAATATTTATTAAAATGAATGGTGCATTGAACTGTTCAGCAGAGAAGAAACAACAGTGATCAAAATGACACCGCTACATTCAGTGTTCATTTGCATAGCACTGCATTTCATTGGTAAGTGAATATTTTAATATTCTTGGAGAAATTGCAGAGACTTATAGAATTTTACCTGACAGCGTTCCAAATCAAATAATAGTAGAATATGATACCGAATGAAGCAATTTATTGTTGAGAGGTTTAATTGTTTTCCTCTCCACTTTTATTCAGAAATTCATAGCTGCGTTTTAATTTTGAAATTCATATATTTTTATTAACAAGTGCTATCTGATTCGTCTTTTTCGTATTGCAATTTTATCAAAATGTATTTTTTATGAGTTCGCAAAGTTATTTCAACACTTAATAGAAATAAAAAAACTATGTCTGCAAAATATCTATAAGTGAAGAATTTAGCAATTATAATTCGGTTTTATGAACTTTTTTTGGAAAAGCATTCATTAGTAGCTTCTGGAATCTTAGACACTTCGTTAGCTACCAGATGTTACTTATACAATGTTATTACGTGGTTCCAAACCTCGGTGCTCTGGCTGTTATTTAATTAATTATTGTACAAGTCTGTACAGATATTGATCTGAAAATTAGAATTAGACAAAACAAGTACGCTGTAGTACTTGTTTTGTCTAATTCTAATTTTGAGATAGTCAACAGATTGGTAGTTTTCTTGTTAGAAACAATAGGAAATGTTCCTAGCAAGTTTTATTATTTTCTTTAACAATTATCGGCACCTTCCCGCAGACAATGGTCCAACTTCTATTCTGCACCACATGCCCTTTCGCCTGTGAACTAGATGATGTTACGGCTGCGTCAGTGTGCGGAGTTCACGTTGCTGAATTTTGGGCCAAAGATGTTTGAACTTTTTGCCATCGATACACTACGAAGAAAATTACTTCATTTTAACAAAATGAATCAGGATAGTACATGCGAATCGCAATAAGTATTTAATAGTATATTGTTTAGGAATACTATAAAAGTACCTATGTTTCTCGCGTATCGTATTTCCTAATCTTAAAATCATAACATACAGAAGATTACATACTTTTATCTTCAAGAAACTCCTAAAATTTCTTCCAAATTACACCAAAAGCATTGAAGAGCACATCAAAAAGCAAATAACGCACAAAATAACGCTAAAATCATCCTTCACGAAGCACAAATCCTCACATTTTAAATCTGAACGGGAAACGTGTTCAAGTGTCCGACGAAAATTCCATTACCTCAATGTGTTTTGAAGATTCCTCAACATCTGTGCAAAAGAATATACAATCTTTCTATATTGTTAGCATTCACCACAAGATTTTGGTGGCTCATTATTGTTCAAGAGTATTCGTTTGTTCCTCTTGTTTACTTTCCCTACATTCTTTTTTTATGAACAAGTCCCTCAGGCCGGTCTTAAATTAAGATCCTATCTACCGAAGTATTTATATTTTCTTTATTCTCTTCTTCGCGATTCGGTTGATTTAGATTAATAAGGCCATAATTAGTTTTCTTTGGCTTCGAGTTTTTGTTAAGTGGCGCTAGATCAAATTACTTGATAGTTTGTTGATCGTGAATGGCTGGTTTGGTTTGATAAATTGCTGTTGTTAATAGGATTATAATAGGGCCTCGTGGATCATTACAAAATAATAGCCCTCCATGAATTGAAAGAAATAAATTCCTAGGACCTTTCTACTTGCCGGAGCGGACTTGCCTGTGCCTCAATAAATTAAGAGCTCCAGCCAGGGCTTAAAAAACTTAAAAACTAAGCGACTACATGCTAAGGGCATACCCTGCGGGGGGTACGGACCTCAGCTTAGTGCTTCGCTGGGAGAGGTCAGCAAGGGACAGGCTGGATCGGAATTAGCCGTACGATTGATGTTGGGACGTTATACAATATACGAGTAGTAGTTGAGAAGTAACTAGTGGTGTTTTCAATACAAAAATAATATTTGAAGTAAAAGCACGGCTGGGAAATAAGTATTGGAATTGGTAGATAGAGATACTAGCTACGATTTCCAGTGGCTTTGGCAACGTACTACCGAGACAAAAAGTACCCACAAAAACATTTCACGTTAAATGTTGCCAAGACGAGAATATGTAGCTCGCACTGTCAAAAAGTAATCAGATCTCACGTAGAGCTAAGTTTCTAACTCTACACGCCCTAACTCTACAAGGCCTAACTTCGCAAACTACACCTTAGTCAACATATATGACTTGGCCATTTCGCTACATTCACATGAGCGTAAGGTGAAAAACTCTCATACTGTTATACAATGGTTCTTGTAGTAACGAAACGGCCAAGCCATATATTTTGACTAAAGTGTAGTTTGCCTTGTAGAGTTAGGGCGTGTAGAGTTAGAAGCTTGGCTCTACATGAGATCTGATTACTTTTTGACAGTGCGAGCTACATGGTCTCGTCTTGTCAACATTTAACATGAAATGTTTTTGTGGGATTTCATTTCTTTTTGTAAGTTGCTTATGATATTTATACGAGTATTTTTTCTGTTGTTCATTTTTTCTTGTGTTAATGTGGAATCTTATTATATATAACAAGGACCACCTATATAAATTTTCAGACCTCTAGCATTAAAATTTACGGAAGTCTCATACAAACTTTCACCCCCTAGTTTAAGGGGTTGGGGGGGGTAAAAGTTTCAAGTTTTAAGATTTTTTTTTAAAACAAAGCCAATCGATTATGGGCTGATTTTTCCAAATCCAGATAATTTTATTCGAGGAATAATTTTAAATTTTTAACTTTTCTTCCATAAAAAATCTGTCAGACGTCAATTATATTCCAAAAATAACAATTATCTGTCGACTGAAAAATTTGCCCTAAATTAAGTACTTGAATCGGCGTACATGGTTTTGACCAGATACATGAAATATACAGAAATATCTATAGTTAAAACGATATTTATAAAATATTTTTTCAACAACATGATTATCGATCATGAATTTTGTTTTGTTTAAAAAGAGAAAACATTACAGAGAAAACACTCATCATAAAAAAATATGTGTTCATTGAGTTTTGTGGTTTGTGCTCCCTCTGTAGACTTACGTAGCCAATTTATTGATGTATGTGTGCCTTCTCTTTCTTTCTTTCTTGTAGTGCCTTCATGATTATCAGCTAGAGGTAATTTGTGTTTATGATTGTCCTTTGTTTTTTAAAAGTGATTGTAACTGTCAGCCACATAACGGGTGTAAAAAGGCACCTACCGAAGTCGCGAGTCACTTGTACTCCCCAATATTGTAATCATTTTTTGTACTGGACCATACCTAAGAACCTTCTGTTTCTTTGAAGGTCAAAACTCGAACTTTTAATGACGTTTTTTTTTTAAGAAAAAAGTTTTTAATGTTACAACATAACTTTAAATACCCCCACGATCCCTGTACCGTTGCATGCGCCCATAAGCAAAATGTTTTGCGTAGGTATGTTACATTGCGCACTAACGCAAACAGCAAATTTTCCCATCAGAAATAAAACTGGTTTCCGAGCAAGTATGTTTGTGCAATGTTACATAATTTGATGTACAGAATACGTAGTTGACGGCCGTGTGGTGGGCCTTTTTACACTCTAGGTATTTCATCATCCATCCTACTAATATTATAAACGCGAAAGTTTGTGAGGATGGATGGATGTTTGTTACTCTATCACGCAAAAACTACTGAACGGATTTTGCTGAAACTTTACAGCAATAAAGCTTATACAACAGAATAACACATAGGATACTTTTTATCCCGATATTCCCGCGGGATCGAAACTTACGCGTGTGAAACCGCGGGGCGCAGCTAGTAGTTATCTATGTTGAAATATCAGTAATACACAAATACAAATAATATGCTTCTGTCATATAACAAAATTGATCACTATTATCTCCGTAGATAGGTGAACACTATGTACAGTCTATTATAATTTATACACTTTCTCGATATTTTTCATTAGTGATATATCGAGTTATTGAAGTGACTTTTATAAGTTTTATTTTAAATTTTTATTGAACCAGAATTTTGTTAGCTGATTTATTGGTCTAGTGGGTCTTTACCCACTAACTTAACTTTCTATCATATAAAGTTAAGTTAGTTCATATCTTAATATCATAGAAAGTTTTATTGAAAAAGTCTGGAATTTCTTAGTAGCAGCCCGAAGTCTGGAGTTTTGTGCCCTGTTGATGGCATTAGGCTCATCCCCTATTACATGGGACTTAATCATAACTGACAACATATCTAATATATTTAATCCTTCGGAGAATACAGGCGATGTTATGTTATGTATTCCAAAAAGTTATTATACCTACATCATCATCATCTGCCTAGCCTTTTCCCAACTATGTTGGGGTCGGCTTCCGGTCTAACTAGATGCAGCTGAATACCAGTGTTTTACATGGAGCGACTGCCTATCTAACCTCCACAACCCAGTTACTGAGTAATACCCTACCCCTAGGTAAGACTGGTTGTCAGATTTTCGGGCTTCTGACTACCCGTTACGTCTCTGACTAATGATCTTTCATGCAGCTGTGCCAACCAACCACCACCTCTTCAGCATAAGTCTGACTTGCCCCTTCCGGTGTTAGCTCTTCCAGCAGAGACCAAACAGGTAAATAAATCTATATTTTTTTGTGACGAATTAGGTTCTGGCTTTGGAAAAATCTTACTCAATTACCTTAGCCATAGTTTTACCAATCATAGTTACCATAACATAAGTTTTAAACAAATGATTAAAAGAATTGCCAATACAAACCTGGATAATTATTCTACAATGGTTTTGCTATTAGGTAATAGCACTGGTATTACCACAAAGGACCTAGTGGATGGTGTCAACACCTTATTAAATTTAAACATAGGTAAGATAATGTTGTGTGCTTTTCCTTACTCTGATACTTTATCATATAACGAAAATAATTATATTTTTAAGTTGAATAGAACTATTCACAAGCTGACATGTTATCATAGTGACAAATTATTGTATTTTGACACTAACAAGTTTGTTAGTGGTTTTAAGTTAACTCAGAGAACTTTATCTCTGTCTGGGGAATGTAGACATCTGATTGCTATGTTGATAGCATATAATATTAACGAGGTTATAGCTAATATAACAAATTCTAGGATTAGTAACGAGTCTGTGTTGCCTAGTTATACTAACAACATAGTGATTAATTATGAATTGTCATGTTGTACGAAGGAGGATCCACCTATAACACCAACATCCTTGGAGACCACTACCAGTCAGATAGGGCTTTCTCCTCCTGCTGGAACTTGTACGGGCAATCTAGACTCTCCAGTTGTAGTTGTGGAGGTCACTCCGGATAATTATTTAAACTAGTCAGTGAGACAACAGAAGTTACCCCTTTAAATAACCAATTATTATTACAGAATAATAAAAAGGTATCTTCTGGCAATATATTTAATAACACTAAAAAACCAAAGGGAGTGCAACATAATTTAAAATTATTTCATCAAAATATCCAAGGTTGCGCTTCCAAATTATTGGAAATAGAATTGTTTTTGGAAAACACCAAGTTTGATGTAATTTGTTTAACAGAGCATTGGCTGAAAGATCATCAAGTAATGTCAATTAATTATGAAAATTATTGTGTAGTTAGCCATTTCAGTCGAAAACGTATGATACATGGCGGGTCATTAATATTACTTAAAAATTCTATTAAATCGAAAGAACGAAAAGACATCGTCGGGCTGTCTGTTGAACACACCATTGAATTGTCCTGTGCTGAGCTTGATAAGCATGTTATAGTATGCGTATACAGACCTCCCAGTTACCAGAATCTATCTGTATTTGATTCTGTAATGGAAGATGTGTTAAAGAAACTTAGTACTAGTAGTAAATCAATAATCGTATGTGGAGATTTTAATATTAATTTATTGGAAAATAACTTGAATACTGTCAGATTGTTAAGCCTTTTTAGGTCATTTGATTTGTCAAATGTTTTTATTGAACCAACCCGAGTGACAGCTTCCTCTGCCACTTGTATAGATAATATTTTTTGTAATTGTGATTACTTACACAAACAAATTGTAAATAAGTTGCCGTCTGATCACAGTGGACAAACAATTACATTTAGCTCCGACATGCCGTTACAAAAAATTCAAATAAGGTTTAGGACAATTACATGTAAAAATTTGGAAAAATTAAATAATTCTTTGGCCAGTAAATTATGTGACCAGAATTTTAATAATATAGGTGACCCAAATGAGTTCTATGCCGAGTTCTTTTCACTGTTAAACGACCAGTTTAATAACACTTTTCCACTAAAAACTAAAAGCATTTACACAAAGTTTTTATTTAGTGACTGGGCGACTCCAGGTATTCGTAAAAGCAGGGAAAAACTTTTTGAACTTTATGGCTTAAAGCAACATTTGAAAAATGAAAACTTACATCGGTATGTTGCAAAATATTCAAAAACTTTTAAAAGTGTGTGCCAAATAGCTAAAGCTCTTTATATTAGCAATAAAATAAAATCAGTTGATGATAAAATAAAGACTTCCTGGCAAATAATAAATCATGAAACAGGTAGGAAAAAACAGCGTAATACTGAATTTAATTTAGAGACTGCACATGGCCCCATCAACTCAGATGTAGAAATAGCTCAGGAATTTGAAATTTTTTTTGCGAATATTCCCTTTAAAACTACTGAAGCTTTAAATTCATCCCCCACACTTTCTGCTGCCTTGCTTAAAAAGAATGTAAAGCCATGCCCTTTGGAGTTTAGGTTTCAGCATACAAATCCCCAGGCTGTTATAAAAGCTTTTAAAGATCTTAAAATTAAATCAACAGAAGATCTCTGGGGAATGTCTGTAAAAGTATGTAGATCTCTCATAGAAACCATTGCGCCTTATTTAGCTCTCATATTTAACACCAGTGTTGATCAAGGAGTTTTTCCAGATCTTATGAAACATAGTACAGTAGTTCCATTATTCAAATCCGGTGACAGTAAAGAACCCAACAATTATAGGCCTGTGTCGATTCTGCCAGTTCTCAGTAAGGTGTTTGAAAAGCTTATGCTCAATCAAATGTTACGTCACTTTAATAAAAATTCCATCTTTCATGAACACCAGTACGGTTTCACCAAAAGGCGTTGTACTACTGACGCCGGTGTTACCCTAATAAAGAACATTTTTAACGCCTGGGAAGAAGCACAAGATGCCATTGGAATCTTTTGCGACCTCTCTAAGGCGTTCGATTGCGTAAACCATGAGACACTTCTGATGAAACTGGAGCACTATGGGATTAGAAAAAAAGCACTTGATTTGCTAAAATCGTACCTGAAAGATAGAAAGGTTAAAGTTCAAGTAAACGGCATAAACTCATTAGGGTCTGAAATGACAATGGGCGTTCCTCAAGGGTCGATATTGGGTCCATTCCTCTTTTTAGTTTATATTAACGATTTACCCCAATTACTTCAAAATCAACCAAAGATGGTGTTATTTGCAGATGATACATCATTGATCTTTAAAATAGACCGACGGTCACAAAATCTTGACGACGTGAATAACTCTATTCTTCAGGTCCAAGATTGGTTTACGGTAAATACTTTAGTACTTAATGAAAAAAAAACCAAATGCATTTAAATTGCCTAATGTTAGAAGCAGCGAATGTGACATCATATTGAATGGCCAAAAACTAGAGTTTATTGATCAGACAGTTTTCCTAGGAATCACGCTAGACGAGAAATTACAATGGGGGCCTCATATAACATCTATTGCGGGGCGGCTAAGCTCGGCCGCTTATGCTGTTAGAAAGATAAGACAGTTAACAGATGTAGAAACCGCGCGTTTGGTCTATTTTAGTTACTTCTACAGTATTATGTCATATGGCATTTTACTGTGGGGTCGGGCTGCTGATATTGAATCCATTTTTATTTTGCAAAAGAGAGCTGTCAGAGCCATTTACAATCTACGTCGTCGTGAATCTCTTAGGGAACTATTTAAAAAGGTTAATATTATGACGGTACCTTGCCAATACATTTATGAAAATATTATGTATGTAAGAACACTTTGTAAACAAGGATATTACAAATTGGAGGATTACATCCAAGATAACAATGTTTGGAAACATGCTGGTCCTGCTCCATAGGACAATCTAGAGTCTAGACAAAATCAAACTGGTTGCTAATTTAATTTATACATACACATTTTTTTTTTTAAATACATTTTTTTTACATTCTTTGACAAATGTAACTCACACACTTTTTAAAATACTAGTAAAATTTTTCAATCTTTGTAAATATGTGGACACCATGTATCTATCACATAATTGATTTACCAGTCTGTTATATTTTTAATTCTTTTACCATTTTTGGTAGACTAAATTTTATTTTAGGTGCATCGTCTTCACATATAATTATATAATGAATGTATACAAAAACTTGTAAAACATTTTAAAAGAGTAACGGTGGAGTTTCTTGCCCATTCTTCTCCACACGAAAACTACATTTTGGAATGGGCGACTAGAATCAATTCTATTTTTTCATTTTAAATTTTGACGTTCAAAAGTGCCTTTTAAGTGCCTATTTGAAATAAATGATTTGACTTTGACTTTGACTTTGACTGTCAAAGATCTACGAATGACAGCCGGGACATCAGCTTAACGTGCTCTCCGTGGCACGGAGGGGTCTCGGTATGTAAAGATGGTCACCCATCCACAGACCAACCGCAGCAAGTGTAGTTTGTCCTGATCGATCAACCTGTACGGCTGTTATTGTTTAGCCACGGGCCCCTCCCAAAAAAAAAGTTAATAACTTTTTTTAACCCAAAAAGAAAAAAAAGCCCAAAAAGTTATTATACATCGCAAATATATATATATAAACGGTAAGATGACCACGTAATAGAGATAATGTACGTTCAACGATATTCGGTCTTGATGAAAATACATGAGGCAATAAAAACTACACGCTCGGGAAAAACTATTACAGAAATATACACACAATATTATTGAAATATGTAGATCAAACGTGGAGCTAGAGCACCTAAAATAATACAAATACTGATATATTTTATGAAGAAGAAAAGCGTAACAGAGCACAATCTCCAATCCAGCAAAACTTCAACGGCAAATATCGGCAAATATATAATATAGTATAATACACTGCATAAGTAGCTGCAGTTTGCTCTTCAATACAAATGGAATCTTTTAAATCGTTCAATGTTTCTATGGAGCATCCATTATCTTTATTGATACTCGAACTTGCGAAACAATTTTTTTTAATGATGTTTGGATATTTTCTCAATGTCAATAGACTCACTTCATCGTCATCATCATTGCAGCTTAACTTACAGTTGGGTTTGGCTTCATTTTGCTACTGCCAATATACTCTCTCCTTTGTAAGCCCGATCCAGGGTCTACCCGCGATGGCAATGATGTCATCTGTCCATTGCGCCTAGCATGGGCTGAAAATAACTAGTGAAACGTATCTGGGTGTACTGTACTGTATAATTTTCTTTTTACCACCTTCAAAAAAGAAGAAGGTAATTTGTGTTTGTGTTCTTGTTTGCGTCATGTTTACCGAAAATAAAGGTAGTTTCTTTCTTTCTGTAGTACCTTTGCGAAAGAGAAGATTTTCCAATCTTTATAGTCTTTATTTATTTCGAGAGGATCCAATTACGAATTGTCTATCATTGCTTAGACAGGTGCGTACCGAAGTCTAATCATGCGGAACCCAATTCGTCCGTACCCAGTTTATTTTCCTTTTATCCCAGATCAAAAACAACAGTACAATTCTACCTACTTCTTCATTTCTTATTTACTGCAAACAGTTTTGTTGGTTTTTTCTATTTCATCAAATAACATTGACATATTATCTCCATAATGAGGACTGACAGACCGAATCAATTTTTATTTATTTATTTAAAGATTACGGACGAGTGATATACTTAATTCTTCTATTACATGATGCACATACCTATATGATTAAATGAATCGAATTTTGCCACTTAAGTTTGGAGATTTGTTATTTATCTTAGTTCTCTTGTGGATGTCTTTAGTTCTGATGCGATCACGTAGGAAATTCCAAGCATAGCCCTCTCCATTGTCCTTTGGGTCTTCTAATAAGGCCCATTGTACGCGCCCACTTCTCAGCGCCATAGGTCATCACTCAAATCTACATAATCCACATTCAATGTTTTCCAATGTCAAAAATGTACGCGCTATCGCTATTTCTAGTGACGACCTTACTTCTTCTGCACTCCTTATTCGCGTCTTTAGCCTCTTTTTTCGCCTTTTTTGATTCTTAATAAACCAACTTTGTCGTTGAAAGAAAAAAATATTTTGTTTGGGACATTGAAAATATGTTCTTTATTTAAAAGTCCTGTTTTTACGAATTAATAGTTGACATTGAATCATTAACTGATGCGCCGTTGTTATGTAAGACGATAAAAGTGACACAGTAGCTACCTATATACACAGTACCTAAATCCATAGTTATGTTTATCCAAGCTTTCTACTTAATAAGTCCAACAAAGGAATAGGAATTGTTTATTGTGACATCGTAAACGGAGCGTTTATTTCGTTACATTTATAAAGATATAATTTGGGCCCTATGTTCGGGGGTACTGGGGAAATAAAAACGTTTATTTTGTTTGGGTGCTAAATGTTTTGAAGGTTATTAAGGATTTACAAGCGGTTTTTTATGGAAAATTGTAAGAGTTTTTGCATAGTATTTGGTTGTTACATTTTATAAAGAATTTTAAAATGACTTTTTTTTAAATTTGTATTTCGTACGTGTATAGAGAAGGCAATTTTACTCAAATAAATAAACATGTATATATACAGGCTGAAATTGAAAACATGCGACAAATCGAAATGGGAGATTGTACTCATAATTATGAATAACTAACTATGGGACCAAACCTGAAATCGCGAAAAAAAAATCAGCTATTCCCTACGTTTATGTTCGCATAACTCGTCAAATGTAGGGAACAGCTGATTTTTTTTTCGCGATTCCAGCTGTGGTCCCTTTTTTTTTTTTTTTTTTTTTTTGTGGATGGGAAATCATCCAATGACCCCTCCCGCTCTGGGTGGAGCAGAAGGGAGTGTCAGACTCTTACTGACTAAAACCCACCCGTGTTCCTTCCTTAGCCCTTTGTGTTCCGGGGTAGCGGTAACCCTTTCGGACAATCCCGCTGCCCCGGCAGGCTTCGGCCCTTTCGGGCCCCTTCCTTGCTGCTGACATCTCTTTGAGGCGCGCGTGGAACACGTACGCGCCGTCCGGCACGGGCCTGGTCCTGATCGGACGGAGAGTTACCCATTACTCTCCGCCCGCAGGCCCGCGCCTACGGTGGCCGGGAGTCGTCTCGCGGCTCCCGACGCCCGGGGCGTCTCCCGCGGCGGCTGGGACGTGAGGCCCTCTCCCTCAGCCGTCCCGCCACCTCCTTCGCTAGCATGACTGCTTCGCAGAAGGAGGTGACTGCCTCCCACTCCCTCTCGCCCCGGACCATGGCTTGAACCAGGGCCGGGCGCGAGAGGTCGCCGCCGCTGCCGATCGCCTCTGCGAGGACACGGCGGTGCTCCGCCCAATTGGGGCATACCGCCACCGTATGCTCCACCGTGTCCTCCGGGCGACCCTCGCAGTGGTGACACCCGGGCGTATCCTCCCGCCCGATAATGTGCAGGTACCTCCCGAAACACCCGTGTCCGGTGAGGACCTGCGTCAGGCGGTAGGTGAGGGCGCCGTGGCGCCTCTCTAGCCACTCCTCAAAGAGGGGTCTTACCGCCGCTATCGCGGCGTGCCCTGCGCTGGGTTGCGACAGTCGCTCTTTCCATGCCGCCATGAGATCGCGCCGGAGGTCGGTCCGCTCCGCTGCGATTTGCCGCGGAAGCGGAGTTTCCCCCCGGCGTAGTGCCTCCGCGCGCCACTCGTACAGGCGCGCGAGGACTATCGCCTCCAGATCCCACGGCGGCAGTCCGGCAAGGAGGCTTGCCGCCTCGCCCGAGATCGTGCGGTACCCCCGGATTAGCCTTACGGCTACCACCTTCTGGGGCGCGTTCAGGTAATGGGCGGCTCGCCGCCGCAGTGAACGCGCCCACACCGGGGCCCCATATAGGGCCATGGACCGCACGACCCCCGCGTAAAGCCTCCGGCAGGAGGCGTTTGGCCCCCTCAGGTTGGGCAAGAGCCGCTTGAAGGCGGCCCCGGCCCGTTCCAATTTGGGAGCCAAACGTCGAAAATGCTCGACGAAGTTCCACCGGCTGTCGAGGACGAGACCCAGGTACCTCATCGTTGTCTCGACGCCGATGTGAACCCCTCCTACCGTTAGTTGGGATCCCGAAGGCGGCCCATTCCGAGGCCCATGAAAAGACATGGCCTCGGACTTGTGCAATGCCACCTCGAGACCCAACTGCCGGATCCTCTCCACGACTATCGCAACCCCGCGTGTCATCGCGTCGGCCGCCGCCTGATGCGACCTCCCCTGCGCCAGGACTAGCGTGTCGTCAGCGTAGCAAACCACGCTGACTCCATCAGGGAGATCGGCCCGCAGCACCCAGTCGTAACCGATGTCCCACAGGAGCGGCCCCAGAACCGATACCTGTGGGACACCGCACGACATCTCTCGCCGGTTCCATTCCCCGTTGCGACCGGGGTAGATGACGGCTCTGTCCGTCAGATACGCCCCGACTACTCGACGGAGGTAGGTCGGCACCCGGTGATACCGGAGCGCCTCCCCAATGCAACTCCAGGGCAGGGTGTTAAAAGCGTTGGCGATGTCGAGTGACACCGCCACGACCACCCCACCCCGGGACACCGCGTCCCCCGTCGTGAGGGCCCTCACGCGCATGATGGCGTCCACCGTCGAGCGCCCCTTGCGGAAGCCGAACTGGCTGTCCGCAAGATCCGGCCCCGTCCTCACCAGGTGCCCGACGAGGCGGCCCGCAATCACTCTCTCAAAGAGCTTGCCGACCTCGTCGAGCAGCACGATGGGCCGGAATGCGGACGGAGAGTCCGCAGGGCGCCCTGGCTTCTGTATGAGGACCAGCTTCCCCGTCTTCCAGCGGAGTGGAAACTGGCCCCTCTCCATGCATGCGCTTAAGAGCGCCTCTAGTCGGGGCCCGAGAGCCCCTGAGGCCAGGACCCAGGCCTTACCCGGCAAGCCGTCGGGTCCTGGGGCGGTATTTTTGGCCTTCAGCCTATTTACCGCCACTCTCAGATCTACCCCGGTCACTTCAGGGATGTCGTCGTCGTCCGCGTGGTCCGCTTCAGGCACCGCAAGTGGCGGAGCCATGGGCGGGGGAGTATGCTCCGCCCGTGAAGGGAACAGAGCGCTCACCACCTCCTCCACCAGCTGGGGGCGGAGACTCTGCGTCAGCGGGGGGGCCCAGGTGCGGAGTTTATTCCGCACCATTTTATAAGGGCGCCCCCATGGATCTCTGTTCAGAGTCTCCACCATCTCCTCGCGGGCCATATCCTTGGCCCGCTGGACAGCCTCGCGGAGGGCGGTCTTCGCCGCTCTGTACCCCTCGTACAGCTCCGCCTCCGTGGCTTCCGCATCCGGAGGGCGGATGCGGAGCCTGCGGTGCCTGGTGTACAGGTGTCGCGCTTCGACGCACGCCTTGCGTAGCGACTCCACCTCCCGCGACCACCAGTACACCTGACGTCGGGCGCGTCCTGGCCGGACTCGGGGCATTGCCACGTCGCATATCTCGGACATGGCCTCCCGGAACCACTCCGCCTCATCGTCGATATCGGCAGGCCTGTCCGGTGATGACACCCAGGCCTGCACGATCGAGGCTTCCAGGAGGAGCTCCCGGTCCAGCTGCTTCAGCGCCCACCGCGGACCACTCGGGGCCTGTTGGACCGGCGCGCTGGAGGTCTGGGTGGAGACGTCGAACCGGATATACCGGTGATCGGAGTAGGTCTCCACCTCCTCCATGACGCGCCAGTCAATAACACTCTGTGCCAGAGCGGGGCTGGCGAACGAAATGTCCACCACGGACTCGCCCCGCATCCGCACACACGTGGGAACAGAACCCCGATTTAGGACGACCAGGCCTGTTTCCAGAGCCCAGTCCTCCACCATCCTGCCCCGCACGTCCGTGTGACGGGAACCCCAGGCCAAATTCTTGGCGTTGAAGTCCCCGAGCACTAGCACGGGGAAGCGATGGTTTCCGGCGACGACGACACTCAACTCTGTTAAAGAGTTCTGGAACTCGGCGAGAGTTCGGCTCGGAGAGAAGTACACTCCCACTACTACTAACTCTCCGAACCGTGCTGCTACGCACCCCTGTCCCTTCGTGACTCCTTCGAGGGACGGGGTGCCGGCGGCGGCCGACGAAATTAGGGCCACTGAGCCGCTCAGGTCCTCCACCCAGTCATCCCTGGGCGGGACAAAGTACGGCTCAGCGACCACGGCGATGTTAATCGACCACTGCGCCATGCTCTGGAGCAACAGGTCCTGGGCGCAGGCGCAGTGGTTGATGTTCGCCTGGAGGAGGCGTAATGGAGCCATCACTCCTCCATTTCAGCCCCCTCCTGGGTCCCTTGCGAGGGCCCCTCCGCGGTGGCGGTGGCGGCAGTGGCGGCAGCAGCGGCGGTGACGGCGGTGGCGGCAGCGGCAGTGGCGGTGGCGGCGACGGCGGTGGTGGCGGCGGCGGCGGCAGCAAAGGCGGAAGCGACAGTGGTGGTGGCGGCGGTTGTGGCGGAGGGCCTCCCTTTCCTCTTGGCTCCGTCGGGTGGAACGCAGCACCTGCTCCCAGCCCGGTGCTCGGCCGGCTTGCCGGCAGCCGCACATGCGACGCAGTGCGGCGCGGCGCTGCACGAGCCGGCCGTGTGTCCGGGCTGACCGCAGCGGAAGCACAGAGTGCTGCGGTCCACCTCCGAGGTGCACTGGACGCCTACGTGGTGCCCCACATGGCATCGGAAGCACCTCAGAGGTCTGGGTTCCAGCAGCTTAACCTGCGCCGAAACCCAGCCGACCAGAAGCCTTCGGCCCTCCACAATTTTTCTGGCCGCCGTCACGGGGCAGCTTACCGTTACGGTACGCATGCCCGCGAAGTCAGGACGTATGGTGCCCGTCTTCACCTGGTCGACCAGACACCCGCCCGCCCTGACGACGGCGGCCACCACCTCTCCCTCCGTTACGGAGTCATCCAGGCCCAAGATGCGCATGTCTGCGCACTTGACGGGCCTGGATACTCGTGCCTCCTCCGCATTCAGGGACGCCCTTATCTTCTCAGCTAGGGCGTCAGCGGTGGGGCCACTCGTTGCGCCGGGGATCTCCAGCATGCGGGCGCCAGTGGCGGTCACCCTATGCCGGAGGCCCCCGGTGATCCCCAGCTCCTGAAGGTCCACCGTCGCTCTGGCCTTAGTGAGCACGTCGCAGTACGTCACGCCCTTCTTGACCGCGTCCGGCTGCAGTGTTATTACTACAGCCGCGGTCTTCGGGGCGCGAAGCCTAGCTGCGACGGCTCGCTCCTTGCGGCGCCGCCTTTGCGCCTTTTTCCTGGCCGCCTTGGCCGCCTTCTTCTTCTGCCCGACCACCTGCCATTCGGCGTCGGTCGCGGCAGAAGTGGGAGTGTTTTGGGGGCCGGGCGTAGGCTCTGGGGCCTTCGCCTTCCCTCCCCCTCCGCCCCTCTTCCGGGCCGGCGCCGGGGTTTTGCCAGCAGGAGCCGGCCTTACCGTCGCCGGGGCTCCGCCTGCAGGCACCGGTTTAGCCGGCGCCGGGGCTTTGCCAGCCGACGCCGGTTTCGCCCTCGCCGGGGCTCCGCCAGCAGACGCTGGTTTGGCCGGCACCTGAGCCCGGCCTGACGGCCCGGGTTTAGGGGCGGCCGTTGCCGCTGCGGCCGCGTACGAGGCCGCCTTCGGCCCCGGGGCCGCCGCCTTGCCCGCCAGAGGTGGGCGCAGGACTATGCCCTCCAGGACGGAAAACCGCGCCTGGAAGGCCGCCAGCTCCTGCCGAACCAGGTCCAGGACCTGGTTCTCCACCGGGATAGGCCGGCTCGGCAATTCCGCCTGCGCCCTGCCGGTGCTCCTCAAGGTGGCCAGGTCTGCCCGGAGCCTCCCGTTCTCCTCTCGGAGATGCTCCATCGCGGCCGTCAGGCGGGCGACCTCGGCTCGCAATTCGGCCACTTCGCCGGCCGAAGGGCCGACGTAGTTGGCCGCCTCCGCTGCCTCCATGATGGAGGCCGTAGCCGAGACTATGGCCCTGTTCTTTGAAGCTTGCAGCTTCTTCAGGGACACGTCCCGGATCGCGGCCTCCACGACCGCCGCAAACCTGCGCTTGCGGTCCGCCCCGGGGGTGCCAACCGCACCCGCCTCGTCGCCAGAGGACCCCGAAGCGACCGCGCGACCGGCCTCCGCCTCCTTTGTTGGCTCCTCCGCCAGTTCTGCCGCCTCTCGGGCAGTGAGCCCCCTCCCTTTGCCTCGCTCCCGGACTCCTCCCCGCCTGCTGGTGGGGATTTTCCGAGCCGAGGCCAGCTCCCCGTCAGAGGAGGACCCCTGGTCGTCCTCTGACCTTGGCCGCTTGCTGCGAGACTTTTTCGCAGCAGCGGCCACCTTCTTGGCACGGCTGGGGCTCCCTGAGCCTCCCGTGCTTGCACCTCCAGATGCGGCGTCGGACTCCGACCCCGCATCACTCCTCACCTCTTCCGTTTCTTTATTTTGGTATTTTATATTTTCCATAGCTGTTCCCACGAGTATATATCATGTTTTATTGACTCAAATTATAGTGGTTCGCACTAGCGACTAAATCAAGCTACCCATTAGCCAAGCTTAGTACCTCCCTCACGGTGCGCCGCCGCTTGGAGGTTTGGGGAATTTTTTATAGAGGTTAATCTTCCTCGCGGTCCGGGCGGTTAAGCCAAGACCCTCGACCCCCTTCAACAGCCAGAGACATGACCTTAACTGTCTCCAGGGCTACGAGATTAGCGGTGGCAGCAGGGTTACCCCTCCTGCCTGCCCGGCGGCAGGGTAAGTGCACACCGGGCCCGCTCTGACCCCCCACCACAACTGCCGCTCAGCTACTCAGAGCGGCACGTGTGGAGCGATCCTCCTGGCAGAACATTGGCATGCGGACAGCGAGATTCCACTGGGAAATAATCCCAGAGGAAAATCGCTGCCCGCACCCCGGGATGCACCGGCCCGAACACTGGTCTTCCCCCCGGACGTATCCAGAAAGGAACCCCAGTACCCAGGCACACGTGGAGGTTTTCTGCCCGAGCACCCCAGCTGTGGTCCCTTAGTGAAAGTTGTTCATAATGATGAGTACAATCTCCCATTTCGGTTTGTCGCATGTTTTCAATTTCACCCTGTATATATACAGAGTTGATACGACAGAGGGGCATTAAATCACACTACGTATACTATACGTGTTTAGTATTAATTCGATACGGTATAAAAATAAAAAGCATCATAAATGAGAATTTTTTTGTTTCAAACAAACTAAATAGCTTACAAATCAGAATAAAACGCAACCACCCTTTGTAAATAAAGGAGAAACCCAAACTTCATAAAAACTTGGGCCTGGTGACTGACCTTGGATAACTATACAAAGTGGCAACGTCCAACGTCGCGCGCGGGCAGAGTAACTCGAAACACACTGTGGATTTTCCAAACTGCAGTACCGGAGATTTTGCCGATTCCAGATCGGTCCGAGTAAAAGTACTCTCATCGGTCCATATTAAATTAGTTAAGAAATGACGGTCTTCGGATGTTTTATTTAGTAGCCATTGGCAGTAACTGTTGCTGATCGGCAAGTCTCTCGATAAAAAAGTTTGCACCTTCCGATATTTAGAAGGTTTGCGTTTTTTACGTTTTAGAACCTTGTAGATAGTTCTATGGCAACATCTAAACTGCCGGGCGGCTCTGTGGAGACTCGTCGGGCTGCGGGAAAAATTGTCTAAAATTCTTTCGTCCCAAGCAGCGGGCATTTACCGCGGTGGCACTCCCTCCTGTTACAGCACTATACGTTTATTGTCCCGTAATCTTTGTACTGCCAACTGTATGGTGCGGGCATTCCTAGGGCAATTGCGGCTATCACAATACCTTTCTCTGTAAGTTCGTAGAGCTAACGTTGCGTTTCCACGGCATTCGCCGTAGATTAAAATCATGTCAGTGTATTCTGACGCCGTGTCAGTTACACGAGGTATTTTTGAACACTTTAATTATACACACACACAACCAAAGTTTAACTATTACAATAGAAACAGTCAATTACAAAAAAAAAAAAACACTAACACTAAATAATAATAATCCCAAGTTACGTGTCCTGTCCTGTCACAATAAAAAAAGGAATACTGTCTTAAACTTATTTAGTGTCCTATCACAATAACAAAATAAATTCACAATTATTGTCAGCGCAGAAGTTCGACAAAACAATAAGGGCGCAGGAGCTTCCGCGTACGTACCTACGTTCCGGAAGGGTAGCGTCGGCGCACTGAAAAAACAAGTTTTTTGGAGGCCCCACTTACTGATCGCAAGCACAAAATACAGAGAGTACAGAAGTCAATCTACATACAAAGTGCGCTCGAGCAACGCACACATAGACACCGCTCACGGACACGATATCTCGGACTGGTTGGGACTAGTGCGAGCGCAAGTGCCATCCGCTTGAGACATGCGTCTATGAAGTGCAAAAATGGAGCAATAAAAAAAAATTATAACTGTTCAGTGGACGGTTGTTTAAATTCAACATTAAACGGTGAATTGTCGTTTTTTAATCTACCAGTTGTTTCAGAGAGGTAAGTAGGTATTTGCTTGTATTTCGATGGTTTGTATTAACGTAACACAGTAGTTAGGTAGGTAGGTAAGCGCCCCGGCCCCCAGTCCCGCGCCGTAAAGTAAAAGCGAACATGACTTTGTAGCACTTTGTGACAAAGTAATGTAACAATAACATTAAAATTAAAATATTTTAGTTATTATTGGTTTTTTCGTTTCTCATCATCATCAATAAATCAAACAACTAGATGCGAGTGCCACTACCACGATAGTTTTTTGTGCATAATCCAAAGTTTACAACCATAGCGCGACCGCCGAGCGTAGACTTCTGTACTCTCGGTATTCTGTGTCGCAAGGATCTAAGATACAATAGCAACACACTGACCTATTTCTATTTCTTTTACGCACGTGATGTTTTGCCAATAGGATTGTCACTCTCTTATGTACTACGTATTGGTTTATGACTTGCGTAAGAGCGGCAACAACGTATCGTAGATTTATCGTTTTAAGGTGCATGACCTATGCCTGTAGACATAATCAGCTGTTAGGAAAAATACATCGTGTTCAAACGGTGCAAAAACTAAAAAAATCATTTGCGACTAAACTACTGTTTCAATTTAATTGATTTTTGGTAGAGAGCTTGATAATGATACCTAGTATAGGCAGTTTAAAGGAAAGCCCATCTGTCGTATCAACTTTGTATATACATATTTGAATATATGGAAACGTAATATACTTAAAAAATAAGTGCAATAAGTGTATATGTAGCAACGTGTCCAAATATTGAGATGTCACTGCTATGTCTCAGTTAAATATTAATTCTACGTGAACATTAACCTTCCAAAATAAATTTGTTGAATGATGGTAAAAATCGCATCACAATCCATGGTAACACGAAAAGCGACTTTGTTTCATACTATGTACAGATATATAGGCCGACCGCTTAACCCTTTAACCGCCCGACTTTATATCAGTTGTCGTGCCCCCAGCGCCCAGCATAGTAATTCGATTTTTTTTTTGTTTTTCGAGTAACCTGATAGAGTACACCGTAATAAATAAAAAAACAGAGTAAACGAGCTGTGGTATTTGGTCGTAAAAATACGACCCTGGCAAAATGGGCACGAAAATATTTGTCGGATTTATCCGACATAGACGGTTAAAAGGTTGACTGAGACGTTGCCTGAGGTAGGAGCGCGGTGCAAGCGAGATGTGGTGACGTGATGCAAGCTCAGTGATTCGTCAACTTGTGACAACTATCGCCCCTCCCGCTCGGCGCTGCTCAGGCAAAGCCTCAGTTAAGCGGTCGGCCTATAGACAGATTAATTCGCAAATACCTTTCTTCCAAGCTTGATAAAATATTACCCTTATATATCAGAAGACAGTTCGCTATTTTTCAGACTAAACCAAAAAATATGTAGAAGATCTTTTAAAAATATAACTTAATATTTTCAAGCATTTTATTTTTGCATACTCTTAGATAATAAACCACTTAATCTTAGAGGTCCCGACTCCAAGCTATAAATCCTAGCTGCGGCTCAGACAAGGTACAGTCAACAGCAAAAGTAGATGATGAAAATCAGAAATTCAATACTAATGAACGGAGTTCGCGTCAGAACTGTGTGGCGTCGAAGTGTCGTTATGTAATTGTAAATTATACCAAACATTTACTACTTCGACGCCACACAGTTCTGACGCGAACTCCGTTCATTAATTAGTATTGAATTTCTGATTTTCATCATCTACTTTTGCAGCTGACTGTACAGTCGTAATCTAAATGTTAAATGTGATTATGTATTTATTTCTGTGTGTGGGTCAGAAAAATACATATACGTCGTAGATAGAAACAGATTCAAACGTCTGGGCCTTTTGTATGAAAATAAAATATAGAGCTTTCATAAGGTAGTTTTTCTGAGAATTTAGAGCCAAGGTCAGATTATTGTATTGTTCAGGCAAGAGGTTACTGCGTGGAAAGTATTTTTTTTTTTTGTATTGCTTGAGTGAATCAAATGATGTTTATAAAGTGGCTAGAGTTTCAGTTGTCTATTCAAAAATCTTAAGATCACTGATAGACAACGCACATCATAAACCGATGAAATTTTGCACAAGAATTCGTTTTATAAAATCTACATGGGCACTTATAAAACGTCAGAAGCTAGGTGCACGATTCCAATTGGTCGTTTCCTATGGAGAAGATCCGTCAAGAAACTCCACGGGTTACTCTTTTAAAAATGATTGACTTTTACAATGTTTTCAAATTACAGCAAGTATGGGAGGAAAGCGTAGACCTGTCATCTCAAGTACTTAATAAAATAATGAATGGTCTACAGACCTAAAATTTACAAGGCCTACAAAGTCCTCACATTTACAAAATATAAAAAAAGAATCTATCAAAAGGATAAATCATCATCACCTGTCCCGCCTTTTCCCAACTTTGTTGGGGTCGGCTTCTAGTTTAACCGGATGCAGCATTTTTCATTTTATTTATCAAAAGGATAAATAAAAAATTAAATATAAAAACCTATTAAAACCAAATGATATGATTGCCATTATAACCACTAATACACATTCATGGTGACTACACTAAAGTGAAAACTACGAAAGGATTTTTGTCAATTCATCCTTTAAATCGGTTAAATAGAGGATGAAAGTTTGTAAGGAAATTAGTCATTGTTGCCGATGGGGAATCTCATCGGGCGCAAGGCATCGAGCCTTGCGCCCAATAAAATACTCTGGTCCTTATCATATCATTGTTTAATTGCTACTTTAAGAACAACCATTAACAACTGCGTGGAATCGGGAATTAAATGTAATGGTCCTTTTATCTTTCTTGTCGCTAAGTTATTGGGCTTGTGGCTAAGTAATAACTACCGCACGGGTCGATCGATCAGGTTAAGCTACGCATGCCGCGGTTGGTCCGAGGATGGGTGACCATCTTTACATACCAAGACCCCTCCGTGTCTCGCAAAAAACGCTAACCCGTTAGTCCCGGCTGTCATTTGTGGAACTTTGATAGTCGTTACGCGTAGTCCCCAAAATCTGACAACCAGTCTTACCAAGGGTAGGTAGGGGTATTACCCAGTAACTGGGTTGTGGAGGTCAGATAGGCAGTTGCTCCATTTATAATACTAGTATTCAGCTGTATCCGGTTAGACTGGAAGTCGACCCCAACATAGTTGGGAAAAGGCTAGGCAGATGATGGTCCTTATACCTTTAACTTACATTCCCGTAACGTTACACGTGTCCAACACATAGCCTCATTTTTTGAGAGTGCTGGTTTATCTATAGTACTTAAGATACATTATAGGTATGTATACGGGGTGGTTAAAAATTCGTGGATCAAACGAAATAGGGAGATAAAGGAGGTCATTGAGTATAGTTTGAATGTTTTTGTTGGTATACTGGCGTGTGCTAGCTGACATATGATAAATAATTTAATGTTTTGTGTTTCGTAATGACAGCTAGGGAGTTTGTTGCGCCACTTCTTCCCAGCTAAAGCACAAGGAAGTGGTGAAGGGCTTCTTATGTAATTTTGACGTACCTACAAGAAGTGTCGACCCCCCACTCTCGGCTTATTTTAAATAAATGACTTTGATTTTGATTTTAGAAATCAACAAATAATAAATAGTCGAAAGCTTATGATACACGCACGTGTAACTGTTGAAATGTAGTAAAAAATAAATCCAAATAACAAATAAATCCAAAGGCCTCAAATAAAAGCCTAATAAAAATCCAAAAGAAACCGACAAATCTCCATTACTCCCTTTGTTTAAGGTTCCTTCAAAAGGCCTTTGTTAACAATCATTTTGAACAATAGCTCAAATTTTCTTTTTTTACTCCACTCTATTTTTCATTCCGTTCGACCGTCTTACTTCGAGTATCTGAAACAGTGAATGCCTAATATAATTTAGATCAGCAGTATTGGTCCAGTGGTCTTTGTATAAATTAGTTCATCACCACTGCTCTCGAAGCGGTGAAGGAAAACATCGTGACGAAACCGGCATGTCCTAGAACCAAAAAATCAAAGGCATATGTAACACAGTTTTGAGAGCAGCGGTGATGAAATAAATTACACAAAATTTAAAACGCCTGGCTGGGTTCGTGCCCACGACCTACAACTCGTAAATTGGGATCGCTACCACTGGGCCGGCATTTGCTTGCAAATGAAAACAGAATCGTATTCGAGAATGTTCGCATTTTTATAAGACTTCTCTTTTTCTATGGTAGTAGCAAATGTATCACCCATTTCTATACTTTCTACTAGCTGCTGCCCGCGACGTCGTCTGCGTGAAGGCACCAAAAATACCTAAGATGCCAGTGTCGCTATAGCATTATAGGTACACAACTTTTAAAATAGCATTAAAATTAAGTTTTTTTTGCAAGCGAAGCAAGTGAAGAGAGTTATATGGGAATCCTGCTGAGTTCAGTCATAAGATGTGACTGAACGAAATAGAGAAAATAATGCAGGAATACATTCCAGGACACAAAAGAGTAAAAATACGTACAAAGGTATCATACCTTACAACACTTCCCTATAAACTACGTTGATAGTTATGCTGCCAGGAGCCAAAATATAAAGAGAGTCAGGACTGGTGACGTGGGAGCAAGCGACGTACAGTTGCCCGTGTGAGAAACAACTCGTCCTGAGGTCGATACCCGCTGCTCTCAGTCTCTGCCCCTGCGACTTATTGATGGTCATCAACACTCACGGGGAACTGTACGCGCTTGAACTGGAATACTGCCTCGCCGACGCCACAACCCGTAAGAATTTCCGCCTCAATGGTGTGTCTGTGGAGCGAGATAACTTTAAGGCGGGTCCCGTTACACAGCTTCGGAGGAGATAGGTTCCGAAGAAGACACCGACCTTCAGCTTGATGGTATGCGCTGGAAGTCCACTTACTGACAGGGAGTTCAGAAATTCCACGGGATAATGTGTGGCGTCATCTTGCTCGACAACAGTGTTTATCGAGGTGTAGACCACTTCATTCCCCTCAATTTCCGAGAGAATGCATTCGTTAATTGCTGCAGCCTGATAATTTTTGGGCGTCAAAATGTCCCGCTCACATCATCTGCCTAGCCTTTTCCCAACTATGTTGGGGTCGGCTTCCAGTCTAACCGGATGCAGCTGAATACCAGTATTTTACATGGAGCGACTGCCTATCTGACCTCCACAACCCAGTTACTGGGTAATATGATACCCCTTGGTAAGACTGGTTGTCAGACTTTCGGGCTTCTGACTACCCGTAACGACTGTCAAAGATCCACGAATGACAGCCGGGACCAACGGCTTAACGTGCTTTCCGAGGCACGGAGGGATCTCGGTATGTAAAGATGGTCACCCATCCACAGACCAACCGCGGCAAGCGTAGCTTAACCTGATCGATCGACCTGTGCGGCTGTTATTATTTAGCCACGGGCCCCTCCAAAATGTCCCGCTCACACACCCAATAATTCTGCTGGTGCGGTATACGACTGATGTCCCCGTACACACAGCGAATGAGTTCTTCTAAGCTGGGTACCACTCTACCGAGAGACTCTGGAAGCACCACCTGTCCACCTATCTCTTCTGGTAGAGTGCCTTCGGATAGACTTAGAAGGACATCGGAGAATTCTTGAGCACGTGCATTGCCGCCAAGCCGAGGTCTCATATTAATGGTCAAGCGCAGCATACGAACTCGTGACCACAACGAAGATCGTTTCAACGAAGCATTCACCTCGTCAGCCCTGGATCCCCGCGTCACCACAGGAAGCGTTTGCCGGAAATCGCCACTGAACAAAACTGTGACACCACCCATCAAATGTTCGTTCCTACGGATTTCCTGCAGGGTTCTGTCCACGGCCTCAACTGCCTTCCTATTGGCCATCGTACACTCATCCCATACGATCAGAGAGCAATCCTTGAGCACGAGTCCCTTAACGCTGTTATGTGCCACACCACAAACAGGCGTTCCGGCGCTCTCTAAATCGATGGGAATTTTAAACATGGCATGTGCTGTCTTGCCACTCGGAAGCAGTGTGGCAGCGATTCCCGACGACGCTACAGCAATAGCAATTTTGCCTTGCCTCCTGACCTCTGCAAGTGTGCCGGTGGTAACAAATGGACGGTGTCATAAATTTGTTTTTGCTCTGAAGAGAACAAAGCGACATGGTCATTTCGTATGGTGGTCATTTCGCCCGGATCGTAATTTGTCTCAGCGTTACTCCCGATTTCCACGGTCTTGATGCGGTGATGATTGGGGAGCTGGTAACCCATATTCGATCAGTGGATTGCCGCCGATAGAAATGACCACAATCATCTTGAAGTGAACTGAGACAGGTGTTCAGCACGCGTTCATCGACGACGAGTTACTTCGACTTCGTCTCCAGTAGCACGCCTCAAAGCTCGTAGAAAATCTTCAGACAGATGATGGCGATACTTCTCCCACAAAGCTACCAGGTTCGCGGCTCCACAAAAAACAGATGACGCATGCGGCTGGGACTGTCACTGACGCTCGCCTCCGCGAGGGTGTCATGAAATGAAATGAAATGATCATCATCAATGAACATAACTTTTTTGTAATACTTAACACCGCATTTTTTTTTAATTGTCTTCCTCAACTCTGCTCAAGATTTTGAGGGTTGTGTTGGAACTTGAATTTCTCAAAACGAACTATACGATACAACTTTTATGAAGAAAATGCACATTGCCATCTATTAATTTTAAGAATAACTAACTACTTACCTCGCCAACGTGATCAAATTTAAATTATTAATTTCTAAAAAACGTTAACATGTAACTTGATTTGATTTTTATGAAATCTCATAGATGGCGTTGTTTCAAAATTGTCTTTATACTACTAACATTCATTAAACTATGTTTCTCTGCCCTAATTACTTAAATGGCGTAGTTTTTATAGTGTAAAGCTAGATAATAGCATGGATTACTCAAAAACAACATTTAAATATACGTCGTTAGATTACACGCTGTCACAGAATGCGTAAGAAAAAATAAGATTCACAGCTCCTCCCCCGTAGGTGATAGCGTGATAATATGTAGCCTATATGTTGACCCGACCTCTTAGTAATATTCATGCAAAATGTGAAGTAAATCCATGCAGTACTTTTTGAGTTTATCCCGGACAGACAAACAGACAAACAGACAAAAATTCTAAAAACTATATTTTTGGCTTCGATATCGATTGTAGATCACGCCCCAAGTATTCTTTTAAAAAAAATATTCAATGTACAGTTTTGACTTTCCTACGATTTTATTATATGTATAGATATAGCTCCTACTTCATCTATTATAAAATTTTCATTTCTTAAAAATCGAAAACGCTGCCTTGTAAACCTTAATAACCGAACCTGGAAAACATAATAACAGTTACATGAAAAGATAATTTTAACTACATTACAGACATAATTATTATTGTGAAAACCTTTTCCAACCGCCTCGCGCCTGCAAAAATCTTGTATGAAACAGAACATAAGAACATCCACACGAAAGCCCCAATATAGCTAATAATAACATCCTACAGTATTGTCACAGAACAGATGCAGTACAGAGGGCCAGGTCCATACAACGAGCAAGAAGGCACGCACACATAGACACGCTTCACGTACAGCGAGTGCAAGCGCACTCGCGAATGGCATTTGTTTTGAGATCGCCACACGTACAGTCGATCGGACGTCTGTAGTAACACTTTGACCTTCAGCTTTGCTTAGCGTAGTACGCAGTTTTAATAAATTATGAGGAAGTAAAGGGATATAATGGTTTTTTTTAACACTGTCGTGCGATCTACTGAACGTGTCTAAATGTGCGTGTGCCTATATTCGATACTAGCTTTTGCCTACGACTTCGTTTATGTGGAAGTCGTAAGACACCACATTGAAGTGAAATAACAGCCACACTTCCCGCCCGCGCTATAACATCGTTTTCTCTTTGCGTTCTTTTTGACTTTTTTATTTTTGCTCGACTCCTAAGGGTCCTAGCGTGATGGTAAATAACCTGTAGAATTCCTCAAGTTTTAGGCATTCAAATGCAAAAAAGTTTTCAAATCTGACTGGTGGTCCCAGAGATTAGCGCGTTCAAATAAACAAACTCTTCAGCTTTTTGAAGCCGCCCTTCTGTACAAATGTATTCTGCGATATTATTCCAATAGGAAACGTAACCACCTCCAACGTAATTAACAGCATTAAATTCACAATCCTTCTTAAAATTTAAATTACACACATCAAAAGTGTCTAGGGATCAAGCATTTTTATGCGGATTTCTTGAGATTGAGATGTGGCTTTGTAATAAATTTATGATTTTATAAATTTATATGGATCCTTTTTGGTGCATTTCATAATTTGAATCAGGAACTGTGAATCAAATTCGAGTAAAAGATGAAAATCAGCTGTCAATATTTTCCCTATAAAAACATACAACGCATTGAAGACATTATTAGTGCTACTGTTTCCCTACTACTGATTAAAACCAACGTTATTATGGAGCGGCGACGTCATTTAAGCAGGGAAGAAATGCTCAGAGCCGTGGGAATGATAGAAGCTGGTTCCCGGCAACGTACTGTGGCTTTAGCTCTGAATACAAGTCAGAGTGTTATCAGTCGACTTTGGACACGTTACCGAAGCACTGGTACCGTGGCTGAGCGCCATGGAGGACGGTATCGCTGCACCACACGGACACAAGACCGATACATTCAAATCTTAACTCGAAGAGCTCCAACAATAACCGCCATGATGTTAGCCGTGAGGCTTCATCACTCTTCAGGGAACTTAATTAGCGACCAAACAGTCAGAAACCGCTTGCATGAAGTGAACCTTCATTCCCGAAGACCGCTACGGGTACCACCTATAGCAATGCACAATCGTAGGATTCGATATCAATGGGCTCTTGAACACAGAAATTGGGCAGAAGAACAATGGCGTTTCGTGTGCTTTTCTGATGAGTCTCGTTTTGGTATGAGACCGGATACAAGACGTATACGACACTGGAGAACCCCTGGACGCCAACAGCGATTAAAATCCTGCCAGGAAGTCCATCCTTATAGTAGTGGAACCATCATGGTATGGGCGGGTATTTGGATCGGCGGAAGAACTGAGTTAATTTGGATCAGAGGCAACCTCAACGCTCAAATTTATGCTGAGACGATTGTATCAGACGTCATCGTTCCTCTACAAGTGCAAATCGGTCCCTTATTTCAGTTAATGCATGATAATGCACGACCGCACACCGCAAGAGTTGTAAGACAGACTCTCGCCGCAGCTAACATCAATGTCCTGCCCTGGCCTGCTCAGTCGCCAGACTTGAACCCGATTGAGCATGCATGGGATATGCTACAGAGAAGAGCTCTGCCGAATATGGAGGGTATCCAGTCGCAAGAAGACCTTTTTTTGTTGTTGCAACGAACATGGGCGGCCATTCCACAGCGTGATTTGGATGAACTCATTTTGAGTATGCCAAACCGATGTTCTTGTGTTGTTAGTGTTCGCGGTAGAAACACGGATTATTAATTGTTTAAGTTACCCAATAAAATTTTAGAGAAAACTGTTATTTCAGTCTTTTTTTCGAACTTTTGTGTTAGTGGTTCAAATGTCAAAAATCCCTTTATTAGGAAAATGGCAAATTTCTTTATTAATGCAAAGGTGACTTGGTTTATCGTTACTGTGACAAACGAAAACACTTTATTTGATGAATCCTTAAAGAAAATTTTAATTAATATCAATCAGGAGAAAAGTTATTGCAAAAATATATGTTGATCCCTAGACACTTTTGATGTGTGTATTATATGTTTATGTCCTTTTGTAAAGGATTCCCTTGTGCGAAGGATATTGTTATTTCTCATCCCAAATTACCTCCCAGAGGTCCAAAAGGATTTTTGAGAGCAAAATCGCGCGGCTATAAAGAAAGGAAAGTGTTGAATAAATAAAAAAGCTTTCATTTTTATTGCGTACCATTTTTTGGTACACTTACATTTTTCTTCGGTGCTTAGAAATGACCGGGTAGCGTAAAGTTCTTCTGCTTACCGTTACAGGGTGACATATTGTACCTATTTGTCTTCTTGTACTTTTTCTATTATGGCTACTGAAGAACTAGGAGTATCTAGCAGTCCTTTTGGTGCTTCAGTTTTAGTTGTAAGCATGATTACACTGCAAAGATTTTCTGCTAGCCGCTTCATCGTTTTTATTAAACGCATTAAAATCTGATCCTGGTTTTTCTTGTGTTCTTGTGTTAGGGGGAGTTGGTTGGTCACTACCACGCGGTCCCTTTGGGAGCTGTCGGATATGTATATGTCATCACAAGGAATGCATTGTTTGTAATTTGTCGAATTCTTCTATTCTATCGATCAAGGCTGGCGTGGCACGATAGAGGCCCATTACAATAGAAAAATCAAATGTGTCTCATTAGCGATGATTAATCGGTTAATTGTGCCGGTTTCCTCACGATGTTTTCCTTCACGTTTAGTTTTCTTTATCTTTGCATAATTAGCCATCCAATTAACTGCCCAGCTGTTTAACTAAACGGTGCCGTTCAACTAATGGCCTGAAAGATATTCAACCATTCAATCAAACAGCTAGGCAAATTACTTAGATTGCTAATGTTTAACTACTTGCCTAGCATAGACATTTACATTGGCGATTGATTGATTAATTGTGATGGATCTAAAGCGGCAATCGTTTATTTTAGTTTAGGAAAATATAAACATTATAAAATCCATGTTTATTTACATTTTCGGCAGTAAAAACTGTGCAGTAAACGAAATAAAAATGAGTCATAACAAATATACACCTAAACCTATATTAAAAGTTACTGAAATCGATTCAGTAGTCAATTATGAACAAACTATATTATTTTCAGGTTTTGCGCATTTAACGTTACACGTTGTATACATTATTATGTATTACATAGAGAGCTTAACAACAAAAAGCACCAACACACCACTTTACTTACTGATCCCGAAGGAATGATAAAGATTAAGAGCAAGACGATGTATGCTTACCTTACCTTCCGTATACACGTTTAAAGCTTTACCGTAGAAAATAAATTGGGGCAATAATCGGAACGCAAACCCGGTTCGTTTGGCGCAATTTATTTTCCACATATTCAAACCTGGGAATTATTATCATTGTACGATTGATACAAGACTTACTTTTAGTAGTGGCACACTCTTACTAAGCAATAACAGCCGCACGGGTCGGACGATCAGGTTAAGCTATAGTTGCTGCGGTCGGTTCTTGGATGAGTTATGATTACATACCGAGACCACTCCATGACTCGGAAAGCACGTTAAGCTGTTGGTCCCGGCTATCATTCGTGGATCTTTGGCTGTCGTTATGGCAGGCCAAGACGAAGATGGTAAGTATAGTTTGTGTGTTCCGATTTGAAGGCTATAATAACTACTATAATTTTAGGCAAAAAAAAATATATCAGCATCCACATAAAGACTTGTGATGGCAACGCATCTACAGTGACTCTGGCTTGCAGAAATCCATAGGCAACGGCCACTTGACTCAGACTTGAATGCGAACGTTCTTAAAATACGGGAATTGCCCCTCAGGTAGACTGCATGGTTATTTACCATCTCATAAACCACTTAACTATGACGAGACGGATGTGCTACTGGGATAAAATATAACCTAACTAGCAGTGCCCCGTGGTTTCACCTGCATAGGTTTCGATCCCGTAAGAATATTGGGTTAAAAATTATCCTATGTAGTAATCTGGTTATAAACTATCTGTGTGCCAAATTTCGTCCAAATCTGTGCAGTAGTTTTTGCGTTAAAAAGTAACAAACATCCATCCATTCTGATAAACTTTCGCGTTTATAATATTAATAGGATAGTAGGATTAGTAGAAAGTAGGATAGTAGGATGCCAGTGTCATTTTTAACCTCACGCATACCCTCCGATTCATTCGTGCTCACATTCATACACTGCCAGTGTATGCCTGCATACTCGTACGTGCTGTATAGCTTTAATTCTCTTATTTTGTTATATGTCTAGCATTTGCCCAGGGTTTGCCCTGGCCTCCCTTCACTCCTTTCATCTTTCGCGAGCCCGCGCGTCTTTCTTCCAGTTATGACGGAACTCACACACCAGTTCTGTGCTATTTGGGCCCACGGTTCCCAGTCCCATTTAAGTTGAGTGTGAATGATAACATAATAAATCATTTCATTTATAACATAAAAAGAATTTAGTTAGAAAATATTGTAATTCGCTTCTTTTATTTCTTGACGCCTTACCCATTTTGGGAGACTTGTACGTTAACGGATCAATCAATCAAATTCTGACGTGGTATACAGTCGTAACGATTGTGTAATATTTTTATTGTAGTTTGTGTTGTATCATCCTTAAATGATGATGTTATGAAACCCTGAAGAGTGAGTCGCGAAATATGGAAAAGAGGTCAAATGGTGGCAAGGTTTACTTGTGTTAAGTAAAATATGTAACGTCATGGATAAAGTGTTGTTATTTGGAAAATTATACTGTCTAAGCTTATAAAGTAAGTGATTTAGCAGGATTTATGATAACACGAATCAGTCGATAGGTATAATTATGATCAACTGGCTTTTGACGTACGTATATAAATACCCTATAGGATAATCCAGGTTATAAGCTATCTGTGGCCCAAATTTTATTTAAATCCGTAGTTTTTGCGGGATTGAATAAGAAACATCCAAGCACACTTTCACATCTATCTATACTTACTTATAATAAATCTGTAGAGAGGTCAATTCTGTACATGAAATATATTTCCAAAATAACTATCAGCGGGTGATTAGTGATCGTTACTGACGCCAAAAATGCAATTAGTAACATTTTTGTCTGTCTGTCTGTCTGTCTGTCTGTCTGTCTGTATGTTCGTTATAGAAACAAAAACCACTCGACGGATTTCAACGAAACCTGGTACAATTGTTTTTCATACTCCTGGGCAGGTTATAGTATACTTTTCATCACGCTACGATCAATAGGAGCAGAGCAGTGAAGGGAAATGTTGGGAAAACAGGATTTCTTTTTAGGTGAAGTAGTAATAGGTTAGTAGTAGTTAGTTAGTAGTAGGCAAGTTTTGGTTAATTTATGTTCAGTTTTTTTTTTAATATTAAGTAGGTAAAAGCGTAGGTACTTTTATTAATTATAGGTATAGGTATTATTAATTATAGTAGTTATAGGTATTTAGTTTTAAGTGAAGTAGGTTTTATTATATATTATTTTATATATTAGACGTAGTTATATATTTTTAGTTATTTAAGCCCCAAGCGGACGCCGGCGTCCGCCCGCTATTGTCTTGAAAAACGCGTTGAATGAGAAATACGCGTTCTCAAGAATCGGCAGAAGAAAGAGCACATCGGTTAAACTCTATGAGAGTTAGTGCCTCAATTTCCGGAAGTCATTATTCCACGCGGACGAAGTCGCTGGCAAAAGCTAGTTTATAATATTATCGTAGGATTTGACTTTTGCTCGAGGCTTTTCCCGCGAAGGTCGGAAATTATCCCACAGGATATATACTAACGGAATTAAAAGTATCCTACGTGTTAATCTATGATTTAACTATCTGTGTGCATTTAATCTAAATCTGTTCAGTCGTTTTAGCTTGATTAGGTAACAAACAACTACACACTTTCATAATTTATGATATTATGTTAGTAGGATGTCAAACCCTATCTGTTGAATTTGAGTGACGATCATTTCCAAAATTCTGATAATCCAGATCTAAAGAATGAAGGACTTTTATGTTTATTAGCAGGCAGAAAATATATTCACTGTTAGCAAATTCTCTTTATGAAACAAAGGATATTTCCATGGCTGGTTGAACATCTTGCGAGACTTTAAACATGAATAAACATTTGAAAATGTATCTTATCCATTGTTTATTCTTCAATGTGATCGTATGTATCATGTTACTTTTCTACGTGCTTTCCTGTTCGTGGAAACTGTTTTATTGGTACATTTTCACCGATAAATCTTTTACTTGCTAAGAAAGATTGACAAATGTCTCGACAGCAAAAGTAATTGCTGTCGAGACATTTGTCAATCTTTCTTTAACATCATAAAGCTTGTCATTTATTTGGCTTTGATGTATCGAAAATGCTGTACCTATTTAGTGTATTCAAGTTTGATTATGTGTACAGACGCCAGCACATCAAGCTACCCGAAACTGTCAAATTTTCTCAATCAACTTTGAACTTTATGCTTTAGCGATATAGTTGAAAATTTATTACAGAGATTTGACAGACTGTAGTAGCTTCATGTGCTGGCGTCTGTACGTAAGACATGTGCAAAATAACTAAACTTTTTTCTTCCTTTCCTTATTTTCATTCTTTTTTTTTAAAGATAAAGGCAGGACAGAGACGGAAAGACAGAGATCAGGTGCGTTGTGGTCGCAACCGGTGTACGTGTATGACCAGCAGCCTAATAGGCTAGTTTCCAACATCAATAAATTGAAAATCTATTTAGTCCGTCAGAATATTGGAAAATACACGTATTGTTTGTTTTTGTAAATGAATGAACATTGACAAAGATAAAACGCATCAAAACTCGGGAGTGGGGGCTCGTGACGTCAGAACGCACTAAAAATTATACCAAGTTGTGACGTATTGAGAATTTTAAAAGCGTCGTATCTTCGTAAATTTTGATTTACGTAACAAACTGAAAAACACACTATCAATCTCAATCTGAATCAGATTGAAGGATCTTGCTAATCCATTGCTTCATATGTTCGAAAAATATGTCTGCTCAACAACGTAAATAACGCAATGAATGTTGTTGAACTGTCAAAATGAAACCCATTACTACTGATAGTGTGTTACACAATTACCCCGCAGCAATCCAATTCTCGTACTTAAAAACGTTGAAATTCAAGTCGCGATCTATCTCAGCGACAATAATTTACAAAAACTTGTCAAAAATGTATGTATATACCTAATTGATTGTATTTTTGACAGATTGAGACTGAGATCAGACTGTGAAAGTTCTTAAAATTACGGGAATTACCCCTGAGATGTATGAACGTAAACGAAGCAAAGCGAGTATGTAACGATCCTAAAAGTTGGCGTTCGATTATTTCTGCCTTACCCCTATAGGAACAAGGCGTGAGTATAAAAAAAAAAGACTCGCGTAAAAAAAAAAAATTTTTTTACGCGAGTCATTGTACCTTTTCTTCTCTTATTTTTTTTCTGTTTATTATTTTATAACATTGTACGGTAGTTGCCATCTCGGGTATAAAAAGAGGCGAAAAAAAATTAAATATAATGGAAACCTTTTCCCCAAAGTTTGGGATAAGAAATGAAGTGTAATAAGAGTTTCAATATTAATTTCTTCTTGCGAACGTTTGATTTTTACTTTCATTTATTGCTCTTGATTTTATGCGATGGAAAATTAATGTTGGAAAAATCGTTACCCAAACGAAGTTATGATTATGTTTTCTGGTCTTCTTCTTAGCGCGCCGATGGTAAAAATAACACGAAAACATATATTTGGGTTTTTAAATATAAGTGGTCCAAAATACAGCAAATGGCTGCATTAGCGAACGGTATTCGCGTTGCTTAATTTTGGGCCAATGTTTTCTGATGAAGCTATAGAAAATGGATACATGCGCAGTTATTAGGCCAATTTTATATTATTTGTAACTATAACCACAAAAAAACAACTATGAAATAGTGTTTACAGTCCGGCCGTCGAGAGAATGCGTTCTTGACACCTGTCAGTTGCATATAAACAAATACGTGTTTTGCGAATTTGATCTTTATTGCTACTAGAATTCAGAACAGAATCAGCTTTTATTTGTGAAACATAGGTTTTTACATTTAAAAGATCTTTTATTAGGTAAGTATTATAAGTGCGCTATGTTTTGAAATGAAAACAAAAAATCATAAAAAATAACAATTAAACTACTAACATACGAAGAAAACAAAATTAAACTCTTACATGAGAAAAACAACTAATAACCTTATACAATTTTAAAAAGTTCTTAATAAAAAACAGTCTTAAAAATCTCAAAAACAGTCTTTAAAATTACATTTAACAGTATAGGTATTTACCGCTTAAGAAATATTAAAAATGATTATCATTCATAAAATCTTCTACAGTATAACATTTTCCCATTAATAGTGAGTAGAAAATATTATATAAATATAAATTGTCGCATTGGCAGGTGTCAGGAATGCATTCTCACGTCGGCCGCACTGTACATAGGTTAGAAATCAAAATACAAAAGTGCTCCTTTGCAAAGAAAAGAGACAAGAATATTTTCTATGGCAACGTACGTATGGGTACGTTTAGTAAAACCAATACCAATAAACCACAGCTTTACGACCCCAAATAAGGGCCCATAACCACACATCTCCCCATATCCATAACATACCAAAAACACTGGTCAATCACTTTTCTAAAGTACGAGTTCCTTCGAAGACGAGGCCTAATAACATTATCATAAATACCATAACCACGGTATCGCTCCGTATAATCCAAATAGATCATTTTAGGCCATCGATGGACAGAATATAGCTGACCAAGCTTGCCAATAAATTGCCCCTTCGTTTCATGAATCATTCCGACCAGAAAATGGAAGTGACACTAAGGTAGGCAAAGATATAATATATTTACTAGGGATGCTCATGTGTTTTTCGTGAAGATTTTTTGCGGAAAAATTCTGCTGATTATATTGAATTCAGCGGAAAACATGTCTTTTTTGCAAGATATTTGGGCTTACGCAAATTGTGTGGGAGGAAACTAATGGTATATAATAATATGTAGAATGTTACTTGTGATGGAAAATTGGTTCAATTCAATGAAAATGTTGTAATTTATTCATGGCGCTTCGAATAATGATGTGTTAATCAATTTGAGATAAAAATACTTATTATATAACATCTGACCAACTTATAACTCGCCATAGAATCAGACTCAATCAACTAAGTCTATCGAACCAATCCACTACTATCCACCAAACATCGAACTAGTCTGTCTAACCAGTCTGTCCAAGGGGTATTGTATTACCCAGTAACTGGGTTGTGGAGGTCAGTTGAGCAGTCGCTCCATGTAAAATACTGATATTCAGCTGCATCCAGTTAGACTGGAAGCGGACACTAACATGGTTGGAAAAGGTTTATCATATCCACTGCAGTCTACTATTAGTCATAAAATTGTGACTCTCAGCCTGCGCCTTAAACTCCTGTTTTTAAAGTCTCCAGATCATCAGACCCTAACCTTTGCTTAAGCTAGTTATGATCCACTTCCAAGCAAATTAGCTGTGACTGTAACAAGTCTAAGAAGAATTATATACAAAGCAGCAATTACATACATATCATAATCAGCCTGTAATGCTCCCAGTAGGACACAGACCTCATCTTTGTTAGAGGGACTGTACCAGAACCCACCACGCGGGCCCAATGCCGGTTGATCGATGTCACATGTCTTCGAATGTTTGGTTCTACGACATGCCGGCCGGTTTATTCACGATGTTTTCCTTCACCGTTTTCAGAGCAGTGGTTATTAAATTAAATACACACAGTAAAATGCCTGCCTGGGTTTAAACTCACGACCGAATTCGTAAGTCGGGGCCGATACCTATTTCTGAGCCACCACTGCAACTCGACTGTCTGATAATGAGCTAATAGAAAACAAAATACTTGTCATGATTTCTAGGTCAATCATTGAACTCCTCTTAGACTTGGTTTTCCTAATCCTGCTTGTTGAAAAATCGAAAATACGTAAAAATATATCAGTCAATTTGTGGTACCGTTAGTCTTGACTTGAAGTAGGAAGTCGACAATAAATAATATAGGTTTTATTGCTTTTTTATTATTATTGGATTGCGAGAGAGTCGAGGGCTTTTCAAGCCTCGCCCGCCATTCTCTTGGTGATAAAAAGGTGGTAATAGAAAATAGAGTTAAAAACAAGAAGATTGAAATGTTATTGCATAGTTTGTGGGTGTTTGGTTACGGAAAGTGGGTCCCAAAGGTACAAAAAACAAAGTGATAACCATAAAAAAATCATTGAAAGGATTTTTAGCTTTTTGAGAACAACTTAATTGTCAACTTTTTTTACAAAATCTCTCTTATCAAAAACACGTAAAGCCGATGGTCTCTGATCCCTTGATCTTGCTTATATAATCAGCATAATATTTCTACTGCTAGGAATCAGGCCTAATGATGATTTTGCTTGCATAAGCTCAACATGGGTAATTTTGAAATAGTTCATGATCAAGCGTCTTAAAACCAAATACTCGAAGATATGTGACATTCACCAACCCGAACTGGGCCCGCGTGGTGGATTATGGCCCATTTCCTCTCACAGAAAGGAGGCCTGTGTCCAAGCAGTGGAAACATTATAGGCTGATTATTCTGAAGCACTTAATATTATTCTGGTTGTAGTATAACTCTTCACATGAGTCAGAAAAAATAATAAAACCGGCAATATATACGATTATACTTTTTCAAACAAAACAGTACACTCAGACAATCTACCAATATTGACTGGTTATTACCAACTGGGTTTATGAGAACCTGTTACCGTAAATACGATACCAATATTAATACATACGAAGGCTTATACGTTATTTACTTTATTACTATTGCCGTTTTCCACAGAATAGATGGTCACAGAAGGCCAGCTCTATTCACCGAGCGAAAACGCACACACATATAGACACGTTTGAACAGTCAAACTAACAAATGCCCACAGAGCACTGAATCGTGTAGAGACGGCAGTACAAAAATAAACAGTATACGTATACAGTCAGCGATCAACTATATATCTATACTAATTATAAAGCTGAATAGTTTGTTTGTTTGAACGCGCTAATCTCTGGAAAAATCAGTCAGATTTAAAAAACCTTTTTGCTTTTTATAGCCAAAATTTTTGAGGAGCCCGTGGCCCGTGACTAAATAATAACAGCCGCACAGGTCGATCGATCAGATTAAGCTACGCTTGGCGCGGTTGGTCTGTGGCATCTACTCACAGACCAACCGCCATCTTTATATACCGAGACCCTTCTGTGTCTCGGAAAGTACGTTAAACCAATGGTCCCGCCTGTCATTTGTGGATCTTTGACAGTGGTTACGGGTAGTCAGAAGCCCGAAAGTGTGACAACCAGTCTTACCAAGAGGTATCGTATTACCCAGTAATACCAAATTACCAGTAATTACCAGTGGGTTGTGGAGGTCAGATAGGCAAACGCTCCATGTTAAATACTGGTATTCAGCTGCACCCGGTTAGACTGGAAGCCGACCTCAACATAGTTGGGAAAAGGCTAGGCAGATAATGATGATGATGAGTCTAGTTCTAGAAGAAGACTATAGGCTATTTAACATCACGCTAAGACCCTTAGGACCCGAGCAAAAAGAAAAAAAATAAAGAACTTTTAGCGAAAACGAAGTAGGGGTGGGACGGGGGAACAAGAAATTTCACGCAGAAAAAGTTGCGGGCAGAACCTAGTTTACTAATAAAATTCGTAGGCCAAAAAGTGTGTTGAGGCTAAGCTGTTAAGTTTCTATACGTTATTGATTGATCTATACGTGATTGAAAAATCAATCGATTTTCTCACATTACACACATAAGTGTGTAGTGTGAGAAAATCGTTACACGCTTGGTTACTATGGAAAGTGTTGACAATGCCGCCTTCGTGCTCTAAGCAAATGCCAGTCACAGTGCTCGCACTCACTGTACGTGAAGCTTGTCTATGTGTGCGTGCGTTGTCGCTCATTGTAAGGAGCTAGCATTCTGTACCTATCTATTTTCTGTGTTTATTACTACAGATTATGTATGAGTATGCTAGACTAATGTATGGGTGATGTTTTGTATCTAATATGTGGGCTAGCTTTTTATTTGATTAAAGTGTGGGTTTAGTGTCTCGCTTTTAGTGATGAAATTCTGGCGAATCGAATTGCTGGAATGATGTGGCTGTTTATATAATATTTGTATGCAATGGGCTAGATATAATAATAAAACTAAGGCAGTATTAGTTTTTTGTAAAACCGTGCCGAACGTTTATTGCTTTGTTTACTTTGCTATTTTTTTTTTACGTTAATTTCGGTTTTCGATTTTCACTCTGAAGTCCATACAAGTCGTGTGTACTCTAATCAAAGTTCAAAGAAAGAAAGTTATCAATGCTAAAAGCTTCTGCTCGCGACTTCGCCCGCGTGAAATTTGGGCCTCCAACGCATCCCATCGCCCGGCCTCGCTATTGCTTTGTTTTTGTTTAGCGTTCTTTTTGGCTTGCTTTGATTGTAAAGGTTGTAGCGTGATGTTAAATAACCAATAGACTTCCACTTTTTGTTAATTTTTCTTCGAAAAAATAGGCTATCAAATGCAAAAATATCTAATTTTAGTTTATATAACTTACACAGGATTCTCCATTTGAAAAGATTCTCGTGAGTTCTCTGACAGTTGATTCCAACTGAAACGCATAATTCATTATTATAAGGGTAGTTCATGAATGCGCAACTTGCATTATAACTGTGGATGGGTTCACGGTAACCTACAACCCCAATATGTTACAGCAGTTTATAAGGGCTTTACCATCGATGTTGTTACCACCTGTGGGCACCGTACCATTATGTACTTGATATTATGGCTGGTTGGCATAATTGTTATCGGAACTACACTAAGTTCTTAGGGGCTAAGATACTGTTTCTGTTTGTATCTCATTTTTAACCGACTTCAAAAAGGAGGAGGTTCTCAATTCGATTGTATGTTGTTTTTTTTTTTTTGTATGTTTGTTACGCAATATCTCCGGCAATTGTAAATTGATTTCATAAAAAAATTAATGGTTAGGGTATGTTTCAGGGGTGGTCCCATATAAATTTATTAACTTTGCTTGGGTAGCTTTTGAGTTAGCTTCAATAATACGTATTTTTGCCACTTAGTTTATATTGCTGATGTTATAATGACTTCCTGTCACTGATATTTACACAGCAAGTAGTGTTATACGAATGTGTGTGGGGGTACAACTTAAAAGTAAAAATAAACACATTACAAAAAAAAACAACCCTCTCCCAAATAGACACTACAAAGTGAAAAATAACTTTAATTTCGGACGTCGGTGGCTAACAACGAAGAGCCCGAGAGGGGCCCGTGGCTAAATAATATCAGCCCGAGAGGGGCCCGTGGCTAAATAATAACAGCCGCACAGGTCGATCGATCAGGTTAAGCTACGCTTGCCGCGGTTGGCCTGTGGATGGGTGAACATCTTTACATACCAAGACCCCTCCGTGCCTCGGAAAACACGTTAAGCCGTTGGTCCCGGCTGTCATTCTTTGATCTTTGACAGTCGTTATGGGTAGTCAGGAGCCCGAAAGTCTGACAACCAGTCTTACCAAGGGGTATCGTATTTCCCAGCAACTGGGTTGCGGAGGTCAGATAGGCAGTCGCTCCATGTAAAATACTGGTATTCAGCTGAATCCGGTTAGACTGGAAGCCGACCCCAACATAGTTGGGAAAAGGCTAAGCAGATGATGAGATAATGATGGTGGCTAACGACGAAAATGCGAACCCAACGACACTGACTTCCGAAATTAAAGTTATTTTTCAAGTTGTTAGTGTCTTTGTTGGAAGTCGGTTGATTTTTTTTTTTTTGTAAAAATTTTTTCTTAGAACTCGTTGTCGAACAAGACCTCGTGAGTCTCGATATTTTCTTGGACTGTTAAAAGATTTGTTTTCCTAAGAAAGTGGTTCTATCATATTATAACGGCCGTCACTATGGCCGTCAAGAGCCACCCCCCGCTCTCCTAGCAAACCGTATCTATAGTGTCATAAAACGAAAATGCAGAACCAACGACATAATATATAACCTCCTCCTTTTTGGAAGTCGGTTAAAAACCCAATATCACTTTGCCCGACTTGGGATTCGAACCTAAGTCTCCAAAACTAACGGGTCAGTCACTACTAAAGAAGGACTTGATATTATAATGTAATTGTTTCAAGAGTCAAACGACACTCCCACAGTCTAAAATACTAAAATCTATCATATAAATAGTATTAAATTTCGAATACATTTGGAATAAAGCCAAGATAATGATGACGCAAGCATAAGATGGTCCCATTACTCCCTGTTACTGTCACAGCGTTTGAATGCAAGGACCAGACTGACACTTTATTAGGGTTTAACAACCGTTGACATTTTCATGATGATTTGACAGTATGTTTTTATCCTACGAGTTTTATCTTCGTATTGTTGAGCTGGAATTTAGTTTAACATAAAAACACACCTTGTTTTCCCGATAGGTTTCGCAGACTCAGAGGTGAACTTATTAATTATATTATATTCAACAAACTTTCATAGTGATCCATACAACACTCACGATCCTGCCTACGGCGAATAAACCGTAGTTTTTCATGGCAATAAAAAAAAAAGGGTTATTTTTCACAGAAACACGTGCAAACAAAGAGATAATTAATTCTAACAACAGGATAAATAAAAACAAAATATATTCACGAGCACAAAACAGAAATAGTCGACGTCTGCACGTCATGCTGTGACAAGAAGGCTTCCAGTCAGCATGATGCTGAAAATACAAATATATAAAATGAGCCGAAGATAACTTGAATCTCAGTTGATGTGCTAGGATAAGTCGTAAAAATTCGTTTAAACCATAGATTTCTGCGGCTCAGCTAATTGAAGATTATAAGGTGACCAAGATCGGGATAAAAAGTTGATATTGTTGAAAAAACCGCTACCTATTCAGGCGAGGCATAACTTTCCTGGAAAAGGCCGTGCGATCGCTATTAAGCCAGAGGCTTTCTCATTTTTAACGAGATTTCCTTCAGAAAGAAGTTCAGTTTATAACAGAAAAGAGCGACGTAATTTAGAAAATGACGAACAATAATCGCAAATATTTCTATATAACATTGTGTTCCGTCTAATAACCGTACTCAAGGAAGAATGCCATCAGTGAATTCGGTCGAATCTTATATCTTTGCATTAAGGCGTATAAAAAGCAAATAAACATTCCAAGAGCCCATTAACTGAGAGGCCGAAATTCCACCGATAAATTGAATTCCGTTCAATTTAAGGCTATGACTCTTCCTTATTCTACCACGAGACAAATCACCTAATTAATTCCGTGGCACGGGCTCACACCGCTTTGTCCTTACGCTAAAGTACTCCAGAAAAAATGACACAGCTTCACGGAGATATTGTGTCACATTTACCTTAAAATCGTGCTTAAATCGTTTTCCGGATTCAGTTTCATGGTTTCGTTATAATTAAATCTGTATTTCCATAGATTTTTATATGAGAATAAAGTTTTTGGTGTGAGAAGATTAAGTACTGGCACTTTTTTGTAATATTACACAATGCTTCTACATTATGTGGGACACTAAACGCTCCTAGACGAAATGACAATAAAACTTCTGTTGTGTCTCGTTCAGAGTCCTTCAATGGGTTAGTTAAGATTTAAGAAATCGAAAAAACATACAAAGACACTTGAGATCACGCCTTCTTCCCATGGGTATAGACAGAAACTACAGAACGCCACCTGCTTCGATCTCTAAATACTCATTTTGCCTCGTTTACGATCGTACATCGCATAGCTATTCACAACCACTCGATACGCTTCCGTACCGTATCGAACATCAATCAATGTTATCGTAGAAGTGCTCTAAACCCTGTTCACAAGTCCAAAACCTGAAAATTTTGTCAGTTTAAAATCAAATAGAAGACCACTATTCTTCCGACAGCTGTTTGCTGTCGGGGGCAAGGCAAATCAGGTTATTTAAATGTGTCATTTTCGATACGATAGCTTGTCGTTATGTTGTGAATTACGATGCTGGTCATACACGCACGCCGGTTCCGAATACTCCGCATCTGGCCTTCCTGAAGAACTTCAGCAATAAGGTCACTAAATTATATCCCTCTATTATAGGTCCTCTTGCGGCATTTCTACTCACATCTCTCTTGTAAATACCTAAATAGGACAAACAAGTAAATAATTACTTAATCGAGCTTTTGAATTTGGGTCTTATATCAGTACAAAAGGACCAATAAATCAACAAGTTGGTAATCAACCGACAATAATTAATTTGACAACCCCACACATGCAACAAACCAATTACAATCACAATTAAGTAACAAGGAGTCTTACAGCAAAGCCTACAAACTCAACACAAAGACTGTACCTTGTCAAAACATATCAAAGCAAACGGGTTATCGCACACATTTCCACGAATTTGATACCGTACTACGTCTTATGTTGTGACAAACACCTTCAAGCAATTAAGACCGGGCACCATTCACTTCAGATGACAGTTCACGTGTCGTGTAGTTTTAGTTAGTTATACTAACTAAAACTATACTAGGCGGTAGGTAGTATTAAAATGACAACATAATTAATGTTGTTATAATTTTTAAGATTTCTGGCCACTAGCATTACCTTTGTGTTAATTTATTGTAGCGGCACGTTGTATAAGGAATAGCTTACATGAAACGCTGTAAGCGATGTTACGAAACATGATTCAGTCAAAACTTTGTTGTTAATTAAAAGGAGTGAAAGTTTTAAAATTGATTTGGTTATTACGGTTCACTGGAGTAGTTGAAGTACTTATAAGCCAATAAATATACCATATATAATATATAATATATGTACCTATACCAAGAGGGACTCGTGGCTAAATACTAACAGCCACATGGGTCGATCTTCAAGGTTAAGCACCGTGTGCTGGGTGACCATCCATAACATACCAAGTCCTCGCCGTGCCTCGAAAAGCTGGTTAAGCAGTTCGTCCCGGCTGTCATTCGTAGATCTTTGACAGTCATCACGGGTACTCAGAAGCCCGAAAGTCTTACAATGAGTCTTGCCAAGGGCATTTTGTTACCCAGTTCAATTACTGGGTAATACGATACCCCTTAGCAACCTGCCTATCAAACCTCCACCACCCAGTGGTTATGAAGATCAGAGCATACGCTCCTTATGAAACTGGCTGCATCCGGATAGACTGAAAGCCGACCCCAATACACCTAGTTGGGAAAAGGCTAGATTGATATAAATAGAATGTATACCAGAAGCTGATGTAACAATTTCATGTTTAAAGCCCCATATACACGATACAACTTTATGGCCACTGGCAACTAATAAAATTATCAACAACAACAACTGACTTGAGTCGTCTAAATACTGTTTAGACGATTAAACTTTTGTTTTTGCTTCCACTGGCTAATAACAAGGTGTAAATCTGGCCGTGTTTGGTGTATCATTCTTTCCTCTTTGTTATTTTCAAAAATAATGCTAGAGCAGTGGTAACCCAGTGGTAACTGCCGCGACTTACGAGTTGTAGGTCATAGGTTCGAACCAAAACAGGCTCTTTACTTTGTGTAAATTATTTCGACACCACTGCTCTAAAACCGGCGAAGGAAAATATCGCGAAGAAACCGGCATGTCTTAGAACCAAAAATTCGAAGACATGTGGCATCTACTAACTCACACTGGGCTCGCGTAGTGGATTAGGGCCCACTCTCTCTCACCGAGAGAAGCCTGTGTCCCAGCAATAGGATATTATAGGATGAATACGTAAACAAAAACCTGTACAAATCTTGATATCTTTCAACATTTCATAACAAATTGAAAGAAAATGACATTCCTTAACTAATAAATGCTTGTTATTCCAAGCTTCATCCCGGTGTCTATAATATTTCTCTTCATTTCGACCCCGAGGCGGCGCTTTTAAGTAAAAATTGCATCTTCCAAAGTATTACTTGGACTCCAATTTCTACCTAACAATGATCTTTATTCCTTTGTTAAAACCGCGGTCGCGCAACGATAGCCTGATTGAAATTCTCAGTTTCATTTGAAAAAACTTCTTTATGAAAACCTGGTGTATTAAGATTATATCGTTCGTTGGCTCTTGTGATAGAAATATTAATTGTAGGGTCAGGAGATTTTCTTGTGATTCTAATTATGCAGATTAAAATGAAAGGAAATTTGGAATATATGATCAGTCTATAAATCCCAATGCTGGGACGCAGGCCTCCTTTCTATGAGATGGAGTGGGCCGTAAATTTGTTAATTTCCGTAGATTTGGAATACCTGTGTATATATGAAAGTTGGGGTTCCCGCAACCCGCACTGGGCCCGCGTGGTAGTTTATTAGCCAAACCCTCTCACAGAGAAGGCCGTAGTTCCAGCAGTTTGAACATTGTAGCCTGATAATGCTTATTATGCTAGTGGTACTTAAATAACTAACGAGTGATCTGTACTTCGGAAGCCCGCATAGCTTGAAGACGCGTTGTATGTGGTTGCGAACCTCAGCAGTGAGGGAACGACAAAAAAGAAGAAAATCTTATTTAAATTAATCATTTTGAGTAATTAACAGATACACATGGCTGAATGTTGCGTGTTAGCGTTGTTTTGAAATAGTTCAACATATTATTACTTGCCTTACTGAAAGAATCAAATGAAGATGTCGTTCTTCTTACTTCTCCTTCAAAACTAACTTTGTCGCTTATTCCTTTTCGCATTCAACAATCTTCGCCGTCAATACGATAACGACGTTCCTATCTTGAGTCTAACTTTAGTATTCAACTTTCTCTCCGCTTCTATTTCTTTAATCGAATTAATAACGATCACTTTAGAATTCATACCGTTTCTATAGATAATTCAATATAATTTTTCATCACAAGTATTTAATTTTGAACAAAATTCCCAAAATTGGAGATATCATAGTTTTAAATTAATACTGATAATATAGCTGAAGAGTTCGATTGTTTGAAAGCTCTGTGGAACTATCGGTTGGATTTATAAAAATCTGCCTTTGATAGCCCAATTCTTGAGAAAGCCTATGGGCTATTAAACATCACGCTAAGACCCTTAAGAGATGAAAAAAAAAGTTAGAAGTTTTCACTAAGCGAAAACGAAGTGAGAGCATAGGCAGGCGATGGGATGCGACGGGGTGGGTCGGGGGAGCAAAAATTTTCACGCGGAAAAAAGTCGCGGGCAGAAGCTAGTTCAATATAAATTCATGGATGAGATTTCATCAAAAAATATTTTAAGGCTCCAAGGATCAATTTTGTGTTTTTGTTTTTTCTGCTCGGGATTTTGTTTCGTCTGATGGAATTTAATAATATTGTAAGTATATTGAAAGGCAATCAGATAGAAATAAGAAAATAATTCGTTTGGACGGGTCATAAAAAAGATCGGAAAACAACGCTGTTTCTTGAAATACTACCTATTGTGAGTGAGACGTGTACATTTTAAGACTGCCGACCGCACAGTGGCGCCCTCATCGTTTGTTTGGTTATTTCATACAATTTAGAATGAAAATGCAGAAAATAAGCACGTTAAGTTGTGCTTCACAAGATTATACGTCAATATTATTAGAAACGGTAGTTTTATATTGTTTAATTTTATTATAATTCTTAAAACGGATAACAGTGGCCACTATATTCCGTTTTAAGGATTATAATAAAACTAAACAATGTAAAACTACCGTTTCTAATAATATTAACGTATAATCTTGTGAAGCACAACTTAACGTACTTATTTTCTGCATTTTTATTCTAAATTGTATGAAATAACCAAACAAACGATGAGGGCGCCACTGTGCGGTCGGCATAGTCTTAAGTAAACAGAGCTGTTTCAGTACAATCAGTCTATAATGTTCCCACTGCTGGGACACAGCCTCCTCTGGATGAGAAGGACTGGGCCGTTATCCACCACGCGAACCCAGTGCGGATTGTTGGATGTCACATGTTTTCGAATGTTTGGTTCAAGGACAAGCCGGTTTCCTCACGATGTTTTCCTTCACCGTTTTGAGAGCAGTGGTAATGAAATTAAATACACAAAGTAAAGCACCTGCCTGGGTTCGAACCTACGGCCTAAAACTCGTAAATCGGGCCGATACCACTGGGCCACCACTGCTCTAATTCTAACAGTGTTTATGTCAAGTGCTGGTCTTCATTATACATTCCAAAATCTGTAAAATGTTTCTTTGTTAAAAAGTGTAGAAAATATTTCTATTTCCCTTTCTTCGTGTATTAAATAAGATTATCTTTATCCTCTATTATATCAACATTGTCTGCAAAACCGCAGCAAAACGATAATAGTGTAGCTAAAGCACGTTCAAGCTTTATAATTTTATACTTTTCAATTTTTCATACTGTTCTCTCTGTATCAAAAGAAAAATATAAAGTGTACCTATTAGCTCGTTAAAAGTACTAGTTTGTTAAGTCAACAACGGATAGCGAGTACCTAAGCAACCTATGATTAATGATGTTACATTGTAATTTGCGGCACTAAAAAGATTTTGTGATGGTTTTAATCATCAGTATTAATAGTCGCATTGCGTGTGTCGGTGTCGTTTTGATTTATACATATACAGTATTTTATTATAGAACTTTTGGTTTATCAAAATCTTCATGATCTATCTTTTTTTATTTTGTTGGCCTATACTGTCCCACTGCTGGGCCCCAAATCCTTCCAGGAACTCGCCACGCGCCTCACCAGCAGGCCAATTCTCGTAATTTAAAACGTTCAAAATCTAGTCGCAGTCTCATCTCGGCGACAAACAAATGTCAATTACTTGTCAAAGTGTAGGGAAATTAGAAGCATTTTTTGACAGATTGAGACTGAGATCAGACTGTGAACGTTCTTCAAATTACGAGAATTGCCCCTCAGATCTCGCGGTCCGCGTCAAGGTCATCTCGCCATCTCTTTCTCTATCTGATTTAATTTACAAAATTTATAAGTCTGGAACATTAAGAGAAAACGAATAACAGGGCAGGCGATGCGATGCGACGGGGTGGGTCGGGAGAACAAGAAATGTCACGTAGGTAAGGTCGCTGGCAAAAGCAAAAACTTACTATATCTATAAAAAAAACTTAAATCATGCTAAATAATAATGAGGTCAAAATAGACGTTCTATTTCAAACTCTATTACTATGCTTCTAGGCACAGTAGGTACTTAACCTCTTTCTGATTCCCTAATAAGCCAAATGCAAACTACAGAAGCCCAAAGAGACATTTGCCTTTTAAAGCTACTTTTATAAAAAACCCCATAATTCCTTCAAAAGTGCCGCAAAGGCTCTCTAAGATATTATCCTTTTAAAATGTCCGTAGCACGTACACATTTTACTCCCCACCATATAATGTGGGTCGTTTCCTCAAGTGAGGTCCAGCCTTCATTATTTTTCGAGTAGGTATATCATTTGCAACACAGCGTTTTCATTGTTTGCACTGAGTCCTTTTGGGCATTTTTTTGCGACCTGACATTACAGTAAGTGTGATAATGGCACAAGTACCTACCTTTAAGCTGTCTTTCAGGAGAGCCATTGATTTGATTTCGTGATCTTTTTGTTCGCGTAAAGTAAAAGATTATAGTTAAAGGAAATACGTCAGGCGAATGAAATTAGTTTTAGCAGTTCTAAGGGCTGCTAAATGCTGGGATCATGTTGAACATAATTGTTTGAATGACGTGGATAGATCCCGTTCACAACTTGCCAGGAAGGAAGTGGTTTATTGCGAAGCTTATAGGAATTTGCTCACAAGTTTTCACTACCGATTCCTATCTTTGATTTATAGACTTTTCGCTAACTTCGAGGTTTGGGAGTTCTAGTTTCATATTTTATGGGAAAGCTTTATTGGAATAATGTAGATAAAATCATAAGGTTAAAGAGTACTCATATTTGAATCAAATAAGAACAGGTATTTTTTGAAAATTACTTATTTGTTGTAGGTATTGGTATTAGGTAGGTACTCTAATATCAATATTTACAAAAAAAATACATAAAGACACACTTTCTTCTCATGGAGGTGAGCAGAAACTACATAAATGATCTTCATTCGTTTTGGCTAAGTATATAATTCTAAATAATTCTTCAAGTATTTTGTATACAAGTGCAGTAGAATTACTAAAAATAACTTTAAAGTCCTAATTAACACTCCTTTACTGTCTCCATTTATTAATTACTTACTCACATTCATACTAATTTAATTTTCTAATGAGAATGTAAATAATACGACTCAATTTATTAGGCCGTTTTCAGCACCTTTTTTATATGACCGTAATAAATTATGGTTAATCCTGACTTAAGTGCGTATCTTTGTCTCGGGAGAGTAAACAACGTAGATTATATTTTGTTAAATGGTCTAGAAATGGCAGGACTAGACTAAAGGAAGGCCTTATAAATGTTACTGGAAAAGATATATGGTTATGATGAGCTCGTACCATATTTTGTGGTCGTTTTAAATGTATTTTTCGTTTTTTAGGACCTGATAGTGTCTAACGGTACTTAAAACTAAGGTTATGATAAGCTCGCATTGTATTTTATGGTTCTGTTTAGCGTAATATTAGTTTGGACCTTTAAAATATGTTAGTTTCAAACTAAATATAAATGTTTAATTTCGTATGTAAAGACTAATGATAATTTAAAAAAATAAACATAAATTAATGTCCATATAAACATGTTAGATATCAACGAAACTTTAGACATGTTTTTTATGTGCAAAACTGAAGAAAAAACCGGTCAAGTGCGTGTTGGACCACGAACAATGAAGGGTTCCGTAGTTGGAATGAATTTATCCCAAGAACAAACTTAACATTGTAATTGAAAATCATGTTGTTGAGTTGAGCTGCACATTTTTTTGACAAATGGGAGCACTGACTGGACAGGTCCGCTCAATCTGTGTGGTTCTTTCCTCAAAAGACCATTTCAGACACCAATCTACACAGTCCTCAAAATGATCTGACCAAGACTATTTCTGGATTTTTATATAAACATTGACATTGATAAATTTTACATATACAGTTACATGAATATTTACTTTGTAAAGTATTATATTATTTTTAATGACTGTGATTGTGAAGACTATGTGGGTTAATTTTAGTTTGCCTTTGTTTTTTTCTCAGATAGTTTTAGTCATGGTCTGGCAGTTTGAGTAATTTATGCGACCTACCCAAATGTCCTTTCTTTGGTATTGTTCGTCGAATCGTTGAGCTCCCTAAGTTTGAGTTGAGCTGCATGATTACTGACGAATGCGTGCACTGACTGGACGGGTCCACTCAATCTGTGTGGTTCTTTCCTCAAAAGACCATTTCAGACACCAATCTACATGGTCTCCACATGATCTCACCAAGATTATGTCTGGACTTTAAAAGAGACTGTGACCTCTGAGTTTTTTCGGCCTTTCTTCTCAGAGTAGTCAGATAGGAAGCGCCGACCTCATCTCGTTTTAAAAAAATATGATTGACGTGTAAAAGTGTTTGTACAAACCTACTTACAGAAATAAAATCATTTATCATTTATCATGTTCTCCCATACATTCCAACTGAAAATATAATAATATTGAGAGATTTACCATGTTGTTTTAAGACCACAGACTTCTTATAGGTTTTACTGTAATCTATAGCTATAGAACTGTTATCTGTATTTTTTCAAAATTTTTGGCTCCGAAATTTCGGAGATAAGGGGGAATGATCAATTTTCGTCTATTTTCTTAAATAAATTTAATACAGTTTACTTCAAAATTATGAAAAAATATATTTGAGATCCTCACAGAAAGCGCTTTCATATGATATTACATACAGTACCGATTACGAAACTTTTTTTTAAATTTTCTATTTGCCCCCCAAAAGTTACCCCAATATTCAAAATTCATTTATTTACGTTACAAGTCTGTGTTTGGGTCACAGAGATTCATATGTATATACGAAATTTCAACTTAATCGGTCCATTAGATTCGGAGCAAATTGGCTGTGACAGACGGACTGACAGACAGACATACGAGTGATCCAATAAGGGTTCCCTTCTTTCCTTTTGAGGTACAGAACCCTAAAAGTAAGTAATAAAGCTTAATGTGTTGGTTGTCAGATCTAAGTAATCAAGATTTGACAAAATTGAGGCATACTCTTGCAAAAAGCTAGATTGAAATTCCTCAACTACATAACCACTCCATAACAATATCAGAAGGCAGTTTATTAATAATTTCAACAGGGTCATTTTGCGTAGAAGTAATGTGAACCCCGCAAATGATTTAGGATCGCTTGACCTGAATACTCCCGTTGAGTTATGAGTTAATTTATATGCGGAAAATATGGTGCGGACATACGACAGTCAGATTAGCGAGTTGGAAGGTACACCTATTTGTTTTGATTACATCGTCGGGCTTATAAACTAATTTGGTCGACTGTGATTATTATATGAGACTAAGTGAAGTGAGAAATATAATTGCAGGTAATAATTTTGTGAGTGAGGTTTTTGAAAAAAGTTAAGAAGGTTATAAAAAATATGATGAATACTTAAACGTTCCTACAAAGAGAATCCGTTTATTTGCGGTAAACAGTGAAAGAACACATATACAAAAAAAGAACAAGTTGGGTGAACATTTGTGTAACATCCACGCAAAACGGCCATCGCTTAGCATAATGCTACGACCCTATGCGAGATAAAGCCTCAGCGCTGATCGCTGGTGGAGGTTATTCTGCAAATGAGTTATAATTAGCAATAGAGATGGTTAATGATGGAGAAAAGGATACAATATCAGTATTAAATGCAAATGAAATCAGTAAAATTTAACCCCATAATACCTTTTTCATCTATTCATCTCATTACACAAAGTTCTAAACACGTATACAAAGACGTATGTCTTCACAGTCATGTTACTTAAGCCACCAATTCCTTGCAAGGATCAGTTTAAGCCATCAATCCAATCTTAATCTCCACTTCATCAAATGTCAGCTTTTCAAGATTTACGACCAGAGTAATGTCACCTTTGGTCCTTTGGTCCTTAGTCCGGTTGCCTGATTTAATATTCAACCCAATCCTACGCAGCATTCTAGTCTAGTCACAGAGGGGCTTCACTCTTTGATTTCTAGATAAGTTACATTATACCCGTCGTAAGGGCAATATGTCGCTAGGGTTTCAGGTAAAGGGTATAGTAATATCTTGGTTTATATTGTTTTAAGTATCTTTATGAATGGTATTATCATCATCGCCCATTACTTGGTTAGTCACAGTCTTATACTAAGTCGTGTCTACTGCTGTATTAATATTTGAGTTACTGTTAGCAGTGGCTGGAGGAACTGGGCCCATTTTAGCTACTGTATTTTCTTGACTGAAAATGGAACCTAGGACTTCACAACCTACAGTCACAAGTTATCCTTTTTTTATTTAAATACAAACAAAAAGCATTAATTAAAATATGCAAGCTAATACTGAATATAAGATGTTTCAAAATCAACTCTACAAACTTTAAGAGGTGCTTTAGATCATCAAACTGAACAACTTTCACTGTGGTACCAACTCTGAAATCGTGACAAAAATCAGCTGTTTCCTAAATTTATGTTCGTATAACTCGTCAAAATGCAGGGAACAGCTGATTTTTTTTCGTGATTTCAGTGTTGGCCCCATAGTGAAAGTTGTTCAGTTTGATGTTCTAAAGCACCTCTTAAAGTTTGTAGAGTTGATTCTGAAACACGTTATGTAAAAACATAAAAAAGGGCAGGATCTCATTAGGCATCAAAAAATTTACCCCCATCGCTGTCAATGGGATTAGTGCCTAAAAGGCTGGCAGCATTACTATTTTGGATGGCAATGGTGATGCTTTGGGCTAAAAATAGGCCAGCCCTCTGGAACGTTGTTCACGTGAAGAGTCGACCAACCGCTTGACAATGTCCCGAAATACTCGACGAGCACTTGGACCCAAGGCCCTAGTGTTTCAACTTCAAACGGCTCAATAATATAGCTCCAAATAAAGTTGTTACATTTGCGCCGTTCGGAGATTTCTGTTCCTTTAGCAGCCGCCCCTGGATGATGCTGGGTGTCACCACAGGCATCCAGTCTCAAATTGTTACTTTCTTAAAGGTTATTTTTGTTTTATAATAACCTTAAACATATTCTGCTCCGCTACCATCCGCTTATCACTAAGCACTAACCCCACGATATCACAATACTATTACGGCAGAGATACATACGCAGCCACACAATAGGCTCTGATTCCGATTTGCATTTTAACGCAGTTTGCGTCTGCCTAAATATTGTTTCATATAATTGATACCGGCCCTCTAATATTGTAAGCGTTTGATTCCACTTAACGCTGACATTTGGAATGACTGGGGTTAGCGTTTAGTGTATGCTAATTCTCAAATACTGAAATTGTCTTTGAATTTATAGTTGCAAACTCTTCAACTCCTCGTTTATTTTGGCTGTCTAATAATGTCTGCATTCACCACAGAAATTAGGGACTTTCCGTTTGTTTCATTATAGTTAGTTTTTAAACTTTGGTTGCTAGTTCTTTACCTATTTTTGTTTCTTTTCAATTAGTGTTTTTATCTCTCTCTCTCTCCATTACATTATGAAAGTTACTATCTTACTTTCCTGTTTGACTAACCTTTTCTCATTTTGGTAAAATACACATCAAATACTTAATGCTAATTACGACACCACTATTTATTTTTTTTTAATTGTGTCATTGTCAAAACTTGACAGGTGCCAGGTGATTATTAATTACAAAGTGATTACCATAGATTATCCAGATCCAGAAACGTAACATTCACTTTCAGTACAGCACAGCAAACAGCTTAAAACAACTCACCATAAACAATTCACCATTATCAGCACAAACTTATATGTCTAATACCCATCTCAACTTCCACACTTTTTCTACATTAGCTTGCTTGCTACTAATAGTTTAGGTTTCAATATTGTTTTTCAAATCATACTTATCACGACGCCCTTCTGTAATGCATAAAAATAAATCTCGTTTGGGGTTTATTTATAAACGATGATTATAGTTCAGTAACGTTCAAACATCAAAAATCTATGGTTAAACAGTCGCTAATCACAAATTAACGTTATAAATAATGTGTAAAAAAATACCAAGATTATCCAGATCTAGATAGATCACAGAAAACAGCATAAAACAGCAAATAAGTCATCTTATCAGTAAACACTTATATCTCTGATACTCACCTCAAGCTCCACACTTTTTTCGATTTCAATCCCATTAGCTTGCTTGCTAGTGATAGTTTATTTTTTAATCCACAGGAAGCCATTACGGTAATATCTTGATCTGAAAGCCTTCAATTAATTGACGGTCGGCAAATGAAATGCACTTTTGTGGTACCTCTTTGATGAGGCGACGAAGCTAGTAGAAAATATTTAAGCTCTGAGGATATCTTTCGTGGGTCGTTTAATTTATTTTTTGTTAAGTTTGACGGTTTATTAAACGGCGTGGAGCTTAAGAATGTATTAGAAAAGTGTTATTTTGTATTAAATTAGTATGTGAAGTTATTGATAGTATTTTAGTTGTTGAGATCTCTCAGATGTATTTCTTTTTAGCGTTGAATCCCACGGGGTGCCAACGGAATCCTATTACTAAGCCTCCGCTGTCCGTCTATCCTGTCCGTCCATCTGTCTGTCAGTGGGTTGTATCTCATGAATCGTAATAGATAGATAGTTGAAATTTTCACACAGTGGGTATTTCTATTGGCGCTATAACACCAAATAATAAAAATAAAACAAAGATAAAAATTTAAGGGGGCCCCACACAATAAACGTGTTTTTTTTATATGTAGTGTTAAATATTGTACAATGATACGGCACCCTTCGTGTGCGAGTCAGACTTGCACTTGGCCGGTTTTTTTTATAAATTATTTTAGTGATATTTGTGGCAGCGTTTAGTTATATCAAAGTCAATCTTAATTTCGATATTAGGTTGGGATATTATATTTTGTTTTATTTATTGATTACTTAATTTAAGATAAAAAGTTTATCAAGCATGTAATGTTATCGTGTCATCCTGGTGTTCTGTTGTTTCTACTTTCCCCCATGGGACGAGGCGTAAGCTTATGTGTGTGTGTTCAATATCATAAAAACATTTAAACTATCAAAGCACTTTGCATGTTAAACAAAATTATCGTTTGACATTATCCAACCTTTAATCACACTTTGAGTACCAATATTAAGTATATTAATGCCACGAATACCATTTTCTTGACTTAACATGTAAAGGTCAATTAAAATTTTATAATTTGTAACTGGTACATTACTCTTTGTGACAGAAAAATTTGAAGCACTCACAAGGTAATTTGAACTTTATTAACGGTAATTAAGTTTGGTATTACAGTAATTAAACGGGCTGAAATGTATAATTTAAATACGGGTATTATTAAGACCATATAAAAACTATTAGCTGTAATAAATCAAGTTGACAAACCCTGGGAAACCATTGCGTTATTCTGTAGTGGTGGGATCACGAACAAAAGTTCCAGTGAGTTTACATTTTCAAAGTTTGTTGATCTTGTGTCATCATGACTAAAAACTTGGGTGGGAATCGGTGGTCGGGGTATGCGCATGTAATGCGGAGGAATGAAGAAAAGGTCGTGAGGAAAGTTTTGAGTAGGAATGCGAATGGCTTTAAGAGTAAGTTTAGGTCAAAGAAAAGATGGATGAACTATGTGAAAGATAATATGGTTAGAAAGGGGGGTGAATACCAAGATGACAACTAATAGAGAAGTATGGAAGAAAACTAAATGTTCCGCCGACCCCAAATAAGAAAAAAAAAAAGAAAGTAAGAAAATAAATTTATTTGCGGAAAACATGACACATTAAAAAAACAAACAAAATACTTAACAATTTGGGAGAAAACATGCGTCACATCTACGCAAAACGGCCATCGCTCAGCATAATGCTAAGACCAAATAAATTGGGATGAGGCCAGGAGAATGATGATTTTGTTTTTTGTATCATAAGTCGCTGGTAGATAATATAGACAAGGTATCATCATCATCTGCCTAGTCTTGTCCCAATTATGTTGGGATCGGCTTCCAGTCTAACAAGATGCAGCTAAATACCAATATTTTACATGAAGCGACTGCCTATCTTACCTCCACAACCCCTTTACCGGATTATAATACGATACCCTTGGTAAGACTGGTTGTTAGACTTTCGGGCTTCTGACGACTGACAAAAAGATCCACGAATGACAGCCGGGACCAACTGCTTAACATGCTTTCCGAGCCACGGAGGGGTTTTAATATGTAAAGATGCTCACCCAACCAACCGCGACCAGCGTAGCATAATCTGATTGATCGACCCGTGTAGCTGTGGACCGACCGACCTGCGGACAAGACGTAATTAATAAAATAAAAATGTTTCTTTATTATACACAAGTTATGTACTTAAGGTGGCACTTTTCGATATTTTTTCTACACAAATTTCGGGAGAATATTATTCCACTGTTTGACATTGTGCATCCAAAGTTAAACATGATATCGTTTTGGCTTATTACTAATTGTGTCTGTACGGAAACAGAATAGTAAAATAAAAAGCCATTAAAAAGTTATGAGGCAACAAAGATTCGTTTTCTTGCTATTTTTAACGTAACTTTGAGTGTAAATAAGTAATAATAGAAGTTCTGTAAAATCTTCAAAACCAAGTCCGTACCGACAAAGCTCAGTTATCGAAGAGATTAATAAACTTTATTTGTGATTGATTTTTGCAGTGGTTTATTCATAAAACTCGATTTTCCGAAGCACTTTTCGAATCTTTTTATGCGCCTATCAGTACGGAACGGTGTTTCTGTGCGTGAGAACTATACATTGTTCGTGTAGACTAGCGTTTAACTGCTCATCACTGATACTAGCGCTGTCGGACACGAAGCTAGGCGAGGCAACGTGCTTTATGGCCATGACCAACAGCGAGTTCGAGGTCGTGACTAGTTTACTCTTAATGCCAGTCTTTGATAGTAGTGCACGAACTAGGAGCTAACATTGTAACTGGTGGCTGAAGTAGGTTTATATAAAAACCTGTATTACAGGGTGCCACCACTTTATTACCTGTTAACACACAAACAGAGCGCTTAACTATTACGTTTATTATTTTATGCCTTTTAGACCTAATTTCATCAAATCGTAAATGTAAATTCTTGTAAAATTCCTTTACTTCCAATCATCCTTTAACCTTTCGCATTCCATACCGAAGCTCATTTCTTTAACATATGATCATTTTATTTTTATCAATTGCTCAAGTAGTGAATGTTGGAGAAAAAACAGCCAGGCTGAAGTGGGAGTGGGCCAGACTCGTCACACGAATGCACCCGATGAGATAGACAAAGATCGTCACTCACTGGACGCCTGAATCAAAATCAAAATCAAAATCAAAAGTCATTTATTCAAACTAGGCTGAGAATCAGCACTTTTCGAACGTCAATTACAAAAGACAGTCCCCCCAAAACGCCCGCCCTTCACCACTTCCTAGTGCTTTCGCTGGGGAGAAGAAGTGGCGCAACAAACTCCCCAGCAGCACAGCTGTCTGTTCAGTTAGAAAATATTTAATTGTATACAATACTAGATATGCAAAGTTATTGACGTTACAGAACACATTAAATTAAATTATTTGCCATATGTTAGCTTGCCACGCCAATATACCCACAAATACAATAAAAACAATACGTACTCAAGCAAAAATTAAAAATGTAAACAAAAACTTGCTACCTAAATAAAAGCCTCCAGGTATAAAGGGCGTGACAGCTTACATATGTATGCAATACTGGGTTCAGTTCACATAGCTGTGAATGGTAAACTAGGACCATCGAAGTAAAATAAATTTTAAAAAGTTATTAGTAATAACAACAGTAAAACCAAGGTCAGCAAGACGACCAGTCACCACAAGCAGCACCCGTTCACGAGCATAACGCAAAGATCAGCCATTACCCCCCTCGCCATATTTGAGGGAAGGAGGCAACCCGACCCCCGACGCTACCGCAAGCAGTGACATCTAAGGGAGCATGACGAACTTGCTGCCGGTTGCTCAGGCAAGATAAATGTGATCAATCGTAGAGGTCGCTAGCTAACCACATATGTTGCAATCAACTCATTAGAAAACATTGAAATGAGTAGATTATGTCAATAATAAATTAAAATAAAATTAAACTGAATTGACTTATAAAGTCAACTAAAAACAGAAAAAAAAAAAATATATGAACTCATATAACCTGTCAGTAAGCTAATTCTGGAGAAAGAACATAAACATTGTCTTGAGTTAATCAGGGCGACCAACTATTCTTATCGTTTAAGTAGTCGTTGATGGAATAGTATGCCTTTGAACAAAGGTTAGATTTTACTTGAGCTTTAAACGCATTAAAAGGCAAATCTAGCCAAGAAGAAGGTAGCTTATTATAAAAGGCTCTACCAAGCCCAACAAATGAGTTATGAACCTTATGAAGCCGGTGAAAGGGAGCACGTAGTTTGTCCTTGTTTCTGGTGTTAACATTGTGAATATCACTGTTTTTAGTGTACAAGTGTATATTTTGCCTAATATATAAGATGTTGGCTAAGATGAACTGTGATGCAACCGTGAGAATACCAATATCTTTAAAAAAATCTCTTAGAGAAACTCTAGCACCTAGCTGGTAAATTGCTCGAACAGCTCGTTTTTGCAGGACAAATATATTTTGTATATCAGCAGCTTTGCCCCATAGCAGAATACCGTAGGACATAACACTGTGAAAATAACTAAAATAAACTAAACGAGCTGTATCAACGTCAGTGAATTGTCTTACTTTCCTGACGGCGTAGGCAGCCGAACTGAGCCTTCCTGCTAGGCTTGATATATGTGGTCCCCACTGAAGTTTGGCATCTAATGTTATTCCAAGAAAAACTGCCGAGCCCACAGTTTCAAGCACCTCTTTATCTAAGACGATGTTGGGTCCTAGATTTCTAACATTCGGTAAGGCGAACTTTACACATTTCGTTTTCTTGGCATTGAGAACTAGGTTATTTGACGTAAACCAATCCGTAACAATAGAGAGTGCACTGTTTACGTCGTCAAAATCTTGTCTATTCCTGTCTACTTTAAAAATAAGAGAGGTATCATCTGCAAACAGTACAACGTCACAGATGCCCTTTAAATAGAAAGGTAAATCATTAATATATACTAAGAACAAGAATGGACCCAGTATTGAGCCTTGCGGTACACCTAACTGAACTGGTAGCCCAGAAGATTTCACACCATTAACATCTACACATTGGAACCTATTATGTAAATAAGAATTTATTACGTTGAGAGCTTCGTTTTGGACACCGTAATGACGTAGTTTACGTAAAAGTGTGTCATGGTGCACGCAATCAAAGGCTTTGGAGAGATCACAGAAAATTCCAATAGCATTTTGCGAGTCCTCCCATGCATTAAATATGTGTTTCAGCAAAGCAACACCCGCATCTGTAGTTGAACGACCTTTTGTAAAGCCATATTGTTCATTATGAAGGAGGCTATTTAAATTAAAATGTCTTAGCAGCTGCTTGAGTATTAATTTTTCAAATATTTTGCTAAATGCAGGTAAGATAGAAATAGGCCTGAAATTGCCAACGTCATTTTTATTACCTGATTTAAATAAAGGTATGACTTTACTACTCTTCATGAGGTCAGGAAAAATTCCTAAATCAACACATTTATTAAAAGTAACAGCTAGATAGGGGGCTACGATGTCTATTATATTACTTAAAAGTTTAATGGAGATGCCCCAGTAATCACCGGTGTTTTTAGATTTAAGTGTGTTAAAAACATTAACTACATCACGCGGGGTTACATGTTCGAAGCTAAATAAGCGACTACATTTAGGTACACTACTATGCAAAAGGTTTTCAGCTTTAGACGGGGACGAATTTAAGGAGCGAGTCGTGGTTACAGGTATGTTGGCAAAAAACTCATTAAATGCCTCAGCTACGTCAGCAGCTTTATTAACTAATTTGCTGTCAACCATAATCTCAAGTTGTTTATCTTGTTTAACCGATTTACCCATTTCATTATTAATAATTTTCCAAGTGGTTTTTACTTTATTACTCGAATTTTTAATTGAATCACTTAAAAATTTTGATTTAGCAAAAGCACAAATTTTTTTAAATAATTTTGAATAATTTTTTACATACTCTAGGAAAGGAGTATCAAACCTGTATTTTTTCAAACCATATAACTCGTATAGTCTCGCTCTACTTCTATAAATACCTGGAGTAGCCCATTGGTTAAAGCCAACAGAGGATCCATTAATGTCAATGGTTTTGGACTTGAAAGTAGATTGGTACTCTTTTTGCACGACAGCAAAAAGGGCACCATAAATTTCATTAGGATTCTCGTGTTCAACTATAGATGGTGTAATTCTTTGAGCTATATTATTTTTAAACATTTTGCAACGACTAGCTGTATAAGGCCTACATTCAAATTTATGCGGCTTTTTAGGTAATGGCATGGGGAAACTAGCTAATAAACCACAGTGGTCGGATGTTAAGTCAGTTAACACTAAATTATTTTTGGCATCACAATCACTAAATATATTATCAAGACAAGTTGAGGAAGATGCCGTAATCCTAGTAGGTTCAAAAAAACAAATTAATTAAATTATAAGACCTAAACAGATTGAGAAGTCTAATACTTAATGGAGTAACATCTAGAATATTAATATTGAAATCTCCACATAAAATAATATTTTTGTTACTTGATTTCAACCTGTGGAGAGAATCTTCCATTACCGATTCAAAACTAATAAAATCCCCAGAGGGGGGTCGATAAACGCAAATTATAACATGTCGCTCAAGTTCAACACAAGACAACTCAATAGTGCGCTCGATTGAAAGATTAACTAAATCTAAACGTTGTTTACATTTTAACTTGTTTGAAACAAGAACTAAAGAGCCACCACGAATAGCACTTTTTCTGACAAATGCACTCTGTACAGTAAAGTTATCATCATTAATAAACACTACTTCATGTTCTTTCAACCAATGTTCAGTCAAACATAACACGTGAACATCATAGTTCTCCATAAATAAACTTAACTCTAGCTCTTTGCCGGACAGACCCTGCATATTTTGATGTACAACATTCAACATATGAGGCTGACCCGTTGTCGCACCTAAGAGTTTAAACTACAAGGCGTATCAAAAGTAGTGTTAGTACTACTACTAACAGTAATCGATGGTATACTACAGGTACCAGTGTCACTGTGTATATTATATGCTAAAAGATTAGCAATTTGTCTCCTACAACTAGGTGGTAAATACATAGTATAACTTGTCAGTTTGTAATTAGTAATGAATTGATTACAATCAAAATATAAAATAGCGTCACTGCGACGACAAGTCCTATTATAAATTAACATATTTAAATTATAGGTATGCATATTTTGCTTATCAGTTAAATAATATGAGTAAGGCAAGGCACAAAAAATGAATTTACAATTATTGGTCTCATTAAGATGTAACATCAAATGGACACATTCAATTATATCTTTTTTTCTTACATTTAAACTATCCCCATATAATAATATAACAGTTGAACTGGGGTTTATTTTTGTCAATTTAATATTACTAATTAATTGGCTAAAACTGGCACCGGGTAAACAATTATTAATTACATAATGTTCCGAACACTGATTAAATATCCTACCAAAACCTTGACCAAATTTGTCAGAAAATACATAAGTAGTGTTAATTAAATTATTCCTACTATTGTTATCATCATTAATACAGCTACCTACGGATTGAGCCACTGAGGGTGTGGGTGTGGGTGGGAGTTGAGGCTGGGGTCCCTGGGAGCAGGTACAGCTAAAAGAGAGGTTATTTGTCAGAGACTCATACCTCTCCGCATTGTACTTGACCAGGTCTGCCAACTCATTAGCCTCCTGCATGCGCTTACTCAGGTCTTGTTGAGAAGCCTCATATTTACTGAAGATATCCTTTAGAGCATTTTCCATAACAAACAATTCATCCTGTAGGCGCTGAGTGTCAGTGTCATACATAGTATTACATAATTCTAATTCACTGTTACAGTTTTTTAATTCTTGTATTAAATGTAAGTTTTTTTGCCTAAGTTTTATATTTGATTTGTTAACTTTTTGGCGTTTTAATGATTTTTCCTGTTTTTTTATTAATCTATTAATTTTAATGTATTTTTTTATCTTATTATGACTAGTAAACAATTTGTTTTTATTGAGGGTATCATTAGTTAAGTCTATTGTTACAATTGGCTCAACACATGTGGGTCCGGACCCGCTACCAACCAACTCATCATAAAGACTGCAGGTGATCGCAGACTCTTCACCGGCTTTGAGAGATTCCAAGTGGGTTATTGTGTCGTGGGCCCTGCTCAATTCCAGTTCTAGCTCAGATATGCGTCTCAAAGCCAGTTCGTGTGTGTCACTACATTCCTGAAAACTTGACACAAGTTGACGGAGGTGTTGATGCTGGTCAAGTATGTCCATATGCTGTACATGTAGTTCAGCCAACTGGTTCTTAAGCTCAGTGTTCTTGTCATTTATGAATTTTATTTCAACCTCGCTGTCATCCCTTTCCTGCAGTAGCTGTTTGTTCTGTTTTTTACTAGATTCCAATTCTTTCAATGTAGCCCTCAGTTTTTCATCCAAGGATGCAGCTCTACGGGTCAACATATTGACAGGCAAACCCTAGAGGCACCCTGGAATGAGAGAAGAGAAAGCCAAGTGAGTGAAAGGAATAAGAGAGAGGAATGAGATGTGGGTAGTAAGTACCAGGATGAAGTGAACAAAAAAACAAAGGAATAAAAGATAAGATGAGTATGTGATATAATTAAGGTTAGCAAATTTAATTATTATTAGGTATATCTTAATTGAGATAGTGACATTCTACAATAAGAAGGGAAAAATAACAAAATTAAATTATTGCAAAATGTTTGGGGGTACTACTTTTGTCAAGTTATTGAAAATCCAGTTTCTAACGTTAATTTCATAAAGCGGTTCTAATTCAGTAATTAAACTTAACAGAGGTATGTCTAGTAATAAACTACAGTGATTTCTAAGGGGTCTCTAACTAATTAAGTGTTTTATCCCAATAATGCACGAACAGTGTTCAGCACAATAAAGATAATTATAAGTTTGCTCACTATGTTGGTTATTGGGACAAGCAGTACACACATTAAGGGGGAAAAGGTGCATTACGAACTAATAGGAGCATAAATTAAATACAAATTAAAAGAAATACTCCCCGGGTTTCAAATCCGTCCGTTGGATGACAGCTGGTACTAATTTCTTGATTATTCATTGATTTTTCAACGAAATAGCTCACAAACACAGATTATTATTATTTATAACTAAATCTATCGAAATTAAGCATTTTTTTAGATAAATAAACGCGAAATACATTAATTTTACAATTTAATTTTATCACGAAAATTTTTGACGGCCGGCTGCCAGTGTTGCCCTGGAATGAATGTTATCGCCTTCGATGTAGACTACGGTGAATGTGGTATGACCACAGATATAGATACACCTAGATAACGCAAGAGCAACTACTTCGCGTGCCAAAAATCGCACAGACTTACGTACAAAAATCGTAAGCCGCCACTTTCGCGCTCAGTCCTGAGTACTGCTGGCTGGGTGAGCGTGAGTGAGAAAGAGTGCTTGTGACGTCATAGTAGGTAGTCAAAAATATGGCATGCTTGGTTTTCATACAGATCATGATACTTGCGTTATCTAGGTCTATCTATATCCGTGGGTATGACGATCTGACGAGGTTTGCAGAGCCAACATGGCCAGATATCACAAACAGGTAGGTTTGGACGGAAAAAGGGGAGGCCTTTGCCTATCAGTGGCACACAATATAGCCTAAAGAAAAATAAAACACAATTGCTTTTGTCCCATCACTAGCATGTACGTTTTAATTACATAAAGTACATTTTTCATGCCAGAACTGTAAATTAGTTGCTATATCTAAAAAGGAATGTGACTGCCACGCTATAAATTCGCATTCAAATTATAGTTCTAGGCTTTGTTGAAGAATTTATTAACGTTTATTATAAGGACATTGTACGCTTAAGTAATTTGTATAGTACTTTATTACTTTAGGATTTTTGTTAGATTTTTTCTGTACAATATAGAAATGGGTCAATAATAAAGCAATATACAATGAAATCAAGCATATAGTTATAGAATAACAATAGAGAAGACCCCAAATAGATTGGGATAAGGGCAGGAGAATTATTACTACATCTCAAAATCTACACAAACATAATAATATGATTAATATGTTTGTGTTGATTTTATTAGAAACTCTAATGGATGGATGGATTGAATGGATGCACAGACGACCTCTTGAAACTTGTAGGAAACGAAACGTTCTAGCGTTGATAATAGTTCTTTATAATATTAATTCTCGTACGAAGTGTAACTTTCTGTTTATCCATGTTAGAATATTCAATTATTCCTACACTATAACAGAGACAGGGACACTTTTTAAATTTGAACAAGTTATTTTTTAAACCAGTAGCCATACCAGTAGTTACCATAAATAATATTCTATTCTATGATCTAACAGTGTAATATATACAGAGTTGATACGACAGAGGGGCATTAAATTACACTACGTATACTATACGTGTTTAGTATTAATTCGATACGGTATAAAAATAAAAAGCGCCATAAATGAGATTTTTTTTGTTTCAAACAAACTAAATAGCTTACAAATCAGAGTAAAACGCAACCACCCTTTGTAAATAAAGGAGAAACCCAAACTTCATAAAAACTTGGGCCTGGTGACTGACCTTGGATAACTATACAAAGTGGCAACGTCCAACGTCGCGCGCGAGCAGTAACTCGAAACACACTGTGGATTTTCCAAACTGCAGTACCGGAGATTTTGCCGATTCCAGATCGCTCCAAGTAAAAGTACTCTCATCGGTCCATATTAAATTAGTTAAGAAATGACGGTCTTCGGATGTTTTATTTAGTAGCCATTGGCAGTAACTGTTGCTGATCGGCAAGTCTCTCGATAAAAAAGTTTGCACCTTCCGATATTTAGAAGGTTTGCGTTTTTTACATTTTAGAACCTTGTGGATAGTTCTATGGCAACATCTAAACTGCTGGGCGGCTCTGTGGAGACTCGTCGGGCTGCGGGAAAAATTGTCTTAAATTCTTTCGTCCCAAGCAGCGGGCATTTGCCGTGGTGGCACTCCCTCCTGTTACAGCACTACACGTTTATTGACCCGTAATCTTTGTACTGCCAACTGTATGGTGCGGGCATTCCTAGGGCAATTGCGGCTATCACCATACCTTTCTCTGTAAGTTCGTAGAGCTAACGTTGCGTTTCCACGGCATTCGCCGTAGATTAAAATCATGTCAGTGTATTCTGACACCGTGTCAGTTACACGAGGTATTTTTGAACACTTTAATTATACACACACACAACCAAAGTTTAACTATCACTATAAAAACAGTCAATTACAAAAAAAAACACTAACACTAAATAATAATAATCCCAAGTTACGTGTCCTGTCACAATAAAAAAAAGGAATACTGTCTTAAACTTATTTAGTGTCCTATCACAATAACAAAACAAATTCACAATTATTGTCAGCGCACAAGTTCGACAAAACAATAAGGGCGCAGGAGCTTCCGCGTACGTATGTACCTACGTTCCGGAAGGGTAGCGTCGGCGCACTGAAAAAACAAGTTTTTTGGAGGCCCCACTTACTGATCGCAAGCACAAAATACAGAGAGTACAGAAGTCAATCTACATACAAAGTGCGCTCGAGCAACGCACACATAGACACCGCTCACGGACACGATATCTCGGACTGGTTGGAACTAGTGCGAGCGCAAGTGCCATCCGCTTGAGACATGCGTCTATGAAGTGCAAAAATGGAGCAATAAAAAAAAATTATAACTGTTCAGTGGATGGTTGTTTAAATTCAACATTAAACGGTGAATTGTCGTTTTTTAATCTACCAGTTGTTTCAGAGAGGTAAGTAGGTATTTGCTTGTATTTCGATGGTTTGTATTAACGTAACACAGTAGTTAGGTAGGTAGGCAAGCGCCCCGGCCCCCGGTCCCGCGCCGTAAAGTAAAAGCGAACATGACTTTGTAGCACTTTGTGACAAATTTGTAATGTAACAATAACATTAAAATTAAAATATTTTAGTTATTATTGGTTTTTTCGTTTCTAATCAATAAATCAAACAACTAGATGCGAGTGCCACTACCACGATAGTTTTTTGTGCATAAGCCAAAGTTGACAACCATAGCGCGACCGCCGAGCGTAGACTTCTGTACTCTCGGTATTTTGTGTCGCAAGGATCTAAGATACAATAGCAACACACTGACCTATTTCTATTTCTTTTACGCACGTGATGTTTTGCCAATAGGATTGTCACTCTTACGCAAGTCATAAACCAATACGTACATAAGAATGTACGTATTGGTTTATGACTTGCGTAAGAGCGGCAACAACGTATCGTAGATTTATCGTTTTAAGGTGCATGACCTATGCCTATAGACATAATCAGCTGTTAGGAAAAATACATCGTGTTCAAACGGTGCAAAAACTTAAAAAATCGTTTGCGACTAAACTACTGTTTCAATTTAATTGATTTTTGGTAGAGAGCTTGATAATGATGCCTAGTATAGGCAGTTTAAAGGAAAGCCCTTCTGTCGTATCAACTTTGTATATACTAGCAGCGCCCCACGATTTCACCCGCATAAGTGTCTATCCCGTGGCAATATCGGGATAAAAAGTATCCTATGTGTTATTCTGATGTATAAGCTATATTACTGTAAAGTTTCATCAAAATCCGTTCAGTAGTGTTTGCGTGAAAGAGGAACAAACATCCATCCATCCATCCTCACAAACTTTCGCATTTATAATAATAAGTAGGAGTAGGATAGTAGGAAGTAGGATAGTAGGATATATTATACACAGGGGAAAAAGGGAAGAGCTCATTGGGCATCAACAAATTCAACAGCATTGCTGTCAGTAGGAAAAGTACCCAAAAGGCTGGCAGCGTTGCCACGTTGGATGGCAATGCTGATACTTTAACCTAAAAATTGGCCAGCCAGTCACGTGAAGAGTCGACTAATCGCTTGGTGGTGTTCCGAAATACTCGATAATAGGTTGACTAAGAAGAGCAATAACCTTTAAAAGATAAAGTGAGTTATGAAAGACAAACCAATCGTAAACTTCAACAAGGCAACTGGGTTGAGTAAAAAAATAATTAAAGCAATTTCTTATGTCCGCAATGAATCGACAAAACTTCCTAAGTTTAAGGGCTCAATAGGAGCCCCAAATTAAAACCTTCAATCATTAAGACGAGCGCAATGAAGTTCCCAAAATGTTTTCCGGCATTAAACCGGGGCCGCTAACATGCGGTTTGCAGAGATTCTAAGATAAGCTAAGACTCATTTAAACTTAACAATGTGCTAAACTTAGCTAAGTAGTCGAGATTGTTCGCGTTCGTAGTTGAATTAATTCGTGATAAGTTTGAGTTAGTTTTAGGTAATATTGCACCTGAACTTGTAGTAGTATGTGTTGAAATATTAAACATATGTGATAATCATGGTGATGGTCAGAGGGGAATTTCAGTTCAAGTATTCTAGTGGATTATGTTAATAATACAGATGAACCGGATAATGTACTTTAAAACATTGGATTCCTTATAGTAGTCAATATAATCGTTAGTATCGTAGTTGTGAATCAGAAAAAGTTTTAATTAATCCATTTTGTTTAACAATCTGAGTAACAAGAACGCTTTTGACTAAACGGTAAGAAAAAACCAGACAGCTAAGCAAGATGTCCAAAGGTCTTAGAAAAAGCGACGTTCTATCAGCGATAACCATGGTGGAAAAATCAAAAATGAATTTGATTGGTATATATGCTGCAATCCTGTTGAAAGTCGTTGTAGAAATACGAAACTACTTGAAAGGGATTGCCACTTGTCCAGGCCCTAAGGATTATCAACTTCTAGACCAGAAAATAGTAAACTCAACAACAGTTCATTTCAGTGTCAATTCCGCATACAACAACTAAAGTGTATGTTTAATATTTGGTGGCGGCCCAAACAACGTCTAACTAAGCTTAGCCGTATAAATTCCATTTTGGAGGAACAAACTGACAAGCAATAATTAATATTCAACGAAACGCACACTCGACTATCAGGAGCGGTTCCGTACCAGTAAATTGCACGAGTTGGTCCAAGTGAGCCAATTCACCCTACCGCGGGGCGTTTGCTAAAACTTTGCTCATATTTAATTTGGCAGCGCACTCGCTTGGGACTAGCCTGATTATTGTTACACGTTAAACACTATTAGTTCAAACTTCTGACTGTGTAGCATCAATATTGTCATGAAGTTTTCCTGTTGGAATTTGAATATTAATTTTGGTAACTTTATATTTGGGAGCTTCCTTGTTTTCGAGTTAGTTTATACATAGTTGCAAAACTTGTTGAGTTTGTAAAAAATTGTTCATTGTTTCTAGTCCATACTTTTATTAATCTTATTTTCGATGTGTGTATCACTTACACAATTCACATAATATGTAATATTTACACATAAGTATACAATGATTGTATATTTAACTCTACTTTAATTTACTTGTGAGTTATTCAAATATATACTACGTGATGGAATTGAGTCCAAAATTTAAAGTTAAGAAATCCAATCAGTAAACCACAGCTGCAATAATCAAACCTTGAATGTTTACTAGTATTACCTATGCTCATGCTCAATAAACAAAGGAGTTTCAAACATCTGCATTGCTCAATTTCCTTGAACTTCGTTCAAACATTAATGCTGACACAGCTCTAGATGTAACACCATAGCTTCCCCTAGATAATTCTATTTCCAAGGTTGACTTACAACACTCTGCCAAAATCAATAAGCATCGAAGTCGAACTGCATTGGGTGAATCGCAATACGGGTATGAGTATCAGCCCTCCCTATATGATACCTAACGAGTACCAGCGTTAGTTAAGCAAATTTTGTGGAATTTGGCACAAAGCCGTGTATCCAAAGTTTTGGTTCAAGTCAGTGGAGAATCGAGTTTGGTATTTTCTTCGGGAATATTGTAAATTTGTAATCAACAAGACGTGGGAAAGTGGAATCAGGAACGGCTATTTTTGTTGGGATATTTTTAGAATTTGAGCCAATGCCATTACACACAATGAAAGCATACAGGGTGGCAGGGACATCGAATCGCAAACTGTAACCATGAAATCTGCACATGTTGACCCTCTAGCGTAGATTTTTATGGCCGTTATCAAAAATAGCTGTTTATTACAAAAACTATAGGTTCAAAATGTATGGATGTCCGTACCATATGATAGAGACCTTGAAACTAGTAATTTCAAAACTGTATAATTATAATATCTGTATCTCAAGATGTATAAGTGAATTAAAGAAAAATAGGGTAAAGACTTAAACCTATAAAATTACGAACTAATCAACGTAAAAGTTTGAATGCCAAACTTTGAAACTACGACTGTAATTGCATCTGAACAATCATATTGCTTCAAACCGTTACTGCCGAACAAATTGCAACCAATAAAAACTTTCGAATTGCAAAAATTAAATCTGTTAATGCCCACAGCGCTCCTACACTCCGCTGCCAAGTTTATTAGAACAAATACATTAAACTAGATTCTACACTCTAATATCTAGATCTATAATTATATAACTAGCCGACTACTTCGTACCGCCTCAGAATCAATACATGTTGTGTTACAAATGTACCATACAATATGTATGAGAAAATGAATTATTAATTTTTTTTTTACGTCAATTTTTTCCATGTTTTAATAGTTATTCTGCTATTCGGGGTGAAGCCAACTCCAATAAATCAAAGATCGGCCCAGCCGTTCTCGAGTTATAAATGATGTAACTAACCCGACTTTATTTTATTTAGGTATATACAATACATGTATAATATCATAAAGAATAGCAGCTACATAACTGACCTAACTGATAGACAAAACATGGTCAAAAATTTATATCTGCAGCGGGTAGATAGAAATATTGATATACTCCTTTACCCTCTAAGGAATATTGATATAATTATTCTGAAAAAGAGTCGACCTCTACAAACTCCAACTACCCTCTAAGTTAGAACCGCAACAGAAAGTTAGAGGTTATATAGAAAAACATATTCCCGGCGTTTATCGTCTTCAACCTTGGTTATATGGGGCTCAATAAAAGAGCTTCCGCAAGTAACGGTACTACACAGTGTAAGTAAGCTAATATTTTATAGAACTAAGAAGTATGATGAACAGGTTTGAAAGTTCCTCATCCCATAAGAAGAAAGAAAAGAATTGCGTAACGTCAGATGCGATGCGAAGTTCACATAGTATATGGCGTTGTAGGTACATGCCACCACGGAACGAACGCTTCAATTCACGAGACAAATAAGAAGGTAGAAATAGAAGGTATAAATATCAAAACAAACAATAAATCAACCATATGCAACGGAGTGCTGAAATTAGTACAGTAAAATCACCTGGTGAGTTTATAAAATATCCAAAACCACACACAAAGTTGTAGGCACAAGCTATGCATTGGTAATTTCAAAGTTACTTTACGAACAATGGATTATATACGTACTCCTGTATGTATCTTACATATGTTCGGGGTATTAGAACTTCTAGCCGAGCTTCCTGGAAATTCTAATGCATTTACAATTATTCCTACTAACATTGTTGAGTATTTTCCTGCCATATTAATGCCGATTCTTAGGTTAATGATAGAATTTGTGACTTAATTCTTTAAGAGACTTAGCTTTTCTCATTACTTGAGATTTAACCCCGCCTTGACACTATTTTTATAGACATATTTAGCTTGCATTTGGGTTGCATTTTGAACATGATTAGTATCTAATATAAAACTGAGCAGCTATTAAGCTAAGTCATTGTCATATTATGTCTAGGCTTTCCCCAATTATGTTAGGGTCGGCTCGCAGACTAACCGGATGCCGCTGTATAACAGTATTTTACATGGAGAGACCTGACCTCCATAACTCAGTTACTGACTAATACGATACCCCTAGGTAAGACTTTCAGGCTTCTGACGACCCATTACGACTGACAAAGATCCATGAATGACAGCCGAGACCAACTTCTTAACGTGCTTTCTGAGGTACAAAGGGGTTTCGGTATGTAAAGGTGGTCACCAATCCCTAGACCAACCGCGGAATACGTAGCTTAATGTAAACGTGGTCGTATTACATGCTCAAAGGACCGATGTCACTTTTGAAACATATCATTTTAATCAATTTTTACATTCACTTAGTTATTTTGAAGACAAATCCGATCAGCTACAATACAAACCAAGATCCACTAGGAACTTTAAAGCATTGTCTTTTAAAAATATTATGAATACTTTCCTTGAATTTCTCTTTATCTGTTTGCTCTACTTGTTCACCTTTATAACAACCATTACGAAATTGTATTATAATAAGGTGAATTTTGCTTCTTACAGTAAGTAACCTGTAACATAGCCACAATCCTGTAATTAGCTTCGCCGGCTTTCTGAGAAGATTTTCTTACATAATTGCGTTTGGGAAAAGATTTAGCCTTCAGAGCTTGGAAAATTATAATCTTAGAGAATGTTAGCGAGTAATTACTTGAATTTTAGTTTCATTACGTAACCTCTTTTGAATTATATGTTCATTTTAAAATAACTTATCATACATCACGCCTGTGTTAGCCTGTATTTTGATTTTGTGTGAAGCGAAATACAATTCGGATGAGGTTGTCCTCATTTTTGATACGTTCTTTCTTTTCTCCTAGTCTGACTTTGAAAAAGATAAATGGTTTACCTTTTCTACCCTATGATTAATTGTTTTAGTTAATATCAAATCAACAGACCTTATATCTATACTAATAATAAAGCTGTCGAGTTTGTTTGAAATAAGAAATTTGGCGCTAACGAAGTCGCGGTTAGAAGCTAGTTATCAAATATTAGTAGTTTTTGTCTGACTGTGTGCCCACGTTGTTTTTCTTAACTGTGAAACGGATTTTGATGCAGTATTCATTGTCATTTAGAGAATTCATTCCGGAAGCTGATGTGTTTGTGTATAAATTAATCGTGTAAATCAAGGGCGGGTCGCTAGTCTAATAACACATATGAGCTTAACTATCACTATTGAGATACAATTACTTTTTCTATTCATACCAAACTTAATAAGCTTGCCTTAACAGATGAGGGGATAACAGCAACAGTCAGCAAAAATATTTCCACCGTCTAATACCCTTTAGTATAAAACTGCGTCAGTCAATTTCCCTAATTTGATGTTGCCAACAAAAGCAGAAGAAATGTCGGTGACTATGGCAACTCAAGCTTCCGCACATTGTGTAAGCAAATTGTAATCCGAACTAAAAGCATCATCGAATCCCAAGGCACCACTTACTTCTTGTTTTTTTCCATTTACCAATATCTAAACAAAATTGAAGCTCGATTCCTCTAAAGTAAGTATTTCATTATTTTATTCTGTTTTCGTGTTCCTCTTTATTGCTTCATTGCTTAGGAAGTATGTTTCTGTTTCCTTCATTTGTTTTATAATATTATTGGAATGTTATTTCGTAATTAAATATCACAAAAAAAAAATCAAAAGTCGATGAGATTGATTTTGAACCTAAGAATATAATTTGTTTTGACTTGAAATTATATCAATTTTGTGATTTTATTCTGAAACTTTTGTTTGATATTTTGTTTGTACAAAAGAAACTGATTTTTATTTTTTGCTTTTGTTTTTTGGACCATCCCATAGTTCTTCCGTTACGACCGTATACATTGTCCTGATCCAGAATATAATTATGCTATATCTTTATTTTAATATTTTGTGACATTTGAACATTTTTGTTCTCAGTCATTAAGGCCCTTGTGGCTAAGTAATAACAGCTGCAAAGATACCAAGACCTCTCCGTGTCTCGGAAAGTACGTTCAGCTGCTGGTCCCGGCTGTCATTCGTGGATCTTTGACAGTCGTTACAGGTCAGAAATCCGAAAGTTTGACAACCAGTCTTACCAAGGGGTATCGTATTACCCAATAACTGGGCTGTGGAGATCAGATAGGCAGTTACTCCATGTAAAATATTGGTATTCAGCTGCATCGGGATAGATTGGAAGCCGACCCTAACATAGTTGGGAAAAGGCTAGGCAAATGAGTCGGCATTTCGTACAAACTTTCAAGCTCTTGTTTTTCGAAATGAATGAACCGATTTCAATGAAACTTCATACCAATAAGGATACAAAGGTCTAAAAACTTAGTAAAGAAAATTTTCAAAATGTATTATTAAAAAAAAGGTAACTGGGATTCTCTGTTTCTATGGAAAATTTTAAATCTGTCTAATTTAGCTATAGCACTATTTTCGAAAATGTTCTTAACTAAATTTGTAGATCTTTGTATTTTTTTTTAAATTGTTACTTTACTTTTCTGATATTTAATCGCCTTCCACTCAATCTAAGAAAATATGGTCGTTATATTTGCATTAAATTACTTATGTTTGAAATCACTTTAATTATTTTTATTACAAGAGTACATACGTAAATCGTTGCCGGTTCCTCTTTCATTATACTGTCTACTGGAGTAATTTTATTAAGTGGGTTCTTTGAATTTTTTACAGACTTACAAGTTTAAAGATACAGTAGTATTTCAAAGATACTTTAAACTTCATCAAATATCAGTTCTATTTTTTCATCTGTTACGTAATTAATAATAATATTATTGTCAACATCTTTTGAATTCACAGGACTCCATTTGAATTTCATGATATTGTTTTTCTTCAACGTATATAATCGTATCTTCTTTCCTAATTTTAGCCATTTTCTTTTGCAATCACAGCGCCTCTGGGCTTTCATGTTCGAATACTTCCAATCCATACAATACTTAATAATATTTGTTCGTAATAGTTTCGATACACGTAACGATACTTATTTCTCTAATTTACAGGAAGAAATCGCAAAAGCCTCGCCCGCTCGGTCTCTTGTGCGCAATTCTTACATAATCTATCTGGCTTTATAGTACAATTTGTGAACTGAGGCGATGTACTTTGTTTAAAATGTACATTTTAGCGGCATTCAGTTATGTCGTAAAAATATCATGTACACTTGGTAATACTGACATGCAATGTTGTGTCGCTTTCCAGTATCATATCATTTATTTTCACTAGTTTGTCTTTGTTTTATCTTGTGCTTTCATTTACACAAGTTTACCATTTAACATTTATGTACACACATATATATATAAACAGACAAGAGAAAAACAGAACAGAAAAATAGGTACAAAGGCGATGCTTATTTCATAAGAAATCCCTCCCAGCATACCTACGATAGGACAATAAATAGAGAGATGTAGACAGCATGTGAAAGAATAAAGGAGACAAAAAAAAAACACATAATAGTTTTTGATAATATATTCAATAATATTATGTATATGGCGACGATTTTTCTTTTTCGTTAATTACCCTATTCTATGAATATGATATATTATACATATATTTTTGGAAGTACTGCATTTGTATGTAGTGTGCTTCGATTTAGTGTTGAATGTCTCGAGTACATAGGTTCTCGCATACTCAACTCTCTATTTTTATTGGTGATAAAAATAATTAAGCTCGTAAGCTACTCATCATTCGTCATCATCATCATCATCGTCCACAGCCCGACATCACCCACTGCTGAACATAGGCCTCTCTATACTGTTCTTACTTTTCATTTTTATTTTATTTGTTTATTAACTTTAAAGGTTTAAGGTTCACCCACAGCAATCACATATACATACAGATAGTAAAACAGACAGTAATATTCTAATATATGTGCCAATTAAACAACATTGACAACAACGACGCCAGATTACCGCTTACTTACTAACTTAAGTCTAGGTGTACAATTGATTAAGAAAATATAAAAAAGAAAAACTTAATTAAGTTACGAAAATAAAATAGAAATAAAAACAGAGTAAATAAGATTGGATTGGCACCATTAATCAGAAATTAGAAATTATGACTATGTTTAGTTGGTGTGTAGGGAGGCCAAGGTGTTTCATTTGAACTTCACCTTAAGGTCATTATATATATTTACAAAGTAGTTTTAACTAACATCGTCATCATCATCATATACCTAGCCTCTTCTTTACTATTTCGGAATTGGCTCCAGTCTTACTGAATGCAGCTGCATACCAGGATTTTACATAAAGAGATTGCCTATCTAACTTCCACAACCCATTTACTAGATAATACAATACCTCTTTGCTAGTATTGTTTCATAGTGTGGGATGGCCCCCAGCTAGATGCATCGACGACCTTAAAAAGTTGGCTGGGTTAGACTGGATGCGGAAGGTGGAGAACAGAGTGTTTTAGCGCAGCCTGGGAGAGGCCTATGTCTAGCAGTGGACTGCGATAGGTTGAGTTGATCGAGTATTGTTTGTCAGACCTGCGGGCTTGTTATTACTCGTAACGACTGTCAAACTAATTAGGTAATGTAATACTATATAATTATACTATTTGAAAACACTAGTTTTAACTACATAGTTTCAGTAATAATAGTAGCAAAAGTTCACCTCATTACGAATGGCCTCCATGATGTTATGAGCCATTTATTTTCGCTCTCTTTACGATCTGAATGACACCCGTTGGAGCAATATGCGGTAGAGCGTGGTTATTGTCATAATTACATGTATGTTTGGGAGCTCATTTACCATAATTACCGAGACACAGTAACAGGAATTGCATTCAATTACTACTGATTTACTGATATTTGTAGATGCACGCATAAAAAAAATAAGTACAAAGAAACTCTGCTAAACGGGAGCATTATAAGGAGAAAGAAAATTAAAAAGTAAAACAGCCTTGCAGAAATGGTGATAATGAAGATCAAATTATAATAACGCATTGTAAACAAAAAGTTACTTACACAATATAATTATAATCCAAGTCTAATGAAAACTTTCTCGGCTATTCGGTCCATCTTATTCGGTCGAAACTCAATAAACTTTCATGTTCATGCTTTACAGTGTTTCTGGTTTGCGCAGTCTTAGTAGCTTTAGCATTAGAACTTAGTTGATTTGTTTTTAGGAGAATTGCCACATATATCATTAGAACAATACACAGGGTGGCGGAAACATCGACGCGCAAACTGAAACCATGAATTCAAGACATGATTATAGACCCCCGTCTAAAAAAAAAGCTGCTGTTTCAAAGAAAAGTACAATACCTACGCGTTCAAAATCTATGGGAGTGATATTTTTTTTATAACTTACGAAAAATGTACTGTTCTATGGAGATAGGTTGTGCGTCGATGTTCCTACCACCCTATATTTGTTTTTTGCAGTATTCAATCCAGAACAAATAACAACCGTCGCTAGACAAACCGGAACAAAACACGTTGTAAACATTGCTTTCATTGCGCCTTTAACCTTAAACATTGCCATTCAATGTGTCTTTATCACACGGGGAATACTGAAGCACATTACTGACTGTATCGCTACATCAAGGCACCTTAATGCAACTTGCTTTTAACCTACATCGGATGAAAGCGCGCACCGCGTTACGCTTGCTTTAAGGGCGTAATCGTGGCCGTTTGTTACACCGTACTCGTCATTAGTACGGGTTTAAGTGTATAGGTTATTTATTTTTAGGGTTATGTTTGGTGTGAGTGGTTCCCTAGTGACAGCGAAGATTATTAAGTTGGCAAATTCCTCTTTGCATAACATAACATCACGGCTGTTTTTCCTGAAGGGTGAGGCTGAGGTGTACCTATAATACTCCCACGTTTTGTCAGTTATGTTGTAGGGGCCTATTTGCATCAACTGGGCACAAATCCAAACTCTTCTTATTCTTCAGAAAAAAAAAATAAATTCCTCTAGATTTTTATTAAAATATCGGTATGATTTGCACAGGTCGATCCATCGGGTTAAGCTACGCTTGCCGCGGTTGGTCTGTGGATGGGTGACCATCTTTACATACCGAGACCCCTCCGTGCCTCGGAAAGCACGTTAAGCCGTTGGTCCCGGCTGTCCTTCGTGGATCTTTGACAGTCGTTACGGGTAGTCAGAAGCCCAAAAGTCTAACAACCAGTCTTACCAAGGGGTATCGTATTACCCAGTAACTGGGTTGTGGAGGTCAGATAGGCAGTCGCTCCATGTAAAATACTGGTATTCAGCTGCATCCGGTTAGACTGGAAGCCGACCCCAACATAGTTGGAAAAAGGATAGGCAGATGATGAGATGATGATGATCTTTTGTAGATATTAATATCTACCTACCTATGACTTAATTTGTTAGAAGTAGGTATCGTATTTTCTTCTCCTCATTAAAATACCTGAGGCCTGTTTCATTATTTTGTTACTTTTTTTCTGTTGTCTTTAGCACGAGCTTTATCTAAAACTAATTTCATGAAAAACAGATGAGCCAGGATATTCTAAAGTGTTGTCACTCGCACAAGCTCGTCAGCTTTTGTTTATTCAAACTACAAGATTCTGATCAATACCATTTGTTGATTAAACCAGAGAAATTCATAAGTCAATTTCATTATCATTATCGATATATAAAAATTTTACCTTAAAAATAATTACAACGTCTTTTTCAATTTAAAACACTTGTAAAATTAAAATCATTATTCAATTAAAATAATAATTAAATTCATAACTTTCCTCTCACATCTGCCACACAAAACCCACCTCTATGCGTAAACAACGTAAAATGACCACTTTGAATGGGCCATATATAGCCACATATGACCACAGAGGATGAATATTAGGTACTAATGTAAGTGCTGTGATTAAAATTAACGATGGTAGGAAATAGTTAGGCAGATTCCGTGATAGCGCATAATGTAAACGAGATCGGATTAAGTTAGATAGTGATGCTGGGAAATAACTGTTATGGTACAGAAATGATAATAGTACTGAGCTCGATGATTACGAAATGGAGAAAATTATGAATACAATTGCGATTTAATTAAATTTGCGAATGCAGAAAGGCGTGTTCGCTTTAATACCGTAAATGAATATTGCTTTCGTTGCCTCTGAAAAGAAAAACAAATTGATATTAATTTTTATTTGATAGCAACACAGAGTAAATTTATGTAATATATGAATATTCAAGCTATAATTGATAAGTATCTGGTACATAAAAATAATTAATTTATTCCGGTTTTGAAAATTTCTTCTGAGAAAAAATACTTTGCCAAACCAATAAGGCAATATTTTTGAGACGAACAAGCCAACTGAGTTTTTTTTCCATAAGAATAGAAAAATAAAACTTCGTACATGTGCCGGTTGCGTCTTTCTCAAAAAACTGATAATAATTTACCAGAACTATGAAAATCTGCAAAATATCTCTGGATTCGGATCGATCCAAGGACATCTTTTTTGTAGAAATCCGTTCAGTAGTTTGCACTGTATTGCATTGCATTTGGGATGCATGTAGAAGCCTCTTCGTGTAGCGCAGTTTTTTCCGCCAGTTACTCAACTGAACTGAGCGCTCGGCGCATCCTGGACAGTCACACCCAACACCTTATTTGACTGGCCGATTCTTCCATTGCGGTGGTAGGGCTAACGCACGTCTGGTTTGCGAACACCTTCCCACTGGAGTCTGGCGTCAAGCAGCCTGCTGTGTTTCGTCGATGTGTGGGAGTTCCAGAGCCCTAGGCATCTTCTGGGCACGCTCGTTTCATCATAGCCCTCATCCATCTACATACCCAGTCAGACTCATAACTCTTCCTCTCTGCTATAGACAGGTTCAAAACAACTCATTATAAATTAAAACATAAACATGAGCATAATCAGTCTATAATGTTTCCGCTGCTGGGACACAGGCCTCTGTGAAAGGGAGTAGGCCAGATCAAAATTCTAAGAAATAAAAACATTCAATCAACTTATCACACTATCCCAGTCCACTGCTTGACATATGCCTCTCTCAGGCTGCACTACAATACTCAGACCTCCGCCTTTCACATCAAGTCTGTCTCAGCTACCTCTTTACAGACTTGATGTGAAAGGCTGAGGTCTGAGTGTTGTACCTCTTTACAGTCATCGGTCCATCTAGCTGGGGGGCGTTCCACGCTACGCTTGCCGATACGCGGTCTCCACTCCAGGACTCGTCTGCTCCGCCGGCCATCGGTACTTCGAAAAACATGGCCAGCCCACTCCCACTCCAGCTTTCTTACTCTGTGAGCTATTTAGGTAGATCTTGTTCTATTCCGGATAAAATATATATTTAAGCACACAAAACAGAGGCGGACTTAATGGATGATAATATCATTCCTGATTTTATCCTTATATTAAAACATTGCACTAAAAATATTACACGACGCGCGACGGTGTGACAAGCCCCAAGTTAAATCATGTAGCGGCTTGTAGGTACAGAACATCATACAGGGTTATTTTGCATATTCATTAAGCAGTTCCTTTGAACATGCACATATTTGACTAAACTCATTTGAACGTCACCTTTCATCGATCAAATAAATCAAAGACTCGATTTTGGTGTTGGACTACTGACTTTGGTGGAGGCTTATTGTATACACAATGATAATATAAACAAAGTGTTAAAAAAAAAAATAATCCGACAAACTTTAAGAGACCATCAAACTAAACAACTTTCACTATTGGACTAACTCTAAAATCACGAAACAAAAAATCAGCTGTTTCATACATTTTGGTCAAGCAGGTATTGAACTTTTGTATTAAACAGCTGATTTCTGATTTTTTTTTCTTGATTTCAGGGTTGATCCCATAGTAAAAGTTGTTCAGTTTGATGGTCTAAAGCACCTCTTAAAGTTTGTAGGGTTAATTTTAACCACCTTATATAATAAATAATATTATAAAGAGGAAAGATTTGTTTGTTTGAATTTAATAGGCTCCGAAACTATTGTGCCGATTTAAAAAATCATTTTGTCTTGCCTATATCCTTCCTCGATAAATGGACTATCCATTTATCGAGGAACGACATCGGCTATCTAACATCATGCTAAGACCAATAGAAGCGTCGCACCAATGAAAAATGTTGCAAAAACGGGAAAAATTATTCCTTTTGAGAGCTTCCGTTGTGTGTGCTGCGTAAACGGTTAAAATTATGTAAAAATAATTTACGACGAAATTGTTTCCCCTTAAAAGTTCTAAAAAAAAGTCCGCGACAGCATATATCTTTGAAGGTTGACTCACTATAACCTTTCTTATGATAATAACATTTGTTTTAAAATAATGCATTATTTGCGAAGGTGTTTTTATAAACATGATATTAATCCTTATCCAAATAGATCATAAGTATTTAATTTTGAACAAAATTACCCTTGGCATCTTTTGGTTTCAATAAATACCTTAGGAGATATCATAGTTTTAAAATAAATCAGCACGGCCGCCGCGCGCCGGTAGCTGTGCGAGGTTTACTATAGGTCCACTTTTACTGATCATAGCGTGATGTATCTAAAATAGCTTCTTAAAGTAATGTACACACGGCTACACATCAAGCTATACATTTCCAGTTTTTTGCTGACCACGCATTGTATAAGTTTTTCGTACAATCAGAAGTCAGCTTATACTAGTTATGTGTAGCTTGATGTGTAGCCGTGCGTAATAAGTAATAATTTCAAAGTAATGTAAGTAGTAGTATTTTAGTAGTTTTATAAGTTTATTCCTCACATTAACCCGCGGGTGAAATCGCGGGGCACTGCTAGTAGATAATATATAGATAATATCTTTCTCTTTCTTTTTTCCTTGAAATACGATTAGTTACTGCCATTGCCATCCTGGGGCCGTATTATGAAGCACTAATACCATAATGATTCCAGTCCGAAAAATGGTTGGTGCTATCGGTCATGCATAGCTCCGTCTCTCCTTCGCACTGAAATCATAATAGCATGATAGCCGCCTACCACATCCAGTCTGTCCCAGCCACCTTTTTAAGGTCACGGCCCATCTAGCTGGGGCGTAATACTTTAAGCTTACCAATATCAGAGGGGCAATTCTCGTAATTTTAAGAACGTTCACAGTCTGATCTCGGTCTCAATCTGTAAAAAAATACCTCTAATTTCCCTACATTTTGACATTAATGTTTGTCGCCGAGATGAGACTGCGACTAAATTTTGAACGTGTTAAATTACGAGAATCGGCCTTCTGGTCTCCACTCCAGAACTCGTCTGCTCCACCAGCCAGCGGTCCTTCGACAAGCATGGCCAGCCATTGCCCCGCCACCTTTTTAAGGTCGGTCTATCTAGATGGGGGGCGTTCCACACTAACTACCAATACTCGTACACAATAAATGCTTATATTTCTCGGAAGCTCCGATCAACTCAACTACTTCGTACTCCACACATAACATGGAATCCAGTGCATTCGATCGTAGATTTTAAACTATTACACGCGTAACATTTTATTGCGTACGTGTCGGTTTCTTAGAACATTTTCCCTTCACGCCTGGGACTCGTGATAAATCGTATATACGAGTAAACGTCTGATAAGCAAGTGGGAAACGGATCGCATCTTGTAAGCATTTTGTCTCATAAACCAAATCACTAGGTACAAAATTGCGTTCAATTTGTTTTAAGTGTTTGGGATTTTCTCGGTGAGGGAATTTAAAGACTCAAGTGAGTTCTGGATTAAATAAAAATGAGTCGACTAAAAAAGAAAAAGAATTAGGTAAACAGTAAGACTATATACAAAGGTCCGGAGACATAGAGAAAGTATATGGTACACTAGCCTTTATACGCGGATTAAGCTGCGTGGAGGATGTCGGAGATTATCCCACGAGAATGTACTATCGGGTTACAAAGTATCCTATGTCCAACCCAGGTCATATCTGTTTGGCCGTTAAGGTGTGAAAAGGTAACAGACAGGCAGACAGACAAGCAAACCGACAGACAAGATTGCACATGCATCTTCTCATTCTATCTTAGATATCTACGCTCGTCCCATCATAGACATCATCTATTGCTTTCCATCGACCGGCGTGATTGAGGTCAAAAGCAGGCTCACTCGGCAATAAGAAAAAAAAAAGAATTTATTTCGTATTTTTATTATTAAGTATGGTTTAACAGCAACGTATTATTGGAAGAAAAGAAGACTATGATTAAAGGTGAATCCCTATGAAACAGCATACACAGAATTACAGTAATCACCAATTGGTCAAAAGAAAAACAAATGACACGAGACAAACACCGCACACTTCATTATTTATTCAGTTTCAGATCAACGAAACCAAACAAAAGAATCAACGTACACAACGCAAACGGACCGTTGAAGAAAAACACAGTGATAGTTGGCATTAACGTGTCGGCATTTTGCTAAGCTGCTTTCGAACTCACTGGCAATTTTATTTGCTACCCAATACCCCGCAATACACCTCTGGCAGCTAGCTTTAAGTCCCAGCATTTAGTTGGATTTATTACCCCTCCGATATTTCGGCAACTTCCCTAACGTTTACTTATTTTGTTTCAACTTTGTTTCTTCCATTCTTACAGACTAAATTAAATAAAGTTCTTAGAGCAAATAAAGTTGGCCGCTCCAGTTGTTTAATTAATGTAAGTTAACATCCTTTTATAGTTAATTAGTGTTTGAAAATTTAATATTAGAAGTTTTATAGTTCACAAGTTTCAAGGATTCGTTCTCTAGTTCTTGTTATGTAATATAAGTTAATTGGTTCACCCAAGATGATCTTTTTCATAATTTTTATTTGAAAGGTCTTGCCTTTAAGTTTAGAAAATATTTTGTTGAAGCGGAGAGCTAGTAGATACCAATTTTCTAGTTCATTGGATCACTGATCAAAACTTACTCGTAGGTTCGTGTTTAGTAACAAGTTTTTTTTTGTGCAAAATCGTCTTCGAATAAACCTGTCGATAGCACTATGTAACTAAGTAGCGAAGTTTATATAAAGAAGTTGTTAAACTTAAGCGAAATATAGACGAGTCTTGACAATTATAATAAGTGAATTATAATTGTCAAGACCCGTCTCTATGATTTTAGTCTTGAAATAAAATACCAAACAATACTACTATTACTACTACTAATACTATACTAGTATACTATAATATAATAACTAGAATTATAATTGTCAAGACCCGTCTCTATTTCGCTAAATACTCTCTAAAAAGAATAGTATAGTAGTTTATATTATATTAAAATATTTACATAATTTTGAAGCTAACAGTCAGACAGCTAACATAATAATAATACTATGTACAGACGCCAGCACATCAAGCTACCCGAAACTCAAATTTTCCCAATCAACTTTGAACCTAATGCTTTAGCGATGAAGTTGAATATCTATTAAAGAAATCTGACAAATTGTAGTAGCTAAGTAAAAAGGAAGAGAAAAATATCATAGCGCATAAAAAAATCCGCATCGTTGCCAACAGGAAAAGTGCCCAAAAGGCTGGCAGCATTGACACGTTGTATGCCAAAGCTTATTAATTGGGCAAAATTATTTGGCGTGACCAAACGCTTGGTAATGTCTTGAAAAGCTAAGTGGACATTACTTTTAACCTCAAAGGGCTCGAACATATAACTTCCAATAAGATTGGAATATTTGCGCCGTTTGAGATCCCTATCATCACCAGATAACCCAAGGCTATTACGAATCAGAACCATCTATAGAATCTCATCATAATCCTCACTATATAAAATAATAATTTCTTTTAATAACGTACTCCCTGGATCTACGTCTCATTCAAGTCAATTAATACAAATGGTCTAATCTGGAAAATCCAAACAAAACAGAACGTAACAGTTCCCATCTCCAATCACAAATGTACACAAGTACTAGATACAGCCATAGCAGCTATTCACAGCTTATTTCGACCCCTTTTTGTCCTCGTTTTTTTAAAGTCTTAAAGAATGGGAGTGAAAAGTTGGGAGTTCTGCTCGGAATACTGCAGCTCAACCGTTCTTTTCTCGCGTTCATTTTCAATGTGAATTAAAATCTTACGAATGTATGTTGTTGCTTGTTATGTAAGCACTTGGAGGTTTTGTTAGGCTCTGGGTTAATGTAGTGTTACATGCTGTGTTTCTTGGCTTATGTGTTGCGAAAAATTCATTAAGCAGATTAGCATCATCAACCATATTATTTTGATTTATAAGAGTGTCTGTGGAGTTTTTTGCTCGTTCTTCTCCATAGGTAGGTACCTTCTTCGCTTTGGAATGGAAAACTAGCTTCATCTTCTTGACTGACCGACTCTTTGACAATTCAAAAATGTCTGCCAGCATTTTATTGCTGGAGTTCGCGAGGCTTTTGGCTACTTTGTATATGTTTATTATTTTATGTTTTTTTTTTGTAATATTTTTTTCTTTTGTTTTTTGTAATTGATTTATTTGAAATAAATGCTTTAAGCTTGAGTTTAAATCAATTGGATGAAACCTTTTTTTTTTGTGCAGTTATCCGTAATACATAATTTCATTCAATACTTTGAATATTTAAACAAATAGTTTTTTGTGGAAGTTGGTATGGCTGTCAGGACAATACTGAGATGACGGCTAATAGAAATGTATGGCAAAAGGAAACATGCTTTACTGACCTCAAAAAAACAGGAATGAGGGCAGGAAGATCATGAATTGCACATACTCACATCAGAAACTGTCATCAAGGCCATTTGCAACGGTTGCATTTTAGCAAAGGAACGTTATAACATTTCTATCTCAAGCTATCATTATTCATAAAAGACTCGACGTCTTGATTAATGTTTTAAACAAAGTTGAAATTTTATTTCAGTTGCAGGAATGGGAAGCTGACTGTAACTACCATTTTTCAATCCGTGGGAGACAATTTTATGAAACTGTTGAAATGTGTTTTCGACAATTCCGTATGGCACTGGCTGTTTACTAATTACCGTTTGCTGATGTTTAATTGCGTCCTTAATCACGCGTTTTAATTTGCTCGTTTGAGAAGAATGAATGATTATTGTGTTCGGTTCTTTTCATGTTTTGAACGTAAAATATACTTGTGATATCTTTATGGCCTGTTTCACCCCTACGTTTAAGTTCAGCGGGTTAATTGCGTAACAGACTAATAGTGGCAATGGCTTTAATTTTGGCAGTTCAACAATATTCATTGCTTTATTTAGGTTTTTGAACAGACAAATTTTTCGAACATATGAAGCAACAGATTAGCAATATCCTTGAAAATTATTCAGATTGTGATTGAAAGTGTATTACGCAATTAGATTGCTGATCTGGCAAATTAATATTTCAATACAAACTTTGTTCTATCTTTGATCTTGTCTCGTAGATAGTGCTATTGCTTGTCTCGGTTTATTATTTTGTGAAACGATTACCTAAATTCTGTCTCGAATTTCTAAATATATGTAATTTATTATTAGTTGCTCTAAATATCCTACTAATATTATAAATGTGAAAATTTGTGAAGATGTTTGGATGCTTGTTACTCAATCACGCGCAAACCATTGAACGGATTTAGATGAAATTTGGTAGTTAGTTTATAACCAGGGTTAACATATAGAATACTTTTATCCCAATATTCTCACGGGACTGAAACTAACGCGGGTGAAACCGCGGGGTGCTGCTAGTAGAATATAATGGAGGATACTACATGGCATTTGGAGGAAAATACCCAAAATATTACCATCTACTTAATAATAAAAAAATAATATCTAAATTATTACCAATCGCTAAACAATTGGATCCATGAAACAGCAAAAGGAGACGGTAAATACGTACTTCAAGTTCTTAGTAAATACTTCGAGATCAATCTATGGTACCCGTAAATACACCGTCATCTACCAAATGTCGCAAGACGTGGTAGATAGATGACGTCATTAATATTTGTATGATCATTAATCTGCCTATCATCTGTCTATATAATCTAGCTAGTCTATATCTTCCTCTTTGAGGTCTCCCTTGTAGCAATGGCTAGCATCATTTGTCATATTAAGCATGAGCTAGTGCAATATGTCAGTACTTAGGACGGAATCTTGGGATCAACGTTACATGTAGGTTTGGATCTGGGACTTGACACGTTACTCAAAATAACGTTACGCGTAGTTCCGTTACCGATAATTTGTACCACGCCACCAGGATCTTAAAAATTAATTTATTTTTATAATTTATTTTTTAATTTTTCATTAACGGCATAACTATATAGTAAATGTCTATTAACGGCTCTCAAATTACGATTTTTATTTATTTTTTACATACTTTTTTGACATAATCTTTTCATTATTTGACATTATTATAGAGACAATTATATATTTTTGAGATTTTGATTTTGTAAATGTGAGGACTTTGTAGGCCCTGTAGATTTTAGATCTGTAGTTGTGTGTTGACAGGCCTACGCTGTCCTCCCATACCTACTGTAATTAGAAAACATTGTAAAAGCCAATTATTTTTAAAAGAGTAACCGTGGAGTTTCTTGTCGATTCTTCTCCATAGGAAACGACCAATTGGACCCGTGCACCTAGCTTCTGACGTTTCATAAGTGCCCTTGTAGGCTTATGTGAAATAAAATATTTTGATTTTTTTTTATTGAATTCCTTGATTATAACGATAATGACAAACGGAACGAAATCTTAAACTGTTCAGTAACAATATTATCTATATATCGTTATTAAAATTATTATTATTATTTATTACTAGCTTCTGCCCGCGACTTCGTCCGCGTGAAATTTTTAATTCCCCGACCCACGCATCGCCTGCTTGCGCTATATCTTAAGATAAAATATTATAGTATCTTAGCCGTGTGTAGCGCCCCTTAGTAAACTCCACTGCAGGTGACGTAACTTACGACAAACTTATTATTTGCGGTTGGTACAGTAATCGGGTCTAGGGATCGAACCGCAAAATTCAGTTTGTTTTTATTGTATATACTTTTCCGGGATAAAAAGTACCCAGTGTGGTGCCCAGGATATTAAAGAATAATTATCCAAGTTTCATTGTAATTGAACCGGTAGTTTTTGCGTGATGCCTGAACAAACAGTCAGACAGACAGACAGACAGACAAAATTTTTTTTAATCACATTTTTGGGTTCGGTTTCGGTCTAGTAATACCACCTGCCATTTCTTTTTTTGATATTTTCAATGTACAGAATTTTTACTTCTACAGATTTATTATAAGTATAGATGATGTTAAAGGTCATTTAACATCATGCTATCCGTAGCATGATGTTAAATGACCTTTAACATCATAATAAATAAGTTCCGACTTAGGAGCCAAGCACAAAGAAAAAAGTCAGAACGAACGCTAAGCGTAAACGAAGTAACTGACAGCGTGGGAAGACGGTGCTATGTGACGGGGCGAGTCGGGGACCAAGAAATTTTACGCGCAGAAGGATGTTATTTATAAAAATAGCATCAGGCAAGATGCTATTTCGTGATGTATTTGTAGAAGGAGTATTCAGAGTAGAACTGGACACGCTTTAAAAATATTTTTATAAGTATTAATCATATAAAGGATACAACACAAAAACTAAAATTCAAGGTTTCTTTTTTCCACGTTGATCATTCTACAACCAAAATTGTCTTAACAAGAGATTCACCAAAACTTTTAACCAAAAACGAGGTTAAGAATAATCCATTAATAACAAAACGACATCAAGTTTACACTTCACAATACCCCGCTAAGCTACATAACGAGTGAATATGAAGATGTCATCGAGATAAGCCAAAAATACTAAAACACAAAAGCCCCAGTCTTCAACGGTTATACAACGACAATAGGGTCCTTAACAGTCCTTACAGTCGCAATTAATAGAACAATGGAGGGTAAGCAAAACCTCTAATGTGGGGCTCACTGTCTGCTACAATAATATTTGGTAATTCAGCTGAAAATATTCGTGAACAAAGTCCAAAGGGCTTCTAGAACTGTCTGTTATTATTTGCAATGGATCTTATGTGTGTGGTATGTAGTGTGTCTTGAGATGAAGAAGAAATAAATCAGTCTATAGAAGACCCTAAGATTAGCAAACAGGATCTGGTCGGTAATTGGGAATCCAGGTTTAGGAGTCTTTCCTAAAATAAAAATGTTATAGGTAAAAAGGATGTCATTGTTATCTATGAAAAAGATGATGTATTTTAGTTGATGTTTAATGCAATTGAAACATTCATTAAAGTCAAAAGCGATTTACGTCTTCATGAAATCACGAAACAACCTCTCAAAAAAATTAAAAAAGCCATTAAAACTGTCGTTTCTTGGCGTACAACAAACATAATTATATTATTCACAGTCGAATCGTAAATTTTATAACTTCCATTCGCTTTAGCGAGAAATAAAATTTGAACTTCTTTACAACATTCATCAAGCCGTCACGGGCAAAGCTTTTGAATAATAAAAATCTTTGCCTCAAGCAACGCAACGAAGTTTCCATAGCCGGGACATACTTCCCCTTCACGGTTTTTATAACTTTATTATAAGAGACGAGAAGTAATTTCTTACATTTATTATTATTACCGAAATCCCATTTATCATGTCAGATATCCGTGATAAATATCAATAACGATGCTTGTAGAATTTGTTCCTGCGGTTTTTTGTTCAGCAAAGTGAAATATGTTGTCATATTTTATCACCGTTTCGGTGTTATGTTCGATATTAATGTAATAACAATTTTGAGAGATTTTCAAAGCTGAGTTTTCGTAGATTCACGGCAAGGGATGAAAAATATGTTGACATTACTGCAATTAATATCAAGCTTACTCCTGAGAATTTGTACTTGTCCATTAAAATTAACATATCTTTTCTTTATAAGGTGCGAATATTCAAATATTTTAGTAACTTAACAATAAAATATAGGTTTCTGTAGACAAGTTTTATTTCTTTCCAAATTATAATTCAAATTTAACGAACTTGTTGAGACTCTGCTGAAAAGTTTAAGGTAGGCAATTTAGCTCAACGACACAGTTTAATGTAATAAAACTCTTGAGTTCAAATTCATAGGAAATACCTTTTAAGCAATAATTGTGTTGCCAACAACGAAATTTATATCATATGCTGTACATAATAAAGAGTATTGTATTCTATTGTAGCATAGAATAGCACAATCGCCCTATAATGTTCCCTCTGCTGTGGCACAGGCCTCCTCTCTGTGAAAGGGAGTAGATCTTCTATTATAAGTAACTTTATTAAAAAAAAAAAAAATTTTAAACTGTCCTACTTATCATAAGTTTCATTCAGCTGCGTATAAGGGACCACAGAAAATTAAGAAATAAGTCAGTATTTTTATTGCTTCCATCGTAGTAGGTACAGTCAATCGTATATCAGTGGTAATAATTTGAAAAAGCCAGCGTCTTTATATCTCAGTAGTAAGGGTGATTTTCGCAGTGCAAGTCTTTCGTGATTGACTGTACTTACAACAAAATCTAATTTAAATCGAAAGGCAAACCCCAAACTCGGTTACAACGAACCAAAAAAACTCACATCTATCAAACTCATTACAACTCTTACTCGCTACACCAGAACACGAGAACACAACTTCGTATAAGACATTATCGAAAACTTAAGTGATTAACTGTTTTCCAGAGTTGCCGCTACCAAGACGGAGGTACAATAGGCGAAAAGTTGGGCTATCCGCATATTTTAGAATGCTAATGTGATTTTGCACTTAGCCCACGTGACTTAACAAAGGGAGGGCTTTAAATATAGGAAAAAACTTGTGAGTTAGAAGGTTGTTTTGGTATCTTTATATATTTGAGAAAGGGATGTGAAGGGAGGGATCCTTTTTATGCTAGAGGCGAGTTTTTGTATATCCGGAAAAGGATTGACAGCTTTATTAAAGGTGACTGCTGTTTTTGAAGAGCTTAGTAAATTCCGATATTCAACATTCCATAGAAACTAACTCGTTCAATCCATCATAAAATCTAAATTATATTATAAATCATAATTTCGTAGAACTTTCTTAAGTGGTCATAATTAATAAAAATACTTTGTTCTATTGTGTAACATGTATAGCACAGTATTGTTAATATTATACATTCACTATTTATACACTTAACCAACACAAATGGTGTAGTTCTCTATAAACTAGGTACGCACCCTGTTGTCAGATTTTAAAAAATAATTTCACATTATAATTTCTCATCAACTGCCAAGAATCGCTCTCATTACAATTACTAACCATATCCTCTCTAATATAAGCACTCATGAAGAAATATCCATAAAATATTCACCTCGTGCCTTAAAATAAAATATCACAGCGTTCAAATGTAAGACAAGAATTTAATGGGGCGAATCATTTTGGTGCGCTTAAGTAATCGAAGTGGAAAGCTGATAAATTAGAAGGCGTTCGAGACGAGAGATCTCGAACAGTCTATAGATCAGAGTGTTCCTGTGTGAAATATCATGAATGAACACTCCTTACCTTTTGTTTATTGAAGGATTTGTGAATTTTAAATGGAAACTTTGAGATTTATAGTAGAATTTAGATGCTCTTTGAATGAGTTGCTCTCTAGCAAAGTTAATCTTTTATATTTAACAATGTATGGTTTACATTTTACATATATCTTCCGTATATTGAGTGTTTTAGAATCTGATCTATAACATTGACAAACTGTTGTAAGAAATGCCAGTAAAATGTGGTTGCGGGGCAGACTGGAACGCCTAGACAAAGGGACTTTCTACTAACGATAACGATGATAGTAAAGTCAAAAATACTGACGACGATTGACGCACGTTATTGAACAGCGTATGTAAATACTGTTGGAAGTCGTTGTAAAAGTATGAAATGTTTTGAAAGCGGTTACCACTTGGCCTTCTTACCACTATAATAATAATAATAATAAAGACATATTCTTCTTATTTTGAATCGCCATGAACTATATGACAATTGCTCATGCCTTGGTAAATATAAGCCAGTAAAAAGGGTGGTAGCAGACTTGACTGTCTATAGTGCGCCGGATGTACATTTAATCATTCAAGCCCGGCTAATGAGACACAATTGATTTTATATTGTATCGTACCATATGTGCACGCACCAGTCTCACCACGTGTGATAGCTATAGTAGTGTTACCAACCACGGTCGCAATATATGACTCACACCTCGTTGATCGTATAAGATGTAGTGTGCGTTTCTATGATATTGTGAATATATATTGGTTCACCTGTCGACAGCAACTGACGTCACAGAGATATACTGTATCTTTTTCTTCCTTTGTTTTTGTTTACTGTGTTCTCCTACCAAAGGTTAAAAAAAATTTGTTAGTATTATCTTTAAGATTTAATACTCGAACTGCACTGTTTACGTATTATTTATTTATACTGGTGATGTTAACTACAGTATTTTCTTCTAAAAGTACTAACGAGTTACCTACGTTATTACTCGTAAGTATTTTTAGACGAAAATACTACAAGTTAACAATTACTCCTTTAGTACAATTGTTCTAAAAGATTAATAACATGATCAAGAATATTTTATTTTTCGTGATATTTAAATTTATAACTCTAAACTATTTACAACCGCTCCCGCCACAATCCACGCGCTTCTATCGGCAACGCTTTTCATTCCCACTCGGCTAATGAGGGCAAGTCGAAGCATCTAGAACATTCTAGAAACATACGATACGCCATCCTTTAAAAACATACGACGCGAACAATTATTTTTGCCATAAGCCGTGGTACGTCCGTCAACTGGCCTGCGTACCTAAAAGGTTATACAATTCACGAAACTTTTTCTTTGCCCCGAACCCTATTGTGTTGTGATATATATTTAGGTTACTAGAAATAAAGCACTCAGTACATATTATGTATGTTAAACTGGCGCCCAACGTGGGGCTGTAATTATATACTTTGGAAAAGCATATGAGGAAAATTATAGAGTAAATTAAAAAACTGTTTTGGTCCTTCGATTCATATATATTAATTTGAAGACTAGTTTTAACATGAGCTTGTATCGCATAATATGTATATTCCATAGGTTTTCATAATTATTCAGTATTGTATTGTATAAGCGCCATCATCCGCCGATATCCGTCGTCGGTCGAAGGTCTACGATGCCGGGGCCAGGGCGATGCGCCTCAAGTGGACTTGGGCAAAGCATCTAGTTAGATGAGGAGACGGCCAATGAAGTAAAGCTGTGACCGAATGGTGGCCAAGATTAGGTCAAAGAAACCAGGGCCGTCCAAAAGTGCGTTGCGTTGATGATATCGTCAAAGTTGCGGGAAACACCTGAAGGCCTATATACTCAGCAGATCGCGAGTTGAATTAATGATGATTAATTGTATATAGAATAATTCTACTTTCCGTCCTCTTGAAATAATCCCTTGCATGTTTTTTCAGTCTCACAGGAATACAGGTTCTCAGTCAAGGACAACATGGAACAATTTCCATTCACAACGATTGGAACATTGTAACCAGTCTACATCATAAAGTCGCTAAAACTTTCCCTTTTAATTCTAGATTCACAAATTTCAATTTAAAATACCGAAATAGAATACAAACTGATTATTTTATGCCACAAGCAATTTATGCAAATGCTCAGTAAAAGATTAAAATTAAAACAATCTTGTTAGATAAATTCGTTTTGAGAATAAGGATTTCAATTAAGGTTTTGGGAATAATAATAATGGTCGGAGGATTTCGATCTTTGCCTGCTGGTACTGCTATAACAAGGTTGTCCATTTATAAGTAGGTATTCGTGGCATAAAATAGAAGCAAGTTTTTTTTGTCATTTAAGTAATAATTTTAACAAGTCAGCAAAGTATTACTTCAGCATATGATTCTAGACTCCTAAGCGCAGTCAAGATTGATTTGATATAAGATGATTTTTTTTTATAGCCGACGAAAAATAGGAATTTTTCTTCGGCTGATTTCTTGCAAATGATCTCTAGTCCCCTTCAAGGAATACGTCGAGTTTCCTTGTCACCCTGTTTGTGTCTATTTTGTAATACCTAGATTAGATTTGTAAATTTTAGTTCGTAGTTTTTCAGATTTTACATAATTATTTTAGAGACTAGCTGCTAACCGCGACTTCGTCCGCGTGAAATTTCTAGTTTCCCCAACCCGTCGCATCGCATCGCCTGCCCGCGCTATTACTTCGTTTTTGCATAGGGTTTTTTCTGGCTTTATTTCTTCTTGCTCGGCTCCTAAGGGTTCAAATGTGATGTTGAATAGTCAATAGTCTTCCTCATTTCGGCTATCAAATGCAAAAAGATTTTTTTCAAATCTGACTAAACTTATACTTATCTTCTGTCCTTTTCATAATAAAATAGAAAGATAAAGATGTACTGAACTTAAATTTAATTTAGTTTGTGGACAACAGAATCGGGGCCAATATTAGATAAAATAGGTAAAATAAGCTAAGTATTATAAGTATTATAGTAGTATTAGACCAAATTAGATACTATTTAATTCACATTTATATTGCAGAGAAGATAAATATAAAGACCGACTTGATCAAAGTAAAAACGCGTGAGAGAAACGGCCTAAGTAGAAATAAGCCGACGTACAAACAACATTACAGAAAATTCTTTTCTGCGCTAATCAGTAACGGAACTTCCTCTACCAAGGCAGTTTATCACAACTTCCCAACAAAATTTTCTCTTTTGTGACATCGAAACGGTAGGGTTACCATGTGAACGTAATATATTGGACAATAATGGACAACGTCCCGTTTTCCTCTAGCTATTACGGAGATACCATATTTTTGTGCTGAGTTCGGGGAAACGTATCCGTTTGTTATCTTTAAGATGTATTTTTAGTAAGAATTGTAGGTAGGTATTAAGCTTACTGGGGTGAACGTTCTTCTATTTTGAGAAATGTATTTTTCCTAGAAGTATTTGGTACAAAAATAATTCATATTTACTTGTGAGATAAAAAAAAAACGACTACTTATTACATAACGACCATCTCGTCCTGATAATTAAAAACTTATCAAAAAAATGTCTTTTTCACGTTGGCGTTAAATTTTTTCGGAGACTATTACGTATTTTCTAGGCAGCCCACATATTGTTTCAAAAGGATTTCTTTCAGTAAACATGACGGGGTTTATGTATAAACGTTGTTTATAGTTAATTAATGATAAACCGACTATCCTAATCTTAATATATATAAATTACGTGTCACGTTGTTTGTCCGCAATGTACTCCTAAACTACTGAACCGATTTTAGTAAAATTTGGCACACTGTGCAGTTTCATACAACTTGAAAGATAGGATAGTTTATAAGTATCTCAATTTATAAGGGCAATATTATTTTATTGTGAATATTGCCACGACAAGGTTTGTATGAAAGAAAAATTGAAAAAAAAATGCACCCGTGCGAAGCTGGGGCAGGCCACTAGTAATATTATAAATTAATGTGAAAGTTTCTGAAGGTGATTGTATGTTTGTTACTCAATCACGTGTAATCCGTTGAATAGATTTGGATGAAAATTGGCACACAGATAGCTTATAACCAGGATTAACACTAAGATACTTTTTATGCCTATATTCTCACGGGATCGAAACTAACGCGCGTGAAACCACGGGGCGCTGCTAGTTTAACAATATTTTTTGTCTTTTAAACACCTCTTAACATTTAACATTAAGTAACGTTAATAAATAAATGGGCTAAGTTCCTGTCACACAGTTAACAAAATCATGAGACTAACAATTATCTATATAATAAAAATGAATTGCTGTTCGTTAGTCTCGCTAAAACTCGAGAACGGCTGAACGGATTTATCTTATCTTGGTCTTGAAATGTTTGTGGAGGTCTAGCAAAGGTTTAAAAGGTGAGAAAAAATCGAATAATTCCCGGGAAAACCATAAAAACAGCCCTTTTCTATTTCCCATACAAACGTTTTCTAAATAAAATGTAGAGTCAATTGTCTTTTATTTATCGATTGAGGCAGTACGAAGTCTGCTGGGTCAGCTAGTTTACTGATAAAAATAATTCAACCTGCATTCTCTAGATACCTGCTTGACACACTGGTAAATTCGATAGCTTTAATTTTACCAATCGACCGAATCCATCGTTTCTTAATGATTGAAAAATTCGTTAGCTCTACAACAAGAACCTGTTAAAAAGAAATACCTATCTAGTTTCACATTAAGGGTGCAGATCCCCAACACTGACTCATGACTCGTCCCGACTACAGGGCCCGACGACAGCGTCGGGACCATCCCACTAATTCCTACAGGATGTTCACCCTAACACAGGCAGTATGAAGCGAGGTTACTAACAAATAAATTCCACAAACCGTCACACGTTTCCTGCGGGACCATAATTAACGTGACACAAAAATGCTGGGGGAAACTTTACAGTGAAGATGTCAGTGTCTAGATTATTCATGTGCTCTTATGTTTGTTCATCCTGTATGAAGGTAAACTCATCTATTAATGTTTGTTCATCCTGTATAAGGGTTAGCTCGCTCAACGGTTACCCGATTTTCTTTTGTTTTTTCATTTGTGTAGAAATTATCGTGTATTATTTGAAAAAAAATATTGTTCTTAATTACCAACGCGTAAGTGAAAAGATTATGTAGTCTGCTAGATTAGCGGTGCTATATGCCCAGTATACACCTGATGTATCGTCCGTCCGTCCTTCTGTCCACACTAAGGCGAATCTCGCGCGATACGGGACGCCACTGCGCCCGTCCTTTATTTTAATGATTAACCAGTCATCCGTCTATTCGCGTCAGTTTGAACACCTCCATATAAGTTACCGTGCATCCTAACCGAAAGCGGCCCTCGCGCGAATACGACGATCGCCTTTGGTTAAAAGCCTACACTACCTCAGCTAAAATTCACTCTTTATCTCGCTCGCACGATACTGCTCGTGGACTGAGTGAGAGCGAAACAGAGTGCGATGCTAGGCGACAGGCGGCGCCAATAGTTTAGGTATTTGCTTTTTACGGTGAAAATAATGGTAATTAAAAAAAATAAATAACATAAGACCTGCTTTATAGTTAGTTCGGTTAGTATACAAAGTTTCATGATCTAATTTGAAGTATTTTTTGAATACCAGCGGTTTATTTTTCGGTTTGGAGGTAACTTTGGAATTTTTTCTATCGAGAAAATTTTATGAAATCGTGTTTTCGTCTAACATAAGACCTAGCATTAATCCTCAACTTTACCATATATTTATTTCAAAATTAATGCTGCAGTATTTTCGACATAACGGAGGATCATGCTAAGCCATTTGAGGTAATATAGGCCCTTAAAACGCGGCGATAGGCACCTGTCTCATTGCCAGAAATTAGCGAAAAGCAAGTTGCTATTAGCTATGATGGAAACATCGTGAGGAAACCGGTATGTTCTAGAACAAAAAAAAAAGTTTTTATAAAAAGTACTACAAGAGTCGCGTCGCGCTGCACTGTTGCGATCTCATAGGTTGAACTGCGAGATGCCATTCCCAAAACATTCGCGCTGTTGCGTCGTGCCTGTCTCGGGAGTCTTTAGGTTTACTTATTCTAAAGAATTTAAATACAATCAGAGCATTTCGCACAGGTATACATAAAATAATCCATCAAGAATATCTTGATAAGCTTGTTTAAAAGAACAAGCAAGAAACGAGGGAAAAAAGTGCAGCAGAGAAACATCAGCTGTGCTTCACAATTACCGGTTTCTACCCCTTTTACCGCTAAAGCGTTTCAGTACAGTTTTTCTGTTTTTGTTGAAAACAATATCGGTGGCGTGGAAACCATCGATGTTTTTAAAACTCCACTTGGTATACGAGAAGCGAAATAATAACGAAAAATATGAGAGAGTATTGAATAGGTTTTTTGAAGTTCTTTGGTTTGTGTTTTTTGCTTTTTAGCCTTCCAATTTCATCTATACAACATTAGTTTTAGTGTACATGTAAAACCCGAAACACGTGTCTAGTATTTTTATGTAAAGAATCTATGTACAAAATTTCAAAACTGTATCTTGAAAAAATCACAAAGTTATAAGCTTGGTTACCTAGTTGTCCGTACAAAAAAGCGCCGCCCGCGCATGCAACGTCGTCTTCCGCTCAATAAATAATTACGCAGTGTTGCTCGGTGACCAAACTTGAAAATTTTTTTAAATATGTATTTTTGAGAGAAAATATAACATGGTGTAAAAATTATTGGAATTGATTCAGTTACTTATTCTGAACAAACTATATTCAGGTTTCGCATATACTAAAAATAATGTTGTATACAAGTTGGGGACCATAATACAACAGTAAATTAAAATTCTTAATATCTAATGAAGTTCTCAGTCTGCATACAAAAATCAATCAAATATATCCAATAGTTTAGTCACTATAGCTATTAAAAAATTGGCAAAACCCATAGTTGGCCCATTTTCTCCATCTATTCCTTGATATGCAATGATCACAGTAGCACCATGAACATGAGGCTACAGGAGCTTGTGCGAATCTTGGGGTTCATTCGATTAATCGGTCTGGTTTAACCATGCTGGGATCGGTGCAATTAATTCGTTCATTCATACGAAAAATTTCATCACAGAGATATAACAGGGTGCGCGTCTATGTCCCTCTATATGTATAGTTGTGTAGTATAACACATTGGTGTTTTATTGGCGGCTATGTATTTTAAAACACGTACAGACGCCAGCACATCAAGCTACTACAATCTGTCAAATTTCCTTGATAGTTTTTCAATTTTATCGTTAAAGTATAAGGTTCAAAGCTCATTGGGAAAATTTGACAGTTTCGGGTAGCTTGATGTGCTGGGGCGTCTGTACAAGAAAATTATTAATTAGTTTTTTACTAGTCTAAGCTAACCCCTTTGTCTTGCAATAAATAATACAGGATTTTAAAGCACAACAATAAGAAAATATAAATCATACAAGCCGTGCTCGATGGGATTGCCTATCTGCGAAAGTGACGAAGTTCCTTACAAACTTTCATCCCCTATTTAACTACTTTAGAGGGGATTTTTCAAAAATCCTTCCTTAATGCTCACTTTCGCTATATTATAAGGAATTCTTGTGTAAAATGTCATGTCATTTTTATTATGTAGTAAATAACGAGACACGAAGTTTAACAGGATGAGATAGAGCGAAATACGCAAGTCATTCATAAAACAGAATCTATTAACACAGAACAAAAACATCCTTTGAAGTAACATCTGAATCAATAAAGGCCAAACCAAACCTTAAAATATTCATCATCCAGAGCAAAAATAAGCCAAAAATAAATATTATTAACGGACCAATTTTCAAATCACCCGTAATTCGGCTATACAAAATTTCCTCCCCGAATTTAGCATACTTGAACGAACACACAGACAAACATCAATTCGAATCAAGGAACCCCTCGCGCTGCCTCCGCGGTTGGTTAAATGGCTTGGAATTATATATTCAGCTATTTAGGGGAGTTTATTGCTTATAGCGTTAATATACTTAAGTATTTCCTTCCATGTATGTAAAGGGAGGCTTAAAATTGTGGAGCGCATTTTTTTGTACATAAGGCCGTGCGCAGACCTAGCAAAATTATTTTTTTTTAGTATATTTTATAATCAAGACTGTTTTGCTCCGTCACTGTTTTATATAACTACTATTATACAAGGTGCTGATTCAATGGCGACATTAATTAAACACACGGGTAGGGCCAGTGATCATAAAAATTATAACTTCATAAAATAATTCGTAATTGAAAACTACCACCTGCGCTGCTCGCCGACATAGCCTCTTTTTCCTGCAATTCGCCTATTCTTTGCACGTTATTTGTTTTAAATTAATTGATGCCATGTTATGATCCGTGACCATATTTTTTTAAAATTTATTTCTTACGATCTCCACCAAAGAATACACCTTACATGCTATATTATAATGAACAAGAACAAAAATCTATGTGCTCCCTCGATTATAGGAGACCACATCATGCAATAAAAACAAAGCAAACAGTATGGGATACCTAACTTAGATAATTTAAATGGAAGTGGCACTTAAAGTTAAAATTATATATTATTATTAAAGTTATACTAGTATATTATTAAATTTAAATTGAATAAAAAATAAAGATTAAAAAGCAAAGATAACATAGTAGAAAAAAACATACTTATAGACAAATAAAAATAGCAAACAATACATTACTAGGAAGGCAGTTCAATACTTACGTATCATTTAATTGTGCAAGGATTAGTGACTTATATTTACCCAGATTATTAGAAAAGATGTCTATGTCTTCTGATGTACATGATAAGAAAATGCTTATATCTATGTCCGTAACCCTGCGTTATAGTTCTTTAAGTACAGGTTGTTCTCCTGTCCCTTATATGATCGATCATTCTTTCTTAGTAACCTCTTATCCCTCAGTACTCCTTTTCCTACCTCATTATTTTCTTCACTTTGTACAAATATCTTTTCTGTTCATAAATGTATAGTCTCATTCATTACTCTAAGTGATATTAAGTTATAATGTTTCGTCATTGTATTTAGCTCATTATTCTATCCCTTACAAATACTGATCCTATAAATATCCCTATACAGGGTGTAATTTAAACGGTGTAGTGATCCTGAAGGAGTAAATATAACAGCTGGTATAGAGTCACTATACATAGTTTCAACTCAAAATAAAATACTCTAAGAATTGATACCAAATTTTCGGTTTCATTGGTTTCTTAAATTCAAATCATAACAAACGTGTCACCGCACTACGTAGGTCAGTAACTTTTTAAGTTACTTGCTAATATCACGATAAATCTCTTCCGTAACTCTGCGCGCCTAGTACCGTAGCCTACTGCGCAGGCGCGAGGCGGTGTTCTTTGTCGGCGCCAACTGACGGAATATTCCGCCGCCGCCGCGCGCGCGCGCAATAAGCCATACGTACTTTACCGTGATGTAAAAATTAATGTGTAATTCTAATTATTGATTTACAGTTTACTCGTTATTAAGCTAGAAATTGCACGTAAAAACTGGAATAACAAAACTTACGTAAACAATCGAAACAAAGTTTAGGTAGGTACCTAGGTTAACTAGTTTCATCCCTTATTATTACTTTACACCGAGTAAACAGTAAAATCTTAAAGCTTTGCTTAATTTAGTAAATTGACTTACATTTTTAAAGATGGGGTTCGATGTGGTGACCTTGGTATTGTATGCACAAGGCCGCTCACTTGTTCATGGACACACATTACGTAGCATGTCTGGTGTTATTGTCCTGAAAGCGGCCTCAATCCGCACTTTAATTTGTATCACACTGCACTGCGTACACTACACACGCACATGGGTGCTGACCGTCGTTGCGCAGCGCTCGCCATAGGTACCTGATTACCTATGGTTAGAGGCACCAAGCCGATGTACCATCCGAGATCAAACTAAAACATGCTGACGAAGGCATCTATCGACGCTCAGCATCTGGTCTACCCTCAATAAAACGGTGACGGTACAGTTCTTGGGCAGCTCGCAAATTACTGATGCGCATAATTATCATAGGGATAAAAACGAATGTACTAGACGCAGGACAGACGTCGACTGACGGCGACGAGCAAAGCAATAACAATAATGCCCAAAATGAAACTCCTATTCCCTGCTATCCTGGTACCTAAAAGTCATTAGGTTTACACACACATCGATGTTACATTGTGTGTGTAGCGACGTAATCAGGGTTCTGTGAGCAAACGATATTCAATTCGGAAATGACAATTCCTGTTACTCATGCGCTTCTAGTACTTTTATTAATTTCTTTCGACAGTTACATGCAATTTTGCGACATTCTTTATTTGAATTATAATAACAAAGACTAAACGTGCTCAAACTAATAAAACCTAAGTATGTACCACTCAAACAGCACCGACAGACCGTGAACTCCGATAATTCTTTCGGTTAGTCCTACACACAAAAATTATGCGTGCGTGGTATTATTTTGTAATAAAAAAAAACGATTAACTTGTTGCTAATAGTTTACGTCTTATTTAGTAAAAAAATAACCTTATTTTAAAAATTATGAACGGAACCCACTGTGATTTTATTTGTACTAGGAGAAGAATAAGTTGCGAAGAGGTGAATTGAAATGATGTTTTGGGTTCAGTTGGACAAAAAAATGGTTTCTAAATCCTTTTTCTATTCTAAGTACTAATGGCAAATAATAATGTTTATTTAAGCAATTAATTCCCGGTAGGATGCACGTAAGGATTCGATTTTTATGATCAATTCAATGGTTGTACAAACTGTCGATTTTTCGAAAAAATCGTTTTAATGCGATCTTCAAGCAAATCGATTCAATAGTAACGTGAATCGAATCTCTTGGATCGTATGTGTAAATAAAGGCTCTTAATAGTTCAAGTTCATATTTGCCCAAAGCATTGTGCTGACAATCATAAACAGCGAATAGGTAGGTTTATCTATTTCAAACAAGATCAATTACATAAGTATGCCGACACTTTTTAACTTGTCCGAAGATTGAAACATATTAATCATCCATTTGAATTACGCCGGAAAGGTTATCAAATATTATTGACGTACCTACCTGACTGGCAACTGTAAATATGTCACAAAATAGAGGTGTGTTAAATGCTGTTTAAAATTTTTTAATTACGATTTTTGAATGAATTTTTAGAAGATCGATGTAAGAAGAGCACGAGATTCGATCTGTGAATCGAATGAAAAATCGATTTAAAGCAAAAAATCGTTCATCTTTATGGCCACCAAAATAAAAGGTTAGAAATAATGTTAGGAAATTTACAGGAATATTGTTTTTGAATTAGGTATTTATTGTGTTGTAGGTATGATGGAAAGGTGGGTGGCGGGTGGAAGATTACTACGAGGTAGATAATAATTATCTACAAAGTAATCTTCTACAAAAGGACAACTACGTAAAAAACCAACAAGTGTGTAAATGATACGTGACAATTCAAGCAGGTATCTAAATATTTCGTTAACTTTTGATACCTAGACCAATTAATTGTATTGTAGGTAGCTAGTTCACAAACATAATCAAAGTTTAGGAAAAGTCAGTACTTAATAATATTTTGTGAATAAAAAATAAACATGCGGAACCGTTTATTCAGAAATACCAGGAGTAGGAGGTTTATCTTTACTTACAAATAGGTCGGTGACACCGATCAGCTGTTTTAGTGCTAGTGATGTGTTTATTTCAATTTGAAAAGTTCGGTTTCTGGTATCAATGTATTAAAAAATCTCATAACTTCCGAACATGTAGCGATAGGATTAAAAAACCCTTCCTATATCGTTTGATATCATCCAAAGAAGCCGGGCCTTCTCTATATATATAACCATTTCGTTACACGTTGTATACCGTTATAATTGAATAATAATATTTTCGTTTCCCTACCTTTATTTCCTTCGTAATATAAAATAAAACATGACATTGGCTGAATTCAAAAACCGTGCGAAGCTAAAATAGAAAAAAAAGTACAGGTTGACCCAAGATGCTGTTTTAGAAAATTGTAAATAAATAATAACGTTTAAATAAATTAAAATATTTTCATAAAACTAATGCAAAACCGTATATATAGTCTGACATAAGACTAAGACAGATAGGTATAAGTATATGAGGGTCCAGTTGAAATAACGTAGTCGTCTAGAAAAGAGGTAGGTATTCAGGCTTTAGTAATTTAATAGCTTTCAATTAGTGTATCAATAATTTATAAAATCATGTCGAGCAGTTTTTTTCAAAAGGACAGCCTTGTGAAACATTAGAAGAAGATATAGAATAACAAGTAACACATTGAGTATATTATTACTTCCAAATTGCTCCACTACTCACATAATACAACATTGAGCAATTTATTTTGTGATTTCACGTGCGTAGGTACTCAACTACTCACAGCCAAATCCTCAGAATGTAATTTAGGTTCTACGTATTACAAATTGTTATTGGGCCAATCTTTTTTCTTCAAAGCTTATAGCTTTTTTTTTTTAGACAAACTTGTTGGTGTCGCCTATTTTGGTACTTTGGTAGATTAGATTTAAGACCACATCTCAGGTTTTAGGTTAAAGTCTTTTTTCTAACTTTACAGACAGCTGTGCTGCTGGGGAGTTTGTTGCGACACCTCTTCTCCCCAGCTATAGCATTAGGAAGTGGTGAAGGGTGGGCGTTTTGAAAGAATGTCTAAGTCCTCATATACACGAGCGACACCCGCCAATGACAGAAGCTGTTAACAAGTGCCTTTTTTTTTGTGGATGGGAAATCATCAAATGACCCCTCCCGCTCTAGGTGGAGCAGAAGGTGGTGTCAGACTCTTACTGACTAAAACCCACCCGTGTTCCTTCCTTAGCCCCTGTTCCACGGCTGCCGCCAACACATGTCGTCGACAATTTGTTGCTCGTGTATTTGAGCGCCGCCTTACTCAAATAAGGTGCATTTAGACAGAGCGAGGCATGCGCCGCAAATGATTTTTTTTTATATGTAGGTACGGTTGCCTCAGGCTGAGGCATCTAGCATATAAAAAAATCGTTTGCGGCGCATGCCTCGCTCTGTATCTGTACCTTTACACGAGCAGCACGTTGTCGACAGCACACTTATGTAACTCACTTATGTGACTTTCATAGTTTGAATACATGACTTTTGGTTTTAAATGAAATATTCTTTCGTTTCATGCAACTAAAAAGCTATATATAACATACGAGTCCCCTTCAAAATCCAACCGTGATTTCAGTCCCTTTGCCTAACATCCGAAATCGTGATTGAAAACGTATTCATGCGACGATAGTTTTTATTTTAAAACTTGTGTCAAACGAGTTTCGGTTGGTGGACGGCGGAGCGAAATTGGTTTTCCACTTTTGAGCCCACGTTTCGCATCGCCCTGTTTTGTTTTCATTCGTTAAAACTGACGCCCGAGTGTGTCAGCGCATTGTCGGGCGTACGGTGCCTCGTTAAAGAGGCTTGGGAATTAAATGTCGGCTGTACGGACTTTTTTTAATGAAGGTAAGGGGGTAAGTGGATAGTACCAATTATTGGGAGCAGATGGTGATGTTGGCTTGTTCTGTGAGAAAAAAAAAAATGTTGATCATTACGCTCTCCGCATTGCAGATTTACAGTTGTTAGCAGACCGATGGACGCTGCTGCATATTCTCTTGACGTAATCTTTTTGGGGCATCGAAGATTTTTGAGCTTTTTGTTTTTTTTTTTTTTTGAATATTGGTATTCAGCTGCATCCAGTTGGACTGGAAGCCGACATCAACTTAGTTGGGAAAAGACTAGGCAATGACTGGGATTTTGGGTTTAGTACTTCATCGCGTACCTATATTTTTTGTTGTGATGTGCATTTTATTTTTGCAGAATAAACAATTTTTCATTATTTTCGTTTTCGCTGGAAGCCTTTAAATATTTACATCTTTTTATTGATCACTAGCGACCCGCCCCGGCTTCGCAAGGTTGCAATGCAATTTAATAAATTTAATTAAATAATTAATAATTTTAATTTAATGGTTTTTTTTTTTTTACTAGCCGCCAGCCCCTGCCCTGCTGCCGCGCCGATACCGCAGCAACCGCTATGTCCCTGCATTTAAAATCTGTAATATCTTCGAAAATATTAATTTAAATAACATGCTGTAAAGGGCCATATTGATCTATATTAAATGCACAATGTATTTAAGGTACTTAATTGGATAAGGATTAATGCTGAAAATCGCTTCATATACACACATCAAAAGTGTCTAGAGATCAAGCATTTTTATGCGGATTTCTTGAGATTGAGATGTGGCTTTGTAATAAATTTATGATTTTATAAATTTATATGGATCCTTTTTGGTGCATTTCATAATTTGAATCAGGAACTGTGAATCAAATTCGAGTAAAAGATGAAAATCAGCTGTCAATATTTTCCCTATAAAAACATACAACGCATTGAAGACATTATTAGTGCTACTGTTTCCCTACTACTGATTAAAACCAACGTTATTATGGAGCGGCGACGTCATTTAAGCAGGGAAGAAATGCTCAGAGCCGTGGGAATGATAGAAGCTGGTTCCCGGCAACGTACTGTGGCTTTAGCTCTGAATACAAGTCAGAGTGTTATCAGTCGACTTTGGACACGTTACCGAAGCACTGGTACCGTGGCTGAGCGCCATGGAGGACGGTATCGCTGCACCACACGGAGACAAGACCGATACATTCAAATCTTAACTCGAAGAGCTCCAACAATAACCGCCATGATGTTAGCTGTGAGGCTTCATCACTCTTCAGGGAACTTAATTAGCGACCAAACAGTCAGAAACCGCTTGCATGAAGTGAACCTTCATTCCCGAAGACCGCTACGGGTACCACCTATAGCAATGCACAATCGTAGGATTCGATATCAATGGGCTCTTGAACACAGAAATTGGGCAGAAGAACAATGGCGTTTCGTGTGCTTTTCTGATGAGTCTCGTTTTGGTATGAGACCGGATACAAGACGTATACGACACTAGAGAACCCCTGGACGCCAACAGCGATTAAAATCCTGCCAGGAAGTCCATCCTTATAGTGGTGGAACCATCATGGTATGGGCGGGTATTTGGATCGGCGGAAGAACTGAGTTGATTTGGATCAGAGGCAACCTCAACGCTCAAATTTATGCTGAGACGATTGTATCAGACGTCATCGTTCCTCTACAAGTGCAAATCGGTCCCTTATTTCAGTTAATGCATGATAATGCACGACCGCACACCGTAAGAGTTGTAAGACAGACTCTCGCCGCAGCTAACATCAATGTCTTGCCCTGGCCTGCTCAGTCGCCAGACTTGAACCCGATTGAGCATGCATGGGATATGCTACAGAGAAGAGCTCTGCCGAATATGGAGGGTATCCAGTCGCAAGAAGACCTTTTTTTGTTGTTGCAACGAACATGGGCGGCCATTCCACAGCGTGATTTGGATGAACTCATTTTGAGTATGCCAAACCGATGTTCTTGTGTTGTTAGTGTTCGCGGTAGAAACACGGATTATTAATTGTTTAAGTTACCCAATAAAATTTTAGAGAAAACTGTTATTTCAGTCTTTTTTTCGAACTTTTGTGTTAGTGGTTCAAATGTCAAAAATCCCTTTATTAGGAAAATGGCAAATTTCTTTATTAATGCAAAGGTGACTTGGTTTATCGTTACTGTGACAAACGAAAACACTTTATTTGATGAATCCTTAAAGAAAATTTTAATTAATATCAATCAGGAGAAAAGTTATTGCAAAAATATATGTTGATCCCTAGACACTTTTGATGTGTGTATAAGCCATCATTTCTCGTAAAAAGTAAAGGAAAAATAAATGGTTATTGTGGGTTATTCCAAAGAGATAGACATATACCATTGCGGACTTTTTTGTAGAACTTTTTAAGGTGTACAATACTGTAGTACATTATTTTGATGTATCTCATAGGGTTCAGCCAGCGTTTGCAATGTAAGCGCAAAAAAAAGGGTTTATTTACGACATCACATTAGAGACCTCTAAAATTATCAGTGTTTCTCTACTATATTATACATGTATTATACATATGAACCTTCCTCTTGAATCACTTTCTTTATTAAAAAAACCGCATCAAAATCCGTTGTGTAGTTTTAATGATTTAAGCATACATAGGGATATAGGGACAGAGAAAGCGACTTTGTTATACTATGTAGTGATAATATACGGTCCTCCTAGGGCGTCGCCTAATGCATAGCACTCGCAACTGATGTGCATGTGTGACCAAATGTATGAACGTAAACGAGGCAAAAGGAGTATGTATGTAAAGCCCGCTGTACACACGGGCCAAGGCGCTGGACCAACGGCTGGGCCAAAAAATCGGATCGCCAGCGGTCGCTGTTACACATTGACGTATGATCATTCTGCATTGGCGCTTTGAAAAAGATGGATATGGAAACAGTTGCAGCAAATCACGAGTTTCATTGCAAAAACGGAAAAGTAATCTTAGCCAAAAGCCACAGTCTACCAAAAAACATTGTATACCAATCGTTAAATTAACCATGTACTGTACTGACTTGTCCAGTCCTATCTAATCTGTGTCCGGTATTTATTTCACATTGTAAACGCGTAAATTTAAACGATAGTGTTCCATGCTGAACAGTATCGGTCCTTTACAGATCACTGAATGTGCTTCGGCTATAGTCCGGTTTTATTTTGTTTTAATGGGTCTCGGTATTTGTTGTTTTTAGTTGGGTTAAAAATGTATTGTGATCCTCAATTGTTTTTATTATCTCCGTCTCGTGGTCTCCGTTTCTGCGCCTCCTTGATTCATCCTGTTTCATTCAACGTACGGTCTTTCTGTCATCATCACACAATTTCTGGCGTTATGCGGCATATATGTGTTTCCCCAGGTCTTTCAAGGGCAGTTTGCCTATAAAAAAATGTCTTCTTGAGTCTCGACTTGAATTGAGTGTCTTCTTGTTTCCCTCCATTTTTCGCGAGTGAAAACGAAATAAGACATCTCTTTAATACATACTACGTACTTATATATATAAGAACGACCTATTTAGAAATAGTTAAAACGACGAAAGACGAACACGCAATTGGGTTAAAATTAAAACCGTAATGATTTTTAGAGCGCTTAGGAGCAGAAGGCACTTTGCAAGTGACAGCGTACTAGGCAATGGCAGCCGTCGGACCCGTCAGTGTCAACTGTCAAACGCAGCGCTTGGCGGCATGTCGAATCATGGCTGTATTTGCCTCCAAACGGGGGCAAATTCCCACCAAATGGCTTTCACTGTGAAATAGGACAAGAAAAATAACTCGACTAGGTACCTACAAAACTACGTTAATTGAAATCATGGTAAAATGCCCGCCAATTAGAATTCCTGCGATAACATTTTGAATCAAAAAGAATTCAGTGCCTTCTCATTTTTTTACCGGTTTGACAAAACTGAAATTATGATACGTATTAATTTCATATAATGACATTTATTGTCCGCAATCTTGAATACCTGGCCGTAATTTCAGATAAAAAGAATTCACCGACACGTCATTTATTTTCAGTAGTTTCGACTATACAAGTTAACAAACTAAGTACATTCTTTTCATTCTGACTTACGTAACCTGAAAAATGTATACCTCTTCCCCACAAAAAAGACAGAAAAAAATTCGTACTGAACACAAACAAATCAGGACACTAGAAAAAATCTCGTCTATCCACATTTACTAGACAGAAAATTCGTGCGAAAACTTTACATAGTGATCAGACGCGTGATTCGGCATAAAATATGTGCCCTACCCTCCATATTAAAATAATATCGGTCCACAAACGCTAGGATTTACCAAATAGTATTCCGTTAGCACAAACAAACCATAAATTCGGAGATTTAAAAAGCTTTTATCTCTTTGTTTGCCTGCTGTTTGGCGCAATACCACGTTGAATATAAAAGTCGTGCTTAAAATATCATGCCTCAATGTATGGATATGCTTAACTGCGAATTCTGATATGAATATCTTAAACCTGAGCTGTAAATCGTAGGATGTATGGCTCGTATATCATATTGGTGGTAGCGATAAAATTTTGAGAAAAGGTACTTTGAGGTTACCGTTATTCGAAGACACGCTTGTGAGAATTTGAAGCAAATCGAGCGTCGCTCATTGGTTGATTAATTGAATGTGCCATTACGAAATGAAATGTGGCCAATCAGCATACTCCGTTTAAGCACTTTAGACTTACAATACGTTTGCTTATGTGTGCTAAAAATAACTAATTACTTCAACAATAAATACTTTTCTAATAAGTGGTCTTATGCAAATGAATGTACTATTTCATTACGGTCAATAACGGAAAAACACCTCTTTTTACATAGCAAACATGCATAAATTTCAATACTAAATACGAACGAGCTACCAGGCAATAAGAAGTTGAAGAAATATTAAGTGGCAGATTTGGAGAGCAAAAAGCCACGATAACAGCAGGGACGTCGTTTAGCCTTATAGCCCAACTACTAACGAGCTGTCATAAAGTAGGTATTTACTTGACGCACCTTCAAGAGTGCTCAAGGCAAAAATGTACTGTACGAGCGCTCGTAAAATCTTATGATGTTACCTACTTGATTCTCCTAGTCTCTTGATACCAAGAAGGAAATGTTTAAGTGTATAGACAATTTTTAAGCCACGGTAATGTGGGAGTGTTTGTATAGATATCGCGTGTTTTCTGGGTTAATTCGTGTTTGTGAAATCTTCTTGAGAGAAGATTTTGGTTTTAGTGCATTTTTAGTTGCCATGTTTTTCGTTTGCGAAGGATTTTAACTACGTATTTCAAGTTTTATGTGGAAGTTCAATTGACTCAGATTTTTGATACTGATACTGATTGAAGGATAATATAACTTGAATTAATAATGAAGTATCTACTAATTATACTAACTACGGGCTTCGAAATTTTAAACTTAAACTAGCTTCTGCCCGCGACTTCGTCCGCTTAAAATTTCTTGTTCACCCAACCCACACCGTTGCATCGCAACGTCTGCCCGCTCTATTACTTTGTTTTCGCTAAGCATTCTTTATGACTTTTTTGTTTTTGCTCGACTCCGGTGTTGAGTAGCCTATATAATAGCCTTCCTCAAGAATTATATTTAGTAATCGAATACAAATATATTTTATCAAATCCGACTCGTAGTTCCAGAGATTAGCACGATCAAAGAAATAATACAAAACACATGTATCCAGAACAATCCGAATGTTGTATAAGCATTCTGTGCATTACCTACTAACTGTCGGGTTCGGGGTATCCAACGACCCTTCCATAATATAATAATTAGCAAGATAATAATGTTACGGGCCACAAAAATTCATATTATCTAGTAGCTACCCTAATTTCCATCAAGACAACTAATTTAAGAAAATAAAACGTCACAAAAACAAAACACAGTCAACATAAAAACGACACTTCACGTTTCTCACGTAAAAAAAATCGTACCTCTGAATTTAGCTACTTTTACTCTATGGTACTAAACAAAAAAGTTACGAAGAAGCTGTTTCGTCATTGTCAGTACCTCGAAGTAAGTTATTAACTTTTATACGTAGTGTCAGAGAAGTGACAATGAAAATAAATTGCCTATTACGACTGACTTTAATAATAAGTCCGGCAATGTCTTTTTCCTTCATACATTTCATTTTTTGGGAAGTTCTTGCGTTTTTTTTCTTAAATGAGTTACTCTTTGGTAAAGGCCGGTGGAGAACGGGCTAGGCTTATTATATCGTGTTGGAAAGAGTTATAAAGATAACTAGGTTTAGGATAAAACGGAGTAGAAGTACTATTCGATTTCAGATGATTTCTATGACATAAAATCATCAGTACACATTTTTAGGGTACCGCGTACAAAGGGTGCAAACGGAACTTATAACTAAGGTCCCGCTGTTCGACCGTCCGTCTGTCTCAAAGCTGTATCTTTTGAACCATATTATGTAGACACTTGAAATTTTCACAGAATACTGATATGTCTGGTATAACAAAAATATAAATAAATTAAAGGGCAAAACGCCGAAAAAAATACGTAAGGTATCTTGTATGGGGGAGTTGGGGACACCATACAAGGTGTGTATTTTTCAGCGTTTTATGAAAACTTAAATATTGTACAATGGTATGGAATCCTTCCGACTCGCACTTCATATTAGTTTTGTAGTCGCATGCGATGTTATTGAGTCACAAATAATTTGACTTTCTTCAGCTACTTAAAATTTCGCATACTTTGTCAACACAGTCCCTATAATTACAAAAATAATTGAAATTTAACTCAAAACATTCCTTTAATAGGTTTCATACAGTGATGGTTTCATCATTATATTTTCTTTGCTCCTGTTATGTTTATTATTACATATATGTATATATTTATTTAGATTAGTAATATACCTACTTTATGTATGTATTTATTGTACTATGTAAATGATACACCACTGACTACCTACAGTAAGTCTCTACTTTCCCTTTTTAATCCATCCAAAGATTGTCTTTAAATGATCGCTCTTAGCGATTAGACCGCCCATTGTGTCACCCTTTGTAAAATTATAAAGGACCATGCCCATATTATTAAGGAGGTGAAAGTCAGCAATGCCATGCAACGCCCAAATTGCAGCTCTATGTCATACGATAACTTATTAACAGTATTTTTATGATATCTAGATTTAATGTCTTATAAAACACTGATTGAAAAGTTATTGGACGTTAAACATGATAACTGCCTATTGGTATTGTTTATACATTTTATCGTTTACAGACAGCATTGCTATTAGTTTTCCACTAGAAACTTCATAATCATCACATATGCTAGGCCAGATCAGTGTTATCATCGGTAACAAGTAACAACACTATCACAACGAATGAATAAATCGGCCAAAGGACGTGATTCCAGACCGTAATAAACTGCACTTTTACTGCATGAATGAATGAAACATTATTTATCATAGGTACTGCAATGTAAACAAGTTTTTTTTTTCGTTTTTTTATCCAGTGCTTTTTAGGTTTCAAAATTAACAACTTAATTCTAGTTTTCATTTATTAGTACTATCTTGTAATTTATTTTATCTGGGCATTTCTGGGGCACAGATGGGCATGGTCCTTTATGTCTGTAATTTATATGGTGTACATAATAAAAAGTATTCTATTCTATTCTATGCAAATAAGGTTTTATCTCTACCACACTACCACAGTCAATAAATCCAGCTAATACTTTGTGAAGCCAGAAGGCACTAACAATTTCAATTTTGTCCCCAGGTACAGTGAATTCACTCAAATCGCTTCAAATCCACGTGCCTAAAGCGGTGCTAACGGGCCACGACGCGGAACTACTGTGCTCCTACGAACTGGAAGGGGCACAGTTGTACTCCATCAGATGGTACAGAAATATGATCGAATTCTACCGGTTTGTGCCGAAAGAATCGCCTGCGACGAAGGTCTTCCCCGTAGCTGAAATTAAAGTTGATGTAAGTAGAACATCAGACTTTAGCTATAGTCAATATTTTTGACATCAGACTGTGTAAAAATAATTAATGATAGGTAATGTCTGAAAAAGCCTTTTTAAGAATCGATGCAGACTTATGCCACAAATGTATCAGCTCAATGCTTTCTGATTAAGCTCTACGATGCCATGATATTCCATTTTTTGTCGGAGACCACATGACCACGATAACTATTGAAACAGAAGGAATCAGTAAAATAAATGTCAGTAGATTAGTTCTCTCACAATCAAGCCACATGTTTATACTTATATCTTAGGTATACAGGATGACTTGTAATTTGACGTATTTCTTCCAGGACGAGATATTGTACGCTTGATGCTATAGATAGTAACATTTTGAGATAACAGTGGGGCAATTCTTGTAATTTTAAGAACGTTCACAGTCTGATCTCAGCCTCAATCTGTCAAAAATACCTCTAATTTCCCTACATTTTGAATTTTTTTTGTCGCTGAGATGAGACTGCGACTAGATTTTGAACGTTTTAAATTACGAGAATTGGCCTTCTTGGTGTCAAAGTTCATGTATGTATCTAGATGACATTTGAAAATGTTTGGTAAACTTTTTCCTTTAACTGTTTGATATTTTAGAAAATTTGGATACATCGATAGGTTTATTAAAATACTAGATACCCAATGGAACATCAATGATGGGCATTTGAAGGCTTAGAGAAAAATTATTTAAAGTTACGAATACTGGGAAATTAAAAAAAAAACATAAAAATTTTGTTTTCCCGAATCTCAGGAATTTTCGCCTAGGCTTTGTGGAGTGGTCAATTATTGAGAATGGGTCACACTATCATGTCCTGCGGGGCAATTGCGTAACACATTATCAATCGAAATCGGTTTCATTTTGACAGTTCAACAACATTCATTGTGTTATTAGGTACGTGTAGAGCAGACGAATTATCCGAAATTATGAAGCAATGGATTAGCAATTTGTTTCGAAATGATTCAGATTCCGATTGATAGTGTGTTACGCAATTAGGGTGCTGGAATGAATACGCAAAATTACAAGTCATCTTGTATAATTATGATCTACAGCCCATAATTGGACATACACGACGAATCTCACCGTAACTCATTCACAACAGAATAAATTATGATTTTGACGCTAAACAGATTAGGGGCCGGACCTACCCTAGATCGTTAAATATTGACAGAAAAATAATGAAGAGAGGTACACACGGCTACACATCAAGCTATAAATTTCCAGTTTTAGCTGACCTCGTACTGTATAGGTTTTTCAATCAGAAGTCAGCTTATACTGGTTATGTATAGCTTGATGTGGAGCCGTGCGAACTGGTTTATTTCTAGTAGATAACCATTCGAATAAAAATAATATGAATATTATTTGTCGTACAGGTAGCAGCATCAGACCAAAACCGGGTGGTGTTAACAGAGGTAGACCGGACTTTGACTGGCGAGTACCAGTGTGAAGTGTCAGCTGACGCGCCATTGTTCCATACAGACATCAAGGCGGCCATGATGGTAGTAGTCGGTGAGTTACTTAACCCTAATTATCGTAAGAAGGCCTGTCATTGTTTGTGCTAACTTATACAATGTGGGAGAGACATCGACGCGTAATCTCTTACTATGAATTCAGTAAACGATTCTGATTTTCTTCTAAACCGACGAGAAATTACAATGCATGGGCGTTGAAATTTATATCATAAAAAAAAATCAGTTGATCCATAGGAATTGCAAGTTTCAATGATTGAAAGGTGCAATGCCTACGCGGTCAAATCGATTGGAACAGCAGATTTTTTTATTATAACGAAAACTTAAAAAAGAGGAGCTATATTATTATTATTTTGACCAAAATAGCTTTCATCATCATCATCATTTCAGCTGAATGACGTCCACTGCTAGAGATAGCGGTCAAATTGTATGGAACAGCAGATTTTTTTTTGTGCTTATTTTTATGCGTTATATTTGCTGCAAATAAACGCATTTTCTTTCTTTTTTTTTTCTTTCTTTATTTTATAATAACGAAAACTAAAACAGGATCTATTTTATTATTTTGATTAAACTAGCTTTCATCATTACCATCATTTCAGCCGACAGACGCGCACTGCCAGATATAGGCCTCCCCAAGCACCGCCACTTCAACTGGTTCTGTGCTTCTGGTATCCAGCGGATTCCTGCGGCCTTCGCCAGGTCATCAATCCTAAGCTAGCTTTGCCGTAATATATGCTATACCCGGCAAATTCCGTCGATCCTTCAAAATTAAAACCTAATTCTTCCTATAATCCTCAGATTCGGCTTTATCTAAAGACAAACAACATTATTCAAGCCTACACCTAATCCTAGCAGCTGTTAACAAAAATCTCCAAATTTTAATTCATTTCGTTGGAATTTTTCGGCAAAAAATATGCAAAAGTTCTCTAACCAACATTTACATAAATAAATTGCAGTGTTTCCTTACCAGCGACTAGGGTTAATGTCTTGTGAAACAAATTTTCTTTTAAATTCCTCCCTAGTTTCTTTGAATAATTTGCCAGCTTTTTGGAGAGTAATAAAAGGTAGGGGTTATTTATTTAATAATGTTCATTTCGCTTTATTTTGTTTAACTAAGTCTTTCGCTAATCTGGGAGTGCCAGGGGCAAACTTTTTGATTAACGACTTACGGACGGACTATTGTCCTACGTAAAGTTTAATGGACGAGCTGTTTCATTTAAGTTTTAATGTAGTTAATCTATTGGTAAAACACATTCTTTATGGTTAAAAGTCTGGCTCAGATGACATTGCTCCTTTTTTTCCTTGAAGAACTTCTCATGGATCAACATAACCTCCGATCTCCCCAGAACCCTCCTTCTCGGGAGAATGGAGGATTATGTCTGGACTTTAAAGAGAATGTGACCTCTGAGTTTATTTCGGCCTTTTTTCTCAGAGTAATTAGATAGGAAACGCCGACGTCATCTAGTTTTTAAAATATTATTGACGCATAAAACTGTTTATACAAACCTACTGCAGAAATAAATATCATTTATCATTTTCGTTAGTTATTTGTTACAAACATAATCCAACATTCAATCAAAACTGAAAACAAATCCGCATAATCATTCACATCGAAGTCCACTTCGCAAATTATATAGTTTCAAACAAAAGCGTCCAGTTATCACTGAGAAAGGGCCGCTCGCCATCTGCCACCAGTACCCTTACCCCAAATCTTTTATGAGGTTCCCTGAAACATTGCATACACAATAAAGCTGGCTTTTTGCCGGCAAAAATGACCGACCGGTTCAATTTCAATGCACGGGGCTTTCAGTTTTCACCAATCAGTAAACGCAGGCCGAACGCAGATGGTCGCTTTTTTCGTCTTTAACTGATTTTTTAAGTAACTGGGTTGTGAAGGTCAGATAGCTTAGGCAGTCGCTCCATGTAAAATACTGGTATTCAGCTGCATTTGGTTAGACTGGAAGCCGACCCCAACATAGTTATGAAAAGGCAGGCAGATGATGAACTGTTTTTTTAAGGTTGATGCAGATTTGGCCAGGTCGCACCGCATTGCAAAACGCCTCCTACTTAACTATCCTACATTTTATACGAACTTTGTGTAGCAATGGGCCAGGCACGTTGCTCGTAGGACACATGGACAATGGGACCGAAATTTCTGGAGTGGCGACCACTTACCGAAAGGCGCAGCGTTGGAAGGCCTCACACAAGGTGGACCGATAACTTTGTGAAGACAGCAGAAATCCACTAGCTGCGATTGTTGATTTTATCACATCTGTCATTCTTTTTCTCTCCATTTTGTTTTTGATACGTATCTATAATATTTATTTTTACCGACTTCACAAAAAGGAGGAGGTACTATGTTCGGATGATTGTATGTTTTTTTTGTATGTTTGTTCATCGAATACTCCGCCAATTGTCGACGGATTTTCAAATTTTTTTTGTTTAAAAGTGTATGCTCTCGAGATGGTCCTATTGTCACCAAATTGGAATCTGATGAGGGAATCCCATGGAAATCGAGGGAAACCCTCAAATTTTGTAGGCACAACTATAGCGATTAGGCTATTTTTTATAGTAAATCGTGCATTTGCTCTCAGAAAGCACCATTCGGTAAAGTGGAACTGATGATGAAGACCACAGATGGCCATCGGAACTACTCAATAATAAATATTTCACGGTTTAGGATTCGATTAGGTACTTTAATGTGGTTCCTAAGCACAATGCGTATCGTGAAGTGGAGCTGATAGTGACTTCTAAGTCAGCTCCAGTTGTCCTGGTTCTTACAAGGAGAACTCCTCAACAATTAACAACAATTAACGTCTCTGCATCGGGAAAAGCAATATTTTGTAAAAGGTGATGAGCAGTTGACATTAGGCTATTGTAACTTTGATAAGTTACAAACTGGCCCACTAAAAAGTGAAAAATAAAAAACTTTTTTACAAAAAAAACTACCGACTTCCAAAAAACACTACAAAGTGAAAAATAACTTTAATTTCAGAAGTCGGTGTCAATAAACGACACCGACTTCCGAAATTAAAGTTATTTTTCACTTTGTAGTGTTTTTTGGAAGTCGGTAGTTTTTTTTTGTAAAAAAGTTTTTTTTACAGGTCACTAACATAATTGCAGAACTATCATATATCATTTAATATTATATGAAATATAATATATGATAATATTAATATAATATATAATAATATTATCATATAATATTATATATCATATAATATTTTAGTTTTTGTATTACGAGATGTGCAGAAATCTGCTGAATGCAAAAAGCAAAGAACGGGTCAAAGTGGGGATGCCTGGGGAAGGCCTATATCTAGCAATGGACGTGTTTCTGAAATGATGATGATGATGATATAAGAACAATTGCACTCTGCAAGCGGGCCACTCCGCGCTTTTTGGTACTAAAATGCAATAAGCTGCGACATGTCGCAGTTATTATATGCACGTAGCTTTATAGGTCCGACAAAGTTCGATTTTGGTCGGTGAGAGTCATCCGATTTTGCGCCGACTCGACGCTGACAAAATATGCGTTAACACGTGTTTACAACTAAGTTTTGTCTCTGACAAAAAATCAGATTGGTTCATTGACAATCAGTCATACTTACTCAAATTTAAAAAAATAATGTCGTGTTCTATAAGTATCGTCGACTTTAATAATATAATACCTAAAGACCAATATTTCCGTAATTAAAAACTTTCAAAAACTACACACATCAAAAGTGTCTAGGGATCAAGCATTTTTATGCGGATTTCTTGAGATTGAGATGTGGCTTTGTAATAAATTTATGATTTTATAAATTTATATGGATCCTTTTTGGTGCATTTCATAATTTGAATCAGGAACTGTGAATCAAATTCGAGTAAAAGATGAAAATCAGCTGTCAATATTTTCCCTATAAAAACATACAACGCATTGAAGACATTATTAGTGCTACTGTTTCCCTACTACTGATTAAAACCAACGTTATTATGGTGCGGCGACGTCATTTAAGCAGGGAAGAAATGCTCAGAGCCGTGGGAATGATAGAAGCTGGTTCCCGGCAACGTACTGTGGCTTTAGCTCTGAATACAAGTCAGAGTGTTATCAGTCGACTTTGGACACGTTACCGAAGCACTGGTACCGTGGCTGAGCGCCATGGAGGACGGTATCGCTGCACCACACGGAGACAAGACCGATACATTCAAATCTTAACTCGAAGAGCTCCAACAATAACCGCCATGGTGTTAGCCGTGAGGCTTCATCACTCTTCAGGGAACTTAATTAGCGACCAAACAGTCAGAAACCGCTTGCATGAAGTGAACCTTCATTCCCGAAGACCGCTACGGGTACCACCTATAGCAATGCACAATCGTAGGATTCGATATCAATGGGCTCTTGAACACAGAAATTGGGCAGAAGAACAATGGCGTTTCGTGTGCTTTTCTGATGAGTCTCGTTTTGGTATGAGACCGGATACAAGACGTATACGACACTGGAGAACCCCTGGACGCCAACAGCGATTAAAATCCTGCCAGGAAGTCCATCCTTATAGTGGTGGAACCATCATGGTATGGGCGGGTATTTGGATCGGCGGAAGAACTGAGTTGATTTGGATCAGAGGCAACCTCAACGCTCAAATTTATGCTGAGACGATTGTATCAGACGTCATCGTTCCTCTACAAGTGCAAATCGGTCCCTTATTTCAGTTAATGCATGATAATGCACGACCGCACACCGCAAGAGTTGTAAGACAGACTCTCGCCGCAGCTAACATCAATGTCCTGCCCTGGCCTGCTCAGTCGCCAGACTTGAACCCGATTGAGCATGCATGGGATATGCTACAGAGAAGAGCTCTGCCGAATATGGAGGGTATCCAGTCGCAAGAAGACCTTTTTTTGTTGTTGCAACGAACATGGGCGGCCATTCCACAGCGTGATTTGATGAACTCATTTTGAGTATGCCAAACCGATGTTCTTGTGTTGTTAGTGTTCGCGGTAGAAACACGGATTATTAATTGTTTAAGTTACCCAATAAAATTTTAGAGAAAACTGTTATTTCAGTCTTTTTTTCGAACTTTTGTGTTAGTGGTTCAAATGTCAAAAATCCCTTTATTAGGAAAATGGCAAATTTATTTATTAATGCAAAGGTGACTTGGTTTATCGTTACTGTGACAAACGAAAACACTTTATTTGATGAATCCTTAAAGAAAATTTTAATGAATATCAATCAGGAGAAAAGTTATTGCAAAAATATATGTTGATCCCTAGACACTTTTGATGTGTGTACTCGCAATCTCATCTCAGCGACAGTCAACGTCTAAAGCTTGTCAAAAATGTAGAGATATTTTTGACAGATTGAGACTGAGATCAGACTGTTCTTAAAATTACAGGAATTCCCCTTTAAAATTAGTAATGCCGTAACACGCTCACTATCCCAATTCAACAATATTCATTCCACTATTTATGTGCAGACAAATTTTTCAAATTAAATGAATTTCCTCTAATATCCTTCGGATTGTGTAGAAATTGTGTCACACAAATAAGGTGTGAGGTGTGTGTGGTGTTAGTGGGTGGAAAACCAAAATATTCTATTGAAAATGGCATTTATGGAACTTACAAAATCTATGGGTTCTTAGCATAATATTTATCATGGGTGTCCTTTTCAAGGAAGAATAATGACGTTATCTTAGCGTTGCACTTCTTCGTTCCAATGGGCGGGATATTCATGGTGTAATGGACATTGACGCGCAAACTGTTACCTTGAATCTAGCACAGTGCATGATTTTAAGTCTTCAGCAGAATATTAGGAGCATTGGTGGCCCTGTGATATCGGCCCCGACTTACAATAATTGGTAATGAGTTCAAACCTAGGCATGCGCTTTACTTTGTGTATTTAATATCATCACCATTGCTCTTAAAACGGGAAGAAAAACATCGTGAGGAAACTGGCATCTCCTAGAACCAAAAAATCGATCACATGTAACATCCACCAACCCGCACTGGGCCCGCGTGGTAGATTACAATCCACTCCCTCTCATAGAGAGGAGGCCTGTGTCCCAACAGTGGGAACACTATAGGCTGATTATGCTACATGATTCTAGATCCCCAGCAACAAAACTCTACGTGGGGTATTTAAAAAAAAAAGCTGTTTCATACAAAGTGCAATACTTTACACGGTCAAAACGTATTGAATAGCAACAGCTGATTATTTTATTATAATCGGCGAAAATCCTTTAGATACCAAATACGCCTTGAATACAACTAGCGCCAAGAAACTCTCATCGTTCAATAAATGCCCCAAAACAGCACTAAATGTGTCCCCTTCCTCCCACAGAACCGCCTCTGACCAGTCCAAACGTGACATCAGATCGTATCTCCTACATCGGCGGCGACCACATAAGGGCGAACTGTTCGTCACCACCGTCACTACCCGCTGCCAACGTCACGTGGTACGTCAACGAGCAAATGGTGAGTTATGACGTCAGCTAATCAGTGTGATACCACAGAGTATATAGTGGACGAAGACTAAGTACGGCAATTGGATTCGAAAATGAATCGGTCAATATTATTCCAACAGTAATCATGAAATACTATACTAAGGTCCAAAACACGGTGGAGCATACGGTGGCGGTATGCCCCAATTGGGCGGAGCACCGCCGTGTTCTCGCAGAGGCGATCGGCGGCGGCGGCGACCTCTCGCGCCCGGCCCTGGTTCAAGCCATGGTCCGGGGCGAGAGGGAGTGGGAGGCAGTCACCTCCTTCTGCGAAGCAGTCATGCAAGCGAAGGAGGTGGCGGGACGGCTGAGGGAGAGGGCCTCACGTCCCAGCCGCCGCGGGAGACGCCCCGGGCGTCGGGAGCCGCGAGACGACTCCCGGCCACCGTAGGCGCGGGCCTGCGGGCGGAGAGTAATGGGTAACTCTCCGTCCGATCAGGACCAGGCCCGTGCCGGACGGCGCGTACGTGTTCCACGCGCGCCTCAAAGAGATGTCAGCATAAGGAAGGGGCCCGAAAGGGCCGAAGCCTGCCGGGGCAGCGGGATCGTCCGAAAGGGTTACCGCTACCCCGGAACACAAAGGGCTAAGGAAGGAACACGGGTGGGTTTTAGTCAGTAAGAGTCTGACACTCCCTTCTGCTCCACCCAGAGCGGGAGGGGTCATTGGATGATTTCCCATCCACAAAAAAAAAAAAAAAAAAAAAAAAGGTCCAAAATAATTTTAAATGAATCAATTTCATTTAAAATATGTAGTGTAATGAAGCAGTGCCTATAAGAATATGTAGTTATTTTCTCACTCATTATACCATACAGGAATCTTCGTCAAAAATTACATATCTAATACACAACACATCTTACGAATAGTCTGATACGCTAATGATACCGATTTTAATATTTCAAGCAATACTATATAAGCTATTTTAAATAAATCAAAACATGAAAACGCCTAATAATACTTAACTTTCAGGTGCCCGGCTTCACTGCCAACCATGTGCTCAACTTCAGCAATGGCTACGCGTCCAGCCTAGCAACGCTAGAGTTGGAGGCAGCCGTGCATTCGCCAGTGCCTACACTCATGATACGGTAAGCTAATACTACCATCATCATCTGCCTAGCCTTTTCCATCTATGTTAGGGTCGGCTTCCAGTCTAACTGGATGTAGCTGGATACCTATATTTTACACGGAGCAACCGCCTATCTGACCTCCACAACCCAGGTAATGCTACTAATAATACTGGGTAATGCAATACTCCTTGGAACCGATTGTCAGACTTTCGTGCTTCTGACGACTCGTAACGACTGTCAAAGATTGACAGCTGAGACCAACGGCTTAACGTGCTTTCCGAGGCAGAAAGGTAAAGATTCATCGTTTTTCTGCAAGTTGACTTCGTACAAATTGTTTTTTTTTCAAATTAAAGAGTTTATTGAACACCTTTGGTTTATCAATTACATATATCTAGATCACACCCACATCTGTCGCATGTCGGAGGAGTAATGTACAAGAACCATCACTCAGAGGATCCCTAATAGTAGGAAACGACTAGATACGTAGCATACCAGAAAGATATGATCTTTCTTAAAGGATTGGCCCGCGATTGCAGTAGACCAAGAAACCTGAAAAGAGGAAAGGGAGGCCGTTGCCCTGATTGGGACAAACACAGGCTTATAATAGTACCAAATTATCTGCACTGACGACAACATTTATACGACACTCTCGTGAATATAACCAGATATTATTTCCTTATTGCAGATGTGAAGCATCGATTTTCGACGTTTGGAGATCGACAAGTCATACTATAGTGTTACGGGAGCGAAGCGCTAATCCTGCTTCTGCTTTAGGTAGAAGTTTTACAGGTAAAAGACATGGCATACGTTTTATCACTGTTGAGAGTTTGGTCTAGGTTCCATACTTTGTCCGTGGTCCATTATACATTTCATGATTTATTGTCTATACAATAAATAAATCTCGATGTTTTGTCAACAAGCAAAGCAGGGGCGGATCGCTGGTGTTATTATAATTACCTGTTATTGCTGTAAAATTGACCGGTGGATGAAACTTTCAAACGTAAATAGGCTTAACAAAATACCAATGTACTAGGAAACCACAATGAAAGAAATAACAAAAACTTTTCCTTGTAGTTTTTATCAACGCAATACCAAATAGAGCAAGTTGAAAAATCGAGGGAGCAATAAAAGCTGCTAAACAAAGGGCTCTTTGAAGATTTTTTAGTGGGCAGAATCACAGCATTGACGTTTTAAAGTTTTCACATTTTTAGGTCCAGATGCAATTGGAAGCATGAACACTGCGTGGGTGTAGAAAACGTTTAAAATAATTGTAATTTTGGCGTTTCTTGCTAATTAAGGTCAAAATGCCAACTCCCGTAATTAAAAACGTTCAAAATGTAGATGATCGAAATCTCATATCAGGGACAGTCGATGTCAAAAATGTAGGAAATTTGAGGTATTTTTGACAGATCGAGCGAGACTGAAATAACGAACGTACGTTCTTATAAATACGAGAATAACCCCCTCTCCCCCTAGTCTTTCGTTTGTTTATTGGGGGAATACATAAATAATCAAAAATATTTTCTTCACAGGTGCCGCGACCGAAACCTGCCTACCAACCATAATGGTGTTGCTTCTTCAATTCTTCCTACAACTTCTTCTGCAAAGATACAGCGGGACTTCAATAAGATAGCTGTAACGCTTACATGTTTTAGAATAAATAATTTGTACGTAAAATATGGTATTTAGAAATGTCAGGGTTTGAAACAATTCGATTGGAATGAAAAGTTAAATGTATAGCTTTTTTAGTTTTTGGTATTTTTGTGCACGTACTGATTTTTAATCGAGAAATATTTCTCCACTCCATATTAGGACTTTGCAAGATAATGTCACATACGACAAGTCTTGAATCTGTGTTGTGTCAAATTATCACTCACTTAAAAACGTTTGTTACACAGGAAACATAAATTGTCTTCAGCTAAAAATGAGCATTGCACTCTATTCGCTTAACAGTTTGTGGCCCGAGCGTTTAGCGTCACTAAATACGTAAGGTGATTGACGTACTGCACCGAACCTTATAAATTGGGATAAGGGCAAGAGCATGATAAAGTGGGTAAGTTGATTGGCCAATCCTAGTTGCCTACTACTAACTCATATTGTGCCTCGTTAACACTGCTCCTTAACAAAATTGCCCGATGCTCGAATGGAATTTATGAATGGGAAGTGTTTGAACCTACCTTTTTATTTTTGTGTCTTTGCCCGTTTATCATTCCGAGTTAAGGAATTGAAAGTAAAAATTATAAATAACTGTTCCGATGTTTATAGTTAATGTCTAATTAATTAATAATTAGTGATATTTAAGCGCGCATTTTTTTAAACAATACCTTTTGTATTAAAACATTGTTTCCCATAATTTCACCAGAAAATAACTAATTCGTAAAAATAATGCGCACTTAAAATATTACTAAATCATATTTAGGAAATATACTGTTAACATAGACTGATTATATAGAATAATTTGTGTAAATAATTATTATAGTTATTGTTTGTAAATATTTACAAACTTATTATTAATAATGTTCATTTTTAATCAGAATAATGTTAATATTCCTTATAAATAAGTGTTAGTCCAAATAATTATTGTATGCGAGAGGAATAAAAATTTAAGTATACTGTTTTATTAAATAATAATGAAGTTTTATATAAAAATTTATATTTTAAAATGTTTTAATTTTGTCATAAGCGACCAGTTTTAAATTATCAGACAACATTCCTACGTAAACATTATACATGTCAGAAAAATAATAATCCATTATTTGTTTATTAACTTTTTTTAAACTAATTGCGTAGAAATATGTAAAAAATGGTTTGTTAAAATTTATTTAAATATAAACGTTATAATAAATTGAAAAGTAGCTACGAGGCTGTGTTTAAAATAAAAAAAACGAGCTATGAAAATGATATTAGTTAATTTTATTTGCTATACTTTAAAATTGATGGTGCATTAAATAATTAACATTATTATAATAAAAAAAAATGTTAAATATTACGAACAATATTATTAATTGTATATAATTATAAAATTATTTAAGAATTATGTTTGCAAGGAAAGGAATTTGTGCATGATATTTTTTGTTAAATTCTAAAACTGTGTAATCCTAAAACATAAATCTATGTGAGCTATAATATCTTTATGTATTAAGCCCTAAAGTATTAAAAAGACAAGCTACAGAGTGTAACGTTAACTTATAAATCAGATGGCTGCACATAATATTATTTTAAAGTAACATTCATATTTTATTCAAAATGATTAATAGCTAAAATAAAAATAGATTTTTAAGAAGACAAGTAAACTGTTCACACTGTAAAATTGAAAAGAAAAGCGCTCAATAGTTTGTCTTATTCATACGTCATGTCAGCCCACGTTACAAAATTACCAAAAAATACCTCTATTCTCTCGTCTTTTTTTATTTTTCCTGTATTATTTGATAATTAACCCTCCATATTCCATTGTAATGAAATCTCCTCATGAAGTTATATGATTTTTAAATATGTCGAAGAATAAATAATTCCTGTAAAATAAAAACATCGTTGATTAGTTATCCGTCTGCTTACTACCTACTCTGTGTTTTAACCGTTTCGAAATTAATGTTATTTGGAATGTTTTCTTTGGTTTTAAAACACTATTTACCTAAATTTTGTTATTTAAGAAACGGCATTCCTTAATAGTTTTATTTTTGACCTACAGACATTTCCTACATTCTTATCTACAATATATTCACCTAATTGTGCATTAAATTGAACATAATTCTAGCTGATAATGTATTCATAAAATAAACGGGAAATAAAAAAGGTAATAAATTATAAACTGGTTTTTTATTTTTAATAACCCTTTAACACCAAATAAGCAATATAAGCCGACTAGAAAATTAAACATTACAGAAGTGAAAACTTTGTATAAAGATCTAAGAAGACGTCAAAACTCTGCTGAACGTCAACCAATCACCTCAGCCTCTCGCAGTCGGCTGCTAGACATAGGCTTCTCCCAGTCTGCGCCAGAACACCCTGTTCTCCTCCTGGTCCATCCAGTCTATCCCAGGCTCATTTTCAAGGTCGTCGATCCGTGCATCTGGGGGGTTTCCTACACTTCGTTTGACAATACGTGGTCTCCACTCCAGGACTCGTCTGCTCCACTGGCCATCGGTCTGTTGATAAACATGGCCAGCCCACTGTCACTTCAGCTTGATTACTCTGCAAGCTATCAGCTCCGGTTGTTGCTGAACATGGTTAAGCAATATCAAGATCTACAAAAGACACATAAAAGAAAAATAAGGTGACGTATAATGGTAAATAAACTAGTAATCGCAGTAAGTATACTGGCACAAATGCACGGAAACAAGTGTGACGGCGCGTCCAAGAAGTTGGTTTCGCGATTTTAGAATGAATTTGACAGCTGTCAAATTGACGTAATACTGGGTACTGAGGCCGCGGCCCGCCAAAATTAAAACAAATGAGGATCGGGGAGATCGATAGAAAAGCCGGTATTGATTTATTGTGATTGTGATATCTGTGATCATTGTTACTACCCATACAGCGCAGTGAGTTGATAGATTTGCGCTTGCGGCTCACTAAGTGCTTATACACACGATAGACACGCATCGACGACAGAGACAAATGCATCAATCAATCAACACGCATCGACACCAGCCGTCAACAACGTGTCGCTCGTTTATTTGAATGCGGTGCTAAAATGCACGAGCGGCATGTTGTCACCGGCAGCTGCCGATGCGTCTACGGCTGTAAATGCCTCTGTCGTCAACGCGTACCGCACGTGCATATGCACACTTACTCGGTGGAACGTGGTCGCTTACATTATTCGTTTCATTCACTTATGTGATTAGAGACTGACTTATGATTATTCAGAATATTATTGACTTTCATTTACTTACATCTTCTTGTATACCCACGAAAAGACCTCCTGTGATAAAGATGATGTATTGCCATTAAGTACGTTGCTGCCCGGTTCTTGACGTTAGCTTTGAAAAAAAAAGAAAGAGGCTTATATTTGCAGTGAATAAACGGATTCCATAACATAATGATCAACTCCAGAAAATCTATTCTAAGATGGATACGCGGAATTGCATGTCCGATAATCCACCCTTACTCTATAAATTTCGTTTATCCACCTTAGGGTGGATTTTTTGGGGTGGATAAACGGAGTAACTCATATGCATCCGGTCACACCGATCTAGCGCAGTTTCGTTTCTTCAGATGATTTTAATACTATTGATGCATACGAAATAATGCCGCTGATACTATCAGCGAGACTACCAGCCTGATAGTCTCAAAAATACCATAATCTGTTAATCACAGCATATCGGTAAATGTTACCCCAAAAAGTGTTGCAAGCAATCCCCCATGAAGTGAAAGTGTTATTCTTTACCAGGAACGACTGTACAGACCACTAACAAATCCTGCAATTCTACCGATAAATCTACTATAGTATCGTCCGTCCAGTTCGTTACCAAACCTTCGCCATCCACAAAAAAATTAAAAAGAAAAAGTGCGCGTTCTAAATTCGTAAAAACCGCGCGATTTTTTCTGAAGGAACAAAACCCGGGTACAAATCACTAACGGTAGGTGCCTACCTTTTGAATAATTCATATTTTTCACCACAACAATAATAGCACAGGTGAACATTATTTTTCTTTTTTGTATTGCTTGTGCGTCAGTGAATAGAAGCCTGCGAGCGACTGATAATAACTCATCGATTGTTTACTACTAACAGGGCGGTCGAATGGGGCGTTCTTTTTTTAAATGATGAATCGCTCGTTACTGGTGCTTTTCTGAGGATACAATACTGTTTTGTGATGTGCCTGTGTTAATTTGTTGCAATTTTTGTAAAGAGGTTTAATTTTTTATTTCACTTTTATTCAAGGGTTTTTTTTAATCGGCCTTTCACAGTACATTGTTATGGTCGTATTTGCAGTTTTCACCAATTTTGGGGAAGGCTTAGAATTTTTCCGGGAAACCTATTTACTGTGTAGAAGTAAAGCCTTTTTTGCTCCAAAACAGTATTCTACGCTACACATGAGATATCGAGATCCCTCCGTGTGTCGAAAAGCACGTTAAGCCATTACGGGTAGTCAGAAGCCCAAAAGTCTGACAACCAGTCTTACTAAGGGATGTCGCGTTACCCAGTAACTGGGTTGTGGAGCACTCCATGTAAAAAAATACTAGTATTCGGTTTTAATAGAAGCGCATTCAGTTATATTAGAAACCAACCCCGACATACTTAGTTGGTAACAGGCCAGGCAGATAATCATGGCGAATGTGTAGCCTAAAATGCTGTTTTATTCAGCTTGTATAAAATATACACATTTCACAACTCAAAAAAAAAACGTTCCAAAATGAAAACATTACATCCCGTATCATGCGAAAACTTCACACAGATCCCGAATATTTGTGTGGGAAAAAGGAAACATTTTTATAACATGTCTATCTGTACGGCCGTCACTTGGTAGCACATCCGAATGCAATTCATACAAAAACCCTCGTATATCGTTAAAAATACGAGGAATTCCCGGCTTTGTTTCAAGTTGCCACCGGTTGTAACAAGCGTTGGGGGCAACCGAGATGCTTTTACTATTAAAGAATCGAGTTTGAAAGTTTAGTCGAGTCAATAATCGACTCAGACTCAAATCGAGATAATGTTTAATTGTTTTAATCGTAAGTCAAAACAAAACAAGCAGAAACGGTGCACGAACAGGGCGGTCGACAAATTGACTTGCAAATTGTTTTTCTTCTAATTTATGAATTTATTCGAAATGTGATTGCTATTAAGGGTCTTTTATTATTATGCTAAACGATGATTAGTATTTTTTGTTGACTGATTTCGATTCTGGTCTCAATCGACATTTTAAATAATAATAATTTGTACGGCCCAATTATAATATTGTCAATGCATTTCCCGTCACACCAGACAATTGGACTCAAGTTATTTGAATACGAGGAAAGTATGATCCACATTATAATAACGTAAACTCACGCGTTTTTCCCATTGGGGTACAAAGAAACTATAGAACGCCAACAATCTTTACATATTCCATACATTTTATAATAATCGACTAAAAATCGAATGACAAGTCGCCAAAGCGCATCCCTAGTTGTGACATAGTGCTCCGGGACGTTTATACTGAGATAGTAGTTCCGGTATAGTGCGCCTCAAATTTATGGCTGTTTGCTACCCCCGTCAAGTGGAAACGCTAGCCATTTAACAATTTTGATCTGTGATAGTAAGTTGTATGATTAGGCTATGGATTGCGATGCTCCGGCTTATGTGTTGAATCGATTGCTTTTGTAGACGATTTTCTTTTGGTGTCTGTTGTGAAATGGAATCGTGTTTTGTTTTTGTTGTTGGCATTGGCGTTCTTTCTACACTATTTCTCTGTGGTCTCCCTGGTTAATGATACTCGTCGAAATATTTTTTTACGATATAACCTAATTATGTTTGATTTTTAAGCGTACTTAATTATATTAATTTTAGACGCGCAACCTGACACCATGGATTCCGTACATGATTCTGGATTACCCTGCGTAAATTTTTCGTAGATTATATTAAAAAAATCTGCTTATTCCTTCATAAGTGCAATACTTACGCGGTCAAAAAGTTTGGAACAGCAGATTTTTTTAGATTTTTCTAGCTGTACGTCGATGTCCCTGTTACCCTGTAAAGTCTATTCAACCTTGTTTAATGAATATCATTTCAAGTTAAACAAATATCAACTTTATTTTAATGGTGATTAAGGTGATTTCAGAGTGACTAGCGTTATTGAAAAGGTATAAAATGCTTGAAGTTGTAGGGTTGTAGCTTTATTGTGTAGGTTTTAAAGTTTTTTCATAAACTCATATTTGTTTACAATTTTGGCAAATAAATCACGAATGCAGATTAGGGTATATATTACTACGCCATAAACAAAATAGAAGAACATGGAACATTATGTCGTATACAATATTTGGACTAGTCAAAAGAGAAATACGTTTATTTATTTATTTAAACTTTATGGACAAGTAAAAACTGTACAAAGGCGGACTTAATGCCTTGGGCATTTTCTACCAGTCTACCTTAGGGTGATGCAGAGACAATATACACAGTAGGTGCAATAACAGAAAACAAATTAAATTTAGTATGGAATTAACATCAACGACCACGACCTTTATTAAGAGGAAACGCGGTCACGTATTAAGAGGAAATCTTAATAAAGATGTTAGTCGATTTTCAAAGTAATACAGGGGGACGATTCTACTAACAAAATTGTTCAAAAATCGCAATGGAACGACAGCTGAATCACGGCTTTTAAGCGTTTTCATACTACTAATGAACAACGATTCAACTGGGGTTACGTTTTAGTTTAAGCCAACGATCGATCGAAATAATTTCAAAATATATTCTGTTAACAAAATCGAACATGAGCGTGACGTTTAGTCACATTCCACTGTTATTTTGACACTTGTTAGAATCGAATGGTCTAAATATAATTTTGTATTCGAAAATACTTTCGGTGACATGTATGTAACATTTTTAGGTTCAACTTTTTTTTCTGTGGTATTATTAAAACATACTAAATTTGGCATGTTGGTAACATAGTTTACCCGCTGTTACGTTCCCGACTTCCCGCTACCATTCAGTTGCGATTCAGCATAGGATTAGTTTCCAGTTTGCATAGGAAATAGTAGAATGACTTTATATGTAACTATCAAACGGCGATCGAAATCGCACTGTTATTAAAACACAATTGAACGTGTAACGTTGCAAATTAGTAGAATCGCCCCCCTGCTGATAGATGCGCAATGTTCAGCCTCACTTGCTGTTTCTTTGCCAATTAAGTCGCCTTCCATTTTTTTGACTGCATCGTTGGTCTTGTGGTAGCAACCACGGCTGCTAAACAATGGAGTTCTCATTTCAATCTCCGAGTCGAGTAAGGTGTCATTGGGTTTTAGTAACAGCCTGCAGCTTGTGCTTGTGCCCAGTTGATGAAAATAAGCTCAAAAATGGGCCTAAAATATAACTAGCAAAAAATAAGTAAACTGTGACCTCTGCCCAGCCCTTCAAGAAATACCAGCGAGTTGTTTATGTATGTTTATACATATTGTTACAGAACGTAAAAACTAAAGTCTTTAATCAGTGCGTCCTGCCTGTTATGTGCTGTTACGTCCTGCCTGAAATGTGGACACACACGGTACGGCTGGTCCATAAATTCAAGGTCTCTCAGCGAGCTATGGAACGGGCTATGCTTGTCTCTCCGAGGTATAGAGTCCGAAATGAGGTGATCCGGCCAAAGTTTTTGACATAGCTCACAGAATAAGCAAGCTATGCTGTGCTTCTGGGGAGTTTGTTACGTCACTTCTTCTTCCCAGCGAGAGCACTAGGAACTGTAATTTTGACGTTCGAAAAGTGCTGATTCTTAGCCTATTTTTTCTATATGACGTTCGATTTTGATTGATTTTGAAGTGGTAATGGGCCGGCCATTTTAGCCGTGGAACCGATGACCGTAATTGGGGCAGACATGTTCTTGATTGGAGACCGCGAATCGGCAAACGTAAGGTAGGACGCCCTCTGGCTCGGTGGAATGATGATTTTTGCGGGCTGGTAGAAGCTGGATGAGAGTTACCGAGAATCGAGCTAAATAGCGTGCTATTGGAGCGGCCTATGACCAGCTGTGGACTGCTATAGCAGTCCATATCCAGCAGTTCAGCAGACAATATATTTTATCATCATCATCAGCCTACAGGTTGATGATGACGTCTGTTGGCTTTGCACAGTAATAGGACCAATCTACTGAGTAAAGCCTTTATAACGCGTACGTAGCGTGTACTTAATGACGTAGCAGACAGCATAGATCTTTTTACTTGTTCTTTGAGTGAGTTCACAAAAACCACGATGTACAGAATAATGTTATAGTAAATAATAAAACTGTAATTATGGCCACACTATTGAATCAGGGAATTCCTGTAATGATAGTGATGATGAGTTAATAAATTAATAATAATAATAAATATATATATTGTTGCAGTAACACATTTTATGCATAAGTGTATATCCTGACTACCCTGCAAAATAAATCAAAGACCGCAGTATGTCGGTATACTAAATACATACATAATAAAGTAAACTAACATATCTTTAATGTATTCGCAGCGGTCATTAAAAGCTCTGCTATTATTGTATTATTAATAGATTCAGTCCCAACAGCTGTGAACGCAAATGAAGATATATTTGCTGATTATTGTAAACTCTGCTATTGTATTTGCAGAATGATAGGCAAAATTGTGATATAAATGAATTGAATGCTTTGAAAATTAGCTTTTAGGTGCTAATTAAGCTACTTTATACCTATTAGCAGACTGTGCATTTGAAGGTTATTTGGATGCATTAAAACAGCATGAGGTTGATTTTTTTTATGGTATTGATTCTCAGGTCGGGTAAAATGGTATTCATTTATTTATTACTAGCTGCGCCCCGGGGTTTCACCCGCATAAGTGTCGTTCCCGTGGGAATATCGGGATAAAAAGTAGCCTATAATATGTTAATCCCTCAGCTACCTCCATACAAAATTTTATCAAAACTGGTCCAGCTATTTGAGCGTGAAGAAGTAACAAACATATAAATACACAGAAACTTTCGCCTTATATTATATTTCTATTATATTATATTATATTATATTATATTATATTATATTATGTTATATTATATTATATTATATTATATTATATTATATTATATTATATTATATAAGTGTGAGTGTGATTTTTACAAAGCACGCCAATGATATATTATTTACAAGGATAGAAGTAATAGGTAATCACGAGTCTTAAATACTGTGTAAATACATCACTACAGGCATGCACTGTATTGGGTTTTCCATCAAGAATTTCTTAGTAGCAGCTCGGAGACTGGATTTGTGCCCAATTGATGGCAACAGTCTCGCCCTCTATTACATGGAACTTATGCATAACCGGCGAGATGTGGATGTACCATAGGTACAGACGCCAGCACATAAAGCTACCCGAATCTGTCAAATTTTCCCAATCAACTTTGAACCTAATGCTTAAGCGATAACGTTGAAAATCTATTAAAGAAATTTAACAGATTGTAGTAGCTTGATGTGCTGGCGTCTGTACCTACAACGCTGCTTTACCCTTCGGAGATTACAGGCGTGATCTTATGTTATTAAAACAGCCTCCACGAACGAGGAAACTTGGTTCCCTGTGGCCCTTCTGAAACAGGTAACCTCGCCATAATAAACATTCATGGTGCAAACAATCTAGACGTCTTGAAGAGTATCCAGTATTCAATCAGTCAGTCTAACCTTTTCACAACTAAGTTGGAGTCGGCTTCCAGTCGAACTGGATGCAGCTGAATGCCAGTATTTTACTTGAAGCGACTGCCTATCTGACCTCCACAACCCAGAAAACGGGTACCACGATACCCCTTGTTAAGACTGGTTGCTACACATCTAAAATAACGAGCTCATTAACTATCTAGTAATATTATTGAACCAGGAAGTGTTACCAATTTCAATTTAATTTACAGCCGAATTCAAATTATGGTAGCTATGTTTATTACCGCAATTTGAAACATCAGTTTGCCAAAACAAATAGTGGAACTAAATATTTGGCGTTCTCAGTGAACGCCAAATATTTAGTTCCACTATTTGTTTAGAGTCAAATTCTGTGTGGTGCAAGTCATAACATTATCTTCTAATATATAAAATTCTCGTGTCACAGTGTTAGTTACCATACTCCTCCGAAATGGCTGGACCGATTTATATGAAATTTTGTGTGCATATCGGGTAGGTCTGAGAATCGGCTACTATCTATTTTTTTTTTTTTTGCAAAATGACGTTTGCGGAGTCAGCTAGTAGCTTATAAAATTGTTCAAAATAATATAGTTTTTAATATCGAGTGTATTTGTTTTGTTAGGGCCCGCCCGATAGCACGTACCACGACCACACCACAACGAAAACACGTGCACAGGCGCTAATTTGTATGAAAATTAGTAGTTCATTCACACGGACTACATCTGGTCGTCAAAATCAACACTATGGGCGATACCGACCACATCAAGGCCACGTCGCAGCCAGAACGCAACCACCAGTGAAAATGCGCACTTGCGGCCGGCTACATAGCAAACAGCGATCTGTCTGTATGCAAATACTAGACACGTTACGTTGTGGCTAGTCAAAATCAAAATATTGTATTTCACATAAACCTACTTCTGACGTTTCATTAGTGCCCTTCACTAATGAAACGTCAGAAGCTAGGTGCAGATAGAATGAAACACATCGCAACTACCAGCGACAACGTAACCACATCGAAATTTTGTAACTACCACAACGCAACTGCAAGAAACTGCAGTGACACTATTCACACGTAACCACTGCTATCCCACATTTTGTCGTTGCTGTGTGATGTGGTCGTGGTACGTGTGATCCGGCTCTTAGAACTGCGCAGAGTTAACTGAGGAAAACAGCCATATTCAAAATCCCCGCCACTATTTAATAGTAGACCTCTCTCTAAAATGCCACGGTTTTTCTACCAACCACAATTTTATATCTTGTTGGCCCAAAACTTTGTCACTTCCACGGCGTCGTCAGAGATACAGATGCCAGCACATCAAGCTACTACAATCATTGAAATTTCTTTAATAGATTTACAACTTTATCGCTAAAGCATAAGCTTCAAAGTTGATTGGGAAAATTTGACAGTTTCGGGTAGCTTGATGTGCTGGCGTCTGTACTACAGATATATTTCGACTTTATTTCAAGGTTGGCAACAAATCATAATTATTTTTTTGAGAATAAAGTAGTACTTACATAATTTGCAAACACGTTTGTTGAAACTTGTAGTACCAAACCATGTAAAAAAATAAATACCAAGATAACTACACAGTGAGTAACTAGACAGTTACAGTGATGATTATACAAATCGCTGAAATCATTTAACTTATACCAATCATTTTCTAGTCACTAACTCCTGAACTAAAATTCTGCCACTAAAGCTATCAAGAACTTTAACTATGTATTCATGCAGCATAACACTAGCTATTAATAATTTATCGAAATAATATTAACAATATTGAACCTTGCGGTGCACTTCCGAGAAACTGTGCAGCATAATCACCCGATAATGTTCCCATTGCACAAGCCCCCTTTCCCTGTAAGGAGTGGGCCATGCTGCAGGCCCAGGGCGGGTTGCTCACATATCTTGTAATTTGTCACAAGCGCTCTTTCTCACTCACGCTCACCCAGCCAGCAGTACACAGAACTGGGCCTGAAAGTGGCGACTTACGATTTTTGAACCTAAGTTGGTGCGATTTTTGGCACGCGAAGTAGTTGCTCTTGCGATATCTAGGTGTAGGTATCTATGGTGGTGTAGGTGGTTACGACTTAGAATTCGTAAGTCGCGGCCATTACCACTGCGCTACCACTGGTCTACAGAAGCTATGCAGGACTGTAGGACATTGTGTTAAGGCTACATTAGAAGATAAGGTTTGGGCTGTCAAAAGGCTATAGGATAAGTAGTGAAGATATAAATCACTATCTGTGCCTCGCGATTTCATCCGCGCTAATTTGAGGAAAAATCTATTAAAATTATATAGTCCATTACTTTAAGGGTATACTTATACCCACATGACCTGCCACCTTGCGGAGTTATTTTAAAACTATGATATCTCCTAAGATATTCATTGATATCAAATGATGTCAAAAATAACGTATTTATTTGGATAAGGATTAATATTATCATGTTTATAAAAACACCTTCGCAAATAATGCATTATTTTAGAACAAATTTGATTACCATAAAAAGAGTTATAGTCAGTCAACCTAAAAAATAGACATATTCGCGGACTTTTTTTTTAGAACTTTTAAAGAGGAACAATTCCGTCATACCTGATTTTTGTGCAACTTTAACCGTTTTATACGTACGCAACGGAAGCTCTCAAAAGGAATATTTTTTCCCGTTTTTGCAACATTTTTTATTGATGCTCCGCTCCTATTGGTCGTAGCGTGACGTTATATAGCCTTTTTCGTTAACTATCGACTATCCGAAACAAAAATAATTTTTCAATTCGAACCCGCAATTATTGAGATTAGCGCGTTCAACCAAACAAACAAACTCTTCAGCTTTATAATATTATAAGTATTCAAAGTGTTAAAAAATTAACCCGACAAACTTTAAGAGGTGCTTTAGACCATCGAACTGAAAAACTTTCACAATGGGACCAACTCTAAAATCACGAAAAAAAAATCAACTCTTTAATACATTTTGGTCAAGTAGGTATTGAGATTTTGTATTAAACAGCTGACTTTTTTTTAGTGATTTCAGAATTGGTTCTATAGTGAAAGTTGTTCAGTTTGGTGGTCTAAAGCACCTCTTAAAGTTTGTAGGGTTAATTTTTTAACACCTTGTATAATAAGCATATGTACAGTTTCTACACAATACGACAATAAACTACGACAGTAAATTAAGTTTCGTATAGACACGCTGGCATGAACATTGACACGCAACCTGTTACGGTTCAGTTCATGATTCCGGACCCTTATGCGTTGAAAATTTTCGTCGGTTATTAGTCAAAAAAATTGCTATTCTTTACATTTTGATCGCTTAGGTATTGCACTTATCTATGAAACTGCAGATTTTTTTTTAAACGGAAAAAAATGACTGCTCTACGGGGTCTAGGCTCATGAACTGAAATAATGGTATAGTATGCGCGTCGATGTTCCTGCCACCCTGCCATCATCATCATCATCATTTCAGCCGAAAGACGTCCACTGCTGGACCTAGGCGTCCCCCAAACACCTCCACTTCGACCGGTTTAGCGCTTCCCGCATCCAATGGGTTCCTGCAGCTTTCACAAGGTCGTCGGTCCATCTTGTGGGCCTGGCAACGCTACGTCTTCCGGTACGCGGTCGCCACTCCAGAACTTTTCGGCCCCATCGGCCATCTGTTCTGCGAGCAATGTGCCCTGTTCACTGTCACTTAAGTTTGTTATTTCATCGGGAAATGTCGCCACCCTTTTTTTTTGTGGATGGGAAGTCATCAAATGACCCCTCCCGCTCAGAGTTGAGCAGAAGGGAGTGTCAGCCTCTTACTGACTAAAACCCACCCGTGTTCCTTCCTTAGCCCTTTATGTTCCGGGGCAGCGGTAACCCTTTCGGACAATCCCGCTGCGATTTCGCCACCCTGTATTATTTATTCGAAAGTTAAAAAAAATATTAAAGTAAACCTATACTGAAAGTTTACGTTTTTAGTTATCCAACTCAGTCCAAATAAACAAATATCTTTTTAAATACATCCACTACTTTACAAAGTTGGCAACGACAGCCTTTTAGCTCAATATCCTACTAATATTATAAATGCGAAAGTTTGTATGTATGGATGTATGGATGTTTGTTACTCTTTCACGCGAAAACTACTGAACGGATTTTGATGAAACTTTACAGTAATATAGCTTATACATCAGAATAACACATAGGATACTTTTTATCCCGATATTCCCACGGGATCAAAACTTACGCGGGTGAAATCGCGGGGCGCAGCTAGTATAAAATAAACAACAGACGATCTCATAATAACCAATTTATTATGTGGACTTTATATGAAAAGTTTTTATAGAATTGATATCATATTTGGCATGGGGCTGGCAATTTGTACCGATACATTTATTGTTCTTCAGACCTATTTCGAAGATTAATGTCAAAACTATCAAGTATATTTGGTAGTAACCATTAAACAAGGTATATCTAAAGTACATTATAATAAAGCTGAAGAGTTTGTTTATTTTTAGGGTTTCGCTCCTCAAAAGGAAAAACGAACCCCCTATAAGATCACTTCGTTGTCCGTCTGTCAAGACCCTTTTTCTCAGAAACGCGTGGAATTGTCAAGTTGACATTAATATCAAATTCACAGGGCGGCTATCCCTTGAAGCAGTAAGAAAATAAAACTTCTAAGTCAACGAAATCAAAAGATACGGGCGTTTTTGTTTCTTTCATATCGCATATTTTGACACTCGCAATGGAATCAAAAACTATAAGGGTACTTCCCATTGACCTAGAATCATGAAAGGGGATTGTCCAATTCCTATAGGACTTTGGCCACTCATAAACAAACAGTTCAGCTAATAGTAACTATATAATTGATTTAATAGCTCATATCTCTACGATGCGTAAAAGATGCGCATCCCTGATGCGTAGAGTACGCGGCAGCGCCAACAGCATCCTTAGCATGATCGCTAGTCGGCTGGATTGCAGTTACATCAATCATTGCTGCGCCATTTGTCATGGAATGGCGCAGTAGTGATTGTTGAGTTTACTTTCTGTTTATATATTTTGCTGTGGGTAATATGTGGGTAATATGTGGTGGTTTTAAGTTTACTAACACTAGTCTATAAGAACATTGTTACTAACAAAATGGACACCATGGTCTGAAATAAAGTATTTATTATTATTATATCAGTAAGAATGAGTATATAAACCTAGTTTTGTATCAAGATGTATATTTAGATATTTTTAAACATTAAATTGAAACAGGTTATGTATGAAATAAAACATGTTTTTAAAAAAATATAAATTTATTAATCAGACTCTGTTTTAAGAACATCGTCAAGGAACTGGGCAGGTGGATTAATATATTCCTGATACCTTTCCCAACTTAAAAACCAAATAATAGTCATAATATGTGCGCAGCAACCTACTGTTCTACGGCCCACCATACAGTTGCAGCAATATTGTTTTATTGCTGCCATAAACTCCAGTTGACAGAAGGGAGTGGGAAAGCTTCCAGTAGGTTGCTGGCAGTATTTCTGCACAGCTCAATTGTTTAAGAACCATCGCCTCATAAGTGTTCTCCATAGTAAGAACGTGCTTGTTTCAATTGATACGTTCCACATGCAATTAGAATTAAATCATTATAAATTCCAGCCTCAGAAAGGATAAATTATGTATGTTTACATTAATTGAGAGGAAATCTGTTTGCCGTCTAATTATTTTGATTGATGAAATCAGCAAGAGAGTTATTTATGTGCAAGTGTTTTGATAAATTGACACAACATTTTTTATGCATCGTGTTGCCATATAAAAAAACAATTATATATCGATCCATTTGAAATCGATCAAAATGTTATTTATAACATTTTACAAGTTCTTACAAGTTAAGAGGTTGCTGGTGTTTTACAAATAATCCTGTATATTAATGACTTGACCTTGTCCGAGGTTGGGGTAGTAGATCTTTTGACCTTTGAAATCTTAGATGTTGGTTAACCTAATAAACTATTTTAGAAATACAATGTTCGTCAAAGCATTTCGGGTCACAAAAAAACTTACGTTAAATTCTTATTTTTAGAGCCGTTTTATATTTTTATTAAATTTTATAGAGGTTAATCTGGCCGTTCTATGAAGAATTGATAAAATTGCTTATGAAATGCAGAAAATATGTGACATTCCCGAATTAAGTGGAAAAAATACCGAAAATAAGAATCATTCCTGCATTCAATAAAAAAAAAACACCTTTGATTTTCAAATCCCTTAAACGTAAGAGTAGGTATTTCTTGCTTCTTAATCTTATTCGTCGTATCTTATTGATACATGACAGCGTATTAAATTTTGTTTGGCCCAAAATATAGCCACTTCCACGCCATCGTTGATAGCAGCGCAGAGGTTGCTAAGGCTTACTTACACTTACTTTAAGGTTTCTTATCCAAAAAAATTACAATATAAGATACCGAGGCAAACTTGCGCCGGTTTTCAGTCAAACTGCTTCAGATCCAAACGACCTCAGTTTGTAAAGAACGACAGGGGTAGCAAACCTATGGTACGTGACTTAAGATATTGGCCACAATGGTCACTTATTTTTACAATAGTTCCCGTTAGCAAAGAGGAATGGGTTTTGTTTAGGCATTACAACAAAAACGACTTAAAACTTTATAAAATAGAGTGAAACAAAGGCTTTTAATGCCAAAACGGCCTCAGCTCAGCATAAAATACATGAAGAAGATAATAACTAAATACATATTCAGATCGTTCTTAAGTTACAGATTATAATGTGAAATCACCTTGTAAACTTAAAAGTTTGACTTAATAACCTGAGGGGTAATTCTCGTAATTTTATGAACGTTCACAGTATTATCTCAGTCTCAATCTGTCAAAAATACTTTTAATTTCCCTACATTTTGACAAGTTTTGACATAGTGACATTTGTGTGTCGCCGAGATGAGACTGCGACTAGATATTGAACGTTTTAAATTAAGAGAATTGGCCTGCTGATAGACGTCGCGAGAATCAAGGGAACCAGTATTGTTGCCATAGTTGGGAAAAGCCTATGCCAGTTAGTTAACTAGGTTAAGTTGTTACCCATTTCATAAAAAGGTTCACCATCCCTGCAACAGGCAGGTTCACAGTACACTAACCTGGTTGTTAAATTTCGTGGAAAGAATTTAAGAAAAATATATGACGTTGCGCGGCATTCCGCGAATTTATTTCATTTCTTAGTGCGGAGTTATTAAATTTTCGGTTTCCGGTTGTAGGTGCAAAATATAGTCATATATTTGTGCTGTTAGCAATAATTTGTTTCGTGGGATTTTTCTTTGGCTGTGTCTCTAAAAGTAGACAAGGAAGGAATTGTATTTATTATCTAAAGAGTATATTTATAGAGCAGTGGTGAACCAGTGGTAACGGCTGTGGTTTACGAGTTGTAGGTCATAAGTTCAAACCCAGACAGGCGCTTTACTTTGTGTAAATTATTTCATCACCGCTGCTCTCAAAACGGTGAAGGAAAACATCGTGAGGAAATCGGCATGTCTTAGAACCAAAAATTTGAAGACGTGGCATCTACTAACCCGCACTGGGCCCGCGTGGTGGATTACGGCCCACTCCCTTTCACTGAGAGGAGGCCTTTGTCCTAGCAATGGGAAAACATTATAGTCTGATTACGAGTATGATGAACTTATAATATCAATCTTTTTACAAGTTCCTCGAACTGACTGTTACTATTTTGTGTCAATTGATATTTTTTATTGATCACTATGCTTGCTCAAGATGGGTTGATGATTTCAGCCTTTTTTTAACTACAAATTCAGGCTTCCTGCATCCAAAGAGGCCTGTGCCCTGCAGAGGGACAGTAAAAGAGTAGAGTAAAGTAGTAGAGGGTCATTATTATTATGTTTATGTCTCTACATTTCTCGGATCTTTGGAAGGTGTACAAGGAGCCGAATCCAACTCGCAAAGACCCGTTAGATACTTTTAACCCCCGTACTTTGCTTGCTGCAGCCGTGGTTGCGAACCGCACACAGCGGATCGTTCAACACTATTTCAATCAACAATCTACTCAGCCTATCGCAGTCCACTGCTGGATATTGGCCTCTCCCAGGCTGCGCCACAACACCTTGTCCTCCGCCTTCCGCATCCAGTCTGTCCCAACCACCTTCTTTAGGCCGTCCATCCGTATAGCTGGGGGGCGTCCCACACTACGCTTGCTGAAACGCGGTCTCCACTCCAGGACTCGTCTGCTCCATCGGCCATCGGTCCTTCGACAAACATGGCCAGCCCACTGCCACTTCAGTTTGCTCATTCTGTAAGCTATGTCGATAACTTCGGTTCTTTTCCGGATAATTTCATGCCTGATTTTATCCTTCAAAGAGACTCCCGAGATCCGATCGAGATTCTCGAGAGTTAATTATCTTTTAGTTTGCACGTGTTTCTGTGACAAATAAACCTATTTTTATTTCTTTTTTTTCTTTCACAGCTTGCTCCACAGCACGCTGATCGACCTTGAATTTGTAGACCAACCCGACCGTCGATGTCCACATTTCGGCACCATATAATCATGACGGGCAGGACGCACTGGTTGAAGACCTTAGTCTTCAAACACTGCGGGATAGGCGGCAAGCAACGAGCAACACTATTTACTTTCCTTATTTCAAAGATACACACACTGCTATCACAATGTATTACTTTTCCGGCTCACTGCTCTTTTACTTGTAAAACTTGCTGCAAGAGCTACTTGAAGAAGATATTTTAACTTCGATACCTAGTTAAAATATCTTTCGGTACTTTAATGTTCGTTAGTCAACAGGCTAGTACACTAGCACAGTTAGGAGGACAGTAACTGGCTCGAAACTGACCTCATTTGAGCGTACTTTATAAGCATAAATATGTAAAATTAGCCCAGTCAGAGACAAGACTGGTGAACCTTCCAAATGTTTGTGTGGTAAGTGATTCCTCGCTATTTTATATGGCAACCTTAAGTCTACAAAAAATCACAATTCCAAAGAAACTTTAGACAAAACGTTACTACACGCACCAGTGCGTGTAGTAACGTTTTGTCTAAAGTCAATAAGCTTTTTTCGAGTTGTAAGAATAATTCTATTACTTGCGATTTTTCTTTCTAAATCTGAGTATTTAGGTACCTACATAAACGTCTGCAAAATACCCAAATACCTAATTAAAAGAAATAAAAAAGTGTGTGTGTACTTATGATTACGATGTATGTGAAAACTTACGACTGGAGCCGAGTACATCTGATTCAGTGTCACCGACCCGAACGCGACGGTTCAGTTTCTTTCACTGTGCGCCTGAAAAAGTTCACGTATTAAAAAAAAACATTTCATAGAATAGTGTCGACTTATCTACTATACTCTCTCGACTACTGTCCCATTGCCCGACTAAGTTCAAACGCAACATCACCTGCCTGAACCTAACTATAACTTTGCGAAAGTTTATTATAATTATCTCGGCTAGTTGCACCATTGTTTCACTCCAATTAATCTACGGATCTTCTATTATGTTTTTATTTAATAAGTTAGCTCTTGAACTTTGTAGTGTTTAATTTATTTTAGCGTTTTGCTGAATTGCGTTTTGTTTTAGTTTTGTGAGACTGTTTTTTCGCAAGGAGATAGTTAAGGGTTTACTGGCAAAGAACAGTATACTCTACTGCATAGTGTACCTAGACAACTTAGTTCGTAGTCTAAAAATACTGTTACGGCCACTTTTTAGACTTTTGTATCCTGCTTATGCGTATGAAGTTTCATTAAAATCAGTTCATTTATTTAGAAAAACAAGGGCTTGAAGTTTTATATGAAATGACGTACGTCGTAAACGCTCGTCTTAAACTCCGCGGCAAGTTGTATTAAACTAAAATGAAATTTGTTGGAATTACCTACTCGGTTTTTGACGGAAATATGTAACTGCACGCGTCGTCGTAAAATAGAGAAAGAAGTGGTCATACTACCACTTCTCTTTCTATTTTACGATGTCTAGACAAATCCCTTTCTATCCAACCTGAAGGCCAATTCTCGTAATTTAAAACGTTAAAAATCTAGTCGCAGTCTCATCTCAGCGACAAATAAATGTCATAAACTTGTCAATAAAAATGTAGGGAAATTAGAGGTATTTTTGACAGATTGAGACTGTGATGAGACTATGAACGTTCTTAAAATAACGAGAATTACCCCTCTGATCTTTAATCAAGATAATATTGTTGATAGAAGAAAGATATATTTTATTTTCTTCATTTTCCACATAGTGCCGTTAAAGCATATGTCATTTTGTCTTTCGTTTCTGTGGTGGTCATTCTACTTATGCTGGTCACTGTCAATGACAGGGGGCAAATTTACTCTCGGAATTCAAGCTACTATTGCATAGTGAATGTTCTTTTGTATTAAAATTATAAGGTGAGTAGGGTAGGATAAGGTGGGTGTTTGCTCCCTAAGCAGGATATAATAATAATAATAATAAATAAAATTTATTTTCTCACCACAATATTTAAATATTAACAAGTAGGTACTGCTTAGTCATAAGCTAATAATACACATTACAATATTGTGGGAGACTGGTGCCTAAGCTAGGCCGAAACCTGTGTTTCAGGACACCAGGTCTCCACCCCGGGAACAATGTCTGGGCGTACTAAACGTTACACCATATATCATGCGGCGAGTATAGCGTTGTGGAAAGTTGAGTGATTGTGTACGAGATGTGATTATGTATGTGTGTATGTGTGTGTTGTGGGTGATTTTTTGTAGGTATATGTAGTTTTTATGAAGTGGCAGTTATAAATTAAAGGTTTATGTGTTTATTATAAGGACACTTTCGGTATTCTCGTAAGAGAGTTTCAAGAGCCAACTGGTAAGTTTGTTAATCAAATTAATCCTATTCAAGGTATATATATCAAGAAGACGATGGATTTTATTATAAATTCGAGCACTTAATACGTTGAAGTGCCGACCTGCAAAAGAAGTACGACACCGAGTAGTATTACAAACTGGGTAACCTTTACGCTTTTTTAAAAGTTTATTATCAAGAGGAAGCAAAGAATGACGACGTAGTACCGCACGTAGAATGAAGAGTTGACGTACGTTGAGGACTTTTGATTCCGAATAGAGCAGGGCGGTTGGGTAATCTCGGCGTTTGAACTGCATAACTTTAAGAATTGCCCTTTGCGCTCGTTCAACCTGGATTAAGTAAGTCTTGCAGGTTCCTCCCCAAGCAGAAATGCAGTATGTAAGAACGGAGACACAAAGGCTCTGGTAAACAAGAAACAGAGTTTCACGGTCAGCTGAGTGTCTCAGTTCTTTGAAAATATATATTAATTTTCTGATTCGCGAGCTTAGTGCATCAGTGTGGGGGCGCCAGTTAAGATGCTCATCAATGAGCACTCCAAGGTATCTGGTGCTTGTAACTAGTGACAGGGTGAGGCAAGTGCAAGCGTTAGTACTGTGATCTAGAAAGTTCGGGCAAGTATGGGCTTTGATTGCACAGGATTCTATAGGAGGTGCGCTCGAGTGAGGGAGGGAGAAGCGGACAATCTTGGTTTTGTCAATATTGAGAGTCAACAAATTCGCTGAAAGCCATGTCATCACTCGTTGCAGTGATTGCTCCGCTCTTAGTTTAGCACTATCCCAGTTGTCGTCATATATGACCAGTGCCGTATCATCAGCATAGGTGAATATATCGCAGTTAGGTATTGATAAGCGGCACAAATCGTTTATGTAAAGCAAGAAGAGTGTAGGTCCCAAAATACTTCCCTGGGGAACACCAAAACGGATGTATCTATCATTACTATACCATGAGTCGATTTTCACACATTGCGAACGATTTGATAGATAGTCTGAGAAGATTTTAAGTGCCTTGCCACGGATTCCAATGCTTTCCATCTTCGATATCAGTGTAGGTATAGAGACAGAGTCAAACGCCTTGGTCAAGTCAAGAAAAACGCCAAAGCACTTAAGCCCCTCATCCAACTTGGCTACTACAAGACTTGTGAAATCTAAGACCGCGTCCTCAGTAGAGATTCCCTGTCTAAAGCCATATTGATTTTTTGCTAATATATTATATTTTGCAAGATATGTGGTAAGACTCTTGTTGAGTATCCGTTCTAAAATTTTTGACAGAGAGCTCAGAACTGAAATCGGTCTGTAGTTGTTAACGTTGCATCTGTCACCACTCTTGTAGATAGGATGAACTACAGCCTTTTTAAAAGCATTGGGGAAAGTACCAGACTCGATGGCGCAGTTACAGACGTGTGTTATGGGTATAGCTAAAGAGGAGCTGGACTGTTTGAGGATACTTGCAGGGATTTTGTCATATCCAGTGGCACAGTCACTGCGTAAGTTATCAATAATCCTTTTAACATCAGATTCGTCGACCGGCATAATGGCTAGGGAATTGCACGGTGGGGATTGTGCTGGGCATTCGACCTGGAATCCAGAGAGAGTTTTAATTTTCGAAGCTAAACTTTCACCCACAGTAACAAAGAAGTTATTTACCTCATTAATGGACACTTTCGAGTCAGCAGAGCTTAGTATAAGTGCACTTGGGGACTGAGGGGGGGAGTTCTGATTGATTATACCCTTAATAGCTTTCCATGTGGCCTTGGTATTGTTTTTAGCTTTAAGCAACTCATTTTTATCGTACGACCTTTTTAATTTTTTTAGAAGGGAATTGAGATAATTTCGGTATCTGGTATAGGTGGTCATAAGAATATTATTATCGGGGGATGATTTGGATTGTTTATGGAGCCTGTCTCGATTTCTAATGCACCGAACTAGACCTGGTGTCATCCAGGGCTTTAGAATTCTACATTTTCTGGGGACACGAACGTTATAGCTGTGTGCTGCTATCACACCTTGAATAGTAGAGATAAGTAGATCAGCAGCCAGATTACAGTTTTGTTCATTTAACACAGGACTGAAATCTGTGTTATCTAGTGTTTCCTTAATGTTTGAGTAGTTATATCGTAGAACGTTGGCCGGTTGTTTAGCTGCAGTCCGTTTTTTAATTTGTAGACAAAGGATAACTGGGAGGTGGTCTGTGATGTTACTTTCAAGGACAATTACTGTAGCAGGACATTTGGTTTTTAGTAGTACGTGATCTAGGCAATTGCCGGATCTTGTGGGAAGCACATGCGCGGGTAGAAGACCTAGAGAGGCACAAAGGGTGAGATAAGTACCAGCTTGACGATCATGATTGTCGGATTTAATATCGATATTAATATCGCCAATCAGAGCAATATTATTGTAACCTTTTAATGATTGTACTAAAATATCGAGACTACGGTAAAAATTTTCAAGATCAGAATAAGATGGAGAACGGTATATGCAAATAACTACTGTGTCACCTATAGTACAGACAAGGCAATTTGAGTCACAGAATGAGGGTTCAATGTACGAGCAGTTCAGTGAAGTCTTGGTGTAAATCACCACGCCATCATTCTGTGACTTATTATTTTTCGTGACGTCAAAAGAGTAGCCATGCAGGTAAGGAAGGGGCCCCGAGACTTTTATCCGTATTCTCGGTCTAAGTTATGGACGATTCATACTCCATATCACTTATGGGCGTAACATTAGTTCAGGGCCCGGTCTAAGAAATCCACCATGCGGGCCCAGTGCGGGTTGGTAGATGTCACATGTCTTCGAATTTTTGGTTCTAGGACACGCCGGTTTCCTCACGGTGTTTTCCTTCACCGTTTTGAGAGCAGTGGTGATAAAGTAATTTACACAAAGTAAAGCGGTTGTGTGGGTTCGAACCTACGACCTACAACTTCGTAAGTCGTGGCCGTTACCACTGGGCCACCACTGCTCAAGAATGAATGACAACACGGTTTGACAGGTGTGCCAGCTCCCGAGTGGCAATTCTCGTGTTTTTAAGATCGTTCGCATTCTAATCTCAGTCTCAATCTGTCGAAAATACAATGAATTAACATACTTTTTCGACAAGTCGCTGAGATGAGATTGCGACTTGAAATTGAACGTTTTCTTAGTACGAGAATTGGCCTTGCGGTGTATTTTTACAAGTCAGGAAATTTTAATTAGACATGTGTTTTGACGGATCACCAACTTTGACGGGACCGTATCTTCGTTGGCGGACTTGGAGAGTAGACCCTCTGATGTATTAACGTAAACGAAGCATAAGAAGTACCGATGTAAAGATCGAAGCAGGTGCAGTTATATAGTTTCTGCCTGCCATGGTAAAAAGGTGCGAGTTTATGTACGCATGTATCGTCTATTCAAACTAATGTTACAAATTTATGCTCTTTCAAGTTAAACAAATGTCAACTTTCTTGTAATGGCAATTAAGTTGATTTCCAGTAGAAGACGGAATTTCGACGCACAAAATAAGAACTAGCAGGGGTTCCGGGGGGGGGGGTGGAGGAGGGTGTCAAGCGAACTGGATGACTTGCCCCAGGAAAACATATTTATTTAATACTTCAAGCACATAAATGTACAGAGGCGGACTTAATGCCATATGCATTTTCTGCCAGTCAACATTTGGGTAATGCAGAGACAAACATTAGTAGGTGCAAACATGAAAATTGAGGAATAAATATTCCACACACACACACACCTACACTACATATTATACATAGATACTCCTTCAAGAAGCTATCCTTCGACCCTATTACTTACATGGGACTTTTTTTATTTCTGAATGGATGGGTCTATGATGGAACGAGAAGATGCCTAAGGCACTGGGACTGCAGGCTGCTTGACGCCGGACTCCGGTGGGAGGGTGGACTTAAACATAGCTGGCAATTATTGGTGCGTTGATAGATCTTTGCCTAACCCATCGGGATTCACAGGCGTGATATTAAGTTATGTAGTTTTACTAAAACGAACACGACAAACTGTCATATTCAGTGTATTGTTGTTATTTATTTAATATCCATAATAAATTATAATATCATTATATTTTATGATTGGACTTATTGGTGCGTTAACGGGAAATCATTAATTTAGTTATCAGCTGTCATCGGAGTTAGTAAGTATTGATCGGGACGTTTTAAAGGATTTGTTTGCTTTCCATTATCTAAAATTATTGAATCTTTGAGGAGCAGTGGTGACCCAGTGGTAACTGCCGCAACTTACGAGGCGTAGGTCGTAGATTCGAACCCAGATAAGCGCTTTACTTTGAGTAAATTATTCATCACCACAGCTCTCAAACCGGTGAAGGAAAACATCGTGAGGAAACCGGCATATCATAGAACCAAAAATTCGAAGACAATGTGACATCTACTAACCCGCACTGGGCCCGCGTGGTGGATTATGGCAAGAAGAAAGAATGAAAAAACAAATGAAGAAGATGCCATATAGCATAGCATAAATGCTGTATTGCATCTTTAGTACTACTAAAAATGTTATTCATAAATAATTTTAAAGCACAAGGTAGCTTGCATAATTCAAATTTATCTTAAGTTTTTTGCAATTTGCAGGTCAAATTTAAATTGTTTGTTGAACATAATATGAATCGCAAGTGTAACAAGTGTGCATTCATAGAATTAAAATCATTTAAATCATTTAAATCAACTCTCTAAGTTCATACAATCCTATTGATTGATATTTCATGAAATAGTCATTCAATAGGATTATAATGTGCCCCTTTTTTTTTTCTTTTTTTTTTTTTGTGGATGGGAAATCATCCAATTACCCCTCCCGCTCTGGGTGGAGCAGAAGGGAGTGTCAGACTCTTACTGACTAAAACCCACCCGTGTTCCTTCCTTAGCCCTTTGTGTTCCGGGGTAGCGGTAACCCTTTCGGACAATCCCGTTGCCCCGGCAGGCTTCGGCCCTTTCGGGCCCCTTCCTTTATGCTGACATCTCTTTGAGGCGCGCGTGGAACACGTACGCGCCGTCCGGCACGGGCCTGGTCCTGATCGGACGGAGAGTTACCCATTACTCTCCGCCCGCAGGCCCGCGCCTACGGTGGCCGGGAGTCGTCTCGCGGCTCCCGACGCCCGGGGCGTCTCCCGCGGCGGCTGGGACGTGAGGCCCTCTCCCTCAGCCGTCCCGCCACCTCCTTCGCTAGCATGACTGCTTCGCAGAAGGAGGTGACTGCCTCCCACTCCCTCTCGCCCCGGACCATGGCTTGAACCAGGGCCGGGCGCGAGAGGTCGCCGCCGCCGCCGATCGCCTCTGCGAGAACACGGCGGTGCTATAATGTGCCCCTTACCCCCTCAACTTCAAAGAAGATACATCCACTATAACTTAATCAGTTAAAATATAACATTCCTGTGCGGTAAACTACGTGAATTATTCAGGTGTCGTGGCCGCTTACTGACCTGAGACTCACAAATAGAATTGTATAGTAGATCAGTCCTTTCTGAAGTCTGAATTCTGTAGGTATTTCAGTGGGTAGTGGTGAAATATTTGACATTGTTTTGGGTAGTGCTACGCCGATCTTTGTACTAGTACTACTACTTTTTACTAGGGGCCCGTGGCTAAATAATAACAGCTGCACAGGTCGATCGATCAGGTTAAGTTACGCTTGCCGCGGTTGGTCCGTGGATGGGTGACCATCTTTACATCTCGAGACCCCTCCGTGCCTCGGAAAACACGTTAATCCGTTGGTCCCAGCTGTCATTCGTGGATCTTTGACAGTCGTTACGGGTAGTCAGAAGCCCGAAAATCTGACAACCAGTCTTACCAAGAAATATCGTATTACCCAGTAACTGGGTTGTGGAGGTCAGATAGGCAGTCGCTCCATGTAAAATACTGGTATTCAGCTGCAACCGGTTAGACTGGAAGCCGACCCCAAAATAGTTGGGAAAAGGCTAGGCGGATGATGATGACGCCGATCTTTGTACTAGAGAAGATTACTTCACTATAAATAGATAAACTCAGGCCTTTATCCCATGGGTAGGCAGAAACTACAAAACGCCACCTGCTATGATTCTTACATACTCCTTTTGCTTCGTTTGGCGGTCATACACGCAAGTCGGGTGCGAGTAATATTTATTTATTTAGGTATATCATAATTTATGTAAACACAGTAAAATAGATACAGCTACGACATAATTATAAGTACCTATTGAGGTACTTATAATTATGGTATAGGTACTGCTTATTTCTTAAGAAATGTCTTCCAACAGACCTGCAAAAGGAGACAGGAAAAATAAATGCAGACGATAGTGTGTTAGAACAAGAAGAAAAGAATATGATTTTGTGACGTCTTAAGAGGAAATTCGGGTGGTCTTTTCTCCGTAGAAACGCTCTCGCCTGTTTTCTTGGTTAGTGACCACAAAGCAATGATTTATTACAGAATAATAAATATAAACTACTTACCTATACCTATGTTCCTATGTTTCCTTTTTGATGATACATTATTTTTATAAGCACTAGAAACCTTAAAAAATGCCGATTTAAACCACTGTCAGCAGAGCCCTAGTGTACAAATTTGACAACTACTAATGAAAAAAAAAAACATAGGGATACAGTATATATCCTTCTTATTCAGTTTATGAAATATCTTTTAAATTGGTCCAATATTGGAGGAGTACTTAGGCGAGAGCCAAACCTCGAATCATGACTTTTTACTTAGGTTTTTTCAAAAGTCTCTGCGACCGCATTTAACTAAAATATTAAATATATCACACACATTATATAAATGTATAAGGCAAAAAAATATAAAATAACTTTGCCGTCTCTTCTCCTTAGGAAACGACAAATTGGAACCGTGCTCGTAGCTGTTGACGTTTCATAAGTGACCATGTAGGTTTATGTGAAATAAAATATTTCGATTTTTATTCTGACATATCGCACCTTTAAAGTAAAACCGTTACTAAACGAAATTATAAAATTTTATAGGAGAGCCAAATATATTATTAAATATAATATAATATTAGGAAAAAGTCACTGTTTTTTGTCAATAAAATCTGAGTGCAGGGTTCTAAATGACAATTTTTACAAAAATTACAAGCTTATGTTGCGGTTTACGTATATTTTAAATAGATGGCATTGTTTTACTTTAAAGGTGCGATATATCTGCGCAACCTTTTCCCAACTATGTTGGGGTCGGTTTTTTTTTTATCGTGGAGAAATGCTCATGCATTCTGTACTACCACGGGGAGATAGTGCAGTTATGTGGGACTCTAACCCACTAAAACTCCACGGTGTCCTCCTCTGCCGCTTACGGCAGGAACATCGGCACGCGTTAGCACTCATCCGTGAACCTGCCGCGGCTGTCCATCACCGGACCCTCCTCTGGGGAGTACTCCCCATCATCGGCGCACCAGAACACATAGCACGCCGTGATTACCCCAGGGACCAAACCAGCACATGGGCGCCAGAACGGGTCGGCTTCTAGTCTAACCAGATGCAGCTGAAATCCGTATTTTACACGAAGCAACCTATCTGACCTCCACAACTCATTTACTGGGTAACACGATACCCCTTGGCAAGTCTTGTTGTCAGACTTTTGGGGTTCTAACTACATATAGTAACTGTCAAAGATCTACGAATGACAGCCGGGACCAACGGTATAACATGCTTTGCGAGGCACGGAGGATTTTGGTTTTGACTATGATACAAAATAATTATTTTATTTATTTATTTATTTATTAACTCATCATCACTACCATTACAGAAATTTCCTAATTCAATAGTGTGGCCATAATTATGGTTTTATCATTTACCATAACATATTCTATACATCGTGTTTTTTGTGAACTCACCACAAGGACTTTAGTTGGAATGACGCGTCAAGTCCAAAAGCTAAATGATATCATAAGTTCGAGTCTTGCCAAATGTTTCGTGTTTCCCAAAATTCAATTGTAAAAAACCGCCACTAGGAAATCAAAGCATCCAAACAGTACCAGAAACAAAATCACAAATTCATAATATTTCGTTGTAAAAAACAAAGAACAAAATGTGCATTTTTACATTAGCAACAATTCTAAACACCGCGCTACTGGGCGCCTTAATAACTTAGCGGGACACACTGGCAAATAACATGAATTACATTATTAAAATAAAATATTTAAGTATCTAAACTTTGTTCAATTTATGGCCGATTATTCATTTTATGCAGACCGTGACTCGGAAAGAACATAGAGCGGTCAATCCCGGCTGTCTTTGTTAAATGATTTTATTTCTGTAAGTTGGTTCGTAAAAAACCCTTTTACATGTCAAACAAACTCAGAGGTCACAGTCTCTTTTGAAGTCCAGACATAATCTTGGTCAGATCATGTGAATACCATCTAGATTGATGTCTGAATGGTAGATCTTTGACAGTCGCACCGGGCATTCAGAAGCTCGAAAGTCTGACAACCAGTCTTATCAAGGGGTATCGTTTTACCGAGTTACTGGGGTGTGGAGGTCAGAGAATCAGTCACTCTATGTAAAACACTGATATTAAGCTGCATTCGGTTGGACGGGAAGCCGACCTCGACATAGTCAGGAAGAGAGTTTGCAGATTATGATTTCTACAAGGCTTGTTCAGTGTTCATTATTTAGTTCAAAACTGATATTTGGAGAACTTTCGTCACACTATTGCTAACCGCTAACTCCTATAACCCAGAATTTACAGAGGTGAATGATTTAATTGTCTGGGAACTCGTAACGAAACTAGTTGGAAATAATTACCCACTTAGTTTTTAGACAGAAATATGTAACTTCACGCGTACTATACCACTTCTTTCTCAATTCTAAAAAGAGTAGACATATCTCTTCTATCTGACGTGACATTTATTCATTATTTATATCGCGTTGTAGATATACTAGTAAATAACTGTGAATGGACTGTCATTCACAGTTAATACACCACTGATTTTGCATCACTGTCCAAATTACAGTGATCTTTATTCTCATTATAATAAGTTTGCTGTTGAGTTGCTGCCATTGACAGGTTTGTCAAAACCATTGTGATCTTTATTTTTATTACTATAAGGTTGCTGTTAAGTTGCTGCTATCAGATTTAAAATAACTGTGGACGTACGGTAGATAGATAGATGGCAGATAGAATACTCTTTACTAGCGGCCCGTCCCGGCTTCGCACGGGTAGGAAAAAAAAAGAAAAAAAACCTTATATTAATCAGTGATAATGTAGCATTCAAATGGTGAAAGAATTTTTAAAATCGGTCCAGTACTTTTTGAGCCAATTCGTTACAAACATACATACAAATCTTTCCTCTTTATAATATTAGTATAGAAGTATAGATTATGTGCACCATAAAAATACAGATAAAAGTGTAGAAATTTTCACGCGCGCGCTGTAGAAGAATCTTTCGACAGTCTGCCATTTTGTCTTACATTTCTGCAGTGATCACGCCACGCGTGCTGATCACCTTAAGCCTTCAATTTAAGGAATAATGTACGCAAGAAAAACTTATGCCACAGCAAGTAAAAAAGATTTTCACAAATACACAGATAATACAAACAAACAAAAAGTCTCTAAGACTTAAAATCTTCCAAGTTGATTACGCGAAACGTAAACTCCAGATTGTTCGCTAGGGAGCCACAATTTTTACAATGAGAGCCCATTGCCATTCCTTCATTTGGGCTCAGAATAATCTAGGCACGAATTATTATGGTCATTCTTCGAAGACTTTAAGAAAACCACTTCCAGTTTTCTAATAATTCCTGGGAATTTAACAAGTGTGTTCGGAACTTTACATTTTTGTTGGAGACTTTAATGGACCTAGCCTCGATTTCAGTTTTTGGAATTATGTTTTCTTTTAGTGCAGTATTTACAATTTTACTGAATAGGTTATTGTTATTATTGCAAAAGTTTAGAAGCTTTGAGTTATCAAACAAGTTGATAAAAAAAGAGAATCTTTGTGAACCGTTATGATTTGGTAACGTTAGTTACCAAATCATAACGGTTCACAAATATTCTCTTTTTTTATCAACTTGTTTCTTATTATCTGCTGTATAAACTGTACGTAACTGTACTGTACGTTTCATCTTTAAACGGGCCGCAACTATGTAAAATGTGAATGATGTTCGTTCTTTAAGCCACAGAAATTTTGTTACAACAAAAATGACCAAATTATTATTATTATAAAATTATTATTATTATTTAAATTATTAATTAAATTATATTATTTTATTTGCTGCTGTATAGTGCCGGGTCTGAACTTAATGCCATTGAGGGCAAAATACGACAAACAGGCTAGCAAAATGCACACAAACAATATCACAATTTGAAAAAATATGGGAAGATTGTATAACATATGAAGTACGTATTAAATAGCACACTTTAAGCATACATCAGCATAAAATGTTTCTACTGCCGGGACACTGACCTCCTCTCTGTGAGATGGAGTGGTCCGTAATCCACCACGCTGGCCCAGTGCGGGTTGGATGTCATATATTTTAGAACTTTTGGTTCCTGCCGTGTTGGGAGCAGTTTCAATACAAAGTAGTAATTAAACACTAACAAAGTAGAAACTAAATATTTCACACTATTTCTAACGCCTTACAACGAAATACTGCTTCCACAAAAACCAACTGTAACAAAAACATAACCCGCAGACCGCTTCCGTCTGTGTGTCCGAAAGTAACATTTCCCTCGCCACGTCTGCAGCTGCATCTAAAGGGTTATTTCTCAAACACGTCGCCCGCGCCAACGTAATGGGTATCATTTATACCGGTGATCACTGCTGCCGGTTACGAGTGGAATTCTATATTTTATGACAGAATCGGGTTAAGACGAGCACTGTTGTTTGACTTTGTGAAGGAGATCGTTTTGTTTTGATTGTTTTAATTGGAGAAATTCAAGTATTAATGGAATGTATTTCCTCAGGCGTGCTATAGGTGTATCTGTTCCGTTTATACGTGCCTTAGAACCGGAATAAGCAAGGGATTACCCATTTTCCATGTATCAGAAATGTGCGAAAATGTGTCACTAGTTCGGTCTAGCGCAGACACGGTCTTGCATAGATAATCCCGCTATCACTTACCGTCGTAAGTACATTTTTCTGTTCAGTCCAGTCAGAAATGTTTCCAGCAGACTTCTTTTAACTAGGTGCCTAATATTACTAAAATCATTTGATGAGCACCACAAGTGTCAATATTAAATTTATTTAATGAACAAGTTGCCTTTTAATGTTCCTACATCCTACTGGAACGAATCCGTGAGAATTCCATTCGCCCTATTAATCTGTTATCCACTCTGGCAACATCACTTCAATCCAGAATTATTCAGAGTTCTAGAAAAAAGAAAATAAACACAGACATCATTTATGACATATTTTTGGAACCAATACATTTCCTTTTAACCACAACCAAACATAGTATAAGAATTGAACACAGATTAATGGAGCGATCAAATTACATATCGAACTGGTTACCTAAGGGAATACGTAAGACTTAGCTACTTACATACATAAACAGAAAAGGGTCGATACCAAGTCTTCGACGCGTCACATAAACAAATGACGATATATAACACATAAAATGTTGACGAACATTTTTTATGATGTTCTTGTTCATAATATTATTCTTAGTATCTCGTGTGTGACATCTAACAACCCGCATTGGGCCTGCGTGGTAGATTACAGCCCACTCTCTCTCGAAGAGAGGAGGTCTATTTCCCAGCAGTGAGAACATAATAGGCTGATTATGCTATCTCGTGTATGTGATAAGACCGAGGATGCACTGCATGTGTTGGAGGAATGTGTCCGATATTATAAAAACAAAAGAAACGCATTTCTCAACTCTTTGAAATTGTCGGTGATGGATTTTGGAATTTTCCATGGTATTTTAGCTAAGAATAGAAGAGAATACTCTTTATTATCACTACATAGTATAAAACAAAGTCGCTTTTTCTGTCCCTATGAACGCTTAGATCTTTAAAACTACGCAACGGATTTTGATGCGGTTTTTTTTAATAGATAGAGTGATTCAAGAGGAAGGTTTATATATATAATACATGCATGCATGTGATGTCGTAAATAAACACATTTTTTTTCGCTTACTTTTCAAACGCTGGCTGAACCCTACGAGATAGGTCAAAATAATGTACTACAGTATTGTACACCTTAAAAAGGTCTACAAAAAAGTCCCCAATGGTATATGTCTATCTCTTAGGGATAACCCACAATAATCATTTTTTATCCTTTACTTTTTACGAGAAATAATGGCTTATTTACGAAGCGATTTTAAGCAATACAGCATTAATCCTTATCCAATTAAGTACCTTAAATACATTGTGCATTATATAGATAAATATGGCCCTTTACAGTATGTAATTTAAATGAATATTTTCGAAGATATTACAGATTTAAAATGCAGGGACATAGCGGTTGCTGCGGTACCTGCCGCGGCGGCGCGTGCTGGCTGGATTCTTGAAATACCTGTACTTAGTATCAGTATTGCACCCGTGCGAAGCCGGGGCGGGTCGCTAGTACTCTTATAAATTACAGACATAAATATAAAAAATTTAACTTGTTTTTAGATAATTTGATTATGTTACTTTTGATTTTAGGGATATTAATAGTGCAAGCTGATACGAAAGAAAATTAGTAGTAGCATTGACAAGACCTCAAAGATAACTTAGTTTTCTTGCTAAAGACGTGATCTTAACTGCATTCTAGAGCTCTCAATGTCAATATGATAGCACTGACAGCTCTTGAACGCGGTTTAGTTTCATCCGTGAAGTTTGCTCTAAAACTGACTACCTTCAAAAAGCTAAAATCAGATAGGGAAACGCCATTGCAGGCATATCACTTCTTAAATTTAAGTATAAATTTAACTCAGTAATAAAGTTAACGTCAAAGCGATTTCATATCTGTACGAGTTATGACCGTTCAAAATATGGATTCGATGTACTGTCGTAAAACTGACGCGATTTTAACGACCTCAAAAGCTTTGAAGGCTGCCAGATAGATTTAATATTGCAGCTTCCTTTGGAGGTTTATCGTGTGATGGGGAGAAGATAAAATATTTTTAGTCGGTCACTTTGAGTGGCGAAAACAGTAGAGAAGAAAAAGGGATTTACGGCTAAGTAATAACAGCCACACGTGTCAATCACTTAGGTTAAGCTATGCTAGCCGTGGTTGGTCCGTGGATGGGTGACCATCATTTACACATACCAAGATTCCGCCTCGGAAAGCACGTTAAGCAGATGGTCCCGGCTGTCATTCGAGGATCTTTGACAGTCGTTAAGGGTAGTCACAAGCTTGAAAGTCTGACAACCAATCTTAGAAAGGGTTACCGTGTTACCCAGTAACTGGGTTGTGGAGGTCAGATAGGCAGTCACTCCATATAAAATACTGGTATCCAGTTACATCCGGTTAGACTGGAAGCCGAAGCCAACATAGTTGGGAAAAAGCTAGGCAGATTGATTGACTTTGAGCGGTGGAAATATTGAAGATCTAGCTTTTGAAGGAGGTTCTTTGATTCCTTGTGTTTACTTTTTCTTTTTAGCGTGTCGATGGCAAATATCATTCGAGATTGGGCCCAAAACTCAGCAACACTAACACCATTCGCTGCCGCATCCTTACATTAAGTCCTCATGTGTTCAGATGAGAGGACATGCGGTGCAAAGTGGAAGGTGGGCCATAGTCTGCGGGGAGACGCCGCTTCTACATTGAGGTTCGGAACCATCCGAGAAATCCGACCTGAGGAGATTGTCTTTTCTCCGGCCGACCTGAGAAGTCTGGCAGGCTACGCGTGCCCTGGTAGAAGGCTCTCTCATAGCTCAATGAAAGAGTCGGGAGGTTTAAGCTTCTCTCGCCTAAGATAATATCTTCGCGAGGTGGTGTTGCCATCCTATAAACTCACACAGCCAAGGAATTTCTTTCGGTTTTTAAGTCTTCGGAGCTTATCCTTATAAGTGAAAACGATTCGCTGTTTTGTCTTTGACTGTAGGTTGAGGAGGATGGGGACTGGGGAGGAAGTGTAAGTGGTAGTCGTTCTACGTATTTTTATTCCTTGAGACAGTAAATCACGCGGTCCTAAACTAAGCCTTACTCAGATTTGTTAATTGTCAAACCAAAAACGCAAATCCTGTCAACCACTCTCTTGTTTCATCCTTTTCAGTACCCAGGTTTTAGTTTTCAAACTTTTTTCACCTCTGTTTTTGCCACTATCACTGTGAAAAGCACAATGATCTTTATTTTCGTTGCTATAAGGTTGCTGTTGGGTTGCTGCCATTGAGAAGTCTGTCCAAATCACAGTAATCTTTATCACCGTTGCAATAAGGTTGCTATTCGGTTGTTGCTGTCAGAGGTAAAATATCTATGAACAGACTGTAGACGTTTTCTCAAACGCAGATTTAAACGTTTCTGTCACAGTAAGGAAAATTCTACTGTTTCAGCACATATTTTAAACTTTTCTTTGTATATTCTACCTATGCACTAAAGCACGTATTAAAACTACCATAAAAGCGTAAAATAGCGTTAGAAGATAAAAGCAAAAGTAATGGCGGAATTTTAAATCCATAAGTTTGACACGGGTATGGTAAAAAGTAAGAAACTCAACGAAAAAAAAAAAGTAAGTACTCAAGTAAAAAAAAATCAACGAAATTAAAATTATGTAAATCTTAAATTAGTATGACGGCGCAGGTAAGGTTAGTTAGACACTGTAGATTATGGATAAAAAGTTACGTAACACAATAGAGAACCGGTATTCCATACATAATGCCAAAAAGTAAGCCTTCAAAAAAGAAAATCCTACTTCCTACTATATAATATTATAAATGCGAAAGGTTGTGAGGATGGATGTTTGATACTTTTTCACGCAAAAACTACTGAAGGGATTTTGATGAAACTGTACAGTAATATAGCTTATACATCAGAATAACACATAGGATACTTTTTATTCCGATATTCCTACGGGATCGAAACTTACGCGGGTGAAACCACGGGGCGCAGCTAGAATAATCTAATTGTAATTAACAATGTGGTTTTTTCAATTCAAATATACCCGATCCCTATTGAAAAACCCTGTATATTAAAATCACTTTTTCGTGTGCCTACGTGCGTATGGCACGTATGCCGATACTTAATTAAAAAAGCCTGTAACAACGACAAAAAAAAAACAAATTAAACGATTTTATTTCTCATAATTTTAATAATTTTATTGTATGATTTCTCCTGTATGTCAATAATGTTCAATGCCGCAACCAAAGCTCAAAGCAAATATCTGCAGGCCATACAAATATTTGTTCCGTGCCCACGACCGGAACACATATTGTGTGCGGCCTATCGAATCTCCTGTTAGCTACTCGTACTATTCCAAACGAGTTGTCAAAAACTGATCCCAGAATACGTATGTTCTGTGTGGTAGTTGGATGCTTATGGGCTGTATGCGTGGTTGATTTTGAAACGTGACATCATTCCGGTCTTTTGTTTTCTACATTTATTTGTTTAGGTTAGCCAACAATATCTACACAATTAAGTGCAAAAATTACTTACAATATGCACCATTATTGTATCTTATAAAGCCAAAAATGATATTTACAATTAAAGTAATTCAATATTGTTTGGTAATTCATGCGTAACAATAATAATAAAAGAAAAAAACAGCGGGGCAATTGCGTAATACATTATCAATGGGAATCGGTTTCATTTTGACAGTTCAACAACATTCATTGCGTTATTGACGTGTAGAGCAAACAAACTTTTCGAAGTTATGACGCAATGGGTTAGCAATTTGTTCCAAAATGATTTAGATTCCGATTGATAGTGTGTTACGCAATTAGGGTGCAGATTGATAACATTAACAAATAAAAATAATAAAAATCTCACCATTTAATTCGAATAAATAGAATCTTAAAATCAATTATACTTAGCTTTTATTTTGGTCACTTATTAAAAATATTAAATGCTTACTAAGTGTGACCTAGATCAAACTCGGTGGCTCGGTAAACTGTTAAAATCACTTGGAATCTTATTAAAGTGCCCGCACTAAATTCAAAAGCAAACAACTTGCTTATGAAATTAAAATGATTGCCGATTTTTAACCGACTTCAAAAAAGAGGAGGTTCTTAATTTGACTCTTTTTTTTGTATATATTTTACGTGATATCTCCGACAACTGTGGATCGATTTCGTAAATTATTTTTATTCGATAGGGTATGTCTCGGGTTGGTCCCATATGAATTTTATTGGTCTTTGCTTGGGTAGTTTTTGATTTTGCTTCAATAATACGTATTTTTTTCCACTTAGTTTATATTGATGATATTATAATAACTTCCTGACACTAATATTTACGTAACAAGTAGTGTTATACGAATTTGTGTGGGGTAGGTACAACTAAAAATGGAAAAAAAAAAAACTTAAAAAAAAGACTGAATTAAAGAAAAAACGCTATAAACTGAAAAATAACTTTAATTTTGGAAGTCCGTGGCAAAAAACTAAAATGCGGAACCAACGACACAGACTTCCAAAATTAAAGTTATGTAGTGTGTTTTCTTGGGAATTCGGTTCTTTTTTTTTTTCTAAACTAGCTTTCTCACATCAGAGATCGACAAATAATATTATTTGGACTGTCAAAATACAATTTGTTAAGATTGAGAGTGAGTAATTATGCCCTTGGTCATTTGTCAAAATTTTGTTAGCACGATAACAAGCAATTTGTTCATGTCCATTCACCGTGATTGAATGGCATCACCAGAAAATGTAATATTGTTCTATTACACAATCCTACCAATATTATAAATGTGAAAGTTTGTGAAGATGTTTATTACTCAATAACGCGTAAACCGTTAAACGGATTTGGATGAAATTTGGCACAGATATTTTATAACCAGGATTCCCACGAGTTCAAAACTAACGCGGGTGAAACCGCGGGGCGCTGCTAGTATCTTATATTTGACCCACATACCTACAATTGTGGACATCGACAGTGGACGTCGAACGGGCGGCAATGGTGCACACACGCTCACACTGTCACACAGCGTCAACTCCATAATATCATATGAAGCCAAGTATAGCGACTAAAAACCCAATCAAAATCCCAACGAACGTCTCAATCTCGAACAAAAAACAAGGGCCCCAAAAACCTATTGTGGCTAACGTTTAAAAGTAAACACATAATTTGAAGATCCCCCTCCCCCCTCTGTCCTCCGTTTTATAACTTCGTTTTACGGTTGGAGTGTTTCGGTAATGATCTGGCCTCCAAAAACTTGGGACGGATTTTTTTCTCGTTCAGTGTCTTGATGTTCTTACCAAGGTCTTGCAGTCTTATTAAACATGTTTATCTAATTTAAATAAGATTGGATTTGAGGGAGTTTGTTTGTTTTTTTTTTTAATGGGGGATGCTTATGGGGAAGGTAATTTCTGGCTCCTGAAATACAAGTACTGTAACCTAGCCTGTGGCCTCACATTTTTCTGTAATCGGTTTATGGCAATAAATAATTTATTTATTAATGAAATGTGGTTTGATTGTTGAATTTTCCATGTTTAATCGAAGTTAACGCTTGGTAGATGATCAATCAATATAGATTACCAATTTTTCTTCCAAGAATTTTTATAATTATTTTTTGATATCATGTGTGGATGCTTGTGGGTTGATATCATAACTAGAATAATTGACAGAAGAATAGGTTAAAAGAAAGATAGGATGGAAAATAGGTTAATCGGTCAAGCCCGATTAATGAGACACAATTAATTTTATATTGTATCGTACCACATGGTGGTACGCGGCAGGTCAAACACATTAAGAATTTTGCTGTGAAATTCGTACAATTAATTACCCAATGTCTCGTTTTGACGATTTATTCCGGTCTGATCCCCTAAGCCCCCCCTCCATCCCCCCCTTGCATACCCTGCTAGATCTTCTTCTGTTTTAAACTCGTGTCTTATCCACATTATCTAGGTTACTCGTTTTGACGGGTAAGTACAGTCAAAACAAATTAAATGTGTTATGTTGACCACTGGCAAGACGAAAAAACAATATACAAATACTAAATTTTATTTTAATTAAAACTTGCGGGTACCGGACGAAAAGACTTAAAATCATCAACAACCATTGAACAAGCATGCAAACGAACAGTGGTGGCTTTGTGGTATCGACCCGGACTGACGAGTTGCAGGTCGTGGGTTTGAACCCAGATAGGCAGACACTTTACTTTGCGTATTTAATTTCATCACCTCTGCTTTCAAAATAGTCAAGGAAAACGTCCTGAGGAAATTGACATGTTCTAGAACCAAACATTTTAAGTCATGTGACATCTACCAACCCACACTGGGCCCGCGTGGGAGATCACGGCCCACAGCTCTCACAGCCCTGTGTCCCAGCAGTGGGAACATTACATGCTGATTATGTTATAAATTCCTAAAATCGCCAATAACTAGTGAGCAATCATGCCAACCAATGCTCATTAATTCTATGTAGGTATGTAAACTTTACCTTTTTAGAAGCCAACTGAAAATTTACAGGATGATATTAACTCAATTTAAAGTCAAAACACTAAACGAATGATATTAAGAGCCCCATAAAATTGGACAGTTAGTACATAAATTCACATAAACAACTTAGAACCGGCCCTACAAATGTTTATAGCACACACATGTAATAAAAATTGTATGAGCTTTATAAAGTACGTTTACACTGGGAAGAAATCGCTCTGGAAAATTTATTCTTGATTTTCTCGGTTTTATAAGCCGTTGCATTGGGAATTTTTGTGATTCGTGCGTGGATTTATATGTAAAATAGTCTTATACAGAGTGTCGATTATGTAAACACATTAAATAATACAGCGGTTATTACAATTTGTTATCAGTCTGTTAGAATAATGAAATAAACATTTTTACTAAAAATAATAAAGTCTATATTTCAAACAAAATAAATAGCGTAAAATTTTGGAGGAAATAAACCACTTAATATCGCCACTCTGTATAGGCGTGATGTTATGGATACTTATTGTAAACACTATATTAAAACAAACAATGGCTGATTGCATCCACTAAAAACTCCTTGACACAGTAAGTTTCAACAACCATAAAAAACCAAGCTATCGTTCGAATCAACAGCCCATGTAGCAGACCCTTATACCCTTATAAATGAGACAGCCAGTGTGGTTCGGCAGTAAACAGCACGCATACGAGTACAGTTCACGTGAACGGAATAGCTCACTCACTCTAAATTATTCACTCGCAACTTTCGATCCGGCGTCTTATAGCCGTCTTTCAAGTTTAGGGCCAATAAACATGTGTGCAGACAGCCTAATATACAGGGTGGAATCGAAGTCATGGGCATTATTTTAACCTAAGGCACTACTCACGATACTGATTGCATTAGGGCTATTAATACGCAAATCAAAAATATTATTAATGCAAGTAAGGAAAACCTTAAAAATGTAGTAAGTCAAATTGCACAAGGCTTATTATTGCAAATAAACACTTAAAGTAATTAAAACAAAATACTTCGTTAACGCCAATAATTGTTGAAATATCAAAATCTTAAAGCGCAGTACAGCGCAAAGCGAAATGTAAACAAACATCACCTGCGCGCGCGCGGGTTTTTCCTTACAAGTAATAATAACAATGGGCTACAAGACATTCCGTCCGGCGGGATTCCCTGAACTCTCTCCGTCCCACTCCCTCACTCGCAAAAATACGAATATCACCCCCGCGCGGGGTATGCTTCCCGCCGCAACACGAAGTCATGAACCCGGAACCAGTGTCATAACGACTGCGCAGGTGCATTGACGCGTAATTGATTTATTGATCCCGTGACGTAATCGCCGTACTCGCCGCTCGCGGCATACGGTGCTTGGATTGCAGTGTATTAAGTGTTAGTGTAGTAGTTGTGTGTTGTGTGTGTGTTTGTGTACACGATGCCTCGACCGCGTAATGTGCAGGCTAGGTACACCAACCAACAATACCCACAAATGGTTGTAATTTACGATCGCGCAAGAAATTTAGTATGAACTCGTGAAATGTTCCATCGGCGCTACCCGAACGACCCTATTCCTTCACGGGGTCTCATTCCACCAGAACCACTCAGAACCTGTTGGATTTTTCGTCTTTTCACGTGCCAGTACATGCACAAGCTCGTGGAAGAGCACCCGTTTACCCTCTGTCACTTTACCGACAAATAAGGTTTTTTCAAAACAATCCACAAGCTAGGTACGTAAATGTTTTTTTTTAATGTATGTTAGTTGACGTAGTTTTGACCGTCCTAAGCCGGCAAAGTACGAAGGGAAAATTGGAATTTATTATGAATCAATTCATTGGCAACTTACGAATGTCACGTGAGTCGGGCGGGGTCAAAGAATTCACGCCCAATGACGCGCGTACGGCGTAGTGTACCTACGCATTTGCTATCGAGAAGCGCAACTAATTTGATACTTTGTATGACTTACTACATTTTAAGGTTTTCCATACTTGCATTAATAATATTTTTGATTTGCGTAATAGTAGCCCTAATGCAATTAGTATCATAAGTAGTACCTTAGGTTAAAATAATGCCCATGATATCAAATGCACCCTGTAGTTATGGGTTGTGGTAGAAAATTTTAGATTTTAACATAACAACAAGAAGTCTGTTAAGACTATGCCGACCGCACAGTGGCGCCCTCATCGTTTGTTTGGTTATTTCATACAATTTAAAATGAAAATGCAGTAAAATAAGCACGTTAAGTTGTGCTTCACAAGATTATACGTTAATATTATTAGAGCGGTAGCTTTATATTGTTTAGTTTTATTGTAATCCTTAAAACGGATAACAGTGGCCACTATATTCCGTTTTAAGGATTATAATTAAACTAAACAATGTAAAACTACCGTTTCTAATAATATTGACGTATAATCTTGTGAAGCACAACTTAACGTGCTTATTTACTACATTTTCGTTCTAAATTGTATGAAATAACCAAACAAACGATGAGGGCGCCACTGTGCGGTCGGCATAGTCTTAATAAACAAAGACTGTGAATGTTTCTATCGCATTTGTTTCAATACTTACTAATGTACTTTATAATGTCGATTTCTCTACTTTTTTATAATAAATTCAGTCAGCAGTAAAATATTCAGCCGTAAAATATTTTTTCAGTAAAATAAATTAAACCTAAATTTTGTTTGGAAATAAAGAGACTTAGATTATGATAGCTACTTCGCTACTAGATAAAAGTAATATTACATTCATTATTATTGAAAGCTTTTAAAACAAGACTAGATCGAGTTATGAACTCATCATCTGCCTAGCCTTTTCCCAACTATGTTGGGGTCGGCTTCCAGTCTAACAGGATGCAGCTGAATACCAGTATTTTACATGGAGCGACTGCCTATCTGACCTCCACAACCCGGTTACTGGGTAATACGATACCCCTTGGTAAGACTGGTAGTCAGATTTTCGGGCTTCTGACTACCCGTATCGACTGTCAAAGATCTACGAATGACAGCTGGGACCAACGGCTTAACGTACTTTCTGAGGCAAGGAGGGGTCTCGGTATGTAAAGATGGTCACCCATCCACAGACCAACCGCGGCAAGCTGCTAGCTATAGCGGTGTAGCTTAACCTGTATGATCGACCTGTGCGGCTGTTATTATTTAGCCACGAGCCCCTCAGATCAAGTTATGAACTCTAGGCAGAAAAACCAATCTCAAAATTCCCCTTAAGTCGTATCAAAACCCGAGACTCGCTGAAATAAAATTAGACCACAATGAAATCAGAAGTATAATAAAACTTTAAACGATTTTCAATTCTGCTTGGTTCTTAGAGAAAGAGATAAATCGAGGTCGCGAGATCGAGTGATACAATTTATGTGTTGCCAGACTCCTAATGCAATTGAACGCATTGTGAGGCGAACAAAGATTCAACTAAGCTCTATTATTATATTATGTTATAAAGAACGTGTGGGGGATATATGTGTTTTAAAATATAAAGGGTTGTTTTGAAGGATTTTACAGGGTAATAGTTCCCAATATGCTTTGTGGTGAGACACACGATAACTGGTTCTTTATATTTCAATCTGCTTAGCTTTTTGCCAACTATGTTGGGGTCGGATTCCAGTCTAAACGAATGCAGCTGATTACCAGTATTTTACACTAGCCGCGTGAAATTTCTTGTTTCCCCGACCCATCTCGTCGTATCGCAACGCCTGCCCGCGCTATCACTTCGTTATCGCGTAAGGACTGGCCGGCACACGCAAAAGACAGAATTGTGTGGAAAAGGAAGAGGGAGGCCCTTTTTTTTTTTTTGAGGATGTGAAATCATCAAATGACTCCTCCCGCTCTGGGTGGAGCAGAAGGAAGTGTCAGACTCTTACTGAGTAAAACCCTCCGGGTTCCTTCCTTAGCCGTTTATTGTCTGGGGTAGCGGTAACCCTTTCGGAAAATCCCGCTGCAGAGGTAGGCCCTGCAGTGGGACAATACAGGCTAGTGTTTTCGGATTTTATTCTATCTAATCTTAGATAGATTACAAAACACCCGAAAAAAAATACCTGAAATAACTTTAAGAAGGGCTAAGCTTAAATACCCTAAACATTACAAAGAACATTTTTTACCCACAACCCGCATCAAAACATCAAAATCCTAATAAATTCCTGACGAACTTCAGGAAACCACAAAAACCATATAACGTAGCGGAAAAATATTTTTAAAATGCGTTGCTTTAACAAAATGCTTGAAGATGACCGCAGGAACCATTAGTTAGGTCGACCTGCCCACAACTATTAAGCGATGTTGTGTTAAAAATATGTGAGGTGATGTCACTGAGGAGATAGGGAAAGAAGGCCTGCTTGAATTCGATAAACATGCACCTTTGTATTTAATCTGTATACTTCGGTGGGGCTCGTGGAAAAATAATAACGGCCGATATTTGATGTTAAGCTTCGCTTACCGAGCTCGGTCCATGAATGGGTGACCATCCGTAACATAAGGAATCCTTCTGAGCCTCGAAAAGCATTCAGCCTCAGTTTCGGCTGTCATTTGTAGATCTTTGAAAGTCGTTATGGGTAGTCAGATGCCCTAAAGTCTGACAACCAGACTTACCAAGGGGTATCGTATTACCCAGGAACTGGGTTATGGAGGTTAGATAGGCAGTCGCTCCATGTAAAATACTGGTATTCAGCTGCATCCGGTTAGAATGGAAGCCGACCCTAACATAGTTGGGAAAAGGCTAGGCAGATGATGATGAAGTAATTAGTGAACGTCCGTACTTTTTCGGTCATGTAAACATTCCACAAAACCACATACATTGTAATATTTCTCTCGCCGCAAAATAATACGAACGTGACCACAGCGCGATTTGAAATTCTTTCGTTGCCATGCTCATGCTAAACGCTGCTCACTGTCAGACCAACTGTGACGGTAGGCATGCAGGTCGGATATTGAATATTCAGGGAGCCAGGGGTGTATTAGCATTTAGGACAGTTTTTTATTTTTTGGTATTTCACCAAAAAAAATGGTTTATGAAATTCTAGCAGACTGAAGAGGACTTGGTAAAGGATTCTAAAAACTCAGTGATATGTTAACACACAACACAATTCTTTTCGTATGTACATTACTTATACTTCATGTATAAAACGTGGCATGTTCATGCTGTGAGCTCTATACGAGCTTTTGGTAACGGGATGGGTAAATTAAACAACGGTTTGTCATATAACTTTGATAATTATTAGCAAAAAAACGTTCTACGTATTAATATATTTTTTATATATCTTCGTCTTTTGTCATATGCTTCTCAGATAATCTGACTCCCTTCTGTTTATATGCTATTTTTTTTAAATAAATTAATGTTTTCCTCGTAATTCTGGCTAATAACTTTTAACGGACTCGCGAGGGTTGTAAGTAAGCAAAAAATAGCCTATAATACACATGCCATATACAGTACATAAGATGGACACAAGGCATTCTCTACCTGTCTACCTTCGGTTTATAAGGCACGGCTAGTGGCAAATGCTCGTCTCCATATAACATGGGACTTCTTATATGTACCTGGTGAAACGTGGGTGTACTATAATAATAAATAATAAACTTTATTTCAAAACAAACAACTTTGAGTACAGGTTACTTAAATACTACATTATGAGCGACGGATAGGAATATTATAGCGGATAGTGGAGCAAACCCAGTTCCGTGCTAGGAATTAACCTGTGTTACAGACACTAGGGCCGCTCCATCACCTCACTAGAAACATTACTTCAGACGTCCATAGTAAAAAAGCAAAAAATATTGAGGTATTGGATTCCCAATTTAGGCATGCCTGTATATAGGGAATCCATACAAAATTAGGTACTAATAAATAAAAAATACAAAAAGAATGGACGTGCCACATTCACGACGTGCGGGGTGTGTCTTTGTGTACTATGTGTGAGAGAGTAAGTGCAGGTGAGGGTGTGCTGTTGTGAGTGTGTTTGTGTTATGTTGTGACAGGTGACGATTAATTAAATTCAGCTATTATTTAAGGCAGATATACTATACATACTATACATATAAAATACATTTGTACTTAGATAAGAATGAGTGCAGGGTGGCTTAGTGTTAACAGACCCAACTTACGAGTTATAGGTCGTGGATTCCAACCCAGGCAGGCGTTTTACTATACGTGAATAGTTTCATCAACACTGCTCTCAAAACGGTGAAATAAAACATTGTGAGAAAACCGGCATGTCGCAGAACGAAAAATTCGAAGACATGTGACTTGTATCAACCCGCACTGGGCCCGCGTAGTAGATTACAGCCCACTCCCTCTCGAAGAGAGAAGTCTTGTGTCCCAGCAGTGGAAACATTTAAGGCTGATAATTTATGTATGTGGGTGATTTTCAAAATTTATGTACATTTTGGGACGTGAAAACGTCCCCCGGAATATTGTCCACGCATAACATATGAAACGATCAAATAATTTTTATTATCATTGAATAAAACTTTATTGAGAAGGATTTCAACATTTCAGTTTAAAAAAAAATAAGTAGTCTGAAATATATGACATTTATGCTCTTAGTGTGATAATATTTCCATACATCTACCTCGTGTCTCTAAGCGAGAGTGCGTTACAAAAACCATCATAAAGATTAAACTACTCATTTTATTGTAAACTAGCTGCTGCCCGCGACGTCGTCTGCGTGAAGGCTCTACAGCACCAAAAATACCTAAGATGCCAGTGTCGCTATAGCATTATAAGTACACAACTTTTAAGATAGCATTAAAATATAAGTTTTTTTTGCAAGCGAAGCAAGTGAAGAGAGTTATATGGGAATCCTGCTGAGTTCAGTCATAAGATGTGACTGAAGGAAAATAGAGAAAATAGTGCAGAAATACATTCCAGGACACAAAAGAGTAAAAATACGTACAAAGGTATCATACCTTACAACACTTCTTTATAAACTACGTTGGTAGTTATGCTGCCAGGAGCCAAAATGTAAAGAGAGTCAGGACTGGTGACGCGGGAGCAAGCGACGTACAGTTGCCCTTGTGAGAAGCAATTCGTCCTGAGGTCGACAGCCGCTGCCCTCAGTATCTGCCCCTGCGACTTATTGATGGTCATCGCGAAGCAAACACTCACGGGGAACTGTACGCGCTTGAACTGGAACGGAAAATTATGAGGTATAAGGGGAATGCGTGGTATAAATACTGCCTCGCCGACGCCACAACCCATAAGAATTTCCGCCTCAATGGTGTGTCTGTGGAGCGAGATGACTTTAAGGCGGGTTACACAACTTCGGAGGAGATAGGTTCCGAAGAAGCATAATCGGAACACCGACCTTCAGCTTGATGGTATGCGCTGAAGTCCACTTGCTGACAGGGAGCTCAGAAATTCCACGGGATAATGTGTGGCGTCATCTTGCTCGACAACAGTGTTTATCGAGGTGTAGACCACTTCATTCCCCTCAATTTCCGAGAGAATGCATTCGTTAATTGCTGCAGCCTGATCATTTTTGGGCATCAAAATGGCCCGCTCACACACCCAAGAATTCTGCTGGTGCGGTATACGACTGATGTCCCCGTACACACAGCGAATTAGTTCTTCTAAGCTGGATACCACTCTACCGAGAGACTCTGGAAGCACCACCTGTCCACCTATCTCTTCTGGTAGAGTACCTTCGCCAAGACTTAGAAGGACATCGGAGAATTCTTGAGCACGTGCATTGCCGCCGAGCCGAGCTCTCATATTAATGTTCAAGCGCAGCGTACGAACTCGTGACCACAACGAAGATCGTTTCAACGAAGCATTCACCTCGTCAGCCCTCGAGCCCCGCGTCACCACGGGAACCGTTTGCCGAAAATCACCACTAAACAGAACTGTGACACCACCCATCAAATGTTCGTTCCTGCGGATGTCCTGCAGGATTCTGTCCACGGCCTCAACTGCCTTCCTATTGGCCATCGTACACTCATCCCATACGATCAGAGAGCAATCCTTGAGCACGTGTCCCTTATCGCTGTTACGTGACACACCACAAACAGGCGTTTTGGCGCTCTCTAAATCCATGGGAATTTTAAACATGGCATGTGCTGTCTTGCCACCCGGAAGCAGTGTGGCAGCGATTCCCGACGACGCTACAGCAATAGCAATTTTGCCTTGCCTCCTGACCTCTGCAAGTATGCCAGTGGTAACAAATGTTGTAACAAAACCTGTTCCACCAGGAGCATCCAAGAAAAACATTTTACCCCGGTTTTGCCCAACACTTTCAAGGACGGTGTCATAAATTTGTTTTTGCTCTGAAGAGAACAAAGCGACATGGTCATTTCGTATGCTGGTCATTTCGCCCGGATCGTAATTTGTCTCAGCGTTATACTCCCGATTTCCAGTGTCTTGATACGTTGATGATTGGGGAGCTGGTAACCCATATTCGATCAGTGGATTGCCGCCAATAGAAATGACCACATCTTGAAGTGAACTGAGACAGGTGTTCAGCACGCGTTCATCAGTTACTTCGACTTCGTCTCCAGTAGCACGCCTCAAAGCTCGTAGAAAATCTCCAGACAGATGATGGCGATACTTCTCCCACAAAGCTACCGGGTTCGCGACTCCACGAAACACCAAGATGACGGCAAACAGATGACGCATGCGGCTGGGACTGTCACTGACGTTAGCCTCCGCGAGGGTGTCATGAAATGAAATGATCATCATCAATGAACATAACTTTTTTGTAATACGTAACACCGCATTTTTTTTTAATTGTCTTCCTCAACTCTGCTCAAGATTTTGAGGGTTTTCTAGGAACTTGAATTTGTCAAAACGAACTATACGATACAACTTTTATGAAGAAAATGCACATCACCATCTATGAATTTTAAGAATAACTAACTACTTACCTCGCCAACATGATAGAATTTAAATTATTAATTTCCAAAAAATGTTAACATGTAACTTGATTTGATTTTTATGAAATCTCATAGATGGCGCTGTTTTAAAATTGTCTTTATACTACTAACATTCATTAAACTATATTTCTCTGCCCAAGTTACTTAAATCGCGTAGTTTTTATAGTGCAAAGCTAGATAATAGCATGGCTTACTCAAAAACAACATTTAAATATGCATCGTTAGATTACACGCTGTCACAGAATGCGTAAGAAAAATAAAGATTCACAGCTCCTCCCCCGTAGGTGATATCGTGATAATATGTAGCCTATATGTTGACCCGACCTCTTAGTAATATTCATGCAAAATTGGAAGTAAATCCATGCAGTACTTTTTGAGTTTATCCCGGACAGACAAACAGACAAAAATTCTAAAAACTATATTTTTGGCTTCGATATCGATTGTAGATCACGCCCCAAGTATTCTTTTTAAAAAATAATCAATGTACAGTTTTGACTTTCCTACGATTTTATTATATGTATAGATATAGATTCTCTTTTCGCAATATCTTGATGGGTAATTATTATGTAAATTATACAAAATTGTAATAAAAAACTTTATGTAATAATTAAAATAATATAAGCCTTTCAAAATTTGTCTTCTATTTCATTCAATTTTGTTGATCATTATTGTAACACAAATATTAGTAGATATTTGAGATTATTTATTGGAAACACATTCTTGTCAAAGACATCCAATCAGATGACAACTAAATATTACTCCGCCATTTCGTCTGCAGGTGTCATTGTTGTGAAACGTGTGTTTCTTGCGGTGTAGTGTTTTTCCACAATAAAGTTTTCATTTTAGTTGATCAGCTGTAAAAACAACAATAAGTCCCTGTCTTACTATTTTTGCGTAAATTCAAAGAAAAATATTAATTCAATTTGATTATGGTGATAGACAAGTCCAACAACATTATTTATAACCTTCAAATGTTGAAGGTCGTTATTCAACAAACCGTTTATTTTCATTTTCGTAACGATTTGTTACATATTTTTGTTGCGTAACAAAAAGGATGTAACAAATATGAAGCAAAGCCGATTTCAAAATAGAATTATTTTTTGAATTATGTAAAAGTAACTAACAATTTTTCACCGTAAGTTCCATCACCAATGGTTTGTTTTCTGTAGGCTAAACTTTTTAATAAATACTTAATGACCAAACGGAATGCACAATTTATTCTGAGACTGATTCTGTAATTAAAAAGACTGCTTATGTTATCAATAAACGATTAAGATATAATTTCATTCGGTGGAGTTTCTTGCCCATTCTTCTCCACACAAAAACTACATTTTGGAAGGGGCGACTAGAATCAACTCTATTTTTTTATTTTAAATTTTGACGTTCAAGAGTGCCTCTTAAGTGCTCACTCGTATTTGAAATAAATCATTTGACTTTGACTATTGACTTTGATTGTTTTAATAGTGTTGTGAAATAGCCCTAATGTTTCCATTTTGTTATTTTTTTGTAACATTGGTCACTTTTGTAACGATATTCATTTTTGTTTCATTTTTGTAACTGTACAAAAATTTTGAAAATCACCCTTGTGTAAGAATGATATTTGAGTATTTGTACACCATAATTATGTTGTAGTCGAATTTAGAAAATATTAACATGTAAAACGTAATTCTTACAAATAAAAATTCTGATACTGATTTTGAGTAAATTACAAAAATTGTAGTACATTTTTTGTACATTCTGCCTTTTCTTTCCAAATAAAGTCACTCTTAGATTTAGCGTATGCACATAAAAGATTTCCAATAGTTAAGCAATATACGAATAACCTGAAACTCTTTTACTTCACGAAATTGAAACTGTAAAGCAGATTTCGCGCGTTCCGGTACCGGTAAGGCTGTGATCAGATGAGCCACTTTTAAACCAAAGTGGCTACAAAATTTTGCTCAAGGGTTTTAGGCTATAGTTTTCTAGAAGAGCGGTGGTCACATAGCGTCCGCATTTTACTGGCGAATGACGTCACTCAAACGTTATGAAAATAAGTTGGTGTTTCATTAGAGAGCGTTTTATGATACAGTAAACTCAAACCATGCTGCCATCACTTTTGTAACAGTCGTCACCGTGGCCGACGCAGCTCAGAAATTGAAATGCAAAAAATGTTATTTCTCTATGCGCTGATTTTTCCAACCCCAGATAATTTTATCGGAGAAATAATTTTGAATTTTTAACAATTTTTCCATACTAAAACTGTCAGACATCAATTTTAATCCACGAATAAAGAATATCTATCGTTTAAAAATTCAGCCCTAAATAGGTTTGTACAAACAGCTCCAGAGAAACCTCACCCCCTAGATAGAAATGTATAAAAGCGCGCCATCTCTGTGAAATCAATGAAACTGCTAAGATAGTCTAACTAGAAATAAAATACTGACGGCGCTCATGAAAGCGACCGCTAGGTATGTAATATCCATAATAATATACCCATACCCATATGTCATTATCCTACCTATTGATATTTTTAAACTTCCAAACGTGTTCCACAAACATTACACTTTATTTTATAAATTTATAAAAACTCACAACAGAATTTAAAAATTTAATCAAAATTTTGGGTCGAAGTGAGAATCGACCCTGGAGCTTATAAGTCACGAGTCAAGCTGTTATACCGCTGCGCCAATCAGTAACTTAACACAGTTGTGAAATTTATCGATATGTTTAAGAATCATAATGAAGAAAATTGAGGGTAAGCTTATAATTTTGTTAAGTGAAACATGACAACGCATCATAGCATAATTACTCGTCTGCTTGTGTTGTTCGAATATCGACTTATAATTACAATAAAATCATGCCTCGATTGAGTAACTTTTTAAAAGTTAAAATAATCGTCCTTTGGGAACAAAATCAAAGTATAAAGAGTATTGCTCGAGAATTAAACGTCGACGTAAGTGTAATCTAAAATAAAATCTGTTTATATTTTCATTTTTTTTCCATTTGAAATCTAACTTTTTAATTTACTTCCATAAAGAGAAACACAGTTCGTTTATGGGTGCGACGGTATAAAGAAACTGGTGAAGTGAAGTGTAACCGCCAAGGGCCACGTCCGATTGCTTACACAAATCAATCCAGCCGTCATCGTGATATTGTTAATAGCCATACCACGGATCCTTTCACAACCACCTGATCTAGTGCTCTATGACATGGCATTTCGCTTACCACTGTCCGAAGACATTTATATGCAGCTAGGATCCATAATTTATAAACCAGCCAAAAATAAAAAAAAACTGAACTAACCGAAGCTCATCGTCAAGCCAGGATAATATTTGCAACCCAATATATGAATTTAGATTGGGAAAATGAAATAGTCATATTTACCGACGAAAAGACGTTTAAATCCGATAAACATGGACGTAAAATATTGTGGAGAAGACCAGGCGAACGTTACAACTCTCAAAATATTTTACCTTTGAGGACTAGTGGCAGGTTATCGCTGGGTAAGCAATGCTTAACATAATTAAATATTAAAACTACTCACTTGATTAAAATATACATACTATTTATTTGCTAAGTTATGATTCATTAGCGTTGTGATCATTATTTTATTTATAGGCTTTGCAAAACGAAACTGATAAAGAACCTACATGACAAGAGTCAAGACATGACATTGTTTTTATAAGGTAAAGTAATAAAACGTTTGCGTGTTTTCAGGATATTGGGGATGGATGTCTTCAGCGGGTCCTGGAGAGCTTGTTGAAGTCGGCTCTCGAATGAATGGCGAACGTTACTAGGAGATCTGAAAAGACGTGATGATCCCAACAGTGCGCAACGTATACTCTGATGGACATATTTATTTTATTCAAGATAATAGTTCGGTGCATCGATCAAGACTGGTTATGGAGTGGTTTTCGACTCAAAAGGACATAACTCTGATTGATTGGCCATCTAAAAGCCCTGACTTAAACCCGATAGAAAATTTGTGGGGTCAAATGGTTCTTAATTGGGACTCAAGTAAAGTAAGAACTCGACAAAATTTAGATGAAGAGGTTATGAGAACTTGGGAATTAATGCGATTAAGTGACATTTGTTTTAATATGGTAAATGGAATGAGATCAAGATTAGAAGAAGTTATAGAAAGTGAAGGTTACCCACTCCGTTATTAGTAGGTATAGGTTTGACCCCACAAGTTACAGTTAAGTTTTTATAGTTAAGTAGGTAATTGTTTTTTGTAAACAGTTTTGAAAAATCTCGAGAGATGTAAATTGTTGTTCTGTTTGTTGCAAACGTGAGTAACATGTTGGTTCTCTTGTGAAATTATCAAAACTAAATTATCAGTTATGTATAAATCAGTAAATAAATATTTGTTAATTTAGAATAGGTTAACATATTAATATTACCATAACAATAATAAATAACACTACTTATAAAAGTTAATCTCTTTTATTTCGAAAGATCGCCCTAAAAGCACCTACTTCCCCTCTCAACCCGCAAATCCCCGCTATCGCCCTACTGCCCAACAGTTACCACCAGGACTGCCTAAATATACTGATGTTGGTTAGCGCGTGACAATTTTGTATCACTAACGGAAACGATTTATTGATAAATGGGATCTTGCGCGTTTACTTGTGGAATCGATGTCAATAGCTACAGAACACTAACTACATTGCTGTCACAGAGATGGCGCGCACGTAAACATCGTAGTAGTCTTTTATATTATAGATGTCGCTTTTTATAAATTTCTTGGGGGTGAGTTTTCTTTGGAGCTGTGTGTACAAACACTTTTACACGTCAAACATATTTTCGGCGTTTCCTATCCGACTATCTCTTATAAGAAAGGCCAAAACAAACCTAGAGATCACAGTCTCTTTTATAGACCAGACATAATCTTGGTCAGATCATGTGATGACCATGTAGTTTGGTGTTTGAAATGGTCTAGGTTTGAGAAATCTAAATCAGTTAAGTACCCTATTAGCCACTTCGTCTTCGGGCATACATAGTGCGTTGTTTGCGAGCCGGCTAGGCGGCTCCACCCCGTCATTGTCATGATGTGTTCCTATATTTCCTGTTAAGGAGGATGTTATTGCGGTTACTCATAAAGCGGTTTCCCGCAGTTTCAACCGCACGTTGCAATCAACTAAACAACTCGTGGATACGAAGAGAAACCGCGAGCTGAGGTAAAATATCATAACTTGGAAGTGACTTGGAACATAACAGTTTTATAAAAAAACATACTACAGGATTTGGAAGGAAAAAGGGAAGGCCTTTACCCAGAAGAGGGTCACAAAATAGGCTAACAAAAAAAAAATAAAAAAAAACATAGTACAGAGAGGCTATCACAAGAAATGTCAGAGAAAAACGATAATCCCATATCACAACGACGTCATCTAGCATAATATAGCCAAATTATATAATAGCCAACTTGGACACATACACTTTTACCATTTTTTTTTTGTTTCAACTCTTACTGACTAAAAATCACCCCAGTGTTCCATCTCACACCTACGCCGAGGGTTGCGAGAAAGTACGATCCTTCCACAACCCCTGACTGATGCCTGTTCGCCGCTGCGGGCCTCCTCGGGTCAGGGGGGGGAGTGAGGTGTTTGACTCCCCCCGTGACGTCTAACAGGGGCACGCGTGGAACACTACGCGCCGCCACCTCGGGTCCTGATGCGTGGGGGGCGACGGACGTCCGTCGCCCGTGGACCCAACACACTTATACCAACAGCAACCTTTGATTGCCTCGTATGCTCCACCGGCCAAACTTCTCCCGCTCCTTCGACAAACATGGCCAGCCACTGACACTTCAGTTTGCTCACTCTGTAAGCTATGTCGGTTAATCCGGTTCTTTTCTGGATAACTTAAATCCTGATTTTATCCATCAAAGAAACTCCGAATATAGCTCACCCCATAGTGCGCTAAGCGAGCTTGAATTTGTGGACCAGCCCGAATGGCAGCTTCAGTGGACAAACGCCCTTAGATTTAACTTTTAAGGGCGTTTGTCACGGATAGTTCATTTTTCCTTGACATAAAATAAAAACCTGCTTTTTAAGTGGTTCATTTGAACAAGTCCCTACGTTAGAGTAAGGTAAGTACCACGGGTAGGTACACACTCAACTTAATTGAGCTAGCTTTTACGAGATCGGAAACTATTAAAATTGTTGGTCAAATCTTTGAGTTCAGTGTTTGTGTTGCGGGTCTTATGTTTGTATTTTATATTGAAGAAGTCGATCGAGGTCTGTGCAAACAAATAATTATGATATTGGTTTGAGCGCACATTTATTAATTAATTACTTTTAATCTTGTTAATAGTTTTAATCAAGTGGGAGCATATTTTGAACTTATCTTAGTTTATTTCAGAGAAATAGTCAAAATACTTAACTTTTCATGCAAAGTGTAGTGGGACTAATATTAAGATATTATTTAATTTTCTTTATTTATTATAAATTCTCTATTAAATATTAATGTATAATTTTTAATTTAAATGTAATTCTTTAATTTGATTAACTATTTTTAATTTAGTTTAATTGTATGATGCAAAGTTGATTGAAATAAATATATAATAATAACAAGCAAAGTCAACATCAATTTTTTATTTCATGTAGACCGTCAACCCTTCGTATCGACGAACAAACGTGAATCCAAGCAGGAACAACGGCTTTTTAAAATGATTTTACGGCATTCAACTGGTTATACTACTAATCCTACTATCCTACTTCCTACTTTCTATCCTTATCCTACTTCCTACTAATATCCTACTAATATTATAAATGCGAAAGTTTGTGAGGATGGATATGTTTGTTACTCTTTCACGCAAAAACTACTTAACGGATTTGTATGAGGTTTGGCACACATATAGTTTATATCCAGGATTAACACATAGGATACTTTATATCCCGATATTCCCACGGGATCGAAATTTACGCGGGTGAAACCGCGGGGCGCAGCTAGTAAGGCATATTTGTACGTTTTACATTATTTGGAGCGTATGGCTCCAAAATTATCATCTGATCAAATAAAATTAATATTAAGTACTCATTTTTATGACAAACTGTATTATATCGTGTCCTTGGATTCAAAACAAACTTCTGTTGAATTTTTTCATAGGTTATTAAAAACAAATTGCTATTCCATACATTTTGACCGTGTAGGTATTGCATTTTTCTATGAAACGGCTGACTTTTTTTGATAACCGCCGAAAAATTTCTACGCTAGGGGGTCTAGAATAATATGCTGAATTCATGGTTACATATTGCATATTAACATCTTTTTTTGGGTGGGAAATTATCAAATAACTTCTCCCGCTCTGGTCGGAGTGGGAGGGTGCGTCAGACTTTTACTGACTAAAACCCACCCGTGTTCCTTCAGTTGCCTGTGCCATGGGCCACGGTATCTCTTTCGAACAAACCGCGACCCTGGCTAGCATTGGCCCTAGCCAACTGTGCTCACATCTCTTTGAGGCGCGCGTGGAACACAACGCGCCGTCGACCCTTGCCTGGTCCTTACCGGACAGCGAGCTTACGCGTCGATGCCTTCCACCCTGTATTATCCTGTACTGTTAACTTAAATGGTAAAACAACACAGAACACCAAAACAGCTATAAACAACAACACTCCACAAATAAATCTAAGCATTTTTAATGCAAAAAAAACCTACCTACCATGTGTACTCAGGCTTAAAGGTTCGCAATAAGTGTAATGGAGTCTGGGGGCAGAGCAAACGTGTCCGTTCTGATCTGAAAGCGCTTAGGTAAATCATTTGTCTGCCATCAGCTTTATTTTTAAGCGTTCCAGTTCAAGCGCGATAGAATTTTCTCTTCATATGTGCATTTATGGGGTGAACATACTCGTATTTTTGGGGATTATATGAATAAATTAGGGGAGTAATTAACACTGTGTGTGGTGGATAAAGGTTTATAGTTGCGTAACTATGTTCTCTATGCTTTTGGCATGAGTAGTATATTTTATGAGATTGCCAATTACGACTTGCGTCCATGGAATCCATGGTAATATATTTTAGTTAATATAAATTAAAGTCGCGTTTCGTGGCTGCTTGTGTGACAGCGTAGTTCTTCTAAACTACGCAACAGATTTAGATGCGGTTTTCACCATTATTTGGTGAATTTATTCCAGAAGGTTTATGTTTTATATAACATTCATTTTAAAGTTACCTAATAAAAACCGTGCGAAGCAGGGTCGCGTTAAATGATTTTTGACAAATACGTATTGTGGGACCTGAAAAAAAGACTAAGGTTGCTCTTTTTTTAGGGTTCCGAAATCAACAAGGAACCCTTATAGTTTCGCCATGTCCGTCTCTCTGTCTGTCTGTCCGCGGTTCAGCTCAAAAATATTGGTACTAGAATGTTTTAATTTGGCATGAGTATACACGATAATGACGCCAAAAAAGTGGTAAAATAAAATTTTGAAAAACACAATTATTTACGGTACCGCCCCTACATGTAAAGTGGAAATGATAATTTTTTTTTCGTCCTTCCCATAGTGTGAGATATCGTTGGATAGGTCTTTCAAAAATGTTAGGGGTTTGGGAAGACCGTTTTTTGATTAAGTAATCCGTTCGTGACTCAAGCTTTAAAGTACCAATTTTCGTTAGTGTCAAGTGTCGGACCCCTCAACCAACTAAACGGTTGTAGTTAGAAATTCAAATGTCACGGCAGTAGTACCTATATATAACGAAGTTTAAAGAAAAACACACATAAGTGGGCTTTACAAGTATACGAGTAATAGTCGACCAATTGTATTTAACTTGAAAACTGTCGGATCAGTTGAGGATTTGTATAGTCCGATGGGACGGCAATAAATAATAAATAAATAATAATAATAATAACCATCAATTAATCTTATAATCCACACAAACTTAGGAACGAACAAAGCGTTTTGCTTTGTTTGTTCCTAAGTTTGCAGCACACATTTTCTAAACAACGAATAGCTACGCGATGGCTACGGCGTAGCTGACGTAGCCGCTACGCGAGCTACGCCGTAGCAGCGAATAAGCAATCGGTTAGCGCTGATTTATTTCTGTCTTTGTTGTTCAGACATGTTTGTGAGAATCCAATATATTGTAGAAGTGCATAATATAACAGTTAGTTTGAAACCATAGTAGAGTTCTGTATACGGCATGACCAATTTGCTTGCATAGTGTTGTGACTAACTGGGCCAGTTAATTTCTTTCGAAAACAGGCAGGGAAGGGAAAAGCTACAGCAGTGATATTCTGTAAAAATCTCACCGTGAAAACTAAGGTGAAGTGAGCTGTCATTCCATCTAATGTTAGGGATTGCCTCCATTGATAGATAACTTCACGCTCACTTCACCTATGTTATCACGGTGAGATTTTTACAGAATCGATAGGCTGGTCCGTGAAGACGCTAATGAAGGTCGATTTGCCGATCTCCCTAAAGCACAAACTTATCGACATGTGTATCCTGCCCGTAGTAACCTATGGTGCTCAGCCCTGGTCGCTCACAAGGTCGCAAAAGTTCCGCCTTGGTGTTTGCCTAAGAGTGATGGAGCGCAGCATCCAGTCTTTTTATATCCGGTCTTTTTACAACCAGAGGTGTAAAAGACCGGACCGGGTCTTTGTACACCCAGAGGTATAAAAAGACCGGACAAAATTTGGAACACCATGCTGCGTTCCAAAACGGGTATAATAAACATAGGCAAGAAGACTGCCAGGCTCAAATGGGATTGGGCGGGACACATCAGCCGTATGCAGGACGACCGCTGAGCAAAAGTTTCCACACAATGAGTGCCTGTAGATGGATGATGTCGCCGAGATCGGTTCAGAAAGTGGTAGCGAGATGACCTGGGCGCCTAATACGAGGACTGGTTCGAGGTGGCGCGGGAAAAGAGTTCCTGGAAGGACTTGGGAGAGGCCTTTGCGCAGCAGTGAGACAGTAAAGGCTATACAAAAAACAACGATGACATTATATTATTATGTCATTATTGTCATGACTGACATGACTATCATTATGGGTAATCAGGTGTCCAAAAGTTTGACTATTACGATTTTGATCTCAGTCATCAGATTATCACCATTTCATTCGAAACACGGGTTATTCCACTTATCCCCATTGGCAATCTCCGTCAATGAGGATTTGTGAATTTTTATTCCACAAGTCCCCGTTGAAGTCTCATAGAGCTCGTAATGGGATTTGTGGAAAACAAAAAAGGTTTACAAATCCCCATCAGTTTAAAAATAAAATACAAACAACATAAGTATTATGTATAGAGATAAGTACTCATTGATTATTTTTATAATCAAATAAATTAAACTGATGGCTAAATTAATAGAATAAGTGTAAAATATTTTAGCTAAGAAAATGTAAACTTTACTACATATTTCAGGAATCAACTTTTATAGGCTGACCGCTTAACTGAGACGTCGCCTAAGGTAGCTGCGCCGTGCGGAAGGGGTGATAATTGTCACAATTTGACGAATCACTGAGCTCTTGCATCACGTCACCACACCCCTCCCGCACCGCGCTGCTACCCCAGGCAACATCTCAGTTAAGCGATCGGCCTATAAATTACTTTATGGTTACTTTGTAATTGATTATTTTCGAACGTTTGTTTACGTACGAGTTGAGTCTATAACTAAGTCTAGTGGTGCTTTTAAAACAAAAAATATATCTCGGGGAGAAAGATGCCATAAAAAAAATTCTTTCCGTCTTTTTATGAATATAAACTCTTAAGTTTTCTGGTTATGGCAATAATTAGAAATCAATCCCAGCTTTGACTACGTAAAATGTCTTCTTTGAATCTAGAACAGGCTCGTTTATACTGAAAGTCGCTATTGCTGGTGAGTGTCGGGTGCCGGCGCACTTAGCGTTAAAAACCGCTTCGAGTTGCGCCCTGCTGTAAAAATCAATTGAGGTTTCTGTGTTAGTATTTGTGGAGTCGATACTTTTAGTTTGTGTTGATTTTATGTTGCCTTGAGTTCAATACTCTAACGCCCCTTTTGAAAGAAAGATTTAAAAAAAAAATTAAAAAGACAAGGCATAATCAGCCTATAATGTTCCCACTGCTGGGATACAGGCCTACTCTCGGTGAGGGCCAGTGGGCCATAATCGACCACGTGGGCCCAGTGCGGGTTGTTAGAAATAACATGTCTTCGAATTTTTAGATATCATATACCTAGTTAGTTGGTGTTTTTAGGTGTCATAACATGCTGGTTTTCTCACGATGATTTCCTTCGGCGTTTTGAGAGCAGTAGTGATGAAATTATTTACACAAAGTAAAGCACTTGTCAGGGTTCGAACCTACGACCTACAACTCGTAAATCGCGGCCGTTACCACTACGCCACCACTGGACTCACACTACAACAACAGTTGGTTACTATAAAATATGTAACACCTGGGCCTCAAGTCTGCTATTACAATAGTGTCAGAATGGTCTATCATTAATTTCATAATTGTTGATTACCAATATAATGGCGTCATTATGACTTTCCAATGGTCAACCACTGACACTCCATTGAAAGAAATGGCATAAAATGGTAATCTCGTACATAATGACAAATGAATAAATGTAATGTTTATTGCTATTTACGAACTTATTACTACTTCAGATTGCAAACAATAAGACGCATTATGTAAAAATATATATTAAATGAAATCTAGCATGAAATTTAGTAGTTTTTCTCCGACCAATGAGCGACCAATGATTTGACCATTATGAATTTAGCAGATTACGAACTTTTAGCAAAATGACAATGGGATCGTGTAGGAATGATGAATTTATAAAATAGCGGATTTGGGCCCCTGGTGTGATACAACATCAAAGTTCGTAAGTATTTGCGCACAATATAAAATAATATGTATAGAGGGTATGAGGAACAGGGTGTAAACTTCACTCAACCTCCATAGAAAAGGGAGCATCCTCCGACCAGACGGGTGTTATGTCTGGCGGGCAACTGCCCCATGATTAATGTCGGGCCGTTGTATCTATGTTAGTTGCGCGGTAAACTCTGCTTGCGAGATGCAGGATTTTGTGACGTCAGTATGACGCGTTGTTCGCATGTGGCGTCGTTGTAGATACCGCTACATCACTCCCCCCCGGAGACCGGAGGTCGATAGTAGGCTGAGTCTTGTATCTTGCGATGCTTGCCAGGCCAGCTGATGAATAACTATTATTTAGTACTAGCTTCCGCCCGCGGCTCTGGTCGCGTGGCATGTCGATAAAAATTAGCCCCACAGGGTTCAAAATATCTCCATATCAAAATCGGTCCAGCCGTTACGAAGATTAGTTGATACAATCTGACAGACAGAAAAATATTTAAAAAAATGTTTTTTGTTATAAGTACAGTAAATAATTTTATATGCATTTAGTAAAAAGCTATTTTGACATTACAAAAACATACTTAAATTTTTATTATTTTTATAGATTAAATAATAAGAATCAAAAACTTCAAAGATATTTGATTTTTCTTTCCTATCATCAGATTACCGTAAAAAACTGAGTGTGAATTTGTAAGCGGGTAACACTCTTTTATGCATTTTTGATCAGGTTTTCGCCAGTAATCCATCACCTGCCAACGTAAGCCAATAAAAAATGAAAATCTACGAGAATATGCGGTGGGTTCCATAGGTTTTTGTACCATATACAATCTTTACACCTGTAAAATATTTACGAAAAGTGCACGTGATTAAAAATATTAAACAGGCACATCTGACTTTACATAGTGACCTGTAAGGTTTTTGCTATAAAGGTTTAAGATTTCGTTATGTGTAAATAGTGTATTATAAAACCATTTGATGCCTTAGTACCTATTTACGAATAATATAAAGTCAGGAAGCGTAACTATGAACAAATATTACAACATTGACATAATACCTCGAGTATTCCAACGAAAGAACACACATGCAAATAAGCCAGTCAGCTGCGCTCGCGTAAAGCATTGTATTATTTAAAGGATCGTATTCTGGCAAGCGCCGTGATTGGTTCTGGTGCGCGGTGGCCTTTCGGCAACGACCACCGCGGTAAACATTTGCGTGGTGTTTTTTTTTTTAGTTGTACCGTTTTAATTAACTATAAATAAAAAACGTCCAGACGTGCTGCACATAGGCAATATAGCCCAAAGAAAACTTAAGACAATATCAGTACATTGAAAATAAGGTATAGTCGACTAATGTCAGATTCTAGAAGTATCAGACGATTTTAAAATGCCAGATTCTATGAATGCCAGATTCTAGAAATGCCAGATTCTACAAATGTCAGATTCTTTAAAAATTTTGCTAATTTCAAAATTTGTTGTACAGGTATAAAATAAGCAAAAGAATCATAGGGCATCGAAAAATTCGTCCGCATCGCTGTCAACAGGAACAGTGCCCAAAAGGCTGGCAGCATTACCACGTTGTATGGCAATGCTAATTCTTTGGCCAAGAAAAAGGCCAGCCCTCTGGTCACGTGAAGAGTCGACTAACCGCTTGGCGATATCTCGAAAAACCAAGTGGGCACTCGGACCCCATGGCCCTAGAGTTTCAACCCCAAACGGCTCGAAAATATAACTCCCAATCAGGTTATTATGTACATATTATTATTTTAATTGTTAGCTTATTTTATGTAAATAGTAGGTCATTTATTAGTTTTTAAATTATGTACACAATGACAAATGAATAAAATTTTATTAATACAACTAAATTTGTTGTTGTAGTTGTTAGTTGATTTTGCTTTAGTTGTTGTTGATCCTACATTTACCTAAAGTTCCGGCTACCACCTAGGTCCCTCGTAGATCATCATTCGTAGATCTACGATAGTCGTTACGGGAGTCTGAAGCCCTAAAGTGTAACAACCAGTCTTACCAAGGGGTATCGTGTTAGTCAGTTACTAAGTTATAGAGATCATATAGCAGACGCTCCATGTAAAATACTGGTGGTCATCTGGTTAGACTGGAACCCGACCTCAACATCGTTGGGAAAAACTAGGCAGATTTACTCACATACACTTTACAGAACCCCAAAATAACACGTCAAACACCCAAAAACTTATCTAACATACGCTTGTAACGAAAGCACGTATCAAAATGACAAAATCAGACGCAGTCTAAAATAAAAGCATTCCTTTACTGGGCGCCGGCCAAGCGAGTAACATCGCGTTTAGATTGATAAAGCAAGGAACAAAAGAGGCGGCGAGGCGAATAGCGCCATGAGATACTTTGTAATATGAGTGCGTTGTCCTGTCGGCTATAGCATGGATATTATGGGTTTAGGTTTTTACAGGACACGTTCCTACTCGGTAGTTTCCTTTTCGGTAGCTTGCGTTTGGAGGTAAAAACATCAAACTCTCTTACGTTTAAACCAGGGAGAATTTAATTTTTTAGTTTTCAACTTAATAGCGTTTCGCATACGTAGTGACTTTAGTTGACGCAACTGTTAACTTTTTTAAAAGCTAACCTAAGCGGTTGCTAGTTGCACCAATATCTACATCTGCGCAGTTCCCTGAAATTGGGTGTAAAAAAACGCCATAAACAGCAACAAGAATCTGCGCAGCCTACTTCAACAAAAAATATTCCAAAACATAGCCTCAACTGTATCTACATCTATTTTTTTATTAACCATTATTATCCCACTGTTGGGAATAATCATAATATAATCACACACAAAACATAAACAAAATCAAACACACATACATGTTACATTTATACAAATTATAAATTAAGGTCAGTTTTCGTTTCTCTCTGTGACCGCGTTGTTCTTTTAAACTACGCAACAGATTTTTGATGCGGCTTTCACAGTAATTTAGAGCATTTATTCCGAAAGGTTATTACACAATACATTAATATTAAAGTTACATAATTATAATAAAATATTCGACTGTTTGCCAAGTCGTTAAAACTGTGCTAGTAAATTCCAGTAAATCCGTTCAGACGTCTTTGCGTGATAGTATAAAACATACAAACTTTTACATTTATAATACATATTACTAGCTCTTGCTCGCAGCTTCACCCGCGTGGCTGTCAGAAATTATCCAACTGGACCTTACTACCGAGATAAAAGTATCCTATGTGTTAACCCAGGTACACCATATATGCCCACATTCATCCAAATCCGTTCAGCCGTGCGTGAAGAAGAGACAAACATACACACACATAAACTCACAAACTTTCGCCTTTATGATATTAGTGTGATAAGTTAATAAGTAGTATAATATACGATAATACTCTAACCACAGAGTAACATCAACACAACAACAATTTATCCAACTTCGAAGCCACCAAATCAAAGTTAGATTTTTGCCCGTTCGCGAACCCCCTCATTGTTTCAGCTAGCCTTTATCTCGTCAAAGGCAGACAACACTGTTGGAATGAATCCAACAAAGGAATTGATATTTCCTTACGTACAATGAATGGAAAAATATCAATATGGCTTTGCTCGGGACTATTTTTCATGGTGCTTTTAGCGTGAACCAATTAGGTTAGAACCAACTAATAAAATATACAGGGTCAAATTAAATTAGCTAACGAAACTCTGCAGACGTGGTGGACATCAATATCTACACACGATAACATTAAAAAGATTTGATGGATTTTTTGGGGGAGCAACGACCGCTGGTAGTGTTTTTACTTGAAGTATAAGTTGATAAATTCAGTTTTCTTTTGTTTGTATTATCATGTTTAAATATCAGTCACGTCTGTGAAGTTTACACAAAGAAAACAGCAGTGCTATTCTGTAAAAATCTCACCGTGAAAACTAAGGTGAAGTGAGCTGTCATTCCACCTGATGTTAGGGATTGCCTCCATGGATAGTTTACTTCACGCTCACTTCACCTATGTTATCACGGTGAGATTTTTACAGAATCGATAGGCTGATATTTCAAGACACTATACAAAAAGCGGTCCACGAGCCACCAAAAAAATCTTTGATGTTTTATCTTGTTTTCCTCCACCTACTTCTGGGAATATCGAAATAATAATATAAGTACAGATATGTCAAAGACAAATAAACGATATACATATTGAGTTGAAACCAAAAATCCCAAATGAGAACAGAAACAATCCATACTAACATACCAAATACGAAAGTTACTGTGTGTTAGTTTATCAAAAGGCCAACCCCTAATTAAAAACATTTAAAATCTAGAAATCTTCTTCTTTTTTCTTCTTATTCTTTTAGATTTTTTTTTAAATGTTTTTTTGAAATATTTTTTTTTGTATAGAAAAAAATATTAAACACCTGTTATGTTTTATTCATCTCAATCTGTCAAAATACCTCTAAAGGTATTTTTGACAGATTGCGGCTAAGATCAGACTGTGAACGTTCTTAAAATTATGAGAATTGACCCTCTGTTAATTTTTCACTCCAACAGCTGAACGGATTTCTATAAAATGTTGTAAACGGGTAAACGATGATCCAGGTTAGGACACAGTACACTTTTTAACCCGGTACTACGTTCCCATGGGATAAATTTCCGATACACACGGGCGACGGCGCTGGCAAAAGCTAGTATTTATGATGAATATTTCCAGTTATTTTATGTTGACTGACAGTATCACTGATTCCCGGAAAACTCGTTACTAAAGTAACAGACAAATATCACGAGCATTCGAGTAATCCTTCGAAGAGGCTATCCAATTATTGTGGAGGATAAAGTCACGTACTCCTGTACTACAATGGCATTTTAAAGCTCTAGAGTGATTGAATGAAGAGGAAACATTTCCCGGTGAAAAAATTGGATGTGTTACAGATAGTATAATATCACTTGAAATAATGTTCACATGATATAATTTTCATATGCTATAAAAACGTATAAACTAATTTCATGTGATCGAATGTTTTTTTCTATATAACCTTCTTTTGCTCTAATAACATTTAGTATAACGTTCATTACATATAATTTACAAATTTGTATGATTCTGTTTTTATGTAACGTTTAGTTGACCTAATTTTCATATTTTCCTACTAATTTTCAGCCAAAATTCTCTAATGAACAGAAAATAAATATCAGAAAACATCATACTGTTATAACTTCATCTAACCCAAATGTTACACCAACAATAGAAGGGATCAGGCGCTCGGCGGCCGCTGCTGGAGCACGCTCGCTTCACTCGCTCGCCTTCCCGCGTTGATGGTCACTATTCTAACCTAACTAAACCTAACGAAAATTTCAGACGTTTAAAATCTAATCAGTTTTTGCAAAAATATACAAAACAAAGTAGACGTTTCTAAATAATATTAAATGCTACTTATAGATTTTGAATATTATACTAATTGAATAGTAATTCAAATTGTCATTATAGAAAATATTCATTATATAATATAAAACTAGGTAAAATGAAATAATATGAATAATTAATTATATCATTTCATCGTTATATTAAAGAAAAGTATATTAAATTAAATTAGGTCATTATGATTATTATAACTTTTGTTATTATATCAAACATTACACAGTCGAAAAAATTACGCTTGGAAAACAGATTTTATGCATAAGTTTTTGTAAAAATTGTCTAGTATGGTTGCAAGCGTGGCCGCTGTACTATACTCGTACCAACTCTCTACCCGCTTGGAAATACAGACGCAATGAAGATGTGTTGGATTCACATTCTTGTCATTCCGTGCCTTAGAAAGCACGTTATAATGTTGGTCCCGGCTGTCATTTTATGGTCAGACAGTAACGATCTATGTAATCTTTGACAGTCGTTACGGGTAGTCGAAGAAGCCCTTAAGTCTGAAGTGTGACCACCACTCTTACTAAGGAGTATTGTATTAGCCAATAGCCAGGCCCTTCTTTCCCACTGGCACTCTGGGCCAGTGCCCAGGGCGGCGAAGGACGGGGGCCCCGGCCTACCCTAATAAAAATCATTCTTTGTAGCCGAAGTTCCATTCTACGCATTATTAGTACCCGATTCAATGACAATATAATTGATTTGCAGTGCGAATTTTAAGCATCAACATGTGTATGCTAAGAGTTACTTTTTTAAATCATAATTATTACAATTATCATGTGATTGTAAAGAAATAAAAACAATTGTTGAATAATTTTAGAATTTTGCTTATCTACACAGGGGCCTGCGATCCTTATGTGCCCAGGGCTTCCAATAGGTTAAAGATGGCCCTGCCTATAACTGGGTTGTTCATGTCAGATAGACAGTCGCTCCATGTAAAATACTGTTATTCACCATCAGCTGATTGGACTGGAAGCCGACCCCATCATCGTTGGCTGATAACATTTGATTCTAGTCAAATCCTAAATATCCTTACCATCTAAACTCAACGATTCATCTATCAGAAAATACCAGTAGGTATGAGAAAAACCGCAACACTATTTATCAACTAAACGTTCCAATCAAAATCACTGTTACAAAATAGAATGAATTCAAATCCGTTCAAAGCAAACAAAGTTATCTGGGATTCCGGAACTCAATGCTCAGATAACATGCAGTATTATTAATAGTGGGAACTATTAATAATAGTATTACTTAGTGCTGCGTGTTTGTTTCAACACATTGTTACCGGAATATGTGGTTTGGTGTGAATTGTTTAATTAAAGCGGTATTTGTATGATTAGGTCTGTGGTAATATTTGTGAATGGATTACTTGCGTTTGGATTTTTTGTGTTGTTGATTGGTTGACGATTAATATCGTATTTTAGGATACACTATCTTTTAACCGACATCAAAAAAACAACCGACTTCCAAAAAAACACTACAAAGTGAAAAATAACTTTAATTTCGGAAGTCGGCGTCGTTGGTTCCGCATTTTCTTTTATTGACACCGACTTCCGAAATTAAAGTCATTTTTCACTTTGTAGTGTTTTTTTGGAAGTCGGTTTTTTTTTTTCATTTTTAAGTTGTACTTACCCCACACAAATTCGTATAACACCTGCTATGTAAATATCAGTGACAGGAAGTCATTATAACATCATCAATACAAAACAAATGGCAAAAATACGTATTATTGAAGCTAACTCAAAAACCATCCAAGCAACGTTAGTAAAATTTATATGAGATCACTCCTGAGGCATACCCTATCCAATAAAAAAATATTTTTTGAAATCAATTCACAATTGTCGGAGTTATCGCGTAACAAACAGACAAAAAAAAAACATACTGTCGAATTGATAAACTCCTCATTTTTGTAATCGGTTAGAAAGGCTCATTCTCAATTGGAACATACAATGCAACTGGCAAAATGTACTGCCTACCCTTTCATACAAACAGGCGTAATGTTTAACATAATATTCTGAATCTACTTAGTCCCTAAGTGAAAACGGCTTACCAACGTAAACAGCAGGCACGAATGTAACTAACACCCTAAAAGCTTATTACCTATACTAATGATCTTCATAATACAACACTGTAATAATAGTTTAAGTCCAACTCAAGTTCCGTGGGCGCGAGGTTCAGTTTGAGTGATAGCGGAATAAAATGAAAGGCCAAAATAAAGAACATTTAATAACTTATAAAGGTATGAGGAACGGGGTGTAAAGTTCACTGATCCTCTATAGGAAAGGGAGGATCCTCCGACCAGACTCACAGTGGGTCGAAACTGCTATATGAGGAACATAGGGATTTTTTTAATAAATTCCATTTAAAAAATACCTATCAAAAGATCTTTTAATCTGTTGAATAATTGTTATGAAACGTTTATCTCTAAAACTGATAGTTTTCCCGGAAAAAAAAAAATTTTTGTTGCGTGGAATGAAACAGAAACTGCTAAAATTTGTCCAAGTCTTGAAAGATCTTGCTTTAAAACTACTTTATTCTTATTATTTGGCTTGTTGGCTATAATTCTACGCTTCAACGTTCTATAATTCAGCAAAATATAACAAAAAAAGAAAACAACCGACTTCAAAAAAAAAAACACTATAAAGTGAAAAATAACTTTAATTTCGGAAGTTGGTGTCGAAAACGAAAATGCGGCACCAACGACAGCGACTTCCGAAATTAAAGTTATTGTTCACTCTGTTAGGTTTTTTTTTATGTCGGTATTGAGAAAGAATTCCAGAAGATTTTGATAGCATTAATGGCCATGCGTTACCCGCTGTCACTAGCACCACAGTCCTTTCCACTCATTCACATAATCATTAAGGGTTTTCGCGTCTAAATCGCTCGGTAGCACGTGAACGACACATTACGGATGAATTGTGTACTTTATTTAATATCTCATGTTATTGTATGTGTAGGTTTGCTAATAGCTTGCTAAAAATATGCTTGTTCTTTTGTAGACTAGAAGAATAATTAAGTGAACTGTCAGACTTTCTTGAACTCTATTAAACAAACTTGAGTTTTAGATTCATCCTGTTAGGTGCTTCTACACTTGACTTGAATTAAAATTATGATATATAAAGTTACGGACAAAAAAAAAAGCACAATAATTACGTTTTTGTCACGGTATTAAGCAAATCTAACGAATGAATGAAGGAGGCAATTGTATGCACCTGAGATGAGAATGCTAAGAGGGATGTGTGGTGTTACACGAATGGATAGAATAAGAAATGAGTACGTAAGAGGAAATTTGTTTTAATTTTTGACGTTCAAAAGTGCCTTTTATGTGCCTATTTGAAATAAATGATTTGACTTTGACTTTGAAAGTGGCACCGTTATCTGAAAAATTGTGTGGAAATCGGTTGTCATGGTATATACGGGCATGTGTTATAGAGGAATGAGGAACATGTCTTGAGAAAAGTTTTGAGTATGAATGTCGATCTAGGAAGTGGTGAAGGGCGGGCGTTTTGGGGGGACTGTCTTTTGTAATTGACGTTCGAAAAGTGCTGATTCTCAGCCTAGTTTGAATAAATGACTTTTGATTTTGATTTTTTTTTTTTGATAGCTATAATAGTAGGGGAAGACAGTATATTTTTTAATCAAACTACAATCGTAAACCAAGCTACTAGAAGTGCAGTTTACTGTTTCATCTCAAAATAGATGAACGTTACAATTCCCCGAAAACACCTCGTAACAATTGAAGAATGATTCCATTAATTTCACCTTAATTAAATTTATAAAGGTAAAGAACACGTTTCTCCCTAAAGTATCCTACAAAAAACAAACACCGCAATTCTGTGAAACGATAAAGAAAGCCTGTGAGAATCGGCAATTATCTCGGAAACTTCCCTTAACTGCTAATCGTTAAGGGTTAACTCTCAACGCAGCCAAGTTTCCACATTTACAGAAATAATTGCACGCTACCCTTTGCTTCCCATTAAAGGGGGGCTTGTTTAAATGCCAACCTTTCTATTTACCTTTCGACTGTTCTTATTGAAAAACTTTTTAGATACATTTCTTTGAAACAGTCCTAGCTGTTTAGGAAAGCGGTCCACTTGAAGGTAAATTTATTTCTCTCCGTCTGTACAAATTAAAATGACAATAAGAGGGATTCAACAATGTTTTTGTTCATGTAAATTAAAGGGCCAAGAGATGCCACGAAAATTGCTGTGAGTAATTCGAAAAATTGTATTCGAAAACCAATTCAGTATGTAAAGTAAAAATTAACCTATGACGATTCCAAAACTATTTCGAGATTTTAGGAGTCTAAGCCGTATTTTTTTTTTTTTTTAGGTCTTAAAATCTCAAGATACTTAATATTACTTGACTTTCAAAAGACAGCCAGGCCCAAACGGCTTAACGTGCTTTCCGTGGACAGAGGGGTCTCGGTATATAATGGATGGTCACCCATCTACCCAAGCGGCAGTTTTTATTAAAGCCACGAGCAGGAGAAGCAGTGTATAATAATCAGCATATATTGTTCCCACTGCTGGGACACAGGCCTCCTCTCTATGAGAGGGAGTTGTGTAGTTTCTTGTGGTTTTTCTCCATAGAAAACGACCAATTGGAACCGTGCACCGGCACAGCACCGTGCACAGCTTTTGACGTTTCATAAGTGCCCTTGTAGGCATATGTGAAATAAAATATTTTATTTATTTATTTAATACTTCAAGCACATAAATGTACAGAGGCGGATTTTGATTTTGATTTTAGAGTGGACTGTAATCTACCACGCGGGTCCAGTGCGAGTTTGGTAGGAGTCACATGTTTTCGAATTTCTGGTTCTAGATCATGCCCGTTTCCTCGAGATGTTTTCACTCATCCGTTTTTGAGAGCAGTGGTAATGAAATTATTTACACAAAGTAAAGCGCCCACCTGGGTTCGAACCCACGACATCTCGTAAGTCAGGGTCGTTAAATCATTGCTCTGCACTCCGCAAGCAGCGTGTATCCGCATCTTATTCCAATTAATTTATGACGAAAATTTGTGTCTGAATTTAGCCAAACATGGCATGACGAATGTTTCCGAAAATTTCCGAAACTCGCCACTCGGGGGCGAAATTTTCCATCTCGCTGGAGAAAGGATTAAGATGAGAAGTTAAGAGTTTTATCTATGTTATTGGAATATTTGGCCAACTTCACCCAGCATGCGTACTTATAATGTTTTACGTTGATAAATATCAAGGCCAAACTTGGGTAATTACAATATATCTTAAGTTCCGATTGGTGATTTCGCCAATAATTGAATTTTCTGTTTATTTATCGGTATACCTTTTGCCGGAGCAGTTTAGAAGTTAGCTCGAGATTTAGTGGCATCGTGAAAAACAAATACAGCCTTGACTAGGCACAACAACAAGATTTTTAGTTTATGGCCTGTCATGCACGAGGTTGTTGGTTCGAATCCGGGCAAGTACCGATATGACTTTCTCAATTCATATATACTTTCTCGTGAAGAAACCCTTATGTCTGAAATCGCCAACCCGTCTTGAATAAGTGTTTTGATGAATGCTCGTACCTTTTCTTTATGAGAAGAGGCTTATGCACTGCAGGAGGATAATAGAATGCTGATGATTTTTTGTTTTATCCTATCCGTCTTCTTACCAGTTGAAATAATGTTGCCATTAACAAATTTCATAGTAGCTTTCTTTATATTCAACTTCTTCCATATAGAAAAAGTCTAACCCAAGTTCCTACTTTTACACTAAGCAACCACCATTCCTGTTTATAAACTTTGAATTGTTTGTTTCTTAAAAAGAATCTGCCATTCTCCTGCGGGGTAGTTGCGTAGTAACATACATAAAATAACAATTGACCGTAATGCCTTTCATTTTAACAGTTCAGCCACGTTCATTGCGTTCTTTACGTTGAATTACTGACTTATTATTCAAACCTATGAAGCAATGGATTTGGAATTTTCTTCAAAAGGGTGCTGTTTTCTTCCTCCTTCCAAAACTAAATCAAAACAATATATGACAAGCATTTGCAACTTTTCAATATCAAAATTATTCTCAAAATGATTTATAACAAACTCAACTTCGAATTCTTCAAAACTTACACGTTGAAAGGAATATTTATGTCACATATTCCCAGTTGTTTTGCCAAAAATTTTGCGAACATTCATGCATGGCTGTCCTTGAGTGCGTCAAACAAGGTGCATCGGATACAAGATGGCGGGCAACTTTTGCCATAAAATTAAATTTGTTTTTGGGGTACAACCGTGAAAGATATGTTTCCTAAAGACTGTGTTTTAGGAGTTTCGAACATAGGATGTGTGCAGTGTTGCTGAATATTGTCTGGGAAAATTTTAACTTTTATTTTGTTTTTGTTTTTAATTTTACAAAATTCAAGCGTATGACCTGTACTTATGTGAAGTTCATAATATGGATGGATGGACAACATACATTCATCTACAACATGATCTCACACCTTTTTTCCATGGTGGTAGGCAGAAACTACAGAACGCCACCTTTACGATCTTTAAGAGGAAATGCAGTCGGAGACTTGAAAAAGCAGTAAATACATAATTCGAGGTTTGTCTCTCGCCTGTTTCCTCCTCCAATATTGAACAAATTTAAAAGATATTTCTTAAACTGAATAAGAAGGGTGTATACTGTGTCCCTATGTTTTAATTTTTTCATTAATAGTTGTCAAATTTGTACAATAGGCCTCTGTTGACTGCGGTTTAAATCGACATTTTTTGAGGGTTCTAATGCTTATAAAAAGAATGTATCATCAAAAAGGAAAACATAGCGACATACAATTAGTTAATACTTATCATTATGTAAAAAAATCATTGCTTTAAGGTCAGTAACCAAAAAAAAAAACAGGCGAGAGTGTTTCTATGGAGAATGTATTACTTCTTTTGCTTCGTTTACGTTTATATGGTCCTAAACGAAAACCGTTTACGAGTTAAAGGTCCCCGAGATGATCAATCGCAATTGTAAATTTTTACGTGATTGATGCAAATCGATAGTCCACCAAATTCAATTGAAGCGATTGACAATGTTACTACAATTACAATTGATTGCAATTGATTAATTCGGTATCCTTTAGTTGAACAAGCTCCCTCTCATAGAGAGGAGGTCTGTGTCCCAGCAGTGGGAACATTATAGGCGGATTATGTGTGTTATGTGTAGTTGAAGAAGTGCTTCTATTTTTTTTTTATTCTATTCAAAACTCAAACTCAAACTCAAAGCATTTATTTCAATTAAACCATTTCCAGGCACTTTTGAATTGTCAAAATTAACTAGTCGGTCAGTTAGTCAGAAAGTTGAAACTACTTGCCCATTCCAAAACGTAGATCTCTTGGAGAAGAACGGGCAAGAAACTCCAAGGACACTCTTTTAAATTAAGATATTACAAAATCCTGAGTACAGTATTCTTGTTGCTTCTATATGTGAGAACAATGTTATGAAGAAACAATTCAAAATAGGTATAAGTTTAAAAAGAAGCCCTGGCAGCTAATAGATGACCAGTCTCAACTGACAGCGCCCGTTCACGAACATGACGCATGGATCAGCACCATCCAGCTCAACCATTTTGAAGGGAACCGAATGATCCAACACACGCGCCACCATCAGTGAGACATTTATTGATAGGTATTGTCCTTTTTTTTACAATCCTCATAATTGCGTGATTGCGTGGCTCATTGCGTGATGACATCCTCAAGCAAAACGTAAAAAATATTATACCTTTGAGGCTGAAGTAGGACTGCGCGGGTCACACTTATAGGATGCATCCAGACAGATGAGCCAAATTCGTCACACAGTGGGTGCCTGAAAACGGGCATCGCCACCGAGGCAGGCCTATGAATCGCTGGCGTGACGATTTGGACTCTTTCCTGACCGATTGGACGGATAAGGCACAACACAAGGAAAGGTGGAAGAAAATGGGAGAGGCCTTTGCCGTACAGGCTAACGAAAAAAAAAAAACTTACAATACTAAACAAACTGAATATACTTGTAATATCAGTTGGTAGGTATAACTCATCATATTGGGTACATCAAACATACCTTCCAATTAACCGACCTTATTATCTTCAAACAAATTGAGATTTATAACGGAAAACACGTTTGGCAATGTTGATAGGCTTATTAATCGATAGGTACGCACGAATTTAATCACCCGAAAACTCGCACAAAGTTAATAAAAATGCAATAAAGTATAGAAAAAAGTACACTAGCGCACAGAAGTGATAAGAGAAAAATAATTTGAAACGTGTACCTACTTTTTTCTTAAATTCATTGCATAAGATTCAAAATGTGCCAATTGCCTAATACACATTTTTGGAGTTGTCGATTCGCTCACAAACAAATTAACTTCATGCGAGTCGCCTATGTAAAAAAAAAATATTATGTAAAAGTTTCGATTCACCCGTTTCGGGCGAGTAAATTTGTGCGGATCGACTAATAAGCTGTTAATAAGACAAGCCAAATATTTTTGTGGCGAGCAAAATAAGTCTGCGAGCGACGTTTGACCTTCAAGATTATGGGGTTTATAGATATTTCTTAAAGATACGTCAAAGTCAAAGTTTAAACTTTTCTTGCAAACTAAGTGTACAATGTTGGTGTTGTCTTATGTTAGTACATACGACTTAGCAGCCGTTCACCTGCCCTTATCGTCCTAAATTATTAACATGCTTTAAACGTGATTATTACATAATTATTTCCTTTTATATTAGTACAATTAAATTGAGAAATTATAGATATGTTAAAATTAAATGTCAATAATAATTAATTTAATACAACTATTCAGCAACTAGCTGCGCCCCGCGGTTTCACCCGCTTAAGTTTCGATCCCGTGGGAATATCGGGATAAAAAGTATATTATGTATTATTCTGATGTATAAGCTATATTACTGTACAGTTTCATCAAAATCCGTTGAGTAGTTTTTGCGTGAAAGAGTAACAAACATCCATCCATCCATCCTCACAAACTTTCGCATTTATAATATTAAGTAGGAAAGTAGGAAGTAGGATATTAATGTCATCCTTTTCAGGTAGTACAAATTATTATTTTGTAGGAAGTTAAATAGGATAGACTAAATCTTATTGCTTATATAGGACAGATCGCCACTTTTGTACATGAGAAAAAATCGCTATTTTTTGCTAGACTCTAAATATTATTTTACTGATTAGAAACATTTGTGAATTAGGAATACATAGTTTGCAATGATTAGCGACTGTTTAGCCACACATTTTTGACGTTTAAACGTCACTTAAACGTCAAAAATGTTTTATAAATAAAAGGGTTTATCCTTGCCAGCGCTTTTAATAACTTTTGGCACAATGATGGCGATTATTTACTTTGGAAAACACGAAACATAGCACACTCTCTTGACACCTGACATAAACGCCAAGATAGCAGTGAACGATTAATTCTGAATTTAGCCGCGTGCAGACTAATTTTGCGGGCACTTTTAGGACTAATTATTACTAATTATCTGTCTGACAAATAAACGTGGAAATGTTACGAAATTTCTCTGAATTACATTTGTTCCATTCGCCTTTCAAATATCTGGGTTTAATGTCAGACTTTACTCCAAATTTCGATTTAAATAATTTAATTAGAAAAACAATACCAACTCCCCTAGTAACCGCGTGTAGTCAGCTGTTTTAAGTAACACCTGCATAATGTCTTGTAATCAGCCTATAATGTTCCCGCTGCTGGATCACAGATCTCGACTTAATGAGAGGGAGTGGGCCATTATCCACCACACGGGCCCAGTGCGGGCTGTTAGATGCCGCATGTGTTCGAATCGTTTGATTTTAGTTGATGTGTTCCTTTAAATTCACCGACATTCTCAGGGTTAAAAAAGTTTGGAAATGACCTTGCCCACGCCCCTATTCGATTTGATCCATACTTCCAAGGATACCCTGTATATTTTACCGGAGTCTACATTAATGGTAAATTCCGATCAGTAGTTTTCACTTTTCACCAACTACAATCCGTATGTTGTGGGTTCAGGGCATTACTCTTTGAGGCTTAGCGTACCCTGTAACGTAAGTAGTGGAATCAAGTCGCTGGATTGAATTGCAGATAATTGGATTACTGAAAGAGGGATCAATATGTGATGTATTGGCTGGTGATTTCATTATATTGGGTTTTAGATAGGAGAGGAAACAACTTTCAACTACCTCGAAAGGTCAAAGTGACCTTAATGCTACGTATTTCTGAAAGTGAGGCTATTATGGACCAATTGTAGTAGGATAAACATGGAAAAACAAAACACAAGCGGCCAAATGTGACCTGCGGGGCAATTGCGTAACACACTATTAGTGGCAATGGGTTTAAATTTGTCAGTTCAATAACATTCATTGCGTTATTTACATTGCTGTGCAGACAAATTTTTCGAACATAAGAAGCAATGGATTAGCAATATCCTTCAAAATTATTCAGATTGATAGTGTGTTACGCAATTAGGGTGCCGTTCCACCGTACAATATTTAATACTATGAAATTAAATGTCTATTTCTGTAAGTAGATCTTATAAGACACTTTTACACGTCTATATTTTGTTGGTCAATGTTTTAAAACTAGATGCAACACGCTGCTATCTCAGGCAACGTCTTAATTAAGCGGTCAGCCTATAGTATTATATAGGATTAGATTGCGAAAATTCTATAATTTTGCAACGAACCAACCTATTTCAAAATATGAAAGATTTTCGTATTATTACGTGCTGAAATGATCAGGATTTTTGGAAAATATAGCAGCATAAAAAATAGGCCGCAGTATCAGCAACAAAATTACGAATTGCTTGCCAATTTATCAATTAAGCTCTCAATTAAAAAGCCATCAATTTATATGAATAATCTTTCTAAAAATGCCTATGTTTTTCATTTTAATATCATAAAACAAAAACAAATACATTTCCAACAATACCTATAGGTACTAACCACGGTTCGCCCTTGTTTGGTATAACAACGTTTGGTCGAAAATCGCTCCGGCTAATTTTAGTTACAATAAAGTGATTTCGTATAGTTATTCATTTGACCGAATAATTAATTGGTAGATTTTTATTTAGCATATTTATTTCTTTGAAATAATGTCATTTGACCGAATTTTCAAATGCACCGCGCCGGGCCGGCGCAGGGCTTGAGGGGGCAAGAGTGAGTGAAGGGCACCCCGAGGTTAGGTTTGGTTAGGTTACTTCCCCCCCGGTGGGTTCCCGCATTGTCGAGGCGGGGGGGCTCAGTAGCCGTGGTTTGGCCACCCACGGTGAAGCGAAGAGGAACTTGAGGAGAGGCCGCTCGTCAGGGCTTTTGCCTGTAAGCCGACGACGTAGCGGCCAACAAGTAGGTTGTGGTGCCGCTTGGGCGACATCGCAACTGAGGCGGGCCGCGATGTCGTACGGGAAGCATCGCGGCTGAAGGTTGGAGGCCGCGGCGGGAGAGGAGTGCCGGTATTGCAGTGCGCCGCTCTCCCAACCTTCCGCGGCCTTGACGGGGTCGCCACCGTCGATGGCGGACGCGGTAGGGCCGCAGGGGAGGAGGAGTGTTGGTATTACGTTGGCCACTCTCCCTATCCTCTGCGGTCGAAAATTGGCAGGCGGCGGGGCCAACGACCTGACCCGCCGCAAGGGGACCAAGGGTGCCCAGACACGGGGTCGTCTGGCGTCCATGTGGTGGTTTGGTCCCTGGGGTGGTCACGGCGTGCTATGTGTTCTGGTGCGCCGGTGATGGGGAGCACTCCTCAGAGGAGGGTCCGGTGACGGACAGCCGCGGCGGGTTCACGGATGAGTGCTAACGCGTGCCCGTGTTCCCGCCATAAGCGGCGGAGGAGGACACCGTGGAGTTTTAGTGGGTAAGAGTCCCACATAACTGCACTATCTCCCCGTGGTAGTGCAGTATGCATGAGCATTTCTCCACGTAGAAAAAAAAAATGGTTAGGTTCCTTTAAACCCTTTACACAGAAATAGGAGCCCCGCTAAGCGGGGCTCCGTCGACGTAGGATGCACCTAGTTGTACAGAGGCCAGCACATTAAGCTACCTCAATCTGTCAAATTTTCCCAATTGAATATGAACTTTATGCCCTTGTGGTAAAGTTGAAAATCTATCAAAGAAATTTGACAGATTGGGGTAGCTTGATGTGCTGGCCTCTGTACGTCGACGGAGCCCCGCTTCGCGGGGCTCCTATTTCTGTGTAAAGGGTTTAAAGTAACCTAACCAAACCTAACCTCGGGGTGCCTTTGGTTCACCCATGTTTGGTATAACAACGTTTTGTTGAAATTCGCTACTACTAAAATATATGTTATACCACCTGAACATTACATCAAATGAACATTATACCTTTTAATCAATAGCGCAAATGTTGTCATCGCAAATAAATATTCGATGAAATGAAAATTATGTTAATCGATATTATACAAATTGATTATTTTCTTAAACGTTGTTCTAATTAGTAACATTACATCAAAAGTTGTTATATCAAACAAGGGTGAACCACTAACCACAAAATATCGATAGTACATTTTATAAAACCTAAATAGTGATATAAATTTCCATTACAGGATTAGCTTATATCGCCGACAGTATCGATAAAACGCATTCAGGATAAACCGCGAACGAGTTCACATCGTGCGTTTGGATTAGTGTATTTTAGATCAATATTGATAGATTTGTTTTTTGTGTCATAACACTAAACTGTGATAACAAAAGAACTGTGTCCAACACTATATTAATAAACTAGGTTCTGCCCGCTACTTCATTTGCATAGAAGGCGTTAGATACACAATATACTAACATAATATTTTTCTTAGACTTCCTCGGACCCTGGTCCGCTACAACGCATCGCATCGCTCACAACGCTACTACTTGTTTTTGGTTTGCGTTCTTTCCGACTTATTTCATTTTGCTCGGCTCCTAAGGACCGTAGCGTGATGTTATATAGCTTTCCTAAAAAATAGGCTAACAAATGCAAAAAGATTTTTTCAAATCCCACTGGTAATCTTAGCTTTATTATCTTAGTACTAGCAGCGCCCCGCGGTTTCACCCACATAAGTCTCGATCCCGTGGGAATATCGGGATAAAAAATTCCTGGTTACGAACTATCTGTGTGCCAAATTTCATTCAAATCCGTTCAATGGTTTACGCGTGATTGAGTAACAAACATCCAAACATCTTCACAAACATTCACATTTAAAATATTATAGTAGGAAGTAGGATAGCTTACACATAAACGTAATAATAGTTAATTCAATTCAAAACATATTTAGATATAGGCAAATAAACGTGAATAGATGAAAAATATCCCTCAGCACAATTAAAACCACTGCTGTATTATCAACCGATAATAACGCGCCTGTGGAGGAGAACCTTTGGACATTAATATTAAACTTACATAAAACAACGAAACATCGATGTTTTTTCAAGTCGTAAAAGCCTTGAGAAACAGAGGCGGGTCGCTAGTGCTGTAAACAAGCACCCTCCTTCCTCTTTTTAACCGAAAAGAAAACGATGATTCAGGAAAAAGGTTCTGAAAATCTATGTCATCAAAACAAACCCTTTTTCCCACTTTCCCTTTACCGCCACATCCAATTAAAGGCTATTCTCCCCTGTAAACGGAACAGAAAAAACACGAAATAATAAGACGATTAAATATCCCAAGTCCTGAATAAATATAAGGCTGCTCGTCGAGATTTCCGCTTAAGCAGTGTCTAGGGACAATCGTCGCTAATTAAATTTCGTTTACTGTAGAATTTTGTTAAATAAAAAAAGAATGGAATTTAAAGATCTGTGGAAATGTGGTTCCATGGGAAGAAGGCGTGAATTTATGTATGTACTTTAGTTTATCTAATGTACTTGGGACTGAAAAAGTGAGGTAGGTAATTACTTAACACACTGAGAGTAGTAATGACTTTGATTTTTACAGTTCAACAACATTCATTGCGCTAATTACGTTGTTGAGCAGACACTTTTTACCCGACTACGGAGGGTACCTATATGATTTCAACCGGCATGTATGTATGTTCATCTGTTCCATCATAACTTCAAAAGTACTTATAATAATTTGACAAATGAGGTATCGTTAGAAGCATCCTGACCATCCTCTGGTTATAGGCTATGTGATGTCACACTAAATTTAATATGGCGCCATCTAGACGACATAAAGTAATTAATCTAAAAATAAATATTTTGGGATGATGCCTTGTTTGATATCAAATGAAAGCACATTTCTAAAATATAAATATTACTGAAATAAACCCCAAAATAAACTAAAACCCGACTATACTGAAAAGAATGAAACAAGAAAGTATCCTCCCGTGGTCGCATGCTACCATAACATAAACGTATGTTAGTACAGCGGCATGCGGCCACAAGAAGGTAATTTCTTGTTTCATCTTTTTCAGTACCTAGTCGGGTTTTAGTTTATAGACTTATTTTTTATTTTGAACATGTGAAGCAATGTATTAGCCATATCCTTCAAAATAAATTAGATTGTGATTGATAGAGTGTTCCGCAATTACCCGCTGGACACCCACAGCTCACTATACAGGGTGGAATCGAAGTCATGGGCATTATTTTAACCTAAGGCACTACTCACGATACTGATTGCATTAGGGCTATTAATACGCAAATCAAAAATATTATTAATGCAAGTAAGGAAAACCTTAAAAATGTAGTAAATCAAATTGCACAAGGCTTATTATTGCAAATAAACACTTAAAGTAATTAAAACAAAATACTTCGTTAACGCCAATAATTGTTGAAATATCAAAATCTTAAAGCGCAGTACAGCGCAAAACGAAATGTAAACAAACATCACCTGCGCGCGCGCGGGTTTTTCCTTACAAGTAATAATAACAATGGGCTACAAGACATTCCGTCCGGCGGGATTCCCTGAACTCTCTCCGTCCCACTCCCTCACTCGCAAAAATACGAATATCACCCCCGCGCGGGGTATGCTTCCCGCCGCAACACGAAGTCACGAACCCGGAACCAGTGTCATAACGACTGCGCAGGTGCATTGACGCGTAATTGATTTATTGATCCCGTGACGTAATCGCCGTACTCGCCGCTCGCGTCATACGGTGCTTGGATTGCAGTGTATTAAGTGTTAGTGTAGTAGTTGTGTGTTGTGTGTGTGTTTGTGTACACGATGCCTCGACCGCGTAATGTGCAGGCTAGGTACACCAACCAACAATACCCACAAATGGTTGTAATTTACGATCGCACAAGAAATTTAGTATGAACTCGTGAAATGTTCCATCGGCGCTACCCGAACGACCCTATTCCTTCACGGGGTCTCATTCCACCAGAACCACTCAGAACCTGTTGGATTTTTCGTCTTTTCACGTGCCAGCACATGCACAAGCTCGTGGAAGAGCACCCGTTTACCCTCTGTCACTTTACCGACAAATAAGGTTTTTTCAAAACAATCCACAAGCTAGGTACGTAAATGTTTTTTTTCTAATGTATGTTAGTTGACGTAGTTTTGACCGTCCTAAGCCGGCAAAGTACGAAGGGAAAATTGGAATTTATTATGAATCAATTCATTGGCAACTTACGAATGTCACGTGAGTCGGGCGGGGTCAAAGAATTCACGCCCAAGGACGCGCGTACGGCGTAGTGTACCTACGCATTTGCTATCGAGAAGCGCAACTAATTTGATACTTTGTATGACTTACTACATTTTAAGGTTTTCCATACTTGCATTAATAATATTTTTGATTTGCGTAATAGTAGCCCTAATGCAATTAGTATCATAAGTAGTACCTTAGGTTAAAATAATGCCCATTATTTCAAATGCACCCTGTAGAATAAGCTTTTATAGTTTTTGACAGCCTCAAAACTATACCACGTACCTATGCGCCCTAGGCGCTGATGCTTGCCACCGAATCCCTGAAGAAATAATCATGAGACTATTAGATGTTTCATTTACATATAAGACTAATCTGGGTTTATGAATGACAAAAACAAGATTGGGAACCGACCAGCGCGCAGCGGGTCAATTGAAAAACACACTAACAATGGCTGGCTTTCATTTTGACAGTTCAACAACATCCACGCAATAGCGTTATTCACGTTGTTGAGTAGACAATTTTTTAGAAGTTATGAAGCAATAGATAAGCAATATTTTTCAAAATTATTCAGATCTTGATTGAGAGTGTGTTATGTAATTAGGATACGGTTTTTGTGAAATCCAATTTAAGAAGCGGGTTTACATTGAAAAAAGTAAAAATAAAATAAAGTTTACATTGTTTTTTCCTGTTATTGTCCCAGATACTGCGAATCGTAGTAAGCCTGCCTACAAGATAAATTTTAATAATCGTTATCCATTCTCCCTGATAAGCGTCCAATAAAAAGAAATAAAAAAAACAACCCACAAAATTTTCCGCCCACAGCTATGACCCCGATTGCGGTAACCTGCATTCGGCCATTTTTATATAAAATACGCATACGCCAATGCAAGCTGCACCTTTGGCGATGGTAATTAAACCACGAGGGGATTGTTAACATTTCATTTGGCCTTTCCAGGGACCCAATAGTTGAGGTTTGTGTGACGCTTCCATGTATCAAGGTTTTGTTTTAAACACCATATTAAATACAAAATGTGGAGCTGTAATTTCAGTTATTTTCCATGTCCATGTGTACATCTACCAGAAATGAAATAATAAATTTTATTCATGAAGTAAAAAAAGTTTTGTGCCTCATATTGTGCAATGGGGCCCGAGGCCGTGTAGCCGCGTGGGTCGAGAGCCGTTGGTCCCGGCTATCATTCTTAGATGGACAGTCGTTACGGGTAGTAAGAAGCCCAAAAATCTGACAGCCAATCATACCAAGGGGTATCGTGTTACTCAGTACCTGGGTTGTGGAGGTCAGATATATATAGCAGTCACTCCATGTAAAATACTGGTATTCAGCTGCATTCGGTAAGACTGGAAACTGACTCCAACATAGGAAAGGGTTAGGCAGATTGATTGTGCAATGATAATCATTGGTAACTTCCTAAACTGCATCCGATTCTAGTCTCTATCGTCACAGCTCACAAGTTTATTACTGTTTATCAGCATTGCCTGCATACGAACGATTACAGAAAGTGTCCTACATTGTATAGCCACGGTTGAGCAACGGACATGACGCAAACAAAGACGCTAGCGTACAAAAAACATAAAGAAGAAAACAAACTTGAAAACATCCTTTATCCAAATGAAACAGCTAAATAGCGTATTATTCAAGCTTCAACTGCAAAGCAGATACTTCACCGTATCATTTCGTTTTAAAAAGAATTTAATACCTTCTGAGACTGTTAGCGAATTTGAATAATGTTTTTCTTGAAAATAATCACGAGTTGGCAGTTTCAGCCATTTGTGGCGCTGAACAAAAGCGCTTTACAGCGAGACGGGTTTAAAACAGCTTCTTGTTTTTTTTTGTTGCTAAAAATTTTAAATGCAAACCTTTATATAAGTTGTATTCTTTAGAAGAGTTTTATGCAGATGGCGAAGTATGTGATAAGTGGACGGGTTTTGGAGGCAAATAATACCTAGGTTTGAAAGTTGCGGAGAAAATTCTTGGTTCAAATTAAATTTAAACAAGAAAATAATGGGTTTAAACTGTAATCGATAGACACAATGATTTTTGTTCCTAATAATCTCGAGTTACTACTTTCTTTGCGATATAGTTTTCTGAGAATAGAAGTTTTTCTGAGTTACTTGTAAGTGACCGTAATGAGTTTTATTAAGATACAAAAAGTTTATTTGCTCCTTCGATACTACAAAAATCTGCCAGAACGGGAAACAATGGGGAAGTAAAGACCGAAATGTATTATCATCTGCCTAGCCTTTTTTCCAACTATGTTGGGGTCGGCTTCCAGTCTAACCGGATGCAGCTGAATAACAATATTTTACATGGAGCGATTGCCTATCTGACCTCCACAACCCAGTTACTGGGTAATACGATACACCTTGGTAAGACTGGTTGTCAGACTTTCGGCCATCTGTCTACCCGTAACGACAGTCAATGACCCATGAATGACAGCCGTGACCAACGGCTTAACGTGCTTTTCGAGGCACGCAGGGGTCTTGGTATGTAAAGATGGTCAGTGGACCCATCCACTGACCAACCGTGGCAAACGTAGCTTTACCTGATCGATCGACCCGTGTGGCTGTTATTACTTAGCCACAAGCCCCTATAAAGACTGAAATTTATGAAAACTACAAAATCTGAATTATTCCACTTTGCCCCACCGAGCCGCCCCACTGGTGGGGCAAAGTGGAATGCCAAAAATTTTGCAATGGAATCTGCCCCACTAATTCGACTAGCATGCTTCAATGCGGCAAGTTCTTTTTTTAACCGTCCAAGTTTAGGATGTATACTTAGTCTGGCCATAAATACTGTTACAATTAAAAATAAGAAAGAATCCTTTGAATTTGGAATCTGTCATTTTTATACGATTGTTCATTGAGTTTTCCAATTTTGGCGCCAATAAATTGTACAATATTTTGCGATATTAAAATGGAGTGGGGTGATAAAGAGAACCGAATCGCTGTGATTGCATTACACAAAGTTGGTATGGAGCCAAATGCAATTTTTAAAACTCTCCATACGCTTGGTATTAGTCAAATGTTTGTGTACCGGGCTATTAATAGGTACAATGAGACCTCCTCTGTTTGTGACAGAAAAAGATCTGGCCGTACACGTAGTGTTTGTACGAAAAAGGTGGTCAAAGCAGTAAGGGAAAGAATTCGAAGAAATACTGTCCGAAAGCAAAAGATTTTATCTCGGGAGATGAAGATAGCACGCAGAACCATGTCGCGTATTTTAAAAGATGACTTAGGACTTGCAGCTTATAAGAGACGCACTGGTCATTTTTTGACTGATAATTTAAAAAGAATAGGGTGGTAAAATCGAAACAACTACTGAAGCGGTACGCAAAGGGAGGTCACAGAAAAATTTTGTTACGGATGAGAAAATCTTTACAATTGAGCAACATTTTAACAAAAGAAATTACCGTATTTATGCTCAAAGCTCTAAGGAAGCTTCCCAATTAGTCGACAGAGTGCAACATGGGCATTATCCGACTTCAGTGATGGTTTGGTAGGGTGTTAGCTATGAAGGAGTGACTGAGCCATATTTTTGTGAAAAAAGTATCAAAACATCAGCACAAGTGTATCAAGATACCATTATTGAGAAGGTAGTTAAGCCTCTTAACAACACCATGTTCAATAACCAAGTATGGTCCTTCCAACAAGACTCGGTGCCGGGTCATAAAGCTCGGTCCACGCAGTCTTGGTTGGAAGTGAACAATTCGGACTTCATCAGAGCTGAAGACTGGCCGTCGTCTAGTCCCGATCTTAATCCGCTGGATTATGATTTATGGTCAGTTTTAGAGAGTACGGCCCGCTCTAAACGCCATGATAATTTGGAGTCCCTAAAACAATCCATACGATTGGCAGTGAAGAATTTTCCCTTGAAAAGGGTGCGTGCTTCTATTGATAACTGGCCTCAACGTTTAAAGGACTGTATTGCAGCCAATGGAGACCACTTCGAATAAACTTTTTATATTTTAAATCGTTTTATATTTATGTATTAAACTAACACACTGTAAAAGTAATAAATATTATTTGCAATAAAAAAATGTTTTTTCTTCGTGACAATATTTATGGCAAGACTAGGTAGATATTTGTCTAGAGTTTTTGCTCACTGGCATAAGCGTGGTGATTTATACTATGCTCGTATCTTGTGCTCCGCAGTGAGATAGTAACAGGCTGTTCATTTTATCATTCTTCAATTTCAACTTATACTATAGCATTAGCTGCATAATCACGTTCCCTCAGCTGGGACACAGGCCTCCTCGCTGGGAGAAATAGTGGGCCATAATCTCCACCACGTGGGCCCAGTGCGGGTTACTGGATGTGGCAAGCCTTCGATTTTTTTAATCTAGGACATACCAGTATGACATGCTTCCCTAATCTTCTCTTAATATATATAAATTACGTGTCACGTTGTTTGTCCGCAATGGACTCCTAAACTACTGAACGATTTTAATAAAATTTTGCACACTCTCTGCAGTTTCATCCAACTTGAAATATAGGAGAGTTTATATCTCAATTTATAATCGCAATGTCATTTTATTGCGAATATTGCCAGGACAAGGTTTGTATGAAAGAAAATTTCGGAAACTTGAAAAAAAAAATGCAACGGTGCGAAGCTGGGGCGGCTCGCTAGTAGGTTATAAAAATAAGAAAAAAAAATGATAAAAAGTTTATTTGCGGTGGACATGACACAAAGAAAAATACAAAAAAGAACAAGTTGAGGGGAAAATATGCGTCACATCCATGCAAAACGACCATCGCACAGCATATAATGTGTGTACAGTATCTATGCAAGACAGAGCCACGCCTCTGGTTTTCAGTAACTGCCGGCGTTGAACGGATTACGTTAATCGATGCAGCATAATAATGAGGTACTTAAAGTAAAATCACACTAATATTATAAAGGCGAAAGTTTGTGAGTGTGTGTGTTTATATGTTTGCTACTTTGTCACGCTCAAACGGCTGGACCAATTTTGATAAAATTTTGTATGGAGGTAGCTGACACACAGGATTAACATAATTATAGGCTACTTTTCATCCCGACATTCCCACAGGATCAACAACCGCGGGGCGCAGCTAGTAAGAAATAAAATAAATACACAATACATGTTCTAAACCTTTATACAAATATACATAATATTAAATGTGTTAGTGTTTACAAAAAGCTCTCAATCTTCTCCCACGCGTCCCTATGTCTTACTTACATTGTACTGTTGAAACATACGAGTAACAGCCATTCTCCGTCTTCGCGGGTCCCAGGCCAAATTAATGAGCACCCCCCTAAATTTGGACTCACAGGTCCATTTTAGTGACACTAAAATTTAACCTAAATGCGTCACAAATCTTTGTGAAACCCAAATTGTGTCTTACATTTTGCCAACGTAAAGTATTAATCTCAACTGTGGTTATATTACTGAGCTTATTTTAATGAGTTTTCTTTGGATGATAATGTGGTACTGTAGCGGCATCTACACCGCCACATGCGACGCATCATACTGACGTCACGCAAAATCCTGCATCTCGAAAGCAGAGTTTACTGTGCAACTAGCATAAATTCGACCTCCCATCATTAATCGGTGGGCAGTAGCCCATCAGACACGTGTGGTCGGAGGATCCTCCTTTTTCTATGGAGGATGAGTGAACTGCTCTGCCCAGTTCCTCTATAGTGCCTAAAGATCCACTGAATACGAGAAGCACAGGACCGGTCGATGTGGCGATGCTTTGGGGAGGCCTATATCCAGCAGTGGATGTCTTCCGGCTGAAATAATGATGATGACGATAATGATAGAGCAGTTGTGACTTATCGGTCACAGTTTGCGAGTTAGCGGTAGTGAGTTCAAACCCAGACAGGCATGCACTGACTTTTTGTATTTCATTCATTACCTCTAGTATAAAACTGTGAAAGGCAGCTGCATCAACTACCAAGTAACGAGTTTAATGTCACTTATTACTACTGAATAATCTTAGATGATGATGATGTGTTTACAATAAAATGGGGCTCACACTATGGCATTGGCAATGGAAGGACTATGTCATGAATAAAATGGAAAGGGGTGACTTGCACACTCAATAATGGGCCACGGAAACGGTCGCTAGCACATAGTGACGTGGTGACAAGGCGACAGTATTATTATTATTTTATGATTAATAATTGATCGCTGACTGTGCACACCGCACATATTGTATCATATATGGTCTCAGCGACAAGCGCTATCAAAGTAAGTACTCGCTGAGAGATTCGCGCTTGACATGTACCATAGCGCAAGTCTCTCAGCGATAATTCGCTGGTATGCATAATGTACGCATACCAGCGAGTAATAACTCGTCGCCAGGGCCGGATTGGCCACGTAGCAGGTGTAGCAAATGCTACAGGCCCCGTGATGTGGGGGGCCCGCGCTTGGACGTACAAAAAACAAGTCATGGTATCATTAGGGTTAGGTATTGAAATATTAGGGAAGAATGGTCAGAAGAAAACTAAGCTCTCCGAGATGGGTTGCTAAAAATTTTCGAGCCGCCTCGCTCACTCTTGCATACAAGGTTCTCTCAGGACTTGCAAGTACGAAGGTTTTTACAAAATTACCTACTATACTGAGCATTGTTTGAAGGAAGTAATTTGGCTCATGTATTTCAACTGACATGGAACAGAAAACAGTGGTTAAAACAATTGACTACTGCGCTGCGTGTCGCGGGTTCGATTCCCGCACGGAACAAATATTTGTATGATCTGCAAGTAGTTGTTCCGGGTCTGGCTGTTTGTGTATGTGAGTTTAAATGTTTGTAAACGCATCCACGATACAGGAGTAATTCCTAGTGTGGGGCAACGTTAAAAAAAAAAACGTATTGGTTAAGAAACAGTGAACTCTTATGCAAAAGTTCTGTTTTATCTTGTAAACCTTAGAACCAAACAAACGAAGCTCTACCATGTTTTCCTCAAGGTAAAATTTACTACAGGCCCCGCGCTGGCTTAATCCGACACTGCTCATCGCCGTCGCGCACTCGCTGCTCGTTGCTCGCCAACACGTTTTTAGTTGCTAGCTCTATTCGCTTCTAGTTAATTGCCGGTGGTGGGATAGGTGACCAGTAATGATAATATAGTTAGAATAGAATAGAATACTCTTTATTATGTACACCATATAAATTACAGACATAAATATAGAAATTTTGCAAAGGGTGACACAATGGGCGGTCTTATCGCTAAAAGCGATCTTTTAAAGACAGCCTTTGGATGGATTAAAAAGGGGGAGGAGAGACAAATACTGTATGTATATTTAGTTATAATTTGGTTTTCATAATAATAAGGTTCTATTTCTGGACTTCTCAACGGCCAATTAAACGCTAGATTCGTTGAGATATTTCCCTGCTTGCATCTTCCGTTTTATAATTTTCTAAGAGACAGTAAAAATTTGCATATTCTCAACTCACATATTCAACGTTCTTCAAATACAGCGCTTATATTAAGCATCTTTTCAAAGCTAATACATCCTACAAAATTAAAACTAAAATTCTGCGAAACACACTCAAGTTTTACCTTTTAAAGTCTTTGCGAAGTAAAATAGGTGCAGAATTAATTCGGATTACCTAGTAAACCCTTGTGTGCCCCGCATTTCACTTAGAGTCTGCGCTTTCAATTTATTTTTCATAATAATTTATTGCAAGCAGTGCTGAATTTTATAATAAGATTTTTTTTGCAACGTTGTTGATACTGTTAATACTTATATTGGAAGTAGTTTATTTTGGTTTGAGTACTTTTTAATAAAGATGAATTTATCTGATTAATTGGAATCATAAAAACGATTAAAATTGAATGGAATTTTAATTACTATCACGGGGAACGGTCAAGGAGAAATTGTGCCAAGCTGCGCCTTTGAAGTACTGAATTTGTCTCATTCAATTTCGGTCCAGTAGATACATTCACATTTTGATAATTTCATTGATAAATAAAACCTTCTTTCAAGTACTATTTAGCCTTGGTACGATCAATGAGCTAAACTTACGGCCCAGTGAGTCCCGTTTGTGCTCGGTACCTATTAACAAAAACGAATCATATTGCTTACCAATGGTAGTATTTTTTATTACCAAACTGGGCATATAAATACATATATTCGTAAGTTAATTTTACCTGTGATAGCTACTACCTTAAGAGAGGATCTACTATGCAAAGCTATGAGGTATTTTCTTCATTATTGGTAAAGTCATGCAAAATACAAAAGTCTTCATTTTAACCAATAAAGGTCCGTAAAATATAGGAATTAGGGCCTCAAGTCTGCTATTACAATAGTGTCAGAATGGTTTATCATTGATTTCATAATTCTTGAAATTGACAAGTTTGGTAATCTACTAATATAATGACATCATTATGACTTTCCAATGGTCAACCACTAACACTCCATTGAAAGAAATGGCATAAAATGGTAATCTCGTACATAATGACAAATGAATAAATGTAATGTTTATTGCTATTTACAAACTTCTTACTACTTCAGAGGGGCAATTCTCGTAATTTCTAAGAACGTTCACAGTCTGATCTCAGTCTCAATCTGTCAAAAATACTTCAAATTTCCCTACATTTTGACAAGTTTTTGACATTTTTTTGGTCGCCGAGATGAGACTGCGACTAGATTATGAACATTTTAAATTAGCAGAATTCGCCTACAGATTGCAAACACTAATATGTAATATGTAAAAATATTGTATATATTAAATTAAATCTAGCATTAAATTTAGTAGTAGTTTTTCTCAGACCATTGACCGACCAATGATCGACCGACCATTATGAATTTAGCAGATTACGAACTTTTAGCAAAATGACCATGGGATCGTGTTGGAATCACGAATTTATAAAAATAGCAGACTTGGGCCCCAGCAATTAATGGCAAACGACATCATGGAAGGCCCAGACGGAGATGAGCTGGACTCCTTTCAACCTTCCTTGATCCTTGGCAACCTTGGACAGAGAGAGAGATGGAAATAAAGTGGAGGCCCTTGGTCCGCAGTAAGACATTAATGGCTAAAAATATAATGGATGTTCGAGCGGCTGAGACAACATGTGTCGCTGCTGATCTGTAATATGTTGGTCCTCCATTATGGGCGCGTACATGCAGGTGTTTGGAAAATAATACTCGCAAAATAACGCACTTAATTTACACCTAAATAACGCAACAAAACTTAACCATAAAGTCTAATGATAATTATTAACCTTGTATTTAGAGCCAATGGATTTGTGCGTGTGCACCACGTGACGCTCAAATCAAAAAGTGATCGCCACCGCCGCCATGACACTGACAACCCCAATCGGCGTTACCCGCTCTAAATTAAAAGTACTATTAAAGAAATAAATTCTCAACTACAGACTTCTGTTAAAATTATGGATTAGGTACACCATTTTAAAAAGGGAGACAATAAATCGATAGAACCAACACGCAACCTCGAAAAAAAAATTTTTTACAGCTATAAAGAATCCTTGTGATTTCTGGCTATTTCATTACGCGATAGTGTAATCGCGTAATGAAAAAACCAGAAATCACAAGGATTCTTTTCTACACTAGCTTCATGAAACTTACCTAGGACAACAAACAGACATTTTTCTTGACTCCAAGACAACTCCGGAAGAATTACACAATTAAATAAATCATGCTTTCTTTTCTTAGAAACTTGACGTACAAAAGTGGGACCTAGTAGCGTTGCTATTATTTTAACTGCAAAGCAGTGAGAAAACTTTAAACATTCACAGAATTACGGTAGTTTTTATTTACCGTTTCCTTAGAGTCTTCGGGAGTCTTAAGCTCTGTTACTTTGTGGTTTGGGAAACAATTTACTGAGAACTATAGTTGTTTAGGGCTTTAGGGTTGTTAATGGGAGATAATTTTGTGATGATTGTATTGTAGAAGTATATACAACGCCAAATGTGAACAACGCATCATACTGACGTCACAAAATTCTGCATCTCGCAAGCAGAATTTACCGCGCAACTAGCATATATACAACGGCCCGACATGAATGAATCATCGCGCAGTTGCCCGCCAGACACAACCCCCGTCTGGTCGGAGGATCCTCCCTTTTCTATGGAGGTTGAACTTTACCACCTCACACCTCTAAAGTATATTACGGGAAAAATATGTACTTTTTTGGAGGTAGGGCCCGAGTAGAGGTAAATGGACTGGAATGGACTACACCAATCACCGTCACTGTCCTGTTTATCTGTTTAGTACTTAGGTACTTGAGCAGTTATAGTTATGTCCTGTGAATTCTGGTTTTTGTTGGGGTTTTCAGGTCCCAATTAGCGTTAATATACAAAAAATCTCTCTAGTTAAGATCGCTTTACATCAGGTGAGATCGTATTGGAGTGTGAGGTGGTGAGCAGGCACGTCATCATCATCATCACTTAAGCTGAATGACGTCCTCTGCTGAGCATATGCCTCCCTCAAGTGCCGCCACTTCTATGGCTTCTGTTTCTCGCAACCAGCGGATTCCTGCACATCACGTAATAAAAAAACTAAAATAAAGGTGTGCGAAGATAGTTCTGCGATTATGTTAGTGATCTGTAAAAAATAATATTATAGATATTAAAAAGAAGAAAGTGTGACATAATTATGTTTATAAGGAAGAAAGAATTTTTTTTTTTTGTTCCAGGTTAAGTAAGGCACACAATATTCAAACAAAAACAAAAAAAAACTTAAAACAGTATTATGTGCCTCACGGCTGCGATAAATAGGCCTAGTTCAGCATAAATGCCAGACAAATAATTCCTTGAGCTGGTTTTCAACTGAACTCTGTGTAACGAGGACGTCTTATGGATGTAAAACAGTTTTATGATGTGTGTAAATATTTAAATAGAACAATAGATAGATATGTGTAGCAAATAATAAAAAATCGATTAAATATTTGTTTTAAAATAATTATAGATAGTAATATAGTGGTGTTCAAGGATATAAATAAAATGGTGTGGTTGTACAGAGGCCAGCACATCAAGCTATCCCAATCTGCCAGATTTTCCCAATTGAATATGAACCTTATTCCTTTGTGCTAAAGTTGAAAATCTATCAAAGAAATTTGACAGATTGGGGTAGGTTGATCTGCTGGCGTCTGTACAAGAAATAAAGGACTGTCGTCAATAAATAATAGATAACCATATCATAAATTCGTATCAATGAAATGGTCAAATTGATCATGCCTAGCTTCCGTTGCATATCTATGAGGTACTGCCTCAGAATCCAACTTGGATGGGCAGCGTTCGGGAAGTTACGTGAAATATTCTCATCGGGAATCCCACAGTGCCTTAAGACTAGGGTGTTTAACCAATGTGTGTTGCCAGTGATGACATATGGCACTGAGACGTGGTCTTTAACTGCTGGCCTTTTAGAGAGACTGAGAGTCACTCAACGAGCAATGGAAAGAGCTATGCTCGGAGTTTCTTTGCGTGATAAAATCCGGAACGAGGATATTCGACGAAGAACCAGAGTCACTGACATAGCTCTTAAAATTTTCAAGTTGAAATGGCAATGGGCAGGCCACATCGCTCGTAGAACTAATACCCGATGGGGAAGAAAAGTTCTTGAGTGGCGCCCACGAACCGGAAGACGCAGCGTAGGCAGGCCTCCCGCAGGTAGAACCGACGACATCGTGAGAGTCGCGGGCAACCGATGGATGCAAGTGGCGGATTGTCGTTCGGCGTGGTGGTCTAAGGGGGAGGTCTTTGTTCAGCAGTGGACGTCTTCCGGCTGATGATGATGATGATGACTGCCTTAGGCGTCTTCTAAGTGTGTCGATCATGTTAATTGCTCAAAAAGGTGGTGGCAGATTATTAGAAGCCACGTAACGGAAGCTACAAAAGCGGCTGTACTATGCGAATGGGTCGAGATTTGCTGCGAGCATTGCCTTCTCCCACATTTATACCAGTCGATGAACGTGCATGGTTAATTTGTTATCGAAGTTAGAGGCTTGTGAATGAAAGTAAAAGATAAAATCATTTTTTTGTTTAACAGTTTTACTAAAGAACTAATACTTAAGTAGTTGTCAAATCCATACTAATATTATAACTACGAAAATGTGTCTGTCTGTGTGTTACATTTTCACACTTAAACCGCTAAATCGATTTAGATGAAATTTGGCATAGAGATAGTTTGAGTCCCGGGAAAGAACATGAAAGAGTTTTTATCCCGATATTCCCACAGAATCGACACTTATGCGGGTGAAACCGCGGGGTGTTGCTAGTATTTTATATCTGAGAAGGTACTTGAAAATGACAGTGCGTGGTAGCACCTGGCTTTATACAGGATTATATTAAATTGGGTATCTTTTTATTTTATCATATCTAAATATCGATACCCATCGCATCTACGGAGTTATATAGCCAATTTTAAATAACCTTGTAGTTCTTCCCTCGTAAGTTGTGATACCCGGTCAAGAGCGGATCCATTTAGTAACAAAAAAAAAGGCGTGTGATATACTATTGAAGAGAAGTTGTATATTATATTTTCGCAGTAAGTAGAGCTCAACCAGGCTCTTTAGAGGTTTCTAAAGTATGCACAACACGTCCGAAGTATGACTTGAAATGTTGCCAAAAAATCTCGTGGTCAGCATTTAGAATTTTATTCAACCATGAAGTACTTACATATGTTGTTGGTACAGTTTTATGTTGTGCTATGACCTAAATAGCATCTGCTTTATGTGTTGTTTACTACTTATTTTTAATATCTGAAACCTTTTGAAAGATATTGTTAACTAGCTGCGCCCCACGGTTTCACCCGCATAAGTTTCCATCCCGTGGGAATATAAGGATAAAAAATAGCCTATATGTTAATCCAGAGTGTCAGCTACCTCTATACAAAATTTAATCAAAATTTGTCCAGCCGTTTGAGCGTGAAGAAGAGACAAACATGCACACACACGCACTCACAAACTTTCGCCTTTATAATATTAGTGTGATCCACATTGCTCTATTGCACAGGCATCGCACCTCCTCTCGATGAGTGGGAGTGGGCTATAATCCACCACGTGGGTGCGAATTTTGGTTCTAGGACATGCTGGTTTACTCCAGATGTTTTCCTTTACCGTTTTGAAAGCAGTGGTGATGAAATAATTTACACAAAGTAAAGCGCGTCTCTGGGTTTAAGCTTTGAACCTGCGACCAACAACAACTACAACTTGTAAGTCACGGCAGTTACCCAGTGGTACAGACGCCAGCACATCAAGCTACCGGAAACTGTCAAATTTTCCCAATCAACTTTGAACCTTATGCTTCAGCGATAAAGTTGAAAATCTATTAAAGAAATTTGACAGATTGTAGTAGCTTGATGTGCTGGCATCTGTACGGGTTTGACGCTGAATGTGCACTTTGCAGAATGTGCACTTGACGCAAAATGTGTCGTTCGCAAAATGTGCACTTCTCAAATTGAGTACTTCTCATAATGAGTGTGAATTTTACCATAATGCTCTCAAATTAAAAACCGTTTGCTTATTATTATTTTTTTTTACCTACTCAGTGGTATCGGCCGCGACTTAAGAGTTGTAATTGTTTCCACCATTGCTCTATAGCATTCTGCAACATTTAATTAATTAACTTCAGCGACTTCTTAACTTTCCTTGTAAGTAAATAGACCGATTAATCGCTAAAAGTTGTTTGCTATTTCCTTGATACTTGTGCAAATACTAGGATAGGTTCTTACAACAAAACTTGAACGAGGCATACTTCTGTGCGCTCAAATTTATTGCATTGCAAACTGTCCTTACCTGGTATTTAAGTTATTTATACACCGGCGAAATTAAAATTTTCTAGCGTTTTTTGCAATTTGCAGGTCAGTTATCAAGTTGTATTTTGATCTAATAATGATTCGCGGCCGCGGTCGCCGCGATTTGATAACTGGACAAGAATTTAAGTGAAATTTCAAGGACGCGTCACGTTTAGACGCATTTTTTTACATGAGAGATGGAGAGAAGAAAGATATAACTCCCTGTCTCTTACACTGAATCTCTCTTATTCTTATTTTTTTAAGAAGTTTTACTTTTAACATGTGTGCGGTTCTGCACGCGCATTTTTTTTTATGAGTTCAGGTGTAGACTCATTCCGACTTCAAATGTAAAATGATGATTATCTTTTACTACGACTTTTAAAAATTAAGGTAATCCGGCACAGGATCAAATGCTGTTGTTAGTTAGGACTCCGAAATACGTAAGTACCGTGTCCAGAAGTATCGCTTTCTGTGTCAAGACCACAGATATAGATACACAGATATACCTAGATAACGCAAGAGCAACTACTTCGCGTGCCAAAAATCACATCAACTTACGTTCAAAAATCGTAAGCCGCCACTTTCGCGCTCAGTCCTGTGTACTGCTGGCTGGGTGAGCGTGAGTGAGAAAGAGCGCTTATGAGATCAAAAAAAAAACATCGCTCATCAAAATCTAGGACTATCTATATCTGTGGTCAAGACCCATCTCTGTTTTGCGAAAATTTGTACTAGTCTTGGTCGAAGGTTTTGATATTTAGCTTACGCCACTTACTATATCAAAGCCGGTCTTCTCATTTGAAACTAGCATTTAGACAATTTTGGCTTCATAGTTTTTTTTTTTTTCTGAGAGGAAAATATATCCAAAGTTTTCTAGCGAGGTTTTCCATTTTTGATGAAGTATATTATATCGTTTACAGGATAGGCAGTGATACACGATATTCCCCTACTGAAGACATCAGCGCCGCGCCCAATCAGCTTTAAGGATCAGATAAATAAATATTATGAATAATAAATTATTCAGGACTTGTGTGTATACCAATAATCTACACAACTATACATCATAATGTAAGCAAGCTGATGACGCAGTAAGTTAAGATATAGAGCGGGTTTTGTAAACATACGGGGCAATACTTCGGGCGAGGACAGCATGGTTGATTGCAAATTTTGCTCTTTTTAGCCAAATCAATCGGAAGAGATCATAGTTGTACAGGATCGCAAGGTTTTGATAATTTATTTTTATACAAGACTTAGTGTTATGAAAAAAGTGCGGGAGGACGAAACAATCGACGATCGAACCGGATCGGTCCGTTGATTTTGGATTTTTCGGGAGGGGGATTCGATTCAGGTGGACGGAGGAGATTGTTTATGTGGTTTCATGTCTTAAAAAACAGATAAAGCTGTGTATTCCATTTCGTTCTCTAAAATCAGTGGCTATTACAGAAAAATGGAAGAGAAGTCGTCAATTTTGCTGCTCGATAGAATTGAATGTTGTTTAATTTATTGGGCCATTGTATTGGCATAATAGTTAGACTTATGGTTAAAATATAGCACATTTGAAGAAAAATATACCAATAAAACTTTTATACGGATACACTTTATTCAGGACTGTTAAACGGCCTCCTATTCTGCCCTTTATGCCCCAAAACATGCAGCCAAAGTGCCATTTACGCTGCCACTGATAACGTGGCAAAGTTTTGGGCCAACAAAATTTAAATAACTGTCGTCCCTGCGACACGAAGACGAAGAAAAATGACCAATTTGGTAAAACCCCACTGTGAACTGAATCTCCAGAGAAAACACAGCGTCCCCGCTCGAACTTCCCTCCTCTACATCAAACTCACACTTGATCCAGATATCTCTAATCGCCGACGGCCATCAATGTAACTAATTGGGCATATAATTTATGCGGCGGTCACTTTGACTAATGACAACGGTTTACGCAAGCCGTATGCTTGAGGCCAATGCTGAGATCAGCAGATTATAGGATGTATCGGCAAAATGAGCTGGCTTTGAGTTGTCGATGATTAGTCGATGTTTAGATGGCGCATCACTAGTGTTTAGTTTGATGTGTGTTTGTGAATGATGATGGGTCCGTCTATTGAAGGGGTCAATTTTCGATGTAGCAATTCGTTAAACAAGTATAAAGGTATTTTATATCGTAGCAATTCGTATTTAATCTGATCCAGCCTGATCCTTGCTGCCCTTCTCCAGCCATGTCCTAAGCACAGTTCCGTACCCCACAGGGAGGGCGCTTAGCGTGTAGTTTTTAAGTTTTTTAAGCTCTGGAGGTACCCACAGGCAAACCCGGTTAAGCAGCCGATAATCTTCTAAGTTGACCTGCGAGATGCCTGCAAGATATACATATAAAAGAAGAATACTAAACAAACTAGCGTTATTCGTTGAATTGATTGCCAAGCATCAAGCATAATTAGAAGCCATTTGCATGTAAACACTCAATTGTTTTTACGATTATGTCGAGTTGTCATTTCGAGTGTATTTTTCTTATGATAAATCGCTAGTTGATCTTATTATGATTTCATAATTTTCAGTATTTTAGAGTTGCTTTATAAAGTATTTATGTTTTTTTTATCATTTAGATTTGTCTAATATTATTAATTTTCATTGAACAAAGCAAATCATTTGTAACTGCATTACGCAAACCTATTTAGCGTGAAAATATTTTAGGAAAAACTAATTTCTATCATTAAAATACCTTAAGTATTCCTATTCCTTTACAACAACAGAATTTCTCATTCACAAGACCAGAAACCGAACATCTTTTCAAGCACGCCTAATTGAAAGCAAACTCCATATAAAAACACTTGCTACCAACATTACGGAGAATCTCAAAGGATTGCCGCTCTAACAGGGCATACAACTTTGAAGTACTAAGAATTTTCAACCGGCAATAAAGTTAAAAAGAAACCTTTGCGGTTGAGATATAGGAAGCTTATAAGTTAATTAATTGCATGTTTTAAACATAGTCTTAAAGTTAGAGAAACATATACGTTAGGAAGTAATCATAATAATATGTATTATTATGCACAGGAGCAGTAGTGGTAGCACTCTTAGATCGTGGGTTCGAACCTAGGCAGGCGTTTTACTCTGTGTGAATAATTTCATCACCACTGCTCTCAAACGGTGAAGGAAAACATTGTGAGGAAGCCGGCATGTCTTAGAACCAAAAATTCCAAGACATGTGACATCTACCAACGCGCACTGGGTCCGCGTGGTAGATTACGGCCCACTCCCTCTCACCGAGAAGAGGCCTTTGTCCCAGCAATGGGAACATTATAGGCTAATTATGTTATTATGCATGATATCATCATCTTTCTGCACCTTGTCCCTTTTCTTGAGGTAGGCGCAACACTTCTTCGGTTCATCCCTTTCAACCGTCACGCAATCATTCACACCCTTTCCCACACAATTTATCCTCAAATAAGGTTCCCTTTCAGTAACCTCTAAAACAAAGTTACTTAACTTCAGTCGATACTAGGTCATCCCAACATACTTGGTCCAAACATTTGACAAACTTACGAATTCAAATCATGTAGGTACCGTTACAGTGGTTTAATTGGGGTATTATAGTTAGGATATCATCCACATAAAAAGATGTAGCATGTCGAGGAAAGCATCAAAAATAAGCTACCTTTATTAGGCACTAGTTGTGTCCGCGACTTCGTTCGTGTAGATGTCGGCTATCAATAATGTGTCACTTCACTAGAAGGTGTAGCTTCCACTCCTCCATTGAAAAGGAAGATGCTTTCTCTCTATAAGTTTTATTTTATTGCACGGAACTCTAATACTTTTGCTAAAATAAAATTTATTCCTTAACAGTGGTCCACTTAAGTTACTTCTTATAACATCAGCCATCTACCAGTGAAAGTCCTGTCGAAATCGATCCAGTCGTTTCGGAGATTATCCGAAACAAACAGATATATAGATTTTTTTATTGTTTTTTTTTTGCTTTAGGTAAAGAAAGAAAAAGTATTTATTGCGACTCGTACATGAAGAGTACAAAATAAACTAAATGTTAAGTTTTAATCCGCGCCAGACGTAAGCTCATTACTTGCCTATGCCTTGGGTGTCAAAGCAAAAGGTCGTAAGTAACATAAATGTACAAATGCCAGCACATCAAGCTACCCGAAATAGCAGTGCTATTCTGTAAAAATCTCACCGTGAAAACTAAGGTAAAGTGAGCTGTCATTCCACCTGACGTTAGGACTTAGGGATCGCCCTTATTGATAACTCACTTCACGCTCACTTCACCTAAGTTATCACGGTGAGATTTTTACGGAATTGATCGCCTGTTTCCCAATCAACTTTGAAGCTATAGCGATAAAGTTAAAAATATATTAAAGAAATTTGACAGATTGTAGTAGCTTGATGTGCTGGCGTCTACTTTCATATGCATTTAGCTGTTATTTTGAAATTACAAAAATACACTTAAATAAATAAATATAACAATACTTAAATTTATCTAAGTATATTTCTTCTTTTTTTGAGAAGAAGTCGTTGTTTAAAGTAAGAACAGTCTTAATAATCATCATTTCAGTCCAATTAATTCCTGTCCCCAAGCGTCAAACATTGTCATTATTAGACTAATAATTATTATGAACCTCAAAAGATGCAGCACGTTCGGGAAAGGGTCACGAATAAGCTATACCCTATTTAGTTTAGCTTGAGACAAAGTATAAACAATCATACTGTATCCATAGGTGGTGAAATACGAAACTAGGTACTTAATGAAAAAAATCAAAACACACACATCATTTCTTTTTGTTACACAAGAACACATTTTCACATTTTCTTATTTTTTTTTTTTTTTGTTAAAAATGAATGTTTTGATATACTAAGTATTAAAAAATTAACCCGTAAAACTTTAAGAGCTGATTTAGACCATCGAACTGAGCAACTTTCACTGAGGGACCAACTCTGAAATCACGAAAAAAAATCTGGAATGTTTTGATATACAAAGTATTAAAAAATTAACCCGTAAAACTTTAAGAGCTGATTTAGACCATCGAACTGAGCAACTTTCACTGAGGGACCAACTCTGAAATCACGAAAAAAAAATCTGCTGTTTCATACATATTGGTCAAGTACGTATTGGACTTTTTTATTAAACGGCAGATTTTTTTTTCGTGATTTCAGAGTTGGTCCCATAGTGAAAGTTGTTCAGTTCGATGGTCTAAAGCACCTTTTAAATTTTGTCGGCTTAATTTTTAACACCTTATATTTTTACAGAGTACCTATCTTTTATTAAGAGTAATGTTGTTTACATTTTGTCTCAAGCCAAACTGAATAGGGTATAACTTCATTAGGTAGTCATGCACTATCCCGCTAAGTAACAAACTCCAACAATAATAACACGAAAAAGCCTTTTACAACTGTCTCTAAAACCCTTAAAAAGCTTAATGTAACTCCATAAAACAGAACTTCGACCGACAAAACAAAAGAACACGATCTAAATGAGTAATTGCTTATTTAAGTCGCCGCGGTAAGGAGTACCGGAGTTGTACTTTCAACAACAAACAGTAATGTATCTTGTTTAGTAACTTTAAAAGTTTTCCATCGTACGCGAAGCCACCAGACTTCTTTGTGTTATTGACTTATTGACTTTTAAAACTAGCGCTGTGGTAGTGCGAGGTCAATGGTTCAGATACGAAAGAATTTATTTTTGAGGACGGCTTTGTTGTCGGACTGCAGGTTTCAAAATGTTGTATTGCACATGGGAGAAATGGCTATGCGTTATTGGCAATTCGGTGTTATGAAAAGTGAATGAAAATAAAACTCCATAACATAACATCACGCCTGCAATCCCTAAAGGGTTAGGCAGAGCTGTACTTACATATAGTAGGGTAAAGAAAGAAAGAAGGAAAAAGTATTTATTGCGAATCGTACAGGAAGACTAGACTAAACATGGTCAAAAATAAAAACCGGTCAAGGGCGAGTCGGACTCGCGCACCGAGGGTAAGTATGTAACTAAAAATTTACGGTTTTCGGATTTTTTCCTTTACCTTATTACATGACATTGCTTCTTGCCAAGTTTCATGATTCTAGGTTAATGGAAAGTACCCTATAAATTTTAATTCCCTTGAGAGTGTCGAAATATACGTTTTACATTTAAGAAAACTATAACTCCTATAAGTAAGAAAAATAATTTAAAAAAACATTTATTTCAGCTAACTAATATTATTGATTAAGTTCAAACGGAAAAATATAATTCAAGTTTATAATCATACTCCACGCGATCACAGTCGTGTCTAAAACTAAGTTCACAAAAAAAGAACATTAACCATAGAACTGCAGCGGGATTGTCCGAAAGGGTTACCGCTACCCCGGAACACAAAAGGCTAAGGAAGGAACACGGGTGGGGTCTAGTCAGTAAGAGACTGACACTCCCTTCTGCTCCACCCAGAGCGGGAGGGGTCATTTGATGATTTCCCATCCTCAAAAAAACTATAGAACTACTGAAACCTGATAGATTAAAGACCAAATGAACCTCGAACGAGCCCCCCCATAACAAATATAAATACAAGTTGAACCAGCAGTAAACCAAAGTTTGAGCTCTCGTATCAAACTTACAACTCTTAACTACTTCAGCAGCACGTGATGGGAATCTTTAAGTCTGTCAAATGTTTGGACCAAGGTTGGTGGTTAGGAAGGGACTTTGTATCGACGGGTATCTTTGTTTTAAAAGCTATGTAAAGATACTTAGGTACCAAAGAAAAAGCAGTGATGGCCACGGCCATGCTACCGGCCCCGATTTACGAGAGTGTTGGTCGTGCGTTCAAACCCAGGCAGGCATTTGACCTTGTGTAAATCATTTCATCACCACTGCTCTAAAAACCGGAGAAGGAAAACATTGTGAGGAAACCGGTATGTCCTAGAACCGAAAACTCGAAAACATGTGACATCTACCACAGATGATCTATCACATCCTTCTTGTCACAGTCATGACGGGCAGCCGTCGACTATCTCTGCTTTGTGCTCGTGTATAAAGATATTTTTTGTTTTTATTATATGCTGTCTTTATCATCATCTGCCTAGCCTTTTCCCAACTATGTTGAGGTCGGCTTCCAGTCTAATCGGATGCAGCTGAATACCAGTATTTTACATGGAGCGACTGCCTATCTGACCTCCACAACCCAGTTACTGGGTAATACGATATCCCTTGGTAAGACTGGTTGTCAGACTTTCGGGCTCCTGACTACCCGTAACGACTGTCAAAGATCAAAGAATGACAGCCGGGACCAACGGCTTAACGTGCTTTCCGAGGCACGGAGGGGTCTCGGTATGTAAAGATGGTCACCCATCCACAGGCCAACCGCGGCAAGCGTAGCTTAACCTGATCGATCGACCTGTGCGGCTGTTATTATTTAGCCACGGGCCCCTCTTGCTCTTGCTGTCTTTATATTAGAATTAATTATCTTTTTGTTTGCACGTGTTTCTGTGACAAATAAACCTATTTTTCTTTATTTCTTTCTTTACCAATCCGCACTGGGCCCGCGTGGTAGATTACAGCCCACTCCTTCTGGAATAGAGGAAGGCTGTGTGCCAGCAGTGGAAACATCATAGCCCCCTCTTTATCCCTTCTTTATCAACTTGATAAAGACGGGGTCCGGCGATCAGTGGGGTTAAGCTGCGCCTACAGCGCCAGCGGTCAGTACAATGATGGGTGGCCATATAACTTTATTGTTTGTTTTTGAAAATACTACCCTGGTACACTTTAGCAATAAATCTGACCAGCCTTTTCCCAACTGTGTTTGGATCGGCTTCCAGTCTAATACCAGAATTTTACATGGAGCGATTGCTTATCTGACCTCCACAACCCAGTTACTGGGTAACACCATAACCCCTTGGTAAGACTGGTTGTCAGAATTTTGGGCTTCTGACTACCCGTAACGACTGTCAAAGATCTACGAATGACAGCCCGGAACAACGACTTAAGATGGCCTTGGTATGTAGAGATGGTCACCCATCCACAGACCGACCGCGGCTAGCGTAGCTTAACCTGATCGATTGACCTGTGCCGCAGTTACTATTTAGCCACAGGCGCCTTATACATTATGTCAAAGATCTACGAATGATAACCTGGACCACCGGCTTAACGTGCTTTCCGAGAACCAGAGGGGCCTCGATAGGTAATGGATGGTCACCTATCCACGAACCGACCGCGGCAAGAGTAGCTTAGCCTTCGATCGACCCACGGGCCGCTCGCAGCTGTTATCATTTAGCCACGCGCCCCTCCGGTACTCTTTATCGTGGTGACTTAAATTAACAATTACTCATTTAGATCGTGTTCTTTTGTTTTGACGTTCGAAGTTCAGTTTTATGGAGTTACATTATGCCTTTCATGGAGTATAAAGAGAGTTGTAAAATCCTGTTTCATGTTGTTATTGTTGGAGTTATTGCTTATAGAGGTGGTGTATAAATAACTAATTAAAGTAGCTTATTCTTGAAGCTTTGATCACAATACCACATAAAACATATCATAATAATTTGACCTATTTTATCAACGAAATTCTCCATCTCCTGGATACAAGGAGCAAAGGACTGGTCCATGTGATGACACTTGGGGGAGGCCTCATATGTAGATGTTTTCCGCTAAAATTATGATAAAGAACTTTTTTTTCGTGGGTAGGTGTAGAAAAGTTAACACTCAACTTCTTAAATCTTTTTTAATTAAAATTATTTTTTAAGCAGTTTATTCGCTGTTGAATACTATTTTTGTTGTATAAACCGCTAAATAAGTAGCAGATACATTGGTGAGACATTCCATGTAACGCAAGCACTTATATTACACCACCTGCCAGTTTCTCACTAGTACTTCATAGTCACTGCAAGTTCTACACATCACATAATGTCATCTCAACTTGATGATATCCAATCGGCCCAGAAGAACCTCGAGGAGTGCTTCCTTAAGAAGATGGGTGAGCTTGAGGCACAGATCCAATGTGCGGGACCCACTAAAGACACCGTCGCAAAGATTGCCGAAGAGTTCCGGTCCTTTCGAGAACTAATGTTCGGTGTGCTGGGACTTCTCAGGAAGCAGATTTTGGAGTGCTCTAGAGTGGTCGATGGATTGGAGACAAGATCTCGTCGGAAAGCTCTCATCTTCACTGGATTTACTGAAGCGGACAAAGAGGATTGCAAGGCTCTTGTCTTAGACGTTCTGAAGAACAAACTGGCGCTGTCTGACATCACTGCATCCTCCATCAAAGTTTGTCATAGACTTGGAACATCCACAAAAGGTCCAACGAGTAGCAGGCCTATATTGGTAAGATTCTCCAATGTTGACCTGAAGTCCACTGTTTGGAAGGCAAAGTCTGCACTGAAGGGCTCCACAGTCACAGTCAAGGAGTTCTTGACCCGGTCTAGGCAAGCTGTATTTAGCAGAGCGCGCCTGCACTTTGGGATGCCGGCATGCTGGACTCAGGACGGGGTTATTGTCATAAGAACCCCCGATGGAACACGGCATAAGATTTGCTCTTTGGAGGAACTCAATCCCTTGTTGACTAAGTACCCTAAGAAGCCCGGGGAATCATCTGGAACTGGAGGCAAGCCTGATGGTGCAGTACGTAAAGTATAAGCGTTTATGTGCTTCTCCAACTTAACAGTTTTTGTGCTTGGGACGTCTATTCAAGTAATTTTTAAAGTTAGCGTACATATCATCCTGCTTACTATTTCTTTTTACACCTCAAAACTACTAAAATCACATTATGGTGGTAATTTGCTATTGTTCGTAATACTAAAAACAAGTTTCGTAACAAGTTTCGTCATTATTAATTGTCACTGTCACCTGTCAATGTCAATCTTGTTTATAGTATTTGCTTAAATGACGTCCCATTTTCCTTTTTTCACGTTTGTTGTGTTTCGTAAATTGCGTTCCGTTTCTGCTCATGTAACTTTATCATGTTTCTTTGTTTCTTTGCTTGTTCATAATAATCATATATATATGTCGGCGGCGTCACCGATCACGCCATCGACAAGTACGTCACAGAACTTCTCCCACCGCCCCGCTGCTCGACTTGTTTTGCTATCAGTATAAAGGAGCGAACAGCGAACCGGAGGGGGACTTGACCATTGGACATCGTATGGACAACGTGTGCTCGGAAACTGTCTCGCGTTACGTATCTGGTTGTGTCATATACTTACAGTGTGTGATTTGCTAGTGTGATTAAATTGTTTGTGAAATTATAATCTGATTTAAACTGCTAAACCGTTTTTCTATTGCGCAATAACCAACACTACCCACAGTTAGCCCACAGTACTTAAACTATGTCTGATAATAACGACACACATGTCCTCACCCGACATCAGAAGTGTGATTCGTGTTGGTTCATGCGCAAAATCAGTACGCTAAAAGTGAAAGTGACCGTTGACATTTGAAAAACAAAGTGCAAACGTGCGAATGCTTTTTAAATAATCATGTGGATCTGTTCAAATTGGACCCAGACAACCCAGATACGGATGCGCGATCATGGTGCATGTTGTTATGGGCAAAGGCTGTATGCAGAAATACCTTTGCCGAGTGACGCGCCTGTTGCGACTAGTAAGGAGCACAAAGGAGCAGCATCAACGTGGCTATCGTAAATAGCATACCAAGGACGTAGCGTGGAGCTACCAGTAACGTGGAGTGACTTCGCACAAGCGGCCCACAGCCGTCAGCGAAACCCTTCGTGTGCTACAAGTGAGTGAGACCAGGACATGTCGCGGCCCTGCACAAGCAGTGGCAGCTAAGCGGATGGTGGACGACATGCTGGAACAACTACCCTCAGGCACATTAGAAAATAAAGGTGAGCTGTATTGTTTTGTTAACGATTCTGGTGCTGAATGCTCGTTAGTAAAAGCGAGTTGTGCAACTAAATTAAGTGGCAAACGAGTTAATAACGTTATTGTATTAACTGGTATGGGTCAAACGCGTGTATTCAGCATAGAACAAATCATATGTAGCGTTGAAATTAGCGAACACCAATTAGAGATTTTACTACATTTCTACCCGACATTTACTTGCAAAGTAATATAGTACGTGAAATATTGAACCTAGGCTTTTCGATTAACATGTCTGCGACAGAGTTTTCGTTGCACAAAGCTCTTGTAATACGTCCAGTTTTAACGATTAACAACAAAAAAGCTAGATTTGATGAGACAAAGGCAGCTATAACAAAATTTTGAGTTGGCGATTTCATGTTATTAGAAAACAAAGAGTGAAATCAGATTATCAGACTAAGTTAGATAGGAAGTTCAGAGGTCCATTTAAGGTAGCAGAAGTTTTGCCAAGTGATTGCTGTATGTTAAAAGCTTTACATTCTAACCGTACTTACAAGTATGCTCACGATCGCATACGAAAGATGCCTCTAAGTAGTGTTTCTGACAATTTAAACGTAGTAAAACGGTGAGCAGAGTTCTTCCACCGAGTAGTAGAGCACATACCACGGCTGGGTCGCACTGCACGCACTAGTTTGTAGTCGTAACTGCAACTCAGTGTGGAGTTGTTCAGGGAGCGATGGGCAGCTGGTGGTGCAGCGGAGACCAGGGTCTCAGAGGAGACTATTGTTGTGTTGGTCATGCAGTGACCTGGGAGTCGTAGACTCTATGTGAAGTGATGTGTGTTGGTCGTATCACTGGAGGTGATGACGATATGGGCGGCATGAGTGTCACTAGCTGCTGCGGCAGCCGGGCCGTGAGCTTTGTATGTGGTCTACTCGTAAGTTGATACAGTTCCTGACCAATTGTTACTAAGGCTTAGAGGAATCTTTTGTTATCGATGATTGTTATTATTAAATTATTGTCAAGTAATGTGTTTCGATAACTATGTGATCAGAATTGGCCGAGTGGAACATGCACTGCTGTTGCTTTTTTTGGGTTACAGGTTGACACACAATGACGTATGCAAGCAGAATGACAGTGTTGGACAGCGCTGCACTCTTTGGATCTCCTGTACAAACAATCGCTGATCGGGGACGGTGCTTTTCGAGCAAGCTGTCCAGAGAGATTGATTGCGGTGGCGGCCGAGATGAGAAGCTATCATTAAGTCAGCTACAGATCCATTGTCTACCGAATCTGGTGAGTCGTTTTCATTTTGTTTTGACTTTGGTACTGAGTGCTTCCCTGGTTATAACAGCAAAAATTTTTAAATATGCTCACAATAGGTTACGAATGATGCCAGTAGGTCATGTACCAGTCGAGTAGATGGTGATCACAATGGTGATGAGCAAACCTAAGTAGTGGGAGCCACGCGAGTAGGGGTTATCTATCGCCCGTAGTAAAAAGTGTGTAGTCATAGTCAAATACATGACCACCATTCTTCCGACAGCTGTTTGCTGTCGGGGGCAAGGCAAATCAGGTTATTGAAATGTCATTTTCGATACGATAGCTTGTCTTGTGGTTGTGAATTAAGGTGCTGGGTCGGCCGGAGAGCCGTGGCGTTAAAGTGGTTTACTCGTGTGTGGTTTTCTCGGTATCTAAGGCTCTTAGTGTAAAAGATGGTTGTTAATGTGGATAACGATGGTACATGGCTCTGGATGATGATTTTCACTATTATAAGATAATCGAAGTTTTCTTATATTGCTCTAGTTGATAATTTTCACTATGATTGATCAAAGTTTGTTGGCACATGCCAAGGGATCAGATTATTACTAGCGAATTTGAGGAAAGTCAAGTAATAGTCTTGTTGATGAAGCAGAGTAGAGATTGTCTTGTGATAGTGGTGAATCTTAGTTCGGCTGGTCGGAGACCGTACCATAGTATCGTAGCCATAGCCCGTTAGAAATCGGCATTTCTTGCTAGACCCTGGGTACGTGGTACACGGTAGCTCTGGGTAGTATGGTCAGGTCTAGCCTCGAAGCCAAGACCGTAGAGTCAAAGACGACTCGGCATTCCTCCGGGAAGTGCGTATGTGACAAATGTGTGGGACCCTGAATGAGATACTTGAGATTTTATTTTCTTTGATTAACATTAACATCTTTGTACGTGGTCTCGCTAAACTCGAAACTAGATAGTTCAAATTATAAGAGTTGCTTAATTTTTGGTCCTTAATTTGAATGCTCATTGCAAATTGATCGTGAAATAAAATAGATTTTAAAGAGTCGAGTCCCTTTTAATTATGTCATCAGTCTTTTTTTGCGAGAAATGCCAGAAAATTGGAGTATAACTGACGGAATTGAGGTTGAGCATAGTAGTAGTAACAATGAGGAGAGTAAGTTTACATGATGATTGGACCGTACCAGAGGTCGTCGTGTAGCCGTAACTCAATAGAAATCGGCGTCTAATACTTTAGTAGTCCATGAGTGCGCGGTAGGCAGTCAACTCTGGCGAAGGTCGAGTTTCAGTGAAAACCATAAAGTCCAGGAGAGACGGCGCTCCCGTGAGGGTTCGCATAAAAGAAAGATGAGTAGCTGGAGATTACTGGGCTATGCGTAGCGAGAGATCACATGCAGAGCTTAAGTATGTTGATTCATTTGGTTTAATTATCTCTTTTGTGAGATAGTGCGGTATATATGTAGTCAGTTGTAGTTTGAATTTCCTGATTATTGTTAGTAATAGGTTTTCTAGTGTAGTTCAAAATTAAATAAAGAGTTCTGTCAAATTTTGACTTTAGTAAAGTCTGATAAATCAAACTGATTCTTACGGGTTAGTTCAGGAGTGACCGAGCTATGTGATACTTTGCGTTGCGGGTATGTTTGTTTACAGATTAACACACGAGGACGTGTGCGAGCAAGGTGGCCATGTCGGCGTCATTCGTCTAACTATTCGGAACGCCAGCACCCGGCGGCGCTCGACAGAGTCTATCCTGTCCTGAGCTTGCGAGGAGTGGAGAAAAGCGCGCAGCGGTGTAACGAGTCAGTCTTGGCTCTGGCATATCACGGTGGGGTTGCGGAAGCATCGTACGTTCCCGCAACCACCGTCGTGGATGGAATACCGGGGTGGTTTTTAGTCAGTAAGAGTCTGACAGACCCCTCCGCCCGCCCCGGGGCGGAGGACATCCATGAGGATTTTCCACCCCGGAAAGCGTGTCACGGGGCAAAAGTGGTACTTTAAGTCTGTTTATTCGGAACCGATTAATATTAACGCGAGCAGATGTCCATAGAACTAACGATGACCATTAAATTGCAATAATCATTGTAGGGTTAAACCGGTCCAATGATAAATCAGCTATAGGGAATAATAATATTCCGGACTAGCCAAAATAAATTCTGAAGGGCTTGAAAAAAAAAAAAATAAAATAAAAAATAGCCGGACCAGAATTTGTTAATCTGAAGGGTTTGCAACCGGACCAGAACAAGTTAATCTGAAGGGCAAAAAAAAAAAAAAAAAAGTAGCCGGACCAGAACTTGTTAATCTGAAGGGTTTGCAACCGGACCAGAGCTTAATCTGAAGGGTCAATAAAGACCGGACCAAAATTTGTTAATCTGAAGGGTCAATAAAGACCGGTCCAGAACTTGTTTATCTGAAGGGTCATTGAAGACCGGTCCAGAAGTTTGAAGGGTCAATAGAGACCGGTCCAAAACTTTTTAATCTGAAGGGTCATTGAAGAACTAATTCTTACCAGTCTGTAGGGTTTAGATAAACCGGTCCAGATTGTAAAGTACGATTTTTATGGTCAGGATAATCGCACAATTTATGCTTATTACAGACGTATGAATTGTAAGCGCACGAGGACGTCCGCAAGTCAGTATGGCCGTGTCGGCGGCGTCACCGATCACGCCATCGACAAGTACGTCACAGAACTTCTCCCACCGCCCCGCTGCTCGACTTGTTTTGCTATCAGTATAAAGGAGCGAACAGCGAACCGGAGGGGGACTTGACCATTGGACATCGTATGGACAACGTGTGCTCGGAAACTGTCTCGCGTTACGTATCTGGTTGTGTCATATACTTACAGTGTGTGATTTGCTAGTGTGATTAAATTGTTTGTGAAATTATAATCTGATTTAAACTGCTAAACCGTTTTTCTATTGCGCAATAACCAACACTACCCACAGTTAGCCCACAGTACTTAAACTATGTCTGATAATAACGACACACATGTCCTCACCCGACATATATTTTTTTGTGTTAATGGTTGTGATGTTGCTTCCTCATAGAATTTGATGTATATTTCCGATTATATCACTACTATTGTACAGTACTACAGGGATCTTTTGGAGGTTAATAACTGACTGATTTTGATGATAAAGACACCTTAGTTCCGATTTTGGTCATGCTCCAAGAGATCCATGTACAATTATACTAGTGCTGCTGGTGGGTGGTGCACAGATAGTGGTTTTGCACCTAAAACAAAAGCTATCGTAGCTATACTTAATTTGCATTTTTAGTAGTTAGATTTTATATTCATATATATTTTTATATGTTAACTGATGATGATTCTTTTTACTCTGCCATTGATTCCTCTAGCTCATCCGCTAATGCAAGTTTCAGCTCTTTGACTGACACACTTGGCGACTTTGTGCGTCGGAGCTTCAGCCAACAGAAAGGTCATTTGTTAAATGTTGGCCATATAAATGCGCAAAGTGTCCCAAGTCACTACAGTGATCTGTTGGACACATTTACCGACACCAATGTCCATGCCGTTCTGGTTTCCGAGAGTTGGCTCAAACCTCATCTTCTCTCCACCACCTACTCTCTACCAGGTTTCACTCTTATCCGCAATGATAGAATTGGAAAGGGAGGGGGTGGTGTAGCTATCTATCTTCGTAGCGATTTTCCTTTTCAAATCATTGCCTCATCTCCCTCACAATACCATGCTTCCGCTGAGTATCTCTTTTTGGAGGTCTACGTCAAAGGCGCCAAGGCCCTTCTTGGTGTTGTCTAGTGTCCACCCGCCGCTGACTATTTTTCTAATCTCGAATTGGCGCTTGAATCCGTAGGTTCAGAGTATGCACATTGCGTCATCATGGGCGATTTCAACACTGACCTTGCCCTTCACACTCCCCGATCCCGTAAACTCCTACAAATCGTTGAGTCCGTTAGTCTTCATATACTTTCACTGCAACCTACCCATTTTAATACCTCAGGCAATGACACTTGGCTTGACTTAATCCTCACATCCGCACCTTCTCTTGTTCCCTCTCATGGTCAGTGTCCCGCGCCTGGATTTTCCCATCATGACCTCATTTTCCTCTCATATGTCCTAAAACCACCTAAACCTATCCCAAAAGTTCTGCATATGCGGAGTTTTGCACGCATGAACGTTGAGAAGCTTCGTCAGGATGCGTCTGACCTCAGTTGGGAGCACCTAGCAGCGGCGACAGCTGTAGACGAAAAACTGCGCATTTTCGATCAGGTAGTCATTGCTCTCTACGACAAACACGCTCCTGTTAAGCAGATTAAACTTCGGCGTCCTCCTGCACCTTGGATGACGACAGGGGTTCGAATGGCGATGAGGCGCAGGGATCGGGCCTTTCGTAAATTTAAAAGGGATCGCAGTGAAGAAAATCGGAACTCTTTCAAAGCTGCTAGAAATCGGTGTAATCAGATGATACGCAACGCTAAACGCCGCCATATTCTCGAGAATATATCTTCTTCTTCACCTGCTGATATCTGGAAGTTCCTTGGTACTCTTGGTATCGGCAGACCACGGCATGTGGATTTTCCTAAAACAATTGGCCTTGATGATATCAACCGTCACTTCACAACCACTTGTCATTTGGATTCCCAAATAATATCCCAGACGGTCGATTTCATTACTGGCCTAGCGAGTCCCATCATAGAACCATTTAAATTATCTCCGGTGACCTTGGATGAAATTAAAAAGATCATCCTGTCCATTAAATCCAAGGCTGTGGGCCATGACGGCATCAGTCGTAGTATGGTCGTTTGGATCCTTGATAGCCTTCTCCCTCCGATTACCCATATCATTAACTATTCTCTTGATTCCGGACAATTCCCATCCCTGTGGCGTATGGCCTATGTCCGCCCACTCCCTAAAATTTCAAATCCCTCCCTACCTAGTCATTTTCGACCCATTTCCATTCTCCCATTCCTGTCTAAAGTGCTTGAGGCCTGCGTACACAAGCAGTTTGCAGGGTTTGTTCATCGGAACAACCTCGTTAGCTCTTTCCAGTCTGGGTTCAGGCCTGGGCACAGTACAGCCTCTGCTCTCCTTAAAGTGACTGGCGACATTAGAGAAGCGATGGAGAATACCAAAGTTACCGTTTTGGTTTTAATTGATTTCTCCAATGCCTTTAACGCCGTCAGCCACGATATCCTCCTTTCTATCCTCTCTCACCTTATGGTTTCGTCTGAGGCTCTGGAGTGGTTCTCTTCTTATCTTCGGGGACGTCAGCAGTCGGTTCGCGTTGATGAGAGTTCGTCGAGTTGGCGTGACCTGGATGCTGGTGTTCCACAAGGCGGTATTCTTTCTCCATTGTTATTCTCCATCTTCATTAATTTTATAACTCACTGTCTTCGATGTTCGTATCATCTGTATGCTGATGATCTTCAACTGTATACGGCTGAGCGGGTAGAGGGTTTTTTCGGACGCTATAGCAGATGTAAACCGAGACTTAGATGCTATCAAAAAGTGGTCTGATAGTTTCGGGGTGTCAGTGAACCCCTCGAAGTGTCAGGCCATTGTAATTGGAAGCTCACGCATGATGGGCAGGGTGACGCTTAGCTCTCTTCCTCCTCTTATTTTCAATGGTACCGTCATACCCATTACCCCTACTGTGAAAGATCTCGGTTTGCATCTTGACTCTACACTTAGCTGGCAACGCCAGGTCTCTAGTGTTAGTCAAAGGGTCAACGGTACTCTGCGATCCCTGTATCGTCTGAGAAGCTTTCTGCCCGCTAAGACGAAAACCATGCTTGTGCAGACTTTGATTTTCCCTATAATCGACTATGGTGACGTGTGCTACTTTGACTTGAATGCGGTTTTGCTGGATAAGCTCGATAGATTGCTCAACAATGGTATCCGGTTCATATTCAACCTCAGAAAATATGACCATGTGTCGAGCTATAGATCAGAGCTCAAATGGATGCCCATTCGCCAAAGAAGAAGTTTGCGCGCTTTAACGACGCTTTTCTCCCTTCTCAACTCTCCCACTCCTCCTTCTTATCTCGTGCCTCATTTCCAATATCTATGTTCTTCTCACGCTAAGAATTTGCGTTCTTCTAACAATCTTCTCCTACTCTGTCCTTCTCATACTTCTGACTTTGTTCATTCTTCCTTTCATATCCAGTCCATTCTTCTTTGGAATGCGCTTCCTCTTGATATCAGGACGGCCACCAGTCGGTATGCATTTAAGCGGAAATTGCAAAGTTATTTTCAACACAAGTAGAGTAGTGTCATCTCAACATCTCTCTCCCTTGAATTTGTATATATATATATATTTATATATATATCATTAGTACATATTTATATATTTAGTATAGTATGTATGTGTATATAACCTATTTATGTATTTGTGTATCTAGTTTTAACAGGTTTTTTTTTCTTCATTGTTCCTCTCAACTTAAGCACCTGCCATCTAATCTCTTCACCACCCTTGGTTGACTGGTAGAGAATGCCTAAGGCATTAAGTCCGCCTTTGTACCTTTTTGTGCGAAAAGTTTAAATAAATAAATAAATAAATAAATAAAGAAGATTAAGATTGTTATTTATTTATTTACTAGCTGCATCCCGCGGTTTCACCTACATAAGTGTCGATATCGTGAGAATATCCAGAAAAAGAGTAGCCTATATGTTAATCCAAGGTGTCAGCTACCTCCATACAAAATTTTATCAACATTGGTCTAGCCGTTTAAGCGTGAAGAAGTAACAAACATATAAAAACATACACTCGCAAACTTTCGCCTTTATAATATTAGTATGATTTTATTCTGTTCGGGAAACATAGATACAGCTAATATAAACAGCGTTCTTAAGCATGGCAATGTCGCGCATATGTACCTACAAAGAACAAAGGACAAAGGTTTCTTCCACAAAAAATAAGGAAAAAGAATTGATCAAAATACTGAACCTCAGTATTTTGATCAATTCTTTTTCTCGGTCACGGTCTAGTTTCTTTACAATTTTATTTCTTGTTGACAGAATTAAAGGCGAGCGTCGAATACGGGTATTCAACAGGTTTAAAACCTACAAGCTGCTTAAAATTTAAGGTGCTTAGACCTCTATTGGTTAATATATCTGACAATTTCATGACAAAAATTCCTTTCGAAACCCAGGTTAATTTTTTAAATGAAAAACGGATTCCTAGCTGTCATCCTCTTACCGTCAAATTCTGAGCCCCAAAACTTTACATCTTGTAAAATTTTCTCTAACCTCGATCTAAAATGAATTAAGTCCTGTCCCTGCGGAGTTTAACTAATGAATCAGTAATGGCACCTGATTTGCTTAAATATTTTACAGCAAGTATCCCTGGTTAGCGATGTGCGTACCTATTCTAATTATTCGATTGGTCAAACAAATTAAACCGAATTTAATCGATTTTTCGTTGTGAATGCGAGTTGTGCGTGTTTTCAAGGAAAGGGTTAGTATACATAACATAATCATTATCAGATCTACAACGAATTAGCTCAGGCACAGTTGGCAATTTTAATTTTTATTTATTTTTTTTTCTCTCTTAGCTCTCTAAAAATGTCAACTACGCTATTTATATTATAACAAAGACTCATTATTATTGATACAGATAGGCCACACTGCAGTTTTTATAAAAAAAAAATATCGTTCAAATTGTTTCTAAACAAATCGGGCGCGACAATAGCCAACTAACCCAATTAAGTCCGACAGCTCAAACTCAGTCAAATCGAATAATTCGAATAACATCGCGGTTGTTTATTCGAATGGGAAATTAGAACGAATGGCATCGAATGCTGTTTGCTCATCTCTAACCCGGATGGATAGATTTGTCCGGTGCGGGCGGGCATACATTAATTTTGGGCAAGTATTTATTGGGACCCATTTAGTGATCATCTGCGTTACTTAATTACGGGATGTCCTTGAGGTAGGTACTCTCACTGATTGCACTTTTTAGGGTAGGGAAACAGCGTTTTTATTCGATGTTCTTATTTATTCACAGCGAGGCGCGGAGTGGTCTCGGTATCTAAAGATGGTCACCCATCCACAGACCAACCGCGGCAAGCGTAGCTTAACCTGATCGATCGAACCGTACGGCTGTTGTTTCTTAGCCACAAGCCCAATTTATGTATAAACGTACGTTATATAAGGGTCGTAGCAGGTGGCGTTCTGTAGTTTCTGCCTATTCTCATGAGAAGAAGGCGCGAGCTTATGTTTGTAATTTAGTGATTGGTGATGTGAATGTAAGCCGGATTTAGATTCTAAAGCACACCAACTAAGGATGGGCGTTTTGGTACCCCACTCTAATAGCAATAATTGTAGTGTCGTTGAAAAGGTCTTTCCAATAGGTACAATATTTACTATGATGACTTTACCAATTCTTTGTCCGTTCGGAGTTACCTATCCCGATATGAACATGACTTATTTGCTATTGGAGAGAATACTAGGTTCTGTACATGTTTGCCCATCATCCTTTAAACTAATGCTCTCTCGTGTTCCCGTATGAAAGAAGAAAAAGAAAAAAAACAAGCTCTCAAAAAAACCTCGCTGGACCAAGTTCAAACAAGTTAATCAAATACATAGCCTATTTCAGATCATTAGGTCTTCCCATAAAAATGTCGACATGATACATTACTTCACCAGTTAATATAGCCAACTTTTTATAAAAAATAACTATTAAAACGAACGTTAACCCGAAAATAAAGTAATTTCAACGGGTAGAGTTAAAAGTGCCGGGCGGTCGGCTCCGCAGGAAATATGCAAAATATATTACATACACTAAATCAGTTTTGCAATGGAAAAAAGGGAAGTTTTTCGTGCACCCGGAATGAGTTTCTCATTGCATATGGAAGGATTTCCTCAAAATGTGTCTGAAAGCGGTGGAGCAACCTATCCTCGAGTTATTACTACAGGAGTGTTATAGTGCTATGAAGGTACGAGATAGGATTGGTATCATTTCATACTTTTTTGAATTTTGGCCAACTTTATTTGTTAACCACCTGCACCTTTTTGAACTAAAGTTAGTATCTAAGATCACCAGTCTATTTGATATCATCATCTGCCTAGCCTTTTCCCAACTATGTTGGGGTCAGCTTCCAGTCTAACCGGATGCAGCTGAATACCAGTATTTTACATGGAGCAACTGCCTATCTGACCTCCATAACCCAGTTACTGGCTAATATGGTACCCCTTGGTAAGACTGGTTCACCAGTCTATTTGATATACGATCTTAAATAAAATGTATAGCTCTGACTCTCGTATTACCTTATCAAATATTAACTGACATTTATCGAAGTTACTTTTCACATGCACATTCCTCAGCACATCTTCGTAGTGTTTGCTGGCTTCAGCTGACAGTCAACAGATTCTTGACAATCAGTGAGTTCAGGATATCGAACTTGCAGAGATACTGAAATCAGAGTGTTCCCGCAAGCGCCTACAGAAATTTGCATACCTACAGTTTTTGTTGAGGCTACGTAAATTATTGCTAATCGTTTTTATCTTTTAACTTTTTCGACCGGCTACCTACATCTGTAAATATCATCAAGAATAAAATTGCACGCTCACATCAAGCAACGTATTTTTTTCATTATTCCCGTAATTATACCTGGATCAACCCCGCACATGGTCCTTACGAGCCGGATTAGGAGATTTGAAGAATATTTACTCCGATCAGCGAATTGTTACAAAGGGATTGAAGAGAATTGGTGGACATCAAAAAATCATAGTCGACGCCCGGTGTGGTCGGTGAATTCTGCTACGTCCTTCAGAAGGTCATTGGAATTTACGTGGTCTGGATACTTAATAGCTGAGAAAAGGCGTATTTATCATTAAATTTGTGTACCCAACACTCTATTTAGCAGGTATAATTAGTGTAAGTCAGCCGTCAATAGCCAGGTTAGTACGAAATATCTATCGTCATTTTTCTTTGTTCTGTGAGTGGTTACAAATTGTAATACAATTATCAACTGATCAGTAATTATTGTTATTTTTTGTTATTTGCACATTGTTAAAGAGTAGTTATTTGTAGTAACTGCATTATTTTGCTTTACGGTGTAATAATTTTACAGTTATTGAGACAGTCAGGTAATCACATTAGTTAGCACAGATAGACAATAGAAATCATTGCAATTGCAGTGTTATTATTAAATTTTAGTACAATATAACCGTCACTACGCATAGTCTAATATCAATTTTAAATTATTATTTATGTGAATTCACTCTAAAGTTAGTGTATTCAAATCTTGTACGTATTTCAGGCTACATCATTTGTAATTGTAATTTAAACGTTGCAATAACTTTATATAAATATACATTCCAGGTTGATCACACCAACTTGCGCAGTGCCAGAGGATAAGGAATTAAAAGAGCTCGTTAGGAAACGAGCGAGTTGCAAAGGAAAGGTGACAGTGTTCTCGAACTATTTAAATTCTTTGAATCCCTCTTCTTTGAGCCCTACTGAGGTAAGCGAGTTGCAATTACGTTTTACTAGACTCACGGCGTTGTATGCCCAATATGACGAGGTGCAATTATTGCTGGAGTGTAGTACTGATGACGTAAATGGTCAGATGGTGGAACGCGAAGAATTTGAATCTCTTTATTACAAAACCCTAGCTAGAGCTCAACAAATGTTGGATGATAATAGGAAAAGAGATTCTAATGATAATTGTGACGTAATGTCGCGTTCTAGCAATCATAAGTTTGTTAAATTACCGACTATTCAGTTGCCGAAATTCAGTGGTTCTTATACAAACTGGTTAGAGTTTCACGACACATTTGTTAGTCTCATCCATTCAAACGATGATATGGACGAAATAAATAAATTTCACTATTTGTGGTCATCCCTAGAAGGGTCTGCTGCTGTGGTGATCAACTCAATTCAGTTTTCTTCTGCAAATTATTCGGTAGCGTGGAATCTTCTTTGCGAGCGGTTTGATAACAAACACCTGCTTATTCAACACCATGTTTCTGCATTATTTCAAATAGACACCCTTCAGAAGGAGTCGTCAGTTAATTTAAAAGGTTTACTTGATGTTGTTAACAAAAGCATACGTGCCCTACAATCCTTAGATGAACCTGTTAATCATTGGGATACTTTACTCATTTATATTATCACACACAAATTAGATAGCAAAACTTATCGTGAATGGGGTGAGTATAAGGGTCGCCTGGACAAGAATTCTAAAGTTACGTTTGAATCATTTGTTACTTTTATTAAAACCCGTGCTGAGATATTAGAAACGTTCGAATTGGAAGCTTCTACGAATACTAAATACTCACACACAGGTAAAAATTCAAACAAGGTTAGGTCAATGTTGGTACAGGATTCTAATAAAAATAATTCGGGTGAAAGTTCAAGTAAACAGGATGATGGTGTTTCGAATAAGCCTAAAAATTGTGTTATGTGTAACGGTGACCATAAGTTAAGTAGTTGTCCTCAGTTTTTATCGTTGAGCAATGAAGCTCGTTTGCAGTTATTACCTAAATATAAAGTTTGATATCTGAAAGCTGATATCTTTTGGGATTTATTGGAATCTCAAAGAATTAAATTGGGTGATGGGCAACCAATTCTTTGTGAGACTAAATTGGGTTGGTTAGTCTCAGGCCCAATTAACAGTTGTATTTCTTCTAAAGTCTAAAAATGTAATTTTCTAAAAGTGCGTTCAGACTGTGATGATGAATTAAATTTTAATGTTGATCAACAACTCGCAAAGTTTTGGCAACTTGAAGAAGTGTGTACTTCGTCTCCGTATTCCTCAGAGGAGAAGCTATGCGAGGAGCATTTTATGAAAAACACTACTCGTTTGGAAAATGGTCAATTTTGTGTTAGGATTCCTTTAAAATGTTCCCCGGACATTTTAGGCGAATCTTTGTGAAGAGCCAAACATTGTTTTGCTTCTCTGGAACGTAGATTTAAATCTAAAACTCAATTTTGTAATATGTACAAAGAGTTCATGGTGGAATATGAAACTTTAGGTCATATGTCTAGATGTAAAACTATTGATGATCAAGCGTTTTACGAGTTCTACGCGAAAGCAGCGCCACCACTAAGTTAAGGGTGGTTTTTAATGCAAGTAGTTTAACTAATACTGGTATTTCTATTAATAATATTCAAATGATTGGACCCGTGGTACAGGACGATCTTTTGTCGATCCTGTTGCGTTTTAGACAACATAAGTACATCTTAGCTGCTGATGTTGAAAAAATGTACCGGCAGATAGTTGTTCATCCAAATGATAGGTATCTTCAACAAATTATTTGGCGTGATGATCCGTCAACTCCATTACACGCTTATCAACTTAATACCGTGACCTACGGCACGGCCAGCGCTCCTTACCTAGCAGCCCGGTGTCTTCGGCAGTTAGGGCTAGAGTGCGTTGATAAGGACATTGGTGACGTCATCCTCCACGACTTTTACGTGGACGACTTGCTCACCGGAGAAGATGACATCAATGAGGTCAAAGTATTGCATCATAAGGTTACTTCAATTCTCGCTTCAGCACAGATGAACCTAAGAAAGTGGAAGTCGAATGACATACAATTGGTAATTGGTTCTGACTTTCCCCAGTCTTCACTGGATTTAAATGTTGGTGGATTTGAGTCAACTAAAACCTTAGGCCTAGGTTGGCAGCCACTGTCAGATTACCTTTATTTTCCAATTAGTCATTCAGTTAATTTTAATAACACAAAACGTGACATGCTTTCAATTGTTTCACAAGTTTTTGATCCGCTTGGATTATTGGCTCCGTGTGTAATTGTTATGAAGATGTTACTTCAGAAGTTATGGTTGAAAAAACTATCTTGGGATGAGCAGCTACCACCGGACATTAGTGCGCTTTGGAATGAACTGATTATTAATTTACCTAAATTTAATGATATTCATATTCCACGTCGAGTTTTAATTTTATTGACTGTTATGAGTTTTTAGAATTTCACATTTTTACTGATGCGTCTGAACGCGCCTACGGCGCTTGTCTGTATGTACGTAGCGTTGATAAGCAGGGACAGGTTTTAGTGCGTTTATTGTTAGCCAAAAGCAGAGTTGCGCCACTCAAGCCGACGACCATACCCAGACTTGAGCTATGCGGTGCTCTTGTAGGTATTCGCATCTTTGAAAGGGTTGTAGCGGCTTTACGAGTCAGCGCGCGGTGCACTTTCTTTTGGACTGACTCCACTATTGTTTTAGGGTGGCTAAAAATGATACCAAATAAATTACAGCCGTTCGTTCGTAACAGGGTTGCCGAGATTCTAGATAAGACTGGTGGCTGTGAGTGGAGACATGTTCCAACTGACCAAAACCCTGCTGATTATTTGTCTCGTGGAGTAGACATTAATTTATTACCTAGTTTAGATGATTGGTGGTACGGTCCTAATTTTTTAATGAATGAAATGTCATATTGGCCTTCTAAATTAATGAATTTTAATAACGAGACTTTGCCTGAAATGAAATTAGATGTCACCTTACAAGTTTTATTAAATAACAATGAATTTGATGAATTGATTGATTTTACACGGTTTTCAAACTTTTTAAGACTTCAGCGAACAGTCGCCTATGTTTTACGTTTTATTGACGCATCTAGAAACCAACCTATTCGCGGTGTTCTTTCTGTGCATGAACTGGAAAGGGCTTTAAACTTCATTATATGTTTATCTCAAAGTCAATCTTTTAAAGACTACAAATTACTACTTAATAACAAACCGTTACCCAAGAAAAGTGAATTAAATAAGTATAACGTTTTTCTAGACAAAAATAACATAATGCGGATTCGAGGTAGATTACAACATTCGGATTTTCCTTATAATAAAAACCACCCGATTCTTATTAAATCTAGTCATCCTTTTTCTAAGTTACTTTTTAATTATGAGCATAAGAAATTGTTTCATGCTGGACCTCAGTTATTGTTGGCGACCATTCGAGAAACGAACTGGCCCATTCGAGGTCGCAATTTAGCTAGGATGTGCTGTAAACAATGTGTGCGTTGTTGCCGATTTAGAGGTGAAACTGTAAGTCCTATTATGGGAGATTTACCGCAGCAGCGACTTCTAGCAGGTTTTCCTTTTGAAAACGTAGGCTTGGATTATGCAGGTCCTATTCAGTCAGCTGTTCGTCAAGGTCGTGGCTGTAAATTAGTAAAAGTTTATATAGCTATTTTCGTTTGTTTTTCTACGAAATCGATTCATCTTGAACTAGTCGGTGATTTAACAAGCAATACTTTCATTATGGCCTTAAAGAGGTTTATCTCACGTAGAGGAAAGCCGAGCAATATTTACTCGGATAATGGCACCTCATTTGTTGGTGCATCTAATGACCTTTCTAGGTTTCTTAGGGCGAATTGCGATTCGCTGTCCGAGGAGATGGCTAAGGAAAGAATTAACTTTCACTTTATTCCTGCATATTCTCCTCACTTCGCTGGCCTTGCGGAAGCTGGTGTTAAATCAACCAAACATCACTTAGTCAGAGTGCTGGGCCTTTGTAACCTTACCTACGAAGAGCTATACACCATGATGGTTCAGGTTGAAGCCATTTTAAACTCCAGACCACTGACGCCGTTATCATCGAACCCCGAGGATCTAGCGCCGCTCACACCCGGTCATTTTTTGATTGGACGTCCTATGACATCGTTGCCGTCACCTGATTATCGAGACCAGTCCATCAATTCCCTGACTCGATTTAAGCGTATCGAGCTTCTCCGACAGCATTTTTGGAGCAGATGGAGTAAGGAATACATATCAGAGCTCCAACTTCGCACGAAATGGCGAGCATGTAAGGGCTCCTTGAAGCTGAATTCTTTGGTCCTGTTAAAAGAAGACAACCTCCCTCCACTCAAGTGGAAATTGGGTCGGATCGTAGCTACGTATCCAGGAACAGACGGAGTAGTCAGAGTGGCAGACGTCAAGACTTCTAGCGGTTTGTTACGCAGATCATTCAGCAAGATTTGTCCATTGCTTATATATCCTGAGTCTGAAGATTCTTAGTGGTTGAAAGGCAGGCTTTCAACGTCCGGGGGTATGTTCCCGCAAGCGCCTACAGAAATTCGCATACCTACAGTTTTTGTTGAGGCTACGTAAATTATTGCTAATCGTTTTTATCTTTTAACTTTTTCGACCGGCTACCTACATCTGTAAATATCATCAAGAATAAAATTGCACGCTCACATCAAGCAACGTATTTTTTTCATTATTCCCGTAATTATACCTGGATCAACCCCGCACACAGAGTAATCAATGCCAAAAGCCAAAACTGTTATATTTTGATATATTTTGAAGAGTTATCAAGTATTGGTCCTTGTTATTTGTGAATACAAAAAAAAAACCACCGACTTCCAAAAAAGACACTACAAAGTGAAAAATAATTTTAATTTTGGAAGTCGGTGTCGTTGGGTTCGCATTTTCTTTGTTTGCCACCGACTTCAGAAATTAAAGTTATTTTTCACTTTTGAGTTGTACTTACCCCACACAAATTCGTATAACACTAACGTAATATTATAGAAGCTAAATCAAAAACTACCCAAGAAAGTTAATAAAATTTATATGGGACCACCCCTGACGCATACTCTATACATTAAAAAAATAATTTTTGAAATCGATTTACAATTGCCAGAGATATCGCGTAACAAAGATACAAAAAAAATACAGTCAAATTGAGAACTTCCTGCTTTTTGAAGTCGGTTAAAATAAGTCCGCCGCATAAAATAGAAATTGAAATTTTAAAATGCAATTTTTTTTAAAGTGTGTCATGTCTATGAGACTGCTAGCCTCATTGGCAATCTTCACATGAAGGAAACTGCTAGACGACATTGAATAAAATAAAATAAATTAATTTTATTAAATTTTGAATAAGTTTTATGTTATCCTGTGTGGACTGGCGTGAATCCTTGGTAATATTTATACCGCAATTAGAGTGGAATTGAGAGTTTTAAAACTCTTGTCCCTCAAGGGAATTTAGACTTTGTATCGGTAGGTACCAGAGCTAAGAATTAATTTCGCAATTAATTATTATATGAATAACTTTATTGATGACCAATAATATAGGTCAAGCCTTGTTTTATATAAGTGACGTGAGAAGTAAGGACTGACTGCCACTCTCAGAAACGTCATTTAGTAATAATCAATTAATGAATCATTTACGTTAATTGTTGTGTAAATCTTGGTACGTAGTCAATCAAAAATATGACAGATTTAGTACATTTCTTGATATCAACGATTCTCGTATGTATTATTTAATATTATTTATACTACCTTTTATTTTTACAAGGTAGTATGTAACAAAAACTTAAGAGATATGATTTTCACATGTACTTATTTAGTGATTACTAGCTTCTGCCCGTGACTTCGTCCCCGTGAAATTTCTTGTTGTAACATAAAATATATTCGACTAGCTTCTGCCCGCGACTTCGTCCGCGTGTCCCCATCGCAGCGCATCGCCTGCCTGCGCCATTACTTCGTTTTCTGACTTTTTTCTTTTTGCTCAACTCCTAAGGGTTCTAGCGTGATGTTTAAAGCCTATAAGCCTTCATAAAAAAGGTAAAAAGGTAATAAAAAAGGTTGTACTGAGTCAACCTTAAAAGATAGGCATATGCTATCGAGGACTTTTTTTTAGAACTCTTAAGGGGAAATAATTCCGTCACACATTATTTTTGCGTATCTTTAACCGTTTACGCAGCGCACACAATGGAAGCTCGGAAAAGGTTTTTTTTTCCGTTTTTGCAACATGGTTCATTGATGCTCTACTACTCTTGGTCGTAGCGTGATGTTATATAGCTTATAGTATTCCTCAATAAATAAACTATCTAACACAAAAAGATTTTTTCAATACGAACCAGTAGTTCCAGAGATTACCCCCTACATACAAACATACAAACTTACAAACTTTACCTCTTTATAATATTAGTATAGATAGTACAGATGACACTCGGGAATAATAAATATAACTTCCCTTTCATCATCATCATTTCAGCCGAAAGACGTCCACTGCTAGATATAGGCCTCACTGAAGCACCTCCACATCGACCGGTTCTTGCTTCCGGCATCCAGCGGATTCCTGCGGTCTTCACAAGGTCGTCGGTCCACCTTTCCCTTAGTGAAAGAAAATTCGGAATTGAATCAGTAATTCCGAAGATAGCCCCTTACATACAAACTGACCTCTTTATAATATTAAGCGTAGATAATTCAATGACACCTCTTAGTACCAGCAATAGACTATTCAGATGGAATTGGGACTATTGGGAATTGGGGCATAAAATACAGAGAGTACAGAAGTCAATCTACATACAAAGTGCGCTCGAGCAACGCACACATAGACACCGCTCACGGACACGATATCTCGGACCGGTCGGGATCTGTGTGAGACACGAGACACGCGTCTGTGAAGTGCAAAAATGGAGCAACAAAAAAGTTATTATAACTGTTCAGTGGACGGTTGTTTAAATTCAACATTAAACGGTGAATTGTCGTTTTTTAAGCTACCGGTTGTTTCAAAGAGGTCTCGTACTTAGGTATTTGTATGTATTTCGATGGTTCGTTTTACCGAGAGGTGACCTGTGTCCCAGCATTGGGCACATTATAGGCTGATTATGCTAAAGTTCATAAAAGACGCGTCCGCCAAGTTAGAAGCTTCCCGCTCAGGCCTTACTTTGAAACTTCGTGTCAAAAATGGAACTAAATACGCAACAGTAATTACTGAAGCCTAACTTGTCAAGGTCTCGGGTTCCTCAAGTTTTGAGCGAACTGGGCTAATGTTCCAACAGTTACCACGCGTCAAAGTTACTCACTTTAGCTGGAAAGTACTCTTGGCGAGGACAATGGGAGAGAGGAGGCGAGAGCGGGTATTTAAAATGTAGGGGAGAAAAGCTTTACCTTTTTTTTGAGGAGGTCGAGTAAAAAACATTTGTGGGCGCGAAAAGTTTCAGTTTTTTTTGCAGTAAACTAACTCCATTGTATGTAGAATAATTTTTAGGGACTAGTAATCAATATTTACACAAAAATGTCGAGTGGACGACCAGTAGAATTGACTTTGCAACCGTCGCGCATATGTACTTCGGCGACGACATAAAGAATTCAGCATAAAGATTAGATTCCATCGTTCCTGTCTATTAAAGGGCGTGAGCTTAAATGTATTTACTAGCTCTTAGCGTGGATGTTAGACAATATTCCACGGGAACGTATTACCGGGTATAACAATAACATTATTTTGTGTTAATTCGTGTGATAAACAGACAAACCTACAAAAAATCAAAACACTATATTTTCGGCATCAGACTCGTTCAATTGACGCCAGATACTAAATGTTACAAAGACAAAAAAACAATGCAACAATTCAACATAGTCCTAGTGTCAAAATGTACAAAGTGCCTAGTGCCAAAATGTCATTTTGCCCAAATGCCGCTATGATAGAATAACAATAATTACCTACTTTTTACAAAAATATTCAATGAAGTTTTTACTTTGTTAATATTTTATAATATGTATATCGATATTAATATTTATTGAGTGTTAAATCGTGTGGATTTTATTCTGTTTTCACAGCGACGCTTACCACTGCAAATAAACCACGAACCGAATTCTATCAAATATATTTCATTTTACGGAAAAACTTTTTCCAGGAACAGCGTTCACGAGGATTGCAGTTGTACGGTGGTCAAAATAATTATGCGTTATTTAATTACAACAAAATTCGAATGAATGAATGAATGAATTGCACCGATCCCAGCGTGGTTAAACCAGACTCTCATCATACTAGAAGACTTTTAGGCTTTGCAAAAGCTCTTACAGTCCAGGTGACAAATCTATCTATACTTATAATAAATCTGTAGAGAGGTCAATTCTGTACATGAAATATACACACATCAAAAGTGTCTAGGGATCAACATATATTTTTGCAATAACTTTTCTCCTGATTGATATTAATTAAAATTTTCTTTAAGGATTCATCAAATAAAGTGTTTTCGTTTGTCACAGTAACGATAAACCAAGTCACCTTTGCATTAATAAAGAAATTTGCCATTTTCCTAATAAAGGGATTTTTGACATTTGAACCACTAACACAAAAGTTCGAAAAAAAGACTGAAATAACAGTTTTCTCTAAAATTTTATTGGGTAACTTAAACAATTAATAATCCGTGTTTCTACCGCGAACACTAACAACACAAGAACATCGGTTTGGCATACTCAAAATGAGTTCATCCAAATCACGCTGTGGAATGGCCGCCCATGTTCGTTGCAACAACAAAAAAAGGTCTTCTTGCGACTGGATACCCTCCATATTCGGCAGAGCTCTTCTCTGTAGCATATCCCATGCATGCTCAATCGGGTTCAAGTCTGGCGACTGAGCAGGCCAGGGCAGGACATTGATGTTAGCTGCGGCGAGAGTCTGTCTTACAACTCTTGCGGTGTGCGGTCGTGCATTATCATGCATTAACTGAAATAAGGGACCGATTTGCACTTGTAGAGGAACGATGACGTCTGATACAATCGTCTCAGCATAAATTTGAGCGTTGAGGTTGCCTCTGATCCAAATCAACTCAGTTCTTCCGCCGATCCAAATACCCGCCCATACCATGATGGTTCCACCACTATAAGGATGGACTTCCTGGCAGGATTTTAATCGCTGTTGGCGTCCAGGGGTTCTCCAGTGTCGTATACGTCTTGTATCCGGTCTCATACCAAAACGAGACTCATCAGAAAAGCACACGAAACGCCATTGTTCTTCTGCCCAATTTCTGTGTTCAAGAGCCCATTGATATCGAATCCTACGATTGTGCATTGCTATAGGTGGTACCCGTAGCGGTCTTCGGGAATGAAGGTTCACTTCATGCAAGCGGTTTCTGACTGTTTGGTCGCTAATTAAGTTCCCTGAAGAGTGATGAAGCCTCACGGCTAACATCATGGCGGTTATTGTTGGAGCTCTTCGAGTTAAGATTTGAATGTATCGGTCTTGTCTCCGTGTGGTGCAGCGATACCGTCCTCCATGGCGCTCAGCCACGGTACCAGTGCTTCGGTAACGTGTCCAAAGTCGACTGATAACACTCTGACTTGTATTCAGAGCTAAAGCCACAGTACGTTGCCGGGAACCAGCTTCTATCATTCCCACGGCTCTGAGCATTTCTTCCCTGCTTAAATGACGTCGCCGCTCCATAATAACGTTGGTTTTAATCAGTAGTAGGGAAACAGTAGCACTAATAATGTCTTCAATGCGTTGTATGTTTTTATAGGGAAAATATTGACAGCTGATTTTCATCTTTTACTCGAATTTGATTCACAGTTCCTGATTCAAATTATGAAATGCACCAAAAAGGATCCATATAAACTTATAAAATCATAAATTTATTACAAAGCCACATCTCAATCTCAAGAAATCCGCATAAAAATGCTTGATCCCTAGACACTTTTGATGTGTGTAGTTGTGAAAAGTTTAGGTGGATTGGAGATTGTTTTATTATTAAAAAAGCCCGCTACTTCGTCCGAGTAATTTTTTTTGTTCCTAGGGGTGCCCACCCCGGGGTACAAAAACATTTAACACAAAACGTCACATCGCATCACCTACCGCAGGATCTACTCGTTCGAATTGATAAATTATTTTTGTGTTGGATAGTTCATTTATCGAGGAAGGCTATAGGCTATATAACATAACGCTACGACCAAAAGAAGCGGAGCACCAATGAAAAATGTTGCAATTATTCCTTTTGAGAGCTTCCGTTGGGTATGCCACGTAAACAGTTAAAGTTACGCAAAAATCATGTATCACGGTTAATTTCCCTTTAAAAGTTCTAAAAAAAAGTCCGCGACAGCATATGTCTATCTTTTAAAGTTGACTCACTATAACCTTTAAATGGTAATCAAATTCATTCTAAAATAATGCATTATTTGCGATGTGTTTTTATAAACATGATATTAATTAATCCCTACCCAAATAAAATATGTTATTCATCACAAGTATTTAATTTTGAACAAAATTTCCCTTGACATCATTTGATTTTAATGAATATCTCAATAGGTATCATAGTTTTAAGATAGTGGAAGATATTTTAGTAGGTTTTTTCCTCAAATTAACGCGGACCGTGGGACCGCGGGGCACACCTAGTGTTATGATGAATAGAGTGTAGCTGCCCGCACAAAAATTCGCACCCGCTATCCGCTCTTCTCACCCATTGATCCTTACCGTTATTTGGACAAGGGCGCAAGGTGCCGCGAATTTTACCTAACTCAAAACTTTGTCATATTTCAATGGAAACCATTCAAAGAGCGATTTAAGCTATTCTTGGAGTTAAACATTGGCGACATTTGAGAGTCGAAGGAATTTCAAATAAACGGTTCATTATTTACTAAATAAATTAACTGTTAATTTGGAATTCGTTGGACTGTAAAATGTTTTTCCAATAGATTGATTATTCTTCTTCTTTGTGTCGCTGGCACGACTGTAATTACAACTATTGTTGTTGCTTTTGTGTTTACTGTTTTTTTTTTTGGAAAACTTTGCCACTTCCAACGACTTTGTCGGTGGCAGCGTAAAGGTCACTTTGAGTGCATGTTTTGGGACACCGGGAGCAGGATAGGATGTGGAGCATGGCTTGTGACATAGCTCCACAATCACACCATTTTTTTTTTGTGTTGGAAATTAGCTAATGACTTCTCCCGCAGGGCGTGTCAGAATTCTACTGGCTAAAACCCACCCGTGTTACATCAGTTGCCTGTGCCAAAGGCCACGGTATCTCTCTCGAACAACCCGCGACCCTGGCACACCAATCAATTGATTATTCATACCAATCAATTGATTATATATTGAACAGATTTTATAAATTACATAAGTAATGATGAAGTAGATACTCTTACTCCTTACTCCTCCTTTACTGTAGCATTAGAAAAGTAACAGCCAAATGGTGTATTTTAGAGTTATTTGAAAATGTAAATGGCAAATAGATTACATTACTTTGTATTTATCGTGAAATAACGAAGTTTATTATAATAAATTATGTTTATATTAAATTAACAAAAGGGTGATAACCGTTATTTTTCTAATAATAAATAGAGTATAGGTACGGGTACAGGCACGGCGTGTACCTGTACAGTCACGAGCATAAGTATGTATACACTTGGCTTTATTCAAAAGCGATTTTCTCTTTTATGTTTTAATGAAATTTGATGTTTGATGTTGTGTTGTGTTTCGAATCCATAGGTTTATGTAAAGTGTCGTATTTCAACGTTGCATTCGTTATTTCACGAAAAAATCGCAATTGAAAGTTGCCAAGTTTTGACATATGGTCGGTCGTGGATGTACCTATACACCTGTGCCTTTGCCACCAGCAGCATATAGAGACGGAAGTACTTACTAAAAAAATCATGGCACCAAGAGTGCGTTAAGCGCACAACTTCTGTCACGGACCGCCACTCATAGCCTCAGTTTCTATGCGACATTTATTGTGTGTCGTAGTGTATAAACGGTGGCACGCTTGCAAGGAAAGTGTTGACAGTGCCTCCGAGGTGTCTTCGTACTCTTTTACATTATTTTTATCTCACGAAGCGACGCGCGCTTTACTTGTGGTTACTAAGTTTACAAACATGCTGTGAATGTGTGCGTGAAGACGAGTAACGTCAGCACATAACACACACATGCACACACACACTTCCGACTTCGCCATTGTCTCGGACGGTAGCGAGAACTCCTGCACTTACACACACATTCACAGCGTATTTGTACACTCGGTAACCACAATTAAAGCGTGCGTCGCTTCGTGAGATAAAAATACTGTACGGATACATTTTGGTAATAGGTAAGTTAGCCTTTTTGTTAACTTAAAAAACAAGGTGCTGTTCTGTTATTCCGTTGAACAGCTATATAATGCAATTTGCGAAAGGCCAAAGAGACAGACCCTCAATTAAATATTGGAATCGTTTTTTAATATCCGGAAACCCGGGCATGAAAACACATTAGTGAAATACCGATCCGGAATTCCACCTGATTGAGATCAAATAAAGTATGCATTCCCATTCTTTATTATGCGATGCCTATACCTTTTTGCTTTTTGGTATAAACGTGCATGGTTAGTCGACGCACAAAAATCTCACAAAGGAATTCTTGAGACTACACGTCTGAAATGATCTTGGCAAAAATCGTATGTCTTTTGTTTATTAAAAAGCTTGTCGCGACAACCCACAAAAGTGATTGACAGTGTTTATGACCGCGTGATATTTCTTGTTTTAGCATCAAATACAGGTGGCAGGTGACATCAAACTGTAATCATGAATTGGCATATAATTCTTTAATAGCCGCCGATTACCTAATTTCTAAGCTAGGGGGTAGCTTAGAAATTAGGTAATCGGCGGCTATGAAAAAATACAAAAGCAAAAGCGAGGGCATCGGTGGTCAAGTGAATGGTCTAGTTCAAGATGTCCCTAAGTCCTTTTTATTAGGTTACAGAAATGGCTCCGGTAAAGTTTCAATAAATTTCAGTACTGACGAAAAATTGTTTTTTGATGGCTTAATGGATTCTACAATTTAAAATCAACACGACATTATTTTCAAATTTATGTATGAACGTCTCGTTTTACTGCTAGACCTATCTGTAACATTGCCAAAATATTTTTAACCTACGACTCTCTTTAACCAATTACCATCAGTATGCTACGGAAATCCGGAAACTGCCTATCCAAAAGTAACATAAACAAGCATATTTCCACTGTAAACACAACGAAGGAATCCCTGATTACAAACCACATGTTGCTATTAAAGACCACATTACTTACATATTCCGCCGATGTTCGTGAGTGTACTTGGTCGCTCTATTGGTTCGCCGGAAGTTCCGGCCACCGGAACTGACTGACGCGATACATGACAAACACAGACGTTTGAATTTGAAACGTTGATTTTTCATGCCGCGTTCAGAAATATTATTTGATTAGGGATGGCAAGCTTTAATCAGGAACTTTTATTTTTTATGATATCAAAAGGCTACATTTTGGTCAGAGTTTAAGAGACTCACTTCTCGAGTATGGAATTGCTTGTTCAAGCCTAGTACCTAATCAATGTAACTAATTTCAGGTCACTATACCCTGAGGATCTGTTGATGGATGGATGCAGGGCCTGTGCAAATGATGATATGGTTAGAAAACGGATGACTACCGAGATGACGACCAATAGAGAAGAATGGAAGAAAAAAAACATGTTGCGCCGACCCATATTAAATTGGGATGATGGCAGGAGATTGATGATGATATTCTGATGATCTATTAATCTTAATTAAGTATATTAGACTCGTAAAGCATTGTACGAGACCTGTGCATAACTGACCCACAGGACGCACGTATATAGTAAGCCCTGAACTGTTATTTTAACCTCCCGTGTACACCGTGCGAACCTGCAGGCAGTATATAGTCATCATCATCTGCCTAGCCTTTTCCCAACTATTTTGGGGTCAGCTTCCAGTCTAACCGCATTCAGCTAAATACTAGTATTTTACATGGAGCGACTGCCTATCTGACCTCCACAACCCAGTTACTGGGTAATACGATACCCTTTGGTATGACTGGTTGTCAGAATTTCGGGCTTCTGACTACCCGTAACGACTGTCAAAAATCCACGAATGACAGCCGGGACCAACCGCTTAACGTGCTTTCCGAGTGTCTCGGTATGTAAAGATGATCACCCATCCATAAAGACACATGATACATTTGTAGGCTTCGGTATATTTGCGAGTTCAGTAGGTTCATCCACTGACTGACTGAAAAAGCAAACAGCGTGAGGTAACCTGGACTGTTCGGTTTGCGAAAAATCAGCTAGCCTGGATCGGATAATTGTCGACTCGTTCCTTTTCTGTTTGAGAATAGGCTTGTTCGCTACATGCAAACTACGCATCACACAGACGTCACGCAAAATCCTGCATCGCGCAAGCAGAGTTTACATATAACATCCCAGCGTCAACCGTCGGGCAGTTGCCCACCAGTCAAAACACCCGTCTGGTTGAAGGATCATCTCTTTTCTATGGAGAAACCTCATACCTCTATAGGCTTTTGCCCTGCTGTAGTACAATCAGTTTCATTATTATTAACCTTCGCATCAAATAAGTTTAAAACCTGGCAAGGGAAAGACAAACAGAGAGAGAGAGAGTAGGAGATGGATATAGTTGTTTGTTGTTTTATAAATCTGCCAACCCTGTCAGACACAGGCGTCGCGTAGTTTGCTCATTTCCGGCTGTCTGAGTGCTTGTTGGTTAGTTTATTTTAAAAGACTTAGGTATATGAGATCGAATATGGAATTTCTTACTTTGTGTGCTATTGCAGACAGTATTTGGTTTAAAAATATGGTCAGGTCTGAGTAATGTAGTGAAAAAATTGAGGATTTTAAACATCTGCCTTTTCCCGACTATGTTGCAGTCAGCTTCCAGTTTCAACAGATGCAGCTAAAACAGCTATTGTCCACGATTAAAGTGAAAAAAAAAACTCAATATAAGGAAGGAAAACAACATACATATTACATACATAGTCTCACGCCTTTTCCCACGGGTGCTACATTGGGAAAAAGGTGTGAGTTTTTAGAAACTACGGAACGCTACCTGCTATCTACCTACCTTACATACTGGTTTTGCTTCGTTTACGTTTATACGTTTGATCTTGCACGCACGCAGTTGCGGATACTACACACCTGCCTATCGATTCTGTAAAAATCTCACCGTGATAACATAGGTGAAGTGAGTGTGAAGTGAACTATCAATGGAGGCAATCCCTAACATCAGGTGGAATGACAGCTCACTTCACCTTAGTTTTCACGGTGAAATTTTAACAGAATAGCACTGCTGACCTTATAGAAGTACATAAACAAAAAGATGTCCTTTTAGGTCGTTGATTCTATTCACATCTGCCTTGTTAATAAAATAGTCGTAATTAAATTAGTCGTCTTTCGTTTATACCATGACCAAACCATCTAAGAGTTATTTCGATTTGATCCCCTGAGCCCCTCTCCCCTGGATCCCCAGCTAGTTATTCATCTGTTTTAAAGCATACTCTTTTCAATTTTTGTCACCACGTCTTCTTTTAAACCGCAACATTGTCCTATCACATAATTCCTCAAACCAACATCGACTTAAGTACATTTAAATGTGAAAATACAAAAGCGAAAGCTCGAGAACACATACACAAGAAATTGGCAGATTCGTCTCAGAATTAAGTTGTTGTAGATTTTCTTGTATAACTCTCATAACTTTTTTTTTATTTTATATTTTGTTGTATTTATTCTTATATTTTTTAGTTATAAATATTTTCTAATTTGTTTTCTGTGATTGCACCAACTGTGTATTATCTCTGCATCACCCTAAGGTAGACTGGAAGAAAATACCCAAGGTATTAAGTCCTCCTTTGTACAGCTTTTACTTATGCATAAAGTTTTAATAAATAAATAAAATACATGTAGTTATATAACAACGTTTGCATTGATATCTTCGTCAAGTAAAGTTTTTGTCGTCAAGCCGAACTAACACATATTGAACAAGTTTCCATCTTGGAGAAGTACTGATGCATATTAGATTACAACTTGCTACAACTTTATATGGATATGGCTAAGTTTCGGTCATCGTTGAAGCATTATCATACCCTTACGATATGGAATCGCCATAATGTTATATGGTTGCCTCTTTTTTTCTTTCTTATTGATTTGCAAATATTATATGGTTATTTCTTTCTGGTTTAGTAATTGGCAAATGCAGGGCGTTTAGTAGTTTTGTGATTGCATAATATAAAATCACGCCTGAATTCCCCGAAGGGATAGGCAGAGATACCTATAGTAACCTCACATTACCCCAGTTATGTTTAAGTCCCATGTTATAGAAGGCGAGTCCATTGCCGTCAAATGGGAACAAATCCAGTCTCCGGGCTACTGCTGAAAAATTTCAGAAGGAAAAATCCAATAACACCATACTACTATAGTATTTTTATCTCAAAAAGCGACCCTCGCTTTACTTTTAGCTACCAAGTGTACAAACACGCTGTGAATGTGTGTGTAAGTGCTGGATCTCTCGGTACCGTCCGGGACAATGGCGAAGTTGGAAGTGTGTGTGCATGTGTGTCTTATATGCTGACGCTACTCATCTTCACGCACACATTCACAGCGTCTTTGTACACTTGCATACCACAAGTGAAGCACGCGTCGCTTCGTGAGATAACAATACTGTAATACTACTGCGACCACTGTGAAGAGGCATGAAAGCACGCAATTAGTCTAAACTAGCTAACTGACGTTCTCAACCTAATAATCCTAAAAATCCTTAAAAAATTACCACAATACAACATTTTCAGAACAAAAATACATTTGTGACTCTATTCATCCAAAAATTAAAAAAAATTGTTGTCGATGGGACCATCTTTTTCAGGCTATATTGTGTTGTAATGTGGCTGTTTATCCTCGTTACATAATCGCATAGACACTTCTTACGCCAACCACTCTTTGCAAAACCAAAATAATCAAAGGATATGTAACGTATTGGTCTCATGTGAAAAAAGTTCTAACAGTTTTAAGGGTCCAGCACCTGACATGATCCCTGTAACGGCACAGCAATCTTTACGATATTAACTGTATTTTTTTAAGAATTAATTTTGTTCTATTTTATCAAATTAAATACATAAGTAGATGTTCTTATTTCTAAACTGAGATGTAACGACCATACGGTTATAACCACAACCCTTTTTCCACACATCTAACACCTTTTCCCAACGCTAACAGCACACCTCAAACTCCGAAAGATTACGTCAAGTCCCCAAGTACACTCAAAGTCACCCTATAAAGTCTCACCTTGTTTCTCGAAACTTCAAACGCAACATAACTGCACTACAAAAGCCGCACTTTTAACGACTTCAGCCACCATTTTATCGTATATAGGTCACTGCGAACCCAGAGTCCCTTAAAGGTTAGCGCAGACAGAGCGGCGACTGCTCGAGCATGGCCAAGAAAATTCACCGTGTAAACTTAGGCTCGAGCAATCGCGCTCGGGTGCGCTACCGTTACCAGAATAATAAAAACAAAATCAAGTTAAGCTACGTTTGCCGCGGTTGGTCCGTGAATGAGTGACCATCATCACATACCAAGACCCCTCCGTGCCTCGGAAAGCACGTTAAGTCGTTGATCCCGGCTGTCATTCGTGGATCTATGACAGTCGTTACGGGCCGAAAGTCTGACAACCAGTCTTACCAAAGGGTATCGTATTACCCAGTAACTGAGTTGTGGAGGTCAGATAGGCAGTCGCTCCATGTAAAATACTGGTATTGAGGCTGCATTCGATTAGACTGGAAGCCGAACCGAGTTGGGAAAAGGCTAGGCAGATGAAGTGTGAGAAACTGACCAACTAATGAAAACTGGTCGAGCATCTCGCTCTGTGTGCGCCTACCCTATTACGAAGAGAGGCAAGATTATTATTTTAATGCAATAAACCTCCCATTCAAATGTAAAGCAAGTCTTGCAGCCCTTTTGTCTGTACAGATGAATTATGGTCCTTGACTTCTGCGACGTAAAAGCTGAATTTGTCGACAAAAAGTGAAGATGTTGTTGGTTTTTTCAGCTGGTTGCTAGAAGTGGCTATAAAGGACATGTTCCATTGCGGATAACAGGGGCCCGTGGTTAAATAATAACAGCCGCACAGGTCGATCGATCAGGTTAAGCTACGTTTGCCACGGTTAGTCCTTGGATGGGTGACCATCTTTACATACCAAGACTCCGTGCCTCGGATAGTACGTTAAGCCGTTGGTCCCGGCTGTCATTCCTGAATCATTGACAGTCGTTAGGGGTCCTCAGAAGCCCGAAAGTCTGACAAACAGTTGATAATTCCAAAATACTCCTTTTCATTAGTTTTGTCAGTGTTTAGTGTGCCGTCTCCACATTGTATACCTTCACATTTACTAGCTGGTTTTCGTGGGCTGGATGTCCTAGAACCAAAAATTTGAAGACGTGTGACATTCTACCAACCCTTACTGGGCCCTCGTGGTGGATTATGGTTCACTCCCTCTTACAGAACGGTTACGCTATTATGCTATTTCTCATTTCATAGTTATTTTACTTCAGTTTATGCCTAACAGAATTTAATAAATCTTGAATTCCTCTTGCCTAAGTAAACTATGTATCTGAACAAGGTATTCGAGTAAACTTTCAAGATCTCAAAATAGTGAACAATTTAATAAATTTCCTCTTGCTATTCACGAAAAATTTCTAGAATTCTCATTCATTATAAAATTTCTACTTAATTATGGTAATCTTACCGAGTCTTGCCGAAAATTAAAGTGTGGAATCTGAAATAAAAGCTTGTTAAGAGATTGGGTTCCGTGTCACATCGATGTGTCTTGTCCCTTGGATAATTATATTATTATGGTCCTTTTCCACAAACAATGAGATACTTAATACCCACCTGTCCTGCTGTCTGCACGTCACAAGAACTAATGGACGCTCCCGGAAGGTGCCAAACTTGTAGCGAAATTCTGGGCCGACTCTAGCTAGATTGCCAACGACACGCTAAGAAGATAATTATATTTTTAACATCAAAAGGCGAAGTTTCTAATCTGTAAATCTATTTACATTTTCTTTACAGAAATCTCTTTCTGATTACTTGAACGAAATGAAATCTCCATAATCACCGTGCTTGGCACACGGAATAGCTATATCAACTCCTACATAATAACAACAGCTTCTGCCCGCGACTTTGACCCTGTGAAATTTCTTTTTTTTATCCTATGACACTCGCCAATATTGTAGCTTCCTATTAATGAAATGATGTTTTTAATAGGATCAGTAGTTCTGAAAATTACCCTCAACAGCTTCTTTACAATATTAGTATAGATTGTATTATTGTATTCTTACTAAGCTATCCGAAATTGTAAATTTTTCCCACATGTCCCACATCAGATTAGCGGCGTATTGAGCAACGTCAGTAATCTGTGTTTGGAGTGCAGCGAATATGGTCTGTCAATTTGACGCCCAGGCATTAAATTAATTTGATGTTGATAATTTAATCGAATTTACTTGGAAATGTTACGGACGGTAGCTTCAAGAAAAAAAATCGTAAATTATTAATCATTTATATTTACTTGTATCTGGTTGGATTAGAAGTCAACCCCGACATATAAAATAATAATAATATCCACTCCGTTATCGGATATGACAAAAGACAAAGGTCCCGTATGCGCATTTAAAACGGAACCCCAAAAAATACTGTTTTCATTCGCCATGAATATTTTAATGTTATCATTATTTATCTGGCTCTGAATTTAATTTGGCAAGATAACGAACATTCGTGTTGAAACTCTATTTTATTTTGCTTTGAGTTGAAATAATACCTACGTTTGTAGAGAAACCTAGCTGTTGCATTGCCAGCCTGGTCAGCCATTTTCTTTCGCATTGCATTGTTCGTCTAAATAAAACTTGTTAATATTTGAGAACATTTTGTGAAGAGGTGAATTTGATTGTAATTTTAATTTTCATTTGCTTTTGAAGGGGTTTTGAATAATATGTTAGTTTCTTTTGTTTGAACATTGTGTCTATGTTACTTATTCACTATCTAGTGGAACAATACCGCCTTTTGTACTGAAAAGAATCATGTTCTTCTAATTAAACAGACATCTGTGCTGCTGGGGAGATTATTGCACCACTTTTTTCCAGCTAAAGTACTAAGAAATACTGAATGGCGGGCGTTTTGTGGGACTCTCATGTGTAATTTTGACGTTCAAAAAGTGCTGATTTTAAACCTAATTTGCGTAAATGACGTTTTGATTTTGATTTTTTCAGCATTCTACTTGCTCATGTTGCTTTAACTATAGATCCTTGTAAGTACTTCATCTTTTTTGGTACTTCGTTGAAATCTGAATAGTCTAATATAACTTCCAGGGCTAGTAGAGAAAAGACGTCAAAATACCAAAAGCAAATTATATAATATGTCTCGGAATGAATACCTCTAATAATTGAACGGGACTTAAACATACCTGGCAAAATATGGGTGTACCGTAAACACCGGTACAGATAATCATCTCTCTCAAAGAAAGTTATTTAAAAGAGATAGTTTTACGCTATCAATGAACTTCTGATGCTCTAATTTGATACTAGAATATAATATCGTTAGTTGACACCTACAATAGGAAGTTTAGCTCAACTGATATTATGTTTCTCAGCAAGGCTATATCTAGAACAGAAATTGTTACTATTTTAAGTGATCAAAACACTAATAATTAAGTAATGTTTACTTTATTCCGTTTATTATTATATCGTTCTTTCTAACGACTAGTACCTAGATTTGTTTAGTAATATGTGGATAACGTTGTGAATAGTGTATTTGTTACCTCTATTATTAAGTTCTAGTCTATTATTAAGTTTACTTATGTTGTTTGTTGTCCCTAAATCAATAAATAAATAATAGAGTATTTTTTATAAAGTACACCATATGAATTACAGATATAGATGTAGAAATCTTACATAAGTTGGCACAAAGAACGGTCTTATCGCTAAAAGCGACCTTTGGCCATCCAAAGGTTGTCTTTAAAAGATCGCTTTTCAAATTCATAATGAAAAGTAGGAGGAGAGACAATACTGCCAGTATTATCACAAAGGTAATGTTTTCTCATTGTTTGATTTATTTCTTTTTAGTATACTCATGTATACTTATTTATGCGTATATTTAAAATATTTATTCCTCAATTTTCATGATTGCACCTACCACCCAGAGGCACACCCAAAACACTAATTAACTACACATTTAATTACTTCAAGCCTGCAGGTAGAACTACAGCTATACTCAATGAATATAATCTTAGAACGTATTAATCTCAAAGAACATTTCAATAAACTCAAATGGAACAAGTAAAATGTCAAAAAGAACAAAAATGTAATATCAAATAATATCACTTACGGCCGTAACTCTTACCTTCTTTGTAATACTAGCATTTCTACTATATTACTGCAGTTGCATGAATGTTAAGCGTTCACATAAATATATTCTCTTGGGTGTACCATTCTGGAATTGTAAAGAGTTGGTTTTCGTTCAAGTTAAGAATGTGCAATTTTGGTGGTTATTTCGCAGTTAGCTTGCGCGGTTTAATGGCATCATCATCATCGTCTGCCTAACCTTCTCCCAACTATGTTGGGGTCGGCTTCCAGTATTACCGGATGCAGCTGAATACCAGTATTTTATATGGAGCGACTGCCTATCTGACCTTCACAACCCAGTAACTGGGTAATACGATACCTCTTGGTAAGACTGGTTGATGCGGTTTAATGTCATCATCATCATTAATAGTGTTATTGAGTTTTTCGATCTGGGGGCTTGTGGATAAGTAATAGTAGCCGCACGTCAATCGATCAGGTAAAGCTACGCTTGCCGCGGTTGATCCATGGATGTGTGATCATGTTTACATGCCAAGACCCCTCCGTACCTCGGAAAGCACGTTTTATTTTACCTCCGCAATTAGCACCCGCACCTTCATCGAAATTGTCATTTAGTTGTGCGAGGTGATTGAGTTGCATCATCATCTGCCTAGCCTTTTCCCAACTATGTTGGGGTCGGCTTCCAGTCTAACTGGATGCAGCTGAATACCAATATTTTACACGGAGCGACTGCCTGTCTGACCTCCAGAATCCAGTAACTGGGTAATTAGATACCCTTTGTTAAGACTGGTTGTCAGACTATCAGGCTTCTGACTACCCGTAACGACTGTCAAAAACGGCGGCAAGCGTAGCTTAACCTGATCGGTCGACTTGTGCGGCTGTTATTATTTAGCCACGGGCCCCTATGAAAAATATTTTACATTTTATATGAAAGTGTTACTAGCTCATCTGCACTATAGAGATTTATCTTTGCCTAGGTCATCTAGAATAAATCAGAACATAACAGCCATAACGCTTACCAAAAAAAATACCATCCATAAATACCCAGCAAGCGATAACTCTCCCCTAACTTACCGTCAGTTCATCTGCAGTCTACCGGTAGATTGTTTTACCCTCCTTTTTGATATACAGTGCCCTACATTCCGACGAGATTTCTTTTGATTTATGGCCATTAAGGAGCGTTGGGGATCCCTTTATGAAGTCAAGAACCGTTTTCAATTTGAGGTCATGTAAAACCACCTTGGGAGATATCGGTAGGTACTTGACAACCTGTAGCGAACTCAAATGTAACAGATGAATTATTTATTATTCCTATGTACCAGTAACATTCTGTACACAAATTCGTTTTTTCCTTCAACTCGGTAATATATTTCTTTATATCTCCCCAGAAGTAACAATTTTGGTTGTACCTCAAAAGTCTATCTGAGAGGAGACATTTTATATGTATCTGTTACTAGCTGTGCCCCGCGGTTTCACCCGCATAAGTGTCGATTCCGTGGGAATATCGGTATACAAAGTAGTCTATGATATAAACACACATACACACTAACAAACTTTCGCCTTTATAATGTTAGTGTGATAGAATAGTACATGCAAAACTAAAACGAACGCACACATAATCACGCTTTACGTACAGCAAGTGCGCTTGCTGAGATAATATTACTACTACCTTCCACTCGCGGCTTCCCCCGCGTAGTATGTCGATAAAAAATAATATAGACAGCATGTCCTCAGGGATCCAATTATTTCCATATCAAATTTCATTAAAAAAAAACCGGTCCGGTCGGACCGGTTGGTAAATTGGTCCTGCCGTTTCCGAGATTAGCCAAAATAAACAAACACACAAAATAAAAAATATAAGTAACGTGTATACTTTCATCGTAATCTATGCATTTATTAAAAATCTTTTATATTGACATTACAAAGAGACACTTAAATTTTATTTATTTGTATAGAAAAGTAGCAATACAATTTTGCCAAATTCGGTGAGCCACAAACTAAGCGTCGCCGTCGCCTGTATCTTGTAGAGCATCATACGTACGCGCCTATGTATGCATGGACCTGTTTTCGTCCGTTGTATGGATCCTACCTTCTGTACTTCTCTATTCTAAGTTCTCTATTTTATGTAGAAGCTAAAAGGAATTTTCAAGGTTTATTCGTTATCATTCTCCTGCCCTTATCCCAATTTAGAGAAAGTCTTGTACTCTTTAGACGAATTATAATTTAACATTATTTCCAATTTTCTATTTTGTAAATATTTGTAGTATTTTAGTTTTAAGCACGTATTCATGTTTTAATTTTATTTTTTCCCTATATTGCATGTTAAATTTTTGGAATTGTATATTAATATTAATAATATGAATCAAATACAATGTAAATTGTTCCTGATAAATAAATAAAAAAAAAATAAAAAAATTATTAGAGGTCGGCGCAACATTGTCTTTTTCTTCCATACTTCTCTCTTAGTCATCTTAGTAGTTACTCCTTTTCTAGCCATATATCATGTTGCACACAGTCCACCCTATGTTTCTTTGGTCTTCAGCAGTGACTGAAAAGTTGTGTGGCTATAAGAGTAGGGGTACTCTTATAGATCTCCACATTCATACTCAAAACTTTCTTTACCACTTTTTCATTATTTCTCCACATCACGAGCCCATACCATGACAACAGATTTCCACACAATTTTTATGATACAAAAAAAAACATTTTTTTTTTTTAGAACTAGCTGCGACTCGCGGTTTCACCCACGTAAATGTCGATCCCGTGGGAATATTGGGATAAAAAGTAATATGTTAATCCAGGGTGTCAGCTATACAAAATTTTATCATAATCGGTCCAGCCGTTTGAGCGTGAAGAAGTAACAAACATATAAACACACTCACACATACCTTTTCACAAACTTTCACCTTTATAATATTAGTGTGATATTAAAAATCAGCTCAATACTCAATGTGAAAGCGGAAAATATAAGACAGAGAATTTTCGCGAGATTATCGATTACAAAAATAAAACCTTCGCCCTAATTAGCACTAGTTAATTACTTTAAGTTCGCCGGCAGGTGGAAAGGTGCCTCACGTTTTTTTTTTTTTTGAGGATGGGAAATCATCAAATGACACCACCCGCTCTGGGTGGAGCAGAAGGGAGTGTCGGACTCTTACTGACTAAAACCCACCCGTGTTTCTTCCTTACCTACATAAAATGAAGTAAATTAATTGAGTGTACGCCGCACACCATGTAACAAGACGATTATAAACTGACCTCGTATTCTATTGAAACTCCGTCTTGTGGGGCCTCGACGGAACGGCAGCGGGGTGTGTATGGAGTTGTGTGTGCAGGATAGGAGATGTGGCATCATCTCCAATCCTGCCCTCTGTGTACCTGAACATGCAGTCAAAGTGACCTCTGTCCTACCACCTACGACGCCGTGGAAGTGACCGACAAGATTTGAAATACGTTGAACCGAAAAGGTCGAACATTGATTAAAAGCGGTTGCAAAAAGAAAGTGACGGCGCAGTTGTTGGCACTGTCTAGTTTTGTTACAAAGTTACTGGAACCGCCGAATCAGTCGGATAAAAATGACACTGGCTGGCGACAGTCACTCTTGCAGAGCATCGTATCGCTAGTTCCGTGGTGGCTCTTCTGATGACAGAAATGATATCAGGAGCCGCTGTCGTACCACATTCACTATGAACTGCTATAATCTGTAACAATCCTGATAACATTCAAGCTACCGAACCATTCATACGATGACCACTTCTGGTAAAGGCTATCCTGCGACGTTATATAATCCAACAGTATTATATAGCTCCCAGAACGGAATTCTGCGGCAAACAATTAATACAAAACCAAACAAGTGTTTCGTGGGTTTCCATTTTCAATATATTTCAACAATGTAAATAAAATTTTAATTTCCGCTGCACATGTTACGGTTGTAAAAGAGGGTATCAACACTTTTAACAAATACATTCGAGAGAATAAATAAAATGGAGCAAAAAGATAGGATAGAAACGCGTTTTTTATTCGTTAATATTTTTAAAGCTATCCGTTTACGGATATTCGAGAGGATTCTGGTCCTTCTTCCTTCTGGTCCTAGGTCACGCATTAGATCTGGAAAGTAGGTATGTTATTTTCTTTCAAAGACAGGTGATTTCGAAACGGTACTAAGACGACGCCATTACCAGTGTGCCAAGAACTCGTAATCTCCTTTTATAAAGTAAATATTTAACTGATCCCTTAAAAACATTTTTGCGGTTCTAATGGTGGTCAAAGATCTACGAATGACAGTCGGTACCAACGGCTTAAAGTGCTTACCGAGCCACGATATGTAATGGATTGTTGGGTGACCGTCCATTATACATCGAGACCCCTGCACGAACCATACAACCACGAAATGACCGCGGCAAGTGTAGCTTAACCTTCGATCGACTCGTGCGGCTGTTGTTAATTAGCCATAAGCCCCAAAATACATACGAACTATAGTTAAAATACGCTAAATAGCAGACATAATACTAGACTTTTTTCCAACAATATTCTCGTCCACTCTGAATTCCAACGAAAGGTAAAAAAAAATGATAAACCCCTCTAAAGCCTTTTTATATAATCGTATATTAAAAAAGCGCGCGTCACTTCACGCACGAAACTGATGAAAAATAATATCACCGCTCACACAATAAACTATTGAAAAAAATCAGGTGTAAAATGTCAATCACCGTGAAAATATTTCGCCAAAAATGCTTTGTGTTGGACTAAAAAAAAACTCGACCTTTTTTTTTTTAAAGCGCAAACCTAATTCGTCAAAGCTGAAAGCTTCAAAGGTATGAATGACAACGACGTGTTGCGGCCTGAAATAACGAGGTTATAACTACACATTTTACACTACATATTTTGTACGATATAAAGTTCATAATTGAAATGGTTTCTTTGAACACTTTGATTAGTAGTTCATAAAAATAAAATCTTGTTCAATGTAATCTCCAACAGGCTGGTTGACTTTTCCTTTTTTACCTTGGCCAGAAGATAAGTGTTGCCATACGACGTGGCAATGCCGCCAGTATGAAGGAAGTGTGAATTTGTGAATTCGGGGCTTTGAAGTTGAACAAGAACGACATAGGTACATTCCACCAAATACTGTCTAAGCCGAGCTCAGAAGATGCGAGAAAGTTGTTCGATTTTATGGCCCTGATATATTAATCTCATTAGTTTGATGTGTATCTTGTATTAGGTTACGATGGGACTGACATACGCTGTGCGTTATAAAAGTCCCTAAAATTAAAAGAATAAAAAAAAAAAAAAAAAAAAAAATGCCACCAGTCTCTAAGATACATTACCAACTGGTAAATATTCCTACGACTGTCCCGTTGGTCTCGTGGTTGCAAGCGCGACTGCTGAGCGTGGGGTCCTGGGTTCGATTCCCGGGTCGGAGAAAGTGTTATTGAGTTTTTCCATTAGGAATTTCTTAGTAACAGTCCGGAGTTTGGAAGTTGGCGGTGTGATACCCCCGTGCCTCGGAAAGCACGATAAGCCGTGGTCCTGCGCCTGATCTCTCTCCGGTCGTGTCGGATTGCCGTCCCATCGGACTATGAGAGTTAGGGAAGAGGGAGAGTGCACCTGTGTCTGCGCGCACACTTGTGCACTATAGTATATCCTGCGTACCTGGCTAATCTCCGTTGAGATTGGCCACCGTGACCGAAATCGGTCGAGGAGGCTAATAATTCCTACGCATCGCTGTCGACTAACACCGATGCGGAGGAACATTTAGACGCCATACTTTAGTTTGTTCATAGTTTTAGTTATGTTAAGATATTTATTTTAATGGTTAAAGTGTATTGTACCACATAACATAACATAATCAGTCTAACATCAGGACACAAGGCTCCTCTCTTAGAGAGGGAGGAAGCTGTAATTACTACACGTGAGCCCAGTGCGGGTTGGTAGATGTCACATGTCTTCTAAATTTTGGTTCTGGAACACCGGTTTCCTCACGATGTTTTCCTTCACCGTTTTGAGAGCAGTGGTGATGTAATAATTTACACAAAGTAACGCGCCTACCGGTGAAGGAAAACATTGTGAGGAAACAAATAAATAACAACTTATACTTTTTTTATATATTTTTTTTTATTTATATTATAGTATATGTGTATATAACCTATTTATGTATTCGTGTACCTAGTTTTAACAGGTTTTTTTTCTCATCGTTCCTCTCAACCGAAGCACCTGCCATCTAATCTCTTCACCACCCTTGGTTGACTGGTAGAGAATGCCTAAGGCATTAAGTCTGCCTTTGTACCTTTTTGTGCGAAAAGTTTAAATAAATAAATAAAAATAACAATATAATATCCTAACTAAATGTATTAGCAAACTAAAATATGTTGTCGAAGAATTTCTCGGTATCGTTATCAACTGGTAATGTACCCGAAAGACTGGCGGCATTGCCACGTTGTATGGCAATGCTGGCCAGTGGAGCAGTGGTGGCACAGTGTCTCACTTGATAGTGACATACACACACCCACCCTCACACCCTATCACACACACACACGCAATCACACGCTCGCTTTGTTTATTTTCCTTTTTTTTAGTTTTTACTGTTTCAATACCTACTAGTGTTACTTATTTTTTGTATTTTATTACATATAAATTGTAATGTGTATTGATGTAAGGCGGAGGACACTGATTCCTGTAACACAGGTTCGCCTAGCACTGGAGTCAGGGGCTTCATATGTTGGTTGTTATATTTTTATGTCAATAAAATTATTATTATTATTTATTATTATTAGTTGTAACGGCCGCGACATGAGTCAAAGGTTTGAACCCAGACAGGCGCTTTTTACTGTGTGTAAATGATTACTTCACCACTGCTCTCAAAACGGTGAAGGAAGACATCGTGAGGAAACCGGCATGGCCTAGAACCAAAAATTCGAAGGCATGTGACATCTACCAACCCGCACTGGGTCCGCTACCCCGGAACACAAAGGGCTAAGGAAGGAACACGGGTGGGTTTTAGTCAGTAAGAGTCTGACACTCTCTTCTGCTCCACCCAGAGCGGAACCCCGTCATTTGATGATTTCCCATCCACAAAAAAAAAAAAGGCCACACATTGACTCGACTTATAAGTTGTAGGTCGTTCGGACCCACGCCACGCATGCGCTTTGCTTTGTGTAAATTAAAAGCCAATTTATATAAACATCTCGACGACTTGGAATAGACAAGTAGTATACGTGTTTTCAATAATAGTTTTAGATTAGTTTAATTAAGTTTCATTAATTTTATTTTATTTCTTTCTTCTCTCTTTTACACACAACTTATTCTTAATGCATGCTGAGTTTACCTATAAGTAATTGTTACACCGTTGTACTTAATTTATTACACCTTTAGCGTAATAACAGTGTAAACAATTGTTGGTGAACCAATAAATAAAAATAATAATAATAAATAATCACTACTGCTCTCAAAACGGTAAAGGAAGACATTGTGAAGAAACCGGCATGTCCTAGAACCAAAACTTCGAAGACATGTGACATTTACCAACCCGCACTGGGCCCGCGCGCGTGGCAGTTTATAGCCAACTCCTTCTCGAAGTGAGGAGGCCTGTGTCCTAGCAATTAACATTACATGCTGATTATGGTATGTATACCTGAGTATTCATTCATTTGTGTTATGAAGATCCCTTATACAGTATTTAGTTCGTGGCATTTTCCCTAAAATCGAATTTGTAATGACAATATACTTTCACTATTTGACTGATTTGCATTTACTGAAACTACATCTTGTTTAATATACGAGCAGAGAGGTGGTTATACATAGCTAAACAGATCATCAATGCGCAGTTGGACTGCTTTCCGCTCCATCTTACAATGTAGGATAATCCACACATACAAAACTTATTAAGCCAACCACCGCCGTATACTTTCATCTGGCATAATAAAATTTGCATACCGAATGCAGCTCACACGGCCAGCGGATTTCCACGTCACATCGCCTATATTTTGTTAGGAGCACCGCAAATTCGGTTGATTTATATCAGGAATAACAAAAGATTGGTACCATTTGTGTTAGTGGAAAGTAATTAAATGTGTTTGTAATTATTTAAATTATGCTACAGTTTTTGGTAAGTTTGTATTTTTTGTCTTCATTAATATTGTATTGTGGCGATTAGTTTATCACATTCTACAATAAATTACGAATTATAAAAGTAATTTTAAAAAAAAACTGGCCAAGTGCTTGTCGGACCACGGACAATGAAGGGTTCCCTAGTTGGAATGAATTATTTATCCCAAGAACAAACTTAATATTGTAGTTGAAAATCATGTTTTCTCATACATTGTAACTGCAAATGTCGGTAATAGGTAATACGGGCTGGTGTCTGCAACTCTACGTCAATGCGCTTATTTTACGTACGGAAAAACTGCAAATGTAAGTTGGTTGACTATTACTCGTAAACTTGTAAAGCCTACTTAGCTGTGATAGTTTAGGACGGGGCAAAAGAATTTTCATATTTTTCATACAAAAAAAAAATTTTTTTTAGGTTTAATTTTTTATTTATTTATAATATGTATGTGCCGTTTTGATCAATGACTTGTTGCCATCTTGTGGGAAATGCCATGATCCCATTGCTGTAGAAGTTTTGAGATTTTTTATCAAAAAAATCTGACAGGTAGTTTTCACAGTGTTCTTTTGAAGTTAACTTTATGCTTCCTAAAGAGTTCTGAAGTGACCGAAACAGGTAGAAATCTGATGGAGCAAGATCAGGGCTATACGGAGGATGCATCAACACATCCCAGCCAAGCTCTCTCAATTTTTGCTGAGTGGCTATAGATGAGTGCGGTCTGGCGTTGTCGTGATGAAACACCACGCCCTTCCTATTCACCAGCTCCGGCCGGTTTTTCTCAATAGCTTCTTTTAACCTCGTCAGTTGTTGACAGTAGAGGTCAGAATCGATAGCTTTACCCAGCGGCAAAAGCTCATAGTGGACGCACAGCATCACTTTGTTCCGAGTCAGGCCGGGCTTTGCCACGGTCTGTGGGGCTTGTCCATGCTTTGACCACGATCTTTTTCGGACATTCTTATCGTAAGTGATCCATTTTTCATCACCCGTAATCAACCGTTTAAGAAATAGGTCGAAATTACTACGTTTCAACAAAGGATCGCACATGGAAACACGTTGGATTAAGTTTCTCTCAGTGAGATCATGTGGTACCCAAATATCAAGTTTTTTCTTGTATTTGTAAATGCCGTAAAACTGTTTTGTGATCAACATCCAGTTCTTCAGCAATATCATAACTACTAATATGTCGATCTTGCTCCACTTTTTAAAAAATGGCACTGATTTTATCCGTGACAGGGCGTCCAGAGCGAGCTTCATCCTTCACACTAAAATTTCCTGACTTGAAACGCTTGAACCACATTTGTGCTACTCGTATTGATACCGCATTAGGTCCATAAACCGCACAAATTTTATTCGCGGCGTTCGTCGCATTTTTACCTTTTTTGTAATAAAATTTTAAAATGTACCGAATTTCTTCGTCACATAAGTTCATGTTGCTTGCTTGAAAAACAATTGAGAAATGGCGGGAACTAGTTTTTATAATATTTATTGCATCTTTAGAATGTCAACATTTAATAGTATTAAAACCAGCCAGTTACATTCAGTACTGCCAAAGAGGTTTGATTACTAACAATAGATTCAAAATACGAAAATATTTTTGCCCCGACCTATTATATACCACTACAGTGAATTTTCTCGACAATCCGTGAATTTTTTCATACATCCATGCCAAATTATAGCTTTCTAGTACTAAGAGTCTCTGAGGTAAGCTGCGGACGGACAGACGGACATGGCGAAACTATAAGGGTTCCTTGTTGACTACGGAACCCTAATGAGTATTTCGGGTGTATTCAAATAATCAAATCAAAGCACCCATTTTGTAAGTGGCATAAAAATTGGCATAGAATAGAATAGAATAGCATACTCTTTATTATGTACACCATCCATCTCATCCACACACATTGAATACTTTTGGAACAAATCACACATAAATATACAATATATATACAGGGTCCAATTAAGTTAGCTAGCAAAACTCAAATTACTCACTACTCAAATTAAATGAGTAGTAAATAATTTGAGATAATAAAAAGTGTTTTATACTTTGCAGATATCGATAGCGATCACGTCTCTGAAGTTTACACAAAAAAACTGATTTTTTTTAAACTGATATTTCAAGTAAATTCACTAACCGGTCGATGACCTCACAAAAATCAAACATCAATTTAATTAATGTGATCTACATACTTTCAGAAAGGTTTTAGTATATAATAAATTAGGTAATTATTGTTATATACGAAGTTATACGCATAAATGTACTGCATCTCCGGCATTTCTATGCGAATTTTAATGATTCTTCTAGTCGGTGTCTTCAATTCTTCAATGCATTAGTGTTAATTGAATTTGTGTGGGGTGGGTACAACGAAAAAGTGAAAAATAAAAACTTTTTTACAAAAAAAAAAAACAACGGACTTAAAAAAAAACATTACGGTGTCAAAAAACGAAAATGCGGAACTAACGACACCGACTTCAGAAATTGAAGTTATGTAGTGTTTTTTTTTTGTTGTTTTTTTTTTTTGTAAAAAGTTTTTTGTAAGCACCCTTTGATCCGAAACGTAAGTTTATCCTCATCCCCATTTCCTCCCTCCAACTCCAATCAATATAAATACTTGTCTATAAATCCCAAAGTAACACATCATCCCTCAACTTTTCAACAAAAGTTGACTACTTCATCAAATCGCTGTGCCGAAATAACTCATATCCCTTCAAACTAATAGTTTTATGTCCAAATCGAACATCCACTAGATTGATGCCACATCATCCCCACATACATCACTGAGTATACGCCATTTGTTATAATTCTTTATATAGGGTGTTGATACCTTAAGGGAAATATTTAACTGATCCACTAAAAATATCTAACTGTAAAAACTTTTTGCACTTCTAAAGATGCACATTTTTAAATGATTGAGCCTCTTTTTAACTGTCTGATCTTTTCTCACAGTTGGTGGCAGTAGAAAGTGGACTAACTAACTCTGTACAGGTTAAATTCTTCAGCAATCACTAACTAAAGATATTTAACACCAGATTCATCTGAATTTAGAAGGTTAAAACCCTAAAGTAAAAACAACTTTGGTGGAAAAAGTGGTGTATACACACCACTTTTTCCACCAAAGCTTTAAATATGATTGTGTTCCCTTTGTTTTATGTGGTTTAAAATAAAGTGTTTATTATATAAACAAATAAGTACCTTAAATAAATTTTTTAAAAAATAATAATTAGTGTTTTTTTTTATTGATGTATTTTGTTTTCTCTTTTACTCTTACATCCTTTGTCTACATCTAAGAAGAGATTTCTTTAGAAATAATCACCTTCATAAATTTTTTGTGTTCCTTTCTTCTTGTATGTTTATGTTTTTATGCATACATTTTATTGTTAAAAAAGTAAATCTATGCAAAAAAAAAAGTTTCTGTTTGTAATATCAAAATAACCGCTTTTTGCTTAATGCATAGGTATAAAAGTATATACGCTCCTTATAACATTTTTTTATTATTTTTTTGTCTGTCTGTTTGTTCCAGCTAATCTCCAAAACGGCTGATTTGACGTTACTTTCACTGGCAAATAGCCGATATTTTAGAGTAATTTAATAAGTACTTTTTGTCCCGGTAGCACGTTTCCGTGGCATAGTTTCCGGCTAAGCCCCGGGCAGAAGCTAGTAAATAAATGAAAACACAAATCAATAAAAAGGCAAGATAAATAAAGCTACAATAAAGTAAAGTGAAAAATACTCTTTTTTGTGCTGATTCTTCTCTGATGACTCGGCATTTTCACACACTCGCGGAAACCACGAACTCTATAAAAAAAGCATTTCAATCCCGACGTATAAATACGCCAACACAATAGCTTGTCTCTCTACAAGTAATTCCATATCCACGTATTTACGATTCTGTTTACTTCACAAAGAATAACAGGTTCGAGTCAATAACCTGCAAAATATTCTATTCCGTTGCAGATTGTTTGAGTGAAGGTAATGCGTTCACACGCAGTACTATGGTTATAAGTTTTAATGGTTACTTCAGACTTCAGTACTGTAAGGCTATCTATGTAGTCTCACCTTTTATAGTGCAGGCTGGTTGAGCGCGTGTTGCCTTTGAACGTTCAAGCAAGTGTCACATATTTTTATAAGGTATTTTTGTTTAGTTGTGAAGTGTTAGTTTTAACGTGATAATGTAAAGTCCATATATTAATATATACTGAAGAAATCCTGTCGCTGCTTGATTATAATAGGTCGGGGCAAAAATATTTTCGTATTTTGAATCTATTTTTAGTAATCAAACCTCTTTGGCAGTACTGAATGTAACTGGCTGGTTTTAATACTATTAAATGTTGACATTCTAAAGATGCAATAAATAAAAAAAAAACAAGTTCCCGCCATTTCTCAATTGTTTTTCAAGCAAGCAACATGAACGTATGTGACGAAGAAATTCGGTACATTTTAAAATTTTATTACAAAAAAGGTAAAAATGCGACGAACGCCGCGAATAAAATTTGTGCGGTTTACGGACCTAATGCGGTATCAATACGAGTAGCACAAATGTGGTTCAAGCGTTTCAAGTCAGGAAATTTTAGTGTGAAGGATGAAGCTCGCTCTGGACGCCCTGTCACGGATAAAATCAGTGCCATTTTTGAAAAAGTGGACCAAGATCGACATATTAGTAGTTATGATATTGCTGAAGAACTGGATGTTGATCATAAAACAGTTTTACGGCATTTACAAAAGTCTGGGTACAAGAAAAAACTTGATATTTTTGTACCACAGGATCTCACTGAGAGAAACTTAATGCAACGTGTTTCCATTTGCGATTCTTTGTTGAAACGTAATAATTCCGACTCATTTCTTAAACGGTTGATTACGGGTGATGAAAAATGGATCACTTACGATAACAATGTCCGAAAAAGATCGTGGTCGAAGCATGGGCAAGCCCCACAGACCGTGGCAAAGCCCGGCCTGACTCGGAACAAAGTGATGCTGTGTGTTTGGTGGGATTGGAAAGGAATCGTCCACTATGAGCTTTTTCCGCCGGGTAAAGCTGTCGATTCTGACCTCTACTGTCAACAACTGATGAGGTTAAAAGAAGCTATTGAGAAAAACCGGCCGGAGCCTGGTGAATAGGAAGGGCGTGGTGTTTCATCACGACAACGCCAGACCGCACTCATCTATAGCCACTCAGTAAAAATTGAGAGAGCTTGGCTGGGATGTGTTGATGCATCCTCCGTATAGCCCTGATCTTGCTCCATCAGATTTTCACCTCTTTCGGTCACTTAAGAACTCTTTAGGAAGCATAAAGTTAACCTCAAAAGAACACTGTGAAAACTACCTGTCAGATTTTTTTGGTAAAAAATCTCAAAACTTCTACAGCAATGGGATCATGGCATTGCCCACAAGATGGCAACAAGTCATCGATCAAAACGGCACATACATATTATAAATAAATAAAAAATTAAACCTAAAACAAATTTTTTTTTTGTATGAAAAATACGAAAATACTTTTGCCCCGACCTAATATTAACAGGCTCTTTTCAGTCTCTGTAGTACTACCGTTGAGCTCCTCAAGTTCTGAGGTGAGCTGCACGCTTTTTGACAAATGCGTGCACAGACTGGACAGGTCCACTCAATCTTATGGTTCTTTCTTCAAAATACCATCTCAGACACCAATCTACATGGTCTTCACATAATCTGACAAAGATTATGTCTGGACTTTAAAAGAAACTATGACCTCTAAGTTTGTTTCGGCCTTTGTTCTCAGAGTAGTCAGATAAGAACGCATAGGAAACGTCGACCTCATCTAGTTTAAAAAAAATATGATTGACGTGTTAAAGTATTTGCACAAACCTACTCACAGAAATAAATAATTTATCATTTACCTACATGTATTGGCCAACCATTAGTAAAAACTCGTAAAATTGGTCCAATAGTTTCGGAGTTCTGCTCCTTGTTTTGAGAAAGGACCAGACTCGGAAAATTCTGCCCAAATTCTCTTATTCAATCAATTCGATATTGTAATTTGTCAGGCAATACGACTGCCATAGTTGCAAGAGATTCCATAAAATACCCATGATCAGATTTATTGTTGCAGTAACTAGCTAAAAGACTATTTTTCAAAGATTGTAAAATCTATTATAGTTTACTCCTTATTAGGGTTCCGACCAATAGGTAAACGAAACCTTAACAAGATTAAATTCAATATTTCCGAATAGATCTTTTACAAGATCACACGGAATCAGATAAAGTTAAACGTACCAAAAATGTTTTCCCAAACACCCTGTACGCGCGCCTATAGTTAATACAGTATAGTGCTCGACAGGGTAGCGTCAGCAATAATGCAATACATAAGTCTTCCTGCCGTAAACAAGCGCGCCCATCAATAATACCATAAATACTTACTAGCTTTTACAGGGAAATGTTGGTAGCGAATGTGCGTTGTGGCTGGTTAATGTGAAGATGATCTATGAATTGTTGGAAGTTTTTTTTTTGGTTAAATGCAACTTTATTTGTAGTTATAATGAGTTGTGGTTAATTTGGTCCTGTTTCATATACTTTGCAAAAAAAGAACGATACGATGCGAGAAGGTTTAAAAATCTGTCGAGATTAAACAATCAGGTTATTTATTTTATTAATTTATTTCATATTGTACACAAAGTTAAAAAAGAAAGAAAAAGTATTTATTGCTACTCGTACAGGAAAATCACAAACTAAATACAGTAAAAAATAAAAATTAAATTATATTTTTAAAAAAGTAACAAAAAGAAAAATGAAGCAGAAAGTCCTATACGAGGCCAAATGGCTCCTTTCTCAGCATGATGCAGCGCATTTAAGAAATAAATGTCGCAATGCTGTATTCTGATAGGGCCCGCTGTGATGTCACGGGCAAATACAGAAATAAATAAATAATAAAATAGATATATTATGTAAAATATTAGAAAATAAGATAAAATATTAATTTTTAATCCACGTTATTTCTCCACGTTAAAAAAAAAAAGACTAGGCTAAACTAATGTGTACATGACCCTGTTTGGGCGCGGCAAGTTATAAGCCGCCGTTGAAGCCGTGGGTGCTGTGACTGGCTGGTAACTCGCCACTTGAAAGATTGGGGAAGTGATAATGATCACGACATGCTGAACTCGCTGTTCGAAGGCTGCGCCTCCATGTTCGGGGTCACCAGTATAGAGGTACGAGGAACAGGGCTTTAAAGTTCCCTCATACTCCATAGATAAGGGTGAACCCTCCGACCAGACGGGTGTTGTGACCGACGATTGATTTCGCGGTAAACTCTGCTTGCGCGATGCAGGATTTTGCGTGACTTCAGTATGATGCGTAGTTCGCTTTGGCGGTGTAGACGCCGCCACAACTAAATATATATTTTTTATATCGTTAAAATCCTCATTTTCAATACAAAAACCAGAGATTACTAAGGTATCCTAGAAATCAAAAGCTTCAAGGCCTAAACACAACAACAATAGACTAAACACAAAATAAAAGAACACAAAAGCCCTTTAAATTTTCAGCTGAACCGTTACAATTTCCATATATAAGACTATCCGCGAACAATGACTAACAAGTGCCGTACAATCGCGCGCAAAAGTGACAAGCCGCGGCCGGTACAGTCGAGCACGAAATCGCTTTTGTACCCGACGCGTAAACACGCACTGACATATTGGTAGTATTCGAAATTCGAACTTATTGGAACTATCGACCGGGCTTCAAAGGTGCCTTTTTTAGAGTTCCGTGCCCAAATAGTAACAAATGGACCGTATTACTAAAGGTCCGCTGTCCGTCCGTCGGTCACATGGCTGCAACTTTTGAACCGTAATGGACAGATACTTGAAATTTTCACAGAGTGTGAACTACTTTGTCCGCTATAAGTATATACAAAAAATATAAATAAATTATATTTAATAATTAAAGGGGCTCCCCGTAATACAAGAAACGTGTTTTTTTTTGCGTTATCTATATACATCTATATACAAACTTGAACCGATTTTGACAGAACTTTCATTGGTATCAGCTATCTGCCGAAGTAATCTATATGTTACTACATATAGGCTACTTTTTGTCCCGGTAGCACGTTCCTGTGGGATAATTTCTGGCATCTATACAAATAAATAAAGTTGAAGTGTCTGTTTGTAATATCAAAATAACAGAGGGGTTATTCTACTATTTTTTAAGAACGTTCACAGTCTGATCTCAGTCTCAATCTGTCAAAAATACTTCAAATTTCCCTACATTTTGACAAGTTTTTGACATTTGTTTGTCGCCGAGATGAGACTGCGACTAGATTTTGAACGTTTTAAATTAGCAGAATTGGCCTACTGGTGTTTACTAAATAAATATGAATGTATATACGCTATTTAGGACAAAAACCATTTTATTAAATTTTTGCCTGTTTTTCTGTTTGTTCCAGCTAATCTCCAAAATGCCTGAACCGATATTGACGAGACTTTCACTGACATATAGCTGATGTTATGGAGTAAAATATAGCCCTTTTGTTCCGGTAGCATGTTCCCGTGGAATAATTTCCGACATCCACGAGGGCGAAGCCGCGGGCTGAAGCTAAGCTTTACTAAATTATTGTTATTCATAATAATGTAGTGTTAAATATTGTACGATGATACCGAACCCTTCGTTATCGACTATAACTCGCACTTGGCAGCTATTTTCAACGATAAAAAATATTAACCGCTACATTTTAGATGAGTATTTATTTCTACGTCTTTGTGCTGGGGCTTTGTTGGAACTATATTGTGTGGCACCCACACAAAGTATTGATAGAAATATAGAAAATTCATGAGTGTTTATTTTCTCAGTTTTTCTTTAACAGTCTTCTTCTTAGCGTGTCGATAGCAATCTAAATGGACTCGGCCCATAATTCGGCTATTTGTTTGGCGCCATCACCAGCGTCCATCAGTTCCTGTAACGTGCAGCTGACAGGACACACAGGACACGATATTAAGCGTCCCATTGTTTGTGGAACAGCACCATATTTATACTCCAAGGCGGAGTCGTCTATGAATCCCTGCCTGAACAGGTTTTCCTTGCTTCGGCCAACCTGGGTCTGAAGTCTGTTTAAAGACTTCCAGGTTACCCAAGGTAACTCATATCCAGGTGGGAGAACTTCAGCGGGTGGAACGAATGGTTTGGGTAAGGAAGCACTGTCTCACCACAGCTTGTCTTTCTTTTTTTTTTTTTTAACAGTAAATACAGTTTTTTTTTTTTGTAACAAAGTTCCTTAAGGCGAAAGCGTCAGGGTAGTCCGTGAAATTCAATTTTTTTTTTTTGCAATTTGCTGGTCAGTATCAGGTTGTATGTTGATCTAAATATGATTCGCGGATGTAACAAATATCAATGATTACATTACAATCGGCAATACGACTGCATGAGTTAGGATTGGCATCAAATGTCATGATTTCATGTCAGAATTCAAATTTTCTTACGAATTTGCAATTTGCAGATCAGAATCAGGTTGCATTTTAACCTAAATAAGATTCGCGGCCGTAACAAATATCAATGATTACATTAGAATCAGCAATACTGCCGTCATAACGAAAAAGGGCACAACTAACATTTGTTCATAAAAATGTATAAAAAATTGGCAGATGCACCTTTTTTTCTGATTCCGAATATGTATGAATAAGTAACTCAATTTTGGAAAAAAATGTTAGTTGTGCCCTTTTTCGTTATGACGGCAGAATAAAACTCCGTGAGTTAGGATTGGCATCAAATGTCATGATTTCATGAAAAATTTATTCAACAGGGTAATGTCAACTTAGAGAGAACTTAGAGAGTTGTATTGTAGATTTTAATTCTGACATAATTATGATTAATACCTATGATTATAATAATTACATGTACCTAATGCAAGTTTTAATATTATTAAGACCTGCAAATTACGCCGACCCCAACATAGTTGGGAACTGGCTAGTCAGATAATCATCATGTGTCTTCTCGTCCAGACTGATAAATTGGAATTCGCTGGTTTGATCCTTTTCTGTACACACAAAAAGGACCAAACCAGCGAATTTAGGTACACACCGTAGGTACCTAAACTACGAGTACGAGGTACTTAGCCTACTAATGAAACCTCTTTTGTATCAGTTCTGTCAGAAAACACCCGAAAAGCAAAATCCAATTAAACAACTCGACTAATTAACTCCAATGACCGACCAACAAAAACCGGTTTGTCTATTAGATAGCGTTTACAGAAACCGGATTGAACTGGTCCCATCCTGTTTACGAAAGTGGTAATTACCGGTTCAATTTACGTGAATGCTTTACATCGTGCGGTCAGTCGGTTGGTTTTGGAAGTATGTTTCAGTCTTTCACAGGTAATTAGAAAACGACTTCCTGTTTGGCTATGGAATTTGAAAGTGGAATGGTAGCCATATTGTGCTCTTAGAAATGACTGGGCAGCTTTTGAGAGACTTGGAAACTCTGGCTTTCAATACCGGGATCCTATAATACCGTAATCACGGATAAATATTGGCCTTTTTCAATACCGGTATTAACGACCAATTAATTTATAAGGTGTAATTAACGCAACACCTCATACACCCCAATTAGGGTATTGAGTTAAAATCATAATACAATGACCAAAACTTATTTTTTTTAAAGCTTGCTATTTTTCCTAAGAAAATCGTGTTGACACTAGCATTACTTTATGCATTTAAAATTGAATCTTATTGCCTTGAAATTAGGTTTAATTTTATTTGGCTTTATCGGCGGTTATTATGAAAAAAAATATATATTAAAAGTTACTGAAATCAATTCAGTAGTCAATTATGAACAAACTACTGTCAGGACTTGCGTTTATTCTGTTACACCTTGTATATCATAATGATTTGCTGTAAGCAGGAAGTTGTAGGAAATTTAATTTTGAGATACTTATGATCATCATCATCAGCCGAAAAAAGTCCGCTGCTGGACATAGGTCTCCCCCAAGCACCGCCACTTCAACCGGTTCTGTGCTTCTCGCATCCAACGCATTTCTGAGGCCTTAGAGTTACGGGTAGTCAGAAAGCTAAAAGTGTAGTCCAAGCAGTCACTCCATGTTAAATACTGGTATTCAGCTGCATCCGGTTAGACTGGAAACCAACTACAACATAATTGAGAAAAAGCTAGGCAGATGATGGTATTTGCAACGCAAATAAATCGTGAGAATGCGAAATACTTTTCCCCATTATCATGTGATGGCAAACAGCCGATATATGCAGTTAACCCCTACCTACATTTTTCTGACCCGTCAGGGAATGAAATCCTGACGTTTTGTTAGCATCAGGACAACATTCATCAGCCGTCAAAAAGCACGCCAAACACACAGTATTTGGCACTTTATTACAGCGTCGGCAGTGTCAACAACTAATAAACCTGGCCAAACCAACGCGATGCTGACGCCTCACCACAATGACGACAGCACTTCCATGACAAATTACTACCAACATTACGGACCCAAACAAACAATGCTACCAACAGATATGTCTCCAAGAAGTTTTTATTTTATTTATATTCCACAGCGTACCGTATACCAACAGTCCCGAATAAATACACAAGTTGCGCGCCCAGTATATCAAAGAAAACGCGGTTTTGAGTAAAATACTTATATTAATCTACCTGAACTTCGAGGAACTTCCTTACCCCTGGCTTTCTTCATTAAGGAACTTCGTGAAATGTTTGTTCGCCACATTGTTTAAATATAATTCATTTGGATGATTAAAATTTTGTTTTCAGTTTATTTATTTTGCGAATGTGATGTTAACTTTGGTTCGGCGCGCCTGTTATTTTAATGAGTGCGCTCATAACAATGTTATATCACATTTACTTTTGACTCGACGTTGTTTTCACTGACAGTAGTATTTATAAGCCGTTTTGCTAACTTTTGCATGTGAATTAATTTGCGTGTTTCTGGTTTTGGAATTCATATTATTCTCAATAACGGTGCCTAAAAAGGCGACATGTGTATTTTCAATAAAAAATTAACTAACTACCACTAAGGGCTCTTTCAATTTAGACGTTTCGTGTCGAAACGTCTAAATTGAAAGAGCCCTTAAGTGTTTATCAATTGTTTAGGCTAAACACCTTTCAAACACGACATAATGATATGGACTTTGACGTTTTTATAGTAAGACCCTTAGCTTTTAGAACGTTTCGTCCTCTTTCACTTGATCATCGTCCTATAATGATTCCACTGCTGAGACACAGATCTCCTCTATGTGAGTGGGCTTTAATCTACCACGCAGGTCAAGTGCCGATTGGCCGATGTCACATGTCTTTGAATGAACAGAACATTCCGGTTTCGTCACGATATCTTTCTTCACTCGTTTTGAGAGCAGTGGTGATGAAATAATTGCGAAATAACACGACCTACACGTACAGTCAGCAAAGAAGATAAGTATGCAGGGTCGTCGAATATAATTGTAGTTTAGTAAGAAACCGATTGATATTTTCGAAGAAAATTTAAGTTAATTAATAGGAAACAAACAGTTCATTTATCAAATTAAATTTCATTCGAAAAGATCAATCGGTTTCTTAGTAAACTTCAACTATATTCGACGACCCTGCATACTTCTTTGCTGACTGTACCTAAGTCGCAGCCGTTGCCACCGGACGGCTACTCTCTGATCCACTTATATGGTCATTCTTAAGAACTAAATAACTAATAATAACTAATAATAATAATTTATATGTATATATAATGAAATAAAGGAGATAATAATATATAACACCATGGCTTATAACTATGTTAGTACAGCAGCATGCGACCACGGGTAGGTACTTTCTTCTTTCATCCTTTTCAGTAGTCGGGTTTTAGTTTTTAAACTTATTTTTTATTAAAATTATTTTGGAGTTATATTTTCGTGTTAAAGTATATGCAGAGCCGCTTGAATTTTATAATGTTACATGTACCTAGGTAAATATACTAAACTTATACATAAATATGTTTGGCTCAAATCTGAGGCGAGATTTAAAGAGAAATTATTCCTAATTATCGGGTGTATGCAAGCAAAGCCGTGAGCAACAGTTTACAATATATTTTTGAAATTTGCTAATTAAGCCCTTTCATTTGATACCCAACACGGCATGCTTAATTTTTTTTTTTTATTTCTTGACTTTATGTCCACTAGATGCCGCCATATTTGATTTAATGTGACGTCACATAGCCTTTAAATAGCGGACGATCAAGACGCTTCCAACGATACCTCATTTGTCAAATTATGACAAGTAATTTAGAAGTTATGAGGGAACACATAAACATATCAACATACATACCGGTCAAAATCATAACCCTTCTTTTTTCTTCGCCGTAGTCGGGTAAAAAGTATCAACATTATAAAAGTTTATGCACGATACAGACAGACATCATTCCATTCCAATTAACTGTACAAATACTCATATTAAAACAAAAATAGGTCAACATCGGAATGATTTCATTGTAATTACTGATCCATACCGATACAGCAATAATTGTGACGTCATCAATCAATCACTGATTAAGCAATTAAATTAATAAGTAAGTGCTACTGTTACGCATTAGGGTAAGCTTGTATTCAGCCTATAACGTTCCCACTTTTGGGACACACGGCTCTTCTCTGTGAGAGGGAGTGGGCTATAATCCACCACGCGGGCGCAGTGCGGGTATGTAGATGTCAGTCTTCAAATAAGGAGGTTCTCAATTCGGTTGTATTTTTTTTTTTGGTTCTATGTCATACCGGTTTCCTCACGATGTTTAACTTAACCATTTGAGAGCTGTGGTGATGAAATATATCACACAAAGTAATTGATTGGGTTCGAACCCACGACCTACAACTTGTGCAGTCAACAGCAAAAGTAGATGATGAAAATCAGAAATTCAATACTAATGAACGGAGTTCGCGTTAGAACTGTGTGGCGTCGAAGTGATTCAAAAGTATGCGATTTTAAATTATACCAAACATTTACTACTTCGACGCCACACAGTTCTGACGCGAACTCCGTTCATTTTAATAATAATAATAATCTTTATTTTTTTCTCTCTTCACAAAGGTTCATATGGTTATAGTCAGAGACAAGAATTATAGCGTTATGACAAAAATGCATAAAATATGATCCCTTGTGAGAGACTGGCGTCCATACTAGGACACCCTGTGTGACGGATCACCAGGCTCTCACCCCGAATTAAACTTAATTAACATTCACATACTAACGGTCAAATTATCTCTAGACAAATTAAGAAGGAAAAAGAAGAAAAAAAATTAAAAAATATGTGTAAAAATTTAACAAATTAACCAGAAGAAGAAAAAAAAATTGGAATAATACAAAAAATAGGTATAGTGTAATGTGTGTGTAGTGTGCAGGTGAAGTGTGCGGATGTAGAATAATGGTGTGAGTGGGTGTAAGGTGTTTGTTACAGTTAAGTACCCGAAATTATTAAATATTACGAAGGAACTATGAGTAGCTGCTCCGTGGCATCATAGTCCAATTTTTGTAACCAGGCTGAAAGTGTTTTTTTGCAACGCTGTTTGGGTAGGGCATAAATAGACAAAATTCCGTTAATTTTGTTATACAAATGGTTTCCAAGAAAACCGAAATGTCGTTGGGAAAAAGCAGTATGGAACCGAGTTGTGGGACAAACTGCATGTTTACGTCGCTTACCTTCAAATAGGGTAGGATTATAGGTAAGAAGAGAGTGTTTGCGCAAGATTGTATTTAAAATGAAAAGTTGACGTACAGTTAACAGTCCGGTTAGCTCATAAAGTTCTCTGGTGGGAAATAAGAAAGGCAGGAAATTGGTAACCTTTAAAACGGCCCTTTGTGCACGTTCGATCCGGAGCATTGATGTTTTTGTCGCACCACCCCATACCGTTATGCAGTACGAGATTAGCGATTGGCATAACGCAAAATAGACTGATCGCAACAAGCCAGTGTCCGCAACATGACGAAGATTTTTAAACACAAATATTAGTTTACGGATTCTAGTAGAAAGAGCATCTATGTGCGGGAGGAAACTTAGCGTGCTATCTAGCATGACTCCCAAGTACTTTATTGAATCTGTTTTATGAAGGTGGGGACATAAGCAATGAGTATTATGAGACAAAATGCATGAGGATGAATGAGCGGTAATTTTGAAATTATGGAGTGAATACGTAGGTTTTTTTATGTAGAAAGTGATATACTTTGTCTTATCAACATTGAGAGCGAGTCTATTATTAGTTAGCCATGACAACACCAAGTTCAACCCCATCTGTGCACAACTGAAAACCTCGGGCCAGGTGTCTGCGTCAAACAAAAGCGCTGTGTCATCAGCGAAAGTTATGGTCCTTCCGTTGGGCATCTTGAGCTCACAGAGGTCGTTGATGAAAGTCAAAAATAAAGGGGGACCGAGAATACTGCCCTGTGGGACGCCGTGCACGACAGGAAGATCACTACTGGTCCACTCATCCACTCTAACTCTCTGAAATCGGTTGGTGAGGTAGTCGGAAAAAAGCTTAAGTTGTGCATCCCTTACACCAATGCTCTCCAACTTCCTCACCAACAGTGGGACGGAAACCGTGTCAAAGGCCTTGGCAAGGTCCATAAAGATTACTATAACCTTTTTGTTTCTGTCGAGTTTTTCAGAAACAAACTTAGTTAAATCGTGAATTGCGTCGCTGGTCGACATACCAGATCGGAAACCGTACTGAGAAGGTGATAGCAGTGAGTTGTCTTCCAGGTAGTCAACCAAGCGCTTCTTCATGATCCTCTCCAATACCTTAGACAAGGCTGGTAGAATGGAAATTGGTCTATAGTTGTTGACACATGCTCCGTCACCACCTTTGAAGATGGGGCGAATCTCTGCTATTTTCCAGGCTTTTGGGAATTTGCCGGAGTCAATGGCAAGGTTGCAGATAAAAACTATTGGAGACACGAGGAGCTGTCTGTACCTCTTCAAAATGGCGGTAGAGATGTTGTCATAGCCAACAGCGCAATCAGACTTCAGACTATGAATGATACTTTCAATTTCTTCTAGCTCCGTGGGGAAAAAAACCATCGAGTGGGGATGGAGGTTGAGCGGTGATGAAGGGATATTGTTACCAGAACTACAGTGGTCAGCGATATTTTTGCCGATGTTAACAAAAAATTCATTGATTTTATTATTAGACGAAATAGGATCCATGGTATCAATTAGCTGTCTGGCCTCGTTTTTAGATTTTTGTGTATGGGTAATGTCTTTTATTGTGTTCCATAATATTCTGTTATTAGTTTTAGCCGCAGTATGAAGTTCCAATTTATCATGTTCCCTTTTTATCTTTTTTAAAAGTTCGTTGCAAAAATTTCTGTATCTTTTATAGGTTATTATTATGTCTTGGTTGTTAGGATTCTTTTTTGCCTTTTGGTGCAGTTTGTCACGATTCCTCATACACCGTAATAATCCGGGCGTTATCCAAGGTTTGGTGATTTTCTTACGGTTTGATGTTTTTATAATTTGTGTGTTAGACTGTATAATACTGTTAATTGTTTTAACGAAGTACTGAACAGCAAGATCAACATCAGTCATTAAACACAAGTCATGAAAGTTGAGTTTCATAAGTTCATTGTCCATTTTTTCGTAATTTAAGCGTTTAATTATTTTAAAGGTTTTGTTTTGAGGTTTACTAAAATCCAGGATAAGGATGACGGCATCATGATCAGTGATAGAGGTTTCAGCTACATAACAAGAAGCTGGAAGTCGCGTTTTTAATATAATGTGATCCAAACATGTCTTTTTATGTGTAGGGAAAGTATAAGCCGGCAACATGCCATGGGATGCCAAAAGGTTAAGGTAATGAGCAGAATTAGAGTTCATTAGTATTGAATTTCTGATTTTCATCATCTACTTTTGCTGTTGACTGTACCACCACCACTACCACTACCATTTCGTTCAGCATTGGACTGGAATAGGCTACAAAAAGTAAGACAATACAAAAATTACTTGAATTGAACATAGGTATAAAAATTACTTAATTATTCATTAATTATTTATTTATCTGCAATTCAGTTTAGTGCTTCTTCTTAGTTAATTAATGTTATCAAGCACTAGCGGACTAAATCCACAACTTCGTCTTTCTCTGTGAAATTTCATGTTTTAACTTATAGAAAGATAATAAGTTTATTTGACCCAGGTTAAGTAAGGCACACAAAAACAAAAAAACTTTTAAAAGTAGTGCGTGCCTCACGGCTGCGCCAAATAGGCATAAAATGTTTACCTACTATGAATCGGCAATATTCTAGCTTCCCATTTGTGAAAGTATTTTCAGAATCAGATCATCATCATGAATAGGTACACTGGATGACATTTTTTACAATCTTGAAAAAATTAGGGATACCCTATTTTTTGGAATAGAACCTATGGCATAGAATTTTCTTGTTTTTTTATTTTACAATACGAGTACAAACCCCCTATTAAATGCATGGAATTTATCAATGAATTCGTAACGCGATCCTACTTGCAAAATATATTCTCGTGTAGGGCTTTTATTCCACTTACACAAAACATTATGATATTTTCGAGACGATAAAAAATGTCACCTGGTAAAGCTGTAGGTATAGATGAAACCTCGTGTCTGCCTTAACTAATATAATAAACCCCTCCATTCGACACTACAACATCCCAAGATACCAGGACAACATAATTATGCCGGTACAATATACAACCTATTTGTCTAAGAGAATCAGCAAACACTCACTCAAGCATTTAGGACTCTCAGCCTAGATCTAGAACGTTCCTCGAAAACAGCCCTTCCGTTCTCAGTAAACGGCAAACTTTGTGAATTGTCAAACAGTCGTCATTGTTCCAAAATTGCGTTGAACAAGTCCTTAATTGTGAATTTTGCCTCCACCCCTACTTTCACGATAAAACTGTTTGAGCCACGACCGTTTTGTTAATGAAAAATGTTTTTTGAACTTCTAAAAGTCAGATAAGGTCCGCGTTAGCTTCTAGTTTTACATATTCAGGAGATCAAGCCATTAATTAAGCATTTTAATTGTAGTTCGTCCGGATGAGACTTTGCTAAGCGTATTAAGTTAGGGGTGCTCACTTTAGTTAATATTTTTTTGTGTTTTAAAATTGTATGTCTTCATAAATTTCATCAAGCTAACTATGCTTTAATAATGGAAAAGAAATTCAACCGAAAATCGAAATAATTTTATGAATACTACTAGTCACTTTAACTTTCTTTGTTACTGCAAAATTTAACTGCCCCGTTGGTCTCGTGGTCGCAAGCGCGACTGCTGAGCGTGGGGTCCTCGGCTCGATTCTCGGGTCGGGAAAATTATTATTGGGTTTTTCCATTGGGAATTTCTCAGTGACAGTCCGGAATTTGGAAGTTGGCGGTGTGAGACCACCGTGTCTCGGAAAGCACAGTAATACGTTGGCCCTGCATCTAATTTCTCTCCGGTCGTGTAGGATTACCATCTCATCGGACTATGAGAGTGAGCGAAGAGAGAGTGCACCTGTGAGTTCATTATAGTGCACTCACTTGTGCACTATAATATCTCCCGCGCCGAAGGCTGATCTCCGCTGAAATATGTTGCCATGGCCAAAATTCGGTCTGGAGGACTTCATTGCCACTTTTATAAGTAAAATAGGTTTGCCGTTATCAATAACATAATCTTTTGCAAATACTGAATACTAATGTTCAGCTGGATTTGGTTAGACTGGAAGCTGACTCCAACATACTTGGGAAAAGGCTAGGTACTCGTTTACCTTCCACTCCCGTAACCCTTAAAATAACCCATCTCTCCCTTCGTCAAACCAATTGTTACCACCTCCACGTTAATATACCCCAATCATCGCGATAGCAAAAGTAAATCCGACACTGTTACTAACGATCCACATTTAAGGGCTTAAGAACATTATGAACAAGATTTGAATATTTTAATGGCATCAGATTTATCTTGCTTTAAATTTAATTTAAGAAGATTTAGCGAGGCTTACGACTTACAATAATATACAGGACTTACTGTCGTCGTACTTATCCATCGAGATACAACGTTGGAAGTGTTCTTTAAAGCCTTTTATGTTATTACTAGCTTCTGCCATCGACTTCTTCCGCGTGAAATTTCTTGTTCCCCCGACCCTGTTGTCTGCCTGCGCTGTTACTTCGTTTTCACTTTTTTACTCTTTTTTCGGCTCTTAAAGGTCCTAGCGTGATGGTAAGTTATAGTCTTCCTCAAAAATTGGACTCTCAAATGCAAAAATATTTTTCTAATACGACTGGTAGTTTTAAAAATTAGCGCGTTCCATCAATCAAACTCTTCAGCTTTATTACAAGTATAGGCTGGTTATGTTTTATAGGCTATTTTGTTGATAATGCTATATCTTTCTCATTTACAAAAAGGTTTACATGAAAAAACTATAACTACATTAGAATCAGAAATCTGCGGTATTAAGAACAAGTTTCAAGTGAGGAGTGGGCAAAGTTGTTTCAGAGAAACTGCTTTCTGTATCATATCCAAAGAAGATCCAGAAACTATAGATGGAATGTGTGAAAGATGATATAGTTAGAAATGACGACTAATAGAGAAGGATTTAGGAAGACAAGAATTAGGCATGTTGCGCCGACCTCAAATAAATTGGGATACGGGCAAAAAATGATGATAACCAATCACAGTCAAGGCTCCTTACATTCCATAGAGGTCTATACTTCTTCCAGAACCAAAACATTGATTGAGATATTCCAAATAATGTTTTTCTAGTCAAGTGTTTTCGTCAAAAATTAAACATGTAGTCAACATGTTGTTTATCGTTTACGAGTTCAAAAGATTAGTTGCGTTGCAACTTATAGAAAAAACGTGAATTATACATATTTATATTCAATGGTAAGTCTTTTACAAGACTTTGTTGTCGACAAGTATCACAACTTGTTCATAGATGTAAACGCAGGGATAAGAGGTCAAAATACCTTGATTGTAACAGTTTTTAATATTGTTAAAAATGGTGTCAAGGTGTCATCCCTACTATAATACAACTAGCTACTACTTTCTAAGCTGTATTCTTATATCGTTGAGAGATGTAACTTTTTCTCTTGCGACGAAACCCGAAACCTTATTTTAAATTATTTTTTTTTAATTCTAGTTTCGTAGTCTTTCTTCGAATAGTATTAAATTAAGTAGCTATTTATGAGTTTTTGTTTTATCTTAGTTTTTTATTATTATTAAGACTATTCATGCTTTTTTTTAAATCTTTATTAATTATTAGGGACTTTTATACAATTGTACATGCCAGTCCCATCGGACCTTGTAACGTAATGATACTAATAGTAAACGAACTTATATACCTTATAACGTAAAACGTAATAATACAAACTTAACTAAACTATAAGCAGCTCCGGAGTTAGGTGTCGACAAAATATGATGGAACATATAAACATCGTTTATATTTATCTTAAAAAAATAAATAATAATAGTTTATATTTATCTTTATCTATTCATGCTTTTATTCAAGCAACTCACAGTTTTCTTGTCGCAAAACTAAGTAACACTAGTATAATAATAGTAGTTTAAGTAAATAACTGTCGGTTGTCCGTCGCGCTCGGCGGCCTGTTGCTCTTTGAGTGCACCGTGCACGGATCAGTCTCATCTAGATTAATGCGAAGATCAGGTTTTGCTGAGACTTTGTTTTCGTTTTTTTTTTTTTGTATTGATATGTATTTGATTACCAGTAAATTTATGTATTTACTAGCACTTCGCCCGTGACTTCGTCTGCGTGTATTCGTGCCAAATTTCAAGTTACACAATTTTTTTACAAAATTAACTCAAGCAATAAGATTTTTCATACAAACAAAATCCCCCCTTTTCACCCCCTTAAAGGACGAATTTCCAAAAACCCCTTCTTAGTGCTCCCCTACATAATAAAAGGAAGTCGTATGCAAAATTTCACGTTCGTAATCCTTGCAGTTTCGGCTGTGCGTTGATATGTCAGTCAGTCAGTCAGTTTCTCCTTTTATACATACAGGGTTATTTGTAAAACACCAGCAACCTCTCAAGAGGTCATTGTACTCATCATTATGAACAACTTTTACTATGGGACCAAACCTTGAAACGCGAAAAAAAAATCAGCTGTTCCCTAAATTTTGACGAGTTACACGAACATAAATGTAGGGAACAGCTGATTTTGTTTTCGCGATTTCAGGTTTGGTCCCATAGTAAGTTGTTCATAATGATGAGTACAATGACCTCTTAAGAGGTTGCTGGTGTTTTACAAATAACCCTGTATAGATAACTATAAAAAATTATTTTACTTTTATAAATCCATATTCATAAATAAGTATTAGTTTGTACTGAATTTATAACAGGCAACATAGGGTATTAAGTCGGTGTATTCCTTCCCTGATAGTCAAGTAATATGAAACAAGTGCAGGAAGATAATGACTTCTTCCCTTATAGTCTTAACTTCTTACTAATAAACGTATTATGTCGGAAGAATAGTTACACACCGATTTCTCTCTTTCAGTCGTCAGTAGTTTGACTTTCGAAAGAAGAAGACAAAGCGTTGTGTAACTATACAGACGCTAAACAACGTTTATTAGTAAGCGGGTTACAAAAGAATTATCACCATCAAGATTTCAGCCGAAAAAAATCCACTGCCGGACATATGCTTACCGAAAACAACGCCACTTCGACCGATTCTGTGCTTGTAACATTCTACAAAAAATGACTATCATTCATGAGCTGATCGTTGATGACAATGAGCCACAAAACTATGAAATAAGAGAAATCATAACCGCTAGCTAAAGCTTCGAGTATGAACACGAAACCTTTACAAAAGATCTCTCATAAATTGCAGTGTCCGAGATGAGGAGCTTGGCACTCTCGTTCGTGTAGATAAATTCTATGCTGCAGAAATAGCCGGTCTAGGAATAACTAAAATTGGAAATAGTTGAGGCAATAAAGTACAAAAGAAGTCTAAACTCAGCAATGATTGAATGGATGACGTTTATAAAGTTGATAAATCAATTTTTCATTATCTACTTAACCTTTTCTCAACTGTGTTTTTCTGATAGGTGAATCGTTGAATTTAGATGGTAAGGATATTTAGGATTTGACTTTAATCATCATCAACCTTTTTCCAACGATGATGGACTTCCAGTCTAACTGGATGCAGCTGAATACCAGTATTTTACAGTCAACAAAAGAGATAAGTATGCAGGATCGTCGGATATAGTTGAAGTTTATTAAGAAACCGTGGAGGTTCTCGAATAAAATTTAATTTTACTAAACGATAACAAACAGCTCATTTATCAAATTAAATTTCAGTCGTCAACATCCATTGGTTTCTTACTAAACTTCAACTATATCCGACGATCCTGCAAACTGATCTCTTTTGTTGACTGTACATGGAGCGACTGCTTATCTAACTTCCACACACTAGTTACTGGGTAATACGATACCCCTTGGTAAGACTGGTTGTTAGACTTTAGGGCTTCTGACGACCTGTAACGACTGTCAAAGATCCACGAATGATAGCCAGGACCAACGGCTTCACGTGCTTTCCGAGTCACGGCGGAGTCTCGGTACCTATACATAGATTACCCATTCTTAGACCAACCGCGGCAAGCGTAGCTTAAACTGATCGACGGAACCGTGCGGCAATTTTAAATATATATAGATTATAACTTAGCTTAATAAACTTATCTACGAGCCCTAGATAATCCAAATATTGGTAGTTACAAAACTGTTTAGGTAATTATGATCAAACATCATTTGCCTAGCCTTCCCCAACTATATTCGGGCCAGTTTTCAGTCTAACCGAATACAGCTAAATGCCAGTATTTAATAATAAAAATACCAATCAGACAATAGTAATCATTTTAAAAGTCTTAACTTGGACGTGTACTGCGAGGGCTGGTTCGAGGTGGCGCGGGAGAGGAGTTCCTGGAAGGACAGTATAAGCTAAAAAAAATCTCAGCTAATATTAAGAATTCAACATAAATACACCAGGAGGCCAAATCTCTTAATTGTGAGTTTTTGACAGATTTGGCATACAAAATCTGTGAAAAACTCACAATGGCATTGCAAAGTTTGCAAATAAGTAAACTGAGACCCCAGCGAACGTCTTCCTATTTATCGAGAACATTGCCTTTACAAAAAAAATCAAATTCTAAAATCTCCTTCAGAAAATCTAAAGAATTTCACAAGCACCAACCTCACAGCGAGTACCCCTCTACGTTATAGTACCGGACTCACAATTTGTCTTGCAATACAGCCTTTACTGCACCCAACTGGAATGTACAAGTTGGCTACAAAAGAAATCGTTTAGTTACTTTTACCAGAAACTTTTGCTTTACCGAATGTTAAAGCAGAAATCGTGTCTATTAATCAGTTTCATTTAATAGTTGGAAGCATTTGAGTGATTTATATAAAGTTAAGTCTCTCTGTTTATTTATTATTTTCTTCTTAACTATCTTGCTTCCTTTTCATCTTTCTGTTTGTCTTTATTCTTTCTTTGTTATCGTTATATTTTAGGCCTTAGGCAATTACTTCTTTGAATTGCTTTAGTCGGTATATCGAGCTAGGTAGCAGTAAGTTTTCATCGCTATATTATATACAGTAACACGTGTAGCAGATAATGTTTACAAAGTTACCTGCTTGTCTCATAAATATTTCACATTTGCAGGTGGAGATTGGATTTCAAATCATTTAATAGACTACACGAAAAGCTATGGTCAAAGTTAACCATACCCCACTAGATAACAGATCTTTTAACTTAATAGAATCACAAAAGTCTGTGACAGTTAAGACAAAATAATCCAAATCTCGTCTGCAAAACACACAAAAGTCCGCACGATCCCTAAATCACTTCAATTCAAACTCTGAACACAGATACTTTAGCTCCCGCTCAAATGTATTGACCTGCATCGAATACACTAAACTGAAAGTTTGGAAATAAATTTATCGTACGTCCGTACCAAGGAACGTCGAAGATTTAGACTGCGCAGTTTGACTTGAATTGTTTCAAAAGTTTCCACCAAAAATATTTGATTACGCGAGTTCTGTAAACGTTTCTGTTATAAAGTCAAATCAATTTATTTGACGGAAATTTGGGATGTAAGAAAACTTCAATATCGGTTGTTTGTGTAAATTGCAGAAAAGTATAGAAGTTCGGTGCTGGGATAAGACCGTAGGAATCAAATTCCCGGCTAATTTAGCAATATCATTTAACGCGGCCAAAATTGTGTTCTGCGCTATTATATTTTGCCCCGATGACGCGACAGCCAGGGCAATTTTTTTTAAATGAAATGGCGGTTATGTTGACTTGTACGGTCTTATCCCAGCGACGAAATAACCCTAACATACCTTACCGAAACTTCATTCCAGGAATAGGTTGAGGTTATATTCACACTGTCATAGCATATTTTTTTTAAGCCGAAAATAGTTTTTGTCATTAGCAGAAGCATAATCAGCAAATAATGTTCCAACTGCTGAGACAGGCGTCCTCTCTATGAGAAGGAATAGGCCATAATCCACCACACAGGCCCAGTGCGGGTTGGTAGATGTCACATGTCTTCGAATTAATAGTTCTAGGACATGCCGGTTTTCTCAAAATATATTTTTTCACCAGTTTGTGATCAGTGGTGATGAAATAATTTACACAAAGTAAAGCGCCTGTCTGGATTCGAATCTAGGACCTACAATTCGTAAATCGGGCCCATAGCCGGGTGTTATTCACGAAAATTGTACATTTGCTTCCCTCTCCGCGTCCAGCTCGATTATTTTTTATTTGGCATTTCAGTAATAGCTCAATTTTATTCACCCTAATTCTAAAAGTATTTAGAACTACAATTTATAATACTCAGTAAGTAAGAGAAAGCATGATATACTAATATTTCAAATTTTAAAATTGTGTCCACAAAAATTTCATACAGAAAATCATGTCCATTTTTACTTAAAGCAACATTAAAAATATATTTTAAAAAATCTAATTGTGTTCATATAAAACTTAGTATTTTTTTAGTTTGTTTATATCCATTCAAATAGATTATTCCTTAAAATAAAGAAAACAAACAGTAATGAATACATAATTTACATATTTAAATGAAAGTCCAATATTCTACTCATCTCTGTTATTCATCTCGGTTACAGTGTTTTACAACATTATTTCCAAATTGGAAATAAAATAATTTACTGACGAAAATATTCCAACCTGATTGGGAGTTATATTTTCGAGCCGTTTGGGGTTGAAACTCTAGGGCCATGGGGTCCGAGTGCCCACTTGGTTTTTCGAGATATCGCCAAGCGCTTAGTCGACTCTTCACGTGACCAGAGGGCTGGCCTTTTTCTTGGCCAAAGAATTAGCATTGCCATACAACGTGGTAATGCTGCCAGCCTTTTGGGCACTGTTCCTGTTGACAGCGATGCGGACGAATTTTTCGATGCCCTATGATTCTTTTGCTTATTTTATACCTGTAAATATTATTATTTTAATTGGTAGCTTATTTTATGTAAATAGTAGGTCATTTATTAGTTAAATAAAAATTAAAAAAAAAAAAAAAAAAAAATTACTGACAATATTACACAACAAACACTGTAAACAGATGGCGTAACTGTGGATTCGGCTATTTTGTTCTTTCACTCAGTGCGATCAATTTTGTGCGTAACGTTATAATTCGACATTCATTTGTGATATTTGTTTTCATGGTCTATCTGAATTAGGTAAGTACTTTCCAGGTTTTATATTATTATGAGAAAAGAATCGTGGTTGCAGAAGTGAAATCGGTAGAAACAATTAAAAAAAACTAATTGTTGACGGCTTTACGAAGTATTTTGTAGGTTAGACACGTGCTAAATATTCATATATGATATTTCTCCGTTACATTTTTCTGTTACGTAACAGATATGAAAGGTAAAGCTGCGTATATAAGGTGTTATAAAATTAATAAATTTAAGGAGTTGTTTAATACAAATATAATATTTAATAAATAAGTAATTACGGAGAAACATTTAAAAAAAGCAACCGTTCTAAACATTCACATTCACTTTGTTTTCACTCTTATTTATGTCTCTCTGTCACTTTTAATAATATTGAATCTACTCATGTAACACATGGGGATGTGTTACATGGTGACACATCCCCATCAGGTTGACTGGTAAAAAAATGCCTATGGCATTAAGTCCGCCTCTGTACATTTATGTGCTTGAAGTATTAAATAAATAAATAAATAAATAAACTCTAGTCGTAAAATATATAAACAAAGATATTACTAATTAAGATATTATTAATTAAATATTAAGCTAATATTAATTATTATTATGTGTTTCCTCAAAATTTATTTCCTAAAATAATCGTATCTACTTAATAAAGCAATATAAGTCAATCAAAATAATAGTTTTTTATTAACCTCCTGAATAAAATGAATGACCTAAAGACCCATTACCTAAATAAAACAAATATTATTTTTTATACATATTACTTATATACTAGTCCTTATAATTCCTATCTGTTATCTTTTCTGTTACATTAAATTCATTTTCATATCTTTTTCATATCCGTTACGTACAATTATTATGAACAACACCCAGCCACTGGGCCAATACTGCTCGTGTGTGCGTTCTTCTATTTCTCGAACTACTATTATAAAACATTATTTTTATTGTATTATTTGAAATTTGAATATCACTGAATAGATTCCAATAGTTTTTACATCATGTTATGTTTTGTCTTGAAAATATTTAAAATGGTTACAAATTGGACACCGAGCGACACTACGTAATCATTAGCGCAAGACGACGCTGCACGCGCGGCCAGCGCTCGGGCGCGTGAGCATATTTTTACGGACAACTAGGTAACATAAAAAGCTTATAACGTTGTGATTTTTATGTTTTTGAAATTTTGTACATAGATTCTTTACATAAAAATATGTTTCCGGTTTTGCATATACTAAAACTAATGTTGTACATAGGTAAATTAAATTAATTACTATTTTTTTGTGTTTTTCTTCTCAGCTCTTTGACCGGTTTTTGCAACATTTACAGACCGAAGCCAAGTACATGCAGCGTGTGGTGTGTTATGTTAAAGATATGTTGTGATGAGGACCCATTCCGTTTTCATCTATATGCATGAACTTTCTGACAATACGACATTTATTTAAAATTGCAGCTTTTGTAGGGTTTCTTTTAGATTTAGTCATTTAAGGCTAAGAGAAGATGATTCGATTATTATTTCTTATTATAATTAGCTTGAACGAAGCAAAATAAATATTATTTTAAGGATCTTAGCAGGTGGGGTTCTATAGTTCCTGGCTAGCTCCATGGAAAAAAGATGTGAGTTTATGTGCGTGATAATTATTGACCAAAGCATATTAACACCTTCCGCCGCGGTAACGGCTGTAACCGTATTTTAAAAGTTAATGGAAGACAGTACGGCGACAGCCGTATAATTTGGTACTTTCTTTACGTCAAATACGGCTACCGCAGTGTAAACTTGATTTGCTTATTGTATACACTTTATGTTTTAAGCAATAAAGCTGAGATCACGTTGATTTACTGTAAAAAACAAGTAATATACGTGCTCTCAATGTACGCCATACACAAACATAAACAGATTTCATCCACAACGCTCTGTACGGATACGGTTGTAGCCATATACCGCCCTAGGTAAACGATTTAATTTTCCGAGTATTGTGATTGTGTATGAAAAATTCTACTGTGTTTCCCTAATAAAAGACCACGCCGGAAAGTGTTAAGTATGTAATTGAATTGAAACACGATATTAATGTAGATATTGAAATATATCAATATTGCCGCTGACTGTGTTTATGGTCTTATTCGACTGCAAGATCAAAACAAGATAGCACAAACTGGGTTTACACGTTAACCAATTCTCAGGAAATTTGACGCACAGCTAATCAAGATGTGGCCAAAAAATAACAACCACGTGTCCATCTCTAAGATTTAGCAACCCTTGCCGAGGTCAGTCCGTGGATGAGTGACCATTCATTACATCATACAGAGACCCCTCCGTGCGTCGGAAAGCACGTTAAGCCGTTGGTCCCGGCTGTCATTTGTACATCTTTGACAGTCGTTACGGGTCGTCAGAAGCCCGAAAGTCTGACAACCAGTCTTACCAAGGTGTGTCGTGTTACCCAGTAAATGCAGTAAATGGATTGTTGAGGCCCGATAGGCAGTCGCCCCATGTTATATACTGGTATTCAGCTGCATCAGGTTACACTGAAAGCCAACCCCGACATAATTGGGAAAAGGTCAATGATGAGGAGAATTCAGTGAATGTAAATGATGATGCAAAAAAATCTACGGCTCCCACAAACAAAAAAAATATAAATAGGAGTAGCCATACAACTAATTCAAAACTCCATATATTACTTCTCCAGCCACGTATTCAAAAGAAAGTTTTATTGCCCATAAAAGTGGTCCACTTAATATCATGAAATAAAATCAGAGGTCCGGCTTCATCCTCGATAATACATTTTACGCGACAACCCCATTGGATGAATTTCTATCTCCTGTTTTTACGATACTAGGCGAGGAATCAAATATTTCAGGGATATTTGAATTTAGCAAGGGTAAAGATAAAGGAGACTTATACGCAGCAGTAGGAGAAATAAGTTATGAATGATATAGATTTTCACACCATTATGAATTTTATGAAGTAAAAGAAAGAAAGAAAATACATTTATTTGCGGCGAACATAACGCATAAAAGAACACAAACACAAAAATAAATTACAAGTTGGGGGAAAGCATGCGTCACATACACGCAAAACGCTGCCGCTTAGTTTGTACTTAAATATTAGAGTTTCAACAAATGTGAATCACTCGAATAAATCTTAAAATTGGTATTAAACATTCGATTGTAGACGAATATTCCAAGTGTGCGAGGTGGAAATGCTCATGGACTTCTCCATCGTGGAGGAGACAGAGGGGCATGCCGGACTCTTACTGGTTAAAACCACCACGGTGTTCCACCTCTCCATATAGCCGGGGATATGGGATTCGCATAAACATTCACCGCTCCCCCGACTGGCTTCTTTTTGTAATGTCCCATGTGCTAGGCAAAGGCCTCCTAGGCTTTCCAGGACCTCTTTTGCCGCACCACTTCGAACCAGCCCCCGCGATACGTATCCAGGTCACCTCGCCACCTTTTTCTGGGTCGGCCTCGGCGGCATCGTCTTCAGGCATCCATTGTGTGGAGACGTATACCCAGCAGCCATCGTGTGGCTGATGTGACCAATCCAATTCCATTCGAGTTTATTTCTAAAGTAAACAATGAAGTGGTATTATCTACTTGGTCAAAAACACAAACTTAAAAGTAACACTGTAATGTTGTTGAAGAGGTAAAGAAATTCCACCTTAATTAGTATATAAACAAAATTATATTTCACAAATGGCCTCTAAACGGGATTAATTGTTGGTAGACTATTGCCTTAATTTGAGGCTTTCAAGAATATTTCTCTCTTGAAGCAATTTTGCGAGGCATAGACGAAATTATTTGGGTGAATTAGAGGGATTCTGTTTATTAACATATTTTGGTGCAACATTGTTGCTAGGGAATGAAGGTAAGTCATAATGGAATGTTAACTGCATCCTGAGTATAACTGAAGCATTTTTCCTACTCATGTTCTTCTGCGTAGACTTCTGATAACAATTTTGTCCCATGGAAGTTTCTTGGTTATAATTTTAGAACTATGAGTTTGAACACTAAGGGCACTGATAGACGTCGCGGCGCGGCATCGGCACGACACGGCAGGGCATGCTTCGACAGCACGAAGAACGCTTTGGTATGACGCGGCATGCCGGAACATGCCGCGTCATGTCGTGGCATCCTGCAGAAAGCCCAGCCTGCCAAAACCTTATTTCAATTAGTTCAGCTGTCATAATCCTGTGACCTATGTGGCTCGCGGGTTGCGGTGGCGCACCGCGGCAATCCGTGGAATGAAACGGCATGACACGACATGAAAAAGAAAAAGACCTTGATCAGAAATAAAATCTTTTACCGTATCGTGCCGCGACGTCAGTCAGCGCCAGCCCTTAGTTTATGCTTGAAATCCTTAGTTTGTAATATAAAAAGCAGGGTCTTACGTCATTAGGTCTTGAGATGCTGATAAACTTAAGCATTCTTTTATAACAGAACAATATGGCATTCGCCATTTAAATGTTGTCGATGAACAAATTTGATAAATGAGCATCCTAGCGAAACATTAGCTCATAAATCGATTACGTCTACCTAGCCTTATTTCAACTATTTTGGGGTCGGCTTCCAGTCTAACCAGATGAAGCTGAATACCAGTATTTTACATAGAGGGACTGCCTGTCATACCTCCATAACCCAGTGGGTAACCCGATACCCATTGATAGGACTGGCTGTCAGACTTTAGGGCTTCTGACTACCAGTAACGACTGTCAAAGATCTACGAATTATCCGGCTCATAAAGTATTGCTCACACCAATTATATTAACTAACATAGAGAGGTTATAGTATACAAAAATATTTCAAATCCTTATCCTCACACAGTATAAAACAAAGTCGCCGAAATGTCTGTATACGCATAACTTTAGAATGACTGCATCAAGTTAAATAATTCTTTTTGTGTTCGATAATGCCAGGAAAGGGTTTATATGAAAGAAAATTTCGGAAATTCTAAAAAAATAATTGCACCCGCGTATGAAGCTGGGGCGGGCCGTGTAACAAATCTACTAGCCTAATAAAATAAAAGGGTAGGAAGTAAATCTGAACATTATAATTAAAGATATAAAAAATACATAAATGATTAAAAAAAAATACCTATAAATACTCAGTAGAAAGAAGAATAGAGGTTTTTTTAGATGCGGTCCGTTTTTCAGTTTTCAAGTGCGAAGCCACAGGTCACAGTAGTGATAGATAGTGAAGAATAGGTGAAGAGGAGATGGTCCTCTGGACTTCAGCGTAGTCACCGTCAAGATATGAAGTCAAAATAGTTATGTTTAGTTAAGGCTTGACTTCTCCTCCGCGAGGCTGTCCAGCGGGCCAAGGATATGGCCCGCGAGGAGATGGTGGAGACTCTGAACAGAGATCCATGGGGGCGCCCTTATAAAATGGTGCGGAATAAACTCCGCACCTGGGCCCCCCCGCTGACGCAGAGTCTCCGCCCCCAGCTGGTGGAGGAGGTGGTGAGCGCTCTGTTCCCTTTACGGGTGGAGCATACTCCCCCGCCCATGGCTCCGCCACTTGCGGTGCCTGAAGCGGACCACGCGGACGACGACGACATCCCTGAAGTGACCGGGGTAGATCTGAGAGTGGCGGTAGATAGGCTGAAGGCCAAAAATACCGCCCCAGGACCCGACGGCTTGCCGGGTAAGGCCTGGGTCCTGGCCTCAGGGGCTCTCGGGCCCCGACTAGAGGCGCTCTTAAGCGCATGCATGGAGAGGGGCCAGTTTCCACTCCGCTGGAAGACGGGGAAGCTGGTCCTCATACAGAAGCCAGGGCGCCCTGCGGACTCTCCGTCCGCATTCCGGCCCATCGTGCTGCTCGACGAGGTCGGCAAGCTCTTTGAGAGAGTGATTGCGGGCCGCCTCGTCGGGCACTTGGTGAGGACGGGGCCGGATCTTGCGGACAGCCAGTTCGGCTTCCGCAAGGGGCGCTCGACGGTGGATGCCATCATGCGCGTGAGGGCCCTCACGACGGGGGACGCGGTGTCCCGGGGTGGGGTGGTCGTGGCGGTGTCACTCGACATCGCCAACGCTTTTAACACCCTGCCCTGGAGTTGCATTGGGGAGGCGCTCCGGTATCACCGGGTGCCGACCTACCTCCGTCGAGTAGTCGGGGCGTATCTGACGGACAGAGCCGTCATCTACCCCGGTCGCAACGGGGAATGGAACCGGCGAGAGATGTCGTGCGGTGTCCCACAGGGATCGGTTCTGGGGCCGCTCTTGTGGGACATCGGTTACGACTGGGTGCTGCGGGCCGATCTCCCTGATGGAGTCAGCGTGGTTTGCTACGCTGACGACACGCTAGTCCTGGCGCAAGGGAGGTCGCATCAGGCGGCGGCCGACGCGATGACACGCGGGGTTGCGATAGTCGTGGAGAGGATCCGGCAGTTGGGTCTCGAGGTGGCATTGCACAAGTCCGAGGCCATGTCTTTTCATGGGCCTCGGAATGGGCCGCCTTCGGGATCCCAACTAACGGTAGGAGGGGTTCACATCGGCGTCGAGACAACGATGAGGTACCTGGGTCTCGTCCTCGACAGCCGGTGGAACTTCGTCGAGCATTTTCGACGTTTGGCTCCCAAATTGGAACGGGCCGGGGCCGCCTTCAAGCGGCTCTTGCCCAACCTGAGGGGGCCAAACGCCTCCTGCCGGAGGCTTTACGCGGGGGTCGTGCGGTCCATGGCCCTATACGGGGCCCCGGTGTGGGCGCGTTCACTGCGGCGGCGAGCCGCCCATTACCTGAACGCGCCCCAGAAGGTGGTAGCCGTAAGGCTAATCCGGGGGTACCGCACGATCTCGGGCGAGGCGGCAAGCCTCCTTGCCGGACTGCCGCCGTGGGATCTGGAGGCGATAGTCCTCGCGCGCCTGTACGAGTGGCGCGCGGAGGCACTACGCCGGGGGGAAACTCCGCTTCCGCGGCAAATCGCAGCGGAGCGGACCGACCTCCGGCGCGATCTCATGGCGGCATGGAAAGAGCGACTGTCGCAACCCAGCGCAGGGCACGCCGCGATAGCGGCGGTAAGACCCCTCTTTGAGGAGTGGCTAGAGAGGCGCCACGGCGCCCTCACCTACCGCCTGACGCAGGTCCTCACCGGACACGGGTGTTTCGGGAGGTACCTGCACATTATCGGGCGGGAGGATACGCCCGGGTGTCACCACTGCGAGGGTCGCCCGGAGGACACGGTGGAGCATACGGTGGCGGTATGCCCCAATTGGGCGGAGCACCGCCGTGTTCTCGCAGAGGCGATCGGCAGCGGCGGCGACCTCTCGCGCCCGGCCCTGGTTCAAGCCATGGTCCGGGGCGAGAGGGAGTGGGAGGCAGTCACCTCCTTCTGCGAAGCAGTCATGCTAGCGAAGGAGGTGGCGGGACGGCTGAGGGAGAGGGCCTCACGTCCCAGCCGCCGCGGGAGACGCCCCGGGCGTCGGGAGCCGCGAGACGACTCCCGGCCACCGTAGGCGCGGGCCTGCGGGCGGAGAGTAATGGGTAACTCTCCGTCCGATCAGGACCAGGCCCGTGCCGGACGGCGCGTACGTGTTCCACGCGCGCCTCAAAGAGATGTCAGCATAAGGAAGGGGCCCGAAAGGGCCGAAGCCTGCCGGGGCAGCGGGATTGTCCGAAAGGGTTACCGCTACCCCGGAACACAAAGGGCTAAGGAAGGAACACGGGTGGGTTTTAGTCAGTAAGAGTCTGACACTCCCTTCTGCTCCACCCAGAGCGGGAGGGGTCATTGGATGATTTCCCATCCACAAAAAAAAAAAAAAAAAAAAGGCTTGACTTCTGTCGTACTTTTCCTTTAGCCGCTAGTACTACGCTAGCTACATAATAATAGAGGAAAACTCAAACTCAAAGCATTTATTTCAATTAAACCATTTACAGGCACTTTTGAATTGTCAAAATTAAATAGTCGGTCAGTTAGTCAGAAAGTTGAAGCTAGTTGAATCCTTAGCATACTTCTTCTCACAAAACATCAAACATAAGAAAGGAACTGTAAAATCTTCAAAACCAAGTCCGTACCGACAAAGCTCAGTTAACGAAGAGTTCAATAAACTTTATTGATTTAACTGATTTATTCAGTGGTTTTTACATAAACCTCGATTTTCCTAAACACTTTTCGAATTTTTTACGCGCCTATCAGTTCGGTACGGTGTTTCTGTGCGTAAGAACTAGACGTTGTTCGTGTAGACTAACGTCTAATTCCTCATCACTGATACTAGCGCTGTCGGACACGAATCCAGGTGAGACAGCGTGCTTTTTGGCCATGACCACCAGTGAGTTCGAGCTCGCGACTAGTTTACTCTTAAGGAGTCAAAAAATTATCTGTATATAAACAACTGTTATTGTTTGACTGTTCACCACTTTCTAAGCTTCCTTTATCACATGTTAATCCTACCCAAAATAACTTGTATTTAAATTATAAATTGAAGTACTGCTGGGCAAAGGCCTCCCTATTCTTTTTCCACCTCTCTGTTCAGAGCTGCCAAAGACCAATCTTTAATAAAGGAGTCCTGCTCATCCCGCTATCTCCGTCTGGACCTGCTGCGATGTCGTTTGCCATTAGGCGGGACCCAAAATAACTCAAATAAAATCCACTACCACATGTATCAATTCCATAAATTCCAGCGCAAAGTTTACCGTCCGTGCCAGCACAATAACGTAAGATGCATTCCATAGTTATTTACACCATTATGGGCTGTGACGTTCCCTCGTAACATTTGCATTTGGATGCAACTTTTGGTGCCACTGTGGTGCCAAGTGGTTTTGGCGCGACAAACTTAATTGTCAAGTAATTTAGTTATGAGTTATTGGTATGTTGCAGCTCCAAATGGGGTAGCGGTGAAAATTTTGTGTTTTATTTGTGGTTTCATATTTTAGAGAAATGTGTCGGTGTGGAGATCTTTAAACTGTTTTGTATGATATGATAATATGTAAAGATAGTCACCCACCTACGGACTAACCGCGGCAAGCGTAGATTAACCTGATCGATCGACCCATGCTTCTGTTACTACTTAGCCACAAGCCCCTCCGTTTTATTTGTGGTTTTATATTTTTGAGGCTTCACAACCTCATGTTATATTGGTGTATAAGTCATAGCCGTATTTGTGTAAAGTGATTTACTGCTTTCTAAAATATGGCCATGCTAGGGATGTCATTGAGATGAAACTTCAGGGTGAAAACTAAGAACAGCTGTAGCGTCGCAATTATGAGACTGCAGGATTTAAACTGTTAATTTCTAACAGACTCATCGTGAACTATTGCAGTATAGTAATACTAGCTAAGCTTTAAATATCCAATATCTGACACATAACATTAAAGCTGTCACAGAGAATTGTGGGTCTAAGTCTATAGCTTACATTCCAGTGATCTTAACACGGTAGAGCTTCCCCACGATTCCCAAACAACCAGAATCAAGGGCATTCGCTAAAGACATTGAACCATCTACCTAAAATACTAGATATTATAGATGCAATCTATACACACGTACTCATGCTCCTCGAAAATAAAGTAAGTAGTATTATGTCGTGACATCACAAATCCTCCCCTCTGTCACATAATGAGTATTAGCAGAAAACCAACTTCAGTCAAGTAATGTATTGGTACAGATGCCAGCACATTAAGTTACTACAATCTGTCAAATTTCTTTAATAGATTTTCAACTTTATCGCTGATGCATAAGGCTCAAAGTTGACTGGGAAAATTTGTCAGTTTCGGGTAGCTTGATGTGCTGGCGTCTGTACATCAATGTCGTAGTGACCTAGTGGTTAAGGGATCGTAAGTTCAGAGTTTAAATTCAGCAAGTACCGATGTGATTGTTTCACATTCAAAGACATCACTGACTGACGACTAATGAGTCACCGTTTTCCGTGAAGAAAATACTATGTTGATAGCTGGATTTATGATGGTCTGAAATCCTTGACACGCGGTATGCCAACGTAGTGAACCAAAATCGTTACGTTGCCACATTTCTGTATAAGAAAAGGCTCTCGACCGGCACTGGGTCTAAGACCAATTAGAGTTTAGTATTTATTCAGGTCCATGTGCCGCTGCTGATTAAATGCGGTGACTTTCTCACATTATAGTGGATTTAGAGTTCATAGGCATTGAGGGAATTTCAACTACTCGCAATAATTACCTCGTGGCAAAGTTGTTCATTATTTGCACTAATGGCGACAATCGCTTTGAGGAAAGTCCATCTAGATATTTTTTTTAAAGAGTTAACAATATTTTTTGTCCTTCTGTTTCCTTCTTCTCTGTGTCATGTCACCTAGTAGGGCTACCATACAACTGACAAATGAGGGGTTTGAGGGCATTACGGTTTTGTCAGCTGTTTCTAGCAGTATTTATTGTGTGCGTTGTTCTTTGTAAGTTATACCTGTTTTCACACTTGTGTTTGTAAAAAAGATGCTCAGTTATTATAGTAAATTTGAACCCAAGACCAAAATCAAAATCAAAACTCATTTATTCAAACTAGCCTGAGAATCAGCACTTTTTGAACGTCAAAATTACAAAAGACAGTTCCCCAAAACACCCGCCCTTCACCACTTCCTTGTGTTTTCGCTGGGGAGAAGAAGTGGCGCAACAAACTTCCCAGCAGCACAGCTGTCTGTTAAGTTATAAAATACTTGATTGTATACAATACTAGGTATGCAAAGTAATTGACGTTACAGGACACAGAACATAAAATTAAATTATTTGCTATATGTCAGCTCGTAACCAACTCGTAAGTCGGAGCTGTTACCTACCACTGAGCCACCATTGCTCAACGGAAATAATAGTTGGATGTAATTAGCACCCACATGCTGATCACCCCACTTAATCTCTCCTTCATTTGACCGTGTCTCCATTAGTGGGATTTACTTTCTCTGGATAGTCTTCGATTAGTTGAGAATCCCTACATTTTTGTTGTTCTATCTTTTAGCCCATTAATATCCACTTGTCCGTTTCCTGTGTATCTAAAAACGAATTGTTTTCTTATCTGTACTAACAACTAATTTATTTACAGCAAATCTTTTAATTAACAAAAAAGACACTACAAAGTGAAAAATGACTTTAATTTCGGAAGTCGGTGTCGTTGGGTTCACATTTTCTTATAACACTACTCGCTATGTAAATATCAGTGACAGGAAGCCATTATAGCATCATCAATATAAACTAAGTGGCAAAAATACGTATTATTGAAACTAAAAAAATTACCCAAGCAAAGTTAATAAAAATGTATATGGAACCACCCCTGAGGCATACCCTATACAATAAAAAAATATTTTTTGAAATCGATTAACAATTACCGGAGATATGGCGTACCAAATATACAAAAAAACAACATACAGTCGAATTGAGAACCTCCTCCTTTTTGAAGTCGGTTAAAAACAGCAGCAATCGGTAACGCGGCAGGCCCAAGAGGAGATGGTGGGATAAACTCGCCTTTTCATAAGTATTGGCGACAAACAGCAGAAGATAGTTAGAAGGAGAGAAGGGAGACCTTCACCCTGCAGACAGTGGGACTCAAGCGTCAAACCTATATCTATATATTAGTAGCTTTTGCCCCCACCTAGTCCGCGTGAAATTTCACCCTCCCCCATTCACCCTCTTAGGGGTGGAATTTCGAAAAACCCTTTCTTAGTGGATACCTACTCTTCACAAAGAACAAACCCTCTGAATTTCATGTCTCTAGACCAGCGGTTTAGGCTGTGCGTTGATATATCAGTCAGCTTGACTGACTTTGAAATTTATATACATATAAGATAGATAATAAAGTTAAAGACTTTGTTTGTTTGAACACGCTAATCTTCGGATTCGTCGGATTTGAAAAATATTTGGTGCATTTGATAGCCCAATTTTTGAGGAAGTTTTTAGACTTTCAACATCACGCTACAGACCTTAGCAGCCGAGCAAAAAGAAAAAAATCAGAAAAAACCCTAGCGAAATTGAAGTAATAACGCGGACAGGCGATGGGATGCGACGCGGTACTTTAGGGCCAAAATTTCACGCGAACAAAGTCACCTGCAGAAGCTAGTAATCATAAAAAATCTTCGGCAACAAGGCTAAAATAGTTTACTATTCCTCATATACTCTCGGTATCACAAAACATTTAAAGTATCGTCAAGCTAAAACAATTTTCCGCAGAAAAGTCGTTCATATTTCTCCGCACGGGCAACCCTAAGCCATTCTGATATTACATCTGCACAGAAATCCTTCACTATATTTCCTATCGACCGACAAGTTCAACAAATAGAATAAAACATCGCAATTTCCTTGGGACCGTGCGTGGTTCCGTACTACCTATTTCCTACCGAGTCATACCTGACAACTGTAATTTACAGTCAACAGAAACAACCCTCACTGAAAATTGTTCTTTATCTCGCCGAGCTAAGGTTGTGTTTTTTATTTGGTGGACAGTAAAGTGTAAGTTTGTACGAAAACACATGCCTGCTGCTAAATAAATAAGAACAATATTGCAACTAGTGTGTCTTGGATGTTTTTCTATTTCATTACCTCGTCTCACAGTTGTGAAGAGTTTGACGGTTTTCTTTGTTGTTTAAGAGCGTTTATGACGTACGGCATTTCATACAAACTTTCAAGCCCTTGTTTTTCGAAATGAATGAACTGATTTTAATGTAACTTCATACGCATAAGCAGGATACATAGGTCTAAAAAGTTAGTTTAGACAATTTTTCGAAAAATAGTGTTACAGCCAAATTAGACCGATTTTAAATTTTCCATAGAAACAGAGATTTCCAGTTATTTTTTTTTAAATAGGACATTTCGAAAATGCGGTTTACTAACTTTTTAGACCTTTGTATCTTGCATGCGTATGAAGTTTCATTAAAACCGGTTTATTAATTCCGAAAAACAAGGGCTTGAAAGTTTGTATGAAATGACGTAAGTACGGTAATTTTATATTGTTTAGTTTTATTATAATCCTTAAAACGAATAACAGTGGCCACTATATTCCGTTTTAAGGATTATAAGAAAACTAAACAATGTAAAATTACCGTTTCTAATAATATTAACGTATAATCTTGTGAAGCACAACTTAACGTGCTTATTTTCTGCATTTTCATTCTAAATTGTATGAAATAACCAAACAAACGATGAGGGCACCACTGTGCGGTTGGTATAGTCTTAAAGAAAATGTAAATTAATTATTATTGTCACGAATCAAGCATACGAAATAAGTGTCAAACGAAAGAAAGACTAAATTTATTTAACCTGTGTGGTTGTTATTATTTAGCCACGGGCCCCTCATTTAGTTGACCCAGGTCAAGGTACACAATGTTCGCACAAAAATAAAAGCATAAAATAGTATTGTGTGCCTCACGGCTGCGCCAAATAGGCCAAATACCAGACAACTAATGCCTGACGCTGATTTTCAACTGAACCCTATGTTACAGATCATCATCTGCCTAGCCTTTTCCCAACTATGTTGGGGTCGGCTTCCAGTCTAACCGGATGCAACTGAATACCAGTATTTTATCCTATGCCTATCTGACCTCCACAACTCAGTCACTGGGTATACGATACCCCTTGGTAAGACTGGCTGTCAGACTTTCGGGCTTCTGACTACCCGTAACGACTGTCAAAGATCCACGAATGACAGCCGAGACCAACGACTTAGCGTGCTTTCCGAGGCACGGAAACACAGATATACAGACACAACACAAAACATTTTTTTTTTTTTTGGAAATGGCATCTCGCAGTTCAACCTGTAGGAGGTTGTCGACTGCTTAACCGGACTTTCCTGTGGATGCCTTAGTTAAGGCCTCCAGCCAGGGCTTAAAAACTAACTAAAAACTAAGCGACTCACGCTAAGGGCACCCCCCGTGGGGTTCGGACCTCGGCTTGGGGCGTCGCTGGAAGAGGGCAGCAAGGGACAAGCTGGATCGGTATTATTTAGGGACGAATTTAAAACTACAGGCTCAGCGGCGCGGGCTGGCTCGAGCAAGGGTCGGGGTGGACAACACAAAACAGCTACAGGTATAAATAATATATTTTACAAGTTTTCAAGTTCAACAATAGGCACACTTCAATGGCGCAAGGAGTGGGGTTCGCATTTACCTATTGCTCTTGAGTTAATGGGTTATTGTCGCTTTTATATTAAAGTTAACCTTGAGACTAACCGAAAGTGACTGAGAATGATTTTTTTTTTTTATTAAAAAATATTCACGTACCTACGTCAAAGCATCGTGATCCAAAGTACCCCATTGTTTAAAGCTGCCGGTAACATTACTCACACAGTAGCGGGATACTTGAAAATTCTTACATTCCAACTTTGGGGTTATTTCAACCAGAAACTTGGTAAAGTTGCGGTCACACGAAGCGAATATTGTCTGCGAATGTAATCGCGCGGGCAAACTCGCTTGGTGTGACGTCACTGCGACTGAAATCAACATAACATGATCAGTCTATGACATTCCCACTGCTGGGAAACAGGCCTCCTCTCTGTGAGAAAGTCCACATGTCACGAGTAAAATCACCTAACTCCAATTCGCGGTTTAATAAAGCCTGACTTGTTCAGAAGGCCAATTTCAGTATTTATAAAAAGGGCGAAAAGTCGTCCAATTCTTATTTCAGGGATAAGCAATATCAAAAACTTGTATTTTCTTTTTAAATAGAGGTATTTTGGACAGATTGAGACTGAGATAAGAATGCGAATATTTTAAAAAAATAAGGCCTAGTTTTAATTGCTGACGAATTTCGATAGCTAATTTAATTTGACCCTGTATTGGTTACACCAAGACCATAGACAACAAATACTGTGAATCTGAATGTCACTCATTGTAATAAAATCGCTGCGAGCAAACTGCTTCTTGTAACCGACGCTTTAGACAGTGCCCAAGTTTGAGCATGTTTCAACCGTTAAAGGACGAACGGACATAGACAAAAATGCAAAGGCATGTGTTTAGTCCTCCTCTTTCATAGAATTGGTAGGGTTAAGAGGAATGATTAAAGGTTTGTTTTATATTACTTACCTACTTTAATTGTATAGGACAAGACAAGATGTAAGGAAATTGAGGTGTGGGTTTGGGAATAATATACCAGTTTTCTTATTGGAGGTTAGTAATTTAAATTTTTCGTGGATTACTTTAGCAACCTATTTGACAGTATTTATCGCACAGCAACTGCCACCTGCTCTACGCAACTCAATTTTTCAGTCAGTACTGGCACAGATTACTAAATAGTTACTTCGTAACAGATACATCACTCCAATACAAAAGCGAAAATACCTACGCTATAATAGCCTACAAAATCTTAATAATAATACCAGCTGTTAACAGCGAGAAGAAATGTACCATAAGTACGCACACAGAGAGTTGAGATTGTATTGCCCGCCGCGCGACCCACGTGCGAGCGCGGCATCGAGCGAATGTGCTAGGGTTGTAGCTATGATGATATTGGTAATAAAACGAATGTTGTAGAAAAACAATTCTTTTTTATTTGTTGATCAAATATGTTTCAGTTTAATAAAATGATAGATGCATTTTTTTCCTTCCCTGAATGTCCTGCATCTGAAAAGTAAACATTTTCAAATTGTATTACTTGATATTATATTAGTTTGAATTCGAGAAATAAATACTAAACACATATCTACTTTTTTGTTTGGGTAGACCACTTGTTGTAGGTAGGTACCTACTTACATTTTTCCTTAAGTCTCGCTCGTTGACTGCTGACCAATGTATTTTCTTTTTTTTAATTGTGGTCTTTGTTGACGGAAACTTCAAAAAAGCAGCTACTTCGCGTAGGTAGGTACGTACCGGCCCTCCAGGTAAGTACCTATCTACCCAAAGCAGCTGCTTTTATTATTATTATTATATCGTCGCATATCGTCGTTTCCGAGGACGGTTACGCGACACCACGCAGCGAAACACGACGCCGACATTACGTGTATAATCATAGTTTTAAGGTTTTTAATATGTATTAGTTTATTATTGTTTATGACTATTTTGTGTATTTTATCTATGGGCCTTAGTATCCTGATAATAAAATGATTATTATTATTATTATTATTATTATATTATCAGGTATTAGACTTGTATTCTATGACATAGGTTATAGGTACCTATGATTTGATATGTGGACCTGCATGTACCTAAGCAGGTGCTTAGGTACATGCAGGCCCACATATCAAATCACGACGAGCAGGTAGGTATAGGTATGACCTACCTATTTTCTGACAATAAGTAGGTACCTAACTATTAATTTATATAAAACAACACTTTTATATAATACCTTAACTCCTTAATTTACAACGATTATCATAGTACCTACCTACCTATTGGTGATAAATTGTGAAGGAACGACAAAAGGGAATTCGAAAAACAAAAGATTTAAAATACTACATAACTTACCTTTGTTCGTCTCTCGGCAATGAAAAAAAGACAAATTTTCATTTGTTTTTTTACTTTGACACCCATCCTTTGCACAATTATTACGTGGTTTCGGCATTTTGATAACCGTGACGTGCGAGCGAGCACTCAGGCAGGCGTGCGGCAGCCCTCTGTCGATTGTACCGCCGGCGGTATGCGAAGCGGTAGGCATATAACGCCTGGCCTTGAGTGAGTGACGGACGCCTGGTACTGGTTAACCTTTTCGGCACAGTCGGTGACGTCAAGCTAGAAAAAAATACTCAATAACACCCCTTTATCTTGTGTCGTCCTCAATCGACAATAGCTCGAAAAAAACTGGCGAAATAAAGAAGTAAATAAAATACTCACCCCGCCTCTACGTGAAATTCAGACATGTAATTATAATAATAACACAAGGTATAATTAAAACAATTAAAAACCACTTAAGGTTTTTTCATTGTACTCATAATTACAGGCAACTCTTACTGTGGTGTTACTTGCCAACCCGCACTGGGCCCGCGTGGTGGATTGCGGCTCACGCCATCTCACAGAGAGGAGGCCTGTGTCCCAGCAGTGGGCTTATAGGCTGATTATGCTATGCTTACTGTGGGAACCAAAATTAAATCGTGAAAAAAAAAGCTGCTTTTCCTTATATTTTTATGCGAACATAAATGTATGGGGCAGTTGATTTTTTTTGGCGAGTGCAGTGTACTGTTATAAATTGTTAGACAGCCCTAACCATATAAAATATAATCGCTGACGCTGCGTAAGCATCATGTGACAATTCCAGCAATTACTCCGATTTATAACATTTTTAATAATAGTTAGTCATACTTCTAGGCGGCGGACACACCTAATTATTTTATATTGACTTTCTATTTTCTAATTAAAGGTGGTTTTCAGCTTCAAAAATAGTTTTTTTTTTAAAGTGACTTTAGACTCGCCCTGTAACAGTACCCCTCCAATGTTTTTCTGTTAATTCAACTACTTCTTGTATATTGCATTACCCTGCTTCCTAAACCAAGCTTCTCAACCAACTACAACCGATATTATCGTGTAGCCAGCATCTATCAGTCACGGGTAGTCCATCAATCTCCGTGATTTACTCGGAGACGCATCATTGAGACGTCACACTCAGCGCTGTTTACGACTGGCGGTCCGAAGCGAACGCGTCATCAGTCATTCGATAGATATGTTACAAGGATCTGTTTATGTATATTATGTGTTTGTGTGCTTTTTTTGGAATGTTGTGGTACACGAGGTTCTACAGCATTAAACTGATCAGACTTTATTTTATTTCCTTAACCAAACCATTCGTTCCATTCGCTGAAAATCTTCCACATCTTGCCTTGGGTAACCTGGAAGTTTTTGAACAGACTCCGGACTCTGAAAAGCTGTTCCGGTAAAGATTCATAGACGACTCCGCCTTGGAGTGTAAATGTGTTGCTGTTCCACAAACGATGGGACACTTAATATCGTGCCCTGCGTATCCGCTAGGCATATATAGCTACACGTTACAGCACAGTTCCACCCATCAGTACAGTCGCTAGTGATGGCGTTTTGACTGCCCCGTTGGTCTCGTGGTTGCAAGCGCGACTGCTGAGCGTGGGGTCGTGGGTTCGATTTCTGAGTCGGACAAAGTGTTATTGAGTTTTTCCATTAGGAATTTCTTAGTAACAGTCCGGAGTTTGGAAGTTGATGATTTACCCCGTGCCTCGGAAAGCACATAAAGCCGTTGGTCCTGCCCCTGATCTCTCTCCGGTCGTGTCGGATTGCCGTCCCATCGGACTATGAGAGTGAGGGAAGAGGGAGTGCACCTGTGTCTGCGCGCACACTTGTGCACTATGATATCTCCTGCGTACCCGGCCAATCTCCGTTGAGATTGGCCACCGTGACTGAAATCGGTCGGGGAGGCTATTATTTAATGATGGCGCCAAACACGTAGCTGAAATCTGGGCCGACTCCATTTAGATTGCCATCGACACGCTAAGAAGAAGCTGATCAGACGCTTCACTTTTTGTTCATTTTTAGGTTTTCGTATTCAAAGGGTCTGCTGTATAATGAACCGTAATAGGTAGACAGTTGAAATCACTCGCATTGCGAATGATATACAAGTCGGAAATACGTCATTCGTTTGACTGATCGGGACGCCAGCGCCATCTGGTGGCACTGGACAGAGTCTAGCTTAAGTCCGTGGGGGGGTCGAGGAGAGCTAGCAGCGAGGTGGAGCGGCGCATTTGACCATTGGACATCGTACGGACAACATGTGCTCAGAAACTGTCTCTCGTTCCGTATCGTTATGTTTTGTAAGTACCTACAGTGTGTGATTCGCTAGTGTGATTAAACTGTACGTAAAATTATAATCTGATTTGAACTGCAAACCGTTTTTCTATTGAGCAATAACCAGCACTACCCATAGTACGCCCACAGCAATTAAAATATGGCTGATGATAACGAGACACACGTGCCTTCTCCGTCATAAAAATGAAATGAATTACGCAAATGAACATTATTTTTAGTAATTTTGTTGGTATCGTATGAACGTGGAATGAAACAAAAATGAACCTATGTTCAAGTGAACCATGCACTCCAGTGAATCGTTTGATATCAGCATTTCGTTTGGGATTTTGTGTGATGTCTGTAAACTGTTGTAGTCTATGTGGCGGTTTTCTCCGTCAGAAATTTGACTTACTTGGTGCCGTACGTATAATAATTATATGGGCATAGGACTTATTGGCGAAACGTGGATGTACCAAAGGTAGTACACCTCTGCCTGGCTCACGGGGAATACAGGCATGTACCTGATGTTACATTTGTGTAAAATTTGGTTCCTATTTTATTCAGAAACTACCCGTTAAACCAAGCGTCGTTTGTGGCTTTATTATGTTTGTTACTGCAAGAGAGGTTCAAAGGTTCAAGATCTTACCATCTTATTACAAAACGAGTACTAAATTAATTTCTAGCCAGTATTTTTTGTATTTCGAACTTTATTTAGAGTTGGGCAAAGTTCATAGAATGACAAATTAGTAGATACCGAACTAAACTGTCATTTTTGTACAAAGAACTGCGTTTCTATAAAAGTTAGATTCTTAATGCAATAACTGGCTCGGTGGTTTAAACCTTAAGGCTAATTCTCGTAATTTAAAACATTCAAAATCTAGTCGCAGTCTCCTCTCGGTGACAAACAAATGTCAAAAACTTGTCAAAATGTGGGGATAGAGGTATTCTTGACAAATTGAGACAGAGTTCAGGCTGTGAACGTTCTTAAATTACGAGAAACACCTTGTTTTGTAATAAGGGTGTTAATCTCCAGCTCGTCCAAGCCTAATTAACAAAATAATAATTAAAAAAGCAACTAGTTTACAAAGGAGACACACAACTGCGTTCACTTTTTATTTAAAAGAAGACAATAAAACGTCACAATTATATGAAGTAGTTGGTTAAAAGGAAGTAAAAAATATCCTTATTTAATTAATATTCTTCGATATTATAAATATCGAGATACCCACTAACAAGGTGTCAAGTAAATATTTCTTTAGCTTCCTGATTGGAGGGAGGGTTAATAAATGCATTAAGAGCTGACTAATTGATCGTCACGGGATCGAACCGACGATCTTCTTGGTACGGTCCCAATGCTTCGTCATGATGCGCGGTAGGGTTGGCACAATTAACGTATTTTATCTGTGACTAGATTTCTTGAAATAAACTTGTCTCAAAAGACGACGGTGAAAGTTATTTCAGAGGCCCGGCCCTGGAGAATTCTCGGCCCACTGTTATCAATTATACCTTTTTTAATCTTAATATATATAAATTACCTGTTACGTTGTTTGTCCGCAATGGACTCCTAAACTACTGAACCGATTTTAATAAAATTTTGCACGCTGTGTGCAGTTTCATCCAACTTGAAAGATAGGATAGTGTTTATAACTCAATTTATAATCGCAATATTATTTTATTGCGAATATTGCCAGGACAAGGTTCGTATGAAAGAAAATTTCGGAAATTTGAAAAAGAAAATACACCCGTGCGAAGCTGGGGCGGGCCGCTAGTTATAATATAAAAATCCACCTTGACTTATCAGGACTTTATCGGCTTCAAGTCAAGCTGGATGCAGCTGAATATTAATATTTTACATGGAGCGACTACCTGTTTGACCACCACAACTCAGTTAATTATATAATACATAATTTTCGATTAGCTAAATATTAACTTAATCTTTATAAACTTTAAAGGAAAACATCGCAAGGAAACCTGGACTTATCAGACTGAATCATGTGACAATGAGCAAGTGTGGTGTTCAATGATGAGTCCTTTTCTTGTAAGGACTTTTGCCTTGGTGTGGGGTAAGATGTTTTAATCTATGTACATTTATATCTATACCTACTAATAATAAAGCTGAAGAGTTTGTTTGTTTGAACGCGCTAATCTCTGGAAAAACAGTCGGACTTTAAAACATATTTTGGCAATTGATAGCTCTATTTTATATAACATCACGGTACGACCATTAGGAGCCAAGCAAAAAGAAAAAAAAACATAAAGAACACTAAATGAAAAAGGATGAAATGGCGCGGTTGGGCGATGTGATGCCACGCGGTGGGTCGGGAGAACAGGGTGTTTCACGCAGGCGAAGTCGCGGGCAGAAGCTAGTTTATTTACATTTAATCAACTAGTGACATAGACTCAATATTATGTTGTGTGTACAGACGCCAGCACATCAAGCTACTCGAAACTGAAAAATTTCCAAATCAACTTTGAACCTTATGCTTTAGGGATAAAGTTGAAAATCTATTTGTAGTAGCTTAATTTGCTGGCGTCTGTACTAACAATATTTCTTTGCGACTTATTAGTAAACATAATTTCATACTTAACCTACCACTGCCGTATAGCTATAAGAATCTCTGCTACAAGCCCTACACTGATATAAAAATCTTACAGCTGCGAGTCACACACAAGGAGTCCAGTCTGCTCGCAAAACACTGCAGTATAATTCTGTGCCTCCTGTGATAAGTGATATAACTCGAGTTGTACCCTTTTTGTGATTTTCACATGAGCATTATCAAAAAAAAAAGACGTCTTTTTTGGTCTAACTCACGTTCTTCTATCTGCTATAGTTTCGGAGATAATTTTGTGCAAAGTGATACAACTATAGGGATTTTGGCAAAAAATTAGTTACAATAGATATTTGTCAAGATGTAACCCCAAAACCAGTCACTTAACACACAATTTTTCGTGCTTCGTGATTTAAATGCTATTGTATTTAACTTCACATTCACAGGAGGCACAGAATTACTTCCAAAATTAAATATCTATCAAAAAATCTAAATTATATAGAGAAAGAAAATGTTTTGTTCTACAAAAGAGTGCACTGATATTTTACCTAGCCCACTTAATTAACGAACTAGATTTTTTAAAATCTTGTTTTTGCTGTCCTGTAAAATGACGTTTTTTGACTTGTATCACTTATCACAGGAGGCACAGAATTTATTTATTTAAATAAATAAATATATAATCATAGGCTCATATTGTTCTATTAAGCTGAGTTACAGCACAAGAATTACATCTTCCTCTCTCCATCTATAAAATTGTTTTATCATTTATTTTCAATAAAAAAAATCGTTTAACAAGATCAAATCAGAAAATAATCACACACGACCCGTCAAATCATTCAATTTGGACGCTAAACTTCTTGTAATAGCAACAACAAGGAGTATTTTTCTTGGCACAATGCACTTACACACGAGTGTTTTCCTTGTTTCTTTTCCAATTGGGTTCTATTGACGGGAACCGTTTTATTGGGCTGGTCTGCCGATGTATTAGAAAGGTGGAAAAGTTTTTGTTCAATGTTGAGATGAGAAGTTTCAGTTGGTTTATCTTTGAAGGTTTTTTCATTGGTGTTGTTGTAGTTCTAGTAAAATGAAAAAGAATGTTGCCTTATTTACTGTGCAAGCCCTCTTTGAAAAAAATATATAATCAGGGACTGTTAAAAAACATACTGCTACTAATTATATTTGGGCCGTGAACCATAATAGACTCTTCACATAACCATTTGGTTGAGATAGAATTTTATGTAATATGACTAAATCAAGTCTGGTTAACCTCAAGACCATTTCTATCATAGGAGTGAAGAGGGCAGTTTCTTGCCCATTTTTCTCCATACTTATATTATATTATGGTTATATTATCAATAAAATTGTTTTTGTTAAATTAGTTGTAAGTTCTTATAATGAAACTGTTTGCTGTTCATTTAAATAAAAAATAAAATACAAAACTACATTTTAGAAGGGGCGACTAAAATCAATTCTTTTTTTATAAACGTTGGCGTTCAGAAGCTCCTTTTATGTGCTTATTTGAAATAAATGATTTGACTTTGAGATATCGAACACAGTTCATCAATACGTAATATTGTAACATTGGTTCAATAAAAATTATTATTATTATTTCATTATTACGTGATCTAAGTCTTCAACAACTCTACACTCAATGGGCGACGCTTTTACTTATGTAGGTTTGGTGAAGCCATGTTACCAACCTTGTTGATAAACATTTCTACTACGACGAGCTCGTGCGTGACACAAAACTTCTTCTTCATAGCGTATCGATAGCAATCTAAATGGAGGCGGCCCAGATTTCGACTACGTGTTTGGCGCCAACACTAGCATCCATCAGTTTCTGTAACGTGCAGCTAAGACACGAGTAGACACAAAACTAAACCATGATTTGTGCCAAATTATGTTATCATATTAAATCGCTATACAGGGTGTCCCTGGAAGTACGGACCAAATCAAATACGGGCGTGGTCAAAGTCATTTCCAAACTTTTTGATCCTGAGAATGTTGGTGAATTTTTTTACGGTTCAAAAGTTAAGACCAAATTTTGTTACTTTCAATCACTTTGCATAGCGCCCAAAGAACAAAATCATTTAAAAAGAACTACCAGGAACTGTCAATTTAAGTTTTTTAGACAGCCCTGATAGTTTTTTTTAATGATTTTTTTTCTTTGAGCACTATGCAAAACGATTGAAAAAAATTGGTCACAACTTTTGAACCGTAAAATAATTCTCAATCGTCAATCATTCTCAGGATGGGCAACTAGCTTCAACTTTCTGACTAACTGACCGACTAGTTAATTTTGATAATTCAAAAGTGCCTGGAAATGGTTTAATTGAAATAAATACTTTGAGTTTGAGTTTGAGTTTGATCAAAAAATTTGGAAATGACCTTGCCCACGCCCCTATTCGATTTGATCCATGCTTCCAGGGACATACTGTATAATGTGTGAGATTTTTATTTTCAATATGATTTATGAAATCAGATCATCTCGAGTGCAACAAAAATAATGTAAAACATTTGATTAGGGGGCCTGGTGTCCTGATATATAGGTTTTGTAAAAAACTTAGTTTAGGCACCAGTCTTCCACAAATTAATTATGAAATTGTGTCTGTAGACTATTAATTACTATATCTGTAGTTTGTGGTAAGAAATAAATTTATTATTATTATTCACTTATATTATATCTCGAGACCTTATAATTTCCTTTATTTAACTACTAAATACATATAAATTATATTTTTAAATATTAGAATATAAAAAATAGTAGCCCACCGGTATCGGGAACAGGGTCCAAGCTACCGGCGGTCAGGGCTCCAGAGAGAGGAATATAATATTAATATATTATTATTAATATTATATTCCTCTCTCGTATGAAATTAATCTGAAAATAGACTTGTTGTAATTATCAAAACTACGTCTTTAAGGCCTCGTCCTAACCAAGAAGCACCTATCGCGCGTGTACACAAACGCCGCGCGATTTTATATGAATACTAGCTGCACCCCGCGGTTTCACCCCCATAAGTCTCTATCCTGTGGGAATATCGGTATAACAATATCCTATGTCCTAATACAGGTCATGTTCTACATATGTGTCAAGTTTCATGCAACTTTAGCGTGAAAGCTTAAAAAACAAACATACAAAACATCGAATCTTTTTTCTTTATAATATTACGTTTAGATGACTCTCGCGCGATCAATCTTCTAATGTTTGTAAGTACGTCATTATTCAGATAAACGATTGCGTAATCGCGTAATTGCGCGACGATCGTAATCGGTTAGGACGCTTAGTACGTAATAGTTTTTAAAACAAACGAAATATTCGCTCTTATTTTCAGTTGCCAGCCCTAGAACTCAACACTTCATGCATATTGAGGAGGGCGGAGCAACCCCGGTTCGCTCATCAATTGAGTGGGTTGTAATTGTCGACTTTCGACCGTTGCATTTCACCTCCTCGTACTGCCAGACTACGAGTATTTGTATCGCTTAACTAAACCCTAATTGTTCGTACCACAGTGATGTAGTTGCGATTTCGGAATCTTACGAAAAGTTTTTAGATAGTAGAGCTTTTAAATGCTTAGTCATTTTGCATTTCAACAAGTAGGTCTCTGAATGAAGGAGTCCCTCAGACCACGTCATTATCATTCTGACCTTATACTAAGTAAATCATTTGGGGCTGGCAAAGCATCATTTATTTTATATATACCAAAACTAGCAGTGCCCCGCGATTTCACCCACATTAGTTTCGATCCCGTGAGAATATCGGGATAAAAAGTAATCTGTGTGTTAATCCTGGTTATGAACTATATGTGTGCCAAATTTCATCCAAATCTGATCCGCCGTTTGTGCGTGATTGAGTAATAAACACCCAAACATCTTTACAAACTTTCACATCTATACTAATATTATAAAGCTGAAGAGTTTATTTGTTTGTTTGTTTGTTTCAACGCGCTAATCTCAGGAACTACTGGTCCGATTTGAAAAACTCTTTCAGTGTTAGATAGCCCATTCATCGAGGAAGGCTATATATCATCACGCTAAAACCAACAGGAGCGGAGCACCAATGAAGAATGTTTCAAAATCGGGGGATTTTTTTCCTATTGAGAGCTTCCGCTGCGTGCGCTGCGTAAACGGTTAAAGTTTCGCAAAAATCATATATGACAGAATTGTTCCCCTTTAAAAGCTTTAAAAAAAAGTCCGCGTCAGCATATGTCTTTTAAGGTTAGCTCACAATAACCTCTTTTATGCTAACCAAATTTGTTCTAAAATAATGCATTATTTGCGAAGGTGTTTTTATAAACATGGTATTAATCCTTATCAAAATAAATACATTATTCATCACATGTATTTAATTTTGAACAAAATTGCCTCTGACATCATTTGATTTCAATGTATATCTTAGGAGATATCATAATTTTAAAATAATACTAATAATAAAGCTGAAGAGTTTGTTTGTTTGAAACACGGTTTGAAAGCTCTAAGTCTCTGGAAGTATTGGTCACATATATAAAAATATTTTTGCGTTTGATAGCCCAGTTCTTGAGGAAGGCTATATTCTATTAAACTTGACGCTAAGACCCTTAGGAGTTGAGCAAAAAGAAAAAAAGTCTGAAGTTTTCGCCAAGCGAAAACGAAGTAATAGCGCAGGCCGGCGACACGTTGCGACGGGGTGTGTCAGGGAAACAAAAAAAATTTACGCAGACGAAGTCGCGGGCAGAAGCTAGTTTATAATATTACTGGCAGTGCCCCGCGGTTTCACCCGCGTTAGTTTCGATTCCGTGGGAATATCGGGATAAAAATACTCTATGTGTTAGTCCTGGTTATAAACTATCTGTGTGTCAAATTTCATCCAAATCAGTTCAGCTGTTTGTGCGTGATTGAGTAACAAATATCCAACCATCTTCACAAACTTTCACATTTATTATATTAGTAGGATATTAATACATAGGTTAAGTAGGATAAAAGGACACCGCGTCTGCTGTCGTCCGGTTTTTTTTCCGACGTATTCTAAGTTAAAGTATCCAAACCCAGAATAAACTCTTAATTTCTTATAGGTACCTTATAAGTATGCCTGAAAAAGGTCCAGGAACCGAAAATGTCACGATTTACCATAATCAGAATCAAGCAATTCTACCCAACCTAAAAACGAAGACATTGAAATTCAATCCCTTTCACACAAAAGAATCCCCAGAAACAAAAGCAACACAACACATGTGTCTCACAATATTATTTCAAGATAGAACGCGTCTCGCACCACGTGACGACAGCCCACTTATAAAATATTCAAGCACAATTCCCGAATAAATAGAACAGGCTAATTAATTCTGAACTAACCCCGTCACTGTCGAGAAAGGACCGGCGGATGTTTATCACTAAACTAGCACAAAATTAAGTCCGTTTTGGTAATCGGATTAGATACATATAAAATTGTAATGAAGGGAGAAAGAATTTGTGTAGGTACAAAGTGGTTTTTTTGTGATCTTTTTACTTAGAAATTGTGTGAAGGAGATCGGAGAAATAAGGAAAATGTCTTGAGAAAAGATTTGAGTATAAATAACGATGGAATGATCAAAACTCTCATCAAACATGTCCTTATCAAAAAAACATATTATAAGATTAAAGACTACGTTGAACACAAAGTAGTTTGGCAATAATTCCACATTCTGCACATGTGGCTTCCTTGGCACCTTATTAACGGCATAACTACGTAAATGTCTATTAACTGCTCTCTAATTATGATGTTTACTTTTTATTCATTTTTACATACTTCTTTGACATACTTAATCTTATATTATTTGACATTATACACAGACAATTCTAATTTCAACTCTTTATTAGTGGTTGTAATGGCAATCATATCACTTGGTTTTTAAAGGTTTTTGTATTTTATTTTTTATTTATCCTTTTGATAGATTATTTTATATTTTGTAAATATGAGGACTTTGTAGGCCTTGTTAACTTTAGATCTGTAGACCATTTTTTATTTTACTAAGTACCTGGTACTTGTTGACAGGCCTACGCTGTCCTTCCATACCTACTGTAATTTGAAATCATTGTAAAAGACAATTATTTTTAAAAAAGTAACTGTGGAATTTCCTGCCGGCTCTTCTCCATAGGAAACGACCAATTGGAACCGTGCACCTAGCTTCTGATATTTCATAAGTGTCCATGTAGGTTTATGTGAAATAAAATATTTTGATTTTGATGGCTATACGAGAAACGGAAGACCAAAGAAACGATGGATGGACTGTGTGAAAGATATTACCTACTGCGTCCCTTTTGGTACCTAATCGGATTAGGTTTAGGTAGATATACAATTGTAATGAAGGGAGAAATAATTCGTGTACAAAGAAGTTTTTGGGGTGATCTTTTTACTTCACTATGAATAAAAACATAGAAATTGTGTGGAAATCGGTTGCCATGGTAGGTATGGGAATGTGATGTGGATTAATGAGGAAGAGAAAGGAAGATATCGGGATAAAAGATATGAGTATGAATTTCAGTGGCTATAAGAGTAGTAAAAGACCAAAAATAAAGATGGGTGGACTGTGGAAAAGGTGATGGCTAGAAAGGGGATGAATATCGACATTATAGCTGATAAGATATATGGAAGAAAACCACATGTTATACTGACACTAAATAAATATGCGCAGCAGTATGGTGATATTGTAAAGAAAGAAATAGTATTTATTGCGACTCGTACAGGAGGATCCCAAACTAAATTAAACACAGTCTAAATTAAAATACCAAAATAAAAACTAAAAAAAAATAAAAAAGTAACAAAAAGAAAAATGAAACAAAAAGTCCTATACGAGGCCAAAAGTCTCCTATCTCAGCATGATGCTGCGATATTTAAAAATAAATATCGCAGCGCTGGTATTCTGATAGGGCCCACTGTGATGTCACGGGCAGTTACAGAAATTAAAAAAAATAACTACGTAAAGTATTATCAAAAAAAAACAGCCAATAAAATTGCAATTAATGAAGTTCACCCAAAATCTGCTTAGCCGGATCATAGCAAAACAAGATAGCACATAATATAAATATGACAGTTTAAACATATTTCATTTTTGTTGGTGCTGGTGTTTAATTGGTATTTTGGTCACGTCTCGGTCAGTGGGTCGTCTTAGGGGCAGATCACGTATCTGAGTGTGGAAATTATGACTACTAAACTGTTGTTTTGGGTTCCCATCTGTAAAAACAAATGTAAATGGTAATAGTAAATTAATAAATAAATAGTAAAATAAAAAAAAATATGGCTAAATGTGAAATCATGGACTCAAAAACACTTCCTTTTTTTATTTCCTTATCATAATGGAGACTTAAAAAGTGACACACAAAAGTTAAAAGATACAAAAACAAAACTTCGTCAAAACAATATTAAGATAGAGAGTAGCACGATGTACGGTCGTAAATAATTCCCAACATTTTCAACCAGAAATATTTCGCCCACACTCAATTGATTCTTACCAACAGAACTTTCCACTTACCTACCTTGTAAAACTTTTCACTCTCAACTCGATTCATCAACAGAGCACGTCCCCGAGACAGTAGCGACATCTATCAAAGTATAAAGAAACTAGCACTATTACTTCACTAACACACAAAGAGGAATCCGTCCAGTAATAATTCAGGGAAGTACATATCTCGCGAACCTTCGGAAATAGAATATTAAAGTGGGTAGCTCATACATCTTGGATCGGTACAGGCCATTCTCCTCATGACTAGGAGTTGTGTGGTCTCCTTTTGTCGTGTCTATGTTGAGAAGGTTACTGGCGAGATTCGGAGAACTTTTTTTAAGTTTATGGGGGTCTTCAAATTATTCAGTTTTTTTTTCTGCAGAGTTTATTTTCGTATCGGTTCAAAGAAAGTTTGAGAAGTGTAGCAAACTTTATCTATATCGATATTAGGTTTTCTGTGTCTTTTGATTTATTATTGGAGCTTTTTTTTATTAGAGCTTGAAGTTTAGTCCGATAAGTTGCAATATGATAAGCTTCTAAATCTATACATGACAAATTAAGGCGTTTTATGGGTCTGTGTGTGGCCGCGTTATTGTTACTACGCAATGAATTTTAAAGCGGTTTTCGTTGTCATTCAGAGAATTTATTCGAATACGGTAGGTTTATGTTTGACATACATTAGTATTAAACTTACATGCCTATAATAAGTTAAAACAGCCGCTAAATAATAACAGCCGCACAGGTCGATCGATCAGGTTAAGCTACGCTTGCCACGGTTGATCTGTGGATGGGTGACCATCTTTACATACCGAGACCCCTCCGTGCCTCGGAAGCACGTTAAACCGTTGGTCCCAGCTGTCATTCGTGGATCTTTGACAGTCGTTACGGGTAGTCAGAAGCCCGAAAGTCTGACAACCAGTCTTACCAAGGGGTATCGTATTACCCAGTAACTGGGTTGTGGAGGTCAGATAGGCAGTCGCTACATGTAAAACACTGGTATTCAGCTGCATCCGGTTAGACTGGAAGCCGACTCCAACATAGTTGGGAAAAGGCTAGGCAGATGATGACCTTTAATAAGTTGATGTTATGTTGAATTGCCGCGCTGGTTAGATAATAAGCTTCAGTTTGACCGGAGTATGTTTTGAAACACCCAGTATACCTTACAAATTAATAAGTAGATTGTTAAGCAGATCAGTGGTGGCCTGGGGTAACGGCTCCGACTTACAAGCAGGTCGTGGATTCAAACCCAGACAGGCTTTACTTTATGTAATTTATTTCATCACCACTGCTTTCAAAACGATGAAGGAAAACATCGTGAGGAAACCGACGTGTCCTAGGACCAAAAATTCGAAGACAGACAGAAGAAGACAGTACACGAACACATGAGACCTGTGTCCCAACAGTGGGAACAATATAGACTGGTTATCACTACATAGTATAAAACAAAGTCGCTTTCTCTGTCCCTATGTATGCTTAAATCTTTAAAACTACGCAACGGATTTTGATGCGGTTTTTTTTTAATAGATAGAGTGATTGAAGAGGAAGGTTTATATGTATAATGTGTAATATATTCAGTATCAGCATTGCACCCGTCCGAAGCCGGGGCGGGTCGCTAGTATCACATAAAGTGAGCTGCAGAGTTCCAAAAACAAAATCTGACCAGGCCCAACATGCCAACAACATTATTATTGTTTCATTACTTGTTGCGGTGCCGCGGTTAGCGGCCGGAACGCTTGTAAATGACGTCATTATCAACTGAATTTCAGAATTGAATTCGGAAGTATCTTCCGAGAATCGGGGAATAATGTTTGTGGAGTGTATTTGTGTTGCATCATTAGAGCAGCAGAAATTTAATTGAATATTTTGAACGAAAGAACATGTTTTTGAACGATCTTGTAAATAGGCTGTGGGCAGACAATAATGTGATGTTGACTTGCAAGAGTAGGTATAACAGTTGAGAATGTGTCATGCTCACTGATGGTGGCGCGTGTGTTGGATCATTCGGTTCCCTACAAAATGGTCGAGCTGAATGGTGCTGATCCATGCGTCTTGTTCGTGAAAGGGCGCCGTTGGTTGAGACTGGTCATCTCATAACTGCCAAGGCTTATTTTTAATCTTATATTTTGAATTGTTTCTTCATTTGTGTTTTTTTTTTACATTGTACTCACATATAGAAGCAACAAGAATAATGTACACAGGATTTTTAAATATTTTGATTTAAAAGAGCGTCCTTGGAGTTTCTTCCGCGTTCTTCTCCATGGATCTATGTTTTGGAATGGGCAACTAGCTTCAACTTTCTAACTAACTGACGGACTATTTAATTTTGAAAATTCAAAAATGCCTGTAAATGGTTTAATTGAAAAAAATGCTTTGAATTTGAGTTTTTGACCAAATTATTTCCAGTCTGTACTTTCCCACGCATGGTACATACGTCTTTTTATAAATAGAGGGGCCCCGATTCATGTGTTATTATGATTGGTGAATAAATCATAATCAGCCTATAACATTCCCGAAACACAGGTCTCCACTCTTTCTAAAGGGGCTGTAATCTCCCACGCGGGCCCAATGCGGATTGGTAGATGTCGCAAGTCTTTTAATGTATGGTTCTAAGACATGCCGGTTTTCTCACGATGATTTCCTTCACCGTTTTGAGAGCAGTTGTGATATAATTATTTACAGAAAGTATAGCAAGTGCCTGGGTTCGAACTCACGACCTACAACCCTTAGGTAAGTTGGGGCCGACTTGCGGATTGTATTATTATATTACATACTAGCTGCGCCCCGCGGTTTCACCCGCGTAAGTTTCGATCCCGTAGGACTATCGGGATAAAAAGCATCCTATGTGTTAATGTTGGTTATAAAGTAACTGTGTGCCAAATTTCATCCAAATCCGTTCAGTAGTTTTTGCGTGAAAGAGTAACAAACATCCATCCATCCATCCTCACAAACTTTCGCATTTATAATAATAGTAGGATTAGTAGGATATTAGTAGAAAGTAGGATTATTATTTAAAAAATAATGTGATATTATTATTTACGTTTCCATAAAACCCACTTATTTATATCATTTTACTGAAATTTAACCAAAAAACCTCTTTCTCTTTTATCCTAAAACCGAAGATTGCTATGCGAGTTTAAGTATAAATATGTATGGTGGTTATAATAGAAAATAGGAATTTAAAAAAACCTCATGTGAAAAAAAACCTCATTCACTTTTGAGATTCTCATAGGCTAAGATTTAAAACGATAGATTTGTCTTCATCGTACTTATGTAGGTCGCGCAAAAGAGTCCATAATGAGTACATTTTCTGACAAGAGTGAGCTTACACATCCCGCAAGGAACGATAAAAATGATTTTCTATATGAGCAAGACAATACCATTCAAATGCCATTGCCAACGAAGTGTGACCATCTTTTGACGCGGTCAAGCGCATCTAACGTTTTCAATCTTTGCCCATAGTTTGTCTGCTCAAAAGATAAGTTTCCACAGACCAATAAAAAGTAATAGCAAATTCTCCTCCTCAATCTTCCGAGCTGCCTCTTGGCTCTCTGCATACAATCCTGAAATTCCATGAAGTTATTGTAACAACGGAACCGTCTCCGTTGTTCAGTGGCAGCTAACAAGCCATTACTGACACAAAGGCATAACAAACAACCTATGACGGTAGTCTCGGTAGACATTCTAATTTATAAATATGTGGCCATGAATGAGGGATAATAAGAAAATAACACGAAATTCAGTATGAATATGAGTAAGCAATACTGCTGAACATGAGGCCTTGGATTCTATTAGCAAGGCGGGCAAAGTGTTACTGGGTTTATTTATCAGTAATTTCTCAGTTTCAGCCTGGAGTCTGGATTTAAGGCCGGTTAGTGGAATAGTGGCACTAGGCTCGCCCCCTAATTCATGGGACGTATACACAACTGGCAAAATGTGGGTAGGCAGGTCTTCTCCATACGAATCAACTATATTTTATCATACATTTTGACGTTTTAAAGTGCCTTTTAGGTCCCTATTTGAAATAAATGCTTTGACTTTGTCTATGTAACATCTCTGCTTAACCCTTCGGGAATTATAGGCGCGATGATATGTAATATGACCAAGACAATACTATTCAAATGTCATTGCCTACGAAACAGAAACGTACATATTTTGACGCGGTCAAGTGCATCTAACGATTTAAATCTTTGCCCATAGTCTCAGAATTAAAATGAAATGTAGGTACATAAATAACAACTTAAGTTAAAATATAATATGCTTACTTAATTAAAACTGTGAACTGACTTAAATATGGCTTCGAAAAATTCCTCTGCATCACTGTCGCTCATTTAAAATATTCTGAATTAGTAGTAATTTTCGTTTCCCCGAAACCGCTCATTTCCTGGCCTCAAAATAAGCAAAATTGAGCACCTCGCTCGCGGCAATCATAACTTCATACAAGACTTTTGCTTCTCGTTTACTTGAGCTATTTAGAAACTATATAGGATAGGATAGCACCCTTTAATTAGATCTTAGACGCTTCTTGCACTTTTATTCGCCGTGTATGGCATTCATATAATATTTTGTAGCTCTTTGGTTTTCGTTTTGAACTTATTTCAGTTTCTGAAGAAATATCTTGGTAGAATGTTAGCTAAATCTGTACACAAATATTTAATACTAGCTTTTTCCTACGGCTTCACGTGCGTTTACGTTGGAAATTAACCCACGAGAACGTTCTCGTTCAAGACAGGTCATAGTCCCGGAAGACGTAACGTTGGAAGGTCTCCCACGAGGTAGACCAACTTTGTGAAGGCTGCAGGAATCCGCTAGATGTGGGAAGCACAGAAACAGTCAAAGAGGAGGTGCTTGGGGGAGGCCTGTGTCCAGCAGTGGACGTCTTTTGGCTGAGATGATGATGATCTTGAATCCAGGTTGTGGTCTACCTGCATGTATACTAAATTTAATTTCATCAAAATCTGTTCTGCCGTTATGGCGTGAAAGGTATAAGACAGACAGAAGAAGAAATACAGACAGACAGACAGAAAATCAGGCAGACAGAGTCTTTCTTTTCGCATTTATATTATGTATAAGTATTGATGTATATAGTTCATTCAAGCTTATTAAACCAATGCTGTATCGCATATAAAGGTGTAAATCACATCCACATTAATTTCGTCTATTATGTTCAATTCCTATGTAATAGAAGGTAAGCCTATTGCCGTGGACCTGGCGCAAACTACTCAGGGTCACCATTAAGAAATTTCTGTTGGAAAGCCTCAATAAAACTATACTCGACTCTGGGATCAAACTCAAACCGTTTACTTAAATAATTAAACCAATTACAGGCACTTTTGGTTGGTGAATTATCAAGGAGTTGATCGGTCAGAAAGATGAAGCTGTTTGCCCATTCTAAAGCGAAGTAGCGAAGTGATGGAGAAGAACTGACAAGAAACTTCTTGGACACTCTTTTATAATTATCAAACCCGGCTCAGCAGTTTGCTTGCAATAAGACTAACGAAGCAATAAAAAACGAATTGAAATAAATGTCTTACAAAAACACAGGAAGGATCTAGGTAAGTGACAATCGCTTTCAAAGCATTTTCTATCCATACAACGACTTCCGACAGGATTGACATAGTACAGAAGCTGAAAGTCTGACAACCAGTCTTACAATGGCGTATCGCGTTACTCAGTAACTGGGTTGTGGATGTAAGATAGGCAGTCGCTCCATGTAAAATACTGGTATTCAGATGCATCCGATTAGACTGGAAGCCGACCCCAACATAATTGGGATAAAGCTAGACAGATGATGACAGAAGCTTTTCGGTAGTTTATGTTAATCCAATACATTTATGACTTTCCGTCATTGTTATAGCTCTTATAATGTCACTTTTTCTAGGCCCTCATACAGGTTTTAACACAGAAAACTCTTTGTAGCTGTATCTACAACGCCACATGCAAACTACGCGTCATACTCACGTCACGCAAAATCCTGCATCTCGCAAGCAAAGTTTACCGCGCAACTAGCATGCAAACGACTTGAATCATCGGGCAGTTGCCCACCTGACACGACACGATGAGTGAACCTTTCCTCATACTTCTAAACCTCAAAAAATATACCATACCACGGCCTTAAATAGTTAAGTCGTCACAAAACATAATCAACAGGCCTAACTTTGTGTTCTATAAATAAATTATGTATAGCAGCATCTCATATACCCTCGCCAAGATGTTTAAATATTCGATTAAAGTACTAATCTCTTGGTACTGAGTGGGATTAAACAGTGGTTTGTTACCTGCAAAATGTTTCTATCTACACATTGTTTTATTTTTTTTTTTTGTATTTTCAAAAGTATCTAAGGAATAATTAGAGTTTATTCGCTTTTGAATAATGGTTTTATTTCATTTATTAGAGAAAAAAAAAACAGTGAAACATTATATTTTGTTGGAAAAAATACAAAAAAGATACGACCGAATGTGTGAACAACAATATTTACCGCAGAAAACCTGTTTTTTTTTATGTATTGCGGTAGTTAATACTGTAGAGACTGTAGGAATTATGTTAAAGTAGGTAAAAGGATAAGGGTAGGTCGGGTATCGTATTACCCAGTAACTGGGTTGTGGACATCAGATAGGCAGTCGCTCCATGTTAAATACTGTTATTCAGTTGCATCCGGATAGATTAGAAGCCGACCCCAACATAGTTGGAAAAAAAACAACCGACTTCCAAAAAAGACACTACAAAGTGAAAAATAACTTTTCCGAAATTAAAGTATTTTTCACTTTGTAAATAAAGTTGTTATTTTTTTAATTTTTAAGTTCTACTTAACCGACACAAATTCGTATATATCTAACATTACTTGCTATGTACATATATCAGTGACAGGAATTTATTATAACATCATCACTATAAACTAAGTGGCAAAAATACTATTATTGCAGCTAACTCAAAAACTACCCAAGCAAAATTAATAAAATTTATATGAGACCATCCCTGAGCATACCTTATCCATTAAAAGAAGATTTTTTTAAATCGATTAACACTTGCCGGAAATATTACGTAACAAACATATAAAAAAATATTTAAAAAAAACAACTTACAGTCCATTTGCCAGAGGGCTATGGAATGGAGTATTCTGGGTGTTCCGCTGTAGTGGTCATTATTCCAAAAGATGCAATGTAGGTCACTTATTTGAAGAGATAATCCAATCGTAATATTTCGTAAAAACACACGATAATTACTTTTCTTATAATGTGCACAAATCACTCATAGCAAACGAGTTCCTTATCTAAGGAATGCGGCGCTTTGTATTCGCACTGATCACTAGACCACACAGGTAGATATATTTATCCGGCTCGAAGGACCATGTTCCTGGTAGATACGGTTTAGTTTCGTTTGTAAGGACGTTGGATAAACTTAAAGAGGTGTTGCTTCTTATGACTTTATTTCGATACTAAATAGCTACTTGTTAATTAATACATATTATAAAAGGATCGTTTCTTACACAGACATAGATATAAGTACACACATGCATGCAGTATGGTTTTAAGTGGTTCGAACACTGGGTATCAAACTAACAGACCGGGTTAGGAATAGGAGCATCCGTTCCATCACAAAGATAACTGATATCACTTGAACAGCAGCCACGCTAAAATGGAACTGGGCTGGACACATCTGCCGCATGTCAGACGACCCAATGGGACCCTCTTAATGACAAGCGACATCGTGGCAAGCCCAGACGGAGATGGCGGGATGAGCTGGACTCCTTCAACAAGAACTTGTCCTTAGTTGAACAGAGAGAAGTGGAAAGAGAGTAGGGAGGGCTTTGCCCAGCAGTGGGACATCACAGGCTAATAATAATAATAACGTCCTCCTTTTTGAAGTCGGTTAAAAAGGCTAGGCAGATGATGATGATAAGGCTAAAGGATTGGTAGGTTACTTGTCCCATTAAGAGCCTACACTACCTCAGCTAAAATTCACTCTTTATCTCGCTCTCACAATACTGCTCGCGTACTGAGTGAGAGCGAGATAGAGAGATAACATAAGACCTGGTTTATAGTTAGTTCGCTTAGGATACAAAGTTTTATGATCTAATTTGAAGTATTTTTTGAATACCAGCGGTTTATTGTTCGGTTTGGAGGTAACTTTGGATTTTTTTTCTATCGAGAAAATTTTATGAAATCGTGTTTTCGTCTAACATAAGACCTAGTATTAATCCTCAACTTTACCATATATTTATTTCAAAATTCATGCTGCAGTATTTTCGACATAACGGAGGATCATGCTAAGCCATTTGAGGTAGTATAGGCCCTTAAGAATTTCTCAGTAGTAGCCCGGTGTCAGCTTAAGTGTCCGGTTGACGGCACTAGGCTCGCCCCTTATTACATGGGACATCGCCAGTTGTGTTTAAGTGTTTGGTGTGATTGTGTGTGGTCTGACACGCACTGCGCCGGTTTTTTTTTTTTTTGTTGTAAATTACATACACAATCAGTCCACTGCCCACTGCACTGCACTGCCCTGCTGCAGTGTTACCACTGCTGGGACACAAATCTCCTGTCTTCGAGACGGAGTGGGATATAATCTACCACGCGCGTCCAGTTCGGGTTGGTAGAGGTCACATATCTTTGTATTTTTAGTTTTAGGTCATGTCGGTTTCCTCACGATGTTTTCCTTCGCCGTTTTGAGAGCAGCAGTGATGAAATTATTTACACAAAAGTAACGCGCCTGCCTAGGTTCAAACCTACAACAGCTCTACCTACTGTAATGATCTTAATAGGCTCGAAGAAAGAAAATGACGGATTAACAGCAAAAACGAATAAATAAACTTTAATTACAAATATAATAGAAAAGTATAATCTAAGAATGGGTTTTAAACAATGATGACAGACAGACCAAAAAAGTGCACGTCAATTTGACGGCTAAAAGAAGAATGAATTTTACATTCTACTACTCGTAGCGGCCTGTCCCGGCTTCGAACGGGTAGACATTTATTCTTTAAACATTTTATTTTTTCTTGCAATTAAAAAAGCCTATATTAATCAGCGATAATGTAGCATTCAAATGGTGAAAGAATTTTTAAAATCCGTCCAGTACTTTTTGAGCCAATTGGCTCAAAAAAACGTTACAAACATACATACAAATCTTTCCTCTTTATAATATTAGTATAGATAAAAAGTTCTTACGGTAGTTGCGTCACTTACACCTACGTTAAGACAAAGAATCAAACGTAAATAGAAATGAAGTAACTCTTGGAAAAGCAATGCTTTACAAAGTTTTCTTAATAAACGGCAACTAATAAAAAGTAATTACCCCGAACTCAGTGATCGCAATTGTATTATTTACTTTACACAAGGATACTACATTTAACCTTGCATAAACTTTCAATCCTACAAAATAAAACTTAAAACAAAACACGCATCAAGAAACAATTGCAAACAGTTTTACAAATATCACAGAAACAGATACCGACACAGGGCTTTTGGAATCCTCCTGAGAGGAACTACACTTCAAACTTCACAAAGTTTTGACTGTCGCCACCGACTGCCAGCTCTAACTTTCGTTTAGTAAAGCCCTGTTTACAGTCTCAAGCGACGCGACTTATGTCAAGCGACACGCGCGAGCGTCCCTTGTTTCCGTCCATCGCTCCGCAAGTCGCGTCGCAGTGACTCGTGCGGCTTACGAGTTATAAGGTCGTAGGTTCGAACCCCGACAGACACTTTACTTTGTGTACATTATTTAATCACCACTGCCCTCAAACGGTGAAGGAAAACATCGTGAGGAAACTGGAACGTCCTAGAACCAAAAATTCGAAGACATGTGACATCTACAAACCCACACTGGGTCCGCGTGGTGGATTACGGCCCACTCCTTCTCACCAAGAGGAGGCCTGTGTGGGAACATTATAGGCTTATTTATGCTCCACAGTCGCTGTCGCAGGACGCATGTCGCTTAAGCGTGTACGACCACGGAATAAACTCGAGTAACTTTGAATTACGGACAGCAATAGAATTGTATGTCGTTTATAGAATAGAGCGTAAGGTCCAGTAGAATTTGAACCTGTTTGCTGCTCTACTTCTAAGGTTTTGGTTTAAAAAGGATTTGGTTTTCAATAGCTAGGATTTTGTGAGAGATGTATTGAAGTTAATTGGGTCGTTATTCTATAGTGCAGCCAATTATGTGATGTTTAACAACCTCGACCATTTGGACTTGTCACATAAATGGCAAACAGTGGTTTATACTATAGGACATCTTTGTCTGACTATTTGGAGAATACAATTGTGACTACGTATGAAAACAGTTGTATAATTAATGAAAGTAAATTCATTAATTTATTGGAAATTTGACATCTTTATAACCACATAGAAGCAGGTTATAACAACTTATTCTATTTATTCTTACTTCTGCTTTGTGCTCGTAAAAAAAAATTATTTTTTCTTTTGTTATTAGAATGAATTATCTTTTTGTTTGCACGTGTTTCTGTGACAAATAAACCTATTTTTCTTTCTTTTTTTCTGTTTTACCTACAAAACTTAAATTGGTGCTGTTTTGAAAAACACTTTAGTCTAACACGGAAAAGAAAACTATTTGGCTTACAAATAAATTATGTGGTACGGTTTTCCATCAGAAAGATTTTCCACCAAAACAAACAAAAGGGCGTTACAATATCACATAAATCATTCACATTATAACGAGTCTAAATGATATTCACACATGCATATTAATGTAAGGATGGCATTAATAATTGAGAACCAAGATAAAACGTTCGCTGCCTCGAACGTACAACTTTCTCGCTTTTCGAACAGTCTAGCTGTATTGTGGATGTTACGACTGCTAGGGATTGTGCAACTAGTAGCTTTTAATGATACGTAGTTCAAAATCTACAACGTGTAACGTTAAATGCGCAAAACCTCATACACCCCAATTAGAGCATTGAGTTAAAAGCATAATACAATGACCAAAACTATTTTTTCAAAGCTATTTTTATTTAAAAAAATCGTGTTGATCCTAGCATTAGTTTATGCATCCAAAATTTAGTCGTATTGCCTTAAAATAAGACTTAATTTTCTTTGGCTCAATCGGCGGATAGTATGGCATAATACATAATTTTTGAAAAAAAAAAAAAAACTATATTAAAAAAATTACTGAAATCGATTCAGTAGTCAATTATGAATAAACTATTTTCAGGTTTTGCGCATTTAACGTTACACGTTGTATAAGGACAGCAAGTTCTTTAGAGTTAGGTATGTATGATGAAAAGAGCAGTGCTGGCCCAGTAGTAACGTCCCCGACTTACGAGTTTGTAGGACGTAGGTTCGAACCCAGGCAAGCGCTTTACTTTGTGTAAATGATTTCATCACCACTGCTCTTAAAACGGTGAAGGAAAACATCGTGAGGAAACCGGCATGTCCTAGTAACAAAAAAACGAAGACATGTGACATGCGCCAATTCGCACTGGATGTGCGTGGAGGTATAAGGTCCACTCCCTCTCATCGAGAGGAGGCCTGTGCCCCAGCAGTGGGAACGTTATAGGCTGATTATTATTCCGGAAGGTTTATTCATACATATTGAACTTACATCATCATCATCTGCCTAGCCTTTTCCCAACTATGTTGGGGTCGGCTTCCAGTCTAACCGGATGCAGCTGAATACCAGTATTTTACATGGAGCGACTGCCTATCTGACCTCCAAAACCCAGTTACTGGGTAATACGATATCCCTTGGTAAGACTAGTTATCAGACTTTTGGGTTTCTGACTACCCGTAACAACTGTCAAAGATCCACGAATGACAGACGGGACCAACGGCTTAGCGTGCTTTCCGAGGCACGGAGGGGTCTCGGTATGTAAAGATGATCACCCATCCACAGACCAACTGCGGCAAGCGTAGCTTAACCTGATTGATCGACCTGTGTGGCTATTATTATTTAGCCACGGGCCCCTCAATGAGTGGTGAGTTTCGAACCTCTTAAATATCCCTATAGATTGATGATGCAACTACAAGCAATCCAAACCGCACTGGCCAGTTACATACCACAGCCAACCTTAGCAAACTTTTTATTGAATTCATCAGTAGACTTAAAGATACCGAGTATAGCACTTTCAGAGTTTAATTAATTTACTAGCACGTGAGTTGAACTTCATTTTGAACTAAAACATTTTGTGGCCTGAACTTCTACGTTTCTCGCAGAACTATTAATATATTAAATTGGAGAATTTCATATAGGTACGGTATGAGGATATTGGTAGTAGTTATCATGGAAGTTGAGGCGAGGAAGAATATTACACCTGCCGACTATTTTAGCTGGAGTTCGTTATTAATAATGTTCTTTAGATATTCTGTAGTGCTTTTGCATAAAGGTGGAATGTTAATGTTGGTATTGTTATGAGGAATAGTTAGTAGTGCTTAGTAGTTTTATCAAATCTCAGTTGTTCGCTAAACAGATATGGCAGCTGCGTATGAGCAGATATTATGTGTTTACTGTGTCAAAGTAAGTTGGACCAATACATTTTTGTAACTTTTATGACTGATTTTATTATGTATCAAATTATTGCTAATATTTTAATATGTTGTGTTGTTGTTGTGTGTGTGAGGGTGTGTGTGTGTGTGTTTTGTTGTATTGTACCTTCTACTAAGTAAATGTTGTGCGTGCCTATAAGAGATTTATTTACACAGTATTAAAGACTCGTTATTATCTATTGTTACTATCCTTGTAAATATGACATTAATGTGGCTTGCTTGGTAAATAAATAAAAACGCTTCCTGCATTTTATTTTAACTCAACAGTATAACGTACTTGCATAACTTTTAAAACGGTGCCACGTTATTATGATCGCAATTCAGAGTACGTGTTACCTAAATATTATTTATACCGCAAGTTGCTAATTACTGACTTACGACTTTTAACCTTCTATTCGGCGACGAGCAGACTAGTATTTTAGAAGGACAGCGGTATGTATGGTCTAATATAATGTTCAACCACCTTTGAAATCCAAAAGTTTTTCATTTGCATTTATTTGCAAAACATTTAAAGCAAGTGTATCCTACTAATGAATGACGGATAGAAATTATATTCTGAGTGCGACACATACAATGTGTAACAGAATAAACGCAAGTCCTGAAAATAGTTTGTTCATAATTGACTACTGAATCGATTTCAGTAACTTTTAATATTGGTATTTTTTTAACAATGTATTTTTGAAAAATACTAACGGCCGATTGGGCCAAAACAAATTAAATCTTATTACAAGGCAATTTTAAATGCATAAAGATAAAGACTCAATTTTAAATGCATTGATTAATGCTAGTGAGGGGCCCGTGGCTAAATAAAAACAGACGCACAGGTCGATCGATCAGGTTAAGCTACGCTTGCCGCGGTTGGTCTGTGGATGGGTGACCATCTTTACATAACGAGACCCCTTCGTGCCTCGGAAAGCACGTTAAGCCGTTGGTCCCGGCTGTCATTCGTGGATCTTTGACAGTTGTTACGGGTAGTCAGAAGCCCGAAAATCTGACAACCAGTCTTACCAAGGGGTATCGTATTACCCAGTCACTGGGTTGTGGAGGTCAGATAGGTAGTCGCTCCATGTAAAATACTGGTATTCAGCTGCATCCGGTTAGACTGAAAGCCGACCTCGATTTTCTTATTACAAATAGCAAGCTTTAAAAAATCTGTTTTGGTCATTGTATTATGCTTTTAACTCAATACTCTAATTAAGGTGTATAATGTCTTGCGTTAATTATATTACACCTTGTATTGAGGGCACACGTTCTAAGGCAATCCCATTAAGGAGGAAAGGACAAAACATAACCGCACTCTTTATTCCCCTGCCCTTATACCAGCTAATTTGGGGTCGGCGCAACATGTCTTTTCTTCCATAGTTTCTGTAAATCGTCATCTCGGTAGTTACTCCCATTCTACACATATTATCTTTCACACAGTCCATCTACAATATCTTCGGTCATTTCCAAAATATAAAGACACTACCAAGTACTTTTATTCAAATTTGAACGAATCAAATAAATTGAATGCAATTAAATTAAAAAAAATACATAATATCAATAACACAGACACAAACATTACACCATAACAATAACAACAACCTATTTCAATTACAATAACCTATTTATGTATTTGTGTACCTAGTTTTAACATGTTTTTTTCTCATCGTTCCTTTCAACCGAAGCACCTGCCATCTAATCTCTTCACCACCCTTGGTTGACTGGTAGAGAATGCCTAAGGCATTAAGTCCGCCTTTGTACCTTTTTGTGCGAAAAGTTTAAATAAACAACAACATCAACAATAACATTAACAATAGGCCTTGTTTCTCCGAAGGGCACTCACATTTCACCAGTTATTTTTAAGTCCCATGTAAGAGAGAGCGAGCTAGGAATCCAGACTCCGTACTGCTACTGAGAAATTCCTAATGGAAAAATCCAATAACACTTTACCCGATCTGGGAATCGAACCCAGGCAGGACCTCATGCTGTTTTAATGCACTCTAATAACCTTATGATGTACAGTCTACTAATAGTGATAAAGTAGCTTAATTATCTCATAAAAGCTAATTTCCAAAGCATCAATTTGTTTTTATCACAATTTTGCGTATCATTCTGCAAATATTGCCATGCTATTACCATCAACCGGGCAGAGATCCAGACTGCGGGCAACTACTGAGAAATTCCAAATTGAAAAGCCCAATAACACTTTGCCCGACCTGAGATTCGAACCTAGGATCGACCTCATGCTCAGCAGTAGCGCTTACGACCACTATACCAAAGAAGCAGTCACAGATTAAACATTTAAACCCACACACACACATATCACACACACACCCTCACATATCACACACACGCAACAATAAAACATCACACAAAAAACACAAACATCACACACACAAAAATAAAACGTCACACACATACACATCACACACATCACACACATTACATACACCTACACACATAAAAGTCATCATCACATTAAAACTAAAGCTATAGTCACAACAGACTAAAAACCAACAATCACAATACAAACACAATTTGTGGAACTTAAACAAGACAACGTTAAATTACAGTTAGATGTGTTGAGGTGTTGATTACCGGTTCACCTTCGCTTATGTGCTCTCGGCTTATCAATATTGATACTTAGTTATGAGTGCTTAATCGTGAACGCTCCTGTGTTTGATTCGGGAAATCGTTTGTTGAAAGATGTTTGAGAGGAGTATCTTGCTTTGATGTTGTTGTGGTGGGTGGATAGAAATCTGGGTGTACGTTGTTGAATGTAGTAACAACTTACTTAGTGTTTGTGGTGCCAGAAACATCGACGTGCAACCATGCTTTTACCATTCCTTTCAAATCAACCGCGATTGCTGCTATCGCACATATTATGTTTGCATTGTTTACGTAATCACACAACATAACATCGCGAATGTACCCTGTAAAGGGGTAAACACTAGCGTTGTACACCCTCATTTCTCTGTAGCAAGTAGTGTTATTTGAATTTGTGTGGGATAGGTACAACTAAAAAGTGAAAAATAAAAACTTTTTTACAAAAAAACACTACAAAGTGAAAAATAACTTCAATTTCGGAAGTCGGTGTCAAAAAAACGAAAATGCGGAACCTGCGACACCGACTTCCGAAATTAAAGTTGTTTTTCACTTTGTGGTGTTTTTTTTGGAAGTCGGTTGTTTTTTTTTTTGTAAAAAAGTTTTTTTATCAAACAGCTGATTTTTTTCTATAGTGAGTGCGTGAATTTGAAAAAAAAAATGACTTATTCCGGTTGGATCTGATCCCCTCAACATAAAATAACTAGCAGCGGATCCGCCCGTGATAACAGGAATTATTTATTTCTTTCTTTTCTAGGTCAAATATATTTATTTCCTCTTTTTGTTTCTTCAGATACTTTTGGTAAAGGCTTTATATAGTATGCTACATACGCTATGCTGGTCAATTATGGCGCAATTATGCAAGAACCAGCAATAAGGTATTATCCAGAATATGAATATAACGAACGAACAGTTAAAAACCATTAGATATTAAATTCCACTACCACGTCACCAGACATATAAACCTCAACCGAAGAAAACTGAAGATTTTTAAATACTAGCAACCCACCCTGCTGCGCACGGCTGCAATGGCGGCATGTCAAAACATTGACATTTCTGTGCTATATCTAAGTTCAATATGACGGGCCCGTGGCTAAATAATAACAGCCGCACAGGTCGATCGATCAGGTTAAGCTACGCTTGCCGCGATTGGTCTGTGGATGGGTGAACATATTTACATACCGAGACCCTTCCGTGCCTCGAAAAGCACGCTAAGCCGATGGTCCCGGCTGCCATTCGTTGATTTGCTGCCATTCTTTGACAGTCGTTACCAATCAAAAGTTTCACAACCTGTCTTACCAAGGGGTATCGTATTACCCAGTAACTGGGTTGTGGAGGTCAGATAGGCAGTCGTTCCATGTAAAATACTGGTATTCAGCTGCATCCAGTTAGACTGGAAACCGACCCCAACATGGATGGGAAAAGGCGGGCAGATGATGATGATTTAAGTGTAGTATGTATGCATAAACCTTCTGGGATCATAATCAGCCTATAACGTTCCCACTGCTGGGGCACAGGCCTCCTCTCGATGAGAGGGAGTGGACCTTATACCTCCACGCACACCCAGTGCGAGTTGGCAGATGTCACATGTCTTCGTTTTTTTGTTCTAGGACATGTCGGATTCCTTACGATTTTTTCCTTCACCGTTTTGAGAGCAGTGGTGATGAAATAATTTACACAAAGTAAAGCGCCTGTCTGTGTTCGAACCTACGACCTACAACTCGTTAATCGCGGCCGTTACCACTGGGCCATCACTGCTCTTTTCTGTTCTGCTTTTGAAATAAATTATCTAAATCATGGTGAAAACCGCATCAAAATCCATTGCGTAGTTTAGGAGAACAACGCAGTCACACAGACAGACACGAAAAGCGACTTTAATTTATAATATGTATATAGACGTGTTCAACATTTGCATCCAGCCGCCATTTTGTGCTGGTGGCAAATAATAATAAGGCGTATGACACGACATTAGTATTTTGATTAACCGCATTTCGCCCTATATTCCACGTACAATACTTATGCATATTACATAAGGATCAATGGAAGTGGCCTCAACTCTCACTCACTTTAAACCATAAATAATTTATTTATTTGTTTCAGGTACAATCAAATTGGTATATAAAGTGAAGTATTCCCGTTTTGTTTTTTTTTTTTTTTGATAGTGGTATCTGTTGCCCGCAACTTCGTCCGCAATCCGAAATGAAAAGAAGCCTATATTCTTCAGGTCTTTGTGTACCCAAGTGCCAATTCCTTTATCTGATTTAGCGTGAAAGCGTAACAAATAAACCCAATTTCGCATTAAAGAAAAGAAAGAAAATAAGTTTATTTGACCCAGGTATGGCACACAATATAAAAAAAAAACTTCAAATAGTATTGTGGTCCTCACAGCTACGCCAAATAGAAATAGTTCAGCATAAATGTCAGACAATTAAGACCCGACGCTGTTTTTCAACTGGACCCTATGTTATGAGGACATCTTACGGATGTAAATCAGTTTTATGATGTGTGAATATTGTGTGCGCATTAGAATATTAGTTAGGATAAAGATTACGCTTTGCTATGCCAGAGGGCATACAAATGCTTGTAATTAAGTAATCCAATAAATGTAGCCAGCCAACTCTCAATAATTAAATAAAATAAGCCCGGACAGAAAAAAACTAATAACAGTTACAATGATTAACACATATCGTAAAATGTTCAACGGTGAAGATTCCAGCTCCAATCCTGACCTGAAAAAATTTAAATGCTTTCTCCTAAGACACTAAGATAGCTTTCAAAACAACCAAATAAATGTGTTTGAAATTGTAGGTCTATCTCGGTAAAAACTGCCTAAAAAGGAATTTACATAGTGTCTTAATGAAGAACTGTGTAGGTTTTGCTAGATAAATTCATGTATTCGACACAAGATAATTTTCAGGACGAAATTTTTTGATGTTCTTACATAATTTAAGTATGATTCCGAATTTCAGAATGTTTCCATATTGTAATGAAAGAAGTCTTGTTTAAAATGGAAAGTATTAGCGCACGGGTCGGTCGATCAGGTTAGGCTACGCTTGCCGCGGTCGATCCGTAGATGGGTGACCATCTTTACATACCGAGACCCCTACGTGCCTCGGAAAGCACGTTAAACCGTTGGTGCCGGCTGTCATTCTTAGATTTTTGACAGTAGTTACGGGTCGTCAGAAGCCCGAAAGTCTGTCAACCAGTCTTACCAAGGGGTATCGTAAAAGTTGTGAGTTTGTATTAGAGAATACGGACAGAACACGGACATATCGTATACGTCTCCCAACCATTCACCCTTTTGTAAATCTGGCGTTTCACTGTGTATATCCACAAGACCAACATTAGCTGAAGGGAATCTTCGGAACTACTGATACGATTCCCATTCATTCACTAATGGGAAACTACATTTCCCCCGTGTGTCACAGGCTATATGCAAAAAAAAAATGTTTGAGAAAATCTGCTTTACACACGAGTAAAGCCGCGGGCGAAGCACTAGTCTAAAAATACAAACGGCCTCTAACACGAGAATTCGACGGACAGACAGAAATAATGAATAGGTAACTAATTGACTCATCCAATTATATTTTCCGTATCCAGATTGTTTCCAATATAAATATTAAATACTACCTTCTGCTAGCGACTTCGTCCGCGTGAAAGTTCTTGTTCACCCGACCCACCCCGTCGCATCGCGTCACCTGCCCGCGCTATCACTTCGTTGTCGCTTAGTTCTTTCTGAGTTTTTTTTTTTCTTTTTGCTCAGCTCCTAATTGTCATAGAGTGATGGTAAATAGCCTATAGCCTTCCTCAAGAATTGGGCTATCAAATGCAAAACTAATTTATGGAATCCGACTGGTAATTCCAGAGATTTGCCCCTACATACAAACAAACACATTTTACCTCTTTATCCTACTGATATTATAAATGTGAAAGTTTGTGAAGATATTTGGATGTTTGTTACTCAATTACGCGTAAACCGTTGAACGGATTTGGATGAAATTTGGCACACAGATAACCAGGATTAAAACACAAGATGAGAGACTTTTTATCCCAATATTCCCACGGGATCGAAACTAACGCGGGTGATACCGCGGGGCGCTGCTAGTAATATTATATTAATATCATTAGTAGTACCTACAAATGTACATAATTATGTATGTATTTATTCTTGTACTCGTATTTTATAGTTTATCCGTTCCTTATGAAAATTGCCTTGGGTATTAAGTTCGCCTTTCTACGGTATTTTTGACTTGTGCATAAAGTTTTAATAAATAAATATTAATACTCACAATTACTTCCATTGAGTCTGTTTTCATTTGACACTTTTTTGTCTCGTTCAATGATAAAATTATAATTTACACCTAAATAAAGCAATGAATGTTGTTGAACTGTCAAAACGAAAGATACTCCTGTTAATCGCCAGCACATCAAGCTACCCGAAACTGTCAAATTTTCCCAATCAACTTTGAACCTTACACTTTAGCGATAAAGTTGAAAATCTATTAAAGAAATTTGACAGATTGTAGTAGTTTGATGTGCTGGAGTCTGTACTACGCAATTACCCCGCAATACGTAGCCTTCTTTATTAAGACCAAAGGCATATTAAAATGGTTTTATTCAATCCGGTTTCTTCGTAAGGTGTCATGTCTTGTCCTATGGGTAATCACTGTCTGACCTAACTAAATAAAGAAATCACAAGAGACACAAAATGTTACCCTTTCCATTCTCCCTACATCAATGTCTATATATACTTAACACATACCACGTCCCGACTCATGCCTTATGAGACGAATATTAAGCACCCGAGAGATATTTACAAGGAAATAAAAATGCTATGTCGTCATTCTATTGTGCACTGTGCGAATGTGGAAAGACGCTTTGAAAAGCTCGTGTGAAATTGTGGCAGATCATATTTTGGTGGATTTGATACTAAATATAGCGTCATTGAGTTATATTTTGGGAAATAAGTAGTGCCGGTAAGCCACCCAAACCGACAGATTTGTATGAAATTTTGTGTGCATATCGGGTAGGTCTGAGAATCGGCTACTATCTATTTTTTTTTTTTGCAAAACAACGTTTGAGGGGTCAGCTAATTACACACACACACACTTAGATACATAATTAAAGTTTAAGTTTGTTTTATTTTTTTCCACTCGAGCCACCGATCTTTTTATAATGTTGATTTTTTATCTTTTAGGTCGTCAGTGTACAAGGTCATAACAAAATAAAAATTTATCATTTTGTAAAAGGGCGGAGACCTGAAGGCCAATCCTCGTATATAAAAACGTTCAAAATCTAGTCGCAGTCTCATCTCGGCGACAAACAAATGTCAAAAACTTAACAAAATGTAGAGAAATTAGTATTTTTTGACAGATTGAGACTGAGAGCAGACTATGGTTGTTCTTAAAATTACGAGAATTACCTCTCTGGTGATCTAGGGCTTAATTAAAGTACAAGCCTCCCACAATATTAAAATGTTGACTGACTTTGATACCATGTTATAATGTGTATTTTGTAATATTGTGATGAGAAAATAAATCTTATCTTGACATCACACGGGCACATACATATATAGACTCCGGGATGCTACTGAGAAAAAAAAAGAGAGAAATTCCAGGTAGAAAACACTATGACTGACCTGAAAATCGAACCCAGGACCTCCTGCCAGCAGTAGCATCTGCAACCACGGGACCAACGAAGCACAAACTTCATAGTTAGTTATTTACACCTCATAGTCGAACAGAAGAAACAGCGCCTACCCAGCATAGATAACCCTCCTCTACCAATATATTTTTCCCCATTACTCCACGAGCTACTAAATCAAAGCGCATTAGGGTGTGGACACCGAGAATCCGCCAGCTGACTTATTGAAATGAATGAATCATCAATTTCAATAATAATATCTCACATGCATCGTCGAAGTAAAGATTTATGGAGTACTTATTTAAGTGTGGAAAGTTTTATAACTGGGATTTTCGGGAGGTATTTCATAAGCTTGGGACAGATAAACCACTACGTCTCACAATCAATCTGCCTTTATCACAACCATGTTGGGGTCGGCTTCCAGTCTAACCGGATGCAGCTGAATACATAGAGTGACTAATACAATAAAATATACCCCTTGGTAAAACTTGTTGTCAGACTTTTGGGCTGAAAAATTAACCGAAACGACCGTCAAAGATCTAGGAATGACAGCCGGCATCAACGGCTTAAGTTGCTATCCGAATCATGAAGGGTTCTCGGTAATGGATAGTCACCCATCCACGAACCGAACGCGGCAAGCGTAGCTTAGCCGACTTCTATCACCCCGTGCTTGTTGATACTCGTAATATATCAAAATAAAATCTTAGCTCCACTCAAATCAATGTTTTTAGGGATCCGTACCGCAAAAAGAAAAACGGAACCCTTATAGTATCACTTTGTTGTCCGTCCGTCCGTCCGTCTGTCTGTCAAGACCTTTTATCTCGGGAACGCGTATAGGTATCGAATTGAAATTAAAACCATATACTCAGGTCTGCAGTCCCATGAAGCTGTGAAAAAATCAAACTTTTAAGGTGACGTAAACAAAAGATACGGCCGTTTATGCCGCAAAAAACGTATATTTCGACACTCTCAAGGGAATCAAAATGTAAAGGGTACTTTCCGTTGACCTAGAATCATGAAATTTGGCACAAAGCAAGGTCATATAACACAAGTAAAGGAAAAATACCGAAAACCGTAAATTTGTAGTTACATGCCTGCTTTGTTCGAAACCCTTGGTGCGCGAGTCCGACTCGCACTTGGCCGGTTTTTTTCCCCAAAAGTTCATTTCAGATACCAATCTACATGCTTATCACGTGATCTGACCAAGATTATGTCTGGACTTTAAAAGAGACTGTGACCTCTGAGTTTGTTTCGGTTTTTTTTTTCTCAGAGTAGTCAGATAGGCTCATATAGTTATGAAAATATGATTGACATTAAAAATGTTTGTACAAACCTAATTACAGAAATAAAATAATTAATCTTTAACATCTGGCAAATATATGGACATTTCACACCCGGACGTTAAATTTCCGTGTAGTGTAGACCAGTGTGGTGTACCTACCAGGCATACAGTACTATGTCAAAAAGATAGCGTCCTCAAACTCAAACAAACCTCATCTCATATCATACCGCCTTCCCAGAACTCCTGTTAACACAAATTAGAACAGGGTCCTATGTTAAATTAAGCTTCACCAAGTCTTGTTGGCACGCCACAAACTAAGATGTACCATTTGCATCACAGTGCCGTTAAATCGCTTTATCTTTTACCCCGTTTTAAGACGTAAAGGCTAACGAAACAGATGCTATGATAAAATTGAAAGTAGTTTTGCTTGCATTTTCTTGAATTGCAATGCGATTTTTATCTTGTAAAATGTAAGTTGGGATGCAAGCAATATTAACTGCAAAAACGTTGAAGCTGTTTCTAGATTATCACTAACTCAAACTCAAACTCAAAGCATTTATTTCAAATAAACCAATTATAGGCACTTTTTAATTGTCAAGGGTCGGTCAGTCAGAAAGATGAAGCTAGTTGCCCATTCCAAAGCGTAGGTACCTGTGGAGAAGAACGGGCAAGAAACTCCACGGACACTCTTTTAAATCATAAAATTGTTACAAAAATCTTGGTTACATCATTCATGTTGAAATTATACATGTGAGAACGATGCAGAAAGACGTGCACGTTAAAGGCGTCCGTACTAAAAAGAACAATTCATAAATTAAAATAAGCCGTGGCGGCTAAGAGATGACCAGTACCTACTGACGGCGCCCGTTCACGAACATGACGTATGGATTAGCACCATTCAGCTCAACCATTTTGAAGGGAACCCAATGATCCAACACAACCGCCACCATCAGCGAGACATTTGAGTGAGCATGACATACACTCAGCTGCCAGGGCACATTCAAGTCAAGGAAAGACGTACCCAGTAAATGGTAGCTTTATAATTTAGGTGCATAGTGCTCACACGTGTGCTATGCAATTATACAATACTAATAGATTGAATTTATACAATGCAAAGATAGTTTTTTCAACTTCATACCTAATCACTTGATCATGAGTGAGATACTTTTCTATAATATTGGCTTACTACCTTGTTGACTACGTTCTTCGTCGCGGCATAAGCAGACCTTATGTTAAGCTAGCGACCCGCCGCTGCTTCGCACGGGCGCAATGACATGTGCAAGCATCGAGATTTCTGAGCTAACACATAAACCTTCTGGAGTAAATGTTCTAAATGATGTTAAAAACAGCATCAAAATTAATTGGGTTTGGAAGAACATAGCGATCACGAAAAGCTACTTTGTTTTGTACTATGTATAGATATAACTAGCTGCTGCCCGCGACGTCGTCTGCGTGCATGCTCTACAGCACCAAAAATACCCAAGATGCCAGTGTCGCTATAGCATTATAACTACACAACTTTTAAAATAGCATTAAAATATAAGTTTTTTTTTGCAAGCAAAGCAAGTGAAGAGAGTTATATGGGAGTCCTGCTGAGTTCAGTCATAAGATGTGACTGAAGGAAATAGAGAAAATAATGCAGGAATACATTCCAGGACACAAAAGAGTAAAAATACGTACAAATGTATCATACTTTACAACACTTCCCTATAAACTACGTTGGTAGTTATGCTGCCAGGAGCCAAAATGTAAAGAGAGTCAGGACTGGTGACGCGGGAGCAAGCGACGTACAGTTGCCCGTGTGAGAAACAACTCGTCCTGAGGTCGACATCCGCTGCCCTGCGACTTATTGATGGTCATCGCGAAGCAAACACTCACGGGGAACTGTACACGCTTGAACTGGAACAGGAAGTTATGAGGTATTAGGGGAATGCGTAGTATAAATACTGCCTCACCGACGCCACAACCCGTAAGAATTTCCGCCTCAATGGTGTGTCTGTGGAGGGAGATGACTTTAACGGCCCATTCACGACCTTGCCGCGGTGAGCGGCGGCTAAGCGCGGGGCGGCGAGCGGTAAGAACAAAAGTATGAAAATGTTTGAAGCACGCCACTAGTCGCCGCTCACAGCGAAAACGCGCGCGGTTTTGTCGGAGCGAATCGTTGCAGCGGCGCGCGGTGCGGGGAGCGGCGAGATCAAAAGTACTGGCGAATGAGTGCGACGCGACGCCACGAAACACAGCGGCCCGGATAGCGGCGTAGATGTGACGGACTCGGCGGCGAACTTATAAACAAAAAATTTTAGACGATTTTGTGGCGGTAATGGATATAGAGTCTATGTATAGAATATATTCAAATGTTTCCACACTCATTCTTGTGTACTCATAAAACTTATCCGGATATTTTCTGTAATCTTCGTATAGGTCACGAAATTTGCCATTTAAATATCGATCTTTATTCAGTTCGTGCACTCCTTCTGACATACTTGTTTTAAAAATATACTGCTTTCTAAACACAAAAGAGATAATTTTGATAACGCCATAATTTTGAGCACGTTCTAACTACCTAAATACGTCCACCTCGACCGCTGCCGCTAGCCGCTACTGAGGGTACGTGGCGTGTAAAACGCACGCCGCGCCGCCTGCCGCGCCGCACGCCGCTTAGACCGAAGTCGTGAATGGGCCGTAAGGCGGTTAACAGCACTTCGGAGGAGATAGGTTCCGAAGAAGCATAATCGGAACACCGACCTTCAGCTTGATGGTATGCGCTGGAAGTCCACTTGCTGACAGGGAGCTCAGAAATTCCACGGGATAATGTGTGGCGTCATCTTGCTCGACAACAGTGTTTATCGAGGTGTAGACCACTTTATTCCCCTTAATTTCCGAGAGAATGCATTCGTTAATTGCTGCAGCCTGCTCATTTTTGGGCATCAAAATGGCCCGCTCACACACCCAAGAATTCTGCTGGTGCGGTATACGACTGATGTATACACGTATACACAGTGAATGAGTTCTTCTAAGCTGGATACCACTCTACCGAGAGATTCTGGAAGCATCACCTGTCTCTTCTGGTAGAGTGCCTTCGCCAAGACTTAGAAGGACATCGGAGAATTCTTGAGCACGTGCATTGCCGCTGAGCCGAGCTCTCATATTAATGGTCAAGCGCAGCGCACGAACTCGTGACCACAACGAAGATCGTTTCAACGAAGCATTCACCTCGTCAGCCCTCAAGCCCCGCGTCACCACTGGAAGCGTTTGCCGAAAATCACCACTGAACAGAACTGTGACACCACCCATCAAACGGTCGTTCCTGCGGATGTCCTGCAGGATTCTGTCCACGGCCTCAACGGCCTTCCTATTGGCCATCGTACACTCATCCCATACGATCAGAGAGCAATCCTTGAGCACGTGTCCCTTATCGCTGTTACGTGACACACCACAAACAGGCGTTTCGGCGCTCTCTAAATCGATGGGAATTTTAAACATGGCGTGTGCTGTCTTGCCACTCGGAAGCAGTGTGATAGCGATTCCCGACGACGCTACAGCAATAGCAATTTTGCCTTACCTCCTGACCTCTGCAAGTATGCCAGTGGTAACAAATGTTTTTCCTGTTCCACCAGGAGCATCCAAGAAAAACATTTTACCCTGGTTTTGCCCAACGCTTTCAAGGACGGTGTCATAAATTTGCTTTTGATCTGAAGAGAACAAAGCGACATGGTCATTTCGTATGGTGGTCATTTCGCGTTATACTCCCGATTTTCACGGTCTTGATACGGTGATGATTGGGGAGCTGGTAACCCATATTCGATCAGTGGATTGCCGCCGATAGAAAGTACCACATATTGAAGTGAACTGAGACAGGGTGTTCAGCACGCGTTCATCAGTTACTTCGACTTCGTCTCCAGTAGCGCGCCTCAAAGCTCGTCGAAAATCTTCAGACAGATGATGGCGATACTTCTCTAACAAAGCTACCGGGTTCGCGACTCCACAAAACACCAAGATGACGCATGCGGCTGGGACTGTCACTGACGCTCGCCTCCACGAGGGTGTCATGAAATGAAATGATCATCATCAATGAACATAACTTTTTTGTAATACTTAACACCGCATTTTTTTTAAACTGTCTTCCTCAACTCTGCTCAAGATTTTGAGGGTTTTGTTGGAACTTGAATTTGTCAAAACGAACTATACGATACAACTTTTATGAAGAAAATGCACATCACCATCTATGAATTTTAAGAATAACTAACTACTTACCTCGCCAACATGATTAAATTCAAATTATTAATTTCCAAAAAAATGTTAACATGTAGGTAACTTGATTTGATTTTTATGAAATCTCATAGATGGCGCTGTTTTAAAATTGTCTTTATAGTACTAACATTCATTAAACTATATTTCTCTGCCCAAGTTACTTAAATGGCGTAGTTTTTATAGTGTAACGTCAGATAATAGCATGGCTTACTCAAAAACAACATTTAGATATGCGTCGTTAGATTACACGCTGTCACAGAATGCGTAAGAAAAATAAAGATTCACAGCTCCTCCCCCGTAGGTGATAGCGTGATAATATGTAGCCTATATGTTGACCCGACCTCTTAGTAATATTCATGCAAAATTTGAAGTAAATCCATGCAGTACTTTTTGAGTTTATCCCGGACAGACAAACAGACAAACAGACAAAAATTCTAAAAACTATATTTTTGGCTTCGGTATCGATTGTAGATCACGCCCCAAGTATTATTTTTAAAAAATATTCAATGTACAGTTTTGACTTTCCTACGATTTTATTATATGTATAGATAACTCGTTTAGCAAGATAAAATTTCCACGCCTGGTAAGTTTTGCGTTTGCAGTAGATAACTACTCGTATGCATTAATTTTTATTAGAAAACAGGGGGGCGATTCTACTAATTTGCAACGTTACACGTTCAATTGCGTTATAATAACAGTTCGATTTCGTTCGCCGTTCGATAGTTACTTATAAAAGTCATTCTACTATTTCATAAGCAAACTGGAAACTAAACCTAAGCTGAATCGTAACTGAATGGTAGCGGGAACGTAACAGCGGATAACCTGTGTTACCACGTCACGCTCTTGTTCGATTTTATTAGCAGAATATATTTTGAAATTATTTCGATCGATTTAAGACTGTGCCGACCCTACAGTGGCGCCCTCATCGTTTGTTTGGTTATTTCATACAATTTAGAATGAAAATGCAGAAAACAAGCACGTTAAGTTGTGCTTCACAAGATTATACGTTAATATTATTATAAAAGGTAGTTTTATATTGTTTAGTTTCATTATAATCCTTAAAACGGATAAAAGTGGCCACTATATTCCGTTTTAAGGATTATGATCAAACTAAACAATATAAAACTACCGCTTCTAATAATATTTGATGGTTAAACGAACTTACCTTAAGTGATGTTCGACCATAATTATACGAGACGTCACATCTGAAAGATTTATTAGATTCACTTGGTAGTCCGCTTTCTAATGTACTAGGCATCGCACAATTTTTAGAGCTTAAAAATAAAATATATTAAAAGTAAGTAAATTGGTTACGACCTTCCCCCACTATGTTACCTGCGCCCGCGCCGCCATAACTCTTGTCATTGTTTTCAGAGAGGAAGAACCTATTTCACGACATAATTCTGGGAGTTTTATGATTGATCTTGATATCATAGGGTTTGGGTGGGTTATAAATCTTTCGGATGTGACGTCTCGTATAATTATGGTCGAACATCACTTAAGGTAAGTTCGTTTAACCATCAATTATACTACGACGTCACATCCTTCAGATTTATTAGATTCACTTGGTAGATGTTTAGAACCTGTAGTGAAATAGGTGAAGCATAAAGGAGGAACGCAGAGGATTTGAAATAGAAACTCTCAGCTATGTTTTCAAATAATTAATTAATAATAATATCATTAATGAACAATTAGCTTCCTTTAATCTATGATAATAATTATAATATCTTTCTACTAGGATTGTATGGCAGATCAATTACAAATAGCCGTTGCAAAAACCTCATCATCGTTATTTACAAGGGGTCTGTCGTAGAACTTTGCAAACGTTAGTGAGTTCCCTGACCATCCCGCTGACTTCTTAATAATGTCTACAGATATGCCTTTTCTTTTAGCCGCCGAGGTAGATGCGTGGCGCGTACTATGCGCGGAAAATATGGTCGTATCTACCCCGCTCTCAGTAAGTACCAGTTTAATCCAGCGGCTAATAGAATAGGCACTCGCGTTGTGTATAGGTTTTTTAATAGTTAATATGAGTCTATCAGTCTGTGAAGAATGTCTAAATTTCTGAGTTGCTTCAAGATATGAAGACAAAGTCTTGCCCGGGCAAATTTCTTCTTTATGAGGGAAAAAAGGTATGGTTAATCGTGGCATGTTTCGACCTGGTGCTGAAGTTTTTGTAACATCAGTAATAATTATTTCAAAGTTTGAGTCATTGGCTCTAACATTACACAAACGAATTAATGATAGCGTCTGCACACGTTGTGCAGTCGACAACGCAAGTAGAGCTACCAGCTTTTTAGTAAGTTTCTCTAGTGGCAAGTCCTCATTTGGATACCAGTTTGAGATGTAATCAAGGACCAAATTTGGGTTCCAAGTTGTCTGATATTTAGGGAAAATAGGGTTCTTTTTAAATACTCCCTTGAAGAATCGGGAAACCCGGTCATCGTCACTTAACTGCCTGCCTAATATTAGAGCCAACGCAGAGCGAATGGAATTAAGGGTAGAATAGCTCGCCCCCTCCTTGAGTTGCACCGTTAGGAACTTTAGTATTAGTGGAATATTTGCACTATAACCGCTTATATTATTAAGGGCACAAAAATGCCACCATTTTTTATAAGCGCAGCTATATTGTTTTAAGGAATTTTTTGCCAAGGAAGCAATCATAATTTCTATAGTTTCGGGTGTTAAGTCTTGTTTTGCATATACTTCCCTGATAATAGGGATGACACCAGGGTAAGTCGTGTCCAGAGTGGGTGTCTGGTTCTGAAAGGAGACAGCAGTAGATTAGGATCAGGTTTAAAGTAAACAAGGTCGCTTTGTGACAACTTCAAAAAGAGTGGGTACCAAGGCTGACTAGGCCAATATGGTACCACCATTATTCCCGTAGCTTTATCATTTACTATTTTTCGTAGACATCTTAAAATCAATGAAAACGGAGGGAACGAGTAGAAGAAGAATGAACGCCAATCTACAGTGAACGCGTCAATGTTGAACGCTTCCGGGTCTCGTTTCCATGAGATATACTTGTCACACTTAGCATTTACCCTAGTAGCAAATAAGTCGATTTCAGGATAACCAAATTTATGAACGACTTTCTTAAAAGCTGACAAGGACAGGCTCCATTCGGTATCGATGTTTTTTCGTCTCGATTCTTCGTCTGCCTCGACATTGTCTTTAGACTTTATATATGACGCGAATACATGCAATTGCCTTTTTTCGCACCATTGCCAGATATCGCGAGCTAATTCATTTAGATCAGAATATTGTACTCCACCATATCTATTTATATAAGATATTGCTGTTGTATGTCTATGCGCAGCAATATCTCCTTATTGCGTTGTTGTTTGGCGAAGCACTTCAGTCCGTTAAAGGCGGCTTTTAATTCTAACAGATTTATGTGATAATTAGTTTCTGTATTATTCCAGAACCCACTTGTTCTTTCACCATTACAGAATACGCCCCAGCCTGTCAGAGAAGCATCCGAAAATATTTCCAATTCATAACGTCCATTGCGTATTAGATTTTTTGTACGCCTTATATTGTCTATCCACCATATCAAGTCTGGTTTTAGGCTACTGGGTAACATCATAGTTTTATCATAATCATTTTCAGAATTTCTCAAAGCTAAGAACTTTTCGCGTTCAAAGAGTTTGGTATAGACCCAGCCATAAGACACTGCCGGACATACGGAACAAAGTATCCCAAGGAATTTAGCAAAATCTCTAATAGATATTAGTTTTTGTTTGGAAATATTTTCGATACACTTCTGAACTTTGACTCGTTTTTCCCTCGGCAATTTTAAACAATAATCTTTCGAATGCAGTTCGAAACCAAGAAAAGTTTGGGATTGTTTCGACTTTAGTTTACTTTTGCCAAAATTTATAACGAAGCCCAAATGTTCCAATAATACCTTTGTGTTGTTAACACATTTAAAACATTCTTCATAATTATTACCAATACAAATAATATCATCTAAATATATAGCCAGTATGAAGCCTCTATTTCTTAGTGTGGCGACCACCGGTTTCATAATTTTAGTGAAAATACACGGTGCTAGGGACAAACCGAACGGTAAACATTGAAATTCAAAAATTCCCCCTTGGAACATGAATCGTAAATACCTTTTGCTATGTTTATCGATTTTTATTAAAAAATACGCTTCTCTAAGGTCTATAGTAGCCATATAGCAATCTTTTGTAATTAATTTTGTAACAGTTCTAATATCCTCCATTTTAAAATGTTGTGTAGTAATAAAATTATTTAAGTTCTTTAAATTAAGGATAAATCGGAATGAGCCATCACTTTTGCTAGCCAGGAATATTTTTGAAAAGAATTGGCCAGGCACGGCAGCACACTTAACGACAGCACCGGAAGACTGTAATTTTAGTATCTCGGCTTTGATATTGTCTATATCGGAGTTGCTAAAATTAAGATTTTCAGGTATAACTGTTTGAACGACTGGTTTGGTGAAGGGAATTTTTAAACCCCTTACATAACTTAAAACGACAGGATCATCGGTTATATTACACCAGTTATCAAAAAAGTAGCTTAGTCTACCCGCATGGGGTATTGTTACCTTGTTTAAGTTTTGTGTGTCCTGAAGTTGGTCTTCGATGACGGTGTCTGGCGATGTGCAGCTGACGCTGGTCGTTTGTTCGTTTGAACATGGAAACGAGGTCTCTGCCCACCCTGTCTGCGTGCCTGCTGACCTTGAGATCTGGGTGGGCCCCGCCAGTTTCCCTGCTGTGCGTATCTCCGGGATGTTGTTGCTGGGTCACTACGTTTTATCTGGAGTCCAGACCTTTCGGCAGTTTTTGATGCCTTTATTTTCTCGCCTAGATTGGTTCCAAAAAGGTAAGTGTCCCTTTTTACGTCGGTAATCAGCTGTGTGAATTTTTTATCTAGCGATGTAATCACGAGTTTCCTTCTTGTTTTTGTGTTTTCATAATGCAGATCTAGCAGTATTTTATTTATATCTGATATTTTCTTCAAAAGTTCTATTTTTTCTGTATCACCATTAATAATGGAGCATGTCAGATTAGTTAAACCTGCAATTCCATAACCAAGATGGTTTTGCGCCTTTTCTAGTATCTTGTCTCTGTTTTTTACAGAGTCGCTTAGAACCGGGATTATTTCCGGATTTAACAGAGGTGCTTTGGCAAGCTTGAAGTTTTCAGGTACCAGTGACTTTTCCAAACCTTCTTGCTTCTGTTCTTTCGTCAGGCCATCGACTAGGATACACCCCCAACGTTTAGCAATCTCGTCCGGGATCGGTGGTCCAAAGACTTCGTCCTTTCCCTTCAATTCGCCGAGTGCCTCTAGAATCTCCTGGGGTAGGGATTCCTGGGTAGTGGTAGCGTCAGCGGTATCTTTACTAGTACTGGGAGCTGGTTCTGAGAGTGGCGTTGGGACACCGATTTGAGTTTCATGTTCAATATCTCCGTTCCAGGGGGAGGTCCTGTTCACATTTTCTAACGAGCAGACCGGAGCTACCGCGGATCTGATAAAATGTGTTGGCCCCTCCGGATCGTCCGATTCAGACAGGTCCACCCGAGCTTGTTCGTACGGCGGTGAGGCGTCTAGTGATAATGGTCGTGATAATGGCCAGGGGTCGGAGTCTGCAAACAACAACCTGGATGTTGTTTTTAAATCACACGAAACAATCGTATCCTGCATTGTTTTGCAGTTGTGCATTTTAAAGTCATTGGTTATAATCACGTTACAACACGAGACTGTATGGTTATCAGCCATGATCACGTCATGGAGAATAACAGTGTTACTTCATAAACTATATGCCTCCATAGTTATCTGTTGCGATCGCGTCGCAAAGAATAACTGGCAGGTAGGTAGAAATCTATCAGCCGCGATCGCGTCGCGGAGAATAGCATGAGAAAGTAAATAGTAATATAGTTTAAACTATATTACAATCGATAAGGTGTGTCATAACGTTAACTAGGAACCTTAGGATAGAATACATACACGAAAAGAAGAAATTACCACATTAAGTAACTTATTGACGGTAGATAGGATAGGTAGGTACTTTAATTATCAGTATGTTTTTTAAGCATCTGATGACAACCATGATTATCGGTAGATGTATGAATCATGCGTAAAAGTAATAGTACAGATAGTTCTTAAATAACGTAAACAAGTATGACTCACCTTCGCTCGTTTCCGAGGATTGGTTTAGTTGCTTCTGTAACCGTCTAATTTTCTTCCGAATGCGCGATTCCTTATCTCCATGTCTTCGTTTACCCATTATGGTAAACCAGAAATCACAATTTTCACTAAATCACACGCGAATTGTACACGAAATATTACAGATGTTGCGATGCCCGCACAAAAAAAGCGAATGACAAGAGTTATGGCGGCGCGGGCGCAGGTAACATAGTGGGGGAAGGTCGTAACCAATTTACTTACTTTTAATATATTTTATTTTTAAGCTCTAAAAATTGTGCGATGCCTAGTACATTAGAAAGCGGACTACCAAGTGAATCTAATAAATCTGAAGGATGTGACGTCGTAGTATAATAACGTATAATCTTGTGAAGCACAACTTACCGTGCTTGTTTTCTGCATTTTCATTCTAAATTGTATGAAATAACCAAACAAACGATGAGGGCGCCACTGTAGGGTCGGCACAGTCTTAAACTAAAACGTAACCGCAGTTGAATCGTTGTTCATTAGTAGAATATGAAAACGCTTAACAGCCGTGATTCAGCTGTGGTTCCATTGCGTTTTTGAACAATTTTGTTAGTCAAATCGGCCCCCTGTTTGTCGCTACTTTTATCTACTTGTTTCACATTCCTTCAAACATTTACGAGTACTTCAAGTCAATATCTGTCAATTCTGAATAGCTACCGCCGCGAGCGTACCTCCTGAACAATTTATAGATGTTTGTTTCACGTCAACGTCGAGCACAAACCAATAAAGTTTCATTCATTGAGTAGTTGGAACTCCTAACCGAACTGTTAGCTGGATCTAACTTCTGAGAATTTGTAATTAAGCGGTAAAACAAATATCTAGGTTCAGAGGTTCAAGGGCTCTTTGCTTATTTAGATAGATCTGTGGGTTAATCGTTGCTGATTATAATCAATCAGTGGGTTATAATTTTTCACAAATTCAGACGCATGCGACATTGATGTAATGAATATTTTGTAACCATATTTTTGATTAAAAAGAGTGTCCGTGGAGTTTCTTTCTGACTGGACCCCTCGATAGTACAAACGTTACTGTAATTGGTCTATTTTAAATAAATGTTTTGTGTTTGAGTTTCTTCGATCAATAATACCTGAAGGCCAATTCTCGTAATATAATTATACTAGCTGCGCCCCGCGGTTTCACCCGCGTAAGTTTCGATCCTGTGGGAATATCGGGATAAAAAATATCCTATGTGTTATTCTGATGTATAAGCTATATTACTGTAAAGTTTCATCAAAATCCGTTCAGTAGTTTTTGCGTGAAAGAGTAACTAAAACTATCTGATGAAAATGTAAACATAATAGGTATATTGATCAGAAAACGTTCCTGTTGATGCCAATTAGTAGTGCCATTTACTTGAGTGCTTTGATTTGATTATTTGAATACTTAAACCATGAAATTCATTCAAATTTTTTTTTTCATTTGACAATTGAGATTAATTTTATATCCTCAATTTTCGACGATGATTTTTCAATTACAATATTCAAACTTGAATTATTGTTGGAAAAAGTAGGAGATATAAAGTTGAAATCTTCTAATTACAAATGACAGTGTTACTAATGCCCTTTAGTGAGTGATTGCGTAAGAATTTAATCTAAACAGGATTTGTTTACATTTTCATCGGATACTTTTAGAGCAGACTATGCGTCAGCCAGGATCTAAATAAATTATATGCCACGTGGTCGGAGGATCCCGATTGTCAATGTAGTGAACGATTTATAGCCAAACTAACGTTTCGCTAAGTTTTAGGGTCTAAGGAAAACAAAAACTTTGTTCCGCTCGAGGGACAAGCAGAGTTTGTCCCTGATTTGTATTCCATAAGGACAAATAAATTTGTGATAGTCTTGAGAAATAGACTGATTGATTGGAATTGCTTTATAATTATTGCGTCTCTCATTTTCCCATGTCGGTTTTAGAAGTTTTGGACACAGAAGCTTCATCGCTCATCTTTTAGCTTAATTTTTATTTTGTAATAATTTATAATTAATGATTTTTTTTATCTAAATTCTATAAAGAATTTAGATAAAAATAATAAATACAAGTTTTTTATTCTATAAAAAAACCTTCACAAGATTTTGTAAATTTAAACTAAATATTTTTTTAGTTATTTACTTATATATCTATACTAATAATAAAGCCGAAGAGTTTGGTTTTGTGTTTGTTTGAACGCGCTAGTCTCTGGAATTGCCGGTTGTTTTGAAAAAATATTTTTGCATTTGATAGTCCAATTCTTGAGGAGGCTCTAGGCTAACATTAAAGGCGAGCAAAAAAAAAACAAAGAAGAAGAAAGATCGGTACCTAAACGATAACGAAGTGACAGCGCGAGTAAGTGTGGTGATGCAACGGAGAACGAAGGAACAAGAATTGTCACGCGGACGAAGTCGCGAGCAGAACCTAGGTAGTTAATAATAAAACTCATTTGAACTTATAACAAAGTCTAAAATACCCTTGAATGACAGTAATCATCTCCATTTATATGCTGTTTCAAGTTGAATACCTTAAAGTAAAAGTCTACAGACTTATGACAGCATTGTGACCGCTACATTTTGGGAATTAGACGGAAACTTTTCACATTTACATGAATAATTACCTTGATAGCCTCCCTGGTTTCTTTTGGGCCTCTTTTCGAAGACATTTTAAGACAGGTAACATAAATGTAGGTCGTTGTATCTGTTTAACAGAAAAATGGAACCTTCGTTGTTTCGATACAAGTTCTAGCTTGTTTTTTTAAGGTCAAGGCAGCTTCGTATGATCTTAAAACCTACAGTTTCCCACGAACAGATGTAAGGAACATCGACGCGCAAACCCCCATAACAGATATTTTTCGTCGGTTATTAAAAAAAAACAACTATTCCCTACAATTTGAATTGAATTCCTCAAAAATCTGCTGTTTCATACAAAGTAAGTGTATACTTACTTTGTATGAAACAGCAGTTTTTTTTTTGTAGGTTGCCTTTCTGGTTGGAATACGATCATTTAAACTACTGAATTCATGTTAACACAACAATATCGGTGTGCAAACTGTTACCTACCATGTATCCTCATCTCTTCAGTGATATGTATTTGAAACAAGTTAGTGATAAATTCCAAAAATTCTATGCGTATGTGGACAACTCTGGTACCCTTTGACTATAAAGAAAGAAAGAAAGAAAAAGAAAAAAAAAAAGTTTATTTGACCCAGGTTAAGGAAGGCACACAAAAACGACAACACAAAAAAAAAATTAAAAAACTTAAAATAGTATTGTGCCTCACGGGTGCGCTAAATAGGCCGTTGTTACGAGGACGTCTTACGAATGTAAATCAGTTTTATGATTTGTGTAAGTATTTAAATATAAAAATAAATAGTTAAGTGTAGCGAATAATAAAAAAAAAAAAAACGAATAATAAAAAATTAAAAAAAACGATTAAATATTACTTTAAAAATAATTATAAATAATCACCTCTTTAATTCTTATTAAACATAATTGGAAGTATTTTCATCCGAAAATTATAAGTAGATACGGGAAGTTCAAGACCGTGTGACACCTATCCAACTCTTGCATAATCCTCCCAAGTCGCAAGCTTCTTTATAAAAAATCCACCTCATGTAAACGATTGGTTCATGAAAAGAGAAGCTTATGCTCAGCAATGTTCAGGCCCCCAAAGTTGCACATGCAGCAAAGCAGGACATGTACCACCCATTCAAGTCTTGCATAATTTCAGACGGGCAATTCTCGTAATTTTAAGAACGTTAACAGTCTGTCGCAGTCTCATCTCGGCGACAAACAAATGTCAAAAACTTGTCAAAATGTACGGAAATTTACAGTATTTTTGACAGATTGAGACCGAGATCAGACTGTGAACGTTCTTAAAAATTACGAGAATTGCCCCTCTGATCTCAGTCTCAAACTATCAAAAAATACCTCTAATTTCCCTACATTTTGACAAGTTTTTGACATTTGTTTGTCGCCGAGATGAGACTGCGACTAGATTTTGAACATTTCAAATTACGAGAATTGGCCTCCTGATTGCAAGCTTCACCACTACAATTCCACCTCATTCTAACACGAAAATCAAAATGTAAAACATGCACAAGCTCCCGTATATATATGCACATTGCAATTCAAGATGTTGATTCTGAGAGCTACCGTTGGCAACCTTTGGCGGGCGGCGCAAATCAAATCAATCGACACGGCAGGCAAACATTTTCCAATATTCGTCGCAGAAAATATTTCGAGAGGTTTTCGCTGTCGAACTCCTAGATTATAGACTATAGGTGGCAGTGGAGCGGTTGTTTAAAAAAAAAAATATAGTGTTGTGTCTGCCTCAATGGTCTAGTGGTCGCAAGCGCTACTGCTGTGCAAGAAGTCCTGGGTTCGATTCCGGGCGAGTACTTAAGTTTTTCCACCATTAGCAGAGTCTGGATTTTTGCCCGATTAATGGCAATAGGGTCGCCACCAATAAGATGAGACTTAAAAAAAAACAGGTGTGGGTGTACAGACGCCAGCACATCAAGATACTAAACGACCGACCAACCTTGACAAGGATTGCTTAACTTCGAAGATCAACCCGTGCGGCTTTTATTATTTAGCCACGAGCCCCTCCTTCTAAGTTAAAGATTTCGAAAAAAAATCACTTACGGTCACGCGAAGGTTTCCGCAGACAGGCGCGACTCTATTAGACACAATTTTCATGAAGCTATAGCTAGAATACAACACCATCACCACCACCACCACCTAACCATCACCAACAACATCACCACCACCACCACCACCATCACTTTTCTACCTATTTTTCTGTTCTGTTTTTTTTTTGTCTATTTATATAACAACACAGCTTTGACAGTCAAACAGAGCAGACGTGTTACTAATTTGCCCCCGATAAATTATTCATTTTACGCAATAAGAACCCATAAAGTAACAGTGTTAAATACCGAAATTAGCATACATTGTGTGATACAGTAGTGACCAATTGCTTCTACACTTCGGCACAACGGCGGCGCGTGTACCCCCCGCACGCACCTCGAGTAAGAGAGACATATGCATTTTTCATCTCTCTCCCGCGCACGCGCCGACGCATAACACGCAGGTACACTACACAATTTTTAACTATGAGTGATCACCGCCCACCACAATCCAGAAACGTACCAGTGGGCCAATCTTGTTCGCACTCACAACCGGACTTATCAAAAATTTGTGATGATGATGCGAAAAACAATATTACATGCCGGAAAAGGAAAGAAAGAGAATGCTGCGATGTGCTAACTGCACTCAATGACTTTCGAGCGGAGATGATCTCAATACTTCAAGCAAACTTGAAACCAATGCGTGATGACATATCTACAATGAAAGATCAGATAAATGATATTAAAAGCTCAACCAACACATTGTTAGCAGAACACAAAAACATGAAAGAAAAAATCTCAATACTTCAACAAAACTGCGCCAACACGGAATCGAAAATCTCTACCCTAGAAGTTGAGATCGAAAATATTAAATCTACCACCACCAAACCAAGCATATCTGATATTTTTGCTGGTGAAAAAATTATTTCTGAACTTCAGGAAAGGAATAACAGAAGTAAAAATATCATAATTGTAGGACTGCCAGAGCAGACTCTGTCGGATAACTCTGCACGTCAAACTGCAGATGTGAACGCTGCTCAGACTGTCCTGCAAAATGTAGTCTTGGAAATTCCTAAGGTGGTCAAGGCTATGCGACTTGGTAAATACGCTCTTGGAAAGAATCGTCCGCTGAAGATATGCTTTAAAAGCTCTCAGGAAGCAAAGGAAATATTGCAGAATAAAAATAAAGCACCAAGCAACGTCAAATTATACTCAGATCAGACCCCTACTCAGAAGAATATAATGAAAGAAATGAGTCAAGAGTTGGCTCGACGTAAAGAAAATGGGGAAAAGGATCTGATTATCAAATATGTTAATGGCACTCCAAAGATCGTAGAAATGCGTTCAAAAAATCTCAATCCTTAATCTCGCCTATCTTGCAAAACCAAACCAACGAAACTATTACCTATCAGCTATGTCACACCTACCAAGATCTATATACATCAAAATCTACCTTAAATTTATTTTATGCAAATGCGCGTAGTATACGCAGGCGAGGAAAATTTGACGAACTGAAATGTTCTTTACAATCGATCGAAAACACAACCCACGTTATCCTACTCACGGAAACATGGTTAAAATCTAAAGAGGATGCGGAATCATTTCAGCTGCCAAACTACGCATTATTATAATCTCAGAACAGACTCCAGAGGCGGTGGGGTTTCCATATATGTGAATAATAATATAAATCATAGCGTGAACGAAGAAACCTACACTGGAGGTATAAACTACCTTTGGGTAGGTCTAGAAAAATATGCACTGAACATAGGTTTACTCTACAACCCTGGAACTACCAACATAAAAGAGTTTTTTGAAGTGTACTCATCACAACTGATTAGCAAGAAGCGAGCTATTGTCTTTAGTGATTTTAACATCGACCTATTAACAAAAAATAGCAGCAGCAAACAGTATAGAACTGCCTTACAAGAATCTGGCTACGAAATTATTAACCATATCAGCGAAGACCACTGCACACGTGAAACCACTTCAACAAAGACTATTCTCGATCACGTATGCTCAAATTTGAAACATAAGAGCTTCCACATGGCAATTGTGGACTCACCCATGTCCGATCATAAGCAGATTTACCTATCAATGAAAAAGTGTAAATCACCACCTAGAAAGCGTGCCAAGTATGATACAGTAAACTACGAAAAACTTTTCGAATATATCAAAAGTACAAGCCATCAGTCAAATGACAACTACTACGACAACTTCGAACAGTATATAAACTGTGCAATACTTGAAAGTAAAGTTACTAAAACTAAAGTCCTAAATCCACCCCAACAAGACTGGATATGCAGAGACATAATAAAAAAGATTCATGAAAGAAATGTAGTTTGGCACAAATTGAAGCAAGATCCAGAAGACAAGGAATTAAATAAACAATTTATAATAGAAAGGAACAAAACAACAAAAATAATACAACAAACTAAAAAGAAATACTACTATGAAACATTCAAGAAATACTCAGGAAACCCAAAGAAGATGTGGAAACTAATTAACACACTGTCCAACAACAGGGTCAAAACACATTGTACTCCTCCAAATCTATTAACTAAAGACGGTCCTATAACCGATGGTAGTAAAATCTGTGAGACTTTTAACGTCTTTTTCTCAACTATTGGTTCGAAACTCGCTAACGCTATCCTAACAACACAACAAAAACACAACGCAGACGAGACACAGATAACAGATTATACTCATCAACTAACTACTTTTGCACCATGTCAAACGGACGAAATATCAAAAATAATCGTTAGTCTTGATTCAAACTGTAGTGTGGGGATTGACGGTATAACCACAAAAATAATGAAATGTTTAAGAACCCTAATATCAGACAAACTGACAGCTTGCATTAATGAACACCTTGCTGAGGGAACGTTTCCAGATGCTCTAAAAATCGCTAAAGTTACCCCTATCCATAAATCTGGCACAAAAAGTGATCCGAACAATTACCGGCCTATCTCAGTCCTTCCTGTTGTGTCGAAAATCTTTAAAAAAGTAATTTATTCCCGATTAGACAAATACCTCACCTCTATTAACTTTCTTTATAAACGACAATATGGGTTTCGTTCTCTGTCCAATACTTTATCAGCCACAGCAGACCTAATAACAGCAACACAAACAAATATTGACCAAAAAAAGATAGCACTAGGTCTTTTTATAGACCTAAAGAAAGCTTTCGATACCGTTAGCCACTCAATATTACTACAAAAGCTCAGCAACATAGGCGTTTCAGGGGTGGCACACAAAATGATTGACTCATACCTAAAAAATAGGTATCAAATAGTAAAAATCGGGGAATATCAAAGTAAACCACACGGCACGGGCTCTTTTGGTGTGCCCCAAGGATCGGTTCTTGGACCACTGTTCTTTCTTATTTACATCAATTCCGTGCACGAAATTTCACTACACGGACACATTTCCCTTTATGCTGACGATACCTGTCTTTTTTACTATGGCACTTCGATTGAAGACATGATCAACCAAGCGCAGGAAGATTTAAACACATTGTCTATTTGGTTCCAACAAAACCTACTTACAATTAATGCTGCTAAAACTAGTTATGTCATTTTTAAACCCAAAAATAAAAAAATACCAACTCACCCCCCCTTGACCATTGATAATCAAATAATACAGCAAAAACAATACGAAAAATACCTTGGGCTAAGAGTAGACTGCCACTTAAACTGGAAAATACAAATTGATCATATCAGATCCAAGCTTTCCTCACTCTTGGGCTCATTGCGCAATGTTGTCCATTGCCTTCCTTATCGAGTGCGCCAGACCATATATAACTCGTTAGTGAAGCCACACCTGATGTACTTAATTGAAATATGGGGCAATGCGCCAAAAACTAACCTAAAGGACCTACAGATCGCGCAAAATAAAATTATTAAGCTGTTATTCCACTATGATTACCTTACACCTACAATTAAGATTTACAGGGAAACGAAACTCATGAGTATTAAACAACTTCATGCATACTGTACCAGCATACTCATTAGAAAAATTCTGAATAAGTCCATTCACACACAAATACGCTTCACAAAAATACATCAGGTACATAATCGTAGCAGTCGTAGGAAGGATCACATTTTGCTACCGCGAGTGCGAACAGTCAATGGCGAGAGAACAATTATTTTTGCGGGAGTACAACAATACAATAAACTACCTAAGGAGGTAAAGAATGCGAACTCGTTTAATATTTTTAAAACTAAATTAAAAAATCATGTTCTAAATGATCAAACATTACTACCCTAGATAGACTTGCCCTACTGTTGCGTTGCTTTATTGTGACACCGGGTGCGCATTCCATATCTTATAAGAATATTTGCGACCACAGTAATTGTTTCTTTTGCGGGTGGATTGAAAAATTCTAAGTTTTTGTATTCGCTAATGTTATTTGCATACCTACAGAGTGAAATGTTATTAACTTATTGCGTAAATGATTTTGTTGTAAAGAAAAACAATAGCTGCATAGTTTGTGTGTCAAAGTTCATGTAAGTAATAAGTACATAAATGTTAAAAATGTTCTCAAGTAAGTGAAATCTTTGTAATTTCTTATTGAGAAATAAATTTCTTTAACCATATAATTATGTGTGTACATAAATGTTATAAAAAATCAAGTTTCTCTACCATAGAGACCAGCACGAAAAATTCAGGCAAATTAATGTTTCTTTCCTACACAATACATTTCTCCGTATCCTTCCCACTCGTTGTTCCAGTGACGATCATATGTACTAGTGTCACAGTGCGGTTATTTTTATTCTACGCCTTCGCGACTTCTGTTTATTTTGTAGCCGGGATCACTACGGCTGATTTTGTCTTGTAGACTCTTAGGTACAAAGTTCTGGGTATTTTTATAAAGCATTTTTTTGCAGTTCTTTTAGTTGTTATTTTTTATCATTTCTACTATGTTTTAGTCTTTTATGAGTGTAGTGGGATTAAGTCAAGAGTGCTACCGGTTAGGTTAAAATTTGCACTTACTGAGTTTGAGAAATTATGAAACCTAGAAATTGATAGAATAATAAAAACAAAAAACAGCCTATAATGTTCCCACTGCTGAGACAGGCCTCCTCTCGGTGAAAGGGAATGGGCCGTAATCCACCACGCGGGCCCAGTGCGGTTGGTGGAAGTCACATGTCTTCGAAGTTTTGGTTTTGGTTTCGGCTTCCTCAAGATAGTTTTCTTCACTGTTTTGAGAGCAGTGGTGGTGAAATAATTTACACAAAGTAAAGCGCCTGTGTGGGTTCGAACCTATGACTAACAATTCCTAAGTTGCGCGTAGCCGAATTCAGGGCCGACTCCATTTAGATTGCCATCGACACGCTAATAACAATTGTAAAGCTCACCAAAATTCGCAACACAATTTCCTTAAGCTCCAAAAATGTCTTAACTTACCTACTCTAAAACTCTTAATAAAACGCAAAACAATATCCCCAACACCTAAAAGATTGTCTTCAACAACCAAACGTCACGTAAAACCTTAAACTTTTTAGTCACTCGTTATTTTTATAAAAACCTTGTCGGTATTTCGTCCGCATCACTTTTTAGTCAGTTCCGGAACTCGCTCGCGGTCACAACGCACGTCTGAGCACGTTACCTGCACTGTTTTACAAATAGGAGTCAACGTGACGACTAAAACATGGTGGCGTATGAAAGTAGAGAATTTTATCAACGCTTTATCTTTTCTTTTTGGCAGATTTGAGTGGGCCTCTCGATTTTTTGGGTTTTTGTGAGTTTTATTAGAGTGTACCTTCATACACTCCAATTAAATTAAATTGACCGGACTAAATAAATCGTTTTGTTTTTCGTTAGAGTGGTGCCTGTAACTACATCCTAAGTTTTAAACAAAACAGAATATCACTCCTATACAGGGTCAAAATAAATTAGCTAGTGAATTTCTGCAGATTTGTTGAGTATCGATAATTATCTAGACACGATAAAATAAAATAATAAAAAAAAATATTCGGTGTCTTTTGCTTTTCTTTCTAACTGCGGTCTGTAAATAACCCCTCAAAACATCATCAAATTTATTTATTTTTTGTTTCATTTAAATAATAACAGCTGCACTGATCGATCGATCAGGTTAAGCTGCGCTTGCCGCGGTTGGTTTGTGGATCTTTACATACCGAGACCCCTCCGTGCCTCGGAAAGCACGTTAAGCCGTTGGTCCCGGCAGTCATTCGTGGATCTTTAACAGTCGTTACGGGTAATCAGAAGCCCGAAAATCTGACAACCAGTCTTACCAATGGGTATCGTATTACCCAGTAACTGGGTTGTGAAGGTCAGATAGGCAGTCTCTCCATGTAAAATACTGATATTCAGCTGCATCCGGTTAGACTGGAAGCCGACCCCAACATAGTTAGGAAAAGGCTAGGCAGATGATGATGATGTTTAGATATCGATACCCATCATGTCGGCAGAGTTTCGCTAGCTAATTTATTTTGACCCTGTAAGATTTGGCAGAGGTCTAGGTATAGACCACCCACACTTCGCCAAGTATGTTAATTGCCATGTACATGAACCTGACACAAATCCAAAGTCCGAGAAAATACTGATAAGGCCTTATAAGATATTGTCCCTCAGAAACCCATGCTCACCTGTCACGGGAAGGAAGTACGCTATGAAAGAAAGAAAGAAAGAAAAATGCGTTTATTGGCATTACAGCAAATAAATACACCTTAAAACTATAAAAACAGAAAACAAAGATAATAGTGTCAAAAGGGCCTCAGCTCAGCATAATGTCAGATGACAACACAAGATGTGCCACCTGACGCTGATTTTCAGCTGCAACCCACGAGTGCCACACGCTGGGATAACAAACACATAGGGAAGTGTGTGTCCGTTAAAATAAATGAAGAGAATTAATTAAACGTGGTAATATGAAAAGCTCATACAAAATTAAATAAAATGTTGTGACATACATGTATGTGAGTGTGTGTGTATTATGTAACGGTCTTCTACCACGAAGAAGGGTGCGGCCGATAAAAATAACCTCTCACAGCGCCTATGGAAAAAGAAGGTAGACACTCTAATTGAGTAACACTATCAAACACAATCTGAATAATTTTGAAGGGTATTGCTAATCTATTGCTTCATATGTTCGAAAAATACGTCTGCTCAACAACGTGAATAACGCAATGAATATTGTTGAACTGTCATAATGAAAGCAGTTCCTACTTTTAGTGTGTTACGCAATTACCCCGCCGGTTTATATAACGATTTAAACAAGAACTTAAAACCATTAAAATGACTATCCTTACTAATGAAATAATAATCTGAAACATTAGTATAAACGGCGATCAATCAATCATTCAGATCCTTTTCAATTCGTTCACGGTCACAAGCGTATCTCACTTTAACTTTAAGTGGGGTTCTCTAGTTTCCAAATTCTAAATTTTCTGATAAACCCTAAAGCTTATCTTTGGGATTAAGATTAATCCGGAGTTCGAACCGCTTTTTTAAATGTCAATCGTGATAAATTCATATGCCCGAGATACACGAGGCCAGTTTTTCAAGCTAGGATAGTAAGCTAGTTTTAGTAAGTTAGTAAGCTATTTACTCTGTCTTCTTGTATACAGAACTAGCTTAATTTCTACGGTACTGAAAAAAGTCCTCCAGACCATATTTCGGCTATAGTGGCCAATCTCAACAGCTACTAGCCTTCGGCGCGGGGATTTTATGGCGCTAAATTATGTACGCAGACACAGGTGAACTCCCTGTTCCTTCACTCTCATAGTCCGATGGGACGGCAATCCAACACACCCGGAGAGAGATCAGGCGCAGGACCAACGGCATAACGTGCTTTCCGTACGTAACACGGGGGTTATCACACCCCCAGGACTGAAAACCCGACCACAAATGGTGTAATTTGATCTTCAGGTTTGCTAATCGGTTGCTGCCGTCTGAGGTAAAATAAATGTGAAAGGGCTATGCCAAACCAGGATAGATGACAACAACATTTTAGCTTGCTATCCAAGCTTTGAAAAACTGGGTAACTCACCGTCCGATCAGGACCAGGCTCGTGCCGTAGGGCGCGTACGTGTTCCACGCGCACCTCAAAGAGATGTCAGCTTTAGAGAAGGGGCCCGTAAGGCCCAAAGCCTGCCGGGGCAGCGGGATTGTCCGAAAGGGTTACCGCAACCCCGGAACATAAAGGGCTAAGGAAGGAACACGGGTGGGTTTTAGTCAGTAAGAGTCTGACACTCCCTTCTGCTCCACTCAGAGTGGGAGGGGTCATTTGATGATTTCCCATACTCAAAAAAAAAAGCTTTGAAAAACTAGCCCCGTGTATCTCAGGCATTAGTTTCCAATACCTGTTCTTTTTACCTTGTTGTTTAGGATTTGTTATTCTAATTTTCAGGGGCGTGTTTATATTTCAAAAGACTATGTAACTACTAAAATTATTTTAATTTTGTTGTTCCTGTGGATTCTAGTTCTGTGTTTTAAAATATGTTTTGGTTTCATGACACGTACGGTGGGCTTTGATAGTCATTGCTAATCTACTGAAGTTTAAAAACTTGCTGATATTGATGACTCTGATTATTTTTAAGCCCTCCGTGTTAAAAATATAAAATGTTATATGCTTGTGTGGTGGCCGAGTGGCGGCGGCCCCGAATTACGAGTTGGGTCGTAAGTTCGAACCCAGGCAAGCACTTTACTTTGTGTATTTGGGTGAATTTCAACAAATGCCATTTTTTTTATGATATCGGTGAACTTTTTCATTTATGGTTTTTTTGTATATTTTTCAGGTTTCATGTAATCTTTAGGATATTAAATATCCCCAAATTTAATATCATCAACGTATCATTTAAGACTAAGGAAAAAATTCAGTTTGAATTCTGGTTTCCACCGATATGACAAACCGGCACCGATTATTTTTTCTGTACACCGATATGATAAGTTTATCCACCGAAATGATGTACATATCCAGCGATATGATAATCTATCCACCTTTGAACTTCAAATTTTTTAATTATGTCTTTCATCAGCCTTTTCTGTTTTTTTACTCTATTTTGTGTAACAGTATCCTTTTTACCTAGGCAAAGATTTGAATTGTCACCATCCTCAAAAAACTGAACGACTGTCTTACGGATACGTTTTTGCAGGTCTATATTATTTGGCTTCATCAGGATTTGTCTCACGTCTACATTACTCTGTTTGAATTTCTTAAATTCTTGATGTAGTCTCATGTATCTCTTTTTGTACATCAGTTTCTCTTTATTAGCCTTTGCCAATTATTTTTTTAAATCGCATATTTGCTGAGATTTAAATTTATAATACACACATCAAAAGTGTCTAGGGATCAACATATATTTTTGCAATAACTTTTCTCCTGATTGATATTAATTAAAATTTTCTTTAAGGATTCATCAAATAAAGTGTTTTCGTTTGTCACAGTAACGATAAACCAAGTCACCTTTGCATTAATAAAGAAATTTGCCATTTTCCTAATAAAGGGATTTTTGACATTTGAACCACTAACACAAAAGTTCGAAAAAAAGACTGAAATAACAGTTTTCTCTAAAATTTTATTGGGTAACTTAAACAATTAATAATCCGTGTTTCTACCGCGAACACTAACAACACAAGAACATCGGTTTGGCATACTCAAAATGAGTTCATCCAAATCACGCTGTGGAATGGCCGCCCATGTTCGTTGCAACAACAAAAAAAGGTCTTCTTGCGACTGGATACCCTCCATATTCGGCAGAGCTCTTCTCTGTAGCATATCCCATGCATGCTCAATCGGGTTCAAGTCTGGCGACTGAGCAGGCCAGGGCAGGACATTGATGTTAGCTGCGGCGAGAGTCTGTCTTACAACTCTTGCGGTGTGCGGTCGTGTATTATCATGCATTAACTGAAATAAGGGACCGATTTGCACTTGTAGAGGAACGATGACGTCTGATACAATCGTCTCAACATAAATTTGAGCGTTGAGGTTGCCTCTGATCCAAATCAACTCAGTTCTTCCGCCGATCCAAATACCCGCCCATACCATGATGGTTCCACCACTATAAGGATGGACTTCCTGGCAGGATTTTAATCGCTGTTGGCGTCCAGGGGTTCTCCAGTGTCGTATACGTCTTGTATCCGGTCTCATACCAAAACGAGACTCATCAGAAAAGCACACGAAACGCCATTGTTCTTCTGCCCAATTTCTGTGTTCAAGAGCCCATTGATATCGAATCCTACGATTGTGCATTGCTATAGGTGGTACCCGTAGCGGTCTTCGGGAATGAAGGTTCACTTCATGCAAGCGGTTTCTGACTGTTTGGTCGCTAATTAAGTTCCCTGAAGAGTGATGAAGCCTCACGGCTAACATCATGGCGGTTATTGTTGGAGCTCTTCGAGTTAAGATTTGAATGTATCGGTCTTGTCTCCGTGTGGTGCAGCGATACCGTCCTCCATGGCGCTCAGCCACGGTACCAGTGCTTCGGTAACGTGTCCAAAGTCGACTGATAACACTCTGACTTGTATTCAGAGCTAAAGCCACAGTACGTTGCCGGGAACCAGCTTCTATCATTCCCAGGGCTCTGAGCATTTCTTCCCTGCTTAAATGACGTCGCCGCTCCATAATAACGTTGGTTTTAATCAGTAGTAGGGAAACAGTAGCACTAATAATGTCTTCAATGCGTTGTATGTTTTTATAGGGAAAATATTGACAGCTGATTTTCATCTTTTACTCGAATTTGATTCACAGTTCCTGATTCAAATTATGAAATGCACCAAAAATGATCCATATCAATTTATAAAATCATAAATTTATTACAAAGCCACATCTCAATCTCAAGAAATCCGCATAAAAATGCTTGATCCCTAGACACTTTTGATGTGTGTATTTTCGAAACTCATTTGAATGTCTTGATTCAATTTACTATCATCTCAGCCTATAGACGTACAGAGGCCAGCACATCAAGCTACCCCAATCTGTCAGATTTTCCCAATTGAATATGAACCTTATTCCTTTGTGCTAAAGTTGAAAATCTATCAAAGAAATTTGACAGATTAGGGTAGGTTGACCTGTTGGCGTCTGTACATTACCGAATACAGACCTCCCCCAATGATACATTTATACATCTACCACCAGTGGTATCATGGTAATGATTTTGGCAGTCTATGTAGGTAAGTATGTATGTATGTATGTATGAATGTTTGTATGTAGGTATATATGTATGTATATATTGTATGTGTTTGTATTTATGTTTGTATGTTCCATTGTTTCTTTGTATACTTAACGAAATGACACGGGATCTACCGATATGATAAAACGACTCACCGAGATGATAAAATGATCCACTGATATGATAAAGCAATCCACCGATGTAACAGAACTGTGCGTTGATCATGAATCAAAACACCGATATTAGAAATAAGACACCGATTGATTTTTTCTTATCATTTCGGTGTAAATTATCACATCGGTGGTAATAAAGACCACCGATTACAGCGATATGAGAACAGCGACGTGAGAAATAACAGACTTTTTAGAAAATTTGAAAAAATGCATAATATCTAGGATAAATTCAATAACAGTCAATGAAGCTAATTCACTTACTACCTCTGTTAGAACCAAACAACAATAATAAAACTACTCATTACACTAGAAAAATGCAACCACCGATAATATAAAATAATTGTCCGGGAGCAACTGAAATGGCGTACTTACGTTATTGGCGGGAATATGCAGCGATTTGACACATATCCATCCTGACTGCGCACTAGCACAAAATAACAGGGGAAATACAATTGGGGTGGGGACGCTGTCGGACTCGTCGATGTAAAGTTAGGTTTAAATTACTTTTGTCCAGCGATATGAGAACATTTTGCAGGACAAGTACGTTTGTGCCTCTCAGTAATAATTATCGTTAATTATGTAATAAAATATCCTATATATTAATAACAAAACTAATATTCTATATATATAATATAGAATAAGTTATATACTTAACTTACTTATTTTTATTAGTGTATAAGCTTTTTTGTTTGTAAAAAAAGTAGAGGGACAGCACCGATTTGAAAAAAATAGAGGTTTATGTATTTATTTCTACCTTTGTTATTAGTCCTAGGCAAATGATATTTTTGCCACAACCCAATAACTACATATTGAATACTAAAAAAAATAATACAGAACAATATTCCTTTTTTCAAATACTAATTTCACCGAAGACAAAAAAATAAGTCATTTGGGAAATTCACCCATTTCATTGCATCACCACAGCTCTCTTCTGATTTTCAAAAACAACTTTTTTTTTTCATTTTTTTTCTCGTTTAGTCACGAACTGGTGCCCGCTTATATCGTTGAATTTTGGGACATGTATCTAAGTTGTATTCGGTGCGCCAGCGTCATCTGGTGGCGATAGACAAATAAGCACGTTAAGTTGTGCTTTACAAGATTATACGTTAATATTATTAGAAACGGTAGTTTTATATTGTTTAGTTTTATTATAATCCTTAAAACGGATAACAGTGGCCACTATATTCCGTTTTAAGGATTATAAACTAAAGAATGTAAAACTACCGTTTCTAATAATATTAACGTATAATCTTGTGAAGCACAACTTAACGTGCTTATTTTCTGCATTTTCATTCTAAATTGTATGAAATAACCAAACAAACGATGAGGGCGCCACTGTGCGGTCGGCATAGTCCGAAAAACATTAATAGTAGTAATGGTTTAATTTTGACAATTTAACAACATTCACTGCGTTATTTACATTGTTGAGCAGATAAATTATTCAAACATTTGAAGCAATGGATTAGCAACATCCTTCAAAATGATTCAGATTGAGATTGATAGTGTGTTACACAATTAGGATTCATGTTTCCTCACGATGTTTTCCTTCAACGATATCAGTAACGCCCCTAGATAACTAAACATTATCCCAAGAACTTATCAGATAATTTCTCAAACAAGCTAAGGTCAAACTCAAAACGTCGGCCTTATAGGCTTCCTTATACAAAAGTACACAACTGGTGTATCCGGTCCGCTGCAACCAGGTCACTTGGAAACTGCTCCAGCAGTCGAGACAATGCCGACGTCACTTCACTTAATGTATTGCTGTTTTTTAGATACTTAGACCTGGCACTACTGTTGGTATAAGAAGTTGATGAGATAGTTAAGAGCCTATATTACCTCAGCTAAAATTCACTCTTTATCTCGCTCGCACGATGCTGCTCGCGGACTGAGTGAGAGCGAGAGAGAGTGCGGTGCTAGGTGGCAGGCAGCGCCAATAGTTTAAGTAAGTATTTGCTCTGTACGGTGAATATAATGGTAATTAAAAAAAAAAATAAACATAAGACCTGCTTTAGTTCAGTTAGTATACAAAGTTTCATGATCCAATTTTAAGTATTTTTTTAATACCAGCGGTTTATTGTTCGGTTTGGAGGTAACTTTGGAATTTTCTTCTATCGAGAAAATTTTATGGAATCGTGTTTTCGTCAAATATAAGACCTAACATTAATCCTCAACTTTACCATATATTTATTTCAAAATGAATGCTGCAGTATTATCGACATAACGGAGGATCATGCTAAGCCATTTGAGGTAGTATAGGCCCTTAAGAAATTTGAGTGTTTCAACTCTAGTCGAAGACTAGAAATTCATAAAGTGATAATATGGGACCAAATTAATAGAACACTGAGGGTAAAAAAAAGCTAAAAGGGGTAATTTTCTCGTGGTCCTACTATTTTTTCACATTCAAATTATGTCCAGTAAATCAAGTTGAGGAACCTAATTAGAAAAGCTTGTTGACATCATGAAGTTAAAAAACCGCGTCAAGTGCGAGTCAGACTCGCGCACCGAGGGTTCCGTACAAATACGAAACAGTTTTTGGATTTATCCCTTTACTTGTGCTCCATGACATTGCTTCTTGCCAAATTTAATGGTTCTAGGTCAACGGGAAGTACCCTACAGGATTTGATTCCCTTACGAGTGTCAAAATGTTCGGCATAAACGGAACATAAACGCCCGTATCTTTTGATTGTGTTGACTTAGAAGTTTGATTTTTTTTTTTTGTTATCACGTAAAACTATCGTCCGTAAACCGACTTTACAGACAACCAATTTTTTTCTTTTGAGGTACAGAACCCTAAGAAAAACATCAATTAATATTTTCTGCCATTCTCTAGCTAGAACTATTTATAGTCCGTTTGCCTATATGCATTGAATAAAACCAAAGACATTAACCTCAAAGTCCTGTCTAGTACCAAAAATATGAATATAATATTTTAGATCGAGAAAATGTGGTATTGGTTGACTTGTCAAAACGACTCAATTTGGAAATTAGTATTCTGTGTCTCTTTCAAGCACTAAAAGTGATGAAATGGTTGCAGCGTCTTCAACTCATCATAGTTCTTATAATCATACATTGCCAAACCAACTTTTGGAATACAAAATCCAGAAAAATTTCATTCCTCAGGTTCGCTCATAATAAATGAGCAGTGTTAAACAAATTGTGGTTTTTGGTTCCAGAAAGCGCAGTCCTTAGGGAAATCAGGATTTTGCCGTATCATGTTATCAATGTAAAGGTAGATGAGGTTACGTAAGCACTCAGTGATCCCTTGCCTGGCTTTAGACTTAAAGACGCCTACTGAATAAATTGGAGTGGCCTATTTTTGTAGCGGGACATTTAATTTCATATCAGGCTAGCTTCTGCTCGCGATTTCGTTTGCGTGGAAGTCGTAAGATACTCAAGATACTAAAATAACAGCCACATTTTTATTAAACTCCTTCGGCCTCCGACCTACCGCATCGTATCGCATCGCCCACCCGCGTTTTTACTTCGTTTTCACTTTTTGCAGGTCGTAGCGTGATGTCAAATAGCCGACAACCTTCTTCAAGATTTGGGATATCAAATACAAAATTATTTTTCAAATCCGGCTGGTAGTCCTAGAGATTAACGCGGTCAAGCGAACAAATAAACTCCTTAGCTTTAATATTAATAATATAATTTTTTGTTTTTTTTTTTTAAATAAACATTTAAAACAAAAAATATATACTTAGATAAAATACACACATCAAAAGTGTCTAGGGATCAACATATATTTTTGCAATAACTTTTCTCCTGATTGATATTAATTAAAATTTTCTTTAAGGATTCATCAAATAAAGTGTTTTCGTTTGTCACAGTAACGATAAACCAAGTCACCTTTGCATTAATAAAGAAATTTGCCATTTTCCTAATAAAGGGATTTTTGACATTTGAACCACTAACACAAAAGTTCGAAAAAAAGACTGAAATAACAGTTTTCTCTAAAATTTTATTGGGTAACTTAAACAATTAATAATCCGTGTTTCTACCGCGAACACTAACAACACAAGAACATCGGTTTGGCATACTCAAAATGAGTTCATCCAAATCACGCTGTGGAATGGCCGCCCATGTTCGTTGCAACAACAAAAAAAGGTCTTCTTGCGACTGGATACCCTCCATATTCGGCAGAGCTCTTCTCTGTAGCATATCCCATGCATGCTCAATCGGGTTCAAGTCTGGCGACTGAGCAGGCCAGGGCAGGACATTGATGTTAGCTGCGGCGAGAGTCTGTCTTACAACTCTTGCGGTGTGCGGTCGTGCATTATCATGCATTAACTGAAATAAGGGACCGATTTGCACTTGTAGAGGAACGATGACGTCTGATACAAACGTCTCAGCATAAATTTGAGCGTTGAGGTTGCCTCTGATCCAAATCAACTCAGTTCTTCCGCCGATCCAAATACCCGCCCATACCATGATGGTTCCACCACTATAAGGATGGACTTCCTGGCAGGATTTTAATCGCTGTTGGCGTCCAGGGGTTCTCCAGTGTCGTATACGTCTTGTATCCGGTCTCATACCAAAACGAGACTCATCAGAAAAGCACACGAAACGCCATTGTTCTTCTGCCCAATTTCTGTGTTCAAGAGCCCATTGATATCGAATCCTACGATTGTGCATTGCTATAGGTGGTACCCGTAGCGGTCTTCGGGAATGAAGGTTCACTTCATGCAAGCGGTTTCTGACTGTTTGGTCGCTAATTAAGTTCCCTGAAGAGTGATGAAGCCTCACGGCTAACATCATGGCGGTTATTGTTGGAGCTCTTCGAGTTAAGATTTGAATGTATCGGTCTTGTCTCCGTGTGGTGCAGCGATACCGTCCTCCATGGCGCTCAGCCACGGTACCAGTGCTTCGGTAACGTGTCCAAAGTCGACTGATAACACTCTGACTTGTATTCAGAGCTAAAGCCACAGTACGTTGCCGGGAACCAGCTTCTATCATTCCCACGGCTCTGAGCATTTCTTCCCTGCTTAAATGACGTCGCCGCTCCATAATAACGTTGGTTTTAATCAGTAGTAGGGAAACAGTAGCACTAATAATGTCTTCAATGCGTTGTATGTTTTTATAGGGAAAATATTGACAGCTGATTTTCATCTTTTACTCGAATTTGATTCACAGTTCCTGATTCAAATTATGAAATGCACCAAAAAGGATCCATATAAATTTATAAAATCATAAATTTATTACAAAGCCACATCTCAATCTCAAGAAATCCGCATAAAAATGCTTGATCCCTAGACACTTTTGATGTGTGTATATATTTTAAAAAAAATTATAAATAACTAGCTGACCCCGCAAACGTCGTTTTGCAAAAAAAAAATAGATAGTAACCGATTCTCAGACTTACTGAATATGCACACAAAATTTCATACAAATCGGTCCAGCTGTTTCAGAGGAGTATGGTAACTAACAACAGTGTTAGTTTTACACGAGAATTTTATATATTAGAAGATAATATAAATAATATAAATAATATAAATAATATAAAGGGGCATTCCATTTCTGCCCACAGCTATGCTACCCACGTTTACTTGGCATCGCTCTGTACGAAATAGGAATATGTAGCCGGGGTCACACAATGCAAGTTACCAATGAACCCGAGCAGCTAACGTCTGTGACCTCTCCGTGCACATCCAACGCAGCAGTGAAATTACGCCTTTATCAATCATATTTTCATAACAATCTAATTAATCTACGAAACATTTTTATAACATTCCTTTTCTGTTTATTTTATAAACATTAAAATGCTTTTAATGTATATAAAATAAATAGATTATATATAATCTTTTTTCTCTTCCATTCAGGAAAAAAATAGCCAGTGTGCAAACTGTAAACATAAATTCACCACATTATTCTAGACCCCTAGCGTAGAAATTTTACATCGGTTATAAAAAAAAATCTGCTGTTTCATAGAAAAGCACAATATCTACGCGGTCAAAATTTATGTCAGAGTTATCTTTTAATAACTGACCAAAAAAAAAAAAATACGCAGTGGAGTTGAGAATCATGTATTGAATGGGTACAGGTCGCGCATTGGTTAAAAAAAAATTCTGTATAAAATTCAACTAACTATTTTCACTGGATACTAAATTAAATTACTAACGAACTAATTATACAAATAAATACAAAAACAAAACGACACCTAGGCGTCGAAATACTCATCCCAATCGCTGTCACCCGGCATCGTGCCCGGTAACATTGGCACGTTCAATGGCAATGCTAATTCTTTGGCCAAAGAATGAGCCAGCCCTCTTTTCTATCAATTTTAATAAACCTACCAAGCTTGTAAAATAGATTGGATATTGCGTAATATTATGAAAATGTGAGCTTACCACTTTTCATATTCTAGACGTGATCCCATTTTCGCCTTCGACAACTAACTACACAAATTACCCAACACAAAACCTAACGAAACAATGACATAACTTGCCACTCCAAAGTGAAAACGTGCCCAAAAATTCATTACGCAGAGTGACGCGACACTTTTTGTCCAATAAGTCTGTCAATATTGGGAAAGATGTAGGGGCACATTTTTTCTGGATATTTCTGGAAAGTTCCTTCACTAAGTGTACATTATATTAGACGCTTTTACTTTCATTGTGACAGATCTTCAACAGAGTAGTGTGGAATCGAGAAATTACTTTTTCATTGTCCTTTTGGGAGCAAATGTGTTGTTGAGAAAAAATACAAAAGGCTGATACACATTATTAGTACACAGATAAAAAAAATCTTAAAACTATATTTTACATTTAATAATATTTCACTAGTTAGTATTGTGGAGAGTGTTATGTCCAGCAGTGAACACCAATTTAGGCTTAGCTGGTTGAATCACACCTGACTGGACAGGTCTACTCAAATCTGTGTGGTTCTCTCCTCAAAAGGCCATCACAGACATTAATCTGCATCGTCCTCATAAAGCCTGACCAAAATTATTATGTCGGAACTTTAAAAGGGACCTCTGAATTTTATTCGGTCTTTCTTCTCAGAGTAGTCAGATAAATAAGAGGAAACACCGAACTCATCTAGTTTTAAAAGAAGTTATTTTTGACACGTAAAAGAGCTTTTTGAACCAACTTACAAATAAATATTATTTCCTCGAACCCTGTTCCATGTTCCATCTTACCAATAATTCACAATATTAATCTTCAACAATAATCTGCGGGGTAATTGCGTAACACGCTATCAGTAGCAATGGGTTTTCACATTACAAATTCAACAACATTCATTGCGTTATTTACTTTGTTGAGCAAACACATTTTTCGAACATATGAAGCAATGGATTAGCAATATCCTTCAAAATGATTCAGATTTAGATTGTATTACGCAATTAATGTGCTGAATTAGACAATTCTTTTTCAATTGGATTTGTGAAAATACTTAAATAAATACAAATAACTGGAGTTTTTGGGTGTTCTATGTACAGACGCCATCACATTAAGCTACTACAATCTGTCAAATTTCTTTAACAAATTTTCAACTTTATCACTAATGCATAAGTTTCAAGCTTGATAGGGAAAATTTTACAGTTTCGGATAGCGTGTTGTGCTGGCATCTGTACTTTTCTAACCCTTCGAGAAAACAAGCGTAAATGTTGTAAGAATATAATAAATTCAGTTCTGTTTTTCTATTTCCTCAATTTGTTGTTCATTTCAGCTATAACTTCTGTTATTACATTTAAAGCTAACAAATTAGATTCAACCTCTCGATGCAGCATTTGTATCGCATCCAGAAATAGTTCCGCTTTCCCGTACGTAATAAATTAGACTTTGCACCCCTAAGAAATTGAATGCTACGTGAGAAATAGCACCTATTCCCGATGGGATGAAATTGAAATGTCTGCTAAAGACCAATATGTCTTTGGGTTTACATGCATTGCTTGGCAGTACATCTTTCATGAAAAATCGAACCTCTAATAGTTCCTAATTTGTGCTCTCAAAAATATTATTGAACACTAATAAAATGAGAGCAGTGGTGGCCCAGCGATGACAGTTGACTTACGAGTTGTACGTCGTGAATCTTGTATAAAATAATTATATTAATAATTATATTCAATGCGAAATAGAAATTAAAATATCTGGCTTGCTTTCTATAAGAGAGAAAGAGACAGACAGAGAAACATGCGACGCCGCACAGCTTACAATAGCTTACTATAGCAAAAAGTGTCGTGACAACTTTTCGTAAGAATTTTTTCCGTCTAGCCCGCTTTCACAACGCGCGATAAGGAACTTCGTTCCAAAAATCGTGAGGAAACCGGCATGTCCTAGAATCAAAAATTCGAAGACATGTGACATCTACCAACGCGCACTGGGCCCGCGTGGTGGATTATGGCCCACTCCCTCTCACAGAGGGGATGCCTGTGTCACAGCAGTGGTAACGCTATAGGCTGATTATACTATGCTTATGCTAATAAAATTATTGCGCCACTTGTTGTGAAACTCTATTAATTCCTATTTTGAGGTCCTGAAAATACTTATTGGCCAATTAAATCCGACCAATTTGGATGTAGCACTCGCTCGGTTTGCAAAGTTACAGTTCTAATCTAACCCATTTGGTCGGGGTGCCCTAGCTTAGTTACTGCAAATAATTGTGAGAAAAAGCCAGAAAGTTAAAATAAGACTCAATTAGGTATATAAAAAAATGTGCATCATTAGAAGCACAAAAAGTTTTTATAGGTCCATTAACTTAAAAAAGTGTCCATCATTAGAAGGTCTATATTTTTTTAGATAATCAATGAAATTATATGTGTATCTCAGAAAAAAGTGCGGTCAATATATGAATCTACTAGCTTATGACCGTAATTTCGTCCGCGTGAAATTTCACCCACCCCCTTTCACCCTCTTAGGGGGGATTTTGAAAAACCCCTTCTTAGTGGGTTCTCTTCACAAAGAATACACCCTCCAAATTTCATGTCTCTAGGACCAGCGGTTTAGGCTGTGCGTTTATATATCAGTCAGTCAGGACTTTGAATTCTATATGTATAGATTTACTTTCTCGAATTATAGAAGAATTTAACACTAGTGTCTTAAGAATTCACTAGTATGCTGTCGTTACTCCAATAATCTTTCCAAGCATGTCCTTAGTTAAAAAAACAGCTTTTTCACACTTGGCGAATGAGAGCTAGACCGAAAAAAGTGAAACATCTTGACAGTCACGATACTTTTCTTGCGTAGGTACAGAGGTCAGCACATCAAGCTACCCAAATCTGTTAAATTTTCTCAATTGAATATGAACCTATGAACCTTTACCTTATGAACCTTATTCATTTGTAGTAAAGTTGAAAATCTATTGAATTGAAAGAAATTTGACAGATTGGAGTAGCTTGATGTGCTGGCCTCTGTACATCGATCATTGGTTGCCTGACAAAAGTGTCATCGCCAAATTTTCAGAGTATTAGGTAGTATAACGTGCTACAGCACGTTATACTACCTAATTCCACAATACGCAAAAATACGCCTTAATCTATCAACCTTTAGAGGTAAAAGATCATGTTCCCGCTTTACCAATCACAATAACAAAAACCTCAATTTCCTCAACATTTTTCAACACCATAAAATCTATACTTCCCCTACGCACGAACATAACAGTATTTACCACTCTATAACCACGAACTCACCCGAACATCTCCGAAAGAAGCCGAAGTCAATTCCCCGACACGGTTAACTAAAGATGTTTCAAGCAACTTCAAAATAAATATCTCTTTCGATTTAATAGAGGCGTCCCAACTCCCAAGTGGTTTGAAGAGTTTTCTCATCGTATTTTTCAAGGATCATTATTCCGTTGCTATTGAACGGACCCGAATTTTGGGTCCTTTGGCTTTTGAGACAGACTTGAATGGCTCGATTTCTTTATTTCTGAAGTGCTATACAAATAGTTTATTGGTCCACAATGCTATTAAGGATTATTTTGAAGAAGTGTAAAGGGACAGGGGTCTTGTTTTTGTAAGTGATAGTATATGCTTTTTGCGTATTGAACAAGATAAGACAGGAAGCCTCAAGGGATTCTTAGAGCCCATAAAAGTTCCTTCCTACTTATACAAGATGGCAGGGGATTTTTTTTGGACGGGTCTTACGATAGTAGTAAACTGGTAGAAATGGTCACGTAACAAAAAAGCGTACCCCATGCGATTTTCTCTCAAAAAGGCAGAAAGATGTATTAAAAGAAAAATTAAGCAATGATGATTAAGAATGGAGAAGAGTGAAAGGGATGCTAAGGCCGGTAGTGAAATCGAAATGAAAATCCAATTGGGCGGTAGCAAAAAAAATTTTAAAAAATCTTCGTCGGTGTCGTTTTTATGGTTTTCGAGGGTACTAAAGCCGATAGTGAGGACAAAATTAAAATCTAAGATTGCTGCTGCGAGAATTTTTCGTCATGGGTGTCATTTCAAAGGTTTTTAGGCTTGTAGGCTTATGTGAAATAAAATATTTTGATTTGATTTGATTTGATTTTTGAGGTTTGAGGTAGGTACTGAAGCCGAAAGCGAAACTGGTCGCTGCTTCCCCAGGTTCAATTTAACGGAACTGCTATTCCAGTCAGCGAAAGGTTAAGATCCTTGAAGTTTGGATCGACAAATATCTTTGGGGTCCTCAGCTACAGGACGTAATCGCAAAGTTTTTGCATCTGGTAAGTCACTGAGGCGATTGCGGAACTTTCTTCCAACTGCCACTAAAACTGCGTTTGCACAATCCATTTTACTTCCCATATACTTGACTACGCTGATGTCAGTTATCCGGATCATACTGAAGCACAACTAGGATAAACTTGAGCGACTTCAAAAGTTTTGCATAAGATTTATATTTGGCCTGCACGAATATTAATTTCGTACAAATATGAATTTCGTACAAAGCTCAAGTGGCTTCCCATACATCTTTGCTGGAATTCTCATATCTTGTTTCAGCTCTACGGTATTTTGTTTAATCCTACAACCCCCTCTTATGTTAAAGAACGTTTCAAGTTCCTTCGTGACACACATGATAGATATCTGAGCTCATCGGAAAACCTGAGACTAGAGATGCCGATGCATTCCACCAGTTTCTAAAACAAATCTTATACGAGTGTGTGGGCGTGGGAGTATCATGTAAGGAACTTCGTTTCTGACGGAGGTCCCCCAACCGCACACATTTTTTTAAATAACTTGCTATTTCAAAGTACAAAATCCTGTACTAAATCGACCTTGTCATCCTGTATAGGTCTCTTATTCACTGATACAATGAACAACCATAAGAGATAGACATTATCACCCCTCTTGACACACTAAGAATGCAGCACATAGTTACTAGTTAGCAAGCTGAAAATGAGAATTATGAACATTATTGTGTATTCTCCCCATTCCCACACAAGGTGCTCAAACCTGGTCTTTGACACTTCAGCACAGGTCCAAGCTCGAGGTTTGCCAGCGAGCCATGGAGCGCAGTATCCTGGTGGCTCGAATTTCTGACCGTATAAGGAACACAATACTGCGCGCCAAATCCAATATAACAGGCGTTACTTCAATGGGACAATACAGGCTAGTTAGATAGAAGCCGAAAAAGAAAGAAAAATAATACTGCACCTACCACTGTTTGTCTCTGCATGACCCAAAGGTTGACTGGTAGAAAATGCCTATGGTATTAAGTCCGCTTCTGTACATTTATGTGCTTGAAGTATTAAATAAATAAATACTTTTAATTGCGGAAAACATGACGCAGAGAAAGAACACAAACGCAAAAAATAACAAATTGGGGGAAAAATATGCGAAGAAATTATATTTTTTAAGTAAGTTAAAAATCAGCCCCATAGAGACGCACATAATATTAATCTGCATTCGCGATTTATTTGCCAAAAATGTAAACAAATATGAGTTTATGTATAAATAACTTTAATTCAGATAAAAAATTAAATAAAGTTCAATTTACGCTACAACTTTAAACATTTTATAACTTTTTCAATAGTGCTAGTATAGTAGAATAAAGTTGATATTTGTTTAACTTGAAAGAAAATCAATTTGTCACATTAGTTTGAATAGACGATAACTACTTTGTCATCATATTAGTAAGGAATAAAATGGAAGGCATTTAAAGATCCTCAATATCGTTCACGCCGTCTCAGCATGACATAATTAGTACTCGCGGCGTCACAAGAAGAAAGTTATGCATACGGAACGAGGATATTTTTTTTCCTTGTATCTTGATCATTTTTTTCCACGATGCAAAGCTATGGTGTCTACTAAAATTGTATTTGTTTCTGTTCAAATCTTCCACGACTCTGCACCCTAATTGCGTAACACACTATTACTCTCAATTTGAATCATTTTGAAGCATATTGCTAATCCATTGCTCCATGTGTACGAAAAATGGGTTTGCTGAACAACGTAAATAACGCAATGAATGTTGTTGAACTGTCAAAACGAAACCCATTGCTACTGATAGTGTGTTACGCAATTACCCTGCTGAACCGTAAAGGAATATCGAGAAAATCAGTGTCCAAACTGGTCTCATCTCAAACTTATAACGCAGCTCTTTTTCGTCGAAAATAGAACCTTTAAACTAAAATCCGAAGCTAGAAAATGGCAGAAACCTCTAACAAAGCCAATGAAGGCAGTCGGATTGACAAATGGAGGACAACTGTCGGTATTATTCTGCTAACAATTGCAGCGGTCGGTCACTTCCTAATTATTGCTGTATCGGCTGGCCTTTCATTGAGTTTCTTTGGCCGACAGTGAAACGGATATCAATTTTACTTGATCTGCTGTTTTGTAGGAGTAGATTTTATTTTTTTTAGAGTTTCAGTACGAGAATCTTCTTTAAGAAAAACATAGGGACACAGTATATATCCTTCTTATCAGTTTATGAAATATCTTTTAAATTGGTCTAATATTGGAGGAGAAAATAGACGAGAGCCCAACCTCGAATTATGTTTTTTACTTGGGCTTTTTCAAAAGTCTCTCCGACCGCATTTCCTCTTAATAACTCGCGAATTGTGCATATGTGGTACACCTCTGCCTAACCCCTCGAGGGGTAGAGGCGTTATATTATGTTATGTTATGAGGTTATATTATTATGTAAAGTTAAACTATCGCATCCATTACCATTTACTGTACACTATTACTTTTATTTCTCCCTCATCCATCTCAACTAAAAATCACTCAACTATAACAAAATTGCTCTACAAATCTGAAAAAATGAAACCATATTTTTACCTTTTTTGATGTACTTACACACGTTCCTACATTTAGGCCACAGGGACTCCCTAAAGCGTCGTTCACACTGTCCGACCGAGATAAAACTACTGGAGCGAATAATGTCGCATTACAATGCATTGGGTGTCACGTTAGGATTACACGAATGTGTGTAATGGGCCGAAGACGGGGAGAGGATAGAGTGGATAAGGCTTTAGATATTTTCGATATTTTTGTTATATAAATTGTCGTCTGTTGTGTTTCTGCCGAGCATTTTCCTACAATGTTAGAGTCAGCTTCCAGTCTAACCGGATGCAGATAATTACCAGTATTCTACTTGCCACTGACCTAGGTAACACGATACCTCTTGGTAAGACTGGTTGTCAAGCTTTTGTGCGTTTTACTACCAGTAACGATTGTCAATGATCTGCTAATGACAGCCGGGACCACCAGCTTAACGTACTTTTCGAGGCATGGGGGGCTCTCCATACATAATGGATGGTCACCCATCCACGGACCAACCGCGATAGACCGATCTGTGATAATTTGGCCACTCCTTGGTAAATATGGTCACAAATTTTACGAATTTGCATTCTTGATTGAACATTCATTAATCTCCAACATAATAATTAAAAGTCCCGACCTTCATCAACATAATATCTGTAAAGAAATTATACTTAAATGTATTTCACATTGTGATCGACTGGGGGCAAGTCCAGGAGTTTAGCCCTAGTTAATGCGTAATTGATGCGATCCCACAACCGAATACAGAACTATCAGTAGTATGTTATTATATTATTATTATTTTTTATTAGTATGTTATTATTATTATTGTAGTATGTTATGACATTTCAGTATTCTCAACCTTTTCAATACCACTATTGAAAATACTGGTGCGGTTGAGAATACTGGAATGCATTAGAAATCCACATTTCTAATGCAAACCAATTGAAATATAAACCAAAACGACCTATGATGCGGGGCTGATTGCAAAAAAAAGACCATAATGTGTTGGCTAAATAATTTAGAACAGCCGCACGGGTCGGTGGAAGGTTAAGCTACACTTGCCGTAGTCGGTTCGTGGATGGGTGGCCATCTATTACATAACGTTGGTCCCGGCTGTTAGTCGTAGATCTCTGACAGTCGATAAGGGCAGTCAGAAACCCAAAAGTCTGACAACCAGTTTTTACCAACGGGTATCATGTTACCTAGTTACTGGGTTGTGGAAGTCAGATAAGCAGTCGCTATAGGTAAAATACTGGGAAAATGCTAGGCCGATTGATTGATCTTATTAACAATGTCTTATCCTCCCTATTCTGTCTTCATGATTGGCCTGAGACTGAAATCTCCGTTGACCAATCACAGGGCACTGTTCTAATTGTACGAATAATATATTCGTTGTTGGTTCCCCTGTCTGTGAGCAGAATTTATCGAATATCATGGTAAAACGAGATTCTGTTAAACGTCATTGAAAATTGTGACGCGATAGCTGAAATATAAAGCTTTAATTACGTTATGGAACTATAAAATTAAAGAATGATGATTTTAAGGGACTTTAACAAGAAAAATGTTTTTTGGGTCATTGTAACTGTGGCCTTGTTGTATGTAAGTTTTGAGTTGAGCTTCACGATTACTGACAAATGCGTGCACATAATGGACTGGTCCACTCAATTTCTTTTTATTTCTTTCTTGTCAATAATGTAAGTAGGTACTCACCGAGTTAATCTATAAAGTGCGCTTCGAACATATCGGCACTTCAAAGAAGACATACATATTCACACACACAAATACATACACACACAATAACAACACAAACCATGTTTATAAATAAGACGCACATACAGTTGCACAAAGAGCTACAATTTTTTTATGTCATTTACTTTTGTTTTCTTTTCTTCCTAAATTATTAAATTTTTAGTCACCTTTTGTAAAAAAATCGTCTCAATATTGTTAATAATTAAGGGAAAGAGCGAGATCCAACACAAGTATTATCAATTACTTAGTGAGGTTGTCCCATTTATAACCCATGTAACTGTTTTCGGACAATAAACATTTTACATTTTCATTACTTACAGAAATAAAATAATTTATCATTAAGCCTTGTGCTCACCAACATTTAAATCGACTGATTAAATATTTAATCAATTCTTTACTCAAAATGTCCTTGGGAAATTTGACAAAAACCAACTGTTTAAATACCTAACAGGGGATTTGAATGTTGGTGAACTCAGGCTTAAAGGTTTTAAATCTCAAAAATTTTAAACACACAGTGGTATTCAATACTTGTTTCTTCTCTCTATGCGGCGACACCTTTATCCTGCAATGTGACAATTAAAGACCTGCAGTGCGATTCTATAGCCATCTCACCGTGAAAACTTAGGTGAAGTGAGCGTGGAGTGAGCTGTCAGTGTCATCCTGATGCTAGGGATTGATACACAGCTCACTCTTAGCTCACTTCACCTCACTTTTCACGGTGAGATTTTTACAGAATCGATCGGCTGATATTAACACACAAAAGCCATATCGTAACACCAGACCAAGCAGCAATGGACATCATTCTCTATAGTTTATATCGAGAATTACACAAAGGTTGTATAATATATATATATCTAATATATAAAATTCTCGTGTCACAGTGTTAGTTACCATACTCCTCCGAAACGGCTGGACCGATTTGTATGAAATTTTGTATGCATATCGGGTAGGTCTGAGAATCGGCTACTATCTATTTTTTTTTTTGCAAAACGACGTTTGCGGGGTCAGCTAGTACAATTATATATATATAGTTTATTTATAATAAAGCTTGTTTAAACTTGACTATGTTTGAACGCGCTAATCTCTGGAACTTCCGGTTAGATTCGTAAAATTATTTTTGCATTTGATAGCCTAAGGAAGGTTAGGAGCAGGTGAGCAAAATAAAAAGGCAGAAAAGGAAGTAATGGCGCGGACAGGCGACAGGATGCGACGCGGTGGGTCGGGAGCCGAAATACCACGCGGAGCAAGTCGCGGGCAGAAGCTATTAATCTATACTTATAATAAATCTGTAGAGAGGTCAATTCTGTACATGAAATATATTTCCAAAATAACTATCAGCGGGTGATTAGTGATCGATACTGACGCCAAAAATGCAATCAGTAAAATTTTTGTCTGTCTGTCTGTCTGTCTGTCTGTCTGTATGTTCGTTATAGAAACAAAAACCACTTGACGGATTTCAACGAAACTTGGTACAATTGTTCTTCATACTCCTGGGCAGGTTATAGTATACTTTTCATCACGCTACGATCAATAGGAGCCGAGCAGTGAAGGGAAATGTTAGGAAAACAGGAGATCTTACTCCATTTTTTAAGCTTTCGTCGCGTGTGCAGCCTTAATGGTTAAAGCTACACAGAAATCATGTATGACAGAAATGTTCTCCTTAAAATTACATAAAAAATATTCCACGACAGCAAATGTCTATCTTTTATGGTTGACTCACAATAACACGTGTAACTCCCGATAGCTTAGCAGTTCGGAGCTTTCTGATTATATTTATCTACCCTTACGTTTATAACACTCTCACTCATCCCTAATTAAAAAAATGTTAACATTATTACCTATGTAATAAAAAAAGAATCATAGAAATCGGTACAGAAACACCAAAGTTATACATGAAATACGCTAATAAGCCATCGCGGGCGAATACTGAATCATGCTTTAAGGATTATTTTTGTGTAACCGTCGCCGCGCCCGCTATTGTCTTGAAAAACGCGTTGAATGAGAAATACGCGTTCTCAAGAATCGGCAGAGGAAAGAGCACATCGGTTAAACTCTATGAGAGTTAGTGCCTCAATTTCCGGAAGTCATTATTCCACGCGGACGAAGTCGCTGGCAAAAGCTAGTTAATATAATAAAGCTTAAGGGGTTTTTTGTTTGTTTTAACGCACTGATCTCTGAAACTACTAGTCGTATTTGAAAAATTGTTATTATTTAATTATTTCCATTTTATAGTCCAATTTTTGAGAAACGCTGTCGTCTATTTCACATCACGTTACAACTCTTAAGAGCCGGTCAAACAGAAAAAATGTCAAAAAGAAAGCTGAGCATACCATAGGTGGGCAATGCGATGCAACGCGGTGGTTTGGGGGAAAAAGAATATTCAAGCGGACAAAGTCGTGGGCAGAAGTAAGTTATCTATTTATATAAATAAAACAAAGTCAACACCCTAATTGCGTAACACACTATTACTCTCAATTTGAATCATTTTGAAGCTTATTGCTAATCCATTGCTCCATTTATGTTCGAAAAGTGTGTCTGCTCAACAACTTAAATAACGTAATGAATGTTGCTGAACTGTCAAAATTAAACCGATTGCTACTGATAGTGTGTTACGCAATTACCCTGCGGGTTAGTTACACCATTCATAACTCAAGAACGGCTGGCTCGATTTATATGATCTTTGATTTGTTGGATTTTTCTAGCAGAGAAACTATCAAAACATGGGAAAAATACACGAAGAAAAAAAAAATTATTCATAATCTGAGGCGGTATGAATTTCGCGAGATCAACTAGTTACGTATAATCTGAAGTCGCTTTTCGTGTCGATCTGTGTGATCGCTTTGATCTTCTTAACTACGCAACGGATATTGATACGGTTTTCAGCATCATTTAGAGAATTTATTCCGGAAGGGATATGCTTGTAATTCATTCATATTCAGGGCTTTCAATGCCCTTTAGGATGCTGATGGGGTTGCCGCGATACTGTAGTGTGTCGGAGATGTTTGCGGAGGCCAACACCGACTGCTTTAGGGCTATTGTGCGCAAGAGAGTGGCCTCCCTGATGTGTCGTGTGCGGGGCAGCCCCAATGGCCTTCTAAACACCATAATAGAAAAGGTGGAGTGTCCTATTGTGCGGTACTGGAATAAGGTATATGGTTCCGGTGCTGTCCTATTTAATAACAGATAATTTAATAGGTAAGTAGTTTTAAGGTATTAATATAGTTTTTAAGCCTTATTGATTATTTTATGTGGAATTCATGTTCTGAAATAAATTATTATTATTTAACTGAAACATAATACAGAAAATCAAAATATTTTATTTCACATAAACCTACATGGGCACTTATGAAACGTCAAAAGTTAAGTGCACGTTTACTATGGAGAAGAGCCGACAAGAAACTCCACGGTTACCCTTTTAAAAATAATTGGCTTTTACAATGTTTTCAAATTACGGTAGGTAGGTATGGGAGGACAGCGTAGGCCTGTCAACAAGTACCAGATACTTGATAAAATAAAAAATAGTCTACAGATCTAAAGTCTACAAGGCCTACAAAGACCTCACATTTTTCCAAAATATAAAAGAATCTATCAAAAGGATGAATCTATTAAAATCAAGTGATAAGATTGGCATTACAACCACTAATAAAGAGTTGAAAAATTAGAATTGTCTGTATATAATATCAAAACCGTGCGAAGCAGAGGCAGGTCGCTAGTTTCGTTTATAAGTTAAACAGATGGCATTGTATTTGTGAGGGCATATCCATTACGTTCGGTATAAAGGTAACGTTACGATAAACTTGATTAAGGTAGATACTGGAACGAATTGAATAGCCAGGGTTTTGTGGATATTGGGACAGTCCTGAATATTTTTCGTACCCAGATTCTTTTAGATATTGTAGCCGTTTTTAGCTTCAAACTGAAATTCAAAGCATTCATTCAATTAAACCATCTACACGCACTTTTGGATTGTCAAGGAGTCTCTAGTCGGTCAGTCAGAAATATGCAGCTAGCTGCCTGTTCCAAAGCATAGTATGTAGCTCAAAAACTAAAACCCGACTACTGAAAAATCACGCTCCCAAAAGTATGAAATAAAAATATGTAAACTACAGCTACGGAGAAGAACGGGCAAGAAACTCTATGGGCACTCTTTTAACCTTTTAACCGCCCGTAAGAACGTTCACAGTCTGATCTCAGTCTCAATCTGTCAAAAATACCTCAAATTTCTGTACATTTTGACACGTTTTCGACATTTGTTTGTCGCCGAGATGAGACTGCGACTAGATTTTGAAGGTTTTAAATTACGTGTATTGGCCTTCTATTGTCGTGCCCCCAGCGCCCGGCACAGTGATTCCAAAAATATCTATTTTTGGAATAACCTGATAAAATACAGCGTAATTAAAAAATAAACAGAGTAAACGAGCTGTCGTATTTGGTCGTAAATATACGGCCGTCGCGAAATGAACACGAAAATATTTGTTGGATTAATCCGACGTAAACGGTTAAAGGGTTCAATTATATTGTTAAGTGCCTAATGGAACACTCTTGAACTCATGTTCAAGACAGCTGGTTTTTGTTGTTTTTGATAACCGACAATGCATTTCAACGCAGGGGGATGTCCCTGCCGCTTCGTATAATATGTACGTACAAGTATAGTAAAAAAGGGGAAAAACTTATACCTAATTTAATTAGCTTCTGCCCGCGACTTTATTCGCATGAAATTTCTAGTTCTACTGACCCAACCCCTCGCATCACATCGCCCATCCCTTAGCGTTATTTCTGCCTTTTTTATCCTAGCGTGATTTTCAGTCCCTTCCTCTAGAATTGGGCTATCAAATGCAAAAAGTTTTTTAAATCCGAGTAGTAGTTCCAGAGATTAGCGCGTTCAAACGACCAAACTCTTCAGCTTTATTATTAGTACTAGCTTCTGCCCGCGACTTCGTCCGCGTGAAATTTCTTGTTCCCCACCCGGTCGCGTCACATCGCCTGCCCGCGCTATTACTTCGTTCTCGGTTGTCGTTTAAAGAACGCCAAAAAAGTTAGAAAGTGACTTTTATTATTTTTGCTTGGCTACTAAGTGTCGCAGCGTGATGTTAAATAGCCTATAAATAATTCTTCAAGAACTTTGCTATGAATGCAAATAGATTTTTATTTTTCAAGTTTCAGAATCTCTGAAACTAACACGTTAACACTCACACTCTTCGGTTCGGTTTTGTTATTACTGTACCGCTACGGCTTCCTAAAAGACCTGTGGCCGCCAAACAACGGCCGCTACACAAAGTTCGCCACAAAACAGCCGCCACATAACGGCCACCACATAACGGTCGCCACAAAACGGCCGCCACACAACGGACGCCACATAACGGCCGCCAAACAACGGCAGACACACAATGGCCGCCACATAACGGTCGCCACACAACGGCCACAGTGGTGGCTGTTATGAAAATGATGGCAGCGGCAAATAGCAGCAATCAGCACTTTACGGTGTCTAAAAACGCTCTCTAGGAAAAAAAATGGGTGTATAAAGTTTGATATTAATAACAAAAGTTCTAATGTTCATATGACCTAATTTCCTATAACGTGATTCCGATATCCTAATTACAGACTAAATAATTTATTTTAATTTCCCGCGGGTCCGCCTGTGTAGATGTTGGATACAAAGTATGTCCTAACCCAGATAATGTTCTATCCATCCGGCTAATCTGAGTCCGTTCAGCCGTTAAAGTAAGGATTATGTAATTGTGCGGTGGCGAAATGGGCGGATGACATTGTTACCTCCGCGAGTAGAACCTGGATGAGGCTGGCACAGAAGCACACCTCGGACACTACATACAACGCTCGCAAAATAATTACAACATAACAAACCAAATAACATAACCAAATGATGTTTGTACACGTGCAAATGCGTGCGTGAACATGCGTAGGGTCGAAAGTCGTGCGTAGCGTAAAAAAAAACGAACCAAACGACGACGGCGCTGCCCGTACGTGTGCATTATTATGAAGTGAACTTGTACGAGTGGCGTTCAATTGTTTATCTAGATAGTCGGGTTCGTAATGAAATAAAAATAATATAATAGTTACTATGTAAATGTGGTTTTTAAAAAACAATAATGACAAAATAAGGTATCTATTTACCTAACTAAATATTGCTTACACTAAAATATTTTCGTTTAAATGAATTAACTCTAAATAATCGGTTATTAAATCGCATGATATTAAAAATGCGAAATCTTACAAACAGTTTATGTAAATAAAAATTCGGAAGCAGTGCTGCGGACACGAGCGCCCTAGCTGAAGAGTCGGCGACGAATACCTCGAAGTGCGGGGTGGGGTGTGGTACCTGATATGAGCGCGGGAATGGGAGTGTCCGTTCTGTACGAAGTACTATTATGTATTCTATGACAGAAGCGTGGAGATTGGCACAAAAAAAGAGAGGTCTATGCTCAGCAGTACGTAAAGTCGGGCTGTGGATGATGATGATAAATATTGTCCGTGTAAAAGTATGCTATAACAAAGTGAGACTTCTGTATTTTTTACTCTGTGTACTACAGCCGGTCTCAATCAGTTTAGAATTCAAACTTCATTGCATAATCGATCACATTTAATTCTGTTTCACCATTGTAATAAGATCTCTTTTCAATTGATATCGTTTTTAGAATGAAAAGGCGGACAGAATGACTTAAAAATTCGTTAAGTATGGCGTTTAATAAGATGTCCTAAGCTGTGAACAATTTGTCCTGATCCAATACTACTTGGTCGAACGGTTCGCACATTGCATTTTTATACACGTGATAACTTCGAAATTACATGTCCGATTCGAATGAATTAAAAAGTATTTTACTGCTACATAAATACCCTTGATGATAAAACTATTTATTTCATTAAGAATTAACACTACGATACGAATGTAACCAACTTTTGTTTCTACCGGAGATCTAATTAGTACACAGTAAGTAGTAAGCTACTATTGTGAATTAACTATAATAGTTAGATATATTTCCTCGAGAACTTTTTTGTAGGTGATAATGAGTGCTTTACTCATTTAGTACTTAATTTTTGTGTATCAATAATAGTTTTCTCAGCGCACGCCAACTAATGAATTTTATAGTCAACATTTTGCTGCGTTGGTTTACATCTCTATTTTTTTAATAATAAATTTTAACTTATGTTATTTCCTGATAATTTAGCTTTCCATCGGTGAAAAAATTATTAAACTCGGGCCAGTAGTTTCGGAGCTTATTCTGTACAAATAATAATAAAAATAACAATATAATATCCTTACTTAACTAAAACTATTAAAAATAAATACATTCCATTTTCAAACCATATAATTATGGCCCCTTTCAACAATCTTTCACTCGAATCAAAACCATACATCCTCAATCTATTAACAACAAAAATATAACTTCAATGTCCCCCAAAATGTTGCCTGAAGGATCTCCTAGCATTGTAGGAATATTGGCAATATCCTCTCCTGGATAATTGAGTGGTACTCCCTTCGATCCCATTAAGGGATCTGTCAGGCCGCGTAGTCGATAATCGTCTAGGCGCGTTGCTATTTCTCGATCTTACTGTGGTGTGTCAGGCCTCTAAGCGAGCGAAAACGAAGGAAGACCCAGATTTTTCTGTGTTGTATGTAACCGATCATTTCGACGATGGACAAGTTCAAATTAAATTCACCAGCGAAACTACGCAGACGTGATGGATATAGAAAGAAAGAAAAAAATATATGTTTATTGGCATTAGAGCAAAAAAAATATAGGTACCTTAGAACTATAAAAGCAGAGAACAAAGATTAATGCCAAAAGGGTCTCAGCTGAGCATAATTTCAAATGACAAAACAAGGACCATCTGACGCTGATTTTCAGCAGCAACCTACGAGTGTCACATGCTAGAATAAAAAACACATAGGGAAGTGTGTGTCCGTTATAATAAATTAATTTCCCCCTGGGAGAGGTCACTGGCTCTTGTAACACAGGTTAACCACCAAGCAGTGATAGGGACTTCACACAATGTATAACCACTTTCTTATGTAATAAAGATCCATCATCATCTGCCTTGCTTTTTCCCAACTATGTTGGGGTTGGCTACCAGTCTCACTAGATGCAGCTGAATACTAGTATTTTACACGGAGCGACTGCCTATCTGATCTCCAGCCCAGAATCAGCAGTTTCCTACATTTTGACAAGTTATGTGAACATAAATGTAGGGAATAGTTGATTTTTTTTCGCGATTTCAGGTTTGGCCCCATAGTAATAGTTGTTCATAATGATATGTACAATGACCCCTGAAGAGATTATTTATTAATTACCGGACACCCTGTCATATCGACCTATATGGTATCGACATCATTCTGTATCTGGAGAAGGGCGTCGTTAGCTGCGCTACAGTTTATACTTTTGCAGCTATCATCGTTTTGCTTGTTTAAGGCCCGGTATCCACCAAAGCGGAGAGGAGAGGAGACGAGAGGAGGTGTGCTGCGAAACTGGCAGGTTATTTCCACCAAAGCGGAGAGGCGATGCGTAGCGGAGAGGAGATGTGAGCTGTGCGTAGCGTAGATGTGTGGTGGGAATAACTCTTTCGGATGTGCGAGGCGCGTGGAGAAGGCAGCGGGGAACGGGGCGCGCGAGCACGGGCTCTTCCGGCCGCCCGGCCGCCTGACTACACACATCTCTGCTCTGCCGCTCTGCTTGCTCGCTGGTGGCATAAAATTCTATAGGAAAATGAGACGTCTCCTCTCCTCTCCGCTTGATACATTCGAGATGTGGAAATAACGAAGTCTGATTGGTTATTCAAAACACATCTCTTCTCGTCTCCTCTCCTCTCCGCTTTGGTGGATACCGGGTCTTAGTCGTGTGTTATTGTTTCGAAATAAACTTTTATTATTTTTTATTTACTAGGTATATCTAAATATGATAAAACACAATAAAAACTATGTGACAAAACATTTTTCAACGATTTCTGGTATTGTAGTTACTTGAAGTCATTATCATTTCCCTGCCCTTATCCCAATTTACTTGTGATCGGCGCAACATGACTTTTTCTTCCATACTTCTCTATTAGTTATCATCTCGGTAGTCACCCCCTTTCTAACCATAATTATCATCATTCACACAGTCCATCCATCGTTTCTTTGGTCTTCCCCTACTCTTATAGCCATCGACGCTCATACTCAAAACTTTGCTCACGGCATATTCCTCATTCTTTGTATTTATAGTTACTTGAAGTATGAGTTTAGAAAATCTGTTTTTTATTTTGTTTTATCGCGTGTTTAGAGATCGATACCCACCACGTCTCTTTTGACTGTACTTACCCGTCAAAAAGAGTAACCTAGATAATGTGAATAAGACACAAAGTCTAAAACAGAAGAAGATCTAGCGGGGTATCCAAGGGGGGGGGGGGTGGAGGAGGGGCTCAGGGGATCAGAGCGGAATAAATCTGAAATACGCAGACACTGAGGTTCAAAGATGCTAAACATTTCTTAACTTAAAACTAGCGGGTTGGTAGATGTAAATTGAAATGCCTTGCTCCGCATGGGTGCAATTGCAATGGTGACATGTCAAAGCAGGCTTTTGTATAAAAGTCTGTTTAATAATAAAATAATAGCATAGATAATTATTAGAACTTAAATGATGATGAAAATCGCATCAAAATCCATTTTAAATATTAAAAAATCTATAAAGCCACAGGCATGCACTAAAACCTTTTTCCTGAAAATTCCTTTCCTAGCACCGAGCAAACAACGATCTTTTAAAACTAAAACAAAATGCAAACGCAATCGAAATCGCTGCTTTGGTAGTCGTACAAGCTAGATACAAAGACGCAATAACATCTAATTACACATTGAATTTAATTACGAGGTACCTATATCAATAACAATGCATTACGATATGTTTGTTTTTACCCTCCGTTTTGTGTGGAATGAACTTCAAGCTAAGGGATGCTTTGATGTCGTACAGATACAATATATCTACATATAATGTATGTAAATGATTGTTTTGTAAATATTGATTACCTATTGTTATCATAAAGGTTGCATACATACATTATGTATAAGAACAACTCACAAAAAAAGAGCAAGTTGGGAGAAAAGTATGTGTCACATCCACGCAAAAGGGCCATCGCTCAGCATAACGCTACGACCCTATGCGAGAAAAAGCCCCAGCGCTGGTTTTCAGCGACAGCCGGCATTGAAGTGATGACGTCAACTGGTTCAGTATATAACAAACAATACCTAGTTCTAAATGTTTATATAAACATAATATTTATCATACAGTTTACAGCCAATGTGTAAATAAAGTAGGTATATTTATTTCTAAAAAGAGTTTGTGACATTACCACCGTAAGATTACAGGCCGACCTCAAATCTTGGTACTAATGGAACGACAGGCTAAATGATACATAGGTACATATAGTACGAGTCTTGTATTTATAGCCAACCCAGGACTGACCGCAAATTAGACGTGTTTACACCGTCTACAGTTCGAACCAACCTCGGTCGATCAGCGCCAATGAACTGTTTCATGAGGACTTATAATGAAAGCCACTCCCGCACTGATACCATTGACATCTTCTCCAACACCCTGGCTCAATTTCGCAAACATCTTTTACGACAACTGATTGCTGACAATTGATTCATTTTGGATACCGTCACTCGTTTTGTTCTGTGTTCCTTTGTTACAACTTTAACTTTTTAATTAATGTAATTATTTTATTTAATCTGATTAATTTGATTGTATTATTCTTAATTTATTTGATTTTATAATTGCTAATTTATTTGGTTTTATTATTATTAACTTATTTGCTTTTAGAACTATTAATTTATTTGATTTCATCATGATTAACATGTTTGATTACACTTAAATTTTTGTTACTTTAATCAAAAACTACCTAGTAAATCAATTAGGCAAACTATGTAAGTGCTGTGCACACCTTTAAGTGATAAGTTTACTGTAGTACTTTATGTAATAAGACTAAGCTCTCTGTTAATGTTTATGTGAATTAATCGTTGGAGTGCCATAATAAATAAATAAATAAATAAAACACAGCATCCGATTTTCGTCTTGTGAAATCATTTCATGATCCATTGTTTGCTCCAGTGTATGTAAAACTACAGTTTCCTAGACGAACGGTGACCTCTTCATAACAGCCTCAGGGACGGCTATCATGAAAATTGTAGCACCGGGGTTTTATTTTACGGTGTCAAAAAACGCTCTCTAAGAAAACACCCTAACTTACTTTCGTAAATAAAGTTTCATTGACGTCATTCACCGGTAATTTGCGGACGCCATATAGCTTTCATCTTGTAGGAAACCGTAACTTTAGGGTTAAAAAAGACTAAATCAAAAACAAAAACTCCGAACGTTAATGAAATCATTGAACTTGTACTCAAAGCACTCGCCCACGAGGCACCCAAAACATTCCCCAGTAACCAATAATCAAAAAGTTCGAGAACTCAAATAAATCATTTCATGAAACATTCGCAATAAGCCGTCGATAAATAAAAACAAACAAAAAACGCTATTTATCGATACAGGTCAAATAAATTATAGCACAAAAGGGCAGCTTTTAATTTGTTTGATCCGTTTCGTACAAAGTGGAAAGCCCAAAATTGCCGACGACCGCTTTCGAATACCGACAGTTTTGCCACAGAATGAATAGGTACAGAAGGTCGGGTCTTTATAACCAGCGAAACCGAACGCACACAGAAAAAAAAAAAAGTAAATACGTTGTCGTCGTACGTACGATTTTCGGTAAGAAATATGCGAAGATAAAAATGTTTGGAGGACAAAATGCGTCACACTCACGCAAAACGGCCGTCGCTCAGCATAATGCTGTGACCCTACGCGAGTGAGCCACAGCGCAGGTTTTTAGCGTCAGCCGGCGTTGACGTGATGACGTCAACCAGTGCAGTATAAAATGAGATACAAAATAAAAAAAATACAAGTACGTCATGCTTCAGTGCAAGCGCACTCGCGACTTGCATTAGTTTGAGAATTTGAGATAGTTTGAGAAGCTTCTATTTCGCCTAGTAGTATGGAACAAACCTTCTACACATCACTACTTTCTGGTTGTACTGAATACAGTTTTTAATTAAAACTGTAAGATGCAAACAGACGGCCATAATTAGGAATATAGCCTTTATTACTATAGTCACAAAGGTTAGATTTTTAATTAGGTCTAATTGGTAGAAGGTTGCAAATTCAAATGACAAAGTTTGTAGAAGAATGATTGCTTTCTTATGAATAAGAACTAATATTGTTTTAAGTTGCATACAATCGTCTTCTCTAAGATGGAAGTTAATTAATCTCTGTATCCGTTATTACATTCCGACTTTACATACGAGTAGCGTTTATTTCTTTCTTTGTTTATCGACTCTAGTCTACTTTTCTCTCTTTGTAACAGTTTCAGTTTATTAATTGATTGAATTATTAATGTTTTGACGGCACAGTTGGCGCAGTGGATAAGCGATTGTCTGCTGCGCTGCGTGTCGCGGGTTCGATTCCCGCACGGAACAAATATTTGTATGACCTACAAGTAGTTGTTCCGGGTCTGGCTGTTTGTGTATGTGAGTTTAAATGTTTGTAAACGCACCCACGATACAGGAGTAATTTAATTCCTAGTGTGGGGTAACGTTTTATTAAAAAGAAAAGAAAAAAAAAATCAATCTGCCTTTTCTGTTGCTGACTATTTTGGGGACGGCTTCTAGTCTAACCGGATACAGCCGAATACCAATAATTTATTTATTACGTATATTTTATTTTTGAAGTCTGAAAGTGGCACCGGTAACTGAAAAGTAGAGTGGAAATCGGCTGTCATGACAGGGGCGTGTGAGAAAATTGTGTGAGAAAATTTGAATTTCGCGGGCTACCGTATCATTTCCCCCTTAAAAGGGGAAAACCAAAATCTCCGTGTTTTCGTATTCCATACTTTGATGTGTATATTAATAAGAGAGAGTGAGTGATAATTGCGTTACGTAAAGCGAAATATTAGGAAGTGCCATCAATCTACATCATTACTTAAAACAAGACCTCTTAACGGGTAGATCTTGAGACTCAGTGGTGGGAAGAGCGTCTGACAAAGACAGCTATATCCATCTAAAATAAGGGACCAAATTCATGGTGTGTCACGCCACGATGGTGGCCAGAAGCTGTGGTTCAGTGGTAGCAGTCCTGACTTAAAAGTGGAGTGGTGGTCGTGGATTCGAACCCAGGCAGGCGCTTTACCTTGTGTCTCTATGGCCCTATCAGAATACGAGCTGCCGTATTTGTTTAAATATTGCAGCATTATTCCGAAATAGGAGCCTTTTCGGCCTCGCACAGGTCTTTTTTTTTGTGGTTCTTAATGTAACTTTGATCGTTTTAAATAGTATTTTTTTTTCACTATTTGTATTTCCTATGTGTGTTCCAAATAAAATATTTTTCTTTCTTCTTTCTTCGTGTAATTTAGTTTATCACCGCTGCTCTCAAAACGGTGAATGAAAACATCATGAAGAAACCGGCATGTCCTAGAACTAAAAATTCGAAGACATGTAACATCTACTAACCCCCACAGAGCCCGCGTGGTGGATTTTGGCCTCTCACAGATACTTTATCCAGAGTCGAAACACCAACAAACATATCAATATAGCACCCTCACAAAACCGTTTCATCGAAACATATCGATACACGAACACTTCCGAAGTTGGCCGACATCGAAGTCCCTATGTCACACGAAAGTGTTTACAGCTTCCGAACGTTGCCACATTTATAACAATTCGTAGGATGATTAATGTTTACAAAATTGATATTTAATTGCTGGTAAACATCGTGTGTCGACGACGGTGGTGCCTCGGTATGTTGTGGTGTTAAATGACATAATTTATGACAGCATTCACTTGTATTAAGCGGGTAGAGCAAATTGAAGCGCTTTCAGTTCAATCTTCAAGAAATAGGATTAGGTACTTCGATCGTTTGGTAAGGTTGATGTTAGTATTTTGATTTATATCATGAGTGATGTGTAATATCAGAGGCAAGATACAATACGCGACACAAAGGCACTGCTCGCGATTCGCATCGCATGTCGCGCCAGTTTGAAGGAGCCTTAACCCGACTTTGTTTTGTGTATTTGTGTGTCTGTCTGTGCCATCGTAGCTCCCAAACGGCTGAACCGATTTTGATTTTTTTAGTTTAATATAAGTTGTAGGAAGTATTTTGATCCCAGCGCCCTCGCATCGGGGGACGGCTTTTGTGTTTAGTTTAGGTTTTTGTTTGTATCGGGGGTTTTAAAATTTTTAATTTAAGTTTTTTATATAGATTTATATCACACTAATATTATAAAGGCGAAAGTTTGCGAGTTTGTGTGTGTGTTTATATGTTTGCTACTTCTTCATGCTCAAACGACTGGACCAATTTTGATAAAATTTTGTATGGAGGTAGCTGACATCCTAGATTAACATATAGGCTTATTAACATATAGACTTTTTATCGCGATATTCTCACGGGATCGACACTTATGCGGGTGACCGCGGGGCGTAGCTATTATTATATAAAACAAAGTCGGATTAGTTACACCATTTAGAACGGCTGAACCGATTTTTATGATCTTTTATTACTTGATGTTGTCTCCGCCCCGAATAGCAGAATTATTATTAAAACATTGCAAAATAACAAAAAAAAATCTGAGGCGGTAGGGTCGCCGGGTCAGCTAGTAGTCACATAAAAAGCACTTTTGAAGCTGGGTGGTCCAGTTGGTGGGTAACATGATACCCTTGGTAAGCTGATTGTCAGACTTTCGGGCATCTGACTAACCGTAACGACGGTCAAGAGGTCAACATATAAAAGCCGGGGCCTATGGCTTGACATGCTTTCCGAGGCACGGAGGGGGCTCGATATAAAATAGATGGGTATCCTCCATGGTAACCTGTTTGTTACCATGGATTCGATTGGGGAAAATGTTTTTCGTTGATTATTTAAAAAAAACCGGATAAGTGCGAATCGGGCTCGCGCACCAGGGGCTCCACACCTTACAAATTTGTAGGTATGTAAATAGTTTTAATTTTTTTTTAATGTAAATACAAATTTATAATTTTCGGATTTTTCCTTTTACTTGTGCTACATGACATCTTCTTGCCAAATTTCATGATTCTAGGTCAACAGGAATTACACGCCCGTATCTTTTGATTGCGTTGACTTAGATGTTTGATTTTTTCACTGCCTCAAGGGATTGCAGCCCTGAGTATCTGATATTAATTTTAACTTGATAACTCCTCGCGTTCCTGAGAAAAAGAGTCTCGACTGACGGACAGACAGACGGACAACGAACAACATCTTTAAGGGTTCCTTTTTTCCGGAACGGTACAGAAGCTTGAAAATTGCTGTTTCATACATTTCGACCGCGAAGATATTGCACTTTTTGTAGGAAACCTCTGATTTTTTTTGTAAATAAACGCAGAAATATATCATTGCAGTCCAGAATCATGTACTTACGGAACCCATTATAAAAATTTTTGCGTCGATCTCTCAGCCACCCTACATTTATATTGTAGCCACGCAACCGACTACTACGGTGCTTACTCAGCCACGAGCCCCTCACTATCACTAATGAGCAGAAAATGAGTTCTACTAATTAATGATGATAAGCACTAGTTCTGTGCTTTCCAATTTACATATTAATTACATTTTGTAAAGTACGTGTGTGTAAAGTATGTTGCGGTGTGGCAATTATTTCCGTGTTGGTTAAAATTAATGGAAGCACATGTTGGTTTTCGTGGTAGATCGTTCATTTGGTTTGTGTTGTATATTGGCAGTGGCGGATTAGCCACGTAGCAAGAGTAGCAAATGCTACGGGCCCCGCGCACTAACGCATTCTGTCCGTAAAAAATATCAATTTAGATAGAAGCGTGAAAATATTTTTTCAATTCAATGTAAGTACTTATAATACTAACCACGAAAGATTTGGTATCAATTTGGTAATAAATCTGGTTGCTAAGTCCGCTGCAGACTGATGTGCAGAAGCAGATATACAAAGTGTTAATGAAATAACCCAAAACCTCGGACACCCCAACCGATTTTTATATTAATAAATTGATATGACATATAATTTTTTTTTTTCAAAAATTATAGTAAAAGATATTTGTAAATGTTGTTGTCGCACTACTTCTTACAGATTCGTAGCTCTATCGCCGCCGGGTGCTTCCCGGCCTTGGCGCCAGCTCTAGCACCCCCTCTCCTCACCCTCGCTGTTTGTTTTCATTGCGTTGGACAGTAGCGTACAGCGTCGTTAAAAAATATTAGACACGGCATTACAAATAATTATTTTTTGGAAAAAAAATAACCAATATTAAAAATTATTGTATTCGATTTTGCTGCCGATTCTAAACAAACTAGTTTCAGGTTTTGGGTTATTTCATTAACACATTATATACTATAAATATGCAATATACTTAGATTTCATAGAAAACTTACACGTTGACAAACAAATGAATCCACGCAGCTAAAATGCGTGAGAGTGACAAGAGCAATCAACGAGAGTACTCACTCAGAGACGCTCGCTTCATGAGCAGAACACTCGCTGAGAACTCACACTTGGTACTGTCACCCAAGGAGATAAGTAACCAGAACCCTAATTGCGTAACATATTATCAATCGGAATCTGAATCATTTTGAACCAACTTGCTAATCCATTGCTTCATAAGTTCGAAAAATTTGTCTGTTCAACACACAAATAACGCAATGAATGTTGTTAAACTGTCAAATGAAACCGATTCCGATTGATAGTGTGTTACGCAATTGCCCCGCAGGGTCGTCGGATATAGTTGAAGTTTAGTAAGAAACCGATGGATGTTTTTGAATAAAATTAAATGAATAGGAAACAAACAGTTCATTCATCAAGTTAAATTTCATTCAAAAACATCCATCGGTTTCTTACTAAACTTCAACTTTATATTTAAAGCACTCGTTATAAAAAGTCTAGAACGTATCGCAATCACGTATCAACGTATCGAAAGATGCAAAAATAAGAGATAAATAATTTTAAAAGTACAGTTTATTAAGTCGTAAATTATAAAAACTTTGCTTACTCAGCCACGACTCACGAGCCCTCACTATCACTAATGAGCAGAAAATGAGTTCTATTAATTAATGATGATAAGCACTAGTTCTGTTCTTTCCAATTTACATATTAATTACATTTTGTACAGCTGATTTTTTATTTTGTGATTTCATATTCGATCCCATAGTAAAAGTTGTTTATAATGATGAATACAATGACCTCATAAGAGGTTGTTAAATATTAATGTTTTTCCAATAATCCTGTATACCCGTTAGCAAAAATGCAATGCAAGAAGAAACTTACCGAATACCTGCAAAGTCTTACCTATGAACAGACTGAACTTCATCTGTACGCATCCTAATAAAATACCTATGTAATATAATACATTAAAATATACAATTCGCATAAGAAAGAAAGAAAAAAAGAAAATACATTTATTTGCGTTTTACGTTTAACATACACACAAACGCGAGCACGCCCACTCACACCACAACACACGGCAGAACAGTATACAACACCATGCACATCCTTTTACACATCATACGTACAGACGCCAGCAGGTCAACCTACCCCAATCTGTCAAATTTCTTTGATAGATTTTCAACTTTAGCACAAAGGCATAAGGTTCATATTCAATTGGGAAAATCTAACAGATTGGGGTAGCTTGATGTGCTGGCCTCTGTACATTCCCATCTCACACAAATAAGAGGACTTGCATGCAAACCCCACACAAACTTTTTTCTATATATACTGTTCTCTCTTTCTAATACCTAAGTAAAGTAAATACATTATAATTTTTTATACTGATTATGTACAAGATCACACCACTCAATCTGACCTAAATTAGCCAGTCAAAATATTTTTTAATCTATGTCCAAGTTTCTGTAAATAAAGATCATTATAATTATTGTTGTTATTACAGTTGCACCAAATCCAATTGATCTGAAGCCTAAAGCATCATTGATAGCGTGTAGCAACGGATTGACCCCATCCCCACACAATCCGTGGAAGTCATCAGTCTCGATACTCCAAATCATGATATTCGTTATGTTCAACTGTTTGGCGTATTCGACTTTGGCAATAATCGATTGGGGGTCGTCGTAGGAGACCCAGTCTGTGTCCTTGACGGCATAGGGTACTTTAGCTTGGGAGTCAAAGCGTTTGGTCCAGGATTCGGTTCGGAGTTTCTGGCAGAACTGGAAACAATACGGTTTTGTTAGTTTTTAATATAGGTTCACATTTATCAACTGTTCTAATATGTAGCAGTTACAAAAATTGGTATATGATACCCTGTCGTGAGAAAATATCTGAAAGTAATGCAGGTATATGTGGAAGGAGCAGCAATAAATTAGAAACTGCGTATCGTTGCGTAGTGTATGTAGACATGATAGAGAAATGCGAACCAAAGAAACTGTCCATCATCACCATTCTGCTTCCCTTAACCCAATTTATTTGTGGTCCGCGCAATATGTTTTTTTCTTCCATACTTCTCTATTAGTCGTCATCTCGGTAGTCACCCCCTTTCCAGCCATATCGTCGTTCACACAGTCCATCCATCGTTTCTTTGGGTTTCCCATACTCTTATAGCCATCCACATTCATACTCAAAACTTTCCTCACGATCACCTTGAGCAACATTACGTGTATCTCATCATAATCAGCCTATGATATTCCCACTGCTGAGACACAGACCGACTAGACTGTCGATGAGAGGGAGTGGATCGTAATCCACCACGCGGGCCCAGTGCAGGTTGGTAGACGTCACATGTCTTCGAATTCGTAGTTTTAGGACATGACGGTTTCCTCACAATGTTTTCCTTCACCGTTTTGACAGCAGTGATGATGAAATAATTCACACAAAGTAAAGTGCCTGTCAGGGTTCGAACCTATAACCGTCAACTTATAAGTCACAGCTGTTACCACTAGGCCACCACTGCTCTCTATTCATAGACCAAAAATAGAAATGAAGATCTATATCAGTATCAAGTAAAGTCAGAAACAATCCAAGCAAAATATACACTGAATAATCTTGATTGCTCGACAAAGGTAATTCTAGCCGTCCTTGTGAAACGAAACACCAAAAGAACAATGGCGAAATCTTAGCTGTATGTAATTTGAGCGTCTAAAAGTGACTTATATACGAAGGCAGTTTAATTATTTTTCTACGTTTTTTCAAAGTATCGCATTAACTAGATAAGGCCGGATAAAAAAAATAATTTAAATGAAAAGTTATTTGATTTTTTCTTTGACGTTTAGTGTTGCCGTTTTATATTTATTCTGCCAAGTGACAGTACGTACAACATTAATGTATTGTATTCAGTTGATGTCGTAATTAAACGTTTGATTATGCAATTAAAACGGAGTAAATGAATTAACAATACTGTTAATTTCTAAGTGGAAGTGTTCCTTGCAGGGAGGTAAAAATAAATGAATTACTTTCAATTAATGACTGGCAAAAAGACTATTACCCTAAATCAAAAAAAAAAAATTAACTTGGTTTGACAACTGTTCAGATACGATACACATGTCACAGACGCTTGCGCCCAATTTATGCCATCTGCAGCTTTGAGTTGGATAAAGTTTTCAAACTTGAGTGTCAGTTGTTCTCAGTGTTACCAACCTATACCAAAATTTACCCCCAAGATTTTTTAAAAATCCCCCTAAAAAAACCCTAAGTACATATCTCATAAGTTAAATTTCTTTCATGTAGTCCCCAACTCCCTAACTCGTTCGTAAATCATAAAATAAAACGCATAGGTACTTAGTCAAGAGACCTCCACAATCACAAACGAAAACATAAACAAACGTCATTACGTTAGGTTGTCAGAATGTCAGTTGTCACCTATCAGACGTCACGGGGCGAAGGATTGAGAAAACAAATCATAAAACAAAGGTGCAAACCTCTCAGACTGAGGTGCAAACCGTAGTTAGAAAATGATGTCTACGGTACAAAAGGCATTGAGTTACGGAAAGATACGGATAAATAAGTGAATGAAAACTAATATGCAAAGATCCCGGCTCGCAACTGCCCTGCCAATCCAATACACTGTAACTTTTGTTACAGTGTATTGGATTGGCAGGTGCCGGTGTTCATTGATTTCTAAGAAGTTATCACATCAAAAATTGTTGGTCAGGGATACTAACTAAACAGACTAGAAACTCACTAAGTTGACTTGACACAGCAGCGTAGTTCGTTCCATGCCACGCACAGGCCACGTTCGTTTTATTAATTCGAGAACTAAATCGCGGTGCGGTGATGTCATTCTATTCCTACTATTGTTCGAGCAAAATTGCACATGTTTTTTGAAGCCCCTAAAAATATCCCCAAAAAATTTCTGTCCCTAAAAATCCCCCTTTTAACACTTCTTCCCCCTAAATTTAGGGGGAAAACCCCAAAGTTGGCACCACTGGTTGTTCTTATAAAGGAATAAGTTTGATGTGAGTGGGGGGGGGGGGGTGTTGCCGCTCTTTCTTCCTAGTTTAATGGTAGAACCGCATCATAGTACAGTTGTGGGGAAGCTGCAAATGTACTTGGTTATTGTATTGATTTTCGGCCACATATGTATGAAGATACTTTGACCCGGTATCGTTGATGGAAAGTTTTTTATGGGTGTTCTTGCAATTTTTGCTTCGTTTTGGCATTGTGGTTTAATGGATAATTTTTAAAGTCTTGGTTTAAACTGCATCTGTACTTGTAATTTCCGCTAAAGAATATCTTAGTCGGTTTTAGCAGTGGTTGATGCAGGGATAATTACGTAAGCAGATAGGCATAACTCTGTGGTACTTGGTGATGCTGAAATATCTTATGACTGTTCATTTTGATAGTTCATGTAATGTTGTAGTACAAAATTGTAGGTTTATTGGTTAAGAATAATATTATTTATAGTTCTATTGGTATTATTTACATAATCCAATAGCAAACCTAGGTTTTAATTTGGCTTATCCTTGGTAGCCTCGTTTTCGACCACTAGACAGGCTAAGTTATTTTTTTTTTAAATATTAATTAGATTCGTTTTTTGTTTTTTACTTTGGTTTGTGGTTGTATTCTTTCTTGCTTTATTTTCATTATTGGCAATATCTGCGATTTGATACAGATACTGTTTTTATTGCATGTTTGATCGCAATGAGATATTAAGTGATTAATAAAATAAAGAAAAAACTCTAGTTACAAATAATAAATAAATATAAATTAATTATGCCGAGTTAGTTGAACCTCTTACTTACTTCATTGTATCCTATAAAGCCACTTGTAGCAGTGTATGGTCCACTTATACCACTCCCGGATGATGGGGCTCTCACACCATTCTCGGCAGCATTCGTCAATGTAAATGTTCTACCATAGAATGGAACACCTACTGCTATTTTCTCTGGAGGACAACCTAAAAACAAGAAGCGAATACGAATTTAATGAAGAGGATACTATATAAGGCGTTCGGTCAAAGTTCTAAAGGAGTTATAATAAGGGCGATTCTCGTAATTTTAAGAACGTTCACAGCCTGATCTCAGTCTGTCAAATATACCTCTAATTTCCCTACATTTTCATGTTTCCCTACATTTTCATGTTTTTGACATTGATTGTCGCTGAGGTGAGATTGCGATTAGATTTTGAGGGTTTTTAATTTCGGGAATTGGCCTTGGTTTTTTCTGTTACCAATCTATGTGTTTGAAAAAAAATGTTTGTTGAAGTATTTTCTTACCTTCACCAATCCAATACTTCAAAGATTGTTCAACTGTGTACATATCCTCTGCAACCAAACCCTCATCTCCTTCTCCTTGAAATATGGGTGCATTGTGACCAGTGACGGAATCCCAAGCACCGTTCATGTCATATGACATTATATTTACCATGTCTAAGTACCTGGAATTTTAATGACATAATGTTCAATCCTTATCATGTGCTCTCTAGAGACAATCTTTAGTTCGTTATTTTAAAGTATTATTGTTAGCCTGTGTTGTCCCATTGCAGGAAAAGGCCTCCCTTTCTACTTTACATTCCTCTCCTCGCGGTTCAGGTCATGTGTCTTTAGTTCGTTGACTCGCAACCAAACAGTCTCATGGTAAAAATAGTCTAAAATCTTTGGAAAATTCTGTTTTGGCTCGAGTTAAAACTTTTCTCTCTACAACAGACAAAACTCTTTTGACTCTGGTGGAAGCATTATCTTAAGAACGGAAATAATATAAAACCCTGTGATCATATTTTATTCAATTCCGGCATGATCATCCCTTATCCCAATTTATTTGTGGTCGTCAACATGGCTTTTTCTTCTATACTTCTTTATTAATTATCATCTTGGTAGTCACCTTCTTTCTAACCATATCATCATTCACACAGTCCATCCATCGTTTCTTTGGTCTTCCCCTACCATCCATTTCATAGCCATCGACATTCATACTCAAAACTTTCCTCATTCCTCCGTATCACATGCCCATACTATTGCAACTGATTTTCACACTACTTTTCAGGTACCGGTACCACTGTCAGACTTCAAAAATGAAATATATGAATCAAATAAACTATTGGTATTCAGCTGCATGTTGGGGAAAGGAAACGCAGAATGATTTTGACTGCAAAAATAGTAATAAATATAATGAATACTCATATAGCCATCGACATTCATACTCAAAACTTTCCTAACGACATTTTCCTCATTTCTCTGTATCACATGCCATATTCAAGCCCAGCATATCGGCTATAAATATTATTCTGGCACGTGGTCACTGAAAGGGTACAAAACTGTTAATCTAATTGGTGATATTTTCAGATATTGTTCTGGCAATAATATGCGATGCACAAAAAATAGCTCTATAAGCAACAATAATTCGTAAAGTCTTATCTACTTACTTCGAAATACCCTTAACATCATAAGACTGTGAAGCAACTGCCTTAACCGACGATACTGCAGCTGTGAGCAACAGACCATTCTTATCAAACACCTCTTTGATCTCTTTCAAGAGTGTAGTAAAGTTATCAATATCTGCTACTCCATGTACTGTGTCTCTTCGGTTAGGGTACTCCCAGTCGATGTCTAAGCCATCGAAGCCGTGTGTAGTTATCATCTTTAGAGCGCTGTTTATGAAGTTCTGTCTTAGTGAGGGACTTGCTGCCATCTGAAATATATTAGTTGGTAATTTTATTAATTGGGACGAGTGAATTTGTAGTTTTGGTCACAGCAATAGATGATTAAGCCGAATGATTTTCGTTAAAAAAATAATTTCCATCGTCACGCTAAAAAGAAGAATTGGTTAAGCGAATTATTTTGGCACTGGGCTTAGTAGAAAATCAGAGATATTGCGAACTTATCTCTTCTACTTTTAATATTTTTTGTGTTGATATATTGTACTTCGGATTATATTCGGGCAGACATGTGCTTAGGTACAGAACTTTTTTGTCGTTTAGACAGAGAACGTAAACAGACAGAAATATTAAACACAAAAGTTGTTAATAGCCACTAAAGGATCAATAAAATAAAGCAATTTACGTGTACACCGTTATTTATACGTATATTACAACGAAAAATTTTGACGCATTGGCGTTCAGAATCATGTACTAAATTGAATGTCCCTGCCACGTCAGAATAACTCTTATTAGATAAGTCAACTTACGATCGAGAACTTTGCGGATCCTTCATTCCACCCGCCGACCGCCACAAGTGTTTTTAAATTCTGATTTAGATTTTTCAAAGCGTTGAATTTTCCGAAGTTATCTGTGAAACGAGAACCTTGGATTTTGACAAATGCAGCTGTTCCATACAATTTGTCGATCTATATCAATCAAAATCAAAAGTCATTTATTCAAACTAGCCTGAGAATCAGCACTTTTCGAACGTCAATTACAAAAGACAGTCCCCCCAAAACGCCCGCCCTTCACCACTTCCTAGTGCTTTCGCTGGGGAGAAGAAGTGGCGCAACAAACTCCCCAGCAGCACAGCTGTCTGTTCAGTTAGAAAATATTTAATTGTATAGGTACAATACTAGGTTTGCAAAGTTATTGACGTTACAGAACACAGAACATTAAATTAAATTATTTGCCATTATGTCAGCTTGCCACGCACAAATACAATAAAAACAATACGTACTCAAGCAAAAATTAAAAATGTAAACAAAAACTTGATACCTAAATAAAATCCTCCAGGTATAAAGGGCGTGACAGCTTACATATGTATGCAATACTGGGTTCAGTTCACATAGCTGTGAATGGTAAACTAGGACCATCGAAGTAAAATAAATTTAAAAAAAGTTATTACTAATAACAACAGTAAAACCAAGGTCAGCAAGACGACCAGTCACCACAAGCAGCACCCGTTCACGAGCATAGCGCAAAGATCAGCCATTACCCCCCTCGCCATATTTGAGGGAAGGAGGCAACCCGACCCCAGACGCTGCCGCAAGCAGTGACATCTAAGGGAGCATGACGAACTTGCTGCCGGTTGTTCAGGCAAGATAAATGTGATCAATCGTAGAGGTCGCTAGCTAACCACATAATTATGTTGCAATCAACTCATTAGAAAACATTGAAATGTGTAGATTATGTCAATAATAAATTAAAATAAAATTAAACTGAATTGAATTATACAGTCAACTAAAAACAACAAATTAAAAAATTATATAAACTCATAAAACCTGTCAGTAAGTTAATTCAGGAGAAAGAACATAATATGATGCACGAATGTATGGAACGGCTGATTTTTTATCTGGATTTCATTGTTAGGTCCCATAACAAAAGTTGATTATAATGACGTGTATAATTAAGTAAGACTTTTCGGGTATTGCGTAAACAAAAAAATTATCATCATTCTCTTGCACTTATCCAAATTTATTTGGGGTTGCCTTAACTTATCTTTTTCTTCCATAATTTTCTATTAGTGGTCATCTCGATAGTCACCCCTTTCTAACCATTCACACGGCCCATCCAACGTTTCTTTCGATCTTCCCTTACTCTTATAGCTATCGACATTCATGCTCAAATATGCGTAAACAAAAAAAACGTTGCTTTTGTTATGGAACTGCATTAATTTCTTTTCCCACCGGTACAATAATAATTATGAACAAAATCTTAGCTCATACATTTGACACACATTATTTTGATCAATGAAAAATCAGAATCTCAAGAGTCCTTTAAATAACACTTATTGACTGATTAATTGTCTGTAAAGCCCAGTATTTACGTTACGCAAATGTTATGTAACTATTTTTATTCAGAACAATTTTTATAAAGATTACTGGAAATGATCCCAGAGACAAAGCGGAAATGCCTCATGTCTGAAAGCCTGTAACTACACCGGCATGCATAGTACCATTTTACTAGCTTATACTGCCCCACTGCTGAGCAAAGGTCTCCCCCAAGTCCTTCGAGGAACTCTTTTACCGCGCCACCTCGAACCGGTCCTCGCGGTTAGTACACGTTAATAAAACAACGGAGTTGGTTGTTTGTAATGGCCATATGGGAATTGGTCATAGAAGTACCATTAATAAAACAATGTTAACTTACCCCGTCCACCATCATCGGGTAGATCTAAATAAGAGTCTAACGAGATAATATTTCCCTCAGTATCAAGTCCCACGAAGGCGTAGATCAAGTGTGTGCAGAGATGAGGATTTATGTCTGCAACGTCGAACTTTCCTTGGCCACTTCTGTAAGTGGCCCACGTTCCGTAGTAACATACTACAGCTTCTGTAAAATTACGAATAGTTTGTTAATTTTCGATTTTTGGAGCAATAAAACCTGAGCAGTAGTGACCCAGTGGTATCGGCCATGACTTCCGAGTTCGAACCCAAGCAGGTACTTTGTGTAAATTATTTAATTACCGCTGCTCTCAAAACGGTGAAGGGAAACATCGTGAGGAAACCGGCATGTCCTAGAACCAAAAAGTGGAAGACGTGGCATCCGCCAAACCGCATTGGACCCGCGTGGTGGATTATCGCCCACTCTTTCTCGCAAAGAGAAGGGCTGGGCATGGGAACAATATAGGAAGATTATGTGTTACATTCAGTTCTTCATGAAGCCGCCGGTTTATGCTAGATGGAGCGACGACCTGCCGGTAAAGCCGGCTGGAACAGATAGGATATAGAAAGCAGAGAGGTAGGTGTTATGGCGGTCTTTAAGAAAAGGTCCATGCCTGGCGGTGGATTAAATTATTGTCACAGTTAGTCATTTATAAAATTTTACTAGGAGTAGGTAGGCAGGCCAGTAAGTTTTTAAACTCAATAGACCAGCAATTTGGATCGATCTCACTACCTCTTGTGGTCACCGAGCCAGGCCTTACTTTGAAATAATATTATGGTAGACTACTGTCACTTATTAGGAGTGGTTGGCCTGAAGGTTTGTTTCTGTCTTGTAATCTTCCACAAAAGCCAATCCAACTTAAACTCAAAGCATTGATTTCAATTAAACCATAGCACTTTTGAACTGTCAAAGAGTTGGTCAGATAGTCAGAAAGATGAAGCTAGTTGCCCATTCCAAAGCGTAGATCTCTGTGGAGAAGGACGGGCAATAAACTCCAAAGACACTCTATCAAATCAAGATATTACAAAATCTTGGGTACATTATTCTTGTAGCTTCTATATGTGAGAACAATGTAATAGTATAAAATTTAGAAACAATTCAAAATAAGCCCATAACCATTTTATTGAACTTAAAACGGAATTACAGGGATAAAAATTTATCAGTAATTGTTTACTACACTCTAAATCTCAAAAGAAGTACGACCATTTTAATCACCACTTGTCACTATTACAAAAAAAAAAAACTAATTTATTTCCACCTACTTTCACTCGCCACAATATGGCTTAAAGCCACCAACACGAACACACACAAACTAACAGCCAACATTTTCCTAATTCATAACTGGACTGTTTATTTCACGTAAAAAATACTTCCTTTATTACTTTCTTATCTAAAGTATCATAATAAGTATAAGTAGATATGATAGCACTTCTCTATCGCCTATTGTGATGGTTTGATAGTTGTTGTTTTTATCTTTAATTTGTCATTAGTTTTTCCATGTTCTTTTGCACGTAGAAAGTTTCTCTCGTGCGAATATCGTAAGTGAAAATGTACTTATACCAGAGGGACAATTCTCGTAATTTTAAAAACGTTCACAGTCTGATCTCAGTCTCAATCTGTCAAAAAATACTTCTAATTTGCCTACATTTTGACATTTGTTTGTCGCCGAGATGAAACTGCGACGAACGTTTTAAATTACGAGAATTGGCCTTCTGGTGTATAGCACTCATTTATTATTATACTGCCTCGTTTATTTAGTGGTCGCAAACGCTACTGACGAGCATGAGGCCCTGGGTTCGATTCCTAGGTGGGGCAAAGTGCAGAAATTTCTAAGTAGCAACCCGGAGTCATAATGTGTGCCCGATTAATGACAATAGGCTCACCCTTATTACAATCAATCTACCTAGCCTAGCCAACTATGTTGAGATCGGCTTTCAGTCTAACTGACTGCAGCTGAATACCCCTATTACTTGGGACTTAAATCATTCGAAAGCGATGTGCTTCTCTTCGGCACAGAACACACGTCAGCTGCCACAGCATGTTGAGGGCATTGAGTGACCGGTGGGACTGCCCGATGCTTGGCCGATGGGTGAGAATGCACACCCAGGTCGGCTTTAAGTAGTTATACGGACAAACAATGTTTTCTTTTTTATTTCTATTATATTCTCTTTGTGATTGTATGTGTTAATAACAATAGTTAAATAAGTGACACTCCCTTCCGCTCCGCCCAGAGCGGGAGGGGTTGTTTGATGATTTCCCATCATCAAAAAAAAAGTACATTATCGTCATGCGATTAGGTGCCCTACGTACTGTTTACGTACAAGAGTCAACTTCATTCATGCCTCTGCGAGGCGAGGAACTCGCCCATTGTATGATAATCATTATTTTGTAATTTGTTATTTTTATTCATAATTTTAAGAACTACTAGTGATTTTGGATAACTTATCTTGAAATTCCTTATGATAATTTAAATCCGTGCCTCTTATCTGCGTCGAAACAACGAATCTATAAATAATCTCTCTGCTGAACATAATGACTAAATTATTTATCTTTTTTTTCCGACTGCAAAAAAGGAGGTTCTGTATACGACCCGTATGTAATTATGTATGTACGTATGTTTGTATGTCCGCGATTTTCTCAAAAAACAATGTTTTTACTCTTTCATTAATGTGATCTACATACATGCTTTCAGGAAGGTTTTAGTACATAAAACATTAGGTAATTATTCTTATGTACGAAGTTATATGCATAAATGTACTGCATCTCCGGAATTTCTATGCGAATTTTGATGATTCTTCTAGTCGGTGTCTTCAATAGACTAGTTTTAATTGAATTTGTGTGGGGTATCATGGGGGTCGTCATGGCTGAAATTCGGTCTAGAGGACATCTAATATATAAAATTCTCGTGTCACAGTGTTAATTACCATACTCCTCCGAAACGGCTGGACCGATTTTCATGAAATTTTCTGTGCATATCGGGTAGGTCTGAGAATCGGCTACTATCTATTTTTTTTTTCTTTGCAAAACGACTTTTGCGGGGTCAGCCAGTAATTTTATAAAATGACATTCGTACAGCTCTGCCTGATGGGCTCTCAGCCCGCTACTGAAAAATGTGATTAAATCTTTTTACCACGTGATGAGATATGCTCCTTTCGCAAACAGTGGGTAAATCCGCGCTCAAATAATTATAATTATGTTGAATATTCTCGTGTTGTTTAGCTAATTTGTACGAGTACTTACAAATAATTAATAGAAAACAATAATTAAATGAAAGTGCTGGTATGTATTCCTATTACAAGATTACAGGTATAGACAGTATCTATACTATCCATACCAATCTATACTAATAATAAAACTGAAGAATTTCTTTGTTTTTTGTTTGAACGCGCTAATCGCAGGTTTGCATTTTTTGATCGAAGGTTTAGGCCATTTAACATCGCGTTAGGAGCCGAGCAAAAATTCAGAAAGAACGCTAAATGAAAATGAAGTAACAGCGCGGACCGGCGATGCGTTGCGATGTGGTAGGTCGGGGGAACAAATAATTTCAAGCGGGCAGAAGCTAGCACATATTGAAAATTCGAAAGTAACTTTATCTGTATGTTACCTTTTTCAAATTCAAATTTCAAATTCAAATATTTTATTTCTGCATTCTTACCCACCTTCGTAAGAGGGGAGAGTCCCGGGAGAGTACCATTGGAGGAGGAGCGCAATCGCGCCATAATTGAAGGGCATGATCGCTTCCGCATGATCGCGGCGAACCCGTTGACGCACGCCTCCGCGAACATCCCTGACGCGCTACACCGCCACGGCAACCCCAAAAGTACCCGCAGGTCGCTTTATGCCCGCTGGGTATACTTGGTCTACAGGCTGCACGTGTAAAAGGACTGGCAGAAGGACTTAAAAAGCGTTATTTTAAGACTATACTATAAACGGATGACGGTGGCTACTATATTCCGTTTTAAGGATTATAATAAAACTAAACGATATAAAACTACCGCTTCTAATAATATTAACGTATAATCTTGTGAAGCACAACTTAACGTGCTTATTTTCTGCATTTTCATTCTAAATTGTATGAAATAACCAAACAAACGATGAGGTCGCCACTGTACGGTCGGCATAGTTTTAACAGAATCAGTACAGCGTGCAAACCTGCGGGCCAGCATGTTGCAACGGACAGCCAGCGACCTGCGCTCCCTATCTAAATCTACATCGTCTTTAAAGTCATCAGTGACCCAGTGACCCAAATACTTAAATTTCGAAACCCGACCTAAAGGTGACCCAGAAAGTGAGAGTTCAGGCACTTTACACGCCCAAACCACTAAACGGATTTTGAAAATTTGGCAAAGATATAGATAGCATCCTAGGAAGGTGTATAGGCTACTTTTTGTTCCGGTAGTACCTACATACATACCCGTGGAATAATTTACGACATCCACGCGGGCGAAGCCGCATAAGCTATAGTTTTGTGTTTGTTTCGTCGATGCGTGGGAGTTCCAGTGCCGTAGGCATCTTCTGGGCATGCTCGTTCCATCATAAGCCTCATCCACCGTTTTCTATCAGGCGTGATCGAGTTCAAGAGCGGACCCATTCAGCAATAAAAATAAATAAATAAAATAGTTCACAATAAAGACAACAACTTTACAATCTAAGAAAACATATAAAATACAATTAGACAAAAAAATTGCTTTGTATATTTTGGTTTTCTTACCAAGGCATAAACGTTTAAAACGGGATCAGGAATACAAAATTCTTTAGATGCCATGTATAGCTTGTGTATTTTCTGAATAGTTATAAGCTAGTTCAACAAACAATGAGCCAACACATTTAAAAAAAAACTCAAAGTTTATTTAAGTATTTTTTTTTATTTTCGTGGAGTCTGAAGTATGAAGATAGTTGTCCACTCCAAATCGTAGGTATATAAGGAGAAAAACGGGCAAGAAACTCCATAGACACTTTTTTAAATTATATTGTTAAAAAATAAAAATATAAAAAAGCCACCTACTTATCATATAACATTTCCGAACCTCATCAAGATAGCTTCTTGAAGTGAAAAGCAACATTCGATTGTATTTAATAACGCATAAAATAACTGCAAACTAGGGCCACTTTGACAAAAAACAATAATTAAAACAATGAAAATAAAAGTATTCAAATGTAATCCAAAATTATGATTTTTTTTTGTTTACTTTATTCTGTCTAGAACTTCCAACAAGCCAGTACGTAATAAGGCTTTAATAGAATAGAATAGGATATAATACTCTTTATTATGTACACCATATAAATTACAGAAATAAATATATACATTTTACAAAGGGTGACACAATGGGCGTTCTTATCGCTAAGAGCGAATGGTTAAGTTAATGTGCAATAATTATAATTATTTTTTCAAGACTGAAACTAACTTGTGTGGTTTAGGAGACATTTAGATTTCTTTAGGCACTTTGCAAAAGGCTTTTATAAATTTCTCGACAGTGTATTAGATAGGTACCATTTTTCTCTAAAGAAAATTATTTCTAGAAAAGACTTTACTATCGTCATCATTCTAAATTATAAGCACGAACGAACACTAAAAAATAAACAGAGCGTGCATACAAGAGGCACATTTTCTTAAACCTGATAAAAATTTAAACAAAACGCCAAGTTAAAGTGCAATAAACAACAAAAGGCACGCCTCGTGTTTCTCCTGCAACGAGAAAAAAGAATAAGAAAAAAAAAGTCAAGAGAGAACTACATTTTTAAATTCTCATTAGTCCGCTTACTTGAAGGGCATTACAATTTCATTCCTACCCAAACACGATTGTTTACAAGCATTTTAGCGTGAAATTGATTACTGAAAATCCAAAACGGCCGAAAACTCGCGAGAGAAAATTGAATTTTTAAAACTATACACGGCTTTTATGCAAGGATATGGTCTAGTTTTATTTCGAAAAACATAGCAGTAATAATTTAGCCAGGCCGACGGCTAGCCGTTCAAATAAAAGTCGAAAAAATGTCTCTGCCCACATGTGCTTTTTCGGCCTATGTGGAACTGTGTCCATGTACTTGCTATCTACGACCACTGTGGCTACGACTAAATGGATTCCGTGTGGGTTTCAGAGTTCTGTGTCCCGATATTGACTTTCAAGTGTTGTGTGATGTTTTGTAGCAATTTTGCTATAGTTTTAGGTATCGTATTTTTATTGCGTTTATTCATGTTTGTTATCTATACAATGGATTTTTTGTGGGTTTTTGTTTGCGTTTGTTACTTTAATAAATTATTTAATTCAACAAACTTTTTATTTTCTTTTTATGCGTATTTCGTGGTAATCACTCAGTTTTATACAGGGAGAATTTGAAAACATGCGACAAATCGAAATGGGAGATTGTACTCATCATTATGAACAACTTTTACTATGGAACCAAACCTGAAATCGCGAAAAAAAATCATCCGCTCCCTACATTTATGTTCGTATAACTCGTCAAAATGTAGGGAACAGCTGATTTCTTTTCGCGATTGCAGCTTTGTTCTCTTAGTAAAAGATGTTCATAATGATGAGTACAATCTCTCATTTCGGTTTGTCTCATGTTTTCAATTTCACCCTGTAGTATTCCTCCACAAATTACCATGATTACTCAAATGGATGAGTTATTAATTCATACGTTGTCCTTGTAATACATCGTTATCCTAGGCTGATATTGTATTATAACCGACTTCAATAAGGAGGAGGTAGACTAACGCGATATCTCCGGCGATCGCTTTCGAAAATACATCTTTTAATGGAAAGGGTATGTCTAAATTACATGAAATATTGATGAAATGAAAAAATGAAATATTCTGTACTTTTGTTAGAAGCCACTTGGAATACGCATCTGAAATATGGAACCCATATTACCACAAATACATCAATCGCATTGAGAGTATCCAAAAAAGGTTCATAAGGTATCTTTGTTATCATCAAAAAGTACCGTATCATTCGGAAAACTACCGTAACTTATGTAAAAAATTTCACATATTACCTTAAATAAACCGCCGCGAGATTTCGGATTGTGTGTGTTTGTTGAAAATCTTTAACAATACTATAAACTGTCCCGAAATTTTGTCAAAATTTAATTTCAACATTCTTATGAAGTGTAAGCGATACAACCCACCTTTGTGCGTGCCAATTGCTCCAACAAATTATAGACAGAATTCCTACTTTGTGCCTGCAAGCAGAAATTTTAACAAGCTTTGTAAACAGTACGATATAGATCCGTTTCTAACTAGTGTGTCGTCAGCTAGGAAGTGCTTAAGCCGTAACTTTTTCTTATAGTTCATTTTGTTATGATGGTTGTTATGCTTATGCAGTGCGAGCATTCGAGCAACATAGTTATTTATGCTGTAGTTTATAGTAACTTGTTGTGAATGTCCTTAGAATTTACTTTTTCTTCTCTGTATTTTATAGGTGGAGACCTGTAATTGGCTTTCAGACTAATATACTGTCCTTGATCTGTTTGTTTTAGCTGTAAGTCTCCCATGTTATTTAAATAAATAAATAAAATAAATAAATAAATATTCCACCTCTAAGGGTGGAAAATTAGGAGATAACTTAATTTTATTGATTTTCATACAGTTTTTGACGCGATGTCTCCGGCACTTGTGGATCGATTTCGAAGATTCTTAATAGGTGTGATGAAAACTAAAAAATTAAACAAAACATTTTACATAAAAAAGCAACATACTTCCAAAAACGTACTATAAAGTGAAAAATAACTTTAATTCCGAAAGTCGGTTGGCATAACCAGAAATACAAAACCAAAGACACCGACTTTCACTTTGTAGTGTTTTTGTGGAAGTCGGTCGGTTTTCACAAGAAATTTCACTCGTCGTTCGCGTGAAATTTCTGTCGAGGATAGAAGCTAATCAATTATAAAATTGTTCCAATTTATGTTACTTTTACTCCACGCGTTCGTCCGTTCATGCTTCTTTAGCCTAGTGCTTTACAGCACAAAATTACAGGCTGATATATTCTGCCTTTTTACAGCAACAATGCAATAATCAAAATCATTGCACATTGTGATGCGACAGTTCAACATCAGTAATCACATGAACTGATCTGTGCAGAGCAGTTAGATTTTCATGCTCGCTACACTTGAATCGATGCTAACAAACTCGATTACTGGACACTGTCGATTGAAAATCGAGAGGATTTTCATCATATACAATTTTTTTACTGTCATGTTCTGGTATAGTCGCAACTTTGCGAGCGCAATTGCTAAGCGTCCTAAATTTGAATCCAGGTTCGGGAAAAAGGGGATTGTGCTCAAATTCTCTGTAGCTAAGAAAGAAAGAAGCCTTAAGTCTGGATTTGAGTCTTTTAATGGCAATAACCTAATGAGCTTATAACAATAAAATTAACCGGACATGACGGTACCCTGTATGCAATTGGTGCCGTCATGCTTTTTGTTATTATAAAACCCTGTATGCAATAGGACACCTCCTATTGCATAGAGGGAATATAAAAACCGTCGAGCTGCCTAAAAATTTTTAATATAATATTTTTTCGTCACAAAAGCCTAAAGTATAGTAAATATTTTTATGTGCTCGTACAACCATAGTACAGTCAGCAAAGGAGATAAGTATACAGGGTCGTCGAATATAGTTAAGGTTTACTAAGAAACCGATTGATATTTTAGAATGAAATTTAATTTGATAAATGAACTGTTTGTTTTCTATTAATTATATGTTTTTTCCTCTTACTATTGATTATTTGATACGTTTGGAGTACCGAATACACTGGACAAACAGTTCTCAAATACTATAACTTATTCACCACTCACCACTGCTGATCACCGAATTAAAGCTAAATACTAAACTGAGGCAATGCAGTGGTGGCTTAGTGGTAGCAGCCTCGATTCACGAGGGTCGTGGGTTCGAACCCAGGCAGTTGTGTAACCTATTCCATCACCACCGCTCTCAGAACGGTGAAGAAAAACATCCTTACGAAACCGGCATGTCCTACAGCCAAAAATTGGAAGACATGTGACATCTTTCAACCCGCACTGGACCCACGTGGTAGATTTACAGCCTCTCACTGAGAGGAGGCCTGTGTCCCAGCAGTGGGAACATTATAGGCTGATTATACTACAAACATGAACACCATTAGACAAATTCAAACGGCTCCAAAACTTTATAAAAAATTACCTGATCAAATTGTATCAAGCAACAACATGAATGAGTTTAAACGTAACCAGCGGGGCAATTGCGTATTATATTATCAATGGGAATCGGTTTTATTTTGACAGTTCAACAACATTCATTGCGTTATTTACGTGTAGAGCAAACAAACTTTTCGAACTTATGAAGCAATGGATTAGCAATTTGTTTCAAAATGATTCAGATTCCGATTGATAGTGTGTTACGCAATTAGGGTGATGTTTAAATTATTGAGTAACAAGGCGTATTATTCGTTGAATGAATATCTTAATGACAAATTAAAATAATATTTGTATAATTTTATATCGGTTCATAATTAAAACGTTGCTTTCATAAGATATATGATAATATCCATGGACAGTTTATGTATCGTATACGAAATTGTGACTAATTACCTATTACCTATTTGTTTATGTGCTGTTTTAATTGATTGACATATTATTATTAACTGTTGCATGAAATTGTGACATCTACTTATCTATTGACTTTATTTTATTTTTTACTTGACATTCGATTACCTAATGATATTTTGTATGCCTTTTGGCTGAACATAGCATGGATCAACATTTTATTTTTTGTGTAATATCTGTATATATTGTACCCTATGTTCACAAAATGAATAAATGAAATTTAAATTAGTCGTTTCCTGACAGCAAAAAACTAAAATTATTCCTTCTCCACAATTAGGTGCAGACCTAATTCACAAACCAAATCCTGCAAAGATTTTAAGCCAACGGCTGTCCGGACCCTCATTAACGAGTTGTTAGACATGTCACGGTTTAAAGCTTCGAGATTTTGAGAACGAAACAAGTGTAGGACATTTACGTCAAGGATTTTGAACGCCCAAGGAAAAAAAGGTTTGGGAACTGCTCAAACAAGTCAGATATCATTATTTTTGCGTGTTGCGCTTATAATTAAACTACCAAGATTTTAGAAACTTCTATAGACATATTGAGCGATTAAATCTTCCTAGCCTTTTTTCAACTATGTTGGGGTCGTCGTCCAGTATTTTACATGTATCGACTGCCTGTTTGACCTCCTCAACCCAGTTACTGGGTGACACGATACCCCTTGGTAAGACAGGCTGTCATACTTTTGGTCTTCTCACTACCCGTAACGATTGTCAAAAATTTACCGTACTTTCCGAGGTACGGAGGGGTGTCGTATGTAATGGATGGTCACCCATCCGCGAAACGACAGCAGCAAGCGTTGTTTAACCTTTGATCGACCAGTGCGGTTGTTATTATTTATCCACGAGTCCCTGAACGATTGGCCTTAAGTGTCTACACAACCTCAGCTAAAATTCACTCTTTATCTCGCTCGCACGATACTTCTCGCGAACTGAGAGCGAGACAGAGTGCGTGCTAGGCGGCAGGCAGTGCCAATAGTTTAGGTATTTGCTTTTTACGGTGAAAATAATGGTAATTAAAAAAAAATAAAAAACATAAGACCTGCTTTATAGTTAGTTCGGTTAGTATACAAAGTTTTATGATCTAATTTTAAGTATTTTTTGAATACCAGCGGTTTATTGTTCGGTTTGGAGGTAACTTTGGAATTTTTTCCTAGCGAGAATTTTTTATGGAATCGTGTTTTCGTCTAACATAAGACCTAACATTAATCCTCAACTTTACTATAGGTATATTTATTTCAAAATTAATGCTGCAGTATTTTCGACATAACGGAGGATCATGCTAAGCCATTTGAGGTAGTATAGGCCCTTAATAAAAACAAAAAAAATTGATTAAAAGTATGTTGCTTAGAATGCCATTTAAAAATAAAACTTAGATAAAAAGTAAACACAAATCCAAGTTACAGTAACTTACTGTAAGTAATGATACAATAAGCTGATTATTATAAAGACATTTTCAACAAAGAAATCTTGAACTGAATCCTCTTTAAACAGACTAATTTGGGGCAACATCAATATGAAATCAACATAATATAAAAGTGCCCCAAATAGACTAACCAATTCCACAAACAAAAATAAAAGAACCCACAACTCAACACCCACCAATTTTCCTTCACAACTCGACCTCAAATCGCTTCAAGCGCTTTACCTCAAGTAGTGACTGACGGTGTAAATACTCGTTGCTTAAGACGGTGCGCTTGCAGCTTTATGATTGACGCTAATTGCAGCGTTCACTGAACGACGGTTTGTTCGGTAGTAGGAATGATGGTAGAGCTAACTTATGTGAATTATTGAGTGATTAAGTTAATATGTGGTTCTTGAAAAGAGCGATGAGATACTAATATCTACGTGTTTGACCTCGCAAACGTCGTTTTACAAAAAAAAAATAGATAGTAGCCGATTCTCAGACCTACCCGATATGCACACAAAATTTCATAAAAATCGGTCCAGCCGTTTCGGAGGAGTATGGTAACTAACAATGTGACACGAGTATCTTATATATAATAGATAAGTGTGAAAGTAATTTATTTTGTCTTTTACTTTTCACGCTTTAACGGCCGAACAGATTCTGATGAAAATTGGGCCACGAAAGACCATGAGCTGCATTAGGACTTAGGATCCATTTTATCCCGATAGTACGTACCACGTAAGCAAAGCCGCAGGCAAAAGCTAGTAAAATTATACATATTATAAACTAGCGGCCTGTCCCGGCTTCGCACGGGTAGACATTTATTTTTTTGCAATTAAAAAAGCCTATATTAATTAGTGATAATGTAGCATTCAAATGGTGAAAGAATTTTTAAAATCGGTCCAGCACTTTTTGAGCCAATTCGTTACAAACATACTTACATACAAATCTTTCCTGTTTATAGTATTAGTATAGATGAAAGCCCCTTTTCGTGTCTGTATGTTTGACCGCATGCCAACGAATTTTGAATCGAAAGGTGGGCATACAGTAAAGAGATTTCGATGTTTATCGCTAGTATATCTACAATAAAGTAAAAATACTTTGCGAAAGATTATACAGGAGTCCAACTGCCCACTGTCCTACTCCCGAGTAGAGTCCTTTATCAACTTTGTGGACTAGCAAATTTTTAAGCACGAGGTGCTCTTGTATAGTTAAACCCAAATTAAATAGAATAGAAGAATGTGAGAATGTGTGTTGAGTTTGTTTGGCCGCAAGTGTGTGGTAACACTTTGACCTTGATCTGGCCTAGCATAGCACGGAGTTTCAAAAGAATAAGAGGTCAGATTATACTGGTTTTGCCTATGTGGTAGATTACAGCCCACTCCCTCTTGAAGAGAGGACGCCTGTGTCCCAGCAGTGGGAACATTATAGGCTGATTATTATGATGATTCAACTTATCTATTTGTATGCACTTATTTCTGTGACAAATAAACCTATTTTTCTTTATTAATTCAATCTATTGTTTCATCTTATCTCGACGTGATTGGTTTTTGTTATTTTTGCCGCTGAAAAGGTAATATTTTTAGAGGCTTATTGGCATTGCAAACATCGAGTAGCTATTTATTTAGGGACAAAAAAAAACAGCAGTGTAACAATAAGTAAACATAGGCTATAATTTAATAAATAGATGTAACAAATACACTACTCAAGAAAAGAAAAGAAAAAACATTTAAAAGCTATGGTTTAGTAAGACCACAATCATACTAGGTGAAGACGACAATAAATTAAACTGCGTATATCTAATGCCGTTTCCAGTCCGCACACGAAAATTCAATCTAATATGTCCAATAGTTTCGTCACTATAGCAAATCGAAGACTGGCGAAACCCATAGTCGGTCCATCACTACCTACTATTAATTTTTTTTTGAAAAAATCACTTCTTTAATTTCGATGTGGGATTTATTTCAATCAACTCAGCCTATTGCAGTCTACTGCTGGACATAGGCCTCTCACAGGGTGCGCCACAAACGCTATCCTCTGCCTTCCGCAACCAGTCTGTCCCAGCCACCTTCTTTAGGTCGTCCGTCCATCTAGCTGGGGGGCGTCCCACACTATGCTTGCCCATACGCGATCTCCACTCTGGACTCGTCTGCTCCACCGGCCATCACTCCACCGACAAACATATAATTATTTATTTAATAGTTCCAAAATAATCTTATAGTGCTAGCTAGCTAGTGTTTTAATTTACTGTCGTATTGTTGTAGTAGGTATAGATTCAAGTTTATAAGCCTAATAGGCTTGTCAACTGAAAAAATCTAATTAGTCCGTCAAGTAGATTATCAAAAAATATTTGACCCGTACTTTTTCTTTCGTTACGTAAACCAAAATTGATGAAGATACGACGCTTTTAAAATTCTCAATACGTCACACCTTTTTTTTTGTGGATGGGTAATCATCAAATGACCCCGCCCGCACAAAGTGGAGGGAGTGTGAGACTCTTACAAATTAAAACCCACCCGTGTTCCTTCCTTAGCCCTTTATGTTCCAGGGCAGCGGTAACCCTTTCGGACAAACCCGCTGCCTTGGTATAATTTTAGTGCGTTCTGACGTCACGAGCCCCCACTCCCGAGTTTTGATGCGTTTTATCTTTGTCAATATTCATTAATTTACAAAAAAAAAAAAAATACGTGTCCATTTTTTTCCAATACTCTGACTGACGGACTAAATAGATTTTCAATTTATTGATGGTGGAACTATTGTACGCTTTTAAAATTATAAGTTACAACATTATCGTGGACGTCCACATCCATAAAATGTATATAAATACGTGCACGTTATAACGTTATTATGGACGGAAATTTAAAAGCGTCTTCATACATTTTACTTCCACGATAATAACGCCACGTTACAGTGCGTCCGACGAAAGAATGCGTTCTTGACACTTATCAGTTTCATGCAAACGAAAACGCGCATACGAATACGATCTTTATTACTTAGTAGAATCGTCGCGTGCATCGAACGCATTCTCTCGACGACCGGACTGTAGCAATTAAAAAAGAGCACATAGGTTTTTCCATGGAACTGTTAGTATATGTTCGATTTACGTCTGTTATTTTAAAACCAACGACTCGCAGTTATAAAAAAATAGAATGAAATAAAAGCACCGCTTACGGTCCGTTCACAGTTATTTTACCTCTGAGAGCGGCAACCCAACAGCAACCTTATTGTAACGAGAATAAAGATCACTGTGAAATTGACAGACTTGTTAGTGGCAGCAACTTAAAAGCAACTATATTCTAACGAAAACAAAGATCACTTTGATTTTGACAGTGACGCAAAATCAGAGGAAAATAACTGTGAAGGGACAGTCTGTTCGAATACACAAATCGTCAATTCGCAGGAACGTTAAAGCCGGTTTTTATTTTCTGCTGCCAAGGTATTGTAAAAGTTTTTACTACGGATTTTCAATAAAAACCAACCGAACCTACCTCTGATTCTTTCAACAAAACTTCAAAGTATAAAAAATAACAACGAAATAGAGAAAGAACAGATTCCTTCTATACCAACAGAATATTAACGGTGAAATAATGGAATAGCATTAATAAAATGGGATAAATTTACACAGTTTTCACCGGAGCGGAGAAAGGGAGAAAAAGCTGATTGAATTCCAAATTGCAGTCTGGAGTCGCCTTTATACCGTCGCCTCGTCGGGGAAGATCAATCGACATTTTATAATAGTCTGTGGCAAATTGTGTTATACATTTTCAGCTATTTGGTTCAATTGATTTGTATTTATTTATGCCCATACATAATGCCTAATATCAGAAATGTGAAAGTAACTCTTTCTTTATGTTACCTTTTCAACCCTTAACCAATGAACGGATTCCGATAAAATTTGGCAAGGAGATACTCCTGGAGAAGTGACATAAGCTACTTAACAAAATCTATAGATAACAAAATCTACGAAAACTACGTTCAAAATACACAAACCTCTAATAAAACATTAAACAAAGTTTAAATGCTAACAAAGTAAGGATAAGCCGTGATATAAATAACGGTATTTTAGTTCTAGTTATGTTACTGTAGCTTTATCTCGCGTCCGGCAGATAAGTGAGTGTCGTTTCCTCCGTGATCTGCTTTGTTTGATAAAATGGGAGCTAACTTCTGCTTTGTTTTATGCAGAATTGTTTTGTTCAATTGATATTCAATCAATTTTTAGTATGGCAAGGTGATTTGTTGAATCGGAGGTTGTTACTGAGTCTTTAAAGGCGCAGGTAAGCGGAAAAATGCCAACTAACTGTTGGAGGGCCCAAAAGTTAGTCGACATTTTTCGGCTTCAGCTATAATGATTATTAATATATTATAATATGAATATTATGATTTTATAATTCCTGTGTAACTGTATACTTTAAATTTTTATTGACTAAATTCAAATTTCAACTACATTATGTTAAAGAATAAGAATAATTTATTGGTTCATTGTTACAAAATAAATTTCAAAAATAATAATATTGTATGCTTACTCTCTACCTAGAATATAAAACATAGTTAACATAGTTTTTTTTTTTTTTTAACAGTGTTCCCCAAACTGCGTTATCTTAAATTTTAATTAGATACTTGTTTGCGTTAACTTAAAAAAATAATTTCCGAATGTTTGAAAATGGACAGAATAGCTGTTAATTAAATAAGGGTAGTGAACTATCAAGAAATAAAAAGGGATTCCTTGTATTTTTTTGATACCGTATTTTTTTAATCAGAATTTAATATCATAATGTTGCATTACAGGCTACAGCTGAAGTGGAAAAATGTCAACTAACTTTTGAACACTGTATATTTTTTTACTCTATAAAAAGCGACATCAGTTGGTAATGCTGGAGTGCCAAACGAGTCGCGGGGCGCAGAGTTGTCGTTTGCATCTGCGTCTTGTCGCTGCGACTACATCTAGAGCTGTCGGTTGATTCTGCAACTATTCGTGTGAGTGAACCCTCTAGTTGCACTTGCCTAGGCGCTTATCGTGCGAAGACTGACGCTGGTTTGTCACATGCGACAGTAATCGGGTGTATGCGTGCATCGAGCGACTAGTAATTGCGACAAGTAGCAAGTGCGTCGACTCTTCTAGCCTTTCGTTGCGTCTCTGCATCTCGATGCCAAATGTGAACCTTTGAACAAAATACAGACATTACAAGAAACAAAAGAAAGTTTTTTTTTTGACCCAGTTTAAACACTCGAGACAGAGACCAGAGTCCCAGTGGTAAGCACCCTAACTTATGAGTTGTAGATCGTGGATTCGAACCCAAGCGGACACTTTACTTTATGTACTTAAATAATAACCATCTTAAATCATCACCACTACTTTCAAAACGGTGAAGAAAAACATCGTGAGGAAACCGCCACGTCCTAGAACCAAACATTCGAAAACATGTGACGTCTACCAACCCGCACTGGGCCCGCGTGGTGGATTACAGCCCACTGTCTCTTGAAGAGAGACCTGTGTCCCAGCAGTGGCAAGATTATGTGCTGATTATGCTTATGCTAAATACAAAATAAACACCTGAAAACCATTTAAATAGTAAGAATCACTATATTTCTACAAATGGCGGTGATAATATTGTTGGTAATTTCCTCTCTGCATTCATAGTAAAGCCCAATCCACTTAGTAAGCAATGGATATATTTACAAGCTGATGAGCGTGAAACGAGCATAAACTATTTTTAAATTTATCATCTCTACATTCAGGAAATGATAGATAACAATTACATTTATGACAAGTTATAACAGAAGTGGTCCCGCCGGCACATCGCACACATTTGACCGATGTTTTTATTTGAGCTTATTTTAAGCATCACGTTTTGCTGTGTTTTAGCTAAGTTATTTTTTTCCGGTTATTTTTATTAAGTGACGACAATGTTAAAGACGTTTGTTTTTATTCTTGTGTTTTGTTTAGTGGTAAAATATGGGCATGCTCAAAATAAGACTTACGTGTTTACGCCAAAAAGTGAGTATTTTTTATGTTAAAGCTGAATGTGATTTTGACGTCCAAAAGTGCCTTTTAAGTGCCTATTTGAAATAAATGATTTGACTTTGACTTTGTAAGAATATTCCGTAATTGATATGGATATAGCATTATAGGAAACATGAATATTTTTTCCTAAAAATAGTGAGTAAAATATTATTCACATCATAACATCACGCCTGTAATCCACGAAAGGTTTGGCAGATGTGTACTTAAACACCTACACCTACTTCTCGCCAGTTATGTTTAAATCCCATGTAGTAGCGGGCGCGGTGAAATATTATTCATGTTTCCTAACATATTATATGACGATAAAAAACAATTATATTCGATTTTTATACCTATTAATATTATACTTTTATACCAACGAATAATCCAAAGAGGCTTAAACATTTTTATACGGAACCTGGCATAGTCTCGTCATCGCCTTTTTCACTTTGATCTTTATATGCTAGATATTTGCTAAAAAAAAATTCTTTTGATAATTATAACAAAATGTTTGAAAGTATTTAAAGTGGCAATAAAGATTTAAATCACTTATGAGTAGGCACTCAAAAAAACTCTCAACATGCAATTCAAAATCAATAGGCCTAGTTCTTTCCGATGTTGAGGTCGCCTTACAAATTTGGTATTCCGCTAAATACCAGTATTTTACATGGAGTGACTGCGTATCCGAAATGAAATGTTTATTCTGTAAATAGGATATCGGAATCACTTTTACACGTTATATTATACAAAAAAAAGCCGGTCGGCGTTTCCTATCTGATTACTCTGAGAAGAAACGCCGAAACTAACTCAGAGGTCACAGTCTCTTATAAAATCCAAATATAATCTTGGCCAGATAATTTGACTCTAAACCCAGTTACTTACTGGGTAACACGATACCTCTTGGTTACACTGGTTGTCAGTCTTTCGGGTTCTGACTACCTGTAACGACTGTCAAAGTTCACCAACCACCATGAACCAACCACTTTAATTAGCTGTTTGATCAAACTTACAGAAATGAGGGGGATGGGGAAATCCCTTGATTTCTGGAAGCTGTTGATTTCATGATTAGCTGTAGCTAAATTTCCCTTTTTTCTCCTCAGTGGCTCTAAAATGTAAGGAACACATATGCCAGGATGGATATAACTACAAACAATTCTACAGTGTGGACAGCGATAATTTGAAGGCAGTTAGAAAGGACTCAGACACTGTTTTTGAGATGCATCTTGGAATACAAGCTACTAGTAATGGACATATTTTGCTATCCCCTGTCATGAGACCTGGGTATAGCGAGCCTGTTTATGAGATTGGTAAGTTTCATTTTAAACACAAAACCGTGCCATTTTTACCCGACTGTGGCGAAGTCAACAGTAAACCCAAGTATGCATGGATGTAAAAATTTTAGCACAAGATGTTGACCCAACTTCCCTTATGATAATATTCTAGGGTTCGTAAAAATCCGATGTTTATAACAAATATCAAAATGTCCGTTATTTGATATAAAAACGATAAGATTTATCGCATATCGATAAAAAACGATTTAATGGTGTATAAAAAAGACGCGATTTTACTATGTAGTATGCTAACCGTACTTGCGCGTTTGTGGTGAATCCCGAAACATATAATTATTATCACTTGGGGAAAGGTAATCCAAACTGTAGTTTTTTGTCAAGTTTTGTTAAACTTTGAGTCGGCTTTTATAGTTTAACAATAAATATCAATTGATATATTATATGCACATAAATATCAATTGATATAATATATTGACAATAATATCAATTGATATACAGGGTGTCCCTGGAAGTATGGATCAAATCGAATAGGGGCGTGGGCAAGATCATTTCCAAACTTTTTGATCCTGAGAATGATGATGATTGATGATTGAGAATTATTTTTTTCAATCGTTTCACATAGTGCTCAAATAAAAAAATCCAAAAAAAACTATCAGGGCTGTCTAAAAAATTTAAATTGACAGTTCCTGGTAGTTTTTTTTAAATGATTTTGTTCTTTGAGCACTATGCAAAGTGATTGAAAATAATAAAAGTTGGTCATAACTTTTGAACCGTAAAAAAATTCACCAACATTCTCAAGATCAAAAAGTTTGGAAATGACTTTGCCCACGCCCCTATTTGATTTGATCCATACTTCCAGGGACACCCTGTATAATATCATGAACCTAACTCTGCAATATTCACTCTTAGCTGGGCTTCTAGTATTACAACCTTATTCAAAATCAGCGACATTTACCTGTACATTCAAAACATCTCCAAAACTAAACCAGCGCAAATCACCGCCATCCAAACTTAACGCTAACTAAATAACCTCAAACCTTATTTCGCAGTGGTTGGCGGTGGTGGCAACCAGTTCACAGAGCTACGTCGTAACTTGAAGAGAAACGCCCGAAGCTCAGAGAAAACACCCAGAATATTATCCAGTTTTGAACTCAGAGGGTTCTATATTAAGATATCAATAGGTAAGGGTTCAATGGTTGCCTTTTACTTCAGTGGACAAGGTAGACAATTAATTGCGTTTTGGATGGCTAAACATACATAGTTCTTTCTCCCTGCCGGGGCGGCGGGATTGTCCGAAAGGGTTACCGCTACTCCGGAACATAAATTGCTAAGGAAGGATCACGGGTGGGTTTTAATCAGTAAGAGTCTGACACTCCCTTCTGCTCCACCCAGAGCAGGAAGGGTCATTTTGAGGTGCCGTGGTAAATGAAAGACATCTGCTCTGGATAACGTCTCTATTTATTCTAACTTCACATACATTGAGCGTACATGATCTTATGATACACACACTATATCTACACATAGGTACTACATACACTACAATTTGATGATTTCCCATCAATAAAAAAGGGGCAATTCCCGAACGTTCGCATTTTAATCTATTTCAAAAATATAATTTTACGTACAGTTTTGACAAGTTTTTGACATTGACTGTTGCTCAGATGAGATTGCGACTTGAATTTGACGTTTTTATAGAATGAGGATAGGCCTTCCGAACTTAAACATTCTACAGGATGAAATTGGCCCCGATTCTGTTGTTCACAAACTAAACTAAATTTAAGTTCAGTGCATCTTTTTCTTTCTATTTCAATAAGAAAAGGACAGAAGATAAATATTAGTTTAGTCCTGTCAAATTAGATAATCCATACCTAGACAAGTTTAGACGTGATCAAAACATTGGCTACTAAAATTACGTCAATTTATGTCAGGCGCTGAATAATTTGACAGCACTAAACTAATATTTATCTTCAGTCCTTTTTATAATGAAATAGAAAGAAAAAGATGCACGGAACTTAAATTTAGTTTAGTTTGTGAACAACAGAATCGGCGCCATTGAATGGGTGCGCCAAATTAAAACATCTAATTCAATGTGTTATAACGAAAATGTAGAGCGTGTCATTAAAGGCCTACGCGCAAGTACACGCATGTGCATTGTGCATCCCTTGTACATGAGTGTACGTGCGCGTAGGCAAGCGATTTGGCAACGCAGCGTCGCGTCGTCGCGCGCCCTTTTCTCGTAGGAAAGATCGAACGGTCAAAATTAGTTAAATCGCGACGCGTTGTCAATTTGCTTCAAGTTGTGAACTCTGCGATGAATAGATTGCTAATCGGGCGCGCGATAAAATGTAAGTATGCTTTAATTCCCTTATTTCTTCTGACAGTTTTTTCTTTTAATTTTTACTGTTACACCAATAATTCGTGTTTACTTGAAAGCAACTTATTTTGCATTATCTTCGACGATAGTTACACTTATTTTAAAGAATTTAGTTGTTTTTGTGAAATGACAATTTATAATGAGTTGGCGCAAGTTTTCAATTTCATCCTTTATAAAGCATAAAGTTGGAGTTCATTATTTAGTCGCATATTTACACAGTGTAACTTAAAATTCAAATTCAAACTATTTTATGTCACATTAACTTACATGGGCACTAAGAAACGTCAGAAGCTAGGTGCACGGTTGCAATTGGTCGTTTCCTATGGAGAAGATCCGGAAAAAAACCTTTAAAAAATAATGGGCTTCTACAATGTTTATGTTTTGTGAGGGTCACAGACGCACAAACTATAATGATACGGTTACCAAAGGTAAACTTAAAAAAAAGTAAAAGTTAAACTAATAACAGTGGTAAAATATGTAAAGTTAAAGTTACTACGATACTTTTTATCCCTAAAATACATTCCCGTGGAATAATTTCTGACCTCCATGCGGGTGAAGTCGCGGACTAAAGCTAGTTTAGTACAATAAGTAGGTATACAAGGAGCCAAGGTACCATTTCATACAAGGTGTAACAGAATAAACGCAAGTGCTGATAGTAGTTTGTTCATTTGACTACTGAATCGATTTCAATAACTTTTATATACAATATAGGTATTTTTTTTTCAAAAATTATCTATGTTTTCATACTAAACGCCGGTTAAGCCAAAAAAAATGAAATCTTATTTCAAAGCCATAAGACTCAATTTTAAATGCTAGTGTCAACACAATGTTCTTAATAATAAAAATGGCAAGCTTTAAAAAAAATAAGTTTTGGTCATTGTATTAAGCTTTTAAGTTTTAACTCGATATTCTAATCGAGGTGTATCGGGACTGGACAGTGATAGAAAAGAAGCATCATTTAACACAAGCCAAAGCCATGATTGATAAGGCAGTACTAACAGCCGAAAAGAGTAAAAAGAACTATCCTTTCTACTTTGTGGTCGTGACTGTATCGTGTGCATTCAGCCCAACCTTCAACCTTCACGATAATAGCCTAATAGCGCCACCTGTTGCATTGGGTATGAACTACCAGCACACGTGACGAGAATGCATCAACTTTGAACGTTCGCTTCATAAGAACAGCCCATTGAGTATATGTGAGAACCATAGATATAGCAGTAGATATTGACCCCGATTCTGGTGTTCACAAACTAAACTAAATTTAAGTTCAGTGAATCTTTTTCTTTCTATTTTATTATTTATTTATTATTTATTTATATATACTTTATTGTACACCACAAAAATACAACGAGTAAAAATACATCAAACACTACAAAATATACAATGGGCGGCCTTATCGCTTTCTGCGATCTCTTCCAGGCAACCTTAGGATGGACAGTGATTTTCCTGGACATAAAATGGGGCTGTCGTTGGTGCAAATATAAATATATTTATTAATAATAGGACAAAAGATAAATTTTAGTTTAGTCCTGTCAAATTAGTCAGCGCCTGACGTAAACTGACGTATTTTAATATCCAATTTTTTAATCACGTCTAAACTTGTATATGGATAATCTAATTTGACAGGACTAAACTAATATTTATCTTCTGTCCTTTTCATAATGAAATAGAAAGAAAAAGATGGAATGAACTTAAATTTAATTTAGTTTGTGAACAACAGAATCGGGGCCATTGTGGTATTTTGGGACAAAATTTTTGAAGTGGAAACTTCTTTAGGTGCACTTTGCGTCTTTCTGAACAGTGAACGAAGCAAGTGTACCTACTCTTTAAGTCCGTCAACGAAGTTACGGGCCCGTCCAAAAGAAGTTGATAAGTCATTAAAAGTCATCATCATCTGCCTAACCTTTTCCCAACTATGTTTTGGTCGGCTTCCAGTTTAACCAGATGCAGCTAGATACCAGTATTTTACATGGAGCGACTGCCTATCTGACCTCCACAACCTAGTTACTGGGTAATACCTACGATACCCCTTGGTAAGACTGGTTGTCAGACATTTGGGCAACTGACGACCCGTAACGACTGTCAAAGATCCACAAATGACAGCCAGGATCAACGTTCCCAGGCACGGACTTGGTTGGTGAAGATGGTCACCCATCCACGGACCAACCGCGGCAAGCGTAGCTTAACCTCATCAATCGACCCGTGCGGCTGTTGTTATTTTACCACAAGCGCCTCTCGAAGAAGATAGTCTATCGAACATAAAAGATTGTTGCCTTACAAACTACACGATGAATATATTATTATCTAATACATATATAAAATTCTCGTGTCGCGGTGTTTGTGGTTAAACTCCTCCGAAACGGCTGGAATGATTTGTATGAAATTTTGTGTGCATATCGGGTAGGTCTGAGAATCGGCCAACATCTATTTTTCATACCCCTTTTTTTTTTGCAAAACGACGTTTGCGGGGTCAGCTAGTAACACATAATAATATGTATAAAGTAACATCATACCTGTAATACCCGAATGGTTGGGCAGACAGAGAGGTGCAAATATAGTACACCCACATTCCGCCAGTTGTGTTATAGAGGGCGAGCCTATTGCCATTAACTGGGTACAAATCCAGACTGCCAGAAGGCTGCTACTAAGAAATTCCTGATGGAAAAACTCAATAATACTTTGTCCGATCGGAGAATCGAACTCAGGACCTCATGCTCGTGCGACCACCAACAAGGCCATGAATATATCACTCACCATTTTCTGAAGTTTTCTTAGCATCCCAAACTGAACATTGACACTTTTGTTTATTTTAAGCAGTTGCGCAAAAATCGTATTTCTTTTGAACCGACTACAAAAGAAGAGGTTCTGTATTCGACCCGTGTGTATGTATGTGTGTTTGTATGTCCACGATTTTCTCAAAACCAATGAACTAATTTTGATTATTCTTTCATTAATGTGATCTACATACTTTCAGGAAGGTTTTAGTATATAATACATTAGATAACTATTCTTATGTACGAAGTTATATGTATAAATGTACTGCATCTCCGGCATTTCTATGCGAATTAAGTTGAACATAATAATTGTTATAACAACCGACTTCCAAAAAACACAAAAAAGTGAAAAATAACTTTAATTTCGGAAGTCGGTGTCAAAAAACGAAAATACGGAACCAACGACACCGACGTCCGAATTTGAAGTTATTTTTCACTTTGTGGTGTTTTTGGAAGTCGGTTGTTATATATAACAATTATTAAGTTAAACTACGAAAACAAGATAGAAATGACCACAGTCCTGAATTATACAGAGCAAGGAAACGCTGCGCCGGCAGCGTCTAGAGATAGCAGCACTAATAAAATTCGTGACGCCGAAAAAGCGATGAGCGCACAAAACCGTCATGGCGTCAGTTTGTAAACTTCATTCGTGTCGTGGCGTGAGTAACTGGTGATACGTTTGGTTTGGATGGAGAGTGTTGACAATGTAATGTCAAAGGTTTTCATTTTTATCATTTTACTAGATGCGACTTCGTCCGCGTAAAATTTCTTGTTATAAGCCACCCACCAGCCGCACCGCATCGCCTGTTCGAATTATTACTTCGTTTTCACTTAACTTTCTTTCTAACTTTTTCCTTTTGTGCTCGGCTCCTAATGGTATTGCGTGATGTTAAATAGCCTATAGCCTTCCTTATGAATTTGGCTATTAAATGCAAAAATATGTTTTCTAATCCGAATGGTAATTTCAGAGATTAGCGCGTTCAAAGAAACAAACAAACTCTTCACCTTTATTTAGTCTATAATAATAAGATTTATCTTTTTTAAAGATTCTTTTATATTTTGTGAATGTGAGAACGTTGTAGGCAGTAGATTTGTAGACCATTTTCTATTTTGTTAAGTACCTGGTACTTGTTAACAGGCCTACACCGTCCTCCCATACTTGTTAACACTGTTATTTGAAAACGTTGTAAAAGTCAATTATTTTTAAAAGAGTAAATTGTCCGGGGAGGAGTGTCTTGCCGGCTCTTCTCCGTAGGAAACGACCAATTAGAAACTGTACACCTAGCTTGTGACGTTTCATAAGTGCCAATGTAGGTTTATTTAAAATAAAGTACTTTGATTTTGAATGCTGCCAACCGAACTTATGTACGCCAGCACATCAAACTACTACAATCTGTTAAATTTCTTTAATAGATTTTCAACTTTATCGCTAAAGGATAAGGTTCAAAGTTGATTGGGAAAATTGGACAGTTTCGGGTAGCTTGATGTGCTGGCGTCTGTACATAGCTTGTGACGTTTCATAAGTACCCATGTAGGTATATGTGAAATAAAATATTTTGATTTTGAATGCCGTCTCTAGTAGCCTCTATCGAAGCGTCTCTCTGTAGTCTAAAAAGTACCAACGTTCTCCAACATTCAATTACAGATGGTCTAATAGAATTTGGCAAGGAGGGGGAAGTTCTACCTTTGCTGACCTTTAAAGATGTGAACCCCCTTGAAATTAAATACTTTAGTTTCGCTGCGTGGACTGGGGTCGAAGCGAAATTTCTCTACGACTGTCCAATACCGGCTGAAAATGGAACCGAATGTAAGTGTTATTTTTGATTTTAGGTATATTAAAATTTGAGTACAGAATTTCTGGTTTTTGGAAGCAGAGAATTTCTTTGGAATTTTAAAATTGAAGCTACAGCTGGTTCTAAATGGCTTGCCTTATTGGTTTTTGCCCATCACATCTGCGGGGTTTTGCTAGCTAATTTAATTTGGCACTGAATAGCGCGCCGTAATGGTGACATTAATTTAACACACATATACGGTTTTGCGTTTTCGTTTTATGAACATATTGAACAGCAAAAAGAGGCATTGATGAACGAACGTATAAATGTGGGCCGAAGCGAAACCGAGGCACACATACGTAAGTCCATCAATGCCTAGTTGTGGCCAAGGCTTGTATAGTACTTTTCTCAAATAATGCACGGAAATTAAAACTATGTAGTACAGTCGAGTTCATTAATATATTGGCAGTGACAAAGTTTCAAAATATTACAAGCGTTAAAATGATGATCATTTTAGCACTTAAAATATTTTGAAACTTGAAATGTATGTTAACATTTTATTTATGTCTAAGTTTGTATAGAACTATATGATCATTTTAACGCTTATAATATTTTGAAACTTTGTCACTGCCAATATATTAATGAACTCGACTGTACCTACCTAGGCAGAACTTTTTACTTGAAAATGCAATTACTTTTCAAAATTAATGCCGTTTATCGAACAACAATAACAATTTTTCCCGCGTTAAAGTGTTCATTTGTTTTTTTTTTTTCAATAAACAGCTTTCTATTTGCAAGCCAGTTCGAAATTTAAATAAAAACTTTTGATAAGTTGCCTCCTGGGTTGCCATGTTTCGGAGTAAAAGGTCGTTCCATTTTTTAAATTACACGACAAATATGAGTTTACTATGTATTTTATTTGGCCGCTAAACCACGACAGATATAGATTTTCATCCAACTTTTGCCGGCCGCTGCTCGGCGTGTATTTGGCCAGTACAATAATTTCAATTTATCTCGAAGAAGGTTGTCAAAATAATCCTCAAATTTCCAAGCATGTTTGAAAAAATGCTATTATTTATAAATTTATTTTCAATAATTTTCTAAAATAGCATCTTGAAAGAACCTGTACTTAAATAACTGTAGCACAGGGGTCATTTGCCGGGGTCGCAGATTGTAACATTGCATCAATGAAATTAAAAGGAATAACGTGCAAAGAGTACCTAGTCGAATTGAAGGAAAGACAGAGAGCCCTATGTCGGCGAGCGGTACAGGCGGACGTTTTCAAATTACGAATTATTTTATGTTGTTATAATTTGTATAATGACTGGCCACTAACCCTACCCGTGTGTTAAATTAGTGTCACCATTGTAGTGGCACGATGTATATGAGACACACCACTGGGATATGAAATGAGATGAGCTGCATCTTTCTGTGCCACAATAACGATCGCTCAACGCAATTTCATCTCATTGCAGAATGTTGAAATTGCTTTGCATAAACAGCGTCTTCTGATAAAACTTCCCTTTATTTTTTTCATTTTAACCAGCTTCGAGATCACCTTTTTAAAAGGAGAAGAAAAGTAGCTGCGGGCTTTTGTTTAAGTCATTGACTGCCACCGCGGTCACCGGTGACCGCGAACAATAGACTTTCTATTGTGTCTGTTGTCTGGCAGTGAACGTGTTCATAGCCTATGCTGCCCCACTGCTGGGCAATGGGGAAGCATTTGCCCAGCAGTGGGACCTGATCCTTCCAGGAATTCTTTTCCTGCGTCACCACGAATCAGCCCGAGCGGTACGCATCCAAGTCATCTCGCTATCTCGTTCTGGCCAGAATAAAAAGACAAAAATCTTTACTGATACCTATCGTTTGTCAATATTTCTCGTTCACAGTCTGATCTCAGACTCAATCTGTTAAAAATACCTTTAATTTCCCTACATTTTGACAACATTTTGACATTGATTATCGCTGAGATGAGATTGCGACTAGATGTTGAACGTTTTTAATTACGGGAATTGGCCTTCAGAAATTCCACGTAATCTAAACAAATGTTTATAATTTCCAGTTGCACCAGACTCCAAAGAAATCGAGCCGCCTCTCTCATTGTCTGACCAACTGAAGAGGTCTCGTCTGATATATCGGTCGCCATGGATACCGCCCAAACCTACTATGGATGTGAAACTTGGTGTCAAGGTCACCAATGTCAAGTATAATGCATTCCAGTCCAAGCTTGTTACTGCAATGTCGGTTGTTACTGTACGTATAATGAAACAACTAAATTTAATTGAAAATATGACTACTAGTCAGGATTACGAATAGTTTATTTAATACTTCATGCACATACATGTACATAGGCGGACTAGTTGGCGGAATAGTTGGTAGTAGGTTCGGACTTCGGACCCTTGGCAGGCATGCACTTCATTCTGTGCCCCTATATAACTCTCTTGACTGCCCCGTTGGTCTCGTGGTCGCAAGCGCGACTGCTGAGCGTGGGGTCCTGGGTTCGATTCCCGGGTCGGGCAAAGTGTTATTGAGTTTTCCATTAAGAATTTCTTTGTAACAGCCCAGAGGTTGGAAGTTGGTGGTGTGATACCCCTGTGCCACGGAAAGCACGATAAGCCGTGGTCCTGCGCCTGATCTCTCTCCGGTCGTGTCGGATTGCCGTCCCATCGGACTATGAGAGTGAGGGAAGAGGGAGTGCACCTGTGTCTGCGCGCACGCTTGTGCACTATAAGGGTGCGTTTCCACTGAAGCGGAGCTGGGCGGAGCAGAGCGGAGACGTGCAGGAATCGTCCAATCACAGACGAGATGAATGACGCAATGAGGATTTCAACCATTGTTATTGGTCGATTCCTGCACGTCTCCGCTCTGCTTCGCCCAGCTCCGCTTCAGTGGAAACGCACCCTAATATCTGCTGCGTACACGGCTAATCTCCGTTGGGATTGGCCACCGTGACCGAAATCGGTCGGGGAGGCTATTATTTTAGGCTATTATTATTTATATCTCTCTTTATTTCATCACCACCGCTCTCAAAATGGTGAAGGAAAACGTTAGGAAACCGGCAAGTCCTAGAACGAAAAATGACATCCTGAATGTCAAATATCTTCGAATTTTACCCACACTGAGCCAGCATCGTAGATTACAGCCCTATTCCATACTCTAGAAAGAAAATCGTTTAGTCATCAGTGCGAAAATTAAAGGGTGATCAAGGAAAAAAGACAATTCGACACCTGCAAGGAAAAACATCGTAACTCATTTTTAGTAAATTTTCAAGAGAGCGCGTCAAATATACTTTTTTATGACTATATTATAATTTATAATATTATTATAATACTAGCTGACCCCGTAAACGTCGTTTTGCAAAAAAAAATAGATAGTAGCCGATTCTCAGACCTACCCGATATGCACACAAAAATTCATACAAATCGGTCCAGCCGTTTCGGAGGAGTATGGTAATTAACACTGTGACACGAGAATTTTATATATTAGAGATAATCATAAAAAAGTATGGCCATTCCCTCGTTGCCTCAAATTTTCAAGGTTGGTTGGCATTACGACTTAACCGAAACCTGAGAGATTTTTTTTTATCTTTGACGCGCTCTTCACTAAAAATTAGATATGATGTTTTTCCTTGCAGGTGTCGAATTCTGTTTTTATTAAATTTTTTATTCAGAGACACTTCATATACTAATATCATTTCAGAGTTGGACAGATGACAGTATGGCATGGTATCCAGCCAAATTCAACGGAATAGCTAGCCTCAAGTTTAGACAAGGACAGATTTGGAGACCTAAGTTCTACGTATTCAAGTAAGCACTAACCATTTATTTGTCGAATATCAATAATTTGTTATACATCAGCCACCATTGCCATAATATACGAACCAAAACTCTTAAAGCCTAGGTCCCATTATAAAATTGAGGTCTGTGTTTACTAAATGTGGTCTTTAGACTTAGAGACACTTCTATGAGCCATGCATTCACATGGCCGCGCGTTGACACAAATTTTAAAAAATAAGGAAATTTCCAAACACATTGTCAAATTAAATTAGCTAGCGAACCCGAGCAGAAGGGATGGGATCTATCAATGATACAACAAAAAGAAATTATTTGATCATAATTTATTTTGGGGTCAACGACCGCTGGTAGTGTTTTTACATGAAGGAAGTATAAGTTGAGAAAATCGTTTTTTTATATTTAGATACCGATAACCACCACTTTTGTGAAGTGTACCTACAGAAACAAAAACAGATTTTTGAACTGATATTTCAAACAAATACCTACACTTTATACGGTCGTTGACCTCAAAGCAAATTATTATCAAATCCTTTTTTTTTGTTTTATCGTGTTTAGATATCGATCCATCAAGTCTGCGAAGTTTCGCTAGCTAATGTAATTTGACCCTGTATACGTTGACATGAAGTCCAGGCAGACTTGTTTGTGAAGGTCTCCTACCATTTGCATAAAAATTTAAGACCTAATATAGCATACCTAGGTACTTTTGTTTAACCTAAATAGATTCACGCATAATATTGTTTATGCATAAAATCTTACGCATACTTTTTTTAAGCATAATTTTATTTATCTAAGGATAATAATGTTTAAGCATAACATTCTAAAACATACATTTATTTACGCATAATGATATTAAAACCTGGTTTTTAAAGGCTTAACAAATACGCATGATAATGAACTCCTAATATGTTAGAAACTAATACACATTTTTATACAATATTGCTCTAATTAAATTTTTAGGCACGTTATATTTGTAGGCAAGTGGGCCGCTACGGCTCGCACGGGTGCCTATGTTTTTTTACAGCGGGCGGGGGTCGCTCTCCCTTTACGCCTCTGGTTTTAATATTATAACTCTAGAGGTAGCAGCCAAAAGACTACGTGAGGTCGGGGGTGCCCCGATTCGGTTTTGGAACAGATTCGACCTAGATGGATGTTTGTTATTTTTTCACGCAAAAACTACTGAACGGATTTTGATGAAAATGAACAGTAATATAGCTTTTACATTAGAATAGGATACTTTTTATCCCAATATTTTCACGGGATCAACACTTATGCGTGTGAAACTGCGGGGCGCTGCTAGTATAGTAATAAAGGTAAGTATAATTAATCTTTTGCATGAAAATTCAAAATAAATACATAAAAATAACTTAATTTTGTATTCGTTATTCCTAATAATTTTTATGCCTTAATACTATAACTAAGCTAATAGACATTATGCCTACCAACATTATGCGAATTAGAATCATGCCAAAAAAAAATAGCCTACAAGATAACTATGTCAACATAAACTGTATGGCAAAAACAATAATGGCAAATTATTATTATACCAAAAAAATATATACCAAAATAGTTATGCCCAAGTATATTAGGAAAAAATCACTAAGCGAAAAGAATGGATCCTGTTTGTGAACCGTCTTTAAGAACAATTCTCACAGTGAAAACTTAGGTTTGAAATGACCATCCATTCCATCTGATGCTTAGGGTTGACTATTGACAGCTCACTTCACCTAAGTTTTCACGTTAAGATTTTTACAGAATATATCCTCTTGTCCTTAATATACACAAAAACGAAGCTATCTAAAACGAACCTAAAACTAAAAGCCATTAAGAATAAAATTCAGAGCTCCAAAAAAATTGAACCTCATCAGAAAATCATTAGCAAATTCTTCAATATCTCTTCGTCTAAAATACCTGTCTTCCAGCGTCTCCAAGTTAATTACAACCTATATTCCTTAGCTGTTTGAAGTTCTTATATTTGATTAACACATCGGTATGCCTGCGATAGCCCGGAGCTCAAAGCTATCACAGCCTCATGAATATACTATGAATACATAATTCTTTAACGTACCATCGTCTTGTTGATACTTTGGTATTTGTACCTTTATCGACGCTGACGTCTTGAGTTCGACAACTTGAATAAATAAATAAGTTTTCTGTTTGGAGACTAGCTCTGTCTCTGGCTCTGTCTGCTAGTGAATGAAATTCTTTTATTTTCAATGTGCTTTAAAATAAAAGTATTCGTTTTATACGATCAATTTGCATACTTGTAGAATCTTGACCATTGCGCTGTTTTTGGCGATGTTGTGATTTTGTGTCTCGTTAATATGCATCAGTGTGTGTCAGTGTTCAGTGGCAATTTAGCCTTTGACCTTCTAACAAAGTCGCTGCTATTCCAGATGAAGCCAATGCTAGAGCAACTTCATTCTGCGATCGGATCCTCGTCAAAAGCAATGAAATTAGAGAAGTTTTTCCAGTTCCTCCAGGAGCATTCAGGAAGTAGATTCCACCAGTGCCATTGTTCGCAGTTTCTATCAGAGTCGTACGCAAAAAACGTATCCCTATATACTTTTTATTTTAAATTACCACTGTATTAGGGAGAACGAAACAAAAAAAAATCTTATCTGCTAACCCGTTCTTGAGTTTTAGTGAGGCTAACGAACAGCAATTGAACTTTATGTTATATATATAATTGTATATAGATTTGGCGTATCTATTCAATCCCATCTTCTATTCTGATATATCTCAATACCTGTAATGCTTCAACAACAATGTTATCCCTAACAATGTTCGAATACTCCAAATTGTTCTAACCTCATTATTCCAGTTCGGACAACTCCGCAGTATTTGACGCTAGAAACTCAGATCTAATATCAATGGTGTACAGCGGTGAAGCGACTTTCCACTTCCAGACCAAGGTTTACACTTGGTGCGTCCATTACTCTCCGGAATACAGCAAGTAAGTTTGCAATTCAATTTAGTTACACGACTTTCAGGAAATGGTACAGTTACAGTATCCTGTTTTATCGAGAATCAACGAGGTAGATTGTTTTCGTAGAAATAAAATATTGATGAGAAAGAATAATAGGACGGGAAAAATTATTTTATGATGCTTAACGGTATTTCTTTTAACTGGTTTATATTATGGGACGCTTATGGGAGGAGGGGCTCGTGGCTAAGTAATAATAGCCGCACGGGTCGATCGATCAGGTTAAGCTACGCTTGCCGCGGTCGGTCCGTGGATGGATTACCATCTTTACATACTGAGATCCTCGTGCCTCGAAAAGCACGTTAAGCCGTTGGTCGCGGCTGTCATTCTTGGATCTTTGACAGTCGTTAAGGGTCGTCAGAAGCCCGAAAGTTTGATGACCTGCAGTCTTATCAAATGGTATCATGCTATCTGACCTCCACAACCCAGTAACTGGGTTGTGGAGGTCAGATAGGCAGTCGCTCCATGTAAAATATTAGTAACCAGCTACATCTGGTTAGACTGCAAGCCGACCCCAACATAGTTGGGAAAGGGCAGATGATGATAAAATGGAATGCTTAAATCAAAATAATTTATTCAATAAAGATGAGCTGAAGATATCTAAAAACCAGTCATAGTGATTCTCCTTATTGATTTCGATAAGAGCACTCCTTTGAAATTACTTCCTAATGTATAAATGATCATAAGAATAAATACTAGTATTCAGCTGCATGTCGTAAGACTGGAAGCCGACCCAACATAGTTGGGAAATGGCTAGGTAGATTATTATATGACAATAGACTTAAAATAATCTAAATTATTGAGCTATGTTGCAAACCGTGCCTCACCTCCTATCCCGCCCTCCGTGTCCGACAACATGCAGTAACATCTGTGCTGCCACCGACGACGCCGTCGAAGTGGCGAAGTTTTGGGCCAACAAGATCTAAAATACAGTCGTACCAGCTACACGAAGAAGAAGAAAAATCCAAAATCTTAAAATATCCCGACCCACGTCCCATGAACCCACGAACGTCCACACTATATAACATAATAACATGTTATTCAACAAAGTTATACAGTATGTGTCAGGAAGGTGTGATCAAAGATGTGGCACAGACTATCAAACTGGACCACTTTAGGAGCAATATCGTAATTGCGAAAAACTAATCAGCCGTCAAAAACTTCAATTTCTACTTGACCCAAATGTAGGGGACATTTGGGTCAAGTAGAAATTGAAGTTTTGTTCGGGATAGTTGACACTTTTGTCGCGATTACCACACCTTTCTGGTACATACTGTATGGATCAAATACTATGCTAAAAATATTATTTCTGAACACAGATGGCCCCGTGATGAGTACAAGTGTTCCATAGTAATCCAACCATGGGAAGCTCACGAGAAAATTAATATTGAACGCATAGATCCTAAGGACAGCAAAATGCATATCGTAAGTAGTCACATCTACGTCATGTACATTATGTAACAAAACAGAATAGTACATTAATAAAAACCAAACTTATTTTTGTTTTTATTTCTTATTGTGCTATTTTGATTTTTGTTTCGTATTTTGGGTCGTGTTAACAAGAAATTTCACGCGGACGAAGTCACGGGCAGAAGCTAGTAGCATTATAATCAGCACCAGCCTGTTCCCGTCAGCTGCTAAACAAATACCTGACACCCCTTTCTAGTTTTCAGACATCGATGACGTAATAGATAACGAATGGGAAGTAACAACGAAGCAAATGATAATAAACAGTTCAGCCTGGAGCAGAGTGTACACCAATGATGACAATCAAACGCATCAGAGTGATCGACTGATTATCAATATTCAGCTGAAGAGGAGGGCTACTGCATATAATATCGTGTTTTATACTCCGTTGATAGGTAATTGAGTTTTTAGAATCAATGAACAATGCTTTCTGCATGTTTAATAATGCTTTTGAGAAACGTTCAAGAGGAAACTTTTACGTCTTGTTTACTTAGATTTTTTGTTAAACCAACATCGATGCAACTAGAAATCAGTTCCGGTTAAGAACAGATTAACATCATAGCCTGTAAATCAACATAAAATGTTATTTTTCAATGTGGTCCCAAGATAACTCCCTGGGACACACCAAAAATAAAAACTGGCTATTGACGTTACCGCTGGTAGATTAAATTACTTTTGATTTTCTTCATATTGATTTGAATTTGGAGTATTGTAAATCTAAGTACTTTTTGCCATGGATACTGAAGCGCTAACTAATTATCTTTCCAGTTCTTCTTATGTTTGTGCTGATGTCTTTCTGGAGTGAACCCCTTACTATGAACAGGATTTGGTTCCTCGCCGGTTGCACCATCGTTATAGTTATGGGACTCTGCTACATTGACTACTTGGTTCCTTCACACACCATGCCATCTATCTGTAAGTGCCTCCTCAATCACAACATAGATGTAGGTATGATATGTCTATTCAGTCTTCCGAACTTTACAACACTCTGCTCGACAAACAGTAAGGCGTTAAAAAAAGAGATAATGTTAGTCGAAGCGTTGGCCTGTTAAGAAGACTGGCTGAATTCTAAGAGCTAAATGCCGAAGATGCCTCATTGCGATACCTAACAGTCGGGGTTTAGCTTGTTACCTTGATATCACCTCCATGTAAAACAAATGCATGCTAATAAACACGCCTGCACATGCCAGGCATCGAGGTAAACCCCCAAGCAGCCTGCGAATTATCGCAGTGAGGTATCCTTCGGCACCTATTGCAAAAATATTTCTAGCATCAGATGGAATGACAACTTCAAGCTTCAGCTGTCATTCCACCCGATGCTAGAGATTGTCAATATTGACAGTTCACTTCAAGCTCTCTTTACGTAAGTTTTCACGGTGAGATTTTTACAGAATAGTTCGGCTGGACTTACCCTGAAATCGCGAAATAAAAATCAGCTGTTCCCTACATTTATCTTCGTCTATCTCGTCAAAATGTAGGGAACAGCTGATTTTTTTTTTACGATTTCAGGTTTGATCCCATAGTAAAAGTTGTTCATAATGATGAGTACAATGACCTCTAATGAGGTTGCTGGTGTTTTTCAAATAATCCTGTATATATAAAATTCAAAGTCCTGACTGACTGATATATCAACGCACAGCCGCTGGTCTTAGAGACATCAAAGGAGGGTGTGTTCTTTGTGATAAGTAGGTATCCACTAACAAAGGGTTTTTCGATATTCCTCCCCTAAGAAGGTGAATGGGGGAGGGCGAAATTTCACGCGAACGAAGTCGCGGGCAGAAGCTAGAAGTTAATACAAGTCTGAAACTGACAACCCGTCTTGAGCATGCGTGGTGATCAATGTTCGCGCCTTGTTTGTATGAGCAGAGGCGATTGCCCTGAGTGGGACAATAATAAGCTGGTATAATTATTATTATTCTATTCTTTTTCCAGTGGTGCTATATACAACCGTTCTGATGGGTGTGCTGCTAGCAATGCTAATCCAAGCCGTGCTGATGATGCCATTAACGGACAAACTCCGAAACACAGCGACGATGCAGAAACTTATGACCGCTTACTTTTTCAGGACAATTTTCTGCTTGCCTGCTTATTTGGTAAAGTATTATCACCCTAATTTTGCACTGATTTTTCTAGAACCTTGGGTACAAGTGAACTTTTGTATTTAAAATTAACCAATTCTAGTTTCACTCCTAGAGAAATGAGCTAGTGGATTAACATTAACACGATTCACTTTTTGTTTGTTTTAAATTATTTTATGTTTGTCTTTACATAGTTTTGGCTTTCTGTCTTTACAAATGGTATATGGAAAAGAAACAAATTGTCACCTGACTCTAACGCCCCTGAAGAACTTATATGTCGTAGGTCGTGGGTCACCATCTAGGCAGCCACTTTACCTTGTAACATTAATTTCATCACCATTACTACCATTACACAACTTCACTTTTTGTAGTTTTACACTAGAGACATTTTATGATTTTTATAGAATAATATCGAGTTTTTTCTGCTTATACTGATTTTAAGTAATATATTTTTTTGGGTGAAATAAGCCTTAAACTTTTGCGAATTTATTATTGGTATACAATAATAAATACTTTACTCCTGTAAAGTACATATGTAGCTAATTGCTGGTGGGGCTGCCCCGCTTCTGTAGTGCGTTGTGGAGGTTCGCGGATGCGCATGTAGATTGTTTTTACACAACAATGCGTAAAAGGTGCGCTTCCCTGGTGCGCAGAGTGTGGGGCAGCACCAACAGTATCCTAAGCATGATTTCCAGTCGCCTGGACTGTGTTTATGTGGGTCGCTGCTGTGCAATTACTCATAGGTTGTTGCAGGAGTGATCCACCATTATTTGTTGTGTTGTTTGTATTTTCAGTGTTTACTAACATAGTCGTAAGTTTTACTAACAGTTTTTTGAGTCTTGGATACTTGAATAAAGAGAATTCTATTCTATTCTAAATCAGTATAAGCGCCAAAAACTCGATAATTATTATTATTATTTGGTTAGACACACTAGCAGTTAATCAGCTGATACGTGTGTATCGTATAGCTTGGAGATATTTAATCTGTCCACTCGATTCTTGAAGCAGTTCTGTATGGGAGCCGTCACAACATTTTTCGGGAGCCTATTCCATGCTGTTACAACTCGATTAGACAAGGATTGCAAGAAGGAAGGATTCAAGGGTTTTTTTTTTTTTGATGAATTACCCCATAGCTTTAGGGAATGCCCACGCAAATGTGCGTTCGCATTCAGTGTGTAGAGATTTTGAAGGCTGGGCTCTTCGTAGTGTTTTATAAGTATCTTGTACAGACGCCAGCAGGTCAACCTACCCCAATCTGTCAAATTTCTTTGATAGATTTTCAACTTTAGTGCAAAGAATTATGGTTCATATTCAATTGGGAAAATCTGACAGATTGGGGTAGCTTGATGTGCTGGCCTGTGTACGTCTCAATGAGCCTACCCCTTTGCCTGCGCTGTTCCAGTGTGATAAGGCTAAGCTCTTCGAGGCGTTGTTCGTAAGGTAGATTACGCATGGTGCAAACCATCATGGTTGCCCTTCTTTGTACATTATCAAGTAGAGTGATTTTTTTTTTAAATAAGGGTCCCAGATGACATTAGCGTACTCCAAGAGAAAAGTTATTCTAGAAAAATCATAAAATGTCTCTAGTGTAAAATTACAAAAGGAGCAGTTGTGCCCTTGTTCCACCGATAATGATGTGATACGACGTGACGTAGTGTATAAGCGGCAGCGGATGCCGTAGCGGTTTTGGTCGCTACAATAACATTGTGAGCACCTTGTAACTGTCACATAATTAATTTATCTGTCATGGCTTCATTTTAAATCCTTTTACATCTTGTGGTATAATAATTAAACATATAATTATATAATTCATATATACAAAATATTGTAAAATATTTTTTAAAAGTACAAGTGTTTCTTGCCCATTCTTCTCCATACGAAAACTACCTTTTGTAAGGGGCGTTTAGAGTCAATTCTATTTCATTGTAAATTTTGACGTTCAAAAGTGCCTTATATGTGCCTATCTGAAATAACTTATATGTCTTTGACTCACTCATTCTCCGTACGACTGTCACTAATTTGCCGTATGCTTCCAGAGATCATCAGACAGGAATGGAGGATATTCTCTCCAAGAAGACGATGACTCTCAGGCTACTCCAATTACCAGAGACGTAGAAGAAATGGAGAGTGAGACCCAAAGAACGTTCGGAGACAAGAAAGAGTTCGCAGAAGTCATAGATAGGATCTTGTTTGTGACGTACTCTGTTACTTTTGCCGCCATGTTGGCTGCTCATTTCTGATTGTTTGCTTGATAAAGTTTTAATTAATAAAAATTTCAGTGACGACGAAAATTATTTACTTTTCAGAAATTTTCAAATGTTTGGAATTTATTATTTCCCTTGGTCAATATATACGGTCTAGTATCTACTGTTACTATTAAAACATGCATCTTTTTATCTTTGAAGATGGTAATATAATTGAAACTCGAAAACGAACTAGAAAATTCTCCACTTTTTTTTAATATGCTGATTAATTCGCAAACAAATCAATCAAACTTGTAGAGGGCTCGTGGCTTAATAGCCGCAAGGGTCGATCCAAACAAAGCTACGCTTGCCACAATTGGGTCTTGATAGGTGAATCCATTACATAACGCACACCATATCGAGACTTCTCCGTGCCTCGGAAATCACGTTAGGCCGTTGGTCCCGGCTGTCATTCGTAGACATTAGACAGTCGTTACGGATAGTCAAAAGCCCAAAAGTCTGACAACCAGCTTTGTTTATTTATTTAAAGAAACAATTGTAATGAGACACATCAAGTAATGTACCATGTCCGGACAAATAAATTAATTTGAATTTGAAAGCCAATTACAGTTTCTCACAAAAGTTATCAAGGGCTATCGTGTTACCCAGTAACTGGGTTGTGGAGGTCAGATAAGCAGTCGCTTTATGTAAAATACTGGTATTCAGCTGCATCTGGTCAGACTGAGAGCCGACCCCAATATAGTCGGGAAAAGGCTAGGCAGATTGAAATCGATTAAACTTTTAATAATTTATATAACTATTTCACAAAATTCCATGAAAAAGTACACCAAAAGCTGTGTAAAACTCTTTTTACCCTCATCCAATTCCGAATGTGAAGTGAAAAGCCCAATTTCCATAGTTTAAGGAATCAATGGGATTTTTCCAACGTTGCTGATTGCCAAGCGTTGGCATGCAAATTCCTTTTGCAGCATTTTATTGTTGTGAAGTAGAATTTACTTCATTATTCGTACGTATCAATGATTGCATATCATACGGGCTTCAGTTGTATTCACGTAGATGCGTTTCGTCTTGTACTTTTTCATTATACATAATCTATACTAATAATAAAAGCCAATTTTATGTGAATCCTATGCGTCGACGCATGAGCTTACAACGTCAGGAAATCGCAAATGGTAGTTTTCCAAACCAGACGTGCTTCGTTAGATAACGTTCCTCTAGTGACTATTAGCGTGTTGCTCAGGTGAAATACCTGGGACATGTGGTCACGAAAGATTTGTATGATGATGCAGATTTGGAGAGAGAGCGTGGGGCGTTGGCGGTTCGGTGCAATATGTTAGCCCGCAGGTTTGCACGCTGTAGTAGGAATGTGAAGGTGTATCTTTTTAAAGCCTACTGCCAAACCTTCTACACGTGCAGCTTGTGGATGAAGTATACGCAGAGGGCCTACAACGCCCTATGCGTTCCGTATAATAATGGATTTAGGATGTTGCTGGGGCTGCCACGCTTCTGTAGCGCTTCGCAGATGTTCGCGGAAGCCCGTGTGGCCGATTTTCATGCCATAATGAGAAAGAGGGCAGCGTCAATTATGGGTAGGTTGCGTGGAGGTTTCAACAGCGTCCTGAAGACATTGGTTGACGAGGTGGACAGCCACTTTATCAGGCTCTGGGTGCAGAGGCACGTGCCGACATGAGTTGTGCCACGTAGTTATTAGTTGTTATTAGATTAGTTTGTAAGTTTTTACTGACATAGTTTTCAAGTTGTTGTTACTAATTCTATATGGATTGTGTGTATCTTTATATTTGATCCGCAATAAACGATATTATTATAAAGCTATTAAAAACAAACTCTTCAAGTTTTTATTTTTGTTTGTTAGTTTGAACACGCTAATCTCTGGAACTAGCAGCCGGATTTCGGAAAAAAAATATTTTTGTGATAGCCCAATTATTGAGGAAGGTTATTGGGTGAGCAGCCGATCAAAAAGAAAAAATTCAGAAATAACGCTACTCGAAAACGAAGTAATAACGCGGGCAGGTAATGCGAATCGACGGGATGGGTCGGTTGAACAAGAAATTTCACGCGGAAGAAGTCGCAGCCATAAGCTAGTGGTTAATATTATTTCCTTTTGTGACATATATATTGTTAAATGTTGTGTTACTACCAATTTCACTAATGAATTCACACAGAAATGACAGCTGCCGGCAGCGAAGCGGCGGCGCGACAAGCAGTTTCGGTGTCAAATAATTCTAAACTTTATCTTCATTACTAAAATATACAGGGTACACACGTAATACAGGCTGGCAAAGATAACGACGCGCAACCTGTTACCACGCATTCAGTACATGATTCTCAACCACAAATATAGATAGACCTAGATAACGCAAGTATCTGTATGAAAACCAAGCGTGCCATTTTTTTACTAACTACTATGACGTTACAAGCACTATTTAATGATAGGAAGATCAAATCGATTCAAAGATGTTGCCGCGTGCGGCACAAGGCTGCTGTCAAATGCAGATGATGGAATCTATACACTTATGTATAAAATTCAAAGTCCTGACTTACTGATATATCAACGCACAGCCTAAGCCGCTGGTCATACAGACATGAAATTTGGATGGTGTATTCTTTGGGAAGAGTAGGCATCCACTAAGAAAGGGTTTTTCGAAATGCTACCCCTAAGAGGCTGGATGAGGGGAGGGCGAAATCTTTACGTCGACGAAGTCGCGGACAGAAGCTAGTCGAATGATAGATAACCACGAATGTTAGTTACCAGAACTTAGAAGTAGAACAAGTAGTTTTATTGAAAAAGTCAACAGTCTCTTTGTAAATGTTTCGATGTCTTTGTAAGTTATTCGCTTCGGCAGAACTTGTCGAAAGACAAAATTGACAACAAGTTGCCACAAAAGAATCATGATTCACTAGATATTAAGGGGGAAGCACCATTAATATTTTATGGAAATAGTCATTGAATAGGATTATATGAAATTAGAGGTTGTATTTATTTTAATTATAATAAAGCCCCGTATTCATTGTAAACTTCTGTTGAACAACAGAAGTTTACCATGTTGTCCGAGGAAGTTGTGTTGTTGTGTACTCTGTATCTAATGTATTGCATACTACTGCAATGTTAATAAACTCGATGCGAAAATATCCACATTTGTGTCTTAGGCTGGAATTACTGTTACGCCGACGTCGGTCGCTGATGTCAGTCGCGTAGCGATTTATATGGACTCGCGCTCGCTGACCGTCGGTGCTACAGTAAATAGGTACGTCCATTTATCGTCAGCGTCTTGGTACGTGTCCGTCGATACGCGACCGAAGTCAGCGTAAGAGGAATTCAGGCCTTACGGCCCACTCCCTTTCACAGAGAGGAGGCCTGTGTCCCAACAGTGGGAACATTATAGGCTGATTATGTGTTACGTAAACATCTCCACACACGTCAACAATTGTTGATAAACAGATGTCGTCAAGCGAGAACTTCTCAACATGTAGTGTTGCCAGCATCTCAGCAACATGTTGATTAAACTTTGTTTATAAACAAATGTTAACATCAATACGGGGCTTAATTCTGTAAATACTTACTCGTTAAGGTCGCGAATCATACTTTGTTCAATATTTAACCTGACACTGACCTGCCAACTGCAAAAAACGCAAGAAATTTTGAATTTCGTGGGTTACCCTGGTGCTTGCAGCGGGATTGTCCAAAAGGGTTACCGCTACCCCGGAACACAAAGGGCTAAGGAAGGAACACGAGTGGGTTTTAGTCAGTAAGAGTCTGACACTCCCTTCTGCTCCACTCAGAGCGGGAGGGGTCATTTGATGATTTCCCATCCTCAAAAAAAAAACCCTGGTGCTTCCCCCTTAAATCGACAAATATATAAACAACAACAAAACACAACACAATAAATAACTACAACAGCAAAACAAATCTCCTAAATGTTTACGAGCCGTAAACACATATTGAATCAAGCTTTATTTCAATAACACATAAACATGATCATTATTGCTAGCAAAACAGGACAAAACAACTGCTTAAAATATACGCAGTATATATAGATCCTCATATTAATAATGTTGCTAAAGAAGTGTTCCCAAACAAAAATTTTGTTCAGAAATCCTACCACTTGTATAAAATTAAAAATGTGGACACATGTTTTAAATTAATTCAATCTTAAATACATTATACAATCTAACACTAAAATATGTATATAATAATTATTCTGTACAAGTATAAAGGAAGAAACAAGTTAAATACTCATTGGGCATAAAAAATCGATGAAATAGATCATAAGGATGTACAGACGCCAGCATATCAAGCTACTACAATCTGTCAAATTTCTTTAATAAATTTTCAACTTTATCGCTACAACATAAGGTTCAAAGTTGATTGGGTAAATTTGACAGTTTCGGGTAGCTTGATGTGCTGGCGTCTGTACTGTAGTAGTTGTTAATAGATTCATGAATATGTATAACTAACTGATTTTGTAAAATCTCTATACCAAACAATTTTCTGCCGCCAAGGTAAGTATTATCTAGTTCGAAGAGCAACATATTTTCGCATTCGATTAATTTTTAGATTACCAAATGTGTCAGTCACTCTCCCAGGTTTATATAGGCAACAGTTGGCGCTTAAAAAAAATATATAAAAATAAACTTTTTTTTTCTTTCTTTCATTCTTATTACCTGTAAGGTGAGCTACATGCCTTACAAACTGCTAGCTTAAAAATCTGTGACGCACGTCTACTGATAATTTTCAAACTATTTATACCGTGTCGCTCGTTATCAATTGCCAATTGCGTACTACTCTAACTAGCAACCCTCTATTTTAATCTTATCAGAGTTAGCAAACTATTGGTAACTATGCGACATTCGAGTAGTACCTAATTACACCTAGCTGTTTCATGATTTTTAAAAGAGTAACTGTGGAGTTTCTTGCCGGCTCTTCTGCTTATGAAACGACAAATTAGAACCGCACACCTAGCTTCTGACGTGTCATAAGTGCCTTTGTAGGTTTATGTGAAATAAAATATTTTGATTTTAGAAACTTTATGGCAAATTAAAAATTCTGAACACAGCAATGACACAGAAAACGTATAACGGTACTATTGTTTTCCCTATCTAATGATTTCCCCATTTCACTCTATTACAACTAATTGAGAGAGGTGTAGATGCAGTTCCCCTTTTTTGTAGACTGTCTTGAAGTACCATAGATTTTCACGGGAGAATAAATTAAAAACTGAATTTTCAGGACAATATATAGGTAACTCTAGGTGCAATGGCAACACTAGTTATAGTCTAATCACACTAATATAAATCTTGCCACACTGGGCACTTCCCTGTTCGCCCACGTCCCTGACCTCTGTCAGACTCTCACAACTTGTCGTAATATATGCGAAAATGAAGAATAAACCCTAATACCTCAACAAACTATTTTATTATCTTCGCAAACATCAATACAGTAAAGCTACCCGCAGAAAGGAAATTAAACGAAAATGAGCCTTCTGAACAAACATTTTCGTAGAAATAAAGAACAAATCTTTACAAACAAATTCATAAAATGTCTCATAATATTCCTATAAATCTTTCACGACAAAATATGTAGAGTGTTTTGAAATGCTCACGTACCAACATCCTAAAACAAACATCGTTCTTGCTTTTCAAATACAATAAAGACTGCTGTAGCATTAGCGATTTTCATTTCTTTATTTGCTGTTCGTAATGGAGAAAAATAACGTTTATTAAATTAAAGAGAGAATGCTATTGGAATATTATTTGAACTTTTAACATTTTTGTTTTCTTTATTAGTACCTAGCAGTGTTCAACTGAATGTTTTTATTAACAAGTAATCGATGTAATGTTTCATACATGATAATAACTTCTCCTGCTCTGGGCGGAGCAGAAGAGCGTATCAGACTTTTACTGACTAAAACCCACCCGTCTTCCTTAAGTTGCCAGGGCCACGGTAACTCTTTCGAACAACCCGCGACCCTGGTAGGAACATTGTCTGCCCTCAACTCCCATTTCTTAATCGCACAGAGAATAGCCAGCTTTACAAAAGCTCCTTACGATTGTAAAGTAACAATATGACGCCATCTTTTTGTACGGATTAATAAATTGTTTCTCCAGTCAGCGACTGTTTCTGTTTGTAATCTATATATATTACCTTGACAAGCAACTGTGTCGCGGAGTTGTGAATTTTGACAAATATGGAGTGAGATGTCTGCTTTTGAATTATATCAGTATGACTGGAGAGCATTAGTGGTCCAGTGGTATCGACCCAGACTTACGAGTTGTAGGTCGTAAGTTCGAACCCAGGCAGGCACTTTACTTTGCTTTTTTATTTCATCACCACTGCTCTCAAAACGGTAAAGGAAAACATTGTGAGGAAACCGGCATATCCTAGAACCAAAAATTTGAAGACATATTGTGACAGCCGCATTGGGCCCGCATGGTTTATTATGGCCCGCTCCCTCTTGCAGAGAGGAGGCCTGTGTCCTGGCAGTGGATTAAAGTCGAATCATTTATTTCAAATAGGCATATAAAAGGCACTTTTGAACGTCAAAGATTACAATAAAAAATAGAATTGATTCTAGTCACCCCTTCCAAAAGGTAATTTTCGTATGGAGAAGAATGGGCAAGACACCCCACTGTTACTCTTTTAGAATTAAGCATTAGACACAAGCCTCCTCTCTATGAGAGGGAGTGGGCCGTAATCCACCACGCGGGCCCAGTGCGGGTTGTCTTTGAATTTTTGGTTCTAGGACATGCCGGTTTCCTCACGATGTTTTCCTTCACCGTTTTAAGAGCAATGGTGATGAAATAATTTACACAAAGTAAAGCGCCTGACGGGGTTCGAACCAGCGACCTACAACTCGTAAGTCGCGGCCGTTATCACTGGGCCACCACTGCTCTCTTTTAGAATGTTTTACAATATTTTAAAATGTTGTGGGTACATTAAAGGCTGATTATGCAAAAACGTCAAGATACTTAGCAATATTTTCTAACGCAAAATATACGCGATATTCTAAATTTCGGGAAATACTCCATCAAAACACACGTCCAATACCGAATAGACTAAAAAAAGTGTTTACTTTTTTTACAAGCATTGTAGTATGATAGTTTAGAACGATTCGTCACACATCAAAATAATTCCGGAAAATGGTTTAACATTTTTTTTTCGCATCGACGCTCTGGTGTGCGTTTACATCACAAATGGCTGACATGACAGCAAGAGTTATGTTCTAACAAAAATGTGGCCAAGTGCGAGTCGGACTCACACACAAAGGGTTTCGTACCACCGTACAATATTTCTTCTTCTTCTTCCATCCCTTAATCCCAGTTCTATCTGGGGTCGGGTCTTCCTGTTCAACGGCAGCAGGACGATATGTCAGGGATTTATCATAGGGCCACCGTACCACCATTTATACTTAAAACTACTTATTATTAAGATGGAATAAAAAACGCCGAAAAAAGCACCCCTTCATTTGTAATATTATTTTATTATTATTAATTGTTATATCATTATAGTCGCCATGGTAATAGTACCCTCTGTGAAATTAATTTGAAATTTCATGTGTCAAGTAGACACATGAAATTTCGATCTATTCCCATCCAATACCAAGAGCTAATACCATTTGGTCTTAGTTTATTTCCGAATTTATTTTCTATTCCCAACGAGTACCACATTTTTTTAAATAGAAAATCTATTACTAACGAATACCAAAACGTGACTTTTTGTACACTCAGCTACACAAAGTTTTATTTATGTTTTACTGAATTCTAAAACAGAAGAAACATACAAAACTTTATTTGAAATTTTGAAACAAAATATTCCTGGATGGGAACCCTCTAAGTTTATGACAGATTTTCAACAAGCAGCAACTAACGCCACTTCAGAGGGGCAATTCTCGTAATTTTTAAGAACGTTCACAGTCTGATCTCAGTCTCAATCTGTCAAAAATACTTCAAATTTCCCTACATTTTGACAAGTTTTTGACATTGGTTTGTCGCCGAGATGAGATTGCGACTAGATTTTGAACGTTTTAAATTACGAGAATTGGCCTTCAGCTGTCTTTCCCTCACTTGAGGTAAAAGGATGTTACTTTCATTACTCCAAAAATGTATGGAAAAAAGCAAAAGATCTGAATCTGACGAAAGATGCTATCACCCGAAGACATGTAAGACTTTCATTTTTACTGCCTTTACTTCCGCGAGACTTAATATCACAAGGCTGGTGCTACATTAAGGAAGATAGTCCTGAAAGTGTCGCAATTGAAGTATTTAATAACTAAATGGTGTCGCAATGGTTTGAAGACGAGAGTTTTGTAGACACTTGGTGTGTTTATGGTGAACGCCATCGAACCACGAATTCCGTAGAGTCTTGACATATGAAATTAAACTCCACTGTGCCCAAAAATGCCAACTTATATCAGCTTCTAAAAGCTATGAAAGAAGACGCAGATTTGCAATCATTGGTTGTTAATCAATACAAGACCAATGCACCTGACGCAAAGCGACGTGCAACGGAAACTATAGCGAAAAATCGGTGGATCACATATGTTACTGACCAACTCCGTGAACAGATAATTAGCGTTGGTAACTGTTTAGAAAAATTAAGGGTCTAACTTCTATTTGGGGAAATTTTAAAATTAAGCTGATTATTACCTACTTAAAAATGCTTACTACTTTTAAATGTTAGCAAATTATTTATATTTCATGTCTTTGCCAAAAAAAATGCTGATTTATTACTACTATGCTACATATTATTTTAAATGTTGATTATTTGTGATATTTTATAACTATTGTTAGATTGTAAGTAAAATATCCATTTTTGAAGTTTTTGCCAAAAACATTGTTAAGTTGATTATTATTGATATTTTATATTTTTGTTAATTTTCAATACTTTAACTAATAATATTCGATTTTTTGCCAAATATTAAGTGATTTATTATTAAGATACGCAAATAATCATCACCGTATGATGATGGTGATGGTGATGATATAATTGCGTATGCGGAGTGATTTCGCGCGTGCCGCGGGACGCACACAAATAATGATAGCTCCGTTGCAAAAAATCTCTAAATTATAATTACGAATATTTAACATTAAAATATAAACTAACCGAAGTGAAAAGTGTCTGTGTGAACGTGAACTAAAGCAAATGGTATGTGAATAAACAACAAAAAATCAACAAGACTCGTTATACATAAGTGACTCAGTGCTCAGTGTGACTCACCGCAGTGACAGTGGCGTGCTGTGCGAATTCGCTACATTATATGGTCATTTATGACGACCTCAAGACGGTGACTAATTGGTAATTAATTACGCCGCGAAAGAAAGCAAACACAATTTTCGAAGTGGTTAAGCAAGACGCATAGAGCATTAAACGGTAGTGCGTTCAAACCTCGCTAATTGAAGAATCACTTTTTGCTTTTGTTTTGGCGTTTTAAACATTAAACACTTAAAATACTCTGAACACAAACAGAACAGTGATTAAAATTAATTACTTATGCGTTTTTTTTTTTCTTCTCTGTTATTTATTTTCAACTATTGAAGAGACTACAATGGACTTTGAAATAGATAACATTACTGTCCGGAAACCATTAAGGGCTAACTCAGTGGACAGGATCTTCAATATCAATCTAAGCAATAATTCCACATTATTTGACACTACTATGAAGAGCTTGCCAAACACCTCACTGAATGACAGCGACGAAATTGAGAGCTATAAGGACACAATCCAAAGGCTCACCAAGGAACTAGAAAGCGCTCATCTGGAGATCGACAACTTAAATAGTGAAAATTTTCGACTAAAAATGGATATCGAACGGTACCAGAAAGTTATAGAGACATATAAAAAGGTGAACTTAGTAGAAACAAAGTGCCTTACACCGAGGTCTGCACGCAAAAAGAATACTATAAGAACGAGCCGTTTCTCTACTCCGTCCAAGCTGATTCTTTCTCCAACAACTGCTTATCAACCTGATACGGTCATAGTAACGCAATCCCCCAGCGAGGTCGGAAATGTATCATTCAACACAGCCGGATCAATATGTAGTTTGGAGGGAATACAGCCCACTCAATCACAATCCCCACAAAAAAGCACGGAAAATGACACCTTAATACGTTTGATGGAAGAACAACAACTCAACCAGAAGAACGTGGATGATGGCACCCCTACCGATTTCAGTAGCAAAAATTCCAACATAAGAGCATGAAAGAATGTACTCCAAGCAGTGTGACGGATAAACATAATAGAATAGTAATTTTCGGAGACCAGCAGGCCCGCGGTCTCAATAAAACTATGACAAAGACTAGGGTAGACAAATGGAATGACACCAACATTACGTCTTTCATCAAACCCAATGCAACAAGTGCTCAGATTCTTAACAGCTGCAATGACGACTTCGTAAAGACATTGACCAGTGACGATATTATAGTTTTAGTGATAGTAGTGATAGGATCTAATGACAAAAACCCTTACTCTTTGATAACTGAGTTATGTAACGTCCTTTATAAACTACGAAACAATACTGTATTTATTACTAACGTACAAAATAATCCTTACTTAAACGAAAATACCATTAACTACAACCTAGAATTAATAATACAAAATTATAAAAATTGTAAATACATAAAAATACACAATTCAGAATACATAAATAGCATCAACGACAAGTCTTTGAAAAGTTACCACCAGTATTATCTATCACATTTATGTTTGAAGTTGAACACAAGAATTGACTACAAGAAATACCAGACTGAGTTTCTTAATCGATTTAAGAATAAGCACATTAATCAAAACAGAACAAACACACATACGACACCGCGAAAAACCACACAAACCAAAATTACTGCCTTCTTTGAGAAAATAAAAAAAGTCGGTAATGACACGAAAACTGGGTTTTTTCGTAAAGAAAGCTAAATATACTAAAATCACGGCAATCCATCAAAATATTGCTGGGGTGTTAAACAAACAGGAATCAATAGAGGTGCCCATTTCAAATTTACAAAGGGAACAGGGTTCCGTAGATATTATATGTTTAACTGAAACTTTTCTCAAAAGTGGTTGTGAACCAAACCTTAGACTTAATAACTATAAACTGGTATCCTTCTTCTCTCGAACTAACCAATGTAGGGGAGGCTCGTGTATATTATTAAAAAATAACCTACAATTTAAAGAAATAAAAAATCTACCTCTCCCCATTCCCTTTCAATTCGAATGCTGTGCAATCGAAATAATTAAATGTAACTTAATTATTGTGTGCATATATAGAACACCGACACGTGATGCCACACTATTTTTGAATAATTTGCAACTTTTGACCAATAAACTGTGTAAAAAAGGTAACAAAAAAATTATCATCTGTGGCGATTGGAATATTGATACACTAAAAAGTAATAAAACATCCAATGACTTAAATTCTATACTTTGTAACAATAATTTAATAAACCACATAAAACTGCCCACGAGGAAAAACGCATGCTTGGACTTAATAGTAAGTAACATACACGACGCTAAATCCGCAATTCACTATCTAGCGCTTCAAACCACGAATCAGCACAAGCAATAACGGTCAGCTTAGAAACTGATTCTCAAGTAAGAGACGTACCTAGCTTTTGGTTTAAAAATGTAAGAGAGCTCAGTGACGAAAATATAATTAAATTCAATAACTGCATCTCAAATCTATCTTTTTCCGAAGTTTACGAAGCTCAAACAACAAATGACGCCTTCGATAGACTACACGATATAATTACCCTTTTCTACAATCTATGCTTTCCTATAATTAAAGTAAAAAATACTTGTAAACAAGCGAAAAATATAGGTCTAACCAAGGGTATAAAAAGATGCTGCATTCAAAAACGAACATTATATTTAAAATACCATCTCTACAAACATAACAAAAAACAAAATAAAAAAAAAATATGAAGACTATACTCAAATACTGAAAAAATGTATACACAAGGCTCAGCAGATTAATAGTTTAGACTACATTAATAAGGCCAAAAATACAAGTAAAGCGGCCTGGAACATGATTAAAACAAACACAAATAATATGACAAGTAATTCTGAAGTTGACGCAGTTAGTGCTAATAGTAAAGTTTATGACAATCCAAACCAAATATATGACTTATTTAATGACTTTTATATATCCCAAACAAAGAGGACCAATAATGCTCATGAAAACATGCAATATGACATGAAAATAGCCACACCTCAAAATCCTAAAAGCATTTTCCTTACACCAATAGATGCAACAGACATTTATAAAATAATTCACAGTCTAAGAAACACAAACTCAACTGGATACGACGACCTGAGCACTAAAGTGTTAAAAAGATGTGCAATTAGTTTAGTGTCTCCCTTAACTACGGTTGCAAAATTACGTAATTTTACCGAAAACGCTGGTAAAATACGGTAATTTTACCGTAATTTACGGTAACATTACCGGTGGCATAACATTCTAAATTTTAATTTATTTTATATCACGCGCGCGTGGGGTTACAAAATCAAAATGCGACGTTGCTGACAAGTGCGCTCCGTCAAGTTGTACGGCAAAATGAATGCGATAGATTATAGATTTATTTTATTTTTCTTTTTTTTTTGTATTGTCATTTGTTTAATTTTATTATTTAAATTGTTGATTCTGAGAACTGTAGTTAGTTTAATACTAAATACAAGTAATTTTCCAAAAACTAAAATTTTAGTTTTTACTGGCCTTTGCACATAACAATATTATTAAATCGATGACGTGGTATAATTCATATATTTAATTTATTATTATTATTTTTTTATTATTATTATGTATTCATATTTGAACTGAATAATTCATATTCATATACATATTGAAAGAGTAAGGTACATACAAACACACTCATTCATTACCGTATTTAAGTTTGTAGAACGTAAAACTACGATTTTTACGTTTTTTACCGTTTCTTACCGTTTTTTACCGTAAAATACCGAAATTTACGGTAAAAAACGTTTTTTACCGTATTTTACGGTGGTAATTTTACTGCTTTACATCCCTACCCTTTTTTTTTTTTTTTTTTTTGTGGATGGGAAATCATCCAATGACCCCTCCCGCTCTGGGTGGAGCAGAAGGGAGTGTCAGACTCTTACTGACTAAAACCCACCCGTGTTCCTTCCTTAGCCCTTTGTGTTCCGGGGTAGCGGTAACCCTTTCGGACAATCCCGCTGCCCCGGCAGGCTTCGGCCCTTTCGGGCCCCTTCCTTATGCTGACATCTCTTTGAGGCGCGCGTGGAACACGTACGCGCCGTCCGGCACGGGCCTGGTCCTGATCGGACGGAGAGTTACCCATTACTCTCCGCCCGCAGGCCCGCGCCTACGGTGGCCGGGAGTCGTCTCGCGGCTCCCGACGCCCGGGGCGTCTCCCGCGGCGGCTGGGACGTGAGGCCCTCTCCCTCAGCCGTCCCGCCACCTCCTTCGCTAGCATGACTGCTTCGCAGAAGGAGGTGACTGCCTCCCACTCCCTCTCGCCCCGGACCATGGCTTGAACCAGGGCCGGGCGCGAGAGGTCGCCGCCGCCGCCGATCGCCTCTGCGAGAACACGGCGGTGCTCCGCCCAATTGGGGCATACCGCCACCGTATGCTCCACCGTGTCCTCCGGGCGACCCTCGCAGTGGTGACACCCGGGCGTATCCTCCCGCCCGATAATGTGCAGGTACCTCCCGAAACACCCGTGTCCGGTGAGGACCTGCGTCAGGCGGTAGGTGAGGGCGCCGTGGCGCCTCTCTAGCCACTCCTCAAAGAGGGGTCTTACCGCCGCTATCGCGGCGTGCCCTGCGCTGGGTTGCGACAGTCGCTCCTTCCATGCCGCCATGAGATCGCGCCGGAGGTCGGTCCGCTCCGCCGCGATTTGCCGCGGAAGCGGAGTTTCCCCCCGGCGTAGTGCCTCCGCGCGCCACTCGTACAGGCGCGCGAGGACTATCGCCTCCAGATCCCACGGCGGCAGTCCGGCAAGGAGGCTTGCCGCCTCGCCCGAGATCGTGCGGTATCCCCGGATCCCTACCCTTAACCTACATTATAAACCTGTCTCTAACAGAAGGTGTATTCCCAACACGTTTGAAAAGGTCAATTGTTAAACCCCTTTTTAAGAAAGGTGTAAAAACTGACATGAGCAAATATCGTCCAATAACGTTAATCCCAATCCTATCCAAAATCTTTGAGAAAGTTATGTGCATTAAAATAGAGAACTTTTTAACAACATGTGATATTCTTAAAAAAGAACAATTCGGTTTTAGGAAGGGCAGTTCCACTGCTTTAGCATGTTTTACGCTAACAAAATACATAACTGAAAGCTTGAATCAAAAATCTAAGATAAGTTGCGTATTCCTAGACATGACAAAAGCCTTTGATTTTGTCTGCCATAAAAAACAACTCTCAAAGCTTGAGCATTATGGGATCCGAGGCAAGGCCAATGACTGGATCAAAAGTTATCTTTCGGAGAGAGTACAATGCGTAGAAATTACAAAAACTTGTCGAAATGAAAAAATAACCTATAGGTCGGACTATAAACAAAATAACTATGGCACGCCACAAGGAGGTATCGTATCCCCACTACTCTTTCTAGTTTACATCAACGACATTCCAGAGGCGATAGGCAAAGAGTGCATTCTATTCGCTGATGACACTACAATAATGATTAAGAGTGACAATGACAAAAAATTAGAAAATGAAATCGTCCAAGCTCTGGATAATGCAATCGACTGGCTAGAAAAAAATAACTTAAAAATAAATATGACTAAAACAAACATAATACAATTTCAGACATACAACGCAAACATAAATAAACTAGACATTCATTATAAAGATTCTCACTTGACCACTGTTGATAATTGTGTATTCTTAGGTATAACGGTCGATAAACATTGCAACTGGAAAACGCACATTGTTAAAATTCTGGCAAAAATAGATCGCTTTATATATGCCTTGAAAAGAATCAGACAAACAGTAAACTGTGATACTGCAATGCTGGCTTACCATGGTTATGTAGCATCTATACTTAGATACGGCATTGTAATATGGGGTAACTCAGTAGATCTTGACAGAGTCTTTAAAGCTCAAAAAAAATGTATCCGAGAAATTTGTGGTGCTCACTTTTTAGACAGCTGTAAGGCACTTTTTCAAAAACTTAACATTCTACCTTTTCCCTGTTTATATATCTTTGAAATATGTATTTTTGTTAAGAGGAACTACAATTTATTTGAAACGAGCACGGACAGGCCAAATGGCCGAACACGGCATAAATACAGACTTCGGCTGCCACTAATAAAACTAAAATTATTTAAGAAAAATGTATATTGCATGTCGATTATTACACCATGGTCTGAAATAAAGTATTATTATTATTATTATTATTATTTTAGCTTTATTTTATATATCTCGGGACCATGGGGTCCCGGTCCTTTGGAAGGCGTACGAGGGGCCGAAGCCAACTCGCAGAGGCCCCTTAGAAAATTTTAATGAAATGTGGCACCAACCGACGATTATCCCTATATGCTCTATGAAAGTGCACCCAAGGATAACCCTCGGCTGGTGTAGGACTATTGCAGTATTGGATAAATAAAAAGTTGTACTATGGGTTTTCGAGGTTAAAGTGGATTGGTTACCAAGAACTATGGAAGAACTATGGCCCCTGCCTGATCAATGTTTTATATATACACGGATAAAATGGCAGGGGGTGACTTGCACACTCAATAATGGGCCCCCGGAAACTGTCGCTAGCACATAGTGACGTAGTGACAAGGGGGCAACATGTCCTGAGGTGCTTGAGGAGTGGAGAGGTATTCCACGGCTTTCAGAACAATCCCAGAGCCCGGAAGATGGTCAAGATCCCTACGAGCACTTACTGGAATACTTCCTTCCCCCGAGCACGTTTGCTCTTGCGAATCTCCACTCAAGCCGGCCAATAAAGGCGAATGAGGTGGGAGTTCTGTTCCTCATCAGTGTTCACTCCAGCCAGCCAATTAAGGCAAGCCAGAGGTGAGGAACAAGACTACTCCCGGGAGATAGGGTCCGTGGGGTCGCTACTGCCCAACAGCTCGCCACATGCTGCCCTGCGGGTTTCTGTATCTCTCTTGGTCTGGCTCCTGACCTTAGACCTGTTCCGGCAAAGTAAACTCTTCCGGCACAGGCCTAGAGTTCGGAGCACGCAAGCCCCACCACGACGTCAACGTAGAGATACGACGATGGGGTTATTATTATTATTATTATTATTATTATTATCTACAATCATTTACCAAATGGTTTGCAAGACTTACCACTGACAATGTTTAAAAAAATACTTTTCAAACTATTGCTATTTAAAAGATATTATACCATTAAGGACTACTTAGAAGACAATTCAATAGAAACTGCAATTTGTAAGATAGATTTATTGACATCGCTGATTGTGAATACATTTGCACGCCGTGTCATGGCAGGATATGCTGAAACAAATTCACTGTAACACCCTATGTACCGTATTCTAGCAAATAAATATTTTGATTTGATTTGATTTGTATCTTAATAATAAATCACGTCTAACAAATCATCTAACAAAATTATAAAATATCACAAATAATCAACTTTTAATGTAACAATGTTTTTGGCAAAAACTTCAAAAATTGATATTTTACTTACAATCTAATAATAGTTATAAAATATCACATATAATCAATTTTTAAAATAATTATGTAGCATAGTAGTTGTGCAAGTCTTTTCTTCTTTTTAATAGTTTTACCTTTTTATACCTTTTGTTTATGCTTTGGCTACTTTTTGAGTGACATTATATACTTTTGTTTTCCTCCGAACAAGCGCGTTTAATTTCAGTAGTTTATAGTAGTAATAAATCGGCATTTTTTTTTGGCAATTGGCTGTGATATTTTATACTCCAGCATCGTTCTATACCTTTACATACTAGGTAAGTATCACAGTTAATTAATAAGTACTGAAAATTGCTACTGTTTGATTGTTTGTATATAATATTATAATTGTTGGACAAAATCAATATTTATATTCAAACCCTAATCTTAATTAAACATTACTTAAAATCACTCAAAGCATTTTAAATTTACTGAACCTGACTGTACCTAATTTCTTGAAACTTGTTTTGGTATTGGTTTTAAAATGTGGTACTCGTTGGGAATAGAAAATAAATTCGGAAATAAACTAATACCAAATGGTATTAGCTCTTAGTATTGGATGGGAATAGATCGAAATTTCAAGTTACGGTTCAAAAGATACAGCCCTGTGACAGATGGACGGACTGACGAATGGACAGTGCAACCTCAATGAAAGGATTCCAATGACACACTTTAGGTACGGAACCCTAAAAAGTGTTATCAAAACTTAAATAAAAACAAAAATTTATTTATTCAATATTTACTATGGTTTTACGAGCACATAAAATATTTACTATAGTTTAAGCGTTTTTGACGTAAAAATATTATTTTAACACCTTGTTTTTGATCACTGAAATGGTTGTTGAAACCTGTATCCAAAATATTTTTTAACAATTTTTAGGCGGCTCGACGGTTTTTTATATTCCCTCTACGCAATAGGAGGTGTCCTATTGCATACAGGGTTAATTTAGGTTATAATAACAAAAAACATGATTAAAACAAGATTAAATTGCATACAGAGATCCATTATGTCCAGGGGGCCGATTCTAGTAACAATATTGTTCAAAAATCGCAATGGAACCACAGCTGAATCACGGCTGTTAAGCGTTTTCATATTCTACTAATGAACAACGATTCAACTGCGGTTACGTTTTAGTTTAAGCCAACGATCGATCGAAATAATTTCAAAATATATTCTGCTAACAATATCGAACATGAGCGTGACGTTTAGTCATTTTCTACTGTTATTTTGACACTTGTTAGAATCGAATGCTCTAAATATAATTTTGTGCTTATTCGAAAATACTTTCGGTGACATTTAGGTAACATTTTTAGGTTCAACTTTTTTTTCTGTGGTATTATTAAACATACTATTTGGCATGTTGGTAACACAGTTTACTCGCTGTTACGTTCCCACTACCATTCAGTGGCGATTCAGTATAGGTTCAGTTTGCATAGGAAATAGTAGAATGACTTTATACGTAACTATCGAACGGCGATCGAAATCGAACTGTTATTAAAACACAATTGAACGTGTAACGTTGCAAATTAGTAGAATCGCCCCCCAAATAGTATGTTTAATAATACCACAGATAAAAAAGTTGAACCTAAAAATGTTACATACATGTCACCGAAAGTATTTTCGAATACAAATATAGATTTAGACCATTCAATTCTAACAAGTGTCAAAATAACAGTGGAATGTGACTAAACGTCACGCTCATATTCGATTTTGTTAACAGAATATATTTTGAAATTATTTCGATCGATCGTTTGCTTAAACTAAAACGTAACCGCAGTTGAATCGTTGTTCATTATTAGAATATGAAAACGCTTAAGACTGTGCCGACCCTACAGTGGCGCCCTCATCGTTTGTTTGGTTATTTCATACAATTTAGAATGAAAATGCAGAAAACAAGCACGTTAAGTTGTGCTTCACAAGATTATACGTTAATATTATTAGAAGTGGTAGTTTTATATTGTTTAGTTTTATCATAATCCTTAAAACGGAATATAGTGGCCACTTTTATCCGTTTTAAGGATTATAATGAAACTAAACAATATAAAACTACCTTTTATAATAATATTAACGTATAATCTTGTGAAGCACAACTTAACGTGCTTATTTTCTGCATTTTCATTCTAAATTCTATGAAATAACCAAACAAACGATGAGGGCGCCACTGTAGGGTCGGCACAGTCTTAACAGCCGTGATTCAGCTGTGGTTCCATTGCGATTTTTGAACAATTTTGTTAGTAGAATTGGCCCCCCGTTCCTGTGATTACTGATGTTTTAACTGTCACATCACAATGTGCAATGATTTTGATTATTGCATTGTTGCTGTAAAGGCAGAATATATCAGCCTGTAATTTTGTGCTGTAAAGCACTAGGCTAAAGAACCATGAACGGACGAACGCGCGGAGTAAAAGTAACATAAATTGGAACAATTTTATGATTGACTGGCTTCTGCCCGCGACTTCGTTCGCGTGAAATTTCTTGCTCCCCCGACCCACCCCGTCGCATCGCATCGCCTGCCCGCTATTAGTTTGGTCTCACGTTCTTTTTTACTTTTTCTTTTTGCTTGGCTCCTAAGAACCCTGGCGTGATGTCGTGATGTGAGACGCCTTTCTAGAGAATTGAGCTATCAAATTCAAAAAGATTTTTTCCAATCCGACCGGTAGTTTCAGAGAATTACGCGTTCAAACAAACTCTTCAGCTTTAGTATTAGTATAGAATACTGTTTTTTTTCTGGCACATAATATTTGCCTAGTTTTAAGAATTTCTTCTTATCTATGGGTGATACTTATTGTGTTTGTCTCAAAAATGTATACCAAAAAGCTAGATAGTTGTATTTTCGAATAAAAAAATATTTTACCCCGCGCGTTCTGGTAGCCACTGGATGAAAAAGCCGAGGATCAAATAAAATGGCGTGCGAATGGACAGGCCACGTCCAGCAGTGAACTGCTTTAAGCTAATGATGATGCAGGACAAAGACGTCATAAGAGAAGGATCTTTTCTCCGTAATCGAGCTCAGGGTGACTTTCAAAACGATTTTATTTTAGTGACTTAGTGGCGCCCAGCGTGGGACCAGTATAGCGCTCGACGTGGGTCAACGTGGGACCGATGTGGGACAGTTGTGGTGTTCGACCTGTGCACGTCCGGTTTTTAAGGAGACGCCATCTTCTCAAGTAACTGCACCGGTAACAGCTTTTTATGAACATCAGCATTACTGGCGTCAGCAGCAGAGACACAGGTGGATCACTCCATACTACTAGAATAGCATAGAATACTCTTCTCTTCTTCTTTCTCTTTTCTTCTAGACAGCCGCTGTGGACCCTACCAGATGCCTGGAACTGATGGAGCAAGCCAACAGACTGTGAATTAACCTGTATTCTAGACTCTTCAGCTCTATATCAAAAATCTTAATATTATGAGTCAACAAAATAATAATAAATTTTATTATTATTTTGTTGACTCATTAATTAATCTTGACCTGTAATCATCAATCCGATAAGAGTGATAGTAATTAATGTGATGATTTGTGATTAGTGAGATGGTAATTAATTGACAACTGGTACTTATGGATCCGAATGAGGTAAACAACTTATTAAAAAAAAACCGGTCAAGTGCGAGTCAGACTCGCGCACCGAGGGTTCCGTACAAAGTAGGTATGTAACTACAAAACGGTTTTCGGTTTTTTTCCTTTACTTGTGCTACATGACCAGTAGGCCAATTCTCGTAATTTAAAACGTTCAAAATATAGTCGCAGTCTCATCTCGCCGACAAAAAAATTTCAAAAACTTGTCAAAATATAGGGAAATTTGAAGTATTTTTGACATATTGAGACTGAGATCAGACTGTGAACGTTTTTAAAAATTACGAGAATTGCCCCTAAGTTTCTTGCCAAATTTCATGATTCTAACTTAACGGGAAGTACCCTACACATTTTGATTCCCTTGAGAGTGTAGAAATATTCCTTTTTTTGCAGCATAAACGGTCGTATCTTATTTTTATGTTAACTTAGAAGTTTGATTTTTTCACAGCTTCAAGGGACCGGAGACCTGAATATATGGTTTTAATTTTAAAACTCGATACCTCAACGCGTTCCCGAGATAAAGGGTCTTGACAGACAGACGGACGGACGGACAACAAAGTGATCCTATAAGGTTTCCGTTTTTTCCTTTTGAGGTATGGAACCTTAAAAATTACAAAAAAATAAAACAACCGACTTCCAAAAAAACAATACAAAATGAAAGTTGGTATCTGGTTTTATATTCTGGTTTTACCGACCGACTTCCGGAATTAAAGTTATTTTTCACTTTGTAATGCTTTTTTGGAAGTCGGTTGTTTTTTTATGTAAAACATTTTTATTTTTAAGGTTTTTAGTTGTCACCACAACTAATAAAAATCTTCCAAATCGATCCACAATTGCCGGAGACATCGCGTCAAAAACTGTATGAAAATCAATAAAATTAAGTTATCCCCTAATTTTCCACCCTTTTTTTTTGTGGATGGGAAATCATCCAATGACCCCTCCCGCTCTGGGTGGAGCAGAAGGGAGTGTCAGACTCTTACTGACTAAAACCCACCCGTGTTCCTTCCTTAGCCCTTTGTGTTCCGGGGTAGCGTTATCCTTTCGGACAATCCCGCTGCCCCGGCAGGCTTCGGCCCTTTCGGGCCCCTTCTTTTATGCTGACATCTCTTTGAGGCGCGCGTGGAACACGTACGCGCCGTCCGGCACGGGCCTGGTCCTGATCGGACGGAGAGTTACCCATTACTCTCCGCCCGCAGGCCCGCGCCTACGGTGGCCCGGAGTCGTCTCGCGGCTCCCGACGCCCGGGGCGTCTCCCGCGGCGGCTGGGACGTGAGGCCCTCTCCCTCAGCCGTCCCGCCACCTCCTTCGTTAGCATGACTGCTTCGCAGAAGGAGGTGACTGCCTCCCACTCCCTCTCACCCCGGACCATGGCTTGAACCAGGGCCGGGCGCGAGAGGTCGCCGCCGCTGCCGATCGCCTCTGCGAGAACACGGTGGTGCTCCGCCCAATTGGGGCATACCGCCACCGTATGCTCCACCGTGTCCTCCGGGCGACCCTCGCAGTGGTGACACCCGGGCGTTTCCTCCCGAAACACCCGACATACCCTTTCCATAAAAAATGTATTTTCGAAAGCGATCCACAATCGCCGGTGATATCGCGTTAGTCCCCCTCCTCCTTATTGATGTCTGCTAAAATACAATATTAGCCTAGGACAACGATGAATTACAAGGACAACGTATGAATTAATAACCCATCCATTTGAGTAATCTTGGTAACATGTAAAGGAGTACAATAAAACCGAGAATTACTAAGAAAAATGCATAAAAAGAAAATAAAAAGTTTGTTGAATTAAAAAACTAAAGTAACTAACGCAAACAAAAACCTACAAAAGAATTCATTGTATAGGCAACAAACATGAATAAACGTCAATAAAAAATATGATAACTAAAACTATAGCAAAATTGCTAGAAAACGTCACACAACACTTGAAAGTCAATATCGGGACAAAGAACTCTGAAACCCACACGGAATCCATTTAGTCGTAGCCACAGTGGTCGTAGATAGCAAGTACATGGACACAGTTCCACATAGGCCGAAAAAGCACATGTGGGCAGAGACATTTTTTCGATTTTTATTTGAACGGCTAGCCGTCGGCCTGGCTAAATTATTACTGCTATGTTTTTCGAAATAAAACTAGACCATATCCTCGCATAAAAGCCTTGTATGGTTTTAAAAATTCAATTTTCTCTCGCGAGTTTTCGGCCCGTTTGGATTTTCAGTAATCAATTTCACGCTAAAATGCTTGTAAACAATCGTGTTTGGGTAGGAATGAAATTGTAATGCCCTTCAAGTAAGCGAACTAATGAGAATTTAAAAATGTAGTTCTCTCTTTACGTTTTTTTTTTTCTCGTTGCAGGAGAAATATGAGGCGTGCCTTTGTTGTTTATTGCACTTAACTTGGCGTTTTGTTTCAATTTTTATCAGGTTTAAGAAAATGTGCCTCTTGTATGCACGCTCTGTTTATTTTTTATAGTGTTCGTTCGGGCTTATAATTGAGAGTGATGATAATAAAGTCTTTTCCAAAAATAATGTTCGTTGAAAAAAATAAGTAACTATACACTGGCGAGAAATATAAAAAAGCTTCTTGCAGAGTGCCTAAAGATATCTAAATATCTTCTAAACCACACAAGTTAGTTTCAGTCTTGGTCTTGAGTATTATATTGCACATTAAAACCTTATTAAGTACGTACTAGCCTCTTGGAAGTTCTAGATATATTAAAGTAAACAAAAAAAAATCAATCACATTTCATAATTTTGGATTACATTTGAATACTTTTATTTTCACATTGATTTAATTATTGTTTAATGTTTTTTGCCCAAGTTGCCCCAATTTGTGGCTTTTTTATGCGTTATTAAATACATTTGAATGATACTTTTCACTTCAAGAAGCCATCTTGCGTGGGTTCAGAAATATTATATGATTAGTAGGTGGCTTCTTATATTTATTTTTTAAGAATATAATTTAAAAGAGTGTCCATGTAGTTTCTTGCCCGTTCTTCTCCTTAAGAAGGTACCTACGATTTGGAGTGGACATCTTCATACTTCCGACTCCACGAAAATTATAAAAAATAAATACTTAGTTAAATATTTTCATATTGCACATCTATTTATTTAGAATAAGCTAACATTTAAAATAATAATATGCCCACGCACAATGGTCCAATTGAAGGACTAAGTGCGGAAACCAAACCCTTAACATAGAACATAGAACATAATAATATATAAAATAATAATAATAATATGTTGCCAGCCTTTTGGGCACTGTTCCTGTTGACAGTGATGCGGACAAATTTTACGATACCCTACGATTCTTTTGCTTATTTTATACAGCCAACGCCTTTAAAAAAAAGTTAAACTATTTATCTATTATAAATAGTTTAAGTATTTTTTAAAGGCGTTGGCTTATTGTGTGTTGAACTAGCTTATAACTATTCAGAAAATACACAAACTATACATATCATATAAAGAATTTTGTATTCCTGATCCCGTTTTAAACGACGACTTAGTAAGAAAACAAAAATATACACAGCAATTTTGTAGTCTAAATATATTGCACGCCTCAAAACGCGTAAGCGTGTGGGAGTGCTTTACTCTCGATAGGCCGCTATGTGGCGATTTTACAATATAAAATCGTTCTTATCTCCCAAGCTAGACACTAAATCAATAAAAAGGGGTGTTTTGAAAACTAGATATATTAAATTATAAAGTCAGCGTATTTTTTCATTTATGTTTTTAGAATAAATAACAAAAAAATGTAGTTAAAACATTATTAGTACTGCTGTCCGTTAGTCTGTGCACTTGCTTGTCTGCAGTTTTTAGAAAAATATACCTACGCAATTAATCTGGAACGAACAAAACTATTGTGGCTGAGTTTTCTACTGTACGCACAAAAACCAACTACCTGTCAGCAGCTCGCAACTTCAACAAAAGCCGAAAATTAGAAGACAAATTAAACACGCAAGTAGTAGGCATACGCGGAGACAAAAAATCGATATATTATGTCGACGAATATCTTCCTGGCTCAATGAAGAAACTATTTCTGCAGTCTCGAGACTTTGCTAAAAAGTCTGGGTTCAAATTTTGCTGGATTGCGAACGGCAAGATTCTGCTACGTAAAGGCCCGGATCATAAAGAAACCTACACTGTTAAGACAGAAGGCTGTCTGGCAAACATACTGAAAAAAATATGACTGTTTGATCTGTACCTCATATTTACTCTGCCTCGCTTGGTAGCCATCTGCTACTTAAAAATACTGTGTAAATGTCTTACAACTATGATTGTTAACATTTTTAACATAAGTCGCAAACATCGCACACACAACATTTTTCTGACACACCACTCAGCTTACACGCACGTTCTTTCACACAGGAAGCCCTACTCCACCTATTTTACCACTCGTACTTTCTCTTTACAGAAACTAACTCAATTACGTCCACACTGCACTAAATCAAAAACATTAACTCCAAACATCTCTACACTTAATACACATCAAATAGCCAACCGTTCCTCTAGACCTATCTTTAAAATCATCTACTATACATTATAAATGGCTTGTATAAATGATATTTTGGATGAAATTGATCAACACAGTGTTGCTACTTCTGAAGTCTGTGCCCCTCATGCATACAATTCTTTACAAAAGTTAGCGCAATCGTCGATTAAAATTATTCACATTAATATTCGTAGTATTCATAAAAAACCTTAACAGTTTATTAATGTTTCTTGCACAGATGCCAATACAATTCGACCTTATAATACTGACGGAATGCTGGCTGAAAAATGCTGGTCCAACACCTAATATAGACGGTTATATTACATATTCCACTATAAATAACCCGATACAAAATGATGGAGTAGTAATCTACGTTAAAAATAACCTTCAATGTACTGTAACAGAACCATACTTCTTTGTGGATGCAAATTGCTTAATCTGTCGTACACAAGACACTCTAATCATCGTTCACCTTCTTATACTAACTTAACTAATTTTTATAATAGCCTGGAAACTTCTGTCTCTGCCTTAAAAAGGTGTAAATCTGTTATTATAATGGGTGACCTGAACGTCGATATTAAACCTGGCAATAAGGTCAGCCAGTCTCACACGAATATCTTCTACATACAGCGACACTGGGCCTTTTGCCAGCTAATCTACATCCCACGAGACCAAGTTCAAATACTTGTCTAGACCACATCCTACTAAAAACTAAATCCCCATCAGACTCCTTCTTATTGGAAACGAGTATCACTGATCATCATGCTACGGCTTTATGTATAAACAGAAATTAGAAAATAGTTTAAACGTGTGGTTGTCTGGCAAATTTTCTCAACAGACAACCACACGTTTAAACTATACTAATGCCGTAAAATATGTAGAAAACGCTGACTTGGCCCTAGTGATGGACGCTACTGTGACTGTCTGTCACTTACTCCTATTTAATAACAAAATATTTATTATAAATTCTTACTTTAAAATTGTCACACGATAGTGGCCTCCTTAGAAACACATTAAGTCTCAATGAGTTGACGGTTTGACACGTCACCCTAATAAATAACAAAATATCCTATTTCTTTACAATTGTAAAACAATAGTGAACCTTTTGGAAACCCATTCCATTTATATTTAAGGGCAATCTACGTCACTTAAGATGCAGTATTTTGTAAGAATTCTAAAACCAACCCAAACCCATCATCCACATCTGGATATCGTAAATGTGGCGCCGTCGTCAGGATCGCTTAGTATAGCCAATTGAGACACAATTATGAAATAAGCAAAAAGCGTCGATGTTCCAAGAAACGAAGAGATGAGATGGCTGAGTGTGGGTTTTTTGGATGTGGGAATTATAACGACGACGGACATGAAAAAGGCAGTCGGGTTGGACCCGCTATAGGATACGGACTTCCTAGTCCAGGCTAGTTAGGAATTGATTTGAGACGACGAGAGTGAACGATTGACGTAGGCTGGGCTAGTAGAGTTAGAACTTAGAATAGCAATGAAACTGTGTGTTTGTTGAGAGATCGTGAGGGCGAGAGTGTTAATAATACGTTGAATTACAACTGTTGATTTAGACTAGGTTATATTAGTCTACTATTTATGTAAGAAGCGTGTAAGGCGCGTGAATCTCAGTGAGTGTGGTTGTGAACGACCGGGTGAGTGTTGAATATTTTATCCCTCCTTATTCCTTCTCTGACATAATCGAGGTATCCTACACATGCGTTTGGTTCTAGGGACTCGGAGAAAGCCTTCTATGGGGTGTGACACTTACCAACAGACTGTACACAAATACACTACCAACAAACTATAGACAACCATAGTTAGGATAAGACACTTGGGCAGGCACACCGCTTATGGAAGGCTGAACCGAACTCGCAACTCGTTAGGGCCAAATTGAATTATAGTGCTGTCTTGTAGTCTGTTGTTCTTATTTACGAACACAAACCAACCAACCGTTAGTGATGGCTACCTTTCCCCTATGGACTGACTAACTGCAGGATGTTTTACATTGTTTTTAATGTACGCACACTTCCAGGGAAGGGGGTACGCTTCACCAAGATCGCATAACTGTATTGATAGTTCGTTCTAAGGAACGCTAGTAATCATGTCTCGTTAAACCACATCCGGCTTTCGGGCCTCTTACAAACTACATATTAACGAGACATTCAATTTGGATGCCCAGATAGAAACGCCCCGTTGCTGACAAGGACGGTCCCACGGTTGCCTATTACATCGCAAGCATCTCTCCATGGGGAAGATCAAGGAAGTGAGAAGTGACGAATTGGATAACCACTTCGGCGTATAGCAGGAGCGATCGTAAAGAATTCTGCAACCGACTGACGATGCGGTACGCTTGTGCTATTTATAGTTTGTGTTGTCTTAGTAAAGGGAGAGTAGGCCGCTGTAAGGGGTTCATTATAATAGTCCGCGTCCAGTAATACTGGAATGTGTCTCGCTCAATGGCAGTGGACTTCGCAGTACTCTGTCTTAGGATTGAGTAAGACATGCTTATAGGACGTGTCTTGTTAGAATCGTAGCAGTGACCTTAGTGGTCCTATGCGTTCAGGTCTAGCAATACACGTACGACGCTGTCAGCTGCTGTAAACAGCCCCACGTCGCTTGGGGTGGGTTTGTAGTTTATTGTAAGGAAACTAATTAACGTAACTTTAAATAATGTATTCCCCAACACAAGCGTTACGTGTCAATTACCCTTTTGTATTCCTCTCATGAAGCTTAATTCAGATTCACAAAACACGGTTCTCAAAATAACTTATACTAGATATCGAAATTTTTGTAATCGGCTTATTAATAAACTCAATCGATCTTATGAAAAACTTCAATTTACTAGAGCCCGAAATAATAGCAAAGAAACTTGGAACGTCGTCAAAAAACTCACTTATACAGAAAAAAATAATCAACCAGCAACGAATCTCTTAACATTATCCACGGACCCTTTGTCCTCTGTTAACTTAATCAATAAATATTTTGCTGATATAGGTAAGACGTTGGCATCTAAAATAATTTCCTTCCCTACAGACAGAGATGAGACATTTAAATTCAGTACGCTTAACTCAATGATGCTTCTCTCGGTTAGTGCAAGTGATGTCCAGACTATTATAAAAAAACCTTCGAGATGACTGTGCCACGGGACGGGACAACATACCTGCTAAATTAATCAAAATGGCGCAAAATGTTCTTGTACCTTCGAAAACACATATCTGCAACCTTGCTATATCACAAGGGGTATTTCCGAAGGCGTTTAAAACAGCGTTAGTCACCCCTGTTTACAAAACTGGAGATAAAGATCAGATATCTAACTATCGTCCCATCTCCGTCTTAAGCGCTCTGTCTAAAATCATGGAACGAGTTCTTAAAAACTGCTTAACTAATTATTTAGAAAAATTCCACATCCTCACTAATAACCAATATGGTTTCCGACATGGCACATCTACGGAAGATGCCGTGGTGGACCTTGTACAGTCAGTGGCTGACAAATTAGACAAAAAATTGAAATGCTATGGCATTTTCCTAGACCTCAGTAAAGCATTCGACACTGTCTGTATTTCCAAGTTAATAGAGAAAATGGAAAATGTGGGTTTACGTGGTCTGGAGCTTGACATTTTTAAAGATTATCTTTCTGACCGTAGACAAACTGTCAAGATAAACAATATAATTAGCACAGAGGAGCAAGTAACCTTTGGAGTTCCCCAGGGTAGTATTTTGGGTCCAACTCTCTTCCTAATTTATATAAATGACCTCTGTAATCAGCCTCTCGTCAACTGTGATATTTTTAGTTACGCGGACGAAACTGCACTCGTAGCATATGGTGAGAGTTGGAATGAAGCCAGAATGCACTCTGAGGAAGCTTTACGGAGAGTAATGCATTGGTTAGCAAGTAATCTTTTAACCTTGAATGTTATAAAGACCAAATTCTTACGTTTCATTCTACCGCATACACCACAACCAGCTGAAGAAACCGGATATCTAAAAGCCCACAACTGTCCGAAAAACACTAGCTTGTACTTGTCTGTCGTTGACGATGGTAGAATCTATAAAATATCTCGGTGTGTTTGTCAATGAGAAACTTGACTGGACCACTCATTTGGAGTCATTGACTTCTTGCACCAGAAGACTTATATACATATTTAAAAATCTAAGGTTTTCAGCGGATAAAGATACTCTCCGAATGGTTCACTTGGTCAGGAATAGAAAAACCAAATGTTAGAAAATTGTACATCCTAAGATCCATCCTCCGCAAGCATTATAAGATCTCATTCAATAAGCAGCTAGTCAGTCAGCGACGTTGTGGCTTTCCTTTATGTCCAACAGTCTCTTGTAGGACTGCTTTCGCAAGACGACAGTATAATGGCCTAAGTGCTAGGCTTTATAATAAAGCCCATAAACAACTAAATATCTACGCCTTGACTAAGTATGAGGTAAAACACAAACTTAATTCCTGGCTACATACGTTAACATATAGTGATACCGAGGAGCTTTTAACCACTGTACAGTAAAATGAGGTTTATACCCACACTATGGGCTTCAAAAACAAACAAACATACATATCAGATGCACATGCGCATGCGCACACACACCCACACACCCTCACTAACAAACACACCCTCACACATACTATCAAACACATCCTCTCACGCACATTTTTATTATTACTTTCTTTTTCCTTAAATATAAGTACTTTGTTCGCCCTCTGCACGTACCAATTATTTTGTAACCACCACTAAGACCCATTATATAATGGATACTCTTTCCTAAGATACAGACAGGTTTCCTGCCTAGTTTAGGAAAAGGGTGTCCTATGATCCCTGATAATGTTGTACTGGTTTTACCTTGAAACATTTTAGTTTATAAGACAAATCTGTATGCCATGTACAAACTACTTATAAATAAAAATTTATTATTTATTATTATTATATATTATATTATTCATTATAATAAATCCTTTTGAATAAATTTCCACTCATACTGAGGACGAACCCCATTTCTTATCATGATTGAACTGATAACCGTTTTAAAGATATTAATGAAATGAAATTTACTGGGTTTCTTTTTCGTGATTTTTTTTTTATCTGTCTCTTATTAGATGAATAATATACTTCTTTCCTTGTCTCACGTGTTTCAATTTGTAATACAATACGCGTGAGAGGCGTACACTTTTGGATTTTCCAAAATTTTTCCATGTTTTCTTAGATAATAACGTTGTTGTCTTTCTCGTGAACTAGCTTATGGGCGCGGCTTCGCCCGCGTGGATGTCGAAAATTATTCCACGGGAATGTATTACTAACGGAACAAAAAGTAGCCTATAAACCTTCCTAGGATGCCATCTATCTCCTTACCAAATTTTGTCAAAATCCGTTTAGTGGTTTGGGCGTGAAAGGTAACATACAGATTGAGTAACTTTCGTGTTTTCAATTTGTAATAGCTTCTGCCCGCGACTTCGTTCAAGTGAAATTACTTGTCCCTATCTACCCCATCGCATCGCATCGCCTGCCCGCGCTGTTACTTTATTTTCTCTTAGCATTATTTCTGACTTTTTGCTCGGCTCCTAACGCGATGTTCAATAGCTTATAAACCTTCGATGCAAACCTGCGATTAGCATGTTCAAAACTCTTCAGTTTTATTATTAGTATAGATATATTGGCATGGATAGTATACCTGTAATCCTGTAATAGGAATACATACCAGCATTTTCATTTAATTATTGTATTCTATTAATTCTTTGTAAGTAGGTACTCGTAAAAAATAGCTAAACAAATAGCATGAGAGTATTCAACATAATCATAATTATTTGAGCGCGGATTTACCCACTGACATAATTTTCCTTTCTTAGTTGCGATAGGAGCATAGCTCATCATGTGGTAAAAAGATTTAATCACATTTTTCAGTAGCGGGCTGAGAGCCGAGGGAGAGCTGGACGAACGACATTTTATAAAATGAAGTCCTCTGGACCGAATTTCAGCCATGGCGTCCAATCTCACCTTCGACGTGACTTCGCCGCGGGGGATATTATAGTACACAAGTGTGTGCGCAGACACAGATGCACTCTCTCTTCCCTCACCCTCATTATCTGATGGGACGGCAATCCGACATGACCTGAGTGAGATCAGGCGCAGGGCCAACTGCTTAATGCTTAGTGCTTTCCGAGGCACGGGGGTACCACACCGCCAACTTGTAAACTCCGTGCTGTTACTAAGAAATTCCAAATATAAAACCCAATAACACTACTACACTGCCCTACCCGGAAATTAAACCCAGGAACCTGTGCTCAGCAGTCCCGCTTACGACCACGAGACCAATGCAACGGGGCAGATAAAGTCACCACGCTAGTTAATAGCAGGGCCATTTTTAAAAAGGTACCATCACTAGCTGAATCATCACCTCCAAAGATACTCCTAGATCCTCCTATACTGAATGACCTAATTTTATCTACCAACATTCGAGTTGTCGGAAAAGTTTCTGATTCAACATCATCGTCATCATTACTTTCCTCGTGTATTTATTAGTAAATAACTTGATTAATATTGCAATGGTTATCAAGTAGGTAATCTTCATTGCACTTAAAATCAACGATAAGTCCTATTTTTATTGTTGTTGTTATTGAAAGGAGATAATGGCTCCGATTTTGTTGTTCACAAACTAAATTAAATTTAAATTCAGTGCATCTTTTTCTTTCTATTTCATTATGAACAGGACAGAAGATAAAAATTAGTTTAGTCCTGTCAAATTAGATAATCCATAGACAAGTTTAAACATGATTAAAAAATTGGCTACTAAAAATACGTCAATTTACATCAGGCGCTACTAATTTGACAGGACTAAACTAATATTTATCTTCTGTCCTATTCATAATGAAATAGAAAGAAAAAGATGCACTGAACTTAAATTTAGTTTAGTTTGTGAACAACAGAATCGGGGCAATATTAAACTGTACTTTGAAGAGTCAAGCATAATCAGCCTATAATGTTCCCACTGCTGGTACTCAAGCCTCCCTTCTTCAAGAGGGTGTGGGTGGTAGATTAACTACCACGCAGGCTTAGTGCGGGTTGGCGGGTGTCACATGTCTTCGAATCTTTGGATCTACGACATGCCGGTTTCCTCACGATGTTTTCCTTAACCATTTTGAGAGCAGTAGTGATGAAATTATTTACACAAAGTAAAGCTCTTGCTTGGGTTCGGAACCAAGACCTACTCGAGGCGTAAGCCATAAAGTTGGGACTGTTCCCACTGAGCCACTACTGTTGCTTCGAAGTGTTAAAGTAATCACTGTTCTGTTGTGGAAAAAAAAGTGCTCATTGTCCGTTTCTCCTTTACATCCTCTAATCATCATCATCTCCACAGGCTGACTTCACCCAATGCTGGGCATATGCCTCTCTTTGCTTGCGCCAATCCCCAGGTTCCTATGCCAGCCTCATGCAGGAATGGGGTCCTGCGATGCGAACAATGTCGTCCGGGTTCTATTCCACGGTATCGGAGCTCAAAACTATGAAAACAGTCGTCATTTGTTTTGAAAAATGTTTACACAGTAACTTGGGTTGGCAAGGGGCAAGTACCCTTGATTTCAAGGTCACAAGATAGTAAATGATTGGGAAGTCACGGGCAATATTCTTATGTGTTTCTTTATCCTTGTGAAACTGGGGATATATACGAAGATAAGATAGACAGGTCATGAGTTAGCAAACGACTTAATGAACCAACAATCGCTAGGCAACAACAACCGCTACGATTGACAGTCGTTAAAGATAACCAAGATAATAAAAAAAGATAAATCATTTAATGTAATGTGTGATAAATAATTTAATGTAATTACGTCAAACTGAGAGATTAATTATGGATTCGTTGTTTCGAAGCAGATATGATAAGTTATCCAAAATCCCTGTAGCCCTTAAAATTACTAATAACAATCAAATTACAAGATAATGTTTATCATACAATCACAATTAAGTGCGGATAATTTTAAGTGGGCGAGTTCCTCGCCTCGCAAAGGCGTAAAGTTGATTCTTGTAGGTAAATAGTACGTAGGATACCTACTCGCATGACGATAATACACTCATCTTTCAAAATTGAAAGCTTCCGTGTCAACAAGAAATCGAAAATACAGATGAAGAAAATACACTTCCTTCTTCTAGATACGTGGAGCGACCGGTTAAAGCGGTGCAGCGCTTGAGTAAGTTTTGTTTGTCAAATTATTTCTTTCTCGCTTGCGTATAAGCATATAATCATTAACATAACATACATAAAATCACGCCTCTAAAGCCCGAAGGGTTAGGCAGAGGTACCCATAGTAACACCCACACTTCATCAGTTACATTTAATTAATAATTAATTGTAAACATTTATTAGCAGACCTTGAAAGACGCGTATGCACAGCTGCGGGTTGGGTACCTACCACGGGTAATGGACAGAGGTATATGAATTAATTTTATGAAAGAATTTAATTTAATGTAACTTTATTTTATTTATTTAATAATTTATTTGTGGACTAATTTCATCTATTATCTATTTTATTTTATATTATTTTATTTTGATGTTTTATTTAGAATGTGAATTGAATTGATTTGGATTACTGTAATGGAATATTTTAATTTTTATTTTGGCTAATATAGTTTATAAGTGAGTTTTACTAACATTATGGATCATTGTAATCTGATATAAACAATAAATAATAATAATAATAATAATAGTGTTAGTATTGACATGAAATTTTATTGTTATTAACACATACAATCACAAAGAAATTACAGGGTTAGTTTTCAATGACCAGCCAAATTTGAGGGTGTAGTACAGACCATCAAACTGAACAACTTTCTCCATGGAACCAATATCGCAATCGGGAAAAATGTATCAACTGTCCCATAGAAAACTTCAATACCTACTCGACCTAAACGTATGGGACGGCTGAATTTTTATTCGCGATTACGATGCTGGTCCCATGGAGAAAGTTGTTCAGTTTGATGGTCTGTACCATACTCTTAAATTTTGCTGGTCATTAAAAAGTACCTAACCCTGTATAATAGAAATAAAAAAGGAATCATTATTTGCCGTTTAAGCACTCAAGTGCTTAAGTGGTCGGCTTTAAAGCCGACCTGGGTGTGCATTCTCACCCATCGGCCAAGCATCGGGCAGTCCCACCGGTCACTCAATTCCTTCAACATGCTGTGGGAGCTGACGTGTGTTCTGTGCCGGAGAGAAGCGCATCACTTTCAAATGATTTAAGTCCCAAGTAATAGGGGTATTCAGCTGCAGTCAGTTTGACTGGAAGCTGATCTCAACATAGGCTAGGCTAGGCAGATTGATTGTAACAAGGGCGAGCCTATTGCCAACAACTGGACACACATCATCATTCCGGGTTGCTACTTAGAAATTTCTGATGGAAAAACCCAATAACACTTTGCCCAACCTAAGAATCGAACCCAGGACCTCATGCCCATCAGTAGCGTTTGCGACCACTGAGGCCTGAATTCACCAATATTGAAACTACAATGATATTATATACAATAAAGAGGTAGATAGGGCACTAGCGCGCGCAAATTGTTGCAGTTAAATTAAGACAATTGTCGTAATTTCGTTTAGTCGACATACTACAGATAGCTATCTCTTTCTATGTCATACGTTCCGTATTATCTGTCGCAGTCGTAGTTGAATATCACTATTCCAACAACACAAAACGTCGCTCAGTATGAACGTAGCATATCATTCCTTTATAATATAATTGTTGAAACCACCGGTTAGGTATTTAAACAGATGGTTTATGTCAAATTTCCTACGGATATTTTAAATATATAGCTGTTAAATATTGAATCAGTTGATATAAATTTTGGTGAACACGAGGCTAAACCAACGACGCAGTACTATAATAATGAGTGCCATAATCACCTGGTCATATTCGCCTACGATACTCGCAGGGACATCTCGCCTCTCGACAGGCGAGAAACTCTCCACGTGCAAAAGAACCTAAAAAAACAAATGACAAATTAAAGATAAAAACAACAACTATCAAACCATCACAATAGGCAATAGAGAAGTGCTATCATATCTACTTATACTTATTAAGATACTTCAGATAAGAAAGTTCATTATAAAGGAAGTATTTTACGTGAAATAAACAGTCGAATTAGGAATTAGGAAAATGTTGGCTGTTAATTTGTGTGTGCTCGTGGTGGTGGCTTTAAGCCATATTGTGGCGAGTGAAAGTAAGTGGAAATAATTCAGATTTTTTTTTGTAATGGCGACATGTGATGATTAAAATGGCCGTCCTTCTTCTGACATTTAGAGTGTAGTAAACAATTACTGATTAATTTGTATCCCTATAATTCCGCTTTAAGTTCATTAAAATAGTTAGTTAAAATAGTAAAGGCTTATTTTAATTTTATATTTTTACATTGTTCTCACATATAGTAGCAACAATAATATTGTACCTAGGATTTTTTAGTATCTTGATTTGAAAGAGTGTCTGGAGTTTCTTGCCCGTTCTTCTCCATAGAGATCTACGCTTTGGAATGGGCAACTAGCTTCAACTTTCTGACTATCTGACCGACTCTTTGACAATTCAAAAGTGCCTGTATATGGTTTAATTGAAATCAATGCTTTGAGTTTCAGTTTGATTGGCTTTTGTGGAAGATTTCAAGACAGAAACAAACCTTCAGGCCAACCACTCCTAATAAGTGACAGTAGTAAGGCCTGGCTCGGTGACCACGAGAGATCGTGAGATCGAACCAAATTCCTGCTCTATTGACTTTAAAAACCTACTGCCTACTTACCTACTGCTAGTTAAATTTTATAAATGACTAACTGTGATAGTAATTTAATCCACCGCCAGACATGCACCTTTTCTTAACCCTTTAAGAGCGCCATAACACCAACTTCTCTGCCTTCTATATCCAGTCTGTCCCAGCCAGCTTTACCGGCAGGTCGTCGCTCCATCTAGCGTAAACAAGGCTTCATTAAGGACTGAATGTAACATAATCTTCCTATATTGGTTCCATAATCAGGCCTTCTCTTTGCGAGAGAGAGTGGGCGATAATGCACCATGCGGGCCCAATGTGGTTTGGCAGATGCCACGTCTTCCACTTTTTGGTTCTAGGACATGCCGGTTTCCTCACGATGTTTTTCTTTACCGTTTTGAGAGCAGCGGTAATGAAATAATTTACATAAAGTACCTGCTTGGATTCGAACTCGGAAGTCATGGCCGATACCACTGGGTCACCACTGCTCAGGCCTTATTGCCCCAAAACAACAACAAGTAACAAACTATTCGTCATTTTACAGATTCTGTAATATGTTACTACGGAACGTGGGCCACTTACAGAAGTGGTCAAGGAAAGTTCGACGTTGAAGACATTAATCCGCAACTCTGCACACACTTGATCTACGCCTTCGTGGGACTTGATACTGAGGGAAATATTATCTCGTTAGACTCTTATTTAGATCTACCCGATGATGGTGGACGGGGTAAGTTGACATTGTTTTTTTTTTTTAATGGTACTTCTATGACCAATTCCCATATGGCCGTTACAAGCAACCAACACCGTTGTTTTATTAACGTGTACCTACCGCGAGGACTGGTTCAGGTGGCCCGGTAAAAGAGTTCCTCGAAGGACCTTTGCTCAGCAGTGGGCAGTATAAGCTAATGAAATGGTACTATGGGTGCCGTTGTAGTTACAGGCTTTCAGATATGAGGCATTTCCGCTTTGTCTCTGAAATTAATGCAGTTCCATAACAAAAACAACGTTATTTTTTGTTTACGCATATTTTTTTTTTTTTTTTTTTTTTTTCCTTATTAATAAGAACTAAAGTTCTTAGTAATTGATTACAATCTAGCCTAATAGACTAATAAGCAATTTAACTCTAACTTAATATTTTACGAGACAGATTATGTTATAACTAAGAATAGTGTCAGTTTGCACTTTTACACAGTTTCATAGCACTTTCTTAGGGTCTGATAAATTGGTAAAACACTTTGTTCATGTGTTACATGTATAGCACCACTAGCACCGCACTATTATTCACTATATAAATATTACACTAACTCAAATGGTTTAGTTCTCTTTAGCCTACGCACTATGTCCGTGTTGTCTAGCAGCTGAATTGCCTCGACATTTACATGTCGGTGAAGTCTGTGTTCGTGGGCTTCAGCAAATTTTTGAATGATGGTGGTGACGAATTCCATTTTAAGGTCACGGTGGAGGTCGTCATTTCTAATGTACCATGGAGCATTTACAGCATCCCTGAGTACTTTATTTTGGAATTGCTGGATTATTTTAACGTTACTTCGTTTAGTACAGCCCCAAAGTTGGATGCCATACGTCCAAATTGGCATAAGAATATGCTTGTATAATATAATTTTATTATGTACTGATAGGCAGGATTTCTTTCCGAGTAACCAATACATACTTTTATAACGTATGTCGAGTTCCTGTCTTTTCTTTTTGACGTGAGTTTTCCAACGCAGTTTGGCGTCAAGAGTTATGCCAAGGTATTTGGCTGTGTTAGCGTAGGGCACTAGCATTCCGTTTATATAGATTGGGTGGTAATCGCTGTGTTTGTTAGTAAAGTCAATATGAATTGATTTTGACTCATTCAGTTTGATCTTCCACTTTTGTGTCCAGTCATAAACTTTGTTCACAGCTAGTTGAACTTTTTCTACTGCTTCTTTGTGGTTTGATCCGGTAGCCATAATAGCAGTGTCATCTGCAAAGGTCGCTATGATGTTGTTTTCCAGCTCTGGGATGTCACATGTATATAGCAAGTAGAGGAATGGGCCTAACACACTTCCTTGTGGCACCCCAGCTTTTATAGTTTTTAGCTCAGAATATGCATCCTCTTGCCTTATTCTAAACATTCTGTTACTTATATATGATTCTAGAATGTCTGCAAATTCTGGAGGTAGCATGCGTCTGAGTTTAAATACCAGACCCTCATGCCAAACTTTATCAAAAGCTTGCGCGACGTCTAGGAATACCGTGGCGCAGACTTGCTTGTTTTCGAGTGTTCTTTCAATAATGTTAGTTATTCTGTGTACCTGGTCTATCGTGGAGTGTTTTTCTCTGAAGCCAAATTGATGGTTTGGTATGAGCTTCTTTTCTTCTAGTATTGGTTTTAACCGTTTCAATAACAGTTTCTCGAAAAGTTTTGATAATACTGGCAACAGGCTAATGGGTCTATATGATGATGCTTCATGGGGTGGTTTCCCAGGCTTCGCAATCATAATGACTTCAGCAACCTTCCATGACTCAGGCACATGTTTCAGCATAAATGCAGCATTAATAAGTCTGGTCAGTTTTACTATGGCTTTGCGCGGGAGGTGTTTTAGTATTTCTCCTGTTATGAGGTCGTAACCCGGAGATTTCTTCGAGCTTACGTTGTGTTGAATTTCTCTCAGAACTTCTTTAGGAGTTACAAGTCGAATTCTTTGACTTTGTGATAATTTTTCACTCTCAAGTATTTCTATGGAGCTCACATTGGGTTGAAAAGTGTTTTCTAAGTATTGGGCAAACCTAAACGCTTTTTGTTCATTGCTTATGGCCCATTTTCCGTCGCTGTTTCTGATGGGCGGAATTTGCATAATCGGCCTTCTAAGTTTTCTTGTAGCTTTCCAAAGAGAGAAATCCGTTGATTTGTCGTTGGTAAGCTGCGCAAGGTGAATATTCAGACAGTCATCCTCAAATTGTAGAATTTTCCTCTTTAGTCGTTTAGTTAGGTTATTTAATAATGTTTTATCCTGCGGGCATCTTGTTTGCTGCCACCGCTTTCTTTGTTTTCTTTTATCAGATAGTAAACTCACAATTTCCTTGGGATAGATGTGTCCCTTATATTTCCGTTCCAACTGTGGCGTGTTGTTCCACGCACATTGTTGTATATTAACAACGTATTTGTTTACTTCTGAGTCCAGCTGATACTGATTTTGTAACGGAGTTTTTAGGTCGATGATATTATCTAGATCAAGGGCAAAACTGTCCCAATCTGTAGATTTGTTAACCAGGGTTAAATGGCTTTCTCTGAGTAGGATTTTTTGACTGAGTCTTATGATAATCGGGGAGTGGTCCGAATTCATGTGAAAATCTTCCTCCAAATTAACGTAATTGGTGGATATATTTTTGATTATGAAAAAGTCTATAAGATCCGGTATTTTCTGGTGGTCAGTGGGCCAGTATGTTGGTTTGCCTGTGCTCATAACTTCACAATGTGTGTCTTTAACTGCATTTAAAAGCTGCCTTCCCTTTGTTGTAGTAAGTCTTGATCCCCAGTACGTATGCTTGGCATTGAAATCACCACCTAGGATGAATCTCTGACCTAGAAGTTCAAAGAATTTCAAGTATCGCTCTTTTCTTATCATATGCCTTGGAGGACAGTACACGGCTGCTATGGAAACGTGACAAAATCGGGTTTTAACAGATACTGCCACGGCTTGTATGTCTGGTTCTTCAAATTTACTCTGCTCATAATGATTGATGTTTTCTTTGATTATAACCGCGCTACCTCCTCTGGCCGAGTTGTCAGGGTGGAGCGAATTATATAACTTGTATCCTCTGAATTTTATGAAAGATTGGTTAGTGAAGTGCGTTTCGGAGATCAAACACACGTCTATATTTTCTGTCTCTAGGACTGCCTGTAATTCATTCTGATGTTTGAGGAGTCCATTCGAGTTCCATGCCATAATTTTTAGTGTGTTACTCATTTTTGGTTATTAAAAACAGCTGTTTTGGTGCTGGATTCTAGCTTCTCTAATCTTTTATCAAAAGTAGTAATACACTTCAAGATTTGATTTATCTTATCTTCCAAATTCGAAGGTTGTGTGCCTTGTTTTGCAGCTTGTGCATAGGAACATGTTTGAACAGGCTTTGCAGTTGTCTGTAAACTTTCTTTCCATGCCTGTTTGTGAGAATTTTTAGTAGAAGCAGACTGTTGGGCATTGGGCGCAACAATTTTCTGTTTGACATTTTTATTTTTCATCATTTGCATCTCCTTGGCTACTTCACACCCTCTATAGTTGGCAGGGTGGGGTAAGCCACAGTGGACGCATTTTGGTTTCTCTTGCGGAGATTTAGTACAGTTGGCTGTAAGATGCTTGCCAGTGCATTTGACACATCTAGGCTCCTTTCTGCAGTATTTATGAGTATGTCCATATGCCTGGCATCTCTTACATTGAGGAATGAGTTTCGGATTTTTGAGAGGGTGTATTTCAATTTTGCACCCTAAAATGTGCTTTATGCCATAGATTTTGTTAATATTTTCGTCATTGTTAAATGACAAGACGAACATATTGAGTGGTTCTTTGGTCTTCCAGCTCACCTTGTTATCAACTTTTTCTATTTTCAAACCTTGTGACATTAAATCATCTTTGATTCGATCTGGCTGGCAAGAAGAATGTATTTTTTTCACTACAACTCTTATTGGTCGAGCCTGTTTGTTTTCGTATGAATGCCAAAGATATTCTTTTTCTGACAAAAACTTGGCAATCGCTCTATAAGAGTCTTCGGTTTTGGCGTTGATCTTCACACAATCTCCGTTCATCATTTTTGCGATGAATGATTCAGTTGGTTGGGTTTCAGTTAGTGAGTCGTAGAATATTTGGTAGTTCTTAACTCCGTCTATTATGATTGGCGGTGGTGGAGGCACTTTTTTGACTACTGTCTGTTCTTTCTCACATTTTTGTTGTTGTTGGGCGCTTGTTCCAGGTTGTTGTGATGGAGAGAGGGAGATGTTAAGCTTCCTTTTCTTCCTACTTTTAGCCCTAATCCACTCAGTCTCTTTAGCGAGTTCTTCCTCGTCTGTGCAGTACTCGAGATTTCCCTTTTCAGATTGAGCAAATTGTATGTTGCTCGTAGTTTCCAACTCCTTAGAGTCATTATTTCCTTGTCCCTTGGAGCTTGGATTTGCTTTTTGGAGGCTTTGAAGTTGTCGCTGGAAGCCTTCTATTTGGATCTTTAGATCATTAACAAGAAGTTCCAGCTGTTCTCTTTTAGATTTTTCTTGGATGTAATTGTCATACAACCACTTTTCCAGATCTGTTTTAATTTTTACCTTTGTTGAAGACATAGTAAGGTAAGTAAAACCTCACTTTCACCTTTATTTTATTGCACTGTTTACACTATAATTAATAACTGGGTCATCGTGGCGATGTTTTCGCAACGCAGCGATGACGGTGTTATTGTGATGCGCCAGCGAATTACTCTAAACTAGAGCACCCGTACGCGAATGATACACGTCCGTTCTCGGTAGAAGCTAAACACGGAACTTACGCATATTTGAGCATACATTTCGATAGCTATAAGAGTAGGGGAAGATCAAAGAAACTGTGGATGGGCCGTGTGAATGGTTAGAAATGGGTGACTATCGAGATGACCACTAATAGAAAAGTATGGAAGAAAAAGCCATGTTGCGATGACTCCAAATAAATTTGGATAAGTGGAAGATAGTGGCCCCGATTCTGTTGTTCACAAACTAAACTAAATTTAAGTTCAGTTCATCTTTTTCTTTCTATTTCATTAAGAAAAGGACAGGAGATAAATATTAGTTTATTCCTGTCAAATTAGTCAGCGCCTGACGTATTTTTAGTAGCCAATTTTTAATCACGTCTAAACTTGTCTATGGATTATCAAATTTGACAGGACTAAACTAATATTTATCTTCTGTCCATTTCATAATGAAATAGAAAGAAAAAGATGCACTGAACTTAAATTAAAATTTAGTTTGTGAACAACAGAATCGGGGCTAATGCTAATAATTTTTTGTTTACACAATATCCGAAAAGTCGTACTTAATTGTACACATCATTACAATCAACTTTTGTTATGGGACCTAACAATGAAATCCCGATAAAAAATCAGCCGTTCCATACATGCTGCCTTTTTCCGTGTCAAAATTTCACAGATAAGTTTTAATTTCACAGATAACTTCGTAAAATTCAACGCCTTGAAAAATCAAAATCAGAATTTAAAAACACTTGTGGCGGTCGGCGGGTGGAATGAAGGATCCGCAAAGTTCTCGACCGTAAGTTGACTTATCTAATAACAGTTATTCTGACGCGATCAAAACGAATCCTTTCTGCTATAAGTCTTCAGCGGTACTTATAGGTATAACTATAAGTTATATTACTATACAGCGTGGCAGGGACATTCAATTCAGTACATGATTCAGAACCCCAATGCGTTGAAATTTTTCGTTGTAATATACGTATAAATCACGGCGTACACGTAGGTATATAGCTTTTTTCATTGATCCTTTAGTGGCCATTTACAACTTTTGTGTTTAATATTTCACCTAGTTGTATGCAATGGTCTGTTTACGTTGTCTGTATAAACGCCAAAAAAGTTCTGCACCTAAGTACATGTATGCCCGAATATAACCCGAACTACCTACAGTATATCAACACAAAACGTATTAAAAGTAGAAGAAATAAGTTCGCAATATCTCTGATTATTACTAAGCCCTATGCCAAAATATTTCACTTAACCAATTCTTCTTCTTAGCGTGTCGATGGAAAATATTTTTTTAAAGAAAATTATTCGGCTTAGTCATCTACTGCCGTAACCACAACTACAGATTTACTCGTCCTAATTAATAAAGTTGCCAACCAATACATTTCAGATGGCAGCAAGTCCCTCACTAAGAAAGAACTTCATAAAAAGCGCTCTAAACATGATAACTACCTATGGCTTCGACGGCTTAGACATCGACTGGGAGTACCCTAACCGAAGAGACACAGAATATGGAGAAGCAGATATTGATAACTTTACCACACTCTTGAAAGAGATCAGAGCAGTGTTTGATAAGAAAGGTCTGTTGCTCACAGCTGCAGTATCGTCGGTTAAGGCAGCCGCTTCACAGTCTTATGATGTCAAGGGTATTTCGAAGTAAGTAGATAAGACTTTACTTTAATTATTTATTATTATTTTTGCAATCAAAAATCATTCTGCCTTGCCTTTCCACGTAACGTGCAGCTGAATACCAATAGTTTATTCGATACATATATATCATTTTTGAAGTCTGAAAGTGGTACTGGTAACTGAAAAGTAGCGTGGATATCGGTTGCCATGGTATAAGGCTTGAGATACGGAGGAATGAGGAAAGTTTTGAGTATGAATGTCGACGGCTCTAAGAGTAGGGGAAGACCAAAGAAACGATGGATGGACTGTGTGAATGATGATATGGTTAGAAAGGGGGTGACTACCGAGATGACGACTAATAGAGAAGTATAGAAGAAAAAGTCATGTTGACGACCACAAATAAATTGGGATAAGGGATGATCATGCCGGACTTGTATAAAATAATGATTACAGAGTTTCATATTCTTTCCGTTCTTCAGATAATGCTTCCACCAGAGTCAAAAGAGTTTTGCCTCTTGTAAAGAGAAAAGTTTTGTCTTGAGCCAAAACAGAATTCAAAAGATTTTAGACTATTTTTACTATGACACTGTTTGGTTGCGAGTCAACGAACTAAAGACACATGACCTGAACCGCGAAGAGAGGAATCTAAAGTAGAAAGGGAGACCTTTTCCTGCAACGGGACAACACAGGCTAACAATAATACTTTAAAATAACTAACTATAGATTGTCTTGACTCTATAGAGGACATGATAAGGATTGAACATTATGTCATTAAAATTCCAGGTATTTAGACATGGTAAATATAATGTCATATGACATGAACGGTGCTTGGGAGTCCGTCACTGGTCACAATGCACCCCTATTTCAAGGAGAAGGAGATGAGGGTTTGGTTGCAGAGGATATGAACACAGTTGAACAATCTTTGAAGTATTGGATTGATGAAGGTAAGAAAATACTTCAACTACCGTTATTAGGTGCAAAGTCGCTTTAGTCTGAGCATATAATGAGGTAACCAATCTTTTTTATGAATGATTTGAGCCTGAAGTAATTAAAGTCCACCTCCATTGCGTAACACACAATTTTTTTAAACACATAGATTGGTAACAAAAAAAAAACCAAGGCCAATTCCCGAAATTAAAAACCTTCAAAATCTAGTCGCAATCTCATCTTAGCGACAACCAATGTCAAAAACTTGTCGAAAATGTAGGGAAATTAGAGGTATTTTTGACAGACTGAGACTGAGATCAGGGTGTGAACGTTCTTAAAATTACGAGAATTGCCCCTCTGATAACTCCTTTAGAACTTAGACTTAACTCCTTATATATAGTATCCTCTTCATTCAATTCGTATTCGCTTCTTGTTTTCAGGTTGTCCTCCAGAGAAAATAGCAGTAGGTGTTCCATTCTACGGTAGAACATTTACATTGACAAATGCCACCGAGAATGGTGTGAGAGCCCCATCATCCGGGAGTGGTATAAGCGGACCATACACTGTTACAAGTGGCTTTATAGGATACAATGAAGTAAGTATGAGTTTCAATTAACTTAGCATAATTTACCTACTTATTTTAGTAACTAAAGTTTTTTATTTATTTATCACTTACTTAATACTGTGAACACCGCGAGTAAAACATGCAAACAAAACAGTATCTGTATCAAATCGCAGATATTGTCGAAAATGAAAATAAAATAAGAAAGAAAACAACCACAAACCAAAAGAAAAAAAAACAAAAAGCGATTCTAATTAATATTTAAAAAAACCTAACTTTGTCTTACAAAACATAAAAAAATCTGTTCTGTGGCCTGTCTGGTGGTCGAAAACGATATTACCAAGGATAAGTCAAATTATACCTGGGTTTGCTATTAGATTAAGTAAATAATACCAATAGACCTAGAATGAATATTATTCTTAACCAATAAACAAACAATATTGTACTACGATCTTTCATAAACCATCAGAATGAACGTTCATAAAATATTTCAATCATCACCAAGTGCCACAGAGTTATGCCTATCTGCTAACGTAATCATCCCAGCATCAACCACTACTAAAACCAACTAAAATATTCCTTAGCAGAAATTACAAGTACAAATGCAGTTTAAAACAAGACTTACTTTTAAAAAGTTATCCATTACAACATTTACAACCACAATGTCAAACGAAGCAAAAATTTCAACAACACTCATAAAAAACTTTCCTTCAACGACACCGGGTCAAAGTATCTTCATACATATGTGGCCGAACATCAAAACAATATCCAAGTACATTTGCAGATTCCACAACTGTATTATGATGCGGTTCTACCATTAAACTAGGAAGAAAGAGCGGCAATACACCCCACTCACATCAAACTTATTCCTTTAACAACTGACACTCAAGTTTGAAAACTTTATCCAACTCAAAGCTGCAGATGGCATAAATTAAATTTTGGTGTTTCGTTTCACAAGGACGCACGGTATTTCGCCTAGAACATGCTAGGTGGACAAAATTCAAGTTTTCATTTCCAGGAAATCTTAATTGCATAACACAATCAACACCCCCAAACTCCAAATTCCGAGAAAAAGTTGTTTTTCAAATACTTAACTGATGAGTCATAGAGTCCAGAAGTCAGGTAATGAGTTTAATGCAAGCGTTCCGGCAATCAGTTGCAATTTAGCGACACATTTGTGCACATCTCATAGTGGTTTATAGTGATATTGTGAAAGTTTTTTGTGATGGATATTAATACTGAGGGTATGTACTATTACTTAATATATTATTTTTATCAGAATCTATTTAAATGAATTTTTAGCATTTTTTTAACTTGATGCATAAATTTTAGCGTAATTTTTTTCATAAAGAAAACTTAGAACGTTCAGGAAATACATTGATTCGCCTCTATTCGGGCTAGTTTTTAGATATATTGTAGGCATAACTGTGTAGTTTGTAAAATTACACATATTGTTCAGCACACTTCAGTACAACATATTTTTTTCTTTTTTTTTCAGAACACGTTTACTCTATTTCAAGGGTAGCCTTTTTTGAAGAGTGGTTGAAACACGCAAAGAATGATAAGCGGTCGCGTATTTATGACTATCTTTCTTCAAAATTTCACTTTGGTGACATTACTGAAAGCAGCCAAAGAGAAATAAAGCTGAAAATATCTAACTTTTCTACTAAGATTGGAGCCAAATGGTTGGCTTCGGGAAAATCGAAGGAGCGTTTTTTAATAACAAATAAGACATGGCTGGATGAAGGAGACATACAGTTTACTGTGAGTTCTTTAGCCCCACAACCTTCGACATCGAGTGAGGCTGTGACATCTGCAGGAAGACCTCGCAAAGATTTTGAGGAAACGTCGTTTAAGACGAAGAAACGTCGAGTCGTGGATCTCGTAGAATCTCGAAGTGCCAGTGAATTAGTGACTGCTGCCGAAATTGCTATGCGTTCAGCAGGGCAAAGAAAAGTTGCCCATGTGATTACAGACATTAGTGAGAGCCCAGATAATATTATTAAGTCAAAAAATACCAGTTGTGATCCTAGGCAGTTAAGTAGTGACGAAGCCTTAGCATACTATATAGATTCTAAGTCAACAACACATGCTTACAAACAAACTAGGAAGTGGTCCATAATGGCAGGACATAATGTGTTTCCGTCATATTTTAGTGTAGTAAAATCCAAACAGGCCTGTTACCCTGCAGAGGAGCACATTGCTATAACAGAAACTCGTGCTGAAATAAATTTGCAAGCCTTATTAAATAAAACAGCGGAACGTCTAGTATTAGCACAGAATCAAGTTATCAGCAGTGTCCTCCCAACAAGTTCAACGTTTACACTTGTTAGTAAATGGGGATGTGATGGAAGTTCTGGGCACAGCACATACAAACAGAAATTTGAGAACACTGAAGATACGGACGAATTTCTTTTCGTATTTTCTTTCGTTCCCCTTAAGTTATATGATGGGTCCAAAATTATTTGGCAAAATCCTCGGTCTTCATCAACTATGTTTTGTCGCCCAATCAAATTTATATTTGCTAAGGAAACGAACGACTTCACGTTAGCGGAGACAAATAGATTGTTGGAAGAAATTAATGCTCTTCTTCCAACACTTATCAACTTTGGTGATTCTCAAATCTCTGTGAAACACGAACTTCTTCTGACAATGACAGACGGAAAGGTATGTAACGCCTTAACGGAAACTCGTTCATCTCAAAAGTGTTTCATCTGTGGTGCCACCCCCAAGACGATGAACGATGACCCCGCGAAGTTTAACAGCAATCAGGAACATTTTGGCTTTGGTTTATCTACACTTCATGCTTGGATTCGTTGCTTTGAATGCCTTTTACATATCAGCTATAAGTTGAATATTAAGAAATGGCAGGCTAGAAGCGACGAAGATAAAGCTGATATCAAGGTTCGTTCCGAAGAAATCAAGTTGAAATTCAAGAACGAAATGGGACTCATTGTAGATAAACCAAAGCCAGGATTTGGTTCTTCCAATGATGGAAACACAGCCCGTCGCTTTTTTAAGAATGCTGAGATGAGCGCTCAAATCACAGGGTTGGATGTTACTATTATCAAACAATTTGATGTTATTTTGAGGACATTGTCTTCTGGGTTCGAAATAAACTTAGTTGAATTTAATAAATTTTGTCTTGAAACTAGAAGACATTACCTTAGTCTCTATTCGTGGTACTATATGCCTGCTACTGTACATAAAATATTAGTACACAGTACTGAGGTCATCAAAGCGGCATTGCTTCCAATTGGGCAGCTTTCCGAAGAGGCTCAAGAAGCACGTAACAAAGATTGCCGCAGATTTAGGGAGTACAACACCCGCAAGTGCTCACGTGTTGCCACGAATAGAGACTTGCTGTCCATGTTAATAATAACATCTGACCCTTTGATTAATAGCCTTCGTGAGATTCCCCAAAAAAAGCCGGAAAAAATATGTGCAGAGGTATTAAACTTAATTGTAAGCCCGACCATAGTAGCATCAAGACCCGAAACGTCATCATATTGTCGCACATTGCCGCAAAATGATGACGATTCACCAGAAGATTTTGATGATGATTCTGATGATTAGGTTTAGGTTAAGTTAATTTGAATTGTAGGTATTTATTTATTTAATGCAATTTTGTTGTTTGTTTATTATTTTAAATAAAATTTTCTGTTTAGATATATTTTGTTTGTTTTTTATTACAAAATCATACCAAAAACTATTAATAATGCCTCAATATGACTACTTATATATAAAAGCATCGTTAAATATCATAAAATAATATTGTCCACCTAGCATGTTCTACGCGGTACACTGTGGGACGGCTAGAATTACCTTTGTCGAGCAATCAAGATTATTCAGTATATATTTTGCTCGGATTGTTTCTGACTTTACTTGATACTGATGTAGAATTGTAGATCTTCATTTCTATTTTTGGTCTATGAATAGAGAGCAATGGTGGCCTTGTGTATAACGGCCGCGACTTACTAGTTGACGGTTATAGGTTCGAACCCAGACAGGTACTTTACTTTGTGTAAATTATTTCATCATCACTACTGTCAAAACGGTTAAGGAAAACATTGTGAGGAAACCGGCATGTCCTAGAACTACGAATTCGAAGACATATGACATCTACCATCCTGCACTGGGCCCGCGTGGTGGATTACTACCCACTCCCTCTCACCGATAGTAGGCCTATGTCTCAGCAGTGGGAACATCAAAGGCTGATTATGATGAGATACACGAAATGTTCCTTGAGGTGGTCGTGAGGAAAGTTTTGAGTATGGATGTCGATGGCTATAGAGTAAGGGAAAACCAAAGAAACGATGGATGGACTATGTGAAAAACGATATGGCTAGAACGGGGGTGACTACCGAGATGACGACTAATAGAGAAGTCACATCATCATCATCTGCCTAGCCTTTTCCCAACTATGTTGGGGTCGGCTTCCGGTCTAACTAGATGCAGCTGAATACCAGTGTTTTACATGGAACGACTGCCCATCTGACCTCCACAACCCAGTTACTGGGTAATACGATACCCCTTGGTAAGACTGGTTGTCAGACTTTCGGGCTTCTAACTATCCGTAACGACCGTCAAAGATCCACAAATGACAGCCGGGACCAACGGCTTAAAGTGCACGGAGGGGTCTCGGTATGCAAAGATGGTCACCCATCCACAGACCAACCGCGGCAAGCGTAGCTTAACCTGATCGTTCGACCTGTGTGGCTGTTATTATTTAGCCACGGGCCCGGGAGTAATAGAGAAGTGTGGAAGAAAAAACATGTTGCGCCGACTCCAAATAAATTGGGATAAGGGAAGCAGAATGGTGATGATGGACACTTTATGTGGTTCGCATTTGTCTATCATGTGTACATACACTACGCAACGATACGCGGTTTCTAAATTATTGCTGCTCCTTCCACAAACACACGCATTACTTACAGATATTTTCTCTTGACAGAGAATTACATATGCGAATGTTGTAACTGCTACATATTAGAACAGCATAGCTATTTACAACCACTCGATACGCTTCCGTACCGTATCGAACATCAAACAATATTATCGTAGCAGTCCTCTAAACGCTGTTCACAATTCCAAAACCCAAAAAAAATTGTCAGTTTCAATCAAATAGACGACCACTATTCTTCCGACAGCTGTTTGCTGTCGGGGACAAGGCAAATAAGGTTATTGAAATGTGTCATTTTCGATACGATAACTTGTCGTATGGTTGTGAATTAGGGTGCTGTTGATTTAAAATGTGAAACTATATTAAAAACTAACCAAACCGTATTGATTTCAGTTCTGCCAGAAACTCCAAAACGAATCCTGGACCGAACGCTTTGACTCCCAAGCTAAAGTACCCTATGCCGTCATGGACACAGACTGGGTCTCCTATGACGACCCCCAATCAATTACTGCCAAAGTCGAATACGCCAAACAGTTGAACATCACGAATATCATGATTTGGAGTATTGAGACTGATGACTTCCACGGATTGTGTGGGGACGGGGTCAATCCTTTGCTAAACGCTATCAATGATGCTTTAGGCCTAATTGGAAATGATACAACTGTGGCATGTTCATAGCTGTGGAGCTCAAATGCGCCGCTAATCTGTACTGGGATCAAACTTTATTGGTTTTTAATGATCCGTCTATGGTCGCATGTAATAATACGGTAGCGATGTAATTTGAGCTTTTTATAATTTACAATTTAAAAAACTGTATTTTATAAATTATTTATGTCTTATTTTTGCATCTTTTTTAAGATTAAGATACGTTCTACACATTTCGTAACGAGTACAAATTATGAGTAATCGTTTTAATCTTGCTTTCCTGGTCTGTTTTTTTTAGCCTAGAAGTCGTCTCTGTACCGATGTCGGGTTTGATATTTGTATGGTGTTGGGTAGATTGATAACTTGTTCAATAAATCAGTGTGTTGCTAACCCTCGCCTTTCATTGACGCTGCAGTCTCAAAAAACTTGAAAGGTATACGAAAAATGCTACTATTGTTGTGGAACTAAATACCTTTTCCAAAATTTTGTCTCATAACCAGTAATAAAGTTTCTTTAAAATTCGCCAAGGATGTTTGCTAGCGAATTCGTTCCGAAACTGCGGTGCTATTCTGTGAAAATCTCACCGTGAAAACTTAGGTGAAGTGAGCGTGGAGTGAGCTGTCAATAGTGTCAGTTCCTAGAAAAGACAAACTCACTTCACCTAAGTTTTCACAGTGAGATTTTTACAGAATCGACCGGTTGTCATCTTCATACGATACTCGAAGTGTTCACGAAATACTCGAAAGTGGTGAGCATATACCACAGAATATGTTATATGAGTGTAGGTACTATCTTAGGAATGCTTTTTTAATATCTTCGTAATTGTTTTTTCTTTCAAGAATCGAATAGTTACCCAATTTGATTGTCATTAATAGCTCAGTAGGGTTATAGTAATATGGGAGGTCCTGGGTTCGATTCCTAAGTCGGACAAAGTGTTGAAAGTGTGTGTGTGTGTGTGTGTCCATTAGGATTTACTTAGTAACAGCCCGGAGTTTAGAAGTTGGCGATGTGATACCCCCGTGCGTGTCGGTTTGCCATTCCATCGGGCTATGAAAGGGAAGAGAGAGTGCACTTGCGAAATAATAACTCTTCGACACAGAATTGTATCTAGCTTAGATAAATATATTAGCTAAAACGACACTACTCCTTCTTCTTATCATAATGATGGCAAAAAGTTCATTATAAAATGTTTGGCCCAAAATACAATTATGTGTACTACTTGTAATTAAATATAAATAAATAATAGTTTTTCTCACGAATCATTAATACTGCTATATTAATTAAGATGACACGCGAATTCGTCCACCCTAACCGTGATAAAAACGAATAAACTACAATGAATCTTTAGAAGCAGTTAAATAAATCCCCAAGAAGTCTTACAGAACAGAACTAGTTCGGCTTCAGTACAATGGATCAAGTCAACCAAAAGAATACAATCTTCGCAGGTAACTCCATGTAACGCCAAAAATGAAACTAAAATGATACCCAGAAAGAACTCAGCGGTAAAGCTAGTAAGCTAAAAATATCAAATAATATATATTCCCGTTTTCCCCGTTTTTCCAGTCCGACATGAATATATTTTAGGGAAATTATGTAGCTCATTCGGGAAAGGTAATACCCATCGGCTTGGCGACCTACCTATGCGAGATTTTTGTCACTGACAATTTGTTACAATCCTTTATGTTTTTGGAGAATATGCGAGGGGAGACGGTATCAAATAACCCTTATTATTGTGGCTATAAAAGATAATTTATATTGTCTTTATTATTTCTGTAATGGTTTGAATTTATGATTAAGACTTTTGTCTGGTTGAGTTGGTACTTTCTAATAGGTTCTCTAGGATTTAGAGATTCCTGGAAAGTCTGAGAATTAGATTAGACCTTGTAACAAGTAGTGGGCTTGTCTTCAATATACGTTAATTACCAGCACCCTAATTGTGTAACACACTATTATTCTCAGTTTGAATCATTTTGAAGCATATTGCTAATCCATTGCTCCATATGTTCGAAAAGTGTGTTTGCTCAACAACGTAAATAACGCAATGGATGTTGTTGAACTGTCAAAATGATACCCATTGCTACTGATAGTGTGTCACGCAATTACCCCGCAGTATAACAAGAATTCCGTTGTACAGGAACCTGTCTGTAAGCTGGTAATGTTAGAGGATTAAGTCTGTTGAAATAACTTGAAAGTTTTGGAAAATAACTGAGGGATAATTCTCATAATTTCTGATCTCAGTCTCAATCCGTCTTAAATTCCTCACAATACATTTTTGACAAGTTTTTGACATTGATTGTCTTTGAGATGAGATTGTTACTAGATTTTGAACGTTTTTAATAACCGGGAATTGGTCTTGTGTATTGTAAAATTACAATTTTACAAAATTATATAACGAGCACATTTTGTGGCGCACTCACAAACACTTAACCCTTTTTAACCGTCTTCAAAAAAGAGTATTCGACTGTATGTTTTTGTATATTTGTCACGCGATATCTCCGGTAATTGTACCTAAATCGATTTCAAAATATTTTTTTTTAATGGATAGGGTATGCCTCAGGCATGGTCCCATATAAATTTTATTAACTTTGCTTAGGTGTTTTTGTATTTTGTATACGTATTTTTGCCACTTAGTTTATATTGATGATGTTATAATGACTTCCTGTCACTGATATTGACATAGCAAGTAATGTTATACGAATTTGTGTGGGGTAAGTACAACATAAAAATGAAAAATAAAAACTTTTTTACAAAAAAAAAACAATCGACTTCCAAAAAAGACACTACCTACAAAGTGAAAAATAACAATAATTCCGGAAGTCAGTGGCGAACAACGAAAATGCGAACCCATCGACACCGACATCCGACATTATAGTTATTTTTCACTTAGTAATGTACTTTTTGGCAGTCGGTTGTTTTTTTTTTTGTAAATTTTTTTTTGGCCTCTGGCCCACTAATCGTCGCGACACCGCACACCACAGCCGGGTATATCGCAGCGGTTTAACAGCCGCACCATTTGTCAGTAGGCCGGTTGATAAATGAAATGTCATGTTTTTTGTTGGTGTTCTTGCCATACTCGAATGGTAAGTGCAGCGATTTAATTTATGTATTAAAAACGATGACCGCTATACTTAGCACAAACATCTGCCTAGCCTTCTCCCAACTATGTTGGGGTCGGCTTCCAGTCTAACCAGACGCAGATGAATACCAGTATTTTACATGGAGCGACTGCCTTTCTGACCTCCACTACCCAGTTACTGAGTTACACGATACCCCTAAAACTTGTTATCAGACTTTCGGGCTCCTGAATACCCGACAATCGACGTAGATCTTTAACGAGCTTTTCGAGGCACTGAGGGGTCGCGATGTGTTATGAATGGCCACCTATCCACATACCGACCCTGGCCAGCGTAGCTTAACCTTTGATCGACTATTATTTAGCCACGAGCTTCTCAGGAGTGACGTCTTCCAACAAAGTAAATAAGACAACACAGTATCCTGGAGTCATTAGGCCGACACCACTTTATCATGAAGTGCCACGCACAACGTCACACAGCCTTCTCCGTCACTGAGCTCCTCAAAACTCACTCACTGGCTCATAAGTTGTCACAAACTCTGAAACACCACTACTAAGGCACTTGTTTCGAGGGAAAATATTTAATAGATCCTCTAAAAACATAATAAACCCTCTATGATGGGCACTTTTTTCAATAATTGAGCTTCTTTTTAACTTTCCTTTTGTCACAGTAAGTCGCAGAAACTAAGCTAGGGTACCCCGGCTAAACGGGTTAGGTAAGGTTAGAACTGTGACACCACACGCGCGAGCTGATTGTTGGGAGTAACGAAGCTAAGGTTTAATGAAATTGATATACAAGAACATTTTATTTTAAGTAATGTTTGTTTTCGTCTAAATCTCCCAGCTAACTAGACGAAAACAAAAATTACTTAAAATATTAATTTCCAGCGGCCATTGTTGTTTACATCTTTGGAAAATTTAGAAACGCCGGACCATACGTTTAGGTCTTATGTAATAGGGGGCGAGCCATCAACCGGGCACTAATCCGGACTGTCAGCTGCTACTGAACCATTCCAGATAGAAAAACCCAATAATAACGACCTGGGAATTGAACCCAAGACCTTTTGCTCAGCAGTTGCGCTTGCGGCCACTGACTCGAAGGTCTAAATTACGTAATCGTTGCTCGTTAGCAACGATTACTTAATATCTTACAATTTTTAATCATATGCCTCGGAAAGCACGTTATACCGTTGGTCCCGGCTGTCATTCGAAGATCTTTGACAGTCGTTACGGGTAGTCAGAAGCCCAAAACTCTGACAACCAGACTTACCAAGGGGTACCGTGTTACCCAGTAACTGGGTTGGACGACTTATAGTAGCCGCTCCATGTAAAACACTAGTAATCAGCTACATCCGGTTAGACTGGAATCCAACCCCGACATAGTTGGTATAAGCTCTAGATAGAGTTGGTATAAGCTCTAGATATACTAATTACTTGTAATAATATTACCACTCCAACTCTAAAATAATACCAGAAAATGACTCCGCCTGAACTAATTTACATTTCACTCGCCAAAAAATGTGAAGATGTTACAATGTGGTCTACAATTGGGCGTGTTCCCGGATGCTCTAAAAAAGGCGATAGTCCACCCTATACACAAGGGGGGGGACAGAACCTGTGTCAATAACTATAGGCCTATATCAGTTTTGCCGACACTCTCTAAGATCCTTGAGAGGATCTTAAACAAACGTCTCAGGACATTTTTGGAAAAATACAAATTAATAGCAGACAACCAGTATGGCTTCCGGGCTGGTGTTTCAACAGAAGATGCTGTGCTAGGTTTGACTCAAGAGGTAGCTAGAAATCTAGACAAGAAGACAAAATGTTTAGGTATATTTCTAGACCTTTCTAAGGCATTTGACACAGTTTCTGTCCCCATCCTTACCTCAAAATTAGAACACTTAGGTGTACGTGGCGTGTCGCTTGATATATTTAAAGATTATCTATGTAATCGCACCCAGAGAGTTAAAATAGATACCCACCTTAGTGAAGAGGAGTTAGTTACTTTCGGCGTCCCTCAAGGCAGCATTCTGGGCCCCACCTTATTTCAAATATATGTCAACGACCTTTGCAAAATGAACCTCCCTAATACTAAGATTTATACATACGCTGATGACACCGCGATCTTAGTTAATGGACATACTTGGGATACCATCAAAACTATAGCAGAAACGGGTGTAGCAGAAATTATGAAATGGCTCAATTTTAATCTCCTTACCTTAAACATAAATAAATCTTGCTACATCCCATTTGCAATCAGGCGTAAGACCGCACCGTCACCCAGTTATGCAATTACTGCCCACTCATGCTCAAACCGTTCGGGACCATGCCGTTGTATAGCGCTAACTAGAAGTGACAGCGTAAAGTATTTAGGTATCCATATAGATGACGGACTTACATGGAAAAAACAACTTGACGCTGTCACGACTAGAACTCTGCGCCTCATTCATATATTTAAATCCCTCCGAAACTCTGCTAACGCCAATATCTTGAAAATGATATATTTTGCACTATGCCAATCGGTCATAGGATACTGCATCGCTGTATGGGGTGCTGCAACGAAAGGTAGCCTCCTGCGGGCAGAGAGAGCACAAAGAGCCGTATTAAAAGTAATGACAAGGAAGCCCCATAGATACCCAACAACACAACTTTATGCAGACTGTAAGGTTCTTACAGTCCGTCAGCTCTTTGTGCTTCAATCTGTTCTTAGGAAACACCGCAGCCTTCCCCCGGCTAACCCAAAAAAACGTACAAACCTTCCCCCAGGCATCCAACACAGGACCACGTTCGCAAAGCATCAATATTATGTAATTAGCGCTTATATCTACAAAAAGATTCATATAAAACTGAATATCTTAGACCTCAACAAACACAACCTAAAATTAAAAGTGACAGAATGGCTACTTAAACAGGACTATGCCGCAACGGAGACTTTACTTACCTACATCGCCTAATACTAATAATAATAAGCACACACTCATCTTCAAGCTTGCACGAATACTTTTATCCGCGCACTCACACACTCGCAAATACAACTCCCCCACTCACTTACACATCAACACCATATTACCACTTATCCCCACTCACACACACCTACACACCAATAATCACATTCATCTAATTTCATTTACCTACATCCTCACACTCTCACATACTCTCACAAAAAGTTATAATCTGTAAATTAAACCATAACTTTTCTTTTTTTTCCCTTCTGAAGGTAAATTGACACAGTCCACTCATACTTACATAAAATTCATTGGAACCCCATTGTGAATCACTGCCTCTTAAGATACAGGATTCCCTAGTTTAAGAGACAGAGATTAATCTATTGTGTACAGATTTCTGCATCATCCAAATGTTTTATGTAAATGTTCTCTATTCTGTATTTTTTGGGAAATAAAGATATTATTATTATTATTATTAATGTAAAGTACCCATCGGACACAAGTGCGGTACCCATTTTGATTATGAGCTTCCTAAACCATTAAAAGAATCCCACGTTTTACCCACTTTAATAAAATCTAATAGGGGTGCCTTCCTAGAGTTGAGAACAACTTCATCTTGAGGGAATTTTGAACGATTTCACCGTAGCTACGGCGTAGCGTAGCGTTACGAAGGGTTACGAAATCTGGCTACGGTAGCTACGATTTCGTAGTAGGTCGAAAGTAATTTTATGTAATTCAGTTTTCTTTGAATTCTGTTTTCTGTGTTTGAGGCTGTCTTATCTTCCCTTCTTCTTCTTCACGTATCAATTTTAAGTAATAATAAAAAATAATAAAAAATAATTTTTTGGCATAAAAAATGTGTCCAACAAAGTGAAGCCCTGACTCATAATAACACCTGTGTTACAAGAGCCAGTCTTCACCCAATCAGTAGTTCTGGATTTTATGCAATATACATCGTTTGCATTTACAACAAACAAAATAACAAACAAAACAAACAAAATAATAATTAATAATTTACTGAACTTTTTATCACCTGTATCATTATAGTATATTTTTAAGTGGAGATAAAACCACGGCTTAATTAATGATTCTGTATACTACCACCCAATACATTTCCTGGAACAAGTTAATTATTATTAATATTAATTATAACTTTGGGTGGAGGCTCAATTTAGCTCAGCAGTACTATTAAACAGTTAGTCATTATAGCTGACTTTACAAGGGATCACCAATAGGAGCACCGATTCTTTTATATTTGGTAAATGTGAAAACTTTATAGGCCCTGTAGACTTTAGATCTGTAGACCATTTTTTATTTTATTATATTTTTTATATATTTTTTATTAAGTTTTAGTGGTACTTATTGACAGGCCTACGCTGTCCTCCCATACCTATTAATACTGTAATTTGAAAACATTGTGAAAGCTAATTATTTTTAAAAGAGTAACCGTGGAGTTTCTTGCCGGCTCTTCTCCATAGGAAACGACCAATTGGAACCATACACCTAGCTTCTGACGTTTTATAAATGCCCATGTAGATTTATGTATAATAAAATCTTTTGATTTTGATTTTAATTTTGGTTTGAATTAATTATTTATTATACGTATAAATTAAAGTCCCTTTTCATGTGTGTTCTAAACTACGCAACGAATTTTGATGCGGTTTTCAAGATTATGTATTTCGAGAATTTATTCCGGACGGTTTATTTGTATAATAATATATTTATTTTTATTACAACTAAAAAATCTCGATGTTTTGACAAAACGTTTTTAATTACGGGAATTGGCCTTCAAGTCGCTAGTTTTTTAATAAAATCGCATATTATTGTAAATTTATCAGTGAAACCAATAGTAGGGCCATTTATACGTGGATCACGGATTTCTAAAACTTCACTATCCCAAGTCGTGAACACTTACAAATGCGTGTTTTATTGCCATCGCTTTTTTACTTGTGGCAACACCGTCTAAAAAGTTGTCAGAAGAAAAATTCGTGGGACGTGATGCCTTTCCGCTATGTCATACATTTAGTGACAAATAAGAATGCGCTGTGATACGCATTCAAAATGTTCCATTGTTATTATCAATGGTAGAATTTATCGGAGGAAGGATATTATACAGGCTGTCCCTGGAAGTATGGATCAAATCAAATAGGGCGTGGGCAAAGTCATTTCCAAACTTTTGATCCTGGGAAAATTGGTCATAACTTTTGAACCGTAAAATAATTCTCAATCATCAATCATTCTCAGGATCAAAAAGTTTGGAAATGACCTTGCCCACGCCCCTATTCGATTTGATCCATACTTCCAGGGACACCCTGTATATCTATAAGGAATGATAAAGGAGGAAATTATATTTTTTAAAGAAATGATATGATAAGAAAACGGTGCGGTTTGAAAGAAGATTGCAGTGACAAAAAAGAAAGATTATGCTTAGATGGTTTGGCCATGTTGGAAGGATGAGTTAAAGGCGACTAACAGAAGGTATTTACGAGGTAGGTGTGAGTGAAGTCGCCAGGAGAGGACGCTCTAGAAGGACATAAATAGTGTATAGAGGTATGAGGAACAGGGTGTAAAGTTCACTCATCATCCATAGAAAAGGGAGGATCCGCCGACCAGACAGGTGTTGTGTCTGGTGGGCTTCTGGCTACTGCCCGAAGATTAGTGTCGGCAGGTTGTATTTTTGCTAGTTTCGTCTTTTTAACCGACTACAAAAAGGAAAAGGTTCTCAATTTGGATGTTTATATTTTTTATATACAAGTTGTAACAGCAAGTCCTGAATGTAGTTTGTTCATAATTGACTACTGAATCGATTTCAGTAACTTTTAATATTGGTATTTTTTTTAATATTTATTGTTTTATAGGTACTAACCGCCGATTGAGACAAATAAAATTAAATCTTATTTTAAGACAATAATACTCAATTTTAAATGCATAAAGTAATGCTAGTGTCAACACGATTTTCTTAATAAAAATAGCAAGCGTTATAAAATTAAGTTTTGGTCATTATATTTATTATGCTTTTAACTCAATACTCTAATTGGGGTGTATGAGGTCTTGCGTTAATTATGTTACACCTTATTTATGCTATGATGATAAGACCCTTAGGAAAGAAGAAGAAAAAAAGTCAGAAACGCTAAGCGAAAACGAAGTGACAGCGCAGGCGGGCGATGCGACCGACGTGGTGGGTCGGGAGAACAAACATGCGGAAAAAATCGTGGATAGAAGCATTTATAAAATAAACACTATAATACGAGAGCCGTGTCGCATCGTTTTACGGTCAAAACCTAATAAAATCGTTAGTTTAGATGATTTTACACACTCGGTGATTCGAGTGATTTTTGGTATTTTCAATCTCAAATATCAGCCGAGGTGTTAATTGTAGACTTTTGTTGTAATAGTAAAAAATGCTCAAGAGGTCATAAAAAAACAGTACTTTAATTTTTGGTTACGAAATGAATGATGTCCTTTGTCGGATATATTTTTTTCTGCACGCATAGCATGACCACCACAGAAACGGGTTTCGTCGACAGAAGAATAGACAAAATGACAGATTGTAGACAGATTTCTATAGAAATAATAACTTATAAAGTCTATTAATGCACGGTGGTTGGCACCCTCACTGCACTAATTTCACAACGTGCAATAATGGACTGCTTAAATTAAATAAAATTAAAACATTTATCAGCAGTTACTCCAAAATATTCCTCCAGCACTCCAGCAGCTAAAGTCGACTGCGGGCGATAAACGAGAACTAAGTACAGCTAGCAACTATAAACGAGTTGGCGAGCAACGTGGAGCGACTGCGCGCCGGCGACAAGCGATTACTCGCTAGTATGCGTATGTAAGTAGCGGGATAGTATTAAACCCACCAGTAGGTATGTACTTCGGCAAACATTTCTGATGCACTGCAGTAACATGGAAGCTTCAACCACATTCTTGGTGCCAACATGTTTAATGCCGGTCGAGGTGGAATATTACCCATTGTACAGAGGCCAGCACATCAAGCTACCCCAATCTGTCATATTTTCCCAATTGAATATGAACCTTACTCCTTTGTTGTAAAATTGAAAATCTATCAAAGAAATTTGACAGATTGGGGGTAGGTTGATGTGCTGGCCTCTGTACAATCACCAAAAGGGAGGTGAGATTTTTACAGAATAGCACTGCTGATTACTTAAATCAGCAGTGCTATTCTGTAAAAATCTCATCGTGAAAACTAAGGTTAAGTGAGCTGTCAGTCCACCTGATGTTAGGGATTGCCTCCATTGATAGTTCACTTCACGCTCACTTCACCTATGTTATCACGGTGAGATTTTTACAGAACCGATAGACAGGTTCGACGGATATAGTTGAAGTTTACTGTTCTCAGTAAACCGATGGATTTTTTTGAAAGAAATTTAACTTGATAAATGAACTATTGGTTTCATATTAATTAAACTAAATTTTATTTAAAAACGTTCACCGGTTTCTTAAGTCTAAATTTCAACAATATTCGACGATCCTGGTTACTTATCTTCTTTGGTGATCGTACCAAGCTGGTGTCTCTCAGCGAGTGCTCTGCCCATCAAGCGAGCGTCTCTGAGCGAGTACTCTCGTTGATAGCTCTTGTCGCTGCGACAAACGAGTAGGTACTCGCCGGCGCAGCGGTGTGAACAGTTAGCGATCAACTATTGATATAATCTTTCTTAATATATATAAATTACTAGCAGCGCGCCGCGGTTTCACCCGCGTAAGTTTTGATCCCGTGGGAATATCGGGATAAAAAGTATCCTATGTGTTATTCTGATTTATAAACTATATTACTGTAAAGTTTCATCAAAATCCGTTCAGTAGTTTTTGCGTGAAAGAGTAACAAACATGCATCCATCCATCCTCACAAACTTTCGCATTTATAATATTAGTAAGAAGTAAGATAGGATTAGTAGGATTAGTAGGACGTGTCACTAATACTGAACCGATTTTAATAAAATTTTGCACACTGTGTGCAGTTTCATCCATCTTGAAATATAGGATACTTTATATCTCAATTTATAATCGCAATATCATTTTATTGCGAATATTGCTAGGACAAGGTTTGTATGAAAGAAAATTTCGGAAATTTGAAAAAAAAAATGCACCCGTGCGAAGCTGGGGCGGGCCGCTAATATTATTATGTATCTCCTCGCTTCCACGTCAACGATGGGACAGGTAGTACTCAAAGTTATTTAGTAATAACACACTATTACTCACATATAGAAGTTTCCCAATATAGGTACAACACTAACCAAACGAACGATCAACCACGAAAACCAACATGTGATATGCTTCCATTAATTTTAACCAACACGGAAATAATTGCCACACCGCAACATACTTTACACACACGTACTTTACAAAATGTAATTAATAAATTGTGAAGCACAAAGCTAGTGCTTATCATCATTAATTAATAGAACTGGTTTTCTGCTCATTAGTGATAGTGAGGGGCTCGTGGCTGAGTAAGCGCCGTTGTAGTCGGTGGCGTGGCGTTTCTTTGTCGCCGAGATGAGACTGCGACTAGATTTTGAACGTTTCAAATTACAAGAATTAGCCTCCTGGTATACGTCCTCGTAAGACATACTCCCGGCGTTTCCACTCACCTCTGCCTTGAACATACTTTTTGTTAATCGCCTTTCATTCATCCTCTCAACATGATCAAACTATCTAAGCATACTCGTTTCAATCATTGTCACTACATCTTCATCATTATCTTCTTCTTTGTCACTTGTATAATAATACCATAAACACACTGAAATAAATTAATATCATTTTATAAGAATTAATTTATTGACGTAGAAAAACAATTTTAACAACTGACAACGTCCAACCATAGAGCCAGGTACAATATATAACATTCGTCCATATCTTAATAAGCTACGACATCTCCTCGATAAGTCGTCGTGGCTTTGTGGTGGTGCGCCCACTACGCCTTGCTGGTGCTCCCTGCAAGACAGCCGTGGCCAGTGGGAGATTAGGTGTCTCAGCGCTGGTTTGTGGTGGAGTATCCGCTTGATTCTGTGTGCCTGAAGAACTTGGAACGATGTGCTCCATCACATTCGGATTTTTACCAGGCGAATCTTGAGTAACCTGGCAGGAGGACCAAATTGATGGTTGGGTTAATTGAGGCGTTGGGTGATGTGACTCTGACTGAATGTTCAGTGTGGGTGATGGTGACCGCTGTCTGATAGGTGTGGAAAAAGTTAGTGAATGAGGCGTAGGTGTGGATGGAGGCAATGGGCGAGAATAAGGTGTGGACGTAGGTATTAGTGGGTGTCCAACAGGTGTTGAAGAAGGTAATGGAGAAAGATCAGTAACAGCTGGACGGTCAGTAACAACTGGACTGAGTGGTTCTGCTAAACGGGAACGCACATGATCTGCATGATATCTCCTCTCTACCCCATCTGAAGTATTTACAGCGTAAGAATATCTGTGCGTACGCCTTGAAATTGTAGCAGGTAGCCATCGGGATCCGTCTCGGGCGCGAACAAATACGCTGTCACCTGCTTTAAAAGAAGGGGTTAGTTTCTCAGACTCAATGTTTGCCTGTATCTGTTTGTGTTGCAGAGTTCTTTTAGGGTTAGGCCGTGCGTTGTCCAGAGCACAATGCAACCGACGTCCAAACAAAATTTCCCCTGGGCTCTTACCGGTGACGCTATGAGGTGTTATACGGTAGGAAAATAGGAAGTTTTCTAGCCTCCTTCTCAGGGTCATGCCATCGCTCGCACTTGATGACATTCTAGTTTTGAAAGTACGAACCAGGCGTTCTGCTAAGAAAGAAAGAAGAAGAAAAAAAGTCAGAAACGCTAAGCGAAAACGAAGTGACAGCGCAGGCGGGCGATGCGACCGACGTGGTGGGTCGGGAGAACAAACATGCGGAAAAAATCGTGGATAGAAGCATTTATAAAATAAACACTATAATACGAGAGCCGTGTCGCATCGTTTTACGGTCAAAACCTAATAAAATCGTTAGTTTAGATGATTTTACACACTCGGTGATTCGAGTGATTTTTGGTATTTTCAATCTCAAATATCAGCCGAGGTGTTAATTGTAGACTTTTGTTGTAATAGTAAAAAATGCTCAAGAGGTCATAAAAAAACAGTACTTTAATTTTTGGTTACGAAATGAATGATGTCCTTTGTCGGATATATTTTTTTCTGCACGCATAGCATGACCACCACAGAAACGGGTTTCGTCGACAGAAGAATAGACAAAATGACAGATTGTAGACAGATTTCTATAGAAATAATAACTTATAAAGTCTATTAATGCACGGTGGTTGGCACCCTCACTGCACTAATTTCACAACGTGCAATAATGGACTGCTTAAATTAAATAAAATTAAAACATTTATCAGCAGTTACTCCAAAATATTCCTCCAGCACTCCAGCAGCTAAAGTCGACTGCGGGCGATAAACGAGAACTAAGTACAGCTAGCAACTATAAACGAGTTGGCGAGCAACGTGGAGCGACTGCGCGCCGGCGACAAGCGATTACTCGCTAGTATGCGTATGTAAGTAGCGGGATAGTATTAAACCCACCAGTAGGTATGTACTTCGGCAAACATTTCTGATGCACTGCAGTAACATGGAAGCTTCAACCACATTCTTGGTGCCAACATGTTTAATGCCGGTCGAGGTGGAATATTACCCATTGTACAGAGGCCAGCACATCAAGCTACCCCAATCTGTCATATTTTCCCAATTGAATATGAACCTTACTCCTTTGTTGTAAAATTGAAAATCTATCAAAGAAATTTGACAGATTGGGGGTAGGTTGATGTGCTGGCCTCTGTACAATCACCAAAAGGGAGGTGAGATTTTTACAGAATAGCACTGCTGATTACTTAAATCAGCAGTGCTATTCTGTAAAAATCTCATCGTGAAAACTAAGGTTAAGTGAGCTGTCAGTCCACCTGATGTTAGGGATTGCCTCCATTGATAGTTCACTTCACGCTCACTTCACCTATGTTATCACGGTGAGATTTTTACAGAACCGATAGACAGGTTCGACGGATATAGTTGAAGTTTACTGTTCTCAGTAAACCGATGGATTTTTTTGAAAGAAATTTAACTTGATAAATGAACTATTGGTTTCATATTAATTAAACTAAATTTTATTTAAAAACGTTCACCGGTTTCTTAAGTCTAAATTTCAACAATATTCGACGATCCTGGTTACTTATCTTCTTTGGTGATCGTACCAAGCTGGTGTCTCTCAGCGAGTGCTCTGCCCATCAAGCGAGCGTCTCTGAGCGAGTACTCTCGTTGATAGCTCTTGTCGCTGCGACAAACGAGTAGGTACTCGCCGGCGCAGCGGTGTGAACAGTTAGCGATCAACTATTGATATAATCTTTCTTAATATATATAAATTACTAGCAGCGCGCCGCGGTTTCACCCGCGTAAGTTTTGATCCCGTGGGAATATCGGGATAAAAAGTATCCTATGTGTTATTCTGATTTATAAACTATATTACTGTAAAGTTTCATCAAAATCCGTTCAGTAGTTTTTGCGTGAAAGAGTAACAAACATGCATCCATCCATCCTCACAAACTTTCGCATTTATAATATTAGTAGGAAGTAAGATAGGATTAGTAGGATTAGTAGGACGTGTCACTAATACTGAACCGATTTTAATAAAATTTTGCACACTGTGTGCAGTTTCATCCATCTTGAAATATAGGATACTTTATATCTCAATTTATAATCGCAATATCATTTTATTGCGAATATTGCTAGGACAAGGTTTGTATGAAAGAAAATTTCGGAAATTTGAAAAAAAAAATGCACCCGTGCGAAGCTGGGGCGGGCCGCTAATATTATTATGTATCTCCTCGCTTCCACGTCAACGATGGGACAGGTAGTACTCAAAGTTATTTAGTAATAACACACTATTACTCACATATAGAAGTTTCCCAATATAGGTACAACACTAACCAAACGAACGATCAACCACGAAAACCAACATGTGATATGCTTCCATTAATTTTAACCAACACGGAAATAATTGCCACACCGCAACATACTTTACACACACGTACTTTACAAAATGTAATTAATAAATTGTGAAGCACAAAGCTAGTGCTTATCATCATTAATTAATAGAACTGGTTTTCTGCTCATTAGTGATAGTGAGGGGCTCGTGGCTGAGTAAGCGCCGTTGTAGTCGGTGGCGTGGCGTTTCTTTGTCGCCGAGATGAGACTGCGACTAGATTTTGAACGTTTCAAATTACAAGAATTAGCCTCCTGGTATACGTCCTCGTAAGACATACTCCCGGCGTTTCCACTCACCTCTGCCTTGAACATACTTTTTGTTAATCGCCTTTCATTCATCCTCTCAACATGATCAAACTATCTAAGCATACTCGTTTCAATCATTGTCACTACATCTTCATCATTATCTTCTTCTTTGTCACTTGTATAATAATACCATAAACACACTGAAATAAATTAATATCATTTTATAAGAATTAATTTATTGACGTAGAAAAACAATTTTAACAACTGACAACGTCCAACCATAGAGCCAGGTACAATATATAACATTCGTCCATATCTTAATAAGCTACGACATCTCCTCGATAAGTCGTCGTGGCTTTGTGGTGGTGCGCCCACTACGCCTTGCTGGTGCTCCCTGCAAGACAGCCGTGGCCAGTGGGAGATTAGGTGTCTCAGCGCTGGTTTGTGGTGGAGTATCCGCTTGATTCTGTGTGCCTGAAGAACTTGGAACGATGTGCTCCATCACATTCGGATTTTTACCAGGCGAATCTTGAGTAACCTGGCAGGAGGACCAAATTGATGGTTGGGTTAATTGAGGCGTTGGGTGATGTGACTCTGACTGAATGTTCAGTGTGGGTGATGGTGACCGCTGTCTGATAGGTGTGGAAAAAGTTAGTGAATGAGGCGTAGGTGTGGATGGAGGCAATGGGCGAGAATAAGGTGTGGACGTAGGTATTAGTGGGTGTCCAACAGGTGTTGAAGAAGGTAATGGAGAAAGATCAGTAACAGCTGGACGGTCAGTAACAACTGGACTGAGTGGTTCTGCTAAACGGGAACGCACATGATCTGCATGATATCTCCTCTCTACCCCATCTGAAGTATTTACAGCGTAAGAATATCTGTGCGTACGCCTTGAAATTGTAGCAGGTAGCCATCGGGATCCGTCTCGGGCGCGAACAAATACGCTGTCACCTGCTTTAAAAGAAGGGGTTAGTTTCTCAGACTCAATGTTTGCCTGTATCTGTTTGTGTTGCAGAGTTCTTTTAGGGTTAGGCCGTGCGTTGTCCAGAGCACAATGCAACCGACGTCCAAACAAAATTTCCCCTGGGCTCTTACCGGTGACGCTATGAGGTGTTATACGGTAGGAAAATAGGAAGTTTTCTAGCCTCCTTCTCAGGGTCATGCCATCGCTCGCACTTGATGACATTCTAGTTTTGAAAGTACGAACCAGGCGTTCTGCTAAGCCATTAGTCTTTGGGTGATATGGAGATGATTTAATATGTAGGATACCCTTGTCTCTGCAATAATTTTGGAATTCCCGAGAGGTAAACTGTGTCCCGTTATCCGAGACCAAGAATTGTGGAAAACCAAACGTTGTAAACATAGAGTCTAACTCTTCACACAATTTGTTTGTAGTTATTTGGTTCATGGGCTTGATCTCAATCCATTTTGAGAGTGCATCAGCTAGAACAAACCAGTATTTTCCTTCAAATGGTCCCGCAAAATCGACATGAAGTCTTTCCCATGGGTTGTCAGGGACGGACCAAGAGTACACAGGCAATTCAGAGTTATTTGGCCGGTTTTCTTGGCATTTACGACAGTATTTGATGTACTCTTCAATATCATCGTCGATCGACGGCCACCATACGTAAAAACGTGCGAGTGCTTTCATTGCACAAGTTCCTGGGTGTCCAGTGTGCAGGTATTTTAATGTAGCCTTTCTGAGCGAATTCGGAATGACTATTCGACCTTGCCACATCAAAATCTTATTTTCGATGGACAATTCGGTGCGTTTCCGTGCATATGGTTTTAAGATGTCTGAATATGAATTTTCCCGCCAACCTGTCTTAATGTTCTCCGATATTTGTTTGAAAATAAGATCATTCCTTGACGCATCCCTTATTATTTCTTCTGTCAACGCTATGTCTGAAAAACTGTTATGTTTTAGTTGAGCTATTATTCTGTGTACTGTCAATTCTACACGGGACGGTCTCTCATCAGGATTGGGCATCCTGGAAAGATAATCAGCTATAAAATTAAGTTGTCCTTTTGTGAAGACGATGTCATAGTCATAGCTACCAATGATCAAAGCCCAACGTATTAAGCGATTATTAACAAGTTTCGGTAAATTGCGCTGTGGGCCTAAAACGTGAATCAAGGGCTTATGATCAGTGACCAGTGTGAATTTTGTACCACGTAAGTATTGGTCAAACTTTTGGATGCCGAAAAATATGGCTAATGCTTCTCGATCAATAACTGAATATTTAGTCTCCGCTGATCTCAGCTTCCTTGACGCAAAAACGATAGGTTGAATTTGATCATTCGCTTTATGAAATAATACTGCACCCACACCCTTTTCCGAGGCGTCACACGCTAAAAACAACGGACGTTTCTCGTCAAAAGCCACAAGTGGCTTTGAATCACTAATCATCATTTTAGTATTTTCAAACGCTGTGTTTTCTTTATCTGTCCATCGCCACTTTTGGCGCGCGCCAGTTAGTGTATGCAGGTCCGCGCAGAAGCTGTGCAGGTGAGGTATGAATTTCTCGTAAAAATTTACGAGGCCAAGGAATGACCGTAGTTCTTGAGCGTTAGTAGGCGGTGTCGCTTTTGTTATTGCTTCAATCTTCGATTTTGTTGGTCGTATTCCATCCTTGCTGATTGTGTGTCCCAGGTACTCGATGTCTGCTTGGAAGAATGAACATTTTGATAAATTGACTTTTAAGCCAGCCCGTTGTAATTTGTCGAACACGGTAGACAGTGTTTCGAGATGTTCAGCGTCATCCTTCCCTGTTAAGGCAATATCATCGAAGTAAATCGCTACGTTTGGTATACCACCGAGTAGTTCATCAAGGTAGTGTTGAAAAATCGAGGGTGCTGTTGATATTCCAAAAGGCATCCTATTGTATTGGTAATATCCTTTGTGAGTAGATATTGTCAGATACTTTTTTGACTCTGGGGCGATCTCGAATTGCAAATACGCATCTTTTAAGTCGATTTTTGAAAACTTAACTCCGTTTGCAAGGTTTTGACGTAATTGGTCGAAAAGCGGAACTGGATGAGCGTGTGATACCATGGCAGGGTTAATAGTGCTGCGAAAGTCACCGCAAATTCTGATTTGGCCATTTGTTTTGACCACGTTGACTGTGGGTGTTGCCCATTCCAAGGGAGTCATATTTGGATCAACTTTGCTAACTATTCCCTCGTCCACTAAACGCTGAAGTTCTCTTTCTATGTTTTTGCGTATAGCGAACTTAACGGGTCGGGCAGGGACGTGTTTAGGTATGGCACCATTTTTAATATGGATGTTAACGGCGTAATTTTTAACTTTTCCTAGTTTGTTGTCAAAAAGAGGCGAGAAATTGTCTAATACCTTTTTAAGTGTTCTGGTACCTCGTTGAATAGGCTTCACCGAATAGACGGGTTCTGGAAACGTCATGTCGTACATCTCGCTCCACTGGAGACCAAAAAGCATGGGGTTAGCGTCTTCCATAACTACAACGGGTAAAATTTTCTGTTTTCCAAGGATTTCAACTGTTACGTCTGTAAGTCCTTTTGGTTTGAGTTTGAGGTTCCCATAGGCACGTAGTTTCGGTGCCTTTTTTATAGGAGGTGCTCCAATACGTTTCCAAAACTCAGTGCTAATGATGGAATATACTGATCCCGGGTCCCAGTCCAACGTACATTTAACACCGTTGAGTGTGATGTCAATGCGCTTGCTGTCCTTGTTCCTTTTGCGTTCAATCTTGTAGACATCGTCACTATCGTATGAGCTTGTAGAAGATTCTGATAAACACTCGTCGCTATCAGTGTTCCTAATTTTATGTAATTTGTTTTTGTTTTTGATTGCTCGTTTCTTTCCTGACTTGGTGCTCGTCAAATATGCTCTCCCAGTCTTGATACAGCAATCTTCAAAATGCCCTTGCGTTTGGCATTCCTTGCAAATATGGTCTTTTGCCTTACAATCGCCAACCTTATGCCTTTCATAAGAACCGCACCGACGGCACTGATCTAGACCAATTCTGCGTAAAAACATATTCTGTTTGTTGTGATGCGCCATGTTGGTTTTTGTTCTGACTTTGTTTGTGGCAGCAGGTAAACCGACGTGAATATCACCCTCAGCAAGCTCTCTAGACTGAGCTACTGCAAAGAATTTGGCAAATGTAACTTCCACAGTTTTTTTACCGTAATGTTCTTGTAGATCGGGCCATTTCTGTTTCAGATCCACTTCTAGCTGTGGGTGGTTTATACCGGTCGCAAATCGATCACGTAGCAGACGTTCGAACAAGTCGTCCTTGTAGCCACATTCGTTGGTGAGTTTCTTGAGCCTGTTAGCGTAGTGTTCCATAGTCTCATTGCAGTCTCTTACGCAATTCCAAAACTCAGTTAGAGCTTTGAATTTTGTTGTTTTAGGTCGATGTAAGTCGAGTAGTTTAAACTTTACGTCTTTGTATAGACTGTCTTCAAAATTGGGTATGAGTGCTACTTTCAGATCGTGGAAGACTTCTGGAGTTAAACAAGAGAATAAAAGTTCTTTCCTGATGTCGTCTTCGCTTACGTCCCAGATATCGCATTTTTTTTCAAAAAAATCTAAAAAATATTCTACCGACGTAGTGGCAGGGTTAAACGTATCGCACTTGAAATTTTTAATAATTGTTAGTTTGTTACAGTTGTTGTTCGCCGAGCTGGAAAACTCCGTACCAGGTGTTGCTGGTGTGGGGGCCGCCGCTGTCGGCCGCTGTTGTTGTAAAACAAGTTGCTGCAAAATGTAAGAAATTTGCTCTTGTTGCTCCCGTTGTATTTTTAACAATTCATTAAACTGTTCTGCGTTCATTTTGATTAAGTAATTAATCCTCGTCGCCAATGAAATAAATTAATATCATTTTATAAGAATTAATTTATTGACGTAGAAAAACAATTTTAACAACTGACAACGTCCAACCATAGAGCCAGGTACAATATATAACACACACCATATATAAAACAAAATGACGACGCCTACGGCTACCATCCTCAAACATAAAGACCAAGCTAATAATCCTCTTTAGTAATATATCAACCGTAAAGAATATAGCTGAAACTCTTCAAAGGTCGCGAGTCAGAGGTTTAATAAAAAAATTTGATCAGTTTAAACAAAGCAATTCATATTCATGAATGACAATAATTCTCTTGGAGGCCGAATAAATTAGATACCGGGAGTTCGTAACACGGATCTTGGAAAGAGATTCGGTCGGTAATAGCAATGCGGTATTTGTAGTCGGTGTTTCTTGACTGATGTTTTTGGCTTTTAGACTAACTGGAATTAGCTGCTTAAGCATAGTATAAATTACTCTCTAATGTTCGCACTGCTGGACCTAAGCCCCCTCTATAAAAGAAAATTAAATCTATACCATTTATATTTAGTGCAGTTTTGGCCCAGTGGGAACAGCCACGACATACGAGTTATGGGTCGTAGTTCCCGAACCAGACAATCGCTTTACTATTTGTAAATTATTTCATCACCACTGCTCTCAACGGTGAAGGAAACCATCGTGAGGAAACCGGCATGTCCTAGAACCAAAAATTCAAAGACACGTGACATCTACCAACCCACACTGGAGCCGCGTAGTAGATTACGGCCCACTCCCTCTCATAAAGAGGAGGCCTGTGTCGCACAGAGAGGAGGCATGTAAACAACAGTTAAGACCGGCAATTAATTAATTAGGTATTCGTCGAGTTTTGTATACGTTCAATTTAAATAATTTATACAATTCCCATTTTCCCATTCATTTACAATGCACCTCTTACACCCAACCGGGTATTGACCTTACCCAACTAAAAATGTACAGACGCCAGCACATCAAGCTACCCGAAAATGTCAAATTTTCCCAATCAACTTTGAACCTTATGCTTTAGCGCTACACTCTAAAATCTATTAGAGAAATCTGACAGATTGTAGTAGCTTGAAGTGTCGTCTGAACCAAAGCTAACTGAGTCGTAACACACGCTGAGCAAAAACTAGTAGATACTGGCTGGTAAGTATTTTTGATATCACTCGGAAAACTGCAACGCTTTTAAGGAACAACGGGGCAATTGTGTAACACATTATCAATGGGAATGGGTTTCATTTTGACAGTTCAACAACATTCATTGCGTTATTTACGTGTTGAGCAAACAAATTTTTCAAACTTATAAAGCAATGGATTAGCAATTTGCTTCAAAATGATTCAGATTCCGACTGATAGTGTGTTACGCAATTAGGGTGCTGGGCTGGCATGGTAATGGCAAGTTAACAACATCGCGGCAGGCCCAGACGTAGATGGCGGGACGAGCTGGACCCCTTTAAGAAAGATTTGGTCCTTGGCAGCTCTAGACAGAGAGAGGTGGAAAGAGAGTAAGAAGACCTTTGCCCAGCTCTGGGAAAATTATGTCTAATTAAAAATAAAATAATTACTTGTCCACATTTCGACACTCCAAGGTTTGAAAAAAGAAAAAGTTTCCTGCCGCGAATTAACTTGCATCTCACGTACCTATTAGGGATGGAGGGCAAATAAGACGTTTATTTAAACAAGGGTGCAGTGTAGGGCGCAATTTATAGCGAGAAACCCCTATTTAAGTAAGAAATAGAATTGCGTTCAGGTGTTTGTCGAGTTATTGCTGTGGGAAGAGAATAATTATGGGAGTTGTATGATTAGTAAGATTAGAGTTTTGGATCTCTTGTAGAAATAAAAAAAATCAGTCTGATGATAAGAGACCATTTTCGTATCCGTTAGTACTGTAAAAGATTGTCCGCTAAAGTCGACCTTATGTAGTCCAGGGTGGCAATAAAATTACTCTGGTTGCATTCGAACAGTCAAGCGAGTTTAGAGTGAGGTGTCAAATATTTTGTATTAGGTTTTTGGCAGTATTATAAAAGTGCTCATGTGTTTTGTGAAGAAAAGAGTGACAATCTATATCTATAAAGTATATGAAATTCAAACTCCTGGCTGACTGATATATCAACGCACAGCCTAAACCGCTTATCCTAGAGACATGAAATTTGGGAAATGTGTTCTTTGTGAAGAGTGATTCACTAAGAAAGGGTTTTTCCAAATTCCACCCCTAAGAGGGGAATGTGGGCAGGGTGAAATTTCACGCGGACGAAGCCGCGGGCAGAAGCTAGTATTTTAATATTAGGGATTAATGTAAAGGCATTCGCCTAAAATAAACACAAAAGAAATTATATCAATTATATCGTTGTTTGATTTCTTAAAAGTGCGTATTCGTGCTTGTAGTACTTATTGAGAACTAGCTGCTGCCCGCGACGTCGTCTGCGTGCATGCTCTACAGCACCAAAAATACCCAAGATGCCAGTGTCGCTATAGCATTATAAGCACACAACTTTTAAAATAGCATTAAAATGTAATTTTTTTTTTGCAAGCAAAGCAAGTGAAGAGAGTTATATGGGAGTCCTGCTGAGTTCAGTCATAAGATGTGACTGAAGGAAATAGAGAAAATAATGCAGGAATACATTCCGGGACACAAAAGAGTAAAAATACGTACAAAGGTATCATACTTTACAACATTTCCCTATAAACTACGTTGGTAGTTATGCTGCCAGGAGCCAAAATGTAAAGAGAGTCAGGACTGGTGACGCGGGAGCAAGCGACGTACAGTTGCCCGTGTGAGAAGCAACTCGTCCTGAGGTCGACACCCGCTGCCCTGCGACTTATTGATGGTCATCGCGAAGCAAACATTCACGGGGAACTGTACGCGCTTGAACTGGAACAGGAAGTTATGAGGTATTATTTTTTTTTTTTTTTTTTTAAATGGCATCTCGCAGTTCAACCTGTAGGAGGTTGTCGACTGCTTAACCGGACTTTCCTGTGGATGCCTTGAAGTTAAGGCCTCCAGCCAGGGCTTAAAAACTAACTAAAAACTAAGCGACTCACGCTAAGGGCACCCCCCGTGGGGTTCGGACCTCGGCTTAGGGCGTCGCTGGAAGAGGGCAGCAAGGGACAGGCTGGATCGGTATTATTTAGGGACGAATTTAAAACTACAGGCTCAGCGGCGCGGGCTGGCTCGAGCAAGGGTCGGGGTGGACTAGGTACGGGGCGTCGCGACGGGCCTCGACGGCGAGGACGATAGGACGGCTGTCTGGGCTTGTACTTGTTTAAGGTACTTGTTTTCTTGCTACTCTCCTGTAGGAGGGTCGTAGCGTCGTCAGGGAGGGTGAGAGTATGCCTCGGTCGGCGAATCTTGCTTATGCGCGAGGGAGTGTATCGGGAGGCCGCCGCAATCAGGGGATTGGGGTGTTTGATGGCAGAATCAAAGAAGCGCTTGGAGAGGCGTTTCATGAACTGCTGGACGGTGGGGATCCTAAGATCGAGATGGAGGTTGATGTTCCGGACATAGAAGGGGGCTCCCGTGACCTTTCTAAGGAAACGGTTTTGGAGGGTCTGCATTTTATGCAGGTGACGAGGCTTGGCGTGTGCGAAGACTACGCAAGCGTAAGTCATGATAGGGCGGATGACCGCGGTGTAGAGTCGCAATTTGCACTTCAGTGACAATTTGCTTCGGGCAGTGAGAAGGAAGTGGAGCCTACCGAGAGCGAAAGCGGCTCGCGAACGAGCCGTCTTTATGTGCTCTCCGAAAGTGAGGTGACGGTCGAGGATAACTCCTAGGTACTTCGCTTGCTTACCCCAAGGTATCTGTTTGCCATACATAGTGATAGGACTGGGGAGGGGGGGGGCGAATCGACTATGTTTGGAAAAGAGAACCGCCTGACTCTTGTCAGGGTTGACCTCGATTCTCCACTTCCGGAACCAAGCGCCTAGGACGTTTGCGGAAGTCTGGAGAGTACGGGCGATGGCGTCATGACAGCGACCCGTGTGATAAATGGCAGTGTCGTCGGCGAATAGAGCCAACTGTGCCTTTTTACACGTGGGAATGTCGCTGGTGAATAGGGTGAACAGGAGAGGGGAAATAACGGAACCCTGGGGGACTCCGGCACGGACGGGGTGAGGGGTGGAGAGTGCGCCCTCGACGCGGTAGCGAAAAGAGCGATCCGACAGGAAGTCTCGTAAGATGAGCACGAGACGGTCTGGCACCCCAAGAGAGTATAGCTTATATAATAAGCCATTGTGCCAAACTTTGTCGAATGCTTTCGCTATGTCGAAGAATAGGGCGCCTGTCGTAGCACTGCGCTGAAAGCCAGCGCTGATGTGCTCGACGATGCGGTGGACTTGGTGGATGCAAGAGTGTTTGGTACGGAAACCAAACTGCTCGTTAGGGATGAGGCTCTTTGCCTCGGCATAGTCTTTGAGACGCTTAAAAATAAGCCTCTCGTAGATTTTGCCGAAGACATTAAGCAGACTGATGGGGCGGTAGCTGGAGGGCTCAGACTTGGGTTTGCCTGGCTTTGGGATACCTATGACGGTGGCTTCTTTCCACGCGTTCGGGAAGATGTTGTTGCTCATGGCGCCATTGAAGATGGCGGTCATGAGTAGTATGAGTGGGGCGGGGAGGAGCTTGTACACCTTATTGGTGATACCGTCCGTGCCGGGAGCTTTGCGGGATTCGAGCCCCTTAATGATGTCTTGCACTTCGTCAGGAGTGACGGGAGGCAGAGGATCATCGGGGTCTTCGACTGGTGGGAGGGAGGCTCTACGTTCGACCTCAGCGTTCACCTTGTCGAGGTGTGCTCGGTCTACTGGTTGATTATGAGGTATTAGGGGAATGCGTGGTATAAATACTGCCTCGCCGACGCCACAACCCGTAAGAATTTCCGCCTCAATAGTGTGTCTGTGGAGGGAGATGACTTTAACGGCCCATTCACGACCTTGCCGCGGTGAGCGGCGGCTAAGCGCGGGGCGGCGAGCGGTAAGAACAAAAGTATGAAAATGTTTGAAGCACGCCACGAGTCGCCGCTCACAGCGAAAACGCGCGCGGTTTTGTCAGAGCGAATCGTTGCAGCGGCGCGCGGTGCGGGGAGCGGCGAGATCAAAAGTACTGGCGAATGAGTGCGACGCGACGCTACGAAATACAGCGGCTCGGATAGCGGCGGATATGTGACGGACTCGGTGGCGAACTTATAAACAAAAAATTTTAGACGATTTTGTGGCGGTAATGGATATAGAGTATAAGTATAGAATATAATCAAATGTTTCCACACTCATTCTTGTGTACTCATAAAACTTATCCGGATATTTTCTGTAATCTTCGTATAGGTCACGAAATTTGCCATTTAAATATCGATCTTTATTCAGTTCGTGCACTCCTTCTGTCATACTTGTTTTAAAAATATACTGCTTTCTAAACACAAAAGAGATAATTTTGATAACGCCATAATTTTGAGCACGTTCTAACTACCTAAATACGTCCACCTCGACCGCTGCCGCTAGCCGCTACTGAGGGTACGTGGCGTGTAAAACGCACGCCGCGCCGCCTGCCGCGCCGCGCGCCGCTTAGACCGAAGTCGTGAATGGGCCGTAAGGCGGTTAACACAACTTCGGAGGAGATAGGTTCCGAAGAAGCATAATCGGAACACCGACCTTCAGCTTGGTGGTATGCGCTGGAAGTCCACTTGCTGACAGGGAGCTCAGAAATTCCACGGGATAATGTGTGGCGTCATCTTGCTCGACAACAGTGTTTATCGAGGTGTAGACCACTTTATTCCCCTCAATTTCCGAGAGAATGCATTCGTTAATTGCTGCAGCCTGATCATTTTTGGGCATCAAAATGGCCCGCTCACACACCCAAGAATTCTGCTGGTGCGGTATACGACTGATGTCCCCGTATACACAGTGAATGAGTTCTTCTAAGCTGGATACCACTCTACCGAGAGACTCTGGAAGCATCACCTGTCTCTTCTGGTAGATTGCCTTCGCCAAGACTTAGAAGGACATCGGAGAATTCTTGAGCACGTGCATTGCCGCCGAGCCGAGCTCTCATATTAATGGTCAAGCGCAGCGTACGAACTCGTGACCACAACGAAGATCGTTTCAACGAAGCATTCACCTCGTCAGCCCTCGAGCCCCGCGTCACCACTGGAAGCGTTTGCCGAAAATCACCACTGAACAGAACTGTGACACCACCCATCAAACGTTCGTTCCTGCGGATGTCCTGCAGGATTCTGTCCACGGCCTCAACGGCCTTCCTATTGGCCATCGTACACTCATCCCATACGATCAGAGAGCAATCCTTGAGCACGTGTCCCTTATCGCTGTTACGTGACACACCACAAACAGGCGTTTCGGCGCTCTCTAAATCGATGGGAATTTTAAACATGGCATGAGCTGTCTTGTCACTCGGAAGCAGTGTGGTAGCGATTCCCGACGACGCTACAGCAATAGCAATTTTGCCTTGCCTCCTGACCTCTGCAAGTATGCCAGTGGTAACAAATGTTTTTCCTGTTCCACCAGGAGCATCCAAGAAAAACTTTTTACCCTGGTTTTGCCCAACGCTTTCAAGGACGGTGTCATAAATTTGCTTTTGCTCTGAAGAGAACAAAGCGACATGGTCATTTCGTATGGTGGTCATTTCGCGTTATACTCCCGATTTTCACGGTCTTGATACGGCCATGATTGGGGAGCTGGTAACCCATATTCGATCAGTGGATTGCCGCCGATAGAAAGTACCACATATTGAAGTGAACTGAGACAGGTGTTCAGCACGCGTTCATCAGTTACTTCGACTTCGTCTCCAGTAGCGCGCCTCAAAGCTCGTCGAAAATCTTCAGACAGATGATGGCGATACTTCTCTCACAAAGCTACCGGGTTCGCGACTCCACAAAACACCAAGATGACGGCAAACAGATGACGCATGCGGCTGGGACTGTCACTGACGCTCGCCTCCGCGAGGGTGTCATGAAATGAAATGATCATCATCAATGAACATAACTTTTTTGTAATACTTAACACCGCATTTTTTTTAAATGGTCTTCCTCAACTCTGCTCAAGATTTTGAGGGTTTTGTTGGAACTTGAATTTGTCAAAACGAACTATACGATACAACTTTTATGAAGAAAATACACATCACCATCTATGAATTTTAAGAATAACTAACTACTTACCTCGCCAACATGATCAAATTTAAATTATTAATTTCCAAAAAAATGTTAACATGTAGGTAATTTGATTTGATTTTTATGAAATCTCATAGATGGCGCTGTTTTAAAATTGTCTTTATACTACTAACATTCATTAAACTATATTTCTCTGCCCAAGTTACTTAAATGGCGTAGTTTTTATAGTGTAACGTCAGATAATAGCATGGCTTACTCAAAAACAACATTTAGATATGCGTCGTTAGATTACACGCTGTCACAGAATGCGTAAGAAAAATAAAGATTCACAGCTCCTCCCCCGTAGGTGATAGCGTGATAATATGTAGCCTATATGTTGACCCGACCTCTTAGTAATATTCATGCAAAATTTGAAGTAAATCCATGCAGTACTTTTTGAGTTTATCCCGGACAGACAAACAGACAAACAGACAAAAATTCTAAAAACTATATTTTTGGCTTCGGTATCGATTGTAGATCACGCCCCAAGTATTATTTTTAAAAAATATTCAATGTACAGTTTTGACTTTCCTACAATTTTATTATATGTATTATATGTATAGATGTTAAAGAAGGTTCCTTGAAGTTTTGGATTTTTCCGTCAGCAATTTTTCCTTATCAAATGAGTCAGAACTCTGGAGCCGGGTTACGTGAAAAAAAGGCTGTGTAACATCCGGACAGATAGACAGACTGACATGTAGAAATTATAAGGTTTCCGGTTTCGCCATTTGATTACAGATCCCTAAAAATGTAGTTCGGCATTTCGTTCGTCCACTTTTTCTTGCACACTTAATCAATATAATAATAAAACAAAGTCGGGTTAGTTACCTACACCATTTATAACTTAAGAACGTTAGTTACACCATTTATAACTTAAAACGGGAAAAAATCACGAAAAAAATAATAATTTTGCTTGGGTAGTTTTTGAGTTAGCTTAAATACAAACTTTTTCTATTTAGTTTAAAATTATGTTTTAATAATAACTTCTTGTCACTGATATTTAAATAGCAAGTAGTCTTTTAAGGATTTCTGTGAGGTAAGTACAACTAAAAAGTGAAAAATATTTTTTTTTTAAGTACAAAAATAAACAACCGACTTATAAAACAAAACCTACCTGTAAAGTGTACCTCCCCTACCTGTAAAGTGGGAATGATGATTTTTTTTCGTCCTTCCCATAGTGTGGGATATCGTTGGATAGGTCTTTCAAAAATATTAGGGGTTTGGAAAGACCGTTTTTTGATTAAGTAAACCGTTCGTTACTTATCAAGCTTTAAAGTACCAATTTTCGTTAGAGTCAAGTGTCCTCCCCTCCACCAACTAAACGGTTGTAGTTAGAAATTCAAATGTCACGGCAGTAGTACCTATATATAACGAAGTTTAAAGGAAAACTATCACACTTAAGTGGGCTTTACAAGTTTACGAGTAATAGTCGTATTTGACTCGAAAACTGTCGGATCAGTTGAGGATTTGTACAGGAAGTCAAACTAGGTAGGTAGTCATGTTTGGCTTTTATTTAGAGCATGGTACGAAACTATCAGTCAGCAAATACGACCCGTACTTGGCTGTTATAAAATCTACGGAACCCTGCACTGCGTGAGGCCCGAGACGCACTTGACCGGTTTTTTTTTTTAATAGGTACACTAGTTTTTCAACTCTAGGACTGCAAGTCTGCAACCGTACAATCGACTAACGAACAATGCATACTGCACCAAGACTCCGATTAAACGTACAAGATTTCCGCCAATATTTTCTCACGGAACATTACCGAAAGTCGAAAGATCGTTTGTATGAGTAGGTACCTAAGTACCTTCAGTGCCGTAGGACGTAAGAGAGAGGAGTTATCAGCGCCTTCCGCATGGTCGACCATGAGGCATCACTTTCGAGACCCTGCGTCCAATCGCCGACAATTTGTTACATTATTCTGCTCGAACTCCTTTTTACATTTTCACTCTCAGATACTCTGTTGGAGATAATCGAATTACAGAATATCGGTTGTAAGTGTAACTGCGTGTATGAGAGTATGAGAGGTTTATTTTGACACCAGCGATAGCAATGGTTTTCATTTGACAGTTCAACAACATCCATAGCGTTATTTACGTGGTTGAGCAGACAAATATTTCGAAAACCTACATAAAGCAATGTCCTTCAAAATTATATAATAAGTATGTGATTGATAATGTGTTACGCAATTAGGGACTAAACTGACTTATTCAGCTCTGCACCCTAATTCTGCAACATACTATTACTGTTAATTTGAATCATTTTGAAGCATATTGTTAATCCATTGCTCCGTACGTTCGAAAAATGTGTCTGCTCAAAAACGTAAAAAACGCAATGAATGTTATCCAACTGTCAAAATGAAACCCATTGCTACTGATGGTGTGTTACGCAATTACCCCGCTGTTCAGCTTTTGTCCATAGAAAACAACGATTTTGTATAGAGTCCGTTCAGCTTTCCGTGGCTGAACGGATATACGCATCTCATACAAAATCGTTGTTTTCTATGGACAAAAGCTGAAAAGAGCTGAATAAGTGTGGTTAGTCCCTTAAGGTGCTGTACCTACATAATGCCTTTTTTAAAGTTTATTTTTTATTGCTAAATGGGTCTGCTCTTGACGTCAATCACGCCTGATAGTAAGCTATGGATGAGGTTTATGATGGAACGAGCGTGCACAGAACATGCCATGCATGTTAACTCTTGCTAATATTTTAAGCTGGTGCAAAATATTCCGTTAATTAGCAGGAAATTATTACTCGTATTATTCAACTAGCTTCTGCCAGCGACTTCGTCCGCGTGAAATTTTTTGCTCCCCCGACTCACCGCGTCGCATAGCATTGCCTGCCTGCGCTATTACTTCGTTTTCTGACTTTTTTCTTTTTGCTCAACTCCTAAGGGTTCTAGCGTGATGTTTAGAGCCTTCCTCAAGAATTGGGCTATCAAATGCAACAAGATTTTTATAAATCTGATCGATACTTCCAGAGATTAGAGCTTTCAAACAAACAAACTCGGCAGCTTTATTATTAGTAAAGGTTTTTCCCATTTTTGCAACATTGTTCATTGATGCTCCGCTACTATTGGTCGTAGCGTGATATTATAAAGCCTATAGCATTCCTCGATAAATGAACTATCTAACGCAAAAAGATTTTTTCAATTCGAAGCAGTAGTTCCAGAGATGACCCCCTACATACAAACTTCACTTCCCTTCACTGCTCTGCTCCTATTGATCGTAGCGTGATGAAAACTATACTATAACCTGCCCAGGAGTATGAAGAACAATTGTACCAAGTTTCGTTGAAATCCGTCGAGTGGTTTTTGTTTCTATAACGAACATACAGACAGACAGACAGACAGACAAAAATTTTACTGATTGCATTTTTGGCGTCAGTATCGATCACTAATCACCCGCTGATAGTTATTTTGGAAATATATTTCATGTACAGAATTGACCTCTCTACAGATTTATTATAAGTATAGATAAACACATAACTACCAAGTAAGGAGACAATTTTACTATATGCTAATTAATAATTATGTTTAACAGATAGGGGCTTGTGGCTAAGTAATAACAGCCACACGGGTCGATCGATCAGGTTAAGCTACGCTTGCCGCGGTTGGTCCGTGGATGGGTGACCATCTTTACATACCGAGACCCCTCCGTGCCTCGGAAAGCACGTTAAGCCGTTGGTCCCGGCTGTCATTCGTGGATCTTGGACAGTCGTTACGGGTAGCACAGAATACCTAATAGTACTTCGTACAGAATGGCCACTCCCTACCCCGCGCTGACATCAGATACCGCACCTCACCCCGCACACCCGCGACATTATCGGCGGTTCATTAGCTCGGGCGCTCACAAAGAACCGCAGCACTGTACTGCTGACACGAACACACAATTTTGCGATTTAAAAGTTTTATCTGAGTTTTAATCAGGATGGTTCGATAATGTGATGCTTTTCCGAATTTGTATTTACATAACTGTTTGTAAGATATCGCATTTTAATACCATGCGATATAATAACCGATTATTTATAGTTAAGTAGGTCATTTAAACAAAAATATTTTAGTGTAAGCAATATTTAGCTAAGTAGGTACCTTATTTGCATGGGTATTTGCTCTGGGATAGCAACATTTAGTGAAGTGGAACTGATGATGAAGACCACAGATGGCCACCGGGACTACTCAATAATAAGTATTTCACAGGCTGCGATTCGATTACTTTAATATGTTTGCTAAGCACAATTTATGCTCGTCACAATGCGAATGGTGAAATGGAGCTAATGATGGAGTACCAAGAGAACTCCTCAACAATTAACGTCCCTGCATCGGGAAAAGCAATATTTTGTACAAGGCGATGAGCAAGTTGACATTAGGCTATTGTAACTTAGATACTTTATAAACAGACCCACTAAAAAGCTAGAAATAAAAACTTTTTAGCAAAAAAAAAACCGACTTCCAAAAAAACACTAAGTACAAAGTGAAAAATAATTAATTTCGTAAGTCGGTGGCAATAAACTAAAATACAGATCCAAAGACACCGACTTCCGAAATTAAAGTTATTGTTAAAAAGTTTTACATTTATTACTTAACTATTATAATATTATTATTATTTCATTACGAACCCGACTAATTATATAAACAATCAAACTAGTCCTTTCTAGTCGCGTCGTCGTCGTTCCCGCCATTTTATTTACGCTCCGCACGACAACCAACCCTACTAGAGCACAGAATACCTAATAGTACTTCGTACAGAATGGCCACTCCCTACCCCGCGCTGACATCAGATACCGCACCTCACCCCGCACACCCGCGACATTATCGGCGGTTCATTAGCTCGGGGCGCTCACAAAGAACCGCAGCACTGTACTGCTGACACGAACACACAATTTTGCGATTTAAAAGTTTTATCTGAGTTTTAATCACGATGGTTCGATATTGTGATGCTTTTCCGAATTTGTATTTACATAAATGTTTGTAAGATATCGCATTTTAATACCATGCGATATAATAACCGATTATTTATAGTTAAGTAGGTCATTTAAACGAAAATATTTTAGTGTAAGCATTATTTAGCTAAGTACCTTATTTGCATGGGTATTTGCTCTGGAATAGCAACATTTAGTGAAGTGGAACTGATGATGGAGACCACAGATGGCCACTGGGACTACTCAATAATAAGTATTTCACAGGTTGCGATTCGATTACTTTAATATGTTTGCTAAGCACAATTTATGCTCGTCACAATGCGAATGGTGAAATGGAGCTGATGATGGAGTACCAAGAGAACTCCTCAACAATTAACGTCCCTGCATCGGGAAAAGCAATATTTTGTACAATGCGATGAGCAAGTTGACATTAGGCTATTGTAACTTAGATACTTTATAAACAGACCCACTAAAAAGCTAGAAATAAAAACTTTTTAGCAAAAAAAAAACCGACTTCCAAAAAAACACTAAGTACAAAGTGAAAAATAACTTTAATTTCGTAAGTCGGTGGCAATAAACTAAAATACAGATCCAAAGACACCGACTTCCGAAATTAAAGTTATTGTTAAAAAGTTTTACATTTATTACTTAACTATTATAATATTATTATTATTTCATTACGAACCCGACTAATTAGATAAACAATCAAACTAGTCCTTTCTAGTCGCGTCGTCGTCGTTCCCGCCATTTTTTTACGCTCCGCACGACAACCAACCCTAACTAAATCGAATCCCAACCTGTGAAATACTTATTATTGAGTAGTCCCGGTGGCCATCTGTGGTCTTCATCATCAGTTCCACTTCACTAAATGTTGCTATCCCAGAGCAAATACCCATGCAAATAAGGTACTTAGCTAAATATTGCTTACACTAAAATATTTTCGTTTAAATGACCTACTTAACTATAAATAATCGGTTATTATATCGCATGGTATTAAAATGCGATATCTTACAAACATTTATGTAAATACAAATTCGGAAAAGCATCACAATATCGAACCATCGTGATTAAAACTCAGATAAAACTTTTAAATCGCAAAATTGTGTGTTCGTGTCAGCAGTACAGTGCTGCGGTTCTTTGTGAGCACCCCTAGCTAATGAACCGCCGATAATGTCGCGGGTGTGCGGGGTGAGGTGCGGTATCTGATGTCAGCGCGGGGTAGGGAGTGGCCATTCTGTACGAAGTACTATTAGATATTCTGTGCTACTAGAGTTTACGCACACATTTGCACGTGTACCAACGTCATTTGGCTATGTAGTAGTAGTAGGTAATTATTTTGCGCGCGTTGTACGGAGTGTCCGGGGTGTGACTAGAGTTTACGCACACATTTGCACGTGTACCAACGTCATTTGGCTATGTAGTAGTAGTAGGTAATTATTTTGCGCGCGTTGTACGGAGTGTCCGGGGTGTGCGGGTAGTCAGAAACCCGAAAGTCTGACAACCAGTCTTACCAAGGGGTATATCGTAGGTAATTACCCAGTAACTGGTTTGTGGAGGTCAGATAGGCAGTCGCTCCACATAAAATACTGGTATTCAGCTGCATCCGGTTAGACTGGAAGCCGACCCTAACATAGTTGGGAAAAGGCAAGGCAGATGATGAGGTTATCAATCCTATAACACGTTGCTAATTATTTTTTAAAGGCGCTATTTTATACTATCTCCTACAACCTACATCATTCTGACCATGAGATTAAACTAAATTCGTTATTCTCTTTGCAAGCGTTAGGTAAGTACCTATCTGTTAATAATTAATGAAGTACGAAATTAGTTCCGCATTCATTTGGGAATGTGGTGTTTTCTAACAGAAGATACAATTTTATTACAGGGTTTATTTTCCTTCTAGTTTTGTTTTCAAATTAATAATTAAGTACGAGTAATCAATTTGATAAACTACCTACGTATGATGTGCCTATTGTCTGTCTATTCTATTGCTATTATTAAAATTGGTGAGCTGAAATGCGTTGTGCTGTATAAAGATTAGTACTTATTTCTAAGCATTCCAAGCATCCGCTAAATTAAAATACTGGGTAATATTTTTTTTGTTTTGACGTGCTTTTTTTTGTTTCCATATAATAAAGAAGCGTGTTAGAAATAGGGTAACATTCATGGATTATGTCAGTGTCAAGTTATCAGTCCAAGAAATGCCACTGTCACAGTGACAAGCCACCCCATATTTCCGCGTTCCATACCTAAAATTAATTTTGAGCGCTAAAACGAGTTAACCGATACAAAACCAGCGAGTGTAAAAGAGATAACCAAGAAATTATTTCATAATAAGTTTACAATGGAACTTAGCATCTTTTATTGATGCTGTTTTGCAGTAGTAAAATATTATAAAATATTTTATTTATTTATTATTGAAAATCACTCGTCATGGCTTCCACATCCAAAGATGTTCCTACGGTCATCATTGAGGAGAACCCTCCAGATGATTTGGAACCCGGTGCATGTTACGACAGCATCCTAAATCCTACAGATTCGTTCGAAGAGTTCGTTTCTGAGATGAGTTCAAGTCTTCAAGAGCGCAATATATCCTTAGCGAATATAAATAGTACTATTAGTGAGATTCAAAGTGAAATTGGTGAAAATTCTGCGCAGATGAAACCTACAAAATCTAGTGATGACTTGCAGACGAAAGATGTAAGTTTTTTCTTTGTGATTCATGTAATATTCTCCATCAGCCTGGTCGAGGAATTATATATTTTTTTTAATTTGATTTATGCTTTTCTAGGAGTCAATATCAGCATCAACAAGCCACTCAAACCTGACAGAACAGAATGGTGATGACACAGACAACGAGAAGGATGATTATCTTCAGACTCCTGAACTGGTGAACAAAGAGAAACATGTGTTTATACTCAGTTCTGCTGGTAAACCTATTTATTCTAGGCAAGTATTTATTTTTTGATATACTTTACTTCTCATCTGACGTGTATGCAAAATTGGTGTAGCAGTTTGCATTGCAAGTTTTGATAGCAGTTACCAGTTTTTAGGAAGATTCAACTACTTTAGTTGAATTGTGCTAAAAACCACTGCTCACTGCACTGCACTTTATAGATTAATTTATTATAATCATTAAAATCAATGAAATATAATCATTACCTTTCAAAAATCATAATCTTTAACTAAATGATTTCAGGTATGGTAACGAGGATAAGCTAGCAGGTCTTTGCGGTGTCATCCAAGCTTTAGTAAGTGTTGTAGAAGAACAAAACCAGGATATATTGAGATCTATCACAACAAAGGATTGTAAGGCAGTGTTCCTGGTGAAGGGACCTTTGATACTGGTTGCGGTGTCCAAGTCAAATGAGAGTGAAACACAACTTGTTTTACAGTTAACGTAAGTTAATAACATATTTTTTAGCCTCAAATTATAACTAAAATATAGAGTTGCTTTCTATACGACAAGGAAACATTTTAATATATTGTAAGCATGCAGGTTTACAAAGTTAATCTTAAACATGGCCAGCCCACTGCCACTTCAGTTTGCTTACTCTGCAAGCTATGTTGGTTACTCTGGTTCTTCTCCGGATAAATTACTGACTGTCTCCCTAAAAACATTTTTATTGTTTGTCATTATTTTTATAACCCTTGCCATCATTTGCTTAGATTATTATAAATGAGACCAACTAACCAACTATAAAACTATCCAATTGAGAATTGAAGCCAAGGCTAGCAATAACCACAGACACACTTAGAAAACCACTATTTATCAACAATGACTATAATGAAATCACTTAAACAATAAAGGAACAATGGTGGCCCACTTTACTTTGCGCAAATTATTTCATCACCACTGCTCTATAAACGGTGAAGAAAATTATTGTTAGGTAACTGGCATGACCTAGAACCAATTTTTCGATGACTTGTGACTTCTACCAATCCGCACTGGGCCCGCATGGTGGATTATGTCTTACTCCCTCTTAAAGAGGAGGCCTGTGTACCAGCAGGGGAAATATAGTCATATCTTGACACAAAGGCATATCTTGACTTCAAAGTACAGTCTCACGTTATCTACTTTCATTATGTATTCAATAATTTTATCAATCAAAACAATAGAACTTATCTTTGATTTTAAGTGCTTATCTTGATTACCGTTGCAATATTAGTTGAAATACTGATAAATGTTTGAGGATAATATTGATGATGGTGGTAATGAATCACAAACTTTTCCAACAACTCAAATGATGTTAGAGAAAATTAGGTCATTTGGTATAGAAAGATCTAGGAGTATCTTTGGAGGTGGCGAGTCAGCAAGTGACGATAGGTACCTTCTTGTAAAATAGCCCCGCTATTAACTAGCGTGGTGCCTGTAACTACCCCGTTGGTCTCGTGGTCGCGAGGGCTATATTTAACTGTGCGTAAAGTGGGGCTGTGGATGATCATCAGATGATGATGAGAGGCTGTAAAGGAGAAACGGACAAACAGCACTTTCTTTTTTTCGCAACAGACTAGTGTTACTTAGACACTTCAAAACAGCGGTGGACCAGTGGTCACGACACCGATTACGAGTTGTAGCCTACGCATAATAAAAGTCAAGAAATGTAACTCTAGCTCAAAAATGGCATGACGCAAATGTTTACCGCGGTGCGCGTTGCCGAAAAGGCCACCGCGCACCAGAACCAATCACGGCGCTTGCCGGAATACTACGCTTTACGCGAGCGCAGCTGATTGGCTTATTTGTATGTGTGTTATTTCTTTCGAATACTCGAGGTCTTTTGTCAATGTAGTGAAGTTTTGAACCGAATTTCTCGTTGATTTTGTTCATAGTTACGCTTCCTGACTTCTTATTACTCTTATGTTGTAGCCATTGTAGGTCGTGGGCAACCACCCATGCAGGCGCTTTACTTGGTGTAAATATTTTCATCACCACTGCTCTCAAAACGGTGAAGGAAAACACCGTCAGGAAACCGGCATGTCCTAGAACCAAAAATTCGAAGACATGTGACATCCACCAACCCGCACTGAACCCACGTGGTGGATTATTGACGGCCGGCGGCCCACTCCCTCTCACCGAGAGGAGGCCTATGTCCCAGTAGTGGGAACATTATAGGCTATTTATGCTTATCATCCAACTGAGAATTGAAGCCAAGGCTATCAATAACCACAGACACACTTATAAAGCCATTATTCATCAATGACTTAAATGTAATAATTTAATTCTGTCGCTCCTTTCAGGTATGCATTTAATCAAATAGTGTCAGTACTTACTCTAACGCAACTGAACAGAATATTTGAACAAAGAAGAAACTATGACTTACGAAGGCTATTGTCGGGAGCCGAACGACTTATTGACCATTTATTTATTTTTATGGAGAAGGATCCTGCATTCCTATTGGGTAAGTTGAGAAGACTGTCATATAAATATGTATACAGGAAAAAAAATAACCAGTGCGCTAACTGTCACCATGAATTCAGCACATGATTCTAGACCCCCTTTTTTTTCTTTGTGGATGGGAATCAACAAATGACCCCTCCCGCTCAGGGTGGAGCAGGAGGGAGTGTCAGACTCTTACTGACTAAAACCCACCCGTGTTCCTTCCTTAGCCCTTTATGTTCCGGGGCAGCGGTAACCCTTCCGGACAATCCCGCTGCCCCGGCAGGCTAGGGCCCTTACGGGCCCCTTCCTTATTGCTGACATCTCTTTGAGGCGCGCGTGGAACACGTACGAACCGTCCAGCACGGGCCTGGACCTGATCGGACGGTGAGTTACCCATTACTCTCCGCCCGCAGGCCCGCGCCTACGGTGGCCGGGAGTATGTCTGTCCCATACAAAACTTCAATACCTACTCAATCCAAATGTATTGGACGGCTGATTATTTTTTCGCGATTACGATGTTGGTCCCATGGAGAAAGTTGTTCAGTTGGATTGTCTGTACCTTTCTGATACATGAAGAATAGAATCGTTCCAGCCTACAACTCTCCTATTGCAGGGTGCGGAGCAAATGTCTTTTTTTATACAGAGAAGGAATGAATATTATATTTTACTAGCTGACCCCGCAAACGTCGTTTTGCAAAAAAAAAAAGGGGTATGAAAAATAGATAGTAGCCGATTCTCAGACCTACCCGATATGCACACAAAATTTCATACAAATCGGTCCAGCCGTTTCGGAGGAGTATGGTAACTAACACTGTGACACGAGAATTTTATGTATTAGAAGATTATATTCATCACAACGGTCTAAGTCCTCTGCGTATTGGCAAAATCTGATCCAAGTTCCCTCCATACAGCGTACCGCTTTAATGGCAACATTAATTTAACAGACGTATACGGTTTCGCGTTTTTGTTTTATGAACGTATTTTAATTTCATTAAGCGTTATTATCTGTATATACAGGTTGAAATTTGTACTCATCATTATCAAAAACTTTTACTATCGGGCCAAACATAAAATCGCGAAAAAAAAAATCTGCTGCTCCCTGCATTTTGACGAGTTATGCGAACATAAATGTAGGGAACAGCAGATTTTTTTTGGGTTTGGTCGTCCTACGCTTTGCTTGCCGATACGCGGTCTCTACTCCATCACCATAGATCCTTCGAAAAATATGGCCACTGCCACTTCGGCTTGCTTACTCTGCAAGCTATGTTGGTAACTCCGATTCTTTTCCGGATAATTCGGATTTTATCCTTCAAAGATATTCCGAGCATAGCCTGCTCCATAGCTCGCTGGGCAACAAGCGTACTAAATATAAATTATTTATTTTACAGGCGCCGTCCGTTGCTTACCTCTGCCCGAAAAAGCAAGAGAGAATATTACTAGTGCGATTCAATCTACTTGCAACAAGATACGGGATTTGGTCTTCGCTATTATGTTGGCTGGAAACCAACTGATCACGCTGGTTCGAATGAAGAAATATACATTACATCCTTCCGATATACACCTGCTTTTTAATCTGGTTCGGAGCTCCGAGTCTTTTAAAACTGCCGAAAGTTGGACACCGATTTGTTTACCGAAGTTTGATTCAACGTGAGTTAAATTTTTTGCTGTGAATGTGAATGCATGGTAGATATTTGTAAATTCTAGGAATGCTTTATAGCCGACGTTCGCACGGACGTAAAATATCGCGTCGGGATTGTTTCGTGCAGTGGATTTTCAACACTCTGTGTTGAGCCGAGCATTGAGAATCGAATAGAAGAGCGCATCTCTGCGTGGCAAAAAATACACTGTTGGATTTTCAACTCTAGGCGCTGAGCAGTGCGTTCCAAATCCAGTGCACGAACAAAACGCACTCGTACGAACCTGGGCTAAGGTGGTACGGTTTGCACATCCGCACTAAGCAAAATTCACATCCACTGAATGAAAAATGTTGGTCAATGCTTAAAAATGGCCGCCACTTATTTACTTATGGGTATTATAAAAGTGCCTCAGTGGTAATCTTTCTATGCATATACCTAATGATTGTACCCATTCTCGCTACTTTTCTTGTGATGTATTTAAAACTAGCAGTGCTCGCGACTACACCAGCTATCTGCCAGTGAAATTCCCGTCAAAATCGCTCCAGCCGTTTCGGAGACGCCGGGAAACAGTGGACAGACAGACAAATATTTTAAAAAATCCTTTTTTTTTATAAGTGCCGCATATACTTTCATATGCATTTAGTAAAAACCAGTAGGCCAATTCTGCTAATTTAAAACGTTCAAAATGTAGTCGCAGTCTCATCTCGGCGACAAACAAATGTCTAAAACTTGTCAAAACGTAGGGAAATTTTAAGTATTTTTGACAGATTAAGACTGAGATCAGACTGTGAACGTTCTTAAAAATTACGGGAATTGTCCCTCTGTTATTTTTACATTACAAACAGACACTTCAATTTTATTTATTTGCATAGACATCTATATAAATATAAAAGGAGAAACTGACTGACTGACTGACTGACATATCAACGCACAGCCGAAACTGCAAGGACTAGGAACGTGAAATTTTGCATACGGCTTCCTTTTATTATGTAGGGGAGCACTAAGAAGGGGTTTTTGGAAATTCGACCTTTATGGGGGTGAAAAGGGGGGATTTTGTTTGTATAAAAAATCTTATTGCTTGAGTTAATAAACTTGAAATTTGGCACGAATACACGCAGACGAAGTCGCGGGCGAAGTGCTAGTAGAATATAATTATGTATGTTATTATTCCTGTAACGCAATATTGTTTATTTCACAGAGGATTCCTACACGGCCACGTGTCATACATTTCAGAAGACTGTCAAGCCTGTCTTCTCTTACTCACAGTGCAACGTGACGCATTCTTCCCTCTCTCCCAGGCGAAGCACACGATAGCCGATAAACTACGCCGTTCTAACTGCCTGGTCGCTATCAACGATGCCTTAAACAGAAACGTAGAATTACCAACGACGAACCCTTTAAAGCATATAGGAATACCCGAAATCCGGCACTTTATGTACAAATGTAAATCAACGGCACAACTCTTTACTTCGGACCCTATAAGTCTGGATAAGCTCCAGGATTATAGAATGAGACACAAAGCTGGGGGTGATATCACTGTGAAGAAGGTTGAAAAATTATCGGATATAGATTATGTGAGAAATTACAGGAGGTTTTGCAGTTCAATACATTGTACTTCGACGCCGGCGAAGCTTATTTTTCGGTCGAATTCTAGTGACACTATTCTGGCTTGGGTAAGTGTTTCTTGTAATTGATTTTTGTTTTGAACTAGAAGTGTATTTAAATAGATGGTAGGGTGATATTTTGCTGGCGAAATGGTGCCTGGATATATAAATCAAAGGCAGATGATATTATACCAGAATGATGATGGTCGCTCACAATGGGCCTCATTAGAAGGCTGAAAGTCACCGAAAAGGCTAAAAGGGCTATGCTTGGAGTTTCCCTACGTGATCGAATCAGAAATGAAGAGATCCGTAGAAGAACCAAGGTAATCAACATAGCCCGGAGAATTGTCAAACTTAAGTGGCAGTGGGCAGGGCACATTGCTCCCAGAACATATGGTGGATGGAACCGAAAGCTTTTGGAGTGGCGATCCCTAACCGTAAGACACAAGGGACCTAGAAGGCCATAAGGTGGACGGATGACCTGGTGAAGGCCGCAGGAATCCGTTGGATGCGAGAAGCACAGAACCGGTCTAAGTGGCGGTGCTTGAAGGAAGCCTACGTCCGACAGTGGACGTCTTTCGGCTGAAATGATGTTATCAATGGCTTGATAACATAATTTCAGAATTATTATTTTTATCCTATTTATTTTTTCTACACTATCGTATCTTTTCAAAAGATTACAGAAACCAGCTGTTTTTGTCAGTGGTAAATCAGAAAGCCTCCACATCCGATTAAAACTATACACACATTTCGCATTATCTGCATTTACCAACCATATTCTGTAGTAAAGACATTTTCAAGGTCCCAAATTAATTGTCTCATTTCCAATCATATTATTTTACCGTAATTCATGACTAACAGCCGCAAGGGTTGATCGAAGGTTAAGCTACGCTTGCCGCGGTCGGTTCGTGGATGGATGAATACCCATTAAATATCGAGACCCCTCCGGAAAGCACGTTAATCTGTTGGTCCCGGCTGTCGTTCGTAGATCTTAGACAATCGTTACGGGTAGTCAAAAGCCCAAAAGTCTGACAACCATTCTTACCAAGAGGTATCTTGTTACCCAGTCACTGTGGAGGTCAGATAGACAGTCGCTCCATGTAAAATACTCAGTAATTCTGGAAACCAACCCGAAAATAGTAGGGAAAAGGCTGGGCTGAGTGATTGTTATGACCATCTTTCATTTCTCTAAAATCCAATTATCAACAATTTCAGGTAACCAACGGCTTCGAACTGTACGTTACATTCGATCCCCTAATGGAAAAAGATCAAGCGATCAAAGCAGTCGACCGTCTCCTCAAATGGATCAAGAAAGAAGAGCAAAGGATCTTCATAATGCACGCCCCGACCTTCTAGCCAAAGTTCAGTGTGCCTTCAATCAGTGGCATGATTAAAAACTCTTTGAATCGAAACTCTAGTGCTGAGGAGTGTCTATGATTTTTGTAAATTATAAATTGTTGATCTATGGTTTTTAATGCTGCGTTTGTAAATTGATATTAGAGACATAGGAGGAATGTGTATAGAAGGCGACCTGTTTTGTCACGCCGAAGGCTCCGCTCGCAAAATTAAACACATGCGCGCTAAATTGTTACTCATGTTTTGCGCAACTGCGCATGTTCACATGCACACTTCCGCAGTTCGACATATGTTTTTATTATCTAGTTTCTGTTAAGCTAAACGCGCTCCACGAAATTTATTCGTTGTGGAAAAATAATGGCCAATCTGTGAACAATACCAATATCGACTGTGAACTGGCAACAGGTACTATTTCAATTTTGACAACTTTACAGGACGAATAAAATTGAGATAAGACAATATAAATCAACACAAGAACAAACATAGGACTTTTTGAATGAAGCCAATCCTGGCGCCAAATTTAAATGTATTTGAGTGAAGATTTCTTGTAACGATGTGGAGTGTTAAATGTTATAAAATGTCATTAAAAAGTGAAATCTTCATAAAATTGAGATAGGACCGGTTGCCAGTTCACAGTCGATATAGTCCGCGTAATGCGGAAAATAAACGCTTGATAAATTATATTTGCGTTCGCGATTTTATTTTGCATGAATATGCGATTAAAAATCGCATTGCAGTGCGCGCTTTGCCTAAAGGGATCTTTAGTGCGCTATTCTATCTAATTACCACACCGTCAAAACATCATATTTCTGAAATAATCTGATCTTAATGAAATATTATCTCCCGAAAGTGCCACATTAAAACTTTTGGAGTGTTGTCTTTCTAAAATTGATTATGAATTTATGAGCATTCATAGCCTACAGGCTTTGTCAACAATTGTACTAGATTTCCAATGAGCTCATCATAAACGGCCGGGAAAATAATACCACAAACAATGGTGTGATCTTTTTTGCAACATAGTTTTGTCAACCTATTATTGCTTAGAAATTATGTTTCATTTTTCCATAAATATTTGAGTTCTTATTTTAGAAATACCTTTACTTTTCAATCAAAATAGTAAATATATTTCAAACTATAATAAACTTTATGTTTGATAGTTAAGGTTTATAACCAAGTTATATGCAATCGCGGCCACTTGAGCTATATGTTTTGTTCCTAATCTTTAATCGAGTGTTATTGTTGATCGAAGCCTGCTGTTTCAAGGGATCTCATCCACTCGAATCAACTTGAAAACTCCGAAATTGCACCACTCAATACCAACATTTTTGAGACTTCCATCACACTGATGTTTTAGCAGCAAAGTTTTTAAACGGTTTTATTTAGCTTGCCCTGTTTGTTGTTGTTGTTACTTGGGTCTAATTTAGTGCTTCCTTTACCCCTTTCCTGTTAGCAGATTGATCTGATATTTGGTACACATCTTTAGTTTTGATGACAATACAATTTAATTTAATCAGTATCATTGTAAATCCAAGATGGCCGCCGCTACAAAATGGCAGATTACTTTTTTTTACACTTAAGTCAGTGTGATGGAAACCTTAGTGCGCATTGACACGAGCGGCACGCGGCATCTGCAGAAGGAACTGCAGTCGTCGACACACTTCGACGCGTCGGCGCCTGCCGTAGACAACGTGCCGCTCGTGTATTTGAGTACGGTGCTCTTGAGACGTCTGCAGTTGCCTTTGCCGCTAGTGTGTATGAACACTTAGCCCAGGATGCACGGGCGCGTTTTTCCCGCGGCAATTTTTTTTTATCGCGTACTGGATTTCCAACTCACTGCTTAGCGCCGAGTGTTGAAAATCCAACGGTGTGTTTTTTCACGCGTTGGGACGCGCTCTGTTAGTTTCTCAATGCTCGGATCAACACCGAGAATTGAAAATCCAGCCGCGATATTTTTACATCCGTGAGAACGTCGGCCAAGAGCGCTTACGCACTACATCCGATCCGAATCCGAATTAAGGATCCGACTTAAATCCGAATTGGGAATGTTCTAAATTCGTATGGATAGAGTTCGGATCTAGTGCGCATCATACAAATAGGACGGTCACTTCGGACCAGCATTTCTCGAATTCGGATCGGATGTAGTGCAGAACTGCTCTAACTGTTGGTCATTCTCAAATTCAAGTTTCAACTTGCTGCTTCCAAGTACAGAATAATGTTTTTATATTGTAGTGCTCAACGATATTATAATTAACTTAGCTTATTTCAAATAGACTAAAATAATAGCTATTGTAATAACATGAACAATAAAATAACGTATTATTTATGAAATTAAGTGTTATCGAACTTTATAGTAAATAATATATATTTACAGATAGTGCAATCCACGAAGACGCGCCCCACTCTTCCTAATCGTTAGCGGTTATCGCTAGTCAATTCCGCTAGTGTTTTAGTTTTTTCGATACACAAATTAGCCAATAATAATAATTAGTGTGTAACAATAAAACTAAAACACTAGCGGAATGTTGCTCACTTCTGCTGTAAGCATTAGGAAAAAGAGTGGGGCGCGTCTTCGTGGATTGCACTATCTGTAATCTAAATTAAACAAGATCAAATAAAATTTAATTTTTTTTTTTAGACGTCATGGGTATCGAACTACCGATCTAACGAAGAAGCAAATATAAATTCGTACTCGTATTTTCAAGTTCAGTCGAGTACCCAATAAAGATCAAATTCGCAAATGTTTGAAACAGACAGGCGTCAAGAACGCATTCTCTCGGCCCCCGTTGACCTCGTAATCAGCTGCAGTGAAATACGTAGCTGCGTGTTTAAATAAAAATAGCCGCACGAGTCGAAGGTTAAGCTACGCTTCCCGTGGAGGTCCGTGGATGGGTGGCCGTCCAATACATATCAGTTCCAGTCTAACCAGACGCAGATGAATACCAGTATTTTACATGGAGCGACTGCCTTTCTGACCTCCACTACCCAGTTACTGAGTTACACGATACCCCTAAAACTTGTTATCAGACTTTCGGGCTCCTGAATACCCGACAATCGACGTAGATCTTTAACGAGCTTTTCGAGGCACTGAGGGGTCGCGATGTGTTATGAATGGCCACCTATCCACATACCGACCCTGGCCAGCGTAGCTTAACCTTTGATCGACTATTATTTAGCCACGAGCTTCTCAGGAGTGACGTCTTCCAACAAAGTAAATAAGACAACACAGTATCCTGGAGTCATTAGGCCGACACCACTTTATCATGAAGTGCCACGCACAACGTCACACAGCCTTCTCCGTCACTGAGCTCCTCAAAACTCACTCACTGGCTCATAAGTTGTCACAAACTCTGAAACACCACTACTAAGGCACTGGTTTCGAGGGAAAATATTTAATAGATCCTCTAAAAACATAATAAACCCTCTATGATGGGCACTTTTTTCAATAATTGAGCTTCTTTTTAACTTTCCTTTTGTCACAGTAAGTCGCAGAAACGCAGAAAAGTTATGGTACCCCGGCTAAACGGGTTAGGTTAGGTTAGAACTGTGACACCACACGCGCGAGCTGAATTGTTGGGAGTAACGAAGCTAAGGTTTAATGAAATTGATATACAAGAACATTTTATTTTAAGTAATGTTTGTTTTCGTCTAAATCTCCGAGCTAACTAGACGAAAACAAAAATTACTTAAAATATTAATTTCGAGCGGCCATTGTTGTTTACATCTTTGGAAAATTTAGAAACGCCGGACCATACGTTTAGGTCTTATGTAATAGGGGGCGAGCCATCAACCGGGCACTAATCCGGACTGTCAGCTGCTACTGAACCATTCCAGATAGAAAAACCCAATAATAACGACCTGGGAATTGAACCCAAGACCTTTTGCTCAGCAGTTGCGCTTGCGGCCACTGACTCGAAGGTCTAAATTACGTTACGTTAATATCTTACAATTTTTAATCATATGCCTCGGAAAGCACGTTATACCGTTGGTCCCGGCTGTCATTCGTAGATCTTTGACAGTTGTTACGGGTAGTGAGAAGCCTGAAAGTCTTCTTACCAAGGGGTATCGTATTACCCAGTTACTGGATTGTGGAGGTCAGATGATGAGGTTGTGGATTGTGGTGCTTGATGTAAAATACTGGTATTCAGTTGCATCCGATGAGACTGGACGCCAACCCCAACATAGTTTGGAATTGGCTAGGCAAATGAATAATTAGATTGATACCCATAACGTATGTGAAGATTTTCTAGTAAATTTAATTTGATCTTATGTAAAATTATGCCACTACTTTTATATAAAAACCATACTTATTATGAAAAAAAAAAAACAAATAAGTAAATAATTGTATGAATTTATGGGAATGCATTTAACAGAGTAGTACTGGCCCAGTGGCAAAGGCCTCGACTTACGAGTTGTAGGTCGTGGGTTCGAACCCAGACAGACACTTTGTCTAAATAATTTCATCACCATTGCTCTCAAAACGGTGAAGGAAAACCATCTTGAGGAAACCGGCATGTCCTTGAAACAAAAAAATCGAAGAAATGTGACATCTACCACCCGGCACTGGACACGCGTGGTGGATTACGGCCCTCGAAGAGAGGAGGCCTGTGTCCCAGGAGTGGGAACATTATAGGCTGATTAATTATATAATATTTAACATGCATTTCAGTCCTAACCACTTTTTAGATAGATGTTCAAAGAAAATATGTCATTCAGGTTGGCTGGACAAATCTTCAAAATAGCTCGCATTTAACTAGGTCAATAGTGCATTTTATGTGACGGCTAAACACCCTTATTTCAGAATTTGTGACGCTACAGAATCTTAGATAATCGATCGAAAACGTGTCCAGCCATCTTGAAAAACCACTTTTCGCTGGTCTCTCAATCTCGGTAACGGAAGTGATTTTGACGACTTTTTGCATATCAACGGGCGTCACATAAATTTGTGACAGGCATCGAGCTAAAAGTTTTGTGATACGAACAGCGGTTTTGTAGAAAAATGCAAAAATCTGTGTCCAGCCATCTTGAATTTACGTATAAAACTTTTGGCTGGCACTTCTGAATCTCAATAACGGGAGCGTTTTCGAATATGGTTCCTTTACTAACATTTAGTGACGCAATTTGTGACAGTAATAACGTTCGATTTATGGCGTCACATGTAAGGGTTTACGAGAAATCAGTAAAAACTTACATGTCCAAATAACCTGCGTTCAAGCTGGCTGGACACATGTATCTCCGCTGCCTGATGATCTACGGCCTTCGAAATATATTCAAATTTTTGTGACGGGGACGATAATGATTTACTGAATTTGTGACGGAGAAACTTTGAGTAGTTTCAAAGATATTGATCATTTAAATTTTCCCATACAAACACTGCAGTAGGGTTACCAATATTGTAGGTTTTATGTAGGACTAAGTATATTTTAAGGTGTTTTCTTTAATGGACGAAAATCCGTGTTTTGGTGATAGTAGTTGACAGAATTAATATAATCATTACAACAATCAGTAATACAACTTGTTAAGTTAGTATAATCCCCAAATGTGAAAATTTCATGAAATAGTCATTCTTGGGGATTACTTTGGTCTTAGAGAGTTGTGTTGATGAATTTATAGATTATAATTCTGTAAATACATATTTGTTACGGCCGCGAATCATATTTTAATCAACGTACAACTTAATACTGCCAGCAAATTGCAAAAAACGTAAAAAAAATTGAATTTCGCGGGCTACCCTAGCGCTTTCGCCTTAAATCGATAGATGACAAAAGTGTAGAAGTGAGGAAGGGGGGGGGGGATAACTTTTTGATGATAATATTTACGTGCAGATACCTACTCTTTTTAGTATGTAGGTATTGGTGTTTTTCATGGTAAGTACATAGGTAGGTATTGGTGCCGATTCTCTTGTCACAAATGCGTCTAAACTAGACTACAAATCACCAAAATTTAGTTTATTCCTGTCAAATGATGATTTCCCATTCTGAAATTAACTAAAGTGACACAACTTAACTAAATTTTAGTTTGACAGCACTAAGATTGCACTGAGTTAATAGTTTAGAGAAAATAGTAATTTTGCTATTCTGAATTTGAGGTTTTTCACCTAAAATTTAGATTCTCTAACTAAATCTGACTATTTTTAATCGCGACTTAAAAGGTGTGGAATAAAATTAGTTGGCATGAGCTAAAATTCACACCAACATCTCGATTTCGGATGCAAAAACAGTACTGTTTTTTGATTTTCTTTTCTTTTGCTTATATCTCGAAAACGGTGTGTCCTATCGCAAAAATAATGAAAATTTCGACCCCCTTTTAGAAACCCGCTTAACCTTAAAACTCAACACGTTGGTAATAATGTTTCATATTTTCCCTATAAAAGTGAAAAATTCCATAAAAAGGAGGTCGAGGTTGCCCCACTATGCCCCTTCGACTCAAAAAAAACACGGGGAGGGGCCCGTTGCTAAATAATAACAGCCGCACAGGTCGATCGATCAGGTTAAGCTACGCTTGCCGCGGTTGGTCTGTGGATGGGTGACCAACTTTACATACCGAGACCCCTCCGTGCCTCGGAAAGCATCCTGGCTGTCATTCGTGTATCTTTGACAGCCGTTACGGGTAGTCAGAAGCCCGAAAGTCTGACAACCAGTCTTACCAAGGGGTATCGTATTACCCAGTAACTGGGTTGTGGAGGTCAGATAGGCAGTCGCTCCATGTAAAACACTGGTATTCATCTGCATCCGGTTAGACTGGAAGCCGACCTCAACATAGTTGGGAAAAGGCTAGGCAGATGATGATGATGAGGGCAAATGAGTATCTACTTTTTGGCTGAATGCACAAACCGTGCGAAGCCAAACAAACAAAAAAAATACCTACTTACCACGTGGAGTCGCGATTGTCAAATTCGATTTGGTTGTGTCAAAATTATTTTTAAATTTAGAGATATTTTAATGCAGAATAGCTCTAAGATTCTCATAGCCAAAAGTAAGTAATTTTAGTCATAGTGTAGTTCGGTGTACAAGAGAATTGACACCATTGTGTCAGGATAACTAATGCTCGAAGGTATTTAAATGAAAAAGTATATATCGGCATAATTATATAAAATAAGTATCGGACAGACATAATAAAAATAAAAAAAAACCAGATGGAATCGACACTTTCTATCTCAATACCATTGAAACTTTATTTATGTAAAAAATATGGTCACCTCACAATATTAATGGATGTTTGTATGGGAAAATTTAAATGATCAATATCTTTGAAACTACTCAAAGTTTCTCCGTCACAAATTCAGTAAATCATTATCGTCCCCGTCACAAAAATTTGAATATATTTCGAAGGCCGTAGATCATCAGGCAGCGGAGATACATGTGTCCAGCCAGCTTGAACGCAGGTTATTTGGACATGTAAGTTTTTACTGATTTCTCGTAAACCCTTACATGTGACGCCATAAATCGAACGTTATTACTGTCACAAATTGCGTCACTAAATGTTAGTAAAGGAACCATATTCGAAAACGCTCCCGTTATTGAGATTCAGAAGTGCCAGCCAAAAGTTTTATACGTAAATTCAAGATGGCTGGACACAGATTTTTGCATTTTTCTACAAAACCGCTGTTCGTATCACAAAACTTTTAGCTCGATGCCTGTCACAAATTTATGTGACGCCCGTTGATATGCAAAAAGTCGTCAAAATCACTTCCGTTACCGAGATTGAGAGACCAGCGAAAAGTGGTTTTTCAAGATGGCTGGACACGTTTTCGATCGATTATCTAAGATTCTGTAGCGTCACAAATTCTGAAATAAAGGTGTTTAGCCGTCACATAAAATGCACTATTGACCTAGTTAAATGCGAGCTATTTTGAAGATTTGTCCAGCCAGCCTGAATGACATAAGAAAATGATTTGCTGTACAGACGCCAGCAGGTCAACCTACACCAATCTGTCAAATTTCTTTGATAGATTTTCAACTTTAGTACAAAGGAATAAGGGTCATATTCAATTGGGAAAATCTGACAGATTGGGGTAGCTTGATATGTGCTGGCCTCTGTACACACGGCTACACATCAAGCTATACAAAACCAGTTTACGCTGGTCTCGCATCGTACGGAAATCCTATACAATGTGAGATCAGCTTATACTGGAAATGTATAGCTTGATGTGTAGCCGTGTGTACATAATTATGTAGAAAGTCGAAATACATCAGGTCCAGTTGAAAACCAGCGTCAGGCACTAGTTGTCTGGCTTTATGCTGAACTGGGCCTTTTTGGCACGGCCGTGAGGCACACTCTCCTGCTAATTTCTTACATCGGACTTTACGTTGCTTACCTATATGTTCTGTTTTTTTTTTTTTATCTGATGTATGTACCTAGCTGTTTTATTGTGTGTCTTTTAGTCTGTGCTAAATAAATGTATTTTCTTTCTTTCTTTAAATATTTTATAATATTGTGCTCATGTATTTAGAATTTAAATTGTTCTTCCCAATAGATGCTATAACTTAAAACTTCTATGTGGCGCTAATTTTGTAATATACAGCGAATATTTTGCCTCCCGGCCGTGATCTGCTATGCCTTTATGGAAAGCTCTCAATCGATTGCGTACTCAAGTAGGCCGCAGTAGACACAATTTGTCGAAGTGGGGGATTGCAGCCCCATCCAATAACAAGAGCGAGTGCGGTGCTTCCGACCAGACCATGCCCCACTTGCTGTAGTGTCCTAAGTGCACATTCACCAGCACCTCGGATGACCTAAAGAATGCCTCTGATGCCGCAATCAACATGGCCACATACTGGGCTCAAACTATACAACGTGTAACGTTAAATGCGCAAAACCTGAAAATAGTTTGTTCATTATTGACTACTGAAGCGATTTCAGTAACTTTTAATATGGGTTTTTTTATTCAAAAATTATATCTTGCCAATTAAAATTAAGTCTTATTTTAAGGCAATAAGACTCAATTTTGAATGCATAAAGTAATGCTAGGATCAAAACTATTTTCTTAATAATAATAGTTAGCTTTAAAAAAAATAGTTTTGGCCATTGTATTATGGTTTCAACTCAATAGTCTAATTGGGGTGTATGAGGTTTTGCGTTAATTGTGTTACACATTGTATTAAAAAAGAAACAAAGAGTAAGAGTACCATAGATACCAAAAGAAGCTCGATTCAAACTTTATGGCGGCTCTGAAGTGCGCTACCGTCCCCAACCCACGTCACCCCCGCTGACACGTGTATTTGTTTCTGCGCAGCGACTCATATTCCGAGCCGCCATAATGTTTGAATTATTGGCCTGTACCTATCAGAAATGTTTGGTACAGACCATCAAACTAACTCAACATCAACTTTCTCCATGGGATCAAGGTCGTAATCGCGAATCAATAATCAGCTGTCCCATACATTTGGGTCGAGTAGGTATTGAAGTTTTGTCCCATACAAAAGTAAAATTCAGTTTGATGGTCTGTACCACAACCTTCTGATAACGCTGTATAAGCACCAACTACAAATATTGCTATTATAGGTATCTTTTACTTGCAGACAAACCAAGATACAGTTATTTAGCTTTCAAAGAACGCTTTCCATTACACGCGCAATGGTCTAATTGAAGGACTAACTGCGGAAAAAGGGTATATACAGGCTTATTTGTAAAACACCAGCAACCTCTTAAGAGATCATTGTACTCATTTTCGCGATTTCAGGTTTGGTCCCATAGTAAAAGTTGCTCATAATGATGAGTATCCTCTCCTAAGAGCTCTCTTAAGAGGTTGCTGATGTTTTTCAAATAACCCTGTATATGTTCTGTGGTCAAAGCGCGGTCTGTGGATAGCCCGCGAAATTTAAATTTCTTAGTTTTTTTTATTTCTGTTCAGTTTACTTATCATTTTATCTGCAAGTAAATGATACTTGTTAGTTTAGTTTCATAAATTAATCATTTTCACTACTAATGAAACTCATTCTTGAATTTTATCATAAGCTAAAGTTCTATAAAAACTTGAACATAATATCTTGCAAAAACTATATTATTTGTTTTCCCCCGCTTCTCGTTCAAGCTTTGCCTTTTCAGCACATCAGAGGACAATTCTCGTAATTTTATGAATGTTCACAGTCTGATCTGTTTCAATCTGTCAAAAATACCTAAAATTTTCCTACATTTTGACATTTGCTTGTCGCCAAGATGAGACTGAGATTAGATTTTAAAATTGCGAGAATTCACAATGAATGGCAATGTACCTATGTAATAAATAAAAAGTACTAAAATGTCGTACCTACTCGTAACCTATCAATGATATTTTATGTAAAATTACACTTATAATATCATTGACCTACATAATACAAATAAATGTACAGAGGCCAGCACATCAAGTTACCCCAATCTGTCAGATTTTCCCAATTGGTTATGAACCTTATTCCTTTTTGCTAAAGTTGAAAATCTATCAAAGAAATTTGACAGATTGGGGTAGGTTGACCTGCTGGCATCTGTACTTGTAAATGAAATGAAATTAATTGTTCACAGAGAATTATTTTTATGACATTGTTATCATAGCAATATGTTTTTTTTTAATATACACATCAATTCATGTGTTATTTATTTTAAAGGATCCCTTAGACCTAGCTAGAGCATAGAATAGCAAATCAGTATATTATTATTTCTTTTTTTAGTAATTTACTTTTTGCACTTCAACACAATCCTCATTAATATTATAAATGCGAAAGTAACTCCCTTCTGTCTGTTACCTTTTCAAGCGTAAACCACTGAACCTACGTTTGCCTGGGAGCTAGAGAAGGACATTGGCTACTTTTGATCCTGGATATTTGTATAAAAAATTATGAAATACAAAATACACAAAGTATTGGGTAATAACTAGTACATAGCATTGTGTCCTCACTGAGTTTATCATTATCTTACATGCTTCAAATAAATTAAGAAGGTAAGTAATCAATCTATCCTTTTGAATAATAAAACAACCACATAATAAACTGCACACATTTATTCTTATCAGTACCTCCCTCTATCTCTTCTTCTATCAACATCATGTCTATCTCTGTCCCCTCTGTCTCCTCTTCTATCCTTTTCTCTCTCTCGTTCCCTTTGTTCTCTAGACCGTTCTTTTTCTCTTTCCTTCTCACGTTCCTTTTCCCTTTCTCGTTCACGTTCCCTCTCTCTTCTGCGGTCACGGTCCCTGCTTCGTGAGCGGTCTCTTTTACGGTCCACATCACGTTTCTCACGTCTGTTGTCCCGTTCTCTTGACCTGGAATAAAAATATGTATTGTCACGATTCTGTGATGATTGCTAATTAGCTGAAAATAGAACATGCCATGTTGTAAACACAGTTGTTGTATTAGGGGAGTATAAGTACAGAATTTAAATAGGCTATAAAGTTTGTTTACAAACTAACCTGTCCCTTCTCCTCTCTCTGTCTCCCCTCCGTTCCTTTTCCCTCTTGTTCTCCTTCACTTCAGTATCAACATTTTCATCATCAGACGGCATATCTTCGTCCAAATCATCGTCCAGGGCAGAAACTTTGGGTTCCAACTCATTATTCTCCTCTAGAAAATGACGCTTCTGAATCCTTGGCAAAATTACGTCACACAGACGCTCCTCACGAAGTAGCTCGTCTATAAACTCATCTACATGAACTATCTCGAATTGACCTTCCCTATTTTGTCTCCTCAACTTCCTGTTATCATTGTAAAGAGGTTCCAAATATTTGTAACAATCTACTGACGATCCTGTGAGCCTCATGTAAAATGCTCCTAAGGCACGTACATATTTGAACTCCTCGTTTTTTATAAATTCAACCACAATGTCTTTTTCAGGCTGAATTTGCAGCATTTTTAAAACTAAACACAAAAACGGCGTCGGGTAAATGAAACCTCCATGCACGCCGCCGACGTATCGTAATTCCATAGCCTTGTCGACTAGTAACTCTGCAGTTAAAGCAAAACATTCTTCCTTCCAGTATTTGGAGTCGTATATACGCGATCTGATGATCTTTTCTATCAAATATTGAGGATTTGTGCCTCGTATTGACTTCGCGTCTTTTACGGTGCGATTCGCCATTTTTGTTGTGACAGAACTGACAGAAGAACATTTGACAGTTTATAAAAAAAACGTTAGAGCTAGAGCTGCTCTTCCTTACTAAATACAAAAGAAAAATTAACTAAGATTGCTCGCTATAGCACAGCACAGCGCAGAAATAATCAAAGGAAATAATATTTTTTATTTATTTTAGTTATTAAATGGTTCTTTTTTAATCTTTATATTACAGACGCTTTAGACGTTACGTTCACGTCTTTTAACATCGTTTTGCTTACTTATAGGCCAGGCAGTTTGATTGTCATTCTACATCGTTCTCACAAGCAAAATTTCAAAGGAAGATGGCCAAATCGTACCTGACTACGAGGCGGTGGCGTCCCAATATGCCATATAATATATGAAAAAATCCGTAATTGTTTAAGGTCTTAAAAAACATTAGAAATATCTCTAACGCCAGAAAAAAAGATATTCATTTTTTTTTTATTAAGTAATTTCTTTGAAAATTATTTAGTTTGTCATGTTCAAAACGCACCTATTGACGATTCATTTTGCAGAAATGATTTAGTACTCAATGATTATAATTGCTCACGTTTTTCTGAATAGTTATCAAATACAAAGTTGATACGACAGATGGGCTTTCCTTTAAACTGCCTATACTAGGTATCATTATCAAGCTCTCTACCAAAAATCAATTAAATTGAAACAGTAGTTTAGTCGCAAATGATTTTTTAAGTTTTTGCACCGTTTGAACACGATGTATTTTTCCTAACAGCTGATTATGTCTATAGGCATAGGTCATGCACCTTAAAACGATAAATCTACGATACGTTGTTGCCGCTCTTACGCAAGTCATAAACCAATACGTAGTACATAAGAGAGTGACAATCCTATTGGCAAAACATCACGTGCGTAAAAGAAATAGAAATAGGTCAGTGTGTTGCTATTGTATCTTAGATCCTTGCGACACAAAATACCGAGAGTACAGAAGTCTACGCTCGGCGGTCGCGCTATGGTTGTAAACTTTGGCTTATGCGCAAAAAACTATCGTGGTAGTGGCACTTGCATCTAGTTGTTTGATTTATTGATGAGAAACGAAAAAACCAATAATAACTAAAATATTTTAATTTTAATGTTATTGTTACATTACAAATTTGTCACAAAGTGCTACAAAGTCATGTTCGCTTTTACTTTACGGCGCGGGACCGGGGGCCGGGGCGCTTACCTACCTACCTAACTACTGTGTTACGTTAATACAAACCATCGAAATACAAGCAAATACCTACTTACCTCTCTGAAAGAACTGATAGATTAAAAAACGACAATTCACCGTTTAATGTTGAATTTAAACAACCGTCCACTGAACAGTTATATTTTTTTTATTGCTCCATTTTTGCACTTCATAGACGCATGTCTCAAGCGGATGGCACTTGCGCTCGCACTAGTCCCAACCAGTCCGAGATATCGTGTCCGTGAGCGATGTCTATGTGTGCGTTGCTCGAGCGCACTTTGTATGTAGATTGACTTCTGTACTCTCTGTATTCTGTGCTTGCGATCAGTAAGTGGGGCCTCCAAAAAACTTGTTTTTTCAGTGCGCCGACGCTACCCTTCCGGAACGTAGGTACGTACGCGGAAGCTCCTGCGCCCTTATTGTTTTGTCGAACTTGTGCGCTGACAATAATTGTGAATTTGTTTTGTTATTGTGATAGGACACTAAATAAGTTTAAGACAGTATTCCTTTTTTTTTTATTGTGACAGGACACGTAACTTGGGATTATTATTATTTAGTGTTAGTGTTTTTTTTTTTTTGTAATTGACTGTTTTTATTGTGATACTTAAACTTTGGTTGTGTGTGTGTATAATTAAAGTGTTCAAAAATACCTCGTGTAACTGACACGGCGTCAGAATACACTGACATGATTTTAATCTACGGCGAATGCCGTGGAAACGCAACGTTAGCTCTACGAACTTACAGAGAAAGGTATGGTGATAGCCGCAATTGCCCTAGGAATACCCGCACCATACAGTTGGCAGTACAAAGATTACGGGTCAATAAACGTATAGTGCTGTAACAGGAGGGAGTGCCACCGCGGTAAATGCCCGCTGCTTGGGACGAAAGAATTTTAGACAATATTTCCCGCAGCCCGACGAGTCTCCACAGAGCCGCCCGGCAGTTTAGATGTTGCCATAGAACTATCCACAAGGTTCTAAAACGTAAAAAACGCAAACCTTCTAAATATCGGAAGGTGCAAACTTTTTTATCGAGAGACTTGCCGATCAGCAACAGTTACTGCCAATGGCTACTAAATAAAACATCCGAAGACCGTCATTTCTTAACTAATGTAGGTAATATGGATCGATGAGAGTACTTTTACTCAGACCGATCTGGAATCGGCAAAATCTCCGGTACTGCAGTTTGGAAAATCCACAGTGTGTTTCGAGTTACTGCCCGCGCGCGACGTTGGACGTTGCCACTTTGTATAGTTATCCAAGGTCAGTCACCAGGCCCAAGTTTTTATGAAGTTTGGGTTTCTCCTTTATTTACAAAGGGTGGTTGCGTTTTACTCTGATTTGTAAGCTATTTAGTTTGTTTGAAACAAAAAAATTCTCATTTATGGTGCTTTTTATTTTTATACCGTATCGAATTAATACTAAACACGTATAGTATACGTAGTGTAATTTAATGCCCCTCTGTCGTATCAACTCTGTATATATCGATTCTCTAGATACTTAAGTATCAAATCAACTAGTGCTGTTTTTATTATGTATTGAATCTTGTCATATAAAATAATTATGTAGGTTCATATCAGCGTTTTGTTCAATTACGTACAACGGAATGTCATAATATGTCATCGACGCGCGCCCGCCATACTGATTGACACATTTGATCATTCGCATCAAATTGCTGTTTGTGATTACGTATCACAATTCACAACAACAACGCACTGTGCTATTTTACCCAGTAGCAATGCAGAGTTGCAGACTGAAAAACAGTATCTAGCGACTAACCCTCTGTTCAGTCAGAACTGAAATCAGTCATGGTGGCCTAGCCATAAAAAGCCCCTATTTTTTCCATGTGTCAGGGCGCTTTGACTAATCAGTCGTATTTTTGGATCATTATCTGAGGGAAGTCCAAATAAATAAATAAGATCGCTAAATAATACCCTCTTTGCTGATCGCTAACTATCCTTTTGGGCTTCGCCGCAGTCGGGTAAAAACTGTATGTCGGCTAACGACTTACCTACATATTTATTGATTCTAACCTCAAAAGTTTTTTTTATTATTATTAAAATATCTTGGCTATTAAGTTAATATTTTAGAACGGGATTGTGTTTACTACTTAAAAACAATCCAGTTTCACTATAATTTGTTTCTGTACACTGAAAATAAAAGCTCTATAGAAATTTGACCGATATTCTTTAGGATGTAAACAAATATCATGACATAAAACTGCCCGTGGAGTTTCAAAATTATTCTCTTCTTCGTCAAGTGCAATAGCTATGAGACCTTTCGAGTTCGCTTTGTAAAATCCATCTCTTCAGCCAGACGGCTGAATAGATGGATTTTACAAAGCGGTTTACACGCCCGCTACTTTTTGGCGACGGGCGGCTTGTGTCGTATGTTGTCCAAATGCTTCTATGCTACATTTGGTGAGTTTACGTCCATTATGTTTATTTTACACTTCTGATTACCCATCAGTTAAAAAAATACCTTTATTTAATAAATTAAGAATAAATTTAACTACACAAAAATTATGATCAAGCCAACCACGGTTACTAGCGCTGTTGGAGCAGTGCAGTTCGGGCGCTCGATAGGATTTTCGCAAATACCTACAGGGCTACAGGTATCCGACTTCAAAAAAGGAGGAGTTTCTCAATTTAGATGTTTTTTTTTTTGTCTATATTTGGGCATAACTCCGTCCTAGATAGACGGATTTGCAAAATTCTTCTTTTGGAGGTATGCCGCAGGGGTGGTCCCATATAAATTTTATTTACTTTGCATTGGGTAATTTTTGAGTAAGTTTCAATGATACGACTTTTTTCCACATAATTTATATTGATGATGTTTTAATAGCTTCCTGTCACTGATATTTTCATAGCAAGTAGTGTTATATGAATTTGTCAGGGGACACTACACAACAAAAAAGACCAAAAAAAAAACAACCGACTTCCAAAAAAAAAAAACACTACCAAGTGAAAAATAACTTACGGAAGCGGTGTCAAAAAATGAAAATGCTGAACCAATGACACCAACTTCCGAATCATAAGTTATTTTTCACCGGGTAGTGCTTGTTTTGGAACTCGGTTGTTTTTTTTTTTAGTTTTTTATCTAGATTTACGACACTACATTACATATGGCTGATATTTTGAAATGTTGACAGTTCTTTCTTAAAAAACTGTGGAACGTCAATTTAAAAGTTATCTGGCGATGGAAAAATCGGCCCTAAATGTAACTTCTTCCACACGGGAATGAAACACCAATTTGTTTTATTGTGAAATCGTCAGTGAGTCACCGGCGATTACATTAGCATGACGCTCATCTCTAGCGACTAACATTTTAATCTGGGTGTAATGACCATAGACTATAATGACTATTTGACAGAACAAACTCAAACTGTTATACACTGTCAAAAAACGCGCTCTATATAAAAGTGTTGCCAACCCGTACTATAGTTTTGTGGGCGTATGATATTTTATGAGATACTAGCGGCCTGTCCCGGCTTCGCACGGGTCCATCCGTGCGAAGCATTTATTTTATTTTTTTTTCTTGCAATTAAAATAGAATATATTAATCAGTGATAATGTAGCATCAAAATGGTGAAAGAATTTTTAAAACTTTAGTACTTTTTGAGCCAATTCGTTACAAACATACATACAAATCTTTCTTCTTTATAATATCAGTATAGATGAATCTCAAATAAAGTCGGGCGGGACACTTGGCAAGGCGCAGTGATGATAGGTGGAGTAAGGCAGTAACCGACTGGCGTCCAAGTACTGGAAAGACGAAATGTCGGTGGTCTGACGGCGAGATGGGTAGACGATACTATCGCGTTCGCGGGTAGAACCTGGATGAGGCTGGTACAGAGACCGGAGGCATACGGTTTACACATGACGACACATCAAGCTATGCATCTCCAGTATTATCTGATCTAGCATTATAAAGTTTTTTCTTACAACCAGAAGTCAGCCTAAACTAGTGGTTAACTACGATAATTTTGAGGTTTGATTATATATTGCTATGAGATTTTCCTAAACTAACCGATAAATAGAGCATTACTCATAACCAATAGCATATGTAAGTGAGCTTAGGAATGTCCCCACTGTATTGTGAACTCATGACGGGGGATACTTGTCCTGTTCAAACAGTCGTGGTATGTAGGTACTGTTTAGTTAAACATATCTGGATACGATAATAGCATAATACATAGCATAATCGGCCTTTAATATTTCCACTGCTGGGGCACAGGCCTCCCTCCTCTCTGTGAGAAGTGGGTCGTAATCCACCACGCGAGCCCAGTGAGAGATCGTAGATGTCACATCTCCGAATTTTTGGTTCTAGGACATGCCGGTTTCCTCACGATGTTTTCCTTCACCGTTTTGAGAGTGGTGATGATGAAATAATTTTATTTACACAAATTAAAGCACCCGTTAGCGTTCGAACCTACGACCTACAAATTTACTCTTGAGTCGCAGCCGTTAATTACCTACCACTGGGCAACTACTGCTCAATGTTTGCCCAGTGGTAATTAACTATTAAAAGGATTCAGGGATAATGAAACACTGCATTTTTTAAGTTGCCTACGTCTCAAAATCGTGACTACTTTGCTGTTTTGAGTTTGGAAAAAATATCAGCTGTTCCCTACATTTTGACGAGTAATACGAACATAAATGTAGGGAACAGATGATTTTTTTTTTCGCGATTTCAGGTTTGGTCCCATAATAAAAGTTGTTCATAATGATGAGTACAATCTCCCATTTAGATTTGTCGCATGTTTTCAATTTCAACCTGTATAATTAAGACGCACGATGACGGCTAAACCAAAAGAAGATTACCAGATAATAACAGACTAGCGGCCCGTCCCGGCTTCGCACGGCTGGAAAAAAAAAAAACCTATAATCAGTGATGATAATGTAGCATTCAAATGGTGAAAGAATTTCTAAAATCGGTCCAGTACTTTTTGAGTCAATTCGTTACAAACATACTTACATACAAATCTTTCCTCTTTCTATTATTAGTATAGATTAGTATAGATAACAGATTGTGCGATCATTTTGTCGTAACCGTAATTTCGATACGGTGAATTGCAGCGGGATTGTCCAAAAGGGTTACCGCTACCCCGGAACACAAAGGGCTAAGGAAGGAACACGGGTGGGTTTTAGTCAGTAAGAGTCTGACACTCCCTTCTGCTCCACCCAGAGCGGGAGGGGTCATTTGATGATTTCCCATCCACAAAAATAAAAAAAAATAAAATACCGTAATATCGACGAGGGAATTCGAACGATAGTTTAAACTTTTGAAACTGGCAACACTGCTTAAAAATTTTAAAACGGTCTGGGTCTGTCTAGTATAAACTACTGTTGTATTGTATTAATCTTGTATCGATTTCCAAGCATTTTGCTGAACTGAAGGGCTGAACTGGCTGGCTCGCTAACGATTTAAACAAGTATTTGTTTAGGTGAAAACAATGCAGAAGACTAAAAAGAGAAAGTCGCAGGACGAGGCGATGGATGTAGAAGACCGTCCGATTGCCGGACCTTCGACTTCACAACAAGATCAAGAAAATCGGGAACAAGACCACTTACTAAACGGCGACATAGACCACATATCTGATGATGAAGAAGGTGGAATTCGTATAGGTGATATCTATATACCGCCGGCGCCGAAACCGGCATTGACTTTCGATACAACGGGCCCAAGGCTCATTATAACTCACATAATGAATGAAAACTTCAAGAGTTATGCTGGCATTCAGGCTTTGGGACCGTTTCATAAGGTAAGGAAATTTACAACAAAAAATATAAGGTCCTAATAAAACAATAGAAAGTGTTTGCGTGTTTATATAAACATACAAATAAATTTGAAGTCTGTTTGTAATGTCAACATATCAGCTTTTGGTCAGTGGGTCCATACTTCGATCAATAATAGTGAAGAGCACATAATTGCTTTTTTGTCCAGAAACAATTAAACTTTTTTTGTCTGTGTCTGTTTGTTCAGTCTAATCTCTGAAAGGGCTGGACGGATTTTGACTGGACTTTCACTGGTGGCAGATAGCTGATGTTATTAGGAGTAACATATTCTACTTACTTTTATTTTAGAAAAAGAATTAGGGTTCCACACAAAAAAATTAAAGCTATGAAATCACATCAATGCAGGCGAAGCTGGGGCAGCATCTTCTTTGATATATAGGGTGACTGGTAACTAGTGACCGATACCTAAACACGTGATTGTACTGATGATAACAAACAACTTTTACTATGGGACCAAACCTGAATTCGCGAAAAAAAAATCTGCTGTTCAGTACCTACATTTTGACCAGTTAGGCGAACATAAACGACTGAACAGCTGATTTTTTTTTCACAATTTCAGGTTTGGTCCCATAATAAAAGTTGTTTGTTATCATGAGTACAAGCACGTGTTTAAGTATCGGTCACTAATTATCAGTCACCGTATATAAAAGCATGTTAGTATGTAAAGGGCGCAAGTGGCGTTTAGTAGTTTCTGCTTACCCCTCTGTATGGGAAAAAGTTGTGAGTTTATTTATGTATGTAAAAGCATTGTCTTCACTTTGCTGTTTGTATAACCCATTTGTGTGTTATTTTTAATATGACAAAATTACATATTTGTACACCGTGTGAGAGCAGTGGTGGCCCAGTGGTAACAACCGCAACTTACGAGTTATAGGTCATAGGTTCGAACCCCGTCAGGCGCTTTACTTTGTGTAAATTATTTCATCACCATTGCTCTTAAAACGGTGAAGGAAAATATTGTGAGGAAACCGGCATGTCCTAAAACCAAAAATTCGAAGACATGTGACATGTACCAACCCGCACTGGGTCCGCGTGGTAGATTACGGCCCACTCCCTCTCATAGAGAGGAGGCCTATTTCCTAGCAGTGGGAACATTATAGGCTGATTATGTTATGTACACCGTGCATGTAATGCCGTATGCCCAATTTGCTGTTGGCCAAAATAAACATTACATGGAGCCATGACACCGCCAGAAGGTGTTGCGGCAGATCCTGTAGAAGATGGGAGGTTGAGCTGTAGAAAATAAACAACCAGTGGTCCACTTTAGCCCTGGATTGAAAGAAGCCGATGTTTGTTGGAAAACACTAATGTGTAATAAAAGGATACATGAAAAAATAGGAACATGTTGGTAATTAGTAGAAAGTAACTGTAGGTGTGAGTGTGCTGTTTAGGTGTGTTGTGTAAATGTGCTTTGTATGTGTGTTGTGTAAGTGTGCTGTGTAGTTTGTGGTGTGTGTGGAGTAAGTAAGTTGGTATAGTGAGTGTGTGTGTGTGTGTGATTGCATATGAGTATACAGAATTCACTGTAGAACTAGATTTGGTTATGCATGAAGACTTTTAATGCCTTTTCAGGCTAAAATAGAATCTTTTATTAAGGCTTTTGTAACTAAAATTATAATTAATATAATTTTAGTTACAAAAGCCTTAATTAATATATTACACTTTTAGATGACAGGAAAGTATTTTCATAAGACTTTGTGACACAAATAATATGTTCGAAGATATTTTTTGGGAAGCAAAATAAAACATAATAAATTCGAAAATGTCTTGTGCTGTTATATTTTGTTACGGCTTCTTATTGTATATTGATAAAAACTTGTATCTTTGAGATGATAAATTTGTGTAAGATAAAATCAAATATTTGTAAACCATATGTAATGGCATATGCCCAATGAGTTGTTGGCCAAAATGACCACTGCAGGGAGCCCTGACACAGCCAGAAAGCGTAGCGTCACCTTCCTTATTTTCGCTTTACATGATCCTTACTGACCGTTCCAGTATCATTAAAATTAACATTAGAGTATTTTAATAAACATTATTTTCAATCTACTTGTGTGTTTTTTCAATATTTATTTATTGTGTCAATTTAAATTAATAGTCTATTTTTAGCTCTAACTGTATTATACCTTTTCAGAGCTTCACTGCTATCATAGGCCCAAACGGCAGCGGAAAGAGTAACGTAATAGACTCTATGCTCTTTGTCTTTGGGTACCGAGCTACGAAGATCAGATCAAAGAAGATATCCGTTCTGATACACTCCTCCAGCAAGTATCCCAACATAAAGAGCGCAACTGTTGAAGTACACTTCAGTAAGATTATTGATGAGGTATGTTCAATTTCACTTAGTTTTTGTTTTAAAAAATCGTAATTATTTAGTTCTTCTGACTTTGCTTATAAAAACGTAACGGCACAACACCGAATGTGTAAGGACCTATATGTACAAATATTTATAATGACTTTTGGCTATAACGTCAGCAATTATATGGTACCATAAGTTGTTACACGTCAACTATATCCGATGACCCTGGTTACTTATCTCCTTTGGTGATTCTACTTTAAACTTCTCATATAAGTATTTCCTTTATTTTTTTTCAACTAGTAGTTTTCATTTTCGTTTTCCTTGCCTTTTATGGCCCTCTTCTGGGCGAAGGAATCCTTCTACTACTTCCATCTTTATTTTCCAAACAATTTGATTGTACTATCTAATACTCTCTACATATTTTTTAATGTGGCCTTTGTCTAGCTATGGGCATGTTTGTAATGATGATGCAATATTAATTCAATCAATTAACTCAGCCTATCGCAGTCACTGCTGGACATATGCCTCTCCCAGACTGTGCTGCAACATCATCTCCTCCGTCTTCCGCATCCAGTCTGTCCCAGCCACTTCCTTAAGATCGTCGGTCCCATCTAGCTGGCGGGCGTCCTACGCTACTCTTGCCAATACGCGGTCTCCACTCCAGGACTCGTCTACTCCACCGGTTATCAGTCCTTCGACAAACATGAGCAGCCCACTGCCGCAGTTGGCTTCTATGTTATGGGTTTTGGTTTCCGCACTTAGTCCTTCAGTTTAGACCATTGTGCGTGGCCGCAGTTGGCTTATTCTGCAAGCTATGTTAGTAACTGCGGTGACTTTAATGATGACTGCAAACAGTGATGCTGTATTGACTTGATTCAAAGCAATAACCATGGAGTTTCTTACCCATTCTTTAGGCAACTATGCTTTGAAGAATGCTACTAGCTTATACTTTGCGACTCTTTGACAGTTCAAAATTGCATGTAAATGGTTTAACTAAAATAATTACTAGGCATATTAGTATGTATATCTTTATTTTAAAATATATATTTTTTTTTTCTCTGTTGGACCATAAACGAGTTTGTTCCATATCAAAAGCGATATGATGGAGCAGTCTGCGCCATCTACTTATACAATGTGGAGACAATAATATGACAGTGAATAAAAACACTGGCAATACTAATACATAAATAAGAGTATTTTGGAATCATCAGATGAAGATGATTTTTTTCAAAAATTATGTATTTTGCCATACTATCCGCCGATTGAGCCAAAGAAAATTAAGTCTTATATTAAGGCAATAAGACTCAATTTTGAATGCATAAAATAATGCCAGGATCAACACGATTTTCTTAATAATAATAGTTAGCTTTAAAAAAAAATGGTTTTTATCATTGTATTATGCTTTTAACTCAATGCTCTAATTGCGGTGTATGAGGTTTTGCGCATTTAACGTTACACATTGTATATAGTTACTAAACTATTTGAATATATATTTTATTTAATTTTCGTATGCAGACTGGGAATGTCATTACCATTAGATATACAAAGTTTAAGTTATTGTTGTCTCCGCTCTTCAGCATTTCTACCACTGCTGTCAGGTTTAACAGTTCAGTAACTAGTAGGTTTAGATGTAAGGTTAGGCGCGCTTAGGTCTTAAAATAAATATTTATTACTCAACTTTTGTATTGCCACCTACCACTGTTTGTCTCTACATCACCCAAAGGATGTCTGGTTTAAAATGCCTATGGCATTAAGCCCCGCCTCTGTAGATTTGTGAGCAAACCACTTTATTCATAAACATTGCTTAAAGTTAAGTAGTGATTAGCAACTGATTAACCACACATTTTTGACATTTGAATGTCTTTTAACTTTAAATCATTGTTTATAAATAAACCCCTTCGGGTTGATTTTTCCAGTGCCAGATAACTTTATCGGAGGAATAATTTTGAAGTTTTGACAGTACTTCCATACAAAAACTGTCAGATGTCAGTTTTATTCCACAAATAAAAATTATTGGTTTATTGAAAAATCAGTCCTTAAAGTATTAAATAAGTAAATTTCTGTCTTTTTACAGGAAGGAGGTGACTACACAATAGTACCTGGCAGTCAGATTGTGGTAGCTAGAACAGCTTTCAGAGACAGCTCATCATTCTACACCTTGAACGGAAAACGGGTGCAGTTCAAAGAAGTGGCCCGGCTTTTACGGTCAAATGGCATTGATTTGGATCATAACCGGTTCTTGATTTTGCAGGTGAGTTCAAAGACTTGATTGGAATGCCTCATTCTAATTTAAAACAGTTGTTTTGTGGGCTCAAATTGTTTGATTAGATCAGGTTTTTTAAGCAGTTGACCTAGCCTTTTCGCAACTGTGTTGGAGTTGGCTTCCAGTCCAACCGCATGCTGCTGAATACTGGTGTTTTACATGGAGTGACTGCCTATTTGATCTCTACAACACAGTTGCTGGGTAACACAATATCCCTTGGTAAGATTGATTGTCAGACTTTCAGGCTCCTGACTACCCATAACAACTGTCAAAGATCTACGAATGATCGGCTGTCATTCATATCTTTGACAGGACCAACAGGATTATAGGAACATGCTTTCTGTGGCACGGAGTGGTCTCGGATATGTTATAAATAGTCACCCATCCATAGACCAACCTCGGCAAGCATAGCTTAACCTTCGATTGACCAGTTTAAACATGTTTTGCGAGATCAAATGAACAATGATAATTTATTTCTCACCACGATATATAAGTACATCAAATGATCAAGAACAAATGCATAATGGTTTTAATTATACTGTGGGAATTATACTAAGCTAGGCGTAAGGCCTGTATTTTAAGACACCAATGCACAATGGTTTGAATAAGCGCAAGTTTTTTTAAGCAAATTAACTGTTTCATGATGTCATGTGAAACAGTAGTCACAAAATATTACGACAATTTGCCGTCAAAACTCAGAGAAGCATTAATTTATCATGTTCCAATAATCTTGGGTAAGTTTGGAACTCTCTGCCGGCTTCTGTGTTACCTTCCACATTTAACCCATTGAGTTATATAACTAGAGAAGCAAACCTCAATAAAATGTGTCAAAAAAGTGTAGCCACTTTATAAACGCGACGACGTAGCTTTGAAACCACAATACATTTAAAAGTAAACATATATCTGTCTCACTTACACACGTCGTAAGAATAATACCGTCGCTTAGATTAGACAAAGACCGCAATATAAACATGCAATGACGGGATGGGGTTGCCTATCCATGCGAAATTTTACCCAACATTTTAAGCCATAAAAAGCGTTTTAGGTTAAGTTAAATTATTTTTTCAATATTTGAATTATGTATTTCTTATTGGATGTGTAATAGAAGTTTATAAATAATGAAAATAACTAAGACGTTTTCTTTTTGAATATTTTTTCTTTATTATTAATGAAATTGAATGATTTAATAGGTAGCCAGTCAGTCTCTTTTCTCAGCAATCGGATTATTTCCACCCATTTTTCACGGCGTGCTGCATCTTTAGGCACCCTGCTGCGTTGTTATTATTAAAAAATATTTAAAATCACTTAGTCCATAAATAAAAAATTCCCACAAATATGGGAAACTAAAACTAAGTTTTTAGTGGTAACACTGAACCTAATATACAAAATTCTACATTTTATTGCGTTTTTACGTTGATATAAACACAGAGACAATTAATTTACGTGTGGAAAGTAATTCCGGTTAATTTATTATGTTTTTGTGATCTTGAATCGCACTCTTTCGCGATATTTTTTGTCGCATGTCACTCGGTTGACTTCGGTTGGCGTCACACAGAGCACTGAACTGACGTTAGCTACGCTGATGGCTGTGGCCATCAGCCTAGTGGCAACGCCTTGGTGCGGTAATTGCTAATCTAGTGTAACATATATATCAATGATTTAACCCGTCTGATTCCAAAGCAAGAGGGAACAGGCATCTTACGGGCACTGAATCAAACGCAGCTAATAACTTAATACCGTTTACTTGTAAATTCTGAATGGTTACAAAAATACCGAAAAAATTTGCGAAAAAGGAGCGTGCGGCTTGCGTGGGGGCTCGAATTTGTACTGGAATGTTCCACAGATGTCGACTATACTGCGTCGCACGCGCCGCGCGCCCCGCTCTCTCCTTTCTCGCTCACACATGCATATAGTATATTTCATTACAAGTGCGGAAAGGTTGTCATTGCAAAGAGTTCCGACAAATGTCTACCCGAGCCGAGGTGCAGCCGAAGGCGAGGGTTAACAGTCGGAACAAGTTGCAATGACGGTTTCGCACGTGTAGGTACTGAACGACTATTTTTAATACAGTTGCGAAAAAATGAAGCAATATTATTAAATAAGGTGGTGTTAATTCAAAAAAACTAGGGTCGACATTACTCATTTTGTGCAACAAACAACTAAAACTCGCAAAGAAAATTTCTGAAAAATGGCGCCAACCGTAGAATATAAGCAGAGATTTTTTTTTCTTCACCCATTGTGGTAGGCAAAGGGAACTATGCCCATACAGCCAAGTCTTCAGTAGAATTTTTTTATTGATATGAAATGAAAATGAAATTTAATGAGATGAAATGAAATTAAACCTAACCTAACTTATTCAATCAAATCATTAAATCTGATATTGAAACAAATTAGTAGCTTCTTTTTATACGTATTTGCATGAATCATAAAAACTTCTATGAATTTTTTAGTAAAAACTTCATGGTTGGTTTTTCTTTTTAATAGACATTATTTTGACAGTTGGGAAAGAGAACGCACGAGTTCGGGAAAGGTAAAAAAAAAGCACGAGTATGTAATAGCCCACATCCCGAACGCTATACGTCCCTGCAATACGCCACTTTTTGAGCAACTGTATTAAAAAAACAAAACATACACGCAGGCACATCGCGCCGATTACAGGCACGCTCGTTCCACCATAGACCTTATCCATCGCTTTCCAACAGGCGTGATCGAGGTCAAAAGGAAGTCTATTCAACAATAAAATAAACTTTCTCTTTACCAGGGTGAAGTAGAACAAATTGCCATGATGAAGCCAAAAGCAATGACTGAACACGAGTCAGGAATGTTGGAGTATTTAGAAGATATTATTGGCACTTCCAGGTATAAGGTATGTATTTCATTGAAACTTTTTATTTTGGAGTTTTTGAACAAAACTCAAAAATAAAAAGTTTCAATGAAGAGGTTATTGCCATCAACCGGGAACCAATCCAGACTCAGGGCTACTTTGAAATTCCGGATGGAAAAACCCAATAACACTTCCCCAACCAGAAAAACTATACATCTTTATTAATTTACAACAGGATCCGATCGAAAAGCTAGCCTTAAAAGTGGAAGAATACAGTGAGATGCGTAAAGAGAAACTGAATAGAGTGCGATTGGTTGAACAAGAGAAGATCAAACTTGAACAGCCAATGAGAGACGCTGTCGATCTTATGAACTTGACCAATACCACGCTGAGGACCAGGAATATGCTGCTGCAGAAATATGTGTAAGTTATTTGACCTATTTATTTATTAATTTGGATCTCCAACTGAGGCTACACAATTTCAGCTAGCTTCAACTTTCTGACTAACTGACCGACTAGTTAATTTTGACAATTCAAAAGTGCCTGTAAATGGTTTAATTGAAATAAATACTTTGAGTTTGAGTTCATGCAAGTTTACAAGAACAGGGAGGGACAAATACTAGTGAGCGCTTCCAATTTTACAGGAGACCACATTCTCTTATAATCTAGCTAAGTTAAGAAAGCTTGACAAAGTGAAAATATTAAAATAAATCAAAACTTAAAACACGAAAATCAAAGGAAAAAAAAATAAAACAAATTAATAATAAAAAATTAACCCTTTGACCGCCACGGTCGTGTATAGACGATAAATGAAAACGTGCCCAAAACGCCACCCTCAGCTAATGCCGACAAGAAAACACCATATTTTAAGTATAAACACAGAAAACTGAATTTAGTTTATTTATTTTGTACTTAAAACATGGTGTTTTCTTGTCGGCATTAGCCGAAGGTGTCGTTTTGGCCACGTTTTCATTTGTCGTCTATACACGACCGTGGCGGATAAAAGACAACAATAATTATGACTTGGATGTTATGACTTTTATAGGTTTTTAAACTTTGATATCCTACTTCCTACTAATATTGTAAATGCGAAAGTTTGTGAGGATGGATGGATGGATGTTTGTTACTCTTTCACGCAAAAACTACTGAACGGATTTTGATTAAACTTTACAGTAATATACACACATCAAAAGTGTCTAGGGATCAACATATATTTTTGCAATAACTTTTCTCCTGATTGATATTAATTAAAATTTTCTTTAAGGATTCATCAAATAAAGTGTTTTCGTTTGTCACAGTAACGATAAACCAAGTCACCTTTGCATTAATAAAGAAATTTGCCATTTTCCTAATAAAGGGATTTTTGACATTTGAACCACTAACACAAAAGTTCGAAAAAAAGACTGAAATAACAGTTTTCTCTAAAATTTTATTGGGTAACTAAAACAATTAATAATCCGTGTTTCTACCGCGAACACTAACAACACAAGAACATCGGTTTGGCATACTCAAAATGAGTTCATCCAAATCACGCTGTGGAATGGCCGCCCATGTTCGTTGCAACAACAAAAAAAGGTCTTCTTGCGACTGGATACCCTCCATATTCGGCAGAGCTCTTCTCTGTAGCATATCCCATGCATGCTCAATCGGGTTCAAGTCTGGCGACTGAGCAGGCCAGGGCAGGACATTGATGTTAGCTGCGGCGAGAGTCTGTCTTACAACTCTTGCGGTGTGCGGTCGTGCATTATCATGCATTAACTGAAATAAGGGACCGATTTGCACTTGTAGAGGAACGATGACGTCTGATACAATCGTCTCAGCATAAATTTGAGCGTTGAGGTTGCCTCTGATCCAAATCAACTCAGTTCTTCCGCCGATCCAAATACCCGCCCATACCATGATGGTTCCACCACTATAAGGATGGACTTCCTGGCAGGATTTTAATCGCTGTTGGCGTCCAGGGGTTCTCCAGTGTCGTATACGTCTTGTATCCGGTCTCATACCAAAACGAGACTCATCAGAAAAGCACACGAAACGCCATTGTTCTTCTGCCCAATTTCTGTGTTCAAGAGCCCATTGATATCGAATCCTACGATTGTGCATTGCTATAGGTGGTACCCGTAGCGGTCTTCGGGAATGAAGGTTCACTTCATGCAAGCGGTTTCTGACTGTTTGGTCGCTAATTAAGTTCCCTGAAGAGTGATGAAGCCTCACGGCTAACATTATGGCGGTTATTGTTGGAGCTCTTCGAGTTAAGATTTGAATGTATCGGTCTTGTCTCCGTGTGGTGCAGCGATACCGTCCTCCATGGCGCTCAGCCACGGTACCAGTGCTTCGGTAACGTGTCCAAAGTCGACTGATAACACTCTGACTTGTATTCAGAGCTAAAGCCACAGTACGTTGCCGGGAACCAGCTTCTATCATTCCCACGGCTCTGAGCATTTCTTCCCTGCTTAAATGACGTCGCCGCTCCATAATAACGTTGGTTTTAATCATTAGTAGGGAAACAGTAGCACTAATAATGTCTTCAATGCGTTGTATGTTTTTATAGGGAAAATATTGACAGCTGATTTTCATCTTTTACTCGAATTTGATTCACAGTTCCTGATTCAAATTATGAAATGCACCAAAAAGGATCCATATAAATTTATAAAATCATAAATTTATTACAAAGCCACATCTCAATCTCAAGAAATCCGCATAAAAATGCTTGATCCCTAGACACTTTTGATGTGTGTAGTTTATACATCAGAATTTTGCATATAATAACAAAGAAATCGTGTATGTGTGTGTTATGTATCATATTGTGTGCATAAAGAAAGAGAAAGTATTAATTGTGACTTGCACAGGAAGATCACAAACTAAACTAAACCATAAAAATACAAAAAACAAAATTATATAAAAAGCAGTGCTGGCCCAGTGGTAACCAGTGGCCCCAACTAACGAGTAAGTCGTGGGTTCGAACCCATGCAGGTGCTTTACTTTGTGTAATTTATTTCATCACTATTGCTCTCAATAACGGCGAAGGAAAACATCGGGAGGAAACTGGCAAGTCTTCGGATTAAAAATTCGAAGACATGTGACATCTACCAACCCGCACTCGGCCCTTATAGTGAATTACAGTCCATTTCCTCTTACAGAGAGAAGGCCAGCGTCCTAGTCAAAGATTGGCTCAAATACAAAAGAAAATATTTCAAATCCGACTGGCAGTTCCCGTGATTTGCGCGCTCAAACAAACATACCTTTATACTAATAATAAAACTGAAGTTTGTTTTATTATTAGTATAGATTAAAGGTATGATTCCGATCTCGGCAGGACGCAGCAGTGCTGCCGCAGCACTACTGGTCCCCATATATTCTCTGTAGGTTTATATGAGAAATCACATTCCGAGCACAGCAGCAATGCCGCGTGACATTGCTGCGTCACATTTCTGCTGTGCTCGGAATGTGATTTCTCATATAAACCTATAGAGAATATATGGGTGCTGCGGCAGTACTGCTGCGTGCTGCCGAGATCGGAATCATACCTTTATACTTTAAAACTTTTCTCTGTATCTTTTCTAGTCACGAAACAAATAAAATAATAGAATCCAAGCAAGGAGATCTTGCAGATTTGAAAGGGAATCTAGCAGACGTTGACGACAAGCTGAAGAAAGTCGAGGAAGAGTTGCAAGAGAAAACTAATATTTTCAAAGAGGGTACAAAGTAAGTAATTTTTAACATTACACTCAGCATGTGTCTCTGTCATACCGATGTGTTGTATTCTTAAAGTTCGAATTACGTGAGTAAAAAGTACGGTATGATGATGTATTTAATTGTGAATGTTTATCATCGCGATGTACGGCACTTTGAATGCTTGCATCTTGGACCGCTTTCACACTTATAGCGCCTTCACACTAGCGTTTGTCCAGCGTAGGCGTTCGATAAACGTATGCGCAGTGCAGACGCCGCGACGACGCGGTGCAGGCGTCGCGTTGTCGCGGCGTCAGTGCAAGGGTACATGAATACGCTGCGCTAGCACCGCAGGTGCGCGACGCATGCGCCGCTTTACTGCGGAGTCATGTATAAATGTAATGTAATGTATTATACAATCCTTGCGCGGCTGCGGGTGGCGGGGAGTGGACGAATGTGAACAGCCTATCGATTCTGTAAAAATCTCACCGTGATAACATAGGTGAAGTGAGCGTGAAGTGAACTATCAATGGAAGCAATCCCTAACATCAGGTGGAATGACAGCTCACTTCACCTTAGTTTTCACGGTGAGATTTTTACAGAATAGCACTGCTGGATTGTATATGACTCGCGGGTACCTGCGCATACGTTTATCGAACGCCTACGCTGGACAAACGCTAGTGTGAAGGCGCTCTTAGGCGACTTTAGCAGGGCGACAGTTGCGCGAGTTTCGCCCGGTCAGAATTTCATATTGTAAACAGCAGTGGTATTCTGTAAATAGCTCACCGTGAAAACATGAGTGAAGTGAGCTGTCAATAGTGTCAATCCCTAACTGAATGACAGCTCACTTCACCAACGTTTTCACGGTGAGATTTTTACAGAATAGACTGGCAAATGCGCTGCGGCAGGGCGGCCTCCGCGTGCGCTCAATCGGCGATGAGTAGGTTGCAAGTGCACTTGATTATAGATTGCACAATAAACGAGTTAGACATCGAACGATTAGATCGAAACTGCGGCACGGGAGCCGCGCTGCTATAGCGTGGCTGTTCTTATAATGTGAAGGCATCGGCTGCAACCGGTTAGACTGGAAGCCGATACCGACATAGTTGGGAAAAGGCAGGTAGATGATGACTGATGAGTTGGCTTTAATATTTTAAAAATACCCAATGTTTTTTGTTAGTAGTCCTCCAAACCGAATTTCGGCCAAGGCAACCAATCTCAACGGAGACTAGCCATCTACGCGAGAGATACTATATTTCACAAGTGTGCGCACAGACACAGGTGCACTCACTCTTCCCTCACTCTCATAGTCCGAGGGGACGGCAATCCGACACCCGCGGAGAGGGATCAGGCGCAGGACCAACGGCTTCACGTCCGCATATTAAATAAAAAAATCAAAAGTCATTTATTCAAATTAGGCTGAGAATCAGCACTTTTCGAACGTCAAAATTATATACGAGGGGCGCGGGCGGCTGAAAAGTTTTGAGCCTAAGGTATAAAAAATGGTGATAGAAATGTATAAACATTTTATTGTTCAATGTAATCTTCCTCTATTTCAACACACTTCTTACATTTATTAAAAAGGGCTTTTAACTCGTTCAAAAAATATTCACCGTCTTTGGCTTCAAAATGTTCATTTATGGCCTCCTTCCTTAGAGCATTAAACCAACCGGAGACGCAACGAGCACTAATATCTATGCGAATAAGTCTGTCACTTTCATCGGGGGACGAGGCAACGCACACAAATAGTGATAACACACTAATGCATTTTCGATCGCGTTGTTACTCACGCACACGAAAAAATTATCGAACACAAGCATAAAATATACGCACACATGTACTAACTCACACAGAGACGCCCTGTCAGGATACGGCATGACGTCATTTTTGTGTAAGCGATGAAAGTGCTTGACGCTATCGATATTTTGTTGTCGATGAGTTCAGCCAATAGTTGTGATAAAAAAGGCTCTTCTTTATTTAATTGTTTTTTCATATTTACTTATTCAATTGATCTTCAATGCAGATCAATTCTTTTTAAATAGGTAACATATGATTTAGATTTTAAAGTTAGTCTATAAGGATTCATTGCCACGGTACAAGAACTGCCGGTCGATGCTGTAAAAATCTCACCATGAAAACTTAGGTGAAGTGAGTTTGTTTTATCTAGGAATTGACACTATTGACAGCTCACTCCACGCTCACTTTACCTGAGTTTCACGGTAAGACTTTCACAGAATATCATCGCTGCCTCGATGGTCTAGTGTTCGTAAGGATGAATGCTGAACACGACGTTCTGAGTTCAATACCCGGCGGGGCAATTGCGTAACACATTATCAATGGGAATCGGTTTCATTTTGACAGTTCAACAACATTCATCGCGTTATTACGTATTGAGAAAACAAGTTTTTCGAACTTATGAAGCAATGGATTAGCAATTTGCTTCAAAATGATTCAGATTCCGATTGATAGTGTGTTACGCAATTAGGGTGCAGGTCGGGCAGTGTTATTGGTTTTCTTATTAGGAATTTCTCAGTAGCAGCACGGAGTCTCCTGATATTAGAATGTATTCCAAAACATGAAGCTTCAAAATGCTGTGAGCAAATTGTACTAGTACCTACGTTTAGGAGTCCACGAAACATGATTTGCTCAAGCCCAAATCCAAACATCCCGAGTCATTGCATCTTTTGGAAATCTGAAAAATTAATAGAATAACACAGGGACTGAATTACCCAAAAATAAAGATACTTTAAATTTGGGTATGACGTCATACCGTTAAATAACGATAACCGAAATATAACGATATCGTTATTTTTTAAAGTAGCCGTATTTTAAGGTACGAAATTCATACAGGTATATTTCAGTAGAAGTAACATAACCTTTTTAATAATATCAGTACCAATACCTTAACCTTTTTAAATAAGGGTTTCTTTGACACACCGCCTCGCCACTCTGTCTGTTTCTGTCGTTAGCGATTGTTAAATCACTCCATGTCCTTCACGCGCTAACTGCCTACCACTAGTACAACAAACATAAGGTCAAATTGCAGCAAGTTGTTGTAGACACCCCCGTGCACCCGCGACGCGCCATCACCATGTTTTTCGGTACCGAAATCGTATAACGGTTAAATAACAATTTATCCTAACCTTTATTTATATGGGTACCGGTATAGCTCAACCTCTATTTTGAATCGGTACCGTTATATTTTTGAGGTATCTTAACCTTTAACCGTAACCGCTTTCAGTCCCTGGAATAAAATACTCATAAATTCGATATCGATATTTGTTTCTATGCAGTCACAGCCCTCATTTTGCTACAGTGTGGCCTGTTTTTAAATATAAAAATTGCGTAGTTTCGTGATAACTTGACCCGTAAATATTTTATAGTAATGAAGAATAACGATATGAGAAAATTGTAAGAGATTTGTGGAACATAAGTTTGATATCATTAATCAATTATTTGATAATAAATAGCAATTTTTTAAAGGCTTTAGTAAAAAAATCTTATAAAGTAACAAAATAAGTTGTAAACAGTAATAAGAATAACAAATGCGAAATAGAAGTTTGAAATAATTGTCAATATTTATAAATTACAACTTTAAAAATTACACTAAATTAGGTCTTGTACAATTTAGTGGCAACATTCATTGACCGACAATATTTTTTGGTTTTTTGCAAATTTATTGCATTTTATGTTATTATTAGGACAAAATAATAATAATAGATGGAAAGTAAGGTTATCCTTTTGTTTACTAGATGTTTCCGATCTATTTTTACACGAAAAAACACTGCAATTCGGCATTTTTCTCTTACGTTCGTTCCGCGCTAGTGTGATTTGCTGAATGACGTGGAACGCGCGGCAACTAGTTTTATATGACTGATATGACCGGCGGTCTCGTACCTTTGGCAGCGGGGAACGCCTGACAATGGCGTCTCCGGTTGGTTTAATGCTCTAAGCCTCCTTCATTTCCTCGTCGCTGGAAAAACTCCGTCCTCGGAGTCCCTTTTTCAAATTGGGAAAGAGGAAATAATCGCTGGGGGCCAGGTCTGGACTGTAGGGCGGGTGGTCGATTTCTTCAAATCCTGTCTCGGCTAGGGCACGCTTTGCAACGCGTGCAGTGATGTTTACGGTTCAATAATTTAAACCGTAATGATGCTAATTACATTAAACTTGTCATTTATATTACTAAGGGTACCCTCAATTAATGATGAGCTGCCATAGTCAAAAGTGACTCATCAAGGTACCTAGGCTCAAAACTTTTCAGCCGCCCCTCGTAAGATAGTCCCCCAAAACGCCCGCCCTTTACCGTTTCCGTTAAGCCGAGGCATGGGGTGTCACTTCCAAACTCCGGGCTGTAACTGAGAAATTCCTAATGGAAATACCCAATAACACTGCCTCGTTGGTCTCGTGGTCGCGCGACTGCTGAGCGGAGGCTGCCTCCTGGGATTTGATTATATTCAGAGAGCTAAAGGTAAATTCCACCATAATTTCCTTTCTAGAAAATACGACGTCCTCCGCAAACAGAAAGAGGAGGTAACAGAAAAGCTTCAAGGCTGCAAGAGGAAGGCTGTGACCACACAAGCGGACCTCACACAGAGTAACAAGAAAAGGAAGAATTTAGACCAACTGCTTGAGCAGGAGAGGGGGAAACTTATTGATTTGGAACTGGTAAGATTGCCTTTGAATGTTAACTTACCTATAGTCTGTTCCAAAAGTATCTGAAAAAAGTGTAAACAAATCCTGTTCAGCACCCTGAAGGCGTTACACACTATCAATCCCAACCTGAAACATTTTGAAGGATATCGATAGTCCATTGCTTCATAAGGTGGGAAAATTTGTCTGTATAACAATGTAAATAATGCAATGAATGTTGTTGAACTGTCAAAATGAAAGCCATTGTTACTGATAGTGTGTTACGCAACTACCCCGAAAGTTAAATTTTACGCAATCTCTCACTAAAGCAAATTAGTAACACATTTGTCTGTATTTAGTAGGTTTTAACTACATTTCACCACTTTTTCCAACAATTATTTTTTGAACAAGATTATTAAATTTGTAATTGAAAATTCATCGACGAAAATTAGATTATAAAATTAACCTCTACTGTCAAAAGAAAAACATCTTTTAAATTGATTGAAAATTAGAATTTCGTGTTTAATTATTCGAATAATCATATCACTCAATTTGTAAGTGGGACTACAAAGTGGTATTCACAGTTACATTTTCTAAACCATTTGTTTACATTTTGATGAGATACTTTAAAACAGACCATACATGGGCTCTCCTAGCTCTAAGACTTACTAGTTGTGGCTTAGTAAAACCTTCGCGGATTTATTAATCTGTGAGGCGCTGGCGGGTGCCCTTTCGCTGTACACTATTTTTGTCTCACTAAGCGACTCGAGCTTTACTTGTGGTTTCCAAGTGTACTAACATGCTGTAAATGGGTTTGTAAGCACAGGATATCTCGGTACTGTCCGCGACAATGGTACAGTCGGAAGCTTGAAGTGTGTGTGTGTGTTATGTGCTGACACTACTCGTCTTCACGCTCACTTTCAGCGTGTTAGTACACTTTGCAACCACAAGTAAAGCGCGCGTCGCTTTGTGAGATAAAAATACTGTACAACGAATAGTCACCCTATCCGTAGACTGACCAGCGCCTCAAAGATAAATATATCTACGAAGCTTTTGCACTTGGTTACAACAAGTGAACCGCGAGTCGCTTCGTGTAACAAAAATACTATACAACGGTACAAGGATCTTATGGCGCGTATCAAGACTCCGAAATAAGCCGTCTTGTTTTTTCAATAGAGTTTCACACAAATGATTCCCAAACAACGCCGCCCCGTCAATGCCGTAAAAAAGCTTGTAGCACTCTACATTCAGAATTTGCCAGTCTGTTTCCCGTATTCTAGACGAAAGAAAGCAAACCTGTCGCATTCAAGAAGTTCTATGGATACTATCTGCTAATTTGAGATCTATGGATTGATTTGATACACGAGTTTCTTGCCCGTTTTCTCCATAGAAATCTACTACGCTTTGGAATGGGCAATTAACTTCATCTTTCTGACTGACCGATCTCTTGCCAGTTCTATCCTACTTCCTACTAATATTATAAATGCGAAAGTTTGTGAAGATGGATGGATGTTTGTTACTCTTTCACGCAAAAACTACTGAACGGATTTGGATGAAACTTTACTGTAATATAGCTTATACATCAGAATAACACATAGGATACTTTTTATCCCGATATTCCCACGGGATCGACACTTATGCGGGTGAAACCGCGGGGTGCTGCTAGTAGTGTCTATAATTTGAGTTTAAGCTTGAAATTAGCTCCATGAAAAAAAAAAACTGATTAACAGTCACATTCTGTAAACTGTAAGCGGAATTATGTAGGCAAGTACAGTGTCATCAACATAATTTTAAAACATAATTATAATGGCAATCATTTCATAGATTCCAGAGAAAAATCAGAGGGAGATAGAAGATTGTGAGGGGCTTCTTGTAAGACATGCAGAACAGAAGGAAAAGGCAGAAGAGGAACTACAGACAGTTGTCGCTAGCGTGAGGTAAGTTAGTGGTGTGATGATACTTGAATAGGGCTGTTTAGGGTACAGTAAGCAACAAAAGTCGATTGACACTTCAGTTTTTTTCATTTCAGTTATTGAGCAAAATATTTGTTCGAAATTGCAGCAGAAGTACAATGCAATTTTGAACAAATATTTTGCTCAATTACTGAGATTAAAAGAACCGAAGAGTGTTAATCGACTTTTGTTGCTGACCGTACCATCAATTAGCATAATCAGCTTATAATGTTCCCATTGCTGGGACTCAGGCATCCTCTTTCTGTGAGAGGAAGTGGGCCGTAATCCACCACGCGGGCCCAGTGAGGTTTGGTGGATGTCACAAGCCTTCGAATTTTTTGGTTTTAGAACAATTTTGGAGAATGTGGATCTAAAGATATTGTGAACTGCTTTCATATATTTTGAGCATGTCTGTTGATTTTTTTTTGTAATAAAATGATCAAAACACCAAATTAGGTACTTAGACTAAAAAATTCCAGATGCATTAGAAATTGAATCATATTACAATAACACTAATACTCAAAATCCACTAACTTACCCTCTATTACCTCATAGAAACGAAACTCAGGGCCTACAAGAAATTAAAGACAAGCTGCAAGCTAATCTCATAGGTTTAAAGAGGATGGTGGACGAAGCTAACAACAATCATAAGATAGCAGAATCTAAACTTAAGTTATATCTAAGCACGGAAAAGAAGGAGGTTGAGAAGTTGGAGAAGATGAAGGAAGCTTATGAGAAGGCACAGGTCGATTTGAAGGAAAAGAAACCGTGAGTATTTTCATTTCTTTACAAGTTATATAGTATTTTTATCTCACGGAGCGACGCGCGCTTTACTTGTGTTTATCAAGTGTTCAAACACGCTTTGAAGGGATCATGTGCTGAATTCATTCCTGCTATTCTGTATAAACAGTTTTCAAATACGATTGGTAGTTTCAGAGATAAACACTTTCAAACAAACAAACTGTTCTGGACAAGAGGCTAGAGTTTGTTTGTGTGAAAACAGCTTTATTATAATTAGTTTAGATATCTACATAATCAGAAAAGAATGCGTCCTTTTATAACTTCCTTTCCTTTATGCACTGGAACTATAAAGGCTTAGGGGGGTTATTACAGGCGGCGGCCGACGCGATGACACGCGGGGTTGCGATAGTCGTGGAGAGGATCCGGCAGTTGGGTCTCGAGGTGGCATTGCACAAGTCCGAGGCCATGTCTTTTCATGGGCGTCGGAATGGGCCGCCTTCGGGATCCCAACTAACGGTAGGAGGGGTTCACATCGGCGTCGAGACAACGATGAGGTACCTGGGTCTCGTCCTCGACAGCCGGTGGAACTTCGTCGAACACTTCCGACGTTTGGCTCCCAAGTTGGAACGGGCCGGGGCCGCCTTCAAGTGGCTCTTGCCCAACCTGAGGGGGCCAAACGCCTCCTGCCGGAGGCTTTACGCGGGGGTCGTGCGGTCCATGGCCCTGTACGGGGCCCCGGTATGGGCGCGTTCACTGCGGCGGCGAGCCGCCCACTATTTGAACGCGCCCCAAAAGGTGGTAGCCGTAAGGCTGATCCGGGGGTACCGCACGATCTCGGGCGAGGCGGCAAGCCTCCTTGCCGGACTGCCGCCGTGGGATCTGGAGGCGATAGTCCTCGCGCGCCTGTACGAGTGGCGCGCGGAGGCACTACGCCGGGGGGAAACTCCGCTTCCGCGGCAAATTGCGGCGGAGCGGACCGACCTCCGGCGCGATCTCATGGCGGCATGGAAAGAGCGACTGTCGCAACCCAGCGCAGGGCACGCCGCGATAGCGGCGGTAAGATCCCTCTTTAAGGAGTGGCTAGAGAGGCGCCACGGCGCCCTCACCTACCGCCTGACGCAGGTCCTCACCGGACACGGGTGTTTCGGGAGGTTCCTGCACACCATCGGGCGGGAGGAAACGCCCGGGTGTCACCACTGCGAGGGTCGCCCGGAGGACACGGTGGAGCATACGGTGGCGGTATGCCCCAATTGGGCGGAGCACCGCCGTGTTCTCGTAGAGGCGATCGGCAGCGGCGGCGACCTCTCGCGCCCGGCCCTGGTTCGAGCCATGGTCCGGGGCGAGAGGGAGTGGGAGGCAGTCACCTCCTTCTGCGAAGCAGTCATGCTAGCGAAGGAGGTGGCGGGACGGCTGAGGGAGAGGGCCTCACGTCCCAGCCGCCGCGGGAGACGCCCCGGGCGTCGGGAGCCGCGAGACGACTCCCGGCCACCGTAGGCGCGGGCCTGCGGGCGGAGAGTAATGGGTAACTCTCCGTCCGATCAGGACCAGGCCCGTGCCGGACGGCGCGTACGTGTTCCACGCGCGCCTCAAAGAGATGTCAGCTTATGGAAGGGGCCCGCAAGGGCCGAAGCCTGCCGGGGCAGCGGGATTGTCCGAAAGGGTTACCGCTACCCCGGAACACAAAGGGCTAAGGAAGGAACACGGGTGGGTTTTAGTCAGTAAGAGTCTGACACTCCCTTCTGCTCCACCCAGAGCGGGAGGGGTCATTGGATGATTTCCCATCCACAAAAAAAAAAAGGGGGGTTATTATCGGTAGAGATTTCGATAATATCGGATGCGTTATTGCAATATCTGTTTTCAATATATGTTCCTACTTCCTCCGTCCTGCGATATTCCGATATGAGTTCTTAAAATATTTTATATTAGGACGCATCAGGTCGTACACACACCTGCGTTAGTAACGTAGAAACGCGTAGTGCTGTCGGAGGCCTGTACTGTAGGTTACACGCACACGTTAGAAATATCGGGCGATACAAACGCAGCTGTGTGGCAAGGAATCGGGCATTATCGCAAGAGCGCATCCGATATTACCGACCCATAAAACGCGCCTGTGTGGGACAGCCTTTATGGCGTTCAACTTAGCCTATCGCAGTCCACTGCTGGACATAGGCCTCTCCCAGGCTGTGCCACAACACCCTGTCCTCCGTCTTCCTCATCCAGTTCATTCCAGCCACTTTCTTTAGGTCGTCCGTCCATCTAGCTGGGGAACGCCCCACACTACGCTTGCCGATACGCGGTCTCCACCCAAGGACTCGTCTGCTCCACCGGCCATCGGTCCTTCGACAAACATGGCCAACCCACTGCCACTTCAGTTTGCTCACTCTGCAAGCTATGTCGATAACTCCGGTTCTTTTCCGGATAATTTCATGCCTGATTTTATCCTTCAAAGAGACTCTGAGCATAGCTCGCTCCATAGCGCGCTGAGCGACCTTGCGTTAAAACTACATAATACAGCCTAATAGGCGGTTGTTTCAGTACGTCAAATAATAACGGTTACGTAATCGTTATTTTTGACGTGGCCATCATTTTGTAATTGTAATTTGGAACAACGCTTTTTTTGGTTTGATGATAGTTAGCGGTTAGCGCCATTATTGACGTATACGCGTGCGTCAAGTGGACGTGAAACAACATCAAATCAATTTCTAAAATCAATTGTTTATTTTCAGTTTACAAGAAGAATTAACACGCACTCTGCCATTAGATGAGGCTAAACTGAGGGAAGTTAACGCTAAGTTGAATCGATGTAAGCAAGAAGAGGGGCCGCTTAAAGATGAAGTCGTAACATTGAGGTTTGTTTTATTTACTTTCTTAAGTGCCTTAATTTTGTAACTGTACAGGGTGAAATTAAATTAGCTTGCGAAACTCGAAGACGTGGGTATCGATATCTAAACACGATAAAATTTGTTGTTTTGTTCTTAGGGGTCTATGACCGCTGGTAGTGTTGTAACTTGAAGTTTGAGTTGAGAAAATGTGTTTTATCGTTTTTAAATATCGATACTAATCATGTCTGTGAAGTTTACATAAACAAACTGATTTTTTTTATATAACTCCGTTTCTCTCTGTCTTTCACACCAAATCTCACTGATTCATTATTTTTTTAAGAAGTTTTACTTCTTTCACTTGTACGGTGCTGCACGCGCAATATTTTTTTTAGTTTTTGATTGTTATTCTAAATGCCGATGACCGATGGGGTAAAAGTATTCTAGAATGGAGACCGCGAATCGGCAAACGTAAGGTAGGATGCCCTCAGGCTAGGTGGAGCGACAGTTTTCGCAGGGTGGCTGGTAGCAGCTGGATGAGAGATGCCGAGAACCGAGCTGATTGGCGTGCAATTGGAGAGGTCTATATCGAGCAATCGATTGCTATAGGTTTATGATGATGATCGCCTTTTCCTTTCAGAACGCAAGTAGAAGAGTCTCGCCAAGCCATGAGTGCTGACACATCTCGCAATAGAGTGCTTAACGCGATTATGAATGAACACAGGAGTGGAAGACTACCAGGCATATATGGACGATTGGTAAGTTAATAAAAACTACGGTTAAAAATACAGGCCTTGTCAGTGTATTTTGTCCACTGCGAGACCAGAACCGTGCAGCAGTTCTATTCTGTAAAAATCTCACCGTGAAAAATAATGTGAAGTGAGCTATCATCCCACCCTTTCCACCTGATGTTAGGGATTGCGCCTATTGTTAACTCATTTCACCTAAGTTATCACGTTGAGATTTTTACAGGATCGATCGGCAGCAGAGCGTGAAGTGAGCTGTCAATAGTGTCATTTCTTAGCATTAGGTACAATACAAACTCACTTCACCTAAGTTTTTACCGTGAGATTGTTACAGAATACACCGCCAGTTTAGCTCGCTACCTCGATGTCACCTCCATGTACAACAAATGCATGCTAATCAGCGTGGGTTCCTGGGTTCGATTGCCGGGTCGGGCAGTGTTATTGAGTTTTCCATTAGGAATTTCTTAGTAACAGCCCGGAGCTTGGAAGTTGGCGGTGTGATACCCTCGTGCCTCGGAAAGCACGTTAAGCTGTTGGTCCTGCGCCTGATTTCTCTCCGGTCGTGTCGGATTGCCGTCCCATCGGACTATGAGAGTGAGGGAAGAGGGTGTGCACCTGTGTCTGCGCGCACACTTGTGTACTATAATATCTCCCGTGCAGTAGGCTAGTCTCCGTTGAGATTGGTCGCCGTGGCCGAAATAGGGTCTGGAGAACTTTATATAATACACACGCACGCATAGACATCGAGGTAAACCCCCCAAGAAGCCCGCGATATTTGTCATTTCGTTTTCGTAGCAAAAAATAAACGAAGTCAACGCTCTATGTAAAACAAATCTTGTGAAGACATAGTTATTTTAGTCCTAGTTTATCAAAAGTAATTTTAAAAAATACTAAGCAATTTTATACTTTTTTTGTAACTCGGGTAACTTATTCGGGTTTGTATCTTGCGCAAAATTTTTACCCAAAATGTATTTTGATTTACTTACAGTCGCATTGCGGTAAGTTAAGATTAAAATAATAGTAAAGGAGGACGCAAAACTAACACCAAACACTTGTTCCAGGGTGACTTAGGAGGCATAGATGCTAAATTTGACGTCGCCATATCAACATGCTGCTCAGCTCTCGACAACATAGTTGTTGACACTGTGGAAACAGCTCAAAAGTGCCTCATGTTTTTGAAGAACAACAACATCGGACGGTGGTCATTCATAGCGCTCGACCAGCAAGATCATTTCATTAAGAAATACAAGGAACGGAAAACCTTGTAAGTTCATGTTCCTAAAACTCAGGGACGCACGGGCGTGCTTTCCCGCGGCGGTTTTTTTTAGCCCACTGGATACTCAACACAGTGCTTAGCATCGAGAGTTGAAAATCCAAAAGTGTATCTTTTTGACGGACCGTGATGCGCTCTATTGGATTCTCAATGCTCGGCTCAACAGCGAGAGTTGAAAATCCAGTGCGCGATAAAATCCCGCAGGTATATTTTTACGTCCGTGCGAACGTCTGCTAAGAGTGAGGCTACACGATATGATTTCAACGCATTAGGTGCAACACGGCCAATATGGTATAGGCTTATGATGATGGTGATAAATACCAGAGTGACACAAATTTGTTTCTTTTCGCCAATTTCAATATGTAACTTTAGCAATGGCCCCGCTTCTGTTATTCACAAACTAAACTATTCAGTGCATCTTTTTCTTTCTATTTCATTAAGAAAAGGACAGAAGATAAATATTAGTTTAGTCCTGTCAAATTAGTCAGCGTCTGACGTATTTTTAGTAGCCAATTTTTTAATCACGTCTAAACTTGTCTATGGATTATCTAATTTGACAGGACTAAAGTAATATTTATCTTCTGTCCTTTTCATAATGAAATAGAAAGAAAAAGATGCACTGAACTTAAATTTAATTTAGTTTGTGAACAACAGAATCGGAGCCAATGTCTGGATAACGTGTCTGGATAATGTGTCTTGTTTGTGATGTCATCAATTATTTTTATTTTACGATACTTGCCAAAGCTTACATATTTACATTGATGAATATTATATACACAAACACATGAATTGAACACAGACACATGAAATGAATTGTTACTTTGTAAAGTATTGTCGGTTGAATAATTGTGAATGTGAGGTCTATGTAAAGAAAAAAAAACATTTTTTTCTTTCTCTGTTAATGTTGGTCTGAATGTTTTGAGCACTTTATGCGGCCTACCCAAACATCCTTTCTTTGGTATTGTTCGTCGAGTCGTTGAGCTCCTCAAGTTTTGAGCTAAGCTACGCAAATACTAGTACGATTAGATAGTATCATAGGAAATCACAGATCTGACTGGACTGCTCCACTCAAATTTGTGTTGTACAGACGCCAGCACGTCAAGCTACCAGAAACTGTAAAATTTTTCCATTCAAAAACGCCGACCTCACCTAGCTTATTTTTTTATTATTTTTATGATATGACGTGTAAAAGTGATTCCGATATCCTATTTACCGCTGTCCTGTTTTTGCTATGCCATGCAGTTATTCACTTTCTTTTCAGCCCCGAGAACGCCCTGCGTCTTTTCGACCTGGTAACCGTGAAAGACGAACGTGTCCTTCCCGCGTTCTATTACGTGTTGCGCGATACTCTAGTCTGTGACGAGTTAGAACAGGCGACGCGCATTGCGTATGGAGAACCACGATATAGAGTTGTGACGCTGAGAGGGGATCTTATTGAGATTGCCGGTGAGTTATAATATTATTTTAATAAATAATAATATCCGTCGCACTTTCTACTACGTGTTGCGCGATAATCTAGTCTGTGACGAGTTGGAACAGGCGACGTGCATTGCGTATGGAGAACCACGATATCGATACCCGTCACGTCTGCGGAGTTTCGCTAGCTAATTTAATTTGACCTTGTGTACAAAGTACTATTTACTAATGTAAATGATAACTAATTAAATAAATTCTAGGTACTATGACCGGTGGTGGCAGGTCACAAGTGCGAGGTAAAATGTCCAGTTCAGTACAACAAGACACCAGCGAACAAGACCCAAGGGTTATGAAGGCGAATGAAGAAAAATTAGCGAGAATGGAACGAAGGTATGTCAGTAGGCCGTAATCCTAAGCGGGCTCAGTGCGGGTTGCTGGATATAACCATGCCTTTCCTCGTGATATTCTCCTTCACCGTATTAAGAGCAGAGGCGATGAAATCAATCAATCAACTCAACTTATCGCAGTCCACTCCCAGGCTGCACCACAACACCCTGTCCGCCGCCTTCCGCATTCAGTCTGTTCCAGCCACCTTCTATAAGTCGTCCGTCCATCTAGCTTGGGGGCGTCCCACACTACGCTTGCCGATACGCGGTCTCCACTCTAGGATTCGTCTGCTCCACCGGCCATCGGTCCTTCGACAAACATGGCCAGCCGACTGCTACAAGTTGCTTACTCTGCAAGCTATGTCGATAACTCCGTTTCTTTTCCGAATAATTTTAGGCGAATTTAATAAATTGCATGAATTGTGTGACAGCCTGGATTGGCTTTAAGCCCGGTATCCACCAAAGCGGAGAAGAGAGGAGACAAGAAGGGATGTGTTTTGGATAACCAATCAGATTTCGTTATTTCCACATCTCTCCGCGTAGCTTCGGTGGAAATGGATCAAGCGGAGAGGAGAGATGTCTCATTTTTCTATAGAATTTTGTGCCGCCAACGAGCAAGCGGAGCGGCAGAGCGGAGATGTGTGTAGTCGGGCGGCCGGAGAGGCCCGCGCTCGCGCGCCCCTTTCCTCGCTGCCTTCTCCCCGCGCCTCGCACATCCGAAAGAGTTATTCCCATCACACATCTCCACTACGCACAGCTCACATCTCCTCTCCGCTTTGGTGGATACCGGGCCTTACATCCTAGAACTCACAAGTCGAGGCCGTTACCAGTGCTCTCGTATTCCCATGTCGCAAAATCAATGATTAAAACCTCTTTGCAGGTTAGCGGAGTTAAGCAGAGACCTACCACAACTACAAAGGACGTCAGATGCACTAGAAAATAGCGTACGCGAAGGAAAAATTACGCTAAACAAACTCAAAATTGATATCAAGAATTTGGCCGAACAAATACCAATTATGAAGGTAATTAAATATATGTGGTTATCTAGTTAATACATGTCTTAAATTCAGTCATTCATTGACAGAAAGTACGGTCTAAACAGCCAGCAGTTAATTTGCACAACTAGCTGCGCCCCGCGGTTTCACCCGCGTAAGTTTCGATCCCGTGGGAATATCGGGATAAAAAGTATTCTATGTGTAAGAAATTCCCCAAATTTATAGTTTCATTTGGCAATGTTACAGACACCCTTCTAAATTACTCTATCGGGACAACCTTTTGGAATCTGCTGTTGGCTGTCAACAAGGTGACCCTCTTGGGCCTGTGCTTTTTAGTTTAGCCATTCACCCTATTATTCGTCAGCTAAATTCCAAATTTAACGTTTGGTATCTCGATGATGGAACCTTGGGAGGCGATGCAGAAACTGTATTAGAGGACCTTAAATTTTTAAAAAATGAATTTCATTCCATCGGCCTTGATCTCAATCTTTCGAAATGTGAATTATACTTAACGGACAATTCTGACAGACATCTGACACTTCCTAAATTTAACGCAATAGCTCCAGAAATCAAAATTATTGAAAAAAGCTCTCTTCGCCTCCTTGGGTGTCCAATCTTTGACAATTCCTTTCCCTTTTTTATTGAGGAAAAAATCCAAAATTTCAATGACGTTTCGGATAGATTGTTCCAAATCAATATGCATTCGGCCATAACTTTAATCCGCTACTGCTGTTTTGGCCCTGTGGCTTACAGCCTCATTTGTGTGCTGGATTGGTGGGGAATAAAACCACTGTGAAGATGGACGGTGGACTATGGAGGTATTAACTTAAATGAAAATACAAGTTTCCACTATCAAAGGTAGCGAATACTGAAGTCTACTCAGTCTACTGTCGTGTACCAGATCTGAATAGCAACTGGGAACTGACTTGTAGCAGATCTGAATATCAAGTGAGAACTGACTTTCTTTGTTTTTTTTTTTTTTTTTTTGAAATGGCATCTCGCAGTTCAACCTGTAGGAGGTTGTCGACTGCTTAACCGGACTTTCCTGTGGATGCCTTGAAGTTAAGGCCTCCAGCCAGGGCTTAAAAACTAACTAAAAACTAAGCGACTCACGCTAAGGGCACCCCCCGTGGGGTTCGGACCTCGGCTTAGGGCGTCGCTGGAAGAGGGCAGCAAGGGACAGGCTGGATCGGTATTATTAAGGGACGAATTTAAAACTACAGGCTCAGCGGCGCGGGCTGGCTCGAGCAAGGGTCGGGGTGGACTAGGTACGGGGCGTCGCGACGGGCCTCGACGGCGAGGACGATAGGACGGCTGTCTGGGCTTGTACTTGTTTAAAGTACTTGTTTTCTTGCTACTCTCCTGTAGGAGGGTCGTAGCGTCGTCGGGGAGGGTGAGAGTATGCCTCGGTCGGCGAATCCTACTTATGCGAGAGGGAGTGTATCGGGAGGCCGCCGCAATCAGGGGATTGGGGTGTTTGATGGCAGAATCAAAGAAGCGCTTGGAGAGGCGTTTCATGAACTGCTGGACGGTGGGGATCCTAAGATCGAGATGGAGGTTGATGTTCCGGACATAGAAGGGGGCTCCCGTGACCTTTCTAAGGAAACGGTTTTGGAGGGTCTGCATTTTATGCAGGTGACGAGGCTTGGCGTGTGCGAAGACTACGCAAGCGTAAGTCATGATAGGGCGGATGACCGCGGTGTAGAGTCGCAATTTGCACTTCAGTGACAATTTGCTTCGGGCAGTGAGAAGGAAGTGGAGCCTACCGAGAGCGAAAGCGGCTCGCGAACGAGCCGTCTTTATGTGCTCTCCGAAAGTGAGGTGACGGTCGAGGATAACTCCTAGGTACTTCGCTTGCTTACCCCAAGGTATCTGTTTGCCGTACATAGTGATAGGACTGGGGAGGGGGGGGGCGAATCGACTATGTTTGGAAAAGAGAACCGCCTGACTCTTGTCAGGGTTGACCTCGATTCTCCACTTCCGGAACCAAGCGCCTAGGACGTTTGCGGAAGTCTGGAGAGTACGGGCGATGGCGTCATGACAGCGACCCGTGTGATAAATGGCAGTGTCGTCGGCGAATAGAGCCAACTGTGCCTTTTTACACGTGGGAATGTCGCTGGTGAATAGGGTGAACAGGAGAGGGGAAATAACGGAACCCTGGGGGACTCCGGCACGGATGGGGTGAGGGGTGGAGAGTGCGCCCTCGACGCGGTAGCGAAAAGAGCGATCCGACAGGAAGTCTCGTAAGATGAGCACGAGACGGTCTGGCACTCCAAGAGAGTATAGCTTATATAATAAGCCATTGTGCCAAACTTTGTCGAATGCTTTCGCTATGTCGAAGAATAGGGCGCCTGTCGTAGCACTGCGCTGAAAGCCAGCGCTGATGTGCTCGACAATGCGGTGGACTTGGTGGATGCAAGAGTGTTTGGTTCGGAAACCAAACTGCTCGTTAGGGATGAGGCTCTTTGCTTCGGCATAGTCTTTGAGACGCTTAAAAATAAGCCTCTCGTAGATTTTGCCGAAGACATTAAGCAGACTGATGGGGCGGTAGCTGGAGGGCTCAGACTTGGGTTTGCCTGGCTTTGGGATACCTATGACGGTGGCTTCTTTCCACGCGTTCGGGAAGATGTTGTTGCTCATGGCGCCATTGAAGATGGCGGTCATGAGTAGTATGAGTGGGGCGGGGAGGAGCTTGTACACCTTATTGGTGATACCGTCCGTGCCGGGAGCTTTGCGGGATTCGAACCCCTTAATGATGTCTTGCACTTCGTCAGGAGTGACGGGAGGCAGAGGATCATCGGGGTCTTCGACTGGTGGGAGGGAGGCTCTACGTTCGACCTCAGCGTTCACCTTGTCGAGGTGTGCTCGGTCTACTGGTTGAGTGCTGGGAGAGCATTGGGACTCTAGGCTGTCGGCGAGGCATTCGGCCTTATCGGAGGGGTCAAATGCTACGGTCTTGTCGGGGCGTATGAGGGGAGGTATGGCTACTTCTTCAGGGGAACGTAGTTTCCTCTGAAGCTGCCAGAAGGCTTGGTGAGTGGGCTCAAGATCGCTGAGCGTCTTGTCCCAACCGTCGGAACGCCACTCCGCAATGCGTTTCTTTACAGCGCGCTGTAAATGGCGCATGTGGGCTTTGTTCGCGTCGCAAGGGAAGGAGTCGTAGGCACGAATGGCCGCGTTCTTCTCGGTTATCAGTTCACGTACGTCAGCCGGTAGTCTCCAGCGATGGTCTTCCATCACTGGAACTTCCCGTGAGCAATCCGTCAATACGGATTGAACGTGCTCTGTAAACGAGTCGATCGCTCCCGTCGTGTCTGCGACTGAGACTATTTGGTCAGGGATGGAGTCCAAATGAGGCGACGTGGTGGATTTCAGTCTTTCGCTTACTTTCCTCCAGTCGGTTATTAATTTGGTCTGAGGGGGCTGGTTTGGGTCACGCGGGCCGGAATAGGGGACTAGTTGGACTATAACAGGGCGGTGATCGGAATTAAGCTCGTGTAACGTCTCAATAGATTGCAAACGGAGGTTCACATTTTTGAGCAGCGCTACATCGAGAACATCTGGAAGCTGGGTGGGATCGCCAGGGAAATGAGTGGGACTTTCTTTGGACGAGCAAGGCCCTTTTGTATGCCCCAGTGGCGGCAGTTTCTCCCTACCATTTCCCACGCTATGGGTCTTACCCCTGTACAGTACTCGCTACGCTATTGTTTTATTAAAGGTAAAGATTATAAACACATTTGGTGCGGATAACAATGTCGGCACAAAACTACAAACTTCTTACAATCTATTAAAAATGTTACTGGGGAATGTCCCATAGCAATGTCGGCACGAAGCTATAATCTACTAAGAAATGGGTGCAGGCAATAATCTTTGTTCACATTTAAACATTAAGCAACTAATAAAACAATGAATTGTACTAAGAAAGACGCTTGGCAATAAGTAAATACAATGCGTGACCCAAGTTCCAAAGCACCGCCGTAGGGTCTCACATCTGGCTTCATCTACTTTCTAGAAATGATTATTATGATACCTGTGTGCTTCCCAAAGATAAAAATACCACGTGTCTATAACTATTCTACTCAAACTTAAACTATGCGATCGGCTGTCCTGCACATTCCTCCCGCCGTGCGACGTTCAGTTTTGTAGTGCTGGGCGTCGCACCTATTAACCGGTGTAGGATAGCCGCTATCGATCGATACACGATGGTGCATACTGTTTGCTGGCTTTCGTGTTGATGTCATTTGGACCAGGATAGGTGGCGCAGAAGCGCTCTCTGGTCCACAAGTTGGCTGCGCGGGCACGGTGTTCGACGGTGGCTGCGCTGGCATGAGGCTCGGAGCAGGTTGTGCAGGCTCGAGGTTCGAAGCTGGCTGCGCAGGCACGAGGTTCGGAGTTGGCTGCGCAGGCTCAAGGTTCGGAGCTGGCTGCGCAGGCACGAGGTTCGGAGTTGGCTGCGCAGGCTCAAGGTTCGGAGCTGGCTGCGCAGGCTCAAGGTTCGGAGCTGGCTGCGCAGGCACGAGGTTCGGAGTTGGCTGCGCAGGCTCAAGGTTCGGAGCTGGCTGCGCAGGCTCAAGGTTCGGAGCTGGCTGCGCAGGCACGAGGTTCGGAATTGGCTGCGCAGGCTCAAGGTTCGGAGCTGGCTGCGCAGGCCCGAGGTTCGGAGCTGGCTGCGCAGGCACGAGGTTCGGAGGTTTTGCAGGCACGAGGTTCGGAGCTGGCTGTGCAGGCACGAGGTTCGGAGCTGGCTGCGCAGGCACGAGGTTCGGAGCTGGCTGCGCAGGCCCGAGGTTCAGAGCTGGATGCGCAGGCTCGAGGTTTGGAGCCGGCTGCGCAGGCTCGAGGTTCAGAGCTGGCTGCGCAGGCAGGAGGTTCGGCACTGACTGTGTCGGCGCTGGCTGTGCAGGCACGATATTCGGAACAGGTTGCACAGGCTCGAGGTTCGGAGCCGGCTGTATGGTGTCTTGTTCAGTGAACATGCCTGGCTGCGGCACGCGCCTTGGTCGTCCGTGGAGTACCCAACCTAGCGGCGTGAGAGATGCCACTGGTTGGTTATTGTCTCCTCTTCTGACTTCTGTCGTCAGCAAAAGATGCCAGTTGTCTTGACCGATCAGTACTCGAGGCTTCTTATTGGCATATGTGAGATGTCTTCGGATGTCAGATAAGTGTTGACACCCTTCCACTAGTTCTTGTGGAACCCGTTGAGATGAGACTTGCAGGTTCTTCACTGTGCGTGCTTGTATTTGCTCTTCATGATCATTGAGCCCCTTCAGCTTGATGGTGACTCTTCTGGATGCTGACTCGGATGCCTTCATGTCATTGATGGTTTCTATCTTCAGTGGATCTATAGGTCCCGTTGCTCCGACGCTTGTTACTATGCTGTCGTCGACGAGCGTGACTGTTGACCCGTCGTCCATCAATGCAAATGTGTTGACAGCTCCTTTCGGTCCCTCCACCTGGATCGGAAGGATCTTCAGGTACGATTGCTTCTTGACTGTCCAAGTTGAGTTGATGACTTCGGTTGCTTCTTCTTTTGCTTCTGCCTTCTCTGTCTTCTTGTCATAGTGCAGCATCTTGTTATGAGAGTACTTGCAGTCGTTGATACCGCATGATTTGGGTCGGCAGTTGTGCGTCTTCTTTCTGTAGCGAAGACATCTGAAGCAGAGGCGTTTGGACTTGGCAATGTCCCATCTTGCATTTACATCCAACTCCTTGAACTGTTCGCATTCTGTTGCGTTGGTGTGCCCCGTATCTTCACATATGAAGCACTTCGGTGATTGTGTCATCTCAGTCACGTTGTTGACCCTTTGAGTCTTCTTCTGTGGTGCGGTTGTAGTAGGTGCTGCCACATGTTCAGGCAGCGCGTAAGGTCCGCACAGCTCTGCTTCCCTTTTGAAGAACTGCTCAATCTTGATGAGGCAAGGATCTTCACGTGGCTGCGTGGCTGAGAAGTCGTAGTATCTATATCGTAGAGTCGGCGTCAGCTTGTCCACTATTGTCTTCACGAGTTCAGGGTTGTACATGTAGTTGAAACAACCCAAAGTCTTCAATGTTGCCACTACGTTAGAGACATTAGTGGCAAATATACAGATGTCCCTTGGTGAGTCAGTAAGGCGCGGCAGACATCGAAGCGTCTCCATCTCCAGCATGGCTATTGACTCTGGTCTGCCAAATCTTGACTCCAAAGTCTTCATTACTTCAGCTGGGTGCGCGTTGGTTATTAGTAGACCTGTAACTGCTTCTTTGGCCTTCCCTTTCAGGTTTGTTCTAAGTCGATTCGTATTTTCAACTATGCTGAACATTGCTTCTGTTTCGTAGTAGGCAGCGCGGAAGGGTAGCCACTCCTGATGAGCCCCACTGAAGATCGGTAACTCGATAAACTTGGGTCGCTGAGCGGCGCTGACAGCCCGGGTGATGGCTTCAGCTAGGAGGGCTAGGTCGGTTTGACCTCCCGCCGGTGACTGACGTGTCTCTTCATGCTTCGCTGGCATTGGTTTTTCTGTGTGGACGACCGTTGGTTCTTCTGGGGGGCGGTGAGGTTCGTTGGTGATCGCTAACACCGGACGATTCACTTGATTCTCCAACCAGTTGTCCACTCTTGCATCAACTTCTGACTTCGAGTAGAGGGAGACGTCATCTTCTTCCTCTTCTGAGTCTTCTTTCTCCAATGTAGCTAGGCGTGCTGCTGCTAATTCCACTTGAAGGCGTAATAAATCTTCTTTAGCCTTCGCAAGCTTGAGTTGCTTTGTTCTGCTGTGCGTAGATCCCCCTCCTCCCCCCTTGTTGATAGGGGGGCGGAGGTCCTGTAGTCCGGTCGGCTTCGATGGACCGGTGGTGCTCTTCATAACTCGCTTCACTGTTTCTGTTTCTTGACGAGTTTCACTGGTGACGACAGTAGCGGGCGTCTTCATCAGCTGTTTGGCCTTCGTACCCGCAGTTAGCGTCGTCGCAGCAGAAGGGGTTACGGAAAGGGCGGCGGCGCTGGCGGGGTGCGAGGCGGAGGGAGCGGTTGCGGCTGAGGTGGAGGCGGCGGCGGTCGAGGTAGTTGCGGCGGTCGCGGAAGTCACGGTGGATGGCTCGGTTGCCGCGGAGTTGTCTGTCTGTTTCTCTGTCTCCGTGGCGGTCGTCCCTGTAACTGTCGATTCCGTGCTGGCTTCCGCGCTGGTACCGGTCGCCGAGGTAGTGGTCTCGGACGACGACGGCTTCTGTTCCCCCGACGGTTTGCGGCTCCTACCCACGGAGCGCGTAACGGGCATGCTGTCAGCTGATTTTCTTCGAATATCTTGAATCTTGAAAACGCTCTTCTATTATTCGGAGAAATCTTCCTTATATCGCTGTAGTACTATTCTTCGAAGTTTTCAGGTTATTATTTCCCACAAGATCCGGTTTCGAAGGACCATTAAATGTGGGTTACAGCCTCATTTGTGTGCTGGATTGGTGGGGAATAAAACCACTGTGAAGATGGACGGTGGACTATGGAGGTATTAACTTAAATGAAAATACAAGTTTCCACTATCAAAGGTAGCGAATACTGAAGTCTACTCAGTCTACTGTCGTGTACCAGATCTGAATAGCAACTGGGAACTGACTTGTAGCAGATCTGAATATCAAGTGAGAACTGACTTTCTTTGGACGAGCAAGGCCCTTTTGTATGCCCCAGTGGCGGCAGTTTCTCCCTACCATTTCCCACGCTATGGGTCTTACCCCTGTACAGTACTCGCTACGCTATTGTTTTATTAAAGGTAAAGATTATAAACACATTTGGTGCGGATAACAATGTCGGCACAAAACTACAAACTTCTTACAATCTATTAAAAATGTTACTGGGGAATGTCCCATAGCAATGTCGGCACGAAGCTATAATCTACTAAGAAATGGGTGCAGGCAATAATCTTTGTTCACATTTAAACATTAAGCAACTAATAAAACAATGAATTGTACTAAGAAAGACGCTTGGCAATAAGTAAATACAATGCGTGACCCAAGTTCCAAAGCACCGCCGTAGGGTCTCACATCTGGCTTCATCTACTTTCTAGAAATGATTATTATGATACCTGTGTGCTTCCCAAAGATAAAAATACCACGTGTCTATAACTATTCTACTCAAACTTAAACTATGCGATCGGCTGTCCTGCACAGGCCCTAAATTAATATATTTCCTTCGTGCTTCACATTTATGGAAGCACACTCACCTTTTAGATAAAATTGACCAAATTATCAGGCATACATTAACTTCTATTTTAAATGTGGCATTGGACGACCGAGCTTGGGCACAAGCTACTCTTCCCATTCGTATGGGAGGACTCGGCGTCCGCAAAATTTCTAGTATTAGTTTACCGGCTTTCATATCCTCGGTCCACGGCACTGATAAATTAATCAGGAAAATTTTAGCATCCACACTGATTGATTTTGATGTGCCGTGTTTCACCGAGGATATGGATGCCTGGAGACTCGCTTGCCCGAATACAGATCTACCCGACAATCCATCTTCCCAAAAACGGTGGGATGAGCCGCTCTGCAGAGTAGTACAGAACAATTTACTTGAATCGTCTGCTACTTCTGCGGAGCATGCGCGCCTGCTGGCTGTGGGTAGGTGGGAGTCGGGTCTTTGGCTTCTTGCACTACCTTCGTCGAACATAGGCACTTTGTTCGACGACACTACTTTTCGCCTCGCTGCTTCTCTTCGGCTAGGCACTTCTTGCTGTTCTCCTCATCGCTGTCACTGTGGCGAAGATGTCAACAGCCTCGGACACCACGGCCTTTCTTGCAGCCGAAGTGCGGGTCGTTTAGCGCGGCACGCGAACATTAATGACATCATCCGACGAGCTCTTGTCACCGTCGGCGTTCCAGCTGTATTAGAACGCGCTGATGGCACGCGATGATGGCAAGAGACCGGACGGTATGTCTTTATTTCCATGGAAGTTGGGTAGGCCTTTAGTGTGGGACGCAACGTGTGTCGATACTCTTGCGCCATCCCATCTTCCTGGCTCGGCATGCTGTGCTGGCGCTGCTGCTGCGGCTGCGGAAAACCTCAAGCGGCGAAAATATAATAACCTTAGCGGAAGTTATATTTTCGAGCCGTTTGGGGTTGAAACCCTCGGGCCGTGGGGTCCGAATGCTCATGTTCTTTTTAAGGAAATTTCAAAACGACTGGTTGACACTTCCCATGACCCAAGGGCTGGCTTTTACCTTGGCCAGAGGCTAAGCATTGCTATTCAACGTGGTAATGCCGCCAGTCTCTTGGGTACTTTACCAGTCGACAGCGATGCGGATGAATTTTTCGACGCTATATTTTAGTTTTTTTTTGTTTTATTAAGTTAGGATTTAATTTTGTTATTTTTTTTGTTGATAATATAAATTAGCTTTTTGTTCTTACTTTAATACCAATAAAACTGACGATCTTCTATATGTTATTCTGATGTATAAGCTATATTACTGTAAAGTTTCATCAAAATCCATTCAGTAGTTTTTGCGTGAAAGAGTAACAAACATCCATCCATCCATCCTCACAAACTTTCGAATTTATAATATTAGTAGGATTTGTTCGTCAGCTGTTTGGTAGACTTCTATACACCCGGTATAACGAAAATGAGCACTAAGGAAGGATCTTCGGAAACTGATCCCCTAAAGTGGAAAAGCGCTATGAAAGTTTGTAAAAAAGATGATAATGTATGCCAATGGCACACGGTTTGACATAATGAGCTCAACTAATCACTAATGACACAATTATTTTTTCTATTGTGTCCGTACTTAATTACATACGTGCTTGCCTAGGATACGAGGGGTTAATTTTTACCATAATATGTTTTTTTTTTATGGGTACTTTTTTTCCACACTACGTTATCTTTTCACGATAGTAGTTGTTGGAGAGGTATACGAGCTCTCTTTTGTGTTGTCATTTACTTTTTGGAACGAAGTTCTTTAACGCAACTTGCGGTAGGAGTAAACTGGTCAAAATTGTTACGTAACAAAAAAGGGTTAAGCAACTCCATGCAAATTTTTCATACATAATAGAAAGAGAGAGATAGTTTTGACGGTTGAAGCCAAAAGTGAGATCAAAGGCGGTTGCGAAAATTTTGAATTTTTTGTTCCTGCCAGAGATCGCCCAACTCCATACGTTTATTTTTTACGTTCTTACTACGTAATCTTTTTTTTCCTCTCTGTATTAACATTCTGTGTACGTCATCTTTTCGCTTTGTAAGTAAATAAATTGAACATCTCAACAGAATCAAATAAAACAACAAGAGGCTACAGTGGCAGCTAGCAAGGTGGACCAGGAACAGAAAGCCGAATTGGAAGCAACACTTGAAGCTACTCAAGAACAACTTGACTTGGCCAAAGAGGCTGCTAGCAGAGTAAGTTATCTCCTTTAGTTTTCAGTTGAGCTTTTAGCCCAGTCGATCGAGCCAAGGCAAAAGAAAGTTTAATATACCTAGTAATAATATTTAAGTATATGTAAAAATACTTAGAACAGACCGCGCATCATCATGTATCGTTTTTCAATCGCCGTTCTATCAGGTTATTTATCCTCTCATAAGTAAAAATACTCAACATTTATTGATAGAATGTGTCCAATATGAGTCCAGTAGAAATAATTTAGTAAGGTCCCTGAATTTGAACAGAACTGATGTAGGTATGTTCCATAAAATTCTATCCCAACCAAATGGCGACGATGCGAAGGGTTTGTTCAAATTCATGGCCCACGTCCTGTGAAAGTACAATTGTTTAGGATACGATGGGACTGGCATACGCTATGCGTAAAAGCCCCTATAAATAAATAAAGAAAAAAAAAAAAAAGTAAAAATACTCAGAATAATTTTAAATTTTATGCTTTCCTTCCTAGTAAAATAAAAATAGTTACTACATAATTGTATACTATTTCATTTACAATTTCAAGTCGCATGTAATTGGTAGATTGCACAGGGTTTCATCAGTAAGCAGTAGATCTTGGCTCTAATCAAGTTGGCTACCCCTGAGTTATAAGATTAGGGAAATGCTTGCACTGACTGGACAGGTCTACTGAAATCTGTGTGGTTCTTTTCTCCATTTCAGACGCTAATCTACATGGTCATTGCATGATGTGACTAAGATTATGTCTGGTCTTTAAAATAAACTTTGAACCTTGCGGCCTTGGGTTTATTTCCCAATTTCTTTTCAGGGGTAGTCAGATAGAAAATTTTGACTCCATCTAGCTTAATTTTCTTTTCTTAATTAGTCATGATGTGTAAAAGTGATCCTGATATACTATTAACAAAATTAATCATTTCATTTAATTATCATTACCTTTATTGGCAGACAGGATCTGTTCACACAATACATTATCCATTGTGACAATTCGTTTTATTTTTTGTCTTTTTCATTGGTTAAAAAAAAAAAAAATTGTACATACATTTTGACCGTTTAGATATTGCTTTTTTTTTGTTAACGACTAAAAGTTTCTGCGATAGGGTGTCTTGAATCATATGCTGAATTCATGGTGACAGCATGCGTACTGGTTACAATTTATCCTGTTTGAAAAGAAGAAAGAAAAATTGTTTATTCTGCACAAACACAACTCACATTTTAAGAATAATAAAAGTCAAGAAATGTAACTCAAACTCAAAAATAGCATCACACAAATGCTTACCGCGGTGGGCGTTGCCGAAAAGGCCACCGCGCACCAGAACCAATCACGGCGCTTGCCGGAATACAACGCTTTAAGCGAGCGCAGCTGATTGGCTTTCGGATCGATTGCATGTGTGTTCTTTCGTTCGAATACTCGAGGTATTTGTCAATGTAGTGAAGTTTGGAGCTGAATTTCTCGTTGATTTTGTTCATACTTACGCTTCCTAACTTTTTATTATTCGTAGCGCACATTACAAACAAAAATGACAATATATACTTACAAAGTAGCCAAAAGCTTCGTACTCAAGCCTATAAAAAGTTGTCCATTGCTTAATGCCAGGGCCAGGGTTTTCTTACATAATTTTTTGTTTGTATGTCTATGTCGTGATGGTCCAGTGGTTAAAGACCTTGCATCTCATGCACGAGAGTCAAATTCTATTTACAGGCGGAAGAAGATGTGCAACGAGTGGATATACAAATATCGGCGATCGCCGGGGGAAAAGTGAAAGATTTACAGAAAACTGTGAACGATCTCGTTAAGAAGATTGATAAAATTAACTCGGAGATTACAAAGCTGAGGGTCGGCATCAATACTAGTAAGAGGTTAGTTTGAACAATCTTTGCAGATATCATCTTTTCAGCCGAAAGACGTCTACTGTTCGACATAGGCCTCCCCTAAGCATTTATTCCTCGAAGTAAATAAATGCAGATAATCTGAGTTCCAATTCAATCTATTCAACCAATATTACGTTCAGATAATTATCAAGTTTTGGGAATACAAACTCAATGTCATACATGACAAAGTTCAAATTCCATTGCAACTGAATTTGAGAGCTTTTATTACAAACGGTTAATCAAAAATCAACCAAAAAACGTGACGCTAAAGTAGATAGTTGATTGTCATTACATGTAAGTTATTTGAGGGACCTGCCCCTGCCACGCACGGTAATTACGACTGAAAAAAAATCTAAATTTCTTTATTTATATGTAAGTTTCATATAAATTTACTAGCTGACCCCGCAAACGTCGTTTTGCAAAAAAAGGGGTATGAAAAATAGATGTTGGCCGATTCTCAGACCTACCCTATATGCACACAAAATTTCTCAATAATCGGTCCAGCCGTTTCGGAGGAGTTTGGTAACAAACATCGCGACACGAGAATTTTATTTGTATAAATCGACAGGTTATGTGTATAAATTCCCTAAATTATGGCTTAAAGTGCATTGAAATCCGTTGCGCAGTTTAGAAAAACAACGCGGTCACACAGACAGACCCGAAAAGCGACTACAGTTCATAATAAGAGTAAAAAACTAGCTTCTGCCCTCGACTTCGTCCGCGTGAAACCCTGATCCACCCCGTCGCATTGCATCACCCGTCCGCGCTATTACTTCGATGAAAAAATATATTTTTTTAATTCAACTGGTAGGTATCCAGCCATTATCGCGTTCAAACAAACAAACTCTTCAGCTTTATTATTTAATTTTTCACAGGAACGCAAAGAAATCGAAAGAAAAAATCCAGCAGATGGAAGCTGACCTGAGAGAGACTGAGAGGACCTTGGAAACATTGAACAATCAGAAGAAAGAATACAGTTTGGAGAGCGTAAAATTACAGAAGGATTTAGAAGACGTAAGTCATAAAAATATGCCTTTTTAAAGCATATTGGCGCCGATTCCCTTGTTCACAAACTAAACTAAATTTAAGTTCACTGCATCTTTTTCTTTCTATTGCATTAAGACAAGGACAGAAGATAAATATTAGTTTAGTCCTGTCTGTGTTCTGTGATAAATATTACTTTGGGCCCGCGTGGTGGATTACGGCCCACTCCCTCTCACAGAGAGGAGGCCCAGCAGTGGGAACATTATAGGCTGATTATGTACGTATGTATCGCAGCCATCTGGTTAATTAGTTAACCGCCTCGCCTTTGGAAGTAGTGCTCGCCTCGCTTCGCTCTCTCGGCTCGCATGCGGTTTATCTCAGTTCTAACCTTTGGTTGGGGTGCCCTGGCTTAGTTACTGCGACCAATTCGGTTCGCGCGTAATTGATTACAGTTCCAACCTAAACTATAATTGAATATCATTCAGGCCGTTAGTTGAACGGCCGCCTTTTAGTTAAAAGGCTAGGCGGTTAACTAAACGGCTAATTAAACCAGTTGGCTGCGACATATGCATGACATTCACGCAAAACGGCCATGGCTCAGCAGAAGTTACGTTTTAAATCTATTATTGAATAAAGTATAGCATCACGCCTGATATCCCTGAAGGTCATGGCAGGCAGAGCTGATAGCACACCCACATTTCGCTAGTTATTTTTTAGTCCCATGTAATATGCGGGCCTATTACTATCAACTGGGTACAAATCTAGACAGGGTTGCTACTGAAAAAATCCAGATAAATAAACCCAATAACACTATATCTGACCTGGGAATCGAAATCTAAGCCTTTCATCAGCTTCCAAGCTATGCCAACCATGACCATATCGGTTTAGTAGTTTCACTTGCGCAAGCGCAGTGTGTCATTAAAAAAACAAATTCAAAATGGCGGCCCTCACCATTCACTCACTCGCACAACTTGCATCCTAATTAATCAAAATGTATCACAATGTAATTTTATAAACTGTTTCCACTTTCAGCTCGACGAACAAATAAACGATGGTACTGGAGAGTTTTCGGAGCTGAAGCAAGAGATACAGAAACTTCAGGGCAAAGAAAACAAAATTAAAGCCGAACGTTTGGAACGTAACAATGCGGTGATGAAGATGGAGAAGTCTATTCAAGAGTGTCAAGGCAAAACACCTTTGTGGGAGAGAGAGGTAAATATGTTTCTCTTAACTATTTTTTGTCCGCGGTCTCACTCGTTTTCTAGAAAAAAATCTTCATGTACCTATTCGGATAACTAATGACTGTATTAAAGTGTAAGTAAATGAAATATTTTTAACATTATTCCATTGCAGGAAAAGGGTAAAGCGTGCTTCCTTGACCTCTCCAAAGCCTTTGATCTTGTCTCATACGATGTGCTTTGGAGAAAGTTGAGGAGCACGGGTGTACCGGTGGAGGTGCTCAATATGTTTCAATATTGGTATTCTCACCAAACAAATTTTGTGAGGTGGGATAATACACTTTCTGAGGCATATACGTTGGAAAGCGGGGTGAGACAGGGAGGTTTGACGTCGCCCAAGCTTTTCAACCTATACATAAACGATCTCATCGTCGAGCTCAGTAGCAAGCGTGTCGGTTGTTCGATAGATGGCGTCTGCGTCAACAACATTAGCTACGCGGACGACATGGTGCTGCTGAGCCCGACAGTGAGAGGTCTCGGTGAGTTGTTGCGAGTCTGTGAGGCCTATGCTGGAGCACATGGCCTTGTATACAATGTCCAAAAAACGGAATATATGATCTTTAGGACCGTCGGTGGGTGCCCCGAGCATTCCCATAATATAACCCTAAATGGCTTGCGCATAAATCGTGTCACGAAATTTAAATACTTGGGGCATATAATTACCGAAGGTCTTGAGGACGATCTGGATATAGAGAGGGAGCGCAGGGCTTTAGCGGTCAGAGGTAACATGCTGTCTCGCAGATTCTCCCGCTGCTCTGAACAAGTAAAGATAACGTTGTTCAAAGCGTATAGTCAAAGCTTTTATACGGGAAATCTGTGGGTCAGTCACACCAACAGATCGCTGGATGTCCTGCGCATCCAGTATAATAACATCTTCAGGATGATGTTGGGGCTGCCTCGCTTCTGTAGTGCATCGGGGATGTTTGCGCTGTATCGCACTGATGACTTTCATGCAGTCATCCGGAAGAAAACTGTATCCCTGATCTGCAGAATGCGGGGCAGCTGCAACGAAATTCTGAAGACTATAGCTGATAGGATCTCTTCTCCGATATGGAGATCCTTTATTAAACGGGTGATTTGAATGTATTTTTTAATTGTATTTTTAATGTATTTTTAATTTTTAATATTTATTCTTTTTAATTTTTAATTCAATTCAATTTAATTTTAATTCTATTTATTTATTTAGTTTAAGTTTAAATTACTGTATGGAATTATGGATCAATGAGTTATCCGAAATAAATGAATTTTATTTTATTTTATTTTAAAGCCACTATATTGATAGTGGTTTGTATAAAAAGGGTGTAAAACGACTACGAAGCCGAGAATCACATATACTCCCCGTCATTGTTATTATTTTTGACGTGATAACGTCTTATAAATCGATGAACACCGGCTGCACATACGAAAAAGTGTCACTTTCCGCCCGAGCCTGAGCGTGCAAGCGAGAGCGCGGAACAAGCAATAGAGAGGCACGATCGGCCCAAGCGTTGGCGTGTTACACATTTATTCATCAATGTTTCTTTATGACGCTATCACGTAAAACTATCGTCCGTAAACCGACTTTTGTACTGAATCATACGTGGGAAACTTCTGGTTACGAAGATATTAAAGGTTCCAATCAACCTTCACCCCCGCGGCCCCTGTACTGTTACATGCACCCATAATCACAATGTTGTTTTGTGTGCGTTACATTTCGCACTACCGCAAACAGCAAATTTTCACACAAAGATTAGAATTCGTTTCTCGGCAATTATTTTTGTGCAATGTTACTTAGTTTGATTAGGGGCCCGTGGCTAAATAATAACAGCCGCACAGGTCGATCGATCAGGTTAAGCTACGCTTGCCGCGGTTGCTCTGTGGATGGGTGACCATCTTTACATACCGAGATCCCTCCGTGCCTCGGAAAGCACGTTAAGCCGTTGGTCCCGGCTGTCATTTGTGGATCTTTGACAGTCGTTACGGGTAGTCAGAAGCCCGAAAGTCTGACAACCAGTCTTACGAAGGCGTATCGTATTACCCAGTAACTGGGTTGTGGAGGTCAGATAGGCAGTCGCTTTATGTAAAATACTGGTATTCAGCTGCATCCGGTTAGACTGGAAGCCGACTCCAACATAGTTGGGAAAAGGCTAGGCAGATGATGATGACTTAGTTTGATGTACAGAATGCTTACTTGACGGCTATGTGATGTGTCTTTTCACACCCTGTAGTAATATAGGTAAAAATGTGTAAGATAAAAAAAAAAAACTAAGTCCATCAATATTATGATTACAATAAAATTAATTACCTATTTATTATTTTTTTTTTGTACGCAAAATACGCGCATTGACGTGGAGTTGCGGACACTATAGCATCTATCTACTACAGACCTATGTATATACTTACACTTTACATACATTCACATTTATTCATCCCACTCTTTTATCATGTCTACATCTTATTTTTGCGAATCGGCCTAAAACGATTCATTTCTTTATATAATTACCAAATTAAATATTTCTATAGTTTTCATTGTTGTGACATTTACGTCAGGCTGTCAAACTGATATTACTTTTTTCCTGTTAATTTTCTTTCATAGTTTCTTACTGGCTTAGTCTATGAAGGTTACTCTTGATTTGTATAATTTTAAATTATTTTTATGTTTATGTTAGCTCAAATATTGTATTTTATAGATAATTGTGACTGTTTATTGAATAACTGTATCCTAATTTAAATTCATAAAAATAATTAACACTCTCTCAGTATTCATCAAAGAGGTTTTTAAAACAAATATTTCTGGCCGCTTCAAGCTCATGACAGGAGCATATGTTATGAAGAAAACTTCAATTTTCGAAAGAACTAAAAGAAGTGAAGATGAAAAAACAAATGGGAGACTCATATAAAAGGACCTCTGACACATTATTGAGTTGATTTCTGCTCTGGTTTCACTCAAAGAAACATCTCCGCTACAGACCACGTCCAATTACTAAAGGAAAAGTACAACAGAAGTCAAGCCTTAACTAAACTTAACTAAACTACTATTTTGACTTCATATCTTGACGGAGTGACTACGCTGAAGTCCAGAGGACCATCTTCTCTTCATCTTTTCTCCACTATCTATCACTACTGTGACCTGTGGCTTCGCACTTGAAAAAAGAAAAACGGACTGCGACTACAAAAACCTCTCTTCTTTCTACTGAGTGATATTGGTATCTTTTTTAATCATTTATGTATTTTTTATCTCTAATTATATTGTTCAAATTTACTTCATACCCTTTTATTTTGTTAGGTTAGTAGATTTGTTACAGTTTGGAAAACTAGGATGTTTTCCTTGGTTATTTCCTCCTATAATAATGATTATAGCGTGGGCTCGACTATTTTCAAAATTCAAAAAAAATACTACCTCTAGTATGGAAACTTTTGGAATTGCCTTTTCGATTTAAAAATTATATCTAAACCTTTCTAGTAAAAAAAAAAAAACTAGGATGTTTTCCTTGGTTATTTCCTCCTATAATAATGATTATAGCGTGGGCTCGACTCTTTTCAAAATTCCAAAAAATACTATCTCTAGTATAAAAACTTCTGCAATTACCTTTTCGATTTAAATTATATCTAAACCATTTAATAATTTGATAGGATTTTTCTGTTCTTCTTAATAAAAACTGATTTGTGGTAAAAACTCTCTCTTTAAACCAATAACTAGACTTTTTAGAAATATTTTCTCTGAAGATATTATCTTAAACTTACTGAATCATTTTAAACTTATCATTTCACTCATCAACATTAAAACACTCAGCTCTCCTTTAAAACCTATTTGGTAAAATCTTATTCCATCTTTCTCTTTTTGAGCGGTAGCAACTCACTAAATAAGCCCCTAATGCCTTGTTTTCGGAGCGGTAGCAACTCATTAAATAAGCCCCTAATGCAAATTTTTTTTAGAGGTTTTCTTAAACCCTCTAATTCTTAAACTCAAGTTTTACTTGAGCTTTTCTTAAACTAGGACTCAAATTTGAGTTCTCTCAAAGTTTTTCTTAAACTTGGGTGATTCTTAAACTCAAAACTAACTTGAGTTTTCTCTCAACTGGAGGTTTTTCTTAAACCTTGAACCTTTCGAGCGGATAAGCAACTCGTTAAAAAAGCCCTAATGCTCTCTTTCTAATTGGGTTTTCAAACAGGTGCGGGTTACGACACCTAATTAAAAAAAATAAGCCTTCGTAATTATAAATAAATATTTCCTTCTTGGAGTATGCGTCATTAAATGTGAACCATATCTCCTATGTGTGATTGAATGGGAGTGTTCGACGAAAGCATGGAAGAGGTTGTGTGTTAGATCAAGGACTTATTTTTAACCTTTACAAAATTTTTGTTCTAGACCAAAAATTTTCTCGGGGTCGATGGGGAAATATAGCATCTATCTACTACAGACCTATGTATATACTTACACTTTACATACATTCACATTTATTCATCCCACTCTTTTATCATGTCTACATCTTATTTTTGCGAATCGGCCTAAAACGATTCATTTCTTTATATAATTACCAAATTAAATATTTCTATAGTTTTCATTGTTGTGACATTTACGTCAGGCTGTCAAACTGATATTACTTTTTTCCTGTTAATTTTCTTTCATAGTTTCTTACTGGCTTAGTCTATGAAGGTTACTCTTGATTTGTATAATTTTAAATTATTTTTATGTTTATGTTAGCTCAAATATTGTATTTTATAGATAATTGTGACTGTTTATTGAATAACTGTATCCTAATTTAAATTCATAAAAATAATTAACACTCTCTCAGTATTCATCAAAGAGGTTTTTAAAACAAATATTTCTGGCCGCTTCAAGCTCATGACAGGAGCATATGTTATGAAGAAAACTTCAATTTTCGAAAGAACTAAAAGAAGTGAAGATGAAAAAACAAATGGGAGACTCATATAAAAGGACCTCTGACACATTATTGAGTTGATTTCTGCTCTGGTTTCACTCAAAGATACATCTCCGCTACAGACCACGTCCAATTACTAAAGGAAAAGTACAACAGAAGTCAAGCCTTAACTAAACTTAACTAAACTACTATTTTGACTTCATATCTTGACGGAGTGACTACGCTGAAGTCCAGAGGACCATCTTCTCTTCATCTTTTCTCCACTATCTATCACTACTGTGACCTGTGGCTTCGCACTTGAAAAAAGAAAAACGGACTGCGACTACAAAAACCTCTCTTCTTTCTACTGAGTGATATTGGTATCTTTTTTAATCATTTATGTATTTTTTATCTCTAATTATATTGTTCAAATTTACTTCATACCCTTTTATTTTGTTAGGTTAGTAGATTTGTTACAACACCAGCCCGTTTTACCTATTACCTATTTATTTTCAGCTACGATCACTAAAACTCGAAGACCCAGGCATCGAAGGCATTCCTGGAATCGAGCCCATTCCTCCTCTAGCGCAGCACACTACAGAAGAGTTAGAAGGGGCAGAAGTAGAGGAGTTGAGGGCCCGACTGACTGCGCAGAAGAACAGGATCGGAGATAAGAAGCCTAATATACAGGCTATACAGGTAAAATCTTGATGGATATACTTTGATAGCCTTCGTGAATACAGCTGGTCGAATCGTCATTGTGTCACCATTCTATCTCTATTCATCCAAGAATAGACAAAGTTCTTTTTATCCCACTCGACATCTCTTCTTCCAGAGCACGGGATCACCCGCAGACTCGCGTTTCTATGAATGATATGTATTTGTCCTTTCCATAGCAATGCGGAGCAAATTTTAAAATGTATACTAATATTATAAAGCTGAAGACGGACGCGCTAATCTCAGGAACTACAGGTTCGAATTGAAAAATTATTTTTGCATTTGATAACCCAATTCTTGAGGAAGACTATAGGCTATTCAATGCAGCCAGGCGATGTGATGCGATGGGGTGGGTCGGGGGAACAAAAAATTTCACGCGGACGAAGTCGTGGGCAGAAGCTAGTCAGTATAGATTCTTCTAAGTCCAATGTGATATAGATTATTTGAGACTTCTGGAGAAGAAATGGTTTTATCCCCCATTTGTCAAAAAGTAGAGAAAAATTGGTCGTCATGCTTGACAACGGCCCCGATTCTGTTGTTCACAAAATAAACTAAATTTAAGTTCAGTGCATCTTTTTCTTTCTATTTCATTACGAAAAGGACAGAAGATAAAATATTAGTTTAGTCCTGTCGAATTAGATAATCCATAGACAAGTTAGACGAGATTAAAAAATTGGCTACTAAAAATACGTCAATTTACGTCAGGTGCTGACTAATTTGACAGGACTAAACTAATATTTATCTTATGACCTTTTCTTAATTAAATTGAAAGAAAAATATGCACTGAACTTAAATTTAGTTTAATTTGTGAAGAACAGAATCGGGGCCATTGTAGACTTTTGTCGACTAGAATAGAAACATTTCTCTTCATCGCCATGCTTAAGACGGTAGAAATGTTCCTACAATCTGTCATTTTATCTACTTTTCCGTCGACAAAACCCATTACTATGGTAGGCAACGCATGCAAAGCCTGCTGGTGGAGATTCATAGACGAATCGACCTTGGAGTGTAAATGTGGTCCTGTTCCATAAATGATAGGACACTTTATATTGTCCTTTGTATTCGTGGGATCTTTGACAGTCGTTACGGGTAGTCAGAAGCCCGAAAATCTGACAACCAGCCTTACCAAGGGATATCGTATTACCCAATAACTGGGTTGTGGAGGTCAGATAGGCAGTCGCTTCATGTAAAATACTGGAAGCTGTGACTGTTCCTAAAATACCCTAGGCTGATAAAATTTTCGTTTTTCCTAATTATGTTAAATATTAGTGTTTTGGGTCGGTTCCCCCTAATGGGGAAGAGTCGCACCCCGCCCCGTACGACTCTGTAGAGCTCGTCTCCAGACTGGACACTCTCCCACCGATAGAGATTAAATGAATTCCAAATATAAAGAAGTCCAATGCTTCATCATTAAACCAAGGAAAGGATTGAAAGAAATGCTAAATAAAATATAGGAATTCATACATAAGAACAAACATTGAATGTGGTTTTAGAAAGCTAGTAATAATAGAGGGATCCAAATTATATTATTATTATTAAATTGTGAGTAACCCATACGCTAATGTATTAGGTATTTGATCAGTCATTACTCACACGATACTTCACATCTACACCTGGTGTACTCAGAGTAACACTTCCATAGTGACGCAAGCGGCTTTTCAGCGGCATTGCGTCGGCATCATGCTCTTTTGGAGACATGGTCCCTAGCAGTTCTCTCGAACCGATAAACGTGACGAAGCGGCTTTCCCTGCGGCAACCGAGCGACTGTCCTTGTCTGACTACGGGGCGGCTAGTTCCAGCGGCATTGCGTCGGCATCATGCTTTTAAGAAGACATGGTCCCTACCAGTCCTTGGACTGGGTATGAAATATATGTGGTCACCCAAACCCCTGGAAGTTCACCCTTTGCACAACGAGCATATCTGCAAGACACGTGTTCATGTCAGTCTGACCGAATTATTGGTCTGAGTTAAAGAATTCAACATTCAAGAATTACTAGATAATACAGTTGAGATTCAAAACTCAAGATTCATCATTTAATAGAGTTTTGAATAATCTCTCTTAAAGCCCTATTATTGGCCGGAGGCAAGGAGTACAGAGCTCAAGAATTATAGTACTAGAATTTACTAGATAATAGAAAATTAAGAATTACTAATTAGTAGAGTCGTGGATCAAGTCTCTTGGAGGTCTATAGACAGCCCTTAAGCGCCCACCCTTCACCACTTCCTAGTGTTTGGGCTGGGGAGAAGAAGTGGCGCAACAAACTCCCCAGCAACACTTCTCTGTCTGTAACTAATTAAGTTAAAATAACTTTATTAACTCTATCAGCCTAGGATAATTATTATAATGAAGGACTCACCCAGCCACACCAACAATCACACACACTCACTACTTTTACTAGATTAGTCTAACCTAATCTGGGCTTCAAACCAACTATATTTAACTTAAAACCTAATACTCGCTATCTCGCGACAGCCCACTCGGACATGGCCTCTAGGTGTTCACTCAATATCCTAACTTATCTAGCCTGGACTAGGAAGTCCGTATCCTAAAGCGGGTCCAACCCGACTGCCCCTTGCATGTTCTCCTGAGTTATAATTCTCACATCCAAACAACCCCACACTCAGCCCAGTTTCTCTTCGTTTCTTGGAACTTCGACCCAAAGCTTTTTTGCTTGGCTGTACTTAAGCGATCCTGGCGACGGCGCCACATTTATGATAAACATGTGTGGATGATGGTTTGGGTTCGTCTTAGAATTCTTACAAAATACTGCATCTTAAGTGACATAGATTGCCCATAAATATAAATGGAATGGGTTTCCAAAAGGTTCACTATTGTTTTACAATTGTAAAGAAATAGGATATTTTGTTATTTATTAGGGTGACGTGTCAACCCGTCAACTCATTGAGACTTAATGCGTTTCTAAGGAGGCCACTATCGTTTGACAATTTTAAAGTAAGAATTTATAATAATTATTTTGTTTTTAAATAGGAGTAAGTGACAGACAGTCACATTCCCCCCTCTGAAAATCAGACGCGTGACGCAGTACAGCGGATGAGCTTTCACAATAGGATGAACTATGTCTTTCTTTGAAAGTGCTACAGAATATAGACCCATACCTATCTGATGTATTTATCTAATCAAATAATTATAAATATTCTAGTAGGAACATAAATCCAACAAGATTCTAATAAGATACAATATCTGCTATAATTTTATACCATTTACAGAAGTATCTTCAACCAATGCACAAGCAATTAATTGATTTATATTATTCAAACTATTATCCTTCTTGCAAATACTCTTTTCGTGTTAATTTAAATAACGTTACTGTACCTCAGCCCAGTTCAGAAAACCTGTGCATGCTTATAATGTAGTTTTACATACCAGGGTCTCCTTAAGAGTATTTGTGCTAACGAGCCACGCTACCTACGGTGCTCCCTCGTTCTAAACTCAGCCTATCGCAGTTGCAGCTGGCAGAGGCCTCTCCTTGGACAGCCTAGTCAGCTGTCCGCAGTTGTATCCAATAGCAGCTGAAATAGTCCGCACATAAGCATATTAGACTTCATTCCAATTAGTCACCCCCCTCTGATTCTAAGAGGTTAGAGCAGTTTTAAATTCTAATAGGAGTTTGGAGGATATACCTATTAGAAAATATAGGCATCTTCTAGGATGGTTGCGCAGTCTACTGCGTAACTAATTATTGGCTTACTAGCACACAATGCTGTCAACTATCCTCTCAAATTATAAAGGTGTTGACAAGAACATTATCTGATATATTTGAACCCATAACTTAGTATATTCAAACTATGTTTCAAATCAATACTATTTCTAGTTAAGCACATATCAACTTTAAAACATAATAGTAATTACGTTGATTTCAAGGTGGCCAGCACCACCGAAAAAGTCACAAAGATGCTTGAAATCGCAGCGCAAACCTAACCGTAGAATTCAAAGTGACCCCTCCACAAACTCACACCTGCCTACACTTCCGGATGACTTCCGGCAAATAAATCGCGAATGCAGATTAGTACCATTGGCACATGAACCTATAATATTTCGTGAGATAACAAAAATCATACCACGTAGCTACGGGTAATTAAAATGTCTAATAAAGTGAAACTTAGCTTCGTATAGGTACGCTACAGCTACTGCTGTTGGAGTCAGCCGATGTCAGCTGGTTTTGAAGGAACTTCAAACCAAGCGCAACTCACAAACCAGTAGTTCAGACATAGCGTAGTGGCAGCCGAGTGAAGACTTAAGTATCCTGGAATTTGAAAGAAAGCCAAACCAGTATCTATTTAATTATACGACATACGTCGCCGACTTCAGAGATGGAAAGATTTATGTTTACTCCTTATGACGATAGTAAATGTAACTTCCTGATAAATTAAATGTCATTTCATAACTTCACGCTTCATAGGTCTTACTCACTAATAAATATTAGATTTACCCATAATAAGGGTGTGTCTTATACATCTAAGCTCATTCCACACACACACACATATTATCAATCTCAAGCGCACAATCACATTTCACAATCACGAACTGTTAGTAAAACTCACGTGTGCCGAGAGTCGAACCTATTTTCACATTATTCACATACTGTCAGATAGCTACTAAACTTCCGTTTGCAGGGAATCGAACCCTTTATTGCAGTAACACAGGAGCCCAAGCAACAATCGCACCATTACCTAGACCTACTTAAAATTACGTCCGTGCATGTGGGAATTCAACCCACTATCAGTAGCTTCGGAACCAAACGGGAATTGAACCCCCAGGTCGTGACACAGGGATTCCCAGCAATCATAAAACAATACGTCTAACGGGAATCGAACCCAATACCCATGACAATAGAATACAAATGCTCATAAACCCAAAACATCAGGTAGGCATCGAACCCACTATGAGTACCTACTTACAGAATTCAACCATCATTACCAAACCGTAACTTAATTAAATAAGTTACTGTATTAACCAATAACATTAAGTGGGAATCGAACCCAAGATTCATGAAAATAGAATCTAAGCACATCAGCAAATAAATCATGCAGGAATTGAACCCGCTACCAGTAGTTGAAGAATTCAACCACAATTATCAAGCCGTATAACTTAATTAAACATAAGTTATTGTAACCGTCATAACTCTTTTGTAACAATGAATAGAACCATAAAATAACGTTGTGTTATTTTTGTGTACGTACGTTGTGTTATTTTCGTAGTACGTTGTGTTATTTTTTTGTGTTACGTTGTGTTTTTTTTTTAGTAGTACGTTGTGTTATTTTCGTAGTAATCCCTATTTAGTTCTTTCTCGTTGCACTGAAGTGAATCAGTACATTTAATGACGAGAATCCTGGTCACGGCACCACATGTGACTGTTCCTAAAATACCCTAGGCTGATAAAATTTTCGTTTTTCCTAATTATGTTAAATATTAGTGTTTTGGGTCGGTTCCCCCTAATGGGGAAGAGTCGCACCCCGCCCCGTACGACTCTGTAGAGCTCGTCTCCAGACTGGACACTCTCCCACCGATAGAGATTAAATGAATTCCAAATATAAAGAAGTCCAATGCTTCATCATTAAACCAAGGAAAGGATTGAAAGAAATGCTAAATAAAATATAGGAATTCATACATAAGAACAAACATTGAATGTGGTTTTAGAAAGCTAGTAATAATAGAGGGATCCAAATTATATTATTATTATTAAATTGTGAGTAACCCATACGCTAATGTATTAGGTATTTGATCAGTCATTACTCACACGATACTTCACATCTACACCTGGTGTACTCAGAGTAACACTTCCATAGTGACGCAAGCGGCTTTTCAGCGGCATTGCGTCGGCATCATGCTCTTTTGGAGACATGGTCCCTAGCAGTTCTCTCGAACCGATAAACGTGACGAAGCGGCTTTCCCTGCGGCAACCGAGCGACTGTCCTTGTCTGACTACGGGGCGGCTAGTTCCAGCGGCATTGCGTCGGCATCATGCTTTTAAGAAGACATGGTCCCTACCAGTCCTTGGACTGGGTATGAAATATATGTGGTCACCCAAACCCCTGGAAGTTCACCCTTTGCACAACGAGCATATCTGCAAGACACGTGTTCATGTCAGTCTGACCGAATTATTGGTCTGAGTTAAAGAATTCAACATTCAAGAATTACTAGATAATACAGTTGAGATTCAAAACTCAAGATTCATCATTTAATAGAGTTTTGAATAATCTCTCTTAAAGCCCTATTATTGGCCGGAGGCAAGGAGTACAGAGCTCAAGAATTATAGTACTAGAATTTACTAGATAATAGAAAATTAAGAATTACTAATTAGTAGAGTCGTGGATCAAGTCTCTTGGAGGTCTATAGACAGCCCTTAAGCGCCCACCCTTCACCACTTCCTAGTGTTTGGGCTGGGGAGAAGAAGTGGCGCAACAAACTCCCCAGCAACACTTCTCTGTCTGTAACTAATTAAGTTAAAATAACTTTATTAACTCTATCAGCCTAGGATAATTATTATAATGAAGGACTCACCCAGCCACACCAACAATCACACACACTCACTACTTTTACTAGATTAGTCTAACCTAATCTGGGCTTCAACCCAACTATATTTAACTTAAAACCTAATACTCGCTATCTCGCGACAGCCCACTCGGACATGGCCTCTAGGTGTTCACTCAATATCCTAACTTATCTAGCCTGGACTAGGAAGTCCGTATCCTAAAGCGGGTCCAACCCGACTGCCCCTTGCATGTTCTCCTGAGTTATAATTCTCACATCCAAACAACCCCACACTCAGCCCAGTTTCTCTTCGTTTCTTGGAACTTCGACCCAAAGCTTTTTTGCTTGGCTGTACTTAAGCGATCCTGGCGACGGCGCCACATTTATGATAAACATGTGTGGATGATGGTTTGGGTTCGTCTTAGAATTCTTACAAAATACTGCATCTTAAGTGACATAGATTGCCCATAAATATAAATGGAATGGGTTTCCAAAAGGTTCACTATTGTTTTACAATTGTAAAGAAATAGGATATTTTGTTATTTATTAGGGTGACGTGTCAACCCGTCAACTCATTGAGACTTAATGCGTTTCTAAGGAGGCCACTATCGTTTGACAATTTTAAAGTAAGAATTTATAATAATTATTTTGTTTTTAAATAGGAGTAAGTGACAGACAGTCACAAAGCCGACCCCAACATAATTGGGAAAAGGCTAGGCAGATGATGATGATGACTTTATATTGTCCTTTGTGTCCTGTGAGCTCCACGTTACAGGAGCTGACGGACGCTAGTGATAGCGCCAAACACGTAGCCGAATTCTGGGCCGAGTCCATTAAGATTGCCATCGACAAGCTAAGAGGAAGATGTTTCTCTTTTCAGGAATACAAAGCCAAAGAGGAGCTGTACCTTCGTAGGGCGGCAGAACTTGACGATATAACGACTCGAAGAAATGATATGAGAGCTCTCTACGATCAACTAAAAAAGAAGAGGACTACTGATTTCTTGTGTGGTAAGCATGCAATCATGTTGTATTGCAATTTATACCTTAATGCAATGATATAAGAGTCACGTAACACATTGTCGTTAGTTATGGGAGCAATTAATGGGAGAAAATTAAACCTTATTTCTATTCAATTACAGGCTTCAACACAATAACAGCGAAGTTGAAGGAAATGTACCAAATGATCACTCTGGGAGGTGACGCCGAGTTGGAGCTGGTTGACTCACTTGATCCGTTCACTGAGGGTATCATTTTCAGGTAAATTAATGATGTTTCAACTAAAAGCGCTTTTTTACTCGTCTGCACGACAGCAAATACATTGGCCCCGATTCTGTTGTTCACAAACTAAACTAAATTTAAGTTCAGTGCATCTTTTTCGTTCTATTTCACTAAGAAAAGGACAGAAGAAAAATATTAGTTTAGTCCTGTCAAATTAGCCAGCGCATGACGTAAATTGACGTATTTTTAGTAGCCAGTTTTTTAATCTCGTCGAACTTGTCTATGGATTATCTTATTTGACAGCACTAAACTAATATTTTATCTTCTGTCCTTTTCGTAATGAAATAGAAAAAAAAGATGCACTGAACTTAAATTTAGTTTAGTTTGTGAACAACAGAATCGGGGGCCATTGTTATGTTTTTACGCGTATCTTTGTACCCTCGAAACATCATAACGGCTGGATGGATTTGAATCCATGAGATGTCATTCCTTTCCCAGCAGTATTTTACGGGTTATAACTAAAACCTCGGGGCGTACCACCGGGGGAACCCCCGGGGGGTTTTAGTTGGTAGACACAATCATAATATGGTTAGTGGGCAAAGTGACGGTGTAGTACACCTCTGCCCGTCCCTTAGCTTAGGGGAATACAGGTGTGATGTTAACTTTGTCATTTAAGTCAGAACCTATTTCCTTCCAGTGTTCGTCCCCCAAACAAATCATGGAAGAACATCTCTAATCTCTCCGGCGGCGAGAAGACCCTGTCGTCGCTAGCGTTAGTGTTCGCGTTACATTACTACAAACCAACTCCACTGTATGTCATGGATGAGATCGACGCCGCGTTGGACTTCAAAAACGTGTCCATTGTCGCTAATTATATTAAGGTGAGTCATCATCTGCCAGCTCCACTTCAGCTTGGCAGCTTTTTGAGAAACGTTAGTAATCTGTGTCTTGGAGCGCAGTGTGGTGTTGCGAATGTGATCGGTCAATTTGACGCCTAGAATAGGCTAGTTTCCACCATCAATAAACTGAAAATCTATTTAGTCCGTCAGTTAGAGTATTGGAAAATAATGGACACGTATTTTTTGTTTTTGTATCAATGAATATTGACAAAGTATGTACGCATCAAAACTCGGGAGTGGGAGCTCGTGACGTCAGAACGTACTAAAATTATACCAAGGTGTGACGTATTAAGAATTTTAAAAGCGTCGTATCTTCGTCAATTTTGGTTTACGTAACAAAAGAAAAAATACGGGTCAAATATTTTTTGATAATCTAACTGACGGACTAATTCGATTTTTTCAGTTGACAAGCCTATACTGCGCTCCTTTGCACGTTGGCAAATCTTGAGTTTGGACTTTTGAATGTTTGCCAAACATTGGATCGAAAGAGCTGGAAGTCATGGAAATCATGCCTTTGTCCAGCAGTGGGATAATGCAGGCTAACAATAACATCATCAGCCCAGCCTTTCCCCAACTACGTTAGGTGCCATCTCCACGAGCGAGAGAATCGCAGCGATAGTCTCGCCGAGCCACCAAATTCAGTCGAAACTCTATGGATCAGTCTCCATAAGGCGAATAAACTTTACTACATTATATCGCGATCGAGTAGCGGCACATCATGAGAGTCAGTTAAATCACGATAACTTTGCAATCGGAGCAAAATGTCGTCGCTTTCGACTTAAAACGCAAATACAGTAAGGTCTACTTCGCACCTCTTAGATTAGTTTTCCGTAAACCAACATCAATTTTACAAAAAATAAATAAAAAAACGCTATAAAAACCCAGTCGAAATACGGCACCGCAACACAATAGCGGGCTGAACGCTGAATTGTAACTGGAGCAGATCGGCGAAATCAACCGGGAATGAGATAAAATCATAATCAAATCTGTGCATTAGAACAGGCAGTTTCGCTTGTCGTATAATGGACAAGTTGTGGTGGAACTACTGCAGTTTCTCTGCTATGGTTTCGCGGCGGAGATGTGGTTCCCGCTCTAATCAGTCAATCAAATCGCAAAAAACGGGTCTCTTGAATAAAATTTTCCATTTTCTCCTTTCAGGAACGCACCAAAAACGCCCAGTTCATAATAATCTCACTACGATACAATATGTTCGAGGTATGCAACCGTCTCGTCGGCATTTACAAGACAGAAGACTGCACCCAATCCGTTACTGTTAATAACGAACTTCCTATATTCCCTCTAAGGATAGTGGCACAAGAAATTTTTGTTATTTAAACAGCTATTTTGTTTACTATGTCGTAAGGTTCATTTTGGTGTGTTGAAATAAGATTTGTAGTAATTTGTGACGTTATGTCGAACTAAGAGTTCGATTATTTTCGTTGTGCTTTCACCAGTGTTCGTACTACGTTGAATGCACCGGTTCTTGGGGTCTCCTCTCTAAGTCCGTGAACGAAGTTACTGGCCGGTCTGCAAAAGTAGTTGCACCGTCAAAACAAGATTCAAATTCAATTTTACGGACGGACAAATACATATTGGGAGTAGGGACAAACTGTTACATCGTGGGGTCATTCATTTAATATTTCCGTAAATGATACGAAGTAGGAATTTTCCGAAACGAAGGATTTCGTGCTTAGGATGTAGACTTGTCTGTTCACCGAAGTTAAGCATTATCGGGCGCGATCAGTACTTGGATGGGTGATCGCCTGGGAACACGCGTGACGTTGGTTTTTTTCTTTTTTTTTCTTAAATAATTTTAAATGAAATTATTTGTTAGTACAGTTATTTTGTGTATGTTTTGAATAAATGCTTTGAACAATAATTAATGTGAACTTATCACGAATTGTAAGTTAGTTTGTAATTAAAACTACTACTTAACATCATCTATATTTATCCCAGTTTATTAGGGGTGTGCAGCAAAATCTAGCCGTCATATGGCTTAACACCCAGTACTCAGCTTTAAAGTTCTATTTCGCTATACAGGGTGCAATTGAAGTCATGGGCATTATTTTAACCTAAGGCACTACTCATGATACTAATTGCATTAGGGCTACTATTACGCAAATCAAAAATATTATTAATGCAAGTATGTAAAACCTTAAAATGTAGTAAGTCATACAAAGTATCAAACAGTTGCGCTTCTCGATACTCGATAGCAAATGCGTAGGTACATACACTACGCCGTACGCGTCATTGGGCGTGAATTCTTTGACCCCGCCCGACTCACGTGACATTCGTAAGTTGCCAATGAATTGATTCATAATAAATTCCAACTTTCCCTTCGTACTTTGCCGGCTTAGGACGGTCAAAACTACGTCAACTAACATACATAAAAAAAAAAACATTTACGTACCTAGCTTGTGGATTGTTTTGAAAAAACTTTATTTGTCGGTAAAGTGACAGAGGGTAAACGGGTGCTCTTCCACGAGCTTGTGCATGTGCTGGCACGTGAAAAGACGAAAAATCCAACAGGTTCTTAGTGGTTCTGGTGGAATGAGACCCCGTGAAGGAATAGGGTCGTTTGGGTTGCGGCGATGGAACATTTCACGAGTTCATACTAAATTTCTTGTGCGATCGTAAATTACAACCATTTGTGGGTATTGTTGGTTGGTGTACCTAGCCTGCACATTACGCGGTCGAGGCATCGTGTACACAAACACACACACAACTACTACACTAACACTTAATACACTGCAATCCAAGCACCGTATGACGCGAGCGGCGAGTACGGCGATTACGTCACGGGATCAATAAATCAATTACGCGTCAATGCACCTGCGCAGTCGTTATGACACTGGTTCCGGGTTCGTGTTGCGGCGGGAAGCATACCCCGCGCGGGGGTGATATTCGTATTTTTGCGAGTGAGGGAGTGGAACGGAGAGAGTTCAGGGAATCCCGCCGGACGGAATGTCTTGTAGCCCATTGTTATTATTACTTGTAAGGAAAAACCCGCGCGCGCGCAGGTGATGTTTGTTTACATTTCGCTTTGCACTGTACTGCGCTTTAAGATTTTGATATTTCAACATTTATTGGCGTTAACGAAGTATTTTGTTTTAATTACTTTAAGTGTTTATTTGCAATAATAAGCCTTGTGCAATTTGACTTACTACATTTTTAAGGTTTTCCTTAATTGCATTAATACTATTTTTGATTTGCGTATTAATAGCCCTAATGCAATCAGTATCGTGAGTAGTGCCTTAGGTTAAAATAATGCCCATGACTTCAATTCCACCCTGTATAGTTTTTCGCACAGATATTGGCCTATACATGCACGTATTAAAACAATAATATTAAATAAACAACTATAGTAGTTTAAAATGTGTATTTATTTACTTCCTTCTAGCATGTACAGAGGCCAGCACATCAAGCTACCCCAATCTGTAAAATTTTCCCAATTGAATATAAACCTTATTCCTTTGTGCTAGAGTTGAAAATCTATCAAAGAAATTTGACAGATTGGGGTAGCTTGACGTGATGGCCTCTGTACAATCCGCAAGAGTTAACTTGAGACCCGAGCGGCACCTACCAACCCCGCACTGATTGACACGTACTGACAGCGCGCTTGCGTCATCAGAGCGAAGTCTCGAGTTAACCTCTTGCGGGAGAAACCGCAAGGTAACTACTTCCACACTTCATAGCACTATATACACAATAGGCATAACGGACAGTCTCCTATGCAGGGCTTGCATGGAGGCTGAGGAAAGCGTTGCGCATGTGCTCTGAGTGCACAGGCGTCACCCAGGTTAGGTCCGACACCCTTGGGACACCCGGATCTTACACAGATGTTCTCAAGAAGCCAGGAGACGTAATCAGCTTTTGGAGGGCGACGGTTGCCATGGCCCACTAGAAGGACTAAGTGCGGAAACCAAACCCTATAACTCTTGCGGGTATTGCTAGGGATTGTGAGCGCGGGGAGCAATGGAATAGTGGACTGTATTTTAGGTAATACAAAAAAGCATATAAGATTAATTAAAACTTAAAACAGATAACAGCATTTTTTAACAACCGTTGTCTATCATTTTCAAAGGCTTGAAATGGATAAAAACCAATTTTTTTTTATAGAATAATTTTTATCTCTCTTAGGTAATAGGTAGAAAATAAATATAGGCCCACTTTACGATAGTCGATTGTTTTTTTTTATTTTAATATAAAGTAAATAAAATGAGCAATTTAATTTACCGTAGGTACCTTTCTTTTTGAAGCTATAACTTCGAATTGAGTAGGTAGTGTAGGTGTCTTAATCTCGAGCTTGAAAGTTGAAAGCACGACGCGGCGACAAAATTCATCATTTTAATTCAGTAAATGAATTAAAATCTAGTATTGGTAGGCAACAATGTTTAAATATCGTGAAAAACGTGGGTACAAATAATTTAGTCCCAAAAACATAACTAATCTTTTTAGCTTGCAGTCTGATAAAACAACTAGAAACCCATTATTTATAGATCGTTATCGAGTAGGTACTTTCGATAAATATCCGTTGTCTACCGCCGGTTTACAACTATAGTCACTCCCTTTCAATCAAGCCATATTCATCTTTGAATGAACTTTATTCACATTAGTTTATAAAACTAAAAAAAAAAATACACCAAAACAACTGTCTTTTTATTTATTGTTACAGAACATCTCAATATACATAAACGTTATATATTAACATATATTATACAATTCTCTTAGAAAAGCGAACAATGCTTGGAGCGCAATAACTTTGGCGGGACGTAGCACCGACCGGCGGCGGCGTATGTACTCGCCCTTAAGTGCACTGACCAGCTGTTTCACCGCAGTCCTGTCGCAGTATATGGATTAACTAGAAACTCTGAACCATCTATGTAGGGTGTGGCCCCTGCATAAAAGGTTAAGAGCGAAAGCGTCGGGTTGGCCCGCAAAATTCCAATTTCATTACGTTTTTTTTTGCAATTTGTAAGATCTGAGGGGCAATTCTCGTAATTTTTAAAAACGTTCAGTCTGATCTCAGTCTCAATCTGTCAAAAATACTTCAAATTTCCCTACATTTTGACAAGTTTTTGACATTTGTTTGTCGCCGAGATGAGACTGCGACTAGATTTTGAGCGTTTCAAATTAGCAGAATTGGCCTACAGGTCAGTTTCCGGCTCTATGTTGAACAAAATATGATTCGCGACCGTATAAAATGTATTTAAAATACAACTCTCCAAGTTCAAACTACCCCCTATAGAGGTGTGAGGAACAGGTAGGTAAAGTTCACTCATCCTCCATAGAAAAGGGAGAATCCTCCGATCAGATGGGTGTCGTGTCTGGTGGCAGCTGCCCGCTATGCTAGTTGCGCGGTAAACTCTGCTTGCGCGATCCAGGATTTTGCGCGATGTCAGTGTGATGCGTAGTTCGCATGTGGCGATGTAGATGCCGCCACAATCCTATCAGATAACTTAGGGCGATGGGTACAATAAAACATGACATTTGAGGCCGATTTTTCTAACTTGGAGAGTTGTAATGATGATTTAGTGGACTTAATCAACTAAATCATCATTACAACTCTCCAAGTTATTTAAATGATTATAATTATGTAAATACATATTTGTAAAGGCGCTCCTTCACCGGGAGCATTCGCCTGTATTGTAACAGTTCAGATTCGAGCATTACATCAGTGAGGAGAACCGAGGTAATTGTAATACAGTAATGCTCCAAATAGCCCGAAGAATTGCCAACATAAGTAGCAGTGGGCAGGGTAAATTGCTCGCAGAACAAATGGCCGACGGTGCCGAAAGGTCGCCTCCCACAAGGTGGACCGATGATCTCTTTATGTGATGACAGAGAGCCCTATGTCGGCGAGCAGCGTAGGCGGTAGTTTTCAAATTACGAATTATTTTATGTTCTTATATTTTTTATGATTACTAGCCACTAGCCCTATCCGTGTGTTTTTGTAGCGGCACGTTGTATTAGGACTGTTTTTACAAATGTCAAATAACTTGTATCTGAACTATAAAATGTGGAGGTTTGACTTTTTTATGCTGTCTAATCACCACTTCTTTCTAATCCAAGACGGAGTCTGTCTTAAGAGGGATGCGCTAAGGTACTTACGTTTTTTGCAATTTGCAGGGCAGTGTCACGTATGTTAATTAAAATAATTATGATCCACCACCATTATGATCCGCCATGGTCCATTATGAAGCCACTACAGTCAGTAATACAACTCCTTAAGTTAGAATTGGCCTCAAACGTCATGATTTCATGAAATAGTCATTCAATCCGGTAATATGAACTTATGAGAGATGTATTGATTTTTTAACCTTTTAACCGCCCGGCTTCATAACAGTTGTCGTGTCCCGAGCGCCCGGCAGTGATTCGAAAAAAAAATTTTTTTCGAATAACCTGTAGAGTACAGCGTAATTAATGAAAAAAAACGGAGTAAACGAGCTGTGGTATTTGGTCGTAAATATACGACTCTGGCGAAATGGACACGAAAATATTTGTCGGATTAATCCGACGTAAGCGGTTAAAGGGTTAATAATTCTAAAAATAAGTATTTGTTACGGACGCGAATTGTAACTTAGGAAATTTGAGATTTCGCAAGCTAACCTGAAGGCGCTTTTTGAACCTACTCCTTTGTCCTATGTCAAGTTTGACCGTAGTGACGATCTTGGTCTTTTAGACAATTTAGTTCTACTCACGTATAAGAAAAATATGATTAAATTTCTTACATTTAAACGCATGCAAGTGCGAAGAAGGAAGGAATGGGTGTGGGGAAATGCTTATAAGATCATTGATTTTTTAACAATTAGTTACAAACAAAATATCACTATGGAAGCCATTTGTAAAATATTGGCCGCTGTTGTTTGGCCTAAAATCGAAAGTGCCTTGGCTATAAAGGCGATTTTCGTGCAATTAGATATTGAAAGGACACATTAAAAGTTTATGTGATTTTCGATCTTAAATCTGGAAAATAAGGTTGAATTTCGACTTAAACGTGGAGTTAACGAAATGGAGTTGAGTTAATATTATAAAAGGTGAACGCCTAAATAAATATCTAAACATATTCCATAAATTATAATACGTTTATTAAATAATTTCAATTACATACATACATTTATGCAACTTTCAGTTCGGATATCACAAATTCAACATTTTTCAATTCGGGCTGTTTAGAAGAATATGTCTGGATAGTGTGACATACATCTATTTAATACACGCTGACTTTTTAGGGTTCCGTTATAATTTGATCCAGTCTGTCCCTTGCTGCGCTTACCCAGGGACGCCCTAAGCCGAGATCTGTATTCCACAGGCGGTGCCCTTAGCGTGTCGTCGCTTAGTTTTTAAGTTTTTTAAGCCCTGGCTAGAGGCCTTAATTTAATGAGGCACCCACAGACAAGCCCGGTTAAGCAGACGACAACCTCCTAGGTTGAACAGCGAGACGCCATTCAGAAAAAAAAAATTGGTTTCGTACCCAAAGGGTGCCAACGGGAACCTATTCCTAAGGCTCCGATGTCCGTCTGTCACAGGGCTGAACCATGATAGGTAGACACTAGAAATTTTCACAGTGTTTACTACTATGGCTGCTATATCAACAATAAATATAGAACAAAGTTATAAATTAAAGGGGGTCCCCATACAAGAAAAGTATTTTATTTAACTAAATAATTAAAAAAATATATAATGTACTGAACCCTTCGTTTGCGAGCCCGACTCGCACTTGGCCGCTTTTTTAAGAGACAAAGAAAAGAACCTATTTGTGCTGGTTCTGTTGTGCACCAATTAAACTTGATTTAGACTATTCCTATCTTCTTCATTGACAATTGAACTAAAATGTCTGAATAGTAAAATTCTTCGAGACATTTATTTTCAAGCAATATTTTCATACAACCAAGTTAAACCAAGCATATAATGTTCCACGGCTAGGACACAGGCCTCCTCTCTTCGAGAGGAAGTGGGCTGTAATCTACCACGCGGGCCCAGTGAGTGTTGGCAAATGTCACATGTCTTCGAGATTTTGGGACATGCCGATTGTTTCCTCACGATGTTTTCCTTCACCGCACCGTTTTGAGAGCAGTGGTGATGAAATTATTCACACAAAGTAAAGCGCCTGCCTGGCTTCGAACCTAGGACTTACAACTCGTAAGTCGAGGCCGCTACCACTGGGCCACCACTGCTCTTAAACCAAGCCTTAGTGACACATTCAGAAGTTATCCATATTAGGGGCATTCATTTAAAAGTCAGCGTATATTAATAAAGAATACTAGTAACATGCGGTGCAAATCACTAATATCCCTGCTCACCCAACTAAGCTAATGCTTCATCTATGGGCTCGCTACAATAGTTCCACGGCTTAGGACACAGAGTAATCAACAAATGAAGTGTTAGTAAACGACATTTAACGTAAGACCCGATGTACACACACGTTTTCTTTTTGTGAAAAACTATGGTTGATTCACCGTCTAGGCACGTCAGTGTTGTATGGATCAGTATGGAAGTTTGTTGACAGACACGTCACCGTCGCCATATACCATACAACCGGTGGTTAGACGTGTCATATACAAGCTCATACGGTTATTCTACGGTGCGGCTAGCTCGCCATAATGTAAAAAAACCGTGTCGTACAACGGGCTGAAGAGTGACAAGCAATTTATATATTTATTTTATTACGCATTTTAAAGTTAACTTTTACGTAATCTGGAATAGTTACGTGCCAAGGCAGCTGTTAAAAAACGGCCAACCTAGTGCACAGAGAGAAAAGCCGGCAAACCTATCCAATCAGAATTATATGCCTTAGTAAGTGATCAATAGTTACCCATTTCTATTTATTTATTTAATACTTCAAGCACATAAATGTACAGAGGCGGACTTAATGCCATAGGCATTTTCTACCAGTCAACCTTTGGGTGATGCAGAGACAAACAGTGGTAGGTGGTGGTGGTAGTCTATTTGGATATCTTATCGGCTAGAAAGGGAGTAATTACCGAGATGACGACTAATAAAGAAGTATGGAAGAAAAAGACACATTGAGTCGAACCCAAATAAATAGGCTAGTTTCCACCATCAATAAATTGAAAATCTATTTAGTCCGTCAGTTAGAGTATTGGAAAATAATGGACACGTATTTTTTGTTTTTGTAAATCAATGAATATTGACAAAGATAAAACGCATCCAAACTCGGGAGTGGGGGCTCGTGACGTCAGAACGCACTAAAAATAATACCAAGGTGTGACGTATTGAGAATTTTAAAAGCGTCGTATCTTCGTCAATTTTGGTTTACGTAACAAAAGAAAAAATACGGGTCAAATATTTTTATTTGACCCGTATTTTTTCTTTTGTTACGTAAATAATTAGATTTTTTCAGTTGACAAGCCTATTGGGAAAGAGGCAGGAGAATGATGAGTCCATTTGGAGAACCCAATTGAGTATTAGACTATAATTATGGTTGCAATTCATTTGTTAATATCTCTGTAAGTTGACTTTCAGTCAGGGCTTTAGCCGTAGAACTACAGCAGTTGTAAACATCAATTATTTAACAGTCATTAAAAGGGATACTTATAGTAATTCTTTGCATACAACTAAGGCTCCGGTACAAAATGGCCCCAAGACATCCCGGCATTGACCAAAGGAGGATGCAAATTTTGGTCCCACCCTCCAATAGTTACATGTATTATTACATCGTTGGATAGGTATTTTTGAGCTGAACAAAAGTTACTATGGTATCAAATTTTAAATCTTAGTCTGGTCAGAGTTATGCATTATTAAACATGTCAGTTTAACAATAGCCAAAAATAATGGTTTTTCCCTAAGACAATGCACATACAAATCCTGGTATCGTCCTTTTAACATAAAATATGGGTTAAATATTTCAGACTCACTCAAAGAAATTTTCTCATCACACAATTTTCGAAAGATGGATTCTAAGCTTACGAGTGAGTACTCTATTCTCTTACCAATCTGTGACCACCTTTAAGGACCATTTTGCATAAGAACCGTATATTACATCATCAATAATAATATACCTTACACTTCTTGCACCAAAACCATCACTTCTGGCTTCAAAAACACATCTTTATTCGGGCTGTTATGAATTTGTTCAGCCACCGAAGAATGCCAAGCAAAAGTGAGTATTATTGCCGGCACCAATCGTAGGTCGATAAGGGTCTTATTTGCGTCTTCTTCGGGAATTAACTTGTGACCTGTTGGCATGTTTAGCACGAATGGTAGGTCGTGTTCGAGGTTCTCTCGAACGAATTCGTGGATTTCATTGTAGCGTTCATACACTGAGAATGTTCCCTGAAATAATGGAAATGTTTAGACGTTTATTAAAATAATCTTAGATTTCCAATCCACAAAAAAAAAGCAGTCAAACAACACTCCCGGACTCCTAAACGAAGCCGCCGTGCATATATAGAACACAAAAATGTCTTAGACTTTTATACCGTTAGTTAGTTAGTTAGTAATTGTCAGCCGTTGGTCCTGCGCCTGATCTCACTCCGGTCGTGCTGGAATGCTGTCTCATCGGACTATGAGAGTGAGTGCACCTGTGACTGCGCACATACTTGTGCACTATAATATCTCCCGCGTAGATCGATACCTATCCACCATACTTGTACGCCGGAAACGGCATAATATTATGAACGTTATACATGATTACATGAAGCACCAGTGGCGAAGGGTGAATTTATGACAGAGGTAAGCTGGAGCAAAAAAAAAAATGTCAATAAACCGTGATTGACTATAGAGTGGTTGTGTTCTGAATTTTCGAAGGGAAGCCGGTGGGAATCGAGTTGTATGGTACCTTCGCCACTGTGAAGTACATAACAACTTTGTATAATATTCTGACAAATAAATGCATTCTATTACGTCTGCAGAATTTCGCTAGCTAATTTAATTTGACCCTGTATGTCTAGGTTTTCTCAGGATGAATTTCCTTCACCGATGTCAATAATGTCCAAGATAAACTCACAATATAATACTTTAATATTACCTGCAGCAAAATGCCGTCTGGGAAGCGTACTCTGATAATACCAAATTTGTATTTACGCATTTCTCTTAGTTCGTCCTTTTCTCTCATAGCCTTAGTTCTCAGCATTTGACTCTTTTCTATAGCTTCTTGCCTGTTGACAAAAATAATAATTAGATATGATTAATGAAATCAATAGAACAATTAATAAATTTTGACCATTTCCAGTATTATGGTGCAACCAGACCGCGAAATTCGATATTCTTACAAGATTAAATTGAATAGGTGCGCCAAATTGAAACATCAAATTCAATGTGTTAGAAAAAAAATTTTGAGTATGCCATTATGGAAAGGGATGCACATACACGTGAACTTTGCGATGAATGGGTTGCTTATCCGGCGCGCGCTAAAATTTATACTTCAATTTTCTTATTTGTTATAAAAAAAATATTACTGGAAAGCCGATAATTCCTTTCTACTTGAAGGCAATAACTTGTTTGCACTCTAAGTCGATAATTACACGATTATTGTCAAGAAATTAGATTTAGGAAATGACAATTTATGACTATTATGTAACAGTTACTGCATCTCCTATTTCGAGTTGGCGCAAGTTTTGAATTTCATCCTGTATATCGATTGTAAGTCTGAAAGTGGCACCGGTGACTGAAAAGTTGTGTGGAGACTGGTTATCATAGTATATAGTGATTGTTTTTTTTTTAAATCTTATAGTATGCTACAAAGGTTGACGTCATCACGTCAACGCCGGCTGTCGTTGAAAACCAGTCTTGGGGCTCTGTCTCGCATAGTCTCAGCATTATGCTGAGCGACGGCCGTTTTGCGTGGATGTGACGCATATTTTTCCCCAATTTGTTATTTTTTTCTGTTTCTGTTCTTTCTCTGCATCATGTTTACCGAAAATAAACGCATTTTTCTTCTTTCATACGAATAAGAACTTCATTCGTAAGTACAGATAGTGCAATCCACGAAGACGCGCCCCACTCTTCTTCCTAATCGTTAGCGGTTATCGCTAGTCAATTCCGCTAGTGTTTTAGTTTTTTCGATACACACTATTTAGCCACTAATAATATTAGTGTGTATCGACAAAACTAAAACACTAGCGGAATGTTGCTCACTTGTGCTTGTAAGCATTAGGCAAAAGAGTGGAGCGCGTCTTCGTGGATTGCACTATCTGTAAGTATAGCATTAATTTTCATATTCGTATGACGTACGCTTGCTCACATTCACATATACGAATATGAACATTACAAGCACAAAATGTACAACACACTCGTATAAAACGCTTACTGAGAATTTGAGCAAAATAAAGTCAAAGTGCGGTCTGTGATTTGTACTCAGGTATAAAACTCATCTCACCTCAATTGCTGCTCCCTCTTGATTTCTTCAGGCGATAGTGCGTAGAACGAAGGCGGAAGTTGCACCTTATTGGCTGCTTGTGACGGTAGCAGCACTTGCAGATTTCTGTCTAATTCTAGCTGAATTGGCTCTGCAGTTCTTAGGCCTTCTATTAGACCCTGGAAATATATACAGAAACATATAATAATAAATAAATATCTAATGTATAAAAATATCGTGTCACAGTGTTTGTTATCGAACTCCTCCGAAACTACTTGACTGATTTTTGTGAAATTTTCTGTGTATATTTTTGCAAAACTGCGTAGTCCGTGTCAGTTAGTAATACTATAAATAAATATAATCGTTCTTTCTTTGCCCAGCAGTGGGATAGTAAAAGCTAAATAAAAAAATAATAAAAGAATAACGCAGGCTTTCGCTGAAAACTAGCGATGTGGCCCTGTATCGCATATGGTCGTATCATTATGCTGAGCGATAGCCGTTTTGCGTGGATGTGACGGATATTTTCCACAATTATATTGGTTTTGTATTCTTTCTCTGCGACATGTTTACCGGAAATAAACGTATTTTCTTCCATTATTTTCTTTCTATACATTCGCACAACAGCCAATACTAAACTCTTATGATCTAAAAATGGTAATAATAATCCATTCTGCTTACCACCAAACTCTCAATAGAAGGCACGTTCTCCCTCTGGAACACTAAGTAATCTTCTTCCACACCCTCTGCGTTCGTCACCTTCTGTTGAACGAAACCAGCCGCTAGGAGTAACTCCATAGAGCCTTCAATTGGTTGCACGCGTTCGGTGAAGGCTCTGCAAAAGAGATCAATCTCTATTTAGATTGATGGACTATTTCACCACTAAAATACAACAAAAGGTGCAGACAGACAGTAATTTACATAAACACAGGTTTGTAAAGACGCCAGCACATCAAGCTACTACAATCTGTCAAATTTCTTTAATAGATTTTCAACTTTATAACTAAAGCATAAGGTTCAAAGTTGATTGGGAAAATGTGACAGTTTCGGGTAGCTTGATGTGCTGGCGTTTGTACTTCAAAATTTTTTGGTTTGACCGTTGACCCCCAAACTAAGCAGGGCTTGTATCATGGGGTTTTGGTTAGTTTTGAAAGATTATTTTATATAAAGTGTGTTCCGTTTGTGTGTTTATCCAGAAGATACTAGTGTCTATCTGCACAATGGCAACAAGATCCAATGTTTTATTAGTTACTAGCTTCTGCACGCGGCTTCGTCCGTATGAAATTTCTTGTTCCCCGACCCATCCCATCGCATCGCATCGCCTGCCCGCGCTATTACTTCGCTCAGCGTTCTTTCTGACCTTTTTTGTTTTTTGCTCAGCTCCTAAGGGTCGTAGCGTGATATTAAATAGGCTATAACATTTCTCAATAATTGGGCTATTAATAAGCACGAAGAATTTTCCAAATTCGACTGTTAGTTCCAGAGATTAGCGCATTCAAACAAACAAAGTTTTCAGCTTTATTATTAGCAAATAGAAGAAGAGCAAGCTAGTGCCTTTCATATATTAAAATAGAAATTAAGATACAGTTAAGAATGAAGAAAAAAATAGGTACAGATAAACCATTATAAAAATGAACACCCCTCCACTGCTTGTTGCATACATATTTAAAATTTTTGTATAGAAATTTTAGTGAAGGAGCATGCAGTTTTATAGTGGTTTATCTCTACAGGCCAATTAATGGTTTGAAATTGATTGTTTTAACAACTATCCTCCACAATCTGCTTGGAAACATTGTTTTATTATTATTTTTTTTTTACTGTATTTTCTGGTGTACAATAAAGTATACAGGGTTATTGGAAAAACATTAACAACCTCTTAAGAGGTCATTGTACTCATCATTATGAACAACTTTTACCTTTTACCATGGGACCAAACCTGAAATCGCGATCAAAATCATCTGTTCCCTACATTTATGTTCGTATAATTCGTCAAAATGTAGGGAACAGCTGATTTTTTTTCGCGATTTCAGGTTTGGTCCCATAGTAAAAGTTATTCATAATGATGAGTACAATGACCTCTTAAGAGGTTGTTAATGTTTTTCCGGTAACCCTGTATATAATTATATATTATGTATTGTTTTTAAAATTCACAACTGGCACCTGATGAAAGAGCAGAAACAGAGCAGTGGTGGCCCGGTGGTAATGGTGTGGGTCGTAGGTTCAAAACCAGACAGTCGCTTTTTGTATATATTATTTCATCACCACTGCTTTCAAAACGGTGAAGGAAAAAAAAACATCGTGAGAAAATCGGCATGTCCGAGAACCAGAAATTCGAAGACACGTGACATCTACCAAGCCGCACTGGGCCCGTGTCCCAGCAGCGGGAACATTATAGGCTGATTATGCTGACGAAACAATACTAAGAAGTAACATACCTATTGCTCATTCTGATTTTCTGGTACTTTTCTTCTTCAGGATTTGTAACGATGTTCTCTAAATACTTGCACAGTGTCTCCACACATGTGTCAACCTGAAAATCGAAGAATTTTTCAATTAGTAACCGAACGGACGAAAGTTGCCACGACAAATTTTATTTTTGTGTTATTTTACAACTTTCAAATTTTTTTGTGTACAAAATGTTCGCCATTGACAGGTGCGCTTATCAGTGGCTACTTTATTTCATGTCATTAAAAACTGTTCCCTAATGGTTACAATTGAATAATAGTACAAACATTTTGCCTTTGGATAAAATTTAGAAAAATTGTAACATTTTGGAGAAAAATTATTTCAAATTTAGGAAAAAATAAAGAATGACATCTGGCAACCCTGAGAGGTCAATAACTGGTCACTTTCGTGCGCGGGGCATGTTAGTGGGTAAGTAAACATGTGCAGTACAATTTTGTGACCAACAACATAATAATGAGACCATATCAAAAAAACCATATCTTTATGTTGTTTGTGACTCTCCCTTTATAAGACATGTTCTATGTTATGGGTTTGGTTTCCACACTTAGTTCTTCAAATTGACCATTGTGCGTGGGCCATGGCGGCCGTCGCCCAGTGATCAATTTCCAAAAGTTAGGGGGACGAAACTATTAAATACCGAAATTGTGAATTAAAGATATATTTATAACATTAAATAGTATCGAAAAATCGTTTTCATATAATTTAACTACATAATAATAATAATTTCATAAAATATAACTTGTTGACACTTCCCGTGACTCAAGGACTGGCTTTTACCTTGACCAGAGGCTAAGCATTGCCATTCAACGTGGTAATGCCGCCAGACTCTTGGGTACATTACCAGTCGACAGCGAGGCAGATGAATTTTTAGACTGATTTTAGTTTATGTATAGTTTTACTTAAGTTAGGTTTTTATTTTGTTATTTTTATTAATTAATTAGGTATTAGTTGTTATTTGCTTATCATTATTTTAATTTACAGAAATATACTAAGACTTGGTAATTCATATTTTATATACTTTGTTACATCATTCCTGGTTCTTGTAAAAGAATAAGTACCTCAATTGGCATTATATGTTATTGTTTTTATCTCCAAAATATAACTAAGTAGTTTATCTTTATTGTCCTTTGATAGCGGCGTCACTGGTCGATGTAATGACAAAATACTGAATAAATCAAAAATTTTTATTGAAGCACCTTTACCTAGTAAATCACTTTTTTACTATAGAAACCGGTAATCACCGGTAAAAAAATGTATATTTTTATATAGGTAATAGTACCTGCTATATAATGGAATCAAAATGATAGTGTACTAATTTTTACTTTTAAACGTAACACAGTTCAAACTCAAAAAAGTTAGTAAATATCAGTACGTTAATATATTTTTTTATAATATAAATCGATCAGTTTTATTTTTTGTTTATATATAATAAAAAGCACAAACCTTCCTTAATGTGCACCATTTTTTTCAATTCACAGTTTACACTGATAACTTAACCAACTTGAATAGGAGCGCAAAACAACGATACATCAGTGTTGTTATAATAGTTTTGCTTTCGAGATAACTTTTGAAATTGAAATGGCATATCCATTAAACTACTGACTATATAATGTTGATGTTTTAGCATTATGTACACAACTTACCTTCAAGTCTTAATAAAGTGATTTTTCGAACTATCGACATACTGACTAAAAATAATTATGGGACGCTAACTTTGAATAATTGATCAGTGTGCGACTGTGCGTCGGTGGTTATTCCAACCAGCCCACCTGATCCAGAAGCTGATTAGGTCTCCTGGTCTATTGAGAACATTTAAAGAGCACATGCGCAACGGTTTCATACGCCTCCATGCAAGACCTGCACAGGGGACTGTCCATTATGCCTATAGTGTGGAAGACCTGTGTCTGCGCGCACACTTGTGCACTATAATATCTCCTGCGTACCTAGCTAATCTCCGTTGAGATTGGCCACCGTGACCGAAATCGGTCGGGGAGGCTATTATTATTTGTGCGGAAGTGTTTATAAGACAAAAAAAAAATCTAGTTTATTTTAACTTGATGTTGACACTTGTTGAGTTTCAAATACCTGTGCCATTTTGCATAAATACGGACATAATTATGATGCCTTGCAAGAGAGTATTTTAACGAAAAAAGGGAAAACGTGGTAAAAATCAAAACTGGTGAAGTTCTATTAAGTATACCTTTTCCCTGTTGTTGTTACAGGACTGTATGATGAGACAGGCCGTGAGCCCTCGTTCCTCTTCCAACTGCTCATACAGAAACGTCTTGATGTTTCTCTTCCATTCATCTCGTGGCAGGATGTCGTTGCTTATCAATGGGCATCTGAAAGTGATAATGTAATGTTTAACAACCATGCAATCTTGCACTTTCTGTAGAAAGCGGTGCAAGCCTTTCAATCACAATCTGAAGAATTTCGAAGGAAACCCAGACCCATTGCTTCAATGTTTGAAAAATTCGTCTTCTCAACAACGTAAATAACGGAATGAATGTTGTTGGACTGTCAAAATGAAAGGCATTTCCCATTGTGTGTAATTACATAATGAGTGGCCGTGATCTTATGCGTTTAGCAATAAATTAGAAAGAAGCTGTCCCCAAAACATACACTTATAGAGGTATAAGGCACAGGGTGTTAAGTTCACTCATCCTTCATAAAAAAGTTCCCGACCAGATGAATGTTGTGTCTGGTGGGCTACTTGCCCGACAATTGATGGCGGGACGTTGTATATAATTATGCTAGTAGCGCGGTAAACTTTGCTTGCGCGATTCAGGATTTTGCATGATGTCAGTATGATGCGTAGCTTGCATGTGACGATGTAGGTGGCCACACACTTTTGGTAGGTAAGTCGAAAGTTGGTATACTGTCATTTATTTATTTATTTTCATGAATAAATAACTCAGCATCACCATCATCTGTCGGAAGACGTCCACTGCTGAAAAAAGGGTGAGGCCCTTAGACAACCACGCCGAACGACAATCCGCCACTTGCATCTATCGGTTGCCCGCGACTCTCACCTAGTGGGAGGCCTGCCTACGCCGCTTCGTGGTCGCCACTCGAGAACTTTTCTTCCCCATGGGGTCAGTTCATCAGTCTACGAGCGAGCATCACCATATTATGGTCTAAATCTAAAGCAACCATTGTATTTTTCACGCGAAATCAAGCCAGTTTTTGTTAGTGATCATTAAGGAGCTACGACCATGTTTTTTAGTGAGTTACATGAAATAAAATTTTACTTGAAATAAACGCCACTGGCAGCAAAGTTCCTAGGCAAGTCCACTTCTAACTCGCGTGACTGATTCTCCGACGGTGTCGCCTTAGACGCAGGCGCCGCTGTCGTCTCATTGGCTCTCTCATTTTCCAGCTCCTTCTTAACTTGTGCCTGAAATATATTGAGGTTTAAACAGAGGATAGGAGAAAGAAAGGAAAACTCTTGAGATGGCAGGATGGCTTGGTGGGGATGGCTGGAATGACATGAACTAGACAGGTTAGTCTTCCCCAGTGGCGTAGCGTGCCTTGGCGGGGCCCCGTATAAAAATTTGTTTGGGGGCCCTTATGAAGGGTAAAGATTTCTCACAAAAGAAAAAAAAAATGTTTGCATAAAATTAAAAGAAATATTTATTCATCATAATTATCTATCTGTCACTTCGTTCATTCGCTTCGTTATCTTTCGCCTTTTGTTTTTAATTTCAGAAATAAAAAAAAATTTGGGAAGTTTTTATTAATTTTTGCTTACGCACGGTGGGGGCCCCCGTGGCCGGGGGCCCCGTATAATTGATACGGCAGATACGGCGGTAGCTACGCCCCTGGTCTTCCCCTACTCTTAAAGCCATCAATATTCATACTCAAAACTTTCGTCATTCCTCCATATCACATGCCCATACCATGACAACCAAACTTATTTATATTTATATATACTTTATTATACACCAGAAAATACATAACAAAAAAAACAATTATTATTACAAAACATACAATGGGCGGCCTTATCGCTTTCTGCGATCTCTTCCAGGCAACTTTGGAATGGACAGTGATTGCGTGGATATATACAAATTGGAATTCCACACAACTTTTCGGTTACCACTTTTCAGATTTCTGCTTATATACCTACTAATTTCTTATTCTATCCATTTGTGTAATACCAGACATCCCTCTATGCATAAACAAAGACATACAAACAAAAATATGGTATTATAAAAAAAAACTATTATCCTTAACAAAAACCAACCTGTATCGCAGCCAATGAAGTATTAAAAGATGGATTTTCTCTCTTCTGATCCAACCTTGCCAAAGCCGCCTCTGCAGCCACCTTACTTTCCTCTGACAGTCCAGACCTTTTTATAGGAACCTCTTTCTTTGACGAATGAGAGCTGTTACTACTCAGTGTTGCATCACTCAACTTGTGGCCTGGACCGGCCATTTTGAATTTGGCATCAACCTTCTTCTTTTGAAAGAATTTCTTTATTCGGTCCGTCATGGTGGTTAGATTCTTGGTGTGTGTTCTTTAGGTAGTTTTAGCTTCGAAACACTTTCTTTCAGTTGTTCGATTGTGGCTGATGTTGCTGTTGAAACAAGTAGGTAGGTTTCAGTATTTAAGCAAGTTATCATCATTGTCTAGACTTTTCGAGACTACAGTCAAAACCGCTTATAACGACTTTGCTTAAAACAATGTAAGAACCAGATTTTACAATGAAATTTAGAAGTCCTGTGATAAGGACCTGTACAAATATGTATGTTGTAACAACAATTATTGGTTATAACGTCAGGATTTGGACAAAACTGCATCATATGACCTTATGATGTAGTTACATACCAGTATTTTTACATGAAGTAAGACTATGGAATCAATATTTCCTATCTGACAATGCCTGTGAAGAAATGACGAAATAAACAAAAGAGGTTAAAGTCTCTTTTAAAGTCCAAACAAAAACACATGAGGACCAAGTACATTGGTGTCTGAAATGGTCTTTTCAGGAAAGAACCAAACAGATTTGAGTGGACCAGTCCAGTAATCGCAAGCATTTGTCAGTAATTGTGTAGCTCAACCCAGAACTTAACTCTCTCAATCTAGTACCTAACCCCATATTGTAGTATTACAGTGTTTCCTGACTTCAGTGTACCTAGTTGGGTAACCATTAGTGTAGCCTACCGATAGTCGACTATCGCTAAACTATCGACAGTCTATCGATAGTTGACGTCATATCAATAGTATCGATAGCCTATCTATAGTATCGATATTATCGATATTATCGATACTATCGATATTATCGATACTATCGATATTATCGATACTATCGATATTATCGATACTATCGATAGTATGATACAGGGCAATAGTATTGATACACAAAAATAGTATTGATACTATCGAAGACCAGCATATGTTTAGGAGCAATACTATCGATAGTATTGATAGTATCTATAGCTCACACTATACACACCAAAACTCTAATTAGATTAGTTTTACAAACTAACAATAGTATTGATAGTTTTTATTATTTAATACAACAATACTATCGATACTATTGATAGTATTATCATGTAATAGTATCGATACTATCGATTCTATTGCTTCCAATCAATAGTATTAGTTAATTTGTAATAAGTATCAATAGTGTCGATAGTACCGATAGTATCGATATTATCGATAGCACTATTGATATTGTTACTAGTTTTCGAGGTCATCTATCGATAGAGAAACTATCGATAGTTGGGCAACTCTAGTAACCATTTTGCTTTGATTATTGTGCTTATATAATCCTCCTGTACGAGTCGCAACAAATACTTTTTCTTTCTTTATATGCCTTTGTGTACAGAATTTCTGTGTGTATGCTTCAAGGGTAACAATACCTAACTATGTACTGAGTTTCATAGAAGCGCATTCTGGGGTTTGTGAACACACATTACATTTAAAATATTAGTTGAGAGAAACGGTGCAACAGTAAGTTTCAACAAATATTTTGATTTGTCACAAGTTAAGTCATATTATTTATTCTGAATGTTGATTACATTACAAACTAACAACTAAACTTCAATTCAGAATCTCATAATAGTTAGTTTTGGGACAACAAACTGAATTTCATACATACACAACAATTCTATTGCAGCCTTAAGAAACTTGGGACATTTTATTAAAAATGGTCACTCAGAAATCAACTTAGAATACATACTTAATGCTAATGTGACGATGGAATGTAGATTATCTGAGATTATGAATAAAATAATATTATGTTTAATTCAATATTTTATTGGGTAGGTAAGATCAGTTTATTAAAAGAAACAAGAAAACTCACTCTAAAATCAAGATCTCTTTTAAGTGCAGATATTTTTTTAATCAGATCATGTGACACTGTCACACTGCAACTGGTTGGATGTTTCTTCTAAATATTTGGTATTATACCATTTTTATCAATATCTACTTATTTATTGCTTTTTTGTGGATATAAAGAACATAAATTAATCCAATATTATTGATGTACCTAAATGTCTAGTTTAGATATTTATTTAACCAGGCATTTATGAGGTTTAGATTCTAAGCAATGATACAAAAGAGTATAAAGAAAGGTGTGTACCTCAAATGTTGTCAGTTTAGTCACGATTAAAGCCTTAGTGAGAGAATAATATTAGATAAATACTCACAATGAGTGTGAAACAGTCGTCAGTATTGCAGGTGACAATGTTTTACAAAGAAAATATGGTAGCAATCGATTGTTATACCTTCCTAGATTACGTAAACCATGCAGTATACTACAAATAACAAAAACAAGTGAAAAAAATGACTCACCCGGTTTCATGAACCTTTCGGAGATGCGTTTACCGTACACTCGCCACGAAATAAAAATCAATAACAATGTAAACAACAAAATCAGGAAAAACGTCTTTAACAACAGAAATTGGAACTCGTTGAAGTATAAAACTCCCGCTAGCTCGTCGTATAAAGATAACTCAGTGAAAACAATGGATTTCGAAAAACTTTCAATCGGCAGCGATGAAATGCAAGAATCGAAGAAATCCCTTGCGAACGACAAAGTATCCCCGATTTGAAGATACAGAGCCTCGTAAAGGGTGGAATTGAAAACAGCGTTGTCGAATAACGACATTACACATGAAATTGAAATGTTTAGACACAAATAATTTGAAAAATAAAATTGTTCATACTGAAATCTGTGAACCACATGTCACTTTTCGTTGACAGATAAATTCTAAAGTGTTGCCAATTTCCAAATTACAATGGCCTTTTTTATTCAGCCTCTATAAAAAAAGTTTTTATTTTTCGACAAAAAAAAATCATTATTATAATACTACATAATTCTTCAATGGAAGTATAAATAAATGTTGCAAAAAAATAGGATTTAGAATACTGACTTTGACCCTTAGCTTTCCACACGGTCACAGAAAATAGTAAGTATGTACAAGTACCTACATGGTGCAGACACTGTAGTAAGGACCCTAGGCCGAGGCAACTCTGGGACATAGGGTTTAAAAAAATAATGCAGTGTTCGCCGAGAGTTGCAAACATGTTTATCAAGTGGCTTTTTATTTCTGGTAGAATAAAACAGCGTTAATTGACTTATGAATACTTTACAAAATAAGAGGAAATGCGGGTGGTTGTTTCTCCATAGAAACGCTCTCACCTGTTTTCTTTCTGGTTAATGACCATAACAATGATTTTTTATATGTTTATGTTTTCCCTATGTTTTCCTTCTTGATGATACATTATTTTTATAAGCACTAGAACCCTCAAAAAATGCTCAAAATTGCCGCTGTCAACAAAGGCCTAGTGTACCTATACTTTGATAACTATTAATGAAAAAAGAAAAACATAGGGACACAGTAGGTAGGTACAGAGGCCAGCACATGAAGCTACCCCAATGTGTCAGATTTTCCCAATTGAATATGAACCTTATTCCTTTGTATTAAAGTTGAAAATCTATCAAAGAAATTTGACAGATTGGGGTAGGTTGACCTGCTGGCGTCTGTACATAATATCCTTCTTATTCAGTTTATGAATTATCATTGGTCCAATATTGGAGGAGGAAATAGGGGAGAGACAAACCTCGAATTCTTACTTTTTACTTAGGCTTCTTCAAAAGTCTCTCCGACCGCATTTCCTCTTAAATATTTTATGTAGGTATGTATTTTAATAGGTATTTAACTTTATGTATAAAACGTGATCCTATATGAAAAAGACCTTGGTTTTTCATTACTTATAATAAAATTTAATGAGGATAAGCATCGCATGTGGCAAAGGCACGATAGGCAACATGCTTGTGTTTAAAAAATGTTTATCATATAATGGAAAATTGCGCGCGCACCGCGACTACACTGAATTGTAGCACGCTATGGTGCGATTCATTAAAGTTTTATGTAACTTTTCCATAGACGTTACCTACTGTACCTTTCAAGATGTTGTAAGGTCATGGATTGTAATGTGGGTTTCATGTTTATATATCGATACCTACCCATCACGTATGCAAAGTTTCGCTAGCTAATTTAATTCGACCCTGTTTGTAACATCACGCCTGTGTTCTGTTACAAGGACACCATATGCAGCGAGTGCATAGGGTGCATAGGGGAAACTTTAAAGAAAGTATTAGTTACCACAGACTAAAAAGCGCAGTCAGTATAATACAGTACCTATGAAAACCACAAAATAAACGAAATAGGTCGTGAGAAAAAATCAGATGTTCCCTATATTCTGACGAGTTATGCGAACATAAATGTAGGGAACAGCTGATTTTTTTCGCGACCGATTTCGTATTTTTTTTGTGTATCGTCAGAAAAGGCGATAACAACTTAACATGTATGTGGTACATAATTTATTGCATATAGGTACATACTTATGTGATTTCTATACCTACTGTATGCAACGTATAATGTTAAATGCGCAAAACCTGAAAATAGTTTGTTCATAATTGACTACTGAATCGATTTCAGTAACTTTAAAAATAGATTTTTTTTTTCAAAAATTATGTATTTTCATATTTTGCCATACTATCCACCGATTGAGCCAAAGAAAATTAAGTCTTATTTTAAGGCAATAAGACCCAATTTTGAATGCATAAAGTAATGCTAGGATCAACACGTTTTTCTTAAACTCAAACTCAACTCAAACTCAAAGCATTTATTTCAATTAAACCATTTACAGGCGCTTTTGAATTGTCAAGAAGTCGGTCAGTCAGGAAAAAATGAAGCTAGTTGCCCATTCCAAAGCGTAGTAGGTACCTATGGAGAAGAACGGGCAAGAAACTCCATGGACACTCTTTTTAAATAATATTTTTACAAAATTATTAGTTACATCATAATTATGTTGAATTCATAATATGTGAGAACGATGTAAAAAATAAATAAAAATCAAGTACGCGTTAAAAGTGTCCAGAGTACAGCAAATAGTAACAAAATAACAATCCAAAAATAAAATAATTAAAAATAAGCCGTGGCAGCTAAAAGATGACCAGCCCCAACTGACGGCGCCCGTTCACGAACATGACGCATGGATCAGCACCATCCAGCTCAACCATTAATAGTGGGCTTTAAAAAAATATAGTTATGGCCATTGTACCTATTATGCTTTTAACTCTATACTCTAATTGGGGTGCATGAGGATTTGCGTTAATTGTGTTACACATTGTATAAGACGTATTATACCTATGTATGCACGGCTACACATCAAGCTATACATAACCAGTATAAGCTGACTTCTAACTGTACGAAAAACCAATACGATGCGAGGTCAGCTAAAACTGGAAATGTACAGCTTCATCTGTAGCCGTGTGTACATCAGAAAAAAGCAACTACGAATCAAAAAAAGAGTGATAAATGATAAATGATTTATTTTCTGTAAGTAGGTTTGTAAAAACACTTTTACACGTCAATATTATTATTATTATTTTTTTTTTAAACGTGAAATGTTGTGAAAAGTCCGATGTAAGAAATCAGCAGGAAAGTGTGTGTGTTTGTATGATGACTGATGTGTGTTATATCTACCCACATTAAATTTCACTCGATAACCTAGCACATTAATAGGCTGCGAACTTATAATTGCCAGACTCAGAGCTGCTATTGGAAATTTTTTTTCGGTGGAAAAGCCCAAAAACTACCCGAACAATATATCGAAACCTGTAATTTAAAACATTGTAACTCATTTTTCACTACTTTTCAGGATAGCGATTTAAACATTCAACATATTCTCACTTTGTTTCTATAAAGTCCTAGCGTCTTCCAATTTTGTAAATATAAGTAAAAAGGGATTATCTACTTTGCTTTATGACTAATATGTTGTTTTTCGTACCACTTGCTCAAAAAAGTGACATTCTAGGCCACAAAAAGCGAACATAACAATAGTCATTTTTAATCTGTTAAAAACAGGGAAAGAAAATTGTACTGAATTTCATTCATCCTCTAGGGGGAGAATAATTTGCAATACTTACCGAAATTTTTACTGAACTACATCTGTGTTTACACCATTGAGTTTGTATATAAAGCATTATACATCTTTTTGAAAAAGGAATACGCATTTATTATGCAGTTATGATTAAATAAAATTACGAAAACCGACGAGGCCGTATGAGCTTGATGCGTTTGCTTTTCCGACAAAAAAATATTAGTCTAGGAATTTGCCGCGTTTTTGTTTTGTTCAAATACTTAAACGTTAAGTTTATTTTAATTTATTTTTAATTGTCATTATTTTTAATAAATGCTTATCTCATATTATTATTGTGTTAATTTTTCCGCAAATGGTACGAAAAGTAGAGTATTTTCCTCGGTGATAAAGCTGTCTTAGTCTTGGGTGAACTTAAATCCCTCGCTACACTCAGGACTCGTCTTAGATCCCTCGCTTCGCTCGTGATTTAAATTTTTAACACCCTCGCTACGCTCGGGACTAAACCGCGAGTCCTTCGTTACGCTCGCGATTTAAATCGTCATCCGCGACAGAAGACACTGCTTTATCCCCTTGGTTAATAATCTACTATTCTTATGTATTTTATATGTTTTTATGACTTGCAATGATTTTTCATTAAAAAGTGACTTACAATGTTTTAAATTGCAATGTTTTTAATTGTGTCGATATGGGACCACCCCTGACTCAGGGGTGGTCCCATATAAATTTAGTTTGGTATGCCTCAGGAGCCCTGAGGAATACCCTATCCATTAAAAAAAATTGAAATCGATTTACAATAGGCATGACATTTTTTTTAATTTTAAACTCAAAAAAATATTTGTTTGTAAATAGTGCAAAAAATACCTACTACAAACATCTAAAAGCTTAAAAAACTGCAAACAAACGTACGTTTTTGAATAACTGCTAGACAAAGACGGAACTACCATAGAAGTGACGTCACAACTTGTAAATTTCGTATTTTATCTATGGTCACGACCATGTCACGACTATAATGTAACTTCATACTAGCGCCATACATTGTCACTACCGTGCGACAAGGACGGGAATAATCCCCACCAAAAACTTTTATAGCGTGTAGCTACGCCAACTTCCATTGATTTTATTCTACTGATGTTTTTCGATAATCTCGTTTTACTATGCCTTCCGTGAAACTGCATTATTTGTTCGAACATTTCTAATATTAGTCATCATCCCTATTTCCGGAGATATCGCGTAACAAATATACAAAAAAAAAACAACATACAGTCGAATTGAGAACCGCCTCCTTTTTTGAAGTCGGTTAATGAGCCAACTATGCAGAGGCCTCAATAGATTAGAGAAAAATAAATCCATATCAGGAACTTCAAGAGTTCTTTCAAGTGTTATTTATGTAGGTACATACACTTTAAATGCCATGATCACGATCAAGACTTATCGATATTGTATGACAAGATTCAATCCTTTCTTATCTCGAGCAAACTCCACATAATCTTGGTACTTTGTTTCAGTTTTCCCCGTGTTTTCATTGTATTAAGTTAATGTAGTGAGAGTTTTATTAAATTGTTAGTGAAATAAAATTGTGCGTGTGGAGATCTGTAGGGTGAGTCTATAATAATATTTACATCTATTATTTATTTGCTTTATTCCAATACACAGATTTAAAAGATGGTTACAAGGTTACGAAGGTTAACATTTTTCTTAGATAGTTTTTTCAATTAACTTGGCTGAAAATCAGCACTTTTTGGACGTCTAACTTACATAAGACAGTCCCCTAAAACGCCCGCCCTTCACCACATCCTAATGCTTTCGCTGGGAAGAAAAGGCGAAATAAACTCTCCAGCAGCACAGCTGTCTGTTAAGTTAGAAGAACTTGATTCTATAAAACATCCAAATTGAGAACCTCCTGCTTTTTTGAAGTCGATTAACAAATAGTATGCAAGAAACAAAGAAATTTCATTGCATTGTTGTTTCCGGTTTGAAGCATGTGTGCTAGGAGATCATTCGAATCATACAAAATTTTTGAAGCCTGCATGATCTTCTTCACAGGCACAAGAGAGGAAAAATCCGTTTGGTAGATTCATGCTATACCTGTCCCTCGGCGTTTATACACCGCTTGAGTGTTGACAAAGCTGCCTTGAGTCGTCGTTCTAACTTTTCTCGAAGAAATATTTCTGTAAGGCGGAATCCTCTTTAGTTCAAGCTATGCTTCATAGTGCTTCCGCTGGAAAGAAGTGGCGCAACAATCTCCCCAGCAGCACAGCTGTCTGTTCATTTAGAAAATACTTGCGACAACGACGCGTTAGAAATTATAAAAGCGCACAATGGCCCCGATTCTGTTGTTCACAAACTAAACTAAATTTAAGTTCAGTGCATCTTTTTCTTTCTATTTCATTACGAAAAAGACAGAAGATAAAATATTAGTTTAGTCCTGTCCAATTAGATAATCCATAGACAAGTTAGACGAGATTAAAAAATTGGCTATTAAAAATACGTCAATTTACGTCAGGCGCTGACTAATTTGACAGGGTTAAACTAGTATTTATCTTCTGTCCTTTTCATAATGAAATAGAAAGAAAAAGATGCACTGAACTTAAATTTAATTTAGTTTGTGAACAACAGAATCGGGGCCATTGGATGCGTTTTTGTTTAAGTTTCAAAACATCAACAATCAAAACTCCTGAGAGGTCTGGATCTTGTGATACAGCAACTCCTAGTACAAGAGCCTGTTTGTGTCTTGAAGTGAAAATAAATAAATAATCATTATTATTTTACTATACTATACTGCCCCGTTGGTCTCGTGGTTGCAAGCGCGACTGCTGAGGACCAGGGTTCGATTCCCTGGTCAGACAAAGTGTTATTGGGTTTTCCATTAGAAATTTATTCGTAACAGCCTGGAGTTTGGAAGTTGGCTTAATCCCCTGTGCCTCGGAAAGCACGTAAAGCCCGGTACCAACGGCTTTACGTGCTTTCGCCTGATCTCTCCCAGCACGTGTCGGAATGCAGTCAGAACAAAGAGTGCACCTGTGTTTGCGCACACACTTGTGCACTATAATATTTCCTGCGTACCTGACTAATCTCCGTTGAGATTGACCACCGTGACCGAAATCGGTCGGAAGGCTATTATCATTTATTACTTTATTACTACAGTCAGGAAGGACCAAAATATAATTAATATTCACGATCTAATTAATATTACGATCCACGTGTCAACATCATCATCATCGAAGCATCAATCAACTTAGCCTTTTGCAATCCAATGCTGGATATTGGCCTCTCCCAGGCTGCGTCACAACACTCTGTCCTCCGCCTTCCGCATCCAGTTTGTCCCGGCCACCTTTTTTAGGCCGTCCGTCCATCTAGTTGGGGGGCGTCTCACACTACGCATACCGATACGTAGTCTCCACTCCAGGACTCATCTGCTCCACCGGCCATCGGTCCTTCGACAAACATGGCCAGCCCACTGCCGTTTCAGTTTGGTTACTCTGCAAACTACTTCGGTAACTCCGGTTCTTTTCTGGATGACTTCGTTTCTGATTTTATCCTTCAAGGAAACTCCGAGCATAGCCCGCTCCATAGCGCGCTGATTGACCTTAAATTTGTGAACCAACTCGACTTCTCTAGACTGTGGAAGGACCAAAATCGAATTAAGTATCTAAGTAATATCCATGATCTACGTAAGTATCTCAAGCGACTTCTTTTTCTTCGTGTCGCTGGTACGACTGAATTTTAAATCTTGTTGGCCCAAAACTTTGCCAATTTCACGCCGTTGTCGGTGGCAGCGCAGAGGTCACTTTAACTGCATGTTTCGGGACATAGAGGGCAAGATAGGAGGTGGAGCATTCTTTCATCTCAAGCGTCAAAATTACAAATTCAAACCACCAATTACTTAAATTATTTCGCACCCCGTCAAAACCAGAACGTGTAATTAACGACCACATAAACCAGCGTCACCCTTCAAATTATCCCTATGATACAGCCGTTCCAGTCTTGCCGACCATAAAATGGCACTTTGAATGTCTTTAACAGCTTCACAGAGTTCCCACATAAAACTTGAGTTGGTAAACTGTTCTTAATGAGAATTATTTTCGTTTTGATTGTTTGGGTGTTGGAAGGAAATGGGCCGAGGGGAAAGATCAATATTGTGATTTGTTTCCAAAACTACCAGTAGTTTAGAGAAATTAATTGGATGGTTAAGTTGGGGTTTTGATATTCTGGGAGGGATCTTTCTGGAAGGAAGCGCAGTTTTCGGCGCACTTACTTACCAAGTTTTCTGGACTGGCAATTTTGTTGTTTGTGACCTACTACGGCAGGACCTTTGTCTTACAGCTTCTTTCTTAAGCAGGTCGAAATTATTTGTAAATGATCTCTTTAATCCTATAGAGATTGCTTATAGCTATCCTTAATTGCCCCTTCTTGATCGACCCTGTAGTTTCTCTAATGAGTTGAGAGTGGACCTTGTAGAAAGCGATAAAGCCGCCCATTGTATTTTTTATATAGTGTTAAATGTAGTTTTTGTTGTGTCATGTATTTTCTTGTCTATATAAATAAAAATGAATCGGCAAAATGTATGTAGGCGCTTAACTTCCGAAAGACTGCACCAAATGGGATAATTATTTTTTTGTTGTGCTCGGTATTGCCAGGATAAGGTTTGTACGGATGAACATTTCAAAATTGCGAAATATTGCCAGGATAAGGTTTGTATGGATGAACATTTCAAAAATGCGAAAAGCTGGGGCGGGCAGCTAGCTTACTTTTTAAGTGATGGCCCACTTAAAAAAAATATAATGAGGTTTGATTATCGTTCATAGCTACTGTCTTCTAGCCAAAAAATTGCAATTTTATATCAATAACCTTATTATTTAAACATTAGTAGGTATCAAAATCAGTTTTCCCTTTTAAGTTTATTAAAGTTTGGTATATATCTAGACTTGATATCTGGCACTACCGCGAATAGCCATAAACAGTTTGCATATTATGGCTCGGTAAAAACCTGGGGGTAATCGTGATAAGGTATTAATACACCCCTAAGGGGATGGAACGGAGGGGAGATAGTGGTTTAATGATAAAGATAGTATAGTGGTAATGTTGTGTAACTTTACGACGTCCTGAACGGAAGCGAGTTCTGGTTAAAGAGAAAGGGGAATGTTTCTAAGCGAATGGAAAAGTTATTTTTCTCCCTCGGTGGCCTTATCTCTAGTCGTCACAAGTGCAACAGAGTTGATATAGACATGTTCCATAAAATTCTGTCTCAACCAAATGGTGATGATACGAAGAGTCTGTTCAGCGGGGTAATTGCGTAAAACGCTAACAGTAGCAAAGGCTTTCATTTTTACAGTTCAACAACATTCATTGCGCTATTTATGTTGTTGAGCAGACAAATTTTTCGAACTTATGAAGCAATGGATTAGCAATTTGCTTCAAAATCACGCGCACTTATCGGTAGGTACCGACTTGTGCACCATTAGGATGCTTACATAAAATAGAGTTTTTTCTAGTACAGATCGCTGCAGTTTCATATAAGGGAAGAAACGGTCACAGTGTTTTACATGATTCTTTAAGTGTGAGCGCATTATTTAATACGGAGATTATTTTACCCGCACAGATTGGTACCGGCTTGTCTTTATGAGGAATGCGGGTCTTTATGTAAGCATCCTTAGATGCAAATACAGGATGCTTAGTAGATATAGATAATAGTGACACTACATGAAATGCGATGTACAGACCCCAACACATGAAGCTCTTTCAAATTTATTTAATAGATTTTCAACTTTATCGTTAAAGCATAAGGTTCAAAGTTGTTTGGGAAAATTTGTCAGTTTCGGGTAGCTTGATGTGTTGGCGTCTGTACACAAAGTGCGTATGTACCAATCATAATAGAAGCATTTTCTGATGCATTATGAAAAGAGCATCGACGATAACAAACTTGTTGCGCGTACGCGTTCCCTTGAAGGACCGACAAATGGCGATCACAGTGAAGTGTGCAGTACATGATCATGCGTTCGAATCATGAAATTATAGCAGAGTTTTCATTATTTTTCTTCTTAGCGTGGCGATGGCAATATGCCGTTACCGTGCCTCCGCTGAATATTGCGAGTTCGGTTCAACCTGATAGAGAAATCCGTCCCCATACCATCACATTGGGGCCCCCAAATCTGACCATCCATTATATATCGACACCCCCCCGTGCCTTGGAAAGCAAGTTAAGCCGCTGGTCCCGGTTGTTATAATGGACTCGGTCCAGAATTTGGCTTCTTGTTTGGCGCTATCTCCAGCGTCCATCAGTTCCTGTCACGGTCAGCTGACAGGACACGCAAGACACGATATTAAGTGTCCCATCGTTTATAACAACACCACATTTACACCTATTTTATTTATTTGTATTGATGATGATATTAATATATTGATGATTACTGCCGCGAAGCAACGTTGCCAAGTCCCGGATTGAAGGGCTGCCGATATCATACAGGTACCTACATGAGACATTTGAGCTCTGTTTCAGGAGAAGATAATTCCGAAATTCCCTTGCCAGTATCAAAGCAATACGTAAATTCCTGACCAAGAACAAATCATACACACAGATTCACATGCAAATCAGTGTAAAAATACTCTGATTGTGAGTGACAAGCATCCAATGTTCCTGTTACAGAGCGTCCGCTGGCGACATTGAGACGGTGACGTCATGAACTCATAACCCTTGCTCCAATCAGTGGTGACGTCATTAATTGCGCTTGTGTGAGTGGAGCGTCTGGCTTGGAATTGTGGCTTTATTGGATTTTGACTGAGTTTGTAGAATATAATAGAATGCAAGTCTTGTGGCACATCGAAGCGCTGTAACCATAAATTTGGCATCTGATTCTAGCGTAGATTGTTGCAACTTGCAATCAGAGGTAACGTGATCGTAGAAAGAAATGTTACTTTAATAGAAATATAGTCAGGTCGCTCTATTTTGTTAAAATCTCACCGTTCAAACTTAGGTGGAGTGAGTGTCATTGATAATAGAGATTGGCACAATTGACAACTCATTTTACCACGTCGTACTCTCTAAAAATATCACCGCGAAAACTTGAAGTGGTGCTGACTTCAAGTTTTCGCGGTGATATTTTTAGAGAGTACTTAGATCGAAATGTCTCAAGAATCAAATAGCCATAATGTACCTAAGTTATATACTCGCTATAATACGTATAGGCGTTAATTTATTTCCTTCTAAGTCTATTAACATTCCATGTCCTATTTTGTTAACCATACCTATTTGCCCGGCATCATTTACATTATTTTTGCATTTTGTTTCTTTCTCAATTTTAACTTCCACCTTTTTTGCCAGCTGTAATTACTCGTCTTTATGTTAACTGTAAATGGGCTGTTAATTTGCGCCTGTTTTGTTGACGTTGTGTTGCTAACGGTACATTCTAAGGCGTTCCTCGTAGGCGGCGCTCAGTCTAAGTACAATAAAATTATTGAAACAAGGCTCATGTGTTAAATATGCAATAGAGTTGTTGTTACCACCTTTGGTTATTTCTTTTTAAATTTACTTTATTTCTTAGTTAACCAATTAATTAATATAAAAAATTAACCTTTCAAACTTTAAGAGGTGCTTCAGACCATCGAACTGAACAACTTTCACTATGGGACCAACTCTGAAATCACGAAAAAAAAAATCAGCTGTTTGATACAAAAGTTCAATACCTACATACTTGACCAAAATGTATTAAACAGCAGTTTTTTTTTTTTTCGTGTTTTCAAAGTTGGTCCCATAGTGAAAGTCGTTCAGTTCGATGGTCTGAAGCACCTCTTAAAGTTTGTAAGATCCAGATAATCAGTAAGCATCAGTTGAGTTATAGGACAAAGTTCAAACATAAGCTTAAAAACTAAAAATCAGCCCAAGACACCATGACGTATGTTATCTCTTTCTCGATGGTTCCTCCTTAAAATTACAAACTTGACACTAAAGGTCTTTGATGATGAAAACTTTGATGTCATCATATTCCTAGTATTTTCACAACTATGTTGTGGTCGGCTTCCGGTCGAATCGAATGAAGCTGGATATCAGTAGCTGGAGTCATGGAGGGACTGCCTATCTAAACTCCACAATCTAGCAGTTAATACTGCAGGATGATTGCAAAATCAAATATGTTTATTTGTCAGAATATGGTACAATAGATATTACAATTCTAGTTCCAGCATATGCTGCCATACCATCGCGTACAAATATTTATTGAATGAAGTCTTATATTATAACCTATTGATTATTAGTAATTATCATTTAGGTAATATAATATGTAATAACGATTAAAAATATATTGAATTCATAATTAGTCATGTCATTAATCTATACTTATAATAAATCTGTAGAGAGGTCAATTCTGTACATGAAATACACACATCAAAAGTGTCTAGGGATCAAGCATTTTTATGCGGATTTCTTGAGATTTAGATGTGGCTTTGTAATAAATTTATGATTTTATAAATTTATATGGATCCTTTTTGGTGCATTTCATAATTTGAATCAGGAACTGTGAATCAAATTCGAGTAAAAGATGAAAATCAGCTGTCAATATTTTCCCTATAAAAACATACAACGCATTGAAGACATTATTAGTGCTACTGTTTCCCTACTACTGATTAAAACCAACGTTATTATGGAGCGGCGACGTCATTTAAGCAGGGAAGAAATGCTCAGAGCCGTGGGAATGATAGAAGCTGGTTCCCGGCAACGTACTGTGGCTTTAGCTCTGAATACAAGTCAGAGTGTTATCAGTCGACTTTGGACACGTTACCGAAGCACTGGTACCGTGGATGAGCGCCATGGAGGACGGTATCGCTGCACCACACGGAGACAAGACCGATACATTCAAATCTTAACTCGAAGAGCTCCAACAATAACCGCCATAATGTTAGCCGTGAGGCTTCATCACTCTTCAGGGAACTTAATTAGCGACCAAACAGTCAGAAACCGCTTGCATGAAGTGAACCTTCATTCCCGAAGACCGCTACGGGTACCACCTATAGCAATGCACAATCGTAGGATTCGATATCAATGGGCTCTTGAACACAGAAATTGGGCAGAAGAACAATGGCGTTTCGTGTGCTTTTCTGATGAGTCTCGTTTTGGTATGAGACCGGATACAAGACGTATACGACACTGGAGAACCCCTGGACGCCAACAGCGATTAAAATCCTGCCAGGAAGTCCATCCTTATAGTGGTGGAACCATCATGGTATGGGCGGGTATTTGGATCGGCGGAAGAACTGAGTTGATTTGGATCAGAGGCAACCTCAACGCTCAAATTTATGCTGAGACGATTGTATCAGACGTCATCGTTCCTCTACAAGTGCGAATCGGTCCCTTATTTCAGTTAATGCATGATAATGCACGACCGCACACCGCAAGAGTTGTAAGACAGACTCTCGCCGCAGCTAACATCAATGTCCTGCCCTGGCCTGCTCAGTCGCCAGACTTGAACCCGATTGAGCATGCATGGGATATGCTACAGAGAAGAGCTCTGCCGAATATGGAGGGTATCCAGTCGCAAGAAGACCTTTTTTTGTTGTTGCAACGAACATGGGCGGCCATTCCACAGCGTGATTTGGATGAACTCATTTTGAGTATGCCAAACCGATGTTCTTGTGTTGTTAGTGTTCGCGGTAGAAACACGGATTATTAATTGTTTAAGTTACCCAATAAAATTTTAGACAAAACTGTTATTTCAGTCTTTTTTTCGAACTTTTGTGTTAGTGGTTCAAATGTCAAAAATCCCTTCATTAGGAAAATGGCAAATTTCTTTATTAATGCAAAGGTGACTTGGTTTATCGTTGCTGTGACAAACGAAAACACTTTATTTGATGAATCCTTAAAGAAAATTTTAATTAATATCAATCAGGAGAAAAGTTATTGCAAAAATATATGTTGATCCCTAGACACTTTTGATGTGTGTATATTTCCAAAATAACTATCAGCGGGTGATTAGTGATCGTTACTGACGCCAAAAATGCAATCAGTAAAATTTTTGTCTGTCTGTCTGTCTGTCTGTCTGTCTGTCTGTCTGTATGTTCGTTATAGAAACAAAAACCACTCGACGGATTTCAACGAAACTTGGTACAATTGTTCTTCATACTCCTGGGCAGGTTATAGTATACTTTTCATCACGCTACGATCAATAGGAGCAGAGCAGTGAAGGGAAATGTTGGGAAAACAGGATTTCTTTTTAGGTGAAGTAGTAATAGGTTAGTAGTAGTTAGTTAGTAGTAGGTAAGTTTTGGTTAATTTATGTTCAGTTTTTTTAAATATTAAGTAGGTAAAAGCGTAGGTACTTTTATTAATTATAGGTATAGGTATTATTAATTATAGTAGTTATAGGTATTTAGTTTTATGTGAAGTAGGTTTTATTATATATTATTTTATATATTAGAGGTAGTTCTATATTTTTAGTTATTCAAGCCCCAAGCGGACGCCAGCGTCCGCCCGCTATTGTCTTGAAAAACGCGTTGAATGAGAAATACACGTTCTCAAGAATCGGCAGAAGAAAGAGCACATCGAATAAACTCTATGAGAGTTATTTATTAATTATATTAGTGCCTCAATTTCCAGAAGTCATTATTCCACGCGGACGAAGTCGCTGGCAAAAGCTAGTATTGAATAATTATGTCATTGTTGGATATGGTAGATTATAGCCTATTTTTATGTATTATGTTACAAGTGACTTATCCTCTAAATATTCTTTAGTACTGTAATAATTTTTCTCCAATAACAGTCTAAATAACACCCTTTTGAACAACGATGATGGCAATGCGTAACCCACTATCAGTAGCAATGGGTTTCATTTTGAAAGTTCAACAACATTCATTGCGTTATTTAAGTTATTAAGCAGACAGTTTTTTAGAACTTATGAAGCAATGGATTAGCAATATCCTTCAAAATGATTCAGATTGAGGTTGATAGTGTGTTACGCAATTACGGTGCTGGTCAGACTTTCGGGCTTCTGACTGTCCGTAACGACTGTCAAAGATAATGTTTATGAGTCGGATCCGAAAATATACTGCTACTTACAGGCTACCAAAACCTTATCTTATTGAGTTAAAAAAACCCAGACTCAACTTCAACATAATTTCATCAGATAAGTAATACTAGCTGCGTCCCGCTGTTTCACCCGCATAAGTGTCGATCCTGTGGGAATGTCGGGATAAAAAGTAGTATGTTAATCCAGGGTATCGGCTACATCCATACAAATTTTATCAATATTGGTCCAGCCATTTGGGCGTGAAGAAGTAACAAACATATAAACACACACACTCACAAACTTTCGCCTTTATAATATTAGTGTGATTACATCATGGGGGGTGATGGATACAAACTTGATAAGATGCAAATCTAACAAGTCATAGCGTGTTTGCTGAAAGGCTGACCTTATGTATGTAGTTACTATCTCTATGCATATAACACAACTGTCAGGTGTATCATAATAGAAGGTGGGCATAAGATTAGATTAGAGATGAAAGTTAGTTGTCACGCCTTAAAGTGGGTTCCGGCATTGTCGAGGCGGGGGGGCTCAGTAGCCGTGGCTTGGTCACCCACCGTGAAGCGAAGAGGAACCCGAGGAGGGGCCGCTCGTAAGGGCTATTGCCTGTAAGCCGACGACGCACGACGTAGCGGCCAACAAGTATGTTGCAGTGCCGCTTGGGCGACATCGCAACTAAGGTGGGCCGCGATGTCGTATGGGAGGCATCGCGGTTAAGGGTTAGCTGCTCCCGCGGGAGAGGAGTGCCGGTATTGCGGTGCGCCGCTCTCCATAACTTCCGTGGCTTTGACGGGGTCGCCACCATCTGATGGCGGACGCGGTGGGGTCGCAGGGGAGGAGGAGTGTTGGTATGACGTTGGCCGCTCTCCCTATCCTCTGCGGCCGAAAACTGGCAGGCGGCGGGGTCAATGACCTGATCCATCGTAAGGGGACCAAGTGTGCCCAGACACGGGGTCGTCTGGTGCCCATATGCTGGTTCGGTCCCTGGGGTGGTCACCACGTGCTATGTGTTCTGGTGCGCTGGTGATGGAGAGTACTCCCCAGAGCCGCGGCGGATTCACGGATGAGTGGTAACGTGTGCCCGTGTTCCCGCCGTAAGTGGCAGAGGAGGACACCGTGGAGTTTTAGTGGGTTAGAGTCCCACATAATTGCACTATCTCCCCCTGGTAGTGCAGAATGCATACGCATTTCTCCAGGATAAAAAAAGGCTTTTTCGGAGGCTAGAGGGATTATAATACCGCAAAAAGGAAGATTGCTCATCATTGGAGATTCACAGATGACTCCGCCCTGGAGTGTAAATGTGGTGATGTTCCACAAACAATAGGGCACTTAATATCATATCTAGCGTGTCCTGTTGTATGCACGTTGCACGAACTGATGCACGCTACTGAAGGTGCCAAACTCGTAGCCCAATACTGTGTTGGTTCTATTTAGATTGCCATCGACATTCTAAGAAAAAGAAAGATGAAACTCCTTATAGCGCTATGTTTCCCTTGGTTGGTTTCTGTTGGGATCTTCAACATGTCAAAGAATATTTTCAAGAAGATTTTGTAACTCCATAATAAAGGTAGGCAGGAGCTCGAGATAGACGCGGAGACGTCAAATGGAGTTCTGAATTGTGGTCTAGGTTAGGTCGCAGAAACCCGGGGCGTCCGAAAGCGCGTTTATCTGACGACTTTATCAAATTGGAGGGGAACACCTAGACGAAGGATGCATGGAATCGTTTAGAATGGGGGAAAAGAAAGGAGATTCTTATCTTGGGTGTTAACACAGAAGAAAAAAGACTGATAAGCATGTTTCTAATTTTTATGACACGACTCAGTATGATGAGGTTCAGCATAGCTATTCACAACCACTCGATACGCTTTCGTACCGTATCGAACATTAATCAACGTTATCGTAGGAGTAAACACTGTTTACAAGACCAAAACCTGAAAATTTTGTTAAAGGACCGCTATTTTTCCGAGAGCTGTATGCTGTCAGGGGCGAGGCAAAGCAGGATATCGAAATGTGTCATTTTCGATACGATAGCCTGTCGGATGGTTGTGTATAGCCGCATGCAGGTGACTTTTATCTGACCTCCACAGCCCATGATGTTTTATAGAGTACGAAGTTTTGACATTCAAAGATTAGACGTACAGTTGAATGATATTTTCTAACTGGCATTCAGATTTATCATATGATATATTACTACCTACTTCCTTATGATAAAATAAGACGAATTTTATCTAAAAAATTCAAACGTAATTTTATTTTACAGCCTTACGCATTATTAAAGAGTCTGTATGAGTTCGAATTTTGGATAAGATGTTGTTTATTATCTTTAGATGTTTCTAATTATATAATTTACATTACTAGGTATTGATATTGAACATGAATTACATAGTTTTTCACCATCTTCGCTGTCAGTTAGGGATCAAAGGCTTTTACAGTAAGAATTAGCATATTGATTATTTTTACCGACTTCACAAAAAGGAGGAGGTACTACTTATGTTCGGATGTTTGTATGTTTTTTTTTGTATGTTTGTTCATCAAATATTCCGCTAATTGTGGACGAATTTTCAAAATTCTTTTTTATTTGAATGGATATGCTCTCGAGGTGGTCCCATTGTCACCAAATCGGAATTTGATGAGGGAATCACATGGAAATCGAGGGAAGCCCTAAAATTTTGTAGGCACACCTATAGCGATTTGGGTATTTTTCATAGTAATTCGTGCATTTGCTCTCAGAAAGCACCATCCGGTGAAGTGGAACTGATGATGAAGACCACAGATGGCCATCGGAACTACTCAATAATAAATATTACACGGGTTGCAATTCGATTAGGTACTTTAATGTGGTTGCTAAGCACAATGCGTATCGTGAAGTGGAGCTGATGGTGACTTCTCAATCAAATCCAGTTAGAACTCCTAAACAATTAACGTCCCTCAACGTGTTGGTTCTATTTAGATTGCCATCGACATTCTAAGAAAAAGAAAGATGAAACTCCTTATAGCGCTATGTTTCCCTTGGTTGGTTTCTGTTGGGATCTTCAACATGTCAAAGAATATTTTCAAGAAGATTTTGTAACTCCATAATAAAGGTAGGCAGGAGCTCGAGATAGACGCGGAGACGTCAAATGGAGTTCTGAATTGTGGTCTAGGTTAGGTCGCAGAAACCCGGGGCGTCCGAAAGCGCGTTTATCTGACGACTTTATCAAATTGGAGGGGAACACCTAGACGAAGGATGCATGGAATCGTTTAGAATGGGGGAAAAGAAAGGAGATTCTTATCTTGGGTGTTAACACAGAAGAAAAAAGACTGATAAGCATGTTTCTAATTTTTATGACACGACTCAGTATGATGAGGTTCAGCATAGCTATTCACAACCACTCGATACGCTTTCGTACCGTATCGAACATTAATCAACGTTATCGTAGGAGTAAACACTGTTTACAAGACCAAAACCTGAAAATTTTGTTAAAGGACCGCTATTTTTCCGAGAGCTGTATGCTGTCAGGGGCGAGGCAAAGCAGGATATCGAAATGTGTCATTTTCGATACGATAGCCTGTCGGATGGTTGTGTATAGCCGCATGCAGGTGACTTTTATCTGACCTCCACAGCCCATGATGTTTTATAGAGTACGAAGTTTTGACATTCAAAGATTAGACGTACAGTTGAATGATATTTTCTAACTGGCATTCAGATTTATCATATGATATATTACTACCTACTTCCTTATGATAAAATAAGACGAATTTTATCTAAAAAATTCAAACGTAATTTTATTTTACAGCCTTACGCATTATTAAAGAGTCTGTATGAGTTCGAATTTTGGATAAGATGTTGTTTATTATCTTTAGATGTTTCTAATTATATAATTTACATTACTAGGTATTGATATTGAACATGAATTACATAGTTTTTCACCATCTTCGCTGTCAGTTAGGGATCAAAGGCTTTTACAGTAAGAATTAGCATATTGATTATTTTTACCGACTTCACAAAAAGGAGGAGGTACTATGTTCGGATGTTTGTATGTTTTTTTTTTGTATGTTTGTTCATCAAATATTCCGCTAATTGTGGACGAATTTTCAAAATTCTTTTTTATTTGAATGGATATGCTCTCGAGGTGGTCCCATTGTCACCAAATCGGAATTTGATGAGGGAATCACATGGAAATCGAGGGAAGCCCTAAAATTTTGTAGGCACACCTATAGCGATTTGGGTATTTTTCATAGTAATTCGTGCATTTGCTCTCAGAAAGCACCATCCGGTGAAGTGGAACTGATGATGAAGACCACAGATGGCCATCGGAACTACTCAATAATAAATATTACACGGGTTGCAATTCGATTAGGTACTTTAATGTGGTTGCTAAGCACAATGCGTATCGTGAAGTGGAGCTGATGGTGACTTCTCAATCAAATCCAGTTAGAACTCCTAAACAATTAACGTCCCTCCATCGGGAAAATCAATGTTTTGTAAAAGGTGATGAGCAGTTGAGATTAGGCTATTGTAACTTAGATAAGTTACAAACTGGCCCACTAAAAAGTGAAAAATAAAAAACTTTTTACAAAAAAACAACCGACTTCCAAAAAAACACTACAAAGTGAAAAATAATTTTAATTTCGGAAGTCGGTGTCAATAAAAGAAAATGCGGAACCAACGACACCGATTTCTGAAATTAAAGTTATTTTTCACTTTGTAGTGTTTTTTTGGAAGTCGGTTGCTTTTTTTTTGGCGTATCATCAGTATATGCCATTGCTGAATGATGAATCATCTTACGTAAACAGATAGATATAATACTCTTTATTATGTACACCAAATAAATTGGAGGAAGGCAAATCTTCTCCACCGAAAGGCACCCATCTGACCCATCAGACCCTTCGGAATTTCAGGATCACTTGCACTAAAATCACTAAATACGTCTAAACAAAAAAACATTATTCTCTCTCCATCATCTTCAAACGATTGTCAGAAACAGAACGATGTTTTAAAACGGGCTAAACGTATTTAGTGATTTGTGATGCAAGCAGGCCTCAGGTTTGTTTGGCTAGGTAGCTCATATTACCATCGTTTGTGAAACAAGTCTGGCTATACTTAAGAAAGAGGTGACTGTAGTGTATTTTTTCTTCGCTGGAAGATAATTATGGATTTTCGAAAATCTACAAATGAGCTTCAATTTCTTTTCAACACATCAACTTTAGATAAGGTTGATTTGGCTCTTAGAACATTACATAAATGGTTATCCGACTCAATTTTTTGGGTAGTTTGTTCCTGTTAGAAGTTCAAGGTAGAAAGGAGGAAAGGTTCTGGACTGGCGACCGCGTACCAAAAACCTAGCGTTGGAAGGCCTCCCAGAAGGTGGACCAACGACCTATGAAGACCACAGGAATCCGCTGGATGCGAAACGCATAGAACCGGTCGAAGTGGCGGTGCTTGAGGGAGGCCTATGTCCTGCAGTGGAAATGATGATGATGAGAAGTAGCAAGATAGACTAGCTGGAGATGTCTTTGAAATACCCTTGAAAAATATCGTTTCAGACAGGAAATCGACTTCTCGTTTTAGTCTAGGGTTCGAATTAGGCGTAGTATAACGCCTAATTCGACTAAAATAGAGCAATATGCTAACTGTATCACGAGAGACGAAATTATATAATATCCGCAGTCATTGAACTGTGACTGTACAACTGGAACATTTGTCATAGAGAATTTGACATGCGTGATATACAGAACAACTAGAAGGTACATGCGTATGATAACATGTATGTATGAATTAATGTACGTGGACGAAGTGTAAGTGTTGAAAGAGTGTTGAAGGATCATAGAATGGGGTGTTCCGGAGTTGTGTTAACATAATGAGGATTATCCCATTGCTGGGACACAGGCCTCCTCTTTTCGAGAGGGCGTGGGCTGTAATCTACCACGCGGGCCCAGTGCGGGTTGGTAGATGTCACATATCTTCAAAATTTTTGGTTCCAGGACATGATGGTTTCCTCACGATGTTTTCCTTCACCGTTTTGATTTTGTTTATAATAGGGTCGATTTTCGGCTTTTCAAAGATGATATGGGGCTTCTTCTAGTGCTTTAATAAAACTTTGATTATTTAACTTCAGTTTTCCTTAATAAATGAGTGTAAGTGAAAGCGCTGTAAATTTTCACACAAATATTAAATTAATTTCTCAGCTCGTTTCATCCCCTCAATGTCGTTCTCATTGCATCACACATGTACCCGAGTGTCATACGAGAACGCGATATACAGAATCCCATATGATATATATGATGGTCTTAAATTATTAAACTGAATACATATTTGTCGACTCAGTCAGACGTATGGGCCTCAGTCGTTCATGAATGCCGCGTGGGCACAGATGCTCTACGATATGCTACGCACCAATCACACCATTAAAGACTAATTTTCCAATAGAAATAAATAATGCACAGTAGAGCAACGGTCAAAATAGCTACCACTTAACTATTTCCGTACGGTAGTCGCCGCCATTGTTGTTAAGTGATGCGTGTTCGGTACTATTTTTGAATTTTTCCGCGAAAGTTCAATCTAATGGCTTCATCGATTCGCGCGGGTCGTGGCTCTTTCAGCCAGTAATTTTTTTTCAAAAGAGGTTTTATTCAGTGAACTTTTTTCTTTTTCATAATTTGGTTGAACATTTTGGAGATTGTCACAGTGGATCCGTTTGTGAAGAGAAAAATGAAAGTTTTCAAAAAGAAGCTACGTTTTTCTATAGGTTCGAGTTACGATTAGAGTTTTTTTTTGAAATTTTACCTACTGACTAGTTTCAAGTTAGTTGATATTACATATCAACAGTGACGAATTTACGTTGTTGGAGTCATCATTGAAGGTATGTTTATATTAATATGTAATTAATTGAATGCATGATTTCTAAGTGTATATTATCGTTAGCGTGTTTATGAGTTTTTAGAACCTAAGTAAAAATAAATTGGTATAATTAAATACAAATAATAATAATTTTAGAAGACTGTCACTTCTACGAGTTCCAAACAGTTGTCTTAAGGTGAATGGGAAGTGGTAAACCGCGAAATTCAAATTTTCTTACGTTTTTTACAATTTGCAGGTCAGTGTCATGTTGTATCTTAATCAAAATTTGATTCGCGACTATAACAGGTACGTATTTACAGAATTATTATAAGAAACATTCATACATCTTTATTAGTGAGATTTGTACCATAAACACTTTTCACTAGAAGATTTCTTCTTGTGGTACAAATCTAACTTAGGAAGATGTATTAATGATGCTAATGACTATAATTCTTTGAATAAGTACCTGTTATAGTCGCGAATCATATTTTGATCAAGATACAACCTGACAATGACCTGCTAATTGCAAAAAACGTAAGAAAATTTGAATTTCGCGGTAATCCCTGCGCAATCACCTTAGGGATACCCCACGACACGTTTGCGATAGGAACCAACTCAACCAATTGAACTTATAAAGGAACACTATTTTTCCTAATGTTAGTATATTACACAATTACTCCGCGGATTTCTTTCAAGGAATATAGAAAAGATTACTTGTGACAAACACTTATTTAAACATGTTATCACCTACTGATATGTTAATATTTCGCTAATGACAGTAGAATAGGTCTGTTATCAGTCTTATCATTTGTTATAGACATATTGTATGTTTTGGCAGTCTCGTGTTTGTTATCAAACATAATCTTATAAAGCGCGGCAGATAAATATATTTCGCAATTTTTCCGTTGTTGTCGCTAATGACAAGCATAAATAGAAATACAATAAAGCTGTTTTGAAATAAAACAAAACGGTTGATTTATTATGAAAACCACATAGCATTGGTTGAAAGCGCAGTCTGAGATTTTGCCTAAAATCCATACTAATATACTATATTACTAGCGGCCCGCCCCAGCTTGGCACGGGTGAATTTTTTCTTTCAAATTTTCGAAATTTTCTTTCATACAAACCTTGTCCTGGCAATATTCGCAATAAAATAATATTGCGATTATAAATTGAGATATAAACTATCCTATCTTTCAAGTTGGATGAAACTGCACACAGTGTGCAAAATTTTATTAAAATCGGTTCAGTAGTTTAGGAGTCCATTGCGGACAAACAACGCGACACGTAATTTGTATATATTAAGAAGATATACTACACTATAGATATACTATAATATTTTTGTATTTTTAATATTATAAATTCGAAAGTCTGTATGTTACCATTTCACTGAACGGATTTCTACGAAATTCGGCAATGAGATAGATGGCATCTTGGGGAAGGACATAGGCCACTTTTGGTCGCAAAAATAACCTAACCTCTAGAGGTGTTAAAGGGGATGATAGTCTGTAAGGAAACTCAGCATATCTTAAGTTCGGCATATGAAAATTCAAAGGGGATTGCAGATTTTCATATGGAGCCTGGCATCAACTTTGAACGTTAATAATTTAATATCTCGGAAACATGACGCTTTACGGGGTTTAGTCTTAGTATGTTTTCTGTTTGCATTGATATCAGCTATCGATTTAATATATAGGTTTCAAAAGTGGTAGCCATTTTGAAAAAAAAAACAAAATGGTGGATGGGTAAGTATGCCATGGACCTTCAAAGCCCTATAGGCTTTTGGTAAGAAATAAGGAATAACGACTTACAGCAGCGTTTTTGTAACTATATAACTTTAAAATTCTTAAGTTATATTGATATTTTGGTATAGTGCTTTTTATAAAGATTTAAGTTATCTATACATATAATAAAATCGTAGGAAAGTCAAAACTGTACATTGAATATTTTTTAAAAATAATACTTGGGGCGTGATCTACAATCGATACCGAAGCCAAAAATATAGTTTTTAGAATTTTTGTCTGTTTGTCTGTTTGTCTGTTTGTCTGTCCGGGATAAACTCAAAAAGTACTGCATGGATTTACTTCAAATTTTGCATGAATATTACTAAGAGGTCGGGTCAACATATAGGCTACATATTATCACGCTATCACCTACGGGGGAGGAGCTGTGAATCTTTATTTTTCTTACGCATTCTGTGACAGCGTGTAATCTAACGACGCATATCTAAATGTTGTTTTTGAGTAAGCCATGCTATTATCTGACGTTACACTATAAAAACTACGCCATTTAAGTAACTTGGGCAGAGAAATATAGTTTAATGAATGTTAGTAGTATAAAGACAATTTTAAAACAGCGCCATCTATGAGATTTCATAAAAATCAAATCAAGTTACCTACATGTTAACATTTTTTTGGAAATTAATAATTTAAATTTGATCATGTTGGCGAGGTAAGTAGTTAGTTATTCTTAAAATTCATAGATGGTGATGTGCATTTTCTTCATAAAAGTTGTATCGTAAAGTTCGTTTTGACAAATTCAAGTTCCAACAAAACCCTCAAAATCTTGAGCAGAGTTGAGGAAGACAATTAAAAAAAATGCGGTGTTAAGTATTACAAAAAAGTTATGTTCATTAATGATGATCATTTCATTTCATGACACCCTCGCGGAGGCGAGCGTCAGTGACAGTCCCAGCCGCATGCGTCATCTGTTTGCCGTCATCTTGGTGTTTTGTGAAGTTGCGAACCCGGTAGCTTTGTGAGAGAAGTATCGCCATCATCTATCTGAAGATTTTCGACGAGCTTTGAGGCGCGCTACTGGAGACGAAGTCGAAGTAACTGATGAACGCGTGCTGAACACCTGTCTCAGTTCACTTCAATATGTGGTACTTTCTATCGGCGGCAATCCACTGATCGAATATGGGTTACCAGCTCCCCAATCATCACCGTATCAAGACCGTGAAAATCGGGAGTATAACGCGAAATGACCACCATACGAAATGACCATGTCGCTTTGTTCTCTTCAGAGCAAAAGCAAATTTATGACACCGTCCTTGAAAGCGTTGGGCAAAACCAGGGTAAAATGTTTTTCTTGGATGCTCCTGGTGGAACAGGAAAAACATTTGTTACCACTAGCATACTTGCAGAGGTCAGGAGGCAAGGCAAAATTGCTATTGCTGTAGCGTCGTCGGGAATCGCTACCACACTGCTTCCGAGTGGCAAGACAGCACACGCCATGTTTAAAATTCCCATCGATTTAGAGAGCGCCGAAACGCCTGTTTGTGGTGTGTCACGTAACAGCGATAAGGGACACGTGCTCAAGGATTGCTCTCTGATCGTATGGGATGAGTGTACGATGGACAATAGGAAGGCCGTTGAGGCCGTGGACAGAATCCTGCAGGACATCCGCAGGAACGAACGTTTGATGGGTGGTGTCACAGTTCTGTTCAGTGGTGATTTTCGGCAAACGCTCCCAGTGGTGACGCGGGGCTCGAGGGCTGACGAGGTGAATGCTTCGTTGAAACGATCTTCGTTGTGGTCACGAGTTCGTGCGCTGCGCTTGACCATTAATATCAGAGCTCGGCTCGGCGGCAATGCACGTGCTCAAGAATTCTCCGATGTCCTTCTAAGTCTTGGCGAAGGCACTCTACCAGAAGAGACAGGTGGTGCTTCCAGAGTCTCTCGGTAGAGTGGTATCCAGCTTAGAAGAACTCATTCACTGTGTATATGGGGACATCAGTCGTATACCGCACCAGCAGAATTCTTGGGTGTGTGAGCGGGCCACTTTGATGCCCAAAAATGATCAGGCTGCTGCAATTAACGAATGCATTCTCTCGGAAATTAAGGGGAATAAAGTGGTCTACACCTCGATAAACACTGTTATCGAGCAAGATGACGCCACACATTATCCCGTGGAATTTCTGAGCTCCCTGTTAGCAAGTGGACTTCCAGCGCATACCATCAAGCTGAAGGTCGGTGTTCCGATTATGCTTCTTCGGAATCTATCTCCTCCGAAGTTGTGTTAACCGCCTTACGGCCCATTCACGACTTCGGTCTAAGCGGCGCACGGCGCGGCAGGCGGCGCGGCGTGCGTTTTACACGCCACGTACCCTCAGTAGCGGCTAGCGGCAGCGGTCGAGGTGGACGTATTTAGGTAGTTAGAACGTGCTCAAAATTATGGCGTTATCAAAATTATCTCTTTTGTGTTTAGAAAGCAGTATATTTTTAAAACAAGTATGAATGAAGGAGTGCACGAACTGAATAAAGATCGATATTTAAATGGCAAATTTCGTGACCTATACGAAGATTACAGAAAATATCCGGATAAGTTTTATGAGTACACAAGAATAAGTGTGGAAACATTTGATTATATTCTATACTTATACTCTATATCCATTACCGCCACAAAATCGTCTAAAATTTTTTGTTTATAAGTTCGCCGCCGAGTCCGTCACATAGTACGCCGCTATCCGGGCCGCTGTGTTTCGTGGCATCGCGTCGCACTCATTCGCCAGTACTTTTGATCTCGCCGCTCCCCGCACCGCGCGCCGCTGCAACGATTCGCTCCGACAAAACCGCGCGCGTTTTCGCTGTGAGCGGAAACTTGTGGCGTGCTTCAAACATTTTCATACTTTTGTTCTTACCGCTCGCCGCCCCGCGCTTAGCCGCCGCTCACCGCGGCAAAGTCGTGAATGGGCCGTTAAAGTCATCTCCCTCCACAGACACACCATTGAGGCGGAAATTCTTACGGGTTGTGGCGTCGGTGAGGCAGTATTTATACCACGCATTCCCCTAATACCTCATAACTTCCTGTTCCAGTTCAAGCGCGTACAGTTCCCCGTGAGTGTTTGCTTTGCGATGACCATCAATAAGTCGCAGGGCAGCGGGTGTCGACCTCAGGACGAGTTGCTTCTCACACGGGCAACTGTACGTCGCTTGCTCCCGCGTCACCAGTCCTGACTCTCTTTACATTTTGGCTCCTGGCAGCATAACTACCAACGTAGTTTATAGGGAAGTGTTGTAAAGTATGATACCTTTTGCAACGTAATAAAACCACGGTTGGAGTCTAACTAACTTTATTCGGATCTACCGACACTTCACAATATTATTTATGTACCTACATTACACATCCCCCCAACAAACTCAAAGTATTCCGTTAAAAATATATACTTAACAATAACTAAATCTAAACTAAATAAAAGATAAAGGATGTATTATAATAACACGTTGACAAAATTTAATATTTCTTATTAGACCTGTTGTATGCTCTCTTGGCACGGGCGGAGGCGTCTGGCGGCGGCGGTGGAGGAGTTTGAGGTTCCGACTGAACCCGACCGAAATTATCACCATCAAACGCGTCCTTAAACTCCTCTCCTGAATCTACTACTTGCGACACTGCCTGCGCATCACACATACCCGTCGTGCCAGTCGCCTTCGCTTCTGTAGGTGTCTCTTGACCGTCAGACCCCTCGGTTTCTTCCACTATCGGCTGCGTGCTCGTACGCGATAGTGAATAGCGACTTGGTCCACGAAGCGGGACAAGTTGGTCGTGGTGTCTACGCCATTCCACCCCTTCCCCTATGTTTATTTTACAAGAAACTGGGCCAGTTACCTCTGATACGTAACCCTTCGCCCACTTGTCCCCTTTCTTGGTATAATCTCTCGCAAGTACATGGTCGCCCACCGCGAGTGGTTTGTGACGACCGCCGGCGGCCGCCACCTGCCTGTCCTGCGCGGCGCGTACTACAGTCGCCCCGTCTGGACGTAGCACATCGAGCCGCCCGCGCAAGCGACGTCCGAACAGTGCGACTGCCGGCGATACCCCTGTAGTGGCGTGCTCACAATTTCTATATTGAAATAAGAAGCGATACAAAGCAGCTAGCATATCCTCTTTTTGTAAAATAGCTCGTTTAATCGCTTTCTTTACTGTTTTTACGGCATTTTCTGCCTCGCCATTACCTTGGGGTCTGTACGGCGCCGATGTCGAATGTCTTATTCTATTTTTATGACAATATTGCTTGAATTCTTCCGAGAAGAAAGGCGGACCATTATCGGTCACTAGTTGTGATGGAAGACCGAACCGTGCAAAAATAGACCGTAAAGTGGCAATAGTGACACTAGCTGATGTACTTCCCATGACCACTGTCTCTATCCACTTTGAGTGGGCATCTACTATAATCAAAAATCGTTTACCTGCACAATCAAAAAAATCAGCATGAACGCGCTGCCACGGGTGTAACGGGTACTCCCATGGGTGTAGCGGAGCGCGCGTAGGCGCGTCTCGCACTGCCCTACACGCGTCACAAGCACGACAAGCGTCCTCTATGTCCCTATCAATATTGGGCCAGTAGACATAATTGCGAGCAATGTTTTTCATTTTATTCATGCCCAAATGGCCACTATGGATCTCTTTTAAAATATCTGGTCGTAACTTTTGTGGAATTACTACTCTATATTGATAAATAATACAACCACGATCTGTGAATAAACGTTCTTTACGAGAAAAAAAAACCTTTTCTTCATCACAACTAGGCGATGCCGGCCACCCAAACAACAGGTAACCTAACACTTTACAAAGCAGCGGGTCCCGCTGAGTCTCTTTAGCTACATCATTAAAATCTAAAGGTAATGATTCTTCGACATAATGTAAATAATCTATGTGAGTAGTGGGTTGCCGCTCGTGTGCCAGGGGCAACCGTGATAAACTGTCAGCCGGACCGTTATCCGCTGACTTCACAAATTCTATACAAAAATCGTAACCCGCCAGTCGTGCGGCCCAGCGCTGCAGGCGACTGGCTGCCGTCTGCGGAATACCCTTCTTTTCATGAAAAATATATGTCAGGGGCTTGTGATCAGAACGCAAAGTAAACCGCCTACCAAAGAGATATTGATGGTGTTTTGTAATGCCGTAATAAATTGCTAATGCCTCTTTGTCTAGCTGGCTATAGTTTCGCTCCGCACCGTTTAGCGTGCGCGAGGCGCAACTGACTGGCCGCTCGCTACCATCCTCATACCGATGTGCGAGGACCGCCCCCACACCGTACGCGCTGCTGTCCACCGACAACACGAGCGGCCGCCCCTCCTCGTAATGAGCCAACACCTTATCGCTTAACAATATCTTCTTTGCTTTCTCCATTGCTTGTGCACAACGCGAATCCCAATTCCACTTAACACCTTTACCTAAAAGATGGTGCAGCGGGTGAAGCAATGAACTTAAGTTAGGGATAAACTTTCCGTAATAATTTAACAAACCGAGAAAGCTTTTTAACTGTGTCACATCAGTAGGTGCGGGTATATTGGCAATCGCGTCGAGCTTAGCGGGGTCGGGATGCAACCCGTTGCTATCAATAATAAACCCTAAATAAGTTACACTTTTTTGTAAAAAAGTACATTTTTCCAACTTGACAGTGAGGCCCATCTGACGTAATCGTTCGAGGACAGCCCGTAAACTGCGCATGTGTGAGTGTCTATCTTTTCCCGTTATGCAAATATCGTCGAGAAACACTACCGTGCCCGGAATGCCGCGTAGTGTCTCCTCCATCATTTTCTGAAATTGCTCTGGTACACAAGATAAACCATACGGCGTTCTCCTATAAGCAAACGTCCCTATATGTGTTGTAATCGCCGTAAATTTTTGTGATTCCGGATCTAAAAGTACCTGTTCGTAAGCATGTCGTAAATCAATTTTAGTAAATTCCTCCCCGTTACTTAAGTTCGCAAATAACTCTTCGATCCGGGGAAGTGGATAAAAATCGCGTTTCAACTTGGGATTAATGGTGATTTTATAGTCACCACAAATCCTGAGTTCCCCATTACTTTTGACTACCGGCACTATAGGGGTCCCAAAATCTGAGTGCTCGAGGCGGTATATGGAGCCGTCCTGCTGGAGCCGCTCCAACTCGCGCTCAACCCGCGCCCGCAGCGCCAGCGGCACGGGCCGCGCGCGCACGTACACACCGCCGCTGTCTACGAGCTGTAACCGTAACGATTTCTTACAAGTACCTAGCGGATTTGTAAACACTTCAGGAAATTCTTTAACCAATTGACTGATTAATTTATCCTCTTCAATTAATTTATTAATGTTTATTTGTGTTACATTTAAAGCAGCGAGCCAGTCTCGACCTAGTAACGGCCTACTGCCGCCTTTGATTACATACAATCGAACATTAGTAGCCATTACATTATTAAATTTAATATTAACTGAAATATATCCGAGTGGTTCGATCTTCGAGCCTGAATAGCTGCGCAAAATCAAATTATCGGTTTGCAAGGATCTGTCACTAAATAACAACTCATAACAACTATCATTGATTGCAGAAATACGGCTACCGGTATCGATCTCGCACTCTAGCATTTCAGAATCGACCTGCACTTTTATAAAATAAGGTTGGTTACCTTGCCCTGAGGATACCACCATGTTGAAAAAGTCATCGTCTTCGGAATCTTCATCAACAAAATTTTGACGTTGTAACTCAACACTTTTACGATTACGCACTTTCTCACACATCACACGTAAATGGCCGCGTTGATTACAATTATCGCAATTGTAATTCGTGTAACGGCACCTGTTAGCCGGATGACCTTTACCGCACCGCCAGCATGCCGTGCCTCCGCGGGCTCCGCCACCGCCTGCGCCTGCGGGCGCCGCGGGCCCCCCCGCGCACTGCTGACGCGCGCCGCTCGCGCTCGGCCGCCGGGCGCGCACCGCGTGCAGGCCCTCGCCCGCCTCGCTGCCGCCCGCGCTCGCGCCCGCGCCGCTGCCAGCGCCCGTGCTCCCCGTCGTGGCCGGGCCGCCGCCGCTTATCTCAGCGTGCCGGTCCGCCGCCTCCAGAGCCAGAGCTAGCTCCACCGCTTTCTGGTAGACGATCGTCCTCTCAGCGAAAATCCTAGATCTCATCACTTCACTCGCGAGCCCCGATACAAATTGATCTCTGAGATCCTCCTCTAGTCGGTTGCCAAAATTACAAGTGACCGCAAGATGCTTTAAACTTTGTAGGTATGCGATCAACGATTCGCCTGGTCGTTGTCTCCTTTGACGAAAAATATGGCGTTCGGCAATATCCGACCGTTGTGGCTCGAGGTGAGCTCGCACTAATTCAATTAACTCATCAAATGTTTTATCTTCCGGATTAGCTGGAGCGCATAAATCACACATCAAACTGTAAGTTGCATCGCCGACCACTGTAATTAACATCGACACTTTCAATTCCGGTTTGATCTCGTTTAGTTTTATGAACTGATTGACACGTCGTACGTACGCCGGCCATTGCTTGGAGGTTAAATCAAATGGTTCGATTTTACCGATTGGCATTGCGAATCGAAAATGGTTTATAATCGCAACCACACAACACAACAAATCAATATTTTTGGTGCACAGTACGCGTAGGTTCTACGTAAAAATATATTTTACGCCGGACTCGTCGCCAGTGCAACGTAATAAAACCACGGTTGGAGTCTAACTAACTTTATTCGGATCTACCGACACTTCACAATATTATTTATGTACCTACATTACACCTTTGTACGTATTTTTACTCTTTTGTGTCCTGGAATGTATTCCTGCATTATTTTCTCTATTTCCTTCAGTCACATCTTATGACTGAACTCAGCAGGACTCCCATATAACTCTCTTCACTTGCTTTGCTTGCAAAAAAAAACTTATATTTTAATGCTATTTTAAAAGTTGTGTACTTATAATGCTATAGCGACACTGGCATCTTGGGTATTTTTGGTGCTGTAGAGCATGCACGCAGACGACGTCGCGGGCAGCAGCTAGTTGGAAATATGGTCATAGTTTGTAAATTGAGCTAACATTGTTTAGTTTTTATTTAAATAAAATCGGTTAACTTTGCCTCACCAGAAAGCTACACTATTGCCTGTGTGTCTGTGTTGAGTGTTTTAGGGTATGTTTTATAGTATCTTTATGGGCGAAGTCGCAGGTAGAAGCTAGTAGATACTAATAGTAGTGTCAGTTCTTATAAGAATGGCTAGTCGTAACCTAATTTTACTTGCGGATGCTTCTAACGGATGTGAGGGTCTTACTAGACGATTTCTTAGCCCAAGTTCGCACGGATGTAAAAATATCGTGGTCGGATTTAATCGCGCACTGGATTTTAAACTCTCGGTGTTGTTTCGAGTAGTGAGAATCCTACAGAGCACATCCAAGAGCGTCAAACAAACTCACTGTTGGAGTTGAAAAACTAGGGTGCGAAAAAAAAACTACACCTTACGCTTTACAGAGGCAGTAAATGTCTTAGTTTTAACACAATAACCGGTAAGAAATACGAGGTTGATCGATCAGGTTAAGTTACGCTTGCCGCGGTTGGTCTGCGGATGGGTGGTCATCTTTACATACCGAGACCCCTCCGTGCCTCGGAAAGCACGTTAAGCCGTTGGTCCCGGCTGTCATTCGTAGATCTTTGACAGTCGTTACGGGTAGTCAGAGAAGCCCGAGAGTCTGACAACCAGTCTTACCAAGGGGTATCGTATTACCCAGTAACTGAGTTGTGGAGGTCAGATACGCAGTCGCTCCATGTAAAATACTGGTATTCAGCTGCATCTGGTTAGATTGGGAGCCGACCCCAACATAGTTGGGAAAAGGCTAGGCAGATGATGATGAACCGGTAAGAAATAGGAATTCTTTACCAGGATATTTCTTATTATGTGTCTTTGTTAAAATAACTTACTGATTAACCAACCGTTTTCGGTTTATCTAGAGAAAAAAGCGTATTAAAAAAAAATATTTTTTTTTCATTATTTTTTCTCGAGTAGTCATGAGAAGGTCTACTCTCTGGTGCCCGCTTATCGCTGAATTTTGGAACACGTTGTATATTATTTATCTTTTGTCTTTCCGCTTGCCATCTAGACAAACCCCTAGATACTTATTTTACCTATATTCTAATCGATATGAGAAATACGAGACAAAGTTTCATTTAATTTAATGTTTGTCTTGTATTTCTTGCCAATTACTATTAAAACGCAGGAGAAACTCTCGGAAGTTGTATGTAAGCTCAAGTTTAGCGCCACCTAGACAGTCAGTTCATATAAGTACGAACATTGCTGGCTGTCTTAATCTCTTTAACACGGCATTAGCGAAATTATTCACACATAGAGCGAAGAGAAAAGGGCGAAAGTCATCTGTTTCCAGTAATATACATACATACCGACGTAAACTCACCATGTGATAAACTTCAGAGGAATATTCATACATACATAGTACTATACATAGTACTAGTATAATTTTACAATCTTTGTAAATATGTGAGCACCATGTATCTATCACATAATTGATTTACCAGTCTGTTGTATTTTTAATTCTTTTACCATTTTTGGTAGATTAAATTTTGTTTTAGGTGCATCGTCTTCACATATAATTATATAATGAATGTATACAAAAACTTGTAAAACATTTTAAAAGAGTAACGGTGGAGTTTCTTGCCCATTCTTCTCCACACGAAAACTACATTTTGGAATGGGCGACTAGAATCAATTCTATTTTTTAATTTTTAATTTTGACGTTCAAAAGTGCCTTTTAAGTGCCTATTTGAAATAAATGATTTGACTTTGACTTTGACTTTGACATACAGACATAAACTCAAGCATCTTTCCCACGGTGGTAGGCAGAGTCTACAGAACTTCCCACGTGCTACAGTAAAATCCTGACTCGCTCTTTTTGCGTCTTCCACGATTATACATCTGGCCATAAACGCGAGCCACTTGCAAATGCATCTGACCTGACCTGACCTCTTTATAAACCTTCATCAGTTTCATGACCTTTGATCTTTAGTCTTCAAAAATGTAAGTCAGATAAAGTCTGAGTCTTTGAAGTCAGATAAATGACCATTAAAAACGAGATAAGCCAAGGATCTCTATGTAGGTACAGTCGACCTCATAAATACTTTATCACTATTGACAAATGACAAAGAAAATATTGATGGATTATATGAGAAATGATATAAAAAAGAAGGGATGAAATGAGCATGTAATGAGGAGGGAGGAAACGCATGTGACTAAAATAATGATGAATATAAATGTTGATGGAGAGGTTGGGAGGGGTCAAAGAAAAGATGGATGGATTGTCTGAGGAATGATATTTTAGAGAAGGGAGTAAATGTTAGCGTGACCGTTGACAGGGAAGAATGGAAGAACAAGTCGTATTGGGCCGACCCCAAGTAAAATGGGACCCTTGCCTTGAAAAAAAGATGCTGATGATGTTGACAACGATTTCTAGTACGAAACTTTACTAAGATTGAAACTAACTGTCACATAGAAATATAGACCTTAGGCTCTACTACAATCGCGCTTCGCAAAGGTAACGTAAATTCGAATGATTTTTTAATTGAAAGTACAGCTATCCTATGGCATTTTGGTTTAAATTTACAAACTAAGTCCCGTATTACAGAACGTCACTCAATACTCAAGCATTACTTAAAACTAGTTTCAACCAATCAAATGGCTTGAATCTAGTTTTTTACCGACTTCACAAAAAGGAGGAGGTACTATGTTCGGATGTTTGTAGTTTTTTACCGACTTCACAAAAAGGAGGAGGTACTATGTTCGGATGTTTGTATGTTTTTTTTTTGTATGTTTGTTCATCGAATACTCCGCCAATTGTCAACGGATTTTCAAAATTATTTTTTTGTTTGAAAGGGTATGCTCCCGAGGTGGTTCCGTTGTCACCAAATCGGAATCTGATGAGGGAATCTTACGGAAATCGAGGGAAACCCTCAAATTTTGTAGGCACACATATAGTGATTTGGGTATTTGTCATAGTAACTCGTGCATTTGCTCTCAGAAAGCACCATCCGGTGAAGTGGAACTGATGATGAAGACCACAGATGGCCATCGGAACTACTCAATAATAAATATTTCACGGGTTGCAATTCGATTAGATACTTTAATGTGGTTACTAAGCACAATGCGTATCGTGAAGTGGAGCTGATGGTGACTTCTCAATCAGATCCAGCTCTCCTGGTTTTTACAAGAAGAACTCTTAAACAATTAACGTCCCCGCATCGGGAAAATCAATGTTTTGTAAAAGGTGATGAGCAGTTGAAATTAGGCTATTGTAACTTAGATAAGTTACAAACTGGCCCACTAAAAAGTGAAAAATAAAAAACTTTTTACAAAAGAAAAAAACAACCAACTTCCAAAAAAACACTACAAAGTGAAAAATAACTTTAATTTCGGAAGTCCGTGTCAATAAAAGAAAATGCGGAACCAACGACACCGACTTCCGAAATTATAGTTATTTTTCACTTTGTAGTGTTTTTTTGGAAGTCGGCTGTTTTTTTTGTAAAAACTTTTTGAGTAATGCTTGAATATTGAGTGACGTTCTGTAATACGGGCCTAAGTCAATATAATGTTGGAAATGAGGATTATCCATTTTTAAAATTTTAAAACTTGACGAAAAATCAATGTATATAATTATTTTCAGTATAAGCATTCTCATTACGAATTCTAGTTCGAAAAGCCTATAAAATGCGAGGTCAGCTAAAACTGGAAATGTATAGCTTGATATGACGCCGTGTATACCTACTCCGCGCGTTCGTGCTAGAAACCACTGGTCCTTTTATGACGTGCAAGTGAAATTCAACATAAATTAACACAAACATCACGCCTGCATTTCCTGAAGAGTTAAACAGAGCTGTATGTGTAAGTCCCATGTGCTGTGTGTTTAAGTCCTATGTGATAGGGGGCGAGCCATCAGCCGGGCACAAATATGGGTGCTACTAAGAAATTCCAGATGAAAAACCCAGTAACACATCGCCCGACTCGGGAAACGAACCCATGATCTCATGCTCAGCAGTAGCGCCTGCGACCACTAGACCAACGAAACAGTCAACCTTAATTGAAACCTTAGGTGAAATTCAACCTTATTGATAAAGGTGATAAAGGAATTACGAGGTTGGCTATACAATCTCCCATACATATAGCACAAATAGCAATCGTTCGATCTAGTGCTCTATGGGGAGTCGTAAAATGCTACATTGAATGGTTGTTGGAGTTGTTAGCTATTGCAATAAACACCGCGTTTGGTAGCCATAGCCTTCAGAGTTTCAATCGTATAGATTTATTATACATATAGATTTATTGTTTTAGAAGTTATAAATGGTGGTTCGAAGGTTTACGAGCCTAATTCAAAGTACCTGGTTGCATTCTCAAAACCTGCCAGTTCTACAACGTGGCTTAATGCCATAACTTTCATTTTAATAATCTTTTCAATCATCTGATAACTTTATTCGAGGAATAACTTGGAAATTTTGACAGTTATTTCATACAAAAACAATCAAACGTCAATTTTATTCCTCAAATAAAAGTTATCTGGCGATGGAAAAATCAGCCTTATTAGGAATACAATATAATATCCACGAGCGCCTAATAAAATATTGTTAAAATTAAATTTGCTCATACCCTCAAATTTCTATAAAGAAACCATCAGGCGTCGACCCATTGGTTAGTTGGCGGAATTTGAGTTAAAATAAAAATGGAATACCTCCATATGTATATACTGCACCCTGATTACGTAACACACGATCAATCACAATCTGTTTCAGTTTGACAGTTCAACAACATTCATTGCGTTATTTACGTTTTTGAGCAGACAAATTTTCCGAGCATATGAAACAATGGATTAGCAATCTGTTTCAAAATGATTCAGATTTATTGATCGTGCGTTACGCAATTAGGGTGCAGAGCACCGCATTATATAGATCATCTTTTTTCTTTGCCGCACGGGTCTATCGATCAGCTTAAACAACGCTTGCCGCGGTTGATCCGTGGATGGGTGACCATCTTTACATATCAAGACCCCTCTGTGGCTCGGAAATGACGTAAATCGTTGCTCCCGGCTGTCATTCTTGCATCCTTGGCAGTCATTACGGATCGTCAGAAGCTCGAAAATCTGACAATCAGTCTTACCAAAGGACCCCTTGGTAAGACTGGTTGTCAGATTTTTCTCGGTAGGTACTCGTCTCACGCACACGTTAACACAAGTAAAGTGCGTGTCGCTTCGTAAGATAATAATCCTGTAACCAGTAACTGGGTTGTAGAGGTCATATAGGCAGTCGCTCCATGTAAAACACTGGTATTCAGCTGCATCCGGTTAGACTGGAAGCCAACCCCAACATAGTTCGGAAAAGGCTGGGCAGATGATGAGATATCATGCTTTTGAGTTGATCTTAGTCCAAATTCGAGCGTCTTCTTTGCATTTGTAAAAATGTTAAGAAAATCTCTATCTATGTTACGTGTCAACTTTCCTCTCTGTGAGATAAATCCAGGATATCAGAAATGTAGTGCAGTTATTCATCATCTGCTTAGCTTTTTCCCAACTATGTTGGGGTTGGCTTCCAGTCTAACCGGACGCAGCTGAATACCAGTGTTTAACATGGAGCGACTGCCTATCTGACCTCCACAACCCAGTTACTGGGTAATACGATACCCCTTGGTAAGACTGGTTGTCAGACTTTCGGGCTTCTGACTACCCGTAACGACTGTCAAAGATCCAAAAATGACAGCCGAGACCAACGGCTTAACGTGCTTTCCGAGGCACGGAGAGATCTCGGTATGTAAAGATGGTCACCCATCCACAGACCAACCGGGGCAAGCGTAGCTTAACCTGATCGATCGACCTGTGCGGCTGTAAATGTAGTGCAGTTATTATGAAACTAAAATGAATAATGAGAAACATCGCAATGTACCTGTATATTATTTTGTCTCCCAGTTACATTAGAATTAACATGGGAATAATATATCACTAAGTTTACCTGATAATTAGCTTGTAATACGATAGGATTATGGTAATTACGTTAAGATTTGATCACGTGATAGTCTCCATATGTAATTACAGTGGTCGGTAATTACTTAATGGAGGCATGTTTGCTTTTGATTAACATAATACCTGTAACTTCACGGCTGCATTCCCTTAACGGATAGGTAAGCAGAGCAAGAACAAGTCTATAAATACATAATTTACAAAGTACATGCTCTTTTCGTTAAAATGATAAAGTTCGTTATCGACACTTATGCGAGTGAAACCACGGGGCGGTGTTAGTATCGAATAAAAGAATCGTTATAAAAATCGAGTTCTCGCATGTCCGGTGAGTCCTTTTTTCTAGGAATCGAGACTCGAGATGGTTCCATGAGATATCGTTGAAACAATCCCAACGTTGAATTAACTTTTCTCGTGACTACGCTTGGAGTGGATAAACTTAGCTATGATTTGTTTATTACAATTGAAACTAGACGTTTCATATGTAATGAAATTGTTTATGCTGTAAATAGGAACTAGGAATCACTTTTACACGTAAATTATTAAAAAAAAAAAAACTACTATGACGTCGGCGTTTCCTATCTGACTACTTTGAGAAGAAAGGCCGAAACAAGCTCAGAGGTCACAGTCTTTTTTTAAAGTCCAGACATAATCTTGGTCAGATCTTGTGAAGACCATGTAGATTCAGATTGATGTCTGAAATTTTCTTTTGAGGTAAGAACCACACAGATTTACGTGGACCAGCCCAGTCAGTGCAAGCATTTGTCAGTAATTGTGTAGTTCAACTTAGAACTTTAGCCTCAAAGTTCAGCTCAACGACTCGATGAACAATAACAAATAATGTACATTTGAGTGGGGCGCACAAAGCACTCCAACTGGCAGCCAATATTAAAACTAACAGACAAAGAAAGAAAATATGACCCATATAATCCTCACATTCACAATAATGAAAGTAAAATAATACTTTACAAAGTAATCTTATATCTTAAGCCTGGCATTGCGTAGTTCCATTAAAAAAATTTTTTCTTAGTCTCATATCCTATGTTAGTAGGTACCGAACTATAGATTTTTTTCCTACAAACGGTTATCATCACTCCAAATAAATTGCCCAAATTATTTGGGGTTGGCAAAACATGTCTTTTTCTTCCATATGTCTCTATTAAATCGTCATCTCAGTAGTCACCCACTTTCTAGCCATAGGTATCATCTTTCACACAGTTTCCATCCATCGTTTCTTCGATCCTTCCCTACTCTTATAGCCGTCCACAAATTGTTATATTTACTCATTTAGCTTAGCTGGTCCTTTGTGAAGCATGATGTTTTCGAATGGAGAAAGCAATCAATCTCGAAGAAAGACATGAATCCAATATGGCCGTAGTATAATATTCAGAGAGCAGTGGTGGCCCAACGACTTACGAGTTGTAGCTCGTAGGTTGGAACCCAGACAGGCGTTTTACTTTGTGTAAATTATTCATCATCACTGCTCTTAAAACGGTGAAGGAAAACACCGTGAGGAAACCGGCGTGTCCTAGAACCAAAAATTCGAAGACATGTGACATCTACCAACCCGCACTGGGCCCGCGTGGTGGATTACGGTCCACTTCCTATCACCAAAAGGAGGCCTGTGTCCCAGCAGTGGGAACATTATAGGCTGATTATGCATGCATGCAAAAGCCTATAAATTACAATATCAAACGTACAACACGTTAGAAAAGTTAGCATATCATCCTAATGATGCAATAAAGTAACGTTTTTTATCCTCTGAAGCGAATTATTATGGAACAAAGATTTTTTGTTTGTTTTGCTTTTATTTCTGTAGTGTTGTAGTTTTAATTATTTCAATAGCTGTTTACTTATCACAGAATTTGAATCTATTGTACCAACCTATATTTATAATAATAATAATAATATATTCTTTATTTCGGACTACTCACAATCCATTAAGTATTAGTAACAATGACTTAAACAAGATTTTAATAAACTTTTAGAAACTAAACAACTAAAAATTATGTAGCTGCACACGCATTGGCACGTGCCTCGGTACCCAGTGACTTATAATGGGACTGCCCATTTTGTCTAATAATGTTTTTAGGATGCTGTTAGCTACCCCCGCAACCTACTAATTATTGACAGTGTTCTCTTCCTCATAATGCCATGAAAATCATCAACACGGGCTACCGCGAACATCTGCGAAGTACTGCAGAAGCGTGGAAGTCCCATCAACATCCTGAAATTATCAGTGAACTAGACGCACAGGACGTTGTAGGCTCTCTGCGTAGTTAAATTGAAATTCTTTATTTTTATGACCCAGTGGCTAAGCCAAAGTACTGAAGTCCCGAAAAACACAATCTGAAAATTTGCTAGTTAGTATACATACTTTAGAAATCCTTCACCTTTTTATAATTTGTTTTTAGAAGCTATACTTTACATTATGATCTCATTTCTATTTATATTATTTAGGTAGTCTTAGTTATAAGTAAGTGGGCAAAATTGCAATGTTGTTCGTCTTTTTATTTTACTTTTTGTTAATAATCTTAAGTTTAAGAAGTATTTTGCCATAATCTTTAAGTTCTAGCCTTTAGTTTTATTATTAATATGTGTGATCACTTACTTATTTCTGAAATTGCTGGTAAACCTGTAATCTACTGTGTAAGAACGAGATTATTATGATCTTATAGTACTTAAGATAAATTATACATAGAAGCTGTTGGTGTACCTTAATAAATAAATAAAAAAAAATAGTGTGGAAAGACCAATTTAATTTACTAAAACACTAGTTTGCAGGTAAATCTGACTCCTATTAATCACGTGTTTTCTATATATCAGTCATAAGTATGATTATTTTTTCAACTTAACTTCAATTATTGTTGGATCGATCGATCAGGTTAAGCTACGCTTGTCGCGCTTGGTTCGTGGATGGCTGACCATCTTTACATACCAATACCCTCCGTGCCTTGAAAAGCACGTTAAGCCATTGGTCCCGGCTGTCATTCGTAGATCTTTGGCAGTCGTTACAGGTCGTCAATAGCCTGAAAGTCGGACAACCAGTCTCACCAAGGGATATCGTAATACCCAGTAACTGGGTTGTGGAGGTCAGACAGGCAGTCGCTTCATGTAAAATACTGGTATTCAGCTGCATCCAATGAGACAGGAAGCCGACTTCAGAATATTATAGTTGGGAAAAGGCTAGGCAGATTGATCTTCAAACATATTAAGGGACCTGGATTAAACAATTTGATACTAAAGCCACCTGGGGACCTTTACTTAAGGATCGATGTTGTTTTTTTATAAAGCTCATTATACATAGAAAGTATCAAGACCAGCAAAAAAAAGTCTTAGACCACTGTTCCATAGCCTCTAGTCAGATTACGTTATTGTTTTAAGTACCTAGTTTCAAACGGAATTATCAAGGAAATTCAATCATAATTATAGGTACGAGGAAAAAAATTTGCGGTGAGGCACACCTTTAAATATGTTATTAAAAGAATCTTGTCTTGTTAATGACTGGCCTTGATTCACCAGTCAACATACAAATTATTTTGTTTTGCGGTCTGATCACTGATGCAAACATAAGCTTTTTTATGAGTAAGTAGATATACATAAGTATAGCATAAGGAGCTTATAATAATCCCACTGCTGGGACACACGCCCCTCAATGAGAGGGAGTGGGTCGTAATCCACGACGCGGGCCCAGTGAGGGATGATAGAGGTCACATGTCTTTGAATTTTTGGTTCTAGGACATGCCGGTTTCCTCAATGTTTTCCTTCACCGCTTTGAGGGCAGTGGGCAAAGTAACCGCTCCCAGGCAGACGCTTTCCTTGTGACTGTGTGCCTTTACTTTGTGTGAATGATTTCATTTTGTCTTCATTTCGTTTTTGAGAGCAATGGCGATGTAACATACGAACTCGTAAGCCACGACTAGGCCAGCATTGTGTTCTGCTATAAATATAAGCTTTTACAAATCATGGAAGGGATCAATCAATAGAAGGATAACCCTTCGGACCACGAAATGTTTGCCGGTTCAAAGGACCAAATAACTTATAGTACTGCGTTTCCCAAACAAATTCTAAAAACTGGCATTAAAACTAACCACCGGATCTACTTGTTACCAGTTTTCGGGCATTCATTCACTGTTTCTAGTGTAGGTGAACTAACGAATAAAGTAGAACAAACAAATAGAACATTTACATGCAAACAAGTGACACTCGGACGCATCCGAGTTGTTTGCTGAATTTACACAAAGTGTCAATGAAAACAAACCGAACAAAATGGAGTATGGACGTCCGGTCTCAATGGATACAAATGTGGTTGAGTTCGGAATATAATGCGCTTTTTGAATACCTAGAGACGAATAATGCTCACATTTAGTTTGTTTGTTTTGAACTTAAGCTAAGCAGATGTTTATACAGCACTTGCTTCTGCCCGCGACTTCGTTCGTGTGAAATTTTTTGTTCTCCTGACCCACCCTGATACATTGCATCGCCTACCCACGCTATTACTTCGTTTTCGCTTAGCGTTCTTTGTGACATTTTTGTTTTTGCTCGGCTTCTTCTTATCTTAATATATCGCTAGGGCCGCCTATAGCCTTCCTCGAGAATTGGGCTGTCAAATGCAGAAATAGTTTTCCAAATCCGACCGGTACTTCCAAAGATTAGCGTGTTAAAACAAACAGACTCTTCAGCTTTTTTATTAGTATAGATAGATATATCAGACTATCAAACTGAAGAACTTTCTCCATGGGACCAATAGGTATCAAGCTTCTGTAACTACTCGTTCTAAGTATATGGGACGGCTGATTATTTTTTCGCGATTACGATGTTAGTCCCATAGAGATGTTCAGTTTGATGGTCTGTACCACACCCTTAAATATGACCACGGCTTTCTGATACATGCTACATATTCATTGTAAAACACCGACCATCAGTGGAAAAAAACGTCATGAAGAAACGTGGACTAATTACAGGGCATTGACGCGCAAACTGAAACCATGATTTCAGCACAATGATTCTCGATGAAGAAAATTTTCGTTGGTTAAAAAAACAGCTATAGTCAAAATATATGAACAGCAATTTTTTTTTATTAACCTACAATGCAACGGGGTCCAGAATCACTCGGTACTAAATCCATGGTAACAGGTTCAAGAAGAAAGAAAGAAAGTACGTTTATTTACGGCAACAAGTCATTGTTTCCGTAAAAAAATGTACTTTCTTTATTTAAAAAAAATAAAAAGTTGGGGAACATATGCGTCATGTCCACGCAAAACAGTCGTTGAGCTCGCCTTTGATTGTGTGTTCTCCCACTCTGCATATAATATGGCCAGATTTCCGCTACCCAAACATCACTTTGATCTCTACAAATAAAAACTTTGGTCCTCACGATTACTCTATTCGGGTTTCCTCAAAGACTCTGGTCTAAGAAATTGATTCATGACTTTTAGCGCAGGCCAGTATAATAACATAATTCGGCCACTTATCTCTTGGCGAAAAAAACTGTGCTTAAATTGCTACTTCAGTAGAAGTTAGTCCGGTAAATATTATTATGATTATGAAGCTAATGTCTTCTACATGATACAAATCTTACTTAATGTTTTGCATACAACCCGATTGAATTAGGTAGGTATAGGTACTGAATTTAGTTTCGACTTGAAAAATTAGCAAACCATTTTTTATATATGATGTAGTAAGCGGAAGATGCCTTTTATGCTCTTCTACCTTCATGTATTGCCTTTTATTTAGTGTGTACTTTCATGAAAAAATAAATAATCATCACTATCCGTTCAACTTGAAACTCCAATCGTTCCCTTGCTAACCATAAGAAATCTACGCCCAAGAATTTGAAACATTCCACATGCGATTTTCTTACGCGCAAAACTCGACCGTGCCAGGTGGTAAGGTTGAGTTTTGCACGAAGGAAAACTTGGAATCTGAAAAGTTACATAAAGCACCTCTCTTTAAGCCGCCAAAATCTCACCTGAGTTCACAAAGGTGTCTTCCTGTTGGCAAGACGTTTAAATTTGCACGAGTACGTTTGGCGACAATAAGGCAATTGCTTGGAACTTTGATTAGGACACAATGCCGAGACGAGGTGAGCTGTTAGAGATATTTTATGTATCAGTATGGATATGAGTTCATCTATCTAGTTTGAATGGTCAATGACAGTATTGTGGACTTGAACTCTGATTTTCTGTTATACGAGTTTGATATTTTTGGCGAGATTTGATACAAATTCGAAATAATCATAAATCTTTATATTTATTTTAAACTCGTATTACAGGCACTGATTAATAGAAAGCACAATCTTAAATAGAGAAAGGTGTCTGGGTTTTGAGTTACAGATATCACCCGGTTCTCTTAGATAGGACATGTTACTTTACAAAACGTTTAAAGTTATTTATTTTATAAATTTAAAATTGCAATTAAGTATAATCAAAAAAAAATATTGCAATGAATAAAACTCACATTAAAAGTACACTATGTAAACAAGCATATTACAAATTAGAGGATTATATCCAAGATAAGAACGCTTGGAAATATGCTGGTTCTGCTACATAGGACAATCTAATGTCTAGACAAATTCAAACTGTGGTTGCTACGAGTAATTTAATCGTAAATTACTTTTTTGATTGATTTGCATTCTGTAATTACTTTACTCACCCACTGACTTATGACTTGTTAAACATTTTATGAAAATCGTCTACTTTTACAATGTTTGTAAATTATGTGCCACCATGCATATTATATCTATCTCATAATTAATTTATCTTTCATGGCTTCATTTTTAATTCTTTTACCTATTATGACACAGTCATTTTATTATAAGATTTGATGTTTTTTTTAGGGGTTAACTATTGCTGGTAATGTTGTTACTTGGAGTATGAGTTGAAAAAATATGTTTTATCGTGTTAAGATATCGATACCAATCACATCTGTGAAGTTTACACATAATAAATTGGTTTTTTAAACTGATATTTCAAGTAAATTGCACCAACAGCGGTCAATGACCCCACAAAAAAGAACATCATTTTTTTTTTCCATCGTTACTTTTTTTTTAAAAGAGTAACGGTGTAGTTTCGATGTGACTAGAAGCAATTTAATTATATTGTACATTTTGTCGTTCAAACATGCTTTTTATGTGCCTATTTGAAGTAAATGATTTGATTTTGACTTTGCCTAAAGAATTAGGAGAAAAATACAAATTGTTTTTGATACACATAAAACTGGGTAAATCATTTTGACTCTTATAAATCTATATATATAAAAGGAGAAACTGACTGACTGACATATCAACGCACAGCCGAAACTGCAAGGACTAGGAACGTGAAATTTTGCACACGGCTTCCTTTTATTATGTAGGGGAGCACTAAGAAGAGGTTTTTGGAAATTCGACCTTTAAGGGGCTGAAAAGGGGGAATTTTGTTTGTATGAAAAACCTTATTGCTTGAGTTAATAAACTTGAAATTTGGCACGAATACACGCAGACGAAGTCGCGGGCGAAATGCTAGTAAAATAAAAAAGTGAATTGTTCTGTGTAGAGTAACATCCTACTTTTTCAATTCATAGAGAAGTTGGAAGAGTTGCTGTAGCCATTCAAAAGCTTCTCACAGATTAATATATTTCACAAACGCTTAAAACTGAGAAAACACTAGGAAATAATTTCGTCATCCCATTGTTTCTTTGTCGTACACATGTCACGAAATTTCTGTTCGTACAAAGTAATGTATCAAATTAGTTAATAGTATACCTGCGTGGTTAGCAAGCTATTCTAATGAGCGTGGTGGATTTTCAGTGTTTTAGAGATAAGTACGCTTTTTAGCGCGTGTTAAGGGATAGCGTGCTCGTCTGTTACAGCTTTAGTTTTCTCTAACTAAGGTTCCGCTGTCCGTTCGTCTAGGTATGTATTAGCGAGCTGTATCTCATGAACCGTATTAGGTAGACAGTTGAAATTTTCAGAGTGTATATTTTTATTGCCGCTACAAGAAAAAAACATCTTTGTTTAAAATATGTAGTATTCTATATTATATAGTGGTACGGAACCTTTCGTGTGTGAGTCCGGCTTACACTTGGCCGATTTTTTTAACGCAATTCTTCGCACCAATTTGAGAAGCAAAAAAAAATAACTTGCAAAAAGCCCACACTTCGATGACGTGGGCTATAAAAATGTTGTTAGTAATTTTGGACTTTCCTTATGCCATAACAAAGTATTATAAAATATTTATCCTTGTGATTTTGAATTGGAATTTGATTACTTTTAAACGATTCTAATCTGTTTTTGTCTGTTGATTGTGTCTGTTGGTGTTGTGTGTTGTTGTTAGTGTCTGACTGTCTGTGTCTGCTTTTTGTTCTGAGTTTGGGTGTGTGTCTGTGTGTGTTTATTTTTGATCTGTTATGAAAGTAGAAATGATTGATTGACAACAGTTTTTGAGCAGAATAAGCTTTCTAAGCGTTACATAAAAGTACTCAGACTACATATTAAAGGCAGTGGTGGGCCAGTGGATACTGCCGCGATTTACGAGTTGTGGGTCGTAGGCTTGAACCCAATCAGGCACTTTATAATGTGTTTATTATTTTATCACCACTGCTCTCAAAACGGCGAAGGAAAACATGGTGAGGAAGCCGGCATATGTCTTAGAACAAAAAAAAAAATCGAAGACATGTGACATCATGTGTTACTCAACTGAACCGAGCGCTCGGCGCATCCTGGACAGTCACACCCAACACCTTATTTGACTGGCCAATTATTCCCTTGCGGTGGTAGGGGTAACGCCTGCCTGGTTTGCTACCACCCTCCCACCGGAGACCGGCGTCAAGCCTCCGTCAAGCAGCCTGCTGTGTTTCGTCGATGCGTGGGAGTTCCAGTGCCTTAGACATCTTCTGGGTACGCTTGTTCCATCATAGGCCTCATCCATCGCTTTCCATTAGGCGTGATCGAGGTCGTGAGCGGGCCCATTCAGCAAAAAAAAAATCTACCAACCCGCACATGGCCCGCGTGGTGGATTATAGCCTACTCCTCACACATGGAGGCCTGTGTCCCAGCAATGGGAACCTTATACGCTGAATAAGCATATATTAAAGGCACAAAAAAGACTGTTTTAATTAGATATGAATGGTGACACATTTTGGGCAGAAGGGCCAAAGCAATCTAATCTTTTTTTACATAACTCTTAACTCAACCTACACTTAACCACCACACTAGTTTACGTAAAACATTAAAAAGTCTAATTATGTGAGATACAGTTCACTTGTCCACGCGAGTCCTAATAGGTGACAATGCTTTGGTTGACGTCGTGAGTCTATTGTTGACCTCCTACTACCTACTTCAAGTTCAACTTGTGATACAAAGGTAATTTCTTTTTTGTCTGATTGTACTTATTATGTAAAATCTTTTTAAATGTGTACTCGTAAATATACGAAATGTAATAATAATCCGTTTTTGACCGTAAATAATCGGCCAGAGGTTAATAATGCCATGACGCCATGAGGACGGGTCTAATCATTTTTGAACATCCACCTTTAAGCACCTGAGGGGCAATTCTCGAAATTTTAAGAACTTTCACAGTCTGATCTCAGTGTCAATCTGTCAAAAATATCTCTAATTTCCCTAAATTTTTGACAAGTTTTTGACACTGATTATCGCTGAAATGAGATTGCGACTAGATTTGAACGTTTTAATTACGGGAATTGGCCTTCAGATTTAGTATGCTATCAATAATGAATAATGTTATTGTGTTGCTCAGCAAAATACTGGCTACTTTTTGTAGTTATTCAAGGCTTTATTAAAAATATTAGCAATGGCTGCGTTATTAGTTATTTTATTTAATTACGGTTTTCTATCATGTTTGATTACCTACAATAAAACAAAACCATTGTTTATGTTTTGCCAACCACCAAATCTGTGGGAACTGATTTCTTAACAATATTAACCTTCCAGAATGTAAGGTCATCTTTCGAATATTAGTTAGCAATTTATAAAGCTTGTTAGCATTAAAGGTTGTTTAGGTAAAATAAATCTAATAAATCTTTCATTCATTTCTTAGTTTTCGTTGATAAAAGAGTCAATACTTTCAATATACAGGGTGTCCGGAACTTCGTCGTGCAAACTGAAACCATTAATTCAGCAGATGATTCTAGACACCCTAGTGTAGAAATTTTACGTCGGTTATCAAAAAAAAAAAAAAAAAAAAATTGCTGTTCATACTACGTACAGACGCTAGCACATCAAGCTACTACAATCTGACAAATTTCTTTAATAGATTTCAACATTATCTCTAAAGCATAAGGTTCAAAGTTGATTGGGAAAATTTGACAGTTTCGGGTAACTTGATGTGCTGGCGTCTGTACATACCTATACGCTGAAAATGTTCTGAACAGCATTTTTTTTAAAACATTTCATGTTCTGAATTCATGGTAATAGACTCAGCGTCGATGTCAGTGCCATTCTGAAGATAACTCCATTTTTTTTTTTATACCAAAATCTGTTACCGTTCGTTTCTCGCTCATCTTCAGTAGGTACCTAATAGAACATCATAATATCGATCATTTTACCTCCACGTGACTAAATCATACGTTTTTTCTGCCAAGTTTTATCCTTATGAAATCATAGGAAATACCACCTTGCTCTTTGTCGAGATACTAAACAACATTTATCTATATATATAAAACAAAGTCGGGTTAGTTATACCATTAATTATAACTCAAGAACGGCCGGAACGATTTTTATGATTTTTTATTTGTTGGATTTTTCTTCGGTCCGAATAGCAGAATAAATTACCTATGAAAATATGGAAAAAAAACATAAAAATCTGAGCAGTACGAAGTTCGCCGGGTACAATTAATATACTCCATTTATTTTCAGTTTTTTTTAGTAAATTTTAGACATGTAGGCGTTGATTGTTGTTCTGCCTCTATTCATTTGGTTATAACGTTTAAAAGTGCATGTAAAACAATGGTTGCCGAGGTCAGTCCATGCTTGGGTGTCTATCCACATAAGACCTCTCCGTGCTTCGGAAAGCACATTAAGTTGTTGGTCCCGGATGACATTCGTAGATCTTTGACTGTCGTTACGAGAGAGGCTCGAAAGTCTGGCAACTAGTCTTGCCAAGGTGTACCTATATTAACCAGTAACTGGGTTATGAAGATCAGCGGGGCAATCACCTAACACACTATTAATAGCAATGGGTTTAATTTCGACAGGGTTTCATTTTTTCATTGGGTTTCATTGCGTTTTTTACATTGTTGAGCAGACACATTTTTCGAACATATGAAGCAATGGATTAGCAATATGCTTCAAAATGATTCAAATTGAGATCGATAGTGTGTTTCGCAATTAGGGTGCCGATAGGCCGTCGCTCTATGTAAAATACTGATGTTCAGCTGCATCCGGTTTAACTGGAAGCCGACCCCAAAATAATTGGGAAAAGGCTAGGCAGATGATGTTTAAAACTTAAAAGTGCATGTAGGTAAATGTCAAGTGGCCTAACTGTAGCGTTAACCATCTGGGTGCTTATTTGATATTATTTAGGGCGATATTTCGTCACGACCGCTGAGTGTTCTTCTTTTCGTGTTATTTTATAGGAGCCTTTTGGCCTCGTACAGGACTTTCTGTATTTATTTTTTCCTTAAAACTTGATGAGTTAAGCTACGCTTGTCACGATTGATCCGTGGATGGGTGACCATCATTACATACCAATACCCGCCGTACCTAGGAAAACACGTTAAGCCGTTAGTCCCAGCTGTCGTTCGTAGATCTTTGACAGTCGTTACGGATTCTTAGAAGCCCGAAAGTCTGACCACCAGTTCAAGGGGGGTATTGTATTATCCAGTAACTGGATTGTGGAGGTCAGATATTCAATCGCTTCATGTAAATTACTAGTTTGTAGCTGCATCTGCTTAAACTAGGAGCCCCTAATATAGTTGGAAAAAGACTAGGCAGAAGATGAGAAGATGGATCCATTTATTTGCAGTTTTCTGAGATATTTTTGTTGTAGTCGTTTATTGTTGTTTTATCAATAATTATTGGGTTATAAAGTTAAAAAAAAATAAAGTATAGTTTAATTATATATATTATTATTTATAAGTAGTTTAATTATATAAATATAAGATAATTATAGCAACCGATTAGGAGGCTCATATTCAATGGATAATTATTAACGGGCTTATAAGCGTTTCAAAAAGAAACAGCAAATAAATATTAGTATTGTTATTTTGCATTAGTCCTTCGAGACGAATAGGAAAAGTACGTGGTCCGTATAAACAAATAACGGTTCTATGTCCGCGTCATGTTTTAATTTATTCATAAACAAGTGAAGAAAAAACCGTAAATGAATCAGCAAATAAGTAATTATTTCTTGCAATTAACGTAGGTACTTTATGGTATGTATCGTTGCGACTTCACGAGTTTAATTCAGGATTACAACGGAGAACACGGGAGTTTAATCCAGGATTCTTCGTTGTAATCCTTTATAACTTTAGCACTGGCTTTAGCCCGGATTTAATTATTTTAGTGCCTAAGAGGCGATCCGATCCGATTTGCTTTTGACTTAACGGAACTGAGAATTGGTTCGGTCCGTTAACAATTTGGGACATATCTGGTCTTTTGGAAATTATAGCGTTCAAAATCAAAATATTTTATTTCACATAAATATTCATGGGCACTTATGCAATGTCGTTGGTAAGGAATATGGTAATAATTATTTTCAGTAGATTTAACATAGCTTTCTTTTTGGTTATGTCCCAACCATGTCTGTCTCGAAAGGTTTGTCAAACACAAAAAAAAAAACTGTGATCACCAATCTGTTTTCTGTGATGCTTAAATGTCAATCGCAAATATTGTTGCATTTTGTTTTTTGATTCGGTATCATGACCCATGTCTTGCAACGATGTCGTGTATTTCTGGGGGTTACCCTACAGTTAAAAAGTACCTCCAATGATGACGATTGTTTGTAGGTACGTAGGTTTCTTCATATTTGCAATTTCATTAGCTCATCTGTAAATACCGCAATAATTATTGATTTTCCAGATGACTTATTGATTCTAGGTATTACCTTGCAGTTCATGTTATTTGTCTTGAACTAAGAGGTTCTTTTTAGACATATGTCTGCAATAATAGTTTTGTTTTGAAATCTATTACCTTTTAAATCAAGATATTACAAAATCCTGGGTATATTATTCTTGTTGCATATGTGAAACAATGTAAAAAAAAAAAAATATTTTTATTGATTCCAGGACTTTTTCAGAATTAGGTCCTGATACTCCTTAGCTGAAGAAAAAAGTAGGTGTTCTCTTTGGATTGTACTATTAAATTGATTTTTCTTACGCTTTATTCAGGCCCCTAACCACAAACTTAATTTCGCCGTTTTCGCTTACAGCCTACTAATTTTGTTGGTTATAAATAATTTTACCTTATTATGTAGGTATTTACCTGTTTAAGCAAAAGCTTATCTACGACTCATCGGGTATGTAGGCACCTATAAGTCGTCGGTATGTAGATACCTACGATACTCATTTCGTAATTACTTCACCGTTACAAAACCTTGAAAGAAAAGAAAGAAAATACGTTACGGTGTTTATTATATACACCTAAGTAGGTACAAAGATTTATATGAAACATTGACAGTGATTAATATTAGGGAAAAATATATTTTTTTTATATCAATAAGTCATAAAACTGGTAGTTATTTGCTCCGTAGGTTTACGCATTAGGAAAAATCCTTTAAAATACTTGTACCTATAAAAGTTGTTCTTGACTATTTTAACGTTATGAATGAATAAAACGTAACCTATTTGCTTATAAAAGACCACATTGTTTTCCTATCGCCTCGAAGGACCAATAAAATAACAAGAGGTAAACTGATAATTTTAGTTATGTTTCTATTTTCGATACATGTGAACTTCTACTGTGAAATTGTGAATCATTTATCAATCTGCCTTGCCTTTTTCCCAATGTTTGAGATCGGCTTCCAGTCTAAGCTGATGCAGCTGAATACCAGTGTTTTACATGGAGTGATTGCCTATCTGACCTCCACAACCCAATTACTGGGTAATATGATAACCCGAGCTAAGCCTGGTTGTCAGACTTTCAGGCTTCTGACCGTTTCGTAACGACAGTCAAAGATCTACGAGTGTCAGCCGGGACCAACGGTTAAACGTGCTTTCCGAGACATGGTGGGGTCTCGATATGTAATGGAAGGTCGGTCCGCGGACCGACCTCGGCAAGTATAGCTTTAACTTGAAGACTGACCCGTGCGGCTGTTATTATTTAGCCACGAGCCCCTTCACTAAGATGAAAGAAATTTTCCGAAAATTCACCAAAGGAGTTCAACAAAAGTCCATGAAACTTTGCCCAAACATGTACAGACACCAGCACATAAAGCAACTACAATCTGTTAAATTTGTTAAATTTCTGTTAATAGATTTTAAACTTTATCGCCAAGGCATAAGGTTCAAAGTTGATTGGGAAAATTTTACAGTTTCAGGTAGCTTGACGTACTGGCATCTGTACCTCGATGTACACGTATACCAAATCGTAGAGAAAAAATAGAGGAATTCGAAAATAATTGTATCTTTATCCTTACATAATTTAAAACAACATAATAAATTATGTTTTATTATTTTAATTACCTGGAACACAAAATATGTGGCAACTTTACATGTACAATTTGCATTACATATGGTTGACACTCGAGCTGACATCTTCGTAAATGTTATTCACATTATCACTCATTCCGTTCGTTTCTGCGTTTGGGGTACGAGTTATTATTAAATTCAGATTGAATTATTTTTGATATTCGAAACGAAACAAATGTGAAACAACAGTGGTTGTAGCCGACAGCAGACAGCTGTCAACTCATTTTTTTTTTAAATAAATAATTTAGGTATTTGTGCTGATGAAATGGTGCCAAAATAGCATGATTTTTGTTAATTTAAAAGTTATTTTATTCTCGTCCCCGGGTATCCATAAGAAAAAATATTAATGCAATATTATTCAGTGTAATCTAGTTTATTTTATGCCACTAAGTGTACCATGGTACTTCGTTGGGGCAAATTTTGGTGACATCCTTTCATTTACAGAGTCGTTTATATAGCATTTCGTTGCGGCCTTGTTAAAAGGATAATTCACAACACTCAAGTTAAATATTAATTTACATGTAAGTGATACGTCGTGTAATAAATACTTCAAGAATGTGAACAGTTTCGTAAACCCAGTAGGTAGCTAAAAACATGTTCTTAATTAAATCCGGCGCCGAGACGTACCGATTTCGTAACTGATACGGAGTTGTTAGTGTTTCAGTTTGAACACAGTTTTGAGAATATCTAGGCACACGTAGTGTGTGTAAACACACACACTCGTGGTAGTATAAAATCTCTCCTCTTCTTAGAAACGTACTTCATTACTAAAGGTTGTGTCTCTGAAAGGCTATCGTGGCTTTATGTATGTACTTGCACTTCGTTCGGTCCCCGGATTCTCTCCGGGCGGTCATAACGGAGATCAGTGACGAGTGGTGTCGTGTGAGTGGTTACTTGTGGTCTGACCAGCGGTTAGGTAACCGGCCGCGAGGTATAACATAAAGGATACCTACTAATTTCAGCTGACACCTCTAATAACGGGTGTAAAATATCTTAACGAAGTCGATAGTCACTTGTTTTTCCCGTTATTATGATATTTTTTTGTACCTACTGGTCCATATCTGGAAACCTTCTGGTTACTGAAATAAATTCCTAATCTGTACCCAATGATATTGCAAGTATCTAAGTACCAGAGCGGGAGGGGTCATTTGATGATTTCCCATCCTCAAAAAAAAAAAGTACCTAAGAAGAGGTACAGACATATGTTACCCACGCAACATTCGATCTTTTATAACGGCGCAGTATCTCACACATAAATAACGTCAACGTAACGTCAACGTAATTGCGAGATGCCATTTCCAAAAATAAAAAAAAAACAAAATGGGTTAGATTAGGTTGGTTTAGCGAGCGGTGCCGCGGCAGCGGTTTTGAGGTTCTCAAAAAGTGGCCGGGCATTCATTATTAGTGTTCAATAAAATTTTTAAGGAACGCGAAATGAGAATTATTTTAGTTTAGATTAAATACAGACCTCTTTTTGTCGAACCAAGTTCATTCAGATTAAGAGCATTGGTGGCCCAGCGGTAACGGCCGCGACTTACGAGTTGTAGGTCGTAGGTTCGAACCCCGTCAGGCGCTTTACTTTGTGTAAATTATTTCATCACCATTGCTCTTAAAAACGGTGAAGGAAAACATCGTGAGGAAGCCGGCATGTCCTAGAACCAAAACTTCGAAGACATGTGACATCTACCAACCCGCACGGGGCCGGCGTGGTGGATTACGGCCTACTCCCTTTCATAGAGAGGAGGCCTGTGTCCCAGCAGTGGGAACATTATAGGCTGATTATGTTATGTTTATGTGTTAAGTTCATTCAAAATGTAAGTATTATGAGCACATTTTTTATCTACTAAACTATCTCTGAGTATTGCGGTTTGCTTAAATGTGCTGACTCATACGGTCAAGGCCAGATCTATAACTCATTTCATCACATTATACTGTTTAAGATAAACGAGGCTCCAAGGACCACGAAATAGTGAGTGTGAGAATTAAATATGTATTTTCAAACCGTAGTAGCTCAGTTTCTTTAAAATTCCTTCTGCTGTTTCAACTCTTAGGTGTAAATTCAGCGAATCTATAATAAATAATAATAATTATACATTATACTTGTTTTTCGTGACCACGCAACGGATTCTTTTAATTCTTCTTGGAATTAATTATTGGGAGGAATTATGTGTATAGCATAAGCGTCATATTCCTACTGCTGGGATATAGACATAATAGGTACCAAACAAAACACTACAAAATAATTTGTCATCCATTAATTATATAATGTTCTGTGTATATCTTTTGTTGGAGATCCTAAAAATAGTATGTGTAATTGCATTATCATTAAACTTACAGATAATAAAAAAATCTCGGTATTTTTTCAAGTCGTAAAATCCTAAGCGAAGAAGGGGCGGGTGGCTACTTCGCTAGATAAATTATAAATACGGTTCTTAGTAGGTATCTGAAGGAATTCCTATTTAAGTATATTTTTTTCGTTCTTCGGTGCTAATACGTAAACGCGAAGTACCGTAACGCAATAGACAGATTTTTAAATAGTTTAAATTTATGTGACGAGTATAATATTACCCATCAATATGAATAAAATCATGAATCTCTCTCACATGATCTCAATACATTCGCGAAACGAGTATTTCCAATTAAAAGCCGTTCGTATTTACCTTCACAGACTCGTTCGATCACTCTATCAGCGAAACTATTAACCCTCAGTCAGCCGTTTGAGTTTACCAAAAATCATAATTGAAACTGTATGAATAATTACAAAATAATGCGGTACCTACCTACAAATGCAGCTCACGTTCTTATGAACGTCCCGTTCTTATAAATTTATATTTAATGAGGTTTACGGTACCAGGATTAATTAGTAACATACTATTTACTTTTATATTGCGTAATTTATTATTATGATCTTTATACTATTCACAATTTTACATTCTTTTCACTTAGCTTGTCAGATAGACCTGACGCCTATGTACCGTTTTCTATTCTCAAATTGTATTGGGCGTTTATATCATGCTACGCCTACGCCATTATCTTCTAATGATCAAAAAGGTTTTAAGCCACAAACTATCCGGGGCAGCGGGATTGTCCGAAAGGGTTACCGCTGCCCCGGAACACAAAGGGCTAAGGAAGGAACACGGGTGGGTTTTAGTCAGTAAGAGTCTGACACTCCCTTCTGCTCCACCCAGAGCGGGAGGGGTCATTGGATGATTTCCCATCCACAAAAAAAAAAAAAAAAAAAAGCCGCAAACTATGCAGATCATAATCTCTACTACAAATCGATGTCATCGTTAACATAATAATATACACGAGCAGTTAGCTTGAAAAGTAGTATGACAACCCCGAATTAACATTAACAAAAAAAGAGTGATTAATGTGAATAAAATGTATCTATTTATTTTGGTGCAAATTTTGAGACAAACACAAAATAATTAACTGTTAATAACTGTACTTATCAGTCTATTTTAGTGCATATTTTGAGTTCATACACCCCTCCATAACTGTGAATGAAATATAAGAGGAAAATCCGTTGAAGAAAATAAATCCAATGACGTGAATACAAAAGGTAAACCTCAAAAAGAATTTCGTAGCGTAGTTCGATGAGTGACGTCTTTGCTCACCTTTTATGATTAAGAAATATACAGAAACTGTCACTATACAGGGTCAAATTAAATTATCTAGCGATACTCCGTAGACGTGGATGAGTATAGTAGGTATCTAAAGATGATAAAACAAAAAGAAATTAATTGAATGGTTTTTTTGTGGAGTCATCGACCGCGAGTATATTGTAGGTAGTCACTTGAAATATAGTTTAAAAAACAGGATTATTTTGTGTATACTTCACAAACGTGATAACTATCGATATTTAAACACGACAAAATAAAGGGAAACAGATTTTCTCAATTTATTCTTTTAAAAAAAAATCAGCGGTCGTTGACCTCTAAAAAAACTTTTTCATTTTTATTTTATCGTGTTTCGCTAGCTAATTTAATTTTTCCCTGTATAATTACCATACCGAACCTACAGGGTTATTTTGGATCATTAGGACCAAATCTTCCACGATGGTTCCTGTAGCTCAATAATAACAGCCGCACACGTCGATGGATCAGGTTAAGCTACGCTTGCCGCGGTTGGTCTGTGGATGGGTGACCATCTTTACATACCGAGACCCCTCCGTGTCTCGGAAAGCACGATAAGCAGTTGGCCCCGGCTGTCATTCGTGGATCTTTGACAGTCGTTAAGGGTACTCAGAAGCTCGAAAGTCTGAAAATCAGTCTTACCAAGGGATATCGTATTACCCAGTAACTGGGTTGTGGAGGTCAGATAGGCAGTCGCTCCATGTAAAATACTGGTATTCAGCTGCATCCGGTTAGACTTGAAGCCAACCCCAACATAGTTGGGAAAAGGCTAGGCACAGACGTTATAATAATAATATAATATATAATAGGAGCAAGAGAGATACAGAAACCCGCAGGGCAGCATGTGGCGAGCTGTTGGGCAGTAGCAACCCCACGGACCCTATCTCCCGGGAGTAGTCTTGTTTCTCACCTCTGGCTTGCCTTTATTGACCGGCTGGAGTGAACAATGACGAGGAACAGAGTTCCCACCTCATTCTTGCCTTTATTGGCCGGCTTGAGTGGAGATGCGCAAGAGCAAACGTGCTCGGAGGAACGAAGTATTCCAATAAGATGCTGGTAGGGATCTTGACCGTACTCCCGGGATTGTCCTGATAGCCGTGAAATACCGCTCCACTCCTGATAAGCTCCTCAGGATATGTTGCCCACTTGTCGCTACGACATTATGTGCTAGCGGCCGTTTTCGGGGGTCCATTGTTGAGTGTGCAAGTCACCCCCTGCCATTTTTCCGTGTATATATAAAACATTGATCAGGCAGGGGCCACAGTTCTTCCATATTTATTAGTAACCAGTTCACTTTAGCCGTCCAAACCGATAGTCCAAATTTGTATTTTTCCATTTCTTGCAATAGTGCTACACCAACCGGGGGTTATCCTTGGGTGCAATTGCATAGTGGGTACAGGGATAATCGTCGGTTGGTGCCACATTTCATTAAAATTTCCTAAGGGGCCTCTGCGAGTTGGCTTCGGCCCCTCGTACACCTTCCAAAGCACCGGGTCCCGAGATATGTAAAAACAAAATAATAATAATAATTTATTTCAGACTTTTTGTCCATAGATTTGTTAGTAAAAATGTTCTTAGCCTAGTGTTAGTAAGAGTAAAAAAGTAATGCCTGGGTTATAATGACGTGCTTACTGTATTTATGCGGGCTCAAAACTATATTTTCCAACGATTGACGTCTATATAACCTATCCTAGTAAATTAAGATAAATCACCTCGAGTAACGTTTTGCCTTGATGTTTGACGTGAGCACAATAAAATTAACGTCAATAAAGATAACGGATACTATTTTGATATCTGTGTTAACTGTCTTTTCTCGGAAAAATATATTTTTATCTATTTTAAGAATATTATCATTACAGGTCTTCTGACAAGGATTTCAATTTATTTGGGGTCGGCGTAATATATCCTTTTTCCCGTGGCTAAATAATAACAGCCGCACAGGTCAGTCGATCAGTTTAAGCTACGCTAGCCTCGATCGGTCCGTGGGTAACAATCTTTACATACCGAGACACCCCGTGCCTCGGAAAGCACGTTAAGCTGTTGGTCCCAGCTGTCAGTTTTGGATCTTTGGCGATCGTTACGGGTAGTAAGAAGCCCGAAAGTCTGACAACCAGTCTTACCAAGGGGTATCGTATTACCCAGTAACTGGATTGTGGAAGTCAGATAGGCAGTCGCTCCATGTTAAAATACTAGTAAGCTGAATCCAGTTAAACTGGTAGTCACCCCCTTTCTAACCATATCATTCACACAGTCCATCCATCGTCTTTATCTATTTAAAAAATATCCGTTTCTAATTTTTGTCCGTGTAACCAAGAGTTAGGCACAGTGGTCTGGCATTTATGATGAGCTGGGCCTATTTGGCGCAGCCGTGTGAAGCGCAGAATACTTTTACAGCTAAATTTTTCTGTTTTTTTTTGTGTGTCGTACACTGGGTCAACTAAATAAAGGACATGTCTGGTGGAACAATGGGCGATTGTCTAGGTAGTCAAAGAAAATGTTCGGTAATGATTGTTATATTATATAATCGTCGTATTTTATAGTTTATCAATTAGTAAGTTTCAGGAGTCAGGATCTTGCGGAAACTGGTCAAAATAAGGTTTATCTGGCTCAGGTTTAGGCTGGTGATTTTCTTAGTTTTTTTTTAGTATAACGCCATCTGTGAGCAATTACAGGTACTAATTGGTGATATGCCTTTGTGAAGTTAATAAACGTTTAATATTTTGTTAGTCTGAGATCATATTCTTCAGTTTTTTTGGACATTTCTATTTGTATGACAAAAGTGTAAAGCACTTATTGTTTATCTATTATTTATTTATTTATTTAAACTTTTCGCACAAAAGGTCCAAAGGCGGACTTAATGCCTTAGGCATTCTCTACCAGTCAACCAAGGGTGGTATAAGGTGGTATTAAATACTTACTAAGTGTTACTAAAAATTTTTTAGCGGGAAGTATCCCGTTAAAAATGACAAAGCGGAAGCTACGATTGAGTAGGTACTGTTTTTTTCAGAATTATGTTACGCACGTAATACTGAATTAATAAATCCATAGTAATTTAGATCTAAATTTTTAAATCTCGTGAACATTATTGATACCAGAATTACCAGAGGGCAGAAACTGGACATGTCCTTTACTTTATTTATTTATTACTTTCTATAAAGCATGGCGTCTGTATTCCCTGAAGGGATTGGTAGATCTCTACGAATCCCGTGAAGTTACACTTGTGTAACTATTATACACCATTGTTTCATTTTTACCCCAGAGTTAGTCATTATTTCAACCGCCGAAGAAAAATATGTGTGCGTTCCTCAACGTTAACCGGGGTGGTTTTTAGTCAGTAAGAGTCTGACAGACCGCGCCGCCCGGCGCAGGGCGGCGGACATCCATGAGGATTTTCCACCACGGAAACATAAAAAAATTTTGGTTGGCATGAAGTTATGTATGATAATCTATTTTAAAAACTGGCCGACAAGATGATCCGCAAGACGAAGTCGAAAATTTTTCGATTATCAGGCAGGTTGTGCTATTTAAATAAAGGTCAGCACGCGCCTTTCAACGTGACTTTTCTCGTAGTAGGAGTATTCACGAAATTAGAATACGTTAGCAATGCAAACTTAGCATAGGAATGAGCGAATTACGTAAATTGATAGCCAATTGGAGATGCTTTCCGTCTTTTTTGGAGTGTTTAGCATCTTTCGATAAACAATATATCAGCCAGTACCTAATTATGTAAATGAGATTGATGGTATTAGAAAGAAAGTGTTATTTATTAGGCTTCAATCTATTACATCAATTTGAAGACGTCTTCCCTGTAACGATGGGTGAGTGATGAAGATGGGTATAGAAAAACCTGTAACGAAAATCGTCATTTAAAATTAGCTTTTTGCAAAACTGGCATTAATCTTTATCGGATACAAGCTGTGAGGCAGTGGTGACCCAGTGGTAGTGACCCCCACTTACGAGTCGTAGGTCGTAGGTTCGAATCCCGGCTGGCGCTTTACTTTTTGTAAATTATATCATCACCACTGCTCTCAAAACGGTGAAGGAAAACATCATAAGGAAACCGGCATGTCAAGGGTATGTGACATCTACCAACGCCCGCGTGGAAGATTAACAGCCCACTCCCTCTCGAAGGGAGGAAACCTGTGGAGCAGTGGCAACATTATACAGGGTGTCCCTGGAAGTATGGATCAAATCAAATAGGGGCGTGGGCAGTCATTTTCAAACTTTTTGATCCTGAGCATGTTGGTGAATTTTTTTACGGTTCAAAAGTTATGACCAACTTTTGTTATTTTCAATCACTTTGCATAGTGCTCAAAGAATAAAATCATTTAAAAAAACTACCAGGGACTGTCAATTTAAGTTTTAGACAACCCTTATAGTTTTTTTAATGATTTTTTTTCTTTGAGCACTATGCGAAACGATTGAAAAAAATTGGTCACAACTTTTGAACCGTAAAATAATTCTCAATCATCAATCATTCTCAGGATCAAAAAGTTTGGAAATGACCTTGCCCACGCCCCTATTTGATTTGATCCATACTTCCAGGGAGACCCTGTATAGGCTGATTTTGTATGTATATAGGCTGTGTCCCCGATGGGTTTTGCCATCGCCAAAAATTAAGAACTTCGGTACAAACTTTCATCCTCTACTTAACCCCTTTACGGGATGATTCACAAAATCCTTCTCTGTGCTCACCTTCGTTGTTAAAGGAACTCTTGTGCAAAATGTTATACTTCTGGGTCCAGCTGTTTAGGCTATGCGTTGTCTGCGGGGTCGACTTTTACCTATTGGAGACCCTGGTTCACATAAGGATCACGGGGCCTCTGAGTAGGTAAGACACAATAAGAGAAACATACTAATATTTTATAACTGGGGGGCTAGAAACTTAATGTAAATCGCATTGCAAATCACTTATTTTTTCCTTGAATCGGGTACTAATAATGTGTAGAATGGAACGGTGGCTGCAAATAATGTTTCTTTATGAGAGCAGGCCGGGGTCCCCGAAGATCGGGGGGCCCTGGGCACTTGCCCAGAGTGCCCAATGGAGAAGAGGGGCCTGGTTGTCTGTGATTGAAAGAATGAATTTTGATTAAGTAGAACTGGATGTATTTACCAGACTAGTTTCGAACTCATGGAGTCCATACTCTCAGCATAGCATATAAATATTCAGGGTAGGACATCAACGCGCAAATTAACGATGAAATCAGCACATGATTCTAGACCTAGATATTTTTCGTCGGGTATAAAAAATACTGCTGTTTCATACAACAGTGCAATACCTACGCGGCCAAAATGTATGGATCAGCAAATTACCGACGAAAAATTTCAACGCAGAGAGTTCAGAATCATATATTAACTATCATATATAACTATATAATCCATAGTAACAGAGGGGCAAGTCTCGTAATTTTAAGAACGTTCACAGTCTGATCTCAGTCTCAATCTTTCAAACATACCTCTAATTTCCCTACATTTTGACATGTTTTTGACATTTGTTTGTCGCCGAGATGAGACTGCGACTAGATTTTGAACGTTTTAAATTACGAGAATTGTCCTTCTGGTCGCACGTCGATGATGCCACCCTGTATAGTTTGTCACCGGTCGCTTATCGAAATATGCACATGGCTAATACCATATAGGTAAAGACAAGATCTTGCTACTGTACAAAACCAGTTAGTACACTATCGTAAAGCTAAGTAAGTACGTGATAGATGCAAGCTATGCTTGGCGCCAAAAATCGCCTCTCACGCGGCAAGGTCGCGAGTGTACGCGCGGCTTAAGCGGAGATGCACTGGATAGGGTCATCAACTTTGGTTTACTTTTGGTCTTTTAATATAACATTCATTCATTCAATACGCCTTTTCCCTCGACGGGTTATGCAGAGGTGTTTCGATTCCGAAAATTCTTTCACTAACTAGAAGCTACAGTAGGTATTGCCGAGTGTCATCACACTAAACACACAATATTATAAAGGCGAAAGTTTGTGAGTGTGTTTATATGTTTGTTACTTCTTCACGCTCAAGCGGCTGGACCAATTTTGATAAAATTTTGTATGGAGGTAGCTGACGCCCTGGATTTACACATAGGAATTTTTTATCCCGATATTCTCACGGTATCGACACTTATGCGGGTGAAACGGCGGGGCGCAGCTAGTAAATAAAATAAATCTTTAAGTTCCATGGAGGCGAGCCTATTGCCATCAAGCGGGCATAGTTCCAGACTCCGGGTTCCTATTAAGGAAATCCAATAACACTTTGCCTGGTCTGGACATCGAACCCAGGACTTTAGGTTCAGCAGTAGCGCTTGCGACCACTAAACCAACGATTGGACTACGTGTCTTGCAAAATAAGATATCAGTATTATAGGTAGACTTAAGATATTAGCCTGTTGTGATTATGTCACAGCATGGCAAAGGCTCTTCGATAACTGAGAAAGAAAATGCACCTTCTTGTTCTTCTTCGTGTCGATGATTCCATTTTCATCTATACTAATATTATAAAGAGGAAGAGGAAGGAAGATTTGTATGTATGTTTGTAAGGAATTGGCTCAAAAAGTACTGGACCGATTTTAAAAATTCTTTCACCATTTGAATGCTACATTATCACTGATTATTATAGGCTATTTTTTTCTTCTTTTTTTACACCCGTGCGAAGCTTCGAGGGGTCCTTAGCTAAACAATAACAGCCGCACAGGTCGATCGATCAGGTTAAGATACGCTTGCCGCGGTTGGTCTGAGGATGGGTGACCATCTTTGCATACCGATACCCCTCCGTGCCTCGGAAAGCACGTGAAGCCGTTGGTTCCGTCTGTAATTCGTAGATCTTTGGATCTTTGGACGGGTAGTCACCACCACCAGTAACTTGGGTTGCGGAGGTCAGGTAGGCAGTCGCTCCATGTTAAATACTAGTACTCAGCTGCATCCGTTTAGACTGGAAGCCGAGCCCAATATAGTTGCGAAAAGGCTAGGCAGATGATTACAAGCTTCGACCAGAGATCAATTGGTTGAATTCTGATTGACAGCGTTGGCATTGGCCTTGAAAAGGTCTTTCATGGTGCAGATGTCATTGCACAAAGAGCAGGATAAGCGGAGCATCATAACACTAAAGCACTATTGTTTTAGCAGAGGTTTCTGAAATATTATGCATGGCTTTGGGTTTCAAGACTTAATAATATAGGGCAAAGAGCTCAAATCCAAAACTGTAGAAAAAAAAAACAAACCAGAAATGCCACTTGCCGCGGGATTTATTCCCTATATTTTTCTAACACAAATGACAACCCTATACAAAAAAAAAACACAGGAGTGCGTTTCAAAAGACCAGTATACTGTCTTCATCAAATAAAGGATAGCCCCGTGTCTGACTTAGAGCCAATTTCAGTAATCAAACTGAACGCAGAGAGCTGTCAGTGAGTCATTCCACAACAATTTTGACACTGACAACTCATGAGTGTTGTAGAAAGCTAGATACAATTTAAATAATTAATTAAGCATGCAAGATCAAGATCCCTTGTTTGGTGTGAGTGAAACGACCATCGACTGTTACGTGCACAAAAATAGAATTTATTACCTATTGTATAATTAGTGACCTTCTGTTTCACATAAGTGCAAGCCCATAACTGGTTTTCCTTAGGAGTGGAGTATAGATAGAACACGGGATGTTACTCGGCCTTTACATTGAACGATCGGGGGAATTTAATATAGGGCCTAAGTCAAGTGGTTTTTATTTACTTATTGGTCAAAATATTAGAGTATCTTCTGGCAATTAATTTCTATAGTCTTAAAATCTAGATATATCTATTTAATTTGAAATCTTATAAATTGTAAAATTAGTTTGTAAGTTTGTATGGAGGTGGTTACTCTTTAGCATTACGTGTCGGATTTGAAAAATTATTTTTGCATTTGATAGCCCAATTCTTGAGGAAGGCTCTATGCTATTTATCAGTACGCTATGACCCTTAGGAGTCGAGCAAGTAAAATCAGAACGCTAAGCGAAAACGAAGCGACAACACAGGCAGGTATTGTATTTGCGAAGCGACGACGGGGAGGTTTGTGAGAGTAAGATATTTAACGCGCGCGAAGTCGTAGGCAGGAGCTAGTATCCTAATAATTTTACGCTGTAATTGTAATTCCAATTAATTTTCATTCTATTTTTTTCACTCTCGCACAGAGAGGAGGCTTGTGTGACAGAGGGTAGATTGGAGGAACGTTATAGGCTGATTATGAAAAGCTGATTATGATTATCACATTTTAAAGTGAAAGCTCGAGAACACATACAAGAAGTTGGCAGATTTGTCTCAGAATTAAGTTGTTGTAGATTTTCTTGTTTATCTCCCACAACTTTTTATTTTTACTTTATATATTTTTTTTAATTTGCTTTCTGTTATTGCACCTACTGTGTGTTGTCTCTGCATCACCCTAAGGTAGACTGGTAGAAAATGTCCAAGGCATTAAGTCCGCCTTTGTATAGTTTTTACTTGTGCATAAACTTTTAATACATAAATAAAATTATGAAATTTTAAGCACGTATTACGAAAACCTTCTTGGTCTTTCGAGCCTAATTAGACCTCATTTTATTAACATATCTGAAACGGTTTTACAACTTGCATGACATTCATTGATAAAACCAATAAGCACCCGTATTCACTACTCAATAAACTGACATCTCAACCTCTATATACGTCATCACAACGCGTCACCCAATAAATCTCGCCAAACTACATAGATGATACATAAATGATCCTCTCTCAAACGCAAAGCGTAAACACATTTGTTGGGCAGTCCCCCCATAATATCACAAGTGCCAACCCTAGCGTCAGCAGGTGATACAAAACGGCTGAATGGTCATTTACCAACTACCAACCATATGTAGCGTTCGCGAACGCGGTTTGAAATTCAAAGTGTAAAGAGTGGTTGCGAAAAATAAATAAACAGTTGAATTTGGATTTTTCGGTATTTGAATATAAGTGATTTTTTTATAATTATGTTTGTGTGAGTGCTTTTGTTTTTGTGATAACGATATTTTAGTTTGGCTTTTCGGAGTTTTCTGTAAGTTTATTTTTGTTTTTATTGCGAAATTTTGTTTTTATGTTTGTTTACTTTTGAAAAGGAAGGTCCAAAGATTATTTGTAAGGCATTAAGGTTTTTATTGTAGCACTATAGGTACATTTCAGTGGGTTTTAATATTTATTTTAAAATTCATTATATTTTTTTTATGCCGTATTTATTGTTAATTCTATTTGAAATCTATTACCATGTTTAAATATCACTTCATAAATATTTCAATTATGTATTAGCATCAATCTTCGTAATATCAAAAATATGTAAATATAAATCTGAATATTTTTCTTGATATTTAAATCTCAACTTATTCCCCAATTAAATTTATACATTCATTAAAATTATAACGAAACAGCCAGATAAAATTTAAATAATAATCCGATACGCAACCATAAAGAATTAAACGATATTCGAATAATAAAAACAAAACAACATCACAACAATTAGGCACAATGCAGATCATACGAAAACGTGATAACTCTCACTTTTTAAATCTATATAATACACCATAAAAAGCTGAATATTTTTCTTCATATAAAATCTTAACTTATTCCCCAATTAATTTTATACATCCATTAAAATTATAAGAAAACAGCCAGATAACATTTAATTAATAATCCGATACGCAATCATAAATAATATTGCGATATTCTAATAATAAAAACAAAACAACATCACAACAATTAGGCACAGTGCAGATTATGCAGATCACACAAAAACGTAATTACTCTCACTTTTTTAATCTACATAACATGTAAACAGCCCAGTATAATCTGACATTTCATAGCAGCGCTGTCATTGAACCCAACTGTCAAAATTTCCGTCGAGTTCAGTACATTTAAACTTGGTTCCCTAATTTGCCGCATACCAACATACACTGGTCCTTCGATCCGAGTATTCTAAACAGTTTACTATCTTGCTCAACACACATTGCCTTGACCGTAAATGAACCAGGTTAAGCAGGTTGCAACGAAATCGTAGCTAGTATAATGTTTAGTTGGAGCTCCAAGACAATAAATAGGCGATTATAGAACCTACGCAAAACGGGCACTTCCTTTTGATTCATCGCTCTTTATAACGAGCTGTCTGTTCTTTATTAGTCTTGATTGTGATTTGCGAATTTTGTGCGATGTACTCGCCGGTTATTTCGGTTTTTCTCCATGAATTGAAATAATACAGGGTGATTTTTTATTTGACGTATTTCTTCCTGAGTGTGACCCATCTGCAACAATTGTGTAACCCATAAAGCCCAGAGGAAAGTTCATGCTATTCGAGAAAACACAATTTTTTTTTTAAGTTTTCCAGGTTTCCTCACTAAAAATCACTTTTCTCTAAACTCTCAAATTGAATGGCCTTCGTTGCTTTTTCATTAGAGTACCTAATACTTTAAAATCTTTCGATGTAACAACATTTTCCAGAACATTAAATAGGTAAAGTTAAAATAAGTTTCAAAAATCATTTACGTACAGACGCCAGCACATCAAGCTAACCGAAACTGTCAAATGCTATAGTGACAACAGTTATCTCAAAATTTTACTATGACATTAAGCGTACAAATTACGGGGAAGACATCTTGATTTAGCTATCTAGCGAGGTACAAAAGTTTAAAAAAAATGTATTATTAGTCAGATAAATTGATACTTAGTTTATTTGTGCAGTACTTTTCGTAAGAGTGCCTATTACTTGACGATTATAATACGAAATACGCCGAGAAACCTTTACCGGTGAATTCAAAAGGTTTTTGCTAAAGTTCGAAAACCTCTCAGATTGCTTTTGTTAATATCCTTGGTGAATCTTCGTTTGCCTTTTATATTAACGTTCTTACTTACAAATATTTTCATGATTACGCCACTATTTTGCGAGCTTTGTGCATCCTCATTTTTCATAACCCGCAACGTTGATTTTTCAATCGACAAATAATTTTTATTTGTGGAATAAAATTGACGTCTGCCAGATTTTGTGTCGAAGAATTGTCAAAAATTCAAAATTATTCCTCGTATAAAATTAGCCAGCCCTTAGTTAAATTTCTACAATTATGTATATCTGTCGTTTATATTGTGTTCATAATAAAGAGTATTTTATTCTATTCCATTATTTTCATTGCTTGCCTTAACCAGCCAGTGTGAATTTCATCATTATTGGTGCCCTTATGTCATTTACTTGGGTTCGGCGTAACATGTCTTTTTCTTTCGCGAGTGTCGTCGTATTTGTCTTTTTTATGTCTTTGTCTATTAGGCTTCATCTCGGTGGATGTGAACTTCTCCGGGCAGTGAGATGTAATAACAAAAAATAAAAGAAGATTCTAAAATCAAATCTAGCACCTCAATCATTTTAAAAGTGACATTTTCCACTGAATTATGTTGAGTGGAAAATGGGACTGAATTTCCTACCATACTTAATAAATATAAACACGAATTTAATATAAATCTGTCTGATCGTCTGTTACCTTTTCACGCCTAAACCACTGAACCGATCATTATGAAATTTGACAGATATCCTTTTCTTTCTGGATTATTAAAAAAAATATGATACACAAAATACACGCTGACTACAGCTATTGCTGTGTTCATAATCTCAGATAATTTACATTCCATCGCCACTTAATCAGTTATTTAATTTAAGTAGTGAAATGTATTTTAAGTTGATTTTTAAGTGACCATTTGTTACAGAAAAGTCCAAATAAGTTTTTGGATGCAATGAAGTTTGAACTTTGTTATGTTATGACATAAAATTTGTTGTTCCTTAACTTAAAAAATATTTCAAACTCTTAATACAAATAAAGTCATATTATAATTTTTGCAGTTTCCCTAAAGGTATTCTATATTGCGACTAATGTAAACAATTGTAAATCTGCGCTCTTTTTATAAATAAACGATTTTATTATTATTTCCTTTATTTAACTAAATACATATAAATTATATTTTTAAATATTAGAATATAAAAAATATAAAAACATTTAAAAATATAAAAAATAGTAACCCACCGGTATCGGGAACAGGGTCCAAGCTACCGGCGGTCAGGGCTCCAGAGAGAGGAACCTCCTGACAATGCGGGCCGTGTCCAGAAGTACTGCTTTCTGAATCAAGCCCTTGATCCAGCCGCTCAACGAGAGCCTCCTCAGATGTTGGTCGAGGCTCTTGGCTATTAATCCATTGGCTGTCACGACTATCGGCACAATGATCGCTGAGTCCACATCCCACATGTCGACAACCTCGCGAGCCAAGTCAAGATACTTGATTTGTTTATCTTTCTCGGCTTTCACGAGGTTCTCATCATGCGGGATGGTTATGTCAACAATCATTGCGCGCCGCTCTGATCGATCCACCACCACTATATCAGGCTTATTGGCAACAATAGTCCTGTCAGTGATGATGGATCGATCCCAATATAATGTGATATTACCATTTTCGAGAACTGGGTCGGGCACATACCTGTAGTACGGCACCTCCGATTCCACAAGGCTGTATTTCAGAGCAAGTTGCTGATGGATTATCCTGGCTACAAGGTTGTGTCTATGCAAGTACTCTCCGTTAGCCAGACGAGAACACCCGGAGATAATATGCCTGATTGATTCTCCCGGCCGGTGGCATGCCCGACAGATGTCAACCGTGCCGTCTTTCACAATAAATCTCCGGTAATTATTCGTCATCATAACTTCGTCCATAATTGCACAGACAAAACCTTCGGTTTCTCCAAAGAGGTCACCGAAACGTAGCCAGGCTACGGACGCTAGTAGGTCTTTTTTTTCTTTTTTTATTATTATTATTATTAATTATCAAAATATACAATACTTATACCAATATATTACTTTCGAAACATAAAAAACTTGCACACAACGCGTTATCTCTGGATCCATCTTAAGAATTGAAATGCATTTATGGACATCAAGCGTATGGTAATAAGCGACGTAATGAGACATAAGTACTGATTTTATGATAAGGATAATAATAGGGTAATTAACTAAGATGTCTATATAAAATATGTAACTATGTAGGCTTTGGAGTATGAAAAGCGTGGCTCACTGATTTAGGTAGGTATAGTATTTATTTGGTCTTCAGTCGCCCCATATACTTACAAGGAAACCTCCAACTGGCATAAAAAAGGCATATATTTTTACTGGATCAGTGTTTCTAAGGCAAGTCTGACCCCTAGTGACTTTACGTTTTGAGAACAAATTTCTTCTGGCACCAACATCCTCATCGACAAAAAATAAATATAGGACGGGTGATAATTTTTCTCGATTACAATGTTGGTCCAATGGAGAAAGCTGTTCAGTTTGATGGTGTGTACTGCACCATTAAATTTTACCACACCTTTCTTATACACCCTTTTTAAGTACTAAGGACCAAAAAAGCTGACTAGTCTAACAAACAAACTAAAACACATTTAACACAAAAAATGCTTCACCAGACACGCCTACATGTTTTTAGAAACACTAAATCAGTTAAAAATGCTTCTTTGCTAGTTAGAGGTCAAATCCGACATTAAATTAGTGGTCCTAAGATCCGCATTACCAGGCGGCCATAAAAATCTAGGAGCACACAGACAATACGTGTTCAATTCCTAGATCCGCTTACAAATTAAAATGCCAGAGCAACCTACATTCGATTGTCGTGGCATCAATGCGTAGTATCCTGGTATCAATGTGCCGTGTTTTCCCAGGATCCGCTTGGGTCGATTAGTATGCAGTATTATAAAATGTTGCTGACGTGATAATCGTATCGGTATGTTATAATGATATCATTCATCATCGAATTGCCGTATTTATTGTGATGCGGTTGCGGTTCGAAAATTGTCTGTTAAATCTTTAGTTCGTGTAGTTAGTTAAAAATAGTTAGTCTAAAAATAGAAAGATTTATATATCTTATTTCATAATATAGCGTGTCGATGATAATGTTAATAGAGTCAGCCCAGAATTTGGCTAAGAGTTTGACACCTTCACTAGCGTCCATCAGTTCCTGTAACGTGCATTCAGCAGGACACGCTGTACATGATAATAAGTGCACCGTTGTTTGTGAAATAGCACCACATTTACACACCAGGGCGGAGTCATGGGCAGCGGGATTGTCCGAAAGGGTTACCGCTGCCCCGGAACATACGAAAAGGGCTAAGGAAGGAACACGGGTGGGTTTTAGTCAGTAAGAGTCTGACACTCCCTTCTGCTCCACCCAGAGCGGGAGGAGTCATTTGATGATTTTCAATCCTCGGAAAAAAAAGGGCGGAGTCATCTGTGAATCTATGGCGACATCTACGGCATCTATCTGCGTCACGCAAAATCCTGCATCGCGTAAGCAGAGTTTATCGCGCAACTAGCAGATACACAGACACGACATCTGGCGGGTCGGTGGATCCTCCCTTTTCTATGAAGTGAACTTTACACCCTGTTCCTCTTACTTCTGTAAATCTACCACTGAGCAGATTTTCCTTTGCTTCGGTCTAATATTGTAACAGTCTTAAATTTAACTGCATGGTTAGACTGAAGGTCTAACATAACAAAGACTTAGCTAAAGAGTTAAATCGGTAACTATAGTTCTGAATTTATGCATGAATTTATCATCGAAATGCGGGCCTTATCTAGCGAGAAGATTTATTCGTATGTTCGGTATTTAGGTCTTATCTATATCCTAGTTCTGTTCAAGTAGTTTTTATATAATTTTATATCTAATAGTGTTAAAATAATATGTAAAAGTTTATAGAAAAGGGAAGTGAAAGAATCATAGGGTATAAAAAAATTCGTCCGCATCGCTGTCAACAGGCAAAGTGCCCAAAGGCTGGGGGGAGCATCTAGTATTTCAATCCCAAATGGCTCGAAGATATAAGTTCCAATAAGATTAAGTAGCTTTATAGTTTCCGAACGACTGAAAAATATGTTTAGCATATTAGTCATTTTATTCTAGTTAGTGGGAAATTTCCTGAGGATATTATTTTTATTTTGGTTTTAAAGCAATAGGTTTTACCAATTGAAATATTATAGTGATGATTTGTCATAAAAATAGATATGATTTAAATGATTTAATGGAGAGGTAAATTCTTGGTCTAAGACAATATCAAATCTGAGCCTTTTCTCAACTTTGTTGGGGTCAGCTTCCAGTCTAACCGGATGCAGCTGAATACTAGTATTTTACATGGAATGACTGCCTATCTGACCTCCAAAAACCAGTTACTGGTTAACACGATACCCCTTGATAAGTTGGACTTTTGACTACCCGTAACGACTGTCAAAAATCTACGAATGGCAGCCATGCTGGTGAACACCGTACCAAAATCCGTTGCGTAGTTTAGAAGAATAACGCGGTCATACAGATATAAACGAAAAATGACTTTAATATGCTGACCAACGGCTTAACGGGCTTTCTGATGCACGTAGAGGTCTCGATATATATAAGGTAGCCATTTTTAATTTTCTTCAATTATACAAAATCATTTCCATTCAAGCAGTCATAACTAGGCGACATATCTGAGCACGTTAGGTGCACCCTAGCCAGTCTGGCGACATTAGAGAAGAGTCATTATGCAATACTAGAATTGATTATGTAAAACTGTTTTCGTGCTTTGAATTATAATGACTATACAACTACACTGGTTCTATAAGTAAATGAGCACTTTGAGAAGGTAATCATCCGGGGTAGTACTGTTCTTGTTCGAAGAGTATACACAATCATACACCTACATTATCAGCCTATAATGTCCCCACTGCTAAAAACACAGGCCTCCTCTCTGTGAGAGGAAGTAGACCATAATCTACCACGCGGACCGAATGTTAGTTGGTAGATGTTATAATTATGTCTTGGAATTTTTGCTTTTAGCATAGGTCTGTTTTCGCGATGTTCCTTCACCATTTTGAGAGCAGTGGTGATGAAATTGTAGCGGTACCTATCTACAACGCCACATGCGAACAACGCGTCATACTGACATCACAAAATCCTGCATCTCGCAAGCAGAGTTTACCCTTTTCTATGGAGGTTGAGTGAGCTTTACATCCTGTTTCTCAACTCAAACACCTCCCCCCCACCTCCTTCTATAAAATAAATGACACAAAGTAAAGCGCCTTTATGAGTTACAACTCGTAAGTCAGGCCACTGGGTCACCACTGCTCTTAGAAGAATGCTCTTTGAAGAGAAGATATAGGGTCGTTGAATTTATAGGCACATAAGACGTTTTCAGCTTTGTTGCCAAATGCCGATAATCATTAGTATCCTCTTCATTAAGTGGATTACTTCTCCATCCATATCACATAAACATAACATAATACCATTAATCTCCGAAGGGTTATGCAAAGGTGCACTCGCATTTCACTAGTTATAAATTTTAAGTTTTTCAGTCCCATGTAATAGGGGGCTATTTTTAGGTGATCTTAAAAGGAATTAAGATATACCATTAGATCGTAGCTAAGCCAGGTCTACACGTTTAAATCAGTTATCAGTTGCATTAACTTGCGTGTTATATCGATTCTTTATTACAAACGATTACGAGTACAGTCGGTGAGATAATAATTAAGTATTTTTCTCGTTAAACGTCAATTATACGGTTGAAGCAAAAAACTCACGGAATAGTTTTATTGTGAGTGATATCGTTTTTTAACATTGTTATTTGTTTTAATTTATTACATGAGAGCTTCTTTGGGTTTCAAAGCCAAGGTCAATTGTTTTATTAATGTCGAATGTATTAGGCAATTCGTTAAATGGGGTTTGGATATCATTCGTTTCGACTCGTCTAACAATGTTTTTGTTAAGAGTGAGTGAGTGTTGTAATTTATTATAGATTTTCTCGTATTATGGATGGGCTAAGTAATAACAGCCACACCGGGAACCCTCCGTGCCTCGGAAAGCACGTTAAGCTGTTGGTCCCGGATATCATTCGTGAATCTTTGACAGTCGTTACGGGTCGTCAGAAGCCGGAAAGTCTAACAACCAGTCTTATCAAGGGGTAGTCCACACCAACGTTTTCTTGCAGTCAGAAGTATCTTAAGAGAAATTAGTAATTAACTGTAGATTGTATTTACAAAGTAGGTCCCCTAGCACCAACTAATAATGATGTATTTTTTTTTCTTAATTTTCAATTGGTCCTGCTCTTGACCTGTCTCTGTTATGTTTAAACGATTGACAGAAACAACAATTTTTTAGATACGTTTAGCGCTAAACGTATTCAGAGATTTCTGGTGCAAGCGATCATTAATCTACAACAATACAAGCAATTTTATCCCTTAAAATAAAAGCCGTAGTGTTTTATTATTTGTGATTGGGTTTTTCCATCTGGCCCGGAGTCTAGTATCGTCCCCGGTTGATATCAATAGGCTCACCTATGACAAGGGCGGTCCCTTGTAATAACTGACAAAATGTGGTTGTATTTTATGCTGGCGCTACACATTGGCTTTTTTCATTGGTTTAGACTTGGCACCACATCTATTATTGAGCAAAATTAGTAAAATCTTATCCAATATCTGTCCAGGGGAGCTATTCTCTAAGGATACAGCCTTGCGGGCAGCGCTGTCGCAGCCGTCAAACCCACCGCGACAGCGCTGCCCGCAAGGCTGTATCCTTAGAGAATAGCATGGCAGGTCTGATACACATAAATAATTTAATGTCTTTGGATACACACATTGGAGCCAATGGTCCAAGGCTACATCTTGGGCCAAACTATGTCCAATATGTGGCTCCAGCATTAGGTACACCTCTGCCTAAACTTTCTGGGAATACGGGCGTGATGGTATGTACAGTCTTATTTAACTGTGTTCTCTCAACCATGGTCTTGCGTCTCAAAAACCAGAAAAAAGTGGGAAAATACCCGACATTTGTATAAAACGTTAATTTTTCCTTGTATTTAGCATTCCCTTGGCGAAGGAAACTCCCAGTGGTGAGAGGATCTTAATTGAAGACAAAACGACTTTTTGAACCAGTATAAGTGGACGCAGCGTGCACTTTTAGCAGTTTGACTAGTTTTTTTATGATTGCGGAAAATTGTGGTCCTAATGTATGGTTAAAATTCTTTGGTCCTTTGTTCCAAAATTTTTTAGGATTCAACGTGTGCGAAGCCGCGTAACGAGTTTTAAGCAAGTTTTTTGTTTTTAAATAGGTAATAAATCTTAATATATACTCTTGGAAATACGCATAGCCTTATTTCTTTTTAGAAGCTCGTTCTGCATTGGCATTACCAAACTCAAGACGATCATTTTGTTGGTAAGTAGACATCAGCATAATGTTTGCGAACAGTGAATTAGAAACTCCAGCAGGGTAATTGCGTAATACCCTATTAGTAGCAATCGCTTTCATTTTGTCAGTTCAACAAGATTCATTGGGTTATTTACGTTCTTGAGTAGTCAAATTTTTTGAACTTATGAAGCTATGCATTAAAAATATCCTTGAAAATGATCCAGATTGTGATTGGTTGTGTGTTACGCAATTAGGGTGCCGGATATAATAATTGCTTTACTTTAATAAAATAACTACAATTAAATTGTCATTGTCTAACTCAAGTATAGTCCTATTGTAGGTATTATTTCTGCTAACTTTATCAAGATTTTTTTGCCTCGGATTTTTTTATAGACTAACATGTTCAGTGCTTTTTATCTTACTCGCAATCTTGAGATTAAGAAAAAAATAAGCATCATTGCGATTTAAGTAATTGGAGTCTTAATATAATTACGGCGTAAAATGTAAACTTTGATCTCACACCAAAGTATTTATTGTACCACACAATGTATTTATTTTAATGATTTTCTGTTCGTTTTTTGTAAGGACCAGCTACTCCTAAATACCGTGGGATCTTTATTACCAGTTATGCCAATTATGAAGATTTTAACGTCAAAAACTGCGCAACTAATTTAAAAAAAAAGTTACTTAATGAAAAAAAATGTAAACTCTTTTATTATTATTTCTTCTTTTTTTTCTTGTGTATTTGTAAACCTATCTTTTAATGCATGCCATAACTATAACATATCTCATTTTTGTCTATCACGCTTCTTTATCATATTCCCTGTAAATTGAGTGATCTGGCTTTTGTGATACAGGAACTCCTAGTACAAAAGCTAGGGCTACGCTGATGTGAATGTCTTGAAGTGAAAAATAAAGAAAGATTTATATTATTAAAAAAAAAAATGTGTATGGAAGCTTTTAACTAAGTATTATGTCCAGCTCGCTAATTGCGAAATAGTTTCTGTTGGATTTCGTATTCGTTTATAATTTTCATTGTAGGGTAGAAGTAGAAATTACTTGCAAAATGCGTCACTATCCTACCATATCCCATCCTTTTCCCACATGCACACCTAGACTATCGCTGTCCTTGTCACCGCTGACGGTGACTGTGAAAAGACCCTCGGCCACTTGAACGAGAGTAGCGTTACGAAGAACATGCTCCCTTATTAATTGATTACAAATTTACGGTTTGCGAATTGCCGCGAGTGCATTTACGAACTATTGTCTAAAACACTACGAAAAGTGCGTGCTTATGTGGTAAACGGCGTCTGCGCGCCCCCTCGTGCGCTGCCCTGAATTCAGCAAGGACTCGAACCTTCTGCCGACTCACGCGGAGGAAGATATTGAGACGGCGAATCTAAAGGTCAGTGGTGTTGCATGGTTCCTGCCAATTCCTTTGTCCACATTCACAGCTTCGTCGTCCTAATTCGTGTCGCATTTGCAAGGTCAGATTTATCTACGTACTTCTACAACCCCGCAATAATACAGTCCACTATCAAACCAGCTCCCAGCGTCTGGGATAAACGCAAAATTTATATTTCCGCCCAAGTAATTGGTGTAAGGCGCCACCATTATTTATGGTCCTTCGAGCCGGATTATTTTTGGTCATTTTTGCCGCATTCTAAATTCAAACCGCATGGTCAGTTATAACTTAGCATTCATTGTACTACGTAATTAAATAGATTGTCGTTTATTCTTTGTATTTTCCCGCACCGACAACTATTTCCTTTTATTTCCGCACCCGCATTGCATAGTACAACATAACGTAAAAGTTATTTCTTTCCAAATTCATTCCATTTTTGTGGTCCGCCATTTTGTATCGTTTCCTATAAGATCGTGTTCTAGATAACTTGTTCGTAATTGTTCGGTAAACTTCGACTCGCTCATTAGCGCTCGTTCGCATACCTTCTTTTGATATTTTTCACTCACCCGCAATAATTTTATTTATTTTCGCTACTGGGTAAAATTAATTGTTTTTACGATAATAACCGTTTATAAATACTAAATATTCGTGTTACGTACTTATAGCCGCTATACTATTTACAGTCATTCACAATGGTTAAGTCTAAGAGGAAGAGTAGTGATGCGGATCTGTTCTTCGACAGTACGAGTACTAATAAAAACCAGTTATCATTATACGTAGTCAAACGTGATGTTATTTACAAACGCGTAGAAAATATTTTCGAACTCGCACAAAAAACAAATAATGATCGACAATATTTTAAGTCGTTTTGTTCTAGTGCTTCAAATATTGATACATTGCGTAATGATTATCAACAAGCTTTAGATTCCTATAATATATTAAATTTACAGTTGAACCCCGATTCCGAGGTTGAATATGATTCCTGGTTATCGTTTGAAGAAATGTTTTGTTTTATAAAACAGGTTTTACTCAATAACAAACCCGAGTGTCCTGAACCTGAGGCTCAGCATTCATTACAAAAATCTAATACTCGCCTTCCGCCCATTGATTTGATGTCATTTGACGGTAATGTCAAGAAATGGCCATTGTTTTATCAACAATTTAAAAGCATGATACACGACAACGCATCGCTCACTAATAGTGAAAAAGTATTTTACTTAGTAGGTAAATTAACTGGGCAGGCGTCGTGCGTTTGCGCAGGGTTGGCTCCAACCGCAGAAAATTATATTATTATTTGGGAGGCACTCGTGCAAAAGTATGACGATCCTCGCTCTCTCGCATCCGCTTATTTAAACCAATTGTTACAGTTTAAACCGCTATCCATAGCTAGTTCTGATGGGCTAGATTCATTCATAAATAATTTTGATTCATCTGTAGCAGCGCTTAAGCAATTAAAACTTAATGATTTAACCGAATTTATTTTCTTGCATTTGGCTCTGCAAAAGTTAGACGCAGACACAATTAAATTATTTGAAATTACCTATCGTAAAGATAAAATACCTTCTTACCATAATTTAATTGAATTCATAAAGGAACAAAGTAAAGTTTTGTCTCGTTCTACGAACCTTAGTAAATCGATAGATAATAATCATTCTCAGTCTAAACAGCAGCGTCAAACTAAGCACATCCCTAAACCGTCCAAGTCTTTTGTGAATACAGACATAGGGTGTGGTCCAAGTGTAGGCGATAAGTGCGCTTTATGTAATGACAAACAACATGAACATTTATATTCTTGTTCATCGTTTATTAAATTAACCCCGCGAGAAAGATATAATTTTATAAAACTTAATAATTTTTGTAACAATTGTTTAAGTATAAAACACAAGACTTTTTCTTGTACTTCGAAACATACTTGTTCTCATTGTTCAAAGCGACACCACACCTTATTACATTTCAATCTAACTCAAAATGATAAAACAAATTGTAACGTTGGTTCCGTGGTGTCCAACACCGCTAATCCTATTCCCGCTACCGCTCATGACGCGCCGCGCCCTACCCCGGCCAGCAGTCCTGCAGAGTCCGCTATGACTCATTCGCTCGCTTCTAATGCCCCTACGATTGCAAACAATGCATCGGTCTGTACAGTTTCGTACGATCGAGCAGCTCGTTATCAAACGACTACGTTGTTAGGGACCGCAAAAGTAAAGTTTGTTGATTCTTTAAACCGCACTCACTTTTTGAGATGTCTAGTGGATCCTGGCTCTCAAAGTGATTATATTTCCGCATCTTGTTGTAAGCGACTATCGCTTCCTATTTATACTCAAACCCGCTATTCGGAAGTTCAAGGCATTGGAGGAGCTTCACAAAAAATTCTCGGTGTTACTTCAGTTAAATTCACGTCTCGCTTTAATAATAAGTGCGAATATTCTATAAGGCCGATGGTAGTAGGACAGATTACGTCACAGTTGCCGGACACCTGTGTTGATACCGCGTCTATTGAATTTATTCGTAACTTACCGCTCGCTGATGACGAGTTTTCTCAACCGGGAACTATAGATATACTTTTAGGTGTTAAACTTTATTGTGAAATTTTACTTTCTGATCAAATTAAAAGCTCACATGATGGTATGCCCTCTGCCTTTGAAACGACATTAGGTTACGTAATTTTAGGTGACGCTCCTATTATTTCTCCACAACCCGCAACCCGTACATTGTGTGCTTTTAGTTCTGACTCGCTACACCAGATTGTCGAAAGATTTTGGGCAGTCGAGGAATTACCTTCGCAGTCATTTTTAAGTCCCGACGATCAGCAGTGTGAAAATATTTATACTTCAACCACTGTTCGTAACTCCGACGGCAGTTATTCAGTTGACCTTCCTTTTAAAGAAGATCCAAATAATTTAGGCAATTCTTATAGTACGGCTAAAAAACGCTTTCTACTTTTGGAAAAGAAATTTTCTAAGGATCCAAATTTAAAATTAAAATATGACGATGTTATTCGTGATTACCTAAATAAAGGTATACTGACCCGCACCGCACGTGAAGCATTAGCCGCTCCAGGCTTTTATCTACCGCACCATCCTGTAGTTCGCAACGACAAGGCGACAACCAAGGTTCGTCCTGTGCTAGATGGTAGCGCCAAGACCGATACAGGCTTATCACTAAATGATGTCCTGTATACGGGTTGCAATCTACAGGCTGATATATTTCATATACTTTTGAATTTTCGTGTTTATTACATTGCCTTTTGTGCCGATGTGAAACAAATGTATTTATGCATTTATACTAATGCTCCGCACCGCAAATACCAACGAATCTTATATAGATTTTCAGAAACCGACCCGCTCGAGGTTTTTGAGTTCACTCGAGTTACATTCGGGCTTCGGTCTTCACCATTTTTGGCGCTCCGCACGCTACGTCAACTCGCTAGCGATGAACGGCATAACTGGCCAACTGCGGCAGCCGTATTAGAGAGGGACATTTATATGGATGACGTAGCTTCATCTACTTCTTCTCTCGAGGAAGCAGTCAAGACAGCTACCGATCTGATCCAGATCTTCAAAACTGGCGGGTTTGATTTAGTAAAATGGACGTCCAACTCGCTGGAATTGCTCGAAGATATTCCTGAGTCGCACCGTCAATCTGAATGCATTTCCTTCGACGATGAAAATACATTTAAGATATTAGGTTTGCGTTGGTTACCCGCTCAGGATACCTTTATTTTCGAAATATCAAGTCCCCCACCTGTTTGTACTAAACGCGCCATTTTATCCGCTACCGCTCGGTTGTACGACGTCTTAGGACTCGTCGGCCCTATAATTCTTTTCGCTAAATTAATTATTAAAGAACTCTGGCTTTTAAATCTCGATTGGGACGATATACCCCCTTCTCGCATTGTTAAATTATGGCAACAATACTTAATAGAATTACCGCACATATCTAATTTATCATTTCCTCGCCATCTAGGTATAGAAACCGGTTCTATGGTTTCCTTAGTCGCATTTTCAGATTCGAGCGAATCCGCATACGGCTGTGTGATTTATTTGCACGTCGTAAATGACGATCAATCGCCTATTACTTCACTCGTGTGCTCCAAATCGCGTGTTGCATCCGCTAAACCTAAAATCACTCTCGCACGCTTGGAATTAAACGGAATACTTTTAATGTCGCGACTTCTTAAAACCGTTTATGACACTTTGTCTAAACGACATAAAATTGAAAATATTTATCTTTTCTCGGACTCTGAAGTAGCACTCTGTTGGTCTGTTGCTTCGCCACACAGATTTAACACTTATATTGCCAACCGTATTTCTCAAATTCAGGAAAATATTTCACCTGAAAACTTATATCATATCGCTGGCTTACATAACCCCGCAGACTGTGTATCTCGTGGGCTCACGCCTTCGCAGCTCATTCAACATGAGTTATGGTTTAAGGGTCCATCCTGGCTTTCCTTGCCTAGACAAGACTGGCCTATACAACGATTTTTACCCAACCGGTCTTCGTTACCGGAAGAAAAAACCGTTTCGCACGTGACTAAAGTCACAGATAATGATAACCCGCTTTTAAAATTAGCTTCAGAGTGTTCCACTTGGGAAAAGCTGCTAGAAGCTACTGTATTTTCGCTTCGATTTATAAAAAAATTGCCGCAATATGATATAATCACCGCTGAAGATTTAAATACAGCTGAATTGGAAATAATTCGCGCGATCCAGTCTAAATACTTTTCCGAAGATATTAAGAATATTTCTAAAGGTCAACCCTGTTCGGCCAAGTTAAGGAAATTGTTTCCATTTTTATGTAACGGACTTTTACGTGTCGGAGGTCGCTTATCGAATTCGTCACTAGAATATTCTTCTAAACATCCAATTTTACTTCCCGGGCAAGAACATATTGTTAAATTATTAATTGAATTTTATCACCGCGACAATTGTCACGCCGGGCCGCAGTTATTAATTTCGATATTAAGATCCAAATATTGGATTATTTCCGCTAGACGTGTGGTTCGACAGTACATACACAAATGCAATGATTGCTTTCGAGTTAACCCTAAGCCTACGTTTCCGCCTATGGCCGATTTGCCTAAATGCAGATTAGAGCAATGCAAAGCGTTTTTACATACGGGCGTCGATTACGCAGGGCCGCTTTATATTACTCCTTACCGCAAACGGGGCGTACGAAGTGTAAAAGCTTATATTTCTATTTTTATTTGTCTCGTAACAAAAGCGGTGCATATCGAATTAGTATCCAACTTAACTTCTGCTTCGTTCATCGACGCATTTAAACGATTCATATCGCGAAGAGGTCCTTGTAATTTCTTATATAGCGATAACGGGACTAATTTTGTCGCTTCCAAAAAATATTTTAATGAACTTCATGAGTTTTTACAAACCGCTGATTACTATCAGAGTTTTAATCATGAACTCGCGAAGAACCGTATCACATGGCGAATGAACCCTCCTGCAGCAAGTCACTTCGGAGGGATATGGGAAGCGAACGTTAAGAGCACCAAGTCGCTTTTATTTCGTACAATCGGCAATCAAGTTCTCACCTTTGAGGAGATGTCGACCATTCTTATTCAAATTGAGGCAGTGCTAAATAGCCGTCCTCTTTATGTTTTGAGCTCTGACCCATCAGAGCCATTAGCACTTACTCCCGCGCATTTTTTGTCTACTTCTTCGCTAGAATGTTTACCCGCAGCCGACTTATCCGAACAACGAACCGATCTGTTGTCTCGTTTCTCCTTAATGGATTCGATAGTTCAATCATATTGGAAACGATTTAAGTCGGAATATTTACATAATTTGCAACAACGCGAGAAATGGAATACTCCGTGTAACCCGATCACAGTCGGTACCGTAGTGTTGCTAAATGTAGATAACGCTCCACCCTTGTAGTGGCCATTGGGAATTGTTACCAATGTCTACCCTGGTAAGGATGGTGTCGTTCGCGTAGCGGAAGTAAAAACTAAGACCGGTACTTATAAACGACCAGTAGTGCGTTTATGCGCACTTCCGACTCAATAGTCAATCTATCTTTATTTATATACATATTTTAGTTCATAAGTATTAAATAGCTTACTTTAGATAAGTTTAGTTTAGAAATTTCATTATATTTATCCGCTCTAGTAACCAAATACCCGCTACTTGAAGTTGCTAATATAGCGATTTTCTAGCTTTTCTAACCTTTTTTTTTGAAGGGTTTCTTCAAGACTGGGGGGATGTTGGATTTCGTATTCGTTTATAATTTTCATTGTAGGGTAGAAGTAGAAATTACTTGCAAAATGCGTCACTATCCTACCATATCCCATCCTTTTCCCACATGCACACCTAGACTATCGCTATCCTTGTCACCGCTGACGGTGACTGTGAAAAGACCCTCGGCCACTTGAACGAGAGTAGCGTTACGAAGAACATGCTCCCTTATTAATTGATTACAAATTTACGGTTTGCGAATTGCCGCGAGTGCATTTACGAACTATTGTCTAAAACACTACGAAAAGTGCGTGCTTATGTGGTAAACGGCGTCTGCGCGCCCCCTCGTGCGCTGCCCTGAATTCAGCAAGGACTCGAACCTTCTGCCGACTCACGCGGAGGAAGATATTGAGACGGCGAATCTAAAGGTCAGTGGTGTTGCATGGTTCCTGCCAATTCCTTTGTCCACATTCACAGCTTCGTCGTCCTAATTCGTGTCGCATTTGCAAGGTCAGATTTATCTACGTACTTCTACAACCCCGCAATAATACAGTCCACTATCAAACCAGCTCCCAGCGTCTGGGATAAACGCAAAATTTATATTTCCGCCCAAGTAATTGGTGTAAGGCGCCACCAGTTTCAATCATGATCCGAGAGCTTCGAAGGAAATTTCTAATCCATTGCTTCATAGGTTTGAAAAATTATTGTGCTTAGCAACGTAAATAACGCTATGAACGTGGCTGAACTATCAAAAGACATTGAGATCAATTGTAATTTTATGTGTGTTACGCCATTACGCCGTCGAGGATATGAATAGGTAACTTTTTTACTTAGCAACATCCTCTCTTATTCATCTTTATGATGTCTTTTGATATTTTATCTACTTATATGTAGCATTATAGCTTCTCACATTAACTCGTAATATCCAAGTTAATAAAATTTTACATCTAATGCAGTAATACGATTCTGCACTTCACATTTTATTATGATCAGGGTTTTCCGGTGTTGTACCCATGTTATTTTGTACTAGTGCTACATTTTTTATTGTTACTCAAATAACACAACCTGGTTGTGTATGCTACAAAAAAAAAAAAAAAAACCATTATCCCAAGCACTCTGACATCTAGATGCTCCTGATTAATATGCACACAATCATCAACTTCATTAGACCCAGGATTATCAAAATACCAGTACCTATTAGTACAGTCATCGCTTCTTCTAGACAAAAACCCACAATCAACTGTATAAAAAAAACTTTGCCTTCAACTTGATTAATTATAACCGCTAGACGTCAGTAGACTGTGCAGTGCTGTGTATTTTTTTTTCTACGCAAGTGTGTCTTCGGCCCACTGGGCACAGTTAGGTCTGGTCTTGGGTGAGGAGAGCTGCATAACAATTGATAGATGCATCTTGTTACATAGTTAATGTAGCTTCACAAAGTTTTTAGAAATCAACGGCGTTATTATTTATCTAAGTGCTTTACTTGGGTAATTAATTTAAAAATTGCTATTTTCTTCTTATAGAGGGGCTTGTAGCTAAGTAATAACAGCCACACGGGTCCAGCGATCAGGTTAAGCTACGCTTGCCGCGGTTGGTCCGAGGATGACGAGACATCTTCGAGGAAGACTGAGGGGTCTCGTGTCCCGGAAAGCACGATAAGCCGTTTGTCCCAGCTGTCATTCGTGGATCTTTGAAAGTCGTTACGGGTCATCAGTAGCCCGAAAGTCTTTCTGCTTATTTCTTAAGAAATTTCTTCCAGCAGACCTGCGAAAGGGGAAATGAAAAAAAAGAGTAGGCAATAATAGTGTGTGATTATGTTGTGTCTAACAACCAATCTTGCCAAGGATTCTTATTTGTGGAGGTCAGATAGGCAGACGCTCCATGTAATATACTGTTATTGAGCTGCATCCGGTTAGACTGGAAGTTGACCCCAACATAGTTGTGAAATGGCCAAGCAGATGTTATTCATAATTTTTAATGGTTTTCCCAAGTTTGTCTCTTTTTAGTTTACATTGCTTTAACCACTGGTTTAAGTCTTTAGTTTTATCTTAATTGTGCGTAGCTATATAAAGAGTTATTATGCTATATAAACAATAGTAAAATTAATTAATTTGACATGACTTACCGTACTTTGTAGATAAAGAGCAAATGTCAATGGAACTTGGAGTAGTTGTGTTCTAACATAGATATTTCTTCATCATAACGATTTGTTTTATTTAACTGCCGGTGTATTCTGCAAAAATCTCATAACATATGTGAAGTAAGCTTGAAGTGCGCTCTCATTCAACCTGAGGGGCAATTCTCGTAATTTTAAGAACGTTAACAGTATCTCAGACTCAATCTGTCAAAAATACCTCTAATTTCCCTATATTTTTGACAAGTTTTTGATATTGAATGTCGCTGAGAGGAGATTGCGACTAGATTTTAAACGTTTTTAATTACATGAATTGGCCTTCTGATGCTAGGGGTATTGAAAACTCATTTCAAGATCACTTCACACGGATGTTTGCACGTTAAGATTTTACCAGTACAGATTGGTTGGTCTATCTTTTCACAAAGAAAGGCCCCCATAGATAAAACTAACTTAATTGGGTTGACACCAATTCCTATTACCGAATTGGTACGTGATTCGTAATTTGACTTATAAAGGCCAAGATCTTTATTTTTAGCCGACTTCAAAAAAGAGGAGATTCTCAATAAGACTGTGTACTTTTTTAAAAATGTTTGTCACGCGATATCTCCGGCAGTAAAATTGTAATTCGATTTCAAAAATTATTTTTTTAATGGTTAGTATAGGTATGCCTCAGGGGTGGGTCTCATATAAATTTTATTAACTTTGCTTAGTTCTTGAGTTAGCTTCAATAATACGTATTTTTGCCACTTAGTGTATATTGGTGATGTTATAATGACTTCCTGTCACTGATATGTTCATAGCAAGTAGTGTTATACGAATTAAATTGGGGTAAGTACAACTTAAAAGTGAAAAACTAAAAACTTCTTTTTCGGTTGTTTTTATATTGTAAAAAAAAAAAATCTTTGGCTTCTTTTCGAGAATGTCTTTCAGTCTAGACGATTAGGTATATCGTACCTGGTTGTTAGATGGGTTTAGGAAAACTAACCTCTTTCAAATTCTACACAACAAAACATCACGCCTGTACTCTGAAGGGTTAGGCAGATATAGTAAGGTGAGGTGCACATACAGGGTTACTTTTCAATGACCAGCCAAATTTATGGTTGTGGTACAGACCATCAAACTAAACAACTTTCTCCATAGGACCAACATCGTAATCGCGAAAAATTTATCAACTGTCCCTTAAGAAACTTCAATACCTACTCGACCTAAACGTATGGGACGGCTGAATTTTTATTCGCGATTACGATGTTGGTCCCATGGAGAAAGTTGTTTAGTTTGATGATCTGTACCACATCCTCAAATTTGGCTGATCATTGAAAAGTAGCCCTGTAAATTAAGTACACGCACATTTAGTCAGTTACGTTTAAGTCTCATGTAATAGGCGGTGAGCCTATTGCCATCAATCAGTCAGAAATCCAGACTCCAGGCTGCTCTTGAGAACTTCCAGATGGATAATCCTAATAACAAGTAATCGGATTTCGTGCTCAGCAGTAGTACTTAATACTAACGAGGCAGTCTCTTTCGAATTCTCTTAGTTTCAAATCGAATCTAATTCTCGTCCCTGATTCAATTTCTAACTCACTCCTTCCAGTTCGGGAAGTATAAGGAAGCGGTCCTATGGTCCTAATCTCATCCGGTAGGTATCTCACGTTAATAGTGTACGTTGTAGGTACCAAATGGTACCAATATATTGCTCAAGCTTGACCTCGCCGAGTCGGTCGGTTCGATTGAAGCGTTGTGTCATCTTTAAAGTTGAAGTTTATGTGTTGAACAAATAAGGTAATGCATTTGTTTACAAATTGACTTCGATTCCTAACACTGAATACACCTTCAGTGTTATTAACAAGATATGTGTTTAGCGAGTAACGACTGAATTTGTTCTTTGTTTTGAATCATACCTGATGCTATAAATTATTGGACCTCCGTGGCAAAAAAATGGTCCTTTGATCCCGGATATCATAAGTTGCACAATGTATTCTGACTGGCCGTACCGGTGTAACTGGTGCTTTATCATCATCATTATCTTGTTTATTACATACTTAAGCTGTTTAATGGTCTTCTAAACATAGGCCTACTCTTAGACTACAATGCTCGTTGGTTTTTGAAGGAATCTTATCCTTTTAAGCATGTGACCAAAATTCAGTTTGTGTTGATCTATGTAATTTCTCTAGTGGTTAAGTAAGGACGATTAATTCAAGGACAAGTGCATTTCCTGTCTATTCAAAATAACTTTAAATATTTAAAAACCCTTCGAAAACGTTTATTAATTTAAATGCGAAATATAGCGCCTGCTCATTAATAAAAACATAGGGTTTTTTTTGTGGAATAAGGATATGAAAATAATACTGAGCAAGATTGCTAATAACTGCGACACAGTTACTAAACTAACGCAGTATTAACTTACACAAAAATGTTATATGTTTTTGTTCCAATAAATATTTGTATTTTCGTATAAACCAAGACTTACTTACAGTGTGTTCACAGCTATGTTACCTCTAACAGCAGCAACCAAACAACAACCTTATTGAAACGGTAATAAAGATCACAATGATTTTGACTTATCATTGGCAGGAACCTAACAGAAACCTTATTAGAATGAGAATAAAGATCACTGTGATTTGAACAGCGTAGCAAAGTCAGAGGTAAACTAACTTTGAACGGTCTGTGTATTTAAAGCTTGACATTATGACAGTGACAGAGAAAAGTAAAAACACTAAGCGATCAGAACAGAAACAAAGTATGAAAACTTTTGTGACACCTACTAAGACAATATTTTTGATAAGGTTAACCAACAAAGTGGTCAGAATATATTTATTTATTTATTACATCATGGAAAACTTACAGCTAAAAAAAACAGAATAAAAGAAAACGATAGTTGACAGAAAGCCAATTACAAGTCTTCGAAAAAACTTTTGGATACAACATTCTTGCTATGAATGTAATCTATCCTATAGGCAAAAACTTTGAAGACAGGACGGAAAATTCTATTATTGTGTCCTGCTATACTGAATAGGTATAGCTATTACTATTGACATACATCCCTATTATACTTAAATTACGACCATTGACTGATAAACGGTTGAGCATCAGATGTTCTACGTTTTCTGCGCGACAAATCTAAACTCGACCTTTAGCCAATTTTAGATTATAGTAAGGCCTTCGACTCGTTCATTCACAATTCTAAGACAATGTTTGTCACGCGCCATCGCTCTTCCCTTCTACCAATGTCTATGACAAGGCCCTTGCAGCCTTGAGTGTAAGGTTTTCCTTAACCATCACTTACTAAAAGATAATGTAATAGGATAGGTACGAGAGAAACTGTCGAAATCAATTCTGTTTTCTTACAAAGATTTTCTTATGAGGAAACAGTGTCACGTTTTCTTTCCTAGGTTAAGCTGGGTTCAAAAGGAAGAGTTTTGTGTTTCTTTAGAACAGTTTTAATTATATATAGTATTCGCACCGAAAGTATAGGAGATTTTGTGTAGGATATCTAAGGTTTTTAAAGTAAATCAGTTTTATTAGACCCCGTTTTCCCCGCCCAGGGTCAATGAATTTAGTCTTAACCGCATCCCCCCCTGTACCCCCTGTACTAAAGCTATGCATATTTCGTTTTGAAGGTTTCTGGGGGTATTTGTGCTGGTGGGTACTTTTTTTGGTACAATATATACTTAAGCGTTTTGAATATCCAGCTCAGTTTTCTGATTCTGTTCAAGATGGGGTACAAAGATATAATATATATCTCTGGTCAACAATAACACTAAGATATTAAGTTTGTGACTTTTTGAATAGTATTGGACATTGATGGTTATATAACCATCAATGTCCAATACCCGTCAAAAAGTCATAAAAAAAAGTCTAAAAAAAAGTCTAGTCAAACTATGATGTGATGTGTGTGATGCATATGCATCACAGCGCGTATGTACTCTTAAAGTTTGTATTTGGTTGTGTTCTGAGTGATTCTGAAAATGTAATTAGTTTCTCTTTTTATATATTTTTCCAAAATTAATTAAAGTAAGACAAAACAGCCAACAACAACAACAGCCTGTGTCCCAGCAGTGGGAACATTATCGGCTGATTATGTTATGTAAGACAAAACAAATCATAGGGACATGGCACTGATGTATGTACATTATATCGTAAAAAAAAATTTGCTCTCATATCAAGAAATACGTTTGTATGAAATAAACGCCAAGGACCAAGTGACCGCGTTTCCTCTTCTTATTCTTCGTCATATCGATGATTCCCTTTCATTCATTTTATACAAGTTTCGACCAGAATTCGGCCACTTCGACAGTGTTAGCTTTGGCTTCGCGAAGTTCTTCCATAGTGGAGATGTTTTTGCAAAGAGGGCAGGACAAGAGGTGAAGCATCGTTCGTTAAACTTAAAACACCTTTGATTATATTGAAGGTTTCTTTAGCTGAGGTGTTGGTTCCCTTGAGCTGATTAGTAGTTACAAGATAATATTTTCTTGTAATGGCTGTATCCGCCATTATTTATGCATAGATGTGATTTGTAAACTTAAGGTTTTATTAATGCTGTTTGGCATTGAGTAGCGTAAAAATAAGAGCCTACAGTTGTTCTGTTATGAAATTAATTGTGAAGCAAATTAGCTTTGTCCTTATAATCAAATCACAACTGCATTGTTTGACCTTTGACAGTTGTGATAATACTTTGACACGGTAAATTCACGTAGGGTGTTACTTTTTAACAATGAATTTCTCAGACTGTTCCTATTAAAAAAAAAAATCCATACTAATATTATAAATTCGAAAGTAACTCTGTCTGTATGTTACCTTTTTACGCCTAAACCACTGAACAGAATTCAACAGAAGGTAACACCTTCCCGTGTGATAATTTCCGACGTCCACGCAGGCGTAGCCGCGGGCAGAAGCCAGTAAGCAATATGACATGAACGTCAATATACAAACCTCAGTCGCAAGCTATATTTAACACCAATAATATATAATATCATCTAAATACACATTTGCAACAAAAGGCAAACGTACACTTATTTCACAGACGTGTCTAATTTTATGGATGGTACAAGCACCAATAGTTGAAGCTATGTAAATGTGTAAGGACCTAGTTAATATGATAAGCGTGACTAAAGTAAAGGCAGATATGATAAGACGTAATCGTAAACAGGGTGTTTTTAACGAAGTCATTGTGTGTATCGAATCCTAATAGCTTCTAAAATTTTGAAAGACTGTTAGCTTCTGCCCGCGTTTTTGTCTGCGTAAAATTTCTTGTTACTACATAAAATATATCTTAAGGTACTCGGCAATTCTGTAGCTTCCCATTTGTGAAATAACTTTCGGAATCTGATCAGTATTCGAAGATTACCCCCTACATACAAACTTACAAACAAACAAATTTTACCTCTTTATAATATTAAGTAAGAATAGTACCTATCGACCGACCCTGTTTCACACGATTTTTTCGATTTGACAAAACATCGAAATGTCTTAATTATACGTAAGTTTAACACAGCGTGTAATTTTAGTCACCGTTATCCTCTTAAAAGGTCATCGTACTCATCATTATGAACAACTTTTACTATGGGACCAAACCTGATATCGTGAAAAAAAAATCAGATGTTCTCTACATTAAGTTCGCATAACTCGTCAAAATGCAGGGAACAGCTGATTTTTTTATGTCTCATTAAGACCGCTGTCTATTAGGTATGACATTACCATCTAGTTCAAGTATGATATGTGAGGTATCTTTCTATGGTTTAAAAACTATGTTTAAGTGCATACACTGTGTTAGCACGTATTGTTAATAGAGTAACGAGCGCGTTAAAGAGATATAATGAATGACACTTCAAGATTACGAATGGGTGCAAATGAAGTCAAAGTCTTTAAAAGAATATCTCGAACAATGCAGGCATGCTCTTTTCTTGATCAAGTAAAGTTATTAAGCACTAAAGTGCTTGTAAATACGTGACCTAATCCTTGAAAGAGGTTGGGTATCGTTTTTCCGTGATTGTATGTAGAAGATGATGTCATCATCATTATCATCATATTCCTGAGGAGCTCGTGGCTAAGTTATAACAGACGCACGGGTCCATCGATCAGGTTAAGCTACGCTTGCCGCGGTCGGTCCGTGGATGGGTGATAATCTTTACATACCGAGACCCTCATGCCTCGGAAAGCACGCTAAGCCGTTGGTCCGGGCTGTCATTTTTGGATCTTTGATAGCTGTTATGGTTCGTCAGAAGCCCAAAAGTATTACAACGTCTTAACAAGGTGTATCGTATATCTTACAAGAGCAGGAAAATGATGATACCATCATCTGCCTAGCCCTTTCCTAACTATGTTGGGGCCAGCTTCCAGTCTAACCGGATGCAGCTGAATACCAGTATTTTTTAAGGAGTGAATGTCTGGACCTTGTTTCACTTATTATAACAAAATATACCAAATATACGTTAATATCTAAAATATAATTATAGATGTGTATTTTCACGATCCTTGCCAGTTTACCGCTGCAACGGAAGATACGGTATATTAACCAACTGATATATTATAATGATTTGTTTTTCAATTCTACCATCACGGAATCGTAGCGATATTTATTTCTTTGTTTTTTGTTTTTATTCTTCCATTTATTTTCTTTAGGATTTATATGATACTCTTCGGCTTAACGTTTCTATCGCTATTTGTATGATCCGCTTTACTTTATCCTATCAGAAATATATAAACTTATAAATAATCTATATTTACATTGAGTAAATTGAAGTCGCTTTTCGTGGCTGCCTGTGTGACCACGTTGTTCTTCTAAACTACGCAACGGATTTTGGTGCCGTTTTAACTATCATCTTTTTGAAACACTAGGGCCATGGGGCCCGAGTGCCCACTTAGTATTTCAAAACATCGCCAAGCGGTTGGTCGACTCTTAACGTGACCAGAGGGCTGGCGTATTTTTCGGCTAGAGAATCAGCATTGCCATACAACGTGGCAATGCTGCCAGGCTTTTGGGCACGATGACAGCGATGCGGACGAATTTTTTAATGCCCTTTGATTATTTCCCCTCCTTTTTGTACACTTGTACATTAATTGTAAGACTGTTAGCTTTTTAAATTAGGTATGTAAATACTAGCTGTGCCCCCGACTTCGTCTGCAGTCCAGGATGAAAAGTAGCCTGTGTCTTTCTCCAGGTCAAGGTCTACCCTCGTTCCAAATTTCATCTAAATCGGTTCAGCCGTTTTAGCGTGAAAGCGGAACAAACAAACAAACTTACTTTCGCATTTATGAACATTAGTTAGGATAATATTGCATTGCATTTAGATAATTTATTCCGGTAGATTATAAAATTCTCGTGTCACAGTGTTTGTAATAAAATTCCTCCAAAATGGCTTGACCGATTTTTAAGGCGCGGGCCCACCGGGGCGCACGGAGAGGCTACGCACGTGTATTAAGCTTCGCTTTGTAAGAAAATGTATGTGATTGTGTCCACTGCAACCCACGGAGAGGCTACGCATGAATTGACGTCATTGATACACGCGTGGCTTGCTCGAATAGGCAGTTTCATAGCTCAACGCTGTCTACGTGGGTCTACGTTTCCACTGGAGTACACGAATATGACCCAATAGCAATTGATAAAATGGCGCAGGCATCGCTCGCTTCCCCATCCGTCCCACCTCCCGCAGTGAAGCCCGTGTCCGTGAATTGCAGTGGCACGAGCGTAGCCTCTCCGTGCGCCGTGCCACGCCATACATAGTCATGGGTCGTCTTCGTGTACTCCAGTGGAGACGTAGACCCACGTTGTCAACCAAATTAATACACGCAGCTAAAATGCGCCGCGTGCCCGTGCACAGCATGCGCCGCGGTGGGCCCGCGCCTTTATGAAATGTTGTGTGTATATTCAGTAGGTCTGAGAATAGGACGAAAACTATTTTTTTTTTTTGTAAAACAACTTTTGCGGGGTTCGCTAGTCATAATATAAAACTTACATAATTATAATAAAGAAATCTCGATGTTTTGTCAAGTATTAAAAACCGTGCGAGCCAGGGCGGGATGCTAGTAATAATACTTATAATCATCTTTGTACCTAGTTAATGGGCAATAAAAACAGTGAAGGAAAACATCGCGAGGACACCAGCATGTCCAAAAACCGTACTGGACCATCACATGTCTTTTGATTTTCATTTTTTTTCTCAGAAATGTAGAAAAAAAAAATAAAAAATAAATATATTTGAACTCAGGATACGAAAATAAAGAAACGGTATTTTTGTTTTAAGGTCGTGTCAGGTTTTAAATGTTGTCTATTTTCTGTCCGTGACTTTGTTTGCGTGCAATTTCTTGTTCCCCGACCCACAGCGTGGCAACGCATCGCCCGCCCGCGCTATTTTTTTCATGTGCGCTCAGCGTTCTCTCTCCCTTTTTTCTTTTTGTTCGGCTACTAAGGATTGTAGCGTGAGGTTTAAGAGCTTATTAGTTATTACCTTTCTCTAGAATTGGGCTATTAAATGCAAAAATAATTGTTCAAAATTCATGATTCTGGACCCTCTTGTGTTGTTGATTTTTCGTCAGTAATCTATAATCTATGCAAATAAATAAAATTGAAGTGTCTGTATGTAATAACAAAATAACAGCTTTTTACTAAATGCATATATGAAAGTATATACCTACGCTACTTAAAACAATAAAATATTTTTAAAATTTTGTCTATCTGTCCGTCGGTCTGTTTCGGCTGATCTCTGAAACGGCTCGACCGATTTTGACGGGACTTTCATTGGTAGGTAGCTGATGTTATGGAGTAATTTATATAGGCTAGTTTTTGTCCCAGTGGCACGTTCCCGTGGTATAATTTACGCCATCCACGTGGGCAAAGCCGCGGGTAGAAGCTAGTTAAAAAGATAAATCAGCTGTTCCCTACAATTTGACGAGTTATGCGAACACGCTTAATAGCGACCGCGACTTATATACATAGATATACATAGTTTAGATTCAAGGATGTAGCCTTATTTTTAGTAGCATCTTATTATCCTTATAATACCTGCTCATAACAATAAATCTCAAGTCTAAAAATAAACACAGGTAATAACAAATCACATCACGTACATTGTTAAATCTAAGTAGGCTTTTATACAAGTTACGTCTACCGCGCATCAGTTCAATGTCAAAATGAATCACTTTCTATTGTAAAACGGAGTAGTGTACTTAGACAAATAAGTACCGAAGGCCTACTCCGAATGTGTTGTCATGAACAGCACTCGTAGTAGATGTCAAATTTATTTTTGTTTTTCTTTTGAGGCTCAGTATTTCCATAGCGCTTCTAGAAGAATGATAGCTAGCCATGCGGAGTTTAAATTACCAGTATTTCTAATAACCTCTCTTAGGTACTACCTTTACTTAATTTCTCGCACACCATAAACTGGCTTTATAACTTTTAAGTTTGCTTCTACTGTAATATCAGATAGAAAAATGAGTTAATGTGTGCCTTCTGCATAATATTTTGTGTTAGTATTCTCAAAACGGTAATCGCTGTAAACGCCATTGACATACATTGCGTTTGATGTAATGTCGATGGTATCTATTAACTTATTCTGGAGTTTGGTGAAGATTTGGAAACGAAGACGTTTCTATACAGATTTGGTCCTTTAAGTTAAGGCCAGGATATTCGAGCGCAGTAGGCATTTAGCGTTACCCCCCTCCTCGCGTGGCAAGTCCCGCGAACGCGTAGTTCAAATGAACTCGCTGACCCCGCTGTTCAAAAATTTTGCGTCACAGTTTAAAATTGTAACAGTAGGAACAGTTAACTTTGTTTTACGGAATTCATGTTAATATTTCGAGTGTTTAGTTTTTAGGGAAATATAAGTATACTTATCAACATAAATCACTTTATTACCTACCAACAATTGTTTCTTTTTTAATTGTTACCTCTTTTCTTTCATGACTGTTACAGCGCTTCCTTACGATCCAGTTTTTAGAATGTTTGTCTGATAATAAACTACTAGAAGGATTTTGACAGGAGTTTATATTCCGTAGCTTTAGTTTTCACCTACCACATTGTATGTTTTATAACTAATTTATAATCCACGCGTACGAAGTCGCGGGCATAAGCTAGTTATTTATTATTAGTTACATACTTACTTACTTACTTTGGATTAAATAAATTCTGATAAAACTCATTACAATATAATACATAGGACAATAAATTATTTATTAGAAATAAGAAATACTTTTTAAAATATATAATAATAAATTAATAATTTACTCAAAAAATAATCAAAAATCATAAATATTAATCACGAGCGTGCTTGGACCTGGTTGCTGCAAATCAGCGGGGTAATTGCGTAACACACTATTAGTAGCAATGGGTTTCATTTTGACAGATCAACAACGTTAATTGCGTGTTTTACATTGTTGAGCAGACACATTTTTCGAACATATGAAGCAATGGATTAGCAATATGCTTCAAAATTATTCAAATTGAGATCGATAGTGTGTTTCGCAATTAGGGTGCTGGTTGAGGCAGAGAGTGTGTACTGGATGCGCATTTATCTGGTTGCTCATTTTCCTTGTCTTGCTTACTTTTTCTTGCAGTTTTCGCAAAATAAAATTTATGTCGACAATTCTGCGTCCTGAAACGGGTTGAAAGTCATCTTCCTTGTTTTCCACTTCAACAGTAAAATCATATGAATCATGACTGTCACTGAAACAATAAAAAGAAAAAAGTTGCTTTTTATTTGACTCAAGATATTACAATCAAAACTAAAACTAACCAAAGTCGTTAAGTCAGTCGGTAAGTCGAGTGGTAAGTCAGGAGGTAACAGATATCTACATACATTCTAGTCACTATTTTGTATAAAAGTACAACAACATCAACAACCTTGCATTATTATTATAATTTGTAGAGTAGACTTGAGTTGATGCATTAGGTAAGTACATGTCTACCTACCTATTGCGCCTGAGCGAGAAGCAAATACTGAATAAAAAGTCGGTGACGTTGGTTCCGCATTTTCTTTTATTGAGACCGACTTCCGAAATTAAAGTTATTTTTCATTTTGTAGTGTTTTGTTGGAAGTCGGTTGTTTTTGTAAAAAAGTTTTTATTTTTCATTTTTTAGTAGTCCAGTTTGTAACTAATCTAAGTTATAATAGCCTAATGTCAACTGCTCATCACGTTTTACAAAATATTGCTTTTCCCGATGCAGGAACGTTAATTGTTGAGGAGTTCTCCTTATAAGAACTGGAGCTGATTGAGAAGTCACCATCAGCTCCATTGTGCTTAACAACCACATTAAAGTACCTAATCGAATCGCAACCCGTGAAATATTTACTATCGAGTAGTTCCGATGGCCATCTGTGGTCTTCATCATCAGTTCCACTTCACCTAATGGTGCTTTCTGAAAGCAAATGCACGAGCTACTATAAAAAATACCTACCCAAATCGCTATAGGTGTGCCTACAAAATTTGAGGGTTTCCCTCGATTTCCATAGGATTCCCTCATCAGATTCCGATTTGGTGACAATGGGACCAACTCGGGAGCATACTCTTTCAAATAAAAAAAGAATTTTGAAAATCGGTCCACAGTTGACGGAGAATCAGTGAACAGAACATACATAAAAAAGACATACATAAAGTCGAACATAATAACCTCCTCCTTTTTGAAAGTCGGGTAAAAAATCGAATGGTAGATTAGGTACTTACTGTTCGCCTGTGCATTTTTTTTTGTAAATACGCCTTTACATCTTGGTATCGATGAACTGCAAAGATAAAAAGTTTTATTAGCAAAAATTATCTTTGTTGTAGTTGTGCTACTGTTTTGTCCATAAAAACTAAAATATCAACTATACTCCATTTACAATAAGACATTTCAACAAACCTTTTTTACCGTCTGTTCAATCGATTTTGACTTCTATTCCGTAGGCATAAGGATGTCATTAAAAGCAGTAAACAGTTATTATTGTAAGCACTTTTTTGCTTTTAATGCCATCCTTATGCCTACTTAATAGAAGTCAAAATCGTTTGAACAAGCTGTAAAAAAAGGTTTGTTTAAATGTGTAATCTTATTGTGAATGGAGTAGTAGTTTATATTTACTTTGATATTAGTATAATTGTAAATTTATGGTACCTAGTTACCTACCTGCTACTGTCTGCTAGTACTGTGACGAAAGCAAGTAGGTAAGTACATAATTACCTATACAACTACAATATTGCTCTGTCGTGTCGTTTTTTAAAAGTAGGTAGGTATAAATACGTAGAAAAATAATAATCAATCTTACCTTTTTTTTTAAGCTTCCGCAGTTCAATCCTGGATATTTTTTTCTTTCTTATGTTTTTATTCCCCATAATTTAATCTTAAATACCACTATATTTTACAACATAAACTAACATCTTGTTTAATTATTAATACTAGAACTTAAAAACAATATTTACAGGCTTATTTTTAAAACTAATATACAAACACGGAAAATAACAATAATATAACGTATATTTCGATCGATTAGCGGAGGAACGCGGCGAGCCAGTAAAAGCGACACAGGTCCTGCCTCGGAGACGCCTAGCCGGCTACTAAAGCGAAGCGCGCGGGCCGCTTTGTTATATTATATCTTGTCAAAACAATAAAAAACTGTTTTGAAAAAAAATAGCCATAGAATATTCTTCTAAACATTATTGCCTATTTTTTGATATATTTTTTTAGAGTAAAACTTTAGTCTACTTCAAGTACGACTTGAAAAACGATAAAAAGCTTCCCTATTTTCGATTTGTTTGCGATTTTTTATGATCGAGTGAAGTTGTAAATATCGTGTTTTGAACCATAGAATAATCAAGAATGTTTATTGAACTACAACATATATTTTTATCAGATCAAAACAAAGAATATTTGATTGTTTAATGTTGAATCAAAATAGGTCGATTCTGAGACTCCTGGCCTTAATTTAGAAAAGAAAAGTTGTATATTCTGTAATAATTATAATATTTGTTACTGAATATCATGCTTGCGATTCCTAACAGCTGAATCGTTATTGGATTGGTAAAGTCAGGGAAATAGACTACCAGCTTAAATTATCCGAAAATTCAAATAACAACTGTAATTTTTGCGCACACGTGAAATTGACTTACTGTGTCAATTTGATATAGATAGGTAAGGAGGCCAGCATATGAAGCTACCCCAAACTGTCAAACCCAATTGAATATGAACCTTATTCCCTTGCATTAAAGTTGAAAATCTATCAAAGAAATTTGACAGATTAGGGTAGCTTGATGTGCTGGCCTCTGTACAATTAATTTCCTGACTCTTTGTCTTTGATTTCAGTATGTATACTAAGCATCATTTTTCTATTAAGCTTTTCATTTAGATTATACTTGACTTTTTTTTACAACATTCTATTGACCAAGATTACCTTTTTCTTTTACTTTGAGACGAACATTTTGCTCCTTAAAAGCTTGTGTTAATTATTTATTTATTAAGCTCTAAATCTAAGTTATTTTTTTGACTAAGGGCTGGTTTTTCTATCGCCATATAACTTTTATTTGGGGAATAAAATTGACGTTAATGACAGTTTGTGTATGAAATCACTGTCAATTTTCAAAATTATTCCTCGAATAAAGTTATCTGGCGATGGAAAAGCCAGCCGTTGGTTACTTAGAAGCGCAGCGTAGCCTTCGAAATTCAAAATTTCTTACGTTTTTTGCAATTTACAGGTCAGTTGTCAGGTTGTATGTTGAACAAGATATGATTCGCGACAAGTATGTATTTACAGAATTATAATCATTAAAATTATCAATACAACCCTATAAGTTCATATAACTGTATTGAAAGGGTTAAATAAAGTTAGAGGGTTGTATTGATGATTTTGACCCAGACGCTTCCCTCTTATAGAAAAACTAAGAACTATAAATCCCGACAGAGCTAGGCATGTGCCGCAAATGATTTTTTTAATATGTTAGATGCCTCAGCCTGAGGCAAGCGAATGGTATCTAACATTATAAAAAAAAAATTTGTGGCACATGCCTCGCTGTCTGGACGCACCTCAGCATGCACTAAATTATGCGCATAACTGTTAATTAAAACGTTTGAATACCACTATAAAATAAATTGATTACAAAAATTAAAACGATGAAATTAAATTATATTTTATATAAATTATCACTGAAATATTTTATTATATCTTCATTGACTCACGTGATTCTAAGAATATAAAACATCGCTTAATGTAACAAATTAAAATAAACGTGTCCTAGAAACATCGAAGAAGATTTAAATGTAAATCTTATTTAATATTCTTTATATTTTAATTAAATTAATCACTATAGCGTGTCTCAATGCAATATGGTGATGAAGAACATAAGTATTTATTTTTAACAGGCTCGTACCCGCAGCTCGCTTTGAAGTCGAAAATTATCTTAATATAATCTAACCATAAACGGATTTGTACTGGTTGCACCCCATTCTTTCTCACTACACCCACCCTACACCTACTCACTACATACACACTTCTACATCCTACACTTACTCACTACACACACACAGTTAAACGTCTTTCATTTGTGTTTCCTTTACATAAATTATATCTTGTTTTCTTTTACACCATTTGCTTATTGTTGAAACGTCCCGATTTAGTATAATATGGCTTTGTTTGTAACGAAGAATCACTGACTCCTAAGACACAGGCACCTTCACCTAGTTTAGGAGTCAGAGTATTAAAAACTATTGTGACCTACTTATAAGCCTTATATGCTCTTAGTCTTTGGGTATTGTTATGGCTTTTGGTGAAATAAAGAATTTATTTATTTTTTATCTTACGGGAGCATACTACCTGGATGAAAAATATCCTATGTATCTAAGGCGCAGGCCGTGCGCAGGCCACATATAAATGACGTCGGGCGCGGACGTGGCACAGGCAGCTCCCTATTCCATTCAAATTTCATACAAAACCATGGAAATAAAACACAATATGGCGCGTCATAACCACGTCCGAGCAACGACATACCGTGTGTCCTAAATAGTGCTTTATTTCCATGCGTTTTGTATGAATAGGAAGCCGCCCGTGCCACGACCGTGCCCGACGCCATTTATATGTGGCCTGCGCCTAACCTAACTCAGGTCATCAGCCGTTAAAGCGTGAAAAGGTAACAGGATTGACCGACACACAGCTAGAGATAATTCTTCTTCTTTTTGGTGTCGCTAGCGCGACAGTAATTTAAATTTTACCAGCCCAAAACTTTGCCACTTCCACGTCGTTAACGGTGGCAGCGCAGAGCTCACTATGGAATAAATAATATTAGTGTGGATAATTTTCTATGCAATTATGATATTAATTTTATTGGTGATGGTTTTGGTGGTGATTTTTAATACCTATCTAGTGGCACTCATTATTATATTTTCTTTTTTGTTAATATGTTGATATAATGTTGATAGTGGGCTGCAATATTGTTAATATTTTGTATTATCTTTTCTCTGTTACAACACATATTGTAGCTGTTTATTGTCTCTAATAAATAAAATAAAATAATTTGGGCAAGGACATTTACAATTTTTTTACTCGTCAGCGGAGTTTTACTAGCTAATTTAATTTGACCCTGTATTTGCCTAAATCATTTGACAGAGACCCTGACAGACATTCTTCTCTCAGCCCTTCTTGACAATGCTCAGTTTCTTCTCCTCATTCACGCCATTCTTATGAATACCGATATCTTTTATTACAACAGACATTTGAACGATCCTGTCCATTCTAGTTTATGGCCCCTTCCTTAGTCATCTCTTACGATGGTCACAGGACGCATGTAGTTATCTGTCCACATCCAACTCCCTACATTATACCTATACCTCCTATATTTTAATTAATCGTTTTTAAATCTTACCGTTGTGTATCATTTGCGACCACCCTCCCACTGAAGTCCGGCGTCAAGCAGTATGCTGTGTTTTGTTTATGCGTGGGAGTTCCAGTGCCATAGACAAATGCCAGAAGATTCTGGGCACGCTCGTTCCATCATAGACCTCATCCATCGCTTTCCATCAGGCGGGACCGAGGTCAAGAGCCCATTCGACTATAATAATAAAAATAAATAAGAGTACTATAGGATTACGTACAGACAGAAAAAATAATGACATAAACCATGCAATTGGCAGGCCCCATTATAAACATGCACGATAAACACACACACACATCCACATCATTACACTACACAACACACACTCACCCACACTCATTCACACACACACCTACACTCAAACATACGCCTCAAGCAGATATTGTATAATTTAGGATTGTTTAGATTTTATTGCATAAAACCTGTGTAAGACTACTGGGAGAAGACACTGATTCCTGTAACACAGGTTACAACCTAGCGCAGGAGTCAGGGTTTCCAAATATTAATGTAAAATACTTTTATGTCAATAAAATTATTATTATTATTATTATTATTATTATTATTATAGCACCCTAATTGCGTAACACACTATCAATGTAAACCAGAATCATTTTAAAGGCTTCATGTGTTCGGCAAATGTGTCTGTTCAGCAACATAGATAACGCAATGAACGTTGTTGAACTGTCAAAATGGAAACCATTCATACTGTAAGTGTGTTACGCAATTACCCCGCAGTTCAGAATACGCGCAAAGGTCATTCAACGGGACGCACAGTCAAATAATGATATGTCGTTATTGCACTTGTATTTATGTGTAATGATAGGTAAATTTATGAGTTGGTTCTTTTGTTATTATTTATTAGCTGTCATCCGTGACGTTTCGGATTGTTATTTGGGTGAAGGTTGTTTTAGAACCATCGTACACATAGGTTGTGTTCTTAATCTCAGGTAATTTACATTCCATCGCCACTTTACCAGTTAGATCTACTTTGGTGAAATGTATTCTAAGTTGATTTTTGAGTGACCATTTGTAACAAAGAGGTTCTAATAAATTTTTGGTTGCAATGGAATTTCAACTTTGTTAAGTATGACGTTCAGTTTGTTGTTCCATAACTTGAAAATTATATTAATTCCTGGCTCTAACATAGATTTATTATGGGATGACCAGAAGACTAACTTTGTGATAATTATTCGAGAATAACTCTTAACGTGATGAAAGATTAGCGAGTCAATGGGGTTGGTATCGCCAATTAAATGTTCTTCTATTCTATGCCCTATTCAAGGTCATGTTCTACTCATATGCCAAGTTTCATCCAAATCCGTTCAGTCGTTTTAGCGTGAAAGCGTAAAAAACAAACATACAAAACACCAAATCTTTTCTCTTTACAATATTAGGTACTAGCTATTGCCCGCAACTTCGTCTGCGATCCAGGATGAAAAGTAGCCTGTGTTCTCCTCCAGGTCATGGCATGGTCTGTCAAATTTGGCACATGGGCCAAATTTTATCCACATCCGTTCAGCCGTTTTAGCGTGAAATCGTAACAAGCACATTGCAACTTGCATTTCTAGTAATTGTTATGATAGTTTAGTTAGGTAATAAGAAACAAGAGCTATAAGGAAGAGTAAACTAAATAAATATCTAGCAAAGGTTATTCAGGCAGTAAAAAAATCAGCTGTTCTCTAAATTTATGTTCGCATAACTCGTCAAAATGTAGGGAACAGCTGATTTTTTTTCGGGATTTCAGGTTTGGTCCCATAGTAAAAGTTGTTCATAATGATGAGTACAATGACCTCTTAAGAAGTTGTTGGTGTTTTTCCAATAACCCTGTATAGATAAGTCTGAAATCATCTTGAGCAAGCGTGGTAATCAATGTTCATGCCTTTTCTATATGAGAAGAGGTCTATATCCTGTAGGGAGACAAAGATAGGCTGGAATTATTATTATCTATTACTAGGTGCACCCCGCGGTTTCACCCGTATAAGTGTCGATCCCGTGGAAATATCGGAATAAAAAGTTGGTCCAGCCATTTGAGCGTGAAGAAGAAACAAACATAAATAAACAAACACACTGCCTTTATAATATTAGTGTGATTTACACGGATATCGATTTTACCAAGTTGGCAATGTAAAAGATTCGATATTTAGCTAACATAATTTTTTAATGTGGTGCAATTTTTGGCAACGAGAACAAAGGAACAAAAAGAGAGATTTTATGGTACTTAATGTGAAAGTTAGAAAATTGGCAGATAGCCCACCTGGGTCTGTACTCATCTGCCTAGCCTTTACCCAACAATGTTGAGCTGCGATGCCACAGGCAGACACACAGATACACACGCTATACTTATAACACCCCCCTTTTACCGTCGGGGGTTAAATATCAGTGGGGTGATTGCGCAGAGGCAATGCATCTCAATTTGGCAGTTCAACAACATTCAATAAAGCAATGGATTAAAAATTTCCATAAAAATGTGTTACGCATTTGGGGTGAAGTATATTTTAAAATTTATAAGAGACTGTCAAGTGTCAAGCGAATTTGACTCATGTGCATTAAAACTATAACCAGGCCAATTCTCGTAATTTAAAATGTTCAAAATCTAGTCGCAGTCTCATCCCAGCGACAAACAAATGTCTTAAACTTGTCAAAATGTAGGGAAATTAGAGATTGAGACTGAGATCAGACCGTAAATTATGATCTTAAAATTACGAGAATTACCTCTCTGTTAACTTATCCAGCCCTGCACTTAAACTGCCCTTAAATGACGGGCCCAGTACGGCCCCAGATGTTGAGCGGTAACCTCTGAGCTGCGTATTACAAATGCAATAGTTCGTTACTCGTTAGCCACATCTGTCTACAACGGACATGTTCTACGTGTCGTCTCCGTATCGTGTCCGCGTTGCAACTGACACAGTGTCAACAGCGGAAGTTTAGCTTCAAGCTTCAAGGAAGGATACGTGTGGACTGCATTTATTCTCGAATAAATGTTATAAGAAATCCAAGGAGCAGTATCATTTTTTTTTTTTTGTCAAGGGGCTCGAGGTCTACTCCGTAGTTTCGGTCGAAGCTACGTGCCTTTTCTGCCCCGTATCACTTACGGGCTATAAGATTAGTTCAGGGCCCGAAATAAAAATGAATGACAACACGATTTGACAGTTGTCCCTACTCCCGATTTGTGCATATATGCCCGTCCGAAAAATGGAATTTGACACTCGTTTTTCGGGATCGACTACTTTCGGATGGGTCCGTGTCTTCGTTGTCGGACTTATAGGGTATATCTACCCTCTAAGTCCCTCATTCGATGAAGTACTACCACCAATTGTATTTCTGCCACTAAACAGTATTGCTGTATTCCAGTTTAATGGGCAGGGCTGATGTCCGAGGCTATCATTATAGACACAAGATGCATTTCATCATGTAATTAGTATGGCAACATAATAGTATTTGCGATACCTCTAGTATGGAATGGTACCAGGGGCCCAAGTTTGATATTTTTATAAATTCATCCAACACGATCCAACACGATCCCGTTGTCATTTTGCTAAAAGTTCGTAATCTGCTATATTCATAATGGTCGGTCAATGCTCTCGTAATAGAATTGTGTTTTAATGACATTGTCGTATTGTCATTATTATAAAACCCATAAGTAGAAATGATTTTTGAAAAACTACTAGTAAAGGAGAAACCCGTTTCTGGGCCTAAGCGTTACACGAATCAAATATGTACCAAAAAAATCGTCTATTTTGCTTAATTAAGCCATTGAAATCTTAGCCTCAATAGCAATGGCCAAGTGTAGAAAATAAGTAGATTTCTTTTTTTTATTTTAAACAACCTTTGTAAACCTTTCCAACACTTATTTCATTATACGTCGCTAACTTTACAAACACTGGTATTATATCAATAGAGCGTACCCTAAGAATATTATCGATTTAGTGGAAATCGATACTGTTACAAATAATTATATAATACTCCATTGTTTTAGTATATATGATTTTTAGGTATTATAATGAATATAAAATAACAAAATCTGGAATCTAATTGATTTTTAACGCAAGCGCCATTAAAAATCATTAAAAGAAATAAATAATCGATAAAATCGATTGCACCATGGATTACGCTAGTAAACGGCAAATGTCAATGTCAACGTCTGTCAATTGTCATGGTTGTAATGTCATGTCAAAATGTCATTCGGTTTTCGTATTTTAGCGCAAATGAATGTGGTTTTGTTTTTTTCTGTATTTCTCGGGATTTATTATTTCTTATGACCTCTCTCTTAGGAGTCCAGTATTCAAATACTGGACTCGAATTGATTGCCTTCTTACTGACCGTCCCTTAAACATTGAACACCGACCCGACAGTCCGACACCGTACCCTGCCAGGCTGCCACCCGTGCTGACCTTTCTGGAAAACCAGATCTGTACCTATAATACAATTGCTTTTTGGACGACTGTCTAATAAAGACATCATGAGCCTGTGCATTAATTGCGGAATAGCAACGAACCGCTGCAATACAATAGGAAGGCGAAGATTGGAAGATCAAATGATTCTTTCAATTGTACAGGTATGGGTCGCGCCTCAAACGGTTAGTATTCGATATTTCTATATTATAACATTTTTGTACTATGTAGTTATTTAATGTAATCAAACTAATAAATAGTGTTATCGCTTATGTTCAGTTGTCTGTTGATAGTTGTATTTTATAAAATGATACCCCTAAGACGACCAACTGATTGATACCAGAATATGCAACAAATTCATATTCGAAGACATGACTGTGACATCACCAATCCGGACCGAACCTGCATGGTTAATCATTGCCTAATCTCTCTCTCAGTGAGGAGGCCTGTGTCCCTGCAGTGGGAATGTAATAAGCCCCTTTGTGTTTACCCAAATGTGCCACTCAGATGTTTATTGCTAAATGCTAATGCTAGACCTAATAGTCAAATGATAAATGTTTGCTTCAGGAAAAAGAAAATGACTTTATCTGCCAAGCTTGCTGGAATCATGCCGATGCTGTATCTCTTGATGGAAATAGACGAGAAGGGAGTGAACAGACACCAACGAGTATGTATTCACTGTGGACATACTCTTCTGAGAAGAGTTCATTGCCATAAACTTAGGACTCTTACAGTGCAAGAACACAGAATACAAGAAGTTGTAAGAGAATAGATCCTACCACACACGGTTAGTTAATTAGTTTTATTTACAGATTATTGATAACAGTTTTTAGTTTAGTTTTGATAACAAGGGCATTAAAATGTTTTATTTGGTATGCTAAAACATTTAAGCGAATTAGATAGACAGTGTGATAATGGTCAAGCTCCTACATCAGGATTTCTTTAGATCAGTCTTTTTCAAAGTGGGCAATAAATAACACACCACACATCACTGGTGTAAAGGCAACCTTTAATGTGGATATATTATTATTTTCAGGTGAGTGCTTTAAGTGTTGTCTGTCACTTGTTGGGTGCAAGCAAATAGAGCATCCCGGCATTTCCATTCAGGCCCGTCAGGACATTTCTCATTTAGAAGAACCTCCAACAAGGGTAGAAACTTATTCTGCATCAAGGGTACCTACTGTTGGAACTCTTTTTGTTTTACCGGATTATTATAGAGCTGTTGAAACTGAAAGCAGATGTTTTGTGGAAGGATGTCAGAGACGTGAAAGAATCCAAATAAAACAGTTACTTAAAACATATAACTATTATGTACCTTGGACTCAACCTGGATGTTAAGAGGAAGAATATAATCGAGGCATATTAGTAATTGGATGTATTTTGTTTATATATTAATCAACAGCTCTCTAAGTGGAAGGGATTCTATAATTCAATATTATTGTACCATATTGTTGTCAAAAGAATGATTGGTTGCTATGCCCACCCCATGAGCATAATATGGTATCTTGGTTGGGCACAGTACCAGGGTAGTCATTGTCTCCTGCACAATTTCTGGATACTGTATTATTATATTATGATAATTATAATGAAGAAGGTAATTAATAAAATCACCACAATTACAAATGTGTTTTTTTTTTAATATTTTATTGCAATCTCAGATTACTGTAATCTGTTCAGAGATTGAAGCAAATCCCTAGATATAATTATAACAAATGCAAGCCAGTAGTGATGTAAGTGGGCCGTGTATAATAAACATAGTTTTCCACTGAGGTTTTCAGTAAGATCAATCAGATAAATCCGAAGTCACCCCGAGCTTTTTATATAAGTACCTAAAACCTCATCGTGATAGGCTGCAGGCGCTGCAGCACAGCGCATGTGTGTTCCAGATATACGTAGGAAAGAAACCCTCAAAAATATCAATTTTTATTTAAATAACTCACCTACTAAAAATAACCTAAAATGTATACATTATTGTCTGAATTTACCAATTTGGCCATTGCTGAGAGACGTGAAAATTGGGCTCGTGAAACCTTCATAGGTGTTCTAATTTATGGCCAAATTCCAGCCCTGTAACGCCAGGCCCAAGATTCTATGAAGTTTGGGTTTCTCCTTTGAACATTTATTCATGCCAGATTTCATTTATATACTTACTTACTTATATTTGTACATATTATATATTATGTATTAGTAACAATCTGAAGTAGTAAGAAGTTTAGCAGATTAAGTCAGTCATTCATTTGTTATTATGTACGAGATTACCATTTTATGCCATTTCTTTCAATGGAGTGTCATTGGTTGACCATTGGAAAGTCATAATGACGCCATTATATAAGTACATTACCAAACTTGTCAAAGTCAACAATTGTAAAATCAATGATAGACCATTCTGACACTATTGTAATAGCAGACTTGAGGCCCTGGTGATTACTTGCCATCAGGTGGGCCACCAGGTGGGCATCGGGTGGGCTTGTCGGTGGCAGCGCGGAGGTTACTTTGACTGCAGATTTTGGGACACAGTGGGCAGTGTAGTAGGTGGAGCATAATTTGCGACATAGTACCACAACCAACTCCTGTTACTGTTCCGTCGATGTAGCCCCACTTTAGCAACATATTAATTATCGTCCATACAGGTACAGATTTAGATTTATTTATTTATTTCAGACGACGCAGGCCCTTATGTAAACACCTTAACCTAAACGTACATATTTTTATCATAAAATAGTACTTCACTAGCTAACTCTTATGCAGTTCTGTGGTACTTGTCCGCGGAAGCGACGGAACACCAGCAGGGTAATTGCGTAACACACTATCAGTAGCAATGGGTTTCATTTTGACAGTTCAACAACATTCATTGCGTTATTTACGTTGTTGAGCAGACACACTTTTCGAACATATGGAGCAATGGATTAGCAATAGGCTTCAAAATCATTCAAATTGAGAGTAATAGTGTGTTACGCAATCAGGGTGCAGGTCCTGCGCCCAGAAGTCTTCTTCCATGACGACGGGCAGATAACAATTCGGTACGCGCACCACGAACGCCCACAGGCACAGTTAGTAACGTCCATCTAACAGAGCATTGTTTGGTCTTGTTTACATCTCAAATTAAGCTGTTCTATTGTTAAGACTTGGTTGAGTTTAATAGTTTAATTGTGCAGGATTACTAGGTTACGATCGTTAGTTGAATGCCTCCGCCACAGGGCATTGTAGCTGCAAATTGGCGTGGCTGAATGTTATCCAATTCCCTGTCTATCTATGCAATTGTTGTTATACATCATGTCTTTAATTTAAAGGACTATTCCTACACGGCAAACAATAGATGATCTTCTTAGTTCTGTTAAAGATTTTTCTTGGGGAAACATTGATTGAAAATGATGAAGCAAGAATTTATTTGTTAATTAGATTCTTCCGTCCATTCTCTGCTTAGTAGTAACTTCAGATACAGTGTTTTTTTTGCTTTGCTGGGGATCTTTGGACAGCCTTAAATTCTTAAGGCGAAAGCGCCACTGAAGCCCGCAAAATGAATAGTTTTCTTACTTTTTTGTGATTTGCAGATCAGTTTCAGGTTGTATGCTGGTCAAAATATGATTTGCGACAGTAACAAATATTTTTTACAAAATCCTGCTCTTATCCCGATTTGGGGTCGGCAACATGTCTTTTTCTTACATAATTCTCTATTTATTTATAGAAATATGGAAATCACCAATACAGCTCCCTGACTTCAAATAACCCCATAGAACGACTATTTCGTAAAATCATGACATTTGACGTCAATTCTAACAGACCTGCAAGTCGCAAAAAAAACGTAAAAAAAAAATAATTTCGCGAGCTACGTTAACGCTTCCCCGTTTTAGGTTAAATACGTGAAGGGTGTATGTAGATGTATGCTTAAATCTCCAACTTGGGTTTGAAGTTTATAAATGAGAACTGTATGTAGATGTCAGCTTATATTTCTTTCTTTTAGAATCTCCACCCCGAAGACTGTAACTTAACCATACAGCTGTGCTGCTGGGGAGTTTGTTGCGCTACTCCTTCTTTCCAGCTAAAGAACTAGAAAATGGTGAAGAGCGGGCGTTTTGGGGGACTATCTAATTTAATTTTGACGTTCAAAAGTGCTGATTCTCAGCCTAGTTTGAATATATTACTTTTGATTTTATGGTTTACTAGCTGTTGCCCGTGATTTCATCTGCAATCCAGGATGAAAAGTAACTAAAAAAAGGCCTATGTCCTTTCCCTAGCCATGTATGTACCAAATTTCATCCAAATACTTCCAGCCGTTTTAGCGTGAAAGCGTAACAAACAAAATAACTTACTTTCGCATTTATAATATTAGGTAGGATAAATTATGCGAACGTTGGAGTCGCGGACAAAAGCTGGAAATCGTAATGCTCATAATTGCTAAACAAAAAAAAACTAAACCAGTTCAAAGTATAACGTTACAAGAGCCGCGGTCGAATGTTTTATTTCACGTGTATGCTCTCTTGCTCTTGCTTAACAGATTATGTCAAAATGTAACAGTTTTTTTAGTACTTTTGCAAGGTGATATGAATTACTTAAGTTTTTTGAGGTCTTAATTTATGTGGTGTAAAGATTTAATTGGGTGACTTAGGTATCATCTGCCTTTTCCCAACTATGTTTGGGTCGGGTTTCAGTCTAACCGGATACAGCTGAATTTGATATGAAGCGACTACCTATCTGATCTCCACAATCCAGTTACTGGGTAATACGATACCCCTTGCTAAGACTAGTCTGTCAGACTTTCGGGCTTCTGACTACAAGCGACTGTCAAAGATCCACGAATGACAGCCGGTACCAACAGCTTAAGAGCGTTAACGACGTACGGCATGTCATAAAAACTTTCAAGCCCTTGTTTTTCGAAATGAATGAACCAATTTTAATGAAACTTCATATGCATTAGCAGGATACAAAGTCTAAAAAGTTAGCTAAGCACATTTTCCAAAAATAGTGTTACGACCAAATTAGACCGATTTTTAATTTTTCATAGAAACAGAGATTTCCAGTTATCTTTTTTTAAATAAGACATTTCGAAAATGTTCTTTCGAAAAACGATGATGATGTTCGTTCGATGTTCTTTTGTGTTTTTGTTTGGACTTTAATAGTGCTAGAGTATAGCTATAGTTTTAGAGTAATAAAACCTAGGATTTATTACACGAAAACTGCATAATAAATACTTCTTAGTTAATTACACGTTTAATGATGACTGCACTCGTAAAATGAAATAAAAACTACCAACTTTTAAAGGTAAGAATAGGTCAAAATATTTAATATTAATAAGAATTAGGTTGTTGGTTTTTGCGTTCTAAACCAGTTTTCAATAAATTGCAACAAACTTCTATTTATTTTCATCAAATAAAAAAAAACTTTGTAAATGTGTATAAATTATCCCAAAGTTATACAGATAGGTTTATAATAAATTGCGTTGCTAGGGTTTATTTTAAAAAATCATATAAGTAACTATCCACGACTTCGCCCGCTTGAAAGAGGTTTGAAGATTTTTACAGATAGTGCAATCCACGAAGACGCGCCCCACTCTTTTTCCTAATGCTTACAGCACATGTGAGCAACATTCCGCTAGTGTTTTAGGTTTGTCGATACACACTAATTATTATTGGTGGCTATTAGTGTGTATCGAAAAAACTAAAACACTAGCGGAATTGAATAGCGATAACCGCTAACGATTAGGAAGAAGAGCGGGGTGCGTCTTCGTGGATGGCTCTATCTGTATAAGGACCTAATGACGCGCCATTTTGAAAATGGCGGCCACGCATAAAATATAATAACACCAAACCCCGTAAAGCGTCACGTTTCCGACATATTAACGTTCACAGTTTATCACGTGATGACTTAATCATCAACTTTGAACTTTAATATCTTGGATAAGGTCTTATTATGTTTTCTGTTTGCATTGATGTTAGCTTTCGTTCATATTCGATCTGACTTGGTTTCCGTACGTCCTTTTCGGGTAGCCACTGAAAATCAGCGCTGTGCTGCGGGTCCACTATAGCACAACATCATGCTGAGTGGAAGCCTTCTTGTCACAGTCATGACGTGCAGACGTCGACTATTTCTCTTTTGTGCTCGTGAATATATTTTGTTTTTATTTATCCTGTTATTAAAATTAATTAACGTTTTGTTTGCACGTGTTTCTCTGAAAAATAAACCTATTTTTCTTTCTTTTGATTTATATAGGTCTATTATATATAAATAGGTAGGTATGCCACGGATCTTCAAAGCCCTTTCTTATTTTAACATAAAATATGTATATTACCCTACTAGCTGCGCCCCGCGGTTTCACCCGCATAAGTGCCGATCCCGTGGGAATATCGGGATAAAAAGTAGCCTATAATATGTAAATCCAGGGTGTCAGCTACCTCCATAGAAAATTTAATCAAAATTGGTCCAGCCGTTTGAGTGTGAAGAAGTAACAAACATATAAACACACACACACACAAACTTTTGCCTTTATAATATTAGTGTGATGACACTCGGCAATACCTACTGTAGCTTCTCATTAGTGAAAGAATCGGATCAGTAGTTCCAAAGATTACTTCCTACATACAAATTCACTAGAGTTTTACCTAAAGAGGTAAAAAAACAATTATAATTATTAATATAGAAAAAACATAAAACGTGATCGGATGTTAAGAGCCATTAACCAAATGTATTTGGAAAAAATAAAAAATACAGGTTTCTGTTTATTTATTATTTCGTTCTATTTATACAAGGTGTAACATAATTAACGCAATTGACCTCATACACTCCAATTAGAGTTAAAAGCATAATACGATGACCAAAACTTATTTTTTTAAAAGCTTGCTATTTTTATTAGAAAATCGCGTTGACACCAGCATTACTTCATGCATTTAAGATTGAGTCTCATTGCCTTGAGATAAGGTTTAATTTTATTTGGTTTAATCGGCGGTTAGTATGAAAAAATACATAATTTTTGAAAAAAACTATAATTATTAAAAGTTACTGAAATCGATTGAGTGGTCAATTATGAACAAACTACTTTCAGGACTTGCGTTTATTCTGTTTCACCTTGTATATTTTGTGCTCTCAAAACGGAGAAGGAAAACATCGTGAGGAATTTTCTAGAACCAAAATTGCGAAGACATGTGACATCCACCAACCCGCACTGAGCCCGCGTTGTGGATTATGGCCCGCTCCCGTTCACAGAGAGAGGAGGCTTGTGTCCCAGCAGTGGGAACATTAAAGGCTGATTATGCTGATATATTTCGTCCTTCAAATGTCCAAAACACAAAATCAAGTTTTACAAAATCTATATACACACATCAAAAGTGTCTAGGGATCAACATATATTTTTGCAATAACTTTTCTCCTGATTGATATTAATTAAAATTTTCTTTAAGGATTCATCAAATAAAGTGTTTTCGTTTGTCACAGTAACGATAAACCAAGTCACCTTTGCATTAATAAAGAAATTTGCCATTTTCCTAATAAAGGGATTTTTGACATTTGAACCACTAACACAAAAGTTCGAAAAAAAGACTGAAATAACAGTTTTCTCTAAAATTTTATTGGGTAACTTAAACAATTAATAATCCGTGTTTCTACCGCGAACACTAACAACACAAGAACATCGGTTTGGCATACTCAAAATGAGTTCATCCAAATCACGCTGTGGAATGGCCGCCCATGTTCGTTGCAACAACAAAAAAAGGTCTTCTTGCGACTGGATACCCTCCATATTCGGCAGAGCTCTTCTCTGTAGCATATCCCATGCATGCTCAATCGGGTTCAAGTCTGGCGACTGAGCAGGCCAGGGCAGGACATTGATGTTAGCTGCGGCGAGAGTCTGTCTTACAACTCTTGCGGTGTGCGGTCGTGCATTATCATGCATTAACTGAAATAAGGGACCGATTTGCACTTGTAGAGGAACGATGACGTCTGATACAATCGTCTCAGCATAAATTTGAGCGTTGAGGTTGCCTCTGATCCAAATCAACTCAGTTCTTCCGCCGATCCAAATACCCGCCCATACCATGATGGTTCCACCACTATAAGGATGGACTTCCTGGCAGGATTTTAATCGCTGTTGGCGTCCAGGGGTTCTCCAGTGTCGTATACGTCTTGTATCCGGTCTCATACCAAAACGAGACTCATCAGAAAAGCACACGAAACGCCATTGTTCTTCTGCCCAATTTCTGTGTTCAAGAGCCCATTGATATCGAATCCTACGATTGTGCATTGCTATAGGTGGTACCCGTAGCGGTCTTCGGGAATGAAGGTTCACTTCATGCAAGCGGTTTCTGACTGTTTGGTCGCTAATTAAGTTCCCTGAAGAGTGATGAAGCCTCACGGCTAACATCATGGCGGTTATTGTTGGAGCTCTTCGAGTTAAGATTTGAATGTATCGGTCTTGTCTCCGTGTGGTGCAGCGACACCGTCCTCCATGGCGCTCAGCCACGGTACCAGTGCTTCGGTAACGTGTCCAAAGTCGACTGATAACACTCTGACTTGTATTCAGAGCTAAAGCCACAGTACGTTGCCGGGAACCAGCTTCTATCATTCCCACGGCTCTGAGCATTTCTTCCCTGCTTAAATGACGTCGCCGCTCCATAATAACGTTGGTTTTAATCAGTAGTAGGGAAACAGTAGCACTAATAATGTCTTCAATGCGTTGTATGTTTTTATAGGGAAAATATTGACAGCTGATTTTCATCTTTTACTCGAATTTGATTCACAGTTCCTGATTCAAATTATGAAATGCACCAAAAAGGATCCATATAAATTTATAAAATCATAAATTTATTACAAAGCCACATCTCAATCTCAAGAAATCCGCATAAAAATGCTTGATCCCTAGACACTTTTGATGTGTGTATATAAAAATGAATTGCTGTTCGTTAGTCTCGCTAAAACTCGAGAATGGCTGAACGGATTTATCTTATCTTGGTCTTGAAATGTTCGTGGAGGTGTAGAGAAGGTTTAAAAGGTGAGAAAAAATCGGATAATTCCCGGGAAAACCCTAAAAACAGCCCTTTTCTATTTCCCATACAAACGTTTTCTAAATAAAATGTAGAGTCAATTGTCTTTTATTTATCCATTGAGGCAGTACGAAGTCTTCTGGGTCAGCTAGTATTGAATAAAGACAAGACAAAATATTTGAGTGTGGGAGTACCTTAGTCAAATAAGGTCATGTAAGTACCTTAAGCTTTATCGAGATCACGACCAGTTTCTTTGAACAAAATGAATACAAAAAACGACCGGAGAAACCACAGGTCTATCTTTTATTAACTCCGACTTCTTGGGAAACCCTGTCATAATGAAGCCTTTTTTTAGACTTCAAACACGACGGCCTCATTCCTATGGTGCTTCTATGTTGGAAGATGGTTATTCTACGTAAAACGACGCCTACGTGGTTCATATCGAGGATGAGGTGACGGTTTTGTCACGCCCCGCGGTTTCGTTCCCACATAAGTCTCAATCGCGCAAGAATATCGGGTTATAAAGTAATTGTGCCAAATTTATCCAAATCCGTTTTGCTGCTTTAGCGTGAAAGCATAACAAACTGTAAACATACATAAAATCAAATCTGTTCTCTTTAAAATATTAGTTTAGACTAGCTTTTGCCGACGGGATGGATGGGACGGTAATCCGACAGGACCAGAGAGAGATGGGGCGCAGGATCAAGGGCTCAACGGGTTTTCCGGGTAACAGTATTATCACACCGCCAACTTACAAACTCCGGGCTGTTATTAAGAAATTCCTAATGGAAAGACTCAATACCTCTGTAGCGATATCTACAACGCCACATGCGAACTAAGCGTCATACTGACGTCACGCAAAATCCTGCATCTGGCAAGCAGAGTTTACCGCGCAACTGGCATACATACAACGGCCCGACATGAATCATCGAGCAGTTGCCCGCCAGACACAACACCCGTCTGGTAGGAGGATCCTGCCTTTTCTATGGAGGTTGAGTGCTTTAAACACTGTTCCTCACACCTCTATACCTCTTTGCGCGGCCATGGATAAGAAAAGGTAGAAAAATAATGCCATATGTATATATGTAAATAACTCCAGCGCACTTTAAAGAACTGGCACAAAAAAAAAAACAATTTCATACTCATTAGCCTCTTCATTGCACACAATCGGGTGTAAGCCAATTCTTGAAATTGTTTTAATAATTACCAAAAGCGAACATTCTCGGGATACTTGGCGTTTTTCCTCCTTTGATTCGGAATGTGAAACACCTTGGAATCTACGCGGACACGAAGAGATTTTTATGGGGTTTTTGAACCCAGCATAAACTCGGCATTTTTCGGTTGAAACCCGTGGCTTGTCTTATCGTGTTTAGAAAATGACATAAACCACTATTTTTTCGTATGGATACAGCGCGTTTTTACGCAAGAGATTGGAAGAATATTTAATGTACTGTGATATCTATATATTAACATACTAATAATAAAGCTGAAATGTTTGTTTGTTTGAACGCGATAATCTCGGGAAATACTATATATAGTCGGATTTGAAGGATTCTTTTTGCATTAATAGCCCAATATTTGAGAAAAGCTACTTAAGATGGAACTATAGTCGCGAGCTCGAACTCACTGGTGGTCGTGGCCAAAAAGCACACTGTTTCTCCTTGCTTCGTGTCCGACCGAGATAGATCAGTGATGAGCAGTTAGACGCTAGTCTACACGCACACACACAGAAACACCGTTCCGAGCTGAAACTGCTGAAAGGCGTGTAAAAAAATCGAAAAGTGCTTTGGATAATCGAGTTTTATGAAAAAAAAAACCACTGCATAAATCAATTACAAATAAATTTTATTTAACTCTTCGATAACTGAGCTTTGTTTTGAAGATTTTATAGTTCTTTATTACTTATTTACACCCAAAGTTACGTTAAAATTATATCTTTGTTGGCTCATAACTTTTTAATGGCTTTTTATTTTTCTATTCTGTTTCCGTATAGACAAAAGACTGTTCACGCAGAAGCTAGTATTTAAATATAGATCTACAAAAAACCGTCGGTTTCTGGAGACCAATCCTATGTCACCACAGCTGGTTCTTAGGTTATAATCCAGATAGATCGTATGATACGTGTCGAGTAAACTAACGATTCAACTTCAATTAAAATTAGCTTGGTAATTTACAAAATAAACACGAGTATGTTAAAATTTACCACATACCACACACTACCCACCACAAACTACTGACTACCTGCTGTATTGTCTCTCCTTCTCCCTTAATCCACCCAAAGGTTGTCTTTAAAATATCGCTTTTAGCGATATTTTAAAGACAACTGCTGGAGCTGTTGTTCACAAACTAAACTAAATTTAAGTTCAGTGCATCTTTATCTTTTTAATTCATTATGAAAAGGACATAAGATAAATATTAGTTTAGTCCTGTCAAATTAGTCAGTGCCTCACGTAAATTGACGTATTTTTAGTAGCCAATTTTTTAATCTCGTCTAACTTGTCTATGGATTATCTAATTTGACAGGACTAAACTAATATTTTATCATCTGTCCTTTTCGTAACGAAATAGAAAGAAAAAGACGCACTGAACTTAAATTTAATTTAGTTTGTGAACAACAGAATCGGGGCCATTGTGTCACCCACTACATTTAAATCTGTTATTTTTATGGTGAGTACACCACTACTGGGAGCATACTCTATAATATGTAGTAACATATTATAGAGTATCCCATCTATCTTTTACAACGGAATATCTTTTTTTGGAAATCCAAAAATACTTTATCTTTACTTTTATTATATTCTACTTTCTTTTAACAAAGCGAACCTTTTCTTACAATCACTATTCATCACTACATATATTATCTTCTATCTTTAAAATACAATACAATACATTAATCCACATAGGTATATCTATACCTAGACGATTTTCTTTCTTTCCCCATGTAATCCTTAGAGCTTACCCACAATATACAATAACAAATATACGGTATTTTTTATTTCAGATCCACCAACATGAATCACGGGAGATACAGCCAGGTCGCCTCGGCGATTTTCTTAGTCCTTATAAGTAAGTGAAAAGTTTATTTATTACTAGCTTTTGCGTGCGACACTTGGAGGTCGGAAATTGTCTCATGGGAGCTTACTGCCGGGATAAAAGTCCTATATCCTAATTCTATGTCCTAAGTCAGCGAACAGTAGCAATGGCTTTCATTTTGACAGTTCAACCACATTCATTGCGTTATTTACGTTGTTTAGCAGACAAATTTTTCGAACATATGTAGCAATGGATTAGCAACATCCTTCAGAATGGGTTAAATTGTTATTGAAAGTGAGTTAGGTCTACCTGAGTACCAAAGATCTAAAACCATAAAGCCGTTAAGCCGTGAAAAGGTAATAGACAGACACAATTACTTTTGCATCTATAATAATACCTATTAGTATGGATTTTTTGCGTGTAAACTCAACCTCATAATTATTGTGATACCATCCTCAAGTAAGTTTGAATTTCACTTGCACGAGATAAAAGTTCTAGGTATTTTTTTTTGCTATAAGAACAGTGTGGCAGTTACATAGTGTGAACCTTAGTGAAGTTACCATTTACTGGGAGTTTGTCAAAAGTTACAAGGTCGACTATGTATTATGTCAGTGGTCGATAACAGAGACAATATTGTTCTACTGCATGAGATGGATACAGCTACAGAACGAATAGCACTAAACGTTTTCCACAACGGAACAACGATTACTTTAACATTAACCTAGCTGAAATCGTCAAAGTTTACAGCAGAAAGCCTGGGACTCAACAAAGATTGGTACTCTTAGTCCCGTATTACAGAACGTCACTCAATACTCAAGCATTACTTAAAACTAGATTCAAGCCATTTGATTGGTTGAAACTAGTTTTAAGTAATGCTTGAGTATTGAGTGACGTTCTGTAATACGGGCCTTACAGTCGGTCGCAAGGCAAAATTGCCATAGATTGATCAAAACACACATACATTGGGGCTTTTATCAAACTACATATTTGGTGCAGGGACCGTATTATGACGTTTCAATGCCACCATTTTTCCAGTGTGTGAGAGAGAAAGAGCTATAGAAGGCCGATGGCATAATCTCTTTTTTGCAATGGAAGAATGATGGCATTCCTACGCACCTACAATAGAAAAATTGGTGTAATTGTTTGACAGAAACCATAAGGTCATTACAACTCTCAACGGTTTTTAAATCTTACAAATCACAATTAAATCTAATCTAATGTATCATTAAAACATATTGTGGGTAATAAAACTAAACGTACAGACGGCAGAACAGTTAAGTATGCAAATAACTTAACGATGTCTGAGTGTTTTGGCCACAACTTGACCGTTCAACATACAATCATACAAGTGTGGTTTGTGTTTGTTATAGATTAAATTTTTTTTATGCCAACACTTAATAATATAGGGCACGATATCCTAGACATGAAGTCCGCCTTAAGAGCAGTGGTGGCCCAGTGGTTACGGGTGCGACATACGAGTTGTAGGTCGTAAGTTCGAACCCAGTTCAGGCGCTTAATCTTGTGTAAATTATTACATCACCACTGCTCTCAAACCGGTGACGGAAAACATCGTGAGAAATGCGGCATGTCCTATAACCAAAAATTCGAAGACATGTGTCATCTACCGACCCGGAATGGGCCCGCGTGGTGGATTACGGCCCACTCCCTCTCGAAGAGAGAAGGCTTGCGTGTCCCAGCAGTGGGAACATTATAGGCTGATTATGATACAAAAAAAAATAACTAATAGGGCTATCAGTAATTTTTTTTTAGATAGCCCTTTTATTTTTTTTAATGATTTTTTTTTGAACACTATGCGAAGTGATTGAAAAATAACAAAAATTGGTCATAAGTTCATAACTTATGAACGTTAAAAAGTTTGGAAATGACCTTGCCCACGCCCCTATTCCATTTCATCCATACTTCCAGGGACACCCTGTATATTAAAATAGTGCATCGTGAGGAACGGTAAAAGATAATATATACTTAAACGAACTCACGCGTTTTTCCAAGGGGGGTGGGTAAAACGCGTGAATCATCCTTACACTTGTTGCTTCGTTTACATAAAAATACAGTATTTTTCCATTAAGTATAAGAGGGTTCTCAATAATAAGGACCAGGAAATATTTTTTAAAATATCTTGTATTTATTCATTTTTTTTTGCACTATCTACTGCGGGTCACCCTTTCATAATTCTAAAGGGATTACTGACCTGCGAGAGGTCAAAAAGGGTCAAAAAGCTAAAAGGTTCAAGGACTCCTGACATAAGGCGTAGGCGTTACATATGAGTCTCATTGACTTGTCACACCGGAAAGTAAAAAAGAAAGAAATAAAAATATTTTTCTATTTTATATTTTTCTAAAAATAAAATATTTGTCTTTTTTTTATTTTTATAAGAAAGAGGGAAGTAAAAAATTTATCTTGCTTTTTTCTTTCTATTCGGTTCGGAAACCCACAAAAAAAAAATACTGAGACAGTGATGTATTTCTTTTGCCAACAGTACATCACAGTCAATATTGCACAATAAAATTCACGTAATGCAAATTGGCCGAACAAACTGATGCAAGAACATGATAGTCTTCAACTAAACAGACAGCCTTATTGCTAAAGCATAGAGTTCATATTAGAAGAGGTCATTGTACATATATTTTTAAATAATGAATCATCTTCTTATTTTGCCTTGATTTGGAAAATAGAGTATCAGGCGATGAGAGGAATCTTAATTTTTTCTGGCACTTCGGTACGCACTGAGCTAACCAAAGAACAAATCTTTGTAACCAATCTATGTTAAATATGACCTAATATTACAAGCTAACTGAGACCTACAGTGCAGCCGACGAGAGAAAGCGCTCTTGACATCTGTCAATTTCATACAAACGAGTACGTGTTTTGCGAATTCGATTTTTATTAGCTAGTGTCAGGAATGCAATCTCACGGCGGCCGAATTGTAGGATGTTGTCCCTACAGGGTTGAGCAGAGGTACCTATAGTAGTATTTATGTTTAAATCCCATATACCTAATAGGGGACGAGGCTATTGCACGCAATCGGACACAAATGCTGACTCCAGACAGAAACTGAAAAATTCCTGATGGAAAAACTCAATAACACTTTGACCGACCTGGGAACCGAACTCAGGCTTTTGTAACAACATCACTAGACCAACAAGCCTAGAAACCCAGGAACCTATACTCCATTTGTTTAGGTAATTCAATAAAGGTAAACAAAAAAACCACGTGACGTAGTTAACCAACTAAACGTAATACCACTCACTTCAATTGTCATGTTACATCACAGTTGTACTCTTCAATTTAGCAACGTTATTAACGAATTATAACGTTGCTAAATTGAAGAGTATAGCTATGACGTAGCATAACAACTGAATAGACTGGTATTACGTTTAGTCGGATAACCACGTCACGTGGTTTTTTTTTTACCTTTATTTAAGTACCTAAACAAATGGAGTATAGGGATTAGTATAATAGTTGTAGTAAAGCTGACATAATTACAAAATAACGAGCGCGGAAATCACAATTTGGTTCGAACTAACAAAATTGCTAATTTGCAATAAACTTTCTCAAACACATCTAACTACCTAAAAACAGTTCGTCTATTCCAAATTGTTATTACTCCCAGCAGAGTTTATGCAAAGCAGTGTGAATAATTAATATATTAATTAAAACTCGCAGCTAATTAGCAGGTGTGTGAACGAACCTGAATTAAATATTACAATTGAACGTCACTGTTCTGAATTATTGAAATCAAATAATATGGTTGCTTGCGTTTTGTGTTTAATTGATAGTTTGACATTTGCATAATCAGCCTAAACTTTTCCCACAGCTGAGACATTGGTTGGCTCTCTATAAGAAGCAGTGGGTAAGAGCCGCGACTTACGAGTTGTATAGGTCGTAGGTAGGGATGTAAAGTAGTAAAATTACCACGGTAAAATACGGTAAAAAACGTAAGTAGTTTTACGTTCTACAAACATAAATACGGTAATGAATGAGTGTGTTTGTATGTATCTTACTCTTTCACTATGTATATGAATATGAATTATACCACGTCATCGATTTAATAATATATAGTATGTTATGTCCAAAGGCCAGTAAAAATTAAAATTTTAGTTTTTGGAAAATTACTTGTATTTAGTATTAAACTAACTACAGTTCTCAGAATCAACAATTTAAATAATAAAATTAAACAAATGACAATACAAAATAGAAACAGAAAAATAAAATAAATCTATAATCTATCGCATTTTGCCGTACAACTTGACGGAGCGCACTTGTCAGCAACGTCGCATTTTGATTTTGTAACCCCACGCGCGCGTGATATAAAATAAATTAAAATTTAGAATGTTAACCACCGGTAATTTTACCGTAATTTATATAAATTGCGGTAAAATTACCGTATTTTACCAGCGTTTTCGGTAAAATTACGTAATTTTGCAACCGTAGTCGTAGGTTCGAACCCACATGGGCACTTTACTTTGTGTAAATTATTTCATCACCACTGCTCTAAAAACGGTGAAGGAAAACATAGTGAGGAAACCGGCATGTCCTAGAACCAAAAACTCGGAGACATGTGACATCTATACACACCCGTACTGGGCCCGTGGGGAGGATTAAGGCCCACTCCCGTGACACAGCAGTGGGACCATTAAAGACTGATTATGCTATCTTCTATCTGGAAAATGATACATCAATGTGATTAGCATACCACACACGCGAACTAGCTAGTGATATCACAGACCCGAGCGTACGAGTATGTTCCCATCTCCCTGGGACTCACTGAAAAACTCAATATAACTTTTAAATTAATATTTTGTTCCATAGTATCATAAAACATGCAAAATTCATTCAGTACGTCCGGCCGTAACGAGTTCGGTACAGATCGGCGAACTTTAGCTCGAAAATTAACACTACAAATTTTCCCTCTTTATTTTTTGGTCATCATCATCTGCCTAACCTTTTCCTAACTATGTTGGGGTTGGCTTCCAGTCTAACCGGATGCTGCTGAATACCAATATTTTATGTGGGACGACTGCTTGTCTGACCTCCATAACACAGTTGCTGGGTAATACGATACCCCTTGGTGAGACTGGGTGTCAAACTTTTGAGCTTCCGACGACGTAACGTAACGACTGTAGAAGAAAAGATCCAAGAATGACAGCCGGGGCCAACGGCTTAACGTGCTTTCCGAGGCACGGAGGGTCTCAGTTTGTAAAGATGGTTACCCATCCACAAACCAACGGGGGCAAGCGTAGCTTAACCTGATCGATCGATCCGTGCAGCTGTTATTACATAGCCAGGAGCCCCTCCCTCTCTCTTTATTTTTTTGGTGAAATCATAATTTATTGCTGCTTTCGACACAGTTATTTATAAAGTACTAGCTGACCTGGCAGACTTCGTACTGCCTCAATCGATAAATAAAAGACAATTGTCTACATTTTATTTAGAAAACGTTTGAATGGGAAATAGAAAACGGCTGTTCTTAGGGTTTTCCCGGGAATTATTCGATTTTTCTCACCTTTTAAACCTTTCCTAGACCTCCACGAACATTTCAAAACCAAGATAAGATAAATCCGTTTAGCCGTTCTCGAGTTTTAGCGAGACTAACGAACAGCAATTCATTTTGATATATATAGATTTTTCAATAAATTCCCTTTTCTTTTACCGTCTAGACTTTATTATTAAAGTAATCAGAAGTTTGTAAAAAGTTTGGATTCACTATGTAAATGTTTGTCATTAATAATAATATTGGTTAATTTGGTTAGTATTTTATTTTAAATTGGCTATGTCTACAATAATCATAATGTTATAGAATGTTATTAACTACTGAAATAAAATGCGCTGCAGTGCGATTCTGTAACCATCTCACCGTGAAAACTTAGGTGAAGTGAGCGTGGAGTGAGCTGTCAGTGTCATCCTGATGCTAGGGATTTATACTCTTGACAGCTCACTCTAAGCTCACTTCACCTAACTTTTCACGGTGAGATTTTTACAGAATCGATCGGCTGGTTCGGTGGAAAACAAAAGTATATAATGTCATTCAAAAGTAAAAACCAAAAAGTAGCAAAAGCATAAACAAAAGGTATAAAAAGGTAAAACTATTAAAAAGAAGAAAAGACGCACAAATGTTATAGAATGTTTTATAATGGCTATGGATCATAAAAACTCCTTTTATAGCATAATAAACATAATCAGCCTAAATGTTCCCACTGCTGGGACACAGGCCCACTCTCTGTGTGGAGTGGGCCGTAATCAACCACGCGGCTCCAGTGCGAGTGGGTAGATGTCACATGTATTTAAATTTTTGGTTCTAGGACATGCCGGTTTTCCCACGATGTTTTCCTTTACCGTTTTGAGAGCAGTGGTGATAAGATAATTTACACAAAGTAAAACGCCTGTCTGGGTTCGAACCCACGACATACAACCCGTAAGTCGCGGCCTTTACCACTGTTCGAAGAAATCCTTTTAAACCATCCATATTAAAATAGCAGCCCAAACAAAATTTCCGTCTAAACATTCTCAACCCATTAAATAAAGCGGAAACAAAACGGTACCCAATTTGAGAACAACTTAAAAAAATCTTTAACAGAAAACGTAAAAAAATATACAGTATCGGCCTCTCAAATTATTATGGAAATCCCCTCGAAGCCGGGGCTAAGTATCGACCCCACTTGTATTGAGAATTCTTCATTGAAACGCTTCGATAAGTGCTCAGCGAAAAATTAGCTTAAAACGTCTGTGTACGCTAAGCTTTAAATTTTTTGGGCCAATGATTCTTACCGGATTACTTCATTGTGATTTTTCCGGAGGATATTAATTTTGGTTGTATGAATGGTTTGAAGTAGTATTTTTAGGTTGGAACATTATTAGGAACATTATTATTTGTATTTGTGCCCGGTTGATGGCAATTGGCTCGCTCCCTATTACAAGAGACTTATATATAAGTGTCAAAATGTGGCTGTTCTACAGCTACATCTCTGCGTAACCCTTCAGGGGATTACAGGCATTATTAGCTTTTACAAGTGCCATTTTGATGTAGGTAGCTTAGCTACAAGTATCGAAACAACAACGTCTTATAAACAACACATAACATGCAATATAAACCCTTATTACAAACAAAACTAAGTCTTAAATTCATTTAGCCACCCTTTCACGAAATTGCACATCTACGTTATGATGACATCTCCGAAATAGTGTCGAATTCAATTTAGGAACGCATAGAATCTCTGCAGATTGCAGCAGCAGTACCAATGTGTAATTCACACCGATTGATCTGCGCAATTGTATCGGAGCTAAGATTAAGGCAGTCAATCTACACAATGGACAAAGTATCATGTTAGTTGGGACGTAGTAAAGTTGGAACAGTAGATCAAAAATTTAGCTGTATGAAATCGTATAGGTCATTACAGCTATGTTTTTAAATATAACAGGATGGTTTCCTTAAATAGAAGTCCAGTTTCATAACTTACTCAGGCGCTATATCAAAGCAAGGCCCCAATTCTGTATTATTCCCCGCGAAGTATTACCACGTGCAAACTACGTCAATATCGCGTCTTGTTAACGACAAGGAATCGAAATGTCAACCGTACGGTCAACATGTATTTTGACAGATCAAACTATGCCAACTTCGCGTTAATTTCGCGCGGTTTCGTTCATTGTGTCATAGAGAATAATAGCAGATGTCGTGATTAACAAACGTGGTTTCGAAGCAAGTAATCGTTAAGGTGGTCATAGTGAATTAGGGACCTGCTTAATATAATTATCTATTCATGGTTTAGGTCTACAGGGTGAAAGTTGTAACTACTATGTCATTTACCTATTTCCCCCCATTACATGGGACTTCATAACTAGTGAAATAAGTCCCATCTGCCGACCCCAAATACACACGTCACGTGTTCATTTCGGATTTTCCCGTTTCATTTAGAACTCGAAAAGTGCTCTCAATCACACGGCTACACATCAAGCTATACATTTCCAGTTTTAGCTGACCTCGCATTGTATAGGTTTTTCGTACAATAAAAAGTCAGCTTATACTGGTTATGTATAGCTTGATGTGTAGCCATGCGTATCTGTAGGTCCTCTTGCAGCACAAATGACTAAATGCTTTTAGCGTTAAACGTAAGTATTTAAAACAACGTTCTGTTTCTTTCAATCGTTTGAAAATGATGGTGGAAATATATTAAGCGCTAAACTAATTTTGTGATTTATGGTACAATTAGGCCTTTAGTTATGTAAGTTCTCGATAGTCTGTTTACTGTTACTATGTGATCCTACTGGGCACACATGGACTATGCCAATAACTGGACACGTGAGCTATCCCGAGTACCGTTTGGGCCACCGCGGGAGTCTCGTCTCTCAATGGATTGCGAAATCTATATACAAGGATCGAGAGGTCTTGATACTTCCAGATATTCTTTGGAACTTAGCTGGATATGGTGATTTTAAATAGCGTGAAACATCGGTTGAATAATGTATACATACATTCAAAATTCATTGACCCATTTGATATAAAATTTAAAAAGATTCACTAAAGTAGATTCCGATACTATTATATTAAAAATGGGTTCTATGCTACAGAGAATATGTAAGCAGAAAATTAGATTTGCCTAGAAATCATTCAGAATCACGTAATGATCGTTAATTTAAAGAAAAAAATATACAAAATGTAAAAATAATTCCTATGGTTTGTAACAATGTATGGGACCAAAAGCTAACTTGACGATGTCTATGTTGACGTTACACCCGCAAATTACTATAGAAATTTAGTAATTAGCCATTTTATGAGGTAACTACAAACCACTAAATTTGTTTACGATGCATTGTTCGAAAAGTACCTACTTTGTAGAAGTAAATAATTTTATTGCAAATTAGTCGCTGAAGTATATGAACCACACGTGAAAATTATTCGAAAATGTCACGTAAGTTTGACGTAGACATTGTAGTAATTATTAGTAGTAATTTATTTTATTAGGTTAACAGATCCTTCAACATACCTACGTGGTTTCCGTACGTCCTTTTCGGGTAACCACTGAAAATCAGCGCTGTGCTGTGGGTCCAGCATATAGCATAGCATATAGCACAGCATCATGTTGAGTGGAAGCCATCTTGTTAGACTCATGACGTGCAGCCGTCAACTATTTCTGTTTTGAATATAGATCTATTTTGATTTTGTTATTTTTTATTATAAGAGTTGATTATTTTTTTGTATGCACGTGTTTCTGTAACAAATAAACCAATTTTTCTTTATTAGAAGATCTAGGTAACTTAAATAACGCACAACCTCTAAAGGGGTCATTGTACTCATCATTATGAACAACTTTTTTATCAAACTTGAAATCGTGAAAAAAATCAGCTGTTCCCTACATTTTGGCGAGATAAGCGACCATAAACGTAAGGAACGGCTGATGTCAGTCGACCAAGCCGTTTTCCAACTATGTTGGGGTCGACTTCCAGTATAATCGAATGCTCTTGAATACCAGTATTTTATATGGAGCGACTGCCTAACTGACCTCCACATCTGAGTTACTGGGTAACACGAAACCCATTGGTAAGACTGATTTTCAGATTCGGGCTTCTAACTACCCGTAACGACTTTCAAAGATTTACGAAAGACAGTCGGGACCAACGGCTTAACGTGCTTTCCGAGGCACGGACGGGTCTCGATATGTAATGGCTGGTCACCATCCACGAACCGACCGCGGCAAGCGTAGCGTAACTTTCAATCGACCCGTGCAGATGTTAATTCAGCCACGAGCAGTTGAAAATATCACGTATTGAGTATTATTTGTTCGTAGAGGAAGGCCAAAAACGATGGATGGACTGTGTGAATGATGATATGGTTAGAAAGGGGGTGACTACTGAGATGACGACTAATAGAGAAGTATGGAAGAAAAAGACATGATGCGCCGATCGTAAATAAATTAGGATAAATGCAAGAGAATGAATGATGAAGGGTAATTCTAACTCATCTAAATTCAATTAAAAAATAAAATATGGAAAAAACCGAATAAGTAAACTGATAACTAATAAATTGTTTCATTATTATTTTATCAGACTTAACCTTGCTGTTCAATTTATGCTCAGATTATTGAACAAAAAGCTTTAAGCGGGTAAAAGCTTGTTTTTTAATATGACTTCATGTTTAATATTAATACTAATTATTTTAAAACATACTAAACATCACAATTATGACCATCACCTTAACGTTAAAAAAATAACATGAAATTGCGTTATTTTCATTATGTTTTTATTGCAAAGTTTTACTATACTCTACCCGCGACTGCATCCACGTGGAAGCCCACTATGCCATAAAATATAGCACTTGGAATAGTAAAGCTTGCTATCACTGAAAGCATCTTTGAAATCAGATGAGGAGTTTCGGAGATTAAATCCTATCTATTCTTCATAAATGAACCAAAAATACTATCAATAACTATTGATACACTACATGTTTTAAAGTTTACTTCTTAATTTTTATCGTAATCAGCCTTAAGTGTTCCCGCTGCTGGGACACAGCCATCCTTTCAGTCCTTTCTGTGAGAGGGACTGACCTTTAATTTACCACGTGATTCACCGTGTTGAGAGCAGTGGTGATGAAATTATTTACACAAAGTAAAGCGCCTGCCTGGATTCGAACCTACAACTCTTAAGTCGGGGCAGTTACAGTCTCCAATAATTCATCAAACAAAATCATTAAAAAAAATTTGATGTTTTGATTTTTTTAATAAATAATATAAAAGTACTACTCGTATACATGTTTCACTGCGCCCGCGGTGTGCGCTGGCTCTGGCTGGAGGTCTTAATTTATTGAGGCATCCACAGGCAAGTCCGGTTAAGCAGACGATAACCTCATAGGTTGAACTGCGAGATGCCACAATAAAAAAAAGATGCGCGCTCAATACCACAATGTAAAGACGGCTCTTAATTTATTTCATTTTCCTGGAGTTTTGTTTGGACGATAGACAGAGGGCGATAAGAGTTTAGTGACTTTTGCAAATATTTTTTGAAGCTTTTTCTAAATAAATTAAATAACAATGCTTGCTGCACACATTTCATATAGTAAACAGAGGACGGGTTATTAAAATAAACAAACATTCATAAATCGTGTGCAAACTCTGGCAAAATTTCGCAAAATGTTGTGCTTTAAAAAGGTGAGACTATAATAAATAATTAGTGTATCATGAGGAGCGAAAACCCCGTTGACGTAAGCCTTTCAATAACAAACATGGAAAATCACGAACTTTTTGTTATAATTTAAAACTAATTAAATAATTGACTCATTTGACCTTTCATTGCGAAAGAACAAATTACCCGACATACCATAATTATGACGTAAGAAAAAATCGTCTATCCTTCACATTTAACTATGAGGGCTATAAGGCCGTGGTTTATAAAAATAAGTTAGCACGTGTTTAGGCTTAGGTATGTTCCCGTCGCTGTCATGCACTTGTAGTTTGACAGTTGTGCGAGTGCGACAGGAATAAACATAATTTTTCTTTAATCAGCAAACAGAGGGAGAGGAAGGATGAAGAGGGGGAGGCCTTTTCTAAGGGGACGCCTTTGTGCAGCAATGGACGTCTTTCGACTGATGATGATGATGATGAATCAGCCAAAAATCAAGTAAGCCTATCGCAGTCCACTGCTGGACATAGGCCTCGCCCAGGCTGCTTCACAACACCCTGTCCTCCTTCCGGATCCAGTCTGCTCCAGCTACCTTTTGACCTATCTAGCTGGAGGACGTCCCACACTACGCTTGCCGATACACGATCTCCACTCCAGGACTCGTCTGCTCCACCGGCCATTGGTTCTTCGACAAACATGGCCAGCCCAATGCATTATATATTTCAAATTAATCTGAAGTGCGTGAAGAGAAGAAGCAGAGTAAGCACTCTGCAAGCTATGTTGGTAACTGTTTGTTTCCAGATAACATCGAATGATGCTTAGTTACGTTATTTATTTCGGTCAGTGTGTGTGCACTTAGTTATTTGCATAATTCAAATAATTTATTACAACAGGTACATTAAAAATAACTTTGATATATATAGCACAAAAACACAGAAACTATAATTTGGCATGTCACCCCATTAGTAGATCGTGATGGATCTGACTTAATGACTGCGTCAGCGAACGGTATTCGCGTTGCTGAATTTTTGGCCAAACAAATCTAAAACACGATATGTTTTTTCATGTTATTTTTACCTTCGACACGCTAAGAAGAAGTAGATTGTAGCCGTGCAAAGCCAGGTGCGGCTCGATAGTTTTACTAAAAGTATCAAAACTGTTTGGTCATATTATCGGATCTGAGATGAATGGAGCGATTAACTGGAGAGTCGGTACAACCTTGATTGGTGGGGGAAGATAGTCGCGCGACTGTCGTGCGATTGAGTGGCGACTAAACGCAGTAAATATTGGTTGTTGTTTACGACTGTTACCGAGTGCGCGTAGGTGTACGCTTTCGGTTTGTAAAAGATTTTAGGATATTGATGATGCTCCTTTTTGCAATAGAAGGAGCAGGGGCTCAGCCGCACAGGTCGATTGATCAGGTCAAGCTGCGGTCATTCCGTGGATGGATGACCATCTTTGCATACCAAGGCCCCTCCATGCCTTGAAAAGCACGTTAAGCCATCGGTCCCGGCTGTCTTTCTCGGATCTTTGACAATGGCTACGGGTTGTCAGAAGCCAGAAAATCTGACAGCCAGTTTTACTAAGGGGTATCGTATTACCTAGTAACTGGGTTGTGAGGGTCAGATAGGCAGCTCTATGTAAAATACTGGTATTCTAGCTGCATCATGTTAGACTGGAAGCCAACCCCAACACAGTTGGGAAAAGGCTAGGCAGATGATGACGTTCCTTTTTGTAGTACAGACGCCAGCACATCAAGCAGTAGCTTGATATGCTGGCGTCTGTACAATATAAATATCCAATCTATCTACTCTCTGTACAATCTGTCAAATTTGTTTAATAGATTTTCAACTTTATTTCTAAATCATAAGGTTCAATGTTGATTGCGAAAATTTTACAGTTTTGGGTAGCTTGATGTGCTGGCGTCTATATCTGTAATAATCCTTCCATGCCGCTTTCGGCTACGGCGACCATTTCATCACCAACCTACTGGCGTCTATCATGGGCGCTTTGCCCAGCAGTGGGACATTAATGGCTAATAAAAAAAAAGTACTTAATTTGAGGGATATATAAAAAATTTGCTTCTGGCTGCGACATCGTCCGCGTGAAATTTCACCCTCCCCCCATTCACCCTCTTAGGGAAGGAATTTCAAAAAACCCTTTCTTAGTGGATACTTACTTTTCACAAAGAACACACCCTCCAAATTTCATGTCTCTAGGACCAGCGGTTTTGGCTGTGCGTTGATATATCATTCAGTCAGAACTTTGAATTTTATTATAGATAATATTCATAAATTACGTGCGTCATAACATGAATTGGTGAAAATGTCCATAGAAAATTAACATTAAAAAGCAATCATAAAAAAATATACGGTTTTAATGAATATATTTACAATTTCTCCCTACGCCTGTCTTTAAGTCGGTTAAAAAATAACGAAACATTTGCCTGGTATTTTTCACACAAGAAACTCACTATTACGACACACTATTATAACTCTCTATTTATTGTCCTATCGCAGGTATGCTGGAAGAGATTTCTTATGAAATAATCATCACCATTGTACCTATTTTTCTATTCTGTTTTTTCCTTGTCTGTTTATTTATGTGTGTACATAAATGGTAAAATAAATAAATAAGAAAACCAAAGCTCCAGTAAACAACATACCTACCGGTTTTCAATTATTTTAGCAAGACAAGTTTTGTTTTTCTTTTTTCTTCTAAAGGATAAAAGTACCGGTTTTTTTGCGTAGCCTTATATAAAAATAATAATTACGAGCATATTATTTATAAATCCATGGCATTTACTTTAATTAAGTTTGCTGATATAAAAATGGCAGTGGGAACATTATAAGCTGATTATGTATGTTTTCAACACACTATCTACCTAGGATATATCCTGAAGAATATCGTATATTTTTCTGATTTTGTTTACTGTAGTCGATTATATACTTTTAGGTATTAAAAAACTTGCATTTTTTGCGTTTAGGTCGTGTAGTCGTAAGGCCATATTTGACAGTTCTACAAGACAGGAAGATGGAGGGACAAACTTGACTCCTCATGAAAAGCCTGGCCCGCAATAGCATAGGACAGACGTGTGTAGAAAAGGGACAGAAAAGCTTTTGCCCAACAGTGCGACATTACGGGCTGATTGAATAGATAGATTCACCTACATTGAAAAACAAAAAATCGCAACCAAAGAAGTACTGACTAATGACTAAACACTGTTTTGGTTTAGAAAGTTATAACTACCTTAGTGTGATTTTTTTGGGCTGGATCAAGGGAATAACCCGTTTTAAAGATACTTGCCCGGTCCAATAACTAGAATCCGATTGTCTACGTGTTTTTAAACAACCGTTACTAAATATCATACTAGCGAGCGGTCACTGCAAAGACAAATATCAAACAATAAAATATATAATAATAATAAGTTAAACTAAGGAATTCCCCGTCCCATACATGGGCACAGGTACCTACGTGCCATACCTGGCAACACGTGACTATAATAATGACATCATGCTAAAACTGGATTTTTAAGATGAGCCGAAGAATTTATTATGCTTTTGGTTAGGTTTCTGTTCTATGTTCTATTGAACGAGTAGCTACGTAATAACAGCCGCACAGGTCGATCAATCAGGTTAAGCTACGCTTGCCGCGGTTGGTGCGCGGATGGGTGACCATCTTTACAGACCGAGACCTCTCTGTGACTCGCACGATAAGCCGTTGTTCCTGGATGTCATTTTGACAGTCGTTACGGGTAGTCAGAAGCCCGAAAGTCTGACAACCAGTCTTACCAAGGGATATCGTATGACCCAGTTACTAGGTTGTGGAGTTTAGATAGGTAGTCGCTCTATTTAAAACACTAGTATTCAGCTGCATCCGGTTAGACTGGAAGCCGACCCAAAATAGTTAGGAAAAAGGTTCCAGGCCATCGCTACGCGAAGAAGAAGAATTTTAACGTGATTAATACACATTGATGCGCAAATTAATCGTCTACGAAATGCAATTGAAGAGATTGACAATATTATTAAAATAGCAATTGATTGCAATTGATTGTTTCGGGGACCCTTAAGGTTATGAAAATTAAGCTCTGAACAAACTGAAGCGAGAGAGCGGAATGCGGGACGCGACAGGGAGCGTCGCGCGTCGCGCGTCCACGATTGTTTTAATGAATAGGAGTCCCGCGCGCGACTGTTCGCGTTAGTTAGTTTGAATACCTCCATACCTACAAGTTACTTTAATTGACACCATCGGCGCGGGCGAACTTCGTCCCGCATCCCGCTCGCTCGCTCACGTAGTTTGTCCAGAGAGGTAATTGCGTAACACAGTAATAATAGCGACGGCTTTCAATTTGACAGTTTAACAACATTCATTGGGTTATTTATGTTTTTGAGCTGATAAATTTTTCGAACATATGAAGCAATGGATTAGCAATATCCTTCAGATTGTGATTAAACGTATGTTATACATAGTGCAATCCACGAAGACGCACCCCACTCTTCTTCCGAATCGTTAGTGTTTATCGCTAGTTAATTCCATTAGTGTTTTAGTTCTTTCGATACACTCTAATTACCCACTAATAATAATTCGTGTGTATTTACAAAACTAAAACACTAGTGGAATGTTGCACACTTCTGCTGTAAGCATTAGGAAAAAGAGTGGAGCGCGTCTTCGTGGATTGCACTATCTATATACCGTATTAAGATGCAGAGCCTGTTCTGTTAAGTGAGATCCTGACTAAAATTAAATACTTAGAAGTTACAAAAAGTCATAACTGCACTCTTTTATTTTGCCGAGAAAACCAGAAAAAGCTTTTAATTAAAAAGCATTTATAGGGAAGTAATTATCTTCTGAAAACTACAGAGTAGGGATTAGGTTAACACATTAAACAGTACAGCGGTTATTACAAGTAGTTCAATAATAAAATAAATAATTTTTAGGTACTAAAAACGGAAAACTGCATTTTTCAATAAACCACATACCTAAACAATAAAATTTAACTAAAACTAGGTATTGTTACCAAATAATCACAAATTGTTGTTGAATGAATACTCAAACGAAAAAAAAGGTCGCACGGCTAGAATGGTTTCATTAATAATATGATAACCTAATTGAACCTTCAGGCGATGATAGCCTGAAGGTTCGAAATTTGAATTCACAATACCGCGCGGGGAATGGACGTGCTGTCTTCACAAATTCGCGTCGCTAAAGAATCAGGGTTGGTTTTGTTAGAAACATACAGTAAGGCCGCTATCACATTAGGACGTTAGTAGTGCGATAGTGGCGCGGCAGAAGCAGACGCCTTCACATTATAAGAAGATTATTATGCTGCTCTGCAGTTTAGATCAGCGTGGCGCACTTCATATCAAAAATGAATTCCGACGTGGGAACATTGTTGTTCCTACTTTTGATAGTATTTCAGCTTATTGCCGACAAGCGCACGCAGTTTCACCGCGCTTCTGTTTATAATTTGAAATTCTGACAGGGCGACGGTCGCGCGTCTGTTGCGCGACTGTAGTGCTTTTAAAAATCTATTTATTTATTTATTTATCCAAGTCTAACCTACAACTACCATTACAGATCAGCGATCCAATGCGATAGAGAGGCCATGCATGCTAAATCAAATTTCAAAATTCAAATTTATTTATTGGTGTGATTTTTGGTACATTTTACATGAGATCTTAATAATAAATAATTAGTTCCTCAAAAAATCTACCTTAAAGGTGTACACTCTTTCACGTATTTAGTTTATTAATAAATAAAAAGAATAATCAACATGTTAAAATAAAATAATTACAACAAAACACAACATAACTTAGGACAAAAAAAAAAAAAAAAAAAACAAAACATTAACAATTGAATATAAATAATGAATGGAAATAAAGATAATCATACAATGTCAAAATTTATAAATATCAATGTCAAATAACTTACAATTTATCATTAAGGAATTCATCAATAGTATAATAACATTTTTCCAATAATAGATGTCTTAATTTGTTTTTAAATTGAGTAATATTTAAGTCCTTAATTGCATTTGGTAATTTATTAAATATTTTTGGGGCCATGCAAAGTATGCTTTTGTGCATCAAGGCGGTTTTTGATGGTCGAACACATAATTCATGTCTATATTCTTGTCTAATTATTTTATAGCGATGTTCAGATGCTTTTCTGAATAGATGCATGTTCTTTTTAACAAATAAAGCAATCTCAAATATGTACAAGCAAGGTAAAGTCATTATTTTTAACGATACAAAATCCTTAATCTACATCCTATAAAATGATATACAATATACTAAATCTTAACCTACATCTAAATAACATATTACATAAAGCGTAACTTTTGCGAATTCACTCAAGTTGCACCACAATACATCAACCCTCTCGTGTACCTCGCTTACCACACGCATGGCTCTAGTGAGAGGAGTTTTCGCCAGTAGGTTGGTTCTGGCTGCAGGCACAGCAAGCAGGGGCGGGCGCCGCCGCCTCCGGTCGCGGTCCTCGCGGTCTGGCACGCAAAGCTCCAGGTGCCGTAGCACTCCCGGGTTATGCGCCCCGCCACGCAGTAGCTTCACTACATACGCTGCGAGTGCAAAGTCCCGCCGCACCTTTAATGCGTTGTACCCTACCATACCCAAAGGATCATTAAGACCGCTTTCACACTTAGGCGACTTTAGCAGCGCGACAGTCGCGCGACAGACGCGCGATATTGCAGCTTATTGCCGACAAGCGCACGCAGCTTCACCGCGCTTCTGTTTATAATTTGAAATTCTGACTGGGCAACGGTCGCGCGTCTGCCGCGCGACTGTCGCGCTGCTAAAATCGCCTAGTGTGAAAGCGGTCTAAGAATTAGGCCGCTTTGAAATTTGGGCGTAAGCAGCGCGATAGTAGCGCGGCAGAAGCAGATGCCTTCACATTATAAGTACAGCCGCGCGATAGCAGCGCGGCTGCCGAACCGCAGTTTACATCAATTCGTTCTCGGTATCAAAGTTGCTCCCTCCCGCTTGCAATAGCCGACTGGTCGCACGCGGAGGCCGCACCGGCTGCGCGCGGCTGCCACGCTTCTGTTTATAATATAAAAGTCTGACTAGGCGACGATCGCGCGTCTGCCGCGCGTCTGCCGCGCGAATGTCGCGCTGCTCAAGTCGCCTAAGTGTGAAAGCGGTCTTATAGAACATAAATGTTTGAACGCCTAGTGAAAATACCATTGCAATGTCCACGTAAGAAATATTGCATTACCTTTTATATACAAATAGGCAATTGATGTCATGTGGAAAATTAGAAAATAATCGTTTTTCTTTTAGTTATGTTACTGCAGACATTAATTCGTTTTGTGGGAAATAATAATTTTATAATTTTAGATTCCTTTCTTTAAGTTTTGTTATTTATGTTATTACCTACGGGCTATTATTAATAACCCTTTGACCGCCACGGTCGTGTATAGCAGACAAATGAAAACGTGCCCAACACGCCACCGTCGGCTAATGCCGACAAGAAAACACCATGCACCATGTGCTGCATCTTCAGGCACCCTGCTACGTTGTATTATTAAAAAAATATTTAAAATCACTTATTACCTAAATTAAAAACTCCCACAAATGTGGGAAACTAAAACTAAGTTTGTAGTGGAAACACTGAACCTAATTTACAAAATTCTACATTTTATTGCGTTTTTACGTTGTTAGAAATACAGAGACAATTAATTTACGCGTGAAAAGTAATTCCCGTTAATTTATTATGTTTTCGTGATCTTGAATCGCACTCTTTCGCGATATTTTTTGTCGCATGTCACTCGGTTGACTTCGGTTGGCGTCACACAGAGCACTGAACTGACGTTAGCTACGCTGATGGCTGTGGCCATCAGTCAAGTGGCAACGCCTTGGTGCGGTAGTTACTAATCTAGTGTAACATATATATCAATGCTTTTGAATGTCAAAATTTACAATACAACATAGAATTTATGTAGTCGCCCTTTCCAAAAGGTATTTTTGTATGGACAAGAATGGGCAAGAAACTCCACCGTTACTCATTTAAAATGTTTTACAATATTGTGTAAAAATGAATTATTATACATATATGTGTATACGATACACTTATTAAAGAATAAAATTACTATACCACAATAGGTGAAAATAATTAAAAATGATGCAACAGATCAATAATTATTGTCATTAGTTGACAGCCACCACGCAACTATCGATGCGACGCTCTGCTTGACTGATTGTTACCAGCCAGTGTTACTCTTATCCGACCTCTTCTGTGACTTCAGTAACTTCTTAACCTACGCTCTTAACAAAACGAGGCGGGCGGGGCTTACGCTATGACGTCGTATACTTATGTAGCGGTATCTACAACGCCACATGCGAACAACGCGTCATACTGACGTCACGTGAAGTCCTGCATCTCGCAAGCGAAGTTTATCGCGCATCTAGCATTATATACAACGGCCCGACATGAATCATCGGGCAGTAGCCCGCCAGTCACAACACCCGCCTGGTCGGAGGATGTTCCCTTTTCTATGGAGTATGAGTGAACTTTACACCCTGTTCCTCATCCCTCTGTACTTATATATATATTACTAGCTGACCCCGCAAACGTCTTTTTGCAAAAAAATAAATTGTAGCCGATTCTGAGACCTACCCGATATGCCCAAAAAATTTCATACAAATCGGTCCAGCCGTTTCAGAGGAGTATGGTAACTAACAATGTGACACGAGAATTTTATATATTAGATTATATACATACATAAATTCACCTTCTTCCCTTGGGGGGTAGACAAGACGGGATCGTCTTTATTCCTTTTGCCTCGTTTACGTTCATACATCTCAGGGGCAATTCTCGTAATTTTTAAGAACGTTCACAGTCTGATCTCAGTCTCAATCTGTCAAAAATACTTCAAATTTCCCTACATTTTGACAAGTTTTTGACATTTGTTTGTCGCCGAGATGAGACTGCGACTAGATTTTGAACGTTTTAAATTAGCAGAATTGGCCTACTGGTTATACACGCACGCTGGTTGCAAGTACTACGTACCTGATCTTACTGAAGAACATTTGCAATAAGGTCACTTGATTTCCTACTAGGGCTTCCCCTTTCGGCGTTTCCACTCACATCTGCCTTGTGGATACTTTTTGTTAGTCGCCTTTCATTTATCTTCTCAACATGACCGTCATATACTTCTTATAAATTTTATTTCTAACAAACTCAAGCTGTTGCTGATGAGTTCAGGAATGAAGCCACAGCGAATACCAAGTAAAGTTGCGCATTTAAAGCCGAACCTTAATCTGAATTACCTACCGATCAACAAACTCACATAAGATGTTTGCCCGACTTTTAAAACTTAATCAACAGTTGAGTGGAAAATTGTTTAAGTAATTAAAATTTTCGAAATAATTCCGGACATTTAGGTTCTTCGAAAGAAGATTTCAGGCAGTGATAATTACAACTTAGGAGAATCTTTTACAGTGTATATTTTTTATCTTGTGACCGCTCCGTTTGTACGGGAGATATTATGAACCAATAATGGTGAAAGTTGAATCTAAATTCATAAAGAAGCTCTAAGCTGTTTTGAGGGCTTCAGAGCCCCTAAAAACATAGACTGACGCAGCTAAAGCCTCAAACAATGTCAAGAGAAATAGAGAACCGCGGGGTAATTACGTAACATACAATCAGTAGCAATGGCTTTTTATTTTGACAGTTTAACAACATTCATTTCGCTATAACTTTTTCGAACATGTGAAGCAATGGATTGGCAATGACTTCAAAATTATTCAGCTTGTGATTGACAGTATATTAGAAAATTAGGATACAATGCAGGTCTTTAGCATCTAATTTTGTGATTGCTTTTCCGGCCGACATCGTCAGAGTGGTCGTCGGGAAACAAATAGGTATCACACATAAACTAATATGAGTTTATGGAAAAATAACTTTAATTACACTACATAATAAAATTCAGTTTTCGCTACAACTTCAAGCATTTTTATATTTTTTCAATGGTGCTAGTCACTCTGTACTGAGCTTAATTACCTACTACTAAAATAAAGTTCATATTTGTTTAACTAGAAATAACATCAATTAGAAACATTGAATAGACCTTACCTCATCATTATTATTCTCTGCTACTTATACTTACAGCATAATCAGCATATAATGTTCCCACTGCTGGGACACAGGCCTCCTCTCTGTGAGAGGGAATGGGCCGTAATCCACCACGCTGGCCCAGTGCGGGTTGGTAGATGTCACATGTTTTCGAATTTTTGGTTCTCAGACATGCCGGTTTCCTCACGATGTTTTCCTTCACCGTTGTGAGAGCAGTGGTGATGAAATTATTTACACAAAGAAAAGCGCCTGTCTGGGTTCGGACCCACGATCTACGACTCTAAAGTCGGGGCGTTACCACTGGCCCACCACTGCTCACTACATAAATCAATCACCATTTAATTCATATGACTTTTACTTTTATCCTATCGCCCATTTTAGTTTTCGTGTCCACTTATCGCTTCTTCGTTTGAAAACTCACTGAATTCAATTTAAACAAAATAGTCGTTGTAAACATAGTCGAAAAGTGTCAAAGAGAGAAATTATGAATATTTCGTTCATACGTTTCATTTCCTAAATGTCTGGTCTGTCAATAAATAAAGTTGTTTAAAACGATATATCGAATAATAAATAACGGTTTTATATAGATTGAATGGAGCTTGTATAGTATTGAATATTTTAGTTATGATGATTACAAAACCACAAATATTGAACTCTGTGCACATGGTACAAATCTATTACTAATCGATACTAATAATATAAATGCGAAAGTGTGTCTGTCTGTCTGTCTGTTATCTCTTCACGTTTAAACCGCTAAACCGCTTTAGATGAAATTTGGTATAGAGATAGTTTGAGTCCCGGGAAAGGACATAGGATAGTATTTATCCCGATACGATATTCCCACGGGATCGACACTTATGTGGGTGAAACCGCGAGGTGCGGCTAGTGGTATATACAACATTATTTTTAGTTTAAGCGAAACCTGAATATAGTTTGTCCAGAATAAGTAACTGAATCGATTCCAATAATTTTTACAACAAAATTATTTTATCACAAAAATATAAAAAAAAAAATTACAAGTTGAACACCGAGCGACACTACATAATCATTATCGAGCGCAAGACGATCACACGAAGATACATGCGCGGGCGGCGCTGCGCGCCGCGCTGTGAGTATGTTTTTGTACGGACAAGTAGGTAAAATAAAAAGCTTATAACTTTGTGATTTTTCATGATACAGTTTTGAAATTTTGTACAGACGCCAGCACATAAAGCTACTATAATCTGTCAAATTTCTTTAATAGTTTTTCAACTATATCGCTAAAGTATAAGGTTCAAAGTAAATTGGGAAACTTTGGCAGTTTTGGGTAGGCTGATGTGCTGGCGTCTGTACATAGATTCTTTGCATAAAAATACTAGACACGTGTTTCGGGTTTCGCATATAGGTACTAAAACTAATGTTGTATATATTTTTTTTCCTGGACAGTATAGGCTAACAATGTTGAGCAAAGGCCTCCCCAGATCCTTACAGGAGCTCTTTTCCCACACCACCAGTACCTCCTCCTCGAAGCAGTCCCCACGGTACGTGACCAGAGGGGCAATTCTCGTAATTTTAAGAACGTTCACAGTCTGATCTCAGTCTCAATCTGTCAAAAAATACTTGTAATTTCCCTACATTTTGACAAGTTTTTGACATTTGTCTGTCGCCGAAATGAGACTGCGACTAGATTTTGAACGTTTTAAATTACGAGAATTGGCCTTCAGGTCATCTCGCCACATCTTAATGGGCCAGCCTCGGCGACGCTGTCCATGTTCAGGCCCCCACTGTGTGGAAACTTTTGCCTAGCCGTCATCGTGTATGCCGCTGATGTAACCCACCCAATCCCATGAATGTTAATATAGAATGATTTTGATTTCACACTCATATCTTTATTATTTTAACGTTAAGCCGTTGGTCCCGGTTGTCATTCGTGGATCTATGACAGTCGTTACGGGTAGTCAAAAGCCTGAAAGTCTGACATCCAGTCTTACCAAGGGGTATCGTAGTAACTGGGTTTTGGAGGTCAGATAGGCAGTCGCTCCATGTAAAACACTAGTATTATTGTTAGTAGTATTGGTAAACACTAGTATCCGGTTGGATTGGAAGCCGACCCCAACATAGTTGGGAAAAGGCTAGGCAGATGATGATCTCTATTATTTTAACGCAAAATCTCTGTGTGTCGGTCGGATTTTGAATCACTTTTTTAAGTAATCAAATTTTTCTGACAAGTCTTAATTTTGATTACTTTGGTACTCTGAATTCAGGGCCAAGAAGGAAATTTAATATAGGGGGAAGTCCCCTAAGCCCGGACGGCTTCTAAAGCCGGACATGTTTGAAATCAGAGGAAAAAAGCGCGCCAATGTGTTGCTTTTGCCGCGGTTAGAAAGGTTCTCCGAAGTGAAGTACGCGGGGGGTGAGCCAATAGTCAGTGCTGACTCGTTCGTCGTGAAGCGTGGCCCAAATTTTGAGGTTAGTAAAAATTTAGTTTGAAATAATTTTTTGGGATCTGTAAGCAGTATGCAAAGTATGGGATGATATTCATTATTATTAATTATCATTGCTATTGTTCTAATCTGGCATAATTCATGCTTTTTTTATGATTCATAAACACACAGTGTGAATGAGAATTTTTCTTGTATGTGCCTGAAGGTCCCTAAGTTCGGACACTCTCAAAGTCCCCTAATACCGGACAGTTTTACAGCAAGTTTGTTCAACATGGGTTCAACATGGGTAAGCCCAAACTGAGATGCCAGAATACCCCCAAACATGAAATATTGAAAAAAGCTATCGATAAGGTGATGTAAAAAAAAATCCCTGAGAAAGTCATCTAAAGTCTATAATGTGCCAAAAAGTACACTGTTCGACTACATTAAAAAATTGAGACATAGGCTAAGCCTCCTGTCGTTAAAATGCAACAACTGAAAGGCAAGAAAACTAACGACTCGACTAAAATAAAAAGGACCAAGAAATTGACTGCAATTCCAAAGACAACGATATCTCAGACATCAAAATCATCAACATCAGTGGCTGAAAATGCAACAACTTGTTTATCTGTCAAAAAGATAATGATGAAGATTGGATTTGTTGTCAAGCTTGCAATCAGTGGACTCATGAAGCGTATGCTGATGTTGAAGAGGGCTAAGTTAGCTACATTTGTGATTTTTGCAGGTTGTACAATTAAAGTTTTGTGATTCTATAAAAAACGTTCCTGATTATGACCAAAGTTTACTAGAATTAAGATTAGTTTTCCTTGTTAACAGTTGATTTGTTCTATTATAATAGATATTGTTACGAATTGTTTGTTATAATAATGTTTAAGTTTAAAAATGAACGAAAAATTGGCTGTCCGTCATTAGGGGACCTTTTTGAAAACGTCTTTTTTTCTATGTTAATTTTTCCTTAGTATTTACTACATTTAAACTAACATTTAAGACTGCTAATATATCTGTGTTGATCAGGTATATAGTTAAAAGCTTATTAAAGTAAAATAAACAAATTAAACTATTACGCGATTTTTTTTATTTTTGTTATTCCTTAAGTGTCCGGTTCTCGGGGACCTCCCCTTAATATTTGCCATCGACACGCGAAGAAGAAGACTTTGGCACCTGCTTGCTCTAGCATTAAAACACACTTATTACACATACACACATGGCTCACTTACTTCTGCCGAGCGCGGTGATTATGGCAATGACAACCGAAAGTAATAAACATCCCCAAAGGCATCGATTAAACACTTGTCACTCAGAAACCAAAACTCTCATAGAATTCACAACAACCCATAAACCCTTTAACTACAAAATTACCATAATCCTTCCTTTTGTCGGGTTAAAACAAAATCGGTTCCTAAAGACCTATTAAATGTTTAATGGAGTAACCGACTGCTTTAACACAAAATAGAACTAGGTGCAGAAGATCAGTTCCAGGCAACGAGCGAGTTCGCGCGCATACATAGACACTCTTGTGGCTGAGTATTGAGTAATAATAGGCGTATGGGTCGATCGACCAGGTTAAGATACGTTTGCCGCGGATGGTCCATGGATAGGTGACCATCTTTACATATCAATACCCCACCATGTCTTGGAAAGCACTTTAAGCCGTTGGTCCCGACTGTTGTTCGTGGATCTTTGACAGTCGTTACGGGTTGTCAGACGCCTGAAAGTCTGAAAACCAGTCTTATCAACGGGTATTGAATTACCCTGTAACCGGGTTGTAGAGGTCAAATAGGTAGTCGCTTCGTGTAAAATACAGCAGTGCTATTCTGTAAAAATCTCACGGTGATAACTTAGGTGAAGTGAACGTGAAGTGAACTGTCATTCCACCTGATGTTAGGGATCGTCCCTATTGATGGTTCACTTCACGCTCTCTTCACCTAAGTGGTCACGGTGAGATTTTTACAGAATCGATCGGCTGGTATTGTCGTTTACCTGTCCGTGCGCCTGTTTATGTGAACTACACCTTCTGTACCTTTTTTGTGGGCAAGTCACCCGTTCGATGACCAGATTTACAATTCAAATGTTCTTGTTAAAATCGGTGATCGGGTTCGGTATTTTCCCTGTGTTAATTACAACTGATTTTCGAGATTATTGTACGGTTAGTGTTATTAAAACTAGGGATTTTTAATAATAGACCTGATTTTGAGTAAGGAGAATACAAAAGTTATAAAATTGCTATCTTTTAATTGTAATGAGAAGGAAGAGTTGGAAACTATGAATGCCCGCGGTGCGTCAACGACGTATGGTCAACATTTTTTAAAGAATCGTAATTCCAGTTTGTCGTTATATTGAAATACTTATTATTTAATTTTAAATAGTCAGTTTGTTTGTATATAAATGAAAGTGAAATTTCTTTGTGTTGTGTTAATCCATTCTGTAATTAACTTTGTAAATTAATAATACTTCACTTTGCTCTAAGTTCAATATGTATTCCAATTCATTAATTCTAAAGGCAATATGCATTCTAATTGAAACAATATTTTAACAAAACAAAGGAAACTCTAACGATATCTTTGATCAGTTTAATCTAATCTAAAGATACTATCATTAAAGAAAGAAACTATCAATAGAAATAAAGAAAGAAAATATGTTTGTTTGGCACATGCCAATGTCACACTATCAAAACCAAAAAATATTATGAAAACTTGCTAATCACATATTTCTTTGTTACAGATATCAACTGTATCAACACGCAGACAGAAACAGCGCAATCTTTTGAAACGACAACATTTGACTTTAACACAGAGAACATAGAAGATACCAGACAAAGTAGACAACAGAACAATGACTCATACGTTTTTGTAATAGACGATGATGGACAAAACGCTACAATCTCAAAAGATTTCCACCACAACGCACCAGAAAGCGCCTCCAGAGTGCTAGTTGTAACTAAACCGAACAGCACCAATGTGTTGAAAATCGAACCAAAACGGAAATCAACTCCTCCAGCCAAGAATCCAATCAGAATGCTACATGATGAAAAGGAAACAGTCATTAGCAGAAATGTAAAAGACGCAAAGATAAGGGCTCATGTAAGATATGATGAAGTGACAGGAGAACTGATGAATGGCGACCATCCTTGTCACAGAGAATGTAGAGAGGGAGAGGAACCAATGATATGTTACTATCATTTCGTTTTGGAATGGTACCAGACGATGAGCAAGGCTTGCTACGACTGTCCGTACAATTTGACAGACTGTTCTCGGCCCGATTGTATCCCAGCTGATGGTATGAACCGACCCTTGAACGTTATTAATAGAAAAATGCCTGGACCGGCCGTGGAGGTGAGTAAAAACAAAATATACCAGCTTTATTTTTTAACGTCTGGACAAAAACAGGGGATAAAAGGTGAACGGAGTATAAGCACAGAAATCTCTTGTTTTTTCAAAAACCTAATCTGAAATTAACCTATCAATAAATACTAACTACTTATCTGAGGTTAACTTTTCGTACTAAAACAAAAAAATAAACGTCAATTATATAAAAATTCAACATATAGACACCCTACTCAACGCGCGAAAATTGTCAATGAATTCGTAGCGACATTTAATCCTTTGATTGAAGCCATCGGCCGGCTATTATCGAAGGATTTTTTTATTTTAACTAGTTTGACCCGGCGCGTACCACAGGTGGTACGACACGAATAGAAAATCAATTGTGTCTCATTAGCTGGGCTTGACCGATTTTTGTGAAAAAGAAAAAATAGATTTCTGTACCATAGGTCTGTTTACCTTTTATACCGTGCTTTTGTGCAGACGTAAAAAATATTATTTCGCACGTACTTCGGCTAAGCGTTCTTGTCACTGTTGCACAACTGTCAAACTACGAGTGCAAGATAGAGACGGAAACATATCTAAGTCAAAGCTTTTACTTTATAACGTCTATAGATCTCGGCAAGTCTCGTAAATGTAAATTTTGTAAAAAAATGTGTGGTGTTATAAAATGTGCTCCCATTTTATTTCACGGAAAATTGTTGGGCGAATTTTAGCCTGTACCTAGCTGACAATATTGTGACAATTACCGTTGTAGTTTTAATTTCGGGTGAAATTGCGAACTCGTTTTAATTGGGTCGCTCGTTAGATGAAAGTATGGTAAAACTATTGTTAGTAAACATTATGAAAATGTTGACTAGTTTACTGCTCGTCATTTTATTGGCTTTAGAGCTGAATGGCTGAAAAGCTTTTAGTTTATATTTTAAATCAGAAATTACATTAAATTCGGCCCTAAATATTATTATAACATAGTAAATTAAACGACATTTCATCTTTTCAATAATTAAAATCATTAACAATTATCTAAAGGGAAATTTATTTATCGTAATTTACGATTGCATGAAAACTGATCAGATATTCCGAGAATTAATGTGCCTATTTGAAATAAATGACTTGACTTTGACTATGACTTTGAATTAAGTATTTATTTTCCGCGTATTTCAATTTACCTGCAGATCATTATGTCTACATAATATTCATAATGTACATAGCCATGCACTTTGAAGTACACACATCAAAAGTGTCTAGGGATCAACATATATTTTTGCAATAACTTTTCTCCTGATTGATATTAATTAAAATTTTCTTTAAGGATTCATCAAATAAAGTGTTTTCGTTTGTCACAGTAACGATAAACCAAGTCACCTTTGCATTAATAAAGAAATTTGCCATTTTCCTAATAAAGGGATTTTTGACATTTGAACCACTAACACAAAAGTTCGAAAAAAAGACTGAAATAACAGTTTTCTCTAAAATTTTATTGGGTAACTTAAACAATTAATAATCCGTGTTTCTACCGCGAACACTAACAACACAAGAACATCGGTTTGGCATACTCAAAATAAGTTCATCCAAATCACGCTGTGGAATGGCCGCCCATGTTCGTTGCAACAACAAAAAAAGGTCTTCTTGCGACTGGATACCCTCCATATTCGGCAGAGCTCTTCTCTGTAGCATATCCCATGCATGCTCAATCGGGTTCAAGTCTGGCGACTGAGCAGGCCAGGGCAGGACATTGATGTTAGCTGCGGCGAGAGTCTGTCTTACAACTCTTGCGGTGTGCGGTCGTGCATTATCATGCATTAACTGAAATAAGGGACCGATTTGCACTTGTAGAGGAACGATGACGTCTGATACAATCGTCTCAGCATAAATTTGAGCGTTGAGGTTGCCTCTGATCCAAATCAACTCAGTTCTTCCGCCGATCCAAATACCCGCCCATACCATGATGGTTCCACCACTATAAGGATGGACTTCCTGGCAGGATTTTAATCGCTGTTGGCGTCCGTCTTGTATCCGGTCTCATACCAAAACGAGACTCATCAGAAAAGCACACGAAACGCCATTGTTCTTCTGCCCAATTTCTGTGTTCAAGAGCCCATTGATATCGAATCCTACGATTGTGCATTGCTATAGGTGGTACCCGTAGCGGTCTTCGGGAATGAAGGTTCACTTCATGCAAGCGGTTTCTGACTGTTTGGTCGCTAATTAAGTTCCCTGAAGAGTGATGAAGCCTCACGGCTAACATCATGGCGGTTATTGTTGGAGCTCTTCGAGTTAAGATTTGAATGTATCGGTCTTGTCTCCGTGTGGTGCAGCGATACCGTCCTCCATGGCGCTCAGCCACGGTACCAGTGCTTCGGTAACGTGTCCAAAGTCGACTGATAACACTCTGACTTGTATTCAGAGCTAAAGCCACAGTACGTTGCCGGGAACCAGCTTCTATCATTCCCACGGCTCTGAGCATTTCTTCCCTGCTTAAATGACGTCGCCGCTCCATAATAACGTTGGTTTTAATCAGTAGTAGGGAAACAGTAGCACTAATAATGTCTTCAATGCGTTGTATGTTTTTATAGGGAAAATATTGACAGCTGATTTTCATCTTTTACTCGAATTTGATTCACAGTTCCTGATTCAAATTATGAAATGCACCAAAAAGGATCCATATAAATTTATAAAATCATAAATTTATTACAAAGCCACATCTCAATCTCAAGAAATCCGAATAAAAATGCTTGATCCCTAGACACTTTTGATGTGTGTATTTTGTGATGTTAAGTATTTTACAATAATCTGTCAATCAGCACCAAAACCTACTTACATATAAATTATCAAACATTGGCACAAACCTTTGTTCAAATATATTATTTGCGAACCCAGGGACCGTTTTCAAACAGTTGTCTTATTACTTCCAGGTGTGCCAACATGACCGTGTGATAGTCGACGTGGAGAATGACCTGATGACGGAAGGTACTACTGTACATTGGCATGGACAGCACCAGAAGGGCACGCCATACATGGATGGGACGCCGTACGTGACACAGTGCCCTATATTACCCGAGACCACATTCAGGTATGTAGATTGTGTTTTGTTTTTTACCAGTGACCTGTGAGGGTCTGGACAAGTGAAAAACGCTTTCAAATTATTTCGTATTTCTACAAGCACTTTCTACAGGATTGACATAATTATATGACATATGTCAATGACATATTGTAAAGGGCCCTTGCAGGGTTCATCTACTGATGTAATACTTGTCAAAATGTTGAGTTTTCTGTGCTACATCCATTGATATATATGTTACACTAGATTAGCAATTACCTCACCACGGCGTTGCCACTAGTCTGATGGCCACAGCCATCAGCGAAGCTAACGTCAGTTCAGTGCTCTGTGTGACGCCAACTGAAGTCAACCGAGTGACATACGACAAAAAATATCGCGAAAGAGTGCGATTCAAGATCACAAAAACATAATAAATTAACCGGAATTACTTTCCACACGTAAATTAATTGTCTCTGTGTTTATATCAACGTAAAAACGCAATAAAATGTAGATTTTTGTAAATTAGGTTCAGTGTTACCACTAAAAACTTAGTTTTAGTTTCCCACATTAGTGGGAGTTTTTAATTTATGGAGTAAGTGATTTTAAATATTTTTTAATAATAACAACGTAGCAGGGTGCTTAAAGATGCAGCACGCCGTGAAAAATGGGTGGAAATAATCCGATTGCTGAGAAAAGAGACTGACTGGCTACCTAATTTCATTAATAATAAAGAAAAAATATTCAAAAAGAAAATGTCTTAGTTATTTTCATTATTTATAAACTTCTATAACACATCCAATAAGAAATACATAATTCAAATATTTAAAAAATAATTTAACTTAACCTAAAACGCTTTTTATGGCTTAAAATGTTGGGTAAAATTTCGCATGGGTAGGCAACCCCATCCCGTCATTGCATGTTTATACTGCGGTCTTTGTCTAATCTAAGCGACGGTATTATTCTTACGACGTGTGTAAGTGAGACACATATATGTTTACTTTTAAATGCTTAGTGGTTTCAAAGCTACGTCGTCGCGTTTATAAAGTGGCTACACTTTTTTGACACATTTTATTGAGGTTTGCTTCTCTAGTTATATAGCTCAATGGCTACATCCAAGTTAAATATGTATGTATTATACACGTTCACTTTTCGGAACAAATGCTCTAAATGATGTTGAACACCACCTCAAAATCTTACCAAAATGTAGTTTAAGTTTAGAAGAAATAAGATTCAGAAGAACGCATACACACAAAGACACGAAAAACTACTTTTTTATAGTATTTCTCGATCTTGGAAGATAGGTATAAGTTGTCTAAGCTTAGTTGGCCAAGACTTCAAATTAAATGAGCCAGAAAAAGAAATTAATTCTTTTGCATTTTAGTACTATAATTAAATAGGTAGGTCGTAGTCGTTATTTGATTTCTGTCAGATCAAAGAAAATGTTTTATTATAGCTCTTTTTTAATTGACATTCTTTCTTCAACAGTTCTTATCATATTACTCCAAATAATTTTAAAATGAATCTTAAGATGTCAAAGTCCTCTAGTATTTGAGAGATCCAGGTCAAATTGCAGTCGCATTCAAATATTGATAGTCAGGTCGAATAGACTGAAAGTTGACATCGAGTTCTGAAATTAGTTCAAATGGAGGAATGGAGGAATGTGCTAAAAGCAGCTAGATACATTTGATATCGTTTATATAATATCAGCACCCTAATTGCGTATAAATCTCGATCTGAATCACTTTTACATAACCATTGCTTCATAATTATGTTGGAAAAATTTGTCTGATCAACAACGCGTTGAATGTTTTTGAACTGTCAAAATTAAAGCCATTGCTATTAATACATAGTGTGTTACGCAATTACCTTTCTGGGATGTACGTCGTCAAAAATATAAAAGGAAATCATTACCCGTAATCCTTGTTATCGTCCTTTCTGTGCGACACACTGATTCTTGATAGGTCACTTAAAAAAAATTATATTCATAGTTACATAAGCTAGGTAATAAAATAAAAAAAAAACTTGAGAGGTGTCAAGGGACACTCGGATGGAACGAAGCTCCTTTCGATTAATTAGTGAAGGAATTGTAATAAAATTTTATTTTCTTTTAAGTTATAATAATAAATAATGTAATGTATTGAATCTTGTATAAAATAATTATATTAATAATTATATTCAATGCGAAATAGAAATGAAAATATCTGGCTTGCTTTCTATAAGAGAGAGAGAGACAGACAGAGAAACATGCGACGCCGCACAGCTTACAATAGCTTACTATAGCAAAAAGTGTCGTGACAACTTTTCGTAAGAATTTTTTCCGTCTAGCCCCCTTTCACAACGCGCGATAAGGAACTTCGTTCCAAAAAAAACTTTAAGACAGTACCTAATTAGAAAAAAAAGAAAGAAAATCAGTTTATTTGCGCCTATGTTATAAGTTTCATGAAACACTGCCATTGTTTTCTTCATCATCGTCATCATTCTGTTATATTAATTTATTTGCGGTCGATGCAATATGTCTCTTTCTCAAACATGCTTGGAAATTTGAGCATTATTTTGACAACCTTCTTTGAGATTAATCAAAATTGCTGTACTGGCCAAATACATGCGAGCAGCGGCCGGTGAAGGTTGTATGAAAATCCATAGCTGTCGTGGTTTAGCGGCCAAATAAATTACATAGTAAACTCATATCTGTCAGGCAATTTAAAAATGGAACGTCCTTTACTCCGAAACATGGCAACCAAAGAGGTAACTTATCAAAGGTTTTATTTAAATTTCAAACTGGCTTGCAAATAGAAAGCTGTTTATTGAAAAAAAAAAACAAATGAACACTTTAACGTGGGAAAAATTATAGTTGCTCGTTGTTCGTCATTGATTTCGAAAAGTAATTGTAATTCCAAATAAAAAGCTCTGCCTAGGTACTATTTAGTTTTAATTTCCGCGCATTGTTTGAGAAAAGTAGGTACTATACATGCCTTACGTATGTGTGCCTCGGCTTCGCTTCGGCCCACATTTACACGTTCGTCCGTCAATGCCTCTTTTGCTGGCCGCTGAAGTAATGTACTATTTCTTTAATACCTTTCATCCTTCCTTTCCTTATTAGCCGTCATCTCTAGCCATATATTTTTCACATAATCTTTTTTTTTTAACTTTGACATGGTTATCTTAAATAATTAACCATCTCATGATAACCTTTGCATTTCTAGGTACCAGTTTAACGCCACACACGCTGGCACCCACTTCTGGCACTCCCACTCTGGCATGCAGCGAGCTGATGGCGCCGCCGGAGTCTTTGTCGTGAGGAAACCCAAATCCCAAGACGCTCACGGCAGATTGTATGATTATGATAGGTAAGTTTAATGTACTGTCAGCAAAGGAGATAAGTATGCAGGGTCGTCGAATATAGTTGAAGTTTTGGCTTACCAAAACATCAATCGGTTTCTTAGTAAATTTTAACTATATTCGAAGACCCTGCTTACTTATCTCCTTTGCTGACTGTACTTACAATTTTTTTTCTAGAAACATCTTTACATGACACTTCCTGTGGCCTAACCGCTGGCATTTGCCTTGGTCAGAGGCTAATATCAATCTTAGAATCGATGACCATTGGAGTAGATGTGTTCTTGAGTGAAAACCGCGAATCGGATAGCGTAAGGTAGGCCGCCCTCAGGCTAGAATGGGTGGAGCGGCGATCTTAGCAGGGTGGCTGGTAGCAGCTGGATGAAAGGTACCGAGAATCGAGTTGAATGGCGTGAAATTGGAGGGGCCTGTGTCCAGCAGGTGATGATGATAATGAGAGCCAAGCATTATGATACAACGTCTTTTCTACCAGTTGACAGCGATACGTAGGATTTTATCGACGCCGTATATAAATGTAGTTTGTTGTTCTAGGTTTAGTGTTAGAATAGTTTATTGTTATTATATAATGTGTGCCTATAGTTTGTATGTAGACTGGACTAAAACTTGATTAAGTTTTGTTTTATTGTAATTTACCTATACAGTCATAGGATCTCAGAGGGGGTCGGTATCCTCTTCGTGCCTCGGAAAGCACGTTAAGCCGTTGGTCCCAGCTGTTATTCTTGGATCTTTGAAAGTTACGAGTCGTCAGAAGCCCGAAAGTCTGACAGTCTTACCAAAGGTATCGTGTTAACCAGTAACTGGATTGTGTAGGTCAGATAGGCAGTCACTCCTTGTAAAATACTGGAATTCTGCTGCAAAGGTTAGATTGGAAGCCAAACCCAATATAGTTGGGAAAAGGCAGATTGATTTTGATTGAAGTCATACGATCCCAAAGGGTATGTGTACTAGGCATTTTGCCTTCGTACTTTGCTCCAAGTAACTAAACTCTAACAAGTTTCCAGCATCATTCTAATCACTTTGACACTCAAATTGCTCGATGTTCTTCGTTTAGTAGTTTTGTAATTCCGTAATATCCTCCGTAATTCCTAATATCTAAAATGTTTGCCAAATAACGAAGCATAGAAGCTGAACTTAGAGAATCGTTTTATCCATTAGACACCTGTTTAACCTGTTTACAATTAAAATGGCCTCTAAAGTCTTTTCAAAGTTTTGATGGAAAGAACAACGTCTCTTGTGTTGATGATAATAGGGCTTAGAATGGTGTGCAGCAAATACCTTCATCATTGCTGGCTTGTGGTCACTTCTAGAACACACCATCCATTAATAGATTTAAAACCTCCTGTAACAGCCAAAGGGTTTCTCTAATAAAATCAAGCGTATCAACTAGTTTAACGTAAAGGTCGTATCTTCTACGGAGCAAATCGTATTACCTTCTGCATAGAATAAGGAGGATGTATACTCGTAGAAGCGAATTTTCTGTAATTTTCCTTAGGTTTGCGTCTATTCTACTAAAGTAGTTGTCTAACTCTTTCCACAACCCCGTGTCAACCCATAAGTACTAACTGGCCTAAGCTGAAACGGGTGTACGGTGTATGCCAAACGAATTACCGCTATTGACAGCTCACTAAGTTTTCACGGTGAGATTGTTGCAGACTAGGGTTATCGTTGCCCCGGAACATAAAGGGCTAAGGAACACCGGTGGGTTTTAGTCAGTAAGAGTCTGACACTCCCTTCTGCTCCACCCAGACCGGGAGGGGTCATTTGATGATTTCCCATCCATAAAAAAAAGATCGTGTGGATTGTCACATTCGTCGATGATTAGTTAATAATATAATCAGTCTGTTTTCTCACTGCTATATAGACTCAGATTTCTTTTTTGTTGAAGAGAATGGGTTGTAATCTACTACGCGGCCCTCGAAACTATGGGCTTGCTTCCTAAGCATGACTTGCCACAAAAATAACTTAGTCAGCTTGTAATTTTCCCACTTTACGGGACCAGGCTTTTTGTCTGTTTGAGGGCCGTAATCCATCAGATGGACATATCGGGTTGGCAAATGTCACCTGTCTTCGAATGTTTGGTTCTAGGTCATGCCGGTTCCCTCACAATGTTTACCGCTTTGAGAATAGTAAAGAAAGAAAATACGTTTATTTGCGGTAAACATCTCGCAGAGACCGAACACAAACTCAAAAAAACACAATTTGGGGGAAAATATGCATCACATCTATGCGATACGGCCATCGCTCAGCATAATGCTAAGACCCTATGCGAAACAGAGGTGGAGTAGTGTGGTGAAAATGTTCAGTTTCGGTTTCGCTTCTACATAATATCGTTTCTTATTCTATGCCCTACCTTACTAGCTTCGTCACGAGATCTCGTTTGAGTCAATATTGAGAGTACATACAGAGAAAGGTGTGGACAAATAAACATCTAGTGAATGTTCTGCAAAAGTCAAAGAGTTCGTTTTATTTGTTCGGCTATTTAGTTTGTCAATACTCTGATTTATTTAGTGGTTTAGTTGGAAGATTACGTTAAGCGGTGGATGTTTAAGAATTAGTGATGCTTGCGTGCATGATAATATTGATTCAAGTAGGTCCAGCTGAGGTTTGATTATTCATATTCCGCTTTTTGGCTTTATTAGAATTTGGGAACTGAACATATATTGGGAACAGCTAATCTGTGGTGGTCCAGCGATAGCGTCAGTTATTTACGTGCTGTAGGTCGTAGGTTCCAATCCAGACCGGCGATTTACTTTGTGTATATTATTTCATCACTACTGCTCTCAGAACGGTGAAGGAAAACATCGTGAGGAAACCGGCATGTCCTACAACCAAAAATTCAAAGATATGTGTCATCTACCAGCCCGCACTGGGCCCATATGGTAGATTACGTGGTGGAAGCCTGTGTCCTGTGTGAAGCAGTCGAAACATTATAGGCTGACTATGCTAAGCTATGCTAATCAGGGTGTCTACTCCGAAGTGACACAATCGAATGATCGGAACCGACCAACACACGGCCGAACCGAATATTGTTGTCCTACTACGAAAAAGGTTCGGATAGGCTCAGTTTGATCGGGACCATAGTCAATGTTCGAAAAGAGTGACGGACCGAACGAAATGTAGTGCTAGAGGTGAAAGTTCTATCGATATGTTTTTATTGGTCATTAATACTCATTTTGATATAATTGAACTATTGAAATACATGGTAAAAATATTTATTATAGTAAGAAAATAGAACTTTACTTTTAATTCAATATTTATACCTAAGAAAATTGTATTATTTCTCGAAAAAACAATATATTTGTAGCTGGCATACAAACTGCTTTGCCGATTGTCAAAATAAATAGAATAAAAAGAAAAAGGATAAAAGTCAAAGGATGACAAGTAAACAAATAAGGAGAAAGAATAAAATTTTATAATTGCAAAATTTAGACAAAATACTTTTAAACTCAAACCAAATCTTGTCTGTCGCTATCGCTATAGCGATAACCGCATTTCGGTTGTTTATCGTCAAGTGCTGGCTGAAGTGTAAAGTGTTAAAGTCAAGTTATGAGATGTATACAAAAAACAAGCTAAATATAATAGAAACTACATAAATTATTCACTTTACGCGTGATAAAGTGTCCCTTGAGTTTATCGTTTTCTCATGTTCGTATTCTGGAAGTTTGGAAATGAATGTAATGTACAAACATTCTGCAAGAACAAGTCACCATGTCCAGACCAACAGCGCCACAAATTGATGCTCTCCTCATCGAGATTTAGCTCAAGCCATCTTGAGGGGCATCGACGGTCGTACGCTGAATCATCGACTGTGGGAAGAAATTTGCGCCACGCTGAATGCTATATTATTTTAGTTTTACTTATTACTATACCTACTTCCTGAAGATTAGTTCTAGTATTGTAAAAAATATATTTTATTAATTATTTTCTAATGATTGCATCAGTCTTTCCCTTTCTCTTTGTACCCTCCTCAAAGCATCTGTGACAAATGTAGCAGGCTGATATGTCACTTGCCGCCTTGCCGGGAGTTATCCGATTCTAAATCATCTTGGGTTAACACCGGAGCACTCACACCGGGCCTTATGCACACATAAGGCCCGGTGTGAGTGCTCCGGTGTTAACTCAAGACACATTGAATGATGGACATTTGGGATAGTCAAGAATAATCTTACCCTGATGTGTGAGATTATTCTTGACTATCCCAAATGTGCATCATTCAATGGTGGAGCGGGCTCGCTTGTGCACAGCATTAAACCTGCCTTTTGGGCTGTCTTGCACAAGTCAAAATGAAATATTATCGCCCCACAGAGCATTGATGAGCTGCCCCGAGCGTAAAAATTCAAGGCAACAAGAATGATTAATTGTTATTATGTTGCTAATAATATGCTAGTCTAGTATTTTTAGTCTTTATTCATATTAAATAACAATAATTAACATATATGTTTACAATAAAAAAATCTAGAACATAAACCTTAAAAAATGTAGGTTGGTACATTTTCCTTACACAAATCTTTTAATATCTTCCGAATGCGTGGTCCGATATACATCAATCTAATTGGAATATTAGTTTTATGCGTAACTCTATCATTTGAGACTAAATTTATTTAAATATCTACATAAACAAGAAATCACATTTTCAAGTTACGTAATTATATGACAATCCTTACATATTCCAAAAAATGCCTTAAAACTTACTTTAATTCAGTCTTAAAACTTACTTTAATTCAGTGTTATTGGATTAAAATATGAAAATTAATAATAAAACTAAGCTAGATAAACTAATCACAAACAGATAGACTTCAAATTAAACAAAATCTCTTTAGATAGTGAGTGGATTGCTGATTGATTGTGTATCAAAAATGCTTTTGTAGCAGGCTCAATTGCATGGCTATTATACTTTCGGGGTAACAGGGGCACTATATCCTGGCTGACTGAGTCTGTAATTAGCTACAAACTCAAGGTCGGGCACTAAATTGTTAATGAAGGAGTCACGAACTCTTCTGCGATTCCTTCTACGCTCCAAATGCTCTTCTTTGGGAGCCTCTTCCAGTAAACGCATACGTACTGCCATTTCGCTACAATTTCAAGTATAGCACATTCACTTTAACACTTTGAACACATATAAAACTCAATAAAATTGTAATAATTCAAACTTACGATACTCAAAAGATAGCTATTTTGCTGTCGTGTATTTTGACATTAATTTCACGACGTAACTCTTGTCAAACTCAAATTATCGGTCAGTCTTTTCTCGTTCAGAGTAGGGTAACGATACAACTAGTGTCAAAATGAAGTTCAGTCGGATCGGTACCGACCGAACCAAATAGAATGAACTTCGTAGTAGGAAATGACCGAACATTCGGCCGATACGAGGCCGATACGATAAATTTACCACTTCGGAGTAGACCCCTAGTTCTTTGATTTTGACAGACGAATTGGCAAACGGTTACGTGAACATCAATTTTCTGCCTTAGATTTTCTAAAATATTTTTAAGACCTTCCATTTCGTACTTAAAGTATTCAGCCATCCAATATATTTTTCCACAGATCTGAGCACGTAATGCTGGTAACTGACTGGATCCACGACTTAGCCATGGGTATGTTCACGGACCACCATCACTCGAAAGGTGATAACAAGCCACCGACGCTGCTCATCAACGGAGTTGGACGGTTCAAGGTCTTCAATGATACTGCCAAGCCTATGTATATGCCGGCTGCGAGGTTTAATGTTGAGCAGGTAAGACCTCATAATTTTGTTTTCGTCAGAGATTAATATGATCTATTTATGGATAATGATAATATGGTAAACACTGAGAAGGCGGGTGATAATTAAAGGGTGAGAATACAGAGATCCCAAAAACATTTAGGGTAAAAGGGTGCTTTCTTCAACTTTAATAATAAATTAGAATGTGTCCTTTTTGTGGATTTTTTTAAATTTTCCTATGTCCCAGCTGTGAGGGGAATATTATAGGCAGATTATCCGACCCGAATAGCAGAATAATTATTACAACATGGGAAAAAATCACGAAAAAAAATTAAGATAATTGATTTTCTGATACATTTTGAATAGAACGGCTTTTTTGATGATATCTCGAGAACAGATGGACTGATTCCATTTTTTGTCGTCTGTCGGGTCAGCTGTTTAGATATATTTGAAGAAACTATTTTAGCTATGGTTGACTGCATGTCACCCACATTCAGAATAGTTTATTTATTTATTTATACATGAATATAATATTATAATATTAAACCTGCATGCTAATTGCGTAACACACTATTAGTCTCAATCTGAAACATTTTGAATGATATTGCTAATCCATTGCTTCATATGTTCGAAATATTTGTGTGCTTAACAACGTAAACTACGCAATGAATGTTGTTGAACGGTCAAAATGAAAGCTATTAACTACTGATTGTGTGTTATGCAACTATCCCGCAGATCCGTTTTCCACATCAACACACAAATCTCTGTCACTTAAATTCAAACGCTTAGGCACTAACTTCATAAAAACTCCTAACGATCCTACCAGCTCCCGGGACACAACTAAAAATCAACCTTATTTCCAGGGCTACAAGTATCGTTTCCGTGTGATCAACGCTGAGTTTTTGAACTGCCCCATTGAGTTGTCTGTCGATGGTCATAACATTACGGTGATTGCTTCAGACGGCTACGACCTGCAGCCTATTACAAGTAAGTGATCATTGTAATAGTTAAAGTAATGCTTGGATGGTAAGGCAAGAAGAGCTTTGAATAGGAAATTCAGAGTGAATTGGAATTGATTTCATAGACTGCAGTGGTTATAGTAACGATGAAATGTTAAGGATTGAGTTACCCGAAAGGAAGATTTGGTTTACTGGATATCTTCTGATTTTTATGTTAAGAAATTATAATGCGCAGAAAAATATCTACCAGTTAAGATTACGATCAGAGAACAGAATATAATATTATTTAGTAAGGTTAACAAGTCAAGTTGGCCAAAATTAAAAAAAAAGTAACTTTACAACATATCTTAAAGGGCCTTTTAGTTAAGTTCTAATGTTACTTTTTTTAAATATACATATATAATAAATAGATAATCAATCAGATGCATCTGAATACCAGTATAGGAGCAACTGCTTAACTAACTTCTACAACCCAGTTACTGCTGGCACGATTTTCCTTGGTAAGACTGACTGTCAAAGGACCCGTAACGATTGTCAAAGGTCTACAAATGATAGCCAAGGTCAACGGCTTAACGTGCTTTCCGAGGCATGGAGGGATCTCAGTGTGTAATGGATGAACATCCACGGACTGACCTCGGCAAGCGTAATTTAGCCTTCGATTGACCCATGCGTCTGTAATTATTTATCAACGAGTCCCCTTAGGGATCTGCATATATATATATATTGATATGTAAATAACAAAATAATCCCTTCATAGAAATATAAAAGATCAAATAAAAACCCTAAAGTCAAAACAGAAACACGCATGAAAGCTGAAAATATAAAAGACGTTTCACGATCACAGGGCATATCAAACATAATGAATTGAAACGTCCATTAAAAGACGCATAAAACTTCCATGACTCTCGCTTTGATATTTTTCATTTTTGTGTTCATTTACATTCAAATCTGAGGTTTCTTTTGTCGCTTGGCCTGGAGTTGTATCTGCTATTTTTTCCTCATTATCCGCCTATCTTGCCATTCTTGGTGTTGCCATGTTAGGGGTACATTCAGAAGGACCCTTCAATACTTTTGAGATTTTTAATGAAATCTTGTTTTTCGAAAAGAAAAGAGTTTCTTGAATGTTATTTGGTAATTACCTATTACTGTAAACTTGGCACCCGAAGTCATTATATTAGTATACTGGACATACATGACAAAATACAAGCATTTTATAAAGTTGTTCTTCTTCAGTTTAATGATGGGTTAGTTTAAAAACCGGTTTGTCTTACGGGCACAACACATAATGAACTGTATTATTAATATTTCTATTAAACCACTATTGATCAATGATTATTTTCATCACATTATAAGAGTCGTTAAGCTAGTTCCTAGCTTCGATAGCTCTATCGCTATCCAATATAGCGGCCCGAGTGGCATTGCGACGTCGTCTGCCTAGCCTTATCCCAACTATGTTAGTGTCGACTTCCAGTCTAAGCGGATACAGCTGGATACCAATATCTTACTTATAACCCCCTGCCTATCTGACTTCCACAACCCAGTTACTGGGTAATACGATACTCCTTGGTAAGACTGGTTGTCAGCTTTCGGGCTTCTGACGACCCGTAACGACTGTCAAAGATCCACGAATGAAAGCATGGACCATCGGCTTAATGTGCTTACCGAGGCATGGAGGGTATGTAAAGATGGTCACCCATCCACGGACCAACCGTGGCAAACGTAGCTTGACCTAATTGATCGACTAGTGCGGCTGTGATCACTTAGCCAGAAGCCCCTTTCAGTAGTTTCGACAGTATACTATCTAATACAAAACACATACCGTCTACTGTTGCAATAGGTAAATTGAATTCAACAAAACCGATTTAAGAGCCCCTATCAATTTCGCGGTCTAAAAACAGAAAATTCAATGTTTTTCAGCGCAAATTTCTCAATTACCTTAAGTTAACTAGTTTTTTTTTAAATGCAGAGTTATTTATCAACTTTTTATCTAGTAAGTCTAAAAATTTAAATTTTGATAACTACTTAATTTAAATTACGAAAAATAAAAATCTAACACACGTTTTAACGTAAACACGAAACACCATGTTTTTCAATTGCTTTCTCAGCTTACTGGTAGCAAATAATAATCTGAAAAAAAATCTAAATACTGGGCATATATAGATATATTAGTAAGTTTAGAATTTTTTTTTAAGTTAAATGAATTAGTACTTGTAAAAAAATGTTGATTACGCTGAAAAACCCCAATAAATTCATGTGCAAAACCGTTTTCCACGCGTAAGAATTTATTGAAAATAATAATAAGTGTTAAATATTTTAAAATTTGAAGTATTTACCTACCAAAATCAATGTTTATATTTTTATTGTGACTACTTATTTAATTGTAGTAAAATATCTAAATAATGCCTTATAAACTTAAATTCATTCGTTCCTGTACTAAAATTTAAATTCGTAGACTTACTAGATAAATAGGTGATAAATAACTTTGTATATAAAAAAAAAATAGATAACTTAAGGTTGTTGAGAAAATTGCGCTAAAAAAAAATGATTTTCTATTTTTACACCGCGAAATTGATAGGGACTCTTAATTATTATACTTCAACATATTGGCCTTCTGTGCTCCACTCCATCCTGCACCATCACCGTAGCTTCAATAGCTCTAGGCTTTGTTTGAGCCAGTGTAGTAGTATTAATGCTTTTTAATCGTTTGTGCTATCTTGATTTAACAAACGTTTTGATTTTGATTACAGCAACTTAGATTCGTTCGAAGTAGATTTAGGTAGGTGGAATGTTGAGATGCTTGTGGAAATCGTTTTTATTGTGGTTAAGATTACGAATTGTCGATTAATTTGTATTATAATTCCAAAGCAATAATACTTTTTGCATTATATGTACAGTGAGTATTGATCATCATCATCATCTTATAGCGGTAATTGGAACAGGGCGTAAAGTTCACTCAACCTCCATAGAAAAGGGAGGATCCTGCGACCAGACGAGTGTTGTGTCTGGTGGGCTACTTGCCCGACCATTGGTGTGGGGACGTTGTATATATGCTAGTTGCGCGGCAAACTTAGCTTGCGCGATGCAGGATTTTGCGTGACGTCAGTGTGATGCGTATTTCGCATGTGGCGATGTAGATGCCGCCACAATCTCACTCTATAATTAACGACTGCCTCCCTCCTTTCTTTTTCGTTCTTTTTTGGTAACGTGCGACCATCATTGAGGAGATCTTCGTGACTTTGATGAAAGGGTCAGTATTTCTCGCTTTTGGATATCCCTGAATTCTGTGGCCTAACCTTTACCACTTCAATGAATAAAAGAAAAAAAAACTTGCGCTTATTAGCGGAGGAACTTAAAACTATTCAAATAGAAATAAAACAATGCTTATACCAAAAAGGCCTCAGCATAATGTCAGATGGCAACACTAAGTACTACCACCTGACGGTGATTTTAAGCTGCAGCTTCCTACATAATTATGCCAGAACCAGAATAGATGCATCTGAAGGCCAATTCCCGTAAATAAAAACGTTCAAAACCTAGTCGCAATCTCATCTCATCGACAATACAGGGTGCATTTGATATCATGGGCATTATTTTAACCTAAGGTACTACTTATGATACTAATTGCATTAGGGCTACTATTACGCAAATCAAAAATATTATTAATGCAAGTATGGAAAACCTTAAAATGTAGTAAGTCATACAAAGTATCAAATTAGTTGCGCTTCTCGATAGCAAATGCGTAGGTACACTACGCCGTACGCGCGTCATTGGGCGTGAATTCTTTGACCCCGCCCGACTCACGTGACATTCGTAAGTTGCCAATGAATTGATTCATAATAAATTCCAATTTTCCCTTCGTACTTTGCCGGCTTAGGACGGTCAAAACTACGTCAACTAACATACATTAAAAAAAAACATTTACGTACCTAGCTTGTGGATTGTTTTGAAAAAACCTTATTTGTCGGTAAAGTGACAGAGGGTAAACGGGTGCTCTTCCACGAGCTTGTGCATGTGCTGGCACGTGAAAAGACGAAAAATCCAACAGGTTCTGAGTGGTTCTGGTGGAATGAGACCCCGTGAAGGAATAGGGTCGTTCGGGTAGCGCCGATGGAACATTTCACGAGTTCATACTAAATTTCTTGCGCGATCGTAAATTACAACCATTTGTGGGTATTGTTGGTTGGTGTACCTAGCCTGCACATTACGCGGTCGAGGCATCGTGTACACAAACACACACACAACACACAACTACTACACTAACACTTAATACACTGCAATCCAAGCACCGTATGCCGCGAGCGGCGAGTACGGCGATTACGTCACGGGATCAATAAATCAATTACGCGTCAATGCACCTGCGCAGTCGTTATGACACTGGTTCCGGGTTCGTGACTTCGTGTTGCGGCGGGAAGCATACCCCGCGCGGGGGTGATATTCGTATTTTTGCGAGTGAGGGAGTGGGACGGAGAGAGTTCAGGGAATCCCGCCGGACGGAATGTCTTGTAGCCCATTGTTATTATTACTTGTAAGGAAAAACCCGCGCGCGCGCAGGTGATGTTTGTTTACATTTCGCTTTGCGCTGTACTGCGCTTTAAGATTTTGATATTTCAACAATTATTGGCGTTAACGAAGTATTTTGTTTTAATTACTTTAAGTGTTTATTTGCAATAATAAGCCTTGTGCAATTTGACTTACTACATTTTTAAGGTTTTCCTTACTTGCATTAATAATATTTTTGATTTGCGTATTAATAGCCCTAATGCAATCAGTATCGTGAGTAGTGCCTTAGGTTAAAATAATGCCCATGACTTCGATTCCACCCTGTATATGTCAAAAATGTAGGGAAATTAGAGTTGTTTTTGACAGATTGAGATTGAGAGCAGACTGTGAACGTGCTTAAAATTATGAGATTTGCCCCTAAGACTATGAACGTTCTTAAAATTACAAAATTTGCTCCATAATATTTGCAGCATACCTGAAGCAAAAGTAAAATTCAATCCTAAACACATTACCATTGCGTCTTTCATATGTTTAACTAAGTATTCACACTCACATAGCTAGCAAAACTCCGAGAGATAGGATAATTTGCGCTCGCATTAGTGCAGTCGCAGCGGATGCGCTGTTATCGCATCGTTTGCAAACACACTAGCAACTTGCTTCCTCTAGTATTTAAACAATCCAATAACCTCCAGTATTTAAACATACTGGAGGTTATTGGTCAAACATTGGTTGAATTGTTGGTTTGGATTGTTATTAACGTAGGTAACTTGCTTCCTCTAAGACGGAAAAGTACTGGAGATTGTTAGTCAAACATTGGTTGAACTGTTGGCCTGGATTGGTATTGACGCATTGCGCATTATGAAAGACACAAACGAAATCGGAGATGCAAAAAATGGGTGGCAAAGTGAGTAGTTCAATTTGGGAGAAGGTTGTACTTTGCAGATCAACAAAAATAAACTGTAATGAGTTTTCAAAAGGCAGTTGTGCCATTGATGCTATCGATCATTTTAATTATAAAGCTTGAGGAAATTAAATAGAGTTGAGTTAATTTAATTAAATTTTCATGCAAAACAATTTAAATAATCTATATGTATAAAAGTGTTCAAATCCAAATATGAATATAATATACTTTCAAGAAGCCACAATATGAATGTAATTTCGTCCAAAACTAAAAACATACACCAATAACCGATTCATAGCACAATCAAAAATTTAAAATAATGCAATCAACAAACAAACCAGTCTGCTAATAGGAAAACAGCGAATCGAAAACTGGAAACTGAAATTCAAGTGGGATAAGAGCGGCGCGAAACAAATTGTTGGGAATACAGAGCTGTAAAAATGCATACATTTAGTTAACAAAGCAGAAGTGGAAAAATACGTAAAAAAGTTTAATTGAAACTCTTGTCGTCTCGTTATTAAATGCAAAATAGATTCATTCGTTGACTTTCCTGCGCGAAACTTGTCTGGTATGGTTGGTTGCTTTTGTGACAGTTTTGGTAGTTCAAAAACGTGGATGAAGGTTCCGGAGAATTTATTTTTGGCCGTGTTATGATTAGTGTTTAGTAAATAAACCAGCTTTATCTATGTTGAAGACGAGAATTTTGGTAACAAAAGTCGATCAGATTCAAATTCACAGGTTTCTCAATCTATATAAATAAAACAAAGTCGGGTTAGTTACACTATTTATAACTCAAAAACGGCTGGACTGATTTTTATATATTTTTTTGTTGGATTTGTCTCCACCTCAAATAGCAGAATAACTATTTAAGCATGGGAAAAATTCACGAAAAAATTTTTTTTGTTAATTCATTTTCTCATACATGTTCTAATTATTGATATTGAGGCGGTACGAAGTTCGTCGGGTCAGCTACTTTATAATAAATTCCTCAATTGCCGAAATCACTGGCTATGAAATTACGGCTATGACGAATCAGAAAATCTATTCAGCAGCATTATATGATACCCAGTAACATTCATCACACACATCCCACACACCTCACTCACCTCACTCACACTCACTCTCTACAAAACGCAGTGGTAATTTAATAAAATAAAAAATATTTGTACTCTTTTATTATTATTACTTGTTTCTCTTTTCTTCTATATTATTTTGTAAACCTACCTTTTAATGCATGCCATAACTAGAACGTTCTCATTTTTGTCTATCGCGCTTTATCATATTCCCTGTAAATTGAGAGGTCTGGCTTTTGTGATACAGGAACTGTTAGGACAAAAGCTACGGTTACATTGATGTTTGTGTCTGGAAGTGTAAATAAATAAATAATTAATTAATCATCTATACTCGGATACTTCTAAATCATTGTTAACACCGTTGTTAACTTGCCATATAATATCAAACGTTTTGTTAAATTAAAGTTTAATTCCTCCACTTCGATCAGGGTTAACACTAGAAATAGGAACAAATTAGATCAACCTCGTGTCAGATTGTCTAAAGTAAAAACTTCTTTTATGGGTTATTGTGTAGAGTGTTATAATAAAATACCACTCGATATTCTTCAACTAAATGAGAAGAAATTTAAAACATGCATTAAACGCACACTATGTAGACAAGCATACTATAAGTTGGATGATTATATCGTAGATAAAAATGCTTGGCTAAATGCTGGTCCTGCTCCACAGACACTTGGGCTCACTAGTTAAAATTTCAATATTAATTTGGAAGACATGCTTCCCTTTTTTTCTTTTCTTTTTTTTTTTTTTAAGTGTTTCTGACATTCGAATTTAATGTGTATTTTTAATTCAATCAAGTTTTAATTGTTACTTTAATATCTTATACCTCTTTCTAGTAAAATTTTATTCATCTCGTAAATAAATTGGTAACGATAGTTTTGTATAATTTAGAAGCATTTTTTTTTTTTATTTTAATTTTGTAAATGTAAGAACCATGGATCCGTTCATTATAATTTTTTTATATTGACTTGAAAGAGCATGGCAGTTGAGAATGTGTCATGCTCACTTAAATGTCTCACTGATGGTGGCGCGTGTGTTGGATCATTCGGTTCCCTTCAAAATGGTTGAGCTGGATGGTGCTGATCCATGCGTCATATTCGTGAACGGGCGCTGTCAGTTGAGACTGGTCATCTCTTAGCTGCCAGGGCTTCTTTTTAATCTTATAACTGTCTTGAATTGTTTCTTCATAACATTGTTCTCACATATAGAAGCAACAAGAATACTGTACTCAGGATTTTGTAATATCTTAATTTAAAAGAGTGTCCTTGGAGTTTCTTGCCCGTTCTTCTCCAAGAGATCTACGTTTTGGAATGGGCAACTAGCTTCAACTTTCTGACTAACTGACCGACTAGTTAATTTTGACAATTCAAAAGTGCCTGGAAATGGTTTAATTGAAATAAATGCTTTGAGTTTGAGTTTTTTGAGTTTGAGTTCAAATTAATACCAATATCGTTTCCGATATTACCCAATCCTCAAAAGATATTTTCACCGAATATCCGAACTTCAAGCTGCTGCAATATCTATTACATTCGCCATTTGCATTTAGCGAGGCTCAACCCTATTCCCATTAATGCGCGGTCCACTTTTGCTTTATTGGATTATCCTAACACCAAGTCCCGGAGATGTTGATCAAACATTCATTGATTATTCACTACCAAAGTCTCGTTTGCTTAGCTTTTATTTCAAGCTTATATGAAGGTTTTCTTCATTCTCTATTTTATCTCGAATAAGAATTTAATGATGAATTACACTGAAGATTTATATAGGTTTTAAGTTTAACGAGACTGCAGTCTGATTTGTGTAGCGTTTTACGTTTGTTACTGAAATTTTTAATTGCTTACACGATGAAATGTCAGTATCGTGACAGTAAAAAGACTTTAAATTATTTGAAATGACCTTAATTACCTTATCTAAAAGTACCTAGTAGCTTAATTATTAATGTGTACAGTATGTGCTCTATGTACAAACTTTATCCTAACGGCATTATTGCAAAATGTCCACATTTGGATTAAAATTCTCTCTCAATCGTCACAACATTATTTCGTCCACCTTTAGCATCTATTCGATTACGTGACTTAACCACGTGATACTCTCTATCAATCCAGTAGCTTCACTAGATGCAATCTAGCAAAATCTAGGGATGATTTGTATCGTAGCTTTTACGTAAGATTCGCTCAGTATGCATCTTAGCAGAAAGAAACCAACTCATTTTCTGTATGCAAGTGTAACCCATTTTTCCTGATTTTTGTCACATATACGGAAACATTGTGTGTAATATTTCAAATGTTACCCTCATTCGAGTCATGGTACATCCACAGAACAATACAAAACTATTATTTGTTTGCGTAACACCAAAATTTTTGTATATATTTTCATAAAGTTGGAGAGAATTTTTGAAACAACGATTGTTGTAGATGGCCTTACTACTAGAACTGTCGGTGTTATGCGGCGAATTTCATGACGCGCTCTTTATTTTATTATTATTGCACTCGGAAATATATGGAGCTACAGTACTCGTTAGAAATAAATTGTTGCAGTATTTCTCAGTAAAAGTTTTTGTGGTGCATGTAATAGAATTGTGTAGATTGCCAATTATTTCGTGCTTAGCTTTGTGGAAAGTGGGCGTTCAATTGTCTATATACATATTTAAAGTAGCTATTTTAGATTTAATCAACAAGCATAGGATTTGCAATTAGGGATTCATTTAATTTCGATGTAAGTTGGTCTTAAAATAGCAATCCATTTGCCAATCAAAGTGGTTATGTAAATATTCGCTTGGTTTGTTTGGTGGCCTAGTTTGGAACTGCGGACATTTTCGGATTAAGCTTAATATTTAGGAATTTGAATGATTAAAAAGGTTCTAATTTATTATTTTGATAAGTCTCCAAATTCTTAATAACTTGTAAGTACTAGAATAATCATTCTAGACTCAGGCACATCATCAATTTCTTCCTCCTATTTATTTTCTTCTTTTTGTGTCATCAAACCATAATATTAGACAAAATTATCATCAACTATATTATTATACACCAGACCCACATTTTCTCCATCCATATCACTTACCCCTAAATTATTATTTTCTTAATTACTTTCCCGAGTATTAACCATTAACCCAGCGTCTCCCATTAAAACAGATTCCACAACATTGAAAAACATACCCAAAATAACATTAGCGGTCCTGCCATTAGTGAACATTTTTGCGCCCTCTATATTCCCCGGACACACCTGTCCTTGGGTTAAGTTGTCTAGGTCAAAAGGTAGCGGACCATTCCAGGGGTACACTAACAGGCTAACGAAAGTAATCAGAGGTCAAACACGAAAAGGTTTGAATATTTTTTGGCAGAGTTGGTCGGTGTTGGCATGTATTTTTGGGATTTAGAAGATTTTCTTGATAATGTGGATTCTTATGTTACGAAATATGAGGAGTTTCAGATTGTTTTGTCATATTTTTTAATTATTTATTATATTTGGCACAAAAAAACGTTGGGTGGATTTTGTGAAAGATAATATAGTCTGAAAGTGATCCTATTTCTCAAAAAGCCATAGTGAGAAAATGGGTTATATTTTACCATGCGAACGGCTTTAACGAATGTAAGAAGACATACTGCGTCGACCCTAAACATCTAAGAAAGGATGATGATAATAATCATTATTTGGATGGCAGAACTAAGGATTTTTAACCATTCACTAACACCAGTATTGGAGTTTTATGTCCCTTTAAATAGCAATCCAAATATACATTTCCACGAACATTGAATCACACTTTCACTCACTCTACATTCGAAAAGTCTACACAAACACTTTTGACTTCAAAACACAAATCTGAGCAAGCAATATACCGAATAAGCCGTATCAGCGAATCTATCTGACGTTTTTACTTTGCCTGCCAATTTTGTCGGACGAAACGCCGCTTTTATCCACCTAACGTATCCACCAACCGTCTGTGTTACAGATCTCTGGCTCTTTGATCCTTCGTGCACATTTGAATATGTAAATTTCAAAAGGGGATGAGCACGAAGCTGCCCAACTAAACGATATCCGTGCCCTACCAGAATTTAATGTTGATTTTAATTCTAATATTGGTTCAGGATATTCGGCAGTAGTTGTCTGAGCAAATATAGGATTTTAATTTCCTTGCCAATTATTTCTCGGCGATCGTTCCTTTAGTTTTAAAGTGGATTCAGTAAGTAATGAATATGTGAAATTAATTTTGTGGAAAGCATTTGTATATATCCTCTAAATTTCCATATTTGCATTATGGAAATTTAGAGGATATACGAGAATGCATTGCATTATTAGCTTATCGTCGAGTGCAAGATCGCTATTATGAAGAAGAATAGGTTTAGACGATGCTATTAGAAAATGAGGTTGCAGTTAGCATAATCAGCTTATAACGTGGGAACGTTATAAGCTGATTATTTATGCTAACTGCAAGCTACTGGGACACAGGCCTCCTCTCGGTGAGAAGGATTGGGCCGTAATCCAGGCAGGCCCAGTGGGCAGCGGGATTGCCCGAAAGGGTTACCGCTGCCCCGGAACACAAAGGGCTAAGGAAGGAACACGGGTGGGTTTTAGTCAGTAAGAGTCTGACACTCCCTTCTGCTCCACCCAGAGTGGGAGGGGTCATTTGATGATTTCCCATCCACAAAAAAAAAGGCCCAGTGCGGGTTGGTATTTGTCACAAATGTCTTCGAATTTTTGCTTGCAGTTAATAGTATTGATTATGTTTAGGTTCGGTCTAAAATCAGTATATTTCTGACTAGCTTCTACCCGCGACTTTGTCTGAAATTTCTTACGACCCACCCTTTCGCATCGCATCGTCTACGCGCGCTAACTTGTCTTCGATTAGCGTTCTTTGCGACTATTTTTTTATGTTTTCGCTCGGGTTCCTAAGAGTTTTGGTTGCATGATGTGAATTAGCCTATTCTAACTAGCCCTCCTCAAGAATTGGGCTATCAAAGATTTTATCAAATCCGACTGGAAGTTCCAGAGATTCGCACGTTCAAACAAACAAAAAAAACGCTCGCTTTATTATAAGTATAGATTTAAAACAAATTTTCGGAGACCCATGTAGCCGGATTATCCGGACCGTTATTATGAGGCTGATATCGCCAACCCGTCTTGAGCTAGTGTGGTATCAACCCTGATGTCTTCTCTGTTTAAGAAGAGGCCTAACCCTGCAGTGGGACATTAACAGGCTGGTATTATTATTATTTCACTAGCTTCTGCCCGCGGGTTACCCGTATTGATGATCACACGGGAACATGCCACCTGGACAAAAAGTAGCATATATGTTGTTAGGTATCTACCAGTGAAAGTCCCGTCAATATTGGTCCAGCCGTTTCGGAGATTAGCCAGAGCAAACAGATCATCATCTGTCTAGCCTTTTCCCAACTATGTCGGGGTCGGCTTCCAGTCTAACCGGATGAAGCTGAATACCAGTATTTTACATGAAGCGACTGCCTATCTGACCAAAACCCAGTTACTGGGTAAAACGATACCCCTTGGTAATAAGACTGGTTGTCAGAGTTTCAGGCTTCTGATGACCCGTAACGACTGTCAAAGATCCAAGAATTACAGCCGGGAACAACGGCTTAACGTGCTTTCGGAGATATGGAGGTGTCTCTGTATGTAAAGATGATCACCCATCCACGGTCCGACCGTGGCAAGCGTAGCTTAACCTGATCGATCGATGGTCAATCAACCCGTGCGGCTGTTATTACTTAGCCACGAGTCCCTCCCAGAACAAACAGCCAGACAGGCAGACAACAATTAAAAAAAAAAAGTTATTTGTTATAAGTAGCGTAGATACGAGTACTTTCATATGCATTTAGTAAAAAGCTGTTATTTTGATATTACAAACAGACAAATCAATTTTATTTATTTGTATAGATTTTAGTTTGATTGCAGTAGATTAATTAGTGCCAGCACAAATGATTGGTACGCCACTACGGTACGCCTATACATTCAGGGCAATAATAGTAACCACGAATGTCAATATAATAACAGCTCTCCTGGATTTAGTAGTTAGGCACCGACCAAATAGTATTCATAGAACATTATTCGGTTACAAATAACTGAATGATAGGAATCCTAATTAGTAATATATCCAATACCTGGTATTATTTAGCAGTAAGTAAAGATCACCCGGATAAATTGTAACAATGGGGGTCCCCCAGGGGTCAATTCTTGGTCCTTTTTTGTTTCTTATTTATATTAACGACTTGCCTTACCTCATAAAGGATAATCATGATATAGTGTTGTTTGCAGATGACACTTCACTTTTATTTAAACTCAAACGTCAGCAGCTGGTTACTGACAATATAAATAGCGCTCTCGATAAAGTAGTTAACTGGTTTAATGTTAATAACCTACTTCTTAACGAGAAAAAAACTAAATGTATTAAGTTTACCATACCTCACGTTAGACAAGTAAAAACTAGTGTGCTTATAAAGGATGAAGTGTTGAATCCCGAAGATACCACCGTATTCTTGGGCATAACTTTAGATGCCAAGCTTCAATGGGGCCCCCATATAGATAAATTATCAAAAAAGCTTAGCTCCGCAGCATACGCCGTTAGAAAAATTCGTGACTTAACTGATTTAGAGACAGCCCGTTTAGTATACTTTAGTTATTTTCATAGTGTGATGTCGTACGGTATTCTGTTGTGGGGAAATGCCGCCGATATTCAGATAATATTTGTCTTACAAAAAAGGGCAGTTCGTTCAATTTATAAATTAAGTCCCAGACACTCCCTCAGAGACAAATTTAAAGAGATTAATATAATGACTGTGCCTTCTCAGTATATTTATGAAAATCTTTTGTACGCACATAAAAATATTAATCTGTTTAAAAAATACAGTGATATCCATAATATAAATACTAGGAACAAACACAAATTCGTTGTTCCTACAACCAGGCTTAAGAAAATAAGTGGCTCGTTTAGATGCCAATGTATACGTTTTTATAATAAACTTCCTAGCCACATTCAAGATCTAAGCCTTAATAAATTCAAATCTTCTATAAAGCGGAAACTATGCCAGAAAGCCTTTTATTCTGTTAAAGACTATATTGAGGATAAACATGCTTGGGATTGAGCTGCTCCAATAAATTTACACAGTGAATCTTGTTTGGTTTTTTTTTTTTTTTTGCTTATTATTTATTTTATTTTCTCTCTTTATAGACGTGAATATTTACTTTGTTAAGTATAATATTATTTTAATTGTCGTGAAAGTGAGGACTATGTGGGTCTTTTCTATCTTTTTTTTATGTTTTCCTTCTTAGTTAGTTTTATTCATGATCTGGCAGTTTGAGTAATTTACGCGGCCTACCTAAATGTCCATTCTTTGGTATTGTTTGTCGAATCGTTGGGCTCCTCAAGTTCTGAGTTGAGCTGCACATTTTTTTGACAAATGGGAGCACTGACTGGACAGGTCCGCTCAATCTGTGTGGTTCTTTCCTCAAAAGACCATTTCAGACACCAATCTACATAGTCCTCAAAATGATCTGACCAAGACTATTTCTGGATTTTTATATACACATTGACATTGATAAATTTTACATATACAGTGACATCAATATTTACTTTGTAAAGTATTATGTTATTTTTAATGACTGTGAATGTGAAGACTATGTGGGTTAATTTTAGTTTGCCTTTGTTTTTTTCTCAGATAGCTTTAGTCATGGTCTGGCAGTTTGAGTAATTTATGCGACCTACCCAAATGTCCTTTCTTTGGTATTGTTCGTCGAATCGTTGAGCTCCCTAAGTTTGAGTTGAGCTGCATGATTACTGACAAATGCGTGCACTGACTGGACGGGTCCACTCAATCTGTGTGGTTCTTTCCTCAAAAGACCATTTCAGACACCAATCTACATGGTCTCCACATGATCTCACCAAGATTATGTCTGGACTTTAAAAGAGACTGTGACCTCTGAGTTTGTTTCGGCCTTTCTTCTCAGAGTAGTCAGATAGGAAACGCCGACCTCATCTCGTTTTAAAAAAATATGATTGACGTGTAAAAGTGTTTGTACAAACCTACTTACATAAATAAAATCATTTATCATTTATCATTATTTATCAGTACTCTGTAACGGTGAGGTGGATATAAAATTGTTCATCTACATCATAATCAGCCTATAATGTTGCCACTGCTGGGACATAGGTCTAATTGCTTTGAGAGGGAGTGGACCGTAATCAACTACGCGCGCCTAGTGCAGGTTGGTAGATGTCATACGACTTCGAATTTTTGGTTGAAGAACATTCCTCATGATGTTTTCCTTCATCGTTTTGAAAGCAGTGATGATTAAAATATGATTTACACAAAGCGCCTGACAGGGTACAAACCTACGAGTTACAACTCGTAAATCGCGGCATAATTCGTTTTAATTATTTCCTAGCCGATGTTTCAAAATGTAACACGGCTGTGGATTTCTAATGACAGTGGTATTAGTTTATACAATGTGGAGATGACAATACAACAATAAATTAAACTTCGTATACCTTATGACGTTCCTAGTCTGCATACAAAAAATCAATCAAATATATCCAATAGTTTAGTCACTGGACATTATTTTTCATTTTCATTTTTTTTCTACATGATGTATCTGTTAATAAGCCAGCACCGACAGGTTAAAGACATCAGCAGTTAAACACAACGTGTTGCCAGCTCGCTAGTGCAATAACCTTCGCCAAATTTGTTCTTAAATTGTATTTCCCGATGCAAACTAATGCATATTATACCTTATGCTTGAGACGTAAAAGTCATGCGCAGTTAATACTTACTGCAAATGTAAAATTTTTTACAAACCTGAAAAAAAGGGGTGCCCACTGACCTATACCATTTTTCAGGTTTCGGCCATATGTTTGTTGGGTCAATAACACCGCGCTGTTGCCGCAATATTTAAAGTGTTTTCTTTTTTATTTACACTTTTAGGCTGTTTAATATGTTAGAAAAAATCACTTTTTAAATTTCAACGTTAGGGTTTACTTGATGGTTCCTAAATACTCCTATGCATTAGTATTGTTAGTGTTTTCATTCATTGTTGTATTGTCATCTTCACATTGTATTTATCTATGCACATAAACCTTCCGGAATAAATACTCTAAATGATGGTGAAAACCGCATCAAAATCCGTTGCCTAACAACGTGGCCACACAGACAGACACGTAAAGTGCCTTAAATTTATAATAATATGATACACTATGTCATCCCATCCATGTCCTACCATATACCCAATTTATTTGTGGTAGGTGCAACATGTCTTTTTTATTCCATACTTCTTTATTAGTCGACAATTATATTATACTAGCTTTTGCCCGCGACTTCGTCCGCGTGGGTTTCGTACTTTCCTCAAATAAATTTAACACCCTCTCCACCTCCCCCTGAAAGGTATTTCGAAAATTATTGATTACGATCTTTATACTTACTTTATTTAAAGATATAAGTATTCGGGCCAATATTTTAGTTAAACTACCTAAGATGTTTCAAATAAACTATCCTCCTTTTTCATCACGACAGGGCTTGTTTTTGCATTTGGTACGTTTCCATAGTAAGTAGTAAACCCCTAAAAGTGACAATCTTTATTATTTACTGAGGCAAATGTTGAAAAGTTTCAAGTTTCTTAACCAAAGGAATAAGACCACCTTTTCACCTTCACAGTTTTTATCCCCATAGGGGCGAAATATTGAAAACATGTTTGGGACGTTTCCATATCTTGACTCAAAGATTATTTATACCAATTTCCCATTGAATCAAGCCACGCAATAAAATACTCCTCTGTGATATGGACTACCCCCGTTCACCCCGTTAGGGTTAGATTTTCGAAAAACCCAGTCACAATTTTTTATTTATTTTGGTCTTAAGTATACATACTGAGTTCCGAGTTTATATTATTGGACCGCGCGATAAAATTCTTCCATACAAACTGACACCCTCAATCTCCCTTTAGAGCAGAAAAACATAAAATGACAAACTATAATTTACTTAGATAAGTATTTGTGCCAAGTTTGAAGCTTAAATTTATTCATACCATTTTTTTGGAGTAAATCAAGCTACGCACTATAATACCGGCCTTAAAAATCGAATTACCACTTCTTTACCCGTCAGGGGTCTACTTTTGAAAGACCCATTTCTTATTACTTACTTAGGCAAATATTCCTTCCAAGTTTCAAGTTTATTAACCAAATGAATAATATTTTTCGTATAAAGTTTTTCCCCACTTTTCACCCCACACAGGAGGAATTTTGAAAAATGTTTGGCATGTGTTCATAACTTGACTCAAAGATTATGTCCAACAATTTTCGAGTTAATCAAGCCACACAGTAAAATGGAAAATTAACTACTCCTTTTCACCCCGTCAGAGGTAGATTTTCGCAAAACCCTGATACATGTTATTCTTTACTTTTGGTCTAAAGTATAAATACTGAGTTTCGACTTGATCGGAGACCGCACGTTAAAATTCTTCCATACAAATGTTGACACCACCTAATCGCCCTTTAGGGGGTAGTTTAGAAAAGCAAAAAATGCCAAAATTCATAATTTACTTAGATAAGTATTCATGCCAAGTTTCAAGTATATTAACCAAATGAATAATATTTTTCATATCAGCTGTATCCCCACTTTTCCCCCCTACGTGGAATTTTGAAAAATCGTTTGGAATGTGTTCATTACTTGACTCACAGATTATTTATACCAATTTTCGAGTTAATTAAGCCAGGCAGTATTTGCCCTGTAAAATTAACTACCCCTTTTCTCCCCGTTAGGGGTAGATTTTCGAAAAACCCTGATACACGTAATTCTTTATTTTTGGTATTAAGTATAAATACTGAGTTTTGAGTTAATTGGACCGCGCGTTAAAATTCTTCCACACAAATTTTGACACCCCCCAATCCCCTGTTAGGGGGTAGTTTAAAAAACCACAAATGCCAAACTTTATAATTTACTTAGATAAGTATTCGTGCCAAGTTTCAAGTTTATTAACCCAAGGAATAAGATTTTTCATATAAGCTGTATCCCCACTTTTCACCCCCACAGGGGTGTAATTTTGAAAAATCGTTTGGAATGTGTTCATTACTTAACTCACAAATTATTTATACCAATTTTTGAGTTAATTAAGCCAGGCAGTAAAATTTGCCTGTAAAATTAACTACCCCTTTTCTCCCCGTTAGGGGTAGATTTTCGAAAAACCCTGATACACGTAATTATTTTAATTTTGGTATTGAGTATAAATACTGAGTTTTGAGTTAATCGGACCGTGCATTAAAATTCTTCCATACAAATTTTGACACCCCCCCATCCCCCTTTAGAAGGTAGTTTAGAAAAAAAAAAAGCTCAATTTTCATAATTTACTTAGATAAGTATTCGTGCCAAGTTTCAAGTTTATTAACCCAAGGAATAAGAGTTTTCATACAAACTTTCATCCCCTATTTAACTCCCTTAGGGGTTGAATTTCAAAAATTCCTTCCTTATTCCTCGTCTACATTATAAAGAAAACCTCTGTGCAAAATTTCAGCTTTCTAGGTGCTTTTTATGCTGGGCGATGATGAGTCAGTCAGTCAGTCAGTCAGTCAGTCAGTCAGTCAGTCAGTCAGGACTTCTCTTTTTATATATATAGATTTATAATATGTCTAGATTCTATTATACTAACGACTCCTCGTCTACTGATCGTCTATATATTTTGATAAATCTCATCTCATCTCCTGCCATTGTCATCATTATCATCATCAACGTTTATCGTCCTAATGTAAGGGATCCTAATAAGCTCAATATGTTGTCGACCCCTCATGTCATTCCTAGCTGACTCGAGCTGAATAAAGTCCTCCAGACCGTATTTCGGCCACGGCGGCCAATCTCAACGGAGACTAAGCCTTTGACGCGGAAGATATTATAGTGCACATGTGTGCGCGCTGTCACAAGTGCAGTCCCTCTTTTCTCACTTTCATAGTCCGGTGGGGCAGCAATCCGACACGACCGGAGAGTACATTGACAAGCAAGTGCAAAGTACATTGAAAGATGTTAATGATCAATGATTTTATTTCAGTAAATAGGTTTGTACAAATAGTTTTACAGGTCAATCATATTTTTCGAACTATACGAGGTCGACGTTTCCTATCTGACTAAAAAGAAAGGCATAATCTTTGTCTGATCATCTGATGACCATGTAGATTGGTGTCTGAAATGTTCTTTTGGGAAGAGAACCACAAAGATTGGGTGGACCTGTCCAGTAGTGCACGCATTTGTCAGTAATCGAGCAGCTCAACTCAGAATTTAAGGAGCTCAACGATTCGACGAACAAAAAAAAATGGTAAAATAAAACAACATTCCCAATATTCAGAATTATAATAATTACCAATGTATGGACTTTTATAAAACCCTTATAATTGGCAGCTTGTTCTATTTGTACCGCACCAAAAACCACAGCCCCAAAGCTGGAAGAAGTAAACAGACCGATTAAATTAAATAAATTCAAACCAGATTTAGTTTGAATTCCCCCTGCTCAACGAACGTATGTAGTAACATATGTATCTAGTTCTCCGTTCCGTTCAACGGCTAACTTTTTCCAATCTCCTAGATAGGAAATTTTAAAATGCTTATTGGAAAATTCTACTTATCTGGACATTAGTTAATGTGGATAAGATTGAGTTGAAAAAGCGAGAGTTTGGAATAACATTTGGTCTATTAACTTGTGATTAGAGCTTGCTGGGTTTTTGTGAAGGATTTTGTTTTTGATATTTTTGTGTTTTATCTGCAGTTTGTATTGGAAATGTGTTTATGATTTAGCTTTTTATGTATAGAACTGAAAGCTCATTTAAGTTAAAAAAGAGTGGTAGTTATTGATTGCATCAGCTCAGAGAGCTGAAGTACAATAAAATTTAATTGATAGAATCACATTTTATGCGTCTTAAATTTTCAAAAAGCGTTAAGCCTGATTTACATTGTGCTTTTTTATTGCCTGTGGTATACCATGAGTTGAAACAACAATAATGGCCGATCGTAATTGGTTAAAATTAACTCTTGTATCTTTACCAATACTGAAGCAAAGACCTCATAGCTTTGCATAGTAGACCATACCACCATATGGAAAGAGCTATTACAGGTAAAATTATCTTACGAATCTATTTCTAAGCCCAGTTCGGCAATAAAAAAAACTACCAATGATAAGCAAAATGATTCGTTTTGTTTATAGGAACCGAGCATAAAAGTTGCAGTTGCTTTTTTAACGAGGAGATGTTTGTCCCGGAGCCCTTTTCCTGAGAGGTAAAACAATCTGGATCCCATCTACCTTCGACGCCGAATTCTTGGAGGTTTCACCTAACTTATTTTTTTTCTTTAAAACAAAGATGCAATAATAATAATAGGTAATACAATAATAGCAATAATAATAATGCAATAGTAATTAATGATAGTCCAATAGTTTATAGTATAATTTTACTATTATCAGTCTGAAGCTACTAGCAAATAAACAAGGTTATTTCCATTGTTTTATTATCTTAGTTTTCAGCTACCTCCGGCAGATTAAAAGTCTGACTCTCCGAAGTGTTCTATCTGGCAAGTTTTGTTTGTATAACATACAGTGTGCATCTCCAAGGCGCCCGAAATTCTTTTATTCTTTATTTGTATTATTTTTTTTTAGGAGAACACACAGAATTTACACATTTTACTTTACCTGTGAGCAAACATCACATTCTACCCAAACATTATATTACATTTGGCATTTTCGTAACGCAATAATCTGTAGTCGTCATTTATTTTCGTTGTTTGTATGTATATTTAGTATGTATTTATTTATGTATCTATTATACAGCTTGTATGTATATATATATATACATATATATATTATATTATCTATGTATCTATTACAGTATATTATGTTGCACCATTGACAACCCCATTTTTATTTATCCACGCAATCGCTGTCCATTCCAAGGTTGCCTGGAAGAGATCGCAGAAAGCGATAAGGCCGCCCATTGTATGTTTTGTAGTAACAATTGTTTTTTTTTTGTTAAGTTTTTTCTGGTGTACAACAAAGTATATATAAATAAATATAAATAAACAGCGTTTATACAATGTCAATAAATTATTTGTTAATTGAATGTCACGATATGCCACGGGTTAGAAATTTGCCTCGTGTTAATAATCATACATAAATTTAATCTACATCTTTTTATTTAGATAAGTGACAGGCATAATTTTATTTATTTGGGACAAACAAATAGTTACACATTAGATCATCGCACATGTTATAAAGGCGAAAGTTTGTGAGTGTGTGTGTGTATGTTTGTCACTTCTTCACGCTTAAACGGCTGAATCAATTTTGATAACATTTTGTATGGAGGTAGCTGATACCCTGGATTAACATATAGGCTACTCTTTATCCCTATATTTCTACGGGGTCGAAATTTATGCGGGTGAAACCGCGGGGCGTAGCTAATAAGAACTAATTTACAAAACAAATACATAATCCAAATGTGCAACTCACACCGTTATCTACATTGTACAGAACAGATGTTTATGTCATGTTATGAGCAAAACGAATTAAAGTTAAAAGAACAAACAATCATTAAACACATTTAAAGGCTCTTGATTACTTTAATGAGGCAGTTACGAAACTTATAAACCGACATTGCGAATATGTCTAATTCTCTGTAACTGTAATTCTGCAACACTAGAAATAGAAACAAATTGGATCAACCGCGTTTCAGATTGTCTAAAGTAAAAACTTCTTTTACAGGTTACTGTGTAGAATGTTATCATAAAATATCACTCCATATTCTTCAATTAACTGAGAAGAAATTTCAAACTCAAACTCAAAGCATTTATTTCAATTAAGCCATTTCCAGGCACTTTTGAATTGTCAAAATTAACTAGTCGGTCAGTTAGTCAGAAAGTTGAAGCTAGTTGCCCATTCCAAAACGTAGATCTCTTGGAGAAGAACGAAAGAATTTAAAACATGCATTAAACGCACACTATGTAGACAAGCATAATTATTAAAATATGGATGATTATATCGTAGATAGAAATACTTGGCTTAATGCTGGTCCTGCTCCACAGGCACTTGGGCTCACTAGTTAAAATTTCAATATTTGGAAGAGATACTTCGAACATAATGTTTATTTTATTCAATCAAAGTTTAAATTGTTGAATACTTCAATTCATGTTTGGTAGTAACATTTTATTCATCTCTTAAATAAATTGCAAACTATAGTCTATACTAATATTATAAAAAGGAAAGGTTTGTATGTATGTTTGTAACGAATTGGCTCAAAAAGTACTGGACCGATTTTGAAAATTCTTTCACCATTTTAATGCTACATTATCACTGATTATTATAGGTTATTTTTTTCTTCTTTTTTTTTCCACCCGTGCGAAGCCGGGGCGGACCGCTAGTTTTGTATAATTTATAAGCGTTTTTTAAATTTTGCAAATGTAATCCATGGATCCGTTTATTATGATATTTTGATGTTGACTTGAAAGAGCATGGCCGTTGAGAATATGTCATGCTCACTTAATGTCTCAGTGATGGTGGCGCGTGTGTTGGATCATTCCGTTCTGTACAAAATGGTTGAGTTGGATGGTGCTGATCCACGCGTCTTGTTCGTGAACGGGCGTCGTCGGTTGAGACTGGTCATCTTTTAACTGCCGGGGCTTATTTTTAATCTTATATATTGAATTGTTTCATCATTTGTACTTTTTTTGACGTCTTATAAATCGATGAACACCGGCTGCACGCACAAAAAAGTGTCACATTCCGCTTGAGCCTGAGCATGCAAGCGAGAGCGTGTAAGCGAGAGCGTGTAAGCGAGAGCGAGGAACAAGCGATAGAGGGGCACGATCGGCCCAAGCGACAAGCGTTGGCTTGTGACACATTTGTTCATCAATGATTCTTTATGACATTATCACGTAAAACTATCGTCCGTAACCCGACTTTACAGACATTCATTTTTTTTTTACATTGTCCACACTTAAAGAAGCAACAAATAATGTATCCAGGATCTTGACAATTCAACTGTAAATGGTTTAATTGAAATAAATGCTTTGAGTTTGAGTCGAGTTTAAACTGACACTGAGTGAAAAGTTATGCTTAGATTTTCTGCTATGATTAATATTATTAAACTTTAGTCCAACACATACTCGTACAAGATAATAAACCATAACAAAAGCTACTTCACACACGGAGAAAAACAAAACAAGATCTCGAAACTCAGCGAACACCGGGATCCCGGAAAACAATGTCTTAGAATAAGTTCGTGCATTCATAGTTGCACGAACTTCATACAAGCGTAGGTAGATTACCATCATTCTGTAGTAGCATATCACAAAGAAAACAATCAAATTAGTGCTAAATAAAAGAAAATCGCGGACAAAGAACGTGTTATCTCCTAAAGATTGTCTTGACGCTAGTGGTGGACCTTTTGCTGAAACCGAATTTCGAGAACGTGACGATTCGGTTGTTTTTCGGCTAAAAAATATACAAGCTTTTCTTCTGCAGTATTAATTATTTTTTTCCGAATAAGTATTTTATAATGGTGGAAGTAAGTACATACCTACCTTTAATAATTAATGCTTCATGAAGAAAAATCTGTGTAGCAAAAATTGTGATAAATAAAAACACCGAAAATAATTGTACTTATTATTTTAAGTGTTTCTGTTTATCAAAAATTGTATACTTTAGAATTTCTAGACTGATTCTCCGAATTACTTTCGTCTTTCGGCCTTCGGCCTCGCAAAAACACCATCTATCACTATTGTTTCACAAACAAAATGAAGCACTCTTCGTATATAATTTATTTCCTTAACACGAATTGTGAGAAGAGTATTAAGAGTTAATTAGTTTAAGTCCTTATTTCGCGACAACAATTACTGTCTGTGGTAACGTATTAGACTAGTCTAGTGAAATAATTACGTTGTTAGAGTAAATGGAGTTTTAGTGTGGCGGTATTCCGTTGAGATGTTGTGAGCTTGGAGAGGAAAGCTGATTTATTTTGTAGAGAGAGAATACTCATTATAGTTGATCAAAGACTTTGGTAATTGTTATGATTTAACTTGATGGAGCGAACATTTCAAAGGAATATTTGAGATAAGCATAAATCCACTGCTGGGACACAGGCCTCCTCTCGGTGAGAGGGAGTGGGTCTTAATCCACCACGCGGGCCCAGTGCTGGTTGGTAGATGTCACATGTCTTCGAATTTTTCGTTGTAGAACATCCGGATTCCAGCCGGCACCCTAATTGCGTAACACACTATCAATCAGAATCTGAATTATTTTGAAGCAATTTGCTAATCCATTGCTTCATAAGTTCGAAAAATTTGTTTGCTCAACACGTACCTAAATAACGCAATGAATGTTGTTGAACTGTCAAAATGAAACCGATTCCTACTGATAATGAGTTGCGCAATTACCCCACAGTTTCCTCACGTTATTTTCCTTCACCGTTTTGAGCGGTGGTGATGAAATAATTTACACAATGATAAGCTGACAACAGATTCGGGTGAAATTTGGCATACAGATATTTTATAACCTTTTTTTTCCGTGGGGAAATCCTCATGGATACTGTCCATCTGGGGAGAACGGAGGGTTATGTCGGACTCTTACCGACTAAAACCTCACTATTCCTTCTACTATTATAAGTCGGGGGCCCCTGGGATACAGTACAGACGCGAGCACATCAAGTTACCTGAAACTGTAAAATTTTCCCAATCAATTTTGAACCTTATATTGTAGCGATAAAGTTGAAAATCTATTAAAGAAATTTTATAGATTGTAGCTGGCATCTGTACATTCGCCGCACCCCCGAAGGGTGAAAGATGTTGCTAATCCATTGCTTTGAATATGTTGAATAAAATTGTCTGCTCAACAACGTAAATCAATGAGTTTTGTTTTACTGTCAAAATGAGACCCATTGGTACTGATAGTGTGTTACACATTATACGTTTCCGTGGGATATATTTCGTAGATCCCGCGGGCGAAGCTGCGGGCAAAATCTAGTTCATCTTATGAAAGTAAATGCGTTCCAAAAATACACACCGAATACTACAGAAAGTTTCTTTCATCTCTTCGTTGGTACGAATTCTAGATTTGGTAAGCAAATTATTTCATTACCTTTTTTCTCACAATTTTAGCTCTCATTCCTTTCATCGCAGTAACATTTTCTCCCTCCATTACGAGATTAGCTTTTCGTATGTTTACTTCCCGTTTAACAACAGTACCTGCTTTACCTGAACAACTCCATACAAAGTTAGTGTGAAGGGAGTACAGTACAGAAGGTCGGCTCCATACAATGAGCGAAAACGCACGCACACATAGACATGTCACGTACAGCGAGTGCAAGCACACTCGGGATTTTTTTTTTTGAGGATGGGAAATCATCAAATGACCCCTCCCGCTCTGGGTGGAGCAGAAGGGAGTGTCAGACTCTTACTGACTAAAAACCACCCGTGTTCCTTCCTTAGATCGTTATGTTCCGGGATAGCGGTAACCCTTTCGGACAACCTCGCTGCCCCGGCAGATTTTGGCCCTACAGGGCCCCTTCTGTACGTGCGGCAATCTCAAATATAAGATTTGAGATTGCCGCACGTACAGACCGTATACAGTTATTTTACCGTGGCAGAAACCCAACAGAGACCTTATAGGAATAAGAATAAAGATCACAATGATTTTGTCAGACTTGCCAGCGCCAGCAACCCGACAGAAAGCTTACTAGAATGAAAATAAAGATCACAGTGATTTGGAAATTGATGCAATATCACAGATAGGCAGTCGCTCCATGTAAAATACTGGTACTCAGCTGCATCCGGTCAGACTGCAAGCCGAACCCAACATAGTTGAGAAAAGCCTAGGTAGATTGGTGATATAAAGCAAGTGTGGGAGAACATTGTACAAAACTTCGGAGAGCCTATGTTCAAACCGGCTATGATTCATCAGGCTTTATTGTACACTAGCAGCGCCCCGCGGTTTCACCCGCGTTAGTTTCGATCCCGTGGGAATATCGGGATAAAAAGTACCCAGTTTATAACCAGGATTAACAACATTATGTTAATCCTGGTTATAAACTACCTGTGTGCCAAATTTCATCCAAATCTGTTCAACGGTTTACGCGTGATTGAGTAACAAACATCCAAACGTCTTCACGAACTTTCACATTTTTATAATATTAGTAGGATTAGCTCCTGTTCGTGAGAAATTTCTTGTTCCCTGGACCACCCCGTCGCATAGCATCACCTGCCAGTGCTACCACTGCGTTTTCCCTTAGCGTTCGTTTTTTTTTTGGCCAGCTCCTAAGGGCTATAGCGTGATGTTAAATAGCCTACAGCCTTCCTCAAGAATTGGACTATCAAACACAAAAATAATTTCGCCAATCCGACTGGCAGTTCCAAAGATTTACTCCTACATACAAACTTACAAACAAATTTTACCTCTTTATAATATTATTACTAGCAGACCCCGCAAACGTCGTTTTGAAAAAAAAAAATTGGAGTATGAAAAATAGATGTTGGTCAATTCTCAGACCTACCCGATATGCACACAAAATTTCATACAAATCGGTCCAGCCGTTTCGGAGGAGTTTGGTAACAAACATCGCGACACGAGAATTTTATATATTAGAAGAAGATAGTATAGATGTCTGTGTGTGCGTGGGCCTATTTTTGCTCGTTGTACGGAGCCGCTCTTCTGTACTTCTGTAGTAATCCATGATTTGTAAGCGGGTTTTACTCTGCGATCATGACGTTACCGCAATTCAATTTACTCTAGAGAACGTCCCTTCATACACGCGGATGTCAAAGCTTTTAGAAGTTCGTTCAACATTTTATAAATAATATGATTATTGATGTTTTCTTTATTATTTTATCGTTTGATTTAACGTTGATTTTGACATAACAATGTCGGAGTTCTTATTCGGTTGAAGGAAGTGAACGAGACATGTTAGAAGTTTTATTGTTATTACGTCTGGGGGCGTTTAATGTCCTGTAAAGTAGCATAATCAGCATTCCCACTGCTGGGACACAGGCCTCCTCTCCGTGAGAGGTGGAGGAGTGGGCTGTAATCGACAATGCAGGCCCAGTACGGGGCAGCGGGATTGTCCGAAAGGGTTACCGCTACCCCGGAACATAAAGGGCTAAGGAAGGAACACGGGTGGGTTTTAGTCAGTAAGAGTCTGACACTCCCTTCTGCTCCACCCAGAGCGGGAGGGGTCATTTGATGATTTCCCATCCTCAAAAAAAAAAGGCCCAGTTCGGGTTGGTGGATGTCACAAATTTCTTTGAATTTTTGGTTCTAAGACATGCCAGTTTTCGCACGATATTTACCTTCTCCGTTTTGAGAGTAGTGGTGAAGAAATTGAATACTTGTATACTTAATTTTTTTACCTGCCTGTGTTCGAACTCATGACCACTTGTAAGTCGGGGCCGATTCCACTGGGACACTTCTGCTCTGCAAAGTGATTGATTTGATTATGTTCCAAATACTCGCTCATAATACTTTACATCCTTCAAATGCCTTGATGGACGCTTATGTTAATATAAATATAATATAATACCCTTTTTTTTTTTTTTTTGTGGATGGGAAATCATCCAATGACCCCTCCCGCTCTGGGTGGAGCAGAAGGGAGTGTCAGACTCTTACTGACTAAAACCCACCCGTGTTCCTTCCTTAGCCCTTTGTGTTCCGGGGTAGCGGTAACCCTTTCGGACAACCTCGCTGCCCCGGCAGGCTTCGGCCCTTTCGGGCCCCTTCCTTATGCTGACATCTCTTTGAGGCGCGCGTGGAACACGTACGCGCCGTCCGGCACGGGCCTGGTCCTGATCGGACGGAGAGTTACCCATTACTCTCCGCCCGCAGGCCCGCGCCTACGGTGGCCGGGAGTCGTCTCGCGGCTCCCGACGCCCGGGGCGTCTCCCGCGGCGGCTGGGACGTGAGGCCCTCTCCCTCAGCCGTCCCGCCACCTCCTTCGCTAGCATGACTGCTTCGCAGAAGGAGGTGACTGCCTCCCACTCCCTCTCGCCCCGGACCATGGCTTGAACCAGGGCCGGGCGCGAGAGGTCGCCGCCGCTGCCGATCGCCTCTGCGAGAACACGGCGGTGCTCCGCCCAATTGGGGCATACCGCCACCGTATGCTCCACCGTGTCCTCCGGGCGACCCTCGCAGTGGTGACACCCGGGCGTTTCCTCCCGCCCGATGATGTGCAGGAACCTCCCGAAACACCCGTGTCCGGTGAGGACCTGCGTCAGGCGGTAGGTGAGGGCGCCGTGGCGCCTCTCTAGCCACTCCTCAAAGAGGGGTCTTACCGCCGCTATCGCGGCGTGCCCTGCGCTGGGTTGCGACAGTCGCTCTTTCCATGCCGCCATGAGATCGCGCCGGAGGTCGGTCCGCTCCGCCGCGATTTGCCGCGGAAGCGGAGTTTCCCCCCGGCGTAGTGCCTCCGCGCGCCACTCGTACAGGCGCGCGAGGACTATCGCCTCCAGATCCCACGGCGGCAGTCCGGCAAGGAGGCTTGCCGCCTCGCCCGAGATCGTGCGGTATCCCCGGATCAGCCTTACGGCTACCACCTTCTGGGGCGCGTTCAAATAGTGGCCGGCTCGCCGCCGCAGTGAACGCGCCCACACCGGGGCCCCGTACAGGGCCATGGACCGCACGACCCCCGCGTAAAGCCTCCGGCAGGAGGCGTTTGGCCCCCTCAGGTTGGGCAAGAGCCGCTTGAAGGCGGCCCCGGCCCGTTCCAGCTTGGGAGCCAAACGTCGGAAGTGCTCGACGAAGTTCCACCGGCTGTCGAGGACGAGACCCAGGTATCTCATCGTTGTCTCGACGCCGATGTGAACCCCTCCTGCCGTTATTTGGGATCCCGAAGGCGGCCCGTTCCGAGGCCCATGAAAAGACATGGCCTCGGACTTGTGCAAAGCCACCTCGAGACCCAACTGCCGGATCCTCTCCACGACTATCGCAACCCCGCGTGTCATCGCGTCGGCCGCCGCCTGATGCGACCTCCCCTGCGCCAGGACTAGCGTGTCGTCAGCGTAGCAAACCACGCTGACTCCATCAGGGAGATCGGCCCGCAGCACCCAGTCGTAACCGATGTCCCACAGGAGCGGCCCCAGAACCGATCCCTGTGGGACACCGCACGACATCTCTCGCCGGTTCCATTCCCCGTTGCGACCGGGGTAGATGACGGCTCTGTCCGTCAGATACGCCCCGACTACTCGACGGAGGTAGGTCGGCACCCGGTGATACCGGAGTGCCTCCCCAATGCAACTCCAGGGCAGGGTGTTAAACGCGTTGGCGATGTCGAGTGACACCGCCACGACCACCCCACCCCGGGACACCGCGTCCCCCGTCGTGAGGGCCCTCACGCGCATGATGGCGTCCACCGTCGAGCGCCCCTTGCGGAAGCCGAACTGGCTGTCCGCAAGATCCGGCCCCGTCCTCACCAGGTGCCCGACGAGGCGGCCCGCAATCACTCTCTCAAAGAGCTTGCCGACCTCGTCGAGCAGCACGATGGGCCGGAATGCGGACGGAGAGTCCGCAGGGCGCCCTGGCTTCTGTATGAGGACCAGCTTCCCCGTCTTCCAGCGGAGTGGAAACTGGCCCCTCTCCATGCATGCGCTCAAGAGCGCCTCTAGTCGGGGCCCGAGAGCCGTCGAGGCCAGGACCCAGGCCTTACCCGGCAAGCCGTCGGGTCCTGGGGCGGTATTTTTGGCCTTCAGCCTATCTACCGCCACTCTCAGATCTACCCCGGTCACCTCAGGGATGTCGTCGTCGTCCGTGTGGTCCGCTTCAGGCACCGCAAGTGGCGGAGCCATGGGCGGGGGAGTATGCTCCGCCCGTGAAGGGAACAGAGCGCTCACCACCTCCTCCACCAGCTGGGGGCGGAGACTCTGCGTAAGCGGGGGGGCCCAGGTGCGGAGTTTATTCCGCACCATTTTATAAGGGCGCCCCCATGGATCTCTGTTCAGAGTCTCCACCATCTCCTCGCGGGCCATATCCTTGGCCCGCTGGACAGCCTCGCGGAGGGCGGTCTTCGCCGCTCTGTACCCCTCGTACAGCTCCGCCTCCGTGGCTTCCGCATCCGGAGGGCGGATGCGGAGCCTGCGGTGCCTGGTGTATAGGTGTCGCGCGTCGACGCACGCCTTGCGTAGTGACTCCACCTCCCGCGACCACCAGTACACCTGACGTCGGGCGCTTCCTGGCCGGACTCGGGGCATTGCCACGTCGCATATCTCGGACATGGTCTCCCGGAACCACTCCGCCTCATCGTCGATATCGGCAGGCCTGTCCGGTGATGACACCCAGGCCTGCACGATCGAGGCTTCCAGGAGGAGCTCCCGGTCCAGCTGTTTCAGCGCCCACCGCGGACCACTCGGGGCCTGTTGGACCGGCGCGCTGGAGGTCTGGGTGGAGACGTCGAACCGGATATACCGGTGATCGGAGTAGGTCTCCACCTCCTCCATGACGCGCCAGTCAATAACACTCTGTGCCAGAGCGGGGCTGGCGAACGAAATGTCCACCACGGACTCGCCCCGCATCCGCACACACGTGGGAACAGAACCCCGATTTAGGACGACCAGGCCTGTTTCCAGAGCCCAGTCCTCCACCATCCTGCCCCGCACGTCCGTGCAACGGGAACCCCAGGCCAGATTCTTGGCGTTGAAGTCCCCGAGCACTAGAACGGGGAAGCGATGGTTTCCGGCGACGACGACACTCAACTCTGTTAAAGAGTTCTGGAACTCGGCGAGAGTTCGGCTCGGAGAGAAGTACACTCCTTCTACTACTATCTCTCCGAACCGTGCTGCTACGCACCCCTGTCCCTTCGTGACTCCTTCGAGGGACGGGGTGCCGGCGGCGGCCGACGAAATTAGGGCCACTGAGCCGCTCAGGTCCTCCACCCAGTCATCCCTGGGCGGGACAAAGTACGGCTCAGCGACCACGGCGATGTTAATCGACCACTGCGCCATGCTCTGGAGCAACAGGTCCTGGGCGCAGGCGCAGTGGTTGATGTTCGCCTGGAGGAGGCGTAATGGAGCCATCACTCCTCCATTTCAGCCCCCTCCTGGGCCCCTTGCGAGGGCCCCTCCACGGTGGCGGCGGCGATGGTAGCGGCGGCGGCGGTGACGGCGGTGGCGTCGGCGGCGGCGGTGGCGGCGGTGGCGGCAGCAGAGGCGGCAGCGACGGTGGTGGTGGCGGCGGTGGCGGAGGGCCTCCCTTTTCTCTTGGCTCCGTCGGGTGGAACGCAGCACTTGCTCCCTGCCCGGTGCTCGGCCGGCTTGCCGGCAGCCGCACATGCGACGCAGTGCGGCGCGGCGCTGCACGAGCCGGCCGTGTGTCCGGGCTGACCGCATCGGAAGCACAGAGTGCTGCGGTCCACCTCCGAGGTGCACCGAACGCCTACGTGGTGCCCCACATGGCATCGGAAGCACCTCAGAGGTCTGGGTTCCAGCAGCTTGACCTGCGCCGAAACCCAGCCGACCAGAAGCCTTCGGCCCTCCACGATCTTTCTGGCCGCCGTCACGGGGCAGCTTACCGTTACGGTTCGCATGCCCGTGAAGTCAGGACGTATGGTGCCCGCCTTCACTTGGTCGGCCAGACACCCGCCCGCCCTGACGACGGCGGCCACCACCTCTCCCTCCGTTACGGAGTCATCCAGACCCAAGATGCGCATGTCTGCGCACTTGACGGGCCTGGATACTCGAACCTCCTCCGCATTTAGGGACGCCCTTAGCTTCTCAGCTAGGGCGTCAGCGGTGGGGCCACTCGTCACGCCAGGGATCTCCAGCATGCGGGCGCCAGTGGCGGTCACCCTATGCCGGAGGCCCCCGGCGATCCCCAGCTCCTGGAGGTCCACCGTCGCTCTAGCCTTAGTGAGCACGTCGCAGTACGTCACGCCCTTTTTGACCGCGTCCGGCTGCAGTGTTATGACCACAGCCGCGGTCTTCGGGGCGCGGAGCCTAGCTGCGACGGCTCGCTCCTTGCGGCGCCGCCTTTGCGCCTTTTTCCTGGCCGCCTTGGCCGCCTTCTTTTTCTGCCCGACCACCTGCCATTCGGCGTCGGTCGCGGCAGAAGTGGGAGAGTTTTGGGGGCCGGGCGTAGGCTCTGGGGCCCTCGCCTCCCCTCCCTTTCTCCCCCTCTTCCGGGCCGGCGCCGGGGTTTTGCCAGCGGGAGCCGGCCTTACCGGCGCCGGGGCTCCACCTGCAGGCACCGGTTTAGCCGGCGCCGGGGCTCCGCCAGCCGACGCCGGTTTCGCCCTCGCCGGGGCTCCGCCAGCAGACGCTGGTTTGGCCGGCGCCTGAGCCCGGCCTGACGGCCCGGGTTTAGGGGCGGCCGTTGCCACTGCGGCCGCGTACGAGGCCGCCGCCTTGCCCGCTAGAGGTGGGCGCAGGACAATGCCCTCCAGGACGGAAAACCGCGCCTGGAAGGCCGCCAGCTCCTGCCGAACCAGGTCCAGGACCTGGTTCTCTACCGGGATTGGCCGGCTCGGCATTTCCGCCTGCGCACTGCCGGTGCTCCGCAAGCTGGCGAGGTCTGCCCGGAGCCTCCCGTTCTCCGCTTGGAGAAGCTCCATGGCGGCCGACAGGCGGGCAACCTCAGCCCGTAATTCGGCCACTTCGCCGGCCGAAGGGCCGACGTAGTTGGCCGCCTCCGCTGCCTCCATGATGGAGGCCGTTGCCGAGACTATGGCCCTATTCTTCGAAGCTTGAAGCTTCTTCAGGGACACGTCCCGGATCGCGGCCTCCACGACCGCCGCAAACCTGCGCTTGCGGTCCGCCCCGGGGCTGCCAACCGCACCCGCCTCGTCGCCAGAGGACCCCGAAGCGACCGCGCGACCGGCCTCCGCCTCCTTTGCTGGCTCCTCCGCCAGTTCTGTCGCCTCCCGGGCAGTGAGCCCCCTCCCCTTGCCTCGCTCCCGGACTCCTCCCCGCCTGCTGGTGGGGATTTTCCGGGCCGAGGCCAGCTCCCCGTCGGAGGACGACCCCTGGCCGTCCTCTCACCTTGGCCGCTTGCTGCGAGACTTTTTCGCAGCAGCGGCCGTCTTCTTGGCACGGCTGGGGCTCCCTGAGCCTCCCGTGCTCGCACCTCCAGATGCGGCGTCGGACTCCGACCCCGCATCACTCCTCATCTCTTCTGTTTGTGTTTTGTTTTTAATATCTTCCATTTTTGTTCCCACGAGTACTTTCCATGTTTTATTTACTCAAAAAAATAATCGGTTCGCACTAGCGACTAAATCAAGCTACCCATTAGCCAAGCTTAGTACCTCCCTCACGGTGCGCCGCCGCTTGGAGGTTTGGGGAATTTTTTATAGAGGTTAATCTTCCTCGCGGTCCGGGCGGTTAAGCCAAGACCCTCGACCCCCTTCAACAGCCAGAGACATGACCTTAACTGTCTCCAGGGCTACGAGATTAGCGGTGGCAGCAGGGTTACCCCTCCTGCCTGCCCGGCGGCAGGGTAAGTGCACACCGGGCCCGCTCTGACCCCCCACCACAACTGCCGCTCAGCTACTCAGAGCGGCACGTGTGGAGCGATCCTCCTGGCAGAACATTGGCATGCGGACAGCGAGATTCCACTGGGAAATTATCCCAGAGGAAAATCGCTGCCCGCACCCCGGGATGCACCGGCCCGAACACTGGTCTTCCCCCCGGACGTATCCAGAAAGGAACCCCAGTACCCAGGCACACGTGGAGGTTATACCCTGAGGAACTCTTATGTTTGTTCTTAAATCAGGTTTTCAACACCGAATTACATAAAAATAACAGTAACCAAAGCGTGTTAAAAATACGGATTTATGAAACCACATTACGCAAACTTTCATTGCATCTATAAAATATGGAAAAGTGGCGAAGTATTTAAAATTCTATCACAGAACAGATTGGAGAGCTTAAAATTCGAGCAGTTCAAAGAAATCAGCTCAAGTTCGGTAACAAAATAGAATACCATCACTGGAAATACCATTTAAAATGATAACTTAACTCAGCTTCCGTCGAAAGTTACAGAACGTAGTTCGGATTGCGCTCACAATAATTTCCTACGAACTTTTTTCTCTAGAAGTTTGTTGAAATCTGCCATGTTTGAAGAAGCACTGAAGCGCGATTCGAAATCCGAACTTCGAATCAAAACAAAATTGAACGGCAAACGACTATGAAAGGACAGAGCTATTAAAGTTTTTAACCGTTAATTACGAGAAAAATCTGTGAATTCGTCCAGGCTTTTGATTCGTAACCCAGGTTTTAATTAAAAATCTCGGAACACACGGATTTTTGTTTGTGCAGATCAATGGGTTTTTAGAATTGGAGTAGTTACCGAAAGGTTGTGATGTTCAATTAGATTATACTGTTTTAGAATGAGATTTTTACAATTTTGTAAATGTAACTTTGTGTATGTTTGAATAAGTTTTAAAATATTTTTTCTGTTCGTTCGTCAGTTCAAGCATTAACATTCCGATTAAATTGAGTTAGCTTAATTAGCCTACAATGTTCCCACTGCTGGAACTCAGGCGGCTCTCGGTGAGAGGGATTGGGCCGTAATCCACCACGCACGCCCAGTGCGGGTTGGTAGATGTTACATGTCTTTCAAATTTTTGTTCTAGGTCATGCTGGTTTCCTCACGTTGTTTTACCAGCACCGTTTTGAGAGCAGTGCTGATGAAACAATTTACAGAAAGTAAAGCGCCTGTCTGAATTCGAACCTTCGACCTACAACTCTTACCTAAGTTGTGGCCGTTATCATTGGACCACCACTGCTCTCTCAAATTCAGTTATATTGATATAATTACAGCCGTTCTCGATTTAGTTATATTGATATGATTACAGCCATTCTCGATTTAGTTATATTGATATAAATATTTACAGCCGTTCTCGATTTAGTTATATTGATATAATTACACCCGTTCTCGATTTAGTTATATTGATATAATTACACCCGTTCTCGATTTCGTTATATTGATAATATAATTACAGCCGTTCTCGATTTAGTTATATTGATATGATTACAGCCATTCTCATATTGATATAATTACAGCCGTTCTCGATTTAGTTATATTGATATATTTACAGGCGTTGTCGATTTTGTTATATTGATTTAATTACAGTCATTCTCGATTTAGTTAAATTGATATGTTTACAGCCGTTCTCGATTTAGTTATATTGATATAATTACAGCCGTTCTCGATTTAGTTATATTGATATAATTACAGCCGTTCTCGTTTTAGCCTTTTTTTCCTCATTCAATTTCTCTATCTCATGCATGTATTCCTTCGAAATCTTTCCTTATTTTCTTTTTAAATGAACCAGTCAGTATTTCTGTTTGAATGCATGCATACATTGATTTTTTCAGTAAAAAGGCTCACGAGTAAGGGACTCGTGAGTCTTCAAGGGTTGTTTCGTAAAAAGTTTTTCGTTACAATTTCAGATCGCTCCATGAATTCTCTCCGGTTTTTGTTGGCCACGTGAACGCCAAATTTTATTTCCAAGAGGAAAACCGAATAGAACCAGAATAAAGGATATTTTTTTTACAATCGTGTAGATGTATTTTTGTATCCCTTAATCGGGAAATCGTACATATTCACTCCATAAGAGAAAATAAGTATTACCTTTGTTTTACTGTAGCAGGATTTGGAGATATTAATCAAAGGTCCGATCGCTATACAATGTGTAACGTTAAATGCGCAAAGCCTCATAAACCCCAATTAGAACATTGAGTTAAAAGCATAATACATGGACTAAAACTATATTTTTTTAAAGCTAACTATTATTTTTAAGAAAATCGTGTTGATTGTAGCATTACTTTATGCATTCAAAATTGAGTCTTATTGCCTTAAGGCAAGACTTAATTTTCTTTGGCTCAATAGGCGGATAGTATGGCAAAATACATAATTTAAAAAAAAACCTAAGTATGTTAAAAGTTACTGAAATCGATTCAGCAGTCAATTATGAACAAACTATTTTCAGGTTTTGCGCATTTAACGTTAGGTACACGTTGTATAAAGCTACTGTTGAGATAAAATTTCCAAGATAATAAAGGTAGATTTGTAGTTAGTTGATGTGTTACTGCTGAACACAGGTGGCGTGACTATAATACTGAAACAAAATGGAGATTGTTAGTTAGTTGGTTTTTATTTTCATGTAACATGGACAACGTCCTCGTCTTATCCCAATATTCAGGGTGGCAAGGACACCGACGCTCAACCTGCTACCATGGATTCAATACATGACGCTGAACCCCACTGCGATGAAACTTTTCGTTGGTTATTAAAAAAAAATCTGTTTCTTACAATTTGACAACGCAAGTATCTATTGCAAACAGACATGTGCTGAATTCTAGGTTATAGTTTGCGCGTCGACGTCACTGCCGCCTTCTATTGTTTTAAGGGCTAATTTTTCCAACGCCAGATAATTTTATCCGCGAGAAATAATTTTGAATTTTTGACATTGCTTCCATACCATAAAACTTTCAGACGTCAATTTAATTCCACGAATAAAAATTAATTGTTGATTGAAAAATCAGCCTTTACACAAATTTAAATTTTGAGTTTCCATTAAATAAGACAGAATTGTGTGGAACAGGGAGAGGGAGGCCTAAAATCATTCTATGTTTATTTAAAATCATTTGAAGAAAATGAGAATTAAAAATGCTGACTCTGTCGGCATTTAGTAGCGACAATACAAGAACAAATATAACTGTATGTAAACTGCCCGACAGTATCGTTCCTTCGTCTTCCACATCTAAACCCGAGCAAAACATAAGACGATCCAACAAATCCGTCCCTATCATATCAGATTCGAGATAAGCGCGACATTCAATTGGAGCCCAGGAAAATCCTGCTTAATTCCGAGCATTGCGAGCACCTGTAATCCCGGACAGTCCTTGGACATCTATAACAACTAGACTAGAAATTGGATGGAGCAAAATCGTGGCTATTGCGGTAGCTCTGTTGCTTTGTCTAATTCAATTACACGGAGAATTGTGACGGGAGAGAACCGAACGGTCTTATTGTTGATGGTTCATACGTTTCGTTGTGCTGGTTTAAGATTATTACATTTGATAGACAATTTTGTGCTAAAAAGTGGAAATACAGAGTGGCGTTGAAATTTTATACTATGTTCAGAAATTTCTATTTCAATGAAACAACAGATTTTTTTTTTTGATAACCGACGAAAAAGGTCGTTGGGCATCTTAGTATGGAAACCATACCCATTGCGGACTTATACTAAATATGGCTCTGATTTACTATGACATCAATCCCATTAATGTGAGTAACGGGAATCTCGAAAAAATATAAATGTAACGTATATACAATTTAGTACCATTGTACAGACGCCAGCTCATCAAGCTACTATAATCAGTCAAATTTCTTTAATAGATTTTCAATTTTGATTGTTCAAAGTTGATTGAGAAAATTTGACAGTTTCGGGTAGCTTATGTGTGTGTGTACGAGTTTTTATGCGGTTCAAGTGTTTAAGTTATGTGTGTGTGTACGAGTTTGTATGCGGTTCAAGTGTTTAAGTTTGTGTGGCATAAGTGTTCCAGTTTTATCAAATAAAATAGGGAAGATGAATAAAATACTAATTCATTATAATATTTTTATTCTTCAACTTGATCCAAATCAATCTTTAGATGATTCAAGAAGGCAACGGGTGCATCTGGGTGTGTATGGTATCGGAATTTTTATTCAATTATTTTTATGCCATTATAAAGGAAGTAAAGGTCATATTATTCTCTTTAGTTTAAAACTATTTTGGTTAATGTCCGCCACTCTTCGCAAAGTGGGTTAGATTTGCCCAATGACCTTTCTAGTTAGGGTAAGGGGGTCTAGAATCATCTGCTGAATTGATTGGTGACAGTTTACGCGACGAAGTCCCTGACCCCTGTATAGAAGTGGAAGTGACATATTTGGTGATTTTGTGGCCCGTTTGATATTTAGAACTCCTCCTACTGACTCCATTTCCTTTATTACCGTATTGTTGAGAATAATAATTATCATAAGCATTCATACTTTTTAACACAATTTTATACAATGTGTAACGTTGTATAAAATTGTGTTAAAAAGTATTGATACTGAACCGATTTCAGTAATTCTTATTAAAAAATTAAGTCTTATTTTAAGGCAATAAGACTAAATTTTGAATGCATAAAGTAATGCTAAGATTATTTATTTAAATATACTTTATTGTACACCAGAAAATACATAAAAAAAAAAAAAAAACAATTATTACTACAAAACATACAATGGGCGGCCTTATCGCTTTCTGCGACACAACACGACACAACACACGACACGATTTTCATCATAATAATAGTTAGCTTTAAAAAAAATAGTTTTGGTCATTGTATTATGCTTTTAACTCAATGCTCTAATGGGGTGTGTGAGGTTTTGCACATTTAACGTTACACGTTGTATACTTAAACCGAGAAGAAACCCCTGGAAGAATCTCCAAATAATTTTTTGTTGTTGAAGTCAAAACCAAGAAATTTACAATTCCAAGTTAAAAACCCCGCGCCATAATGCTTTGAGACTTTTACTACAAGTCTCTTGCATATTTAGCAGAATATATTAGAAGAAGTATATTAAAACAGTTGTAGGTTCAAAACCAAACAGGCGCCTTACTTTGTGTAAATTATTTCATCACCACTGCTCTCAGAACGGCGAAGGAAAACATCGTGAGGAAACCGGCATGTCCTAGAACCAAAGTTCAAAGACATGTGACATCTGCCAATACGCGCTGGAACTGCGTGGTGGATAACGGCCCACTACCTCTCACAGAGAGGAGGCCTGTGTCCCAGCATTGGTTACATTATAGGCTGATTATGTTATGTATATTAGAACCTTTCTTTTTGTTACAGCAACATCATTGGTAACGTACGCGGGTGAGCGTTACGACTTCATCCTGGAGGCCAACAATGAAATAGACAACTATTGGATCAGGTACCGAGGTCTGATGGATTGTGACGAATTGTGAGTACCTTTTAGTTCGTCTCGTATTTCATTAGTTCTTACATTCAGTTGCTTATTTGAACTTCGTTAAATCTTTGTGCAAGAAAAAATAAAACAGCATTTCAATTTTTATTCTACACTAATAATAAATTTACGGATTTTATTTCTTTTTGTATTTGATAGCCCAATTCTTGAGGAATGCTATAGGCACTCAGCATCACGCTAGAATAAGGAGCCGAGCAAAAACGAAAAAAAGTCAGAAAAGACGCATAGTGAAAACGAAGTTATAGAAAAAAAAAATTTACGCCGACGAAGTCGCGGGCAGAAGCTAGTAATCGATATAATCTCCTAGATTCCTCATTTTTATAATTTTTTTCCGAATTATGGAACTGGAATACCACTTTAGTTATGGATAATTCTTTAGCCGACCCTATGTTAATTACTTATCTATAATCTGTGCTAGAAACTAGATAGTTTTAGAACACTGTAGTGATTGTACAGACGCCAGCACATCAAGCTACCTAAAACTGTAAAATTTTCCCAATCAACTTTGAACCTTAGCGAACCTACATCCCTGCAATGTTTCGACTAAAATGTCCATCTGTGGCATGCAATTTTTAGAGTATTTTCTCAACATATTTCTAAATTATGGTAGATTAGTTAAATAAAATGAACTTCTTTTTCATACAGATTCACAAAAGCAAAACAAGTTGGTGTCCTACACTACGAAGGAGCAATGGATTTAGAGCCTCCCGGCGACCCTACATGGGAAGAGCTGCATAATGAAGGATTGGTGAGTACCTACACACAAATAACTTATATTACTATTCGATGATAGGTTCCTGACAGAGATTCAACTATCGTCTTGGTATAAAATATCTTTAAGAATATGTAGCAGAAAACAAAAACAATAGTAAGTGCATAAGTGGATAGTTAAGTCGAGGGGTAAAATGGCTCGCTTATGCCCGTGTGCTCTTATGCTCTCAGCTTTTCACTTCGATTGCGAGAAAATGAAACAGGCATAAAGTATATAAACAGTATTTTCACTGTTCAAAAATATTGCAAAATTGAAGAATAGAATAGCTAATTCCGGCCACGAAACTTCTTAAAAGTTATTTTTTTTAGTTTTCAACTTGAGTCATTCGACTTGGGTACTGCATACTGCCAAGTCATAAAAACGTTTCTTTGCGTTTTTAAATAATAAATGACAACTATTTTATCTAGTTTCATTAAATTAACGATAGAAAAGACGGAAGTGATAATAAATTAAAGCAATTGAAATAAAATAACGACTTTAATCTGCGAAGTTTTATTGTGCGTGTGGCTGTTGGGCCTGATTATCTTAGTCTTAGAAAAAAAAAACTTTATGCACTAGAGCATGAAAAGCGATTTTATGTCGCCTACGCACAACATAAAGACGAACTTTTAGAGCATGAGAAGTGTAAAAGTCATTTATTCAAATTAGGCGGGAGAAACAGAGAATACTTGGCAATGGAAAACATCCGGGTATTGCCTTGGCCTCAATGCCATCGAGCATGCGTGAGACATTAAAAAAAAATCGTTCTTTAATTTTTTAAAACATGAAACGTTTACTTTCTCTTGACTGTACTTACCTGTCAAAAAGAGTAACATAGATAATGTGGATAAGACAGAGTTTAAAACAGAAGAAGAACTAGCGGGGTATCCACGGGGAGGGTGTGGAGGGGGCTTCAGAGGATCAGACAATAATAAATCGGCGGAGAATCGATCCTTTTTAACGTCAACATTACACAAGGCATCACCCAAAACGCCCGCAGTTCCTAGTACTGTCTGTTCAGTTAGAAGAAAATGTTTCTCTACAATATATCTTCTCTAATATATAAAATTCTCGTGTCACAGTGTTAGTTACTGTACTCCTCCGAAACGGCTGGACCGATTTGTATGAAATTTTGTGTGCATATCGGGTAGGTCTGAGAATTGGCTACTATCTATTTTTCATACCCCTATTTTTTTTTCTGCAAAATGAAGTTTGCGGGGTCAGCTAGTAATCAATATATTCTTATACAATATGCAAAGTAATTTACAATACAAAACATTATATTTGCCATAGTTGTTTGTAGAGAGGCCAGCACATCAACCTACCACAATCAGTCAATTTTTTTGATAGATTTTCAACTGTACTACAAAGGAATAAGGTTCATAGATAATTAGGAAAATTTGACAGAATGGGGTAGCTTGATGTGCTGGCCTCTGTAGAAACAACTCTTTGATTTAATTTTAATGTTAAAATTGTCTTAAGGGCTAAATCTTTCGATTGGTAGTTAAAACGACCCTATAACTTCTTTCTTTACTTACGCATAACGGAACCAAGTAGTAGATAATGTATATAAAATACATGTCTCATCATGCTTTGCTACAATGTTTCAAGAACATCAGTTGTCACACTTAAAAAGTCTCTTAAAGTAGAGCCAAAAACACATTATCAAGCTACGTTCAATTCAACACCTTCTAAGCTGCCTCTCCATGCAAATATTTAAATAATAAATTCAGTAAAAGCGTCATATCATTGCATATTCAACGCAACTACCACCCAAGGTCACATTGTAACCCTATAAAAGTGTATTGGGTACTGTTGCTACACATCGATGTACTATATAGCACCCTTGCGTGTCATAAAAACTTAAGGATAGTAGACGTCCCTTTATCTTGATATGACAGCTTCTCTTTGCATAGAATAAGAATAAATTATAGAAGCGAAACTCATCCAAACGCATTCGAAATGTCTAAAATGTCAAGGCGTAATTAACGTAAAATACAGCCGCCAGGTAAGGTACCACTACTTGCGAAGCTCATTATGCGCTTTACGTTCATCGACTAGTTATTATAGTGGCCCAATGGTATCGGCTGCGACTTACGAGTTTAGATCGTAGGTTCGAACCCAGATAGGCGCTTTCCTTTATGTAAATTATTTTATCACCACCGTCCTCAAAACGGTGAAGGAAAATATTATATTTATTTACTTTGCTTATATGAATAAAATATAAAAGAATTATAAAATTCTATCGATTCATATTCTAAAAAAATCTCAACCATTTATGCAAAGGTGAGTCAGCTAATTGCTATAACTGACTGTACATGAGTTTCGCTTCTATAAGCATTTTTTGATCTATGCCATCGGTTATCAAAGATACGCATAATAAAGTGATATTTATGACCGTCTGTTTTGGGGTTTGGCCAGTTGTTGAAGAGGGGACGGACGCTTTTATGGCAAATGATAGTATTATGAAAATACGTTATTTAATAGCAACATCCCATGGTGTTCGATTTGGATCAGTTTTTGCAATCAATATCTATGATAGCAGATATCGTTATTTTACTTGTAAGAAACTGAGAGGTAATCTACGTAAGGTCTATTCTAATTTATGTTTCAACTTGGAAGTTATTTCAAGATAAGCAAATATTAACTTTATTTTAGTGGTAATTGAATTGATTTCAGAGTGACTAGTACTATTGAAAAAGTTATAATAATGTTTGAACTTGTAATGTAAACTGAACTTTATTGTGTAGGAATTAAAGTTATTTTTCCAAAAACTCATATTTGTTTACATTTTTGGCAAGACTCGCATAATATCGCGCTTGTATTCCCCGAAGGATTAGGCAGAGGTGTACCTATATTACACCCACATATTGCCAGTTACGTCGAGGTCCCATGTGATAAGGGAGGAGCCTATTGCCATCAACCAGGAACAAATCCACTCCGGGCTGCTTCTGAGAAATACCAGAAGGAAGAACCCAATAACACTGTCCGACACGGGAGCGCCAACGAAGCACTCTAGACCCTAAAGTAAGCCTAAGACTAAAGAGCCTAACTTCTGGCTTAAAATTCTTCTCCTGAATGGCATGATTGAATTCAAACAAAAATTCCAATCAGTTAAGCAGATAAATTAACTATAACTACTCAAATGTCACAGAAATATACGTTAGCACGAATTTGATCTTTGGGACTTTTGGAGCCAGTTTCTCGAACGAAAATGACTGCGACAAATTGTCAAACGCGCGTAAATTGTAGTTGAAAAATCATTCAACCAATCACAGTACTTTACGTGCGCTTGACAATTTGTTACATTAAGGGGGAAGCGCCAGGGTACAACGCGAAATTCAAAATTTTTGCAATTTGCGGGTCAGTGTCATGTTAAATGTTGATTAAAATATGATTGATATTTTATGAAATATTAGCCAACAAAGGAACTTAGAGTGTTGTTTTGATGATTTTAATGATTATAATTCTGTAATATACACTTGTTACGCTAGCGGTCTTGACACTGTCCTGCAAATTGCAAAAAAACGTAAGAAAATTTGAATTTCTCGGGCTACCAAGCGCATCCCTCTTAAGATTTTTGAGATCATTATCGTTGAGAAACTACTAAACTTCACTACAATAAAACATTCAAAGATCTGACCCTAAAATTACGTGCCCTCAATTTAGCAAGACCTTAGTGACTTCCTCATTCATTAACCCCTTCAAGGCCGAAGTTTTTGCCCACTTTTATACCAAGTTTCTAAAGAAATAGGACCAGCAGCTGATTCAGTTGAGAAACTTTGTAAGTTACTGCGGCAATTTGTCACGTTACCTCTTAGTGGACTTAGGACTTACTAGAACTTAGAAGAGGTTCTGAATATATCAAATGTGGTTGCAATGATAGTTTGTGATGGTAAGGTTGGTATCTGAAACTGTTGCGATTTATCCTACTAATATTATAAATGCGAAAGTTTGTATGTATGGATGTATGGATGTTTGTTACTCTTTCACGCGAAAACTACTGAACGGATTTTGATGAAACTTTACAGTAATATAGCTTATACATCAGAATAACACATAGGATACTTTTTATCCCGATATTCCCACGGGATCAAAACTTACGCGGGTGAAACCGCGGGGCGCAGCTAGTAGTGTATAAAGTTTTTAGCTGGGGGTCTGAGACTAACGGGTTATAGGTCATCCGGGATCTACAGCATTGTATCAAAATGGTGTGGGTATATCTAAGGTTATGGTACAGGCCATGAAATTAAATAACTTTCTTTACGGGACAAACATCGTAATCGTGAAAAAATAACCAGCCATCCCATAGATTTGGGTCGAGTAAATATTGAAGTTTTGTATGAGATAGTTGAATTTTTTTTCACGATTACGATGTTGGTCCTATGGAGAAAGTTGGACAGTTTGATGGTCTGTATCACACTCTTAAATGTGACCATACTTTTCTGATACTCACTGCATACGGCAAGTTCTCTAATAGTTATTCAAAATGTTACTCAATATTTGCTGAAACTTGTAAGAAAAGCATTAGCTGTACGGCATAATCTTTCGAGTATTCAAATTCATTTATTTGTCTCTATGTTTGGTGAATTTATGTAACAGGATTGATATCATAAGCCTATAAGTTAAAAACATTAACAAATTTGTTAATCGGCAGTTATTAAAAAAATACTTGTAACATTTTCCATTTTCTCATCTCTATGCACAGTTTTTTTACTGTATATGCTGTTTTATATTGTCAGTTAAATTTATTTATTTATTTATTTAATACTTCAAGCACATAAATGTACAGAGGCGGACTTAATGCCATAGGCATTTTCTACCAGTCAACCTTTGGGTGATGCAGAGACAAACAGTGGTAGGTGCAATCATGAAAATTGAGGAATAAATATAAAGATACGCATAAACCTACTAAAACTATGAATATAATATATACCTAATTACATATATATATATATATATGCACAAATAAATATAATAAATACATGAATATACTTACTAAAAATAAATAAATTAAATCACTAGGCCCAAACCTTTACAGAAACTGAAACAGAATGTAGATCAAGATGGAATCTGATATTAATTGTAAGACGAATACTCCAAACGTCTTGCCATTTCAGCAGTCAAGTCTAAGATATTCTCGATTTGCGCTGGTATATAAATGTAGGTTTAGTAAAGTCCTGGAATTCACTCTGGGTCTATTCTTCAGTGATTTGAGGCCATCTCTCAAAGCAGTACCTACAGCTGATGAAAATGTAACTGTGAAGAGTCACTGGCGGCATCGTTAATAAGGTAGCGGCTAGCCCTGTAAAATACTGAATGTTAACTAAATATAAAAGTAAATTGGATTTGAAAGTAATAAATGCTATAAACCAAATGGAATAACTTGGCGCTACATAACGCGATTATTAATCATGTCCATAATAAAATAATGCAGAACCCAAACAGGGGTGCAATAGAAGAGTCGTCTCAAGTGCAAATACTTAAGTACGCCTGGCACTCCCCGAAGAGTCGGCCTCTATACCTTGCTGTTTATTTAATCTTTTTAACATGAAATGACCTATTTTTTAGGCTATTTTTGACTTGACGGATGAAAAAGAATTTCAATTATTTTGATACAAAAATTAATAGGTTTTTCGGCTTAACTGGGGAGTTAGCATGCACTTACTATTTGACAGTAAAGCAGTGATCCCGATGCCATTCATTTTGACTATTCAACAATATTCAGTGATAATGAGCAGTGGTGGCCTACTGGTAACGGCCGTCACTTAAGGGCCTATACTACCTCAAATGGCTTAGCATGATCCTCCGTTATGTCGAAAATACTGCAGCATTAATTTTGAAATAAATATATGGTAAAGTTGAGGATTAGGTCTTATGTTAGACGAAAACACGATTTCATAAAATTTTCTCGATCGAAAAAAAATTCAAAGTTACCTCCAAACCGAACAATAAACCACTGGTATTCAAAAAATACTTCAAATTAGATCATGAAACTTTGTATACTAACCGAACTAACTATAAAGCAGGTCTTATGTTATTTACTTTTTTTTAATTACCATTATTTTCACCGTAAAAAGCAAATACCTAAACTATTGGCGCTGCCTGCCGCCTAGCACCGCACTCTGTCTCGCGCTCACCAGTCCGTGAGCAGTATCGTGCGAGCGAGATAAAGAGTGAACTTTAGCTGAGGTAGTGTAGGCTCATAAGAGTTGTAGGTCGTAGGTTCGAAATCAGACAGGAGTTTTACTTTGTGTAAATTATTTCATCACCTGGGCCCGTGTGGAAGATTACTCTCCTTCTACTCCTCTCACCGAGAGGAGGCCTATATTTCAGCAGTGGGAACATTATAAGCTCATTATGCATAGTAATAATTACGTTTAGTAGACGAATGTTTCGAACAAAAAATGAAGCAATGGATTTTGAATTTCCTTAAAAATCCCTCGGGTTGAGTGAGTATGTTACGCAAAATTAGCGTGCAAGGTCCACCCAGAGCGGGAGGGGTCATTGGATGATTTCCCATCCACAAAAAAAAAAAAAGTTCATTTCTAACAAAAAGTGCCAAGCAATTTTGAACTATGTACTGTGAAAATATTATTATCAACTTGTTAAACTGTAGAAAAACTGCCCTGTAAACGATTATGCTACGGGCCCAGAAGATCAAGCGATAATCAATGTCAAAAATATTAGAAACTTAGAGGTATTTTTTGTTAGATTAAGACAGAAATTTACAGAGAGAAGAGAAATACCTACAGAGAATTTTCCCTCAAATGTCTTCAAAAAAAGCTCAACACGTGACTTAAAAATCTAATACAGAGTTTTAATACTAATATTTTTTACAATACAGACCATATCACTACTCTTATAAGTAATATAATTCAAATTAAAGACCATATTCTCATGCCAGAAATCCTCATTTAAACCGAGATGGCAGTGTGCTCATTAGCAGTGTGCATATCCATGATATTTTGAAATTCCGGCCGGAATTCTCGTTTGCACGGCACGAATACCGTCTGTCGACCGCAACCGTTTGCTAAAGTAGATTTTCAGTGTACGTTGTTAAAGTGACGACGTGTTATAATCTTTTGTGTTATGACTCGTTTGTTAGATCAAGTTTAAAGTTTATTTTTGTAATGTCATCATCAGAGAGCTGTCATGGTGGCCCAGTAGTATCGGCTGCCACTTACGACTTCTAGGTCGTAGTCTCGAACCTAGACTGACGCTTTATTTTGTGTGAAATATTTCATCACCCCATCATTATCATTATATCTCTCAAAATGGTGAAGGAAAACATCGTGACGGCATGTCCTAGAACCAAAACTTCGAATACAGATCGTGCAATCCACGAAGACGCGCCCCACTCTTTTTCCACAAGCGTGCAACATTCCGCTAGTGTTTAGTTTTGTTGATACACACTAATTATTGTTAGGTGTGTATCAAAAAATCTAAAACACTAGTGGATCTAACTAGCGATAAACACTAGCGATTCGGAATAAGAGTGGGGCGCGTCTTTGTGGATTGCACTATCTAGACATGTGACATCCACCTACCCGCCCTAGGCCCACGTGGTGGATTACTGCCCACTCCTTCTCAATGAGAGGAGGCCTGTGTCCCAGCAGTGGGAATATTACAGGCTGATTATGCTAATACCATCATCGTTATTTAAATCATTCTGATGTTGCCCTATCTAATCTGAGCATATTCCATCTACACTCGAGAGCAATGAATTAGGGTCACCTGAAATTCTCGGAAACTAAGAATGCTAGCTTAATGAAATAAATGATGTTTAATAGACAATCAAATGTTCCTTACAAACAATTTTTTTATGTCAATAACTCATTTGTTATATAATTGAAAGACAAAATTTCATTACATCAAAACAAAACATCATTTGATTTTTTTTGGGAAGCGCGGTGTCGTAATGCGATCGGTCACTTTATCGGTACGATGTGCTGAGCTTGCAGGTTGGCCTCGTAACATAATCATGTTAGTTGGTAAAACAACGCAAAGCATACAATATAACGTTCAAATAATGCATTGCTTGAATTATCAAACAATACATTTCGACAAACGTTAAATTAACGTATTATTAACGTTATATTAATTTTTCTAAATGTCGGTCCAAGAGCGAGCGAAGCGAGCTTGGGACTTGGGGCACCCCGACTCGCACAGGTTAGGTTCGAAAGTGATGAAGGGGATGCATCTCCATCGTGTTAGGTTCCTTTAAACCCTGTTGACAGAAATAGGGGCCCCGCCTAGCGGGGCTCCGTTGACTACGTCCTAATAATTGCTTGTAAACCAACTTGTTTTTACTCCGCTCCTAAGACGACCCACTGACCCTTACTCTATATATACTTACCCTTACTTTATATATAAACTAGCTTTTGCCAGCGACTTCGTCCGCGTGGAATAATGACTTCCGGAAATTGAGGCACTAACTCTCATAGAGTTTAACCGATGTGCTCTTTCTTCTGCCGATTCTTGAGAACGCGTATTTCTCATTCAACGCGTTTTTCAAGACAATAGCGGGCGGACGCCGGCGTCCGCTTGGGGCTTGAATAACTAAAAATATATAACTACGTCTAATATATAAAATAATATATAATAAAACCTACTTCACTTAAAACTAAATACCTATAACTACTATAATTAATAATACCTATACCTATAATTAATAAAAGTACCTACGTTTTTTCCTACTTAATATTAAAAAAAACTGAACCTAAATTAACCAAAACTTACCTACTACTAACTAACTACTACTAACCTATTACTACTTCACCTAAAAAGAAATCCTGTTTTCCCAACATTTCCCTTCACTGCTCTGCTCCTATTGATCGTAGCGTAATGAAAAGTATACTATAACCTGCCCAGGAGTATGAAGAACAATTGTACCAAGTTTCGTTGAAATCCGTCGAGTGGTTTTTGTTTCTATAACGAACATACAGACAGACAGACAGACAAAAATTTTACTGATTGCATTTTTGGCGTCAGTAACGATCACTAATCACCCGCTGATAGTTATTTTGGAAATATATTTCATGTACAGAATTGACCTCTCTACAGATTTATTATAAGTATTACTTAAATGACAGTGCCATAAAATGAAATAGTTACGGCAATAGGTGGGCACTTCAATAAGTTTTTATTAAGTACCTAACAATGTGTCTACCGTCATTTTGTAAAATCGTAAATTTGACAAACGAAGGCCTACTTGGTTAAATGAATATTTTTGGAATGATATTTTAACATTTGAAATATTTGCAAAGTAAAACATTTGCGAAATTTGTATTTTGTCAAATGATTACTTATAATGTTTGTCAAATGATTAGTTTTTATAATATTAGTTTTAAAACGATCATTAGTCATTATTTTTTTTAAAGCATTAGTGAACCCATAATTTTACAGTAACTGAGAAGTTTTATTACTTTTGCTCGAATTACAAGTCGTAGGTCGCGAATTCAAACTCAGGCAGGCCCTTCACATTGTGTAAAAAATTTCATCACCACTGATCTCAAAACGGTGAAGGAAAACATCGTGAGGAAACCGGCATGACCTAGAACGAAAAAGGAGGCTGTCTCCCAGCAGTGGAAACATTATAGGCTGATTATACCAATGTTATGATCAATCAATCAATCTGTGTGGTTCTTTCTTCAAAAGACCATTTCAGACACCAATCTACATGGTCTCCACATGATCTCACCAAGATTATGTCTGGACTTTAAAAGAGACTGTGACCTCTGAGTTTGTTTCGGCCTTTCTTCTCAGAGTAGTCAGATAGGAAAGGCCGACCTCATCTCGTTTTAAAAAAAATATGATTGACGTGTAAAAGTGTTTGTACAAACCTACTTACAGAAATAAAATCATTTATCATTTATCATTTATCATTTATGCCCCTTATAATACTTACAGTACCGAAGAAAATCAATGACCTAATTCCTATCAAGTTCAAGCAAGTAACACCCGATCTTACAATCACTTCCTCAGCAGTCTGTCGCCAGAACTACCGCAGTGTAATGTAGGAAAAAAACTATAAGATAAGCCTCTTATCGGTACAACGACGATATTAGGCAGGTCACAAAATCAAATCGCCTGCAGAAGCGGTAAAATTATCCCTTCGGCATAACGAGGCAGTAGTGAGCTGGCGATATGCCAGACACTATCAGCCAGAGCTTTGCATGCACCGATTAGAATAATGGTGTTCAAAGTAAAATATTCTGGAGTTACTATCTTAGAATGAGTTTGGTGGAAGATCGATTGACGGTAATGGGCTTGGAAGGTATGGGCGTATATTTTTCTGAGACCTTTAGGTTTATTTAGGACTTACTGTGCCCGCGACTTTGTTCACGTGGATTTCGGGTATCAATAATATGTCGTTTAGAAAAGGTGTAGGTACAGCTCCTCCATTGAAAAAGAAGAATCTTTTTAAGATTTTTGCGCGGGGCCCTATTTTTTTTTTTCTAAAATAAAAGCAGCCTTGGTTACTCCGTATAACATCAGCTACTTGCCATTGAGTCAGACAACATTTTTTTCATTGTTATAAGTATCGTTATATATACATATTTTCATATGCATGCTAATATTTTGACATTAAAAACAGACACTTAAAATTATTCCTTTTTTATGTATTTGTATTAATTGGTTTCCTATATTAACAGTTTTGTACGGTAAAAAAGACTTATGCCTGTATGGTGGTGAGAAGGGTCAGCTAAATATATGCGTATTGTTACAAACCCATGTTTTAGAAATATCAATAAATATCAATATCGTGCCTTGAGAGTTTCATATTTTTATAATCAAGGCTGTATTTTATTATTTTCTCTACAACCTTTGTATGCTGTAAGCAATTGTTGCGCTGTTGCTTAAACAGTATGTAACTCACTTATAGGCAATAAATCCAATCATAAGTAATACTAGTCCACAGAAATACGGTAAATGGAAAAAGTAAAATTACTAAACAAATAAATATCTAAATAAATTCAATTAAAGTACATACTCTGTTTAGACAACGTACTTTGACCCAAGGATAGATGGAGATTCGTATAACTCCCGTGACGCATGGTTTGTCTCGTTCCATATGCCGTTTCGAGTAAACGTGTTTTCATCTGTCCAAAACACATCTGATAAAAAACGTTGGTCTTGAATGATTTTTTCCAGTACTAAGTGGCAGTAAAACTCTCTAATGGGCTTACCACAATACAAAAGCACCTGCACCTTTGGATATTTATAAGGACGTAGTTTGTTCCTTTTCATCTCTTTGAAGTCAGGTCAAATATACAAAAACGATCGCCAAAAGCTGAAACAAAAATATTGATCTAAATAACTTATTTGTTTTCTCTTTCACAGCAACTGAACGCTCTGAATAAGGGAGAAGAAGATGAAGATACTATAAGCGTAGCTGAGATGAGGTCTCTTGAAGGACATGACGACAGTCTGAAGGAAGTGGCTGACTACCAGTTCTACATAGCTTATGATTTCTATGCCAAGAACAACTCGCACTTCCACAGGTCGCCTTATTACGGATATTACCAGGGTGAGTTTATGTTCCGTTTATCTCCAGTACAGTAATAATTTGGTTCGAATCCAGACAGGCGCTTTACTTTGTGTAATTTACACTGCTCTCAAAACAGTGAAGGGAAATATCGTGAGGAAACCCGTAGGTAAGTCCTAGAACCAAAAATTCGAAGACATGTGACATCTACCAACCCGCACTGGGCCCGCGTGGTGGATTATGGGCATGGCCCACTCCCTCTCACCGAGAGGAAGCCTGTGTCCCAGCATTGGGAACATTATAGGTTAATTATGTTATGAAGTCTTTTATATATCTTTGTCAGGTTTCAAATTCTTTTCTTTTATCAAGTCAGGATATAATGTCTTTTTTAAGATACTGAGGAGGCTGTTGCATCGGAACTTTATTTAATTACTTTAGCATACACCTTTGACCGAATCTCCAGTTGACATCAACCTCAAACTTTTTCTAAATATATTTTTTAATTTTATTATCAGATTGTGTGTGTAACATTTTGAATTCGGTCTGACATGTGAAGAAGATGGCTCAATGTCATTCTGCAGTATTCACATTACGACGCAATATATCACACTGAGTCGATGAAGTAGATTCTATCATGCAATGAGCAGACAAAATAGCCCTTAATGTGACGAGCATATGTTGAGTGCGACTGTACAATAGAACGTATGTGAAAATTTGTGTTACTCAATGATGCATACATTTTAATGCCTTTATGGATTTGGATGGATTATCTTCTGCTGTTTATGCAAACTCCCAAAATCTCTTCAAAGATTATTTTATGTTAAATGCCGATTCCTTGTTTCTTATACTTACAATAATATGAGTAGATTCACGACAATAACGGTTTCAGAGAAAGGAAAAAAACTGAAATACGCTAAGTCAGATTTAATAAAGAAAAATGCATAAATCTGCGGCGTAATTGCGTAACACACTATCAGTAGCAATGGGTTTCATTTTGACAGTTCAACAACATTCATTGCGTTATTTAATTTACGTTGTTGAGCAGACACATTTTTTCGAACGTAAATGGAGCAATGGATTAGCAATACGCTTCAAAATTATTCAAATTGAGAGTAATAGTGTGTTACGCAATTAGGGTGCTGGCTGCAGTAGTGAAATTGCTTTTAGAAAAAAAATTGAGTCCAAATATCCAGGCATATTTCTTCTCAGCCGTATCGAGATACTTAAAAGTGAATAAATCATGTTGGTGATAGGTACTTAGCATTTTGATGTATTAGCCTGCATCTTTAGGGTCAATAGTTGAATAGATGGCGAAATATATTTAATACTCATTTTAAGACACGCAGTGAATGACAACATGAAAATGAACCTTAACGACCCTTATAAGATATGATTGATAAAATTTTGAAATGAAAAAGTCCCAATTAAAGGATTCTCTAGTAATTTTGCAATTTATCAAATAAATAGATGTTTCTAATTAAAGTATTAATTGAACGTAACCCGAGAGTAATGACGTTATTTTGTGCACGAACTGAAAAGAAAATTGAAGAGCAATTGCTAATTTTGTTTTCGATGTCTAAGAATTTGATTGAGTGGGTAAAATATCAGAGAAAATGATTACAGAAATGTAAAAGTAAAGATTTGCTAAACGAAAGCTTCATAAAAATATAATATTATTTTTGACTGACATTAATAAAAGTTTTAGTAATGGATTCCAAATATGAAATAGAAAAAAAAATAAAAAAAATAAATAGAAAATTTTATTTATATTTTTTTATAATGTTTTGTGTTTTTCTTTCGCAGTCCCAGCAAAGAAAAATCGACTGTACACACCTCAGCTGAACCACATCAGTATGAAGCTACCTTCAAGCCCTCTCCTCACTAACAGACCTTCAATGGACAACTTCTGCAATGCTTCCAGTATCGATGAATCTTGCGCCGAAACATACTGCGAATGTTCTCACGTCCTTGCAGTGAAACTCAACTCAGTTGTAGAACTGATCATCGTTGATGAAGGAGTCACCTTCGATGCCAACCATCCTTTCCATCTTCACGGTCATAGCTTTAGAGTAGTCGGTCTTAGAAGACTCGCTAAAGATACCACGATAGACGAAATCAAGGCGTATGACAAAGCAGGTCTCCTTAAAAGAAATCTAAAAAACGCACCATTCAAAGATACTGTTACGGTACCCGATGGAGGATATACAGTCATCAGATTCAAGGCAGATAACCCTGGATATTGGCTTTTCCATTGTCATATTGAGTTCCATGTAGAAATTGGAATGGCGTTAGTTTTCAAAGTCGGTGAACATAAAGATATGGCCCCAGTACCAAGAGATTTTCCTTCATGTGGTAGCTATTTGCCCGATAACATGTTAGAACATGCAACTACAGAGAAAGCTAGGAGTGAAAATGATGTGATTTCTATATCACATTGGTGGCCCGTGGTCTTTGTAAACAACAGTACATCATCAAGTACTAACGTGTATACTTCAGGATTGTCAATTGTATTTAGTATATTGTTGTTAGCATTGAATTTGAAATCATAGTTTATATTTTAGAATTTAAATCCTACATTGTTAATGTTAATAGTCCAACTGCAATTACCTATGAATTTTGTATGTGGTTCGCTATTGTAATATGTACTTACTTGAATTTTATTTATTTCTTTTAAAGTGTTAGGTTTTTATAAAATTTTCTTTGACACGAAAACGAAATAGCTGTTAATTTATTATTAATTTTAATACAAATGTTGAAAAGGAAGTAAAAAATTAAATGGCTTTAATGCGTTTTTCAAATAAATTGCTAATCGTGAGGTGAATAGTTATAGCGGCAATATTAGTAATTAGTAGGTTAGCTACATTATCTATACCGTCGTTTCTGTCTTGCCCAGTTCAAATCTAAGAGGAAGTATTGAAAGGTCTTTAATATGAATCCTAATGCGGTTAAAAACTGAAAGTTCCTCATAGGTGGCAGCACTGTTTACCGTCTACTAGCCGCCATTATTTTGTATATGTTTACTTTGGGTCGATCACAAACGAACACTAAATAAATAATTATGTATCCGACTTGGAGTGTAGCACTATTAAAAGACGAGCTAAGGAAAAGGGAGGCCTGTAACACTGGGAAATGGTAATTAATTTACGTAAAAGAAGTCAGTTGTTTATAAAAAATTTATGGATAGTGACAGCTAGCTCTCAAATTCTTAGACACTGGATAGTAACGACATCTGAAGTGAGCAAGTGGCAGTTTTATCCCAATTAGAAATACGTTTCGGGAAAAAGATTATGTAAAATATTATTCTATTATCTTAGCTTTCGGTGTTCAAAATGTTATATTTTCCAACGAATTTTATTTAGGTTCTTCCTAGAAAAATGCTGCAATTTTAGACTTCGCCAATACAAAATCTTCCTGCATAACATTATAATTATTATGTTCCTTACAATGTCAAGTTGTGTGTGTTATTTCTACGCTATAAGCCGTTTCTGTATATTGAATAGTACTTACTTATGTTTCATTATTATAATCGTCTGCTTCATCGCAAATATTAATACTTACATCAGGAGATTATTATTTAAGTCTGTGATTGGTTAAAAACGAATCGACCAAAAAAGTAGTATTGAACATTTTGAAAAAATGTTTGTAAGATTTGTTAGACGTCGTTGATGATATGTGATATTATTTAGTTTCATAAATGTTAATGTAATATAGTTTTTAAGTATTTTATAATAATGGAAAATTAAGTAAACTTACCAACAGCATAATCATTGTTGTTTTGTTTTTATCAAAGTATCCTCTTTACAGATCTGGACAGAGGTGGAAGGAGAGGATGAGATGATGAGAGGATGAGGGGATGGAGGTGCTTCACACCCCTTCGGGTGTATGAGAGGTGGAGGTGGTGGAGAAGAGTAGGGACGCCTTTGTCCAATAAAACAAATCCTCTGTACTGTGCTGTGCTGACACTCTATAACCACTAAACTATAACATCAAGGATCATCATTATCGAGTATAACTCTTTATACCTTAAAATGCTTTTATTTTTAGTTAACTTATACCGTCTTACAGCTGGGCAAACGTCTCCCCATATTTTCCTATTATCTTTATGTTGTGCCTTCTCCGGCTGGTGGGTTAGGAATGAGTCTAAATCGTCGTGCCAGCGTTTCTGAGGTATGCGTCAGTGACGACGTCCGTCTTCGGATACCCAGGTGTGACGATTCTGGCCCATCTTGATGCATCCTAAAGGTGTGACCCACCTAGTCGTATTTCAGCCTCGCAGGCTCAACGCCTTATTTTGCTAAAATCCAGGTTTGCTTTACCAGGTTTTATGTACAGTCAGCAAAGGAGTTAAGTATGCAGCCGATCGATTCTGTAAAAATCTCACCGTGAAAGATCAATCAAATTAATATCGATGGTAAACATTGTACTGATGATCCACAGACCATTGCAGACTGTTTTAATGATTTTTTTATAGACCAAAAAAAAGGGAATACAAGTTGTACTAAAACAGAGACCTTTCCTAATCACTCGGAAACATTATTTATGTCTCCAACTACACCCCAAGAAATACACAAAATAATTTTAAACTTAAAAAATACCAACAGCACTGGATATGACAGTATATCGATTAAAATTTTAAAACAAGTGCCAATTAAAATTTTCTACATTTTAAGTCATCTCATTAACCTGTCGATCCTAAATGGATACTTTCCTGATAAACTTAAATTAACAATAATTAAACCTCTTTTCAAGAAAGATGATCCCTATAATATGAATTGTTACAGGCCCATAGCACTAGTACCGGTGCTCTCTAAGGTCTATGAAAGGGTTATTTATGACAGGATGAATGACTATTTTGAGAATTTCAATTTGTTTGCTAAAGAGCAAATAGGCTTTAGGAAAAATAAAACCATTAATATGGCCGTCTTTGATTTTCTGACCACAGTTATGGCTAGCCTAGACAATAAAATTCCAGCGTGCGCATTGTATATGGATCTAAGTAAAGCCTTTGATTACGTAGATCACAGAATTCTGTTAAATAAATTATACAGGTATGGAATTCGGGGCACTACATTAGAGCTGATAGCTTCTTATCTTACCAACAGAAAACAGTCCACATTAGTTACTCGAGTATGCACTAAAACTAAAACAGAAATTAACTACACTTCAGAATACAGAGAAATCAAACAAGGCGTCCCACAAGGAAGTGTTTTGGGCCCTCTGCTATTCATAATTTATATAAATGACCTTCCCAAAGTAACTAATCATCCCACTATACTCTTTGCTGATGATAGTACTGTCGTTTTTACAAATAAAGACAAGTTATCCTTAGAACAAGATATAAACAGCACTCTAAGTGATATTATAAAATGGTTAACTAATAACAATTTAAAAATGAACTTTGACAAAACTAAAATTATGATATTTCGCAATCGTAAAGCCCAATTTACTGACATTAATATAGATTATACAGGGAACAAAATAAATGAGATAGCAACTACAAAATTCTTAGGCATGACAATTGATTATAATTTGAACTGGAAGACTCATGTTGATACTCTAAATCAAAAATTAAATAAGCAATCATACGCCCTACATATGCTGGCAAAAACGGTAGACACTTCTGCTGTACTTGCAGCATACCATGGCTACGTGGGATCCTTGATAAAGTATGGTATTATATTCTGGGGTCATTCCACTAATAAGGACACTGCATTCAAGGCGCAAAAGCGATGTATTAGGGGTATGTTTAATATCAGCCAGACTGATAGCTGCAGACCATATTTTATCAAATATAATATTTTAACATTGCCGTGTGTCTACATTTATGAGGTTGCTAGCTTTGCAAGAACTAACAAACATCTTTTTGATAAGTACAGAAGTAAGCGGCATAGTGATAAAATTTGTTGCAAATCTAACAAGACAGCCTTAAATGCCAAAAGCATTTTCAGTATGGCACCGCGTATATACAATCACTTACCAAAGTCTATACTAGAAACTCCATCCATCAATGAATTTAAAAATAAATTTAAAAAATTCTTGCTATTTAAATGTTACTATAGTATTCAGGATTATTTAACAGAAGATGTAAGGACATATTTTTCTCAGAAATATTGTAGTTGATGTCACATGTGATTAATGCTTAATTATCTATTATTATTCTTTAACATTTATTTAGAAATATATCTTGACATTCTCATTTAATACGTGACATTTTAATCTTTAATTATTATTCTTGTGACATTAACATTTGCTAATATTCCATTATTATTTGCCACGGTGAAATTACCAAAATGTGTTATTTATTCATTATTAAATTATTGTTCTTAGTAATTGTTTAACAATGTTGTGATACAGTAAAAGCTTGAGATTTGCATGCCTCAAGGCGTAATATGGTTGAACTATGCTATAATTGTTTTTATTTTAACAACTTTATGTAATTACCCATATTAGCAAATAAATGAATTTGAATTTGAATTTGAATTTGAAAAGTTAGGTGAACTGAGCTTAGAGTGAGCTGTCAAGAGTATCAATCCCCATTAGGATGACACTGACAGCTCACTCCACGCTCACTTCACCTAAGTTTACACGGTGAGATGGTTACAGCCGATCGATTCTGTAAAAATCTCACCGTAATAACTTAGGTGAAGTGAGCGTGAAGTGAGCTATCAATAGGGGCAATCCCTAACATCAGGTGGAATGACAGCTTACTTCACCTTAGTTTTCACGGTGAGATTTTTACAGAATAGCACTGCAGAATCGCACTGCAGGGTCGTCCAATATAGTTGAAGTTTAGTAAGAAACCGATTGATGTTTTTTCGAATAAAATTTGATTTAATTAATTGAAAACAAACAGTTAATTTATCAGATTAAATTTCATTCGAAAACATCAATCGGTTTTATATTGTGTTGTATTGTATTGTACTTACTCATGTTTTTACTGAATAAAAAAAAGATATATATTTATCTTTATATATGACAGATAAACAAGGAAGTAACACGGTTATTTTTCAGGTTGCATCAATTATTCGTGGCGTCCATACGAAAGTAGATATGGACGCCTGCACGAATAATTGATGCAAATTTATTTATTTAGTACATGGAGGACTTACAGCTACTAAAAACATAAAAAAAAGAAACTATAGTCACCAAATTGATGATCAGGTACAAATTAAAACGAAAACATTTTACAAAACCCACTTCAAGGTGGATTAAAAGTGTGTGGATTAAAAGCACGGGAAATCAAAAACATCAGTTAACTATGGATAATTACTCCGATATTGATTAGTCCGTTAACATTTCTTACCACAAAACACAGCAGCTCAAAATCCTCCATCACATTAAATTAGTAGGAAAGCTAATAAAGCGACATTTAATATTAAATATCTAATTAACGACCAGCCAAATGATTAAGTCAGCCTCAATGCGGACATCAGATTAACAGATTGGAGCGGACATCCGACGCGTGGACACGGATAATTTGGTATAGAAAGCAGGCTTCATACAAAAGGTTTAAAAAACTCAAAGAGATGGCACGCAGCTGTTTTATATGCGCGCCATAATGGGAGGACGTGTGGTCGTGGGATCGGCCCCATTTGGTGACGAGCTCTATAAGGAATCTGGAATTTTACGCGAGCGGCAACTGTTCATCCTGAGGTCACTACTAAATTTATTCAAACGCAACAGTAATCGCTCTAGCTGCAGCAAGAGGGGAAGGAAAATACCCGAACGAATCCCACTTCCAAAAACAAAAACCCTCTTCGCGACCCGGTTTTCGTCGTTTTTACCCATTTACGAGTGTTCAATGCTATTAGCAAAACTTTTACTGTGGCGACAATATACTCTGAACCCAAAACAAAACTTAAAGAATAGTTGCTGTACCGGACCTATGACGAAACAGAAAGTTTACTCTGCTGCTCAAGTTAATATCCACCATACTCTGATAACATAATAATCATCATAATCATCTGTAATTTAGGTATCTATTATATTCATGGTTGTAATAGATTTATGCGTATCTTTCTAATCCTTAAATCGGAATATAGTGGCCACTGTTATCCGTTTTAAGGATTATAATAAAACTAAACAATATAAAACTACCGTTTCTAATAATATTGACGTATAATCTTGTGAAGCACAACTTAACGTGCTTATTTTTTTCATTCTAAATTGTATGAAATAACCAAACAAACGATGAGGGCGCCACTGTGCGGTCGGCATAGTCTTAACTGTTTTTGTATGTATATTCTAGTTAGCTTCTTTTTACTCACATTTTTGTTAATAGATAATTTTGAATTATAAAACTAAATTTTAAATTGCAAAGTATTAATTGTTAATTATCATGAGATCATCAACACCAATCTTGCGTTAGCTGAACTAACTCAATTAGTAACTTTATATAGTGTTTGGGTCACCAAGCTACAGGCTGTGCCTAGTTTGACCCGCTGTTAAATCGGTCTAAGTTCTCTCTTGGTTAGAACTGCATGCTAATACTTGTATGTTTGTGAACATGTGTAAGTTTTAATAAATAAATTTGATATTTTATTAAATTTGTAAACAAATGCAAGTCATGAATGCTGCGAGTGCGCTCGCACCCGCTGTACGTGAAGCGTTTATATGTGTGCGTGCGTTTTCGGTCATTGTATGGAGACAACCTTCTGTATGTATTTATTTAGTGGTATGAATCTGAACATGTCCATGCAAGGATTAATCTTGCGTGCAAATAATCTCATGTGTTTTAGTTAATATGAGTTTAATGGTTTTGCGTCGGTTTTGTGTTTGGTTTTCTTTACGGAATTAATTTTGATTAGTTATTTTGATTAAAAGTTTGATGACATGAAGAGTTTTTTATAGGGTAGGCATAAGTTAGATCAATGTATGATAAAATAGTGTTAATAAGGTTGATAATATTATGATGGCTCGTCTAGAAGTAACCGGCAGGCTTATTAAGTATCTTGCGATAGTGAAATTTGCGAATTGTTCTTACATCGCAAATCCGTATTATGTATTTATGCGATAGCCACACTATAACAAACTAGCGATAGTGCTGCCTCTAGGGAACAATCAGTTAACTAAAATGTAGTGATTGCATGGTGATCGCGATTATTTCGTATTACGCATAGTTTTCGACAGCAGAGCGATAGCCATTGGTGAGCAAAGGAGATGGCTAAATGACTGCCCCAAGCATGAATAGAAATCTCACATTAACTCGTAATATTTAAAAAATCATTCATGAATTATTTAGTGTTTAATAATTTCCTAGAACTTTCGTAAACTGTTAAACATAAAAAAAGTATATTCATTGTTTTTTTGATTAACATGTCAAGTTCAATGGGAAATAACACTACGGCAAGCTAGGGAGAGGTCATATCGCTTTTCCAGAATGTCAAATGAAACTGTACTTATATCGATTTTTGATAACAGGTATCATAACAATTTATTTTCCGAAACTAAGGCGTTTAACTCGGTGTCCTTTAGTTGTTTGTTATTATGTTTTCACAGGGTTTTAATTCGGAAAATGGGGCTGTTTTTAAAGTGACTCGAATCGATTTTACTCAATTCCAATTTATTATAATCAAAATCAAACAAATAAAAATAACTGAAAGCTTCAGACTGTGCTTGTTCGTTTAATCTTATTACATATCTACCTATTTTGTGTCGAAAAATAAAAACTGAATAGTGGCCGATAAAACTTATTAATATTATTTTTTTTCTTTCAACCTACTCGATTATTCTGATGATTCGGATAAACTTTAAGTTCAATCTCTTCTCTATGAAAAAACAAACGTCAGATGCTAGTTTATTATCTATGGTCAGAAGTTACGACTTTTCTATGGTCAGATGTTATGCATGTCAGACTGTCAGACAATAGACGCCGCTACGCTCTGCCGTTTTCTTGTTCGTTGTGCTATTTTATTTGATTTTCATTGACCCTCGCTTGTTTATTGGACTTATTGTGTGTGCTCGCCTATCTACTGACCTCTCGCTACTCAACACGGACTTGAAATCAAATCATCATGCGATGCATAAACTGCGGTGTGGCCACGCAAAGACTGCGGCGGCATATCGGGCGAGACACCAGAACACATTATCAGCTCCGGCTTCATTTTTAAATCATGTTCTTGTAAGAATCACAGAATAAATAAATAAATCGTATTTTTGTTGTTTTGTTTCAATATCTTATAAGTCCTTGTCAGTGCCTAAACTAGATAACGTAGTATAAGCACGATTTATCAATAACCACATACCTACTTACTAAGCGCTAGTTCAGACATGCGGGAACCGCGCGTTCACGAATCGCGCGGTTTTTTGTGAGGCTTGATTAACCGCGCGGTTATCTCTGAACGATTACTTAATAACTCATGATACAAATATGACTCGCGCGATTTCCATATGCTTCTGAAATCGCGCGGTTCCCGCCGCTTCTGAACTAGCTCTAAGGCCCCCTGGCGCATTTGTCTGTCAGCCTGTCTGCCTACGGATATATCAACAGATTTTGGTGGGGTTGTCACTAGTAGATGGATTGGTTCTTTCGGAAGGTTTACTGTTTAGGCATACTGGTTATGGCATATAATAAGTTGAAATAAAGACAGTTTTCACATACAATATATAAATAGGTGGTTGAAATGATGAACGTATTTGAAAAAAGGGAAAACAATTCTGCTAGGTAGGATACATTATTATTTAAACACGCGGGTGGGAGTGATTTTTGCGCGGATTGTAGAAAGCCCGTAATTACCTCTTTGTAGATATATACTCATGTACTAGCGTGCAAAACCGGGGTGTGTCGCTAATCAAAAATATCGTAAATCGTTGCAGAAATATCCAAACGCCTAGGTAAAAGTTCATAGCAATATGTCATTTGTTTGCAGTTTTTATACCTATTGATGTAGGAGTTACACGAATATATTTTCAGGATTGTAAAGATATGAAAAGTTCCTGAAACTTTTTTCATATGAAATACTAATATTCAGCTATTCAGCATTACATATTGCAAGGTTTCATGTTTATTCTTTGCTGGGGCAGTTGTCCATACTTCTGTTTAGCCACATTGAGCACACACAGTGTTACATTGAATATGACGCCCTCTAGCGGACACAAAGTGAAGACTTAAAAAAAATTGTAATCATGCCGTGTTGGGTATCAAATATAAGGGCTTAATTAGCACTTTTCAAAAATATATATATTGCCATAATTAGGAATAATTTCTATAACATTACGCCTTATATTTGAGCCTAGCATATTTATGTACCTACTAGCTGCGCCCCGCGGTTTCACCCGCGTAAGTTTCGATCCTGTGAGAATATCGGGATAAAAAGTATCATATGTGTTATTCTGATGTATAAGCTATATTAGGTATTGTAAAGTTTCATCAAAATCCGTTCAGTAGTTTTTGCGTGAAAGAGTAACAAACATCCATCCATCCATCCTCACAAACTTTCGCATTTATAATATTAGTAGGATAAGTTTTGGTATTACCTAGGTACATGTAAAACAATAAAACGTAAACAAAAAAAAAGTGGCTCCACAAATACTTTATCACGAAATTAACCCCAAAATAATTTAAATAAAAAATAAGTTCATAAACTAAATCCCGACTACTGAAAAAACACTTTAAAAAGTATGAAAAAAAAAGTTTAAAAACTAAAACCCTGTTGCGGTATCTACAACGACGCCACATGCGAACAACGCGTCATACTGACGTCACAAAATCCTGCATCTCGCAAGCAGAGTTTACCGCGCAACTAGCATACATACAACGGCCCGACATGTATCATTGGGCAGTTGCCCGCCAGACATAACACCCGTCTGGTCGGAGGATCCTCCCTTTTCTATGGAGGTTGAGTGAACTTTACACCCTGTTTCTCATACCTCCATAACCCGACTACTGAAAAGGATGTAACAAGAAAGTACCTTCCCGTGGTCTCATGCCGCTGTACTAACATACTTATAAGCCATGGTAGCATGCGACCACGGGAAGGTACTTTCGTGTTTTATCCTTTTCCGTAGTGGGGTTTTAGTTTTTAAATTGACTTTTAAATTTTTTTTCACGACAAACGTAATGAATTTTTTATTACATTAGGTAGTTCCGAAGATTACTACCTAGTTGATTTGGTGATAGTGTCGTAGCTATGAGTGCTTATTAACAAACAGCGAGCGATTAGCGATTTTTTGATAATACCTATTAAAAAAACCCTTTAATAAAAAAAACCCTTTATGTTTTCTTTTTCCCTTTAACCCTTTATGTTCCGGGGTAGCGGTAACCCTTTCGTACAATCCCGCTGCCCCGGCAGGCTTCGGCCCTTACCTATTGCTGACATCTCTTTGAGGCGTGCGTGGAACACGTACGCGCCGTCCGGCACGGGCCTGCCGATCGATTCTGTAAAAATCTCATCGTGATAACTTACGTGAAGTGAGCGTGACGTGAAGTGAGCTATCAATAGGGGCAATCCCTAACATCAGATGGAATGACAGCTCACTTTACCTTAGTTTTCACGGTGAGATTTTTACAGAATAGCACTGTCCAGCAGTGCGATTCTGTAACCATCTCACCGTGAAAACTTAGGTGAAGTGAGCTGTCAGTGTCATCCTGATGCTAGGGATTGATACTCTTGACAGTTCACTCTAAGCTCACTTCACCTAACTTTTCACGGTGAGATTTTTACAGAATCGATCGGCTGATCGGACGGTGAGTTACCCTTCCTTAACAGTCTGTTCTCGTCTGTTTCGTAGTCATACATATATTTTTTTTATAAGGTGTTTAAGAGTACTACCACTATTCAATTAGTACGTTACGTATCATGTTTGCATGAAATTACTTAAGACCTTAATCCTCTTAAGCTGTAATTCTCAGAATAAGCTTAATTTCTGCAAAAGATGAAGGCTTTTTGATCTTTGAAGTTTGGAAGACAGACAGGGTTAGATTAAAAAAGAAAATCAGCTTATTGCGCTTTGAGCAGTGGTGGTCCAGTGGTAACGACCCCTAATAAGTTAAGCAGTAGGTCGTGGGTTCGAACTCAGTCAGGCGCTTTACTTTATGTGAATAATTACTAAATTAAATGACTAACTTTGGATTAATGTATCATTAAATTCCCTTTTCTAAAGATGCTATTTACCTTTTCAATTCCCAAAAAAAACTAAAAAAAAGTGCGTGAAAACAGATCACAGAAGAATCACAACTCCAGGGAACTTTCCCAATTAAGATAACAGGGTAGGATCTAAATCAAGTCACAGAAAGAAAGGTTGCTCCAATAAATATAGCAGAAAGATGGGTGGTCTCTCCACCGGGTTGGATGCGAAAAAAATGGGCCAATGTTGTCTGCTATCTGGGATCTTTGCTTGCGTATATTACAGCGCGTGGCTGCAGTTACACCGAAGTTTTCATCCGAAGGGCAATACCCGCAATAGAATAAAATAGAATAGAATACTCTTTATTATGTACACCATATAAATTACAGACTTAATTATAGAAATTTTGCAAAGGGTGACACAATGGGCGGTCTTATCGCTAAATGCGATCTTTTAAAGACAACCTTTGGATGGATTAAAAAGGGGGAAGAGAAACAAATACTGTAGGTAGTCTGTGGTGTACCATTTACATAATACAATAAATACATACATAAAGTAGGTAGGCATATTATACTGATCTAATAAAACATAAAAAAAAAATACATGATGATGTTTAAAGAGAGAGAAAGTGTTTTTTTATCATATCTTTAAAAATGGATAAAGATTGAGCACGCCTTACCCACACGGGCAAGTCATTCCATAACCGTACTGCTTGAACAGCAAAAGATTTGTCATAGAAACTGGTGGAATGCATTGGCATCTCTAGTCCGCAATTAAAAATTAAATGAAATAAACATTTTATTTCATTTACACCACTGCTCTAAAAGCGGTGAAAGAAAACATCGTGAGGGAACCGGCATGTCTTGAAGCCAAAATTGGAAGACATGTTACATCTACCAACCCGCACTGGGCCCGCGTGGTGGTTTACGGCCCACTTCCTCTTACAGAGAGGAGGCCTGTGTCTCAGCAATAGGAACATTATAGGTTGATTATGCTATGCTTAGGCTAATTTGGGAGGGGCCTATGCCTAGCAGGAGACTGCGATAGGCTAAATAAAATTGGTGGACTCACTTTTTTTGGAGTGCATTTTATTTTCATTTTTAAGAATATTAATTGTTGTTGGTAGCCAGTCACTTAAAACTATTACAAAGTCAAACAACAAAATTACACTACGGTGTGACAACAGACCTGAAATCCTACATTTTTTTTAGGCCTGGTAAATAGATATTAGCTTGGATAGAATTGAAAGATAAATTGATTATTTGCCACCATCAGAAGCAGAGTGAGTGCGTGTGAGTAATTATCTTTGATAATATATAATGTACTTACGCTTATTGATGAAGATGTGAACGGAGAATTACTGGGTGAATAAATTTACTGGAAGAGGCTTACAGAAATTGAATGCGTTACTGGTTTCAAAATAGCTGAGTTGAAACATTATACAATACGGGTAGTCAGACGCCCAAATAAAAGTCAAGTCTGACAAACAGTCTTATCAAGGGGTATAGTGTTACCCAGTTACTAGTTTGTGAAGGTTAGGTAGGCAGTCCATCCTTGTAAAATACTGGTATTCGGCTGCATGCGGTTAGACTGGGAAGCCAACCCCTACATCAAAGAGTATAATAATATAGAGAGTCCCTACGTAGTTGAGAAAAGACTGGTTGTCAATCTTTTGGGCTTCTGACTACCCGTTACGACTGTCAAAGATCTACGAATGACAGCCGGGACCAAGTGCATAACGTGCTTTCCGAGCCATGAAACAGATTCTACTGATCAACAGTTATCATTTAATTTAATAAAGAGATTAAAATCGAATGTTCATATATAACAGAATCAGCCTTTAATGTAGCTGCTGGGACACAGGCCTCCTCTCTGTGAGAGAGAGTGGGCCGTAATCCACCACGCAGACCCAGTGCAGGTTGGTAGATGTCACATGTCTTCAAATTTCTGGTTCTCTCATGCCGGTTTCCTCACTATGTTTTCCTTCGCCGTTTTGAGAGCAGTAGTGATTTTTTCTGAATGCGTATAATCAACCACAATATTCGAGACTGTTGTTTCAAATAATTACGGATGTGAAACCCACAAAGTAAATATTCAAGTAATACTGGATTATTATCATTGTCGTTCTCCTGACCTTATCCCAATTTATTTGGGGTCGGCACAAAAGTCTTTTTCTTCCATACTTTTCTATTAGTCGTCATTACGGTAGTCAGCCCCTTTCTAAGCCATATCACCTTGCACACAGTCCATTTATCGATTCTTCGGTCTTCCTCTACTCATATAGCAAATCACATTCATACTCAAAACTCTCCTCGCTACATATTCCTCATTCCTTCGCATTAAATGCCCATACAAGACAACTGACTTCCACACAACTTTTCAACCACGGCTGATACAAAAAAAAATCGTGAAAACTTTACTTTTTAGTGTTCCGTATCTCAAAAGGAAAAATCGGAACCTCTCGAACACGGAAAGTGATCCTATCACTTTGTTGTCCGTCCGTCCGTCCGTCCGTCCGTCTGTCTGTCTGTAAGACCCTTTATCTCGGGAGGACATATCGAGCGTGGAGGTATCGAATTGAAATTAAAACCCTAAATTCAAGTCTGCGGTCTCTTGAAGCTGTGAAAAAATCAAACTTATAAGTTTACGTAAAGAAAATATACGGCCATTTATGCCGCAAAAAACGTATATTTCGACACTCTCAAGGGAATCGAAATGTATAGGGTACTTCCAGTTGACTTAGAATCATGAAATTTGGCAAGAAGCAAGGTCATGTAACACAAGTAAAGGAAAAAATCCCAAAACCGTAGTAGTTACATACCTACTTTGGACGGAACCCTCGGTGCGCGATTCCGACTCGCACTTGACCTGTTTTTTTTTAATCCCCTCTCACAATCCCGAAGTCTTATGTACTATCGATTCTTTCCTCTCGTCCCTTACAAATCATAAAAATGAACAAATAAAACTTCCATCAACTTCTATAACTCCTTTCTCAACTTCAACAATAGTAATAAAATATTTATTAACAAAAATAACGCTAACAGTCCAAGTTTACAAGTTGTACTTACTAAAACAGATTGCCAAGAAAAGGGAGTTAGCTTTAGTACTGAAAATATGTACTTGTAAAGGGAACGCTTTATTTATGAAATGAAATAAAGTATAGAAGTGGCGGTTATAGAGCTTGTTTCTTTGTCCGAGGGTTTCTTTGAAGTGTTTAGAAGTGTTGCTAAACTTAGCTTCAAAGTAGTAGTAGTAGTAAATCGCTTTGTGAAGGAGCTCGTCCCGAGAAGTCTTACTATTATTCCTGTCACGAAGCATTTGATAGCAGTGGTAGACCAGGGGTAACTGCCCTGACTTACGAGATTTAACTCATGGGTTCGAAGTTTCGAACCTACCGCTCTGCTCTCAAAACGGTAAAGGAAATTTGAAAACATGCGACAAATACCAACCCGCACTGAGTCCGCATAGTAGATTACAGCCCACTCCCCCTTGAAGGGAGAAGGCCTGTGTCCCAGCACTAAGAACATTATAGGCTTATTATGCTTATGCTGCCACGAAGCATCGTGAGGAACCCTGGACTTCGGTCTGAAATCTACAATCCGCACCGCACCGAGCCAGTGTGGTGATCAAGCTGTTTCCTTCTCTGTGTTCTCTGTGTAACAAAAATATTGTATTTACATAAAATATGTATGTGACGTACAAAGGTAGCCTCGTTTTATTCGCTTGAAATATAGCAAAATCTTGACACGTTCATAAAGACGATTAATAATTAAAACGAAAGCATTTTCGCCTCTCTTCATAGAAATAAAGACGAAAATCTTTTCTTTTCTATAATAAAGTAAGTGTAATTAATGTTTACAAAACAAAAGAGGGCGCAACAACATAATTATGTCTCATAAACTTCTAGTTACAAAGCAAAGATCCGTTTTCTTAAAAAATAAAATTTAAAAAGAAGAAAGAACAAATTCTCACCATAAAGCTTTAGTCAAAGAAGAATGAAACCGTATAGAAGCGAAACTCGCCTTAAATCAGGTTATTTAATCAAATTGATTAGCAAACTGACTATCAACTTCAATTTTCCGTATATTAAAATCACGAGTGTAAGCTCGTTCCCGCGGGCGATTTTTTATCATACACTGGATCCTCTCGAAGAGTGGAGTCCTGTCTTCCAGCAGTGGGAAAATTATTGGCTGATTATGCTAAACATGGTAACATCGAGTGTTAGATTACAATTTGGCTGTGTAGCTTCGTCTCTTTCACTCATACCCGTGTGACATGCCATTATCTTTCTAAAGCACCATACGTCACATAAACGCCCACATACTGTACTTTTCTTTGCACAGTAGGTCAGAGATAACACTTTCACCTTGAGCTGGCCTAGCGTAGTACGTAGTTATAATAGAATAAGAGGGCAGCTTATCCTGGTTTTATTACTACTGACGAGCAGCCTGTGGCGGCATCTACATCGCCACATGCGAACTACGCATCACCCTGATATCACGCAAAATCCTGCATCGTGCAAGCAGAGTTTTCCCCGCAACTAGCTTAGTATATACAACGTCCCGACATCAATGGTCGTACAATAGCCCACCAGACGCAATACTCGTCTGGCCGGAGGATTCTCCTGTTTTCATAGAAGATGTGAGAACTTTACAGCCTGTTCCAGCTGTACTGCTTGGGAGTTTGTTGCGCCACTTCTTTTCAACTAAAGTGCTCCTAGGAGGAAGTAGTAAAGGATGAGCGTACCAACACGCACCACAAACGCCTTGAAGTTGACGTTGCGGTGGGACTCCAGTAACTGCACCCTAGGCGTATACCTCGTCTTCTGGCGCACGTACTCCAAGATATCTTCTGCATTAGTGTGTAGGCGGGAGATGTACACTGGTGTGTTCACTTTGCGGCACGCAAGCTGAGTTCGGGCTCCCTAGTATACCCTAACACCGTATACAAGATGTAAAATAATTAAAGCAAGACTTCATATACTTCAATTAGAGTATTAAGTTAAAAGCATAGTACAGACGCCAGCAGGTCAACCTACCCCAATCTGTCAAATTTCTTTCTTTCAACTTTAGCACAAAGGAATAAGGTTCATATTCAATTCTGAAAATCTGACAGATTGGGGTAGCTTGATGTGCTGGCCTCTGTACAATGACCATAACTAAATTTTTTTAACGCTTGCAGTTTTTATTAAAACAATTGTGTTGACACTAGCATTACTTTATGAATTTAAAATGGAGTCTTATTGCCTTAAAATAAGATTCAAGTTTATTTGGCTCAATCGGCGGTTAGTATGAAAAAATACATAATTTAAAAAAAAAGACCTATATTAAAAGTGAAATCGATTCAGTAGTCAATTATGAACAAACCGTTTTCAGGACTTGCGTTTATTCTGTTACACCTTAAGGGCAATTCTCGTAATTTTAAGAGCGTTCACACTCTGATCTGTCTCAATCTGTCAAAGATACATCTAATTTCCCTAAATTTTGACAAGGTTTTGACATTGTTTGTCGCCGAGATGAGACTGCGACTAGATTTTAAACGTTTTAAATTACTAGAATTGGCCTTCAGGTATACGAGTATCCTGAAACTTTAGGCTTAAAAATGCGCTTCTACATTTTTTTATTCTGTGGCTGAGCTCAGCTTGGAGCCATAAATAAGATGGTAATTAATTGTCCTCGTTAGTAGACAGGATATTGAAAATAAAATATAATGAACGAAATTAAAATGGGTGACACTCAGTCGTAAAATGAGATAGATGAAATTTTTTTTTGGGGAGTTGGATTAAGGGCTTGTTTACGTTGGGGAGAAAACGTAATTTACAGAAAATGTAAAATTAAATTGTCAATTTAGAGAGCAGTTTCTCATTACGCCTAGCTTTTTCTCGACTATATTAGGGTAAGAATCCAGTCTTAACTGACATACGGTACGGCACGGCAGGTGGGTAATAATAATAGCCTCCCCTACCGATTTCGGTCATGGTGGCCAAACTGAACGACCGGAGAAGGATCAGACGCTTGACAAACGGCTTTACGTGCTTTCCGAGGCACGGGGGTAGTAAACCACCAACTTCCAAACTCTGGGCTGTTACTAAGAAATTCCTAATGGGAAGCCCAATAACACTTTTGGCCGACCTGGGATCCGAATCCAGGACCCCACGCTCAGCAGTCACGCTTGCAACTACGAGACCAAAGGGGCAGTCAGCATGCAGCTGGGTATTATACATGGAGCGCCTTTTTTTTGAGGATGGGAAATCATCAAATGACCCCTCCCGCTCTGGGTGAAGCAGAAGGGAGTGTCAGACTCTTACTGACTAAAACCCACCCATGTTCCTTCCTTAGCCCTTTGTGTTCCGGGGTAGCGGTAACCCTTTCGGACAATCCCGCTGGCGCCTGTGTGTATGACTTTGTCAGTTGTTGGGCAACACAATACCCCTTGGTAAGGCTGTTTGTCAGGCTTTCGGGCTTCTGACTACCTAACGACTGATAAAGATGTACGAATGACAGCCGGGACGAGGAAGTTATCTATGGCTGGGACCGACGGCTTTACGCTTTCTGAGGGGTAAGAAAAAGATGGTCATCAATCCACGAATCAACCGCGGCAAACGTAGCTTTGACCTTGGTCTATCAACCTGTTCAGCAGTTACTTAGCCTCGAGCCGCGCGAGAAATAACAAAAGAACTTACACTAATATCATTTTTCTAGTCTGCATGCTACGTTTTCATGACTAAATCAAATCGATTTTGATGAAATTAGGCAGAGAGCTAGGTTCGTACTTAAAAGGAAAAAAAGGGTCCTTTCCGGACCCGAAATAAAATGTTAGTTACCTCCGCTAGGAATAGAATAGATAAAAGGGATGTTGAGTCTAAATCAATTTCGTTCGTACATTATCTATTTATGGAAAGTTAGAAAATGCGATACCTTTTTTTGGATTTGTTTTCCACTATAAACTTTTGAGCAAGTTTTAAAAGAGGTTTTTGGCTAAATCATTACCTCTAAAGAATACATGTTACAAAACTAAGGGCGCATTTTACCAGACTTTTATACCTAGAATAAGTCTTCTCCTGAGAATAAATTTTGAATTTTTGGCAGTTTTTCCATACTAGAAGTGTAAGACGTCAATTACCGCTTATAAAAGATATCTGACTTTGGTAAAATCAGCCCCCAAGTCGTTTTTCGAGTCTGTCTGCGTGACCGTGTTGTTGAGCAATGGATTTCGCATTGGTTTTCACCATCAATTAAAAAAAAAAAAAAATAACATCAAACTTACTAATAAAGATAACTCGATGTTTTATGATATTTTTCCATATCGTGAAAACCGTGTAAAGCACTAACAACTAGTAATATTATAATAAGTACCCTTTATGATTTTATTTATCTGTATGAAAAAAAAACTTGGCACCATTTCTCAGAAAAGCCTCATTACAATTTTTTTTCTTTTCTTTTTCACCACAGCCAGGGCTAAGTTCCAGAATCCATAATGTTCCTATAACAAAGGGACGATCTTTAAGAAAAGACCGACAATAAGCACAATAGGGTGCTCTTTTGTATTTTTCCACCTGATTTTTTCGAGGAATGAGACGAATCTATGGTATTTTTGGTCGCATTCCTACGTCAAAAAGGCATTAGGCTCTGAGCAGACAGAATCAGGGCTGTTTCAAGACAGACTATCGCTCCAAAAAAATAAGTTTAGGATAAAAATTTAAAAAAAAAATCGTCTTCAAATTCGTCAAAAATTTTACTAAATACTAGTTTTCACTCAAGATATATATCTTTTTGATGCCGTATGATTCTTATCCTTATTACTTATATGCATGTACATTGCACGTGCGGCTTCTATTACTTAGCCACGAGCCCTTCCATGTCTTCCAACCTAACTGACGAAATGTTGGTGTTCTCTGCTACTACCCTTACGAAGAGTACCGGCTTGATGCTTTGTGTGTTATGTAAGGCACTAGAATACCGTGTCAGAGCCACTTTGAATCGAACGTCACTGCATATATTCATGAATCAACGCTTATAGTCTTTGAACGCCGGAATAACTTGTGAAGCAGTGTTTGAAAACAGGTTTGAGCTGGAAATTCTGGAAAAGCTGTTTTTTTTTCTAAACACCGTGTATATAGGGTTATTTGTAAAACACCAGCAACCTCAGAAGAAGTCATTGTACTCATCATTATGAACAACTTTTACTATGGGACCAAACATGAAATCGCGAAAAAAAATCAGCTGTTCCCTACATTTTGACGAGTTACACGAACATAAATGTAGGGAACAGCAGATTTTTTTTTTCACGATTTCAGGTTTGGTCCCATAGTAAAAGTTGTTCATAATGATGAGTACAATGACCTCTTAAGGGGTTGCTGGTGTTTTACAAATAACCCTGTATATGGTCATATTAATACCAAAGAAACGATGAATGGATTATGTGAAAAATGATAGGGATGAATGGATTTTGAGAAGGTGGCTGATGAAGATGTCTGGGAGAAGAAGCCATGCTGCGCCGGTGTTAAATAAATTTAAAGGACAGAACGATGGTGGCTACAGAGGTATGAGGAACAGGGTGTAAAGTTCACTCGACCTCCATAGAAAAGGGAGGATTCTCCGACCAGACGAGGGTTGTCTTGTGGGCTACTGCTCGACGATTGATGTCGGGACGTTGTATACAGGTTTTTCTTTTAAATTACTAATAACCTAGCAGGATAATATTAGTACGAGTAACATCATAAACAACAACTCTTGTTTTATGACTTTTAATAATTCATCAATTTGTTTTCATAATACATATATTGTTAAAAATATTTAAATTAAAAGCTATAAATGTGAACAACTGTTCGCGGTACCAAAGTATACTAATTTCAACGCACGAGGTTCGGAACCATATTATACTGAATCCATCGTAACAGGCTGTGCGTCGATATCACTGCCAACTTGAATAAAGAAAGTAAATATTTTCCTAAATGCCTTTATGGTCAAAGCGCACATATCAACTCGGAAAGGGATCGTCACCTTATCGACTTTCGCCTCGCCGTCAAACAGGTGTCAACCTAACGTAAGCACGTAACCAAAGCGGATCACCAGCTCCGATATGTCGAATCGGCTATGGCTAGGCGACGCCGCGTTTATGGCTCGCCGACTGCTGGCTGGCGTGCTGCAGGCAGGCTGCGGGAAGGCTGAGAGGAGCAAGGGTGGACGAAGAGACGTAAGCTCGGGTACGGAGAGTCGTAAGCGTGAGGACGACGAGCCGTAAGCACAGGAACTGCAAAATGAACACGCACCGCATCACGGTTCATAAGCTTATCCCGACGTGAGGATTCCGATTAGTGTACGTTGCATTAGGGAGTTTCATACAAAGAATACTGAATTGCTCGAGTTGATATTTTATGGTGACGATCCCTTTCCGAGTTGATATGTGTGATAAAACCTTAAAGGGATTAAATACAGGATGAAGGTTTGTATGGAAGTTCGTCATTATTGCCGATGGGAATCTCATTGGGCACACGGGTTGTTAGCGATAACTCGGAAATTGCATATATGTATTTTTCAGAAGCAGGTCAGGCAAAGATTTCGTAACTTGCTGCAAGGAGAGCGTGTTTAAAAACTTCAGCAATAAATAAAATAAAACATTAAACCTATCGTTTCCAATTAATTCACAGGTACGGTGCGGCATACTGCGAATCATAATTGAATTAGTTCAAACATGTTTTTAATTAAATTTCCTCGCTGAGCACACTAGTTATGAAGTACTTGCATGACGCTGTACATTTATTTTGTCAATAAATCAGGTAGTGTATGTACTCATTATAAGTTTGATCATGTTATTATTATGGAAAAACCATTTCCAGTTTTTCGGTCGTATTTTAAACTTAACCCATGTTTTAACTGCTCAGGACTTTTGTGTATTTTTTTGTTTGTGTTATTTCCCTGCGTCATGTTTAGTGAAAATAAACGTATTTAATTTATTTGTAATCATTTCTTAGAGTGATCCTAATCATTCAGCAATGGACGACAAGTCCACGACGTGCACAAATTTAATCACAATCCGAAGGATTTTGAAGGTAATTCTTCATTCATCGCTTCTTAGGTTTGAAAAATTCATATGCTCAACAACGTAAATAACGCAATGAATATTGTTGAACTGTTAAAATGAAAAGCATTGCCATTGTAAGTGTGTTACACAATTAGGTGCCCTCCAGGTCATCGGTCCACCTTATAAGGGAGCTTACCCACGCTGGGTCTTTCAGTATGCGGTCGCCACTCCAGAGCTATTCTTACGATATGCCCCTTATTGTAAACTAGCTATGCCCGCGACTTCGCGTGCAAGTCGGAAATCAAATTTAATTTTTTGCGCGGTACCCTAATTTATTTTCTAAAGTAAAAGTAGCCTTAGTTACTCCTTATAACATCAGCTACCTGCCAGCGATAGGTAAATTCCGTCAAAATCGGTTTCGGAGATTAGCCGGAACAAACAGACAGACAGTCAGACCAAAATTAAAAAAAAACTTGTTTTTTTTTATATGTAGGTATCGTATATACTTTCATAAGCATTTAATAAAAAGCTGTTATTTTTTCATTACAAATAGACACTTTAATTTTATTTATTTGTATGTATGGTAAATAGCAGTGATGGCCACTGAGAAACGGCCGTGACTTACGAGTTGTAAGTCGTAGGTTCGAACCCAGATAGGCGCTTTACTTTGTGTAAATTAATTCATCAACACTGCTCTCAAAACGTTGAAGGAAAACATCGTGAAGAAACCGGCATGTCCTAGAACCAAAAATTCGGAGACATGTGACATCTACCAACCCGCACCGGGCCTGCGTAGGTACTATGATTTATCAGTATTGGCATTTTTTTCAATATCTTTTAAGTCTCACGAAAAATTATTTGGAACTTTAGAACCTTACTGTAAACACTCAAATTGTCATAAGTTTTAAGGAGATCAAGTTAGGGCACTGCCATAGAAAAAAAAATTGCTGCAAATAACTCCAGCTGTCGCCCTGTTTCGTTTGATCCACGATTTTTTGCCCACCCTGTATATGTAAGATGTGTAAAATCTTTGACCAGTGTAGTGTAACTGTAAAAACTTTTTACAAAACAAAACGACCAACTTAAAAAAAACACTACAACGTGATAAATAACTTTAATTTAGGTAGTCGGTGTCGTTGGTTCCGCATTTTCGTTTTTTTGACACCAACTTCCGAAATTAAGGTTGTTTATCACTTTGCAGTGTTTTTTTTGAAGATTTTCATTTTCTAAAGTTTTTTTTTCACTTTTTAGTTTTACCTATTCTACACAAATTCAATTAACACTAGTGCATTGAAGAATTGAAGACACCGACTAGAAGAATCATCAAAATTCGCATAGAAACGCCGGAGACGCAGTACATTTATGCATATAACTTCGTACATAAGAACAATCACCTAATGTATTATATATTAAAACCTTCCTGAAAGTATGTAGATCATAATATTGAAAGAATTATAAAAATTGGTTTAAAACTTTTTGAGAAAATCGCGGACATAAAAACATACATACATACGGGTCGAATACAGAACCTTCTTTTTTGAAGTCGGTTAAAAATATTCAGATGTTAGTATTTTTATATCAGATTATGTTTAACAACGTGACTCCTTGTCGCAGTGCACACCCGCAATGCATGAATATTTGATCCTGAAGACCAACCGTCGACACAGCATATTAAGGCGCTAGTTCTCGCTTTATAATCCAGCGAAAACATTTTCACGAAAAAAGGCTTTTCAGGAAAAAGAATTGGAGCGTTTTGCCGCTCACCTTCTCAACGGTTTTGGTGAAGGTCTGCCTTTATAGAAGCTGATGTTTTATTTGCAAATGGCCACCATTCATGGTTGCAAGAAGTTGGGTGTCCAAAATGTGTGAAGTTTTTGCTTACACGTCAAGTTTACATGAAATAGGAGCAAAAGGTGAACGATAAGTGGTGTCCTTTTTGGTTTTTTGTTGTTAGTTGGGGGACTTGTGGTTAAATAATACCAGCCGCACAGGACGATCGATCAGGTTAGGTTAAGCGTAGCTACGTTTGCCGCGGTTGGTCCGTGGATGGGTGACCGTCTTTGTAAACCAAGACTCCTTCTGCCCTCGGAAAGCACTAGCACGTTGGTCCCGGCTATCATTTGTGGATATTTAACAGTCGTTACACGTCGTCAGAAGCTCGAAAATCTGATAGCCAGTCTTAACAAGGGGTATACAGTTATAGGGTTGTGGAGGTCAGATAGGCAGTCGCTCCATGTAACGTACTGGTATTCAGGAAGTGAACTGGAAGCCGACCCTATATAATATTTAACACATTATTTCTTTAGCACGTTTCGTGTATATAGGGGGTCCCCTTTAATTTATTTTATTAATTTTTGTATACTGTATACAGTATACTGTGGTAATATACCACTCTGTCAAAATTTCAACTGATATACGGTTCAAAAGATAAAGCTCTGTGACAGATAGACGAACAGCGGAACCATGGTAATAGGGTCCCGTTTGCACTCTTTGGGACGGAACCGTAAAAATATATTGGTTAGTCAACAAGGTGGTACCGGGACTGACTGTCTGGTGGGTAATATTTAAGTATCGTCATTTGTGGATGTTGTTGCTAGAGTTGTTCAACGGAATCTTTAAACGGCTGGTTGATACTACCCAGGGTCGGCTTTTACCTTGGTTGGAGGCTAAGCTTTGGGATACAACCCCCTCCCTCCCCCCTCGTAATGTACCCAGTCTCTTGGGTACATTACGAGTCGACAGGGATGCGGAGGAATTTTTCAACGCCATATTTTATTTAGTTAATAGTTTTATCTAGGTTAGTTTATTATATTTTTATTTTAATACTTTGTTAGTTAAATAAGGGCTGATTTTTCAATCATCTGATAACTTTAATCGAGAAATAATTTTAGACAGTTATTTCATACAAAAACTGTCAAACGTCAATTTTATTCCACGAACAAAATTATCTTTGCCAGATAACTTTAATTCAGCCCTAAGGTCCGATTTTTCCATTGCCAGATAACTTTTATATCAGCCCCTAAGGTCTGATTTTTCCATTGCCAGATAACTTTTATATCAGCCCCTAAGGTCTGATTTTTCCATTGCCAGATAACTTTTATATCAGCCCCTAAGGTCTGATTTTTCCATTGCCAGATAACTTTTATATCAGCCCCTACGGTCTGATTTTTCCATTGCCAGATAACTTTTAAATCAGCCCTACGGTCTGATTTTTTCACCGCCAGATAACTTTTATTCGTGGAATAATATTGACGTTTGACAGTTTTCGTATGAAATAATTGTCCAAATTTCAAAATTATTCCTCGAATATAGTTATCAGATGATTGAAAAATCAGCCCTTAGTATCTATAAGAAGCTTATCCAGTATATGTATACAGGGTGAAATCGAAAACATGCGACAAACCGAAATGGGAGATTGTACTCATCATTATGAACAACTTTTACTAAGAGACCAAAGCTGCAATCGGAAAAAAAAAACAGCTGTTCCCTACATTTTGACGAGTTATACGAACATAAATGTAGGGAACAGCTGATTTTTTTTCGCGATTTCAGGTTTGGTTCCATAGTAAAAGTTTTTCATAATGATGAGTACAATCTCCCATTTCGCTTTTTCGAATGTTTTCAATTTCGCCCTGTATAAATATATTTTTACCCAATATTAAATTGATTACAATACTAGAGTGAAATAAGTTTAATCATATTTCTTGCTATAATTTCTTAGATCTGTGTACAAACATTGCTTAGTAAAACATATCTGTCAGATAACACATCTCAATGCAAAGCGCGGTGGACTTCGCTTTGACAGAATATTCTACAAGTGTGTGGCTGTATAAATAAAGTTGGAGGTTTGCGTTTGAAATATAAAATGTCTTTCAAAGTTAGGGTTGCTCTTCAAGTTCTGAGTCGAGCTGCACGATTACTGACAAATGCTTGTACTGATTGGACTGGTCCAGTCAAATCTGTGTGGTACTTTCCTCAAAAAGTGGTAGTGTCCTCTGAGTATGTTTCGGGCTTTCTTATCAGAGTAGTCAGATAGGAAACGCCGACCTCATCTCGCAATTTTTTTTTATAATATGACCTGTAAAACTTGTTTCGATATCCTATTTAGGTACAGAATAAACCATTTCATTTCACTTACTTGTTCGGGTCGGCACATTAGATTAGGCAATGCTTGTTGTACAAAAAAGTCGACCTAATTAATATTATGTACATTTTCGGTTTTAATTTAGCTCGTGCCGATCAGGAAACTCCGTTCAGTATCTACACTCGGTGAGTTAAGTTCGGTACGACTCGGCACAATCTTGCTGCCTGGTTGTGCCGGCTGTGCAATCATGCCGAGCCATACAAGTGCACGTCTTATAGAGATGCTAGTTTAGTAAATATTATGGGTAGAAGTTTTGTAATTACTTCGCGTTAGTAAAAGGAGTATCATCTGCCTAGTCTTTTCCCAACTATGTTGAGATCGGCTTCCAGTCTAACCGGATGCAGCTGAACCCCAGTATTTTACATGGAGTGACTGCCTATCTGACCTCCACAACCCAGTTACTGGGTAATATGATACCGATTGTTAAGACCGGTTGTGAGACTTTCGGGTTTCTGATTACCCGCAATGATTGTCAAAGATCCACGAATGACAGCCGGGACCAACCGCTTAACGTGATTTCCGAGGCACGGAGGGGTCTCGGTATGTAAAGATTGTCACCCACCCAAAGACCAACCGCAGCAAGCATAGCTTAACCTGATCGATCGACCTGTGCGGATGTTATTATTTAGCCACGGGCCCCTCAGTAATATTTTGACAGTGAAAGGAGTACCTTGCAGAAAAAGGAGTATCTAGTTAGTTATTATTTATGACAGTGTTAACACATTTTGTATTCGGTTTTTGTTTGTCAATTTTCCCTTAAATTTCTGTGAAATAAAATTAATCTGTAAAAAAATCCCTACGTAGGTAATTAACTATCATAATCGTATTAGCAACCCGCCCCTGTTTTGCACGGCTTTCTAGAGTTGAGAAACATCGAGATTATAAATGCTATTTAAATATGAATGTATTGTTTACATAAACTATCAAACAATTAGGTACATTTCAATTGTCGCATTGCCAGTAGGCTATATTGCGAACCTTTCACCCGGTAGCTAAAAAATTCACGGAAATATTTTCTAAGCAATCGAAAACTCAACCTAACCCAAGTTCTACGGACTAACAAAACAGTTGAAAAGCTAGAAACTTCCCCTCAAACCGTACGAGGTCTGAATTCTGTGTAACTTCATGAATTCTTCTCAAATGCTTCAATGGTCTGTTTTCAAAGCATATTTTCTATTGTTTGGTGCACAAAGTACTATATGTTTCCGTCAGATGTCTGTTAGTCTGTACTTATTCTGTTAAAAGTCTGGCAGTGAAGTTAAAATGCAGTTTGAATTTTATGACCAATTTTTTTCGAATTCTCTGAAATCTAACCGTTTTGTTTGGTATTCCGATGGTGTTTGAAAAAAAGAAAGAATATACGTTTATTTGCGGTAAACATGACGCAAAAAAGAACATAAACACAAAAAAAAAACAAGAAAATGTTGGGGAAAACATGCGTCACGTCCACGCAAAACGGCTATCGCTCAGCATTATGCTGCGACCCTACGCAAGACAGAGCCCCAGCGCTGGTTTTGACAGCCGTCTGTTATGCACTTAATTTGTGTTTGTGCACTGAACAAAACAGAAGTTCCTAGTGGTGGGTAAACATATTTTTTCAGCGTGAAAGTAATTTAATGGCTGTGAATAGTTCTTATGGCTGAGCCGGATAAAAGTAAAAGTGTGTGGGACTTACATAAGCTATCAAAAAGCTTATGTTAATCCTGTTCAAAATCGTTATAGAAATATCAAAACGTTTTGAAAGCGAAGCCCACTATTATAAACAATCCGTCTTATTACAAAACAAAGTCTAACTTTAGTTCTAGCTTAAACCTTTGAGCCAGTATTTGTATTTCGAACTTTGTTTCAATTTAAACATCGAATTAAGCTGTCACTTTTGTTTAAGATTTGCATTACTGTAACAGTTAGGTTCTTAATTCAATATCTGGCTCGGTGGTTTATACGTGATCTAAAGAAAAACCTTGTTTTGTTGTATCTATTTTTGACAAATTACTGATGAGGCTATTTTTTGCATCATCGTTTCGTTAAAGCGATAGTTAGACTTAGGACAGCTTTGACTAAGTCTGCGCACTGCCTCAGTGTGTAAGTAGGTCTTGAACATCCCAAATTAAAACACTTTGTTTTTAATAATAATTAAGTTACAGTATTACTCCAAGATAATTTACGAAAATCGTCTCATCCCCGCTCTGCTAATAAAGTAATAATTTAGTACTTCCGCTACTCTTAATTTTATTAAAACATTATTTAATAATGTTTTAATAAGATTAAGAGTTAGAAACAGTTAGGTACTTTTAAGTATAATATTCATAAATACATTAATAAAATCAAAGAATGTAATAATGAACAGGTAGTCGGGAACTTGGGTCGATCTCACTTTCTTATGCAAATTGGATTTTTGATTACCTCCCGGCTTACCTAATTTTGATAAATGGGGCAAATTATGTTGAAGGACATGATTAGGTTGTAATAATGGTCATTATTACCTTTTGGGAGGTATTTTTTATTTTATTTTGGATTGGAAATCATCAAATGACCCCTCCCGCTCAGGGTGGAGCAGAAGGGAGTGTCAGACTCTTACTGACTAAAACCCACCCGTGTAGACCGTGTGACCCGTGTGTTGTCTTTCGGACAATCCCGCTGAACTTCCTGCAACTGAAATCAATAGGGTAGTTAACCACAAAACGGTTGCGTTAGATCAATGTTATTTACTTGTAGATTCCAATTACGAACAGCCGGTCGATTCTGTAAAAATAATACCGTGAGAACTAAAGTGAAGTGAGCTATCAATAGCATCACTTCCTAGCATCATGTGCAATGCGCTCACTTCAAGCTCACGTAACCTGTTTTGACGGTGAGATGGTTACAAAATAGCAGTGCAAATTACCACAGTCAGAGCATTATTTTCAATTAGACCATTTTTAAAGATAACAAGACTTTTTCGTGATTATGCAATGTTATGCTTACATACATAGTTTTTGTTTACACTAAACCTCTTAAAGGGTGACGCAGTTTTGTGTAAGCCCCACTGCATTACAACAATTTTAAAAATCCCACTACAGCACCTTCGTACATTTTATATGAACTATGGTACACTACAGGTGAGCCGCACCGCACTAAGTATTCACAAAAATCGACAAATATATATAAGACACTTGAAGGCAAACCGTAATTAAAACGTTTAAAATATAGTTTCAATCTCATCTCAGCGACAATCAATGTCAAAAACTTGTGTAAATTGTGGGGAAATTAGAAGAATTTTGGACAGATTCAGACTGTGAACGTTCTTAAAATTACGAGAATTGCCCTTTTGGTTGTATAAGTTAGTTCAGGTAGAACGGCCATTGGACCCATATTCACCGTCCAGCAGTTCAGGTTCAATATACTACAAAAGGTTTTCCTTAAAGTTCAACATACTTACATGTTAATATCTTAGCCACCACTTTTCAGGTTGGTGACCTTAGTGAGGTCGATGACAAGCCTTAAAGGCCGTATGTCACAATAAATTTAAGTGTTGTTGCACACGAAGCAATTTAATCCGATCCAGCCTGTCCCTTGCTGCCCTAAGGACCGAGTTCCGTACTCCACAGGGGGTGCCCTTAGCGTTTAACCGCTTAGTTTTTTTTTTATTTAAGCCCTGGCTGGAGACCAGAGTTTATTTTAAGACACCCTTAGACACCGTTCACATGGAGATGATCAGTACGGTTTATTTTGGTAAAAGTTGGGATCACACCTCAACATTCTAATGTTCATACAATTAAAAACAAATGAAGTATGAAACTGCCATGTAATCCCAAAATTATACAGTTAAATATCGTACTGATCGTCGCCGTGTGAACGAACACATAGGCAAGCCCGGTTTGGCAACCTACAACTTTATAGGTTAACCAGGGAGATGCCATTTAAAAAATAAAAATAAAACACGAAGCTATTTGATTAACCATTAAGTTAGTCTCTGGCAGTCAAAAAAAAAACATTACACCAAATTACATAAAACAGTCCCCTAAAAGCCCGTCCTTCTCCACTCCCTAGTGCTTAAGTTAGGATGAAAAAGTGGCGCAACAAACTCCCGTCTTGTCTATTCTTAAGTTGATGCAGTGGTAGTAATTGTCTTTCTAGTTCATAGGCTGTTAACCTTATTTTGCCCACCGCTCACATTGAGAATATCTTTTCTAGAGCACCCCATGTTTATTTATTTACCATCTGTCGCGAATCTGAAACAGTTTTTGCCACGATTATATATGTAAACGTGTAATATTATATAGTCGTATGATAGGACATATAATCTCTGGGTCTTATATTTGGACCTGAAAGTCTGTCGCCTATGTTGAGAACCTGTGATCTAATTGTTGGTAGAATCCAGTTGCCTATCACTTGTTGTGATGGGAGTAGTAAACCTTTAGTACGCTGGTCACGTTAGAGTGACTACTGGACGCAATTCGTGGCCAGGATTAGTCGCTCCAGCCGGCCACTACTCGCAGCCAAGTTTGCGACGACTCTTAAAGCTAAAATATGAAGGTATACATAGTAGTAAGATAGTATAGGGGTGTGTTAGCATTTTAATATAAAAAATGATTAATGTGCAAATTTCTCGACGGTCGCGAACCAAATTGGTTTTAATGAGATTTTTTATATTATTCTCAAAAAAATGATATTGCTTTATTAGTCCGTTATGATAATGTTTGGACGTTCGGAGAATGAAAATTGGAGGGATATTATATACCTAGTGACTTAGTTTGTCTAATTTTAATATAGTAGACAATCTGGATTTTGGATGAAGTTATTAAGTTTTATGAGTTTATTATTTGAAAATATTGGTCTTTGCTGAATCTTCTATTCTGGAGGAATATTATTTACCTAGTGATTTTGTTTGCCTAATTTGAATATAGTAGACAATTTGGATTTTGGATGAAGTTATTAAGTTTTATGAGTTTATGACTTGAAAATATTGTTCTTTGTTGAATCTTCTAATCTGCGTTATTGTTTAATCATTTTAAAATACCGAATGAATGACCATGCGATTATATAGTTGTACTATAAAAGATACTTTGTGACTATTAGACCATTTTAGTCCCCGTACGCAAAATACGCGCATTGACGTGGAGTTGAGTTTGTTTCGGCTATTCTTCTCAGAGTAGTCAAGATAGGAAACGCCGACCTCATCTCATTTTTAAAAACGCGGAGGCCGATTGTTCCTCTTTGTCGCTCGTTCCGCGCTCTCGCTTGCACCTCAAGCCTTAAATGGAACGCCTCAAACCGAGGTAACGCCTCATGAGTCATGATTTTTTCGTGCGTGCAGCCAGCTTCATCGAATTGTAAGACGTTGTCACGTCAAAATATAATTGATATTTAAAAGTGTTTGTACACATCTGCTTCAGAAATAAAATTATTTAACATTGAAAAATAGAAGTATAAGTCTAAAGTAAATAATCGGATTCAGATTTCAAATTATTACGTTGCGGCGGGATTTTTGAGTTTTAATTGAAACAATATGACAAATTACGTCTTCATTTATAGTAGGCACCCTAAATTTTAAATATCCAGAAAAAAACATAATAAAGACCTATTATTATGGTAATAGGTCTAGTGATGTTTCTAGTTTTAGTAAAATCAGCTTACCTATAATGTTCCCACTGTTGGGACACAGGCCTCCTCTCGGTGAGAGGGAGTGGGCCATAAATACACCACGCGGGCTCAGTGCGGTTTGGTAGATGTCACATGTCTTCGAATTTTCGGTTCTAGGACATGCCGGTTTCCTCACGATATTTTCCTTCATCGTTTTTGAGAGTAGTGTTGATGAAATAATTTACACAAAGTAAATCTCCTGTCTAGATTCAAATATGAGAACTACAACTCGTAATATACTCTCGCCACCACGGTTTCTAGGTAAACCTCTATTTAATCCTTGGAGGAATAGAGGTACCTTGACAGCTACCCATTTCTATTTCTAAACGTACCCTAAAGTTATCTCACACACATTTATTAATTACTAGCTGTTGCCCGCGACGTCGTCTGCGTGAAGGCTCTAAAGCACCAAAAATACCTAAGATGCCAGTGTCGCTATAGCATTATAAGTACACAACTTTTAAAATAGCATTAAAATATAAGTTTTTTTTGCAAGTGAAGAGAGTATGGGAATCCTGCTGAGTTCAGTCATAAGATGTGACTGAAGGAAATAGAGAAAATAATGCAGGAATACATTCCAGGACACAAAAGAGTAAAAATACGTACAAAGGTATCATACCTTACAACACTTCTCTATAAACTACGTTGGTAGTTATGCTGCCAGGAGCCAAAATGTAAAGAGAGTCAGGACTGGTGACGCGGGAGCAAGCGACGTACAGTTGCCCTTGTGAGAAGCAACTCGTCCTGAGGTCGACATCCGCTGCCCTCAGTCTCTGCCCCTGCGACTTATTGATGGTTATCGCAAAGCAAACACTCACGGGGAACTGTACGCGCTTGAACTGGAACGGTAAGTTATGAGGTATAAGGGGAATGCGTGGTATAAATACTGCCTCGCCGACTCCACAACCCGTAAGAATTTCCGCCTTAATGGTGTGCGGAGCGAGATGACTTTAAGGCGGGTTACACAACTTCGGAGGAGATAGGTTCCGAAGAAACATAATCGGAACACCGACCTTCAGCTTGATGGTATGCGTTGGAAGTCCACTTGCTGACAGGGAGCTCAGAAATTCCACGGGATAATGTGTGGCGTCATCTTGCTCGACAACAGTGTTTATCGAGGTGTAGACCACTTTATTTCCACTTTATTCTCAATTTCCGAGAGAATGCATTCGTTAATTGCTGCAGCCTGATCATTTTTGGGCATCAAAATGGCCCGCTCACACACCCAAGAATTCTGCTGGTGCGGTATACGACTGATGTCCCCGTACACACAGCGAATTAGTTCTTCTAAGCTGGATACCACTTTACCAAGAGACTCTGGAAGCACCACCTGTCCACCTATCTCTTCTGGTAGAGTGCCTTCGCCAAGACTTAGAAGGACATCGGAGAATTCTTGAGCACGTGCATTGCCGCTGAGCCGAGCTCTCATATTAATGGTCAAGCGCAGCGTACGAACTCGTGACCACAACGAAGAGCGTTTCAACGAAGCATTCACCTCGTCAGCCCTCGAGCCACGCGTCACCACTGGAAGCGTTTGCCGAAAATCACCACTGAACAGAACTGTGACACCACCCATCAAATGTTCGTTCCTGCGGATGTCCTGCAGGATTCTGTCCACGGCCTCAACTGCCTTCCTATTGGCCATCGTACACTCATCCAATACGATCAGAGAGCAATCCTTGAGCACGTGTCCCTTATCGCTGTTACGTGACACACCACAAACAGGCGTTTTGGCGCTCTCTAAATCGATGGGAATTTTAAACATGGCATGTGCTATCTTGCCACTCGGAAGCAGTGTGGTAGCGATTCCCGAAGACGCTACAGCAATAGCAATTTTGCCTTGCCTCCTGACCTCTGCAAGTATGCCAGTGGTAACAAATGTTTTTCCTATTCCACCAGGAGCATCCAAGAAAAACATTTTACCCTGGTTTTGCCCAACGCTTTCAAGGACGGTGTCATAAAGTTTTTGCTCTGAAGAGAACAAAGCGACATGGTCATTTTGTATGGTGGTAATTTCGCCCGGATCGTAATTTGTCTCAGCGTTATACTCCCGATTTCCACGGTCTTGATACGGTGATGATTGGGGAGCTGGTAACCCATATTCGATCAGTGGATTGCCGCCGATAGAAATGACCACATCTTGAAGTGAACCGAGACAGGTGTTCAGCACGCGTTCATCAGTTACTTCGACTTCGTCTCCAGTAGCACGCCTCAAAGCTCGTAGAAAATCTTCAGACAGATGATGGCGATACTTCTCCCACAAAGCTACCAGGTTCGCGACTCCACAAAACAACAAGATGACGGCAAACAGATGACGCATGTGGCTGGGACTGTCACTGACGCTAGCCTCCGCGAGGGTGTCATGAAATGAAATGATCATCATCAATGAACATAACTTTTTTGTAATACTTAACACTGCATTTTTTTTTTATTGTCTTCGTCAACTCTGCTCAAGATTTTGAGGGTTTTGTTGGAACTTGAATTTGTCAAAACGAACTATACGATACAACATTTATGAAGAAAATGCACATCACCATCTATGAATTTTAAAAATAACTAACTACTTACCTCGCCAACATGATCAAATTTAAATTATTAATTTCCAAAAAATGTTAACATGTAACTTGATTTGATTTTTATGAAATCTCATAGATGGCGCTGTTTTAAAATTGTCTTTATACTACTAACATTCATCAAACTATATTTATCTGCCCAAGTTACATAAATGGCGTAGTTTTTATAGTGTAAAGCTAGATAACAGCATGGCTTACTCAAAAACAACATTTAAATATGCGTCGTTAGATTACACGCTGTCACAGAATGCGTAAGAAAAATAAAGATTCACAGCTCCTCCCCCGTAGGAGATAGCGTGATAATATGTAGCCTATATGTTGACCTAACCTCTTAGTAATATTCATGCAAAATTTGAAGTAAATCCATGCAGTACTTTTTGAGTTTATCCCGGACAGACAAACAGACAAACAGACAAACAGACAAACAGACAAACAGACAAACAGACAAAAATTCTAAAAACTATATTTTTGGCTTCGATATCGATTGTAGATCACGCCCCAAGTATTCTTTTTAAAAAATATTCAATGTACAGTTTTGACTTTCCTACGATTTTATTATATGTATATAGATAATTATCAATTCTAAATCGCAGTTTAATCAATTTACCCATTAAACATCAAGATTTTAAAATAGAATATCTAAATATAGAAGCTAAACGGGTAGGTATTTGAAACACAAAGTTATTGAGAACATAAAATCGACAATCATCGCTCGAATAAATTTGGAAATAACACCGGTTGCCAACGGGTTGCCCTGAAAATGGATGCTCCACTCTTCTAATATCGAACCTTTTCTGATAGGTGTTAAGTTATAAGCGGCAGCGGAGGAACTTATCAACTTTTTCACGATGTGTCTATCATCGATCTTCTATCTACTTCTCTCATGAGAGTTCAGTTGCGCGACAGGTTGCGTCCCACACTAGAAGCCCACCTACCTTCCAAGGCAACTGAAGAGCGAGACTGAAAACCTTGCTCTTCCGTTCTTCTTTTTACTACGGCAAGAACTGGAGCTGAAGCCGTTGCCGATATATACTTTCACGGAGCAGTAGAACAACATTTTTGATAGCTACCATGTTACCAAGAAATACTCTGTTCATTCAAAATATCTCCTTTTTCTTCCCTTGAAATGAAATATTAATTTTCTGTAAGTAGATCTTTTGAGACATTTTCACACGTCAATATTTTAAAACTACATAGCGCCTGCATTCTCTGTCTGATCCCTGAGAAGAAATGCCGAAACTAACTCAGAGGTCGTAAACTCTTATAAAGTCTAAACATTATATTAGGATTTTATACGAGTCTAAAAATCCAGGGCCATGTCTAGACATGACCCTGGCTTTCTCTACAAAAGGCCCTTCTAGAAGGGTCTTTTGTAGAGAGAGCCATTTAAGCTTTGAGTTGACCTGTTCCAAGAGACCACATGCGTGCATTAGTCATCATTTAGCTCAACCCTATTTGATGATGATTAACTTTAGGCCTAAACTTTTTAGTAAATCTTAGCTACAGTCGCTTGTCACTTCTCCCTTGCACCATCGACTAGGCAATCCAGCAAGTCATGTGACGCGACCCTTGCGGTGACTTTTACTAAGAACCACTCCATATTAGGACAACAACTGACAGTGCTGATGGTTGCCCGGTGTCCTAGGTATATGCGAACCGACGCGGTGAAAATTAAATAGTATTTCAAGACACTGTCACAGCTAAGGCCAAGTATAAAAAAAAATATTTAAAAAAAATATATTATTATATTATATTATTTTTATTCCCATTTTATCATACCTAAAAAAATACTTAGCGTTGTATCTCGACTCTGATTTATATACCTTGTTTATCTAATATATAAAATTCTCGTGTCACAGTGTTAGTTACCATTCTCCTCCGAAACGGCTGGACCGATTTGTATGAAAAATCGGGTAGGTCTGAAAATCGGCTACTATCTATTTTTTTTATTTTTTGCAAAACGACGTTTGCGGCGTCAGCTAGTTAGATATATATTTATCTCCAACAGAGGCTAAACAATTTCATGCTATCGTATACAAGAATAGGAACAAATATTGGTGTGCGCTTCCAATAATGGGAGACCACATCGTTCACATTATAATCTAGGTAGGTACAATAAGTTTGACAAGGACAAATTAATTAAAATACATTACATCAAAATCATACGAAGAAAAGCAAGATGAAATGCAAAATAGAAAGGGTAGAAATAATACAAATTTTCCAACTGCTGTGCCAGGCTTCCTCTCTGTGAGAAGGAGTGAGCTTTAATCCACCACGCGGGCCCAGTGTGGATTAGTAGATGTCACATGTCTTCAAATTTTTGGTTCAAAGACATACTATACAAATTAATAATACAAAAAAAAAAGGCTTAGTAACCATAAAAGACAAAAATAACAAAATATTAAGATTTGGATAGTGCTCTGAGTGGAATACCTCAAATTTTTGGTAGGTAATAATTAGTGACAATAATTAGTTAAATTATTTTTTTTTTATTGCTGATTGCGTCTGCTCTTGACCTCGATCACGCTTGATGGATAGCGATGGATGAGGTCTATGATGGAGCGAGCGTGCCCAGAACATGCCTAAGGCACTGGAACTCCCACGCATCGACGAAACAGTAGGCTGCTTGACGCCGGATTCCGGTGGGAGGGTGGTCGCAAGCCAGACGGGCGTCAGCCCTGCCACCGTAAGGGAAGAATTGGCCAGTCAAGCCATGTTCCCGCTAGCATTTCCTATCTGTAGAATAACGAACTTCTATATAAACTTTTATCCCCCTAGGCAATTAAAATACAAATCCACACACACACACATTTAAAATTACATTTGACATTTAAAATAGAAATCCTCCTTATTGCTCTTTAGTTAAAAAATAAACTGTTGTGCAAAATTTCAAGCTTCCAGACCTAAAGGCTTAGGGTAAGACTGTGCGTTGTGTGACGGTGAATAAATCTAAGATTTTCAACATAGTTTTATGTCCATAACTAGCAGCGTTCCGTGGTTTCACCCGCATAAGTGTCGATCCTGTGGGAATATCGGGATAAAAAAGTATCTTATGTTTTAATCTGATGTATAAGCTACATTTCTATAAAGTTTCATCAAAATCCGTTCAATAGTTTTTGCGTAAAAGAGTAACAAACATCCATCAGTTCATCCATCCATACAATCCTCACAATATTTCGCGTTTATAGTAAGTAATTAGGAATTGGCGTTGTACAACATAACAAATAACACCTGTATTCCCCGGGATATTAATAATAATAATAAATTAATAATAATTTATTGAACCAATGTTACCATATTTCCTTAAAATTAACTTAACGTCGGTCTATATAGACTGATAAGGGTCATTTCATTTAATTTTAAAAGCCATTTCTTATTTTTTTAGGAAAAAATGCAATGCATGACGCGTGACATCGGTTTCTACGTATAATAATGATTCCTTTATCCACAATTTTATTGTTATCATAATCAATCAACACAGCCTATTGCAGTTGCTGGGCATAGGCCTCTCCCAGGCTGCGTCACAACACTCTGTCCTCCGACTTCCGCATCCAGTCTGTCCCAGCCACCTTCTTTAGGTCGTAGGGGGCGACTCATCGACCCACCCAGTGTTCCACCCAGTGTGAAATCAGCAATAAGTATGATGATAATGCTCTACAGTTTCCATATTTAGAAAACGAATTTTTAATCAAAATAAATAAAGAAAATACTAAAATATAAACTGTCACTGCTAGAGACAAATCCATAAATTAATATATCTTTCAAAAACGTGAAGAAAGAAACTTCATTAATAACCACCTCTTTTCAAAGCGTTACTTTTAATTTGTTAACATGCTGCAAACGACCCGTGACATCAAAGGCGCGACGATGCAAGATACCTCCATTTTCAATATGGCGCAGTCACTCACCACTTAAAGTAATTGAAAAATTCTTGACACCTCTGTATGCCTTCGCTTATTTATTTTGTGACTAGATTTTTCGTACATAAAGAACGAGACGTGTGGACAATGGACTTTGTCTTGGCGTAGACGTGCGATGTAGGTATGTGTCGCGGATGACACGCGGATATGGCGCGGATGATCCGCGAAAGTATTGCAGACGTTGAGTCTATTACTTTCGTAATGAGTCACGAATTAGGGCAGCAAGTTGATCTACAAAGTACAGGTACACACGGCTACACATCAAGCTATACATTTCCAGTTTAAGCTGACCTCGCATTGTATAGGTTTTTCGTACAATTAGAGGTCAGCTTATACTGGTTATTTATAGCTTGATGTGTAGCCGTGCGTATTAGTGATGGTGCTGATTTTATAATAACTAACTAGCTTCGGCCCGCAACTTTCTCTGCATGAAATTGATTGTTTCCCCGACCCACCCCGTTGCATCGCATCGCATCGCACACCCGCGTTTGTTTCACTTAGCGTTCTTTCTGCCTTTTTTTTCTCGACTAGATTTTTCGCAGACAACATTAGAAGGAGACAATGGACTTTGTCAGGGCGTAGCGTGCGGTGTATATTTCGCGGATGACACGCGGATATGGCATGGATGATCCGCGAAAGTATGGTTGGAGGTATTGTGTATTTTGTTCGTGATGATTATTTCATAGCTGAATCTATTTTCAGTCACGATTAGGGCAACAAATTGATCTACAAAGAACAGGTAAGCACTGATTTTATAATTAGATATAACTAATTCTCTAAGTCCCCAAAATCTCCAAACGGCTGGTTGACACTTCGCGTGACCCAAGGGCTGGCTTTTACCACAAAACAGAAAGGTACAGAATTCAATCTACATACAAAGTGCGCTCGAGCAACGCGCACAAAACATCACTTTTCTCTAACTCACGCCTAGAAATTAAGATGTCTTCCCCGTAATTTATACGCGTAATCCCATCGTAAACTTTTGAGATAACTAGTAACAGAGTTCATGTACATACATTTAGCTACCTACTGGAATAGTAATGAAGGCCATTTGATTTGACAGTTAAGAAAAGTGGTAGGTATTTAGTGTCGAAATCTGGGAAATTTTCCAGAACATATAAAAATTGAGTTTTCTCGTATCACATGATTTTGCCTAGGCTTTGTGGGGTGTTTAATTGTTGCAAATGGGTCACACTATTCCGTCCTGGCAGGACTACCTACCTCAAATTACAAGTCACCCTGTATATGAGAGGCGGATCGAATAAACACAAATCCGATGACAGATCGTGCCATGTCTGTGTCACGTTCATGTCTCATCAGTCACACGTCCACTTTACGCGAATTATATACGTCAAATATCACAAAGTTATTTAAAATCAATATTCTTACGTCTTGCTTCTTCGAATGCTGTATTTATTTATTTATCTATTTATTTCAGCCATCAAGGCCCATACAAACACATACAATACAATATTAATATAACTTAAAAATACATCTTCTTCTTCTTCTTCAATCGGTCCCTCATTACTGAGGATCGTCGTCACTGGACCCTTATAAACGGACAATCGCCTCCGTCTCCTCCGGTCCAAAGTTGCCATCACCACCTGCTGAAAATTGCTTGAGGACGTAGCTTTCTTTACTTGGTCGGACCATCGTGTTGGCGACCGGCCTCGTGGTCTCTTTCCTTCAAAAAATACAAACACCATTAACACCATAATTACACTAAAAAACTAACCCAAGCATCATACACTGGGGTAAAAATAAAGATTAAAAAATAAGTTTGAGATTACTTTTTTATTACTCAACCGATTTTTTCCCTGGGGCGGGGCGGAGGGTTACGTGGAAAGTTTGTCGGGCGCATGTCTTGTGAGCATGTGGTCGGGGTACGCTTGGAGTACTCAGTAGGTATCTGGGTACAGCTGTTTGCCGACATATCTCCAAATATGCATTGGGAATATATTTGGGAAAATGCAGTCATCAGATACTCCAACCCCTTCCGATTATACATCTGGGAGATGTTCGTTATGTTCCCTGGTCAAAAGACCGTAAATCATAGGTAAATCACGAGTAAAATGCGATACATGTAAAATTTTTGTATTTTTAAAACGCCAAAACGTAAATATGGGCAAATTGTTAACTAAACTTATTTTATAAAGATTTGTATGTACAGCCAGCAAAGGAGATAAGTATGCAGGGTCGTTGAATATAGTCAAAGTTTAGTAAGAAACCGATTGATGTTTACGAATGAAATTTAATTTCATGAATGAACTGTTTGTTTTCTATTAATTAAATTAAATTTTATTCGAAAACATCAATCGGTTTCTTACTAAACATTAAATATATTTGACGACCCTGCATACTTATCTCCTTTGCTGACTGTACTAAAAATACTAATATTCTAAAGAGGCAATATTTGTTTGTGAGTTTGTGTGTAGGGGGTAATCTCCGGAACTACTAGATGGATTTTAGTTCTAGGGTTAAATACTCTATACATCGTTTATTGATAGAACTATTTATAATATGCATTTAATGACTCCAATCAATAAACTTTTAATAAAAGTTATAACCCGAGTTTATAGTTCAATCTTAATTTATAGTCTATTATTTTATAGAGGATCTATCACAATTGCGGATTTTTTTATTGAAAACAGTTTCCTAAGGAATTACTGAAAGGCGATTGTGATCCGGACTAATTATCTGAAAGAATCTCAGCTGGCCAATCGAGATTTAAATTGCTGGAAATGCTCTTTTAATAAGCATAAACTGTATCAGTTTTAAGCAATGGTTTGAAGATTGGTTATTGCAATGATTCTAAGGAATATACAGGGTGAAATTGAAAACATGCGACAAACCGAAATGGGAGATTGAATAACATCATCATAGTAAACGTTGTTCATCATTATGAACAAATTTTACTATGGGACCAAACCTGAAATCGCGAAAAAAAAATCAGCTGTTCCTTACATTTTGACGAGTTATACGAACATAAATGTAGGGAACAGCTGATTTTTTTTCGTGATTTCAGGTTTGGTCCCACAGTAAAAGTTGTTCATAATGATGAGTACAAATGACCTTTTAAGAGGTTGTTGGTGTTTTTCCAATAACCCTGTATAACTCGTTGTATAGGTGTTTGTTTATTTTAAACATTCAGTCTATTTCAAACATCTATGCAACAAGATGTAAGCCAATTAAAAAAATATGGATGTCATGTGTTCAACTATGAACGTTAATATCTCAGAAATTATTATGACTTCTGTTTGTATTGACGTCAGCTATCGATGTAACATCATGGATTACCGCCATTTTGAAAAAAAAAAACAAAATGGCGGACAGGTGGGTATGCCACGGACCTTCAAAGCCCTTTGAAATTGGTCTCAGTAGTTGAGGCGTCAAGAAGTAACAAACGTTCATGTATACAGCTGAAATTAAAATTGTATTTTTCTCTATTTACTTAATACTAATTGAAACGACAACGACGACACGGTTGGCGCAGTGGCTGAGCGATTGGCTGTTGCGCTGGGTGTCGCGGGTTCGATTACCGCACGGAACAAATATTTGTATTGCCTACAGGTAGTTATTCCGGGTCTGGCTGTTTGTGTATGTGAGTTTAAATGTTTGTAAACGCACCCATGATACAGGAGTAATTCCTAGTGTGGGGTAACGTTTTTTTTTAAATAAATAAATAAATGTTATCCTGTCCAAATTTCAATAGTTCATACAGAAATCCCATAGACACAAAAGGACGTTCAGTTTTTTACGAATTTGAAAAAAATCCAGTGTATACTTAGTTGATTTACCTGTATATTTTTTTCATTTAATTTCGCTAAAGTAGGTATATTTTTATCATCAGCTTTTAAATAAATAATAAAATACCGATAACATTCGTGTCATATTTCACATTTTGGAGGCAGCTCTCGTTGGCCCATTAGCTCAGTTGGTTAGAGCGTCGTGCTAATAACGCGAAGGTCGCGGGTTCGATCCCCTCATGGGCCACATTACCTTTTTTCAAAAATTGGGGTTCTTATTCTGATTTTAGACAATCCAAAAAGCCAAATCGGTCCTGCCGTTCTTAAGTGATGCGCTTACCAACGAACAGCATTACATTTTCATTTATATAAAGCTTCTTCGTTATTTATATATATCTAGCTTACGCCCGCGGCTTCGCCCGCGTGGTTGTCGGACATTATACCACGGGAACGTGACACTTAGGGTACCTACGCACTATGCGGTTAGCCGGAATGCGGTCAGCCGTCCGGCTGATCAAAAATATGTACGAGACAGTAGTTTTTATCCGCACTGTGATTCCGGACGGTCCATGCAGTTCTTCAGCCGGATGGTTGACCGCATTCCGGCTAACCGCATCGTGCGTAGTTACCCTAAGATATAAAGTAGCCGATATTCTTTCCTGGGATTTCATCTATTTCCTTGGCAAATTTTATCTAAATCCGTTCAGTAGTTTAGTCGTAAAAATATATTATACAGACAGAGTTACTTTCGAATTTATGATATTATTTACGGATATATTATATATATAATATAACTAGCTGAACCCACAAAGGTTGTAAAAAAAATAGCCTACGACTTATTCTCAAACTTACCTACACTTACCTAAACTTTTTACACAAAACAATTCATAAAAAATCGGTCAAGCCGTTTCGGAGGAGTTCGATAACAAAGACTGTGACACAATATTTTTATATATTAGAAAGAAGTTGTATAGCAGGGATTATTTTTTTTAAATTTACAAAATAAGCAGGAAATTACCAAACTAGACGTTGCCTTGCTTGATTTTAGCGAAGACGGGTATAATTATTCTAACGACTTTATACTTTATCATGACTTTAAGAAATCTTTTAGTAGATTGTAGTGTCTTAATCTAAGAGATTTATAATTTTTGTATACCAAAAGACTTCGTAATGAAATGGCTCATAAATTTGTGCTTGGGCTTTGATAATGTTTAATTATTATTTATCGTAGTAAGATTTTGCTAGGGACGTTATATTAGTATTTTTTTAATCATTTAGAAGTAAATAGTTTTCTTTGAGAACTGCATTCTGAATTGATGATAATAATTTGGCTATTCTATTAGCTATCTATACAAGGTGTAACAGAATAAACGCAAATCCTGAAAGTAGTTTGTTCATAATTGACTACTGAAACGATTTCAATAACTTCTAATATTAAAAAAAAATTACGTATTTTTTTCATACTAACCGCCGATTCAGCCAAATAAAATTAAATCTTATTTCAAGGCAATAAGACTCAATTTTAAATGCATAAATTAATGCTTGTCAACACGATTTTCTTAATAAAAATAGCAAGCTCTAAAAATAAGTTTTGGTCATTGTAATATGTGTTTAACTCAATATCTACTTGGGGTGTATGAGGTCTTGCTTTAATTATGTTACACCTTGTATATAATTCTATATATTCTATCTGTCTATACTAATAATAAAGCTGAAGAGTTTGTTTATTTAAACATACTTATCTCTGGAATTACCAGTCGGATTTCAAAAATCGATTGCTGCGCTGCGTATCGCGGGTTCAATTCCCGCACGGAACAAATATTTGTATTGCCTACAGGTAGTTGTTCCGTATCTGGCTGTTTGTGTATGTAAGTTTAAATATTAATTTGTAAACGCACCCACGATACAGGAGTAATTCCTAGTGTGGGGGCATAGTTGAAAAAAAATACGGACATAAATATAGAAATTGTACAAAGGGTGACACAATCGGCGATCTTATCGCTAAGATAATATGAAATAATAATTATAATTTTATAATAACTAATAACTAAACAACTACAACTAACGACCACGACGACGACTATAACTAATTTTTTTTTTCTAAAACTACCTTTTAGTGCTGCAAGCGTTATTTCTGCACAATTATTGCAATTTTATTGTAGGTTCTAATTTTGTTTTTTTTTGCATGCTGTGTCTATCGTATCATATTGTACACTATGCTTGTATATTGCTCGTATTTTTAAGGATAAACAGTGTAACAATTGTAGATAGGCCAATAAATAAATAAATATCTAAATAATAAAAAAAAAATGACAATTTGTTTGAATCACAGTAAAAATGTCACAATAATACAAAATTGGCAAATGTCAACAAGGTTACAGTAGGTATTAAAATAAAATTCATATAGAATAATATTATGTAGCATACTACTTAACATTATCCCATATGATTTTTTATTCCTGATTGACATATCAATGAGTCAGTGATTCATCATTAAGGTAGTCGGCAATTGTGTTGTAAATTTTTCAATTTATATTTTGTTTAGTGCTCTTTTAAATTTGAATGCAGTTGAAGTTTCAATACTTGAAAAATACACGTTGCGCCGAAATTAAATTGAGATAAGGGAGCAGTGGCGGCCCAGTGGTAACGGCTCCGTCTTACGAGTTATAGGTCGTGGGTTCAGACCCGGGCAAGCGATTTACTTTGTGTAAATAATTTTACTATAACTGCTCTCACAACGACGAGGGAAAATATCGTGAGGGAACCTGCATGTTCAAGAACCAAAAAATTCGAAGACATTTGTGACATCTACCAAACCGCACTGGGCCACCGTGGTAGATTATAGCCCAGTCCCTCTCGAAAAGAGGAGGCCTGTGTCCCAGCAGTGGGAACATTATAGGCTGATTACGCAGGAGAATGATGATAATACCGATTCCCATCTTTAAATTCATCGTTAATGGCTAATGGAAGATACCAATTTCTAACAGGCATTGAATTTCTCAATATTTCCCGTATTTCCTCACAAATATAAAAATGAAATCTTTTAATATTCCTGATCTTAATTTTTTTCCCTATAAAGATTACACGGGCGGGCAATTTTATCGTTTCTACCACCGGTCCTCTCAAGGGTAGCGGGATTAACAGCTTTTAATCTTAACATTGCTCTTAGGCGACAATTTTAATAACAAAGTTGAAAGAACTCGTCTAATCTAGCTTTATTTCCCAAAGGATTTTGATAATAGGTATTTTTTTTACTGAGGGTTTTTTTATTTGATAATGTGACGGTACCTAATAATTTAAATACCGTGAATATTATTAACAAAATGTCGTGATGGCCCAGTGATTAAGGCCTCAACTCTCTACACGAGGTTTTGAGTTCAAATCCGGGCCAGCATTAATGTGATTTTTTCAATTCATGATGATGATTGATCGATGTAATTTGGACAGTGATGCAAAATCAGAGGTAAAATAACTGTGAACGGACTGTATAGTATTTCCTTGAACTTTTTCTAAAGAAGCTTCAGATGAGAGAATAATGCAGACGAGGTACAGACGCCAGTATATCAAGCTACAAAAATCTGTCAATAAAAAAAAAATAGATTTTCAACTTTATCGCTACAGCATAAGGTTCAAAGTTGATTGGGAAAATTTGACAGTTTCGGGTAGCTCAATGTGCTGGCGTCTGTACTTTGCTACTTAGCGAAAACGACGTATAGTAGTCAGACTCAGTTAGGTTTCGTGTCCTAACGGGGGTTGTACAGAGTCTTGGATCGGTCAAAATACCTTATGCTCACGGTGCTCAAAAGAGAATTTTCCATGAGTAGATGGTGCTCCTACACTCCCCGGTCTTATTCCCAAAGCCCGTGAGAATTTTGAAGGTTTCCCCTCGGAACCCAAAAAAAAAGATACTCTCTAGAATTTCTACTACTTAAGGAATAAAACGTCCTATAATATTTTATTACGATTGAGGTTGGATAAGTAATATTGTACCTAATTAGCATTTTAATTAACAGTCATTAAGTACTCAAGCGTAAGACGAAGGTAGGGAGAATAAAATTGTTCAATGATTTGATTTCCATTTAGAGGTGCTTTGGAAGAATAATTGCGGTTCCATTTTTAATAATGTCCACGATTCTTATAATGTTGGACCCAATATTGGTTAATTCTTAAAAAGAAAAGAAAGAAAGAAAATTTGTTTATTCTGCACAAACATGGCGCACATCACAAAAACCTCGTATTCAAAACAATAATTCAAAAACTAATAGACTAACAATTTAATAATGAACTAGAACTTCGCTCGCAACTTCGTCTTAGCAAATCTCGACTATCGACAATGGACCCGGGGCCCAAGTCTGCTATTTTTATAAATTCGTCATTCCAACACGATCCCATTGTCATTTTGCTAAAAGTTTGTAATCTGCTAAATTCATAATGGTCGATCATTGGTCGGTCAATGGTCTGAGAAAAACTATGGCTAAAGCTTCAACTTTCTGACTAACTGACCGACTAGTTAATTTTGACAATTCAAAAGTGCCTGTAAATGGTTTAACTGAAATAAATGCATTGAGTTTGAGTTTATGCTAGATTCATTTAATATATATTTTTACATATTACCTACGTATTAGTGTTTGAAATCTGAAGTAGTAAGAAGTTCGTAAATAGCAATAAACATTACATTTATTCATTTGTCATTATGTACGAGATTACCATTTTGTGCCATTTCTTTCAATGGAGTGTCCCCAGTGTGGTGCCTCAGTTCACACGCACATTCAGTGGTTGACCATTGGAAAGTCATAATGACGCCATTATATTAGTAGATTACCAAACTTGTCAAAATCTAAAATTATGAAATCAATGATAGACCATTCTGACACTATTGTAATAGCAGACTTGAGGCCCTGCTCACATGCACCTTGGATGACCAAAAAAATGCCAGTAACGCCGCAATTAATGTGGCCACGTACTGGGCTCAAACGATATAGAAAAAAAAAAAAAACAACGAGGCAGAAGAACGAAAAAGAAAAAAAGAAGAAGATCTCGACAACAGCGCCTCATAATTTCAGCCGACAGACGTCCACTGCTGGACATAGGCCTCTTCCAAGCACCTTCACTTCGAACGGTTCTGTGTTTCTCGCATCCAACGGGTTCTTGCGGCCTCAGCGGCAACAGCGCCTATCCAGCCCAAAATTATCCTGTCTTTCAAGTTGGAACCAATCATATACATTCACAAAATTACATTGAAATCTGTTGGGTGGTTTCGGAGATTAGCGTATACGAACATAGTGACACGTGATTTTTATATACAGGGTTATTGGAAAAACATGAACAACATCTTAAGAGGTTATTGTACTCATCATTATGAACAACTTTTACTATGGGACCAAACCTGAAGTCGCGAAAACAAAATCAGCTGTTTCCTACATTTTGACGAGTTATACGAACATAAATGTAGGGAACAGCTGATTATTTTTTGCGATTTCAAGTTTGGTCCCATAGTAAAAGTTGTTCATAATGATGAGTATAATGACCTCTTAAGAGGTTGTTAATGTTTTTCCAATAACCCTGTATAAAGATATGAAAGTATAGAGCTTTTAGAAATGTTAATTTTTCACCTTAAACAGTACACCTAGACACCGTCTGTACTATTCATGAGGCATGTCGTCGTAGCATTATTAAGTATGAATGTGAAAGGCTATAAGAATAGGGGAAGACTAAAGAAAGGATGCATGGGTTGTGTGAAAGATGATAAGGCTAAAAAGGTGGTGAATATAACGGCTGATAGATAATATGTAAAGAAGACGAAAACATGAAGACATGCTCCGCCACCGCCAAATGTATTGGAATAGGGGCAGATAGACAAGAGTAGAATACGGAATTTCGACGCACAAAATATCGATAAATGCTAATACGATGCTACAAAATTGCGATGCACGTTACTGCGAAAGAGCGTCTCTGCGAACCACTACAGTAAACATCGAAGTCAAGTAGTATTGCAGTGAAGATCTATCGCGGTAACGTGCATCGAAGTGAAGTGGCTTCGCAGAGACAGTCTTTCGCAGTAACGTGCATCGCATTTTTGTAGCATCGTATTAGCATTTATCGATATTTTGTGCATCGAAATTCCGTATTCTACTGGATAGATAAAGATGACAATAACTTAGAGTCAGCTGTTTATTAATAAAAACATGCAATATTAATCTATAAACTATGTCGGGGTCGGCTTCAAATCTAAGCGGATGCAGCTGAATACCAGTATTTTACATTGAGTGACTGCCTATCTGACCTCCACACGATATCCTCTTGGTAATTAACAAAGAAAGAAATAAGAAAGAAAAATTGTTTATTCTGCACAAACAAGGCGCACATTACAAATAAAAATAAAAAAAACAAATTACACATAAAGGAGCCAAAAGCCTCGTATTCATAACCTTAAAAGTTTGAGAATGTTGTCTATTGCCAGATGACAGGACAATTCACAATTTTTTAATAAAAATGCATGTGCACTCAATACAAAACACTACATAAGCCAGAAAACAAAGTAAACAAACATGAAGTTATTAAAAGAAGTCATTTACTCGTGTATCCTATTACTAAAATTAAGTGAACTGAAACTTAAACCTAACTATTAAACTATTAAGCCTTTGCCCTGCAGTGGAACAACACAGGCTTGTGATAATAAAAAATAAAAAAAACACCACACACGCTACATTGACTTGGTTTGGGCCCGTTAATGTAGCTTAAACTAGCCAACGAGATAAAAAAAACTAGCCAACGAGCTAAAAAAACAAAATTTGTATAAAAATATAATAATAATAGCCTCCCCGACCGATTTCGATCACGGTGGCCAATCTCAACGGAGATTAGCCAGGTACGTAGGAGATATTATAGTGCACAAGTGTGTGCGCAGACACAGGTGCACTCCCTCTTCCCTCACTCTCATAGTCCGATGGGACGGCAATCCGTCACGTCCGTAGAGAGATCAGGCGCAGAACCAACGGCTTAACGTGCTTTCCGAGGCATGGGGGTATCACACCGCCAAATTCCAAATTCCGGGCTGTTACTAAGAAATTCGTAATGGAAAAACTCAATAACACTTTGCCCGACCCGGGAATCGAACCCAGGACCCCAGGCTCAGCAGTCGCGTTTGCGACCACTAGACCAACGGGGAAATTATAAAATAATAATAATATTATGTGAACTGAAACTTAAGCCTGAGTTTTGTGTAAACAAACGAAAGTCGCTCAACTAACCCTAGTGTTAAACAAGTAGGAGCAATTAATACACGGTACATTATATGTACAAATTGACGGTGGAACGGCTGAGTAACTGAGATTAGGGAGTAGGCGTAAGTTGGATGCGGGTTGTTTACAGAGGAGTTAGCAGATGGAGTGTTATTACTAACACATACACTGTTTCCGTAATTAAACTCAATAAATTTAGACTGTATTCCAAGGCAGACTAATTTCTTGAGATTTAATACAAACATGACATGACATCATGTACTGATATCATGTCATGTCATGTCTTAAGTGTGTGTGTGCGTTTAATGTTTCAAATATGACTGATTGGCCCAAAGCTGCCTCATAGATAGACTCACTTTTCTACAATAAGGGGAATCGAGGGCATCGTTTATCTAATCGATGTCCCATAACAAGATGAGTCCGAGTATATTTTTATCCTTGGAGTTAGGAAACCAACATCATACTACTGAATTAAAATAGAATCATTTATTTCCATGGGGGTGCAGTTTGACGTGGGTAACGTAACTAGCCATATCGTCGTGGAAAAATGTATACTAGGTAAGTTGTACCCACACTATCGTCAGCAAATAGAGTGAAGCAAAGGCTTTCTTATTTTCCGTTACTACAATGGCATCGTTCGTCTTGTTATTCCATTTCCTAACTCCTCTGTGACGCGTCTCTTGTCCCACAATTTGTCCTCAACCCACAGACTTCGCGATGTAAATATATTGTCGCTAGTTTCGGGCACAATTTGCCTAAATTTGCGACGTAGATAGATTAAACGGTCGTTAATAAAATTGTTGTGGAATTTAGGTTTAATTATCTGTAGATTTTAGTCGTTTCCGCGTGTAAGTTGTGGGGACGTAATTTGTTTGTTTATCTTACTTCTGTTGTTAAGGGTTTTCTTATTTGTCTAATGTAAAGTCGAACTTGTAATAAGATTGATTTACCACATTTAGATTTAATGTCATTTGCACGTCATAGCACGACCAGCGAGCCTAGGCAAAGTGACATTCTATCAGTGATAAAAATTATGGAAAAGTCAAAAAAGGGTTCACATTTAAGCTACCGAACTGCTTTTAACAGTTCTGTTGAAAGTCGTTATAAAAATACGAAAGGTCTTGAAAGCGATTGTCACTTGTCTAGGCTCGAATATATATTTATTTGTCTACGTGACAGTTGCCTAGATAGTTTCAACCTCAATAAAGTTTTAATTTTCTGGAAATGGTTGTTAAGAAAATGGTAAAGCAATAATGAGGTCAATCATTATTTACACATTATCTACAAGCTTATGCGTTCGGCTTATCAGTCTCTCGTGCGAATCGACTAATAAGCCGTGTATTCAGAATCTATTTCATCATCATCTGCCCGGCTTTATCCCGACTATGTTGGGGTCGGCTTCCAGTCTAACGAGATGCAATTGAATACCAGTATTTTACATGGAGCGACTGCCTATCTGAACACCACATTTACTAGGTAACACGAAAATCGTACCTTTTAGTAATCTAGACTGTTTGTCAGACATTCGGTCTTCTACCGGTAACGACTCGACGACTGTCTAAGAATTCGTTTCATCCAGAATAAATTGGCAACTCGCAGTGAGCAAGTTGTCATTTGTTTTTTTTTTTTGTTGGCGTTACCTGAACCATATCACACATATGGTTCGAGGTCCTAACGAAGATGGAATACCCAAAACCATATCTGTGGCCGAAACGAAGCAGGTTGCACTTGTCTCCTATTTCAGACATTTTTTTGAAGGACCAGAGTGGCCGGAATAATTTTTTTCTGTGTCAATTTGTGTGAATTTGTCATCAAACAATCAACCAATCAATAGTCTTTATTTGTAAACATAGGTTCCAACAGTGTGCAAGATGTTACAATTATAATATAGTTTTTCTGTGTTTTGCCATTTGGCGTACAAATATACATTTATTCAGGCTTTTGCCAAATATGCAACTTAATTTATATAATAATTCAGTATTGTAATGTAATTTAATAAAATGCAATAGGTAATGTCTGGTAATGTCAATAATTAACGAAATGCGATAATTTCAATGATAAATAATTATAATGTCAATAAGTTACTGATAAGAAAAATGTTTAAAATTGACATTGGCCCCGATTCTGTTGTTCACAAACTAAACTAAATTTAAGTTCAGTGCATTTTTTTCTGTCTATTTCATTATGATAAGGACAGAAGATAAATATTAGTTTAGTCCTGTCAAATTAGTCGGCGCCTGACGTAAATTGACGTATTTTTAGTAGCCAATTTTTTAATCATGTCTAAACTTGTCTATGGATTATCTAATTTGACAGGACAGGATTTGTCTTCTGTAAATTGTGCTGCCTACCTATTTTTATTGGTTATGTAAACAGAAAGTTCAATATCTGAATTTTCTTAGAATCTTCACACATTGCTTCATATGATCGGAGAATTTGTCTGCTTATCAATGTAAATAACGCAATGAATGTTGCTGAACTGTCAAAATGAAAGGAATTGTTACTAATAGAGTGTTACGTCACACTTGGAACTGGTACCAAAAGTATAGGTTCTGTACCGGTACTTAGCGGTTCTTGCTATTTCGGTACCTGGGTACTGGTTCCAGACAGGTACCGGTACTCCACATAACAAGTACCGGTACCAAATTCAGACTCCTAGCGTGTACCACAAATTTCATATTTGTACGAGGAACCTCGTGCAGTTGGCAACCTTGTAGTAATTTTTCTAATGCCTATTAACTATTAATTTTACTTATTTAATCTGTTTTCTCACTCTGACTTACGCATATATTTGTTTAGTATCGGTACAGTACCGGTACTAGGTACTATTCTGGTACTAATGCCAGTAGTACAGGTACTACTCTGGTACTAATACCAATAGTACAGGTACTAATCTAGTACCAGTACCATTAGTACAAATACTACTCTGGTACCGATATCACACCATCGCCAATGGTACCGGTACTTAAAAATACCGGTATTTCAAGCCCTGATCTTCACACACGTAGGTAGCCCTAAAACCATAAGCTATTAACCTAACCCTCTGTTCGATGACATTTAACCCTCAAAAGGTCAAGTTAACCTGACCACTTCCCACTTACCATCGCAAATAATGATACTCTGCGATATAAAAACAAATGATGTTCAATAAAGGCCATTTTGTTGAACATTTTATTAGCCGTAACAGTAGGATATGTCACATAAATTCTTCTTTGGATACCGCAGTGCGGAAGTTTGTACTTGTCTTCGCTTTTCTGTAAGAATTAAAAGTGGTTTGAAGTAACTGTTTGTTAAAACCACATTTTAGTTAGTGTTGGTGGTTTGTTTAAGTGACTGCGAAAAGGTTTTGAGTTTTATTATATTTTTTTTAAATTGTTATTGCCTCTGTCTTTTGCATTTTATACTCTTTTTGCATTATTATTTTAAGGTTCTACATAGTCTGGTTGGTCCCGATGTTTTTTTTTGGTACTTTATGAAGAGCGGAAATAAACAAACCCTCAAATATGGCGAGAGGGGTAATGGCTGATATTTGCGTTAGGCTCGTGAACGGGTGCTGCTTGTAGTGACTGTTCGTCTTGCTGACCTTGGTTTTACTGTTGTTATTAGTAATAATTTGTTTATTTATTATAATTCGATGGTCCTAGTTTATTATTTGTGACTTCAAGTGACAGTTATGTGTACAGAACCCAGCATTATATAAATATGTAAGCTGTAATGCTCTTTATACCTGGAGACTTTTATTTAGGTAGTAAATACCTTTGTACTGAAATTATAATTATGTCATATCCCTATGTATTTGACTGTGACAGAAAAATAATAAAGGCTCCGAGCCTCGGGAAGTACGCTAAGCCGTGGGTCCCGGCTGTCTTTTGTAGATTTTTGACAGTCATTACGGGTAGTCAGAAGCCCAAAAGTCTGACCAACAGTTTCTCCAAAGGGTATCGTGCTATTCAGCAACTGGGATCTGGTTAGACTAGAAGCCGACCCCAACACAGTTGGGAAAAGGCTGATTGTTATTGCTTGATATCAGGGCCAGGTAACAATATATTAGTCACATAACAGCACTATCGATATTTTAAAATCATCATCTGCCTAGCCTTTTCCCAACTTTGTTGGGGTCGGCTTCCAGTCTAACCGAATGCAGCTGAATACTAGTATTTTACATGGAGCGACTGACGACTGACCTCTGAAACCCAGTTACTGGGTAATATGATACTCCTTGGTAAGACTGGTTGTCAGACTTTCGGGCTTCGGATTACCCGCAACGACTGTCAAAGATCCACGAATGACAGCCGGGACCAACGGCTTAACGTGCTTTCCGAGGCACGGAGGGGTCTCGGTATATAAAGATGGTCACCCATCCACAGACCAACCGCGGAAAGCGTAGCTTAACCTGATCAATCGACTTGTGTGGCTGTTATTATTTAGCCTCGGGCCCCTCTATCGATATTTTAAAATAAAGTCCTAAATTCCCAAATCAAGTTTTCACTCCCATTGTCACGACAAGTTTTAATTCTCCGGTACACCACTAGTGTAGTCTGTCTCACCCCAAATGACTCCATACTACAGATGTTTGATTAATTTCACCCCCGACATGGAGGAATTAATAAAATTTCAGAGCTTTTGTTCGTGCTGATAACCCCAAAGGGTTGCTTTTATTATCTGGAGCGAAGTCAGAAGAAATTCCACTCACTGTTGTTGCTTTTAGTAGTGTAAAAATGTATGAGATACGTGTATTAAAAATACATAGTGGTTCCTTTGTTTTTGAAGAGGCGTTGTTCGGACTTCTAAAAAGGAGAAAGTTAATGGTCGTCTATACGTATTTTTTATATACGATCCGATGATCGCTCCACAATTGATGAAAATATCGATATATTTTCATCAATTATTTTCATCAATTGTGGAGCGTTTTAAAACAATCTCGAAGGCGGTTTGCTGGGGTAGTTTTTGTTTAAATAGCAAGTATACTCGCAAAAATTAGTGTGGGGTACGAACCATAACAAAAAAGTTAATTTTGTAGTGTTTTTTTTTTAAAATAGGTGTTTTTTTTTTAATTAGTTTATTTTAGTGTTTGTTGCAAATACAGGAATTATGTTGTTAGAAATGAAATGGGATATATTTAATTTCGTAAACAATCTTCTTGAATGTAGTCTCAATATAATAATTTAATTAAATAAATCAATATAATTTAATAAATGAGGATAACAATAACTGCAAAAGATACGTTATGTTCTTGCTAGCTAAAGATCGGAGTTTCTTTCAACAAAATCAAATCATTTTGCTATTATGTACACTAAATAAATTACAGTCATAAATACATACATTTTTACAAAGGATGACGCAATGGGCGGTCCTTTCATTATGAGCGATCTTTTAAAGACAACCTTTGGATGGATTAAAAAGGGGAAAGAGGGACAAATACTGTAGGTAGTATTTTTTATTACCAAACTAGGCGTAGGTATATAAATAGATTCGTAATCTAATTTTACCTGTGATTTTTCTTGATTGATCTTTGCTTTACTATTTGGAACGCACGGCTACAGATCAAGCTATACATAACCAGTATAAGCTGACTTCTGATTGTACGAAAAACCCATACAAGGCGAGATCAGCTAAAACAGGAAATGTATAGCTTGATGTGTAGCCGTGTGTACATATACAAGAGTCTTAATTTTAACTAATAACTGTCCGTAAATTGTAGTAATCGGCTAATAATGAAAATATAATATTCGTAGTATCTAAAACATATGTTTGCCACAATCGGATAGAATCGAATTCATTTTAGAGATGGGATTAGAATTCATGCTTGCAATTAGCTGCAAATCCGTTCAAATCTAAATCTAATAACTTGGGATTGAAGCTAACTAAATTCCAATCAGCAAAAAAGGATTTAGTTGCCAAATATTAATACTGGCCATCTGAAATAATCCATAAAGAAAGAAAGAACAAAAAGTACTGGTTGGAACTGATATTGTTGAAAGGTTAAACTTTTGGCTGGGGCGTTGTATTGTAGGTACAAGTTTTTAATTGCTGTTATTGCAACATTTAGTTCGAAAAAACATTCATTGTATTTGTGGTGAAACTTTTAATTTAATTTGTGATACGACTTTGGCGTTCGGTTCTGGGCGGTGGATATTGGTAATAGATCGTCTTTTGTTTTGACCAATGTAGTGTACTTATCTATACTAATATTAGAGCTGATGAAGGGATCATTGTGCCGATAGACATGACAGCCAATGGTTAGCCAAGAGCCTCGACCAACACCTGAGGAGGCTCTCCTTGAGCAGCTGGATCAAGGGCTTGATTCAGAAAGCGGTATTTCTGGACACGGCCCGCATTGTTAGGAGGTTCCTCTCTCTAGAGACCTGACTGCCGATGGCTTGGACCCTGTTACCGATACCGGTAAGCTAGTATTCTTTATATTTTTAAATATTTTTAAAAATATAATTTATATTTATTTAATGAAATAAAGGATAAGCTGATGAGTTTGTTTGATTGTATTTTTATTGTGACTGTCAAAAATTCACGTATGATAGCCGGGACCAATGGCTTAACGTGCTTTTCGAGGCACGGAGGGATCTCGGTATGTAAAGATGGTCACCGTGCGGCTGTTATTATTTAGCCACGGGCCCCTAGCTTCACTCATCAGTCTGCCTACCTTTTCCCAAATGTGTTGCGGTCGGCTTCCAGTCTAACCTGCTGCCGCTGAATACCAGTATTATACGTAGAGCGACTGCCTTTCTGTCCTCCACAACCCAGTTACTCGGTAACATAATACCCTTTTTGCAAGACTGGTTGTCAGGCTTTCGGGTTACTGATACCCGTAACGACTTTCAATAGTCTACGAATGACTGCTGGGACCAACGGCTTAATGTGCTTTCTGGGACAGGAAGGGGTCTCGATATGTTATGAATGGTCACCCATCCGCGGATAAACCTCGGTAAGCGTAGCTTAACCTTCGATCGACCCGTGCGGCTGTTATTATTTACTTTTACTCATGGTTCATTTTATTTTTTAATGAATTACTACAGATAAATCTTCATTTTAATATCTATCAAAGCTCATAGAACTCGAATCAACGAAATACCAAACTACCTACTTTATTATGTCTAAAACAATTGATCCACTTTGAAGATTAATTTCAAAAGATAGAATATAAGGTTAACGTTTTAAAAATAAATATTTCATTGCCATTTAATCACACAAACAAAAGCATTTGCTGAAAAAAAAAAACGGCTAAGTGCGAGTCAACCTCGCACACGAAGGGTTCCGTACCATTGTACAATATTTAACACATTTTTTTTAATACATAAGTATAAAAAGCATGTGCAAAAAAACGTAAAAATTAAAGGGTTAAGATTTCAAGGGTCCCTTTAAATTTTAACTTTTTTAGTTTTATTACTCGAGGTAAGCCCAGAAAGCTGCGGCGAGATACTTAGACGCGTATCACGAGGGCTGGTTCTTCGGGAAGGACTTAGGGGAAGACTTTGCCCAGTTCTGGGACAGAGTAGGAAAAACTTTTATTATTTGTTGTTAAAGCGGCCATAGTAAAAATTCAAACCATAGTAAATTTCAATTCTCTGTGAAAATTTCAAGTGTTTACCTATACGGTTCAAAAGATACAGTCCTATGGCAGATGGACGGACAAAGGTGCCTTAATAATAGGATCACGTCGGCATCCTTTCGGTAGCGTATTATAGCATAATCAACCTACAATGTTCCCTCTTCTGTGCCACAGGCCTTTTCTCTTCGACAAGGAGTGGGCTGTAATCTACCACGTGGACCCAGTGCGGGTTGGTAGATGTCACATGTCTTTGAATTTTTGGTTCTATGACATGCTAGTTTCCTCACGATGTTTTCCTTCACCGTTTTGCGAGTAGTGGTTATGTAATTATTTACACAAAGTAATGCGCCTGCCTGGGTTTGAACGTACGACCTTCAACTCGTAAGCCGTAGGCTTTTACCACTCGGTCACTACTGCCACGGGTACACAACTCTAAAAAGACAAGAGTTTTTCTTGAATATAATAGCGCCATTTTTCACAGGATTTAGAAGGAGAATTTATCAGTAATGAGACATTCAAAGTACCCAAGAATTTCTATTTAAAAGGCTTCTTCATAATACTTTTGGTTCTTAATTGTACGATTTGTTGATTAAAAGCTGGAGAATCGTGAACGATAAAGACTTTTCTTTTTTTGGTTTTTGAAAAGGGATCCATGCAAAATAAACCAGCACACGTAGCATGACCACCATCTAAACAGGTTTTGCCGAAGGAAGAATAGACAAAATGACATATTTTAGAAAGATTTCTACCGTCTTAAGCATGGCGATGATGATCAAAAAGTTTCTATTCTTCAGTCGAAAACAAAAAAAAAATACTTAAACAATTTTTTTTCTCTACTTGACCAATTTTTCTCTACATGACCAATTTTTCTCTACTTGACCAATTTTTCTCTACTTTTGACACTTAATTTTTAATGTACTTTTGACACTTGAAAAACATTTCTTCACAACAAAACAAGTGTCAAATAGCACATTGGACTTACACAAGAGTCTGCTCTGCAAGACTCTTTGTGGCTATGGAAAGAATAAATGTCTTTGTTCTCATAGAAACGCGAGTCTACGGGTCGCCCGGGGCTCGGGCAGAAGACATGTCGAGTTGGATAAAAAGAACTTTGTCTATTCTTGGTAAAATAGAGATATAGTAGTTTCCGGTTTTATTAAGGTTGATACATAATTCTACATAATATCTTACTATTTCCCTAAGGTATAGACGGTCTACCTACTTATGTATATTTAATCCAGATTCTGCTGAGGGTGAACATATTCTATTTACGAGGCACAAATGTAGATTCCAAGCTGTTACCGAAAAATTTCTGACTACCCCATCAAACTTCCCGACCTGGGAATTGAACCCGAGAACGTTCAACCGTTACGCTTGCGGCCAATAGACCAAAGGGACAGTCCATCAACTAGAACATTTTGACCCGACTGCGTCGGAGCCCAGAAAGGTAATGTGTTTCCTGCATCTTTTAATCCACACAATAGTCCCCAATTTCGGTTTTTTTTTTATCGTATTACTCATTAAATAGGTTGTGGAGGTCAGACAGGCAGTCGTTTCAAGTAAACTACTGGTATCAGCTGCATTCGGTTAGACTGGAAGCCGACCCCGACATAGTTGGGACAAGGCTAAGCAGATGATGATGAGTCCCCCAATTACAGGGAAGAACAGAATCAAATCGACTATTAAAACCTCTTTTTAATTACCTAAGACTATAAGTACGTAATCCTAATTCCCCTAATACTGTAATAGCTTGTTCCGTGCTGCAGTATTCAGATTGAACAAAAACCGTTCTAAGATTTAGTACTATCGTTATCTCTGATGGTTTTTGCTGGCTAAACTATAATAGTGGTGTGTAAGCCTATGAGGTGTTTGTAACTGTTATTTGGTCTTGGTTTTCATGTGGATACTGTCGGTATTTTTATTTAAGTACTAGGTAGCTTCTGCTCGCCACTTTTTCCACGCGAAATTTCTTGTTCTCAAAGTCAAAGTCAAAGTCAAATCATTTATTTCAAATAGGCACTTAAAAGGCACTTTTGAACGTCAAAATTTAAAGTTAAAAAATAGAACTGATTCTAGTCGCCCATTCCAAAATGTAGTTTTCGTGTGGAGAAGAATGGGCAAGAAATTCCACCGTTACTCTTTTAAAATGTTTTACAAGTTTTTGTATACATTCATTATATAATTATATGTGAAGACGATGCACCTAAAATAAAATTTAGTCTACCACAAATGGTAAAAAGAATTAAAAATATAACAGACTGGTAAATCAATTAAGTGATAGATACATGGTGCTCACATATTTACAACGATTGTAAAATTTTACTAGTATTTTTAAAAAGTGTGTGAGTTACATTTGTCACAGAATGTAAAAAACAGTGTATTAAAAAAAAAATGTGTATGTATAAATTAAATTAGCAACCAGTTTGATTTTGTCTAGACTAGATTGTCCTATGGAGCAGGACCAGCATGTTCCCAAACATTGTTATCTTGGGATATAATCCTCTAATTTGTAATATCCTTGTTTACAAAGTGTACTTTTAATATGAGTTTTAAATTTTTTTTCATTTAATTGTAATATATCAAAAGGTATTTTGTTGTAGCATTTAACACAGTACCCCATAAAAGATGTTTGCACTTTAGATAATCTGAAAAAAGGTTGATCTAATTTATCTTTATTTCTAGTATTAAAATTATGTCTATCACTTATTTTATTAAAAAGATGTTAATTTTTTCTTACATACATAACATTAATTCTCCCGTCCCACCTCGCTCGCATCGCATCGCCTCACGCCTGCCCGCGCTATAACTTCGTTTTCCTTTAGCGGTCTTTCTTACTTTTTTTCTGTTTCGACTCCTAAGAGTTTTAGCGTGATGTTAATTCGCAAGGATTGGGAATTCGAGATAAATGCAAAAATATTTTTTCAAATCCAACTGGTATTTCTAGAGATTAGCGCGTTTAAACATACAAAACAGTCAAACAGGGTTTTGTGTTTGGGCTTCGCCGCAATCGGGTAAAACACAAACACATTCTTTAACTTTATTATTTCTAACTTTTTTTTATATAAATGTATGCGACTGTCCCTTTAAATTAATTTTGAAATAATTTCATGACCGGTCCTTTGGAACGTAGACGATTTTTGGTTACGGTCGAATGGCCCGCGGTCCATTCGCTTTGGGCCGTTCAGACTAAATACCCATAGTGGTGTGTAAGCCTATGAGTTACTGGTAAATTATATTTAGGTACTTATATTTTATACTTGGTTTTCGTGTTGTTACTGTCTGTAGTACTACTCGTATATCAATCTCTTAATACTTAGATTTTTAAGTTGGCGAACGGAGTTTTGACCTATTTCAGAATCTGTTTCTATTTTTTTTTTCTCTTGACAAGTATATCCTTATTTATAGATGAATTATTGAATTATTGGGGCGGTCAGACTAATATTATTATGTTATCATCGTCTGCCTAGCCTTTTCCCAACTATTTTGGGGTCGGCTTCCAGTCTAACCGGATGCAACTTATTACTTTATTTTACTTAGAGCGACTGCCTATCTGACTTCCACAGCCCAGTTACTGAGTAATACGATACCCCTTGGTAAGACTGGTTGTCTAACTTTATGTACTACTATGAAAATTATATTTTCACACCAATCCCCCAATATGTACACATACACCAATTCTCGAAATGTGAAAGAATATCGAGAAAACTTTTTTTTTAGCTTTGGAGGTGTTTAGGCTTATTTCTCAAAAAATGTTTAAAAAATAGTTTATTTATTTATTTTATATTTATATTATACTTTATTGTACACTAGAAAATACATAACAAAAAAAAAACAATTATTACTACAAAACATACAATGAGTGGCCTTATCGCATTCTGCGATCTCTATCTCTTCCAGGCAACCTTAGAATGGACAGTGATTGCGTGAATATATGAAAATGATGAAATGATGAATGTTGAATGACCAATTTGACCACGCTACAACGATAAACCACCGGTCAGCAGACTTGTATAACTACTTGCACCATGGGTTACTGACTATTTCTCATTATGACAAAACTGTTCATGAACTCCAACATACTAAATATTATAATGTGAGGAAAGAAACTTGCGGATATTATCCGCATTCGTACGTAATATAGAATTAGTTGTGAAAAGCGTCGCGTCGCATTTATCATTGGTAAGTTAGCGGATTAACATTCGGGAAGTTTTTACTTAAGCTTCTAGAGATGTGACATTATTACAAATTGTGCTTGCGGATACGATGTGTTTGAATCTACAAACAAGTATCCGCGTGCATAAAAATGCGTACTGTTTCATTCTCCTTTATGAAGGGTGCTTACACACTTGTTCGGGTCGGCACATTCGGTTCAGCAGTATTTGTTAAACAAAAAAGCCGACCCGAAGCAATTGCTACACATATTCGGCTTTATATTTGATTTGTGCCGATCGGCAAACTCCTTTCGATATGCTTTGTTCAGATCAGCTCGCCACAATTTGAGCCCAGCTGATCGACTTATCCCCAAACATAATATTTAATTTTGCCGTCTGATTGTGTCGACTAGAACAAAATGTGTAGCAGCCCTTACTTTACTTGTTACTATTTTAACATATCTGTGAATAAGACCGTATTTTTATCTTTTAATAAAATACATATTGGTTTATTCAGTAAGTATCTGTTAAAAACACAATGCAATGTTTATTTTTGTCAGCAATTACAAGCCTCCAGACTAAAAGAAAAATAAGATCTAAACAGCTATTGAACTAGCTGGCAGACTGAATAAATTTTTTCAAAGGTTTTCAAACGCTTTCTGACAACAAATTATTTATCATTGTTTTAAAAATTTTTAATCATTTTAGAAGATTAAAAGTTCAAAGGTTTTCAACGTTCTTAGTAACTTTAACAGGTTCCGGCGCGGTAAACAAGACTTAATAGAAGTTTTATTGTTATGGCGGCTATTTATTTATTTATTATTTATTTACATAAACTTTATTTTGCTATAGCCTTATACTAGTCTCCTTGAAAGTGTTAATTGGGTTTCTATTAATTTCGGTTAATTAAATTATATTTCTGCGTCTGATATTATTTATAAAAAACTACCAGGGGTGGTGCATACATGTTCGGTTTGCCTTGATTCGTCATAATTCGGTTCAGATTGGGCGGCAAAATCGAATGTATTATTTTGTCACCCAGCTGTCGCCGGATCGTGCAAATTCATGTCGACCCAAATAAGTAAGTAGCACGCCTCACAGTTCTTTTTCTTCGTATCAATTTCACACGCTTCAACCGCGAATATCCGCAATATCCGAAGCGTATCACATCACTAGATACAAGTGAGGACAAAAGCAAGCTTCGCGCGTTCCGCTAATATTGTTTTCTGAGCCCCTTTCCGTGATAATAGACCCGTACAGCCAAGGTTTTTGTTGTCACCACGAGGATGGCAGTGACAATCTGTAGTACCTAAGTATGTTAATGTTGTATGTTATTTTACAAGCTTTAATTGTGTTTCAGTTAAATTTGTAGGTATATAAAAATAAGCATAAAAATTAAAACCCGACTACTGAAAAGGATGAAATAAGAAAGTACATTCGCGTGGTCGCATGCCGCTGTACTAACATCCTTAATCTATGGTAGCATGCAACCACGGGAAGGTACTTATTTATTTCACTTTTTCAGTACTCGGGTTTTAGTTTTTAAACTTATGTTTATTTAATTATTTTATTATATAAGTATATTTTTTTTATTTTAGTTATATTTATATTTTTGAAAATGTGCTAATTAAGCCCTTTCATTTGATACCCAAAAAGGCACCATCCCAAAATATTTATTTTTAAATTCATTACTTTATGTCCTCTAGAGGGCGCCATATTGAATTTAGTATAACGTCACATAACCTGTTATAACCAGCGGATGATCAAGACGTTCCTAACGATACTTCATTTGTCAAATTACTAGTACTTTTGAAGTCATGAGGCAACAGATGAAAACACATTCATACCGGTTAAAATTTATTATAACCCTCCGTAATCGGGTAAAAATAACAATAATTATAACTATTAAATATTTTACTATTACTATTCATTTTTAGTATTGCTATTTTTTTATTTTACTATTTTTTTAAAATTGGCTATTTTATAACTATAATTTTATATTTGGTCAAAAATATATAAAAAAGATTTAATGTTTTTTTTACCCCTCTGCGACTATGGTAATACATTTTTTTTTCTCTGGCCGGGGTTTTGGACAAATCTTTGGGTTTTATATGAAACGTGACTGCTTTTTCGTCGGATAAAAAAGAAAAAAATTGCAGTTCCATACATTTTGACCGTGTAGGTATTGCATATTTCTATGAAACAGCAGATTTCTTTGTTGGTAACCGACTAATAATCTCTTTGCTAATAATCGTGCTGAATTCGTGGTTACAGTTTGCGCGTTTTTTTTTCATTCCCCTGTTAGCCGTCACTCTTAACATTCACATTCAGTCCTTTTTCTTTTATATCTTTAAAACCCTAAAATATCTGGCACATCACCACTAGAAAATCCCATATCTTCCATCAAAACAGACATAACTTTTAATAAACAAACAGTAAGTGAATTCGAGCATCTAATATTGACGGGCCATTCTGCACTGCGTGGTTCGAGCCACATTAGGCCTCGTTTACGGTCTTGAGCGATGCGACTTGCGTCAACTTACACGCGCGCGCGTTCTGTCCCCGTCCGTCGCTCCACAATTCGCGTCGCGGTGACTCAGGGCATGTTCTAAACAACTTCTTTCATTGGTTTTCTGCGCAGTCGCTGTTATAAGACGCGTGTCGCTTGAGCGTGTAGCTCATGTCCACGGGGTTAAGCTTCGACTTCCTAAAAGAGGAAAGGCCGCCACATAATGGCCGCAATGACGGATGTCAAGAAAACGATGACTTTGAGGTTTGATTTTACAATGTCAAAAACGCTTTCTAGGGGAACACACCAACTCACTTTCGTAAGTTCCGTTTCGGTGACGTCATTCGACTGTAAGTTGCAGGCGCTATGTGTTGGCCATCACAGTCTAAGAATACCCTAGCTTTACCGGCAACGGCTGCGGCCGTCTGGCGGCGTTCCAGATATTATTTTTTACTAAAAAACATCAACGAACAACTGTCCCGGCACAGTTTCGGCAACTTCTCGACCGGTTTGCGAGCCTTATTCTAGAGAGAAATTATAATATGGCCTACTTCTCTCGAAGATTATTATCTTAGAGAGAATTAGGTCCTATTATAAAAGTCTTTTGAAAAGTTTTTTTTTTGTTTTAGGCGAATATTCAAGAGAAATTGGTCTTTAAATAAGTTATTAGGTTCAGTTGTTTAGCACTATTTTACTCTAGAATAAAACTTTGTTGTTAATGGTTTCATAAATGCAACATATGGGGTAAGAACACTGAATAAAAACTTAAGCTATGGACGGACACAATATAGTTTGCAAAATACCCAAGATACAGCGGCGTTTCCATGGCTATTCTACAGAACCGATTTTGTAGAAGTAGGTATATCGGCCGCTAGAGAAAAACGAGAAAGCATTTCATACGTTATAGGGGATGCGTGTAGGTAGCCCGCAAAATAAAAATTTTCTTACGTTTTTTTGCAATTTGCATGTCAGTGTCAGGTTGTATCATGCTTCACGACCGTAACAAATATGGCTTTACAGAATTGTAATCATTAGAAAATATCTCCTTATGTTAAAATTGGCTTCAAATGTCATCATTTCATGAAAATAATAGTCATGAATATGAATTTAGAAAGTTATATTGATGATTTTTATGGTTAAATAGTTCTATAAATAAATATTTGTTACGGTCGCGAAGCTTGATTAATCAACATACAACCTGACACTGCATATGCAAATTGCAAAAAACGTAAGAAAATTTGAACTTGATTTGATTTTTTTTTTTATTTTTTTTAATTTGATTTTTTCTGACGCTGGATTATTTTTACCAATAAGAATAATGTAGGATTTTGTAATAACTTGATTTAAAAGAGTGTTCTTGGAGTTGCTTGCCCGTTCGTCTCCATAGAGATCTACGTTTTGGAATGTGCAACTAGCTTCAACTTTCTGATTAACTGACCGCCTAACTGACCGACAATAATTCAAAAGTGCCTGTAAATGGTTTATTGACATAGATGCTTTGAGTTGTTTTGAGCTGTCGCCTTAAGTACCTAGTAGAGATGTTAAAACATTGACACAAAGGCGAAGTAACGGACACAAAGTAAAATTATTTACATAAGTAAAAAAACTCATTATATTAAACGAACTTTAAAATACATCGTCATTTAATTTTGACTTTAATTTCAGTTCTCCATATTACCTCATTTCGAAATTTAACACGTACATAAATTCTGAATATAAAGCCCTTTGAATTTATATCAAGCACATTTATAATCGAAAATGAGCTCAAAGTCAGTTTACTTTCGTTTAAATTAAATCTGATGGTAATATTTTAAATAACTTCGTTCTTGTTATTACTATTTACATTATGATAGGTATGCATCTGTAATGATACCTAAAGCTGAAGAGTTTTTTATTTTGAATGCGGTAATCTCTGAAACTAGTATTTTTACTTTACTATTTTGAATTTGATAGCCCAATTCTTTAGGAAGGCTATGGGCTATTTAACAAAACGCTAGGGCCCTTAGGAGCCGAGCAAAAAAAAAGAGTTAGAAAGATCGCTAAGAATAGCTCAAAATAAAGGTAGCTCGGGAGAACAAATAATTTTACACGGATGAAGTCGCAGGTAGAAGCTAGTCTAGTATAAACCATTTGTTTTTCTTTAGTATAAATATAAGTAACATTAAAACCGGTTTTAATCAAAAACTGCTTTCGTAAACAACAACAACATGGCAACATTATGGATAGCTAATGGGAACGGACTATTAAAGATCAGCTGTCAAATAGTAATTTGACACAGACAAGCTTGTGCAAATATCATCTAGTTTCATTACACTTGACTTTACACCCACACAGGCCCCAGTATAGTACCTTGGGGAACGCCGTCTATTACAAACGTTTAAAAAGCAAATCAATTGAACTAATTACTTCCTTTCTTTTGCAAATCGAAACATAAATTTAATTACAAATTGAAAATCCTATCCTCAAATTACTTCCTTCAAGCATAAGAAATAAAAAAGTACTCGTATTTTTTCTTCCTCATTCAAATCTATCTTTCAATAAAAGATTCGTTCTTCTCGCCATTATTCAAATGGAAAGAAAAATTATTCAAATGAGAACAATTCAGTATTTAAAATTGGAGCTGGGGCGGAAGGTCCGATGTGAACATGGCACCCGAATATAGCGACGCTTGGGGCCATAGAAATTATTTGTTTGGTAACGTAAAAAGAAAAGTTCGCGGAATTGAACCAAGTTTGGGTGAAATTATACTTTTGGATTCAATGATGGAGTTCTGGGAAGATAATAAAAAGGCAAAATTTGACAATGATTACTGATTGAGGAATGAAAAGCTTGATAGATGGAAGTAAAAACCCAAAAGCGACTTTTTCTCAAAATATATTTTTTCTGATGGTAAGGGCAAAGGCAATAGATCTATGCTTTTATATTACTTAGGAATTTGACGTTCTTATCATTTTTTTTTCGTGTTCTTAAGACACATCATATCTATGCATGTAAAAGGTCTCATGCCGAAGTAAAAAAAAGTTAAACATACCATGTTGCCAAAACCTACTTACACTCGACCCAGATTCTACTGACATTGAAACTATGTTGATTTTAATTTATACGTATACTACTCGTAATACCAATATCTTATATTGTCGAGATAACTTCGTCCATTTTCTTCTTCTTCTTCGTGTCGCTGGCACGACTGTATTTTAAATCTTGTTTTCCCAAAACTTCGCAACGTCCACGGCGTTGTCGGTGGCAGCGCAAAGGTCACTTTGAGTGCATGTTTGGGACACAGAGAGCAGGATAGGGGATGGAGCATAGTTTGTGACATAGTTCAACAATCACACCCTACTGCCGTTCCATCAAGGTAGCCCTACTTTACTTCGTCCATAATTGCACAGACGTAACCTTCAGATTCTCCGAAAAGGTCCCCCAAAACGTAGCCAGGATACGGACGCTAAGAAATCTACACAGAACTCATGAAAAGGCCAATAGAAGCGCCCGTGGAGGTCCTAATATTAAAGAGAGATTTTTGTGAATTTGTGTGTATGTGAAAAGTAATCTCCGGAACCACAGCTCCTATTTGAAAAATTCTTTCAATATTTGAAAGACAGGTACATTATTTCAGATGGCTATATTATTATGTTAATAATACTAATGAAATACTACACTTTCTTCAAATCATGCAAGCCTAGTACTTTTTGTTACGTTATTGCTCAGAACCCGTGAACCGTGTCGTGAACAGAATACCGTCTTCATATGTACACTCGTGCGAAGCCGGGGCGGGTCGCTGGTAAAATTTGTGAGTTTGTATACTAATGGGGTAATCTTTGGAATTACAGATCCGATTTCGAAAATTCGGTCACCAATAAAAAGCTGTATTATCCTTGAGTCTCATAGGCTTTATAAAAAAATATATATAAGCTGTTATAATTTTGTATAAGAAAGTCTGCTTTACACGCGCACGAAACGCTGGTCCAGAATAAAGTAAACTATCCAGAATACTCTCCCAGAATATGTTTTAAGTAGTTATCAGTAAATTTTGAAACGGCGCCCGTCTTGTTTGTTTTATATTGAAACTTCTTCCCTCTATAGTGATAAAGTTGCAAACTGAATTTTGATGGGCCGCCGACATGTTTTCATCTTCTTGTTTATACAAAATATAATACCAGTTTTCTCTTTTAGTGTCGTGCAAGTTTATTTTTCGTTGACGGGATTTTAAAAGTCTGTCGTTTTCGAGGGACACATTAAAATAGCCTGTGTTGACTGCCTCATTGGTCTAGTGGTCGCAAGTGCGACTGCTGAGTGTTGTCCTGGTTTCGATTTTCAGGTCGAGTATAGTGTCATTGGGTTTTTGGCTTGGCTCATTAACAGCCTAGGGCCTGGGTTACTACCTGAAGGTCTCCCTAAGTACAAAATCCGTATTTTCGGCCGAAGTTTATTAATTTTTCTTGATAGTCATTGTTCATGGGCCCCAGGCTAAATAATAACAGACGCACAGGTCGATCAATCAGCCATGCTATACTCTAAGGATACAGCCTTGCGGGCAGCGGTGTCGCAGCGCTGTCGCGGTGGGTTTCACGGCTGCGACAGCGCTGCCCGCAAGGTTGTATCCTTAGAGAATAGCTCCCCTGGTTAAGCTACGCTTGCCGCGGTCGGTCCGTGGATGGGTGACCATCTATACATACCGAGACCCTTCCGTATCTCGGAAAGCACGTTAAGCCGTTGGTCCCGGCTGTCATTCGTGGATCTTTGGCAGTCGTTACGGGTAGTCAGAAGCCCGAAAGGCTGACAACCAGACTTACCAAGGGGTAACGTATTACCCAGTAACTGGGTTGTGGAGGTCAGATAGGCAGTCGCTCCATGTAAAATGCTGGTATTCAGATGCATCCGGTTAGATTGGAAGCCGACCCCAACATAGTTGGGAAAAGGCTAGGCAGATGATGATGATGATGAGTCATTGTTCACACATGGCAACTTTACCTCCAAATATCTAGACGTGTCATTTGAGGGCACCAAGTTGCTAACATTTTTGTTTATTTAATTAAGTATACTCTACCCATAAACACCCTTTTAATCACACGCCGTGATTTTGAAAAAAAAAGCAAATTTGCGGGCGGGTAGCTATGCCACAAAGGCTTTATCCCCTTTGACGTTCAAAAGTGCCTTTTAATGACCTACTTGAAATAAAGGATTTGATTTTGACTTAGAAAACGGGCGTGATGTTGTGTTTACACTAAATACACCTGTAGTCCGCGAAGGGGTAGGCAGAGATGCATACCCACCCTGTTTTGCCAGAGTTTTAAGGGGCGAACCGTTTGCCAGCAAACAAGCATAGGTTCTCCAGGTTCATCGTCATCATCATTTCAGACCAAAGATGACTAATGGACTTTAATCTAGGAATCGCAACAAGGACTTCATTGGCATCGGTCACACTTGCGGTCTTTCAAGAAAGTCAAATTAATCTGCCTAGCCTTTTACCTACTATATTGGGGTCGGCTTACAACCTAGCCGGATGAAGTATCGTAGTAGTAGCAGAAGTATAGTAGTAGTAGCAGCTGAATGAAGTATCGTTCTCACATGTATAATTTCAACATGAATGATGTAATCAAGATTTTTGTAACAATTTTATGATTTATAAGAGTGTCCGTGGAGTTTCTTGCCCGTTCTTCTCCACAGGGATCTACGCTTTGGAATGGGCAACTAGCTTCATCTTTCTGACTGACCGACCCTTGACAATTCAAAAGTGCCTATAATTGGTTTATTTGAAATAAATGCTTTGAGTTTGAGTTTGAGTTTACATGAAGCGCCTGCGTATTTGACCTCTACAACCTGGTTACTAAGTTTGGAATTTCCCAATGCTATTTCAATAAATTAGGTAACACGATACCCCTTGTTAGACTTACGCACTTTCATACTGAGATAAGAGCCTTTTGGCCTCGTATAGGACTTTCTGTATTTTTCTACCTTTTTTTTAATTACATATTTAGTTTTTTTATGATTGTGTTTAGTTTAGTTTGTGATCTTACTGTCACAATGAATACTTTATTTTTCTTTCTTTATTTATTAAGTGGTTTCAAGAAAGTATCAGCGAAATAATACTACTGTTATTTTGTTTCAATACTTTCTTGAAAGACTGCAATATCGGAGGTAGATTTTCTATCATACCTAAAGTATACTGAGAACTAAATTGAAGCATAAAATAAAATATATGACATTCTTATCGTGCAACTGGAATCGTAAAAGTTGAACGAAGTGAAGAATATAAGATAAGTGAATGTGTGTTTGCAACTTACTTACGAGTATACAAAATAAACAATGTAGTTTTAATAACTTCATCCTCGTTTATACTGACATTACGAAAGTAAGTATGTAGTATTCTTGATAATATTAATATTATTGTTCGTAATTTAGTCTGAAATCTGATACTTATGAAATTGTTTAGTCGTTGTAGGTTTTCTAAACCTTAGGTTATATGTTACTTGAGCGTCTCAAAACGACAAAGTCTTTTTGTTTATGTAATAGTTAGATAGTTTCGACCTTAATGAAGTTTTAATTTTATGGGAGTTGTTGTTAAACCTGTTAAAGAAATTGGGAGGACTATACATACCAATGTAAATATATTACTTACACATACATGCACACATAAACTCACGCCTTCTTCCCATGGGGATAGGCAGAAACTACAGAACGCCACCTCCTACGATCCATACGTACTCCTTTGACCTGAAGAACATCACCTATAAGGTCACTATATGTTTTCCAAGGGCGTGTCTCAGCGTTTCCACTCACATCTGCCTTGTAAATAAATACTTTTACGCGCCACACTTAAGTAATGCCTGAGAGTAGTTACCACTAGCGCCATCTAATATCGAGTAGCAGAACTAATATAGTCAAGATCCTTTTACCTTTAACTTTTTAGAACTATCGACAACTGGTCAGTCGGGGCCGGTATATGTACTCGTACATTCTAGGTTTTTCTACAGTAGAAGGTTCTGGAACTATCTAAGACCCTATAAGGCCGGTATGGAACGCGACCCGATACTGTATTGAATAAGCGATACAAGCGAATACATCAGAAGCGATATCCGAGCGCGACCTAGAGTGAGTAGTGCAATTGTGCAATAGTGCAGCAATAAACAGGTAGTGCAATTGTGTTTCATAATTAGTGTGTTTGAATTGTTATAAGTGTTGTTTAAGGGCCTACACTACCTCAGCTAAAATTCACTCTTTATCTCGCTCGCACGATACTGCTCGCGGACTGAGTGAGAGCGAGACAGAGTGCGGTGGTATGCGGCAGCCAGCGCCAATAGTTTAGGTATTTGCTTTTTACGGTGAAAATAATGGCAATTAAAAAAAGTAAATAACATAAGACCTGCTTTATAGTTAGGTCGGTTAGTATACAAAGTTTCATGATTTAATTTGAAGTATTTATGAATACCAGCGGTTTATTGTTCGGTTGAAATAGGGACCAATTAGTTCAACCAGGTTTCAGATTGGCTAAAGTAGACTCATCCTTCATGGGGTACTGTTTAAAATGTTACAATAAAATACCCCCCCACATACTCCAACTCAATGAAACGAAATTCAAATCTTGCATAAAACGCACACTATGCAGCCAAGCATATTATAAGTTGGGGGATTACATCACTGACAAAAATGCTTGGCTGAACGCTGGTCCTGCTCCACAAGGGCGCATAAACTAATTAATTAGCTTTCGAAATTATAGTTGGAGCTGCTGAAGATTGAAAAACTATCTTTGCATTGTATAAATTCAATCTCTTAGTATTGTATAATTGCATAGCACACGTGTGAGCACTATGTACCTAAACTATAAAGCTACCATTTACTGGGTACGTCTTTAATTGACTTGAATATGCCCTGGCAGCTGAGAGTATGTCATGCTCACTCAAATGTCTCGCTGATGGTGGCGTGTGTGTTGGATCATTGGGTTCCCTTCAAAATGGTTGAGCTGAATGGTGCTGATCCATACGTCATGTTCGTGAACGGGCGCCGTCAGTAGGGACTGGTCATCTCTTAGCCGCCACGGCTTATTTTAATTTATGAATTGTTCTTTTTAGTACGGACGCCTTTAACGTGCACGTCTTTCAGCATCGTTCTCACATGTATAATTTCAACATGAATGATGTAATCAAGATTTTTGTAACAATTTTATGATTTAAAAGAGTGTCCGTGGAGTTTCTTGCCCGTTCTTCTCCACAGGGATCTACGCTTTGGAATGGGCAACTAGCTTCATCTTTCTGACTGACCGACCCTTGACAATTCAAAAGTGCCTATAATTGGTTTATTTGAAATAAATGCTTTGAGTTTGAGTTTGAGTTTGAGTTTTTGGAGGTAACTTTGGAATTTTTTTCTATCGAGAAAATTTTATGAAATCGTGTTTTCGTCTAACATAAGACCTAGCATTAATCCTCAACTTTAACATATATTTATTTCAAAATTAATGCTGCAGTATTTTCAACATAACGGAGGATCATGCTAAGCCATTTGAGGTAGTATAGGCCCTTAATCAAAGTGTCTTTTTCGGTTATTTACAAATATCGGCAGTTTTTAATTGTCATGAACGCCAAGCTCGTAACAATACCTTTTGTAGTCGCCTTTCATTCATCCTCTCAACATGACCAAACCATCTAAGCATAATTTCCACAGCATTTATTCCACTTACATGCTTCTTTTACCACATCTAACATTCACTTCCATATATAAGCGAACCTATTAGAATAGATATTTCTTAGGAGGTATAATTTACATTTTTGCTAATAAATGTACTTCTAATTTTAGATTGAGTTGCCTAAGAGTGTGAAACTAAAACATAAACACAACATAACGTTACATCTGCTCTGCGAAGGGTTAGACAGACTACAGACGCCAGCATATCACGTTACTACAATCTGTCAAATTTCTTTAATAGATTTTTAACTTTATCGCTGAAACATAAGGTTCTAAGTTGATTGGAAAAGACAGTTTTGGGTAGCTTGATGTGCTGGCGTCTGCACTATCTACAGAACACCTACATTTCGGCTGTCATGTTTAAGCTCCATGTTATGGGGGGCGAGCTTATCGCCATCAACTGGGCAGCTACTTAGAAATTCCAGAGAGAAAAATAAAATTAAAATTGGACTACATTATTGCTACTACGCGCACCCTAAATTTGTAATACACTTTCAATCAAAATCTTAATCATTATTATTTTTTTTTTATTACTTCGATCAACAATGGTTGATCGATGATTTTGAAGGATATTTATAATCCATTGCTTAATATGCTGGAAAAAGTCTGCTGAACAACGTAAATAAAGCAATGAATGTTGTTGAACTGTTATTTTAAAGCGAAAACCATTAGTTACTGATAGCATGTTACGCAATTATCCAGCTGTAAGTTAGAACCAAACTGGAGATTTAAATAAAAATAAAGGGTCTTGACGCAGAACGTCACTTTCGCAAAATATCAACGTGAATAATTTGGTCACTTTCGCATATGTCACTTTGGTCATTTTCGCACGTCATTTTCTCAAAACGTCATTTTCACACAATATCACTTTCGCAAAACGTCATAGACCCTGTAAAGGAATAACATAAAACGAAGCAATTTATCACATAATTTGCAGCATTAAGTATTTTATTGAACGAAATTAAACTGAAATCCCTAAAAGAATATTTAAAATATAAATATAAAATGTACACTGTTAACAGCCCGTGAAATTATTCAAAGACGCAATCAATCTTTTATGTAACATTAAAGTCAGGAAAATATTGGAGTATCGGCGTCTGGCCCGGTTCTCCGTCATATTTCCTTCAAATATGTATATATCGACATACACGCTTTAATTTGAGCCAACCATTGCATAATTCTAGATTTTTCTTATGTTACAAGCTGTGCACTGGATGGAATTTCTCATTGGCCAAATTTCGAACTTCCATATAGGTAAACTTTCTGCCTCTATTTAGTTTAAATTTTAGGGGATGAATTTTCAAAGAACCTTCTTTATAGCTTACATAGATACGATATACTTACCTATAAGGAATTCTTGTGCAATATTTCATGCTTAGAGTCAGCGGTTTAGGATGTGCGTTGTCAGTGAATTTAAGATTTTTGAAATATGTGAACATGGTCCTGAAATGAAGTGCTTCGGCCTGTTATTGATAGCTACTTTATCAATAGCACTATAAAGCGATAATTTTCACCAATTCTATTTATCTGGACTGCCAGAAGTCTGTCTTGGTTGAATCGTTTCGAGGCTAATAAAAACCTTACGATTACGATTTTGTTTACTGATTTATTTAGGGATAACTCACACTACTTCACACTACTATACACTCACATACACTCAAAAACTCACTCGCATACATCACACTAAGCGCTCCATTCTGTATTTTTTTTTTTGTATTTTTGTATTATCTTTTTGCTTCATTTTCTTTCTTTTTGTTTTATTTTATTTTGTTGTTTTTCAATTGCATACCCTGTCATGTTAAGTGGAAGAGCGGAGTCACCTAACACAAGCATTTCCTTGCTTAAAAGGTGATCTTCAGCTCATGCGTGTAAAGCGATTACAAGATCATGTTTGCTTAATTCGATGAACACCGAATGTAGAATTAAGATTTTCAGTGCTTATTTTTTATTTCTTTATAATTATCAAAACTACAGGTAATCTTGTTGCTCGAACTATTCTCCCGTAAGTCCTCAGAATTCGCCGAAAGCCTGTACATTTTTATTATAAATTGAGCCGCTCATAGTTGCCGATCGATCAGGATCCGCGGATGTTCTCAACTCAATGGATTGAGATAAATGCACCCCACTTCATTCTGGGTGTTGGGCTGCGAAAATAGCAACAAAATGGAACAATACACGTCATAGAAGATAGATTTGGGGGCTCAAATGAAGACTATTGCTGACTGATCAGGCGAGATAATGAAGAGTTTCTTGGATGTAATTGAGCAATTTATCAAAACTGATGACTGTATTATTAGCGTAGGTATTCACGGGCGCGTTTTTCCCGCGGCGATTTTTTAGCGCTCTGGATTTTCAACGCACTGCTTAGTCTTAGCGTCGAGGGTAGAAAATCCAACAGTGTGCTTTTTAACTTACTGGTATGCGCTCTGTTGGATTCTTAACGCTCGGCTCAACACCGAGAGTTCAAAATCGAGCGATAAAATTCCGCCGCGATATTTTGACGTCCGTCCGTGCATACGTGGGCTTAGTTAAGAGCCTACGCTACCTCAGCTAAAATTCACTCTTTATCTTGCTCGCACAATACTGCTCGCGGACTGAGTGAGAGCGAGACAGAGTGCGGTGCTATGCGGCAGGCAGCGCCAATAGTTTAGGTATTTGCTTTTTACGGTGAAAATAATGATGATTAAAAAAAATAAAAAACATAAGACCTGCTTTATAGTTTTTTCGGTTAGTATACAAAAGTTTCATGATCTAATTTGAAGTATTTTTTGAATAGCAGAGGTTTATTTTTCGGTTTGGAGGTAACTTTGGAATATTATTCTATCGAGAAAATTTTATGGAATCGTGTTTTCGTCAAACATGAGACCCAACTTTACCATGTATTTATTTCAAAATTAATGCTGCAGTATTTTCGACATAGCGGAGGATCATGCTAAGCCATTTGAGGTAGTATAGGTCCTTAACTACAATGGTGGCACTGGAGCAGTGTTGACCTGGTGGTAGCGGCCCCGATTTACCAGTTGTAGGTCATGGGTACCCAGACAGGCGCTAATTTGTGTGATTTATTTTATCATCGCTGCTTACAGAGCGGTGAAGAAAAACATCGTGAGAAAACCGGCATGTCTTAGAACCAATAATATGAAGATATACGTGACATTTACCAACTCGCACTGGGCTCGCGTGGTGGAATACGGCCCACTCCCTTTTACAGAGAGGGGGCCTGTGTCTCAGCAGTGGGAACGTTATAGGCTGATTACGCAATGGCGGCACTGTATGATAGCTTGTGACGTTTGCAAGTTTTTTTTTAAATGAATTGCTAAATGTGAGTAAAACAATGCCAACCTAAATTTATTGTTGTACGGGCCAAAATAATATCGTAACATCTGTCTAGCCTTTTCTCAACTATTTTGGAGTCGTCTTCCAGTCTAACCGGATGCAGCTGAATATCAGTATTTTAAACGGGGCGACTGCCGATCTGAGCTCCATAATTCAGTTACTGAGTATTATGACACCCTTGGTAAGACTGGTTGTGAAGCTTTGTAGCTTTCTAACAATAATGCCGCACCGCTGGAACTATTTATTATCGAATTAATAAGCTATATTTTAATAATTTGTAACCTGTCGTAGGCGCCATCATACACTGCCACTGGTTTAGTCACAAGCGCGACCAAATACGCGTGGTAATAATTTTAAAATATATTGCTAATCCATTGCTTCATATGGTCGAAAAATATGTCTAATCAACAACGCAAGTAACGCAACGAATCTTGTTGAACTGTTAAAAATAAAAGCCGTTGCTACTGATAGTCTGCTATGTGATTTATACCACCGCAGGGTACAATCCTCACGCCAGACACTACCACTGCTAATTGAATTTCAATTTATCTTATGTCGCTTTTTCAGGAGCTCCCAGTTTTGGCGAGATGAAATATATAGTATGCAATCAAATGAAACATTCAATACAAAACGAATATAAAGTTCGACCTAACTGAAGAAAGTTAATACCTATATTGTGCAATATTTCAACATAAGCCCAACAAATTCTGATAAATATTTCGTTAATGCTAAAATGTCTAAGTAATGAGCGATTGTTTTGGAACAATAGAAGGCTTTTAACACTATTCTATAAATGCCAAAAGGATCTTAAAATAATATTTAAGACTGACTTCAGTTTCAAGAATTAATATTTCAAAAGAATATTACAGGGCTTATTGGGCATTGAACCAACTCTAAGCCTATTCGAATATAAGATTATCTAATTTTTGTACAGAGAAGCAACAAGCAATGATTCAGGGTTTTTCTTTCATCGGAAGTTAGTGAAGGATTACAGTACACAGAAGTTAATCCCCTTATAGTAGCATCTACAATGCTCCATGCGAACTGGCGAACGCGCAAGCAAAGTTTACCGCACGATATAGCTATGACTTTGCAGCGATTAGATGTAAGCGTGTCGTGTGACGCTGCTGCAGAGGGTCCGCGCCAGCTCGAACAGTCTCCTGAATGTCATTGCAGGGAAATTTGATTGCCCACTCGTCCATTATTCGTCCAACCTGCATGTTTACTAACAGAGTTATTTAAGGTTAATATTTTACCAACAAATTATGGATGTTTAATTCTGAAATAAAATTATTCTTATTATTATATTATAATATAATACAATGTTTCGACATCATCCGTCGGGCAGTAGCCCAGTAGACACCATACCCGTTCGGTTGGAGGACCCTCCCCAGCTTTGATTTCGTTTCGCCATTTCTTCTTAGGGGTAGTCAGATAGGAAATATTGAATCCATCTAGCTTATTTTTTTTATAATATGACGTGTAAAAATTATTCCGATATCCCATTTACCGAAAGAGAAACAATTTCCTTTCGTTTCTATGGAGGATGATTGAACTTTAGATACTGTTCCTGTATCTCTATAGCCTTACTTTTTCAGCCTTTGTAACTATACCAGTAACTCTTTTAATAAATTCCAAATTCTCATAATTTTATTAACAAAATGCCTAACTTAAACCCAAACCTTTGTCGGTATATATTTCCCATAAGACCATCTTTTAGATTAAACCATTAAAACAGGTTTATAAAATGTATGAAACGTCAAATGTGAACGACCCCTCTTTCAGTTCCAATTTAAAATCCCAGGTTCACCCTTGAATGAGCAAAAGCATTTATCATTCGTATTTCAAAGAAAAGAAATATCAAGGGACGTAGATTAGAAGCTATATTAGAACCTTCGGACGTGTGCCAGTTACGATTAATATGAAAATTACAGTCTCTGATCGCCATTTTAAACTTAGAGCGTAGTTTAATGACTTTAATATTCAAAGTAGAAAATAATTGACTGGTTCAATGATAATAGGTTATGACTAATTAAAATATAATTAGACATAACCCATTATCATTGAACCAACAATATAAATAAATACATTAAAAAAATATTAATAACTAAGACTAAAAAATATTAATAAAAAGTAATAATATTCAACATGCCTCTGCGAGTTAGTTTCGACGTACGCCTTCCAAAGGTCCGGGACCCCAGGGACCTGAGTAATGTCACAACACAACAAAAATTAACAATAGGATTGAATGTTTATTTGTTAATGGCACCATTTTTTAAAATGATGAATTTAGCCCAATGTATATGAATTTGCTGGATCTCACAGAGAGGAGGCCTGTCTCAGCAGTGGGAACTTTACTTATAGGCTGATTACCGGTATTATATATCGGTGCATATGAATTTATACTCGCTATAGACAACGAAAGAAGATTATGTAGTGTAGATAATGTTGAAATGGATGTAATGAGTGTTGATAAAAACGAGTCCATTAAAGGAAATATAAAAGTGGCACCAGTGAAAGAAAAGTTGAAAGGGAATCGTTGTGGTTTTTGATGAGTAGGTATGAAAAAAACATGACTAGGAGAGTGGTGAATATAATGTTGATAGATGAAGATCCAGAATGGGGCCGGTATCAGCCCCGACTTACAAATCAGAGTGGAAGCCGTCAGTTCGAACCAAGGCGAGCACATTACTTGGTGTATTTAATTTTATAAACACTGCTTCTCAAAACAGTGGAGGAAAACATCGTTAGAAACAACAATCGGCATCTCCTAGAACCAAAAATTCGAAGACATGTGACATCTACCAACCCGCACTGGGCCAGCGTGGTGGATTATAGCCCACTCTCTCTCACAGAGAGGAAGTCTGTGTCCCATCAGTGGAAATATTAAAGGCTGATTATGCTAGATGGAGACTTTTGAAGAGGTAGACCAAAGAAAGATGAATGAATACGAACCAAAAAGAAGTGAACGACGAGACGGCAGACAAAGGAGAAACCAAAGTGAAAAAAAATCCGCCGACGCTAAGTATGGTCATGAACAAACAAAAGAAAGAAGTTGATGAATGATATAGTTCATCTTTCTTAGGTATTTACCGTTTACGTTACTCAAAGGAAAAATTGTTTTAAAGTAATAGCATAACCTTAAATAACTTTCAAACAAAATATCATTATAAGAATGACAACAAGGAGAAAACGAGCGACGTATTAATTTATACCAGGAAACGTGTTTATTATAATGTTTTATGAGGGTTAAAATTAATTAAAATTTTAGTGTCTGCCTTTAATAATTGTAAGCTTTCGTAGACCGACAGAGTTGGGAAACACAGCACAATAATAATTGCTGTGTAAAATACAGTAAAATTTTTGCAGACAAATTCTTGTCGGTGAAAAAATTACGAAAAATGGCGAAATTCATTCAATGGCGAATTTATTCCGAAATCCGGTTTTTGGTGGAGTGTCCATTTTTTGTATTAATATTGAACAATATTGACATAGTTTGCATTCTGTTGATTTTTATAATTGAATTTCAGCATCAATTCAGACCTAGGATGGCTGGTAGCAGCTGGATGAGAATAGCTAATGATGGAGTTAAGTGGCGTGTGATTGGAGAGGCTTATGTCCAGCTGAGGACCGATTATAAGGAAGTCTAATAAGAACTAAGGTATTTAGACCTGTTTTTTTAATGAAGAATCTATAATATTATTGAACATGCTGAGTGTTGACATTACAATAATAAGTTATTTTACATCCTATTAATCCTACTAATATTATAAAATGTGAAAGTTTGTGAAGATGTTTGGATGTTTGTTACTCAATCAGGCGTAAACCGTTGAACAGATTTGGTTGAAATTTAGAACACAGTTTATAACTAGGATTAATACATAGGATACTTTATAAACCGATATACCCACGGGATAAAAACTAACGCGGCTGAAACCGCGGGGCGCTGCTAGTCCTACTAATATACAGGGTTATTCGTAAAACACCAGCAACCTCTTAAGAGGTCATTGTACTCATCATTATAAACAACTTTTACTATGGGACCAAACCTGAAATCGCGAAAAAAAAATCAGCTGTTCCCTACATTTTGACGAGTTACAGGAACATAAATGTAGGGAACAGCTGATTATTTTTTCGCGATTTCAGGTTTGGTCCCATAGTAAAAGTTGTTCATAATGATGAGTACAATGACCTCTTAAGAGGTTGCTGGTGTTTTACGAATAACCCTGTATACTATATTATGAGCCTGTGATATCCCACTGTAGGACAAAGGCCTCCCTACTCTTTTTTCACTTCTGTCTGTTCAAATCTGCTAAGGACCAGTTCTTTTTGAAGGAGTCCAGCACATCCCGCTATCTCTGTGGATGTTGATGATGATGAAATAAATATCGTGTTTCGTAATACCACTGCTTCCATCGAATTTCATGAAAACAATGGCTTGTCTTATCTAAAATCGAATATCAATTGAATCAAATTGAAAACCCATCTTCATTAATTTTCTTCATACCTTCTGATTGCATTGTAATTTTCCAAATTATTTACGGCTGTTATCCGTTTTGTCGCTTAAAGTGATTGCTTTTGAATGTCTTTTTAATTTAAACGAACAGAGGAATTATGAAACAAACTCTGGTGATTTGTTTACGTAAGTAATAATTTACTATAAGGTAATAGATTTAGCCCAGGTTCGTACGGACGTATTTTTATTGGGGTTTTTTTTTTCCACGCACTCTATTTTTAACGCCAAGCATTGAGAATCCAACAGAGCGCATCCTAGCGCATCAAGAAAACACACTGTAGGATTTTTAACTCTTGGCGCTACGGATACTGTTAAAAATCCAGTGCGCGAAAAAAATCGCCGTGATAAAAAAAATATGCTACCTGGGTTATTGAAGCTAATAGATTAGCCAATTAGCAACGTTGGTAACGGGGTTGTTGGCCCATAGTGCATTGAAAGTATCCAGTTATTAAGTTTAATTGAAGGTGTTTTATGTAGTTAATAGTCCACCAGATCGAATTTCGGCCATGGCGGCCTATCTCAGCAGAGACTAGCCATATACCCGGGAGATATCATAGTGCACAAGTGTGTACAGAATGTAGTAAAAGTATTCGTGTGTATGCGACAGAGATGCACTCACCCTTCCCTCACTATCACAGTCCGATGGGACGGCAATCTGACACGACCGGAGAGAGATCAGGCGCAAGACGGAAGAAGGACGAAAAAGGTTTAATGTACTTTCTGAGGCGCATCACACCATCAACTTCCAAACCCCGGGCTGAAACTGAGAAATTCTTAATGGAAAAAAAACCAATAAATTTTTACCTGACTTGGGAATCGAAACTAGAACCCCACGCTCAGTAGTCGCGCTTGCGACCATGAGACTAATCAGGCAGTTATACACCTTTACATTTTGATCTTTTTAAACCTTAAAAGGGGTCATTGTACTCATCATTATGAATAACTTTTACTATTGGACCAACCCTGAAATCGTGAAAAAAAAAATCAGCTGATCCATACTTTTATGTTCGCATAACTCAACATACTGTATGGATCAACTGATTTTTTTTTTAAGTTTTCAGAAAAGTAATAATACTTTTTATTCATGAAGTTTAGAGTTTTCACAAAAATAACTCAATGAAAATTTAATAATAATAGTTTATTCTTTTTACAGAAACGGCCATAACATGCTGCGTAATGTCCAAGTATGTATCTAAGAACATCACACCCGACAACATATATGACAAAGCAATGCGTCACGGGTAAGTATGATTGTAGAAAACCAGGTGATTTAGTAGAAATCTACGTGGTTTAGTAGAAACCTTAGTGATTTGTTAGAGACTTTAGTGATGTGTTAGATATCTAGATGAATTAGTAAAACCTTAGTGATTTAGTGGATTCCTTAGTAATTTGGTAAATCTTGGTGATTTAGAAGAAATTTTTGTGATTTAATAGAAACCATAGTGATGTGCTAGAAATCTTAGTGAATTAGAAGAAATCTTAGTGATTTAGTAGAAACCATTATTATATTATTATGCATGATTGCTATTTTTTTTTTAAGTTATTTCGTTTTGAATCTTTAAGGTCCTCTGAACGCTGTTTGCCTTTGAAGAGCTTTTTTAAAAATACCTTAGGTACACATTAACAAGTTACTGGCCACTCGTCTTAGTACTTATTATTAATTCGAGAGTAGTTTTTGCCTTTTAGCGTCCATAAAAAGTATTTGCAGCTGGAATATAGCCAACTAGTTGGGTCTATACCTAAGAGCGGTGTTTATTTTTCATTTTAGGCCGTGGCTACGGGTAGGCGGTGCGTATTAAGGAACACAATAAAATTATGTTGCGATATTTTCTGTAAAATTCTCTAGCTAAAAGTGAGCTCTCATTCCACCCGATGCTAGGGGTTTGATACTATTGACAGCTTACTTGAAGCTCATTTTACCTAACTTATCTCGGTGAGGTTTTTACAGCTTGTCTCTAAGCACTCTGAAAGCGTTTTCTAAGTTTACAACGTCTTTCAACATGATTGACATAAGCTTTTCGGTAATTTATGTCAGATTGTCAATCAAAATAATTTTCATATGAAGATTTGAATTTGAAGTAGTTACATTTTTGGCTTTTTCGACATCGTCATTGCTGATAGAATGTCACTTTGTCAAGGCACCGGTAAAAAAAAAATATACCTAAAAAGTCAGTCTCTTGTGTACCTCTTGTGTATATGGGGTTATCTTCTGGGGTAACTCAACCGACAGGGATATCATCTTTAAAAGACAAAAGTACTGCTTGAGATCTATGTTTAATCTCAAAATTACTGATAGCTGTAAAAACTATTTCATTAAACATCATATATTAACATTACCCTCACTTTTTATATTAGAAATAGTCATGTTCGTAAAAACAAATCCACAGTTGTTTCCTCGTATGGCAGACAAATTCCCTAGAAATAGACGTGATGATAGTAAACTATGTGGACATACATCGAAAACTGCACTTATGCGCAAGAGTGTTTTTTGCATGGCACCAATTGTCTACAACAAATTGCCCAAAAGTTGGAGAGAGCTAACAATACTTAAACTTAAACAAACAATGAAATCTTTTTTGGCACAAAAAGCATATTATAGTATTGCAGAATTTTTAAACGACTCATTGTGATAAAAATATATAACTTAAATATGCCATAATAAATGTTATTTAATTGAATTCCTATTGTAAATCTTCATAATATAATTTTATTATATGTAATTTGTATTATTGGACTAGTCAAATATAAAATGAATAATTGGATAATGTAAATGATTGAATATATTTGTTTAACTGACATTAATTAATGTATAATTGTAATATTTTAAAATCAATGTATTAATACTATTTTTATTATATTTTTTCCAAGATATTTGCACGGCATGAGAAATGGCAAACACGTCGTGAGCTAATCTTATTTACGACCTTGCATGCATCTATTATTTTAATTTTGTATGTGTACACATGTTTGCGCAAATAAATTTTTTTATTCTTATTCTTATTCTTACCTACGTAGTCGACAGCGATGCGAAGGAATTTGTGAACGCCATATTTTAGTTTGTTAATAGTTTTAGTTAGGTGAGGTAATTTTTTTTAAATCGTTTGTTTGTTAATGTAGTATAAGAAGTTTCTCATGTGTACCCATATATTTTTATCCTCTTCATTTTTTTTATAAAATCCATTTGTATTTATTGTGTTTGGATACTGCTACCGCAACGTGTCGAATTCTCCAGTCGCTAAAATCCAGTCTCCGCGATATCTTGAACGCCAAACCTGACTGTGATGTGTTTCCTGCTTGCACGTCTGGAGTACTGTGAGAGACCTAGGCTTTGCCAAGCATGACACGCATTGCAAAGCGGCGGGGTAATTGCGTAACACACTTTCAATAGCAATGGGTTTCAATTCGACAGTTCAAAACTTTCATTGCGTTATTTATTTTGTTGAGCAGACATATTTTTCGAACGTATAATGTAATGGGTTAGCAATATCCTTCAAATTTATTCAGATTGAGATTGATAGTGTGTTACGCAATTCTTGGTAGATTTTTTTCCAGTCATGCAGAGCGGGTGTGAAGCATAGCGGGATTAACTGAAATTGAAACGGGTTCAAGTTGGTACTTCCCATGAATGTTGTAAAACAAATGAAGATAAATAGTTGCAAGTCCTTCTCAGAAGTTTCAATTTAAATGTTGTGATTTAAATTGGAATTTCAGGGAAGGACTTTAACTGCTTACCCTCATTTGATTTTACAACATTTATACAAAACGTTCAGAAGTTTGTCTAGCCTTTACTGAAATAAAATTAGGATTATTACGTCTTCTACTTAAAAGTCCACTGGGTCCGTTCACATTTATTATAGCATTTTATGGCCCATTTTTGGAATGAAGATCTGTAACACGGCTTGCGGTAAGAGTAAAGTGGTAGAAATCGTCACGCAACGAAAAATCCATGCGAGTTTTTCTTTTGAGATAGTTTTCATGATTTTCGAGTGGATTAAAGCCGATATTGAGGTCAAAATGAACCAATGAGGGCTGTGAAATTTTTTCGTCATGGGTGTCGTTTTTATGGTTTTACGCGAGTACTGAAGCCAAAATTGATTTCAAAAAGGAAATCCATGGTCGTCACTTTAAAAGAGCTTTTAAAAACTTATGCTAGATGGCTCAGTATTAAAAACGCGTATTAAATTCACACTTTCTCTCTCACTGTCTGTCTGTTTTTGTTAAATACGGCACGAGTGTCACATAAAAAATCTAGTTCCTGACGGGGGTCCCCCGACCTCACACGTATTTTATTTCTAGAAAACCCGCCCGCGCTGTTATGACCACGGCCTTAGCAATAATGTAATGCATGTGTTTAAAAGAAACAATGTGTTATAAGTAGCCTTTGCAGTACTTACATTTTTCAGATTTAATGTCAGGAAAACGACTCACTAACGTTGGCAGAAAATGAGAGAGAAAGATTTTATCAAAAGTGAGAGAACACTGTAAAGTTTTTAAAATAGTAGGATCCAAATAGCACAGAACTCGTACCTTGAGACAGTGAGATGGGGTCGCGGTAGACTAAGAGAAGGCGTGACGAACTGGGCCCTAATTCACTATGACCACTCAATGATTCCTTACTTCGAAACTACCTAATCACGCCAATTCCGTATTTATTTCGCGTTACCAGGAACGGTTCCGTCAAAACTGGAAAGAGACGCGCGGGCTCGCGAAAGATGGAAGGTATGGACGAGGCCTTTGCCTAGGAGTTGGATAGCGTAGATTAGTAGAAAAATAAAAAAAACTTACCTAAGTAGGTACCTGTTCAGTTATCAATAACAGCTTAGGGTGTACAAAGTAAGACCACAGTCAGAGAAATTAATCGTTTATCAAATTGAGGTTCTACGTCAATTTGCCGTGTTGAACTGCCGTTGTAATTTGGAATCAGGAGTAACTTAAGTTTTTAATTAATTTGATAAACAATTAATTTACCTAACCTAACTTTACATTCACATCATTCATATTTAACTGATGATCCATTTCGTTTTGACATTGCGTTGCCTTGTGACTTCGTGTACCTATACTTTTCTTAGTACCTCTAAGATAATTTCGTTCACTTTCTTGTATCCACAAGTCCCCATTACAGAAAAGAAAAAAATCACAGCAATCAAGATTAAATCTAAAAGCCCTCGTCTTTTATAACTCAGAATGGAATCTCAAGCGGAATAGGCTTAGGGCACTGTATCCAACTTTTGCTAAAGAAAATTCGTCCGAAAAAAGTTTACGTTGAAGGCGCTCTTAATTTGAGTGACTCAATCAGGAATTATTGAGAGGGCAGCTGTTTTTTATTCGAGATTCGCTTGCTTCGGCCATTTTATATACGTACGTACACACATTCGTATAGTATTTTTATCTTACGAAGCGACGCGCGGTTTACTTGTGGTTCCCAATGTACAAACACGCTGTGAATGTGTGCGTTCAAAAGTGCTTTTTATGTGCGTATTTCAAATAAATGATTTGCCTTTGACTTAAGTTATTTCAGTTACACCTGGTGTAGAACTTATTTCCTATACAGAAAGGTACACATTTCAGTAAAATCGCAAAAACATACCTAAACTGTCTTATCGTTCATACACAAGTCTGTCAAAATCACAATGATCTTTATTCTCGGTACAATAAGGTTGCTAATGGGTTGCTGCTACTGACAAGTCTGTCAAACTCACAATGATCTTTATTCTCTTTACAATATGGTTGCTGTAGAGTAGCTGATGTACGCATGGGAGGAGCCGCACCGTGCCTTTGTATACGAAGTTGGAGCCGACTTGTCGCTGCCGGCCGACGCTTTTTCGATGGTCGGAGCGCTGAGTCATGGAATGCAGTGATCTCCTTCTGTGAAACCATCATTTCACAGAAGGAGGCTACGGAAAGGTTGAGGGGGCTGAGGCCACTCTCCCAAACCGCAGCAGACGTACCGGGCGTAGGAGAAGTGCGGACAACGCCCTCTTCTATCCCCCATAAACTGGTCCTGAGGTATGGCAGACGTCCGCCGCCCCCCATCTAGCAGGACACGAGGCGGCGGCGTGTAGTGTTCCACGCGCGCCTATATAGGATGTCGCGGGAGGAGTTTTACACCTCATTTCCCCTGCGGACTTAGGGTGGCCCACAAAGTCGTGCTGACACCAGCCGGGGATCGTGGAAGGCGCACAAGTTCCCATGATCCGCGGTCCAAGTGTGGAAAGGGAACACGGGGGTGGTTTTTATCCAGTCAGTGTCTGACAGACCCCTCCGCCCGCCTCAGGGCGGAGGACATCCAAGAGGATTTTCTACCCCGGAACAAAAAAACGAAAGGACTGTAATCGCAATCAGTAAAATATTTCAGCTAATTTCTTCAATAAAACAATGTTTTTATTAAAAAAAGCTTTATGTATCTTTGCAGGAGCGATGACGAAATAAATCCTCGGTACACACAGATAGAGATGCCTCCAGGACAGTACTGTCTATGCTCCAAGATCTACGATCCGGTATGCGCATCGAATAATGAGTCCTATTTCAAGTTGTGTCACTTGGAGTGCAAAGTGCCGAAGGGCGAAAATGTCAGTGTGATCCATCAAGGCAACTGTATACCGTATTGAAGTTAGTTGTTATAAAAAATATGGTTTTGTTATAAAAATAATGTGTTTTGTTTCGTTTTGTTTGTGTTTTGTTGAAAAAAAAAAACATAATTACAGCCAGGAATAATCCACTTCTACATTTACCTCCTTGCTAATAAAAGTTATAAATAGCGTCTGTATAGTTACACAATGCTTTGTCTTCCTATTTCGAAAGTCAAATTACTGACGACTGAAAGAGAGAAATCGGTGTGTAACTATTCATCCGATATAATACATTTATTAGTAAGGGGGATAGTTAATAACACACATAAACACACTTCTATTTAGTATTGTGTTATTCCGGGGTGAAATTTTGATGATTAGTAGGGTATTATGAGAATCTCAAGGATCTTACCTTAGAGTCTAACCTATCTAGATCAGAGTCTAAGGTTTCAAGATCCTTCGCAGGTCCTAAATTCTACATTCACTTTAGTGTGCATACACACTAGTGACAAGCGTTGATGACAGAGGCAACTGCAAATGTGTCGGTCGTGTGTATGCACATTTAGTACCTTACTTATAGTTAAAAGTGAGGTATTTAAAGATCCCTTATCAGAGTGTAAAGAATGTAGTTTATCAGAGGGTTGGAGGAGTAGTCAAATGCATTCTTTTGTGGTATTTATAAACCTAAGACAGACAGAAGATTTTACTATAAAAAGGAGTCCGGTTATCATGGTACATACCACAAACTTATTTGAGAACAGAAATATTTGTATACTGGCAAATATATATAGGTACATATTTTGCTCCCTTCGCCGTCTGTAAAATTTGATGTATGACGGCTCTAGAGAGCCTTTACCAGAAGTGGTCATCGTATTGGTGGATCAGCAGCTTCAATATCATCAGGATCGTGCCGGCATATAGAAGTTCGTCTATTCTATTGAAATTTTATGTATGGCAAGTAAAGCCGATGCCGACTATTCTACCAATGTCAAAAGTGACAGAGTGGACGTGGACGGGACTGTCCACTATCCAGGAATATATTTAAAAAAGCAAATTAAATAACAATCAGTGATTCCAGCAACTTCTTAACAAAACTAGACGGCACGAATTGCTGCGCCCCTATTAGAAAAGGCCAGCTATAATTGGCCATTAACGTGAACCAGAGCATCTGTAAAAGCAGCTGTAACTAAGGTATACCACAGAGGAGCATGCATGATGAATAATTATCATGTTTTACGTAATCCTTCACAAGTTTTCCCAACGAATACAAAGCTCATATCCATTAAAATGCAGTGAATAAAATTTTTCATTCACGTTTTAATATTAAAATCTAGCAAGTTTTCATGCAATTAAACTCTGGGAAAGTTAAAAACTGCATTATACAGGTTGTGAGGGAGAAAGAATACCTTTATTTTATTCGCTTTACCACTTCGTTAGGGGTCGGTGCTATAGTACCTAGTTTCTGTTTCTTTAATTAGGAGTTATGCCGTTTCTTTACTCGGGGGTATCGTAAAGGTGACTTAGGACTTTTGAACGAAAACCTGTGAATCACTGAGATACAGCAGGAATTTTAAACCATGTTTTGATGTTCGTACCATAGCTTCTTAAGGTACGATTTTAGCTGTTGCTGTAGCCAGAAACTGGGTGTAAAACTAATAAGTGAGCTGTCCAACCTTTTTTTTTATGCACGACATCGTTTCATGTTCGAGTCACAATGGTACTTGCTTGGATTTGAACCGTCTTCATCATCATCATCTGCCTAGCCTTATCCCAACTATGTTGAGGTCGGCTTCCAGTCTAATCGGATGCAGCTGAATATCAGTATTTTACATGGAGCGACTGCCTTTCTGACCTCCACAACCCAGTCACTGGGTAATACGATACCCCTTGGTAAGACTGGTTGTCAGACTTTCTTACTTCTGACTACCCGTAACGGCTGTCAAAGATCCACGAATGACAGCCGGGACCAACGGCTTAACGTGCTTTCCGAGGCACGGATTTGAACCGTTTTATCCGAGCAAGTACCATTGGGACTTTCCAATTCATAATGTACTTTCTTAGTTTATCTTGGATACTACTGACGTCGGTTAAGTAAAACCACGTCTTGAGGAAGCGTGATGATCAATGCTCGTGCAATGTCTGTATAAGAAGAGGTTTTGCCATACAATGGGACAATAATAGGCTGATATTGGTTATGTACTGACGCCAGCACATCAAGCTACTCGAAACTGTAAAATTTTCCCAATCAATTTTGAACGATAAACTTTAGAGAAAAATTTGAAAATCTATTAAAGAAATTTGACTGATTGGAGTAGCTTGATGTGGTGTACATTCGCCACAAAGTAAGTTCGCCAGTGAAAAAAATATGTGTACATTTGCCACAGCTCTATTTTTATGAAGTAAATTCGTCATAAATTAATTATGTATTGAATAATGTAAATTTGTCAAATGTTTATTTCCGCACAGACAGCGGAAAAATCAAATAATAAGTAGAATAAAAACGTTATTTAAAAATGTTTCATAATCACAGAAATCGTAAGAAGTTAACCTTATGTCTACATAAAAATCACAGTTCTATAGTTTAGAACTAAAATATACGCTGTTGTTGATTCTCTTGTCACAAATGCCTCTAAACTAGACTAAAATTCACCAAAATTTTGTTTAACTATTCCTTTCAAACGACGATTTCCCATTCTGAAAATGTTAAGTTAATGGTTTTAAGTTACGGGACGCGCGTGGCGTTTCATAATTCCTAATCATGGGAAAATGACACGAGTTTATGAATTACTGAATTTAGACTGTCCTCTCATACCTTTAACAGTGTAATTTGAAATAATTGTAAAACCCAATTATTTTTAAAGGAGTAACCGTGGAGTTTCTTGCCGGTTCCACAACCCAGTAACTGGGTAACACGATACCCCTTGGCAAGTCTGGTTGTCAGATTTTCAGGCTTTCTGATACAAGCACTGTTAGGGTAAATGCCAGCCGGGACCTTAACGTGCTTTCCGAGGCATGGATGGGTCTCATGTAATGGATGGTCACCCATCCACGGACCGACCTCGGCAAGCGTTGTTTATCCTTGAAGATCGACCCATGCGGATGTTGTTATTTAGCCACGAACCCCTCGAATAGATACTTTATCAAACGTAATTATTACTTACTAGCTGCGCCAGGCGGTATCACCCGCGTAAGTTTTGATCCCGTGGGAATATCGGGATAAAAAGTATCCTATGTGTTATTCTGATGTATAAACTATATTACTGTAGTGATGTATAAACAATATTAAGTTTCATCAAAATCCGTTCAGTAGTTTTTGCGTGAAAGAGTAATAAACATCCATCCATCCTCACAAGCTTCCGCATTTATAATATTAGTAGGAAGTAGGATTACTACGAGCGAAACAAAATGGCGGCATCTGGTTCTGAAATAGTTATCACCAACATCCAACACATTGAGCAGTAACTTGAACAGTTTTTTAAAGTCCCGCGGACTCCTAACTTTATACCAAGGAATGAGGTTTGGGAAGAAAAACTTCAAGAAACTGAGGACTTTACTACAAAGAAACGAATTCTTTGTTTATAAATGGATGTTTTTTGTAACCAAGTTGTTTACCTTGAGAGTTTTTACGATTAGAAGTTGTTTCTGAAATAGAAAAAATTCGGAGGTTTTAGAGTTTTAAAAATAGTGTGCGTGGCGTCGGTATCTAAAATGGCGGTAAAGTGGTCCTTTCAATCTTGAAAGGACCGCTTTTGCGCCTTCGAAACGTACATAATCAGCCTATATTGTTCCCGCTGCTGGATAACAGACCTCTCTGTGAGAGGGAGTGGGCCGTAATGCACCACGCGGGCCCAGTGCGGGTTAGCAGATGTCACATATCTTTGATTTTTGGTTCTAAGACTCTTCCTCCGATTCCTCTTGATATTCCTCAACATGTTTTCTTCGAAAAAAAAATTAAACAGAAGAAATAGAAAGAAACAGAGTAGAGAAGAGAGTTACTCAGTTTAATAAACAGAGTAACTTCTTCAAATTTAATAATAGCTTTTGCTTGTTAATGACCACTGACTTCCGATATAGGAAAACATCGTGAGGAAACCTAGACTTGAAAGGTCTATAAACATGAGCGAGGGAGGTGATTTTTTATATGAGACGATACGTATTGCAGAGTAGGACATTACAAGCTCAAATTAAAACTGTGGTTACATTATTATTTTTACCATATTTTGAATGCGTATGACCAAATGAATGAACGTAAACGAAGCAAAACGAATAAAGATCATAGTTGGTGGCGTGTCTGCGTACCCTCTCCCCATGGGAAGTATGCGAGAGTTTATGTATGTATGAACTCCTTCCATTAAACAAAGTCAAATTAAATTAACTGCTGAAACTTCACAGACATTGCGGTTATCGATATCTAATAACTAGCTTCTGAATTCTGAATATGGAGGTCATACAACATTTTTGCCATCACGGGGAATACCTGGATGAGGTTGGCACAGGAGCGAGGGGATTGGCACAAGAACAGAAAGGTCTTTGTCCAGCAGTGGGTGAAGTTGGGCTGAGGATGATGATGGTGATGATCATGATGGAGTAATTTTACTGATTGCCCAACTCAACATCATATGCCTAGCCTTTTCCCAACTATGTTGGGGTCGGCTTCCAGTTTAACCGGATGCAGCTGAATACCAGTATTTTACATGCAGCAACTGCCTATCTAACCTCCACAACCCAGTTACTGGGTAATACGATACCCCAAGACTGGTTGTCAGATTTTCGGGCTTCTGACGACCCGTAACGACTGTCAAAGATCCACGAAAGACAGCCGGGACCAACGGCTTAACTTGGTGCTTTTCGAGGCACGGAGGGGTCTTGGTATGTAAAGCTGGTCACCCATACACGGAATAACCGCGGCAAGAGTAGCTTACTGATTGCTCAACTAACCACCACGAAGTAGTTCAAGTTTTATTCCTCGCAACAAACCCAGAGTGGCTGATCGAGTGCCGTCTAAAGAACTTAATTTCCTATCACCTCGAGTCACGGAAACAATCAGGAGCTCGCGATAACGATAACGTGATTAGACGTGATTCGATAATCGATTCTATGTCAGGGATCGATTCGAAAGATAGTCTTGATTAAGACATTATGATTGTAAGGTAAACTGTTGGGTGTTTCTTTATTCGATTGCCTTCGTCTTGATAAATTTGGTGTGAGCACGCAATCTTGACCGAATACTCGTATAATATGTAATTTGTTGGTGAAATAGAGAGTACATAAAAAAGAAATATTTTTATTTTGTGTTTTAATACTTGATTATCAGCCTAGCCGTTTCCCAACTATATTAGGGTCGGTTTCTAGTCTAACCAAATGCAGCTAAGCTAAGCTACTAGTATTTTACACGGAGCGTCTGCCCATCTGACCTCCGTATTCTAGTTACTGGATAACAAGATACCCCTTGATAAGACTGATTGTCAGACTTTCAGGCTTCTGACTCGGTAGACAAAGATCTACGAAAGACAGCCGGTAATTACGGCTTAAAGTGCTTTACGAGACACGGAGGGGTCTCGGTATGAAATCGACGATCACCCATCTACGGACTGACTTTGGTAAGCGTAGTTTAACCTTCGATCGACCCCAAGCACTTAACGTTCTTTACGAGGCACGAAGCAATGATAAGCTATATATAATTCAGTAATTGTGATAGGAAGAGTGAAAATCAATGCAACAGGCATTAATGTAAAAAGACGTTTGGCCTGTAGAGTGAGAATTATTGTAGTCACGTTTTTCTATCCTTAAAAGTGAAAACAGAACAATAAAGCGAAATTATTAATTGAGTGTTTAAAAACTTATAGACCTTCTAATTACCTATTTATTTATCCATATAAAGGCTTACCAACTACCGCAGGAGACGCCCTGGGCGTCGGGAATCGACAGCCGATTCCCGGCCACCGTAGGCGCGAGCTTGCGGACGGCGAACAATGGGCAGCTCACCGTCCTATCAGTGCTATTCTGTAAAAATCTCACCGTGAAAACTAAGGTGAAGTGAGCTGTCATTCCCCCTGATGTTAGGGGTTGCCCCTATAGATAGCTCACTTCACGCTCACTTCACCCAAGTTGTCACGGTGAGATTTTTACAGAATCGATCGGCAGGCCCGGGTCGAGAGCGCGTTGTGTTCCACGCGCGCCTCAAAGAGATGTCAGCAGTAACTGATGGGGTCAGCTAGGGCCGATGCCTGCCAGGGTCGTGGGTTGTTCGAGAGAGATACCGTGGCCCTTGGCACAGGCAACTGAAGGAACACGGCTGGGTTCTAGTCAGTAGAAGTCTGACACGTCCACCCACTCCGCCCAGAGCTGGAAAAGTTATTTGATAATTTCCTACCCACAAAAAAATAAAAACGCTTACCAACTAAACACATACCTACGCAGCATTAACCCAAAGTCTTTATCATAATATAGATATCGCATGTATCTAAATTATAGGAAAGCACGGCACTATCAATAAGCGTACAAGAACATTAATAAAACAATAAAAAAAAAATTATAATAACAATTTATATTTTTTTTTAATGGTGGTAAAATATGCATGTGTATGTATATGTGTGTTGTGGTAAAAATACATATTTTATCACCGAAAACATCAAATCGTAACTGTGGAACAAGTCACACAAAGAAAGGGGCGTTTTGTATCCGTATTGGTTTCGACTGGATTTGATCGAGAAAGGTCTATAATTTTAAGCTGTGTGGGACGGTCTAAGCTTCATGGTCGGCTGAATCACCAAATCTGGACAATCTACACCTGGAGTTACAACTTTAAATAAGAAAGTTAATAAACGTAATCGAAGCAATGTGTACACTTTTTTAAATAACTGAGCCTATAAACACTTTTAGCGCTTCAAAGATGTGCGGTTTTTAGGAAATGTATCTACCTTTTTAACACGTTTTGGCTTTTTATCAAAACTCGATCAAATTGGTTACTTTAGGCTAAAACCGTGACTGTAATAGGTATCACCATATCTGCCGGCGAGCGATTCGATTAAATACTTACCAATAACAAATACCCTAAAAAGTCTTGGCTCAAAGTTGCTTGAAATAATCTATTTTCTTAAGCCTCGCACTGAAATATAGCTCAACATCTGAGGGGCAATTCTCGTAATTTTAAGAATGTTCACAGTCTGATCTCAGTCTCAATCTGTGAAAATTAACTGTAATTTCCCCATATTTTTGACAAGTGTTTGACGTTGATGGTCGCTGAGATGAATCTGCGACGAGATTTTGAACGTTTTCAATTACGGGAAATGGCCTGCTGCTCTCTGTGAAATTGCTGTAAATTACGAAAACATTGCGTTGAATGCCGACTCTCTCAAATGAAATAAGAAATAAGTGGGGATTTTTTCGTTATTTTTAGTCAAAGACTAGTTAGTGCCAGCGTAAAAGTGCAGCTCTATCGTAGCTTTGATTTTCATTGAATAAAGGCAGGATCCCTCACTGTAACTCACGGACAAGCTACGCGCGGTTGTGTGACTGGCAAACAAATGAACCGCGCAGCTGACGTAGCAAACCTCTTTGTGTTCAGTCCTATGCAGTATACATTTGGTAACTTTAAAAAGTGATTTTCTCCTTAATTATTGATTGTAATTTTATCTTGTTGCGAATATAGTAAGTTGGAACTACACTTATTATGAAATGGGTCTTATCTCAAAGTTGCAATCCTTATGTCGTGAGAAAATCGCTACTGAATTTTGCTGTGTGTACCTACTTATTTGTGCTCGTGACTGTACATCCTATGTAGCAGCGGGCGATCGATGTTTTCTATTTCGTTTTAGAAGTTAAGAACATTAAACTTAATTTGCGATTATTTGGTAACAATATCATAAAGTTTGTGTTGAATACTGTAAGACTTTATTTATTTGACACGCAGTCATACTGAATAATTGAATCAAAGTTTTTTCTAAAAGTTTTTTTTTATGTTATTGGGTGCGGAAAAGCAGCCGGCTTTCCTGCAATAACGTTGAAATATAGTTGCGTTGCTAACACAGAAACAAAGCTAAAACGTATCATGTGCCTGTAACTAGGTACACTAAGAAAGAAAGAAAGAAAGAAAATACATTTATTTAGCACAGACTAAAAGACACACAATAAAACAGCTAGGTACATCAGATAAAAACAAAACAAATAGAAAATGTAAAGTCCGATGTAGGAAATTAGCAGGAGAGTGTGCCTCATGGCTGCGCCAAAAAGACCCAGTTCAGCAAAAATGCCAGACAACTAGTGCCTGACGCTGGTTTTCAACTGGACCTGATGTGTGAGGTGACGGATGTAAATCAGTTTTATACTACAACGTGACGTGTGTATGCATACTTAAATAAAATTATTATGTGTCAGAAAAAAAAAAGTAAAATGTACATACACTATTACATCCCCACACTACAACCCTTTAAAACAACAACGCTGTTTTTTTTTGTTAGCCATTAATTTACCACTGCTGACCAATGGCCCTAGTTTTGAGCAAGTATTCTTGAGTGTCTGTATGTTGATTTTAACCTATAGAGACTTACGGGTTTCTACCTGCCTATCGTCGCTGAAGATCTAACACTGCGTTACTCAAAAACTAGTAGTCAAAAAATAATTAATTAAACAAACCAATCTTTTTTTTTATTACGCATTAATATCCCACTGCTGGGCAAAGGCCTCCATACTTCCACCTCGAGCTGCCAAAGACCAATCTTTATTAAAGGAGTCCAGCTCATCCCGCCATCTCCGTCTGGGCCTGCCGCGATGTCATTTGCCATTAAGAGTAAATGCGGGTGGTATTTTCTCCATAGAAACCGATGAATCGAAACCGCTGTCAATAGAAGCCTAGTATACAAATTTGACAACTATTAATGAAGAAAGAAAAACATAGGAACACAGTTTAAATCCTTTTTATTCCCTATGCGAAATATCTTATAAATTGGTTCAATATTAGAGGAAAAAATAGGCGTGAGCCAAACCTGGAACTATGGCTTTTTACTTAGGCTTTTTCAAAAGTCACTCCGACCGCATTTCCTCTTAAGCAAAGCTACTGCGCTTTGAATTGGCCAACTAGCTTCATATTTTCACTGACTGACTACTTTTTCGTCGTATCGATGGTGTATTCGACATTGATGGCTCAAAGCTTTGCCACTTCCACGCCATCGTCGGTAGCAGTGCAGAGGTCGCTTTGCCTTATTTTATTGGAGCACAGAACGCAGAATAGGAGGCGGACCTTGTTTGTAACTCCTTAACAATTCAAAAGTGCCTGTAAATGGGTAATTGAATGAATGAATAAATGATTTGAGTTTGAGTTTGACTTCCCCGGACGCTCCAGGTGCTCCTAAACAAAGAGTCTTAAATCCTACCTTCCGTTTCTCTAGCCAAAACGCATTACTGTAGATTACATCTTCAAGAAATAAAGCAACAATTGTTGCAGTTGCATAAAGGAGTTGGCGTCAAGACTTTCCCGTTGAGATGGATTAAAAGACAAAAGACAGTCATTACTGGAACGCGACAGTCCTTCGTTTTAAATTAGTTGACGTTATTAAATGTTTTGTGAGGAAATGGTGAGTTAATGAAGATTGCTTTAGGACAAGGTGCATCAAAGAGAATTCAATGAAGAATGTAATAATTATGATGTAATTAGGTTTTATTCTCAGTAATAAGTGTAAGTATGGTCTCTAAAATATAAAAAAATGTACCTGTGGATGCTACGAGTACTTACAAATTGATAAAAATACATTGATTGCGTAAGAATTTAACCTGAACAGTTTTTGTTTACACTTTCAACAGATTATTTTAGAACGGACTATAATAGTTTTCGGTTTATTGAAGCACAAGTGTTGGTGACGTAAGATGTAGCTAAAGATTTTGTGAGGAGGATAGGCAAAAGCATCTCTTAGAGACCCACTGTGTGGTTGTAATCCATAGTTCCCCCAGCAGACGACAGATCAAACCAACCCAGTTCCATTTCAAGTTTGGCAGCTATGTGACCTACATGTATTTAGGCTAATGAAACGCTGGAATGAGTTCTTATGATTCATTATAGAGACATTCCATAATCACACTAATTTTATAAAAGCGAAAGTTTGTGTGTGTGTGTGTGTGTGTGTGTGTATGTTTGTCTCTTCCTCACACTCAAACGGCTTGACCAATTTTGATAACATTTTGTGCAAAAGTATCTGACACCCTGGATTAACATATAAGCTACTTTTATCCCTATATTCCTACGGGATCTAAACTTATGCGGATGAAACCGCGGGCTTATTGGAGCTAGTTTCCAATAAGTTTGGCTGGATGAATTATGATTTTAAGACTGCAGGATGTCAGCAGTTTGACTTAATGGACCGCCATGAATGAATGAATTGCACCGATCCCAGCGTGGTTAAACTAGACTCGATTAATCGAATGAACCCCAAGATTCGCCCTAGCTCCTGTAGCCTCATGTTCATGGTGCTACAGCAACCATTGCATATGAAGAAATAGACTCGGGGGCGCGGTAATTGGTAGGGAGGACGTGCACGTAGGACAGGGAAGGATTTAAGAGCCTACCGGATATGCATCCTAGAGTAAGCATTGGACTAGTGGAGAGATGGGTAGTTATTATCTATCGATGGGACCGCCATGATAAAATATTATACCAATTTACATATTGGATAGTAGTTTCTTGGAGAACGTGTTTACACGGCATGTGTGAGTGGAAAAGCTGCGAGGGGACGCCCTAGAAGGGCTTACAGTTAGTGATCTGATTGGTGATTGTTTCTTTAGAAAAGTCAGATGCGTAGTACTTGCAACCGGCGTTCGTGTATGACCAGATGTAGGAACGTAAACGAATCCAAAAGGAAGGATCGTAGTAGGTGGCGTTCTGTAGTTTCTGCATACATGGAAAGAAGGAGTGAGTTCATGTCGTATATAGAAAAGAAAAAGAAAAATTGTTTAATCTGCACAAACAAAACGCACATTAAATTAACAAAAGACATAAAATACAGGGTAACATTTTAATCACCGTTTTCCTCTGAAGGGGTCATTGTACTCATCATTATGAACAACTTTTACCATAGGCCAAACCTGAAATCGTGAAAAAAAAAATCAGCTGTTCCCTACATTTATGTTCGCATAACTCGTCAAAATGCAGGGAACAGCTGATTTTTTTTCACGATTTCAGGTTTGGCCCCATAGTAAAAGTTGTTCATAATGATGAGTACAATGATCTCTTAAAAGGAAAAAGGTGATTAAAATTTCACCCTGTATACACATACAACGTAGTCAAAAGCCTCGTACTCAAGCATATAAAATGTTGACAATTTTGTCCATTGCTTGAAGTCTGGGCCAGGGACCAAAAACAACACACATTAATTGACATTGACAATACAAATCAATCCGTGATGCGCCTGCGACGCTGGCATAATATTATAGGGATAGTCCAAGCTGATACTATAAGCCAGGTGCCAAACAAAAGTCATTTTGTACAGAAAAGACAGTTACGAAGAGAAATTGAAAAGCACACTGCCAACGATAATCAATCAAGCAATCAACATAGCCTATTGCAGTCCACTGCTGGACATATGCCTCTCTCAGCCTGCGCCAAAACACTCTGTCCTCCGCCTTTCGCATCCAGTCCGTCCCAACCACTTTCTTTAGGTCGTCCGTCCATTTGGCTGGAGGGCGTCCCGCACTACGCTTGTCAATACGCGGTCTCCACTCAAGGACTACAAGGTCTGCTCCACCTGCCATCGGTCCTTCGACAAACATGGCCAGCCCATTTCCACTTCAGTTTGCTTACTCTGCAAGCTCGGTAATTCCGATTCTTTTCCGGACAATTTCATGCCTGATTTTATCCTTCAAAGAGATTCCGAGCATAGCTCGCTCCATAGCGCGCTGAGCGACCTTGAATTTGTGAACCAGCCCGACCGTCAGTGTCCACGAACCTTAAACGTTTTGATTAATTGTAAAAATTAGCAAGAGGTTCCACTTCATAAAACTCGGGGGTTCGAAGTTTTATCGACAAGAAAGATATAAAAAAAAGAAGCGAGTTTACAAAACTTTTTATGGATTAACTTGCCCTCGATTTGTAAGGAACTCAGATGAGTTTTTAAAGTGTCTAATTACATTCCTCATTAATAACTCTGTATACATTTTTTTGTGTAATTGCCAGAGAAAACGACGTCGAAATAAATTTTCCATTCAAATGATAGTTGGCTATAAACTTGTTTAATATTTAGGGACTTTGAGACACACGGTTGGATTGTTTGGTCAGCATAAATAATTACTATTATTTTAAATACATATGTTCTATTCGCGCAGGCTAAGACTTGCATGTCATATGGCTGATGACGTTGCATGATGTGTGCAAAATCAATAACTATACAGGGACAAATTATAGCTAGAGAAACTCCGCGGTAGATCACGTCCGTAGAGTTTCTCTAGCTAATTTAGTTTGAACCATCAGGGTATCGATATCTAAACACGATAAAACAAAAATAAGTTAATTTGACGATTTTTATGCGGGGTCCGCAGTGTAGTTACTTGAAATATCAGTTTAATAATCAGCTTTTTATTGTGTAAACTTCACTGACGTGATGGGTATCGACATCTCAATACGACAAAACTAAAGAAGACAGATTTTATCAACCAATACTTCAAGTAACAACACAACCAGCGGTCGCTACACCCAAAAAAAAAAACATAAAATCTTTTTTTGTTTTTATTTTATCGTGCTTCTAACTCTGCAGAGTTTCGCTAGCTAATTTAATTTGAACCAGTATATCTTCTATACTGGTACCAATCTAAAATCTTATACTACAAATTCTAAAGTAACTGTGTCTGTCTGTATTTTAGAACAGTTTGTAACAATTTAAGGGTGAACGAAATTCGGTATTGTAATAATATCGATTCATGATAATGTGGTTTTACTGCAAATCGGATTAGAATGTACAGAATACATACATTATATAAAATCACACATTTTTCCATGGAGAAACTACAAAAAACCATTTGCTCCGATCCCTACATCGGCTTTTGCTTCGTTTACGTTTGTACATCTATGGGCCTAGCACGAACGCGTGGAGTAGGTAAACATGACGTAAAGACGAACGATTTTCGAAGTGAAACTTCTTTACGCACGCTTGACTTGGGGAGTAAGCTGGCGAACGCGTGACGTAAGCGTTACGAAAAGTGTGATCGGGCAAGGCGAACGGAAGTTAAGTGGGGGATATAAGCAAGAGACAGCAGTGCGCGCGCACATTTTCTTTCTCTCTTCCTCTCATAGCCAAATACGTTCCGTATATCTAAGCAATAGAAGATCTATGCAAAAATATTAATTTACCAATGAAACCATGAAATAAATTTAAATATTTGTAGAAAATTAATATATGTATATGTGTATACATGTATATATTGTACACATATATATATATATATACATACAGATGGAGCGAAAGAAGTTTCACTTCAGTCGTGTGGTCATAAGCACACTCGTTTTTTTTTTAAATTGAAACCATTCCCTACCATACTTTGTTTGATTGATACCATCGATCTTCGGGTCATATCCGCGCATTGGTTGCGAGTTCTACGCGCCTGACCTTTCTGTACAACGTCACCGTCAGTTTATGTCCTGCAAAGGCTTCCAATAAATAAAAGCATTAACCCTAGCTTACCAAACTCTTGAGCAGTGTGTGACCAACCTAGAAAATTCAGTTAAATTCCAAGCTTGGAGCTAACCGTATTAAATTAAAGACAGACTGACTATGAATAAGGATTTTATTCAGCCAATTAGAGCTGTAATTTATAAAATAAATAATACAAGATTTAAATATTATGAGAGAATGGTTTGATTTATTTTATAATCTATTAACAAATACAGGGATATCGACGCGCTATCTGTTACCATTTATATTCGATACAGACGCCAGCACATCAAACTAGGTACTCGAAACTGTCAGTTTCCAAATCAACTTTGAACCTTATATGCTTTAGCGATGAAGTTGAAAAGAGAAATTTTAAAGCAATCTTTAAAATTTCTCTATTCAACTTCATCGCTAAAGCATATAAGGTTCAATTAGTACCTTGATGTGCTGGCGTCTGTACATTCTGGAACATACAAGTATATAGAATAATCGACAAAAAATTTCAACGCGAGATGCGGTTGTTTAAAAAAACTAGCTAAGTGCGTCTCGGACACGCACAATGAAGGGTTCCGTAGTTGAAATGAATTTATTCCAGAAGTACCTAGTACAAATCTACAATCCACAAAAGTAGAACATATTTTTAACGATGAATTTAATCATCACACTTTCTTGTAATTAGTCAAAAAAGTTGTTTAAGATATATATCTTACCATAATAGCAAAGAAATACCGTGATATTATTATGTAATAATGTAATATGAGTTACATGATTTCTGGACGAAAGCAGTATGCAAGTAAGACGACGCCATGTTCAATAGATTATGGCAATAGTTTGAAAAACTATTATTTTTTGTGCCGAAGTAATCAGGGGAATATTCAGAAAAGAATATTTTTCCACAATTCGTGGAATTATTTCCTATTTTTTCACTACCGTACAGTTTATGGCCGAAAATGAAACATGTTCTTTAAGTTGGTCGACTATTACTCGTAAACTTGTAAAGCCTACATAGCTGTGATAGTTTTCCTTTTAACTTCGTTATAATTATAGTACTACCGTGAATTTTTCACATATCCAAAAACAACTATTTAGCTGGCAGGGACACTTGACTCTAACAAAAATTAGCACTTTAAAGCTCAATATTTCACAAACGGATCCCTGAATCGAAAAATTGTATACATAAACCCCTAATATTTTTGAAAGACCTATCCAACGATATCCCACACCATGGGGTAGATGAGAAAAAAAAACATCCCCACTTTTCGTGTAGAGGTACCCTAAAAAAACTTTTTTCTTCAAGATTTTATTTTACCACTTTGTCGGTGTAATTACTAAGTCTCGGAGTTAATTTGTGGACGGACGGACGGACATACGGACATGGCGAAACTATAAGGGTTCCTTGTTGACTACGGAACCCTAAAAAAGGCAGAAAGAACGTTAAGCGAAAACGAAGTAGTAGCGCAGACAGGCGATGCTATGCGATGCGACGGGTTGGGTCGGGGAACAAGAAATTTCACGACTCGAAGTCGCGGGCATAAGCAAGTGTAGCAATATTTCAACACAGTTTAAGCTCTAGGGAGTGAATATTCTCATCTAATCCCGGTAAAACACTATGTTATGAAAATATTTATGAAAAAGTAGAAAGTAAAGTAATACAAAACTTGTAACAAAATGTTTGTTGAGGTATGAATCCTGAGAGATATTGTCTAGTTGAATATTTCAGAAATTTACTTTTAACTCTGCAAAATGCGACATTTTGGCGACAAAAAATTTACAATACCGGGCAGTTTGTCACATTTAGGGCCCGATCACACGATCCACAACCACACCACATCGCAGCAACAAAATGTGGTCAAGCAGTGGTTATATGAGAATAGTATCGCTGCAGCTTCTTGTAGTTGCGTTGTCGCTAGTAGTTCCGATGTGGTTAGTGTTTGCAGACAGACAGATCGTCTCCGGCTTTCGTAGAGGAAGATGTCGACGCGTAGTTTGCGACGTGGGTGGCTGAGTACTAGTGCGTGGGCTGACTGGTGGTTGCGTTGTGGCTGTGGCTGTGGCCTTGAATGAAAAATAAAACAGCATAATAACTATTTATTTAATAAAATATACAAACACCTCGGTATAGAATTTGCGCTGAAATTTGCGCCGGGACAGCGGGATTGTCCGAAAGGGTTACCACTACCCCGGAACATAAAGGGCTAAGGAAGGAACACGGGTGGGTTTTAGTCAATGATTTGATTTGGCTGGCACAGGAGCGTGGGGAATGGCACTTGAGAAAACAAGCCTATACTCTGCTGTAGTGAAGTCGGGCTGTGGGTGACGAATCTTTCTAATCTGCATTCGCGATTTAATTGACAAAAATGTAAACAAATAAGAGTTTATGGAAAATTAACTTTGAATCACATTTTCATACCTGTTTCAATAGTGCCACTCTGAAATCAACTTAAATAACATTAAAATAAAGTTGATATTTGTTTATCTTTAAATAATATTAATTTGAAATAAAGAAATGTAAGTAAAGAAAATTAAGTTAAGAAGTTATTATTAAGTTTGAATAGACTTTAGATTAAAACAATTAAGGATTATTTTAAATAAAAAAGAAAGTATAATTAAGTTTAACTTTCACGATCAATACTCAAATGGATGAAAAAAGCTCCAACAGAGTCCCCGATACGCAATTGTCAATTCATTTTCAGTGTCCCACAACCTAAATCTAGAATTCATGTAATTCATTTTACATATATTAGTGAATGAATGATTATTTGAAGCACACACTGGAATGTACACCCGTGGACAGTCACAGTAAATCATATCTTCAAGTAATGGCACTGTATCTTTATATGTGCCCATCATGTAATTTTGCATATACCATGAGTAATTCGATTCATAAGCCAACTTGGCTTGGGCGTCTACATTGATCTTCTCTAGCAGACATTTTGAATATAATGCAACTGTAAAAAGAAAACAATGATTAAGAGCCTACACTAACTCAGCTAAGATTCACTCTTTAACTCGCTCGCACGATACTGCTCGCGGAATGAGTGAGAGCGAGACAGAGTGCGGTGCTAAGCGGCAGGCAGCGCCAATAGTGAAAAAAAAAAAAAAAATAAATAAATAAATTTGCTTTTTACGGTGAAAATAATGGTAATTAAAAAAAGTAAATAACATAAGACCTGTTTTATAGTTATTTCGGTTAGTATACAAAGTTTCATGTTCTAATTTGAAGTATTTTTTGAATACCAGCGGTTTATTGTTCGGTTTAGAGGTAACTTCGGAATTTTTTTCTATAGAGAAAATTTTATGAAATCGTGTTTTCGTCTAACATAAGACCTAACAATAATCCTCAACTTTACCATATATTTATTACAAAAATAATGCTGCAGTATTTTCGACATAACGGAGGATCATGCTAAGCCATTTGAGGTAGTATAGGCCCTTAAAGGACGCTGCGGCGAGATTTTCTGTACCTATATTTGTTTGTTAAACCTTCACGCTTAAATAGCATTAGCATAATCATCCTATAATGTTCCCACTGCTGGGAAACAGGCCTCCTCTCGGAGAGAGGGAGTAGGCTTGTAGTCCACCGCGCGGGAGTGTCGGTTGGTAGATGACTTATCGTCTTCGAATTTTTCGGTTCTATGACATGCCGGTTTCCTCACGATGTTTTCCTTCACCGTTTTGAGAGCAGTGGTGATGGAATAATTTACATAAAGTAAAGCGTCTGTCTGGGTTTAAACCTGGAACCTGCAAACGACCTACAACTCGTAAGTCACGGCCGATAGCACTGGGCCAACGGATTTGGATGTGCCACATGGGTAGATCATAACCTGGATTAGGATATAGGATTCTTTCTATACCGATATTCCTACGGGATCGAGGCTATGTGGGTGAAAACGCGAGGCGCAGCTAGTGCTAGAAATACATAGTGTTAATCCCCGCGTTGCGTTGTGACTTGCGACGCGACTTGCGTCAAGCGACATGCGCGCGCGTCACATCGAGCTAGATCGAATAAAGTGTAACGTAACATTTAAAATTCTTCTTTTACGTAATTTTACATAACGAACTCAAAATTCTTGTATTTCTATGGTTCGTTTTAACGTAACACAGTAGTTAGGTAGGTAGGTAAACGCCCCGGCCCCGGCTCCGCGCCGTAAAAGCGATCATGACTTTGTGGCACTGTGACAAATTAGTAATATAACAATAACATTAAAATTAATATATTTTAGTTATTATTGGTTTATACTTCCTTTCTTCCTGTTTCATTCTCAATAATAGGAATCAAACAACTAGATACGAGTGCCACTACCACGAAAGTTTTTGAGCATAAGCCAAAGTTGACAACCCTAGCACGACCGCCGAGCGTAGGCATGAAAAGTGAAGTACAGACGCCAGCAGGTCAACCTACCCCAATCTGTCAAATTTCTTTGATAGATTTTCGACTTTAGCGCAAAGAAATAAGGTTCATATTCATTTGGAAAAATCTGATAGATTGGGGTAGCTTGATGTGCTGGCCTCTGTACATACATGTGATTGACTTCTGTACTCTCTGTATTTTGTGCCCATGTCCACGTGTGACAAGAATCACCTTTGTACCTATTTTTCTGTTCTGTTTTTTTTTTCTTGTCTGTTTATATGTATATGTGTGTACATTAATTGTCATAAACTGTTTGTGCAAACCTACTTATAGAAATTCCATAGTCCACCTAGGTGAACTAGGCGGGTGGACCATGGGCAACACACGATATAATCATTTGTCATTTACCACTGGTCCCAGATACTGGGTAATAAGATAACTTGGTTATTGGTTGTTAGATTTCGGGCTTCTAATGAACCGTGACGACTGTCAAAGATCCAGTCGGGACCAACGGCTTAAAGTGCTTTCCGAGGCACGAAGGGGTCTTGATATGTAAAGATCCACGGATCGCTAACACTAGATATATAGGTAGGTACTTACAGCATGGTATGAATTTTTTTATAATATACCAAACCATTGTCCAATATTCTAGATGAAATCAATCAGTTGAATAATGAGAAATTCTTAATTAGAGTTTTTACAAAAGTTTTTTTTTCAAGATCTTACGACTCATATCAAGTCTTCAAAAGTATATAAACTTGTAATTAATTAACTAATTGAATCTTGATTTTGACTTCGAGAATGTTAATTACTGAAATGCCATTGAAAAACTAATCAAATAATGGTGAGGGTTTTTTTTTCTGATACAGGCGATGTACCCAATGGGATTTTCTATCGACAAAAATGACATTCGTTTATTTAAACCCATTTAGGTATGATTTTTTAAAACCTTCCTTTATACACACGGCTACACATCAAGCTATACATTTCCAGTTTTAGCTGACCACGTATTGTATAGGTTTTTCTTAAATCGGAAGTCAGCTTCTACTGGTTATGTATAGCTTGATGTGTAGCCTTGCGCACCTTCGTTACACAGCTGAAATTGAATAGGTGCGAAAAATAAAAATATCTAATTCAACGTGTTATAAAATAAATTAAGGAAAGGGATGCATAAATAATGTAGGCGAGCGATTTGACAACGTCGTCGCACATCCTTTTTTTTGTAAGAACGGGCACAATTAGGTAAATACCGCTAGTTCAACGCTTTGCCAACTTGCTTCATGTTGTTAACTCAGCGATGAATGGATTGCTTATTGGGCGCATGCCAAAATTGATACTATGATTTTCTTATTAGTTACCACAATTTTGAAAAAAAAAAAGAAAACAAACTGGAACGACATTAATTCGAGTCTACTTGAAGGCAATAACTTAGTTTGTCCTACCTAAGGCTACACGATTTTTTTTAAGAATTTATTTTTGGGAAATGACAATTCCTCACGGCTCCGCCAAAACGGTCCACTGGTTGATCAATAAGTAGCCGTGTTAACAATGAAAGCGCAAGTTTTCCTAATAACACTTACATTCAGACATTGCGAACGTATGACCTATGTTGTTATACAATATATTGTTGTCTAGTTTACGTACCTGTATACTTCCTATAAAGACGCGAATACCAAACAGGGTACGTTTTAACAAAAAGATCTGAACTCAAAGTAATAACGGAAAAGGTTTCAGCTTTATTAAAAGCTACAGTCTTTCAGTAAGAACGGCAGTGGCCGGGCTCATTCGCAGACAGTTTGACACAACGTCTTTTAGCTAGCAAAAACCCGCTCGCAAAACTCTCCCTGTATATTAATTATTCAACAAGAACTTGGACGTGCTGGAGCCCTTACTTTGCATCACTTGAAACACAATCCAATTATAAATGTGGATAAGACAAATCTTTGGGGACAGCTAACAGGGTTATGTTTTGCACGTGTATCTGTGTGTATGTGGGATTCTTTTTTTCCTCGAAACATCCAAACCAGGGACTTGAAACGTTACTCAAAATAACGTTACACGTAGTTCATCGGAACATCGTCGTACTAATCGTACGGTATCGACCGATAGTTTTTACCGTTCCATCAGGATCTTAACACAATTAATTCCTTGGCTATAACGATACTGACAAAAGAAACGAACTTCTAAACTGTTCAGTAACAATATTATCAACATATCGTTATGAATATAACGACATAATAACGTTATTCATTTCGATACTCAACGTTGCCACTGTTGCCAGCTTCATGACATAAAGACATGACGAAAAGTTTGAAGAATAACGTTACAAATGAATCTGCGATACCTATAACGTTAATTATGATGACATTCTATGAAATTAATATTCTATAACGTTATGTTTTGTAATGTTATTGATATTATTTGGTTTTAGTATTGTTACAAATTTTGGAACGGTATACGATAACATTTGTGGTAACGGAACGAAATTCATTTCGTTTTCAAGTCACTGATCCAAACGGCTCGATGGATTTGAATACATGTGTTTGTCAACTCGTCTAGGTCGTGCAATTCGTTTTTAAAAAGTACAAAATGGCGGATTTTAGACGGCAATTGGTAAGCTCTCGAAAAGCTTTTTTGTACCATGACCATGTGGGATGTCAAAATAAAGGGCTTGAGGAGACGATTACGTGAAGATTTCTAACACTTCGTTCCAAAACTTTTGAAAAATCTCTAAAATGCGGTGTTGTTGCGTTTTAAAGTCTATGCTAAGAAAGAAAGAAAGAAAATACATTTATATATTTTTTATTTTATTTTATTTGGAAAACAACAAACGATATTACACTAAACATAACACTTATCAGTAAGGTACTTAATTTTGTGGTTATTACGTTGGTTTTGTTATAAATAAAACAAAATCAATGTAATAAACACAACATTTTCCACATATTAACAAAGAGGTATGCTAGATGAATCAGCACAGATTATAAGACGTACAATACACCAGAGGGGCAATTATAAGACGTACAATACACCAGAGGGGCAATTATAAGACGTACATTACACCAGAGGGGCAATTCTCGTAATTTTTAAGATCGTTCACAGTCTGATCTCAGTCTCAATCTGTCAAAAATACTTCATATTTCCCTACATTTTGACAAGTTTTTGACATTTGTTTGTCGCCGAGATGAGACTGGGACTAGATTTTGAACGTTTTAAATTAGCAGAATTGGCCTACTGTTATATACATCAGATAAAAACAAATGAAAAACAATAATAGATACAGACAGCACTACTAGCATCCGACATCACAACACAGGAGCTCCATAGTAACTTTGCGTCATTCAGTACAGTGATCGTTTTGCGGGAAAAGGATATAAGAATAATTTCAAAACTTCACTGCTGTAACTTCTCTATTTTTTCACCGATTTTTTTTTGTTTCCCAAACCGTCTTTTTTTGTAACATTTTTAAAATAAGTATTAATTCATTTATTTTTGTTAGCAGTCAAATACCCTAGCATACCCACTTTTAGCTGTGTGAGGCCATGTATTACAAGAAGCGACCTTGTTGCCACGAATCAAAACTCTGACTGTGTGCGTGTGCGCTCGGTGTATAGAGGGGACCATTTTTTTACTGTACAAACTATGATATATTTTGTAGTAGTATGGTCTGTTCCAAATGCTGTTGCAAATCTACTGAAAAGGTAAACAAGCCCTGTACTTGTCCAGGTTAAATTCTTACGCAATCACTCATTAAAGGGGTTTAACATGTTTATTTGTATTTAAGTAGCACGTTTCAACTTTGAATAACATTATTTTAAGAGTATTTGAAGATCATCGACAAAAATTGAGGTTATATACTTAACCCTCAATAATGTCAAAAGGAAAAAATATTTTAGGTAGATTAAAATTCAAATAATCCAATCAAAGCACTCAGTTTGTAAGTGGCATTAAAATTGACATCAATGAGACGTTTTTTGATCCATTTGTTTATATTTTCATCACGTACTTTTGGAACAGACTATAACAATGTTAGGTGTAACAACTCCAAGCATAGAGGCATCTCTATAAGAAATTTGCACACTCTATTAAATCTACTGAATATCAAATGTATAGATTTGTCGGTAAAATCTCCAAATATTGAGGACCATTGAGCAAGAAGTTTTCGTATGAGCAATGAACATCACTCAATTTGCTGAGCCACTAAATACAAAGGAAATCTTGAATGTGCTATACAAAGCGTTTGATATGTTTTGTGAGGTAACTTTCCTTATTTATTTATTTAAAATATGTGCGCAAATAGTAGGTAAGTGCTTACATTTTGCTTTTTTTTGGAAGGAAGTTCTTTAACGTGCTTGCGGTAGGAGTTGAAAAAGAGTTATGCCCCCTCCACCAACACAGAGAGAGATAGAGATACTTTTCATAGTTTTCGAGAGTGCTAATAGCGATAGTGAGCATAAAATGAAAATCCAAGATGGCGGCTGCGAAAACTTGAATCATAGGTACTTACGTTTGTCTGTTTGTCCGTTCATCTGTTTGCCTGTCTGTCACAAAGCTTTACCTTCCTTTTTGAGACGGTACATGGATGATGATGATAATGGGACTCCTTTTTCCGCACTAAGGCCCGTATTACAGAACGTCACTCAATACTCAAGCATTACTTAAAACTAGATCCAAGCTATTTGATTGGTTGAAACTAGTTTTAAGTAATGCTTGAGTATTGAGTGATGTTCTGTAATACGGTACTTAGACTCTCATTTGGTCCGTTGTGCGTGGGGATTCTGGCTAACAGAGCCAGCCTAGCTCCACCCAAAAGCAAAGAAGCTTCCTGGGAGCTTCACAGGCTTCGCGGAGCGACCTCATTGTTCCGAGGATTTCTGCACGTTGAGAAGCCACGGCCTCGCATTCCAGGATGGCCGTCATGGATAAGTTATTAGTGGCCTCACAGGAGTTACAGGATAGGAAAACATAAAAATAAATTAAAAACACATTAACCAACGCAATTAAATATTTTTATTTCACCTAATGTTTATAGACAGATAAGGCAGGCAGGCGCGACGCAACTTTGGTGGAACGATTTCTATGAAAACTTCACGTACGCATGGCTACACATCAAGCTATACATTTACAGTAATGCGCAATGAGTAACGCGCTTCAGCGCCGCCATAAATTTTGAATCTTAAATTGTACTACCGACGACGGGTCGCGACGTCGCGTCGCGTCTGTTGCTCGGAGTCTTGAATCTCAATCAAAAACTAGGTTTGATTATGAAGTACAATCTAATCTGACAGTTTGTATAGATAAATGCGTCGTTTTTTAATAAATATCTAAAATGTTCGCTTGATTTAATTTAACATTATTAGCACTGAGATTACCTTTCAGTGTCTCATAATTACCATCACCGCCAACGATAATCTATTAATAATACTAAATTAAATAACCAAATAACTAGTAAGTGGGCAAGTGTTCTGGTTGATAACAATCTTGATCGAAAGAGAGGGAGAGGGAGGTCAAATAAAAGATGGATGGATTGTGTGAGAAATGAAATGAAAGAGAAAGGTGTGAGTGATGCCGTGACGGTTGCCAGGAGAGAATGGAAGAAGAAAACTTATTGCACCGACCCCAAACAACGTAAGACAAGGGCAGGAAGTGATAAGGTTAGTATTCTTAGACATTTCACAGAAATCAACCGATATTAAAGTGACCGCAGTTGAAATCCTTAGTCCGGAAAAATTCTGCAAGGCCCAGTTCTGGTCATATTAACTTTAACAGACCTATCTAAGTTTTTACAAGCAAGCTTACATTCGTTAAGGTAAGTTCTGTTGTCATCACCACATATCGGAAAGTAAACAAATGGACAAGTTGTACAATCACTATTAAACTCAGCCCTCTCTAACAGAATAGTGTCGTAAGTATATTTGTTGAACCAGTCTGTGAACATTTCTTGAGGAGCGACCAATGATATGATGTAAAGGAATCCAAGAGCTGAAAAAAATGTAAGATAAAATTATTATTGCTTAGTTGATCTAGTGGTTGCAAGCCCAGGATGGCTAGATTCCCAGGTCGAGTAAAATATTATTGCGTTTTTCGGTCAGAAAATTCTCAGTAGCTGCCGGGAGCCTGGATTTGTGGCCTGTCGAGGACAATAGGTTCACTCCCTATTATATGGGACTTAGACATAACTGGCGAAATATGGCTGAACTATAAATAGATACTCGTATACATTCCATCCCACATAAATTTAAGAATTAATATTTACCCTGTGAATAAAATTCTACTGAAGAGAAGTGGTTTAAATCCTTGACTTATGAAGAATCTGAGCAACTTATGGTATCATAAGCACGGTAAACACACACACCCTCTCACATACACATACACACTTCACCCCACCTCACCTCTACATTTATACTACATAGTAACCTCCACTTAAGTAGAGTATATTCTCTTTTTATTCCTTTTTTAAATGTTTGTAATTCTTTTAATTATTAATTTACTTTCTTTGGGAAGTCTGAAACAATGTCTTTGTATATATTTTGAGTTAGGCGTTGATAGATGCGCCACAGTTTGCGCCTTTGTGGATATTTTCGTTTTCCTTTGTAAATTGTAAGCTTAAGTTGTTCCAAATAAACTTTATTTTATTTTATTTTATTCCGCCCAACCTTTCGTAGAAACAAGTCGAAAAGTTATTTGGTCCAATGATTTAATTTATATTATTTTAGGAAAAGTAGGATATCATGGATATGAACGTATTATTAATTAACTTACCTAAAATAACAAAATGTTTCCAGAAAAGGAGTTCCATTTCAGCGTTTAGGAAAAGTCAAAATCAAAATGTAGTGAATGCAAATTCTTCTATAATTACAAGTTTAATTAATTACACACAGCTCTAATGAGATGAATTATTGGGCAATTATTTTTATGAGAATTCCACTTAAATTGGAAAAACTTAATATGGGAAAGTAATTTGAAAATTACCCGAGGTTTTTTGTAGGCTGTAGGTGATAAAGTAAAACAGCGATAGGATGGTGGGACGGGGACTTTTTAGCCCAGTCTTAAATTCCTTAGGGTACCTAGTTTGATTCCTAGATCGGGCAGCGATACTGAAGAATGACAGCAGGAACCAACAGCTTAAGAGGAAATATGGGTGGTCGTTTCTCAATAGAAACGCTCTCGCCTGTTTTCTTTCGGGTTAATGACCATAAAGCAATGATTTTTTGCAGAATATTAAATACTAGCTTCGGCCCGCGACTTCGTCCGCGTAAATTTTTTTTGTTTCCCCGACCCACCCCGTTCCAACGTGTCGCCGGCCTACGCTATTACTTCGTTTTCGCTTGGCGAAAACTTCAGACTTTTTTTCTTTTTGCTCAACTCCTAAGGGTCCTAGCGTCAAATTTAATAGAATATAGCCTTCCTCAAGAACTGGGCTATCAAACGCAAAAATATTTTTATATATGCGACCAATACTTCCAGAGATTTAGAGCTTTCAAACCGTCTTTCAAACAAACAAACTCTTCAGCTTTATTATTAGTATTATTTTAAAACTATGATATCTGCTAAGATATACATTAAAATCAAATGATGTCAGAGGCAATTTTGTTCAAAATTAAATACATGTGATGAATAACGTATTTATTTGGATAAGGATTAATACCATGTTTATAAAAACACCTTCGCAAATAATGCATTATTTTAGAACAAATTTGGTTAGTATAAAAGAGGTTATAGTGAGCTAACCTTAAAAGATAGACATATGCTGTCACGGACTTTTTTTTAAAGCTTTTAAAGGGGGACAATTCTGTCATATATGATTTTTGCGAACCTTTAACCGTTTACGCAGCGCACGCAGCGGAAGCTCTCAATAGGAAAAAAATCCCGCGATTTTGAAACATTCTTCATTGGTGCTCCGCTCCTATTGGTTTTAGCGTAATGATATATATCCTATAGCCTTCCTCGATGAATGGGCTATCTAACACTGAAAGAGTTTTTCAAATCGGACCAGGAGTTCCTGAGATTAGCGCGTTCAAACAAACAAACAAACAAACAAACTCTTCAGCTTTATAATATTATAAGTATAGATTAACTACTTGTATGTTCCTATGTTTTCCTTTTTAATGATACATTATTCCTATTAGCACTAGAACCCTCAAAAAATGCCGATTTAAACCACTGTCAACAGAGACCTAGTGTACAAATTTGACTACTATTACGAGATAATAGGCCAACCTGGAATTATGACTTTTTACTTAGGTTTTTTCAAAAGTCTCTCCGACCGCATTTCTTCTTAACGTGCTTTCCTAGACAGGCGCTTTACTTTGTGTAAATTATTTCATCAACACTGCTCTCAAAACGGCGAAGGAAAACATCGTGAGGAAACCGGCATGTGCTAGAACCAAAACTTCGAAGACATGTGACATCTACCAGCCCGCACTGGGCCCGCGTGGTGGATTACAGCCCACTCCCTCTCGTTGGGAGGAGGTCTGTGTCTCAGCAGTGGGAACATTAAAGGCTGATTATGTATGTTATATTTCATTCCCTATTACATGAGACTTAAAAATAACTGGTGAAATGTCGATGTACTTCCTATAGTTACACCTCTGTCTTACCCGTCGAGGATTACACAGGCATGATGGTGTTATGTAAAATTCAAAATCGGAATAAAGACATCAAGCAACTCAACCCAAAGAGGTTCAAGCACAGATACAGATAAACCTAGACAACGCAAGAGCAACTACTTCGCGTGCCCAGCTTACGTACAAAAATCGTAAGCCGCCACTTTTGCGCCCAATCCTGAGCAATGCTGGCTGGGTGAGCGTGAGCGCTGGCGCTAGGCCCCGGGTGGGGTTTGACGGGTGCCGTACGCGGCGGTGTCTTTGCATCGATTTGATTTTCCCATTACTAAATAGTAGGTAGCCAAAAAATGGCACTCTTGGTTTTCATACAGATCGTAATACTTGCGTTATCTAGGTCTATCTATATCGTGGGTTCAAATTAATAGAACAAGCTAATATAAGGCAGGTGTTAGATTTTCGGAATAGTCGCGTGCCAAGATTTAAACCCGAGGTAATTTGACGGGGCGTCAATCTATTAGGCCCAACCTTTACAGTGTTATTCAAATGCCCCTGTCACGGAAGGAACCCAGAAAAGCGTTCGGGTCCTTTCAAAATGGAAGCATTTACACCGAAGTCAGCGGGGTGGTTGCGTAACAAACTAACAGTAGGAATGGCTTTCTTGTTGACAATTCAATAACATTCATTGCGTTATTTGCGTTTACGTTTGCATTAGTTGCTGTGCTGTGGGTCCCCTATAGCACAGCATCATGCTGAGTGGAAGCCGTCTTGTCATAGTCATGACGTGCAGCCTCGACTACCTGTGCTTTGTGTTTGTGTATATAGATAGATTTTGTTTTTATTATATCCTGTCATTAGAATTAACCATCTTTTTGTTTGCACGTGTTTCTGTGACAAATAAACCTATCTTTCTTTCTTTCTTTTTATTTACGTTATTGAGCAGACTTTTCGAACATAGCGGTCGTCCGAGATGGTATTCAGCTGTAACCTGTGTGACTGGTATCCAGCCCCACTAGGGAAAAGGCTAGACAGATGATGGTGTGATGTTACATTCCGGTGTGACAGGTGGTTTATAAACGGATATTCATACGTAACGAATACGCCTTATGTCAGGAATCCTTTGCAGGCAACCTTTTTGCCTTTAGAACCTTCTTGACCTCTCGCAGGTCAATAATGATTTTAGTGTTATGAAAAGGTAAGCCGTAGTAGATATTTTTGGGATGCATGAAGAAGCCTCCTCGTGGAGCGCAGTTTGTTCCGCCAGTTACTCAACTGAACCGAGCGCTCGGCGCATCCTGGACAGTCACACCCAACACCTTATTTGACTGGCCAATTCTTCCCTTGCGGTGGTAGGGCTAATGCCCGCCCAGTTTGCGACTGGAATCCGGTCATGCAGTCTGTTGTGGTTCATGCGTGGGCAGGTTGATGCGTGGGAGTTCCAGTGCCTTAGGCATCTTCTGGGCACCCTCGTTCCATCATAGACCTCATCCATTGCTTTCCATCATGCGTGACAGTGGTCAAGAGCGGTGCCATTACAATAAAAAAAAATTAAAACAAATGAGCTATACAGGGTGTCCCTGGAAGTACGGATCAAATCGAATAGGAGCGTGGGCAAGGTCATTTCCAAACTTTTTGGTCCTGAGAATGATTGAGAATTATTTTACGGTTCAAAAGTTGTGACCAATTTTTTTCAATCGTTTCGCATAGTGTTCAAAGAAAAAAATCATTAAAAAAACTATCAGGGCTGTCTAAAAAACTTGACAGTTCCTGGTAGTTTTTTAAATGATTTTGTTCTTTCCAATTGATGTTATTTCAAGTTAAACAAATATCAACTTTATTTCAGTAGTATTTAAGTTGATTTCAGAGTAACTAGGATTATTTAAAATGTTTTAAAAACGTTTGAACTTACTGAACTTTATTGTGTAGGAGTTAACGTTGAAACAATCCGCCTGAAGTTAATAAATGGAGTTTTTGTGACAATTTCGGTATTACAGTGATTTGTTAGGGGTCGAAAGATATATCAAAGTAACCTATTATTTTGACATTTCTTTTGACCACTTTTAAATTGGAATAGGTAATGAATTGCCAAACTAGTTAAATGTTTTGATGCGCATTGGTGTTGCATTTCACGAACGCGCGTTTTCACTCCAATTTATGCCTTGTGTAAATAACATAAGAGTCACATTACGTGAATATTAAGGTCTGTTACAACCCATGGTGATGTTGGCTGTATATTCAATTTATTAAAAGCACCAAACACACTTCGTGTCTGTTTTCTTTCGATAAGAAAACGCAATCGAAAAGGAAGTTGAAAAGTAAGAATAGCAATCCTTTCCGCGAACTCTGACATACATAGGTACTTATACGAGTACTCACTCTTTTCACGGTAAGTAGATATTATAGAAAGCCACCTGCTACGACCCTTACATACTCCGTTTGCTTGGTTTACATTCAAATCAAATGAAATGTCAAAATTATAGGTTATTACATTTGTATTACCGAAGGTTACCGAACAGTAATCATGCCTACAGCAGAAGGCTAATAAAATTCTCGTAAATTAAAACGTTCAAAATCTAGTCGCAATCTCATCAGCGACAATCAATATCAAAAACTTGTCAAAAATGTAGGGATTTTAGAGGTATTTTTGACAGATCAGACTGTGAACGTTCTTAAAATTACGAGAATTGCCCCTCTCACGCTGATTGCGCGAACTACGTACCTGATTTTGATAAATGATAAATGATAAATGATTTTTATTTCTGTAAGTAGGTTTGTACAAACACTTTTACATGTCAATCATATTTTTTAAAACGAGATGAGGTCGGCGTTTCCTAACTGACTACTCTGAGAAGAAAGGCCGAAACAAACTCAGAGGTCACAGTCTCTTTTAAAGTCCAGACATAATCTTGGTCAGATCATGTGGAGACCATGTAGATTAGTGTCTGAAATGGTCTTTTGAGGAAAGAACCACACCGATTGAGTGGACCTGTCCAGTCAGTGCACGCATTTGTCAGTAATCATGCAGCTCAACTCAAACTTAAGGAGCTCAACGATTCGACGAACAATACCAAAGAAAGGACATTTGGGTGGGTCGCATAAATTACTCAAACTGCCAGACCATGACTAAAACTATCTGAGAAAATAAAAAAAAAAGAAGAAAAGGCAAAAAAAAAAAAATAACCCACATAGTCTTCACATTCACAGTCATTAAAATAATATAATACTTTACAAAGTAAATATTCATGTCACTGTATATGTAAAATTTATCAATGTCAATGTGTATATAAAAATCCAGAAATAGTCTTGGTCAGATCATTTTGAGGACCATGTAGATTGGTGTCTGAAATGGTCTTTTGAGGAAAGAACCACACAAATTTGAGTGGACCTGTCCAGTCAGTGCACGCATTTGTCAGTAATCATGCTGCTCAACTCAAACTTAGGGAGCTCAACGATTCGACGAACAATACCAAAGAAAGGACATTTGGGTAGGCCGCATAAATTACTCAAACCGCCAGACCATGATTAAAACGGAAACAATGACCCACATAGTCCTCACATTCACAATAAATAAAATAATATAATACTTTACACAGTAAATAGTAAATGTTCATGTCATTGTTTATGTAAATAGATATTAAGAAAAAAAAAAAAAAAAAAAAAAAAAAAAAAAAAAAAAAAAAAAAAAAAAAAAAGTAAAATCGCAAAATAAAATAAAACAACATTCGCAGTCTAAACTTATTGGAGCAGCTCAATCCCAAGCCTTTTTGTCCTCAATAAAGTCATTTACAGTATAATAGGCTTTTTGGCATAGTTTACGCTTTATAAAAGATTTGAATTTATTTAGGCTTAGTTCTTGAATGTGACTAGGAAGTTTATTATAAAAACGTATACATTGGCATCTAAACGAGCCACCTATTTTTTTGAGCCTTGATGAAGGAACAACAAATTTGTGTTTGTTCCTAGTATTTATGTTATGGATATCACTGTATTTTTTAAATAGATTAATATTTTTATGTGCATACAAAAGATTATCATAAATGTACTGAGAAGGCACAGTCATTATATTAATCTCTTTAAATTTGTCTCTGAGGGAGTGTCTGGGACTTAATTTATAAATGGAACGAATTGCCCTTTTTTGTAAAATAAAAATTGTCTGAATATCGGCGGCATTTCCCCACAACAGAATACCGTACGACATCACACTATGAAAATAACTAAAGTAAACCAAACGGGCTGTCTCTAAATCAGTTAAATCACGAATTTTCCTAACGGCGTATGCTGCAGAGCTAAGCTTTTTTGACATTTTATCTATATGGGGGCCCCATTGAAGCTTGGCATCCAATGTTATGCCTAAGAATACTGTGATATCTTCGGGTTTTAACTCTTCATCCTTTATGAGAACACTAGTTTCGACTTGTCTAACATGGGGTATCGTAAACTTAATACATTTGGTTTTTTTTTCGTTAAGTAGTAGGTTATTAACATTAAACCAGTCAACTACTTTTGCGAGGGCGCTATTTACATTGTCAGTAACCAGCTGCTGACGTTTAAGTTTAAATACAAGTGAAGTGTCATCTGCAAACAACACTATATCATGATTATCCTTTATGAGGTAAGGCAAGTCATTAATATAAATAATAAATAAAAATGGGCCAAGAATTGAGCCCTGGGGGACCCCCATTCTTACTACAGATCCGGGTGATCTTTTTCCGTTAACATCAACCCTCTGAATCCTATCACTTAAGTAAGAAGTAAGAAGATCCAGGGAGGCGTTACGGATTCCGTAGTGGTGCAGTTTCCTGATTAATGTTTCATGATGAACACAATCGAATGCCTTGGACAAATCGCAAAAGATGCCCAACGCATCGCATTTGTCCTCCCAGGCATTATAAATATGTCCTAAAAGTTCAACTCCGGCATCGGTAGTCGAACGACCCCTTGTGAAACCGAACTGTTTGTTATGCAGTAATTTATTTTTATTAAAAAATCTTTGCATTTGGTTTAAAATAAGTTTTTCAAAAATTTTACTAAAGGTAGGTAGTACTGAAATGGGTCTATAGTTAGTAGGGTCTGATGTACTACCCGATTTAAACAATGGTATTATTTTACTGTTTTTCATAAGATCAGGAAACTCACCACGGTCGATACAATTATTAAATATAACAGCTAAAGTAGGTGCTACAATGTTTATAATTGACTTAACAACATCCACAGAATTACCCCAAAGATCTGCGGTCTTTTTAACATTACATAACATTTTCCTGGAGAACATCACCAATAAGCATCTAGAATATTCAAATATAGGTAAATAATGTACAGTCACACAAGCTATTACTTACAGGTGTACATGCAAAACATTTCATCTTTCCACTGTAACCGCCGGAAAAATCCAACCAACGGTCGACCGGCTTAAGCCGACCCCGACATAGTTGGGAAAAGGCTTAAAAAGGTTTCTTGGTAAGACTGGTTGTCAGACTTTCGGGCTTCTGACGAAACGACTGTCATAGATCCACGACAGTGGGACAGCGGGGCTAACGGCTTAACTTGCTTCTCGAGATTCGGAGGGGTTACCCATAGATATGAATAATGTCTTAAAATTAGCCAAATATTATGAATTTGAAACGAGTGTTTACTATATTAGAATTGTTCGAATTTACGTTGTTTTTTTTGTTTATTAATCAAAACATAGATTACAAGCATTTGTTGAACCCACACCATCGCGGGTTTGTTTTGTTTTCTCCGCGCGTTCGTGTACCAAAAAATATCTAAGGCACCTCTACCACGCCGACAAGGAAGCGTCTCGACGAACAAAATATTGTAGGTCCCGTGTAATTAAAAGAGATTCATTATATTAACACGTTGCGGGACAATAAACGCCACCAAATGTAATAACAATAAAACGTCTATTGTGTCTCTGTATCCTTCAACTGATTAATAGTTTTGATAGCTGACTGTCGCCTCGCTGACGAAAACTCGTTTGTCGCAGCGACAAGAGCTATCAAAGAGAATACTCGCTCAGCAATACTCGCTTAGCGGATAGAAAACTCGCTAAGAGACTCACGCTTAGTACAGACGCCAGCACATCAAGCTACTACAATCTATCAAATTTCTTTAGTATATTTTCAATTTTATTGCTAAAGCATAAGGTTCAAAGTTGATTGGGAAAATTTCACATATTTCGGGTAGCTTGATGTGCTGGCGTCTGTACATACATCGCTCGTCGTCGTCGCGCACTCGCTGCTCATTGCTTGCCACCTCGTTTTTCTCTGCTGAAAAATCTGCTGTTTAATACAAAAATTCAACACCACTTGACCAAAATATATGAAACAGCTTTTTTTTTTAGTTATTTCAGAGTTGGTCCCATAGTGAAAGTTGTTCAGTTCGATGGTATAAAACACCTCTCAAAGTTTGTCGGGTTAATTTTTTAACACTTTGTATTTTACGTTTACAAATCTCGGAACCATGGATCCTGGTCCTTCGGAAGGCGTACAAGGAGCCAAAATCAACTCGCAGAGGGGGCCTCTGCGAGTTAGTGTGGTTGGATAGACAAGTTTAAATTGAATGAGGTACAAACCGATTACTCCGAAAACAACCCTCGTTTGGTACAGGACTGTTGCATAACATGTAAATAAACCATAAACCATATTAGCCATTGTATTTGGGTGGCTATAGTGGATTGGTTACCAAGAGCTACATAATCAGCCTATAATGTTCCCACTGCTGGGACACAGGCCTCCACTCGGTGAGAGGGAGTGGGCTGTAATCCACGACGCGGGCCCAGTGCGGGTTAGTAGATATCACATGTCTTCGAATTTTTGGTTCTAGGAAGTGTCGGTTTCTTATCGATGTTTTCCCTCACCATTTTGAGAGCAAGGGTGATGAAACATTTTACACAAAGTAAAGCGCCTGACTAAGTTCGAACCTACGACCTGCAAACTCGAAAGTCACGGTCGTTACCACTGGGCCACCACTGCTCCACTGTACCAAGAGCTATGTTATTATTATAAGCATGTTTTGTCCCACTGTAGGGTAAAGGCCTTCCTTCAAGAGTAATTTTTAACCAGTTTCAAAAAGGAGGAGGTTCTCAATCAGATTGTATGTTTCATTTTTGTTTGCTTGTTTGTTACGCGATATCTCCGGAAATCGTAAATTGATTTCAAACATTATTTTTTAATGGATTGAGTATGCCTCTGGGGTGGTCCCCTATAAATCATATTAAAGCTTTGGTATTTTTTGAGTTAGCTTCAATAATACGTGTTTGCTGTCAGGGACAAAGAAAATTATGAATGTAAACATAAAAGACATTAATATTGTACAGACATCAAGCTACCTGAAACTGTCAAATTTTCCCAATCAACTTTGAACCTTATGCTTTGGTGATAAAATTGAAAATCTATTAAAGAGATTTAACAGATTGTAGTAGCTTGATGTGCTGGCGTCTGTCAAATTTCTTTAATAGATTTCTAAAGCATTAGGTTCAAAGTTGATTGGGAAAATATGAGTTTCGGGTACCTTGATGTGCTGGCATCTGTATGTGTGTTACACAATCACCCTTTTTTATGGATGGGAAACCATCATCCCGCTCTGGGTGGAGCAGAAGGGAGTGTCAGACACTTACTGACTAAAACCCACCCGTGTTCCTTCCTTAGCCCTTTATGTTCCGGGGCAGCGGTAACCCTTTCGGACAATCCCGCTGCCCACGCATTTACTCTGTTGGTTAATGTTCTAATATTCTGTTGTATGAAGGTAGGTACTATTGACACACTAATGTATTCTCCGTACAAGAGCTTAGGCCCAATAGGTCATGCCAATCGTGACAGATGCTAATGTCGACTGTGATGAATTGCTGTTCTTGAAGCATTGGATACACAAACACACTTAGGTATTAAGAATAATGTCTTAGAGAATAAAGTAATCTGGTTTTAAGTTTTGAGGCAGCTATGCGTTGGAATTTTAGTTAGGAAAATGTTTATGAGTTTTTTTTATAGCTATGATGGGTCTTTTGTAATTGAGATGGTCATATTTTTGGCTATATCTAAGTGAAGTTTACAAAACTTTGGCTATTTTGGAATGAATAAAGTAAATAATTAATAATAATAAGCTATCACCATCTCATCTTCCCATTCTCACATATGTTGGACAAATAATGTCTTTGACAAATCAGAAGAGGTCAAGGCTCGAGGTTTGCCAGAGGGCTACGGAATGGAGTATTATGGGGATCAAACTATCAGACCCGGTTAGAAAGATCCGTTCCATTACAGAAATAACTGATGTCACTTGGAAAGCTGCCACACTAAAATGGAATTGGGCTGGACACATCTGCCGCATGTCAGACGACCAATGGGCCAAACTTCCGACCCAACGGGTCCCTCTTAATGGTAAGCGACATCTCGGTAGGCCCAGACGGAGATGGCGGGATGAGCTGGACTCTTTCAACAAGATCTGTTCCTTAGCAGCTTTAAACAGAGAGAGGTGGAAAGAGAGTAGGGAGGCATGCCCTGCAGTGGGAGAGTGGGATGGTGAGTGGCTTTTAATAACAATAATCATCACCATATCAACCCGCAAACTTCTACTACTAAACATCTCTTCGTGTTTCTTTCTTATAACGTATAAGTATTTACTAACTGCGCACATTTCAGGAACATTTTATCTCGTTTCACAAAGAAAATAATTCATGTTTGACCTACGCTCCATCGAATGTCACCGTCCTATCACGCCGACACGTCCTACGCATTTCTGCCATGCCAATGAACAGGAAATTTATGGGTGCGAAAGGCCAGGCGAAAAAAAAATCATTCAAGATTGCATTAAAAGTTTGAATGCCTTCAATAGGCACTTACAGCAGAACTAAAAGAAATGGCCGGAGAATGCTTTGACTAAAACTTGGAACAATTAATAAAAGGGAGGAATGAAATGGAAGTGCAAGGAGAGCGTATAAAAAAGTTTTCTCGCCGATGTTCATAACTCATTCTAAACTGAGCATACACTAGCACCCTTGAGAGAACTGAGTAGACCTTCGGGGAAAACTGTAGCGTGGTGCAAGGGATAAGCGGACCAACGGCTGATGAATGGAAGATTGGATTAATGAATGAAATACATGTGTATCTGACACGATGCTAAAGAAGTTTTAGTAAGGAGAATGCCATTTAAGCAAAGTTGGTGTTTAGACACTTATTAACAAAGAAGAAAATCTTAAAAAAAAATAACATATATTGTTCCACATAATTAAAACTAATTTATAAATATTAATCCTTTTAATCAGTGACTTATCTCATACTTTAAAGCTATTGATTAAAATGTTCTTCTAAAAGTCTGATATTTTTGTCAGACTTTTGTCTAAATTTTGAAAAGAATGATGTCTGAATTTTGTTCGGAGTCTGTCTGTCAGTATGTGACGGTGACTGTTTATCCGATAGCTGGTTATTCGTATCGTGGACTTATATGCGTTCATTTGGCAACTTTTTTTATTACACAATCTCTAAATGATGGTCTAATAGAGCTGACCTATTCGCACCGTGAAGACTTATGTGGAGTGAGCTGTCAACAAAGTACATTCCTAGTACTTATCAGATGGATGGTTTAATTCATGCTTAAAAAAAGTCGTTCATTCAAACTAGGTTGAGAATCAGCACTTTTCGAACGTCAAAATTATATCAGACAATCCCCCGAAATGCCCGCCCTTCACCACTTCCTATAGCTTTCGCTGGAAAGAAGAAGTGGCGCTACAAACTCCCCAGCAGCACAGTTGTCTGTTCAGTTAGAAGAACTTGATTATACAGGGTGCAATTGAAGTCATGGGCATTATTTTAACCTAAGGCACTACTCATGATACTAATTGCATTAGGGCTACTATTACGCAAATCAAAAATATTATTAATGCAAGTATGGAAAACCTTAAAATGTATTAAGTCATACAAAGTATCAAATACTTTGCGCTTCTCGATAGCAAATGCGTAGGTACACTACGCCGTACGCGTCATTGGGCGTGAATTCTTTGACCCCGCCCGACTCACGTGACATTCGTAAGTTGCCAATGAATTGATTCATAATAAATTCCAACTTTCCCTTCGTACTTTGCCAGCTTAGGACGGTCAAAACTACGTCAACTACCATACATTAAAAAAAACATTTACATACCTAGCTTGTGGATTGTTTTGAAAAAACCTTATTTGTCGGTAAAGTGACAGAGGGTAAACGGGTGCTGTTCCACGAGCTTGTGCATGTGCTGGCACGTGAAAAGACGAAAAATCCAACAGTTTCTGAGTGGTTCTGGTGGAATGAGACCCCGTGAAGGAGTAGGGTCGGCGGCGATGGAACATTTCACGAGTTCATACTAAATTTCTTGTGCGATCGTAAATTACAACCATTTGTGGGTATTGTTGGTTGGTGTACCTAGCCTGCACATTACGCGGTCGAGGCATCGTGTACACAAACACACACACAACACACAATTACTACATTAACACTTAATACACTGCAATCCAAGCACCGTATGACGCGAGCGGCGAGTACGGCGATTACGTAACGGGATCAATAAATCAATTACGCGTCAATGCACCTGCGCAGTCGTTATGACACTGGTTCCGGGTTCGTGTTTCGGAGGCAAGCAGACCCCGCGCGGGGGTGATATTCGTATTTTTGCGAGTGAGGGAGCGGGACGGAGAGAGTTCAGGGAATCCCGCCGGACGGCATGTCTTGTAGCCCATTGTTATTATTACTTGTAAGGAAAAACCCGCGCGCGCGCAGGTCGGCCGCTCTATGAAGTTATTACTATTATTTGATGTTTGTTTACATTTCGCTTTGCGCTGTACTGTGCTTTAAGATTTTGATACTTCAACATTTATTGGCGTTAACGAAATATTTTGTTTTAATTACTTTAAGTGTTTATTTGCAATAATAAGGCTTGTGCAATTTGACTTACTACATTTTTAAGGTTTTCCTTACTTGCATTAATAATATTTTTGATTTGCGTATTAATAGCCCTAATGCAATCAGTATTGTGAGTAGTGCCTTAGGTTAAAATAATGCCCATGACTTCAATTCCACCCTGTATAGAATAGTAAGTAATTAACTTTTTGAACCACAGAATCATCATCTGCCTAGCCTTGTCCCAACTATGTTAAGGTCGGCTTCCAGTCTAACCGAATGCAGCTGAATAACAGTATTTTACATGGAGCGACTGCCCATTTGACTTCCACAACCCAGTCACTGGGTAATACGATACTCCTTGGTAAGACTGGTTGTCAGACTTTCGGGCTTCTGACTACCCGATAAGACTGTCAAAGATCTACGAATGACAGCCAGGATTAACAGCTTAACGTGCTTTCCGAGGCACGGAGGGGTCTCGGTATGTAAAGATGGTCACCCATCAACAGACCAACCGCGGCAAGCGTAGCTTAACCTGATCGATCGACCCGTGCAGCTGTTATTATTTAGCCACGGCCCCTTTGCCCCCTTTGAACCAGAGAACATCAAAGCTTACACACGCCACTATACCAACAAAATTATTGAAAACTATTACTCAAGCAGAAATAAATAGAAATTAATACCTATATAAATGCCTCCAGACATAAAGGGCGTGCCCGCTTACATATACAATGCTGGGATTATGTTCATATAGCTGTAACTTGAAGTCGTAAATAATAAACTAGGACCTTCGAAGTAAAATAAACAAACAGTAATGTAGCATAGCCTAAACGTGTGTTCGAACTTACCCTTATATGGGACTACATGACCTAAACCCAAAAAACGCAAGTTTTATAATGCCTAAAAGTATATGATCGACTACAGTAAACAAAATTAAAAAAATGTATGATATTCTCCAGGATATATGCTAGTTAGTTGGTGTTTTGAAAACATAACACAACTAATTTGATACAATAGAAAAAAATCATGAAGATACCTCTAAAAACTTTCTTTTCACAATAAAAACCATACTAATATACTTACAATCATTCTGATTATTTGTCAGGTTATTTTACAAGCAACACAGTGCACTAGTGTTTTCATTTTTTAGTCCAAACAATAGAGTTTTAGTAAATATGTAGAATGATGATTGCTTCATATTTTGTAAATATGTAGATGATTGCTTCATATTTTGCAATAAATTACCAGCGTTGTGTCATCGCGCTTTTATTTCTTTTTTAAGCAGTCCGTCAGTGGCCGCGCTTTAGGTCAGGAAGACGACACCTCCACCCGCGACCTCGCGCCCCTGCCTACCAACAGTAGACGAATCACGAAGGATCGTGAGTCCATACGCCACTCTCGCGACCCGCTCAAATAAGTTTTTTATTGTTTTTTTACCTTATCTGTATGTGCTCCTTTATACTGTGTTTTTACATTTCTTATTATATACTTTTACTGATAAACGTGCGTTTAAATCATTTAAATAGACCCAACACAGCCTGAGAGAGCTTTCTTACAGTAATTAATTACTAATAATAATACCAAACCATGGTCAGCAAGACGACCAGCCAATACAAGCAGAGGTGTTCACGAGTATAATGCAAAAATCAACCATTACCGCCATATATTTGAGAAGGAAACGACCCCCAACGCTACCGCAATCAGTGACATCTAAAAGTCTCTGCACACAGCGGACGTGACGGGACGTGACGGGACGGCGACGCGACGCTGAGCAGTTGTAATGTACTAGATATTACGGACGACGCCACACAGAGCCGTCGCGCTCGACGCGACGGTAACCGTCGCGCCGCGCCGAGCGTGAATACAACTCAGAAGCAGCGGGGCGGGGGGGTGTTCCTGCTCGACGTATGTTTGCACCAATGGGCGCGGCGGGACGGGACGTGATCGCGCCCGCAGTGTGACCGATGCCGTCGCGCCAGCGCCGCGTCGCCGCCCCGCCACATAGCGCCCCGCCACGTCACGTCGGCTGTGTGCAGCGACCATTAGGGAATATGACGAGCTTGCTGTGGGTTCCTCAGACAAGAATAATAATTATGATCAATTGTCGAAGTCACTAACTAACTACATTATAGCAATACAACTCATTAAAAAACATTATAGCTATTGGATTATGTCGATAAGACTCACTTCACGTAAGTTTTTGAGGAGACAATTTTAACCCAAAAAGCTGGATTTTCGCAAATAACACGAATTGAAACGTCGCGGTGAGTTAAACAAATCAACGTACCTACTTATTCCGGGATCCGGAAATAGAATCGTGAAAGCGACTCGTTTCGTATAAGCCTACAAAATTCGACTAACACTCGTGTTTAATCTTACCCACAATACCTACTTCTTTGGATGGAATAATTAAGTTGAGTCCAAACATTCAAATTGGGATTGCGTAAGCACCTTTACAGATTTTGAGTGTTTTCGTTCCTTCTGTCTTTTGTAGTTCAGTGTTGGATATTTATTTGTAGTCGCAAACCATCTCCTAATGCGGGCATTATACAGATGATTATAGCCACACCGAAATGGCAGTTCGGTGATTTGAAACTCGCAAGTTCCAAAGTCAAAACTTACTATGGTTTCGAATTTTGTTGTGAGGCGAGAGGTTGCATGCGGCGTGTGACTAAAATCGACAATGAAAATGCTCAGTCGCAGGCGATCGCCGGCCGCATGAAAGTCAACATTTGATGTAAAATGAACTAGTCACCTGCGATTTTTATCGACCTGTGTAAATGGGGTGGCGATTTGGTAAGCGACCAGCCACACGACGAAAATCGACCTAGCGTAAATCCCCCAGCGAGCAAGGTTGGCGACTGCAGAATTTGAAACCTTGTTGTTCTACCACAAGCTCTTGATTTTGGTTATCTTTGCTGTGATCAATTCAGCCTCTCCCTATTGGATCTCGACCTCTTTCAGATAACTTCACAACATCCAGTTCTCCACCTTTCGCATTCTGTTTTTACCACCTTCTTCAGGGTTGTCGGTCCATCTAACTAGGGGCACAAAATAGAAGTAATATTGAAAAGATTATAGTAAAACACACTCTGAACAGCTTTAAAAACGCATTATTTATATCTTTTTTCAAGGCGCCCATGCAGTAATCTTCCTCACCATCAACATCCGCCAAGGTTTTCCCAAACTATCTTGGGGTCCACTTCCAGTGGGGTACAGTTATAAGATATTATAAGATATAAGATACAGTTATAAAATACCAATATTTAACATAAAGCAACTGCCTTTCTGATCTGTACAACTATGTTACTGAATCACACGATACCTTCAAGTAAGACTGGCTGTCAAACTTCGCTGCTTATTTTTGATTGTTATTTAGTTTCCTACGAATAATTATTTGGAATATTTCATCCGCTATCCTCTTTTATCTCAAACCTTCCGTTCTGTGGTCCCGCACACATCAGAACTGGGTCACCTGCGATATCTATGTATAAATCACGAGACAGTTTCCGCTCTCGTGTCAACATTATCAAATGAAATAATAAACATGGTGCTGGACGAGAGGTATGTATTAGCATTCTAGCTAACATCAAAAATATATTGGTAGTGTCTGCATTCGGAAAACTAGATACTCTTTTAGTTTTCCGAATGCAAACACTACCAATAAAGGCTCGCACCACCAATAAAGCCGCCAACCGCCGTTTGTTGGGGTCGGCTTCTAGTCTAACGCATGAGACTGAATACCATACCAGTATTTTACATGGAGCGACTGCCAATCTGACCTGCATAACCCAGTTACCGGGTAATACGATAACCCTTGGTAAGACCGGTTGTCAGACTTTCGGTCTTCTGATGAACGGCTTAAAATGTGCTTTCCGAGGCACAGAGGGATTTCAGTATGTAAAGATGGTCACCCATCTGCGGATTAACCGCGGCAAGTGTAACTTAGCCTGATCAATCGAACCGTGCGGCTGTTATTACTTAGCCACGGGCCCCTCTAGTTCTGGTACCAATACAACTTTTTCAAAAAAAAAAAAAAATGAGAGTGGTTATATCAAAACCTCGTTGTTTTATTGATGAAATGATTTATTTTCTGTGAGGAGGTTTGTATAAACACTTTTACACATCAGAAATAAATTATGTTTTAAAACTAGATGAGTTCTGTCTTACTTACGCGACTACTCTAAGAAGTAAGACCAAAACAAACTCAGAGCTCACAGTCTCTTTTAAAGTCCAGACATAATTTTGGTCAGATCATGTGAGGACCATGTAGATTCGTTATGTGAAATGGTCTTTTGAGGGAAGAACCACACAGATTTGAAAACCTGCAGCGTAATTGCCACACTATCAGTAGTAATGGCTTTCATTTTGACAGTTCAACAACATACATTGCGTACGTTGTTGAGCAGACAAATATTATCTAAAATTATTTTCAAACCTATGAAGCAATGGTTTAGCAATATTCTAAAGCAGTATTACGCAATTACGGTGATGTCTTTGTCACTACACGTGGAGACTGGATGTGCACTTTAATGAGTCATTACTCTTTGCTTGTTTGACGAAAGAGAATTACTTAGTGCTTCATCCAATTTTAACAAGTATGCATACTTGTTAAAATTGGATGAAGCACTAAGTTGTTCTTTTTTAGCTTTCCACCTTTACATTATTCAGAATTTATAAGCATGTTTTCTGAGGCCGTGTTCAAACGACACGCGCCGACCACGCACACGCGTTGTTCACGCCTTACACCCGCGCTCGGCACGACAAAATCAGCATGTGTAACCGGTATCAAGGCGTACGTGGGTGCAACGCGTGTGCGGGGTGAGCGCGGAGTTGGCTCGAGGCGGGCGCGTGGCGGGCCCGGTTGGACTTTAATAAATGCAGTTTGAGATCTATTGTTGTGTCATAAATCTCAAATGATATACAAAAAATTTCAAAGCGAGTTAGACACGGGTGTTGACGCGCGTGGCGTGCTTAGCGGGCGAGTGTCGTCTGAACGCAGCCTCTAAGTTCAGTATTTTGATTTTCTTTTAGTGCTAGGGTAGTAGCCCGCAAAATTAAAATTTTCTTACGTTTTTTGCAATTTGCAGGTCAGTGTTTTGAACGTGACCGTAACAAGTATGTACAAATTGAACGCGTTTTCTACTCTAATTAAGTAGCGTGATTATCGTTATCAGCATAAACTTCTACAAGCTGACTAAGTCCTAAGAAAAATATCAAATCCATAAAAATGATAGACCTCATTCCGTTCAAATGAGTACAGAGTCTTATTTCTCGAATAGCGCTGCAATCTATACATACATATAATAAAATCGTAGGAAAGTCAAAACTGTACATTGAATATTTTTTAAAAATAATACTTGGGGCGTGATCTACAATCGATACCGAAGCCAAAAATATAGTTTTTAGAATTTTTGTCTGTTTGTCTGTCCGGAATAAACTCAAAAAGTACTACATGGATTTACTTCAAATTTTGAATGAATCTATATATATACATATAATAAAATCGTAGGAAAGTCAAAACTGTACATTGAATATTTTTTAAAAATAATACTTGGGGCGTGATCTACAATCGATACCGAAGCCAAAAATATAGTTTTTAGAATTTTTGTCTGTTTGTCTGTTTGTCTGTTTGTCTGTTTGTCTGTCCGGGATAAACTCAAAAAGTACTACATGGATTTACTTCTAATTTTGAATGAATATTACTAAGAGGTCGGGTCAACATATAGGCTACATATTATCACGCTATCACCTACGGGGGAGGAGCTGTGAATCTTTGTTTTTCTTACGCATTCTGTGACAGCGTGTAATCTAACGAAGCATATCTAAATGTTGTTTTTGAGTAAGCCATGCTATTATCTGACGTTACACTATAAAAACTACGCCATTTAAGTAACTTGGGCAGAGAAATATAGTTTAATGAATGTTAGTAGTATAAAGACAATTTTAAAACAGCGCCATCTATGAGATTTCATAAAAATCAAATCAAGTTACCTACATGTTAACATTTTTTTTGGAAATTAATAATTTAATTTGATCATGTTGGCGAGGTAAGTAGTTAGTTATTCTTAAAATTCATAGATGGTGATGTGCATTTTCTTCATAAAAGTTGTATCGTATAGTTCGTTTTGACAAATTCAAGTTCCAACAAAACCCTCAAAATCTTGAGCAGAGTTGAGGAAGACAATTAAAAAAAAATGCGGTGTTAAGTATTACAAAAAAGTTATGTTCATTGATGATGATCATTTCATTTAATGACACCCTCGCGGAGGCGAGCGTCAGTGACAGTCCCAGCCGCATGCGTCATCTGTTTGCCGTCATCTTGGTGTTTTGTGGAGTCGCGAACCCGGTAGCTTTGTGAGAGAAGTATCGCCATCATCTGTCTGAAGATTTTCGACGAGCTTTGAGGCGCGCTACTGGAGACGAAGTCGAAGTAACTGATGAACGCGTGCTGAACACCTGTCTCAGTTCACTTCAATATGTGGTACTTTCTATCGACGGCAATCCACTGATCGAATATGGGTTACCAGCTCCCCAATCATCACCGTATCAAGACCGTGAAAATCGGGAGTATAACGCGAAATGACCACCATACGAAATGACCATGTCGCTATGTTCTCTTCAGAGCAAAAGCAAATTTATGACACCGTCCTTGAAAGCGTTGGGCAAAACCAGGGTAAAATGTTTTTCTTGGATGCTCCTGGTGGAACAGGAAAAACATTTGTTACCACTGGCATACTTGCAGAGGTCAGGAGGCAAGGCAAAATTGCTATTGCTGTAGCGTCGTCGGGAATCGCTACCACACTGCTTCCGAGTGGCAAGACAGCACATGCCATGTTTAAAATTCCCATCGATTTAGAGAGCGCCGAAACGCCTGTTTGTGGTGTGTCACGTAACAGCGATAAGGGACACGTGCTCAAGGATTGCTCTCTGATCGTATGGGATGAGTGTACGATGGCCAATAGGAAGGCCGTTGAGGCCGTGGACAGAATCCTGCAGGACATCCGCAGGAACGAACGTTTGATGGGTGGTGTCACAGTTCTGTTCAGTGGTGATTTTCGGCAAACGCTTCCAGTGGTGACGCGGGGCTCGAGGGCTGACGAGGTGAATGCTTCGTTGAAACGATCTTCGTTGTGGTCACGAGTTCATTAATATGAGAGCTCGGCTCAGCGGCAATGCACGTGCTCAAGAATTCTCCGATGTCCTTCTAAGTCTTGGCGAAGGCACTCTACCAGAAGAGACAGGTGATGCTTCCAGAGTCTCTCGGTAGAGTGGTATCCAGCTTAGAAGAACTCATTCAGTGTGTATACGGGGACATCAGTCGTATACCGCACCAGCAGAATTCTTGGGTGTGTGAGCGGGCCATTTTGATGCCCAAAAATAATCAGGCTGCAGCAATTAACGAATGCATTCTCTCGGAAATTGAGGGGAATAAAGTGGTCTACACCTCGATAAACACTGTTGTCGAGCAAGATGACGCCACACATTATCCCGTGGAATTTCTGAGCTCCCTGTCAGCAAGTGGACTTCCAGCGCATACCATCAAGCTGAAGGTCGGTGTTCCGATTATGCTTCTTCGGAACCTATCTCCTCCGAAGTTGTGTTAACCGCCTTACGGCCCATTCACGACTTCGGTCTAAGCGGCGCGCGGCGCGGCAGGCGGCGCGGCGTGCGTTTTACACGCCACGTACCCACAGTAGCAGCTAGCGGCAAGGTGGACGAGTGGACGTATTTAGGTAGTTAGAACGTGCTCAAAATTATGGCGTTATCAAAATTATCTCTTTTGTGTTTAGAAAGCAGTATATTTTTAAAACAAGTATGACAGAAGGAGTGCACGAACTGAATAAAGATCGATATTTAAATGGCAAATTTCGTGACCTATACGAAGATTACAGAAAATATCCGGATAAGTTTTATGAGTACACAAGAATGAGTGTGGAAACGTTTGATTATATTCTATACTTATACTCTATATCCATAACCGCCACAAAATCGTCTAAAATTTTTTGTTTATAAGTTCGCCGCCGAGTCCGTCACATCTACACCGCTATCCGGGCCGCTGTGTTTCGTGGCGTCGCGTCGCACTCATTCGCCAGTACTTTTGATCTCGCCGCTCCCCGCACCGCGCGCCGCTGCAACGATTCGCTCCGACAAAACCGCGCGCGTTTTCGCTGTGAGCGGCGACTCGTGGCGTGCTTCAAACATTTTCATACTTTTGTTCTTACTGCTCGCCGCCCCGCGCTTAGCCGCCGCTCACCGCGGCAAGGTCGTGAATGGGCCGTTAAAGTCATCTCCCTCCACAGACACACCATTGATGCGGAAATTCTTACGGGTTGTGGCGTCGGCGAGGCAGTATTTATACCACGCATTCCCCTAATACCTCATAACTTCCTGTTCCAGTTCAAGCGCGTACAGTTCCCCGTGAGTGTTTGCTTCGCGATGACCATCAATAAGTCGCAGGGCAGCGGATGTCGACCTCAGGACGAGTTGCTTCTCACACGGGCAACTGTACGTCGCTTGCTCCCGCGTCACCAGTCCTGACTCTCTTTACATTTTGGCTCCTGGCAGCATAACTACCAACGTAGTTTATAGGGAAGTGTTGTAAAGTATGATACCTTTGTACGTATTTTTACTCTTTTGTGTCCTGGAATGTATTCCTGCATTATTTTCTCTATTTCCTTCAGTCACATCTTATGACTGAACTCAGCAGGACTCCCATATAAATCTCTTCACTTGCTTTGCTTGCACAAAAAAACTTATATTTTAATGCTATTTTAAAAGTTGTGTACTTATAATGCTATAGCGACACTGGCATCTTGGGTATTTTTGGTGCTGTAGAGCATGCACGCAGACGACGTCGCGGGCAGCAGCTAGTTCTATATAAAATCCGTCTCGTATGCGATTGCAATCAAGTTTCGCTGAATCCAATGAATTCTTTAATTACATCTTGTGTTTCTGCGCTAGAAAGAATTTTATATTTAAGACATTCAACTGAAATAAAATGTTTAAATACAGTCAGCATTTAAATTAGCCTGAACTGGAGTTTTAGGGTTGTAATCGGGTTGGGTTTCGAACGCAAAGGGTGCCCACTGCCAACGGAACCCTATTACCAAGGCTCCACTTACGTCCGCCCGTCCGTTTGTCACAGGGCTGTATCTATTGAACCATAGTATATGACACTTGAAATTTTGTGTGCACTACTACTACTGTGTGTGTACTACTACAATAACAACAAATAATAAAAATCGAAAATATGTTTATTTGCGGGAAACATGACGCATAAAAAACACAAACAAAAAAAAACAAAATAACAATTTGGGAGAAAATATGCGTCACTCTTCGCAAAACGGCCATCGCTCAGCATAATGCTAAAACGCTATACGAGACAGAGCCCCAGCGCTGGTTTTCAGCGACATCTGGCTCCCTTACAACAAACGTGTTTAAAAAGATATAGTGTTAAATATTGTACGGTGGTACGGACCCCTTCGTTAGCGAGTCCAACTCGCACTTAGCCCCTTTCTTTTGAATTATTTCCAGCTATCACTTCGTTATCTAGATAGGATCGTTTATAAAATAATTATAAACTTTAATTATGTTCTGTCAGACTAATGCATTAAAGTTCAGTCGCCAGAAGGTTCGAAATCATTAAAAAGTTAAATGGCGTAAGGGATACGCGGTCACATTGGAGCTTATTCTTTCATTTCTGGTAAATGATACCAGCCAACATTAAAAAAAATATATATTGTATCAACCATTGCCGTCCCTTTGTTTTGTTTTTGGGGTAATTTTATATATTTTTTAATGTAATTACGCGATTCCGAAGGGGGAAAGTGCCAGGGTAGCCCGCGAAATTCAATTTTTTTTTTGCGTTTTGCAATTTGCAGGTCAGTGTCAGGTTGTATTTTGAAGGTGACTGTAACAAGTATGTATATTTACATAATTATAATCATTAAAATCTTCAATGCAACCGTTTAAGTTTGATTCCTCAAAATCATTATGCAGGCCATGTGTCAACTAATGGAGTGTGAATAAGAAAATGATCTGCTTATTGATTTTGATTGATAGAACACTACCAGACCTCCATCCTAGAACAACTCGTTGACCTAGTGGTCAAAAGCGCTACTTCTGAGCTACTTTGGCCCTGGATTCGATTGGACGATTGGACGAGCAAAGTGTTATTGGGTTTTTCTATTAGGAATTTCTCAGTAACAGTCCGAAGTGTTGATTTGGGCCCGATTTATGACAAAAGGCTGGCCTCCTATTACATGGGCGTTAAACACAACTGGCAAAAAGTATGTGTAGGTACTAAAGGTTCACCAATAGAGTTGCCACCCATACTTTATAATAAAGTATATACGTTATTTCGGAGTAAGTGTGCTCTATTTAAGAGGACAAATAAAGTACTCGAAAATACATTATTTCACGTAAAGTTCCAGAGACGCCAGCACATCAAGCTACCTGAAACTGTCAAATTTACCCAATCAACTTTGAACCTTCCTATGCTTTAACGATAAAGTTGAAAATCTATTAAAGAAACCTGACAGATTGTGGTAGCTTGATGTGCTGGCGTCTGTACTTTTGTGTATAACGGAACGGATCGCATTTGCACTGAGTTCATTGTTTTTGAACGCAACCTAACCCCAAAACGAGAAACATTTGTTAAATATTGCCAAAAGCAATAAAAAGTATGTTTTTAAAGGTAAAAATAAATAATACTTTATTTCCATATCATGTACCTACTTTTTTTTTCAACCTATAGCAACCAATTATAGATTATTAGCACAAAAAATGTGGCCACTAGCCCCGATTCTGTTTTTTACGAACTAAATTAAATTTAAGTTCAGTGCATCTTTTTTCTTTATATTTCATTACGAAAAGGACAGAAGATAAAATATTAGTTTAGTCCTGTTAAATTAGATAATCCATAGACAAGTTAGACGAGATTAAAAAATTGGCTACTAAAAATACGTCAATTTAAGTCAGGCGCGGACTAATTTGACAGGACTAAACTAATATTTATCTTCTGTCCTTTTCATATTGAAATAGAAAGAAAAAGATGCGCTGAACTTAAATTTAGTTTAGTTTGTGAACAACAGAATCGGGGCCAGTGTCTAACTTTTCGGGGATTAAAGGCATGATGTTATTCCAGTAAACTCAATCTGTGTGGTTCTTTCCTCAAAAGACCATTTCAGACACCAATCTACATGGTCTCCACATGATCTGACCAAGATTATGTCTGGACTTTAAAAGAGACTGTGATCTCTGAGTTTGTTTCGGCCTTTCTTCTCAAAGTAGTCAGATAGGAAACGCCGACCTCATCTCGTTTTAAAAAAATATGATTGACGTGTAAAATTGTTTGTACAAACCTACTTACAGAAATAAAATCATTTAGTTATCATTTAAAAGATTCCGCAATAACTTCAAAGCTTCGTTCCTTTCTCACTTTATCCTTTAAAATAACTCCGACACAATCCAGACATTTATGACAGAATCATCGGATTACCGCGGCACAAAGCTGCATCGGGCCAGTTCTCTCGCAGTTTGCACTCAGTTAGCACGTACGAACGCTACTGCTAAATGCATTTGTGTTGTAAAGGCAATCCGGCTACTGCCGTTACTGTTGCTAGTCGCTGGCATACCAATTGAAGTGGGGTTGAAAGGGTAATTGTTGTTAAGTGAAATTGATGGCTTGATTGATGGATTTGAAACTGAAGGCTAATTCTCGTAATTTAAAACGTTCAAAATCTAGTCGCAGTCTCATCTCGGCGACAAACAAATGTCAAAAACTTGTCAAAATGTAGGGAAATTTGAAGTATTTTTGACAGATTGAGACTGAGATCAGACTGTGAACGTTCTTAAAAATTACGAGAATTGCCCCTCTGGTATATTACGTGATAAGTAAAGATTCTATTAATAAAAGAAGATTATAGGAAATTAAGAGACAAATGGGCGAATAGTTTTTATTGAAATCTAACGATCGGCCCCCCAGTGAGCACTAGAAAAATTATATTTCTTTAATACATGTATAATATTAATCCTTTCTACTATCACACTAATAATAAATAGGCAAAAGTTTGTGTTTGTTTATATGTTTGTTACTTCTTCACGCTCAAACGGCTGGACCAATTTTGATAAAATTCTGTATAGAGGTAGCTGACACTCTGGATTAACATACTTTTTATTCAGATATTCCTACGAGATCGACACTTATGCGGATGAAACCGCGGGGCACAGCTAGTAATATTATAAACGCGGAAGTTTGCGAGGATGGACGGATGGATTAATGGATGGATGGATATTTTTTACTCTTTCACGCAAAAACCACTAAATGGATTTTGATGAAACTTTACATTAATATAGCTTGTATATTAGACTATCACAGGATACGTTCTATCCCGATATTCCCACGGGATCGACACTTATGCAGGTGAAACCGCGGGGCGCTGCTATTGTGTTATAAACATAAACCGAATTGATTGTCAACCATATATCACTTAAATTACACTTAAAGGAGGTCAACAAAAGCCCATACCCATACAACTTAATCCATACATGTATCTCGAGGTATACGTACACCAAATCGTAGAGAACAAATAGAGCCATTTGAAAATACCTACTTGTAATTTTATCACTAAATTACTTAAAACTACATAACAGAATATGTTTTACTGTGTAATGTGCTTTTAAAATACATTTCAAAATAAAAGTTACAGAAAAAACAATACAAGTAAAGGCGAATTAAAATTAAAGCATCATTTCTCATCGAATTTTGAAAGTTCATATTTGGAACCAAAATAAATCACTTCGTTATCAACCAACAGAACATAATTAGATCCCATGCAAACAATTTGAACATCAAAGGTCAAAATCGCTTCAAGAATCTCCTTAAACTTTAGTTAAAGTGCCTGTCCTTACAGATTAATCACTCAACTATAGGCGATTTACAAGTTTTAATGTATGAAAATCCTCTTATATTAATTTCCGTCTTATCCCATAACTGCGAACTAATCTCATACTTGTTCGAATTGACACGACATTCGTTCCCATCAGACACTGGTCTTTGAAACTTGGTACATTAATCTTGCGGAGTCGATTCAAATTTATCTTTGTTTTAGCAAGTTTCCAAAATAAATTTAGCTCCCCCTCCAACTCCATTGAAAATGCGAGTTCCTTCCAATTTAGACGGAGGTAGACGGGCGACTGGTACAACAATCTAAGTTTTTTTTTTCTAAAGAGTTGGAAAGAGTATTTTTTTTTGTTTTAAACTAAGAGCTAACTAAACCATTTGGAGACGTCATCCTTGACCAAACTTGTTGACATTTTTATTACTAACGCCACTTTTGAAGTTTATTGATGGATTTTCCGGCATTCAAATATTTAAACTTAGATCAATACTTAAGCCGAGATTAATAAATGTTACTTAGCGCGTTTTAGGTGAAGCATTATTTCTGTCATTGGCACCAAGTTAGAGACGGGGACATAATTTATGTTTAAGTGAAACTAATTCAAAATGTAGCATAGCATGCAGGGTAATCAGCCTATAATGTTCACACTGCTGGGTCTCACTCTCAGATTTAGATAGATACCATTTTTTTAGTGCACACAAAAGACAGCGCAAGAAACAAAAGTACAGACGCCAGCAGGTCAACCTACCCCAATCTGTCAAACTTTGATAGATTTTCAACTTTAGTACAAAGGAAAAAGGTTCATATTCAATTGGGAAAATCTGACAGATTGGGGTAACTTGATGTGCTGGCCTCTGTACAAAACCGTATTTATTTATCACAAACACAGCTATCATTACAGGAAATTCCCAATGCGGTAGCGTAGTCCTTAATTAAACAAATTCAATCTTATATAACTACCTTAAATAACATAAAACATATAAGTTTATTTTTGAGAATTAATTCCAAGAGCATGAAAATAAATCGATCCTGTCAGCCATGTCATTCAGTGCGTGCAAGGCGCGCGTCAGTGGCGCTTTTCTGAGCAAGTTGGTTCACGCATATGGCATTGCCGTGGCTTCCGGCGCCGCGATACGTAATTGTCAGGCACATTCAGACATATCTCTTTCAAAATACCGGAATTATAGGTCTTGCCACGTAATAGTTTAAGTACATAGTGGCTATAGCTGTCCCTCCTCTATAAATGACAAGGCAATTTAATAAACCTTATTTGTAATACAGTTTGTTACGTTCCCAGACAAACCGTGAAAACAGTTTTGCGGGGCATAGTTCTTTTGTCAAGATTGTTTAATAAATATTAAAAAAGGTATGTCTCAGGGCTCCTGTCGATGAGAGGAGGGAGCGCGCCGTAATCCACCATGCGGGCGCAGTGCGGGTTGATAGACGTCACAATGTGACGTCTATAGTTGACAGTGACATGTCATGTCACTGTCAACTGTCATTCAAACTGTACCTACCTACAAGTAAATACCTAACTCTAAAGGTATTTGGGTTTGTGCCCTATTTATTCCTTGAAAAAAATCTCAAGGTTTTCCTTATATTTTTTTCCTTACCTTTATTTATTTAGTGTGGCAAAGTTTTAACACAAAATAATGGCTTCGGTCTCCCGTCTGTATCTCATTTCATATACCGCCGTCCTAACTTAAAAATTGACAAGTTCGTGAAATATGATATCCAAGATTTTCCGTCTGTCGTTAATGCTTTCATTATAAATGACTTTTTCTCGAGTTTTATACGATTAATTTCTTCAATATTCTGTATCCGCTAAGTGGTAAGTTTTGAATTGATGATGTGATATTAGAAAGATATCTGCGTATTGTGTTTTTGTGAGAAGGAAATCTGGAATACATTGGAAAATTTTATTTGGAAGGAGAATTAAGTTTCCTACGATTATTTTTATTACATTGTATTACAGTGTTTTTTTTGTAATTCTTATGTACTTTCTAAGTTTATCTTAGACATCAGTGACATCGATGAAGGAAAACATCCTGAGGAAACCTGGACTTAAAATAAATAGAAGTCTGAAATCACCGATCCGCCTTGAGCAAGCATAGCAAATAATGCTCGTGCTTTCTCTATACTGTGTTACTAGTAAAACATTAACAACCTCTCATTATCTATCTTATTATACTACCGTCATAAACAACGAAATTTGTTCTATGACTTTTAATAATTCAACAGACTTTCATACAAAACAGAGGGGCCCGTGGCTAAATGATAACAGCCGAACAGTTCGATCGATCAGATTAAGCTACGCTCGTCGCGGTTGGTCTGTGGATGGGAGATCATCTTAAAAAAGAAAGAAAAATGCGTTTATTGGCATTACAGAAAAATAAATACGCTTAAAATTATAAAAAAACAGAAAACAAAGATTATAATGCCAAAAAGGCAAACTTTACAAACCGAGACCCCTCCGTGCCTCGGAAAGCAAGTTAAGCCGTTGGTCCCGGCTGTCATCTTTGACAGTCGTTACGGGTAGTCAGAGGCCCAAAACTCTGACAACCTCAGTCTTATCAAGGGGTATCGTATTACCCAGTAACTGGATTGTGGAGGTCAGATAGGCAGTAGCTCCATGTAAAATCCTATAGTATTCACCTACATCCGGTTAGACTGGAAGCCGACTCCAACATAATTGGGAAAAGGCTAGGGAGACTTTTATATAAAAATATTTCAATCCAACGGTATAAATGTTACGAACTCTACGCGAAGCAAAAGAAAGCACTTAACTAGTTAGGTAAACACACTGCCGTGTCTAATACAAAATGAAGCGGAAGGGAGCGGGGTTAGATAGAACAACGAAATCTTGAAGGTTTGTTTATGGTAAATGTATTATGTTGTGAACAAAAGTTGTTGTCATAAACAACAACTTTTGTTCTACGACTTTTTATGTTAGTTATACAGTTCTAGAAGATTGTTAGTGTTTACCAATAACCCTGTTTAAGAAAAGCTCTTTGCCGCACTTTGCTGATGCTCTTATAGGAAACCATAGCTCAATGTGCTGTCGTGCGTGGTAACTCCCTATTACCTACGCGTATTTTCGATTGCGATTTTATTAATACAAAAATGAAATGTTAATGGCCTATAAAACGTTGGAAAAACAAGTTATAAAACATAATGAATTTAAACCCAGTTAATACTGAAAACGTCAGAAACAGAAATAATTTCCTTTAAAAATATTCCTATCGAATGCATTTCTATTTAGTTTGACGCCGATAAAGTTTTTTATACTATTAAAAACTTGGCCCTGGCCTGCCAGCACATTTTGCCCTCTGTTTCCGAATCATTGGGATTCCATTTAAAAGTTGCAGCATTTAAAAGTAGAAAACCGAACTTTCTGGAATGTTCGTTTAAATCTGTGGGCGTAACCACACTTAAATTATTTATTAATCGTGGTGAAAGAAATACTTTATTATTACGTTTATAGGAGCAGCGGTGTTGGCCCAGTTGTAACGGCCGCGACTTACGAGTTTATAGGTCGTAGGTTCGAATCCCGACAGGCGCTTTACTTTGTGTACATTATTTAATCATCACTGCTTTCAAAACGGTGCTGGCCTTCCTTGAGGAGCTGGGGTGGATCGAATAATCGATTTTATTTATTTATTTATTTAATACTTCAAGCACATACATGTACAGAGGCGGACTTAATGCCATAGGCATTTTCTACCAGTCAACCTTTGGGTGATGCAGAGACAAACAGTAGTAGGTGCAATCATTACAGGAATAAATATAAAAATACGCAGAAACCTATTTAAACTATAAATATAATATCCCCACCCGTACGCAAAATACGCGCATTGACGTAGAGTTGCGGACACCAGCCCGTATTACCTATTACCTATTATTAACGGTGAGAGAAAGCTACGGGAGGAAACCACAATGTGCTAGAACCAAAAAAAATTAAGACATGTGACATCTACCAACTCGCACTGGGCCCGCGTGGTGGATTACGACTCATTCCCTTTCACCGAGATGAGGCCTGAGTCCCAGAAGAAGGAAAGTTATAGGCTGATTATATTATTCCACTAGCTCCTTCACGCGAATAAATTTAACCCTCTCCCCAGTCACCCTCTTAGGGGTGGAATTTCGAAAAACCCTTTCTTAGTGGATACCTACTCTTCATAAAGAACACAACCTTCAAATTTTTTTGCTTATGTTTTGTAAATACATATAAAATCCAATGTTCTTGGGATTTATCTGTTCAATCCGTAAGGGATTGAAACACTAGGGCCTTGGGGTCCGAGTATCCACTTGGTTTTATGAGAACGCGAAGCGGTTGGTCGTCACGTGACCAGAGGTTAGGCCTGTTATAATATAATGGCCCATCTTGGGGCAAAGAATCAGCATTGCTTGTATAGCAAAATCAACTGTTTCATATATTTTGGTCAAGTAGGTAAAGTTTTGTATTAAACAGCTTATTTTTTTTCTTGATTTAAGAGTTAGTCCCGTAGTGAAAGTTGTTCAGTCTATCGATTCTGTAAAAATCTCGCCGTGATAACATAGGTGAAGTGAGCGTGAAGTGAACTATCAATGGAGGTAATAACATCAGGTGGAATGACAGCTCACTTCACTTTAGTTTTCACGGTGAGATTTTTACAGAATAGCACTGCTGTTCGATGGTCTAAAGCATCTGACCAAGATTATGTCTGGACTTTAAAAGAGACTGTGACCTCTGAGTTTGTTTCTTCTCAGAGTAGTCAGATAGGAAACGCCGACCTCATCTCGTTTTAAAAAATATGATTGACGTGTAAAAGTGTTTGTACAAACCTACTTACAGAAATAAAATCATTTATCATTTATCATTTACCTCTTAAAGTTTGTCGGGTTAATTTTTTAACACCTTATATAGTACGGTATCTACTCATAACATCAAAACATTTTTTTTCTGTCTGTTTGTTCCGGCTTATCTCCGAAACGGCTGGACCGATTTTGACAGGATTTAGTCTGTCAGATAGCTGATGTTATAAGGAGTAAGTTAGGCTAATAAATTGGGGTTCCGCGCAGAAAAATTAAAATCCATGAAAACCACATCCACGCGGGCAAAGCTGCGGGCAGAAGCTAATTTTACCATAATGTTCTGGCCGCCAGACCGCGTCTTGCAATATCATACAAACCATAATTGTTTGTATCCGGTAAAATGTAAAACAGGTAACCGCAATGTCGTCAGATGGGTTTACAGAACATTATCATAACATACATTATTAATGAATTTAAGTAATTATTTTACCACAGAATCGACGTATACAGAGTGGAAGAGAGAAATCGACGCACAAACTGGAACCATACAACCATCTGTAAAATTTCTTTATTAGATTTTCAACTTTATCGCTAAAGCATAAGGTTCAAAGTTGATTTGCAAAATTTTACAGTTCGGGTAGCTTGATGTGCTGTGTATTGATGCTGGTGTCTGTATATATGATTCTAGACCAAGCGTAGAAATTTTAAGTCAGTTGTCAAAAAAATTCGAAGACGAAATTTTAACGCAGGGTTTCCAATGCGTCCGTCGTCCGACCAGATAAGCCCGAGTCGGCGCCGCAGTGTGTCACGCACGCCAATCGAGAGTGGGTGCGGCCATTATGGGAATGGCCGCACGGGAGGAGGGACCCGCTGAGGAACAGCGGGTCGAGGCCTTTCAGGGGCCTTTGCGCTGAATAGTTCCTTTAGCAGTTCCTTTGAAGGAACTACTGAGAATTTTTGAATCAGTCGTTCCTTTGCAAAAGCTAAGGGAACTACTGAGACTGACTTATCTTTCAGGTGGAGCATTGATAGTTTGCGATATAGCTTCACATCCCCACCCTGTTGCCTTACCGTTGAGGTAGCCCTACTTTACCAGGAAATAGAATGTAGAATTGTGAAATACACACATTGCTATTTATTGTATGTGTGCTACGCAGTCACCATGCAGGGCAAAATATTTTTATGCCTGATAATGCTCAGTCACTGTTAGATTAGAATTGTTATTGAGGTGGACTCTTTCTACAGTAGGTACTAAACGCTTGACTGACTACTGTTAAACCAGCCTATGATATTGTAATAAATTAAATTAATTTTTGGGATGTATAAAGAAGCCTCCTCGTGTAAAGCAGTTAGTTCCGCCAGTTACTCAACTTAACCGAGCACACGGCGCATCCTAGACAGTCATACCCAACACCTTATTTGACTGGCCAATTCTCCCCTAGCGGTGGTAGGAATAACGTCCGCCTGGTTTGCGATCACACTCCCATCGGAGTCCAACGTCAAGCAGCCTGCTGTGCTTCGTCGATGCATGGGAGTTCCAGTGCCTTCGGCATCTTCTGGGCACGCTCGTTCCATCATAGACCTCATCCATCGCTTTCCATAAGGCGTGATCGAGGTCAAGAGCGGGCTCATTAAGCAATAAAAATAATATGTGGAAATTCCCGTGCCTTTTCAGAGACAGGGGCTCGGAGGAGTAATATTGATCAGCCTTACGGGTCGATCGATCAGGTTAAATTACGCTTGCCGCGGTCGGTCCGTGGATTGGTGACTATCTTTGCATATCTAGACCCCTCCGTGCCTCGAAAAGCAAGTTAAGCTGTTGGTCTCGACTGTCATTGGTTGAGTCTTTGATATTCGTTACGGGTCGTCAGAAGCCCGAAAGTCTGACAATCAGTCTTACCAAAAGGTAGCGTTAGTCAGTGACTGGGTTGTGGAGGTCTGATAGCAGTCGCTTTGCCTTAAATACTGGTATTCAGCTGCATCCGGTAAGAGTGGAAGCTGACCGCAAAAAATGTTGGGAAAAGGCTTGTGACCCTTCAGTTTCACTACTTTCAGGAATAAAAATTGGTGGCTCCATGTTCCTCCTTAGGCACCAAACTAAACGTACAAATCAGAAAGATTATTTTTTTAATGTAATTTAGCAGTTTTTTTACTCAAAATCCAAACAAGTATTAAGCTACCTTTCACCCCAGAAAATGAGAAATATTTATCAAGAGGGAAGCCGCCGGCGCAGCTAGTAAATTATAAATGTATGTTCAAATTGGATGTCGGACCGGTCTTTCGTCTCGGAGTTATAATGCAATGAAATTTCTCCAGCGTTCAACTTTAGTAATGATATGCACTCTACTTCGTTATTTCCATACGTTTGCTAACTGTGTTTGATTAGCGCACATTTTATGAAATTTTTGAATATTCCATACGTTTTTAAATGAGTTTCTTTGCGAATTTGACTTGAACTTGATTTGTACAGACGCCAGCTGCCACATCTAGCTACTACAATCTGTCAAATTTCTTCTATAGATTTTTAACTTTATTGCTAAAGTGTAAGGTTCAAAGTTGATTGGGAAAATTTTACAGTTTCGGGTAGCTTGATGTGCTGGCGTGTTTACATTGGATTTTGGATATTCACTTTTGAGTACCCATGAAGTGTTTTAGATCATAATTCCGAAATTTTAATTAAAATTAACTTCTTTACTAGCATAAAAAATGTACAATGAAAGTGAAGCTGAGACTCCTGCGCTAAGTAACAACACCTATGTTGCAGAAGCCAGTATCTTCTCCCAATCAGTAGGATCTGGATTTCATACAATATCTATGGATTGAATTTACTTAATGACAATAAAAATTAAAATAGCAAAGTACTTCTAAAATTAAATTAATTAAAACACGATATTAAATAGCCAGATTTACAAAGTGCGATTTAATTTCTTGCGGTAAGACATAAATTGATCCAACAATGAAAGTTGCATCATTCTGATGCTGCTTCAAATTTATTGTAGGCTATTATAGGTTATGCCGTTTCCGCGAAACTACCTTAACGGAATTTTATAAAAGTAGGTACTAGCTTCTACCCGCGACTTCGTCGTTGTAAAATTTCTTGGTCCCCCGATCCATCTCGTCGCATCGCAATGCCTGCACGCGCTAATACTTCGTTTTTGCTAAGTATTCTACTTGCAATATGTAAATGAGGCTTAAAACCAGCGGGGTTAAAGTTCGATAATATTAATTGCGTTTTTACGATATTGACTAGACAAATTTCTCGAAAATATGAAGCAATGGAAGGGCTATATGCTTTAAGATACGCAACTAGGGTGCAGTCCTAAACCAAATCTCATCTGCCGAATATAAAATAACTCTCACTTTTATGCCGCTCAAATACTAGAAATTTAGACTAGAAATGTAAAATTATAGAATTCCCTGGCAGTGCATTTTAAATGTCGGTTTTCAAAATACCCGTAGCTATTAACTTTAATGCTCTCTCGGTTTTGTAAGAAGGCCGTTCTTAATTGTATGCTTATTTTTATGCTTAACTAGCTGCGCCCCACGGTTTCACCCGCGTAAGTGTCGATCCCGTGGGAATCTCGGGATAAAAAGTAGCCCATATGTTAATCTAGGGTGTCAGCTACCTCCATACAAAACGTTATCAAAATTGGTCTAGCTGTTTGAGCGTGAGGAAGTAATAAATTTAAAAACACACACTCACAAACTTTCGCCTTTATAATATTAGTATGATTAATCTCATGGGAGTGGCTTGTGGGCGGGGTGCTCGCGGCTAAATAATAACTCCGGCACGCGTCGATAGAAGGTAAAGCTACGTTTTCTGCGGTCGGTTCGTGGATGGGTGACCATCTTTATATGCCAAGACTTCTCCATGCCTCGGAAAGCACGTTAAGCCGTTGGTCCTGATTTTCATTTGTTGATCTTTGACAGTCGTTACGGGTAGTCAAAAGCCCAAAAGTCTGACAACCAGTCTTACCAAGGGGTATCGATTACCCAGTAACTGGGTTGTGGAGGTCAAATAGTCAGTCGCCCTATTTAAAGTACTGGTATTCAGCTGCATCCGGTTAGACTGGAAACCAACCTCAACCTAGTTCAGAAAAGGCTCGGCAGATTGTTTTATTCTCGCTTATAGTATCCGGTCACGTTTAAACTTTTAAAAACCGATTCATTTCACAAAAGGGTAATTCTGTAACAAAATATTCACGCAAAATTAAATATTTTGTCAAGTATCACAATATCGAATCAAACAGTAAATGAATTTCTATGGGGAATTGATTTATAACGGGCTTTAATCTAATTCCGTGGGTTAGTGGAGCTACGAAGGGTTGAAGCGGCAAATAATTCAGTTATAAGTTATGGAGTTATATTGTGTGGTTTTTTCTTAGGAGGCTTGGAGGTAACCAACCCCATTTGATTTTTTTGGGGTAGCGAGCAAGGTGAAATGTCAACGAAGGGTATATAATCAATCTGCATTCGCGATTTATTTTCCAAAACTGTAAACAAATATGAGTTTATCGAAAAATAACTTTTAAATCGTACACAATAAAGTTCAGTTCACGCTACAACTTCAAACATTTTTCTAACTTTTTCAATAGTGCTAGTCACTCTGAAATAATTGATTAACTTGAAATAATATTAAAGATAAGTTCCCTTTATACTAACCAGTGGACCAATGTTGTCAAATAAAATAAAATATATTATTATTATTAATTTGAAACATAAGTTTGAATAGACTTAACATACTCACACATTCCCTTGGTGGTCGGCAGAAATTACAAAACACTACCTGCTATGATCTTAACATCAACAGCAACGACGATTCCTGCTTCAATCCTTTTATCAAAGCAACATTACTTCCTTTTTATTTTCCCCTGGTATTCTGAAAAAAATCCCCATCACTCGTCCACCACCCTTCCACAAATTACACCATCTACGTCCTTAGAGCTTGGCTGTCGCAAATTCAGCGGTATAGTTAGCGCCCCGAGGGATTTCATTTAGCAAATTATAGACGCCTCAGTAGTGCTGCGTCCCTGGTAATTCTGTAAGGCATTTATGTGGTGTTGTGTTTAGGGTGATGTGTGTTTATTAGTTGCATCTATCTTATTATTCCGTTTATTTCATTGTTTAAATATAGATACGTATTAGTGACTATTTTAAATATTTGAAAAAAAAACCAGGCAAGTTCGAATGGGACTCGTACCTGAATGATACCGTACCACCTGTAGGTACAATACTCGTAGGTATAATAACACTACTTTAAAAAAAATACGTTTCTTGCCTGGTTGTTGTTGTTATTTGTTGTTATAGCGGCAATAGAAATACACGCTCTGTGATAATTTCAACTATCTACATATTACGGTTCATGAAATATCCCCCGCTGACAGACAGACGGACGGACAGCGGAAGCTTAGTAGTAGGGTTCCGTTGGCACCCTTTGGTTATGTAATCCTAAAAAGTACGGGTCAAAGAAACGGGTCCAATCTGCTGGCGATCTGTGTTCTAGAGAGAGGAACCTCTCGTATTATTATTATTTTAGGTAAATATTTTCTGTTTTCAGCAGAAATCATAAGTTTTAGTTTGTTTGGGTGTTTGGGAGTAGTTTTCAATTGATTCCAATTAAAATAATATTTCTAACCTGATTTAAAATATTTTAACTTTCCGAAAATTAAGTGATAACGCGCAGACAGGCGCGAAGTGACTCTGGTCAATTTCTATAAAAACTTATGAAATTTTTCTTCCAGAGTTGCGTTACGCCGTCGCGTATTGCCTGTCTGCCGGGAGCATTAAGAGATAGAATTTCTAAAATGATCTTCAGTGGTTGTGTTACAAAAGTTATATTACATTATCCTTTTAGATGCCAAAAATAACTAGATCATAAGCAATGAATATCCAGCATACCCCGGTAGTACAGTAATTGGAACAACACCCTAGGACTTTAATCGGCTTGGGTGGGTATGTATACGTAAGTAAGTATGGTAGGAGCTACGTGGTAAGATGTAGATGTCCTAACTCCCCACATGCTTCAGCTAATGAATGAAACGAAAGGAGATAGCATTTTTTGTTCAAAAATTAGGCCCACTAAAATTGAGGAGTCTAATAATTAAACTCATATTGATTTACAATGGTATTCTGTCAACGATAAGTTGTGCACAATTTCTAAGCAGTAATCTTACAAAAAGTACTAGGCTTGCATGAATTCAGTAGTAGTATTCGTAGTTTCCAAGCTACAGAAAATGCAAGCGATAAAATATTCCACAATCAAACGCAATTAGATTCCAAAATCTAAACAGGTAGTTTTTGTCAAAGTTCACTGAACCCGAATGAAATCCATCCCAATTTAATGTGCGCTTCTTCAAAATATTCACTCAACCATACTTCGATTAATACCTCGGCATAGCGTTAAATATTATCAGGGTAGCAGACAATGGCATAGACTAGGAATTTATAGAAAGGAAGCCGTGCGTAACGCTTTGTATTTACCTACATTTTTGGGGCGTAAGGCATTAGCCCCACGACCGACGAGGAAGCGTCTATCAACGATGGTATCTCTCAAGAAACTGCGCTGCACTGTGCAGCGCGTAGCGTACTGCAGCAGTACTAAGTGTAGCTTAGCGTAACTTAGCATAGCACGCAGGTTTGCTGGTTGTTCAGTGCCGGTTAAAATAACACTTTTTAAGGCGTTTTGTCAAATATTTTACACGAGCAGTCTGTGGGCTAATCATACCCAAAAAGCAGACAGCGCACTGCGCATTCAATATAAAAATGCCTTCAAGGCGCTATTGAGGCTTCCGCCTTACAAATCACCACCACACTTCCGCGTCAGGGATGTTCGCTGACGCGCACACTGACGATTATTCGAATCGAATGTTGTTTTTTTTTTTGTGTATGTTTTTTGCCTAAGTGTTACTAATAACAAAGTTTTTAAGTTTTTTTTTTTTTTTTTTGATAATACTAACACGCTATGGGCCTTCGACGCTTGAAAATAAACGATTTTTTTTAGCGTTGCGTAGCGTAACATAGATTCGGACTCTACGTGATTATTTCATCGGCATCGATACCAGTTCAAAGGAAAGAACACGGTTTTCGCTTCTACAAAGTTTTCTTGTTCTATGACAATGTCTGAAAGTGCGTCTTCTCCGATTAATTTGCTGGCAACCCACGATTTGTCTACGTCACTCACTGATTGACGATGCTTTGCTATAGCGCTACTGATTCTATGGTAGTTACATTTACTATGGTCGACTTTTGCTTGTTTTCGGGTTGTAATTTAGATGATTTGATGTTGGTTGTGAATTGACTTGTGAATTCGATTGATGTACGCACTTTAGGTTTTTTTTTCATACGCTATAAGTACGATGTTTTGATTATAAATATAAAGAAAAAGAAAATGGGTTTATTTGTCACAGAAACACGTGCATACAAAAAGATAATTAATTCTAATAATAAGGAATAATAAAAACAAAATATATAATCACGAGCACAAAGCAAAGGTAGCCACTGATCAACAAAATTTTGTAACAAGAAGACTCTCCACAAAATCATAAATGTATATCAAATTTTGATTAGGACTAGTTTTTGTGTTCCGGCACTTCTCAGTAAAATTTTTTGTTTTTGTTTTAAAATGTTCGTAATATTCTGAAACAGGTTTTCATAGAAAGAAAATGGAGAAGTTATCCAGAAAATGTTCAAATTCGAGAAAAACTTAACTTTATTTTTAACCTCCGACGCAAAAAGAGGAGTGTTATCAGTTTGACGTGTCTGTGTAGGTATCTGTGTGTCTGTCTGGGGCATTGTAGCTCCTAAACGAATTATATACCGATTATGATGTTGTTTTTTTTCTATGAGATTTTCGTATGAATTATTGAAATAATATGGAGTGGACAACGTCTATAAGAACAGATAGTTTTTTTTACAATTTGTCTCTTATTTTCCTACAATATTTTTTACGAAATTAATCTTTCCTTATCAAATATTGAATACTTAGTAACTGTAACTACAGTGTAAAATATAAAACAAACAACCCCATCAATTTCACTTAACAACAATTACCCCATCGACCCCACTTCAATTGGTATGCCAGCGACTAGCAACAGTAACGGCAGTAGCCGGATTGCCTTTACAACACAAATGCATTTAGCAGTAGCGTTCGTACGTGCTAACTGAGTGCAAACTGCGAGAGATTCCTATGATTCTGTCATAAATGTCGGCTATCATTCGTGGATCTTTGACAATCGTTATGGGACGTCAGTCCGAAAGTCTGACAACCAGTCTTACCAAGGGGTATCGTATTACCGAGTAACTGGGTTGTGGAGGTCAGATAGGCAGTCGCTGCATGTAAAATACTGGTATTCAGCTGCATCTAGTTAGATTGGATGCCGAACCTAACATAGTTGGGAAAAGGCTAGGCAGATGATGATGATGAAAAGAAAGGAAGAATGCTTTACAGTTATTACGTATCTTTCAATTTTTATTATACTTGCTGCGCGTCACGGTTTCGCCCTCATATGTGTCAATCCCGTAAATATATCGGGAAAAAGAGTAGCCTATGCTGCCCTAATTCAGGTCCTGGTCTCACCTCCCATCACTAAATAGTGCTTGTGACGTCATAGCAGGTACTCAAAAAATGGCTCGCTTGGTTTTCATACATATCCTTGCGTTATCTAGGTCTATCTATATCTGTGCTTTGTTACGCTTTCACGCTAAAACGGATGAACAGATTTAGATACATCATCGACGAAACTTACATCTATACACCGTAAGGGCTATTCTTGTATGCAGCGCTCGGCCGCTATAGTGACGCTTGCTAACAGATGTGGTGATCGTATGCACGGGATTTTGTTCTCAAAATGGGCAGGTGTAAGTTTCTTCAATGGTACATAATATAATCGCATGAAGAAGGCATTATCTTTGATAACTACGCTTACTCAATGCCGATAGGCTTTAAATCCATAGGTACTAATATTATAAAATGCCAAAGAAACTCTGTCTGTGTTACCTTTTCTGGCGTAAGGTACTCAAACAATCGTTTAGTAGTCGATTTAGTATTAAAAAGATTGCCAAGACTTAGTTATCGCATTTATTGTTAAAAAGTTATCAAATTCAAAGTAGAGTCAAGCCCCTAACTCTTAAACCTTACATCTTGGTCAAAATGTCGTGTAAAATCAGTCCAGTATATTCGGAACAAATTGGCTTTGACAGACGGACAGACAGACACACGAGTGATCCTGTAAGGGTTCCGTTTTTTCATTAGGACGTATGGAACCCTAAAAATGATTAAAAACAAATTACTTACACGGAGACGAAGCCGCGGGCAACAGCTAGTTTATGATTAGCCCAGCCGCTCTTTTTTGTAAAAATGTCACCGCGAAAACTTATGTGAAGTGAGCTGTCACTTCACCTGATGCAGGGACCCCGAATTGACATTATTGACCGATCACTTCACTGAGTTCTATGTAAACATGTAAAGGTCTCACAGTGAACGTGAGATTTATAGGTTTTTTTTTTCATCTTCTGAGGTTCTCAATTCGACTGTTACATGTTGTTTTTTTTGTGTTTATTGCGCGAAATTTCCGGCAATTGTAAATCGATTTCAAAAAAAAATTTTTTAATGGATAGGACAAACTACGAAAATGCGAACCCAAATGACACCGACTTCCGAAATCAAAGTTATTTTTCACTTTTTAGTGTCTTTTTTCGAAGTCGATTGTTTTTTTTTTGTTAGATAATGTTTATGTATAGTTTACTCTATGTAAAGCAAGTGTTTAGCAAGTTTACCAAAACCTAGAAAGGCACTGCTGAAGAAAAATGTTGATAAAATTAAACAGAATTTGTATGAAAATTCTTTCCCAAATAAATTAATCCGAACTTAAGAAGAAGCGGTGAAAGGCCGATAATGTTATTAAATACTTAATTGCAAGTTTAAAATAAACCCAATCCCATTGAAATCTCTTCACCCTTTAACTTTCCGAAATAGCGGTTCCCACTTAAATCCAATTAATTTGTTTCCTCCCAGTCTGCAATTTTAGCATAATTTCCTTGAAACTTTTTGGCGTTTCAAATGGTGGCCCAGTAAAACTAGAATATGTCAGATACTGCAATCTTTGCAACATCCACACGATGTTTAAGACTTTACCTCTTAAGAGGACGAATAACCAATATGGTTTCAGAAATGGTGTTAGCACTGAAGACGCAGTCATGGATTTGACTAGTCTCGTGGCTAGAACGCTTGATAGAAAACGCAAATGCCTGGGAATTTTCCTTGATCTGTCAAAGGCGTTTGACACCGTTTCTGCCCAGTTCTTATTGAGTAAAATGGAAAACATCGGTATACGTGGACACGCTTTGAAAATCTTTGCAGATTATCTAAGCGATCGTACCCAAAGAGTGAAATTCGGCCCATATCAAAGTGACGAGCTTCCAATCACATACGGCGTCCCACAAGGCAGCATTCTGGGGCCTACGCTCTTTCTCATTTATATTAATGAACTCTGCAAACTGCCTCTGGAAAATTGTAAGATAATTTGCGTACGCGGATGACACCGCCCTTGTTGTAGATGGTGCTGACTGGCCCCAGACATACCAAAACGCAGAGGCTGCACTATCCGCCGTAATGAAATGTTTGGCCGACAACTTGCTCACCTTAAATGTTGATAAATCGGTATATGTTCCATTTTCCTTTCGGTCCAATCTGTGTCCCTCAAACTCCTTTACCTTAAAAGCGCATGCTTGCGGACCTTTAACACAGTGTACCTGCCACTTCCTTACCAAATCCACTTGCGTGAGGTATCTAGGAGTACTCATCGATCAGCATCTCAACTGGCACCCCCATATAGCAAAGGTCACGTCCCGCATACGGAAGCCAATATATGTTTTCAAGAAGTTACGAAACTCTGCTGATAATGAAACGCTAAAATTAGTATATTTTGCCCTATGCCGATCTGTCCTAACGTACTGCCTGCCCGTCTGGGGTGGTGCCACCCAAAATGTTTTTATCCGCCTTGAGAGAGCCCAGAGAGCTGTCCTTAAGGTAATGCTCTCTCTTCCCCGTAGGTATCCCACTGTGCAGCTCTATTCCGATTGCAAGGTACTCACGGTCAGGCAACTTTATGTGCTCCTGTCGACTCTACGCAAGCACTCTGGCCGCCCTCCAAAGGAACCAACTGGCAGACTTAAGCATAACGTTTTTCCTCGCGAACGCCATAGAACTGCCTTTGCCAAACGCCAGTTCTACGTTAATAGCATAAATATGTACAACCTACTAAATAAAAAGCTTAAAATTTTTTCGTGTCCTAAATATAAATGCAAAAACTTACTTAGAGATTATCTACTAACACTGAGTTGTGATGACACTGAGGATCTTCTGCTGGGTAATTTAAAATGATAAGGTACAATACATATAAATATTAGTCTAAATCTTACCATATACGGATATTTACTGGTTTCACCCTATTCTTTCTCACTACACAGACACACACGCACACACACCCTCACACATACACGCACTCGGACCCTACATTTATTCACCTCACCACACAGTTAAAAGTTATTCATTTTGTGTTTTATTTAACTAAATTATATTCTGTTTTCTTTTAGACCATTTGCTTCTTGCTTTAACGTCCCGATTTATTATATTAGGGCTTGTCTAGTCTATTTCGGAGAATCACTGACTCCTAAGACACAGGCACATACACCTAGTTTAGGAGTCAGGGAAATAAAATTTTTGTGATCTAGTTATAAGCCTTATGTCCTCTTAGTTTTTACTCCTTGTACTGTTATGGCTTTTGGAAAATAAAGAATTATTTATTTATTATTTATAATTAATATTACTTAGAGAAACTTCATAAAGTTGGGAGAAGAACATCAAATCTTCGTCAGGTATGGGTGTTGGCAAAGGCAAGGTAATAGAATTGGCTGAAGTATCTTCCAAAAACTATAATAAACTGTGATTAATTGGTACCTCCAAACAATCTAAAGTGCCAGTGGGACAGCCATGTTTGTCGAAGGCCGATGGCCGGAGAAGCAGACGAGTCCTGTAGTGGAAACTGCGTATCGGCAAGAGTAGTGTGGGACGCCCCCCTTGCTATATAGACGGACGACCTAAAGGAGGTGGCTGGGACAGACTGGATGCAGAAGCTGGAGTTGTGGAACAGCTTGGGAAACGCCTATGTCTAGCAGTGGACTGCGATAAACAGAGTTGATTGAATTGGTACGTCTGTTGAGAGTGCGATAATGTTAATATCCCTTTTACTGTTAATGACCAAACGGTTATGACTGAAACGGTAGAGTAATTTTATTCTAAGTGCATTGTCTTTATATATAATTATATAATGAATGTATACAAAATCTTGTAAAACATTTTAAAAGAGTACCGGTGGAGTTTCTTGCCCATTCTTCTCCATACGAAAACTACCTTTTGGAAGGGGCACCTAGAATCAATTCTATTTTATTGTAATTTTTGACGTTCAAAAGTGCCTTTTATGTGACCTTGACTGTACCAAAGTATGCATGTATGCCTATTGTATGAATTTGGGAAACTATACAGGGTGGTGGAACATCGATGCGCAAACTGTAACCATGAATTCAGCACAAGATTTTAGTCTGGAGAAAAAAAATTCTGTTTCATACATTTGACTTCGTGGGTATTGCACTTTTCTATGACATAGCAGATTTTTTCTTTTGAAAACCGACGCAATATTTCTACGCTTTTTGTTATGTCTAATACTAGCGGCCCGCCCCAGTTTCCGAAATTTTCTTTCACACAAACTTTATCCTACAATACCAAACACAACAAAAAAATAGCTATCGAATTTGGTGCAGTCATTTGGAAATTATACCCATGCAGACATTTCGGTGACTTTGTTGTATACTAAGTAATGATTAACAATCTATTAGGCTGATTAACTGACAATAGTAGTTTATGAATCTGTTGCATGACACAAGTGGGTTTTATGAACAGGGTTTAAAATCATGTACTGAATCCATGTAACATGTCCCCCCCCTCCCGGTACGTGGTAGCGAGCGGACGTGTTTTTGTGTACTCCGGTATTTTTAATCTAAAATAATAGTAAATAGTGCAATGTCAATTATAAAAGTAGTTTATACTTGCGACCAATAACAATACCTATAAAACAGTGCATAATCCATACCTGTGCTTAAACAATTACTCAAATTATTGTTAAAAACATTTTAAAAGTGACAGTGTCGTGCAAAGTGAATGACCTCTACAAACAAAGGACACGGTCATTACGCACATTCAATTCTGTTACTTGTAACTTAAGATCTCCAATTTGAACTTACATACGTCGAGTTCAGTTGGCGCCGAGTCGTGCGCATTTGACTTAAACTACGGAATCGAAAAGTCTTGACTTCGAACCCAGCGTGCAGTCAACTTTTTGTTTTTATTTTTATTTTTTACAGTATTGTGATACAGTAGTGTCTACAACACTTTTTGACACTGTTTAAAATTTTTACGACAGCAAAGAAGGCGTCAAATATGTCTAAGACGCCGCCCAAATCTCATATGGAACTTGCTACTCCGTCACGCTCTGAGTCTGATTTACCAAAACTATGCGTGGAAGAAGCCTTATTGCTAGACGTCAGCCCTATTAATATTACACAGAGAGCTAAGCGTCGTCGACCGTCTAATGATGGTAGCCACTTGGGCAACTTTGCCGACAAATTTTTGGATCTAAGGAACGAACTTAAATCCGACCTCAAGGAATTGATAAACGATTTAATGCGTTCACAAAACTCTCGCATGGACACATTCGAAAAGTATATCTTAGAAATTAAATCTCAATATACAAAAATAGAAGATACAACCAAGGAAATCGAAAAATCTATGACAGCAATATCGTCTGAAATAACTTTTTTGGAGAAGAAAATCACTAAGCTTGAATTGGACCGTAATGAGATGGCAAAGGGGCTGGTTTCCATTGAAGAAAAACTGGATAATATTGAACGCAGCTGTATAAAAACTTGCATCGAGATACGTAACATACCTAAGCGTCCAAAAGAAACGAAAAAGGACTTGTACACTTTGGTTCAACATCTGTCCAAAGCACTGGATACTAACATTCAACTCTCGGACATACGTGACGTTTCAAGATTGTCTTCTAAAAAGGAAAATAAAACCTCCAACATAAGCATCGAATTTTCTAACACCCTACATAGAAGTAATTTTTTAATGGCCGCTAAGCAGTTTAACAGGGAAAACTCCAATAATAAAATAAATTCAACTCACTTAGGCCTTGATGGACCTCGTGGCCCTATCTATATTGCTGAACAGCTTACCGCTCTATCCAAAAAGCTTTTCTATACAGCAAGAAACTTCGCCAAGCAGAATGGGTACGCTTACTGCTGGACGTCGAATGGACGTGTAATGTTAAAGAAAAATGCTGATAGTCAATACATTCTGGTAAAGAATGACCAACAACTGCTGCAAATGTCTCACCCTAATGATGCATGACTCTTAATCACGCTAGCATGTTTTAAACTTAACTTACTTTTCTCATTTTATATAATTATCTTAGAATATTGTACTATTAGTAACGTTTGCTTGTTTACGTTTTTAATGTTAAATAATTTCAACTTACACTCACACTATCTTACTCAAACATTTACACACTATACCTACTACTCATGTCACTCCAGATCACACATAACACGCTCACTTTCCATTCAACATATCTCATATGTGCTTTCATACAACTTATTATCCAGGCCTGACATGGTGTACTCGGTCATTATCTTAGACAACCATTTAACCCTTATCCAAAAATTAATCCATGTCCGATAGCGTTTTAACACTGTTAAATAATGTTGATGATACCTCAGTATCTGATGCACATACCTGCACACCAGAACAAGTAAACCAACTTTTAGTTAACTCAAACCACTACCTAAAAACGTTTAGTCAAAATATTAGGTCTGTTAATTGTAACTTTTTAAGCTTGCAAGCATTTTTAAATCGCCTTTCTTTCGACTGCGAAGTATTAGCTTTAACAGAATGCTGGTTACCTTGCCTGAGAAATCATGAAATCCCTAAAATAGTTAGCTACACCAGTCACAAAACTACGAAACACATTAACCAGAGTGACGGGGTGGTAGTCTACATAAAAAAATGTCTTAACCCCACGGTAGAAGAACCTGACTTTAATAACTCAGCTTCTGGGTTAATAATGAAGACTAACATCGATACAGCAATCCTATGCGTTTATCGCTCACCGTCTACTGATAATATAGACAGATTTTTAAGTGCACTAAATGACATACTTCCCACACTACGCGAATTTAAATCTGTTGTTTTCACTGGGGACATTAACATTGACATTGGATCACCTTTGGATACTCGTTCCCAAAACTACTTAAACTGTCTCGCATTTCATGGCTTTCTACCTGCTCATGCTCTTCCGACAAGAGGAAACAACTGCCTTGACCACACTTTTATGCGAACAAATTGTCCTGCAACAACACTAATTTTTGAGTCCACTATAACTGACCACTACTCCTCTCTAGCATGCATCAAAACTAAAAAAGTGCGCACAACAGACAGCTACACTGTTACTAAAATCAATTTTGAAAGCCTAGACAAATCTTTCCAACAGATGGATTTTACCCCTATTCTATCAATAAAGAACGCAAATGCTGCTACTGATAAATTAGTAAACTTAGTGTCAAATGCTATACTGGAGAACTCATCCACCTCAATACAGCCAGCGAGGAAAAGGGTACTCAAACCTTGGATAACTCCCGGTTTGTTAAGATGTATTCGCAACAGAGACACACTTCATAAAAGGCTTAAAGTATCACCAAACAACGAAATCCTCCATATGACCTATAAACGTTACAGAAATTTCTGTACTAAACTCCTAAAAAAAGCCAAAAGGCAATACGACAGCGAACAACTAAAAAATGCAGGAAAAAATTCTAAGGCGCTCTGGACTGTAATAAAAAACATAACCTACTCTACCAAATCAAAGCACTCATCTACTCAACTATTACTGAATTCACATTCCCCAATTGATTCATGTAACAAAGTTAATGAATTTTTCGTCAGCATCGGAAAGGAGCTCGCCGATAAAGTCACCGGAAATACTGTGCAACCATCACAAACGACCTCGTCACAGACTCGTACCAGCTTGTCTTCCTTTGTCCTAGAAGAAACCGACATTGAAGAGATCCTGAAAACTATAAATTCTTTAAGATCTAGTGCAGCAACTGGCTGGGACGGGATCTCACCTACCATTTTGAAAAGGTACTCTGGTACTCTGGCACCCATTATATGCCATATTTTTAATCTCTCTTTTCAGACCTCCGTCTTTCCCACTTCATTAAAAAGGGCAGTTATTCACCCGATCCTCAAGGGTGGCGATGGGAACCTAGTTAACAACTATCGACCAATTGCAGTGCTAAGTGCTTTGTCCAAAGTAATGGAACGCATCATTAATAAGAGGTTGAGAGGTTATTTAGAGCACTTTAATCTTATTTCTCCACAGCAATTCGGTTTTCGCGTAAAAAAGTCCACCTCTGACGCTGTACACGAATTGACTACTTTTATTGTTTCAAACCTTAATAATAATAAAAAAGTACTCACAGTATTTTTAGACCTCGCGAAAGCGTTTGATACCGTTCCCATTAAAACCCTTCTGCAAAAACTCGAAAACATAGGTGTCAGAGGTGCACAACTCCAGTTCTTCCAAAGTTACCTCACAGATCGAACGCAAGTGGTTAAAATAGGAAGCACCGTTAGTAACGAGCTTCCTATTGAGTATGGGGTGCCACAGGGGAGTATTCTTGGTCCTACACTGTTTCTGGTTTTTATTAATGACCTCTGCAATCTAAATATTCCAAATTCTAGTATTGTAACTTATGCAGATGATACCGCAATAACTTTCTCCGCAGACTCCTGGTCAGAACTTCAAATTAAAGCTCAAAGGGGTCTCGACTCCACCCTTGACTGGCTTCTGGCTCACACCCTAACACTCAACACAAGCAAAACTAAATATACCACTTTTTCTATTAGTTCAAAATCCCAGCCAAAAAATAATCTAACACTCACAGCCCACACATGTCCCACACAAGCTACACTAAATTGTAATTGCGCTCAAATAGAGTCTGTAAATAGTATTAGATACCTAGGCGTAATTTTAGATAATACCTTAAACTTTAAGGCCCATGTGGATGTATTGACGGGCAGAGTGCGTAAGTTGATGTTTATTTTCAAAACACTTAGAACTGTAGCTAACCAATTTATTATCCGCAATGTCTACTATGCGCTCTGTCAGTCAATATTATCTTACTGCATTTCTTGCTGGGGTGGGGCTTCTAAAACCACATTACTTCCTTTAGAAATTGCGCACAGAGCGATATTAAAAATTGCAACCTTTCGTCCAATTTTATTCTCCACCACCCTGTTATATAAAGAATGTAATGTTCTTAATGTACGACAGTTGTTTATTCTTCATGCAATTTTATTTCAACATCAACTTACCCCCTTCGTTACACTTAAAAAACGACGTAAAGATTTAATTTGTTCCCTCCCACAGCCCCGCTACTTCTTTACAAAAAAATTTTTCTATTATCTTGGCCCTTTCTTGTACAACAAAATTAATGCAAATATTTCAGTATACTGTTTATCCGTTCAAGAATGTAAATCAGCAGTCTGCTCCTTCCTACTAGACAAAACGTATGACGAAACTGAATCTTTTCTTCCACACTGAATCTAACTACACTATCATAAGTATACTACACGCTTCACTCATACTCTCAAAACATAAACACCCAAACACACCCTCCGAGCCTCACACACGCACACACACACACACACACACCCTCACACAAACACATACACTCACACAGCACACTTACTCATATCTTTTATAGACTAATTCTTTCAAGCATATTCCATATTTGTTTGTTTATTTTATAAAAACCAATATCATTTATTTTTTTTAATTTTAAACACTAAGCAATTGATTTCACCATTCTTGAGGGATACGGCACTGTTTCTCTTTACTACAGGCTATTATGTAGCCTATCTAAGAGAACAGTACCCCAACCATTTATGTTGTATACCAGTGTTCATTGTAAAGTGCAACTGTTTTTATTGTATTTACTGCAACACCTTTTATGCAATAAAGTTTTTATTATTATTATTATTTATTATTATTATTATTTATTATGTAACAGCTAATATTCATCATCGTCATCATCAGTCGAAAGACGTCCACTGCTGAACAAAGGCCTCCCACTTAGTGGCCACGCCGAACGACAATCCGCCACTTGCATCCATCGGTTGCCCGCTACTCTCACGATGTCGTCGGTCCACCTAGTGGGAGGCCTGCCTAGGGTCTTCCGGTTCATGGTCGCCACTCGGGAACTTTTTTCCCCATCAGTTATCAGTTCTATGAGCTATGTGGCCTGCCAATTGCCACTTCAACTTGCAAATTTTAAGAGCTATGTCAGTGACTCTGGTTCTTCGACGAATATCTTCGTTCCGGATTTTATCACGCAAAGAAACTCCGAGCATATATTCCATTGCTCGTTGAGTGCCAATATTATATCACGTGAAATTTCAAAAAGTTCACATGTTTTGAATATGCAAAAGAACCAATTTTCAATTAATTGTAATAAGCCTTTCTTTAGGGTCTATCTTTCACTGCAACTGTTTAAAACATCTATCAACTCAGCCTATCGAAGACTACTGCTGGACATAGGCCTCTCTCAGGCTTCAGTCCATCTCAGCATCCCCCATCAAGTCTGTCCCAGCCACCTTCTTAAGGTCATCGGTTCATCTAGCTGGAGGGCGTCCCACGCTACGCTTACAGATACGCGACCTCCACTCCCGGACTCATCTGCTCCACCGGCCATTGGTCCATTGACAAACATGGCCAGCCTACTGTCATTTCAGCTTGCTTACTCTGCAAGCTATATCGGTAACTCCGGTTCTTTTCCAGATGTTTTTATTTGATTTTAACTTTCAAAGAAATTTCGAGCATAGCCTGTTCCATAGCGCGCTGAGCGAACTTAAATTTATAGACCAACCCGTTCGGGTTGGCCATGACATGGCACCCATGGCATGACATGGTTGGCATGGCATGGTTGGGTATGTCATAACACCCAAATGTTTAAAACATCAACCCCAAATAAACTACATTCTTACTTATAATGGGGTAGCCACTCATTCAAACCAGGTGCGCCTAAATCCAGCATATCAAAAAGTCACAAAGACAATCACATTTTATTTTTGTTTAATTATTTTCCCTTATTTTCTGCTACCCAAATATCTCAGACCTTAAACAGTTTCCGTTAAGGAAAATCTATTGTTCCAGTTCTCCCTTCAAAATTCAAAAGGCAAAATGGCGGATAAAATTTTACGTTCTGTTGGCCGCTCGTTGCCCCGATGACTTAAATTTGCTGTAAAATAGGCTTGAGCGATAATAAGTATGCGGGCGGACGAATTTCAAAAGTTTTTAGCAATTATTCTTGTTTCTGAGAAATGTTTTGAGAGGAATTATTTTTCTGGAAGACGAGAAAAGAGATAGCTGAGCTTTTGCAGTTTCTTGTTAAATTAGTAGTGGATCAAAAGATTTGTAAGGATTATGGGTAATTGCGTAACACACTTTCAGTAGCAATTGCTTTCATTTTGACAGTTCAACACCATTCATTGTTATTTACGTTGTTGAAAATTCTAAAGTTGATTTTTGAGTGACCATTTTTAAGATTTGTATTATTTGACATCGAGTTTATTTTTCTAAAACTTATTAAATATTTGTGATTCTGAATTTAAATATAGTTGACTTATACTGTCAGTCACAAACTACTACTAAGGGATGCATGAAAAAGCCACCTCGTGTAGCGCAATTTGTACCGCCAGTTATTCAACTGAGCCGAGCGCTCGGCGCATCCTGGACAGTCATACACAACACCTTATTTGACTGGCCAATTCTTCCCTTGCGGTACGGCTAACTCCCGACTGGGTTGCAACCACCCTCCCACCGGATTCCGGCGTAAAGCAGCATGCTGTGTTTCGTCGATGCGTGGGAGTTCCAGTGCCTTACGCATCTTCTGGGCACGTTAGTTCCATCATAGACCTCATCTATCGCTTTCCATAAGGCGTGACCTCAATCTTGTACATAAGAGGCCTTAACCACTAGGCCGAAATTTGTTACCATAGGGACCTATAATTTTTATCACGAAAACCCGCGCCCTAATATTTTCCCACAACTTTCACGTCATGTAAACTTTCCTAAAACTTGTTTAATTTTGAAACTACGCACACAACTACCGCATAATGAGCCAACAAAGTATTATTAAAAACTTTTTACACACGAGAAATATTACAAGAGCAAAATATTGACAGTGCGACGCGGTAGCGTAGCCAAGTATTAATGAGCACCACTAGTGCGATCATCATACAACCACAGAATGTAAGATCAGAAGGTCCGCTTCACAACGAGCGAAAACAGGCGTGTACGTTTGTGCGTGACACAAAAACGCGTACCTATGGCGATCTCAAGTCGAGTCAAATGCAGTGTGATCTCAAGTTGAATGCAGTGTTGTCAGCCGTGCTGTTTTAACAGTAGATCTGCTGTTTTTTAAGTGCATCGTTGCTATTCTAGTCCTTAAGAATTCAACTTTCACTAGTGAGACAGAATTACTTTTTCCCATTGTTATCGAACTTAATAAGCTTGCTTATGAGACGAGGGGATATTTATACTCCATACACTAGTTTTTTGCACTTTATGCGTCATCTGAAGATAAAAATTTTGCATTGCTTGTTTCTTGTGGGTACGCACGGCTACACATCAAGCTATACAAAATGAGTATAAGCTGAATTCTGATTATACGAAAAAACTATACAATGAGAGGTCAACTAAAACTGGAAATGGATAGCTTGATGTGTAGCTATGTGTACGAACAAAGTCTAACGTCTACTGATTCTGATGTTTAACCCATAATTTATAAAAAGTAAGTGGATTCTAAATTTTTTTTCTTTATCGTATCGTATTACTGTACTGAAAACAATATTTGCTGTTTTGCTACTGTTTTTTTAGTTTAGTCGTGTTGGCAACACTGAGTGAATGCAAGCCGCGAGTGCGCTTGCACTCCCTGTAAGTGAACCGTATCAACGTGTGCATGCGATTTCACTCATTCTATGAAGTCTACCTTCTGGACTATTCTGTGATACAAACGGATAAAATTCACTTATTCCATATTTGTTTTAATTGGATTGCAGCAGTTTATAAAGTACGAGTACCGTACATCAAATGATCGTTTTATGTCATGTGTGAGCAATTTATACGTACCAGCCCTACAGCGCTGGTTTTAATTATTTAAAAGTTCAACCCTAGGTTTACCCCTATCTCTAAGTGGCGCAAGATGAATTATATGATTTACCCAGAGTTAGCTCCGAATTATTTTGAATGCGCAAGTGGGCCTTAGAGAAAAGAGTGGAGTCAATCAGTCTTACTGTATCGTTTCGTATCGGTATCGTTATGGTGGGCAAATGGGCAGTCGATTCATGTAAAATACTGACATTCAGCTGCATCCGGTTTGACTGGAACCCGACCCTAACGTGCGAAAAGGCTAGGCAGATGATGATGATAGATATAAGGCTTTGAGTTAAAATTACTTTTTAAGAGACACAAATCTTATGCTTCAAGACCGGATGACCTATAGACGCAAACTAATTGATGATTTCAAATATTCCCAAAAAAATCAAATGTCAATAAACCCCCACAATCCCTCGAGAGGAAAAAAAATGGCAAAGACCTCGAATCATAACATTCTCATTTCGATAGTTCGCTAAAAGTAAAATTGCCTGGTGGGCCCCAAAGCTTAATCGGATTGATACGGATAATGACGCCATGTCCCGGGGGGCGCCAACCCTAACCCATGTTGTCTTACTGTTGTTCGTGGATTATTCAGTTCGAGAGACTGGTGAGAGTGATGGGTTCGTAAAAATATTTATAATAGATATCAAAATATCCGACTTTCTGATATTTATCCTATATTTTACAGGATGGGTAAAACATCGGGGATCAAACTAAACAAAACTATAGTTGGGGTTATTTTTGAAGTATTTTGTTTTTAAAACAAATAAAACAACATTTTAAAAAAAGTACCATCACTACAAAAGTGCTTTTATGACAGTGGGTACCATGATTTATCATTACTGGCACTTTTTTTTCAATATCTTTTAGGTCTCACGAAAAATTATCTGTAACAAGTTACCTCCTCCTTCCTCCTCTTACTTTTTAGCTTACTGTAAACACTTAAATTGTAATAACTTTTAAAGAGATCAAGTTAGGGCTCAGCCACAGAGAATTTTTTACTGCAAATAACCCCAACTGTCGCCCTGTTTCGTTTGATCCACGATTTTTGCCCACCAGTATATATCGTGTGTATTAAATAACGGGATTTTTAACTTTATCAGGCTGATCTCAATAAAACAAAATGTTATTTAGTTATTTTAATGTTAATAACATATTTTAAATTTTATTGTTAATTTGTGTCCTAGATTATAATATTTTTTAGTTCTTGCTGTGCCCTACAGGGTCCATAATTGTACCTTAGCTTTAAGCCATTGTAACACCTATACTACATTATGGAATGCAAATAAATATATGAATGAATTAATGGATTTTCTTTCGTAAGTGGTTTATATGTTTTAGTTGCTGAATACCTATAAGTTTGTATTTGATTATTTTATGTTTTTATTACTTACTAGCTGACCCCGCAAACGTCGTTTTGCAAAAATAAAAAATAGATAGTAGCCGATTCTCATACCTACCCGATATGCACACAAAATTTCATACAAATCGGTCCAGCCGTCTCGGAGGAGTATGGTAACTAACACTGTGACACGAGAATTTTATATATTAGAAGATTATTTTTTAAATAAAAAGTATTTAAAAAATTGCATTTTATAAACAATACTGTTTTTTGTAATGTATTGTTTGGGTAAACTTTGAATCGACAAAATTTCTAGTTTTGACAGTAAATAGAATAGAATACTCTTTATTATGTACACCTAAATTAGAGACTTAATTATAGAAATTTTGCAAAGGGTGACTCAATGAGCGGTCTTATCGCTAAAAGCGATCTTTTAAAGACAACAAAAGAAAAAAAAAAGAGTAAATATCAAATTGATATAATTATATCTTGATAAATACAAAACTAGTAGTTTTGGCACTTGCTGAGTTTAAAAAAAAAAATTGAAGCGCTAGTTCAATCACAGTTGTTGTTTCAACGTTTAGAATCAAAAAGGCATTCGACGATTTTTTCCTTGTTTTTCATTCAAATAAGAGTTTAGAAGACATTATAGTGGATGCCACAACACCCAGCAATTTTTAGTTTGCAGTGGATTGGTGTGCCTGCCGTTGGAGCGGGATTGTCCGAAAGGGTTACCGCTGCCCCGGAACATAAAGGGCTAAGGAAGGAACATGGGTTGGTTGTAGTCAGTAAGAGTCTGACACTCCCTCCTGCTCCACCCTGAGCGGGAGGAGTCATTTGATGATTTCCCACCCGCAAAAAAAAAAGTGGACTGGTGTATATAATCTTTGATCGTGAATTATTCAGTTCGAAAGACGGGCTAACGAGTGATGGGTTTTTTGGCTCGACTATGTTTTTATTAAAAAGTTACTGTCTGCAGGGCCCTCATTAAATTTGACCACTTTGATTCCTTACTTCGAATCCACGTCAATTCCTTATGTAATCACGACATTTGCTAATAACATAGTAATATTCGGGATTCGGTCGTGGTACACCTGCTTAGTTCACTAGGGTGATTGTCTTAATGATAAATCATTATTTTATTAATTAAAGTTTTTTTCCGTATTAATTTGTTTTTTCGATTTTCATTTGTTCCTTCGGCATTAATTTTTCAATTGTAGTAAAATGACAGGATCAGGAAGAGGATTTTATATCCGTGGAATTAATTTTAGGTGGACCATGGCCAATAGACATTTTTTATTTGCATATTCCTCATCATTTGTGTGATCTACCGGCAAGAAAAAGTACCCGTGGTCCACCCAGGTGAACTAAGCAGGTAGACCACGACCGAATCCTCTATGACACAATAAACGAAACCGCGCAAAATGAACGCGAAGTTGGCTCGGTTTGAACTGTCAAAATACCGCGCTTTACAACCGTATGTGGTTTGCGTGTGGTAAGATTACGCGGGGACTAATAATTACCTTACAGAATTGGGACCCTGAAGAGCTTAAAGCGCTAGTTCAATCACAATTGTTTTTTATTCTTAGAATCAAAAAGGCATTCGACGTATTTTTTCGCTTGCGTTTCATTAATATACAATTTTTAAAGACAGTAGTGGATGTTAAAACAGCCAGCAATTTTTTGTTTGCAGTGGTAACAATAATGACATCTGTGTGGAGTCACATTAATATCAATATTGTAACCACAACAACACAAAGAAGCATCTTATAAGATCGCCCATTTTGTCACCCTTTGTAAAATTTCTACATTTATATCTGTCAAACTCAAACTCAAAGCATTTATTTCAAATAAACCAATTATAGGCACTTTTGAATTGTCAAGGGTCGGTCAGTCCGAAAGATGAAGCTAGTTGCCCAATCCAAAGTGAAGGTACCTATGGAGAAGAACGGGCAAGAAACTCCACGGACACTCTCACTGTAACTAGCTTCTCCCTGCGCCTTCGCTGCGTAAATTTTTTTGTTCAACCGACCCACCACGTCGCATCGCATCGCCTGCCCGCACTATTATTTTTAGCGTTCTTTCTTACCTTTTTTTCTGTTTGTTTGATCCCTAAAAGTGCTAGCGTGATGTATGTAGCCTAAGTCTTCCTCAAAAATTGAGCTATCGAATGCAAAAATAATTTTTCAAATACGACTGGTAGTTCCGGAGATTAACGCGTTCAAATAAATAAACTCTTCACCTTTATCTATATCTATATTATCTATATATATATATAAATGAATTGCTGTTCGTTAGTCTCGCTAAAACTCGTGAACGGCTGAACGGATTTATCTTATCTTGGTCTTGAAATGTTCGTGGAGGTCTAGGGAAGGTTTAAAAGGTGAGAAAAAATCTAATAATTCCCGGGAAAACCCTAAAAACAACCCTTTTCTATTTCCCATACAAACGTTTTCTAAATAAAATGTAGAGTCAATTTGAACTTTATTGCAAAATAATAATAACACTTCATGCTTCATTCAAAAAATGTTTTTTTTTATTAAATACGGATTCGTTTTGTTTGTTTAAAAATTAATTTATACAAAAGTTTAAGTCTTTTATTTATCGATTGAGGCAGTACGAAGTCTGCCGGGTCAGCTAGTTATTTAATATATAAAATTCTCGTGTCACAGTGTTAGTTACCATACTCCTCCGAAACGGCTTGACCGATTTTTATGAAATTTTGTATGCATATTCAGTAGGTCTGAGAATCGGCTACTATATATTTTTCATACCCCTATTTTTTTTTTTTGCAAAACGACTTTTGCGGGGTCAGCTAGTTATATTTATATTGTGTACATAATAAAGAGTATTCTAATTCTATTCTTATCAAAAACTCTAGTCAGGGTTTATCTTATTGAGTGAAATAATAATATGTAAATAGGCTTTTAGCCAAAGGCTCCTCTGAGATATTAAAACAGACACAGACCTGGCATAATATATAAAAATAGACATGAAAATATACGGTGCCTACTTACAAAAAAACAACAAAAAAATTGTCTGTCTATCTGTTTGTTCCCGCTTATCTCCGAAACCGCTGGACCTATTTTGACGGGAGATAGTTGATGTTATAAAGAGTAACTTAGGCTACTTTTATTATAAAAAAATAATTAAAGTTCCGCGCAAAAAATATAAACCCATGAAATGCATATTGTGTTACTACATACACGCAAACGAAATATGTTGGTCTACAATATTATAATTTTTCCACAATCAAACACGAAAATACAATTAATATTCGATTTACAAAGATAACAATGTGCCCACGGCTTTAGGCCTAGCCAACCTAACTTTAGCGTTCGTCTAATCTAATCGTACGATCCTATGCAATACGATAAGTCATCTTGACATACAGTCTAAAGCTGGCTAGACAATGATTTATAGGTAGCATCTTAGTGTTTAGTAGTCTAAACTATTGTATGTGTTTAAGCTGTAGCTATAATCTGTAAGTTATACAATATTATCTACCTGTTATAGGCTTACCATCTTCTCATTTCACAGTTTCTTGAAACTAGCCTAGCTTATTTTTTTTCTGTTAAGCTATATTGTCCCAAGGCTGGGCCAATAGAAAGAAAAATTGGCTTACTCGTATTTGTCAAAGAAACTCGTGCATACAAAAAGGTAATTGACTTTAATAATAAAGAAAAATAAAAACAAACAAAATATATCTATAATCACGGGCACAAAACAGAAATAGTCTTCAGCTGGACGCAAAATATCTCTCTCATATTTTCAACTTTGTGCTGTGTCTTTTCCGTCCAATCGGTTCAGGACGGATCAAAATTGCTTATTAATTATAATAAATTATACTGCTTTATCTAAGTGTGGAAATCATATAAGAATAATTACCTAATGTATTAAATACTAAAACCTTCCTGAAAGTAAGTAGATTATTTTAGTGAAAGAAGCATCTAAATAGGTGCATTCGTTTTTGAGAAAATTGCGGACATAAAAACGAACATGCACACATACGGGTCGAATACAGAACCTCCTTTTTTAAAGTTGTTAAAAAGCCTTGCAAATCCAAACAAACCGACAAACAAACTTCACCCAATCAAAGTACTTACGAACAATAATTTTAATTAGCTTCAACACCAACGACGTAAGCGGTTAAGCGACGAACGGATAATGCATTCGGGGTCATGCGCCGCGCGTGATATCTCATTTAGTTACTACCCCCGTTTAATACCTAAGTTTGTTTTGGGAAGTATGATATTATGCTACTATTTATGATAGTTTTATTACTAAAATTACGTTGAGGAAACTAGAAAGTTCTTGATGGTGGATTAACCTACAATGGAAATAAGACATAAGAGCCCTATTCCGAAACCTCAGTCAAAAGTCAAGCTTTACGAAACCAATTTAAAGCCATTTGATTGGTTGAAACTAGTTTTGCATAATCAGCCTATACTGTTCCCACTGCTGAGAGTCAGGCCTCTCTCTGTGAGAGGGAGTGGGTCATAATATGCCACGCGGGCCCACTGCGGGTTGTTGGATGTCACATGTCTTCAAAGGACAATGCCGGAAACTCTATTGAACTTTGCCCCATTGAATGAATACAATTATTAATTTACAACCATGCAATATGCAGCACCTAATTGCTCTTGTATTACTGATAACTAAACATTTTTCCTAATGCCTGTAGAACTTGCGGTTTCTGAAATGTTAGTTACGGAAATAGAAAAAAGGAATTTCAGGGACTGAATTCCATTTAACATTGATTTGTAATCCGCAGGTCCTAAAGATAAACGATTTATTATTATAAGGTCCTATATTTATTACAATTATTTTCATTAATTAACATTTTCTGTAAATTGCTGGGGCAGGATCTGGCATTGTCCTTTTAGGTTCTAGGAGATGCCGGTTTCCTCACGATGTTTACCTTCACCGTTTAGAGAGCGAGAGTTGTCATGAAATCAAACACACAAAGTCTGCTGGAGTTCGAGCTCAAGACCAACTCGTCGGGGCTGATACCACTGGGCCACCACAATCAATCATCATGGACAATCAAGATTACCATACAATGTCCATCCATCCCTTCGGGCCCTTTTTCTGTTAACAGCGATGCTTAAGAATTTTTGATGCCCTTTGATTATGTCCCCTCTTGTTTATACAACGAATAACGTTAAATGCGCAAAACTTCATGCACCCCAATTAGAGCATTGAGTTAAAAGCATATTACAATGACCAAAACTATTTTTTTAAAGCTATTTTTATTAAGAAAATCGTGTTGATCCTAGAATTAGTTTATGCATTCAGAATTGAGCCTTAAAATAAGACTTAATTTTCTTTGGCTCAATCGGTGGATAGTATGGCAAAATACATAATATTTGAAAAAAAAATCCTTTATTAAAAGTTACTGAAATCGATTCAGTAGTCAATTATGAACAAACTATTTTCAGGTTTTGCGCATTTAACGTATATAGTAATAAATACTAGTAACGGTACAGGCTTTTTTCGGCAACTCTCATCCAGCTGCTACCAGCCTCCCTGCGAAGATCGTTGCTCCTACTAGCCTGAGGGCGTCCTACCTTACGTTTGCCGATTCACGGTCTCCGTTCAAGAACACAACGTCATAGCAAACAATTTCATCAACTTATGGTACAAGTTAATATGCATCAAGTTGATTTAGAGTTAACTATTTTACGTCTTACGCTTCGTACTCTGGCACCTGCTGTCAGGAATAATTAACAAACGCTAGCAAAAGAGCTGTCTGTGTCACATTGGGTGAATAACAAATGTAACTCGTGGGAATATTTATCCACCTAGATACTATTGAAAAAAAAAAAAAAAATAGCCATTTCTGAGTGAGTTGTTCAAGAATGTAAAGTCGACTTTTTGAAGGTACTTTGCACGTCGTAAAATGGCAATGTTTATTGGTTGATGTGACAGCTGGATAATTTAACACGATACAACAGTAATTCCTAGTGTGGGGCGACGTTTTTTTTTTTTAATAATAATAAAATAACATCTAAATAAATACCTAGTGTTGCATATTTTGTTATTTTTATAATATTTATTTATTTATTACATAAACCCTTATTTAGTCAGGTACACACAACCTTCCACACACAGTTAATCGACCTATATAAATGTTTTAAATTTCTCAGAAATATTGATTATAATCCAAATGCATTAAATATTTTCTCACACGCGCATGAACAAACTCAATCGTTCAAGGAATCTCTGCGAGTTATTCGAGGCAGTCCCACTATTACAACCAACCATTTATCTTTTGCAAAGAAAAGTTGCCAAGATGCGAACAACGTTTTAACTTACCTATATTTTTCTTCTGAGCCACTTCGAGCAGTCTTTATTTGCGTCACTTTTTCCTTTATATTAAATTCGTTGACAGTTCTGAAACAATTGTAATGTGTCTTGAGGTGTTTTGAGGGAGTAAGTGTTGTGCTCGATTTGTTTATATTGTCATCATTATCATTAAAAATATTATTATTGTTTTTTAAGATGGGTAAAGAACTCCTGCCGTTTGTAAAAAATTAATAAAGTATAATGCTTTATCCAATTCATATCCATGTTATGAGGGGCTCGTGGCTAAATAATAACAGCCGCACAGGTCGATCGATCAGGTTAAGCTACGCTTGCCACGTTTGGTCCGTGTATAGATGACTATCTTTACATACCGAGATACGTTCGTGCCTCGAAAAACACGATAAGCCGTTGGTCCCGGCTGTCATTCGTTGATCTTTGACAGTCGAAGTCTGAAAACCAGTAATTATACCAAGGAGTACCATATTATCTCGTAACTGGTTTGTGGTGGTTAGAAGGCAGTCGCTCCATGTAAAATACAGCTGGTATTCAGCAGTATTCGATTACACTGGAAGCCGACCCCAACATCGTTGGAAAAAGGCTATGCAACGTGTAACGTTAAGTGCGCAAAACCTGAAAATAGTTTGTTCATAATTGACTACTGAATCGATTCCAGTAACTTTTAATATAGGTTTTTTTTTCAAAAATTATTTATCTTGCCATACTATCCGCCAATTGAGCCAAAGAAAATTAAGTCTTATTTTAAGGCAATAAGACTCAATTTTGAATGCATAAAGCAATGCTAGGATCAACACGTTTTTCTTAATAAAAATAGCTTTAAAAAATAGTTTTGGTCATTGTATTATGCTTTTAACTCAATGCTCTAATTGGGGTGTATGAGGTTTTGCGCATTTAACGTTACACGTTGTATAGATGATGATATATGAATACTTACTTACTAGAATTTTTGTAATGATTTTTCTGGTTAATTTTCCGCATAGTGTTACTGTATACATTTTTATCTTCTGAAACTATTAGGTACATAGTTTGTATTATTAATACTCCCTCATGCCGAGTGCCTCTGTTTATTTTTAGTTTCTATCTAATGCAGTTTCACCTGTCATATCGGTTTATTTTATCTTTCATTGAATTTTTTCAGTACATTTTTATGCCTTTAGTGAGCTCGTTTACTTGTTTAAAGAAGCTATTACTATTTTTTAGGATTCTGTACCTCAAACGGAACCCATATTGAATCAATTTGTTGTACTTCCATTCTCAACAACGCGTGAAAGTATCAAGTTGAAATTAATATTAAAAACGTAGGTCTTCGGCCTAGGGGATGAAGAGATGACGACTGATATACAGGGTTATTTGAAAAACACCAAAAACCTCTTAAGAGGTCATTGTACAGTCAACAGCAAAAGTAGATGATGAAAATCAGAAATTCAATACCAATGAACGGAGTTAACTTCACTTAACATCACTTGCAGGGCGGCTAAGTTCAGCCGCTTACGCTGTTTGGAAAATCCGTCAATTAACAGACGTGGATACCGCGAGACTGGTCTATTTTAGTTACTTTCATAGCATCATGTCTTACGGTATTTTGTTGTGGGGACGGGCTGCAGATATTGAATCTATCTTCATTCTGCAAAAGAGGGCTATCAGAGCTATCTACAACCTCAGCAGACGTGAATCTCTAAGGGAACTGTTTAAAAAAATTAACATCATGACGGTTCCTTGTCAATATATATATGAAAACATTATGTACGTTCGAAAAAATCTACATCTTTTTAGTAAGATATGTGACAGGCATAATTTTAACACTAGAAATAGGAACAAATTAGATCAACCTCGTTTCAGATTGTCTAAAGTAAAAACTTCTTTTATGGGTTATTGTGTAGAGTGTTATAATAAAATACCACTCGATATTCTTCAACTAAATGAGAAGAAATTTAAAACATGCATTAAACGCACACTATGTAGACAAGCATACTATAAGTTGGATGATTATATCGTAGATAAAAATGCTTGGCTAAATGCTGGTCCTGCTCCACAGACACTTGGGCTCACTAGTTAAAATTTCAATATTAATTTGGAAGACATGCTTCCCTTTTTTTCTTTTCTTTTTTTTTTTTAAGTGTTTCTGACATTCGAATTTAATGTGTATTTTTAATTCAATCAAGTTTTAATTGTTACTTTAATATCTTATATACCTCTTTCTAGTAAAATTTTATTCATCTCGTAAATAAATTGGTAACGATAGTTTTGTATAATTTAGAAGCATTTTTTTTTTTATTTTAATTTTGTAAATGTAAGAACCATGGATCCGTTCATTATAATTTTTTTATATTGACTTGAAAGAGCATGGCAGTTGAGAATGTGTCATGCTCACTTAAATGTCTCACTGATGGTGGCGCGTGTGTTGGATCATTCGGTTCCCTTCAAAATGGTTGAGCTGGATGGTGCTGATCCATGCGTCATGTTCGTGAACGGGCGCTGTCAGTTGAGACTGGTCATCTCTTAGCTGCCAGGGCTTCTTTTTAATCTTATAACTGTCTTGAATTGTTTCTTCATAACATTGTTCTCACATATAGAAGCAACAAGAATACTGTACTCAGGATTTTGTAATATCTTAATTTAAAAGAGTGTCCTTGGAGTTTCTTGCCCGTTCTTCTCCAAGAGATCTACGTTTTGGAATGGGCAACTAGCTTCAACTTTCTGACTAACTGACCGACTAGTTAATTTTGACAATTCAAAAGTGCCTGGAAATGGTTTAATTGAAATAAATGCTTTGAGTTTGAGTTTGAGTTTGAGTTTGAGTTGACGTCAGAACTGTGTGGCATCGAAGTGTCGTTATGTGATTGTAAATTATACCAAACATTTACTACTTCGACGCCACACAGTTCTGACGCGAACTCTGTTAATTAATTAGTATTGAAATTCTGATTTTCATCATCTACTTTTGCTGTTGACTGTACTCATCATTATGAACAATTTTTACTATGGGACCAAACCTGAAATCGCGAAAAAAAAATCAGCTGTTCCCTACATTTTGACGAGATAGACGAAGATAAAATGTAAGGAACAGCTGATTTTTTTTTCGCGATTTCAGGTTTGGTCCCATAGTAAAAGTTGTTCATAATGATGAGTACAATGACGTCTTAAGAGGTTGCTGGTGTCTCACAGATGTGGAAGAAAAAGACACGTTACGCTGGCCCAAAATAAATTAGGATAAGGGCAGGAGATTTATGATGTAGCTCTACGGTCTCCTGGAGTATTATTTCAGGAATTTCTTTTGTCAAAACATTCTGATAGTTTGTTCTGTTATAAAATCTTAGATACTTCAAAACGAAATCTATTTGTATGTTCAATCATTTGAGTTTTTAAACATTTCAAATTTTACCTCAGCCATTGTGTCGTAGCAGTGGTGGTCCAGTAGTAATAGCCTTAACTAACGTATCGTAGGTCGGAGATTCGAACCCAGGCAAGCATATTACCTTGCGAATTTTATTTCATCACCACTGCTCTCAAAACGATGAAGGAAAAAGTCGTGAGGAAACCGGTATGTCCTAGAATAAAAAAATAGAAGACACATCTACCAACCCGCACTGGGCCCTTGTGGTGGATTATGGCCCACTCCCTCTCACAGAGCGGAGGCCTATACAACCATTATGGTGGTGATTATGCTGTTATTTTGTGGATGATTTATTTTGTTTGTAGTTTTAACTTTGCCAAACAAACAGTGTCATTATTAAAATCCGAACAGCAATTTGCATAGTTTAGTTTGAAACTTCGGCCATATATTATCATGTGAAGGTAAATATAATAGTTATAGGTATTTGGTGTCAAAGCTTGCATCGATGTTCTCTTTGAATTATTTTGTAAAGTTTGAACCTCCTCTGTGAGCACTCATTATGAGTCTTGAGTGGTATCTTGATCAGATCAGATCTATTTTATTTAGAATTTTTAGAATCTTATAAGATTTAGATCTTCAAGAGGTACGCAAGTCTATCGTAGTACTATAGTACTATAGTCATTCTACATAATGAAGTTGAGGACTCTTGAAAATGGCTTTTGCTCCAAATTAAGAGAGTGAAAGTTTTGTACCTACCTCAAACGGCAGTTCAGTGAATTAATTATTTATTCAATTTCTTCAGTAGCTATCTATTAGCAGTTATATAAAGATATATTGTATGTAGATGCAGTGAACGTTTAATAAATGATAAATTATTTATTTTCTGTAAGTAAGTTTGTACAAACACTTTTTTACACGTCAATCATATTTTTTTAAACTAGATGAGGTGGGCATTTCCTGACTATGCTGAGAAGAAAGTCTGAAACAAATTCAGAGGTCACAGTCCCTTTTAAAGTCCAGACAAAATCTTGGTCAGATCATGTGCAGGCCATGTAGATTGGTGTCTGAAATGGTCTTTTGAGGACAGATTCACACAGATTGAGCGGACCTCTCCAGTCAGTGCACGCATTTGTCCAAAATCATGCAGCTCAACTCAGAACTTGAGGAGCTCAACGATTCGACGAACAACACCAAAGAAAGGACATTTGGGTGGGCCGCGTAAATTAAAAATACTGTGTTTATATTAAGCCAATGGCTTCTTCTCGTGAAATAATTATTATAAGCCTGTGCTGTCCCACTGCAATGCGAAATCCCTTTTTCCAACAGCCCTCTTTTTATTTTTCCCTGTCTACTGTGTTTGTGGGCCAATCCTTTAAGAAGAAGTTCAGCACATCTCGCGACCTCTTTCTTGGCCTGGCGCGTAGTCGTTTCCTGTTGTTTGGTATCCAATGAATTGTGGTTTCTGCGTAACGCTGCTCCGACACGAGACATATGTGGCCCGCGATGATCATTAATTAATCACATCGCTTATTAATTGATAGTACAGACGCTAGTACATCAAGCAACCCGAAACTGTAAAATTTTCCCAATCGACTTTGAACCTTATTCTTTAGCGATAAAGTTGAAAATCTATTAATGAAAATTGACAGTATGTAGTAGCTTGATGTGCTGGCGTCTCTACAATTTTTCTTAAGCTTTTTGTAATTTTACATTGCCTTCGAACTTGAAACCTGCACTCTAAAACACTTTTAAAATCACAAACCTCGAGATTTTGAGGAAATTTCTTCATATATGTTTAGAAATTCACAATAACGCAATTGGTGTTTTTGAACTGTGAAAATGAAAGGGTTTGCCATACCAAGGCTAGTTTCCGCCATCAATAAATTGAAAATCTATTTAGTCCGTCAGTTAGAGTATTGGAAAATAATGGACACGTATTTTTTTGTTTTTTGTAAATCAATGATTATCAATGACAAAGATAAAACTCGGGAGTGGGGGCTCGTGACGTCAGACTCACTAAAAATTATACCAAGGTGTGACGTATTGAGAATTTTAAAAATCGTCGTATCGTCGTCAATTTTGGTTTACATAACAGAAGAAAAAATACGGATCAAATATTTTTTGATAATCTAACTGACGGACTAATTAGATTTTCAATTTCTTGATGGTGAAAACTAGCCTATTGTAAGTGTGTTCCGTACCCGCTGGTTTCGACTGCCCCGTTGGTCTCCTGGTCTCAAGCGCGACTGCTGAGCATAAGGTGCTGGGTTCAATTCCCAGATCGGGTAAAGTATTATTGGGTTTTTTCATTAGGAATTTCATAGTAGCAGCCCGGAGTTTGGAAGTTGACGGTTTGACACGCCCTTGCCTCGGTGCGCACGTTGAGCCGTTGGTCCTGCGCCTCATCTCTCTCCGGTCGTGTCGGATTGCCGTTCCATCGAGCTATAAGAGTGAGGGAAGAGAGAGTGCACCTGAGTTTGCGCATACACACCTTGTGCGCTTTAATATCTCCCGCCCCGAAGGCTAGTATCGGCTGAGATTGGCCGCCATTGCCAAAATTCGGTCTGGAGGATTATTACCCCACTGATTTCCGGAAAATAGGACCTCTGGGCCATCACGCCCTAAACCTACAGGCTAATAAAGTATAATGTATGACATTATGGTTTCCCTTATCCTGCTCTTCCGCAAAAAGCCACCCCATATTTCCTGCAAATATAGCTATCAAAGAAACGGTTACATTAACGATTTCTATTATGAAACGTTATTCCTTAGTTCTGAAAAGAAATTACGTTAAAATAATCTTTGTTAGTTCTCATCCTCCTATATTTTTTCGAAGAATACGAGAGTATTTCCAAAAATATCACAAAAGTAACCGGAAAACATTTGTATAATTGTTTATATGGCCGAAAAAATTACGTTTTTTTTTTGGAGTAAATAAATATTAGAGAATTTTTTTCCGTAAATGTTTCACTGCTGGGCAAAAGCCTCCGTACTCTCTTTACACTTCTCTCTGTCCAGAGCCACCACAGAGCCACCAAGGACAAATCTTTATCAAAGGAGTCAAGCGAAGCTCATCCCGGAGATAAAAGGGAAGAGCTCATTGTACAGACGCCAGCACATCGAGCTACCCGAAACTGTCAAATTTTCCCAATCAACCTTGATCCTTAAGCGTTAGCGATAAAGTTGAAAATCTACTAAAGAAATTTGACAGATTATAGTAGCTTGATGTACTGGCGTCTGTACATCAAAAAATTCGTCCGCATCGCTCTCAGTGGGAAACGTGCCCAAAAGGCTGGCAGCATTGCCACGTTGGATGGCAATGCTGATTCTTTGACCTAAGTAAGGCCAGCCCGCCGGTCACGTGAAGAACAACCGACCAACCGCTTGGCGATGTCCCGAAATAAACGATGAGCACTCGGACCCCACCCCAATTCAGAATGGAATGATGAATAAACGAGTTTTTTTTTGTGTTATTAAAATCTCTGGTTTCTTAATTACTCTTTGTTTGACTATCAGAAGGCTAAGACTCGTAATTAAAAACATTCAAAATCTAGTCGCAATCTCATCTCAGCTCTATAATCAAAGTTAAAATATATGAGAATTAGAAGTATTTTTGTCAGGTTAATAATAAGATTAGAATGCAAACGTTCTGAAAAATACGGGATTCCCCCCAGTTTATCAGTATACAGGGTGTCCAGTAAATAGTAGATACGACATAGTGCTGGGGGTGATAGCTTGGGTCAAACTCAATACCTAACGTAACAATACAATATATGTTCAGCAAAATGTTACGGATTTACCGTTAACCAAATTTTTCCGAAATATTCAAAAATCTCTACCTTGAAACAGATTTTTATGCATCTCGTAATGAAAAATTCCTTTTCTAGTATTTTTTTTACATCAAATTATTCGCTCTACTCATGGATAAGTTCTTTTTCGATCAAAAATAAGAATATTTTTAAGAAATACTATTAATTGTTTAATTTTCGCAGAAAGATTTTCTTATCGCTTTACTTTAACCTACAGTGGTGAAAAAAAAAAAAATATTTTGCAGCACATATAATTATTGTGTTGTTATGGTAGGTACTGGCCCAAGCTATCACCCTCTGTATTACGTATATCGTACTGTTTACTCAAAAACCTGTATACAGGGTGCCATTTAAAAATACTCCTTACAAACTACAAAAAATCCCATTCAAAAATACTCCTTACAAACCTTCCAAAAAGTTTCGCAAACAATTGTATTTTCATTCATATTTTATTCCACTGTTATAATTACACGTTTCAAATGCCTTCCTTTCTCGCGAAAAGTTTTAATTGTTTTGTATTTGAAAAAATAATAAAAACAGAAAGAGGATCCCTCGATTTAACGACGAAACACGCTCCTTAAGCACACAAAACAATACAGAAGGTCAGGTCCGTACAACTAATGAGAACACACGCACACATAGACACGCTTCACGTACTGCGAGTGCAAGCGAACTCGCAACTGGCATTCGACCGAGACAAGAGGGACAATTACTGTATTTTTAGGAACGTTCGCATTCTAATCTGCCTCAGTCTGTCAAATATAACTCTAATTTCCCTACATTTTTGACAAGTTTTTGACATTGATTGTCGTTGAGATGAGATTGCGACTAGATTTTGAACGTTTTTATTGTGAGAATTGGCCTTCGTCAGCACTCATTATAACAGCACGGCTATGATGCAACAAATAGCATGTCATTCAAGTCAGGATTTTAAATCAAATAATAATAATAATAATACTTTATTAAAAACAAAGTAAGTAGGTACACAGTTACATAAGCGCACTGCCTCCCGAACTAGGTTGTTAGCCTGTATCTCAGGAGACAGTTCCCTTCCAGTTTACATAATTACTAAATTCTTACAGCGTTCTCAAGTAGTTGAAACTAAACACAAAAAGGTAAATTTAAATTTAGATAAAGACAAAAGAAGTTTATACAGTTCAAGGTTAATTTAACTGAGTGCGCACGTAGTTTGGTATTCATTGTGTAATGTATGTATTAAAATAAATTTAACGATGACAATACACGATAGTGGGACGCGCTGCCCGCAAGCGATTAGTGAGAGTGAGAATCTGCGGAAGACGGGGAAACATACCACTTGCAATTGCATGCGTTTCTTCGCCGGGAAGCGGGCTGCTTGCCGTACGCACGCGTCTATATGTGCGTACGCCTGTTTTCACTCGTTGTATGGAGCTTCTGTCTTATTTTGTGCCTCAGATTTATATCTTTCTTTTCATTTATACGAGGCCGTGAAATTTATATTTTTATCCCTTCCTTGTTGCATTTTTTGAATTCTTTAACATCGGCAGTGTCTATTTGCACACCTATAAACATTGTTGTGTTCTTTTTTTAACCAACTTCAAAAAGGAGGAGGTGCTTAATTCGATTGTATGTTGATTTTTTTTTGTATGTTTGTTACGCGATATCTCCGGCAATTGTGTATCGATTTCACAAATTATTTTTTAATAGATAGAGTATGCGTTAGAAGTGGTCCCATATAAATTTTATTAAACTTGCTTGGGTAGTTTTTGAGTTAACTTCAATAATACGTTTTTGTGCCACATATTTTATACCTATTGATGATGTTATAATGACATCCTGTCACTGATCTATACATAGCGAGTAGCGTATGTACAAATTTGTGTAAAGTAAATACTACTACTTAAAATTGAAAAATGAAAATTTAAAAAAAAACAACCGACTTCCAAAAAAGACACTACAAAGTGAAAAATAACTTTAATGTCGGAAGCCGGTGGCAAACAACGAAAATGCGAACCCAACGACACCGGCTTCCAAAATCAAAGTTGTTTTTCACTTTGTAGTGTCTTTTCTGGAAGTCAGTTGTTTTTTATTTAAGGTCGTTAATGAATGATTTCTTTCACGTCAATGTCGGAAAAGAATATGGATTTCATTGGTTTTATGTTTTTTGCGCGGTACGCTAATTATTGTTATAAGATAAAAGTCTCCTCTGAACTTAAGTTACTCCTTATAACATCAACTATCTGCCAGTGAAAGTCCCGTCAAAATCGATCCAGCCGTTTCGGAGATTAGCCAGAACAAACACACAGACAAAAAGATTAAGAATTGTTTTTTTGATATAGGTATCGTCTATACTTCCAAATAAATTTAATAAAAGCTAAAGAGCTTTTATTAAATGTATTTGAAAGTATTATATTAGTATTATATTATTATTCAGACATTACAAACAGACACTTAATTTTTTTTTAAATCAAACGTTAAAAATGAACGTACGTATACTTTTTATTTTTATATATGTATTATTTGTAACGTTGAAAGGGAAATTTTATTGTTTCACGAGTAGAAATTCTGTTTACAACAAGGTCGAGATGTAAAATAAAATGTGTAGTCGCTATGTGAAATTGTAAGTAATTGAAGTATGTAGATCAAATATTAAAATCATAACATTAATAACACGTAAAGAATAGAATATATTAGTAGTATTACTAGCTGTGCCCGCGGCTTCGTTCGCGTGCATATCGGTTAACAAATTGGAGTTCATGCGTTTTAATTTTTTTGCGCGGAACTCTAATTTCTTTTCTAAAATAAAAGTAGCCTAGGTTACGTTAAAAAACAACAGCTATCTGCCACTGCCTCGTTGGTCTCGTGGTCGCAAGAGCGTCTGCTGAACGTGGGGTCCTGGGTCCGATTCCCAGCTCAGGCAAAGTGTTATTGGTTTTTTCCATTAGGAATTTCTCAGTAACAGACCGGAGTTTGGCAGTTGGCAGCTTTAGTGATACCCCCGTGCCTCGGAAAGTACTTTAAATCATTAATCCTACACCTGATCGTAAAAACTTGTTGTTTCGACATTACAAACAGACACTTCAATTTTATTTATTTGTGTAAGTATCTATACTAATATTATAAATGTGAAAGTGTGTGTGTCTGTTTGTTTGTCCGGCTTTCACGGCAAAACGGAGCTACGAATTGACGTGATTTTTTAAGTGGAGATAGTTGAAAGGATGGAGAGTGACATAGGCTACTTTTTTTTTTAACCGTGTTACCCCGAATTTAACGCGAGCGAAGCCGCGGGCAAAAGCTAGTTATTTATAAGGTTGAAAGGAAACATTTTAATCGAACATTCGGGTTACGACAATGTGTCGGTGTATTTTTTCATGTTGTAAAACAAATTGTGTAGTTGCTATATGAAATTGTGAAGTATCGAGTGTGTAGGAGTGTAAAGATCAAACAGTAAAATAAATTATTCATAACATTGACCATGTAAATAATAAAATATAGGTTTAATGAAAACTATTATTAAAATTGCTGTGCTGTGCTTTATATGTCATAATATTTTTTGTCGTGGTTATTTTTGTCACTCTGAAAGTTAGCTATCATGCTTAATGAAATTGTGCTGGGCACATCTGGTGCATATTACTAGGTTTTAAAATGGGACAGCCGATTTGTATGTAATCAAGTATAAAACATAGGTCAACATAATTATATTCATTATTTATGACCTTGACCTTTAACATAAGTTTTACAAATAAATAATTCTAATTATAACTTATCAAGTTATAATTAGAATTATTTATTTGTAAAACGTTTACTTACAATTTTCCATTCAAAAATGTTTTTGTGTGGGAAGCTTAAGAAAAATATTAATTGGAAAGTTCTATAAATTCGTGATAAAAGATGATTTATATTTGATTGATATCAGACAATCAATGGGCCAAACATACGACTCAGTGTGTGGCACTGAAAAGACATCGCTGCAAACCCAGACGGAGATGGCGGGATGAGCTAGACTCCTTTAATTTAGATTGGTCCTTGGCAGTTCTGGACAGAGAGAGATGGAAAGAGTTTAGGGAGACCTTTGCCCAGCAGTGGGACATTAATGGCTTATAACAATAAAAGGACCTTTTAGAAGCAGCCATTCATGAAATTTGTATCTCTAGAATTCTAATAGTAAATCTTTCTACATTATTTTTATCATAAAGACCAAACAGAAAATCTCCTCAAAGCTCTTCCTTTTTAATTTTCTTTCGAGTTTTAATCATTCAAGTTTTATAGTATACCTCATATCGTTTTCTTTTAAAAAATGTTTTTATATTCTTGTACTAGCTCGGTCATTGACTTTTCTATTTACACAGTACAAAATAATCTGAGGTTTAAAGTTCTGTTGGAGGACCATTTAAATTCATAGAAATCGTTTCAAAAGCTTTTATTTTATCTACCTTCGTATATTTTTGTAATCTGCTATTTATTTTGACTGTAGCATTTGTTTTAGGATCAACCTCTGTTCGCCTTGTCTTTTTCTTTGTATATGGGCATGCATTTTAAGAAATTATGCCGTGGAAAAGTATAATCCAATCAGCTGTAGAAGGATGGCTGACTGCCCAAGGTGCGTTAGACGTAAAAAAAACAGACTTAAACTATGCGTATATTCAAATCACAACAGGCAACTGAAAAAATCTAATAAGTCTGTCAGTTAGATTATCAAAAAATATTTGACCCGTATTTTTTCTTTTGTTACGTAAACCAAAATTGACGGAGATACGACGCTTTTAAAATTCTCAATACGTCACACCTTGGTATAATTTTTATACGTTCTGACGTCACGAGCCCCCACTCAGTTATGATGCGTTTTATCTTTGTCAATATTCATTGATTTACAAAAACAAAAAAAAACGTGTCCTTTATTTTGCAATACTCTACTAAATAGATTTTCAATTTATTGATGAAACTAGCCTACTGTCATTTTTTGACAGTTGTATGAAATATTTAAAACACAGCAAATTGACGTAGGGAGTCAATTAGCTTTAAAAAAAATCCTGACTAAGTATATCTAACCGATCAAGGCCGGCGTGGCACGATAATGACCCATTACAATAGAAAAATTAGTTGTATTTCATTAGCGGTAGTACCTAAACAAATTAAGAATCATCAGTCGTAGAATTTGTCGTATTGGCCCGTTTCTTATCTGATCCGTATCTTATGCCCCAAATTGCGATTTCAAACCCAGCAAGTATCAATGTATTTTTATCAAAGTGATACGTACTTTAAAAGTTGCTAAATTTTGTTAGACTTCACTGACTGACAGTGAAGGGAAATATCGTGAGGAAACCCTGGAATTTCGGTCTGAAATCCAAAATTTTAATCCAACTCGCACTGAGCCGGCGTGATGATCAAACTCATTCCTTCTCTGTATGAGAATTGAGCTTAGCCCAATACCCGTGACGTTTCAGGCAAAAAAGCTTTTTGTGGTGGCCCAGTGGTATCGGCCCCGAATTACGATCGGTCGTGGGTTCGCACCCAGCCAGGCGCTTCTTTACATTGTGTAAATAATTTCATCACCACTGCTCTTAAAACGGTGAAGGAAAACATTATATTCTCCTGCCCTTATCCCAATTTATTTGTGGTCGACGCAACATCTTTTTCTTCCATACTTCTCTATTAGCCGCCATCTTGGTAGTCACCCATTTGCTAACCATATCATCATTCACACAGTCCATCCGTCGTTTCTTCGGTCTTCCCCTACTCTTATAGCCATCGGCGAAGGGATGGTGAAGGAAAACTTCGTGAGAAAACCGGCATGTCCAAAAAAAGTGAACCAAAAAATTCAAAGACATGTGACCAACTCGCACTGGGCCCGCGTTGAGTTTACAGCTCACTCCTTTTCAAAAAAGCAGGCCTGTGTCCCAGCAGTGGGAACATTACAGGCTCTTAAGGGCCTATATTACCTCAAATGGCTTAGCATGATCTTCCGTTATGTCGAAAATACTGTAGCATTAATTTTGTAATAAATATATGGTAAAGTTGAGGATAAGCGAGCGAGCGATAAGGCCGCCCATTGTATGTTTTGTAGTAATAATTGTTTTTTTTTTGTTATGTATTTTCTGGTGTACAATAAAGTATATATAAATAAATTAATTAATTAATTAATGTTAGGTCTTATGTTTGACGAAAACAAGATTCCATAAAATTTTATCGATAGAAAAAAAATCCAAAGTTACCTTCAAACCGAACAATAAACCGCTGGTATTCAAAAAATACTTCAAATTAGATCATGAAACTTTGTATAACTGAACTAACTATAAAGCAGGTCATATGTTTTTTTATTTTTTTTTAATTACCATTATTTTCACCGTAAAAAGAAAATACCTAAACTATTGACGCTGCCTGCCGCCTAACACTGCACTCTGTCTCGCTCTCACTCAGTCTGCGAGCAGTATCGTGCGATTGAGATGAAGAGTGAATTTTAGCTGAGGTAGTATAGGCTCTTAAGCATAATCAAAAGTATCATCTCTCGTAGCAGCTGTAATATTGTATCTCCTTTTGTTTCGTTCTTAACCAGGATAGATTATGAAGTCAAAAACTCCTGTTCATCAATACGTTGCGTATAATTCTTTTTTTTTAACCGCTCAATAATACATTGTAAGCAAAACTCCATAGCTTCGACAACAGGTGTGTTTCTGTTTATCTTTCACCCTCGACGGGGAAATCAAAACCAAATAAAACGGAACAAAGACCAACGATATACCCACACATTCAAATAATGTACCTACCTACATGCATACTACTTTGCACAGATATTGCTTTGCGTAATGTAGTAATAACACAGGTGTGGTTCCCGCAAAGAAATAGGTCGAGAAGAGATTACAAAAAAAAGGGAGAATAGGTTGCAAATATACCAAATAGTAAGGGAATAGGTTTAGCGGTGGAGTGTTCAGTTTTAAGATAATTTATGTAAAGTCAGGGAAATTAGAACTAGTTAATGGCCCCGATTCTGTTGTTCACAAACTAAACTAAATTTAAGTTCAGTGCATCTTTTTCTTTCTATTTCATTATGAAAAGGACAGAAGATAAATATTAGTTTAGTCCTGTCAAATTAGTCAGCGCCTGACGTAAATTGGCATATTTTTAGTAGCCTTTTTTTAATCACGTCTAAACTTGTCTATGGATTATCTAATTTGACAGGACTAAACTAATATTTTATCTTTTTTCCTTTTCGTAATGAAATAGAAAAAAAAAGATGCACTGAACTTAAATTTAGTTTAGTTTGTGAACAACAGAATCGGGGACAATATTTATTTATTTAATTTCTCATTTTGATTGTTTCTTTTTATCTTATCGTATGCTGCACTGGTTTGACGTCATCACGTCAACGCTGGCTGTCACTGAAAACCACCGCTGGTGCTCTGTCTCGCATAGGGTCTTAGCATTATGCTGAGCCATGACCGTTTTGCCTGGATTTGACAAATATTTTCCCCTTAATTGTTTTTTTTTTTGGGTTTGTGTTCTTTCCCTGCGTCATGTTTACCGCAAATAAACATATTTTCTTGCGAAATCATTCGTATATTTAAATCACAATTACTGTAATTCTTTGACAGTTTTTCCTGACTGTACCAACCTGAATCGTTTGTGGATTATGAGGCCTTTCAAGAAACATAACAACAAAGGTCACATGCGCAAGGTAATAAGAAATTCGTGGAACATCGCATTATGGAAACCAGGCTTCTGATTTCAGCGTTGAATGATGACATGGCTTTCATCAAATAGTTTTGGTAGATTTTAATAATTTCTCCGAGTGAGATGCTTATAAATGTTGATTACTACTTTTAACGTAGGTACGGTTTCTTAGAAAAACGGTGGCCGGGTGAAGTGACGGCCGTTATTAAAATGTTGGCGACAGCGGGGTTTCACTTTACGTGTTTAAAACGCTCTCTAGGAAAACACACTAACTTTCATTAATAACTCTAAGTGATGTCATTCAACTCTAGTTTCAGCAACTCTCATCCAGCTGCTACCGGCCATCCTGCGAAGATCATCGCTCCACCTAGCCTGAGGACGTCCTACCTTAAGAGCCTATACACTACCTCAGCTAAAATTCACCCTTTATCTCGCTCGCACGATACTGCTCGCAGACTGAGTGAGAGCAAGACAGAGTGCGGTGCTAGGCGGCAGGCAGCGCCAATAGTTTAGGTATTTGCTTTTTACGGTGAAAATAATAGTAATTAAAAAAAAGTAAATAACATAAGACCTGCTGTATAGTTAGTTCGGTTAGTATACAAAGTTTCATGATCTAATTTGAAGTATTTTTTGAATACCAGCGGTTTATTGTTCGGTTTGGAGGTAATTTTGGAATTTTTTTCTATTGAGAAAATTTTATGAAATCGTGTTTTCGTCTAACGTAAGACCTAGCATTAATCCTCAACTTTATCATATATTTATTTCAAAATTAATGCTGCAGTGTTTTTGACATAACGGAGGCTCATGCTAAGCCATTTGAGGTAGTATAGGCCCTTAAGTTTACCGTGTAATAGGAGAGTGCTATGTCCAGCAGTGGACTGCTATAGACTGATGATGACGAAGTCTGACGAATGAATGCAAATTGGGGAGGCTTTGTGGCGGCCAACACAGACTTAGGAAACCCTAGCCTAACTCCAAAGAAAGCTTCAAACTATAGATAATTAATTGCAAAATTAAAGTTCACAACGAATCAAGTCCTTTTGAAAAGTTTACTCAATATCTTGATATTCGCACAATATTCTCACACAGCATATAAAAATGAAAATAAACAATTTATCCCGTCTGTAATATTTAGAGTGCACTTTACAGAGAGTGGCGACAAAATGGCAAATATAGAATCTTCAATATTTTACGGAGCAAAGATAAGAGGACCGATTGACACGTACCAACACGGTGAACCCATTAACCTTAAGTTTTCTATGCACACATAATAAGGCTGCTTGTACATTGCAGCTGAGCGAAAATCAGAAGACCAATTTTTAATTTGAAACGTTCAAAATCTAGTCGCAGTCTCATCTCGGCGACAAACAAGTGTTAAAAACTTGTCAAAATGTAGGGAAATTATATATATTTTTTGACAGATTGAGACTGAGATCAGACTGTGAACGTTCTTAAAATTACGAGAATTGCCCCTCTGGTTTTACGAGGGAAAAGAACTAATGGAACGACAATAACGAATGCGAGATGTCTGAGGGGCATTTCCAATGTTTTATAAAACGTTCGAATGGTAACCTCAGCCACAATTTGTCAAAATACTTCTGAGATCAGAAGATCAATTTCCGTAATTCAAAATGTTCAAAATCCAGTCGCAATCTTATCTCAGCGACAATCAATGTCAAAAACTTGTCAAAAATGTTTTTTTGACAGATTGAGACTGTGAAGGTTCTTAAAATTACGAGAATTGCCGCTGAGATTGCGAATAGGTTTTGAACGTTTTTAATTACGCCTACTGGGGCCGTATTATGAATGAAGTATTAACGCCATTATGATTTCAACGCTTAAAACGGATGGTGCTATCGGTCATGTACTTATAGCTCCGTCTCTCTCTTGCACTGTAATCAAGATGGCAATAAAACGTCATAAAACGGCACTTCGTCTTCTGTGAGATAGGAAAATATTGCCGGTATTAATGGTAAGCAAAAGTTTCGCTGTATGTTTTAGTTGTTGCTGCCAATATTGCATGCAGAGGTATGTCTGTGAAATATGTTTCACGTACACGAGTCCACGTAGCTGTGACAATGTTTGGCAACTTTTGTTTACTATGAATAAGGGCTTGGCTAGTAAAATTCCACAAACTCTTGACCACACTGCGCTTTATGGAACATGTGGCTGCAGACAACGGAGTGAAGATTATTTTCCATATCGCAACCGTAGAATGTATGCATGGCTTTGTCTGATCACTTTTTGAACGCTTTGTCAATTCTGTATAGCGCTTAAATCGCAATACACACTATGAATCTCAATTTGAATCATTTTGAAGGCTTCCAATCCATTGCTTTATGTGTCCGAAAAGAGTGTCTGGCCAACAACAACAACTTAAATAACGCAATGAATGTTGTTGAATTGTCAAAATGAGACCCATAGCTACTTATAGTATGTTACGTTATTACCGTGCAAATCAGACGCTTCACTCGAATAAATGGTTCACTCGATTGAAGGTTAATTTTTGTTTCATTTTACATTCACACGACACTTAAAAAAATTTACAGAAATTAACTCCGATCTGTTTCTTTCATTTAATTTTTCGTTCATTTTTAGGCGAGTGAAAATGCCGAGAGCCGAAAGCCAAGATCGTTGTATCGAATTCATTATTACCTTTTGATTCATTTTATGTTCAGAAGTTTAAGAATGCCGTGTAAGGGCAAAAATAAACAAAAAGTGAAGCGTCTGATATTGTCTTTACCGCCGCTCCTTTTGTTCTTTTTGCTGCACGACTTCGCACTGTTCGTTCGTTCCGCTCCTATGGACAGGCAGCCTTAAAGGACTATGTTAGCGAATAATTTTATGTCTTCACTAGCTTTTGCTCCGGTTAGGTGGACACGAATTTTATGAGTCATAATTTTAAAATAAGCGACCCAAGTGTGAATGGGGCTTGTGCTTAATGTAGCATCATTGTCCCTAGTTTCACTTACGTCTATATAGATAACTGTTGTCCGCGACTTCGTCTGCGTTTATTTTGTATTTTAGTATTTTTTCATACAAATATCCTGTGTGAAAAGTAGCCTGTGTACTTCTCCAGGTCCTAGGCTACCTATTTGTCTTTCATAACGATCAGTTTACTGGCTTATGCGTGAATTATAGTTAAGGGCCTATACTACCTGAAATGGCTTAGCATGATCCTCCGTTATGTCGAAAATGCTGCAGCATTAATTTTGAAATAAATATATGGTAAAGTTGAGGATTAATGTTAGGTCTTATGTTAGACGAAAACACGATTTCATAAAATTTTCTCGATAGAAAAAAATTCCAAAGTTACCTCTAAACCGAACAATAAACCGCTGGTATTCAAAAAATACTTCAAATTAGAACATGAAACTTTGTATACTAACCGAACTAACTATAAAGCAGGTCTTATGTTATTTACTTTTTTTTAATTACCATTATTTTCACCGTAAAAAGCAAATACCTAAACTATTGGCGCTGCCTGCCGCCTAGCACCGCACTCTGTCTCGCTCTCACTCAGTCCGCGAGCAGTATCGTGCGAGCGCGTTAAAGAGTGAATTTTAGCTGAGATAGTGTAGGCTCTTAACAGACAGAGTTATTGTCACATTCAAATTTAGTATAGATATTCTTCTTTTTCCCTAATATTCTCGACTATTTTTGTGAGATTTATTCTGGTGATCCCCTGAACCTTCTCACCCCCGGATCCCCATTGAATGCCAATAAATTAGATCAGTGGTAGCCCAGTGCTATCGGCCTCGACTTAAGAATTATAGGTCGTGAGTTCGAACCTAGGCAGCCACTTCACTTTGTGTATTTAATTTCATCACTACTGCTCTCAAACCAGTGAAGGGAAACATCGTGAGTAAACAGGCGTGTCCTAGAATCAACAATTCGAAGGCATGAGACATTGACCAACCTGCACTGGGCCCGCGTGGTGGATTATGGCCCACTTCCTCTCACAGAGTGGGAAAATTTTAAGCTGTGTATGATGATGACAAATAAACTCGTGATCGATAATTTAACACCCAATCAAACAAGAAATAATTAAAGAGGAAGTACTTACCTGGATGAGTCCTTTCATATGAAGCAGAACTATAATAGTGACTTTTGTTTTCCCGAACGATATTGGCATTTAACCTCAGCTCAGTAGAACGTACACAAACCAGAAAAGGTATGCGCTTCGGTAATCTTCGTGTTTCCGAATTACTACGAATTTCGCGTTACAAAAGTAACACCCCGCAGAGATAAAGCTTTTTAGTTTTGTATCATTGTCCATATAGCTGAAGTTTTCTTTCTGTTGGGTTATCTACTCCGTTCACACTTCGTCATCTATATTTTTTTGAATCTCCGACAAAAACAGAGGGGTATTAGTTTAACGTATGTACCTGTGTGTCTGTGTATCTGCGTGTCTGTCTGCGCCAATCAACGAGGCTTATACCCAACCATAATAAATGTATGCTATGGTAAAAAAATAGTTGCTGTTAACTTCTAATTTTCACTAGCCGTCCCAAGACGTGAGGACGCTTTGATCAAAATATTTCCTACAACTTATGTTAAACTTAAAGGGCCTAGAATTATATAGTGCTGTTACCCTCCAATTTTGAAACCATGGTAACACAAAATAGGTAAGTGATTCCATGGTTATACTAGCTCTTTATTAGATCTCATCATTGCACGTTCGTATTGTCGAAGATCACAGAACAGATCTGTGTTGAAGATAGACGATAATTGACGAAGCGCATTCTTTTTCTGGGAAATCTGTAAATGCTTGTTCTAGTACCCAAGACTACTTGCCAATGCACTAATGACAGTTTAATAAGTGCCATTAGACCCGTCCAGTGCCTAGGTTCAGCATGTATTATCTGTTTAAAAAATACAGTGATATCCATAATATAAATACTAGGAACAAACACAAATTCGTTGTTCCTACAACCAGGCTTAAGAAAATAAGTGGCTCGTTTAGATGCCAATGTATACGTTTTTATAATAAACTTCCTAGCCACATTCAAGATCTAAGCCTTAATAAATTCAAATCTTCTATAAAGCGGAAACTATGCCAGAAAGCCTTTTATTCTGTTAAAGACTATATTGAGGATAAACATGCTTGGGATTGAGCTGCTCCAATAAATTTACACAGTGAATCTTGTTTGGTTTTTTTTTTTTTTTTTTGCTTATTATTTATTTTATTTTCTCTCTTTATAGACGTGAATATTTACTTTGTAAAGTATAATATTATTTTAATTGTCGTGAAAGTGAGGACTATGTGGGTCTTTTCTATCTTTTTTTATGTTTTCCTTCTTAGTTAGTTTTATTCATGATCTGGCAGTTTGAGTAATTTACGCGGCCTACCTAAATGTCCATTCTTTGGTATTGTTTGTCGAATCGTTGAGCTCCTCAAGTTCTGAGTTGAGCTGCACATTTTTTTTTTGACAAATGGGAGCACTGACTGGACAGGTCCCCTCAATCTGTGTGGTTCTTTCCTCAAAAGACCATTTCAGACACCAATCTACATGGTCCTCAAAATGATCTGACCAAGACTATTTCTGGATTTTTATATACACATTGACATTGATAAATTTTACATATACAGTGACATGAATATTTACTTTGTAAAGTATTATGTTATTTTTAATGACTGTGAATGTGAAGACTATGTGGGTTAATTTTAGTTTGCCTTTGTTTTTTTCTCAGATAGTTTTAGTCATGGTCTGGCAGTTTGAGTAATTTATGCGACCTACCCAAATGTCCTTTCTTTGGTATTGTTCGTCGAATCGTTGAGCTCCCTAAGTTTGAGTTGAGCTGCATGATTACTGACAAATGCGTGCACTGACTGGACGGGTCCACTCAATCTGTGTGGTTCTTTCCTCAAAAGACCATTTCAGACACCAATCTACATGGTCCTCAAAATGATCTGACCAAGACTATTTCTGGATTTTTATATACACATTGACATTGATAAATTTTACATATACAGTGACATGAATATTTACTTTGTAAAGTATTATGTTATTTTTAATGACTGTGAATGTGAAGACTATGTGGGTTAATTTTAGTTTGCCTTTGTTTTTTTCTCAGATAGTTTTAGTCATGGTCTGGCAGTTTGAGTAATTTATGCGACCTACCCAAATGTCCTTTCTTTGGTATTGTTCGTCGAATCGTTGAGCTCCCTAAGTTTGAGTTGAGCTGCATGATTACTGACAAATGCGTGCACTGACTGGACGGGTCCACTCAATCTGTGTGGTTCTTTCCTCAAAAGACCATTTCAGACACCAATCTACATGGTCTCCACATGATCTCACCAAGATTATGTCTGGACTTTAAAAGAGACTGTGACCTCTGAGTTTGTTTCGGCCTTTCTTCTCAGAGTAGTCAGATAGGAAACGCCGACCTCATCTCGTTTAAAAAAAAATATGATTGACGTGTAAAAGTGTTTGTACAAACCTACTTACAGAAATAAAATCATTTATCATTTATCATTTATCATTTATCATTTATCATTTATCATTTATCATTTATTATTTAAAACATTGTTTACGTAATGGTGCTTGAATACGCTATTATTTTGTGCTCTAAAAATAAAAATGTTAGTTCTTTGTCAATACCAAGAACTGTATGGTCAATACTAGGATGTTAGATCGATAAGGTTCATAGTTATGTGACTTGCTTTTGTTTTATTTTAGCCTATTTTTTCCCGCTTCTGATCTAAACCCGCCTCCACTTTGATGAGAAATAAACTTGTAATTACTTGAAGAAACAAACGATAAAGTAAAATTGATTAGATTTCCAATTGGGGTGATTCTTTTCATCTGTCAATTTAAATCAGATAGCTATTTTTATACCAAATCACATTACCTATCAATTTTTTCAACCAACATTTTCTCCCCTCTGAAACAGTTCTAAAACGCAGTCAAAACTCGAAAGAAGAAATTATAAAGACAATCGGAAGTTCAAGTGGCCTGTGGAATGAAGAAGTGTTTATGACGTCATCTGAATCAGTGTTATTAGGCGCCGGATGCTACGGACTATAGCTTAGTTGCTGGTTACAAATCATCATCATCATCTGCCTAGCCTTTTCCCAACTATGTAGGGGTCAGCTTTCAGTCTAACCGGTTGCAGCTGAATACCAATAGCGACTCCATAACCCAGTTACTGGGTAGTAAGATACCCCTTGGTAAGACTGGTTATCAGACTTTCGGGCTTCTGACTAGTTGCTGGTTACAAATATTATTGAAAAAATGGGGTGATTCTTTTCATCTATTCAAATTAAACAGATCTAATCTTACCCAATCATAATATTAAAACCTTCAACAAACGTTGTTCCCCTTTGAAACTGTTCGAAAACTTATCAAAAAGTATTATCAAGGCAATTGGACGTTGAATTGATAGTTGATGAAGGAGTGGTGAATCAATACAAGCGTCTATTAATTAAAAAAAAAAAAAAAAAATCTCATCATGAAAATCTTTAACATAAGTTTTGTCCCATTTGTAACTGTTCTAAAACTCAGTCAAAACTTGAAAGACATTATCAAGACAATCGGAAGTTAGAGTGACCTGTTAACTTCGAGCTGTTAATGAAGTAGTAGATAGGTACCTGTGCAATGACGTCACCGAAAACAGTAATATTAGGTGCCAGGTGCTATGGACTATGGGTTAGTTCCTGGAACGTTGATATGAAGGTATTCAGATGTTATAATTTGTGAGTGGATAGGGGATTGATTACGAAATAGTTTGCCTATGTTATAGAATATCTGTGATAATGTAATTTTACATTCTGTTTGTTCGATTACTTCTTCAAAACTTAGCGATTAGTTTAGAAGAACTTTAGTAGACACGAAAAGCGACATTGTTATACTGTTTACAGACACATAAATTGATTTTGCTAGCTGTTTTTAAGGTACAAATCCAAATAAATTGTAAATGTAGCCCGAAACATTTTTTTTTCCAAATTGCATCGCTGGTCTACGTTGTATGTGACTTTTTTATTAATGTTTTAAATTACTATTTTATTTTGCACTACTTCACTGCTAGGCAAAGGCGTTCCCCAAATTCTTCCAGGTATAATTTAGTCAACAATTATCATACTTGCCGCGTATTGAAATTGATCAACTTACAACGCAAAACATAGCCTGTTAAAATCCCCCTAGCCGTAACCCTTAGCCGTTTGGTTTTGCCGTAGTCGGGTAAATAGCGCTTCAAATTGCAAAACACCTAAAAACTTTAGAGTTTTGCGGGTAACCTTAACGGATCCACTACACCTATCACACGATGCTACGATAACTGTATATGTACCTATAATAAAGCGAACTGATGAACTTTATCAAAGCCTGTGTAGTGTCGTACCACTTTTTCAGCCGAAAAACTACGCTATAGTTATCCAATATTCGGTTCCTCTGTGAAAATATAAAATTTCCATGCCACAGCAATTGGTTGGACTTGGATAGTCTAGCTTTTTTCGTTTTTTAACCTACATTTTGAGCAGCGAAAATTCAGATGGAAACTTTTGCGTGATATCGCAATGAGAAATTGGTTTTAATTGCATTTAGAATTTTGTTCAGTTATGAAATTATACATATTATTATTATTATTAGCCTGTGATATCCCACTGCAGGGCAAAGGCCTCCCTACTCTCCACTTCTCTCTGTTCAAAGCTGCTAAGGACCAGTTCTTGTTGAAGGAGTCCAGCTCATCCCGCCTTCTACGTCTGGGCCTGCCACGATGTCGCTGATCAAGATGTGTCCAGCCCAGTTCCATTTTAGCGTGGCTGTTTTCCAAGTGACACCAGTTATCTTTGTGATGGAACGGATGGTCGTATTCCTAACCCGGTCTGTTAGTTTGATACCTAGAATACTCAGTTACATAAATTATACATATATTTATGATAATTGTGAACGCCTATAAATAGCTTAAATGTATATATTTATATATTCTTATATATTTTCTGGTCTTTGAGTACGTACTAACAGTACCTATTTCAAAATAAACCATCATTATTAAAAAAACATTCAAGAAGGTTTCTGTCAATCTCCCATTTACATACTTTTTTTATCGCCTTATTTTTTACTCTTCACTTTGCACTTGTACTTGTATACAGTGAACAGTGGTGGGGCAGTGGTAACGGGCCCATCTTATCGTGGGTTCGAACCCAGGCGCTTTACTTTGTGTATATAATTTCATCACCACTGCTCTCAAAACGGTAAAAGAAAACATCATGAGGAAACCGGCATGTCCTAGAACCAAAAATTCGAAAAGATTTTTGTCATCTAAAAACCCACTCTATGCCCGCGTGGTAGATTACAGCCCACTCCCTCTCGAAGAAAGGAGGCCTGTGTCCCAGCAGTGGGAACACTATAGGCTGAATATGCTATGCTTGTATACAACGAACTCTATTTAGACCCAAAGAATACCATAGAACACGAAATTCATTACAAATTAATTTCCTCCGTTGTATAAAACTGTGAACAACTCCAGCTTACTGAACCAACATATCCACAAGCGTAGACGCGCTGAGCTAATTCTCAAATTGCCATGACATGATATACGGCTGCCCAAAGTTCCTAACTTAAGTCTTTGTTTTGGACATCCGGGCTCAAACTCCATCCATTAGCTGTAATTGGATGAAACCCTTTATAATGACTTTTAGAAAAAAATTATGAAGTGAGTTCACCGAAGTTTGTACTTTTTGGGCGCATGCCTCGGTAATTTTATACCGTCATCATCAGTTTAGTTAACTATGTTCGAGTCAGCTTCATAAAAGTGGAGTGTATTTTTTGGTAATCAACTTTCAACCTGGGTTAACTAATGGGTGAGTTTGGATCAGCTTTCAATCTCATCGGGATGATTGGATATCATTAATGTTTTCTAGAGGTTCAAAGACCAATTTCTCTAAATCAAAATCAAAAGTAATTTAATCTAATTAGACTGAGAATCAGCACTTTTCGAACGTCAAAATTACATAAGACAGTCGCTGCCCTTTACAACTTCCTAGTGCTTTCGCTGGGAATAAGAAGTGGCGCAACAAATTCCCCAGCTGCTCTCTTTACTGAGTTCAGGCTTTTAAATGCCTGTGAAGACTTTTAATGAAAATAAAATTAATTAATATACAAATAATAATATTGCAATGTAAATTTATAGTCAACCGCTCATTTAATCAGTGGCAGCACTTAAACTACAAAAACCACCCTTACCGCCACGACATAAACGCGCTGTCAATATCAAATTGTTACCATACAAGTGCGTTGGATTGTACTAATAATTGTCTAATGAAATAATGACAACAGCGGATGGAGCATCTATGCATAGGGCGCTATAAAATTTTAATATCGCTCACTGATAGACAACGCACAATCTAATCCACTGGGTCTAGAGAAGCATTAAATTTTTAAGTTATACGAAAGTAAACGTGAAAATTAATCCCCTGAAGAGGTAAAAAATGGGATGAACCTCTATGAAAGTTCGTCATTTTTCCAGATGGAAAATACCAACTGGCACTCGGCTTGTACCAAAAAAATTCACCGAAATGAAATGTTTATTTATGTAAGTAAGCACTTGGATCTATTAATATACTTTTACACGTCAATATGTTGTTGGTCAAAGTTTTGAAAACTAGACAGCATCGGCATTTCCTAGCTGATCCCTGAGAAGAAATGCAAAAACAAACTCAGAGGTCATGGTCTCTTTTAAAGCTCAAACATTATAGGGTATATTATTATAAACGATGATTAAAGTTAAGAAACGTTTAAACGTCAAAATATATGGTTAAATAGTCAACTTTAAACAATGTTTATAAATAAAGGGGTTTTAAGGTTTTTTTTTTTTAATCAGGATTTTAAACAAAAACATATGATTTTAAACCCAATCAGATTGATCCCACATCAAACCATTTATTCAGGGCCCATCGGTAATTTGACTGCGTAAAGCCGAACGATTTCAGGCACGTAACCGATCCCATCCAGTTTATTACTCTTTATGTCGTAACTTTGTATGCTTATTATTATAAACACCACTTTATCGTGTTCGGGAGTTATGGTTTTATAGATAGGATAGGACCCGAGTAAAAGTTCAGGTTCATGGTTTGTTAGAGGTGACGTTGAGGATCCCTTGGATGTTTGAAGGGCTGCTGGAATCTGAGGAGTTTGTAGGAAGTTGGTTGAAGTGTCCAGAATTAGATTTGGAGGGAAATAAGAAACATACCATAATGTGATAGACGAAAAATGTTGTGTAGATAGATAGATAGTAAAGACATACATAAACTCACGCCCATGGGGTAGGCAGAAACTATGAAGCGCCACCTGATACGATCCTGAGATACTTGTTTTGCTTCGTTTACGTAAATACATAAAAAAAATCTATCAATAGTTTAGGAGAAAATCGCATTACAATGTTGCGTAAATTGTAAGGTATTTATTGATTGTGTATTGTATGGACTCTCAACCAGGACGCGGGTATTGTCAGCAGGCCAAGCACGAATGCGCGAAGTAAACATAACGTAGATCCGAATGATTTTTGGATTGGAAATATTCTTTTAATTACTACTGAGCACCTGATATTTATTTAGTTTGAAGACTTTATTCATATCATGCCCGATAAATTGTGCTTGCCGCCTAAAAATAATAAAAATAATAAATACGTTTTATTTTCAGAAAAAAACACATTTATGGGCACATAACAATTTTCCAAGTAAAAAATTAACGTTACAGAAAAAAGTTTATCGTTGGTGCCAGTGCTAATGAAAAATTCTTTATGCAGGCATCAAAATGCTAAAGAAAAGTCGTATTTTCTGTGAAAAAATCGCTCTAAATTACCTTACGTTTACTTACGCGTTTGAGTTAGGCCTACTGATGTATGAACGTGGACAAAGGACGTAACGTGTTAAAATGTCTACGACAAGGCTTTCTCCCTCAGGTTTCCATGAAGAAAGGTGTAGGTACGTTTATGAGTCAATTTCGTGAGTACCTACCAAGATAAATCTGGTAAGATAAAGCTAGGTGGGAAGGGCCTACATAAAGAAGATCATGGGCAAAACCTGAAGGATTTTATTAAATTACTGAAGTAGATAGTTTATGGGAATTCACCACAGATATAGATAGACCTAGATAACGCAATTATCACGATCTGTATGAAAACCAAGCGTGCCATTTTTTTGACTACCTACTATGACGTCACAAGCGCTCTTTCTCACTCACGCTCACCCAGCCAGCAGTACACAGGAGTGAGCGCGAAAGTGGCGGCTTACAATTTTTGAACGTAAGTTGATGCGATTTTTGGCACGTGAAGTAGTTGCTCTTGCGTTATCTAGGTGTCACGCCAGCACATAAAGCTACCCGAAACTGTCAAATTTTCCCAATCAACTTTGAACTTTATGTTTAAGCGATAAAGTAGAAAATCTATTAAAGAAATTTGACAGATTGTAGTAGCTTGATGTGCTGGCGTCTGTACACTATGTTTTTTCTTTATAAATTACTAGCGACCCGCCCCGGCTTCGCACGGGTGCAATACTCATACTAAGTACAGGGGGCTGATTCTACTAACATAATTGTTCAAAAATCGCAATGGAACCACAGCTGAATCATGGCTGTTAAGCGTTTTCGTATTCTACTAATGTAAAACGATTCAATTGCGGTTACGTTTTAGTTTAAGCCAACGATCGATCGAAATAATTTCAAAATATATTCTGCTAACAAAATCGAACATGAGCGTGACGTTTAGTCACATTCTACTGTTATTTTAACATTTGTTAGAATCGAATGGTTTAAATATAATTTTTTATTTGAAAATACTTTCGGTGACGTGTATGTAACATTTTTAGGTTCAACTTTTTTTTCTGTGGTATTATTAAACATACTATTTGCCATGTTGGTAACACAGTTTACCCGCTGTTACGTTCCCGCTACCATTCAGTTGCGATTCAGCTTAGGTTTAGTTTCCAGTTTGCAAAGGAAATAGTAGAATGACTTTATAAGTAACTATCGAACGGCGATCGAAATCGAACTGTTATTAAAAGACAATTGAACGTGTTACGTTGCAAATTAGTAGAATCGCCCCCCAGGTATTTCAAGAATGCCAGCACGCGCCGCCGCGGCCGGTACCGCAGCAACCGCTATGTCCCTGCATTTTAAATCTGTAATATCTTCGAAAATATTCATTTAAATTACATGCTGTAAAGGGACATATTTATCTATATTAAATGCACAATGTATTTAAGATACTTAATTGTATAAGGATTAATGTCGTATTGCTTAAAATCGCTTCGTAAATAAGCCATTATTTCTCGTAAAAAGTAAAGGATAAAAAATGATTATTGTGGGTTATCCCTAAGAGTTAGACATATATCATCGCGGACTTTTTTGTAGACCTTTTTAAGGTGTACAATACTGTAGTACATTATTTTGACCTATCTCGTAGGGTTCAGCCAGCGTTTGAAAAGTAAGCGCAAAAAAATGTGTTTATTTACGACATCACATGCATGCATGTATTATATATATAAACCTTCCTCTTGAATCACTCTATCTATTAAAAAAACCGCATCAAAATCCGTTGCGTAGTTTTAAAGATCTAAGCGTTCAAAGGGACAGAGAAAGCGACTTTGTTTTATACTATGTAGTGATGTTGTCTGTGAAACTGAACTGTCAAACCAGTTAAATTCAAAATCAATATAGTTTCACTAGGTGCCTCAAGAAAACTTCCATCATCCTTCGAAACTAAGTCATTACCACGTCATACCGACGTGGTATGACGCCAGTAGACAGGACAAGCCCGGAACTACAAAGTCGTAAACCCAATTTGACAAGTTCGCCAATCTTGTCCAAACTTGTTCGAAGCTTCCTTAAGGAAGGAAAGGCTGTACTAAAAGATAGGCAGAGGTTATGCGATGTCTCGGAAATACGAGGTAATGGGCGGTTTACACTAGGTCGATTTTTGCCAAGCGGCTGGTCGCTTACCAAATCGCCTCACAAGTCAAATCGCCACCCCATTATTTACACAGGTCGATAAAAATCGCAGGTGACAAGTTCGTTTCGCATCAAAATGACGGCCTTCATGCGGCGGGCGGTCGCCCGCGACTGAGCATTTTCACGGTCAATTTTACTCACCCACCGCATGCATGTCACGACACAAGTCGAAACCTATTTTGGAACTTACAATTTTATTCACTTAGCCAAATTGGCATTTAAACGGGTCTGGCATAAGGTCCGCATAAGGACTCACAAGCCATCTGGGCCGGTGACGGCGCTGTTACTGAACAAACAATGACAGACCTTGTTCCTTTTCATAGTGATTTCGTTAGGTAGTTCCAAATAACCCAACGGGTCAGATAAGCTTGCTGCACAATACCAGATACCGTATTAAAAGCCTTTGTAAAAGCAATATTTTGAAACGAGCTACCACCATGTCTTTCTGCTGCTGATTTCATATTAAGCCCATGTACGCATGGGCGTAAACATATGACGGCGAGATTTTCAACTCTCAGAATTATGCTGAGCATTGAAAAACAAGTGCGCGAAAAAAAATCGCCGCTGGTAAAATGCGCCCGTGCGTACCTGGGCTAACAGGGAACTTACTTATTTTTTTCTACATTTTGGGATTGCAATAGTACTTATTATTTACATGGATGATTGTCAATAAATTACTATAGACAAACAATTAATTTTTTTTTTGGTACAGTATTTTTATCTCACGAAACGATGCGCACTTTACTTGTGGTAACGAGTGTACAAACACGTTGTGAATGTGTGCGTGAAGACGAGTAGCGTCAGTACGTAACACAAATATGCATACGTACAAACACACTTCCAACTTCGCCACTGTCTCAGACGGTATCGAGAGTTCCTGCGCTTACACACAATTATACAACACAACAGCGTGTTTGTACACTTAGTAAACACAACTAAAGCGCGCGTCGTTTCGAGAGATAAAAATACTGTACTATCTCTGACTTCAGAAGGTTTAATACTATTTTGGTTCGTCAGAACACTTTGAGCATCTTTAATGATTATTACTAATTTTAATTTGATATTCAATCGTTTTGGAACTCCAAAATCTTAAGCAATTTAATTTCGGGGAGTATGTTTGATTTGAAACCTTAATTGCAATGTATTGTTGAACAGAATGTAATCTTCTTCGTACAATGTGAGTTAAAATACACGTTAGGGAATAAAATGACAATTAAATACAGAGCAGCTTTCAGAATCTTATCGCCCAGAATGTCGAAGATATTTTGTCTTTAATGGTTGTAATAATTAAGATTGATAGAGCTTAGAGCATGGAATTATCTTGTAATCTGTGCATTAAAATAACAATAAAGATGTTGTCTTGTATGTATAGACCATGTAATTGCTATGCCGCCATAAGGTTGAATGTCCTTTGCACGTTTTAAAACGACAGGATCTAGTTTTAAGACCAATGTGATAATTGGATAGCTTTTACCTTTGTGAAGTTTCTATTTACTGGGTGTTTTTGTCAAAAATCGTAGTAATTATAAGGTTGATAATACTATGACATTTTGCAAGTATTAGAAAATTATTTAAAAGTTCAATAGAGCAAAGATCCTGTCATATAATCATGCCGTGATAGTTTCAATCACCTATACGCTGTGGGTTTGAATTGAGCGTACCTAACGTATAACGCAATAAAATGTTGTTGAACTGTAAAAATGAAAGCCATTGTTACTGATAGTATGTTACGGGGACTAAGAAAGCTCGTGGTGAGTTTCGGTGAAGAAAGAAAAGTAAAGAGAGGGTCACGAATAGGTCTTCTGAAACTACTCTTCATAATCACCTCTCGAAATATTCTTAAAGTACTAGCTTTCAGTACAGCGTCACCCTTAACAATGTTATGTCCTACACCTGTTGCGACCATGCACCAATTTTGTGACAAAAATGATGGATAGTGCGGACGCTAGCCGATATATTCTGGGCTACAAATAGCCAGTTGATATACAGACTTGACGTCACTTTTAGAACTGCGTTTCCGAAACAGTTTTGGATAATAAATCTGGACCTGGAACAGTGGTCTGTTGATTTGTGAGTGTGTTTGTGAGAGATAAACGTTTGCCCGCTTGGCATTTGTTTTTTCGGTTTCGGATTGGATGATTTAGAGGTTTTTGAGCTAGCGCAACTCGCTGGGTTGATCCGTGGAAAACTGGCTACCAATGGTGTGGATTGTTAATACTTTATACTAACCTTTAATGGCGTGGGGGATTTACATTACGTTGATTTTCACCGTGCGGCTGGTCACTTACCAACTCGCCATCCCATTTACACGGGTCAATAAAAATCTCAGAGACTAGTTTATATTGCATTAAAATGTCGACTTTCATGCGGCGAGCGATCGCCTACGACTGAGCATTTTCATGCGAGCTGTAGCCGCACGACAAAAGGCGAAACCTACTCTACTTTAGAACTTTCGATTTGAGTCACCTGCAGCCTAGCTGAATTGCTATTTAGACAGTCTGATGGCTCAGTCTGAAGATCAGAAGACCAATTTCCCTAATTAAAAACGTTCAAAATCTAGTCGAAATCTCATTTCAGCGACAATTAAAGTCAAAAGCTTGTCAAAAGGAGTAGGGAATTAGGAGGTATTTTTGACAGATTGAGAGTGAAATTAGACTGTGAACGTTCTTAAAATTACTAGAATTGCCCCTCTGATTATTGGAATCCAAGGAGAATACTGTCAAAGTTAAAATCTTAAATTCACTGACAGACAACGCACAGTCCGCTAAGACTATAAGCATGAAACGTTGCATTAGTTTTCCTTTTTTAAACAAAAGTGGGCAACTAAGGAAGGATTTTTGAAAATTCATGCCCTAAAGGGCTCAAATAGGGGATGAAAGCTCATCGTTTTTGCCGATGGAAACCCCATCGGGCATGCGGCTTAAATATTTTTGTATGATAAATAATTTTCAACGAAAGAGACGAAATACCTAGATGAAAATTGAAGGAGCAAATTGGAAAAAAAAAATTTTATCTTCATTTTAGAAACTAATGCCCGCTTTTTCTGAGGAATAAATATTGCGGTTTGACAGCTTTTATATAAAAAAATATGTCAAACTGTCCTATAAATTACTCTTTAGATATACAGGTTGTCCCTGAAAGTATGGACCAAATCGAATAGGGGCGTGGGCAAGGTCATTTCCAAACTTTTTGATCCTGAGAATGATTGATGATTGAGAATTTATTTTACGGTTCAAAAGTTGTGACCAATTTTTTTCAATCGTTTCGCGTACCTACTGCTCAAAGAAAAAAAAACATTAAAAAAAACTATCAGGGCTGTCTAAAAAACTTAAATTGACAGTTCCTGGTAGTTTTTTTTAAATGATTTTGTCCTTTGAGCACTATGCAAAGTCATTGAAAATAACAAGAGTTAGTCATAACTTTTGAACCGTAAAAAAATTCACCAACATTCTCAGCATCAAAAAGTTTGACTTTGCCCACGCCCCTATTTGATTTGGTCCATACTTCCAGGGACACCCTATATAATTTATCTTCCTATTAAAAAATCAGCTGTAAGACATTATAATTACTTAGAATTACCTATAAAAATCAAATAAATATTACCTTAACACTAATATTAATTTTATGATTACTCTGATATTATTCAGTATCATCATTTTTATGTCCCCTAACGATCGTATAAAAAATAAATATCAGCGAGCCCATTCCCTTGCATTTGGACTTGAAAGATTTTGAATGTTTCTTTGATTACAATATAATTGGGTTAATGTGAACCTTTTTGTGAACTTATGACCAGAGGATTTTTTTCTTGTGGATGGGAAATGAAAATGAAATGAAAAAAAATACCAGAGGCTGGCGTGGCAACAATCATGGCGATTCAACAATCTTCAAATCCGTCGATTGGTCCACAGTTTTTGTTTCGCTGAGAATAGGAAAATACGCAGTCAGTTTTAGTTAGCATTAAGAACAGCCCTTAAAGTATAGATACTGTAAGAAATGTTATAGATTCTATAGCCTCAGTTAGTCAGAATTCTGAATAACGATGAACTAGGCGACCAGGCTGAATTCAGCAGGTCTATTCTGTAAAAATCACCGTGAATACAAAACAGCAAATATTCCGTTGTTTAGAAGACCTTGTAATTGCTAAGGTTGAAAGTCACTTGCACGTCACGAAACGACAAGATCTACATGTGACAGTTACATAATTTCAACCAAAGTGAATTCTCAATTCATTGGGGATACTTCAAAGGAGGTAAAATAAATACGAGGACGACTATACCTTTATAGTTTTATGATTCCTCTTCATACAAGCAGGCGTTTTTGTATGATTATAATGATTCCAATAATTGGCTAATAATATATGTCCTCTTAGTTAACACTTTTGGATACCTTTTCATTAAATAATCTCATCAAAACTGTGGTCACATACGAACCTCGCATCATACATATAGTGCAATCCACGAAGAAGCGCCCCACTCTTTTTCCTAATGCATAAAGCAGAAGTGTGCAACATTCCGCTAGTGTTTTAGTTTTGTAAATATAATAATAATAATAATAATAAGCCTTTTATTCGGACAATAGATATACAATATTTTTTTTTTTTTTTACACTACTGAAATGTTACATATTTTTACACAATTAAAAATTTTCGCGTATTTGGTGCTTCTTAACTTTCTGTAAGTCCGTTTGCCAGTTGGCAAAGGCCTCCTCCAACCTATTCCATTCTGATCTCACTCTGGCTACTCTACTCCATGCTATGCCTGCAACCTGCTTGATATCATCGTCCCATCTTTTCTGTTGCCTACCTCTTTTCCTTTTACCTTCCCTTGGGTACCATTGTGTAACTATTTTGCTCCATTTTTCCTTTCCTCTGATCATGTGTCCCGACCACTTCCATTTTACGAGCCTTTTGACAACATTGCATATATTATGATGTTATTTTTTTTTTATCTGTAATGTGCGTTTTGTTTGTGCAGAATAAACATTTTTTCTTTCTTTCTTTCTTTCTTTCTTTAGCCTTTTTATTTTTAGGGTTACGTCCTGTATCTTTGTCTGTTTCCTAATGTTGATGTTTCTTATTCTATCCCCCCTCTTTACTCCAAGCATGCTTCTCTCCATTGCTCGTTGGCAAATGGCAACTAACAAAAGTTTTGTAAATACACACTAATTATTATTAGTGGGTAATTAGAGTGTATCGAAAGAACTAAAACACTAATGGAATTAACTAGCGATAAACACTATTCGGAAGAAGAGTGGGGCGCGTCTTCGTGGATTGCACTATCTATACTACCGTAACGCAAAATCCTGCGCCGCGCAAGCAGAGTTTACCGCGTGATTAGCATATACGAGTACACAGCGTCCTGAAATCAATCGTCGGACAGTTCCCCACCAGACACAACACCCGTCTCGGTCGGAGGATCCTCCCTTTTCAATAGAAGATATTGATCTTTACACCTTGTTCCTCATGCCTCTGTATCTTTTTCTGTCTCAATTTTCGATCTACCTCTTGCGAAAATCGACTAAATTCTGACCTCACCGGAATATTTTTTTCCCCGACACTCCCTTTCATTAGTAAGGGTTTCCTTATCAAAGACGGGTGTAATTTTAGTTATTTATTACATCGCCCGCCACCGATCTGACGTTGATAATGTCACCTAAGTTATTAAGTGCTTTCTCGCTAATAACTACGTAATATCAACTATTAGGGTTGTGTGTAATTTACGTAATAAAGATAAACATCGATGGTTTTCTTCATATGTTTAAAAGCGCGTAAAGTGGTGGGCGGGAAATGTAATCAATATTAATTGGGCTAGTGGTATACTGCAATATACTGCATGTATCAGAAAGGTGTGGTCTGAATTAGGGTGGTACAGACCATAAAACTGAACAATTTTCTGCTAGCGACTAACATTGTAATTGCGAAAAAATAATCAACTATCTAGAAGGCATTTGCTTTTCATACCTATTATAAGCTAGTTTTCATCATCAATAAATTGAAAAACTATTTAGTCCGTCAGTTAGAGTATTGGAAAACAATGGACACGTATTTTTTGTTTTTGTAAATCAATGAATATTGACAAAGATAAAACGCATCAAAACTCGGGAGTAGGGGCTCGTGACGTCAGAACGCACTAATACTAAGGTGTGACGTATTGAGAATTTTAAAAGCGTCGTATCTTCGTCAATTTTGGTTTACGTAACAAAAGAAGAAATACGGGTCAAATATTTTTTGATAATCTAACTGACGGACTAATTAGACTTTTTCAGTTGACAAGCCTATTGTATAGAAGCAAGTTTTTCTATCTGAACAGACAGCTGTGCTGCTGGGGAGTTTGTTGCGCCACTTTTTCTTCTCAGCGAAAGCAATAGTAAGTGGTGAAGTGCTGGCCTTTTGGGGGACTTTCTTATGTAATTTTGACGTTTGAAAATTACCCGATTTTCAGCCTAATTTGAATAAATTACTTTTGATTTGATTTAAGTTTTGTTTAGGACTGCTGATTATTATTTTTTCGTGATTTCGTTGTTAGTCCTATTGAGAAAGTTATAAAAGTTTGATGGTTTATATTGTACCACAATCTTAACGAAAGAAAGAAAAAGTATTTATTGTGACTCGTACAGAAAGATCACGAACTAAACTAAACATACATAAAAAATAAAAACTAAATTATGACAAGGTGTTACAGAATAAACGCAAGTCCTGAAAGTAGTTTGTTCATAATTGACTACTGAATCGATTTCAGTAACTTTTAGTACAGGTTTTTTTTTTCAAAAATTATGTAAGTATTTTTCATACTAACCGCCGATTAAGCCAAATAAAATTAAACGTCATCTCAAGACAATAAGACTCAATTTTAAATGCATAAAGTAATGCTAGTGTCAACACGATTTTCTTTATAAAAATAGCAAGCTTTAAAAAAAATAAGTTTTGGTCATTGTGTTATGCTTTTAACTCAATACTCTAATTGGGGTGCATGAGGTCTTGCGTTAATTATGTTATACCTTGTATAAAAAGAAACAAACAAAAACAAATAACAGAAAGTCCTATACGAGGCAAAAAGGGTCCAACCACACCACACGCCCATCTATCTGACACACGTTGCATAGGATATTGTTACTCCCGTGGGTGTCTAAACATTAATTTAGAAATGAGGTGGGCTGTGTCACTTGAACCGAAACGCGTGCCGTTTTCAACCGCTATAACTTTAATTATTATGACAGGTTGAACAAACTACCGTTCAACATGTTATAATTCAAGTTACTACGTACCGCGATTGTCATAGTATGATAATTATGATATTTATTTGAATATCAGGCCCACGTTCAGAAGTACTCGTAGATATTATTTTTACCGGTGTTTCAATATTATGACGAATTGAAAACTTTGTAACGTCGTCATAACGCCAATATTTGCCGAAAGGTTAAGCGAAGGTGCACCTGTGCACACAATTCGCAAGCTATGTATATGTCCCATGTAATGGGGGGTGAGTCTTTCGCCATCAACCGGGCACAAATTCAGATACAGGCTGCCAAAGTAGAAATTCCAGATGTAAAATCCATTTGCCCGACCCGGGAATCGAACCCAGGACCTCATGCTCAGTAGTAGCTCTTTCAATCAATATACCTACCAACGAAGCATACAAAAAAGAAAACCTGTTTATTCTGTAAGGCAAAACAGCGAAAATATATTTTAAGCACGTGTCGGAAATACCACAGAACACACATGAAAAAATAATCTGTTACGTGGAGCAAGACATTGATACGTATTCAATTATTTAACAGAATTCTTATCACGAGGGCGAGATGAAATCCAAACATAGCAAAAAAAAAAGGCTACGAATATCACGATGTCTGATCTGCATTGCTGTATTAATTTGGAGAAGTTTTGTTCATATGTGAAGTAAAGAAGCAATGGATGCATATGCCTCGTTAAAGGTCAAAGGTGTACACATACTTATTTCGAATATCGAGTATTTCAGGTAGAAACCTCTAAGAAGTGACAGGGTCAAAACGAATAAGCTATTTATATGATAATTCTTCTTTCAGAATGGATATTGAAGATTAGACTGGCTTTTTTATTAAACACGGTGGAAAAAATATATAATTTGACAGAATACATGATCGAAGAGTCTCTTATTATGTAAGTGTTAAGGTTTAGTTTTATTTGGCAAGGTCTAGGTCACTTGGTATGCGACATTTATTGTAATGATTCTGTATTAGGTCCCGCTCTGTTATGTAATGCACGAATAACTTTCTACTGAGTTTAATATTCTTGGAAATATCACCTGCGTGTATTTATTACTTTGTTTGAGGAGTTAAAGTATTAGTTTTATATGCTGCAAACTTTAAGAGCCATACTACCTCAGCTAAAATTCACTGTATAACTTGCTCGCACGATACTGCTCGCGGACTGTGTGAGAGCGAGGCAGAGTGCGGTGCTGGGCGGCAGGCAGCGCCAATAGTTTAGGTATTAATTACTTTTTATGGTGAAAATATTGGTAATTAAAAAAAAAACATAAGACCTGTTATAGTTAGTTCAGTTAGTATGCAAAGTTTCATGATCTAATTTGAAGAATTGTTTGAATACCAGTGGTTTATTGTTCGGTTTGGAGGTAACTTTGGATTTTTTTTCTATAGGGAATATTTTATAGAATCGTGTTTTCGTCAAACATAGTACTTAAAATAAATCCTTAACTTTACCATATATTATTTATTTCAAAATTAATGCTGCAGTATTTTGCGACATAACGGAGGATCATGCTAAGCCATTTGAGGCTCTTAAGTAAGAGTAGTAGAGCTGTTTGTAACAATCAGTTTTACGGGGTATCGTGTTTACCTAGCAACTGGGTTGTTGTGAAGCTCAAAGGGGCAATTCTCGTAATTTTAAGAACGTCCTAAGTCTCAGCCTCAATCTATCAAAAATACCTCTAAAATCCCCAAATTTTTGACAAGTTTTTGACATTGATTGTAGCTGAGATGAGATTGCAACTAGACTTTGATCGTTTTTAACTATGGGAACTAGCCTTCAGATAAGTATGTAGTCGCTCCATGTAAAATACTGGAATCCGACTATAAAACAGTTGGGAAAAGGCTAGATGAGAAGTGCTCTTTGTGAAGGAGTTGTTCGGGGAAGTAGGTACTATCAGAAACGCCATACCTACCTATTTCTTCCATACCTATTTCTTTGGTTGCTGTATTCTAACTTAAAGGGTATGGGTGCTGGTGTAATTAGAGACCCAAGAGACGTTTCAGCTTTGTAGCTGGTATGTCAACGCATCCGCGATGCTTCTGGTATAAGTAGCGGGCAGCTTTGACCACTTAACATTGGAAGGCTAATTTCATCATCATCAGATTCTTAGTCTTTGTTACAACCAATATCAATAACTTATTAAAATGAAGATAAAAAGAGGTAGGTACAATTATTTTACCTCTGACAGCGGTAACCCAACCTTATTGTAAATAAGGGCTGATTTTTAAAACGCCAGAAAACTTTATTTATTTGTAAAAAGTTCACCGACATTCTCGGAGTTAAAAAGTTTGGGAATGACCTTGCCCATGCCCCTATTCGATTTGATCCATACTTCCTGTATAACTGCCATCAGTCAGTATATTTTACCAAAACGACGCTATTTTTAATGACTTGACTTATAAATATAACAACTTTTCATTGTTATGCAACGCCTTACACCTACAGACTAACAATATACTAGGGAACCTGAAGAATTCTTGGGTTGGGAGCACTCTGGATACGGGAATAAATAATACACACAGCAACGTACCGGCACAAGTATAATGACTGGACCAAAAAAGGTTACATCTACTGAACTACCTTCAATACTTTTTTCCGACAATATCCATTTACCCTCAATAACTTATTACTACATACATACATTACACCTCCCTTCTTATTCTTAGGATATTAACTAGTTACATAATAATACTACACTTAAGTATGTGCCATACACATAATATGTACATATCTATACATAATAAACTAATCCGCTACTCATACAATTAATCTATTTCAAATCGCACGACCGGTCTACGTATTCGTTTGGAGCGCGTCACTGGTGGCGTCGCCGCCGGCTCAGCATCACCGCTAGGTGGATCAATAGCCGGAGGTATCGGAGGCACAATATTAATTTTAGGCTCACTACTACCCTTGCCTACCAAACCTTCCTCTTTTGTATTACCAAGATGGTCTTTAATCAAATTTCTCGACTCCGAAGCCTCGACCAATCCATCGGCCTGTAACGGCACGACATCCTCATTTCCTTGATAAGGAACATCTGACAGCCGAGAACGGCGCCTGATTTGATCAATGTGTCTTTTGAGAAGTCTGCCATCACCGCTATCCACCACATACCTACGAGTACCTTCTACCTCTCTCACAGTTCCTTTCACCCACTTATCTGACGCACCGTATTGTCTCGCCCAAACCGTATCACCTTCGCACAGAGTTCGTGACTTAAGTCCCTCGCTGTCTGTCTGGCGACCCTGTATCTCCCGCACCCTATTTTCTAATGACCGTTGCCCTCGTAACAAGTCGAGCCGAGAACGAAGTGAGCGCCTCTGTAGCATTGACGCTGGTGTCTCGCCTGTAGTGCTGTGCACTGAATTGCGGTAAGCTAATAGGAATGTTTGCAAAGCAGTGTCCACATCAATGTTGTCCCTATACGCCTTTTTAATGGCCCGCTTACAAAGTTTAACCGCATTTTCTGCCGCACCATTTGAAGCCGGGTGGTAGGCAGGTGAGAAGTTTTGGCGTATCCCATTATTTTTAAGAAATGAACTTAACTCTGCACTTGCGAACGGTGGTCCTTGATCTGAAACTAACTCCTCGGGTAAACCGAATCTAGCAAATGTTGCTCTTAAAACTTTAATTACGCTTAAAGCATTTGTGTGATGCATTTCAAAAATTTCTATCCACTTTGAACTAGAATCAACTAGCACTAAAAATTTTGTACCCTGATATGGCCCTAGGAAATCTATATGCAATCTAGTCCACGGCTGCGCGGTATAGGGCCATGGCTGGGGCGGCGCCCGCGGTGGTGCATCGGCCTCCGCGGCACACGTCTCACACTGCTTACACATTGTTTCTATATCCGCATCTAAATTAGGCCACCAGACATAACTTCGGGCTAGCCCTTTCATCTTCACGATTCCGATATGCCCACTGTGTAGCTGTTTTAAAACAAGATTTCTTAATTTTGAGGGTATTACCATTCTATATCCCCACATTAGGCACCCGAATTCTGTATATAATTCGCGACGTCTATGGAAATATGGTTGTATTTCCGCCATAGCTGGACACTCATTTGGCCAACCAGACTGTACGTATGACATTATTCTGCCTAACTCAATATCTTTTTGCGTAGCCTCCTTAACATCAGTATGAGTGATGGGTAAAAATTCTTCTACAAAATGTACATACGTACTGTCTTTCCTATCTGAATGTAAGTTTGTCATATCAGGCAGACGTGACAATGCGTCGGCGCAATTTTTTTTAGATGTAACATATTCTATACTATAATTATATGCGGACAGTAGTACTGCCCATCTCTGTAAACGAGATGCAGCCATAATCGGTATTCCTACTTTATTCCCTAAAATATAAGTCAATGGCTTATGGTCGGTTTTCAGCACAAACTTTCGACCGTACAAATACTGATGATACTTCCTGACTCCGAAAACTATCGCCAGCGCTTCTCGATCAATCTGAGAATATGATCGCTCAGCTACACTAAGTGACCGCGAGGCGTAAGCTATCGGCCGCTCGCCGCTTGGTGTGATATGGGACAGTACGGCACCGACCCCCACGCTGCTCGCGTCGGTAGTCAGCACGAGTGGCAACTCGACCGAATAGTGTGTTAATACTCCACTACTAGCTAACAACGCTTTAACCTTACCAAACGCATGCTTACATTCATCACTCCAATCATATTTTACTCCTAATCTCAATAAATTGTACATTGGGGCTAAAATTGTACTGACATTCTTTATAAACTTGGCATAATACATAACCATGCCTATAAACGCCCTCAGCTCCGATATGTTCGACGGCGCCGGCGTGTTTGTAATTGCCTTGACCTTATCCGAACAAGTATGTACACCATCTTTACTGATAACATGTCCCAAGTAAACAACGGATTTAGCAAAGAATGAACATTTGTCTCTCCTCACACGCAAACCATACTGTTCTAATCGGTCAAAAACTTTGCATAAATTAGTCATGTGCTCGGACACTGTGCGCCCCGTTATGATGACGTCATCAAGGAATACGCCTACCTGCGGTAAATCTACAAACATCTGTTCCAATCGTCTCTGGAATATGGCCGGGCTAGACGCAAGCCCATACACTAATCTATTATATCGAAACAATCCTTTGTGCGTGTTTATAACCGTGTACTTTCGTGAATCATTTAATTCAAATTGAGCATACGCTTGGGAAAGGTCTATCTTAGTGTAATGTTCCCCGCCGTTTAACCGAACTAGTAAGTCTTCAACCCTAGGTAGTGGATAGCGATCGACTTCTATTACCTTATTTAATGTGAGCTTATAATCGGCGCAAATCCTTATGCTACCGTCCTTCTTTACGACGGGAACTATAGGCGTCGCCCAGTCGGAACGCTCGACCGGAGTGAGAATGCCGTCCCGCACCAGCTGGTCCAGCGTGCGCTCCACCGGCTCGCGCAGCGCATACGCAAGCGGACGCGCGCGCATGAACACCGGTCGTGTGCCTGGCCGCAAGTGAATGCCAACCTTACCCCCAGTGAATCGCCCCAAACCGTCCGCGAACACTTTAGAGTATCTGGAACTAAATATGTTTATATCAAAATTTGCTCCATTACAAATATTACTGTTATTTACATACGTATCATAATCTAATACAGGCAGTTGTATTTGTAACGCTGCCATCCATTGTCTCCCGAGTAACATTGTTTTACCATTTTTTATCACGTACAAGTCTAACTGCATACATTTGTCTTTATATTTGACGAGTGGTTTAATAACCCCCAGTGGTTTGGTGGTTTCTCCCGTGTAATACCTCAAAACAATATTGCTTTTAATAATTGCTAAGTTTTTAAATAGCTCATTATATGTGTGTTCATTTATACATGAAATAGCACTACCTGTATCGCACTCAAACTTTATTATTTTCCCCTGAACCTCTAATGATACAGAAATAGGTTTACACTGCGTTACTGTCAATTCATTAAGTTCAATGATTATTACCTCGTCACTATCTTCGCTGTTCACTACGTCCTCCTCGCAATCGGCCTCGACGGTATAATGCTGCGTGAGTCACGGACACATACGCCGCAAATGGCCCGGCTTGTTGCACACCCGGCATACATAGCGCCCGAACTTGCAAGCGGCCACCTCATGCGGCCCGCCACACGCTCGACACTCTCGCTGTTGCCGCTCACGCTCCATCGCCGCGGATGCCGGCGCCGCTGACGCCGCGGGTGCCGCTGCCGCCCGACCTGCCTGCGGCCGCCTGCGTTGCACGTGCTCGCCTACCGGCAAGCGGCCAGCCGCGCGGCCACTTCCCGATCCGCCGGCGCCGCTCCGCCGCGTACTCATCATCAGCTGACAATCCACCGGCCCCTTCGCCTCACTTGTTGCAGTAACTGTCCCTTCCACCGCTCCTGCATCTTTCTCTGCCGCCTCCATGCTTACGGCCAGATTATATGCCTTCATGAAATCTAACGTTGCCTCTGCAAACAGTCTTTGTCGAATGGTCTCGCTTTTAATCCCGCAAACCAACTGGTCTCTTAAACTTTCTTCGAACCATGCTCCGAACTCACAAGTTTTTGACATTTTCTTTAATACCGCTACATAATCCGATATGTTTTCGCTAGTAAGTTGTTTGCGATTACGAAATTTATAACGTTCAGCCAACTCACTCGGTTTCGGCTGTAGATGTTTTTCCATAATAATCGTTATTTGTTCAAACGTTTTTGTCTTCGGTTTCGCCGGAGTACATAAATTCACCAACAACTCGTAGCTAGCTGCACCCATAACGGTAATTAACGTCGGCACTTGTAACTCACTCGTTATTTTATTTACTATAAAGTATTGTTCAGGACGTTCGACGTATAACCTCCAATCGTCCTTATGTATGTCGAACTCTGTAATCTTACCGAGTGACATTTTTTTTTTTTTTTTTAGTGAATTTTCACCACTGACACGCCTTATCTAGTTACTAAGTTTATTCACAGTTTAGTTTATCCTCGTCGCCACTGAAGAATTCTTGGGTTGGGAGCACTCTGGATACGGGAATAAATAATACACGCAGCAACGTACCGGCACAAGTATAATGACTGGACCAAAAAAGGTTACATCTACTGAACTACCTTCAATATCTTTTTCCGACAATATCCATTTACCCTCAATAACTTATTACTACATACATACATTACAGAACCAAAAGAAACAGTCAATCCTACGCCCAGGGAAACAAACGATAGTAGCCTGCCTATCAATCCAGGGATAACCTAAGGGTATTAGGCTCTGATTCTTATTTATTTCGTGTTCCCTTTACGTATCAAATACGCACATGAACTTTGCGTAACCATTTTTGGCCTTTATATCGTCATAAAACGTAGATTTTGGTGGTCGATTTGTAAAACCCGTTGGGTATTGCCGATGTATTAGGTTTTATGAGTTTTTGATGGCTGTGTTGGACCTAGCGTTTATGTGGTTTTTGGTTTAAAGCGTAAAGGTGAAAGGTTTATTGGTGTACGTATTGTAATTTGTAGTGGGCTGGTGGCTCTAGGACGAAGGACCGGTGGCTGGTGGAGCAAACGAGTCGTTGAGTGGAGACCGCGTATCGACAAGCGTAGTGCAGGACGCCCCCAGCTAGATGGACGGACGACCTAAAGAAAGTGGCTGGAACGGACTGGATGCGGAAGGAGGAGAGGGTGTTGTGGGGCAGCCTGAGAGAGGCCTATGCCCTACTGTGGACTGCAATAGGCTGAGTTGACTGATTAATTGGTGACTCTAAAATGGTAGGAAACTTGGCTAGACGTGGTGATGGTAGGAAGAGCAGAGCCTACACTAATGAAGGCCATTGACGATGTCGTGGAAGTGGCGAAGTTTTGGTAAACACTAAAACACGTGCCATCAACAAGACAAAGAAGATGACTGAATGGTTGCCAAGATACGGAGCGTTGGCAGAACAACAGCCAGATGGATGAACGACCTACAGAATATCGCAGGGAAGGCCAGCATGAGACTCGCACGAACCAGGAAAGCATGACACAAAAGAACGGAGGCCCAACACTCAGCAGCAGGAGAAACAAGACTGCCAATCATGATGAATTAGTGAATAATTACCAACCTAACTATAATTAACTGCTAACGCCCGCCTGGTTTGCGACCACCCTCTTACCGGAAACAAGCAGCCTGCTGTGTTTCGTCGATGTGTGGAAGTTCCAGTGCCTTAGGCATCTTCTGGGCACGCTCGTTCCATCATAGACCTCATCCATCGCTTTCCATCAGGCGAGATTGAGGTCAAGAGCTAGTCCAATCAGCAATGAAAAAATACGTTAACCAGGCGGATCCTGTTCATGTTTTGGTGGATTTTGTAAGAATAAATGTCAACAGAAAAGAAGAACAGGTCATTTATTAGGCCCCATAAATTTAGTTAGTGGGAACTAAATTATATTAACGCAGTTGGTATCATGAAAAAAATTAACTTCATTCCGGTTTCTTGCGAAAATCAATTCAAAATTTTGCTAAAAATTATCAACCGCGACACAACTGCTCTGTGATTGGTACACAGACTGAATTATCATTATCGAATCCCAGGTATGTTCCCACTAGTTCTACTGAGCAGTTCTACGAACCCGGTTCCTGAACTGAGAATTTGAAAAATGTCGATTGGTGATGATTCCTTCAATGAAGCCCACGAAATTCATAGGTAAATTAAATTTAATGCAAATAAATTTTGAATTTCGCGGGCCCTTCAGTAATGCTAAAATAGTCTTTGACAAGTTCCCAACTTAAAATTCTCAATGCAGAAACCGGGTTAAGTCTTTCAGGAACCTCAAATTCCAAAGTAAATATTCACACACTGAATGACTACACAAATCTAAAGCCTCCTTTCAAAAGTTTTTCTAGTAAAACACAATCGGAATTGAAAACTCCATTTAAATCGACGAAGAACGATTCACTGGCAATATTCGTTTATCATGACGTGATTTCAGCCCACGTAGAGCACGTGCCTGCCTCCAATAAAGGCTGGAGTGTGAAACTTTAAACGCAGCCTGTCTAGGAAGCTTTATTTATATCTGTTTGTTTGAAGAGTTAATCTATTAATGGCGGTTGATATTAATTTTATTTAAAAAAAAAATAAACGAAATGACTAAATACTAGTCTTTAATCAATTTAAAAACAAATACAATAATTAGACTTAAAATAATACTTCCTGATTACAACAACAAATAAATAATGTTATGAGAACGATGTTACCACGACGACTGCTTGCGACGGAATAAGGGGCGAGTACTGGCCGCGCTCCGCTTTTATAGGCACCACCGCACGGTAGTTTGAAAAATGACGTTTGATGCTAATACGGCCTCTCCTGATGTGTGGTTGTCCTCAGCCACATTGTCCAGATGATGGTCCTTGTTCGCTGCAGTCACGGTCTTCGGCAAGTGGACTCGGGCGACGCGAAGGGCTCATGTCTTCAATGGCTGCATCAGTAACCGACGGACCCTGGTGTGTGTCTGCATCTCCACGACTTGAATGATCTTCGCAGCTAGTTGCACTGGTAGATGGTGCTGCGAGACTGTCCTCTTCAGCTAAAAATGAGAGAAGGACACTTATTAGTAATATCCTTATTACTTAATCTAAAAATATGTCTGTTGTAGTTAAATACAACATATCTAGACGGAGGCACCAGTTAGCACGTCTTGGCAGAGACACATCTCAATGCCCTTATAATGTAAACTGACGCGGAGGCACACAGTTAGCACGTCTCTTTCGGCAGAATTACACTGTAACTCAATGCCCTAATAAACAGACGGAGGCACCCAGTTAGCACGTCTTGGCAGAGACATATCTCAATGCCCTTATAAACTGAGACGGAGGCACACAGTTAGCACGTCTCTTTCGGCAGAATTACACTGTAACTCAATGCCCTAATAAACAGATGGAGGCACCCAGTTAGCACGTCTTGGCAGAGACATATCTCAATGCCCTTATAAACTGAGACGGAGGCACACAGTTAGCACGTCTCTTTCGGCAGAATTACACTGTAACTCAATGCCCTTATAAACAGACGGAGACACCCAGTTAGCACGTCTTGGCAGAGACATATCTCAATGCCCTTATAAACTGAGACGGAGGCACACAGTTAGCACGTCTCTTTCGGCAGAATTACACTGTAACTCAATGCCCTTATAAACAGACGGAGGCACCCAGTTAGCACGTCTTGGCAGAGACATATCTCAATGCCCTTATAAACTGAGACGGAGGCACACAGTTAGCACGTCTCTTTCGGCAGAATTACACTGTAACTCAATGCCCTTAGAACCACTGAGCATGTACACATGACTCTTTCAGTCCATGTAATCAAACACATTTGACACAATTTAGATAGAGAAGTAAATACAAAAATCTACTTACTATCGAAAAACGTGGCACACGACTCGGGGGTCCACTCTCCTCGCCAAGCAACTATGTGCTCGCCGGCAGCCTGAGTAACTTTGGCATACAAACCAGTTAGCAGCTGTAACTCGCATCGATCGTGGGGAAGGATTTTCGCAACACGATATGGCCCTTGCATCTCCGAGTCCAGCTTGCCTGTAACTTGAGGGGTTTTTATTACAAATACATTATCATTTAGGTTAAATTTACGCAGGTTTTCTTGTTCTTCGCCCCAGTGAAATTAACGTTACCCCGTGTTAACCTAGCAATGGGCGCTGTCTTAGATGCATAGCCGGGTATATAGCGACGAAAATACCCTGCCAAACCGAGTAGCTGTCGAATCTGTTTTACATTTGTGCGCACAGGGGAGTCGATTAAAACCTTAATTTTTTGTTCGCTCGGTCTAATCTGACCCTCGGAGATAGTTCGACCTAAATACTCAATCTCTGTAGCCACAAATGTACTTTTCTTTAAGTTAATAGAGAACCATGCAGAAGTTAGTGTTTTTAAATACCTCGCGTGCGTTTTCGATTGCTTCATCGATAGATGATGACAATATTGACACGTCATCGATAAAAATGAGGACTTTACCAGACTATTTAGGATTTAAGCGTGTTTGTGATTATTCGTTGTTTTTATTACGCGTTTCAGATCTTTGTTTAGCAAAACAGACAGAGACGTCGTGGCCTGGTTTTTTACAGAATGAACACGGCCCGTTCAGTTTCTTACTAACCGTTTGTCGTTTCATCGGATTTAAGAGTTTTTGATTGTTTAGGGCACGCACGTTGCACATGACCCTCACTACCGCAAGAAAAACACGTTGTTTCGCGATTTTTATTATTATGTGGACGTTTTCGAAAGTTTCGGTCAGACTGTTCACTTTGAGAAGATTTCACAGAGGTTACCGATGGGTTAGGATTCGGTTTGGTATAAATAGAAAAAAACTCAACAAGATCTTTGGTCGTTAAATGAGCGTTAGTTGCAGCGGCACGTACCTGTGCGTCAGTTATACCACCTATGACAATCGCGACCGTTAAATCATCGCTTAACCCTTTAACAATATTTAGTCTCAAGACGGAGCGCCTAGCATATTCTGCGTACGTGGAATACTTGTCGGAATTAGTACACATGACGTCAAACAAAATATTTGCAACATCGATTCTTCGTGAGCAAAGTGGTTTAAATTCGATTTTAAAGTTAGACCAGGTGCGGTCGTTTGTGACCCAGTCGTTTAACCAACTACGGGCATCTCCCTTCAGGCAGTTAGCAATCCGAGATAAGCACTCGTTGTCATCCCATCTATTAATTTCACGTGCCCTTTCAACCTCTTCACACCAAGAATCAATATCATGTATGCTGGGATCAAAGTTTGAAATGTAATAATGGTTGGATCTGACCTTGGTTAACGCACTCAATGCTCCAATGAGGCGATCTGTAGCATCCAGTGACGTTGAAGTACTTGCAAGCGATTCGCCAAAAATGCTGGTGTTCGACTCGGGCACTGCTGGTTGTGGCTCCTGCGGCAACGTCGCCATGAGCTGCCCAGATGCCATAACAGCACGTGCATCCGGAGTCGTTGTCGCCGACACGGTAGTAGTTGCGGGTAGACTGGTGTTTTCTAGCGCTGTCAGGCGCGCCAGAATAGCTCCAAGAGTTTCTTGGAGGTTGGTTGCATCACTGTTTTGATTACGCCTAGTTCTACCTCTATTACGAGTAGTAGTAGCACGTTCGGACATGATTCAAAAACTTTTCGCACAACACAGATAGATAAGATAGGCAATGGAGCCTATCCCACTTCTGATAATGGCGGTTGATATTAATTTTATTTAAAAAAAAATAAACGAAATGACTAAATACTAGTCTTTAATCAATTTAAAAACAAATACAATAATTAGACTTAAAATAATACTTTCTGATTACAACAACAAATAAATAATGTTATGAGAACGATGTTACCACGACGACTGCTTGCGACGGAATAAGGGGCGAGTACTGGCCGCGCTCCGCTTTTATAGGCACCACCGCACGGTAGTTTGAAAAATGACGTTTGATGCTAATACTATATATATATATAAATGAATTGCTGTTCGTTAGTCTCGCTAAAACTCAAGAACGGCTGAACGGATTTATCTTATCTTGGTCTTGAAATGTTCGTGGAGGTCTAGGGAAGGTTTAAAAGGTGAGAAAAAATCGAATAATTCCCGGGAAAACCCTAAAAACAGCCCTTTTCTATTTCCCATACAAACGTTTTCTAAATAAAATGTTGAGTCAATTTGAACTTTATTGCAAAATAATAATAAATAACACTTCATGCTTGATCCAAAAAATGTTTTTTTTTATTAAATACGGATTCGTTTTGTTTGTTTTAAAATTAATTTATACAAAAGTTTAGGTCTTTTATTTATCGATTGAGGCTGTACGAAGTCTGCCGGGTCAGCTAGTAATATATAAATGTGATCCTCAAAAACTTTTGCGTTCATAATATTAGGAAGATAAGAAATAAGATAAGATTTTTAAAAAAACTTGACGCTTCCCGTGGCTATTCTCATACCTTTGCTAGAGGTTAATTAAGCATTGTCACACAACGTGGCAGATCGTCCGTCCATCTAGCTGGGGGCGTCCCACACTACACTTGCCGATACGCGGTCTCCATTCTAGGACTAATCTGCTCCATCCATCGATCCTTCGACAAACTTGGCCAACCCACTGCCACTTCAGTTTGCTTGCTCTGCAAGCTATGTCGGTAACTTAGGTTTTTTTTCCGTATATTTTAAGTTAAGGTATTATATTTTTATTTTATCGCTACGTAATAAAATTACATACTTAATAATATTACGTCATGATTACAGTCCACGTACAATTTAGTAATAAAGAAATTAATCTACACTAATAATAATAATATATAATATTATGAAGAGGAAAGATTTGTTTGTTTGAAATGCTGGCTCCGAAACTGCTGGACCGATTTGAAAAATTATTTTTGTGTTTGATAGTCCATTTATCGAGAAAGGCTATATAGTATCACACTTCAATCAATAGGAGTGTCGCATCAATTTTCATTTATGTGAATGTGAATGTTGCAAAAACTGAAAAAAATATTCCTTTTAGAGAGCTTCCGTTGCGTGCGCTGCATTAAGGGTTAAACTTACGCAAAAATAATGTTTATCGGAATTGTTACCCCTTAAAAGTTCTAAAAAAAAGTTCGCGATAGCATATGTCTGTCTTTTAAGGTTGAATCACTATAACCTTTTTTATGATAATCAAATTTGTTCTAAAATAATGCATTACTTGCGAAAGTGTTTTTTTAAACATGATATGAATCCTTATCCAAATAAATACGTTATTATTCATCACAAGTATTTAATTTTGAACAAAATTGCCCTTGACATGTTTTGATTTCAATAAATATCTTAGGAGATATCATAGTTTTGAAATAAATCCGCACGGCCGCTGCGCGCTTTTAGTTGTGCGTGACTTACTATAGTTCCACTCTTACTGATCATAGTGTGATGTACTTAAAATAGCTTTTTAAAGTAATGTACAGACGCCAGCACATCAAGTTACCACAATCTGTCATTTTTTCTAAACTGATTTTCAACTTTATAGCTAAAGCATAAGGTTCAAAGTTGATTAGGAAAATTTTACAGTTTCGGGTAGCTTGATGTGTTGCCGTCTATACATACGGCTACACACCAAGCTGTACATTCCCAGTTTTAGCTGACCTCACATTGTATAAGTTTTTCGTACAATCAGAAGTCAGCTTATACTGGTTATAATAGCTTGATGTGTAGCCGTGCTTACTAAGTAATAATCTTAAGGTAGTGGAATATATTTTAATAGTTTATTAAGTTTTTTCCTCAAATTAACGCGGGTGTAACCGCGGGGCACTGGTAGTTACTAAAATAAAAAAATTATATCATAACTTAAAATATACGGAAAAGAACGATGTAATAAACTATGTCGTGATTTCAGTCTACATAGTGGCACGTGCCTACTTCTACTATAGGCCGGGGCGTGAAACTTTAAAAGCAGCCTATATAGGAAGCTTTATTTGTATTTGTTTGTCTGTTTATTTGGCTTAAGAGACGGAATTTTGGCAATTTTATGTGTTTTTATAGAATTTACTGAGCAGTACACTGCAGTATGCTGTATGCGGAATTTATATCGCCACGTGCGTAACTACGCATCATATTGACGTCACGCAAAATTCTGCATCGCGCAAGAAGAATTTAGCAAATCGAAATCAATCGTCGAGCAGCATCCCACCAGACACAACATCTATCTGGTTTAAGGGTTCTCTTTTTTCTATAGAGTATGAGTGAACTTTACACCCTGTTCCTCAAACCTTTTATAAGTCCACTCTTTTATTCTACCCCTAGCTAACACAAAGCTTATCCAAAAGTTAAAATAAACAGGAAGCTCTTTCGAATGGTAATAGCAATAGCAACTTTTTGTCCTCTAAATACTTATAATCTGCTGAAAAAGGAACATGTCATAGACGTGATGCCAGAGGGTGACTTAGAGCACGCGGAATCGCAGCACCGGCCACATCTGCAGACGGCCCAACCGACCAATACGAGTATCAATTAAATTCATGGTACCGAAAGTGTTTTGACCCAACAAACCCTGTCAAGGACCACCTCAAAGTCACCGTCAGTTTCACATCATTTATTGTTCGGTTCCTATAAGGCAAAACGAATCTTTTGCTTATTTTTGCATTAAAATAGATTCGTAAGCTAATTTTACTTGTGATAGTTACTTTCATATGGGACTACTTTGCAAAGCTATGAGTAATAATTTTAACCAATAACGGTCTGTATAATTATTATTGGAATCGGCCATTAGTAGTAGTGCAAGTAAACGGTGACACGCTTGGTTTTTATGGAAAGTGTATGTCGTCGCATCTCCATGTTCCCGTGCATGTGGTGCCCCAATAACCAAGGTCACTTTGCTCGCTTTTGCATCTTAAGTTTTGTTAGTCAAATAATAATCACTGCCATCAGCGCTGGTAGCCTAAATAGCACAGTATTTGTATGTGTAGCAACCGCTGGCAACCAAATGGGCGACCAGCGCCGACAGCGGAGCCTCTCTAAATATTGATGCAACCTTTTTACCTTTAACTTTTTCCGTACTCAAAGTGTGTTGCGCGTTTGTGCTGCTGGGGAGTTTGCTGCGCCACTTCTTCTCCCCAGCAAAAGCACTAGGTAGTGGTGAAGGGCAGGTGTTTTGGGGGACTGTCTTTTGTAATTTTGACGTTCGAAAAGTGCTGATTCTCAGCCTAATTTGAATAGATTTTTTTTGAAAGGGTGCTAACGGAACCCTATTACCTACTAAGCCTCCGCTGTCCGTCCGTCCGTTTGTCTGCCAGCGGGCTGAATCTCATTACCCGTAATAGGTACATAGTTGAAATTTTCACTGAGTGGGTATTCTATTGCAGCTATCTTGTTGTTTATATAAATTGAAAGAAGTTTTATTTTTATTTTGGATGTACACTACATCCAAAATAAAAATAAAACTTTTTTCAATTGTGTTGTGTTTGTGTTGTTGTGTGTGTGTGTTTGTCTTTTTTGTGTTTTTATTGTGTGTTATTTTGTTTGTTGTTTTTTGTGTTGTATTGTATTTTGTGTGTGTAGCTGGTAGCCAGAAGCCCGAAAATCTGACAACCAGTCTTACCAAAAGGTTAAGGCCAGTATTACCCAGTAGCTGGGTTGTGGAGGTCAGATAGGTAGTCACTCCATGTAAAATACTGGTATTCAGCTGCATCCGATTAGACTGGAAGCCGACCCCAATACAGTTGGGAAAAGGCTAGGCAGGTGATGATTAGTGTTAAATATTGTAAGGTGGTACGGAACCCTTCGTGTGCGAGTCCGACGCGCACTGGGCCAGTAACCTTCAACTTATCATTTTCTCTCAAAAATAAAATATTTTAAAAGCAAACCCACATCACTTGTATAAAACTATCATTTTGATACGATACCTCGAACGAGCCGCCGAGATGGGATAAAGCTACACTCATTCAATTTTGAAACCTGATCCGTGTCTTACCTCTCAAATTTAATCTTCTATAAAGCCGATTCTGAACTCACCTAGTTAGGGCTTCAAGGATTTTCAGTCAGTGGGTTTCGGTGAAACAGATAAACTTATATCAGTTTTTTACGTTCCACATTCTACTTTTCCAAGAGTGCTTGTGGCTAAGAGATAATAGCCGTACGGTCCGATCGATCAGGTTAAGCTACGCTTCCCGTAGTTGGTCCGCGGATGGGTGATCTTTACATACCAAGACCCTTCCATGTTTCGGGAAGCACGTTAAGCCGTTTGTCCTGGCTGTCATTTGTAGATCTTTGACAGTCGTTACGAGTCGTCAGAAGCCCGAAAGTCTGCCTATCGTATTACCGTATACGTGGTTTGTGGAGGTCAGATAGGCAGTCGCTCCATGTAAAATGGTATTCAGCTGCATCCAAAATCAAAATCAAATCAAAAGTCATTTATTCAAACTAGGCTGAGAATCAGCACTTTTCGAACGTCAATTACAAAAGACAGCCCCCCAAAACGCCCGCCCTTCACCACTTCCTAGTGCTTTCGCTGGGGAGAAGAAGTGGCGCAACAAACTCCCCAGCAGCACAGCTGTCTGTTCAGTTAGAAAATATTTAATTGTATACAATACTAAATATGCAAAGTTATTGACGTTACAGAACACATTAAATTAAATTATTTGCCATATGTTAGCTTGCCACGTCAATATACCCACAAATACAATAAAAACAATACGTACTCAAGCAAAAATTAAAAATGTAAACAAAAACTTGCTACCTAAATAAAAGCCTCCAGGTATAAAGGGCGTGACAGCTTACATATGTATGCAATACTGGGTTCAGTTCACATAGCTGTGAATGGTAAACTAGGAACATCGAAGTAAAATAAATTTAAAAAGTTATTAGTAATAACAACAGTAAAACCAAGGTCAGCAAGACGACCGGTCACCACAAGCAGCACCCGTTCACGAGCATAACGCAAAGATCAGCCATTACCCCCCTCGCCATATTTGAGGGAAGGAGGCAACCCGACCCCCGACGCTACCGCAAGCAGTGACATCTAAGGGAGCATGACGAACTTGCTGCCGGTTGCTCAGGCAAGATAAATGTGATCAATCGTAGAGGTCGCTAGCTAACCACATATGTTGCAATCAACTCATTAGAAAACATTGAAATGAGTAGATTATGTCAATAATAAATTAAAATAAAATTAAACTGAATTGACTTATAAAGTCAACTAAAAACAGAAAAAAAAAATTATATGAACTCATATAACCTGTCAGTAAGCTAATTCTGGAGAAAGAACATAAACATTGTCTTAAGTTAATCAGGGCGACCAACTATTCTTATCGTTTAAGTAGTCGTTGATGGAATAGTATGCCTTTGAACAAAGGTTAGATTTTACTTGAGCTTTAAACGCATTAAAAGGCAAATCTAGCCAAGAAGAAGGTAGCTTATTATAAAAGGCTATACCAAGCCCAACAAATGAGTTATGAACCTTATGAAGCCGGTGAAAGGGAGCACGTAGTTTGTCCTTGTTTCTGGTGTTAACATTGTGAATATCACTGTTTTTAGTGTACAAGTGTATATTTTGCCTAATATATAAGATGTTGGCTAAGATGAACTGTGATGCAACCGTGAGAATACCAATATCTTTAAAAAAATCTCTTAGAGAAACTCTAGCACCTAGCTGGTAAATTGCTCGAACAGCTCGTTTTTGCAGGACAAATATATTTTGTATATCAGCAGCTTTGCCCCATAGCAGAATACCGTAGGACATAACACTGTGAAAATAACTAAAATAAACTAAACGAGCTGTATCAACGTCAGTGAATTGTCTTACTTTCCTGACGGCGTAGGCAGCCGAACTGAGCCTTCCTGCTAGGCTTGATATATGTGGTCCCCACCCATCCGGTTAGACTGGAAGCCGTCTTCAACATAGTTGGGAAAAAGCTAGGCAGACAATGATTCATTTCTCTAAAATGAGATAAAGATGGGGAATAGAAGATGGTTTTTGACCTTTTTTTTAATAATATTTTTTTTATAGTTTATCCCTATATTCCCACGGGATCGAAACTTATGATGTTTTCGAATGAAATTAAATTTGATAAATAAATTGTTTGTTTTCTATTAATTAAATTAAATTTTATTCGAAATCATCAATCGGTTTCTTACTAAACTTCAACTATATTCGACGACCCTGCATACTTATCTCCTTTGCCGACTGTACATGTAATTATCAAAGGTCACTGACGAAAACTAAGCCCTGGCAGTTATAAAAATAAGACTGGTGATCTCTTAACTGCCAAGGCTTATTTTTTATCTTATCTTCTGCATTATTTCTTCATTTTATTTATTTTACATTGTTCTCACATAAAGAAACAACAAGGATAATGTACCCTGCATTATTTTTGACTTCATTTAAAAGGGTGACCTTAGAGTTTCTTACGCCTTCTTCTCCATAGAGATCTACGTTTTGGAAAGGGCAACTGGCTTCAACTTTTTGACGAACTGACCGAAATTTTGCCAATTCAAAAGAGCCTGTAAATGGTTTAATTGACATAAATGCTTTGAGTTTGCGTCGACAGTTGGTGGCGACATACACAACGTTTCTTAATGTTTAATTTATATGCGTTTATAAACAGGCTCAAATGTTTACGCGACATTAAGACAAACGGAGTGTTTGGAAATTTAAAATATTGTAACAGATTTGTTCGCTCACGAAAATGATTGCTGGTTTGAAGTGATCAAAGACTTTAATTTTGAACTTTGAATGTGACTTAGACCCAGATATTTCGGTTCACAACTAAAATGTTAATACAGCACGATCCGAAACGTTCTATGGTAGAGGCCGCAACCATAATTTATATTCACGAACACCATACAAATATAATATTGGGATTAATATTATATATTAGCAGCCCGCGGTTCCACCCGCATAAGTTTCGATCCCGTGGGAATATCGGGATAAAAAGTATCCTTTGTGTCCTGGTTATAAACTATGTGCCAAATTTCATCCAAATCCGTTCCGAAGTTTTTGCGTGAAAGAATAACTAACATCCATCCATCCTTACAAACTTTCGAGTTTATAATATTATATAAGATTATAACGGTAGGGTCATATAGAGTAGTCTACTAGTTAATCCATAACTCATACATAAAGGGTTAGCTTGTTTATGAAGCCACGAGCTCAAATAAGAAGATTTAATTGACCTAGTTTTAACTAAAAACTCATTTGTTTGACTGAATACATCTAACACTCCCTCACTAACCAGCAGCTGTGTTTAAAGTTCTTCAATGTTCTCAATTCTATACTAACTTTTTCGATCCTTAATCTATCTACATAAACATAACATCACGCCTGTAACCCCGAAAGGGATATCTAGAGTACACCAACATTTTAAGTCCCTTAATCTGTCTAAATCCTCTGATATCTCCAACTTCATCAAAATATTAGATGACTGAGGGAAGTGTTCTTGGTCTCGCCTTCGCTAAAAGTTTTTGCCATGTATTGTGACAACTTAGAGGGGCTTGTGGTTAAGTTTTAACAGGCGCTTGGATCGATCGATCAGGTTAAGCTACGCTTGCCGCAGTGGGTCCGTGGATAGGTGACAATCTTTACATACCAAGACCACTCCATGCCTCAGAAAGTACTTTAATCCGTTGGTCCCGGCTGTCATTCGTGGATCTTTGAAAATTGAGTCGGCAGAAGCCCAAAAGTCTGACAACCAGTCTTATCAAGGGGTAACGTATTACTCCACCCAAATTCAATTAAGACTAGTGCATTGAAGAATTGAACACACCGACTTCAACATTCGCATAGAAATGTCGGAGATGCAGTACATTCATGCATATAACTTCGTACGTAAGAATAATTACCTAATGTATTATTTATGTACTAAAACCTTTCTGAAAGTATATATATTAATGAAAGAATTATCACAATTAGTTCATTAGCTTTTGAGAAAATCATGGATATACAAGCATACGGGTCGAATACAGAACCTCTTTTTTTAATTCGGTTATAAATGGGTAGAAATCTGGGTGGTCAATACAATACTCTTGGCCTTTTGTTCAGACGTTTTTTCTTGCTATGGGAATCTTCGGTTTATTCGCCGTGTGTAGGGACAGTCGTCACGGTTATAAGGATAATGAAAGTTTGTTGACGACACGGCGGCACTCACGCACGGCGCCGTCGCTGTATAAAAAAAAAAAAAAAAACGTTTTTTCTACGGCGCGGTTACACGCCATAACGTACAGAAACCGTATTGTCTACAAAGAGCCTTACCCATCTAAACACATCTCTTATACCAGCACAGAACTCTTTCCACAAACACGTATAGGACGTTCAACCTCAAATAAGGACACCAAAAAAAACTTTTCCCGAAACACGGAGACAAAGACAAACGCCCACAAATCTTCCGAATAACAGCACACGTACCGTTTTTTCTTCACAATAAAACCCCTCATTCCGTATTCCATTCGATTCAAAGATGTAAAATCTTCCACTTCATTTGGCTGACGTAGAATCCTAGCCATTAAGACATTCAAGAAACAATTTGGCAGACTTGAGTTCAGTTTCGATTTACAACCTTATATCTACCAGCAAAATCACTTATATACCACCTTATGATAAAGATATAAAGTCTAAATTAGGTTCACAGGAGTGCATTTGAGAGGAACGCGAATACAAAATGGGGCCAATGAGAATGTTCGCCGATTCCGTTCGGTTGAATGTTTACATGTGTGAGTTCGAGCGACTAGTAACGCTATTATGCTCTAATTACTGTACTAGTCTTTCAGCGAACTATTTTAAGGAGGAAATTGGAACTAATAGGTAACGAACCTGAAGTTAACTAAAAACCGTGATTATTGTTAGAAATTACCAATTGCATGCCATCTAATATGCCTAGCATTTTCCAAACTATGTAGGGCTCTGCAGCAGCTGAATACCAGTATTTTACATGGAGTGACTGCCTATCTGGCCTCCATAACCCAGTTACTGGGTAACACAAGGTTAAAAAAGGTATCACCTTTTGGCAAGACTGGTTGTCAGACTTTCAGGCTTCTGACTACCCGTAACGTCTGTCAAAGATCTACGAATGACAGCCTTGGCCAACTCGGAGGAGTCTCGATATGTTATGAATGGTCATCCATCTACGAACCTACCTCGGCAAGAGTTACTTAACCTTGAAGATCAACCCGTGCGGTTGTTGTTATTTAGCAATTGTATATATTCTTCAAATATGATAATGATACATTATAAAAACTCGATGGTGGTTTGTTAGGAGTATAAACCTACTTTTATTGGTGAAACGTTCGACGTTTTTTGTTTTTTAAAAAAATTCTTTGTTTACAAATTAACGAAGGTCTATCATGCGGCCATCTCGTTCATTAATTTATCAGTATTTTTTGTTTATTTACAAAAACAAAAACAAAATACAAATACAAAATTGTTTATTGTCACAATTAGCCTATTTATACATTAAGACGTGTTTGGAGCCTCCCTTTAGGCAAACAATACCTGTATCAGGAGACTCCGCTCTTTCATATCATTACCGTATTATACTTATACTAACTGTGATGGATTATTTGGTTTAATTTTTGTTTTTCATGCATTACTTAGACATTAAAAAAATAACTATAAAAAGTAAAAAAAGGAAAAAATAAAAAAATAGAAACTAGAAATTAATACTTACTTAAAAAATCAAATTAAATTGATAAATGATGTTACTAACAACACACACATACACACTAGATTCAGTTGAAAACCAGCGTTGGCACTAGTTGTCTGGCATTTTTGCTGAACGGGGCCTTTTTGGCGCAGCCGTGAGGCACATTTTCCTGCTAATTTCTTACATCGGAATTTACACTTTGTTATTTTTATTTGATTGTATCTGATGTATTTCTCTGGTGAATCTACTGTGTGTATTTTAGTCTGTGTGAAATAAATGTATTTTCTTTCTTTTTCTATAGATTTAAATACACTCCATACATGAGGGCGCACGGAACCGAGAAGTATGGCAGAAAAAAGGGGAGGTTACACCCAGCAGTGGGTGATTCCGGGCTGAAATGATGATGATGATACCTGAGAGCCAAAGCGAAGTAACATTCTCTCAGTGATAACGAAGATGGAAAAAAAATAAGTGGATTTTCAATCCTGTTGAAAGTCTTTGTAAAAATACAAAACGCTTTAAAAGCGATTGCTACTTGTCTAGGCCCTCTAGAATTCGAAACAGTAACACTTTTACGAGCTACTAGTTCATATTTTCAAATTAAAGTTTTCTTCCGTAAATCTGAAGCATTCTCGGACAGAACTACATTCGTCGTTGATATAACAAGGTAGATATTATACAGGTTTCCAATATCAAATTACAAAAGACAGATATACTATTGCTATAATAGACTGGTTTCCACCATCAATAAATTGAAATTAGTCCATCAGTTAGAGTATTGGAAAATAATGGACACGTATTTTTTGTTTTTTGTAAATCAATGAATATTGACAAAGATAAACGCAACAAAACTCGGTAGTGGGGGCTCGTGAAGTAAGAACGCACTAAAAATTATACCAAGGTGTGACGTATTGAGAATTTTAAAAGCGTCGTATCTTCGTCAATTTTGGTTTACGTAACAAAAGAAAAAATACGGGTCAAATATTTTTTGTTAATCTAACTGATCAAAGGCCCGTCAAAAATAATGAGCGTGATTATTGCATAATCAACCTGTAACGTTCACAGGACATATCTCCTCTCGGTGAAAGGGACTGGGCTGTAATCAACCACGCGGGCCCAGAGTAATTAGATTTTTTTTTTATAATTATGTTTATTTATTTTCACTTCAAGACACAAACTTTAGTGTAGCCTTGGCTCTTGTACAGTCAGTGTCAAAAATATCGAGATGAACAGATTGTTTAAAAAGATTTCAACAACAAAGAAAATCAAACTTTATCTCAATCACACAAGGAATGTTTCAGAATGAAGACAGTACACGACAACTATCATTCTGATAAGAACTTTATGCAATTGAGATAAAGTTTAATTTTCTTAGTTGTTGAGATTTTTTTGTAGTCTGTTCGTCCCGATATTTTTGGTATTTTTATATTTTTATAGATGTCACATATTTCGAATTTTTGGTTCTAGGAAATGCTGGTTTCCTTACGATGTTTTCCTTTCTGTTTTGAGAGCAGGTTTGAATGGTGATGAAATAATTTACACAAAGTAAAGCGCATGTCTGGGTTCGAACCTACGACCTACAACTCATAAGTCGCGGCCGTTAAGTACTAATGTGCCACTAATGGGATGGAAAGATAAATTGGGATAAAGATAAGCAATTCGTAAGATATCTTCTTTATACTAATTGTAAAGCTGAAGAGTTTGTTTGTTTGAATGCGCTAATCTCTGAAACTGCCATGCGGATTTGAAAAATTCTTTTTGCATTTGATAGCCCGATTATTGAGGAAGGCTATATATTGGCTAGAATCCTTAGGAGCCGAACAAAACGAAAAATTGTCCAATAACGAAGTAATAACGCTGGCGACGCGGTGGGTCAGGAGCCGTAATGTCATGCGGACGAAGTCATGGGCTTCTAGAAGTATTACTATAATAGTATATTGTGAAAGTCAAAGTCAAAACGTTTATTGCGAAGTAAGTGTACGATGTCGGTCTTATGTTATGCTATTACTTATAACTTAGCAGACTTTTACAAGTATTGCTATTAACATTCGCCTGCCTTAACATACCAAATTATTATGCCTTAAACATTACTTAATTATTTTCTTTTATATTAGTACAATTAAATAGAAAGTTATGTCAAAATTAAGTGTCAATAATAATTCACATTACACACTCAGCTTATAACTTTCCCACTGGTGGGACACAGGTCTCCTCCCAGTGAGAGAGAGGGATAATAATTAAGTTAATACAATTTTGATTTTTTCCCCTTCTTTTTATCTACTTGTACATATTATTATTATTATTTTAAGTGTGTTAGATAAAAATATCTGTTAATAAATAAAAATTGAGAGTTGAGGGATCAAAAAATTTAATACAATTATTCAGCAATAATAATGTCATCCTTTTCAGGTAGTACAAATTATAATATGAAGTTAAATAAGATAGACTAAATGTTATTGTTTGTATAGGACAGATCGCCAGTTTTGTACGTGAGAGAAAATCGTTATTTAGGTGTTAATCGTTATTTATTCATAAGTAATTTATACTTTGTCTCGTCAAATGTTTACTGAAAACTTTCCATCTCTCGACAAAACACGCTTCAGTATAACCTATGTGTTTTCAGCGCGAAATTACTCTCATCGCAAAACATCAAAATAGCAACATTTGGACTCAAATTACAAGCATGCTATGCCTGAACGGAATTTTGTTGCCGACTGACACACTGACGGAGTTAATGGAAAGCGGAAACGTAATGTTGATTGATACGATAAAAGAGATTAGATTAGTGGATTTTAGAGTGCGAGTGATTTCGCGGTAGTTGTGGATATATTCGTGATCATAGCTGTCAAAATGCTTTTGGGTTTGGGGAACTCTGTGTGTTTCCATTGACTTGATACTATCCTGACTAATTTTTAACTGACTTCAAAAAAGGAGGAGGTTCTCAATTCGACTGCATATTGTGAATCGATTTCAAAAAATCTTATTTTATCGGATAGGGTATGCCTTAGGGGTGGTTCCATATAAATTTTATTAACTTTGCTCGGGTAGTTTTCAAGATAGCTTCAATAATACGTATTTTAGCCACTTAGTTTATATTGGTCATGTTATAATAACTTATATGTAGTTATACGAGTTTGCGTGGGGTAAGTACAACTTAAAAGTAAAAATAAAAACTTTTTTCCAAAAAAAAAAAGCAACCGACCTCCAAATAAGACAGAAAGAAGAGAATTTCGGAAATCGGTGGCAAGTAACGAAAACGCGAACCGAAAGACACCGAATTCCGAAATTAAAGTTATTTTTCACTTTGCAGTGTCTTATTTGGAAGTCTGTTGTTTTTTTTTTTTTTTGTTAAAAGTTATTTCAATATTATCATTCTATTGCTATAAGAGTAGGGGAAGGCCAAAGAAACGATGGATGGACTGTGTGAATGATGATATGGTTAGAAAAGGGGGTGACTACTGACATGACGACAAATAGAGAAGTATGGAAGAAAAATACATATTGCGCGGACAACAAGTAATTTGGGATAAAGAAAAATACATATTGCGCGGACAACAAGTAATTTGGGATAAAGAAAAATACATATTGCGCGGACAACAAGTAATTTGGGATAAAGACAAGAGAATGATGATGGTCATTCTAATATAGCTGTACATAACAGTGCAGTGTAAAAGCTTTCTTATAACGATTTGAAAAGAGTATTGATTTACCTTGCTGTTTTGGGAGATTTCATTTATTCTCCAGTAATTTTTAAGATCTACTCTTCATTTTGAGCTGAATCAGTTGATGAAAATATATTTACTTAACCTGAATAAGTGGTATCTACATTTACCCTGGAAAGGGCAATGGTCGAATTAAGCTAAGCCTAGAAAGAGTCGGTATTATTAATAAATTTAAAAAAATATGGTTTAAGGATGATGTTGGGGTAGCCTCGCTTTTGCAGTGCATCTGCTATGTTTACTAAGGCCAGCACGGACAGCTTTAAAGCAATAATATGAAAAATAGTGGCCTTTCTGCATCCTTATTGCTAACCCACTATTTTGAAGCAAACTCGTAATCCATTTCTTCATAAGTTCGAAAAAATTGTTTACTCAACACGTATTTAACGCAATGCAATTATTAATAACAATTTATGGAATGTAAATTATTCTAAAATAAAATTATTAATAATAATAATTAATTAATTCTCGGAACAAGAAGTTAACAAAATGTTCCCAAACAAAAAGCTTTTCGACGTAAACAAGATCAAAACAGCAGTAACCCTCACTCCACTATAACTCTATCAAAACTTGCAGCAACATCGCCTAACATCACATTTGGCATCCTCCCAACTATTCCCGAACAAATCCGTTGCACATTCTAGTAACCAGTGTGTATACAATCATGATATCACTGCGGTCGTAACATCTGGTCCACAGCGTGTCGTGACCTACTGCCGTTAAACATTGATACTCATATTGCAAAATTTTACACAAATCTTACCTGTCTGTTCGATAGTGGATTGGAGTTGGGGTGAAATTGCTTTATTTGTGTTGGATTTAGTTTTAAAGGGTTATGGGAAATTTGACTTTGAATGTCGTTGATAGCAACCTTATTTAACTTTGTCGATGTTACAAGTTTGACGCCTTTGTCTGTCTGTCTGTCTGTGTTTGTGGCATCATAGCTCTTAATTTAATGAACTAGGTTTTATTACACAGAGGTGTCGTGACGTATTGTGACGTGTCGTGTCGTGTCGTGGCCGTTAAACATTGATACTCATATTGCAAAATTTTACACAAATCTAACCTGTCTGTTCGATAGTGGATTGGAGTTGGGGTGAAATTGATTTATTTGTTTCGGAGTTCGTTTTGGGAACTTTGACTGTTGCGGACGTTGAGGGCATAGGACAACCATTTTTTTAACCTCTTCGCCAGTAGTGGTATTTATAACTTTGGCTGTCTGTGTGCTTTTAGCATCGTAGCTCTCAAAATATGCATGAAATAAGTAATTTAAACAAATAAAAAAATACTGCGTCTGTAACATCTGATACAGAGACGTGTCATGACCTACTGCCGTTAAATATTGAAATTTTACACAAATATAACCTTTGCCCTTTAATTACCCTTTAACCTTTAATTGTTTTGGAGTTAATTTAATAAATTTATTTTAAAGGATTATGGGAACTTTGACTTTTGAGGCCATATACGATGAGATCTTTATGTAACTCCGTCGAAAAAATAGGGGCGTTTTAGGCTGACGCCTTTGTCTTTGTGCTTTTTGCATCGTAACTCTCAAAATATGAATGAAATAGATGATGATAAATAAATTTTAAAAAATATTGCGTTTGTAACAACTAGTACACAGTACGTTTCGTAAACTCGTGACTTACTGCCGTTAAACATTGATACTCTTAATGCAAAATGTTACACAAATCTAACCTTTTTGTTCGATGGTGATAGTATGTGATGAATCATGGGAAATTTGACTTTTGAGGTCGTGAAAGCTTGCGGCGTTTTTATTCACGCGTCCCATGTACGCATGTGATCGGCGTGTAAGAAAATGCCGTTTGCCCTTAACCTCCATCGAGGGTTAGAGAGATTATAAATAGGGTATTTTTAAGATCTTCATTCGTATATCTGCTTGGCTGTCTGTTCTTGACATCGTGGCTCCCAACAGAATGGCCTAGAAAAACTTGAAAAGCAAAAGTAAAACACTTTTAATTTTTATGTATTTTGGGGGATAATGAAATTCCAGTAGTGAGATACTATACACTAATAATCATCTGCCTAGCCTTTTCCCAAATATGTTAGAGTCGGCTTCCAGTCTAACCGGATGCAGCTGAATACAAGTATTTTACATGCTGCGACTGCCTATCTGATCTCCACAACCCAGTTACTGGGTAATACGATACCCTTTAGTAAGACTGGTTGTCAGACTTTCGGGCTTGTCAATGATCCACGAATGACAGCCGGGAGCAACGGCTTAACGTGCTTTCCTTGGCACAGAGGGATCTTGGTATGTTAAGATGGTCACCCATCCACGGACCAAACGCGGCAAGTGTAGCTTAATCTGTTCGATCAATCCGTTCGGCTGTTATTACTTAGCCACAAGCCCCTATATACTAAAAATATATGATCATATTGCAGTACGTTAAATATGTTTAAGATATAAAAATGAGTTAATGTTTATATTAGCCTCGATTATACTTTATTGTTAAAAAAACTCGTATCGCCGCCTGCTATAAAATTTTTAATGTTAATTGATAGACTAAAAGCTAAATATAAAGTATTTGTTTTAATAGCTCATTCGTGTGCACATATATTTGCATACACAACATGAAATCACCATTTTACAATGTTAACGTATTTGTTTTGGCAAAAAAACAAAACCGTATAAAAATAATTACTAATTACAATAATTTTATTCTAGTCTTCAACATTAACCTCAGTAAACAATAAAATGAAGGTTTTATTAATACTCGAATGGCTTACGCTATCATGATACACAAAATAAAGAGAGGTACAGAAGTTCATAAGGAGGCCGGTGGAGCAGACGAGTCCTAGAGTGGACCGCGTATTGGCAAGCGTAGTGTGGGACGCCTCCAGCTAGATGGACGGACGACCTAAAGAAGATGGCTAGGACAGACTGGAATCGGAAGGCCTGGGAGAGGCCTATGTCCAGCAGCGGACTGCGATAGTCTGAGTTGGTACTGATTGACTGACAGAAGGTGGGTTCCATTCAAACGGCAATAGGCGCACGAACTCATAGACACGTAGGTATGGCGATCTCAAACCCAGCCCTGGTACCCTGGTGCCTCAGACATCTTCTGGGCACGCTCGTTCCATTATAGACCTCATCCATCGCTTTCCATCAGGCGTGATTGAGGTCAAGAGCGGACTCATTCAGGGGCCCAAGTCTGCTATTTTTATAAATTCGTCATTCCAACACGATCCCATTGTCATTTTGCTAAAAGTTCGTAATCTGCTAAATTCATAATGGTCGATCATTGGTCGGTCAATGGTCTGAGAAAAACTATGCTAGAATTCATTTAATATATATTTTTATATATTACGTATTAGTGTTTGCAATCTGAAGTAGTAAGAAGTACGTAAATAGCAGTAAACATTACGTTTATTCATTTGTCATTACGTAAGAGTACCGTTTTATGCCATTTCTTTCAATGGAGTGTCAGTAGTTGACCACTGGAAAGTCATAATGACGCGATTATATTAGTAGATTACCAAAATTGACAAAATCAACAATTATGAAATCAATGATAGACCATTCTGACACTATTCTGATAGCAGACTTGAGGCCCAGCAATAAAACAAAAAACAATGCCGCTCGCGAGTGCGCTTGCACTCGCTGTACGTGAAGCGTGTCTATTTATGTGTACGTGCGTTTTCGCTTGTTGTTAGCATCGATCACTAATAAAAAATTTGGCACTTAGTAATTCTGACTTTAAAGCATGCGTATAAGGTTGAAGTGGTTTTGATATATGTTGAGCAGTGAGTGAGTACTGGTCGTAAAATTTCATTTCTTTTTGTAATAGCTTTGTGAATACGACTTTAAATATTGCAGTTAAGGTTTAAATTACATTAATGTATATTTATTATAACTACACACACACACAACACAATTGGCCACATTTTTAAGAGAACTTTTGTACGAAATTGTATATCTAGTTCTTTATTAGTGATCGATGTTATATAGCCGCCTTTCTTTTTTGTACATTTTATATAATTATGTATCTAACAATTAAATGCACAGCACTTTTATATTTGCCACAATCAGAGCCAACAAAATATTTTATTGTATTAATGAATAAACAAAGGGTAATTAAAAACTCTGTTTGATACTAAGCTTTGCTTTTGGTTTTACGTGAGTTAAGTCCATTTGACCTCTTTGAGTAATTATAAAGAATACAAATAAAATAAAAAATAAGAAGTTTCTGATCGTTATCATTTTTAGGGTTCCGTACTTCAAAAGGAACAAAAACAAAAAACAACAAATATATATATTTGTTGTATGTATATATATATAAATATGTTAATATATTTTAGCATTATATATTTATTTATGTATGATAATTTTTTTTTTGCATTAATGTGTAAGTTTATTTAATATTTTAGTTTAAATAAATACAGTTGGAATCAGTACTTTCATCCTGATTGTTTCAAAAATATCAATTTCAATACAGATATATTGTTTATCGAACATTGCAATTGTATTGTAGCTACATGTGTGTTGCAGGTCAATTGTAGTTGCGTCCCATTTTGCGGAATCACGGAATGTGAAGGCGGCTTTGTTAAGTAGCGGACATGGAATGGGTAGCGGATGGCTGTATTATTTATTTGTATTGGGTATACTGCGTATAAGACGTTATAGTAATTTGTTTGCACAATCTTGATTGTCGTGGCGACCTTCTCGACATTCATCGTTTTATATTGCTGACTGGGCCTGCTCTTGACCTCGATCACACCTGATGGAAAGCGATGGATGAGGTCTGTGATAAAGCGAGCATATCCAGAAGATGCCTATGCACTCTTGCTTTGAAGGTCTGCCTTCAAAGCAAGAGTGCATAGGGCTAAATGAGAAAGAGAACACAAACATTGGGAGAGAGTGGCACTTTGGCTGTGCGCATAATAAATATGAAGGAGAAGCGCTGAGTACGACTTGTTGGAGTATCAATCAGCAAATGGTATCTTACATAAAATAATATTTTTAAACATTTGCTATAAAATAGAAAAGAAGAAGAATTGTGCAAACTCAAAGTAACTACCACCATCAAAGTTTATATTTATAATGCTTAGCAGCAGACGCGGTCACAGCCTAAGATTTTGAGGGGGGTCACCATGAATTGCGAAGAATATTTTTAGGGAGGTACATCTCCTCGTTGGTCTAGTGGTCGCAAACGTTACTGCTGAGGTTCTGCGTGCGATTCCCGTGGCTCATGTTCAGTTTTAAGTTAGTACGACAGGTAAATCATTCAGGCTCTCAACAGCTTCAATGATTATGGGGCGATCACGACCCCCACACACCTCTCCTCCGGACAGCGCCTTTGCAGTAGGTTGGCACAAGCCCACCGATTGCTTAAGGAACGATTCGATGAAATGTCAGAATTTTTGTTGTTAAGCCCAGTGGAAATGACAATCTCTATAGAAAGTCTAGCATAATATATAAAGCTAACTGCCACAGTTTATACACAATTGTAGCTGAATTCCGGAGGACCAAAATCAATTATTTTATTTCGTTTTATAACTTGTCGTTATTTTTAGCTTCTATTAATTTTGATCCATCTAATTTTATCTTTATTGACTCAATTAATTGAAATCATAGACTTAAGTAAATTTTTGTATTTTGTAAGTACCAGTTAATGGTGAAATATGTAGACATAACGTATTAACATCCTATGTATCGTGCAAATAAGTTACTTTGACTTTGAAAGTGACATAACTTTTTACCTATATGATTTCTTTCATAGTTACATTTTATGATACGTATCGTCGCGGCAGACCCCGTAGAAAATGGCGGGACAAAGAACCTGAGCTGGACAAAACGAATGTTTGTTTTGTACAGCTCAGGTTCTTTGCCCAGCAGTGGAATGATACAGGCTCACAGTAACAGTAACCAGCAAAGTATTTCACGAGGCCATAATGTATAATAACATTTTAATGAAATGCCCGTTCTCGCTCCGCTCATCACACAGCCGCTGCCCTTGTTCAAAATACAAAACAATCTCGTTGAGTCGCATTGTGTCCGTGCTGATGATTTCGAATGTCGCGCTTTGTGACGACGGCTACCGAAATTACGTATTACTACAACTGACTGCGTTATTGGATGTTTCATAAATATGTTTTGAGTTATTATTGTGGTTTACTTGGCTTTTGGTTGTAGCTTTGGGCTTTTTTGTCACGAATTTAGTACAATTTAGAACAGAGTAGTTTATTGTATACAATTCTAGGTATGCAAAGTAATTGACGTTACAAGACACAGAACATTAAATTAAATTATTTGCCATATGTCAGCTTGCCACGCCAATATACCCACAAATACAATAAAAACAATACGTACTCAAGCAAAAAAAAAAACATTATTAAAAATGTAATGAAAAAATAAGCCTCCAGATATAAAGGGCGTGACAGCTTACATATTTATGCAACGCTGGGTTCAGTTCACATAGCTGTGACTTAAGTCACAAATGAGAAACTAGGACCATCGAAGTAAAATAAAATTTTAAAAAAAGTTATTATTAATAACACCAGTAAAACCAAGGTCAGCAAGACGACCAGTCACCACAAGCAGCACCCGTGCACGAGCATAACGCAAAGATCAGCCATTACCCCCCTCGCCATATTTGAGGGAAGGAGGCAACCCGACCCCCGACGCTACCGCAAGCAGTGACATCTAAGGGAGCATGACGAACTTGCTGCCGGTTGCTCAGGCAAGAACAATATGATCAATCGTAGAGGTCGCTAGCTAACCACATATGTTGCAATCAACTCATTAGAAAACATTGAAATGAGTAGATTATATCAATAATAAATTAAAATAAAATTAAACTAAATTGATTTATACAGTCAACTAAAAAAAATTAAGTATATGAACTCATATAACCTGTCAGTAAGCTAACTCTGGAGAAAGAACATAAACATTATCTTTACTTAATCATGGCGACCAACTATTCTTATCGTTTAAATAGTCGTTGATGGAATAATATGTCTTTGAACAAAGGTTAGGTTTTACTTGAGCTTTAAACGCATTAAAAGGCAAATCTAGCAAAGAAGAAGGTAGCTTGTTATAAAAGGCTATACCAAGGCCAAAAAATGAGTTATGAACCTTATGAAGCCGGTGAAAGGGAGCACATAGTTTGTCCTTGTTTCTGGTGTTAACATTGTGACCTTTAACCTACGACCGGTATCAGGTGATATCTCTATGCATTTATATCATGTTATTTAATGCTAGATTCGTAAAGCAGGACAAACAAACTCACAAAGTTAAAAATTTCTCATACCTAAAAGTTAATCACACTGCAAAAACCAACAAAATTTTAAAATTACCAGCTCCGATTACCGTCGAACGTAAATAAAGGAATTCAATCACAAAAAGTAAATTACTACGCTCGCATTCAAAAGATTCCGACGTCATAATCACAAATTACCTTTCACTGCTCTTCGTAGCAAATCAAGTCAATATTAGGTTTCCGCGATTACTCAGGCTACGATCACTGATATGAAATTAGTTCCTACAGGGTTGGCCACTAGCTAACTTCCTTGGGTAAAGTTTCATTTGAAGTGGGATTCAAGGATTCAACACTCGAAGGCCGGGAAGTTTAAAATGTGGGACAATTTTTTAGAGCTTTTTGCCTTGTCTTTTTTCCATGGCATACACATTCATATTTTAGCGCACGGGGATCGAACTCAAAATTTCTAGTCTAAAACATATTAAATACCGGCCAAGTGGGAGTTGGACTGGCACGCGACGGGTTCCGTACCACCGTACAATATTTATTTAACATTATTTTAAAAAATACACGTTTCTTGTCCGTACAAGAAACGTGTATTTTTTAAAATAATGTTAAATAAATATTGTACGGTGGCCCGGCCCGGCCCCTTTAATTTTTAACTTAATTTTATTTTTTGTTAAAGCGATCATAGTAGTACTTTCATACTCTGTAAAAATTTTAGTGTCTACTTATTACGGTTCAAAAGATACAGCCCTGTGAAATGCAGACGGATGGACGGATGTATAGCGGATCCTGTAGGTAATGAATATAATATGAAATATAAGTAATATCAAGTATAATATCATCATGATTATCACAGATGAAAGATGTCCATTTAACTGGATACAGGCAACAGGGATACTCCTTCAAACATTGCCACAGCCATCCTACACTTTTTTTTTTTTTTTTTGTGGATGGGAAATCATCCAATGACCCCTCCCGCTCTGGGTGGAGCAGAAGGGAGTGTCAGACTCTTACTGACTAAAACCCACCCGTGTTCCTTCCTTAGCCCTTTGTGTTCCGGGGTAGCGGTAACCCTTTCGGACAATCCCGCTGCCCCGGGACAATCCCGCTGCCCCGGAGCCATCCTACACTTACGCCGCGGAATCATCTAGTTTAATGCCATTCGACGATCAACTTTGAAAAAAGTGAGCTTTCATTCGTTCACTAAATACATCTTCCTTCTTCCAATCTTTGGAATGACTAGCCTCAATCATCGCCACAACGAGCGGCCTTTTTGTTCCATCTCACACCTACGCCGGGGGTCGCGGGAACGTACGATCCTTTTTTTTTTCTGGGGTGGAAAATCCTCATGGATGTCCGCCGCCCTGGGGCGGGCGGCGGGGTCTGTCAGACTCTTGCTGACTAAAAACCACCCCGGTCTTCCATCTCACACCTACGCTGGGGGTCGCGGGACCGTACGATCCTTCCGCAACCCCCGACTGGTACGGCGCCCGCCACTGCGGGCCTCCTCGGGTCAGGGGGGGAGTGAGGTGTTTGACTCCCCTCACCACAGCGAGTGGCCCTGCATACTTCATCCACGCAGCGGATTCCCGTTCGTCTATCCACGTTGAAAAAAGAAACGAGCATTAACAGCTTTCATTTATTTATTAAATAAGGGGTTTGTTTGAAAATGTTATCTCATAATTAGAAAATGTTTAACTATACAGTTTTGACGTTTTAATGTCTCTTAACTTTATGCCAAGTTTATAATAATCATCATCATCTTTCTCCTGCTCTTAACCCAATTTATTTTCTTCCATATTTCTCTATTAGTTGTTATCTCGGTAGTTACCCCCTTTCTAACCATATCATCATTCACATAGTTCAACCATCGTTACTTTAGTCTTCCCCTACTACAAAGTTTATTATCAAAGGCGTATAATTATCTTCCAACGACCAATCTTCCGAATGACTACATCATTCTCTCGATCATATATTGGAAATTTTCCGCCACACATCCCTAGTTTCCGTGACTATTCAAATGGAATGTTCTAGGTTCGTTCAAATATTCCATACATTTGTAAACATGATAGCGTTGTGGAAATGATTAGTGTAATTGGTGAAAATGGAGCTTTGCTCGCTTTGTGCCATGTGATTGGGATTTCATGTCGGTACTAAGTAATCTCGTTTGTTGGCCGACTGAATTACCGATTTCATGGTTTGTTATTTATCATGTGACTGCCTTTTGCCCGTGGCTTTGCTCGTGTGGATCTCGGAAAAATCCCACGGGAAAGTACTACAGGGATTAAAAGTAGCCTAAGTTCCGTTTTAATCCAGGTTATAAACCTATCTGTGTGCCAAATTTTATCCAAATCCATTACACCGTTGTGGCACCAGTCCGGGGCATATATCCAGATAAACTGAAAAAAAAAAAACTGAAACTATATTTTAGGGATCAGTCCTGTTCCGTCATACCTCGCAGCAATCATTTTTTTTCATTAATTTTTAAAGTGCAGTTCTGACTACCTTACTATTTTATTATTACTTATCTCAACTAATACATATAATAAAATAAGGAGAAAATATTTATTTTTTTGTATGTTTGTTAGTTACGCTTTCACGCTAAAACGTCTGAACGGATTTAGATGAAATTTGGCACATGGGTAGACTATGATCTGGATTAGGACAAAGGATAATTTTCGTCCCGATTTTCTCACGGGATCGAAAATTATGCGCGGTGCGCAGCTAGTATGGTAATATTCTAATTTTTAATTCCTTCTTATTACGGAACTAAAATATAACAAAAAGGATCCCCTCTAGGGATTGCTCGATTATCTGTCCATCTTTATGTAAACGTCGTTAAAAGTCACATTTCATTTGGCACGGAAATCTCGGAGCGCTAACAATTTACACTTCACCGGTTTCATCTCTCGGGTTTTTTTATAAAGTGCAGTGGCCGCTGTGAATCGGAAGCCAAAGGGTGGGTATCAGAATTACGGAATGACTAGTTGAGGGAAAATAAATGGTTAGTAAGAAGAATTAATAATCCTGTTATAGTAGCATAATCAGCCTAGAATTTTCACACTTATGGCTTACTAGCTGCGCCCCGCGGTTTCACCTGCATAGGTATCGATCCCGTGGGAATATCGGGATAAAAAGCCTATATTATGTTAATCCAGGGTGTCAGCTACCTCCATACAAAATTTTAACAAAATTGATCCAGCTGTTTGAGCGTGAAGAAGAGACAGACATACGCACACACACACACACAATCTTTCGCCTTTATGATATTAGTGTGATAACGCAAACCTATCTCTAACCGCTCCCTCCACAATCCACGCACTTCTGGTGGAAACGCCTCTCGTTCCCGCCCGGCCAATGAGAGCGAGTCGAAGCTTCTAGAACATTCTAGAAGCGTCCTTTAAAAACACTCAACGCGCACGCGCACCTGGGTATTTAACAAGTGTGGGTGACGTCCGTCAACTAAAAAAAGTGTACTATATTTTACGACTTTTTATCTTCGCCCCATACCCACCCTATTGCTTATAAATATGTATATCATTGTATTTATGTTAAAGGCTTCATAATTATGTCAGCCCATTTTTTTTTTTTTTTTTTTTTAACGTATTTCTCCACGTTCATGCATACTGCACTACCACGGGGAGATAGTGTAGTTATGTGGGACTCTTACCCACTAAAACTCCACGGTGTCCTCCTCCGCCGCTTATGGCGGGAACATGGGCACGCGTTAGCACTCATCCGTGAACCCGCCGCGGCTGTCCGTCACCGGACCCTCCTCTGGGGAGTGCTCCCCATCACCGGCACACCAGAACACATAGCACGCCGTGACCACCCCAGGGACCAAACCAGCACATAGGTGCCAGACGACCCCGTGTCTGGGCACCCTTGGTCCCCTTGCGGCGGGTCAGGTCTTTGGCACCGCCACCTGCCAATTTTCGGCCGCAGAGGATAGGGAGAGTGGCCAACGTAATACCAACACTCCTCCTCCCCTGCGGCCCCACCGCGTCCGCCATCGACGGTGGCGACCCCGTCAAGGCCGCGGAAGGTAGGGAGAGCGGCGCACCACAATACCGGCACTCCTCTCCCGCCGCGGCCTCCAACCTTCAGCCGCGATGCCTCCCATACGACATCGCGGCCCGCCTCAGTTGCGATGTCGCCCAAGCGGCACCGCAACCTACATGTTGGCCGCTACGTCGTCGGCTTACAGGCAAAAGCCCTGACGAGCGACCCCTCCTCGGGTTCCTCTTCGCTTCACCGTGGGTGACCAAGCCACGGCTACTGAGCCCCCCCGCCTCGACAGTGCGGGAACCCACCGGGGGGGTCATATGTCAGCCCAAAGTCAACTCAAGAACTCAACCCAGCTCCAAATGAGCCCCAAATGGATTAATCAAAATTCCAGAGTATTTTGGCTTTTCCAATTGAACATTGAAATGAATTTGGTAAATTATTCGGTGAAATGATGATTATGAGGATATTAAATCTATATGACAAAGAAAGTACGAGTCTCATTATTATCAGGCATATTTTTAGGCTGTGGGTAGTGTTGGTTATTGCACAATAGAAAAACTTACAGTTCAAATCTAATTATAATTTACAAACAAGTTAGTCACACTAGCGAATCACACACTGTAGGTACACGACACAACTAGATACAGAACGCGAGACAGTTTCTGTGCACATGTTGTCCGTACGATGTCCAATGTCAAAGTCAAGAGATCTCCACATCGTTTTGTCGCGCTCTCGTCGGATCCCACGAACTCAGGCTAGACTCTGTCAAGCGCAACCAGATGGCGCTCGCGTCCTGATCAGTCAAACGAATGACGTATTTCCGACACGCTCCGATATATATGAATAAATAAAATTGAAGTGTCTGTTTGTAATGTCATAACAACTTCTTACTAAATGCACAAGAAAGTTAATACGATACATACAAAATAAAAATAGTTTTCTGCCTGACTGTCTTTTCCGGCTAATCTCCGAAACGGCTGGACCGATTTGGATGGGACTTTCACTGGCAGATAACAAATGTTATAAGAAGTAAGTTAAGCTTTACAGTATACGGCAGTTTTATTTAGAAAAGGAATTAGGGTCCGCGAAAAAAAAATACAATGAGAAAAAGATGCTTCCTTTTTAATGGAGGAGTGGTGCTACATACACCTCTAAGCCGACATTGATGCCCGACATCCACGCGAACGAAGTCGTGGGCTTACTCTTAGGGTTAGTCTTACAATCAAATAATTCTCTTATCCCGTAAATTGCGCATTATAACATTACAACAATAGGATCCCGTTTCTACAGTACAGACTATAGAGCATCGCCACTTTGCTTCCTCTAAATTCATAGCTATTCAAAGGGACGTAATATTACCCGTTACAGTACCCTTAACAATCTATATCTACAAGTAAGTGTGAAAATATCTCTATCTGTCTGTTTGTCACAGTTTCTCGGCTTCACCACTGAACCGATTAGGATGAACGATCAATGAGTATTCCAGGGGTATTGGGTGTAGTGGCATCTACACCACCACATGCGAACTATGCTTCTCGCAAAATCCTGCATCGCGCAAGCAGAATTTACCGCACAACTAAAATAAACAATGTGTTTCAGAGGGTTGTGACCAAACTTGGAGGTGTGGTATAGCCCAGCAAACTGCACAACTTTTTCCCTGGGACCAACATCATAATCGTGAAAAAAACATCAGTAGTCCCATACAAAACTTCATTACTTACTTGACCAAATATATGGGACGACTGATTTTCTTTTAGAACATAACGTCCCGACATCAATCGTTGGGCAGTTGCTCACCAAAAACGACACCCGTCTGGTCGGAGGATCCTCCCTTTTCTGTAGAGTTTGAGTGAACTTTACACCCAGTTCCTCATACCTCTAAGCAGGAATTGGGTCTCAGCTACCGGCAGAAAGGAACATTCTTACAAAAAATGCAGAGTCTAGGAGTACCGCATTCTGAATAAAGCCCTTTATCCAACCACCTTATGAGACTGAGCCTCTTCAGATGTTGGTTGAGATTTTTATCTATCAGCCATTCGCTGGAATGATTATCGGTACAAAGACCGATGTGTCTACATCTTACTAGTGGATAATCTTTAGTGTAAACCAGTCCTCTTCTTCTGGATCTCAGAGAAGGGACACTTCGAAGGATCCATATTTTTATATACTTTTTTATTGCTAAATGGGCCTGCTCTTGACCTCAATTACGCCTGATAGAAAGCGATGGAAGAGTTATGCTGGAACGAGCATTCCCAGAAGATGCTTGTTCACTCTTGCTTTGAAAGCAGACGCCGGCAGAGAGCTCTACACTTTGGCTGTGTCCATAATAAACATGGAGGACAAACGTTGAGTACGACTGTTGGGAATATTAACCGAGTGTGGATGGTACGCTGCAGTACGTCTGGTAGTCCGGTAGTATAAGGGCGATGGTGGAATCAGGTCATGGAGATCCAGTACTCCTAAAAAAGGGTTTTTAAAGACTACTAAAAGGGTATTTACGACATACCATTAATAACATTTTTGAAAACTAAATTGCGAACGCAGATTAGACGAAAACTTTTACAAATTTGGCTTCTAAAATAAATAATAATAGCCTCCCCGACCGCTTTCGGTCACGGTGGCTAATCTCAATGGAGATTATCCAGATACGCAGGAGATATTATAGTGCACAAGTGTGCGCGCAGACACAGGTACACTTCCTCTTCCCTCACTCTCATAGTCCAATGGGACGGCAATTCAACACTACCGGAGAGAGATCAGGCGCAGGACCAACGGCTTAACGTGCTTTTCGAGGCACGGGGGTATCACACCGCCAACTTCCAAACTCCGGGCTGTTACTAAGAAATTCCTAATTGAAAAACTCAATAACACTTTGCCCGACCCGGGAATCGAACCCAAGACATCACGCTCAGCAGTCGCGCTTGCGTCCATGAGACCAACGGGGCAGTCAAATTTGGCTTCTAAAAGGGTTCTTAGGGAAAAGCTGAAATCCACGCAGACAAAGTCACGGGCATTACTCTAGTTTATTTATATCCAGCCCATTCATCCGCGAACTATAATCACATCATTTATAGGATGAATTCAACCGTCACAATCTCAAGGACGAATTTAAATGGGGGATGAATATCAAAGCTAGGGCTCATGGGTATCAGTGTCTTTCCATTGCACACGCTTAGGGAGCCGAGTGGTAATGCCTTTTAAGGCAGTCTACAACGCTTGAAAGAGTATGAAGACGTTATGTGAGAAATTGGTAAGCGAGTATATTAATTGGAAGTTAATCAAGGAGAAGATTTAAAATGTCTAAGGCTGATATTGATAAGCGACATTCAGCATGTGCTTTTGCATAGACATATTCTCGTCTTCATCTCTCTCACAGTTGTTCTCATTCTCACAGTTGTGTAACAGTGACAGGAATAATGGTAAGTCAATGTATGTGCTAAGTAACGTTTAACAAACTCGGCCTAATTGTAAGAACGTTACAGATGTTATGCTCTCTCTCATTGCGTTTGCTTGGGACATAATTATGTATATCTTTAGATTATTAGGGAAAAGAACATTACACAGTTTCTTGATGAGTAGCTTACTTCGTAGTTAAAAGCTGATAAACATTTCAATGTCAATAATATTGTATTCTATTCCCGTTGTATTATCTATACATATAATAAAATCGTAGGAAAGTCAAAACTGTACATTTAATATTTCTTAAAAATAATTTTTGGGGCGTGATCTACAATCGATATCGAAGCCAAAAATATAGTTTTTAGAATTTTTGTCTGTTTGTCTGTTTGTCTGTTTGTCTGTCCGGGATAATCTCAAAAAGTACTGCATGGATTTACTTCAAATGTTGCATGTATATTACTAAGAGGTCGGGTCAACATATAGGCTACATATTATCACGCTATCACCTACGGGGGAGGGGCTGTGAATCTTTATTTTTCTTACGCATTCTGTGACAGCGTGTAATCTAACGACGCATATTTAAATGTTGTTTTTGAGTAAGCCATGCTATTATCTAGCTTTACACTATGTAAACTACGCCATTTAAGTAACTTGGGCAGAGAAATATAGTTTAATGAATGTTAGTAGTATAAAAACAATTTTAAAACAGCGCCATCTATGAAATTTCATAAAAATCAAATCAAGTTACATGTTAACATTTTTTGGAAATTAATGTTTAAATTTGATCATGTTGGCGAGGTAAGTAGTTAGTTATTCTTAAAATTCATAGATGGTGATGTGCATTTTCTTCATAAAGTTGTATCGTATAGTTCGTTTTGACAAATTCAAGTTCCAACAAAACCCTCAGAATCTTGAGCAGAGTTGAGGAAGACAATTTAAAAAAAATGCGGTGTTAAGTATTACAAAAAAGTTATGTTCATTGATGATGATCATTTCATTTCATGACACCCTCGCGGAGGCTAGCGTCAGTGACAGTCCCAGCCGCATGCGTCATCTGTTTGCCGTCATCTTGGTGTTTTGTGGAGTCGCGAACCCGGTAGCTTTGTGGGAGAAGTATCGCCATCATCTGTCTGAAGATTTTCTACGAGCTTTGAGGCGTGCTACTGGAGACGAAGTCGAAGTAACTGATGAACGCGTGCCGAACACCTGTCTCAGTTCACTTCAAGATGTGGTCATTTCTATCGGCGGCAATCCACTGATCGAATATGGGTTACCAGCTCCCCAATCATCACCGTATCAAGACCGTGGAAATCGGGAGTATAACGCTGAGACAAATTACGATCCGGGCGAAATGACCACCATACGAAATGACCATGTCGCTTTGTTCTCTTCAGAGCAAAAACTTTATGACACCGTCCTTGAAAGCGTTGGGCGAAACCAGGGTAAAATGTTTTTCTTGGATGCTCCTGGTGGAACAGGAAAAACATTTGTTACCACTGGCATACTTGCAGAGGTCAGGAGGCAAGGCAAAGTTGCTATTGCTGTAGCGTCGTCGGGAATCGCTACCACACTGCTTCCGAGTGGCAAGACAGCACATGCCATGTTTAAAATTCCCATCGATTTAGAGAGCGCCGAAACGCCTGTTTGTGGTGTGTCACGTAACCCTACAAAATGGTTGAGCTGGATGGTGCTGATCAATGCGTCATGTTCGTGAACGGGTGCCGTCAGTTGGGGCTGGTCATCTTTTAGCTGCCACGGCTTATTTTTAATTATTTTATTTTTGGATTGTTATTTTGTTACTATTTGTTAGACTCTGGACACTTTTAACGCGTACTTGATTTTTATTTATTTTTTACATCGTTCTCACATATTTATAAATTCAACATATGATGTAACTAATAATTTTGTAAAAATATAATATAAAAAGAGTGTCCATGGAGTTTCTTGCCTGTTCTTCTCCATAGGTACCTACTACGCTTTCGAATGGGCAACTAGCTTCATTTTTTCTTGACTGACCGACTTCTTGACAATTCAAAAGTGCCTGTAAATGGTTTAATTGAAAATGCTTTGAGTTTGAGTTTGACAGCGATAAGGGACACGTGCTTAAGGATTGCTCTCTGATCGTATGGGATGACTGTACGATGGCCAATAGGAAGGCAGTTAAGGCCGTGGACAGAATTCTGCAGGACATCCGCAGGAACGAACATTTGATGGGTGGTGTCACAGTTTTGTTCAGTGGTGATTTTCGGCAAACGCTTCCCGTGGTGACGCGGGGCTCGAGGGCTGACGTGAATGTTTCGTTGAAACGATCTTCGTTGTGGTCACGAGTTCGTACGCTGCGCTTGACCATTAATATGAGAGCTCGGCTCGGCGGCAATGCACGTGCTCAAGAATTCTCCGATGTCCTTCTAAGTCTTGGCGAAGGCACTCCACCAGAAGAGATAGGTGTACAGGTAGTGCTTCCAGAGTCTCTCGGTAGAGTGGTATCTAGCTTAGAAGAACTAATTCGCTGTGTGTAGGGGGACATCAGTCGTATACCGCACCAGCAGAATTCTTGGGTGTGTGAGCGGGCCATTTTGATGCCCAAAAATGATCAGGCTGCAGCAATTAACGAATGCATTCTCTCGGAAATTGAGGGGAATAAAGTGGTCTGCACCTCGATAAACACTGTTGTCGAGCAAGATGACGCCACACGTTATCCCGTGGAATTTCTGATCTCCCTCTCAGCAAGTGGACTTCCAACGCATACCATCAAGCCGAAGGTAAGTATTCCGATTATGATTCTTCGGAACCTATCTCCTCCGAAGTTTTGTAACCCGCCTTAAAGTCATCTCGCTCCATAGACACACCATTGAGGCGGAAACTCTTACGGGTTGTGGCGTCGGCGAGGCAGTATTTATACCACGCATTCCCCTCATACCTCATAATTTCCCATTCCAGTTCAAGCGCGTACAGTTCCCCGTGAGTGTTTGCTTCTCGATGACCATCAATGAGTCGCAGGGGCAGATACTGAGGGCAGCGGGTGTCGACCTCAGGACGAGTTGCTTCTCACACGGGCAACTGTACGTCGCTTGCTCCCGCATCACCAGTCCTGACTCTCTTTACATTTTACCTCCTGGCAGCATAACTACCAACGTAGTTTATAGAGAAGTGTTGTAAGGTATGATACCTTTGTACGTATTTTTACTCTTTTGTGTCCTGGAATGTATTCCTGCATTATTTTCTCTATTTCCTTCAGTCACATCTTATGACTGAACTCAGCAGGATTCCCATATAACTCTCTTCACTTGCTTCGCTTGCAAAAAAAACTTATTTTTTAATGCTATTTTAAAAGTTGTGTACTTATAATGCTATAGCGACACTGGCATCTTAGGTATTTTTGGTGCTGTAGAGCATGCACGCAGACGACGTCGCGGGCAGCAGCTAGTATTACATATAGCTTGACTACACAAGATAAATATGGCAAAGTCAGTCAATGTTGCAGGTACTTAGTACAGTCGGGCATACGCCCTAAACACTTGGTCAGTTTGTCGTGTTATAGCCGTTTTATACAATTGTCAAAGAATGACTATTGTTATTTGAATATTATTATTATTAAAAATCTGTGATGTCCCACTGCGAGGCAAAAGCCTGTCTGCTCTCTTTCCACTTTTCTCTGTTTAAAGCGTCTAGGCCTGCCACGATGTCGCTTGCCATTAAGAGGGACCCATTGGGTCGTAAGTTTGACCGGCAGATGTGTCAATCCCAATTTAAATAAATACAGATAAAGAATTAGTAATGCACCTTAAGTCGTTGGTCGCGGCTGTCATTTGTGGATCTTTGACAGTCGTTACGGGTAGTCAGAAGCCCGAAAGTCTGACAACCAGACTTACCAAGGGGTATCGTATTACCCAGTAACTGGGTTGTGGAGGTCAGATAGGCAGTCGCTCCATGTAAAATACTGGTACTAAGCTGTATCCGGTTAGACTGGAAGCTGACCCCAACATAGTTGGAAAAAAGCTAGGCAAATGATGAATTAATCTTTAGGGTGGTAGTTAATTTGTTTAACAATTAATTTCCCTTTCTTAACCCCTTTTAATAACAAGCCAGCACCCTAATTGCGTAACACACGATCAATGACAATCTGTTTCAGTTTGACAGTTCAACAACATTCATTGCGTTACTTACGTTGTTGAGCAGAAATTTTCCGAACATATGCAGCAATGGATTAGCAATCTGTTTCAAAATGATTCAGATTATGATTAATCGTGCGTTACGCAATTAGGGTGCAGGTTAAAATACCATTAATGCTTGTAAGTTAACTCGTTTAACTAATCAGCAACTAGCCATTAAATAAACCACCAAAACTAACGTATACCTCAACATTATAATAATACTATACCCAAAACTACAACAAGAAAATTCCCCTAAATTTGTTTCGCGCACCACATTTCGAGGCGACATGTAAAGCCTTTTATTCCGGCTGACATCACCTCGTATTGTTCGTTCCGCAGATAACTGAAGGATTACTTCGTTTTGGGCAAACGGCAATGTTCGCCAGTGTGACAATTAACAGTGTAAGATAGCGAGCTTTCGTAATTTTGTTGGGCAAGCTGAAATTTTGGCACAAATGGGATGCTTGTTTTGGAGCGTCAATTTCATTTTGTGAAATGATTGGTGAGTAGGTTGTTTTGAACGATACATGGTGTGCTTGAAAATAATAAAATTTTAAAATGTATTTTACTTGACATTTGTAGGTTATTTGTTGTGAAAATACAGCCAGTGTTTTAAGAAATTTGTGTGAATACCAATGATATTATATACAATAAAGAGGTAGATATGGCACTAGCGCGCGCAAATTGTTGCAGACAAATTCAGACAATTGTCACAATTTCATTTAGTCGGCTAATAGCAGCGAGCGAAGCAAAGCGTGTCCGTGGCGTGACAATAAATTATCTAAAATGCCAAGCTGTATGTTATGAAAATGCAAAAACTATGGTTCCAAGATAAATAAGAGTGAAGGAATTTCATACCATACGTAATTATATAAAAGAACGTATATTTATTTCTCACTAGCGGCCTGTCCCGGCTTCGCACGGGTGGACATTTATTTTTTAAACATTTTATTTTTTCTTGCAATTAAAAAGCCTATATTAATCAGTAATAATGAAGCATTCAAATGGTGAAAGAATTTTTAAAATCGGTCCAGTACTTTTTGGGCCAATTCGTGACAAACATACATACAAACCTTTCCTCTTTATAATATTAGTATAGATTTACAAATAAATTTCAAATTATTAACATGGTGGTTCGAACAGGATAGAGAATACGATGGCAACTGCAGCGCGACAAGGACATACCATGTGTCATAGATTAATCAACTAGAAGCGAAATCGTAGGCAAAATACATAGCGTTCGTAACCGCTTTATTGCGCAACCTGAGTTCTTGTTAGTTAGTGAGCGTCATTCTAAAATATTATTATGATCATTATAATAAGTTCTGGCTTTTATATTAAAGGACGTTTGGACGTTTTATAATAAAGGTGATATATCACCTTTATAATAAAACATTGAAAGCCAGAACTTATAACATGATAAGAAAAAGTGTCTGTTTTATCTACATTACTTACATACTAATATTACTAATAAAATATCTAATAGCCTGCTATTACTAATCTCATTCTATATATATTAGAATGTATGTAATGTACCTAGATAAAAAACAGACACATTTAATACATCATATGATCATACCTATTGTTAAATTCAATGTCTCTTCTGTTGGCAAATCCGCATACTCTATGATTCATTAGTGTACTTCAAGCGCAACACACTACAGATAGCTATCTCTTTCTGTGTCATACGTTCCGTATTATCTATCACAGTCGTCGTTGAAAACTACTATACACCTACATGTAAGTACTTTGTAATAACAACGCAACAATACAGAACGTCGCTCAGTATAAACGTAGCGTATCTTTCTTTTATAATATCATTGGTGAATACCTAATACTTTAAACAATCGAAAACGACCTATAATCATAATTATTATTAATTATATCACCCGTAATCCAAATCCTTGTTAAGTATGTATTTATAGTAGGCAGGCACAATGTAATGAACTAATAAATGAAGGAACTGTTTGTCTTTAAAACACTGTGGCGGCATCTATTATCGCCACATGCGCACTAGGCATCACACTGACGTCCCGCAAAATCCTGCATCGCGCAATGAAAGTTTACCGTGCAACTAGAATTGTATACTACGTCCTGACATCAATCGTCGGACAGTTGCTCACCAGACACGACACCCATTTGGTCGCAGGATCCTCTTTTTTCTATGGAGGATGAGTGAATTTTATACCTTGTTCCTCCTACGCTATCACACCAATGATTGCTTGTTCGTGACTTGCTGGTTGAGGTTAAGCAAAGAAATAGTTTCCAATCGATAAACCATTTAGTCCTTCCTTTTTAGATACCATATTTTTTATCTTTTAAAATGACTAAATCATTGAATAATAATTTTCTCCTTCATAATTTCTATTACCTGCTATCAGTCATCAATTTCCGAAGCCTAATCAGATTACGTCTTACTTAACCTTGTTGACGATGGGCTCTTAAGAAACTAGGTCGGCAGTTTAAAACTTCCACAGCCCTGTCTTACCACTAAGGCCTTAGCAGACATGCTGCGTTTAGCGTCAACAATTGTCGCTGTATGATTTGGAGGTCAGATAGGCAGGCGCTCCATGTAACACTTTACTTTGTATATTTAATTTTATCACCACTGTTCTTAAAACGGTGAAGGAAACATCGTTAGAAAAGGAGATCTACAGATCGATCGCCTACGACGACGCGGCGACTGTCGGACTTAGTTCAAAAACTGAAGAATTTAAGCTATCTCTTCGTGTACATGCATGCATTCGGGCAAATTGGTCTGGCGCAGGTTTACCTTATACCCCGCATACTTTTACCTTCAGCAATCAGCAATTTAGCCGCTATTTGGAAGCTCGATACTAAACACTGCACTCCGTACACATTCGGATGCCAGTCGAAGCTGTTGGAATTTGTGGAACTTTTGATACCTACCGCGCTCAAACGCAGCCAGTCTCATTACGGAACGAGTTCTAACTTAAATCCAATCCCAGAACTTACAGCATTTTGAACTTCATTCCGACCATGGTAAAGTTCTTAATACAAAATTGACAACTGAGATCCCACGCCACGCCACGCCATGCCAGTTTTTGTAATTTGAACTTTTAAGCGTTGTCATTAGCGTCTGTGTCTTGTTACTGCGACTAGACGCAGAGCTTTCGTTTGCGTCCGCATCTAGTTGTTACGACAGACCTCATCGCACGCTCAATAATAAACCGGAATATGTCAAAAATTAAGGATCCCCGCTTTTGGCTAAGGATAGTGTAGCGTGACGTTCAGTTCATGATAATTAGGTAAGTGAAGATAGATATGGCTCACAAAATATGTTTGATTGATCTCTGGGAAAATCCAGAATTTTCTAGTGCTATACGAAATACGATGCATTATGGAATGCAAATAAATATATGAATATGAATAACTACACTACACCCGAATACCACAAATACCTAAATAATTGCAAATCCAATACTGCCCGCTCTAGCTTCTGCTCGCGACTTCGTCCGTTTGAAATATCTTGTTTTAACATAAGTATATCCTATGTCACTCAGCAATACTCTAAGCTTCACATTAGTGAAATAATTTTCGAAAACGGTTCAGCAGTTCAGAAGATGACCTACATACAAATTCACAATATTTACCGCTTATGGCCGATAACTTTTATTTGGAGAATAAATATGGCGGATTGACAGCTTTTGTATGAACGATATGTCAAACCGCCATATTAATTCTACAGTCAAAAGTTACATGATGATTGAAAAATCAGATCTTAATAATATTAAGTACTTATAGATTTATTTAGGTGTCAACTAGCGTTACTTAAGGCCAGGAGTCTCAGAATCGACCTATTTTGATTCAACATTAAACAATCAAATATTCTTTGTTTTGATCTGATAAAAATATATGTTGTAGTTCAATAAACATTCTTGATTATTCTATGGTTCAAAACACGATATTTACAACTTCACTCGATCATAAAAAATCGCAAACAAATCGAAAATAGGGAAGTTTTTTATCGTTTTTCAAGTCGTACTTGAAGTAGACCAAAGTTTTACTCAAAAAAAATATGTCAAAAAATAGGCAACGATGTTTAGAAGAATATTCTACGGTTATTTTTTTTCAAAACAGTTTTTTATTGTTTTGACAAGATATAATATAAGAAAGCGGCCCGCGCGCTTCGCTTTAGTAGCCGGCTAGGCGTCTCCGAGGCAGGACCTGTGTCGCTTTTACTGGCTCGCCGCGTTCCTCCGCTAATCGATCGAAATATACGTTATATTATTGTTATTTTCCGTGTTTGTATATTAGTTTTAAAAATAAGCCTGTAAATATTGTTTTTAAGTTCTAGTATTAATAATTAAACAAGATGTTAGTTTATGTTGTAAAATATAGTGGTATTTAAGATTAAATTATGGGGAATAAAAACAGAAGAAAGAAAAAAATATCCAGGATTGAACTGCGGAAGCTTAAAAAAAAAAGGTAAGATTGATTATTATTTTTCTACGTATTTATACCTACCTACTTTTAAAAAACGACGCGACAGAGCAATATTGTAGTTGTATAGGTAATTATGTACTTACCTACATGCTTTCGTCACAGTACTAGCAGACAGTAGCAGGTAGGTAACTAGGTACCATAAATTTACAATTATACTAATATCAAAGTAAATATAAACTACTACTCCATTCACAATAAGATTACACATTTAAACCAATCTTTTTTACAGCTTGTTCAAACGATTTTGACTTCTATTAAGTAGGCATAAGGATGGCATTAAAAGCAAAAAAGTGCTTACAATAATAACTGTTTACTGCTTTTAATGACATCCTTATGCCTACGGAATAGAAGTCAAAATCGATTGAACAGACGGTAAAAAAGGTTTGTTGAAATGTCTTATCTTATTGTGAATGGAGTATAGTTGATATTTTAGTTTTTATGGACAAAACAGTAGCACAACTACAACAAAGATAATTTTTGCTAATAAAACTTTTTATCTTTGCAGTTCATCGATACCAAGATGTAAAGGCGTATTTACAAAAAAAATGCACAGGCGAACAGTAAGTACCTAATCTACAATTCGATTTTTTACCCGACTTTCAAAGGAGGAGGTTATTATGTTCGACTTTATGTATGTTTTTTTTATGTATGTTCTGTTCACTTATTCTCCGTCAACTGTGGACCGATTTTCAAAATTCTTTTTTTATTTGAAAGAGTATGCTCCCGAGTTGGTCCCATTGTCACCAAATCGGAATCTGATGAGGGAATCCTATGGAAATCGAGGGAAACCCTCAAATTTTGTAGGCACACCTATAGCGATTTGGGTAGGTATTTTTTATAGTAGCTCGTGCATTTGCTTTCAGAAAGCACCATTCGGTGAAGTGGAACTGATGATGAAGACCACAGATGGCCATCGGAACTACTCGATAGTAAATATTTCACGGGTTGCGATTCGATTAGGTACTTTAATGTGGTTGCTAAGCACAATGGAGCTGATGGTGACTTCTCAATCAGCTCCAGTTCTTATAAGGAGAACTCCTCAACAATTAACGTTCCTGCATCGGGAAAAGCAATATTTTGTAAAAGGTGATGAGCAGTTGACATTAGGCTATTATAACTTAGATTAGTTACAAACTGGACTACTAAAAAATGAAAAATAAAAACTTTTTTACAAAAACAACCGACTTCCAACAAAACACTACATAATGAAAAATAACTTTAATTTCGGAAGTCGGTCTCAATAAAAGAAAATGCGGAACCAACGTCACCGACTTTTTATTCAGTATTTGCTTCTCGCTCAGGCGCAATAGGTAGGTAGACATGTACTTACCTAATGCATCAACTCAAGTCTACTCTACAAATTATAATAATAATGCAAGGTTGTTGATGTTGTTGTACTTTTATACAAAATAGTGACTAGAATGTATGTAGATATCTGTTACCTCCTGACTTACCACTCGACTTACCGACTGACTTAAGACGCTGAAAACCAATATTGAGCTCCGATGTTTAGGTATTTTTAGCCACGCCCACTATTTCTCCGATATCCTAGCGCCATTCTTAAAAGGATGTGATACAGCAAACTACCAAGGATGAAACAAAGTGACGCGGTCAATGATAATTACCAATGAACCAATAGAGGGCGCTCTTATATATTTATTGTTCTGTATGAAGTGCTAAAATCAAATTAGACAAGGCGATTAAAAAAAATTAAATTTTTAAATTATTTTAAGTATTTACACTGATTTTTTTTAACTATTTACACTGAATTAGACGCTGACAAGAACCAAATAGGCTTGTCTCAAACAATTTCTTAGCCAAATCTATACAGTTTGTGACGGCGAAAAAAATATATGTTAATCTTGAACATATTTCTGAGAACCCTGTTGTATTCAAAACTGGTTTTTGAAAAGTTTTCTCGATACAATAAAATGGTAAACTAACCTCTTAAAATGATCTTTTAACAAAAATATCTCTATTAATTATCAACGTACATTGGTAAAATTTATAACAATAACGTATCATATTTAAATACAGAACTTGGTTGTTTTTTATTTTTGACTACTCAACCTATTTTTAAGTAATTAATATTTTTTGGTTTGTATAAAGTTACGAGCGTCGCGTCATCGCGCTTCTCTTTCTTATGTATGCAATCCGACAGTGATCGCATAGACGCGCGGCTAGACTATTTTGTTTTTTGAGAACTTATTTTATTTTGTTCTTTTAGCTACAATAAATTGTAAAAATATTAGCATTAGCACGTAGACATTTGTATAGATGATTTTATAAGTTGTACAGGTACATATTGTATAAGTTATTTTATAAGTTGTACAGGTACATAAAGTTCTAAGTTGTGTAAATATTTTCTGTGTAAAATGGGAAACAAACAAAAATGCCGGAGGCCAGCAAAAAAGCGCTTCTATAATAATAAACAAAAACATCTCATGGAAGTAGTAAAGTATTTTTTGTAATGTAATATCACAGTATAATTATATACAGTATTGTAACTCGGCCGTATCTTGGACATAAATGCCTGCAGCCGCGCGGTACGTAAACATGCGATAGGGCTGCCCGCCTCCAGCATTTGAATTACATTTGCCTACTTTGCGTTTCCATTTAGTTTTGTGATTGTAATATACTTTATTTTATATAAAAAAATAAAATAAGTACTTTGTGAATTGAATAGGAAGTGTTCAACAAAAATGCATGTTGTTTTTTGATTGGTAGATTTAATTAAAAAACCATGTTTATGTTTGAATAACAAATCGGTCTTATAAATTTGCGACCGAAAAATATTTGCGCCTTGACTGAGACGTACGAAACGCTTTATTATCAAATTTTAAAGTATAAAAAATCCGATATAAAGCTTAATTAAAAATTGTTTTGGGAAACATGGCCAAGGTGGGGAACTCCAATCTTTACAAGCTTCAACACCTACCTACTCAACTACAATGCAAGAAACAGCTGACGAGTAATTTTAATAACTTTTTATCTCAGCTTATTAACGTCTCTATAAATTAGGTACCTACAACTCGCAACAACTCAAAACAAAAATTCTTTGGTCCCCAGTGCCAAGCTGAACAGCTGGCTACGAATGTTTTAAAATCACAACCCTCTCAAACATCTAAATATTCTGTGAATATCTCATGAGTCTAGCTGTTGTTGTCGTTATTAATACCGAGAAAAAAAAACGGTTTTTTGTGGTATAATTGTTGTTATAGCAGCAGCAGAAATACTTAATCTGAGAAAATTTCAACTATTTAGTGACAGACAGACGGTCAAATTTATTTTTTTCTAGTATTATTCATACACACAGTACAATAAACAACTATTATTAATAATAAAATACCACGTCTTTACTTTGAATTATACAAACTAACAAAACAAAACACACATGCCCCGAGGTTTCTAACACAAGCGTAAGTACCTACCGTATCATGATTCATGAACCGCCTATAACTACCTATTTCACTCTTGTCAATCACTTTCCTTTACTCTATTCACTTTACACCAGACATCGTTTTTTTCGGGAGATAAAAGGAAATACTTATCCATTAAAAAGATACATTATGTACCTACCTACTAGTAAGTAAAATTATTTTATAGTCTTACCTTTCAAAGTTTCCAGGTAATCTAAAAAAAGTTATCCCTGGACGAATTCATGCAACCAAAAACAGCACAATATATCCTATTCGTCATATTAAATATGTACTTGAACTTATTTTTAGTAAAAACATCGCGCGGTTATTGTTAAAAAAACAACACACCGACCGTTCGTCACTGCGGCACAGTCGCGACTGTCTGCCTGCCGAGCGAATGCCGAGATCGAGGCGCGTAGGCATAGCTCGCGCATCGTCCGTTTGTATGAAGATAGAATACTGCATATAATTATACCGTGGTAATATTGACAAAATAGGTACGAGAACAAAAATCAAATTTTTGTACAAACCATAGCGTAAATTCGACTACAATGATAACGCTAGGTTGGTCTAGTGGTATTAGCTTAGGTCCTAAAGAGCGAGTTCCGAGTTCGTAGCCAGGAAAATTTTTAGCAAATTTGAAATGGTTTCTATTTTTAATTTATTTGTAATTTTGAGGAAATTTTCATTTTTTTATATTTATTTTTATATAAAAAAAATATATATACATATAAATATTTTAATTATTAATTTTCTTTACAGTAAAAAGAGACGTTTGGCGAACAGTTTAGAAGCAGGTGAAGCTTCGGAAATTGTTTTTCACCAGTAAGTTTGTAATAATTACAGACGACAGCACATCAAGCTACCTGAAAGTGTCAAATTTTTCCAATCAACTTTGAACCTTATGCTTTAGTGATAAGGTTCTAAATCTATTAAATAAATTTTACAGATTATAGTAGCTTGATGTGCTGGCGTCTGTACATACTTATACAGGTTGAAATTGAAAACATGTGACTTAACGAAATGGGAGATTGTACTACTCAACATTATGAACAACTTTAGTAAAGGGACGAAAACTGCAGTCGCGAATAAAAAAATCAGGTGTTCCTTACATTTTGACGAGTTATGCAAACATAAATGTAATGTAATAGATTTAGAACCTTATCACTAAAACATACGGTTCAAAGTTGATTGGGAAAATTTGACACTGTCGGGTAGCTTGATGTACTGGCATCTGTACTTATTACAAACTTACTGGTGAAAAACAATTTCCGAAGCTTCACCTACTTCTGAACTGTTCACCAAAAGTCTCTTTTTAATGAATAAATATATTTTTTTTTTAAATATAAAAATAAAACAATGAATTTCCTAAAATTACAAAATAAAAAATGGATCCTATTCAAATTCTGTATGACTTGGGTTGGTTACGAACTCTAATCTAGTTCGCCAGAACCTATGCTAATACCACTAGACCAACTATGCGTTATCGTTGTTAATGAATTTGCGCTATGGGTTGTACAAAATAGCCTTTAAAGTACCTATTTAATTATAATTTCATTTTTGTTCGTGTACTTGTTTTTTCAATATTACATTATAAAAAATTACTTATTTTACTACTTCCATGAGATATTTTTGTTTATTAGCTTAAAAGCGCTTTTTTTGCTGGCCTCGGCATTTTTGTTTGCTTCCCATTTTGCACAGAAAATATTTACACAACTTAGAACTAGTTATAATTATGTGCAACTTATAAAATATCCTATACAAATATCTTTACGTGCCAATATTTTTACAATGTATTGTAGTTATAAAAACATAATAAAATAAGTTGTCAAACAACAAAATATTAAACGAACGGATAGCGGGACTGCGGGGCTGCGGGGCAAAGTGACATACGTCCGTCTAGCAGCGCGTCTATGCGATCACTGTCGAACTGCATACATAAGAAAGAGAAGCGCGATGACGCGACGCTCCTAACTTTATACATATCATAAAATAATTAATTACTTTTATATAAGTTGAGTATTCAAAAATAAAAAACAACCAAGTTCTGTATTTAAATATGATACGTTATTGTTATAAATTTTACCAACATACGTTGATGAGTAATACAGATATTTTTGTTAGAAGATCATTTTAAGAGGTTAGTTTACTATTTTTTTGTATCGAGAAAACTTTTCAAAAACGTGTTTTGAATACAACAAGGTTCTCAGAAATATGTTCAAGATTAACATATATTTTTTTCGCCGTTACAAACTGTACAGATTTGGCTAAAAAATTGTTTGAGACAAGCCTATTTCGGTCTTGTCAGCGTCTTAACGACTTTGGTTAGTTTTAGTTTTGATTGTAATATCTTGAGTCAAATAAAAAGCAACTTTTTTCTTTTTATTGTTTCAGTGACAGTCATGATTCATATGATTTTACTGTTGAAGTGGAAAACAAGGAAGATGACTTTCAACCCGTTTCAGGACGCAGAATTGTCGACATAAATTTTATTTTGCGAAAACTGCAAGAAAAAGTAGGAATGAACGCGGCATGCCAATTATAAACCGTGTATGGCAAGACAAGGAAAATGAGCAACCAGATAAATGCGCATCCAGTACACACTCTCTGCCTCAACCAGCACCCTAATTGCGAAACACACTATCGATCTCAATTTGAATAATTTTGAAGCATATTGCTAATCCATTGCTTCATATGTTCGAAAAATGTGTCTGCTCAACAATGCAAAACACGCAATGAACGTTGTTGATCTGTCAAAATGAAACCCATTGCTACTAATAGTGTGTTACGCAATTACCCCGCTGATTTGCAGCAACCAGGTCCAAGCACGCTCGCGATTAATATTTATGATTTTTTATAATTTTTTGAGTAAATTATTAAGTTATTATTATATATTTTAAAAAGTATTTCTTATTTCTAATAAATAATTTATTGTCCTGTGTATTATATTGTAATGAGTTTTATCAGAATTTATTTAATCCAAAGTAAGTAAGTAAGTATGTAACTAATAATAAATAACTAGCTTATGCCCGCGACTTCGTACGCGTGGATTATAAATTAGTTATAAAACATACATGTGGTAGGTGAAAACTAAAGCTACGGAATATAAACTCCTGTCAAAATCCTTCCAGTAGTTTATTATCAGACAAACATTCTAAAAACTGGATCGTAAGGAAGCGCTGTAACAGTCATGAAAGAAAAGAGGTAACAATTAAAAAAGAAACAATTGTTGGTAGGTAATAAAGTGATTTATGTTGATAAGTATATTTATATTTCCCTAAAAACTAAACACTCGAAATATTAACATGAATTCCGTAAAACAAAGTTAAGTGTTCCTACTGTTACAATTTTAAACTGTGACGCAAAATTTTTGAACAGCGGGGTCAGCGAGTTCATTTCAACTACGCGTTCGCGGGACTTGCCACGCGAGGAGGGGGGTAACGCTAAATGCCTACTGCGCTCGAATATCCTGGCCTTAATAATAAAAGTACGTTGTTTGCTTGCTTGTAGCTAACTTAAACTCATGTTTTTATCAAAACACATTAGTTTGCTTGCAAGTCAGTATAACATTGCATTTTAGTTTAACAACTTAATAAAATGTGAATTCAGTATACCTACACTGGTATGTAGCAATTTGCATTGTGGAATTAGTTATTTTCATAAATGCAAGATGCATGTAGGTAGGTTGGAAAAGTCAAACTAACTATCAAATTAAAGATCTTAGTCATTATCTGTTTAGCCTTTTCCCAACTTGTAAGGGTCGACTTCCAGACTTACCGGATGCAGCTGAATTTTACATGGAGCGACTGCCTCTCTTGCAAGTCAGTTACTGGGTAATACGATGATAGCCTTGGTAAGACCGGTTGTCAGACTTTCAGGCTTCTGACAACCTGTAACGATTGTCTTAAACAAAGAAATGGCAGCCGGAACCAATGACTCACCGTGGTTTTTGAGGCACGGAGAAGTCTCGATTTATAATGACGATCACCGATTCACGAACTGACCTTCGATCGACCCATGCGGCGGTTTTTTATTTAACTGCGACCCTCTCGAGATAATGATCTTAGTACTATATCGGTAATAAAGGTTTATTTTAAATTGGCTAGCTAAACTCCGCAAACGCGATGGGTCTCAATATCTAAACATGATAAAATAAAAAAAAAAAATTTTTTGGGAGGTCAACGACCGCTGTCAGTGTTGTTACTTCAAGTAAGAGTTGGGAAAAGCTGTTTTCTTATGTTTCGTCGAGTTCAGATATCGATATCCATCGCGTCTGCGGAGTTTCGCAAGCCAATTAAAAATTACCCTGTATAATGTGTTATGGCTTACGTATTGCAAACGTTTGACCAACAACCTGTTAGCCGTACCCTGTACCATAACATTTAATTTCTACGGCAAACTAAAACTTTTACGAGCCATCGTTCGTTAGTATTACGACCGGTAAAATGGAACACAAAAAGCGAAATGGACTATTATTTTGAGAGTATGGTGTCAATACTAAGTTTTTTTTTTTACCGGAAAAAAAGGAATTGCAGAAAATCGATAAGATAAGATTACATTTTTCAGAACTCATTGTATTTTTATTTTGAGTTCCTTCCAGCTTGTGATGACACCTACTCAATCATGTATTTATTATTGCGCTATGCTTGAGAGCCGAGGCGAAGAAAAACGGGCGTATCTATCTCTGTACTGAAAATTAAATGATTAAATTATCAATTCTAGTTACATTTATTTATTTATCCTCCTACTATGGGTTCCCCATTCAGCAATTACTCCAACGGACCAAAACATTACTTCATACGCTGCTTTCTATCCATCCTGTGCGCGGTGGACTTCGAAAGGGCGGCGATGGAACACGTCCGCTCACACAGCATCGACTCCATAGTTCCATTACTCCATCCATATTGCGCACATTGCTTACGATTTTTGGAGACTCAATGAAGGTAAAAAAAAGTCAGCCGGTATACATAACCACCTGGTAACAATAAATACGAAATATTCAGAACTGCGCGAAGATTATTAACAACTAATTTGAACCTAAATTCGGTTGCCTACATTCAGGGCATCAAGGCATTCAAAAGAATAATGATCTAGACTAATGTCTGTATTGAAGCGAAAATGCTGTTTTCACGTTTTTTAAAATCATACGCCCTGTTTTTGTCCAGACGGTAAAAAAAGTGAGCCGGTATACACCAGGTGGTTACCTGGTAACAATAAAAATGAAATATTCATAACTGCGCGAAGATTATTGACACCTAATTTAAACCTAAATTCGGTTGCCTAAATTCAAAGCTTAGAGGCATTCAAAAGAATAGTGATCTAGACTAATGTCTGTATTGAAGCAAAATTGCTGTTTTCACGCTTTTCAGACTATAATGATAATTCCTTTGGTGCCTGGCGCCATGCCTATAAAACACCTTTTGTGACTGTTTCACGATGTAAGATTTGTACTGGAAATGGCTGGAATTTTCAGGCTTAAAATGTTTTGTAATATTTTTTTGGTTTGTGCTAGGTGTCTGAAACAGAATAATTGTAATACCTATACTTATGCAGTATTCTAAAAAGTTTATAATCAATCACTTGACTCCATTTCAAGGTAATAATAAGAATAGAATATAATATGTATAGTATTTATTTTGTAATTAAAGAAAATGGATAGAGAATAAAACTGTAATAAAATTGACTGGATTAATATTAACTGACTAGATGCTATCACAGGCATCAATTTCATTACCTATTAATTTTTCCGTCAATCATTCAAAGAGACAAATAAATTATTACTAGCTGTTGCCCAGGACTTCATCTTCAATCCAGTATGAAAAGTAGCATATGACCTTCTACAGGCCATGATCTACTCATGTGCCAAATTTCATCCAAATCCGCTCAGCCGTTTTAGCGCGAAAGCGTAACGAACAAACTTACTTTCGCATTTATAATATTAATTAGGATAAAGGAGTTGCTTTAAGGAGTTGCTCTGGCTCTCACATACACACGGGGTAAGAACAATTACGAGCATATATACCTTATACTTACTGAACGTTCAAAAACGATTTGCCTCCCAGAGAATTGTTATAATTATATTTAATGGACGAAACATAGTATTATCGAAACCATACTATTGTGAAATTGGTCTTTTGTCAACTTGATTAAAACTCATTTGAGAGCCGTGGTGGCTCAGTGGTAATGGCCCGACCGGCTTTACTATGTTTAATATATCAAATTTTCTTGCGTTTTTTGCAATCCAATAGTCCAATATGAGACTACATTAGACACCCCCGGAACCAGAAGACGGCACGGCAGTCTTGATCTGGCCTACGTACGGGGTTTCAATAGAACATGAGGCCAGTTTATACTGGTTTTGTTACCACTGAGGTGCAATCCTACAGTGTATTTCATCACCATTGCTCTCAAAAACGGTAGAGAAAAACATCGTGAGGAAACCGGCTTAACTTAGGACAAACAGTGCTGGTTGGTAGATGTCACATGTCTTCGAAAGACATGTGACATCTACCAACCATCACTGGGCACGCGTGGTGGATTCCGTCCACTCCCTATCACCGAAAGCAGGCCTGTTTCCCAGCAGTGGGACCGTTTTAGGCTGATTATGCTTATCCTTTTTTTTTAAGTTTAATTTTTACTTCACAAGAAAAAAAATAACGAGAATAAAACTTCTTAATTTTGCTTAGGAAGGTATTGTACTCGTGACTATACATTTGACTACACATCTATGAGTTCTTTATAGAGTAAAATAATATTTTATTGAGCGCACTCTTATCCGAAGCACCTAAATCAATCTTGTTGACACATCCAGCTAACAATTTCCACCTGAACTTTCTCAGGCGGTGTTCTGTGAAAAATATATTAACAATAGGCGGCGCCCCGTTCTGTGCGCTGATTTATTGCCATAACACAGAACGCTATTTATTATAAGCGTCGCAAAGATATAAATAGTTAGATTCGCCTGACCACGTAAAAAAATAGCCACGTTCCTTTTCCTTGACAGTGATATTTGAATAGTATAGTCTCGCTCACTCGTACTGAAAGTCATAATTTCTATCGTTCCATACGAGATGTGTGGACACTTTTTCGCTCGACCTAAGTACGGTGAGGGCGAATCTAACGATTTAAATTTTTGAAGTTTCCTATAAAAGTGGACTGGATATTATTCTAGATTTTTGTTGGCAGTAATGTGAAATATTCATAACACGTCATAAAATAAAAGGCATTGTCGTTAGGCGTATTGTAAAGGGAGGTATGAATTTTTGTATTTATATTGAACTGTGCCGAATTCTTTGATGAATGACATGATACTGGTTTTATGATGAATTTATAAAAATAGTATTAGACATGAAAGAAGTAATGTATACATTGTAAAGTCATCCAGGCCGAATTTAGGGCCATGGCGACCAATGTCAGCATAGACCAGCCTTCGGAGTGGGAGATATTATAGTGCACAAGTGTGTGCGCAGATATAGGTGCACTCACTCTTCCCTCACTGTCATTGTCCGATGGGGCGGTAATCCGACATGACTTAACGTGCTTTCCAAGGCACGGGGGTATCACACCAACAAACTCCGGGCTGTTACTAAGAAATTCCTAAGGGAAAAATCCAGTAACACTTTGCCTGATCCGAGAATCGAACTCGACGCCACGCTGCACAGTCGCGCTTGCGACCATGAAACCAACGGGGCAGAGGGACAATGTATTGAACATTGTACAATGAGTATAATGTGCTACACAGGACACAAATTTAATTGAATCTAAACAGACCTAAAATTTGCACACTGAAACAATTTTTACGTTAATTTTGGTTAAGAGAATGGTTACAAACTATAATTATAATCTAATTATAGCGCGTTTTTTCGCAGGAGAACCAAGGTTTCGCAGGAATGCCAGAATAACTGCAGGCTGCACAGAACCGATGACCGATGGGGCCGAAAGGATTTGGAGCGACGACCGCGTACCGGGACACTTAGCGTTGGAAGGCCTCCTATAAGGTGGACCGATGACCTGATAAAGGCCGCAAAAATCCGTTGAACGCTGAAGGCACGTGAGCACTGGTTGAAGCGGCGGTCTTTAGGGAGGCCTATGTCCAGCAGTGGACGTCTTTGGGCTGAAATGATGATGATGACGAAGGGGTTTTAAGGTAAAAACACTCACAATATACAGTTCTATTTTGAGTAACACAAAGAGTATATTAACCCATCCAAACTTAATAGACAACTGAAAACTTTTCATAAAAACTACCTTCCTTTCAAAACCTACAAGTAAGTTTCTTATCTAAACCTTTTTCGCGATAAGTAAGACACGCAAACGCTGACGTCACTTCTTCCAATATTTCTGAAAGATATAAATTATAAGCACGTACCATGTTCCGAAGTTTTTCCAAAGAAGATTTCGGCAAGTTTCGATTGAGCGGCAACCCAAGGTCATTGCAGAGTTTTCGAGATTTTATTATCCGTTTATCGTCATTTGTTTTCTTTGTAATCTTCTTTCGATTCTAAGAATTAGGGACTTGTTTATCGAAATAAATAGTTGTTTATTGTTTATTATGTTGTACTTTTCGTGAGACTTTTATTGAATTATTTTCCAGGCTATTGACAGTTCTTCAAGAGAGTCAAATTGAATTTTCTGTTCAGAAATCTTCTAGTCTAGGATTTTTATATTTTTATATTTTTGCTACAAGTTTGAAGGTTGAGGAGAAATAGTCACAATTAATCTTCTATGTAAAAAATAGACGTCGAATTTACCTCTATATTTAAAGTCGGTTTAAGAGGACAAAATAGCAACGATCATTGCTTTTAAATTCTAATCTCAAAGACATGACCAGGCCATCCAGTTCTTAAAAATTGAGGTTTGTTTAACATATTTTTTCAGAGCATAGACCTCAAAGGACATCCTACCACTAAATCTTCGTGCCATTTGACCTCGAGATCCGAGCCAGACCTTTGGCATGACTATTCTCTCTTGTACCAAATCATAGTCTGGAAACACGGCTATAAATTAGACCTACACACATGAGTACATGCACAATTTAGTGCTGGTCTATTAACAAACATGTTTGGTTCAGTGATTCTGGGAGTTCAAGAAAGTGGAACGAGGAAATGGAACCGTTTTGAAGTTTGAATTTAGTGTTTATATGACTTGTTTTTGAGGCAATTAGATCTTTAAGTAGTAGTAGTAGTACAGTTCTTTTTGAACGAGCTAATTTGGGGAGGAAGTTGTTTTAAAATCTAGTTTACATAGAATAGAATATATTTATTGTAAAACATGAGTATACATCAAATAATATGTGCAAGGTATTAAAATAACAGTTAGATCTGCATGTTTTACCATTTATGGCGTACAAAAACAAAATATTTTTGGCTTAATAATAATAATAATACTTTATTTCAGACCATGGTGTCCATTTTGTTAGTAACAATGTTCTTATAGACTAGTGTTAGTAAACTTAAAACTACCCACAGCAAAATATATGTATAAACAGAACAGAACAAAACAACAACCACTACTGCGCCATTCCATGAGAAATGGCGCAGCAATTATTGATATAACTGCAGTCCAGCCGACTAGCGATCATGCTAAGGATGCTGTTGGCGCTGCCGCGAACTCTACGCACCAGGGATGCGCATCTTTTACGCATCGTAGCGTAAAAGCAGTCTACGCGATGTTACAGCAAACATCCCTGATGCACTACAGAATCGCCGCAGCCCCATCAGCACCCTGAACGCATTATTAAATTGGATTCGGAGGGCACTGTAAGACTTTTGAGTATAGTTGGCCCACAGGCTGCACGTATAGAAAGATGTACAATAAGACCTAAAATCACGCTCGCGTTAAATTCGGGGTAACACGGTTAAAAAAAAAGTAAAAAAGAAAAAAATTGCCTATGTCACTCTCAATTCGTCACTCCGTTTTGCCGTGAAAGACGGACAAACAAACAGACACACACATACGCTTTCACATTTATAATATTAGTATGGATTGCGGTCATTTAAAATTCTGATATGGTATAATTATATGATATGGTATTATTTGGCTATGAGATATTTTTTTAGATGCATTTTAAACAGAGCAGTAGGCATTTGTCTAATAGGTTTTGGGATTTTATTAAAAATGATTGGTGCTAAACAAAAAATACTTTTATGCATCAGTGCCGTGGTTGATCTTGGTACACATAATTTCCCGTTATCCCGTCGATTACGAATAGAAACGTCGGATAGCTTCATAAATAGGTTCGGATTGGTTTGTACAAAATTAGCTATTTCATAAATAAATAAGGAAGGCAGACTTAAAATGTTATACTTAATAAAATACTAGTACGATTTTAATATGTAAAAGCTTTAATAAAAGCTGCATGGTCTAAACAGTGTTTAGACTATGCAAGTCAGTTATTGCTTCACTTGTGATCATACACACGAGCATTTGAGTACTCGTTTGAGTACGGTGTTCAAATACTCGAGCGGCACGTTGTTGAAGGCTGCAGTTGCACTGCCGTTGACTCGTGCTGCTTGTGTGTATGAGCCAATAGAGTCAGCGCAGACAGAGAGGAGCGCAGCGGAGAGGTTTTTATTAAGGCACTCGAAAATCAATTTTAAAATTATTGAAATAAAGTGCATATATGCTTGAACCTGACAAAAAATTCTCGCGCGCCCTCGATGATACGCGAGAAGCCACGCGCGCGCGGGGCGTCGTCTGTCAGAAAATGCCCGAGACCGCGCGAGAATTATTCCTCTCTGTCTGCGCTGACCCTTACTGTATAGGCATGAAACTCTTTAATAATTTCATTAACAGTTCTCTCAAAACGGTGAAGGAAAACGTGAGGAAACAGGAATGTTCTAGTACCAAAAATCGTAGACATGACATCCACCCACCCATAAATGGGCCCGCGTGGTAGTTTATGGCCCTCACAGAGAAGAGGTCTACGTACCAGCACTGGGAACAATATAGGCTGACTATGTGTTACCTGTGGTAATGCAGATGTCCATAGCAACTGTCATCCAATATCATAACAATTATGTATGGTTTACAAAAACTACATACTATTCAAAATTATTTTATAATAATTATCTTTAAATATCAAATGCCGATATTTAAATTGGCATTTATTCGTTTGTGTACAGAGGGGCAATTCTCGTAATTTTAAGAATTTTCACAGTCTGGAGACCAACTCGCGTGATTTAAAACGTTTAAAATATAGTCGCAGTCTCATCTCGGCGACAAACAATTATGTCAAAAACTTGTCAAAATGTAGAGAAATTAGAGGTATTTTTGACAGATTGAAGACTGTGAACGTTCACAGTCTCAATTTGTCAAAAATACCTACGCTAGTAATATATAGTCGATGCTAATTCGCCTACAGTTTTGACAAGTTTTTGACATTTGTTTGTCGCTGAGATGAGATTGTGACTGGATTTGAACGTTTTAAATTACGAGAATTGGCCTTCAGTATACAGTTGTTTTGTAGATAATACCTATTATCAGTCAGTGGTTTCCGTTGAATTCAAATCCAACTTCATTCTCATTCTGAACATTGACAAAAGCCTTAATTAATTAAGACCTAACTTGTTCAAGGATTTTGGTTAAGAGAATGTTTAAGAAAATAAGTTAGGACGCAGTTTTAATTTGTATTAACACAGCAATAATAAGTCTTAAAACAGCAGCATAAGGTAGATAATGTATTGCGGTCGCTCATTTCAAATTCTCTATAATCATACAAGGAAATTGAAAAACGTATGTTTTTATGTCTATCCGTTTCATGATCTTTTAAAAACGAAAGTTTTGTAAGGGTGTTTTTAAAAACGGGACAGGAACACTTTTTTTTTCCGTTGTTACGGAGGTTTTTCTCGAGATTTATGCAACGGAACAATCGATATTTTGGCATAATGTTAGGTCGCAAAGACGCATTTTCATGAGTACGTCTTCCCTTAAAGTACGTCCGTCGTTTAATCTAACGCACTGTATTTATCTAGTTTATTTCAAAGCTATGTTCTTTAGCTAGGTTTTAGAATTCTAGCAATGCTCCAAGCGAGCGAAGCCAGTTCGTCATAATCACCAAGCCACTTTTACCCAAAAAATACTGAATTCAATCAACTCAGCCTATCACAGTCCACCGCTGAACATAGATTTCATAGTAAAGAATGCCAACATCCCCATTCATTACAAGACCTAACATTTATCGTCCCAAAATCTAGTCCCAAATCAGCAAATTAACGTCCCATTATACGTGCCACATTTGAGTCACAGCCATCAGATACTAGCAAATCGAATTTTGCTCTCATATCGGAGTAGGTAGTACATAGCTCTGCCACTTACTGGGCCAATTAATAAACGGGCCAAATGCAAATTCAATATATCTCTTGGTTCGAGCCAATTCGAGCTTTCATGAATGATATTAGCTATTAGTCGTGGTTTATTAGTGTCTGGGTGATTGATTTTAGTGAAGAATTTTAGAATAAAATAGAATTCATAGTAATATTTGTTACTTTTTTACGCCTAAACCACTGAACCGATAAAAAAGCAGATATTTGCATTATTTGTGTTTTATTCCATTCTGAACTATTTTGTTGCAGTATTGTGAAATTTAATTTAATTTTAGGTGATATGGATATTTGCATGAATTAAATGTTTTTTTTTAATTTATTAAACGTGTCGCTTAAAGTAAAAACACAAACACAAAAATAAGTCTGAAGTTCGTCCGAACGTTATGTTTGACAGATAGGTAGCTTGGGACCTGGAAAAGAAGGTTGCTTTCATCCTGGATATTTCTATTAAAAAATGATGAAATACAAAATTATTGCAGGTCTATCAATCTGTCTACCCCACTTCCCAACTAAGCTCAGAAATAAAATGACAAACAAAATGGTACGAATAAATAAGAATGTATTACCTAAGAACATTATGATTTTAGGTTATATAGCCTCCCCGACGGATTTCGGTCACGGTGGCCAATCTCAACGGAGATTAGCCAGGTACGCAGGAGATATTATAGTGTACAAGTATGCGCGCAGACACAAGTGCACTCCCTCTTCCCTCACTCTTATAGTCCGATGGGACGGCAATCCGACACGACCGGAGAGAGATCAGGCGCAGGACCACCGGCTTAACGTGCTTTCCGAGGCACGGGGGTATCACACTGCCAACTTCCAAACTCCGGGCTATATCACTAAGTGATATTAACATAGTTATTAAGTTTTATTTACTAACAAAGTTGTTACTATATTATTATGTATACTTAGGTTAAGGTATGTATCTATGGGTCTTTGTTACCTGAAAATAAATGGTTTATTATTATTATTATTATTATTATTACTAAGAAATTCTTAATGGAAAAACTCAATAACACTGCCCGACCCGGGAATCGAACCCAGGACCCCACGCTCAGCAGTCGCGCTTGCGACCACGAGACCAATGGGGCAGTCAAAGGTTACAACTATTAGGTACTATATTTAGGTTATAACTATTCTATAAAAAAGGAATTGCATTCTCATAAAAATAATTCTCTCACGCATTTTATTTCTGGAATTAAATGGTTGTTGGAAATTTAATTCGTCCCTAGTTAAATAGATTCTAGCAACGTTTTACAAACTGAGCAAAGCCCCAGTAAGTTGCAATAAGGCTCTTTGTGCAAGGCTTCGTTCGTAAGTACCACCACCTGGCCTATTTCTGCATTGCAGCATTCTTGTGGCTTTAGCAATCTAAACATGTTAGGTTAGTCCAGAACTTACTACGAGCTTTGCAGCCTCAGTAGCGTCTATCAATTCCTGTAGCATGCAGACAACAGGACACTCTAGACATAATAATATTAAGTGCCCTATAATTTGTGGGACAGCAGCACATATACACTTCAGGGCGAAGTCGTCTGTGAATCTCCAGATGAGCAGGTTTTCTTAGCTTTGGCCTACTGGGTCCGGAGTCTATTTAAAGACTTCCAGGTAAGCCAATGTTCGTATCTTATTAAACACAAGCCGTTCACCTGTTGGGATTCTCATCAGCAACAATGACGAATTTCCATAGTACAAACTTTCATCGCCTTTTTAACTCCTTTAGGGGTTAAATAAAAAAAAAATCTTCCTTAGTGTGTTTTCGTTATTTATAAGGACCCTTTGTGCAAAATTTCGTGCTGCTAAACTCAGACTTAGGCTGTGAGTTGTCTGTCAATGAGTTAATCAATGAAATTAAGATTGTTTTAAAGTAGATTAAATGTTAAATCTATGGCTTAACATACCACTAACCCCACGATATTCTGTTACAAACACCATGACATCGCACGAACCAATCAAAAAGCAAATACAGAAAACAATTAACCAATCAGAACGGTGATAGGTCTATCAATGCGGCACCTTAGCCCTTAACCCGACACTTCTGCCACAAAATAGGTATATGGGAACAGAAGGCTGGTTCCATACAATGAGCTAAAACGTAATCACAGATGGACAGTTGGACACGGCTCACGTACAGCGAGTGTAAACGCACAATGGTCTGTTCCATAAGTATGATGAACGTATAAACAAACTTGTTAATCCAATCCAACCCGTTCCTTGTTGCCCTCCCCCAGTGACGACGGTCTAAACCAAGGTCCGAACCCCACGGGGCGTCCTTAGCGTGTAGTCGCTAAGTTTTTTAAGTTTTTTTTAGCGTTGGCTGGAAGCCTTAATCTATACATATAATAAAATCGTAGGAAAGTCAAAACTGTACATTGAATATTTTTTAAAAATAATACTTGGGGCGTGATCTACAATCGATACCGAAGCCAAAAATATAGTTTTTAGAATTTTTGTCTGTTTGTCTGTTTGTCTGTTTGTCTGTTTGTCTGTTTGTCTGTCCGGGATAAACTCAAAAAGTACTGCATGGATTTACTTCAAATTTTGCATGAATATTACTAAGAGGTCTGGTCAACATATAGGCTACATATTATCACGCTATCACCTACGGGGGAGGAGCTGTGAATCTTTATTTTTCTTACGCATTCTGTGACAGCGTGTAATCTAACGACGCATATCTAAATGTTGTTTTTGAGTAAGCCATGCTATTATCTGACGTTACACTATAAAAACTACGCCATTTAAGTAACTTGGGCAGAGAAATATAGTTTAATGAATGTTAGTAGTATAAAGACAATTTTAAAACAGCGCCATCTATGAGATTTCATAAAAATCAAATCAAGTTACCTAAATGTTAACATTTTTTTGGAAATTAATAATTTAAATTTGATCATGTTGGCGAGGTAAGTAGTTAGTTATTCTTAAAATTCATAGATGGTGATGTGCATTTTCTTCATAAAAGTTGTATCGTATAGTTCGTTTTGACAAATTCAAGTTCCAACAAAACCCTCAAAATCTTGAGCAGAGTTGAGGAAGACAATTTAAAAAAAATGCGGTGTTAAGTATTACAAAAAAGTTATGTTCATTGATGATGATCATTTCATTTCATGACACCCTCGCGGAGGCGAGCGTCAGTGACAGTCCCAGCCGCATGCGTCATCTGTTTGCCGTCATCTTGGTGTTTTGTGGAGTCGCGAACCCGGTAGCTTTGTGAGAGAAGTATCCCCATCATCTGTCTGAAGATTTTCGACGAGCTTTGAGGCGCGCTACTGGAGACGAAGTCGAAGTAACTGATGAACGCGTGCTGAACACCTGTCTCAGTTCACTTCAATATGTGGTACTTTCTATCGGCGGCAATCCACTGATCGAATATGGGTTACCAGCTCCCCAATCATCACCGTATCAAGACCGTGAAAATCGGGAGTATAACGCGAAATGACCACCATACGAAATGACCATGTCGCTTTGTTCTCTTCAGAGCAAAAGCAAATTTATGACACCGTCCTTGAAAGCGTTGGGCAAAACCAGGGTAAAATGTTTTTCTTGGATGCTCCTGGTGGAACAGGAAAAACATTTGTTACCACTGGCATACTTGCAAGGTCAGGAGGCAAGGCAAAATTGCTATTGCTGTAGCGTCGTCGGGAATCGCTACCACACTGCTTCCGAGTGGCAAGACAGCACATGCCATGTTTAAAATTCCCATCGATTTAGAGAGCGCCGAAACGCCTGTTTGTGGTGTGTCACGTAACAGCGATAAGGGACACGTGCTCAAGGATTGCTCTCTGATCGTATGGGATGAGTGTACGATGGCCAATAGGAAGGCCGTTGTTGAGGCCGTGGACAGAATCCTGCAGGACGTCTGCAGGAACGAACGTTTGATGGGTGGTGTCACAGTTCTGTTCAGTGGTGATTTTCGGCAAATGCTTCCAGTGGTGACGCGGGGCTTGAGGGCTGACGAGGTGAATGCTTCGTTGAAACGATCTTCGTTGTGGTCACGAGTTCGTACGCTGCGCTTGACCATTAATATGAGAGCTCGGCTCGGCGGTAATGCACGTGCTCAAGAATTCTCCGATGTCCTTCTAAGTCTTGGTGAAGGCACTCTACCAGAAGAGACAGGTGATGCTTCCAGAGTCTCTCGGTAGAGTGGTATCCAGCTTAGAAGAACTCATTCACTGTGTATACGGGGACATCAGTCGTATACCGCACCAGCAGAATTCTTGGGTGTGTGAGCGGGGCCGTTTTGATGCCCAAAAATGATCAGGCTGCAGCAATTAACGAATGCATTCTCTCGGAAATTGAGGGGAATAAAGTGGTCTACACCTCGATAAACACTGTTGTCGAGCAAGATGACGCCACACATTATCCCGTGGAATTTCTGAGCTCCCTGTCAGCAAGTGGACTTCCAGCGCATACCATCAAGCTGAAGGTCGGTGTTCCGATTATGCTTCTTCGGAACCTATCTCCTCCGAAGTTGTGTTAACCGCCTTACGGCCCATTCACGACTTCGGTCTAAGCGGCGCGCGGCGCGGCAGGCGGCGCGGCGTGCGTTTTACACGCCACGTACCCTCAGTAGCGGCTAGCGGCAGCGGTCGAGGTGGACGTATTTAGGTAGTTAGAACGTGCTCAAAATATGGCGTTATCAAAATTATCTCTTTTGTGTTTAGAAAGCAGTATATTTTTAAAACAAGTATGACAGAAGGAGTGCACGAACTGAATAAAGATCGACATTTAAATCGAAAATTTCGTGACCTATACGAAGATTACAGAAAATATCCGGATAAGTTTTATGAGTACACAAGAATGAGTGTGGAAACATTTGATTATATTCTATACTTATACTCTATATCCATTACCGCCACAAAATCGTCTAAAATTTTTTGTTTATAAGTTCGCCGCCGAGTCCGTCACATCTACGCCGCTATCCGGGCCGCTGTGTTTCGTGGCGTCGCGTCGCACTCATTCGCCAGTACTTTTGATCTCGCCGCTCCCCGCACCGCGCGCCGCTGCAACGATTCGCTCCGACAAAACCGCGCGCGTTTTCGTTGTGAGCGGCGACTCGTGACGTGCTTCAAACATTTTCATACTTTTGTTCTTACCGCTCGCCGCCCCGCGCTTAGCCGCCGCTCACCGCGGCAAGGTCGTGAATGGGCCGTTAAAGTCATCTCCCTCCACAGACACACCATTGAGGCGGAAATTCTTACGGGTTGTGGCGTCGGCGAGGCAGTATTTATACCACGCATTCCCCTAATACCTCATAACTTCCTGTTCCAGTTCAAGCGCGTACAGTTCCCCGTGAGTGTTTGCTTCGCGATGACCATCAATAAGTCGCAGGGCAGCGGGTGTCGACCTCAGGACGAGTTGCTTCTCACACGGGCAACTGTACGTCGCTTGCTCCCGCGTCACCAGTCCTGACTCTCTTTACATTTTGGCTCCTGGCAGCATAACTTCCAACGTAGTTTATAGGGAAGTGTTGTAAAGTATGATACCTTTGTACGTATTTTTACTCTTTTGTGTCCTGGAATGTATTCCTGCATTATTTTCTCTATTTCCTTCAGTCACATGTTATGACTGAACTCAGCAGGACTCCCATATAACTCCCTTCACTTGCTTTGCTTGCAAAAAAAAACTTATATTTTAATGCTATTTTAAAAGTTGTGTACTTATATGCTGTAGCGACACTGGCATCTTGGGTATTTTTGGTGCTGTAGAGCATGCACGCAGACGACGTCGCGGGCAGCAGCTAGTTTATAAATAACGGAGATCTGAAAGTAACAAACATAACAAAAAAAATATTCAACTGAATTGGAGATCCTACTCCTTTTTTTGAAGGCGGTTAAAAATCTTTTAAATACTTTTGGATCAGACAATACATACATGCGCATCTATGTGTCCGTGAGATTTCGCTAGTTGTATGAAGCCGGCCTTCTGTGCCTATTTGTATTGCGCTACTCCAGTCAATGCCGTATAGAATTGAATTGCGTTCAACGTTCACAACTAGTGGTGCGGTTAGCGGCGTCCTGGAATTTGAGAGTTATATGATGGATAATCATCTAACTCTCAAATGCCAGACGCCACTAATGGATCAGGTAAGCTTGTTAAAGTTTTGTGATTGCATTTTGTATATTATATAAAGTGATAAGGGCCGTTGATTTATTTTGATATTCGATCAATTATGGCGTCATCAGTGCGTGATGCGTTTCGTAACTGTGTGCAGATTCAATTACTTTGCGAATTTTGGACCCACCGCTTCCATAAAGTAATTATGAGCTGTAACAGTTGGAACATATATTTTAAAGTTTGCATTGTATGGTAAAGCATATTCAGCTTTGCAAGTAGGTCTCAAAGCATGTTTTTAGGTTTCTTCTCAAGCGTCCTAATGCTTTATCTTTTTTTGAGAATGGGAAATCATCAAATGACCCCTCCCGCTCTGGGTGGAGCAGAAGGGAGTGTCAGACTCTTACTGACGAAAACCCACCCGTGTTCCTTCCTTAGCCCTTTATGTTCCGGGGCAGCTGATGCTTTATCTGGCATTTAAATTTAAACACATTTAAATTAAAATTCATTGATTTCGGACAACAGTAATTCACAATATTGTGTTAGTATTACAAAAGTACTTATATTCTAATGTTATTAGTACCAGACATAAGTTAAAATAATACACACTTCATGCAGAGGACGACCAGATAAGAAAACACGTTTCCTACTTCAGCAACCTCCGCATAAAAAACCTAATATTTGGAGTATAATGATCTAAATTAATGAGTTATTGTTTAGAATATTAAATACAGTTGATATTAGATAATATGGTATATTAATTTATGGATGTAAGGTGTCGAAATATATACAGTGCATTAGTGCTCAGAATAGACAATGTTTGAAGTGAAAACTTCTTTAGGTGCACTTTGCGCTCTTTCTGAACAGTGAACGAATCTGCCATCCATATGAACCGTAGAACCGTTGGGAAAGATGTGGTCTTGAGTGGACACCGCGAATCGGCAAATCGTAAGGTAGGACGCCCTCAGGCTAGGTGGAGCGACGGTCTTCGCAGGATGGCTGGTAGCAGCTGGATAAGATTTGCGTAGAATCAAGCTGATTGGCGTGCAATGAAACCTATCTCCAGCAGTAGACTGCTGCAGGCTTATAATGATGATGAACGGAATTGAACCATCACGCTACGGGTAGGTTATGTTGAATCGGTTATACTCGGCGCTGAATCACGTATACTCATATTCGCTATGTAATACTTATTACGAAACTAGCAGGAACATTATTCCTTATTAACATTTTCCCTGTCATAATTATTATTCCTGTGACCGCAGCCGGACACAAAATGGGTCACTAAATAAACGAAGAAGGATCTAGGAAACTGAAACGTAAGTACGTAAAGTTGGGTCCAGAAGTGTGTAATGTACCGTGTAATGTAATGTGAATAATGTGGACGGCGTACAAACTCAACGCAAAAACTGTATAGCTTGGACTGCAAGAATCTTTGTGTTCGCGCTAAAAACGGACAGCCGATGGATCAACGCAATCGCCAGCCCGTGCGTTACATGTAACGCTCGTAGTGCCATCCACACGCAGAATACGCGTTACATAATACGATATATTACATCATACGTCATCAAAAAGAAAATACATTTACTTAGCACAGACTAAAAGGCACATAACACCATATATTATACTACAAGAAGAAAACAATATAATTTGTGTTGTGAGAAATTAGCAGGAAAGTATGCATCGCGGCTACATCAGTATCATCCTCTGCCTTGCCTTTTCCCAACTATGTTGTGGTTAGCTTCCAGTCTAACCGGATGGAGTCCTATCTAACCACCACAACCCAGTTACTGAATAATACAATACCCCTTGGAAAGACTGATTGTCAGTCTTTCGAGCTTATGACGATCCGTAACGACTGTCAAAGATCCACGAATGACAGAAAAGACCAACGACTTTACGTACTAATCGAGGCACAGTGTCCCGATATGTAAAGGTAGTCACCCATCCACTGATCAACCGTGGCAAGCGTAGCTTAAACAGACCGATCGACCCTTGCGTCAGTTATTACTTAGCCATGAGCCTTAAAAGCCTTATAGAATAGAATAGCTTTATTTCGGACTCAAAATATCCATATAATGTTAGTATACAAAAAATAACTTATTGCCTAATGTTAGTAAAAATCAACCTCCGCACGAACTGCTGTACAATTGGAGAACCGAAGCTCTCAGCTACCGTTTTCAAGATGCTGTTTTGGCTGCCCCTCACCCTTCTCAGAAGCGACGCGGTTTTTTTGGGTGTGTAATATATGGCATAATAACAGATAGTATAATATCACTTGAAATAACGTTCATATGATATAATTTTCATATGCTATAAAAACGTTTAACATAATTTCATGTGATCGAATGTTATATTTCATATAACCTTCTTTTGTTCTAATAACATTTAGTATAACGTTCATTACATATAATTTACAATTTGTATAATGCTCTTTTTATATAACGTTTAGTTGACCTAATTTTCATATGACCTAATTTTCATTTTCAGCTAAAATTCTGTAGGAACTTAATGAATAAGTAAATATCTGATCCATGCGTCAGGTCCGTGAACGGGCGCCGTCAGTTGGGCTGGTCATCACTTAGCTGACCAGCCCAACGGTGTGGCCGGTACTCGAGCGCTGACTCGGGAGGAGGCTTCCTGTCGTTTCGGGTGACACAGGTGCTCCCGGGGCATGGTTGCTTCGGGAAGTACCTATGTCGCATAAACAGGGAGCCGGACGCCCGGTGTCACCACTGCGTCGACTGCCGAGAGGACACGGCGTGGCACGATTCGCCAGTGTGCCGCTTGGGAGGAGCCACGCAGTGCCCATCTCAGAAGTAGGCAGTGACCTGTCGCTGCCGGCCGCGATAGTTGGCAGCGAAGAGTCCTGGGACGCGGTGGTTTCCTTCTACGAAACTGTCGTCTCGCAGAAGGAAGCTACGTAAATGGAGAAGGAGATCTCGTCCACTCATCCGGCTCGCAGCAGACGCACCGGGCTTCGGCGGAGGGCGGCTAACGTCCTCTCTTTCGGCTCCCGTAATGCTGGAGCCCAATTCTCACGCAACGAATTGACGAATGCGTCATGAAGGAGTGTGATCGTTCATGACGCATTCGTCACTGTCGATCGTCTCTTTAAGTCGCTTATAAAATGGTGAGATTATCCGAATCATGTATTCTCACTACAATTCGATCGTATATCATTGACCTTCCTTCGGCACTGATAAGAGCTTGACTCCTTCTCTCCCGATATCTATCAATCCAACCGGGAAATGTACGGGAGCAAAGTGGGCAGTACAGCTCGAAAATCCTCGCGCAGGAGCCATAGTTGCAATTGCGTCGCGATCGACACTTCTTGTCCTCAACTAGAGCAAAACCCTCCTGTAGACTGGTTTAGAAGTCAACAAACTTTAAAAATGACTTCTAAGCATATCATAAACATTTATAAAAATATAATGCGTTATTGATTCCATAACTCAATGTTTATTTTATTATTAGGTAATATTTAAATAAGTCCTCCTTTGTATGTGCCACAACAGAATGCATGGGTGGTTCTGGTATGTCAATGTCAACATTTTCTGTCACGTCAAATTAAAGTCATATTTTATTATTTGTTTACATTGGTTACCAAAATGTTTTAAAATAAAAGCAGAATGTCTGCCTATGATAATTATATAAATGAACTGATGACTATCGAAATAACATCAAGGCTTATCAAGATGGAGGATGGATGGTGGCTTAATATCGTGATTGTAGTAAAGACGGAACCGAATCACGGGCTCTTAGAATGGCTGCTGCATTCCACCGTTCCAACGACGCAACTCATGCAATTGTACCTTACGTGTTTCGGCTGCATTACAAAGTCTGAAAAGATTCTTAATCCTTGTGAAAACTAAATTTCCTCCCTGAGGACCAGGCAGTAGGAATCTCAACACTACACGAATTTCAACGTGTTTGAGCGAATGTGCTGGACGAACGTCTGTCAAAATTCATGAAGACTTTGGGCAAGAGGTGTACTGATCCAGCGATTGAGCTAGCTACTGAACAGCTCGGCACACTTGACGCCTACTAATCATATAAACTAGTAATTTTGTATTATGCACAGTATTTTTGTTTGTTATCATAAGTTGTACTTATATTGAAAAAAATTAAAACATATTTGAAATATTTATTGTTTGAAATGCTTTAGATAGTCTCCATCAAGTTGATGGCCCTGTTGTAATACAATAATAACAAGTATTATCATAGTTTAGGTGACAAAAGACCCTTTACATGAATATATCACAGACTAACTTACATAAATAAACCACACCACAAAAACCAAAAACCACAAATACATAATTATTACCACACCACACTTGGGTTTGGCGATGCTTCCCTCACACCTCACACGAAAAACCCGCTGGACAAATTCTGGGCTAGGCACGACAGCCTTTTGCAGAGCTCGATCTCAAAATACCAGATTCGCCTCTAGGATGCAGTACTGCTCGACTTCATCCGCGAAAGCTTCAGCAACGTCCTTCCTCGGTACTGATTTGACCTTGCATCCTTCTCCCTCGATGTATGTGGGTCCAACAAATATACAGAAGGACGGTGAGCACTGCAGCTCGCTTGCAAGAGTGATACCGTGTTTGTTGCGGTTGCGACGCGATCGATATTTCTTGCCCGTAACCAGAGTAAAGTCGTCCTAGTCCATTTTATTGGTATTAGAAGCCGGCGCCTTCCCCTTCTGCATCTCATGTATCTCATCCATCGACGCCGCACAAGCAGCGGATAAAAAAAAGAAAAGGAAGAAAAAAGATAAAATGAAAAGATATAAAGTAGACGTTTCTAAATTATATTAAACGTTACTTATAGATTTTGAATATTATAGTAACTGAATATTATACTAAATTAATATTAGTTCAAATGTGCATTATAGAAATTGTCCATTATACCATACAAAATTATGTAAAACAAAATTATATCAATAATTCATTATATCATTTCATCGTTATATTAAACAAAAGTATATTAAATGAAATTAGGTCATATGATCATTAGAGCTTTTGTTATTATGTCAAACATTACACACCCGGTTTTTTTTGCATAATAGCATAGAAGCCATCGGTGCGGGCTTGCGCAAACATTTCCGATGCGCTACAGTAACGAGGCAGCCTCAACTATATGATCCTTATGATCTGACTAAAATTCATACCATGGACAGATTAATCTTTATAGGTATACCTTCTAGCAAAGCACACTGCGTTATATTAATTTTAAAGCCTTAGCATCGCATTCCTGTCTCAAACGGGCTAATTAATTTTTGGATTCACTGACATAGTAATTACGAATTTAAATGTTGCGGTTCATTTATCAGCTACCATTTCAGGTCTGTGAATAAATCTCGGACTAATTCTAGTTAGATTGTAGAATAGGATGAGGGAAGTAGATTATACTAATGATAGTGTATAAGTTATCTATCAGTATAGGTAGTGCAATCCACGAAGACGCGCCCCACTCTTTTTCCTAATGCTTACAAAACAAGTGTGCAACATTCTGCTAGTGTTTTAGTTTTGTTGATACACACTAATTTTAGTGGGTAATTAATTAGTGTGTATCGAAAAAACTAAAACATTATTGGAATTAACTAGCGATAACCACTAACGATTCGGAAGAAGAGTGGGGCACGTCTTCGTGGATTGCACTACCTATATAATTACTTGTTGTCCGACCAGCTAAATTCAAACAAATGATTTATTATTTATTATTATTTATTTAATACTTCAAGCACATAAATGTACAGAGGCGGACTTAATACTTACTTACTTACTTTTGGACAATAGGTTTCTGGTTGGAATTGGAAATATATGCAGGTAGATTTCAGAATAATACCTACATTCAATACTGAACCTAACAAATCGAATGGCAATCATGTCATTTGGTTTGAATAGGTTTTTATTTTCATTATTTTATTTATCTTTTAAATAGATTATTTTATATTTTGTGATTGTGAGAACGTTGTAGGCCTTGTATATTGTAGATTTTACCATTATCTGTTTTGGTAGTACTTGTCGATAGGCCTAGACACTGTCGTCCCATGCCTGTTAACAACGTAATTTGAAAACTTTGTAAAAGCTAATTATTTTAAAAAATAATAACCGTGGAGTTTCTTGCCAGCTCTTCCACATAGGAAACGACTAATTGGAACCATACACCACGACGTCTCATAAGTGCCCGTGTAGGTTTATGTGAAATAAAACATTAACAGTCTTACCACAAAAAATAAATAAAACAACGTTTAAACACCTGTTTAGTTAAACAATGTCTAATGATTAAACACTGCCTAAACAAGTGTTTAAAATTTCTTACCACAAATACGTGTTTAGCATATATTTAGCAAAACACTGTTTAGATTGACGTACCCTTGTTTTAATTTGGCAACCCTAAGAAAGGTTTCGTTTTACGCCGTTTTCATTTGTTGAGTCTTTCTCTTTTCTATCGTTTTTTTTTTATTTCAATTGTTATTACGAAATAACTAAATTGCAAAATTTAAAATAAGTACTATTCAATCAAATTAATGAGTCCACCATTGGTAACCATACAGAAATAAATATAATTAACAACGGAACGGAACGTACTTTTCAATGACAGTTCTTGCTTCTGACAGTGTGAGTGGCGAGTTGTTTGTTTGAAAAAGTTATTGAAGTTGAGTGAATAACCGTTTTATAACATTTGTACCGAGCCGCTAGCAATTAAGAAAAAATGGATAAGAAACATCGTGAACGCGGGGATAATTGGACTACGGAAGAAAAGGTTCGTTTAGTATAAAATCACGATGTCTGTATTGTAGAGCAAATAACTACTCTGCACTTCATAGAAAATTAAATTTATCTGGGATTTTAGGAGATCTTCATGGAAATAATGAAAGAATCGGCGGTCATAATAGAAGATAAAAAGACAGACACAAACAGCAACAAACGAAAGGTAGCAGAATGGCAGAAAGTTCAGAATAAGTGAGTTTATACAGTTTTAGCTAACTATTGCATCACATTGAGAATTTGCTTGATATTTTTACACACCTACTACAAGTTAGTATGTAATGCCCTAATCACAAAGCTAGGCACACAGGCAGGCAACTTCTTACAGTTACCAATCCCTAGCATGACACTGCTGCATGTCACCTTATTTAGACACAGCTAAATATACTGGTTATACTTATATAATATACTAGTTGGCAGTTTCTCCCTAACACCCCTTTAACATCAGACTTTTCATATTTATCATATCACTTTACAGATTACAAGAATTGACCATGAAGCACAGAGATGTGTCACAAATGAAAGGTTTTTGGAGGCGGATGAAAATAACAGCGAAGAAAAGTGTTTCCGACCACAGAAGAGCACTCCGTGGCACTGGTGGTGGTCCTAGGCCACCGTCTCCTACGGAAGAGGTGCAAACAGTTATGGAAATGTGCCCGACTGATTTTATTGATGAAAAAAATGAATTTGATAGTGACAGCATATTTGAGAAAGGAGTAAGTTATTTTTTTTAATTATATATTTAGATTATTTAACTTCAGATGAAATGTATGTTTGGCGAAATCTTGTAATGGTAGTTTTGTCAAAGTTTTAATTAAACAATGACCTTGAAATTTTGCAACACATGGTTATGTGATAATAATACAATATTAAAAAGTTTTATTTTTGCTCATTGTTTTCAATTAGTAAGTTTTTCTAATGAAGTGAAATCATTATACTTATGTAACAAGTGTTCATAAGCTTGTAAAGCGTAACTAAATTAGGGATAGAGTAGAACATAAGATTATCTATAATGCATGAGCTCACAGACAAATAATCAAAATATCAATCTATTTAATAGTATAGTTTATCTATACATTATTTCATTTTTCTGCTGCAGCACTGTAATATCAAATAATTTTCCCAATCAACTTTGAACCTTATGTTTTAGGAATAAAGTTGAAAATCTATTAAAGAAATTCAACAGATTGTAGTAGCTTGATGTGCTGGCGTTTGTACACAGGTTGCAATGAAAGATAAAGAAAAAGAAGAAATTGTGATCGCAACAGCTGATAATGAGTTTGGTAACTTGGTTTTAATAGAGGAAGATGGCCTCTCAACCTTAGTGGATGTTGAAGAGGTATGAAGATATAAATTATATAATTATTAATTTTGACAATCGCAAGGCTCAAGGAAGCTAAAAATCTTTGTCATACTTCAGTCACACCTTTATACTTACATATAAATCGCAAAGTCTGTTTGTCTATTCTCTTACTACTTATGAACCACTGAATGGAATTTTAAGTGGTGGTCCCTGGTAGCTAGGGAGTTCCTTGAGGAAGGTTTTATTGAGAAATGTATGATTTAACAAGAAGGGCATGCACACTATGGCAAACTGGAGCTGAGCCGTGACCATTTTCAGCTGTAGAATTTTTGTCTCAATATTATTAGTCTTATCTTTTCTTTAAGGATGTAGAAGTTGGAGAAGCTTTTTTGATTGAAGATGTTGTTATTGATGATATCAATAATACAAATAATGAGGTTGTATAATGCATATAATTTAACTTTTCTGTTTCTTTATTTTTATTAACAGTGATCATTAAATTAATATATTGTATACTTTGTAGATCACAAAACGGACCAACCACATCCCAGCCAAAAAAATAAAAACTCAGAAAAATCCTAAAAAAGAAACAAACAATGCAAAAGGACACAAGGCTGGGTCAGTTTTCTAAAAACACGTTGTCATTCTTATGTAACCGTTAACATGCTAATATATGCATTGTTTTTTTTTTTCAGTGCAAGTCATAAAAATATAATTTTAGAAAATAATTTAGTTTTAAAGCAAAAATCATTTAAGCTAATAGAAGAAGAATATGCTCTCAAAATAGCATACCAGAAACGAGAACTATGTCACCAGGAGCTAAGACATAAATTAGAAATAGATATTTTAATTCTTGAAAAGGAAAAGAAGGCCCTGGAGTTAAATATCTTTAAGAATAATAATAATGTAATTTAATTTTTTTTCTATTTGTTATTTATCTTAATTAAAACTACAAGTTTTGTATCACATTCTACTTTAATTAAAATGTTTACTTAATCCAATCAAAAATTGTTTTCTATAAAATTCCGCCTTACGACATTTCCTCTCAATGTATCAGGAGGGTTTAGAGGTCTTGCCCTCCGTCTGCGCACATAGCGAACAATGTCTATGCGCTCGTTCATATCGATCGCAATGTTATGCAGCACCGCTAACGCCACAACTGTGGCTTTAGCTGTATCAAGCTTTGTATACATGCCTCTTAGAAGGCATCTGAATCTCTGTTTCCATAAGCCAAAGCATCTTTCTACAGTATTCCTGGTGCGAATGTGTGCTGTATTGTAAGCTTCTTCTTTTGGGCCTTGTGGGTTGAGTAGTGGGGTAAACAGATATGGAGTGCATCCATATCCACTGTCCCCCAAGAGCCTTCCATGGAACTCTCCACTTTCAAAACGTTCTTTGATCGCACTGTTATTGAAAATACGGGAATCGTGTGCACTTCCTCTCCAACGAGCTACAACATCCCTGATTTTTAAATGTGAATCACATACTACTTGCACATTTAGAGAATAGTAACCTTTTCTATTTACATATGCTTGACTTAGCTCACCTCCTACTTTTTTAACCCTGATGTGGGTACAGTCTATAGCCCCAATGACAGTAGGAAAATCTGAAATGGCTTTAAATTCTCTAACTGTGTCTAGTTGCTCGTTGACTGTTGACGGCATATTGATGAACGTGTGAGCTTTTTTTGCCAAAGCTATAGCAACATTTTTGCAAGTCTTGCTTACAACTTGTTGTGAGATTCCATGTAAGTCACCGGTATCGTCTTGTATCTGAAAAGAAAATAGCGATAAGTAAATAAGACAATGACAATCGGTAATGACGATAAAAACTTAAACAATTACGAAAGGGCTCTTACCTGATGGCGGGCCCAGTTCCGTAAGGCACAGGCAACTTGAATTTGAGGATCTAAGCACCTACCACGAGAATCATGTGGAATATCATTTTTTATTAGGTCAACAATTTTTTTTCCGAAAGCTTTACTGAACCTGTACCGTTTTCTGAAGTTGTATTCATTGTAATGTTCGAAAGGATTTACTCGTACTCGGTACACTTGATCACGATAGTTATCCATAAATTCCATGTCATCTAAATCATTAAAATCAGCATAATCGAAGATATCCATTGCAATTTACGTACTGAGAGAAAGCAAAATGGCGAATTGGTGAGGGTTAAACGCGTGCTAAACAAGGGGCTGTTGTTGTTTAAATTTAAACAACGTCTAAGCCATGTCTAATCCTAAACAATGGCTAAACATGGTTTTGTGGTATCATTTTTGCTAAACAGTTGCTAAACACGTGTTTAGAGCGTGTCTAAATTTTTTGTGGTAAGACTGTTTGATTTTAGAAGTAGTGTTATCGGTTTTTTTTTTAACTTAATTAGTAAAACAAAGTCTAAAGTGCATGGTTTTTTTTTTTTTTTTTTGGGGATGGGAAATCATCCAATGACCCCTCCCGCTCTGGGTGGAGCAGAAGGGAGTGTCAGACTCTTACTGACTAAAACCCACCCGTGTTCCTTCCTTAGCCCTTTGTGTTCCGGGGTAGCGGTAACCCTTTCGGACAATCCCGCTGCCCCGGCAGGCTTCGGCCCTTTCGGGCCCCTTCCTTATGCTGACATCTCTTTGAGGCGCGCGTGGAACACGTACGCGCCGTCCGGCACGGGCCTGGTCCTGATCGGACGGAGAGTTACCCATTACTCTCCGCCCGCAGGCCCATTTCTAGATTTTTTAATTTGTAGGCGGTTTAAGTCATATTTTTTTCTGAGATGTTTTTCTTTCTCGAAAACTAAAAAATATCGAGGAACATACACAGGGGTCCAATCGATGGGTATTAGTGTCCCCTGGCCACAGACCTTCGGTGGTACAGGTTTCCTGGGACACCCTGTAGATACACGACTCAGCGCCAAGTACATAAACTCACAATTCGCATAGGAATATGCAGAAACTATAAAACGCCACCTGCAACGATCCTTACAAACTCCTTTTGCTTTCTTTACGTTGATACAACTGGTCGTATACGCACTCCAGTTGTGAGTGTTTCAGTTTCCACTCAAATGTGCCTTGTAAATACTTTTTTATTTTTTTTTATTGCTGATTGGGCTCGCTCTTGACCTCGATCACGCCTGATGGAAAGCGATGGATGAGGTCTTTGATGGAACGAGCGTACCGAGAAGATGCCTAAGGCACCCCCACGCGTCGGTCGACGAAATACAGTAGGCTGCTTGACACCGGATTCCGGTGGGAAGGCGGTCGCAAACCAGGCGGACATTAGCCCTACCACCGCAAGTAAAGAATTGGCCAGCCAAATAAGGTGTTGGGTGTGACTGTCCAGGTTGCGCCGAGCGCTTGGTTCAGTTGAGTAACTGGCGGAATAAACTGCGCTACACGAGGAGGCTTCTTCTTGCATCCCAAAAATAATTTCCCTTTTGTTAATCGCCTTTCATTTTTCCTCTCAACATGACCAAACCATCTAAGCGTACTTGCTCTAGGTATTATTTAGTTAATCATTTACTAAATTAACCATGTTTGGTCCTCATAATATCTCAGAAGTTACCATGACTTACAATGAAGGCCTGCGCAATGGTTTAATATTAAAGCCACTGGACTATAACGCTGACAACCGCTAAGGCGCCATCTCCACGAGCGAGAGAATCGCGGCGATATTATGGCCATGCCATTTATTTCTATACACTTTCTTAGAAAGTGTCTACACACGGCGATGTTATCGCGGCGATGCGAAGAGTGGCTGAGTGCGAGCGAAACGTCATCTTATCGCCGCGCGCCTTGTGCTACTGGCGGCGCACCCGCCGTGTTCTCGCCGCGGAACGCGGCGTTCTTGCAGCAAGAGCGCGGCGAGCGCCCTGTCAAACGCAGTATTATGACACTACTTATTTCGCTCTCGTCTGTAACTAACTGAACTCTTTCTACAAACCTATTGGACAGCGCCTCGTCGCGGAAACACGGAGATTCCGTTACGAGTCGTCACGGACAAGTGGCGCTTCTGTTACGAGTCGCGACGATACGCTGGCGGAACAATCGCTCGTTCGTGGAGATTACCCGACGACAGAAGCGCGGATCCATCGCGATTCTCTGGTTCGTGGAGACGGCGCCTAAGGGAGCCCCAGCATGAACACGCGTTATCGACTTAACGTCAATTTGAACGATTTTTTTTATGGAAAATACAACCAAGTGGGTAACCTATCCATTAGCAGTTTTAGTTAAAAAAAATATCACAATTTGTATCACCCATAGATCATAGATATGCATTACTGTAGTTTTAAAACAAAGTAAATATAATGTGCAAAATAAATAAATTTTGACCCTTACGTTTACTCCGCGCGTTTGTGTCAGGCCTAAAAAAACTTTGCTTTGTCATATAACTCGTCGTATAACTAGCGACCCGCTCCCGCGATGTACGGTTTTTACGACGTAACAAAACATGGAGATATAAACCATACACACACCTACATAAACCTTCTGGAATAAATTACCCAAATGATGGTAAAAACCCTATCAAAATCCGTAGCATAATTTAGAAGAACAACGCGATCATAAAGACAGATCGAAAAACGACTTTAATTTATAATATTTATAGAATAAGGTTCGTCAAAACTTTCTCCCTACAAAAGGTCGGCTGACATCTTGTTCCAACTTGTCTAATATCCGGGAAATTAAAACAAAACACGTTGCAGCAACATGACGCTGCGACGACGCGCCGTCGACAATGAGGTTCAATGCCTTAAAATGTGAGCTAAATACATATTTTTGGCACAGAACTTTTTTTTTCAGTGGGCCAAAAACGTAACAACGTAAAGCTTACACTGCTTGTAAGAACATATTCGAAAGAAAAGTATCTTTCGTGAAGGCGCATAATTATAGGACTACACCCTAATTGCGTAACACACTATCAATAATAATCTGAATAATTTTGAAGGATATTGCTAAACCATTGCTTTATGTGTTCGAAAAATTTGTCTGTGAAACAACATAAATCGCAATAAATGTTGTTGAACTGCCAAAATCGAACTCATTGCTACTGCTTGTGTGATAAGTAGACAATTACCCCGCTGGTCAAACTATAGTTGAAAACTGTATGCGAATGACATCACGGGTAACAGATAGTGAGTGGCGATTGTCTCAGACGTATTCGCATTACTTCACATCTGCCCAGCACCGCCAATCTGGTCGTGTCGGATTGCCGTCCCATCGGACTATGAGAGTGAGGGAAGAGGGAGTGCACTTGTGTCTGCGCGCACACTTGTGCACTATAATATCTTCCGAAGGCTAGTCTCCGTTGAGATCGACCGGCGTGGCTGAAATACGGTCTGGAGGACTTTATTTATTTTATTTATCTGCCTAGCCTTTTCTCAACTATGTAGTGGTCGGCTTCCAGTCTAATCAGATACAGTATAGGCAGTAGCTCCATGCGAAATACTGGTACCTGATTACCACTATTTTACATGGAGCGACTGACCTCCACAACCCAGCAACTGGGTAATACATACCCCTTGGTGAGACTGGTTGTCAGACTTTCGGGATTCTGTCGACCCGTAACGACTGTCAAAGATCCACTACATCTGCTTGAATAAAAACTATTTCAAAACATTCGTATCTCAAATAAAATGATCCTGAATCCCAATTAAAGGCGTACAACTCATTCCACAATCTCCATATTAATGTTATAAAAAATAATTTATTCTACCACAAAATCAATAAAGAATCACGAAACCCACTCACAGAATCCACAAAATAACCATTTTTTAATTCTCCATTGCCGTTCTTCCAGTTTTATTTGACGGATTGGCGACTCAAATAATGCGCCAACCTGTGTGCGCCAAGACTATTTGTATGGCCTTTGAGACAAGAGCATACGTATTTAACGTAAGTCTAAAGTTTGAATATTTGTTCCAGACGGTTGGCTGTATGTAGGTACAGGGGCTTTGGGTAAAGTAAACTTTAGTGTGTACTGCTGTTTGTGTTCCGTCTCTGTGCATAAGTACTTCGATATTATCTCGATATTCAGATCACCTAATTCTATCTTACCATAGCTAACACAAACAGTTAGCCTTTTGGGTGTTTTTAGGTTTCCGCAGTGCTATTCTGTAAAAATCTCTCCGTGAAAACTAAGGTGAAGTAAGCTGTCATTCCACCTGATGTTAGGGATTGCCTCCATTGATAGTTCACTTCACGCTCACTTCACCTATGTTATGACGGTGAGATTTTTACAAAATCGATAGGCTGTTTTTAAAGTACTAGAAAAATATGGAAAATTACCGGAGTTACCGACATAGCTTGCAGAGTGAGCAAACTGAAGTGGCATTGGGCTGGTCATGTTTGTGGAAGGACCGATGGCCGGTGGAGCAGATGAGTCCTGAAGTGGAGACCGCGTATCGGCAAGAGTGGTGTGGGATGCCCCGCAGCTACAAGGACTGACGACTTTAAAAGGGAGGCTCGATAGATTAGATGTGGAAGGCGGAGGACAGGGTATTCTTGGCACAGCCTGGGAGAGGTTTATATCCAGCCGTGGACTGCGATAGGCTGAGTTGATTGATTGGTTAAAAGTACTAGGGCAAAAAACAGGAATCCAATAAATCTATCTGAAAATGGACTTTCTCTTCGATTCGAAATAATTACGCAAAACTTGGAGCAGTGGTGGCCCAGTGGTAACGGCCCTAACTTACAAGTTGCAGGTTGTGGGTTCGAGCCCAGGCAGGCCACACTTAACTTTGTGTAAATTATATCGTCACCACTGCTCTCGAAACGGTGAAGGAAAACATCGTGAGGAAACCGGCATGTCCTAAAACCAAAAATTCGAAGACATTTGTGACAGCTACTAACCCGCGCTCACGTGATAGATTACGGCCCACTCTCTCTCACCGAGAGGAGGCCTGAGTTCCAGCAGTTAGAACATGATAGGCTGATTATGCTAGTATCTCTCCGTAGGTACCGAAACAATAAACTATGTATGGTTATCCGTTATTGGAATGTTCTGAAGATCACGATTGATAGTGATTCAGGACGTTAGCGGAACCAGTGAGTTGGCACATAAAAACGTTGCTTGACATGCCAAAAATGGGGGTGTGAGTTCGCGTCCCGCAATCTGAACGTCTCTTTTAGAGATGTCAGCTATAGGGAAGGGAACAAGGTAAGGGGTGAAGCCTGCCGGGGCAGCGGGATTGTCCGAAAGGGTTACCGCTACCCCGGAACATAAAGGGCTAAGGAAGGAACACGGGTGGTTTAGTCAGTAAGAGTCTGACACTCCCTTCCGCTCCACCCAGAGCGGGAGGGGTCATTTGATGATTTCCATCCTCAAAAAAAAAAGGACGTTATCGGACTACATTTTAGTTTTGTAATAAAAAAATTCTAGAAAATGTAGGTGGGTCAATGACTGCTAAAACGCGACAACTATAGCTATGTTTCGTGTGTGTGTCTGTGTGTGCTATGTGCTTAGGCGTCATAATCAACCTTAATTTTATCACTCGTGGGACTCCTCTCATTGAGAGAGTATGGGTCATAATCCACCACGCGGGCCGAGTACGGGTAGGTGGATTAATATTTTTTTTTTTAGTTTTGTGCATAAGTAATGTTCATCATTATTAATTTACGAAACTCAAACAAAATGCTATAATAATTCTCATTAAAAATAACACAGAGTTGATTTATAATTTATAGTATTTTTTATGATGAGAATTTCGTCGAAATATCTTTAGAAGGATTTTGCGAAAGTTTTTTTCAGTACATTATTAATGTGCTGTTTATGAAAATTATAGTAGTTTTTAGTGTTGATATAAAATCCTACAAAAATATTACTGAGATTGACATGAATCTAATAAATAATAAAGCTTTACTAATAATAAATAACGCTCACGTCTCGAACTATCAGTCGGCTTTGAAAAAATCTTTCTGCGTTTAATTTTTATTTTTTTTATTTTATTTATTTGGGACAAAAAACAGTTAAGCGTTACAATATTAATAGTTAGTTATGGTATAAAAGTAAACAAACGCATACCCCACACTATTGTCCACGGAATCATATCGATTTTAAAAGAAGTAAGGAAACGGACGTATACAGAAAGGCACGGTAAGAAAATAAAAATAAACCTGAAAAGTCACACAAATCAACTCAAGACAGCGCTCCCCGTCCAGATTTAGTCTGAAGTCACCAATCAGATCACACCATAACATCAGCAAGAAGCAGTCATCGTTAAGGAAGACCAGAAAGTAAATCGATAGCCATTTTTCTAAATTTGTTCTGATTAAGAGCGAAAATATCTAAATTTATAAAATGTGAGTTGTACGTTAATAGCCTAATACTTGAGGAAGGTTAAAGGCATATTAATTATTCCCTCAGGTATATACTCTAGGATATATACTCTCAGGGGCCGACCAAAAAAAAAGTCAGAAAAAACGGTAAGCTAAAACAAAGTCACTATCGGGCACAGTTACCTATAAGATATATTTTAAGTTAAAAAATTTATTGCGGACATTGTCGCGGATGGAATTTAGTATGATATAACCTGCTGTCCACGGGTGAAATGGCGACATGAAACATCAAGATTTCTGTACTATGTTCAACTTTAATATTAATATTATGATCTGTGATTTGTTGTAAGTATTTGTCTTCGCTCCGAATAGCAGAATAGCCATTAAAACATGGGAACAATTCACGAAAAAAATTATAATGAAGATAGATAATTCATTTTCTCATATATTTGTACTCATTGATTCTGAGTCGATACGAAGTTCGCTGGGTGAGCTTGATATGTGAGCTAAATAAAACAAAGTTGGGTTAGATAAACCATTTGTAACTCAAGAACGGCTGGATCGATTTGTATGATCTTTTATTTGTTGGATTTGTCTCCTCCCTTAATAACAGAATAACAAGTAAAATATTAAACAAATCACGAAAACATAATAATGAAGATAATTCAATTTCTCATACATTTTGAATTTATTGAATCTAAGGCGGTATGAATTTTGCCGGATCAGTTAGTTACTTTACAATAATATACTAGCAAAAACATGTTTCTTTACTAAATAAAAAGGTTTTAGCTATAAGAAGGTTCACATAATATTACCTAAACATGTGTTTATTATTCCGGTGGACGCTCGTAAAAACAGCGTTGTTACAATAAAATTTTGCAGTAAAAAGAGAAGGAAAACGAGCGTAGTATTTTTCAAGCTTGTATTTTGTTATATAAATTCGAGATTGGTACTCATGTACAGAATTTTAACTGGCCCTTTGATCCGTGAAAATTATACAGGCTCAAATTAAATTAGCTAGCGAAGCTTCGTAGCCGTGTCGGCTATCGACATCCAAACACGATAAAATAATAAAATAAAATATTTGTTTTTTTTTGGGGTCAACGGCCGCTGGCAGTTTTTTTACTTGAAATTTGAACCTGAGAAAATATGTTTTCTCTTGTTTTATCGTAGGTATTAAGATATCGATACCCATCAGAGGGAAAATTCTCGTAATTTTAAGAACGTTCGCAGTCTGATCTCAGTCTCAATCTATCAAAAATACCTCTAATTTTTCTACATTTTAACAAGTTTTTGAAATTTTTTTATCACGGAGATGAGACTGCGACTAGATTATGAAAATTTTAAATTACGAGAATTGGCCTTCAGGTCTGTGAAGTTAAAACACAAAAAAACAGATTTTTAAACTGATATATTAACGTTCGGTTCCTATAAACAAAAACAAATTGTTTTGCTTACCAATGGTAGTATTTTTTATTGCCAAGCTTGGCATATAAATAGATTCGTAAGCTAATTTTATTTATTTTACCATTTATGTTCACACATATATAAACAGACAAGAAAAAACAGAACAGAAAAATAGGTACAAAGGTGATGCTTATTTCTTAAGAAATCTCTTCCAGCACCTGCGATAGGACAATAAATAGAGAGATGTAGACAGCGTGTAAAAGAATAAAGGAGACAAAAAAAAATACGTAAAATCATAAACAATTCACATAAAAGAACTAAACACATACTATGAGAATATACTTACACACATACAAATAAAGATACATACTTACTTCTAAAATAAATATCACTACAATCTTAATAATTATATTAAATACATACATACACAACTATGACGAAGTGGAAAGATAGTGTTCTTTTACTCTTCTTTTAAAAACTGCAACAGTTTGGCAGTCCCTAATTTTGGGCGGTAGTGAATTCCACAACCGCACCGCGTGCACAGTGAAGGAATAGGAGTAGAAGTTGGTGGAGTGGGGAGGGGATTTGAGAAGGTTTTTAAGATGCGACCTACAAAGCACATCAGAAGAACGAGCGTAGGAAAAACTTTCTCGCAGATAGGATGGTGTTTTAGGATTGTGAAGGAGATTGAATAGCAGACACAATATCCGTGATAGCTACTTCCATATGAGAGGGTTTAATATGCAAAGCTATAAGTTGTTTGCTTCATTATTGGCAAAGATACGAGAGTCTTAATTTTAACCAACAAACGGTTAGTAAATTATTAGAATCGGCCATTAGAGACTAAACTAAATGCGGTCAATGACCCAAAAAAATTCATCATAATTTTTTTGTGTTATCATGATTAGGTATTGTTACATTCAAATCGTTAATTTCGCGACTACTTCCGCATAAATGATAAATGATAAATGATAAATGATAAATGATTTTATTTCTGTAAGTAGGTTTGTACAAACACTTTTACATGTCAATCATATTTTTTAAAACGAGATGAGGTCGGCGTTTCCTAACTGACTACTCTGAGAAGAAAGGCCGAAACAAACTCAGAGGTCACAGTCTCTTTTAAAGTCCAGACATAATCTTGGTCAGATCATGTGGAGACCATGTAGATTAGTGTCTGAAATGGTCTTTTGAGGAAAGAACCACACCGATTGAGTGGACCTGTCCAGTCAGTGCACGCATTTGTCAGTAATCATGCAGCTCAACTCAAACTTAAGGAGCTCAACGATTCGACGAACAATACCAAAGAAAGGACATTTGGGTGGGTCGCATAAATTACTCAAACTGCCAGACCATGACTAAAACTATCTGAGAAAATAAAAAAAAAAAGAAGAAAAGGCAAAAAAAAAAAAAATAACCCACATAGTCTTCACATTCACAGTCATTAAAATAATATAATACTTTACAAAGTAAATATTCATGTCACTGTATATGTAAAATTTATCAATGTCAATGTGTATATAAAAATCCAGAAATAGTTTTGGTCAGATCATTTTGAGGACCATGTAGATTGGTGTCTGAAATGGTCTTTTGAGGAAAGAACCACACAAATTTGAGTGGACCTGTCCAGTCAGTGCACGCATTTGTCAGTAATCATGCTGCTCAACTCAAACTTAGGGAGCTCAACGATTCGACGAACAATACCAAAGAAAGGACATTTGGGTAGGCCGCATAAATTACTCAAACCGCCAGACCATGATTAAAACGGAAACAATGACCCACATAGTCCTCACATTCACAATAAATAAAATAATATAATACTTTACACAGTAAATAGTAAATGTTCATGTCATTGTTTATGTAAATAGATATTAAGAAAAAAAAAAAAAAAAAAGTAAAATCGCAAAATAAAATAAAACAACATTCGCAGTCTAAACTTATTGGAGCAGCTCAATCCCAAGCCTTTTTGTCCTCAATAAAGTCATTTACAGTATAATAGGCTTTTTGGCATAGTTTACGCTTTATAAAAGATTTGAATTTATTTAGGCTTAGTTCTTGAATGTGACTAGGAAGTTTATTATAAAAACGTATACATTGGCATCTAAACGAGCCACCTATTTTTTTGAGCCTTGATGAAGGAACAACAAATTTGTGTTTGTTCCTAGTATTTATGTTATGGATATCACTGTATTTTTTAAATAGATTAATATTTTTATGTGCATACAAAAGATTATCATAAATGTACTGAGAAGGCACAGTCATTATATTAATCTCTTTAAATTTGTCTCTGAGGGAGTGTCTGGGACTTCATTTATAAATGGAACGAATTGCCCTTTTTTGTAAAATAAAAATTGTCTGAATATCGGCGGCATTTCCCCACAACAGAATACCGTACGACATCACACTATGAAAATAACTAAAGTAAACCAAACGGGCTGTCTCTAAATCAGTTAAATCACGAATTTTCCTAACGGCGTATGCTGCAGAGCTAAGCTTTTTTGACATTTTATCTATATGGGGGCCCCATTTTTTTTTTTTTTTTTTTTTTTTTTTTTTTTTTTTTTTACTGTAAGTAGGTTTGTACAAACACTTTTACATGTCAATCATATTTTTTAAAACGAGATGAGGTCGGCGTTTCCTAACTGACTACTCTGAGAAGAAAGGCCGAAACAAACTCAGAGGTCACAGTCTCTTTTAAAGTCCAGACATAATCTTGTTCAGATCATGTGGAGACCATGTAGATTAGTGTCTGAAATGGTCTTTTGAGGAAAGAACCACACCGATTGAGTGGACCTGTCCAGTCAGTGCACGCATTTGTCAGTAATCATGCAGCTCAACTCAAACTTAAGGAGCTCAACGATTCGACGAACAATACCAAAGAAAGGACATTTGAGTGGGTCGCATAAATTACTCAAACCGCCAGACCATGACTAAAAGTATCTGAGAAAATAAAAAAAAAAAAGGCAAAAAAAAAAATAATAACCCACATAGTCTTCACATTCACAGTCATTAAAATAATATAATACTTTACAAAGTAAATATTCATGTCACTGTATATGTAAAATTTATCAATGTCAATGTGTATATAAAAATCCATTGAAGCTTGGCATCCAATGTTATGCCTAAGAATACTGTGATATCTTTGGGTTTTAACTCTTCATCCTTTATGAGAACACTAGTTTCGACTTGTCTAACATGGGGTATCGTAAACTTAATACATTTCGTGTTTTAATATAAAATATCCTATGATACTAGGTCGCCTTATAGATTCTTGCAAAATGCATTTTATAGAACTGGATTATATATTTTGTTTATCTAAGTAATCATTTAAGAAAAAGGCACTGGATATTTTTTTTAGCGAGTATTTTAAGTTAAAGCTAAGCTAAGTAACACAGCAATATTATTGCGGCAGTGATTATTGTTTTATTTTTCTTTTTCTCTTTTATGTCTTTAGCACTTCTTTTAACCTTTAGTTAAAACATGGACAATGGTGTAGGTTACATGTTTGTTAAATCTTAGTTTAAGTATTTCCCTGTATTTTTTAGCATGTAACTGTTTTTGGTCCCTAGTAAATAAATAAATACTGTAGGCTTGTAGCTAAGTAATAACAGCCGCACGGGTGGATCGATCAGATTAAGCTACGCTTGCCGCGGTTGGTCTTTGGATGGGTGACCATCTTTACATACCAAGACCCCTCCATGCCTCGGAAAGCACGTTAAGCTTTTGGTCCCGGCTGTCATTCGTGGATCTTTGACAGTTCTGAAATTCTGACAACCAGACCTACCGAGGGGTATCGTCTTACCTAGTAACTGGGTTGTAGAGGTCAGATAAGCAGTCGCTCCATGTAAAATCCTGGAACTCAGCTGCATCCGTTAGACTGGAAGCCGACCCCAACATAGTTGGGAAAAGGTTAAGCAGACGATGACTCGGCAATAAGTACATGTTGTGGTCTCCTGTAATTGAAAGAGTGCACCTACAAAATACTTTGTCATCCATTAACAATATAATGTTTAGTGTATATCTTTTGTTGGAGATCCTAAAATAAATAAATAAATAAATAAAATACCGTTGCTTCCCATAGCTTTCCATTACTGAAATATATTTCCGAATCGGATCAGGAATTCCGAAGATTACCCCCTATATACAAACCATAGAAATGTAAAAAACAAACAAACTCAAAAATGTTACCTCTTTACTAAGACAATATAAATTACGATATGTGCGGGACCCTATTTTTACAGCACGTAAATAGGATCCCTATTATTGATAGCCCAGATTTCAATAATGAAAGAAAATACCAAGATAAAAATAATAAAGGTATAGTCAACCACGACAGTTGTAACACAAATGTACTACGAAAGTTGCCCTTACCGCTACGATATAAAGGCGCTCTCAATGTCAAACTGTTACCACTGTTAAGCGGTTCAGAGTTCAAGATTTCATATTCAAATAACAATGAAACTATTCCAACATTTGAATCAACCATACATAGAAAGCCTACCTAAGGAATATAATCGCAGATATAGATACAACTAGATAATGCAAGAGCAACTAATTCGCGTGCCAAAAACTTCACCAACTTACGTACAAAAATCGTAAGCCGCCACTTTTGCGCTCAGTCCTGTGTACAGCAGTGCTATTCTGTAAAAATCTCACCGTGAACACTTAGGTGAAATTAGTGAGCTGTCACTCCACCTGATGTTAGGAACTGCCACTATTTATAGCTCACTTCACCTAAGTTATCACGGTGAGATTTTTACAGAGTCGATCGGCTGCTGGCTGGGTGAGCGTGAGTGAGAAAAAGCGCTTGTGACGTCATAGTAGGTAGTAAAAAAAATGTCACGCTTGGTTTTCATACAGATCGTGATACTTGCGTTATCTAGGTCTATCTATATCTGTGAATATAATACATGTCTCCAGTTACCAAAGCCGACATTCACTTACAACTTACAGAACGAAACAAAAGATTCATTTGGATCACAGAGGTACGAGTTTACTTTGAACATGTAAGGTATACGTGTATACCTACCCGTATTCGTGTTATACATTGCACGGTATACCTGAATTAATCAGGCCCTACACGATTAGATTAACAGAGCACCGGAGGAAAAGGTGCTTTATACCGTTCGTTACTTATTTAATTTTCAAGACACACTTTTACCTCTTGAAAAAGGAATGTTGTGTGAATATTTTTATAAAAGAGAGGTTTTTCCTTTTATTTCGGTACTTTTGAAAACATTTTTGGTACAGGTGAAGATTTTTGTTTTGAAGGGGCTCGTGGCTAAATAATAACAGCCGCACGGGCTGAAACGCTTGCCGCGGTCGGTTTGTGGATGGGTGAACGTCCATTCCATATCGAAGGTTAAACTAGTTACGCTTGTCGAAGTCGGGCTGTAGAATGGTGACCATCGATTTCATACCGAGACTCCTCCGTGCCTTGGAAAGAACTTTAAGCCGATGGTCCCGGGACTTACCAACTAAATTTCGACAAACCGTAACACGACAAGATTTTATTTCGACAATCTGGAACTCCGACACGTCTTCATTTGCTTCATTTCCCTAATGTAGCAGAATAATTTCGAAGTAGCATCGTGTCTCAGATACGAACGTTCCGTTGAAGTAAGATATTGTCGAAGTACAGAATGCCGGAGCAGAGTACGTCATAATAGGCTAGTTTCCACCATCAATAAATTGAAAATCTATTTAGCCCGTCAGTTAGAGTATTGGAAAATAAAGGACACGTATTTTTTGTTTTTGTAAATTAATGAATATTGACAAAGATAAAACGCATCAGAAATCGGGAGTGGAGGCTCGTGACGTCAGAACGCACTAAAAATTATACCAAGGTGTGACGTATTGAGAATTTTAAAAGCGACGTATCTTCGTCAATTATGGTTTACGTAAAAAAAGAAAAAATACGGATCAAATATTTTTTGATAATCTAACTGACGGAATAATTAGATTTTATCAGTTGACAAGCCTATTGACTAATGTCGAAGTTCAGTTAGTAAGTCTGCTCCTGGCTGTCATTCACAGATCTTTGATAGTTGTTTAGGCTATTCAGAAACCTGAACGTCTGCCAGCAGCGATTCAAATTGAAAAGTCGATGAAGTAATAAAAAATTCTGGATGGCTAGAAATCCTCTAATTTTATACAGTTTTTCTCAGTCTCTAATTTATAGTTGGCCCTAGTTCTTCCGGATTTCGTTTCCAAGAAAATGCAGGACAAAGAGAATTTTTGAAGCTGAATTAATTAATTGTATTTTTAAATTTAAAATTAAAATAAGGCTTTAAAAATAGTAAACGTTTACGAAGCATTATATAAATTTCATGTTTATACCAAAATTTAGAACTAGGTATTGTATAATTATTTTAGAAACCGGTTGTTTTAATTCTTAAAATAATTATACAATACCTAGATTGTATAATTATTTTAAGAATTAAAACAACCGGTTTTTTGTTTAGTTACTTTAGCGTAGCATACGCTAGTGTAACTAAACTAGAAACCGGTTGCCTTCATCACGACAACGCTGTCACTGAAAACCAGCACTGGTGCTCTGTGTCGCATAGGGTCTGAGCAGTATGCTGACCGATGGCCGTTTGGATGCATGGATGTAACGCATATTTTCCCCTAACTTGTGGTTTTTTTTTGTGTTCTTTCTCTGCGTCATGTTTACCGTAAATAAACGTATTTTCTTTCTATTCTTTCTTTTTTTTTAAATACTCGGAAACAGAAGACTATTCTTCAAAGAAATCGTCGCAAAGAACATCATTTAATTCTTCCGTCACAAACCATATTTCATTTACAATGACAACACACGAAAAAAATGTTGTTCAAACCAAATGCTCACTCCTAGTTTAATAGATTTTACACTTAAGGGGATGATGGAAACCAATTTCTGAAGACCCCCCGACTAAGTTCACATCTGTATTCTTTATTAGGACTTATCTTTGGATAGAAGGGAGGTATAGTTCCAAGTTATAGTGGCCATGTTTAATAACGATCAGGAGGTCTTGTCAAGCAGTCCCTGAGTATAATGGACGAAGTTGGACAAAACTTAGACCATCAATAACTGATGGCATAACTTTGTAGGAAGATTTTTACTTATTATAGAGGGTAAGGACGTGACGGCTTCATATTTCTTTTCTATAATCTGTATTAATAATAAATGAGCACCTCAGGGGTTAAGGGATATCCGTTACGATATGAAAGGTAATAAATAAATATTTTGATTTCTACGACAGTATTTATATATATAAAATTATAAATGTGAATTTTTGTACGTTTGAATGATTGCTAAGCAAAAATAGCTGAATGGATTTGAATGAAATTTGGCATGCAGATAGCTTAAAACCTATATAGATCAATAATTATATGAAACTTTTTATCCCGGCAGTTCGTCCCCGTGGGATAAGCTCCGTCCTACACGCGGCTAGAATTTGATAAAGCAAAAACGAAAGAAAATTCTTCTGTTGTTTACTGTTAAAGAGGCAAAAATAGAATTTAAATTTTATATAGTACTTACAAACAATGAATTCTTTTGAGCACGATTCTTAGTATTTTCAACCGTTCTCTCTTCGCTCAATATACAAGTGTTGTATTCATAGACTTATTCATCCTGAAGTAACATTTCTTTTTTTTTCAAAGACGCATTCAGGAATGTTCAAACTTGAAACATCATTATCACCTGCATAGCCTTTTCTCAACTATGTTCGGGTCGGCTTCAAGTGATGGATGCAGCTGAATATTAGTAATTTACATGGAGCGACTGATTATCTGACCTCCACAGCCCATTACCTGGATAACGCGGTATTCCTTGATAAGACTGGTTTTCAGTTATTCTGGCTTCTGACTACCCGTAATAACTGTCAAAGATGTACAAACGACAGCCGGGGCCAAGGGCTTTACGTGCTTTCCTAGGCATGGAGGGGTCTCGGTATGAAATCGATGGTCCCCATCTACACACTAGGTTATATTTCAGTCTAGAGTCCCTTAGTTAAAGGGGACAAAGTATAAAGTCGAATTTATTCCACCACCATTTATTATTTACATAGTTACATACTGAGCCTATATAGAGCCGACAAAGTAAAGTGCCTGACTGAGTTCGGAACTCAAAAGTCGCGGCCGTGACCAGTGGGCCACCACTGCTCTCTCATTTACTATTCACTAGCTACGCCCCGCGGTTTCATCCGCATAAGTTTCGATCCCGTAGGAATATCGGGATAAAAAGTAGCCTATATGTTAATCCAAGATGTCAGCTACCTCCAAACAAAATTATATCAAAATTGGTCCAGCCGTTTGAGCGTGAAGAATTAACAAACATATAAACACACACACAATCATACACTCAAATACTTTCGCCTGTATAATATTAGTGTGATTTATTCGTTTTAATATAAACCATTTTGACCACAGAGTCCCAAAATCAAGAGTGTCAGTTTTCATATTTATCGTGTAAGCACTATCCAAACTGTCAATATTAATATCAGAGAAGGGTTATGTCAGCAACCATACTGAGACCCACATACCCGCTTAGGTACAACTTAAGTGGGCACGCAAACTAACTTGTTCGTAGACTGTGGGCAGTTGCTTGTAATATCTCGTCTAAATCAATTTGGTTTTGCAGTTTCCTCTGGTGGGGTGATTTTAGAGTTCGTGAACTTTGTCAGTTTCCATTAACGCTTACTGTTTTTGTAACTGTATACGTAATATGCAAATCACGTGAGGGCACAAAAAGAGCACATCTAAGCTCTCAATAAAAGGAACCACTCTCTACCTAAAAAGACATCGAATCGGCTAGAAAGCATAATCTTTATAATCATCATCTATAATATTATTCTCCCGACCGATTCCTGTCGCGGTGGTCAATCTCAACGGAGATTAGCCAGGAGGTACGCAGGAGATTATGCATAAACTAGCTGCGCCCCGCGGTTTCACCCGCGTAAGTTTTGATCCCGTGGGAATATCGGGATAAAAAGTATCCTATGTGTTATTCTGATGTATAAACTATATTACTGTAAAGTTTCATCAAAATCCGTTCAGTAGTTTTTGCGTGAAAGAGTAAAAAACATCCAACCTCACAAACTTTCGCATTTATAATATTAGTAAGAAGTAGGAAGTAGGATGTGTGCGTAAATCCAGGTACACTCTCTGATCTTTTACTGTCATAGTGAAATACAATATTATAACATTTTTTAGAAAGACGAACTAAATAAAATATAACTCATCATCTGCCAAGCCTTTTCCCAAATATGTTGGGGTCGGGTTCCAGTCTAACTGGATGCAGCTGAATACCAGTATTTTACATGGAGCGACTGCCTAACTGATCTCCACAATCCAGTTACTGGGTAATACGATACCCTTTGCTAACTGTATTACCTACATTCCATGCAAATAAATAAATAAATCTATCTATGATCATATTAATAGAGTGACCGAGGTGTGGGACCTTGGGGTTCAACTTGATAGTAAGCTCATCTTTGACTCTCAAATTACCACTATGACCAACAAGGCATTTCTTATGTTGGGATTTGTACTAAGAGTTGGTAAGGATTTCAAACATAAGTCAACATTGATACTTCTTTACAAGACACTTGTAAGGTCGATTCTTGAATATACTTCAGCGGCGTGGAATCCCCAGTATGCCGTTTATATTGAACAAATCCAAAAGTTGCTAAATAAATTTACTAAGTACTTGAATTAGCGATTTAGCTTTGGAATTGATCACACACCTGGATTTCAGAAATTGCAGGAACGTCGTGCAGAGCGAGATCTAGTTTATTTATATAAAATTATTAGAGGCCAATAATAATTGGACTCCCTTTATCTTCTCAGCAAAATAAGTTTTGGATGTCCACGCTTAAATTCATGCAAAAGAACTCTCTTCCGAATTGGTTTCTCCCGAACCAATTATGGCAAGAATACTTTTATTAAAAGTGCATATCGTTTGTACAACGAGACAATTTCATTGAAAGCTAATCAAGATTTAGATATTTTTCACCTTTCTCTACCCAAATTCAAATTTTGTAAAAGAAATATTTTGGCATCGAAATTTAAATAATAATAATGTTATATAATAGGTATTTACTTGTATATTACTCTGTGGAAACTGTTTCTGGATTGTGTTGAACTAATTGTATACTTATGTTTCTTATTACATCTGATTGTTTCCCAAATAAAATAAAATAGTACGATGGGACAGCAATCTGTCAAGACCGGGGGAGTGATCAGGCGCAGGATCAACGGCTTTTCTGCTCAATTCCGGGCTTCTATTGAGAAATTCCTTATAAAAAAACTCAATAACACATTGCCCGATCGGAAATCGAACCCAGGAGCCCACGTTCAACAGTTGCACTAGCGACTACGAGACCACCATCACCTATAATGTAGTGGTTAATATAGAGGAATAATGAAAGTGTTATATAAAGCAAGAAGCACAAGACCGGCCGACGTGGGAACGCTTGGGGAGTCCTGTGTCCAACAGTGGAAAGTCTTTCGGCTTAAATTTGACGTTTTATTAATTTCTGACGTTCAAAAGTGCCTTCAATGTTTCTATTTGACATAAAAGATTTGACTTTGACTTGACTTTGAAATGATGGTCTTTGAAAGTGTTACTATAGCTTTATGCTAAATCAGAGCATTTCAATTTCGAAAACAATACTGCTTTGTTTTACTATATTATAATATTGTCAGTGATGATTGCGTCATTAATTCAACAATCAAAGCCATTAACCGGAACAATTATGTAAAATGAGATTATACATATTTAGTACCAATGAAATACGATGCCCTGAACGCCAACTCCCGTAATAACATAATCAGCCTACAATGTTCCCACTGCTGGGACACAGGCCTCCTCTCAGTGAGAGGGAGTGGGCCGTAATCCACCACGCGGGCCCAGTGCGGGTTGGTAGATGTCACATGTCTTCGAATTTTTGCATGACCGCGTCGATGCCACCCTGTATACTAATAAATAATAAAATAAGAATAGCCTCCCGATCGATTTTAGTCACAGAGGTCAATCTCAACGGAGATTAACCAGGTACGCAGGAGATATTATAGTCCACAAGTGTGTGCGTAAATACAGGTGCACTCTCTGTTCCTTTACTCTCATAGTCCGATGGGACGGCAATACGACACGACCGCAGAGAGATCAGGCGCAGGATTAACGGCGTTACGTGCTTTCCGAAGCCAACTTCCAAACTCTGGGCTGTTACTAAGAATTTTCTAATGGAAAACCCAAAACCCTTAGTACAGCTGCGTAATATTATGTTATGAATTTCTATCATACGCGCCAAACAGATAATATCCCAGCTGTTTTTGAGACGAAAGAAAATCGACTGAATATAACATAATATATTTTCTCCTCGTCTCATATGAATATGTCAATCCCATCAAAACTTCCCGCGAGATTTTGTTATTGTTTGTATGCTTCAGTCCTTCAGATTGTTTTTCTCCGAAAATGGAATTGGCTTTGAGTTAACAATGAATTCAGTCAAAGGGTAACATTTTGCTTAATTAATATATTCAGGTTTCTCATGCTATAGGTAGACTTTAACTAACCTTGAAATAAATCTATACTCGTATACTCATATTATTATAAAAAGGTATAGTTTGTAAGTTTGTATGTAGGGGGTAATCATTGGTACTACTAGTTCGAATTGAAAACATATTTTTGTATTAGATAGTCCATTTATCGTGGAAGGCTATAGGCTACATAAAATCACGCTACGATTAATAGAGGAGCATCAATGAAAAATGCAAAAACGGGAAAAATTATTCCTTTTCCGAACTTCCGTTGCGTGCGCTGCGTAAACGGTTAAAGTCACGCATAAATCATGTATGACGGAATAGTTTCCCCTTAAAAGTTCTAAAAAAAGTCCCCAACATTATATGTCTATCTTTTAAGGTTGACTCATGATAACCTTTTTTATGGTAATCAAATTTGTTTTAAAATAATGCATTATTGGCGAAGGTGTTTTTAAAAACATGATATTAATCCTTATCCAAATAAATACGTTATTCATCACAAGTATTTAATTTTGAACAAAATTGCCCGACATCATTAGATTTCAATGAATATCTTATTTAAAATAATACTAATAATAGCTGAAGAGTTTGTTTGTTTGAAAGCTCTAATTTCTGGAAGTATCGATCGGATTTGTAAAAATCTTATGCATTTGATAGCCTAATTCATGAGAAAGGCTATAGGCTATTAAACATCACGATAGGACTTTGAGCAAAACGAAAAACAACTCAGAAGTTTTCGCTAAGCGAAAACGAAGTAACAGCGCAGGCAGGCGATGCGATGCAACGGGATGGGTTGGGGGAACAAAAAAATTCACGCAGACGAAGTCGCGGGCAGAAGCTAGTATATAAAAAAGTGAAAATGTGACGGCTCCCACGCTGAACTGTTTCAAGAATCGACTGGATAGTAATTAGTTGCTAGATTCTCAAAACAAATAATAATCGTCTTTTTCAATGTTGTGATATGCCTGTTGTGTCCCCCGAATAAACGATTTAACTATTTATATTGTGTTAGGGTAAACGAGGGACATATTTTAAGAGTTTGTAAGTACTAATGATATGTTGTTGTGGGACCAATCTTGATATCTATATAAAAAAGATATGTCTCCCTGCAAAGTGAGACATATCAGATATATCCAGATGCAAAATTCGGAACAGCAGATTTTTTTTTTAATTTCGTAGTTTGTGCATTGGTAAAACTTGGTCACTTTCGTTAATTCTGCACTGTCTTAAAATATGTCCCCTGTTTAACCCAACACCCTGTTTATTTACACAACTATACTTACATAAACTCACGCCTTTTTCCCTTGGGGATAAGCAGACACTACAGAACGCCAAATACTTCGATTCGCTTTCATGATTGCACCTACCACTGTTTGTCTCTGCATCACCCAAAGGTTGACTGGTAGAAAATGCCTATGGCATTAAGTCCGCCTCTGTACATTTATGTGCTTGAAGTATTAAATAAATAAATAAATAAATCCTTACATAATCCTTTTGCTTCGTATATAAAAAATACTAAGACCAATAAAAAGACAAAAGCCTTTCGAATCCCCGAAAAAAATCGACGAAATAAAATTACGTGTAACAGGTCATCCCACACCGCAAAGTCTGTGCCCTTAGGCCGCCCGCAGACTTTGAGATATTTTCCAGAAGCAACTTCGCACCAACGACTCACCGACCTCAATATATCAGTGCATTTCCTTCCTAACTGAGCGCTAACCCTCGTTACTTTATTTTCAAGAGAAAATACAAAAGTCCTCGTGAATAATAAAGAAGGAAATAAAAGTTTTCGCCTTCAGTTCGTATCTGAGAACTTGCGAATGAATATGTAATGTTCTGTTCATGATTAGTGTTTAGAGAAGTTTTATTGGTAATAAATTGGTTTCGATTCCTTTAAAGGCATTCGTAAAACTAAAAGAATTAAGTATAAAATGTCTGAATTGAGCATGAAAATAAGAATAATGTTTTATAACAGCTGAGTTCCGTGGATTCACCCGCATAAGTTTCGATCCCGTGGGAATGTCGGGATAGAAAGTATTATAATTATGTAATAACCCAGGTCATGGTCTACCAATGTGCAAAATTTCATCTAAATCCGTTCAGCCATTTTAGCGTGAAAGCGTCACAAATCAAATCTTTTCTCTTTATAGTATTAGTTTAGATCTAATAAATCTTTTCAAAATAAAATAAATTAAAATAACTGAGAGCGAATACTTTAACACTGATTTCATTTAGCAATCAGTTATTTAATTTTTTTTTCAAGTGTTATGTCTATATATGAACACTATTATAAAGAACAGTAAACCTTACGGCATCGACTTCTAAAGGGGATTAAAGATTTTATATGGAGGCTCAACATTCAAAAATGATCACGCGTTATCTATATCAAATTTGAACGTTAATATCTCGGAAACGGCTATCTGGGCCTAGCCCCATTATGTTTTCTGTTTGTATCGATGTCAGCTATCGATTTATATAGGTTACAGGTGTGGCCGCTATTATGGAAAAAAAAAACAAAATGGCGCGACAGTAAGTAACACGCACGGATATTCAAAGCCTTTCTCCATAGTTATTATTCGAGGTTATTATTGAAATTCCATTTACATTTCTAAACAAATGCTTATTATATATCAACAGGGATAATTTAATTCCAATAAAAATGATGAAGTTAAATAAAATGTTCTAGTTCTTTAAAGTCATAGTCAAAGTATTTATTTGAAATAGGCACATAAAAGGCACATTTGAACGTCAAAAATTACAATTAAATAGAATTGATTCTAGTGGCCCCTTCCAAAATATAGTTTTCGTATGGAGAAGAATGGGCAAGAAACTCCACCGTTACTCTTTTAAAATGTTTTACATTATTTTGTATAGGTTTGTACATTAATTATTATACACTAGCGGCCTGTCCCGGCTTCGCACGGGTGGACATTTTTTTTTTTTAATTTATTTTTTCTTGCAATTAAAAAAACCTATATTAATCAGTGATAATGTAACATTCAAATGGTGAAAGAATTTTTAAAATCGGTCAAGTACTTTTTGAGCCAATTCGTTACAAACATACATACAAATCTTTCCTCTTTATAATATTAGTATAGATTTATAATAATTTATCAAGACGTAGCTACAAAAACTCAATTGAGGGCTCTTAAAGAAAGGCTTTAGAATTAATAAACCTACCTTAGATTAGTTGAACTGCCAAGTTCAATCTCTTAACAACACTGTAAGGACCAGGACAAGTTTTTCCAAAATTGAAACACGAAAGACCAAGAAAATTGCAACTAAATAAACGTGTACGCACTTCAGAAAGGTGAAATGATTTCATAAGATCAAAAGTTGGATAACAAGAGCCGATCACTTGAATGGCTGTTGGAGAAGTTTTTTCATTAGCTACTTGGCGAAGTCAGGATATTGTATGATTCATAGTAATTGGTTTTTGTTGTAATCTATACGAAGAAGATCGTAAAAGTCAATGATAAGACGTAGCGGGGTAATTGCGTAACACACTATCTATCAGTAGCAATGGGTTTCATTTTGACAGTTCAATAACATTCATTGCGTTATTTGCGTTGTTGAGCAGACACATTTTTAGAACATATGAAGCAATGGATTAGCAATATCCTTCAAAATGATTTAGATTGAGATCGATAGTGTGTTACGCAATTAGGGCGAAGGATTCAGGGTCCTGATCCTGACATATTCTAAGGCTGTATTTTAGATATTCTATCGAAGCATAAAGTTTATTCTTTAAATTTTTTCACTTTCGGCCTTACACTTGGATGGGATAAGTTTTTAATAATTTATGTAGGTGATAACAATTATTAGCTAGTATTTAATTTATGAATAGACTGAATTATTTTATTTTAGAAGTCTGTCTGTCTTTGAAGCTTTCCAATAAGCACCTAAATTTTTCATTATTATACCAAAATGAACATTTTTAAATATCATGCTTTCTACAGGGTCATTTTAATTTAAAGGCTAGCTAGACTCCGCGGACGCATTGGGTATCGATTTCCACACATCGCTCATTTGGAGAAACATCGACGTAAATGTCTTTTTTCCCAAAAATTTGTTAAATATGGCAAAGCACTTAGAAACGTATTTACGTAAGGAAAAATAAAGACGTAAAAATAGCGAAATAGCAGTTACGTTATGTTTCTCCAAATGAGCGACATGATTTAAACAAAACAATAAAATCTTGATGATTTTTTTGTGGGGTCATCGATCACAGTTATTATAGTCACTTGAAATATCAGAGTAAAAATCTGTTTTTTTTTTCTTAACTTCACAGATGTAATCGGTGTCAATGTCTAAATATGATAAAAATAAAAAAAAAGGTTTTTCTCAACTTATTTGACTACTTAATACTTCTTAATTGTTTCAACGCAATGTTTTCAACGAATGTATTTCGAAAACTCTGCCGAAAATATCCAGCAAATTATACGTTATAAAATCATTTTTTTCCTGAAAATTTAGAAAATTTAGATTGTGTTTTCGTTTCAAATCAGTAGCTATGAAACGAAAATACAGCCTTCTCCTGAGCCTTGGCGAGTCGAGAATGTTCTAACCCTTTTCATCTTAGTGATTCCCTCCGCTATTTATAATAAACAATCTGTATCCACTCGCCAAGCCTCTAGTTATAGGTCTCCGTTATCCACGTTTGCCTGAATAACTCGGTTGGTAAGTACCTCTAAAGTATCGATATTTTAGTGTGGAGTACTTACTAAACTATAAAACTGGATCTATGGTCCCAAACCCCAATAAATAATCATTCATCATAATCATCTTTTTACTGACTTTAAAAAAAGGAGGCTATAAATTTATCGTGTTATATACAAAGTGTTAATGAAATAACCCAAAACCTCGGACACCCCAACCGATTTTTATATTACTAAATTGATATGACATATAACTACTTATTTTCAAAAATTATAGTAAAAGATATTTGTAAATGTTGTTGTCTTACAGATTCGTAGCTCTATCGCCGCCGGCGCGCTTCCCGGCCTTGGCGCCAGCTCTAGCACCCCCTCTTCTCACCCTCGCCCGCGCTGTTTGTTTTCATTGCGTTGGACAGTAGCGCACAGCGTCGTTTAAAAATATTAGACACGCCATGACAAATAATTATTTTTTGGAAAAAAAAACCCATATTAAAAATTATTGTATTCGATTTTGCTGCCGATTCTAAACAAACTAGTTTCAGGTTTTGGGTTATTTCATTAACACATTGTATATCGACCCCCATCGCGTCTATGGAGTTTAGCTAGTCAATTTAAAATCCAATAACCCTGTATACCGTTATTTTATTTTGTAAACACACTTTTTTCTTTAAAACGTAAGCGGAACTGCGTTCATTGTTACCATTTTTAGCGGAGCACTTACTGTAACATTCGCCTTGGAGTGTTGCCATAAAAAATCTGCTATACAATTCATGAGAATGTAAATCCCTTGTCGCGAACCGTATTAGCGATACAGCTGAAAATAAACAAAAGATTTTCAAAATATAAATTTCACGCATTTCCCCAACGAAAATTACAACATTCTTATCAGAAATGCCGATAATAAATTCTCGTGGAAACTGTTCGGTTTTATCATGAGGGGGCGAACGTTCAAATATGTCGGCGTATCGATATAATAAGGGCAAAAGGGTTGTACCAATTTAACCCACATTTTGTTAACAGGAACTTACTAGTACGGCCTATCTTAACATACTTTTTAAGAACATCTGTTTTAGGTACTCCGGCCCTTAACTAACACTTTTTCAACTTTGTATAGCGAAATCTTGAAATTTCGCTATTAATACTCGAATTTCGCTTCTAAAATTATATTGGTAATTGTATCCACTTTGTTGTTATTTTCAAATTATTTCAGTTTGATTTGTGTTTTTCTTTCTTAGCCTTTATTTTGTTATTATTATGTAATTAGGTTTTTTTATATTAATATTCGTTCTACGAAATTCAGATGAGAAATCTAGATTTCAAAACATTTTTTTGAGTAATGTTTGGTTTGCGTGTATTTTTTTTTTAAACTTGGAGCTATGGCATATAATTGGCTTTGTGAAAGTTTCATCGCCTCTGTTCTAAAAATGGTGAATCAAAAGATCGTAACATGTGACAAGACTCGGAGAGGAGGTGCCTTGTGGAAAAATTTTAGGCTGATTATATAAAAATGTCTGTGGGTGTAAGGGCTCGAGGCTAATTAGTAACAGCCACACTGGTTGATTGCAGGTTAAGCTACACTTGTCGGGTAAGGCCGTGGATGGGTTATCATCCATTACATATCGAGACCCTTCCGTGCTTCACAAAGCACCTTACGCCGTTGGTCCCGGCTGTCATTCGTAGATTTTTGACAATCGTTGCGGGTAGTCAGAAACCCGAAAATCTGACAACCAGTCTTACCAAGGGGTATCGTATTACCCAGTAACTGGGTTGTGGAGGTTAGGTAGGCAGTCAATCCATATAAAATACGGGTACTGAGCTGTATCTGGTTAGACAGGAAGCCGACCCCAACGCAGTTTGGAAAAGGCTAGACCGATGATTAAATTAAAATTAAAATTAAAATTAAAATTCATTTAATTCAGGCAAAACCCATATTACGCACAATAAAAACAAATTTCAATGCCTACACATAAAATAAATTAATTAATACAAATAAAAAGGTCGCAGAAATAAAATTAAAATAAAATATCAATACAATTAAAATAAAAGAAGATTAAAAGATACAAATTGTCGATGTCAAGGTTAATCAAAAATGAAGTGGACTGGCTATACATGTCTACCACAGCATTTCCTAATGAAGGGGCAGTCAATTCGCTCAGCAATCATCACCAGGACAGTATTGGAGCTGGCCCGCACCCTGCGCACTAAGGACGCGCACCTCTTGCGCATGGTGGCGTGAAAACAGTCGGTGCGCGCTTCCGCAAACATGCCCGAGGCGCTGCAGAAGCGGGGCAGCCCCAACACCGCCCTGAACGCGTTGTTGTACTGGACGCGGAGGGCGTTGTAACTCGCTTGTGTGTAGCGAGCCCACAGGCTGCACGTGTACAGTGAGGTGCAATATGCTTTAAACAGGGTGATTTTAACTTGGTTTGAACAACGTGCAAACCTGCGGGCTAGCATATTCGCTCTTTTCGACAAAGCCCTCCGCTCCCGTTCGATGTCAGCATGATCCCTGAGGTCAGCTGTGACTATATGTCCCAGATATTTAAAATGGTCCACTGTTTCAAGGGGAACACCGTTGAGAAGCACTGGTGGTACAGTTTCCAGACATTTAGCACCGCCGCCCCCAAAAACCATGCATTTACTCTTGCTAACATTATATTTTAGACCATGCCTACCTGTGTAGTCCTCACAGACCTGTGTCAGGGTCCTCAAACCACAGACCGACGCGCTCAGCAGCACCATGTCATCGGCATAACTTAGATTGTTGACGCAAACGCCATCAACATGGCAACCAACATGCCGACTACTGAGAACGACGATCAGCGCGTCCATGTAGAGGTTGAAAAGGGTTGGCGAGGTCAATCCGCCCTGCCTCACTCCACACTCCAGCTGATATGACTCCGACATTGCCCCCGCCCATCTGACGCTATTGACCTGATGCGTATACCAATACTTAAAGATATTTACAAGTTCACGCGGCAAGTTAATACTGTTCAGCTTATCCCATAGGATATCATACGCCACCAGGTCGAAGGCCTTAGACAAGTCGAGGAAACACGCGTATACAGGAGTCTTACGATCCGTGTAGTATCTGACGGTATGCTTAAGACACAGTATAGCACTTTCAGTAGATAATTGTGGTCGAAAACCAAACTGGTTATCGTGCAGACTTACATATTTATTCAACTGTGTGTTAAGCAAACCGTCAAACACTTTGGCTATGATAGTGGCTAGGGAAATAGGCCTGTAGTTTGTTTTATCGGCAAGGTCACCGGTTTTATTTTTCACCACAGGCACCACGATGATGTAAGAATATCTGTATTATAATGCACAAGTAGCCCTTAACATAATAAATAACATAACATCACGCCCGCATTCCCTAAAAGGTTAGACAGAGTTCTTAGACACCTATAGTACAGACGCCAGCACATCAAGCTATCCGCAACTGTCAATTTTTTCCAATCAACTTTGAACCTTATCCTTTAGCAATAAAGTAAAAATCTACTAAAGAAATTTGACAGATTGTAGTAGCTCGATGTGCTGGCGTCTGTACATCCACATTTCGTCAGTGATATTTAATACCTATGTAATCGAGGGCAAGCCTATTACCATGGCAGCGGTATTGTCCGAAAGGGTTACCGCTACCCCGGAACACAAAGGGCTAAGGAAGGAACACGGGTGGGTTTTAGTCAGTATGAGTCTGACACTCCCTTCTGCTCCACCCAGAGCGGGAGGGGGTCTTTTCACAACGACAAAAAAAAGCCTACTAGGTACCATCAACCGGTCATAAATCTAGATTTCAGCTGTGCTGTTAGTGAGAAATCCCTGATGGAAAATAACACAAATTCTAACCACAGAAAATAATAGTTATGTTATTTACTTCACTTGTTCATATTTTTAGAGCCTCCTCAGTCTCTCGACGGTGATTATGATTGGAAGCATTTATTAAATGCAAATTTCTGGCCGCTGTACCTTGAGCAATTTACATAATTTGCAAAAAGTAGTTAAGTACGAGTATCATTTCTCGAAACACAATACCGCTACAAACAAAAGCTATAAATTAATTGAATTGAATTTCAAAAAACAATTACAAGTCAATTGAAAATGTAAATAATGTAAACACGAAATTGTAAACTCAGGATCCCTATTCCGGACAACAATGAAACCAAAGGTGAGGGGGCCAGAATTATGAGGTTTGTTGTTATTCCAAATTGTTTCCGATTTTCCGTTGAAAATTGCCCCTAACTTTAGAAAATCTGAGTAGAACAGAGATTAATGTTCAGAGTTTTGGTAACTAGCGGTGTGGGAGCGTTCGAAATGGATTTTTTTGTCCAATTGTGCCTAAAGGTTGCGCCACTACGTTAAATGAAAAGCTGGGTTGCGTAAAAAATGGTCGAGACTGTGCCATGTTTATAAAGTAGGTAGGAAATTTGGTTTTTTGTCTGGGACCGATGTAGGAGTATTGGGATCTGATTATCCTTTTTGGTCACGGCACAGTTATAGAGGTTTTTCTATAGCACGTATCAGAAAGTTGTGGTGATAGTTCAGGGTGTGTTACAGATCATGAAACTGAACTATGTTTTCATGATCAACATCGTAATCACGAAAAAAATATGAACTGAAAAATAAAAATCTTCGATAGGTACCCACTCAACCCAAATGTATAGGATGGCTAATTATTTTTTCAATGTTGGTCCCATGGGGAAAGTTGTATGACCTTCTCAAAATTACATGCTGTATAATTCAAGGATCATGAACAAGTTCGTAGAGTTGTATTACAAGGTCGGCTACCTTAAAATTGCGTCATCAGCTATCACAAGGACAATTACCGTAATTAAAAACGTTAAAAATCTAGTTGCGATGTCATCTCAGCGACAATTAACTCCAAACACGTCAAAAGCGTATCAAACTTTTAGGTATTTTTCACAGATTGAGACTGAGAATAGAATGTGAACTTTCTTAAATGGGGCGAACCTTTTGCCATAAACTGGACACAGATTCTGACTCCAGGTTACCACTGAAAAACATCAGATGAAAAACCCCAATAACACCCAGCGTTTTTTCGCGCGGTTTCGTTCATTATGTCATATAGAATACGTTATTAACAGAAGGCTGATTCTCGTAATTTAAAACGTTAAAAATCTAGTCGCAGTCTCATCTCGGCGACAAACAAATGTCAAAAACTTGTCAAAAAGTAGGGGAATTCGAGGTATTTTTGACAGACTGAGACTGAGATCAAACTGTGAACGTTATGAAAATTACAAGAGTTGCCCCTCTGATGTCGTGATTAGCTAAGTAATTGACGTGGTTTCGAAGTAAAGATTCATTAAGTGGTCATAGTGAATTAGGGCTCCGTGCGGTATAAGAACCGGATATTTGTATTGACATTCGCTCTATTCTATTTGGCAATGAGTGTTCCAATAGATTCTCATAGTTAAATAGGGAACTGTGTTTAATTGATTACTTCTTCTTCTTAGCGTGTCGATAGCAATCTAAATGGACTCGGCCCAGAATTCGGCTACTTGTTTGGCGCCATCACCAGCAGCCATCAGTTCCTGTAACGTGCAGCTGACAGGACACGCAGGATACGATATTAAGTGTCCTATAGTTTGTGGAACAGCACCACATTTACACTCCAAGGTGGAGTCGTGTATGAATCTCCACCTACATAGATTTTCCTTGCTCCAGCCAACCTGGAGTCTGTTTAAAGACTTCCAGGCGGACAGGCCCGAGTTGGCGCCACAGTGTTCCATGCGTGCCACTCGCGAGTAGGTGAGGCCATTATGGAAATGGCCGCACGGGGAGGTGAGACCCGCTGAGGAACAACGGGTCGAGGCCTGTTGGGGGAGCGGTGAATGCTTATGCGAATCCCGCACCCCCCGGCCATAGGCAGAGGTGGAACACCGCGGTGGTTTTAGCTAGTAAGAGTCCGGCATGCCCTCTGACGATGGAGGAAGTGCAAGAGGATTTCCACCGCGCACCAAAAATAAAGGTTACCCATGTTAACTCATGTCCAGGGCCTCAAGTCTGCTATTACAATAGTGTCAGAATGGTCTATCATTGATTTCATAATTGTTGATTTTGACAAGTTTGGTAATCTACTAACATAATGGCGTTATTATGACTTTCCAGTGGTCAACCACTGACACTCCATTGAAAGAAACGGCATAAAATGGTAATCTCGTACATAATGACAAATGAATAAATGTAATGTTTATTGCTATTTACGAACTTCTTACTACTTCAGATTGCAAACACTAATACGTAATATGTAAAAATATAATATTAAATGAAATCTAGAATGAAATTTAGTAGTTTTTCTCAGACCATTGAGCGACCAATGATCGACCATTATGAATTTAGCAGATTACGAACTTTTAGCAAAATGACAATGGGATCGTGTTGGAATGACGAATTTATAAAAACAGCAGATTTGGCCCCCAGGTGGGAGGTCTTAAAGTCTTAAGCGGATGGTTTGGATATTTACTTATGCGCTACCGCGAAAAGTACCTATAATTGGGTATAGTAGTGCTGTAAGTGCACTTTTGCCTAACACTTCAGGGATAACAGGCGTGATGGTATGATAAGTTATCAATCAATCAACTCAGACTGGCCATAGGCCTCTCCCAGTCTGCGCCACAACACCCTGTCCTCTGCCTTCCTCATCCAGTCCATTCCAACCACTTTCTTTAGTTCGTCCGTCCATATAGCTGGGGGGCGTCCTACAATACGCTTGCTGATACGCGGTCTCCACTCAAGGACTCATATGCTCCATCGGCCATCGGTTCTTCGACAAACATGGCCAGCCCACTGCCACTTCAGCTTGCTTATTCTGCAAGCTATGTCGATAACTCCCGTTCTTTTCCGGACAATTTCATTTCTGATTTTATCCTTCAAAGAGACTCTGAGCATAGCTCGCTCCATAGCGCGCTGAGCGACTTTGAATTTGTGGACCAGCCCGACCGTCAATGTCCATGATAAGTTAGCCTGTCAGGAAAAGAACGAATGTTCACAATAATTAACCGAGAAACAAATTAACGGACATAGAGCATAAAGTTAGACTTGACGTGGGTACAACCTCAAAGCGTGATAGGATATTAAAACCTATATTTTCGAGCGTAACCCGTACCGAGTTTTAATTAACCCTTTGTGTTCCAGACTTTTATATGATTGTGTGTAAAAATAAATTCGTGAACGTTTTGTGCCTGGTATCTTGTGGAACGGCATGGGTATTTGTTCCCTTTGATAATGGAAGGCACCTAAAACATTATTGATCGCAACGATGGGTCGTGGTGGAGCGAAATAAAGTGATAGTGGACTGTATATGTATTACGAAATAACTGCCTCGTTGGTCTCTTGGTTGCAAACGCGACCGCTAAGTGTGGGGTCCTAGATTCGATTTCCATGTCGGACACAATGTAATTGGGTTTTCCATTACGAATTTCTTAGTAACAGTCCGAAGTTTGGAAATTGGCGGCTTAATACCCCCGTGCCTTGGAAAGCACACAAAGCCGTTGATCCTGCGCCTGATCTCTCCACGGTCGTATCGGATTGCCATCGAACTATAAGAGTACAGGAACAGAGAGTGCATATTCTGGGTTTACGCACACACTTGTGCACTGTAATATCTCCTGCGTACCTGGCTAATCTCCGTTGAGATTGGCCACCGTGACCGAAATTGGTTGGGGAGCAATTATTATTATTACGAAATAAGAAATTAAATTACAACGGAAAAAGTGTAAATAAAAATTATGGACGTTAATAAACGCGCAATCCCAGCCGTGTGTGAAGGCATGCCACAGCTGACATGTGTGGTGTGGTGCCCGCGCTTGGCCGTCGACCGGCTGACTCCCTACTGTCCCCGCACCCCGTCTCCGTTCTCCTTTACAGTTTTGAGAGCAGTGGTGATGAAATTATTGGTCCACCACTGCTCTCTAAGAATTTAACATCTAAACACAATGAAAGCTACGGAAAAATAAGGCTCACTGCTTGAGATAAAACATGTGCAATAGGAAAACTACCTTTCAATCTTGTTCCTAAGGCAGAACTAAGGCATAAGGGTGAAAAGTCAACCGTACCTATCCGAAAAAGACCCCATATCTGCCAAGCCTTTTCCCAACTATGTTGACGTCGGCTTCCAGTCTAATTGGATGCAGCTGAATACCAGTATTTCACATGCAGCGACAGCCTATCTGACCTCCACAAACCAGTTACTGAGTATTGCGATACCCCTTGGTAAGACTGATTGTCAGACTTTCGGGCTATTGACGACCCATAACGGCTGTTAAAGATCCACGAATGACAGCCAACCTGATAGATCGACCCGAAAGACCCAAACTAGGCAAATAAAATTTCTAATATATTCATGATCTATTTTATGGCTGGGAAGGGAAACTGACCTTTTCAAATACAATAAATAAACCCACAGTCACTAATGCAAGACAAACGGTTATCGACCGTAAAGTCAGCGTTTTCACATAAACGGAGACGATTTCCCGTTACCAGCCCTGTGTATAAATCTTTTCATCTGCCTAGCTTTTTACAACTATGTCGGGGTCGGCTTACAGTTTAAGTGGATGCAGCTGAATATCAGTATTTTACAATCATGGAGTGACTGATTTATCTGACTTTCCCAAGCCAGTTATTGGGTAACATAATACCAAGGGGTATTGCGCTCGTAAGTCGGATAAACAGCCTTACTAAATACTAAGGAGTAAGGCCGGTCGTCCGACTTACGGGTTTCTGACTAGTAAAGATTTTGAAGGCAATTGCTAATTAATCAATGGATTGGAGTTGTGCTGGATGGAGTTTTGCTAGCTAATTTAATTTGACCCAGTATATTATTCTATCCTTTCGATATGTATCTTTTCATCAGCATTCTCTTCAAAAGGTGGTCCTAAGATATGTAATATGTAAAAGGTAGAGTAATTTGTTCCGGATTATTGAAGTCATTGCTTCGAGCCCAACGGTCCGTAAGATGATTATCGTAGGTTGATACCTTCTATAATCATCTTACGGACCGTTGGCAAAGATTAACTTAATGGAATTGCAATGATTAGGTAAAACGCTGGGTAAATCGTTTCGGCTCGATTTAAGGTGAAGCGGATGATTTCCTGGATTTTTCTAAGTTAGCTTGATTTTGAAACCATCTGTGATTTAACGAAATTGATTTATTTTTTGTAGCTTAATCAGCCTATAATGTTACGTATTAACGTAAAATTATAGGCTGCTGCACTTGCCGCGGTCGGTCTTTGGATGGGTGACTATATCTACATACCGAGAGCCCCCCGTACCTCGGAAAGCACGTTTTTTTTATATTTTGCTTTTGTAAAACGTTGCCCCACACTAAGAAATTCTCCTGTATTGTGGGTGGTTGCATTTACAAACATTTAAACTCACATACACAAACACCCAGACCCGGAACAACTATTTGCAGGTCATGCAAATATTTTTTCCGTGCGGGAATCGAACCCGCGACACGCAGCTCTGCAGTGAATCCCTTAACCACTGCGCCAACCGTGTTGTCAAGCCGTTGGTCCCGGCTGTCTTTCGTATATCTTTGACAGTCGTTACGGATCGTCAGAAGACCAAAAGTCTGACAACCAGTCTTACCAAGGGGTATCGTATTACCTAGTAACTGAGTTGTGGAGGTCAGATAAGCAGTCGCTCCATGTAAAATACTGGTATTCAGCTGCATCCAGTTAGACTGGAAGCCGACCCCAACATAGTTGGGAAAAGGCTAGGCAGATTGATTGATTAAATCAGTTTATAATGTTCCCATTTGCTGAGAAACAGGCCTCCTCTCTGTGAGAAGAAACCGACCGTATTCTATTACTGCTCTCAAAACGGTGAATGAAAACATCGTGACACCCGGCATATCTTAGAACCAAACATTCGATCAAAAAAAAAAAAACAAAATCAAAATATTTTATTTCACATAAGCCTACAAGGGCACTTATGAAACGTCAGAGGCTAGGTGCACGGTTCCAATTGGTCGTCTCCTATGGAGAAGAACCGGCACGAAACTCCACGGTTACTCTTTTAAAAATAATTGGCTTTTACAATGTTTTCTAATTACTGTATATATGGGAAGACAGCGTAGGCCTGTCAACAGGTACTTGATAAAATAAAAAAACACATATACAAAATTAAAATCTCAAAAAAAAGATAAATAAGATATAAAAACCAATTAAAACCACAATAAGCATCACCTTTGTACCTATTTTTCTGTTCTGTTTTTTCTTGTCTGTTTATATAAATGTGTGTACATAAATGGTAAAATAAATAAATAAAACCAAGTTATGTGATTTCCATTACAACCACTAAAAATGGTCGATGTCATGTGACATCTACCAACCGGCACTGGGCCCGCGTGGTGGATTACGGCTCCCTCTCACAGAGAGGAGGCGTGTGTCCCTGCAGTGAGAACGTTATAGGTTGAGTATGCCGACGTGCTGAACTTTATTTTAAGAAATAATAGATTGTTATCGTTACATAAAACTTTAGTTCAAATAGACGGGTCTAATACCGTAACAAAAAAACTGTTACCTTCAGCACAAAATAACACGAGTTCACCACAATTAATTTTACCGTCATAAAATCTCTTTTATCATACCTTTTTCTTAGTTCATAATTCATAGATGCTAGAGTTCAAAATCGTGTAGCAGATATTTTTTTAAGATGTATAAATCGGTATCGATTGTCTTGTAATGTCGAAGTTGCGTGATCGAATGAAAGTTATGTCGAAATGTGTAGGTATACGTTTTAAGTAAATTATGTAGTTTGCTTTTACGGGGGGTGTATTTTTTATAACCTTCGTGTAACTTACTCTTGTTTCACACTCGTGAAACTTGTGTCGACTCACCCTAAAATCTTGTGTCGAAATTCCACAAAATAAACTTAAATTCGCCGATATTTGGATCGGTGGAAGAACCGATCTCATTTGGATCAGGGGCAACATCAATGCTCAGATTTATGCGGAAAGGATTGTTTCAGACGTGATCATCCCTTTGCGAAGCCGGTTGGGTGATTCGTTTCGACTAATGCACGTCCACACACGGCTGGAGTCGTAACACGCACTCTTGCCGATGCTCACAGCAACGTTCTGCCGTGGCTTGCTCAATCGCCTGACCTCAATCCAACTGAGCATGCATGAGATATGCTCCAAAGAAGAGCTCTATGGATAGAAGCAGTATGGATAGATGCCGTGCATACCCACAAAAACTTTTTGACTTGTTATAAAATCCGAACGTGAGCGGCCATTCCTCAAAGCGATTTTGATGAACTGATTTTAAGCATGCCACATCGCTGTGCAATGTATGATTCGTGTCAAAGGTGGAAACACAGATAATTTTTTTTTTATCTTTGCAATTTTAATTTTAAAAATCCTCATTTTTGCCATTTAATTGACGAAATTAACTTAGGTTAATTTCCAACCATTTGCAAAAATTTAAATTTTTACGGGAGGGATAAGTCGTTAACATAAACATAGGAATTAAAGTAAGAAGGCAGTCTGGAAGACTAGATTTGGTAAATATTAATTGAATATTTCTTTATAGTCTAAAACGTACTTGATCCCTAGACGCTTTTGATGTGTGTATATTGTTATATTATAATTTATAATCAATAAAAACCATCATTTTAATTATGTCCAATAGCCCATAAATATTGAGTAGTTTGTATTATCAAATTCAGATGAGAATATTATCTTGTTTCATATTTTTTATATCGTGATTATTCAGTATTCGGGTTTTAGTTTTGAACTTACTTTTTTAGCGTATGAAAATCAACTGACTGGATAACGCAGCGGAACCTGCGGAACGTTAAACTTCAATCGACTAAAGCCTCACGGCCGTTCTCTGCGGATTTAAAAGGAGGCTTCAGGATCTTGAGTAAAAGACACACCTATGTACACATAATACCTACCTAATGCTCAAATTTTCATCGTGCCATAATGCTAAGAATCGACCTCCCTGACGTTAAAGAAAACGGTTCGTAAAACATAGTGTAAAAGCAACGAAGGGCGTTTAACCACCGCCACCGTCATCGGGACGTCACCGAGAAACGACATTATTCGAACCGAATGTGATGTCCCGGTGACGACGATTGTATGTCCACTGCGAGCAAACTTTGTGGTTCAGTATGTTATGATAGACAAATAATTAAAAACCGGGTGAATAGCGACGGCAACGGCAGTGTGTGGGCAAGATCAAACGTGTTTTGAATTGCATAACGGCCCGGCACAATATCGGGCCGAATTGAAGGGGTCGCGCGCAACTATTTGAAACTTGGGCGGCCGATATGACGGGGACCGGTTGACGAACGTGCGGAGGACGCGCGGTCATAGTAATAGTACACTACGATACGTGTGACTTAAGTAGTCCATTACTGTACGGCGTGAAATTAGCGCCCGAGCGTAGCGAGGATACTAAATGAGTAATAATAATAATAATTTATTAATTTACATTTTTATAATTTTTTTTTACATTTATTTTACTAATACTTTAATACTACTTACTCGAAAATCACACGTATTGTATACTATTTTATAGCTCGTGTGACTTAAGCACGAATTTAAGTTACGCTTTGTAAAAATAGACTACTTAAGTAACAGATAAGCGTGATTTAAGTGCGGATTTAGGTCACAGAGTGAATAAATGTATGTATCGCTACTTCGGCATCGCCATCTTGCTTTTGGTGATGTCCCGGTGATGGCGGTGGTGTACAAACACACTAATGAACTACGTCCAGAACATAATTTATCATCTAGTTTGCAAAGCATTTGACAGTTGTACTGTAAATAGTAGTAATACATAGTCCAATGTCCATCAGTGGACGTTTGCGCTCTGAAACAGTACAATATTAATTTCCCTCACTCAACTTTTGTTGACCTCGTAAAATTATTTAGACAAACTGTAATTACACATACTATATTTTAATCCTATAGGGATCAAGAGTCAGAATACGATGGAACTTAAGTACATTAGTGTAGCTGAATCATAAATGTGATGTGCCTATTTGGTGTCGCTTTAAGCACCTCAGTATTACGTGTTTGTAATGAGTATTGCTCACCTCATTTAAAGTGGGTTGTCGTTGGATATGCAAAGGCTGTTTTGGAGAAAAGTTTTGAGATGCTTAAAACACTAATGTTTTTAATTTAATATGTGGACTGGCTAAGTGAGGGGCCCGTGGCTAAGTACTAAAAGCCGCACAGGTCGATCGATAAGTTTAATCGATCTATCTATGCTTGCCGCGGTTGGTCTGTGGATGGGTGACCATCTTTACTTACCGAGACCCCTCCGTGCCTCGGAAAGCACGTTAATCGGTTGGTCCCGGCTGTCATTTGTGAATCTTTGACAGTCATTACGGGTAATCAGAAGCCCGAAAGTCTAACAATCAGTCTTACCAAGGGGTATCGTATTACCCAGTTACTGGGTTGTGGAAGTCAGATAGGCAGTCGCTCCATGTAAAATACTGGTATTCAGCTGCATCCAGTAAGACTGGAAGCCGACCCCAACATAGTTGAGAAAACGCTAGGCCGATTGATTTGAACTGGCATTACTTTACCAGCCGTATTGCTAAGGTATTTTTTTTTAACTTTAGAAGTGTTTTTGACTTACTTGTTCAAACCGATAGTGATTGAAAATATTACAGACGAGATTTCAATGATTTTCAGAAATAATTTATATGAGTCATCACTAGTGAAGCGTAACACACGATCAATCACAACCTCATTTTTTTTTCTTATTATTCCTAATCCATTGGTTTAATCTTCTAATATATAAAATTCTCGTGTCGCGGTGTTTGTGGTTAAACTCCTCCGAAACGGCTTGACCGATTTGTATGAAATTTTGTGTGCACATCGGGTAGGTCTGAGAATCGGCTACTATCTATTTTTTTTTTTGCAAAACGACGTTTGCGGGGTCAGCTAGTCTAATATATAAAATTCTCGTGTCACAGTGTTAGTTACCATAGTTACTCCTTCGAAACGGCTGGACCGATTTGTATGAAATTTTATATGCATATTCAGTAGGTCTGAGAATCGGCTACAAACTATTTTTTTTTTTTCACAAAACGACGTCTGCTCAACAACGTAAATAACGCAATCAATGTTGTTGAACTGTCGCTGACTGGCCTCTTGCTGAACCTGTGCTGTCAAGCCTCTCTGCCTCTCATGCTACCAAGGACGGCAGCCTTCCTACTTTGAAATATAATAAGTGTTCAGGTCAGTCAAAGACTAACGTACGACCTAACCGTGTTCTAAGGTTTGCTATAATTTTAGGTATGTAGGTATGGATAGTGCAATCCACGATGAAGCGCCCCACTCTTTTTCCTTATGCTTATAGCACAAGTATGCAACATTCCGCTAGTGTTTTAGTTTTTTTGATACACAGTAATTATTATTAGTGGGTAATTAGTGTGTATTGAAAAAACTAAGACACTAGTGGAATTTACTAGCGATAACCACTAACGATTCGGAAGAAGAGTGGGGCGCGTCTTTGTCGATTGCACTACCTATAGCTAGTTAGTTTTCTGTTTCTCTCTCTAACCTAATAGTTACGACCTGCCGGCGCCGTCTACCTGGCCTATCTGTGAGCAGTGGTGGTCCAGTGGTATCGGTCGCGACTTACGAATTGTAGGTTGTAGGTTCGAAACCAAACAGGCACTTTACTTTGTGTAAATAATTTCATCACCACTGTTCTTAAAACGGCGAAGGAAAACATCCTGAATCGGCATGTCGTAGAACTGAAAAATCGAAGACATTGTGACATCTACCAACCCGCACTGGGCCTGCGTGGTGGATTACGGCTCACTTTCTCTCATAGATGGGAGGCCTGTGTCCCAACAGTGGGAACATTATAGGCTGATTATTCAGTCTACGCTCCGGCCGTTACACTTTTGCTTTATACTTCGACCTTACAGCCTCAGTAATAATGCCTTTTTTATTCCTATATGGTAACTAAGATCATTTAAAAGCCCTCTTACATTTCGATACTGAGAGAGCATTTTGACATCTTGTAGTTCAATGAGGTTGTCGTCTGCTAAAACAGGCTTGCTTGTGAATGCCTCAATAAATTAAAGCCTCCAGCCAGGGCGAGCGCGCATCGCCGGCGTAGTGAAATATATAGTACTTTTATTTTATTTATTAAAAAAATCAAAGTATCCATTTTTTATTGATATTGTTTAAGCAATTATTAGAGACTATTTTTGTACTACGTTAAAATGATGTAGAAGTTTGGAGATATTCAGATTTGTTTCCAGTAGAAAATTTAATTAGGTGCAGTCGTTTTTTCTTTATTCATAAGGCATATAACAAAAATGTATTCTATTATTATAAAAGTTTATGATATTTGTGATATGAGAAAAATTTTCTTGATGGATTATATTCAACAGAATCTGCAAATTAGAGCTCTCAAATCAGCTCTCCATGAGTTTTTGTCTAACCATGCATAATAAAAAAATCGCTTTAATATTATTGTAGAATAGAAAACAAACTTTCTTTACTAAATAATTGTTATTTATACCAGCCAACAAATAGTATTCAATTTCAACGTGAAAATCATGCATCTACGTGCATTTTTGTAATACTCATAACCAAATAAAATTTTAGCTCGGTTATAAAAATTCAAACAGCCGACTCTTCAAAACTCTCCTCCAAACCAAACCACTCGTTGGGAGAAAACCAAATTAGCTAGTTTTAAAAACTGAATGATGCAGAATATAAAACTGTTTACGACCCCAACGGCGCCGAAGCTTTGACTGCAAGAGAATTTTTAATATGGCCTCACGGTATTAATATTTTAGAACTATGAAAATCTACCAGAGCAAATGCTTTTAAGTAAGATTCTTTCGACCAATTTCGTTCGTAGCTTTTCTGATATTGGCTTGCGGATGAGCATTGTGGAAGCGGAGAGCTTCAATGCTTGAATTTCGAGATAAAACTGAGGTGGGAAGCGTATGAAAACCGGACTAACGTAGGTAACGTTTGCGAGTGCTTGGTATTGGGAACTAGGTGAGCGCTTCTGAAACTGCCCGATAGATTTGTCAGCGATTTGTAAGGACACATTCTCTTGGAAAAATGGGGATTTTGTCCGTATTGTAAGAAGTAGTTTGGACGTAGAACATGGATAAAAGATGACGGCTTGCGTTTACTTTTATTGCTTTGTATTGGCAGTATACATTTCTTGAGTGGTTTTCGATTTATTTTAGATATTTATAAATGTTTTTCTATGTTTTGGATGTTACAAGTTTTTTTAAGTGTTACATTTCAAAAGTAAGAACCTACGTTCATCGGTGATGAGCTTGTAGAAGAGATTCTCATAACAATTATATGTCAGTGTGTAGACTAAGTTTACCTAGCATAGTTTATAAGAAATATTGTTGCTAACATTATTATCATCATCTGCCTAGCCTTTTCCCAACTATATTGGGGTCGGCTTCCAGTCTAACCGGATGCAGCTGAATACCAGTGTTTTACATGGAGCGACTGCCTATCTGACCTCCACTACCCAGTTACTGGGTAATACGATACCTCTTGGTAAGACTCTTTGTCAGACTTTCGGGCTTCTGACTACCCGTAACGACTGTCAAAGATCCACGAATGACAGCCGGGACCAACGGCTTCACGTGCTTTCCGAGGCATGGAGGGGTCTCACTGTGTAAAGATGGTCACCCATCCACAGACCAACCGCGGCAAGCGTAGCTTAACCTGATCGATCGACCTGTGCGGCTGTTATTTTTTAGCTACGGGCTTCTCTTGCTAACATTATTATATGTTGATTAAATATGATAAAATATGTGTCGTACCTTTGGCTTCTTTTATTTCATCCTAAACAAGCCTGGTGATATAAACTTGTTCCATCTCTCTATGATAGGAGGCATTTACTCTACAATAAGTCAACGGTAGACCAAAGGATGTCTTAAGTATCGACTAAACCAAACCACGGAGTCTACTCTCTAAAAAGGAAATCCCTTGTTTTTAGCCGAAGTTAGCCGGGGTATCACCTTTTCGGGGACCGAACTCAGAAGAGTGGCAACACGATTTGACAATTGCCCTTGCTTCCGATGTGTTTTTGCCCTTCCAAAAAATGTAATAATTGGGAGTAGGTTTCAGTCACTACTTTCGAACGGGCCCATATCTTCGTTGACGGACTTAAAGAGATATATTAGATCTTCAACCAAATCGATGCTACTGTCAAACACGTTGACATCAACGCGACATTTTCTAAGCTAACTTAATATAATAATTGATAAATGCTTGCTTACAAATTTAGCCTTAGTTTACTTAAAGCCAACCTGCAATTACTTGTATAAACATTAATTAATTTATTGAAATCCATAGATAATTGATTGTTGACCCAGTGATTGAGTTAAGTAGGTTTGTTTTGATTTAAATTATATTTATAAATGTTTTTTTTTTGTTTTGCGGCTGGGAGAAAGTCTCCGCGCAATCGGAGCCTGAAGATGGATGGCGCCGCCGAGGTCGGCCCAGAAAGAGATGGCGAAACGACCTGGACGCGTATCGCGAGTGCTGGTTCGAGTTGGCGCGAGAAAAGAGTTCCTGGAAGGATTTGGGGCAGGACTATGCCCAGCAGTGGGACAGGCTTACAAAATAAAAAATTTTTTTTAAATATATGATGTATGATCGATTCCTATTCTCTTCCTTCTATCTTCTTTTTGGTCTGTGGATGGGTGGCCATTTTTACATACTGAGACCCCTCCGTGACTCTGAAAACACGTTAAGCCATTGGTCCCGGCTGCCATTCGCGGATCTTTGACAGTCGTTACGGGTAATTCCGAAATTCTGACAACCAGTCTTACCAAGGGGTATCGAATTACCCAGTGACTGGGCTGTGGAGGTCCGGTAGGCAGTCACTCTATGTAAAATATTAGCAGTAGTAGCAATAGTTTTTACGTGAAAGAAAGAATAACAAACATCCAACCTCATAAACTTTCGCCTTTATAATATTTATTAGTGTGAAGTGTGACTAGCAGCGCTCCGCGGTTTCACCCACATAAGCATCGATCCCGTAAGAATATCGGGATAAAAAGTATACTTTGTGTTAATCCAGGGTGTTAGCTACCTCCATTCTAAGTTAACTTAAAATTGGTCCAGCCGTTTGTGCGTGAAGAAGTAACTTTCGCCCTTATAATATTAGTGTGAAGTGTGATGTGATCAGTATGATAGTAGGATAGCGTTACAGCAGCTACAATGAACCAGCAACAGTAATTATCTAGAATTCTAGATTACTTTAGTTCTGTCCGACTCATAGCTCGCTCCAAAATCAAGTGAACGAATCGATTACCAGATCGCGCCTTTCTTGACCACCTGTCAACCGTCACAGCTCAATGTTGCCACAGAAATAATTAATCGTTCTGAATAATAGATAATTCTCAGTTTAGTGGATTTTAAGATAATATCGACATAATAATTTGTGTCGTCTAACGACAGAATAATTTGTAATTGTCTTGAAATTAATGAAATAATTTGAATACAGACCTAAGGTACAAAGATAGTTTATTCATAGATTGCTCCCTGATGTATACCTGGTGTAACAGGCGAAGTAAACTGGATTATAAAACCCGAACGATCCAGCATCTCACTATTTTCATTCCCGAGAACAACCGCGACACCCAAATGTGAGAAATAATTGAGCCATGCAGTATTAATAAGACAAGCTATAAAACGCTACAGATGTGTAAGTACCTACATATTGTCGCTCCCCAAATACTTAGACTTTTTCTTTTTCGTCGTTCCCTCAATGCTGAAGATCGCGACCATATACGACGCGTGGGACTTATTATTTTCACCGAATGTTCAGCCAAAGTTCGTATTCGGTTCAGACCACGTTCGGACCAGACCATAACAATACAATTTAGAATTAATTACAATGTTTCTTGGTAGATGCCTACCACCCTTGTTTTATTCATACTCAGTCTCCACCGGTACCCACATGAACTGTTGACCCAATTTCTAACAACCGTCACGACAACAGTTCCTCTGACCACTTAAAACTACAACACAAACTCAATTAGACGCCACCATCACGGTGGGGCCTTAAATCGAGGCCAATTTTGTTAAAGGCGGGTCGGATTAGGACTTAAAACGAGGCAGTCGAATGCCTCGAGTTTATTGGTGTGTTGATTTTGTGTATTAAGTGGTGGTAAATTCGTTAGTTTGTTACTGAATTCAATTAACTAGAGGAATAAAAAAAATTGACTAACTTAATTATTTTGCTTCTGTTCAGGATTTGATGATACTAACTGCTGGCAGTTCAGCCACTTCTTATACTTAGAATTGAATGCCCTGTTGTTTTCCTGGTCGCAAGCATAACTGTTGAGCGTGAAGTCGTGGGTTCGATTCCCGGGTCGGACAAAGTGTTATTGGGCTTTTCGATTGGGAATTTATTAGTAACAGTCCGGTGTTTGGAAGTTGGCAGTGTGATACCCCCGCGCCTCGGAAAGCACGTTAAGCAGTTGGCCCTGCGCCTGATCTCTTTCCGGTCGTGTCGGATTGCCGTCCCATCGGAGAATGAGAGTGAAGAAAGAGAGAGTACACCTGTGTCTGCACACACACTTGTGCACTATAATAGTTCCCGAAGGTTGGTCTCCGCTGAAATTGATCGCACTGGCCGAAATTCAGTCTGGAGGATTTATATTTTGCGACCTTCGAGTTTCTTTAATTTTTTTCCTGAGGAATAATTAAAGTATGATACCAATGACATCAATTTCAATTTTAATTTTTCTTCTCTAGACAAAGGTTGATACTGAAGAGATCTTCACAATGTGTTGATATTTCTACAACTTAAGCTAAGTTTTATAAGAATTCGTCGACAAAATCAAATCCGATATAAAACGCGACCTTAAAAAATCTTTAACTTGTCTCCGATCAAACTAGCCGGTACTTTTACTTGAAGTTTCATAACGTCGCATCGAGCGTAGGTTTTATTTATTAAAGAACTTATAATGAGGCATAAGTTGCGCCTCGAGGCAAGCCAACTCCGCTTAACACTTCCGCTCACTCCGAAGCCACACGTTTTAACGACTTCTTTGAAAGTTTAATTTGTCTCTGTCATGATCAAAGTCTTTTTATTACAAAGAATAACATTCTTTGTAATAAAAATGTCTTGATTAAAATAATTAGTGTGTCATTGTTAGTCTTTTAAGTAATTAGTGGTATAGAGTAGATATTTATTAGTTAAAAAGTCATTAATTTGCTGTGGTTAAGAAAACATTTATTGCTGTAGGTGGCACAAACAATACAATTTATAGTATGTGAACAAATCTTAAATTGTATTGTATTAACTCATCATCATCTGGCTAACCTTTTCCCAACTATTTTAGGGGTCGGCTTCCCGTCTAACCAGATGCAGCTGAATAATTCAGCTGCATCATATTCATTTAATTTGTTTATACCAGTATTTTACATGGAAAGACTGCTTATCTGACTTCCACAACTCAGCTACTAGGTAATACGATACCCCTTGGTAGGATCAGTTTTCAGAATTTCAGCTTTCTGACGACCCGTAACGACTATCAGAAATCTACGAGTAACAGCCGGGATTAAGCAAAAAAATACAATATAAATTAAGCCGTTGGGGCTTAATTTGTAAAGATTGATTTATTGATTCTAAACTTCAAGAACTAACAAATATTTCGCTTACAAACAGTATTGACACAAAATCGTACACTTCACAAGAGTAACACTAGTCAGTTAACTTCCTCTCTCCGTTGTTGATTTTCTCACCTCGCCTTCGCCTCGAAACCGCCTGTCATTCAGTTCCACTGTCATTCGTGGAACTTTGACAGTCGTTACGGGATGTCAGAAGTCCGAAAGTCTGACAACTAGCAGTATACCTACAACTACTAGAATCGTATTACCCAGTAACTGGGTTGTGAAGGTCAGAAAGGCAGCCGCTTCATGTAAAATGCTGGTTATTCAGCTGCATTCGTTTAGACTGGAAGCCGACCTGAATATAATTGGGGAAAAGCTAGACAGATGATGATGATGACTTACAGCGCTGTGCTCTCGTCGCGACACTTAGTACGGGTGATCTCTCACTTCCAGTTGTGGTTCAGTCCATGGTCGGAAGTGAAAACGCGTGAGATGCTGTGGCCTTTTTTTGCTAGGAGGTGATGCATGCAAAGGAGGTGGCGGAGAGTGAGAGAGAGCATACCTCTTATTCCGCCCGCACCAGAAGAGCAGCCGGGTGTCGAAGGGCGCTTAACGACCTCCGGCCATTATAAGAAGGGACCTGCAGGCAGTGAAATTGGGACCGTGGCGTCGCTCGAGCAGTCAGCCTGAAAGAGGTGGCACGCAGTATGCGCGCCTTAATAGAAGGTCGTGCGGCCGTGGGATCGGCCGCACTTGGTGATGGGTCCCGCTAGGCATGGCGGGCTGATACCAGTCGGAGATGGGGTATGCGGCGAGTGTACAAGTATCACGCGGGCCCCCGACTCATAATACTAGAAGGAACAGTGGGGTTTTAGTCGGTAGAAGTCCGACATAACCCTACGTTTGTTCCAGACTGAGGATATCCATGAGATTTCCCCATGGAAAAAATGGCTAAGCGCTATTCCTGTTATTGCCGCGCAAGTGCAAGATAGAAACGGGAACGTGAGCTATGTAACCTTTATATTTAGATCTCAGACCAAGTTATATATGTGTAGTGGTTGTATAGTGTGTCTGGTAAGTGTAGAATTTTTAGTTTGATTCGTAAGTCATGCAAAGTTTTATGCTATTTCTATTTAAAAACTGATATTAATCAGAAAGCGTATATTTTGTTGGCTTGTCCCACTATCCCACCGCAACGGAGCGACGGATAGATTTGATTTTGCAAAGGTAGTTACTAGCTAAAAATTGGAGAAGGCGGCGAGAAATTTATTGTTAGGTGAATCACATCAACTCCTAGATAAGAAACTACATGAAAACCACGACTGCTGTGACAAGAGTGCTACGAAGGAGAAGAAGAAGTTAATAGCTTGGAGAGTCACATACGAGTATCTTACCACTTTTATTGGATGACAAGTATAAGAACCACCAAAGAATCTTATTGGGATAAGGACTGGAAGATAAGTGTTTTGTATGCTGTTTGAAATAGTGTAAAATGGATACCAAAACTGGGCTTCAAATAGTCCTGATATCATTAAAATCAGTACAAGAATTCCCCAAAAACCAATTATGAATTCTCTCAGTATAGTTTTAACTTAATTTTACTATCGCAAGTATTATATAGCACTTTTGGACGATATACACCTCCAGTCCCATTTTAAATTACATAAATTATACCAATAAATATAAAAGCATTTAGCATTTTACATGAATACGAACGAAATAAACGAACCGTATATGCTCGGAGGTACCTGGATTCGGAAATTGTTAAAATATTCGCTAGCAATTCAATGAATTTTGCAGACATAAAGGTTTTTGGTACTGTCGACAACATAAGTCTGCTGAAGTTCAATGCTTGCTTGTGAGAGCTTAAGTTAAGGCTTTCGCAAACAGACGTAATGCAACGTTGTGATGCGACTTTTCGATTCGTAGAGCGTTGTGTAAGACTTTGGGTGCGATCTTACGCTTGTCGCTTGACTTTTAAACATGAATCGTTTAGTCCTAAGTGACATGATCTATAATAATAACTCGTAAAATTGGCAGATTTATTTTTTTCTCTTTCACATTTACACAATTTGAAGGCAGAATGCTCGTTGTAGGGGGATAAATGGAAGTCAATAATATTAGCGGTACCCCAATTTGATTTCATTAATTCAAACATAGCGTAATTTATGTAAAATAATAATATGACTTTCGACGCTGGCGTACAACGCTTGCATATTAAATGTGTGCATGCACTTGCACACATAATGCGCAGGAGAATGATCATCATGATGAGGTTGATCGAGAAAAAAGTTTTGGAGAATTTTGTAAACATAAAGGTTTAACATGGTAAAGGAAAACATAGTGTGGAAACCGGCATGTCCTGGAACCAAAAAATCGAAGGCATGTGACATCTACCAAACCTGCACTGGGCCCTCGTGGTCGATCACGGCTTACTCCCTCTCTCACAGAGAGGAGGCCTGTGTCCCAGCAGTGGGAACAATATTGGCTGGTTATGACGTTTTATTATTAGAGCACCATTTATTATTGGAGCACCATTTATTCTGCTTTCACGAAGTTATCGGGTAGGTAAATAAAATTAATTTAAATGAAATGGAACCAATATTATTTCACTGAGTATTTTCACAGTTTGTCAACAGCTTAACAGTGTAGATTCAACGTAATAAATACAAAAATATGAATTTCGATTGTGTAAAATCCTTGTTGGAATACCACATATAAAATTGTGTGGTATACCGACAAGAATCGGGAATATAATATGTAGAGTGCGCGCAAAATAAGTCGATAAGCCGAAATCGGAAATAATCGTTTGCCGCCATCTGGACGCTTATGTCAGGTGTCAAGAGAGTGTGCTGTGTTCCGTGTTTTCTAAAGTAAATAATTGTCATCATTACGCCGAAAGTGATTAAAAGGGCTGGCAGGGATATATCTTGAAGTTAAACGTCGCGCGCAGACTTATCTTGCGCGCACTCTAGTGGTAGTATATCGAGGGTTCAATCAAAAATATGTTGAATTCGAAGAATTAATCTATCCAAAAAATAATGGAACAATCATGTATGTATTCTCAGAAGGGACAGACAGACAAGGTCGTGTACAGACGCCAGCACGTCAAGCTACCCGAAGCTGTAAAATTTTCCCAATCAAGTTTGAGCCTTAAGCTCTAGCGATAAAGTTGAAATCTATTAAAGAAATTTGACAGATTGTAGTAGCTTGTTGTGCTGGCGTCTGTACATGGGAGGGAATTCATTACAACTACAACATGTGGGTACATGTTACAGTTATGATGAATTCCCATGTAATAGGAACTTATTTAGATATTTGGCACATGGTGTTAACGCTTCTCATAATGTGTATAAGTGCATACACACATATGCAAATGTATGATAACGCGTAGAAGATTCTAGAAGCCTGTGCAAACAAGGCGCGCGCACAACATACGCGCTCTCTTTAGTTTTTCACATTACCTTAGATTTTTGACAAGAAGAATGTCACATTATAATTTTCTACGAATTCCTATGTTAAACTAATTATATTATATTATTTTTATTGGGGAAACACATTTATTATTTACTTCCGTCCATCGCCCCACAACGAGCACCATTGCCTATACACATGGGTAAACCATAACTTGGATTATATACTATACTTTTTATTCCGATATTCCTATGAAATTGAAATTTATATACGCATGAGACATAACCACGGGGTGTAGCCAGATTAAAATTAATTTTTTTGGACGTGCAAAAGTGTTCGTGCTAACCTACGAAATCTGCCTAGCCTTTTCCAAACTATGTTGGGGTCGGCTTCCATTCCAACCAGAATCAGCTGAGTACCTGTATTGTTTTACATGGAGCGACTGGCTATCTGACCTCCACAACCCAGTAACTGGGTAATGCGATGCCCCTTGGTAGGACTGGTTGTTAGACTTTCGGGCTTCTGACGACCCGTGACGACTGTCACAGATCCATGAATGACAGCCAGGACCAACAGCTTAACGTGTTTTCCAAGACACGGAGGGGTCGTGGTATATGAAGATGGTCACCCATCTACGGACCAACCGCGGCAAGCGTAGCTGAACCTGATTGATTGACCGTGCGTCGGTTATTACTTAGAAATTAAACATAAATTGTATTTATTTCTTTACGTAGGGTAAAGAAATATATACAATTTATGTTTAATTTCCTGCTATAACCATGCATATACCACGGGTAATTTGAACGTGATACCTTGTCTCAATCCTATAAAAAATCTCAAACAGGTAGAAAAGCCTGAAAAACCGGTTCGCTTTCCGTATCAGTGAAAACGAATTGTCAATAAAGATGGCTTTACGATTCGCTTTAAGCCGTTACTACGGTTTTTGAAGTCATCCGGTTTTCACTTTGTTCAGTCAAGTGAGTGACACGTAATTGTATGAGATAAATGTCATGTCATGAGTTATGCTTGCCGTAGAGAATAGCAGTAGAATTATTGTCCGAAAAACTACTACAACCGTTAATACCTATCAGCTTGCGTGAAAGACATTTCCGTGAAAGACACATATGCGAAAAGACATTTCCGCGAATGGAATTTGGCACGAAAGACAATTTGCGTGAAGAACACTTGCGCGAATCCACTGCGTGAATCCACTTGCACGAAAGGACAGTTGACAGTTGCGTGAAAAAGTTGTAGAATTGAGATATCTTCATAACATCACGCCTGTAATATTTCAAAGGGACTTGGCAGGAGGCCATTGCCATTGCCCAACCGCTTTGAAAGAATACAGCCGTACTCCTACAATTCGCTAGTTATGTTCAAGTAAAAGACAGGCTGGATCATCATCATCCTTTTCCCAACTATGTTGGGGTCAGCTTCCAGTCTAACTGGATGCAGCTGAATAGCAGTATTTTACATGGAGCGACTGCCTGTCTGACCTCCACAACCCAGTTACTAGGTAATACGATACGCCTTGGTAAGACTGGTTGTCAGACTTTCGGCTGGATCTGTGGAGTAATTGCGTAACACACTATCAGTAGCAATGGGTTCCATTTTGACAGTTCTACAACATTCATTGACTTTGTTGAGCAGACACATTTTTAACCATATGAAGCAATGGATTAGCAATATACTTCAAAATGATTCAGATTGAGATTGATAATGTGTTACACAATTAGGGGGCTGGTGATCGTCCTGCTACCATATTTCTTCCATCAAACAGCGTTGCTGTGTCCCGGTCTGAAAGGTAGACAGTTCTACGGCGAGCAATGGGCAGCTCGCCGTCCGGAAAGGACCAAGCCTGGGTCGACGGCGCGTTGTGTTCCACGCGCGTCTCAATGAGATGTGAGCACTAAGTTATGGAGTTCGCTAGGGCCGATGTCTGCCAGGGTCGAGGGTTGTACAAAAGAGATACCGTGGCCCTGACACAGGCAACTGAAGGAACACGGGTGGGTTTTAGTCAGTAAAAGTCTGACACGGAAAAAAAAGTTTAGACAGTGCTGCCGGTGTAAGTATGGGCACATATTGACATTTTGAGCTTTGTCTCTGGAACGAAACACATTTGCACTGCCTCTGGCATTGTAGATGTTAATGGACGGCTACGCCTGCAGCTATGGTTTGTCATTGAATACGTAACAAAATCCTTTTTTACAGCTTCACCGCGAGTAAGCTCGTTTTTACATTTAAATTATATTTGTAACAATTTTTTTACTAAAAAGTTTCCATAGAGTTTCTCGCTCGTTCTCCGTAGGAACCTATTTCGCTTTGGAATGGGCAACTAGCTTCTTTCTGACTGACCGAATCCTTAACAATGAATTAAAAAGTGCCCGTAAATTGTTTAATGGTTTGAGTTTGAGTGGCAATCAATCGCAATGCCTTTTATGTGTGTTACGCAACTATACCCCGCTGTTCTTTATCGAATAGAATACTCTTTATTATCTACATCATATAAATTACAGACATAAATACAGACATTTTACTAAGGGTGACACAATGGGCGGTCTTATCGCTAAGAGCGGATTTTTAAAGACAACATTTGGATGGATTAAAAAGGGGATGGAGTGACAAATACCGTAGGTAATCTGTGGAGCACCATTTACATAATACAATAAATACATACATAAAGTATATAATACTAATCTAAATAAATATATAATAAAATAATACTATAATCGTACTGCTTGAACAGTAAAAGATTTGTCATAGAAACTGGTGGAATGCATCGGCATCTTTAGTCTCAGGTTTTCCGATGACCTCAGATATCTATTATGTATGTCAAGAAGGAACTAGGTAAGTACAGAGTAGTAGGGGTAGGGTCAACTTAATCTATTGTTATCAGTTTAATACTGGTTATAAACTCGATAAAGGCGGGCTTTTCACTACTTCGGCTAAGAGGGTATATGACCACACACTGTTTGAGTAAGCCGGCCCTCACATCACGAAACTGAATCTGTTACTAAATTGGTTCGACCTATATAAGAAAAGCGTTTCCTTGTCGTGGACCTTTTTTGATGAAATATTGTATGATTTTTTAATAAGTTAACCTGTCCGTGACCTTTTTCACATACCGTTTGGAAAAACCACGGACACCATCTTGACTGGTGTCAAAATAAATACTTAACAAATTAAACGCGTTTTAATTTTTGCAATTATAAATGAATGACAAATAATTTTGCTTCTATACGTAGCTTTGTACAAATACGTTTACACGTTTAGAAAGAAAGAAATACATTTATTTGCTCGTATATGTGTATATGTCGGCTCATCATCGCCGTCGTTGTTGGAGATAGACATAATTATTTTTTTGCACCAATATATCACTCAAATACACGGAAATAGGAAATGTTAAAAAAGTACAAAGAAAATACCTCACTTCACTTCAGGGTGTTTATTCTACGAGCGCGAACCAAGAATGTATTTCCATTTGCATTACAACAGTTTTTATACACAAAATTACCGCCAAAACTTGGTGCCAAACACAATATTATAAATCAAGCGCTAATGCGCTTGATTTATAATATTGTGTTTGTCAAACTAATGTGTCAAAATAAATCCTAAATACCAACATAGAAACAATACAAAGTTATCGGAAACTACAATATTTTAAATTAAAATAAATAAAAAGGAAGTAACACAATAGAAACTTTGTACAAATTCAACCGGAAACCACAATATTTTAAATCAATCAAAAACTAACAGACCTGACCGGAAATACAAGTAATATTTCAAATAAATAAACATGGAAGTCAAATCAAGTACTAAATAATCAAAACAAGCTTAAAATTAAATAACTGTTTGGCGCCCATTTACATACAGAATTAAAATAATAGATTCATGCAAAATCTTAAAAAAGAGTGGCTCACGACATGTCTACCATTCTCATGGCATGCTAATATCTTAGGTACAATTATTATTATTGAATCAATTTTTTCTTACTGTTCTTTCGTATTACTACGGGATACGAGATACGGGCTAACAGCATAGGTATAGGCAAAATTTTCCCACTGCTGGGAAACAGGCCTCGTCTCGGTGAGAGGGAGTGGGCCGTAATGCACCACGCAGCCCAGTGTGGGTTGGTAGATATTAGCGCGGGGAGCAATGAAAGAGTGAGGTATTTGAGGCAATGGTTTAATGCCGTCTTGCTAACAGAATTAACTTTCCCGGACAAACAGTTTTATTTTGTGAGAGGGTTATCGTCCGTCGCGGTGGAGTCCGTGGAAGCGAGTGGTCATCGGGCCGAGCCGTGTCGTCGCCGCGCCGCGCCTCAGCTTGCCGATGACGCGCTGCCATGCTATTCTCTAAGGATACAGCCTTGCGGGCAGCGCTGTCCGCAAGGCTGTATCCTTAGAGAATAGCTCCCCTGATCACGCTGCCTGCGCGTGCAGGCCGCGCGCAAGGTATTGTGTTGGGTTCGATTCCCAACAGTAGATGTCACAAACATGTTTTTGTAAATGGAGGGACAGAAAAGAGGTGGCGAGACGATTTAGATGCGTATCACAAGAGTTGGATCGAGGTGGCTCTGGACAAGGATGCCTGGAAGAATTTGAGGGAGGCCTTTGCGCAGTAGTCGGACAGAGAACGCTAACTAAAAAAAAATGTACACAAAGACAAGAAACAGAAAAACCAGATTTTTACCTATTGTACAATGTTGAACAGCTTCGTTAGAAACCTTTACGCTAACATATTTGACTAAGTCTTGGAAGTCAGTACAACTTTGTTTAATTCCCACTGAAAATTTTCACACTTTGCGGGACACTTAACACCCTTCGACGTAATAACAATAAAACTTGTATCGTGGCTCGTTCAGTGTGTTTCAATATGTTAAACTCAAAAAGACAGCAACAGTACATTATAATAAGAGAGACTTTCCACTGCATGAAACAACTTAAATGAGAAAACTTCGCATAAAGTACACGTTAATATAATATAACCAACATTTTGAAGCTCAGTTACATATTACATAGCGAGGTTAGACTCTAAACGACAGTAAACTATACAGGGTGTAATTTATACCCTGTATTTATAGCTAAGCATTAAACATAACAGCTGGTATAGAGTCACTATACATAGTTTCAACTCAAAATAAAATACTCTAAGAATTGATACCAAATTTTCGGTTTCATTGGTTTCTTAAATTCAAATCATAACAAACGTGTCACCGCACTACGTAGGTCAATAACTTTTTATGTTACTTGCTAATATCACGATAAATCTCTTCCGTAACTCTGCGCGCCTAGTACCGTAGCCTACTGCGCAGGCGCGAGGCGGTGTTCTTTGTCGGCGCCAACTGACGGAATATTCCGCCGCCGCCGCCGCGCGCGCGCGCAATAAGCCATACCTACTTTACCGTGATGTAAAAATTAATGTGTAATTCTAATTATTGATTTACAGTTTACTCGTTATTAAGCTAGAAATTGCACGTAAAAACTGGAATAACAAAACTTACGTAAACAATCGAAACAAAGTTTAGGTAGGTACCTAGGTTAACTAGTTTCATCCCTTATTATTACTTTATACCGAGTAAACAGTAAAATCTTAAAGCTTTGCTTAATTTAGTAAATTGACTTACATTTTTAAAGATGGGGTTCGATGTGGTGACCTTGGTATTGTATGCACAAGGCCGCTCACTTGTTCATGGACACACATTACGTAGCATGTCTGGTGTTATTGTCCTGAAAGCGGCCTCAATCCGCACTTTAATTTGTATCACACTGCACTGCGTACACTACACACGCACATGGGTGCTGACCGTCGTTGCGCAGCGCTCGCCATAGGTACCTGATTACCTATGGTTAGAGGCACCAAGCCGATGTACCATCCGAGATCAAACTAAAACATGCTGACGAAGGCATCTATCGACGCTCAGCATCTGGTCTACCCTCAATAAAACGGTGACGGTACAGTTCTTGGGCAGCTCGCAAATTACTGATGCGCATAATTATCATAGGGATAAAAACGAATGTACTAGACGCAGGACAGACGTCGACTGACGGCGACGAGCAAAGCAATAACAATAATGCCCAAAATGAAACTCCTATTCCCTGCTATCCTGGTACCTAAAAGTCATTAGGTTTACACACACATCGATGTTACATTGTGTGTGTAGCGACGTAATCAGGGTTCTGTGAGCAAACGATATTCAATTCGGAAATAACAATTCCTGTTACTCATGCGCTTCTAGTACTTTTATTAATTTCTTTCGACAGTTACATGCAATTTTGCGACATTCTTACTTCGACAGCAAAGCAATAACAATAATGCCCAAAATGAAACTCCTATTCCCTGCTATCCTGGTACCTAAAAGTCATTAGGTTTACACACACATCGATGTTACATTGTGTGTGTAGCGACGTAATCAGGGTTCTGTGAGCAAACGATATTCAATTCGGAAATAACAATTCCTGTTACTCATGCGCTTCTAGTACTTTTATTAATTTCTTTCGACAGTTACATGCAATTTTGCGACATTCTTTATTTGAATTATAATAACAAAGACTAAACGTGCTCAAACTAATAAAACCTATGTACCACTCAAACAGCACCGACAGACCGTGAACTCCGATAATTCTTTCGGTTAGTCCTACACACAAAAATTATGCGTGCGTGGTATTATTTTGTAATAAAAAAAAACGATTAACTTGTTGCTAATAGTTTACGTCTTATTTAGTAAAAAAATAACCTTATTTTAAAAATTATGAACGGAACCCACTGTGATTTTATTTGTACTAGGAGAAGAATAAGTTGCGAAGAGGTGAATTGAAATGATGTTTTGGGTTCAGTTGGACAAAAAAATGGTTTCTAAATCCTTTTTCTATTCTAAGTACTAATGGCAAATAATAATGTTTATTTAAGCAATTAATTCCCGGTAGGATGCACGTAAGGATTCGATTTTTATGATCAATTCAATGGTTGTACAAGCTGTCGATTTTTCGAAAAAATCGTTTTAATGCGATCTTCAAGCAAATCGATTCAATAGTAACGTGAATCGAATCTCTTGGATCGTATGTGTAAATAAAGGCTCTTAATAGTTCAAGTTCATATTTGCCCAAATCATTGTGCTGACAATCATAAACAGCGAATAGGTAGGTTTATCTATTTCAAACAAGATCAATTACATAAGTATGCCGACACTTTTTAACTTGTCCGAAGATTGAAACATATTAATCATCCATCTGAATTAAAGTCATTGAATTACGCCGGAAAGGTTATCAAATATTATTGACGTACCTACCTGACTGGCAACTGTAAATATGTCACAAAATAGAGGTGGTTAAATGTTGTTTAAAATTTTTTAGAAGATCGATGTAAGAAGAGCACGAGATTCGATCTGTGAATCGAATGAAAAATCGATTTAAAGCAAAAAATCGTTCATCTTTATGGCCACCAAAATAAAAGGTTAGAAATAATGTTAGGAAATTTACAGGAATATTGTTTTTGAATTAGGTATTTACTGTGTTGTAGGTATGATGGAAAGGTGGGTGGCGGGTGGAAGATTACTACGAGGTAGATAATAATTATCTACAAAGTAATCTTCTACAAAAGGACAACTACGTAAAAAACCAACAAGTGTGTAAATGATACGTGACAATTCAAGCAGGTATCTAAATATTTCGTTAACTTTTGATACCTAGACCAATTAATTGTATTGTAGGTAGCTAGTTCACAAACATAATCAAAGTTTAGGAAAAGTCAGTACTTAATAATATTTTGTGAATAAAAAATAAACATGCGGAACCGTTTATTCAGAAATACCAGGAGTAGGAGGTTTATCTTTACTTACAAATAGGTCGGTGACACCGATCAGCTGTTTTAGTGCTAGTGATGTGTTTATTTCAATTTGAAAAGTTCGGTTTCTGGTATCAATGTATTAAAAAATCTCATAACTTCCGAACATGTAGCGGTAGGATTAAAAAACCCTTCCTATGTCGTTTGATATCATCCAAAGAAGCCGGGCCTTCTCTATATATATAGCCTTTTCGTTACACATTGTATATCCTATATATCTAAGCCTATTGTAACATCTTATTCACATTATGGTATGCAAATAAATAAATATGAAATATGAATAAAATATGAAAAACTTGGCAAGTCGGATGATACTGATTTGTTGGATAATTCCATGGTACTTTTATTAAGTCAATTTGGTAAGATTGACTCTGTTGACACACTGAAGCTGCGGTAACTCAAAACATGGCAATCTCTGATCAAAATGTATAAAAAAATATGGCGTTTGGCAGAGAAACCGTATGGACCTACTACGCTTTGGAATGGGCAACTAGCTTCATATTTCTGACTGACCGTCTCCTTGAAAATTCAAGAGTGCCTGTTGGCACTATTGAATAGTGGTTGGTTAGTTGGAGCTAACCGATTAGAAAGAAACAAAGAAAAAGTATTTATTGCGACTCGTACAGGATGATCACAAACTAAACTAAACACAGTCTAAATTAAAATACCAAAATAAAAACAAAAAAATAAATAAAAAAGTAACAAAAAGAAAAATGAAACAGAAAGTCCTATACGAGGCCAAAAGGCTCCTATCTCAGCATGATGCTGCGATATTTAAAAATAAATATCGCAGCGCTGGTATTTCTGATAGGGCCCGCTGTGATGTCACGGGCAGTTACAGAAATAAAAAAATAATAAAAGAAATAAAAAATAAATAAATAACATAGATTACGTAAAATATTATCAAATAAAATATATCCACGCCAGACGTAACCTCATTACTTGTCTATGCCTTGAGTGTCATAATGATGTCATAGATTATAGACACTCTGTGGCATTATTGTGACAAGCAAAAGGTCGCAGGCGCCGACCTTTTGGTGAAAATTAATAAATTATCACATTACGGCTGGCTGGCTGGATTAAAAGTCTACTGCAACACACATCACCATCAACTTACCTGAAAGACATTCACACTATTAAAAATAGGTCAATCAAACATATGCAGTTATTAAATCTATAGAGATCACATAAATTAAACTATACTATAATTAATATATAATTATACTATACTATAATTAATGACTACTATATATGACAAAAAAGATATACAAAATAAACATCATCTTCCTATCTCTTTTTTAAGATTTGGTTTTACCCCTTTATTCATAAACGATGCTTAAAGTTAAGTAGTGATTAACGAATGTTTAACCATATATTTTTGACGTTTAAACGTCACTTATCGTTGACTTATAGTTTAAGTCCATATTATAAACATTAGTGGATTCAATTTATGCAAAATAGAATTTATTATCTCTTTTTTGTCCCAACTCATTTAGAGGATGTGTTATTTTTCCATACATCTCTAACCGCCGTCACTTATCATTTACCCTCTTTTCTATCCAAATCACCATCTTTTAGACAACCCCTCTATCGTTTTTCAATCTCAGAACTTATCTCGCGTCATTTCGAACCAATGTGCAACAAAAACTGTGAAGGAAAACGCTGTGACAAAACCGACAAGTCCTAAAACCTAGAATTCGAAGACATGTGACATCTTTTTTTTTGAGGGTGCGAATTTATCAAATGACTTCTCCCGCTTTGGGCGGAGCGGGAGGGTGTGTCAGACTTTTACTGACTAAAACCCACTTGTGTTACTTCAGTTGTCTGTGCCAGGGGCCACGGTATCTCTTTCGAACATCCCGCGACCCTGACAGGGGGACATGTGACATCTAAATTGAAGTTTTATTGTAACGTTAGTTTTAAGAAAAATTTTTGTTTTATCTATGCTTGCTGGCAGATAATATTGTTATAAACCTATTTATGTTTTCTCTATACGTGAATTGTAATTATGTTGAGAAAATAAATATCTTTAACCGTATCTACCAACTGCACTGGGCCCACGTGGTAGATTACTGCCCACTCCCTATCGAAGAGAGGAGGCCTGTGTCCCAGCAGTGGGAAAGTTATAGGCTGATTATGATGCAACAAATTGACAACAATGTTTGGGTTAGACCTACAATAGGCTAGTTTCCACCATCAATAAATTGAAAATCTAATTAGTCCGTCAGTTAGATTATCAAAAAATATTTGACCCGTATTTTTTCTTTTGTTACGTAAACCAAAATTGACAAAGTTACGACGCTTTTGAAATTCTCAATACGTCACACTGGTATAATTTTTAGTGCGTTCTGACGTCACGAGCCCCCACTCCCGAGTTTTGATGCGTTTTATCTTTGTCAATATTCATTGATTTACAAAAACAAAAAATACGTGTCCATAACTGACGAACTAAAAAGATTTTCAATTTATTGATGATGGAAACTAGCCTATTATGTCCAGCTGTAGGTAGACGTCTTTCGGCTGAAATGATGACAATGATGCGAAAATTGGACGAAACCTACAAAATTGACTTTTTATCCGTAGTATGGGTCTCGCGTTTGCGCCTTAGGTACCAAGACCACTGGATCACTGAAAACTGGGCCATTCCTTGTTAGTGTTGCGACAGCCGAATAAAAATTATTTTGAATCACCCTCCCTTGTATCTAAGTACGTAATAGTCAAGCGTTTTACTTTTATCAAGGGTATCTTTTCAAGAAGTTATCTTGTTAAAGGTATTTTCTATAGTAAAAGAAAAGAATGGTTCTATAGAACTCTTGAAGTAGTTGGCTACCTAGTGTTTTTTTTTAAGGATACCGTTCCTACAATATTTTATAAGTAGTGGTTCTAATAAAACGGTGGTATGGAAATGTACGGTTTTTTTTTTTTAAATTGAGTATGAAATACCTTGTATCAATCTTGCGCGGTCGATTCTTGGATGGGTGACCATCCATTATCGTAGATTTATAACAGTCGTTACGGGTAGTCAGAAGTTCGGAAGACTGAAAACCAGTCGTATGGTTTACCCAGTTACTGGGTTTTGGAGGTCCGATAGGCAGTCGCTTAATGTAAACTACTGGTATTCAGCTGTATCAGGTTAGACTGGAATCGAAAAGGCTAGACAGATTGATTTTTAGTGTCGACTCAAATTCCGACCGATCAAAATGATCTCATAGCAGCATACTTCTTTTCCCTAGAGGTTTTTGGGCGCTTGCAAAGCAATGCGTCCCCTGAAAATTCACTTTAAGCAAAATAGGTTAAAAAAGAAGAAAACCTGCTAACGTCATTTTGCACGTAGCTCCATGGAAAAACTTCTCATCCACAAAAACTCCCTTAAAAAACCACACCATTGTCACTAACATGACCTTAGCGAAAGCAACCATTGTGTACACAAATATTATAGGCCACCTTCCTTCAATGGGGCACTTTCAGCCAAAAATGACTTCTTTTGTCGACAACAACAATGCATGATTTATTGGACAACGTCATTGAGCCGTGACCTCAAAGGTGTTCTAATATAGGTTGGGTATGATGAGAGAACAGAGGGGTATGTGCTTTCGTTTGGAATTTTTTGGGTGCATTTGATTTTTTCGAATTTCTAACTGAGAACAATGCCTAGTCATTCAATTTCATTTTTGCATTAGACTTGTATTGTGAAAATGTTAATTGGTAAAAGGAACCTTAGAGCTTGTTCAGACGACACGTGCCCGCTAAGCGCACGCCACGCGCGTCATCACCTGCGTATAACTCGCTGTGAAAGTTGTGTATAAGTTGAGTCTTATAACACATCAATAGATCTTAAATTGCATTTATCGAAGTCCAACCGCATACGCCACGCGCCTGCCCGCTTCATGCCAACCCCGCGCTGCACCCACCCCAGGTGTCACATCTCACGTTGTGACACCTGGAAGCCACTTGGTCCAGTGAACGAAGTAGTCCAGTCACCAGTAGTATAAGCGGGTGTGAGGCGTGCCCGATTCGAGCGCTGATTTTGTGTGTGGCGAGCGCGGCGTAAGGCGGGCACAACGCGTCCTGTGCGTGGTCGGTGTGGGTTATCTGAACACGCCCTAATGCTATGGTTTCCTAGAAGAACTCGCCACCACATAACATTTTCAGTGACGGATGTCATGAAAACGATAGCAGCAAGGTTTGCTTTGGGGCGTCAAAAAAAAAAACGATCTCTAAGAAAACGTAATAAATCAATTTTCAGAGACGTCATTTGCCAGTAAATTGCGGACACTATATGGTAGCCATTTCTCTTCTAGGGAACCATAGAACTGTAACCGTAGCCTAGATAGCTTTAAAAGGCGGCTGGATCAAATTAAATGCGGAGTATGGTGTTGTAGCCGATTTTGGAAAGCTTTTGGATTTTGTAGTCTACTGCTAATGCAGTAGACTACGGTAGACTGAATTTAATTGGTAAATGCTAAAAACTAGTTGACATAAGTATTGTTAACTTATGTACGCTTAACGTGTTTTCAGTCAATCACAAAACTTTTTGTTTTTCTTTACTAGCGCGTGGTGTCCCACTCCTGGGCAAACGCCCTCCACTCCTTCCATCTATTGCGAGCCCGCGCGTCCTCTTTCCAGTTTTGGCGGAATCGATCCAGCTCGTCCCGCTATGTGGACTGCTGCGACCTCGCCTCACTTTCTCAGGGCACCAGTTCAGTTCTTCACAAAAGTTAATTCAAGCAATTTTACTTAAGTTGGGGATTAGGCGTTATACATATTTTGTTTCTTTTCTTTTAGTATCAAATTCGAACTTGCTCCTTGTGGAAAAATTAACAGTACCAATTTTGTAATCGGATCACAGCAACTTATACCAAGTGTCTGTGATCAAACTATAAAATTACAACCATGACTTAAGCTTTATCTTTAGATTCAGTGAAGCTCCCAGATCCCCCGAGTATTGATATAAAATGTATTAAAAAGTAGGCGCAAACTCGGTTAACCAATCTTCAACACGAAAAATATATTATCCCCTAAAAGTTTTCTTTATGTTTCAGTATTCAAACAAGTTCTGCTTTTTTAGGTTTGTTAGTAAATTCCAAGTACTTGTAGGGTTAGATCCAGTAAATGGAAGGTCTCGAATAAAACTCTTGGCAAAAAGGGATTGATAATTTTATTTCTAAGAAGGATCAAAATTTTCAGGTTCAGTCTGCTTAGCTACGTTTTCGTACGCATAGTTATTTAATTTGAATATATTTACGTAATTTATTATGTTCTATTAGTTATTTTTGCTTTTATAAAAGCCGGTACTATGTTAGATTATTTTCTTTTTCAAGAATTGATTCTTGAATAAATAAAGATAATGCTAACGCGTTTCCTGGCAAAAGTTTTGGGGATTTTCTTAAAGAGATTGTTTAAAGAAAACTGCGATCAACGATTCGATTGCTTGACATTGGTTGACTCTTTTGCTATAAGGTTTTTATAAAGTGACTGTCAAAATGGTCAAGTACAGTCAACAGCAAAAGTAGATGATGAAAATCAGAAATTCAATAAAAATGAACGGAGTTCGCGTCAGAACTGTGTGGCGTCAAAGTAGTAAATGTTTGGTATAATTTACAATCACATACTTTTGAATCACTTCGACGCCAAACAGTTCTGATGCGAACTCCGTTCATTACGACTACTTTTCATCCTAGATCGCAGACGAAGTCACGGGCTACAGCTAGTATTTACATAATTAAAAAAAAATAACCGTCTTAAAATAATAATATGTACAAGTATATAAAAAGGAAGGGAAATAATCAAAGCGAAACAAAAAAATTCGTCCGCATCGCTGTCAATATTGTAACTGTTTGCTGTTCCTTTCAATAAAAAATAAAATATTGAATGTTTACGAAAGTTATTTTTATACTTATTTATTCTGTTATATTCCGAATAAAGCTTTTCCATCCATTAAAAACGCTTGTTTTATTTTTAACATCTTGTTAGAGTTATTTTTATACAGTTCTGTGAAAGGCGGAAATAATAATGTTACTTAATTTAAAATAAAGCGTACTGTCGCAAACGATGTTATTGTTATCAACGAAAAAGAGTTATTTTGGATTTTTGTAAGGTTCATAAATTCAATATGCGTCATCTCGGTAGATACTCCTTTTTAACCATAAAATCATTCACACAGTCATTCCATCCATCGTTTCTTTTCTGAGTCTTCCTCAATTTTATAGCCATCAAAATTCTTAGGTACTCAAAATTTTCCTCACGACATTTTTTAAATAAAAAAATATATTTCCCTCAAATTAATTGAGTACTTAAACGGTGTCGCACCTTTATTTCATTACTCTTTGACTATAGAGCCGGCAAACGATTGTTTGTCACGGCTTTAGGTGTTAAATAGTCCCTCACCAACCTCTCTTTGATTAAGACTATGCCGACCGCACAACGATGAGGGCGCCACTGTGCGGTCGGCATAGTCTTAATAATTTACGAGTTAGAAAATTAAACAAAACATCACACTTCTTTTACCAACAGGCAGACAGAGTTGTACGATCACCAAAGGAGATAAGTAACGAGGGTCGTCGGATATAAAGTTTAGTAAATTTAACTACCTCTAAACGACGACTCTCGTTACTTATCTCTTTTGGCGACTGCCAGCTCATCAAGCTACCAGAAACTGTCAAATTTTCCCAGTCAACTTCGAACCTTATACTTTAGCGATAAAGTTAAAAAATCTATTAAAGAAATTTGACAGATGGTAGTAGGTCGATGTGCTGGCGTCTGTAGATAGTCTACATACAGCACCATCTGGGGTACTACTTTCTACGTCTATCAACGAAGATAAAGGGCCTATCAGAAAGCAGTTGACCGTCAAAATAAGTGTCAAATAAAATTTTTCGATTGGACAAAAATACTTCGCGTGCAGGGACGACTGTTAAGTCATTTATTCTCATTTATTTATTTATTTAAGGATCTCCAACAAAAGATATACACTAAACATTACATATAGTTAATGGACGACAAAGTATTTGGTAGGTGTACTCCTTCAATTACAAAAGACCTCAACATGCACACTAAAATGAGTAACTAAGCTAACAAATTAAATACCTAACACATAATACAAGGAACATAAAAACACAACAAATTCTGTAAAATATTAGAACATAGAATAATAAAGTTAGGGTTCCGAAATAAATAGGACTCTGAAATAATTATGGTTCCGAATTAATCTTATGTCCGTAGGTGACAAGGAAACGCCTGTAATTTCGACCGAAACTATGGACTTCGTGCTTAGGGAGTGGACCCCCAGGCCCGTTCACGTCCTCGAGCGATGCGATTTGCATCAAGCGAAAGGCGCGCAAGTCGCTTAGCGGGTACTCGTGGCATGCTATAAACCATTTCTTCCATTTGTTTTCTCGGCAGTCGCTGCTGCAAGACGCGTGACGTTTGAGCATTGTAGCTCGTAGCTAGGGGGTCACGCTCGAGTTATTGTATGCACGCTTCATGACTCGTCCACAGAGTTTTGTATGTAAGCTGAAAAACGCCAAACATTTAATGATCACTAGCTTTTGCCAGCGACTTCGTCCGCGTGGAATAATGACTTCCGGAAATTGAGGCACTAACTCTCATAGAGTTTAACCGATGTGCTCTTTCTTCTGCCGATTCTTGAGAACGCGTATTTCTCATTCAATGCGTTTTTCAAGACAATAGCGGGCGGACGCCGGCGTCCGCTTGGGGCTTGAATAACTAAAAATATATAACTACGTCTAATATATAAAATAATATATAATAAAACCTACTTCACTTAAAACTAAATACCCATAACTACTATAATTAATAATACCTATACCTATAATTAATAAAAGTACCTACGCTTTTACCTACTTAATATTAAAAAAAAACTGAACATAAATTAACCAAAACTTACCTACTACTAACTACTACTAACCTATTACTACTTCACCTAAAAAGAAATCCTGTTTTCCCAACATTTCCCTTCACTGCTCTGCTCCTATTGATCGTAGCGTGATGAAAAGTATACTATAACCTGCCCAGGAGTATGAAGAACAATTGTACCAAGTTTCGTTGAAATCCGTCGAGTGGTTTTTGTTTCTATAACGAACATACAGACAGACAGACAGACAGACAGACAAAAATTTTACTGATTGCATTTTTGGCGTCAGTATCGATCACTAATCACCCGCTGATAGTTATTTTGGAAATATATTTCATGTACAGAATTGACCTCTCTACAGATTTATTATAAGTATAGATTACGTGTGTATGAAGCTACGCCTCCGTAAAAATGTGTAAATTTTTAATTTAATTTGTAGAAGATAAAAATAACAGTGTTAACCAATATCACTTTATTACTGATTTAATTAAAAGCTGCTATTTCTTTTTATTAAAAGAAGGTTTTAAGATTTTAATGTTAAAGTTACATGACTTCTCCTTGGGCAGAGTTCCGTAGTTTTTTCTGTAACCTGAGGTACCAAGCTTATAGTGACAAATGACGTGTCTATGAAGCTACACCTTATATTTAGTAAACTTTAGTAAATGTCTTGTACTGTAGAAAGTAGGCACGTCTTATATACATTCCCATAGTATACCTAATAACAGCAACATACAGCAACGTCACGCTCGGGTCTCTGCATGCACGCTTCATGACTCCGTCAACGGAGTTTTATAGTTTATTTTATGTAAGCTGACGTACACCAATACGTCTGTATGTCATTTCTCAGTAGCAACCTGGAGATTGGATTCGTGCGGAATTGATAACAATAGGCTCGCTATATAACCTATTATAGTCCCATATAATAGGTTATATGGGACTAAAACATAACTGGCGAAATGTGGATTTGCTAAGGTTCACCTCTGCCTAACCCTTGTTTGATTACAGGCGTGATGTTATGTCTACTAGACCAACGAGACAGTAGACGATCTTAATAATCACATTAATATTATAGAGGTGAAAGTTTGTGAGTGTGTATGAGGGTGTGTTTATATGTGTTACTTCTTTACGCTCAAACGGCTGGACCAGTTTTGATAAAATTTTGTATGGAGGTAGCTGACACTCTGGATCGACACTTATATGGGTGAAACCGCGGGGCGCAGCTAGTAAGATTATATAATCAAATTCCAGGTTCCCTTATTTACTCAACTATAAAATAATTTTCACTGTGTCATAATCAAGCCAACTGAGATCTCAAGGTCACAGAATATACGATCTAGGGTATCCCCTATAGAAATACACGATGTGTAAATTCATGCAGGTCTAATTAATGCTACCTACCGGACCCTTTTGTCTGACACGTTCTGATAATTGAAACAGATAAAATGTAGCATATACCTGTGAATTTATATTGTAATTTGTGTTGCGAATTTCGGTATCGATTGCTGTGGTCTTTGAGATGACAAGTTATACATATTTCAGTCTATGTGTCAGTGAGCTATCAAGAGTGTCCAACGATAGCATCAGGTAGAATGATCATTATCCTCATCATCAGCCTACAGCAGTTTGATGATGGACAAAGGCCTCTCCTATTGCACGCCATTCAACTTCATTTTTTGCAACTCTCATCCAGCTGCTACCAGCCATCCTGCGAAGATCGTCGTTCCACCTAGCCTGAGGGCACCCTACCTTAAGTTTGCCGATTCACGGTCTCCACTCAAGAACACATCTACCTCAACGGTCGTCGGTTCTACGGCTAATATGGGCAACCCATTGCCACATCAGCTAGAATGAGCTCACTTCAAAATCACTTCTACAAGTTTTTACTCCAAATAAAACAAATATTTACCTGGAAACCAACCTAAATTCATAAACAAATATTAGTTCTGGGCTGCAGTCAAACTGCGGAGTACCAATCACTCAACCGCAGCTGTGCCATCTGCGCCGAAAAAAGACAGGTAAAAGAAACCCATATGAATTTGGAATACCTAGTCATAATATTTGGAAGCCGTTAAACCGTTGGTTCCGGCTGTCATTCTTAGATCTCTGACAGTCGTTACGTGTAGTCAAAAGCCCAAGTCTGATAATCAGTCTTACCAAGGGGTATCGTGTTATCCAGTAACTGGGATGTGGAGGTCAGATAGGCAGTCGCTCCATGTAAAATACTGGTATTCAGCTGCATTCAGTTAGACTGGAAGCCGACCCCAACATAGCTGGAATAAAAAGGTTAGGCATGATGATAATAAGGTTTTGGTTTTGGCAGATGATGATAATAAGGTTTATAAGCCCAATGGATCTCTTTTAAAAGTTAATGATATTTTAGAAAACAATTAAAAACACGAAGACGAGTATTCTAAGTAATTTAAACAAAAGCTGACTAACAAACGAGTTTCCAAACTTCACATAATTAACTAAGAATTCCTCCAAAAAGGGAACATCAAATCCAATCACACACTCTCAAACTCGCACATAAAAGTTGTTTTATAAAAGATAAGCGAAGGAAGAAATTCAATTTGATATTTGCCGGCAAATGACTGAAACTCAAAGACGCAATCATGAACCGTTGGCTGAACGAAGTGCCATTCGCAGTTACGAAGAGTTCAAAGCTAAGTTTAATGCGGCAGAGTTATGGAGTTATGGAAAAATAAAATGGATGACATGTTTTGATGTTATAAATATCTGTTTTTTTATGTTTATTCTTGCCGTCAGAGCAGTGGTATCGGCCGTGGCTTACGAGATCTAGGTCGTGGGTACGAACCCAAAAGGCGCTTTACTTTGTGTGTATTTTCTCATCACCACTGCTCTCAAAACGGTGAAGGAAAACATCGTGAGGAAACCGGCATGTTCTAGAACTAAAATTCAAAGACATGTGAAATCTACCAACCATACTGCGTGTTTTTTTTTGATATCCCATAACTCTAGGGGGTCATTGTACTTGTCATTATGAATAACTTTTACTATGGGACCAAACCTGAAATCGTGGAAAAAAGTCTGCTGTTCCCTACATTTATGTTCGCATAACTCATCAAAATATAGGGAACACCAGATTTTTTTTCGAGATTTCGGGTTTGGTCCCATAGTAAAAGTTGTTCATAATGACGAGTACAATGTCCCCCTAGAGTTATGGGATATAAAAAAAACACGTAGTATATTACACTTCTAACCCACACTGGGCCCGCGTGGTGGATTACGGCCCACTTCTTCTCACAGAGGAGGCATATGTGTCAGCAGTGAGAACATTATAGGCTGATCAAGCTTATCGATAGATGCTACCGGCTTTGCTCTTTAGATTACCTCATACTAACAACACTAAAGGCTAAACAAAGTAAATAATATTGCACGACTCATAATGCGAAGCATTATAGAGTGCTTTGCAAAAAAGAGTGGAGAGTGCTTTGTTATACTTTTGCTAGTACACAGAACCTACTCAATTTATATACCATTGAATAGATAATTTAATGGAGATTAATTCTGTGCTTAGAAAATTGATTTAATGCAATAGAAACGGAAAAAAAAACATAAAAATACTTCTAAAAAAAAACCCCTCAATCAAGTCTGAAACCTGAAAACATTGTACCTTGCAAAAAAATCAATTAATGAAGTAATTTTTTTTTAATAGATTCGTTTCACCGTAGGAGGAATCCTATTGAAAATTGCTCATTTATTCAAAATAGTTTAATTATAATTAATAAAAAACTTACTATTTAATATCTATATCTACGGTTTTTATACGATGAAGTGAGCATTATGAGTCGTGCACTTTTGAATTTTCCAAATTTTTATTAATTGAAACCTATCATGATCATCACCTAGTGTAGAAGTCAGCGTTAGTCTTATCCGTATGACTTTTAGTTCATCAAGTTATGTGTCCTAGTTTTATGCAATGTCAAAGGTTTTTGTACCAATAAATATGTTTATTTTATAATACATATCATTCCTCACACAATCCATCTATCTTTTCTTATGCCTTCTTTTCCTTCTACATCACTCATTCATCAAAAATTTTATTCATCCCTTTTTCAATCACATGCGTTTCCTCCCTCCTCATCACCATCGCTTTTCATCAGCCGTGATCGAGGATATGAGCGGGCCGATTCAGCAAAAAAAAATTAAAATCACATGTCCATACCAAGCGAACTGATTCTCTTTCTGAACCGCACTAATGGGTAGACAGACAAGAGGGCGTTTGCTGGATGCAAGCTACGCATAAATAAGTAGTTGTAGTAATGCTTGGGGGAGGCCTATATCTAGCAATAGGCTTGTAAACTGAAAAATTATCAAAAAATATTTGACCTTTATTTTTTCTTTTGTTACGTAAACCAAAATTGACGAAGATACGACGCTTTTAAAATTCTCAATACGTCATACCTTGGTATAATATTTAGCGCGTTCTGACGTCACAAGCCCTACTCCCTAGTTTTAATGAGTTTTATCTTTGTCAATATTCATTGATTTACAAAAACAAAAAATACGTGTCCATTATTTTCCAATACTCTAATTGACGGACAAAATAGATTTTCAATTTATTGATGGTGGAAACTAGCCTATTGGCATATTTCAGATAATAATATGATAACTTAAATTAAGCATATCCGTATCTTTGAAATCTGAATTTAGCTCACTTCTTGGCTGCAGTGGTGGCCCAGTGGTATTGGCCCAGACTTTCGAGATGAAGGTCATGGGGTACCCAGGTATGCGTTTCACTTTGTGTAAAATATTTCATCACCACTGCTCTCAAGACGGTGAAAGAAAACATTAGAAAGGAAACCAAAAATTCGAAGACCTTATGATCTATCAACCTGCACTGGGCCTACGTGGTGGATTACGGCCCATTCTCTTTAACAGAAGAGGCCTGTGTCCAAGCAGTGGAAATATTTGCATTGGTTGTAAAGAGGTGATACTTCCATTAACAAACTTTTTCACAAAAACCTCTTCTAACAATAAAAATTTGACGACGAAACAAAAGAAATCCAATTAAATTGTTTCTCACAAAACGTCTTTGAAACCGGGATCTACATCCGCACTTTCTTTATGTTTGTCCTGCAATAAAACGTAACTGTCTATCTTTCCCGCCACATCGTCACTCGTTTTACGATATTTAAAAGCTTTTAAATTAAATGAACCGTAAAGACTTCAACTTGGATCGTCTTTTTAAGGTTTTGTAATAAATTTAGGTTGAAGCGATTAAGTTGTAAAAAGTTTCAACAGCCTTCGTAAGTTGCGGAGTGTATCGTTGGTTGGACCATAAATTTGTTGGTGAAGTCATAAAATATACTGCTAGCATAAGCGTCCTGTTAGACATGCTACTTTTAGCATCAGTGATTAACGATTTATAGTCGCATAATAGAAGCAAGAACAGTGACTAGGCTCTAAACCTCGCATATTCTTTGCATCAGCAGTCAAGTTCACAGACCTTTTTGCCAACCGAGGCAGCACCGATAGAAAAAGCGCAATTTTAATACCGCGTTCAGCGGTTAATGTAGCGTCGAAGCAATCGCTGAAATGCGCGTTTTTTTCGCGGCCAAACGCAGACAATCTTCAAAACGCGATACAGCATTGATAAAATCACAATAGCCGATAGTTGGTGCTAAAAGTCCCAGGCTTAGTAAGGCCCTTATACCACCGCCACCTGAGTTTGCCGACGCATGCCCTGTGTAAAGACAACGCTATTAGAAAACATATTAACGAAGCATTAGGCTAGTAATTTCAACAACGGATAGACCAAAACAAAAGAAGAAGTTAAACAAGTTCTTGCATTGACATAGTCGTCTAGTAATTTTTAAATACTAATTTGGTTTAACCTTGTCTCGAGTTGACTTGAGACTCTCGGCTTTCGATTATCGGGTCTGCATAATAATTAGATGAGCGGTTTTTATAAAAATTCTCCGATGCATACCATGTGGAATAAAAACGGTAACATGAGACAAATTAGCGTAGCACTAAGCCAGTAATTTCAACAGCACATATACTAAAAAAAAAAGAAGAAGAATGAGTTCTTTCGTTCGGAAAGTCGCAAAATCATCAATCGCTGAACTAAAAGTAGCATGTCTGCAATCGTAAGTAAATATGAAGCTTTATCTGTTTCAAGGAGATTGGAGGCATTAGCGAAAGTGTTTGGTTTGCTCTTGTGTTTGAACGACGGGTTGGATCCTTAAATGTCAACTCAACTTAAATGCGGATTTGGTTTAACCTTGTCTTAAGTTTAGTCAAGATGTTTGGGTTTCCGTCATTTGAATAGGGCTTTCGATTATCGCGTCTGCATGATGGCTGGATGACTGCTTTAAGTAAACTACAAGTAAATACAGTTCCCGGATTTAATTTGACATAATCTAATACCTTGGCCTCTTCGAGATAATAAGCCTCCCCCTTCGAGAGAGAGTGAGCTGTAATCTACCATGCAGTGCTGGTTGGTAGTTAACACAATGTCTTCGATTTTTTGGTTCTAGGACATGCCGGTTTCCACACGATGTTTTCCTTCACCGTTTTAAGAGCAGTGGTGATGAAGTTATTTGGGTTTGACCCAAGCAGGCGCTTTATTTTTTGTACCTAAATAATTTCATTTCGCACATGACCTACAACTCGTAAGCTGGGGCTATTACCACTGAGCCACCACTGCCCTTACAAGTATCATGAGTTACAAATGCTGAGCTTTACAAAGCCAAAGTTTTTCGATTATGTGTGTCATATTCGGCTGTGTAATAATATGGCAAAATGACAGATAATATAGTATCACTTTTTTTTTTGTGGATGGAAAATCATCAAATGACCCCTCCCGCTCAGGGTGGAGCAAGAGGTAGTGTCAGACTCTTACTGACTAAAACCCACCCATGTTCCTTCCTTAGTTAGCCCTTTATGTTCCGGGGTAGTGGTAGCCCTTTCGGACAATCCCGATGGCCAATATCATTTGAAATAACGTTTACATGATATATGTAATTTTCAGATGCTTTAAAAAAGTATAACCTAATTTCATGTGATCGAATGTTATATTTCATATAACTTTCATATAAATTTATATTAACATTTAGTACAACATTCATTACATATAATTTACAGTTTGTATAATGCTCTTTTTATATAACGTTTAGTTGACCTATTTTTCATATTTATTAATTTGCAGCCAAAATTCAATAATATATTATATAATATATATAATATTACTGATATTTACTTATTATTTATTACAGAATTTTGAGGTTATCCTCATCAAACTAAAATGATTCATAACCTAACGAAAATGGCAGGCGTTTAAAATGGAATCAGTTTTTGTAAAAGTAGTTACTTATAGATTTTGAATATTATACTAATTGAATATTAATTCAAATGTGTATTATAGATAACTAGCTTTTGCCCGCGGCTTCGCTCGCGTTAAATTCGGGGTAACACGGTTAAAAAAAAAAAGTAGCCTATGTCACCACCTCCATCACTTCAACATCTCCACTTAAAAAATCACGACAATTCGTTGCTCTGTTTTGCCGTGAAAGACGGACAACCAAACAGACACACACATACACTTTCACATTTATAATATTAGTATGGATGTTCATTATACCATATAAAATAAGGTAAAATGAAATTATATCAATAATTATTTATATCATTTCATCATTATATTAAAGAAAAGTATATTAATTGAAATTAGCTTATATGATCATTCGAACTTTTGTCATTATATCAAATGTTACACACTTGTCATATTCACGGTCACCTACTATACACAAAGATATCTATTTAATATACCTACTGTAAGCTTAACGAGTTTTTTGATAAAATAACAATTGTTTATTGAATAACAGTAAGTATACAAGAGGGGCACAATCGAATTTTGTAATGGCGGACGTCCAAAATGGAACGCGATATATCACGTTAAAAAATGTCACAATAACAATAACCACAGATTAGATAAGAACATTCATGTCATTCAAAGACAAGATGAAATTAAAAACTAGCGCCAACTCGATTTGAGAAATGACAATTTATAATGATTATGTAACTGTTACTGAACGTCCTATTTCGAGTTGGTGCAAGTTTTCAATTACATCTTGTGTATTTTATAACACCTACCCCACCAAGTCTTCAAAATGTTCTAAGGCGATCGCCCACTGCACCGCTTCACGCGGCGGGACGCAGATAACGTGCCACCGCGCGTGATTTTTTACATAAAAATTCAATAAAAACGCGCTTCCGCGCGGGGAATTTGGCTTCGTTTCCCGCGCTCCGTCGCGTGAAACGTTGTAGTGGGTGATCCGCCTAAAATAGTAGTCAATATTATCTGCAGATGTAACTCTAAAATGTGCAAATATTTCCGCTACGCAAACTACATTTTTCTGGTAACAGATCAACGACACGTAACATTATCAGCTACTTATAGAAATCACAAAATAAATAATGAATGAAACATATGTTCGAAAATCCCACACAACTAATATTACATAACACCTTTGTATTTCAAAACGTATTTATTTAATTGCCAAATCAACACCTACTAATAAACCGAGTACTACATTCGTAGCAAGTGCTACGTTCGAGCTACAAATTACTACGCCGTAGCAATTACCAACACGTAACGTTTATTTAATACATTCTAAATTAGATATAGGTATGTTTTTGGTTATGTAAATTGAAGTCGGTAATATGTAAGCGGTTATTACTTTAAATAATATTGATATTTGCATAATTGATTTATTCGGTTTTGTGGTAGTAATGGTGGTGTTTAATTTGATTTAAATGTTATGTTGATTTTGTTTTAGGTAAGTCAAAGCCTACATGCGATACGTACATAATAGAAAATGTTCTGTTCGGTTTAAAATGAAATTATTACAAGCATAAACATTGTCTTTATTTATTTATGCAAGGTGTAACATAATTAACGCAAGACATCATATATCCCAATTAGGGTAGTAAGTTATAAGCATAACACAATGACCAAAACTTTTTTTAAGCTTGCTAATTTTATTCAGAAAATGATGGTGACACTAGCATTATTTTATGCATTTAAAATTTAGTCTTTAGTAGTAAATAAGATTTAATTTTATTTGGCACAATCGGCGCCGGCGGTTAGTATGAAAAAATAAATAATATTTGAAAAAATACCTATATTAAAAATTACTCAAATCGATTAAGTAGTCAATTATGAACAAACTACTTTCAGGACTTGCGTTTATTCTGTTACACCTTGTATTTACTTTACCACAAAAATACATCATTAAAAAAAATACATCAAACACTACATAATATACAATGGGCGGCCTTATCGCTTTCTGCGATCTCTTCCAGGCAACCTTGGAATGGATAAAGATTTTCCTGGACATGAATTGGGGCTGTCGTTGGTGCAAATATTATATATACAACACACTAAATAGATAAACACATATATAAATATCCAAAATAATAGTTACATACATACTAAATATATAATCGTCATCATTTGCCTAGCCTTTTCTCAAATATGTTGGGGTCGGCTTCCAGTCTAACCAGATGCAGCTGAATACCAGTACTTTAAATGGAATGGCTACCTATCTGAGCTCCACAACCCAGTTACTGGGTAATACGACACACCTTGATAGGACTGGTTGTCAGACTTCTGACTACCTGAAACGACTGTCAAAGATCTACGAATGACAGCCGGGACCAACGGCTTAACATGCTTTCCGAGGCACAGAGGGATATGTAAATGTGATGGTCCATCCACAGACCAACCGCGGCAAGCGTAGCTTTATCTGATCTATCGACCTGTGCGGCTGTTCTTATTTATCCACGAGTTCCTTTTCAATGTTTAGCCTAAGTACGTACTAAATAAAGTTTATAGATATCGGTCTTAGTTATTTTTTCCACTCTGCAATTATTAATAATTTGTTTTGTTTTGATTTTGTTATTTTGTTGTCCATATGCCACAGCCAGTGTTGCGCGGGCACATTACGGAATTTGTACGTACTGTCAATGTCAAGTGTCAACTAATGTGTTGGTTGTCTTTGGTGGCTGGCCCAAAAATCAAGCAAAAGACAAAATTGTCAACATTTTTATGCTCGAGGACGAGGCTTTTGACTACATTGTATGTGTATATTTCGACACCTGCAATTTAAAACATTGTAACTCATTTTTCACTACTTTTCAGTCATCATCTGCCTAGCCTTTTCCCAACTATGTTGGGGTCGGCTTCCAGTCTAACCGGCTTCCAGTCTAACCGGATGCTACCAGTATTTTACATGGAGCGACTGCCTATCTGACCTCCACAACCCAGTGACTGGGTAATACGATACCCCTTGGTAAAACTGGTTGTCAGATTTTCAGGCTTCTGACTACCCGTAACGACTGTCAAAGATCCACGTATGACAGCCGGGACCAACGGCTTAACGTGCTTTCCGAGGCACGGAGGGGTCTTGTTATGTAAAGATGGTCACCCATCCACAGACCAACCGCGGTAAGCGTAGCTTAACCTGATCGATCGACCTGTGCGGCTGTTTTTGTTTAGCCACGGGCCCCTTACTACTTCACTACTTTTCAGTATAGCGATTTAAACATTCAACATATTCTCACTTTGTTCCTATAAAGTCCTAGCGTCTTCCAATTTTGTAAATATAAGTAAAAAGGGATTATCTACTTTGCTGTATGACTAATATGTTGTTTACTTATGTATTTTATATGTTTTTATGACTTGCAATGATTTTTCATTAAAAGTGAGTTAATAGGTCGGGGCAAAAATATTTTCTTATTTTGAATCTATTGTTAGTAATCAAACCTCTTTGGCAGTACTGAATGTAACTGGCTTTAATACTATTAAATGTTGACATTCTAAAGATGCAATAAATAAAAAAAAAACTAGTTCCCGCCATTTCTCAATTGTTTTTTAAGCAAGCAACATGAACGTATGTGACGAAGAAATTCGGAACATTTTAAAATTTTATTACAAAAAAGGTAAAAATGCGACGAACGCCGCGAATAAAATTTGTGCGGTTTACGGACCTAATGCGGTATCAATACGAGTAGCACAAATGTGGTTCAAGCGTTTCAAGTCAGGAAATTTTAGTGTGAAGGACGAAGCTCGCTCTGGACGCCCTGTCATGGATAAAATCAGTGCCATTTCGAAAAAGTGGAGCATGATCGACATATTAGTAGTTATGATATTGCTGAAGAACTGGATGTTGATCACAAAACAGTTTTACGGCATTTACATAACATTACATCAACTCGATTAAAACTAACTGTTAATAGTGCGTTGATCAAATCTCAGACCATGGCATGCTAAGACAGACGGTCTAATTGTGTGCTTTGTTTAAGTATAAGGAACTTGTATTTTATAAAATAAATAAATAAATAAATACAAAAGTCTGGATACAAGAAAAAACTTGATATTTGGGTACCACATGATCTCACTGAGAGAAACTTAATGCAACGTGTTTCCATTTGCGATTCTTTGTTGAAACGTAATAATTCTGACCCATTTCTTAAACGGTTGATTACGGGTGATGAAAAATGGATCACCTATGATAAGACTGTCCGAAAAAGATCGTGGTCGAAGCATGGGCAAGCCCCACAGACCGTGGCAAAGCCCGGCCTGACTCGGAACAAAGTGATGCTGTGTGTTTGGTGGGATTGGAAAGGAATCGTCCACTATGAGCTTTTGCCGCCGGGTAAAACTATCGATTCTGACCTCTACTGTCAACAACTGATGAGGTTAAAAGAAGCTATTGAGAAAAACCGGCCGGAGCTGGTGAATAGGAAGGGCGTGGTGTTTCATCACGACAACGCCAGACCGCACTCATCTATAGCCACTCAGCAAAAATTGAGAGAGCTTGGCTGGGATGTGTTGATGTATCCTCCGTATAGCCCTGATCTTGCTCCATCAGATTTTCACCTGTTTCGGTCACTTCAGAACTCTTTAGGAAGCATAAAGTTAACTTCAAAAGAACACTGTGAAAACTACCTGTCAGATTTTTTGATAAAAAATCTCAAAACTTCTACAGCAATGGGATCATGACATTGCCCACAAGATGGCAACAAGTCATCGATCAAAACGGCACATACATATTATAAATAAATAAAAAATTAAACCTAAAACAATTTTTTTTTTGTATAAAAAATACGAAAATACTTTTGCCCCGACCCAATGTTTTAAATTGCAGGTGTCGATTTTATGTCTTTTCTTTTTAAATTTAATTTTTTATTTGTAATGTGCGTTCTGTTTGTGCAGAATAAACAATTTTTCTTTCTTCTTTTAATTTGTATCATAGCACAATATTCAAATGTAACCTACGACTTTATAGGCCTCAAGTTCAATTGAAAACCACATGCAATAGCTGGTAACTTTGATGACGTGAGAAGCAGAGGGCAAAAAAATTGTTTTTTATGATTTTATTTTATTTTTCCAATTTGTCGGCGTGATTAATATGTATATTATATCCATGCCAAATAATAACATTTTAGTACTAAGAGTCTCTGAGCTAAGCTGTGGACGGACGGATGGACAGACGGTTATGGCGAAACTATAAGGGTTCCTTGTTGACTACGGAACCCTAAAAACTACAAACCAGGTCGTTATTCTACAAGAATGTTATGTAACAGCATCTTATCGGTATTTATATCTTTATTATTATTGTAATATCTTTATTATTTACTGTGCAAACTATAATAATAAACTTCTTAAGTACACACGTCCATATGATTGCCTTACCACCCTTTTTTTTTTGTGCATGGGAAATCACCAAATGTCCCTTCCGCTCTGGGTGGAGCAGAAGGGAGTGTCAGACTCTTACTGACTAAAACCCACCCGTGTTCCTTCCTTAGCCCTTTATGTTCCGGGGCAGCGGTAACCCTTTCGGACAATCCCGCTGCCCAATATAATATCACTTGAAATAACGTTCACATGATGTAATTTTCAGATGCTATAAAAAAGTTTAAGCTAATTTCATGTGATCTAATATTATATTATTTCATGTAACCTTCTTTTACTATAATAACATTTAGTATAACGTTCATTACATATCATTTTTAGTTTTTATAATGCTCTTTTTATATAACGTCTAACTGACCTAATTTTCATATTTACTCATTTTCAGCCAAAATTTAAAAATCAGGAAACATCATATTGTTTTATAACAATATGATATTTACTTACTAATAATATCTAATCACCGCTGAAGAACTAAATGACATGTTAACAACTCTTCATTTACAAAGCATTAAAGTCGGACTAGAAATTAATTTCGACAAAACAAAAATAATGACTAACAATATTTTAACACCAATTCAAATAAACGGCGAAAACGTCAAAGACTACATATACCTGGGTAAGCAACTTTCTTTTAGAGAGATAGACAATGAAGAGGTGGAAAGGAGGATTGGCTCAGCATAGAAAGTATTTGTTAAATGTAATATGAATTATTATTATGGGAATGTAATAAAAGGCTTATTATTATTATGATTAACATCTAATCAGTGGTTTAATGACACTGATCGCGTTCAATTTCATTGATTAAATCCGCTAATAGTCGTCATTGAAGTCACTCTCTTGCCTTTATCCCAATCTTTTTGGGATCGATGCAACATGTCTTTTCCTTTCATACTTTTCTCGGTGTCTCGGTAGTCACCCCCTTTCCAACCATATTATCATGATTCACGTCATGAAATCCGCCCATACTGAAGTTTCAATTTACTGGTGATTGTTACCAAATGTGGTCACGCAATTATGAGGTTCACTAAACGTATAGTACGTTATAGTGAAAGTTATCGTTGTTAGTCTCGCAAAAGACGCTCTTAAGAACTTATAAAACTATGCAACTTTGTTTTATCTTTGACTAACTTTTGTCGCAGTTTAAGTACTACGGTCTAAGTTATGGGTTAAATGTGTTTTATTTAGTTGGTGGTTGAATAAGAAACTGTCTTTAATAATCAACTCGTAAGGGAAGGAAATCTGCTGATCGTTGCTGGCTGTGTGGTGGTTTTACCGTAGGGGATTTTTTTGCAAATACCCTACGTCAATTTGCCGTGTTAAAGGTATTTCATACAACTTTCATGGGATGACAGTTGTGAATTGAATATAGTACGGACAAATGAAGTTGGTAGTTAATTTATTTTACTGACTTTAATTTGACGGAGAGAGAGATTAGAGATCTATAGTATGTTGTATATAAGGAGGATCTTATAAGATTAGTAAGCACACAAACGTCTTTGTTTGGCGTTGTGCGGAGTTTAGGAGTATGGTATTGTTATGAACAATGGATTGACAGTGATTGTTGAGACGTGGTCGCGACACATACTGGTCTAGGCACTGCTCAGTGTTTCCTTTTTAAGTTCAGAGTATTATTTCTGTAGTTTTATGTAATGCCCCTGTAATTGACTCTATAACAATGACCACTGTGGATGTTCTAGTAATTGTTGCACTTAAAAACGTTTTAGCACGAAAATTGACAGCTATGTGGACGAATTTTTTTATGTCGTTTGATGATTTTGCCAGTTTTTATATACTAACTTGTACATGTTCTTATTTTCAGACTGTTAGCTAGCTTTTTAAATTATGTAAGTAATTCTAAGTAAATAAACAACTAGATTGGTAAAACAAAAAGTATGAAAATTATTTTAGATGTATTGTGTAAACAATAGTTGTTGGCTAACCTAAATAAAGAACTCCTAATAAGTAATAAGGAACCTTATAATTCCCAATTCTGCGCCCATAGCAGGTTTATCTGATAGTGTTTACTCACGATCCTATGTAGAAAATCCGAAATATACATATTTTCTTCGATTTTAATTTAAGGTTAGAGATTTTCCATAAGCGTGAGGTTCTTTTCTCGGATTGTTTTTGGAACACGACACTGTGCGCGAAAATTAAAATCGATTATGTTACCCACAGCAAGTTTCAAATGCCTTTCCTTGGTCTACAACCATGTTACAAACAATAAATCATTTCCAAAATCATGAATAGCAATTCACAATTCAGCGAACAAAAAATAATCAAATCAAAACTTTAATCAGTGCTAATGTCCCACTGTAATGGCCTTCACCGCAGAACAGGTGCTCTTTAAGCTAAATCACTGGTTGGACATAATAGAAGATTATCGGTTCAACGGTCGACCGCGGTTGGACGTGAATCACCGCAATAGTATTGTGTGTGAATCTGTTTTATGGAACTAAGTGTTTTTCGTGAATTTGTTTACAGGTAAACTAAGTAAGTAATCATTTATTTACCATAAGAATTAGCCTGGGTAACATCAGTGTTATTTCAATAAGGGTTATTACAGATGTGTAAGACCTGACCGGATTGTCACATTTTTAAACTTGCGACGGTATCTACATCACCACATGTGGACTACGCAGCACACTGACATCACGCAAAATCCTGCATCGCGCAAGCAGAGTTTACCGCGCAACTGGTCAAAAAAAAAATCTCTGTGTCAGTGCCCTAACTTGATCTCCTTAAAAGTTATGACATTTTGAGTGTTTACAGTAAGGTTCTAAAGTTCCAAATAATTTTTCGTGAGACTTAAAAGATATTGAAAAATATTGAAAAAAGTGCCAACACTGATAAATCATGGTACCCACTATCATAAAAGCACTTTTGTAGTGATGATGCTCTTTTTTTTAGTGCAAGTAACCCCAGCTATCGTTTTATTTTGCCTGATCCACGATTATTTACCCATTCTGTATAAAACGTCCTGACAATAATTGACGGGCAATTGCCTACCAGACACGTCACTTGTCTGGTCAAAGGATCCTACCTTTTCTATGGAAGATGAGCGAATTTTGCTTCCTGTTCTTCAAACCTTTATAAGCCTTTTGCATGCAGCTTTTACTTATGTTACAATTACCTTTGACTACCTCGTTCTTCTTGCGGTTTCAAGCCTGAGCCTGCTGATTGTGGGGTTCTTGGTACCATATTCACGTTAGGTAAGTTGCAGTTAGGTTTTCTTCTATTCAAACACAAACATTATTATACAAACTCACACTCCAACCTAATTCTTCGCGAAATTGTATGTAAAAGTTAACCTAAAGATGTAAGCGTCTTCATTAATTTTCAACAACATAACCAACAATAACATTTTCATTCCTTAGGAGTTTTGTGTAAGTACCTACTACTACTAACTTTAATTAATACTGGAGATAATAAACGTTTATTATTTTTTATTCTACTAATCTTTAACCTCAAGTTTGAATACAAAACAATTGATAATCCTACTATCCTATCCTACTTATCCTACTAATATTATAAATGCGAAAGTTCGTGAGGATGGATGGATGTTTGTTACTCTTTCACGCAAAAACTACTGAACGGATTTTGATGAAACTTTACAGTAATATAGTTTATATATCAGAATAACACATAGAATACTTTTTATCCCGATATTCCCACGGGATCAAAACTTACGCGGGTGAAACCGCGGGGCGCAGCTAGTCTTAAAAGGAAATTCTTCATCATCATTTCAGCCGAAAAACGTCCACAGCTTAACATAGGCCTCCCCCAAGCACTGCCACTTTGACCGGTTCTGCAATGTGCTTTCCGCATCCAGCGGATTCCTGCGGCCTTCACAAGATCTTCGGTCCACTCTGTGGGACGCCAAATTAAAATGTATTAAATTCATAACCTTTTCAAAACAATTGGAATGAAAATATTATTCTCATTGAAAGTTGTACGTGAAGGCTGTAATTGTCTTAAAATTTTCAGAACCTTGTTACAATACTCGATTTGAAGTTGAAAATTGATTAAAAGTTTTCTTGAAGCATTTTGTGCGACTGTTTGAGATACTGTAATTACATTTAAAATTGCGAATACTATGTAAGCCTGTGTTATAAGAGTATCAGTCATATTCAATCAGATGCCCTAGCACGAATGCGCGTCGTAATCCTAGCCTGTTATGGTCCCACTGAGCCACAGAGCAAGGGCCTGTTCTAATTCAGAGAAAGCACAAGATGGGTTGGTGATTTCAGACTTACATCTTATATACTTATATTATTATTATATTATATTTTATACATAAACAAAGTCGCCGAAATGTCTGTACGCGCGTAACTTCCAAATGACTGCACCAAATTGGATGATTCCTTTTTGTGTTCGGTATTGCCAGGACAAGGTTTGTATGAAAGTAAATTTCGGAAATTCGAAAAAAAAATTGCACCCGTCCGAAGCTGGGGCAGGCTGCTAGTTGGGTATAAATCCAGGGTGTCTACTCCGAAGTGACACAATCGAATGATCGGAACCGACCGACACACGGCCGAACCGAATATTGTAGTCCTACTACGAAAAAGTTTCGGATAGGCTCAGTTTGATCGGGACCATAGTCAATGTTCGAAAAGAGTGACGGACCGAACGAAATGTAGTGCTAGAGGTGAAAGTTCTATCGATATGTTTTTATTGGTCATTAATACTCATTTTGATATAATTGAACTATTGAAATACATGGTAAAAATATTTTTTATAGTAAGAAAATAGAACTTTACTTTTAATTCAATATTTATACCTAAGAAAATTGTATTATTTCTCGAAAAAACAATATATTTGTAGCTGGCATACAAACTGCTTTGCCGATTGTCAAAATAAATAGAATAAAAAGAAAAAGGATAAAAGTCAAAGGATGACAAGTAAACAAATAAGGAGAAAGAATAAAATTTTATAATTGCAAAATTTAGACAAAATACTTTTAAACTCAAAACAAATCTTGTCTGTCGCTATCGCTATAGCGATAACCGTATTTCGGTTGTTTATCGTCAAGTTCTGGCTGAAGTGTAAAGTGTTAAAGTCAAGTTATGAGATGTATACAAAAAACAAGCTAAATATAATAGAAACTACATAAATTATTCACTTTACGCGTGATAAAGTGTCCCTTGAGTTTATCGTTTTCTCATGTTCGTATTCTGGAAGTTTGGAAATGAATGTAATGTACAAACATTCTGCAAGAACAAGTCACCATGTCCAGACCAACAGCGCCACAAATTGATGCTCTCCTCATCGAGATTTAGCTCAAGCCATCTTGAGGGGCATCGACGGTCGTACGCTGAATCATCGACTGTGGGAAGAAATTTGCGCCACGCTGAATGCTATATTATTTTAGTTTTACTTATTACTATACCTACTTCCTGAAGATTAGTTCTAGTATTGTAAAAAATATATTTTATTAATTATTTTCTAATGATTGCATCAGTCTTTCCCTTTCTCTTTGTACCCTCCTCAAAGCATCTGTGACAAATGTAGCAGGCTGATATGTCACTTGCCGCCTTGCCGGGAGTTATCCGATTCTAAATCATCTTGGGTTAACACCGGAGCATTCACACCGGGCCTTATGCACACATAAGGCCCGGTGTGAGTGCTCCGGTGTTAACTCAAGACACATTGAATGATGGACATTTGGGATAGTCAAGAATAATCTTACCCTGATGTGTGAGATTATTCTTGACTATCCCAAATGTGCATCATTCAATGGTGGAGCGGGCTCGCTTGTGCACAGCATTAAACCTGCCGTTTGGGCTGTCTTGCACAAGTCAAAATGAAATATTATCGCCCCACAGAGCATTGATGAGCTCCCCAGAGCGTAAAAATTCAAGGCAACAAGAATGATTAATTGTTATTATGTTGCTAATAATATGCTAGTCTAGTATTTTTAGTCTTTATTCATATTAAATAACAATATTTAACATATATGTTTACAATAAAAAAATCTAGAACATAAAACTTAAAAAATGTAGGTTGGTACATTTTCCTTACACAAATCTTTTAATATCTTCCGAATGTGTGGTCCGATATACATCAATCTTTATTCAAATTGGAATATTAGTTTTATGCGTAACTCTATCATTTGAGACTAAATTTATTTAAATATCTACATAAACAAGAAATCACATTTTCAAGTTACGTAATTATATGACAATCCTTACATATTCCAAAAAATGCCTTACAAACTTACTTTAATTCAGTGTTATTGGATTAAAATATGAAAATTAATAATAAAACTAAGCTATATAAACTAATCACAAACAGATAGACTTCAAATTAAACAAAATCTCTTAAGATAGTGAGTGGATTGCTGTGGAAAACTTAGATCTTACATCTACGTTTTATGTATCAAAAATGCTTTTGTAGCAGGCTCAATTGCATGGCTATTATACTTTCGAGGTAACAGGGGCACTATATCCTGGCTGACTGAGTCTGTAATTAGCTACAAACTCAAGGTCGGGCACTAAATTGTTAATGAAGGAGTCACGAAGTCTTCTGCGATTCCTTCTACGCTCCAAATGCTCTTCTTTGGGAGCCTCTTCCAGTAAACGCATACGTACTGCCATTTCGCTACAATTTCAAGTATAGCACATTCACTTTAACACTTTGAACACATATAAAACTCAATAAAATTGTAATAATTCAAACTTACGATACTCAAAAGATAGCTATTTTGCTGTCGTGTATTTTGACATTAATTTCACGACGTAACTCTTGTCAAACTCAAATTATCGGTCAGTCTTTTCTCGTTCAGAGTAGGGTAACGATACAACTAGTGTCAAAATGAAGTTCAGTCGGATCGGTACCGACCGAACCAAATAGAATGAACTTCGTAGTAGGAAATGACCGAACATTCGGCCGATACGAGGCCGATACGATAAATTTACTACTTCGGAGTAGACCCCCAGGTTTCCTCGCGGTGTTTTTCCTTTACCGATCTAATAGAATAGAAAACTTTTATTTCAGACTGCAGTCCATAAGGTTAACAATTTTACTTAGCTTCTAGTATCAATAGACACAGATATACAAGACACAGATATACAATTAAAATTCAGCGTTGAGCTGCATCCACCTCCCCAACATCGGGCAATCCCACCGATCTGCAAACACACTGAGAATATTGTTGAAGGATGCACATGATGTATTCCTAATAATGGCGGCAAAACCATTATTATTATTATCCGTCAACAATAACCATCAAATCTCTAAGATTAGCTCAGAAAGTGCATCATCATCATCTGCCTAGCCTTTTCCCAAATATGTTGGGATCGGCTTCCAGTCTAACCAGATGCAGCTGAATACCAGTATTTTACAAGGAGCGACTGCCTATCTGACCTCCACAACCCAGTTACTGGGTAATAAGATACCCCTTGGTAAGATTGCTTGTCAGGCTTTCGGGCTTCTGACTATCCGTAACGACTGCCAAAGATCCACGAATGACAGCCGGGACCAACGGCTTAACGTGCTTTCCGAGTCACGGAGGGGTCTCGGTATGTAAAGATGGTCACCCATCCACAGACCAACCGGGGCAAGCGTATCTTAACCAGACCGATCGACCTGTGCGGCTGTTATTATTTAGCCACGGGCCTCTCAGCTCAGAAAGTACATATGAATTATAAAAGTCAGACTGGTACTTGCCCGGATCTGAATCCATAACTTTGTGCATGCCACCGTGCGAGACCGGCGAACGTCTTGAGCAAGCGTAGTGATTAATGCTCGTGCGTTTTCTGTATGAAAATGGGCATTTGCTCTCAGCAGCATAATCAACTTCTACTGTTCCCACTTTTGGAACACAGGCCCCCTCTGTGTGAGAGCGAGTGGGCCGTAATCTACCACGCGGGCCCAAGGTGGGTTGGTGGATGTCACATGTCTTCAAATTTTTGGTTCTGGGTCATGACGGTTTCCTTCACCGTTTTGAGAGCAGTGGTGATGAAATGAAATACACAAAGTAAATTACCAGCCTGAGTTCGAACTCACGACCTACATCTCGTATCGGGGCCGATACCACTGGGCCCCCACTGCTCTCATTTTTTTCTTTTCCCTGAAGTGCGACAATAATAGGCTGGTATTATTATTATATGCTGCACCGGTCGAACAAGATTTTTGCTTAATCACGCAATTTATAGTTCGTTTTCCGTAGAAAATCTTATTATTGGATATTAAACTTACCTTACTGAATTAATTCGTGCAGCAATATCCCTTTGAAAATCAAGCAATGCTTTAAAAGCTCTTTTTCACGGAAGTAAGTCACGATTCGACTCCCATTTTATTAAGGCTTCGTTCATTAATTCCTCATACCAACGGGCGATTTTTTCCCGCGGCGATTTTTTATCACGCAGTGGATTTTCAACTCTCGGTCTTTGAAAATCCAGTGCTCAACCTCAAGCACATTGGTTTAATGTTTAACTATGGTGCACTTATATTATATTTAGTAGAATATTGTATCGTGATTAAGATTATTTTGTTTAGTATGTAATACTGATGTTAATAAAAAGCAGAAAATGTAAGAATGAAATTAAAAATAAAAGCATATGATGTAGTAATGGAACTTTACCAGACGTTTGACAGCTGTCGTTGAGATAATATCTTGACAGATGTCATTGACACGTCAGATTAGAAATAGGATATGAATAACAGGTAACCTTACGAAGAACGTGGACAAACTATATTAAAATAATATAAAGTATAAATATTAATAGTTTTATTAATAAAAATACAAAACAATACATCATCGAGCATTGAGAATCTAAATGAGTGCATCCCAGTACGTCAAAAAAATACACTGTTGGATTTGCAACTCTCGGCGCTAAACAGTAATAACTAATACGGGCTGGTATCACAATTCTACATCAATGCACGTATTGTGCGTACGGGTCGGAAAATCGATTATACGATCCACCCCAGCCCCTCAAGGAAGGCCAGCAACACGTTGTATGTGGCGACCACCAGGCAGGATAGCAGCACATGAGCTGTTGCAGCTGTCTTCTCGTCGCGACGAGACGCGTCGCCCTACTAGTGCGTTGAAAATTCAGTCAATCAATAAATCTGCCTAGCTCCTATTCCAGTCTAACCAGATGCAGCTGAATACCAGTGTTTTATATGGAGTGACTGCCTATCTGACCTCCACAACCCAGTTACTAGGTAACACGATACCCCTTGGCAAGACTAGCTGTCAGACTTTCGGGTTTTCTGACTACCCGTAACGACTTTTAGAGATCTACGAATGAAAGCGTTGAAAATCCAGTGCGCGCTAAAAATCGCCGCGGGAAAAAATTGCCCGTGGGTGTGAGGGCTAATTGTGTTACTTGCTGTCGAATGCAATTGGACCCTTTGATCACATTGGAATCACCAATTTAAAAAAAAAAAAGAATGAGTAAAACGTACCGTATCTTTAAAATTGATGTTTTCTGGGAAATCTAGTCTCTTTGCTTCGATGGTTTAAACTTGAAGTGAGACTGATATTTTTCACTTTTTTTTTTATGTTTGCTTCTTTATCGAGATATAATAGTAGTTTAGATGCATGAACAAATTAAAATGCAGGTCATTAGTATTGATTCTGAGTATCATACGATATATTATAAAGGTCATCACTCATTATAAGAGCATAACTCAGACATAGCAAATAACTTGTCATTCACGTTAAAATTTTAAATTAACTGCACTAAAGTGAATTTTACGATACAAAAAATGTTGGAGATCTCAAGGGCACCGCGCTCCCCGGCGAAGAAACGCCTGCAAGTGGTATGCCTCGCCGAACGCGCGCAGTCTTCGCGCCACTCCCACGACCGTCTCCCCGTCGTCTGCAAAATCTCACACTCAGTAATCGGCGGAGCTGACCCCACTGGTGGTATGCCAGCAACGAGAAGTCTTGCTGACGGCGCGTTGACGAGAAATTTACGAGGCGGTGGCGGGCGGTTACTGCGCTGGAGCGGCGCGGCTTTTTGCTTCAAAAATGTCTGGGTAACTTACTTATTAGCTTACAAATAACAATTTAATTGTTATTTTAACTTTTACTGTTAAAATGTTGGTGTTATCAGGTGTTCTCAACCGCAAGGCCAAAAAACAGCAAAAGTGTTCAGTTTTTATAACAAAATCCTGCTGTGAACTGATCAAGCTGCCTCTGAAAACCGTAGCCTAATTGTGGCACTACATTTGCACGTTTTCATGAATTTCCGTTAATAGCATTATAATCGGCTTATAATTTTCCTGCTGCTGGGACACAGGCCTCCTCTTGATGAGAGGGAGTGGGCTGTGGACCACCGCGTGGGGCCCAGTGCGAGTTGGTAGATGTCACATGTCTTCGAATTTTTGGTTCTAGGACATGCCAGTTTCCTCACGAGGTTTTCCTTCACCGTCTCACCATCTTCGCCTTGGCCTGCCGCGATGGCGTCGTCGGTTTAGTGGGACCCAATCGGTGGTTCTCTTAGCCTAATTGTCATCTGACATGCGGCAAATATGTCCGGCCTAGTCTCAATTAAGTTTAGCAACTTTCTGGGTAACGTCCGTTACCTTGGTTTGGCGCGCAGTATTGTGTTCTTATACGGTCAGAAATTCGAATCCCCAGGATACTGCACTCCTTGGCTCGCTGGCAAAACTCAAGCTTGGACCTCTGTTGAAGTGTCAAAGACCAGGTTTGAACACCATACGTGAGATTGGGGAGAATACACATGTCTATAATTCTCCATTTGAGTAATTTATATAAGCCTAGTTATTTCCTAGTACAAATATGCTGTTATTGTAATAACAACTGCAGTCACACATAACATTAATCAGAGCACTATTACACTACTCCAAATACATTCTCTCATACAACACACGTTTCAACAACAAACAACATTTCAATACAATTATACAAATAATACAATACTATAATAGAGTTAGCGTGAATTCCCCAAACGGTATTGGTGTTAATCAAAAGGACAATCAATGTTCAATCTCCGATGGATTCAGTCATCGAGAAAATTATATATATTGTGCTCACAGGATAATAATGTATTTATAATAATAATTAATATTTTATTTAGTATTGAAATTGGTAAAATATTCGTAATATTATGTAATGTTATTGGTAATATTCGTATACGTAATTATTTAGTTTGCGTAAAATAATTTCTCGCACTTTATGAAATTGTGAAAACCTAGCTAAACAAATGATATGATTTTGCGTCAGCAGAAATTGGTAAGTGGGTTAAAGTCAATTTTGAACAAAATTAGATCACGTTCGAGGCAATGTGTTTATTCAATTTTCGCTGCGGGCGACTAATGTGCTTAGATATCAACAAAATCAAGAATGATTAATCATCTTCGTGTAAATTAAACTAGCTTTAATATGAGTATTTAAGCCAATCCCTTAAGAACTTGGTACTACTAAGTATTTATAAGTTTGTAAATGTATTACTTTGTAAAAGGACCTAAATAAATTTTATTTATTTTTTATTTATTTTTTTATCTTCTATATATAATTAGTGTCCGATACTTTAACACACGATTGTACAGTCAACAGCAAAATTAGATGATGAAAATCAGAAATTCAATACTAATTAACGAACGGAGTTCGCATCAGAACTGTGTGGCGTCGAAGTAGTAAATGTTTGGTGTAATTTACAATCACATAACGACACTTCGACGCCACACAGTTCTGACGCGAACTCCGTTCATTAGTATTGAATTTCTGATTTTCATCATCTACTTTTGCTGTTGACTGTACTCATCATAATAAATAATTTTCTCAAAGAGACGATTTTTTTTATTCACCAAGCGCTTGTACCCCAATAACCCAAATAGAACCGCGCATATTAGGTATTATTATAACATTAGACATTTCAGCTTGGTCATTACATAATAATGTCAATGCACTTGCGATGACTCTGGAATTAATTTGATTAGAAGTTCTTCACATCGTGAGCAATGCCGATTTCCTCCTAGAACCAAAAATTCGAATACTGTGGATTACTGGAAACTTTCTGTCACCGAAAGGAGGCCTGTGTTCTAGAAGTGGGAATATTATAGGCTGACTAGCTGCGCCCCGCGGTTTCACCCGCGTAAGTTTTGATCCCGTGGGAATATCGGGATAAAAAGTCCTATGTGTTATTCTGATGTATAAACTATATTACTGTAAAGTTTCATCAAAATCCGCTTAGTAGTTTTTGCGTGAAAGAGTAACAAATATCCATCCATCCATCCTCACAAACTTTCGCATTTATAATATTAGTAGGAAATTTGTAGGTAGTAGGATTATGTTATCTTCGACCTGCTTGTTATGACTTACGGAGCCAAAACGTGGACAATCACGGGACGTCGGATCCATGATTTCAAGGTTGCTCAGCGAAGTATGGAACGAGCTATGCTTGGAGTTTCTCTGCAGGATAAAATCCGGAATTAGGTGATCCGGCAGAAAACTAAAGTATCGACATAATTACATAATTATGTACGAGTAGCTCACAGAATAAGTATGTTTGTAATTAAGTGTATTGTATACGGTTAAATAAATAAGCAAGCTTAACTGGCAATGGGTCGGCCATATTAGTCGTAGAACTGATGACGTTGGGGTAGACGTGTTCTTGATTAGAGACCGCGAATCGGCAAACGTAAGGTAGGACGCCCTCAGGCTAGGTGGAGCGACGATCGTCGCAGGGACGCTGGTAGCAGCTGGATGAGAGTTGCCGAAAATCAATTTGAATGGCATGCAATTGGAGAGGCCTACGTCCAGCAGTGGACTGATGTAGGCTGATGATGATGATGTTATGTTATGTAGATGTTCTTAGGTGATGCTGACACCACCATCAGTTGGTGGTTGGGGACCATCAGTTGGAATGCCTGCTTGTTTGTGCCTTTTATTTAACGTCAGAAAGATAGACTTATAGTACCTATATACGTTAGAATTTACAGAGATTCCAGAGAGGGTTAAATAGCCAACTAATAAAACCAGGAACTTTGCTTTGTAGGATAAGATCTAGTGAAAGAGTTCACCTGGACATGTACTTTATATACTTATTTCTGAAGCCAAGAAGCATTGTTGTGTTCCAGTTTAAAGGAATGTTGCAGTTGCACGAAGTTGCTGATACACGGGACTTTTCAACTTTGTCTCTTAGCTTGGTAACGAATTGGCAGTTCCGTGTGTTGGAAGTGCAATCAATTTCCTTTTCTGTCACTTCGGTGTGTACGAAACCAGAGGCCCTACGGCGTGCGACGTAAATGTAACGTAAATTCGAACGTTTATTGAATCGGAAATATAACTCCTCTATAGTATTTTGGTTTTGACTACCCCGTTGGTCTCGTGATCACAAGCGCGACTGCTGAGCGTGGGATCCTGGGTTCGATTCCCGGGTCGGGCAAAGTGTTATTGAGTTTTTAGATTATAAATTTCTTAGTAACAGGCCGGAGTTGGAAGTTGGCAGTGTGAAACCCTCATGCCTCGGAAAGCACGTTAAGCCTGATCTTTCTCCAGTCGTTACAGATTGCTAAGAGCTAATAAGAGTTAAAGAATAGAGTGCACTTGTGTTAGCGCACACATTTGTGCACTATAATAAGTATCTCCTGCGAACTTGGCTAATCTCCGTTAGAATTGGCCACCATGACTGAAATCGGTCGGGAAGAGGTTATACGGGTAAGACAAAGGACACTGAAGAAGATGCGCCATTGTTTATACAGAATTTCATTTTCATTCAATTCTTCAAAAAAATTAATACGCTTTGAAATAGCTTCTCTTAATTTTCTGACAGGCCGACTTCTTGACAGTTCAAAAGTGCCTGTAAATAGTATAATTAAAATATACAGTCTGAGTTTGACATTAAGTTTACACTAATACTTACATTAGGCATCTCAAATGAATATTAAGAAATGATGATAGAGTACAAGGTACAGTTTGCAAAACTTTTGTTTTTAATTTTCTAGTTTGCCCTCAAAACGCGACCCCCATATTCTAAATTCATTCATTTACGATACACTTCCGTGTTTGGGCTACAGAAATTTATATGTGTACCAAATTTCAACTTAATCGGTCTAGTAGATTCGGAGCAAATTGGCAGTCACAGACAGAAAGACATATAAGTGAGCCTATAAGGGTTGCGTTTTTTCATTAGGACGTACGAACCCTAAAAAACTACAAATACATGTGTGACTAATTAGTAAGCTACTTTTAATAACCCCCATCGTCCTATTATAACAAACTCAAGCCTATAAACAAACAAGAAGCCTTCATCAAACTAACAAAACAAAAATATAATATTGCTACCTCGATTGGCACAAAAGACCACTTTGGGCATTACTGCTCCCAAAATGGTCCTCGTCACGACTTGTTTTTGAAGGTGAAAGTAATTAATTATGTACCCAATTAGTAGGTCAATAAAGTATTAATTTGATATTCACTTATACGTACATGTAGGAAAATAAATAAATTATTGATTGACGTCAGATAATGAACTTTGTTGAGGCGAAGACCAACTTCATGGTTTTATGTATTCTAGTTTTGTTAGCTCTTTAAACCTTATTTTAGATTTTCTGGGAATTAATTAAGGAATTTCTTTTATATTTCCGTAGTATCAATCATCCTCTACAGAAAAAGGGAGGTTCCTTCGACCAGACGGGTGTTATGTCTGGGCGCCCGACGGTTGATATCGGAACATTGTATAAAATTATGCTAGGTGCGCGATAAACTCTGCTTGCGTGATTTTGCGTCAGTGTGATGCGTAGTTTGCATGTGGCAATGTAGATGCCGCCATATTCTCTATAGTTATTAAGAGATCTGAAATGAAATCGTAGGTGCGTTCAGCAACAAAAGTCGATTAACACTTCATTTTTTATAAATCTCAGTTATTGAGCATAATATTTGTTCAAAATTGCATTGTACTTCTGCTGCAATTTTGAACAAATATTTTGCTCATTAACTGAGATTAAAAAAAAATGAAGTGTTAATCGATTTTTTTTGCTGACCGTATATTTTTACTCTTTTCTTCCAAATAAAAACCTAATACCAAAATTGAGAAAGCTCATTCTAAACTCGCTTAACTGTTGGAAGGCAACCAGAGATATTAGGTCGGGGCAAAAGTATTTTCGTATTTTTTCATACAAAAAAAAAATTGTTTTAGGTTTAATTTTTTATTTATTTATAATATGTATGTGCCGTTTTGATCGATGACTTGTTGCCATCTCGTGGGCAATGCCATGATCCCATTGCTGTAGAAGTTTTGAGATTTTTTATCAAAAAAATCTGACAGGTAGTTTTCACAGTGTTCTTTCCCCTTCCCCCCGGACCGCCACAAGGTGTAGACGTGCATTAGATCTGTTACAATCTATTTAAAATAAAATCACAAAATTAAAATAAATTTAAAAATTCAGTGAAATAATAAGACATCAGAGAAACGCAGGAGGTGTTCGGTGCAGTTCGCCGCGCGTGAGTACCGTTCACGATACTACTTAACTGATCTGTCACCTTGGTACACAAGATTGTGACAACTAATCAGCGTACGCGCAGGAGGCGGTACTAATTTGGGTCACGTCCACTAATTACCGCCTGCTTAAGAACGCCACCCACTCAAGGCTGAGCGCCGCCTACTACAAGGATACGCACCACCCTACTAAATTGTCATTGATCGCGTGACCTGCGCTCGCGTCTATTACTGGTTGTGACTTAACGTAGTCCATTTAATTGAGCTCGACAGCTAATTAATACCTTGTACTCATCACAGCCTAGTACTTGGAACGGGTAAAATGGACAAGTCTCTCTCTGATCCAAATATTAGCGTAGTGATGGACACGACTCCCCCCAATTTTATTTCTACGCGTAATAAGAGATTAAGGGAAGAAGATCTACCAGGGGAATTTACTAAATTCAAGACGGAAATCAAAGAGATGTTAGCTTCCTTTATCTCAACTCAAGGAAGTGAATTAAAAGTGATTACTTCGAATCTCAAGGATATTCAGACAACAAATAATAACATAGAAGCTGCTATTACTAACCTATCCTGTCAAAATGAAGAATTCCGTAAGAAAATCGAAATGCTTGAGGTACAAGGTAAAAAGGACCGTGAATACATTGTCTTGTTAGAGGATAAGATCGAAGATCTACAAAGAAGCAGTAAAAAAACCTGCATCGAGATAAAGAACGTCCCTAAAAAGCCTCATGAAAGTAACATTGACTTAATAAATATGGTCACGAGCTTAGGTAATCACTTAAGCCTCGAGATTGACTCACGCGACCTCAAAGACATTTATCGACTGCCTAGTAAGAAAGAGGGTATTATAAATACTCCCATAATTGTTGAACTGAACAGTGGAGTTCAGTTCAACAATTGTTGAAAACTAATCTACTAAAAAAGGCAAAGTCGTATAACATTAAAAATACTAGCAAACTTCAGGCGAAACATCTTGGAATAACAAGCAACGAGGAGGTACCAGTGTTCATATCCGAACAATTGACCCCTAAAGGCGCCCGACTATTTTTCCTGGCTCGAGACCTGGCTAAAACTAAGCAATACAAATTTTGCTAGACTGCTTTTGGACGTATTTTAGTCAAGAAGGATGAGAATGCTCGCGCGATCTTTATAAAAAGTGAAGCACAGGTACACCATTTAATGCAAGAAGCATGACTAATTTGTTATCTCATTAGATTTTTCCTAATAATAAAAACTTTGTCATTTTGTGATAGTATAATCACAATTAATGTTTTCCCTAACTTTAACTTTAAACTACATATATAGATTTATTTCAAACTTTTATAACTGTAACCATAGTCGGCTCACTTTTACACATTCAAACACTGATTTTCACACCACCTGCTCCACACAAAATATACAACTAACTCACTCAATACACCCACAAACACACACACTTCGCTCTGTGCCTAATATATCATGTCCTGTAGTGCTGATTCACACATATATAACCAAACATAATCGTACATATGCGAAGACAGTCGTTACACGATTATTGTGCTATTGTTCAAAACTTAAGATACAAAAATTGTTCACTTTAATTAATAATGGATAGTAACTTATGTAACTTGCAGGAATTGGATGCTGCTGAGATTGCTAATTCTGCTATCTTTGATATTGCACACTTTAATACTTACCTACATCATAATAATAATTATAACTTAACCATCCTGACTCAAAATATAAGGAGTATTTACAGTAATTTTGATGACCTTCAAGTAACTTTGTCTCAAATTGGAGTTGAAGTGGATGTCCTACTTTTAACAGAGTGTAGATTGAATTCTAATAAACAAATACCTGTGTTAAATAACTATACCTCGTTTAATACATCTAGACATTTAAATAAAAATGATGGCGTAGTCGCCTATATAAAAAACTGCCACTTACCCCAATCGGCAGAAGTTAATTTGATACATGCCTCAGCTTTGCAAATCACAATCTCCAACTTCACCATTATTGGTATTTATCGGTCTCCATCGAATGTATCCGCAGATCGTTTCATTGCCTCGCTTGATCAATACCTTCAAACTATCGACTCACATGGAGATACTATTATTACGGGAGATATAAACATTAATTTAATAGGGAAACCGGCAGAAACGTCACAAATACGCACTAACAGATTAAATTATTTAAATATGGTGGCTTTGCATGGTTTCCTCCCAGGACACTTTTTGCCTACCAGAGATGACAGCCGCCTCGATCACATGATTCTTAAGCTAGATAAATCAAAAAACTCGGCTTTCGTGGCAGTTTTAAACACGTCTGTTACGGATCATGCAATGGTACTACTAAATATATCCCACACGTACCAGACCAAGTCTTATGTCAAAACTAAGACCGTGACTAATTTGGAGAATGCCTACAGGCACCTCGTAAATGCGGAAACATCTTTTCTTAACACATATAGAGACCCAAACATTTTAGTAGACGGGTTGATAGATGTGATTAGGTCATCTCTCCTTCAAAACACTAAGGTTGTCTCACTCTCTAGCTCTAAGCGTACTCTAAAGCCCTGGATAACCACGGGAGCCCTAAGATGTATTAGGCTTAGAAATAAACTGCAACTACAGTCGAGGAGAGACCCTTTTAATGTTATTTTGATCATAACGTATAAGCGTTATCGTACATTTTGCTCTAATCTTATTAAAAAACTCAAAAGACAATATCATAAAAACCAAATTTTAATTTCTGTGAAAAATCCTAAGCTACTTTGGCGTAAAATTAACGACATAACCCATTACAAAAAACCAAAGACATCTAGTGTACACCTACTTCAAATCACACCGCATCCTCTTGACTCGTTAAATCGCGTAAACCATTTCTTTGCAACTATTGGAAAAAAGTTGGCGGAAGAAATCATTGCTCTAACTGGGCAAGGATATAAACTTCCTGCTTTTAGCATCTCAAATGCACCATCTCGAGCCAATTCATTTGTGCTACTAGAGACAGATCCGGCAGAAGTGGACGGTACACTCATGGCACTTGACTCAGCAAGTGCTTCGGGGTGGGATGGCATATCAGTGAGTTTCCTTAAGTTATCTCGAGACTTTGTAGTTCCTCTCATTTGCAAATTAACAAATCTTTGTTTTGAAACGGGTGTATTTTGTGATGCATTGAAGCGATCTATCGTCACGCCTGTGCACAAGGATGGGGACAAGAGCGATGTTAATAATTACCGACCGATTTCCGTCTTACCGTCACTTTAAAAAATAATAGAAAAAATAATATATAAAAGGCTTATAAATTACTTGAATAAATATAATATTCTTTCCGACTCACAATATGGTTTTAGACAGGGGCGGTCAACTCAGGACGCGGTCATAGCGTTAACGTCTGAAATCACGGATAAGGTGGACAAGGGGTATAAGTGCGTTACGGTGTTTTTAGACCTGAAAAAAGCTTTTGACACCGTATCTGTTCCCATCCTTTTGCAGAGACTTGAGGCTATAGGGATTAGAGGCAAGGCTCTTTCTCTTTTTGACAGTTATCTCCGGGTTAGGAAACAGCAGGTTAAGGTAGGTAAATCATATAGCAATGAGGAAAATGTTGATTTCGGTGTTCCGCAGGGCTCTGTACTCGGCCCGCCACTGTTTCTAGTGTATATTAACGAGCTCTGTAACCTACGTAACAGTGGCGGGAAAATCTTCTCATATGCAGACGATACGGCTATTGTCTACTCTGGCGACACTTGGGAAGGGGTACGTGATAGGGCTAAACAAGGGTTAGTTGTCATAGATGGGTGGCTCAAAGCTAACTTGTTAACCCTTAACATTGTAAAACTAATTACATTTGTTTCTCTCCAAGTGCAAGATCTAAAGCATTTACCAATTTCAATATTCGTATCCATATTATGTGTGCAAATAGCTTGGGACAAAATTGTGACTGTAAGCCCATCAAACAATTATCGTCTGCAAGATACTTGGGAGTCATAGTTGACGAGCGTCTAGCGTGGCACTCGCATGTCGAGGTTATTATGACACGTGTTCGAAAATTTATATGGATTTTTAAAAATCTACGACATGTGATGCCTCGAAAGACGCTCAACAACATTTATGTGGCACTCGCGCAGTCAGTAATCACATACTGCCTACCTGTTTGGGGAGGGGCCACTAAAACTAAATTCCTAGAGTTAGAAAGAGCCCAAAGGTCACTTTTAAAAGTAATCTATTTTAAGCCATATAGATATCCCACAGTCGACCTATATACAGGGTGCAATTGAAATCATGGGCATTATTTTAACCTAAGGTACTACTTATGATACTAATTGCATTAGGGCTACTATTACGCAAATCAAAAATATGATTAATGCAAGTATGGAAAACCTTAAAATGTAGTAAGTCATACAAAGTATCAAATTAGTTGCGCTTCTCGATAGCAAATGCGTAGGTACACTACGCCGTACGCGCGTCATTGGGCGTGAATTCTTTGACCCCGCCCGACTCACGTGACATTCGTAAGTTGCCAATGAATTGATTCATAATAAATTCCAATTTTCCCTTCGTACTTTGCCGGCTTAGGACGGTCAAAACTACGTCAACTAACATACATTAAAAAAAAACATTTACGTACCTAGCTTGTGGATTGTTTTGAAAAAACCTTATTTGTCGGTAAAGTGACAGAGGGTAAACGGGTGCTCTTCCACGAGCTTGTGCATGTGCTGGCACGTGAAAAGACGAAAAATCCAACAGGTTCTGAGTGGTTCTGGTGGAATGAGACCCCGTGAAGGAATAGGGTCGTTCGGGTAGCGCCGATGGAACATTTCACGAGTTCATACTAAATTTCTTGTGCGATCGTAAATTACAACCATTTGTGGGTATTGTTGGTTGGTGTACCTAGCCTGCACATTACGCGGTCGAGGCATCGTGTACACAAACACACACACAACACACAACTACTACACTAACACTTAATACACTGCAATCCAAGCACCGTATGACGCGAGCGGCGAGTACGGCGATTACGTCACGGGATCAATAAATCAATTACGCGTCAATGCACCTGCGCAGTCGTTATGACACTGGTTCCGGGTTCGTGACTTCGTGTTGCGGCGGGAAGCATACCCCGCGCGGGGGTGATATTCGTATTTTTGCGAGTGAGGGAGTGGGACGGAGAGAGTTCAGGGAATCCCGCCGGACGGAATGTCTTGTAGCCCATTGTTATTATTACTTGTAAGGAAAAACCCGCGCGCGCGCAGGTGATGTTTGTTTACATTTCGCTTTGCGCTGTACTGCGCTTTAAGATTTTGATATTTCAACAATTATTGGCGTTAACGAAGTATTTTGTTTTAATTACTTTAAGTGTTTATTTGCAATAATAAGCCTTGTGCAATTTGACTTACTACATTTTTAAGGTTTTCCTTACTTGCATTAATAATATTTTTGATTTGCGTATCAACAGCCCTAATGCAATCAGTATCGTGAGTAGTGCCTTAGGTTAAAATAATGCCCATGACTTTGATTCCACCCTGTAGAATTAGTGGCCTATTATCAGTCAGGAAACTATACCTTTTAAACATCACTCTATATTTACACAAATACCTTCCAGTTAACTCAGACAGACAGGCTAAGAGACGAAAAGACATTGTGGCTTACTCTCCACGGGTAGGTACGGTTTTTCCAAGGCGACAGTATGTATGCCAATCGGCCTTCATATACAATAAAATTAACGCAAAACTAAAGTTCCACCAGGAGGCCTCGCATCAATGCAAAAAAGTTATAACTGAGTGGTTAAAAACTCAAACATATGATGAAACAGAGCATATTCTAGTCAGACTTGCATAAATCTTCTTTATCATAATGTTATACCTTGTGATTTTAAAGTGATATTTTTATCTTTGATTATAATGGCACCATCAGCAAACACGCAAACACAAACGCACACACCCTAACACAGACACAAACACACACATCCTAACATAGACACAAACACACCCTTACACACCCTCACACACACACACCACAACCCGCACTCACAAAGTTCGATAGTCACACATAAATATACTCATAATTACAAACTACACAGAGCTGCTAATTACCTTATAAATCATTGTTTTATCTTTTAAGTTTTGTTTTTTAGATTAGTTCTTAATTGAAATTTTTATAAAGTCTCAATATTGTTAACTATCAATTAAGGGAAGGAGCGAGACAACCCCAACACAAGTATTATTAATTACTTACTGGGGCTGTTTCATTCACATTTGTAAATGTAACCGTTTGAGACACAATAAACAATTTTATTTTATTTTTATTATTTTCTTTTGAGGTTAACTTTATGCTTCCTAAAGAGTTCTGAAGTGACCGAAACAGGTGAAAATCTGATGGAGCAAGATCAGGGCTATACGGAGGATGCATAAACACATCCCAGCCAAGCTCTCTCAATTTTTGCTGAGTGGCTATAGATGAGTGCGGTCTGGCGTTGTCGTGATGAAATACCACGCCCTTCCTATTCACCAGCTCCGGACGGTTTCTCTCAATAGCTTCTTTTAACCTCATCAGTTGTTGACAGTAGAGGTCAGAATAGATAGTTTTACCCGGCGGCAAAAGCTCATAGTGGACGATTCCTTTCCAATCCCACCAAACACACAGCATCACTTTGTTCCGAGTCAGGCTGGGCTTTGCCACGGCCTGTGGGGCTTGTCCATGCTTCGACCACGATCTTTTTCGGACATTCTTATCGTAAGTGATCCATTTTTCATCACCCGTAATCAACCGTTTAAGAAATGGGTCGGAATAATGGGTGGTTCAATAAAGAATCGCAAATGGAAACACGTTGCATTAAGTTTCTCTCAGTGAGATCATGTGGTACCCAAATATCAAGTTTTACCTTGTACCCAGACTTTTGTAAATGCCGTAAAACTGTTTTGTGATCAACATCCAGTTCTTCAGCAATATCATAACTACTAATATGTCGATCATGCTCCACTTTTTCAAAAATGACACTGATTTTATCCGTGACAGGGTGTCCAGAGCGAGCTTCATCCTTCACACTAAAATTTCCTGACTTGAAACGCTTGAACCACATTTGTGCTACTCGTATTGATACCGCATTAGGTCCGTAAACCGCACAAATTTTACTCGCGGCGTTCGTCGCATTTTTACCTTTTTTGTAATAAAATTTTAAAATGTACCGAATTTCTTCGTCACATACGTTCATGTTGCTTGCTTGAAAAACAATTGAGAAATGGCGGGAACTAGTTTTTTTTTTAATTTATTGCATCTTTAGAATGTCAACATTTAATAGTATTAAAACCAGCCAGTTACATTCAGCACTGCCAAAGAGGTTTGATTACTAACAATAGATTCAAAATACGAAAATGTTTTTGCCCCGACCTATTATTTTATTGCCAGCCTGCACTACATAAGGTGGACTTTAGCAGACAACCTTTACAGTAAGTACAGTTAGCAACAAAATTCGATTAACACTTCAGTTTTTTAATCTCAGTTATTGAGCAAAATATGTGTTTAAAATTGCATTGTATTTCTGCTGTTGTAATCGATTTTTGTTGCTGACCGTCTAGGTCTGAACTAGACGGTCCTACCTAACAATCTAGGTCTGACACGATGTTACTGAAGTCTGAAACCAGCGTTGATGACAGTGAGGTTATAGGAGAATAGGTAGTCATGCGATGAGGAGGAAAGAGACTTATCGTTAGAAAAGTATTGAGTATGAACGTGGATTGTTATTAGAATAAGGAGAGATGAAAGAAACGATGGATGGATTGTGTGAAGCTGATAAAAAAATGTACTTAGATGTGGTAGAAAAAGTTTTTGTGTGCGTGTTATTTATGATTCAATAATTTTAATAGTTTTTTTTGTATCATTGTTCGGCTCAACCAAAGCACCTGCGATCTAATCTCTGCACCACCCTTGGTTGACTGGTAGAGAATGCCTAAGGCATTAAGTCCGCCTTTGTACCTTTTTGTGTGCGAAAAGATTAAATAAATAAATAAAAAGAAATATTGCGGCGACGATGCATGAGCAAGTGTGGTGATTTATGCCATTCATGGCAAGGGCAATAATCCTACTAGTCCTACTAATATAATAAATGCGAAAGATTGTACCTATGGATGTATGGATAGATGTTTGTTACTCTTTCACGCAAAAACTACTGAACGGATTTGGATAAAATTTGGCACACGTATATTTTATAACCAGGATTAACACAGAATACTTTTAATCCCGATATTCACACGGGATCAAAACTTACGCGGGTGAAACCGCGGGGCACAGCTAGTAGGCTACATTTTTTAAATTGAAAACTTTTTAAGCAGCGTTAAGCAATTTGAAAATTGTATGGGTTCGCGTTACCGACATTTATTCAAATTAGGCTGAGAAACAGCACTTTCCGAACGTCAAAATTACATAAGACAGTCCCCCAAAACGCCCGCCCTTCGCCACTTCGTGGAGTTTCTTGCCGGTTCTGTGGAGTTTCTTGCCGGTTCTTCACCATAGGAAACGACCAATTGGAACCGTGCACCTAGCTTCTAACGTGCCCTTGTAGGCTTTTGTGAAATAAAATATTTTGATTTTTGACTTCCTAGTGCTTTCGCTGGGAAGAAAAAGTGGCGCATCAAACTCCCCAGCAGTTTAAGAATATTACGTATTGCGTTTGGTCAGCAGTGAAAGTACCTATATACAGGTTGAAATTGAAAACATGCGACAAATCGAAATGGAAGATTGTACTCATCATTATGAACAACTTTTACTATGGGACCAAACCTGAAATCGCGAAAAAAAAATCATTTGTTCCCTACATTTATGTTCGTATAACTCGTCAAAATATAGGGAACAGCTGATTTTTTTTTTCGCGATTGCAGCTTTGTTCCCTTAGTAAAAGTTGTTCATAATGATGAGTACAATCTCCCATTTCGGTTTGTCGCATGTTTTCAATTTCACCCTGTATATACGGGGTGGTGGACATCGACGCGTCAGCTGTTACCATGTTCAGTAATTACATGACTTTGAGTTTTGTCGTCAGTTATTAAAAAGAATCTGCTGTTCCATATATTTTGAACGGGTAGGTATTGCATTTTGCTATGAAACAGCAGATTTTTTTTTAATAACCTACTAATCATTTTTACTTTTAGGAGTTTAGAATCATTTACTGAATATTCTGAATTTATTATTGCATTAGGCTCCTGGCCCTGGCACCCCGAATAGTGTTGACCTCTGTCGGCAGTCCCCAGTCAGCCTACGTTTTTATGGTTGGGTGATAATAATTAATAATTTGTAATTTTTTAATGATTTTAAAAAAGGGCTAAATAAAACAATCAAACTTGGCACGTTAAATTCAAAATCGTTATTTATTCTTAATTCCAAATGACAGGTAGGTAATTACACTTTCTTATACATCACTTACGTAAGAATATATTTCACATTATTTATATTTACATTTAAACATTATTGTACTCAATTGGTATACTTTTTTATTAATTTTATTTATCAACTTTGATAAATAACAACTTTTAATTTAGTTTTTCAGCTGTTTATAGGAACTTCAAGCGTGAAAATACACGAAATCAGTTAAACAATATTACTGATTAATATTATTATTGCATAAAATTACATTAATAATATTAGAGCATATGTTTATTACAAAAAGCATTGTTCCACTAAATGAGAGTGAATTTAATAATACATAATTAAAATTAACACTAATTTTGTCGCTAGTAAATTGAATTTATTAAAATAGAATTCATTTTAACAAACAGCGTTATAAGAAAATGCATTGTTTTACAAATAATTTAGTGGATTCTAGATAACTTATTTATGGATTGTTATAAAATACTGGAATCGACACCAACCCGAACTCAAGAAAAATAATGTTAGAAACTAAAACCCGACTATGACAAAAAGGTATAAAAAAGACTTGATTAATATTTTTTTCTTCGGTAATGGTATAAATCCTGCACATATAAGCCGCCATTTAGGATTTTATGTGACGTCATATATTCTGTAACCCGCAGAACAACGAGGGAACAGATGAATATACATATAATATCTGTTAAAATCATAAATCCTTCCTTTGGCTTTGCCATAGTCGGATAAAAACAAGAAAATATACTTTTCTGGAATATTTTATTGTTTGATGCTTCTCAGTGATATCCTGTAGTAGTATTAATATGTTTCTTATTCCATTTTTACCAATTACCGCATCGACAAAATAGAGTGTAATTTTGACCTAAAAAGTATTTTTTACCTAGTTATCTTGTTTATATTTATTTGCATATAAGGAGTGTGTTCGATGATGGGATTATTACACGAACAGTATAATTTTTACGTAATAATACACGAACACAATACTCAAGAACCGATTAATACCTACACGAACAGTCTGGCAAATAAATTACACTCTTCGTGTATTAATTCCACCCTCTAACACATTTCATAAACACAAACATGAACAAAGATATATAACTAACTTAACAGTATCTACACAAACTGCAGTAAACGTGTTACTTTCCGCTTAAATGTGACCATGGAGAGTTGCAAACTTCGCCGTTCTAATTTGCGCCAAGTTTCCCTTATCTTGACAGAATTGTAGGCATGAGTACTATACAAATACTAAGGGCGCCTAAGATCCTTGTTGGATGTACATTAACTTGAGGAAGAGTTATTCTAATACAATTTGCTTGGCCTCCTAAATCAAACGACCGTGAAATTTCCATGTCAGGTATCTATATAGTTCAAAATAATGAAGAGTCAAAGAAACAGTTTTGATGCCTTCGATCAATTAGGTTTCCGATGACCACAAACCAATTTCCACAAAATAATTTTGTGGTCTTATTTTGCAACATATTTTTTTCAACTTTCAACCAAACCCAAAATTCATAATACCAAAACCAGAATTTTTTCACACTTTAAACCAAATAGACGACCACTGTTCTTCTAACGGCTATTAGCAGTCGGGGACTTGGCAAATCAAGTAACCGAAAATGTGTCATTGTCGACTCGGAAGCTTGTCGAAAAGCTGTGAATAGCTATCCTGGTGTGACTTCTAATCATGACAATAATAGTAGATTGTTTTCCAAGGGAGCAAATACCTATTTTGTAGGGAAGAATGTTTCCTGAGCGCAGCGAGGGATTCAAAGTACGTCACTCGAGCTTAAAATAATGTTGCTCCCGAGGTGGACACTCTGCTTTTTATCACCCTCTATGAAAAAAATAAGTAAGTGCAACTTATGAATAAGAATACTTTGTTTATTTATTTAAATACTATTTTGAATAAACAATTACGAACGAAGACAGAATGCTTTTTCTGTGTTGTTTTCTTTTTCACAAACTTTGTGTATTTGACTCGCGCGCCTTTTACTTTATCATACAGCCTGTTACTTGTTCATACAATGTTCGTGATTGATCTCTTTGGTGATTGGAACTTTTGCTCTAACAATGTGCACATTCCAAATTCAAATAACTTTTAGTCCCTAGGGTTTAAAGAACTATTTTAGTCCCTGTTTACGAAAAATACACTAGCTCTTTTTTAAAACATAATATGATAAAAATAATAGTCTTGATCAAAGTGATAAGGTACGGTCAAGAAGCAAAAACATTAAGCAAGTTTCAAACTTTATTTCACGCATCATAACGAGCGCAAGCCACATTTTCATTCAAAACGCAAAACGTAGTCGTATAAATAATAAGGTGCAAGTAAGAATGAACCCTATGGTACTTCACATTTTCAATTCTTGGTACAGTCTATAGGTAAATGGTGCTGCACCTTAATTGCGTAACACACTATCAATCAAAATCTTAATCATTCTGAAGAATATTGCTAATCCATTGCTTCATATTATGTTCCAAAAATTTGTCTGCTCGACAACGTAAATGACGCAATGAACGTAAATGAACAAATGTTGTTGAACTCTCAAAAGAAAAGCCATTCCTACTGTTAGTGTGTTACGCAACTACCCCGCTGTTCACCTTATCAACACGATGTAGGTACTTTAGTTCAAGAAAATTTGTAGACAACCACATTGTTTACTTGTTTATTATTTTCTGTCATTATGACGTCATCATCATCATCATCATTTTCAGCCGAAAGTCGTCCACTGCTGGACATAAGCCTACCACAAGCTCCGCACTTTGACGGGTTCCGTTCTGGGGATTTTCTCTCTAAATCCGTCAACGAAGACATGGACCCGTCCAAAAGTAGTTGATCCGTCAAAACAAGCAACAAATTAAATTTTTCGGACGGGAAAAATCACTTTAGGATTAGGGATAACTGTCAAATTGTGTTGTCATTCATTTTAAGTTCGGGCGCCGAAATAATTATAAATATTATCCATAAGTGATACGAAGTAGGAGACGTTCGTAACTTCGGCGGAATTAGGGAATATACTTCGTGCATAGAGAATATAGATGTTACGACGTCCTAATGAAACCTCATTATTAGACAATGTGTATATATGTATGTCATGATTTTTTTCTATAGTAATATGATTTAATACATACTGCAAGTACACCATGCTGTGTTTTAATAATTTTCGACTCAATATATGTTAATGTTCACTAACTCGACAGTAAACCAACATTGTGTTTTGCAGTGCCCTGACCCTAATGAACCCTTCATGTGCAAAAACCGACAATTAATCAAGTAACATGTGTGATGTGCACGACAACAAATAAATTACGATAACACATCGTCAGAACACTGTGGGAACAACACTAAATAATCGCGGAAAGGAAAAATATCACGGACCTTAGCACGGACGTAAGAATATAGCGGCGGGATTTTATCGCGCACTGGATTTCCAACTCTCAGTTTTGAGCCTAGCATTGAGAATCCAACAGAGCGCATCTCAACGCTTCAAAAAAACACACTGTTGGATTGTCAAGTTTCGGTCCTAAGCAGTACGTTGAAAATCCAGAGCGCGAGAAAAATCGCCGCGGGAAAAACGCGCCCGTCCGAACCTGCTTTAGAGCAGGTTCGGACGGGCGCGTTTTTCCCGCGGCGATTTTTTTTGTGTATATAATGTTTCTGGTCTAATTGTAAGTGTATAGAATGCTTCTCGATTCAAAGTTCCTTTGCCCTCCTGCTGTGCAACTGGTATTTTACGCATTATGACCATCCCATATTAATATTTGCCTTATAATGGTTCTTGCGTTCCATTAAGCAGAGCGTTGATATTTTAGTCGTGCTAGTCAAACGATTAATCATCATAATGATTGTGAGTTTTCGACTCGTTTTCTGGAACAACATTCACGCATAGATCATTGATCATATCTGTCACATGTAAAAAACTTTAGCTATTGTAAAAATATCATCTTTGAATTATGACGAAACTACAAATATATGCTTCTTGCTAGGTTATGAAAATTTTTCCCTTTATTTGTGAAAATCTGAAAAAATCTGTCAAGTTAGATTTCAGCCTGGAAAGTTGTCTCCCTATTTTGGAACTTTGTAAGGCCTTGACTGACTGGATAAAATTTAATGGTACATCAAAAAGTACAATGTCGAAACTACACATTGTGTATTCACAAAAATCAACTACATCACAAAAAACATAGAAAGTCAGCTGCATATAATGCGCATAAACGTACACCAAGTGCAAGCGCCTCGCGACTGGCTCCACGTTCCACGATCATGGAGTGCCGATCGCGGATCGTAAATTCTGTCGCACGATCCGTTTTAAGAAACCCGCGATATTGCCGTGATCCAGTGCTGATCCACGTTTTAGCTTATTTAAGTTCAGTAGAACATTATCGCATTATCTATATAACCCAATCACCCGACCCAGATACAGCAGTCCAACACGAGCGCGCCAAACGACTGAGGCGCCTTTGAGCACTTACAAAAAAACCGACAGCGCTCGGATCAGCCGCTCCACGAAGCATGCGTGCGCTCGGATCGCGCGCGGCATGTCCACACCGACCGCGCATTTGAATCGCGCTTCTGCCGCGCCCAATCGAAGCGCACTGGATTGTCCGATATGGATACAGTTATTTGTTTCAGATTACCGTACGTACTTGTCTCTGTGTGCGTGCGTCTGTGTTCGCTCGTTGCATGGAGCCGACCTTCTGTACTTACGTATTTTGTGAATACACCGTAATTGAAGTCCTTTTATCAACAAGTACGTGAGGTTCTGAACGATCTATGTATTGTAGGAAAGGCCTATTAATACGGAACGACTCCTCCATCCTCTTTAACGTTACCTTACCTTTTGTTAACAGGCTTTTTGCCTTGTGTTTATTTCCTTATCTCATTTGTAACAAGATGGGTGAATGACCTTGAATTACGTGTATCAGGACCGGCAAAATGTATTGGTAGCGTTAAAATTTTGTACTCATATTTTCATGAAAATACAGCTTGTTCAGTGTGATTAAAACGCTGATGTATGTTATTACATTTATGTACATTTTAATCCAATATGATATGCTTTGATGTAAAGCTTAAATCAAAATGATACGTATTTTATTGAATACATACAGTTAAAATCATACAGCAATAATTAATCCAATTTGAACTTGTTAAAATAAAAGCAAATTCAATTAATACAGCTGCGATTTGAACATGCTGTAATTTTGAATAAACATAAATAAAATATAAGAGCAAAAACATATAAAATAAATAATAAAACGACTCGCATTAGGCCAGTATTCGCGCTAATTAATAGATTCTATTGATTATCCATCAATGATAAAATGAGCACGCATCCAACACTGCACTAAATGTGAGCAGCGCCGGGCCTACATAAATTATGTGCGGTAAATCATTCAGCCTACAACCACCACTTAATTTTTAATCAGATTCAAAAACAGCAGTGGAATAAATTGAAGAGATAATAGTGAGTACTCCTACATAAAACCAAAACACATGTCATAAAAAAATTAATAAACAAACTTCACGTGACCGGAGGGTTAAGATGTTCTTTGGCCATAAAATTAGCATTGCCATTCCACCAGCCAGTGCATTGCTGCCAGTCTTCTGGGGACGTTTCTGGATGACAGCAATGCAACGATTACTTCGACGCTTTTGTTTTTGTATTCATTTTTATAGTTAGTTAGTTAGTCATCCCTTTGACCGCCATGGGTATAGTCGGGTATAGTCGACAAATGAAAACGTTCCCAACACTTCACCGTCAGCTAGTGCCAACATGAAAAAAACATGTTTTAAGTACAAAATAAATAAACTAAATTCAGTTTTCTGTGTTTATACTTAAAATATGGTGTTTTCTTGTCGGCATTAGCCGATGGTGGCGTGTTGGGCACGTTTTCATTTGTCGGCTATACCCGACCGTGGCGGTCAAAGGGTTAATATAGTAATTAGTGTAAAAAGTTAGTATGGGTGTTAAATATTGTAAAAGTTACAAATTAAATAAATTCATTTTTAAAACTTGTAAAATTGTAAGTTTGTCCGGTTATTATCTGCCACTTGTCGTCTATCGGTTTTATTATAAATGGTGCAGGTAATATTATTGAATACGACTCATATGGATTACTTAGTGCTATTGAAATTCATCGAGCATATTACATTTCAGAACTATACCAGATAGCATGAAAGTAATTCCATTCCACGTATTTAACAAAAAACCATCTCTTCTAAATACTCTCTTCCAAATAAAGTATTGACATCGGTACGCAACGAGTACACAAAATGTCATGTTACATCAAAACGAAGTTATCGAACATTAGCTTACAAGAATACATTTTTTACATAATAAAAATAAACTTAATAAAGACTGTGGAAACAAAAGCAACACAAGGCAAGAGAAATATATTCACAGAATATATATATGGAAAGAGTTCCAAATAGCTCTAGAGTATTATCAGAAATCGAGTTCACCATAAACACGATTGCAAAAGTTGTTAAAATTGCGATATGGAATGGCATGTTGCCAATCCATCTTATAGTTGTACTACAGTATCTGAGTCGACCTAACATTTGCATGTAACGGTGAACGGTAAAATACATGTACTTTACTGGTATAAGTGCTCTTTAAAATGTAAAGTCAGAAGAATTTTGAGGAAATTCTTAATGCTCTCCGGCAAAAACTAAGTCGAATCGTTGAAATTCTCAAGAAATGCGCCACTTTTTATCCTGATTCCTATCTACAGCTGAAAAGTATTAACATCAGAGAGTATTGTTTATACACAGAAAATTAGTTACAACAATATAAATTACTTTTTAATACAAATGACGTTATCCAAACTCCTGATGATTTTGTACGACGAGCATTCTTAGAGCGACAAAGACCACTAACAAATGTATGAGTAAATGAGTTTGGGAAGTGGCTGCCGAAGAATTGTTGCCGTGTTGCATAGCAGCTGGGGTTTCACCTGTAGACAATGAAAAAAGAATTCATGTCAATCAACATCACATAAATCATAATAGAGCCCGCAGGTAGATTTAATGTTCAAATATAATCATCGTAATGGACCAGCGATGGATTCATGGCTTGCACAATGCCCTTTGTTTAGTAAAGGATTAAATATAGCCGTAGCTGTACAATGGACGTAATACTCTTGTATATTTGGATCATAGTTTTCACTACGTACATCAAAGATTTTCTAGAGCAGCTCGTGGCTATGAAATAACAGCCGCACGGGTTGATCGGTCAGGTTAAGCTACGCTTGCCGCGGTCGGTCCATGGATGGGTGAATCTTTACATACTGAAACCCATCCGTGCCTCGAAAAGAAGGTTAAACCGTTGCTTTGGGCTGTCATTCGTGGATTTTTGACAGTCGTTACAGTTCCTCAGAAACTCGACAGTAACCAGTCTTACCAAAAGATATCGGTGTTATCCAGTAACTGGGTTGTGGAGGTCAGATAGACAGTGGCTCCATGGTAAATACTGGTATTCAGCTGCATGAATGCGTGTTAAAACCTGAAACCCGACTCCATGCGACTTACATAGTTAGGAAATGCTAGGTAGATTGATTGACATCAAAGATTTTCTACTGTCAGATAAAATATATATCCTCCTTCCTCAGCAGTAAATTCATTTCATGTATTAACACTATTATCGGTTCTCGAAGTCACTACACGGAAAGCACTTTTTCTTAGTCTTTTAAACTCGCAACTTACTCATATTATCTACTTTATAGCTTAGAAGTCTTCATCTTCCGAATACACTTCGATATCGAAATTCTGCTTTATAACTATAGGAACTCCTTTTAAAACTTATCTGAAATTTATCAGGCACGTCTCATCTTTATTTAGTATGCCGAATTTCAATTTACCGGCTTCAAAGAGCGAGGTTGATTTTCTTATAGAGTCATTTGAATAAATTTTAACTTTGTCGTGATAAAAATTAATATAATCGTTCTTAGAAGATTTAGATTGGTATCGTTATTTGGTATGTAATTTATATTTTGAGCAATGTAAGACTACAAATCAATGGTGACCCAGCGGTAACGACTCCGACTTACGAGTAGGTCTTGGGTCGAAACCGAAGCAGGTGCTTTACTTTGCATAATTAATTTCATCACCACTGCTATCAAAACGATGCAGGTAAACATCGTGAGGAAACCGGCATGTCCTCGAACCAAAAAATCAAAGACATATGACATCTACCAACCTGCACTGGGCACGCATGGTAGATTACAGGATCCGTATCACCCCATTCTATCCTCTGCGCCGAAGAACCGTGTACGGAGCAAATTTCCCGCTGCCAAGATTGTATAGCCTCATGAACGAGTGTAGTTATATATTTTAGATGTACATATGGGCTCACTTGGTCGGTTTCGATCTAAACTTCTCGATCATTTGTCTCACAGTCGCAGGTAATAATAATTTTAGTGCGATCATTTACCTATAAAATTCTCGTGTCACAGTATTAGTTACCATACTCCTCCGAAACGGCTGGACCGATTTGTATGAAATTTTGTGTGCATATCGGGTAGGTCTAAGAGTCAGCTACTATTTATTTTTTTTTTGCAAATCGACGTTTGCGGGGTCAGCTAGTGTTCTATAAACATAATATGTAACTGCTCTAAGTAATTTAAGATTGTTCAATTAGTAGGTAATAATAGGAAAATGCTGTATTTAGGTACCTATAATTGTATGTTACATTTAGTTCTGTATTATCTGTTATTTCCTGTAATTTCTGTAGTTTATACGAACGTTGGCAAATCTAAATAAATAAATTACAGTCCACTCCCTCTCGAAGAGAGGAGGCCTGTTTCCCAGCAGTGGGAACATTATAGGCTGATTATGTAAAGACTACGAATTGGAGTAAAAATAGTCTATTTATGAATCATAGATGATTACAAAGGTCTTCAAAAAAGGTAGTGCGTTATGTTTTGCCTATATTGACATACAAATGATTGATATTATAGAAAACTAATAAAATGAGTGCTATCAAATTTCAATGCTAAAATTACATTATCATTATAATTATACTGTTCCCACTGATGGGAAATAGGCTTCCTCTCTCATAACGCACTACCTTTTTTGGAGACCTTTGTAAGGTCTCCAAAAAAGGTAGTGCGTTATGTTTTGCCTATATTGACATACAAATGATTGATATTATAGAAAACTAATAAAATGAATGCTATCAAATTTCAATGCCAAAATAACAATATCTTCAGTTTAAAAAAAATACTCAAATAGAGTATTTTTTTTAAACTGAAGAAGTTTATAACCCTGTCAAAGACAAAGCATAAGCATCAGATAAAATCAACTTATACTGTTCCCACTGATGGAAAATAGGCCTCCTCTCAGTAGAGATGGGAGTAAGCCGTAATCCACCAGGCGGACCTAGTGCGGGTTGGTTGATGTCGCAATTCTTCGAATTGTTTATTCTAGAACATCACGATGTTTTCCTTCACCGTTTTTGAGACTAGTAGTAATAATAAAAGTAAAATCATTTACACAAAGTAAAGCGTCTGACTAGGTTCGAACCTGCAAATCGTAATTCGCAGCCGTTACCACTGAGACACCGCTGCTGTCAGACAAAGACAAAGAAGAGCAACTAACTATGCATAAGTAAGTTACCGTAAATAATGTACAGACGCCAGCACATCAAGCTACCAAAAAAAAAAAATCTGTCAAATTTCTCTAATAGATTTTCAACTTTATCGCAAAAGTATAAGGTTCAAAGTTGATTGGGAAAACTTGACAGTTTCGGGTAGCTTGATGTGCTTGGCGTCTGTTCTAATACATGGCTTCAATTTTCGTACAGCCGTCTTCAAAAACAATTTCACTTTAAACTTTAAGTCTCCTATTACGCATCAAGTACTTTTACGATTTCAAGAACTGAACAAAATTACAATAAAGTAATTATTCCGCTGGAATAGACAACAAAAACTTTGTAATTATTAAGTGCTTAGTTTATTTACGAACGAATTGTGGCTTATTAGACGATTAACAGGAATATACTCGCCCGAAACGGGCGAATCGTCACTTTTAAATAATAAAATTTTTTCTATAGGCGATTCGACGAAGTTAATTTTTTTATTATTAAGAGTTCAAAAAAAAATTATATATTATATATATTTATATTATTAATATATTATTTATATTTTATCTTTTTATAAATAGTTAGTTAAATAATGAAATAACTAAAATATATTCTTTTGCCAAAAAAAAAAAAAATCCTTATCCAAATAAATACGTTATTCTCTAGAGTTCAATATTATAAAACGTGTTTTTGCCCACTCCTTCCCGAAGAGAGGAAGCCCTGTGTCCCAGCAGTGGGAACATTATAGGCTGATTATGTGTACTTTTACGTTTTATAATATGTAACGCTTATCAATTTTGTGCGCTAGTGTCCTTTTCTCAAACTTTATTGCATAAAATTCAAAATGTGTCAATTGCCTAGTTCATATTTCTGAAGTTGTCGACTCATCCACAAATAAATTACATTCGTGCAAGTCGCCTATAAAAAAAAAAACTTAAACCGACTATTCGCCCATATCGGGCGAATCGACTAATAAGCCCGAATTGTGTGCACATCAAAATTGCCAAATTTTTCACATTTTTACGAGTCTTTCTAAGGATTAAAGTCTTTCGCAGATCTAATTACGAAAAGGGACTTTGTTACTGTAACTGTGTTATATCTCGAAAATGTCATTTTACCTTTGTTTTCTATTGCATTATGCTCATTAGCACTTGTAGCTATGTCGCCTAAATTTCCTTTTGTTTTGGAGCAGCAACGAAATTGGGTTTGTAAAATTTTATCATTTACTTATGCCAAGTATTTAATAAAGTTTAGGACGAATATTCGAGTTATTGAATGAAATTCTTGATGGTTGTATTTTTCACTCTTCGGAGTAAATGAAAAAGATAAGAAACGTTCTGAGAAAAAGAAGCGAAAGAATTGTAAAGGTTTGTTTCTATTTTTTTTTTATTGGATGCTTATAAATATAATGATGCCATTATTTTTCCTTGTATTACTAAGTTTTGTAATATCATATTGCTTTCCAACTAAACGTCTATTTTAGTCTGAAACTTTACGTAATTGAAAGCCTCGTTCAGCTAACACTCATGCGTGATACGAGACACTGACAACAGAAGTGCTTGGTTGGAAAATAAATACTTTGACTTTGAGTAACAAATACCAAATCTAATACCTTAGGTAGTTACCTACTACTTCACTGGAATCTAATTTTCGTTTCATACAGGGTGGCGATTTAGTCATCTGCACCCGTCATTCCTAACAAGTTTCACTATGAAACTCATACCAGAATTGTGAAAAAAAAAATCTACAAGCATCGAAATAGTCTATCTACTGGAATTTGATATATTTTTCACGAATCGGATAAGAGTTTCGAAGCGATAGTTGTTTAAAATGACGGATAGTATAATCCCCTTGACGGAAGCAGGTGATTAAATCGCCACCCTGTATTTTCATCTAATTTTATGCCAGTTTCGATAGAATCAAATAGATTTTTGCGTGTCTCATCTTCTTATGAAAGACTGTCTATAAACCTGTTGCGATAATGCCTATTTACGTGGTTTTGATTCTTGCTTACTTGGCAGATAGAAAATTTATTTGGAGCTAAAACGTCTCTATAGTTATCAAGGTTCTATGAAGTAGTTCTTGAATGACTGCCACATTGGTCTAGTGGTCGCAAACGCTAAGTGAGCATGACGTCCTGCAAATCTTTTATCTGCCTATCCTTTTTCCAACTATTTTGGGGACGGCTTCTAGTCTAACGGGATGCAGCTGAATACCAGTTTTTCACCTGGAGCGACTGCCTATCTGACCTCAACAACCCAGTAACTGGGTAATACGATATCCCTTGGTAAGACTGGTTGTCAGACTTTCGGGCTTCTGACGACCCGTAACTACTGTCAAAGATACACGAATAGCCAGGACCAACGGCTTAACGTGCTTTCCGAGGCACGGAGGGGTCTCGGTATGTAAAGAACCCATCCACAGACCAACCGCGGCAAGCGTAGCTTAACCTGACCGATCGACCTGTGTGGCTGTTTTTATTTAGCCACGGGCCCCTCAACTACCTCAGGGGCCGTCTCAGTTTAATGGTAGGCGTGCAGAGTCTTTTAACTGTTATTTTGCAGACAGCATACTGGCAGCAGCTACCGAACAGCGAACGAATGGTATCATAGATAAAGATCACTGTCATTTTGAAAGACTTGTTAGTGACAGCAACCCAACAGCAACCTTTACATCATAAACATAAAGATCAGTTTAATTTTGACAATGTCTGACTGTGAAAGGATTGTAGTTTTAATTCGAAATTCATGCGTCGGTTCACTCCACAATCATCATTATCATTCTCTTGCCCTTATCCCAATTTATTTGGGGTAAATTGGGATAAGATTATTATTATTTATTTATTATATTTATTCGTTGCACTCCACAATAAGAGAGTATTTTGGTACACAAGGTAGATACTTACTCTGCACAACGTGGACAGTAACTGAAGCCGCCTTAGCATTTGCAGGCACGCAGGTATAGTTGCCAGCGTGGCGTGGTTCAGCCTTGCCGATCACCAGCTCGCTGGTTTGTCGGCCATTGTGGACGCTCACGCCATCTGTAGGAGGAAATTGAAGCTTTAGTATGTTGGTGGATAAAAACAAAAGAACATCGATTTTTAAGAACGTGTTTTAAAAGGAAATGGAGCATATCTGAAGGCCAACTCTCGTAATTTAAAACGTTAAAAATTTAGTCGCATTCTCATCTCGGGGACAAAAACATGTCAAAATGTAGGGGAATTTGAGGTATTTTTGACAGATTGAGACTAAGATCAGAGTGTGAACGTTCTTGAAAATTACGAGAATTGCCCCTCTGTTGTGGGAAAGTTGAATTTCCTAGCGTAAAAGATGTGATCAACATTACTATAACAAGCTCGATGAAGATTACGAAACACAAAGGGACCCAGAATAATCAGTCAATCTGCCTAGCCTATTTAAAACCATATAGGGGCCAGCTTCCAGTCTATCTGGATGCAACTAAATACCAGTACTATGGAGCGCGGGCCTGCGGGCGGAGAGTAATGGGTAACACTCCGTCCGATCAGGACCAGGCCCGTGCCGGACGGCGGGTACGTGTTCCACGCGCACCTCAAAGAGATGTCAGCATTAAGGAAGGGGCCCGTAATGACCGAAGCCTGCCGGGGCAGCGGGATTGTCCGAAAGAGTTACCGCAACCCCAACCAAAATCAACTAAGGAAGGAACACGGGTGGGTTTTAGTCAGTAAGAGTCTGACACTCCCTTCTGCTCCACCCAGAGCGGAAGGGGTCATTTGATGATTTCTCATCCACAAAAAAAAAAAAAAATTCTATGGAGCGACTGCCTATCTGTAGGCCAATTCTCGTAATTTAAAACGTTCAATATCAAGTCGCAATCTCATCTCGGCGACAAACAAACATCAAAAACTTGTCAAAAATGTAGGGAAATTTGAAGTATTTTTGACAGATTGAAACTGAGATCAGACTGTGAACGTTCTTAAAAATTACGAGAATAGCCCCTCTGATCTCCACAATCCAGTTACTGGATAACACGATACCACTTGGCAATATTGGTTGTCAGACTTTCGATCTTCTGAGTACCCTTAACAGATGTTAAAGATCTACGAATGACCGACGGGACCAGCGGCTTAACGTGCTTTCTGAGGCACGGAGGGGTTTCAAAATGTAATCCACAGACAGGAATCCGCAAGCGTTGCTTAACTTTGAAAATTTACTAGTGCGGCCGTTATTATTTTGTCACGAGCCCTTAACTACAGATGAAAGAACCGTATTTATCTACTCTCCTTTTGATCTACAAACAAGAGCACTCGCCCTTGATGTCTTACGTTTGATAAGTAATATTTTCCTTATAATAATGAAACAACGTTTCTAACTTGATACAGAATTTTAGATAGATGTATGGGAGAGGCTCGTCGCTAAACAATAACAGCCGCACGGGATGATCGAACGTTAAGCTACACTTTCCGCGGTTGGTTCGTGGATGGGTGATCATCCATTACATATCGAGACACCTACGTGCCTCGAAAAGCACATTAAACAGTTGGTCCCGGCTGTCATTCGTAGATCTTTGACTTTCGTTACGGGTGTGCTCTATTACGATAGGTAATTATTGCTAATTAGCTTATGCCCGCGGCTCAGCCCGCGTGGATGTCGGAAATTTTCCCACGAGAACGGGCTACCGGGACAAAAAGTAGCCTATATTTTACTCCATAATATCAGCTATCTGCTAGTGAAAGTCCGATCAAAATCGATCCAGCCGTTTCGGAGATTAGCTAGAACAAACTGCCATACAGACACAAATGAAAAAAAAAATGTTGTAAGTAGCGTCTATTCTTTAATATGCAAGACACTTCAATTTTATTTATTTTTTGGATATGTGTGCATGTATAGGATGTCAATTTTACCTACACAGATTTTTAAACAAAATGTCGTTACTCGGTGAGTACTTCGCGTTGTATTGGTAACCTCTGTGCTTTTCTATTGATTGTGCGAGGGTTACCCAAATTGTGCACGCTTACGCTTTAGTCAATATTTTATTATCCATGCATTAGTTTATTTACTCAAGCAAATCATAACAAATATAAAAAAATAAATCTACAGACAGAACATCTATTTCTTCAATACTTCAAACTAGAACCAATCCTATTAAATCTCTACCAGACCCTCGACATCTCAAAACCCTGTTACTACATAAATTATTTATCTCCCGAGCTTCACTCTCCGGTTCGAAATACAAGTAATATAAAACAAAGGCGTACGTCCACTTCGAGATGTTGTAAATTAGGTCAGCACCAGCAGCCTTTTGTTTGCATTAGTAGGAATGCTGTGAGGTTCTTTTGAAATTGAAGGTACTTCCTGTCCTGGTAAAGCAAGTGGAATTGTATTACTCTTTCCATCTTTTAGATAAATAAAATTGTGACTGCGAAGGATTAAAATATAGATAAATTAGTTTTTTACGGGTTGACAGATGTGGCTTATCTTTAATTTTTTTTTTCTAGGATATTCCGGTTTCCTCACGATGTTTCCCTTCACCGTTTTGAGAGCAGTTGTGATGAAATAATTTACACAAAGTAAGGCGGATCACACACTCAACGTGCCACGGGTCGGGGCGCGGGATTCGGAACCAAATTGCCCGCACAGAAGAGTGTTTTTATTGAATTTGTATGTAAAATATCACGCGCGGGGGCACGTTATCTGCGTCCCGTTATGTGGCGCCTTGTAGTGTGTGAATCGCTTTAATCAAACTCGCACTAGGCGTTGTAGATTACGGCTCACTGCCTCTCACCTGTGTCCTAGCAGTTCCCGAACATTATAGGCTGATTATAATTATAGTTTTTAGGTGTACCTTTATTTCTAGATATTTCTTATGCTTTGGGATAGCTTCATGTCGAAATAGATGAGATAAAGTACAAAAGCTTATTTATTGATGGTGTTTTAGACAATCAGCGAGCATAGTAGCGGGTCAGACTTACTATTAAGGCCGTATAATAACAGTCTATCGCCTAAAACAGTGGTAAAATTATGTGACATTGACAACACCTGAAAGCCAATTCTCGCAAATAAAAACATTCAAAATCTAGTCTCAATCCCATCTCAGCGACAATCAATCTCAAAAACTTGTCAAAAATATAGGGAAATTAGTGGTATTTTTGACAGATTGAAACTGAGAGTAGACTGCGAACGTCCTTAAAAATACGAAAATTGCCCCTCTGATGTCATAGCTAGGATAGTTTTTGTAGAGCAAGTATTACCAATGCGGTTGACTGTACCTTATGTACTTCGGTTGTCTATTTGATAAAATAAAATTTGTCTAAAATTGGAGATTGTAAGATTTGTAGTTGCAGAAAGAGATTTTCCAAACCCAACCGTTAAAAGGAAATTTCATGATAATTTGTACAAATTAATACCTGTTAAGGTGTTTCAAGGAAAAGTCAAGATCCTTACAATAAATCCATTCCCTACCTTTCACTTCCTCTGCTTACATCGCAAGGGAAATAAGGGACTATAATACTTTTGTACTTTTCTTTAGCTCAGAACCCACCTGACTACTAACGAAGTAGGTACAATGCTCGAGGGATTACTGAAGCTTACAGCTTTGTAAAGAGACTTTGGCAAAATGGCGTCGGTCATTGTAAAAGAAATAGTTTTTGTTTCTAGACTGATATTTTATGAATGAGATTATTGGATAAGTAATGAAAGTATCCGTTTTAGAGGCTTTTGTAATAACAAACCGACATGGTTTGTTATTACTGAGGATTAGAATCTCAAAGTTGGAAATCTAAGATACAATGTTCGAGTTTATAATGAGCCTACTTATCAGTTGACAAGTTTTATTATTTTGTATACTATTGTTTTATTAGGGTTACTTTATCTGTAATATGGTTATTGTCACTAAGACACTTACTTCCAGTTGAAATATAGTCAAATGTATTATATATCGATAGAATTCAACAGCTACACGAGCTGCGTTTATCAAGTCTTTAGATGCATATTATGGTGAACAAATTTTTCTATTGAACTCGTGAAATAAAATCAGCCGTTTCATACATTTACAACATATAAATAATGATTCCTTTTCGGGTATTTAATTTAAATATAACTTCTACTATTTTAATGTGTTGTACCTACAACAACACGTTGCCGTTGTAAGTGGGTAACAGAGGATTTAAAACTATTGAAAATAATCATCTAATACATAAAATTTTCGTGTCACAGTGTTAGTTACCTCCGAAACGCCTGGACCGATTTTTATGAAATTTTATATGCACATTCAGTAGGTCTGAGAATCGGCTACTATCTATTTTTTTTTTGCAAAACGACGTTTGCGGGGTCAGCTAGTTGATTATAAAAACTGATTCAGAATTATGTCAGTTGGATAGAAATCTGCTAATAACAATATACTGCGATCACTCAAGCTCGATGATATTGTAATAATACAATAAATAAATAATCTTAATGCCAGGTTCACATTTTTCTAGTCCAGCGATCGATTCCAGCGCTGGAATAATGTGAAACGGCACTTGAATGCATTGGAATGATCACTCCAGTCAACTGACTGGATTGACACTAGTTTTTCATTCCAGCTCGCCCATTACAGCGTCGCTGGAATAGTGTATGACCGAATAGTGCTGATTTAAACGTTGAACAGTGAACACGCATTGTTGTTTTTTATCTGACTGACTGAATTACTGGAATAATGTAGACAATTTGATCCAGTTGAGCACTGGACTGGATTGACTCGCTGGATTACTAAACTGGAATGATATGGGCTGGGCAGAAATACTTCTTTCATTGTTAAAACACTAATCTCAAACCAGACAAACAACATTTCACGCTATTATTGCTTTTACCAAATTCTCTCTCAAATCGACGTTTCATTTTAATACGTATGCATGCACAAGTAGGTACCATGCTAATTTGACGAGCGAAAGTTGAAGTTAAAAAAGTACTAATTATGATCCCACTTGGCAATAAAACTGAGCTGGATTTAACTTTATATTTGGATTTGCTGTTCCGTGCGTTGACTGTAACAATAATTAATTTTAATTCAGATTTTAAATTTTATGAAATGAGTTTGTGATGTTTATGTGCGTTGTTTTTTATGTTTCTTTTCAGCATTCATAAGCAACTGTAATGGTAGTAGTAAATATTTTCTAAAAGCTAGATTTATTATTCTTTTTTAGTTAGTTTTCCTCTATAGAGCCTCCAAAGAGCAGTAGTGGCCCAGTGGTATCGGTCGTGGGTTCGAACCCAAGCAAGCATTTTACTTTGTTTAGTTTATTTCATCACCACTGCTCTCAAAACGGTGAAGGAAAATATCGTGAGGAAACGGGCATGTCCTAGAACCAAAAATTTCGAAGACATGTGACATCTACCAAACCATACTGGTCCCGTGTGGTGGTCTGTGAGACGGCCCGTGATCCGTAATCCACCACGCGGGCCCAGTTCGGGTTGGTAGATGTCACAAGTTTTTGGTTAAGTAATTTATTCAAAGTAAAGCGCATGTCAGAGTTCGAACCTACGACCTACAACTCGTAAGTCGCGGACGTTACCACTGGGCCACCATGGCTCTCCCAATATAATTAATAAACGGTTCCTTCATATGCTTAACCTGCTTAATACCTGGTTCAAATTATTCCAGTCCAGCGATCGATGCCTGCGCTGGAATAATGTGACCCGGTACTGGAATGTACCCATACTTTATACCTCCTCATACATTATATAGGCATAATCAGCCCTTTCTGATTATGCCTCCATAGAAACATATGCAAGATGGTCAGACAGGATCAAGAAGGCTGTTGGTGGCAGCATTCACCAAGCGGTCCATAATGCAGAAGACCGTACAACTTGAAGACGCGTCGTATGTGGTTACGATCCTCAACGTTGAGGGAACAACGAAGAAGAAGAAGTCCTCCGTATCGTGATCTTCACAGAGGGATCAATCAATCAACTTAGGCTGCGCCAGAACACCCTGTCTTCCGCCTTTGTGTCCAGTCTGACCCAGCCACCTTCTTAAGGTTATTGGTCCATCTACCTGGGGACCGCCCCACACTACGCTTGCCAATACGCCGTCTTTGCTCCAGGACTCGTCACAGAGTGAGATTTCATCAAAACCCGACTAAAACGAATGTAAACTTTGTCCCACGAACATAATACCGTACATGTCAGTAATAACATCATACACGACACCAACAAAGACCCTCATTGTGGTAATGCAGCATAATTATATATTATATATTACTAGCTGACCCCGCAAACGTCGTTTTGCAAAAATAAAAAATAGATAGTAGCCGATTCTCAGACACCTACCCGATATGCACACAAAATTTCATATAAATCGGTCCAGCCGTTTCGGAGGAGTATGGTAACTAACACTGTGACACGAGAATTTTATATATTAGATATACTTAATAAATTATTTTAAAGTACTTGGAACGTTTGATGTTCAGAATGCGTGATGACTTTGTGAACAGTTATGTTACACCCTGTATTGTTTGGTTCTAAATCGTATCCTGATATTGTACAGACGCCAGCACATCAAGTTACTACAATCTGTCATATTTATTTAATAGATTTTAAAGTTTATCGCTAAAGCAAAAGGTTCAAAGTTGATTGAGAAGATTTGACAGTTTCGGGTCGCTTGATTATCTGGCACGATATTATTGGTTTCCGACTTCCACGCGCAAGAAGTTACGGGCACAGCAGCATAGCTGGCGCAATATAACGTTAATTCGCATTAATAAAAAAAAAACATACAAACATCCGAACATAGTACCTCCTCCTTTTTGTGAAGTCGGTAAAAAACAAATGACTATTTTGTGGCCATTTGTTTTTTTAGCCGTCATTTTCAAATTAGACCCACCCAACGTTCATACCTCTCGATTATGAATTCAATAGGCTCGATCTAAATCGGTAGGTCATCAATCAAAATCGAGAAATTCATATCGAGAGTCATTTGTCACTAGATCGTTGGAATAAGCTTATTTCAATCGGAAATGGTTCTGACGAGTTTTTTATTTGAAACCTTTGGGTCACGACTGTCGATCAATTGGAGGAATGGTGCTCGCTTCGTCCACTCCTTCTCCCATATTACGCTTTGTGAAATAAGTTTTTTGCCGGCACATGGTTTGATTCGACGTCCTATAATTTACTTTAAAGGTTGTCTGCAAAAGTCGACCTTATGTTGTTCTCGCTGGCAGAAAAATAACTCTGGTTGCACCCGAACATTCAAACAAAAGAATGGGTTTTCAAATTATTCATAGAAGGTTCTTTGTTTTGAAAAACAGTGATAGAATAGGCGCATTGATGTAAACACGATCGCTTGGAACAGCAATTTTTTTTTCAATAACCGACAGTAAAATTCTACCCTTGGTCTAGAATCGTGAGCTGAATTCATGGATTTACCATTAATTCAGCGAATCCAATTTATATTGACGCGCAAACTTTGCAGTTTAACAGTTTGCGCATCGATGTTCCCTGTAATCCTGTAAGGTTTTCCGACAAACAAGCGGTTGGAATTACAGGCACAATAAGTTAAAAATAAAATTACTCTCACTTCTTAAAATATAACATTAAAACATCATTATTTCTGAATGCAATGTTCACCCAAGTGTAAACAAAATTTATGAAGAACTCTTTACTCTAGGATACATTTTTTAAATGGAAAGCGCTTTAAAAATATAGCTAATACTTTTTTATTCTGTAATGTTAAAAGGCTTTTGGATTAGGTCATGTTAAATATGCAAAAAATTTGACTTTATTTACATTTGATATCGCTTTGTGATTCCAGTCCCCACTTTGCGGCTTCATGTCGGTTCAAAAAGGTATAATTTTAATCATGCATTCCTTTTTATTTTACTCAACTTTTTGCCCGAGGCTGCCGCATCAAATATCTGAGGGGCAATTCTCGTAATTTTAAGAACGTTCACAGTCTGATCTCAGTTTCAATCTGTCAAAAATACTCTAATTTCCCTACATTTTGACAAGTTTCTGACACTTCATTGTCGCCGAGATGAAACTGTGACTAGATTTGAACTTAAAATTTAAATTTTAAAATGAATTCTAACAGAAACAAAAGTTTTTAATTACAAAAACTAACGCTAAACTCGAGTCCAAGCTGTCAATTGTATACAGAAAAACTTTACGTTTGTCGATAAAGTTCAAAATACAATAACTGGCTCGAAGGTTTCCGATAGTTAAAACTGGTTTGACTGATTGTTCTTAGAGAAAATACACTCGAAACTACAGTAAATATAGTCGTGAAAAACTTTGATCCCTTACGTGCAAACGGCTTGTGGTAGACGTTCGTTTGACGAGTTTAATGGAAAATACTATTCGGAGAAAATTAACAGAGTACTTAGTAAATTAAATTTTTATAGTCTTTACTTAATGTTGTACTAAATGTGAATAAATAACAATATCCTAGAAATTAGAGTAGACATTTTTCAGTAGTTTACATGAAGCGATTGCCTATCTAATCTCCATAACCCATTACTTACCTAATAATAAGTATGTACTCACTTAAATCATAGTTGATCATCCTGTTCTCGAAGTACCAGAACACGTAGGATGGCGGCTCCGTAGACCTTTTTACGACACAGACGAGCCTCAGCATCGACCCCTCGTGAATTATCTTCTCTGACTCTCCTACTATCTCTGCGTACGCCGCTGTTAACAAATACGTAATTATTAGTGAGTTTATTTTCATGATAAAATAGTACACCCGCATTTTTCTAGTTATGTTTAAGTCCTGTGTAATACGGGGCGAAAAAATTGCCATTAACTGAACACAAAACCAGAATCTGGGCTGTTACTCAGAAATACCTGATTGAAAAACCCAATAACACTTTGTCCTATCTGGAAATCAAAGCCAGAAGGACCTCTAGCTCGGCAATAGCGCTTGCAACCACTAGACCAACGACGCGGACTATTATATATGTTTATTCTCATATTTTACAGTCTAAACATCTTCATTGTTAGAAGAATTATATTCTTTATTATGGCATGCCAGCAGTTGTTACAATAACAGAAAAACTTTATGCTTCCAGCGTAAAGTGATTTTCTTAGGGACTAAACTTGCGTGCCCGCATGCGTTTGCAGAACCAAGACCACCGGTGGGTAGCGCTTTATCTATTATAATCTCTCATTCTATGCAGGTTGCAGTCTTTTAACCGCATGCGAGCACGGGAGTTGCTCCATAGAAAAACCGCTTAAAGCTAGAAGCTCGAATTTTCTGGTACTGTTACAAATTCTTGTAGTGTATAAAATAACATTTGACGTTTATCATAATTAGAGAAGACTAAAGCAACATCGACATACAGCTTAAATTATACCCATCAACGTGCAGTAATTTCCCGGCTGCCTTTTACAGCACCCTAGAGATATCCTCACTCAAGTAATCCGGCATTTGTAGTCGAGGTGAACGCCTACTTTAAATATTAATTATATAAAGTAGTCTCGACTGGCGTAATCGCATTGAAAGTTACGACACTATAATGAAAAGGGGGCAGGAAGTCGCATGGCTCATTATAAACAGTACTCTCTTAATACACGGGCGTTTTTAACCTACTTTGCGAGTCGCGAAAACACGGTTTCTAGTAGAAAAGTTAGCGAAATGCAGTTCATTTAAAAATGTATTCTACAAGCATGTTTTAAATGCGAATCTCTTTAAGAAACAAATGAAAAGATAGAACATGGTTGTCTTACTTTTTCTCGAGTTTCAAATCTAATAAGCCAGATGTTAGTTAAAGTCTACCACTAGATAAATAAAGGTAGAGAGAGGATTGGAAAAAACTATGTTTATCCAATTATTTGTAAATAATTTCAAAAGGAAATTATAGCTAGAGTAAGGCAATGTCAACTAATGGCCGATGTTCCAGATAATTTTTAGTGCCTTAGCACACCTCCACGAAAATAATGATGGGAAACCGCTCAACCAATTCCGCTAGAAAACATTACTACATTTTATCGCGATCCGAGTAGTGAAACGACATGAGAATCAGTTGATTTGTAGCAACCGGAGCAAATTTCATCGCTTTCGACTAAGTAAATACAGATATACACCGGACCTCTTAGAATAGTTTTTTTACAAAAAAAAATACGTTTCGCTTTATGAACTTGTCGACTGCCACAGATAGGTGCGAAAAAACGGGCCACCGCAACAAAGTAGCGGGCTGAGCGCGAAAGTGAACTGTCTTCTGAGCAGATTGGCGATATCACGCACGAAAGAAAAAAATCTTAATCAAATATTTATGTGCGTTAGAACAGGCAGTTTCGCTTCTGTTTTGCTTTTTGTACAACGGACAAGTCATGCTGAAAATACTGCAGTATCGCTACTATGGTATCGCGGCAGATATGTGATGTTTTTTTTTATTTCCGGGGTGGAAATCCTCATGGATGTCCGCTGCCCTGGGGCGGGTGGCAGGGTCTGTCAGACTCTTACTGACTAAAAACCACCCCGATGTTCCATCACACACCTACGCCGGGGGTCGCGGGAATCTACTATCCCTCCGCAATCCCCGACTGGTGCCGGCCCGCCACTGCAGGCCTCCTCTGGTCAAGGGGGGTAGTGTGAGTCCTCGGGTCCTGATGTGTTGGGAGCGACGGACGTCCCCGAGTCCGTCGCCCCTGGACCCAAGAGATGTGATGCCTGCCTTAACAATGAACCAGTTTGATGATAAGACAGCTTTAATTAAATTATGTAGTAAAACGTTAAAATAATTTCTTCAAAAAACAGTTATTTTTAAAAAATGAACATTTTTTTTAAAGCTACTTTTCATACATAATAAGATAGTAAAATAATAAAACAATTGAACAATTTAACGAAGCTGCAGAAAATAATTCCGTTGTTACGTTCCACAAATTGGGAGGCCAGATCAATGAATTTATAATGATAATTTTAATTGACAATGTTCACAAAGGCTTTAAAATAAAACAGTGTAATGCATTTAAAGTTGACGACATTTCAGTTTTAAATGACGTGGGTACAGGAAATTTAATTATTAAGTTGTGGAGGACTGTTTAAATATTTAACTAGGAAACGTTAACAAAAGCGGGTGTACGTTTAAGGATGATTAATTTACATTGAATTTAATCTTTATGAAAACACCAAACCATGCTCGGTCAGTAGCTTTAAACCAAAATTATTATTATTTACTTTATACGCTGTAAATAGTAACAGTGTCACAAAAAAATCAAACAATAACAGAATTGTTTTTGTAAGTAAATACTAACAATACTAACAAACAATAAACAGTGATACTTATTTAGAAGCTTACCTTTTAGTATATTTAGATAGTAGAACAATAATAAAAACAGAAAAACTTATATCGAAAATAAACGCTACAGACAAAATAAAAGCTGAGAAAGTACTTACCAACTAAAACGAGTTTGAAGAAGATGCTTGTAGGCGGGTGCATTGGGACCTGGCACTCGTAATACCCAGCGTCTGCTGAAGTGGCGAATCTAATGTGTAACGCCCAATCCTGGTTGAAATAAATCACGTTAACGGTTTCCAAATGTAGTAACTAGTGGTTATCGTGATATAAAGTTCAGTAAGGGTTTTATAAGAATCGATTGGAACAACCAAGCGGATCGTATGTTAGAGTAAATTGGAATGTATGTTTCGAAGATTTGGTTTGAAGGTTATTTTTGATAACATTTTGAAGATGGGGACGTAATAAACAGGTTGGCAGGGAAAAGGACGCACAACCTGTTACAATGGATTTAGTACATAACAAAATTCTGACGTTGAAATTCTGTGTCGGTTATAAAAAAAATTGCTGTTTCCTACAAAGTGCCTACGCAGTCAAAATACACACATCAAAAGTGTCTAGGGATCAACATATATTTTTGCAATAACTTTTCTCCTGATTGATATTAATTAAAATTTTCTTTAAGGATTCATCAAATAAAGTGTTTTCGTTTGTCACAGTAACGATAAACCAAGTCACCTTTGCATTAATAAAGAAATTTGCCATTTTCCTAATAAAGGGATTTTTGACATTTGAACCACTAACACAAAAGTTCGAAAAAAAGACTGAAATAACAGTTTTCTCTAAAATTTTATTGGGTAACTTAAACAATTAATAATCCGTGTTTCTACCGCGAACACTAACAACATAAGAACATCGGTTTGACATACTCAAAATGAGTTCATCCAAATCACGCTGTGGAATGGCCGCCCATGTTCGTTGCAACAACAAAAAAAGGTCTTCTTGCGACTGGATACCCTCCATATTCGGCAGAGCTCTTCTCTGTAGCATATCCCATGCATGCTCAATCGGGTTCAAGTCTGGCGACTGAGCAGGCCAGGGCAGGACATTGATGTTAGCTGCGGCGAGAGTCTGTCTTACAACTCTTGCGGTGTGCGGTCGTGCATTATCATGCATTAACTGAAATAAGGGACCGATTTGCACTTGTAGAGGAACGATGACGTCTGATACAATCGTCTCAGCATAAATTTGAGCGTTGAGGTTGCCTCTGATCCAAATCAACTCAGTTCTTCCGCCGATCCAAATACCCGCCCATACCATGATGGTTCCACCACTATAAGGATGGACTTCCTGGCAGGATTTTAATCGCTGTTGGCGTCCAGGGGTTCTCCAGTGTCGTATACGTCTTGTATCCGGTCTCATACCAAAACGAGACTCACAGAAAAGCACACGAAACGCCATTGTTCTTCTGCCCAATTTCTGTGTTCAAGAGCCCATTGATATCGAATCCTACGATTGTGCATTGCTATAGGTGGTACCCGTAGCGGTCTTCGGGAATGAAGGTTCACTTCATGCAAGCGGTTTCTGACTGTTTGGTCGCTAATTAAGTTCCCTGAAGAGTTATGAAGCCTCACGGCTAACATCATGGCGGTTATTGTTGGAGCTCTTCGAGTTAAGATTTGAATGTATCGGTCTTGTCTCCGTGTGGTGCAGCGATACCGTCCTCCATGGCGCTCAGCCACGGTACCAGTGCTTCGGTAACGTGTCCAAAGTCGACTGATAACACTCTGACTTGTATTCAGAGCTAAAGCCACAGTACGTTGCCGGGAACCAGCTTCTATCATTCCCACGGCTCTGAGCATTTCTTCCCTGCTTAAATGACGTCGCCGCTCCATAATAACGTTGGTTTTAATCAGTAGTAGGGAAACAGTAGCACTAATAATGTCTTCAATGCGTTGTATGTTTTTATAGGGAAAATATTGACAGCTGATTTTCATCTTTTACTCGAATTTGATTCACAGTTCCTGATTCAAATTATGAAATGCACCAAAAAGGATCCATATAAATTTATAAAATCATAAATTTATTACAAAGCCACATCTCAATCTCAAGAAATCCGCATAAAAATGCTTGATCCCTAGACACTTTTGATGTGTGTATATAGAACAGCCGTTTTTTTGGTAGGCTGCGCGTTAATTACCCTGTGCCACCCTGTATTATTAATAAATCAATAACAATCATAAGTAAGAATACACATCACATTATTCATAATACTGTCAATATGTTCCAAGGACACAAGGGGACAAGGGGTGTGTTTACCTAGATAACAACAACTTTACATTTCTTCACAGAAATACGGTTTCATTTGAAATCAAATGCAAATAGACACAGCAATCAATACGATAGGTCATTTAAAGTCTTGTGGAAACAACAAGCCGATGAGACAAAGGAGATAAACAACCAACAGCAATAATTTCTGGATACAGTTCCGAAAGATTTAACGAAACAAATCTAAAACAATTTTCGATTTCAATCCAAATCCGGTGAACTGTGTTGTAATCAGTAAATTAAACAATACAAACAGTATAGAAGACTTTGGAACCAAACCACGAGGAATAATTGAAAGGAATTTGACGGTAATGGGTGTTCTTAAACTCAAATTCGCTCGAACGTCGAATCGCGAGCATCGTATACTTTAAGTTGTTCATGTATATTTTGGTACCTGAGTCAATGTTGAACTCTTTCTTTAATAATCACTGCTTTGTCTTTGAGTTAAGAATATTTAAGTTCTATCCTAGTTTAATATTTTTAGTAATATTTAACATTTATGGTTATAGGTCTGCTACAGTCATTAATTTGAGCTATTATGGACCACTTCTTCTCACAGAGCAGGCCTGTGTCTCAGCGGTGGGAACATTTTAGGCTAATTATGCTTTTATCATTTTATGGTTGTACGTCTGCTACAGTAATTAAGTTAGTAAATCAAGATTACACACAATATTTGCATTCTCTTCATAAACTTTATTTGACATATAAAGCTCAACTACTCCCAGTAATAACTAATTTCTCATCCTTTTATCTTTGTCACGTAAACATGTAACTCACAACATTCCAACTTTATACTCAGCCTCATTACCAAGTGCAACAATCTCAACATCTAGCTCCCATTCAACATAACCATACACTTTAATTTACACTCAGCTTACATAATTTATTTCAAAACTAAATGAACCAGAAATGTAAACAAAGACGACAAAATCCGAGGCTCCCTCATTATGCGAAAAGAATGGAAGCAGAAAATCCAAACGGAACGTAACTTTTGAATTGCGGATGGAGCGAGATCGACGTAAGATTAATTTAATCGCGGGCTCTTCACCGGCACATTTGAGAGCTCTTGTGCCTCCTGACATGAAATGTATGAGTATAAAAACTGTTTGTGTAAAGAGAGCGGTGTTGATGATTTTAATCAGGGGTAAATAGGAATATTTTGGGGTATACTTGTTAATGTAGAGTGGTTGAATTTTATTATTGGTTGGCTGCCTGAATTGGTGAGAATGTGACGGAATTTTATGATGGCGAAAGTTTAAAAAATACACTTTTATTTTTAGCACCAGTACATGCATTTAAAAGCCCTTCACTCTTATATACGAGTATAAAGACGAAAATAAAAGTACAGTCGATTGCGAAAGATTATTTCAAGTCACGTTTTATTTAGCAAAGTCATAAAATTCGACAAAGAATTTTACCACCTCTTGGGTACACAACACCAAATGAAATAAATTACAAAATAAGTATTTCACATCTCAAAATGGTGACTAAACATCCAAATATTTATCAGCTGAATTTTAACAAGATAACTTTAAATCGTGAGGCGAACCACATCAGCCCCTAGACAGGAAACTTCATGATGAACACGACCGCACTGACAAGAGTACTACGTAGAAGAAGAAACTTTAACAAAATTCTCAAATTGGCCTCTAAAACTTGACAAAACCGACCTAACCTAATTCTAATCCATCATCTTTATAGCAAAAGAAACTCGTAACACACTGTACAACACTTTAATAAAAGACTAGACTCGATAGGAGAACCGCAAGAAAATTGAATCAGACGCAGCAAGCGGATCTCTTCCGACAGACAAAGACGTTTCACAATGTCCATGTACACAAAGGAAACGCGCTGTATATTGTATATGCATGCCTCGTTTTTATTCCTCACCGGTTTAGCATAAACATGTTGGAGATACAGTTTATTATCGTGGCTTTAAAATTGTGCTGGTTTATCAAAGGAGTTTCGAAGTATCAAGTCTTCTTGTTTTATGTTTTTAATAAGTTTTCGCCGTCACTTTTGGACATCTGTAATACCAAAAGCATTTTAGGTGTATTAACTTTCTAGTTATAAAGCAACTAGCTGCAGCCACGGTTACGGTTATAAATCTCGATTCCTTGCGAATGTTGGGATAAAAAGTATCTAATTTTGTAATCCAGGTCATAATCTACCTATGTGCCAAATATTATCCAAATCTGTTTAGACGTTTTAGCGTGAACGCGTAACAAACAGATACACCAGAAATCAATTCTTTTCTCTTTATAATATTAGTTTATAAAATGTTTAATGTTGAAGTTTCTTATAATTATACCGGAACTTAATAACGCTGCTTGAAAAAAAAGGGTAGAAATAGGCATAGTGGTAGCCAACTACCGATGAAGGAACTCTTCGTCTATTATATATGATAGTTTTGAACTGGTTTATGACTAGCACACGGTTAGAATTTTCAACAATACAATGATGGATTCGGGTAATCCTGATACAAAACTGTGAGTAAATCTGTAAATATTTATATCCTTCACGTATATAATAAATTCAGTGTGGTTTGCGCACTCGGCTGACAATCGGAAATTCAGTTATGTTTGCGGTATCGATATAATCATATCCGAATACATTTTGCACTAATTTGTGCGAATCAAAGGTATTGCTGACTGCATGCTAATAAGCTTTAGGCTTTGATATTGTCCATTTGGTTTCGCATTGTCCATTTGATTTTTGTATCGACTATATTAAATATTATTTTCACTTCTCATGCTCTAAAAGTTCGTCTTTATGTTGTACGTAGGCGATATAAAGTTTTTATGCTCTAGTGCATAATTTTTTTTTTGTCTAAGACTAAGATAATCAGGCCCAACAGCCACACGCACAATAAAACGTCGCAGATTAAAGTCGTTAGTTTTATTTCATTTGCTTTAATTTATATCACATCCGTGTTTTCTATCGTTAATTATATTTATTACAATACAAAATAATTTATAACAATAGTACTGTCTAATTATTGATTAATTAACGAATATAGCAAGTTTATTTATCTATCCCGATTTATTGTAATCGACGTCTTCTTAGTTCATTGGCCGCATCCACATTAGCTATTCTCTTCTTCAATTTTGCAATATTTTTGAACAGTGAGAATTCTCTTTTATGCTTTATGCCTGTTTCATTTTCTAGAAATCTAAGTGAAAATCAGAGTGTATATATAACTCGGGCATAAATGAGCCATTTTACGCCTCGATATTTAATTCCAATATAATGCTCGATTAAAATTTTACTGGGAATGAAATTATTATTTCAAAATCAGAATTCACGAAAACAAATTCACTTTGTCTGGAAGTCAAGCAAATTCATTTAAAATTTAATTACGAAAAATTGTAATTTAGTAACCAATCATTAAACTCAAAAATATTTAAAAGGGATAAATTAAATTCTCAGTAGGATAATACAGCATGAAGTAGAAAACTTGCGACATATCGAAACAGGAGGTGCAGTAACTGCTACATAATCATTATTAATTGTCATTTCCAAAATCTACATTCTTGAAATAAATCGTGTGATAATTATCGTTTTAGATAGCGCAAACTAAGTAGGTAATTGTCTTGAAGTAGACACGCATGTCTTCCAGAAACATTTTTTTTTTAATTATCGACACAAAAGAAAATTAAAGTATCTATAAATCGCAGAGTTCACAACATGAAGCAAGTTGGCAACTGGTTGAACTAGCGGTATTTACCTAATTTTGAATGTACTACGAAAAAAAGGACGCGCGACCACGTTGCAACATCGCTTGCTTGCGCGCACCTATGTGCATAATGACGTGCTATAAATTTACTTCAAAACACGTTGAATTAGATTTTTTAATTTCTCGCACCTATTCAATATTATCCTATATAATATCTACCTCATAAAATATTACCAACTAACGTTCATGCTAGATTTTTTATTGTAAAAGGTAGAGGTTGTTGAATAAATTAAGGTCTTAGAACGGAGTGGAAGAGTTTCTTGGCAAACCAATAAATTTATATGTTAAGTAATGAACAAGAACAAACAATTTTACAGAGACAACAATAAATTTTGACTAAACCAAAATTATAATAAAGTGTTTGATAAAATATATTCAGTTCTCTGCCTTAAATAATAAATTAGAAGTGCCCAATAGTGCTACCTTCTACCTATTCATGATGATGTTCAATTCAAAGTAACGCCGAGTATACCAAATGCTTAATGGTTCATGCAATCGATTGACGATCGGTCAGACGGAAACACTGTTCTCGATTTAGTTTTGAATGTTGATTTGAAACGAAGGATTTTACACTACATTCGGTCGATCAATCAGGGTAAGGCTTGCCGCGGTTAGTCCGTGGATGGGTGAACATCTTTATATATCAACACCCCTCTGGGCCTCGGAAAGCACGTTAAGCTGTTGTTTTCGGCTTTCATTCGTGGATCTTTGACAGCCGTTATGGGTCGTCAGAAGCTCGAAAATCAGACAGCCAGTCTTACCAAGGGGTATCATATTACCCAGTAACAGGGTTGTCGAGGTCAGATAGGCATTCGCTCCGTTTAAAATACTGGTATTCAGCTGCATCCAGTTAGACTGGAAGCTGACCCAAACATAGTTGGGAAAAGGCTAGGCAGATGATGATTAGTTCTAGACAAATCATTTGATTACTAAAATTGAGATGAATTTGGAATTTATTTTTGTTTATGGAACTGGTCATTTTAAAGATATTTTTGAAATAATTAATACGAGTATGCTGTCATAACATACTTTACCAAATAGATATGGTGGTATGTAGCACATACATCATCTTACGTAACGTTTATATTTTTTTGGTCTTTTTTACACTAGGCTCTTGAGTTCATTCGTCGATGACCCGTCATTTTTGCCGTCGCAACTTACTGTGTATTATACGAGTATCATAAGGTTCTAAAGTTATTCAGAGTACATATAGTTGTAATTCATCATCATCAACTCAACTCAACTCAAAGCATTTATTTCAATTAAACCATTTACGGGCACTTTTGAATTGTCAAAATTAACTAGTCGGTCAGTTAGTCAGAAAATTGAAGCTAGCTACCCATTCCAAATCGTAGATTTCTTGGAGAAGAACGGGCAAGAAACTCCAAGGACACATTTTTAAATCAAGATATTACAAAATCCTGGGTACATTATGAAGAACAATGTTATGAAGAAACAATTCAAAATATAAGATTAAAAATAAGCCCTGGCAGCTAAGAGATGACCAGGCTCAACCGACAGCGCCCGTTCACGAACATCCCAAGTAGCAAACTAGTCCTATAGTAATCGACTTATAAGAGTAAACGTCTAATAGGAATCTAACAGACGCTTTGATTAAGATCAGTGATCTCTGAACAGCATCTCCTAAGATTATTTGCGCTACAGGTTCTTTCGATCCTATTAGTTGGTTTTATAGACGTTTATAGGATAACTATATACGATTCTTACTAGGACTTGCAGTTATTTAAGCGCATAATATAAAACTAATTAGCAAGTATTATTTTGATCCTATAAACGCATTTGATAAGATTTTTTATACTTATTAACGTCTTGTTTCATTCTTCTATAATACATGAACTTCTATAAACGTCTTAGAAATAGATGCTATAGGTCAAATAAATTATAGGATTGATTTGTCTGAGACGCGACTTCTAGTTGATTGTTAGCACGAAACTAGCCTGCCCACCGACGTTTATAGGTAAAATCTGATAAATTTTTGTCCTACATTCCTTATTACTAGACTAACCGGCCATTTTGTTGTTAGTCAGAGAAAGCAAGAAAATAAAAATGGATCTAAACATATGGAAACGATTTAAGCGTAGTGGCAGTTATCGAAGAAGAGTTTCAAAAAAGTTACTTGAAATGAAATCAGAATCGGAGTGCGGATCGATATTCTTCTTAAATACAAAAGAGTCTCGTGAAGTCTGTGATGGTTCCGTATAACATACAAATGAAACAGTCCAAGAAGACAACAAAGTTATTTTTGAATTGCAGGAGGATGTAAAACAGTGGGCTATAAAGAATAATATATCTCATTCAGCCTTAACTGAACTTTCTATAATTTTAAATAAAAGAATACAATATGCTTTACCTAGGGATGCCCGAACTATCCTTAAAACTAACAATAAAAAAATAGTCCTTTCTAATGTGGGCACAGGATATTATTGGCATAACGGTTTAATAGAACAGTTAAGAAAGGTTTTAGCAATTGTAGTTCAAATACCAAATGTAATATCCCTTAATATAAATATCGACGCACTGCCTATTTACAACAGCTCAAGGCAACAATTTTGGCCAATACTGTGTAGTATTTTCGAAACACCAAAGCTATCTCCATTGATAACTGGTAAGTAGACTTATGCAAACATTTATAGTATTTCCTCTGATTTGGATGCTTACCTTAATCCCATGGTAACCGAACTAAAAGAGCTTGAAAGTGGGCTGGTAGTCAAAACTAAAACGGGGAACGACATGGTAGTCACTGTTGAAATCAGAGCTTTATTTTCTGACTCTCCAGCTAGAGCTTTAATTAAAGGTTAAACTACTTTTTTATGTTTTTCTGTATCTTTACTACCTGGTCTCGATCAGAGCTTAAAAATATCAATATAACTAGTAGGTCAGTATCTCACAATAATAGTAATTTAAATCTTTTAAGGTGTTGCCAATTTCAACAGCAAGCATGGCTGTTTGAAATGCACAGTTATGGGTGAGTACTCATATGTGTCCCATACTGTAACATTTTCTAGATATAACTGACTTTAGAGCTAAAAAATATGAAGAACATCATAAACATGATTCACCACTAATACAATTGAAAATTGATATGATAGAAGATTTTCCTGTAGCCGAATCACTTCACTTAATCTTGGTTTAATGAAGAGATTGCTTTTGGGTTATAGGAAATTTCGGTGAATATATTACCAAGTGGAGTGCCCGAGATACTGAAAAGATCAACAGTTATTTATCTCAGTGTAAAATGCCCTCAGAAATCCACAGATCAGTAAGGACAATCGTCGTGTTAGCACACTGGAAGGGATCCGAATATCGTTTTCTTTATTACCACAGTATCATAATACTAAAATATTTATTGAACTCTGACGCTTACTTTCATTTTCTTAACTTTTACTGTGCAATTACAATTTGCTCGAATGAAAAGCATTTTCAGTTTTTGCGAATCGCTGAACGAATGTTGGAATATTTTATAGAAAACTTTAAAACATATTATGGAAAGGATTATATTACCAGCAACATTCATAATTTGATACATGTGGTAGATGAAGTGAAAAAATTTGGAAAACTTCACAGTGCTTACCCATTCGAAAATAAATTGCATACTATAAAATAAATGATACGTTATGGAAATAAACCACTACAACAAGTTGCTAGAAGACTAAATGAACGATTAGCAATAGAGATCGAAAATCTTCGTGAAGAAGAACAAATAAAATATCCATTTGTAAAAAAATGTCAGAGAAAGGGTGGATTAAAACATGTTTTACACTTTGATTCTTACGTTTTATCAACACAAAAGGAAAACAAGTGGTTTTTAAGTGACCAACAACATATTGTTGAGTTAATTTCAATAAGTTTTGAAGATTGTGATGAAAACAAGGAGATTATATTAACAGGAAAACGTATAACAAACATCATGGATGTTTTTGATGAACCTCTGAAATCTTCTTACTTAGATATCTATAAATGTGACTGTAATAATATTAACCAAATTGAAGCTATCTACAGAGTAACCAATGTAAAATGTAAACTAGTATGTATTGAGTATAACTCTGAATTGTTTTTCATACCTTTACTACATACTCTGTGATATAATTATGTAATATTTTAAATAGGTCCAAATTCAAATGCAGTACGCTGAAAATTTGTTTTAGGTAAGTACTTCTATAATATTATTGAAAAAATAGAGTAAACAATTTTTTTTTAAGTCGTTGCGCATTGGTACATTTTGTTTGCGTAAGTCTAGGGATGCAAAATTACGTAATCATAACATTAGGTAGGTATACGCGTAGACTCGCAAAATAGCGATGTTTTATGATAATATATATCTAGATTATTACGGAAACGTTATCATCAGTGAGCTATGTCGTTGTTTGATGATTGTATTTGTTTGCATTATTTTCAGCATATAAAGTGCTAGATTTCCTTCCCTTATTACCACACAACTTTTAACAAATTATGTAAATAAAAAAAAGAATTACGTTGAGTTTTCATCGTTGTAAAAATGAGTTTAATCTTACCTAAGCCCAGAGCAAATGAAGGTGTTCGTGCCGCGTTATAGTTGATAGGCGGCCCGTACACAGTCAATCTCGATCGCGATCCGCGATCAAAATTAATGATCGCGGATCGCGAAAATATCTAGATATTTCGAAATCAGATGCATCAATCCGTCAATCTAATTCGTACATTATCAATCTGGATCGCGATCATTGATTTTGATTGCGGATCACGATTGAGATTGACTGTGTACGAGCCGCCATTCTCGTAGGTAATTATAAGATCAAAACGCAAAAAAAGTTTTTACTGAATAATAACTTAAAAGTATGAACCTACTGCTGACGGATATACTGAATATTATAAAATATTAATTTATCGTTTTGCATCCCTACACTACCCAATCTTTATCTTTGCCGAAATCAATTTTATGGAGAAAGTGAAGTCTTCGAAGAGTGTTGAAAATATTAGTAGGTACTAATTAAGACACATCACTTGATCACTAAGTAGTTACATGTATTGGCATGCGGGGTATTTCTGATGCATTTCTCTAAAGGAACCCTAAAACTAAAATATGGTGGCGAAGTGGTATGTCCTGTAGTAGTCTTAACTTTGATAAAATAATCTTGTAAAGGTTTTGATAAATGCAAAACAATGGCACATGATCCGATCTCATGGCGGCTCAAAAGTATGTTAATTATTATCGAATAAATAATGAATAAATATGTTTAGTTTGGAAGGGGCATGAAGACATGCTAATTATCTTCGAACACTTTATCAATAAAATTAATTTCGCAAGTAGATTAGGTCTTCTATAAACAAAAAGTAAAAGACAAAATTTACCTATGCTAATGTGGATATTGTGATGAGGATTACATACCCTTTTAAAATATTTTATGCCAAGACACTCAGCACGGCACCGTTACAAAAAGAATGAAAAAATATTGCTCTATTAATAACATACCGCTGATCAATGTAGGATCAATTACACCAGTAGTGGCACCCGCTAGATCGTTACAAGATCAATTACTCCAATTCGCGTCACGCACTAGATCGTTAGAAGACTAATTGCGCTTAGTCAGTGCGTTTACCGAACGTTTATAGGGCAATGTATCCTGTAAGAGCACCTAATAAGATTATTATAAAATTGGATTGCACTTTACCGGACTGTAATACAACGATCACAGGGCGTAATAGTCCTATAAACTGCGCCCAAATGCGGTTCTATAAACGTTTGTAGGATTTCTATAGGCCTAAAAAATGAATGCTCCTAGAACAACTACAGGACTGCATTTTGCTACTTGGGATGACGCATGGATCAGCACCATCCAGCTCAACCATTTTGTAGGGAACCGAATGATCCAACGCACGCGCTACCATCAGTGAAACATTTAAATGAGCATGATATCTCAACTGCCTTGCTCTTTCAAGTCAATTTCAAAGAATCATAATAAACGGATCCATGGTTCTTACATTTACAAAATTTAAAAAATGCTTCTAAATTAACATTCCTTATCCCAGTTTATTTGGGGTCAGCGCAACACGTCTGTTTCTTCCATACTTCTCTATTAGTCATCATCTCGGTTGTCACCCCTTCCTAACAATATAATCATTTATTCATTTTACTATGATTATCAGTAAACATGTATTTAAATGCCTTTGGAAAAAAAACTGTCTTGTCTCACGTATTCAATACATAATATTAGAGATTATTATTGCCACTACTTCAACAAAACGCTTTCAGTCACGCAAGAGTTTTATTACACCTAATTCTCATCGCTTGTAGTTTATGCATGACTGCATGTTCCCTGAAGTTACCGTTAACGTTTCCTTCATTATTATTCGTGAGAGTTCCAATAATATTAATTTTAACATCAACACCATCATCAACTGCCACGCCTTGCCTTTTATCAACTCAATTTTGTGTTCCTCAATTAGCTTCCAGCCTAACCTTATGTTGCTGAATACCAGAATTTTACATGGATTGGCTCCGTTTCTGTCAACTATAACCCAGTTTCTAGTTTTATCGATGCCATTTGCCTTTTTTAGGGTTCCGTATCTCAAAGTTAAAACGAAATCCTTATAAAATCACTTCGTTGTCAGTCTGTCTAGTAGTATCTGTCCGTCAGTCAAGACCCTTTTTCTCAGGAACGCGCGGAGTTATCAAGTTGAAATTATTATCAAATACTCAGGGCTGCAATCCCTTGAAGCAGTGTAAGGCCTCTGCCTCGAATCTTGCGGGCAGCGGGGCGGCGGCGGCGGCGGCGCGGGAGCGGCAGGATCTTATGCGTACATTTAAATGGACCGGTTCTCGAACACAGCGGCGCGGGAGCGGCGGGGGAGCGGGCAACGAGCGGTGCACTCCAGTCAAGCGGCGACCGCCCGCGCGTCTACTAATTGCTTTGCAGTGTTGTGCTATTTATTTTTGTGACGTATGGAAATGTCCTCGGACGTGCAAGAGCATATTGTTATACTTACCTTAGCGTCAAGTATAATTTTTCTGCTGGAGATATACCTCTGTATAGTTTTGGATTAATTTCAGACTCTAAATCGCCTTTGATAGCTTCAAGAATATAGTCAAAAGTTTCTACACTAATTCTGTTGTGGCCGTAGAATTTGTCGGGACATTGCCTCTGTTCATTGTAATTTCTAAAAAACTCGCTATTTATTTTCTTTGCCCTATAGTAGGTATTATAAATCGAGCGTTGAAGATGTTGTCGCCGTTGGTCAGACGTTTCATTCGCGAATAAAAACAAATATCTCGACGGCACAACCACAAACACAACACTACGCCGCTGTAGCGCCGCGCGATCTGCCCGCTGGTTTCAAGAACTAGTCTGCGTTGCCCGCGCCGCCCCGGCGCCGCCGCCGCCGCCGGCCTGCTGCCCGCAAAATTCGAGGCAGCGGCCTAACAATCAAACTTCTAAATCAACGCGATCAAAATATACGTACGCTTATGTTCCGGAATCGAAACCTATAGGGTACTTCCCGTTGACCTAGAATCATGAAATTTGGCAAGAAGCAAGGTCATATAAAAGAAAAAATCTGGAAACCGTAAATTTGTAGTTACTTTACAAAAAAAAATCTCGTGATACATTATTTACATACCTACAAAGAACGGATCCCTCGGTGAGTGAGTCCGACTCGAACTTGACCGGTTTTTTTTGAAGATTGGTAGGTACTTACATTAATTTCAACATCAATATTTTAAAAACATTTTAACACAATCTTTAAAATGACTTGTTTAAATTCGAGGTGTTATGTACACCTCAAATTTAAACACCAGTAATTTTAAACAAACCAGCACGTTTACCGAAAAGGTTGTCCTCGAAACTAGGCTATTTATTCAAACAAAAGCTTAGTACAGGTTGTAAAATAAAATTACCTAACATTTGTTCGTTCGTGCTAACATTACGTTTGGTGTCTGCGGCCTTTTTATATCTATGACGTTGATCGATTTGTCTGGTCCTTGTATTTTTAGAGCATTACGTGCTACTTTTCATTGAGTATATTGTTAGTGTCGTTAAAAGCAGCCAAGTGCGTTCCACCGTACAATTTTTAAAAATATTTATGAATTATAATTATGTATGTAACATGTTTATAGGTATTTCCATTATTAGGTTCGAGCAAAAAATGGGGTTTTTTTTTTCTATTTCAAGTGTCTACTTATAACGGTTCAAAAGATACAGCCCTATAACACGACGGATGGACAGTGGAATCTCAGTAATGGGATTTTGCTGGCACCCTTTGGTTACGGATCTCTAAAGATCGTCCGTTACAAACAAAAGCCTGATATGTACCATTTCAATGAAAACTAAAATTATGAAACTCAAAAATCTTTTACTAGTCTAACATAACCATGACAATATTACACGTGGTGGAATGCGTCCTGCAGCCACCTCAGATTCAGCCCCGGCTGTCAATTGGCTGATTAATTTAGTCAGCTATTAGCAAGAGAAAATTATCTACGAAACACCAGAGACTCCCAAACAAGTTATCAAAAAGGTCTTAGACTCAGACTTACACTCAAGGATAAAACTAAGAATCAACGTAAGTATACTTCTTAGAACATATCATAAGGTACTTTAAAATAAGACCTCTTCACAGTTACCTTAAAACAACAATGAAGTAACAAACCACGTTACTTGAATAATTAAAACAGCCATTTTGGCAAATTCTAGAAACAAAATTTCCATACTAAAGGTTAACAAGATCATAATAATAATACGAATCGTTCAAATTAATGTCGGTATGTTTACTATTTTAAAAGGTAAAATCTAAAGCCATAGAACATTGTTACAAGCCTTACAAAAGATAATGGAACCCTTACAGGATCATTCACTTATCCATCTGTCTATTGACCCTTCTCCCTTCTATTAGATACTATCATCTTATTCAAACTTAATTTTGCGGTCGGTAAATTTTATTATTACAACCTGATTCTGTCGGTCCCTTTATTACATACAAAGGTTCATGGCTCAGAACTGTTTGTTGGGAATCGGATTGCCTTTTGACAAGTCCTTAAGCCATAAAATAGTTTTAAGAACGGCTACTTAAATGGTCCTGAATCTATCTATGTTAATAATAAAGTTGAAGAGTCTGAACGCACTAATCTCTGGATCTACCATTCGGATGAACTTTTTGCATTTGATAGCACAATTCTTGTGGAAAGCTTATAGACTATTTTAATAGACACTCAAGGCCAGTTCCTTCATCAATAGTAACAGCCAAAGTTACGTCACAAAAGTCAAAGTAACGGTTAAATTTGTTCCTTCACTATTTTAGATGTTACTTGAATGAAGAAAAACATTTGCCGTAGTATCAGTAAAGGTCAAGTAAAAGTCAATACTTTGACTGATTAGTTTAGTTGTTGATGAAGAAACTGGCCGTTAGGCAGCAGAGTCACTTAGGAAACGAGTAAAAACAAAACAAGTCGGAAAAAACGGTAAGTAAAAATGAAGTAACAGTGCGTACTTCTGGAAACATTTTTTTTTATTTGTACACCACAGTTTGAACACATTCGAATCTCATCTATCATCTATGTTCATCCAGTCATACTTCTTACTGTACCCACAGACTGACTGCCTCGTTAGTTTAATGGTCGCATGCACTACTGCTGCGCATGAGGTCCTGGGTTCAATTCCCGGGTCGGGCAAAGTGTTATTGGGAATTTCTCAGAAGCAGTCCGGAGTTTGGATATAGGGGGTTGGATACCACTTTGCCTCGGAAAGCACGTAAAGCCCAGGCTTTACGTGCTTTCCGAGGCAAAGTGGCCCAGGCCGTGGCAAATCAGGCCCAGGACCAGTCCTGGGCCTGATTTTTATCCCATCAAGTCGGATTGCCGTCCCATCGGACTATGAGAGTAAAGGAACAGAGAGTGTCGTGTTTGCGTAGGCACTACAATATCTCTTGTGACTGGCGAAGCGGCTAATCTCCGTTGAGATCTGCCACCGTGGCACCAATAAACCACACAATTTGTAGCTGAAATGAGCGATAAACAACAACAAGATATGAGTAATCTACTTTCTGCTATGTGAAATCAGCGGTTGTAATCAGCCTTACATACTATTACCCCAACCCTTTAATAGGTCGGCTTCTATCCTAACGAAATATAGGTAGGTAAGTCTTTATACAAGGTGTCATAGAATAAACGCAAGTCCTGAAAGTAGTTTGTTCATAATTGACTACTGAATCGATGTCAGTAACTCCACGGACCAACCGCGGCAAGTGTAGCTTAACCTGTTAGATCGATCCGTGCGGCTGTTATTAGTTAGGTAGCCACAAGCTCCTTCGAAACTACAGAATGGATTTCGATGCGGTTTTCACGATCATTTAAAGAATTTATTCCGGAAAGTATTAATACAAATTTTATATTTAACAAATATAGCAGAGACGTCTCAATGTTTTTCTTATCGACACCTCAGATAATAAAAGGCGAGTAACTAGTAATAAGTAAAACTAAGGTCAATGTTATAATATCGTTTTGTTGAAACATAACCCAGAGTGTGCGAATCCGATTCACTTATGACCAATTTTTCTTTTGTAACAAACGATATAATTACAGGTTAAATGAAATGTTTAACAATTTCTTTGCAACATTAGATAATTATGACAGTTGACTATTACGCAGTTAAATTGTCTAGTTTCACCTAGTTTTTACTTTCGTCCCCATTTCTGATACTATAATCGATTTTTCTAAGGGTATATTCACGTAGAAAGCTGGTAACCACCGCCGATATGACAGCGCTTGTCGGCGCAGATTTACGTTAATTCGGCAAAAGTATGAAAATTGCCTGTGCTGACCAGCGTTGACAATCAGCGCTTGTTGGCGCCGATAAGCGTTAGTTGTAATAAAGTCGAACATAAATAACCTTCTCCTTTTTAGAAGTCGGTTAAAAGAAGGGTAAATGTTATAGTTTTAGCGATATGGAACCTTTAGCGTGCCGGTCTGAGTCCCTTATGACCGGTTTTCTTTTAGAACAAACTTCATAATCACAGGTCCAATCAAATCCTTCACAAGTTCTTTGCAACATTAGATACTTAATTATGACAGTTGATGGTTACGTAGTTTTCTAGTTTCACCTAGTTCTTACTTTTGTCCCCATTTCTGATAATAGAATCGATACTTCTAAGGTTATATTCACATAGAAAGCTGGTAAGCGGCGCCGATAAGATACTGAAAAGAGACCATGGCCTTTAAATGTTTCGGCATTTCTTCTCGAGGATCAGTCAGCTAGGAATTGTATGCTGGCACCGTCTATTTATAAAATATTAACCAACAAAATACTGATCTGTAAAAGTGTAAGATCTCTCTTATATCATACATAAATACTTCATTTCAATTTATTTCATTTCATTTTATTTAAAATCTTGATAATATGACAGCGCTTGTCGCATGCAGTTGCCTGTGACAACCAGTGATGACAACCAGCGTTTTGCGGTGCCAACCAGCGCTGGCATATCGGCACCGGATATACCAGCTTTCTACATGAATACACCCTTATACCTTGCCGCTGAAGGGCGCAGCCGTTTTCTAGTAAATTTAAAATTGGTTTGGGGAATATTTGTTGCATAACTCACTGTTATAACAGTTATACGAAAATGGACTGTATTGTAATTCTATTGAATTGTAATTAGAAGTTTCAGATACTTATACTATACTAATTACTGTTTTGCGAACTGTTTGATTTCTGTTAATAATTAAGTGAGTTCCACGAACATAATACAACGTAGAATACAGATGGGCAATTGCGAACAAAAGTAATTTATAGGCAAATAAAAACATCATAATTATTTAGAAGTTATACGGGTTTTAGGCTAAAAATGAATAACTTTTACTGTGGGACCAACCCTGAATTATAAAAAAAAATAAGCTGTTCCCCACAAAGTGAAAGAAAGAAACCGGTTGCTATACCTAGGTAATCAAAATGTAGGAAATAGTTGCATTTTAATGAGTATCTATTATGGACATTCTCCTCGTCTACTCTAACACCCCGTGTATTCTATAGTGTGTGAAAACTGTGGACAGAAGATAACTCATATGTTACAAAAACAATCTGCCTAGCCTTTTCCCATGTATGTCGGTCGGCTTCCAGTCTCACCTGATGCAACTGAATATCAGTATTTTACATAAAGCGATTGACTATCTGACCTGCACAATCCAGTAACTGGGTAATACGATACTTCTTGGTAAAACTAGTTATGAGACTTTTGGGCTACTGACGACCCGAAAAATTAACGAATGACAGCCCAGATCGACAGCTTAACGTGCTTAACGTGCTTTCCGGGGCACGGAGGGGTCTCGAATAGTCTTCTTATGTAAAATGGTCACCCATCAACGGAGTAACCGCGGCAAGCGTAGCATAACCTTAATGATCGACCCGTGCAGCTGTTATTTCTTAGCCACTAGCTCCTCTCATATGTTAAAATATAGCAAAATATATCTATTGCTAAATCAAAACATTTACCAAGAATTGGCACAACGTTATATAGTGTAGTCCAGATTAAAGTGATTGAAAAAAAAATTCATTTCTTGTTCAGTTGATTATTGCTGAACCAAAACATTTACCAAGAATTGTAACAACGAGATGTAGTGGAGTCCGGAATTCCAAATAAATGGGATTAAAAAAAAACTCGTTTCTTGTTCGTAGAAGTAGAGACGGCCGCAGACTAAGCTATATTGTTCCATAAAATACGATTTCTCTTTAATAAATCCATCGGTTTGTTATATTACCACAATCGAACAATCGTGAAATTTGTCAAGTCAACTTAATGAAGATCAGAATTCCTTGTCAACTTGATTTAATTAAATCCAAGATGCTTTTGGATATCGACATGCAAAAATGACAAAAGGTAAAATTTGGTGATACGAAAACTACGACACGAACAACGAGTTGCAAACAAAAACAGCAGAATACGTCAATGGCCACCACAAACCGTTTTATAGCTACAACCCCCACTACTTGCGACACTTTCTTTCGCATGGACCGCAGTATCATTAGTCACGATCTACATGAACTATTAGAACCTCATTTATCGAGGTTCAAGCGATTAATTATTTCCGCTTGCCCCGCAAAGAATATTTTACTAATTTCCTTAGATTAGCCTTGGTCGTTTCTAACTTTTAAAAGTTTCTGTACGCTTGAGTTATTGTCGTTCCTCGGGGCATTTCTTAAGTAGGAGATTTAAAAAATATTGAGGTTAAATATTCTGTCTTTAAATCATTGTTGACTGTTTGTAATATCAAAAAGCAGCTTTTTACTAAATGAATATATTATGAAAGTATATACGCTACTTATTAAACATTTTTTTTTATTTGTCTGTCTGTCGGTTATTTCCGGCTAATCTCTAAAACGGCTGGTTTTATTTTGACGCGACTTTCACTTGCAGATAGCTAATGTTACAGAACCTGTGCTACCGGGACAAAAAAGAGCCTATAATATGCTACTCCATTACTCGCACGTTCCCGGGGGATATTTTCCGACATCTACGCGAGCGAAGCCGCTGGCAGAAGCTAGGTTATTAATAAAAAGAAAATAATATCCCTATGAAAAACCATTGGCGTAGCTAGGGATTTTTCTAGCGAGTGCAGCCGTCTTGCTACTATAACCACAGTCAATTAATGAGAGCATAACTCTACAAACCTTAAATCTTTGTCAAAATGTACGACCTATGTATAAGGGTTCCATCTTTTCCTTTTGAGGTACGGAACCCTTATAAAAAGCGATTAAACAGTAAGTACTTCAATACTGTCGATTTTTCTAGGATAGGAAAAGAAGTTTCTAGAGTGGGCATTGCCCACCCTTGCCTCCCCCCCTAGCTAGGCCCATGAGCGGTACCTTAGTTAGTACTCCCACATTTCACCAGATATTTTTAAGCCCCATTTAATAGAGGGCGAGCCTATTGCCATCAACCGGGGCACAAATGAACACTTCAGGGTGCTACTGAGAAATTCATGATGAATAAAGCCCAATAACACTTTACCCGACCTGGGTGTCGAACCCGGGACCTCATGCTCCGCAGTAACGCTTGCAACCATTGGAGCAACGAGGCAGATATGTAAGATGTTATGTGTTTTTTAAAAACATCGAAAAGTAAAAAGAAAGCATCTTTTAAAGACTGAGCTGTTTTGTATTATCCTCTAGGTCTTGAAAGTTGTATTGTAGGATAGGAAAGGACACAAAAACAGTTTTTGTGCAAACCAAGTTGAGCGTTACAGCTTACTCTTAAAGACATACTTATATACAGTATTGATCCATTCTATTTGGTTCTCTCTCTTTCAAAGTTTACCGCAGCCCTTATTGATGTAGGCATATCATAATTCTCCTGCCTTATGCCAATTTACTTGGGGTCGGTGTTATATGTCTTTTTCTTCCATACTTCATACTCAAATGTACGCCTTTCCCTGTCTCCAAACCAGTCAACCTTATTATCTGTGCTTTATTATGAATTCCAATATACAGGCTACATTATGAAACCATTCACGTTCAATTTTATAAATTCCTCTCTCTCCAACGGTTTTAGATAGCGCTAACCGGGACCGGACTCATTGACCTGTGCGACTCCATCAATTTATTTGGTGTAATAAATGCTGACTGAGGAGGCTTGAGTCTGAACTATTGCGTATTTGATTTAAACTTTTATGTCTCATTGATTTGTCTCTTGGATTTCAATTTTTTTTTTAATGTTTCAATAGTGGATCGGGATTATTTTAAATATACATTTTACATCGGTCTTTTTGAAAGTTATAGACAAAAATCATAATATTTTTTACAGACGAATTCATCTGAATTTACAAATTTTTCAGAGTAATCAAGTCTTTTTAAATTCCAGTTTTATATGTACCTACAAGTTTTCGTTATAAAATAGCAGTTTTTCGGTTGTTGAATATTACGGCACGATTAAAACTATGGCTTCCCAAACATCCCCCGTCAGCTGAGTATGTGGAACATTCAGAAAGCTTTCCAGCGGGCCACCAACTGCCATGTCGAACCTGGAAATCCACTGGTACTCTGGCGAGCCGCAGTACCCCAATGGAGCCACATCACAAATTATGCCCCACGTCTCGTCCTGCTTTGTGTACTAACACCTGTACTATGAAAGACCTTGGCAAGGCCAACGATAACGCTGTCGAAATGGTTGAATTCTGGTCAAAGCTTATTTAAAACAAACAACTGGAATCATCGATACGACGAAGAAAAAGAAGAAGAATAATTAGCATTTATCTTGAAGAGAAACTACAGAAGAAATGAGCTAAGAATATTCACACAAACTGTTCATGGTTGATCACACTAGTATACATGCTCAGACTAGCAACCACCACGGGTGGTCATGCTCAAAAAAATCAAATTATAATCCCCTCTTGGCCTTTACTGGAAAAATTCCAATTTGGGTTACAGCTATTAATTTGGCCTATTCACCCACTAACGACCACTAAATGAATGCCTAGCCCACTCCACGATGCATTCACTCATTACCAAGTAATTATTATGAATAAAACCGCATCACTGGTTTACAAGGGTTTTAATTAGATTTTAATTGAATATGGTGACATGTTTATAATTTGTTGTAGGCTATTGTTTGTTGAATTATGTGTTTTGTTATACCTAAACAGATTTATTCATCAGTGATTTTGTAAATACTGAGTATTTAACTGTGTTACGAAAGAGCCAAGACGGTCTTTATTGATAACTAAAAGGAATTAGACGGCTTTTCAAATTATTCATTAAATTTTATGCAATAGGAAAAAGTTTAATGACACGTAGGTACTTTAAATTATAAGCAAAATTTATTATTTTGAAAAGAAGGTAACAAATGTAACAAAATACCTTTAATTACTGTAGTATAAAAAAAAAGGTTGAGCCAGTAGAATGAAAACAAGCAAGGTTTAGATTCAAGTCCCCTAAACGCAGAAAAAAATAATCCCTGACCAACAACTCCTAAAACCGATGTTATATAATTGTCAGTAGATATGAATGACGAATTATCAGCAACAATAGACAGGGATCTGTAACGTTTGCTATAGAAGAGGGGTCTTCTATAGCAATCGTTGTTACAGATCCCTGTCTGTTGTCGTTGTTACTAGGATACTTTTTGAGTAAAATATAATTATGTAGTCTTACCTTAATATGCCTTCCATGAGCTGAGAAGAACCTGCTATCAGCACTATACGTGACCACACCAACTGAAAGCAACGAGTAGTCTTTTCTTCTTATCCAAGTCACCTGCAAGAAAACAGAAAGCTTGAAATCGTACCGTATTCTATTAACATTTTGGATGCCCAGAATAAGTTTTCTAATAGAAGTTTTGAATATAGTGATAATAATTCGATTCAACACTTGAGAGTATTGGAAATTTAATTATTTCAAATTCTTAGTTGATTAACGATGATCAGTCATAAATTCAGAAGTCATTCCATCCATTTTACATAATTAGAAAGTATGATACATAACATTAGACCAATAAAAAAAACGTTTTCAGAAACCCACACAACAATTTAGAAGAGTCATTCATAACAATTATGATATAAAACGCGTCGACTACCCCACATAAGGGTATACGAGTTATGAATTCAGCTAAACAAATTTTTGTAATTTTCGCCCTAAACGAAACAACAAACATTCTGGATGGAGTTTTGGAAGTCATTCAAGAGTTTACAAAGTTACAGCAGAAGTTCTATGCGTGTTTATACACGGTTTTGTGAGAAACTTTTTGAAGAATTTCGTTTTGATTGTTACAGTATATTGGACGTTGGAACAACATTCTGTGGGAACTCGTTTAATAAAATACAAGCTTTCAATTTTCTGTTTTCGATTATCTTTGGCTTAACTGAATTTTCGGTGGGTTTATGTTTGATAGCCTAGCTAGAATAGATGAAAAAACTTGGCATCAATTTTATTGAAGTGGACGGACACAAAGAATTTAGAATGAAAAAATTGTATCTGAGTTTAGTTTCAAATATTATTTATTGGTTATCTATCGATCAAAGAGTTTTTTTTACCAATTATTTAGCAGGATTCTATCTTAAACGATTTTGGGGCTCCTTTACCGGGAGCTTTCGCCTTTAACGTAACTATCAAAGAGTCTACTTGCAAAACCCTAGCCGTTACTGCGCAGGCCATCAACTGTTGGGTAATGGAGAGAGATAATTGAAACCAGCAGGATTGGTTAATTACATATAAATAAATAGGTATAGGTATAAAGCTATAGGTAGAAGTAACAGCGAAGTAACGGCTACGTTGTGGTTGCGGGTAATGGTTACATTACAGGCGAATGCTCCGTGTGAGCCGGGTGCCTTTACAGATTGATAAATATCTAAAAGCTGATTTACATTTAATTTTGCATTAGTTAAGTATCGAGTTAAGTCCATCTTTAGGTGACACTATACAATGAAAAACTGTCACTTTTGGCAGTCCAAAAGTGACAGCTTTTTATTGTAAAGGTTTTTTGTGCCAACGTACGAGTACATTTGCTCACAAAACCTCCTAATTGAACTAAATGCTCCTAATTCAATTAATGAAAATGAACATATATGAGCCATAATGAAAAAAATAATGTATCAACTTACCGTATTTTCGGTGATATCACTAACTTCACAATGCAGTATCGCTGTAGTTCCTATTTGAGCTATAACTGTCGTACAGTTTTCAGTCAAAAATATACCAGCTTTGCCTCCCTTCCCACTTAATTTATTAACGGCTGAACCCGCCGAATCTCTGTACATTTTCTTAATTTTATTCATAGACTTAGACAGCGAAGTTTCATCTAATTCTTGTACAATTTCTGTATTTGTTATTCTATCATGTTTAGTGTGTCTACCTCTACCTAATGTAACTTCATCTATAATGTTATCTATATTATGTACATCATCATTATATTCTTTATCTAATAGTGAGGAGAGGCGAAGTGGTTTGGGTAGCTTTGGATATGTTGTTAGAACATATTCTGATGTTGTATATACTTCTGTTGGTTCTTCTCCGTTTATTGTTGAGAAGGTAACTGTTGTTGGGGATGGTGATGTTGTTGTTGTTCTTCTTCTGTGACCTGTGAAAGAAAACTACTCGTTAACATTTTTTTATAATAGCTTAAACACACGTAGCAAGGTAATACTTTTCGAACTTCGTAAAACCCTAAAATGTGGAATGGAAATACGAGAAATAATGTTGGAAATTTCAACAATGCTTGAGTGGCAGGTCGTTAGTGGTGCTTGCATTAACGGTATGATAATTTGTTCCGAAGCATGTACTACACATTTTATTTGAATGAACCGTTTAAATATTTAGTTTAAACGGTACAGTATTTTGACGTAATTTGGTGAATATTTTTATCTGATTTCTCCTATTCACACATATTTTATATCCTAAGGTTAATCTGTTTTGTTTATATCGACTTATAGGTTAAATCTTTTGAGTTTCGTCTCGGATTTCAATTATACCTTGTTCATTTATTATCTTAACCCCTACCTTTTAATTATCGCTTCACACATCAGAGCCTTGAGAAAATAATTGGAGACACACTTAATCATTTTTGAGTGAGGGTTTAGACTGCACATCTGCTGTTGTTTCTTATAATCGGTTTAGCAAACTAAAAAGCATTTATATATACATTTTTGAAGCTTATCGGTGCATTGAAAAATATTAGTTTTTATAAAAGAATGAAAGAAAGTACGTTTATTTGCGGTAAACATGACGCAGAGAAGGAACATAAACATAAAAAAGACAAATTGGTGGAAAATAAGCGTTACATCCACGCAAAACGACCAACGCTCAGTATACTGCTACGACTCTATGCTAGGCTGAGTCCCAGCGCTGGTTTTCAGTGACAGCTGGCGTTGACGTGATGGCGTCAACCGGTGCAGCAAAAGATCAAGTATTTAAAACTCAATTTTTCCAATGATCTTCTAAAAATGCTTGTTCATAAAAATGCTATTAAAGCATTTGATCTTCTAAAGGCTTAGGTAATAGGTAGGTAATATGGGCTGGTGTCCGCAACTCCACGTCAATGCGCGTATTTTGCGTACGGTTAATATTTTTTTTTTTTTGTTTCTATTTTTCTACAAATTTATCATGAAACATCATCATCTTTTTTTACAACTTATCTGTTTAAGTTCTTTTTAGGGTTCCGTACCTCTAAAGGAAAAACGGAACCCTTCAAGGTTACTTCGTAGTCCGTTGGTCTGTCCATCTGTCAATCTTTTTTCAAGAACGCGTTAAGTTATCAACTTGAAATTAATATCAAATATTCCAGGGCTGTAATCCCTTGAAGCAGTGAATAAATCAAACTTCAAAATCAACGCAATCAAAAGATACGGGCGTGTTTATGTTCCGAAATCAAAATCTATAGGGTACTTCCCGTTGACCTTGAATCATGAAATTTAGCAGCAATGTCTTGTGCTGCATGACATTTAGAAGCAATGTCATGTAGCACAAGTAAAGGAAAATTCAAATTTAAACCATTTATTTAAAAAAAAAAACAATTACAGGCATATTTGAATTGTTAAGGGGTCTGTCAGTCAGAAAGATGAAACTATTTGCCCATTCCAAAGCATAGTAGGTAGGTACCTATCATAGAGAAGAACGGGCAAGAAAATCCACTGTCACTCTTTTAAATCATAAAATTGTTACAAAATATTGGTTACATCATTAATTTTGAAATTATAGGTACATCTGAGAACAATGTAGGAGGACGTGCACGTTAAAAGCGTTCATACTTAATTAGATAAAAACAATTCAGAAATGAAAATAAATTAAAATAAGCCGTGGCGGTTAAGAGATGACCAGTCCCCGACGGCGCCCGTTCACGAACATGACGCATACGTCATGCGATCCATAGATCAGCACCATTCAACTCAACCGTTTTGAAGGGAACTTAATGTTCCAATACACACGCCACCACCAGCGAGACATTTGAGTGAGCATGGTATGCTCTCAGCCGCCAGGGCACATTCATGTCAATGAAAGACGTAGCCAGTAAATGGTAGCTTTATAATTTAGGTACATAGTGCTCACACATGTGATATGCAATCGATACAACGATAGGTTTTTTCAATCTTGAGCAGCTCCAACTATGTATATTTTCGAATGCTAATTGATTAGTTTATGCGTCCTTATGGAGCAGGACCAGGGTTGAGCCAAGCAACTTCTAATATGCTTGGCTGCATAGTATGCGTTATATGTAAGATTTGAATTTCGTTTCGTTGAGTTGGAGTATGTGGGGAGGTATTTTATTGTAATATTTTAAACAGTACCCCATGAAGGCTGAGTCTACTTTAGACAGTCTGACACCTGGTTGAACTAATTGGTCTCTATTTCTAGTCCTATATGTGTGTTTTTCACCTCTTTTACTGAAAAGATTAAAATTTTTCTTTACGTACATGATATTTTCATAGATATATTGACAAGGTACAGTCAACAGCAAAAGTAGATGATGAAAATCAGAAATTCAATTCTAATTAATGAACGGAGTTCGCGTCAGAACTGTGTGGCGTCGAAGTAGTAAATATTTGGTATAATTTACAATCACATAACGACACTTCGACGCCACACAGTTCGGACGCGAACTCCGTTCATTAGTATTGAATTTCTGATTTTCATCATCTACTTTTGCTGTTGACTGTACCGTCATGATGATCTTTAAACAATTATTTTAGAGAATCGCGCCTGCGGAGGACATATACTGCTCTGATGGCACTTTTATGCAGAGTAAAAATAGGCTCGATATCTCTAGCCCATCTCCATAGTAAATTACCGTAAGACATGATACTATTAAAATAACTGAAACCGAAAAACCTGAAACTGAAAAAATCCGAAAACTGTAAATTTATAGTTATATACCTACAAATTTGTACGGAACCCTCGGTGCGCGAGTCCGACTCACACTTGACCGGTTTTTTATTACTTCGATGGCTAAATAAAAGGAACAAAAACATAGAAATAAATTCACTTCGTTTAAATAGATCTTAGCGGATAACACTCTTAAACTAGACCTCATTTTGGCGGCAAGTGGCAACAAAACCAGTATAATCTGACCTCTTATTCTATTGAAACTTCTTACTACGCTAGGCCAGCTCAAGGTCAAATTACCACTTAGGTGGGGCTTTGCTTATCCAAACTATCTCAAAAATAGTATAAATCTTCACAAACTACTAATTTCGACCAACATCAAGCCTAACTTGCTCTTTAAGACTAAACTCACTCCATTGTTTACCCCGAATGACCTCTATAAATGACGTCATCCCAGTAATATCACAGCATTCACGGCCTAATAGCATAACGGTAATACAAAGGCAGGTCCCAGGTAATCCCGTCGACAATCAGACCGGATTAGAAGGGTAAACGACCGATGTTACCGTGACCGATGGGTATTTGTTGGACGATGAATTTATGCCATCGTAAGGCCTTTGGCAGATCAGTCCGTACTGGGCCCGCGTGGTGGATTATGGCCCACTCCCTCTCACAAAGAAGAGGGCTTTTTTCCAGCAGTGGGAACATTATTTATTTATTTAATATATTTTAGGAAAACTTACAGCTAAACAGATACAGTAAATAATAGTTTATACAAAATTAGGCCAATTACAAGTTTCGTTTATAGTATTTAAATCTTGTTTAAAAGATATGACTATCCCACTTCCTACTAATATTATAAATGCGAAAGTTTGTGAGGAAGGATAGATGGATGTTTGTTACTCTTTCACGCAAAAACTACTGAACGGATTTTGATGAAACTTTACAGTAATATAGTTTATACATCCGAATAACACATAGGATACTTTTTATCCCGATATTCCCACGGGATCAAAACTTACGCGCGTGAAACCGCGGGGTGCTGCTAGTAATTATATAAGACACTAGCACTTCGCCCGGGACTTCGTCTGCGTGTATTCGTGCCAAATTTCAAGTTTATTAACTCAAGCAATAAGATTTTTCGTACAAACAAAATTCCCCCTTTTTACCCTTAAAGGTCGAATTTCCAAAAACCCCTTCTTAGTGCTCCCCTAAAAGGAACCCGTATGCAAAATTTCACGTTCCTAGTCCTTGCAGTTTCGGCTGTGCCTTGATATGTCAGTCAGTCATTCAGTCAGTTTCTCCTTTTATATATATAAAAACAGAAAAATTACTATCTAATCTGGAAGAAGCAATTAGATAAAATTTTCTTCAATTCAGCAACACTAGGCCTTCGAAGAAATTATTTTCACGAGGTTTTTGTTCAACCCTTTGCCGGGTTTTGTCCTTTTCAAATTTTATCGTAATTCGTTCCGTGGTTTAGGCGTGAAAAGGTCACATAAAGACAGAGTTAGTTATTGAACCCCGTTTTAATCGTATTCGATTTGACGATGGTAACCATTTGAATGTTAAAAATAACCTAAAAAGGTACCAGAAATGCTAACGAACTTTGTCCCTCACAAATTATTAATTTATAAACATACCAAGTCTAGTAAAATTCAAAGTTTCAAATTACGTACGCTAAAATGGCATACCCTCTGAGGCATGAGCTGTGACCTTTAACTTGTTGTAACATAGAACTTAAACACTATAATGGCTTGAAGTTTGCTTATAGTTGCTGTAGAAGTACCTACAGCTGTAGTATGATGTACACAGAGTGTATACTACATACTACCGTGTCTTGTAGAGGTAGATACTATTGTAAACATGGTGTTTGTGTGAAGAGAAGCTGGGTGACTCGCCGCGAAAGCTTGCGGGAGTGATAATGATGACGTCACGCTGGAGTAGGTGCACGAAGGCTGCGCTGACGTTCATGTTCGGGGTCACCAGTATAGAGGTGTGAGGAACAGGGTGTAAAGTTCACTCAATAGAAAAGAGAGAATCCTCCGACCAGACGGGTGTTGTGTCTGGCGGACACCTGCCCATTGATTCATGTCGGGCCGTTGTATGTATGCTAGTTCCGTAGTAAACTCTGCTTGCGAGATGCAGGACTTGACCTCAGCAAACAACGCGTCGTCAGCAAACAACGTCTCATGCAAACAACGTCTCATGCAAACAACGCGTCATGCGTTATTTGCATGAGACGTTGTAGATACCGCTACAGGAGTTTAAAATTAAATCCAAAGTTAAGAAAATTTGGGTCGCATAAGCATAATCAGCCTGTAATGTTCCCACTGCTGAGACACAGAGCTAATCTCTGCGAGAGGCCATAATCCACCACGCGGGCCTAGCGCGGGTTGGTGAATATCACATGTCTTCGAATTTATGAAGACATGCCGGTTTCCTCACGATGTTTTCCTTCACCGTTTTGAGTGCAGAGTTAAATACACAAATTAAAGTGCCTGCCTAAGTACGAACTCACGACCTACATTTCGTAAGTCGGGGCCGATACCACTGGGCTACCACTGCTCTCAAAAATTGGGTATTAAGGAAGAAATAATGATTATTCCTTGTGAACACCTCAAAGCAAAAATAAAATTCAGAATAATAATGTTCGTTTGACATTCAACGTAACGAAACAAAGTTAATGGTTGTCACAATAATACAAGATGGAGCAATTTTGTAATCTGAACTAGTATTATTATGAGAAAAGATTCAATTTTTCGTATGTTTTTTCACGCAAAAAAGTCTGAACGGATTTGGACTAAATTCGGCACATATGTAGACCATGAGCTGCAGAACATAGGGACCTAAACAAAACCAAAACTTGTGAAATAATAATCTCCTGACCAGATTCGTTTGATTAGATGTTCCTATGTCACGACACGCCAGCTGCAGGATTAGCCAATCGAACATCATCATCCTTAGGCATCCTTAAGTCAGCTTAAGGACCAATCATGGCAAAACTAGCTGCCTTTTAAAAAATCCGAAAATGCAGTTTGCAAATACCTAGTCTTACCTTTTACCACTTTCCTCGTCAACATCTGCCTAGCCTTTCACAACTATGTTGGGGTCGGCTTCCAGTCTTACTCGATGTAGCTGAATACCAGTATTTTACATAGAGCGACTGCCTATCTGACTTCCACAACCCAATTACTGGGTAGCACGATACGATACCCCTTAGTAAGACTGGTTGTCAGAATTTAGGGCTTGACTATACTTCTAATAGGCTAGTTTCCACCATCGATAAATTGAAAATCTATTTAGTCCGTCAGGTAGAGTATTGGAAAATAATGGACACGTATTTTTTGTTTTTTGTAAATCAATGAATATTGACAAAGATAAAACGCATCAACACTCAGGAGCGGTGTGCTCGTGACGTCAGAACGCACTAAAAATTATACCAAGGTGTGCCGTATTGAGAATTTCAAAAGCATCGTTCTTCATCAATTTTGGTTTACGTAACAAATGAAAAAATACGGGTCAAATATTTTTTGAAAATCTAACTGACAGACTAATTACATTTTTTAAGTTGACAAGCCTATTATGCAGTTCCCACAATTAAGTCCCATCTCAACTCACCCTCTTGATACACTGCTGTCTAGAATAGTATACTGTGTCACTAGGTCGCACAGTTTCCGTTAGAAATAGACCACAGTATCAATGCACGAGGGAGTCGTGGTAAGCGATTAACAGAATCTATTTAGTGAATAGATTGCAGCATTCAGTTCAGTACCTATAGCTAATCACAACTACTCGATACGCTTCTGTACCGTATCGAACATCAATCAATGTTATCGTAGGAGTCCTTTAAACGCTGTTCACAAGTCCAAAACCTGAAAATTTTGTCAGCTTAAATCAAATAGACGACCACTATTCTTTCGATAGCTAAGACAAATCAGGTTATTGAAATATGTAATTTTCAATACGATAGCTTTTCGTATGGTTGTGAATAATTAGGGTGCTGTTCTGATAACATCAGAATGTGTTACAGAAGTTGGAATTTATTTCGCTACGTCATAATGTACTTGGAGCAGGCTTAATTATAATTACAAACTGCGTGTTCGATGGGATTTCACATCGGCAAAAATCATTCCCTATCTCAAAAAGAACTTACAGTACCCTCCAAAGGTTAGTTGACATTTTTCCACTTCAGCTCTAATTACGTAATATAAAATTCTAACCACAAATGTTTGAACTTAAACACTATAAAGTTTGTATTAACTAATTTAATTACTTATGAAAAGTGATTACTTGATTACTTTCCTTTTTTTTTTTTTGATAATCTGCTTTTAGTTATCAAAATACTTGAATTCCAGTCGCCAGAAGTTAGTTGACGTTTATAATTCCTATGGATTTATAATATTTACAGGTTTATTATATTATTTGAATAAATTTTTTAGTAGAATATCCCTTTCTATATAAATAGTGTTCGCTCGCTCTGCCCCATCATATCGAGTAAATCGAATACTGTTTTCTGAGTTAATATAATTTTGGACTGCCGAACTCATCATCATCTACCTAGCCTTTTCCTAACTATGTTGGGATCTCCTTCCAGTCTAACAGGATGCAGCTGAGTACCAGTATTTTACATGGAGCGACTACCGATCTGACCTCCACAACCCAGTTACTGGGCAATACGAAACCCCTTGGTAAGACTGGTTGTCAGATTTTCGGGCTTCTGACGACCAGTAAGGACTGTCGAACTGTACCGTACAAAATAAGTGTACAAGTGTTATTGTTGTAAAATAAAAATATTTATCACAATTTATGTAACTTTTCTTTCACTGTTAAATTGCGTTCCTGCGTTTCTAACATATTTCCAGAATCCATATTTATAGCCAAAAAGCAAGCTCTATGACAGCACCCGGAATATTCTTCTATCTCAGAGTTTCATTTCAAATAACTCCCGGTTCTAACGTTGCGTCGCGTCGTTCGCAGAGCTCAAAATATCCATTCTTATGACGTATAATATAGATAAGCGCTGCGTCAGCTTCGATAGAATCTTTTACAGAATATCCTTCATTTCTCGGATTTAAACTAAGAATGCACAATAAAATAATATAGGAAAGAATATTAGTTACTAGATTTTTCGTGGTAAGTACTTCGTTTGCTTACAAACATTGTATAATGGGGCTAGGGTTTGTTTTCAGGAATCTTGCCTTAAAAAACAAAAATACATAACAAAAAATAGACCAAACTCTACAAAATATACAATGGGCGGACTTATCACTTCCAGGGCAACCTTGGTATGGACATTGATTGCTGATTGCCTGAACATAAAACGGGGTTGTCGTTGATGCAATAATAAGTTTACAATTTATACTTAAATAGATACCTACACAGATATATTATACATGTCGAAAATACGATAGTCTACGAGTATATAGATAGTGCAATCCACGAAGATGCGCCCCACTCTTTTCCCTTTTGCTTACAGCACAAATGTGCAACATTATGCTAGTGTTTTAGTTTTGTTGATACACACTAATTATTATTAGTGGGTAATTAGTGTGTCGTATCGAAAAAACTAAAACACTAGTGGATTTAACTAGCGATAACAACTAGCAATTCGGAAGAAGAGTGGGGCGCGTCTTTGTGGATTGCACTATCTATATCGTTTGACTATTCGGGACGCCAGCGCCAAGCGGTGCTCGACAGAGTCTAGCCTGAGTTAGTGGGAGTCGACGAGAGTGTGACAGAACGATGTGGCGCTCTCTCTTAGACATTGGACTTCGTACGGTTATCATGTGCTCAGTTTCTGAGCGTTCCGTATCTAGTTGTGTCGTGTCCCTACATTCTGATTAATTTGTTCGTAAAATTATAATTTGATTTGAAGTACAAAAGGTTTTTTGTCGCGCACTAACCAACACTAACTATAGTAAGCCCACAATAATCAATATATGGCTGATAATAACGAGAAATACCATTTCCCTCATACATATCCTTAGACACACACAGAATAGAAACGAACAAATAATACAGATATATCATATTATTGAGTCTTTCGTCAACTGGATCCACTCGAAATGGACCCGCGGGATCACTCAACCCAATCACATCTTTTTTGTTTGTTTGTGTTCGTTATCTGCGTCGTGTTTGCCGCAAATAAACAAGCATTCAATAATTTTCTTTCTTTCTTCTTTTCCTTAGTGAGACCACTAATAAAACTTTTTATAAAGTTATTTCACGTTAAAATGGAACTGGGCTGCACATCTGCCGCATGTCAGACGAACAATGGGCCAAACTTACGACCCAATGGGTCCCTCTTAATGGCAAGCGACATCGTGGCAGGCCCAAACAGAGATGGCTGGATGAGCTGGACTCCTTCGGACAAGAACTGGTCCTTAGCAGCTTTGAACAGAGAGAAGTGGAAAGAGAGTGGGACATCACAGGCTAATAATAATAAACTTATTTCCATAAAACAAAATCTTCCTATATTGTTGCCTTAAGGGAGCACCCGTCATCTTTGTCCTTGTTAGGTTACTATGCGGAAACGATGAACGGGTTCGGGCTAGCTTCAGCAAAATTAGAGGGCATTTGAGTAGAGATTCGATTGTCAGAGCCTGAACCATTGCTGTATGGGTCACGTATTGTTTTTTTTTTATGTGTTTGTTTTTAATTAAGCGCAGGGTTCGGGCTACCTCTGCGTGAATGCTCTCTAACGCTACTACCATTAGAGAGCATTCACGCAGAAGTTTGATAGTAAGTACCTGAACTATTTTATAGTGTTTAGTTCAAACATTTGTTGTTAGAATTTTAAATCATATAATTGGAGCTGAAGTTGAAAAATGTCAACTAACCTTTGGAGGGTACTATAAGTTCTTTTTGAGCTATTTCAACGCAATGGGTCTTGTACTGAATCCATGGTAACAGGGTGAGCGTCGATGTTCCTGATATTCTGTAAGGTCTTTTCAAATTTGTTTCTAATTGATGTTATTTCAAGTTAAACAAATAAGAACTTTATTTTAGTACTAATCAAGTTGATTTCAGTGTGCCTGTAGCGTAAACTGAACTTTATTGTGTAGTCATTAAAGTTATTATTTGTTTACATGTTTGGCAAATAAATTGCATATGCAGATTATGTATGCCTTCAATATTTACTTTTGCCGAATTTATTAAATAAAATGTTAAATACAATAAAATGGTTCTAGTATATTCTACTTGTACCTACGATGAAAAACAGGCGAACTAGCTGAAGGGCTCTAAACCTTAGACTTTAATTAATATACTGTAACTACCTAAAATATCTAGAAATAACATTTCCAAAGGAGACTAGGTAAATATTTTAATTAAAACTTATTTTGTAGGCGTTGATGCTTCAAGGTCTTAGCTTGTTCGTTATTTTAGGTTAAACCTATAATGAAATACCTGGAGTTAATCAGTACCCGTGATACCTAAATATTGATTTTTTTAGGTGAAGGGTTGTAGTTCTTAGTTTAATTTTCAATAAGTGTGACAAATAGTTGCTCCATGTAAAATACTGGTGTGTGTGTAGCGGCATCTACATCGTCACATGCGAACTATGCATCATACTGACGTCACGGAAAACCCTGCATCGCGCAAGCGGAGTTTGCCGTGCGACTAGCATACTGAAAATTGAACCCAGGACCTCATACTTAGCAGTAGTGCTTGCGACCATTAAACCAACGAGGCAATCAACCGTTCACGATAGTATTAATAGGCTTCTCGACACTATCAATAAATTGAAAATATATTTAGTCCGTCAGTTAGAGTATTGTAAAATAATGGACACATATTTTTTGATTTTGTAAATTAATGAATATTGACAAAGATAAAACGCATCAAAATTCGGGAGTGGGGGCTTGTGATGTCAGAACGCACTAAAAATTATACCAAAGTGTGACGTATTGAAAATTTTGAAAGCGTCGTATCTTCGTCAATTTTAGTTTACGTAACAAAAGAAAAAATACGGGTCAAATATTTTTTGATAATCTGACGGACTAATCAGATTTTTTCAGTCGACAAGCTTATTGTATTGTTTTTCAATTGCAATTGTCTATGTTTATGTGACTGATAGACATTGATGCGCAAAATGATCGTCTTGGAAATGTAATTGAATTGAAGCGATTGACAATATTACTACAATAGCAATTGATCGTTTCGGGGACCCTTAATCGATACAAACTATCTCACTGGTATTCCGTAAATTGGTACGCAGAGGTGTATAACGCACCCACATCTGGTTATCTACAGTCAAGTCTCTTGAATCTTCGTCCAGTTACAATTTTTTTTTATCAACCCAGGACACAACATACATTTTGATGCTACGGCACTGAACATTAAATTGTATTGAACACAATATTTTTTTTAAATCTTTATCGATTAATTGGGGTTTTTATCCCAATGGACACGTCAACCCCATTATACCTTATACAGACTATTACGATACAATGTTATAATTTAAATTAAAGGAGAATCCTAATCAATATGATACACCAACTCGCTAAATCTTTTCGCCACATCTGAGTTCGGTTGTGTTAAAATTGATTGAATTAATAACAATAAAAAAATAACAAAAAATGGCCAGGCCCATATGCCAATGCCAATGCCAGGACCTACCTGGAACACAATATTTAATAACTTAATATCAAACATCGAATCTTTTTAATGGCCTGGCCATTTTTTTTTTTTGGTTCGTTGTTAGTGTCTGTCAGAGTCTCCCTTTTAATTCGCTCTAATTGTGGGTCTGACATGTAAAGATAGCAGATTTTTTTTTACAAAAACGTTGCCCCACACTAGCATTTTCTCCTGTATTGTGGTGAAATTACAAACATTTAAACACATACACAAACAGCAAATGTCATTCTACGATATTGTTATTACGGCTCAATATGGTGAATGGTAATTAAATACATGATTGTATTCATTATATAAAACGACTTTCCCAAAGAATGGATTTTTGTAATAAACCAAGCGCATGACCCCAATCACCACAATAGAACCGCGCGCGCGGTATGATTGTTAAATGAATGAAAAAGAACAAAGCATGGTAAAAGTTTTGTTTGTAAAAGGGATTAGTAACTAAATTAAATTACAGCTGATGGTATATTATTCTTGTTATGTACTTAATATTCTATTGGGATGATTGGGGTCATGCGCTTGGAAAATTAAAAAAAACGTTGGTCACTAATTACCAGTCACCCAATATAAGGTGTTTCAAAATCAACTCTACAAACTTTAAGAGGTGCTTTAGACCATCAAACTGAACAACTTTCACTATGGGACTAACTCTGAAACACGAAAAAAAAAATCAGCTGTTTAATACAAAGGTTCAATACCTACTTGACCAAAATGTGTGAAACAGCTGTTTTTTTTCGTGATTTCAGAGTTAGTTTCATAGTGAAAGTTATTCAGTTTGATGGTTTAAAGCACCTCTTAAAGTTTGTAGAGTTGATTATGAAACACCTTATAATAGGTCGGGACAAAAATATTTTCGTATTTTGAATCTATTGTTAGTAATCAAACCTCTTTGGCAGTACTGAATGTAACTGGCTGGTTTTAATAATATTAAATGTTGACATTCTAAAGATGCAATAAATAAAAAAAAAACTAGTTCCCGCCATTTCTCAGTTGTTTTTCAAGCAAGCAACATGAACGTATGTGACGAAGAAATTCGGTACATTTTAATGTTTTATTACAAAAATGGTAAAAATGCAACGAACGCCGCGAATAAAATTTGTGCGGTTTACGGACCTAATGTGGTATCAATACGAGTAGCACAAATGTGGTTCAAGCGTTTCAAGTCAGGAAATTTTAGTGTGAAGGATGAAGCTCGCTCTGGACACTGTCACGGATAAAATCAGTGCCATTTTTGAAAAAGTGGAGCAAGACCGACATATTAGTAGTTATGATATTGCTAAAGAACTGGATGTTGATCACAAACTCACTGAGAGAAACTTAATGCAACGTGTTTCCATTTGCGATTCTTTGTTGAAACGTAATAATTCCGACCCATTTCTTAAACGGTTGATTACGGATGATGAAAAATGGATCACTTACGATAAGAATGTCCGAAAAAGATCGTGGTCGAAGCATGGACAAGCCACACAGACCGTGGCAAAGCCCGGCCTGACTCGGAACAAAGTGATACTGTGTGTTTGGTGGGATTGGAAAGGAATCGTCCACTATGAGCTTTTGCCGCCGGGTAAAACTATCGATTCTGACCTCTACTGTTAACAACTGATGAGGTTAAAAGAAGCTATTGAGAAAAATCGGCCGGATCTGGTGAATAGGAAGGGCGTGGTGTTTCATCACGACACGCCAGACCGCACTCATCTATAGGCACTCAGCAAAAATTGAGAGAGTTTGGCTGGGATGTGTCGATGCATCCTCCGTATAGCCCTGATCTTGCTCCATCAGATTTCCACCTGTTTCGGTCACTTCAGAACTCTTTAGGAAGCATAAAGTTAACCTCAAAAGAACACCGTGAAAACTACCTGTCAGATTTTTTTGATAAAAAATCTCAAAACTTCTACAGCAATGGGATCATGGCATTGCCCACAAGATGGCAACAAGTCATCGATCAAAACGGCACATACATATCATAAATAAATAAAAAATTAAACCTAAAAGATTTTTTTTTTTCTAAGAAAAATACGAAAATACTTTTGCCCCGACCTAATATAATGCTAAGTCGGTATAGCAAATTTTATCCTGCAACGACCAGGCAGCTTTTCAGATGACAAACATAGAGCCTGTAACTGTACACATACTTTCCATGTAATAGGGGCAAACAACTTTAACAAATTACATAATGTTAAGATAATCAACACAGTCTTACCTTTCTTGTGATGCCTCGTAAAATTCCCAAAAACACTCCCAAGCCTTTGTTGATTCCTTGTCGTACAAAGCTCCAACGATTTAAAATCGTCTGCATTCTGCGCGACCAAAATGGAAGACCTCTTCGATTCCATAGCACCCGTGTTCACTAGCAACTCGGCTTCAAGTAAAAGAACAATAGTGGCGTAGAGTAGTTTGAGTTCTCTACAGCAAAGCATTGTTTTGGCACTGTATTGTGGTCACATTGGTAGCACTTCACATGATAAACTTAAATTAATAGTCATTTTAGGTACTGCTATCTTCTTTTGTTCGGGTCTGGAAGTGGTGGGTGCTGGCGCATTCTGGAAAGACGGAAAGAAATGTTTGTTAGAAATTGATAAACATGACACGTTCCAAGCACCAAGGTCAAATGATTTACTTCAAATGACGTTTTGAACGTTAAGATTTTTATGAGAATAGAATTGATTATTACCTATGTAGTTGCTTCCAAAAAGTAGTTTTAAACGGAGAAGAATGGGCAAGAAACTATAGTTATCTTAGATTTTACAGTATTTTAACCCACATCTAAAAAAGATGGAGGTTCTCTATTTGGATGTTTATATATATATATATATATATATAATTATATATTATGTATGTTCGGGCATAATTCGGTCATTTATAGACGGATTTTCAAAAAATGTTTTGTTCGAATCATGTGTATTCCGGAATGGTCCCATTTAAATTTTGTAAAGATCTGATGATGAGTTTCGGAGACAGACAACGGAACTCTTCAATAAATGCCAGCAAATCAACCGCGATTGCTGCTATCGCGTATGTATGCATTGTTTACGCAATCACACAACATAACATCACGCCTGTACCCTGTAAAGGGGTACGCAGTTGTGTTCAGTATACTCTCATAAACGAAAATGCGGAACCAACAACACCAACTTCCGAAATTAAAGTTATTTTTTACTTTGTAGTGATTTTTTGGAAGTCAGTTGTTTTTTTTTTTTTTTTGTTAAAAAGTATTTATTCAACAAAAAGTTGAATAAATACTTTTTAACAAAAAAAAAATGCTGATCCAGAATATAACTATACTGTCGAAACTGGACGAGGTGTGAGCTGTATGTGAAACCTAGTAGACTTTGATGTTATGCGCTTCGTCCCGTCCATTGTAAGAATATTAACTTGTTTCCCTTAGTTATAATAATCAAACCCATTCAAAAATACTTAATGAAGACGTCTTTATCCAAATAGGTAAGTTGTTTAATAATACGTAATAATATACATTAGTAGTACTCATAAAGGTCTCAAATGTGAAAGTGAACAAGTCCTTTGTTTTGCTACGTGCCTCCTAACAAGAGTCCCGTCTCGTGTAATGTTTGTTTTTATTATGGTAGCAAAATCAGTAAGTACCTAATTAAAAGACTTTTTTTTGTGATATTTCTGTTTCTTTCTGCGTCACAACGACGCAGAAAGAAACAGAAATATCACACACATACAGAAATAATTATCTAAATGATGATTTTAAATAGATTTTAATTAAATAAAATTAATTTTGATTTAGATCTGCCTAGCCTTTTCCAAACAATGTTGGGGTCAGCTTCCTGTCTAACCAGATTCAGCTGGAGCGACTGCCTATTTCACCTGCACAACCCAGTAACTGGGTAACACGGTGCCCCTTGGTAAAACTGGTTGTCAGACTTTCAGGTTTCTGACTACCCGTAACGACAGTCGAAAATCTACGAGTGACGCGCTTTCCGAGACACGAAGAGGTCTCAATTTGTAATGTAGCATGGTCACCCATCCACGAACCGACTTAACCTTCGATCGACCCGTGCGGCTTTTATTATTTAGCCACGAGCCCGTTTCACGAAAATGTAAATAGGTAATTGAAAATTGACACTGGATGCATATGAAAACAATACAGATATTATGTAAACAAGGCGTTTGGATAATTAATGCAGAAATAATAAAAATTTTCATAAGTTAAATTAAATCAAAATTTTAAAATAGTTTGTGACGTCAGTATAGATATATATACAAAACAGTTCTGATAGAATGAATCAAATTAGGTACCTGAAGACAACCCACATACCTACAGGTTAAACAGCTGAGTCTAAATGCAGCACAAGTTTTCTTTTATAAGAAAAGTCAGCACTAAGGAAGCACTTATAGCAATAAAGCGGTAAGAAAACAGGGTGTAAATTTCTCAAATCATTCATAGATAAATGATAAATGAGGATCTTCATACCAGGGCCACAAGTCTGCTATTACAATAGTGTCAGAATGGTCTATCATTGATTTCATAATTGTTGATTTTGACAAATTTGGTAATCTACTAATGTAATGGCGTCATTATGACTTTCCAATAGTCAACCACTGACACTCCATTGAAAGAAATGGCGTAAAATGGTAATCTCGTACATAATGACAAATGAATAAAAGTAATGTTTATTGCTATTTACGAACTTCTTACTACTTCAGATTGCAAACACTAATACGTAATATGTTAAAATATATATTAAATGAAATTTAGTAGTTTTTCTCAGACCATTGACCGACCAATTTTTTATATTATCTTTTATATTATCAATAAACTTTTTTACTTTTTACTTTTACTTTTACCAATGATCGACCATTATGAATTTAGCAGATTACGAACTTTTAGCAAAATGACAATGGAATTTTGTTGGGATGACGAATTTATAAAAATAGCAGACTTGGGCCCCAGACGGGTGTTGTGACTGGTGGGCTCCTGTTGATGTCGGGCCGGCGTTGTTTATAGAAAGTGTCTCAAATTTCAACGATAAGCAGGCACCAGAGGGTGGACCTGCACCCGAATTGCGTAACACACTATTACTCGCAATTTGAATCATTTTGAAGCTTATTAATAATCCCTTGCTCCATTTACGTTCGAAAAGTGTGTCTGCTCAACAACGTAAATAACGCAATGAATGTTTTTGAACTGTCAAAATGAAACCCATTGCTACTGATAGTGTGTTACGCAATTACCCTGCTGATCATGACTACTCTAGAAAAAATAATGAAAAAAAAAAAAAACAAAATTTTCTTGATAATTTGGAACACGTTGTATATAATTGTTAGTCACTCGGTAAACTCTGCTTGCGCGATGCAGGACTGCGTGACGTCAGTGTGAGAGATATTTCGCATGCGCGTTGTAGATGCCGCCACAGACTTTTTGAAAAATCACACACTAAAGAGGTTGAATGGGGGATGAAACTTTGTCTTGGAACTTCTATAGGTAAATCCCATCGGGCACGCAGCTTGTTAAAAAATAATATTCGATCGATCTTACGTCACCCTTTAACAGGAACATGTTAAGTCAAAACACAAACCCTTCACTCCAATCTTCAGTCAATCTACCACTCCCACAGCAAGTCTAATCTGCTTCATGAACATTTACCAACCCCTTACTAAGCTAGATTGAAAATCGATATATCTTTATCGCTTTTACCAAGAAACAATTGTGATACCTTCACAGTATGGTGTTACTAACTAGATACGTATAGAAGACTGACTCAACACAACGAGCGATAACGCACGCACACATGGACTCATTTTACGTCCAGCGAGTGTAAGGGGCTGATCACACGTAATACAACCCAGAACGACAACACCTGGATGGCTGCTAATTTTTATGAAAATGAATGGTGTATTTATTTATTTGTAGTACGTCAGGGATATTGGCGTATAATACATGGATCCGCTACCATTATAAGGAATAAATATGCATCCCTGATGACACGTGTTTGTGGTGGCACCGATAGTATTTGCAGTGTATTCGCAGATCAGCGGGATTTCCCGATTTTGCGGAGGTGGATGCAGCTCCACGCTACAAATATTACGTCTAGTCATAATTGTTAAATTATTTATTTAATAGTTCAAGCACATAAATGTACACAGGTGGACTTAATGCCGTAGGTATTTTAGGTAGGTATCAGTCAATCTTTGGGTGATATTGAGGAATAAATATATAATATAATATTATATATAAGTATATCTGTGTCTGTAACCTACTTACACTAGAAGTTAAGTAATATTGTTAGTAACACTATGTACTCCTGTCAGAAATAAAAGGTTTCTATTGTATAGGTATATACTTTAATGTACTCCAGAAAATACATTAAAAAAAATACATTTAACACTACAATACATACAATGGGCGGCCTTATCCAAATATAGTTTATTCACACCGACCACATTTGGCCGTCAAAATAAACCACGTGGGCGATACCAACCACATCTAGGCCACGTCAGTCGCAACGCAACCACCAGCAAGACTGCGCTATTACAGCTGGCCACATCGCAACCACAGCGTTGAGTTGACCTTTTGATTTGATTTCGTAGTTACCACAACGCAACTCCAAAAGTTGCAGCGACACGATTCACACTTAACCACCGCTTGCCCACATTTTGTCGCTGCGATGTGTTGTGGTTGTGGTGGTTGAACTGAGGGGCAATTCTCGTAATTTTAACTTTTTAACCGCTTACGTCGGATTAATCCGACAAATATTTTCGTGTCCATTTCGCCAGGGTCGTATATTTACGACCAAATATCACAGCTCGTTTACTTTGCTTTTTATTAATTACGCTGTATTCTATCACGTTAATCGAAAAATAAATATTTTTCGATTCACTGTGCCGGGCGCTGGGAGCACGACAATTGATATGAAGGCGGGCGGTTAAAAGGTTAAGAACGTTCACAGTCTTATCTCAGTCTCAATCTGTCAAAAAAACTTCTAATTTCCCTACATTTTGACAAGTTTTTGACATTTGTTTGTCGCCGAGATGAGACTGCGACTAGATTTTGAACGTTAATACGTGCACTCGCAGTCGCGACTGGAGTTTGTTTGACATCACCGCACACACGCGTCTATGTGTGCGTGTGCCTGTTTTCACTCGTTATATGAAGCTCGCCTTCTGTATCAATCTATTATGTGAAGGTATCGAGCCGTACTGAACCTTCAATGTATAAACCGTTCGTTCCACCCTCTGAAGTCCTCCCACCTGGACATGAGTTACCTTGGGTAACCTGGAAGTCTCTAAACAGACTCCGGACCCAGGTTGGCAGAAGCAAGGAAAACCTGTTCAGGTGGAGATTCATAGACGACTCCGCCTTGGAGTGTAAATGTGGTGCTGTTCCACAAACGATGGGACATTTAGTATCGTGTCCTGCGTGTCCAGTCAGTTGCACGTTACAGGAACTGATGGACGCTGGTGATGGCGCCAAACAAGTAGCCGAATTCTGGGCCGAGTCCATTTAGATTTGCTATCGACACGCTAAGAAGAAGAATGTATTTCAATTTAAATCGATACATTGAACAATCGAATATTTAGTTATTCCGGCCAATCTCGGACCATTTGTAATTCTAGGAACGTTTCGATAATTTAAAAAACAAAGATTCTTGGTACTTGGTCTTGGAAGCGGAGTTTCCCCCCGGCGTAGTGCCTCCGCGCGCCACTCGTACAGGCGCGCGAGGACTATCGCCTCCAGATCCCACGGCGGCAGTCCGGCAAGGAGGCTTGCCGCCTCGCCCGAGATCGTGCGGTATCCCCGGATCAGCCTTACGGCTACCACCTTCTGGGGCGCGTTCAAATAGTGGGCGGCTCGCCACCGCAGTGAACGCGCCCACACCGGGGCCCCATACAGGGCCATGGACCGCACGACCCCCGCGTAAAGCCTCCGGCAGGAGGCGTTTGGCCCCCTCAGGTTGGGCAAGAGCCGCTTGAAGGCGGCCCCGGCCCGTTCCAGCTTGGGAGCCAAACGTCGGAAGTGCTCGACGAAGTTCCACCGGCTGTCGAGGACGAGTCCCAGGTATCTCATCGTTGTCTCGACGCCGATGTGAACCCCTCCTGCCGTTATTTGGGATCCCGAAGGCGGCCCGTTCCGAGGCCCATGAAAAGACATGGCCTCGGACTTGTGCAAAGCCACCTCGAGACCCAACTGCCGCATCCTCTCCACGACTATCGCAACCCCGCGTGTCATTGCGTCGGCCCCGTCCTCACCAGGTGCCCGACGAGGCGGCCCGCAATCACTCTCTCAAAGAGCTTGCCGACCTCGTCGAGCAGCACGATGGGCCGGAATGCGGACGGAGAGTCCGCAGGGCGCCCTGGCTTCTGTATGAGGACCAGCTTCCCCGTCTTCCAGCGGAGTGGAAACTGGCCCCTCTCCATGCATGCGCTCAAGAGCGCCTCTAGTCGGGGCCCGAGAGCCGTCGAGGCCAGGACCCAGGCCTTACCCGGCAAGCCGTCGGGTCCTGGGGCGGTATTTTTGGCCTTCAGCCTATCTACCGCCACTCTCAGATCTACCCCGGTCACCTCAGGGATGTCGTCGTCGTCCGCGTGGTCCGCTTCAGGCACCGCAAGTGGCGGAGCCATGGGCGGGGGAGTATGCTCCGCCCGTGAAGGGAACAGAGCGCTCACCACCTCCTCCACCAGCTGGGGGCGGAGACTCTGCGTCAGCGGGGGGGCCCAGGTGCGGAGTTTATTCCGCACCATTTTATAAGGGCGCCCCCATGGATCTCTGTTCAGAGTCTCCACCATCTCCTCGCGGGCCATATCCTTGGCCCGCTGGACAGCCTCGCGGAGGGCGGTCTTCGCCGCTCTGTACACCTCGTACAGCTCCGCCTCCGTGGCTTCCGCATCTGGAGGGTGGATGCGGATACCCTTAAAGTAAAATAGTATCGTGTGTTGTTATTGCAAAATGGAGGTACATGCACCTAAAATATATTTACAGTGGATAAATATATTTTTAGGGCCATTTTCAGATGCCAGCACATCAAGCTACTACAATCTGTCAAATTTCCATAATCGATTTTCAACTTTATCGTTGAAGCATAAAGTTCATAGTTGATTGGGAAAATTTGACAGTTTCGGGTAGCTTGATGTGCTGGCGTCTGTACTATAGTTACACATAACACATCACATAGTCAACCTATAATGTACCCACTGCTGGGACACAGGCCTCCTCTCTGTGAGAGGGAGTAACTATAGTTAAACTTTAATACTCCGGGGGAAACCGGTATTGACCGGTTTCCCCCGGAGTGTTGAGCACCTAAGACAATTTATTAGGTTCTGTATAGGTAACACCAGTTCACCAATATAAATTCACATGTAAGAGGAAGCGATCATGTTACGAGCAAAAAATGTGTAATCTGGAGTTGCAACTTTTGACTACAAGCAAAAAAGCCGCTATAAATGATAAATGATTTTATTTCTGTAAGTAGGTTTGCACAAACACTTTTACACGTCAATTATATATATTTTTTAAACTAGATGAGGTCGGCGTTTCTTTGACTACTCTGAGAAGAAAGGCCGAAACAAACTCCGAGGTCACAGTCTCTTTTATAGTCCAGACATAATCTTGGTCAAATCATGTGAACATCATGTGAACATCATGTGAACATCATGTCGATCGAGTTATATGGTGGTTATGTTCCAATGATTTACGCTCTAAAATATTACAGGTTCAGAATATGCATTTTTTTTTTCAATTTGCATTCCCGAATCTTTGCCATATAAAATCAATGTTAAAGCAGTAAGTAAAATTTATTAATATTCACAGAAATACTGCCTCGTTATTTTCCCGTGGCTAAATAATAATAGCTGCACAGGTCGATCGATCAGGTTAAGCTACGCTTGCAGCGGTTGGTCTGTGGATCTTTACATACTAAGACCCCTCCGTGCCTCGGAAAGAACGTTAAGCCGTTGGTCCTGGCTGTCATTTGTGGATCTTTGACAGTCGTTACGGGTCGTCAGAAGTGCTAAAGTCTGACAACCAGTCTTACCAAGGGGTATCGTATTACCCAGTAACTGGCTTGTGGAGCAGATAGGCAGTCGCTCCATGTAAGACACTGGTATTCAGCTGCATCTGGTTAGTCTGGAAGCTGACCCTAACATGGTTGGGAAAAGGCTAGACAGATGATGATGACTGCCTCGTTGTTTTAGTCGTCGGAGCGTTGGGTAAAGTGTAAGTTAATGGGTTTTCCCATGAGAATTTCACAGTAGCGGCCCGGAATATAGGTTTGTTCCTGATTCATTGCAATACGCTAGTCCCCAATTACAGGAGACTTATACATAACTGGGGAAATATGGGTCTAGTAAACACCTCTGCTTAGTCTTTGTGGAATACAGACGTGATAATAATTTTGATATTATCGTTATTTTCAGTTAAAGAGTGCATCGTCACCAAATAATACGATTAGAATCAAAATGATGTGTTTCAGACATAAAAGCTGACAAAAATAAAGACGCCCCAAGTAAGTATCCCTCAAAAGACATTTATTAAAAATAGTCTGAGAATCAGCACTTTTCCAACGTCAAAATTACATAAGACAGTCCTCCAAAACGCCCGCCCTTCACTACTTCGCTGGAAAGAAGAAGTGGGGCAAAAAGCTCCCCAGCAGAACAGATATCTGTTCAGTTAGAAAAACTTGTTTCTAATTAATTGTAAGTAAGACGTTACCTAACCAAAACAAAACACAATCTCCGTCATTGCTACCATTAAAAATTTAATGAGAAAACGTAAAGAGCGAATAGTACCAGCTTATCCTAATGTTCAATTTCACGTAATGGTTCGATTCTCCCAGGTGCAATACACAGATGTGACCGGACAAAAGGAACGGCTATTATCTACTTGATGTTAAAGTAAAAATTGTGTAAGTATATCCGTACTAAACTAATATAGCTTAACACGCCTGAAGTCCCCGAAAGGTTCGGCATAAGTGTACCTTTTAGAACACCCATTTTAGTCTCACTTAAAATTGTCAAACTTAAGTGGCAGTAGGCACATTTCTCGCAGAACAGACGGCCGATGGGGCTGAAAGGTTTTGGAGTGGCGACCGCGTACCTGAAAACGTAGCGTTGGAGCTTTGGAAGATCTCCAAGGTGGACCGACGATCTTGTGAAAGCCGCAGGAGCTCGTTGGATGCGAGAAGTACAGAACCGGTCGAAGAGTTATAAAAATGTTTGAAGTTGCAGCGTAAACTAAACTTTATTGAGTAGGAATTAAACTTATTTTTACATTAATTTTTATTGTTTACATTTTTGGCAAATAATTCGCGAACACAGATTAGCAATATACAGACGTCACGTTCCAGTATAAAACTGATTTACATCCGTCACCTCACTCATCAGGTAAAGTTGAAAAACAAGCGTCAGGCACTAATCTGGCATTTTTGCTGAACTGGGCCTTTTTGGCGTAGCCGTGAAACACACTTGCCTGCGGGGTAATAGACTATTAGTAGCAATGGCTTTCATATTGACTGTTCAATAACATTCATTACGTTATTTACGTTGTCCAGTAGACAAATTTTTCCAACCTATAAAGCAATGGATTAGCAATATCCTACACAATTATTCAGATTGTGGTTGATAGTGTGTTACGCAATTAGGGCGTTGCTAATTTATTACATCGGACTTTATAGTTTTTATTTGTTATCTGATGTTTGTATCTAGTGTATTGTGTGTGTGCTTTAGTCTGTACTTTTTTTTCTTTTTTCCACCAATACTGCTGAGCGTGCTCGCCTACTGGCTCTGGGTGAGTGGGAGTCGGGCCTCTGGCTTCAGGCGCTACCGTCACCCAACATAGGCACTTTGTTGAGTGACAAAACCTTCCGGCTCGCTACTTGTCTGCGTCTGGGCGCCCCTTGCGTGGCTCCGCATCGCTGCCAATGCGGTGAAGGTGTCGACTGCCTCGGACACCATGGCTTATCTTGCAGTAAAAGCGCAGGCCGGATAGCACGGCATGCCAGCATCAATGACATCATCCGTCATGCTCTTGTCACCGCCAGGGTGCCAGCTGTTTTAAAACCCAATGGCTTGGCACGCGACGATGGAAAGAGACCAAACGGAATGACAATATTGTCTTAGAAGATGGGTAGGCCTTTGGTTTGGGATGCAACCCTTGCGCCATCCCATCTTCCAAGCACGGTGAGCTGTGCTGGGGTGGCTACTGCAGGTGCGGAAAACCTCAATCAGCGCAAATACTTCAATCTCTTTGAAACTTATTTGTTTGAGCCGTTTGGAGTAGAAGCACTAGGGCCATGGGGCCCGAGTGCCCACTTAGTATTTCGAGACATCGCCAAGCGGTTGGTCGACTCTTCACGTGACCAGAGGGCTGGCCTATTTTTTGGCCAAAGAATCAGTATCGCCATACAACGTGGCAATGCTGCCAGCCTTTTGGGCACGTTTCCTGTTGACAGCGATGCGGACGAATTTTTTGATGCCCTTTGATTATTTCCCCTCCTTTTTATATACTTGTACATATTATTATTATTATTTTAAGTCTGTTATATAGATTTAGAAATACAAATTAAATAACTTAATTTTGAATACATTGTAATGTTTTTTTTTTTTAATTTCTTTCTTTGCAATTTATCGTCAGTTAAAAAAAATGCAATACGCGATGAAAATGTATGGAACAGCAAATGTTTCATTTGGTTCAAAATCATATGCTGAATCCATGGTAACAGGCTGTCTGTTGCTATAGCCTTTTTAAAACCCTATTTCAAAATTGACAGTGACGCTACGTTCATATTATTTTGGCGTTCCTATCACCCTTTTGTATTGTTCGATGAAAGCCGTATATGCATCAATGGACGCAATGACGTCATATTTCAGCATTCATGTCACGTGTCTCGTTTCAGCTTTGTCACACATAACCTTGTTATGATATAATTTTAGAATTTTGTGTATAAAGTTCACACAACGCCTATACAATAATTTCGGGAAAACTGATAGGACAAACAGCGTTGAGTATAATATAAATAGGACAAGTGATATCGGAAACACTGATAAGATAACGGTAAATTTCAGGTGTGCAAACCTGATTTTTTAAAAATTTATTACACCTTTGTAATTTCAATAGGTTTTTTAAATTGTTTTCTTTCTCACTTCCTTTCACTTGTTCAATTACTCATACAATCACTCCTTCAAAAACATGCTTCTGTAATAGTTAAGAAACGCTTAGGTATATAGCCTATTAAGTACACATCATAAAAAAATAATCTTACATGTATTAAATAAAAGAAAAAAATGGAGCAACAGCGCCTGAAGTGATACCACCCATTACGTGCTTGAAATCAGTTGGTAAATACCAATTTGAGAAAGATCCGTTTTAAGGGCGACTAGCGAGACATTGAGACACCTTTTTTATTGTGAAAATGTCAAAATCTATTAAAATGTATGTTATAGGTTGCCAATAATTTATCATCGGCGAAGAGGTGCCCGCTCCCCAGCATTTCCATTGTCGCATTACACTCGTTACCGGCGACGTAATACACAAAATGATAAAGACAGAGCTAATGACAAATGATACTTTGTGAATATCATCGATGCCGGCTCAATTGAACATAATAATATTTTAAATGATGTCAAGAGTACATTACAAAACTCTTTATGAATGCAAAAGGGTATTAAAAATAAAGGAATTAAAAAAGAAAACGTAAGAGACGACTTGATGCAGAAACCTAAAATTTGATGTCATGTTACAACTTCGAAGGACTGAAAATGGCTGAGTTGTTTGAAACTAAAAAGACCTTTCAATTGCTAGTACTTAAAAGATCTTTCAATTACTACTTAATACTATTCGCCTGATCTCACTCCGGGCGTGTCAGATTGCCATCCTATCAAGCAATGAGAGTAAGGGAAGAGGCTGTCCACCTGTATCTGCGCACACACTTGTGCACTATAACATCTACCGCGCAGAAGGCTAGAAGGCTGGTCTCCGCTGACATTGGTTGCTTTGGCCAAAATTCGGTCTGGAGGACTTTTATTATTACTATCCACGAAGAAAACTCATCATCATTTGCCTAGCCTTTTCCCGTCTATTTTGAGGTTGGTTTACCATCTAAACGGAAGCAGCTGAAAAGCAGTATTTTACATGGAGCGACTGCCTATCTGACCTCCACACAGTTACTGGGTACACAATAACCCTTGGTATGCCTGATTGTCAGACTTTTGTGCTACACGAAATGATTGTCAAAGATCTACGAATGACAGCCGGCACCAAAGGCTTATCGTGATTTCCGAGGCACGGATGGGTCTCGTTTTGTAATGGATGATCCCCCATCCACGGATCAGCCGCGGCAAGCGTGGCTTAGCTTTAAATCGGCCCGCTTGCATGAAGCAAGAATAAAATACGTTACAAAAAACTGTTCTACATCCACAAATCCCACAACCCAAATATTATAAGCCTCTTTCATCCCTATATTACTTCAGCACAATTAGTATTCACATCGCTCGTCAATATAACACCCCATTTGGCCGCCATTACATAAATGTAATAACATCAAAAATATATTGTATGTGTAGAACAAACAAAAAAACTGGACGCTACAAGAAAAAACAAAAAAAAATGTTTACAGTGATTTTGTTAGCTCCACTTTCAGCCAGGTCAAGTCACATAGGCTTGTGGGGTGTTAAAAAAATCTAACTAGCCTTTTCCCAACCATTTTGGAGTCGACTTCCAGTCTAACTGGATGCAGCTGAATACCAGTATTTTATATGGAACGACTGATCTGACCTTCACAACCCAGTAGCTGCGCAACACGATTCTCCTTGGTAAGATTGCTTTCAGGCTTCAGCCGACGTTATTTTGTTTCTATTTGCTGTATTCTGGACGCTTTTAACGTGTTCGTCTTTTTTACATCGATCTCACATAAAATTATAAATTTTACATTACTCAGGTAACTATTATACTACAATAAAAAACAACGCACACCAAACATCTTTGATTCAAACAAAAAAAAAGGATGAAAATCACATGTTATTTGACTGTTAAAAAAGCCTAGATTGTTACCAAGGTCGGAAGCAACATCTTCGTACAAAAAATTGTTCCTTGTTGGGAATATCCTCATGAATTATTCATGCTCGGTAGTAAGATGAGGAAATATGAGTCAAACATATTCGAGTGCCATTTCGTGCGTGGTACAAGTTGGTTTGTCTACAGCCGGGTGAGAAAATATTAGGGCTGTATTATGATATTTTTCTTTACAGTGTATTCTTGCGAGTTGTAGGAACACATACAAGCGCTTTTCTTTGTGTAAATACATGATCAGCCTATAATGTTCCCGCTGCTGGATCACAGGCCTCCTCTCTGTGAGAGGGAGTGGGCCGTAATCCACCACGCGGGCCCAGTGCGGGCTGGTAGATGTCACATGTCTTCGAATTTATGGTCCTAGGACATGCCGGTTTCCTCACGATGTTTTCCTTCACCGCTTTGAGAGCAGTGGTTATGAAATATTTTACACAAAGTAAAGCGCCTGTCTGTGTTCGAACCTACGACCTACAACTCGTAAGTCGCGGCCGTTACCACTGGGCCACCACTGCTCACCAAAAAACACCTTGTGTAAATGATTTCATCAAATTATGTGAAAGAAAACATCGTCAGGAAACTGGCATATCATAGAACCAACAATTCGAAGACATGTGATATATACCAACCCGCACTGGACCCGCGTAGTCGAGTGTCCCAGCAGTAGAAACATTATAGGCTAATTATGCTGCATCCTTTCCATAGCGCTTGTAATCTTTACGTAAGCGGTGGCTTCCACAAAACGGCCGCAATGACGGTCGTCAATAAAATGATGGGTTTGACTTTACCGGGTTAGAAAACGCTCTCTAGTGAAACACACCAACTTACTTTCATAAATAGTTTCAGTGACCGCACCACATTCTTAAGAAACCTTAGCTTTTTTAGGGTCGAAAGAAGCTCAAAAACACCCATCGGTGACTATGCAGGTTTTGTGTAGAGAAAAAATAAAAGCTTTTGAATAAAAATTGATTAAAGTTGCTTTAGAACACATTTCTGAAAGATAAAAAAATCTATGTGGTTTAGTAAAAAATAAGAAAATCTTTTTAAAATCATATTCTAAGAATATTACAAAAGCTTTAGAAATATATTTTTTGAGATGGATAGTCTCGCGTTTGACTAGCACTATCTCATATCTACTCATTGTTCCGTTCTATAGACTTCAAACTATTATTTTCTTCTCTCTTCTGTTACAGAGACTTTAAATTATACATATTATTCCCACACTTGTGTATTTAAAGTCATAAATAAAGCGTTATGTGACGTTGCACTTTAAGATGGGCCAACACAAATGGACATGGCATTAAATAACCTCATCCATCTTCAAATGAGCTTCTTATTTAGCATTTTCTATAGCAATGAAAATGTTTAGATCAATGACTGATACTTAAATTGTTCTGAAACTTAATCAATAGGGTTACCAATGCGTATTATAGTAGCCAACATAATCTATGAAAATACCAAACTTAGATTCTTAAAGTAATCTGTCAATAGTGTCAATCATGTGCATCAAGACGGAAAGACAGCTCACTTACCTAAGTTTCCGCGGTGCTATTTTCACAGACCGGCTAGCCAAATATTGACATCACCTTCCTAGCCTTTTCCTAACTATATTGGGGTCGGCTTCCAGTCTAACCGGATGCAGCTGAATACCAGTATTTTACATGGAGCGACTGCCTATCTGACCTCCACAACCCAGTTACTGGGTAATACGATACCCCTTGGTAAGACTGGTCAGACTTTCGGGCTACTGACAACCCGTAACGACTGTCAAAGATCTACGAAATCACAGCCGGGACCAACGGCTTAACGTGCTTTCTGAGGCACGGAAGGGTCTCCGTATGTAAAGATCCACAGACCAACCGCGGCAAGCGTAGTTTAACCTGATCGATCGACATGTGCGACTGTTATTACTTAGCCATTAGACAAATATTAACAAAAAGTGGAATGTGTCAACAGATTTTGTATCATGGGTAGTGGAGCTATGACACTAGATATAACACTGTCATCATGACTTGCTGTACACCTGTGTGGGAAACACCAACAGAAACGGGACTTAGTCAAATAAATACAATGATTATACGTAACTGAGTTATATTTCTTAGCAGCACATACAAAAACCAATATAATAATTAGCACTAGGTACTTATTACTCTCAAAACCTATCGCGTCGAGTCCAAAAACCCAGAAGACCGCGCAAACGGCCAAGCGTTCCGTCAACCCACGTTTTCCTATCCATTTTTTGAGCGGGAAGAAGCGAGTTCTCTGATTGGTTCCCGCCATTTTGCGGCAACCAATCACACAATGACCATGAATATAGTAAAAGGTTAAAGTTGCCAGTGTAAAATATTAAAACGTAAGCTCTATTAATACGAATATCGATTAAAATAATCGATTAGCAAAATCAAAATTCACAAACCCTAACACTTAAAACTGTTCTTTAATTAAATAACGTACCGGCCCTTTCAAATATGAATTCTTATTTTTGCTATTGTAAAAAACCAAAATAAAATAACATTCAAACAAGACTTTACAAATTAAATGGCATTTCAGAAAATAGCAAAATAATACGAAAACAAAAATGAGGTAACATTAGACATTTTTAATCGTCTCAGTGTGCCCGAATTCGTTTTTCTGGTTAAAAGGATAAGCTTGTACTTAAGAAAACATTTGTCTCCAAGACATTTTTGTTTCGTTTTTGTGAAACAATTTTATGGTTGCCGAGTTGTCGTCTGGGCTTAAACCAGCTTTACTAAGCTGACCGAGGAAAACCCATACGAACTATTAATAGGACAAGGCTTTTTTCAACGCACTCTAAGTGCGTTAGATAAAGCCCAGATGCTTCTTCATGCCACACTTGTACAATGAAAATGTTTAGATTAATGACTGGTACTTAAATTGTTCGGAAACAACAGAACAACATGGCGTGGCGCTTTGGCTAAATATTAACAGCCGTACGGGATGATCGATCAGGTTAAACTACGCTTGTTGCGGTTGGTCCATAGATAAGTGACCATCTTTACATACTAAGACCCCACCATGCTTCGGAAAGCATGTTAAGCAGTATTGGTCCCAGCTATTATTTGTGTATCTTGACAGTCGTTACGGGTCGTCCGAAGCCCGAAAGTCTGCCAAGCAGTCTTACCAAGGGGTATCTTTTTACCCGTAACTGGGTTCTGAAGGTCAGACAGGTAGTCGCTTTAAAATATTGGTATTCAGCAACATCCACTGTGACTGAAAGCTTTTTTTTTTTGTGGATGGGAAATCATCCAATGACTCCTCCCGCTCTGGGTGGAGCAGAAGGGAGTGTCAGACTCTTACTGACTAAAACCCACCCGTGTTCCTTCCTTAGCCCTTTGTGTTCCGGGGTAGCGGTAACCCTTTCGGATAATCCCGCTGCCCCGGCAGGCTACGGCCCTTACGGGCCCCTTCCTTATTGCTGACATCTCTTTGAGGCGCGCGTGGAACACGAATGCGCCGTTCGGCATGGACCTGGTCCTGATCGGACGGAGAGTTACCCATTACTCTCCGTCCGCAGGCCCGCGCCTACGGTGGCTGAAAGCTGACCCCAACATAGTTGGAATAAGGTTAAGCAGATGATGACTTAAATTGTTCTGAAACTAAGGCTAAGTTCATATGACCGCGTGGTACCGCGCGGATCTACTAACCGCGCCGTACAATAGCAAAGTAAACGGTGATTATCGTCTACATCACCGCGTGGTACCGCGCGGCAACGCGCGGCAACGCGCAGCGCGCAAGATCTTGAATCGCGAGTAACCGCGCGGTACCGCGTGGTTCAAGTACTAAGAACCTGTAACGACCTGTTCAGTTGATCCGCGCGAGTTGAAACGGACAGATGCATAGATCAAGCAATATTGATGCCAGGCTGCCGTGTGTATATCATGTGAATGCTCCAACCGCGCTCCTTAGCGCGGTCATATGCACTTAGCCTTAATCAATGGGGTTACCAATGCGCCATCCACTCTTATAGCAGCCAACCTTATTTTGTAAAGACCTTACCGTGAAAATGTAGGTAAAGGGAGCTTGAAATGCGCAGTCATTTCACCTGATGCTAAGGATTGACACTGTTGATAGCTCATTTCACCTAAGTGTTAACGGTCAGATATGTGAGACAGCTTATTTCACAAACTTTTTCATGGTGAAATTGTTACAGAAGACCGGCTGATCAACTTTTGCCAAGAGCTGATGTATGGGGTTGTACTAAAGAAGCTTTTATGAAATAATAATCTTCTACCTTACACAGCCCATTCATTAAAACGCAGGTGGCATAAACATACAATTTGTCCCAAATAGTTCTTGTACACAACACGGTAAACGTTTTGGTGGGAACAAGCAACTGTTACCTTTCTGACGGGCTTATAAGTTTACCAAAGCATGAGCTATGCTTGTTAATATAATTGGAAGCGATACGAAATAACAAACATCTAACAACGAATGTATCGTACACAGTCTTGAACTCAAATATTCTCTACTGTGCTGCTTTAAAACATATTCGAAAACTGAAACACTAGAAAGATTTTCTTGTTTATGAGCTACTTAAAATATTTTTAAGTAGGTAGGTACTCGAGAGTCAGAATACAAAAGATACCCACAACATATTATACACTTCACTACAGTCCTTTCACAGTTATTTCACTTCTAGTTTTGCAGTGATCTTTATTCTCGTTCCAATAAGGTTTTTGTTTGGTTACTTACACTGACAAGTCTGTCAAAATCGGTGACCTTTATTCCCGTTACGATAAGGTTGATAAAGTTAAAATAAATGTGAAAGTACTGGAGTATCGGCATGTATAATTTGTTTCTTTATGAATACAAAATAAAACCGAGTAAAGATCCTTGAAATCGAAAATTTTGACCCAATCACAATACAGTGTTTTCGTAACAATACAATGATTATACTGAAATCAGGTGCTTATGTATCACAGAATTGTTATTCAATTGTATCCTTAAATATTACTTTTTTGCTTGCCTTCGCATTTCTTTAACGCGGCTTGCGGTGGGAGTAAGCTAGTAGAAATCGTCACGTAACGAAAAAACATGATTTTTTAAGCGACTTTCTCTCGAGGGAGAAAGTGCGAAATTTTTCATCGTGGGTGTCGTTTTGATGGTTTTCGACGGTGATAATGCCGATAGTGAGGGTGGGATCAAAGTGAAAATCCAAGATGGCGAAAACTTTATGAGAGCTTTTAAAAAATTATAATAGATGGCTCTGTATTAAAAATGTGTATTAAATTCACAATTTCTCTCTCTATCTGTCTCTTTATATTAATAAACGAGTGTGTGTGTACGAGTATCATGTAAGGAACTATTTTCCTGACTAGGGTCGAAGCTAGCTTGCTATATATTACTGATCTTTGATCGAACCAGACGGTACACGTTTTTTTATCTCCCACTATTTGGCAAAATCATGTTCCCTACCAAACCTTTTTGTTTAATCAGCCTATAATAATCCCACTGCTGGGACACATGCTTTCTTTTTGTGAGAAGGACTGGGCCGTAATCTACCACGTGGGTCCGGTAAGGGCTGGTAAATATCACATGTATTCGAATGTTTGATTCTAGGACATGCCGGTTTCCTCACGATGTTTTCGTTCCGAGAGCATACTAGACTTATTTATCTTGTGCGATATACAATCTTGTCTGCTCTGCAAATACAGTGATCATGAAGCATAAGTACAGCTTAGCTGTCAGATTATCTTACTGTTATTTATTACTATTGTATTTAGCTGTAAGTCTTCCAAAGTCCATAAATAGATAAATAAATAAATAAATTAAGGCATCCTGAAATCTTTGTCCATCTGTCCGGTTGCATTCGACCAAAATCACTAATTGTTAAAATAACACAAAAACACAAAAAAACCGCAATAAAATAATGCCAACTCTGTAAAAAAAAACCAGTTAACAATATTGGAAATTGCAAGCGAATTCGTGCTGACTATACAAACTATTTCTGTTTATGGAAGCAAAAAAAGTGTAGTGGATTACTTTATAAGAAATAATATAATTTTCCGTAACGTTTTCTATTCCACATGGCGCTCGCTATTGAAAAATGGGTGACGTTTGTTATTACTTTCCGGGATGAACTGTGTATAAAATGCGACCATTCTATACTGTTTTCATTTTGTGGATTTCTGTAGGATATTTTTTCAGAGGTTTGAAAGTTATATAGCTAGGTAGATGTCGGTTACAGCATACTGTAAAATAATGATTAGTAGGAAATTAGAAGAAACCATAACACGAACCAAAAATATTTACCAATGGTAGTTTTAGGTAACGTCAACATTGACGTATTTAAAAAGCTTATAACTCAGAATGCTCTGAATGCTATCAAAAATAGAAGGGAAATAACATTATATTTATATTTAGAACACAAGCCAATATGCCCGATAGGATTTCCCATCGGAATAAATGATAAACTTCCATACAAACGTTAAGAGAGGTATGAGGAACAGTAGAGAACAGCTGCTCGACGACTGATGTCGGAACGTCGTACCTATATGCTAGTTGCGCGGTAAACTCTGCTTGCGCGATTCAGGATTTTGTGTGACGTCAAGTTTGATTCGTAGTTCGTATGTGGCGATGTACATGTACATTACATTTGATTCAAAAATTCTTCCTCAGTGCTTACTTTCATTATATAAGGATTTTTTTGCAATATTTCAAGCTTCTTGACACAGGTTCAGGCTGTGAGTTGTCCGTCATTGAATGAATGAATTTAAGAAACTCCTCTCACTAGTGCCATGCGTGTGGTGAACGAGGTACACGAGAGGGTTGATGTATTGTGGTGCAACTTGAGTGAATTCGCAAAAGTTACGCTTACGTTATTTAGATGTAGGTTAAGATTTAGTATATTGTATGTCATTTTATAGGATGTAGATTAAGGATTTAGCATGCATGGCCTCTCTATCGCATTGGATCGCTGATCTGTAATGGTAGTTGTAGGCAGTGATGTGCCGTTCCCGGGAATTTTGGAAACTTTGGGAATATTCCCGTAAACGTGCCCGGCAATATTCCCAAAACTGGAAATTTAGGGGAATATTGATGATAATGTACTTTAGTGTTTTTTTATTATATGCTAGCCAATTAATTAGGTAAATTTGCGTACTATCGTGGTTACGTCGATAGTTGATTATACATTTTAAGTTGAAAATTTCCAAAGTTTCCAATATTTACGGGAATATTCCCTGTAAATTTACAATTTTCCCGTAAATATTCCCGTAGTAAAAAAATCACAAAGCATCAGAAATTATGTTTTATAAAACATTTTTAATCACATTGGTTTATTAACACAATTTTACAATCAGATTCTGAGAGTTGTAAACTTTTTAATAAATTTAACAATTTTAATAAACCACGGAATCAACACACTTTTATATTTGTTTAAAATTAACAAGTATCTGTCTCTAAAGACTAAATATACTCGTACTAGCTGTTGCCCGCGACTTTGTCCGCGTGGGTTTCGTACTTTCCTCAAATAAATTTAACACCCTCTCCACCTTCCCTATTACTAAAATTATTGCTTACGATCTTTATACTACTTATATTTAGAGAAATAAGTATTCGGACCATTTTTTTAGTTAAACTACTGATGTTTCAAATAAACTGTCCTCCCTTTTCATCACGACAGGGCTTGTTTCTAATAAAAAAGCGTTTGCTACGTTTCCATTCTTATGACTTAAGAGTAAACTAGTTGCGAGCTCGAACTCGCTGGTGGTCATGGTCAAAAAGCACGCTGTCTCGCCTGGCTTCGTGTCCGACAGCGCTAATATCAGTGATGAGCAGTTAGACGCTAGTCTACACGAACAACGTCTAGTTTTCACGCACAGAAACACCGTGTCGAACTGATAGACGCGTAAAAAGATTTGAAAAGTGCTTCGGAAAATCGAGTTTTATGAAAAAACCACTGCATAAATCAATTACATATAACTGAGCTTTGTCGGTACGGACTTGGTTTTGAAGATTTTACAGTTCTTTTATTACTTATTGACACCCAAAGTTACGTTAAAAATAGCAAGAAAAACGAATCTTTGTTGGCTCATAACTTTTTAATGGCTTTTTATTTTACTATTCTGTTTCCGTACAGACACAATTATTAATAAGTCAAAACGATATCACGTTTAACTTTGTATGCACAATGTCAAACAGTGGAGTAATATTCTCCCGAAATTTGTATAGAAAAAATATCGAAAAGTGGCACCTTAAGGGCCAATACTACCTCAAATGGCTTAGCATGATCCTCCGTTATGTCGAAAATACTGCAGCATTAATTTTGAAATAAATATATGGTAAAGTTGAGGATTAATGTTAGGCCTTATGTTTGACGAAAACACGATTCCATAAAATTTTCTCGATAGAAAAAAATCCAAAGTTACCTCCAAACCGAACAATAAACCGCTGGTATTAAAAAAATACTTTAAATTAGATCATGAAACTTTGTATACTAACTGAAGCTTGTTTTACAAGGGGTGGGGGCGATCGCTATGCCGTGGCGCAAGCTAGTGCAGGTACAAACATATAACGACATGTTTAGCTGTGGTAGTAGGAGTATAAATATCGCGTAATGTTAGTTGCACATGTGTAATTATACAGTATATACGAAAAATGTATTAAATACATATTTGGAAACTTTGGGAATACTTACGGGAATATTGGGAATATTGTGTAAATTTACAATGGGAAAGTTCCCGTAAATTTTCAATATTTCCAGCGGCACATCACTAGTTGTAGGTTAGACTTGGATAAATAAATAAATAAATAAATAAGATTTTTATTAGGTGACAGTAGGTAAGTAGTTTCTACATGAATTGATCGGATCTAAGTAGACTATTTTCCATAACTAGCTATACTCGGGTCAATGCACTAATCAATAGCTATCGATCAGGAAGACATAGGGACCGATATACCAACTATCCTTAATCACGAATGATGGAAAAGCAACAAAGAGGTTTAATCAGCTGAATATACTACAGTAATCTTCAAAATTACCCTTGAAGATACTGGCTGGAAAGCCTAAAAAGGTAGCAAGAGGGATATAACCCTCATTACAGGTTTAAGCTACAAAATGATGAAGGTTAAATGTATAATTTAACGTCATTCAACATAGTTTACTGACATTACTTAAAGTCCTTGAGAAGTAAAGATCAGCAATAATAATCATGACGAATTTGAAACAACATTTTGACATCACTTTTGTTTTGGAACAACCTAGCTAAGGGCGTTAAAGCATTTTGATATAGCTTGCATTATAATTGTTATTATAACAGGTTTAATGTTGAAAATGCCCATTAAAAGCCCCTTTTTCCGTCAAGTAAATCAATGTAATGACTATAATAATTGCGTATGAAACCTTTAAGTATAAAATGTTCCAGTTAAAATTTGAGAATATTATGTTTTAGGCTGATGAGCATCGGTGGCCAGTGGTAATGGCCCCGAAATTACATGTCGTAGGTTTACATCCACTAGGCGCTTTACTTTGTGTAAAGAATTTTATATACCACTGCTCAAAACGGTGACGGAAAACATCGTGAGGAAACCGGCATGTTCTAGGACCAAAAATTCGAAGACATGTGACGTCCCTAACCCACACTGGGCCCCCGTGGTAGATTATGGCCGGCTCCCTCTCAGAGAGAGGAGATCTGTCCTGTCCCAGCAGTGGGAACGTCATAGCCATTGCTCCTAATAATATTATCGTAAGTAAAAAGAGATAGGTTATACGTGCTCCGTAAGAGCTACGTCAAAACTTGGCTAGTCAGCCTAGTTTTCTTTATCTTGTCTATTTTTCGCTCCTGATAATTACGACAAGGCGTTCTACATCCATGTGTGATCTAATAGTGTGACATTGTACCGTTATTAAAAATTTGATGTTGGAGAGGAACCTTTTCAATTGTAATGTATAATTGGTTGCTCATGCATCCAGCTTATCATACCCGTAAATTAAAATAATGCTTACGGTTTCTCTCATGTCAACTTTGTCCGCTTAATTTTATAGGTCAACGAAGGCCTTATCTTACTTATAAACTTACGCAGCAAGGTCAAAATAAAATTCGAATATACCTCATATTAAAACGTTAAACATAAAGAGCCTAAAGCCTGTTGAAATATGCCACCAATTCTACACGCGTCGTAAAAAAGAATTCGAAAATATACAATTTAATTAATGCAAATCCTATAACCCGAATTCGGAATGAACGGGTCATTCTCAGTTGCTTCAAAATGTTATTTATGGCGACAAAATTTCGAAACGTTTCACTGTAAAATAAAAACAAATAAAATGATGAAGTCAGGGAAAATTATTGTTACGTAAATTACTGTCCATACATTCAAATCACAACTGTCATTCTTTGACAGTTGTATGGAATGGCTATAACACAAAAAATTGACGTAGAATGTCAAATTACTTACAAATAATTTTTCTGCCTCTACTATTCGCATCTACTAGAAGATATGAGTTCGCAGCAGCCATGTGCTCACTCGTTAAAAACAAAACTACGATACAATAACTATTCCCGCAACTTCGTTGGCATACACACTTCAATCCTTCGTAGAAGGAGCCTCTAAAATTTTTTTTGTATTACTATTTTTCTTTTTTTATGTGGAAGAAAACTTCAAGCGAGTTTTACATTATTACATTATTTAGTGTTACTCTGAACCTCTCAAGTTTATATTTTACTGTTACTGTTAACCTGTAACATCCCACTGCTGAGAAAGAGGCCTTTGCCCAATAGTTTATATTTTACGAATGTCAAAATGAAATAGGAAATATTTTGGGCCAACTGAGAATAACCCAATAAACGCCCAACGTCCATCCTGTTTTTATTCCCTATTGAAGGCCTCGTGATGTGTAGCCGAGCAAAAGCCAACCCTAATCCCTAACAGGAAGAGATGTAATAAATCGAACCGGAGCGAAAAATATGCAGACTTGCGGATCTCAAAACAGAGACCGTAATCCCGGCGACCTTATTCGGATATCACCTAGGATGGAACCAGTGTAGTCTAGGCACAGTAGCACAGAATAGATAGTTACAGAAGGCTCAATTCATACGTCGAGCGAACGAAACATGCTTACAGTCAACGGCACATCAGTGGTAACAGAGGGGCAAGTCTCGTAATTTTAAGAACGTTCACAGTCTGAATCTGTTAAAGATACCTCTAATTTCCCTACATTGTTGACAAGTTTTTGACATTTTTATGTCGTCGTGATGAAACATCGACTATATTTTGAGCGTTTTAAATTACGAGGGGTGGTTTTTGTAAAACAACAGAAGGCCAATTGGCCTTCTGTTGTTTTACAAAAACCACCCCTACTACTACGACATAAAGGTGGTGTCAAATCGTTTACACTGATCGTTTATGCTGTTGACGTACGGCAATCTCAAGGTCGATTTAGACTAAACGAGCAAATGCTCTTCCATCCGTACTTTACCAAATTATTTTTGTGTAGGCTAGAGCATCGTATCCATCGGTCCATACTTAAATGTCAAGAAAATAATGCTCTTGATCTTGGTCAACGAACATAGCACCAGTTTCTATGGTTTACTTAAGTCTAAACGCACTTTCAAAGTCAAAAGAATGCCAGTCGCGAATGTGCTTGCACTCAATGTACGTTAAGCGTATCTATTGTTGCGTGCGTTTCTACTGGTCGAAAGTCATCATCGTCGTATAGAGCTGGCCTTCTGAACCTATCTATTCTGTGACGAAACTACGAAAGGTAAGTTAACGAGTCCCCTAAGTCGGTGATTTGGGTTTTTGAATATTCAGACGTTTGATCTATTGTCCTGACTTCAGGCTGATTTGATTTGGCTGTTCCTGTTTGGCCTGTGTGATGTATTGTACCTCATATTGAGGATTAGGGTTCATGGCGACTTGAGACTGGTGTAATTGTGCCTTTAACCTTGGTGTGGTTTAGTGTAATGAATATGTGGGACACAGTTATTATAACTTTTTTAGTCGTTCAAACGTGTTTTCATGTCCAGCTTTAAATAGAAACTAACAATTTAAGTTCCATAGCAGTGGGCTGGCCGTGTTTGTAGTTAATAAAGTATTTACTATGAGTTTCCTCTAGTGTTTACTAGTGAGTTAATAAACGCGGTCAGAGATAAATGTTTCAACCGAAATAAGACAACCATGTAATACAAATCGATTGGATATCTTCCGCTTCCTTTGGTAATCCTTAGCAAAGCGAATTTGGAGTAAATCGAACTTCATTATAGCATACCACTCGGATGTTTACGAACCGATGCCATAAGTATGTTTTTATACGAAAAACAAACAAAATCGAGGCCATTGACATAATTCCATGCCGATATCTTCGATAAGCTCAGAATGTGGTTGTAAGGCTGACAAAAAAATGAGTTCTTACAAAGTCTCGATTCAATTTCTGTATTCACTGGTGCAAACATTTCTTATTCCGATTCTCGTATCGGAAACTTGTCGGTAGGTACGGAGTTTTATTTTCACATAGGTTTTAACAGACGCTTAGGATTGAACGTTTGTTGAATATTTCTAGGTCGTTTCATTCGCTGATTTATTGAAATATTGGAAATAGCTAAAGAGACATTTTGAGGGTCTTCTTTTCTTGGAAATTTTGTGTACTCTTAGAAGATTTTTTTTATTTCTATTTGGTTGAGTAAGTTAAAGGTATTTTCATTAAAACATTGTCAGCTAGAGTACTAGCTATACTTCACCGGATGGTACGGCATAGGGTTCTTTCTCGATGTTCTGGCTGTTGCTGTTGCATATAATATTTCATGGAATAAAGTAGATTCAAAACAAAGAAAAATATAAGGTAATTTAAAAAATAAAATCCTGTAGTATCAGCTACAATGGTAGATGCTCATCTATTGATTAGTAGGTTGTTTATTCTGCATACACTCTATTTTATTTTGATGAAAAAGAAATGCTACCGTTGCCCCAAATACATTGGGATAAGCGCTATAAAGAGACGAAATCGAAGCGTAAGACTTAGCGTTAGAAGGCCTCCCCACAAAGTGGACCGATGCCCTTGTGAAGGCCGCACCGTGCGGAAAGCACAGAAACGGTCGAGGTCGGTCTTAGGGGAGGCTTATGTCCAGCAGCGGACGTCTTTCGGCTGAAATGATGATAATGATGACTATTGTATTTTGGTAAACAGAATAAGTCTGCAAACAGACATAACTACTGAAAAACGACCAAACCGTATAGTATGAATACAATAAAAAATCTTTAGAAAAAAAAGTTTATTGTATAGCCCCCTTGAATTTATGACTTTATTTTATTTTTAACGGCCATAGCAGTACACATTCTGTGAAAATTTCAAGTTTCTACCTATTACGGTTCAAAAGATACAGATGAGAGACCGAGGGACGTACAGCGGAGCTTTAGTAATAGAGTCCCTTTGGGTACGAAACTACTACTGGTACGGAAAAAAGTTACTCATTGATGCTTGAGAGAAAAATAAATATATCTAATCTAATATATAAAATTCTCGTGTCGCGATGTTTATTACTAAACTCCTCCGAAACGGCTGGACTGATTTGTATGAAATGTTGTGTACATATCGGGTAGTTCTGAGAATCGGCCAGTATCTATTTTTCATACCCCTATTTTTTTTTTTGTTTGCTAAATGACGTTTACTGGATCAGCTAGTCATAGTATACAATCTCATATTTCTAAGGTCACTAACACAAAGAACTACACTGCACACTAATGATTTTAACATCAAAATAAAATCAATTTTCATTAGTATCCAAAATCAGGAGCAGTGGTAGCCAAGTGGTATCGGCCTCGGCTTACGAGTTGTAGGGCGTAAGTTCAAGCCCTAGCAGGCACTTTACTTTCTGTATTTAATTTCATCATCACTGCTCTCAAAACGGTGAAGGAAATCATCGTGGGGAAACTAGCATATCCTAGAACCAAAAATTCGAAGATATTCGATATCCACCATGCGGAGATAGCACTCTCTGTGAAGATGCCTAAGTCCTAGCAGTGGGAACATCAGGCTGATTTTGATCCAAAATCAGAAAATGAAAAACATACATGTTTTCGATTCCGTCAAAGATTCTTTTGGAATTCAGTTTAGCATTCTGTCTGGTCTATGATGACAGAAACTAGAGATGGCGTTTTGAATATTGATGTTTAGCTTTGAGATGAATTGAATTTCCATTCCTATTTGGGACTGAAAGGGAATCCTAGTCATGTCACTCTTTATATATCTGTTGATTGTCCGCGTTTGTAAGTTCTAAAAATATAGCACAAATAGATACGGATGCTCTAGTCGAAGTGTCACCTAAAGCATTCAAATATATCTAATTTGTAGCTTTGTCTTAGCGTGTCTAAATTTTTTCTTTTAAAAGATAATGTTCATATCAGAGTTTCTATCTATACATAATTATTATAAATTAAAGTCAGGTCTGTGTGACAGCATTGCCATCTTAAACTACGCAACGGATTCTAGCGATTTTCACCATAATTTAGAGACTTTTCTGTAATTTTTCAAGTTGTGAAAACCCTGCGCAAGGGTGGGTCGCTAGTGAGATAACAAACATAACTTTACGGCTGTAATCCCCTTATGGAGGTATGAGGAACAGGGTGTAAAGTTCATTCATCCTCCATAGAAAAGGGACGATCCTCAGACGAGACGGGTGTCGTTTTTGGCGGGCAAGTGCCCGATGATTCATGTCAGGACGTTGTATATATGCTAGATGCGTGATAAACTCTGCTTGCGAGATGCAGGATTTTGTAACGTAAGTATGACGCGTTGTTCGCATGTGGCGTTGTAGATACTGCTACACCCTAAAGGTTAGGCAGACGTGTATCTAGTACCACCCACATTTCACCAGTTGTGTTTAAGCTAGCTAAATATCAATTCAATATCCATATAGCTATACTATATCAAAAGCTTCACTGAGGTCCAAAACTATTTTACCACTATTACCGACAACCTACATATAATCTACTTAACTTTCATACACTACACTTCCATTACCCTTATAGATTTCAGCACTATCCATTAGCCATGTGATACCGTCTACCGTAATAGCACAATGTTTGATTTTCATCTCATCGGGGACCTTATTGTGTGGGAGAAAGGATATGGATTTCATTTGAGTACTTTTTGCTTAGGAAATATGAAGATTTTTGCTAAAATATCATGGAGTAGCTGTGGCCGTGCCTATGTTTGCGTGGATGTCAGATATCAATAATATTTCGCTTAGAGAAGGTGTAGCTACCTACCACCTCTCCGTTTTAAAGGAAGTTTTAATTTTTTGTGCGGAACCCTATTTTTTTCTTAAAGAAAAAAACTTAAGTTACTCCTTATAACATCAGAGGGACAATTTTCGTAATTTTAAGAATATTTAAAGTCTGATCTCTGTCTCAATCTGTCAAAAATACCTCTAATTTCCCTACATTTGTACAATATTTTGACATTTGTTTGTCGCTGAAATGAGACTGCGACCAGATTTTGAACGTTTTAAATTAAGAGAATTGGCTTTCAGTTATCTGTCAGTGAAAGTCCCGTCAAAATGTATGAGTGCCGTATACTTTCATATGCATCTAGTTTGATATTAAAAACTGAAACGTTCATTTTACTTCGCTACTCGCTAGGCTCTAGGCGTTAAGCAAGCCACTTATCAGTGCGTACGTAGACTAAAAGCTATGTGTACATGGCAACTAAAGAGTTTTGATCTGTTAAAAATGAACAAGGTTGTTTGACACATTACCACTGCAGTTGGGTGAGTTGAAGAAAATTTCATAGTAGCAGCGACAAGAATACTTAAAGTTTAACTTATTGAAAAATTTCCTAGAATCTTTGTATATTCCTTTTGCTTTGAAAGCACAAAGTTTGAAATAGTATTAAGAGTAGTTACAGTTCCCAGTATAGTCTTCGCTTTTGATCCCAAGAAGGTCTAGGGTGATATAAAACAAATTCATAGAAACAGAGCTAGAACATGACATGTAAACGTTTTTGGGGAACGTTTATGGAAGATATTTTGATACGAGTATATAGTAAGGAAAACTAATTATAAATAATTCAACATGGCAATGCTGCCAGTCTTCTGGGCACGTATCCGAATAACAGCGATGCGGACCAGTTTTTCGACGCCTAAGTGTCCTTTTGTTTTGTATTTATTTGTATAGCAGTACTATCATATCCTATAGACTGCTGCGACGCCTTATATGAAAAAACGGTAGTGAACTATATCTAAACCGTTTTAACGATTTATTCCAGAAATCCCCACCAGATGTTGTTTTTTAATCAGATGCAAAAAAAAATATAGATAGTAGCCGATTCTCAGACCTACTGAATATGCATATGAAATTTCATAAAAATCAGTCAAGCCGTTTCGGAGGAGTATGGTAACTAACACTGTGACACGAGAATTTTATATATTAGATTAAACAAAAAATGTTTCTAATAATAAAAGCGGCTTACAATGAGAACCTAACTTTATTACAGTGAAGACCAATAAACTATAGAAACAATGCAAACAATTTTTAATGAAAGTTGATTATAATATTTACATAATTACTTACTTATCTAATTAAATGTATTGACTAACGCACTTTTTGTTTTATAATTTAGAAACAACGTACAACACCTGGTGGGGATCGTTTTTTTTTTTTTTCAAAAATCCCCACTAGGCTGAGTTTATTTAACTAATGGGGATTTCTGGAGAAAAAACATAATAATCCCCATTGGTGGGGATTTATCGATGGTGATTTCTGGAATAAATCGTTTTAACATGCTCAAGGTGTAAGGATTAAAACAAGAAGTGCATAATGTAGCAATTCCAACGAAATAACAGCGTATATGTATATAATTATTAAGTAAACTAACACGTCAAGGTGCCATTCTATATAACTGTCAAAGAATATCAATTGTGATTTGAATATAATGTACAGACGCCAGCACATGAAGCTACCCGAAACTCAAATTTTCTCAATCAACCTTGAACCTTATGCTTTAGCGATAGAGGTAAAAATCTATTAAAGAAATTTGACAGATTCTAGTGGCTTGATGTGCTGTACAATTTATGTTAATTGTGAATTTGCTTAACAATTCTGGAATTTTGAATACAGGTAGATTAGTGATTATTAACAATATAAAGAGTGGTGGGACGTCGACGCGCAATCTGTTACCATGGAATCAGTATAAATTATTTATTAAATTTTCAACTTTATCGCTAAAGCATAAGGTTCAAAGTTGATTGGAAAAAAATATAGCTTCGGGTAGCTTAATGTGCTGGCGTTTGTACTTTTCTATGAAACAGTAGATTTTTTTTTCAAACATTTCTACGCTTATAGCGTCTAGAACTAGAATCATATGCTGAATCCATGGTTGTTGTGCGTAGATGTCCTTGCCACCCATATATAACACAACTATTAATAACAAACTATTAACACTAAATTATATGACTAAATAACTACACAAATAAACACAAAAACAATACATTTTCTTGACTTGATAATGGTACTGTAAGTGCTACTAATAATGTATGCAGAATCAACAAGACAGACATCATACGGTTGGCGAAGTTGAAAAAATTTCTAAACCAGAATATACACTTACCAACTCATAAATATATCTAACGGACCTGTACGATACCAACATTTCAGTAAACATGAAGAAGGTAATATGAAGAGAGATATAAAAGAGAATATAATATGTACATGTTTTATTTTACGGTAGAATATTTATAACCATAAAGAAAATATAAGCTTGTCTAGACCAGTGTTACCTTCAAAGGCTAGATAAAGCTATAAACAAGGTAAATACGATAGAGAGATAATAACATGACGCTTATATTCTCAGAAGGATTGGGCAGAGGTGAACCTACCTATATAAATACACCCACATTTAACCAGTTGCGTTTAAGACTCATGTAAGGGGCGAGCCCACAGATATAGATAGACCTAGATAACGCAAGTATCACGATCTGTATGAAAACCGAGCGTGCCATTTTTTTACTACCTACTATGACGTCATAAGCGCTCTTTCTCACTCACGCTCATCCAGCCATCAGTACACAGGACTGAGCGTGAAAGTTGCGGCTTACGATCTCTGAACGTAAGCTGGTGCGATTTTTGACACGCGCACAAATTGAGACTCCGGGGTGCTACTGAGTAGCTTCAGATGGAAAAACCCAATATAATAATAACACTTTCACCTGACTTGGAAATCGAACCAAGGAACTCCTTCTCAACAGTAGCGCTTGCAAACACTAAACTAACAAAGCAGAGAGGGATTTATAATAATCCTATATCCTATTCCCACTGCTGGGGCACAGACCTCCTCTCTGTGAGAGGGAGTGGGCCCTTATCTAACACACGGGCCCATTATAGGCGGGTAGATATCACATGTCTTCGAATTTTGGTCCTAGGATATTCCGGTTTCCTCACGAGATGTTTTCCTTCACCGTTTTGAGAGCAATGGTGATGAAATTACATACACAAAGGAAAGTGATTGCCTGGGTTTCAAACTCACGACATAACTCGTAAGTCCGGGCCGGGCTACCACAGCTCTAGTTCTAGCACATAATGCAATTATTCCTACGGTTCAGGGAAATTTCAACGTATTACTTAGTGGACATATACACAGTACTGATCCTGGTGTGTTCAAACAATAGCGCTAGTTTTAATGGCTCTGCGAATTTGTGGTACGAATTATCTTCATTCAGTTTAGTCTGAATATCACGAATGAATTTTCGGCATACATTTTATACTTGATAGACTCATATGCTCTCATTGGTATTTTCATTGTGTTCTAAAATTTAAAGTTGCTCGGTTGTCATAGTATGGGCATTCGGTATAGAGGAACGAGGAAAATGTCGTGAGGAAAGTTTTGAGTATGAATGTCGATGGCTATAAATATAGGGGAAGGTTAAAGAAACGATGGATGGACTGTGTGATATCCCTTTACTTTTTAATAGGAGGCATCTGGCCTGTTCTACTAAACTGGTCCGGGCGAATCTACCCATGCACATTTTAAAAAGTGGACATCTGGCCCGCAGGCCAGTTTTTGCGTGGGCGAGATGTCCCCTAACCCTGAATGATGATATGGTTAGAGAAGGGATGACTACCGAGATGACGACTAATAGAGAAGTATGTAAAAGAAAAAGATGCAGGACTGCAGGAGACTGATGAATGACTTAGGACCGATTTTTCCAACCCCAGATAATTTAATCAGAGGAATAATTTTGAATGTTTGACAGTTCTTCGACACTAAAACTATTAAAAGTCATTTTATTCCACGAATAAAAGTTATCTGACGATTGTAAAATCAGCCCTAAAACAAATTAAAAGTCTTTAGTCTTTTTTTTTTAAAGTCTTTGTCTTCGAGTCTTTGAAGTCTTTGTCTTTGTCTTTGAAGTATTAGTTTTTGTCTTTGTTTTGAGTCTTTTGTCTTTCAGTCTTTGTCTTTGTTATTTTTTTTTTTTGTAATGTGCATTTTGTTTGTGCAGAATAAACAATTTTACTTTCTTTCTTTTTTTGAGATTACACAAAACATACATTTTAAAGTATGTACTATCGTTAGCAATTACGCTTGCTTAGAGGTTGGAAATTATCCCACAGGAATGTACTATCGGGATAAAAATCCCATGGGCATAGTGAGGTCATGGTCTCCTGTGTGCTTATCAAACTTTGTTTAATAGTAAAAGCGTAAAAAGGTATCAGTCAGATGGACAGAGTTACTTTTGCATGTATAATATTAGTAAGTATAGTAAGTTGAGGAACTTGTGGCTAAGTATTAACAGCCGCACGGGTCGATCGATCAGGTTAAGCTACGCTTGCCGCGGTTGGTCGGTGGATGGGTGACCATCTTTACACATCAAGACCCCGCCGTGCCTGTCTGACAACCAGTCTCACCAAGGTATTACCCAGTAACTGGGTTGTGGAGGTCAGATAGGCAGTCGCTTCATGTAAAATATATTCGGAAGCGTCCGGTTAGACTAGAAGTTGACCCTAACATAGTTGTGAAAAGGCCAGGCAGATGATGACAGTAAGTATGGATGCTTGCTTGGATAGTATGGATTACCAAAAGTATATCTTCCTTACCGTCTCTTTGATCTTTAATCATTCTCTTTCTTGCGTTGGAATTATTAAAAATGTAATGAATGACTAAAATATTGTAAGTATCTGGTTATTCTTGGAATCCACAGTTATTATGATACTGATCGCTAATTAATATTTTTGTAGAAATAGAACGTACAATAAAGAAAAACTAAGCACGTATGTTTTGACTTCGGGCACTTAAATAGTTTTTCCGAGTGTAGTTCTAAACCACGTTTACATAGACAATTTCCTTTAATCTTTTTAACTTTCCAGCCTTGACCTTTTGCCGGAAAAAGAACAACTTAAGAGACAGAGCGCCCAAGTCCGTCCCATTTGCAATTCAACAAGTCAAAATTCGTGACTTATTTAAAAGTCTGAGAGCAAAGCGAAGAACACCGCTCGTATTATTTATTTACTTTGAGTTGGCTCAGATACACGACTTGAAACATACGCTTCAGAAACATGAAAGTCAAGGTTGATTTGTATGAAAAACCTTACGTTAATTTATAGAATGAAGTCTAATAAGTGCGCCAAATGACAATATCTTATTCAACGTGTTAACTATAAAGAAAATTTAGAAATATAAAAAAAATTTGTCATTAAGGAAGGGGATAGGCTAGCGATTTAGCAACGTCATCGCGTGCATTTTTTTCGTAGAAACGGTCAATGACCGCTAGTTTAACGCGTTGCCATCTTGCTTCATGTTGTGAATTCTGCGATGAATGGATTGCTTATCGGGCGCGCGCTAAAATTGATACTTTAATGTTCTTATTAGTTTTGATAGATTGTTTTTTTTTATATATAAAATGAAAAAAATTAGTTGAGTGCACGTGAGAGTGAATCCCTCATTATTTTTGGATGCTATCTAAAACAGTTGCATGTATGAATTGTTTTAATTGATGGTTAGTATGGTGTTCATTACACATTTAATATTATAATCAGTCTAAAACACCAAAAAAGGTGCTGATTCTCTTGTCACAAATGCCTCTAAACTAGACAAAAAATCATCAAAATTTTGTTTATTCCTGCCTAACGACGATTTCTCATTCCGTAATTGACTAAAATGACACAAACTTAAGTAAGTATATTTTAGTTTGACAGCATTAAGATGTCACTGAGTTATCAATCTATTTAGATTTTATAAAAGTCAGATATCTTTAAATCGTGGAATAAAATTGACGTCTGATAGTATTGAAAAACTGTCAAAAAATCAAAATTTATTCTCAGGAATAAGATTTACTCGTATTCTAGGTATAAAAGTTTGGCGGAATGCGTCCTTAAAATGGTAATTTTGCTATTCTGAATCTGACGTTTTTCACCTGAAATTTTGGTTATCTAACTAAATCTGACTATTTTCATTCGCGACTAAAAAGGTGTGGAATAAAATTATAACTATAGGTATTCTTTAATTTTCTTATTTGTTTTGACACATTATGTTTTTTTTTACTGGAACTCAGATAATTGTGTTTAGGTACTTGAAGACAATAACTTAGTTTGCACTATCTAAGTCGATAACTGCACGATTTTTCTCAAAAATATTGTTTTTGGAAATAACGATTCATAATGATTATGTAGCTAACAGTTTCCGGAACTTTCTATTTCGAGTTGGCGCAAATTTTCAATTTCACCCTGAATAGCTGATTTAAGTTGTAAAGAGTAGACGAAAAACAAATGAAATTATGATGGACGAAGGGCAACAGATTTAGCTGGAAATCATTTAATGTATTTATTTCGATGTAATAAACTAGATAACAAGACTATGGAAGTAAAAACGTTGTTAGCACAGAGAAGATTTTATAATCAAGTTTTTCAAAAGAATGACACAAGCCATTAAAAAAATACACACATGTTCGAATATAATTTGAAAAAAGTTGTCAACTAAAAAGTTTCAACATTTTATGAGGCAACTACAACAGGCAACAATCACAATAGGTATATCACTCAATCAATCAATCAACTATATTTTCTCAACACAATATACATTTTTACATTGGTCAGATTCGACAATGACACATAGTTCAGGTAAGTATATATTGTGGGAGACTGGTATCTAAGCTAAGCTTGTGGCCTGTGTTTCATTACACCAGGATCCCCTACCCCTTTACATTATCATTTCATAATTTAGTTACTGAGCGCTATGACAGAATGTAGTAAGGTATCATATATAGTTTTGTAGTTTAATTTATTTTGACTAATATCTAAGTTAAGTATGCAAGACGAATAATAATAATAATAATAAGTTTATTTGTTAGAATATTGTTGTTACAAGGTGTTACTACAATTCTACGTCCAAAATATTCTGCTGTTTCCAGCGTACAAATATTTTCAAAAATTTAAATGAAATCAAAATGAATTGGCAAACCTAGGTAAACATTATCTGATATTAAATACAATTTGAAGGGATTGTTGCATACAATGTCAACGCATACTAATAAGAATGTCAAGAGTTATTAAATACAATTTAACGGTATACTAAATATGTCAGGAATTATTAAATACAATGTCAAGGCAATCTAAATATAATGTCAAGGAATACTAAATATAATGTCAGAAATTAATCAAATACAGTGTTAAGAATTATTCAATACAATGTCATAGTTATCAAATTCAATTCAATCATTACGAATGTAAGGGCAATTCGTCGTCCAATTTAAATTTAGAGTCAAACTTTTCATTTAAAAACTCATCTGTTGAGTAATAACACTTAAATAATAGGAAGTCAAATAATTTCTTTTTAAAAGTCATGAAATTAAGATCTTTAAAAACATTAGGTAATTTATTATAAATACGAATTGCCATACAGTAAACATTATTGGAGAATAGAGAGAAAATATAGAAAATATAGAGAGATAATATTTAATTCGTTGTTGAGGTACACATAATTTGTGGAGATCTCTGCTTTTTCTTACCACAACATCTTTACGTAATTTAAATAAACCTATGTTTTTGCGTACAAAGATACAAAGTTCGAATATATATAAAGATGGGAGTGGCAATATTTTTAAACTTTTAAAGAGTGGGACACAGCTATCTAATGGTTGGGCTTTGGTTATTGATCGAATACACTTTTTTTGGGCTCGAAATGCCTTAATAAAATCCACAGAATTGCCCCATATGATAATACCGTAGCGTAGAATTGATGCTACGTAACCATGATAAGCATAAAGTGCTGCATTGATGCCAGCTACACGAGTTATTCTACCTAAAACAAATACAAATCTTTGCAGCTTAGTGCATAATTTTTCAATATGTTCTTTCCAGTTGCAAAATGTATCTAAAGTTATACCTAAAAAAGTAGCACTTTTAACCTCTTCTATAGTGTCACTTGCATATCTTATTTTTAATCCGTGATGTTTGCTATTATAAGTTTGGAACTGTATAAGTTTGGTTTTACCGATATTGACATGTAAATTGGATTTATGCTTCGTTCGGCCCACTGAGTTTTGTCCTACATAAAAAAATCCTGGTTCGCCCCAAACAATATGCTTCCTTCGTCCCAAAATATAATTTTAAATATTTTATTCTTGCTTCGTCCTATTTTATATTCCTTCTACGGCCCATATTTTTTTTGTATATGTTAAACTCACTTTTTTGTACAATCGGCAACAAAAGGGTTACGTATTATTAAGAGCCCTCTTACATTTCGGTACTGAGCTAGCATTTTTTTTTATATTTGGTATCTCGCAGTTCAACCTATGAGGTTGTCATCGTCTGCTTAACCGCGCTTGCCTGTGGCACACCCCAACTACCCTAGTTTAGAAAAACAAAAAATGCGAAAATTAATAATTTACTTAGATTCGTGCCTATTTTATTAACTCAAGGAATAAGATTTTTCATACACACAAAATCCCCCTTTTCACCCCATTAAAGATTGAATTTCCAAAAATCCCTTCTTAATGCTCCCCTACATTATAAATGGAAGCAGTGTGCAAAATTTCACATTCCTAGTCCCAGTAGTTTCGGCTGTGCGTTGATATGTCAGTCAGTCAGTCAGTTCTATCTTTTATATTTATATACAGAGTTACTTTTCAATGACCAGCCAAATTTAAGGTACAGACCAACAAACTAAACATCTTTCTCCATGGGGCCAACATCATAATCGCGAAAAATTTATCAACTGTCCCATAGAAAACTTCAATACCTTCTCGACCTAAACGTAAGGGACGGCTGAATTTTTATTCGCGATTACGATGTTGGTCCCATGGAGAAAGTTGTTTAGTTTGATGGACTGTACCACATCCTTAAATTAGGCTGGTCATTGAAAAGTAACCCTGTTTAGATATAGACAGATATTGTTCCACAAATAAGTACTTTTTTTGTTGACTGTACCTATACAGTACTTGTCATTTGGGACGAAACACAACTTTAGTTGTGATATGGGACAAACTAAGAATTTTTTGGAATGTGGGACAAAACTTCGGGACGAACGAAGAATAAATCGTAAATTGTTGTCTTTTAACCAATCTATTATTTTGTTTAGAGTGTCATTTATCTCTTTTTCGTATTTGGTGATATTTTTATCAGTGAGTTCAATACTAAGAGAAGTATCGTCGGCGTACAGAATGCATGAATATGGGGTCACGTTGGGCAAATCATTAATATATAGTAAAAACAAAAAGGGTCCTAATATACTGCCCTGGGGCACCCCACAGGAGTTTTGACGATAGGCAGATCTATATATATTTTTTTCTGATATATTACTTCTAGATATTTCTACACATTGCTGGCAGATATGTTTTTATCCAGTTTAATGCATTTCCCCTAATACCATAGCGATTCAATTTGTAGAGAAGTAGTTTGTGATCTACGAAGTCAAAAGCTTTTGACATATCAAGAAATATTGATGTTATTGACCTTTTTTCGTTAAGACTTGATGTAATCTTTTTTATGAGAGAAAAACATGCGAGAGTTGTTGATTTACCCTTCCTGAAACCAAATTGTTCCTCTTTTAAAATTGCGTGTTTTATTATAAAGGAGTGTAATCTATCGTACATAATTCTTTCAAAAATCTTAGAAATTACGGGTATTAGAGTAATAGGACGATAATTGTTCATATCATTTTTATCTCCTTTTTTATATAATGGTTTAACAATAGAAAACTTTAGTTTGGTGGGGAATAAACCTTGAACAAATGATAAATTAATAATGTGGGCCAGCGGGCGAGATATATATTTAGAGCAACGCTTAAGAATCTTTGTATTAATGTTGTCATAGCCAGTTGAGTTAGTTGAATTTAAGGAATAGCTTTATACACAGAATTTTCATCAGTTGGAGTCAAAAAGATGCTACCTGATATGTCAGTGATGGTATATTTATAGTCAATTGGTGTTTCAGAATTATGGATTTTTGTTTTGTTTGTCATGTTGATAAAAAAAGTCATTAAATTGGTTTGCTATGTTGTCGCCATCAGTGTGTGTGCACTGATCGATTGTAATGGAAGAAATTTCGGCGTTACTATCGGTATCTGAACTATTTTTTTTTATTATATCCCAGGCGGCTTTACATGTATTGTTCGATTGAAGTATATAGCGAGTGTTATCAATTTTCTGAGCATGTAATATACATCGTCTCAATATTCTAGTGTAATTTTGGTAGTGCTTTAGGTGTAGGGTTTTGTTAGAATTTAATAGCCTATATTTTAAATACATACTTCTTTTCTTGACGCAACATCTTTTTATTCCTTTTGTTATCCATTTACTTTTTACTGGTTTGTTTGTAATTTTTACTCTTAGGATGGGAATGTTAGTAGATGTGTAATACAGGTGATTGTGTATGGGTGTGGGAGTATGTGGGTGTGTGAGAATGTGTGAATGTTTGTTTAGGTCTTTCCAAGCATGTTTTCAGTATCATTATAGTTTAATTTTAGTAGCCAGTCAGTTAGCCTCTATTTGCCTTTATTCTTTGTAAGATTAAAGATATGTATCTTTACATTACATCACTAGGTTCACATTATAGTTTTCAACCTGATTATCACCAAAAGCGTACTTCCACAACATGACTAGCAACAACAATAATTATGAACGATGACAACTACATTAAAAAGGGGTCACTGTGCAAGTCTTTTCTTCTTTTTAATAGTTTTACCTTTTTATACCTTTTGTTTATGCTTTTGCTACTTTTTGGTTTTTCTTTTGAGTGACATATTATATACTTTTTTTTTTCCACCGAACCAGCGCGTTTTTATTTCAGTAGTTTATATTTGGTCCTTCGCGGAGTTAATATTTGGTTCTATCTACGGAACAATGGTGGAAACACGTTCTAAACGTGCAAAAGTGAACGCGCTGTGTGCAGGAGACGGTACCCAAGTTGCGGCGAGGGAGACTGCCCCGCCCGCGCAGCAGAGCGCGGACCTGCCCCCTCACGCCGCGGCTCCGGCGCCTTCCCGCCCGGCCAGCGCCGCCACCTCGCGCTCTTCCGCCACCATCGTGGCCCGTCAACTGGCGGCACAAGCACAGCACGCGCGCAAGCTAGCTGATTTGGAGCACCAAGCTCTAGAGCGAGAGCGACAGGTCGCTGAGCTCCAATTACAAGCTGAGCTCGCCGCCATAGAGGCGGACGCCAGCCAGCGCGGCAGCTACGGCATGCGTAGCCGTGCTAGTGTTCAAGATTGGGTAAAAAATGTAGTGCCTAATCCCGATGAGCGAGATTTTTTAAGTGCCAACCCACATTTCAGGTACGACGATACAGCCCAGTGTGGGACACCGGGCATGAGAGCGTCGCACGGCCAAGACGCTGTGGCGACTACACACGCTCTCAACCAAGATCGTAATGAAGATGGAGGAGTGACGCGCTTAATCGACTCGCTCGGAATATTAATTAACAAAGTTAACAAGCAAACTGCTACGAAAACAGACTTGCCTACGTTCGACGGCAAGTCCTATTTAGATTGGCTAGCTTTAAAACGTGCGTATGAAAATACAGCTCAAAGTTTTTCGGCAACCGATAATTTAGCGAGGCTTTCGTGCGCCCTTCGCGGAGCGGCGCGCGACCCAGTGGCGGGCCTGCTGGGCGCTGCGCGCGCCCCCGGTGTGGTGCTAGCTGCGCTCGACACGCGCTACGGCCGCCCCGAGCTCGTCGTGATGCATGAAGTGTCTGTAATACGTGCGCTGCCTAAGGTAAGCTACGATACTAAAGACCTCGTAATTTTTGCAAGCCGGGTACGAAACTGTGTAGAAGTAATCCGCCTGTTAAATCAGCCGGACCACTTACGCTCCCCCGAGCTGTTTCAGGCACTGTGGAGCAAGCTGCCACCGCTATTGCGACCACGGTGGTTGGATTACGCTAATTTGTGCGATAGCAGCTTGTCTAAAATTGAAATGTTTGCCGATTTCCTCTCCCGTGAAGCTAACTTGCAGTGTAGGTTTGGCGGCACAATTGACTGCTCGTTGCTTTCTGTAGCTCGTCCTACAACTGATAACAGAGGCTTCAGGGATAGGGTGAACGTCGTAGCTGAAAATGATCATCGTAATCGTAGCATTTCAACAAAAACATTATCAACTACAAATATTATTTGTCCGTTATGTCAACAAAAACATGATTTGAAGTCTTGTGATAGGTTTGTCAAAATGACAATAAATGATCGTTGGCAATTTATTAAGAAAAATAAAATATGTCATAGATGTTTAAAGAAAGGTTGGCACAAAAACAAAACTTCTTGTATTAAAAGAGTGTGTACAGTAGAAGGTTGTGACATGCGTCACCATGCTTTGCTGCACGGGTCGAAAGAACGTGCAGTCACCGCGCACGTCGAAGTGGAAGACGACGCTGAACCCGAGCCATCGACATCCAGCGCGCCCCCGACGTGCGGCGCACTCGCGGCCTGCGACGAGACCGGCGAGCCATCGTCTGATGACTCGGATCACGAAGTCTTGGCTCATGCATCCTCCTTGTCAGCCGCGGAACTTTCTGTTCGGCCGTTGTTGAAAATAGTTGGCGTGACCGTGTCCGGACCTTCTAATAGTGTTGATACGTACGCTTTGCTGGACGACGGTTCCACAGGCACATTTATAGATTCTAAGTTGGCGGCTCAAATTGGTTGCAAGGGCCAAGAGAAACGTATTCGTTTAGACTGTGTAGGTGGTCTAGGAATGGACGTCAATATTCGGTACGTCGATTTCAATATAAAAGGCCGTCATTCAAACGAAATTCACTGCGTTAAGCGAGCCAGGTCGATGAGCGGTTTGAGCGCTGCGCGACAGTCTGCGCATCTTGAGAGCGTGCGTAAGTATCCATACCTGGCTGACATTGCTAATGAGTTTTGCTATGAAGACGTTAAGCCCATGTTGATTATAGGCATCGACAACTGGCACTTATCTCTTGCTAAGGCTACGCGCAAAGGAACTAAGACACAACCCGTAGCTATTTTAACTGCTTTAGGCTGGGTTTTGTATGGTTTCGGTTGCAGCAGAACTAAATTAGTCGACGTTGTCAACCACGCCACTGTTGGCGAACCTGATATGGCGAATGATCGGTCGATTCTGGAAGGTCTTGTTAGGGAGCAATTTAAGATTGATTCAATCGGCATCTCTAAACAGGTAGCTCGTAATGCCGATGACGAACGCGCCGTGCAAGTTCTCGAGCGCACCGCGCGCCGTCTGCCCAGCGGTCGTTTTGAAGTAGGCTTGTTGTGGAAGGCTGATAAACTGGGTATTCCTGACAGTTACAAATTAGCTTTGTCTAGGTTCCTTAGTTTAGAAAAAAAAATGGTGAAAGACTCTGACTATGCTGAACGCTACCGCCGGAACATCCATGATATGCTATCAAAGGGATACGCTGAACCGTGTTCAGCTGCTCCTATCTTGGGATCTCCGTTGTGGTATCTCCCTCACTTTGGCGTAGTTAACGTAAATAAGCCTAACAAGTTGAGAACGGTACACGACGCAGCCGCTAAGTCCCATGGTGTGTCATTAAACTCGATGTTATTAACAGGTCCAGACCTTTTGCAACCCCTGCTAGGTATTCTGATGCGTTTCCGTGAGGGTAAAGTCGCTCTGATAGCTGATATTCGTGAAATGTTCCCTCAAATTAAAGTAATTGATAAAGATAGGGATGCCCAAAGATTTCTGTGGCGCGACAATCCGAATGAGCCTATACGCACATACCGCATGTCATCCATGATTTTCGGCGCTGCGTCCAGCCCCTTTACTGCTATCCACATTAAAAACAAAAATGCATTAGAATGGCAGGATACATACCCTGATGCAGCTCAAGTAATTATACAGGATCATTACATGGATGACTGCATCACTAGTTTAGACAATGTTCATGAAGCGGCCAAATTGGCTGCGGATATTTATAACGTACATTCTCATGCCGGCTTTGAGATGCGAGGCTGGACGTCAAACGATCTCATGGCGCTCTCGTTGCTACCCAAAAAATCCTTGCTAGAGGCGCCCGATGTGAAGGATATAGATTTAGGTCACCTGGCTACGCATGTCCGCACGCTTGGCCTTATCTGGCAACCCACCTGTGACGTGATTGGTTTTAACACGGGAGTCCATAAGGGTGTGTTGCCACAGAAGTTTACCAAGCGAGAGGTGTTAGCTCACGTGATGCGAGTCTATGATCCTCTTGGAATCATTGCGCCAGTCGTTGTTCGAGGCCGCATTATGTTTCAAAATGCTTGGCGTAAGCGTTTGGAATGGGATGAGGAGCTCTCTCAAGGTGACAGCGCCGCGTGGAAGTCGTGGTTTCAGGATTTATCCTCGGTTTCTTGTTTACGAATTCCACGTCGCTATAACTTGAATGACCTCATGTTAGCAGGCTGCGAACTACATGTGTTTTCGGACGCCAGTGAGTCTGCCTTTGCTGCTGTCGCTTATTGGCGGTTTCTGTACGCTAACGGTGACGTTAGACTCTCCCTTATCTCCAGCAAAGCTCGCGTGTCACCCCTTAAGCCTATCTCAATTCCCCGCTTGGAGCTCCAAGGGGCTCTGATAGCTGCACGTCTTGCTACGTCTATTTGCGAAGCCCACCGACTCAAACCGACGAGACGTGTTTTCTGGTGTGACTCAATGACGACCTTAGGTTGGATTCGCAGCGACGCTCGCACTCTTAAGCCATTCGTGTCTCATAGAGTAGGTGAGATTCTGGAGCTCACAGACGTCGGTGAGTGGCGTTGGATCCCGAGTGATTTAAATGTCGCAGATGATGCGACTCGGGTCAAACGTTTTGAGTTAACTCCAGAATCTCGCTGGATCTCAGGTCCTACCTTCTTGCTCTCCTCGGACTGGCCCACTGAACCCGTGATCGATGTCAGTGGACTAGGCCGCGAAGAATTCAAACATCATGTTCATCTCATTACTGATACTGACCTGCCCGCACCAATCTCCGCGGATCCGCTGCGTTTCAGCTCATGGTTGAGAATGGTGCGAGCAACAGCAAAAGCGCATCAATTCATTTCTTTATTGCGTATGCGTAGTCTGCAAAGACGAGGCGCTAACGCCAATTTAACTCGTCTTGAAGGAAGTTTATGTACATTTATTCCCTCTTGCACATCCTCTCCTAATGTTCCCAATAATCTCCATGTATTAGCAAGAATAACAGCAAATGATTTACGCCTGGCCGAAACCCACATCTTACGGCAATCTCAGCTCGATTCCTTCAAAGAAGATTTTTTGCGGATTAAGAATCAACAGCCGTTGCCTCGTGATAGCCGCCTGTTCAAGCTATCGCCATTTATAGATGATGATAATCAGCTGCGAATGTCAAGCCGCATTGTTGCTGCTTCAGCCGTTACAGATGACGTTAAGCGTCCGCTCATTTTGCATGGAAAACACCCGGCAGTTCGTCTTTTGATCCACAGATATCATCAGAAGGCCGCACATTCACACCTAGATTTGGTAATGAACGAGCTTCACCAACGTTATTGGATTATTGGACTCAGAAATGCTGTTCGATTTGTGGCCCGTACCTGTCAGCTGTGCAAATTGCGCCGTGCTAGACCGTTCCAACCACCTATGGGAAATCTGCCAGAAGCTCGCCTAGCTCATCACCGAAGGCCCTTCTCATTCACCGGTCTCGATTATTATGGGCCCGTTTACGTCACGGTTGGGAGAAGAAAGCAGAAGCGCTACGTGGCCCTTTTCACATGCTTGGTCGTCCGCGCTGTTCATTTGGATGTGGTGCACAGTTTATCGACTGACTCGGCGATCATGTGCCTACGCCGCTTCGTGTCGCTCCGAGGAACCCCATTGGAGATTTGGTCCGACAACGGCACTGCTTTTGTTGGCGCCAGCCGAGAACTGCGAGAATTGTACGGAGATGCGGTTGAAGACTATGCTGCCAGCGAGTTTATAAACTGGCGTTTCATACCCCCCTCGGCTCCATTTATGGGTGGAGCTTGGGAGCGCCTTATCCGAAGTGTCAAGGGAGCGCTAAAAGTCTCACTCCATGAGAGGTCTTCCTCTGATGAGGTACTCAGAACCCTGCTGGCTGAAGCTGAAGCCTTGGTAAATTCGCGACCACTAACGATGATCTCACTCGATGCTAATGCTGAAGAAGCACTAACGCCAGCTCACTTTCTCCTTAACGGATCACCAGGGCGTCCCATCCCAGCCACGCTTCAGGAATCGGACCTCTCGAGCAGAAGTCATTGGCGGAGGGCGCTCAGGCTCGCCGATCATTTCTGGCAACGGTGGGTTCGAGAATACCTGCCTTCGTTGTCACCCAGAAGGGGTGGAGGTACCCTGCCCTCAATTGCAGAAGGAGATGTGGTCGTGATATGCGATTCAAATTTGCCGCGTGGTTCATGGCCCAAAGGCCGGGTCACGAGATTATTCCCAGGCGCAGACGGCATAGTTCGGGTGGCCGATGTTGCCACTGTGGCCGGCACATTCAGGAGGCCCCTCAAAAAGCTGATTAAGCTGCCCATTTTATAAAAAAAGGGGAGAATGTGCAAGTCTTTTCTTCTTTTTAATAGTTTTACCTTTTTATACCTTTTGTTTATGCTTTTGCTACTTTTTGGTTTTTCTTTTGAGTGACATATTATATACTTTTTTTTTTCCACCGAACCAGCGCGTTTTTATTTCAGTAGTTTATAGTCACTATCAGAATATACTTGTTGCAAAATGACCATATCGCCTTAGCGACTTAATAATAAAACGCCATGGTTACTAAATAGACATTAACGCTAAACGTCTTAGTATCTTAACGTCTAGACCTTAAAATGTCGTAATTCAAAATACTCTAGAAGCAAATCGGCTTAGTAATGAAACGCCTTAATTACTAAATACACACATCAAAAGTGTCTAGGGATCAAGCATTTTTATGCGGATTTCTTGAGATTGAGATGTGGCTTTGTAATAAATTTATGATTTTATAAATTTATATGGATCCTTTTTGGTGCATTTCATAATTTGAATCAGGAACTGTGAATCAAATTCGAGTAAAAGATGAAAATCAGCTGTCAATATTTTCCCTATAAAAACATACAACGCATTGAAGACATTATTAGTGCTACTGTTTCCCTACTACTGATTAAAACCAACGTTATTATGGAGCGGCGACGTCATTTAAGCAGGGAAGAAATGCTCAGAGCCGTGGGAATGATAGAAGCTGGTTCCCGGCAACGTACTGTGGCTTTAGCTCTGAATACAAGTCAGAGTGTTATCAGTCGACTTTGGACACGTTACCGAAGCACTGGTACCGTGGCTGAGCGCCATGGAGGACGGTATCGCTGCACCACACGGAGACAAGACCGATACATTCAAATCTTAACTCGAAGAGCTCCAACAATAACCGCCATGATGTTAGCCGTGAGGCTTCATCACTCTTCAGGGAACTTAATTAGCGACCAAACAGTCAGAAACCGCTTGCATGAAGTGAACCTTCATTCCCGAAGACCGCTACGGGTACCACCTATAGCAATGCACAATCGTAGGATTCGATATCAATGGGCTCTTGAACACAGAAATTGGGCAGAAGAACAATGGCGTTTCGTGTGCTTTTCTGATGAGTCTCGTTTTGGTATGAGACCGGATACAAGACGTATACGACACTGGAGAACCCCTGGACGCCAACAGCGATTAAAATCCTGCCAGGAAGTCCATCCTTATAGTGGTGGAACCATCATGGTATGGGCGGGTATTTGGATCGGCGGAAGAACTGAGTTGATTTGGATCAGAGGCAACCTCAACGCTCAAATTTATGCTGAGACGATTGTATCAGACGTCATCGTTCCTCTACAGGTGCAAATCGGTCCCTTATTTCAGTTAATGCATGATAATGCACGACCGCACACCGCAAGAGTTGTAAGACAGACTCTCGCCGCAGCTAACATAAATGTCCTGCCCTGGCCTGCTCAGTCGCCAGACTTGAACCCGATTGAGCATGCATGGGATATGCTACAGAGAAGAGCTCTGCCGAATATGGAGGGTATCCAGTCGCAAGAAGACCTTTTTTTGTTGTTGCAACGAACATGGGCGGCCATTCCACAGCGTGATTTGGATGAACTCATTTTGAGTATGCCAAACCGATGTTCTTGTGTTGTTAGTGTTCGCGGTAGAAACACGGATTATTAATTGTTTAAGTTACCCAATAAAATTTTAGAGAAAACTGTTATTTCAGTCTTTTTTTCGAACTTTTGTGTTAGTGGTTCAAATGTCAAAAATCCCTTTATTAGGAAAATGGCAAATTTCTTTATTAATGCAAAGGTGACTTGGTTTATCGTTACTGTGACAAACGAAAACACTTTATTTGATGAATCCTAAAAGAAAATTTTAATTAATATCAATCAGGAGAAAAGTTATTGCAAAAATATATGTTGATCCCTAGACACTTTTGATGTGTGTAGTCATGAACGCTAAACGCCTAAGTAGGGAAACGTCTGGATTTTAAAATGCCATAATTAACGGTACAAAAAATAAATGTCTTAGGGCTATCTGGGTAACTTGCTTTATGTCATCCAGCGTGAATTAACTTTCAGCGAAAAGGTCATTCTGTTAGAGAGGGGTAGTTGACATACGATTCAGACAATTTTCTATTCCAGACGTTTTCGCTACTAGCTCATTCTGAGTTTTTGTCATCCAACTAATTGTACTTCCAGCTAATAAGGTATTCTAATCATATGGACTATTCGCAATTCCAGACGTTTTGCTACTAGCTCATTCTGCTTTTATGTCGTCCAGCTGAGTTGACTCTCTGCTGACTGGGTCAAACAATCAACTCAGCCTATCACAGTCCACTGCTGGACATTGGCCTCTCCCAGGCTGCGCCACAACACCCTGTCCTCCGACTGGGTACTCTGCTTTTATGTCATATAGCTGAATTGTCTTTCGGCTATCTAGGTATCTTTCTTTCATGTCATCCAACGTGAATTGTCTTTCAGCGAAAAGATCTTTCCGATAGAGACCCGTAAAAAGCTTAGTTCACTAAATTACAGCTACAAAGTCTGTGCGTCTGGCCTCCGATATATGTACATCTACTTACTTAGACAGGGAATGTGTAGGGAACCAAACATGCCAGGTAAGGTATTTAATTCACACAAAGTTCCATAATTTAAAGAAAACAGTATTTAAAGCGTTACAATGTTAAACAGAAAGAGAACTTAAAGACGCCAGCACATCAAGCTACTACAATTTGTCTAATTTCTTTAAGATTTTCAACTATATCCTTAAACCTTAGGTTCAAAGTTGATTGGGAAAATTTGACAGTTTCGGGTAACTTGTTGTGCTGGCGTCTGTACATATAAGTTTTTTACAAGTAGCGGCACACGAGCACGCGCGGCGATGTTGTTTTTTATTGTATTTTGAAATTTAATTTTAGAGTCGACACATTCTAACTATAGGGAAGGTGTTTTGTAAAGACCAGAGGGGCAATTCTCGTAATTTTAATAACAGTAAGAGTCTGAAGGCCAATTCCCATAATTAAAAACGTACAAAATCTAGTCGCAATCTCATTTCAGCTACAATAATAATTTATGTCAAAAACTTGAGACTGAGATCAGACTGTGAACGTTCTTAAAATTACGAGAATGGCACTCTAATCTCAGTTCAATCTGCCGAAAATTCCTCTAAAATCCCTACATTTTTCACAATTCTCGCTGAGATGAGTTTGGTACTAAATTTTGAACGTTTTTAATTACGAGAATTGGCCTACAGGAGTTGGAAAGTTTTCGGTATTCCAGTGTTACACCTAATATTAATGTTTATTTATTTATTTAATAAACACAGCCACATCGTATGATGTGGCTGTGTTTAATAAACACAGCCACATCATTAAACGTATGTTAGAATAATCTTAATAACTAAAGGACTAATGTACATGACAATTACGGCGTACATAGCATTAATTATATTATATATTGCTGCCTTGAAGAGTATAAGCTAAAGTAAATCTAATATAAACTAAAACAGACTAAAGCAAGTAAGAAGTGAAGTGTTTATGAGAAGACGCGAAATTATGATGACATGCGAGAATTATGATGGCATGTGTGATGAATTATGATGAAACGCACTTTTGCCTGTAGCTTTGCTTGCGTTTTTTGGCCAACTTACACACACAATATCTTTATCAATTATAGTCTTTTGTAATCTGATGTATAAGCCATATTACTGTGAAGATTCATGAAAATCCGTTAGGTTGTTTTTCCGCGAAAAAGCAGACACATCCTGACAAACTTTCGCGTTTATAATAGTAGCAGGAAAAAGGCTAAATGGCAAAAGATGGTGATTTGGCTGAAAAGATTGTGAATACTGAGATGACAGCGGATAGAGATGTATGAAAGAAGTAAATATGCTGTGCAAGTCGCAAATAAATTGAAATACAGGCAAGAGATTAATGATACCATTGTTGAAACTTAAGGAAAACATTAGTGACAGTTATCGACTTCATGCAACCACAATGTCACCACAACCGAGTGGGCATGACCAAACCTGTTTTTGAATTTGTGGTTTACATAATATCAACTGTAGTAGTTGTTTTATTACTAAGCTCGCGCAGACCGTCAGTCCTGTGTCTGTTAGCGGGCAGTTTCTCATGACCTGCAATAGGTAGACCGTTGAAAATTTCGCATAGTGTGTATTTATGTTGTCGCTGTGTAATTTTTATTATTTTTTGTTATACAAAAAATAATAAAAATTAAATTAATTTAAATGTTAATACATACAAGAAACGTGTTTTTTCGGCGTCATTTTTTACGGGCTGTGCATTTCATAAGCCGTAATAGGTAGATAGTTAAATTTTTACAGAATGTGTATTTCTAATGCTGCTGTAACAAAAAATAAAAAAAAGTTCATTTCACACACACAAACACACCCTAATACAGATTCACACACATATTATTTTTTGTTTTTAATTATTTCTTTGTTTGTAAATTACAAGTTTATTTTTATTTATTTCCTTTTGTTTAGAGTTCATGCAAAATTTATTTGTTTAAGAACTATTCGGTCTAAAACTATTTAAATCTTATCTGGAAAATCGGAAGCAATACGTAGAAATTAAAGTAACTGAAGAAAAATGTGAAAAAGTATACAAATCAGATTCTAAACTAATAAAGAGGGGAATTCCGCAAGGTTCCATATTGGGGCCAATCTTTTTCATTTTGTTCATTAATGATTTAATTAATTACATAGAAAAGCATATAGATGTTGGACTTGTTCTTTTTACTGATGATACGAATGCTATCATATCCGCAAATGATATAGAAACTCTAACTAATAAAGTAAACATGGCTCTGGCTCTCTTCCATCATTGGTTTACCATCAATACTCTTAATCTAAACACCAGTAAAACGAATGCCATGTTATTTAGAACAACGTCAAGAAATAAGGATACAATTGACATAACTTTGAATAATGATAATATAATCTTAGTGGATAACGTAAAATTTTTAGGTATTTACATTGACGAAAGTTTAAACTGGAAAAAGGAACTGTCTGCAATAGAAAGCTCAATTAGTTCGGCTTGCTATGCCCTGAGAAGTCTTCGAGAGGAGATCACTATCGAACAATTAAAAGTAGTGTACTATTCGCTTGTAGAGTCAAGGCTCAGGTACAGTATTTCTCTATGGGGAGGTAGTTACGCGTACAATGTTAACACGGCTTTTGTCGTTCAAAAAAGGGCCATAAGAACTATGGTGAGAATTCCACAATGGGTATCGTGCAGGGAGTATTTTAAAGACCTAGAGATACTGACTGTGCCGTGCTTATATATTTTAGTAGTACTCACTGACCTTATGAAAAAACTGAACAGATTCGAAACAGCAGACGAAAGAAATAAACGAGAAGCTACAAGGCGTAAGGACTTGCAATATGACATACATCCAATTATGAAAGTGGTTAGTCATGCGGCAAGTTTTCAATCGATCAAATTGTATAATAAATTGCCTATGGAATTAAAGTCCCTATATAACATAAACCAGTTTAAGCAGCAAGTTAAATGTTTTCTGATAGAAAAATGCTATTATTCTGTTGATGAGTTTCTCACTGATGGGTCTTAGCTCTTAATAATAATAACTATACTAACTATATAAATAACTTAATAGAACATAAAGTACATTTTAGAATTGATGACATCAATGAATTTAATTGTGACATTGTATATTATAGTTGGATGGGAATGTTGGGAAGTTAATCTGTTATTTTTATTTGTTTTTGTGAACATTGTAAATTAATTTTATAATTTTGATTATTATTAGAAATTATATGTAATTATTAGGTAGGTATTAGTGATATGTATTTTATTTAATTCTCTTCTTGTTGACATTGTTTTAAGTTTTGAATGTAAATTATATTTTAATATAGGTAGGTAATGAGATTGAGTTGGATTAATTTAAATTCTTTGCTTAACTTGTTATTATTTTAATTATTTGTAAAACATTCAGACACAATGTAAATTGTTAATGAATAAATGAAATGAAATGAAATGAAGGTCCGGAGGAAGGTGATGGCAATCGTGATACAGGGTAATCCTAGTACGAGTGCCAAAGCACTCCTTTGACATCTAAGTGCACATTACATAAGACCAATTTGTTTGCTTTTAAGGAGATTTACTGTACCCATTCTTCTGGTAGTAAAGTTTTTTTTTTTTATTATTATGTTTATAACAAGAAAGACTTTTTCGGCGAGTTTTGCCTTGTGGTACGGAACTCGGTTTTTTAATGCACTCTTTTCTCTTCCACACTGTTTTTCAACCATTTTATTTAGCGAAACACCCGAAAAACTGTTAAGTTCAATGTTGTGTTAAAATGTTTGCCCACTTCCCATAATCTGATTTAATGGAAAATTGTTCACACTTCTTTAATTCTGAAGGCAATACAATTTGGGATGTCATTCGAAAGGAATTAAGTGAGAGCAGTGGTTGCCGTGTTAACCACTTCAATTTATGGGTTGTAACATTTTGGTCACCAAGGCAGGCGCGCAATTTACTTTATGCAATGTATTTCATCACTAGTGCTCTTAAGACGACAAAGCATTACATTGTGGGGAAATCGGTGTGGCCTTGAGACATGTGACATTCACCACATTCACCCGCACTGGGAACGCTAGAACATTACGCCTGCTACTTCTCATAATGAGAAGGCCTGATTCCCGGCAATGGGAACATTACTAACTGATCGTGTATACGAAAGAAAGTAGGGTGGTTCTGCTTGAACAAATCTACTTAGTGTTTCATAAGCTCCTACGTACCTAAATACGCTACACACTCAAGAGCTGACCTACACATTCGATATTATTATCCGAAATCCTACCTGAATTACCGTTGTTATACCCATATAATCTCACAATTCCGCCAATAAGAGCCCTGGATTTGTAAGCAGGGGTAGTACCCAATCTAAAATCTTCGTAAGACTACTCATATTTCGGCCCTTCCAGTACGTGACCGATTTTAGGAAGCTTGTGAAAATTCAAGTGAGCGTGTATGAGGAGCCTTTACGTGCGCGTAAGTATGTTTATCGTGTGTAAATATGAAATTATCGTTAATAGTATACGGTTTAAAGGTATTTTTTTGAATTTAGGTCGTAAAAAAATCCTTTCTTAGAATAGGAATATATATGTTGCAGTCAAAACTCTTAACCAGTCAAAAGTACTATTGACTAGCAAAATCAGGCAAAAGTATTTTTAACCGTATGCTTTAGTCAATAATACTTTTGACTAAAATAACAGTTAAAAGTACTTTTGCCCAATAGAGCTGGTTAAAAGTACTTTTGACTAAGTGATTCCGTCAAAAGTGGTTTTGACTGGTCGTATCAGTAAAAACTCTTTAAATGCGCGATGCACGAACGCAATAGGTGACGTAGGATGCAAGAGCGAACGAAGGGCACCCCGAAGTTAGTTTTGGTTAGGTTACTTTCCCCCCCGGTGGGTTCCCGCACTGTCGAGGCGGGGGGGCTCAGTAGCCGTGGCTTGGTCACCCACGGTGAAGCGAAGAGGAACCCGAGGAGGGGCCGCTCGTCAGGGCTTTTGCCTGTAAGCCGACGACGTAAGTAGGTTGCGGTGCCGCTTGGGCGACATCGCAACTGAGGCGGGCCGCGATGTTGTATGGGAGGCATCGCGGCTGAAGGTTGGAGGCCGCGTCGGGAGAGGAGTGCCGGTATTGTGGTGCGCCGCTCTCCCTACCTTCCGCGGCCTTGACGGGGTCGCCACCGTCGATGGCGGACGCGGTGGGGCCGCAGGGGAGGAGGAGTGTTGGTATTACGTTGGCCACTTTCCCTATCCTCTGCGGCCGAAAATTGGCAGGTGGCGGGGCCAACGACCTGACCCGCCGCAAGGGGACCAAGGGTGCCCAGACACGGGGTCGTCTAGCACCTATGTGCTGGTTTGGTCCCTGGGGTGGTCACGGCGTGCTATGTGTTCTGGTGCGCCGGTGATGGGGAGCACTCCCCAGAGGAGGGTCCGGTGACGGACAGCCGCGGCGGGTTCACGGATGAGTGCTAACGCGTGCCCGTGTTCCCGCCATAAGCGGCGGAGGAGGACACCGTGGAGTTTTAGTGGGTAAGAGTGCCACGTAACTGCACTATCTCCCCGTGGTAGTGCAGTATGCATGAGCATTTCTCCACGTTAAAAAAAAAAATGGTTAGGTTACTTTGGCGAAAGTGCTCGCGTCGCTGTACCGGTGGCGCGAGGAAGCGCGGGCGCGAGGCAAGCAACCGATGCAGCGCCACATGGAGCTGCGTCGGTCTCAGCTTCGCGAGGTCCTAGTGGCAGAATGGCGGGACAGGCTTTCACGCCCTACCGCCGACCTCGTCATCATCGAGGCGGTCCGGCCAGTACTCGAGCAATGGCTCGGAAGGAAGCACGGCTCCCTGTCGTTTCGGGTGACGCAGGTGCTCTCGGGGCACGGTTGCTTCGGGAAGTACCTGTGTCGCATAAACAGGGAGCCGGACGCCCGGTATCGCCACTGCGTCGACTGCCAGGAGGACACGGCGTGGCATACGCTGGCAGAGTGTGCCGTTTGGGAGGAGCCACGCCGTGCTCTCATCTCAGAAGTAGGCAGTGACCTGTCGATGCCGGCCGTGGTCGAGTCGATGGTCGGCAGCGAAGAGTCCTGGGACGCGGTGGTTTCCTTCTGCGAAACAGTCGTCTCGCAGAAGGAGGCTGTGGAAAGGGAGAGGGAGATCTCGTCCACTCACCCAGCCCGCAGCAGATGCACCGGGCGTCGGCGGAGGGCAGATAACGCCCGCTTCCAGCCCCCCTAAATGGGTCCAGGGGTGATGGACTCGGAGACGTCCGTCGCCCCCCACACATCAGGACCCGAGGTGGCGGCGCGTAGTGTTCCACACGCGCCCCTCTTAGACGTCGCGGGGGGAGTCAAACACCTCACTCCCCCCCCCTGACCCGAGGAGGCCTGCAGTGGCGGGCCGGCACCAGTCGGGGGTTGCGGAAGGATCGTACGTTCCCGCGACCCCCGGCGTAGGTGTGAGATGGAACACCGGGGTGGTTTTTAGTCAGTAAGAGTCTGACAGACCCCGCCGCCCGCCCCAGGGCGGCGGACATCCATGAGGATTTTCCACCCCGGAAACAAAAAAAAATGGTTAGGTTGCTTTAAACCCTTTATACCGCAAATTTGCAGTCAAAAGTACTAATAACCAATAATTTTCAGTCATAACCACTTTTAACCAACCTGTTCAGTCAAAAGTACTTTTGACTGATTTTGCTAGTCAATAGTACTTTTGACTGGTTATGAGTTTTGACTGCAACATATACACTGATTGGATAAACTCCTAATGCTATATATACTAACAATCTATTTACTTAGTATAAAACAAAGTCGCCGAAATGTCTGTACGCGCTTAACTTTCGAATGACTGCACCAAATTGGATAATTCTTTTTTTTTTGTGTTCGGTATTGCCAGGACAAGGTTTTTAAGAAATAAAATTTCGGAAAAAAATTGCACTCATACGAAGCTGGGGCGGGCCGCAAGTAAAATATAAAATAAGGTTGTCATGGCTTCTTCAACAAAATCGCCAAACGGTAGGCAAACACTCCCCGTGACCCAAGGGCTGGCTTTTACCTTGGCCAGAGGATAAGTATTGTCATACAACGTGGCAATGTCGCCAGCCTCTTAGTACAGTAGGTACATTATATTACCAGTAGACAGCGATGTGGACAAATATTTCCACACCATACTTTATTTTGTTTTGTTTGAGGGGCCCGTGGCTAAATAATAACAGCCGCATAGTTCGATCTATCAGGTTAAGCTACGCTTGCCGCGGTTGGTCTGTGGATGGGTGACCATCTTTACATAACGAGACCCCTCCGTGCCTCGGAAAGCACGTTGTGCCCTTGGTTCCGGCTGCCATTCGTGGATCTATGACAGTCGTTACGGGTAGTCAGAAGCCCGAAAGTCTAACAACCAGTCTTACCGAGGGGTATCGTATTAATAATAATAATCTATTTCACCAAAAATAATACAACGTGTTACATATACTTAAAGGCTAGTACTTGGGAGTATTTAACATGTGAGCATCTTTAGCCGAACTAGGACGAGTCCTGTATCTCGGCATAGGTACAGCGCCAATCCCCTCAAAATAGAAAATAATACTTATTAGCCCAAAAGACATGCAAAAAGATGCATCAATATATGATCTAAAATAATAAACAACTGAAAAAAGAAAAACAAAAAAGAAATAAAAATATAAGAGTGTGTATGTGTGTGTGAGAAATTTCTGTGTAAGTGTAGAGTGGTGAAGGTGTTGGGGTGTTGGGTGGTGTAAGAACGTCTTACTAAATAGAAGTATTAAAATAAATTTTAATAATTGACAAAAGCATTAACAATGAACAGGTTCTCTGTTTCCTCATAGGAAAGAGCAATTAGGTAGTTGTGTACTTTCTTCGTACTTAAAGATTTGTTGAGCGGATATATATTGAGTTCTTTATTTATTTTATTGTAAAGAAAAGGAGCAATAACAGTGTAAAATCTCCTTATGAAAGATGTTTTGGGCTCATAAGATCGTGTAAATATATATATTTACCAGCGACTGCCTATCTGACCTCCACCAGGTCAGATAGGCAGTCGCTGTACTGGTATTCAGCTGCATATGGTCAGACTGGAAGCCGACCCCAACATGGTTGGGAAAAGGCTAGGCAGATGATGATGACTTTATTTTGTTAATAGATTTAGGGCTGATTATTCCATCGCCAGATAACTTTTATTCGAGGAATAAAATTGATGCTTGACAGTTTTTATAAGTAATAACTGTCAAAATTTCAAAATTAAAATATCAGATGATTGAAAAATTAGCCCTTAGCTAAGGGCAAATTTTTCACACTTTTTTTAAACCTAACCTAACCTAACTAGGTTAGAAGTTGTTGTACCTAATAGATCTGAGATAAATTTCTTTTGATTTGGTCATGTCTAGTTACTCCATTAGAAAGACAGCCGTCTTCTGAAATGCTGTCTGAAACATACAGAGCTGTACAATTCTTTATTTATTGTAAATTTGTACACAAATGGTCTGATGTCTGTTTTCTAATTTTATTTAAGTATCCATTTAGTTGTCTAGATAGATCGGTTTGATTAATAGAGCCGCCCATTAGGGTAAGGTAAGGTATATTGATGATATAGGTAACTAGCGACCCGCCCCGGCTTCGCACGGGTGCAATACTGATACTACCGGCGGTACCGCAGCAACCGCATTTTAAATCTGTAATATCTTCGAAAATATTCATTTAAATTACATGGTGTAAAGGGCCATATTTATCTATATTAAATGCAAAATGTATTTAAGGTACTTAATTGGATAAGGATTAATGCTGTATTGCTTAAAATTGCTTCGTAAATAAGCCATTATTTCTCGTAAAAAGTAAAGGATAAAAAATTATTATTGTGGGTTATCCCTAAGAGATAGACATATACCATTGCAGACTTTTCAGTAGACCTTTTTAAGGTGTACAATACTGTAGTACATTATTTTGACCTATCTCGTAGGGTTCAGCCAGCGTTTGAAAAGTAAGCGCAAAAAAATGTGTTTATTTACGACATCACATGCATGCATATATTATATATATAAACCTTCTTCTTGAATCACTCTATCTATTAAAAAAAAACCGCATCAAAATCCGTTGCGTAGTTTTAAAGATCTAAGCGTTCAAAGGGACAGAGAAAGCGACTTTGTTTTATACTATGTAGTGATATGTAGTGATTTGGTGATATCTTTGTATATGAACTTCACCTTGTTACCTGTAGGTATAGGTAGATACTTTATTTATCCTGTACCGGTGTGTAATACCAAAATGTGTTTACTGATGAACCTTTACCTTAAACCTAAAAAAGGGTCAATAAATACATAATTTTAAACAACTTTGACAATGGGTGTGCACCCTGAAATTACGAAAAAAACAGGCGTTCCCTACATTTTTGTGTTTACATAAATCGATGGTGACAAAATTTATGGAGAAATTGATTTTTTTTAATGTTACTGACGCTATAAATAAATAAAATAAAATAAAAAAGCCTTTTATTTCCTAAGTACTTACTTTACATAGGTTTTTGAGTTACTTAACTAATTTAATTAATTTAGGTACTTCACATAACTAGTTTTCTTTGATTGTTTTACTTATTTCTAATTCATAATACGCTAAACTAGTTTGTTTCCGTTACTGCTGTACTTATTAACTACATATTTACTAATTTAACATAACATAATAATTTAACCTAACATAATTTTAGTAGCAATATCTGTAGGAACCGCATATTGGGTGAAGGCCTCCTCCAAAGATGCCCATTTGTCTCTGTCCTGTGCGATCGGTTTCCAGTTTGGGCTGGCTGTCCTTACAATCTCTTCTTCCCAACGTGTCAACGGTCTTCCTCTTCTCCTTTTACCTGGAGGACCTTTCCAAAATGTCACTTTTATGGTCCATCTCTGATCTTTAAGCCTCGCGACATGCTCTGCCCATTTCCATTTGAGTTTTTGTGCATAATTCAATGCATTTGTTGCTTTGGTTACTGACCTTATTTTTGTGTGTCGTATTTTGTGTATTTTATTTATTTTTAGCATGCTACGCTCTAGTCCCCGTTGACAGGTTGTAATTTTATTTTTCAGTTTTGAGGTGAATTTCCACGGTCGGGATAGTGGCCGCCGAAGGGGACAGACGTGTCGTGTCTTGACCCGCCTTTGTTTTTACTTGATGCAATGTGCACAACACGTGGCTGACTCTGAGCTTGAAACTCGAACGGGGTTTCGCTTGCTGTGTTTTTGTGGGTGCAAATTAAAACACCTTAAAACGGTGGTAAAGTGGCATACGTGTGTACCTGATATACAAGCCTGAGGTCTAGGCCTTCCGGCCGAGAATATCGACGACGTGGATTTGGTGAGATCTTTCCATTATATATTTCAGGGACCTCCGATAGAGGCTTGGAGGCTGTATAAAACTGCGTTTTGCGTTGTTAATTTGGACTTTTGACGCCACGCGTGAATTTAACATCATTGTAAGCTATAAATAGGCTTTAAGGAAATGTCTTCATATTATATTTAGGAGCGAAGGACAAAATAATACACTCTATTATTTTAACCTGAAATACGGTATCGCTCTAGAATTAGTACTTCACGCTTTTCTTAATTTAACATTGTACTAAATTATCAAAACTGTCTTGAACAAGCTACCTATTTCCTAGCTTGTAAAATTTGTAAACCGCGCGCAAAATTGGACCGAAAGGGTAAAAAAAAAAAGGTTAAGTAACAAAAAATAGCGAAGCTCATAAACTTCAAGCGTTAAGCTCCCCTGTCAGCTATAGTGGTTCACAAACCCAAAGCTACACAACACATGTGTGCAGAGCAGGTCTTGTAATACCATAAAAACAAAAAGTTTTTTCTTTTAAAATGGGCACAATTGTGCTTAAGACAAAAGACGGAAACTGCCTATTCAGGGCCATAGCACATCAAATAAATAATGTAATGGGTTTAACTTTCGACCACGTGTCTGTCCGTCAGGATCTTGCTTCATATGTTTTAGAGCATCGAGATGACGAAAGAATTCGCTTAGCCCTTCTAAATAATGTACAAGAAATTCTTCCTAACAGCATTCTCTCAAAGTTTCCAACGCAAAGGGCTGATCCAACAAAACCTACACCATGACTTATCTAACTACAACGGGGAAATGTTAATGGATATAGCCAACAGGGAAAAACTGCAAATAGAAACGACAAAAGCGAGATCATCGTGCAGGGTAACGTGGTCAAAGGGCACTCAGAAATCCCAACTGGATCACATTATAACGCCACATGCATCAGAAAAACTTTTTGATTTTATTAAAGGCGAATGGGTCGCTAGGGGCACATCCGACCATAAAATAATCTGGGGTCTAATAAGAACAAATCGAATTTCAAACAAGAAAGAAAGCACCAAACACATTATTACACAAAGACAACAGCAAGCCGCGAAGGAAACAACAATTGCGGCCAAGGATTTTAACTATAAACAATGCTATTATGCCGCTCTCAATAGTAAATTCACAAAAACAAAATACCAAGATTGCATAACAAAAAAACTAAAAGATAAAGGGATCAACTCAACGGACAAACTCATCGAAATACCCTGGAATACCATAACGGAAGTATTAAAATCGGCTGCTCAGGAAACTCTTATTTTTCAGCCAGTTCTCTCCAGAGATCATCGACTAGCTCTTGCTAACCTACAAAAGGCTAAATTCCTACAAAGCAGGCAACCAGATAATCCAAATAGGCACAACCGAGTAAAAGAATGTCAGGCAACACTTCAAAAGGTTAAATATCAGGAAGAGCAAAAAGCATGCAGGGCCTGCCTCAATGGATTGGGGAAAAAACACCCTGCAAAACGCATGCAGATGCTATACTTTTTTTACAGCAAGAACAAACTTCAAACAAAACGTCGAAAAAGATCTACTTATATACCAATGACCAAATGGGAGCAAATTTAAAAAAAATCCGAGGGCCATCTTATACCAACAGTTAATATAAAAAAGCCGATAACCGAAGTACAGGGTGAGGGACCCATTACGGACGACGTAATGGCAATCATTAATAAAATGCGGAACGGGACAGCCCCCGGAACGGACCAAGTGGTAATCGAATTGTACAAAGCAATGCCCCAAATATTACAAGAAGCCGTCACCAAACACATGAACAAAGCCTGGACACTGAACGAAGCACCTGACACATGGTTGGAGACCGTACAGGTACCAATTCCAAAAAACAATAGCCCTAAAAATGAGAATGAATATCGCCGCATATCGGTTTGCAATACGGGTTACAGAATTTACGCCTCCTACGTATTAAAAAAACTAGATGAGATAATAACGGAATTGGGCAACTACCGAGCGGCCTTTTTAAACAATAGATCAACAGACGACCATATATTCACGCCTAAAAGGGTCTTAGACGAAGAATGGCGTGCAGGTAAAAGAATTTATGTACTCGCCCTCGACATTGAAAAGGCATTTGACAACGTCGACCTCAATGCACTAAGAGATATCTTATTACAACGAACCAACAAATCGCTAACCAACAGGATAATCAAGGTATGCATGAATGAACGAACATGCATCAAATGGTGTGGCCAGCAAAGCAGTTGGATTATTAAAGGAAAGGGAGTCAAACAAGGTTGCCCTCTGTCCCCTCGCCTGTTTACACTGGTCATCGACGAAGTCCTTAGAACCCTCGACGAAGAAACACAATTAATAAAACTTGACCAGGATCGCGAAATCTCACTCCCTCTAGTATTATCATTTGCGGATGACCTTATCTTTATTACAGATGACCTAGAAGGATTAGAAGGTATCATATACCATATTAAACCCCTACTAAACAGTGTAGGCCTCCAAATAAACGAAACAAAAACAAAAATACTAATTAGGGACCCCAAAGCTACACAGATAACGACCCACGTGACCCTTAATGGAATAAGTATACCAACATGTGAAGAAGTTAAATACCTAGGTACATACATAACATCTACATTAAGTAGAAAAAGCACTCATGTATCGAATGGTGATCGTACCGTGCATGATACACGGTTTGAAAGTTTCGGCACTTACTAAAGCTAACAGATCAAGACTCAGAAAATATGAGCGAGTTATCATGAGGGACTTGATTAACCACTCTAGAAATAAACCAAGACAAAAGAAAATGCATGAAATATTAGACGGAAAAACAGTAACCAAACACATCAAGAACCATAGGATGTGCTACCTCGCACATGTCTAAAGGCGTCGCAAACCACACCTGCTACATGCAGCAATGCAATACAAAGCCAAATCCAAGAAGGTCGGCCGACCTATTTACACATGGAATGACAATTTAAAACAGGACATGAAGTACTTCGACAAGGGAATCAATTTCTGGATGGATACAGCGGAAGACAAAAGTAAGATCAAGATCGCTGCTAGTGAGATTTACAATAAACCGGAAACGGATAGTAGCGAAACTTCCGAAGATGACATCGATAACAGCAACATCTAACACAATACAACAGAACAATGACATACAAAAGAACCGAGAAAGCAGTAACACTCCGCCAAAAGACTCGCCGATGAAGCTCGACCTGAACCAGCCTGGCGGCAAGGTCGTTAGAAGATGCCCATCCATAGATAATAATTACCCATCTCTCCACTAGTCCAATGCTTGCTCTAGGATGCATATCCGGTAGGCTCTTAAATCCTTCCCTATCCTACGGGCACGTCCTCCTTACCAATTACCGCGCCCCCCGGTCTATTCCTTGATATGCAATGGCCGCTGTAGCACCATGATCATGAGGCTACAGAAGCTAGTGCGAATCTTGGGGTTCATTCGATTAATCGAGTCTGGTTTAACCACGCTGGGATCGGTGCAATTCATTCATTCATTCATTCAGTTTTGAGGTGAATTTCCACGTCTGGCATCCGTACGTCAAGCATGGTAGGAGACTGGAGTTCATAACTTTCGTTTTGATGGTTATAGGGAGGTTGCTTTTAAAGATTTCCTTTAAACTCCAGTATTTGTTCCATGTTTGTTGTACTCTTCTTTCGACTTCAAGTTCATTATTTTTTTTGTCAAAACTAATTTGCTTCCCTAGATAGGTGTATTTATCTGTGTATTCAAGTGGCTCTCCATTAATTGTTATTAAACTTCTCCCTCTATTTGTCATTGCCATAGGCATCATACTGACGCTAATCTACTTAATAATTCTTAAATTCACTGACATATAACGCAGAGCATATACCGCTGGATCTAGACGTATGAAGTTTAGTTAATAAGTTTCTTATACAACGAAAGTGAGCACTAAAGATTTCATCCCCCGAAAGGGTTAAATAGGGGATGAGAGTTTGTATGAAATTCGGGCGAGAGCAGGGCTTGTAGACATAATAAATATTAATCATCTGTTATTAAAATGGTAGCCTACAATTTTAAAGCTAAATTTTCAACCTCCGACCAAAATGCTTGGCGCAAAGGAAAACTGTACGAGTAAGCAATTATATTTTAATTTGTGTCTGTTTTGTCACAGAAAATTGTGAATTATGTATATACCGTAGCGACAAATCGGGTCATGACAAAGTTGGAAACCTATTTTTGTCAACCATTCTCATTAAAATTATTATGAATTTAGGTACTTGTTTCTCATTTTAGCGCGTGGTGGTTAACAAGCTATGTTCTATGTTATGGGTTTGGTTTCCGCAATTAATCCTTCTTTAACAAGCTATGTCTGAGGAAAGTTGGATTTAAAACAAAATACTGGCTGGAATTGCGATTAATCTTTTTACAGGCACACTTAAAACGAGCAGTAAAATTGTTGAGGTATTCCACTCTTGACTGTATTTCAACAATCTCCTGCTTGGATTTTCAAATAAGTAAATGCTCTTCTTATTCTGGGCATTGTGTCCGGTAATTCAATTTATCCAATCCAAAAAATCTACCCTAAGGAGGATACACAGAAACGCATGTCCAAAAATCCACTCAAAGCCTATAAATTCCGTTTATCCAACTAGACCGACAGTGACTGCTCGGACATGCGTATCCGCGTAGCCACCAACCGGAGATTGCTTTTGTTTTCTGAACCATCTTTACCGTTCCTGGTTTTCTAAAAAGTTCATGGATTTACTGCCAACCACACTAACTTAAACGACCTTGAAAATATATTTATAGAGGTATGAGCAACGGGCGGAGGCGGTGTGTGTATGGTTGGTGTAAGCTTGCTTGAGTGACGATGATTGATAACGTCACGCTGGAGTAAGTGCACGAAGGCTGCACTGACGTTCATGTTCGAGGTCACTAGTATAAAGCTATGAGGAATAGGGTGTTAAGTTCACTCATCCTCCATAAAAGGAGGAGCCTCCGACCAGACGGGTGTTATGTCTGGCGGGCAACTGCCCGATTATTCATGTCAGGCCATTGTACATATATATCTGCTTGCAAGATGCAGGATTTTGCGTGACGTCGGTATGACGCGTAGTTCACATGTGACGTTATAGATACCGCTACATATTCTATACCGATCATAAATAATGCATAAACTGAACTTTGCTCGATATCTAAAACTCCACAAAATGACGAGAACCCAGTCCTGTTCTAATTTTAATAAACCACTGAATTTCAAGCGTTTTGCATAAGCCTTCGCTGATAAATATGTATGAGGATAGGAACAACATGATATGAGCTAGACAGGTTTGAAACTAGTTGTGTAGATTGTAACATCTTGTTTGGCGGTGGTTTCCTAAAATACTACTCGTGTTCTGAACTTATTAAATATTCGATAGCGGCTGTTATTTGCTGTCTGGGATAGACCGCGATTGGCTAAATTGAGTTGAGCTACATATTAGTAGTGTTATTGTCTAAAGTTCACTTTGAAAACTCACAAGTTTAAGGAAAATTTACTTCTTTTTAAAGTTCATAATCTGCATATAATGTGCCCACTGCTTACACAGGCCTCCTCTCTGAGAGTGGTCTGTAATCTACCACGCAGGCCCAGTGCGGGTTGATAGATGTCACATGTCTTCGAATTTTTGGTTCTATAGGACATGCCGGTTTCTTCTATTATTTTTTTCGAATCCAATAAGTTTTATTCATATTGAGCATTATAACAAATAGGACTTTTTTGTCCATTCTGTTATATATATATAACTACCAGTATAACTAGATGGACTGACCCTGTTTTATTTCACCGTTTTGAGAGCAGAGGTGATTTAATTATTTACACATAATAAAGTTCAAACTCTTTCGTAAGTTGGGGCCGTATTTAAAGTTATTAATTATCAATTTCGTGAATTCTCGAGTTTCGATGTGATGTTTAGAGAATACTATAAAAGTACAAAGTTTCTTGTGTTTTATAGAGAAACTCATTTTGAGCATATGTTATTTATTTAATACCTCAAGCATATAAATATACAGAGGCGGATTTAATGCCATAGGAAAAAAAAAAGTTAAAATGTTTGAAGACTTTTTGACGAATAAAAAAAAATCAGAATTTATTTCAGCTGGTGAAATGCAATACAAATAAACCATCCAAATTTATGCAATGCAACATCAAATATAACACAAAAACTACACAGTGTCAACGTATGTTACATTTCATAATTGTACATTATGTATAATACAAGTAACTGTTTACTAGTACCTAATAATAAACGTATGCGTACAGATAATAAACATCATAGCAGTCAAAGAAACATGAAACTCCTTTTCTATGTACAAAGTCGATTTTATACAGTCAATTTCAGTATTACTTCCACTCCAGCCGTCTTCAAATATGCGACATTGCATTTCCTGAATTGGCCGCTCTTCGGTTCAATTTGTGTCAAAATTGAGAACGTTTAAAGCAACTAGACTTTCGTGGAATTGTATAGGTTCCTATGAAAGACATCGTTCGTTATAGCTTAATGCAATCAGGGCCAACAGTTCTGATTGGTCAGTAGGAGTTGTATTGAGTTAGGTTTCTCCATCATGCATACGAATAGGTCCATTGATTGGTCTCTGAACTAATTGACTTGGTGCGAAATAATAAAATTATTGGACGAAAGAAAAATGTGCAGACATAATAATAATAATTTAAATACATGGGAAAGATAAAAAAGCAATATTTCTGAAAAAAACTAGAAAGAACTACAAATGGATGATCTCATAATGAACACATCACCATCATCATTATTTCAGCCGAAAGACGTCCACTGCTGGTCATAGGCATAGGTTTAAAGGTTATGAAAGATATTTTACTCACAAAGAATGATCAAATTTAAGATGAAGGATTATTATTTTCTCATTATTATCATCGCCATACATTTCGACAAGTTGCTTGAAAACAGTCAAGTATGAATAATTCTAATCTCTTTTAAACTTGAAGCCAGTTTCCCTCCCTCTGTATCTTCATAGCTTGACTTATTAATACTTTAAAGCGCAAACTCAAGACAAATTGAGTTGGGGATGTAATCCGGCCGCTTTAAGTAGCAGGCAGCACATTAAATCAGGGTGCTGTATCTGGGACATGACTAATTACAGACTTTCAGATTAAGAGAGGAGCCTTGATTTTATACATATGTGTCGTTGTAATTCAATGCTATGAAAGATGTAACATACTTGAATTATTATAGTGAGCAGTGGTGACCCAGTAAAAACGGCCGCGACTTACGAGTTGTAACTCAAAACTCAAACTCAAAGCATTTATTTCAATTAAACCATTTCCAGGCACTTTTGAATTGTCAAAATTAACTAGTCGGTCAGTTAGTCAGAAAGTTGAAGATAGTTGCCCATTCCAAAACATAGATCTCTTGGAGAAGAACGGGCAAGAAACTCCAAGGACACTCTTTTAAATTAAGATATTACAAAATCCTGAGTACAGTATTCTTGTTGCTTCTATATGTGAGAACAATGTTATGAAGAAACAATTCAAAATAGTTATAAGATTAAAAAGAAGCCCTGGCAGCTAAGAGATGACCAGTCTCAACTGACAGCGCCCGTTCACGAACATGACGCATGGATCAGCACCATCCAGCTCAACCATTTTGAAGGGAACCGAATGATCCAACACACGCGCCACCATCAGTGAGACATTTAAGTGAGCATGACACTTTCTCAACTGCCATGCTCTTTCAAGTTGTATGTCGTAGAATGGAACCCTGTCAAGGCGCTTTACTTTATGTAAATTATTTCTACACCACTGCTCTCAAAACAATGAAGAAATAGATCGTGAGAAAACTGGCATGTCCTTAAACCAGCAAAAAAAAAACGATGCCATAAGACATCTACTAACCCGCACAGGGCCTACGTGGAGGATTACGGCCCACTCCCTCTCACAGACCTCTCTGTGAGAGGGAGTGGGAGCCTGTGTCCCAGCAGTGGGAGCATTAATGGATGATTATGATTATGCTACTTAAATTATGTTGGGTACATTTCGAAAGTAAACTGGACTATTCTAATTAATATTGAACAAATTTAGCAGTTTGTTTTCAATCGGTTTCAAACTAGTTTTTTAAGTAAATACACTACTGCGGTCGATAACCCCACAACAAAATGTATCAAATTTATTTCTTTTTTATTTTATCATTAGATCCTATATCCATCACATCTGCGGAGTCTCGCTAGCGGATTTAATTTGACCCTGTTTAAGTAAGGAAGCAGCAAATTAGATTTTGATTACAATATTATGCGAGATATTCAATACGATCTTATCCTGATCACGTTGAAGAAAGTAATGTTTATTAGGTCATTTTATTTCCGTATTTTCTGTGTCGTTCTAAATGTCTCTGCTATCACATGTTTGACTAACTTCGGCGAGAAATCAATAAACTTAAACCTGAACAAAGTTTAAATTATTCGATAAATTACGAAATTTCAAACTTCGGCAAACTTTCACCGGAATTGGTGATTTAAGTTTTGAAATACTTTGTTCAACTACCTACGAAACGGTTTTCGGTGAGTATCTTGTCGAAAATTTATAGACCAGTCACCGATTTTAAATCAAATTCAAATCGTGCTATTTATGTTCCATTCAAACTCAAAGCATTTATTCCAATTAAAATACTTACAGGCAATTAAATGGTCAGTTAGTCAGAAAGTTGAAGCTAGTTACCCATTTCAAAACGTAGATCTGTATGAAGAAGAACGGCCAAGAAACTCCAAAGACACTGACCAGTATCAACCGACGGTGCCTGTTCGCGTGGATCAGCACCATCCAGCTCAACCATTTTGTAGGAAACCTAATGATCCAAAAGACGCGCCACCATCAGTGAGACTTTCAAGTGAGCATGACATATTCTCTACTGCCATACTTTCAAGTCAACATCAAAATTATCATAATAAACGGATCCATGGTACAGACATTTACAAAATTTTAAAAATGCTTCTAAATTATATACAACTATAGTTTGCAATTTATTTAAGAGATGAATAATATTTTACTACCAAACAGGAAGAGATATTTTTATTATTAAAGTATTCAACACTTAAAACTTGGTTTGATAAAATAAAATTAAACATTAAGGTCGTAATGTCTTAAACACTAAAAAAAGGGAAGCATCTCTTCCAAATTAAGTAGTGAGCGCAAGTGCCTGTGGAGCAGGACCAGCATTAAGCTAAGCAATCTCAATATAATCATCCAACTTATAATATGCTTGTCTACTTAAATAGTGTGCATTTAATGCATGTTTTAAATTTCATCTCATTTATCTGAAGAATATCTTTGAACGCCTTTTTTTCTCGGTAGGGTTACAGGTGTATCTTGACTGTCTTTTGTTACTGGGAATAACGGAAGACACTTTATCTGAAGCCTGAACTTAGCCTGGAGATTGCATTGCTACCCCGGACTCTAGCAGTACTATTCTGTAAAAATCTCACCGTGAAAACTAAGGTGAAGTGAGCTGTCATTCCACCTGATGTTAGGGATTGTCTCCGTTGATAGTTCTCTTCACGCTCACTTCACCTATGTTATCACGGTGAGATTTTTACAGAATCGATAGGCAGGCTTCTACATGGGCCTAGCATGAACGCGCGAATCTATGTCCCACTGCAGGGCAAAGGCCTTGCTTTCCATTTTCCACATAATTCTGTCTTTAGCGAATGCCGCCGGCCAGGTCCTACGGTAGGAGTCAAACTCGTCCTGCCATGTTCGTCTTGGTCTGCCGCGATGGCGCCGTATGTTTAGTGAGATCCAATCGTTGGTAGTAAATGTAACGAGGGTAAATTCGATAGGTTTTTTAATTGAAAATATAACAATTAATATATCCCTTAATATGTTTGAATAAAGTGTTCGTTCGAACAAAATAAATATTATGAGAGAAACGAAAAGTTTTTTTTTTTTAATTGTCAGAATTTACGTTACGTTTACTTCGCGCGTTAGGCCCTCTGTTTGAACTAACTGGTCAGCATATGTGCTTTCATATACTAAACCAAAAAGGTAGTAAGGGCACAGAAATTAAATATGCCTGATAACAAAATCATCCATTCGATTTCTATGGAAAAATAGACCTTAAGACCGAATAGAATGTCAGACAGAGTTTAATTAATTCAAAAGCACCTCTTCAAATATTTACCCCTCCGATATCATCTAGCAACTACATGCATAAATCATAATATTCACTCAAAGTTAAGACCAGGTCTATGACCATCAATCAAATGTAAACATCTCCAGAGGCGAAGATTCTAGAAACATGTATAGTTTAAGTACAAAATGATGTATTGGTACGGGTTTTCCGGTACTACTTTGACTTTCATTTGCCGTTCCATCATCGCGTCGGTGGCCTACATATAAAGGTAAAAAGGACTGTTGGGTTTGGTGCAAGTGATAGAAGATTTTGGCATTTACTTTTTTGCATGTTTTGATCCCTAATAACTTGTGACTATAATGTGATCACAGCTATTTTTCTCGCTGCAATCATTAGAGCCCTTATGTAAACATATTTCGATAATTAACCTTACTACTACTACGTGTAATAATTGTAGATTATTGTCTTTGCTTGTTAAAGCGATTTATCAGCTCTGATTTGGCGTAGACGTCTTTCGTCAAAATCTGGAAGCCAGGTAAAATGACCTGACTCGTGATACCGGGCTATTTTATCCATATTTTTTTTAAAATGCTTTTGCTGTTCTATATATCTACATTTCTAATGCACTTACTTTGTCTATGTCTAACAGCCATTCTGTATAAAAAAATAACGTCCTTTCTTTCGTCTTCTATTTATTTTAAATCGAGGCATAAATGTGAAACAGATTTTAAAATAAAATCTTTATTAACTTTTCAAGTATGAACTTTAACGTATAAGTATTAACTTTTTAAAGTTAATTTGGTTCAGCAGTCGCTCAACCAGCATAACTTGTACTATACCAACAAGTACGTCCATTTCTCTTCGGTCTAATCAAATAGCCCGAGGCGAGCATATTTTATTTAGTAAGATTGTTCTTTATTTCCAATGGATGTTTTGTTCACTTTTTATGTTCATCTGTAATAGGTATTATATTTTTAGTACAAAATTCTATTCTTGTTTATGGAATTGTATAGCTTATAAATTTATAAGAATTTTTGTGGCAACAATACACACACATATATTTGCACACATTTTTTTACTTTAACTACTTGACACAGAGGTAATGGCAGAATGCATATTATCCGGGGTGTTTATAAGAATACCTATATTCAAAGAAATGCATGTTTGTTCCAAGATTGTATTTTAGTAGATCTCAAAGCACTCAGAACTAAAACAAAACATTCCTATCACTTGCTGACACTTGAAACGGCAAATAACCCACTCAAGACACGAAACACATCACCTTTTACAGTATATCTCTATAAAAAAGTCCATTCTCTTTGAAAATCTCGACGACTCAATTCCGTTTTATGTTGATTTTACATCGAACGCAACGAAGTTCGTCTTATGTCCGTTTTACACGAACATAAACATAACTTATGTATGCTCTAGAACGGCCCTAATAAATTGTAAGCGGATTCCACGAGTATAATGTGTGTAAGCTCATTAAGAGATTATACGGATTTGTTTACGCATTTGTTTAGATCTCTGTATAGTAACATGTTTGATTTTGAATATGGCTCAATTGAGTAAATTAAGTTTTCGGGAATGGAATTTAGAATTTATAGGGTGGAATAATCAATTTACAGCAATGAGTAAATTATATGACAATGTCGTCGTTCTTTGATGGAAGTCATGGTTCACCGGTTATGAACAAAGAAAACATAGGTACAAGAGCAAGCAATATCGAAATATAACAAGAAAAAGAAAATCCGGAAGAACCTTCCGGGATGGATAAATCGGGAATTCGAGTTAATTTCCCGTTGTCTCCAAAAAACCTATACACGACATCAGCGTTGATCGATATAAGAAAATGTATTTCGATTTCCCACAAACCTTCGACAACCTCAGCAGATTATTATAATGTCAGCAGCTCTTGAAGATAGAAAGAGTAATAGTTACCTTGGATACCTGAAAAAGATTTAAGACCCATACATAATTGACTTATAAATCCTCAGAAGATCGTAAAAGTCGCGGAAGAAAAGGGTTATGGTTCTTAAGGGTTAAGGGATGTAATAAAGGCAGGACCGAAAAGCATTATTGTAAACTAAAACCGTAAGTAACATGTTTCAGGCGGTACATAATTACATCAACCCACTAAGGAAATCAATTAAGCTAAGTACTTTGTTGTTTCATTGGTGAAACTATTAGTATATTAACAATAACGATGGTATGTTAACAATGATTGATTTGTGATGGAGTATAGTCATACAATCTGACTTGCAGGAATTCAATCAGCTTTCAATAATGTTGGTTGCTTATAATATATACTGTATTCTAGTTGAGCGGCGGTAGCCTAGTTACGGCCGAAACTTACGAGTTGGGGTCGTGGGTTATGCAAATTATTTCATCACTACTGCTTTTAAATCGATGAAGAGAAACATCGCGAGGAAATAGGCATTGACTAGAATAAAAAATTTGAAGACATGTGACATCCATCAACTCACACTGGGCCCTCGTGGTGGATTGTGGCCCACTCCCTCTCACATAAAGCCTGTATCCTAGCAGTGGGAACATTACAGGCTGATTATTTCTATTTCCTCACTACCATTAATATCTGTAACATCTTTTTCTTAAGGCAATATTTTTTCATAGCGTCATCTTCCAATACGTCATCAAGCTTTTTCATACCTTTAACTGCCTAAATCACAGTTTCACCGGCATCCTTAAGTCTTTACCTATTTCTGTTATCCCCACATAACCAAATTTAAAAATATCTCTCCCAAAAATGTTAATTTAAAAATCCAGGATTTATCAATATCTGCCAGGGTCGCGGGTTGTTCGAGAGTGATACCGTGGCCCCTGGCACAGGCAACTGAAGGAACACGGGTGGGTTTTAGTTAGTAAAAGTCTGACACGCCATCCCGCTCCACCCAAAGTGGGAGAAGTTATTTGATAATTTCCCACCCTCAAAAAAAAAAAAGGATTTATCAATATACGCAGCATTGAAGTCCGGTTGTACGGTCACCAAAGGAGATAAGTGACCAGGGTCGTCGGATATAATGTAGATGAAGTTTAATAAGAAATCGATGGATGTTTCGATTAAAATTTAATTTAATTAATCGAGAGCAGTGGTGGCCCAGTGAGAGCAGTGGTGGCCCAGTGGTAACGGCCGCGACTTACGAGTTGTAGGTCGTAGGTTCGAACCCCGTCAGGCGTTTTACTTTGTGTAAATTATTTCATCACCACTACTCTCAAAACGGTGAAGGAAAACATCGTGAGGAAACCGGCATGTCCTAGAACCATAAATTCGAAGACATGTGACATCTACCAACCCGCACTGGGCCCGCGTGGTGGATTACGGCCCACTCCATCTCACAGAGAGGAGGCCTGTGTCCCAGCAGTGGGAACATTATAGGCTGATTATGTAAACAGTTAATTTATCAAATTTTTCATAGAATGAAACGTCTGGTTTCTTACTAAACTTCAACCATTACGGACGACCCTGGTTACTTAGATCTTTTGATGACTGTACACATGACGACATACTTAATATATACCAAGCTGTAAATACCCAGTATAAGCTGACCAGACATTGCATAGGTTTTCCGTACAAAGAGAGGTCAGCATATTCTAGATATAGGAAAGACCCGGACTTTCACAAACTATCCTCAGTTTTATCTGTCCCTCTATTAATTTTAATGAAATGTCAACTGAATCTCTCGTGCTCTGAAATATTGTCTATGTTAAGTACAGTTAGAGACAAAACTCGATTCACACTTTAGTTAATAGGGTTCTGTTCGAAACTCTAACTATGCCGTCGCTATCCGTTCGTCCGTCTTTCTGTCTGTACCAACCTCATGAACCGTCACAGGTAGACAGTTGATGGTCGCGCGGTGGACTAATATTTGGGAATATGTTTTTTTTTTTTTTCCTTTAAAATGCGGGAAATTTTTTTAACCGAGTAATGCAAAACCTTATGACTGGTTATATTCCACAACTGTGGGCCTGGAGTACATATAGGAAATGGAGGATGACCAGCCGATGAGACACAATCAAAGGAAGGACGTTTGATTCCACTAACCTTTATGCTGTTCTGCCGCTGCTTAGTCAGATGAGGGCGCCCTTTCTTCTGGTGTTTATATTCGGCGAAATTCGCGATGTAGGTACTCCAGCCAAGCGTGACCCGGGTCACACAGCGAGGTTTTAACTTGCGAAGAGTTTAATGAGGAGTGATTTTTTTTGCGGGTGTCGGCCTATATATATATATAGGTTCGCGGCGGGTGCCTCGAATTTTCCGCACGTCATAGATTCGATGCCGTTTGCGGTACTCCGCAAACGGCATCGAATCGAATCGGGTTGGAAAGAGATGTCACTACTGTGTCATCTCTTTCAATTGGACGGCGCCAACACAGAGTGTGTATTTTTACTACCGCTCTAACAACAAATAAGTAATATGTTTAATTAAAATCGGAACAGAAGTAAAATTAAAATATATTATCTCTTAGCTTAGAATACTTTTGTGTTAATTTAGATGATGTGTAAAAGTAACAAGATAGCTCTACTCAATCTGTGTGGTTCTTTCCTAAAGAGCATGTACCAATACCAACCATCGTTACCATTTACCAATATACATGGTCTGTTCAGGATCTGACCAAGATTACTTATGTCTGGACTTTAAAAGAGAATGTGACCTCTGAGTTTGTTTCGGCCTCTCTTCTCAGAGTAGCCAGATAGGAAACGCCGACTTCATATTATAATATGGCTAGCTTCTGCCCGCGTGAAATTTCACCCATTCGCCCTCTTAGGGGTGCAATTTCGAAAAGCTCTTTCTTAGAGGATACCTACTCTTCACAAAGAACACACCCTCCAGGACCAGCGGTTAAGGCTGTCCGTTGATATATCAGTCAGCCAGGACTTTGAATTTTATATTTACTTAGAAGATTGATGTGTAAAAGTGTTTTTATAAACCTACTTAAAAATAAAAACATTAAATGATAATTGTATTTTTTGTCGCTGACCGTACGTTTGCTGGTCCGCTTGATGGTGGATAGCGATAAATATACATGGCAACTAGTTTTCAGGTATTTTCATTCAGTAGTTTCAAGTTAGATTTGTGGTTTCCTGCAAAACTAATGCTGCTTTCCTACTCCAAGGTTGGCTGATTAATTATTACCGCCTTACTCATGCTACCCAAAATTCAACCTTCAGACAATTGTCCCAAAGGTTGAATTTACCGCAACTGTATACCAACTGCCATGATATAAGCGTGATCATATTCGGCCTTTGATATTTATTACTGAGGTCTATCAGGAGGTTTTGCGATCAGCAGGTGTAATTAAGGTGTACATTGAAAAAACCTTAATGAAGGATGATACGTTGGTACACCACCTATCGATTCTGTAAAAATGTCACCGTGATAACATAGGTGAAGTGAGCGTGAAGTGAACTATCAATGGAGGCAATCCCTAACATCAGGTGGAATGACAGCTCACTTCACCTTAGTTTTCACGGTAAGATTTTTACAGAACAGCACTGCTGGTGAACTCAGGGTAGTCAACATCGATACGAGTCCTGTTAAAAGATTTTATTTACTACAGCGTAAGTCAGCTCTGAAGGCCACTTCCAGTATTAAAAACGTTCAAAGTCTAAAGTCCTTTAAACAAAATAAATATGGTAAGCGATCGTAACAGGTATATATGTACAGAATTTAAATCATCAATATGACTCTCTAAGTTCATATAACCCTATTGATTGAAATTTCATGAAATTATGGTAAATTTTTTTGCGATGTTTTTGGACACATTTCAAATGAGGTAGCCTCATAGCATAATTGGACGGTGGCCGAGGTAGTTCAATTAGCTCTAGCTAACTAACTTAAACTTAACTAAGACAGAGTATTATTTGAACTAGTTTCGAGCAAATGATGCATGAGTACAATTTGGGCTTATGAAGAGATAACCATCAGTCTTCCAAGATGACATTTGGGATATATTTGGAAATTGGAGTTTCAGATTGGCTATTCAGGTGCACTTATGAAAATAAAAAGTCCGCCCATTGTGTGACCCTATGTGAAGTTTCTGCATTTCGCGTCGGAAGCCGCGTGACGACTCCCGGCCACCGCAGGCACGGGCCTGCGGGCGGAGAGTAATGGGTAACTCAAAGCGATGTCAGCTGTAGGGAAGAGGCACGTAAGGGCCGAAGCCTGCCGGGGCAGCGTGATTGTCCGAAAGGGTTACCGCCACCCCGGAACATAAAGGGCTAAGAAAGAAACACGGGTGGGTTTTAGTCAGTAAAAGTCTGACACTCCTTTCTTCTCCACCCAGAGCGGGAGGAGTCATTTGACGATTTCTCATCCTCAAAATAAAAAAAAATTTTGTCACCCTATGTAAAGTTTCTACATTTATACGAGTATCTGTTAATTTAAGTAGGTAAAATACGCGCATTGACGTGGAGTCGCGGACACCAGCCTGTATTACCTATTACATAATTTATATATGGTGTAAGTATACAGTATGATAAAAAATCACGTCAACTACGCATTCTGTACATCATACTAAGTAACACTGCACAAAAATACCTGATTGTTGAGAAACGACTTTAGTTTTTGATTTGAAAATTTGCTGTTTGCAGCATTGTGCAATGATGCATAATGTACACACGCAAAATATTGTGCTTATGGGTGCATGCAACAGCACGGTTGTGTTATAACATTAAAAACTTGTTTTCGTAAAAAAACTTAAGTGAAACTTTAGGATTTTTGACGTTTCATATCTCCATAACCAGAAGGTTCCCAGGTATTGTCTATTAAAATAAAATAAATAGAATGACTGAGAGTACAAATGACACTCGGCTTTGTTAGATGTCTTTTTACACCCATTATAATAAAAAGTATTCTATTCTCGAGTCTCAGGCAAGTCACCGATTCAAAAATATTTGACATTAGATAACCTTATATTTTTTATCAATTTTATTAAAAAAGAGAGAGAGCTACCTATTTTAATTATATTGTAAAAAATCAGTCATCGTTTTTCTGTCCAAGTTTCATAAAATAATATATTTTTGGAATCGTATTTCCATCAATTGCTCCAAAATTTTAACAACTTTTATAATCGACTATCTATTTGAACATCTGAAATGTTCATCAAAATCCTCCGACAGAGTACACAAACGAACAATTTCAGCTCCCAGTCAGCATTTTTCATCTGCCCTAATACAAATAGCCGTTTTATATAACCTGGGGCATAGAAACCGCGACAATGCGTCGGTCAAACGTAGGTTTTACGAAAATAAATCGAACAATTACTGAACTCGTTCGATGCGGGCTAGCTGCTAATTTTATCTCATACTTTCTAGATCGCAGTTTTATTTATAAGCTTTAATCGCAGTTTTATTTGTTTTATCGGAGTTTTTTAGTTTTTTCATTGTCTACTTTTCCTCTTGAAGTCGTAACTCATAAGTCATTTATTCATTTGTTTAATATAATATAGATACAATAATATTGGAATATAATTATGTTATAAACATTTACGTACAAATATTTATAATTAAGTGATCAAGCCAGCCAAGTCTCAATAATTAAATAAAATAAGCCTGGACACAAAGGGGCTTATTAAATGATGATTAAAGCTAAGTGACGTTTAAACGTCAACACTGTAAGGTTAACAGTCACTAATCACTACTTAACTTTGAGCAACGTTTATGAATGAAGGGGGATAAAAACAACGATAAAGTATACAAATTAATCCTACTAATATTATAAATGCGAACGTTTGTGAGGATGGATGGATGGATGTTTGTTACTCTTTCACGCAAAAACTACTGAACGGATTTGGATGAAACTTTACAGTAATATAGCTTATACATCAGAATAACACATAGAATACTTTTTATCCCGATATTCCCACGGGATCGAAACTTATGCGGGTGAAACCGCGGGGCGCTGCTAGTTAATAATAAATAGCAACAGCATCTCTCGAGGCTCTCGTTTGGCAGTTGGATCAAGAGCCTGATTCGCAAGCCAGTACTTCTCGATATGGCTCGCATCGTGAGGAGATTTCTCTCTCTGGAGCCCTAACCACCGGTAGCTGGGACCCTGCTCCCAATACCGACTACTTTATAAAAATATTAAAAAAATTATATTTAATATGTAAGTAAATAAATAAACGAGAAAATATTAGCAATAGTAATCAATGTCGATAAGAAGAAAAAAAGCAGAAAATGATGCTATAATCATGTTTCTCTTGACTGCCAAATCACACCAGTAGGCCAATTCTGCTAATTTAAAACGTTCAAAATCTAGTCGCAGTCTCATCTCGACGACAAACAAATATCAAAAACTTGTCATAATGTAGGGTAATATGAAGTATTTTTGACAGATTGAGACTGAGATCAGAATGTGAACGTTCTTAAAAATTACGAGAATTGCCCCTCAGATCACCGTCATCATCATATTCTGCCTAACCTTTTCCCAACTATGTTGTAGGGGTCGGTTTTAAGACCTCAAGATGCAGCTGACTAACAGTATTTTACATGGAGCGACGGCCTATCTGAGCTCCATGACCCAGTTACGGGGTAACATGATAGGGGGCGGGTATCGTGTTATCCAGTAACTCGTCACGGGATATTAATTATCCTATACAAACATTTTAATATGCATTAAAGTCGTGGTGTCTTCTTTTAAACTACGCAACAGACATTGATGCGGTTTTCACAATCATTTAGAGAATTTACTTTAAAAGGTTCATGTGTACAATACGTTAATATTAAAGACATCTTCATTATTATACCGTAAAAACCTTGCGAAGCAAGGTTGGTCGGTTAGTTTATTAATAGATGGATAACATAGATAGAAATGGAGCGCAGTATAGGCACTAGGCGTTCAAATATCAATATAATACGAAGTGAAGAAACTTGAAAAATAATTACTAAGTAACTATTTACTTTATGTACATCATTGAACAGGATACCTTAAAGCTATAAATACCTCCCACTTAGTAAAATACAAGTTTTGTTAGATAATTAAACAAAGTTCAAGAATATTATAAAGTTTTGTTTTGTAGTTTGTAGCTTCACAAACTGCCAGCTTGGTTAGATATGCATATATAGCAAATTACAGAAAAAATAAGAACATTTTAATTTCGCGGGCTACCCTGGAACCTTCCTCCATAACGAAAATGTAAATCTTCGTTTTTCTTTACATTTTTCCTCAGAATCTCAACTGTCCATCTTTGCAAAGGAAAGTTTTTTTGCTTGTACTTTACCTGGTTCAAAGGCACAAAAAATCTTTTGCAGAAAAACTAAGAAGAACAGAACTTTCTGCCCATTTCATTATGAACCTAAAGAGCGAATGCTACCAAGAATTTTATTCGACTAAACAAATATTAAAACGAGCAAAACTTGCCACTGAATCCCATAAATTTCATAAATCCGTATTTTCACACGGAAATTAAAAATGCAAACACAAAATATAAAAAACAGTTAACTCTAAATGTTTGCGGTTTTATTAAAAACCGGGCCACAATACAGCGCTTATCGCTTATCGCCCCCAATCATAATATTAACGGAATTCATGATCAAAGTTTAATCGCTTTGAATGAATTATTAATAATAAAATAAAAAACATTTATTTCAGACAAAAAGTCCATAGCCAAGGCAAGGTTGTTAGCAACAAGAATTTGCTTAAAATAACTAATGTTAGTAATTAAAAAGTATAAAAAAAGAGATTAGACACACCGTCGACCCCAGCACACTGTGATCAGTGTGCTCAACGGTCTTGCAATACATGGAGTTCAGTGGACCAATACTGCAAACTATATTTACAATGTTTACATACATAAATAATGTATCACCCTTCCTTCCTTTTGCTCATGGGCGTAGGCAAAAACTACAGAACGCTACCTACTACAATCATTACTTCCTCCTTTTATTCCGTTCATTTAACTAGTCATTCACGCACGCCGGTGCGAGTACTAGGCACCCGACCTTTCTAAAGAACACTATCAGTAAAGTCAATGTAATGTGGATAGAGAGATATATAAAGCACATAGCCAATGCAAACAAATTACATAGCACAACACACAAAAGCACAATAAAATGCTAACAAATTACAGGAATATATAAAAACAAGCAGTCAACACCCAAAAAATATAAAATTAACACATATTACAAGAAATTAAGGGATATTATGCAGTAGCATGAACCAGCAACAGCTGGATGAGAGTTGCCGAAAATGGAGTTGAATGGCGTGCAATAGGAGAGGCCCATGGTCAGCAGTGTCTGCTGTAGGCTGGTGATGAAGATAATGATGATGATGAAGAACATGTCTTCAATCAATTTGAATCAAAAATAACGGATATAAAAAGTGTAATGTGCATCTCAAGGTTGCACCAAATGGGAGTTCAGCTCAAATGTCAATATGCACATGAAGGACGCTGATATTCGATGATATTCTCTTAGGGTTAGTCGCCTTTCATTCATCCTCTTAACATGACCAAACCATCTAAGCATAGTTACTCTTAAATGTACATTCTAAATGAGTACAACTTAAATCACAAACAACATGTTCTCCCTTAAGTCTATTATTTGTTAGAGTTCCACGAATTAACCCTTCCATCTGCTTAGCCTTTTTCTAACTATGTTGGGGTCGGCTTCCAGTCTAACCAGATGTTGCTGAATATCAGTATTTTACATAGAGCGGCTACCTGACCTCCACAACCCAGTGTCTGGGTACGATACTCCTTGGTAAGACTGGTTATCAGATTTTTGCGCTTCTGATGACCCATAATGAATGTCAAAGATCTACGAATGATAGCCGGGACCAATAGCGGCAAGACACGGACGGGTGTCAGTATGTAAAGATGGTAACCCATCCTCGGACTAACCTCGGCAAGCGTAGCTTATCCTGATGGATCGACCCGTGCAGCTATTATTGCTTAACCACGAGCCCCATTCACATGGAATAAATTGGTTTTTAGAAATAGTTATTAGTTTAGAACCACCTACCACTGTTTGTCTCTGCATCACCCAAAGGTTGACTGGTAGAAAATGCCTATGACATTAAGTCCGCCTCTGTACAGTTATGTGCTTGAAGTATTAAATAAATAAATAAACTATTTGTAGGTAATTTTAGGTCTGGTAGCAATTTCATTTGGGGTACTGATTTAATATTACACAGGTTGATTCAACTCACGACACGTATTTGAGTTGTACAACATTGGACCGTACATTGGTTGTAACTCTGTGACGATGAGGCCTATCGCACTATGTAGGTAAGTACCTATATGTATATTTTAAATAGGCTATACTGGTGATAGTAACTATTCATCTGATATAATACGTTTATTAGTAAGGATGATAACGTTGCTAAATAATAACAGCCGCACAGGTCGATCGATCAAGTTAAGCTACGCTTGCCGCGGTTGGTCTGTAGATGGGTGACCATCTTTACATATCGAGACCCCTTCGTGCCTCGAAAAGCATGTCAAGCCTTTGGTCTCGGCTGTCATTCGTGGATCTTTGACAGTCGTTACGGGTAGTCAGAAGCCCGACAGTCTGACAACCAGTCTTACCAAGGGGTATCGTATTACCCAGTAACTGGGCTTGTGGAGATCAGATAGGCAGTCGCTTCATGTAACACATTGGTATTCAGCTGCATTCGGTGAGACTGGAAGCCGACCCGAACATAGTTGGGAAAAGGCTAGGAAGATGGCGATATTAATTATAAGGTGGTGTGATGACTGATAAAGTTTGCAAGGCCAACATGATCAGAGATCGCACAAAACCTAGCGAGATATAAAAGGAAAAAGGGGAACCGTTTGTTCAGCAGTTGGACACAAAATAGGCTAACATAAAATTATTATCGACCGATAATAATTTTACCAATTATTATTTTCTTCTTTAACGTTTAATGCTGAACACGACTTATGTTGACGGAGATGGCGGGATTAGCTGGACTCCTGCAACAAGAACTGGTCCTCAGAAGTTTTAAACAGAGAGAAGTGGAAAAAGATTATGGAGGCCTTTGCCCTGCAGTGGAACATCACAGGCTTTTAATAATAATTATGACTTAAGTCTAATTAACATAATTAATCTTTTAACAACTGACGTGCATATCTAAGGTCTGTACTGACATTTTAACTTTTATTGCTGCTTCAGCTTATTGCATACCGAGATAGGTGCTTTTTGGCCTCGTATAGGACTTTCTGTTTCATTTTTCTTTTTGTTACTTAAAAAAAATATATAAACTGGTTTTTTTTATTTTTGACTGTGTTTAGTTTAGTTGGTGATTTTCCTGTACGAGTCTCAATAAATACTTTTTTCTGTATTTCATGAAGCTGGCAATGAAATCACACTGTGTCATTCGGGCTTAAGAACTTATGTATAGATTGATGAGTTAAAACAGACCTTTTTTTAGGGTTCCGTACCAAAAAACAAATCCAAACCCTATAACTCTCCGCTGTCCGTCAGTCCGCTGAACTCCGTGAATATTTAACAACATAATTACTGTCTATCGCCTATATAATTTGAAGTCATTAATCAAATTACAAATAAATATTTCAATACTGAAAATAAGCTAACAAGAAATTCAACTGCATTGAAAATCGAAGTTAGCAGTGTAATACTTAATGAGTCCATTCAAAGTGCTATTTATCATAAACTTTGCGCGAACATTATACGCGAGGCGTCCAAATTAATTTGTAATATCACTACTTTCTTCGCACAAAAGGTGGAGACAATACTAAAGAGAGACGAATCCCAATTTGTTAACTTTACTCTTACAAACTTACTTGAAGCCTCCATTTTGAAACTTATTCTATCATTATCTTGTTATAATTCAACAATTTTATTCTTTACACTCGCTTTTGCCCCCGACTTCGTCCGCGTGAAATTTCATGATCCCCCGACCCACCCCGCCGTATCGCATCGCCCGTCCGCGATATTACTTCGTTTTCGCTTAGCATTTTTCTGACTTTTTTTTTCTGCTCGGCTCCTAAGGATACTGGCGCGATGTCAAATAGCATATAGCCTTCCTCAAAAATTGGGTTATAAAATGCGAAAAAAAAAATCAAATCCGACTAGAAGTTCCAGAGATTAACGCGTTCAAACAAAAAAAACTCTTCAGCTTTTTTAAAACTTTGATGCTTTTGTAAATTACTTTTCATTTGATATAACTTTTGTGAAAATTGTGACGTTTACATTATAATTATTCACATTAAAGTTTTTAGCTTTATCAGAAAATCTCATAATGGTATTAATTTTTGCATGAATAAACTTTTCCAAAAACTAACATGAAAGCATACTTTTAATGCTGCCGTAATTATAAGTTTCGCTTTAAAATTACGAATTTTAACTTTATTACTGTTAAAGCCAATTACTTTAATTAAATTCGGTTTAAATCTTCACAAGATTATAATCATTACAATTTTATCGTTGAAAATTTCCTTTAACACTTCCGAGGTGTTACACAAATTCAAATACTTACTTAAAGAAACTCAAAATCGACCTTTACAGCAATAATTCAGCTCTAAACGTCACTGACAGACTATAGAAACATTCTAGATCCTTTGAGGCTTTGGGAGAGCTAGTACAAAACAAAGCCAGGGAAACTAAAATATTTACTTCAAACGTAAACTGTAATCAGTTATAAGGCGAGCATTGATTCTGTGGCAGGCTCGGCGAACACTTTTTATAGTACACGTGTTTCGAACATCTGAGGAGGCATTCTCGGTAGGTATGTGAGCGGAATAAGGCTGTTTCTACACTGCTCGCAAATGGGTTGAACCGATTGAGTTAAAATAGTAAGGTTTTCTTTTACCATTAACCCTTCGTATCGAACGTGGATCCACGCGAGACACAATGGTTTTTTAATTGTTTCTGTAGATGACTACGGCGTTCAACCGGTTTTTTTTTTTAACTAGCCTACGCTGTTCCACACCTAGGCAAAGGTCTCCCTCCACTCCTTCCATCTTTCACGAGCCCGCACGTCCTTCTTCCATTTTTGACGGAACCTATCCAGCTAGCCCCGTCATCTCCTACGCGGTCTGCCGCGACCCTGCCTCACTGCCTCAGGGCACCAGTTCTGTGTTATTTAGGCCCATAGTTTGTTCGGCATGCATCAGATATATCCTGCCCAGTCCCACTAAAGTTGGGTTAATTTAACCAACCGGTTTATATTATTATATTTCGAGTGTTTTCACGACTGCTTTGAGATTACGATTTTGTTAGTCCATTACATTTTTTACTTGATTTTAAGCTCTTTGCAATTAGAAGTTGCATACAAAATGGTCGCCTATCATGACTTATGGTGTCGAGTCATGAACACTGACGATCGGGCTGGTCCACAAATTTAAGGTCGCTATGGAGCGAGTTATGCTCGGAGTCTCTTTGAAGGATAAAATCAGGAATAAAATTGTCCGGAAAAGAACCGGAGTTATCGACATGGCTTGCAGAGTAAGCAAACTGAAGTGGCAATGGGCTGGCCATGTTTGTCGAAGGACCGATGGCCGGTGGAGCAGACAAGTCCTTGAGTGGAGACCGCGTATCGGCAAGCGTAGTGCGGGACGTCCCCCAGCTAGATGGACGGACGACCTAAAGAAAGTGGCTGGAATGGACTGGATGAGGAAGGCGGAGGACAGAGTATTGTGGCGCAGCCTGGGAGAGGCCTATGTCCAGCAGGGGACTGAGGCTGAGTTGATTGCTTGATAAATACAAAATGGTTACTTGACTCAAGACTTTATTTGAATTGCATCTTCCATAGTTTCTACGAAAAAGTTTTTAGGCCTCAGAGTCTGAACCCAAATTCGCAAAAGGTACGTATGACATATCAAGCTATAATTTCCAGTTTAAGCTGACTTCTCACTGTACGAAAAACCTTTACAATGTAAGGTCAGTTTAACGATAACGATACGCTAAGAAGAAGACATTTATTTATTTCACCGAGTTACGAAGTTGTAATTGACTAAGTTCCAGACACACTGTTTCATCTGTAAAATTAAACAAAGATCATTGTTCTATCAATTGTAGACACTGTAGTAAGACTTCTACTACAATACCAAATCAAACGTGGATACTACATGTATCAGACAGTGTGGTAGTACCTTTACCCAGCTGAAGCATTTTCTACGTGTTGTTCCGTTTGTCTTTTATTTGCACACAGTTTTTTGCTCACAAATAATTTACTTTTCGTGTAGGAATGTTTTTCTGGAGCTTGAGCTCGAACGCCTATAAAAATACTGAAACAGTTACGGGGTTAAGAGAATGTTGGTTCTCTTTTTTGTTAAACTTGATCAGAAATAGCGCAGGGTTTATTGGTATTATTTTATTTGCTTGTTTAATCGATAATTCGCGAAGGCTCTGTCAGTTAATAAATTTTATTTATTAAACCAATGAAATAATAGTGTTTAAACCATTTTTAGAGACAGCTTAACAGCTGTTTAGTTGAGAAATAATTATTATAATAACACATATAATTACAATTATAATAAATTTATAATTATATATGTCTGTTGAATTTATAAGTCTACATGAGAACATAGAATTATAAATTCAAAAAAAATAATAGGTAATACGGGCTGGTGTCCGCAACTCTACAGCAATGCGCGTATTTTGCGTACCGGTGGGAAAATCAATTATTCGATCCACCCCAGCTCCTAAAGGAAGGCCATCAACGCTTTGATGTTACTGACCGTCTCACGTACCTGGGGTACCGAAGTACTTTGCCTTGTACGTCGCGACCACCGGGCAGTTTAGAAGCACATATGCCGCTGTCTCGTCATCCTTCACGTAGGCCTTGCACAGTGGACTGTCTGTTACTCCCATGACAAAGAGGTGTTTATTAAATGACCCGCGGCCAGTTAAAGCTGCAGTATCTATACGCAGCTTTTGTTTGGTTAGACAGAGAACCTGTTTCGTGAGGCGGTCATCAATTGTAGGAAGTGCCTCTTTAGCCTGCCTGCACTCGCCTTGGTCCGAGCAAAGTTTGTGATGTTGGTCTCTGGTGTGTTTTCTTACCAGAGTGCGTAAATTCCCGAAAAGGGGTGGCGCGATGGGGTCAGGTCTCACTGGTGCCATGCTAGACCCCCTTCTGGCAAGTTTGTCGCCTGCATCGTTACCTAGCGAACCGCTGTGTCTTTTGATTGAATGGTTATGTTATTAAGGCTACCTAACTATTGGTTGAGGTGCTGGTGGCACTCGTATATTAGCCCAGAATCAACTGTATAACTGTTCAGCGCTTGCAGAACAGCCATTCTGTCTGAGAGGATGCGGATCGAGTGATCCTTTACTTCCCTGGCAAAATTAATTTAAAATTAATGACTGCTTGGAAAACCAGAATATTGAAATTAGTTGCTTAAAATAACTAAATCTATAAATTAAAAATATATAAAAAATACCTGAAAAAAACTTTACTTAACGAATTCAAAAGCACCTGTAAATGGTTTAATTAAATAAATGCTTTGAGTTTGAGTATGGATGCTTAGTAAATTTTTTTTTTAGGTTTCTTAAAACTTCATAGAAACTTAGCCTAAGCAGTTCCTTATTTTAGATAATCCTTCAAACATACTGTAAACTCTTTATTGAACCAGGTAACATCAAGAAAAACTTTGAATAAAAACCTTTGATAAGTCGACCATTAACAACAAAGGAAAACATTAAAAACAAAAACTGAAAGTAGACCAACTGAAAATTTAATTAAAAAAACATAAGGATAATGGTTCAAATGAATGACGATTAAATCACAAAGGAGTACTTAATTAGAAAATAGGTGAAGTTTAAAAAGTTTCGTGAAAAGAAGGCATTATAATTATCTGTTACGGCGACGGTGGGTCACGCATTGTTGGCAGTTGATCCGTTCATTTTTGAATAATATTTTTTCGGTTCAACGTTAAAGGGTTTTATTGTTACCCTATTGTTACCAGCCTGTGGGGTAATTGTGTAACTTTAATTTTGACAGTAAAACAACATCCATTGCTGTAATTACGTTATTGAACAGACACATTTTTCAAATATATGAAGCAATGGATTAGCAAAATACTTCAAAATTATTCAGATTGCGATTGACAGTGTGTTACGCAATTAGGGTGCTGGTGTTTTTGCTGACTGTTAGCAATAATTTTTTATCCAATTTTGAGCTTATTGTCTCCTTTAAATACTTTGACATCATTTTCATTTTACCCAACTAAGCCAACGCCAAAAGGAAGGGTTACGTTTTTAGCAGTCTATGTGTCGCAGATATGAGCAAGATGTTTAAAGCCGTGATATACCAGCTATAGTTATAGTTATATCTCTACTTATAAACATTGTTTTTTTTGGTTGTGACGATTGAGTAATAAAAAAAAAGTTATTTGATTGGACCGTTGTATTTAAAATGAGTAACCAGTTGGACAAATCAAAGAAAATATAAACTTATAATGATTTCACTAGATTAGTCTAGTAAGGTACTCGTAGTTATATTCCTAGTACGACAGTTATGAACTGCTTTCATAAAACTTTAGAACACTCTGAAGCTATATCCCTAGGAATAAAACTATATCACGGATTTAAACATTTTACATATGTATGTACGTAGCTAAGTTATAACAGTCGCACGGGTCGATCGATTATGTTAAGCTACGCCTGCCACGGTCACTCTGTGGATGGGTGACCATCTGTAAGACCCGGGAATAACATACTTTTCGAGGCACGCGGCTTGCTTCGGAAAGCACGTTATGCCGTCGATACCGGCTGTCATCTTTGACAGTCGTTAGGTGTTCTCAGACAGAAGCCTGAAGATCTGTCAAACAGTCTTACCAAGGGGTATCTTATTATCCCGTAAGTTGGTTGTGGAGGTCAGATAGGCAGTCGCTCCATGTAAAACACTGGTAATCCGGTTAGACTGGAAGCCGATCCCAACATAGTTGGGAAAAGCCTAATCAGATGACATGTATGTAGTTACATCCATAGCTGTACCGAAGCTACATCTAATGACATGTGACGCCGGCTATACGAAAACCATAAACAATAGATATCGATGTCAAACTTTTTAGTTGGCGTTTTTTTTTTTGTAGTTGGGTTAAGTTCTTATATTACTTTTTTCATAAACTGAAATGGCGTGTTCCGTATCAAATTTATAACTGTAAATTGTAGAATGTTCTACTAAAAACTAATTTCCTTAAACAGTTGTAGTCACGTTTTCCTCCTTAAATGTTCCTTTTAGGGTAAATGTACTAGCAACCGATGTCCACGATTTTCTGAAGATAAAAATCAGATCGTAGAATGATGATAGGAGTCGGGTCTTTCTTATTCTGTAGCTAGTAAATTACTAGGCACCGTTCCAATTCCAACGTAGTAAAAGTTTTCTTGCCAAAAGACTTAATTACTCCTGTTATCTTGATTTGGGGAACTAAAAAAGAATTCTTAGTAGTATATCGTTGTGATTTTTTGCTTATTAGCAACAGATAGTTGCTTTTTATTAAATTATTTATTTTAATTAGGTAGCAAACAAGCAGTATGTTAGTAATTAATTGACTATTTAACGACTATTTTTTGTGAATTATATAATTTTATCCTTTTGTGGCAACCCATAGATGACTTTTGAAGAAAAACGGCGGGAAAAGCGGGATTGTATTCTCAGCTAGACATGACGAATGTGGTCTCGAGTTACAATTATTATTTTAATGTGTTGAGTACCAATAAAATGATTTGTACAAGTATTCGAGTGTATAATTCTTTCAGGACCAACAATAAATACTTTAGCTCCTTAAGTTCTGAGTTAAGCTACATGATTATAAACAAATTAATGCGTGCACTGACTGGACAGGTCTACGAAAATTGTGTGATTATTTACTCAAAATACCATCTCAGACATTAATATAATCTTGACCATATGAGGACCATCCTCATATGGTCAAGATTATATCTGGACTTTAAAATACTGTGACCTCCGAGTTTGTTTTGGTCTATCTTCTTAGAGTAGTCAGATATGAGAGACAAGACTGATCTAATTTTCAAACATACGTTATTTTTTGACGTATAGAAGTGTTTTTAGGGTTCCGTACCCAAAGGGTAAAACGGGACCCTATTACTAAGACTCCGCTGTCGGTCTGTCACCAGGCTGTATCTCATGAACCATGATAGTTAGACAGTTGAAATGTTCACAAATTCTGTATTTCTGTTGCCGCTGTAACAACAAATACTAAAAACAGAATAAAATAAATATTTAAGGGGGGCTGGCTCCCATACAATAGTTATGATTTTTTTGCCATTTTTATAGATAATGGTAAGTAACCCTTCGTGCGCGAGTCCAACTCGCACTTGGCCGGTTTTTTGAATCAATTCACAGAAATAAATATAATTTATCCTTAAATACTGTAGGCATTATAACTAAAAAAGATGATTTACTACACTGCTAATGTCATGTTTATGCTGTCATTTGAGCTAAATATTTAGATGGCAGGAAAAGTTACCAAACTGAAAAACAGTTTTTAACATATACAGTAAACAATGATAAATATACACAATAGGGTTTGGGGCGAAGATAAAAAGTCATAAAATAAAGTACAGTTTCGTTACGGACGTCACACACACTTGTCAAAAAAAGGTGCTCGTCGATTTTTTTTTTTAAAGGAAGCTTCTATGATGTTCTAGAAGCTTCGACTCGCTCTCATTGGCCGGGCGGAAACGAGAGGCCTTTCCGCCAGAAGCGCGTGGATTGTGGCGGGGGCGGTTAGAAATAGGTTTGCGCTATACTACCTCAAATGGCTTAGCATGATCCTCCGTTATGTCGAAAATATTATAGCTTTAATTTTAAAATAAAGATATGGTAAAGTTGAGGATTAATGTTAAGTCCTATGTTTGACGAAAACACGATTCCATACAATTTTCTTGATAGAACAAAAATCCAAAGTTACCTCCAAACCGAACAATAAACCGCTGGTATTAAAAGAATACTTCAAATTAGATCATGAAACTTTGCATACTAATTGAACTAACTATAAAGCAGAAAGCCAATTCTCGTAATTTAAAACGTTCAAAATTTAGTCGCAGTCTCATCTCGGCGACAAACAAATGTCAAAAACTTGTCAAAATGTAGGGAAATTTGAGGTATTTTTGAGATTGAGACTGAGATCTGAGGGGCAATTCTCGTCATTTTTAAGAACGTTCACAGTCTAATCTCAGTCTCAATCTGTCAAAAATACTTCAAATTTCCCTACATTTTGACAAGTTTTTGACATTAGTTTGTCGCCGAGATGAGACTGCGACTAGATTTTGAACGTTTTAAATTAGTAGAATTGGCCTACAGATTGTGAACGTTCTTAAAAATTACGAGAATTGCCCCAAAGATCTTTTGTTTTAATTTTTTTTAATTACCTTTATTTTTACTGTAAAAAGCAAATACCTAAACTATTGGCGCTGCCTGCCGCCCAGCACCGCACTCTGTCTCGTTCTCACTCAGAATTTCAGCTGAGGTAGTATAGTATTACGGTGTCAATCACAGAACAGAAAAAAACAGTAGAAGTCGCAAGTAGGCGGGGCCCGCGTACCCCGAGTTTTGCGGAGTTCCGCTTATGTCTGCTTCCACGCCCACACCACGCATATCAGTCTAGTTACAACCGTCACAGTAAAAAGAACTTGAAAATAAAATACAAAAATGCCCTATTGTGCTGTTTTAGAATGTAAACACAACGCAGAACCAAAAATTTATCAAATGCAGGTATATCATACCATCGGTAAGACTTAATTAATTTTATTTCGACGAAAATTTGAAAAACAATATTTTATTAAAACAAGACAACTAAAAGTTGACTTTAAGTTGTTCTCTTTAAGGTCTACTTTCTTTCAAACTCAAACATATTTTTCGCGAAGATTCCAACTATGCACATGTCACAGTCAGCTACTCAATTAGAGATTACCGTTATCGATAATGAGTTATCGATATTTTAAAACTTAAAATGTTCTCTGTGTTCTATGATACTCGTAAATATCGGGATAAATTTAACCCTGTGTGCGGTTATTTTTGGTGTATTAGTAATATAACATATTTCCATGAATTGTTCAAACCTTTTTTTTCTAATTCTAGCATATCCAAGTTTGAAATAAGCAAAACATGAATATAGGTAATCTATTAGTAATATTCTAATCGAGAAAAGGTTACTCGAACAAGTGTAATTCACAAAGTCTCAAACCTATAAAAAAGTGGGTTTCGTATTTTTTTGTGATTTTAGATTCCCTAAGGATCCGGACCGGAAAGAAAAATGGATTGACCGTTTTTAATAATAATGTTTATCGACTCCAGCTGTCGACTGTATTTTGTTTGAAAATAAAATGGAATGTCGATAAATAAGTCAACGACAGTGGTACATCCCTAGAGGAGGGCGAATAGTAATAACCTCCTTACGTAAATATCAATCTTAACAGTAACGAAATAGAGCTTTAAATCTAATGCATTTATTATAGTGACATCTAGCGGCGGGTAGCGTAACTTGCTCAATAAACTATTCTTATAGAAAAGGTAATAAATACTTGACAAAAAGTAGACAATAAACAACTCTATCGTCATATAACTGTGGTTTATTTTCAAATAAGCGACTTCTGACATATTTCCTACTTTCCTTCAATATTAAACAACCAATTACACCAAGGATTTCTTAGTGTTACGAAATACAATTAACCTGTATTTGTGTGAGTTTGGGTACGCTGGTTCCGATACTAACGAAGCGCTATGCGACTTCTACTGTTTTTTTCTGTTCTGTGGTGTCAATAGTGGGGGCCAAATAATGTAAGATGAAATAAATGCACACAGAGTGACAGACGCACAATGGATTGCCATGGATTCATTACTTACATGATTTTGGATCTCGATCCAGACGGGTTGACATTTTTCGTCGGTTATTCAAAAAAAGTCTATTGTTCCTTACATTCTTACCGGATAGGTTTAGGAAACAGCAGATTTTTAGGGTTCCTTTCCTCAAAAGGAAAAACAGAATCCATATAAGAAGACCACTTCGTTGTCCATATGTCTGTCCGTCGGTCAAGACCCCTTTTTTCTCAGGAACGCGTAAAGTTATCAAGCTGAAATTAATATCAAATATTCAAGGCCGCAATCTCTTGAAGCAGTGAAAAAAATTTAACTTCTAAGTCAACGGAATTAAAAGAAACGGGCGTATATGTTCCGAAATCAAAACCTATAGGGTACTTCCTGTTGACCTAGAATCGTGAAATGTGGCAAAAAGCAATGTCGTGTAGCACAAATAAGGGAAAACCACAAATTTGTAGATACATTACAAAAAAAAAATATCCTGTGATAAATAATCTACAAATTTATACGGAGACCTCGGTGCGCGAGTCCGACTCTCACTTGACCGTTTTTTTTTATAATCGACGAAAAAGTTCAACTCAAGTGGGTCCAGAATCATGTACCTACTCAGTATACGATTCATTACATTGTATTGAATCCATGGTAGGTTGTTCGTGGATATCCCTGTCACGCTATATAATGGAAAATGAACTTAAAAGATAACTTTCCTTGTTATCCGAAAAGTGTCCCTACTTTTTGCCAATTTTTCTCTGTCCCATAAAAACCTTGCAACTTTTACTTCCCGGTTCAGAAAGAAGTGAACATTCTTTTTTTTATAGAATCAGTATTTTTTTATACTCTAATAATGCTCTGAAAGCAAGTTTATCTAAAAACTCTTGAAAGGTATGTATTTCTAAGTAGGTTTGAGATGGCCTTAAGAGCCAAAGTAACGATAAATCCTACTATCCTACTATCCTATCCTACTTCCTACTATCCTACTTCCTACTAATATTATAATTGCGAAAGTTTGTGAGGATGGATGGATGGATGTTTGTTACTCTTTCACGCAAAAACTACTGAACGGATTTGGATGAAACTTTACAGTAATATAGCTCAGACATCAGAATAACACATAGGATACTTTTTATCCCGATATTCCTACGGGATCGACACTTATGCGGGTGAAACCGCGGGGCGCTGCTAGTAGCATAACAAGCCTATAATGTTCCTACTGCTAGGATACAGGCTTCCTCTCTGTGAGAGGGAGTGGGCTGTAATCACAGATATCGTGCCAAAAATTGCACCAACTTACGTTCTAAAATCGTAAGCCGCCACTTTCGCTCTCAGTCCTGTGTACTGATAGCTGGGTGAGCGTGTGTGAGAAAGAGCGCTTGTGACGTTATAGTAGGTAGTCAAAAAAATGGCACGCTTGGTTTTCATACGGATCGTGATACTTGCGTTATCTAGGTCTATATATATCTGTGGCTGTAATCTATAACGCGGGCCCAGTGCGGGTTGGTTGATGTCACATGGCTCCGAATTTTTGGTTCTAGGACACGTCTCACGATGTTTTCCTTCCTCGTTTCCTCTCGATGTTTCCCTTCATCTTTTGAGAGTAATGGTTATGAAATAATTTACAAAAAGTAAAGCGCTTGTCTAGGTCCGAACCTACGACCTACAAGTCGCCAGTTGCGGCCACTGGGTCACCACTGCTCTCAAAACACTTGTTAGTTTTATGTACCTAAATAACCTGAAAATGGCAGCCCTTTTTTACAGCTATGATGAGAGCAACACGTGTATTTGGCTTTGATGTATTTTATCCGCGTCAATGATGTCAAATTATGATGACATTTGTATGATAAGTAGTACTTACATATTTAATAATATAATTAACAATATATATTTTTTTTAATTGTTTCAGTGTATCTACTAACACTCGTCAACAAGTTTCACATTAAATCCAACGATCTATTGAACACCTAGTATTGGATTTAGAATTTTAATTTCCTTTTTTTTTCTCTTCGCACGTTTTCTCCTAACACGTCTGACATTGGCAGAATTGTCGACATCGGCACCATTGCCATAGAGAAAAATAGAATAGAATAGATCTTTTTCATCTTTTTTTCTAGTTACAAACAAACCCTTACAGATACCATGGCAACGAACCCGCCATTATTCTTTTATCAAATACTAACAATCGTGACATATATTTTTACTCGTAGGTACCAAAATCCCTTTTATTCCCATCTTTTGAGAAAATCGTAAGATGTTTTGAGTGTTTGTGCGGTAACAATGTCTTTATCTTAGAACTCTGTATGAATAAGAGTTTGCGATCAAGAGACTCATAACTCGATTATCGAGCCAGCAAACACTTCTTTGCATAATAAAATCTTTTCTTATAAAGGTTTTTTGTATTATGTATAAGATAGCGATGCTAGAGGTTTGAAAGTGAGGTTATATCGGATTCAGATTTTACGATTTTGAATAATTTTTACTATGTATGTTACCATCGCATTCAGGCACTCCGGCAGGGGTTCGTAGCTGAACAAAACGAGGCTCAAGGGACAATAAGCTTACCGCGGTCGTTCATGGATGGGTGACCATCCATCCTCCGTGCCTCGGAAAGGATGTTTCGCTTTTGGTCTCGGCTGTCAATCGTAGAGATTTGACAGTCGATTAATTGAAAAATTAAACTGTTGATTATATGGTGCTGATATTTTGATTGTTGATGTTTTTGTTTTTGAAGTTGAGTATCAGTACCCGTTATGAGTAGTCAGCTCAAAAGTCTGACAGCCAAGTTTTACCTAGGGGTATCGTGTTACGCAATAACCAGGTGTTCAGATAGGTAGTCGCTCCATGTTAAATATTGGTATTCAGCTGCATCCAACTTAACTTTGACAGCTTAACGTGCTGTTGCTGCTGCTTGCTGCACGGACGTGTCTCGGTAGGTATGTAAAGATGGTCACCAACCCAAGGACCAACCGCGGCGAGCGTAGCTAATATCGTACCATAAACTAATTTATTAAAGTAAATAAAACAATTAATTTAATTAAACAAATTCCCTTGAGCTCTAGTATTTGATCAAATACTATTTATATTACCATCCCACGTACAAAGGTAAGATCTAAAAGGTTACCTGAAGGCCAATTCTCGTAATTTAAAACGTTCAAAGTCTAGCTCGGCGACAAACAAATGTCAAAATGTAGGGAAATTAGAGGTATTTTTGACAGATTGAGACTGCGATCAGACTGTGAATGTTCTTAAAATTACGAAAATTCCCGCTCCGATATTATTATTATTAATTCATTTATTTCAGATGATTACAATCCATATAATACATTAAATCAAAATCAATTGGCACATATGCATTGACATTACACAAAATTAAATTAAAATCAATTCATGAAATACTAAAATGACCTTAAATTAAATCATTTACAATAACATCAAAATTGAGTTAGTTTAAAAATCAATGTGTCAGTGAGCGCCCAAAACATTGCCCTGCAATGTTTGTTCATGAATATGTTAATACATTACAGTTCCTTTGTTTTCAAATATGATCTACACCCTAATTGCGTAACACACTTGATTTTGAAGGATATTGCTGCGGTTTTAATTGCTTCATATGTTCGAAAAAATTATCTGCTCAACAAGGCAAATAACGCAATGAATGTTGTTGAACTGTCAAAACGAACGCCATTGTTACTGTTAGTGTGTGACGTTACTACCCCGATGATGGTCTCCAAAATTGAGATCATGACACTAAATATATAACCCACAATAGATTATGATATAACATTTATACAAAAACCAGCTTTTGTTAAATAATTTATACAAAAAACAAACGTATGAAAATTAACATCAAAATATTTGAATACAAAAATTAAATTCCTTTCTCGAAATCAAAACTCGCAGGAATTTAAAATTCACAATACAAAATGCGAAATACTGGGTCTTATTTAAGAAATAAACAATTGTAAAGTTAACCAAAATAAAAGTAGAGTTGGATACGAGTATACCTACTGCTGGGATATAAATTGAAAAAAAGCGGAAAAACGTAGTGATCCGTGGTGGACCACACGATTCAATACACGAGTGTATCCGAACGAACGAGCCTAGATTATACTTTTTTCATGAAGCAATAAAATTTATACAATTTTTGGTTCGGCCCTGGCCCCAATGAATGAATCTATTGGAGCGTGCAGAATTGCGGTATCGTATAATATAATATGTAATTTGATGGTATCAGTATTTCCGTATTGATATTAAACTTTTATGATAAGCTGAGCTCTTTAGTCAAGATATATTTGAATTAAGAATTCGAGATCATTTTCAAGTTATGGAACAACAAACAGAATATTTGTGCTTCACGGACTTTTTCTGCCGCCTATTTGTGCCCGACAAATACCTTGGGCACCGTCAAACCCGCCGTCATAACCTGTTCGCACTACCGCTATCTAGATCTGTTGCTTGAGCCAAATCTCCAGTATGTCGAACTCTAAGGATGATAAACGCCCTCCTGACTGCCGACCCTGAATGTGATGTGTTTGCTGATGAATGGAAGAAAATAATGCGTGCTTGTCCTGGTGTTTTGTGAGAGACAATATGCGAGGGTGTCCACTGTTACATGTTAGTTTATGTTAGTTTATGGTGCTTTTAATTTATTTCACCATTTACTCAAATAATTATTAATAATTTTATCCACGAATTTTAGGTATATCTTTGAATTTGAATTTTATTTTTGTATTGTATGTTATTTGAATACTTATTTTATTCAATTTTTTATAATTCTATGTTAATTAATGTAATTGGACCTGTGCCGTTTTAATTAACTATAAATAAATAAAATAAAAATAAAATGTCATACTCAACAAAGTTCAAATTCCATTTCAACCAAAAATTTATTATGACCTTTTTGTTACAAATGGTCACTCAAAAACCAATTCACAATACATTTCATTAAAGAACTTAACTGATTTAGTGGCGATGGAATGAAATTATGAACATTGCTATATTAGCCACATAAGAACACACGCTCGTCAAGTCGTCTCCCATAGCCCGCAAAAACTGAAATGGTCACAAAAACAAATACCCGTAGCCGAAATCGGCATGGAATAATTGACGCATAGCAGGGACGCGCAAACTGATCCCTTGAATGCACATAATTCTAACGTGGAAATTATAGGTCGGCTATCAAAGAAAATTGGCTGTTTCGTAAAAGAGCAGTTATATAATAAATTGCCTAATTACATTACAGTCCTTTACTCCTTATAAAAAATCTTAAAGATTTCTCTCGATTTTAAATCAATCACCTATTTATAAAGTCAGTATTATTTCTTTGATTTATAAATTTGCTTCTACTATATTAAATTATTACTTATTTAAATACATAAAAAACATTAAGGTACTAGACTGTATTATCATTACAATAGGTAATAAATATGTGGCTTGGCCGTTTCGCTAACGTCACATGGGGCGTAAGGTGAAAATATTCACTGTTCATTACTTTTCTGTTATACAATATTTCTTGTAGTAAAGAAACGGCCAAGCTTCATATTTTGACTAAGGTGTAGTTTGTGAAGTTAGGGCTTGTAGAATTAGGGCGTGTAGATAAAGATCCTTTATTTGTCAAACATGCGTTTACATACAAATCAAGCATGCAAGATCTTAAATACGAGGCGTACAATTTTTTTTTTTATATAGAGTTTAATATAGAGTTAGAAGCTTGGCTCTACATAAAGATCTGATAACTTTTTGACAGTGCGAGCCATTGGTCTCGTCTTGGCAACATTTTACATGAAAATGTTTGTAAAGTTAATATTTTAGATAAACGTTCTAACTTTGATCATGGGTGAGGAACGAGTTTACCTAAATTATAATTGTTTTTGATGCTTCTTTTTATGAACCTACTATACAAATATTTCGACAGAAATATATTTTTGCTATGAAATAAATAACTTGAACTAAACAACATTACACTAAAAAAAAATATGCCAATTCATGACTAGGGCATAAAATCATCGTTGCCCCGTTTGGTCTCATTTTTGCAAGCGTGACTGCTGAACGTAGGGTCCTGGGTTCGATTCCCAGATCAGACAGTATTATCGGGTTTTCCATTAGGAATTTCTTAGTAACAGCCCGGAGTTTGGACGTTGGCGGTTTAATACCCCCGTGCCTCGGAAAGCACGTAAAGCCGTTGGTCCTACGCTTGATCTTTCCCCAGTCGTGTCGGACTGCCGTCCCATCGGACTATGAGAGTAAAGGAACAGAGAATGCCACCTGTGTTTACGCACACACTTGTGCACTATAACATCTCCTGCGTACGTGGCTAATCTCCGTTGAGATTGGCCACCGTGACCAAAATCAGTCGAGAGGCTATTATTATTATAATTAGGCTAGATTATTAAAATTTGGTTTAAGTTCGAACTAAAGCAGCCAAAGATCGAAAAGATAAAATATATTTTTTTTTTTGAAAAACATAATATGCTTGCGATAAATACGTAACTGCCTATGTAAAAAAAAAATTAGCTTAATTTTCATGTAGGTATACATGAAAATTAATAAGTGCCTTTGTTTAGATATGAATAAGTAAAATTAAAATAAGTAAAATACACAGTAAAATTAAATATGAAATCACATAGCTTAAATATTACTGAAAAACGTTGGGATGACGAAGAATATATGGCAAATACCTTTTGACATAATTAATCCAAAATTAGGTTCGCCAGAAAAATGTATCGTTATTTCAGAGTAATCCTAAATCGTTAACATTTTTGTGACAGTCTGATACCACATAAATAAAAATTGTTGAAGGTTAGACAAACTCTCTTTTAAAAACGAGAGCCACAAAAAGGATTTTGGCTTAACTTTTAATAAGGTTATTATAAACATCACTTTAAAATCATAAAATCGTACATAATAATCCTGTTTCTACGACAATGCATTACTTCAACATTAATGAGATGAATTGTAATGAGTATGATAAGTTGGCATTCGCTCTCATAAAATGGAACAGTGACTAACAAAAATACTATAATATACAGGCTGGCTTTTTTTTTATCACCTGGACAAAACCAGGATGTTTTTACACCCTGGTTTTGTCCAGGCCACTCACCTTTTGGTGAACGGAGTAAAAGCCAAATTGGTTTCTGTTTTTAACAAAAACCTAAAATGAAAATAACCTATCAAGAAATACTATCACTTTGAAGTAAACTTTTCATACTTAAAAAAATAAATAATTAAATCGATAAATACTATATAATTCAACTTATAGGTACCCTACGCTATGTGCGGAATTTATCAATGAATTCGTAGCGATATTCAAGAAGCCGGCCGTTGGTTAAATGTAAAAATAAAGAGATTTCTGTGCCATAGGCATCTACTCCGTTGACTTTTTAGACCCTGTTTTTGTCCAGACAGTAAAAAAAAAGTCAACCGGTATAATAATTAAAGAAAATATTGCACTCTAAAAAGCACAACTTTTTTAATTGAAGAAGTCTCATACAGATCATATTTATAAGTATGTATTTCATATAAGCATGCATCTGAGGGGCAATTCCCGTAATTTTTAAGAACGTTCACAGTCTGATCTCTGTCTCAATCTGTCAAAAATACTTCAAATTTCCCTACATTTTGACAAGTTTTTGACATTTGTTTGTCGCCAAGATGAGACTGCGACTAGATTTTGAACGTTTTATATTAGCAGAATTGACCTACAGATCACAGTACATCTCTAAAACTAATTAGTCTTAGGGTGAATTTCACCAATGAAACTGAACGCGAACACACTTAAAGCGCGTTCAAGAGCTGTCAGTGTCAATATTTCAAAACAATGATGACACTGACAGTTCTTGAGCGTAGTTTAATGTTCTGATCGCGTCCATTTTCCTTGGTGAAATTCAGCCACAGAACGAAAAACTAAATACAATATTCAAGTTCTTTAATATAGAAATTAAGAACAAACCCACCATTCCTTTCTTCTCGTATAATCTTACAAAGTTATTCCCAACCCACCTTAAGTTCTAAGTCTTTAAAAGTATAATGTATTTGTTGTGTGTCGAACTGATGAATTTTTGAATATTTAATTATGTTTGGTCGTCAGCATCCCCGCGGTGGGAGCGTGTGTTGCGGTAAACGGGTTAAAGTTGACGGAGTGCCTCATTTTCTCGTGTCCGCGACAGTAGTTATATAGTGGGTAGTCTTAAGTTTAATGTACTAGAGTGTTGTTTCTTTTAACCTCGTTGGGTACGTGAGGAAACCGTTCTATATTTTAACGCGGATATTAACTACTTAAAGTACATAAAAAGAGCTAGGTAATGGCGGAATACCTCAAAGATTCAATTAAATTACGCAAAAAAGATGATTCATTTTGTACCCAAAATTAAAGTCACAAGAAAATATAAAAAAAAAACTGATAAGGCCACCAGCAGCACCTTAATTGCTCACTTTTCAATCACAATCCGAGAATTATGAAGGACTAGCTGCGTCCCGCGGTTTCACCCGCGTAAGTTTCGATCCCGTGGGAATATCGGGATAAAAAGTATCCTATGTATTAATCCTGGTTATAATGTATATGTGTGCCAAACCTCATCCAAATCCGTTCGGTAGTTTTTGCGTGAAAGAGTAACAAACATCCATCCATCCATCCTCACAAACTTTCGCATTTATAATATTAGTAGGATAGTAGGATAGGAAGTAGGAAATAGGATATTGCTTATCCACTGGTTCATAGATTTGAAAAATTCGTCTGCTCAACATCGTTAAAAACGCAATGAATTGACATTATATACATCGCGTTTTGACATTTTGACAATCCGAGTCCGATAGTTCATTGCGTATTTCCTGACTCGGACTATCAAAAAATCAATTGTCATGTGTGTTACGCAATTACCTAGCTGACATTTTTACTATAGAACGAAAGTCTACGATTCACCTCTAGGCTGCTATTTGTAATGTAGATTCCTTTTTACCAAAACACTTTTTGCGAAATTCACTCTCCAGAGCTGGCCGGTGAATCTTCTAAGCAACAGTGTCCAGCCTGGCATTAAGACAATGTTCGGTCTGTTTTCTCTTGGGACCCAATACTGAACCTCATTAGCAGAGTTCTGTTAACAATAATTGCTAATGTGTGAGATTGCCACACAATACCACTTTGTAACTGTTCCAAAGAGAACAAGAAGTACAAGAAGTACGGGCTCTGCATAATGCATGATATGTTTTTGGAGCGCTGGTGCATTAGTATTTTTCTCCAGAGCATGGAATTTTCCTTACACAGAACGCTTCAGGAATTGCAATGTGGCATAATTTTAAACCGACTTCAAAAAGAAGGAGGTTATCAATTCGACTGTATATTTTTAAACTTTCATCTTAATTCTACCATGGTCATTTGCACGATTAAAACTGTACGGTCTCATCAACCGTACATTTACTTTGCGAACGCAGCAACCTACTTGGATGTCGTGCGTCACAAATATTATGCTATAATTATAACGTTTTATGCAACAAACATCGAGTAAGACAATAACTGTGGAACTAACCACTTGTCAAGAGAAAGAATCGCTACCGCTTTAACTTGTTAACCGTCTACATGTTAATATAACTTTAAACTCAACTTGTGGTTCTTTCTGTGTGCTCCATAACTAAACCAACATTAACAAAGTGATAGTGTAAGAAGCCTGCAACCATTGGCTTCTACATTAAATGGTCCTTCGAGCCGGATTTATATTGTGTGTAGTGTTTCTATTTACGATAGCGAATCGGTTCAGCTGGTCTCCCACAAGCGGGTCGCCCCAGTTGGATTGAGAAGGCGCATTATATCGTACATAGAGTGCGAACGCAATAAATAGAAATAAACGACAATTTCAAGACGCTAAGGATTACTCTACTACAACTAGGAGAGCGATCCCGTGGAGACTTGAAAGAAGAAGCCTGCAAACTGTGGTATTCGTGTCGTGAACTAACGTCAAGCTGTAAGTCTATCACCGTCAACTACGTGCTAGACTACTGAGCTACATACATAAAACTAAACTGACCTCTTTTCGACAACTAGAGAAGAGAACTCACTATGGAGAAGCTGCAACTCCAACAAGCTTGCTTTGAAAACATCAAAGCTCTGTGCTCTAACTATAAAAAGGATAGCCTCTCAAGAAAAACTGAAGAGTACTTAACCAAACGTCTGGAATCTCTCGAAGCACAGTGGAATGACTTCGAGGAACGACATGCGATTCTAGAGCAAACCTTAGAAGACAAAAACATCAATTACTTCGTGGATAACGTGTACAGCAAAATTCAAGCTCAATACGAATCTACAAAAGGAGACATGCTTAACTTACTGGAACAACTACAGGGGAAAAAGTTCGTGAAGTTCGACTTAACTGGGATGCTGGATCGAGATACTGACGATACCACCAAAACATTGCTGAGTAAGCAAGAGTGCAACTTTAAAGCCCTCGACCGCGCCATGTCGAAATTTGACATAAAAACTGTCACTGAGAAATGGGAACTGGAAGACCACCTCTCCATCTTAAAGTCGAAGTGGAATGTCATCGACAAACAACACTGGGAGCTGGAAGCGTTACTCAAAGGCTCCAACAGTAATTACTACAACATGTTCGTCAATATGGAAGACAAGTACGACGAACTAAGAAAAAAGTTGAACAGTAAGATCTGGTCGACGGTGCACTACGAAAGGTCGGCGCCGAAAATTGAGGTTCCTGAATTTTCGGGTAGCTATACTCAATGGATTTCCTTCAAGGATATCTTCATGGAAACCATTCACAACAATCCGATGATTAACAAAGCGCAAAAGATGCAGCATCTGAAAACGAGGTTAAGAGGCGAAGCTGAAAGATTGGTGCAACATCTCAGTATTAGCGCAGAAAACTACACATCTTGTTGGGAAATACTGACGCAGCGTTTCGACAATCGAAGGCTACAATTTACGTCATTCCTGAACACCATGCTCAACCTGCCTGTCATTCAACAACCCGACAGCTTCAACCTCAAGAAGATGCATGATGTCATAACTGAATGTATAAATGGATTATCAAACATTGGTTTAGACATCGCAACTTGGGACCCAATCATCGTACACTTAGTCTCGCAAAAACTTGACACGACTACCTACAGCGAGTACATAAAAGAACTGCGAGATCCTAGAGATGTACCAAACTTGAACGAGCTATTATACTTCCTGGAAAACAAGTTCATGGCGTATGAAACCATGAAGAATACGAAAAAAGAAGTACCTAACCAGCAGAAACAAGGCTCGTCCAAGTCGTTTAACAAACATCATTCTGCAAACCTGCATGACTACGAGCGAAAAAAAACTTTCAAGAGAACTTATCATACAGCATATGGACACTGCCCACACTGTGACGGCAATCATGTGTTGATGAAATGTTCAAAGTTCATCAACATGGACTCATTCCAACGGAATAACACAGTCGCAAAATTAAACGTGTGTAAAAACTGCTTATACAGTCACGGCAACACAGACTGTGCGTCAGCAAAAACGTGCAAAGAATGCAATTTGAAGCATCACACTCTATTACATAACGCAGACAAGAAAAATACTGTAAACTCAATGAATACGGAAAGAAACAACGACAATTTAGGTCAACGATCCACAAACAAACAAAGCTCCAACCACATATCTACTAACGAGATGGAGGTTTTACTAACTACAGTGCAGCTTAAGATAAGGTCTGCAAATGGGGAATACATTACGCTTCGGGCACTACTAGACCAAGGTTCGCAAGTAAACTTGATCACCGAGAACGCCGCACAAATGCTACGACTCCCAAGGAAACGGCTGCATGCAACCATAACGGGAGTGGGAGCTGCACCTGGAAACTGCAAAGGACGGCTTCAGCTTACCTGTAAATCCATTCACTCAGACTACGCTTTCGAAACTCAGGCACTCATCTTAAGCAAACTAACAAACAACTTACCAAACTCATCGTTCGAAAAGACTACTTGGCCACACTTGGAAAACTTGAAACTAGCAGATCCGGAATTCAACGTATCAAGTCCTATAGATCTATTACTTGGAGCAGACGTATATTCCGACGTCATCCTTGACGGAGTCTTGAAAGGCAGTGAACAGTCTCCTGTAGCGCAACAGACACACTTAGGCTGGATCCTATGTGGCAAACTGAAAACTTTTAACTGCCACATAACACTGGTCGACCTAAGCGAATTAACTAAATTCTGGGAGAACGAAGACATAACTATCAGCAACCATGACATTGCCAAGGATGATCAGTGTGAAGAATACTACACCAAGACAATACAACGAGACGCCGATAACAAATACATCGTTAAGATGCCTATGAGCTCTGAGTTGCAAAACAAACTAGGCAAATCAAAGTCAATGGCTATCTCGCAATTTCTCCAACTAGAAAAACGCCTGGGAAAAAACAATAAACTTGCAACAATGTACCGGGACTTCATCAGAGAATATACGCAACTACAACATATGAAACCAGCGTCTCCAATATTAACTTCTATGTCTGAATGCTACCTTCCGCACCATGGTGTTTTGCGAGAACAATCCACCACGACTAAACTAAGAGTGGTTTTTAACGCCTCGCAAAGGACAACAACTGGGTACAGCTTGAATAGCTTAATGGAAAAGGGACCGAATCTACAGAAGGACATTCAAGCCCTTATACTAAAGTGGAGATCTTACAAGTACGCTTTTACCGCCGATATAGAGAAGATGTACCGATGCATCAGGTTAGCTGAAGATCAACAATCACTTCAAAAGATAATATGGCGCGACTCTCCTGCTGAAAAGTTACAAGAATTTCAACTTTGCACCGTGACATACGGGACCAAGTGCGCGCCATGGTTGGCTATGAGAACTATGAAGCAGTTAGCCATTGATGACGGTCATAAATATCCAGAGGCCGCCAATACATTACTCAATGAGTTCTACGTTGATGATGTGATTAGCGGTCACTACTCTCTGGAGAAAGCCAAAGACCTACAAAGTTCCCTCATAAACTTACTGAAGGGCGGCGGCATGAACTTACGAAAGTGGTCAGCCAACCACCCCGCGCTACTAGAGAATTTAACTGGCGATCAAATATCAACTAAAAGCATATTTGACTTCAAAACTGAAGCATCGACAAAAACGCTCGGACTCGGCTGGAACCCAAACATTGACACGTTCATGTTTAACTGGAGTCTGGAAGAAACTTCGAAGGGTCGGACAACAAAAAGGCACTTACTTTCCGAAATTTCGAAATTATACGATCCTTTGGGTTGGTTGGCTCCCGTAATAGTGTCGGCAAAACTATTATTCCAAAGAGTAAGGAACGAACAAGATACGCCGACTGTAACTTTACTCGTCGCTAAAACCAGGGTTGCGCCTCTATCACAAAAAACTACGTTGCCAAGATTGGAACTATGTGGCGCACTACTGTTGGCTAAACTCATGGAAAAAACTACGGAAGCTTTAGCTACATATAATTTGTCGATACAGGCATGGTGTGACTCTCAAGTAGTCTTAGCGTGGCTGCAAGGAGATGCATCAAGGTGGGATAAATACGTGTCCAACAGAGTTGACAAAATAAAGCAAATTATTCCTTCCGACAAGTGGCGCTACATAAAATCGGCACAGAACCCTGCTGACTGTGCATCTAGAGGGATGTTGCCGAGCAAACTAGTAAACTTCGACCTCTGGTGGCAAGGTCCGCAATCTCTGAAAAGGACAGAAGACTCTGACCTGATGAGAAATTCCACATGTTTGTTTACAACCGACCAGGAAAACGTCAACTTAACAGTGGCAACCACAACGGTGCCGAAAAACACTGAACATTTTATAAATAACTTATTACATAAATATAGTTCATTGACGCAAGTAATTCGAGTAACGGCTCAGACACTGCGCTTTATCGCGACAGCACGCTCCAAGATGAAATTTGAAACCAACTACCTAAGTGTGAGCGAACTCAAGCTAGCAGCTGACCGAGTAATTACATATGTGCAGAGTACGGAGTTTGAAAATGAATATAAACAACTGAAAGCAAACGGAACTGTAAACAACAAAAGCATTATATACAAATTGAATCCTTGTATGGATGAAAAAGGGGTCATAAGAGTCGGTGGAAGACTAAGAAATTCCTACCTACCCTTCGAGATGAAAAATCCTATAATCCTTCCCCGAATGGGACGACTAACGCAGCTCGTAATTGAACAAGCACACCTTACAACACTTCATGGAGGTGCGCGGCTGACATTGGCTCAAATTCGACAGCGATACTGGATTGTCGGAAGCAACAGAGCTGTGAAAACTCAACTACGACGTTGCGTGCGCTGTCACCGCTTTAGACCAACAGATAACTACCAACTTATGGCGGACTTACCTCAACAGAGGGCTACCCCATCCCGACCTTTTACACACACTGGTGTAGACTTCACTGGACACGTGCAAGTCAAACTAAACAAAGGAAGAGGAGTAAAGACTACGAAGGGGTACATCGCTATTTTCGTGTGCATGGCTACTAAAGCTGTACACATTGAACTGGTGTCTGACTTAAGCACCGAAATGTTCATTGCCGCTTTTCAGCGCTTGTGCGCTAGACGCGGCACACCTAAAAATGTGTACTCAGACTGCGGCACTAATTTCATTGGGGCTTCGAAGATGTTGCGCAATGAATTTGAACATTTTAAACAAGAACTATCACCGGAGTTCTTCAACGAGATCGGAAAAATGGAGGTAGAATGGCACTTCAACGCTCCCGCGTGGCCAAGTGCTGGTGGTCTGTGGGAAGCGGCCGTAAAATCCATGAAACATCATCTCCACCGTGTACTAGGAGATCAGAAACTAACATTCGAAGAGTTTAGTACGCTACTGGCAAAAATAGAAGCCTGCATGAACTCGAGACCCCTCTGTCCACTCACTGAAGATCCCGATGAGTTTCAGAACTATCTTACACCTGGTCATTTTCTCACTGGAAGCCCAACAATGTCATTACCAATATCAACGTACTGTGACGTAAACAACGTTACCTTACGGCAACGGTGGCAGCTAACAGAGCACATGCTGCACCAATTCTGGAAGAGTTGGTCTAGTGAATACTTAACACAACTCCAGATTAGGGGTAAATGGAACAAACCAAAAAAGGACATCCAGGAAGGCGATATAGTCTTGATCAAGGACAACAACTTGCCACCAGGAAGGTGGGCCATGGGACGCGTACTTGAACTGCATCCCGGGTCCGACGGCTATGTTCGAGTGACCACGGTTAAAACTCAATCTGGTATCATCAAACGTCCAGTCGTGAAACTGTCACCACTTCCTATCGAGAACAGCGTCCAAGATCACTCACAAATGAAAACTCCAACCATGCCAAAGACAGGCGGAAACAAATGTTTTTCCACTCTTCTTACAATGTTATTAATTGTATTTACGTTAATAACTAGGTCATATGGCGAAATCGTGACGTCCGGCGTTCAAATTACTAACTTCGAACTTGAGCGGCCGATTTATTACGACACAATAGGAAACGTACAAATGATTCATGACGAATGGACACTACTTATGTACTATAACTTAACAACTTACTGGGACGGAGTACGTCGAATTGAAGCTTACCTCAAGGGATTGAACGAACTGTGCCAAAAAACCGACCCAAGATACTGCAAGACAACCTTAGAACAACTGAAACACGAAATGGAAATACTAAGCTATTACAACACTATACTCCTAGCTCCTCATAAGCACTTGAGTAATCGTAAGAAACGAGGACTGATTGATGGAATGGGATATGTTGCTAACAGCCTCTTTGGTATACTAGATCAACGGTTTGCAGATAAATACCACAACGACATAGAAGCTGTCCAAAATAATGAAAACTATCTACTTGATTTGGTAAAAAATCAAACTTCCATAGTCGAACTTCAAAACAATATGCTGAAGAAGAACGAACAAAATATCAGGCATCAGTTTGGTTTAATAGACGACTTTATGGCGCAGACTAACAACAACTTAGCCAAAGTGGAATCCGAAATGGAAGTAGTGATGGCTACTAACTACTTCAACTCGGCCTCACTAACCGCATATCTACTGGTTACCAACTTAAAGAGGGTTCAAGAGATGCTGTTCGAAAGCCTGACTGATGTCTACAAAGGCCACATAGACATCCATCTACTTACACCTGTCAACTTAATCAAGCAACTAACTGAAATCGCGGGCAAACTCCCGAGGACCTCGTCGTTGCCTGTCCGAAACATCAGAAACGATATCAAAGACCTCTACAGACTGCTATACGTGAGAGCGCGAGTTACCACTAACTACTTCTTGTTTGAGATACACATCCCATTGATCTCAGATGAAGACTTCACTCTATACCAAGCTACTCCGTTGCCAATGAAAACAAGCACAGGAACAGTCATCGTCCAACTAGCTTCGAAGTACATAGCAGTAAACTTCGGGAAGAGCACTTATGTCTCTTTATCTGAAGATGACATGAAGCTGTGCAGTCACATTCAACCAGGCAATTTGATATGCAACAAGAATCTACCGATATTCAACTTGCCTAACAGCAATGCCCCCTGTGAAGCAAAACTATTGGGTCATCGAACGACATCACCTTGTGACGTAAAAAATGCGCTATGTAAGCAGGAGTGGATCGCGTTACACGCAGCGAATACTTGGCTGGCGATTTGTTGCGGAACTTGCACAATACGAATTGTGTGTGAAAATGATATCACTACGCATTCCATGACTTCTGGGATACTGACCTTGGCACAAGGTTGTTTGATGCAATCGAAAGAATTAACAATTCACTCGCATAACCAATACAGTAGCAACATGAAGATGGATCTTTCAATGAACATACCGTCGCTCAACTCAATGGTAAATAACATTGTGAACTTAACACATAATATGTCGCACTCGCACGTGATGTTGCCAAAAACTGCAGAATTGGAGGAAATCGACAAGCGATTAGCTATACTGAGAACACAAGAAAATCACCTCCCATCAACCATTTCCCCTCATGACATACACCAATACGCCGTCTCTTATACTATTGTGGGAGTTATCATCGCTGTCTCGGTGGGGTGGCTTGTAAAGAGATACGGACCATCTTGTCGCTCTAAACAAACTAAGAGCCATTCAGCCACGAACAATCAGCTTGAAGAGATTGAACTGCAACCGATACAACACAGGAAGCAAGAAGAAAACATTCACACGGCGAGCCAAGCAGAACCGCCAGCGGCACGTCCACGTTATGCAGACAACATCGCGTTCAACTTCGAATAATTAATTTAACTTATTATCTGTTTCTTTGTAATAGGGTTTCTTCTCTTGACAATCTTTCACTAATTTCCTTGACATCTTTGCGGGGTTGCCAACATGTACGGTCTCATCAACCGTACATTTACTTTGCGAACGCAGCAACCTACTTGGATGTCGTGCGTCACAAATATTATGCTATAATTATAACGTTTTATGCAACAAACATCGAGTAAGACAATAACTGTGGAACTAACCACTTGTCAAGAGAAAGAATCGCTACCGCTTTAACTTGTTAACCGTCTACATGTTAATATAACTTTAAACTCAACTTGTGGTTCTTTCTGTGTGCTCCATAACTAAACCAACATTAACAAAGTGATAGTGTAAGAAGCCTGCAACCATTGGCGAGTTGAAAGTTGATTGAAATCATGGTACAAATCGTAACTTTACAATAATACTGGTATCCACCAGTATTAATGCCTCAGGCGTGAAGTCCACCTTTGTTTTTTACTTTTTTTTATCAGCCTATATTGTTCTCACTGCTGGAACACAGCCTGCTCTCAGTGAGAGGGAGGGGACCGAAATCCATCACGAGGAACTAGTGTGAGTTGGTAGAAGTCAAATGTCTTCAAATGTTTGGTTCTAAAACATGCTAATAGTTTTCTCATGGTGTTATCCTTCACCGTTTCAAATCGCCCGACTGGGTTAGAACTTACGACCTACTCGTACATCTCGAAAGTTGCAACCGTTACCACTAGACCACTACTGCTCAAACAATTTTTTTTTTTTTTTTGTTACTTATGCATAAAATTTTCACACTAATATTATTAAGGCGAAAGTTTGTGAGAGTGTTTGTATGTTTGTTACTTCTTCACGCAAAAATTACTGAATGCATTTTGATGAAAACTTACAGTAATATACCTTACACATCAGAATAACACATAGGATACTTTTCATCCCGATATTCCCACGGGATCGACACTTATACGGATGAAACCGCGGGGCGCAGCTAGTAATAAATCAATAAAATAATACTTCACTTTTCGTCTTAAAATATTGACCTGCACGCGAAATGCGTTACACTAATTCTTCATATTATTAACATAAATGTTTGAACAATTCTTGCTCGACAAAAAAGGTAAATACGATGAATATTGCTGAATTGTCAAATGAATTGATTTGATCCATACTTGCAGGGACACTCTGTATAGTCTTATTAGTGTTATTATTCTCAGACTAAGCTGAGAAAAGGTAGTTATGGTAGGTGATATGATATGGATATGTCTATAATAATTATAAACGTTTAGAACTATGTACTGGCCCCGAACCCCTTGTTCACAAACTAAATTAAGTTCAGAGCATCTTTTTCTTTCTTTTTCATTAAGAAAAGGACAGAAGATAAATATTAGTTGAGTCCTGTCAAATTAGTCAGCGCCTGGCGTAAATTGACGTATTTATATTAGCCAATTTTTTAATCACGTCTAATCTTGTTTATGGATTATCTAATTTGACGGGACTAAATTTAATCTTCTGTCCTTTTCATATTGAAAAAGAAAGAAAAAGATGCACTGAACTTAAATTTAGTTTAATTTGTGAACAACAGAATCGAGGCCATTGTCTATTTATTTTGTTTTTTATTTCTTATTGTGCTATTTATACGAGTACCTATCTCACTGGTTGAAGTCATCACATTAACACCAGCTGTCGCTGAAAATCAGCACTGTGGCTCTGTCTAAATACTCAATACTCAATAATTTATTGCATTCCACAGTGTATAAGCTTAGTTTGTTTGTTGTAACAATCGCCTATCGGGCACAGCAAAAGATTTTTTTTAAAGAAGAGGACTTAATACAGATGCAAACTTATTCTAAGTAAAATTTATGGTAACATTTTATTGATTATTTAATTTAATCTAAAATGTTAATAATAAATTGCTTAATAATATATTTTTTTTCCTAATAGTGTCTTAGCATTATGTAGAACGATGGCCTTTTTGCGTATATGTGACGCATATTTACCCCAACTTTTTATTTTTTGTTTTTTTTTTTCGCTGCGTCATGTTTGCCGCAAATAATCGGATTTTCTTTCTTTCTTTTGAGATTATATGAGAACAAACGTCATTACTATCATTTCACTATCTCCTAGCAGAACTACGACTACGAACGCCGGCGTCGATAAGGACGAGCTGTTCCTTGTAGACAAGATTGGAAACGTGCCCAATTGATACCGGAACCAGGTACCCAACCTCTGTCTAAGGAGAACAACGGAAACGGTGGGTAAGTTGAGATATCATTAGCGTTCGTAGGATGTCAAATAATCTGTTCCGTAGATATTGATATCGTACATTACTTGTATGGAGACCTCTTTTAACATTTAACTTTATTTTATTTTTGTTATTTGTTGTTAAAGCTGCAATAGAAATACACACTCTGTTAATTTCAATTGTGTACCTATTACGGTTCATGAGATAAAGCTCGCTGACAGACATACAGATGGACGGACTGACGAATGGATGGAAGTACAGACGGACAGCGGAGGCTTAGTAATAGGGTCCCGTTGGCATCCTTTGGCTTCGGAACCATAAGCAATGACTCAATGAAAACTGTTACTACGGAATTAATCCAATTTATTCCAAAGCAAAAAATCGTTGGCCCTTTGCCAAGCAACAGCTAATATCACAAATAACTCGAGAAAACACTAGATTTCTTTTTTAATTTGCCTAGATTGTTCATTAAACAGAATTTATATCAAGAAAATTCCGAGTTTCTTTCGCATATATTCTAGATTGTATTACTTCGCTCACCCTGCCAAATAGTAGTGGTTATGAGTTTTAGCCGTCCATGTTTTGCGATTAATGACCGCTAGACTGAATGACCTAGTCACTTTGGCTCAGGTTTCATGAACGACGTATATTAGACTTAAGTGACAGACGAATGTGGAGACAAAATTGAAATTCACTGGATTATTCAGAAAATGATAACATGACAGATGAAGAATTATTATGATATTTTGGATGAAGAACTTAAATTCAAATGGAAAGGTACTGTCCATTTAGATAGCTAAAATGGTTCATAACTATTTTAGAAAGAAAAATTGTTTATTGCGAACAAACTATGCGCACATTACACACATATAAAGCAGCCGAAAGCTTCGTATTCAAGCAATTACAGTTTGAATAGGTACAGACGCAAGTACATCAAGTTACCCAAAACTGTCAAATTTTCCCAATCAACTTTGAACCTTATGCCGTAGCGATAAAGTTGAAAATCTATTAAAGAAATTTGACAGATTGTAGTAGCTTGATGTGCTGGCGCCTGTACTTTATTTTGTTGTTATTAACACTTGAAAAGCGAAAAACCGTATTCATGATGAATGCAATCAACATGAATTTTAAATTTTTCTTCTTATAAAGCAGTACAGGGTTTTTCAAGTCCGTTTTTGAGCAAAACATTTTAATTGGCTTGAAGTATCTTTATCGTAAAGACGACTCAAAAAAATTAAAAACTTGTTTATTTTTTGCTACCGTATATTGTGTCCCATTGTTGGCAAGAGCTCTTTGTCCTTCCAAAACTCCTTGTCTATCTTTTAATATAACGCAATAAATTTCTATATCATAGCAAGAGCTTTTAATAAACTCTACTGAAGGATGATGAGGTCAGTGTCATGCAATCTCGTTTATCATAACAACCCACACGTCCACAGTAGGTATGTTGTTTTAAGGCAGAATTATAGCAAATATTTTGTTCATTTCTTTAATTAATTTGGCATCTTTCACTCCAAGAGATTTCGGTTGGAGTGAAAGATGCCGAATTAATCCTGAACACAAAAGGAATCAAAACTGAAAAATGAATGAATTAGCGAATTGATCCAACGATTTTTGATTTCGCCACTCAGCATCTTTCATTCGCGCTCCAAATGATCGAAAAATTCAATGAAACGAGCAGTTGAACGTTAATTTCTATTCAATTTTGTCGGTGTTGTGTAAAAGTGGAATGAAACAAATATGAAAATTAATTCGAGTTAACCGTTAACGGTGATTCGCTCGAGCGAAGCATCCGATATCAGCTTAAATGATAATGGCCCCAATTCTGTTGTTCACAAACTAAACTAAATTTAAGTTCAGTGCATCTTTTTTTTCTATTTCATTAAGAAAAGGACAGAAGATAAATATTAGTTTAGTCCTGTCAAATTAGTAGCGCCTGACGTAAATTGACGAATTTTTAGTAGCCATTTTTTTGATCACGTCTAAACTTGTCTATGGATTATCTGACTTGTACTAAATCATTTATGTTTTTAATTTAACTGTATTAACCTCGAACTTGACGAATTTATAATCCCATTTTAGTAAATTCGACTTTATATATTGTATTGCCTATTTCAAATAATGTACTGAATTTCATCTTGACATGGTAATCATAAATTAATTTGATTGAATGTGTAAATAACCAAAATATTAATGAGTCTTTATTATTATAAGTAGCTAAACTGTTTGCATATCTTAGTTAAGGTAGTTAGTATATAGTGATCCTATATACTAACTACCTGTGTGCGTGCTATTTATAAACTTAACATCTGTAACTTGTACCTACTTTCTGTGCAAATAAAGAACTATTCTATTCTATTCTTTATTGGGCTTCTCAGTTGCAGAAGGCCAATTCCAGTAATTAAAAAACGTTCAAAATTTAGTCTCCATCTCATCTCGGCGACAATCAATGCCAAAAATGTAGGGAAGTTAGAGGTATTTTTGACAGATTGAGACTGAGATCAGATTGTGAACGTTCTTAAAATTTCGAGAATTTGCCCCTCAGATTTGTTACTCTCATCTCGCATCCCGCGCGGGATTCGCCTCAGTTTAACTAAAGCTTTATCTATGGAATTTGTGCGAATAAAAATATTCGACTTTTAGGTCACAGATAAATAAATACTGCAGGTTTTTTTTTTTTTCGAGCCATGAGGATTGCGTAGACAGCATTTATTTTTATTTAAAAGACTGCATACAGCGAGGCAGGTATGTAAAACAGGACTTGTTTTGCGTTGGACTGCATTCTGTGCTCCAATTTACGAACACCATTCTTTGTTTGCTTGGCGAATTGTTGAGCATGACGCTTTTATAGCAATAACGTGTTGTGGCGTTATTAACAATAGCGCTGTCGTTATTAATGGTGTACGAATAAAAGTAGTTACTTTATGTGGAGTGAAATTATCCGTGAGGCTTTTTTTGTATGGCAATTTTGGACGACACTTTTACTAATTGGGCTTGGATGTTTCACTGGTGCTAAGTAATAACCGCCGCACGGGTCGATTGATCAGGTTAAGCTACGCTTGTCACGGCTGTTCTTTCGATGGGTGTGCGTCATTACATGCCGAGACCCTCCATGCCTCAGAAAGCACGTTAAGCTGTTGGTCCCGGCTGCCATTCGTGGATTTTAGACGGCAGTAACGGGTCGTTAGAAGACCAAAAGTCTGACGACCAGTCTTACCAAGGGGTATCGTGTTAGACAGTAATTGGGTTGTGGACGTAAAGATAGGGAGTCACTCTACGTCAAATACTGATATTTAGACTGGAAGGCGACCCCAGCATAGTTGAAAAAAGGCTAGGCAGATTAATTGAGCTCTTATGTTTCACTAGACAAGATATAAAGGAAGAAGAATATAAAGGTACCTACAGCACGACAGACAAGAGAATACGTTCTTGGCACCTGTCAATTTTCAACAAACGAATACGTCTTTTGCGAATTTGGTGTTTCTCAGCTACTTGAGATGTCGCACTGATAGGTCTCAGGAATGCATTCTCTCGATGGCCGTACTATAGGTACGAATTTTAGGATAGTAAATGGAAGAAAAAGGGATAATGATTAAGGTGAATGCTTCAGGTAGCCCGCGAAATTCAAATATTCTTACTTTTTTTGCAATTTGCAAGTAAGTATTAGGTTGTATGATGATCAAAATTTTAATTTCGCGAGCTACCTAGAGCATCCACCTTAAGGAAAGTAAGAAATTAAATAGACTTCCTTTATTAATTTGTATTTAATGTTAAAGGGTCAGCAGGATAAATTAATTCTTAAGAAGGTAAAAACAAATGCTCTTATAATACTCGTTACGTATAATTTGGTCTCGGCTTTGTTAGAAGCATTAGTTTGAATGGTTAGAATACATGAAACGGGGAAGTGCCAACATTTCCCGGCATTTTCCTTATCCTTAATGCCTTAGACTTCTTGTTATTTGAGAAAAGCACATTTTATAAGCTAGAGAGCAAGTCATGATGTAAACTTCAAGTCAACTTTTAAAAGGCTATTGAAGCACCATATTTTAAAAATGTTTATTTTGTTAATTATTACCAAATATTTTTGGTTTTTATAACTTAATTATTGTTTTATCACTCAGCGAAACCATGAACCATAAAATTCGAAGACATGTGATAACGACGAACCCGCACTTAGTATCCTAGACGAAGTCCTAGAGTTGTCCCAGAAGTGGAAACATAGGATGATTATGCTTACCCAGCGAAACCCTTGCTTAACTTAATAATTACTGTGTTTTTCCTTACAGAAGTGTATAATTATTTATTATGTTTGAGAATAAGAATAAGAATAATTTATTTGTAAAACATAGGTATTTCATTCATGGATCTTAAAAATTAGTAGTGCGCTATGCTTTGCCAATATTGACATACAAATGATTATTAAAAATAAAAATAATTAAATGAGTGTGTACTATTAAATTACTATGATAAAATTAGAATACTCGTATAATATTATAAGTATCTGAGTAAAACAAAGTAACTATCTTAAACCGTATTTGGGCCTTAAAAATAATAATTAATTTTTTGCTGTTTTCTTTTCCGAACATATAAAAATTATTATAACATTTCCGACATTGGTTTAAAAATGCCCCTTCGCTGAATTTACAAGGACGGCAAGCGTGAAGTCAATTTTATACATTAAAAACTCGAACATTTTACGTAACGTCCCTCCTCTTATTTCGGCAGGGGAAACTGCAAAAATAAAATGCAGGGGCAGAAATTAATGATGCTTGAAGCGACACCAATCAGCCTAACGATCGCCACGACGGCGGCGGCCGCGCAATTATCGTGGGACCATCGTTTGCGACCACGTGCCTGCTGTGACACGTGGCTTACAATCGAACATGAGACGCTTTGGTTTCCGGAAGTTTAGGAAGACCAATGGTCTTAAAGGACCAATTTTCATGGTAGTTCAAAGTGAATGGAAGGGTTTGGTTGCAGAAATACAATTGTAAACTTGACACTCCGTTTTAATTTATGTTTCCGTAGTTTTTGGGCTTAAAATCTAACATGAGACCGCTTTGATTTCCGAAAGTTAGGGAGGACCATTGATCTTGAAGGACCAATTTTCATGGTCTTTTAAAGTGAATGAAAGCGTTCGGTTGCAGAAATACAATGGCAAACTTGACACTCCCGTTTTAATGTATGTTTCCGGACTTTTTGAGCTTACAATCGAACATGAGACCGCTTTGATGAAGTTTGGGAGGACCAAAGTTCTTGAAGGACCAATTTTCATGGTTTCAAGAGCGAATGGAAGGTCATAAGTCATAAGTCATAAGTCATTTATTTCATAACAAAATAGATTGTGTAGAAAAATCATAAATTATAAAATAAACATAAATTTAGATTAATAATTATTAGATAGTGACAATAGAAAAAAAATACAAAAAATAATAATAATACTCAAATTAACAATAACTCATTTTATACAGTAATAAAATTAATAGTCGTTAAGTACAGAAATATAATGTCACAAGATGAAAATAATAAAATTAATAGCCATTTAATTACCTACAGAATTTAATGTAAACGATTAACACAATATAAATAAATTTAATAAATCTCAATAATACCAAATATCGTATAAATACGTCATGATTGTTATTTGTCAACTGATGAACTCTTCAATACTGTAATAGCCCTTCCTCAATAAATATGTCCTTAATTTGTTTTTGAATAAATTTACACTGGTTATGCTTTTAAATTCTAATGGCAACTTGTTGTATAACAAGACTGATTGATATCTGGGACTATGTCGAACCACTTTCAATTTAGGTTGAATTGTGTAGGGCAAGTCTTTCCTACGAGTACTATCTCTAGCTTCTCTTTGCTCTACAGTTTCAAATTTGTGCAAATTCTTAACAAAGTTGGTTAGCAACACAAGAATATAGAGACATGGCACTGTTAGAATGTTTAGCCTTATGAAGTGTTCCCTGCACGATTCTGTCTGCCTCATGCGAAGCATTGTCCTTAGAGCTCTTTTTTGGATTACAAATGCTGACTGGATATTGTATTTATAGCTATTGCCCCAAAACTTTATACTATATCTGAGCTTAGACTCAACCAAAGCGAAATACACCCTCCTAAGTTGAGGTAAAGTTAGTTCATCCCTCAGGGATCTAATTGCATAGCACGCTGAGCTAACAGCCTTAGTTATAGAGAATGTCTCAACCTTCCAATTTAATAATGCGTCAATGTGAACACCCAGAAATTTGACATTATTAACTACTTCGACTTTGTTACCACAAGATACCACATCAATCTTGTCGTTAAATCGCGCCGTCGGTTTGAATAATACACACTTTGTTTTATTTACATTGACTTTTAAATTATTAGTACCAAACCAGTTTTCAAAAGCTTTTAACAGAGTATTAACTTTGGATTCTAATTCGAATATGTCATGTGCAGAAACTATTGCATTTGTGTCATCAGCAAAAATTATCAGTTTTATGTCATCAAAAAGTCTGTGAATATACTCAATCAAGTCATTTAAAAATATTATAAAGAAAATTGGACCTAGAACGGAGCCTTGCGGGACACCACGGCTTACAGTGACTAGATCGGATTTATAGATCTTTTCTTCACCATTTACCACCGATTTTATCTCAATATACTGACGCCTGTTATGCAAATAAGAGCTGAAAAGATTTAATACATTCTCCCGTATTCCATAGTGTTCCAACTTAGCCAAGAGAATGTCATGGTCTACTGTATCGAAGGCAGAACTAAGGTCAAGAAAAATACCGGCTACTTTATGTTTGTCATTTAAGTTACATATAACCTCGTCAACTAATGCCTCAACAGCATCACTAGTTCCTAGTGATGCTTGGTATCCAAATTGTTGCTTATTTAAGACATTGTGCATCTTTAAGTGTCCCAAAAGTCTTTCTTTAATAAGTTTTTCAAAGATTTTTGATAACACGGGTAACAAAGAAATCGGTCTGTAGTTCCCAGGATCCATCTTTGAACCCTTCTTAAAGATTGGCAGCACACGAGCGATTTTAAGTTGATCAGGGAATAGACCTTCCTTGATGCATTCGTTATAAAACGATGCTAATGGAGTCGCTAATAAGTCAATATTTTCTTTAATTATAGTCAAAGGAATTTCGTCATGGCCAGCTGAGGGCTTACTGACCATTTTTTTAATCATGTTGAAAATCTCTAAAGGTGTAACTGCATCAAAACACATGTTGGATTCTACTCGGCTGACACTTTCAGTTAGATATGTCATTGCTAATCTTTGGTCACAAGCTTCTAGGTGAACTGTATTATCAAAACATTTGGAAAATAAGTTAGCCACATCTAGAGCATTATTAGTGACAGTGTTGTTAATCTTGAGTACAATAGGGTAATCATTCAGGTCTTTAGTAGCATTGCGCTGACTATTAACTATTTTCCATATCATTCTACTAGAATTTGAAGCCATTTCGATTTGTTTCCTAACAGAATTCCTTTTAGCACAGCTAACTACTTTTCTATACATTCTGATATACCTATTCCGATATTCCAGAACGGAATTGTCACATTGCATCTTATTTAATGTGTTAAGGAAACGTTTTACTTTACTAGATATCCTTATTCCGTTTGTTATCCATTTGGAGCATTTATTTCTTTTGACATTAACTTTTACTTTACACTTTTTAAAGATTGAAGAATGTATATAATTGAATTTACTAATAAAAGTGTTAACACCCGTGCTCCAGTCGGTTTCTAGTAGTTTTTTTCTGAAGTCACTTTTGTTCTCGACATTATATTTTCTTTTGGAAAGACGAACATAATTTGTCCGCTTCTTATCCGTAACTTTTTCTAAACGTAGTGTGCAGAAAAGACCAGCGTGTCCGTCTGATAACCCATTGTGATCAACAGATATATATTCTACGTAACTGTCAGGCAAGTTAGTCAAAAAGTTGTCAATGCATGATTCAGATTTATTTCTCCGAAAGGTAGGAGAGTCTATCAGGTATTTGAAATTATAACACGTTAGTAATGATAAGAAAGAATCATGTCTCGAGTCTTCTTTAGAAACATCAATGTTGAAGTCACCACAAATTATACATAGTTTATTGAGAAAAAGCTGCAGTAGTTTTTCAAGCCTGTCCATGAAATCGTCAAAATTACTATTTGTGGGAGTCCGATAACAACAAACAACACATAAATTTGTCTCAGTATCTCTAACTCCACACACTTCGAAACTATTAATTTTATATAATTGCTTACACACTTGCAACTCTTCTACATTTCTATCATTTTGTGTTAAAATCATCGAACCTCCCCTGTTCTTTTTGTGTCTAGTATTGTAAGACCCTATTTTGTAATTGATAAAATTAAATTGTTTTGCGAGAGCATCATTCAGAAAATGTTCAGAAATGCACAAGAAGTTAAGTTCCTTTGAAAATTCGCTGACATATATTTCCAGGTCATCTTTTTTATTGTTAATACCACATAGATTTTGATGAAAAATATTAATTCGTACATTATTATTACCATAATTACATAAATTATTATCCAAATTACTATGAATGAAAAAACTGAGAGTTTTGTCCAGTTGTGCTATCGTTTAGCGGGTGGTCCACAGGGAATAATTTCATGTCAATTTTAATTCTATCCATAATGTTTTTAAACATCCGGTGTGCTCCAGCTTTATTTAATTTACCGGATGTGTCAGAAAACATGTCAAGTGTTAGTCCATAATTGGAGTCGAAAAAATATGCGTATTTATTACATTGTATGTCCATGCAAAGAAGGTTATTGAATAGTTCCACCTTGTAATTGTAGGGTTTGGTTCTAGAGATACAATGGCAAACTTGACACTCTTTTTTGATTTCTGCTTCCAGTTTTTTGTCAGAGCTTCAAATCTCTTCTGTCTTCTATATATATGATGTGAGCTTTGACTGCAATATTAAAAGAAAATTTTGAAGCATAATAAATATCTTTACACTTACATATATCTGTAATTTATATGGCGTAGATAATAAAGAGTATTCTATTCTATTTTATTCTTTAAAAAAAACAGCTCTAGCGAATGTGGTAGTCAAGCAGGTTCAAATCGCTGAAAGCCAGTGCTGGGGCTCTGTGTCGCATACGCCTTAAGCTGAGCTATGGCCGTTTTGCATCGATGTGAGTCACATTTTCTCCCAACTTTTTCATTTTTGTGTTTGTGTTCTTTCTCTGCGTCAAGTTTACCGCAAATAAATGTATTTTCATTCTTCTTTCCTGGATGAACTAAGTCCTTCGGTTGCAAATGATGAAAGGACCAGATTCATTAAAGCGAAGCCATCTACTGACGTTAAGATAAAGAGCAAGTTTCGGTATAATAAAATGTAATGGGTATCTAAGGTATCGTCTACACAACAGATTAGATCTTCAAATTGATTATATTTTCGTGAGAAACTTATTAAAAACTGTGCGTGAGAACGGGTGCCAATTTATAAGAATTAGTGTGCGTTAATCATAATTTATTTCACGTCGTTGAACTAAAAGGCTTCTACCTACATTATTTTAACGACTAAGTATAACAAAAAATGTTCAAATGGTGTAATCACATAATAAAAATTCATGAACTTTATTTTGTACACACGGCTACACATCAAGCTGTAAATGATAAATGATAAATGATAAATGATTTTATTTCTGTAAGTAGGTTTGAACAAACACTTTTACACGTCAATCATATTTTTTTTTTTTTTAAAACGAGATGAGGTCGGCGTTTCCTATCTGACTACTCTGAGAAGAAAGGCCGAAACAAACTCAGAGGTCACAGTCTCTTTTAAAGTCCAGACATAATCTTGGTGAGATCATGTGGAGACCATGTAGATTGGTGTCTGAAATGGTCTTTTGAGGAAAGAACCACACAGATTGAGTGGACCCGTCCAGTCAGTGCACGCATTTGTCAGTAATCATGCAGCTCAACTCAAACTTAGGGAGCTCAACGATTCGACGAACAATACCAAAGAAAGGACATTTGGGTAGGTCGCATAAATTACTCAAACTGCCAGACCATGACTAAAACTATCTGAGAAAAAAACAAAGGCAAACTAAAATTAACCCACATAGTCTTCACATTCACAGTCATTAAAAATAACATAATACTTTACTGTACAAAACCAGTTTACGCTGGTCTTGCATCGTACGGAAATCCTATACAATGTGAGATCAGCTTATACTGGAAATGTATAGCTTGATGTGTAGCCGTGTGTACAACATGAAATTGTATTATTTTTGCGAATTGTTTCGCGTTTATGTTGTTTAGTTGGTATTTCGATTTTGTTTTCACGTCGTTTTGATTAATTTATGTTTTTCATGCATGTCGTGTAAGGAATGTAGTTTCAATTTTATTTTACGCGGAACCCAGCACCGGTATGGAACTGCACTGAAAAGAAAACCAGAATGTCATAAAGTCACGCTAAGTAATTGGAGTAAAATTACCTTAATAATAAACTTTTTTTACAAAAAAAAAAAACAACCGACTTCCAAAAAAGACACTACAAAGTGAAAAATAACTTTAATTTCGGAAGTCGGTGTTGTTGGGTTCGCATTTTTGTTTTTTGCCACCGACATCCGAAATTAAAGTTATTTTTCACTTTGTAGTGCCTTTTTTGGAAGTCGGTTGTTTTTTTTTTTTGTAAAAAAGTTTTAATTTTTCACATTTCACAATTGGCGGAGTAATCGCGTAACAAACACACAAAAAAAAAAACATACCGTCGAATTGATAACCTCCTCCTTTTTGAAGTCGGTTAAAAAGACAGAAATACAAACAATGGAAAAATTGCCAAATTGCGATAGGCCTGGATTATTATTTTTTTTAAAGTAGGTTACTTCTTTCATTTGTGGAATGCTACGTATACTAAGTATTTCAAACGGTATCCGAGATAATTATATTAGCCTAATATAACTGGCTACATGTGGATGAAGGCACTATATGGCCACCTCTGCCCTACCCTTTGGATAAAACAGGAGTGGTGTTTTACAACCAACTTATAGTATTCATAGTTCACACTACACATACAAGTGACGCGAAATCAAAATCAGAATATTTTATTTCACATAAACTTACATGGATATTCATGAAACGTCAGAAGCTAGGTGCACGGTTTCAATTCGACGTTTCTTATGGAGAAGAGCCGACAAGAAACTCGATGGTATTGGTCTTTTTTCTTTTAAAAATAATTGGCTTTGACAAAGTTTTCAAATTACAGTGTTAACAGGTGTGGAACAGAATCTTCTTTGTTATAAACATGAACAATTTATCTAAATATTTAAGACAAACCTTGAATGTTCTCCAGCACATACCTTTGTGGAATTAAATACAAAAGGTTACAACATAATACTTTATAAAGTAAATATGGATGTTTAATTAATGGACCAATGTTACAAAACCAGTCAGTTCCGCCGAAAATCCATTCCACGAGTATTGGTTTATTATGTACAATGTAATTATATGTGCTTAAAATATTGTAACCAATATTTTCCTAGAACCATATTACTCTATTTAAGTGAAAAGAGCGCTTTGCATTTACTGAGAAAAGTATCGGTAATAAAACACAAAGAGAAAGTAAAAATATAGATTTAAATAAAAAGAAAAAACAATGGCGAGTTACACTCCTAAAGACTTTTTACAAAAATTTAAAAAGTAACAATAAAAAATGTGTGTTACCACACTTAAAAAATATTTTAAGGCAGATTAATGTTAAACAAATAAAAATGTAAGAAAAAACAAAAATATTTAATTTGATTCTGTGGGAGACATAGTACTACACCGAGCATTAGCGATTGACCCGCGTGGCGCGTGGATCGACACTGAACGCTGCTTATTTTTTTTTCCTATGTGGCATCTCTTAGTTGACCTTGAGAAGTCGTGACTACTACTACTACAGAACCGGACTATCCTGTTAAGTAAACTCAAAGCCTCCAGCCAGGAGCGAAAATTTTACTAAAACTAAGCGACTACACGCTAAAGGCACCCCCTGTGGGGTACGAACCTCGGCTTAAGGCGTCGCTGGGGGAGGGCAGCAAGATGGGACAGGCTGGATCAGATTTTGCGTTTTCGATTAGTCGCCAGGGTCGGGGAGGGCATGCCTTGGACGGCGGCATTTACTGATTTGTGAGGGAGTACCTGGCGGCCTCGACAACCAAAGGGTTGCGATGATTGGCGGCGGTATCGAAGAAACGCTTGGAAATACGTTTCATGAATTGTTTGATTGTGGGGATTTTGAGGTCAACATGGAGGATCTCATTTCGGACGAACCGTTTGTGGAGGGTCTGCATCCTATGGATGTGATGGAGCTTTGCGTGAGCGAACACTGGACAGGCATATGTCATTATTAGACGAATGCACGCTGTGTAAATGCGCAATTTGCACTTTAGTGACAATTTGCTGCGTGCGTTGAGAACGAAGTGGAGTCTGCCAAGAGCGAAGGCGGCGCGCGAACGGACCGTCTTTATATGCTCTGAGAATGAGAGATACCTGTCAAGTATTACACTTAGGTATTTGGCTTGCCGTTGCCGGGCCGTTGGGGTAGACACACTCAGACGTCCCAGGTGCAGTTGTGGATAAATTGGGGTTAAATGCTACCAGACTGCGACTAGGAGATCCCCCAAGGCCGCAGTCAGAGTCCTTCCGTCAGTCTGCCTTCCCCTGAAGAGGGTCGGCGAATGTGGTGGGTCATCACCCACTTGGCTTCGTTTGCACCCTAAGGTTTCCCCCAAGTACTACCGAAAACAGGTGGATTTTGCTCGGAAGGAGCCAAAATCTTAGTAAATACGTACGTCGTAAGAAGAACGACTACAAATGTAAACACTCGTAGTCGATATGCTACGCCGTAGCTTGCATAGCGGCACTTAGGCTGCGCACGAAACACAACCGTAGCACCGCTACGAAAGGGGCTGGGCCGAGTGGCCTACGAGGTGCGGCGTAGCCGCGAATCCTACGAGTATAGCACTGCGACACGACTGCGACGAGACCACGGAGTACAGAAAGAAGGACAAGACCGAGATGAGGGGGGCGCGCAGGGCGCGGGTGCAGGACAGCGGTACGGGTACAGTAGCACGTTCGTAACGGGCGCCGAACGCGGAATGATGCGTGTGCTGCGAAACGCTGCTTAGCCCACGCAGTCGTTTATAATTCTGCGCTCCTCACCGGCGCCGGCGCGTCTCCATCGGACGTACTCACGCGCCGACTACATCCAAATTACTAATTGTGTAAACGGCTCGCTGGCCGCCACTAGTTTTTATTAAGCGTGCTAAACGCTGATTGGTTGATCACATTTCTAAGGCAGCTAATCAGCCAATAGGCTGTAAGTAGTTTTTAAGAATTTTGTATTTTTATAGGTTCGCAAATAAATCCAGCATGATTCCAATAACGAGTGTTTTACTGAGCAGCACAAGTAGTATAAAATTATAAACTATTATAAATCAGTGCACTTAGTTAATTACACTAGTTTATAATATTTCAGAATATCTATTTAAAAAAAAATAGAAGTCCTGACTGACTGACTGATTGACTGGACTCATCAATGCCCTGCCCAAACATTTGGACCTAGAAAGCTGAAACTTTGCACAGAGGTTCCTTTTATAATTTAGACAAGGAATTAGGAAGGAATTTTTGAAATTCAACCCATAAGGGAGTTAAATAGGGGATGAAAGTTTGTATGGAAAATCTTTTTCCTTGAGTAAATAAACTTGGCACGAATACTTATCTAAGTAAATTATGAAGTTTATAATTTTTTTGTTTTTCTAAAATACCTATTTAAGGGGGATGGGGGTGTCAAAATTTGTATGGAAGAATTTTAACGGGCAGTTCGATTAACTCGAAACTTAGTATTTATACTTAAGACCAAAAATAAAGAATACCGTGTATCAGGGTTTTTCGAAAATCTACCCCTAACGGCGTGAAAAGGGGTAGTTAATTTTACAGGGGAGGATTTTACTGCATGGCTTGATTAATTCGAAAATTGGTATAAATAATCTTTGAGTCAAGTTATCAATATAACTTAAAGGATTTTTCAAAATTCCAAAATTTTTAAATTTTTTTTTTTTTCAAAATTCCACCCCTGTAAGGGAGAAAAGCGGGGGATACATTTTATATAAAAACTCTTATACATTTGGTTAATAAACTTGAAACTTGGCAAGAATATTTATCGAAGTAAATTATGAAGTATGTTATTTTTTGTTTTTCTAAACTGCTCCCTAAACGGGTATTGAGGCGTGTCAAAAGTTGTATGGAAGAATTTTAACGCGCGCGCGGTACAATAATATAAACTCGAAACTCAGTATGTATACTTAAAACCAAAATAAATAATAAAGTGAGGGTTTTTTGAAAACTAACCCTAACGGGGTGAACAGGGGTAGTCATTTTCACAGAGGAATATTTTATTGCGTGGCTTGATTAACTGGAAAATTGGTATAAATAATCTTTAAAGTCATAAAAAATGGAAACTTAACAAATGCTTTTTTAATAGAAACAAGCCCTGTCGTGATGAACAGGGAGGACAGTTTATTTGAAACATTTTAGGTAGTTTAACTAAAAAATTGGCCCGAATACTTCCTACTAATATTATAAATGCGAAAGTTTGTGAGGATGGATGGATGGATGTTTGTTACTCTTTCACGCAAAAACTACGGAACGGATTTTAATGAAACTTTACAGTAATATAGTTTATACATCAAAATAACACATAGGATACTTTTATCCGATATTCCCACGGGATCAAAACTTACGCGGTTGAAACCGCGGGGCGCAGCTAGTATTTCTATAAATAAAGTATACAGATCGTAAACATTAATTTTATCAAGGGGAGGTGGAGTGGCTGTTAAATTTATTTGAAGAATGTATGAAACCCACGCGGACGAAGTCGCGAGCAAAAGCTAGTCAAAATATAATTATGTTCATATTGTATTGAACAAACTTCATAAAAAAATTAATCTGCCTAAACTTTTTCTATGTTGGGGTCGGCTTCCAGTCTAACCGGATGCAGCGGGATACCAGTATTTCACATGGAGCGACTGCCTATCTGACCTCAGGTACTGGGTAATACGATATCCCTTGGCAAGACTGGTTGTTATTGCAAACTTTCGGCCGTCTGACTACCCGTAACGACTGTCAACGATCTAAAAATAACAGCCGGGACCAACTGTCAACTGCTTAACATGCTTTCTGAAGCACGGCGGGGTCTCGGTATGTTATGAACGGTCACCCATCCACGGACCAACCTTGGCAAGCGTTGCTTAACCTCGAGATCGACCTGTGTGGCTGTTATTATTAATTCACGAGCCCATTCAAGTTCAAAAAAAAATTACCTCCCATTCTAACAGCATTAGACAAATGGACGAACATTTAATATTTATTTTAAAGGCCGGAGTACGCCTACGTCTGGGCTCACAGCCTTTAAGAAATACCGCACGATTATTTTCGGTGTCCTGAATTTCTCCTAGGCATTAGTCAAGTCCAGTATAACGCCTAGGTCAAGACTTGACCTACCTTGACCTTGACTTGACTTTTATAGGTACTGGTTGAAGTTTGCCCTCTTGTATAGGTACCTACATATTAACGGGTTCATTTATGAATCCGTTAATATGCAGGTATAGAGCCCGTGGCTAAATATTAACAGCCGCACAGATCGATCGATCAGGTTAAGCTACGTTTGCCGCAGTAGGTCTGTGGATGGGCGACCATCTTTACATACCGAGACCCCTCCGTGCCTCGGAAAGCACGTTAAGCTGTTGGTCCCGGTGATCATTCGTGGATCTTTGGCAGCCGTAACGGGTCCTCAGAAGTCCGAAAGTCTGACAATCAGTCTTACCAAGGGGTATCGTGTTGCCCAGTAACTGGGTTGTGAAGGTCAGATGGGCAGTCGCTCCATGTAAAATATTGGTATTCAGCTGCATCCGGTTAGACTGGAAGCCGACCCCAACATAGTTGGGAAAAGTCTAGCAGATGATGATTTTTATACGATGATTAAAGTTAAGTGACGTTTAAACGTCAACGAAAAATATACGATGATTAAAGTTATGTAACGTTTAAACGTCAAAAATGTATGGTTATACAGTCGCTTACCACTACTACCTTTAAGCAACGTTTATAAATAAAGGTGTATAATTTAAGAGTTGCTTATCATGTCTGTAGGTTTAACCGCGTTGTTCTTCTAAACTACGCAACGGATTTTGATACGGTTTTCACCATCATTTCGATAATTTATTCCAGAAGTTGTACGTGTATAAAAAAAATAATATTCTTAGATCATTTCAGCCGATAGACGTCCACTGCTGGACATAGGCCTCCCCCAAGCATCGCGATTTTGACCGGTTTTGTGCTTCTTGCATCCAGCCGATTTCTGCGGCCAATTGCGTTCCATATTCTATTTAAATCTACTTAATAAAATTCTTGGATTTGTTCATTTACTGGCAGACAACGTACACTGTCTAAGCCGCTGGGTTTAGAAGCATAAACTTATACACTAGAGTCCCTTATAATATTACAAAGATTCGTACTAAAGAAGAATTTTTGAAAATCAATCGAAAGTGGTTCAATAGGTGATCAAAGTTTTTTATGAGTTAGTTGTATCATCGTCTATCCTGATAAGTTGCCGATAGTAAGCCCCATCGGGCACACAGCTTGTATAATATAGAAATGAAGAGTACAGGGAAAGAATGAACAAAGTCATTTTTTTATAAATTAGGAGATTAATGATTTCTTAACTTAGAAGAATCTTAAGTACTTGAAGAAATGACACAATAATAATAATTTCTGTCTTAAAATCACGGCTAATACTTTGGTTTCATTATTTACTAAAAAATAAAAATATTTTATATTAAATTTTTAATGAGACTTATTTCATATTTTCCAACTTCACGCTCAAACCTAAATCATATAAATGATCAAAGTCTTAGTGGAAATATTCAGAAATGTTCAAAGTCACTGTAATTGTGGCAGATTAGTAAAGTAATCTTGAGCTTTTTGGGAGCAAAATTGTTTCAAGAAAAACAAATGTTACTCCTAGAAATGTCTCAGAGCAAGAGAACGTCAACTGACGTTTGACTATTCGATAGAAAACTTGTAAGAACAATCAAATTCCTCGGATTCTGATCGTTTTTAACTTTTATCGCTTAGACTATGATCATTAATAACATTTATGTAAAAAAATAAAACGTGATTTATCGTGACTTTGTACGTTTATATTCTTTTCATGCCTAGTGACAGGCAAGCTTAGCGTCTTACGAACTAGATGGCGTTATTAACCTCAATGCAGTTTTAGGGTGACTGATCGTTCTTTCCCTGTGCTCTTCAAATATAAATGTTGTGTCGTAAAAACTATGCGAAGCAGGAGTTTTACTTTCTAAGTCCACCAACCAAGATATTTTTGTACAAGCCCGTCCAAAGGTTGATGATCCATCAGAAGAACTATCAAATTAAATTTTTCGGATGCGCAAATACATGTCGCGAGTAAAGACAGCTAGCTGTCAAATCGTTTTGTCATTTATTGTTAGTTTTGGGCCCTGAATGATCGTATGTCCTCCCTTCGCACGTTTTCTCATATCACTTCTGACATTGGCAAATTGTCGACATCGACACCATTGCCATAGAGAAAAATAGAATAGAATAGAATCTTATGTCCGTTAAAGAACGCCTGTTCGGACAAAACTACGTATTTCGTGCTTAAGGGGTTACGCAGACCTCCAGGATCGGGTCGCTAGTCTCTCTATAAATAATAAGTTAGTATCAAGAAGTCTAGGTAACATAATAATCTAGGATCGATACTTATTATTTATACAGAGTAATGCCTGTTTCGGAGTACCTACGCCAGTCTGTGTCTTCTACGAATAAATTATATCAAGTAGAAAGGTCAACAGCCACAGACGTGTTTACTCTTGGATTTTACTGAAGTCGTTTATAATTCGTGTCTGATTTATGTAGTCTTTTAGAAATCCATGTGTCATCTACCAACCCGCACTGGGGTCGCGTGGTGGATTACGGCCCACTCCCTCTCACCGAGAGGAGGCCTGTGTCCCAACAGTCCGTTATAGGCTGATTATGATTATGCCTACAAAATAATGGATTTGTTCTTAAAAACACCTTAATTATTAACGATATTGCTAAGAAAGTATACATGCACGAGCACATCGTCAACACTCAGACTTACAGGCTTAGCATGAACACCGTTTTATCGACGGAAGAGTAGACAAAGATGGCGTTCCGTGTAGACAGTACGACGGCAGCAAAGTAGAAAGAGTCAACTGCACTTTTCACGAAATACATACTCTTTTACATAATTCGACTCAGAATTCTTTGTTTTGTCATAGGATTTTTATTCGTTTTGTTTTTAGTGATAATAAATCACGTATATAAAAACAACTACAACAATTATTCTCAGTGTCGAAGTACCGTATTTTGGAACAAAAAATATTGTAGTAATATTGGCCTTAACCACTGCCTTGGTAATGCCTTATTAAGTAAATGATGTAAAATAGAAGAAGATAGCTCTGTTCTTCTATTAATTATCACAGTCTTGCTTTCAAAACGCTCTCCTCTAAAATCATGATTTTGTAGATAACCGTATATACTTTGTGGCCGTCGTGTAGAAAGTTTCAAATCTCCTTACAACTGTCAGTCATCAGTGTCATTTTGACAGTTTGGGATAGAAAACTTTTTTCTGAAATAGTCTACATAGAAAAAGACCTAGACCAAGATCGTTAGAAACGATAGACAAAATTACAGATTGTAGAAGGATTTCTACGGTGTGATGTCAAAAGTGGAGAAACTAAATGTCACTTTGTATAGAAAAAGCTGTGTCTATTCTTCGTATAAATAGAAAGCGTCATGCTAAGCCTGCTGGAATAATAATTGTTTCATACAGGAATTCGACCAGCACCCCAATTGCAATTGCCAAAACAAAGATTTTTTGCAAATTCATTGCTTCCTATATCTGTTAAATTTGTCTGCTCGACAACGTGCACGATGCAATGAATGTTGTTGAATTGTCAACAAGAAATTGTCACATTGACTTCCAGACAACAGACAACAGAAAATCTATTGTTGGCGGACACCGTGTGACCGCGGTGGCAATCAATGACTTAACTTTAAATAGGAAATCCGAATCACTTTCACACGTCATATTATAAAAAAATAAGCTAGATGGTTACGAAATTTCCTATTTTACGACCCCTGAGAAGAAATGGCAAAACAAAATCAAGAATCAGTCTTAAAGTCCAAATATAATTTTGGTCAGATCATGTGAGGACAGTGTAAATTAGTGCCTGAAATGGTGTTTTAAGGAAAAACCACACAGATTTGAGGTAGGTATTGCCATTGTGTGTTGCGCAGTTGCCCTGCTGTTATCGATCTTATTTCTGCATGTCAGAAACCAATCACTTAGCCACTGCGTCATCAAAGATTAATGACCGTCCTAGTTAATTAAATCTCCCAACTTTTGTAATACTTACAGAAAAACGACACGACTAATTGAGAACCTCCTTTTTTTGTAGTCGGTCAAAGAAAAAATCTGTCTAAATATAACTAGTTCTAGTTTAAGGCCCTAATTTGTAAATATTTATGTAAATCAATTATTTCAATAAACAATTTCAATTTCAATTTCAACTGAACAGTAGTATTACCATTATAAGAAGGATTATTATACTCCACGGTAACAACATAACATAATCAGCCTATAATGTTCCCACTGGCCACAGGCCTCCTCTCTATGAGAGGGAGTGGGCCGTAATCTACCACGCGGGCCCAGTGCGGGTCAGGTGTCACATATCTTCGAATTTTTGGTTCTAAGACATGCCGGTTTCCTCACGATGTTTTCCTTCACCGTTTTAAGAGCAATGGTGATGAAATAATTTACACAAAGTAAAGCGCCTGAAGGGGTTCGAACCTACGACCTACAACTCGTAAGTCGCGGCCGTTACCACTGGGCCACCATTGCTCCGCGGTAACAATTGCTTGTAATGATAATGAACACAAGAGAACGAAACAAAAATACAACTACACCAAAATCTTCTATTTATCTAAAAAAAAGCATTAAACGAAGCTAATATTATGCCTACTAATAAACTGGCAACAGGCTCTACCTACTATAGCAACGCAATATACAGTATATATCAATCTTTACCATCTAAAAAAGCCTTTATGTCATAAATTAATAGCAGAAAATTCCTTGAGCGTATATTAAACGGTGCTTTCGGCTAATATGAATAGAAAACCCTTTTTATAACTATATTTATAAAATAATTTAGTGTAGCTAGTCACGTTATATTGTTTGATAGTGTCAAAACGTTGGGTTCAATTAATATTCATAAATATTTTAAACGTCTTTACTAATTACAAGTCACCCAGCATGAAAGGAAAAGAGGTCAGTAAAAACTATGTCAAAGAAATTTTATCGATAGCTTAGAACAGGAGTCACTAAAATTGATAGACCGCGGTCCAAATCCGGTCCACCGCCTTATTTTGTGCGGACCTTCAGTAAACAGTAAAATTGTTTACTAAAACCTAATCTTTAAGATTAGGTTAAGCCAGTAAACAATTTTTTTTTGAGCTTGCACAAACTTTACTCCATATCAATACCTAGACAAAGTAAAATATGACACTGTTCACATTAATATTACTTAATAACTTCCTTTTTTATTGTTGTTCTTTATTAATTTATTAATAAAAATATTCAGGTTTCTTTTGGTTTTACCTATTTCTTTTATTTTTAATTGGTTGCTAGTAATTGTCTATAAAACGGACCGCGACAGTCCTATTATTGTTTTAAACGGTTCCCCAATGAAACTAATTAGTAGAATATAGACAACGTCGAAGTTTGAATATAATTCAAATTCAAACTCAAAGCATTTATTTCAAATAAACCGATTACAGGCACTTTTGAATTTTTAAGTATTCGGTCAGTCAGAAAGATGAAGCTAGTAGTTACCTATTCCAAAGCGTAGTAGGTACCTATGGAGAAGAACGGATAAGAAACTCCACAGACATTCTTTTAAATCAAAATATGGTTATACAATATTGGTAATATCATTCCTGTTGAAATTATACATGTGAGCACGATGCAGATCGTTAAAAGCGTCCGTAATAAAAAGATAAAATGAAAACAATTCAAACATTAAATTACAATAAAATAAGCCATGGCAGCTAAAAATGACCAGTCCCACAATCATGACGCATGGATAAGCACCATTCAGCTTAACCATTTTGAAGGGAGCTAAATGATCCAACACATGCGCTACTATCAGCGAGACATTAGAGTGACCATGACATACTCTCAGCCCCGACATTCAAGTCAATAAAAGACGTACCCAGTAAATGGTAATTTTGTTGTACATATGTATACAGTACTCACCAATTAGGAAGCAAAGGGTTAATGGTTATATCCTTTGTATGACAGACATAATATTAAAACGGTCAATCTACTCAAACAAGCAAGAACAGAAAATATAAAAGTAAATGAGTTAGATTAATTTACGTATAGTATTAGTGAAAATAGGCAGTAGTATAAAGTTCAACGAAGGCTGACTAGAGTAATCCGTTACGATAATTTGACGTGGATCCAATCGTTTGTGAAATGTAACAAATTACAAAAATTAACGAGCGTTCAAAAAATAAACAAATCGTTAATTTCTTGTCCGCTAAAACTAAGTATTGATAGATTGACAGGGGGTAGAAAGATATATACATGATAAATATTAATAATTATGAATAGACCTCCAACGCAAACAACTCCAATCTATTAATCCTGATAAACTTGTAACTATTAAAAATAACATCAAAGACTTAAATAATGTTGCGCTTTCACTTGATAGAATCCCGAAAGCAACTGTTACGAATCCGACGGCAAATAGGCAGTCACAAAACGTTCAAGTAGACATTGACAATAACTCACATCATGTGTAGACATATAGAAAATACTCTTTAATCAATATACCATAAATAAGACAGACACAAATTTTAAAATTTTACAAGGGTTGACGCAATGATTAGTCATATATCGCTAAAAGCGATTTTCTAAAAAACAACCTTTGCATGGATCAATGGAGAAAGGAGAGACAATGCTGCAGGTAGTCTGTATTGCACCATTTACATTTACAACAAATAACTAGGTACATAAATCATCTATATAATACATATATAATAATAATCATAAAACAAGTGCAGAGAATATAAAAATGACGTTTAAGGAAATATTATAATGTTTTCTTACCATAATTTTATAAATGGACAAAGATTGGGTATTTCGTCAACAGTTTGATATACTAACTAAGAATAAAATTTCATCTAGCAAATTGACAGAAACTTCTAAAAGACTAAACTTACGGGTAAACGAAATGATACACCTCTCCTTTCCATGAATTTTTCTTTTGCTCGAGACTAGTGAATAATATATGTTCCAACGAGATTAGAATCCGTATTCTATCTGACTTTGAAGTGAAGCCTAATATATATAAACATAATTAAAACCTTTATGCCGCACTATTAAATGACAAATTTAGATTCTAAATTGGGTTTGAAGACGAAAATAATGTTGCTCTTTCAGTTAATAGATTACCGAAATCCACTGTAACGAATCCGACGGCAAATAGTCAATCCCAAAACTTTTAAATAGATATCGGCAATAACTCACAATATTTCGGTAAAAGTCCGCGAAACAACTTCTAAATTTCATCTAGCAAAATGACAGAAATTTCTAAAAGATAATACCTAAAATTTTCTTTTGCCTGAGACTAGTGTAATATACGTTCCGAGTTTCCTACGAAATTAGAGTCCGTATTCTAACTTTGAAGTGAAGCCTAATATTTATAAACGTATTGACGCCTTAAATAAATGTCACAGTTAGATTCTAAATTGGGGATGAAACGAAATTACGCACTAAACATAATTTTCGTATTAAACGTAACGAAAATTATCTGGTTGGGTAGATCTCAAGTAACGTTTGCAATACGTCATTTTATTTGCGTATATTATTCTTTGCTTGCAGTGAATGATAACGGTACGAGTTTATTAATGATTTTAAATCGATATCAATACTATTATTATATACACGCTACAACGCTTAGCCATTGCATAACACTATGGATTATGCCAACCACGATCAGAAATCCAAAAGAATCGAACACATTTTAAGAGTTCATCTATTTTCATTTTAAAATTCACGAAATACTACTTTTAGATGCTAAACTAGTAACAAAACAATACAACTCACTTGGAATCCATTTAACTCTATCCCGATAACGACAAATCTAAAAAAGCAGGTAATGTGTTTTACGTGGCGTGCCAAAGTTAATTAGTTCCAGTCTGGGGCCTAAAGTCCTAAGCCAATTACTGCAGATAAAGTGTCTGGATGAATCTGATCATCTTGATACCGCAGTGGGATTGGATGAAAGGCAAGCTGCGGGGCGATAAGAAAAATCGGGGCTGGAGAAAATTATTTGTGCGATTTCAAATCAAAGTGATGATCATTTCAGGCGGATAATTCCCGTATTTTCAAGAACGTTCGCAATTTAATTTCAGTCTCATCATTATTATCGCCATTATTATCTTGCTCTTATCCCAATTTATTCGGGGTCGGCGCAACATTTGTCTTTTTCTTCCTAACTTCTCTATTAATCATCATCTCGGTAGCTAGCTCCATTCTAGTTATATCATCTTTCACACAATCCGTCCATCACATCCTTAGTTTTCCCCTACTCTTATAGCCTTTAACCTAATTATATACCTATTAGATACCTATTTTTGACAGATTGAGAATCTGTCAAAAATAGGTATCTAATTTTTCTGTCTATTTTCGACATTGATTGTCGCCGAGATGAGACTGCGACTAGATTTTGATCGTTGTTTAATAACGGGAATTGATCTTCAAGTACAAGAGAAAAAGATAATTAATTGCACCGACCTCAAAAAAATTACGATAAAGATAGGAAGATAATAATAACCAATTAATAGACGTGAAAATCACAAGTTTCTTAATAATAATGATATCGATTATTGTATATCATAACATACCTACTTTATCTTTTAGATATTTGCATGCCATCATTAAATGGCGGACTGTGTCTTTGCACTGAAATGGTATGTAATTCATTTGTACCTACCACATTTTATGCAAATAAATGATTTTGATTTCGATTGATAATAACAGGAACGATAACACTTTATGTGATATTTAAAAGTACCAAGTTTCACGTAAAAGTCCGTTCAAATCAAGTCCATAGATTTGATTTGAACGGACTTTTACGTGAATATATAAAGCGATTTATCATGATATATCACGTTAGGTAATATCGAAACTCCCTATTGAGTTTCCATTACAAAATAAGTAGGTAGATACTTCCAGTAATTTAAACGAAATCAAAGAAAAGTAAAGATAATATCAGGAATGATACACGTTTAACTAAAAGTCCCAATAATCTAAAGATCCGTCAAATTAAGTTCACTTGATGAAAATCCAATTAGAGTTTAGTTTGTTAACTTGACGAAAACGTCGTTCACTGGATTCTTTGCGTAAAATGAAGACACTTAATGGATATTCAATTAATTTTAAAGTAACTGCCTTAATTACCGTAACTTGAGTTCAAATAGGATGAAAGAAAGATAATTTTGGTTTCCGCAAGCCTACTTAAAGTATAAAATTATTCATTAATTTTTAGAAAGCGTTCTATGAAACGGGACTTTATTTATTAACTTGTTTTCTCAAGTAAATAATTAATAGTAAAAGAAAATATTTTTTAAAGTCGTTATACATAATATCGTTAATTATTCTAAATCCTCAAGGCACCGTAGAAAATATACACCGCTTGCTACAAATTAATTTATTTCGAATTTTTAAAACTCATTAACTTAATAAAGAGCAAAAATAAAAAAAATAATCGATTATACTGATCAATATGATTGGTAAAGTCAAGTTAAAGATACTCAAAAAATACTGCATCTGCGTAAAACAGTTGGATCTCCATAATATTAGAAAAATAATTTTAAAAAATCTCCGACGGTTCCAACAAATATTTTGGTGACAGTAGAACAAATATAAATATTAATGCTAAACTATGATTTACGGACAAATTATTTTAAAATTATGAATACGTATTAAAAAATATTTACCTCTTAAAAATCCACTACAAAAATATTTTTTCACTTAACTCACTATCCTCTGTCACTTAAATTCTATTTACACTAAATAATTCAAAATCAAGTTCTTAGTTTAATTAATTTCACGCTTCACGTATCATTAAAACATTTTTTTCAACCATCACAATTGTTCCGAACGAATTGAATCGCGTCGGATTCGATCTAAAAATTTAATCGCGATCTCCCACAATTCGGGATAGCGGCCATTAGCGACCGCCCACAACGAGGTACGAAAACGCACTGGGGTGCCTTTACGTGCGAGCGTGCGAGAGAGACAACGATACCAAAGCAGGAGGGGTAGCTAGTGAAATCTATATGGAGCTTATAAACTGGCCACGAAAATACTACGGAAGTCTCAGGCCATTCAGCGTGGACGTCAATAGGGTCTTAAGAATATTTGGCCAACGTCAAGTGCTAATGGTTTCCAGCATTATGTAACGCCATTCCATGACTCGCGAGTTCGACTAATGGAGGTTTTATTCATTTTTAAGCGTCTAGTGCATTCGAATTTCAAAACTCCCGCTTAGTTTATTTTTTTACTAAATTCAATTCGCTAAATTGTGGGAGGTTAAAGCTCTGAAAATTATTTGTTTGGCAGTTGAAAGCCCAAATCGTTGAGCCGATGGAATGAAATTTCATATTGTAGGATATTTTGCAGGAAGATCGAATGGCATTTTTTTGTTTTCCTTTATTTTTGTGGACGTTTTACATAAATCAATTTGTATCTGGTTTGTGAAAAATACTTTGTATCCTTTAATATCTTTGACCAACGTTTTCTGTTAAGGCAGTGCACTTAGAGATTGTCGCGTCACACTTTCTTCCTTTGATCAAAGTCACATGCTTAGGTATAGGAAACTGCGCTCAACTTCGCAGACAGAACACATTGCTTTAGCTGTAGACGTGTGCACTTGGCTTTACCTTTTTATGCCTACATAGGTGTCGACTGCTTTGAAGGTAGAAGTTTATAATGCAAGGCTTGTTGACTATCGTGGAACTTGCTTCACTTGCATTTATGTTATATGACTAATGTTTTTTTCTCGGCCAGCACATCAAGCTACCCGAAACTGTCAAATTTTACCAATCAACTTTGAATCTTATGCTTTAGCGATAGAGTTGAAAATCTATTAAAGAAACTTGACAGATTGTAGTAGCTTGATGTGTTGGCGTCTGTACAGAGGCCAGCACATCAAGCTACCCCAATCTGTCAGATTTTCCCAATTGAATATGGACCTTATTCCTTTGTAGTAAAGTTGAAAATCTATCAAAGAAATTTGACAGATTGGGGTAGGTTGACCTGCTGGCGTCTGTACAAACACACGTCACATGTCAGAAATGAATTATGTTTCAAGACTAGATAGGCTCAGTGTTTCGTAATTAGAGATTCAGTGTTTTCGACTACTCTGAGCAGAAAGTCCGAAAGAAACAGAGCTCGCAGTCTCTTTAAAAGCACAGACATAATCTTGGTCATAACATGTGAGAATCATGTAGATTAAGTACCCAAAATGATCTTTTGAGGAAAAACCACACCGGTTTGAGTGGACTTTGTCCACTGGACTGTGTCTAGTATGTGCACCCATTTGTCAGTAATCTTGTAGCTCAACTCAAAATACAAGTAGCTCAATTTTAGATTATATTATACTTGTATACAATTTATTTTTCTTTCGTTTTATTTACACATCTACAATGGAAACAATTCTTCAGAAAGCTATTACGGCCACCGTTTTATCTTTATAGACCTTAGGGTTTAGACAAAGTGACATTCTATCAGCGAAAACGTTGATGAAAAAGTAATAAATGTATGGGACTGACATAACCTAGCGTAGAGCTTATGAAAATCTTGTAAATTGAAAGTCCTTGTAGAAATAGGAAACACTGAAAGCGCCACTTGTCTACGCCTTCCTAATGTAAGTTATAATAAAAACAAAACACAACACCACGTCTGTAAACCTCAAAGAATTATGCAGAGGTGTATCTATCATACACCCACATGTCGCTATATAGTTAGGAGGGGCTCGTGGCTAAATTATAACAGCCGCACAGGCTGATCGATCAGGTAAAGCTACGCTTGCCGCGGTTGGTCTGTAGATGGGTGACCATCTTTACATACCGAGACTGCTCCGTGCCTCGGAAAGCACGTTAAACCGTTGGTTCCGGCTATCATTCGTAGATCTTTGACAGTTGTTACGGGTAGTCAGAAGCCCGAAAATGTGATAACCAGTGTTACCAAAGAGAATCGTATTACCAAGTAACTGGGTTGTGGAGGTCAGATAGGTAGTCGCTCCATGTAAAATAACGGTATTCAGCTGCATCCGTTTATACTGGAAGCGGACCCCAACACGATTGGGAAAAGGCTAGGTAGATGACGATGTCAAAAGAGCGTAGGAGCTTAATCGGGAGCAGGTTTCATTCCAAAGTACCGATCTACAATCGGACGGGCCCGTATCTTCGTTGAAGGACTTACAGAGTAGCCCAGGGTCCCAGCAGTGGGAACATTACAGACTGATTATGCTTACCCAACGTTGTTGTTTATCTTAATAATACTGTTATCTTTAGACCCGACTGTTTTGACTTTCCCGGTTATGTTTATTCAACTAATGCCTCTCTTCTTCTAATGGATGGTGTTTATTCTGTTGGGAGATGAAGAGGGTGGGTTCGACACGAAAATGCCTAACTATTTATTGGAAATAATTTTAATTTTGCCCTGTTTGTATTAAGAAAGAACACTTTGATGATATTACTAGGAGTGAATGCCGAAAATGTACGCACGGCTACACATCAAGTTATATATAGCCAGTATAAGCTGACTTCTGACTGTATGAAAAACCTATATAATGGGAGGTCAGCTAAAACTGGAAACGTATAGCTTGATGTGTAGCCGTGTGTACATAGTCGCTTTTGTGTGATGTTGCCTTCTGCCCGTGTTGCCAACACCCATAACCTATAATTTTTTTCAGAAAATTTGGTGTACTAGTCCTTTAGGCTTACAAAACGTATGAATAAATGCTACGTAAAAGTGATATAGTTAGATACCCCGCTTATAGTTAGATACCTGATAGCTGCCCACCCCGCTCCGCCCTCGTAGAGCTCGGGATTATCCCATAGCTGCATAGGAACGTACTACCGGGATAAGAACCCAAGCAGGCACTTTACTTCGTGTAAATTATTTCATCACCACTGCTCCAAAAACGGTGAAGGAAAACATCGTGAAGAAACCGCCATGTCCTAGAATCGAAAGTTCGAAGATATGTGACATTCACCAACCCGAATTGACCCCGCGTAGTGGCTCACTCCCTCTCGCAAAGAGAGGAGGCCCTTATCCCAGCAGTGAAAGAAAAGAAAGAAAGAAAGAAAGAAAGAAAGAAAGAAAGAAAGAAAGAAAGAAAGAAAGAAAGAAAGAAAGAAAGAAAGAAAGAAAGAAAGAAAGAAAGAAAGAAAATACATTTATTTAGCACAGACTAAAAGACACACTATAAAACAGTGGGAACAGTGGGAACATTATAGGCTGAATGTGCATGTCGTTGTATCAAGTTATTCTAAAAAGTCACATCAAAAAAACCTTCTCAAATGGCTGTATTACAGATAACATAAACATATTTTTATCTCCGACTTTGCAAAGAGCATGGTTCATTAGACCCTTTAGGAAAATCTCCAACAAAAGGATCCTTCACAATTTTTTTCCTGGCCGCGCTCCGGAACTCAAAAAAGCTCGCGTACCTACCTACAATTACGAAGGGAGGTCTTTCTTGATACAATTACTTTTTTTATTGTATGCCAAAAGGAGAATGTTTTCATGTCTTGTTCTGTCCTACGGCTTGGGAGAATTTAACTTGGAATTTTGTTTAAGGGGTTTAGAGTCGTTTTGTTTTATTTAGTTACTGGGGTGCATTTAAATGCCTCCAGGAGTATACTTGAATATACAACCCGTGGCTGGTACACGGCCCCATTCCCGCTTCTCCGCGTGGCGCTCCGCGTTCGCCTTGTGCGTTCCTGGGCCCCAATTTTGTATGTTAATAATTATTTCCCGCGTAATCTTACAAGTACAACGTGCAAACCGCGTACGGTTGTCAAGCGTGGTACCTATTTTGACAATTCAAACCACGCCAACTTCGCGTTAATTTTACGCGGATTCGTGCACTGTGTCATAGGGAATACGTTATTAGCAGATGTCGTGTCTAGCTAAGGAATTGATATGGTTTCGAAGTAAGGAATCATTAAGTAGCCATATTGAATTAGGGCTCAGCAGCGATAGCATCTGTGTGATGACGCGTCAGGTGCATAGGTAACTCGCACGTCTAGTACGTCTCGTAACCTGAGTATTTGGGTAACTTTCACACATATTTTTACATTTTTTACACACTTCATCCATCACTTTCCATCAGACGAGATCGAGATCAACAAACAATTCTATGCTCTCTAGGGCTGACCTTGTCTTCTCAGTTATCCCTTAATTACGAAAGAAATAATTAATTAGGTACTAATTACATTATTAACAGCCTTGAATTACTGAATGTAGTAAATAACTATAGGTACTAAAATTAAATCAAATTACAAAACACGTGAGGGAGAGCAATGGTGGCCCAGTGCTAACAGCCCCGACTTACGAGTTGTAGGTCGTAGGTTCGACCTCAGGTAGGCGCTTTACTTTGTGTAATTATCTATCTTATCAATACTACTTTCAAAACAGCGAAGGAAAACATCGTGAGGAAACCGGCATGTCCTAGAACCATGTTATAACATATTTTAATAAAAATTGCTTATTGTTAATTTGTGTCCAAAATATAATACTTTATTCTTCTTGCTGTGCCCTACAGAGTCCGTAATTGTACCTTAGCTTTAAGCCATTGTAACACCTCTACTACATTATGGAATGCAAATAAATATATGAATATGAATATGAAATGCGAAGATGCGGACCCAGAGCGGGTTGGTAGATGTGTGTGTCAGTCCTGTATCCCAAGAGTTGGAACGTTACAGGCTGACTATGCTAATCAAAAATTATTTTACGTTCAAGTACCTACTGTATAAATGGTCTAAAGGTCTAGACATTTAGTGTTTCACGATTATAAGTCAAAATAAGCTAAAGTCTAAAAGTTTGAATGGCGACTGGGTATTTCTGCGTAATTTCTTCACAAATAAAACAAGTAGATAACATTTTTATGAACAAGGAAACAGTCTGTTTTTCTTTCAGCGAGAAAAATAATGTTTAGCATAAATAAGTTTCCCAGAATTATTTATTAACACAACTGTCAGGCAAAGTAAGTAAAATATACATCCCTTTATAAACTAAGTACATTCAGCCCGCCCAAAAAATCTAACGAAATAACAAGCAAGAACCATTTTCTTTGAGCGAATTGTTAGCGAAGTTTCAAAACTTCTTTATTGCTTTTCAGGAATAACTTTTGTCGCGTTTTTATTTTTCTTTCGCTCAAGTAAATATTGATAAACTGATTGATTGAATCGGGAACGGTTGCGATTAATTACCGCGGGGATGGATTTTTTATTGAGATGATCGGATTACTTTGGAGATTAATAAAAAAGAAAATTTAAGACATTTTCAAAACAAGGTGGACCAATTAACTTGTGAAGACCGCAGAAATCCGCTGAATGCGAGAAGCACAGGTCGAAGTGGCGATGCTTGAGGGGGCCTGTGTCCAGCAGTGAACGTCTTCAGGCTGAAGTTATGATTTATAAAACATGAAAAGTTTTAAAAGAGAATGCGATTTCTTAACAATTTTTATACTCTCTATAGTTTTGGTATTTGTCGATTGATAACAATAAAATTATATCACTAATACTTACAAACACAGAATTAGGTCTTTTTTTTAGAATTGCTTCATAGTAACAATCTATATACCTCTATTCTAAAAGAATTACGCACTTTTTTTTACTCAATATTTTTCGCCACATTTTTCCTCAATACACCGTTTCTCGGAAAACATACGATAACTTTCCCGCTGACTGCTGTCATGTGAATTTCTTGGAACTCACACACATTAGAGCACCCAGTTTCTGCTAAAACACTTTGGAAAAAAACATAAGTGCTACGAATTCTGTTTGGTAATAAAAAAGTCAAATTATTTAACTTAATTTGGTTCATTGATTGTATTTTTAACCGACTTCAGAAAAAGGAGGAGGTTCTCAATTTGGATATTTATATTTTTATTATGTATGTATAACTCCGTCATATATAGACTGATATGCAAAACTATTTTTTTTATGGATAAGGAACCTCAGGGGTGGTCCCATATAAATATAATTTAATTTGCTTGAGTAGTTTTTGATTTAGCTTCAATAATACAAATGATAAATGATAAATGATTTTATTTCTGTAAGTAGGTTTGTACAAACACTTTTACACGTCAATCATATTTTTTTTAAACGAGATGAGGTCGGCGTTTCCTATCTGACTACTCTGAGAAGAAAGGCCGAAACAAACTCAGAGGTCACAGTCTCTTTTAAAGTCCAGACATAATCTTGGTGAGATCATGTGGAGACCATGTAGATTGGTGTCTGAAATGGTCTTTTGAGGAAAGAACCACACAGATTGAGTGGACCCGTCCAGTCAGTGCACGCATTTGTCAGTAATCATGCAGCTCAACTCAAACTTAGGGAGCTCAACGATTCGACGAACAATACCAAAGAAAGGACAATTTTTTCCACTTAGTTTATATTGATGATGTTTTAATAACTTCCTGTCACTGAAATTCACATAGCATTGAATTTTTGGGGTAGGTACAACTAAAAAGTGAAAAATAACCTTATTTTTGGAAGTCGGTGTCAAAAAACGAAAATGCGGAACCAACGACACCGACTTCTGAAATTAAACTTATTTTTCACTTTGTGTTATTTTTTTTTTGGAAGTCGGTTGTTTTTTTTTTAGTATTTAAAAAGTATTAAATAAGTAAGAAAATGAATAAATGAAATAAATATCTCCCCAATAGTCCCTAATGGAGTCTGTAAAGTTTCTTGTCTATACACCCAATTTAGCTTGCAAGGTCGCATGTGCCGCATTTGACCGCAAATTCAATTCGTTGCAAATGCAATTACTAACATTCCCAAGTTCTAAGATACATTTGCACCAAAACTAGCGCAGTTAATACATATATAGTGTTACCACTCTCTTGGGAATGTAAACTCTATCACATTATTAATCGAGAAGTTTAATAGAAACTTTTGGAAAATCTTGAACTCATACTAACGCCACTTTAGATTTAATAATTAGTCGTTTGACGAGACAAATTATTATTTCTAATCCCTATAACATCATCATTATCATTTTAGCCGAAAGACGTCTACTGCTGGACATAAGCATCCCCTAATATTTCGCTTATACCCGTTGTATTTTTTTTTCTTGTTACTTTTTACCTAAGTACCTGCTTAAGTGGTTATAATTCTCTAAATTATGTAGTCAATGATTTTGGTTCACGGTAAAACTCTAATGAGTTTATGTTGGCACCAACTTAAATGTCTAAAATGTACTACTGAATAAATAAATAAGCACCTTCACTTCACCTTCTCCTGTCAGTTCTGTGCTTCACAAGGTCATCGGTCCACCTTGTGGAAGGCCTTCCAACGCTACGTCTTCCAGTACGAGGTCGCCACACCAGAACTATCTCTAAACCTTATAATTATCTCTAAACTCTTGCGCAAAAGGAACACATAGGAGACCATTGTTATTACTGGAGATCGGAAGGCCAAATCTCGTAATTCTAAACGTCCAAAACACAGTCGCAGTCTTCACTGTAATAAGGTCAGGTACTCATTGTAAGCCGCTTTTATAATAATTAACATTTTTTTGTTTGTTTAATAATTTAGAAACAACAACAACTGGTGGGGGGACTGTTACTTATTTTTCCAAAAATCCCCACTAGGCTGACTTTATTTAACTAGTGGGGATTTCTGGAAAAAAAAACAATCCCCGCTGGTGGGGATTTGTCGGTGGGGGTTTCTGGAATAAATCGAAATTGGAGGTATTTTTGACAGGTTGAGACTGAGATCAGACTGTGAACGTTCTTAAAATTACAAGAATTGCCCCACGGATTTGAAACAAATGCATGACTTGGCATAAATGCATTTGTACCATTTTTCAGGTTTAGTTAAACACCTAAAACTGAAAAATACTATAATGTTTTACCTCAAATCTACTAATCGTGTATATTTGAGCATGCTTTTTAACATTTTCACTACCTATATCGAATCCTTAAAATAATGCTGCAACGACAGTATAAAGTCACAATTTACAGAAACGTGGTTCCATTGCATTTTACTGGGCACAGTTCCAATCTAAATCTCAGCTCGTTGGGATCTTTTGTTACAGCAAAACATTTGTTTAATAATGAATTGGAATTCTAACTTGACCAAAATGAAGTTATTATATTTCTTGTGTTGTTTTTTCTCCAGCCGTTATTCTATTTCTGTTGTTATCATGTTTATCTTTACCAAAGAATCTAGCATCATAATGTGAAAACATTCATACACTCACGTTTTCTTCCCATGGGGATGGGCACAACTACAGAATGTCACCTGCTACGGTAATTACATACTCTTTTTGCATCGCCTACGTACATGCTTCTAGTTATACACGCATACCGGTTGCGAGCACTACGCGCCATAGGGGTAATTCTGGCAATTTTAAGAACGTTCCCAGTCTGATCTGTCTCAGTCTGTTAAATATACCTCTAATCTCTCTACTGTTTTGACAAGTTTTTGTCATTTCTTTATCGCCGAGACGAGACTGCGACAAGAGTTTGAACGTTAAAATTACGAGAATTGGCCTTCTGATCTTTCTGAAGAACATCACCAAAAAGGTCGCTTAACTTATATAATAATGTACTAACTGACCCCGCAAACGTCGTTTTGCAAAAAAAAAATAGATAGTAGCCGATTCTCAGACCAACTGAATATGCATATAAAATTTCATAAAAATCGGTCAAGCCGTTTCGGAGGAGTATGGTAACTAACACTGTGACACGAGAATTTTATACATTAGACTAGCCTACCCCGCAAATGTTGTTTTGCAAAAAAGAAAAAGAAAAGATAGTAGCCGATTCTCAGACCTACCCGATATGCACACAAAATTTCATAAAAATCGGTCCAGCCGTTTCGGAGGAGTATGGTAACTAACACTGTGACACGAGAATTTTATATATTAGATTAGATATATAGACGTAATAATAAATGTCAATGATCTTTTATTCATAGGTTTGAATAATCACAGTGAAGTACCCATAAGTGATTGAAGAAGGCTACGAAAATATAAGATTTTGCGCCGGAGAATATTATCCTTGGTCCTGATTCAGTCTTACCCATGAACGAACTTGGGTTAGGGTAAATAAATCGCTTTACTGAATAAATTAATACAGGGAATTGTAATAATAACATCTAACTAGCTGTGCATCGCCGTTTCAGCCGCCGTTTAATTAAAAGAAATTGGATTATTTATTTATAAATTATATCTACTACATTTTTGTTTAGCTTCTTTTTGCTCGGTTCCTAAGGGATTATACCGTGATGTTAAATATCCAGTAACCTTCCTCTAGAATTGGGCTATCAAATGCAAAAGAATGTATCAAATCCCACTGGTAGTTCCAGAGAATAGCGAGTTCAAACAAACAAAAAAACTCTTCAACTTTATTATTAGTATAAATATTTTGGGAACTCTATGGAAACATGAATATTATTATGATCCTTGCAATATTTGCAGACCAATACGAGGACAAGAATGTATAATTTAATACAAAAATGGTACCTGATACTGAATAGGGATAATCGATGGAAGCTATTCCGTTATCGTTTCTAAAAATAACGCACTCACACGTGTTAAAATTTTTCAGAATATTCAATATACTATCCAGTGCCAAAATTGCAATAATAATAGCAACATTGACAACTTTTTTATAATTATTATGCTTGAGGTTGCTACGAGGTTTTTGACTACGTTGCATGTGTATATTTTGTCTTTTTTTTTAAAGAGGTATGCGTTTTTTTTTTTGTAAGCAGAATGAACATTTTTTCTTTCTTCCTTTGTTTTTCTAGATTGGATGTGTGATATGATATCGTTTCAGAAATTATTTTCACAACTCAAAAAAAAAAAATAGGCATAGGATACTTTTATGCCGGTAGTAAGTTCCACTGGGATAATCTCCGTCCTCAAAGCGGGCAAAGCCGCAGGTAATAACTAGTAGTTTATTATTATCTATATTTATAATATAGCAATTATGTTGACTTAAAGAAGTGGATTACTCATACTCAAAGCATTTAATTCAATTAAACCATTTACAAGGACTTTTGAATTTTCATGGAGTCGGAAAAATATGAAGCCAGTTGCCCATTCCAAAGCGTAGTAGGTACCTATGGAGAAGAGCACTCAAGAAATTCATGGACTCTCCTATACAATCATACAAAACTAATATTATAAATGCGAAAGGAAGTTGGTTTGTTGCCTTTTCACACTTAATCCATTGAACCTATCCGATAAGGGTACCTTTCATCCAGAAAAAAAAACTGTACCCGAGGAAAATTACAATAACTTTCGAGGGTCACAATTGCTTTAGGACGCTAGATGGCGCGACGTGTCTTTCGAATCATGATTGAAATATGACTTTCTGAGCAAAATCAAGCAATGGACAAAATTATCAACATTTTGTTATGCTTGAGTGCGAGGCTTTTGACTACGATGTATGTGCATATTTTATGTCTTTTTATTTTTTTTTTATTTGTAATGTGCGTTTTGTTTGTGCAGAATAAACAATTTTTCTTTCTTGTTTTCCTTGTTTTTTTCTTTCAGTATTCTTTCGCGATAGAATTTCAATCACTAGTATTATGCTTTTAATAGGATTTGGATGAAATTTGGCACACAGATAGTTTATTAAACCGGGACTAACAGACAGGATACTTTTTATCGCGGTAATAGGTACGTTTCCGTGGGATCTCAACGCGGGCGAAGCTGCGGGCAAAAGCTAGTATACACTATAAATCGATACTTCTTCCTATAACTATCATTTACGACACCCGCAAAAAGACATGTGCTACAAGAACCATTAAATTTCAAAATAGCTTTAAGTACTTCTCAAAATCAACGGTTACATCCATTAAATGTATTTTTCCTAATAATTACTTTAATCGTTAGCACTAATCTCTTCAAGATTTAAGAGAAAACATCCTCCACAGCTGTCGTATGTTCCAAAGAGATATTTGAGTGAAGATTAGGAATATTTATGTGTCCTCGCGACAATCTTGATTGTGTGGCTTTAAGACTCGCGGTTGCGGTGTGAGAGGAGGATTTCGAATAATCTTCTTTTGAATGTATTTGGGTTGCGACGCTGAGTTGATTGCTTTTTGCGAGTTTGTGTGTATGTTGCATTCCTTGTTGGTGTGGCATTGTTAGAAAGGAACGTAGGTTTATTTGTTACAGAAACACGTGAAAGAAAGAAAAATATTTTGTTTAAGACAAATACACGAAATACAAATAAAATACAATATATATAATATCCTACACTATATAATATATTGCCAAAATTATATAATATACTAGCTTCTGCCCGCGACTTCGTACGCGTGAGGTTTTGTTCCCCCAACCCACCCCGTCGCATCGAATCGCCTACAAAACTTCTGACTTTTTTTTTTTGCTTAACTCCATAAGGTCCTAGCGTGATCGAGAAATGGGCTATCAAATGCAAAAAGATTTTTATAAATCCGACCGATACGAGTACTTCCAGAGATTAGAGCTTTCAACCAAACAAACTCTTCAGCTATTATTTGTATTATTTTAAAATTATGATATTGCTGAGATAAAAGTTGTTTCTCTTAATCCGCTCGTCTCAAAGCCCCAAGTGACACACGCTTCGTGTAAACTGTAAAAAGTAAACGCATCTTTACCTATACCATTTTATTACTTTTGACCAAAAATCGTAAATTCTCTTTATGGTTATTTAAATTGTACAAGACTTATTTTGATCACATGTTCAGCATTCGAATTAGAATACACCTATTAGGTACGTCTTGTGTTTAAATTGCTTAACTTATTGCATTCTAGCGACCCACCTCAGCTTCGCACGGTTTTTACAATTTAAAAAACACAGTTTTTTTTTTAGCCTTCTGTCCCACTGCTGAGCAAAATCTTCCCGTAAGTCCTTCCAGGAACTTTTTTCCCGCGCAACCTCGAACTAAACTTCGCGGTACGCGTTCAGGTCAACTCGTCACCGCTTTCTGGACCGACCTCGGCGGCGCCGTCTATCTTCAGGCACCCATTGTGTGGAGACTTTATATATTATAAGTAAGTTTAATATTAATGCATTACACACATAAACATTTCGGAAAACACTCTATATGATGGTAAAAACCGCATCAAAATACGTTGTGTAGTAAGGACTAATTTTTCAATCATCGATCTTTATTCGAGGAATAATTTTGAAATTTTGACATTTATTTCATACAAAAACTGTCAAACGTCCATTTTATTCCTCGAATAAAAGTTATCTGGCGATGGAAAAAATTACCCTTAGAAGAATAACGCAGTTACACAGGCGGATACGAAAAGCTACTTAAATTATAATATTTAGATACTTATACAGGGTTATTTGAAAAACACCAGCAACCTCTTAAGAGGTTATTGTAATCATCATTATGAACAACTTTTACAATGGGACCAAACCTGAAATCGCGAAATAAAATTCAGCTGTTCCCTACATTTATCTTCGTCTATCTCGTCAAAATGTAGGGAACAGCTGATTTTTTTTTTCGCGATTTAGGTTTGGTCCCATAGTAAAAGTTGTTCATAATGATGAGTACAATGACCTCTAAGAGGTTGCTGGTGTTTTTCAAATAACCCTGTACATACAGAAGGGAAAAGTTTTAGCTGATATAAGAAGTTTCATAAAATCATATTACTATATGAATGATAATTATCACTACGGCCAAACAAAGCTAGCGTTTGATTTATAATAATATAGCTTTTGCTCGCAATTTTGCGTGAAATTTGCGGTTCTCCGACCCACCCCGTTGCATCGCATCGCCTGCCTACGCCTTTAATTCGTTTTCGCTTATTGTTCTTTTTTACTTTTTCTCTTTTTGCTCGACTCTTTAGGGTCCTAAAGTTATATAATATAGCCTATAGCCTTTCTCAAGAATTGGTCTATCAAATGTAATAGGATTTTTTAAATCTAACTGGTGTTTCTAGAGATTCAAACAAACAAACTCTTCAATTTTATTATTAGTATAGATTCCGTCAGTCAGCCCTTTCATTACAAAATATTATAATTATCTAGGTATGCCTACATATGTGTTTTCATAAATAACCCCTAAATAAATATACAAAAGAAATATTTCAAAATTCTTACGCCAAAAAATTCGAATATCAAATCTCCACACACAAATTCTTGTAGCAAATGCAAATAATAACGGTACACGTATTTTGAAATATATAAAGAGGGAATAAATTCTCCTCACAGATGGTTGTAGGTATAATCGAATATCGCCCACTATTGCCTAACACCGCGAAGATTAGGCCCGTAGTAATATGTGTCGTTTTGCATGGGTAGTTTTATTTTCTGGGTTAGGCAATGTGTAGACACATTTGAGGGATGTTATCAGGTTTGGTATTTGATCCTATATAAGTAATTAGTATATTGCAGTCTTACCAAGGGGCGATCGAGTTACCCAGTAACTGAGTTGTAGAGGTCAAATAGGCAGTCGTTCCATGTCAAATACTGGTTAGTCTGGAAGCCGACCTCAACATAGTTGTGAATATTCTAGGCAGATTGATTGAGTAAATAATTTTCACAGTCAATGCATTAATAAATAATCATAAATTACAATTAGTCACAAGATTCAATTAAACATTATTTCTCCAGTCAAATTAATAAATAAGTCTACATTAATTTATCATTCAGAAATTCATCAGTCGTTTAATAATGTTGTTTTGCGATTTAAAAGTTTTATTTGAGTTTTAATCACGATGGTTGGCTATTGTGATGCTTTCCCGAATTTGTATTTACATAAACTGTTTGTAAGATTTCGCATTTTTAATGCCATGCGATTTAATAACCGATTATTTGTAGTTAAGAGTAAACTAGTCGGAGATTGAACTCGCTGGTCGTCATGGTCATAAAGCACGCTGTCTCGCCTGGCTTCGTGTCCGATAGCGCTAATATCAGTGATGAGCAGTTAGACGCTAGTCTACACGAACAACATCTAGTACTCACGCATAGAAACACCGTTCCTAACTGATAGACGCGTAAAAAGATTTGAAAAGTGCTTCGGAAAATCGAGTTTTATGAAAAAATCACTGCAAAAATCAGTTACAAATAAAATTTATTCATTTCTTCGATAACTGAGCTTTGTCGGTACGGACTTGGTTTTGAAGATTTTATAGTTCTTTTATTACTTATTGACACCCAAAGTTACATTAAAAACAGCAAGAAAAACTAATTTTTGTTAGCTCATAACTTTTTAATGGCTTTTTATTTTACTATTCTGTTTCCGTACAGACACAATTAATAATAAGTTAAAACGATATCATGTTTAACTTTGGATGCACAATGTCAAACAGTGGAGTAATATTCTCCCGAAATTTGTATAGAAAAAATATCGAAAAGTGGCGCCTTAAGTAAGTCATTTAAAGGAAAATATTTTAGTGTAAGCAATAATTAGTTAGGTACCTTATTTTGTCATTATTGATTCCTCTCATACAAAATAACTATAATAATATTATTTTTATTTCATTACGAACCCGACTATCTAGTTAAACAATTGAACGCCGCTCGTACAAGGTCACGTATTCTTTTTAGTAGTCGTCGTCATTTTTTACGCTACGCACGACAACCAACCCTACTAGAGTTCACGCACACATGTACACGTGTACAAAGGTCATTTGGTTATGCAGTAGTAATAGGTAATTATTTTGCGAGCGTTGTATGGAGTGTCCGAGGTGTGATGTAGGCTAGAATATAGAGACCATTTTGGTTTGCATAAGGCCTATCATCAACGATGCAACCAATCACATCTTACTCAATAACGCGTTAGTAAATCGGGTCGTATACACTGACCGCCATTGAAATACTAGTGCTGTGACAGTCAGGCTTTCCCTAGAGTATACAAGGTGTAACATAATTAACGCAAGACCTCATACACCCCAATTAGAGTATTGAGTTATAAGCATAATACAAAGACCAAAACTTATTTTTTTTTAAGTTTGCTATTTTTATTAAGAAAATCGTGTTGACACTAGCATTACTTTATGCATTAAGTCTTATTACCTTGAGATAAGGTTTAATTTTATTTGGCTTAATCGGCGGTTAGTATGAAAAATACATAATTTTTGAAAAAATACCTATATTAAAAGTTACTGAAATCGATTCAGTAGTCAATTATGAACAATCTACTTTCAGGACTTGTGTTTATTCTGTTACACCTTGTATATGTTCTGTGGTAAGGCTTCTCATTGGTGATTTGATTATGTAACATATTACTTGTGAGTAGCGTCGTGGAAAATGGACATTATAAATAGGTCGTTGTTCCCATCTAAAAACTGCTGAAATCGCTTATCGCATATCGGCTTTCAAACAAAAAGAGATCGGATAGGAATCCAATCACACTGAGTGTTAACCGTTTGTTCGACAGCTTTCAAATTCTCCCAGCATTTTCTCTCTATGGAATATTTCATAGGAATCGCTTCTACCTTTGGTTCCATATTGTGAGTTCAAAGGATATGTTATGTAAATATATTTGCTTGAACTCAATAAATTATTATTTTATAAATAATGTCACATAGACGTGTTTTTCTCGATTCCACCAGCAAGTCTCCAAGGAATTAGTTTTATGAAAAAGAAAGCTGGATGTACAATCAGAATATTTCATAGCAGCTTTCTGTTAAATTCGTGGCAAGTGAGTAGCATTCATGTTTGATTTGAAAAGCGAAAGGTTTACCCGCAAAATTCAAATATACTAAGGTTTTTTTCAATTTGCAGGTCATTTTCAGGTTGTATGGTTAATTAAAATGTGATTTGAGATCGTTACATATATGACTTTACAGAATTATAATCATTACAATCAGCAATACAACTCAGTCTTTCTCATTATAAAGAAAAAGGGGAGCATCTCTTCCAAATGTTGAAATTTTTGTCTAGTGAGCCCAAGTGCTTGTGGAGCAGGAACCAGCATTAAGCCAAGTATTTTTGTCTACGATATACTCATCCAACTTATAATATGCTTCTCTACATAGTGTGCGTTTAATGCATGTTTTAATTTTTTTCTCATTTAGTTGAAAAATATCGAGTGGTATTTTATTATAACATTTTACACAGTAACCCATAAAATAAGTTTTTACTTTAGACAATCTAAAACGCGGTTGATCTAATTTGTTCCTATTTCTAGTGTTAAAATTATGCCTGTCACTTATCTTACTAAAAATATTTTTTCGTACGCATATATAGACCAATGGGGAGGAGGACGAGTGATTCGCAAAAGAGTGGTAACGTTTTGGTTTGCCGCTACTGAAATCGCGAGGGAATCAAAATGCAATAAATCATATAACTGTCACTTCTTACCCTCAGTATTAAGTTTCGTGCCATGGAGGGTTGTCTTTTATAACCACACGGTTCCTGATCGTCATTGTAGATAAGGTATACATTTTTGTGTATTTAATTTTAAAGCGTAGTCGTCAAAGCTTAGCATACCTACTATGCTATAGCCTTTCTTGAGAGGGGGCTTGTGGCTAAGTAAAAACAGTCGCACGGGTCGATCGATCAGGTTAAGCTATGCTTGCCGCGGCTGGTCCGTGGATGGGTGACCATCTATACATACCGAAGTTGGTCCCGGCTATCATTCGCAGATCTTAGAGAGTCGTTACGGGTCATCAGAAGCCCGAAAGTCTGACAACCATTCTCAGCAAGGGGTTTCGTATCACCCAGAAACTGGGTTGTAGAGCTCATAATCAGCCTATAATGTTCCCTCTGTGAGAAGGAGTGGGCCATAATCCACCACGCGGGCCCAGTGCGGATTGGTAGATGTCAAAATATGTCTTTCCACTTTTTGGATCTAGGACACGCCGCCGGCCGATTTACTCGTTTTGAGAACAGTGGCGATGAAATAATTGACACAGAAAAGCACCGGTCTTAGTTGGAACTCGTAAGTTGCAACCGTCTCCACTGGGCCACCAGTGCTGATGACAATAAATAAGCGTTTAAATACACGTTAGTAATATTCCTTCTACCGATCAATTTATTTTTAAACTACGAAACTGATCGGAACGGTTCGGATCCAGGCATGCCACATTATCGTGACTAATTGACGATGTGGTCACGTTCAATGAGGCAGCGCTTGCGATGCAATTGGGGCGTAACCTTGGGTTGTATTTGGGATAAAACATGGATAACCTGGATGCTGTTTAAAATGAACATGAAATTCTACTGAGTTTGCAAAGAAGTAAAGGCTCGCGACGGTGGTGATTCTAATATTTACATAAATGAATGATTTTTGGTTGCGGTGGGGCATGACCTTGGGTTGTATTTGGGATAAAACATAGACAACCTGGATGCTGTTTAAAATGAACATGAAATTCTACTGAGTATGCAACAAAAGTAAAGGCTTGCGACGGTGGTGATTCTAATATTTACATAAATGAATGATTTTTGTTTGCGGACTTTTTTCTAGTTATTTTGAAAGAACAGAAAACAGCAGTTGATCATCAATGAGTTATATGAATTAAACCATAGCCTATTGTTGAATATGTAACACACTACTTAATGAAAAAAACTTTCTCAGAAAGCAAAAGTGTAGTATAATTGAGCGAATTTAACAAAGACCTACATTTTTACTCGTCATGTTGGTCGTAAGTTCCAAATACACCTACTTCATTTCTTATAACTTTACTTAAAGGTATCTTTAACAGACCAACACATTATGCATATCCATAATCATATCAAAATCTATTCGGAACACCTCTACCGACTCTAAAGACATAAGCACGATCGATTTTCCCCGACCCAAATAAACTGATAAACTACATCCTAACTGGCTCATAGATTCGTGAAACATCAGAAAGTTTGACACGGGGATATATAAAAGCAAAACTTATGCATATTTAAAGAATTTGTTTATTACTTCGACATGTCCAAGCATTAACTTTGTAGTGCTGCGTCAGCAGTTTTTTTTTTAAGTTTTCATTTCAGTTTTTTTTTTGCCTAAGCACCAATGCCCGACGTAAGCTCGAATGATTTTTTAATCAACCAACGACTTCCAAGACAGAGTGAAAAATAACTTTCATTTCGTAAGTCGGTGGCAAAGAACGAATATACAAAACCGATACACCCTGTAGTATTTTTTTGGAAGTCGGTTGTCGATAAAAAATAGCTCCAGTTTTTTTGGAAGTCGACCGGTTTTTTTTAGGAAAATAGTTCTTTTATTTTTCTGTAGCTTTCGTACCTACCCCACATGAATTTGTAGGTATACCACTACTTGCTATATAAACAACAGTGATAGGGGTTTTATAATATCAATAACGTACACAAATAGGTTTAAATAACTACGTATTATTGAAGCTAACTCTATTATTAAAATACATACGGCACCTAATTTCTCAAAAAAAAACCTAAATGTTGAGTATAGACCTCATCCTTTTTGTGCCATGCTTCCCTGGCGTGTGCGATTTTCATCTAAATCTTCTCTACGATCTTCTGTAGCTCGTCCACCCCCGCTGTTGGTCTGCTAACGCTCCTCAGAATACAAATATTATTTTATTTTTTTTGCGTTAAGCACTATTATGTGGATCACACACTACAACGCACCAGGCGACGGGGAGCGTGAAAGCGCGTTATTATTGTATTTGTATGTAAAAAATCTTAAACGGGGCGCGTTATCGGCGCTCCGTCGCGTGGCGCGTTGTTGTATGTGATCCGCCTTAGTTTAAAGCATCCGTAGATATGAATGTAGTCTTAAAACTAAGTAAATATTAATGTACGAATCGCGTATTTTTAATTTCCGTTCGAATTTACGTCACATTTACTCCAGCGTTCGAGCTAGGCACAGAAAAGGCACATACCTAATTATGTTCTAACGTGAGGGTCAACATTTTAGAAAATTTTGTTGACTAAATGTTTTTGTTTTTGGGTTTATTTGGGTGGGGTTAAAAATCCTGTCAGTGCAGCAGTCTTTGCTGTGAAGATTTAATCATGTTTCCGGGAACGTCTAACATTGACCTTGCTTTGTATAAAAAATTTACTCAGCCGTTTTCAATGGTATGGTTCGAAGAATTCGAAATATTGTTGCTTTTATTAATTTTATCGGAGACGAACTTCTAACGCAACTTCTATTGTGAATTTTTTTGTTCTTCCGAACCACCCTATCGCAGTTTTCGCTTAGCGTTGCTCCAGACTTTTTTCTATTTACTCGGCTTCTATAGGACCTAGCGCAATGTACCTTTAACCTAGAAACATATTAATTCCTTTTTCCCATTTTCAGTAATATACCTTCAGTTCAAATACAAATATTCTCAGTTGGTGGGTAACATGATACCCCTTGAAAGACTGGTTGTCAGACTTTTGGGCTTCTGACTACTTATCTGTAACGACTGTCAAAGATCTACGAATAATAGCCGGAACGAGCGGCTAAACGTGCTTTGCGAGACACGAAAGGGTCTCGAGATGGTCATCCATCCACGAACCAAACCCGGCAAGCGTAGCTTAACTTTCGATCGAACCGTGCAGCTTTTATCATTTAGCCACAAGCCGAATACGGAATTCAATACATCCCGGCTTTATTAAATAAAAAATTACCAGAAAAACATATCCACCATTTTCCGTGACACGAACAACAATAAAAATTCTTCCACCTTTTCAATATGGTGGCGAAAGATGCGATGATGACTTAAGCATCGCCTTTATTGCTCGTTTTAAGTAAGTGAGGAGCTCAGCACTTAGTGTGAGCTGCATATTCAATGGGCTCTTCCTTCTCCCCTAGAACGTCATAAGAATACTAATATAGTATATTCCTTTCATAAGGTGCGATATTGATCATCTTAGAATTTCTCTAAGGCCGTTTGCCCACCGCCACGTCAACGGAACGCCAATGAAAATGAAATGACGGTGCCGAAGTAGCGATAAATTTATTATGACCGCGTGCCCACCGCACGTCCGTCAACTGGACGTTACTATTTGAATAATCTCGTTTCTGTTAACGTCCCGTTGACGGTGGCGGTGGACAAACGCTGTGAGGCTCCGTTCGCGGTCTCCAGCGATGCGACCTGCGACACGACTTGCGTCAAACGAAACGCGCGCACGTCACTCCGCAAGACGCGTCGCGGTGGTTCGCGGCATGCTCTAAACCACTTCTTTCATGCTTCTTTCATTTGTTTTCTTCGCAGTCGCTGTCACAAGACATGTGTCGCTTGAGCAAGTAGCTCGTGGCCACGGGGTTAGGTGAGTACTGTTGTATTATCATAATCAGCCTTTTGTTTCCATTTCTGGGACTCAGAACTTCACTCTGCGAGAGGGAATGGGCCGTAATCCACAACCACAATGCGGGCCCGGTGCGAATTGTGGATGTTACATGTATTACTGTGTTAGCCTTAGGGCCGGTTGTATAAACGGTTGGTTAACGTAGCATACGTGCGTCAAACAATAACGATTACGTACTCGTTATTATCTGACGTACGGCAAGGTCATAATTTTGTAATTGTAATTATAAGCAACGATTTTTTTTGTTTGATAATAGTAAGTGCCATTTTTGACGTATACGCGTGCGTCAAATGGACGTCAAACAACCCGCCCCACGACAAATTGACTTTGTGTGTCAATTATATAAACGATTAATTTCCCTGGCTGTAGGTACATTTTTGTTAGTATCGCTTCGATAAACATGGAGGCAATTTCAGTCACCACAATTTATTAATGTGTTTAAAAAGATACAATCAATTTGTCAGTAATTAGTTGGCTTGCAATTGAATCACCACCTGACTTACTTGGCACGATACCAAGAAAGGTACCTGTACTTGCTTGGTTGCAGTAAACTTCGATTTTCAGTTAATAGCTTTCTTCGAATTAAGAATTCTACCGTTGTCCGCGCTTCGCAGGGTAGATGAACCGTTATTTATTGCTAAGAACCATTGCTGTAAATACCTCTTGAAGGCTCAAAGCCTTTGATAAATTATTAAGCATTTTCATGGTTTTTAAATGCGGTGCGTTTAATAGTAGGCCTTTTTGAGGTTATAATAATGCTTGGTAAACGAGTTTATGCGCCAAGCACACAAAAGCTGTTGTCCTTGACTTCGTGTATGTTGCTTTATGTTTTTCATCGATTAACAAAAATATCCAGGGTGAAAAATACCCCTTGTATGTCCATTTCCGGTGTTCACAACAATTGTTTCAGTGGTTTTAGCCATGAAAAGGTAATAGACCGATAGTTAGAGTTACTCTATCGCATTAAATATGTATAAAAAGCGGGTTCAGTGGGAATAAACTTTTTTAGTATGAGAATAAAAATAAACTGATGAATTTATAAGCCTTGTATTTAAACTACCTGTTTGTCTTCACAATCGTAAGTACCTAATATAAACGTTTTAGTTATTTATTAAAAAACTATTACCTGAACTTATAGAATACTTGTTGTTTTAATCCTAAGATTCACTAAATTAAATATCAAATGTGATTTAAACAACTACTCAAAATCGTAATAAATTACTCCATTAGGCAATCATTGGCGCCGATTCCCTTGTTCTCAAACTAAACTAAATTTAAGTTCAGTGCATCTTTTTCTTTCTATTTCATTAAGAAAAGGACAGAAGATAAATATTATTTTAGTCCTGTCAAATTAGTCATTGCCTGACGTAAATTGACGCATTTTTATTAGCCAATTTTTTAATCACGTCTAAACTTGTCTATGGAGTATCTTAATTTGACAGAGAAGAACTCAAATTGGTTCTTTCAAATCTTTATATATGAGACGTCAGCACTTTAACCTCCAGACCAGCACATTAGGACGCGTATTATTATACCGGGTGAATTTGTAAACACAGAACCTCCTTTTTTGAAGTTGGTAAAAAAATGATACCTTTTTAGTTATAATCGGCCCTGAAACTCCTTTTGGTATTTTTCTAATTAGTTTCAGGTTTGGCCATCCTCACATACTTCACTAAAATTCATCATATACAACGTGTAACGTTAAATGCGCAAAACATGAAAATAGTTTGCTCATTGTCGACTACTGAATCGATTTCATTATCTTTTAATATATGTTTTTTTTTTTTTCAAAAAATATGTACTTTGCCATACTATCCGCCGATTGAACCAAAGAAAATTAAATCTTAATTTAATGCCATAAGACTCAATTTCGAACGCATAAAGTAATGCTAGGATCAACACAATTTTCTTAATAATAATAGTTAGCTCTAAAAAAAAATAGTTTTGGACATTGTATTATGCTATTAACTGAATGCTCTAATTGGGGTGTATGAGGTTTTGCGCATTTAACGTTACACGTATATTACTATAATTTGGCAAAAGGGTCCATAATAACTTGACCTCTACCGGATAATTAATAAGTGTTTTTGATCACACTGTGCTCAATAATCCTGCTCGAAGGACGGCCTTGATAAAGTCACTAAGACTGTATTCGAGTGGACACTTGTCGAGAAGTGGGGAAAAATAATAATTATTAGCTTTAGAGACAGTGTGATTTTATGCTCAGGGTTTTCGTATGAAGACTTCTTTCAAACTGGCTCCATTCACATATACTGGGCAGAAATATACCTAAATGTGAATTTTAATAAAAATAAAATATAATTATTACAACCCAGTTACTGGGTAACACTACCCACTTGGTAAGACTGATTGTCAAACTTTCGGGCTTTTGACGACCCGTAACGACTGTCACAGATCCACGAATGACAGCCGGGACCAACCTCGGTATGCAAAGATGGTCACCCATCCACGGACCGACTGCGGCAAGCGTAGCTTAACCTGTTCGATCGTCCCGTGCGGTGGTTATCACTTAGTCACGAGGTAAAATAATGGTCACGGTAATTGAATTGTATAATTGAGGTATAACGTAACTAATAATAGGGCAGAAGTACAGGGAGAAGTTTCATGTGTATGTCATAATAAACGTATTAAGAGGGCACAAAGACACTGTGAATTTTAATTTCATAAATCATAAATACCGAAATTAACTTACCTACTCAAATTTTTACGGTTAATCCAAAGTATCTATATTTAAATAAAATAATTTCGAACTTTAAAAAGCACCAATTTGTACTCTTTTGTGTTTTTATTAGAATAAAGAAACACCTATTTACATAGGTTAAATTTGCTGTCAGCGCTTGACCTATGTCAAAACTTATAAAATAAACAGTATAAAGTACGACTTTTATATAAGAAAATTCAGTTTACAGTGATATAAAAACAAGTGTTATTTTCAGTAAAGGTCTTATGAAGTAGCTTAAATCATTATGAACTTTTAGTTGACCTTTAAAATCTGAAGTACGAGTACTCTGGCAAAGACACAATTTGCATTTTATAAATAACCATTTCTTTATACAGCTGTTTTAGATAGCAGCCTTAGGTCGTGTTCAGATCAAAGCGTATATATAGTCGGCCGCAGACAGTGAGCGTCCAAAAAAAAAAAAGAAAAACAACTTCAGCCCGGCGCTGACTGTTCTTTGTTGTTCGTACAATTTACGCTTACACATGATGTGCATAATCAGTCTATAAAGTTCCCACTGCTGGGACATAGCCTCCTTACTGTAAGAGGGAATGGGGTCACAGATATAGGTAGGCCTAGATAACACAAGTATCACGATCTGTATGAAAACTAAGCGTGCCATTTTTTGACTAGACGTCAGAAGCAATATTTAGTGATGGGAAAATCAAATCGATTCCAAGACGTTGCCGCGTGCTGCTCTCGTCTCACCCTACTCCCACGGGGCCTAGCGTCAGCGCTCACGCTCACCCAGTCAGCAGACACAGGACTGAGCGCGACGGCTTACGATTTTTGTACGTAAGCTGGTGCGATTTTTGGCACGAGAAGTAGTTGCTCTTGCATTATCTAGGTGTATCTATATATCTATGGAATAGGCTGTAATCCACCATTCAGGCCTAGGGCGGATTGGTAAATATCACATGTCTTGTCGAATTTTTGGTTCTAAGTCGTACTAGTTTCCTTACGATGTTTCCTTCACCGTTTTTGAGAGCACTGGCGATGAAATAACATACATAAAGTAAAGCGTCTGCCTGGGACGTACAACTCGTAAGTCGGGGCTGGTACCACTGGGTCACCACTTGACTGCTCTCCGCTGCTGCTCGGTATGAACGTGGCCTAAAAAAAATCCTTCAACGCTTACTAGACAATTTTCGATACTGATATGGACGTCCACAGTACCCCGGGGCAGTCACTCAATCAGTTCCGCTACTAGCTTGCTGACTGGCATTTTTTCCCACAGCATTAGCTATTCCTAAACAATACGTGCCGATACGGGTGAAGACTTCAAAGAAGAACAAACTTCATAACAAAAATTAAAATGCAGGAGCCTTTCTATAAAATCTGCTCTCCTACAATTTTCAATAAAAGTTCCATCATGTCCATTATAATTGAATGCAAATATAGTATCTTCATCTTTCAAGACAATGTTAAGAAGACATTATCGATTCCTAGTAATATTATTACTAGTACCCAGCATGACAGTATGAACGATCTACTTTGGTATGCATTTCTGAACGGCAACGTCAAAGGAAGCGCGTGCACTGCATTAAAATGATAACGTGGTGCTTTGGGAGGCTTGCCTCTTGTATCTACAGTTATAATGATAAAATTTGACATATTGATGTAATCGGTGTAGCGAAAACGGTGGAAAGAGATAAAACATGTAGTTTGTGTTTTGTTTTCTCGTTGCCGTCTGATGTAGATTTGTTTATCATGATCACTAGTTAGTATGCTATTATGTCTCTGGTTGTCTCATCTAGAATTAAATACCTTCTTGTTTCGCGTTTTATCGTTGGTAAAGTACGCGTACCGTGAGGGCGGGTTCGTGGAAAGAGTTCCTGGAAGGATTTGGAGTAAAGATGGCACATGGAAAAAGTGACCTTAGCTCATCACTGGATGAAGTCGGGCTGTGGATGCTGATGATGATGATGAATATAAAGTTTACATAACCAGCAACAAAACTGCAACATATCGAAAATTTATACTGACAACAACACACAACAACATCAACACAACAGACAATATAATCCACATTATACCTCTGAATGGAAATAAAAGGGCAATGCGCAATAAAACGGACACAAACAAAAAAGAAACAATTTGAAAAAAAGAAAACCACCATACTGACTAAAACCCTAAAAATCCAACCAAAAAATATATGGGCACACACGAAAATAATTTCAAAAACGAACTTACAAAAGCAAAGTTCAACAATTCAACCAATGATTGTAATAACACTTCAGTATTTGTGTAACATGTCAGTTTGCTTGATGTAGAAATTGTAGAATTGAATTTTTAATTCGTAAGCTAGCTCATCTATTAGTGTATACTTGATACTTGGTAATTTTGTGTCTACAATTCTACATGATCTTTTTGTCTACTGGAATCGCATGAAAACTTGATTGTGAAGGGGATTGTGACAGGTAAGTAGTGGTCATAATCTATGTTTTTGTAACGATGTGATACAGTTCAGTAACCATAGGTGCTGCTCTGTACTAAGCATAATAAGATATTTAGTTTTTTGTAATATCGTCCAGAATTGAATTGTATTCATTTCTGTCAAATAATTAGAAAAGTACAGCAAAGTTTGCTTTATCGTAGAAGATAAACGGATAGAGATTTCCGTATCATCTTCCTAGGTTTCCCAACTATGTTGGGGTCGGCTTCCAGTCAAACCGGATACAGCTGAATACCAGTATTTTACATGGAGCTACTGCCTATCTAACCTCCACAACCCAGTTACTGGGTAATACGATACCCCTTGGTAAGACTGGTTGTCAGGCTGTCGGGCTTCTGACCCGTAACGACTGTCAAAGATCCACGAATGATAGCCGGGACTAGCGGCCTTTTTTTTGTGGGCGGGAAATCATAAATGACCCCTCCTGCTCAGGGTGGAGCAGAAGGGAGTGTCAGACTCTTACTAACTAAAACCCACCCGTGTTCCTTCCATAGCCCTTTATGTTCCGGAGCAGCGGTAACCCTTTCGGACAATCCCGCTCTCCCGGCAGGCCACGACCCTTACGGGCCCCTTCCTTATCGCTGACATCTTTTTGAGGCACGCGTGGAACACGTACGCGTCGTCTAGCATGGGCCTGGTCCTGATCGGACGGAGAGTTACCCATTACTCTCCGCCCACAGGCCCGCGCCTACGGTGGCCGGGAGTCGTGGACCAACGGCCTAACGTGCTTTCCGAGGCACGGAGTGGTCTTGGTATGTAAATGATGGTCATATATCACGGAACAACCGCGGCAAGCGTAGCTTAACCTGATCGATCAACCCGTACAGCTGTTATTACTTAGCCACAGGCTCCTCTAAAATATAAACAACGCGGCATTATAAAAACACATCATGCACAGAACAACAGAAAAGCGATACCCAAAATAGCAGTAACAAGTTTACAAAAAAGTTTCTTGTTTGCAGTCCCTCGAGATACGATATGGACAGAGATGGGAAAGAAATTGTCTAAACTTTATATGGGGTAACAGGTCGCGAATATTGCACAAGTATGTTTGTTTTGTGTATGGTAATAGGGATGGTGTTATATTTGTCTTTGAATAATAATATTATGACGTCATCTTCTTTATTACTTTTAAATATGATTTGGTTATTTAAGTTTTAAAATTGATTTTTGAAATAGAGAAGTGCATAATTTACTGTGGCATATTTATCCCATTCTCAACTAACTATTTACACTAGCTACTAAATGAAATGACTAACTAACCTTATAAAAGGACACTTAAATGTCGAAGTACTCGTCCGCATTGCTGTCATCTGGGAACATGCACATTACTTGCATATTACCATCAAATGATTCGCTAAAACCCCTCTTTTCGAGTTTTGAATAGCTTAGTGCTGATTGGTGTACCAAGTTCGCGAAATATAACATAACATCACGCCTTGTTAGAAAAGTTAGGTAGGAGTGTACCAAAAGTACACCCATATTTCACCAGTTTCAAAAAATATAGATTGCTACAGCTGCCTAACTCAAAGACATTACTATAACAGACAGAAAACTGAACCCACAAAGCGAAAATTCCATACCAAATTTCAAATGAACATTCAGAATCCCAGCATCTGTCATTCCTAAGTACTTTTAGAAACAATAAAAACTATACTAAGCTTTAGAATTCTCCGAAGTGCGATCGATGGTGACATTATAATGAATTATGATCGTCACGTTCTCCCCATCTGTCATAATAACCACAAAATGGCGCGTTTATTATGCACAGACAATAAAACAATAAGGTGTGACCATTACTATAAGTGCGGCGTCTCCATTGGCTAATAACTGGGGAAATGGATTTTACTTAATCGTTTGATAAAGTTGAGTGACCCAGTTTTGGTGGGAATTGGCGTTGTTAAAAGTATTCGGGAGTAAAATTGAATGGTTGCAGTTTTTGTAAGGGTAGAATTTAAAGGGTGCTAGAGGGGTTGAGAGGTGAAAGAAAATCTCCGTTGCTCTTGATGTATTTTTTAATAAAGAGAAGCATATACCTAACATGAGAAGCTTAACAGCGGTTTACTGCACCATATGTCGTAAGTAAAGGGATTCCACATATTAAAACCGGTTATGTTATTTTATTCTCTCATGAAAATTGTTGTAATGACTGTATTTTAATCTTCATTATTAATTCAACATTATTCATAAGTACTTTCAGTTTACTTCAAGATAGCTTTTTCATCATGTTGAGAGAAAGCCTTCTTGTCACAGCCATGTCATGCAGCTGTCGACTTTTTTTGTGTTGTGCTCGTGATTTTATTAGTATTTATTTAATTCAGACACGTTTATCCATATTTATGTCAGTATACTTAAAAATATGTTAGTAACTTAAGATTAAAATCCTAAATGCTATTAACTAAAACTAAAATTAAATAACTGAAACATATAAAATCAAATTGTAAAATCAATCCATTAATTAAAATCGCAATCATTTTTAAATTCATTAAAATCTTTAAAATCATTTACATCTTTAAATTAATTAAAGTCAAAATAAAATAAAATCAAGAATTTTAAATTTCATTATAGATATAAGTATTTTGTTTTTTAATTATCTGTTTGTATGAACATGTTTCTGTGACTAACAAACCTATTTTTCTTTCTTTCCTTATTTTATAATGTTCATACATTTATATTTTTGATTAATAGCAATAAATGATTACATAATGTTATTATTCGGTTTAAAAAATCATAGACCACCCGAGGATAAATTGTCGTGCTCATAACATTTTGGCAGACTTGAACATTTAGGTCAAGTGGCAATCATCATTCAAGCAGGTTGCTTGAATGATGTCCAAGTACCTGATTACCTGCTAAAATTATATTATTTTAAATGATAATTTGCTGGTTATTTCGGGTAAAATTCTGTGTAATTTATTTTTTATGAAACTCTTATGTATACCTACAGGGTTACTTGTAATTCGACGTATATCCGTCAGGAGCTGATAGCAACAGATTGGACCCCCCATATGTATGGCCGAAATTCAAAAGTTTTCTAGATATTTGAATTTTAAGGGTTTTTCGATATAATTCCAAATAAAAAAAAAAATCTACATATAAAAACTACATATAAAAAAACTACATATTAAACTTTAATCGATAGTATTTTATAAATATTATTATAAGCCTAAAGTGAAAATGTGAAGATTTTGACTCTGCTAAAACTATGAACACCCATAGAAACATATATAATATATGTTGGAAATACGTCATTCGTTTGACTGATCGGAACGCGAGCTCCACCTGGTGCCGCTGACAGAGTCCAGACTGAGTTGTGGGAGTCGACAACAGTGCGATAGAACGATGTGAAGTGGACTTGACCATTGGACATCGTACGAACAACATGTGCTCAGAAACTGTGTCTCGTTCCGTATCTGGTTGTGTCGTGTAGGTACCTACAGTGTGATTTGCTAGTGATTAAATTGTTCGTGGAATTATAATCTGATTTGAACTACAAACCGTTTTTCTATTGCGCAATAACCAACACTACCCATAGTACACCCACAGTAATTAAAATATACCTGATAATAACGAGACACATACCTTCTCCGACATTTAATACGAGTATATCAGAAAACTGCATCAATATAATAAAAACAATGATTGTAATTGTTTGTGTGATAAACCATATTATTTAAACAGTAATAAGAACAATATTGAGCAGTGGTGGCCCAGTGGTAACGGCTGCGACTTACGAGTTGTAGGTCGTAGGTTCGAACCCCGTCAGGCGCTTTACTTTATGTAAATTATTTCATTACCATTGCTCTTTAAACGGTGAAGTAAAACATCGTGAGGAAACCGGCATATCCTAAACCCAAAAATTCGAAGACATGAGACGTCTACCAACTCGCACTGGGCCCGCGTGGTGGATTACGGCCCACTCTCATAGAGAGGAGGCCTGTGTTCCAGCAATGGGAACAATAAAGGCTGCTTATGTCCGGGGCAGCGGGATTGTCCGAAAGGGTTACCGCTGCCCCGGAACACAAAGGGCTAAGGAAGGAACACGGGTGGGTTTTAGTCAGTAAGAGTCTGACACTCCCTTCTGCTCCACCCAGAGCGGGAGGGGTCATTGGATGATTTCCCATCCACAAAAAAAAAAAAAAAAAAAAGGCTGCTTATGGTATTTTATGTTTAAGAACAATATCCAACAATAACAGCTATAATATAAGTACAGTTTGCAACAGAAGCAACAAATTTTAATACCCCAATTCCGAGTATCGGAACGATTTATACACGCAACGGGAAAAATTCAAGCCGCTTTATTGCATTCCGGAGCCGTGCCGTACCTAACTAATCTTTACCCCTCCTCGAATTTCCTTGTCTTTTTTTTTCGAGGACATGCCAGATTCGTTAACATCTGCATTTCTGAATTCCTTTTTTACCGCGTCCTTTTTTTAACAAAGGACTTGCCCCAAATATCTCTTCGACCGAAGTCCACTTTATTATTCGGAAATCGTAAATATAAAACGCAGTTGCGTCGTAAATCGGAACGATTAAGTGCCGGATCAATTTTCGGTCAACGAAATGAAAAATATTTTACACAGAGCCAGAGTATCGGATTATTCAAATTAACTTCATTATTTATGGAAGTCGGCGTTATTATGGGGGAGTCAATGATATCCTTTTTTAACGTAAAGTGATGTACTTACCTCATTTCGTATTTTTTATTCAATGTGCTGCCCGGGAAATTGCAGGTCATGAATTTTAAGTCTGCATGAGATGTTTCCTCCTAATGTTGTTAATTTTGATGTAAGTGGTGTTTTATGGAGTTAATAATGGTCCCTCATTTTGCATTAACTAAAAAGTTGTGTGGAAATCGGTTGTCATGGTATGGGCTTGTGATGCAAAGGAATGTGGAAAATGCAGTGAGGAAAGTTATGAGTTTGAATCTCGATAGCTATGAGAGTAGGGGAAGACCAAAGAAACGATGGATGGAGTGTGTGAATGCTGATATGGTTAGAAAGGAGGGGGTATGAATATCGGGATGACGTCTAATAGAGAATATGGAAGAAAAGGTATGTTGCGGCCGACTCCAAATAAATTAGGATAAGGGCCGAAGAATGGTGAATTGCAACGGGCGTTTGAACGGCCATATTCGGTGTCAACATTACTTTCACTTTTTATTTTGTGATTTGCATTTTGTTGAACACAAAATGAGCACACGCGAACTGTGTACAAATAAAGTTTATTCTTTCTTTAATGATGGATGCTAAAAATCTATGATGATACTGCGATACGAACAGCCGCACGAGTCGATCGATCAGTTTACATTACGCTTGCCGCGGTTGATCCGTGGATCATCTTAACATATCAAGACCCCCTCCGTGCCTCGGAAAGCACGTTAATTTCGTTAAGCTGTTGGTCCCGGGTATCATTCGTGGGTCTTTGGCAGTCGTTACGGGTCTTCACAAGCCCAAAGGCCGACAACCACTCTTACCAAGGAGTACCGTATTACCCAAACAGATAGACAGTCGCTTCATATAAAATACTGGTGTTCAGCTGCATCCGGTGAGACTGGAAGCCAACCCCAACATAGTAAGCTCGGCAGATGATGACAACGGAGCTAAACTTGAATACCCTTATTTATAAACATTCTGTACTTATAATTAATTACTAGTTTGTTAAGGGCTGATTTTTCAATCATCTGATAACTTTATTCGAGGAATAATTTTGACAGTTATTTCATACAAAAACTGTCAAACGTCAATTTTATTCCTCGAATAAATGTTATCTGGCGATGGAAAAATCAGCCTCAAGTCAAACGTTTTTGACGTTTAAACATCGCTTAACTTTAAGCTACTTTTTATATAAGAGGGTTAACTATAAGCCAATTACGTCAAAATAGGCATTCACCTCACGCATCCTTGTCCTGCAAATAAAAAAATATTTTCCAACACAACTTTAAAAATTACCGAGAAATTGATAGAACGACTTGTGCTTTCAATCATCCCAACTCCCGGAAAACATGGCCTTAAATTGACTGCCGTAATTGACATTGTTTTCCAGCCAATTTATTGATTCTATTGAAGAAGCTTGGTATACCGTAACACGAATAGATTCGGGTGATCGTTGTCCAATAGGACGTGACTTGGGTGACTGATACAAGCTGGACTAGATTCGGTAGGGAATAACTTAGATCCCACTGATCGATTTTCGTACGCTGTTACCGGGATTTCGGGAGAAGTGCAGTGACTGCAAATTGTGATGTTGCGTTGGTTGAATAAAATATTGGGTACGTAAAAAATATGCTTGTTTTCAGCAATGTCTAACGCGTATTTTCTAATAGGGACAGTAGCAGATGTGTTTCAGTGGGAATTTGATCCAAATAATGAATTTCTGCACAAGAAATGCCATATTTAGAAAGAGAAAGAAAACTAAATAATAATATAATAATAAAAAAGAAAGAAAATACGTTTATTCACAAACAAACTGTAGTTTTATATTGATTAGTTTTATTATAATCCTTAAAACGGAAAATAGTGGCCACTATTATCTAATACTTGTGGAGCACAACTTAACGTGCTTATTTTCTGCATTTTCATTTTAAAATAAAAGAAATAACCAAAACAAACGACGAGGGCGCCACTGTGCGGTCGGCGTCGTTATAACTTAGACATATATATTTTAATTATAAAAAACCAATTATTGTGCACGAAGTGATGACTGTTTCGGCGTCGTGTTGCGCTGCGTGGTGTTGCATAACCTTCCATCAAAACGTCAATACGCCACACTTTTCGACCAAAACTCTTCCTTTATGAAGGTTTCTAGGTACAGAGTTAGAACCCGTACCACAAATGATTTGAAGTTTATGTTGTTGCGCGATTCCACCTTCTCAACTCTCAAGGTCCACTTGGTCTTGATTTTGATGTATTCCACGATGTCTTCAACAAACCCACACACCCACACTACACAAACATAACACATACACACATACCATACCATACGTGAAATCACCACTCTAGTCTCCGCTCTGGAATTCGTACTCCGAGCCCCAAGATACAGACTAACTATCTAGTTTGGGGCTCACTAGCAAATACTATTGTAACCTAGCTGTAGGTAATATTTTAAGCTACTCATGTCATCTCAACTTGTTGTTAACCAGTGAACCTGCTTACTATATTACCTGGACAATAAATATTTTCTATTTCATTTCTTAATAAAAACGAAATACATAGTTACGAAGTTGTTAAAATTTAAAAAGTCGTCTTTATTTTTTATTTATGTTTTTTAATAGAATCACATAAATAAATAAAAAGGTTTTACTTTTTTCTACATTTGGAATTAAATAAACTTTAATTTAGTTTTTATTTTAAAAGGATTGCTCAAATATTTTAAAAGTTATCGCATTTTTTAAAACCAACCCGCTTTCTTTGCGGCTCAGTGTAGATAGTTGGTTTTAATTACTCTGGCCCTGCGATGATGATGAAAGCACAGGACCGATCGAAGAGGCAGTGCTTGGTGGAGGCCTATGTCCAGCTGTGGACGTCTTTCGGTTGAAATAATGATGATGATGAAGTAATGTTATTATTCATTCTGTGTGAAAAAGCATAATTAAAAAAAAAACGCATATACATATAAGTAGGGTATTATTGGGCATTCTATTCCACTGTCCTCCAGTAGCTCGGCGAGTACGCCTCGCTACGGACAGTGGAATAGAATGCCCAATGATTAACGATCGACTCGACTTAGGCATTCTATACCACTGTCCTCCAGTAGCTCGGCAAGTTCGCCTTCGCTACGGACAACGGAATAGAAAGCCCAATAATGAACGATCGACTCGACTCTAGTGTATTACTGTACTCGACCAATGAGCATGCGAGTTAATGAACAACCGACTCGATCAATGACCAGTAACGCGAAAGAGGTTGCGGTAAGTTTATAAATGTTAACGTACTATATACATTCACTCATTTTCAATCGGTTCATTTCCGACAGTAATCATGAAATTTGTAAAACAACCGCAAACGCTGAATGTTAATACAGTCTGCGATGATATTTGTCAGACTAGTTTTCGTCATGGAGAATTATTACCTAACTCAGTACGATGTATCATTTGCGGTCCGTCCAACTGTGGAAAAACCAATTTATTAATTGGTCTTCTTATACACGAAAATGGATTAAGATTTGAAAATGTTTATGTTTATTCAAAAACTCTGCACCAACCCAAGTACATTTTTTTAGAAAGAGTTTTGCAACGGGTGCCCGGTGTTTCCCTCCAAAAATATCATGGAAATGAGGAAGTACTAAGCGTTCAGGACGCAAAACCCAACTCCGTAATTATTTTTGATGATGTTGCTTGTGAAAATCAAAGTAACATGCGTGATTATTTTGCAATGGGAAGACACAAATGCATTGATTGTTTTTATCTAAACCAAACATATAGTAAAATCCCTAAGCAGTTAGTAAGAGACAATGCGAACTTAATCATACTTTTTAAACAAGATGAAATTAATTTACGACATATCTACGAAGAACATGTCAATACTGATATGACATGGGTTGAATTTCGTGAAATGTGTTCGAAAATATGGAGTGAACCCTTCAATTATGTAGTGATTAATAAGGATTGTTCCAAAAATAAAGGATGTTACAGAAATAAATTTGATACTTTTGTTGTCTTTGATTAAAAATACTAATATTTAAGACCGTTACTCTCGCGATATTATTATTCTTCAGACAACGCTTAATCAATCACGAACTGGTTTTTTTTTTTTTACTATGGAAAAATCACTGAAACGACAAATAGTTGATGCTGCAGAAGCTGTTAAGAAGAAAGTGCGAAAGATGAGAGATGCTGAGATTAACAATCAGCAGGTACTGGAATCAGTTTTCAAGCCGGTAACAGAGCCACTCAACCTAATTGCTAATGTCAGTAAGCAGACTTCTCTCCTGCGTAATACAGAAAATGAAGAAACTGAAGTTCTGTTTATCAATAACACTTTGCAAAAAGAAGTTCCTATTAGTAAAGGAAGCAATGATAATAACAACGACGATGCAGCCGAATATGAATCTGATATCGAAAGTGACTCTTCATATAAATCATTAGTTGAAAAAGACCAAGGTGGTGATACGTCATCCTGGTCAGTATCCTCAGAAGCACTGACAGATATTCCGTTTGGTGTCAGAGTAGAGGGCGATAAATTGATGTTAGGTTCTGCTCGTATAACGATGAGTGATGAGTATATCATCGTGGCTGGACGCAAATACCGAAATACGCCTGGTTTAAAACAGTTGCTGTTGAAAAAGAACGTAGATTTAAGCTTGGTTACAGAGAGTGATACGAAACATTATAAGTCAATGCTACTTGACACAAACGCACATCGACGAGACTATGAGCCTGGTAAACCAATAAAAAGTAATAAAGGGCAAAAATATTTGCAAATTATTAAGCCTCTATTCAAACTACAAAGTACAATTCAGGACCATCAATCGAAGGGAAAAGGGCTACCCTTAACAAAAATGTGGAAACAAAACGTAGATTTTGTATATTGGGACGATCCCAATGAACTGGTGGATAGGTTAAAATTATTAATTGCATCTCGAGATGCTGGTAACACAGGATTAGATAATGAAATTATATCTATCATCGAAGAATTGCGTGAAAGTAAAGTTATAAATAAATAAATATTTTATAATGTTTTTATTTTATTATCAGCCTCCCATTACAATACACCTTAAACATGAACGTAGACAAATTCGGACACTACATTCACAAAAGAATGCGTTTATCAGAGTTATTTGAATTTAATGAGAATGCATTGTTAAAATCAGAAAACGGAGATTTTGATTTAAAAACATCAAGACTGAGAGGAATTCGATCTCCAGTAGAAGCAGACGACGCTGTGAACAAGGATTATGTAGATCGATTGAATGCTAATATGATAAAAGAATTTGATAATATGATTGGATCATTGCGTTCTCAAATCATAAAAGAGGCAAAGGGTACAGTTCAGGCTTCTTTAAAAGCAAGGATACCTGAGGTTTCAACTCAATTGCAAGATAAGTTTTATACTAAAGCAGAGGTAAATAAATTACTTCAAAAAACTCCGTAATGGCAAAACAGCAAATTGTTAACGAAATACACAAAGCAGCTCGAAGAAACTTCCTTAGACGTCCTGTCATTCTAAAGGGGGTCGATGACTTATGGCAAGCTGATCTGATGGACATGCAAAACCTGAGAAAATATAATAAAGGTCACAATTACATTTTAGTCGTCATTGACTGCTTCTCAAAGTACGCTTGGACAGAGCCGTTAAAGTAAAAAAATAAACTTGATGTTACTCATGCATTTAAAAGAATACTGATTAACAGCAATCGCAAACCTGTTAATTTACAAACTGATATGGGAACGGAATTTTATAACAATTCATTTCAAACGCTTATGAAGACTTACAATATTAACCATTACTCATCGTTTTCTACCAAAAAAGCTTCGATCGTAGAGCGACTGATTAAACTCTTAAAAATAAATTATATAAATATTTTAGCATGAATGGAAACTATCAGTGGTTAGGTATACCGTTAGAAGTTACGTTGAAGATATATAACAACACAAAACATCGGACTATTAAATTTAAACCAATCGAAGTAAATAAATCTAGTGAGTCAGTTATAAAAGAAAATATTAAAAAAGCCTTAAACCATTTAACCGTTCGTAGAAAACCTAAGTTCAAAGTAGGTGACTTTGTTCGTATAAGTAAATACAAACACAATTTTGAGAAAGGCTATACACCTAATTGGTCAACTGAAATATTTACTATAAAAAAGATTAATCATACCATACCAGTAACATATCATATAGAAGATCAGCGAAAGCAAGGCATATTGGGAACCTTTTACGAGCAAGAACTTCAAAAATCTGACTATCCTGGTATTTACTTGATAGAAAGGGTTTTAAAAAGAAAAGGAACAAAAATGTTTGTGAAATGGCTGGGTCTAAACAACGAAGAAAACAGCTGGATCGACAAAACTGCATTAGTGAATTAAAATAATTATATAATAATCACTATTGCATTATTTCTTTCATTACACTTTGGACAATGCAAGGAGGTGAACTAGTTAATACGTTAATTAACAATCTACCGTTCGAACTTCATTTACCAGGTTACAATTATTGCGGTCCGGGAACAAAACTTCAGAAACGTTTACTTCGAGGTGACCGAGGTGTAAATAAGTTAGACGAAGCTTGTATGCATCACGACATTGCATATGCAAACCATACAGACTTACCCAATCGTCATAAAGCTGATTTACAACTACTAAATATGGCTAAACAAAGACTTAAATCGAACGATGCTGGGAAAGGTGAAAAACTTAGTTCATGGTTAGTGAGCAAAGTTATGAAAGCCAAACTGAAATCTGGATCCGGAGTTAAAACGTTTAAAAGTTTTGTGTCAAAAATAAGAGCAAAAATAAAGAAATTGAAACCAACGGACAGTAAAACTTTAATTAACGCTGCTTACTCAGCAGCAAAAAAGATATTTCCAAACATTCAAAAAATTCGAGTACCGCGAGTGATACCCTTACCAAAAACTGGAGGTATTCTACCTTTAATCCCTATTTTTGCGGGCTTATCAGCTTTAGGAACTTTAGCTGGTGGTGCGGCTGGTATTGCAAAAACTGTTAACGATTACAAAGCAGGTCAGCAAAATTTGCGAGAAACACAACGACATAATAAGACTATGGAGTCTTTAAAGCTAGGCCAGGGTTTATACATTAAGTCACATAAAAATGGTCAAGGTTTATTTGTAAAATCTTCAAAAAACTGAAAAATAAGCTACCTAATCGTCCTCTAACTAATGTAGACATCCAAAGGCATGCACGCAACATCCCTTACTTTCGAGGAGTCTACATGAAGGATCAGTTACCAAGGACTCCAAAACGGATTGAATGTGGTATCGTCAACTTAGACGATTATAAGAACGAAGGGACGCATTGGGTAGCTTATGTAAAAGTATGCAATTATTGTGAATATTTTGATAGCTTTGGGGATTTGAAACCTCCAATGGAATTAATGCGATATTTTAAGAATTGTAATGTTTTTTATAATTATACAAGATATCAGAAATTCAACACAGAAAATTGTGGACACTTATGTTTAGAATATCTGTGGACTTTTTGGAATAAAAATGTATAAATTTTATGCTTTTCTTTTATTTGAATCATTTGCAAGATGTCACTCACATTATCGATAACTGGAAACTCGTCAACTTTAACTACTTACTATCCTAACACGTTGCAACTATATGGACAGTATGAGTGTGCCTTATTGCATTTCTCAACATTTAATTCTATTCCAAACATTGACAAAACGAATAATAAGTTCTATTATGGTTCCAACGAGGTAATTGAAATACCAGACGGTACCTATGAATTGCAAGATATTATTGATTATTTGAAATCTGAAATGAAAGGTGCATCAGTCAAACTACAGTGCAATAACAATACTTTAAAAACTACTGTATATTGTACAAAAGACATAAATTTTAATAAAGAAGACACTCTCAGGAATGTGTTAGGTTTTAATAAGCAGATCTTGAAATCAAATAAATGGCATGTGTCACAGTTTCCAGTCAACATTTTACCTACAACAGTGATCAGGATCGAATGTGATATTGTAAGCGGCTCGTACACAAACGGAGAACCAAGTCACATTATCCACGAATTTGCACTCAACGTGCCTCCCGGATATAGGATTATAGAAATCCCGAAAAACGCAATATACTTTCCAATCAACCAAAACAACATTAGTTGCATACATATCAGGCTGTTAGATATAAATAACCGCTTAATAAATTTGCGCGGTGAAGAAGTGCAGCTGTATTTGCATCTCAGAAGAAAAAATGATTAACTATAATAAATATGTGCATCAACAAATCAAAAATATCAGTTCCGCTCAAGCTTCCAACCAAATAAGAGCTCGCCCTAAGAAGAAAATAAAATTAACTAAAGACAACAAGGCATTCCTCAAAGCGATCGGTTTGCTAAAATGAATATCTTAGACGTATTATCCGCTCCGACTTACGACAACACTGTTGAAGGAATCGAATTTCATTCTTACAAGCCCTACGTAACTAGTTTCAATAGAAACGATGAAATCCGCATACCTATTAACCAACAGGACCTGTATGTACTTCCTTCAGCTAGTACCTTGTATTTGGAAGGAACTGTTATCGTTAGCAAAAAGGATATGAAAGAGAAAGCCACTAGTGTTCATTTTACGAATAATGCTCTACTCTACCTGTTCCAAGATATAAGATACGAGCTGAATGGAGTGGAAATTGATAGAATAAAAAATGCTGGCATAACTACCACCATGAAATCGTTAATATCAATGAATGAAAGTGAATCAAAGATATCTAATGCGTGGGGCTGGAATATCGATGGTATGAAAAATATTCATGGGGGTAGTTTTTCCGCTTCTATACCACTCTGTAACATCATGGGTTTCGCAGAAGATTTCAAGAAAGTCGTGATAAATAGTAGGCACGAACTGATATTGCTACGAAGTAACACTAACCTGAATGCTGTCAAACTTAATACCGGTGAATTTGTAGACGACGTTCAGATAAATAAAATCATCTGGCGTGTACCGCATGTTAAAGTGTCCGACAAAGAGAAAATAAGTTTGTTAAAACTATTAGAAAAAGATCGACCACTCCAGATGATATTCAGAAATTGGGATCTGTACGAATATCCAGCTTTACCTAAAACTACAAAACATACCTGGTCTATCAAAACTTCCTCACAAATAGAGAAACCAAGATACATAATTATGGGCCTACAAACAAATAGAAAAAACAATTCAAGTTCTGATATGTCTCAGTTCAAATCAAATCAAATCAAATCAATTTTATTTGTGTAACATAGGTATTGAGTACAGTTCTTAAATCAAAGATAGGTCGCTATGTTATGCCAAGAGGCGTACAAATATATGGTTGCATGCGAAATAAAAAAAATATATTAATCATGCGAGAGGTAAACACAAATTATTTAATAGGTATAATATGTCAATATTCATAGAATGATGTTAAAAAAAATAAAAAATAATCAATAAAAAACAAAAATAATAATAATAATAATTAAAATGTCACATTAGGAATTAATTTCTACAATCAATGCTTCATTACTATAGTGTCAATATTCAGCAAGAAATTCAAATAAAATAAGTCTACATTAATTTATCATTAAAAAATTCATCAATCGTATAATAACATTTTTCAATTAACAACAGCTTTAATTTTGTTTTGAATTGTGTAGCATTCAATTTTTTTATATTATCTGGTAATTTATTGTAAATGCGCGGTGCCATGCCTAAGACGCTCTTTCTCACTAAGGCTGTCTTACAACGCTGATTACTCAAAGAGTTTGCGTATTGGCTACGAATCGCTACATCTCGTAAAGTTGACACTTTTTCGAACAACCTCATGTTTGTTTTGACGAAAACACTAATTTCAAAAATATATAATGAGGGTAAGGTTAATATTTTCAGCGATTTAAAAATTGGTACACAGCTATCATCAATTTTCAGACCACACATCGATCTGATGCATCTTTTTTGTGCCTTAAAAACTATATCTTTATCAGTAGTTCGATCACTGTCATGTTCGTGATGTTAGAGTATACCTAAATTCAACTTACTTCCCGTATGAAAACCTAAATGTAAGTTTCGCGAATAACAGAATCGCTTTATTATACGAGCAATACATCAGATTTCAACAGTCTTATTACGGACGTCGCCCGGAGCCCTTATTAAGTGAGAAGCAATTTAAAGATTTGGCACCGCTATTTGTCATCGATTGCTCTAGACAAGCTGATAATATAAAGACAGGTCCTGTTGTGGATGTAAGAGTGGAAATTGAGAGCGATTCGGACATACCCGATCAAACTTCTGCATACTGTCTTATATTGAACGACTGTATAATTGAGTATAAGCCGCTGAGTAATACTGTGAGAAAAATATCATGAATCCGAATACTATCATATTAGACGTTCAAGGGTTTAAAGACCTGAACAATAATTTTATAATAAAAGAATTAGCTTTTGCTAGTCGTGATTATACGCAAACATTTTTAGTAAAACCCCCATACTTGTTTAAATACTTAACAAGTGACGAAAAGAGACAGGTTAAATGGTTGGAAAGAAATAGAGGTATTTATTGGAATGAAGGATATATTGACTATAGAGAATTTCGACGTATAATCGTTCCATATCTAGAAAATAATGAAATCATTGTAAATGGTTTGGAGAAGGTGAAGTGGATAAAGGAACTTTGTGCGAATTGTAAAGTATCAGACCTTGGCGGAGAAAAATGTCCTAATTTCTCTGCTTTGCATAAAAAATATTGTGAGGGAAGATCTAATTTTAATTGTAATAAACATCTAAAGCATTGTGCGCTTAGAAATGTGCTTTGTTTAAAGAAGTATTTAGAATGGACATAAAATGTGTACCTACTTAGGTTATTGGTTTTTAAATAAAAATATTTTATAAGGTAAATATGCTTTTATTTTGTTATAAACCCCACACTTCTTCAAATAACACAACCTAATAAGAAATTAAATAAACACATCAAAATAAAAAAATAAACACTACGTACAGTATTACCTCACCAACTAGTTTACACAAACGGTTATTAAAAATCAGTATCTATTAAAGATTTTGATATTTTCTTAACTAAAGACTCAGTTTCGTCCATAACACTGTCGATAGCATCTTTCACAATATATTGTGCATTTATAATAACGTTCTCACTATCACTATCACTGTCTATGGCTTGAGAATTGTTATTACAGAGATCTACGACTGAAATTTTTATTAATTTAATACCACGTCGCTGTAGTCGACTCATAACGAAGGATTTGGTTGGTTTTTGCTTCTTCGACTTTTGCCTGCATCGTTGTTTTGATTTTTTATCTTTCGTGACTTGTTTGCTATGCTCGGGTTCGCTGCGAAGCATCTCAGGGAATCCCTCGTAAGGATCTTGAGCATACTGGCTGAACACAATCTCGGATTCAGAAATCTGGAACAAAATATAGACACATTATAAAACACTAGGTAAGCAGTTAATATAGCGGTCGAAAGCGCTATAATTGGGTTTCCAACGAGGAATTTTTCAAACGCAGCCTGGAGTCTGGATTTGGTTTAGATTATGTGACAATATAACACAAATAACAGACAACACAACACATTAACACTGCTACGAACACAATCGTTAGTTACGAAACAATATAAAAGAAATCGAGTTATAAATATTTTACTTACCGACATGATTACGATGCACTCTAAAATTGTACAAGTAGGTACTCCAGGTGAGTAATATTTCGTAAATGACCAAAAATAATTATTATTTATACTATCACGAGTACGTCAATATAAAAGTTAGAACACGATAACCATAATAATGTTAACTAAGCATTTGTGTCTCCATGCCGAGGGTATTGAACTGTCGTGTGTTTTTAAATAATTACATTATGTACTGATGAACAGCGTTATGATCGTATTACGTGAACATTAGCTCTTTGAAAATAAATCTTATTGTATTGCGTACATGATGCAATTTACGTGGTTGACATTATTATAGGTGCATGTTGAAACTCGAGTCTCGGTTTGTTTTTAACCGACTTCAGAAAAGGAGATTCTGTATTCGATCCGTATGTATGTTTTTGTATGTCTTCGATTTTCTCAAAAACTAATGAACCAATTTTGATGTTTCTTTCATTAACGTGATCTACATACTTTCAGGAAGGTTGTTTTTTTTTTTTTTTTTGTATAAAAGTTTTTTTAACCGACTTTAATAGGGAGGATTTCTTTAAATAAATAACTAGTAAATTAAACAAGTTGGATAGTTATAATCATTCACATTTTATTTCTATTTGTACAAAACAGTAGAATTATTAAAACTATACCTAAATTATATTTATCATACATTAATTAGATAAATTTTCTAAAACTAAAGTAAGATTATTACATACATAAATAGATGTAGGTATTAATATTAATTATAAAAAAATATTAACTACAATATTTATTACAATACATTCTGAGTCTAAAAAACTACATCTTAATTCTTTAAAATCGAAGAATGACCCCAGGCTCGCGTTGATATTCGATCTACAGATATCGATCGTTTATCGTCATTGCTAGATAACACAATTTTGTTGACGCTCCGAGTAAATATTTCATGCTTCATTGATTTAAACATAACATTATTTCTACGGATCACTCCACCATTAAATAAAATATTTTGATAATCTGTTATGTTCAAATCCCTTACTACGCATGATTTTACTCCCTTAGCTTTTTAAATGATTTTATTGGGGGTTTTTATAGAGTAAAGTTTTGATCTCAAACCAACAAAATCAGTTATATATTTTCCTTCCATTTCATCTTTGAACAGACCTGGAACTTTTTTGTTAATTATTGGTATCTTAAAATAATTTTCAACGTCATAGTTACTCGTGTCAAAATATTGCAAAAAAATATACTTCAAGTCATGATAAAAATCATTTGTGAATATTTTATAGACAAATGAATCGGTATCTGTATAACATAACTGCACTCGGTCTTTATAAAAAGGCTTTACAATATTGTAATGAAAATCATACATGTGTGACTTAGAAAGTTCTAATACAGTGAATCCAATATAAATAGGCTTATCTAAAATAATTTGGTCAGGTTTCATTTGTATTGCAACTAAGTTTTCAGATAGAATAGAAACACTATGGAAATAGGGGTTGGCTACAAGTCTCTCGGCGGATATTAATTTCTTGGTTCGATTAGATTGATCGCACCATTGATTAACTAAATGAACGGTTACTCTATTTTCAGTATTTTCTAAAGTCTTGCCAAAAACACTGTTATTTAACAACTTAAAAAAGTCTTGTTCGAAGGAACTTTTTGCCTTTTGTCTTAATTGAGTGTTTAATTCTATGTACTGTTTTAAATATGGACTTTGTCTGAAAGTAATAGCTCTGTGAACTTTACGTAATATTAAACCGTGTTCTAAACATTTTTTTAAATGAACATAATGTATCACATAGTTGTACTTATTATACAAATTTGCAATTAATTTCTTTGTTTTACCTCCCGGGGGTATACATTTCTCAGGACAAAATGGTAAATCATTATGGTGATTGTGTAAATGATCAGGATACAAAAGATCGACTTCTAATATGAAGCCCCACTCAGCGTTATCCTCAACATTTTCAACACGAAAATTGGCTAATTCATTTTCACTGAGAAATCTAAAACCAGAATACGGTAAATACTGACACATGCTAAAGCCGTATAGGTTATTACAATCTAGATATACTATAAAACACGGAGGCTGTGATGCAGTATATTCTGGCAGATATTTATGATTCGCTTTTGCATACCGATGGGAACACGTGCACAAGCCCCCTCGTATACCGCTTTGAATCATTCTGACGATAGCCAAGTCCGACACGAGTTCTAACTGGACACCTGTTTTTAGCAACATTGCGTCGAAAGATAAACTAGGTGCAGTTATATAAAACGCGGGATCGAGTTTGTAATATTGTTTACATGTTTTTCGAAAATTTTGAAATATGTCTGTCAACAAAAGCACATCTGTTTTTAAGTATAGATCCGTATACTCGCCGAGGTCATTAATATTGAATTCAGCCCAAACCGTCTGAGCATGATTATAATCTTCATCGCTAATATCTTCGTTGGTCAAAGAATTATGAAAACAATACTTAGATGGTAATGATTTTTGTTCGTAACATTTCCAATCGGTCATATAATCATACGGATATACACCTTTACGAGTCAGCAAATTAAATTGTTTCTCATCAGAAAAATGAGATCGAAGATTAACAAAATGTTCTACGTGCAATGTTTTAGCAAGTTTGTCTAAACTTGTTCCTAAAAAGTTGAAAGAATCTAAAAACCTTATTTGCACATACTCGTTATCACCAGTAGGAATATACTTTGTAAATGCTGTGTATTTTTCCTTGTTCTTGGGTATTATTTTAATTTGCCCTGGTATTTCGCCTAACTTTTTTATAAATAAATGGCAATCGTAGCCAGATAAATTATGAAAAAATATTGGAACGAATTTTGGTACTTTGTGTTGCAGATTACAGTGTCGATGTGTTGCACCTCGGTATCGACCTGTAATATCACAGTGATCCCTTACTCTATCGGTCAAAAGTAAATTTTCACAAATGTAGCATTTAACAGAGCGTTTAAAATCGAGAGCATCTTCCTCTGTGTATATCATAGGCTCGCTTTTGCACAGAATTCTATGTATTGCTATAACATCTTCAGTCAGAAAATGTACAAATTTTGAAACACAATCTTTTCCGCGATAGCTTCTATATCCGTCAACCCTATCATTAAATGATGATACTACATTATAGGCGAACGCGGTCGGCACGTGGCGTTGTGAGTATGACGTGTTGGCGGTGTTGAATTCATCGCCGGAAATCGGTTCGAGTAATGTTTCGAAATCAGCGTAGATGACGAAAGGAATGTTTTGTTTTCTATCATAATTTTTAAACTTTAAAAATGATCCCTGTTCTGGTAAAATGGTGACAATTCCCCCACACAGGTGTGATTCAATTTGGCTGTGCGTTGGAAAAAACAATAAGCATGTTTCGCAGAAGTATAGTTTACCATGATGTTTGGTCATCTGATTTCTGACTAGACGAGGCAAATCTTTGATAAGACAGTAATGAGAATTAATGTTATTTTCTAAAAGCAATAGATGGATACTCTTAGATTTATTATTCATTGATGTGTACAAAGGTCCAATGATTGTCTTATCATTTTTTAAACCATACACGAATATATTCAGAAAGGGATTATTTTTCTCAAAGACAGCTATGTCCGAAAATGTGATTGGAAATGTCAAATCATCAATATTCAAAACATCCTGGAAGTAGGGATAAGATGAAACTCTATCGGGATGTCGGGTTGTGGGGTACAGGGCCGCCACAACACACCATAAAAAGCAATACTCATCTTTGTTCCGAATGTTCAAACAAGCTCTTTTATTTTTTATATATTTTGGCAAAGTTATAAATTTTGATCCGCCGAGAGGTTGATATTTATTAATATTTATTTCTAAATGCGAATTGCACAAAAATGTCCAACCACTATCTCTCTCCTGAAACTCTTCAATTTTTTTTAACAGTAATTCAACTGTTGCTTTATAAGTTAAATCAAAATCGTAATTGAAATGAATGATAATGTTTTTCGTAGCGAATGATTTCAGTTCCTGTTGATCATTTTTAAACATAAGAAAGAAAGCAAAAAGTTCAAAGTTAATTTTGACAGCTGTATGTTTCTGTAGTGAACGATCTATTAGATTTTTAACCTGTTCACTTATATTATGGAGAAACACCTCAGGGAAATTATTTATTTGTTCGCTAGTTGCAATGATCTTGTAACTTACGATTCGTGCTTTAAACGAAGAATTAATCATTACAACGTTATCATAAATAGGGGTCGCGCTTTTGTTTTTATGAACATTGCTACGTAAATGACCAGACCATCGCCGTTTATCTACAAATACTTTGCAAACCGAACAGTGAGGCATATTAATGTTAGGTACTTATTGAAATTAATTAAAATACAATATAGTCACTAAATACAACATAAATAAATTAATACTTACAACTAAAATTCACGATCTTACCTAGTAGGTATACATAAAAAATCGAAGTAAGTAGCGTAGCAGAATTATAATACAGGACCGTTTTGCTCACGTTCTCTCGTTTGATGATGACTTCTTCTTGAATTAATCCAAAAGTTCATCAAAATAATTCTGAAAAGTTAAAAAAGGTAAGTAAGTAGGTACTTATAGTGAAAAATTAACAATATTTTAAACAAAAATAATTATTTATTAATTACCTGCAAAATAATTATGTAATGACATAGGTAGGTTACAATGTTCCAATTTTATGTAGTCCAAATGTGTAGATATTCTTCAGATCGCATTATTAAACTTCAGTTACTGATCAAATCTGTTTCATGAGATGATAAGATCGTAGGTATACTTTTAATGTAGGTACCTACACTTCGGTATTTGCTATCAATAAAAATGATTTTATTAATTTTAATTATTCTGAAAAGGATTTATACTCCGTCGTAGCTTTGAGATAATGTTGTAACATTTGTCAGTTTTCGACTTTTAAATAATACAAATGTTAGGTACTCATAATGAAATTGAAAATCGATACCGGATGTTTATACAAGTAGTCATACGACGTTTTTCCAATTTTGCACAAAATATTACACGTGTGCTCAACCAAATAATTTTTTCCAGTCAGCTAAGTCACACTCGCAACAATCAGCTATTTTAGGTAAGGTTGACACGCATTCACATTTATGTATAGGCAAGTATTTTTACACACTACATTTTAGCTTAAAATTAATAAAATGTAGTATTACAACATCATGAAAAGTGTTAACAATTAAATTCATCTATTATGACTTACTGAAGAAAAAAAAAAAAACTCGCTTACATGACATATTTAAACCCAAGTCAAACTAATTATTTCCTATGCTTTACTCAAGCAAAACAAATTGAATTATAAATAAAACTTAGATATTGTATATGATACGTAAAATAGGTAATCACCTACAAGACACCAATGCAATGGTAATTATTTTATTAATTACTTGCAAGCATAATTATTAGCGTTGTTTGTTATTTACGCGTTATCAGTTTGTCAGCCCTAAGCTGTTTCGCTGCATCGACAATCGATGCTACCTGAATAATCCTTAGTCTTTATTTTTTGAATGGGTATAATACGACCAAGGAAAAAGTTGTTTTATGCAACAGTAACTGATCGGTTGCAGTAATTTTTAATATAGTGAATTATCGTTCATTTGTGACTTATAAGCTTCATGTTTTCGGAGTACTCGATACATACTAATTGCAGTCTGTAAGTGTGGAAGTAATCTTCAAGAAGTGCTCTGCGATAAGTCTTACTGTACACCACGAGTTACTGTCAATATCAGTGTTGATAGCCATCCGCTGCCATCGTCACCTGCTGCCGTCAGTCCCTGCGCCTGCCCTCACCAACCCATCAGACCGATCGGGCATCATTGGAAAAATGTAAGTCAAAACATTCCAACCGTTTCACGGTTCAGAGTCGTATTTGTATTGGAATACGTTTAACTAAATGTTTTTCTTGTCTTTATTTCAGGTCTGACTCTGAGTGTGAATACTTTCGACAAGCTCCGGTCACTGAACAGAAAACTAAATCCAGCCGCAAACCATCTGCAGACAATAGTGGGAAACGCAAGTCGCGCACGCCTTCAACGAATTTAACTCATCCGAGGTATCTATACAAAATATTAAATTATTTAGTGTTAAAAAGTTTAAAGTGTAGAATTATTTCAGTACTTATTAATTAATTATTTATATTTCTTATCTTGCAAACTATGTTTTTGTACATAATCAGTGAATCATGCACTGTTACAAGTCTGCTGAGTTTCTATAGACATAACCGTTATGTTATTATTTGTGCGTCTCTACTCTCTCGTGCTGTGTAGGTTTCTTGATAATAATTATGTTTTTCAGTGCGAACCTACCTAAACGATAAATCAATCATGAAAGTGATGAACTAACAGTAGTTTTCGTTGTTGTTTCAGTAAAAAAACCAATGCTGGTAACGATATATTCGGTATCAGTAAGAACAGCGGAACTGACACCGAGCTCAAAGAAGGTTCGTCGAACATAACATGTCTATCATCATTCTTCGTGAACAGAGTGGCGAACGGCTGCGAGCGGCGAGCAACGAGCACCGACGGGGAGTACTACATCGACTGCAAGGTGTACAAGGCTGACGACGCGCGCCACACCGACTCCCTGGAGCTGTGGAGGAAGGCGCTCATCCGACTCAAGTTCCAGACCGATACGGATTCTCCTCAGTGGCGGAAACTACAAGAGTTCATGCGTTCGGCTGATATGTTGTTCCTAGAAAAACCAAGGCTTTATGAACAATAAACTAAATGAGTAGAAAGACGTGTATGATATTTTATCTCAAACAAACTCGCTGTCGCATAAATTCACATAATTGTTCATTCACCAAGTCGATCAAGTAAAGTCTGCACTACTATCCGGAGCGATGGCGCACTCGCATGACCATTGGTCGAGTACAGTAATACACTAGAGTCGAGTCGATCGTTCAGGTATTTCAATACCACTGTCCTTAGCGAAGGCGAACTCGCCGAGCTACTGGAGGACAGTGCTATAGAATGCCTAAGTCGAGTCGACTGTTCATTATTGAGCATTATAATTATAGTCTGCACTACTATCCGGAGCGATGGCGCACTCGCATGCTCATTGGTCGAGTACAGTAATACACTAGAGAGTCGAGTCGATCGTTCATTATTGGGCTTTCTATTCCACTATCCGTAGCGAAGGCGAACTTGCCGAGCTACTGGAGGATAGTGGTATAGAATGCTTAAGTCGAGTCGATCGTTAATTATTGGGCATTCTATTCCACTGTCCGTAGCGAGGCGTACTCGCCGAGCTACTGGAGGACAGTGGAATAGAATGCCCAATAATACCCTACTCATATACCATTATATTTCTAATCCCCGAAGTGTTAGGCAGAAGTAAAGCTATGTATAGTACCTACACCCATGCATAATTATGCTTTTTCACGCAAAACTATTCCTAGGTCATCATTCCGGATGTCTTAGCCGAACGATGAATGCAAACATGATTAGCAATACGAATGCAATATACAGCTTACTTGTCTACTTTCCCAAAACATTATCATCTACCTAGCCTTTTTTTTTTTTGTGGATGGGAAATCATCCATCCCTTCCGCTCTGGGTGGAGCAGAAGGGAGTGTCAGACTCTTACTGACTAAAACCCACCCGTGTTCCTTCCTTAGCCCTTTGTGTTCCGGGGTAGCGGAAACCCTTTCGGACAATCCCGCTGCCCCGGCAGGCTTCGGCCCTTGCGGGCCCCTTCCTTATGCTGACATCTCTTTGAGGCGCGCGTGGAACACGTACGCGCCGTCCGGCACGGGCCTGGTCCTGATCGGACGGAGAGTTACCCATTACTCTCCGCCCGCAGGCCCGCGCCTACGGTGGCCGGGAGTCGTCTCGCGGCTCCCGACACCCGGAGCGTCTCCCGCTGCGGCTGGGACGTGAGGCTCTCTCCCTCAGCCGTCCCGCCACCTCCTTCGCTAGCATGACTGCTTCGCAGAAGGAGGTGACTGCCTCCCACTCCCTCTCGCCCCGGACCATGGCTTGAACCAGGGCCGGGCGCGAGAGGTCGCCGCCGCTGCCGATCGCCTCTGCGAGAACACGGCGGTGCTCCGCCCAATTGGGGCATACCGCCACCGTATGCTCCACCGTGTCCTCCGGGCGACCCTCGCAGTGGTGACACCCGGGCGTTTCCTCCCGCCCGATGGTGTGCAGGAACCTCCCGAAACACCCGTGTCCGGTGAGGACCTGCGTCAGGCGGTAGGTGAGGGCGCCGTGGCGCCTTTCTAGCCACTCCTCAAAGAGAGGTCTTATCGCCACTATCGTGGCGTGCCCTGCGCTGGGTTGCGACAGTCGCTCCTTCCATGCCGCCATGAGATCGCGCCAGAGGTCGGTCCGCTCCGCCGCGATTTGCCGCGGCAGCGGAGTTTCCCCCCGGCGTAGTGCCTCCGCGCGCCACTCGTACAGGCGCGCGAGGACTATCGCCTCCAGATCCCACGGCGGCAGTCCGGCCGAGATCGTGCGGTACCCCCGGATCAGCCTTACGGCTACCACCTTTTGGGGCGCGTTCAAATAGTGGGCGGCTCGCCGCCGCAGTGAACGCGCCCACACCGGGGCCCCGTACAGGGCCATGGACCGCACGACCCCCGCGTAAAGCCTCCAGCAGGAGGCGTTTGGCCCCCTCAGGTTGGGCAAGAGCCGCTTGAAGGCGGCCCCGGCCCGTTCCAGCTTGGGAACCAAACGTCGGTAGTGCTCGACGAAGTTCCACCGGCTGTCGAGGACGAGACCCAGGTAACTCATCGTTGTCTCGACGCCGATGTGAACCCCTCCTACCGTTAGTTGGGATCCCGAAGGCGGCCCGTTCCGAGGCCCATGAAAAGACATGGCCTCGGACTTGTGCAATGCCACCTCGAGACCCAACTGCCGGATCCTCTCCACGACTATCGCAACCCCGCGTGTCATCACGTCGGCCGCCGTCTGATGCGACCTCCCCTGCGCCAGGACTAGCGTGTCGTCAGCGTAGCAAACCACGCTGACTCCATCAGGGAGATCAGCCCGCAGCACCCAGTCGTGACCGATGTCCCACAGGAGCGGCCCCAGAACCGATCCCTGTGGGACACCGCACGACATCTCTCGCCGGTTCCATTCCCCGTTGCGACCGGGGTAGATGACGGCTCTGTCCGTCAGATACGCCCCGACTACTCGACGGAGGTAGGTCGGCACCCGGTGATACCGGAGTGCCTCCCCAATGCAACTCCAGGGCAGGGTGTTAAAAGCGTTGGCGATGTCGAGTGACACCGCCACGACGACCCCACCCTGGGACATCGCGTCCCCCGTCGTGAGAGCCCTCACGCGCATGATGGCGTCCACCGTCGAGCGCCCCTTGCGGAAACCGAACTGGCTGTCCGCAAGATCCGGCCCCGTCCTCACCAGGTGCCCGACGAGGCGGCCCGCAATCACTCTTTCAAAGAGCTTGCCGACCTCGTCGAGCAGCATGATGGGCCGGAATGCGGACGAAGAGTCCGCAGGGCGCCCTGGCTTCTGTATGAGGACCAGCTTCGACGTCTTCCAGCGGAGTGGAAACTGGCCCCTCTCCATGCATGCGCTTAAGAGCGCCTCTAGTCGGGGCCCGAGAGCCCTCGAGGCCAGGACCCAGGCCTTAACCGGCAAGCCGTCGGGTCCTGGGGCGGTATTTTTGGCCTTCAGCCTATCTACCGCCACTCTCAGATCTTCCCCGGTCACTTCAGGGATGTCGTCGTCGTCCGCGTGGTCCGCTTCAGGCACCGCAAGTGGCGGAGCCATGGGCGGGGGAGTATGTTCCGCCCGTGAAGGGAACAGAGCGCTCACCACCTCCTCCACCAGCTAGGGGCGGAGACTCTGCGTCAGCGGGGGGGGGGGGGCAGGTGCGAAGTTTATTCCGCACCATTTTATAAGGGCGCCCCCATGGATCTCTGTTCAGAGTCTCCACCATCTTCTCGCGAGCCATATCCTTGGCCCGCTGGACAGCCTCTCGGAGGGCGGTCTTCGCCGCTCTGTACCCCTCGTACAGCTTCGCCTCCGTGGCTTCCGCATCCGGAGGGCGGATGCGGAGCCTGCGGTGCCTGGTGTACAGGTGTCGCGCGTCGACGCACGCCTTGCGTAACGATTCCACCTCCCGCGACCACCAGTACACCTGACATCGGGCGCGTCCTGGCCGGACTTGGGGCATTGCCACGTCACATATTTCGGACATGGCCTCCCGGAATCACTCCGCCTCATCGTCGATATCGGCAGGCCTGTCCGGTGATGACACCCAGGCCTGCACGATCGAGCTTTCCAGGAGGAGCTCCCGGTCCAGCTGCTTCAGCGCCCACCGCGGACCACTCGGGGCCTGTTGGACCGGCGCGCTGGAGGTCTGGGCGGAGACGTCGAACCGGATATACCGGTGATCGGAGTAAGTCTCCACCTCCTCCATGACGCGCCAGTCAATTCTCAACTATGTTGGGATCGACTTCCAGTCTAACCAGATGCAGCCATATACTAGTATTTTACATGGAGATACTGCTTAGCTGACCTCCAGAACCCAGTTACTGGGCCCCTTGGTAAGACTGGTTGTTAGACTTTCGGGCTTCTGACGACCCGTAACGTCTGTCAAAGATCCACGAATGGCAGCCCAGACCAACGGCTTAACGTGCTTACCGAGGCACGGAGGGGTCTTGGTATATGAAGATGGTCACCCCATCCACCGAACAACCGCGGCAAGTGTAGCTTAACCTGATCGATCGACCCATGCGGCTGTTACTGTACTTAGCCCCTCTTAATATTACCTTTTCTACTTTCTAATAAAAATTAATGAAACTAAATTATCGTTTCATCTATAAGTGCATGAGCTTAGATCTCATAATAAACACGATCTCATAATTAAAGCAGCTAGCAACGACATTGCATTAGCACACGTTCATTTTAACTAAGTTCTGAGGCACCAACAGCTACTTGCCAACCTATTTCACTAATATTAACTCCATGTGTTAGTTCCCTTGGCGGGTAAAATTTCTAGAATATAATTAATATATTATAATTAATACCGCCGTGTGGTTCTCGGTAACGAATATAATTATCCCTTTCGTTAGTTCATCCAGGGTCAGCGGTGTTTTGTGTGTGATCATTTACCTAGCTACGTAGTTAATTTTAGGATTCTGTCTGTTCTATACAGGGTGAAATTTTAATCACCGTTATCTTCTTAAGGGGTGGGGGGGGGGGGTGTTCTCATCATTATGAACAACTTTTACTATGGGACAAAACATGAAATCGCAAAAAAAAATCATCTACCTACTTATTTAGGTCTTAATATAGAGACAAAGACTTGAATGAAATAAAAAATGAGAAAAGTTTCATGATCAGAGGATCATAAAACTCTTCTAATTTTAATTCCTTCACTCACAAACCAGCTGAAAACAAAATTGTCAAACAATCTTAAATTATGTCACTCTAATGTTTCTGGTCAGTGTTAACATCTTTTTTAAGCTGACTGTATACCAGGACAACAGGAGTTCGCAGGTGTAACGCTTAGTTTTTACAGGTATTAGCGACAACGTTTAAATGTTATGTCCGTCGACCTACATCAACTTGGGGATTATATTTTGACAGCCTGTCGACCTACCGTTGCCCACCGTAATCCACGTTCCATTCATGGGCATAGATTTTAAAGCCGATCCGAGTCTACGTTGGAAGGCATCTACGTACCTACAAGGTGTGGCGTAAATAACGGATAACCCTAAAACTGTCGACTGGCCAGATTATCATCTATCATTTACCCCACTTATATCACCATATGCCCATGGATAACCAAATTATTGATATTTTAAATAAAAATCGTACTTACTCATACATAATCAGCTGCCATTTCTACAATTGGCGAAATTTTCTCGTTCTGTTTTTTTTTATTTTACTCCTGAATATTTGTGTCATCAGAGCAGTATCAAGTTTTTTTGTTATAATCTAAGATAACTTCGCAAAAAATACTTATTCTCAAATTGTAACATGTTTTTTTAAGGAATTATGGATTGTTGGGCCCCTGTATCGAATATTGGCATATGGTAACATAAGTGGGGTAAATGATAGGTAGATGATAATCTGGCCAGTCAACAGTTTCAGGGGCATCCATTTTATTTACGCCACAACCTGTATATTTTGTTTGCTTAACCCAATAAAAACACCTCGTGTGTTTTTTCTATGGAATATTCGGTTTTGTCAATATTTTTTATTGCACTTGACACGTTTTTGATTGCTTTGGTATTCTGAATTGTTTTTTTTTTGTATTCTGTTTGGATATACGAAGGCTAGATGGACAGAGAACCCCAAAAAGGTGGCTGGGACCGACAGGACGCGAAAGGCGAAAGACAGGCGATCAGGACCAGGCCCGTGCCACGCGCGTGTTCCACGCGCGCCTCAAAGAGATGTCAGCAGTAAGGAAGGGGCCCGAAAGGGCCGAAGCCTGCCGGGGCAGCGGGATTGTCCGAAAGGGTTACCGCTACCCCGGAACACAAAGGGCTAAGGAAGGAACACGGGTGGGTTTTAGTCAGTAAGAGTCTGACACTCCCTTCTGCTCCACCCAGAGCGGGAGGGGTCATTTGATGATTTCCCATCCTCAAAAAAAAAAAAAGGCTGTTGTAGCGCAGCATGGGAGAGGCCTATGTCCAGCAGTGGACTTCGATAGGCTGAGTTGATAAGGAGGCTTATTGGTTATTGACGCTGTTAATTATTATTTTTTCGGTAAGCGATTCACACGAATATTAATTTATTTGTGGGCATTCGCCCACAAATAAATTCCAGAAACGACAACTCCAGGAATATGTATTTGGTAATTGGCACATTTTGAATTTATTTTATTTTATTTGATAGGAATAACAAACAGCAGTATATTACGCAGTAAGCATACAATATAAAACTTACAATAAAAGTAACAAATACACTACTCAAGACGTTATCCACAGATTACAATACAGAATACCTAGCAGTTAGCAGAGCAAGTTAAAAAAGCACTTATTTACTATATACTAGGGCTATCTCTTAAAATAGTTGTAATCTCACTCTTAAATACAGCTTTGCTGTGAAAAATAATATCAGTAGAGCCAAACTGTTTATTATAGGTGTCAAAATTAATTAATTTAATGCAATAAAGTTAAGAAAAATGTACACTAGCGCACATAAGTGATGATTATTGAATATACAAACTCTTTGTCTATGAAAAACTTATGAAGTAATCGTGCGAATCAATCAACCCTATATACCCACCTATAGGAAGGCTCAGGTTTTGGATAACAATAAAATGGACTGTGGAAAAGCCTTATTTTCACCTGCTCAAGGTCCTATACCTTTGATAAATAAATATTGTTGTAACGATGTTAATAGCGAAGCATAACATAATATAATAAGCCTATAATATTCCCACTGCTCGGACACAGGCCTCTTTTTTCCGTGAGAAGGAGTGGGCCATAATCGCGGGTCCAGTGCGGGTTGGCGGATGTCACATGTCTTCAAAATTTTCGTTCTAGGACATGCCGGTTTTCAGTCCTCACGATGTTTTCCTTCACCGTTTTGAGAGCTATGGTGATGAAATAATTTACACAAAGCAAAATGCCTGCTTGGTTTTTAACCCAAGACCTACACGTCTACAACCTACAATTACGATGTCACTAATTATATGAATTCATTATGCATCAATAATAATATTTATAAAATAAATTATTCTAAATAAACATTATTTAATTAAAATAATATACTTAATTGTAGGTTTCTCTTAGAAGTTGAAACAAATAAACGCAAAGACTTATGAAAGACAAAGTTTTATATTATTTTATTCAAACCAAATATCTTAATATTATAGCAATAATTTGAGAAACTTTTGTTTGCAATTCTTAAGCACATCTTAACAAAGCCATCGAATTAGAAAATGCAAATGTCATTGACAGTACTTAACATAAATTATGAGAACGAAATCAAAATTTCCATCCATCTTATACACAATCAGCAGTCAAGCAGAAACGATTCATCAAATCGAGTTTCAGACTAATCGATTTCCCGTCCATAATCGATATAATGGGCAAAATTCTATCATTCACGCCAACATCTTAATTCTCGACAATGGTTGGACGAACAAAAGATTCCAATGTGAAATATCGTCCAGGCCTATTGTCCGATGGCGTGATATATCGACTCCTACCCGAGTCGACGGCCGGCAGACACCAGTTTTACATAGGATGAATTATGGTTCGTTCACTGCTCACGCCTCTATGGCGTGATGTTTGAGCACCTCTAATGATACTCTTTGACCTACTTCCGAAGATTTGATTGATATGTGTTCTGATTTGATTAGAGGAACTGATTCTTATAAAGATTGATTCGGGAAAAGATTAGAGATGGACCAGTTACTGGGTAACACCCCTTAGTAAGACTGGTTGTTAGACTTTCGGGCTTCTGACGACCCGTAACGACTGTCAAAGATCCATGAATGACAGCCGGGAACAACGCGTTAACGTGCTTTTCGAGGCACGGAGGGGTCTTGGTAAAACAGACCAACCGCGGCAAGCGTAGCTTAACCTGATCGATCGACTAGTGCAGCTGTTATTATTTATCCACGAGAACACCAAATAACAATAAAATATTACGTCAAACGTATTATATATTTTGATCATAACAGATTTTCAATAACTTTATTCGCGAAGAACGAAATGTTAGCACAAATAGGTACTTAAAAAATATTGCTAAAAATATAAATGGCAATATCACGCAAATAATATCGAATATCACAATTTATTGGGGAATGTTTGAAAGTCTTACAAATGCCTTCGTTAAGTACGTTACAAAAGTATTCTCAAGTACTATGAATTTTATTTAGACGCTTAGTTCAGAAATATGTTTAATAATTGGGTTTTCTATATTATTTACTCACTCGAATAAGAAAATAAGGTAAAGGCGCTGACAGGCGCGATGTTACTCTAGTAGAACAATTTGTATAAAAACTTCATGGAAATTGTTACATCAGAATTGTTGCGTACTGTCACGTCACGGCTGTCTGCAGGAGCCTTTATTAGAGATCGTATAATATCACTTTCTGTCTTTTTCTTTATATATTATTTTTAGTGATTGTTTTCTATATTTTCAAGAACACACCACAAACGAGACTATGTTCAGCCCGTTGCCTATTTTTGTGTAACATCGATCACAGGGCTAGGTCATTCTTTGGCCAAAGAATTAGCTTTGCCATTCAACGTGGCAATGCTGCGAGTCTTCTGGGCACATTTCCGGATGACAGCAATGAGGACGAGTACTTTGACGCCTAAATATCCTTTTGTTTTTGTATTTTTATTTATATACTTAGTTATTCTTTTAATTTAATACCTAGTGTAAATAGTTAAGAGATTATGAAAATAAACTTATTAGCTTATAGGCTAGATTGTAATGTAAATAAAATACCACCGTCTTCTGTGATACTTTATACAAAAAAAAAATAAAGTCCCTTTGTAACAACACTTAAGGGCCTATACTACCTTAAATGGCTTAGCATGATCCTCCGTTATGTCCAAAATACTGCAGCATTAATTTTGAAATAAATATATGGTAAAGTTGAGGATTAATGTTAGGTCTTATGTTAGACGAAAACACGATAAAATTTTCTCGATAGAAAAAAATTCCAAAGTTACCTCTAAACCGAACAATAAACCGCTGGTATTAAAAAAATACTTCAAATTAGATCATGAATCTTTGTATACTAACCGAACTAACTATAAAGCAGGTCTTATGTTATTTACTTTTTTTTAATTACCATTATTTTCACCGTAAAAAGCAAATACCTAAACTATTGGCGCTGCCTGCCGCCTAGCACCGCACTCTGTCTCGCTCTCACTCAGTCCGCGAGCAGTATCGTGCGAGCGAGTTAAAGAGTGAACTTTAGCTGAGGTAGTGTAGGCTCTTAAGTAGACAAAACACACACAAAGAAGATTATTATCACAGAAGAGCAATCAAATTCGTACATTATTTACCGATCCTTCCTGCATTACCATTTGAGCCATTACATTTTTATTGCCAACAAATATAATTCGATGTTTCTTTTTGACTTCCTGATCGGAATAAAAATCGCTTTTATTTCGTGAATAAAATTAGGTCGTCCCTTGACCTCATTTTATTCACGTTTTCAGTTATGTTCGAGTCATAATTCATGAAATCCATTATCCATTGTTCTAACAAACTGACTTACTCAGAGATGTCACTATAAAAATAATCAACCACTATCTTTCATTCAATTCACTTCATTCACCAGCATAATCTTTACACGGTCGTGTCAACACAATTAAAATGTTTTCAATCAGTTTGTCTGCGTTTTTATTTACAACTAGCTCTGCCAGCGACTTCTTTCGTGTGCATATTGGATTTCACGGGTTTTATTTTTTTTGCATGGAACCCTCATTATTTTTTATAAAGTTACTTTTTATAAAAGCAGCCAGTGAAAATTTCATCAAAATCGGTCCAGCCGTTTCGGAGATTAGCCGGGACAAACAGAAAGACAATAATGTTAAAAATTGTTTTCTTGTTTTAAGTACCGTGAATACTTATAAACGCATTTTGTAAAAATCTGTTATTTTGAGATTACCAACAGACACTTAATTCTTATTTGTATAGATAAAACCGTGTTGCCAGTGATAACATATGGATCTGAAACGTGTTGGCTCACAATAGGCCTTATTAGAAGGCTAAAAGTCACCCAAGGGACAATATAGAGGTCAACTTGGGGTTTACCCGCGTGATCGAATCAGAAAGGAGGAGATCCGCATGGAGATGGCAGTGGGCAGGACACATTTCTCGCAGAACAGATAGCCAATAGAAGGGCAGGTGGAGATTCATAGACGACTTCGCCTTGGAGTATAAATATGGTGCTGTTCCACAAACGATGGACACTTAATATCGTGTCCTGCGTGTCCTATCAGCTGCACGTTACAGGAACTGATGGACGCTGGAGATGGCGCCAAACAAGTAGCCAAATTCTGGGCCGAGTCCATTTAGATTGCTATCGACACGCTAAAAAAAAGAAGGCCGAAAGCTTCTGGAGTGGCGACCGCGTCCCGGAAGACGTAGCGTTGGAAGGCTTCCCACAAGGTGGACTGACGACCTAGTGAAGACCGCAGGAACCCGTTGGATACGACAAGAACTGGTCGAAGTTGAGGTGCTTGGGGGAGACCTACGTCCAGCAGTAGACGTTTTTCGGCTGAAATGATGATGATAATGAGATAAGTCCAGGTTTCTTCACGATCTTTTTCCTTCACTAATGTCAGCAAAATCCAAGGTAAAAACAGAAAGTACTAGTTTGTAGTATGTCTAAGTTAAAAATGTATTAATATTAAGTAACGACTTAAGTACCGGGGAAAGTTTTACATTAATTTCTAAAGCACAAAATACCTACTGTTGTATTAGTTTATTCCATTAAAACTCAAACTCTCAAACTCAAAGCATTTATTTCAATTAAACCATTTACAGGAAATTTTGAATTGTTTAATTAAATAGTCAGTCAATTAGTCAGAAAGTTGAAGCTAGTTGCCCATTCCAAAACGTAGATCTCTATGGAGAAGAATGGGCAACAAACTCCAAGGACACTCTTTTATATCAAGATGTTACAAAATTCTGAGTACATTATTCTTGCTGCTTCTATTTATTTAAAATATAAGATTAAACATATGCCCTTGCAGTTGAGAGATGACCAGTCTCAATCGAGGTCGCCCGTTCACGAACATGACGCGTGGATCAGGACCATCCAGCTCAACCATTTTGTGGGGAACCGAATGATCCAACACACACGCCACTATCAGTGAGACATTTAAGTGAACATGACACTTTCTCAACTGCCATGCTCTTGCAAGTCAACATCAAAATATTGAACATAATAAAAATAAACATTAAGTTCGTAATGTCAGATTCACAAAAAAAAGAGAAGCATTTCTTCCAAATATTGTAATTTTAACTAGTGAGCCTGTGGAGCAGGACCAGCACTAAGCCAAGCATTTTTATCTACGATATAATCATCCAAATTATAATATGCTTGTCTACAGAGTGTGCGTTTAATGCATGTTTTAAATTTCTTCTCATTTAGTTGTAGAATATCGAGTGATATTTTACATTTTACACAGTAACCCTTAAAAGAAGTTTTTACTTTAGACAATCTGAAACGCGGTTGATCTAATTTTTTCCTATTTCTAGTGTTAAAATTAAGCCTGTCACTTATCTACTAAAAAGATGTACATTTTAGAGCATCTTTATGCGCTTATATTATTGACAAGTTACAATATACTGCATACTTTTCCTCGTTTTTATGCCCTCCGTCTATGGGTGCAGGCTGGCCCATTTATAGTGGTCCAAATTTTTTTGTGTGTATTCCATACCATGGAAACACACGAGTTACAAGTTGTTTTTTTTTTAATATTTTCTTAAAATCTCTACTTTAATCATGTAAACTATAGTTGACTATCGATAGTTTTCCAATTTGCAATAGTATTAGGTATGTTTTAACAGCAATATAATTAAACGAAGACCATTCAGTTAGACCAGTATATTTTTTTTTATATTGCTACCGACCTGTGTTACTGCTTTTTTAAAAGAGAAAGAAATATTTTGTCTAACATTTATAAACAATACCATTGCACGTCAGTAAACTATCGATAGTCGACTATAATGTAAACCTCTCTAACTAGATTGAAAGTTATTTTAAATCCTGAAGCTGAAGCAGAAGAGGAATTTTTGTGATTATTTCCAAATGGTAATACTAAAGTAGAGATTTTATCAAATAAACTAGCTGTGCCTCGCGGTTTCACCCGCATAAGTATCGATTCCGTGCGAATATCGGGATAAAAAGCCTATGTGTTAATCCAGGATATCAGCTACCTCCATACAAAATTTTATCAAAATTGGTTCTGCCGTTTGAGCGTGAAGAAGCAACAAACATATAAACACACACACACAAACTTTCTCCTTTATAATATTAGCGTGATTAAAAAAATGACAACTTCTAAATTTTAATTTTCGTGGAAATGTTGCGTTGAGATGACCAAGAACAAAAAAAATGGATCACTATTATAAATGGGCCATCCTGTATCCGGGATCCTCAATACCGAATTTAAGTGACATAACACTGTTACTACATTCGAAGTCACGAACTGTTTTTGCTAAATTCTTGAGTAAATAGAAGTGCTCTTGTTTGTTTGCGTTATTACCCTTACTAAGGAGATGAGGGTCTTCGTCAATGTTGTCTTTGACGTTTATTCTGGCTTTAGTGTCATTATTGTGATTAAAGATAGAAGTATCATTATTCAGTTTTTATGACAACGTCTTAAAAGATAACAATAAACCCTGGTATAGCTACCTACTTATAAAAATTGTTAAATTCACTTACTAATAAAAAATACACAACCTAAACTGCTTGGGCTAGAAGCATACAATTTTGAACTAGAATTCCATATATATACAACGTGTAACGTTAAATGCGCAAAACCTGAAAATTGTTTGTTCATAATTGAGTACTGAATCGATTTCAGTAACTTTTAATATAGGTTTTTTTTTAATGATGTATTTTGCCATACTATCCGCCGGTTCAGCCAAAGAAAATTAAGTCTTATTGTAAGGCAATAAGACTCAATTTTAAATGCGTAAAGCAATGCTAGGAGCAACACGATTTTCTTAACAAAAATAGCTTTAAAAATAGTTTTGTTCATTGTATTATGCTTTTAACTCAATGCTCTAATTGTGGTGATTGAGGTTTTGTGCATTTAACGTTACACTCAAACTCAAACTCAAACTCAAAGCATTTATTTCAAATAAACCAATTATAGGCACTTTTGAATTGTCGAAACGCCCGGGTGTCACCACTGCGAGGGTCGCCCGGAGGACACGGTGGAGCATACGGTGGCGGTATGCCCCAATTGGGCGGAGCACCGCCGTGTTCTCGCAGAGGCGATCGGCAGCGGCGGCGACCTCTCGCGCCCGGCCCTGGTTCAAGCCATGGTCCGGGGCGAGAGGGAGTGGGAGGCAGTCACCTCCTTCTGCGAAGCAGTCATGCTAGCGAAGGAGGTGGCGGGACGGCTGAGGGAGAGGGCCTCACGTCCCAGCCGCCGCGGGAGACGCCCCGGGCGTCGACCGCCGCGAGACGACTCCCGGCCACCGTAGGCGCGGGCCTGCGGGCGGAGAGTAATGGGTAACTCTCCGTCCGATCAGGACCAGGCCCGTGCCGGACGGCGCGTACGTGTTCCACGCGCGCCTCAAAGAGATGTCAGCATTAGGAACAGTCTGAAATTGAGGTACTTGAAGAGTCACTACATTTACATTATATTAAGTATGTGAGCTCTCAAAAACAAATAAAGGAACACATCCTTGCTGCAAACGAGTTGGTAGAAATGTGTAATGATGAGGCAGGTAGAGTGGACCCGATGACTCTGAGCACACATCAATGTGCTTGTCAAAGGGAATCCAACCTTGAGGCTATCCAACTTGAGGTAACGGAGGACCCGTCTCAGTCTGGAGGAGCTCGGGAATGTATCCCCAATCAAGATACACCACATGCTATACAAGGTACATCTCAAGTAGCACAGACAGAGACTTACAGAGCTGTCACTTCTTCTAGTAAATTTTGTTGTTCTGTTATGTTTTCAGATAGCTTAGGGAGAGGGTTAGGTAAATTATTGAGTAACAACCTGAATCAGTCTGCTGTTAATTATTGTATGCCTAGGAAATCCTACAAAGAGATAATGTCATCAATAACTAGCAATAAATATAATTCAAATGCCATTATTTCTGTACTTGTAGGTAATAGTGTGAATGTCAAAATAGATGACATCACTGACAGTGTCACTGAAATCTTGAAAATTAATTGTCAGAAAATAATATTGTGTGCTTTCCCATATTTTGAGCACTTATCAAGTAGGCAAAATCATTATATACATAAGCTAAATAACCATATGCAGTTGTTAGCTAATCACTATAGTGACAAACTTATATTTTTTGACACCAACACTTTTGTTGAGAAATTAAAATCGACTAGGGATACAGCGTATCTGCCTATTAGTTTTAGACGTCAAATAGCATGGCTATTAGCTTTTATTATTAACTCAGACATAAGTATTATGTCGAAGTCTGATGTAATTAGCACCACAAAAATTAGTAATAATACTAATATTAAGGTGGTTAGCCACAATAATTTAAACTAGTCAGTAAGACAACAGAAGTTACCAAAAACAGTATTGTTAATCTCACCTCCAACAAGGTATCTTCTAGCTCTCAATTAATTAATTGTAAAAAAGGGGCTAAGCAGAATTCCTTGAAATTGTTTCATCAAAATATTCAAGGTTTGTCTTCCAAATTATTAGAAATGGAATTGTTTTTAGAAAAAACAATGTTTGATATTATTTGTATTACTGAACACTGGTTGAAAGAATACGAAATGCTGATTAATTACGAGAACTATAGTGTAGGCAGTTGCTTTAACCGAAAATCTATGCTGCGTGGAGGTTCATTAATCCTAATTAAAAATTGTGTAAAATATAAGACTCGTAAAGACATAGTGGAACTATCGGTCGAACATAGCATCGAACTGTCCTGTGTTGAGCTGGATAAGCATTTTATAGTGTGCGTATACAGACCTCCAAACTATCAAAACTACTTTATTTTTGAGTCTGTAATGGAAGATGTCTTGGGAAAACTGGCAACTGGTAATAAATCAGTAATTGTTTGTGGTGACTTTAATATTAATATTTTGGAAAATAATTCAAATAGCAGTAGATTATTAAGCCTCTTTAAATCATTTAATTTGTCAAATGTGTTCTTGGAACCAACGCGAATAACTACAGCTACTGCTACATGTATTGATAATGTTTTTTGTTGCTGCGAATATTTAGATAAAGCCATTGTAAATTATCTCCCTTCCGATCACAGCCGTCAAACCGTTTCTTTTGAGTCCAACACACCAATACAAAAAGTGCAGATTCAATTTAGACCAATAACATCGGGAAATTTGGAAAAGTTTAATAACACTTTAATTAATAAGTTACGTGCTCAGGGCCTAAATATGAATAGTGGTAATATTTTGTATGAAGAATTCTTTTCGTTAGTGCAAACAGAGTTCAATAATTCTTTTAAGAAGAAATCTAAAACTATTTGCCCTAAGTTTTTATTCAGTGACTGGGCAACTAAAGGAATCAGGAAAAGTAGGGAAAGATTATTTGAACTGTATGGCCTTAAGCCGTATATTAACACGGATACTTTTAATAAGTATGTTGCTACATATTCTAAAACTTTTAAAAATATTTGCAAAACAGCTAAAGCTTCCTTCATTAGCAACAAGGTTAAATCAGCAGACAATAAAATAAAGACAGTTTGGAAAATTATTAACAATGAAACGAACAGGAATAAAAAACATAATACTGATTACACACTGAACACTTCCCGTGGCCTTATTAGCGATAACATCGATGTTGCTCAGGAATTTGCAACTTTCTTTACCAATATCCCAATTAAAACCACAGAAACTTTAAATTCCTCGCCCGCACTTGCTATTGAATTATTAAGAGCGAATGTCTCAGCCTGTCCTGTGGAATTTAAATTTAAACATGTAAACCGTTCAGTAATTATAAAGGCATTTAAGCAACTTAAGATCAAAATGACCGAAGATCTGTGGGGCTTGTCTACTAAAGTTTGTCAATCCATTATTGAGACAATTGCACCCTATTTAGCTTTAATATTTAATTTGTGTGTTGATCAAGGGGTATTCCCGGATTTAATGAAGTTCAGTAAAGTTATTCCACTTTTCAAATCTGGGGACAGCAAAAACACTAATAATTATAGACCCGTATCGGTTTTGCCTGTTTTCAGCAAGGTGTTTGAAAAAGTAATGTTAAATCAGATGCTCAATCATTTTAATCGTAATAACATCCTACACGATCAACAATATGGTTTCACCAAAGGACGTTGTACAACCGACGCCGGTGTAACCTTATTAAAACACATATTTGACGCATGGGAAGAGGCACAAGATGCAATAGGCATCTTCTGCGACCTATCCAAGGCATTTGATTGCGTGAATTACGAAACACTGCTTTTGAAACTTGAGCATTACGGACTGGGTAAACTCGCTCTTAGCTTAATAAAATCATATTTAAATGATAGGTTTCAGCAAGTTCAAATAAACGGTGAAAATTCATTGGGTTTAAAAGTCAAAATGGGTGTACCGCAAGGCTCAATATTGGGGCCGTTCTTATTTTTAGTATATATAAATGATTTACCTTATTTACTGGAAAACCGACCACAAATGGTGTTATTTGCTGATGACACATCACTGATTTTTAAAGTAAGCAGACGTGCACAGGAGCTTGACGACGTAAATAACGCTATGCTTGTGGTCCATAATTGGTTTACTGTAAATAATTTGGTATTAAATGAGAAAAAAACTAAATGCATTAGATTCACTTTACCGAATGTTAGAAGTAGTGAATGTCACGTTGTATTGAATAAGGAGATACTTGAATTCGTCGAAAATACGGTTTTCCTGGGGATCACGCTTGACTCAAAGCTGCAGTGGGGTCCTCACTTAACATCACTTGCAGGGCGGCTAAGTTCAGCCGCTTACGCTGTTTGGAAAATCCGTCAATTAACAGACGTGGATACCGCGAGACTGGTCTATTTTAGTTACTTTCATAGCATCATGTCTTACGGTATTTTGTTGTGGGGACGGGCTGCAGATATTGAATCTATCTTCATTCTGCAAAAGAGGGCTATCAGAGCTATCTACAACCTCAGCAGACGTGAATCTCTAAGGGAACTGTTTAAAAAAATTAACATCATGACGGTTCCTTGTCAATATATATATGAAAACATTATGTACGTTCGAAAAAATCTACATCTTTTTAGTAAGATATGTGACAGGCATAATTTTAACACTAGAAATAGGAACAAATTAGATCAACCTCGTTTCAGATTGTCTAAAGTAAAAACTTCTTTTATGGGTTATTGTGTAGAGTGTTATAATAAAATACCACTCGATATTCTTCAACTAAATGAGAAGAAATTTAAAACATGCATTAAACGCACACTATGTAGACAAGCATACTATAAGTTGGATGATTATATCGTAGATAAAAATGCTTGGCTAAATGCTGGTCCTGCTCCACAGACACTTGGGCTCACTAGTTAAAATTTCAATATTAATTTGGAAGACATGCTTCCCTTTTTTTTTTTTTTTTTTTTTTTTTTTTTTTTTTTTTTTTTTTTTTTTTTTTTTTTTTAAGTGTTTCTGACATTCGAATTTAATGTGTATTTTTAATTCAATCAAGTTTTAATTGTTACTTTAATATCTTATACCTCTTTCTAGTAAAATTTTATTCATCTCGTAAATAAATTGGTAACGATAGTTTTGTATAATTTAGAAGCATTTTTTTATTTTTTTATTTTAATTTTGTAAATGTAAGAACCATGGATCCGTTCATTATAATTTTTTTATATTGACTTGAAAGAGCATGGCAGTTGAGAATGTGTCATGCTCACTTAAATGTCTCACTGATGGTGGCGCGTGTGTTGGATCATTCGGTTCCCTTCAAAATGGTTGAGCTGGATGGTGCTGATCCATGCGTCATGTTCGTGAACGGGCGCTGTCAGTTGAGACTGGTCATCTCTTAGCTGCCAGGGCTTCTTTTTAATCTTATAACTGTCTTGAATTGTTTCTTCATAACATTGTTCTCACATATAGAAGCAACAAGAATACTGTACTCAGGATTTTGTAATATCTTAATTTAAAAGAGTGTCCTTGGAGTTTCTTGCCCGTTCTTCTCCAAGAGATCTACGTTTTGGAATGGGCAACTAGCTTCAACTTTCTGACTAACTGACCGACTAGTTAATTTTGACAATTCAAAAGTGCCTGGAAATGGTTTAATTGAAATAAATGCTTTGAGTTTGAGTTTGAGTTTGGGAAGGGGCCCGAAAGGGCCGAAGCCTGCCGGGGCAGCGGGATTGTCCGAAAGGGTTACCGCTACCCCGGAACACAAAGGGCTAAGGAAGGAACACGGGTGGGTTTTAGTCAGTAAGAGTCTGACACTCCCTTCTGCTCCACCCAGAGCGGGAGCGGTCATTGGATGATTTCCCATCCACAAAAAAAAAAAAAAAAAAAAAGGGTCGGTCAGTCAGAAAGATGAAGCTAGTTGCCCATTCCAAAGCGTAGATCCCTGTGGAGAAGAACGGGCAAGAAACTCCACGGACACTCTTTTAAATCATAAAATTGTTACAAAAATCTTGATTACATCATTCATGTTGAAATTATACATGTGAGAACGATGCAGAAAGACGTGCACGTTAAAGGCGTCCGTACTAAAAAGAACAATTCATAAATTAAAATAAGCCGTGGCGGCTAAGAGATGACCAGTCCCTACTGACGGCGCCCGTTCACGAACATGACGTATGGATCAGCACCATTCAGCTCAACCATTTTGAAGGGAACCCAATGATCCAACACACACGCCACCATCAGCGAGACATTTGAGTGAGCATGACATACTCTCAGCTGCCAGGGCACATTCAAGTCAATTAAAGACGTACCCAGTAAATGGTAGCTTTATAGTTTAGGTACATAGTGCTCACACGTGTGCTATGCAATTATACAATACTAAGAGATTGAATTTATACAATGCAAAGATAGTTTTTCAATCTTCAGCAGCTCCAACTATAATTTCGAATGCTAATTAATTAGTTTATGCGCCCTTGTGGAGCAGGACCAGCGTTCAGCCAAGCATTTTTGTCAGCGATGTAATCCCCCAACTTATAATATGCTTGGCTGCATAGTGTGCGTTTTATGCAAGATTTGAATTTCGTTTCATTGAGTTGGAGTATGTGGGGGGGTATTTTATTGTAACATTTTAAACAGTACCCCATGAAGGATGAGTCTACTTTAGCCAATCTGAAACCTGGTTGAACTAATTGGTCCCTATTTCTAGTCCCATAGGTGTGTCTTTCACCTCTTTTACTGAAAAGATTTAAATTTTTCCTTACGTACATGATGTTTTCATAGATGTATTGACAAGGTACTGTCATGATATTAATGTCTTTAAACAGTTCCCTTAGAGAATCGCGCCTGCGGAGGCCATATATTGCTCTGATGGCTCTTTTCTGCAGAATAAAAATAGACTCGATATCTGCAGCCCGTCCCCATAATAAAATACCGTAAGACATGATACTATGAAAGTAACTGAAATAGACTAGCCTCGCGGTATCTACATTAGTAAATTGACGGATTTTTCTTACAGCATATGCTGCTGAACTAAGCCGTCCTGCAAGAGATGTTAAATGAGGACCCCATTGCAGCCTTGAGTCGAGCGTGATCCCCAGGAAAACAGTTTTATCGACGAATTCTAGTATCTCTTTATTCAATACTATGTCACAATCACTACTTTTAACATTCGGTAAAGAAAATCGTATGCATTTAGTTTTTTTCCCATTGAATACTAAATTATTAGCAGTGAACCAATTATGCACCTGCAGTAGGGCGTTATTTACGTCGTCAAGATTTGGAGCACGTCTACTTATCTTAAAAATTAATGAAGTATCGTCAGCAAATAACACCATTTGTGGTTGTTTTTTTAATAAATGGGGTAAATCATTAATGAATACTAAAAAGAGGAAAGGACCTAATATCGAGCCTTGTGGAACACCCATTTCTACTTTTAGACCAAGTGAATTGACACCAATTATTTGCACTTTTTGTTGTCTATCATTTAAATACGATTTTACTAAACTGAGCGCAAGTTTACCTAATCCGTAATGCTTAAGTTTTACGAGCAAGGTGTCATGGTTAACGCAGTCAAATGCCTTAGAGAGGTCACAAAAGATTCCTATGGCATCTTGGGCCTCCTCCCACGCTGTAAATATGTGTGTTAATAAGGTGACACCGGCGTCAGTCGTACAACGTCCTTTGGTGAAACCATATTGCTGATCGTGTAAGATTTTGTTTTTGTTGAAATGATTAAGCATTTGATTGAGCATTACCTTTTCGAATACCTTGCTGAATACCGGCAACACGGATACTGGTCTATAATTATTAGTGTCTTTACTGTCCCCAGATTTAAAAAGTGGAATAACCTTACTGTATTTCATTAAATCTGGGAAGACTCCTTGATCTACACACATATTAAATATTAAAGCTAAGTATGGTGCTACAGTCTCGATTATGGATGTACAAACTTTAATAGACATTCCCCATAGATCTTCGGTCAATTTAATTTTGATTTGTCGAAATGCTTTAATAACTATCATGGGGTTTATATGTTTAAATTTAAATTCAACCGGGCAGCTTGGAACGTTAGCTCTTATTATATCAATTGATACGTCGGATGAGGAATTTAAAGCTTCCGTCGTTTTTAATGGTATATTAGTAAAGAAATTTACAAATTCTTGAGCTACTTCTAAGTTAGAGCTTATGGCACCACGTGAAGTCTCCAATGTGTAATCAGTGTTCCGTTTTTTATTCCTACTAGTTTCGTTATTTATGATTTTCCAAACTGTTTTTATTTTATTTTCTGCTGATTTTATTTTGTTACTAATGTACATGGCTTTGGCTATTTTGCAGGTATTTCTAAAGATTTTGGAATATGTACTAACATACTTGCTGAAAGTTTCAGTATTGATGTAAGGCTTAAGGCCATACAGCTCGAACAGTCTTTCCCTACTTATCCTAATACCTCTAGTTGCCCAGTCACTAAATATAAAATTAGGGCAAATATTTTTTGTTTTCTTTTCAAAAGTTTTATTCAATTGAGTGTGCACTACTGAAAAGAAAACCTCGTACAATTTATTTGCATCATCCATATTAAGGCCCAGATCATTCAACTTATTATTTAGAGCACTATTGAATCTATTTAGTTTACTAGTCGTTATTGGTCTAAATTGTATTTGCACTTTTTGCAAAGGTGTTTTAAACTTAAAAGTTACCGTTTGTCCACTATGATCAGACGGCAGATAATTTACGATGGCTTTATCTAAATAATCACAATCGCAAAAGACATTATCGATACAAGTAGCAGAAGTTGGCGTTACTCTAGTCGGTTCTGTAAAAACATTACTTAAATTAAATGATTTGAAAAGGCTTAATAATATACTGCTATTTGTATTATTTTCCAAAATATTAATATTAAAATCACCACAAATAATTGTGGCTTTGTTATTGGATGCAAGTTTCGCTAGGACATCTTCCATTATTGACTCAAATAAAGAAAAGTTCTGATAATTAGGGGGTCTGTAAACGCACACTACAACATGCTTATCTAGCTCAACACAGGATAGTTCAATGCAATGTTCAATTGATAAACCCACTATGTCATTTCGTTGCTTGAATTTTAAACAATTTTTAATTAAGATTAAAGAACCTCCACGAAGCATAGATTTACGGTTTAAACAACTGCCCACACTATAATTCTCATAATTAATTAGCATTTGGTAATCCTTTAACCAATGTTCAGTACAACAAACAATGTCAAACTTTGTTTTTTCTAAAAACATTTCAATTTCTAATAATTTGGAAGAAATGCCTTGAATATTTTGATGAAATAATTTCAGGGCATTCTGCTGATCTCCTTTTTGATGTTTATTTATTTTAGAGCAAGAAGATACCTTGTTGTTGTTAAGTATAAGAATATTATTACTGGTACCTTCTGTTGTCTTACAAACTAGTTTAAAAGATTATCCGGAGTTAACCCCAAGACTTCAAAGTCATCACCAGGCAGTGAGCTCATAGTGCGTGAGGGAAATGGAACCTCCTTCGTACAATTGGTATAAATGTTTATAGCATTTGAGCTACATTCATTCAGGTTAACCACCTTATTATTAGTATTATTACTAACTGTTGCTGTGTTAATAATACAAGACTTCGACATAATACTTATGTCTGAGTTTATATAAAAAGCTAATAGCCTTGCTATTAAGTGTCTAAAACTAACAGGCAGATACACAGTATCCCTAGTCGACTTCAAAGTTTCTATAAAACTGTTGGTGTCAAAAAATACAAGCTTGTCACTGTAATGACTAACTAAAAAGTTCATATGCTTATTAAGCTTATGAATATAATTATTTTGTCTATTTGTCAATTTTTCAAAATATGGGAAAGCACACAATATTATTTTATTACAATTTAACTTTAACAACTCAGTTACACAGTCAGTGATTTCATATTTTTTGACCTTAGAACTGTTACCTACAAATACAGTAATGTTGGTTTTAGGATTAAATACATTTCCTGTTACTGATGCCATTATTTGTTTGTAATTTGACCCTGGCATACAATAATTTTGAGTAGAATAACTCATTTTGTTACTAATTAATTTACCTAAACCTCGTCCTATACTATCTGAGAACATAATTGAATCATAACAATCATGGCTATTGAAAGATGGACAGCTACCAATCTCAAGCTGTACCCCTTGAGATTGATCCTGTACTATATCAGCTACACCTTGGTCAAGGTTACACTCTTGAGACAAAAACTCAGTCTGGGACGGGTCCTCTGTTGCCTCATGCTGGACAGCAATAGGGTTTGAAACCTTCTGACAAGTACACTGACACATAACTAACTCATTAGCAGCAAGAATATGTTCTTTAATTTGGTTCTGAGAACCCACATATTTAACGTAAAGGGAACTAAGTCTGCCCTCAAGTACCTGTATGTCAGACTGTAAGCGCTGTGTATCAATTTCATAGATTTTTTTGCTGTATGAGGACACGTTGTATGAGGTGAGGAATAAGGAAGGATTTTTGATAATTAAATTAAGTAATGGGGTTGGTGACAGTTTGTATAGAAATTCCTTATATTTTCTTTTACTTCTAGCCATGTCGCTAGCTAAAGGTTTTGCCAACTTGAGGATTTTCAGGGCAGTTTCAGTCACGGCGGAGGCTTCAGAATTTCAGAAGAAACTTAATATCGGAGCCTTTTAAATTAGATGTCAATATTGTTCCTATTTTTGAGAAGCAGGCATCGTTTTCTTAATGAACAGAATATAATGAATGTTCTACTCACTGATGTACAGCTTGGTAACAATTACATTCAGTCTTTGACGTGATTTCAACAATATTGGTCTGTAACTTTACTTTTCACTTTATAGACGGTTTTGTCATGGAACACTAAATCTGACATCCAATTTCAGCTTCGCACAGATAGATTTGATGTAAAATGCTCAATTTTATTCAACAAACTTTTCACCAATTTGATCCCATAATAGGTACAAGGCAGAGGCATGTATAATATATTATTAAGTCCACATTTCAGGCCAGGATTTAATGAAATACATAAATCATTCTCGGTTACAGAAATTTATTTTTCATTTCGCGATGTATTTTACTTTATAGAACAAATAATAGGAGCAGAAGATAGTTCGAGGACTGGTTCAAAGGGTTGTTTACACAATGGCGATAGGTACAAAGAAAATATTTGATTTCGCGTTGGCTCGGCATTGGTACGGCTCGATTGATTATGCATTGTTCTACTTTTACGCGGTAACTTGTATCAACTGTCTTTGTTAGTAAAATCTCAAGGACTGAATATGAAGGGGAGAAATTATTTTATTTTATTAGTTTTAGGAAAACTTACAGCTAATACATTTTAATGTCTAGTACAATGCGTAAGCAATTGCCATTTACAAGCTTCCACTAACGATTAGTGTGGGTAACATAAACAAATATGTGAAGACTGCGACGTAAGAGATATGCAATATCTCACGCTCAAAAAATACAATAATAAACAGAAGAAAAAAATAAAATAAATGGTTATACATCGAAAAAACAATTGTTCAAACTTTGCTTTACTTCCTTAACACTAAATTAAATTAATTAAACTAACTCGACATTCTGACATACCATATTAAAAGTACGACAAGCTCTTATCACGTACGAGTTTTGTCTATAGATAGTGAAATTAAATTGATGAGATTGTGTTTTTTCTTCGGATGTGATAGTTTATTCAAAATAGTGTGTCTATAGAGCAGGAGTGGCCCTGTGGTATCGGCCCCAAGTTACGAGTTGCAGGTCAAGAGTACGAATCCAGGTAGGCACTTTACTTTGTGTATTTTAATTACATCACCACTTCTCTCAAAACGGTGAAGGAAAACATCGTTAGGAAACCGGCATATCCTGGAACAGAAAACTCGAATACATGTGACATCTGGCAACCCTAATATAGAAACACGCTTGTACGATACGACTGCATACAGAAAACATGGCTAATAGAAATCTTTATTCCTAGACAGCACGTTTCGCCGAAAACTTTGTTGATAGAAAACATTGTTTTTGGATATCTCGGTTCATAGGAAGCATTGTTGACAGATACCTTGGTTCACAGAAAGCGACGTAGAATGCAAGAGCGAGCGAAGGGCACCCCGAAGCTAGGTTTGGTTAGGTTACTTTAAACCCATTACACAGAAAGCAAGAGCGAGCGAATGGGAATACAACATTATCTAATCGGTTTCTGTAAATTGTTTCTATGAACAAAGTTTACGCCAAGAAATGCTATCTATAACAAACAATGTTTTCTATCAACAAAGTTTTCGGCGAAACGTGCTGTCTAGGAATAGAGATTTCTATTAGCCATGCTTTCTGTATGTAGTCGTATCGTACAAGCGTGTTTCTGTCTTAGGTTCCACACTCGGCACGACAGAATATTAAATTTTTGTTGGTCTAAAACTTCACAACTTGCACGACACCGTCGGTGGCATCACAGAGGCCGTTATAGCTGCAGTTTTAGAAGCACAAAGGGCAGGATAGGAGGTGGGACCTATTTTGGTCATCACAATATGTGATCTTGATTGATTAATACTGTGATCTACGAGTACACCACAGCATTCGAACTACGCATGAGTACAATGACCTCTTAAGAGGTTGCTGGTGTTTTTCAAATAACCCTGTATAACTCAATTTTGGAAAAATGTTAGTTGTGCCCTTTTTCATTATGAGGGTAGTATAATAAATTAAACATAAAGGAAACATAAATTAAAGGAAAACATAAAATCCCTGCTTTCAGGGTAATTTAATCTTGTTTAAATTAGTGGATCAGCACATTACCCTAGTTTGAAAGCCTCGTTCAAATTAAACTGTTGTCCCCGTCAAATTTCATGTCTAGTGATTTAATTGGTGTTGTCATTTGGGCCCGCTAATAATAAAAACTTTAGCTTAATGAGATTAGTCAGCCGAGTTACTGGTCAGAACTTTGATGAGGTTTTCAGAAGCAGGGTGACCGTTTTAAAGGAATTTGAGTAGTATAAAGAACATTAGTAAGTGACCTGACTGTAATCTGATCAGGATTTGGTTTTTGAAGATACAAGGTGGGGATTTAGTCAGTCACCTGCATCCGTTATGGGGTGATTCTAACCGTCATTTTAAAAAACTTTCGCATATCCGATTCGTAAATAAAACTTTTCGGACTTGACTTAATCGCCACCCCGTGTTACATTTCAAGTTCCTTCATGACACACACAATATTTATATCTAAGGTCATCGGAAAACTTGAGGCTAGAGATGCCGATTTTTCTACGATAAAACTTTTACTGTTCAAGCAGTACGGTTATGGAATGCCTTGCCCGTGTATATATTTATTTATACAGATAAGTATATGGTTTGTGTATGTATTATTGTATATAAGTAAATGGTAATGGTATTGTATATAACTACCTACAGTATTGTCTCTCCTATCTCTTGAAATCCATCCAAAGGTTGTCTTTAAAAGATCGCTGTTAGAGATAAGACCGCCCATTGTGTCACGTCTTGTAAAATTTCTACATTTATATTCTGTAATATTTATGGTATACATAATAAAGAATATTCTATTACGTTAAACAAGGGACATACATACTTTAAGGAAGTACTCATGAAAATGAACCATTTTTTTTTTAGTTAACCCTGTTATATTGTAAAACATGTACTGTTCTCTACTAAGTGCATGACCTAAGCGAATAAATGTGGGCAATTGCCGATTTTTATCATATTTAAATAAAAACCTTAAAATAAGTTTCGTTTAACCTATAACCAATAATAGATAAATGGCGAGACTAAAATAGTCTTAGAGGCAAAGAAAATTGATTGTCATATTGAAAAGCTATTTGTCATCTAGTTATCAAGAGTAGGGTCAACTTAAGAAAATGGATTACCGTCCTTATACAGAATTTAGGCAATGAATAACCAAGCTGTCAGTATTTATGAACAGCTTGTTTTATGCCTGTGGCTAAACTCTCTCGGACAAAATTTACCGTCTAAGAGACTGTGGCAATACTTTGAGCGCTTGATTTATCATCATTCATCACACTAATATTATAAAGGCGAAAGTTTGTGTGTGTATATGTTTGCTACTTCTTCACGCTCAAACGGCTTGACCAATTTTTATAAAATTTTGTATGGAGGTAGCTGACACCCTGGATTAACATATAGGCTACTTTTCATCCCGATATTCCCATGGAATCGACATTTACGCGGGTTAAACCGTGGGGCGCAGCTAGTGAAAAAATTTTTTTTTTTAAATGCTTATAAAGACTAAAATAACGATGGACTAACAACAAATAAAAATATTTATAAAAAAGTAATCGAGAACATTAATTGTACTCCTTCATAAAGGATTCGTCCACAATCGCAGTAGACCGCGAAAAATGGAAGAGGGAAGGGATGCCTTTGATCTGCAGTGCAGGCTTATAATCTATTATATAGAAAACGTCTTAGATGAATTGAAGAAAAGTAACTTTAGTCCATATATATTTAAGAATCATATAATCATCTACATCAATTATCTAGCCTTTTCCCAATTATGTTGGGGTCGGCTTCCAGTCTAACGTGATGCATCTCAAGAGCAGCATTTTATGGAGCGCCTGCCTATCTGACTTACACAAATCAGGTACTGGGTAACACGATACCCATTGGTAAGACTGGTTATAGACTTTCAGGCTTCTGACGACTCGTAACAACTAGCGACGTTCCACAAATGACAGTCGGGATCAACGGCTTAACGTCGTTTCCGCACCACGGAAGGCTCTTGGCATCTAAAGATGGTCACCCATCCATGGACCAAACGTGGCGAACGTAGTTTATTTATTTAAATTTATAGTTAATTAAAACTGTACACTGTTACATAAATTAACGTAGACAGAAGAATAACGTTGACAATAATATTATTTAAGTAATTTAAAACTACCATGGAAAAGTGATGGAAAACACTAGACCAGGGATGTTGCGGATGCCGATTTTTTTACGTCTTCGGATGTGAAGATGCGGATTTTTGAAGGCTCACATCCGCGGATGTGAATGCGGATGCGGATGTTTAAGATGTTATAGAAAAAAAGTATATGAATTAAGAATTAAAATAATGATAGAGTAATTATTGATATTTTTATTAATTACAGTTAGTAAATGAAGTTAAAAAGGCGAAGTTTGTAGACCCGTTTTGACTTCAGGTTTTTTGGGGACGAAAGTTATGGCTCAAACGAAAACAAATTCAAAAATAAAAAAAACTGACGGGTGACTTTCGGGCGTTAGGACAATCTGGGTTTTGCGAGTCGATAAACGTTTTAAAAAATATTACCGGTGTAACATAATGAAATTTACCTGGCGATTTTAATAAACTAACCTAAGACCAATATAAAGATTTCCCAATAAACAATAATTAACACACAATGCTCACTGTATCACAACTGAGCAGACATGTGCCTACGCATAATTTTAACCCATTCATTCGCAAATACATCGCATTTAGGTTTGGCAGCAAGAAGGGCATTCAGCACAACAGACTGGGGATTCGGCTCTGGCTGGCAGTTGCGCAAACAGATTGTGCCAGCGGTTCTGACGGTGTCCGATATATTTATCGGGCACAAATACTCGGCAGAAAAGACCATGGAGCTCTGGGCAGTCGATACGTCCCCGTAAGGTCTTACAGCTACAGTGAGCCTGATCGATTGACCCGTGAGGCGATTCTTACTTAGCCACAAGCCCCTCCCATATTAAATAATGGCCCCGATTCTGTTGTTCATAAACTAAACTAAATTTAAGTTCAGTGCATCTTTTTCTTTCTATTTCAATATGAATAGGACAGAACATAAATATTAGTTTAGTCCCGTCAAATTAGATAATCCATAGACAAGTTTAGACGTGAATAAAAAATTGGCTACTAATAATACGTCAATTTACGTCAGGCGCTGACTAATTTGACAGGACTAAACTAATATTTATCTTCTGTCCTTTTTATAATGAAATAGAAAGAAAAAGATGCACTGAACTTAAATTTAGTTTAGTTTGTGAACAACAGAATCGGGGCCAATATATGCTTAAAAACTAAGAATTTTCCAAATAGAAAACAGATATCTACTTAGCTAACTTGAATACAAGTTTAAGTTTTTGTAATTCTTTAGAGCTTTCTCAGATGGGTTTAAATTCAAGTTGGAAAGACAGAACACGATAAAACACTAAAGATTATGTAAGTTTATGTAGGTACGACTACTTTAGAAGTCATAAAAAAGGTAACTTAACAATAGTTGTTATAAGTTTAAAGTCTCGATGATCTAGTTATCTGTTTATCGACGTCATTCTCCTCGCTAATCCGCAATATAATAGTTTACTTAAAAAATATGTTAGTAACCAAAGATAAAAGCCTAAATAATATGTTGGGGTCGGCTTCCAGTCTAACCGGGTGCAACTGAATACTAGTATTTTACATGGAGCGACTGCCTCCACAACCCAGGTACTGGATAATACGATACCCTTGGTAAGACTGGTTGTCAGACTTTCCGGCTTCTTACTACAGGTAACGACTGTTATAGATCCACGAATCCGAGTCAATGAAGGGTCTCGGTATGTAAGGATGGTCAACCATCCACAGACCGACCGCGGCAAGCGTAGCTTAACATGATCGATCATCCTGTGTGGCTGTTATTATTTAGCCACGCGCCTCTCAATAATACTATTAGAACTAAATTACATAATTGAAGCGCATAAAATTAAATTGTAAAATAAAATCATTAGTTAAATCGCAATGATCTTTAAATAAAATACGTGCCACAATAATACATTATCTATAACTTAATTAAATAATTGAAGTTCATAAAATTAAATTATAAAATAAATTAATAAGTATGATCGCAATCATCTTTAAGTTCATTAAAATCTTTAAAATAATTTACAGCTTGAAATTAATGAAAATAACATCAATTTAAATCAATAAATTCATTAAGGCCATACAAATAACTAAAAAAATAAATAAAAATATAAAATAATTTTAAATTTAATTCTTATAAATTCGAAAATATAATATTGTTTTTACTAAAGAAACGAAAAATCTAGCCGTTAAACAACGTTGAAGAGCCCACTATGGGCCTAGAAAAAAGAATAACACTTCATTCTAAGAAATCCTTTCTTATCCTTAATAGCTCTCTAGCCTAAGTACAGCCATAGAGTAAGAAATCAGACCAGAAGCGAAATTCATGTGCCCTGAAATTATTCTAAGGGTTCCCGACCTCGAGCAATACGATTTACGTCACCTGCGAGGTAATTGCGTAATACAGTAAGTTCCGTATTACAGAATGTCACTCAATACTCAAGCATTACTTAAAACTAGTTTCTACCAATCGAATGGCTGGAATCTAGTTTTAAGTAATGCTTGAGTATTGAATGACGTTCTGTAATACGGGCCTAACAGCAATGGCTTTCATTTTGACAGTTGAACAACATTCATTGCGTTATTTACGTTATTGAGCAGACACATTTTTCATAAATATGAAGCTATGGATTAGCAATATCCTTCAAAATTATTCAGATTCTGATTGAAAGTGTCAACTCAATGCATGTTTTAAACAACTTCTTTGATTTGTTTTGTACACAGTCGGTGTCGCAAGACGTGTGTCGCTTAACCGTGTATAACTCGTAGTGACGGGGTTAATGCCTCAATTTGCATCGTGTTTATAATATATATAACACTATAACATGACTAAAACTAATTTCAGTTACGTCCAAGCTCTCTCAAAAGGTGGTGGTCGTAGGTTTGAGCTCAGGCAGATACATTACTTTGTGTAATTTATTTCATCACCACTGCTCTCAAAACGGTGACGGAAAACATCGTGAGGAAACCGGCATGACCTAGAACCTAAAATTTGAAAACATGTAACATCTACCAACTCGCACTGGGCCCGCCTGGTAGATTATAACCCACACCCTTTCAGAAAAAGGCCTGTGTCCCAGCAGTGAGAACATTATAAACTAATATGCTGGAAATAAAATAGTGTCGCTTCTGTACCTTCTTACTCTATGGCACGACACAAATCCTACGGTTCTTGTATTCTGAGTTAAATTTGTTACTTTTGTCTTTTTCTTCTAAGTCATAATTAAACTTGTTAGCCTAATAATTAATGTGATAGAAGCAATTTGCGTGTAAATTCGTTTAATATTGTAGGTTGACTTTCATGCCTTGAAAATATCAGAGTCTACTATGCTTGGCTCACAAACAAAAGGATTATTGTCTTTGGTTTCATTAGTCGAACAGAGAAGAACTTTGATATAGGTTCAGTTTTTAATCATCCTTTGCTGAACATGATGAACTACTATATCAGTTGAAGGAACATAAAAAATTTGGTCATGTCTTGGCAGACGGAATATATAATCTGGCTATCGAAAAACCTAACCTAACCCTTACACTATCCATAGTTTCGTACTTATGTTATTATAAAATAATGTACAAGTAAGTCTATCTGTCTGTCGGTCTGTCTGCCTGTTTATGTGTTTCTATTGATCCAACAAACGATCTGTTTTGCGGACGAATGGACGAATATTTAACGAGCACAGACCACAGAGTTTGACAGACTTGTGATTTAACGAGCTTAGAGACCACAATGAGATTGACAGACTTGTCTGTGGCAGCAACACAGCATCAACCTTATTAGAATGAAAATAAAGATCCCTGTGATTTGGACAGCGATGCAAAATTCAGAGGTAAAATAAAAAATAAAAAAGCAGTAAAATAACTATGAAAGGACTTTATTCTGTGGTAGATATGAAAATATACAAAAACAGACTATTTACAGTGAAATTGAAATAGTCTTACACCATTTTAATGATAGATTCTATTCAATAACACGTCAAAAATAAAATCTATTTTATCAAACCAAAAGTCTTTGGGGAATGTAGGCAATTGCATAGACATTCTTTTTTTATTTTACTAGTAATAAATTCGCAAACAATTTTGGATATCAAAATCAATCGCTTTAACAATTATATCGAAACAGGGTATTCAGTTTTGAAACTGATATTCAAAGCAAAAAACATTCTGCATACCTGTGGAGTTGCGAAATTATATTGAAATAGAACAGCGGTGTGCGTTTTTGTTACACACTAACAGTAGGGATCGTTTTCATTGCGTTATTTACGTTGTTGAGCAAACAATTTTAACGAACATGAAGTAATGGATTGCAATATCCTTCAAAATTATTTAGATTTTGATTTATATTGTGTTGCGTAATTACGGTGCAGCTTGATGATAACGAAAACTGGAGGGCAATTATCGCCATTTCAAAAACTCAATTTCTAAAACGAATTCTAATTTGCCTACTGTTTTTTAATTCTAATTTACAAATTTGTCATAAATTGCTAAGTCTGTAGCTTTGACTATCGCTGAGATGAGAGTGCGACTTGAATTTGAACGTTTTATAAGTACGAGAATTGTCTTTGTTTTCCAATTAGGTTTTCGTCGGTTTCCAGTCTAACGGGTTGCAGCTGAATACCCGTAGTTTTTTTATGGAGCGACTGCCTATCTGATGTCCGCAACTAAGTTATTCGGTAATGCGATACAATTTTGCCCCTACAATATTTTTGCTGTTACGCTTCCTAATTCAAATGGTTGTCCTGTTCTGACATCTGTCACTCGCCAGAATCTTGTTAGTCAACGGAGGGATGAACTGCATGCAGATGAAGTTTAACGTAGAAACCTTTGCATTTCTTTTAAAAAAAAATATTTTTTTAAATTTTACTTCTCGCATACAAAACGGGTACAAAAGTCGACTTAACAGTGAAGAGATTCGATGGCAGGTGCTCTGTTTGAGACGAACAAGAGTAAAAAAGGTATCACAATGAATTATAAATACAATTGGTACACAATTACATAAATAGATCTTATAATACACATACCTACATATTTTATATATTTACAACTAGCTTCATACTTCGTTTTCACTGAGCGTTCTTTTTTTTTTCTTTTTGCTCGATTCCTGAGGGACAGCGTGGTGTTAAATATCCATATCGCCTTCTTCAAGAATTTGGCTATCAAATGCAAAGAGGTTTTTTTAATACGACTGATAGTTTCAGTGATGAGCTCAAACAAACAAACTCTTCAGCATTATTATTATTATTCTTTTTCTGTCATGTGTCAGGCAGGATGAAAACTCTAAATTTTCCGATTTTTTTCAATTTTATTGTATTTAATTTGAAAAATCATTGAGTTTCAAAAATTCGCAATGAATGTGCGCAATATGGAAGGAGTGATATGGAGAAATGTCTTCATGCTGCGTGAGCATGCGTGATCCATCTCCACTCGTTCGATGTCCATCGCGCACAGGATGGATGAAAAGCAGCACATGAAGTGGTTTATTGCTCCGTTGGTGTAATTGCTGTATGGCGTTCCAGTGTGAGGATAAATCTATACTTATAATAAATCTGTAGAGAGGTCAATTCTGTACATGAAATATATTTCCAAAATAACTATCAGCGGGTGATTAGTGATCGTTACTAACGCCAAAAATGCAATCAATACATTTTTGTCTGTTTGTCTGTCTGTCTGTATGTTCGTTATAGAAACAAAAACCACTCGACGGATTTCAACGAAACTTGGTACAATTGTTCTTCATACTCCTGGGCAGGTTAAAGTATACTTTTCATCACGCTACGATCAATAGGAGCAGAGCAGTGAAGGGAAATGTTGGGAAAACAGGATTTCTTTTTAGGTGAAGTAGTAATAGGTTAGTAGTAGTTAGTTAGTAGTAGGTAAGTTTTGGTTAATTTATGTTCAGTTTTTTTTAATATTAAGTAGGTAAAAGCGTAGGTACTTTTATTAATTATAGGTATAGGTATTATTAATTATAGTAGTTATAGGTATTTAGTTTTAAGTGAAGTAGGTTTTATTATATATTATTTTATATATTAGACGTAGTTATATATTTTTAGTTATTCAAGCCCCAAGCGGACGCCGGCGTCCGCCCGCTATTGTCTTGAAAAACGCGTTGAATGAGAAATACGCGTTCTCAAGAATCGGCAGAAGAAAGAGCACATCGGTTAAACTCTATGAGAGGTAGTGCCTCAATTTCCGGAAGTCATTATTCCACGCGGACGAAGTCGCTGGCAAAAGCTAGGAAATAAATAATAATTATTATTATAGAAGAAGATAATATATACATATTATATTATTGCCTTCTCTAAGAGCTTCATTATTTTATTTCCACACAGTCTAGTTCAAATGGGCTTTGATATTATGTTCGGGCTCATTTTCTTTTAGATTGTTATAGTGTAAGTTAATGGCACGTATTTATGTTCAGATTTAATATTGCATAGAAGGTAACAGTTTCGAATAACCATGTAAGATACTTCCTATCATTGGGCGTAATAAAAAACCAAATGCGTTGCTTCTGAAAGGTTATTGAACATTTTTGTACGGAGCCCGGTATACCTACAGCCGCGCCATTTTGTTTTTTTTTTTTTAATTGCGGCCACTCATGAGGCCTATGTAAATCGATAACTGACACCAATGCATACAGAAAACATAACACCAAACCCATAAAGTGTCACGTTTCCGAGGTATAAACGTTCAAAGTTGATCGTTTTTATTTTATTTATTGCTCCTGACCTCGATCACGCCTGATGGAAAGAGATGGATGAGGTCTATGATGAAATAAGCATGCCCAGAAGATGCCTAAGGCACTGGAACTCCCACACATCAACGAAACACAGCAAGCTGCTTGACGCCAGGAGGATGGTCGCAAATCAGGCGGACGTTAGCCCTACCACCACAAGGGAAGAATTGGCCAGTCAAATAAGGTGTTGGGTGTGACTGTCCAGGATGCGCCGAGCGCTCGGTTCAGTTGAGTTAATGTGCGGAACAACTGCGCTATACGAGGAGGCTTCACGCATCCCAACGTGACATCCGTATTTTTTTGATTTTTCAAGATGTAATCTTGTTGCGTAGTTATTTGATTAAACGTTCAGAGTGATTATTTCAAACATTGAAATAAGTATGTAGTTAAGTTATTCGTATGACTCCATTCACTCCATTCTCATCCACCACCCCATTCTCATCCACCACCCCATTCACTCACTCGTATGATTATTGGAATGGAGTTTTAATTTAAATAGGTATTACCTATAGGTTAAGAAATATAATAATGTTAGTAATGCAAATAACTACCTACGAATATAATATAATAATACACAATAAATATTATCCAATTAATTCTAACTAAAGCGATTATTAAATTATTGTTGTAAGTGCCACGGTGATATTACTGCTAATCTTATTTCGTGGAAAACTAATTTACTCCGCAATTTTTTACAATATAATTCCTGTCATTCAAGTAATACAGACTTACAAGGTTTCATAACAGATAAATATTAGAACTTTTGGAGTCATTGTACAGTTGATTATACGTCTGTGGGGACACTGACCTTGAGGTAGCCTAGTGCAGAAATAATAGTCCTCCAGACCATATTTCGACCATGTCAGCCAAACTCAACGGAGACTAGCCATCTTCAGCGGGAGATATTATAGAGCACAAGTGTATGGGTAGACATAGGTGCACTCTCTCTTACCTCACTCTCACTGTCAGATGGCACGCAATCCGACACTACCGGAGAGAGATCAGGCGCAGGACCAACGGCTCAATGTGCTTTCCGAGGCACGTGTTCCCCAGTACCTTGGGAAGCACATTGAGCCGTGCCAATTTTGAAACACACCAACTTTGCCAACCGCCAACTTTGAAACTCCGGGCTGGGCCTAGTGTACTACTGAGTTTCAATAGAATAAGAGGCCAGCCTTAGCTTATACTGATTTTGTTACAACAGACGTGAAGCTTACTGTGCAGACTTTGTTAAATACGAGTAGTTAGATTAAATTGTAAGCTACTTTTTCTCTACATATTATAAAGGAAAGTCCTCTGGCATCTTGTTCTCGGTCTGAACGCGATGAACTCAAAAACTAACGAACGGATTTTCATAAGGTTTTCACTAATGAATGGAAGTAATTCATGAGAAAGGTTTAGGTGTATAATTCTAAATATGACGATGATCGTTGAAGATGTCGGAAAAATCATGCCGACTGAAAGCTTTACTAGTCAAAATACACACATCAAAAGTGTCTAGGGATCAACATATATTTTTGCAATAACTTTTCTCCTGATTGATATTAATTAAAATTTTCTTTAAGGATTCATCAAATAAAGTGTTTTCGTTTGTCACAGTAACGATAAACCAAGTCACCTTTGCATTAATAAAGAAATTTGCCATTTTCCTAATAAAGGGATTTTTGACATTTGAACCACTAACACAAAAGTTCGAAAAAAAGACTGAAATAACAGTTTTCTCTAAAATTTTATTGGGTAACTTAAACAATTAATAATCCGTGTTTCTACCGCGAACACTAACAACACAAGAACATCGGTTTGGCATACTCAAAATGAGTTCATCCAAATCACGCTGTGGAATGGCCGCCCATGTTCGTTGCAACAACAAAAAAAGGTCTTCTTGCGACTGGATACCCTCCATATTCGGCAGAGCTCTTCTCTGTAGCATATCCCATGCATGCTCAATCGGGTTCAAGTCTGGCGACTGAGCAGGCCAGGGCAGGACATTGATGTTAGCTGCGGCGAGAGTCTGTCTTACAACTCTTGCGGTGTGCGGTCGTGCATTATCATGCATTAACTGAAATAAGGGACCGATTTGCACTTGTAGAGGAACGATGACGTCTGATACAATCTCAGCATAAATTTGAGCGTTGAGGTTGCCTCTGATCCAAATCAACTCAGTTCTTCCGCCGATCCAAATACCCGCCCATACCATGATGGTTCCACCACTATAAGGATGGACTTCCTGGCAGGATTTTAATCGCTGTTGGCGTCCAGGGGTTCTCCAGTGTCGTATACGTCTTGTATCCGGTCTCATACCAAAACGAGACTCATCAGAAAAGCACACGAAACGCCATTGTTCTTCTGCCCAATTTCTGTGTTCAAGAGCCCATTGATATCGAATCCTACGATTGTGCATTGCTATAGGTGGTACCCGTAGCGGTCTTCGGGAATGAAGGTTTACTTCATGCAAGCGGTTTCTGACTGTTTGGTCGCTAATTAAGTTCCCTGAAGAGTGATGAAGCCTCACGGCTAACATCATGGCGGTTATTGTTAGAGCTCTTCGAGTTAAGATTTGAATGTATCGGTCTTGTCTCCGTGTGGTGCAGCGATACCGTCCTCCATGGCGCTCAGCCACGGTACCAGTGCTTCGGTAACGTGTCCAAAGTCGACTGATAACACTCTGACTTGTATTCAGAGCTAAAGCCACAGTACGTTGCCGGGAACCAGCTTCTATCATTCCCACGGCTCTGAGCATTTCTTCCCTGCTTAAATGACGTCGCCGCTCCATAATAACGTTGGTTTTAATCAGTAGTAGGGAAACAGTAGCACTAATAATGTCTTCAATGCGTTGTATGTTTTTATAGGGAAAATATTAACAGCTGATTTTCATCTTTTACTCGAATTTGATTCACAGTTCCTGATTCAAATTATGAAATGCACCAAAAAGGATCCATATAAATTTATAAAATCATAAATTTATTACAAAGCCACATCTCAATCTCAAGAAATCCGCATAAAAATGCTTGATCCCTAGACACTTTTGATGTGTGTATATTACGGATTTATTTCTCTTTAAAAACATCCACGCGGTAGAAGCTAGTTCTACATAAAAAAAACCCTTTATGTTATCTCTGTCCAAACTAGTGATTTGATAATAATACATACATACATAAATTCACGCCTTCTTCTTACGGGGTTAGGCAAAAACTACAGAACGCCACCTACTATGATCCTTAAATACTCCTTTTGCCTCGTTTACGTTCATCTCATACTCGCCTCGTTTACGGTCATATCATTCATTGAACTTGTTTTAAAAGCCCACCCTAAAAACATAGTTCCTTTATACATTTAAGCATAGGTCACCTTTAAATTATTCCTAACTTCATTCTCATTCAAAAAGCCCTATTCTACCTTTTCTAACTAATGGTGTTAAGTGCTATCATCATTAACATCATTTACACCTGGATCTACCTGCTAAGTACTAGTCCCTTTACCCACGTCACTTATATTCGAGTGTACATATTTTGCCCTCTTTACGTGTATTTGCCTCGCAAGGGTCGACTCTGTTAACCGAAATACGGGTCGAGCCAATTCAAGTCTACGATACTGCCATTATTTGTGTAGTAACCGACTTAAAAAGTAACACACAGAATATCACGCCTGTATTCGTAAAAGGGTTTACAGAGTAGTAAGCTTAAAACTCATTAGATGACATGTGTCACAAACACAATTTTTTTTCTAAAATTACATTATAAGATGGTGTCCTGATAGAATGATATTATGAGATCATAGTCTAATTTTTTTAGTGATGTATTTTCCAGTGTCTCAAAGTGGAGATGACAATACAACAAAAAATTAAAACACTAACAATACTAATGCATAGGAGTATTTATGAACCATCAAATAAATCCTAACGTTGAAATTAAAAAAGTGATTTTTTATAACATTAAATAGAAGTGCAAACAAAAAAAACACACTTTAAATATTGCGGCAACAGGACAGACTTATTGACCCAGCAAACATATGGCCGAAACCTGAAAAATGGCATAGTTCAGTGTACCGGGCACCCCTTTTCTTCAGGTTTGTAAAAAAAAATAACATTTGTAGTAAGTAATAACTTCCGCGTGCATGACTCTTATGTCTCCAGCGTAAGGTATAATATGCATTAGTTCGTATCGGGAAATAAAATTTAAGAACAAATTTGGCGAACGTTATTGAACTAGCGACACAGAATACCTAATAGTACTTCGTACAGAATGGCCACTCCCTACCCCGCGCTGACATCAGATACCGCATCTCACCCCCGCACACCGCGACTTCGTCGGCGGTTCATTAGCTTGGGGCGCTCACAAAAAACCGCAGCACTGTACTGCTGACACGAACACACAATTTTGCGATTTAAAAGTTTAAATCACGATGGTTGGATATTGTGATGCTTTTCCGAATTAGTATTTACATAAATGTTTGTAAGATATCGCATTTTAATACCATGCGATTTAATGACCGATTACTTATTTATTGATAAAGTAAGTCATTTAAATGAAAATATTTTAGTGTAAGCAATATTTAGTTAGGTACCATAATTTGGCATTATTGATTGAATAGATAAACCTCTTTTAAACTGACTTTAAAAAAGGAGGAGGTTCTCAATTCGGTTGTATTTTTTTATGTTTGTTACCTCAGCACGCCGTCATTTGTAAACCGATTTGGATTTATTTTTTTTTATTTCAAAGGATATACTTCCAGATTATTCCCATTGTGGTAAAAATTCAGTTCTATGACGGGATCCTCGAGAAATCGAAGGAACTCTTCAAATATTGTAGGCACACCTATAGCGTTTCGGGTATTAAGCATTTATAGTAACTCGTGCATTTGCTCTCGGAAAGCAACATTTAGTGAAGTGGAACTGATGATGAAGACCACAGATGGCCATCGGGACTACTCAATAATAAGTATTTCACAGGTTGCGATTCGATTACTATAATATGGTTGCTAAGCACAATTTATGCTCGTCACAATGCGAATGGTGAAATGGATGTAGGAGTACCAGGAGAACTCCTCAACAATTAACGTCCCTGCTTTGGGAAAAGCAATATGTATTTTGTAAAAGGTGATGAGCAAGTTGACATTAGCCTATTGTACCTTAGATACATTATAAACAGACCCACTAAAAAGCGAGAAATAAAAAATTTTTTACAAAAAAAAACCGATTTCCAAAAAAACTACAAAGTGAAAAATAACTTTAATTTCGGAAGTCGGTGGCAATAAACTAAAATATAGATCCAAAGATACCGACTTCCGAAATTAAAGTTATTGTCAAAAAGATTTACTTTATTTTAACTAATAAAATATTATTTTTATTTCATTACGAACCCGACTAACTAGATAAACAATTGAACCCCGCTCGTACAAGGTCACGTATCGTCGTCGCTCACCGCCATGTTTCTACGCTACGCACGACAGCCAACCCTGCTAGAGTTCACGCACACATTTGCACGTGTACTAACGTCATTTGGCTATGTAGTAGTAGTAGGTAATTATTTTGCGCGCGTTGTACGGAGTGTCCGGGGTGTGCTAGCGAGCTGGCAACATGTTATAAAAAAAAAGATAAAAAAAAAGAAAAAAGTGCCACTATATTCTGTTTTAAGGATTATAATAAAACTAAGCAATATAAAACTACCGCTTCTAATAATATTAACGTATAATCTTGTGAAGCACAACTTAACGTGCTTATTTTCTGTATTTTCATTCTAAATTGTATGAAATAACCAAACAAACGATGAGGGCGCCACTGTGCGGTCGGCACAGTCTTAATAGATACATCATGTAGAAAATTTAAAAAATGAAAAATAATGTCCAGTGATTAAACTATTGGATTTATGTATTTGATTGAATTCTTACTGTGTAAACTTCACAGACGCAATAGATATCAATGTCTCACCCATCAAGTCTGAAAAGTTTCGCTAGCTAATTTAAATTTACCTTGTATAAATAAACAATTGGGACACCTATTCGACACCAGTACGTTTGATCACGAGTTCTTACTGTGTTCGCGTGAACTTGTAATGGTCGCTTAGTTGCGTTTTATTAGGACATCGCCTAATAATTATTTGTTAGATTTTGTCAATCAGGTAATGGTAATGGAATTCTTCGAAAAAATAAATATAGATTTCTTCCCATATTTTCTAAGCCCATAAAACAGCTCCATTGCCCACAATCAGAAAAACGAAACCATGTATCTCCCTCCAAATGTGACGAGACCGACTTATATCAATTCTGATAGATTACATAGCTTCTTCCGGTCCATATTTCAAGATAAATAACCATCTTGTATCGGATTGCTACCGCGTTATGTCGATGTTGTGAGGCCCTCATGCCTTTGCAGTGTGAATTGTTATTTGGGGTGCAGACGAAAGATTTTTGTGTGCGATTTGTCGTAATCGTGACTTGAATAAATTCTGGTTTATTGTTGTATTATGTTTTTGTTTATTTTGATATGAAGGAAGCGGTAATGATTTTGTGGAGCTGTTCAGTTTATGCTTGTAGCAGCTATGTCAGTGCGAATTACCGCAATCGTGTCTGAGTCACAAGTCGTTGGGTATTGTGTTCTGTGTCAAAGACGGATTTGTAGATTTCAGAGTAAAAGGAAGAATAAGCGAATCATTTGACTAAGCTATACAACGTGTAACGTTAAATGCGCAAAACCTGAAAATAGTTTGTTCATAATTATTGACTACTGAATCGATTTCAGTAATTTTTAATATAGTTTTTTTTTTTCAAAAATTATGTATTTTGCCATACTATCCGCCGATTGAGCCAAAGAAAATTAAGTCTTATTTTAAGGCAATAATCAATTTTGAATGCAAAAACTAATGCTAGGATCAACACAATTTTCTTAATAAAAATAGTTAGCTTTAAAAAAATATTTTGGTCATTGTATTATGCTTTTAATTCAATGCTCTGAGGTTTTGCGCATTTTAACGTTACACGTTGTATATTGTTAGTCATTATGGTATCCCTGTTTTATTTCTGTATATTGCTTCTTTTGTAGATTGTTTTAGGCTACCTGCGCACTGACATATGCAGTCACCTTGCAAATAGCGAAGTGAAACGAATACTCTAGAATTTTCACAATCAGCCACACTACGTGCCTTGCGCCTTCGCTAATCGCCTAGCGTATATCGAAGGTTGTTATGTCACTAGGCTTATTAATAGGCTTATTAAACCAATTTATAACTTTTTGATAATTGTTTAAGAAAACTAAATCTTAGTTAATACTAACATCTACATGTATAAGACGGTGGGGGAGACACTATTTTGTAGATATCAGTATAAAAGAAGCAAGGGCATGATTAGTTAATCTACAGTTTCTAGTCCTATTTGTCACACTGGCTATTTCATTTATTTTGTAGTACTTTTTGGACATTATCAACATCATCAACCTTATTCAATCATCATCTGCCTAGCCTTTCCCAACTATGTTGGAGTCGGTTTCCAGTATTTTACATGGAGCGACTGCCTATCTGACCTCCACAACCCAGTTACTGGGTAATACGATACTGGTTGTCAGACTTTCGGGCTTCTGACGACCCGTAACGACTGTCAAAGATCCACGAATGCCAGTCGGGACCATTATTACCCTTATTCAATGCCAGTTATAAATACAATACTACCTACCAGTCCGCACCTTTCTTATATTAAACCAATTAATTGCAGTATCTCGTGTACTACAGACCAGGATTCAATAACGATCGCGTTGATAAATGGGAACGGGATACCATTACAATTTATGGTCGGTCTGCTTTATCTACCCCCGAATAGGAGTGACGTTTTGATAGTTATAATAAAAGCGGTCAAGAGCGAGATGTGGGGTGTGGGTGTAAAATAATTTTGTTCTTGTAGTAAAATGATACTGTTACAATAATGTAGGAGTATTATTTTTTGTTCATACCTTGTAGAGTCTCGAAAGTCTGACAACCAGTCTCACCAAGGGTTATCGTGTTATCTAGCAACTGGGTTGTGGAGGTCAGATAGGCAGTCGCTCCTTGTAAAATACTGGTATTCAGCTGCATCCAGTTAGACTGAAAGTAGACCCCAACATAGTTGGGAAAAGGCTAGGCAGATGATGATGATAATGACCTTGTGGGGTTGTTAGGTAGTGGTGACGCAGTGGTAATATCTGCCACTTATAACTACATTTAGAATAAGATTAGACATTTAAACAAACCTTTTTTACCGTCTGTTCAATCGATTTTGAGTTCTATTTCGTAGGCATAAGGATGGCATTAAAAGCAGCAAACAGTTGCTATTGTAAGCACTTTTTGCTTTTAATGCCATCGTTATGCCTACGGAATAGAAGTCAAAATCGGTTGAACAAGCTGTAAAAAAGGTTTGTTTAAATTTCTAATCCTATTGTAAATGGAGTATAAGAGTCGTACGTTCGAACCCAGAAAGACGCTTTACTTTGTGTAAATTATTTAATCACCACTGCCCTCAAAACAGTGAAGGAAAACATAGTGAGGAAACCGGCATGTCCTAGGATCAAAAATTAGAAGACATGTGACATCTACCAAACCGCACTGGGCCCACGTGGTGGATCACGGCCCACTCCCTCTCACAGAGAGGAGGCCTATGATTATGATTATGCTACCTTGGAGAGATGAATGAAATGAACGCATGATGATGAATAATTCTAACCTATTATGAATAACCAAATTCAAAATTCATTCGAACTAGGCTAAGAATCAGCCTTTTTGAACGTCAAAGTTACAGAAGACAGTGCCCAAAAACACCACTACCCCACTACCCCACTACCACCCACCACGAACACCCACTACCTAGTGCTATAACTGGGAAGAAGAGCAATGGGCAAGAGGCTCGCTTCTTATTACATGGGACTGGAGAAATGTGGGTATAGTTAGACCTCTGCCTAACCCATCAAGGAGAACATGCATAACATAATCAGCCTATAATGTTCCCACTGCAGGGACACAGGCCTCCTCTCTATGAGAGGGAGTGGGCCGTAATCCACCACGCGGGCCCAGTGCGGGTTAGTAGATGTCACATATCTTCGAATTTGTTGGTTCTAGGACATTCCGGTTTCCTCACGATGTTTTCCTTCACCGTTTTTAGGAGCCATGGTGATGAAATAATTTACACAAAGTAAAGCGCCTGACGGGGTTCGAACCTACGACGTACAACTCGTAAGTCGCGGCCGCTACCACTGGGCCACCACTGCTCTCAACATGCATGCTGGCCAGGAGAACATGCATGCTGTTATGTTAAAGGACCCTGTCAAAATACTATCGCTGAGGTTTTTTTTTTCGTCAATATTGCAGCATTATGCTGAGATAGAAGCCTTTTTTGCCTCGCACAGGTAATTTGTTTTTTTATGTAACTTTGTTAATTTTAAATGCTCCTTTTTAACCATCGACCAAAACAGAGAGGTGTTATAAGTTTAATGTGTGGATCTGTATATCTTGTGTCTGTCTACGCCATCGTAGCTCCCAAACGGCTGAACCAATTTTGTTTTTTTTTTTTCGTTTGAAAGGTGACTTGATCGAGAGTGTTCTTAGCTATGGTTCAAGGAAATCTGTTCAGCCGTTTGTAGATTATCAGCTCTTTACTCGTTGATGAATGGATGTGAGAATCTGCCACAGGTTTGAATGAGTCGAAATTTGGCACTTCGTTACTTCAATGATATTAGAAGAACATATGTAGTTAATTTGTACTTTGCAGCAGCATCATCTGGAATTTGAAGAATACCCAACTCTCTTAACTTACAGCAGAGGTATCGTGTTTGGGCCCCTTGGAATGGTCTCAATGAATAGGTTATAGATAGATGGTGACGATGGAATAGGAAAGAGAAATGGGAAAACCGGACAAAATGGCACCCACGGCCAATAACAACCAAACATAAAGATAGGCCTTTTAATAAAGAACATTAACTAATCCAACGACACTGACTTTCGAAATTAAAGTTATTTTTCACTTTGCAGTCTTTTTAGGAAGTCGTTTGTTTGTTTTTTTTTTAATTTTATTTTTCACTTTAATATTGTACCTATCCCACACAAATTGGTATGACACTATTTGCTATGTAATTATCAGTGACAGACGTTATTATAACATCATCAATGTAAACCAAGTGACAAAAATACGTATTATTGAAGCTAACTCAAAAACTACCCAAGCATAGTTAATAAAAATTTTATAAAAACAATTTTATAAAATTTTCTCAAGGTCTACAAAACGTCGTTGTACTTGCTGCGTATAATGTTCTTAAATCATTCATCAATTTTCATTTTTCTGTGACACAAGTATAAAAATAGCTGGTTTTGCAACAATATCAGCAAGGCCATTCACATATGCAACATGACCATAACCTTTTAGATCCTTACACAGATTCACAATAAAACCTACTTAGAAAAGAATATCAATAAAAACTTTCACGTATATACTCGCCCTCATATCATAGAAGGGGAGGACTAATACAAACCGACATCAAGGGTGGCAAGTCGATCATCTCCCTACAGGATTCGACTAGCATATATCGCTACTTTCAAAGACAAACATAACTTGACCCCTACTTAACAAAACAGATACAAAAAATGCAGGTCTAAAGTTTCTGGTCATCTACCCCATCTTAGATTCAGTGAATATTATATTACTTATTGGAATAAGTAAGAATCACGAATGTAGATTTTTGGCGAATACGTTTACGCTTACAATATGGTTTTAGGGGACTTAGAGAATATCTGCGTAGTATTTTAGTGAAAGAAATAAGCGAGATATCCGAGATATTTCTATTTACAATATTTGTATCTGGTGTAGGGATTTTTTTTTTTGTATTGAGAAGAATTTATTCTTCCTAGAAAAAGGGATTTACTCGTATAAGTGGCTTCTCTCAGAAATCCACTTAGTTTCAAGAAAATATGAATAACATTTACGACGTATTTACAAATACGGGGCTGACACCGCTGCGCCACCACTGCTAAATGTAATAAGCTTAGTTGTATTATATTTAAACGTGTGTTGTCATGAAGTGTATTCGTGTGTTGTGTGGGAATGTAATGAATGAGTTAGTCAAGGTAGATTATAGGTGACTCCATCTCTTATCTTACCCAAGAAAATTGTATTACTTGATATGTAGCACCGGCGTTAAGACCTCGTCAAATGCTTCTGCTTACCCTCCAAAAACAACCCTTCTAACGACAACCGCCCTAAAAATCTTGCTATTCGTATTCGACCCAACAACAATTCCTCTATTTATAGCCAACACGACACGGTCAAACCATCAAAAGTCCAATCTAAAATCTTTTAGCCCGCTATCTAGATTTTACCATCAAAAAAGCCCGGGAGCCGTAGATTGTGGCATACAATCTATGTATAAAGCGAGTCGTGTCGAGTCATTCATCACTCAGATCGCAATATGACATGTATTCGGGCGTTGGGCACAAAAACTTGTGAACGTTTCTGTACGCTTTGCCAGACGTTGGTTCTTCTTTTCTTTTAACTGTTCTTGTATTGCTCTTGTTTGTGTTATGTTAAAGGTTTGCTTTGTCTTTGTCTTTCTAAGTAGGTATTTAAAACATGCTTGTTCGGGTCTAGAATATAGGCTTCTTTAGCAAGAACTGCAAGGACAGCATTACAATCTTCTTGTCCTACTTTACACGTAAATAACTCATTCAAGTTCCCTCCCATTTCTTTCTTACCAACTTGAAAGGACCTTCCACAAAGACATTTTTCTCCGGAAAACAATATTCGCGCAAAATCTAAACATTCCGTTCCACGATAAGCAAAAGCGCAAGCTAATAAAAAATAAACAGAAGGAAAACGCGAAACGAAAAGGAACCATTTTCTACAGGACCCTTAAAGTACGGACAATCCTGGGTTCCGGTTGTTTCGTAATAAATCCCTTTGCACATGTTGCCATGCGTATGATAGATCGACATAATATGACGCTGAGAAAAAACCATTTGTTGGGCCAATATTCCAAGTGTTCCAACAACCAACATTGGAGACACACGAAATGCCAATTAAATATTGATCAAGACATACTGATGTCTGGATCAATTTTTAATTGGCATTTCGTGTAAGGTATCAAAACTAAATTAAAATAATATTATCAGGTGATTTGATCTAATCGTTTGTACTCCAGACTCAATCAACATTAATATTTAAATCTCCTGTGGAACAATTTTACTAATTGATTTTGATCATTTATCGCTAAGTATTGGGCAGTCCCTATTCACAAATAAAGCCTTGTCATTTAACCCAGCCTTGACGTTAAAGTCGTTAAGATTAATCCAAGTCGAGCCAACATCAAATACTGGTGGCAAATGTTGGCTAGCGTTTGCCTCTCTTACTATTTCATAATAATATGGTTCCTAAGAATTTGGGTCGAGAAAATATACTGTTTTCGTGACGTTTACAGTCTGTTACACCCAGATAAATAGTAAGCTGAATTGTGAAATGCGTACCCTATAAGAGAGATATGGTGGTAGTATGCGAAACATTGATAGATTTAGTAATATTAGGAAAACCGTTTCTAATTTTTTATATGAACGTTATTCGGTTCTTCTAGTAAGAAGGACGTGGCCCTACCACGTCCTTCCCGTCTTCCCCTTCCCTATCCCGAAAAATTCTAATTTTCTTCCGTTTTTTGCAATTTGCAGGCCAGTGTCATACGACAAACTAAGATTTTTTTCGAATGTGGGACAAAACTTCAGGATGAACTAAGCATAAATCGAGAGAAATAGCGGGACGCTGCTAGGCTAGCCAATTAATTAATATTTCATTAAATAGTCGCGGGCTACTAGCGCATCCCCCTTAGTAACTTTCATCTAGAGCAAGAGAGAGAGAGAGTATTCTATAAATTCTGTTCTATCTGAATTCCGATTACAATACTTCAACGAATCGCAGATGCGCTAAAATTAACCTTATTGCTTGGGTTCAATTTCTTATAAGATGTTAGTAATCTATATGAACTCTATTCTTATTCCATTGGCTTTTCGACAAACGAAAACAACGAATATGAGAAACAACGAATATGAGTACCATCGACACGAAATAAAGAAGAATTTAACCAAAAAGTTACTAAGTAAATACGTGTGAGAACTTCAAATTAAAAACTAAATCTCGATTCTCAGCAGCCTCCTCGTAAAAAAAACACGAATGTTTTAAAAACAGATCTAATAACAAGAGAATTTCTTACATATTTTATAACATGTCGAAAGCTTATCCTTTTGACACGAATCGTTTACATCCCATTGTTCTAAACTGATGGACGAGAGATATTGGCATAAAACTTAATGGAGCAATTTTTGTAACAAAGCCGTTTTTAGATTAGTGGACCGACGATAAAAAAGAAAAAAGACAATCGGATCAGTTTGCAGTTTTGAATGTTATTGGAAGCTGATACCAAAATACTCACGGCTTTAATATCTCTAAAAGATAGCACTCAAGTTAGATTTTAAACTGTATAGCCTACGAGTGAATGATGAATGAATGAATTGCACCGATCCCAGCGTGGTTAAACCAGACTCGATTAATCGAATGAACCCCAAGATTCGCACTAGCTTCTGTAGCCTCATGATCATGGTGCTACAGCGGCCATTGCATATCAAGGAATAGACCGGGGGGCGCGGTAATTGGTAAGGAGGACGTGCCCGTAGGATAGGGAAGGATTTAAGAGCCTACCGGATATGCATCCTAGAGCAAGCATTGGACTAGTGGAGAGATGGGTAATTATTATCTATGGATGGGCATCTTCTAACGACCTTGCCGCCAGGCTGGTTCAGGTCGAGCTTCATCGGCGAGTCTTTTGGCGGAGTGTTAATGCTTTCTCGGTTCTTTTGTATGTCATTGTTCTGTTGTATTGTGTTAGATGTTGCTGTTATCGATGTCATCTTCGGAAGTTTCGCTACTATCCGTTTCCGGTTTATTGTAAATCTCACTAGCAGCGATCTTGATCTTACTTTTGTCTTCCGCTGTATCCATCCAGAAATTGATTCCCTTGTCGAAGTACTTCATGTCCTGATTTAAATTGTCGTTCCATGTGTAGATAGGTCGGCCGACCTTCTTGGATTTGGCTTTGTATTGCATTGCTGCATGTAGCAGGTGTGGTTTGCGACGCCTGTAGACATGTGCGAGGTAGCACATCCTATGGTTCTTGATGCGTTTGGTTACTGTTTTTCCGTCTAATATTTCATGCATTTTCTTTTGTCTTGGTTTATTTCTAGAGTGGTTAATCAAGTCCCTCATGATAACTCGCTCATATTTTCTGAGTCTTGATCTGTTAGCTTTAGTAAGTGCCGAAACTTTCAAACCGTGTATCATGCACGGTACGATCACCATTCGATACATGAGTCTGGCTAATTTCCAGTCCATATTTGAATTATTTATGAATGGTAGTAACGATTTGGCGTTTTCCATGGCCTGTTCGCAACGTTTTTTTATAGTGCTTTTTCTACTTAATGTAGATGTTATGTATGTACCTAGGTATTTAACTTCTTCACATGTCGGTATACTTATTCCATTAAGGGTCACGTGGGTCGTTATCTGTGTAGCTTTGGGGTCCCTAATTAGTATTTTTGTTTTTGTTTCGTTTATTTGGAGGCCTACACTGTTTAGTAGGGGTTTAATATGGTATATGATACCTTCTAATCCTTCTAGGTCATCTGTAATAAAGATAAGGTCATCCGCAAATGATAATACTAGAGGGAGTGAGATTTCGCGATCCTGGTCAAGTTTTATTAATTGTGGTTCTTCGTCGAGGGTTCTAAGGACTTCGTCGATGACCAGTGTAAACAGGCGAGGGGACAGAGGGCAACCTTGTTTGACTCCCTTTCCTTTAATAATCCAACTGCTTTGCTGGCCACACCATTTGATGCATGTTCGTTCATTCATGCATACCTTGATTATCCTGTTGGTTAGCGATTTGTTGGTTCGTTGTAATAAGATATCTCTTAGTGCATTGAGGTCGACGTTGTCAAATGCCTTTTCAATGTCGAGGGCGAGTACATAAATTCTTTTACCTGCACGCCATTCTTCGTCTAAGACCCTTTTAAGCGTGAATATATGGTCGTCTGTTGATCTATTGTTTAAAAAGGCCGCTTGGTAGTTGCCCAACTCCGTTATTATCTCATCTAGTTTTTTTAATACGTAGGAGGCGTAAATTCTGTAACCCGTATTGCAAACCGATATGCGGCGATATTCATTCTCATTTTTAGGGCTATTGTTTTTTGGAATTGGTACTTGTACGGTCTCCAACCATGTGTCAGGTGCTTCGTTCAGTGTCCAGGCTTTGTTCATGTGTTTGGTGACGGCTTCTTGTAATATTTGGGGCATTGCTTTGTATAATTCGATTACCACTTGGTCCGTTCCGGGGGCTGTTCCGTTCCGCATTTTATTAATGATTGCCATTACGTCGTCCGTAATGGGTCCCTCACCCTGTACTTCGGTTATCGGCTTTTTTATATTAACTGTTGGTATAAGATGGCCCTCGGATTTTTTTAAAATTTGCTCCCATTTGGTCATTGGTATATAAGTAGATCTTTTTCGACGTTTTGTTTGAAGTTTGTTCCTGCTGTAAAAAAAGTATAGCATCTGCATGCGTTTTGCAGGGTGTTTTTTCCCCAATCCATTGAGGCAGGCCCTGCATGCTTTTTGCTCTTCCTGATATTTAACCTTTTGAAGTGTTGCCTGACATTCTTTTACTCGGTTGTGCCTATTTGGATTATCTGGTTGCCTGCTTTGTAGGAATTTAGCCTTTTGTAGGTTAGCAAGAGCTAGTCGATGATCTCTGGAGAGAACTGGCTGAAAAATAAGAGTTTCCTGAGCAGCCGATTTTAATACTTCCGTTATGGTATTCCAGGGTATTTCGATGAGTTTGTCCGTTGAGTTGATCCCTTTATCTTTTAGTTTTTTTGTTATGCAATCTTGGTATTTTGTTTTTGTGAATTTACTATTGAGAGCGGCATAATAGCATTGTTTATAGTTAAAATCCTTGGCCGCAATTGTTGTTTCCTTCGCGGCTTGCTGTTGTCTTTGTGTAATAATGTGTTTGGTGCTTTCTTTCTTGTTTGAAATTCGATTTGTTCTTATTAGACCCCAGATTATTTTATGGTCGGATGTGCCCCTAGCGGCCCATTCGCCTTTAATAAAATCAAAAAGTTTTTCTGATGCATGTGGCGTTATAATGTGATCCAGTTGGGATTTCTGAATGCCCTTTGACCACGTTATCCTGCACGATGATCTCGCTTTTGTCGTTTCTATTTGCAGTTTTTCCCTGTTGGCTATATCCATTAACATTTCCCCGTTGTAGTTAGATAAGTCATGGTGTAGGTTTTGTTGGATCAGCCCTTTGCGTTGGAAACTTTGTGTATCATGTCGACCAATATGTGCGTTAAAGTCGCCAAGAATTATTAAAGTACATTTCCTTGGTTTTTGTCTGATCAAGTTTAATAAGCCTGTGAAGGATCTGTTTGCTATAGATGTACAACAGTTTATGTGAGAATTGATTATATACAGATGAGCAGGCTTGTCATTTTCCCTGTTAACTTGAAGAGTAGCTGACATCGCGTCTGTATCCTTTTTTCTGTTAACTAATTCAATTTGAGCATCTTTTCTGATTAGAATTGCAAGTCCCCGATGTGTTTTACCTGAGGTTCCATAGAGGTGCCATTCGTAGTGTGTAGAGTTGTATGCTCCTGAGTTCATACCTGTTTCTTGTAAGCAGGCTACATGAATGCCCCTAATTGAAAGTTCAGCGTCAATTTTATCTTTTTTGGTCGGTTTTGAGGCCCCGCGCACGTTCCAAGTTGCAATACGCAAGTCTAGGCAAGTGTACTTTATTGAGGTAGACGGTTGGTTTCTAAGTATTGTGAACCCAGTGACATCTGCGACTACTTCTGATAACGGTGTACACATTGGTGCTTGTTGTTCATATTGTGTTAATGAGCTAGCTAATTGAGGGCTGTTCGTTTGAGACTGGGATTTCGTGAGTTGACCTTTCTCTTCACGTGTGTTGTACTGGTTAATTAAAGGCTTATTATATAGTGTTGTTGTGACATTGTTCGATTTTTTCATTATATCTATCGGGTTGCTGTTATAGTGTTTGTCGTCGGTCATGACCCAGCTATCGTAGTGCTGGTCCTTGTAGAGGATGTGTATGTTGCCGGGTACTGGTTCGCCGGTAGGTGAATACACTAGGTTGTGTCTTGTATCCGTGTGCACGTGCAAATTTACAAGATAGAACTCGGCTGCGGCGATTAAGATATCCTCTCCTCCCCAGAACGTCTTGTTAAACTGCTGTGTTATGTATTTTGTTATTCTTTGTTCCTGGGAGAGAATGCTGTTAGGAAGAATTTCTTGTACATTATTTAGAAGGGCTAAGCGAATTCTTTCGTCATCTCGATGCTCTAAAACATATGAAGCAAGATCCTGACGGACAGACACGTGGTCGAAAGTTAAACCCATTACATTATTTATTTGATGTGCTATGGCCCTGAATAGGCAGTTTCCGTCTTTTGTCATACGCACAATTGTGCCCATTTTAAAAGAAAAAAACTTTTTGTTTTTATGGTATTACAAGACCTGCTCTGCACACATGTGTTGTGTAGCTTTGGGTTTGTGAACCACTATAGCTGACAGGGGAGCTTAACGCTTGAAATTTATGAGCTTCGCTATTTTTTGTTACTTAACCTTTTTTTTTACCCTTTCGGTCCAATTTTGCGCGCGGTTTACAAATTTTACAAGCTAGGAAATAGGTAGCTTGTTCAAGGCAGTTTTGATAATTTAGTACAATGTTAAATTAAGAAAAGCGTGAAGTACTAATTCTAGAGCGATACCGTATTTCAGGTTAAAATAATAGAGTGTATTATTTTGTCCTTCGCTCCTAAATATAATATGAAGACATTTCCTTAAAGCCTATTTATAGCTTACAATGATGTTAAATTCACGCGTGGCGTCAAAAGTCCAAATTAACAACGCAAAACGCAGTTTTATACAGCCTCCAAGCCTCTATCGGAGGTCCCTGAAATATATAATGGAAAGAACTCACCAAATCCACGTCGTCGATATTCTCGGCCGGAAGGCCTAGACCTCAGGCTTGTATATCAGGTACACACGTATGCCACTTTACCACCGTTTTAAGGTGTTTTAATTTGCACCCACAAAAACACAGCAAGCGAATCCCCGTTCGAGTTTCAAGCTCAGAGTCAGCCACGTGTTGTGCACATTGCATCAAGTAAAAACAAAGGCGGGTCAAGACACGACACGTCTGTCCCCTTCGGCGGCCACTATCCGAATCAAAAAGATAGCACTCAAGTTAGATTTTAAACTGTATAGCCTACGAGTACCTATTTATTGCTGTTGTTTTCTGATTATGAAACAAAACCACTCCGTTTTGCAGTTTACAGAAATTCGTTCCATTTGATATAGATATGTTGCAGTAAGATAGTTAACGCCGTGATACAGGTATTTCCTTAGGGATATGGCTATGCACCGTACTATAGTTATATATAAGAGTTCCCTAATTATCTTACTAAGAACATAAATATGATACGTGCACGATCTAGTAATATAACTATATTACTAGACTAATCTAGTAAAATTATTGTAAAAACGGGGTGCAGAGTGCAGGGCGGTCTCCACGGCATGTATATTTAGATTTCAAAGGATGTAAAATTATTCTTTGAAATCCAAACACGTTACACACAGTTTGGTTAAACTGACAACCACTGGTGTAAGTATAAGATATACTTACACCAGTGGTTGTCAGTTTAACCAAACTGTGTGTAACGTGTCAAAAAAAAAGAAAGCGTTTCCAAAGAAAGGTCTAATGTAGTCCGCCCTATAATATCAAAGTCATCTAATGAACGAGGTTACATGTACTTATTGATCTGCAATTAACTCCAGATTAAGTTTACAAATAGATTTTTCACTATCAAGAACACTCAACAAAGTTTTCATTCATTCGTCCTTTGACGTCCACGTGTGCAACAAAGGTAGCATTGTAATAATATTAAAGACTAGCTTTTGCAAGCGACTAGCTTTTGCTAGCTTTTGTCCGCGTGGAATAATGACTTCCGGAAATTGAGGCACTAACTCTCATAGAGTTTAACCGATGTGCTCTTTTTTCTGCCAATTCTTGAGAACGCGTATTTCTCATTCAACGCGTTTTTCAAGACAATAGCGAGCGGACGCCGGCGTCTGCTTGGGGCTTGAATAACAAAAAATATATAACTACGTCTAATATATAAAATAATATATAATAGAACCTACTTCACTTAAAACTAAATACCTAATACTACTATAATTAATAATACTTATACCTATAATTAATAAAAGTACCTACGCTTTTACCTACTTAATATTAAAAAAAAACTGAACATAAATTAACCAAAACTTAGCTACTACTAACTAACTACTACTAACCTATTACTACTTCACCTAAAAAGAAATCCTGTTTTCCCAACATTTCCCTTCACTGCTCTGCTCCTATTGATCGTAGCGTGATGAAAAGTATACTATAACCTGCCCAGGAGTATGAAGAACAATTGTACCAAGTTTCGTTGAAATCCGTCGAGTGGTTTTTGTTTCTACAACGAACATAGAGACAGACAGACAGACAGACAGACAGACAGACAAAAATTTTACTGATTGCATTTTTGGCGTCAGTATTGATCACTAATCACCCGCTGATAGTTATTTTGGAAATATATTTCATGTACAGAATTGACCTCTCTACAGATTTATTATAAGTACTAGCTTTTGCCAGCGACTTCGTCCGCGTGGAATAATGACTACCGGAAATTGAGGCACTAACTCTCATAAAGTTTAACCGGTGTGCTCTTTCTTCTGCCGATTCTTGAGAACGCGTATTTCTCATTCAACGCGTTTTTCAAGACAATAGCGGGCGGACGCCGGCGTCCGCTTGGGGCTTGAATAACTAAAAATATATAACTACGTCTAATATATAAAATAATATATAATAAAACCTACTTCACTTAAAACTAAATACCTAAAACTACTATAATTAATAATACTTATAGGTACCTATAATTAATAAAAGTACCTACGCTTTTACCTACTTAATATTAAAAAAAAAACTGAACATAAATTAACCAAAACTTACCTACTACTAACTAACTACTACTAACCTATTACTACTTCACCTAAAAAGAAATCCTGTTTTCCCAACATTTCCCTTCACTGCTCTGCTCCTATTGATCGTAGCGTGATGAAAAGTATACTATAACCTGCCCAGGAGTATGAAGAACAATTGTACCAAGTTTCGTTGAAATCCGTCGAGTGGTTTTTGTTTCTATAACGAACATACAGACAGACAGACAGACAGACAAAAATTTTACTGATTGCATTTTTGGCGTCAGTAACGATCACTAATCACCCGCTGATAGTTATTTTGGAAATATATTTCATGTACAGAATTGACCTCTCTACAGATTTATTATAAGTATAGATATAGAAGATAGTTTTGGATATTGGTGGTTAGAAGGGCCCGTGACTAAATAATAAAAGCTACGTAACGTTAAGCTACGCTTGCCGCAGTTGATCTGTGGATGTGTGACCATCTTTACATACCGAGACCCCTCCGTGCCTCGGAAAGCACGCTAAGCCGTTGGTCCCGGTTGTCATTCGTGGATCTTTGACAGCCGTTACGGGTAGTCAGTAGACCGAAAGTTTGACAACCAGTCTTACCAAGGGATATCGTATTATCCAGTAACTGGGTTGTAGAGGTCAGGTAGGCAAACGCTTTATGTAAAATACTGGTATTCAGCTGCATCCCGTTAGACTGGAAGCCGACTCCAACATAGTTGGGAAAAAGGCTAGGCAGGTGGTGGTGAGTTTTGGATATTGAGTGACCTGAGATACCTATTGCATAGTGATATAAGCCGCGAATTTACTAACGCCTGGTACAAAAAAGTTGGTTACGGAAAAACAGTTTTTATTACTACTACCACTCCCCACTCCAATTTATTTCATTTTACTTTAATTTGTATTTTTACGTTTTTGCTAATAGTTGATCCAAAAATAACGAAATATCTATATATGTACAGAATTATAGCAAATTTGAACTGTAAGCTTTTAAAATGTATATTATAGGGAAGAGCGCTGTTGTCTGAAATACAGATATTTATTTATCTAGTTCAGACACAGACGTCTTGTCGAATTTATGTTAGTATAAGCTCATTTATGTTATGTCTTTATTTATGATGTACTATTTTACTGGAACTTGAAATAAATATTATTATTATTATTATATTATTAATGTGAATTATTTGTTGTATTAATATTTAAAGCATTGTCTGTTTTGGTTGTGACGGTAGAGTAGTAAAAAAAAAAAATTATTACCAGTTGTGCAAATCAAAGAGAATAAGGGAAATCGTCTGTCATCTTATCAAAATCTACAACAAAACTTGTCTTCCAAATACAAAGTACAGCATAATCTAACCTAAATCAAAACAATTGTTAGATATAAATCGTGTTTAATGCTTCACAATTGTCTAAGATCAAGACATATCGTTTTGTCGCCCAAATCTAGATTAACTATGTAGCGACATTGAGTCAGTGGGTTCGGTTTCATTATTCCGTCTCCATTGTTTGCTCAGAATGCCTTTATGGCGTTAATTTTTCTAAGTTAAAAGACCCTATAATTAGTGAGGAATAAAAGAGATTTTGGGGAAGGTAATCAGCGATGAATGAAGTTGGAGTGAATGGTAATTATAAAGTAGGAGAGTGAAGGATATTTTTGTGCCATTATTGTGATATGTATATATTTATAACTTAGTAAATAAATAAACAATTAATATATAATGTACCTACTACAGCAAATCTGGTACAGTGTCCTAATGGGCAATTCTTGAAATTTTAAGAACGTTCACAGTCTGTTCGCAGTCTCCATCTGTCAAAAAAACCTCTGATTTTCCTACATTTTGACAAGTTTTTGACATTGATTGTGCTGAGATAAGATTTCAATTAATTTTTGAACGTTTTTAATTACGAGATTTGGTCTTATTGTCTAAGGAAACTCTCTTTCTCTCTCTCTTGAGTCCTTTATCGCTCTATTACTTTAACCCAAAAATTTAACTGAGTTATAACTTATAATGGACATAATCTCCGACTTTTTATTGTTCCCTAAAGGTAGTTCCGTATTCTGTAAGGGCGGAAATCTGAAATGAACTTTAGAGGTCGACGGTCAAGGTCATGGATATCAATTATGTTCGTACCGTTTAACAATTTAACGGTGTGAAAGGTGGAAGAGATATTATACCTAGATTTTTTTGGATTTTTCTATTTTATAATGAAATTGTTTATTCTAAAAATAGTACGTCGTAATCATTTTACACGAAATATTATTAAAAAATCGATGTAGTCGGCGTTTCCTATCTAACTAAGAAGAAAGGCTGAAATAAACTCCGAGGTCACTGTCTCTTTTAAAGTCCAGACATAATCTTGGTCATATCATGTGAAGACCACGTAGAAAGTAGATTGATGTCTGAAATGGTTAAGTACCACACAGATTTGTTAAGTTTTTTTTTTTTTGCTTTTGTGTGCCTTACTTAACCTGGGTCAAATAAACTTATTTTTTTTCGTGGACTAGTCCAGTCAGTGCAAGCGTTTGTCAGTAATCGTGTAGCTCGTATAAAGAACATGTAGGTTCAGCTTTACTATTGTATCTACAGCAAGAAGAATTCACGAAATGGTTAGCAGTGTTAAACGATGAGACACTTCATATCGGGTCCTGCGAGTGCTGTCGTTTGCACGTTACAGGAACATTTAGACGCTAGTGATAGCAAATCGGCGTGTCCTAGAACCAGCAATTCGAAGATATGTGACATCTACCAACATGCACTGGGCCCGCGTGGTCGCTTGCAGCCCTCTTAAAGAGAGGAGGCCAGTGGGAAAATTATAAGCTGATTATGTAGTTAAAAGGTAGTCTCAATATTAAGAACATTTTCCTATAAATTTCATATTTCCGCAACCATTGCCGAAATCGGAGATATTGTTACAACTTTTCCTCTTATTTATGACACGTGTAACCGTATTTCAACCGAAAAAAAATACGGCTAAAAACGTTAGAATTTATATTTCAATGTTACCTTTCTCTTTGAGGCAATAAATTTCACCACAGATGGAATTATATTTTCGCGATTCAAATATTTTTTGTTATTGCAATAAATACCAATTTGCAGATTTTGTGTAGGACGATATTACCTCGTAATAATTCCCCCTTTATTCATAAACGTGCTGAAAGTTAAGTAGTGAATATCGACTGTTTAACCATAAGTTTTGACGTTTGGACGTCAGTTAACTTTAATCATCGTTTATAAATAAATCACATACAATATACATTTATGATATTTTGTGACTATTTTTTTCTCAACAGCGTATATGCCACGCTACGGCTATGACAGTGCTTTTATTCCGAAGCAATAAAGACTGGTTTCGTGGTTCTAGCTGTGTTCTAATGTTAGTTGACCTAAAGAAAACGTTGATGATCTCTCTGTGCAATGCGCTCCCCCAGGAAATCAAGATGGCAACCAACCGATTATTACCCGACTGCAACGAAGCCCAAAAGGAGGGTTATGTGTTTGACCTGTATGTAAGATGTATGTATGTATGTCCGTTTCTTTGTTTTTTTTTTGGATAAATTATACGTCTTTAGATTTGACTTGGTAGAGCGAGTGTCACTGGCTAAAATAAAATTAAAAACGAAGTAAAATGGCGGATTTGGAGCGCCTGTGGAGTTCGAAATTCGTTTTTCTTCTAATGCCATCGAGTGGGATATCAAAATAAAAGGGTTTTTAAGGTAATTGCAAAAATATATACCTACAGCTTTGGTTAAAAGTAATTCGAAGTCAATATTATTTTTGACGAATACTGCGGGCTCAAATAAACATTATTTTTAGTCTACAATGCGAAACCTGAATATGTTTGTTCAGAATAAATAACTGAATCGATTCCAATAATTTTTATATCATGCTATATTATGTGTCAAAAATATTTGAAAAAGTTACAAGTTGGACTCATTGCCAGAGCGAGACACTACGTAATCATTACCGAGCGCAAGACGAAACTGCATGCGCGACGGCGCGCCCCGCGGTGAGCATGTTCTTGTACGGACAAAAGCTTATAACTTTGTGATTTTTTATGATACAGTTTTGAAATTTTGTACATAGATTCTTTACCTATAATTACTAGACATGTGTTTCGGGTTTTGTATATCCTAGTAGGTACTTAAAACTAATGTTGAATAGACACATGACAGTGTTAATACGTCCATCTTTTTAAAAAACGGCTTACAGGAGTCAGTTTCATATAATTTAAATATAGCTCTGATGCAACGTTTTTGAGCACGCTCCTTGTCTGTACCTACTATTGCCCCAGAATATTACACCGTATCTGAGGACAGAGCTGACGTAAAAATTTCAAATCTATTAATGATATTTGACAGATTGTAAGTAGCTTGATATGCTGGCGTCTGTACATAGATTAGTTAGTAGTTAGTATTGAGTCGAGTGTCCCAGCAGTGGGCACATTATAGGCTGATTATACATCTAGTAGGTTGGTACCTACCTACCTAATTAAAATTGACCACTTATAAAAAAATATGATCCTAATGTACCATGTTTTAGATTTTAATTATTTATTATTGCCTTATTAATTTGTCAGTAAAACTTTGTTTTTTTTTTAATAATTTTGATGAATACCACAAAAAACTAAGGGTATTTTTATATCATTTTCCTCAAGAATTAGTAGGTACCTCCGTTTCTATCGTCAGTAGGTACTGACGATAGAAACGGAAACATAATATTAATAATAATTACTTAGATCAAAATGCATCGAGGCTAAATTTGTTTACATATTAAAAGCATGGCTAGACTAATCAGTATCTATAATCACTACATAGTATAAAACAAAGTCGCTTTCTCTGTCCCTATGAACGCTTAGATCTTTAAAACTACGCAACGGATTTTGATGCGGTTTTTTTAATAGATAGAGTGATTCAAGAGGAAGGTTTACATATATAATACATGCATGCATGTGATGTCGTAAATAAACGCATTTTTTTGCGCTTACTTTTCAAACGCTGGCGGAACCCTACGAGATAGGTCAAAATAATGTACTACAGTATTGTACACCTTAAAAAGGTCTACAAAAAGTCCGCGATGGTATATGTCTATCTCTTAGGGATAACCCACAATAATCATTTTTTATACTTTATTTTTTACGAGAAATAATGGCTTATTTACGAAGCGATTTTAAGCAATACAGCATTAATCCTTATCCAATTAAGTACCTTAAATACATTGTGCATTTAATATAGATAAATTTGGCCCTTTACAGCATGTAATTTAAATGAATATTTTCGAAGATATTACAGATTTAAAATGCAGGGACATAGCGGTTGCTGCGGTACCGGCCGCGGCGGCGCGTGCTGGCATTCTTGAAATACCTGTACTTAGTATCAGTATTGCACCCGTGCGAAGCCGGGGCGGGTCGCTAGTAAATAATAAAATAATCTAAACTTCGAGTGATGTCGTGTAGGTAACGGTGTAGGTAAGGCGGATCACCCACAGCACCGCTTCACGCAGCGGGACACAGATAACGTGCCACCGCGCGTGATTTTTTACATACAATTTCAATAAAAACGCGCTTCCGTGCGGGGAATTTGGCTCCGTTTCCCGCGCTCCGTCGCGTGAACCGTTGCAGTGGGTGATCCGCCTAATACGTAATACGGGTTGGTGTCCGTAACTCTACATCAAATGCGCGTATTTTGCGTACAGAGGCCAGCACATCAAGCTACCCCAATCTGTCAGATTTTACCAATTGAATATGAACCTTATTCCTTTGTTTTAAAGTTGAAAATCTATTAAAGAAATTTGACAGATTGGGGTAGGTTGACCTGCTGGCGTCTGTACAACGGTGTAACTAGGGTTGCCAACCCTACTATATAATATAGTATCCTACTGTATTAGAGGCTCGGCTACTATATTTCTGAAGAAAGTAATATAGTAGGCGAAACTACTATATTATTAGGCATCAAACCCTCTAAGCAATAATATTCATTTCAAAACGTGTAAACGTAACACGAAACGTAAATATCTATTTTTGAACGATTCTGTTATGTAGTTTTTGTTTTGGAAATAGGTACTTACTTACTTTTGAAGTTAATTTTCCGAAGTTCTCAAATATTTATTATAGGTATTAGTAAAATATATAATTATAATATATATATATATATATATAATATTTTATATAATATATAATTATAAATATATAATTTTGTATTTCTAAAATGAACCGTGGTAATAATGATAATGGTGAAACTATGAACGCTGGCTCTATGACGCCGCTAAGAGTCCAAGATTGGTTAGTTCGCGATCCCGTTAATATTTACAATGGGAAATGCACGATTTGTGGGATAGTTTTCTCTATTAATAAAAGTGAAATTGCAGAAGCGATGAAGTATTTCTTAAAAGTATAAAATTATTAATAAAGGCGCAAAGTAGCAAAAAAAAATTAAAAAATAAAGTTTTGAAACCTACTATACTTTTTTTCATATTTTCGCTATCTACTATATTTTTTGGGTAATTATTTTAAATCTACTATTTTTGACTGAAAAAGAGTTGGCAACCCTAGGTGTAACCCGTCCGCGGCGGGTGGCTAAACATGCGAGCGTTGTTGCCACACCGCATTCAATCCGACCTGGCAACAGCGGAAGCCTCGCGCTGGCGCTGGCAAATAACGGAACCGCGTGCGAGCGTGAGTAGCGTGACGCGTAGACCGTCAGCGTCAGGCTGAGGCGTCAGACAGTCATCCGCGCCCCGCGCCGCGCAACGCACGGACGGTCGGACGCCCCGCGTGGCTCTTTCCTTCAACCGGTGCACAGCGCAGCGACGGACTCCGACGCGGCTCAAGCCGCCATAATGTTATACCGATTTATGGACACTGAAGTAGTGATAAATGAAGTAAGATCGCATGAATGTTTATGGAATCCTCGAAATTTGTATTACAAAAATAAAACGGACAAATTCAAGGCGTGGGAAGAAGTTTCTGTAGCAGTTTTGCCCGAATACACGACGTGTTCCGAAGATGATAAGAGACGAATCGGTGAGTTTTGTAACATAATTTGTTGATTAGATCTTTATCTACATATACAGGGTCAAATAAAATTAGCTACCGAAACTGCAGACGTGATGACATGAAACGTGTGAAATTTTGTTTTCTTTTGTGTTATTGTGTGTAAAAATTAATAAGAAAAAAAAAAACAGTTTTTTATACGGATGTTTAGAGAGGCTACAACAAAGAACTGCGGTCGATGACCCCAAAAAAAGGCATCAAATTAATAACTTTTTAATTTCGAAACCCGTCGCGTCTGCGGAGTTTTGCTAACTAATTTAATTTGACCCTGTTTATGTATATAGAAACTTATGTTACATAACACCGCTTAATAATGTTAACGGCAGTACGCAGCCGATTAGCTTCGTACAAACGTACTAGCCAGCTGCGCACTTACATCTGCAAGGCGTGTTGTTCTCTCGCTCGCACCCTGCTCCGTGCGAGAGAGAGATCAATATGCCATGCGGATTGTATTGTCTGCTACCTACCTGTTTGTGGCGCGAGGTCTAAGTACAGGCACAGAATATCTAATAGTACTAACGTAGTACAGGTAATGTATTCTCTACACAGATATAGATAGACCTAGATAACGCAAGTATCACGATCTCTATGAAAACCAAGCGTGAAATTTTTTTGACAACCTGCTATGACGTCACAAGCGCTCTTTCTCACATGGCGGCTTAAGATTTTTGAACTTATGTCGTTAGTCGGTGCGATTTTTGGCACGTGAAGTAATTGCTCTTTCGTTATCTAGGTGTATATCTGTAATTCTCTATGACGCAATGAACCAAACAGCGCGAAATGAACGCGAAATTGGTGTGATTAGCTAAGGAATTGACGTCATTTCAAAGTAAGGATTAATTGAGTGGTCATAGTGAATTAAGGTGGCACTAGTCGATATTTTGTCTTAGTATTACTCTTTGACATTGTGCATCCAAAGTTAAACATGATATCATTTTGTCTTATTATTAATTTCGTCTGTACGGAAACAGAATAGTAAAATAAAAAGCCATTAAAAAGTTATGAGCCAACAAAGATTCGTTTTTCTTGCTATTTTTAACGTAACTTTGGGTGTAAATAAGTATTAAAAGAACTGTAAAATCTCTCAGTTATCGAAGAGTTCAATAAACTTTATTTGTAATAAAGTAATATTCATAATTCATAATTTTGCCAGGTTGGCTAATAAGCCACCTGGAACTAAAAAAAACCCGAAGATCGATAGCTATTTCCGCTTATTTATTTACTTACTTATTAAATACATTTTTATATATTTTTTATAAAATACATATAAAAATTAGCAGTCCGCCGGTATCGGGACCAGGGTCCAAACTGCCGGTGGTGAAGCTCCAAAGACAGGAACCTCCTCACAATGCAAGCCGTGTCAAGAAGTATTGTCCATCAGGCCATTGGCCGATACGACAATCGGCAAAATGACAGCCGAGCTGACATACCACATGTCAGCAACTTCGTGTACTAAGTCAAGATATTTAATTTGTTTCTCTTTCTTTTTTTGATAACTATTAGTTATTATTATACCTACCAATTCTATAAAGAACTTCTCGTAATCTTTTCATGAACATTATTTCGATTACATCCGACGTATATCTTTAAAATAATTAGATCATCGTCATTTTTCATTTCTCCTTTCGCAGGTCTGTTGGAAGAAATTTCTTAAGAAATAAGCAGTACCTTTACACTTAGTACTAATATGTCGTGGCTGTATCCTTTTTATTGTATGTAGAAATAAATATGACTGCCTAAAGTACTAACTGCATAATTGTTTACAATAATAGTTAAGTTCTTGTTTGTGTTTTTCCCCAGTTAAGTATGCCTATTTTCAATAACACTAGGCGCCACCCGAACGAATGCCTAAGTATTATTGCACTGTTGGAATTTCAACTCTCGAAGCAGAGCCGAGCGTTGTAATCCAAGTGTTGCACAGTGTTATTGTGCCAAGTATCGTCTACTATAAAATAAATTCATTTATCTCAAACTATTGTTTCATTAACAGTGAGAGCCGTGCAATCAAGATGGAAGACAGCCCGCGACGCTTACATGAAATGCAGACAAACAGAAGTAAAGAAACCGACATACAAAGCAAAACAATACAGATACATTTATCAGGAGAAACTAAAATTCTTGGAACAAGTCAAATATATAGTTGAAGGCGTCAATGACAAAGTAAGAGATGACGAAGATGGCTCCAACAGCTTTGTCGGTGATAACTCTGCAAGTCAATCCACATTCAGAGTTTCTGAAGAAGACGTCGGCGAAGCAAGCGATGAAGTTATGGATTTCGACATCGATATTCATGACGATTTTGAAGAGGATATTAAAGATGTAATTACCGCTACCGATGGCGTTAACGACATAGCCGTCAACGATGACAACGAGGATGAATGTCAACCTGGAACATCATCACAGAATAATGATAAAAAGGGGCCACTGGCCTCTGCAGATGTCACTGGACCACCAAGAAAGAACACTCGCAATGCTCGAACGAGAAAGTTAAAAAGTAAAATGACAGAATTTGAGACAAAACTTTTGAAACTTATGCGTTTGAAGAATAGTATAAGTGCAAACAATTCCGCACTTCAAACTGATGATCAATGCTTCTTTAACTCTTTAGCACCTTTAATTAATAATTTTGATATCCATCAGAAACTTAAGTTTCGATCTAAGATATTGGAAGTAGTTATGGAAGTAGGAAACATAGGTCCAGTAAATATAAAACAGGAGAGAGAGACTTATGTTTTCGAGGGGTTAGACGATACTTAGAATATACATATTTTTTAAACGCCACCTCAAGACATTTTTTACGATTTATTAATACATTTTTTATAGTAAAAAGATTTTGTTTTATATAGTAAACACCAACAGCTAGGATAAAATTGTTCAACATTTACTTATGAGGAAAAAATATTTATAATACAAGTCTTGTCTCGATATTTTCCGGTCCTCTGTCTTAAATGATCCAAGACGAATTACCTACATAGTTTAGAAAATAAATTTGTTACTAAAAAGATAAAAAAGGCATATTAATAATTGGAAAGGAGAGGAAAGCCTTGCACTTACACCTTGAAAGACTGCAGTGGGTCAAAATAGGCTAAAAATAAATAATTGGTACTGGTCTGACTTGAAATCGCAATCTCACGTATTATGATGTACTAGCTTTTGCCAGCGACTTCGTCCGCGTGGAATAATGACTTCCGGAAATTGAGGCACTAACTCTCATAGAGTTGAACCGATAATATATAAAATAATATATAATAAAACCTACTTCACTTAAAACTAAATACCTATAACTACTATAATTAATAATACCTATACCTATAATTAATAAAAGTACCTACGCTTTTACCTACTTAATATTAAAAAAAAACTGAACATAAATTAACCAAAACTTACCTACTACTAACCTATTACTACTTCACCTAAAAAGAAATAAAATGTAAACTATTAATCGCGCTGATTAACAATGTTGTCTGTCAATAAGGTCGAATGCTCGGAACTCGTCTACTCGCATCAACAGCCAACTTTTTTTTTTTTTTGAAGTGACCACTCGCAGTTACAACTCGCTAAGGTTGCCTAACTGCTTAAGAGCCTACACTACCTCAGTTAAAATTCACTCTTTATCTCGCTCGCACGATACTGTTCGCGGACTGAGTGAGAGCGAGACAGAGTGCGGTGCTAGGCGGCAGGCAGCGCCAATAGTTTAGGTATTTGCTTTTTACGGTGAAAATAATGGTAAATTAAAAAAAGTAAGTAACATAAGACCTGCTTTGTAGTTAGTTCGGTTAGTATACAAAGTTTTATGATCTAATTTGAAGTATTTTTTTAATACCAGCGGATTATTGTTCGGTTTGGAGGTAACTTTGGAATTTTTTTCTATCGAGAAAATTTTATGAAATCGTGTTTTCGTCTAACATAAGCCCTAACATTAATCCTCAACTTTACCATATATTTATTTCAAAATTAATGCTGCAGTATTTTCGACATATCATGCTAAGCCATTTGAGGTAGTATAGGCCCTTAACCGGACTAATTGAAGTTCGCGTTTGGATCCCCCGCCCTTTTATACCTTACGCCGCGAGCCGCGTCGAGCGCGGCGACCGTTACACAAAAATAATCCTTATAGCATGATTCAGTATTCACGCGCGTTGGCTTATTAGCGTATTTCATGTATAACTTTGGTGTTTCTGTACCGATTTCAATGATTCTTTTTTTATTAAATAGGTAATAATGTTAACATTATTTAATTAGGGATGAGTGAGAGTGTTATAAACGTAAGGGTAGACAAATATAATCAGAAAGCTCCGAACTGCTAAGCTATCGGGAGTTACACGTGTTATTGTGAGTCAACCATAAAAGATAGACATTTGCTGTCATTGAATATTTTTTATATAATTTTAAGGAGAACATTTTTGTCATACATGATTTCTGTGTAGCTTTAACCATTGAGGCTGCACACGCGACGGAAGCTTAAAAAATGGAGTAAGTTCTCCTGTTTTCCCAACATTTCCCTTCACTGCTCTGCTCCTATTGATCGTAGCGTGATGAAAAGTATACTATAACCTGCCCAGGAGTATGAAGAACAATTGTACCAAGTTTCGTTGAAATCCGTCGAGTGGTTTTTGTTTCTATAACGAACATACAGACAGACAGACAGACAGACAAAAATTTTACTGATGGCATTTTTGGCGTCAGTATCGATCACTAATCATCCGCTGATAGTTATTTTGGAAATATATTTCATGTACAGAATTGACCTCTCTACAGATTTATTATAAGTATAGAAGATAGATAACCCCCTAGGTCATCATGACTTCAAATTGTGATGTAAGTATTCTTTATATAATAGCAACACAAAATCGTAGATGAGACCCAAATCGGACAAAGCCCGAACAGTCGGAACGGGTCGACTAAAAATAGGTTTCCTCGCTCTCCCATGGGGGTTGTTAAAGACTACTCAGAACTCATTTCAGGTAATTGGTAATCTTAGTTGTTTAAAGTTTACTAGCTGCGCCTCTGAGTTTCACCCACGTAATTGTCGATGTCGGGATATAATGTATCCTATGTGTAAATCCTGGGTTATAAACTATCTGTGTGTGCCAAATTTTATCCAAAACCGTTCAGCCGTTTGTGCGTGAAGAAGTAACAAAAATACAAACACACTTACAAACTTTCGCCTTTATAATATCAGTTTGATGACGTCAGAAAGACTGATTAGTTTTTAAACACTAGGTACTGGCAATTTGTGGTGTTGTTTATGTAGTATTTCAGTTTCAGCTCCTTCAACTAAAGGCAGATTTTACCATTGAAACTAAACGCGATCAGCACATCTAAACCACGTTCAAGAGCTGTCATTAACATCAATATTGTAATACAGATAGACACATAGGAAGATGTCTTGGGAAAACTGGCAACTGGTAATAAATCAGTAATTGTTTGTGGTGACTTTAATATTAATATTTTGGAAAATAATTCAAATAGCAGTAGATTATTAGGCCTCTTTAAATCATTTAATTTGTCAAATGTGTTCTTGGAACCAACGCGAATAACTACAGCTACTGCTACATGTATTGATAATGTTTTTTGTTGCTGCGATAAAGATAAAGCCATTGTAAATTATCTCCCTTCCGATCACAGCGGTCAAACCGTTTATTTTGAGTCCAACACACCAATACAAAAAGTGCAGATTCAATTTAGACCAATAACATCGGGAAATTTGAAAAAGTTTAATAACACTTTAATTAATAAGTTAAGTGCTCAGGGCCTAAATATGAATAGTGGTAATATTTTGTATGAAGAATTCTTTTCGTTAGTGCAAAGAGTTCAATAATTCTTTTAAGAAGAAATCTAAAACTATTTGCCCTAAGTTTTTATTCAGTGACTGGGCAACTAAAGGAATCAGGAAAAGTAGGGAAAGATTATTTGAACTGTATGGCCTTAAGCCGTATATTAACACGGATACTTTTAATAAGTATGTTGCTACATATTCTAAAACTTTTTAAAAAATTTGCAAAACAGCTAAAGCTTCCTTCATTAGCAACAAGGTTAAATCAGCAGACAATAAAATAAAGACAGTTTGGAAAATTATTAACAATGAAACGAACAGGAATAAAAAACATAATACTGATTACACACTGAACACTTCCCGTGGCCTTATTAGCGATAACATCGATGTTGCTCAGGAATTTGCAACTTTCTTTACCAATATCCCAATTAAAACTACAGAAACTTTAAATTCCTCGCCCGCACTTGCTATTGAATTATTAAGAGCGAATGTCTCAGCCTGTCCTGTGGAATTTAAATTTAAACATGTAAACCCTTCAGTAATTATAAAGGCATTTAAGCAACTTAAGATCAAAATGACCGAAGATCTGTGGGGCTTGTCTACTAAAGTTTGTCAATCCATTATTGAGACAATTGCACCCTATTTAGCTTTAATATTTAATTTGTGTGTTGATCAAGGGGTACTCCCGGATTTAATGAAGTTCAGTAAAGTTATTCCACTTTTCAAATCTGGGGACAGCAAAGACACTAATAATTATAGACCGGTATCGGTTTTGCCGGTTTTCAGCAAGGTGTTTGAAAAAGTAATGTTAAATCAGATGCTCAATCATTTTAATCGTAATAACATCCTACACGATCAACAATATGGTTTCACCAAAGGACGTTGTACAACCGACGCCGGTGTAACCTTATTAAAACACATATTTGACGCATGGGAAGAGGCACAAGATGCAATAGGCATCTTCTGCGACCTATCCAAGGCATTTGATTGCGTGAATTACGAAACACTGCTTTTGAAACTTGAGCATTACGGACTGGGTAAACTCGCTCTTAGCTTAATAAAATCATATTTAAATGATAGGTTTCAGCAAGTTCAAATAAACGGTGAAAATTCATTGGGTTTAAAAGTCAAAATGGGTGTACCGCAAGGCTCAATATTGGGGCCGTTCTTATTTTTAGTATATATAAATGATTTACCTTATTTACTGGAAAACCGACCACAAATGGTGTTATTTGCTGATGACACATCACTGATTTTTAAAGTAAGCAGACGTGCACAGGAGCTTGACGACGTAAATAACGCTATGCTTGTGGTCCATAATTGGTTTACTGTAAATAATTTGGTATTAAATGAAAAAAAAACTAAATGCATTAGATTCACTTTACCGAATGTTAGAAGTAGTGAATGTCACGTTGTATTGAATAAGGAGATACTTGAATTCGTCGAAAATACGGTTTTCCTGGGGATCACGCTTGACTCAAAGCTGCAGTGGGGTCCTCACTTAACATCACCTGCAGGGCGGCTAAGTTCAGCCGCTTACGCTGTTTGGAAAATCCGTCAATTAACAGACGTGGATACCGCGAGACTGGTCTATTTTAGTTACTTTCATAGCATCATGTCTTACGGTATTTTGTTGTGGGGACGGGCTGCAGATATTGAATCTATCTTCATTCTGCAAAAGAGGGCTATCAGAGCTATCTACAACCTCAGCAGACGTGAATCTCTAAGGGAACTGTTTAAAAAAATTAACATCATGACGGTTCCTTGTCAATATATATATGAAAACATTATGTACGTTCGAAAAAATCTACATATTTTTAGTAAGATATGTGACAGGCATAATTTTAACACTAGAAATAGGAACAAATTAGATCAACCTCGTTTCAGATTGTCTAAAGTAAAAACTTCTTTTATGGGTTATTGTGTAGATTGTTATAATAAAATACCACTCGATATTCTTCAACTAAATGAGAAGAAATTTAAAACATGCATTAAACGCACACTATGTAGACAAGCATACTATAAGTTGGATGATTATATCGTAGATAAAAATGCTTGGCTAAATGCTGGTCCTGCTCCACAGACACTTGGGCTCACTAGTTAAAATTTCAATATTTGGAAGACATGCTTCCTTTTTTTTCTTTTCTTTTTTTTTTAAGTGTTTCTGACATTCGAACTTAATGTGTATTTTTAATTCAATAAAGTTTTAATTGTTACTTTAATATCTTATACCTCTTTCTAGTAAAATTTTATTCATCTCGTAAATAAATTGGTAACTATAGTTTTGTATAATTTAGAAGCATTTTTTTTTAATTTTGTAAATGTAAGAACCATGGATCCGTTCATTATAATTTTTTTATATTGACTTGAAAGAGCATGGCAGTTGAGAATGTGTCATGCTCACTTAAATGTCTCACTGATGGTGGCGCGTGTGTTGGATCATTCGGTTCCCTTCAAAATGGTTGAGCTGGATGGTGCTGATCCATGCGTCATGTTCGTGAACGGGCGCTGTCAGTTGAGACTGGTCATCTCTTAGCTGCCAGGGCTTCTTTTTAATCTTATAACTATTTTGAATTGTTTCTTCATAACATTGTTCTCACATATAGAAGCAACAAGAATACTGTACTCAGGATTTTGTAATATCTTAATTTAAAAGAGTGTCCTTGGAGTTTCTTGCCCGTTCTTCTCCAAGAGATCTACGTTTTGGAATGGGCAACTAGCTTCAACTTTCTGACTAACTGACCGACTAGTTAATTTTGACAATTCAAAAGTGCCTGGAAATGGTTTAATTGAAATAAATGCTTTGAGTTTGAGTTTGAGACACGGACAGCTCTAGAATGCAGTTTGGAAGTGCTGATTGAGTTTAGTTTCATTGTTGAGATTGGCACTAAGGTAGGAGAAGAGTTATTGTGGATAGTGTGACAGTTTACTATCTAGTGAAGCCACAACACGTCAACCTCTTGCTTGCGTCCCCTAACTGTTGAACTATTGCCACTTAAAAAAGAAAAGAAAGAAAATACGTTTAATTGCGGCAAACATGACACATAAGAAAAATAAACACAAGCAAAAAAACAAAATAACAATTTGGGAGAAGACATGCGTCACATTTACGCAAAATGGCCATCGCTCAGCATAATGCCAAGACCTTATACGAGACAAAGCCTCAGCGCTGATTTTCAGCGACAGCCGGCGTTGACGTGATGACGTCAACCAGTGCAGCATACGATTAGATACAAATAAAAAACAACAATCAAATAAATCCTACTTCCTATCCTACTAATCCTACTAATATTATAAATGCGAAAGTTTGTGAGGATGGATGGATGGATGTTTGTTACTCTTTCACGCAAAAACTACTGAACGGATTTTGATGAAACTTTAGAGTAATATAGTTTATACATCAGAATAACACATAGGATACTTTTTATCCCGATATTCCCACGGGATCAAAACTTACGCTGGTGAAACCGCGAGACGCAGCTAGTAAAATATAAATTACAAAAAGAACGAAGAAGAATGAAAGAAGAAGAAGATGATGATGAGTAGAAGATGTACGTATCTTACGCGTAGGTAATGTTAATCATAATACATAATCAGCCTACAATGTTCCCATTTCTGGGACACGGGCCTCCCCTCAGTGAGAAGGAGCAGGCCGGAATCAACCAGGAGGGTTCAGTGCAGGTTAGTAGGATGTCGCATATCTTCGAACTCTTGGTTCTAGAACATGCCGGTTTCCTCACGATGTTTTTCTTCGCCGTTTTGAGAGCAGTTTGCTAAGAGATTTGAATATTCTTTGTCGAAATTCATTCATTTAATTCTGCCGATCGATTCTGTAAAAATCTCACCGTGAAAAGTTAGGTGAAGTTAGCTGTCAAGAGTATAAATCCCTATAATCAGGATGACACTGACAGCTCACTCCACGCTAACTTCACCTAAGTTTTCACGGTGAGATGGTTACAGAATCGCACTGCTGTATTTAGACGGAATTCTTGTGAAAAATATAGCCACTGAAACCTATCCTTTTATTAGACAGCTAAAAACTAGCATAAAAAAGGCAAAAGGAATATATTTTTCACCATAACTGACAGGAACAAAGTAATTAATCATAGCTTATCAAAAATACTCATAATATAAAAGCTGTTAAGTAACACTAGCTGTTTTGGTAAAAAACTACTGCGTTTACCTAAATAAAATCATCATCATAAATTATAATATCAGAGATGGTTTGTGAGTTTGGGTGATGATTATTAGAAGGGCTCGTGGCTTAGTAATAACAGCCGCAAGGGTCGATTGATCAGGTTAAGCTACGCTTGCCGCGGTTGGTCCGTGGATGGGTGATCATCTGTACATAACAAGACCACACCGTGCCTCAGGAAGCACGTAAAGCCATCTGAAAACCAGTCTTACCAAGGGGTATCGTATTACCCAGTAACTAGGTTGTGGAAGTCAGATAGGCAGTCGCTCCATGTAAAGTACTGGTCATCTGCTGCGTCCAGTTAAACTGGAAGCCAACCGCAACATAGTTGGGAAAAGGCTAGGCAGATAATGAGATGATGATCACAAATTGTATCAAAATCTTTATGGTAGTTAACTTTGCAGTGTAGGTATGTCACAGGTGAACAAGTACCTACCTGACTCGATTATAAGGAAGGAACCAAACCTATACGGTTTTTATCCTATTTTTTTATTCTCCTTTGCCTCTTTTATCTGTTCTGTGGTTTATAACTGTCCCGACTTCCAAGTTATAGATCGCGGATTCAAACCCACGCTAACATGCACTGTAGGTACTTTTGAAAACGGTGAAGGAAAGAAAGAAATTAAATTTATTTGCATTAAGGGCCTATACTACCTCAAATGGCTTAGCATGATCCTCCGTCATGTCGAAAATACTGCAGCATTAATTTTGAATTAAATATATGGTAAAGTTGAGGATTAATGTTAGGTCTTATGTTAGACGAAAACACGATTTCATAAAATTTTCTCGATAGAAAAAAAATCCAAAGTTACCTCCAAACCGAACATTAAACCACTGGTATTCAAAAAATACTTCAAATTAGATCATGAAACTTTGTATACTAACCGAAGTAACTATAAAGCAGGTCTTATGTTATTTGCTTTTTTTTAATTACCATTATTTTCACCGTAAAAAGCAAATACCTAAACTATTGGCGCTGCCTGTCGCCTAGCACCGCACTCTGTCTCGCTCTCATTCAGTCCGCGACCAGTATCGTGCGAGCGAGATAAAGAGTGAATTTTAGCTGGGGTAGTATAGGCTCTTAAACGTGACGCATATATAGAAAACAATTATTAAGTTGGTGGAAAATATGCATCACATCCACGCAAAACGGTCATCACCTACCGAATGAGTAAACTGGCATGTCCTAGAATCCAACAATTCGAAGACATGTAACATCCAACAACCCGAACATCAGGGAAAATGCGTAACACACTAGCTAGCAATGGCTTTCATTTTGATAATTCAACTACATTCATTGCGTTGTTTACGCTGTCAAGCAGACTTATTTTTCGAGCATATGAAGCGATGGATTACCAATATCCTTCAAAATGATTCAGATCGAGATTGAAAGTGTGTGACCTACTCAATCAGGGAACTGGACCCGCGGAGCCGCGTGTTGGATTACGTCAGAAATGAGGCCTTGCCCCAGCTGTGAGAACATTGTACGTCGATTATTCTGTGACCACTACGACTACTTCTTCATGACGTATCGATAGCAAAAAGTTCAAACTTCTTTGGCCCCGCGAACTTCGCTCACTGACGCAGTCATAAAATCATCAAATGCCTAGGTGCATACGGCGCAGAATGAAAGGTTGCACATTGTCTATGGGGAGACGCCGCATGGCATCCGTGAACCTCCATTCTTGGAGATTGTCTTTGCTCCAGACGACTTGTAACCACTACTGAAAAAGCAAGAACACCTTCAAATTAACACCCACGTTTCCACCTTCCCCTCTCATAATGAAGCATTTATCGATAATTTCCTGTCAATAATCGAACCTCGACTTATGTTGTCAGTAATTACATGCCACAAGTTATTACACGTCATTAAATATACTGTCATTTGTAAATACAACGTCCCTAGGGAGTTTTATTGTAATGACGGTATGCGCTAAACCCGTCATTTTGAAACCCTCCTTAGTTGCAAAGCCAATTTATATGTGACAACTTGAAGGGATGCAGTTACGTTGGTAGGGTACGCAAAATAATACTTTGTTGTTGACGAAAGACCATTTGTGATATAAATCTGTAAAGCTTAGGTGCTTATCTAAGAATTTTCGGGGCCAGAAAATTTTTAACTGAATGATAAATGTTATTCTTTCGCGTCTACAAGTATTTGTGATTTATTATCAATTAATTAAAAGTGATTTATTATCAAAAGAGTATTTGTGATCAATAACGGAATGTAGGAACTCATGTTACATCAACGAGTAAGCAGTTTTTTTTCTAATAACGTAATCCAACAGCTGTTTCTCAGACCTATACAATACATACAAATAAATAAAATGTCTGTTTGTAATGTCAAAATAACAGCTTTTTACTACTGTATACGGTAGGTACTTATAACAAAAAAATAATTTTAAAAATGTTTGTCTGTCTGCCTGGCTTTGTTCCGGTTAATCTCCAAAACGGCTGGACTGATTTTGACGGGATTTTTATTTGCAGATAGCTGATTCTATGAGGAGTAACTTCTACTTTTATTTTAGAAAAAGAATTAAATCTCAGCGCAATAAAAAAACTTAAAAAGAGAATAAACATTCTTCTTCTTCAATGGAGGAGGTAGTACTTAAACCTTAGAACTAACCGACACATTATGATACCCGATAACCACGGGAAAGAAGTCGCGGGCATAGCTAGTTAGAAATAAATCTTAGGACTATATTTATATCTACGAACCATTCTTCTGATCTTCTGATAGAAAAATTTCCTTACAGTTTATTGTTTTTCATTTCTCAAACTTGATGTACAGAAAGACAGGACCAAAATCATAACCGAAAAACAGTCTATTTATTTCCCAAAAAAATTACTTATTTTATTTTGTAAGGGAAAACAAACGGTAGTATATAATTATAAAATAAACAGTACATTTTCCACAGATTACTTAAATATTTACGACTTAGATATTTACAAACTTAATTGGCAAACGTAATTGTCAGGGCAAAATTATGTAAACGGTTTGAATTCATTTATTTCTAAAGATTACAAATCACTTGTACAAAAATAAATTTCAGTGAACAAAAGAAACTAATAACAAAATAGGACTCTTGTTTGAGTATCGTATCCTACCAAAATGACTTATTTATCCCCAATAGTATAATTATAAGCGTCTCCCCATCAGAATTGCCAGTAATTGACCAAAACTACGCCATACCGCTGTAGAATTACAAGTCACGCCGCGTGTTACATTATAACGCTCCCATATGTCCATGATGGGGGCTGCCTTAATTAGAGGGGGAGAGGCAAGGCGTAAATATGGTTAATTTTTAATACAACTGTCGGGGATTGTTATGTAGTATCAGTAAGTTGGTTTGCTGGCTTCTAATTTTCTTTCTAACCCCTGACAAAAACAGAGGGATGTTATACAACGTGTAACGGAATAAACGCAAATCCTGAAAATAGTTTGTTCATAATTGACTACTGAATCGATTTCAGTAACTTTGAATACAGGTATTTTTTCAAAAATTATGTATTTTTTCCGCCGATTAAGCCAAATAAAATTGAATCTTATTTCAAGGTAATAAGACTCAATTTTAAATGCATAAAGTAATGCTAGTGTCAATACGATTTTCTTAATAAAAATAACAAGCTTTAATAAAATATGGTTTGGTCATTGTATTGTGCTTTTAACTCAATACTCTAATTAGGGTTTTTGAGGTCTTGTGTTAATTATGTTACACCTTGTATATTGTCTTATAAATTGTAGGTTTATATCACTAATTCACTACATAGTATAAAACAAAGTCGCTTTCTCTGTCCCTTTGACCGCCACGGTCGTGTATTAGCCGACAAATGAAAACGTGCCCAACACGCCACCGTCGGCTAATGCCGACAAGAAAACACCATGTTTTAAGTACAAAATAAATAAACTAAATTCAGTTTTCTGTGTTTATACTTAAAACATGGTGTTTTCTTGTCGGCATTGGCGTGTTGCACGTATTCATTTGTCGTCTATACACGACCTTGGCGGTCAAAGGGTTAAATCTTTAAAACTACGCAACGGATTTTGATCTGGTTTTTTTTTAATAGATAAAGTGATTCAAGAGAAAGGTTTATATATATAATACGTGTATAATATAGTAGAGAAACACGGATAATTTTAGAGGTTTCTAATGTGATGTCGTAAATAAACCCTTTTTTTGCGCTTACATTGCAAACGCTGGCTGAACTCTACGAGATACATCGAAATAATGTACTACAGTATTGTACACCTTAAAAAGCTCTACAAAAAAGTCCGCAATGGTATATATCTATCTCTTAGGGATAAGCCCCAATAACCATTTTTTTCCTTTACTTTTTACTTTTTTCGATTTTAAGCAATACAGCATTAATCCATATCCAATTATACCTTAAATACATTGTGCATTTAATATAGATCAATATGGCCCTTTACCGCATTTTATTTAAATTAATATTTTCGAAGATATTACAGATTTAATATGCAGGGACATAGCGGTTGCTGCTTTATCGGCGGCAGGGGCTGGCGGCAAGTTAAAAAAAACATTAAATTAAAATTATTAATTATTTAATTAAATTTATTAAATTGCATTGCACCCGTGCGAAGCCGGGGCGTGTCGCTAGTAGAGGTATAAACCTCTGACACTCAATTAATAGCCCAAGCTAAGATTGAACTTATGTTATGGGTGTCAGGCCTCTCAAGTTAAACCAGACAAATATAAGTTCGGAATTTCATAGTGTAGGATCTATATAGAACGAAAAAAAATATATTAAAAATGTATTAATACAAAGACAAAAATAAATTAATCAAAGAGAAAAACCATCTGTATAGTGTTATTTTATGTGTTGTATAGTGTTGAGTTGTGTTGAATAGTTTAGTATAGTGTTGTGATTTGTTGGTGTGTATCTGTGTATATGTCTGCGCCATCGTAGTCCCCATTTGGCTGAAACGATTTTGATTAAAAAAAAATTGTTTGAAAGGTGACTTGGTAGTCATACAGCACATCAAGCTACCCGATACTGTCAAATTTTCCCAATCAACTTTGAACCTTGTGATCTAGCGATAAAGTTGAAAATCTATTAAAGAAAGTTGACAGATTGTAGTAGCTTGATGTGCCGTCTGTACATTATGTGTTATACTTATTCAGTATTGACAAATCCGTAGAACTGATCTCGGCAAGCGTTACGTAATTTGATCGATTGACCTGTGCGGCCGTAAGACCAAATTCGGGGCTCCCGGCTAAGTAATATAGCCATGAGCCCCGAATTTAATCCTATTTTAAATTAACGTACATACAGTACACGATTACGGACAAATGCGTACTCTGATTGGACAGCTTCATTCAAATCTGTGTGGTTTATTCCTCAAAAGACTATTTCAGACAGTAATCTACATGCTTCTCACATGATCTGACCAAGATTATGTCTGAACTTTATCTGACCAAGATTATAATATTGTCTAGGGACTTTAAAAGAGACAATGAACTCTGTGTTTGCTTCGGTGTCTGTTCTCAGCGTAGTTCGGATAGGAAACAGCGATTTCATCCAATTTTTTAAATATTATCGACTAGCTGCATCCCGCGGTTTTACCTGCATATGTCTTGATGCTGTAAGTATATCGAGGTAAAATATTGTATTCTATGACCTATTCCAACTCATGATCTATTTGTGTGCTATATTTCATCCAAACCCATTTAGCCGTTTTAGTGATAAAGCGTAACAAAAAAAAAATATATTAAAATTCGAGAATTTTATATATTAGATTTTTGGTACACAATTTAATTATTGTTTTAATCAATTTAATTGTTTACGTAAAACAAAAACATTCACAGACTGTCTATATAAATTTAACACTACCAAAATAAATTGATATTTTATCTCCAAAGTAACATCTGTTCGCCCTGCTCTTTCGAACTTAGTCAAGTTAACTAACTAAATAAGTAAACAAAACTCACACAAAAGCGATCAAGTGGACGATGACATTTAAGTGCTAAAAGTCAGATAACAGCTGTTTTCTTTGAAAATATCAAGTGTCGAAGTAGCTTGAGATAAAGTTAAGAGCTCTTGATCAACACCTACATAGTTTGTTTATAGGTACAAAGGTATGTATACAGGCTGGTCAAAAAATCGTGGATCAAACGAAACAGGGCGTAGTTGGGGTTATTTGCAGTAAAAATATCTCTGTGGCAGAGCCCTAGCTTGATCTCCTTAAACGTTATGACAATTTTGAGTGTTTACAGTAAGGTTCTAAAGTTACAAATAATTTTTCGTGAGACCTAAAAGATATTGAAAATAGTGCCAATACCGATAAATCATGGTACCCACTGTCATAAAAGCACTTTTGTAGTGATTAAACTTTAGTTTTACTGTACCCCAACCATCGCCCTGTTTCGTTTGACCAACAATTTTTTATCCACCCTGTATAGGCACGGTACTTAACGTAAAGTTAGGCCATCTCTCAACAACAAACGTGTTTGTTTTTGTCACTAGGCGTGATGCCTCACTCAAACAAAAACATACAAAAATGGATAAAATATTAATTGTATCAGTTTACAAAAGGGATGCATACCTACGCAATTATTCATAAAAAATATCGGTGAATTTGTTTAAGTACATAGAACAATTAACTTCCCATCAATTCATGAGTTACTTTACAAGTTAATTGTTCTTCTATACATACCCCCTTACTAATAAACGTTGTATAGCGTCTGTATAGTTGATACACAACGTTTTGTCTTGTTTCGAAAGTCAAATTACTGACGACTGAAATAGAAAAATCTGTGTGCTACTATTCATCAGATATAATACATTTATTAGTAAGAAGGTTAAACAATACATCAATGTAATAGGTTGGGGCAAAAATATTTTCGTATTTTGAATCTATTGTTAGTAATCAAACCTCTTTGGCAGTACTGAATGTAACTGGCTGGTTTTAATACTATTAAATGTTGACATTTTATAGATGCAATAAATTAAAAAAAAAAACTAGTTCCCGCCATTTCTCAATTGCTTTTCAAGCAAGCAACATGAACGTATGTGACGAAGAAATTCGGTACATTTTAAAATTTAATTACAAAAAAGGTAAAAATGCGACGAACGCCGCGAATAAAATTTGTGCGATTTACGGACCTAATGCGGTATCAATACGAGTAGCACAAATGTGGTTCAAGCGTTTCAAGTCAGGAAATTTTAGTGTGAAGGATTAAGCTCGCTCTGGACGCCCTGTCACGGATAAAATCAGTGCCATTTTTGAAAAAGTGGAGCAAGATCGACATATTAGTAGTTATGATATTGCTGAAGAACTGGATGTTGATCACAAAACAGTTTTACGGCATTTACAAAAGTCTGGGTACAAGAAAAAACTTGATATTTGGGTACCACATGATCTCACTGAGAGAAACTTAATGCAACGTGTTTCCATTTGCGATTCTTTGTTGAAACGTAATAATTCCGACACATTTCTTAAACGGATCAACCGTTTAAGAAATGTACGGGTGATGAAAAATGGATCAATTACGATAAGAATGTCCGAAAAAGATCGTGGTCGAAGCATGGGCAAGCCCCACAGACCGTGGCAAAGCCCGGCCTGACTCGGAACAAAGTGATGCTGTGTGTTTGGTGGCATTGGAAAGGAATCGTCCACTATGAGCTTTTGCCGCCGGGTAAAACTATCGATTCTGACCTCTACTGTCAAGAACTGATGAGGTTAAAAGAAGCTATTGAGAAAAACCGGCCGGAGCTGGTGAATAGGAAGGGCGTGGTGTTTCATCACGACAACGCCAGACCGCACTCATCTATAGCCACTCAGCAAAAATTGAGAGAGCTTGGCTGGGATGAGTTGATGCATCCTCCGTATAGCCCTGATCTTGCTCCATCAGATTTTCACCTGTTTCGGTCACTTCAGAACTCTTTAGGAAGCATAAAGTTAACCTCAAAAGAACACTGTGAAAACTACCTGTCAGATTTTTTTGATAAAAAATCTCAAAACTTCTACAGAAATGGGATCATGGCATTGCCCACAAGATGGCAACAAGTCATCGATCAAAACGGCACATACATATTATAAATAAATAAAAAATTAAACCTAAAAGATTTTTTTTTTTTTGTATGAAAAATACGAAAATACTTTTGCCCCGACCTAATATTAGTCTCAAGCATGCTTGGAATTTTGAGCATTATTTTGACAACCTTCTTCGAGATAAATTGGAATTGCTGTACTAGCCAAATACATGCGAGCAGCGGTCGGCAAAAGTTGTATGAAAATCCATATCTGTCGTGGTTTAGCGGCCAAATAAATTACATAGTATACTCTTAATATCTGTCGTATAAATTGAACGATCTTTTACTCCGAAACATGGCAACCAAGGAGGTAGGTAACATTTATAAAAGGTTTTATTTAAATTTCGAACTGGCTTGCAAATAGAAAGCTGTTTATTGAAAAAAAAAAACAAATGAACACTTTAACGCGGGAAAAATATTGTTTTTTGTTGTTCGTCATTGATTTTGAAAAGTAATAGTATTTTGAAATAAAAAATTCTGCCTAGCCTAGGTACCTACTACTTAGTCTTAATTCCCCCGCATTATTTGAGAACAGTTCTATACAAGCCTTGGCCACAACTAGGCATTGATGGACTTACGTACACGTTCGCCCGTCAATGCCTCTTTTGCTGGTCGCTACAGTAATGTCCCTACTTTAGGTCATGAACCCAACGCGAGGGATAAGGCCGAAAAAGGTTTATATTTATAATAACTTCTCTCTGAGTAAAAATTATTGAAAGTGATATCTTGTCTACGTGTCAACAAACAATGACAAATGACGCAAACCATCTACCAGTGCGGCCACCGTGTATCATAGTAAGCACCAGAGGGACAATTCTCGTAATTTTTAGAACGTTCACAGTCTCATCTCAGTCTCAATCTGTCAAAAAATACTTCTAATTTCCCTACATTTTGACAAGTTTTTGATATTTGTTTTCGCCGAGATGAGACTGCGACTAGATTTTGAACGTTCTAAAAACTTACAAGAATTGGCCTCCTAATGTAAGTCACTAGCGCTAAGCAAGCTGACTGTTAGTGCAATCGCAGCCTTACTAAAAGGACAAGTTTCTAGACATATTGCTCACAGAAAAAATAGAAATCAGTCTAGCCTTGACGCTTAGGTAAATGCTTTCCCTTAAGGGAATGGGTAAAAGGTTAAGAGGAGGATAAAGGAAAATAGCCTATCTTCAATTTGATTTTTCATGAAATTGATAAGATTTAGGGATAAAATAATAATAATATGAGTAGCTACATGATACTTCCAAACATTATCTGCATTAGAAACAAAAAATATCAAAATTTTCTCGATAAAAAACATCACGAAGTTGTAACCTCTAATTTTCCCATGACCAAGGGCTGATCTTTCAATCATCTGATAACTTTATTCGAGGAATAATTCTGACAGTTATTTCATACAAAAACTGTGAAACGTATACGTCAATTTTATTCCTTGTATAAAAGTTATCTGGCTATGGAAAAATCAACCTTAATAGGGTCACTCGAAACTCAACTATTGATTCGCCTTTGTTTCTTTACGCGTTCCAGTCCTAATACTATTTCAGCCCTATGGGACTATGGATATAGGTATCGTGTTACCCAGTAACTGTATATGTCGTACAGTAATAAATGTATAGGTATCGTGTTAATACATAACAAATGATTGTGTTGTGATCAGGTAGGCAGACGCTCCATGTAATCTATTAGATAGAAGTAACCATTATTCAGTGGCATCCGATTATACTGGAAGCTTTTTTTTTTTTGAGGATGTGAAATCATTACTCTTTCGGACAATCCCGCTGCGTTAAACTGGAAGCTGACTGCAACATACTTGTGAACAGGCTAAGCAAATGACGATGGGGCTGGGACTATGGGATGTAAGTATAGTAATAGTTCTTCATACCAAATTTCGGCTATGGCAGCCAATCTCAGCAGAGAATAGCCGGGTGCACTGTCTTTCCGTTACTCTCATTTTCAGATGGGACGGCAATACGACACGACCGGATAGAGATCAAGCGCAAGACCAACGGCTTAACGTGCTTTCCGAGGCACGGTGGGGTCTCGGTATGTAAAGATGGTCACCCATCCACAGACCAACCGCGGCAAGCGTAGCTTAACCTGATTGATAGACCTGTGTGGCTGTTATTATTAAATGTATTTACTAAATATATTTAGTTCATAGCAGCTATTTAATCAACTTAAAACAGAACATTATTTAAAGTCCAAACAGCATCTTTAATCTGAACAAAACCTCCTTTTATTTCAAGAGTTACAAATCTCGAAAGCGAACTGAAATCTTGAAAGTTTGATAAATTACAAAGAACATAACTCACTTCAACTTAAAATACTAAGATTAATACATCACGTGTCATGTGTTATTGTTATGATTAATCGTAGCGTAGCATGTGCAACTGTTTTTACACAGAATAGGTACAGAAGCCCGCTCCATACAGCGAGCGAGAACGCACGCACACATAGACACGCTTCACGTACAGCGAGTGCAAACGCACCCGATTCGGCCGGGATCCGGGATACATCAAGATCGCCGTACATACTCATCTAAAGTCTATTCAAATCCTTGTTTACAATTGTTGTTATTTCTATTTCAAGGAATATTAACTTAATACTTGTGTAAATTAAAGTGATTTCAGAATGACAAGCAGGGTACCTAATTGCGTAACACATTATTAGTAGGAATGGCTTTCCTTTTAACAGTTAAACAACATTCATTGTGCAGACGAATTTTTCGAACATAATTATGAAGCAATAGATTTGCAATATCCTTCAAAATGATTAAGATTATGATTGATAGCGTATTACGCAATTAGAGTCCTACTATTTAAAAATGTCTTAAAATGCTTGAATTTGTAACGCAAATTAAATTTTAGTCAGAGTACCTTTATAAAAGTCGTTTTCCCAAAAAAAAAATATTTGTTGACATGTTTGGAAATTAAATCGTGAATGCAGTATACGTATATAGGGTCAAATTAAATTAGCTAGCGAAACTCCACAGACGTGATGGGTAGCTCAACACCATAAAACAGATTTATCAACTCACGCTTGAAATAACTCTACCTACTACTAGCAGGCATTGACCCAAAAAAAAACATCAAATATTTTTTATTTTCATTTTGTCGTGTTTAGATATCGATGCCCATCACGTCGGCGGAGTTTCGCTAGCTAATTTAATTTGACCCTGTATTCGTGCGTGCGCCTAATTTCATATATTGTAAGGAACAAACCCTCTGTAATAGTCTGTGGTAGGCACTTATTTTATTTTCAATGACAGGATTTGCCTCATCCGTTGAAATGGTTTTCGTCCGTGAAACATCAGCACATGGATGCTATGCTTCATATTATAATTTATTAGTGTTTTGTGTGTTATTAATGGTTTTCAGTTCATGTTCTTAGCTGGTCATGCACCTCGCAATCGGTCAGAATGTTGAGGATTTAGAGTAATTTAGAGTAATTTATTTAATTCTAAAAACGGTCTAGAAAATGACTGCAGAAACTAAAATAGTATAAAGTTCAATTGTGTACATACAGAGTGAAATTAAATTAGCTAGGGAAACTCAGCAGACGTGATGGGAATCGATACTTACTTTATTTTGAAGTCAACGACAAAACGGCGCGCGGAGGCACTACGCCGGGGGGAAACTCCGCTGCCGCGACAAATCGCGGCGGAGCGGACCGACTTCCGGCGCGACCTCATGGCGGCATGGAAAGAGCGACTGTCGCAACCCAGCGCAGGGCACGCCACGACAGTGGCGATAAGACCCCTCTTTGAGGAGTGGCTAGAGAGGCGCCACGGCGCCCTCCCCTACCGCCTGACGCAGGTCCTCACTGGACACGGGTGTTTCGGGAGGTTCCTACAAACCATCGGGCGGGAGGAAACGCCCAGGTATCACCACTGCGAGGATCGCCCAGAGGACACGGTGGAGCACACGGTGGAGGTCTGCCCCACTTGGGCGGACCCCCGCCGTGTTCTCGTAGAGGCGATCGGCAGCGGCGGCGACCTCTCCCGCCCAGCCCTGGTTCAAGCCATGGTCCGGGGCGAGAGGGAGTGGGAGGCAGTCACCTCCTTCTGCGAAGCAGTCATGCTAGCGAAGGAGGTGGCGGGACGGCTGAGGGAGAGAGCCTCACGTGCCAGCCGCCGCGGGAGACGCTCCGGGCGTCGGCAGCCGCGAGACGACTCCCGGCCACCGTAGGCGCGGGCCTGCGGGCGGAGAGTAATGGGTAACTCTCCGTCCGATCAGGACCAGGCCCGTGCCGGACGGCGCGTACGTGTTCCACGCGCGCCTCAAAGAGATGTCAGCAATAAGGAAGGGGCCCGTAAGGGCCGAAGCCTGCCGGGGCAGCGGGATTGTCCGAAAGGGTTACCGCTACCCCGGAACACAAAGGGCTAAGGAAGGAACACGGGTGGGTTTTAGTCAGTAAGAGTCTGACACTCCCTTCTGCTCCACCCAGAGCGGGAGGGGTCATTTGATGATATCCCATCCACAAAAAAAAAAAAATAACGACATTATGTAGTGTATTTGCTTGAAATATCAGTTCAAAATTTGTTTTTGTTTCTGTACACTTCACAGACGTGGTAGGTAGATATATATCTAAACACAAAAAAAAAACTGATTTTGTTCTTTTTCAACACTACCAGCAGTAGTTGACCCCAAAATTAATTATCATATTTTTTAAAATCATTTTTAGATACCGACACCCATCACGTCAGCTGAGTTTCGCTAGCTAATTTAATGGATATATATACAGTCATGTTACACACTCATGGGGAAAACATGGAAATTTTCTTCTTCGGTTCATAAAAAAATTGTTCCAACCAATATTTTGCAATTCTAAGTATAAACTTAGGCATACAATTGACAAGACTGCGTCACTGCTGCGCTGCAGCACAAGCTAGGCGAAGCGGCTTAATCCCTTAGTGAAATCACATCTTAGTGTCATCATTCTTACTGTCTCTCAGTAATAATGTTGCAACAACGCGGTGCCACGCGCTGTGGCGACAGAAGCGCTTGACAGGCAAATTGGAATCTTCCCAAACATTTGCCACTTCTATGTAGATATTGTAGGTACGCATAGCATGCAATGTTTGCTTATTTGGTGCAGAATGCGTTAAAAATTGCGGTGTTGTTGCTCTGTGCTGTGTGTATGTTGTTTGGATAACAGAGAATTATTCGACCAAAAACGAACGGAAAATGAGGCAGACGAATTAGGCCTCAATCTGCCCAGCCTTTTCCCAATTATTTTGGGGTCGGCTTCCAGTCTAACCGGATGCAATCGAATACCAGTATTTTTACATGAAGCGGCTGTCTATCTCCACAATCCAGTTACTGTTTAACACGATAGGTACCCCTTGGTGACTGGTTGTCAAACTTTTGAGCTTCTGGATACCCGGAACAACAATCTACAAAAACAGCCGCGACCAAAGGCATAGCGTGCTTTCCATGGCGCGGAGGGTTCTCGATAATTATATAATGGATAATCATCCATTCATGAACCAAGCGCGGTAAGCGTAGCGTATCCTTCTATCTACCCTTGCGGAAGGTATAATTTAGTCAAGAGCCCCAGACAGAAAATAATAATATAATAATATTCCACAACTATCACACAACGCCATCTAGTCCCAAGCTAAGCAGAGCTTGTGTTATGGGTACTAGACAACTGATAAACATACTTATATATTTCTAAATACATAAATATTATAGATAAATTACACCCAGACACAACAAAAATTATCGTGCTCATTACACAAACATTTGTCCTGGGTGGGAATCGAACCCACGACCTCCGGCATAGCAGTCAGGGTCACTAACAAAAAAAATAAATAAATAAATAAATAAAAATTTAAAAAAAAATATATATATACTTTGTGTAATTTATTACCTCACATCAAATTACCACTGCTCTCATATTCGTGTATGAAAACATCAGCAAACACCGGCAGGTCATGGACCAATTTGAGGTACTGTCGATTCACCCGTCGATGGAACGCTTTCGATACAGCGACCGTCGATGTAGTGATTGTCGATATTATGAACCAGACCCCTAAAATTCGGAGACATGTAACATCCAGCCACCTGTATTGGGCATGCGAGGTGGATTACGGCCCAAACCCTCACACAGAGAAACCTGTGTTTCAGCAGTAGAAGCTATATGCTTATACTAAGACGATGTGATCGTATTATTGTACGTCTTGCACCCAAACTAATATTATTTCGACTGTTTCTCGTAAATCATCTGGCATGTATTTGCTTGTATACTCTAACGTTGGCAATAAGCATGAGCATAGCAATATATCAAGTTGAGTCAATATATCAAATGGTATATATGTTTGGTATACAAACATGACTGGTACGCACGACAACCATACCAAGCTATATATTTCCAGTATAAGCTGACTTTTCATTGTACAAAAAGCCTATACAATGCGAGGTCAGCTGTAACTGGAAATTTATAGCTTGATAATTATGTCGTCGTATCCTTATTTGTTTCCTTAGTAAGTGGTTTTAATACCATGTGAATTATGGCTGGTTTTTTTTATGAATGTTGGCTTGACAAAATATCAAAATAACCTAGTATGGATGTCTGATTATTGTTTGTCTTCAGTGTAAGCATCACGTTTGTATTCCCTGAAGAGGTAAGGCAGGGAGAGGTAGAAACTCATATCTATGGTATACAGTTATGTTTACCTAAGTCCCATAAATACGTCATAGGGGGCGAGGCTACTGGCATCAGCTGGGGACAACACCAGACTCTTGGCTACTGCTCAAACTATTGGCCGAACCCAATAACGTTTTGCCTGACTACCAAAAAATCCAATACCAACATTTGCGATCTCTAGACCAACGAGGCAGTCAGTCTTTCATTGTCTACAATTATTATACTTATTTAAATTTTCAGTGTGCATAAGAGAAGCCTCCCCGAGCGGCAGCGGCGTTAATCTAAATTGTACTGAAATTCTAATGCCTGTCGCACCCTGGAGAGTTAGCCCTCGGTAGCTCAGAGTCTAGCTGACTAACCCTTTCACCACAACGAACGAGATGACGGCGCCGAAGTTGCGATACATACATTTACTATGGCTGCGTATCCACCGCGCCGCCGTCAATCCGGCATCCCGGCCCTCCCGCTAGAGCTCGACCAAAAAGCCCAGGTACGCACAGGGGTGTTTTTCCCGCGGCGATTTTTTTTCGCGCACTGGATTTTCAAGACTCTGCGTAGTGCCTACAGTTGAAAATCCTGCAGCGTATTTTTTTTTTGACGGACTGGAATGTGCTCTGTTGCATTCTCAATGCTCGGCTTAACACCGAGAGTTGAAAATCCAGTGGGCTATAAAATTTTGCCGATATTTTTACGTCCATGCGAACGTGGGGAAATGGCGGGCCGATGTGCTGGTCCTCACACTGCCGTCGTTCGCCCGATTTTTGTTTTCTCTATCATTACATTCTGAAGCGCCGAGTTCGCCTGCGATGGACACACGGTCGCAGTCATCAGCAAGTCTCAAATAATCTCGCTCCTCGGCTGCGGTGGATAAACGGCCCTTTTTGCGGCCAAACAATAAAAACGTATTTTCTAATTGCACCAGCTTTCCAAGCCTGACCTCATTGTCTCCTCAAGGGTACCTACCTAGGCACCTAACATATTTGACAAATCACATTGACCCTACAAACACTATCCCCAATTAATCAACAACCGTTACAAGCTTTACAAATTCATAAACTATGAAGTAGGGGAGTTTGTCCCCAAATATTGACACACCCAAATGAAAGTAAGTTGTAAACTGCTAACTCAACGGTTTGTTTAGGTAGCGAGCTAATTGTGAGAGCTACTACACGTTTTATGGAGATGAGTCGCTTAGAATTTGCGTGAAATATTTTAATATGAAATGTTTTTGGTTTTCGGTAATTCATGCGTCAGACTGCCTCGTTGGTGTAGGTAATGGTAGCAAGCGATACTGTTGATCATGAATTCCTGGGTCCGGGTCGGGCAAAGTGTTATTAGATTCAACTGCCCCGTTGGTCTCGTGGTCGCAAGCGTGACTGCTGAGCGTGGGGTCCTGGTTTCGATTCCCGGGTCGGGCAAAGTGTTTACTGAGTTTTTCCATTAGGAATTTCTTAGTAACAGCCCGGAGTTTGGAAGTTGGCGGTTTGATACCCCCGTGCCTCGAAAAGCACGTTAAGCCGTTGGTCCTGCGCCTGATCTCTCTCCGGTCGTGTCGGATTGCCGTCCCATCGGACTATGAGAGTAAGGGAAGAGGGAGTGCGCCTGTGTCTGCGCGCACATTTGTGCACTATAATATCTCCTGTGTACCTGGCTAATTTCCGTTAAGATTGCCCACCGTGACCGAAATCGGTCGGGGAGGCTATTATTTGGTTCAAATACTTTATTCTCAAAAATACAAAAAGAGCCACTTACATGAGAACATAAGATAACATACTATAATAAACGTATACTAGATAACGGTCTCTGGTACAGACGCCAGCACATCAAGCTATCTGAAATTGACAAATTTTCCCAATCAACTTTGAACCTTATGCTAAGGAGATAAAGTCGAAAATTTCTTAAAGAAATTTATCAAATTGTAGTAGCTTGATGTGCTGGCGTCTGTACTTATTTCAAATTCATGCGTAAACTTGTCTTTATTATTAAAATGGCTTATTCGTGTTGCAAACTAGATTTTTAATCTGTTTAATTTCCAGGGCGAAGACTTGAATCTTCTCAAACATTTTGTAGACCAAACCCTGGGAATCTAATTACTACAGAAAATGATATTACTCGTTGGTTGTTTCGGAAACACCCAGGCCATCCTGTCTGCTCTGTCAAACACATTAATATTGAACTTAATTATTTTAGATAAATAAATAAACATAAATCAATATTTTAGTACAGTCAAACGCACGTCTATAGTATAAATTTAGCATTGCTACCTTCTTTCTTTCTTTTTCGATTTAGATTGCCATCTAAATAGAGTCAGCCCAGAATTGGGCTACGTGTTTCGCACCTTCAGTATCGTCCTTTATATGGCAATAAGGGCGGTTTTCGTAGTTAAAGTGTTACTAATAGCGTGCATCTGATCGTACATATTTTTTGCAGATCTTATTCTATCTTTCTTTTTAACTCACTAGTAATAAGATAAGTAGATGCTAAAAACAGTCGAAGAAATTAGTAAGAATAAAATTCTCCTAATAGTTATGGAGCGATTTTTAAAACTAATTTTTTTCTTTGTTTTGTCATAAATATTCTGCTGCTGGGCAAAGTAGGGGAGTAAATACTTTCCCTTCAAAATCTCTGTTTTGTGCGATTTCTGTCCTTGTGTCCGCAAACATAATTAGATCGCCACACCTTCGCACACAACAGCTTTAAATTTTTAAATAAATGGTGCCCACGCTTGTAACAGCTGAAACTCTAAATAACCCACATGACCGATACATCATAACTTAACCAAAGAATTCACTTCAGAAACTTAACGAGGCGAGCCGGATCATCAATTTAAGCGAATGACACTTGGAATGGAAATTATATGAATATTCGGATGATTCACCGGGGTTGTTGACATCACGTCCCGTCGTTAATCATTGCATTGTCATATGGAGACTGGAACGTTCTCTGGTTGTCTTGGGAGATCTCAGCTTTTTAGTAGTTTGAAATATAACTGCTGATTTTTTTTACGGAGAGAAGCCTATAGCACAGAAATTTCTATAAAGGTCCCCAAAACGCAGCCAGGCTACGGACGCTAAGAAGCACACCGAGCTCATGAAGAACCCGGTAAAAAAATAAATTGAAAAAACTCTTTATTTTTGTATTACATTCAATCCTTTGATTATCGTATTACCCAGTAACTGGGTTGTGGAGGTCAGATGGGCAGTCGCTCCATGTAACACATGTAACACATGTATTCAGCTGCATCCGGTTAGACTGGAAGCCAACCCCAACATAGTTGGGAAAAGGCTAGGCAGATGATGATTCAGTCCTTTGATTGATGATGACGGCCGATGTTTTCAATCAAAGGATCGAATATCGCTGCAAATTCATTGTAGTTAGGGAGGCGAATAGGGGAATTTTCGGTAATACTCGAGCGTGGCAGTTTGAGATATGAGAGATACCTTAGACCTAATAGAACAACCTTGTAAAGTATTTAGCTCTATATGTAGTGACGCGCGCCTAGGATAGACGATCAGATTAGTAAAAAAAAATCGATAGTCTGAAATACTCGAGCGCGTCAGATTAAGATATTGGGGGTTGATTTTAGTGTTTTAAGACTAAATTTAACTAATCTGACGATAAGTCCTTGACGCCGCCGAGTTATAGGGTCGCGAACTTGTAAAAAAAAAACGTTAATCCGGCATTCTCGAGCGCGATTTTTTTATTTTTTATTTTGAAGAATATAATCTAAAACTCACTAAAAATACAAAATCTGCCGGTTTCCGCATGACCAGAAGTGTGGAGGAGCCATTTCGTCTTCCGAAAAACGCGTTGCGGCATATAAGTCGCGAACGATTCATCTTACAAAAAAAAAGTTTAAATAAACAAAAAAGGTAATTTTATTTTACACAAAAAAGGTCTCTTTACATTTTTATCCAAAGTTAAAACTTTTTGACTTGAAGCATCATAAAAACTCAAACTCCCAGTTTTTTGAGTATATCTTGAAAACTGAGGGTGTTAAAAAAAATTGATATGAAATAACGATAGTTAAATTATGTGAATTTTTGAAGTGAAACTTCTTTACGCACGCTTGACTTGGGGAGTAAGCTGGCGAACGCGTGACGTAAGCGTTACGAAAAGTGTGATCGGGCAAGGCGAACGGAAGTTAAGTGGGGGATATAAGCAAGAGACAGCAGTGCGCGCGCACATTTTCTTTCTCTCTTCCTCTCATAGCCAAATACGTTCCGTATATCTAAGCACACTGCAGGCTTATTGTCTGTATCACAGTGTAGGAGCAAGAGAGAGAAGTGCGCGCGCACATTTTCTTTCTCTCTTTCTCTTATAGCTAGTAAATGAAATATACATACAGATGGAGCGAAAGAAGTTTCACTTCAGTCGTGTGGTCATAAGCACACTCGTTTTTTTTTTTCTAAAGCTTCTCGACAATTTTCGTGGACTCGGAAAAAGCTACGCGTATCTGTATACAAAATTATTAACATGTACAGTTTCATATATATTATTCAATAGCCTGTTGATCCTCAAATTGTTTTTTGGACGTACCGTAAGCAAAACGAAGTGAAGAATTGAAGCAAAAAAGAGGAATTTGCCATAAACATGTAATACAGACTGAGCGCTTCGCGGAAATATGCCGTCCTACCAGTATTTTTCCTTTATTTCGCAACATTGATGGTGGGGAAAGAAGCGATAGAAGGGAATTTTCGGTACACCCTAATATATATATATATGTTTATGGTCCCCTACCGTAGACCTATGTGCCCACAGTATAACGACGATTGAAGAGAGAGAAAAGACCCGACGGTACATTTCTCGAATGTGCTGGAAACTTTGATGAATTGTATTGAGCAAAAATGTAAAGGTATTATTATAACAATACAATTATAATACAATTTGTATTTCATTTCATTTTTTTTATACAATAAATAATACAATTCGTACTACATTTCATCTACATTTACGTTGGTTGTATCTATCGCTTTATTGTCATTCTTAAATTCCCCGTTTTATCAAGGAGAAAGAAAGGAAAAAAAAGAAACCAAAAAACCTTTTTCGATCAGATTAAGAGAACCCACCAACATTTTTGTCAGATTAAGGAAATATGCTTTCAGGATACCGAGATAAACCTCCCCTATGAAAATCTGACGCGCTCGAGTATTTCAAAAAAACTTTTTTTTTTTGCATTTTCAAAAATTCATCGCAGCTTATCGTCACGCCGAAATCGTCAGTTTTTTTAAAGGGAGCTTCCTTGGGGCCTACTTAACACCCCTTCCGAAAATCTGACGCGCTCGAGTAAATTTTTTTTTTTTGCATTTTTGACTACTTTATATGCCTACCCCCACCACGCAAACCGGCAGATTAGTATACCGTTGTTATCAGAGGCACTTGGGGCAAACGTAGTATGAATATCTGACGCGCTCGAGAATGCCCAAGTAACTGTTTTTTTTAACATTTTTGAAAAACCGTACACGCCAAACCCACCGCTAAAATGGTTTTTACCATAAGAGCTTTTCTTTTCGAAATCATTTTATCTTTCGATTTTGATAGGTCTCGACGGCGCCGTTGAATTACGCCATTTAGCTACCTCGCCTCCCTAACTATTGATAATTTCTGCGTTTAGTGTACGGGTGCCTAGAGGTTTTTTAAAATATTTTTTACATTATTTTTCGATTTATTTGTATTTTTTTTTTTTTTTGTTTTAGTACGAAAAGTTTACTTCAAATATGTAATTTCATTGTAGGTTTTTGAAAAAAAAATGACAAAAAAATACTGTTTAGGTTTTTCTTTTTTTTTTCGCTTCTACTCCGTTCAACTTTAATACTTTGTTTTTTCCAGACAGTAAAAAAAGTCAGACGGTATAATAACTTGCTATAGGTCCGTTTCCAGTTTAAACTGACCTCCCATCGTATAGGCTTTTCATGCAATTAGAAGTCAGCTTATACTGGAAAATTATAGCCGAACTCTTGTTGGTTTTTAAAAATGGGTTTTTTTAAAAATCCAAGAATCAGGTTATCATGTAAATCTTAATTAGAATTATGTAACTTTAAAATTTAAAATATTAACCTAACTAAAGACGACAAAAATCAACCAAAATGCAAAACAGCTCATAATTAACCCACTTAAAATCTACTTCAAAACTCTTTTACACACATACCTACAAAAAGTGCCGCCTTCTACCCATGGGGTCAGGAAGAAACTACAGAACTCTACGAGCTATCCTTTTACTTCGTTTCCGTTCTTATATCTCATATTATAGTACGCGCGCTGGTTGCGAGTAATACGACGCACAACTTTCTCAAGAACGTCCACAACAATGTCACTATCAATCACAGTTATAGATACAACTTTATAACGCAAGAGCGACTACTTCGCGTGCCCAGCTTACGTACAAAAATCGTAAGCCGCCACTTTTGCGCTCAGCCCTGCCGCTCGATTCTGTAAAAATCTCACCGTGATAACTTCGGTGAAGTGAGCTCTGAATAGTGGCAATCCCTAACATCAGGTGGAATGACAGCTCACTTCACCTTAGTTTTCACGGTGAGATTTTTACAGAATAGCACTGCTGAAATTGCTGAATACTGCTGGCTGGGTGAGCGTGAGCGCTGGCGCTAGGCCCCGGGGGTGGTGTGAGACGGGTGCCGCACGCGGCGGCATTTTTGAATCGATTTGATTTTCCCATCACTAAATAGTGCTTATGACGTCATAGTAGGTAGTCAAAAAAATGGCACGCTTGGTTTTCATACAGATCGTGATACTTGCGTTATCTAGGTCTGTCTGTATCTATGGCCATCACAGATACGCAAGTTTTTTGACTACCTACTATGACGTCACAAGCGCTCTTTCTCACTCACGCTCACCCAGCCAGCAGTACACAGGACTGAGCGAAAGTGGCGGCTTACGATTTTTGAACGTAAGTTGGTGCGACTTTTATCTAGGTATCTAGGTGTATCTATATCTGTGGTGGTCACTATAATACGTCCTCCTAGGGCGTCCCCTCCCAGCGTTTCCACTCATAACTGCCTTGCAAATACTTTCGTTAGTCGCCCTTCATTCAACCTCTCAACTTACTAACTTTTACTCCACCAAATACTAATAATAAAATGAAAATAATTTCATGAAGAATCTGTTGACTTTTCCTTCCGGAGTAAGTTTCATATTTCCTAAAACGCGACAAACTTCTCGGTACTAACTTCCAGCGGTGTGACTTGGCTGGAAGCCAAAGTTATGGCTTTCTATACATTTTAAATGTGTTTTGATAAGGTCGTGGCCATACTAACTCACGATTTGAGGCAATGCGAATAAAGGACTGTGAGCTCTTGTACGAAGGATTGAATAAGGTCTTTATAACCGACTTCAAACGGGGAGTTCTCAATTTGACTGTATGTTGTTTTTTTTTTTGTATGTTTGTTACGTGATATCTTCGGCAATTGTAAATTGATTTCAAAAATTATTTTTTTAATGGATAAGGTATGCCTCTTGGGTTGTCCCATATAAATTTTATCAACTTTGCTTTGGTAGTTTTTGAGTTAGCTTCAATAATAGGTATTTTTGCCACTTAGTTTATAAATGATGTTGTTATAATGACTTGCTGTCACTGATATTTACATAGCAAGTAGTGCTATAAGAATTTGTGGGGTAGGTACAACTCAGAAGTGAAAAAAAAAACTTTTTACGAAAAAAAAAAAACAACTGACTTCCAAAAAGACACTTATCATCTGCCTATCCTTTTCCCAACTATGTTGGGGTCGGCTTCTAGTCTAAACTGAATGCAGCTGAATACCTGTATTTTACATGGAGCGACTGCCTATCTGACCTCCACAACCCAGTTACTGGGTAATACGATACCCCTTGGTAAGACTGATTGTCAAAAAAGACTCTACAAAGTGAAAAATAACTTTAATTTCGGAAGTCGGTGGCAAACAACGAACATGCGAACCCAACGACACCGACTTCAGAAATTAAAGTTATTTTCACTCTGTAGTATCTTTTTTGGAAGTCGGTTGTTTTTTTTTTACGCAGCACATTATTAGTACTTTTGCCATCCGATGTTTTACAAATCAGGCCTGCACCTATTGCAGTCGGGGTCTCGTGGCTATGTCAAACAGCAGCAGAGGTCGATCGCTAGTTATGCTACGCTTGCCAAGGTCAGTCCGCGGATGCGAGACCATCCTTTACATATAGAGACCCCTCCTGCTTTGGAAAGCACTGGTCCCGGTCGCCATTTGAAAATTTTTAATCCTTTCTCACTTGATTGCATTTCGTTATAATTTACAAGTGTCTTTGTATTGGGTGACGCCGGTGCATTCAAAAATGGCCATCACGGAAACCAGTGACACTAATATTATAAAGGTGAAAGTTTGTGAGTGTGTGTGTTTATATGTTTGTTACTTCTTCACGCTCAAACGGCTGGACCAATTTTGATAAAGTTTTGTAGGGAGGTAGCTGACACCCTGGATTAACATATAGACTACTTTTATCCCGATATTCCTACGGGATCGACAGTTATGCGGGTGAAACCGCGGGGCGCAGCTAGTTTGTAAAATAAAATAATATCATAATTTTCTTATTTAGAACCGTGCTTAATTTATTTTTCACTTAAACATTTTCTGCTTCGTTTCTTTTTTTCTTGTTTTAAGCGCTATTACCTACTTAGCATAAGATCTTGTATTTAATTCCCGTGTAAAGTGTTAATGGGTTTGTCCATCTCGAATTTCTCAGTAGTAACTTGAGGGCAATTCTCTTAATTTTTAAGAACATTTACAATCTGATCTCAGTCTCAACCTGTCAAAAATACCCATAATTTCCCTACATTTTGACATTTTTTGGACGCCGAGATGCGACTACGACATCTTGAACGAGACTACAACTAGATTTTGAAGGTTTTAAAACACGAAAATTGGCCTTCTGGAGTCTGGATTTATGACCGATTGGTTGCAATAGGCTCGCCTCCAATTAAATGTGACTTAAAATTAACTGGCGAAATGTAGGTGTACTATAGGTACAGCTCTGCCCAATCCTTTGGGAAAGCAGAGCGTGATGTTATGTTATGTATAATATTATGTTCTTCTTATTTCGTATAAACTTGCTTAATTTATTTACCACGAGACTAATTAATTTGTCTCTCATATCAAGTTTACGGGTTTGTATGAAAGTGTGCGCATGTAAATACGACAGCTGCGAAACATTTTTGTCCGCGGGTCTGGACGCAACTGTTGCATGTCTATTGGTTGCAATCACAGATATAGATCCACCTAGACAACGCAAAAGCAACTCTTCGCGTGCCAAAAACCGTACCAAGTTACGTTCAAAAATCGTAAGCCGCCACTTTCGCGCTCAGTCCTGTGTATTGCTGGCTGGGTGAGCGTGAGTGAGAAAGAGCGCTTGTGACGTCATAGTAGGTAGTCAAAAATATTGCACGCTTGGTGTTCATACAGATCGTGATACTTGCGTTATCTAGATCTATCTATATCTGTGGTTACAATGCAAGGGCGACAAACAAGTTGCCGGCTTGCCAATTTAACAAGAAAGTAGCATTGCTGTCGCTTCCGTGTGCGCATCGTCCAAATCTCGGCAAGGAGACAGTGAAGGAGGCAAACAAGTTGCTGAGCAACTAAGTTGCTCGTGGGTGCCCTACCTTAAACATTTTCTAAACATTACCATTTCATAGCTGTCCCCCTAAACGAATCCTACAATCGAATCTAACAGCAAATCGAATATTTGTAAATAGCTATGCTGGTCTCCATATCAATGAACATAATATCAAACACAGGACATAAACATTTTGTGGCTAAATGAGAGTTATACGACCACAGCCTAAGCGGGGCTTAGTGCAAACAGTTAATTTTACACCAAATAACCCTTAATTTAATGTGATTTCCGATTCGATTTATTAAATAAATTGGTTTCATGTACTAAAATCGCATTTAGTTAATGCTCGTATGGGTGAAAAGTAAATACTGTTAACACTGATTGGTTTAAATATTAATTGTATTTATTATGACAAGTTATTGCCGTAAAATGTTTGTTAGTCGTTAAAATATGGTAGCGGTCTGCGTTCATTTACAGATACTGAAACAAATAATTTTGTATATTGTGAAATGTTTGAGCATAATTGAATGTAGACGATGATCATTTTAACGTCAATTTAAATTTATCACAGCGGGCCCATCCTATGAGTAATGCCAACTCTGTGGTATTTATTTTTTTAAATATCGCAGCATTATGCTGCGATATGGGTCTTTTCGGCCTCGCACAAGTTTTTTATTGGTTGTTTTTAAAGTAATTTTGTTAGTTCTAAATGTTTACTATTTATTTTTCCTGTACGTGTGCCAATTTTTTTTTTTTATTTCAAATTAAAATTGTATTTTCACACTTGCCGTACAACACTTCAATTGCTTAACATACTTTCAATAATCATCATCATCATCATCATCAGCCGGAAGACGTCCACTGCTGAACAAAGGCCTCCCCCTTAGACCACCACGCCGAACGACAATCCGCCACTTGCATCCATCGGTTGCCCGCGATTCTTACGATGTCGTCGGTCCACCTAGCGGGAGGCCTGCCTACGCTGCGTCTTCCGGTTCGTGGTCGCCACTCAAGAACTTTTCTTCCCCATCGGGTATCAGTTCTACGAGCGATGTGGCCTGCTCATTGCCACTTCAACTCGCAAATTTTAAGAGCTATGTCAGTGACTCTGGTTCTTCGACGAATATATAATAATCAAAAGCATTTAGAAGGAAATTCCTAATCCATTGCCTCATAATAAGAATTCGTATGTGTAATAATATTATTGCAACCTAGTTCGGTAGCAGATGTTAATAAATAGACACCATTTTAACTGTTTTACTAATAAGCATAAGACATCATCTGCCTTTCTTTTAATCAACTATGTTGGGGTCGACTTCCAGTCTCACCAGATGCAGCTGAATACCAATATTTTGCAGGAAGCGACTGGCTCTGGCCTCCACAACCCAGTTACTGGGTAATACGATACCCCTTGGTAAGACTGGTTGTCAGACTTTCGGGCTTGTAACGACCCATAACGACTGTCAAAGATCCACTAATGACAGCCGGGACCAACAGCTTAACGTGCTTTCCGAGGCACGGAGAGGTCATAGTATGTATAGATGGTCACCCATCTACGGACCAACCAGGTCAAGTGTAGCTTAACCTGATAGATCGACCCGTGTGGCTGTTATTACCTATGTAATGAGGGGCATGTGACTATCCACAGGCCCCCCTAATAAGCATAAGAAAAAAATGATAAATTTTATAATTGTTTATTCTTTTTGGTCAAATAAATAAATGTTTGAAAACATAGACAGCAATGCATGTTATTGAACTGTCAAAATAAAATCATAAACATAATCAGTCTATAATGTTCCCACTTCTGGGACTCAGGTCTCCTCCAGAGAAAGTTGACCATTATCCATCATGCGGGTCCAGTTCAAGTTGGTAGACGTCACATGTGTTCGAATTTTTGAGAGCAGTGGTGATTTACACAAAGTAAAGTGTCTGTCTGGGTTCAAACCTACGACCTACAACTCGTAAGTCGCGGCCGTTACCCAGTGGACCCAGTGGTCACAACTGTTTTTTGGACGATCACTGCTTTTGAAAAACTTCTCTGCTCAACAACGTAAAAAACGCAATGCATATTGTTGAATTGTCAAAAGCAATATTTTGTAAAAGGTGATGAGCAGTTGATATTAGGCTATTGTAACTTAGATAAGTTACAAACGCCCACTAAAAAGTAAATAAAAACTTTTTACAAAAAAAGACAACCGACTTCCAAAAAAAACACTACAAAGTGAAAAATAACTTTAATTTCGGAAGTCGGTATCAAAAAACGAAAATGCGGAACCAGCGACACCGACTTCCGAAATTAAAGTTATTTTATTCGCTATAGGTACCTATGCCTACAAAATTTGAGGACTGCCCTCGATTTCTCCAGGATCCAATCATCAGATCCTGACTTGGTGACTATGGGACCACTTCAGAAGTATCTTTCGAACAAAAAAAGAATACCTTTCGAACAAAAAAAGAATTTTGAAAATCGGTCTACAATTGGCGGAGTAATCGCGTAACAAACACACAAAAAAAAAACATACCGTCGAATAGAGAACCTCCTCCTTTTTTAAAGTCGGTTAAAAATGATAGACATTGCCATTTCAACTGTGTTACGCAATTACCTTATAGGTAGGATATAATTACAAATACTCTTATCGAAGTCAATCTAGATAAACTTCCTATTTTCAATCCTTAAAATAAACCCAAGAGAGCTCGCGAGAAATCTCGCTTTAGTTCAATAATACTGAAGCAACTTTGCCAGAAGCAATACAAACATCCAGTTTCCCTGCCTAACAAAGAAACAAAACAACACAACTGTACACTAAAACAAAGCTAAGTCCACTATCCTCTTTGCACTCAATTTTCCAATTAGGAGAATCTTAGCAGAAAGACTATTTAATTAAATTTACTCACACAATGAAATCAACACAGAGCTTTAATGCTAAAATTCTGAAATGAATTACACATTTAAATCCTGTGAGAACAATGCACTATTTTGTTCCACTACATTGCAGGGGAATGAATCTCGAACGATTTAATACATCCACCCTCATTTCTATAGCAACTAGGTTGGCCATGAATCAATGTCAAATACAGGACGCGTTCCAACACAGCTGTCAAATAAGTTATGCGTAATTTCACGTGAAATATAATTTGGTATAGATGTAATCTAGATCTGGTATTATTTTGCCAAAGAACTTTAGTCGGTGTTCAGTTTGTAGGTAGCGGAATTTGTAATGAAAATTTAGTGTGGTCGAATATTATTTTAAAAGAAATGAAGGTCGGCGGGTATTGCGGACATTGCGGTATAATTTTTGAGGCTCAAGCCTTTTTTTTCGACGAATCACTCACGGTTATTTTTGCATAATATTCATTTGTGATTCATTTTTATCAAAGGTACATAGAATGATAATTTTTCCATGATTTTAAAGCTCATTCTGCTTTACCAATATATGTATAGTGTGGATTTTTGACATGGAGTAACAAGAAATATATAATCGGAATGTATTAATATTCCAGTTATTTATATTCTTACATATCAGTTATGTAAGCTTATAAGTTCGGTTACAATAGAAAAAGTAATTAATTGACATTTGAGCTCATAAAAATACATTTTAAAATATTTTTTAAAATAGCTTAGAAATCATTAAAAAATATAAAAATGAATCAATATTATCAAATATTATTATTATCAATAACTAACTGAAGAACGACTTATCAAAATTTATGTTTTTAAAAGAACTACGTTGCAAAAGGTTTTATTAATTTTGAGCAGAGGAAACCTAAACGAGAGGAAAGTTTTGAGTATGAATGTCTATGACTATAAGAGTGGGGAAGACCAAAGAAATGGTGGATGGACTGTGTGATTCATGATATGGTTAGAATGGGGGTGACTACCGAGATGACGACTAATAGAGAAGTATGGAAAGAGAAGACATGTTGCGCCGACCACAAATAAATTGGGATAAGAGCAGGAGAATGATGATGAGGTAAAATAAATATGTGTAATTATATTGAAGATTTACTGTGTCTGTTACTGTTAGTCGATATTATTATTATTATTATTTAATACTTCAAGCACATGCATGTACAGAGGCGGACTTAATGCCATAGGCATTTTCTACCAGTCAACCTTTGGGTGATGCATAGACAAACAGTAGTAGGTAGGTGCAATCATTACAGGAATAAATATTTTAAATATAAAGATACGCAGAACCCTATTTAAACTATAAATACAATATATACCTAATTACATATAAATATAAGCACAAATACATATACATAAATAAATGAATATATTAAAAAGAAATAAGACAAACAATGAGAAAATATTAGCGTTGTGATGATACTGCCAGCTTCTTGCGAAAGTGCTCGCGAACCTTAACTTTAAAGGGTAATCGGTTGATATTATCCCACTGCTGGGCAATGGCCTCTAACCATGACTTCCAGAGCTTGCAATCTAATGCTAATGTGCAGCAGAAGTCGTTTGTGTGAAGCTGTTACTATTCCCGAAGTTGGAGACCGCCTAGGTGTAGCGATGATCTTCACAGGATGGCTGGTAACAGCTGGATGAGAGTTGCCAAAAATCGAGTTGAATGGTGTGCAATAGGAGAGGCCTATGTGCAGCAGTGGACTGCTATAATAAAAATAATTCATTTATTTATCAAGTAACAAGAACTCATTAATACACAGAAAATAAATACAGCACAAATCTTACACTGAAAACACACTGAATACATTATACATTACATTGCAATAGGTACAACACAAAACAATAACCACACAAAAAAAAAAATTCATATTGACAGCCGACGACTGTAGGTGACGTGTAAGTCACTGCAGCGTCTAATTATATGGACAGTCGAGCCTGCCGGCTATCATCACCAGCACGCTGTTGGAGCTGCCACGAACTCTGCGTACCAGGGACGCGCTTCGCTTACGCATCGTTGCATAGAAACAGTCGACGCTAGCGACGGCGAACATGTTCGAGGCACTACAATGTCGCGGCAGCCCTATCAGCGCTCTGAATGCGTTGTTATATTGGATGCGGAGGGCTTCGTATGCTTTTTGAGTGTGATTCACCCACAGGCTGCACGCGTACAGAGAGGTGCAATAAGCCCTGAAAAGGGTCTGCTTGACCGACCCTGAACAACGCGCAAACCTGCGAGCTATCATGTTATCTCTTACAGCCAAGGCCCTCCGCTCCCTCTCGATATTAGCATCATCTCTGAGACTGGATGTTACTACATGCCCCAAGGCTGATGATGATGATGATGAATCTTATCATTAAATAGCGCAAAACATACAAAATATGGTGTAAACAAATATAAGTAAATAGGTATATAAATAAATGATGATGATAATGAAACCTATTGTTATTCATCTGTTATAGCGGTTGGTTTTCATGTAAATAAATAAATAAATAAATAAACATTTTAGTCATTAAAAGCGCAAAATAGCATAGTTAATCCTACAGTAAAATATATAAAAATAAATACACAAAAGTAACTTCGCACTCCCTATTCGCCAGCAAATTCACTATCCTTAATTTAATCCTACAGGGACATTCATTCGGACAATAGCTTTGTGGTCATCCTACAAATTTAATACCCCACTGTCCGTAACAGAATTGATTTAGAATACAAGGGTGACAATAATCTATCGTATAGCAACATGGCCATTATAAATTGATCCACCCATTCAGAACCGGAATTTCATTTCCATGGATTACAGCTGCAACACAAGAGGGGCGGGGATCAGTTTATGTTGGTTTTTATTATCACTTTGACGTTTGATAGACCACAAATTGTTAGTGCTTTTCATTAATTATTATTTTGATGAAGCTTATTATTAGCACAGATAATATAATTTATTATTAGTCATTATTTAATATTAATAGGTTGTTGTTTGGTTTCCATATTGAGTGAGATACAACCCATTCGATGCTCTGCAAAATTCACAATTGATTTCAAATTCGAAATTATGTTATAAACAATAAAATATATTGAAGTGCGCAAGTTGTTTTCTTTTTATGTTAAAGTGCCCTAAAATTCATGCATAGCTTGCAGCGTAAGCAATCTAAAGTGGCAGTGGGCTGCCCATGTTTATCAAAGGACCGATGGCCGGTGGAACAGACGAGGCCTGGAGTGGAGACCAAGTATCGGCAAGCGGAGTGTGGGACGCACCCAGCTAGATGGACTGACGACCCTAACAATGTGGCTGGGACAGACTGGATGCGGAAGTGGAGGTCAGAGATTGTGACGCACATTGGTCGGTAAACGTAAGGTGGACACCCTCAGGCTGGGTGGAGCGACGATCTTCGCAGGATGGCTGGTAGCAGCTGGATGACAGTTGCCGAAAATCGAGTAGAATGGCGTGCAATAGGAGAGGACTATTGGATATAGTCCTCTCCTATTGCACGCCATTCTACTACAGTGGACTGCGATCTGCGATAGACTGAGTTGATTGATTGAAAAGTTCTAAGGAAATCCTGAGGTACCTACGTATTAGATAACTCGTGTCCAAGTTGTAAGCTCCGCACCCTAATTGCGTAACACACTATTACTCTCAATTTGAATCATTTTGAAACATATTGCTAATCCATTGCTCCATAAGTTCGAAAAGTATGTCTGCTCAGCAACGTAAATAACGCAATGAATGTTGTTGAACTGTCAAAATGAAACCCTTTGCTACTGATAGTGTGTACGCAATTACCCTGCTGGGCTAAAACCAAACTTTCTTCCTTATTAATAAACGTATTATATCAGATGAATAGTTACACACCCTCTTTTTCTCTCTTTCAGTCCTCAGTAATTTGACTTTTGAAAGTAGAAGACAAAGCGTTGTGTACGAGTAACTATACAGACGCTACACAACGTATATTAGTAAGAGGGTTAGGTTGTACACTACACTAATAAGACCTTGCATCGCCTATTCGTGTTCGGTATGGAGCAACGCTTGTCAGTCTAATTATAACTTGAAAATAATTCAAAATAAAGCTGTTAAAATTGCCTATAATAGTTCATTTAAAACTAACCTTAAAACACTACACATCAATTAATTAAAATAATTAATTAATGTGTAGTGTTAATAATTATTAATTCATTAATTAGACCGCCCATTGTGTCACCTTTTGTAAAATTTCTATACTTACTTATGTCTGTAATTTATATGGTGTACATAATAAAGAGTATTCTATTCAATTAATGTAAAATTACCTAGCATAGCAAAATTCATCCTAAAATTGACTCGTAAATTTTACAACAGAAATAAATGTCATCAAAATACATTAATTGGCAAGATTGGTCAAATTGAGTTGAAATACTTGCGACCACAGATATAGATACACCTAGATAACGCAAGAGCAGTTGCTCTTAAAGTAGTTACTTCGAGTGCCAAAAATCGCACCACCTTACGTTAAAAATCGTAAGCCGCCACTCTTCGCGCTCAGACCAGCCTATCGATTCTGTAAAAATCTCACCGTGATAACATAGGTGAAGTGAGCGTGAAGTGAACTATCAATGGAGGCAACCTCTAACATTAGGTGGAATGATAGCTCACTTCACCTTAGTTTTCACGGTGGGATTTTTACAGAATAGCACTGCTGTGTACTGCTGGCTGGGTGAGCGTGAGTGAAAAAGAGCACTTGTGACCTCATATTTAGGTAGTTAAAAAAATGGCACGCTTGGTTTTCATACAGATCGTGATACTTGCGTTATCTATGTATATTTGTGCTTGCTATGTATCAATACCCATCACGTCTGCGGAGCTTCGCTAGCTAATTCAATTTGACTCTGTACAGGATACCTATAATTTTGATAGTATTGTTTTTAATAAAAACAAATTATAGTGATTAGAATGCTGTTGTTATTATGTATAACTTACAAAAATGCATACGCGTTAGCAAAGAACCAATCAGATAATCCTTGGGGGATTTGGACTTGACTATGGAAAATGTAAATTCGACGAAAACTGCTAATAAATCATGCAAATTATTTATGTATGTTAATTTTATACACTAAGAAAAAAAGTGGCCAAGTGCGAATCGGACTCGCACTCGCGAAGGTTTCCGTACCACCGTACATTATTGAATGCCATTATTAAAATTAATCAATAAACGCCGAAAAAAATTACGTCTTTTGTACCTTAATTTTTTTTAAGGCCATAAGTCAAGTGTCTGCCTATTAAGTTTCAAAAGATACAGCCCTGTGACAGACAGACGGACAGACGAACGGACAGACAGTGGAGCCTTAGTTATAGGGTCCAGTTGGCACCCTTTAAGTACGGAGCCCTAAAAACTAATACATTTTCTAAAAGTGCACGTCACTGGATTATACAGTTTTAGGAGCCATTTTATGCTTTTATGATCCCAACATGACAAGCTATAAAATTAATCCTTGATAAATTATTAAATTGTCCCTATTTATTCTTTACACCTCACACCGTACCTTCTGTTCAATTTTCTTCTTTATCTTCTTGAAAATAGAGTCTTAAATTGCATCAACTGTGTCGCGAATATATTAATGTGTGTTGCCAGTATGGAGAATCCGAATTTAGGGTCGAATCTATATTAATATATTAATAGATGTACATGTTAGTCCCCGTATTGTTGCAAGAAACGAGGGGTGCTTATTTTAATTTTAAATCAACCATAAGTTATGCAAATGGTAAAAGCTATTTTGTGGGATTTGGACACAACCGGCGTATCGGAAAATCTAATTTGTGTGCATTTAATTTCATGTACGAGGTTGTGTTTTGCGCTTGTAATGATAAGATTTAGTGGTTGATAATAAAATGGGAATAATAACAGCTACACACAAAAAAACGACTCGTGGTCGACATTAGCACAAGAAGGCCAATTCTCGTAATTTAAAACGTTCAAAATCTAGTCGCAGTCTCATCTCGGCGTCAAACAAATGTCAAAAACTTGTCAAAATGTAGGGAAATTTGAAGGATTTTTTGACAGATTGAGACTGAGATCAGACTGTGAACGTTTTTAAAATTACGAGAATTGCCCCTCAGATCGCAAGCACTTGTTATAAACAATAAAAATTACAGTAACAGCTTCAATAAAAGAACCGATCAAGTGCGAGTCGCACTCGCACACCGAGGTTTCCGTACAAATTTGTAGTATGTAAATAGTTTATCACGGGATTTTTTCGTACAATAAATTTACGGTTTTCGGATTTTTTCCTGTACTTGTGCTACATGACATTGCTTCTTGCCAAATTTCATGATTCTAGGTCAACGGGAAGTACCCTATCGGTCTTATTACAAAAAAATGCTTAAGTAGTGGTTTAAACCAAGACTAAAAGGTCTAGGATTGTGACGGTATTAAAGCTAGTACCAGGATCAAAATGTGTCCCGATTACAAAACGAAGACTATCTGAGGATCTCTTAGTACCAAAGAAGGTCCATGGTTCAAATAATATCCACAGATAAGAAACAAAAATGGCATTCTTTCATTCGTTCGTACAGTCTTTATTTGAAGCAACATTCCGTTTCTCTAAATATTTATATTATAATAACACTTGAAATGATTAAATAATTATTTATGAATACAAAAATATGTCACAGATTGATCATTGTTTATAGGTTACAATATAATGAACAAACAGAACTTGTTCTTTTGACGTGCTTTTTATAATCAAGTAGTCATATTTTAAACACCTCTAGCTTGAAATGGAGTGAATTACATTAGGCGATAGCCCGCGTCATTTGAAGCAAATGTTTGCGTCATTTTTAATAAATAAATGCACTTCTTAATATTATTCTTAGTATTTCTATTACTAACAGTGTGTTAGTTGGTTTGTTTGTGAGTTGTTGTGTCCGATTAAATCGTGAGCTAGCTAAAAATGGAACAACAAAAGAAAAAAAGGGATGAAAACTGGACTTCTGAAGAAAAAGTTAGTAAAACATAATTTTTTAATTATTATTAGGTACACAATGCTTTGTTTTATCTTATTTAGACTACCTGACGCGGGTGTTCTTATTATTATACGAAATATTACATGAGCTTATATCTCAATCAGCACATTATATTGTAGAAGATAAGTCCACGAAAACGTCAATAAACATGCAGAAAACTAAAGAGTGGAAGAATATAGGTCGGTCGTAGGATAAATCCTCACATAAAACATTCCCCAAAACGTTTTGTGAACCTATACTTATACTTAAAATCTTCGTCACTCAATTCAAAAGGATTTATACAATGAAGATGTTTGTAAGATCGCCAAAACGTCTCCAGCGTATCCAAATCCATCCAAGTCAATCATATTAATAGCCATTTATTACGATTTGTAAATTAAAAGACACAATAATAATCAACGCTAACCTCAAAAAAATTAGTACCTATGTCAAATTCATTGTTAAACTAGGGGTCTCGGCGGACTAACTTTAGTACCATATATAGTTCGAGAACTAGTGATAAACTTCATTTTGTAATAACATTTTATTTAGTCCTGGTTTAAACCTAGTAATAATGCCAGTACTAAATTTAGATCGTGTTTTGGAATAAGACGGTATCGGTCTTATTACAAAAAAATGCTTAAGTAGTGGTTTAAACCAAGACTAAAGGGTCTAGGATTGTGACGGTATTAAAGCTAGTACCAGGATCAAAATGTGTCCCGATTACAAAACGAAGACTATCTGAGGATCTCTTAGTACCAAAGAAGGTCCATGGTTCAAATAATATCCACAGATAAGAAACAAAAATGGCATTCTTTCATTCGTTCGTACAGTCTTTATTTGAAGCAACATTCCGTTTCTCTAAATATTTATATTATAATAACACTTGAAATGATTAAATAATTATTTATGAATACAAAAATATGTCACAGATTGATCATTGTTTAGGTTACAATATAATGAACAAACAGAACTTGTACTTTTGACGTGCTTTTTATAATCAAGTAGTCATATTTTAAACACCTCTAGCTTGAAATGGAGTGAATTACATTAGGCGATAGCCCGCGTCATTTGAAGCAAATGTTTGCGTCATTTTTAATAAATAAATGCACTTCTTAATATTATTCTTAGTATTTCTATTACTAACAGTGTGTTAGTTGGTTTATTCGTGAGTTGTTGTGTCCGATTAAATCGTGAGCTAGCTAAAAATGGAACAACAAAAGAAAAAAAGGGATGAAAACTGGACTTTTGAAGAAAAAGTTAGTAAAACATAATTTTTTAATTATCATTAGATACACAATGCTTTGTTTTATCTTATTTAGACTACCTAACGCGGGTGTTCTTATTATTATACGAAATATTACATGAGCTTATATCTCAATCAGCACATGATATTGTAGAAGATAAGTCCACGAAAACGTCAATAAACATGCAGAAAACTAAAAAGTGGAAGAATATACGGTCGTAGGATAAATCCTCACATAAAACATTCCCCAAAACGTTTTGTGAACCTATACTTATACTTAAAATCTTCGTCACTCAATTCAAAAGGATTTATACAATGAAGATGTCTGTAAGATCGCCGAAACGTCTCCAGCGTATCCAAATCCATACAAGTCAATCATATTAATAGCCATTTATTACGATTTGTAAATTAAAAGACACAATAATAATCAACGCTAACCTCAAAAAAATTAGTACCTATGTCAAATTCATTGTTAAACTAGGGGTCTCGGCGGACTAACTTTAGTACCATATATAGTTCTAGAACTAGTGATAAACTTCATTTTGTAATAATATTTTATTTAGTCCTGGTTTAAACCTAGTAATAATCCCAGTACTAAATTTAGATCGTGTTTTGGAATAAGACGGTATAGGTTTAAATACCGGAACATAAACGCCCGTATCTTTGATTGCGTTGACTTAGAAGTTTAATTTTTTCACTGCTTCAAGGAATTGCTGCTCTAAGTATTTGATATTAATTTCAACTTAATACCTCCACGAGTCCCTGAGGAAAAGGTTCTTGACCGACGAACAGACGGATAACGAAAGTGATCTTATAAGGGTTCCGTTCTTCCTTTTGAGGTACGAAACCTTAAAAATTACACACATTTATTTTACCTACTGATTAAAAAGAAAAGTCAGATATAAAAACGCAAAATCAATTTGAGGAGACTTTACGAATGACCATCAAGGTGGCAGGTACAGACGCAGAACTTTATCGCTAAAGCATAAGGCTCAAAGTTGATTGGGGAAATTTGACAGTTCCGGGTAGCTTGATGTGCTGGCGTCTGTACTTCGACGGGTAACCTGTTACCATGGATTTGGTACATGATTCTGAACCCCCGTATTGAAATTTTTCCTCTGTTGTTTAAGGGCCTATACTACCTCAAATGGCTTAGCATGATCCTCCGTTATGTCGAAAATACTGCAGCATTAATTTTTAAATAAATATATGGTAACGTTGAGGATTAATGTTAGGTCTTATGTTTGACGAAAACACGATTCTATAAAATTTTGTCTATAGAAAAAATTCCAAAGTTACCTCCAAAGCGAACAATAAACCGCTGTAATTAAAAAAATACTTCAAATTAGATCATGAAACTTTGTATACTAACTTAACTAACTATAAAGCAGGTCTTATGTTTTTTTATTTTTTTTAAATTACCATTATTTTCACCGTAAAAAGCAAATACCTAAACTATTGGCGCTGCCTGCCGCCTAGCACCGCACTCTGTCTCGCTCTCACTCAGTCCGCGAGCAGTATCGTGCAAGCGAGATAAAGAGTGAATTTTAGCTGAGGTAGTATAGGCTCTTTTCGGGGTCTCCAGCGATGCGACTTGCGTCAAGAGACACGCGCGCTCTTCACCTGTTTTCCTCACTCCGCAACTCCCTCTTGGTCTTAACAAATTCTTAAATTTGTTTTCTCTGGAGTCACTATTGCAAGACGCATGTCGTTTGAGTTTACAGCTCATGGCCACGTGGATATGTGTACAGTCAGCAGCAAAAGTCGATTAACACTCCATTTTTTATAATCTCAGTTATTGAGCAAAATATTCACTTCAGTGTTTTTAATCTTTATTATTGAGCAAAATATTTGTTCGAAATTTCATTGTACAGAGGCCAGCACATCAAGCTACCCCAATCTGTCAGATTTTCCCAATTGAATACGAACCTTATTCCTTTGTACTAAAGTTGAAAATCTATCAAAGAAATTTGACAGATTGGGGTAGGTTGACCTGCTGACGTCTGTACTTCAGCTGCAATTTTGAACAAATGTTTTGCCCAATAACTGAGATTAAAAACACTGAAGTGTTAATCGACTTTTGCTGCTGACCGTACATGCGTTTTCGTGCTTTATATAGAGTCAACCTTCTGAATCTAACAGTTTTATGGTATAGTGAGACAACATCACAACTTTACTCGTTCGGAATTGGTTGAATACATCTCTAATGAATGTGCTTGTTTATCTTGTTTCACGGACGATTGCGGCTGAGGGAAGTAATTAAATTATGTTGGTGAACTGTGATGATTTATTAGGAGTTAGTTTTTATTAATATTGTTTATATAAATAATAATATAATATTATTTATTTATTTTCACTTCAAGACACACACATTGATATAGTCCTGGCTTTTGTACTAGGAGGTCCTGTATCACAAGAGCCAGTTTTATTATTAGACTGTGGTAGTTCTAAAAAAACTGTGCCAGCCACGTAAAAGGCACTTTTGAACGTCAAAAACTGAAATGAAAAAATAGAATTGATTCTAGTCGCCTCTTCCAAAAGGTAGTTTTCGTATGGAGAAAAATGGGCAAGAAACTCCACCGTTACTCTTTTAAAATGTTTATTCTAACATAAGAATGTAATTTTTGGAGAAAAAATAAATATTAAGATTTATTATTTACCTATATTATCTAGTCCTGAACAACAAAACAATACCGTATTGTAACCAAAGTATATAAAAGTCCAGTCTAAAATCTAAACCATCAGCACCAAAACATTCGAAAATGTGCGAACACGTACCAACAATTAGCTAATCGAATTATTGGACAGCAAAGCTTTAATATTGGAGCATTTGTGCATACTGCATACAAAATGTGAACAACTGTTCGGTCACAGACACAAAAGAACACTAGTTACAGTGTTGCCGGATTAGTTCCGCTAAGCAGTGCTAAACTGGCTTTGTATAATTGTCTGTGAGAATTTGGGTGTTAATTCAAGTACCTATGGGGCTTTTGTGGGTAAAGTTTATTAGTTCTTTTAATACAAAAGATGTTAATATATGCGCTTTCTCAGTAAATGTCAGTGCTTTTCATCGTATTGGAAACGTTGTTGTCGTCAGGTCTTATGCAAATCCAGCTTAAATCGCTGCAAGCCGCTGCAAATCTTCATTGTTAGGAGTGCACAGTTGTGTTAGCATTCGCGTTGTTTAACTGTGCACGTAATGTTACGAGGGTTTTAATACCATATGGGAGATTGAATGTGTGTCTAGATAGATTGCTGGTAATGTAGAAATTATCTGTACATTATGTAGCGTAATTAACGGGGTTTTTCACCAACTCGACGCTAAAGACTGTACACTCGTGTGTCCAGTTGGTGAAACTCAAAATTGGTATCACTTATTATTTCGTCATCTGGACACGCCAAGAGTTTTACGCGTGTTCACATAGTGAAACTTAAATAAAATTACTTTTATGTTTTCGCCAACAGGACACACCCAGTTATTTTGCAAAAAAGGGCACAGCCAGGTCAATAATCTCCTCGTTCATTAAATTAATGAACGAGGCGATTTCATGAAAAAGCTGCCTCACTGTTTTGCTTGAAAAGCCTTATTAGTCTCTCGTTGGTGAAAAAACCAATTAACGCAAGACCACATAGTCAATGAAGTCGGTAATTAGAGTACTGTTATAAGCATAATGCAATGACCAAAGCTTCTTTTTTTAACTATTATTTTTAAGAAAATCGTGTTGACCTTAGCATTACTTTATGCATTTAAAATTAAGTCTTATTACTGTGAAATAACACATAATTAAAAAAAAAATCCTGTATTAGAAGTTACTAAAGTCCATTTAGTAGTCAATTATGAACAAACTGTTTGAAGACTTGCGTTTGTTCTATTACACCTTATAATAATAACGAAAATTTTTATTTTGATCAGAATGGTCGGACACTATAGGTAACCGAAATAATAGTCAAAACGCCAAGTACCGAATATAATATCCTAGCTTCCAGTTGTCGGAGTTGAAAAAAATATTTTTACATTTCACATTTCAATCTAGAAGAAGGTTATATGCTTAACATCGCGCTACGACCCTTGGGAGCCGATCGAAAATAAAAAAGTCAAAAAGAACGCTAAAAACGCACGGGTGGCGATGCGATGCGACGGGGGTTGGGGGAACATGTTTCATGCAAAGGAAGTAGCCGGCAAAAGCTAGTCAAATATAAAGAAGATGGATCAATATTGACGCTGCGACATATATTTTCCTATAACACACTAGCTGGCTAGTTATTTTAAATTGTTACCTCGGACAGAAATCAGTACTCTGAGTGGAATACCTCTTCAAAACTACTAAACTTTTATATCTGGCCATTTTCTAACCATGTTGGAGTCGACAACCAGTCTAACCAGATGAAGCTAAATACCAACACTTTTCATGGATCGACTGCCTATCTGACCTCCACAACTGAGTAACACGATACTCCATGACAAGGTTGCAAGATTTTCGGGCTACCCGTACCACCTGTCAAAGATCTATTAATAATTAGCAGCGCCCCGCGGTTTCATCCGCGTTAGTTTCGATCCCGTGGGAATATCGGTATAAAAAGTATTCTATGTGTGAATTCTGGTTATAAACTATATGTGTATCAATAATGTCATCCAAATCTGTTCAGCCGATTGTGCGTGATTGAGTAACAAGAGAGCAGTGGTGGCCCAGTGAGAGCAATGGTGGCCCAGTAATAACGGCTGCGACTTACGGCTCGACTTCGTAGATTCGAGCCCCGTCAGGCGCTTTACTTTGTGTAAATTATTTCATCACCATTGCTCTTAAAACGGTGAAGGAAAACATCGTGAGGAAACCGGCATGTCCTAGAACCAATAATTGGAAGACATGTGACATCTACCAACCCGCACTGGGCCCGCGTGGTGGATTACGGCCCACTCCCTCTCATAGAGAGGAGGCCTGTGTCCCAGCAGTGGGAACATTATAGGCTGATTATGTGAGTAACAAAAATCTTCCCAAACTTTCACATTTATAATATTAAGATACCCGAGACTAACAGACCTATCTATGGACAGACCTCGGTGAGCGTTGCTGAACCTTGAAAATCGACCCGTGTGGCTGTTAGTATTAAGCCACGAGCCCCTCGTGAGTAATGTAAGTTGGTATTTAAATGATAGATAAATAGTGATTCAGTGATTGTACGCTCGAAATAGTTGGCATGTTGATTTAGGAAGATTGCTTGAACAGTATCTGAGAGTTTCATAATTGCATTTTTAAATGGAACGGTTTTTGACATGGTAGCGCGGTTTTAAGTATAATTTTTCTGGAATATTTTTCTGAAAGTTTTTTAATTTACAACCTACCGGCCTGGGCAGGTAGGCCAGTAGATTGTAACTTTTCAATATCTGCACCGACCTTTCCTATCTGACTACTAAGAAGAAATGGCGAAACAAAATCGGGAGTCGAAGTCTCTTCTCAATACTACTTTTAAATTTCATCTAGTCGTTATGAGGGACTATCATAACTATCAAATCGACGACCCATTCAGGTCCCGCACAAGCCTACCATTAAAAATACTCCAAAAAAAAAAACAAAAAAACACTATCGCAACCCCAAACCAACCAGACTATAAATAATCGAAAAACTGCGACACTTCTCTCGTTCAACAAACAATGGGACCAACCCTCAAACACTTTGTAACCAATGTGGCACGTGGCGAAAGTGTGACGACAAAACTGTGACCAAAGATAGTTAGTAATAAATTATGTTCAGCTGCCGTGTGCACATTGAGAAGCTTTGCCGATGGTTCACGATGATAGCCGAAGTTACCCGAGCTAATAATAATGTTAGTGCTGTGAATTTGGATGTTCTATTACATACCTTTATTTGCAGGGTTTATTTTTATTGTTTTTTATTTGTGGGATTTTTTTTATTAAGGATTTTGCCCTCAAAGTTCTTTGAAGTGAAAACTTCTTTAGGCACATTTCGGTTTTTCTGATCAGGGAATGTATCGTATACACTCAGCTCCAGTAAGTCGGTGGCGCTGAATTGCGTATAATCCGTTCTCTATCGCGTATATTCCGCTCCAGTCGTAAGTTTTCATTTCTGTCGTATCATAAGTGTTGGTCATAAGCATACACCCTCTTTTTTGATAAACTTTTTTGCACATTATTTGCGAAGTGTCATGTAAATATCAAAGGTCGTAGTCGTAAACTATTATTCGCACATGTTGGGGCATTGAAGGGCGATATCGAGCTTCTGAAGGATGCTTCAAAGACGATATATATCTACTAACCGTCCTCTTATAAGAACGACACTAGAATTGCGTATCATTCCTACAGACAAAGCAAGCACCTACAATTAGTCAGGTTTCAATTAGTCTATAATTTAGACTATCTATCTACTAATATACCTAGTCTATGGAGTAAAACATCATAAAAATATAGACTCTATAATTTTATGATGTATTTGAATTTTGAAGTCAAACATTTTTTAGACGCACTTTGCGCTCGTTCAAAACTGTGAACGAAAAACCGTCACGCTCGGTGACGTTGAATCAGGTATACTCGACTCTAATCGGTCAGTGACGCTGAATCGAGTATATTCGACTCTTTTTTTTTTAAAAAAAAACTAAATATAACTGCTGATATAAACAATCTACTTTTTCGCAAAATCAATCGATTTTATAGAGTTTAAGGGTAATAAAATAGTTAAAAACTGACCATTTTAAAAGGATTTGTTAAACAGATCCATAATCAGCCTATAGTCTTCCCACTGCTTGGACACAGGCCTCTTCTCAGTGAGAGGGAATGGATCGTAATCCACCACGCGGGCCCATTATGGGTTGATAGATGTCACATGTTTTCGAATGTTTGGTTCTAGGACATGCCGATTTCCTCACAATGTTATCCTTCACCGTTTTGAGACCAGCGGTGATGAAATAAATTAGGTACACAAAGTAGAGCGCCTATCAGGGTTTAAACCAATGATCTACAACTCGCAATTCACGGTCGTTTTCTTTGCTCACAGACCGCTGCTTTAAGAGTAAAAATCAAATAGTTAAAATCTGGCGACTTTAGAAAGGTTTGTCAAACAGATGGAAAAACGAATATTAAAATTAAAAGGCATATTATACCTATCTAAAAGAGGTCCTGCAGTGCGATTCTGTAACCATCTCACCGTGAAAATTTAGGTGAAGTGAGCGTGGAGTGAGCTGTCAGTGTCATCCTGATGCTAGGGATTGATACTCTTGACAGCTCACTCTAAGCTCACTTCACCTAACTTTTCACGGTGAGATTTTTACAGAATCGATCGGCTGTTTCGACTATGGAATCATAAACCCTCGTACAGCCCGGTTCAAACTTTATGACAGCTCGGAATATGAAGCGAGTCGTTGCGCAGTAACAAATTCCTAAGTCAGCGGGGCTGAGGAGTGCGGTGCTGCGCAGTAAGTAGCGCACTTCAGAGTCACCATAAAGTTTAAATCGGGCTGTACCCACGCGAGCGAGATTTTCAACGCACCCCCTAGCGCCGAGAGTTGAAAATCCAACAATGTGTGTATTTGATGCGCTGGGATGCTCTCTGTTGAATTCTCAATGCTCGATTCAATATCGAGAGTTAAAAAAAGAGGGGGCGAAAAAATCGTCGTGTTAAAAAATCGCCCCTGCGTACCCGGAACAATAAACAGAAGAAAATGAAAACCAAGAAATCGCCTCACCTACTGACCAAATACCCTCAAAAAAAAAACTTTTAACAGTGTCCAAGGCAATAAGTAGGTCATCATCATCATCATCAGTCTATAGCAGTCCACTGCTGGTCTGCCTTTTGCACGCCATTCATCTCAATTTTCGGCAACTCTCATCTAGCTCATACCAGCCATCCTGCGAAGATCGTCACTCCACCTAGCCTCAGGGCATCCTACCTTAAATTTACCTATTCGCGGTCTCTGCTGAAGTACACGTCTAATTTGGACCGCCCATTGCCACTTCAGCATTCTTATTCTGTGAGCTATGTCGAAAACTTTGGTTCTCACCTCGTTACGAATTCGATCCCTCAGAAACTCCAAACACAGCCCGTCCTATAGCTCGCTGAGCGACCTTGATTTATGGACCAGCAGTACCATAAGTGTCCATGTTTCGGCTCCGGTAAGTAGGTATAAGAGGAGAATGTCCTGCAAGCAATCTACTTTAGTCTTATTGGGCTTCAAAAGGTATTTTATGTTAAAGCAAGTAATTTCACGTGAGCAAAGTCGCGGGTAGAAGCTAGTTCACAAAATAAAGGCGCCGTTCCTCTAATCAGTCTTCAATCTTGCAACATTACCGTAAATCGATTTCCTTGAGTTTAACGGTGGTTTTGCGGTAACAAGGCAGTTACAACGTTAGAGAATAAACGCAAGTAGAAAGTTCTTTCAGGGCTGGGGCTCATGGCTAAATAATAAATGCCGCACGGTTCTATATTTTAGATTAAGAGCCTACACTACCTCAGCTAAAATTCATTCCTTATCTCGCTCGCACGATACTGCTCGCGGACTGAGTGAGAGCGAGACAGAGTGCGGTGCTAGGCGGCAGGCAGCGCCAATAGTTTAGGTATTTGCTTTTTACGGTGAAAATAATGGTAATTGAAAAAAAGTAAATAACATAAGACCTGCTATAGAGTTAGTTCGGTTAGTATACAAAGTTTCATGATCTAATTTGACGTATTTTTTGAATACCAGCAGTTCGATTTGGAGGTAACTTTGGAATTTTTTTCTATCGAGAAAATTTTATGAAATCGTGTTTTCGTCTAACGTAAGACCTAGCATTAATCCTCAACTTTACCATATATTTATTTCAAAATTAATGCTGCAGTATTCTCGACATAACGGAGGATCATCTTTTTTTCTTTTATCTTTTTACCCTTCCGTGCCTCGGAAAGGAAATCAAGTCGTTGGTCCCGGCTGTCATTTGTTGATTTTTGACAGTCGTTAATGGGTCAGAAAGGCAGTCGCTCCATTTAAAATGCATCATACAAACCTTGTCCTGGCAATACGGAACACAACAAAAAATAATAATCCAATTTGGTGCAGTCATTCGGAAGTTTTGCGCGTACGGACATTTCGGCGACTTTGTTTTATACTTACTATGTAATAAATGATACTTCAAGCACAAATGTTCAGAGGCGGGAGTTGAGAAAAGGCTAGGCTAGGAAGGTAGTTTATTCAGAGTCAACTTAGAAATTTATTCATTTAGACAACTCTCTGCTAGATTATGGAAAAGTGTACTGAATAGTAAAAGAAGGCCAAATCTCCTAATTTAAAACGTTCAAAATCGTAGTCTTATCTCAGCGACAAATAAATGTCAAAAACTTGTCGATAAAAATGTTGAATATTTTTAACAGATTGAGACTGAGATTAGACTGTGAACATTCTTAAAATTACGACAATAATTGCTCCTCACTTTAAGACTAAAGAAGAGATAATAATTATTATTTAACTAGCCCGCGACTTCGCCTGCGATCCAGGATGAAAAGTAGCCTATGTCCTTTTCCAGGCCATGGTCTACCCACGTGCCAAATTTCATCCAAATTCGTTCAGCCGTTTTAGCGTGAAAGCGTAACAAACAAACTTACCTTCGCATTTATAATATTAATTAGGATTTAAAGTTCTCATTTGCAGTATCGACATCAATAGCAACTTAATAGTAAAAAAACTCGTCGGATACATAACTTCTTCCTTTTTTGAGCTGGCTTAAAATACGTTATGTTCTTGATTAATGGTTTTACTTTATTTTTTTACGAGTATCAAACACGTGCATTCGTTCAGTCTTCCATAAATCTCAGAAAGTTTTTAGCTCGTGGAAAACTATAAACATAGGAACGTCTTCTTTGAATTCAACTTTTTAAAGGAACTTTTTTAGGTTTCTGGAAACTTCCTTTGTCATTTTGCTGTTCATTATGTCATACAATTTTGTAAACCTCACCCAACAGAGACAATAAAAATAAACAAATTATCATTATCCAAAGGATCCAATTACTTTATCGATAATTATTTTCGAGCCGTTTCGGTTTGAATATCTCGGGCCGTGGGATCCGAGTGCTCAACGGCTTGTTGGCACTTCCCGTGAACCAAGGGCTAACTTTTATCTTGTCCGAAGGCATTGCTATACATCGTGCTAATGCCTCCAGTCTCTTGGGTACATTACCAGTCGACCGCGATGCGGATGAATTATTCGACGTCATATTTTAGTTTGCTAATAGTTTTACCCTTACCTGATACAATGGGACAAGTTAAGTGAACTGAAAAAATAAAATGTTTTAGCTAAGTTATTATATTAAGTTGTTATTTTTAGTAATTAATTAGGTAAGTACAAGTTATTATTTATATATTATAATAGTTGAACGTTGTTTTGCAAAAAAAAATATAGCCGATGACCTATTCTCAGACCTACCAAATATACACACAAAATTTCATAAGAATCGGTCAAGTCGTTTCGGAGAATTTCGATAACAAAAACTGTGACACGAGATTTTTATATAGTAGATTAGTCCGACAGGATGATAGCGGTCTATTGTACATTAAATAAGATTATTTTAAAATGTAAATGTCATCCATGGTACAAAATGTAGTACTTTTAATGTTACATTATTTTATTTCTATAGGTAGGTTTTTTACAAAAACTTTACACGTCAATCATATTTAAAAAAAACTAGACGATGTCAGCGTTCCTTATCTAACTACTCAAAGAAGAAAGGTCGAAACAAACACATAGGTCACAGTCTCTTTTTAAGTCCAGAAATAATCTTGGTCAGTTTAAGTGAACACCCACACAGATTGAGTGGGCCTGTCCAGTTAAAACTTACGAAGCTCAATGATTCGATGAACAATATCAATGAAAGGACATTTACACCCAAACAGGCAGATTAAATCATTAAAAACTAAGAAAGAGAAAAAGATAAACCACGTATTCATAATAATTAAAATAATAATAATGTTATACTTTACAAAATATTACATTACATGTCAAAAGTCAAGACTTCATTATCATTACGTCTTACGAGGCAAAGTAAAATCATATTCAATATAATATTCCTTCAGCAAAATATTTGGAAACAAAAGATTCATTGTTCAAAACTTCATTGTTTTTCTTTGCTCCTAAAATATATCTTTTCATAAATAATTTTTATTTTTATTTTTATTTTTTTTTTATTTTATTTTATTTTGGCAACAAACAGTCATCTACTTACAAACAATATTATTTATGAGAGAATTGGTTCCTTATAAAAGACCTATAGTGCCGACAATGTGGTATAGTTCT